>FR989993.1:42500-10042500 GCA_905404265.1 Fabriciana adippe
ACCAAAAGTTAGGTCGACAAATGTTAGGTTCCAAAATTTAGGTCGGCAAATGTTAAGTTTCCAAAAAAAAAAAAAAAAAAAAAAAAAAAAAAAAAAAAAAAAAAAAAAAAAAAAAAAAAAAAAATTAGATCACCGAAAGTTAGGTTTCCGAACATTATTTCGGCAAAAGTTAGGTTTCCGGAGGTTAGGTCGACAAAAGTTAGGTTTTCGAAAGTTAGGTTTCCGTAAGTTAGGTTTTGAAAAGTTATGTCGCTAAAAATTAGTTATCCAAAATTTATGTTGCGAATTTTTAGGTTACCGTAAGTTATGTCACCGAAAGCTAGTTTTCAGAAAGTTAGGTTTCGGAAGATTAGGCTGCCGAAAGTTAAGTTGTGAGAATTTAGGTTTGCGTAAGTTAGGTTTCCGAAAAAAAAAAAAAAAAAAAAAAAAAAAAAAAAAAAAAAAAAAAAAAAAAAAAAAAAATTAGGTTTCCGTAAATTAGGTTTCCGAAGCTTAGTTAGGTTGCGAAAAATTACGTTTCCGTGAGTTAGGTTGCCAAAAGTTAGATTTCCAAACGTAAAGTTTCCGTAAGTTATTTTGACAAAAGTTAGTTTTCCACAAGTTAGGTTTCCGAAAGTTAGGTTTCCAAAATCAAGGTTTCCATAAATTAGGTCGCCGAAAGTTAGGTTTCGTTAAATTAGGTTGCGACAAATTAGATTTCCGAAAGTTAGGTCGCCGAATGTTAGGTTTGTAAAATTTAGGTTTCGTTAAGTTAGGTTGCGAGAAGTTAGGTTTCCGTAAGTTAAGTTTCCGTAAGTTAGGTTTCCGTAAGTTAGGTTGCCGATAGTTAGGTTTCCAAAAGTTAGGTTGCCGAAAGTTAGGTTTACGTATGTTA
The DNA here is from genome assembly GCA_905404265.1 of Fabriciana adippe. Classification (NCBI taxonomy): domain Eukaryota; kingdom Metazoa; phylum Arthropoda; class Insecta; order Lepidoptera; family Nymphalidae; genus Fabriciana; species Fabriciana adippe. Next base: position 43,375 of record FR989993.1, read on the forward strand.
GGTTGCGAAATGTTAGGTTTCCGAATGTTAGGTTGCGAAATATCAGGTTTCCGAAAGTGAGGTTGCGAAAAGTTAGGTTTCCGAAAGTTACGTTTCCGAAAGTTAGGTTTCCAAAAGTTAGGTTGACGAAAGTTAGGTTTCCGAGCGTTAAGTTGCGAAATGTTAGGTTTCCGAAAGTTAGGTTTCCGTATGTTAGGTTTCCGTATGTTAGGTTTCCGTATGTTAGGTTTCCGAAAGTTAGGTTTCCAAAAGTTAGGTTGCCGAAAGTTAGGTTACCGAACGTTAGGTTGCGAAATGTTAGCTTTCCGAAAGTTAGGTTTCCGTATGTTAGGTTGCCGAAAGTTAGGTTGCGAAATATTAGGTTTCCGAAAGTTAGGTTTCCAAAAGTTAGGTTGACGAAAGTTAGGTTTCCGAGCGTTAAGTTGCGAAATGTTAGGTTTCCGAAAGTTAGGTTTCCGTATGTTAGGTTTCCGAAAGTTAGGTTTCCAAAAGTTAGGTTGCCGAAAGTTAGGTTTTCGAACGTTAGGTTGCGAAATGTTAGCTTTCCGAAAGTTAGGTTTCCGTATGTTAGGTTGCGAAATGTTAGGTTTCCGAATGTTAGGTTGCGAAATATTAGGTTTCCGAAAGTTAGGTTGCGAAAAGTTAGGTTTCCGAAAGTTACGTTTCCGAAAGTTAGGTTTCCAAAAGTTAGGTTGACGAAAGTTAGGTTTCCGAGCGTTAAGTTGCGAAATGTTAGGTTTCCGAAAGTTAGGTTTCCGTATGTTAGGTTGCCGAAAGTTAGGTTTACGTATGTTAGGTTGCGAAATGTTAGGTTTCCGAATGTTAGGTTGCGAAATATTAGGTTTCCGAGCGTTAAGTTGCGAAATGTTAGGTTTCCGAAAGTTAGGTTTCCGTATGTTAAGTTTCCGAAAGTTAGGTTTCCAAAAGTTAGGTTGCCGAAAGTTAGGTTTCCGAACGTTAGGTTGCGAAATGTTAGCTTTCCGAAAGTTAGGTTTCCGTATGTTAGGTTGCCGAAAGTTAGGTTTACGTATGTTAGGTTGCGAAATGTTAGGTTTCCGAATGTTAGGTTGCGAAATATTAGGTTTCCGAAAGTTAGGTTGCGAAAAGTTAGGTTTCCGAAAGTTACGTTTCCGAAAGTTAGGTTTCCAAAAGTTAGGTTGCCGAAAGTTAGGTTTCCGAACGTTAGGTTGCGAAATGTTAGCTTTCCGAAAGTTAGGTTTCCGTATGTTAGGTTGCCGAAAGTTAGGTTTACGTATGTTAGGTTGCGAAATGTTAGGTTTCCGAATGTTAGGTTGCGAAATATTAGGTTTCCGAAAGTTAGGTTGCGAAAAGTTAGGTTTCCGAAAGTTACGTTTCCGAAAGTTAGGTTTCCAAAAGTTAGGTTGACGAAAGTTAGGTTTCCGAGCGTTAAGTTGCGAAATGTTAGGTTTCCGAAAGTTAGGTTTCTGTATGTTAGGTTTCCGAAAGTTAGGTTTCCAAAAGTTAGGTTGCCGAAAGTTAGGTTTCCGAATGTTAAGTTGCGAAATGTTAGCTTTCCGAAAGTTAGGTTTCCGTATGTTAGGTTAGTTTCGTATGTTTCAGAAAATTAGGTTTCTGATAGTTAGGTTTTCAATATTTAGGTTTTTGTAACTTAGGTTGCGAAAACTTAGGTTTCCGTAAGTTGGGTTGCGAATAGTTAGGTTTCTTAAAGTTAGATTGCGAGTAGTTAGGTTTCGGATATTTAGGTTGCGAATAGTTAGGTTTCCTAAGTTAGGTTGCGAATAGTTAGGTTTCCGTAAGTTAGGTTGCGAATAGTTAGGTTTCCATAAGTTAGGTTGCGATTAGTTAGGTTTCCGAAGTTAGGTTGCGAATAGTTAGGTTTCCGTAAGTTAGGTTGCGAAAAGTTAGGTTTCGAATAGTTAGGTTTCGGATATTTAGGTTCCGAATAGTTAGGTTTCCGAAAGTTAGGTCGCTAATAATTAGGTCTCCGAAAGTTAGGTTTCGAAAAGTTAGGTTTTAGAAAGTAAGGTTTCCGAAAATTCGGTTACGAAAGTAAGTGTTTGTTAGTTAGGTCGAGAGAAGTAAGGTTTTAAAGTTAGGTTAACGGTCGAAAGCTTAATTCAAAACTGTATTTTTTTTTTTTTTCCTTTAAAGATTATGTTCTAAAAATTTGAATAGAATATCTGGTGTTTTTGGAAAAACTATTGAATCTTTCAAACATATCTAGCGTGACACTTTATTAATATTGACCTAGCGTCTTTGCGGCACAGACCGCCTGATTACGCTAGGCGTGTTGATGACATTGAATACCTATATTAAGTTTTTTATTTCTAAGTTATCTATAGAGGAAATAAAATACTATTAATTTTAGATGTTTTAATAAATACATCGTTATATTTTTTATCAATACATGTTTAACATATAATATTATATAGTCAAATATAATAATTGTAAAACAGTGAAACACTTTTCCTGTTTTAATCGTTACATTGTTAGTAATTAATAAAATTCATAAATTTTTCGCAAGTACGACAATAATACTATAGAGACAAAACTTATATAATATGTAGGTTTGCCTGTTGATTACAAAGAGATGTCTGTCTTTATGGTAATGTTTATTGTTAGCGATACAATATGTGGATTGATCGCAATAAATCGTTCAAATATGCAAATATATAATAAATCTTCATAAACATTAGTAGAGCTGTTTACGTTTTAAAGGCACGAGTGAACATATTATGTTTAACTATTAGCCATTTTAAGGATCTCAATATTAAAATTCACACTTCCGACAAATTTTGACAAGTATTTACGACGTTCCTATTATTTGTCTTATAAGGTCCACACCTTTATGATGACGTTTATGGTTAGGTTAGGTTAGGTTAGGTTAAATAACTAAACAGGGGTTTTCATTTAGAATAGATACCTAATCAGATATTTTCGAAGTCGGTGTGCTTTGATTTGTAATGGCTGGCACCGACTTCGGAGTTAATTAATCATTAAATAAGTAGCTTGTAAAAGTTCTTTGAGTACTTATATTTTGAGGTTAAAGTAAACCAATTTAAAAATCTATAAAAATTTCGACAGAAAATTAGTAGAACTGCATTACAGATGTTTATTTTAAACTAATTTTATTACACTAACAAAAAAATTATATAAAAATAGCTTACTGAACATTCTTATTGGAGTCACTCAGTCAGCTGTAGGTAAATTCGCAGTGGATGCGTAACAATTAACAAGTATTTTTAATTAGGTCTATAGTATACGTAAAGGTCACAAAATAATAATAAAATATAGCAAGACGTAAGTAGGTAGCAAGATGTACTATTAACTCACAAGTTTCATTACACTCGATGTTTTTTTAATTGAAGAATAATATAAAATTCTATTGTATGTTTTTATTATAACGCTGTGTCAACAAACAAACATTTGAGCGCGTAGTAATTGACATAAACAACTGATAAATTATAATTATGGATAACAAATAAAGGTTAGAACTGACTGACAGTTGGCATTGGCAATATTACAGACTATGAGACTACAATCTACAGATTGTACAGATGCTACGTTCCGCCACAGATCATATATAGAGTACAGATAACTTGCATCCCATACAAATATTTGGACGTCGCTAACTCACGCTATTGGACACATTATTTTTTTTTTGTCCTAAAATGATAATAGATGGCGCAAGTGGGATTTAATAATAAGGCGACATCTAGCAACTCTAGTTGTAAATGTAAAGGCTCTAAATAATAGATGGCGTTAAAAGCTAACGGTATCTATCCCCGAGCTGCCGCTGCGCAATGTTGTAGGTAACTATGTAAGGTATCTCAAGGCTACTATGACAATTAAAAACTATATTTTTAAGATATTGTCTTTGAGTGCTACAAAACTTTTTATTATATTGAGCGCCATCTATGAACACAGTTTACATAATTATTATCAAAGATCGTGCTATCACAATGTAGTACCCATTATTGCCGCCAGAAATGTAACGATATTATTGAATTTTATAAAACTTCAAAAACATCATACTTTTGTCCATTACTTCCTTTTTTCTTACTTTAGGTATTTTTTTTTAAAGTTAGAATATATGCCTTTTGCATTTAATTTTTTTTTAATTTTTAATTTAACATGAACATAAAAACAAATCGATACATACAAGGCCATCTATTATCATTTTTTTAACTAATTTCACTTTGTTCGTGATGTGACCCCATGGTTCCACTAAGCGCTCACGACGATCATGCTTACGACCACGGATTTTCCCGTTCCACTTAGTCCCGAGCGCAGCGTTGGAATCGAAAATCCAAGTGGAATGGATTATGGAGCGTTTAGAGCGTTGATGTAAATAAGTGTTGCAAATACTGTATCTATACATATAAATAAAATTGAAGTGTCTGTTTGTAATGTAAAATAACAGCTTTTTACTAAATGCATATGAAAGTTTATATGGTACTTAGAAGAGAAATACAGTTTTTAAAATTTTTGTCTGTCTGTCTGTCTGTCTGTCTGTTTGTTCCGGCTAATCTCCGAAACGGCTGGACCGATTTTGACGGGACTTTCACTGGCAGATAGCTGATGTTTTAGGAGTAACTTAGGCTACTTTTATTTTAGAAAAGAATCAGGGTTTCGCGAAAAAAATTAAAACCAATGAAATTGTGAACAAAATCCATGTACGGCGTACGCACCCGAGCGAAACGAGGGTAAATCGCTATATAATTTGAATGTATATCTTAGGAGTAGCAAGCTACTATTTATGTATAAGCGAGCGTGAGTCGCTAGTCTATAATAAAAATAATTTTTTCATGATAATAATATATTTTCATTAATAGTGACCGTTGTTTATACATGCAAAATATGATACTGAAAGTAGCCGACGTTTGATACTATGCTTGACACTAATGCAGGTGAAAATGCTCAGTTTGCAGCATCGACGAATGTCGCCTGTCTATCGATCTTCTATCGGATTTACTTTGGGGAGTGCTCGCAGGAACTTCACAACCTTGAGCCTCCTTCACCGTTTTACCACAGAACTGCAAGAAGTCGTGAGCGCTGGCATCCTTACGTGGTAGAAATCCAACCAACTCGAACGAAACGCTTTAGTTCTACGTTTCTGAAACGAACTGCTAAAGTGTGGAACACCCTTCCAGCATCCGTGTTTCCTGTCACCTTTAATATAAGTACCTTCAAGGCAAGAGTGAATAGGCATCTTGTAGGCAAGCGCGCTCCAACTTAGACCTCATCAGTGTTTCTCAGCGTTGATTGTCGTCAAGCGCAAGCCTATCTAACAATAAAAAAAAAAGAGGAAAACCGCAGCCAACGCTAATAATAAAAAGTAGTATAACAAGCAACATCACAAAAAAACAGAAAATATTTTCTAGTAACATTTATTCATAAACTATACCCAAAATAACAATCAAAAGAATTAATAAACAAAATGTACTACTGCAGTCATGGAAGATATAAGAACAAAATTTGAATTTAAAACATAGTAGGTGGTCCCCTGACGACGGTACCGGAGTAGTAGCGGCTCGCAGCGCGGGCGCGTGGGGCGCGAGGGGCGCGGGGCGCGCGGGGGGCGCGCGCGCGGCGGGCGCAGTGCGCGTGGGGCGCGTGGGGCGCGCGGCGGGCGCCGTGGCGCGCGGCGCGGCGGGCGCGGGCTCCTCGCCGCCGTAGTCAGCCGCGTTGTCGCCGTACTCGCCTGCCTTCAAGCCCACGCGTGACGTTCGAGACGGAGTCACCTGGGAGGTGCGTTTGCATAATGTTTACGCATTGGCACCATGCACTAACTTGTTTTATAAAGTGCTTAACGTGATCGACTGCAATTGCAGAATTATGTACGGAATTTATAGTAATTAGGTTTCATATATGAACTGAAACACTACAGAATACACGATTAACTTATTTAAAAATAATCTTTGTATTCTTTTTTCATCTTGAGCATAAGTAAGTACTTTATCTGTCAGCAAATGTTCTGCTACGGGGAATAAGCAGAGACAGATATCATCATTTTTAAAAGGTTATCTATTCTTAAGCTACTAAAAATAAATCACATCAGCTCAAGATGACACAAATGTTGCAAAAAGTGGAAGTGCTGTTAAGGCCCCTTCCTGACTTGGCGGTGCGGTAACTGTATGCGGTATTTTCTACGTTAACGAGAGCTTGCTGATGTCGGCCAGGTCTCCTTACTTATCGGTATACTGTCGGTATTCTTTCAGTGTAAAGCAATAGAATCTTGCAGATTTTTGAAAAAATCTCGGGCTTTTATGCTCGGTTTCAACTGTTTTACTGGCTGCTCGTACTGCGACGCAGTATGCCGCACGTTTACCTCCCCACTCCCGCGCAGGCCGCTTTAATCAGGAAGGGTGCAATCGAACATAGGTGCTCGATAAAGAATCAGTAAGAATTTTATCGAGCGTACTTTACTGCACCAATACCGCACCACCAAGTCAGGAAGGGGCCTAAATTTTAAACCTCTTTTGAACTGAATTTATATACCTTAAAATCTGCACGGTTCGGCTCGAATTCGACAGACGGGCGGAAAGTACTTATCGCCGACTCTTCGTCACCGAGTGTCAAGTACAAGCTAGCTTCTGCGCCGGCCGTGGAGTGCGAGTGCTGCCGCGGGGGCGGCGTAGTGCTGTACACGTCTGCATAAAACAACAAAGAAATTTATTGGGACTTTAAACATCATAATATGAATAAATAATACGATAAAAATGACATCAATTAAACTTAAAAGATTAAAAAGAAAAACCTTACGTGAAATAAAATCAGAAGATACATTAAGCACAGGAGTAAAGACAGTTGCGGATAAATCTACATCATCTAATAAGCGACGCTCGGAACACACCGTCTCACACGTACTCCTGTCGTAAGATAAAATAATTTTGTATTACAAACCTTCTCAATACCACATATGAATTGCTATAAGGACTATTTTAAATTATAAAGCTTAATATATTGATAGTTCTGCTATAGAACTTGCAATTCATTAAAACTTAAAATTGACGCACCGGCCGCAAAGGCGGAGAGTGTGCGCGCAGTGTAAGAAACGCCGCCAGCGCGCTATGTCTTGAACCGCGAACGTGTCCCCGCAGCGCCCTCCCCCCGCCTCCCCCGCGTCCGACGCGGCCCCCGCTCCCGCCACCGCGCTCAGCGCGCCGCACAGCCGCCCATCACACACCACGCCGCCACCCAAATCACGCTGTTAAAATGATAATTATTGTCATCATAATGCTTATAGGTATATTTTCTTGTTAAGTCTTTCATGTGTATATGATTGTTTACATCGCAAAGCTCATTTCCACTGTAGCAAAGCAGATTATGTTGCGACGCAGCCCAGTGCGGCACGCGAGCGGCGCAGCGTTCGGGCGGCGCGCGCGCCACGCTCGCCACGCGGAAGCGCACGCGCCGGGCACCGCGCGCCGCGAGCGAGCGCAGCGTGTGGCACTCGGGCGCCTCCGCGCAGCCTCCGCCCAACGTCGCCATGACGATGGGGCGAGATCCGGCCTCCGCACCGAAGGGCGCCTCCAACTCCACGACGGCGAGGTCGAGCGCCGGGTCGGCGGGGTCGCGGCCGTCGCCCGCCAGCGCCACGCGCGCCACGCGGCGCGCGCCGGCGGCCAGTAGCGCGGGCGGCGCGCGCGCGGCGCCCAGCAGCAGCGCGGCCAGCGCCCACAGCTGCTCGCCGGCGCCGCCGCGCGCGCACGTCGCCGTCGTCACCGCGGTGCGCAGCGAGACGAGCGACGCGGAACACTGCCACTCGTTTTCGTGTTCTATTACTATCTGCAAATATGTAAATGTTACTATTTATTTAAAAGTAAATAAATACTACTAAATATTAATTATTCCCAATAAAGACCAACGAATAAAGTACCAAAAAACGATTTTTTTCTCTGTCTCTTGGAATTTATTTTTCTCCACGATTATTAAAAAAAATTCATACTTAGATATTTTATTCTGCGAAAAGTACTTTTAAAATTATTCTTCATAATAATTTGATATAGTGTCTTGCAAAATCTCGTAACTAGCATTAATGTAGATTAATTAAAATAAATTACATAAGTTAGTAGATGTATGTACATGTAGGGGTCCTATCAGACACCTTTCCTAAGTTCGTACGCTTGGTTATGTCTATCGCCATTACCAGGAAGGCGGCGGGGTCGCTGTCGGCGTCGCCGTCGGGCGCGTCGCCCCGCGCCGGGCCCCACGGCGCGGCCAGCAGCGCGGCCAGCAGCGCAGCCAACACGGTCGCGCGCATGCCTCACTAATCACGAGCTAATAGGTTGTTATTATTTAGAACAGACACCATAATATATGTATGTATACAGAATAATATTAAAGTATGCCTCTGACGCTGGTTTGACATCTGTCTTGTTTCTTTTAAGTTTAATAGAAGAGCAAATATAAAGGTGGCGGCAAACGTAGGAGCTATAAAATCGCAGGTTTAGAGTTCGTATTCATTCTTCTTACGTATTTTTTACCAATAACATGATGATTAAATCTAGTTTCTTTTTTTTTTACTTTTAACCGAAAGTGGAAATTACGTCGAGTCGCGCTGGCTCCTACTCTAGTTCCAACTCATTGCTTGACGTTTTTATTCAGACTATTTCAGTGTTTCAAAGTGGCGCGGTTAAAATAAGAGTTATATTAGGTGTTTACTTATTTTTGTATCGCTTTGATAATTATTCGTTAATTAGCTCATTACCTTCATAATATTATGCTTTATATAGGAGCCCGTCATCATCGCCACCTGTCCCACGCCGCAGTAACCACGACGATTTACTACCATATTTCTGCACATTTATATCCTGTACTATGGCAATCCTAATATTAAATCATAACGTGACATCTTTATAAATGAAACACGAGGTTAACAAATATATTTATTGATACACTATACACTATAATAATGTTGTTCAAGGTGCGTCCCGGGCGGCGGTCACGGCGGCGGTCGCGGCGGCGGTCGCGGCGGCGGGCGCGGCGGCGGTCGCGGCGGCGGTCGCGGCGGCGGGCGCGTCGGCGGGCGCGAGCTCGTCGGGCAGCGCGTGCAGGCGCAGCGAGCGCTCGAGCAGCGCGTCGGCCAGCGCCGCCGCGTCGCCGCCGCACCACGCCGCGCCGCGCACGTACAGCCACTGAAATAATTACGTAAAACATAACTATTCAATCACAAATATACATTTTTTTATGCACCCCCCATGATATGGATATGAAATGAAAGGGTTTGCTGAAAAGAATACGAATGAAATAAAAACAAAGAAGAAAAGAAAAAAAGGGAATGATAATTAATAAATGAAAAAACGCAAGGTTTTATTTAAATGCTCTAAAAAAGTATAGCTACTTACACGCGCCGCACAGTATGATTTGGACCTGTTGATACTTAAAGTGAAGTGGAAATAAAACTTGTATTATTCACAATACGTATTTATTGTTACATATATTTTAGATAACAGTGACGGGCAAAGGAATACTAAGCGAATTGAAAAAATGTGCAACCTAAAATACTATTTTTGAATTTTTGTTTTTCTTTTTACCAATATAAGAATAACATTTGCGTTCCTAATACTTCACAGGAACCTCGAAAATTAACATCATCTTTTTACTCAAAATTTGATAGATTAAACCATTAGAAATGCACGAGTAAAACTACCATGTGACAGAAATTAGTAGTTTTTGAAAAATAATATTTTTTTATTTTAACGTTTATCCGGTTTTTATGAAAATTAAAAATAAGATATTTGAATGTTGTTTAGACAAAACATGTTATGTTATTAATTATTCATGTATTTGCGCAATCAAAACAGATCTAACATCATTGGTTCAGCAACGATCAGCCAAAAACTACGGCGGTCTTCTAATAAAACGTAGACTATCTCGAATTACGTTTAATTTCGTTTTTTACAATGGTTCTTAAAATTTCGTATATAAAATATGTTCGGAGCGTTACGAGTTAACAAAGAGAATGAAAAAATTTGTATTTCCACTTGTCACTATCTAATTAATGTTTATGACTTGTCTATGATGTTACACACAAAAAATAGACACCGGGAAAATCGCCGCAGCGCCACACGACGGCCAACGGTGGCAACTACTTCAAGTTCCATAGGCAGTTGCCTTATATACAAGCTAGATGGGGTTAGCCGCGACAATCATTTATTTCCTTCAGACAAGAGAAGAGATGATTTGGTCTGTACTAAGCCACAAACCAAAAATGCCTTTGCTAAAAGGTATTATATATTTTTAGGGGCTTTTTTGTACAACAAACTCAATAGAGTTTTAGATTTATATAGTATAAGTTATAAATAATGTAAAATAATTATATTTCTTCGCTTCATTCTTCAGATATAATATAACCAGGTAGTCCTTTTAACCTACAAGGTAGCTTTCGCACACATTTAAGAGATTTTTTAAAAAAGCCGATACATATATCGATTTTTAAATCAATTCATTACTCGTCAATGTCTACATCCCTACTACTCAGTGCCGTCATTCTTTTTTCGTGCGAGGTAGCAAGCACACGTACACTCTTCGGGTAAAAAATTACAAAGAAAAGTGAAAATGTTCAAGAAGATATTAACTAATACAAACGGGAATTCAAAAAACTTAAGGAACAATAATTGTTTAAACGTCGTCGGATTCAAATTAAAGCATCATTAGAATCCCTTTGGTATGTACATATTATCTATTTACGATTACCCACATTTTGTCGTCATATTTTATTAAACAGTGGTCGCAGAATTGCAATGGTAATCATTACCATATTATTCATAGCTTTGTAACGAATATTTTATGCTTTTAAGTAATCAGTATAATAAAGGAACTATAGGTATGGAATTCTTCACAGCCAGAGATCCACATTATCTCTTCTGTTAAGTAGCAATATTGGATCTGATAAACGTGTTAAAAGTATTTTAAAAATATTTAAATTAAAACCCAGCTTTCCACTGTTTCATAGTAGATGGGATCCACAATTTATCTGATTGGTATCCTTATAAGGAATATAAGGAGAGAAAAATTACGAATAAATTTGTAATTTTCTTAGTTTTATATACAGCCCAACGCGTACAAAGCCTTTTATTGACAAAATACGAAAATATGATATATTATATGTATTGGAATTAATATACTAATCAAAAATATTATAAAGACGTATGTAGTCGGTCGAGATTAACCAACACTAATTTTGCAGTATTTTCGAGATAATTTATCTCGATTCTGCATATATTCTACAATATGACTTGAAGATATGATATGTTTGTTCCACAACATGACTGTCCTCCTAATATACTTAACCTCTTAATAACTGTAAGGCATCCATAATTAGGCGGATAAAGCAGGTATTAATAGAGTGGTGTGGACGTGACGTCATCTAGCACACAGCACGCGACGTTCCGCGACGTCCACACTTGCTGGACGAGGCGTCTCTGTTGATATTATAAGGAAGACGACCAGTCGTTTATGTATTAAAACGTACTTTGAAATTATTCGCGAAATTCTATAATCACTCGATTACTATAGATGAAAATAGTTTTGTTTGTGTAATTTTGTTTAATGAACAATTAAACTATATGGGAAATGTTTATTTTAAGATATAAATTCTGATTTTATATATTCTTAAATATTAGATATAAATTTATAATCCTATTTTAAAGCCCGGCGGCTAACTGAAAGTTATCACGAGGGCCACATAGAATGATATAACCTTAAAACAAAATTTCTATTAAGATAATAATAAATAATGGGTGTCTCAATAAGAAGGCACTATTTAAACTTTGCGTCATTTCGTTTCGTGCATGTGACAACTTTGAAATTTGACAGTTGTTACCTATGATTGTCCTGATTATTAAAAATAAACCAGAAATAATTCGTGAGTTCAAGGTCGATAGCCCACGCGTCATCGGTGAGATACAGCTACATCTTTGTCAAAAAGTCATCGAAAACTTCGTGTTTTTATTTTTAAATGAAATTGTGCACTCTTATTGAGCACCTTATATAAGTATATTTCAATTACCTGGACGACGGCCGTATAGAATTGAAAATTATCAGATATATAATTTATACCTTATATGGTACTATGTTCATTTTGAACATTTTCGCCTGGCGGTTAACCGTGAGTTAACACGATGGCCGTAAAAAATTGAAAATTATAAAATATATAATTTATACCTTATATTGTTCTGTTTATTTCGAACGTTTTTGCCTGACGGTTAACCGTGAGTTAACACGACGGCTTTATTAATTTTATAACATGTTCAAAAAGTAATAACGACATATTATTATTTTGCAATAACCCACATACGTGTATATATGCAAATGTAGTTTTAACCTGGCGGTTAATTGTATGTTAAACACAAAGCTACCTAACCATCGTAATTTTCATTACTGAGCGACGTATTCTAGATCAAAACATTAATGAGGCTAAAATTAATGACAATTCGAAATTCCGATCAGGACACTTTTATGCCTAGCGCAGAAATTCGTTTTTCAAAAATGGTGGTCCCAATGTTGGTACAGTATTCGATACAGAAGTTCTCATAGCACTATGAAAGGAGACTGAAAATGATTCATTTGTTGAGGAAATTCACAGTAATTTGGCGCAAATTTTAGCCTATTCTTAAATATATTAAAAGAGGTTAAACATAATCTATTAAAAGATTAGGTACCTTTATTTTTACCTACTTATATATTTAAATTTACCTTCTGTTAGCACAAAAATTAAATAATGAGGCAATTTCTAATACCTCTCTGATCTCATTGACGATTGTCAAGAAGCTGATCAACAGTAATACTTGTAAATGATAAAATTAAACGATAATTAAGTTAAAAAGTTACGATCAATATGGAATGCTGACGTTTTTCACTAATAAACTTAGCAACGTATACGTGGCCTGTCATGAAAACTGGAACAGACCCCCGTGTTATCAGCAAAACAGCAGGAGAGGTGCAAAGGCCCGAGCAGAGACCCTCTGAACCGCCAGATGCCAGCTCGGCAAATGTTCAGCGCTGCGCGCTCAAACAAACCGCGGCCGTCTGCATCTCGCCAGTAAGTCTGTACTTCACGCTAACAGCCTCTCTCACCATTGCTTACTTAATATTACAAACGTAATATAACTTTGTAATTTAGGTAGAATTTTCCCATATTGCTAGAATTTTAATTCTAAAAAATTTATTAATTTAATTTTAATTCTTTCGTTGTTTACAACAACGCTAGTAACAGAAGTTGATATACCTACCTTCAAATTTGTTATCTATTTTTGAGAAAGCAAACATGAGTGCAGTAAATAACACTATGTGCAGTATTCAAATTGAATACGAATTCAATTTGAGAAGAGAATTCAATTTGATCACATATGAATTTAGTAATATACCCTACGGCCTTTCAGTAGCCCATAGAACATTTACTAAAGTGTTGAACTCATTCATCAGGCTCTGTGTTCTTTGTATTAGAAATAACTATAATGAAAGCCAAAACGTTTCTTTAAAACTGTTACATTTTTAAGATTTTGCACTTTGAAAATTTTGTCACTTTGAAAATTTTGATTCATGTTTAGCTCATTAATCAACCATTTCTTTGCGAACCGAAAAATGTCATAAAACCATGAATATTTTTTAACAAAAAATATTTTACATTTGCAAAAATATTTAATCAAGGAATTTCATCAATTGAAGTAATATGCAATTGAAATTTGATGCACGTTATGCCGCTAAAGGTGTCTGGATCTATATTAAAATATAAGTATTATATATTATATAAAGATAATCGTTTTACAAAAGGTATAAAATTCAGTTTATTGTGAAACAAAGTTAAAACTTTGTCCCTCGTTAGAAGATCTAAGCTCGTGAAGTCACAATATATTAAAAATCAAAAAAGAAATATTTGGCTTAAAAACATGAAAGAAAATTTTAAAGCTGGAAATAATCTGAAAAAAAAAAGAATGAATTGTCTAATTTAGCTCTTAATTGAATATTAATACAATTAAGAAAATCTAAAATTAATTTGTTTACTTCTATGGCCAGGGCCAAATAACAGAGCTATATTTTAATAGAAAAAAGATCCGTACTCTCTAGTTATTGATGCTTTCACAATAAACTAGAATACTAAATACTTTTATGCTTTTCTTTTTTTTTTCAATTATCCTAAAGTATCTTCGAAATATTATAGATGAAAATTCTTTTTTGTCATTTCAGCCTGGCATCCGTTCATAACGATGGTGAATAAGTCTGAATTAATATGGAAAACTTTTATTGTGAAAAATCTTGTTACAGAAAGGTCTTTATTCTGGTTGCCGCGGTACCCACAACATGCGTTTACATGTTTACATTGTGCGGCATATATGAATAACTAGCGACTCATCCTCGCTTTGCTTCGGGTTCGTCCCTAGACAAAAATAAATTTATCCCAAGGGAACCGTACATTTTTCCAGGATGATATAACCTATAGCCTTCCTCAATTAACGGGCTACCTAATGCAAAAAGAATTTTTCAAATCGGATTAGTAGTTCCTAAGATTAGCGCGTTCAACCAAACAAACAAACAAACTCTTCAGCTTTATAATATTAGTATTGATATATCTTTTAAACTGTTCACATTATTATATTATACAGTTAATATAATATAGTTGGTAATACATTTTAAATTTACTCCCTTGATACGGGTTGATTTAATGGATGTAAATACAAAACTTCTCTAAACATCTACCTGGTTATATTATATCTGAAGAATGAAGCAAAGAAATATAAAATATGATCAAACGAACTTCTCAAGTGGAGTTCGATCATTATTATATGAGTAGCTTCATTCGAAGATATAAGGACCCCCCCAACCCGTTCCCGAACTTAGTTTTGTATTTATTGGTGGTATGAATCTCTAAAAGAATGACGGCACTGAGTAGTAGGGATGTAGACATTGACGAGTAATGAATTGATTTAAAAATCGATATATGTATCGGCTTTTTTAAAAAATCTCTTAAATGTGTGCGAAAGCTACCTTGTAGGTTAAAAGGACTACCTGGTTATATTATATCTTCGAATGAAGCGACTCATATAATAATGATCGAACTTCACAAGTTCGTTTGATCATATATAATATCGGAATTTCTTCAAAATTTGAACTACACAGACAGAAAATATGGTAGAAATATTAAAATAACATTAATTATAATTTTTTGTATATATACATAGCTGTAAGTCTAGTTAGTGTTACAAGTTTTCATACTTGTCACTTTATATATGTATATATATATATATATATATATATATATATATATATATATATATATATATATATATAGTCTACGTTTATATGTAAGTTTCAAAATTTGCTCTGTTCTAAACCTTTGTCACAGTGAGAAATGCATGGTAAAACCATAACCTGAAACACAGGATGTTAATCTAGTTCAGGTAGGTTCCTTCGTCATTTATTTTTGGAAATATTATATAACTTTGTAAATGTATTCCAACAAAATTATTATTATTACTAGCGGCTCAAGCTCGCTTCGCTCGGGTTCACCTCTAGAAAAACAAAAACAAATCTATCCCACCGGAACCGTATTTTTTCCGGGATAAAAAGTAACATTTGCCTATTTCTATTTCTGTGCCAAATTTTATCTAGATCCGTCCAACCATTCTGGCGTGAAAGAGTAACATACGGTTGCCGACCGCCGATTTAATCTACTAAATTTTGAAATAAAAGATGATGTCCATTTTCGTGGGTCCAAATCATACCGTGGTGCATACCTACACACTTTTTTATGATTAGAGCGGAAGCCAATAACTCGTCGGGGAGTTTACTCTAGTGCGAGAGGCGTGTGTACCTTGTGCGCGGGCGCGGCGTCCAGCGCGGCGTACAGCGCGGCCGCCACGCGCGGCGCCGGCGCGCGCGCCTCCGCCTCCAGCCGCGCCGCCCACACCGCCGCGCCGCGCCGCCCGCCGCCGCCGCCGCCGCCGCCGCCGCCGCCGCCGCCGCCGCGCGTCGCGCGCCGCGCCGCGCGCACCAGCGCCTCCGCCGCTGCGGCACGTATGTACGTAACAAAGTGTAATAGGAAAACAAAATTTCTATATTATAATTAAATAGTCATTTAGATGCCATTATATTATATAAGATAGGATTGATTGATTATATGATAGAAATTCAATTAAAGTCTATTTTACGAGCATCCGTTTTATGAGCAGTCACCTGTGGGTGCGAAGTCAGTTTGCAGCGCGCGCAGCAGCGGCGGCAGTAACGCCGCCAGCGCGCCCACGTCCCCCTCCGCCCGGCCCGCCCCCGCCGCCGCCGCCTCGCCGCGCTCCCACAGCGCCCACAGAGGCGCGCCTGCGCTCGCTGCGGACACAAATATATTTGTCGAAATATTAAATTAGTTTAATAAATATAAACAATTAAAATTAGTATTTCATTATTTAGAAACGCATAACTTTTTTATTCTCGTTTAGTGTTTATAATAACTTAGGTCATTTGATAAGATTTGTCACTAGTGTCGACCGTCCAATACTAACCCAGTGCCAGGTATGCGTTTGCGGGGAAGAGCGGCGCCAGCGCGCGTGCCCACTGCGCCGCGCGCACGCCGCCCGCCGGCCCGCGCACGCCGCGCGCGCCGCACAGCGCCTCCGCGCTCTCCTCCCAGTAGCGCATCGCCGCCGCGCAGCCGGCCGCCCGCGCGCGCGCCGCCGGCCCGCGCAGCGCGCGCAGCAGCCGCTCGCGGCGCGGCGGCGGCGCCAGCGCGGCCCGCGCGCGCGCCCACTCGCCCGCGCCCGGCAGCAGCGCCTCCGCGCCCGCGCCGCCGCCCACGCCCGCCTCGCCGCCCGCCTCCAGCTCGCGCTCCAGCGCCGCGCACCGCCGCTCGCACTGCGACACACACACCGTCACCCGCCGCTCTCCCCCGCACGCGCCACCGCGCCCCACACTGCACACTCACCTCGTCCAGGGCCGCGGCCAGGCCGGCCGGCGCGGGCGCGGCCAGCTCGGCGGGCGGCGCGCGGCCCAGCACGGCGCACACCAGCGCGCACGCGCCCGCAGCGCTCTCCTGCGGGCCGCCATCCCAACTCACTTCGCACACTATCCTGAAATAATTTACATACATAAATATACAAGTAGCCACATGTAATGAGTAAAATGTAAAATATGAATATATCGATATTACCTCGCTATGTAGATGGCGTGGTGCTGCGGACAGTCGGGGTCGGCGAGCGCGGCGCGCAGGGCCTGCGCGGCCACGTGCAGCGCGCGCGCCGCGCCCGCCGCCTCGCGCTCCACGCGCGCGAACTCGGCCGCGGGCAGCGGGGAGGCGGGGGCGGGGCGCAGCAGCGCGCGCGCGCCGGCGCGCAGGCGCGCGGCCTCGCGGCGGCCGGGCGCGTCGCGCGGCGCCAGCGCCAGCAGCGCGCGCAGCCAGCGCAGGCGCCAGCACAGCAGCGCCGCAGCCGCGCCGCCGCTCGCCCGCGCGATGCACGCGTCCCACAACGAGTTCACCCAGCTTAGATAACCTGTCGCGTGATTACTTAACGCTTCATTTCTAGAATCATTTTGCTAGCTACCTACTACAAAGACCTATAGACAATAATAACATGTTATTTTACAAAACTTTTTGAAGTTATACTTCTTTTAGCACGTTTGGAAAAATGATGTTTGAATTGTTTTTTAAATGTTTAAATGAGTTTTTTAAAATGAAATATAAAGTTTAAGTAAGTGGAAACGTTTCAAAATTCGATATCTACAAAACTTATTTAATGAGTAATCAAATAAGGTACAAGGAGGATCCCCTTAATTTATATATTCCCCTTCGGAACAACGGCTGAAACGTCTCTCGATTCACTGGCTATTTCTCTAACGAATCTATTTTATCAATCTGTCAATAAAGATTGCTCATCTAGAGCATATAGGATAAGGAAAGTTACCAGACCATTATCATCAGTGAAGTAGTGGGGCGGGTCGAGTAGCAGCGCGAGCACGCGGCGCGCCAGCGCCGGGTCGGCGGCGGCGGCGGCGGCGGGGTGCGCCGGCGGCAGCGCGTGCGCCGCCTCCAGCAGCGGCAGCAGCGCCTCCGCCGCGCTGTCCGCCCGCGCCGCGCCGCCCAGCAGGCGCGCCGCCCACTGCGTGCCCGGCAGCGCCGGCACCTGCGCCAGCGCCAGCAGCCGCAGCGACAGGCGCGCCAGCTCCGCGCCCGCCACCGGCTGCAGCAGCTCGGCCACGTCGTGCGGCAGCGGCGCGCGCTGCGGGTCCGCGCCCGTCGCCGCGCCCGCCCCCGCCGGCGCCCAGTGCGCGGCCGCGCGCGCTCGCTCCACGCGCACCCACACCGCGCTCAGCGGCAGCCCGCTCGTTATGGCCTGCACACACACACATACACGTGAAGTGAGCTCGACAAAGCAGAAAACTCCACCATGAGCGCAGGAAGTTGCGCGTCGATCACCTTGTCCTCGAGGTCTGCCAGGTGCCGGTCGGCGCGCGCCTGCAGCGCGGCGTCGGGCAGCGCGAGCGTGGCGGGCGCGTAGTTCATGGCCACGAGCAGGTCGAGCAGCAGCACGAGGCGCTCCCAGTGGCCGGCGGCGCGCAGGCCGGCGCCCGCCGCGTGCAGCAGCGCCGGCGCGCCGCCCGCGCCGCCCGCGCCGCGCAGCGCCGCCGCCGCCGCCGCCGCCGCGCCCGCCGCGCCGCACTCCGGCGTCGCCGCCAGCGCCTCCAGCAGGTGCTCCCACAGACACGTGCGCGTCTCCGCACACTTCTCTGCAAAGCATTCTCTCTGTTCAGTCTCCATATTAATTACACAAGTTATGCTTTGACTTTATAACATCTATACTAATATTATAAAGAGGCAGAGTTTGTTAGTTTGAACAAGCTAATCTCAGGAACTACTAATCCGATTTGAAAAATTCTTATTGCGCATTAGATAGCCCGTTTATTGAGGAAGTCTATTATAGGCCATATATCCATATAATATATATAGTACATCTATTCCATACTAACCGTTAAAGCCTCTTAGCGGTTTTAGTGTAAAAAACATTGTATTAAAAATTGCAATGAGTCGGTAAGGATGAAACACAAGTATACCGTTGGCGAGCATGTCGCGCAGCCGCTCGAGGTAGCGGTGCGGCGGCAGCGCGCGGCGCAGCGCGGCCAGGCGGCGCTCGCGCAGGCGCGCGGCGGCCGGCAGCCGCGCCGCCGCCTCCTCCACCGCGCGCAGCGCCGCCTCGTCGCCGCCGCACGACTCCTGCACGCACACACACCATTAACTTCGTTCCTAGCGGATGTCTTACGACAATGATCGATTTTTTTTTGTATAATTATTAATGTTACAAATGGTAGCAATGTGCAGAAAGTCTAATTTAAATGTTAATATCATAAAAAATATTCAAGAAACCTGGAAATCGATATATCTTTCCCAAAGCATAACATCGTCTGGAGTCTCCGCTATAAGTAGACGGTAAGCTTCGGTGCGCTCAGCCACTGCAGGTGCTTCAGGTTCATCTGGTATACGCTTACTATAATACCGACGCTTGCGACTTTCTCTTATGTGCTCTCTTTCTCCCACTGCTCTGTCCACCCCATAATATTCGTATCTATAATATTGTGAATCATACAATCGATTTTATGCATTTTTGATCTAACAACATGTAAAATTTTAATATAAACACTAAGATAATTAGTAATAATTACTAAAAGTGGTTGAAGGCACAGATAACATAATAATGTCTTTTTTTATAACGATATTTCGTATAACGATATGTGTTGGAGGTGTCGGAAAAAAATAAGCCATCTGGGAGCTTTCAAGGAAAATGCTGCCTAAACCCTTTCGAGATATAACAAAATAATGTATGGTGGAATTGTGTAACTTATACAGGTCTAGAAAAGTCCGCGATGGCATATGTCTATCTCTTAAGGATAACACGCAATATCCATTTTAATATTTAAAAAAAAATTAGCAATTATAATGCGGTAATGTAAAAGCTATTTACACAAATACGGTATTAATCCTTATCATCTATACTAATGTTATAAATGTGAAAGTAACTCTGTCTGTCTGTTACCTTTTCACGCTTAATCCGCTGAACAGATTTAGATGATATTTGGTATGGAGATTAGTGTTGCCCAAAAGCGGTCTTGGTCTTGCAGTCTTGGTCTTGTTTTTGCATTTTTGCAAGACCAAGAGCAAGACTGACCGTGCAAGATTTGAGCAAGAACAAGACTAAGCCTGCGAGACTCTTGCGTCTTGCAGTTAGGACTGAGTGTCGTTTCAGGGAGCGGACAGGCTTAATTTATAATACAAGAAATTGACATATAGAAAACAAACAAAACAAAAGAAAATACTAGTATATAGAATTTTGAAGAAGAAAATAGGCAGATAATAGGAAGACGTAAAGTACAGATACATATAAATGACTATCGGTGCATTTTCGTTTAAGGGGGAAATTACGCAGTCCGAATAAGTAAATAAAAAAAAAAAAATTAATATAGTATGAAAATAAATAAAAATATGAAAATAATAAAAATGAAAAATAAACTATGTGGAATAAAGCGTAATAAAATTGGATGTAGTATGTTACCGAGAAAATGTTTATCTATACAGATAAATAAAATTGGAGTATCTGTTTGTATTATTAAAATAACCGCTTTTTACTAAATACATATGGATTTATACACGGTACATATACCAAAACAACATTTTTTACAATTTTTGTCTGTCTGTCTGTCTGTTTGTTCCGGCTAATCTCCGAAACGGTTGGACCGATTTTGACGGGACTTTCACTAGCACTAGATGTTATAAGGAGTAACTTCGGCTACTTTTATTTTAGAAAAAGACTCCGGGTTCCGCGAAAAAAATTAAAACCCATGAAATTGTGAACAAAATTCGCGTACGGCGTTCGCACCCGAGCAAAGCAAGGGTAAATCGCTATATAATTTAAATGAATAGCTTAGGAGTAGCAAGCTACTATTTATATATAAAACTATTTATATATAAACATAGTTAACCGTGAAAACGATCCTAGTCGCTAGTTTTCTTAATATTTCAAAGATGATTCAAAGATATCTTACAAACTAATTTAAAACCTAACTTATAATATTATTAAGAAACAAACTGACACCCGTGAGACACGGTAGATATGTCAGTTGATTAGAGTATCAGCACGGATCGCTTAGGTCGTGGGCTCTCAAACCCGACCCGGTGTCAGCTGATTCTTCAAATTTCTCATTAAATGTTACTATGGCTATGTTAATTTAAGCTCAAAATGTACTTACTGCGTTACATTGTTCTAAGATCTAAAGTTACGTTTAATAAATAGCAAGAGACTAATAGGTAATTACAAGACTTGCAAGACTCTTGCTGCAAGACCAAGACCAAGACAAGACTGAGAGCGCAATACCAAGACCAAGACCAAGACCAGGTGTATCGGCGCAAGACCAAGACTCGCTAAGTCTCATCTTGTTCTTGCATTTGGACAACAGTAATGGAGATAGTTTGAGACCCTGGGAAGGACATAGGATAGTTTTTATCCCGGAAATCATCCCTTAAGGAAGTGAATAGGGCAATGAAAGTTTGTATGGAGAATCATTCAAGTGAGGGATATATATTTTTTTTAATTTTTAAAGTAGGTACTTAATTAGGTACTTTCCTATACCCATGTATGTACATATATATAGTTTATTCTATATTAAACGTAAAAACGTACCTAGGGTAGAACGCGAGCAAAGCGAGCTTGAATCGCTAGTATTCTTATAAAATACTTATATCTATTGTCATGTATTTAGGGTAGTGAAATATAATTAGTGACATTTAAATATTAATATAAAAAGTGAAAAGGTGAGAGTAATCAAGAAACAGCTTTCAGGCCATTATTCAATAAGCTTGTGAGTACTTTTAACATCTCTTTTATAAGAATATTAAAAATAAATACTAAAGTATTTATAGCTACATGTCACATGCAGTTTACATAATTACTCACTGAGGTCGGCCAGGGTAATATAATGTTGATACTCTGAGATTTCCATAATCAAGCTTACAGTCAATATAAAAGTTTGTGCTGGTTGGTATTATCTCAGAATTACATAAAGCTATTGCAGGTTCATAATGATCCTTATTTGTTTTCTCATCTTCTGAATTTTCATCACTGACAAGTAATTGAGATTCTGTCGCCTCATCTGGATAATTGTCAGGTTCGTTAAAAGCTAAAAATAAAGTAAAAATATAAAAACCAAAGCTGACAAACTTATTAATCGATAAACATCTATTTCATTATTACCAGAATCTTCAATATTTTCTTTGTTTTTATCGGCTAAATACGCGTAGGCCGGAAAGAGTGCCATTGATTTTCATTAATATTAATTTATAAAAGTTTATTTTTATTTATTTGTAACCCCTCATGAACTTCTGTTTAAATAAAAATCGTGCAATGTTGAAGCACTTCCATTTAGTACTTTATTATTTAAATTATTAGTTATTTGTAAATTTATGAATTATTTTGCTAATTGTCAGTTGTCAATGAAAAGTCAAAAATGACAGCTGATGCTTAAAAGTTGACATTACTTACACAGATAAGTATAAAGTAGTAGACACATGGATTAGATACTAGAGATGTGTATTATCTCTATGGGTATTGGGTAGATAGAGCCGTTTATCACATCTCTAATCTCCATTCTCCATAGTCTGTGCTTCAGAGTCAACAATGAACAATTAGTACATTAGATATATACAACGTAAACATTTTTGTTTTTTAACTAAACATCACTTATCTTTCAAAAGTTGCCGTGCCGAATGTAACTTACGATAGATAGTTATTTTTGCTTAATTTTTTTTCTTGTAATTTATGCTTTTAGTGCTCCTTGAATTGTGAAATTATTTCTATTGAGGTGTACAAAATTAAAACTTATAATTTAAGTGCCTACTTTGTTACTGTGGAGAGGATAAAGTAATTTCTATGTAATTTAATGATAGGTATGCAAATAACCTTCATTTGCACACAAAAGAGTATGCAATTTTGGCAGGCATATTGCCTAACGATTGTTTTTGCATATCCTCAAGCGAAAATTAATAGATAATATGATGGCTTTAAGTAATTTAAAATATATTTATGGTGCAACTAATATTCGCCAGGGAAGAATTATTTCAAATATTGTATTAAAAACAGAAAGGCAGTCACATAACAATGTAAGTAAAGGTTTTTTACATAATATGAAAATAATCAAAACGATTATTGCATTACTTTTAACACTATGTTTGTGTAATTATTGGTTTTTTGTTTGTGTAATTAGGTGTTTTGTATTTATGTTATTTTTATGATAATAATATTACAGATTGAGACCAAAGTGCCAGCAACGGACAATGTGGTTCCTCCGCTAGTGGACTTGTATGGTCGACAACATAACTATCTGCGAATATCATTGACTGAGAGGTGTAACTTAAGATGTGAGGAATACCATTGAAAAAAATTATAACATTCAAGTCTAGCATGTTTCTTACATAGCATATATTATTAGTATTCCTTTTTAAAATAATATTATCTTAAGTATTATCATAGATTTCAAACTGGAGGGGCCCCCTATATTGAGGGACTTGCGAGTCAACTCAGCTGTGCAGCATTTGCTGTAAAAAAATAAGACTTCTTACTGATGTAGATACAGCTCGCATAGTATATTTTAGTTATTTTCATAGTATTATGTCCTATTGTCTTACTATGGGGAAATGCAGCAACTGTTAATATGATTTTTGTCCTGCAGAAAAGAGCTATTCATACAATTTATAGTTTAGGTCCTAGTGTCATTAAGAGATAAGTTTAAAGAAGTAAAAATATTGACTGTTGCTTCTCAGTATGTGTACAAAAATGTTATCTATGTTCGTAAAAATATACACGAATTTCCCAAGAATTGTGACATGCATAACATTAATACTAGGAGCAAACACAAACTTGTAATGCCTGTGACTCGTCTACAGAGAGTCAGTTATTCTTTTTAAGGACAGTGTATATGCTTGTACAAAAGTTTTTATCGCTAAATTCAAAAAAATTGTTAAAGAATGTTTGTGTGCTGAAGGCTATTATACAATAAATGATTTTATAGAAGATAGCACACCTTGGGAATGAAGTGATCGCCTCCACGCTACTTCAACTTTATAGCAATATTTTAAATTATAATTTATTAAAAAAATATTAGTCCCACTGAGTTTCTTTTGCCAGTTCTTAATAGGGCTGAGACTTCTTCTTTCCAAACTGGTAGTAGACTCATGACATTCAGTAAAAAATTGTAATAATTTAATGCTGAATAAAATATTTTGAATTTGGAGGAAGATAAACATTATTATAATTAACAGTTTATATTATATTTCAGTATTTATTTAACACCCTTGTTTAATTTTTAATTAAAATTATGTATATTTTTTTAAATTTTAATATATGTATTTCTTGTGTTATATATCTCATGTTCGTTAATTCATATTAAAGAAATGCTATTTAATAATAACCAAAAAAAATATCACCTTAGTTGGTAATTTATTAAAAATAAAGTTTGTAAATATATAGTTTGTCTGTATGGTGCGGGTGTGTGGTGCATGTGTGGCAGGTCAGTACTGCATGCCGGCGGAGGGCGTGCCGCTGAGCGCGCGCGCGGCGCTGCTCACGCGCGAGGAGTTGCTGCGCGTGACGCGCGTGCTGGCCGCGCTCGGCGTGCAAAAGCTGCGCCTCACCGGTGGCGAGCCATCCGTACGAGCCGACCTCGTTGACGTCGTCCGTACGTAGCCCCCAAGTTACATTGATACATATGTATATGTACATAGATATATGCATTGTGTTTTATTTCAAATTATTTTTAAAAGGCAGTGTTACACTGTAAGTCTTATCATTGATCTTTGCCCTCATTATTGTGTCTACTGAGTTTATCTCTTTAAACATGTATAATTTCATCACTACTTGTTGACCTTGTACATAAAAATTATAAGTATTTAATGCTTTGCAATTGGGTGATTAAATATTTTATCGTGGTATTTGGTAACTTAATAACTCAAGCCGAATCTTTAAGTCTACTAATAAGTGATGAAATAAAACATAAATATATTATATGTTTTAAATATGGACTTTTGGCTTGGAAAAATATACACCAGAAATAAAATTGCAACTCCTACAGGTGCAGACTTACATTTGGCCCCCATTAAAAACTAAACAAAAAAGTATAAGGAGCTACATAACTTTGATTGACTATAATAAAATAGAACGAGTCTTTATTTAGTTACTCATAAATAGACATCGGATTATATGCACAATCAAAATACTAATTGTTATCAAAACTTACATTTATTTTCTCTCTCTAGAGTATATTATGTATACACCTACTCGCAATTCTTGTGACAATATGTAATTACATATTTCTAGAGCTTCGTGACGTTGTCACTTAATATTAATTTGTAGGCTGATAAATACGCTAACACTACTTTCTTTATTCCTTTAAGACTTCTTTATTCCTACAGAACAGCATTTAATTTGCCATGGACCTCTTCCAATAGTTAACTCAGAAGAGTGTTAATCTGATCAATGATTTTTGTTTTTCAACATTTCCAAGGACTTGCACAAAGGAAGGAGTATAGTTCCTAGTCTCTTTACGGTAATAAAACACGCCTCACATATTTAACTACTGAAATAAGCATTATCAATAAAAACGTACTAAAATATGCAATAACGCTAAAAAAATAGCGTTTTATGCATTTGCATGTTTGCATATATAATACGATGTCTACTCATAAAATTTGGTGGAAGACAATTCAACACCACTCAGCATATTATAAAACTTGTGAAATAATATTAATAATAATTAAATAAAAAATAACTTTAATACTTATAGAGCATATTTGATGTATTTCTTACATAGCATGGGAATTATAACAATAGAAGTCATCATGGCCGGCTTGGACGTATGTTATGCGTCGTGTGGTAGTTCAGTGTGCAGTGAGCCTTAAGAGTATATTATAACAATAAAAAATATCATATAGTAGTTAGTCGATCGCACATCTATTTTAACGGAAATGCAAGGGTTCTAAAAAAATAGCAATCGGTATGGAACAGAGGAGCTGAGCAGCGTGGCGGGCATCCGCGCGGTGGGCATGACCAGCAACGGGCTGGCGCTGACGCGGCGCCTGCCCGCGCTGCGCCGCGCCGGCCTGCGCGCGCTCAACCTGTCGCTGGACTCGCTGCAGCCCGCGCGCTTCGAGCGCATGGCGCGGCGCCCCGGCCTGCCGCGCGTGCTGGCCACGCTCGACCTCGCGCTGCAACTCGACTTCGATTCCGTCAAGCTCAACACTGTGCTCATGAAAGGTAACTAATCTACTTACATACGTACTACCCAATACATCAAACAAAAATGTCGACAGGTGTCATGGGACACCTAGTAGGTACGAAGTTTTTGGCTGTCTCATGTCTACCCTTAGCGCTGAAATTAGATCATAAAAATTGTCACGAGTACTAGTGTGTTATTAACATCAAGCAACGTACGTTGTACACCTTGAAAAACTCGTCAAAAAAAGGGCTGCACTGAGTACTACACTACACAGGAATATCTAACATACACTCATTAACACGTACGATCGCCTGGCAGTTGACACTGATGTCGTCCCATTATGGGCTGTCCTTAGCTCATAATATTTGGTGAAAATAATTGTCACAAGACCTTGACCATAAACCTCAAGTTCATCATCATCATCTCCCTGCTCATTTCCTAATTACTTGGGGTCGGCGCAGTATCTTTCGTACTGTTGACCGATTTTAGCAAAAGTTATTACGACCGGCCGCCTGCCTGACATCAACTCTCTTTGGGAATGCTGTTCTTTATCGCACCATCACCATCGCACAAAGAAACCAAGGTGCGATGACCAGCACAGGGTCCTTAACACAGATCTTTTATTCCTTAGACACTTTCTAACTTCACTTGTATTTGATCTTTTTATTTGCCGTGACGTTTCCACGTTTAATTTAAAGGTAATTAAAGCTATTAAATGCCAATCATTTTTCACCACTTTCATTGGCACAGTCAATTGTTTGAGGTTAGGCGTGGCTTATTATTATGTCCTTACATATGAAATTGGCGTCTTATATATCAACAGCAAAACGAAAAAGAATATATGAAATTATTTGTTTAATCAAAGTATGCACCATTATTATCTATGCACTTTCGCTATTTTATAGGTAATTCATTGATTCCGTGGCTGAAAAAATTGTGGGAGCGAGAATGAATATAATCTCTGAAGGCGGTTTTGACTGGTTCATCGGAATTGATTTCTTTTCCTTGTAAGAATTTGTCCAAATTCCGGAAAAATAGTAATCTGTTGGAGCAAGGTCCGGGAACTATGGTGGGAGTCGGAGATATTCCATTCGCAACTCCTCTAATTTAGCTACCGTCTATTGTGCTGTATGTGGTCTAGCAATTGTCCTGAAGCGGCAGTGGGCTAGAGCAATTGACTAGTCTCGGTTGTCTAACGGCTAGTTTTTCCATCATGGTTTGCAACTGTTGACTGGCCAGGCCAGGCCAGGCCAGGACTGGCCTGTAGTGGATGACGCCAGCACTAGTCCACCAGACAGTTTTCTGAGTCATCTTTCGCTTGGGGCAGGATTTGGCCAGTTCTCTTGGGTTCGACATTGTGATGAGCGTTGTTGATTATCGTATAAGATCCATTTTTCATTACAAGTTACGATACGATTCAAAATCCCTTCGTTATTGTGACGGTTGAGTAATGTATCGCAGTACTTTGTTGGTGTACCTCACTCAATTCATGCGGGGTACCCATTTTTCGAGTTTTTCATTTGTCCATTTTGTTTTAAGTGAATTAAAATTGTTTTATCACTCACACCGAGGCTTGCCGCCAACTCTGGCGTGGTTTGCGATGGATCCGCTTCCACAATTACTTTTAATTCTTCATTGTCAACCAGAGTCCCCGCCCGTCCACGAGGTTTGTTCTGTGAGTCAAAATTTCCAGAACGAAAATGTTGGAATCAAAAATGTACTGTGTTTTTTTTACACTAGCTTCCCCCATACACATAATTAATTCTTCGTGTTGTTTCTGCAGCGCTGGCGTCACGGTGGAACTCATATTCGTAAATAACGCGATATTTTAAATTTTCCATATTATGAATAACGATGTCAAAGAAAATGAAATGGCGCGGCGCGACAACTAATGAAACGAACTGAATTCGAAACACAAATAAATAGCATGGACTACTATTGCACAGAAATGTGTAGGAAAATATAATGAAACAGAACACACAGTCACGGGGTTTGCCCCAAAATACCTTTTGGAAGGTGAAAATGTAAGTATTCTACCATTAGAATTGAAGTCAAAATGTACAAAAGAAGATCTGAAAAGAGATCGAAAACTAGCTCTTGAAAACACAATAAAATCTCACAATTATAATAAAAAGATGTTCGATCTGCATAGGGAAGAATATAAATTGGAAGTAGGAGACATAGTCTATGTGGAAAACGGAAATCGACTAAATAGAAAGAAAATAGATGAACTGAGGATTGGACCATATAAAGTTCTGAAGAAGATTTCCAATTCAATCTATGAAGTTGACACCGGACACAAAAAGACGGAATCAAACTTCTACCACCTTACAAAATTGTCTCCGGTGTTCGTTAGTAAATGAACAATTACGTACTGGTAATTGTTTCTTTCTAAGGGGGGAGATGTAAAGAAAACCACTTCATAAGCGAGTGCTTTTCATAAGTTTATATATAATACATAAATACTTTTTAATTAATTCCAAATTTACTTTTAACTTTTTTATTTTTTATTTATATTTGACATGTTAATAAAATAATAGAAATACGTACTTACAAATGTTATTTAATATAATATGTTAAAATATAAAGAGATTAAAATAGAGGCTTTAAATGTAGTTTCTATTATTGTTACAGGTAAGATAATATTTTGATAAGTTGTAAATATATTAAATGTATGTAAAATTCAAGAAGTGAAATAAATCTATTATTGTTACAGAAACGCAATTAAGCTTTTATTTTTAAACAAGAGAGGAATATTATTATATATATATGTAGGGCCCCGTCATAAGAATGAATAGTTGTTTTTTGTGCTGACGTTGCATGGTATCTCTTAGTAATAAAAAGTGTCGTGACGGTCGTAATTATTACATTTTGTTCCGTCTAACTCTCATTCTGTAAAGTACCAGTAACGTGCAATAAGAATGTTTGTTCCAAAACTTCATTTTATTTAACATTTTAAATACATATTTAAAAAAATATTGTACTCGTTTTGTATTCGTAGGATTCAATGATGACGAAGTATGTGATTTTGTGGAGTTAACACGAGAGCGACAAATGGACGTCAGGTATGTCGAATCTATTACTTTCTATGAATACGCTAAGTACATTTATAATATTTAAATTTTGACGATACTACGATAGGTTCATCGAGTTCATGCCTTTCTCCGGCAACCGCTGGGAGGACTCGCGCCTCGTGCCCGAGCGCGACGTGCTGGCCACGCTGCGGCGCGCCTTCCCCGGCATGGCGCGCCTGGCGCCCGCCGCCTGCGACACCGCCACGGTATGCCATCGATTTCGTGATAAGTTGTGCGGTGAAAATCTGAAATCATGCATTGTTCCTTTTTTTCCAAGAATTTCACTTTTTAATAAATTGGACGAATATTTTTTTATGTATCAGAATAATATTGTTTTCCAAATAAAGCTTTAGGGGCCTTTAGAGGTTGAATTTTAAAAAATACGTTCTCAATGTGGTGGTGTTGTCTCTAGCGATATATTGTCGCCACGTTGTACTTGACGACACGTTTGGCTCAGTTTGTAGTGACCCTACTTGCTGTGCCAGCGGTCGCGGATTCGATTATTTATTATATCTATTGTATAAATGTCCCCTCGGCCCGCAGCTGTGGCAGGTGCCGGGCTACGCCGGCCGCGTCGGCTTCATCTCCTCCATGACTAAGCCATTCTGCGCGTCCTGCAACCGTCTGCGCCTCACCGCCGACGGCAACCTCAAGGTGAGCGAGTCCAATGAATCTCATGTATGGTACGGTACCATGTTGTTTAGAGAAACTTGTAAAGAGGAAAAATGATAAAAAATAATAACTAATTGAGATCGGTGAAAAGTGGCCGTCGAGGTACTACTTTATCAGCATTTGCCAGGCACCTCGGGATGCATTCCCGAGTGTAGCGAGGGGTGACATGTGTGCGCGTGTGTGTGCAGGTGTGCCTGTTCGGCGCGGCGGAGACCAGCCTGCGCGACGCGCTGCGCGGCGGCGCCTCCGACGACGAGCTGGCGCTGCTCGTGCGCGCCGCGCTGCGCCGCAAGCTGCCGCAGCACGCCGGTGAGTGTCCGCGCCTACTCCACGTCACCATACCGATGTTACCTATTTCTGTATCACGTCAAAATATCACGTAGGTTTGT
This sequence comes from Fabriciana adippe, assembly GCA_905404265.1. Lineage (NCBI taxonomy): Eukaryota > Metazoa > Arthropoda > Insecta > Lepidoptera > Nymphalidae > Fabriciana > Fabriciana adippe. The sequence goes on from FR989993.1 coordinate 73,736, forward strand.
CAGAGTCGATTCGTGATAACATAAACCTATATATGCAATTTCCCGTTAATAATTAATATAATAGTAAATATTTCTGTAACTTTTTGTCATTTTTTTTTTACATTTCAACATCACACGCGAATATCCGAATACGACTCGAGCTCATTAGCTATATGCATATGAACATCCGTCACGAGTCACGACACTCATCCGTGTCATACACATCACTCATCATATAACTACGAAAAACAGCACTCATAACCGATGCACGGATGTGACGGGAGCTATGACGTATAGGCGAATATTTTGTAGGCATGCAGAATCTCGCCCGCTCGAAGAACCGGCCGATGATTCTTATAGGCGGCTAGGCGGCTCCCCCTATACTGCACCACGTTACAGCGCCCGCCCGCCCCGGCGCGCCGCTGCGCGCGGCCGCGCGCGCGCTGAGCACGTCGGCAGCGCGCCGCGCGGCCGGCGACGAGGACGCGCAGCTGACGCACCTGGACGCGGCGGGGCGCGCGCGCATGGTGGACGTGGGCGACAAGCCGGTGACGCGGCGCGCGGCCGAGGCCGAGTGCTACCTGGAGGTGGGCGCGCGCCTGCTGCGGCTGCTGCGCTCGGCGCGCGTGCCCAAGGGCGACGCGCTGACCGTGGCGCAGGTGGCGGGCGCGCTGGGCGCCAAGCGCACCGCCGACCTCATCCCGCTGTGCCACCCGCTGGCGCTGGAGCTGGCGCGCGTGCGCGTGCAGCTGCCGGCCGGCGACGGCGAGCGCGGCGGCCGCGTGCGCGTGGCGTGCGAGGCGCGCGCCGCCGCCCGCACCGGCGTGGAGATGGAGGCGCTCACCGGCTGCGCCGTGGCCGCGCTCGCGCTCTACGACATGTGCAAGTCCGTCGACAGGGGCATGCGCATCACCGACCTGCGCGTCGTGCGCAAGACCGGCGGCAAGAGCGACTGGCCCGCGCCGGGCGACGCCGGCGGCGAGCGCGAGCTGCGCGTGCGCGCGCACGACACGTCGCCGCTCAAGCCGGGCGAGACGTACGCGCCGACAAACGTCATGTACTTCTAGCGCGCCGCCGACCGACAGCACACCGCGCTGTACAGCCTCATGAACATGAATCTTCTCTTGCATTTAAAAAAACTCCACTTTGTCACTGATTGTAATATTAAGTGTTGCAAGTTTATAGTAGAATATAATAATTACACATTTGCTTTCTATGTCACGAATCAATCCATAAGTAATGGTGTTTCATATATTATTGATAATATTTTTTGCGGTTCTATAAGTTGGTGCTAATCTGTGCAGCCTCATACATTATTTAACCCAATAAGTATGTACGCGACTTTAGACATATTATGTAAATTTTATACATATTTTATATTTTTATACTGGATAAATGTAGTATTCATAAGGAACGGTAAGTAGCATTAAGTAACCAGAGTATTTACTACATACTTTAGATTAATTCCATATAAAATCAAAGTAATCTTTCATATCTAGTGTTACCCTGGTGCTGGTGCTGGTGCTGGAGCATAACATCCAAGGTTCACAATTAATATTTCCATGATTTTTTAGAATATTTGTTCAATTAAAAAATTATGCAAGTATAATTTATTCATTATTAAGGTAAAAATTCTTGCTGTGGTAGTCAGTCATTCTCCATAAGGTTGTTCCCAACTTGACATACAGCATACTGCTACACCATTTTATTGACAAGCATATCTGGATTGCAATGTGTTTTGATAAGCTTTCAGACTTTATACTAATTAATTTCTTAATAGAACTGCTATACATTCCATTAAAATTTACTTTACCTGTTTGTGTATGGCCATTGACCAGGATGAGTGCCGATAGACAGGTGGTGCATAAGTATTTGGGATACAAGTGTAAATTCAAATTCATAATACTAATTAGAACTTATCCAAAACACTGGTATGTATATTAAGTGATAGATATTTCAAATGATTCATGTATTTATTCTAATTGACATTATAATATTTTATTGTATATTTGTATTAATGCAACTAGTTTCGAATTGCAAATCTTCCTCAGTAGGTACTTAAAGGTATACCTAGTATCTGTGTTGGTGGAATGTTGTAAAATTTATACACTATTTAATTATATCTTGTCGTGTGTATGTACATGATTTAATGGGTGAGTCATATATGTATATACAATGTTAAAATGAAGTATACTAATACATTTTTGTTGAGCTTCTTTAGAAGCTATTCATATTTTACACTATATTTTATGAAATAAACAATTTAAAATATACAAAGATCTTTATTATGCACTACCTTTAGAAATTAAGATACATAATAGTTTGACAACAGTTTTAATAAGTTGGTAGTAACAAAAAAGGTAATTAATATATTAAAATGAATTGTTTTTATGTATAATGCTTGTTATGTGTTAGTTTTAATACTAATTAATTAAGTGATTTAAGGCAAAGAAATTAATTTTGTTATCCTAAGCTAAGTCAACCGCTAGCAACAAGCACATTGGTTTTGGCAGGTGCATTCTCCTGGGGGGCTTCACTGGCCGGCTCTGAACCACGCTGCACTTTAATGTCATGCTTCTCTATATATTCATTGATTTCTTGACCTTTTTTTGCCAACTGCTCATGTAGGGCCTAAAATATTACAAATAATTAAATATTTATTAGCTGTAGTTATATACTTAAGCAATACTTTAAAGAAATTATATACCTTTAGTGCCTGAGGTAAGCGTTCCGTATTAACTTCCAATTCTGGTAATACTTCAGCTACTGTGCGCTCGACTACTACACCACCCACCATGCGAAAACATTTACGCGACGGCTCAACCGCCTGAAGTGTTTCAATAACTATCCTGATAAAAATATGGTAAATTATATATGATGATTACAAATAAGTTTTTATGAACTCTGATAGAATAAATAGCTTTGAAAACTTACTTATGTTCGTTTAAATCCATTTCAAGTTCGGAGATTTTATTTGCCAATTGTCTCTGTTCACTTCGTAAATTTTGAAATCCTGCGAATACCTCTTCGTTTGTTTTTGCTTTTCCACCCTTATTTGTATTTTTAGCCATTTTAACGTTTGTTTTGTTTAGCTAAACTAGTAACTATAGTTGAGGTTATGTTTGTTACGAATAGTTAACGACAGATTTAATCATCTATATATATATACTGCAAGAATATAATTTAATACAATTATATGTGAATGTCTTTATAGAAATGTTTTATTTTCTTAGTTAATGTAAGAAAATTGATATCATGTTACCATTCGGTACAAATTACAATAGCTAAGATGTCAAAACTCAAATGTCAATTAACAATTTTCATTTTTCTCTCAATTTCAGTGTCAAATGACAAATCTTAAAATAATCTATAGCTGACAGCTATTGCCAAAATGAAAAATGATAACATAATTCGAAAAAAAATAACATACTGGTAATTACTGGATTAAAATAGTGTAACGGGTAGTTCTTCAAAATTTGCAAAAATATTGTGCCGAAGTTAGTTAAATTATTACAAAATTGTTTGGTCTGTAATTCGCTCCATAATCCATTCCACTTGGATTTTCGATTCCAACGCTGCGCTCTACGGGACTAAGTGGAATGGGAAAATCCGTAGTCGTGAGCATGATCGTCGTGAGCGCCTTTAGTGGAACGTAGCATAGGACTAGTGACCAGAGACAAGGAACAACAAGACTAGTGACTAGTGAGTGAAAGTGACAAATGACAATTGAGTATTGACATTCTTCAATCTTCAGTTTGTTATCAAATATGTCATTATAAGAAAATAGCAAAAATATATATTACGTTTAATATATATTGTTATTATTTATTAAAAAAAAAAATTATTTAGTAAAAGTCGAAAGAAGGAAATCGATATAATTTATTGTATAATAAATTTATATTTGTATGCCATTGTATAAAGTAATATGAAGTGATTTTAAAGTAGGCGGATCAGTGTTTTACGATGAAAATAGAAGAAGGATCAGGGCTAGAATGTGTATTAAGTGCAGAAGTCTTAAATACGAATGGGCGTCATCAACGGCTCAGCGTTGACGGCAGCACATTGACTTTGACCGAGGGTAATGCACGCTTGCGATGTTGGCCTCTTCATGCTGTTAGGATTAAGACTGATTTGCCGGTTTGTTATTTTTACTTTGCCCTAGTTACTATAACATTTTATGTAAATGAAGTTGCTATAAAATATTTCATATTCATATGTGCAAGTTCCTAGTGACACATTGAAATGTAGAAGAGGAAAAAATATATTTTTGCAGGGGTTGAAGTTTATCATTAATCAAGGAGAAACTTGTAAAACTATACTAATATTATAAAAAGGTAAAGTTTGTGAGTTTGTGATGTTGTGAGTTTGTGACGTTGTAGGGATTGTATCTCTGGATCTACTGAACCGATTTAGATGGAATTTGGTAAGAAGATGTTTGAGACCCTAGGAAAGACATAGGATACTTTTTATCCCGAAAATCATCTCTTTAAGGGGTGAAAATGGGAATAAAAGTTTGTATTGGGAAGCCAGCTAGGGACAAACCCGAACGAAGCGAAGGTGAGTTGCTAGATGGTATATAATTGTATAAAGATGTCTTAAACATAAATTTTAATGAAATTAAATGTTGAAAGAATGTGTTCTGTTAGTTCTTAGAACTAAATAAGTTGTTCTGTTTTTAGAACTAAATGTTTCAAATAATGTTGATTTGTTACATTTTTATTTTGTGTAGGTAACAAAGTACCTATAGTGATCTAATATCTGTACTGTATATATACTGATACATATCCAGCTATCCTCATACCAAATTTCATTAACATCTGTCCAGTGGTTTTCCCGTGTTGCGTTCTCAGACAGATAGACAGACAGACAAAAATTCAAAAACTATACAGTCGGCCGCTGTATCGATAATAATGACTATTTCAATAAGATTTTCCAAAAAATATTTAATGTACAGATTCTACCTGGTTAGAATTCTATTATATCTATAGATAACTATGTTTAAGTCATAACATAACAGTGTACTTTTAAACATTTCTGTATGTGAAGTTTTGGTTAATCAGGGTGGGGGTGTGAGCTTAGAAGCTGGGGGAGAAACCTTGACGTGGACGTGTAGCGAGGAGAAGGCGTGCGTGGCGCTGGCGCAGATGTCGCAGGCGGCGACCGCGGCGCCCGCCGGCCCGCCCTCCGACGCGGCGCTGGCGGCGCTGCTGGAGGACGTCGAGCCCGACGAGATGGACGCCGAGCGCCGCGTCAAGCGTCTCGGCGAGCGCCTCGCGCGGCTCGACGCGCTCAACGTGGGCGGCATGCTCGCCGCCGCCACCGAGGGCGGGGGGGCTCAGCTCGCTGCCAGGCTTGAAGGTTAGTGTTTTCTTTATACCTAGTGATGCAGCCTGTTCATTTAGCGGTACTTCAGTAGATACGGGCGTCGTCAAAGTAAACAACATACCTACATAATTATGATTCTGATAAGTCATCCCTCCAGCGGGCAGCGCGTCGGGCGCGGCGCTGTCGGCGCGGCTGTCGCGGCTGGAGGCGCTGACGCGCGCCGCGCCCGCCGCGCTGCACGCGCGCTCCGGCGCCGCGCGCGCCGACGCCGCCGCGCGCGCTCTTCTGCACGAGCTCACCGAGATCTACGAGTGGCTGGACGCGCCCGCGCTACGCGACCTAGACGCGCTGCCGGAGGTCTCGCTGGCCAGCGCCGAGGGCCGCGCGCGTGCGCTGGCCGCGGCCGAGGCGCTGCGCGGCGCACTGCGCGGGGAGCGCTCGGCGGCCGCCGCTCGCCTTCGCTTGGGCGCCGTGCGCGAGCGTCTGCGGCGCCTGGCGCGCGCGCGCGACGCGCTGGCGGCGGCGCTGGCGCGGCACCTCAACAACGCGCTCATCCACCTCGCCAACGAGGCGCACGCGCCCTCGCCGCGCCGCCGCCACCACGCCGACCTGCTGCCCTACGCGCCCTTCATGCGCTGGCTGAAGGACATGGACGAGAAGGCGTACGACGGGCTCGTCAAGGTGTACGTGAGCACGTGGGCGCGCGTGTACGAGCGCGAGGCGCACGCGGCGTGCGAGGCGGCGCGCGCCGCGCTGGCGCAGTCGCCGCCCGGCCGCGTGGATGAGCAACTGGACGAGGTTCTCACCCTCGTGGAGACAATGTGTAACGCTGAACAAGACTTTTGCACGCAATTCTTCTACTTGGACGCCGACACAAAGGTAAATGGAAATAGTGTATCTATTTTTGAATATTTATGTGAAAATACTTAATGACCAGTCGCCACAATTTTATTGATACTAAATACGAAGAAAAACTTGAACACTTTAACATGAAAACTTTACGCCAAAGATGCGACTTTTTGCGACTCATATTTGTTTTTAAATTAGTCAATAATTATATAGATTGTCCGTCACTACTGTCGCTAGTAAATATACAAACACCAAGACCTGCAGCAAGAGCTATTAACTACAAACCACTATATATCCCACAACGAAAAAATAGATACGGTTGCAATTCACCACTCTTACGAAGCTTTAAATTATACAATTTTATATTTCAGCATTGTGATATAGATATTTTTTCTGATAGCCTAAATTTATTTAAAAAGAAACTGTATTTAAATATTTAGATTCATTTTTTTTTCCGCTTGTTGTACAACATAAATGGCTCCTTATATACTCGTAAAATAAAATTTTAATAAAATAAGTACTTCTATAAAAAGCTGTGCATACTTTTAAATTAAATTTATATAAAAATAGCGAAATATTATTATGTTAAATTAATGCTTTATGTAAATTTAGTTAGTAAGCCTTTATAATAAATAAATAAATAAATAAATTAAAATTACAACCGAGTGGTGCGTAATGGCCGTCAACAGAGCGACAGCGACGGCGACGGGTCGCGTAGCGAGCGCAGCGAGGGCGAGCGCGCCTCCCCGCGCCGCCCGCCCGCCGCCGCGCGCCGCCTGCTGGCCGAGCTGTTCCCCGCGCTCGAGGGCGAGCTGGTGGCGCTGGTGGCGCACATCGAGCGCAGCGACCCCGCCTACGGCGCCATGCGCGCGCTCGCCTGCGTCGGCCGCCGCGTACTGGGCGAGGACGGCGCGGGGGCGGGCGCGGCGGAGGGCGAGGCGCGGTGGGCGCGCGCGTCGCTGGCGGCGGTGGCGGTGGCCGCCAAGCGCGGCGCGGACCGCGCGGTGGCGGAGCGGCTGGCGGCGCTGCCGGACGCGGTGCGCGCGGCGGCGCGGCGGCCCAAGTGCGGCGTGCTGCCCTTCATCCCCGAGCTGGAGGAGATGGCGGCGGTGTGCGAGGGCATCTTCGCGCGCGGGCGGCGCGCCGACCTGGAGCGCTGGTACCTGGCGCTGGCGGCGGCCATGCTGCGCGCGGTGGCGGCGGCCGAGCACCCGCGCACGCCGCGCGCCGTGCTGCAGCTGGAGAACTACCACCGGCTGCACGCGGCCGTGAGCGCGCTGCGCGTGCCGGCGCTGGACGCGCTGCGGCGCGAGGCGCGCGCGCGCTACAACGAGGCGCTGCGCGGGTACGTGACGCAGTACTTCGGGCGGCCGCTGGAGAAGCTGACGCAGTTCTTCGAGGGCGTGTCGGAGGCGGTGGCGGCGGGCGTGCGCGAGGACGAGGTGTGCTACCGCGCCGCGTTCAGCAAGCACGAGCTGCGGCGCGTGCTGGCGCTGTACCCGGCGGGCGAGGTGCGGCGCGCGCTGCACCGGCTGTACCGCACCGTGGAGAAGCACCTGAGCGCGGAGAGCGCGGAGGGCGGGCTGCTGCAGGTGGTGTGGCGCGCCATGCAGGAGGAGTTCATCGCGCAGCACGTGGCGCTGCAGGCGCGCATCGCGGCCTGCTACCCGGGCGCCGGCCTGGCGCTGCCGCTCACCACGCAGGACATCCTCGACGCGTTCTCCGACATCGCGCGCGAGCACTGACCACTCCGCCCACAATGATTCCTTGTTTATAGTATATATTCACTATTTACTTAATAAACCTATTTAAACAGATGTATGCTGTATTTCTCGACGTTATATTAAGATTGTTTACACCGAGCCCCTAGAACGGCGTGTTCGAGGAGTTTGAACATTTTTCTATGGAAGCTGGCATTAGCCAACATTCGCCATTTTATTTTATTTTTTTGAAGTAGAGGCGCATTATGATACTAGTAAGTAGGCGTATAGGTACTGTATATGAATAAAGGGCGCTGAAACAAAGCAAAAATATTGGAAGAGGTTCCCAGGTCGTCTTATGTGGCCATCTTTACCTCCCAAATGTCTCGTAAACGTGACACTAACTAAATCCGTTAGTTACACAATAAAATCTGTTACCTATTTATTAATATTTATTTATTTGTGAAATTAAACAGAATTGTATTATTTAATAATGTTGTTTTAAAATTCAAAAATGTCTAATGGCTATATTTGATTTCTCGCTCTAACATTCGATAAAACAATACTTAATATACTTATGATAATTATGACCTGGTTCTCCATTTAGGATTGGTTCTAGACCAAGCAACTCCTCGACGGCTAACGGTAGACACTAGACACATAATTTGATATATGCATTCAACTATTAACATTGTAAAGTGTTACCCATTCATGATAAAAAATGTCATTATAAAATAAAATAAAAATTTTTAACCATAAATTAAAGAAAACAATAGAACGTTCTGGGTATACCTACTCGGCAAGCGGTGGCGCGGAATCGCTTGTTCACAGAGCGGGCGAACAACACAGATTATAACTACGGAGAAAGAACGACTATCATTACTCCGCGACTTAAAAATATTTATGATTTAATTAACAAGTTTATTCCCTGATTTAATTAACGAAATTACAACTCGTAATGACAAGTGAGAACATTAAGTCAAAATTACTTTTTTTTCTGTTCTTACTTAAAAAATAGGAAATAGGATAGAATACAAACAATATTGTTTTGGGTTCTATTGTGTTAATAAAGACCCCCTTTAATAGTTTTTCTCAAATATCTTCCATGCACAGACAGCTATCAGTTACACTTTTATTATATCTATACTAATATAATATTATACAGAGGAAAGATATAGGTATATTTTTGTATTTTTGTGTGATATTAAGTAATATTCTAGTAATATATTTAGTACCGAATAAAGTAGCATTACATAAATCTGTTTTTTAACGTTATATTTATTTAAAAAAAATATGTAAATCTTTTAATAATAATGAAGGAAAAAGTATAGTTAAATATAATAAAAAATAATATTTATAAGTTATCTCAGCGCCTTTCATCCGTTCTGGCGTGAAAGAGTAACAAATATCCATACTCACAAACAAACTTTCACATTTATAATATTAGTATTTAGTATAGATATTATAAAGATGTAAAGCTTGTAAGGTTGTATGTGGGAGGTTACGAACTTATTATTTATTCGTAGGTAGTAGGTAATGTCTGAAAGTGAAACTGCTGGTCCAGTTCTGAAAATTGTATCACTAATAGGAAGCTACATTACTGCCGGTAGAGGCTATTTTTGTTCAGTCAGAAATCATTATCATCTACCTTAATTAAGTTGGAAAGAAACTAGCCCTTCAGTTATTTTTATGGCATTAAAGTTGCCTAAACGGTTTGAAATAAAGCAATAAAATGTATGTATGGCAAAGAGACACCTAGGATCTTGGGACCCGTCCTAGCGAAACTGTTAAAGTCGCTAGTCTATATAGATAAATAAAATTGAAGTGTCTGTTTGTAATGTCAAAATAACAGCTTTATACTAAATGCATATGGAATTTTATACGGTACTTATAAGAAAAACACAATTTTTAAAATTTTTGTCTGTCCGTTTGTTCCGGCTAATCTCCGAAACGGCTGGACTAATTTTAACGGGACTCATTGGCAGATAGCTGATATTATAAGGAGTAACTTGGGCTGCTTTTATTTTAAAAAAAGAATTAGGGTTTCGCTCAAAAAAATTAAAACGTACCCGAGCGAAGCGAGGGTAAGTCGCTAGTACTTACTATTATATACAGGCAGCGCCACCTTTTTGCAAATATTATTATATACTATAGCCCATGTGTTACTCCTGATATTGTCTATCTGTACATATACAAAATTTCATTAAAATCCGTTTCAGCCTGACGCGACGGAGTAACAAACAAACAACAAACACACAAATTTTCGCATATTTATAATAGTAGTTTGATAAAATTGAGGTGTTTATTTGTGATTTCAAAATTCTCATTATGTTAAATTTTAATCTTGTTTCAATTTGTTAGTCGACTTTTTAGTCTTGGTGGATGAGCGGGGTACCCAGTACTATAGGTCTACACCTAGTACAGGGGCCCTTGCGACTACCTTGTAATGTAATCTTTAAGTCAATAACAGAATTTTTCTTTTTTTTTCTTTGGAATAATCTACAATAGGTTTTATTCTAGACAAATTTCGATTTGAGCAGGAAAGGCTACTGAGGGTGAGTGGCTTTACCCTTTGGTACTGCAGTAGAAAATTTAAAAACAAATATTATAGGGTTAAATAGAAACAATTCAGTATTTACATCATACATATATAGTATTTATTTAGCTTAATTTGAAATGAAATATGTGCAGATTTTTTAAATACTATATTTAAATTAACTAGCCATAAAATCACATATATGCATATATTAAGCAGAAGTCTACTTCTTGTTTAATCCAGGGACTTTGGTGGAGAGTAGTTCAGAAAGAGAAGACCTGAAGACTTCGCCTGAAACAAAGTAAAAAAGAAGAGTTTTAAATAATACATTTAAATGTCAAAAACTATAAAAAAACATATGTGTGTACTTATGTACGCATGTAAATAATTATACTACTTTGGCATAACAGAACAAAAATAACTAAAGAATTCATCCCATCTCACAACTCTCTGTTTGTAAAAGGAATGCAACTAACTTTATCATGTCGCTTTTTGGCTGTCGATGTGCACAAGCATTGTAAAAATTTTACTCTCATAATTTTTTCCAAACGTGCCAAAAGAAGTACAACTTCAAAAAATATATTAGGTATTATATAAAGAAAAATATCTCTCCTTATTCTTGGTAGAGTAAAAAAATGAAATGGCTATTCTTATCTTACAATGGCAATCGATCCAACACAGAAGGCAATGCCGAACAAGAGAATGGAGTTGTAGCGGCGTTGGTTGGCATCATACTGTGCCTGCCAGGAGCCCTGGGGCACGGGGAGCTCGTCCATGCTCGGGGGTTTAAAGCTACCATGTTCACCATGATAGCGTCTTGCTGCAATTATTAATAAACAAAATAAAATTTATGTTATGCTGGGGCCTGGCACTACACATAGAAATTTTATAACTTTGTTGTGAATATTTGGAAGAGTAAATTGTCCATTAACATTGATGTTAAGTTTGTATTTTAACAGATTATAGAGGGTTTGTACATAACATATTAAGTAAAATGTGCTACACATACACCCTCCAGATTAACTAATGTTAGATGAAATAAACCAACAATGGTGTCCAACATTAGTGCAAAACTGTCGAAATTTCTGACCTAAATCAAAGAGTTAATGGAAAAATTTATGCAACTATAAGCAATAGGTTTAGTTTAATTTATGTTTATATGACGGAAAATAAAAAGAAGAAAATTTCATTCAGTACAAAAGTAGTTTTTAAGTTATAATTAGTTACATTTATTTTTATTGGGTATATTTACTTGCTTATAACTGTAAGCTACAAGATCGCTTAAACAACTATATTATAACATCTTAAGTACTTTTAGGTTATTTTAACTTGTTATGTAATATGGATTTTGGAACCTAGATATTTGCATATTTTTAAATTTAGCTTATATATATTTAAAGACGTAAGTTTTATCCCACGTTAAACGTCAAAATAATTAAAACAAAATAAAGAATGCTGTATGAAGCAATGTTCCAAATACAAAATGACAAGAAGGAAATCTTACCAAATTGCTGCATAACCCGGGAGACGATAGGTCTTGTTGATAGCATTTTGTTTTTGGTTGATTGAACTTTTAATATAACTAAAAGTCTCACTCCAACCCTTGATATTTGTTTGTGAATAATTCGACTGCAAAGTGCAGGACGAGAAGTCAGAACCAAGACGTGAAAAATCAATGTTATCGTTCGATGTCCCCCACCTACTTAGCGCCCACAGACTAAAAATACTAAAAAATGTGGCTGGTATTTATTTCTCTTACTAGAATTTGATTAATGATTATTGCAAATATGATAGTATATTATATTATTGTAAATAAACTATTAATATTAAATAAAGATTGTTTAAGATCTTGTCTTATTTACCTTCACCGACTTCTCAATTGTTATTATAGCAATACTACAGAGAACAACAAGTGCTAATAATATACTGTAGGCGTTATGTTTAAATTATTTACTTAAGATTTAAGTACTCGATCGATGTTTAGAAATAAACCATAACTTACTAATTATGATAGTTAATTAAATAAATTGACATTTGTTCCGAGATATTTGATGATAACAATTAACAATATAATATAATTGCATAAGTAGTATGATAATAGGTTTGTATGGCATAGAGTCGACTCGTGTCGTCATAATAAGGCGTTCGTAGAGAGGGAAATGATGCCAACGAACGAACTCTCGAATGCCAGTCTCGATGTGGATTGCGGAGGGACAGCACGGAGCGTGCGTCTCGTCTTCCCTTTCCTTTGTTTACTACATCAAACGTGATCGTGCGCGGTTGTATCGTTGTATATTATTATTATAATTTGGGCAACAGTGAAATGTTGTGCGAAGATACTGAGGTGATTGTTGATAAGCACAGCTGACGTAACGAGAATCAAGGGAAGGAGATAGTGCAGAATGGAATGGTTGAAGTGTCTGGTGGGGCGGCGGGAGAGACCGGCGGAGGCTGCGGTCGGGGGTGTCGAGGACGCCCTGGAGACCGCTCAGGAGCGGCGCCAGCGCTGGCGCAGCGTCTATGTCATATACTTCACTATGTTCCAAATGTCGCTCGGGTTCAGCATCGTCCTCACCGGCGTGTGGCCCTACCTTGACAAGGTAAACAGTAAACACTAGTATTACGAATGCAACAGTTGAGTTCGCCTTCAGTGCGTCTTCAGGGCATAGAGTCGGCTCTATAATGCATCCAAATATACGTACATTTACATAGCATTAGATACTCAAATTGCCAATAATATATTTCATGTAGGTATAATGTGTTCATTTATTTTTTATAATTAAAAAAAAATGTAATAAGCTCAGTTATCGATGTAAACGATAAGACGCGAGCGTGTCAATTCGAACCTCAGTGAAGTAATAATAATTCATTGTTATTGCTATAATAATAAATTTTGATAGCAATAACATTAACTTATTGATAAATCCTTTTTGTCCTGAATGACAACGAAGACATGTCCATTTGTAAGTAATGACTAAAAGTATAGGTACCTTGAACTTTCATTATATGAACAACTTTTATAACGTGTATAGATAATAATCGAAATGTGGATAGACCCCAAAAAAAAAAACTAGAAACACTAATAAGCAATTTAAACAAAAAAAAATATTTTAAAATTTATATTAAATTTAACCTGTTATCATAATTTTCAAAATCATCTCTACTATATAGAGATGCGCCGAATGTTCGGCCGAATATTTGTATTCGTATGGGGTTTTTTTGTGTTCGTTCGATGTTTATTTCGCCGAATATTCGGTTAAAATGCCGAATAATTACCGAATATTTTAATAGTATTATGTTAAGATTTATATATTTTTTTTTTAAATAAAAAAAGGCCTTTATACCAAGAAATACTTTGTCGGGTCGGATGACGGATCGGCATACATTACCATTAACTAAAAACTGTTTAGCCATTACTAATAATAAAAACAACTGCAAGCATGAATGTTGTATAAATAAAGTGTCTTATTGCTATTCCCAAATAACAACTCTCAAGAACAAAAACCATGATTGTATATTCTAAATAAATCTTAACAAGTAACGTACCTTCACACTCAAGTGTAACTAAATGTTACTGTTTCTCTCAGACATTTTGATAATAAATATTAAACTATTTAAGTTACAAATATTTTAACATATTTCATAAATAATTTATTCATAAAACTAGGGGGATAGATTAGGTAAAATGGCTTTTCGCAAGTTTTTTTTATACGTTTAGAACGTGAAAGTGTGCCCACAAGACACTTGTGGGTGATTAAAAGTTAAATAAAGAATGTAAATAATTTAATTCGCGTTTTATTTTTTACAGTAATTGCCAAGCGGAAGCGAACCGTTTTTTTATCTATTTACGAAACTCATATAAAACTACTGAAGATATTCCGTCAAAAACTAGAAAAAAAATCATGCATAACACGACGACAAAAAAAAGAGGCCCTTTATAGGTTTCTGAAACAGGCGCTACCGAGAATCGACACGGTCTTGGTTGTTTCAATCGACTGAGCCATACTATTGCGAAAGGCCAGCGGGGTTCGCGCGGGAATGGGGCTTTGAATTAACGGGATAGACGGAATAAAAGGGAAATATCACGATTAGTACTACGTAAAAATGAACCGGATAATTCAGCCGAATGTTCAGTTCCTTACATTTTGAACCGAATATTCGGCCGAATATTCGTATTCGGTTGAACCCATATTCGGCGTATCCCTAATTATTCTCCACAGTAGATACCTATAAAATTTTTAAAAGAACTTAATTACATCTAAACAAAGAGATTGCGAAATAATGCATTTGGAAAATAATTATTTAATGTTAATCACTTTAGATTATACCCGATTCCTGAGCGCCACAGCAAATAAAACACGAGAGTTCAGTAAACACGTTTATTGTATTATGTATATACTCGTACAATCCCACAGTGTCAAGTTGCTGCGGAACAGTATCGTATCTCTTATCAAATCGAATAACTCATGCATTACAGATTTAATTGCACACCTAGTTACATACAGCGCGCCGCAGCCTCGCAGCTCACAAACGACACATAGCGACCTGGGTGGAGCTAACTTATTCTTAGTAAGGAAGTATCTCTGTTTGCGTCTATATTAGATCTCTACTCGTGCGATCAATATTTATAGGTACCTCTCCTTTATCGCAACATCAGCTTTAAAACAGCAACAAAATGAATATGTAAAAATCTGAATATGTTTATATCATACACTCAACGAGAGAAGAGAAATCAAACTAAGCCTCATAAAAACCGGAAGATAAAAAATGATCGCTACAAGTAAGACGTATTTTTCAAATGCATACATACACATAAACAAACAATTATAAATGTTTGTATGAAAGTTTACGTAATTTAATATATTTGTCATCGGCCACGACATAACCTTCGACACTAGACGAGAGCGTCGAGTGGGTCGAAGGTGATAAGAGAGAAGCACGTGCGGACAAAGATCAACTCCTGCGGGTGAAGACACGCTGTCGCGACGCGCCGCGCCGTGTCCGCCAACAATGCCAATATATTCGTGCCTTGGATTGCTATATAATATGCGGCCACAAAGCAAGTGTACTTGGAATGTTTTAATGTATTATTATATTTTAATATAATTTAGCCGTAAATTATCCTTTAACATTATTTTACATAAGACCTCTGTAATCAAAGAAGCATAAAAAGTAGGAATTCTGCCAGCTCGGCACGGCTCGGTGGTATCGCTAAATAGTCGGTTACGTTCAGATAATTGGTGATATTAGCGCTGACATACAAGTGCTTATTCCAATAGCGTGAGCGTCTTACGAGATATATTTTTGGTTATTACCGCTGGCAATATTTAACCTCTCGGTGTCTATCATGATATGGTTTACAAGATATAAAATAAGCATATCATCGGTGTTGCAAATTTGCGAATAAAACGGTTCAAAATGACGCGTAATTGATGTAATGACGAGCGCTCGTCGTGCCGCGATGATTCGTATTTCCGGTGGATGAATGACAGCCAAATAACAAAGCCCGCGGGCGGCGGCGGCGGAGGTGGCGGCCTGCCAGCCACGAGGAGACGCCGCGCGGCGACCTGTTGTGTTGCTGTGTCTTACACGTGTTGTGTGAGCTTATCACGTTATCATATAGTACCTGGCGACCGAGCTTCGCTCGGAATTCTTTTTTGTTATATCGTATTTTTTAAATAAAAAAAAGCTAAAAACATGAATAAATACGAAAAAAAGTAAAACTTTATATCCGCGAGAGATTCGAACTCGAACACACCTATATTGTTAATCTTGCACCTTGGTCGCTTGACCACGATGCTTATGCCTGAGTGAAAGAAATTATCGAGCATATTCTGCGTAGAATAATGCAAAAGAAAACCGCATGAAAACTCGAAAACATGCCTTTTCCCAGACATGAGACTAATCTACATCGGTTTTTCGCCCCCGAAAACCCCGACATACCAAATTTCTGCGAAATCGTTAAAGCCGTTACCGAGATCGCTGGTATAAATAAATAAAGATATAATTATACAAGAATTGCTCGTTTAAATATATTAGATAGATAGATAGATACCTACCTTCACTCAGGTCAGATAAAACTGATTCACTGAATTCTGTGCATTTGGGCGATCAATCATTACGAATAGGTAATGTTGTATGTATTCAACCCTTTTTAACGCCCCACTGCTGGGCACGGGCCTCCTTTTAATACGAGGGGGATCATGGGCCATAGTCCACCACGCTGGCTAAATGCGGGTTGGCGGACTTCACATGGCTTTCGATAACTTGCTAGGTTATTTCTGACATGCAGGTTTCCTCATGATATTTTCCTTCACCGTAAGGCAAATGGTAATGATTTTAGAAATGATTTACACATATCAGAGGTGCGAGACCTGGGATTTGAACCCGCTTTACTCGGTTTCCCAAGCGAGCGCGTTACCACTGGGCTACCACTGCCTATTATTAATAGGTATTATTATAATATACATATTTACATATAAGTAGTCGTAAAAAATATTATGGTGTCCGTCTGTGATTTCAAAAAAGGCTACCGTTTGTGGATACCAAAAAACGGTTATACAAATTATTGTACGCTAGCAATTCCAAAAAGCCTTTTCATTAGTTGGTAGAAGATTCTGCGAGAGATACAGTCTTTATGCTATTTTTTTCCAGAATGTAAATCTTAATCGACTATAGATAGGCTTTTACCTACTGCATGGGGGGAGAGGGTCGCAGAGAGAGTCGCATAGGCTACTTTTTATCGTCACCGGCGATGGCTAGTGTACATTATAATTAAAACCCTATAATGATCTTTAGGTACATTTTTCTTACCAAATAATAAAAAATGAATTTAAAATCCGTTAGTAAATAGTTCTTAAAACTTAATTATTGCTAATGGCAGAATGAGGAGACAGTCGCTAACGATCGTGAAGTCCATTTCTATAAGGTCCTCGTTTAAAATATACGAGTACCTATGTAATCATATATAAAAACAATAGCCATAAAATATATTAGTCAATAAAAGCAGAAACAATAAAAAAAATATTTTGTCGAACTGCAGAGTGCGAACAGTGGATGCGCGGCCGACGCGACGCGACGAGGGTTATTGCTGTCATGGATTGGGAAATTGCTTTAAATATAGTCATCACGTACACGCGGTTGTCTCCGTATTTTGTCACAACAATACTTCAGTTTGAGTTACCAGCGATTTCACTTTATACAGGAATATTAAATACGGATTATTTTGAACTACATTCACTACTTAAAGTTAGATATAGTCTAGTCAACAAGTGCCTTTTAGGTCAACTTTTTTCAGTAGTCTCGGAAAAATATGAATGAGGTGTCATTCGATTTGAAATGGCATATAGATAATTTTTGAAAAATATTAAGTTCCGCTTGCAAAAATTGCAAATGTTATAAACAGTTAAGGTCCCTCCATTCCTCTGAGAACATTATAAATATTGGTCCTACAGTTCCGGAAGTTGAGACATTTTTTAGGAAATTTCCTCTTCTTTTTGAATATTTTTTTGGATTTGAAAAATCTCAATTAGTTTTTGACATATTTGCAAAAAAACTAGACCCCCTTTTTTATTTTTAGTTAATTGTTTATAACTTTTGCAATTTTTGCAAGCGGAACTTTTTTTTTTTCAAAAATTATTTACATGCCATTCCGAATCGAATGACACCTTGTTCATTTTTTTCCGAGACTGCTGAAAAAAGTTCTCCTAAAAGGCCCTTGTTGACTAGACTAATAGATGTTTTAATTGAATACAAAGTTGAAACAATGATAAATTGCTAAATGGTTTCTGGATTAGTGAATAAAATATATCGAGGTATGTAGAGTTGTACGATGTTAGAGAATTAATATTAAATTTTGGCGAAACATTTAGAATAAACAACGTTTACATAATATCAAAACAGTACTCGCTTAAGCTGTGTATTAGTGCTCCGATAAATAGCAGTAGATAGTAATCCGATAAGTTGATTCATGAGATTCATGATTTTTTGCACAAGTAGGCAAAAAGGGACAACTATCTTTCTTCTAATAATATTTAAACTCTCTATTCATTTATCTCTTTAGTGTTGGACATCCTGTCGAGTCACTACGGACGCATACGAAAATGTTTTGATTCGTATTATTATGATTATGGCGTGCCCCTTAAATCTATTTGTGCCTGGTATAAATGGGTTCTAAAAATATCTGCCAAAAATGTGACGTATCTTAAGCGTAAATGATAAAAGCCATATCAATTACGTCTGGCGTCTTACTGAACCACCGGTGACGCTCTATTGGTTACAGTTGCAGCCCGGCTCGAGCAAGGAGGCGCTGGGCCTGGCGGTGGGGGCCAGCCCCTTGGGGCAGCTGGCGGCGTCCCCACTGCTGGGCTGGTGGGCCAACCGCGCCGGCAGCGCGCGTGCCCCCATGCTGGCCACGCTGGCGCTGTTCGTGCTCGCCTCCGCGCTGTACGCACACCTGCACCTCACGCGCCCACACGCGCACCACTGGATGCTGGTCGCTAGAGCACTTGTAGGAATCAGCTCTGGTATGATACAGTTGTAATCTATCTACAATATTCCAAAATGTACCTAGCATTTTATGGAAATAATAGACATATTGTTTATCATTTAAAAATCATGATCACTGATGTCAATCAGTCCTATATAACTTAGTCATACATAAGTATAACACGACCCGAGCGCAACCAGGGCAGTTGGTGATTAATAAATATTGACACGTTATACGTTGAATGCTTTATGTAAAGTGTATTGTTTACCTACTTCTAATAGCTTTAATGCAATAAGACAAGTACTAAGAATGTACTAGTTGTACCTGTTACGGAGCGCAGAGCTCTATAATAATAATAATTTATATTACACATAAGTTATAATTTAAGTAAATATGTGGGTATTTAGTTTTCATTATTAAACACATAATGTATGTACATAATTAATATGCAAATGAACGTTGAAACTTAAAATACAACTATTTCAAATAGAAAATAGGTATCTACGCATTACCGCTTAGAAAAACTTTGAATACGGACCGTATATACTATATAGTAGTGTTTATAAGTTACAACTTGCACGGTCACATCAACTTAGAAAAAAAATTATAGACGATCGTCACTTCAATTTTTAATGTTGATTGTTGACCCACACCCCGCGACTCGCGAGCGTGAGACTTGCCGAGTGCTAGTGCTTGCAGATGATTCATTTCCCATCATGTGTAAAATAGGTACGTTCATATACTCTTTGTTGTTGCTATTTAAATGAATTATAAAAGTATTGTTCACACAATAAAGTATTAAAAACGGCTGTATACAAATTAAAATATATTAAAGTACTTAACCAAAAATGACATAGAGAAGGGAAGACAAGACATATGTATGAAGACTGTTACTTTGTATTAAAAATATCTATTAGTATGTTTGCATGTTTGCGAGTAATGGATAAACTCAAAAACTACTAAACCAATTTAAAAATTCTTTCACCTATAGAAAGTTACATCATCAGCGAGTAACATGGGCTATATTTTATTTATTTTTTTAATACAAGCCTCGTAGCTTACAATGGAACCAGATGGTGCTGTGTGTTAATGTCCCAACATACTTACTTACTTACTAATTATAGTGCCCTACGAAAGTTGCAATATTGCACGCCAAGGTGTCACTTTGTCAATAAAATCCTAAATAATCAAATGATTACGACGTACGGAACCCTCCGCGCGAGTTCTATTCATACTTCGACAAATAAATAACTGTGGTATTAAAATCAGAGCTTCAGCTCGCTTTGTTTTCTTGAGTAGACGACAACTGGCATTGTAATATTGAGTTTTCATTAATATATCGTACATAGTTTGCGTATCTTTATTCATTAGTTAAAGTGATTAAACAAATTCCCTGACCTCGATAAAACTGTCATTAGTGTACTGTGTATCATTACATGAGTAATGCTATTGTCGCTTTTGTTTTAGTTCGTTTCACAGCTGAGAGAGCGCAGCGCGCATATCGATACAAACAACGCTCAGAAAATTTGTAGAAAATTTATAAACACATGAACACTAATTATAAACACATGAGTCACGAGTTGATTTTAAACAAGATTCTTTTCGTAAAGCAAATATCTAAAGTATTATTTACATTTAAATGTCATAAACACACCTACTTATCACAATATCTGTAAATATCAGACTATTATTGTAAATGCTGATATCTCATACGGATACACACTACACAGTTATAGCTCTCTACCTGAGTTTTTTTGAAAGTACCCGTTGTCAATTAAGAAGTATATTTTCGTATGATAATATTAGTGACCACTCTTTTCTTTAATGTATTTACTTACTCAAAAAAATTAAAGTATGTCTGTTATGTATCTCCATTAGTGTCTGTGCCAGATACAACCAACAGACATCAACATATCGCAAGTTGACATCATTTTTAAGATCCCCTTTTATAGCAAGATCTAACTATAAGATGTATTATATAGCATTTTATTTAAATATAGCAATTATCGCAAATATATTATGTTGAATTGTTATTTAACATCGGTTTTCAGCGAATGTAGCAGTAGCTCGGTCGTACCTGTCGGCAGCGACGCGCGAGAGCGAGCGGACGCGGGCTGTGGCGGGCGCGTCTCTAGCACAAGTGCTGGGCTTCGTGGTGGGTCCAGCTCTGCAGGCGGCGGCGGCGCCCCTCGGGCCCGGGCAGCCCTACCCGTCCCCCGGGGACTACACCCACCCGCTCCGCCTCGACATGTACACGGCGGCGGGCTGGATCAACGCAGTCCTTGGACTTATCAACTTCGTTCTCTTCTTGCCGTTCTGCTTTAAGGAGAGAAAGATAGCTGCGCGAGAGGCAATGCTCGCTCACGGCAAGGGGACAGGTACATATTATGTAACATTTATAAGTACATATATGATATTGCGTATCTCTGCAATACTAATTAGGTATAATAGGTCTTGGCTCTACAACACTAAAAGCTGACTGCAATGACTATGCGAAGTGGATGCACATATTACCTTTTTATTAATATTAATTAATTAATTAATGTGAAAGGATTATATGTATGTTAGTTTCTCCGTTTTACTCAAGAACGGATTAGTATTTTTTATTTGCATAAAAATAGGTATCAATAAAGTCTGTTCCAAATAGTAAAAATATTACCAATGATTTCCAGAAAAAGAAGCTTTGAAAGCAATAAAGCCGGACTACATCAGTAGCTGGACGCTGGTGGCGGCGTTCTTCGTGCTGGTGTTCAACTTCGTGCTGCTGGAGACGCTGGCCACGTCGCTGACCATGGACCAGTTCGCGTGGAGCAAGAAGCAGGCGCTGGAGTACATGGGTGCGCTGATGAGTGCCGGCGCGCTCGTCGCCTGCGCCGTCTTCGCTCTCATCACACCCTTGACCAAAATATTCGAAGAGAGGTAAGCTTCTATGGGTGATTTATACTATTTGATCTTTATTTGCCTCCAAACTATCAAAGGATAAAAAAAAATTAAAGAGTGCGTGTATCAATGTGTACACGCGCAAGAAGTAAAACTTCTGTAGGTTATCGGTACTCTTTGTGAAATTCAATTTATGTTTTAAATAATTTGGATAGGTGAGATATTAAAAATAACGTATATTAGGCATATTACAAAAATATATTTATAGAATATCATTTCAGGAAAGACTATAATAATGTACTATATCATTTGTGAGACAATAACAACGGTTACCATGGCAACAAACGTTCGCCTCGTACACTTATATTATCATACATATATTATCTGTTAGACAATAACAATGGTTACCATGGCAACAATCGTATGTATATACATTTTTTCGCATCTCATTCACCAGCTTATCCCCTAAGTCAAGCGTGCGTAAAGAAGTTTTACTTCAAAAATGTTTTGAGTTTATATTTATTATTGTAGCGATTAAAGTTGATATTGGAAATTGAAAAACTTGATGTAATTTATCTATCAAGAATTTAAAAATATCTGCAATACTATGAAATAAATCCGCGAAAGAAACCGAAAACATAGTTTTATTTTAATATTTAGAAATTAAGCTAAATCTATGTACCTACTATAACACTATACGAGTAACATGAAGTGTCTGATTTATAACTTAATACCTATCTAGCATTTTATACTATTTCTCATCTATACTAATATTATAAAGAGGTAAAGTTTGTGCATTTGTGAGGGGGTAATCTCTGGATCTACTGAACCGTTTTAGATGAAATTTGGTAAGCAGATAATTTGTGACCCTGGAAAGGACATAGGATTCTTTTTATTCCGGAAATCATCCCTTAAGGGGGTGAAAATAGGGATGAAATTTTGTATGGGGAATCAAACTATGGACGAACCCGAGCGAAGCGAGGGTGAGTCGCTAGTGTATGATGATAATACAGTATAGATTTGGTCAAGGAGATAATTCATTATGAACCTACATGTACGTGAAGATATAATAACGAGAATGTTTTGTAGAGCGTTGCTGCTTTGGGGCGGGTTCCTGCTCACCGGCATGGCATCCATATTCTGCATCCCATGGGGCCCGCAGCCGCCGCCGCTGGCCGGCGGCGAGGGCGCGGGCGCGGAGGCGGGCGGCGGCTGCCCGCAGTACGCGCAGCCCTGGTGCGCCACCTCTCGCGGCCTCTCGCTAGCACAGTTCCTGCTGGGCTACACGTGTGTGTCCATCGGCTATCCGCTGGGAGTCACG
This sequence comes from Fabriciana adippe, assembly GCA_905404265.1. Lineage (NCBI taxonomy): Eukaryota > Metazoa > Arthropoda > Insecta > Lepidoptera > Nymphalidae > Fabriciana > Fabriciana adippe. Next base: position 96,814 of record FR989993.1, read on the forward strand.
CTCATACAGACCATATTCTCTAAGGTACGCAATGTTAGTGGCATTGCTAGTAGTATTGTTAGATGCGTTAAGTCTATATAGAGTTTATATAGATAGATCATGCATGTCACACATGTCCATGTAGCAAAATTAACTATTTATTTATAGGTACTATAGATAGTTAATTTTGTTAATTTTGTAGTATATTGTAAAAAACACAAACTAGTTAAAAACGGAGTTAGTGTTATGCTTCTCAGGTACAGATATATAACTTACTACTAACAGCTGGCACGTTTCGAAGCAATTAGGAAGAAAATTGAATGAATAATCTTACTAATATCGAATAGTACGAATATATTTAAGAAGTTGAAAGGTTTGTAAAATGGGATGCGCCAATTTCAGGAATTTACGGTTTCATAAAAAATATTGAGTTGCCGAGGGCGGTCTCTATTTGTCTCTACTTTATTAAAATCATACTTATTTCAGTCAGTTAAATTGATCCCAACTTGTGTGTATAAGACGTAACAGTGCATGTGATGTGTCGTGGCAGGTGCTGGGCCCGCGGCCGCAGGGCGTGTGGATGGGCGTGCTGACGGGCGCGGGCTGCGTGTCGCGCGCGCTGGGGCCCGTGTTCGTGTCGGCGGTGTACGCGCGGCGCGGGCCCGACGCCACCTTCGCCTCCACCGCCGCGCTCACCTTCGCCGCGCTGGCCGCGCTGCGCCTGGTGTACGCGCGCCTGCGCCCGCCCGCCCCCGCCGCCGCCCCCGCGCCCGCCGCCCGCGAGCTCCGCCCTCTCACCTCCCCCGCTGATGCGTCTGCGCGTCCCGACGTGGCGTGACGTCTCTGAGCATTTGTGAAGTATTAAGAACTCACTCGTGTTCTAAAAACGAATTAGAATATTATGTTTAAGTGTCCCACGCGCCGGCCACGAGACCTTGAAAATGTGTCATTAAATCGCTAGAAGCAATGCTGATGCGTGCCTTCCACGTCGAACTGAGTGGTGCCTATGTGGCATCTATTATGTATAATAGCACATAAGGCAAATATATTTTACTATATTTTTATTAAGGGTAATGTAAATAATTGAATGACGCTCAATTGAATTTATATATCGTAAGTATGTAGTAGCACTCGCGGGACGGCGTTGGTAGCGGAGCGCCACAAGACTGAGAGCACGAGACTGCACTGCTCACTGCTGTGTGCTGTATGGAGCGGAGCTGTACGGCTATATATTGTAGATGTTCTGTCACACTTAGCGTACCTTTTACCTAAACCCTTTTAAAATACAACTCATGTAGTCCGGTAAGATTTGCCATTATTAAAAACGAATAACTATAACTAGTAACTACATATATTTTGACTGTATTAGCTTATTGCGAATGTTTTTGATATTATAAGAGTATAGAACATTTATACTTAACGTTAATTGGTTGTAAATTAAATATATAATAATATTCTTCGACATGTATTATGTGTTCACTCTATCAGGTATTTTATCTACATTCGTTATCTAAATTGAGATTGCACAAGATTTCCATTGTCTTCAACAAAGATAACGTAAGAACATATTTTCTTTGTTTATAAGAATAGCCTAGTCAGTTATGATGGAATGTATTTTTACTTAAAAAATATGTAAAAAGTATTTACTCGTATCTTTCAGGTAGATTTTTTGATGAATTAATATGAGTACGTTGCGACGTGACTTAGCCATATTTTTTTTTATATTTGATTAAATTTTGTATAAAAAAAATTTTCTCTTTATTTTGTTGTGGCTACATATCGAGTTGGGTACAGCCACATTTAAAGTGCTATGATTATATATTATTTTTATAAAATATTTATTTTTATATTGATTTATACATATAATAAAATTGTTAAGGTCGAATGTCTGTACATAGAAAAAAATGCTAAAAACCGAGTCAGGAGGATACAAGAAGAGAAGTAGAACAAATCAGTTTTTTTTTAATTTTTTTTTCTCTGTCTATTTGTCTGTTTGTACGGGCTAATCTCCGAAACTGTTAGACCAATTGCAATGAAATTTTATATAGTGGTATCTTATATCCCCGGTCAACATTTAAGATATTTTTCATCCCGGAAAATTAAAGAGTTCCCGTGGGATAGTTAAAAAACTATAGTAACTTATACAGCTTAGTACACAAAAATTACTGATTTGATTACGATAATATAATTCATACATCAGAATAACAAATAGATTATTTTTTATTCCGGAAAAATGCACGGGTCCCGTGGGATAAATTTGTTCTTGTTCATCTAGAGGCGAATCCGAGCGAAGCGAGGGTGAGCCGCTAGTACATATAATAAATTTAATAATAAAAACGAGACTTCCATAGAAATTAAACCTACATCTCAAATTCACTGTGACCATTCAGTTTTGTAAGAAACTGACAATGTTCACATCAGGGAAGTAAATATATGGACACGATAAATATTCGAATAAAACGAAAAAATATTATGTAAAGTTTATTATACAAAGTAACTATTTATGGACTTCCTTATTCTAATAGTAGTAACTAGCGACTCACCCTCGCTTCGCTCGGGTTCGTCCCTAGTTACGTTTCACTGCTGAACTGAGCTAAACGTTGATAAGTCAGCCTGTGAGTCGCGAGTAGTGAATAAAAATAGTAATTGCGAGTGTACCTTAGGTGATAGACATATAATATTGCGAACTTCCCTGTATAACTTTTTAAGACCTACAATTTTCTAGTACATTGTTTTGATTTATCTCTTAAGGTTCAGCCAGCGTTAGCCATATAAACTTCTAAGGACGACCCGATAGAACCAGTCATTGCGTTTTCCCGCGGGAACGAAAAATGTGCCTGTAGTAAAAGGTATCCTAAATGTTGACTCGAGTGATAAGCTATCACTATACAAAATTTAATTGAAATCGGTTCTGTACTTTTTGCGTGAAACGCGCACATCGATTTAACTAAGTTAGTTTTGCTATAGGTATAGATAAGAATAGGTATTGCGAGTGTACCTTGAGAGATAGACATATACTGTTGTAGATATTTCTGTTGGCCTTTTCAAGATCTACAATTTTTTAGTACATTGTTTTGATGTATGTCTTTAGGTTTAGCCAGCGGAGGGTTCCTAAGGAGGACTCGATAAAACCAGTTATTGCGATTTCCCGCGGGAAACAAAGATTTTCCAAAAGTAAAAGTTATCCTAAATGTTGACCCGAGTAATAAGTTATCAGTTCACAAAATTTCGTTGAAATCGGTTCATTACTTTTTGCGTGAAACGCGTACAGACAAACAGACAAACAGACAAACAGACAAACAGACAAAAAGACAAACAGACAAACAGACAAACAGACAAAAAAATTAATAACTATTGTTTTGGGGTCTATATCGTATACATAATACGTTACAGTCATTGTTTTTAAAAAATATTTCATGTACAGATTTCGCTAAGTTACTGCTTTATTATAGTATAGATAGATAAGTGGATTTATAAGCAATAAAATGGAACAGGGTTTACTGAGATTTTTATTTATACCTAATACATACATACATATATTATATAGGTACATATTTTAATGAAGTTAAAGTTAATTGGAATGTCAATATCGTACACCGCGCTATCGCGACTCGCTCACAAAATACATAATATGACGATTTGTCACTACATATTATAGAACAAAGTTACCCACCGCGTTTGACTGTCTGTCTGTGTGTCTGTAAAAATTACTACAAAAAAGTTATACTTCTTTGGCGTAACAGAACAAAAATAGCTAAAGATTTCATCTCGTATATCACAACTCTCTCTTCGTAATAAGAAATGCAGCTAACTTCGTCCTGTTGCTTATTGGCTGTCGGTATGCGCGCGCATCGTAAAAAAATTATTAGGTAATACATACCTACATAATTTTTTTCAAACGTACCAAAAGAAGTATAACTTCAAAAAAGTCTGCGAAAGCATATGTCTATCTTTTAAGTTACGAGGTAGACTCAATAAACATTTTTGTGGTTCTCAAATTGGGTCTGAAATAATGTTTTATTTGTGTGGGTGTTTTTACTGACATGTTGTTATTCCTAAATAAATATGTTAGACAACTTAAGCACTTAATTTAGAACAAAACTAACCGTTACACCATTAAAAGTAGATGAATATCTTAGAATATATTACAGAATTAAAATAACTCGCGAAACGTAATAATCACAATATCTTAACGACGACGACGACAGCGGGGGCAGTGGCGGACGGGGGCGAGGAGGGTCCTAGCATGTCGCCCATCGACGCGACCATAGATACTTATTGTAGGGCTGCATATAGGATATATTTTATTCCCGAAATATTTAGAGTTCCATCACGAAAATCAAGATTTTAACAATTACTCAAGATTCGAATTTACGTTTCATTATAATTTCCAATAGTTATTATGACAACAATGTATAACGGAATTATTCGCACCTAGAGTCTAGAGACGCACCCGAGTGAAGCGTGGGTAAGTTGCTAGTTTTAAAATAAATCTGTTATCACTTATTATCGTCGTTGCTGTTTGCTTGCGGTTTATCGTAAGTTAAAATAGAGTTCCTAAAACGTAAGCCAGAAATAAAAGTAGCTCGCATTTGTTTACCGAATAATATATAATTGGTCGTAGAAAAATTACATAAATTTTATCTAAAATAGCTTTTCTTATATACTAAACTTGCGACTCACCCTCGCTTCGCTCTGGTCCGTCCCTAGCTTGGATATAGTAAAATGGATATAGTAGGTATATTATTCTTAAGAAATAGACATATGCCATCGTGGAATTTTTTGTAGATCTTTTTAAGGTGTACAATACTGTAGTACATTATTTTGATCTATCTCGTAGGGTTCAGCCAGCGTTTGCAATGTAAACGCAAAAAATGTGTTTATTTACGACATCACATTAGAAACCTCTATAATAATAATTAGTGTTTCTCTACTATATTATGCACGTATTATACATATAAACCTTCCTCTTGAATCACTCTATCTATTAAAAAAACCGCATCAAAATCCGTTGCGTAGTTTTAAACATCTAAGCATATATAGAGACAAACAGCGGGAAGCGACTTTGTTTTATAGGTACTATGTGTGTATATGTTAGTGATATATATAATTTATTAAATTAATATACTAAATTCTATTGTACAATTTTTTAGATTTTTATCACATATTTAAGTTAGTATACCTTATAAGATAGTAAGCTTTGTATCAAACGTAGGTTACGTTCGAAGACTCTCGTCGAGATAATCTTATCCCATCAAAAACGTAAATGTGAAAATGGAAACCAAGTTTAATATTAAGAATATGCATGGTTGTCAACTTCGCTGACAAAAGAATTGAGATCTAAATGGGTATCAAGTTCTGTAGAGCATCCTGGAATTTATTCATAAGAACATACAACATTCTAAAATAAATTTAAAACACACTAAAATACAACTTCTTTTTAAGAAGTTATTTAATCATTTAAAAGTTAAGTTTTAAGTTAAAAGTTAATCTAATAAAAAAAAGTGTGTATGTGTGGAATTCACACACGGTAAAAGTGAAACTATACAAAAGTAACTTACGAGAGAATGAGATGATTATTTTTATTTTTTTTTTTTATTTTTTTTTTTTTTGGGAAACAAACAGTACATAGAACATTTATAAAAAATACATAAAAGATTGTACACACACCAATAAAGTTTCCACTAATATACATATCATACTAACGAGCAGTCCAATAAGAGGGAGAAAAGCAGCAAAAACGTTACTTACAAAATCTTACAAAAAAAAAACTAATTAAGAGAAAAACAACAAAAAAAAAAAAAATAATAATATTATTAATTATTGCTAACCTAAATGAAATTACAATCAAAAGCATTCTCTAATTTTTTTTTTAAACTGTGTGATCGAGCAAGTATGCAAATCAATATTATTGAATTTTTCATTATATTTATTACAAGCTCGATACATAAAAGTATTTTGAACATATTTAGTTCTTGTTGTAGGAATATAAAACAATGACATATTTCTAGTGCTAACCTTAGGACATCTGAAGTAAATATTACTTAACAAATATGGAGAATCTATAAAATTGTTAAGAATTTTGTATAAAAATGTCATATCTCGCTCTGTTCGACGATTTTCAAGTGAGGGTAGGCAAAGTGTAGAGTGATCATGGTAAGGATATCTATATTTTAGATGTTTTATGAATTTTCTTTGTATTTTTTCAAGATCCTTCACATGAGTTCCATAAAATGGATTCCAAATAATTGAACCATATTCTAAGATAGATTTTACAAGAGAATTATAAAGAAGAATCAAAGTCTTAATATTTTTAAAATCTCTACTTGTTCTAAGTATAAAGCCAAGCATACGAAAGGCTTTCGCTGTAATATACGTGATATGAGATTTGAATGTCAGTTTGCTGTCGATAAGAATGCCTAGATCACGCACCTCAGTGACTCTCTCAATATGTTCATTATTTAAGTGATAATTTGTGTGTGTAATATTAGACTTACGTGAAAATGTGATAACCATACATTTTTTAATATTTAGATTTATGGAATTATCACAACAATATTTATAGAAGTTATCCAAGTCATTTTGTAACAATAAACAGTCAGTAGGTTGCTTGATAGATCTGAAGATCTTCATATCATCAGCATACAATAGAATATTAGAATTCTCGAAAACATGTATCACGTCATTTATAAATAAATTAAATAGAAGAGGTCCAAGGTGGGAACCTTGAGGAACGCCTGAAGATATTAGGAGAAACGAAGATGTATAGCCTTTAATAGTTACTGCTTGACTTCGGTTAAAAAGGTAAGAAGACAACCAGCGAAGCAGATCTCCGTGTATACCAAGCATCTTTAGTTTACTTATTAACTTATGATGTGAAACTTTATCAAACGCTTTAGAGAAGTCAGTATACACGACGTCCACAGCGTGTCCCCTATCCATATCAGTAGATTATAGAGTATCGGGAGTAGGATAATTATAAGGTTTATTTTTTTTTATAATATTTTTACCAAGTTTAAAAGATATTTTATTTAATATACTAAATATACATTACATATTATTCAGTGTTAATTTTATTATTTTTAACTTCCTGTGTAATGTGTTCTATCTCATTCTCTCGCCGGCTTAATCCTATATATTTATGTATTTGTCTCTTTGTCGTAACTCATTTCTGTTTCATCGAGTTTCAAATCACAACGATTGTAAAGAAGTTTCATTTCAAAAACTTAACTCTTACTACATACTACTTTCATAAACTATTATCAATATTTATTAATTAATCTATATTAATATTATAAAGAGGCAGAGTTTGTTTGTAGGTATTATTTATTTATTATATACGTGTTTACTGTTTAATCTTTGCAAAGCTTGTAAAACCTATAATTAGGATAATATTTAGACTCTTTGTGGTCATTCTGTGTTTTTAATAATGTATAATATATTGTTGGAGTTAATAATAAATAAATAATATAATTGTTCGTAATGATGTCAGATTGCTGAGCTGGCGCTGTAATATAAATTTGATAAATAATCTGGTAGGTATATAAAACGCTAAAAGTGAACTTTTATCATGATATCTATTCTCCTGCCAAAGAAAAAGTTTTTGCTATTGCTATTATATATTGAAAGGTGTTAGGTGTTAAGCTATTGCTATTATATTTTAAAAGGCGCAAGGTGTTAATAAAAATTAATTGAAAAATATTTCAAATCGTGAAATTTCACTATTCTCGGATTTTTTCCTTTGTGTACACATAATTACCCATCTGGAAACGTCATTTCAACTTTCTAGGTCATCTGGAAGTGGGTTAGGTTTTACTAATAATATATTCAGTCAGTCAGTGATAAAAATGCCGATTTTTAGACGTTAATATCTCAATAACAGTTTGAGCTGTATTTATGAAATTAAGGGTTCAAGTCTAGACTTAATAAATGTACCAAAGTTCATGTATTTATGTTAAATAGATTTTTAGTTATTAAGAGGTCAAAAGTAGGTCCAAATGGTTCGTGTTAAAATAACACACGGTGATGCGTCGCCAGTTCCTTTGGCTTGAACTTGGCTGAACACGCTACTGCGTGTCTTGATAGCTAGACTAGTGCAATATTATCTTTATCATTGTAACAGATATAATGTTACTCAACATCTGAAGAGATTTTCTAGTGAATTTTGTTGACATTCCATTTATCTGGAAGTAATATATATGCTCATTTTTTCGACCGACTTTCAAAAAAGCGTAAGTTCTCAATTCGGTTGTACCTATTTTTGAAGTTATACTTCTTTTGACGCGTTATGAAAAGAGAATGATGAGAGTGATTTTTTTACGATGCAACAGATTTAGGCTACCATATGAAGGTAGTCGTTATTGGCTACAGTGTGAAGTTATCCCGATGTTAAATTTGAACGCCTTCCCAGAGCCCGACTGAGCTGAAATTTGGCACACACATTTGGTTCTCGTGACTGCACGATTATCTAAATGCCGCCATTTTTAAACCAATATGGTGGAAAGTAGAAAATGGCGATTTATCATTTCCATAGTAACCCTTATGATGTGGGCATTAAATGAATGGGCTTGATGAGTGAAATATAATAAGCAAAATGACATCATTGTAAATTAAATTCAATATGGCGGACTCTTAAAGATAGCAGACTGTTTTTTTCTACAACCTCATAATATGGATATCAAATGAAAGGGCTTGATGAGCGAAACACAATTAGCAAAGTGACGTCATTGTAAATCCAATATGGCGGATTCCAAAAGATGGCGGACTATTTTATGGATATCAAATGAAAGGGTAGGCTGAGAAGAATATGAAAAAAAAGTAAAAAAACATGAAAAAAGTTTAAACAATTAAAAAAGAACAAGCGTTTATTATTATTCTACAAAGACATATAAATTCTTATGTGCACTGCTGCATAAGTACACACACACACTTTTTTATGTTTGTTACCTCAGAACTCCGTCTTTTATTAATCGATTTGGAAAATTCTTTTTTTTTTTTTATTGAAAGTATATACTTCGAGTTTGTACCACTTAAATTTGAAAAAAAAATACCACCCTAAGGGAGAAAAAATAGGTAATGACAATGTAACTTACTTCTACTGACTTATACTGACTTGAAACTTTGTAAGTGTTTGTATTTCCATTGATAGTGCAGTGATTTGGTATTATCTAGCTGATCTGATGTAAGGCCAGAAGGTAGATAGTGGAACTCTGCAACGACTGATAGTAGATAGACTTTGAGCTTGAGCTTATTTTGTTTGCTTTGACAAGCCCATTACGTTAGAATTGGGTTTTAGAACTAGATTTTTAGTGCTACTAATAAAAGGAATTTTAGTTTGTCAGTCTTCATATAAAAATTAGCATCAAACTAACGTAAACGGCTTAAGCGAATATTTTATAAAATATTTTCTTTTTACTTTGCTACTACTACGTCTAAACTAAAAATGGAAAAATAACTGAATTTAATTTTCATTTACTATATATACCTAATCAGATATATTCGAAGTCGGTGCTAGCCGACAATGCTTTAAGATATGAATAATGAATATCTATTAGGTAAATATGACAGGGTATGAACTTTAATTATTTATAGTTTTGAATATTATACATCAATTTGTGATCTAAGCTTTGCTTTGATTTGTATCGGCTGGCACCGACTTCAATAATATGATTAGGTATCCATAGTAAACTAGCGACTCACCCTCGCTCCGCTCGGGTTCGTCCCTACTTACGTTTTAACGTTTAGTATAGATTTCTCACAGATGAGATATTTTCCCGCAGTAAAAAGTATCCTATATGTTGACCCGAATAACTAGCTATCATCATACCAAATTTCATCAAAATCCCTCCAGTGGTTTTTCTGTGATGGCACAGGCACAATGGATGGTAACAGGCAGACAGAGACAGGCAGATGGACTGATAAAATTCTAAAAACTATAGATTCAGCCTCTGTATCGATAATGTCTATTTCAATAAGATTTTCCAAAAAATATTTTATATACAGATACGGCTTAGTTACAATTTTATTATATGTATAGATGAAAACAGCCATTCAGTTATTTTTTGCGTTTTAGTGTTTTGAAGTCGGTTTTTATTTTTTTATCTTTATAATAATTGCTTCTATCACAATAATATTAATATGTGACGTGTATAGCATTTATCCTTACTAACATTAAATATATTTTATTTTAATATTGGTAATGATTTAGTTTTTCAAATATGCAGATAACTCCTCATGAGCTTTTTTGTCCTTAGGCAAATGATACCATGTTGAAAATGATTCATAGTCCTACGAATACTAGAATAACGTAATAATAAATTCAGAGAAACTTCTTTAAAAATGAACTGTCTTTATTACATCATTAGGTCTCTCCATACTGTACTGTGGGTGTACTGTGTACGTGCTAGAGGTGAGTAGTGTCGCTGAGCGGGCGGGCGGCCGCGGGGCGCAGGGTCTCGGCGGCGGCCACGTGGGCGGGCAGCGGCGCGCGGCGCGTCTCCGGCACGCACAGCACGACCAGCGCCGCCGTCGCCGACACGACACCGTACAGCAGCGCTTGCACGTACACGCTCTGACAAAACGGTTCAATTATAAGACGGTTCAATAATAATTATGTCTCCTGACCCGTCTCACTGAGACTAGTCGCTTGCGCAGGAGATATTATAATACACGTGTTCGTGTACACTCTCTGTTCGCGTCACTCTCATGTTCAGATGGGTCGACAATTTGACATGACCGGGGAGAAATCACGTGGTTGGTTTTACGTGCTCATCAAGACACTAGCGATAAAACACCATCAACTTTCTAACCCCGGGTTGTTTGTTACTGAGCATTCCTAAACAGGAAAACTCAATAACTAACTACTGTACATACTAGCCACCAGACCACAGAGGCGAGTTATATCATACTAAGTGTTTAACAGTAGCCTACAAGTATTATTTAGTAATTACAAACTTTCGCATTTATATTATTAGTCCCACAATGAAAAATTTACATGCTTTCATTTAAAAGTTGCTTCTAAATTAAAGATTAAAATAGTAATATCTTTTATTGATAGAATAGATATTATGTAAAGTGTTTATAGTTATATGTCAACTTTCTTTAGTTTTTATAGCTTGTAATTACTCATATGGAATATGTTACTGGATATTGTACGTCCGTCGCCCTGCCTGCTTGAGAGTAGTATACTCGTATATATGTTATTCAAGTCTCCAGATTATTTCCTCTAAAACCGTCTAGTCATTTCAGCGTCAAGAAGTTACAAACTATCGGAATTATAATAGTAGTGTAATTTATTTTAGAACATTTACATAAATAGATCATTTATAAGTGCTAAATAAATATAAATAACAAAATACTTACAAGAAGTGGTGTCTGCGGCGCTAGTATGGAGCCGAGGCGTCCAACAAGCGAGACTGCGGCCAGCGCGGACGACCGCGAGCTAGTCGGGAACAGTTCCGCCGTGAATACGTACAGGGAATTGAATGAGAACGTTATTGACAGTTTTCCCACAAAAAACAACGTTATTCCAGTTTGTGTATGAGCTGCAATATAATATTGCAATATTGTATCATTAAAGGATTAAAGCTTTTACTTTAACTTTTATAAAGGACGAATTCTTGACCTCATATACTCACATACAAAATACGGGGTAACACAAGCAACGCCGCATACAAAAAATGCCACGAATATACTTTTCTTGCGACCAAACCGCTCAAGCGCCATCATGATGAGGAGCGACGCAACTATCTCCATGGCCATGTTAAGTGCAAAATTCGTATATTTGTCTCCAGAAAGCGACACAGAGTTAATTGTAAGTCCATAGTACACAAATGCCGCTGAAATCCAACACCAACAGCATATTATGAATCTGAGCACCAGTACACGAGATCTGGCGAGACTCAGCCAAGGGTTATCTTTTGATTTCACTTCGTTTGCTTCTTCATTTTTAGCAGCCATTTTCAGTACATCTTCATCTAAAATAACCTGGAACGTACGAACATATTTGCTTACAATTTAAGAAATGAAATCAAAGTTAATTTAAGACTTACATTATTCCATCGAGCTACTTTCCGAACAGTAGCAATGGCGCGATCTTTCCGCCGTGTAGCGTGAAGCCAGCGTATGCTCTCGTCGAGGATGAGCCAGTACAGTGGCAGCAGCAGCGCCGGCGTGTGTATGACTCGCAACAAGTCGCGCCAGTACGTGAAGCGCCGGGCGATGAAAGCAAACATCACGCCGCCGAGCCCGTAGCACACGCCCGTCGCGCAAGCAAACGCTGCCCGCAGCGAGGGACGCGCTAGCTCTACCACTGAAGTAAAACTGTACCGTGAGGATATACTCAACACAACACGCACATTTTTAAACTACATTTTTTTAATACATACTATCAAACTTTGTTCACTTATGGAATAATAATGTACAATAATAAATCTGAATGAAGGTCAAGTTGTTGTAATACATCTGGAATTATGGTTCTATCCTGACCGGCCATGATGATATAAAAAGAATAATCTATGTATATAAAAAACTGTAGAGATCGAATGTATGTACTACATAGAAAAAATACTAAAAACCGAGTCAGGGGGATGTAAGAAGAGAAATAGAACAAATCCAATTTTTTACAATTTTTTTGTTTCTTTGTCTGTTTGTCTATTTGTACGGGCTAATCTCCGAAATCGTTAAGCCGATTTAAATGAAATTTTGCATGGTGGTACTTATATCCCCGGTCGACATTTTAGATCCTTTTGATCCCGGAAAATTAAAGAGTTACCGTGGAACAGTTAAAAAACTATAGTAATTTATACAGCTTAGTACACAAAAACTACTGATTGGATGTTAATGAAACTTTACAATAATATAGTTCATACATCAGAATAACAAATAGGTTACTTTTTATCCCGGAAAAATGTACGGTTTCTGTGGGATAATTTGTTTTTTTTTGCGAACCCGAGCGAAGCGAGGGTGAGCCGCTAGTTTGTAATAAAAGTGGTCCTGAAGTGTACATTTTTCTTAAATCGTAGCCTATGCCCGCGGTTTTATGTAAATTTTGTATAAAAATATGTTACGAACTCTACTACCCACCCATATTTACTAATCTTCATGGCGAAAAGTAGAACAAAATAGATGTTAGACTCCAAAAGTTTTATATAAATAAATATTCAAATTTTATTTTACATAGACAATACAATGAGTTTTTTATCTTAAGTATTCATCTAGTAAAAATGCGCGTTATAGCAGAGAGCGAGGATCTTGCCATTGCCGAGTGATGTGAACCAGTGGGACCAGGTGATCAGGTGTCGATAGGAACAACAAGCTAGCCTGCCTAAATATAAAATCCAACATACTCATGACATAAGCAGCGCTGTTAAAGCCGTACCCGAGAGCCGCTTCGAAGAACTCCGTGGCGAGATAGAGTTGGTAGTTGGACGCAAATGATTTCACGATTCCCAAAGCTCCTGCGAACGCGGAAAATATACAAAATGCCGTTCGCCGACCCCACCTGTGCAGGACAGGACATAATATGTTATAGTAAAAATTGTAAGTATTTTTAAATTATACACTCTAATTTAAACCGATTAAGGGGCAGTCTTCTTGGCAATCGATTTTTTATATTGATATGTTTTATTTATCAGTTATATAATCTTTATTACTGATAAATAAAGCCTTTTACGTTTTCGAAGCCATAATGTTAAATCTATCTTGAAATTGAAGCAAGCGTAATTTTTTTTATGATGGAAACGAAAAATCTAACTGCACGGTAAGCGATTGATAAGGCTGAGTTGGCAGTAAAATCATAGTATGAGCAATGTTACCCATCTGATATATATCCTGTAAGTACGAGAGCAAAGGGCAGTGCCGCGTTGCGTACTGTGCCCACGAGCGTCCGCTGCCACTCGTTGCAAGCCATGTTAAACTAGAAACAGCCAATTTTCAAAATATACAATTTAAGAGGAAATCGGATGATTTTATGTTATTTTAAAATATAAAAATATTACATTATCTGATTAGTAGCAGCCTCATTCATCCAGTAGATAGCTTGATTATATTAGAAAAATTAAATATATCATATTCACGGTTTTTAACAAAAAGATTAGCCGTAACCCTACCTCTGCATAGATAGTATTCATATTTTCGTATACAAAGGCATTGCACGCGATAGTTTCGTTCTGGTAGTCTCTTCGGTCGCAGCTGACCTGGTCGGGGGCGAGCGGCGCGTAGCGAACACACTGCTCCTTAGGAAGTAGTTCACTGACAGTTGAGTTAAGGAAGTCACTCCCTTCTCGCTCGCACTCCGGCACTGCACATCTGGGGGAAATAACTTCTGCTAAGTTACCATTTGCAAAATATTACATAATATATAAGCATTGTAATAACTAATATAATAGTGATGTATAATTGTAAATGTAGAATGTTTATACTTTATACTTAAAAACAGTGAGCGTTTTTAAAATAATGGTGAAGATCTATTTTGAGCAACTTCAAAAATGCGGAGGTACTCAATTCGGTTATATTTTATTTTGTGTGTTTATCAATATCGATATCAATCTGAAGAGGTTTCATCTCAAGGATAGTTTCATATAAGTTATTGAAAATAATTGTAGCCCTGAGGATGGAATTATTACTTTAAAGTGATTTTGACGTCGGCGAACAAAACAAATCTATACTAATATTATAAAGCTGATTATAAAGCTGAAGAGTTTGTTTGTTTGTTTAGTTGAACGCGCTAATCTCAGGAACTACTAATCTGATTTGAAAAATTCTTTTTGCATTAGATAGCCCGTTAACTGAGGAAGGCTATAGGCTATATATCATCCCAGAAAAAAAAATTATAGTTCCCGTGGGATAGATTTGTTTTTTCTAGGGACGAACTCGAAGCGAAGCGAGGGTGAGTCGCTGGTACTTAAATATATATGTTTGTTTCGTATAGTCTAATGAGTTAAATGACATTTTATAATTAACTAGCGACTCACGCTCGCTTCGCTCGCGTTCGTCCCTACGTACGTTTTCACGGTTTGCATTGTTTATACATAAATAGTAGCTTGCTACTCCTAAGATATTCATTTAAATTATATAGCGATTTACCCTCGCTTCGCCCGGGTACGTACGCCGTACGCGGATTTTGTTCACAATTTCATGGGGTTTTTTTTTCGCGGAACCCTGATTCTTTTTCTAAAATAAAAGTAGCCTAAGTTACTCCTTATAGCATCACCTATCTGCCAGTGAAAGTCCAATCAAAATCGGTCCAGCCGTTTCGTTGTAAAAACTGTTGTTTTGGTATATGTACCGTGTATACATCCATATGCATTTAGTAAAAAGCGGTTATTTTAATATTACAAACAGACACTCCAATTTTATTTATCTGTATAGATGAAGGGTAAAAGTACATTATGGTGTTTCAAGGATTTGTTCACATTTAAATAAGTCGTGCTGCGAATTATAATTATCTATTCACGCGTTTCAAACAACGTCATCTGTTACACTAAAATATACTGGTACTTATCTTGCGCATGTAAAAATGTATAGGTATATAAGTTTTTTAGGGTTTCGTGGTCAATTGGTCCATCTGGAAAACCGTATCTAGTAAAATAAGTATAAGTTGAAAAAGTACTCGTAAACAGAATGTTTCTATAAAAAATCCAGATACATTATCGTAAGTCACCGGGGCTATTTGCAAATCATCACGAACGTGCTAAATTAAAAATAATCTGGTTGTACTCGTATGTAGGTACATATTATATCACTAATAAATAACGAGCGAACCACGCCGTCTGACGCGGCACGTGTTTATGTTCCAACATCAACTATATCAAATACGGTAGGTACTTAAAGATGCATAGAATAATATACAAAAAGTTAAATTTGTAGTTTTTACAACCGTGTCTGCTCAACACTGGGTCCGTCAATCGTGTCAGCGAGAGCTGTTGGGAAGACTTTAAAAGTACTTATTTGAACAAGTGTAAGAAGCACGAGTTGGCAACTAGCATCTGCTAAGGTATTTTTATTTAAAACGAAGCAGCAGTTCTTTATGTAGAAATTATTTCACCAGGATTATCAAGCTATAATACCTAACCAGGGAATCTGCATCTTTAAGATTCTGGAAAAGATTTTCAAAAGCCTACCAACCTAAAACAGCGGACTACTGCTAACGTCCTCTCGCGCTGACGGAATATCTTCAATAGTGACATGTTAAAAGCGGTTGAATTATTATTATTGTGTTTTATTCGAACCAGTTCAGTAGTTCCGAAAACACAATCTCTTGCTATACAGAACGTTTTATCTTCTGCACGTTTCTGTACAAAATATAACACCAGCTATTGACGTTTCATCGAACTAATATGTCTTTGTTTTTTTTGTGTCCTGATGGTACTAGTTATCTTATTATATAAAAGGCAAAGGTGATTGACTGATGTATCAACGCACAGGCCAAACCCTTAAGGCTAGCAAATTGAAATTTCGCACACGTATTTCTCATATGACGGAGGCATCCACTAAGGAAGGATTTTTCAAAATTCAACCCCCAAGGGGGTGAAATAAGGGATAAAAGTTTGTATGAAACTTCTTATTCCTTGGACATATTTGCATGAAATTTCGTATGAATTGAGTACGACAAAAATAATGAGTTACGTGTTTCAGCGTTTTCTAAAATTCAACCCCTAAGAGGGTGAAATGGGGGATAAAAGTTAGTATGAAACTTTTTATTTCTTGGACATATTTGCACGTATGAATTGAGTACGGTAAAAATAATGAGTTATGTATTTTAGCGTTTTCCAAAATTCAACCCCAAAGAGGGTAAAATAGGGGATGAAAGTTTTAAATAAACGCACAGGCTAATATATACACACAGGCACAGATAAACCCTTAGGGCTAGAAACTTAAAATTTCGCACACGTATTTCTTTTATGACGTAGGTATCCACTAAGGAAGGATTTTTCAAAATTCAACCCCCAAGGGGGTGAAATAGGGGATGAAAGTATTTTTCGTAGTTTGATCGCGAGCGAAGCCGCAGGTTCTGCTAGTTATTAAATAAAATAAAAGACACGACCTTGATTCAAGTCGCGAAGACTTCGATGATGTACGTCTATATCTGATGGAACTAATGAGATGATAACGATGATAGGATGAAAACGTTATCTGTTAAGATCTGATATCAAATAATCGCAAGAGAAATGCTTTCTTGATATAACACAGATGGTTACAAAAATTGTGTGTCATATATAATATCACATTTATAAATAACTTTTCACATTAATTAAAGTTAATTGATGACAGTCATCATTATATGTGGCATTTTGTGCAGCCTACGAGTTAGGACCGGGAAAGATTCAGGATTCATTTCTATGTATATAAGAGATAAGTAATTTTGGGTCCAACCGTGAACTAATTAAAAACATATCAATGAAAGCGCTCTAATTTTTACCGATTTCCAAAAAATGGAGGATATTGGAATTTAATTAATGTAAAATTTACTTCCAACGTTCGCCTAAATATTTTCACTTATCATTTGTTTATTGACTAATTATGTTTTTGATATTATTGTTGATATCTATTATCTTAATTACAATACAAAAGTGATATATTACTATCTTGCTATTTAATTTGAAAGAAGTTAATTGAGGAAAAAGTAATTTCAATCATTTTGATACACGAATATAAAATCTGATCGAGTGTGTAATTAATGTTGATAACGTTCGCGTCTCATACGCTGTGTAAAGGAATTCAAAATAATTTTAGGCACTACCGACGTGATATTGCTTTTCTAAACTCTAGTAGTTTAGAAAAGGTTATTAATATTTTGTAATCGATATATAATAAATTTCTAGATTATCTACAGAACTTGGCACCCATTTAGATCTCAATTCTTTTGTCGGCGAAGTCGACAACCACGCTTATTCTTAATATTGACTGCCTTTTTCACATTTATGTTTTTGATGGGATTATATTTACAGGAGACACCTTGTTGCCGTAATTCAAAACCTGAATATATGTACATTGTTTTCCAAATAATCTTTGCCACCTCCTTGTATCCAATTAGGATTTCTTACTGATAATTACACTCATTGGAAACAAACTGTAAAAGTTGCAGTCCTTTAGCTATTTCGCTGGGCGGCTAGCAACTTTATATTTACAGAAGTATTGTCTTATTACGGAGTATTTAAAAAATCTTATTTTATAATAATTATTTTAAAATATGATTAAATTATATTTTTACCGAAATCGAACTTGGTCGGCGACGAAGACGTAGTTGAGTGAATACATCACCGCGAGCAGGTTGGGGAGGCACAGCAGGAAGAGGGCGTAGCGCTGGTACAGCCCGAAGTGACCCAGCTCAGTCAGAGCAAGCTCTAGAGCTTCATTTGAATCTGGCGCTACCTTCCCTTTCGTTGATTCAACGCTTTTTCTACTTGTTTCTCCGTCGTTCATTACAAAAGTGTTCTTTCTCGAATTATTCGTGTTATTCATTACATCCATTTTTATTTAGGTAATCGATCGACGAGGCGTATTAAATAAAATTTATTTTTTATTACAACTTGATTCGTATGATTTCGGCATCGTTTTCCTCGAACTTCTCAATTTTTATATTCACTATATTATGTACAACAATAATTTTTTATTTTGAAACTGCCATGATTTGACTTTTTATCCACTAATTTACAAAGAAACTTCTTTTAACTCACGTTTACGTTAAATATTTTTCATTAATCTGGATACAAAGGAAAGTGACAAGAGCGGCGCAGGCGACTGCTTTCGCCACATCACACCTAACACTGACGTCGGCCGACGACGCAGGTGCGAGACAAGTTCGCGCCGTCGGTTTTGATGTATTGCTTCTGATAACACCATCTTGTATTAAGGTTTGAAAAAAATCTTTGGAGAGATCGATAAGCATCTAGACGAATAGTATATATCATGTATACATATGTATGATACGATTACTTTTTTAATACGAATATTATTATAATAGGTTATAATTGATGTATATAATTATAGCCTATTATAATAATATATATTATATAATTGATTAAAATAATATTCGATGAAATTTGGCAAGGAGATAAATTGTGAACATAGGCTTTGGATCCCCGCCCCACTTAATAAGCGAGCTAAGCCGCGGGCAAAATCTAACATATACATTTTATAAAACAAAGTCCCCCACCGCGTCTGTTTCTTTGTCTGTCTGTGTGAACAGATTTTCGTAAGGTTTTTTGTAAATTGGTTGAAATATGAAGATGATTGTTGAAAATTTCGAAAAAAATCATGTCGACTAGGCACTAGCAGCTTTACTGGCGTGCACTGCGTAAACTATTGCGGACAGCACCACGAAATGTTCAAATAAATTGAAAAACATAAAAATTACTTTAAATCACAAAAAGTCTGCGATAGCATATGTTTATCTTATAAGTTGGACTCACAATAACCATTTTTACGGTTCTCAAATTTATTATTTGCGAAGGTGTTTTTCCTGAGTTGGTGTTAATCTTTATCTAAATAAATATGTTAGACTACTTAGGAACTTAATTTAGACAAAAGTGACCTTTACACCATTTAAATTAGATGAATATCTTGGAAGATATAACAAAATTAAAATAACTCGCGAAACGTAATAATCACAATATCTTAACGACGACGACGACAGCGGGGGCAGTGGCGGACGGGGGCGAGGAGGGTCCTAGCATGTCGCCCACCGACGCCACCGCCGCGCCGCCGTTGATAGTTGTTTCTTACAACAATTATTGTTGTATTTCTTTTTTTTTGTCATTAGGTGGTGGCATAGTTATTTGTTTTTTTTTTGCGTATTGCCTAATTAGGTACTTAGATAGTTAAAAAATAAGTATTTAATGAAAGGTTGCAATTGCATCGGTTTCGTTTCACGTCAAACATTTCAAAGTTAAAAGTAGCATTTTTGTTTCGCGTTTTCTTTAGACAGATACATATTTTAAAATTAATTATTGTAAATAGGTTATTTATATTTAAATAACATACTTTTGTTTAAGTGAATTTTATCGTAGGTAATTATTATAAATTAAGTATTTATTTTTGATCGACTTCAATTATGTTTTTTTTTGTTTGTTGGTTTTATTTGTTACTTTCGAACTCCGTTAACTCGATTTGGACAAATTTTGTTTTGTTCGAAAGTGTATACTTCCAATGTTTAAATTTGAAAAAAAAAATACCACCCGCAGGGGTGGAAAAGTAGCTAATGATGAATTTAACCTAGTTTTTCTAGTTTTTCTAGTTGTCGCACTAATTTGAAACTTTGCAAGTGTTTCTATTTCCTTTGATAGTGCAGTGATTCGGTATCGTTGACCTGATCTGACGGTAAGGCCAGAAGGTGGATAGGTGGAACTCTTCAACGTCTAATAGCAGATACTTTGAGTTTGGGCTTATTTTGTTTGATGTGCCAGCAGATACAAATCAAAGCACACCGACTTCGAAAATATCTGATTAGGTATTGTAAATGAAAACTGCCAATCAGTTTTTTTTTACTTTTAGTGTTTTTTTTGAAGTCGGTTTTTATTTTTTTGTTTTATTTTATACAAATGTATAACGGAATTGTTCGCACCTAGGGACGCGGGGTAAGTCTCTAGTAGGTAATAAGGCCATGTTCCTTGTAAGGCCAATTATTAAAAAGTCATAGTTATTGCCATGCGATGACAAATTCCTTCTACTCATACTACCATCCATGGAACACGCGGTGGCGAGTCACTGGCACTACTGTTTTGTCAATGCGGTCCCTCGAGTTGTCGACTTCTATTGTCGACGTTAAAATTATAATATGAGCTCACAACAAAACGTTAGTTTTCAAGTAAATAAACTATTATTATTTTCTTTGACGACACGTTTGGTTCAGTTTGTTCGAGTTCGAGTCCTGCTGGGAGCATTCATTTGTGTGATGAGCACGAATGTTTGTTCTCCAGACATGGGTGTTTATATTTATAATATGTATGTATTTAAATATATGTGTAGTGTATCAACTATTTGGCATCCATAACTCAAGCCTCGTAGCTTATCACTAAACTAGATGGTGTTGTGTTAATGTCCCAACATATTAATTAATTTTTTTTGATCTTTTTTTTTTTATTTAATTAAACTTTTATTACATTTTTAAGACACTAAACACAAACAGTGCAACAAAAACCATGTATGATTTATCTGTGCACTGTGGATTCATACGCGATAGTTAATTATGCGTACATATACATCTACTAAATCAGATAAGAAAATCACCAACTTGCGTTTATTATAATTGTTTCGAGACGGTAGCACCTCGTCACTGCACTAGCGTATAACCGGTTTGTAATACAACTGTCTATACAGGCTGCTCAAGATAATTTTTTTTTAATATATATTTAATATTTTTTTCGTTAATTTTATCTTTTAAACTTTTAGATAAGTTATTGATTAAAGAAGAGATTACATATTCCAGTACCCGTTTTCCATAATTATTTTTATATCTGGGAATTTCTAGTTTAATATTTATATTGCTTCTTAGAAAGTGTTTTTCATTGTTTTTGACTTCTTGTAATTTTGTATTGAAATATTGTTCTTTCAGTAATAAATAATGTATTCTATTGTGTACCGGCATTACTTTGCAATACCTAAATAACCCATGGTCGTCATCTTTGTACGAATGTTTAATTTTTTTAGGTACAATGGTTTTTATGAGTCTTAACTGTAAGTTGTATATTTGATCAATATGAGTTTTATATGTAAGACCGTAACTACTTAGTCCGTATGAAATTATTGACTCGCCCAGTGTTTTATACATCATGAGCAATATTGGAAAAGAAATTTTATGCCTTATTAAACTAAACTTTGATAACAAGGCTCGTAGTTTATCACAAACACTGTTTATATGAGCTTTCCATTTAAAACGATCGTCAATGATTAGACCGAGGTATCGCTGATTTTGTACCATTTCTACGGGTGGGCATTGGCAGCCATGTCTTATGTGGTTGTGTAAGCAATCGTGATTGTGAGCGGTTAGCTGTATTCTACCATTGTGTCTATTGTGACTTGAGCTTATATACACAAACTTAGTTTTTGAGACATTAATGATAAGACCGACATCATGTGACCATTTTGCAAGCGCGTCGAAATCTTCCTGGAGAAGTCTGAGTGCTTCTTCTATATTACGGCTTGATGACACAAGACAAGTATCATCAGCAAACTGATACATTTCACAGTTTTCTATAACATTTTCGAGATCGTTGACGTAAGTAATATAGTGCAAAGGTCCCAAGACTGATCCTTGTGCCGTGCCTTTATTAGTATATATTTTATTGCTTAGTGCATCGTTAGTTTTTACAGTAAAAGATGTGTCAGTCAGATAGTTTTGACACCAGTTTAGTATAGGACCTCTTACACCGTTATCGCTTAGCTTTTCAACTAAGGTGTTATGTTGGAGTGTATCAAATGCTTTGCTATAGTCAATAAATACAACAAGGACATGATTTTTGTTATTTAGGTGTTTGTTAACAGAACTCGAAAATGCTGATAATAACTGTGTTGTACTTTTTTTTGGCTGAAAACCATATTGTCTATGTGGTAGAACGTTATTTTGCTTATAGAACAAATTTATTTGTTGGCAAAGATATTTTTCCACGATTTTGTCGATTACAGGTAGTATTGTAATTGGTCGATAATTCCCGTACTCATTTCTATTGCCTTTTTTGAAAATTGGTCTAACTATGCCACATTTTAGATCAGCCGGATATTTTCCTGTTGTAATACAGGCATTGATAAATTTTGCAATTATGGGAGCGAGTTTGTCGCATAGCATTTTAACATCGATCGTACGTATATTATCAATTCCTGGAGATTTATTATTATTAAGTGACTTGATTATTTTGGTGATATTAGAAGTGTTAGTCTTTTTATATCTACAATCTGAATTGATATATAAGGATTTGGTATTGTACTAAAGAAAAATTATATTATTTTATTCCCATTTTAGTTAAAATATCAGTAGTGTTCCTAGGAAAGTTAATGGTTCCTTGTAAGGCCGATCAAAAAATTGATAGTTGGCCTTGCGGGCACAAGGACCTTAATAGAAACATTTAGGATTCACAAAAAAATTTATACTTCGTTTTTAGTTGTAAATACATATCGGGAAAGGTAAAACAAAGTATCATTTCATAATATATTTTTTTATAATAATTTTACAAGGAACAGACCCATAAGAAGGCCGTTACATTACGAGTATAGTCTGTTTTTTTTTTTAATTTCATTATAAAGATTATTATTAACAGCTTTTTTAATATCGATATAATACTTATTAAAATTATTTTCATAACATTTTCACGAATACATTCTTAGTTGCACGATAGTGTTCAAGTAATGTTCCTTGAGTTATTTTATGTGAATATATTATGATAAGTATTTAATGTTTAATGAGACCTTTTTATGAAGATTAAGTATAACCAGATATGTTGATTGTCTCAACGTTAGTTTTAAGTTAAACGTCTGATTTATTCTATCGGCCTTGTGGAGCCTTGGTCCTTGCAAGGCCATTTGGAAGAATTTAATAAAACTTATGTTTGAAAAATATTAATTAACTCTGCAATAAAATAAAAAGTTTTATACGTTACATAAAAGGACAGTGTTACTTAATAATTTGTTTATTTCATTTATCCAATAAATAAAAGAATAGAAGAATGACGTTCAGTAAAAAATTGTAATAATGTAATGCCGAATAAAATATTTTGAATTTGAATTTGAATAATAACTGTTTGTATGTTAGAGTGGTCTGAGGCCTTCCATGGTTTACCCACCTTATATAGGACTAGCAACTCACCCTCGCTCCGCTCGGGTTCGTCCCTAGTTACGTTTTGACGTTTAGCTCAGAGATGAGATATTTTCCCGCAGTAAAAAGTATCCTATATGTTGACCCAGATAACCAGCTATCATCATACCAAATTTCATCAAAATCTGTCCAGTGTTTTTCCCATGATGCGGTAACAGACAGACAGACAGACAGACAAAAAATCTAAAAACTATAGATTCGGCCTCTGCATCGATAATAATGTCTATTTCAATAAAAATTTCCAAAAAATATTTAATGTACAGATTCGGCTTAGTTAGAATTTTATATGTATAGATATGGATATCTTAATTATAAGGAATCATGAAAATAGAATAAAGTATCTCTTAAGACTCAATACTAACAGTAAATTCTAAAATCGGTAAATGTAAACTGTATTAATAAATACATAAAATTTTATATTCGTTGATAGTAAACCCACCTCACGACCGAAGCGTCCCACGCGAAGAAGTGTAAATATTGTATTCGTATAATTGAATGCGTCACTTGTACAGCACTCCTTTGTGCAGTGCAGTGGGTTTTTAATAATATTGTGGGAAATATTATATTATTATTCTTAGGAGAGGGAAATCATTAATATTTTTTTTAATTTATTTTGAGATAAAATAAGGAGTTAGTTTGAAAAGTGGCAAGCGCCTGTTGAGCAAAATATTGTATGAATTTTATAATGATTTGTATATCTTACACTTCAGGCGCAATACCTTATATTTTATTAAATACTTACATTGTTTAATTGAAACTCATTACGTCGCGCAGTCGGGTAAAAAAGAGTTTTTTTTATGTTTGTTTGTAATGGATAAACTAAAAATCCGGTGAATCAATTTAGATGAGGTATGAAGATAGTTTGAGACACTGGGAAGGACATAGCTATCCTATGAATATCATGTTTTTATCCCGAAAATCATCCCTTAAGGGGTGAAGAGGGGATGAAAGCTTGTATGGGGAATCAATCATTTCTCAAGTAAGGGATATAAAACTCATCATACCTATATATGTTTACTTGATATATACTAACGACTACTTTATATATACTACTTTAAATATTTTAACGTTTACTAAAGATTTTTCAGAGATGATATATTTTTTAGCAGTAAAAAGTATCCCATATATTGACCCGGATAACCAACTATCATGATACTAAATTTCATCAAAATCTGTCCAGTGGTTTTCTCGTGATACGGTCATAGACAGACAGACAGACAGACAAAAAAATCTAAAAACTGTAGATTCGGCCTCTGTATTGATAATAATGACTATTTCAATAAGATTATCCAAAAAAATATTTAATTAATCTAGTCAACATTTTTTTTCAGCAGTCTCGGGAAAATATGAACGAGGTGTCATTTGATTTTGAATAGTATGTAGATGATTCTTGAAAAAAATTAAGTCCCGCTTGCAAAAATTGCAAAAGTTAAAAACAATTAACGAAAAATAAAAAAGGGGGTTTAGTTTTTTGCAAATATCCCAAAACCTAATTATGATTTTTCAAATGTAAAAAAAGATTTAAAAAGAGGAGGAAATTTTCAAAAAAAATCTCAACTCCCGGAACTATAGGACCAATATTTATAATTTTCTCAGAGGCATGAAAATACGGCCTAAAACAGTTGCTCTGGCTTGCGCAAGCCACGCCTAGTTCGGACACTTTATCAATAAATATTATTTAAACTTATTAAGTATGAAAATTAAGAATTGAAAAAATTCAGACATCTACTGGATAGATGAATGAACAATAATCCGCGGTCAAACATTTTTTATCGCGATTTTTCTATTAATTATATATGCATTAGTTAATTAACAGTTTCTTCCTACTTGAACATGAATATTGCAAGTGCGATAATTGCTAAATAACAAATCTGAGACTTTAATTGATGAGATTAGGCCGTATTTTCATCCCTTTGAGAAAACATAAATATTGGTCTTGCAGTTCCGGAAGTTGAAATTCTATTTTAGGAAATTTCCTCCTCTTTTTGAATCTTTTTTATATTTTAAAAATCTCAGTTAGTTTTTGAGATATTTGCAAAAAACTAACCCCCCTTTTTATTTTAAGTTAATTGTTAACAACTTTAGCAATTTTTGCAAGCGAAACTTGATATTTTTCAAAATTCATCTACATACCATTCCGAATCGAATGACACCTCAACCCTATTTTTCCGAGACTACTGAAGAAAGTTGGCCTAAAAGGCACTTGTTGACAAGACTAAATGTATAGATTCGACTTACAATTAGTTAGAATTTTATTATAGGTATGTTTATTGTATAGACATAGATATAGCCTATCTATTCAATATTAACCGTTATAATTTACCTACTTTAATTTTTTTTTCTTTATCTATCAATGATGTCAACGACTTTAGTTATTAATTTGGGTAACAATTGAAGTATTTACTCATGAAACATTCACGTATTTTTATCCGCGTATTTATTTCTGTCGTGGCATACATGTAGGTGATGTATTTATATCTGAGTGCGGTCACCACGTGCGTGCTCGTACATATAATGTACATACATTGACAGTCCCATCTCATGAAAACTTTTAAACCGAAAATTGATAGCCATTAACTGTAATAGTTAATACATTTTGAATTTCTGCACATAGTTCAAAAGTATTTTCGGCTAACAATAAGTAAAGTTACGTACACCAACAGTGTCGGTGTGAGCAGTGCGCGCGGGCACGTGTCGTCGCTTCCGCGAGTGACGCCGCATACGGCATAACCGCTCTAACCCGCACTAAGCTCTATCCTCCGCACCGAGAGATCAATTTGAATCACTTGCGTCTATCAGTGAGCGGGTCAATTGTCAAGAAATCGCTTGCCGATCTCCTTTCGAAGCGATCCTGGTGCGGCCGGCATCGAGCATTACGGTGCGGACCCTCCGGCCGGCGGGACGTGTCCGATACTCGGGGCTCTGTACTGATAACAACAACACAGTTCACCGCAGATAGTTAAAGACTGAAACTTTCAAACCAATCTTATACATTGGTTATTATTTTTGAAACTGATAGATATTCTTTTAAGTATACTACTTAATTTTGCGTAAGAAAAAGGACAAGTGAAGGATGGACAAGGAATGCGTGGGCTGGGGGAGGTGGCAGGTGCGCATCGCGGGGCTGCTGGCGCTGCCCGTGCTGCTGACCGGCATGTACGGCACCAACTACGTGTTCCTCGCCGCGCGCACGCCGCACAGGTCAGTTCGTTCGTTAGTTTTTTTTATTGTGTAGGTATACCTTAAACGAGTACTAGAGTCACTTTTTATCTTTGCAGTTGTTTACAAAACATAGTAAAATAAATGGATAATGTTAAAAATATGTATTCCGCGGTGAATTAAACAAGTTTGTTTAGTCATTTACATAAATATTCATTGCCCTTTATGTACAATTTATTCAAAATTTACAATTTCTAATGTGATAGACTTAACAGAATAATTTCATTACATTCAAATTTATTGGTGTTAATTAATAATCTAATAGTATTTTTGAGTTTCTGACAATGCTGAGGTGGATGAGTATGTAAACATTGGTACAGTAAATTATGTATGTGTTGCCAAAACATTATGACCAACGGTCGCGTGCAGGCGCGCCTCGCGCGAGGTCTCGTTCCCATCATCACATGACTGATTAATTGGCTTTTTTAATTCACTATTCGTATTCAGTCGGATGTCCGCGAGCTCAACACGCTGATGCTACAATTTGCGAGCCTGAGAGACTAACATTAACAATGTCACTAATGTGGCATACACCTGCTCTAATATTATCGCAGCCCGTGCTGCGCCACCAACGAGTGGCTCAGCTACGTATCGCTTGTCTATTAATAAAAAATGACTAAAGGCTTGAAAGTCCACGTTTGTTATCTCGGGAAGCTTTACCTTCAGATGCGTGTTGGAGGTGTCTGAAATAAAATTCCACTAACTCGATGATTAACGATGATTGCATTTCTAACAACATCAATAAATCTTTATTGAAATAGTCTTTTACAAGAACTTTTGAATCGTCACTTTTACATTTTCAAAATTTAAATCCAATGTACGTCCGTGAGGAATCTACCACCCGCTCGGAAGGCAGTTCTGCTGAGAAGAACCGACGAGAAACTCAACAGTAGCTCTTTTAAAATAAAAACTTTTTAAGAAAAAAATAAGAACCGACTTAAAAAAAAGCACTAAAAAGTATAAAATAACTGATTGCTTTGATTTGATTATCGGCTGGCATGTATATATATATATATATATATATATATATATATATATATATATATATATATATATATACATATAGGTACAGTGACGGTGTACCTTTTTGCATATTTCGTTGGTTCGATTACCGGTTCAGGTCACCTCTTTTAAAAAAAATTTAAATCCAGTTTATCATATTCTTAAAAATAAAATAATGTTTCTTTGGAGTGAAACTTGATATTTTCAGTGTTTAAAACACTTTTCTTCCATGTCTTATGCTTTTGTTCCACGATGTTAGAGTCGATATGTACCTATTCTAAGACGCAATGTTTGTTCGAGAGATTTTATCCTTACCCTATCGATTAATTCGATAAAATAGTGACGGTGTCCATTTTTGCATTTTTATTTTGTTCGATTACCGGTTCAGGTAAGCTTTTTTTTTAAAAAATTAAATGCAGTTATTATTACTTTTAAAAATAAAGAAATGTTTCCTTTGAGTAAAACTTGATAACTTCAATATTTAAGGTACTTTTCTTCCATGTCCCATCGATTTGTTCCACCCTGTATATATATATATATATATATATATATATATATATATATATATATATATATCTATATATATGTAGTAAATGAAAACTACTAATCAGTTATTATTTACTTTTTAATGCTTTTTTTGAAGTCGGCTCTTATTTTTTTCTTAAAAGGTTTTTATTTTTCCCTTTTTAGTGTAGACATAATAGTAGTAGCAAAGTTTGAAGACTGACAAACTAAAATTCGCTGTTATTGGTAACACTAAAAATTCTGGCTCTAAAATCCGATTCTAACGTATTGGGCTTGTCAAATCAAATAAAATGAAAACTACTGGGCCAAACTATGTTAAATTTTTATGGAACCAAATGGCAACTATTCCGCATACTAAAAAAGAATCATGTAAATAGGATCAAATCTCAGCGTAATCGGTGTACATACATAAAAAAAAAACAATCGAATTGAGAACCTTCTCCTTTTTGAAGTCGGTTAATAATAATTGTTTACAATATTGTAATACAATAATTATCTACTTATCCTACGTGAGACCCAACCAGACATAAGTTCCATACATTAACATCTACAAAGTATTCCCTGACGATGTAATAAGCTTTATTCAATAATATATTTTTAATATTAGACTTAAATTATTTCAATGGCAAGCACAAAATCGTCTGTGGAATTCTATTACACACACACCTTGCCTCATAAATGATTTATTCACTTTTTAAAGGCGAAAACCAGGCGTTACCAGTTTATCCTTATTTCTAGTATTTGCTCCGTGTCTGTTCCTGTTTCTCAAAGAGCAATGGATGTTTTGTCGGACAAATATAATATAACAACATATATATTGCGATGCAACCGTAAGAAAACGGATTTTTTAAAAAAGTTCACGGAGAGTATCCCGAGCTCCGATGCTATAAATAGCGCGGATAGCTCTTTTTTGAAGTATAAATATAGATTTAATATCCGCTATATTACCCCACAACAAAATACCATAAGACAAGATGCTATGGAAGTAACTGAAGTTAACAAGTCTACAGTATCAACGCCTGTTAGCTGTATGACTTTTCTAACAGCGAAAACAGAGGAGCACAGCCTATCCGCAAGGGATGAGAAATGGAGACCTCACTGAAGACGTGAATCCTATGTTACTTCCAAGAAAACCGTGGATTCTATAGAACTAAGGATCTCATTATTTAAAAACAAAGTAAAATTCTGCTTTCTTACATTAGGTAAAGTATAGCTGAATATATTTTGTTTTCTTTGCGTTTAAAGTTTTGTATATTATATGCTACTAAAGTAGAAAGGTTTTTCTTATAATAAGAACACACTGTCGTGATAACTGTTAATATTTACTTAAAGTATCGACAAGATATAAGATATCGTATCTAATTTAAATATTTGTTTTATTCGTATATTATGTGGGGTACTTCTCGTAATATTATCTTATTACTAACTCCATGTTTAAGATGAACAATTGATACTTACTATCTTTGCTGATTCTATAATACGTAGTACGTATTTAAACGTTTTGACATAAAAATACGGTTTGTCAAATGTTACTACTAGCAATACCGCTTACAATAAGATCATTTTAGAAGCAAATACAGATACGTCAGCGTGAAGCATCTAATTCAGGTCTACGGAGCTGCCGACGGGGCATTGGCTTCATCAATAGTACGAGCGTAAGCTGCGCGAGCCAAATTGTCTCCTAGAACGCATCGCGCGCATTGTGTGGGCGCGGACGAACGATATAGTAAGAGTATGATCTGAGTGTAGTTAAATTTAACTATAAAAGTTAAATGTTAATAACGACATAATAACGACAATACTTTCTTATCTCAAACCAATTAATATAATGTAATTTTAATATATTTCGAACGAAGTGGAAATTAGCATGTAATCTCGTAAGTAATATCTAATTAAAACTTCATAGCTATATTAGCATAAGTACCTGGCGACAGAGCTTCGCTCGGAGTTCTTTTTTGTTATATCGTATTTTATAGATAAAAAAAGAACTTGAATCTTTACCCTCGCCTCTTCCCGTCACGCGGGGTCGGCTTTTTTAATCATTTGGCGCCATTTACTTCGCTGGTACACATCATCTTCTGTAAGGCCAAGCTTTTGCATGTTCTTCCGGATATTTGTCATCCAGGTAGTTTGCGGTCTATCTCTCCCTCTCCTTTTCGTAGCCATGGAAAGGCATTTTTTCTCGATGTGGTCATCGGGTCTACGCATTACGCGTCCGTACCACTTTAGCCTGGACTCTGTAATCTTCTCAGTAGAAACAACTTCAATAAATACAAAAAAAAAAAACAAAAGTAAAAACTTTAAATCCGACTGGAATTCGAACCCGGACACCTGTGATTGTCAATCTTGCAACTTGGCCGCTTGACCACGATACTTGCGTCCGAGCGTAAGAAATTATCGACTATATTTTGCGTGGAATAATGTGAAAGAAAACCGCATGAAAACTCGAAAACACGCCTTCTCCCAGACATAAGACTAATCTAGATAGATTTTTTGAAAATTTCAGCGAAATCATTAGAGCCGTTTCCGAGATCGCCGTTATAAATAAATATACAAGAATTGCTCGTTTAAATATATTAGATTTAATTGGGCAATTACGATAAAATTATACTGTAACTGTAATTACCGATATTAAATGCCTTAGGTACCTACTTATGCTCCCTTCAAATGTAATCTGCGGTCTTTGAACTAAACATGAGTCAGGCTCGTTGTCAAGTAAAAGACTTGTAAGTAAATGAGTCAAAATTGTCCTACTTACAGCTCTAATGGACACAAATTGTAATTTTATTCGTTTCAGGTCCCTCTACAATCTCGTTTACACGTCGAAATGAAGTGTTTAATTCTATTGAATAAAATATTTGATACCTACTTGTATTTATCATAGAGTATGATAAAATTGAAAAAATAGCAATAGTAAGGCTGAAATGAAGCAAAATGAAAAGTAAAATTACACCGTTCGTGATATCCCATTCGTCGCGCACCTTCATTGTTTTATTTTCTTAACTGAATAAATAATCCCTTTAATAAAAGCAATATAAAAAACAACATTAACCAAACAAACAACAGAACGTAGTAATATTTATGTATTTATGTGCAAATGTGTCTACCTGCTTGCACGCGGAGCGGAGCACGTGGAGTCGTAATGAATTAGCATTATGAATAGAATAAGTTATTGTTTTGACCGTGGAAGTATTGAAAAAATAAGTTAAATGGGTCTTATATGGGACTTCTTATTAAGTTTAAGATCATTCAAATTATCGTTCAAAAATTATCATTCATCTATCTATTCAATTGTAATGAGTTCGTGAAGAAAAGCATTGACCGAGCCACGAACAATATTGGCCAAAAAATATTTTCCATGTAAACTGTAACATGTGGTTATCATTATATTTCTTTCAAAAACAATCAATATTGCATGCAACAGTAATATAACATACATTTTATCTATCCAGATTAAATACTGTAAGCAAAGTAGATAAATTATAGCACAAGTGCGGCGCGGGCGGTGCGTGCTCAATGCTCACGCGTGGGTACGGGGCAGTCTCTACAAAACACGCACCATATAATCGCTACCAGGTCACATTCCGTGCGCTGATTACCACACTTTGTACACTTGTCAATAATACATATTACTCATAAAAATATTTAAAACATATAATAATTAATTATGTGCTGTCAGTCCCATAAACAACGGCCAAGAGTGTGTAGGACCCTCGCATAGAGGGTTCTGTACCACACATTATGTACATATATTGTGTAATGTGTAGTGTTTGAAAGCTCTACCGCGAGTCTAAAAACAGGTCTTATTATGCGATGTGTTGTGTTTAGGGTTAACAATATATGTAAACATACTGAGTTCGACAGTGGAATGTATTTAAAACTAATTATAAATAGTTTAAATAAAAGCAAATAAAAAAAACGCCCTTAAAAATCATATTTCTGGTGTCGTCTATCGTTGTCTATCTTTGTTTCTTGCTATCCCCGTTTTTTTCTTTAGCTATCCTGTGTCTGTACTGAATACTGACACATGTTCAGCAATAATATGAATCAGCTATCGGAATACGATTAAAAAAAACAGCTTTAAGTTTACACAACGGTTTACGAAAAAATTGACAAACGCTGAATGAATTTTGTTATATTTTATTATGTAGTTTCATTGCCGCTTCCAGAAAATTTTGAAATGTGTTCCCTTGATTATTTTAAAACATGTGCATATAAATGTAGATAATTCGATATAAACCTCAGTATCCCTTTAAGGGTTTAATTTTAAAAAGTCCCTTCCGGTTATCAGGTTTCAACGTCTCGATGGTTGGGTCTGGACTATGACGCATCAGTTAAACAAAATACATATTATACATTTAAGAACGTGGCAATGCGGTACGATGCACAGTTGACATTAAAAAACATTGTATAAATGCGAATCGCATCATCACTCTATAAATATTTAACACCGCTATTTACATAAGTTTCCATTATATGAGAGAAGTCAGAGAATCACAGCTTGTCACGCGGCGGCAGGCCAGGGGCCGCGGGGCCGCGGGGCCGCGGGGCGACCGCTGACGTTCTCGAATACCTACTCGTACCTACTTGTACACCCGAAGTGCCCGAAGTCGGTGAAGGTATTTGACGTGCTTAAAGGATATTATTATAAATTTCAAATACCCAATTGACAAGTGAAAATACAATGCGAATAACTATTTTATAATAATCATACAAGTATCGCTACAGTTTTCGTCAACGTTTCCAAGTTATTTAGTTCCATGGCCAAAAAATATATAATATGTTTATGCTAGAAAATACTTCAAAATTTCATTTAAGCAGCTGTATAATAATAATTATAATAATATTAATACCGTATGTAAACAAGTGTGGGATTATCAGAATAGCCGGCTTCAGCACCGACCCGGTGACCCGCATGCGCGTGTCGCATAGTAGACTCATTGGCTCTTATCACTGATAAGAGGGCGGGCGAACTCAAGCGTGTTATTTATGTGAGAAAAACGAGATGGCTGTCACATTGCTAATAAAGAAATTCTTTTACGAATTTATATAATATGATAGTATTATTTATATTTGTTTAATGGCGGAAGGATACAAACTGAAGTCTTTGGGGCAAGTTTTTAGTGTGGGCCACTCAAAAAATATTTTTGCAGTAATGAAGTATTAAAACGTAATAAATAAGTAGCAGGTAAGTACTAAAAAAATATAGGTTTTAGTATGCATGTCGGTGTTCATGTGGTTTGGTTTCCGGCATCTAGTCACAAAAACTTAGCTAAAAAAATATCTTACAAGTGCGAGTCTGACTCGCATACCAAGCCACTAAATAAAATTGATTTAATTAGATATTTTTTTAGAATAGCAGTAAAATATAATTACGTAAGAACAATAGTCATTTTATCGACTGCAAAAATATGTTAAACTAGCAAAACCAGCGGCTTCGCTCGCGATCAAACTACGAAAAACACGAAATATCATGCAAATATGTCCAAGGAATAAAAAGTTTCATACAAACTTTTATCCCCTATTTCACCCCCTTGGGGTTCAAATTTTGAAAAATCCTTCCTTAGTAGATGACTACGTCATAAGAGGAATACCTACGTGTGCGAAATTTTAAGTTTCTAGCCCTAAGGGTTTGGCCTATGCGTTTATTTAAATCTTTCATCCCTAATTTTACACTTTTAGGGGTTGAATGTTAGAAAATGCTGAAATACGTAACTAATTTTTGCCGTACTCAATGCGTACGAAATTTCATACAAATATGTTTAAGAAATAAAAAGTTTCATACAAACTTTTATGCCCTATTTTACCCCCTTGGAGGTTGAATTTTGAAAAATTCTTCCTTAGTGAATGCTTTCATCATATTAGAAATACGTGTGCGAAATTTCAATTTGCTAGCCTTAAGGGTTTGGCCTATATATATATATATATATATATATATATATATATATATATATATATATATATATATAGATGTAGCATTTGTTATAAATATTCAATAATTTGGTATATGAATTTAATAAACGTCAAACCAGAGGTCATCATGGTGGCATACGGGGCCCTCTCGAGTCGGGGGCCCTCGGCATAGCCAGCCTTGTCACCCTCCTATTGCGCCACTGGTCATTCTATTTGCAGAAAATACATATTGTAAGTACATAAGTTATTTATTCAAGTATGTGAAGTACACTTAAACCACTTATTATCATTTTAGTCCATCTTGTGACATATATTATAACACTCTTTTAAATAGATAAATATTAAATATGTTGGGACATTAACTCTTTTATTTGCTGTATGAGTTGATATCGTCAGCAACAAAACACGAAAAATCCTTCCTTTTGTTTTCTGTTACGGGACAGTTAGTTTGTGCCAGCCATTCATGTATTATATACACGTTTTTGAATGTGGAGAAATCAAAATAGGTCTATCACAAACAAGTTTTAGAGGTTTTAGATCACCTTACGTATGCTGTACGTGACGTTCTGTACACGTAAACGTGTATGTTTAACACATTAGATGTTTCTTTTTTAAGAGCACAATGAACTTCTTATAATATGTCAAAAATACAATAGGTACATAATGTATTTATAAAATTATCTATGCGAACGGCTTGTTACTTGCAAATACGGTGTTTGTACAAGGCAAGGTGTGCGTCGACGCCGCGCGCCGGCGGGGAGCGGCGTCGACTCTCACTCACGTGACGCCCGCAGCATGTGCCCTGTGCGTGAATGTAAACCAAAATAAGAAGTAGGTGGAGCGGTGACCGGCCGCGCCGCGAGCCGGCTACACAATAGCCTACATACATATATCTTGAATTATATTAAAATTACTCAGAAACTACTACTAATATGTTCTTAAATTTGCACCTTTTTTAATATAACATAAAGAATCAATATGTATGTATGTAATTAAAGCGAACAGGAAAAGGCAACCCTACACGGCCGCCTCCACGTGTTAGTCTCGTGTGGCTTGCGGCGAGCGGCTTTCGATACCAGCTTATCTTACGAATGCTGGCCAGGCGTGCCACCGCGCTGTACACTATACAGTATACACTATACACTATACACTATACAGTATACAGTATACAATAGACGACACAGGGAATGTGCTTCAAATGCAAAATGCTTTATGAAATGCAGTATATATCTATCTATACATATAATAAAATTGCAACTAATCCGAATCTGTACATTAAATATTTTTTGGAAAATCTTATTGAAATAGACTTTATTATCGATTCAGAAGACAAATCTATAGTTTTTAAAAATTTTGTCAGTCTGTCTGTCTGTCTGTTACCGCATCACGGGAAATCCACTGGACAGATTTTGATAGGTATGATGTAGCTGGCTGCTTGGGTCAACATATAGGATACATTTTACTGCGGGAAAATATCTCATCTCTGAGCTAAACGTTAAAACGTAACTAGGGACGAATCCGAGCGGAGCGAGGGTGAGTTGCTAGTTATACATATTATGTACTTATAAGTTCAAATAATATTACTAGTCATTTCAGCATCTATCTTTTCACATAGGAAATATGTACAGGGACATTCAAAATCATCTTCGCATTAGATTGTAGTTTATTCCCGACGCGACGTAGGTTATAATAAACTGGCGAAATTTATATATAATTATTAATTTTGTGTATTATTTTATCTGTAGGAAAATTTTTGAGTGAGATAAAAAAATATGATTCAATCTGTATAAATTAGTTACGGCGTCTGCGGCGCTACTTAACTATTTCATGTAAAAAATACTAAGAGCATTTTTTGTCAGTTGTATGTTTTTGTAAGATAAGTATAGCTGTTACGAGTAGATCGGAGGACTTTCCGTCGTGAATCGCGGCGCGTTCGGACTTCGGCGTTATCAGTAAATGAACTCAATCGTATAAACTTTCGCAATAACTATAAATATTTTTAAATACCCTATAAAATAAATACATATAAACATAACGTTAGGCTTTATCTCGTGTTACATACAATCTTTTGTTTACAAAATTGGAGTTTACGGAAACATCAGACAAAACTTGGGAACTAAGATGAGATATAACGCACAATTCAATTGTCACGCTTTTTAATTCGGTATATACAGTACCGCTAATAATAAGTATTAAATATTTATTTTTACAAAATTTATAATTATCATTTATTTCATTTTTATTATCATTGTTTTTAAAACCACAGTCGGCACCGATGTTTAGTGGCAATGTTTTTATTAAAATATTCTATCTTTTACACTAAGAGGATACAGCGATATCAGTAATCAGACTACACTCCTTTTGCTCGCTTTCAGTCCAGGAGCTAACGTCTTTCGGCTGAGACAGACGACGAGCCGACTTGCTTACTGAAACTTAAGACTCTACTGGTACTACTGGTACTGGTACTACTTAGTACTGATAAGAGCAGAGTAAAGACAAATTTCAATTTTCAAGATACACGTTTTTTAATGTAATTTATGTACATGTAGGTATATTAATCAATATCGGTAATCAGTTCATTATGTTAATATATTCAATATTTGTGAAGTGCCGGACGGAAGTCCACTGAATTAAACAGATAAAAAATCGTTTCACATTTGATTTGCATCTTTATTAACGGACAAACTAATAGATAAATCTTTATAGTTATAGCCGGCATGTTGTGTGTACAAAGTAGTTTATTCGGTCAAGTATTCTATACATTCTAAATATTATACCAATTGAACTTTAATCGAAACCTCTTAAAGTATCAGTTTTGTCAGTTTTTGTTTATTTATCACTGAAAATTCCAAAAGGGCCCGTCCTTTGGCCCTGAATTATTCCATTGAGGCGGTTCCGAGCGAGTGCGCGTGAGTTTTTGTGGGATCCTGCGCGCGTCGCGTGAGACCGCTATGTATTTTAATCATCTACTGTACTTTCACCGTTCGCTGTCCTTGAGATGAAAAAAGCTGCTCATATTTTTTGTAACTAGCCGCTAGACCACGTGGTCTTTTGATTACTGTATTGAAGAATACTATTGTTATAATGGCAATTACTAGGAGCATATTTAAGGTTTGCCAAGCTTGTGAGTGTAACAATAAGATGACGACTACGTAATTAAATGGCATTTTATAGATTGACGTTAAAATTCTGCGGAAATTAAGTTGTCAGACTCTTACAAGTATTTATTACCGCTATAAGTGGTTCCTGTACTGATGTACTTGTATAAAGTCGCTTCTTTGTACTTCAACGTCTGTATAAAATAAGAAACGAAGGTTTATTAAATTGCTGTATTAAATTTATATTGTCATAGATGTCGTGAGTGAAGCTTGCACTCTCGGAGCTCCAGCGGTGTGGAGTCGGTCTGATGTTTGTTACAAATGTTTTTGACGTAATTATCTTATATCATACTAGCGACTTACCCTCGCTTCGCTCCGGTGCGCACGTTTTAATTTTTTTTAACGGAACCCTAATTCCTTTTCTTGAATAAAAGTAGACTAAGTTACGCCTAATAACATCAGATTTCTGCCAGTGAAAGTCCCGTCAAAATCAGTCCAGTCGTTTCGGAGATTAGCCGAAACAAACAGACAGACTGACAGACAGACACATTTGTTTTTGTTTTTCTTATAAACACTGAATATAATTTCATGTGCCAAAAACTGTTATTTTGACATTACAAACAGACACTTCAATTTTATTTATCTGTATAGAAGATTAATTGCTTGCAAACTATTTATCGAACCATTAATCTCTTCAATAAAAAACTTTCAAATTTGAAAGAGCTTAGAAATAGTTATGTTCGCACTAGTACGATAGCGCGGCCTCGCATAGAATTTAAAGTTCACATAATTTTATAGATGTTTAGTGGTTAGATGGAGACTGTGTAATTTTTCATCCGAAACCTAGCTACTTACCTATGAAAGAAACCCGTTGGGTGGCAAGTGGCGGCCGTCCACTGACTGCTGAGCTCGCAGCGCAGTCCAGTGTCCAGTAGTTAGACAAGTAGGAGCAACTATTAGTTTATTTATAGCGCTCTAAGAATATTTTTACTATACCTGTTTAGGGCCGCGCCGCGCTGCCGACTTACGTACTCATAACGACTTAAATGCCACTTCAACTTCATGTTCTTAAGATTACGTTAGCTTTCTATTTATAAGCATTAACTGTTAGTTATGTCTACAGTTAAATATTTTTACTGTCAATTTATTCACTGATGATATAATAAGAGGGTAATATTTTTTTATTGCTTTACTCAGCATTTACATGGAAGCAACGGATCGGCATAACTGATGTTTTCCATTGAGATTAATTCGGCCGGAGAGTGACATATGTTATCCAACCTTATTATTCTGGCATAGGTAGTATCGTGAGATATTAGTCTCTTGCAAAAACTATAACCTGAAACACAGGTTGTTAACCCAGTTCAGGTAGGTTCCATATTGTACTGTGTCCTTGGTCATTTATTTTTGGAAATATTATATAACTTTGTAAAAGTATTTCAATAAATTTATTATTTACTATTATTATTATTATTAGCAGTCACTTGTATTACGTAAATTAAAAGGTTCTGACGATACGATACACCCGTATTGCAGCTAGAATCCTAATGAAGACAGATAGAGTAGTCGGTAGAGCAACAACATATTGCACTTCTCTACACTTTATATTTCTTCGAAGACTAATTATATTATGTTTGACTATAGTAATATTGTTATTTTTATGAACAATAACAGTATTTAGTTTATATTGTATCTATTTGGTGCATATCCACTAAGCATGATCGCCGATGTATACAGGAACGCATTGAACACGTACCTCAAAATTTATTTATATACTAGCGACTCACCCTCGCTTCGCTCGGGTTTGTCCCTAGGTTGCTTCCGAAAACAAAATTAATTAATTAATTTGGTTTTTTTTTCGTGGGACCCTATTTTTTTTAAATAAAAGTAGCTTATGTTACTCCTTATTACATCAGCTATCTGCCAGTGACAGTCCCGTCAAAATCGGTTCAGCCATTTCAGAGATTAGCTGGAACAAACAGACAGACAGATAGATAGGCAGACCGACAAAAATTGTAAAAAATGTTGTTTTGGTATATGTACCGTGTATACATACATCCATATGCATTTAGTAAAAAGCGGTTATTTTAATATTACAAACAGACACTCCAATTTTATTTATCTGTATAGATGCAATGGGCTAGTAAAAAGGTTTTATCAAAATTTTTACTCATTTTTCTTTATTTCTACTTATTTTGCTTCTATTACATTCCTAGGTCTCATCAAACACAAGACGTTCAACCTATAAGTTATATGAATACTTACATACGTATTTAAGTTACAAATAATACACCAGACACAGCGGTGTACGCTTTGAGTTGTAAACAAAGTTTTTGTCCACAACTTTACGTTATGTAAGCACATTAACATACATATTTCATGTACGACTTAGCTTAATGGCGTGCACTGCGGAGCAACAGATGTGTTTTAATTGAGGGAGCGGCGACTACCAAATAAGACATTAATTTATTATACAAGAAAAAATCAAAGACACTTGGTCCAAGTGTAACGTACTCATACTACAAGTGTTATTTAAACAGTATATACTTTTATTTTTATATTTAAGGGCCTTCATTGTAAATTGTTTCTTGGCGCTATTTACTTGCAAATTTAATTGTTGGGAAGAACGAGTTTTTAGTGGATTAAGGAAAGACCGGCAATAACTTTAGAAGTACGTATTGTGTATATGTCAAAATATAAGTTGTAGAATAAAAACTCGGTTAAGTGCGAGTCGAATTCGCACAGAAGGGTTCCGTATCATCGTACATGTACTTTTTATTAATATGACTTTTACTCTATGTATGTATTATTTCGATGATCGATTATGAAGTTAAAAAACATATTCTTGTATTTTTATTTTTTTATTTTTATTATTTGTTGTTATAGCGGCAATAGAAATACATACTCTGTAAAAATTTCAACTCTACCTATTATGGTTTATGAGGTACAGCCCTCTGACAGACGGACGGACGGATAGCGGAGGCTTAGTAATAAGGTTCCGTTGGCACCCTATGGGTACGGAACCCTAAAAAACATTTATATTGGATCATCGATTCTGCGCAAATAATGGAAATGGAAGACCTTTTTAACGTCCCACTGCTCAATACGAGGGGGATCAGGCCATACTCTACCTGAGCACTCTACCTATGCAGGTTTCCTCACGATGTTTTCCTTCACCGTTAAGACAAGTGGTAACCATGTTAGAAATGATGCGCACATGAAAATATCAGAGGTGCGAGACCCGGGATTTGAACCTGCTTCACTCGGTTTTCCAAGCGAGCGCATTACCACTGGGCTACCACACACATACACACATATCGATTATCGCCACTGTATTGCGTACAGTGTATACGCAATAGCGTATGTAAATTACACTTAGACATACATGTGTTGATGCGATACGAAAACAAAGTGAGCCGGTTTCTAAATGACTAATTTAATTTTCCAGTTTTAAACAAGTCTTTAGTACACAAACTACACACTATAATAACTATATCTGCGAATGATGCGTAATACCTCATGCTTTAGCTCTTGATCGCGGTTTCGCTGCAACACAATTTAAGAATTAAAAATGATATACTTTGATTGGTTTTGGTTACGGTGAATACTTTAAACAAATACATTTACCTACCCTCTATTTATTCATTATTAATAAATGATGGATTGGAGTTTGGGGGAGTGGGGGAGTTGGGGAATTGGGGAGTGGGGGTGATGGCGAGGGATATTCTACGGATGGCAGTTTGACACAGCCGTAAAGCCGGCGACGTTTCTTGCTTTGAATCATATCATACCATCTTTAACTGCTTAAATCTTAGCTGCCACTAAGAAGTTAAAGAAAAAAAAATTAAAAAAAGAGAAATCAGTAACTCTTTCAATATTATAACAACATTAAAATATATATAAAAAGGCTTTTAAGTACCTACCTAATATATGTACAAGTAATTTAAATTATTGTATGTAAACATTACAATTGGTAATTTAAAATTGTAACCTTAAAAGTGTTGTTATGTATTTGTTTTTAATACAAAGGTTGATAAATATTTTTCATTTGACATATTATCTCTGCTTTAATTAAAAATTATGTTTGTTTATGATTAAATTTTTAAGGTTCAGTAGCGACAGTAGTGCGACATGACCCTCAGAATTTCATGAATATTTTTCAGAAATATTTATCAAAGAATCAACAGTCACGACTAAAGGATGGGATTGAAGATAGGGATTTTATTATAATTCTAAAACTAAAATGTTTTATTCCATGGCTGCGTAAAAGTGTAATTCAATAAACATACTTTCACGTTGTTATTACTAAGGATGAAAGCTTTAATATACGGATGTAAACATAGAAAACAGCTATAACTTTACAGCGTTAAAATACCGTGTTTGCCAGTTCAAACTTATGATGTAAAAGTAAGTAATTTGTTAAGCGATAAAATATTAGTAGACTGATGGTAATGCTACTGAGCTACTGTGACCACTTACCACTTACCAGTAGCTCTAGTAAGCCAAGTAAAGTTTGGTGTAACGGCACAAAGTTTTTATTATTTCGTACAGAGTCAGAGTAACGTTACGAAAAGGGATGACGCATTTCATTACTCCATAAAACAAAACACAACGCTTTTCCCGCCCTTTTTCCACTCAGATGAGAACTTAAGAAAACTCAAATAAGTATTTTATATCAGAAAGAAAACTTATAGACTCAAATATAATTGTTGAAGTAAAACTTCTTTACGCACGCTTGACTTGGGGCGTAAGCTGGTGAATGCGTTACGAAAGAATGTAGGAACGTTTGTTGCCATGGTAACCGTTGTTTTGTCTGACAAATGATATATAATATTATATTCTTTCCTTAAATGATATTCAATAAATATATGATTGTAATATGCCAATATGCGTTATTTTTAGTATCTCACCTATCGTAATTATTTAAAACATAAATTGATATTCATAAACCTACAAAGTTTTAGTTTTTGCGCGTGTACACATTCATACACGCACTCTTTAATTTTTTTTATAATTATACATATACTATTTTTATATAATTAACAATTTATGTATAATTTGCATTATTATTAAACATTACGAGTAC
This sequence comes from Fabriciana adippe, assembly GCA_905404265.1. NCBI lineage: Eukaryota > Metazoa > Arthropoda > Insecta > Lepidoptera > Nymphalidae > Fabriciana > Fabriciana adippe. Next base: position 139,442 of record FR989993.1, read on the forward strand.
TTTGCGTATAGTCAGTGTGCCACTGAGTGTGGGATATCAAATTGAAGCTATCCTCTGCGATTATTTTTGGTCAATAAACACTGGAAAGGTATAAACCGGCTACATGAAGGCAACGTTATTTTTATACTCATGGGACCCAGCAGGGTCTATAATTATAACTTTGTGTTATCCGAGTTTTTGCACACCTTGAGTTTTGTGACTCATATTTTAATTTAATATTTATATGGCACACGAATGAAATGTGATTTTTTTTCGATCGCTCCAAAACTTCAATGCGATCTTACAAGCAGGTATTAAATTGTTAGTCACAAGTACCCATCATACCGCTGACAGACCACAATCTGGACAATTCAAATCGTTATTTTCTTCTATCCATTAAATACTAAGCCCAAATTAAATATGTAAATTATTTTTTTACAGATGTCACATTCCAGAATGCGAAGACAACAGTACTCTGTCGGGGCCGGTATCCGACGAGGCGTGGTCTCCCGAGTGGTCCGTTTGGGCTTTGCCACCGGATTCAGAGTGCCACCGGCGGCCCGCCCTGGACGGAGCTTGCATTGAGGGCGGCTTCGACAACACCACAAAACTTGATTGTGAGGACTTCGTGTATCAACATCATAGCAGTATCATGGCTGAGGTTGGTTTATATTATATAGACTGAAGAAACTTTAAATTAAAAAACTTAAACTTAAACTTTAACTTAAGTTCAGTACCTACAACTGCAAATAGTTTGCGTTTTGGTGTAGTGTGGTACGTAAATAAATAATGAATTAATTAACCATATCAGAAAATTGAATAAATTATACAATTTACCTCATAATGTAACAATTTTAAAAAATGTGAAATATTTTAAATTCTACAGTTTGGCCTGGCTTGCCAAGAATGGAAAAGGACTTTAGTGGGTACGGTGCATAACGTCGGCATGCTGGTCTCGCTGCCCTTGATGGGATACGTCTCGGACAAGTCAGTTGTTTTATATTCTCATAATTAAAGTATACCTAATTGTACGAGTGCATTAACTATCTGAGTGAACGACATGGTAATTGAATGTATTAATACTTCTAATATGCATATGCAAACATGTAGTGCTGATGTTATTAGTTTATCGCATATAAACTGTTTTAGAGTCACGGCTGGCATGGTAATTATTCCGTCTATTTAGGACATGGAAATGTAAGCAGCTATTTTTATTCGAATGTGAATGACCTGGATCATAACAAGGCAATTATACTACACATAGATCCTATGTATTACTAAAGAAATATCAATCTAAAATAGCAACACTGCTGTGTCTTAGGACAAAATATTCGTTGTACAAATATTAGATATTATTATAGGTAGCTACGTAAATGTAAATCTTCAAGAACTTTTATTTTATAAATTATATATGTATGGTGATTTTATGATAATGTATGGAAAACACTAATTAAAGATATGTGAAGCATAAAATCAAACCACTGGGAAGAATAGAACTGATGCAATCTTAATCATTTAAATAAAAATGTTGCTGTAGGTACATATAAACAATTGCCCACTGATTGTGCACAGGCGCTTATTATGATTTATTAAATAGCCAAAAGCGGACAGATGATAGTTAAATGCATTTCTATTGAAAGTCACATCTACGGAGCGTCGTAGTATAAAATCGTTATATGGCTAGCCACCGAGTTACCAAAAATTATTTTGATTTCAAAAAAATCTACGTCGCACAACTTTGACCAATAATTATAAAATTACTTTTATATCTTCATTTATTGTAAGGAAATTCTAACAGTCACATTACTTTATTTAAAGTCTTAATCTATGCTTGCAGGTACGGCCGTCGCGCGGCGCTGGTGACGAGTGGCGCGGGTGCGGGCCTGCTGGGCCTGTGCAAGTCGTTCGCTGGCTCCTATCCAGTGTACTTAGTATTTGAGTTCCTGGAGACAGTGCTCGGCGCTAGCGTGTACCCAGCTGCTTTCGTACTCAGTAAGTATATGAATATTATTATATTTGATATAAGAGAGCGAGGATGCGAACGCCAGAGAATACGGTATTTAATAACGAACTGTGTTGATCTTTGTCATTTATTGTCGCATTTTTGGACGTTGATAATGTTTGAATAGAGATTTCTGTCTCGTTTTGATATTATCAGATCATGTTAAATCGGTATTTGTATAATTAATATAATTGACTATCTTATCCTCACTCTCGCTTATTCCGTATATCAAAATCAGCAAAGCCAACAACAATATTAGGATCTTGAAGAACCATGGTGCCTAGAGAGATGAGTAATACTGACTGGACACTTACTAGTAGTACACTGTGTAAAGTATTTCTCAAACGTTAGTTTTTATTAGAATATTGTTTGTTGCTATAATAAAAATAAATATATTCAATTTTATAATTTCAGTGATCGAATGGTTGGGTGTGGAGCAGAGAATATTAGCAAGTTTGCTTCTTGGTATTCCGTTGTCTGCTGGCGCAGCGCTTCTCGCTCTTTTGGACTACTTCTCCGGGTACTGGCGTACGTGGGCTCGCCTCGCGTACCCTCCTTCCTTCCTCCTTTTGCTATACCCCTGGATTTTGCCAGAAAGTATAAGATGGCTTCTGGCCAATGGAAAAGTTACCGAAGCTGTCCGTGTCATAAAACAAGCAGCAAAAGCTAACAAAATTGCCATTCCTGAAGATACATTAGATAAGATGCTGTCAAAGGACCAAGTCACAGATAAAGTGGAGGTTATAGTTGAAGAGGAAAGTCTGTTTAGAGCTTTTATCAAGTAAGTGAAGATATTTTGCTACTCGAATGTTTTTGCAAAAATTACTCAACTCAATATATTGATGATATTACTTTTACGAATAAGGCGGTAATAATAAAAAAAAAATAATTGACAGATAAGTTTTACCTCATTACCAGCAAGCCTTTTACCTCATTTCATTCTTCATTTTTATACTTTTTTTAGAGTACTTAAGTTCTGATAAACGTTTATGTACATAAAAAAAGACATTTCATTTTTTTTCTTATTTTCTATATTAGTTATTAGGATTTAATAATTACTTAATCATTTAAGAAATCAAAGTGCCAATATTATCAAATTATTAAAAGTTTCTGTAAGATTTTTGAGTTCTGAATCCATCAATCAATACGAAATGTCAAGTTTTATTTAATAACTCTGTAATGATACGTTAACTTAGTCACTTATCACATGTTAAATCATTCAGATACGGCGCATTACGTCGGCGGTTATTGGTATGTTTTGCGTGGTGGGCATGCGCCGTGTTCGTGTTCTACGGGCTGGCGGTGCGCGCGCACGCGCTGGCGGGCTCGGCGCACGCCAACTACGCGCTGCTGGCGGCGGCCGAGCTGCCCGCGCTGTTACTCAACACGCTGCTGCTGGACCGCGCCGGCCGCCGCCCGCTGCTCACCGCCGCCTTCCTGCTCACTGCCGTGGCACTCATCGCTATACCTTGCCTGCCTAACCGTAAGTACTCATTACCATGTTTTACAAGCTGTTTAAATTGCTTTTGTATGCACCTGTCTGTCGGGTCAAGATTTTGTTGCCACTTATCAACCAGTAGTTAATGAATGTGATCAAATTATTTTAACCACATATAAAAATAGCTATAAAGGCAATAAACTGATTTTAATTTCCTACGTAATTAAAGATCACTAAAAGGATAATAACGTGACGAGGTAAGCGAGTGATATTATACAATGCAATAAAACAATAAGGTTATTGCATATTGGGTTTATGGCAATAATTTTATTTATGTAAATGGTTGGTCCACCTTCACCGGCTGCCAATATACATGCTCGTAGATTCACACTCAGTTCATTAGCTTATCGAGGATAACGATTGTACATAATAGAAAAAGCAAATTAATTTTTCATGTAAGCTGGGACAAGGTTTAGGAAGGTGGACTAAAAAATAGTCTAACTCCAAACCATAAAATATTTTGTTATTGTTGTTACTGCAAGGGATGATTGATTAGTCACTAGTCTTGACAGACTATATAGGTATATTCTATATATTATAGGATATGCTCTAGGACACATTCATGTTAAATCACCGTAATATATAATCTTTTTAGTAACAACTACAGCGACACTTATTGAGTTTGGCGTACGCGCTAATATACCCGTTTTTAAAACATGACCACCATTTTTTTAACGTTGGGCAAAGAATACAAACGTGTCATAATGTGGGACTCACCGGCTAGAAAAGCCAGTACTACCCAATAAAACTTGGATTTTAAATATTAATTTCAATTCAAATTTTGTAATCTCCCCATTCGTCTCTAAGGAGTTATGAGGGAGAAGATAAATATTGAAAAATGTCACGTCAAAGATTAAGTTAAAGAATTTATTTAGAGGTCGAATTTGAAATATGCACCCTATCTTTAATAAGATATGCATGTTACAGTGGTACTCTTTAGTGGTCAAAACTACTTTTGACTGACAAAAACAGTTAAAAGTAGTTTTGACTGCAGGCCTTGGTCAATAGCAGTTTTTACTGGCATATCGGTCAAAACTCTTAAAATTATGGCACTCGCCGGCCGCTACCGCGGCACGCTCGCTTCGCGCGCTCGGCTCGTGCGCTGTGGTCACTGTTCTAACCTAACCTAACCTAGAAAGAAAGAAAGGATTCTTCCGAGTAACCTTCAACCTACTTACCTCCATAACTTTTTAAGAGTTTTGACCGATATGCCAGTCACAACTGCTATTGACCAAAGCCTGCAGTCAAAATTACTTTTGACCAACCTCTTTAGTCAAAAGTAGTTTTGACATAAAAAATAGTTTTGACTGTAACATGTATATGCATACAGTAAAAATTTAAAAACAAAGATTGAGTTTTTGGTCCTATTTAGTCTGCACTAATATATATAATTTTAATATAGACAATACGTAACTCAGAGACGTAGTGGCTGATCAATATGACTGTCTTTACAGAAGATAGCGGCTTCGGCACGGCGCTCTTCTTAGCGGGCAAGATGGGCGCTACGATGGCGCTGAACGCGCTGTACGTGTACACGGCGGAGCTGTTCCCAACGCGCGCGCGCCAGAGGCTGCTGGCTGCCTGCTCCACCTGCGGCCGCGTCGGCGCCATACTAGCGCCGCAGACGCCCTTGTTGGTGAGCACTGAGCAAATGCTATGAAATATTTCTAAAAGCTCCGATAGGCTTATAAATGCATTGCAGTGTTAGGAATAAACAGTCAGATAGAGATAAATAACATGATTTTGCAAATTATGGTACAAAATGTTTTAGTACTGTGAGGTCTTCTATAAGCTACTAAGATATAGCATACCAGGTGGCTCCGCTCATCCGAACTTACCTATGTGTTAATAATCTAGATTATTTAATAGTCCTTACATCATGAAGAAGTAACACCATACACAAGTACGCATTGCTTCACAAATTCGCATTTATAATGTGTGTAGATTAACATGGCTTTTTTGATTTCACTAATGTTATTGTTTTCACAGGCGGCATACGGCGCCTGGGTGCCAACCACCTTGCTGGGCGCCCTGCCGCTGGCGAGCGCGGCGCTGACGCGGCTGGTGCCGGACACGCTCGGCCGCCGCCTGCCGGACTCCTTCGCAGACCTGGACTCCTCCGCCTCCGCCGAGTCCGTCTCCACCACCGTCCCCTGACCGCCGCACTCGTCACATCCAAGGATCTCACGTAGAATAGTTATGCTAAGAACGTATTGGACGCTAAGCGAAGAATTAAGTGTATAACACTAAGATACTGATAATGTACTCCGAATTAATATTTTTAAGAAACTATAAGATGTTTGTTAAATATTTGAACAATGTTCCAAATACCAAGACAAATGTATTAAGATTTAAGTTTATCTCTTACACTTACGAGTAGTTATAAACGAGGACGAGGACAACTATCAGCCTGTTAATATGAGTTTCTTATTTATCTTCAAATTATCATATTCATTTTATTTAATAATACAACTGAACACATGCCAAGGAAAAGTCAATAGCAATTATAATATCAATATATTTTCTGACATTGACTTCTGGATTTTTTTCACAATATAATAAATTCAATACGTTCAGAACAGCAGTTATTATTTGTTTAGTGTAAATAATTATTATTATACATAAAATTAGTGTAGATTTTATAATTTTTATAAAAAAGATAATACTAGATGTAAGGAAAACAAGACCCAAGCTGTCTAAAATGACAATAAAATAACTTCGATAATATCGCAATATTTGCTCATATTTTTGTTTCATTTCGTTCCCTTCATCTTTAAACTACTATTTCATTTAAAACGATCATTACATTTTTTTATTTAATTTAAATGTTAACTTAACTAAATGCTTTAGGCACATTTTCAAAAATAAAGCTAAGTTGTCATTTCTGTCTTTTTGAACTGACAAGTTGTTTTAAAACCACTCAGTATATTCTTCAGTATTCCTTGGGAAAGTTATGATGTATATTAAAATAGAGAAAACGGACATTTTAACTTACTTATTGTGCGCAGTTGCACGTCAGTGATGATTTAAAATCAATACAGAACATCATTATTTATTTTGCGTTCTCATTTAAGTTTGTCAAAGATTAACACATTCCAACAGGAGATAAGGGACGGTTAGTATGGATAAAAATATTTTCCGCTGGACTGTCTTACCTCACATCAAACTAAAATTACCTATCAATCGGAGTATATAATTAGAAATGCGAAAGTGTGAATGTTTCTTGCTCCTACTTGCTGAAATGGCTGGACGTATTTGGATGTTTAGTAGGTATACAACTAAACATGGAATAACACGACGGCTACTGTTAGTCGCCTAGAGACGCACTCGAACGAAGCGAGTGTAAATCGCTAGTACTAAGACAAAAATTGCGAAATCTATAAGTTCCTTTGTCTTCCTGTCACGTAATAACAGATTTACAAATCGATTTGATCGAATGATTTTATCCACAAACCTAATGGAGACGAAGTGTTGAAGATAATTAAACTAAATTTAGTTTATTTATACAGATAAATAAAGAAGTGTCTGTTTGTACTGTCAAAATAACAGCTTTATACTAAATGCATATGGAACTATATACGGTACTTGTAAGAAAAACACATTTTTTTTTTATTTTTGTCTGTCTGTCTGTTTGTTTGTTCCGGCTAATCTCTGAAACGGCTGGACCAATTTTAATAGGACTTTCACTGACAGATAGCTGATAATATAAGGAGTAACTTGGCTACTTTTATTTTAGAAAAAGAATTAGGGTTTCGCTCAAAAAAAAAAAAACGTACCTAGGGACTAGTGAGTTATATAATAGTAGGTACGTTGCGAAAATAGAATCTGGAGCAGTATAGGCCAAAGGAGACAGGGTCGTCAGTCACAGTAAAAAATAATCCATCTTAGAATGATTAGACGAATGGAGAAAATGACTTACGAGAAACGACAAATGTTGCAACACAAATATTTGCTTTTTTAAAAACTTAGGAGTTCTGTCTAAATGAAATCTGAACCAGTCGATGTCAATAAATAAATAAGGAATTTTGTTCCTCCTATAACTTACTCCTCGCACCCTGGAACCTTTTGGAATACATTAAATAGATCGCAATATACATGGCTTGGTCTCTGATTCAAAGTGACTTTTGGAATGTCCAATTATTTAAACAATATTATAATTACATCAGAAGTTAATAGCAAATACCTATTATTTAGTATCATACAAGCCTTAGAGGTATTATTTTCATTTCAGTAATTGGCTTTGTAATTCGACATTGACGGAATAATGAATCGAACTTGCTCGAAGCTATGTCTCTTATTGTGTAATAGTTAAGTTAATCATAACTTGTGTTCAATAATATGTGTATAGTTTTATAAGTTATAACGTACACTAGAGCGACTCACTCTCGCTCCCCACGGATTCGTTTCTAGTTACGTTTTAAAAGTTTCCGTAGTAAAAAGTATCCGGATAACCAGCTATCATCATACCAAATTTCAACAAAATCTGTCCAGTGGTTTTCTCATGATGCGTTCGCAGACAGACAGAGAGACGGACAAAAATACTAAAAACTGTAGATTCGGCCTCTGTATCGATAATAATGAATATTTCAATAAGATTTTCCAAAAAATATTTAATGTACAGATTCGACTCAGTTAGAATTGTATTATATACTAGTTACTCACCCTCGCTTCGCTTGGGTTCATCTCTAGATACGTTTTAATTTTTTTGAGCGAAATCCTAATTCTTTTTCTAAAATAAAAGTAGCCTAAGTTACTCCTTATAATATCAGATATCTGCCATTGAAAGTCCTGTTAAAATCGGTCCAGCCGTTTCGGAGATTAGCCGGAACAAACAGACAGACAAAAATATGAAAAATTGTGTTTTTTTATAAGTACCGTATATAATTCTATATGCATTTAGTATAAAGCTGTTATTCTGACATTGCAAACAGACACTTCAATTTTATTTAACTGTATAGATATAGAAGATAAATAAAATCAATTAACTTATAATTAAAAGACGTAGCGGTGACTGCCATGTTGTCATAATTGGTATTGAATGTAGGGGAATACATTAACTTCTTTATAAATTAAATCAAAATTCATTTATTAAAAATTAAGAAAGAAAATACCTGAATTGTGAAAATTATTTTACTCGAAGTACACAAAATATATATAATCAAATATTATGTAAAAATTAGCGTATTGAAAAATGTTACCTAACGGACTCGACCAGAGCTGTGATGTGATGATTACTTCAGATTCCTTCAGCGCTTACTTCGGGGCGGAAGTTAACAAAAGACGAATTAAGTTACTGAACGTTTTGCTTAACTGGACTCGATCCCCTATAATGTAGTAGTATCTGCATAAACCAGTATATGAGACACAAAGAGGGGGCAGCGTGAGCGCAGCAAATGATTTATCAAAGACTGTATTAGGTAGGTAATTGAGTGTGACGTGACGGTGCTATGCTCTATCGTTTAACAAAAAAACTGGTTATTATTTTATTACGTTTTTCCCTTTTTGATATCTTAAAATATGTTTGTTAAATCTTTAATAGACTTCTTAATCTTTTGACTTCACTAAACTATCTCATACCTACTTGACGTGTATACGGAGGGTAGAGCTGTGTTTGCGCTGTCCTTTCAATAATTAAATTTATTCGATTCAAGCTTTTTTTATTTCATAAGAAGATCAAGTGTGTGGAGTAGGCCAGAGAACGTGCAGCCTTGCACTGGTCCTTATAGGTGTAGTTATTGCAGTTATTAAAAGTCAATAACAATTTTGCAAGTACCGATTCACTATTTCTCAAAGTCAAATTTGAGTGTCTGCAACGGTCGCTGGTTGGTCGGTATGCGTTGCATATAACTACAAGTGCGTGTCCAATCAAATGTACCAATGATCACAGATGAATGACAAATGAGAGGCGGCCGTGACCCAGAGCAGCTTTCTATCCACGAATTGGCATTGTTTGCTGTCTTCAGGGCACTCCTCGATGTTTTCTGTTAGTTCAGTGCTCTGTGTGCCACCGCCGAGATACTGCACCTTCTCAGAGGCGAGGCCCTTAGTGCAACTCGAAGTTAAATTTTGTTGATCAGTAAAGGCTCACGATTTTCTTATCCATTTTATCATAAGCTGAAGAAAAATAACAAATAATATTATAATAAAACATTAAAGCCAGTGGCAATAATGACTGGATCTGAATCTAAGGCACCAGAGCCTAGGGAGCAAAGTGTGGAGCAGAAATATGCGGAAGTGAACACGGACAGCGTGATGCGCGAGTTAGGCCAGGCGGGGCGGTTCCACCTGCGGATGTACCTGCTGGTGGCGCTCGTGGCGGTGCAAGTCGGTATGCTGCATACCACTTATATTTTCCTAGCGGGGAGTATTCCTTATAGGTAAGTTATCCTTATATATTTTTTTATCCTGGGTGACTGGAAAGGCGAAAAATGAATAAGTACTGATAAAAGTCTTATTGATAGTGGTGTGACTGATATATTAGTATTCGCTAAGAGATTAGTAATATTGAAGGATCTGTGTATTAGTAATCTGACAAATTCTGATATGCTAATATTTCATATTCACATAATCTTTGTGATAACCATTCAAAATAAGTAGGATAATATCGTTCAGATTCATTGTCAGTTAGGATTCTCGGATTCGTCAAGGGAATGTCAAGCAAAAACTAACCTTATTACTTGCTAATACGATCATAGTGTACCTACATTCAATTATTACCATAGATGACAAATAAAATTTATTACGAATATTACATGATATTCCTATATTAGTTCCAATTTTAAATACTTAGTAACAAACCTAATATAAGTATCATTGAACAGGAATACGATAGTGAGTGACATACCTGATACCTATAAATATAACTAATATTAAAATATTAGTTACAATATTGTAATATTGCCCGACGAATATATTAGTATTACCTAATCCTGAGAAATATCGGTATTAACCCATCTCTACTTATTGAGAATAATTCCTAAAAGCTGAAATAACAACACATAGGCTTACAGGTCTTACTTTGGCACCTAGAGACGCGAACATTTTGGGAACCAAACGAAGCGAGGGTAGCTCGCTTGTAAAATACATTCATCATCAAATTATTTAAAGCTTTGAAGGCAATTCACATCGAGCCAAACGCTTGTTGAAAATATTTTACATAATAAATATTTTAAATAAGTATGTTTGAATTTCATCCCGGGCACCGACAATGGGACGAGTATTTATTGCATGATGTAATCATATTTAACATCAATTTTGAAAATCTATACAGATAAATAAAATTGGAGTGTCTGTTTGTAATATTAAAATAACCTTTTAGCTTAGCTTTTTACTAAATGCATATGGATGTTTACACGGTACATATACTAAAACAACATTTTTTTATAATTTTTGTCTGTCTGTCTGTTTGTTCCGGCTAATCTCCGAAACGGATGGACTGATTTTGACGGGACTTTCACTGGCAGGTAGCTGATGTTATAAGGAGTAACTTAGACTACTTTTATTTTAGAAAAAGAATCAGGGTTCCGCGAAAAAAAAATTAAAACCCATGAAATTGTGAACAAAATCCGCATACGGCGTACGCACCCGAGCAAAGCGTGAGTAAATCGCTATATAATTTAAATGAATATCTTAGGAGTAGTAAGCTCCTATTTATATATAAACATAGCTAACCGTGAAAACGTACCTAGGGACGAACGCGAGCGAAGCGAGCGTGAGTCGCTAGTAATATATAAGTTAGGTCGTACTTGTATTGTCATTATTTTTAAATATGTCCAAAAATGTGTTTGAGTGGGAGTAGAAGTAAAAGTATTTCAAATTTTCAAATAGTATTTAATTGATATATAACTTTACGAGATATATGGGCGGTTATAGACGACTACTTGTAATAATTAATAGTAAAAGTGGTAAAGAATATTTTACTTACAACTACATAAGTATGCTTCCTCTTAATTAATGCTATTAACAGAATGTGCACTTAAGTAAAATATACGTTAAGCGGTAATTTAAATAATTATCCTGCGCAATAATCAGTTAGGAGTTTTAATGGTCACTATTAATGTTAAGGCCTCACACTTCAACACGACATTATTTAATTATTATCATTATTAATGGATAATATCATTCAAAATATATAAAATATAATTAATGTAGACTATTAGGTACTTGAACAATAACAAAGTGGTATTGAATCGTTCAACCACTCCTGGTGGTAGTGTAAAGTTGGTCTGGTGGTGGTGTACAGTTATCCCTTATGCTTATATGATGGGCGCAGATCTACATATACTTATATATAGATGTCGATCTTCGCCCATCGTATAAGCATATCGCATCTCGCTCATAGATATTCATGATTCTGACTTTATAATCATCATTTTCTAGTATCTACTTGGCCGATTGGCTATAAATAATTATGTTTTTAAGTGACCCTAATATAGGTACGGAAAAAATAAATAAATGTAAACTTTTTCAAATGAGCTTTCAATGAGCAAAAGCTTAACAATATTTAAGCTAAATAATATATTTGATAATCGTAACTCGCGGCGCGGCGTTACATTCCCGTATCTCAAAGAGGATTACGAGTCGTTGGTCCGGCGCACATCTGTCACCGGTGGTGTCAGATTGATGTTCAACCGAACTTTGAGAGTGAACGAATGGAGAAGTGCACTTACATTCGTTCGCGCATACACTAATTGTGCTCTATAATATCCCATACGAACATTGCTTTTTTTTGAAATCGGTCAGAAGCCCTTATTATCTATACTAATATTATAAAGAGGTCAAGTTTGTAAGTTTGTGACGTTGTAGGTGGTGATCTCTGGATTTACTGAACCGATTTAGATGAAATTTGGTAAGAAAATAGTTTGAGAAGGACTGACGGACCCTGGGAAGGACATAGGGTACTTTTTATCCCGGAAATCATCCCTTAAGGGGGTGAACATGGGGATGAAAGCTTGTATTGGGAAGATAGCTAGGAACTAATAAAAAGCTTGAAATAATTATACTCAATGCTTGTAAGCGTTACACCTCTCACTCTCACCTCAATTTATTTTCCTAGAGTTACAATGGTTAGATTTTGAATATGTGTAAGTAAAATCTCTTCATAACTTTAATCCGTTATCAGTTAGGACTACTAACTAAGAAGTAAGTAATTATTAATTTTGAGTCCGCGGGTTCGTCTCGCCAACTTTTGCCGGTCGAATTATTAGTTTAAAAGCTTTTATTTTTTCGCTTCGCTCGGGTTCGTCCCTAGCTTGCTTCCCAATACAAACTTTCAACCCCATTTTCACCCCCTTAAAGGATGATTTCCGGGATAAAAAAGTCCTATGTCCTTCCCAATGTCTTAAACTATCATCTTACCAAATTTCATCTAAATCGGCTGAGTAGATCCAGAGATTATCACCTACAATCTTACAAACTCACAAACTTTACCTCTTTATAATATTAGTATAGATTGTGCTTTATTAGCTTCCAGCAACCGAGTACTTTTAAAAAGTAAGCGAGTCGAAGTCGGGGCCGGTCGTTACCTTCCTACAATATTTAACCATAAACAAAAAGCCTTTCCCCATTACCATACGTTTAACCTTCACCATACGTTTTGTTTAATTAAAACGTTCATCATAAGCCTTCGCTGTAGAGCTCGAGGTGACAGTCGTATCATTGTTTGACTGCAGGAGAGTTATTATTTATGTAGAGCTGTAATGTTTCGAAACGTAGTTATACGCAAATAATTACATATATAAATGCATTGATCAATATCTATTACAGCTATGGAATGGAAATCATTCGATGTTGCAAAAGCATAGCAATTGTAAAGGGACATAAATATTCGTCGCCGTAGCCTTGAAAGTCTGTACAATTATGTTTATTGAAAAAATTAATCCTAAAAAGTAATTCTGGTTTGGTACATTTTGAAATGGGAGCAACTACTTTTTATTGCGCATAAATCGACTGCAAAGGCGCGTTTATACCAAAAAAGTTGGCAACTTTTTCGCACCCGTTTGTAACTCTTCAAAAAGTTAGGTTTAAGCCAACTTTGCTTTAAACTTTATCAACACCGATCAATAAATTAGACTTTGAGGTTTTTTTTTTTATATAAATAAATATTTTTTAGGCAATTTGCTGTCGCCACTGATAGTTTGATATAATTAATTATAGAGTCTTATACAAGTTTGAAGTTTGTAAATAATAATTGTGTGTCTTTGGTGGAAATTCACCTTTACCGACTCAGCGTTGCTTGACCTCTGATGTCCTCAATGATCTATTATCAACAAATGACCACTCGATAGATATGCTTTTCAATTACAATAACATCTTCACACAACGCCTCTCTCAGGAGGACAGAACTAATTAGGCTAATGATCTAATTTTGTCATATATTTTGCCTCTGTGAATAAATGCACATTTGATGATAATTGTTTTCATTTTTCAATACTATTTTACGTATCTCTATTACGTATATCTCCTGTAAGCTATAAACATCCTAAATATTAATGTTCATGAAATATCAATCTATTTGCTTGCATGCCTATCTAGTTTTCCACATCCCAATTTTCAAACTTTATGGGAAATTATATTTTGTGGACTCACAAAAACAAGAGAATTAATTAAATATTTTCTGTTTAATATATGTATTCAGCCCTTTTTAACATCGCACCGCTAGGCACGGGCCTCCCTTCAATACGAGGAGTTCAGGCCATAGTCTACCACGCTGGCCAAGTGCGGGACTTCACATATCTTTTGAAAACTTGCTAGGTTCTCTCAGACATGCAGGTTTCCTCACGATGTTTTCCTTCACCGTAAGGCAAGTGGTAATCGTGTTAGAAATGATTCGCACATGGAAATATCAGAGGTGCGAGACCCGGGATTTGAACCGCTTCACTCGGTTTCCCAAGCGAGCGCGTTACCATTGGGCTACCACTGCTTTTTAATATAGTATTATTAAAAATAAAAATATATACGGAGAAGATTTCTCAATTTCGTCCTATATTACTATCTCATTTTATAAAAGTAATTTAAAAAAATAATCTAGATCAAATTCAAATAACCTTAGCGGATCAACGAGATTATATTATGTAAATATGTAAATAAATAAATATGTTGGGACGTTAACATACAGCATCTAGTTACATGGTAAGCTACGAGGCCCGTGTTATGGATACCAGATAGTTGATACACTGCACATATATAATTTTTAAATACATGCATATTATAAATATAAACACCCATGACTGGAGTACAAGCATTCGTGCTCACAACACAAATGAATGCCCGCAGCGGGACTTGAACCCGCAACCGCTGGCACAGCAAGTAGGTTCACTACAAACTGAGCCAAACGTGTCGTCAAAATGTAGTTTATATTATTGTTAAAAACGAAGTTAAATTGTATATGATAATTATTTTATTATTCCTCTTCCTATTATCTTATTATTTGCTCTTAGCAAATAGGGTAAATAAAATAAAATAATATTTTTATGACTTATATTGTGACTTCCATCATTCATGTTGTGGCGATAACGGGTCGTCTACTCTCTTGGCTAAATATACATCGATATATATTATTATAGAAATTGTCGGGACTATCATTTGTAATAAATAAATAAATAAATATAATAAATATGTAGGGACATTAATACACTGCACCGTTTAGTTCCATGGTAACCTACGAGGCCTGTGTTATGGATACCAGCTAGTTGATACACTACACATATATAACTTTAAATACATATATACATATGATATATGATTGATGATATTTGATTATGGTCTCTCTCTATCTCTTTATTTTTAATTTGTTAGATTTTTGTTTTATTTAATATTATTAATTCAATTATGTTCTGCATCTTCTCTCCTAACTTTGATATATGTATTTTTGTAAATTTGGAAACTGTTAGTGGTTAAGTTTTACTAATAATTTTTCTATTCTATATTGTTTGTTAATACCGTTTGTTTCCATAATAAATAAATAAATAAATAAATATGATAAATATAAACACCCATGACTGGAGTATAAAGATTCGTGCTCGTCACACAAATTAAGGCCCCCAGCGGGACACGAACCCGCGACCGCTGGCACAGTAATTAGTGTCACTACAAATTGAACCAAACGTGCCGTCGATAGCATAATCATAATCGAACTATTGTTATAAATGCGAAAGTGAGTGTGTATGTGCGCGTGTGCGTAATTCTTCAAACTAAAACGACTAGACTGGTTACTTAATAATAATATGTTTTAACCGGCCGACATACTACAAGTAGAAGCTACTAGAAGTAGGTATTTCTTCTTACGCCTGAAGTCCAGGGTCTGAATCCCTCACAAGACATATATAATACATATAATAATATTTGGTATATTAGTATTTGCTTTCGGTCCTCGATGTAAGTCCTCGGTCGAATGTAGTGGAAGGCATCGATTTACTTTTTTTTTTTTAGTTTTAATCGTCTACAACGACTTACTTATTCATTTTACGTATAATATTGGTTATTAAGGTGATAAAGCATCTTATTTTACATGTAAAAATCAAATAATAGTAATAATAAGACTTACACATTTTAAAATATCTAAGCTAACAGCCGAAAATCGGGATGTTTTTGTAAAAAACAATTAAATTCAAATATCTCGAAAACGATTAGATTTAGGAAAAGGTGTCTCATAGTGAAATCTGTCAGAAATGATGTAAACTACACGCCCTTAGCGGGAATAGGTCGACTTAACCAGTAACCCTGTATATATATATATATATATATATATAGGGAAAACACATTATGGTACTTCAGTATACCCAACACTCCAAATAGATATATGTATTATTAAATTGAAAAACAAAAGTAAGTATTAATTAATACATGAAATAATTGCTAAATATTAAAAAAAAAATATCACACATTATAGTATACCGAGTATATACCTAGATCAGGACTAAAAAAAATATTATAAAACTTTTTTTTAAATGACGTAAATATAAGCATGATGGCTAAGAAGACATCATTGAATAAAAATTCGTAAAAAGTGTATTAGGTATAAACATTGCGAACATGGCCGTGGACGGTGGAGCGCGCGGCCTCGAAAGGTCAACTTTACGCGATACTAGCAGAACCCGCGGCTTCGCTCGCGATCAAAGTACGAAAAATACGAAATTTCACGCAAATATGTTCAAGGAATAAAAAGTGTCATACAAACTTTTATCCCCTATTTCACCCTCCTGAGGGTTGAATTTTGAAAAATCTTTCTTTATTGGATGCCTTCGTTATAAGAGGAATACGTGTGCGAAATTTTAAGTTTCTAGCCCTAAGTGTTTGGCCTGTGCGTTAATTTAAAACTTTCATCCCCTATTTTACCCTTTTAGGAGTAAAATTTTAGAAAACACTGAAATACATAACTCATTATTTTTGCCGTACTCAATTCAAACGAAATCGTTGCAAATATGTCCAAAGAATAAAAAGTTTCATACAAACTTATATCCACTATTTCACCCCCTTTTGGGTTAAGTTTTGAAAATAGGGTTGAAAATTGGGTTGAATTTTGAAAATTGGGGGTTGAAGTTTGTCATTTGAGGAATACGTGTGCGAAATTTCAATTTTCTAGCCTTTAAGGTTTGGCCTGTGCCTTGATACATCAGTCAATCACTTTTGCCTTTTATATACATATATATATATATATATATATATATATATATATATATATGGTACCTATATGTACCTATGTATATTTAGTATATAAATAGTAGATAAACATATAAATACGAGCAACACTAACATAATCCTTAAATCTTTGACCTTCTGACCAATACGAGATTTTAAAAATATTCTTGTACGAATTTTAATGTCCTGTAGTAACCGTCAAACGGTTGTTCCGTAAACATGAGACAGAGTCAGATGTCAGAACGTGTTTTAGTGTTTCCTTCCCTTTGAACTCATCAAGCGCATATTAACATTTGAAAAATTAAACGTCTTTATAAATCTGGATATAGTAACATAGATATAGTTTTTTTAAGTATTAAAACCTTCCGTGGACCTTAAGGAACACATAAAAAAATAAATTAGCCGAATTGGTCCAGCCATTCTTGAGTTATACGCTTACCAACATTCATTTTTATTTATATAGATAAATAAAAATTTAGTTTCTCAAACTTTGCCGCGTATGATATCCTTAAAATATAAACAAACTTACAATAATAAGAAACTATTCAGATATTGTTAGTCCTTAGACGGTTAGTTTGAGGTAGAAAATAATAATATTTTTGAACAATTACTTTTACCTCGACTATGTTTTCAAGTCAATAGAAATCTTTAAACGAATTATAAACATGAATAGGTATTTATGAATAACGAATTTCATCTATGAATCGGTCTCGAATCTATACTAATATTATAAAGCTGAAGAGTTTGTTTGATTGTTTGTTTGTTTGTTTGTTTGGTTGAACGCGCTAATCTCAGGAACTACTGGATGGAATTGAAAAATTCTTTTTGTGTTGGATAGTCCATTTATCGAGGAAGGCTTTAGGCTATATATCATTCTGAAAAAATGTACGGTTCCCGTGGGATAGAGTTATTTTTGTCTAGAGTTTGTTTCTTGTCTAGAGACGAACCCGAAGCGAAGCGAGGGTGAGTCTCTAGTCATTTATAAAAATAAACAATATACATTATTTAAGCCATAAATTAAACCAATTACAAGTCACATTCTAAGATCTTTCCTAGGAATTAAAAAGTATAATAAATAACACTAGAGTTAATTTCTGCGATACACTAATATTCCAACAGAAACTGCTGCACCGCGCCGAGAACTCAGGCTGAGTTTCCTCGCCAGCGTGAGCTATATAGATACTATGCATACATTTTTTATTTCAAAATATTGATATGTGTTTTTTATTTCAATATACATATTGTGAAGTTTCGGAAGTTGGAGTTCGGAAATGGAAGTTGGGAAACTCGGGAAAGCTTCTCCAAGGACCGGCCTTCTGAGCCATACTCAGCAGTAGTCAACTACGTTTATGCCAGAATCACTTCAAGCCTGTCTCTTGCTGCGCGAGAAGCACGTACTAACAAACCAACACAACAAAATTTCCTCATTATTTTAGCAATGACATACTATTTCAAAATATACTTTTCCCGTTTTAACTTATATGTTACTAGCATTTTCCCGCGTCTTCGCATGCATAGTTTCATTATATATTACTATATCTATAAATATTATAGCCTATGTGTTAATCTGATGTATAAGCTATATTACAATAAAATCTGTACAGTTTCATCAAAATCTGTTCAGTAGTTTTTGCGTAAAGTAGTAACAAACATTTATCCACCGATCCATTCATTCATCCTCACACACTTTCGCGTCTATATTATACGTCATGTGATGTTAACAAATGTATAAACTGTGTGGTGACAGCTTTCATTAAGCATTAAGCACGTGACGACGACACCGGAGCATGCGAGGCACGTCCGAAACAATGAGTCGAGATTAAAGGCCAAGAGAAAGTCCGCACGTTCCTAAAGAATAGGTAGATCTCGATGTGATTTTCATAACAAAAACGTGAACACTCATATATAAGCAATTGGTACAGTAAATTTAAATTTTTGTATATTTTTAAATAAAGTTAAAGATTCAAAATAGCTACCTTATTCTCTAATTTACTTATTATAAACTCATACATTTATTTCTATTTTCAATATTGATCATAATATAAAGATGTTAGTAACCGAGTATATGTAACCTGCTAGTTCTCATGCAGAGTAGCACTCTCAACACTGCCCAATTACAATAGTTTAAAAATCTTATAAAAATATGCGTAAGCATATTACATCATTTGATATAATCTATACATATTATAAAATTCTAACTAAGCCGAATCTGTACATTAAATATTTTTTGGAAAAATTTATTAAAATAGACATTGTTATCGATGCAGAGGCCGAATCTATAGTTTTTAGAATTTTTGTCTGTCTGTCTGTCTGTCTGTCTGTCTGTCTGTCTGTTACCGCATCACAGAAAAACTACTGGAGGGATTTTGATGAAACTTGGTATGATGATAGCTGGTTATCCGGGTCAACATATAGGATACTTTTTACTGCGGGAAAATATCTCATTTCTGAGAAACAATACAAAAACTGTTGGAACATAACCACGATAATACTATCTGTAAACAGTTTAGCAAGGTAACTTATTAAATATAGTAAAAACTATTAAAAATAACTTATCATGAAAATCAAATTATCAATAGCGCTGTTTTATCCATTAAAATAGTTATTTTAATTAATATATATTTATGCGTTATTTAGTTATTCGACAATAGATGTCGCCATGTGTTTTTAAAATACGTAGTTTTAATTCCAAAAAAAAATGAATGTACAGATATGACCTTTCTACGATTTTATTAGAATTACTACTAAATTACCCGCGGCCGCGCCCGTGTTCAAATTATCAATAAAGCAAAATTTTTGGCTTTATAAATTATACATTAGTAACTATACATATAATACAATTGTAACAAAGCCGAATCCGTAAATTCAATATTTTTCGGGAAATCTTATTGAAATATTCATTATTAGCGATTTAGAGGCCGAATCTATAGCTTTTAGAATTTTTGTCTGTCTGTATGTGACCGCATCACAGAAAAACCACTGGAGGGATTTTGATGAAATTTGATATGATGATAGCTGGTTATCCGGGTCAACATATAGGATGCTTTTTACCGCGGGAAAATATCTCATTTCTGAGAAAAAATACAAAAACTGGTTAAAATAAAAGCACGATGATACTAAAAATATTTTAGCAAGGTAACTTACTTATATATGTTAAAACTATAAAAAAAACTCTTCTTAAAAGAAATATCAATAGCGCTATTTTATACATTAAAATAGTTATTTTAATGAAAATTTATTTATGTGTTATTTATATATTTGACAATAGATGTCGCCATGTGTTTTTAAAATACGTAGTTTTAATCCAAAAAACAAAAATGTACAGATATGACCCTTCTATGACTTTATTAGAATTACTACTAAATTACCCGCGGCCCCGTCCGTGTTCAAATTATCAATAAAACAAACTTTTTGACTTTATAAATTAGTTACATATTAGTAATATTTTGTTGGCCGAACCAATTTTCAAATGAAAATATTTTAAAATTTTTATTGTTTAGTAAATAATGTTAATATTTTTTAATCTTTTAATGTAAAAATTGGGCAAATCCAACTCGTGCCTTATAGGTTTCGTATAGCAAAATACTGTGTTGTTTCTCTTACTTACGTATTTTGTTAGGTTAACACTAAAATAAATACGAATAATATTTACATTTCTACAATATCGACTCATTTTATCAAGCGTAAAAATAAGTTCATATTATTTTATAACATTGTAGGGAAAACAAGTTTATGGCTGTTAAACTGACAAAACGGGTAACTAAAAATATTTCATATCTCAAAAACTATAAAAAAGTATATAAGAAACAGTTATACCTCAACTTTTTCAGTTTTTTTTTTGATACCATTTCTTGGAAGGTAAGGGCTTAAAGGACACAAGAAAATGCTTACGAGTTTAATCATATTAGCTGAGCCATTAAATGAAATAATAAAAGGTATTTGCTCAGAATTATTTATTTATTACACTTTCTTTTGAAATTTGTTTTGGAAAATATTACTAACTAGCGCTAAGCAATCCCTTTTTCGCAACAAATTAACATTAAGAAAAGTTATCATTATGTAATTTAAATAATTAATCAGCTAAATAATCAATTAATCAATAGCTGTCTATTAGTAAAAAATGATTAACATTAATTCCGTAGTTTGAAAGTTTATCGCCCAAAACTAAGCAAACAAATAAAACAGAAGTATAGACATACATAAATGTTATTGCTAAAACAAAAAGTGCAATATTACTAATTCAAATATGAGATTAATTGAGGAACCTTTTTGTGGCAATGTCAATCACCGCCATATTTACCAATCATACGGTACACAATGAAAGTGGTACATGTAAGAGTATACTAATGTGTAAAACCTAAGAGTTTTGTTTTTGATCATCTGAACGCGGGCGGAGCCGCGGGCAATGCTAGTATCTGGTATAATTTTACAATAAATAATGTTAATTATTGCAAAATTCCATACTAATAGTTAGTTATTTGATGCCATTAGTTTTTCAATATTTAATTTCTTAAGACCTTACAACTCAAGCATTTGCGGAATTAAAAAATGTCAGACATCTCTTATGGAGTGCCTAATTAGTTAATCTTAGTAGCAATATATTAGGATCGTCCGCACACCGCAGTCTTAGACACGTCCGCGGCGCACGCGCACCTCACGTGCGTACTTCGCGCTTTGCTTTCAATACGAAACGAAACTGTGTTGCTGTAAAATTATTTGTTTAACTTTGTAAAACCGCAAATTATATTTAATATTATTTAATTGTGACGGAAATTAGAACTACACAATAGTTAGACTAAGAAATATGTGAAAGTTGCTATTTTAAAACTTAAGTAAAACCTTAAAAATGAGTACTGAAAAACCTTCGTGTGAGAGGAGCGTCCCGGGAGTGGACACGGACGTTCTGATGCACGAGTTGGGGCAGTTCAAGCGCTTCCATCTCATGAATTACATACTTTTGGCTTTAGTGCCTTATGTTCTTTCTCTATATGCGACAAATTACGTTTTCTTAGCGGCAGACGTACCTTACAGGTAAATAAACGTAAATTAATATAAGTTCATATCATCGCATACTTATCGTTTATTAGAAAAATTGGTTTTCACGTATTTTACTAGATATTCATATTTCTATATTTAACCAGCCTTGCTACTCTATTATTTTCTCTCTAATAAAAATATTAAGATTTCATATACCACATATTCATCCGTGTGTGTGTGTTTGCAAACTTTTTGTATGTAATTTCCACATTACGCCGGTACTGATAATTATTGAATCACTTTAATTATAATTTTTAATATATAGAATGTACACACGTAGTAGTAGTAAGCCGTAGTTAAAGCGTCTTCAAAAAAAATAGAGAAGTAACGATATATTTTAAACAATTATTTACAGAGGAAAATTTCCACCACAAGGGAGTTTTTTATTATTACCTCGTCTATACTAGGCTAACGTGTACTGCTGCAGATTTTGAAGTTGTAGGTTTCAGTTTGAGGTCGGATAAAAACTGGATAGAAGAATAGAAATTAGATTTTTTTGTCAGGAAATACTCTGAAGCCTAGAGTTGAGATTTTTCGGTAGTTGTATTGAAAATGATCATCACGCAAGAATGCGAGAGATAGAGAAATAGAGGGTGCACTTGTTAACACAAGTGTTCAGCGCAGGCGTCTAGTCAGTGACATTTGCAACCGTGACCAAATTCACTTAATGTTCCCAAAAACATATAAACATCAGTTTTACAATAATGTATGGAACTTTGTGCGATTTGTTAACATTTACGATTACTGCTCTGCTCTACCATTGGGTAGTAGCATAATGATATATAGCCTATAGCCTTCCTTAATAACCGGGCTTTCTAATATAAAAAGGATTTTTTCAAATCGGATTAGTAGTTCCCGAGATTAGCGCGTCCAAACAAACAAACAATAAACAAACTCTGTCTCTTTATACTTAATATTAGTATAGATTTGAAGGGTACAGGAAAATAACAAATAATGTCTTAATGAATAGATTATGAGACAAAAATCAATTTAAAGTTTAGAAGTATAATATTTTTATTAAGATCAAAGTATGCAGTAACTTTTATTATGTAGGTACATATATTATTGGACAATCCTTTTTCTTTACCGGTATGTTATCGACGTTCCCAGTTCTTTTCGCTTTGGGCATAGATAAAAACGTATTTTTAGTGACATCCGTTGAGATGTAAAAAACCAGTGGTTGGGAATACAAGTACCATAGACGTAGATTCGTTACCAGTACAAAACAAAAAAAAAAAAATTGTGACATTCCCTTTCTTTGCCTGTATCCTTCATTGATTTTATGACGAGATTCGAACATTTGTAAAACCAGTTAGTGTGTACATAATACATATTCGGGTTAAAGATATTTATTTCCAAAAAAGAACAATGTTCACTTACAAATACATACATGTATTTCTTATTTATTTCATTTTTATCGCTTCTTTTACTACTTGTGCAATTTTGCACGATTTACAGTTCGCATAGATTAGAATAGTGATTATTTATTTTATAACACACTGATAATATACTCGTAAGTGCTAAAGTGAGCGTATGATTTCTCCACAATGTATGGACTTAACAGGTTTGAATGTAGTTCGGAATAGAGATATTTGGCTTTTTTTCAACGTTGGGAAATACACGACGCACACTATCTGCATACATACAGGTGGTTATGTGGGACTCACCGGCTAGAAAAGCGATTATCTATTTAATTTTAGCGGTTATTATTATAATTAATACAGTTTTTAAAAACTTTATTAATTAATAATATTATTTATGTTGCTATTTTTATGAAAAAATTAAGAATTAAAAATGTTAATTATTTATATAGGCAATGTTATTGTTTTAAAATTGTAATATTTTCTGACTCGAAGAGTTCTCTTCAACATATAGCTCGATGTACCTCTAGTCCTAGAGGTACTCCCGTAGTATATGTCATTTTAAAATTACTATACGAATGTCATCAGCAATCCAAATTTATAATTTTGATTATAATGAAGGTGAACGAACGTTATAATGAATGAACCATTGAGGAAATAGCTGACACACTTGCTAAAGGAGGAATTACGGATGGCCTGCCAATACCTATTGATCCTGTATTTTCTGATTATATTTATGTTATTAGGGATTTGTGTTTCAAATTTTGGAAGGAACATTTTGATGAACGATCGCAAACCAAGGGTATTTGGTATAAAACTATCCAACCAGAACCTTTGATAAGACCGTGGATTGACTCTGTTCGTCTCAGCAGAAAAGATAGTGTTACTTGTTTACGACTTAGATCTGGACACATTCCTTCAAATCAATTCGCCTTTTTTATTAAAAAATCTGATTCTCCTAATTGTCCTACTTGTCAGGTAGTAGACGATCTTTTCCATGTTATGATGGAATGTGTTCAGAATGAGTCATTGAGACGTCATTTATTCACTAACAACCTTTTTTACCTGAATATAGGGGAATGTAATAGTATACTTACGAGACCTGATTCTGTAGTAGCTAAAAAACTATATAAAATAGTTCAAAATAATTGTAATAACCGTATAATTAGGTAATTTTAAGAAATTTGTATGTGTACCTAACAGAGCGACATGGTCGTTTTAACGACAAAGCTCTTAAATAAAGAGAAAAAAAAATGTTATTGTTTTATATGTAATTTAAAAAAGTTAAAATATTGATTTAGATTGCTATTATTTAAAGTTAAAATATTAAGCAATACTATTGCTTTACATTTAAAACCTTAGTCTCTCCCGTGACCATGATTGCTGTAAAGCATTCGAAACGACGGGAACCAACAATTAAAATAAATCCGCGAAAAAATCCGAAAAGATAGTTTTGTTTAAAACGCACACACAATTTTCAGGTTCACAGTATAATTAAATATGTATATATATTGTTTGTTATATTGTTACTTTTTTATATTTTTCTGAAAACCTTAACTAGGCAAAGTATACTTCATAGATATTCTCAAAATAATTTGTAGTTAAATTTAGTTGAAGTTTGAACATTGGCTGTTGCTATCAAACATGCACACGTACATACATACGTGGCGGTAATGGCGGTGCTCGATAGTAGCGGTAATTACTTAATTGTTGTGTTTAGCTCATTGCGGTGTTTTTATTCTATTGACCCACGATATTTGTACAGCTTGATATCGAGAGGAATACTTTACTTATCGATAATGTGGGCAGTAGTGATTATTCTTAGCTATGTGGGTAGAGCTACATACAGATGTGCCTATTGAGATTTTTTATATATTTTGATGAAACCTTATCAAAATAGTCTTCAGACATTGTTACATCTAGTATAAAAAAATCTTTTAAAGCGTTCAATTCGAATTTACATAACGTGTCACAAATATAAGCTAAATAACTTTAAATGTCATATGATCCATTGGGATAAAGGCATTGGTCTTTGCATGTAAGGGAAACCTCTGGCTATAATCATATTGACTGGTTAGAGAATACTGATATAAGGAGCTTTTTGAATTATGTGAGCATAGCATTTATTTGAGAGCCCTCGCTTATTTCAGACTTTAAGTTATTTCGATAACTTATTACCGCATCCGTTGTAAAAGCATTAATTGTACAGTGTTAAGTAAAACTATGTAAAATATATTATGTAACAATTTAAATATTTACTAGCCTAGAACAGGGGTTCCCAATTTTTTTCAGATACTGAACCCTAATTGATCATAATTTTCTTAACGGATCCCCATTCTGATAATAACTAAACTCATTGTGTTGTAGTTTGACTACTTTCTTGTTTGACTTGAAAAAACAAATCATAAATGAAAAATGATGTCCTCCTGACCGATTCCGGCCACGGCGGCCGATCTTATTGAGACTAGCCAACTGCGCAGGAGATATTATAGTGCACAAGTGTGCGCGCAGACACAAGTGCACTCTCTATTCCTGTCACACTCATACTGCGGTGGGACGACTATTCGACACGAAAAATTTTAATACTTATAATAGTATTTATTGTACCAAAAATATTGCCCGACTATTTAATTTGTTGAATGAGATTTTTTCACATATTTATTTAAAATAACATTAAAATTAGGCTTCAAACCTGACAACGTTTTATTTAACTCCCGGACGGAATTCGGAACTTCTGTGACACTTATACAGAATCCTAGGGTTCCGCGGACCCCCATTTGGGAACCGCTGGCTTAGAGAATCGACTTGATGGATAGCCCCTGCAGGCTGCATACAAGTTTCACCATCAGTCGTACTCATACATTCGAAAAACGCGCTTTTAGATCTGTATAAATATCATAAATGTGAAAGTTTGTGAGTATGGATGTTTGTTACTCTTTCACGCCAGAACGGCTGAACGGATCTGGATGAAATTTGGCACAGATATAGATTACAGTCTGGAATAACACATAGACTACTTTTTATCACGGAAAAATATACGGTTCCCGAGGGATAGATTTGTTTTGGTTGTTGTAGTTAATAATATTAGTAAGAGTGTTAATGCGAATAAAGAAAGTTTTATTTTTAATAGTAATTGTGAATTTATTAAAAACAGGTTTTACAAATAACTACTAGATAATTTTGCTTGTATGCAAAAAGAGTTAACTTATCTTAAATGTCTTTATGTAGACGAGCGGCCGTGACTTACGAATAGCAAAGTTTCACAATGACGAAGGGCATGCGCTAGTTTTTTATGTCAAAACATATAATTTATTTGAGAGTTAAGATATCAAAATACTTTTTACGCGTTCTTGGAAGATTTCTACATTTAGTACCTTTATTTTTTGTTAAAAATCTTTACATTTTCTTCTTTTAAATTATTTATTATATAATAGATAGATATAAAGGCTCAAATTTCACAAATCTTTGAAGAAAATAAGAAAGAGGAATGGCCCAAAGATCAGATGTTTTCTAGAAACACAGTACTTTAAAGCGTTACTTATTATCGGGATTACAATGTATTGCTTCATGTTTTATTCAAGTACTAGCGACTCACCCTCGCTTCGCTTCGGGATCGTCCCTAGATAAAAACAAATCTATCCCACGGGAACCGTACATTTTTCTGGGATGATATATAGCCTATAGCCTTCCTCAGTTAACGGGCTATCTAATGCAAAAAGGGTTTTTCAAATCGGATTAGTAGTTCCTGAGATTAGCGCGTTCAACCAAACAAACTCTTCAGCTTTATAATATTAGTATAGATTACATGTTTTATTAATATTTACTTTAAGCATAAAGAGTACGTAAAGCCTTCGTTCTTGCGTTTGCTGTTTATCCTGTTGTGTGACATGGCCGATATGTTGTCTGTAAGATTGAGGGCTATGAGATTAAATAGAAATAATGGTCAGCTATGACAAGACTGCTTCTGTCATCCCCACGAATAATATACTTTGTATAGTTACTATACTAACCACTATATAGTATAAAACAAAGTCGCTTCCCGCTGTCTGTCTGTCCCTATGTATGCTTAGATCTTTAAAACTACGCAACGGATTTTGATGCGATTTTTTTTATAGATAGAGTGATTCAAGAGAAAGGTTTATATGTATAATACATGCATATTATAGTACAGATAAGCCGAGAAATTCAAAAATTTGTATTTTATACTAGGACCTGAGTGAAGCGAGGGTGAGTCGCTAGTAATTAGTATACTGTAAAGAATACTGACCGTTAGTCAACTGTGGCTTAGTATTATAAACTTGAAAGTTTATCGGTATTACTTTCTTATATAGGTCATCTCTGTGTACACGTTGTCGTTGTCTTCGTGAATTGGGCCTCAGATATGATAATAACAGAAATGACGGAAGTCTTAAATGATAATAAGGATGCTTGTTAATTTCAACTTGACGGTATCCGGTAAAAGGAACTCAAACTATTCGTTTTAATAGGATTCTTGGACCTGCCAGGTCAAACAGTCGGTCCATCACAAGGATTGAGCTGATAATGTTAAGTTTCTAACAACAAAACTCTGACGATTTCATAATATTACGATTATTATGAAAAGTACCTGGCGACCGAGCTTCACTCGGAGTTCTTTTTTGTTATATCATATTTTTAAATTAAACAAAAAACTAAAAACTAGAATAATTAAAAACTTGAATAAGTAAAAACTTTGTATCCGACTGTTATTCGAACCCGGACAACTGTGACTGTCGATCTTGCACCTTGGTCGCTTGACGCTTGTTTTATATAGATTTATGTATATACCTAGTCGTAGATGATGATGAGCAAAATCTATACCTACATATAATAAAACTGTAGAGGTCGAATGTCTGTACATAGAAAATATGCTAAAAACCAAGTCAGGGGGATGTGAGAAGAGTAATAGAACAAATCCAGATTTTTTTCAATTTTTTTGTTTCTCTGTCTGTTTGTCAGTTTGTACGGGCTAATCTCCGAAACTGTTGGACCGATTTAAATGAAATTTTGTATGGTGGTACCTTTTATCCCCGGTCAACATCTTACATACTTTTCATCTCGGAAAATTAAAGAGTTCCCGTGGGATAGTTAAAAAACTATAGTAACTTATACAGCTTAGTACCTACACAAACTCTACTGATTGGATTTTAATGAAACTTTACAATAATAGTTCATACATCAGAATAACAAATAGGCTACTTTTTATCCCGGAAAAATGTACGGTTCCCGTGGGATAGATTTGTTTTTGTTTGTCTAGAGGCGAACCCGAGCGAAGCGAGAGTGGGCCGCTAGTTGTTGAATATATTTTTTGCTAATTCGAAGTCGCTAATTCATTTTGTATACTTTTATACGTAAGTATCGAGTAAAGAACCAAATATGAGTAGAATCGTAAATATTTTCAAGTAATGATATGTTTCATTGTTACCGCATTCGCATCTCTCACGAGTAGTATTATACATAATTAATACGTATAATTCATTCAATGGGTCTATGTAATGAAAGAAAAACAACAATGGGCTTTTAATATAATATTATCTATTATGTACCACGAAACGATAACAAAATGATTGGTTCAATAATTAAATAATAAAACTTCATTCTAAACTGACAGACTAATCAACATTATTATTATAATTTCGAAAATGTTGATTTTTACGAATCAACATCATTTAAAGTCGGCTGGACGTGTTGTTATGGAATTTTTGTACTAATAATTTTATAATCATTTTTGAATCTATAGAGATAAATAAAATTGAAGTGTCTATTTGTAATGTCAAAATAACAGGTTTATACTAAATGCATATGGATTTATATACGGTACTTATAAGAAAAAGATATATTTTTTAAAATGTTTGTCTGTCTGTCTGTTTGTTCCAACTAATCTCCGAAACGGTTGGACTGATTTTGACGGGACTGTTATTGGCAGACAGCTAATGTTATAAGGAGTAATTTAGGCTACTTTTATTTTTTTAAAAGAATTTTTGAAAAAAACCTTATTCTGCTCAAAAAATTAAAACATACCTAGTGATGTACCCGACCGAAGTGATGGAAGTCGCTTGTTAGAAATGTATATATGTATATATGAAGCTAAGATCACCTTCAACCCTTCAAGAAAATAAAAAGGTAAAGCCTGAGATAACGTCATATGGGTTAGTGTTTTATAATATTATATACTAATACTAACATTATAAGTATGAAGGTTGCCTTTTCATGCTTCAGCTGCAGAACAGATTTCGATGAAATTTGTCAAGGACATAGATCACCTCCTGGAGAAGAACGTATGCTTCCTTTTATCCTCGTCTTGTTCACTATACGAACAAAGCTGTTGGCATAAATAATTTTCCTTTTAAAGTTAGGTAGAGACCGATATTCGGATCGAGCACTCACTATATACAATAAAGGTACTGTACAACAAGTTTTATTAAGTTTTTTATCTTTAATTAATAAAAATACATGACGCCGGTGTTGGTGTTTCGAGTGTGATTTTAGATGTACTCGTACATTGTATAATTTTGGTTAATTTGTAGTGTTTCTTGATGACCATTTGTATGTACATACATACATACATACGTGTATATATATATATATATATATATATATATATATATATATATATATATATATATATATATATGTGCGGTCGACGGCTGCGGCGCGGCGTCGCGTTGCGTCGTTGCACAACAAGTAACATGATATTTACAATATTGTTGAGAACTTGATTTTGGATTCTGTTAATTGGGTTATTGACAAAAATGTTGCAATACTTTTTATAGTAAATGGAAATTTTAAGATTTATAATATTTCTTAATGTATTACATTCAGAAATATAAATCATAAATTTTCCATTTACTATAAAAGGCATGTACATTTTATTTTAATTTTATGTACGTATGTATTTATGTATGTATTTTTATTTTATTATATGTATACATTACCATACTCTTATATAATCATGTTATTTTATATAAAGTCACGTTTTCGTATTTAAAATATAGTTATAGTAGGAGTTATAGCTTCTTAAAATCCAATATTTTGTTACGTCTATTACCGATAAAAGAGCTGGCTCGAGTCGTTTTTACTCAAAGAATCGGCATTACCATTCAGCGGGGAAAGAATGCACTTAGCATTCTTGCGAGAATCCCATGCGGACGTAATTTTTCCATTGTGCATTTATCCTAAAACAATAATATAATAGCTTCAGTGATTGTTTTTGCCAAAACACACCTTCAACGAAACTTAGTATCAAATATAATCAAACTTGCATTCTCCAATATAGTAAGCACATGCCTCGCGTCACAACAATATTATGTTTATTTACTAGAGATGGGCCGAATGTGGCTTGAACCGAGTACGAATTTCGGCCGAACATTCGGTGAAAATAAAAAAATCGGCCGAACTTCGGTTCAATTTCGAATTTTGAATTTCTTTTCTCAGAGGTAGGAAACATACGCAAACAAAAATGTCCCAGGATTCTGCCAGATAAGACAGTCTTTGGTGTTTTTACACCATAACCTGCCTCTAGTGAATATTAAATACGAGTAGATAGATAAGAATAGATTGTTAAATTTGATTGATTAAAACACCCTATAATAATTATAAATACTCAACGTTTCTGAGTGTTTAGTTTGTGAACCAAAATCCTCAGACCAATTACTTTTTTATTGGTCTGAGCCAAAATCATCAGTTTTTTTTTTAGTCAATTTACGAATTGTAGTTAAGATGTTTGTTAGAAGAATACTAAGTTTATTTCATTTTGTCTATTTAATTAGGTAAAGATTTTTAAGATTGTTACATTAAGAAGAACTAATTTAATTAATTTTTTTTATCGCATACGAGTTTACATGTTCATCGTTCTTACATGAGTATATAAAAAACTTATTTTTTTTATTGTTATGACAGATATGCTGTCTATTAATCGCAGTCCAAATAGTGCAAGTAGGTATTTTTTTCTAGTGTCAAATCTTCGGCATTCAAACCGAATTTCAGCCGAATGTCAAAGTTCGGCTCAAGCTGCCGAAATTCGGTTAAACCGAATGTAAAACGAATTTCGGCCCTTCCCTATTATTTACTTATATTGTATAACTTCACTTAATTATTTACTCAATGAGCTGGATAGAAAGAATATTGACCTTTTCGTCCTCAATATTATATTTATTTTATTAATTAACAGAGTTCATTGTGCGGCGGCTTTAAATATAAAGATACATGTTTGTACAAACATATACATACTATGTAAAATGTTATATTAAAATTATATGTACACTATATTATATATCAAGTGAAGTTTGTATGTCTGAATGTATAATATGGGTAATATCTGAACTACTGATACTATTTATTATTTGCTGGCTATTTTTATTGTTTATGTTTAGTATCAGAAAACATAATAAGTTTAGTTTAATCGCAGTCGGAAATGAACCGGTTGTGGAGTTGTTTTATCAGCTTGAGTAGCCTACGGTTTGAAATCCATACTAATATTATAAATGTGAAAGTTTGTGAGCATGTATGTATGGATGTTTATTACTTTCACGCCAGAACGGCTAAACGGAACTTTTTATCCAGAAAAAATTAACGGTTCCTGTGGGATAGGCTTGTTACTCTTTCACGCCAGAACGGCTGGACGGATCTAGATGAAATTTGGCACAGACATAAATTATACTCTGAAATAGCACGTAGGTTACTTTTTATCCCGGAAAAATTACGGTTCCCGTGGGATAGATTTGTTTTTGTTGCTCTAGAGGTGAACCCGAGCGAAGCGAGGGTGAGCTGCTAGTAAAGTAATAAATAGCTAAGAAACATATAGACATGTATGGTAGAAAGAGTCGCTAATGAAATATACGTTATTTACAAAAAATATTCTGATTCTGATCTGTGACTACGGGGACAGTAGGGTATACCAGTTGAAAAAGACGTGAGTCGTGAGATTCACACCAAATGTGACGACGGACCGGATATTTGCTGCTCCTATAGATGATATTATTCTTCGCTACAGTACCTTCCTCATAATGTGTAAACAAACTTAGCAGTCATTCACACGAGCGTTGACTAAACAACTATACCAAATATTTAATTTGTATTACATATATAGCTTATTATTGTATTGATGGTGTTACACTACCGTTGCCTTGGAGAGTATTTAAAGCCTTCGGTTTAGATTTTTTATTTTCGACGTTTCACGGTCACGAGAAAAACTAAGGTTTTTAACGACTCAAGTTCATAGTTATTTCAGACGATGCCCTACAAAATTATACAATAATTTATAATGAAAGAGAAATGGTCCCGAAGTTGCTTTACCGTGACAAAACCAAAAAAAAAAATAGTTTTATTATATTTTTATCAATGAAATGCTACATATTCGCATAAATCTATGAAAGTATTATCTGTACATTTGTTAGCATGTCTTCTTCCATCTTGGCTTACTACGAAGGTCACGGGTTCAATGCATAATATTTTCAGTCCGTTTTTAGAGCTATAGTGTACTGTACAACAAAATAATGTACACGTTGAACAATAACAAAGGCGCATCCGCTTTCGTGAGGAAGATTTCCCATTTTTTGTATTTCACTGCGCGATCACGACAAATTTAATATTCATGTCCATAAAAAAGGCTGGGTTATTAGTTAAAATTAATTCATGTATTTTTTTTCAGATGTGTAGTACCAGAATGTGAAGCGATCAACAGTACGGAGTATAGTCCTGTTTGGCTGGAGGGTGCTCTGCCTGCAGATAGTCGAGAACAGCGCTGTGCTAGCAAAGTACCCCTCGATCCAAAGCTTCCCTGTGATAAAGATGGGTTCTCAGACGAGCTGCGTCCTTGCGAGCACTGGCTCTACGGCAGTAGAGACACTATAGTGGCCGAGGTAACATATCTCTATAAAAAGTAACAAGTATCTATTTAAATTAAGTTATATAATAGAGCCTTGACTATAAAGATGTGATAAAAATAAATAAATACAGAACTCGTATCATATTTGTATAATATATCTCAAATTATTGATTCGTCTGTGAAATAAACAGTTATTATTTTACGTTAAATTGTTTTCCTTGTTCAAGAAAATTCCATCAAAAAAGGATTTTTTAAAGGAAATATTTATATTTACTCATAATTTTTTTTTTATATATTAAAGTATGTATAATACTACAAGTAAAACATGTTGCGAGTAATTAACACAACCTCAACTCACCTGAATGTATAGGAGCCAGTAGACCGGAGAGCTTAACTCGTGTCTTTGTGTAATTATTTAAATTTATTATAAGTATTTGTAAATTAAGTCATATGACGTACAGTAAAAAATCTGTCTAAATCCATCCAGCAGATTTTTTTTGCACACATGTTTCCAGATAGGTAAAATATATAAAAACTAACTAAAATTTTCGTAAAAAACTTTTTTAGAATCGTTGTGATTTGAAGCTCGAAAATGTGTCACGACAAACAGAAAAACATATAAATATATAGGACTAGCATTGCCCGCGGCTCCGCCCGCGTCAGATGACCAAAAACCAAATTCTTAGATTTTACATAGTAGTATACTCTTACATATACCAATTTCATTTCGCACCGTATGATTGGTAAATAGTGACAGTGATTGATAAAGCCACAAAGGTTCCTCCGTTAATCTCATATTTGATTTAGTAATATTGCACTTTTTATTTTAACAATAACGTTTATAGTATGTCTATACTTCTGTTTTGTTTGTTTGTTTAGTTTTGGGCGATAAACTCTCAAGCTACTGAATTAATTTTAATAATTTATTTACTAAAAGACAGCTATTGATTAATTTATATTTAGCTGATTATTTAAATTACATAATAATAACTTTTCTTAATTAATAGTTAATTTCTTGCGAAACAGGGATGGGTTAGCGCTAGTTAGTAATATATTCCAAAACGATTTTCATAAGAAAGTGTTGGGGAAAGCGAAAGATTCAGAAGTACATAATTAAAGTAAATAAGTAAATAATTTTAAGAAAATTCTTTTGATTATTTCATATGACTCTGCTAATACAATTAAGGTCGTAACCATTTTATTGCGTCCTTTAGCCTTCTACCTTTCAAGAAAAGGTGTCAAAAAATCAGAAAAAGTTGAGGTATAACAGCTTCTAAAATACTTTAAATATACATAAATTATTTTGCAGATATGGAATACTTTTAGTTACCCGCTTTGTCAGTTTAACAACCATAAACTTGTTTTCCATAGAATGTTAAAAAATAATATGAAACAAACTTATTTTTACGGTTTAAAATGTGTCGATATTGTGGAAACGTAAATATTATTCGTTTTTATTTTAGTGGTAACCTAAAAAAATACGTAAGTAAGCAAAACAACACAGTATTTTGCTATATGGAACCTATAATGCGCGAGTTGGACTTACATTTGCCCAATTTTTACATTAACATTATTTATTTTAGTTAAATTACAAACATTTTCATTTGAAAATTGTTTCGGCCAACAAAATATTAAAACAAACGTTTGCTTTATAGATAATTTGAACACGGGTAATTTAGTAGCAATTCTAATAAAATCATAGAAAGGTTATATCTGTACATTATTTTTTTTGGAATTAAAACTACGTAGTTTAAAAACACACGGCGACATCTATTGTCAAATATCTAAATAACACATAAATAAACATTTTTAGAATTATTTTAATGAATTAAATAGCGCTATTGATATTTATTTTTCAAGATAAGCTATTTTTAATAGTTTTCGCCATATTTAGTAAGTTACCTTGCTTAAATGCTTATAGTATCATCGTGGTTTTAATATAACCGGTTTTTGTATTTTTTCTCAGAAATTAGATATTTTCCCGTGGTGAAAAGTATCCTATATGTTGACCCGGATATCCAGCTATCAACATACCAAATTTCATTAAAATCTCTCCAGTGGTTTTTCTGTGATGCGGTAACACACAGACAGACTAAAATTCTAAAAACAATACATTCGGCCTCTGTACCGATAATAAAGTCTATTTCAATAAGATTTTCCAAAAAATATTTAATGTACAGATTCGGCTTATGTATATAGGTAAAGGTAATGTAGGTATGTGTATATATATATATATATATATATATATATATATATATATTAATTAATATATTACTAATTTTTAAACCATATACTTAGATTTTTTTGGTTATTTGGGCACGGGCATGACCGCGTGTAATTCTAGTAATTCTAATAAGACCATAGAAAAGTTATACTCGTATCTATAGATAAAATGTTTTTTTCGAATAAAAATTACTTATCTTAAAAACTCACGGCGACATCTAGTAATGGTTTTCTAAAGTACACGTAACTAAATATTTGTTGAGTTATTATTATGTATAAAATATCGCTATTGATATGTTTTTTTTTCGATAGAAGCTATTTATAATTATTTTTGACCTATTTTGTAAGTTGCCTTGCTATAAATGTGCATAGTTTCAGCGTGGTTTTATTCTAAGAAGTTTTGGATTTTTTTTCTCAGAGATGAGATATTTTCCCGCAATAAAAAGTACCCTATATGTTGACCCGGATAACCAGGTATCATCATACCAAATTTCATCAAAATCCCTCCAGTGGTTTTTCCGTGATGCGGTAACAGACAGACAGACAGACAGACAGACAAAAATTCTAAAAACTATAGTTTCGGCCTCTGTATCGATAATAATGTCTATTTCAATAAGATTTTCAAAAAAAAATTTAATGTACAGATTCGGCTTAGTTACAATTTTATAATATGTATAGATTAAGCCGGCGAGAGAATGAGATAGAATACAGTACACAGCAAGTGAAAAATAATAAAAATAATGCTGAATAATATGTGATGTAATATTTAATAAAATGTAAAATAACTTTTTAACTTGTTAAAAATATATAAAAAAAAACTTACAATTATCCTACTCCTGATACTCTTTATTCGTCTCATTCTCTCGTAGATTACTTTTCTGAAATTTCACTTTTATGAGTAAAATTACACGCACATATACCTTTTTTTAATTTAAATTAAGATACTTTTCGGAAAAAATCTAAGTACAGTAAATGATAATCTTCGAAGTACTTATATTTTTCTTGCATAATCCTCCATAACATACAACATAACAATGTAAGAACTATTTTAAGTTTAAGTTGTATTGAAAAGAATTTTTCGGCATACATATGTTTGTTTGTTGAAGGATATCTTCCTTAGTGAGGGTTAAAAGATTTAGCTTAAATTTTATGTAATAATAATAAACATCATCATAGATATTATTCCCTACGATGTAAGTACCAAGAGTGTACTTACATCGTAGGGAACACTTATCGAAATTGTTCTCTCATTTTGGTCGAATACCCGAAATTGTATCTGTGGTGAGCACAATAATATTTTGTGCGGGGATCGATGACTCTCACTATGTTGTGTAAGCACGATAAACTGCGGTACGACGTCTTTAAAAGTTTTATTGCAATTGAGTTTGATCGTACCGTTGGAATGAAGTTACATACAGGTATATAGATTACATGGTAGTTTCAAATCACGTATGTATTCAGCCCTTTTTAACATCACACTGCTGGGCACGGGCCTCCCTTCAATACGAAGGGGAACATGCCATAGACCACCACGCTGGCCAAGTGCGGGTTGGCGAACTTCACATGTCTTTCGATTTGCTAGGTTTGCTCAGACATGCAGGTTTCCTCACGATGTTTTCCTTCACCGTAAGGCAAGTGGTAATCATACCGGAAATGATTCGTCCATGAAACTATCAGGGGAGTGAGACTCGGGATTTGAACCCGCTTCACTCGATTTCCCAAGCGAACGCGTTACTGTAATTGTACATTAAGTAAAATGATGTTAAATAAAATCAGCATTAATTATTAATGAAAGATTTATGATGATATAAGGGACATATTTCGATGATGTGTTACTCGGGATGTCTGAATCACCTCGTTAATGTAGTGGCTATCATGGTGGTAGAAGAGCCGGAGGTCTTGAGTTTGAGTCCCAAGGTGGGCCAAGTATTTCTGTTAAGGATTTCTCAGTAACAGCCTGGAGTTGGGAAGATGGCGGTGTTACACATATAACACCGCCAACTTCTCAACTCCAGCGCCTGTTTCCTCACCGGTCGCGCAAACTTTACATCGTAGTAAATAGTTCCAAATAAAAATTTCTAATCTTAACAAGACATTTACATATTTAATCAATATTTATTATATACTTAATTGATTAATTTTTCCATTTGATACAAAAAAAAGTTTTAGGATTTTTTTTTGTTTTTGTATATTCAAAGGTCAAACTTGGTGACACTAAATAATTAATAGTACGTCTACTTTTTCTTTATTAAAAACATAATGAATGTCAAGTGCGTACTTGCACTCGTACGTGCAGTAATACAATGTTTTCAATGTTTTCAGTTTAACCTGGCGTGTCAGGAGTGGAAGCGCACGCTGGTGGGCACCATCCACAATATCGGCATGCTGGTCTCACTGCCCATACTCGGATACATATCTGACAGGTTAGATGAAATTACATTTTAAAAATACGAACCTTTTAAAAGAGCAATCTGTTAAATTTTTTTGTTGACTCTACTCTGAAGAACTGCCTTCCGGGTCGGTCGGTAATCTTCTCTCTGGTTTAAAATATTGACAAATAATTAAATGTAAAATCTATATTTCAGTAATGTATCTCGAAGTGTCTAGTAAGTCTAGATCTACTTAATCTGATTTAGTTTGAATACAAGAACAAAATCAAATCAAAGATATTGTTTTTATTACTACTAAAATATTCTTAACATTTTCTTCTCTACGCCTCAACTATAATTTAATTAATTATGATTGGAATATTCTAATTTATACGTTAGACCGGTTTTAAGCGTTATTGTTATTTCTCGTGTCAATATCGGTTGTTTAAATTATATTTATAGTGTAGTCATACAGACTTAATGATGTGTTAAAAAAAGGCAGCGGTAGCTTAGTGGTAGCGCGCTTGCTTGGGAATCCGAGTGAAGCGGATTCAAATTCCGGGTTTCGCACCTCTGATATTCTCACGTACGAATAATTTCCAACATGATTACCACTTGCATTACGGCGAAGGAAGACATCGTGAGGAAAACTGCATGTCTGAGAGAACCTAGCAAGTTTTTGAAAGATATGTTAAATCCGCCAACCCATACTTGGCCAGGGTGGTGGACTATGGCCTCCCCCTCGTGTTGAAGGAAGGCCCGTCTCCAGCAATGGTGTTAAAGAAGGCTGAATACAAAGTAATAATATATATATTATATTTATTTATGAACATAAAAATTTGAGCTTCAAATTTTGCAACACATTTATATGCAGCTGCCTTGATCTTTAATGTATTATGAAACAAAAACACTATACAAAGGCCTTCGAAGGATTTACTGCGCTAAAATATTCGTAATAATACCGAATCACAAATCAATTTTTGGCGCTTGAGATATGCGGCAGTGTATTGTTTATTTCATACAATTTAGTCTACTCAATACATTGGTAACGTCTAATTGAAAAAGTCATCCCAAAAAAGTCGCCTTCACAAAAACGTTATAACTTGGGCCAACACAAGTTGTGAATAATCATAATTAATTTTTTACAAGTGTATTATACTATAATTTATACTTAATAGTTTGTATAATATGTACAGTGTGACAGGTAAATAACCGCCGTAATATCACTGGGTACCGATACTACCTACTACCAAAAAACAGTCATGTTTGAGGAAATATATATTTTTATTATAATTATGATTGTATAAATCTATGTCACAGACAAAGACATCGCAATAAAAAATGGTCGGATGACGAAATTTTAAAAATTACCAATGATATGATAATGATACAAACACTTATCTCATAAAGGTCTTAAGTCTATTAATTTATTATTATTCGACGTACGAGTATGGATGCAAAATTTAAAGTTTGGTGTTTATATTTTTTGTGTATTCGTTAGACCTCAGTGTTGATTGAGTTTATTTTATGCGTTGTTTATATACTGACAATGCCTAATTGCTACAATCTATTTCGATCGCTTTTAGAGGTTCTGGGTTCGATTTTTACACAAGATGTTCATTCTATTAATTGCTATTAATTAATATTATAAATGAGAAAGTTTGGATGGATAGATGTTTGTTACTCAATCACAGCAAAACGGCTGAACGGATCTGTTTGATTTTGGTATAAAGGTAGATAAGAGTCTGGAATAGCACATAGTTACTTTTTATCCTGAAAAATGTACGTTTCCCGTGGGATGTCCATATTAAAAAAATAATAATAATAACCGTTTAAATTATATAAACATAATCCTAGTCTCTTAGTATCACTCTCAGTAAAATGCAGAGAATGAGGAGTAAACGTAGCTTTTGGAATTTATATTACAATAGCGACTCACCCTCGCTCCGCTTGGGTTCGTTCCTAATTACGTTTTAACGTTTAGTATAGATTTTTCAGAGATGAGATATTTTTTCGCAGTAAAAAGTATTCTATATGTTAACCTGGATACCATACATACCAAATTTCATCAAAATCTGTCCAGTGATTTTCTCGTGATGCGTTCATAGAGAGACAGACATACAGACAGACAGACAGAACGACAGACAGACAAACAGACAAACAGACAGACAGACAAACAGGCAAACAAACAAACAAACAAAAAATCTAAAAACTATAGATTCGGCCACTGTATCGATAATAATGACTAAAATAAGATTTTCCAAAAAATATTTAATGTACAGATTCGACTCAGAATTTTATTATATGTATAGATAATAAGAATACTCGTAGTTTACTTGAGAATAACAACTGTCAACTATACAATGTGGCGATCATCAAACAAACACTTAACTTGTTTTTGTCACATCCATTTTTTATAACTTGATGATCTAACATAATGATGCATTTATTTCTGTCTTATTATTTGAAGTTAGTTACTAGCTTAATAAGTATTACATTAGCAGCGAACACTTACAAGAATCATTAGTAAATGACTCCGCGGTTGATATATTTCGATGATCATTTTCCTTTGTTAAAACGTATCATAAAAAGTCTAAAAACATTTTTATAAATAAATAATAAATATAAATATATTGTGACATTAACACACAGCACCATCCAGTTCCATGGTAAGCTACGAGGCTTGTGTTATGGATACCAGATAGTTGATACACTACACATATATAACTTTAAGTACATACATATTATAAATATAAACACCCATGACTGGAGTACAAACATTCGTGCTCATCACACAAATGAATGCCCCCAGCGGGACTCGAACCCGCGACCGCTGGCATAGCAAGTAGGCTCACTACAAACTGAATCAAACGTGTCGTCAAATTCTAAAGACAGTTATTCCAAAGACCTTGTTTTTTATGAAAAGTATTCCATTAAAAGTTTTGATTAAGGGAAAGTGTAAAATACACTAATTTACTTATATTCCTGCGATATAAAAGATTTATTTACTTTTTATCAATTTTTGTGCTATTATTTTGTGTCTGTCTTTGTTTCTTAAGTAACAATAAATGTTTTGTTAACAGATAAAATATCGTTATATATAATAGTGCTAAGGATTATTATTCATAAGAATTTCTTTCATGTATTGAAATTGAGGCTCTTGCTAAGGTTTGGACCTACACAGCTATCTCGCGTCCTACTTCAGTATAACTTTTAAGCTTTAGAAGGACGATCAATACAAGGCGAAACGTCACAGATTCGTCATTCCATCGTCCAAACATACTTATGCTCTTATAATATTAGCATTAATGTGTTATGAAGTTATATCTGAAGTATCTCAGAATTTAAATTTGAGTAAAGACATTCGTAGTTGTAATATCTTCATTTTGATTATTGTATGGAATATGGATGCACGTTTATTTCAATCGCGCTTGCTCATTGATGAAATTAATTATATTTCTTTATAACGCATTAATCACCTGCAGCTTATTCGCATAGATCTAAGATTAATTATAGTTCCACAACGAAAACCCAAATGAAAACCCAAAAAATTATGTGATGTGGGGTCTGCTTCGTTGTCAAATATGCTGCTTTTTCTAGACATCACATAGATTGCGGGTGGTTTCTGGTTTAATAAGTAAGTTTACACTGGTTCAAAGTATAGTCGAGTTTATATAACGATTTAGTGACAGTAAATAGTTTTTTCCGGATTCTTTTGTGGTTTTACTTAGATTTTTAGTTTCCGACGTTTCAAAAACTTTACAGCAATCATGATCACGGAAGAGTTTCTCGGGAATATGAAAAGATAGTTTTATTTAAAACGTCAAATGTTCGAGTAAATCTAAGAAAGCATTATGATCAAGCAAGATGCTCAACGCCTTAATTTATATGAGTGTGCGGACATACAATAAGGGGGAAATAGCCTAGAAGTTAAACTAATCTCGAAACTTAGGCAAAATAGTATATTGTAGAATGATGTTTTCAGATACATATAATAAAATTGTACCTAAGCCGAATCTGTACATAAAATATTTTTTGGGAAATCTTATTGAAATAAATTTTATTATCGATACAGAAGCCAAATCTATAGTTTTTAGAACTTTTGTCTGTCTGTCTGTCGGTCTGTTACCGCATCACGAAAAAACAGCTGGACAGATTTTGATGAAATTTGGTATGATGATAGCTGGCTACCTGGGTCAACATATAGGATACTTTTTACTGCGGGAAAATATCTCATCTCTGAACTAAACGTTAAAACGTAACTGGGGACGAACCCAAGCGGGCCGAGGGTGAGTTGCTAGTTTAAGATATATTACTAACCAGTACCAAAATAGTAGTATATTCTTTTGCAATATAAATAAATTGCCCACTAAACTTAAATGTAAGTGTTTCGTAACATATATTTTAGCGCACAGCTATAAATCGAAGTATAAAATATCAACCATATATGTATAATTAATATTTAAATAGTTTGCGAATTGTGAAATTCTCTTAATGCCATATTGTAACTTACAACGGCCAACAGCAATCAATTACATGATTGTAAAAATTATAGTATTATTAATGTATTTACATCATTTTTTTTAAATTTATAATATGTATGTATTTAAAGTACACACAGTACACATAGATAGTAGTGTATCGACTATCTGGTATCGATAACACAGGCCTCGTAGCTTACCATGGACATAGATGGTGCTGTGTATTAATTTCCTAACATATTTATTTATGAAATATTTTAATTAGTGTATTTGTTGCTGGTAATCTATAATTATTTCTTTATATTTTACCTCAGTAATATAATAAGTTTTCAGCTTGATCCCATCACCTTACCTCCCCTCCCCCCTCCGCCAACACAACCAACCCCCCACCCTTTTGGTTAGTTTGGTTCTTGCTGGTCACTATTTAATAAAGAAATAAAATATTCTATAAAGTTAAATGTCCCATCATTACAAAATGTGTTATGTATTTTCTCTTCATTTAAGTGTAATTTAAGTATATTTTAAAAATATTAACCAAATAACTTTGGATAATTTCAGATGGGGCCGAAAGCGAGCTCTAATTTTAAGTTGCACGTTACTGGGCGCCATCGGTACTATGAAGGCATTTTCCATTTCCTACGAAATGTACGTTATTGTGGAGTTCCTGGAGACGGTGGCCGGCGCCAGTGCCTTCCCAGCGGCTTATATCCTAAGTGAGTTTTATTATAAATATTACTGCAGTAAATCTCCAATCTTATGTTTCTTTCTAAAGTTAGACGAACAATTAAGTAACACAACAAATAATAGAATATGGCCAAACGTGAATCGCATTCGCGCTAGGATATGCGTTTGAAAAAATTGCTTTCCCCTTTAAAGACCAACTCACTCTTGACCGAACGAGTTATTTAGTCTTATATTATATCCAATATTATGCTCTACTACTAACAATAAAATTATAGCATTTTAAATAAATATGAGCGTCATCTAGTCACGAAAAAATATGATAATTTTAGTGTTAAATGTTAACTTTAATGTTAATTTTTATGTAAATGTGTTTAACAAATTAAATATTAAATAAGCGTGAATCTAATAAAGTATTATTTGTTTAACAAACTTTTATTGGATTTTTTCAGCGATCGAGCTTCTGGGACAGGACAAGAGAGTACTGACAACAGCTTTCCTCGGCATTATGTTGGTGCTGGGGGGCTTGAGCTTCGCCCTAATCGCTAAAGCTTTCCCTTACTGGCGTACCTTTATCTTAGTCGCGTATCCGCCCTCGTTACTTTTCCTCTTATACATATATTTCCTGCCAGAGAGTATTCGCTGGCTCTTATCCAAAGGACGTAAGGAAGAAGCTTTGGAAATCATTATGAAAGCTTCGAAGATGAATAAGGTTACGTTGTCTGATGAGACGATGCGCCAGCTGACCAGTGTGGAGGTAAAAGTGAAGGTTGACGATAAGAAAAACCAAGAGGAAGAAGGTCTCTGGATCCAAGTCCTGCACTCCCCCATAATAATGAAACGTCTCGCCATCTGTTCATGGTGGTGGATCACTTGTACTTTCGTGTTCTATGGGCTGGCTATTAATTCTGTTTTGTTGGCCGGAGATAAATACACTAATTACATGTTGGTAGTGAGTGTGGAGGTGATAGCCGTCGTCACCAACGCCTTGGTGTTGGACCGCATCGGCAGGAAGAGGACGCTGTTGATTGCGTATCTAGTGTGCGGGTTCTCGTGTATCACTATTGCATTTGTGCCCAAGAGTGAGACTATAATTTATATCTTTAAAAAGTTTTAACATCAAATTTACA
Source organism: Fabriciana adippe (assembly GCA_905404265.1). NCBI lineage: Eukaryota > Metazoa > Arthropoda > Insecta > Lepidoptera > Nymphalidae > Fabriciana > Fabriciana adippe. Next base: position 183,685 of record FR989993.1, read on the forward strand.
AAAAAAAAAAAAATCATTATTATTTCAATTCATGAATTTTAACATTATTTGATTATATTTTCTACGATGCATCTTAGACGATGATTCATTGTAACTACCAATATTTGTTTTTATAATTCATATTTTTAAAACAGATTTTGTGAGATAGTTTGATTTTCTGCATAACATTGTTTAAATTTGTATTTATAATAATAACATACTTACATAGCATTTTTTATATTTCAGCAATGCCCTGGTTAGCAACCCTTCTATATCTGATTGGCAAGATCGCCATCACGCAAGCCTTCAGCGGCATCTACATGTACACGTCGGAGCTGTTCCCGACGCACGCGCGGCACTCTCTGCTCGGCTTCTGCTCGATGGTGGGACGGGTTGGATCCATCGTGGCCCCTCAGATGCCGCTACTAGTAAGATAAGCTTAAAATATATTTTTTTTACACGAAAACTAATGTAGGTTTTACGTTTCTAACATATGCACTACGATATTCTTAAAAGTAAAAACTTAGTCCTGCTAATTTCTTCCGAAGAGAAAGAGATTAATTTATTTTTATACACTGATGTTATTGGTTGCTATTAACTAGCGTGGACTTAAGATGATTTTGAACAGAGTAAGCTCCATTATATGTTAATTTATAATATAATCCATCTATGTGCAAAGTTTCAGCGAAATTACTTCAAATTCGTTTCGCATTATTGAGTAACAAATATCCAAACACCTTCAAAAATATTTAAATATTGGATTAGAGGATTATATTCAAGCGTTTTCTTTTTTATATTATTTATTTACGTATATTTCAAATACATATTACCAGCTGGGTAGGTAGGTGGCAGTTCGATAAAAGTTTAATCTTGGACATAAGCTATTTCATCCGAATTACACTCAAACTCGTTAAACATATAGCAAAGAAGTAACAACTTACAATCTTGCATATTTATAACGTCATTTTTAATTTACAGGCGATTTACATCGACTGGTTGCCATCGGTACTGTTCGGCGCAACAGCCATACTTGCCGGCGGTCTCATGCTGACCACACCCGAGACTCTCAACACTCGTCTACCGGACACAATACAGGAGGCGGAATGTATCGCATCACAACTAAAAAAGAAAAAACCTGATAATCAGATCAACGGGTCTGCACAAGCCACCTCTAGATTTTAGTTTTTCTGTAGTAATATGTATGTACATAGAGTAATTTATATTGTTTGTTTAAACGATCATTTAGAAGAATTTTAGTTTGTAAAGAATAGCCGGTTACAAAAATTTCAAGTATAATTTATAGCTAAACATTTATTCTAATTATATTTTTGTTAAATTGACAAAAAAAATCATTAAAATTAGTTTATTATGGACGAAGATTACAGACTAAAAAACGTGCGGTCGAATTTGTACCTTTATTTTAGTTAAGAGCTCTGGAGGTTACTATATATACTACTAGCGCCTCACCCTCGCTCCGCTCGGGTTCGTCGGTACTTACGTTTTCACGTTAAGTATGCATTTCTCAGAGATGAGATATTTTCCTGCGGTAAAAAGTATCCTATATATTGACCCGGATAGCCAGCTATCACCATACCAAATTTGATCAAAATCCCTTCAGTGGTTTTTCTGTGATGCGGTAACAGACAGACAGACAAACAGACAGACAGACATAAATTCTAAAAACTATAGATTCGGCCTCCGTATCGATAATAATGTCTATTTCAATAAGATTTTCCATAAAATGTACAGATTCGACTTAGTTACATTTTTATTATACATATGTATAGACTATAGATTAAATTCATTGTAAATTACAATATTGTTATAGTGTTATTACTCTGTGATAGAAGCAGAGCTACAAATAGTGAGATGCGCATTAAGGAATTAGATACATACACTAGTGATATAGTGACCCAGCTTCACTAGTAGGGAGCCTTATGTATGGTAACTGTAACAAATTAACTATGCATATCAGACTAATATGCCATGAAGCTACTTAGTATATCGGGAAAGACATAATAACATATGACTTTCTCCATAAACGAAATCTATGGAGAAAATCGCGCCAACACGTTTTAGGTAAAAGATGAAAAAATCTATTTTTGCATTTGTTATTATAATGAATCGTAAAATTTATACCGACTGCCTGCAGTTCTAATCAATTTCAAACACATCCAAAACTAATATTATATGAACTTTACATGAGAGAGCGTAGAACAATAACTACTCAGAGAGCTTAGAAAAGATGTTATTCTACAGCTGTAGTCCGCCAACCTGATGCTCCTCGTATTGAAGGGACGCCCGTGCCCAGCAGTGGGGCGTTAAAAAAGGCTGAATACTACAGCCGTTATACAATGGAAACCTAAAAAAATACATGAGAATGACATATTTTGATTAAAATTCATATTATAGTAAGTATATTCGTAAAATATACGTTTGATTCTAATAAAATTTTGGTATATTAAGGGATTTATATTTGATTTCATTTCATGACAATTCATTTTACTTAATTTCAAGTGATCGTAAGACGTCGAAATGAATAGGGACCGTAATACTAAAATTATTCCAATTCATTACGTAAATTATTTAAATATGTTAAGTGTAGCTATTAAAGTATTTATTATCAGATATTATAATATTTATTAATGAGTGATATCTTGTAAGTGTATTTTAAATAATATATATTTTGAAATGTATTGATACTTTATTTTTCCTTCTTTATACACCTTCAAACACACATTTTTAAGCTAATTGACAACTTTATTAATCGTTGGCACCTACTTTTAATATATATATATTATATATATATATATATATATATATATATATATATATATATATATATATATATATATATATATATATACACGACGACACGTTTGGCTCAGTGTGTAGTGACCCTACTTGTTGTGCCAGCGGTCGCGGGTTCGAGTCCCGCTGGGGGCATACATTTGTGTGATTAGCACGAATGATTGTACTCCAGTCATGGGTGTTTATATTTATAATATGTATGTATTTAAAGTTACATATATGTAGTGTATCAACTATCTGGTATCCATAACACAGGCCTCGTAGCTTACCATGGAACTAGATGGTGCTGTGTGCTAATGTCCCAACATATTTATTACTAGCGACTCACCCTCGCTTCGCTCGGGTTCGTCCCTAGGTTACGTTTCACTGCTGAACTGAGCTAAACGTTGATAAGTCAGCCTGTGAGTCGCGAGTAGTGAATAAAAATAGTAATTGCGAGTGTACCTTAGGTGATAGACATATAATATTGCGAACTTCCCTGTATAACTTTTTAAGACCTACAATTTTCTAGTACATTGTTTTGATTTATCTCTTAAGGTTCAGCCAGCGTTAGCCATATAAACTTCTAAGGACGACTCGATAGAACCAGTCATTGCGTTTTCCCGCGGGAACGAAAAATGTGCCTGTAGTAAAAGGTATCCTAAATGTTGACTCGAGTGATAAGCTATCACTATACAAAATTTAATTGAAATCGGTTCAGTACTTTTTGCGTGAAACGCGCACATCGATTTAACTATGTTAATTTTGCTATAGGTATAGATAAGAATAGGTATTGCGAGTGTACCTTGAGAGATAGACATATACTGTTGTAGATATTTCTGTTGGCCTTTTCAAGATCTACAATTTTTTAGTACATTGTTTTGATGTATGTCTTTAGGTTTAGCCAGCGGAGGGTTCCTAAGGAGGACTCGATAAAACCAGTTATTGCGATTTCCCGCGGGAAACAAAGATTTTCCAAAAGTAAAAGTTATCCTAAATGTTGACCCGAGTATTAAGTTATCAGTTCACAAAATTTCGTTGAAATCGGTTCATTACTTTTTGCGTGAAACGCGTACAGACAAACAGACAAACAGACAAAAAGACAAACAGACAAACAGACAAACAGACAAACAGACAAACAGACAAAAAAATTAATAACTATTGTTTTGGGGTCTATATCGTATACATAATACGTTACAGTCATTGTTTTTAAAAAATATTTCATGTACAGATTTCGCTAAGTTACTGCTTTATTATAGTATAGATATTTATTTTATATATATATATATATATATATATATATATATATATATATATATATATATATATATATGAAGAAGCAGTGGTAACCCAGTGCAATGCGCTCGCTTGGGAAACCGAGTAAAGCGGGTTCAAATCCCGAGTCTCGCACCTTTGATATTTTCATGTGCGAATCATTTCTAACATGATTACCACTTGCCTTACGGTGAAGGAAAACATCGTGAGGAAACCTGCATGTCTAAGAAAACCTAGCAAGTTTTCGAGGGACATGTAAAGTCGGCCAATCCGCACTTGGCCAGCGTGGTGGACTATGGCCTGATCCCCCTCGTATTGAAGGGAGGCCCGTGCCCAACATTGGGACGATAAAAAAAGGGCTGAATACCTACATACATATAAAGAAGCTAAGAATATAATACTGTATAATATTACATTTTTAGTTTCTTAAGAAGTCAGCTTCATTTGAAAAAGCAGTACAACATACGTTAATTAAGAGTTTCGATTGACAGATTTACAATTTTGCAACGAACTGATAAATGGTATAAATAGCTTGTATTGCGAAAGCAAAACCTAAATCCTATGTAAGAGGGAAGTTGTGGATCATAAAGTCCGGAATTCCCGATATATCGCAGTATCCAGCGGCCGCCGCGCACGTGCACGTGCCGCCCGCCTTAGCGTCCGCCCGCCCACACTATATATATACCTAATTATGTTAATATTACAAAACACTAAACTCCATTTAAAGTTTTTAATATGTAAAATGTTTTATCGTTTTCATTATTAAATAATTTCTGAAGAAAAAAACACATATTCGCTCGAAAATTGCGAAAAATTTACTTCTCTATATGAAGAAAATGAGAGGAAATCGGAATTTTGAGTACATTTTTATAATAAAATGTGCATGTTTCATACAATTGTGCGATCTATATTTGTGTTCGTGGTCGTAAGTGAAATTATGTGGAACTCTATAAAATACGATAATGGTGATATGTGATTCTAAATTAAAAGTGTAAATTAGATTTAAAATAGATAGAAGAAGTAATTCACAATGTCTCGACGGGACACTCGTATAGAGCGCTTGGAGTACCCGCCGCCGCCTCCGAGCAACTGCGCCAAGGTTCATATTTAAATCATGTTTTTAAAGTTCAATATTTTATTATTTAATGACGAATTACTATTTAACCACATTGTGTAATAAAATAATATAAATTGTATAAATTTTGAATCACTCACTTTGGGCGTACAGTGGTACCTGCAGTACTAATATATATATATATATATATATATATATATATATATATATATATATATATATATATATATATATATATATATATATATATATGATCTGTGCTACAGTAGACAAAAGTAATACTTTTAATGTCTTAGTTATAAGTAAACTTTCATTGAGTATATTATTTATTTTGTAACTTGGAAAACATGCAGCATATACAAACATCAAATGCAAACTACTTTAGGATTACTCGTAGTAAGTAGATAAAAGTAATACTTTTTTTCAATAATCAAAAAAGTTTCGTTTATACATACGATAGAGATAAGCAGAGTATACTTGCTTACAAGTAAAGGAAATCAAATATAAATAAAATGTGTAACTACAAAATAAAAAGAAAAAAATTTAAAAATAATATTTAATAGATTCTAGTGTCTTTTTTAAGTTCGGTTATTTTCTTTATATAATTTTACTAGCGACTCACCCTCGCTTCGCTTCGGGATCATCCCTAGCCAAAAACAAATCAATCCCACGGGAACCGTACATTTTACGGGATGATAAATAGCTTATAGCCTTTCTCAGTTAACGGGCTATCTAATGCAAATTTATATATATTATTATATATATAAATTTGCATTATTATTATATATATATATATATATATATATATATATATATATATATATATATATATATATGATCTGTGCTACAGTAGACAAAAGTAATACTTTTAATGTCTTAGTTATAAGTAAACTTTCATTGAGTATATTATTTATTTTGTAACTTGGAAAACATGCAGCATATACAAACATCAAATGCAAACTACTTTAGGATTACTCGTAGTAAGTAGATAAAAGTAATACTTTTTTTCAATAATCAAAAAAGTTTCGTTTATACATACGATAGAGATAAGCAGAGTATACTTGCTTACAAGTAAAGGAAATCAAATATAAATAAAATGTGTAACTACAAAATAAAAAGAAAAAAATTTAAAAATAATATTTAATAGATTCTAGTGTCTTTTTTAAGTTCGGTTATTTTCTTTATATAATTTTACTAGCGACTCACCCTCGCTTCGCTTCGGGATCATCCCTAGCCAAAAACAAATCAATCCCACGGGAACCGTACATTTTACGGGATGATAAATAGCTTATAGCCTTTCTCAGTTAACGGGCTATCTAATGCAAATTTAATTTTTCAAATCGGGTTAGTAGTTCCTGAGATTAGAGCGTTTAACCAAACAAACAAACGAACAAACTCTTCAGCTTTATAATATTAGTATAGAAATTTTATATTTAGGTTTGAGTCTAGACTCACCTGTTCGGTTACCATCGACACAGTATAAGAACTTTCTATTAATCGGCAGTTTATTTAGAAGAAGCATTAACACTTGCTACTACTGTGGAATAAAAGTTTGCAAGGAGACCAGCATGTCAGAGAGAACCTAACTAGTTTTTGAATATATCTGAAGTCCTCCAACCTGCATCGAGCCAGCATGCAGCGTGGCGAATTATGTCCTTGCATTATTTAGAGTCTCGTGTCCAGCAGTGGGACGTCATCATCACGTCATTCATATTATATTTATTATTATAAACACATACTTAATACTTTCTTAGATTTACGCCAATATTTGACATTTTAAATAAAACTATCTTTCCGGATTATTTCGCGGATTTATTTTGATTTTCGGTTCCCGACGTTTCGAATGCTTTACAGCAATCATGGTCACGGGAGAGACTAAGGTGTTAAACATCTCAAAGGCGTTATATACTTGTTACATATAGTTTTATTTAAAATACATACTTAGCTTAGCTTCACGTTAGATCTCTGATGAGATAGTTAGAGGAACAGATTGCTAAGCGCTACGAGCTTTGCATACCACTTCCATTTCATCTGGAATTATTTTCCTTATGCCTGGTCTTTGGTATGACTTGAGATTAACCTTTTATAAATATTAAATTTAAAAAATACTTTGCCGTTATACCCCTTTTATATCTTCGATATCAGTTAGTATCAGAGGAATTAAGACTTCCGCGGCGGCAAAAAATGTAACTTACTATATTTTAAGTAACAATCTGTTGGATGAGGATCGAGGTGTGTTCTCGTATGTATACTTTGTTGGTCTTTAATACAAGTGAAGTTATTGGAGGATGTTGAACGTGTGAATTTGATTTTGCCCACTTAGAAAGACGCATACACGTAAATCAAGCACACGTTTTTCCATGTGATGAACAGCAAGACGTGTTTATGTCAGCTCTTCTAACTCAATTGATTTCATTTAAGAAGTACTTTTATAACATAAATACAGAGCAATTTTATGTTCCGAAGAATAAGAATTTTAAACGCCTATATTCATATTTATTTATGACTAGGTTGATTACCCATACAAACTTTCATCCCCATTTTCAACCCTTTAAAGGATGATTTTTGGGATAAAAACTATACTATGTCCTTTCTAGGGTCTCAAACTATCTTCTTAACAAATTTCATCTAAATCGGTCGAGTAGTTTCGGAGCTTATTCGGTACAAACAAATAAACAAAAAATCTTTCCTCTTTATAATATTAGTATAAACTAGCGACTTAACCTCGCTCGTTTCTTCAAAATACAAACACAAAGTATATTTATAACAATATAATAATATAACAAATTTTATTACAAAAAGAAATAAAGAGTGCGTGTATGAATGTGTACACGTGCAAGAAGTAAAACTTCTGAAGGTTATCGATACTCTTTATGAAATTCAATTCATGTTTTAAATAATTACGATAGATAAGATACTAAAAAAATAATTAAATAACGCATATTAGGCATATTAAATACATATTTAACATATTTAAGGAAAGAATATAATATTAAATATCATTGTCAGACAATAACAACGGTTACCATGGCAACAAACGTTCGCCTCGCCCGATGACACTTTTCGTAACGCTTTCGTCACGCATTCACCAGCTTACTCCCCAAGTCAAGCTTGCGTAAAGAAGTTTTACTTCAAAACTAGCCTATGTGTTACTCCAGCTCTTAGTCTATCTGTGTATTAAATTTCATACAAATACGTCCGACTTTTCAGCGTGAAGGAGTATTAAACACTTACAACCACATAATCAACATTCGCATTTATAACATTCGTGCGGTTGCCGTCGTGACGTATTGGCATGGCGTCGGTGCATGGTGCTCGACTCGTGTTGTTTACGTTTAAGATATCGTAGGTTCGATAATCTCGCGGGATCAATGATTCTATGTTTATTAATAATCTTAGCTTTTAAAGTTTATCAAAAATATATTAGTATGAAATATAAGGCGGCAACGAACAGTTTCGTTACACAATAAATCATTTGTCCGTAATATTCGTATATAAAGTACATATGTACTAAGTACTTGTACGTAAATAAAAATATATAGCGAGAAAGCTAGAAAAAAATAGTAGTGTAAAGAGATGGCTAAATTAAAGCTGTATTGAATTGGTGATGTAAAAGCACCAGCTGCCGATGCCGATGCCCATTCCTCAATCTTGGTTTACAGGATATTACAAAAAACTGAAAATATAAATAATAGAAATTAAAAATAGTCCCATTAAATCGCTAACTCTTGTAAGCAAAGGAATTATAACGAATTATTTATAACTAATAATTAACTTAATTTATATAAACTAGCTGCTCACCCTCGCTTCGCAAGGAAAACAAAAACAAATCTTTCCCACGGGAACCATACAATTTTCCAGAATAAGGTATCAGCATGCTAATTTTTGCTAAATTAGATGCAGAAGTTGTTGTGTTCTAAGCTGTATAAGTTACTATAGTTTTTTAACTATCCCACGGAACTCTTTAATTTTCCGGGATGAAAAGTATCTAAGATATTGACCGGAGATATAAGGCACCACCATGCAAAATTTCATTTAAATTGGTCCAACAGTTTCGGAGAGAAGCCCGTACAAACAGAGAAACAAAAAAAAAATGAAAAAAAGAACGGATTTTTTCTATTTCTCTTCTTACATCCTTCTGACTCGGTTTAGCATTTTTTTTCTATGTACAGATATTCGACCCCTACAGTTTTATTATACATATGTATAGATAAAACTATTTTGTATTTTTTCGCAGATTTATTTTAATTTATATTTCCCGACGTTGCAATTTTGTGGGTAGGTGCTATCTGTAACAACTACACAATGACCTTTGAGACATCTAAATCCTTAGTCTCTCCCGTGACCATGACTGCTGTAAAGCATTCGAAACGTCGGGAACCAAAAATTAAAATAAATCCGTGACAAAATCCGAAAAGATATTATTTAAAATGTTAAATATTCGCGTAAATCTAAGAAAGTCTGTGGAAACTTGGAAACTTGGTTGGTTTTAGAATTATTTTTATATGTGTTTATAATGTAATTATTTATTGTACTGTGTGTTTCCCTTAAAAAGCTAATAAATAAATAAAAAAATAAAATAAAAAAAAAGTATTAATTTATTTTATGAACAATAGAGCTATATAGTAAATCCATGGGTTTAGGTGTTGTACTACACATGGAAGCTGTGCTCCGTGGTGTTCTCACACTTCGTGATGATCAGCCTGGTGGTGGCGTACTGCATACTGGGGGCTGTCACTTTTGAGAAGCTGGAATCTCAACATGAGAGAGAGGTAATTCTATTTTTGTATACAAAGCTTTTTGCAAGAAAGTAGTTTCCATCGGACACCATTGGGATGAACCAGAATTAATAATGTTTTGTGTCACTCTATAAAGCTGTGAAATAGCTAATTACGTGTATAATCGTATTAATAAACGCTCTCACGTACTTATAATATTATTGAACTTTGAAAATATCTAGGGAGTTGATTTTGAACTACATATTCTATATATTTTAATTGCCACATTATTTTTAATTTGAGAATGCTTGATAATACAAATTAATTTGAAGTAAACGTAACGTAATTTTAATGGTTTCTGAGATTAAAACCATATTATTATGATTTAAGTGTAAATCAGATCTATGACACGATATTTTATTTTAATACTAGCTGACCCGGCAAACGTTGTTTTGCCATATAAATAATTTCCTATTACTAAAATGGCTATTAAAAAATAAGGGTTGATCGTAGAAGGGTGAAAATTGAGGATTGTATGTATTTTTGTATGTTGTATCATAAAAAAATAGAAATTAAAAATTTTGTCTAAAAAATAAAAAAAAAATTTTTGGGGTGGACTACCCCTAACATTTAGGGGGATGAAAAATAGATGTTGGCCGATTCTCATAGATACCGGATAAGCACAAAAAATTTCATCAAAATCGGTCAAGCCGTTTCGGAGGAGTATGGCAACGAAAACTGTGACACGAGAATTTTATATATAAGATTTTTTTAAATAGTTGGATGGACTATCATCCGAATATATTAATGGAGAAATTAGCGAAAAATGTGAAAAAAAAATTCTGGTATTAATAATATTTTTTTAAAGATAAAATAACATTATCTAAGTTTAAGATTATTGTTTAAAGTAATTGTTTAATTTGTTTAACTCTACCAGGATGCGGACTATAAATAATGTATATAACGTAGGTATCACTTTGATTTGAATTCAAACAAATAGACAGTTAGACTCGATTTATTTATTCAGTTAAAACGTGTTGCAGGTAAAGATGAACATATCGCAGATCCGCGGCAACACCACGCAGAGCATCTGGCTCATGACCAACCGCGTGTCGTATCTCAATCAGACCAACTGGACTGCTGAAGTCGTTGATATGTTAAAAGTATGTCAATTTTTATTATTTACCTACTTTTTGTACATTTTTTGTAAGAAAAAAGAATTGCATTTTTTTAAGCAAAAACCTTATCTAAATACCATAATTGATCCATATCGTCAGAGCCGTTTCTAAGGTACACGAAATCTATACTTAATATTATAAAGCTGAAGAGTTTGTTTGTTTGTTTGTTTGGTTAAACACGCTAATCTCAGAAACAACTAATCTGATTTGAAAAATTCTTTTTGCATTGGATAGCCCGTTACCTGAGGAAAGCTATAGGCTATATATAATCGCGGAAAAATGTACGGTTCCCGTGGGATAGATGTAGTTTTATCTAGGGACGAACCCGAAGCGAAGCGAGGGTGAGTTGCTAGTATTTTATATATGTGTGTACATGAATTTCTCATTTAATATTATAAGATACTAAGATAGATATTCGTTATATTTTATTATGAAAAAAATCACTTAAAAAAAACCATATTTAAAATATTTCAATAAAATTATTAAGCTTACTCTAGTTGCTAGACCGACTTTGTCGTAGAGCATTATAATTATTTCGAGTTTCATATTATATGAATCATTAGCCAATACAACTTTTGGCAGGACTTTGAAAATGCGATATTGCTGGAGATGAAGGTGCGTGGCTGGGACGGCAACGAGAGCACCGAACATATCCAGTGGACCTTCTTCGGAGCACTATTCTACTCGATCATCGTCATTACTACTATTGGTAAGTCTTACTATTACTTATTATTTATTAAATCAGCTTTAGCTTGCGTAAGATCTGCGTTAGTAAATAAATAAATAAATATGTTGGGACATTAACACACAGCACCATCTACATAATTCCATGGTAAGCTACGAGGCTTGTGTTATGGATGCTAGAAAGTTGATACACTACACATATATGTGTAACTTTAAATACATACATATAAACACCCATGACTGGAGTGCAAACATTAGTGCTCATCACACAAATGAATGCCTCCAGCGGGACTCGAACCCGCCACCGCTGACACAGTAAGTAGGGTCGCTACAAACTGACCCAAACGTGTCGTCAATAAATCGTAGTCTGTTAATTCAGGAGAAGGGCTATCTCCATTGCGAATTTTACTTTAAATGAGCTGTTACTGCGTTAAGAGGTAACAAGCATACTCACTCAAAAATTTTTGTGCTGAATTATATCCTTTTGTTAAATGGAAGGGGTCTAACCTAGTGATATCTTCGTCAAATGGCTTTCATTCAAGCTTCAAAGCTAAATTATTTGCAAAACAGTAGTTTTAATTATCCCACAAAAAGTCTTCCCGTTGGGCCACTTACATCTTCATACAGAAAATCACGCCAACCCGCAGCTCTGTTTCTGCGAGGAAGAAGGATACACAACTCGACCAACAAATCACATGTAACAACATATATATTGTCGCATTTATAATATAAGTCTGGAATTATTCGCTTACGTAGCGTCTATGAACTTCTTAACCTATATTTGTTTGTAACAATCTACAGAGAGTAATTAAATCATTTCCCACGACATTAGTATTTTGAAAAAAATATATATTTTCTAAATGTACCTACTTTATTAATTCTTTTATTGAAACTTTTTTAAAGAGCAAAAAAAAAAAAACTATTTCTCTGCAATTTTGCTTTATTTTTACTGTTATGAACTTTTAAAATTGATTATATAAAATAATTTAATTGTAACAAACTGTCTATTATTTAACTATATTATAAGACTAGCGACTCACTCTCGCTTCGCTCGGGTTGGTCCCTAGCTTGCTTGCCCATACAAAATTTATCCCCATTTTCACCCCCTTAAGGGATGATTTCCGGAGTGAAAAGTATTGTATGTCCTTCCCAGGGTCTCAGACTATCTTCTTACCAAATTTCATCTAAATCGTTTCAGTAGATCGAGAGATTACCCCCCTACAACCTCACAAACTCACAAACTTTACCTCTTTATAATATTAGTATACATATACATATGATATATATCTTAGATTTTTTCTACCACGAAGTTGGAAAACCTTTTTAGTGGTGGCGAGTTCGATTATGTATTCTACAAATTATTGGAATTTGTGAAAAGTAAATATTTATTTACCGTATCCTGTATGGTGCAGGGATGCTGCAAGTGTATTAATACTACATTGGTACTTTAAACACAACTTTATTTAAATCAAATATTTTCTAAAAAAAATAAAATATTCTAAAATTAAACTAAAATCGTTAATTATTCAGTGTTTGACGTTAAACGCGATGGTGAAGTTAAAAATGTAGTTTGAGTTATTCATGCATTGCGATATATCAAAGACGGCCGGCGGCGCTGGCGGCGCGCCAGCGAGCAATATCTATACGTCAATTTTTTATATCCATTATTGAGGCCAGTGGCTCGATGTCGAGGACACTCGGACAGTGCTATCAAAAATATATTTTCATATTTTGGATAAAATTATTTTCAATAATATATAAATATATGTATATAAAATTATATTTTTTTTATTTTATTTAAAATTTTGGTAAAAAAAAAGCTAGTGCAAGCAGCCTCGTTCTTTTTTTGTGTTATTTTTTTTTGCTTTGTATTTATTCGGATTCTTTTTGCGACGCGAGCACCCTGTAATTGTATGAGAATTGTATAAATAGTACTTTAATATAAATTGTTATGTACATAATTACATATATTCAAACAGATTCACATTTATCTACAGCTACGTATACAAGTGGATCCAAGCCGCAGTTTACAGCGCGGTGTTAGCACAGAATTCGTCCGTTAGATCTACTCGTACCAAAATATTTACACTAAACTCATCGCAACGAGCACTCGACGCGTAAACACGCCCGCTGCGGACATTGATTACCGACAGTAAATTAGTTTATTAGTTATCACAGTACAACACTTAAAAGTAGTAGTTTCTGGGGCCAATCTGACCTGTTGGGCCTCCTGGACCGACGAGAATTTGCCTTCCTGGACCTATTATTCCCGTGGGACCACCTGGGCCCACTAACACCCCAGGGTTTTGTGAGGGACGGTTGAATCCAGATGGCCCTATTATTCCTGTGGGTCCACCGGGTCCAACCAGAACACCTTGGCGGCGTGGCCCTATTATACCAGTTGGGCCACCAGGACCAACTAGAACTGGCCGGTTGAACGCTGGACCAATAATTCCTGTGGGACCTCCCGGTCCGACGAGCACTCCTCTTTGTGCACTTTCGCTAGGTCCTATTTCTCCAGTGGGACCCTCTGGACCAACTAAAATATTTTTTTGGCCGTGATTTTTATTTTGTCCTTGAGAGCCTACAAAAGCAGGTCTTTCAGGGCCAACCACTCCGGTGGGGCCACCGGGGCCGACTAATACTTGATTTTTTTGCGGGCCGATACTGCCAGTGGGGCCGCCAGGGCCGACGAGTATTGGCTGATCTCGATTATCGTAACTCTCGTGATTTGGTCTAAATAATCCGTTGTTACTGTTGGGCGGAGGGAAAGGCCCCGCATTGTTGGCTTGATTGGGATATAGCGTTGGATGGTCATCGACTTCGTTGAAATATTCTGAAAAATAATATCACGTTAGAAAGAAATGTTGTTGACATTAAGATTTATTATGATATGATGTAACTCCTTTGGGATAGAGATATTTGTATTTGATTTAGAATTATCGGAAAACAACAAACACAACACGAAAAGTCTATTTTTTTATCTTTGTCTGAATTATGTATAAGGAATTTATTTATTAGGTTTATTACAACGTGAGCGAGTTCAATATTTTATAATTTATTGTCAAACGTGTACCTGAAGGATACTTGTTTTGTTGCCTGGGTTGATTGTAACAGCATAGATATTGGTTGGTTCCGCATGCGTTCTGAAAAAAGAAGTACATAGAAAAATAAATTTAAATTTTATTTCAAATTATTATAAATATTATTATAATAACAGATAATTAACTATTTTCATATTGTCTATACCTTAATAATAAATAACCATTAAAAAAAGCTAAATATAACATCTATATCTATACATATAATAAAAGTGTAACTGATCGTTGTCTGTATATGGAAGATGTTTGGGAAAAAATATTATTGGAGGTCTTTACTAACGCAATAGAACCCAAAACAATTATTGTTTTTAGAATTTTTGTTTGTTTATCTGTGCGCTTGTGTGCGCTAATCTCTGAAATGGCTTAACCGATTAAGGAGCGGTTTTCACTAATATATTGTGGTAAACTTTACTTAACATTTAGTGTTTGTTTTATTTCAATTGGCTGATAAATAAAAAAGTTATGTCAATTTAAAGAGCCACGTAAGGACGAACCCGATCGAAGCGAGGGTAAGTTGCTATTTTATCAAATAAAGCTAATACTTGTATGTACTTACATTATAATCAGTCTGTACTTGGCAGTCTGGGCGGGACACGCATTTGCAGTGCTGCAGCGAGTCTAGCGGTCCGTCCCTAGGAATAACAGCAATAATTATAATATATATATATATATATATATATATATATATATATATATATATATATTATATACTTCTTATTAATTTTTGACTGAAATTGTGATGTGATGAATTATTCATGAACGAGTATGTTTTGTGAAAATATAAATAATGAATAATAAATTTTCGATACTTTTTTACCGATAAGATAATAATATGAAATAGAGATGTTTTCACCAACACACACTTTTCTTGAGGAGTTTTCCATACAAAGTAACTATTTTTCAACTGCATCAGTCATAAATGCCTTTAAAAAATTTAATGGAACACGTGATTCACGCCAGAAGCTGCTGCAGCCTACTCAGCAAGTACATGAAATTCTAATACACATACACACAAATGCATAAAAATCTAATAATAAATAAAAATTATACCTGTTTTGATCATTCAGAAAGACTGTTTGTCCGTTTATACGTATGCCATTGTCGTAGCCTTGCTCGACGCGCACGGGGTAGCGCCCGGCGCCCGGCGGCTGGTTGTAGAAGCCCTGCGTATCCGTTGCCTCTTCGAAGGGAATCTCGTCTGCTTGGATATTGCTATCTCTGTATTAGTAAAAACAATGAATGTGTGTAACCTTTACGCTTGAACCTTTACGGTTGAAGTAAAACTTCTTTGGCGCTGTGGCAGATATCGCAATTAAATTACAACAAATCAAAATATAAATATAATATTTTTTATTAAATTATTAGTAGAGAGAAAGGGAACCAAAAATAAAAAAAAATCCGTGAAATAATCCGACAAGATAGTTTTAGTTAAAATGTAAAATATTCGCGTAAATCTGAGAAAGTATTAAAATATTAGTAATAAACACTTTTGTAAGTAGTATTTTTTTTAATAATTAATAATAAAGACTCTCACTTCCTCGGTACTCATTTTTTCAGTGACTTACCCCTTCAGATATAAAGAAGTTTTACTTCACAAACTTTTAGAAGTGAATAAATGAATGAAAACTTTTTTGGGACATACATCGGTTACTAACAAATTTATTACCAAATATTATTAAACTAAACCAAAAATAAAAAGTACAAAAATAACTTTGCTCACATTTTTTTTTTATATAAAAAAAAAAAAACGATAGAGGACCTCGATAGCGACGAAAAATTTAATAGAGGTAAAATTTATTATATTTGTTCAGAAGGTCATGGAAGAGAAAGAAAAAATATATATAAATAGAACTAGAATCATGTCATCTCACAATGGCAAATGGAAATAAGTCCTTTATTTATAGCTTATTTTTTACCGATCATTCTGTATATAACATGTTTTTTCCATTCTACGCGACATTGACGATGAAAATTGCGCACAAAGGTACTCCTCGAAGCCATGAAACTAAAGAATTGAATTGAATTCATACCTTATAATGAAATTGCTGTCGTACCCATTTTATTTAGTAAAATTATGGTTTTTTTTCACTGAAAGTACTCTTGGTGTGTACAGTTAAGTGGTAACAAGGTCTTTGGATTACGATTGTAACGACGATATTGACGAACTTTTATTTTGGAGGTTAAGTTTGGTAACTTTCGTCCAGTTAAAAGTGTGACGTATTAAATAAAAGGGATCCTTTAACCAAAAGGCAAAAACAAGATTATTTACATGTACCGATCAATTCAATGAATATTTTAGATGGGTATTTTAATATGGATTTATTTATTTCAGTTTTGACGAAACAAATCAGTTATGAAAAATATAGCATAAATTAATTATTTCATGTTGCGAAACCTTTTGAGCATTGGTCAGACTCGGACTTGGCCAATTTTTTATTATTAGTAATTGGCAGCTCGATCTATTAATTATTTAAATAAGATTACAAAAACTAAATACGGAAGCAATACATTTGACGGTTTACTGTTGAAATACCAGTAAGTATTGTAAGCATTTGCGCGAGTGTTTATATAATAAAATGTGGGCCAATCTATTCATTATTACGATCAGCGCATGAAAGTTTAAGCAATACAGTTCAATAATGCTTTAAAAGATTTGCCGGATAGTTATCTCATTAAATTGTACTAAATAGGAGGCCCAAGTAAGACATTAGGTTATTAAATTACCCGACTGCAGCGAAGCCGAAAGGAGGGTTATGTGTTTGACGTGTATGTATGTTCAGACATACATATATATAATCAGTCCTATGTTCCCTCTTAATTATGAATCGGCTTAACCGATTTTATTGATTAATACGAAGTTAGATTTGTCTTGATAACGCGAGTGTTATAGGCTATAACATATGTATATATGTACATACATGTGGCAAGATTCGAAACAAGTACGTATGTCTTCAAGTGCATTATACTATGGTTTTTTATTAAATTGTTTTCTTCGTTTTAGTTCGCTTTCTACGCAGTTCGGGTTTTTTAATTTTTATAATTTATTTTATTTTGCATATTATTTGTTTTGGAGATATTTGGACAATTAAGGAGTCGAATATACAGGTTTTGGTTATAGTCATGTAATAGGTTACATGCTATATAATTAGTGATTTATGACTTTTTAAAATTACAAATGTGGGTATGCAAACGATTGTTAGAATTATATCAAACTAATTATCAAGCAAACTTGCGACTTGCTACAGAATTTTATACATATTACTAGCGACTCACCCTCGCTTCGCTTCGGGTTTGTCCCTAGATAAAAACACATCTATCCCACGGGAATCGCACATTTTTCCGTGATGATATATAGCTTATAGCCTTTCTTATTTAACGGGCTATCTAATGCAAAAAGAATTTTTCAAATCGGATCAGTAGTTTTTGAGATTAGCGCGTTCAACCAAACAAACAAACAAACAAACTCTTCCGCTTTATAATATTAAGTATAGATTAGCAATAATTACTCATAATACATTTACACCACACGTAGTTACGTGTCGGCTCGACATTGATACCTCCTCCTTGCGTAAGTTCATAACTCAGAAACAATCTCAGAACTCCCTGGATGCAATCAATCTGCACTCTATTTATATCGCAATTGCGGTTGCCGAATACGTTCTTCCTTGATATAGGATAATATAGTTGAACTTTGATTCTGTTTGCCTTAAAGTACTAATATTAGCCCGCAGTTCCTACTAGATCTTTTTATACTATCGATAAAGATATTCATCTTATTTTCGACAAAACTTTTAATAAATACAAGGAGAACACTTTGAAAACACAATAGCTGATGACAGAATGTAGAAATTCAATAGTTTCATAACTCGCAATATGAATGTGAGTTAGTGACGTAAACAGTATCTATTTCATAAATGGCGATTGTGGGATAGTGTAGTGTGTATTGTAATAAGAAAACAATACGTGTGATAGGGATGCGATGTCGGCCAAGGCGCCGCAGTCGCCCGACCGGAACGCCCCGGTGTACTACATACTGATTTTGTATCGGCCCATTCATGTGGTTAATTGCTCCATCGACCTTCAACTGCTGCATCTTAGCAAGAATGATATAAAAGGTCATAACGATTTTTTTTTAATTAACACTAAAATACGTACATATATTAAAACTGAAACGGGGTCAGAGTTTCGCACTGCATATTATTTAGTTAATTATAATCTTCACTGACTCACTGACAGACAGCGCACAGACGAAATCACCGGCTCTAGAAGCGTCATATTTTGCTTTATCTCTTCGTTATTTTTATATAAGATTATAATACATTTTTTAGATACGCGGAATTATTGTATTTGACATTTAAAAAAAATATATTTTTTTGGATTATTCGCGGATTTTCATGTATCAATCTTGGTCATGGAATAGACGTTTTTTGACGTCTCAAAAGTTATTATATAGTTTTTCGTTGGTAATTTAATTGTATTAACATTTTATGAACGCAATTTAAATAGGTTTAAGAAGGAATAAAAGTTTTTACGTATGGTTAGTTAAAAATACATAGTTGTATTTAAAACTTAGTATATGATAGAAGTAGAGTCAGTTTATTTAATTTTTGTCATTATTATCGATATAGAGGCTGTATCTATAGTTTTTAGAATTTTTGTTTATCTGTGTGTATGTCTGGGAGCGCATCACGAGAAAACCACTGGATAGATTTTAATGAAATTTGGTATGATGATAGCTGGTTATCCGAGTCAACATATAGGATACTTTTTATTGCGGGAAAATATTTCATCCCTGAGAAATCTATACTAAACGTTAAAACGTAACTAGTGACCAAACTGAGCGGAGCGAGGGTGAGTCGTTAGAATCATATAAATACCGTCCGGCCTTTTTAAGTGACATCTACATAATCAAAAAAAAGAAAAAAAAAAAAACAGAGAAGTACCAGCGAAATTCAGCACCGACGGAGAGTATCATTTTTGTGTTGTCATTTAACTTCTTAATTTGCTAAGTTAAAAATAAAACGTAATATTTATGCATGCATAATATTAACTGAAAGTGCTTTTATCCATATTCTTTGTATTAACGAGACGATCGGAAACTTTATTAAAAGGGCAGGATAATGTTAGATCAGCTAGTTAGTTATACCTAGTCTAGTATTATAATATGATCTGTGGTTATACAAAAGCTAAATTAGTTTCTAAGATCGCACCACTACAACATTGCGTACGTGCACGCAACAATACATAATATTTATTTATTGGGTTAAGTTAATTATCAAATTCCGCTACAACTAGGTACTGAAAGCGATATTCGTTTTGATGAAATTACCGTTTACTTAAAAATATACAAATTAAGGAAATGGTATTAGTAGCTCCTGTTTGTATACTGTGTATAAGATAATTGTGAATTAATATACTGCTGCTTCGCCAGCTTGTGTCATGTTTACTGTGGATTTTTCCGTCGAGAGATATTTAGCACAAGCCCAGAATTGGAAGTTGGCGTTGTGTACCTCCCCGTGCCAAGGTAGAGAACGTACTTCAGTCCTGCGTCTCTTTTACCGGTTTTGTCGATAGTCCGTCCCATCGGAAGATGAGATTTATAGAAATAGAGAGTGAGAAATAGAAAGTGTTAATTGTCTGCACATACACTTGCACACACTTGCTCAGTATAATACTTTTAACGCAGGTCTAGTTTAGTGATATTGGCTACTGTGACCAACTCGGGAAGGACATTTTTATGAACGAACATTATTATTAGTAAGGATTGTAATTGAATACCTTTTACTATTTTTTTGCTGTGAGTCCGAGTCGATGAAACGTACTTTGCTGTCAATCCGCACACTTTCGTCGCCCACTGAGTCCGCCGGGTCCGCGTCCGGCCAGCTCCACCGCTCTGCGCACGCGCATCTCGCCACCAACAGCCATAGGAGAAATCTGTCTACAGATACAAAATATCCTGTGTTATTAAACATAAAATACTTATATTAAAAATAATACCTTAGTATTATGTTTATTATATTCATCATCATATAAAATTCTTTTCAAGATAGATTTCTCGAAAATAGTTGAGATATTTATGAAATATATGCTTATTTAATCCTTCATATTTTTCCTAACTATACCAAAGTAAGCTAAGAAAGCTTATATCCTGATTGTTTTTTTTCTTTAACTCCGCTCTTATATCTTTTAAATATCTGTGTAGTTCAAAACTGAAACATTTAATAATAAGTTAAACATATTATTATGTTAAAGTTAAAGTAATCGGTTCATCTTCATCATGCTATTTTTTTTAACTATTCATTAATTGTTATTTTACTGGGAGGACTAATACTACTAGTACATTATGCATGCAATTATTTAATTACACAAATCACGTGATACTCGAACCCGTGCCTACTGAGATAATAGATCTTGCTTGTTAGTGGACAGTCACTGATAAGGTACCAAAATTATGAAATGACTTAAAATTTCTTATTCCACCATTAAGTGTGGGTATTTTTCTTATCTCATTATGAAACTACTTTAACTCGGAACATAATATAGATACACAAACAAACAACAGAATTGAGACCTCTTTTTTTAAAAGTCGGTCAAATAATGGATGAATAGTAACTAACGCTGAAGTATGGGTAAACTATCGTTATAGATGCTTATCATGAAGGTGGAAGATTATCTTAATGCCCCACACCACGCGAGCACGTGAGTCTGTCTGTCCGTCGTCGCGCGTGACGTCACTGCATTGTCTCAAGCAAAACAATAACAGATGCCCTACAATTAGGTATTATAGTTACTGAACGCAACTTGTTAGTCTTACTCATTGATGACTAATCGATCTTGTTAATACATTTTCAATATATTATCAGACTATTATATATCCGGAAGTTTGTATGTCTGTATGTTTGTTACTCTTTCACGCTGAAACGGCGTTGAATTTGGATGAGTACACAGATATGTACATTATGATCTGGAGTAGAACATAGGCTACTGTAAGGCAGCTAATTACTTATGTAATTATATATTACTCAAGTAATAATCTCTTAGTATTCAGCCCTTTTTAACGTCCCATTGCTGGGCACGGGCCTCCTTTCAATACGAGGGGGACCAGGCCATAAACCACCACGGTGTGGAAAGTGTGGGTAGGCGGATTTCACATGTCTTTCGAAAACTTGTTAGGTTCTCTCAGATATGCAGGTTTCCTCACGATGTTTTCCTTCACCGTAAGGCAAGTGGTAATCATGTTAGAAATGATTCATACATGAAAATACCAGACGTGCGAGAGCCGGGATTTCAACCCGCTTCACTCGGTTTTTGACGTCTCACTGCTGGGCACGGGCCTCCCTTCAATACTAGGGGGATCAGGCCATAATTGTCAATTCGCACTTGGCCACGATGGCCGGGTTGACAATTACTATGATTATTTGTTTGTTGAGTATTTTTGACGAGTGAACGCAATATTCTAGTAGGTCTAGGTCTGTACAAATTTTTCTGTATTATGCGGTCAATAGGCTAATTTTCAAATCTGTGTCCATATCAAAGTCGGGTGGTACAAAAGGGCAAAGATATTAAAAATTTGCAACTCTAAGACGTTGCTATAGTATTTAAGTGTTTATAAAAAAGTTACACATATTCTACAGATATAGTTTTTTGTTTATATAATTATATTATATATGTATAAGTAAGGAAATAGAAGTGGTTATTTCTTAGGAATACTTGTAACTATAAACGAATGTACGTAAATACACGAAAGCCTTATTTAATCTTTGATCAACTACTTAAGTTGGTAAATTTTATTTAATAAAATTAAGCCCAGTTGTTGTCCTACATAATTATATGACTTTGTTCATAAAAATCGTATTGCAAAATTTGATTTCTAAACTAAATGAAAGCAAACAGGTACACTTCACTTCATAGTTAAATTTTTGCGTCACACTTTTTTGACTTAGACTAATCGGTAATGTGGGCAGTGGTAGCCCAGTGGTAACGCGCTCTCTTGGGTAACCGAGTGAAGCGGGTTCAAATCCCGGGTCTCGCACCTCTGATATTTTCATGTGCGAATCATTTCTAACATGATTACCACTTGCCTTACGGCGAAGGAAAACATCGCGAGGAAACCTGCATGTCTGAGAGAACCTAGCAAGTTTTCAAAAGACATGAGAAGTCCGCCAACCCGCACTTGGCCAGCATCCCTCTCGTACTGAAGGGAGGCCCGTGCCCAGCAGTGGGACGTTAAAAAAAAGGGCTGAATACAATCGATAATGTCGAATGTTATATCAATATGACTAATCGAAAATATTCATATAAACATTTAGTTTTGTTTGAGAACTTCAAAAATAACAAGGGCGTGTCGAGAGTGGATAAAGAATAATTATAATTATATATTCATTTTCAGTTTCTTCGTTTCATACTCTTGTTTTACGAAATTTTATATAAGTAACTAGTGACTCACCCTTGCTTCGCTTCGGGTTCGTTTCTAGACAAAAACAAATCTATCCCACGGGAACCGTACATTTTTCCGGTATGATATATAGCCTATAGCCTTTCTCAGTTAACGGGCTATCTAATGCAAAAAGAATTTTTCAAATCGGATTAGTAGTTCCTGAGATTAGCGCGTTCAACCAAACAAACAAACAAACAAACTCTTCAGCTTTATAATATTAAATATATTAGTATAGATAAGTATAGATTTAAGGAGTCTAAAATAAATAAATAATTATCATAATATAAAGAAACACTTGTATCGAGTGAATTTTATGTACAAATGTACCATGGCAGGTAACACGCATGACCAGTGACCATTGACCAATGCCCCGTGGGCGGGCGGAGATTTCGCAACAACAAACCTAAGGACATGTGTAGTTAAAAAGCCTTGATGACGAATTTAATATCAGATGTCAGAATAAGCTGAAGTTTATGATTTTTGGAAGTCGGTCAAGGCAGTTTCCTTAAGTTTGAACGAAAATAACTTAATAAATTATATTTTAGGTATATGGAGGCCGTTAGTTTGATTTTCATCAATGCAAATTTTGTTGTGGATTAAAAATATTATGTAGTGATTATATTACTTTAAACTTACGGATAATTGATGTTTATATTTCATAAAAAATACAACGTGGGCATTATTTCTATACTTTTTATTTAACTAATTTTTAAACCAATACTTAAAATATAATATAATAATAGTAAATAACTATATTATTTAACTAGCGACTCACCCTCGCTTCGCTTCGGCTTCGTCCCTAGACAAAAACAAATCTATCCCACGGGACCCGTACATTTTCCGGGATGCTACATAGCCTAAAGCCTTCCTCAGTTAATGGGCTATCTAATGCAAAAAGAATTTTTCAAATCCGATCAATAGTTCCTGAGATTAGCTCATTTAACCAAACAAAAAAACTCATCAGCTTTATAATATATTAGCGTAAATTAATCAATAAAAAAACATATAAAAATTAAATTAAAAACATACATACCTATATACATATTTTCAAGTCACCCACGATACACATAACATATAATAATTAAATTTTAACAATTAACAATGTGTGGTCGGTGGCGCGGCCGCTGGAGTCGCGGTTATTATGCAACTGAGCTGTGAGCAGGCTTCAGGCAACTCTACTCGGCCGTTGCAACTGTAGTCGAGTAAGAAACCTATGAGGCAAGCTTTTTATTACACGTATTTATTATAAACTAGATCAATTATTCGAGTTTGCTTGCACGCTATTAGTAGTCTATACATATAATAAAATTGTAAGTAAGCCGAATCTGTACATTAAATATTTTTTGGAAAATCTTATTGAAATAGACATTATTATCGATACAGAGGCCGAATCTATAGTTTTTAGAATGTTTGTCTGTCTGTCTGTTACCGCATCACGGAAAGACCACTGGAAGGATTTTGATAAAATTTGGTATGATGATAGCTGGTTATCCGGGTCAACATATAGGATACTTTTTAGTGCGGGAAAATATTTCATCTCTGAGAAATCTATACTAAACGTTAAAACGTAAGTAGGGACAAACTCGAGCGGAGTGAGGGTGAGTCGCTAGTTTGATATATTATACTTTGAATTAACCGACTTCATCAAAAGATCTCAGGTAGCCGAGCCGAGCCGAGCATAATATAATATTTTCGGGATTATTACACTGCATTATGTTATTTTTTAATATTTTTTTGATCGAAGATTTGTATAGATTTAAAATAGGTTATTAAATTCATTATAAAATAATATAATAAAGTTATTTTGAGGTATAATTTATATTTGAAGTGAGATTTGACTGAAATTAGAAACATGAAGAATTAAGAATACATAAATTTTTTAAATCATCTGAGAAATGCTTCAAAGATTTAATTTATCTACATCGCTATTATAATCTATTGTTGGTATCGTATAAAGATATGTCTTAACTTTGTTTTAGGTCAAAGTTGAATACATGCAGGTACGTATTCGTAGTACGTTTCTCTTGCGGTTTACGAGCATTTTGCTAAATTATTGTTATTTAACTGTGGTTCTTAAAACTAAAAACTATGCAATACTAGCGAGTTACCCTCGCTTCGCTAGGTACATTTATATAGATCCGTAATAGTAGATTTGTATCTATCTCCTATGATACGCTCGCAATAACTACTTATCCAAACTTATATTATAAATGCGAAAGTAACTCTGTCTGTCTGTCTGTCTGTTACCTTTTCACGCTTGATCTGCTAAACCAATTTAGATGATATTTGGTATGGAGATAGTTTGAGACCCCGTAAAGGACATAGGATAACTTTTATCCCGGAAATTATTCCTTAAGGGAATGAAAAGAGCGATTAAAATTTGTATACGGAATCATTTCTCAAGAAAAGGATGTATATATTTTTTTTTATTTTTAAAGTAGGTACTTACTTTTCTATATCTATGTATGTATGTACTATGTATATATAGTTTATTCTATACTAACGAAAACGTACCTAGGGACGAACGCGAGCGAAGCGAGCGTGAGTCGCTAGTTGCTTAATAATTATTGCAAAGTTGCTTCTTCACAATATGAAGGGCAAAGAATTCGTTAATATGTACGTATGTAGAGTAGGTTACTAAATATCTTGGAAAAATATTGGAAGATGTTTTTTATATATTTATACATAGTTGATTTATTCATTCAACTTTATTCTAATGACTCATAGATTATTTTTATACTAACTAATAGATGTCATGTTAGCTTATTATGATATGTACCGAGGGCACAAGTTCGAGTCCAGTACAGGACAAATTAATTGTAAGTGTAATACTTCTTATCTAGACAAAACAAAGCTCAGTATTGGGAAGAGTGATCTGACTATGCCTCAAACTTTGCACATAGCATAACATTAGCATATTAATACATATAATTACAATATGAGTATATTTTTTTATTATCTGCAAAGAAAATAGTGTGAAGCTTAATTTTTTTATCCTCCATCCCTTGGCTTTTTCCTTATTAGGGGTCAGCCCTCCTAATACCTTTACGCCATTCTTGGCGATTTTGCGTCATATCTGGCGTTAAAGTCATCGTCAACATATCGTTATGTATTGTTCTTATCCAGGTAGTCGGTGGGCGTCCTCTGCCTCTTCTGCCTTCCTTAATGGCCAAGACCTGTCTAGTCATATGGTCTTCACTGCGGCGCAGTGCAAGCAAGCTTAATTTTTTTATAACTACTAAAAAGTATTTAGTATTTCTCTACTATTTTGATAGGATGGTTTTATATACGTATTCTTATGTAAGGGTTTTTAAATAAATATAAACTTACTTCAGTAAAATTTTAAGAACACAACAAATATCAAAATATATTTAATAATAATTTTCTAACTTCAAAGATATTATTGTATATAGTAAGCAAGTGTTTCAAAACTCGGCAGCCACTGAACCGAAGGCCGCTTGCACCAAACTCAGGCAATTACTGCTGGGGAAGCCCTAAGGTCTCTGCAATGCAAGTGACCCACATTTTGAAGTTTCTTATTAAATAAACCTTTTAACGTTCTAATTGCGTGAGAATGTCTTAATGAATAATAAATTTAAAAAAATCTAGTTCTTCTTACAAAAATATCTACGATTATATTCAAAATTATTTAATTTAATAAGAATAAAGCTAACCTTACTGTTTTCGTCTTAAAGAAAGTATACAAAATTATTGCCAGATTTTCTATAGAATAATTACTTTGAATGCCACATAACAGGTTTTTTTGCTACCTATCTTTTCTAGCACCTTTTACAACTTACTAAATAAAAATAGATTACACCTCGTCTAATCGCTTAAACATAACTGGCTCATTTTTCGTCCAAAGAATTGGCATTCCCATTAAGCCGGGGGAATGCTATGCTAGGCTTGTATTTTTGCCACAATTCTACACGGATATTACTTGTACAGTAATAATTAAGTATAAACTTGTTTTGTATATATAATTAAGAATATTTATAATTTCAATGTATTTCTTTTATTTTAAATAAACAAATGAAGCTTACGATAAAAATTCTACATCTAACAAATATTTGCAATAATAATGTTACATTGATTTGAAGTTAAAACAACACGATTTCTTATCTTTCTTTGGCTTTCATATCATTAAATCTATACTAATATAATATTATAAAGCTGAAGAGTTTGTTTGTTTGTTTCTTTGGTTGAACGCGCTAATCTCCGGAACTACTAATCTGATTTGAAAAATTCTTTTTGCATTAGATAATCCGTTAACTGAGGAAGAATATAGGCTATATATCATCCCGCAAAAATGTACGGTTCCCGTGGGATAGATTTGTTTTTGTCTAGGGACGAACCCGAAGCGAAGCGAGGGTGAGTCGCTACTTCTTCATAATTACAGAAATAAGATGATTTATTAAAATTAAAACAGTATTAAATAATCATCGATCCCGACTCACTCTCCTTGACTTCAATCAAATCACGAATGCTGTTTGGGAAAATCCCATCGAAAAAGATCTATCATTATTATTAATCTGAAGGCTGATATAGTAAATGTCCTCTATCATTATAGTATTTTGACAATATTGTAAGTGCTCTACAAATATGGACTCTACCGTTGAGGTTTTTACGCTTATATTTCAAATTGGTCCTAAAAAATTATATTTTTTTTGGTGTTTTGTGTCAATTATTATCGGTGACCTTGTCGGTATCCGTTACATGTGTCGGAAATTGAATGATATTATAAACTTATATCAGATAATAATTATAGTTTAAATTTTATCATTTCTTAATTTATTTAAACTAGGTAGGTATATCACCTACATTTTGCGTGCTTGATAAAGAATATTCGCTGTAGGATGATGACTCACCATTCGTTTTTTCCCTTCCTCCATCAATACTAATTAATAATATAATATAGTAATAATATATTATGCATAATACTAGCGATTTACCCTCGCTTCGTTCGGGTGCGTCCCTAAGTACGTTTTTTTAGCAGAACCCTAATTTTTTTTCTAAAATAAAAATATCCTTAGTTACTCATTATAAGATCAGGTATCTGCCAGTGAAAGTCCTGTCACAATCGGTCGAGCCGTTTCGGAGATTAGTCGGAGACAGACAGACAGATAGACAAAAATGTTAAAAATTGTTTTTTTTATTTACTTTTTCAATTTCATATGCATTTAGTAAAAAGCTGTTATTTTGATATTACAAATAGGCATTTCAATTTTAATTATCTGTATAGATTTAATAAAAAGTAAAATAAAAAAAAAACGCAAAAAGTGATTGCATCGGCCGGGAATCGAACCCGGGCCGCCCGCGTGGCAGGCGAGCATTCTACCACTGAACCACCGATGCTGTTATAATAGTTATCAAAATAGCTCTACTCACACAGTGTCCTACAAACTTACGTCACAATCACTTGTAGGTATAATGGCTTTCATGCAATGTAAAAACTTTTTACGAGTTTGTTATAACAGAGTTCTTTTGACCTTGCTTTTGTATAGCTAGGCCTTATGACTAGAGTCTGGTTAGATGTAAAAAAATGTAGAAATGCAATTGTTTTCGAATAAAATTATCCTTAATTGTAGTCTTTTAAAATATATTATATTTTCTCTAATTATTAATTTATATATTAGAGAGCACTCAAGTATAATGTATCTTAGTAGGATAACTCTTAGAATCAATTCAGTAGTTATAGAGTCTAATAACGTCCCAAACATGTGAGCAAACAAAACATTTTTAGTTTAGTGTAAAATACGTATAGTGTAAATTGCATGTAAGAATATAATTATATATTTCAGGTTATGGACATATTGCTCCGAAGACTCAAACAGGCAAAGTCGTCACGATATTTTACGCAATCCTCGGAATCCCTCTCATGCTGCTTTGCCTTTCCAACATCGGTGACGTCATGGCTTCGTCGTTTAGGTATAGTGATACTATATTATTTGTTTACTCTACTACTCTACTATAGGAAATGTAAACAGTTTTCACATACGGACCGATAGAACATAATGATACAAATGCTGTATAGATAGTCAAAACAAAAATCATTATTAAGTTTATGCTTGGTAAAAATAATTTTCGAATAATGGAAATTGTTATTTCCGCACTGGCAATTAATAAGTAAAGTTTGATTTTTAATGCCATTAGCTATTTAATACATTTTATTCGTTACAATTATAATCATAGAGGTAACTCTACATTTTGTGATCAGGTGTTTTTGCTATATATAATCAATAAGGGGTTTAATTTTACTATTGTATGAAAAATTTTATGAAAAATTATTATAATAAGTATATGTTTTGATTTAATTAACGTTTTATAGGTTTCTGTACTGGCGTGTATGTTGCTACGTGTGTACAAGGCCTCCTAAACCAAGGCATCGTTCTAAAAGGTAAATGGTCAATTTGATAAAACATTTCTGTACACAAAATGTTGATGAAACTGGTGGCGGTACCCAACGTCACACATGTCTGAATGAAATGTGGATAAATTTAGCCCGTGATTTTTATTGTGGTAAAGCCAGGCAGATAAAGAGCCTGCCGTTAAAAATGTTATCTAAGAAATTTTTGAAAATTGAATGAATATCACTCATATTTTTTAATAATAAGAATATATTTTATATAAAATATAATAGTTATTTTTTGAAATATATAGCAAATCTAAGATAATATAACTATTTGATTTCTTTAATATAGGAGGTCAGCGCGGCCAGGAAGCATGCGAAGTTCAACTCGCCGCCGAAAACCGCTTGAAAGATCTCAATCAGACACTGACTGCAGGTTTGTACGAGTAATATGCAAAGTCTTAAAATCATGATGTGCGTTTGTTAATAATTATGTAAATAATATTGTTTTACGTCAATAATATTAAATGGTTTATTGATTATAACTGCATTGCTTTGCATTAATTTAAATAGTATTTCACATTTTCTATTGCAATCGTGCTGGAAACAATATCATTATAATTGGTGGTTCGGATAGTTTTGAGAATCTTGTAAGTCTATAATTCGGTATAAGGATTCATCCTTCGCCCATTTGCTAACTGGATGAAAAGTATTTTATGTTAAATGTAAAATATGATAGAAAACGAGCACGAGAGAAGCCTAATAAAGCCCTTGCTACAGAATATAATTCAAAGGCGATTTACTTATTTTATTGGTGATCACCAATTGAGTTCTTTGTAACATAATCACATCATAATTAGGTATATGTGGAGATCATTGACTGAATAGTTTTACCATTGCTAGAATGACAAATGTCGTAAAACACAAAGCTTGGCAAATTTAGCGAAAGTTTGACAATACTATCTTTCGAGTAGTATTGTACTTTAATATGATCACTATGCTATGAATAATGTAAAATTTTACAATTTATTTAGGTATCGTGATAGTGGTTATAACACAGCTCGTCCTCGTCGCGGGCGGCCGCCTCTTGCAGCAGTCTCCGCTCCACGCACGCGTTCGCAACCACCTACATCCTCAAGGTCGTTTGGTAAGCTATATTCAGTCCGTCAGTCCAGTCTAAATCTAAAAAATTATTAATCCAAATAATATTTTACTTATTACATCTACGAAATTATCTACTAAACGTCAGTGAATCTATCACTAGTTCAGAAAGAAAATGCCCCGATCATGAGAAGACAAAGTAAATATCAAACTTACAGGACATTTACTTCCTTAGCAAAGTAATCCTTTAACGTGTATGTCATTACTTGTGAGAACACTGGTAAATATATTCCTATAAAAAGTTGAAATCTAATGTAATTGATTTCAGGACCCAGAGAATTTGAAAGAGATGATTATTCTCCGGTGCGATACGAAAAGTACGGAAGAGATGTTTACGATGAAGATGAAGGTAAGAAAGGTTGTTTTTTTTATATAATAAATATATAAATACAAGAAATGTTACCAAATATCTTGTGTATTATTACAGAAGAATTTCCAAAAATATCATTGCCATTACAAGACTTGCAGGCAGCGCTCAAAGATCTGGACAACTACCAGACCAAGTATACATCTAAACCAGAAATGAGAAGCAAATCCTTACCTAGACCGTCTAGACCCGTGTCAGATTACGGACCGCGTCGAGATTTCGATGACGAAAGGCATTTCGATATGGACGAAAGCAAAGAAATCTATGAAATGCATGACTTACATGATGTCGACTATGAGAACTATAAAGAAAGGAAAGCTCTGGAGGAGAGAGAGCGTCGATTGAGGGAGCGGAAAGACTATATACCGAGAGATCGCGGCTACGATCCTGAAGATGATGACTTTGAGTTTGACATTCCAAGAAGCAGAAGAGCAGGCTATGACAGAAGGTGGTTTATATTTTTGTTAGTTATTAACAAAATTCTTTAAAATGAACTCAAATAAAGAGAAAGATTAAATTAAACTTATTGATTAACAAATAATCCTGAAGTAACATTGTTATCAATTTACTTCAGTAAATTCATGTAAGACTCCAGTATAAATTAAAGGTTCTATATAATTATGTAATATTAAATGATATGACCTCAAAATTATTTTGAAAGGTACAACCGAGGAAGATCAGAGTATTACGAGAGGGACGTAGAGGAATGCTTGGACCGGAGGCGCGGTAGACGCGCGCGCAGTGCGGCCTATGGGTACGAGAGGCGCGCGGGGGGCGCGGGGGAGGTGGGAGAGCGCGGGTATGTGGAGCATCCGAGGCGCCTGCGCAGGCTGCACACTGTGGAAGATGCCGTGCGAGCTCCACATCGATATGTAAGTTGAAACTATGGTATACATATAACATTATTTGCTCTCTTTGTATGATTCAAGTGATATGTTCAAATTCAGAATACTTTATTCAATTTTGGTATTTCAGAAATACACTTACTGTTTTTCAAATTTCTACTACGAGTATCAGTTCTGGAAAGTGCCTCAATCAGGAGAAAACTGCCGAAAAATACTTAGCGGAACTTTAGTTCTTAAACTGTTTTGATATTAATTGAAAAAAATAAAATAAAAAATAATATCGATCATATATCACTTTCAAGGAATGCTATCTCTACATTTGTTTCCCGCCGCACTTACCGCGAGCGAAGCCGCGAGCAAAATCTATAATAGTATATATTAGCAACGCAAAATGATCCTCCTTAATTATTAATTTTCCAAAGTGATCTTGGTAAAAATATTGTTGTAGTCATTGTTTAGATATGCAGATTATAATATTTGGCACGTTTATCTAGACTCCATCTCCAGATAGAGACGATTGGAGCGACGAAGCGCCCCCGCTACGGCGCGGACGCCCCGCAGGTAAATATTTAATTATTATACATATATGAATGAAAATGTTTAAAGTACATTTGTCTGTGTGTCTGCTTGTAACGTATTCTTTTCTAACGTATTTATTTGACAGAGATGAAATGTTAGTGGTTTGTTGTGAAGTTGTTAGTTCGAACATCGAAAGGTGGTGGCGCGCCAGATATATATATATATATATATATATATATATATATATATATATATATATGCCAGATACACATATATAAATAATATGAAAAACCTAAATATAACAAGTAGTTATTTTAATTGCATGTTTCTATATGTTTCATTACACCAGACAAATTCAGGTCCGATCGCTAGCGATGATTTATAAGTATTCTTAAATAATCAATCCCCAATTAATAAGAAGAAATTTGAATAAACTGTTTTAATTGTACTTTACATAGCTCCTGCGGCTACACTTTTCATATAAATATTACTATTATAATACATATTCGTATACTACTAAGTTAGTCCTAGACATCCAATCTTTCGAATTTACAATAGAAGCCTAATCTATACTATGATAAAGCAGTAACTTAGCGAAATCTGTACATGAAATATTTTTAAAAACAATGACTGTAACGTATTATGTATACGATATAGACCCCAAAACAATATTTATTAATTTTTTGTCTGTTTGTCTCTTTGTCTGTACGCGTTTCACGCAAAAAGTAATGAACCGATTTCAACGAAGTTTTGTGAACTGATAACTTATTACTCGGGTCAACATTTAGGATACCTTTTACTTTAGGAAAATCTTTGTTTCCCGCGGGAAATCGCAATGACTGGTTTTATCGAGTCCGCCTTAGGAACCCTCCGCTGGCTAAACCTAAAGACATACATCAAAACAATGTACTAAAAAAATTATAGATCTTGAAAACGCCAACAGAAATATCTACAACAGTATATGTCTATCTCTTAAGGTACACTCGCAATACCTATTCTTATCTATACCTATAACAAAACTAACTTAGTTAAATCGATGTGCGCGTTTCACGCAAAAAGTACTGAATCGATTTCAATTAAATTTTGTATAGTGATAGCTTATCACTCGGGTCAACATTTAGGATACCTTTTACTACAGGCACATTTTTCGTTCCCGCGTGAAAACGCAATGACTGGTTCTATCGAGTCGTCCTTAGAAATTTATATGACTAACGCTGGCTGAACCTTAAAAGATACATCAAAACAATGTACTAGGAAATTGTAGGTCTTAAAAAGTTATACGGGGAAGTTCGCAATATTATATGTCTATCACCTAAGGTACATTCGCAATTACTATTTTTATTCACTACTCGCGACTCACAGACTGACTTATCAACGTTAGCTCAGTTCAGCAGTAAAACTATACTAATATTATGGAGAGGATTTTTTTTGTTTGTACCGAATTAGCTTTGAAACTACTGAACCGATTTCGATGAAATTTGGTAAGAAGTTAGTTTGAAACCCTGAAAAAGACATAGGATAGTTTTATCCCAGAAATCATCCCATAAGGGGATGAAAATGGGGATGGAAGTTTGTATGGGGAAGCAACCTACTAATAATAGAAAAAGGGTATTTCATATCCGTCGCCCTGAAACTAAAGAATGTCATAGATAGAGAAATTTTAAAAGCTTCTTCCTATCATATGAGTGTGTTGCAACAACAAAATAACACGACACAGATCTTTCTACAAAATATATATTAAAAAAAATTACATATATGTAGTATATCAGAAGTTACGTAAGAAATATGATCGCGATTCAGCTGTGGAGTAAGATGAAAACTAACACAATAGCACTGCTTGTTTGGGCTTTATCTGTGAATTTCCTTGATTGTTTCTTGAGATACCTCAAGAGTTTGAAATGATTTTGTTATCGTTTGTTTGTCTATTTGTTAATCTCCTTTTTTTATTGTCAGCGTGGGGCTCGCGTCAGTCCGACATCTACGCCGTGCAAGTTATGGGACCCGTTAAAGAAGAAGTAAGAAACTTTTTTTTAACAATGGTCATATTTACATTTATTTCTGTTATTTTTGACTAATAATTGTAAAATGTAGCCTGAACGTAATAATAGACTCTTAATTTTTATTGACCACATAAAAAACTAATCTCACCCACGGGAACCGTACATTTTTTCGGGATAAAAAGTAATCTATGTACTATTGAAGATTATAATCCATCTCTTTGCCAAATTTCATTTAAATCCGTTCAGCCGTTCTGGTGTGATTGAGTAACAAACATCCAAACATCCATCTTAACTTTCGCATTTATAATATTAATGAGATAGTAAGATGATATATACATATATAAGTAAAAAAAATGTCAATATTAAAAAGGGCCACTTTCTAACTTCTTTATTTGTCAACCCTACAAAGAAGCATCTACGAGTATTTCGTATCAGTATGTATTATATAAATAAGTTGAAGAGTAATTATAATTGTATACTGTAAAGAAAGTAAATGAGCAAAGCAAGAGGAAGGCTTTAGTTGAAAGTCTTGTACAATTAATTAACTGCCTCGGTGGTGTAGTGGCTAGCAAGTACGGCTGCACATCGAGAGGTCCTGGGTTCGAGTTTTGGGTCCGGCCAAGTTTAGTTATTCAGTCGGCCGGTCGGTCGAGAGGTCATTATTATTATTATTACTTAATTAAAATGTGCATTTCTGTTGACTCCAATCAGTATATATTTATTTTAATCGATTAATCTTATTTCTAAGATAAAATATAATAATTATGATAATCTAAGCACGTGCTATTATTTTTGCATAAAATACTTTCGATTGCAACCTGTTGCGACTTCGAACGGATGTTTATTTTATATATGTATGTACGTGTATATATCTCTACATATACTTAAATAGAACAAGATATAGGAGAAGACAAAATAGTTCAGTATCTTTTTTTCCTCTGTTTGATTTAGTGCCGACTGATTGGACACTTGTATTTATAAATGCATACGAAAATATATTTGTTTATTTATCCTTCTTATACGCTGTAAACTTAGAAACTAACAGTGGCTACTTCTACCTGTTAAAGACAGTAGTATTCGTGGGATAGAAGCCTGCGGTAAGAAATTTTTTTCCATGGGGTAGGCTTATGCCTAAAAAAGTAACTATATTTTTATATATAAACTAAGTTATGAATGTGTTTGCAGATAAAACCCGTGCCTATATGGCTGTGCGTGTTCCTGGTAGCTTCCTACATCGTCGTGGGCACATTTTTGTTCAAACAATGGGAAGGCTGGGCGTATCTGGACGCGGCTTACTTTTGTTTTATTACACTCACCACTATCGGATTCGGAGATTTCGTTCCAGCTCAGGTAAAAAGATGAGACATATATAAAATGTTGGTACTTGGTATCCACTTACTCGTTTTTTTAATCACTATTTTAATCACTATGTTTCAAAATTATTTATTTTTATTGTTTTCATGGTTACATACTTAGGTTATTTCTATCTAAATTAATATGATTAGTGTATCGTCACGTCGTTAATATTTATTTCTCATTCTGTATGGAAATACGTTTTTACGCCGAAGATGGGGCTCAAGTCTTGCTCGGGATTACTTTTGTATTAGTTAGTAGTAACGTTATAGTAAATTATTCCCTTCTTTATTGATTGCCACAACACTACAAGTGAGAAACTTCACAAGGCTTACTTTTGTAATTTTTATTCTGTGGTAAAAATCTCTCAATAAAACACATTCGCTGCAAGTTTTTTTTTACTTTATTCATATTATAACAACACATATAATCAAAATATGCTTTCAGGGTCAGAGCGGTGAAGGCGCAGACGCGGTACACTCCATAGCGCTATGTTCCTTATATTTATTATTCGGAATTGCTCTATTAGCTATGTCTTTTAATCTCGTACAAGAAGAAGTTCGAGCGAACGTCGCCGCTATTGCGACCCGCCTCGGCATCATCAAGCCCAGGGACCACACTGAAGACTACTAATCAATACATAGTATAAAACTAAGTCGCTTCCCGCTGTCCTTTTGTCCCTATGTATGCTTAGATCTTTAAAACTACGCAACGGATTTTGATACAGTTTTTTTAATACAATGAGTGATTCAAGAGGAAGGTTTATATGTATAACTAGCAGAACCCGCGGCTTCGCCCGCGATCAAACTACGACAAACATAAACTTTTTCGCAATACATATTTTATAACTTTGAAAAATAAGTTCGTGTAAGTTTTATCACACACTCACAGTCTAATCCCGTTACATAGCTTAGTTGACTTTTTCATTACAGTTGTGCCAACCTTCAGAAGGAGGATATAGATAGCTGGATACTCTCTAGCTAGGTTCTCTTTCTCACGCTCTAGGTCTGTTATAGTTGTCACTGCTGTGGCCAGCCGAGAAGTTATACATAAACCTTTAGATTCGGAATAATTTCTGTTCTCTACTTTATATCCCACACAGTAAGTGTGCACTTACGGAGAACTTGAGGCATGTTACTCTATTGAGATACATTCAATAACTCAAACTTCACCATCCAGTTTTACCCACTTAGGGGTTGAATTGAAAAAAAATCTAAAATACATGTTTATTTAATTGTGTTGAAGAGCATTAATACCAAGTGTCAAGTAATTTTGATCATAAATAATTTTTTTCTCATATAAATTATACAACCCCCTTTTACTCTTTTAAGAGATGAATTTCGAAAAAAAATGATATTTGTATTGTTTTAGTTTTCATTTTAAAGGTAAATAAGACTTTACGTGCATTAACTATAGAGTTTCATACAAACTTTCACTCCCCATTTTACCCCCTTAAGGGTTGAATTTAAAAAAATGCTATAATAAGTATTTATTTAATTGTATTGAAGAGCATTAACACCAAGTTTCAAGTAATTCTGATCATAAATAATTTTTTGCCCATATAAACTTTATCATCACTTTTTATCTTTTCAAGAGATGAATTTCGAAAAAATTTAATACATACATTTCTTATTTTTCATCTTAAAGCTAAATACCACTTTTCGTGCATTCCGCGTTAAGAATGACAAAGTTGCATACAATCTTTTATTCCCTATTTTACCCCC
Source organism: Fabriciana adippe (assembly GCA_905404265.1). NCBI lineage: Eukaryota > Metazoa > Arthropoda > Insecta > Lepidoptera > Nymphalidae > Fabriciana > Fabriciana adippe. Next base: position 221,240 of record FR989993.1, read on the forward strand.
TTAGTGAAAGAATTTTGAAAAATCCTTTCTTAGCGGATGCCTACAATGTATAAGGAATATGTTCTCCAAATTTCACGTTTCTACGACCAGCGGTTTAGGCTGTGCGATGATCGATCAGTCAGTCAGGACAAAGCATTTTATGTATATATATAGATATATGCATAATATGGTAGAAAAACACTGATCATTTTAGAGGTTGCTAATGTGATGTAAATAAACACATTTTTTTGCGCTTACATTGCAAACGCTGGCTGAACCCTACGAGATAGATCAAAATAATGTACTACAGTATAATACAACTTAAAAATGACTACAAAAAAGACCGCGATGGTATATGTCTATCTCTTAAGGATAACATACTATATCCATTGTACTATATCTAAGCTAGGGACGAACCTAAGCGAAACGAGGGTGAGTCGCTAGTTTTTTTTTAATTTATTTATTTGGATCCACTAATGATAATTACATTGAAATATTTTTAAATTAACGACACAATTTAACTTAATCCTAAATGAATTACCTTTTAAAGTGGACATGCATTCATTTAATTCACAATTTTAAATATCAATAAATTATAATTTTGGCTTGTAATATTTTTCTGTGGTTAAGATTACATTATTTTAAATAATCTATGTTATTTCTTTGATGTGACAAAGAAATAATATAATGTTAGAGGAGGTTTCAGCCAAAGTTTTAAACTTTACTGAGACACTAAACACTGTATGTGCAAATACTAATCAACTGTCTATTTTTTCATTGTCATTGTTGGGTTCTGCGGTTCCAAAACAACTAAAGAGAAGGGCACAGGCCCGGTGACATGTTATGTCCACTTTCCAATTTCCCGTTGTCAAACGGATTCTAGTTAAATTAATATTAATCCAGACCTCGAATCCATGACGTCAAGATCTTGATTTGCTTTTACGTATGTTTTATAACTTGGCATAATTTTCTTTGATTTTTTTTTATATTAGTAATAGCATTACTCTTCTCACCGATTTCACTACGGTGGCCAATCTTATTGAGATTAGCCATATATGCAGGAGATATTAACACAAGTATGCAGGAATTCACAAGTGCACTCTTTATTAGTTCTCAAAGTCCGGTTGGACGACAATTCAACACGACCGGTGTAAGATTAAGCTTAGGACCGATAGCTGGAGGTTCGACTATCCGGGGTACAGGGGTAAAACAAGGCTTACTTCTTAATTCAGGACTGTTCCTGAGTATTTCTGTATAGGAAACCCCAATTTGCTTTGACAAAGAACTCCTCTAGACTCTAGTCTAGAGTTCTTTGTAGACTAAGCTCAGGAGGCAAATAGCAGTTATTTTCTTTTACAAAATAATATATCTGTATGTCGATGCAAATTGGCAGTTTATTTTAATATTGAATCTATTTAAATGAATAAATTTAAAGGAAATACCCATTGTCCGATAGAAGATTACTGAGACGGTGAGAATTACCTCGACAAGTTCTTATCCTGAGCAAGGAAAAATATACTCGCAGGATAAACGAGGAAAGTCTACGGGCAGGTAGCGAAGGTGACAGTGATAGGTGCGGTCTGCGCAGGATAGGATTTTTTTCATTGTACTAAAGTTTGAAGCTAAAGCTAAACTAAACTCAAGGGAAGCCGTGAGCAAAAGCTAGTATGCTATATATGGGTATTTTATGACGATTTGCGACGTAAGAGATAACTCATATAGTAACAACAAGTATAAGTTATATTCTCGATTTTTTATGTCTACTTCATTCAAATACTGACAAACACTCATCGAACTTGTAAATTGTAATAAATTAAATTAATCAATAATATAATATTAAGCATCGTTAGAAAATAAAAATAGTATAATTGTAAGAATAACAAAATAAATAAACAATAATATTATTAGCTGTAATATGTAGGTAAATGTTTAATATAATGAGTGTAAATAAGTCTCTGAAGTAATAAAATTTTGTACTTTGGTAATAGTTTTATTTAATTCAAAAATTCAAGGGTGGTGAAATTACCTTTGAGGTTATTTAAAGACGGTGTAATTTTGAAGTTAAAAAATATCTTTAGCAACCTTAATATAATATGTAACTATTCTATATTGGATTCGTCAAAGGAGTTATAATACTAAAAAGTTATTAGTTATAGATAAAAGACAATTATCATTACTTTTTCATATTCTCGTTAGGAAATAAAAAGCAAATGGCATAAGCGAACATATGTATGTATTTTGATAATAGCTTCTCACTAGTTGTTTTATTAAAAAAAAAATTATTATAACTAAACTATAACATAGAACAGAAATAAAATGATATTATAAATTCAATAAAAATCCTAGGAAACTTAGAATTATCCACAAAGATGTAATAAACGGATTATCAACATCAAGGCTGCATATTTGAAAATAGAAGGTAAAGGCACGGTAAAGGTAAAGGTAAAGACGAAGTTGATAAGATAATTTTAAACTAATAATTAAAGAAATATCTTTATTACTAATACGTACATTTTATTAGCTTTTTGGCAATAAAACTTGATATTGAAAGATTGTGATATTACAAAGAACATTTCTTTGATAAGAGAGTGTCCGGGTCTCGTGCCAATCGCCTCGAACTGGCTCTTCTGACCAGAAGTCCTCATATCTCAAAATGTCCAGCCAAAAAGTAGAAGCTGGCGAGAATGAGAGTAAATTAATAGATCTAGATAGTATATTAGTAAATGAAGTGGGTTCGTTTGGTCGGTATCAGATCCTGACAGTGTTGTTGGCGGCGATACCTGTCATATTTTCAGCTTTCGCCGCTGGAGAGTACATCTTTACTATTGCCAGGATACCAAGCAGGTAAATGCTTTCTACTATATATATTTATCATGAAGAGAACCGTGTCAGAACTTTCAGTAGAACATGAAAATAAAATAAAAAATCTAGTACGCACATTTGTCCTATGGCTCAATTTTGTTCTACTTGATGATGAGAACAAAATATGTATATACGTAGGGTATTCATTATAAAGTAAGAATGAGATACAAACCTCTTTGGACCCGAAAAAAGTTAATACTGGCTGGTAAAGTTGGAATATCGATTAGATTTAAAAAATGGAAATAATTTGAATATCTTTTGTTTTTTTTTTTTAAATGGAAGTCTTTTGTTTGCGATCTGCCGTAGTGTATTCTTAGATTAGGAAAAAAGTAAATTGCGCGCGGTTATTAAGTATCTGTGATTGAAAAATGTCACTACGGAATGAGTTAATCAAGACTTACAGGATACTTTAAAAGCAAATGCTTCGCCGTATTGTACAGTTGCAAGTTGGTGCGCCAAATTTAAACGTGGAAGAATATTCACCAGAAATGAACCTCGTTCGGGCCGCCCCACAACGGTAGTGACCGAAGATATGGTCAAAAAAGTCAAAAACATTATTTTAGCAGATCATCGTGTCACGGTGCGTTTTATAGAAGAAACAAACATTAGGACTGGTAGTGTGCACAGCATTTTACACGAACGCTTGGTGATGAAAAACGTATCCGCGCAAGGGAAAATGCTAATCGATGCACAAAAACAAACCAGACTGAACATTTCTCGAGCTTCTTTGAAATTGTTTCAAGAGATCGTGATCATTTTTTGTCTCGATTTATAACCATGGATGTAACCGGGCTTCACCATTACGATCCAGAAACAAAATTGCTTTACGAAGTTCGCGAGAAACGACGAGACAAACTAGTGAAAATTGTTTTGTTCCATCAAGATAATGGTCCGGCTCACAGGTCCGCCGTTGCTATAGCTGTAATTCGAGATGCTGGTTTCGAGGTACTTGAACGTCCTCCATATTCACCTGATCCTGTGTGTAGCTCTTAGTGATTTCTATCTATTTCCAAGGTTGAAGGAGGTTTTTAGGTGCTCAGGATGAAGAGTTTTTTAAGAAAGGAATTTTAAGATTAGAAAAAAGGTATTCCAAGTGTATTATGCGAATAGGTTACTATATCGAAAAATAAAATAACATTTAATAAAAGTTACCTGCGACATACTCGCTCTCACTTTTTATTGAACATCCTTCGTACTACACTTAGTTAACTGTAACTCAAACTTAGGCTGTACTTTTTTAAATATACTTTTACCAACGACTTACCCACGTTTCGCTCGGATGTGTCCCCAGATGCTAACAATAGCCTATGAACTACTCCAGATCATAATCTATCTCTGTACTAAATTGTACCTAAAGCCATCCATATGTTGGGTCATTAATACACAACACCATCAAGTTCTATGGTAGGCTACGAGGCTTGTGTTATGGATACCAGATAGTTGATCAGATATAAACACCCATGACTGGAGTACAAGCATACGTGCTCATCACAAAAATGAATGCCCCCAGCGGGACTCGAACCCGCGATCGCTGGCACAGTAAGTAGGGGTCAGTAGGGTAGGTATATGTGTAGTGTATCAACTATCTGGTGTCCATAACACAAGCCTCGTAGCTTACCATGGAATTAGATGGTGCTGTGTGTTAATTTCCCAACATATTTATTTATTTACTCTGTCCTCTTTGTGTACCTCATAGGTAAAAGATACGTAGTTTCACGATACTTATCACTGTAGATCAATATACATTGATCGATCGATGAATTTATGAGTTAATAAACAGCGACATGAGCTGTCAAGTATAGTACCTAAATATAGAGCTGTATATTAAACTAAAATCCTAGAAGAAAATATGTTTAGATTAATAATCCTTATCAGAATGTCGTCAGTTTCAGTAATCCTATTTGGATTATTTATAATCATATTGGTATTATTAATGTGTTCCGAGTTATAAACAAGAGAATAATGTTATTTATTTTTGTAAAAACATTTATTCTTGTATTACATTTTTAAATTAATTTAGTTTATAATATTTTTAAATTTATGCATATAATACTTTCTTAGATTTATGCGAATATTTGATTTTAAATAAAACTATCTTTTCGGATTATTTCGTGGATTTATTTTGATTTTTGGTTTCCGACGTTTCGAATGCTTTACGGCAATCATGGTCACATTAGAACCTAAGGTTTCAGACGTCTCAAAGGCATTATATACTTGTTACAGACAGTGCCTATCAACAATTTTACCTACCTTACAATATTTGTTGATTTGTTGATTTTAATTCTAAACATTTTTTTTTTAAATAAGTATTATAGTTAGACTAGCAGAACTCACGGCTTCGCTCATGATCAAACTACGAAAAATACGAAATTTCATGCAAATATGTCCAAGGAATGAAAAGTTTTATACAAACTTTTATCCCCTATTTCACCCCCTGGGGATTGAATTTTGAAAAATCCTTCCTTAGTGGATGCCTTCGTCATTTGAGGAATACGTGTGCGAAATTTCAATTTTCTAGCCTTAAGGGTTTGGCCTATGCGTTGATACATCAGTCAATCACTTTTGTCTTTTATATAATAAGATATGGCAAGATTATTTATTTAATTTTAGCTGTTATTATTATAAATATTACATTTTTTTTTAAAACTTAATAACATTATTTAGTGTTGCTATTATTATAATATGCATAAACATAAAGAAAATTAAAAATTAAAAGATTTATTATTTATTTACATGTAATTTAAAAAAGGTAAAATATGACTTTAGTTTACTATTATTCAATGTTAAAATATTAAGCAACACTAACATTTTTATCTATATACAAAAAAACGACTACCTACTAAATATTTTAGCATCCATACTAATATTTTAAATGCGAAAGTAACTGTCTGTATGTTACCTTTTCAAGCTTAATCCACGGAACCGATTTAGATGAAATTTGGTATGGAGATAGCTTGAAACCCACGAAAGGACATAGGATAGTTTTTATGGGGGAAAAGGGGGATGGAAATTTTTAGGGAGAAATAATCATTTCTCAAATAAGAGATATAAAACTCATCATACCTATGTATACGACTATAATATATTATATGTATTCTATACTAAGCGTCAAAAAGTACCGGGAAAAAGGACGAACACGAGCGAAGCGAGGGTGAGTCGCTAGAAATAAATATTTGATCGAACAACTTTAATTTTCAGATGTTTAATTCCACAATGTGACGGTGAAAACCCAGAATTTGCCCCAAGTTGGGTATTAAATGCTATTCCGGGGTCAAGTAGAGACAACTTTGAAGCGTGTGAAAGGTATCCCAACAGTTCTCAAGTGGTTGAGGCAACCGGCGTGTGTCCCGCGGCATGGTTCGACCGATCGCAGACTGTGCCTTGTGAGAAATATGTGTATGAGAATACTCTTACTGTGGTGTATGATGTAAGTTATGAACATTTTGTTGATAAATTATATTATGAATTTTAATTAAAAGCTAGTTAAATATGTCATTTTTTAGGGTTCCGTACCCAAAGGGTAAAACGGGACCCTATTACCTGTCTGTCACCAGTCTGTATCTCATGAACCGTGATAGTTAGACAGTTGAAATTTTCACAAATGATGTATTTCTGTTGCCGGTATAACAACAAATACTAAAAAAGAATAACGTAAATATTTAAGGGGGGCTCCCATACAACATACATGATTTTTTTGCCGTTTTTATAGAAATCCTTCGTGCGTGAATCCGACTTACACTTAGCTGGTTTTTAATATCTCACTTTAGTTTTAAATAATAATAATAATTTAAATTATTAGTCAGAACTCAGATGCCTTTGTTACCGTACTAAGGGGAATACTTGGACCACTATTATATTTGCGAATATAGATTATGTGTATGTATATTACTTCTTTACGTTAAAAGAGCTGGACGGAATGGATGGATTGAATAGCAAAATTGTACGGACGTTGATTTTACTTCAGACAATTAATAAAGCTGACAATAAAAACTTTAAATTAATGACTTCACCTCACTTCAATCACTTATGTTAAACGAAATTATTATATCTTTCAAATTATGAACATCAAATATCTTTACTGTATGCATATACTCGTAGTGGTCATCTTAGTAATATTATAATACAAAGAACTTCTTGACTAATATTATAAATTTCTGAATTTCAGTTTGATATGGCGTGTGACGAATGGAAGCGTTCACAGATCGGTTCCATCCGTACAATCGGTACTTTACTTGTTCTCCCCATCACTGGATATATTTCTGATCGCTGGGGCCGACGCGTCGCTCTTACTCTCAACGCCTTTAACACTGCTTGGCTTGGTCTCGTGCGGTCTTTTGTGAACTCTTACGAGTGGTTCCTTGCGCTTGAAGTTATTGAATCTACTTTAGGAGCTGGTGCTTACTCGTCTTGTTATATTTTAGGTATATACCTAACTTTTTCAAATTTTCGTTATGATTTTATTTAATAATATATTGGTGCGTTATAGGATCACTTTTAATATATGTAAAGCCAATTAAATATATTTCTACATGTTTATTACATTTATGATTTAACATGTTATTATTAACATTTTCAGTAACAGAGTTGGTGGGGCCAAAGTATCGTGTAATCGTCGGAGCCACTATGTCTACAATGTTTGCACTAGGACAAGTATTCCTTGGGCTAATCGCTTGGGGAGTGCAGCCGTGGCGCACTCTCACACAGGTGCTTTACGCACCACAGTTACTTGTCATTTCCTACTTCTGGATTCTATCAGAATCTGTGCGTTGGCTTATGAGCAAGGGTCGCTACGAAGAGTCTGAAGCGATCTTGAAAAAAGTGGCTAAGGTAAATAAGAAGGAGTTGTCAGAAAAGTCTTTGCAATGCCTCCGATATTCGGCAGAAGCCGAAAAACTTATTGAAAAGCCTAAAGAGACTTGGCTAGTACTATTAGTTTTCAGATCAAAAATTATCTTATCTAGATGCTGTGTTGCACCCATTTGGTGGATAACTAATACTTTGGTATACTACGGAATGTCCATTAATGCAGTGAATTTGTCAGGAAATAGATTTTTGAACTATGTGTACGTGGCTGCGGTAGAAATTCCTGGATACTGGACAGCTATTTTACTATTGGACAGAATTGGAAGAAAACCTGTGTTGATTGGTGGATATTGGCTTTGTGCGGCGTGCCAGTTCGGGTTTGCGTTTATCCCAAACGGTAAAAATCATTTCTGCACTTTGAATGACTTTAAATTAAAAAAAGTAGTTTTTTAATAACAAACCACTTGTGAAAGTGCCACTAAAATCGGTAAAGCAGTTCTTCTTTTGCAATTCTTTCTTATTAAAATAGCCTTCTACTTTCGCCTAAACCCTTACTTTGCCTGTAAAAGATTAGTTAAATTAACTGTTTACACAGATGGAAAAGATAGAGACAGGCAAAACTTATTACATAAAAAATACCTATATAAATAATGATGATGATGTCAAGAGCCAATTAACATAAAATGTTCATAACTTGTTTTTTTATGAGTTCGATACTTAAGTTCGACTTCAATCGAACTTAAGTTTATTATGGGGTAACTTTTCAAAACAAATGACAAACATTTTTTAATTTTATTTATAACTAGCGGCTTCGTCCCTAAGTACCTACGTTATAAATAGATATAAATAGTTTAAAGCCAGCGTTAGCCATATACATTTTCTTTTTCGTGAATTTTCTGGATGTTTTAATTATAGTTATTCTGCTATCAGCGGCGGATACAAATGCAATAAAACAAACATCATAAAAATCGGTCAAGCTGTTTTTGAGTTATAAATGCTTTTTTTTATATAATACCTATATCGATTATACTTGTATATATTATTAGCTATGAATTTTTCAACAGTTTAGTTAGTACATTTAATTCTTAAAAAGTTTTCCCTTTTTACAGGCTATGAGGAACTGTCTCTAATAGTGTATTTAATCGGCAAGTTCTCCATCGCTATGGTGATGACGTCAATATATGTGTACACAGCCGAGTTATTCCCTACGAGATACCGCCACAGTTTGCTTGCCTTCGCTTCTATGTTAGGTCGACTGGGATCTATCACTGCACCGCTCACACCTGCCCTGGTAAGTACAAGTATTAGACTCGAGTATTATACTTTCATTTCCTCGTTGTCTAGTGGTTAGATATACGCCTGCTGATTAGGTAGTCTTGGAGTCCCGAGTTTGAAGGTGAATTCGGTTTTGGAAACAAAATTAACTTGACTATGGTATAAATAATGATATTCTAGGAGCTTATTTTTACTAACTTCTTTTTTATTAAATTTATTTCAGGCCCTCGAAGTCTGGGAAAGTCTGCCATCAGTACTATTCGGAACAATGGCTCTTTTATCAGGACTGCTTATTTTCACTACACCCGAAACACTTGGCACTAACTTACCTAACACCATAGAAGAAGCAGAACAACTTAGCTCTAAGAAAAAAGTAACTGCATAAGATAGTAATTATATATTATATTTATAATAAAACATTGTATATAGAATTTGATTTTGATTCAAGTTGTTATTAGTAATTTAAGAAAATCTGACACGAACAACTCGCACCCTCTACCAGTGGGTCTAGCCTGAAGGTCTGTGCAAGAGCAGGAGATTAAGAAAAAATATCTAAAATTCATTCCCTATTGAATTTGGGATGAAAGTTTTTAGCCTAAGGGAAATTATTTATCCCATCGTGTACCCGGATGTTAATACAATAATGATACACAAAAACATTAGTTATAAAATATAGTACCTAAATATTAAAATACGTTCATATATTACTAAATCGATGACAATTTAAAAGAATCTGTCTGCCAGTGATTGCTTCACTATTATGTTATTTTATAGAGCTTACAGGTACTTTTAGCGAAAATTATCTTGAAGAAGATACGTTGAATAGTTTTTGAGATAATGGCATGTTTTCCGTTTCACGTTCGATCACGATTCGATCGTAAAATTAATACAAACTTAAATAAGTTGCCGTAACCTAAAAAACGTTTTTGGTTACAAGCCTCCCTTCATTACGAGGGGGACCCTCACATGTCTTTCGAAAATTTGCTAGGTTCTCTCAGACATGCAGGTTTCTTCACCATTTCCTGTACCGTAAGACATACGGTAATCACGTTGAAAAAGATTCGCACATGAAAATATCTGAGGTGCGAGACCCGGGATATGAACCGTTTTCACTCGGTTTCCCAAGCAACCACGTTACCACTGGGCTATCACTGTTGAATTCATATAATCATAATTAATTCCGATAACATTGTATTTGAGTCATATGTACAAATATGCGCAATTGTCATTATTATTTAAGTCACTTAATACCGCTTTTGAATATTATTTATATATTGAAACCTTTTAGCAAACATCTGTTCAAGTAATATTGATAAGCAATTTTATTGCGCAAGATATCGAAAGAAAGTGAATAGCTTACCGAATATCTTGCAGCATTAGTTCTAGGTAGTGTAATAGATATTATTGTTGCAAGACTACTCGAGCGACCAATGATTTTACGTGTTCTCCGAGGTGGTGTAACACCAACAATTACCTAATTTTGAGCTGTTATTGGGATTTCCTTGACAGAAAACCCCAATGGTTGTACTTGGACCGGTTAGGGACTGCAACCTAGAACATACAATGTATATACTAGTAAGTATGTATACCTACTGTATGTTCTAGTTATGTAGTAGTAGTATATAGGCAGTTGTAGCCTAGTTGTAACGCGTTCGCTTGGGAAACCGAGTGAAACGGGTTCAAATTCCGGGTCTCGCACTTCCGATATTTTCATGTGCGCATCATTTCTAACATGATTATCATTTGCCTTACGGTAAAGGAAAATATCGTGAGGAAACCTGCATGTCTGACAGAACCTAGCAAGTTTTCAAATGACATGTGAAGTCCGCCAACTCACACTTGACCGCGCGGTGGACTATGGTCTGGTCCCCCTCGTATTGATGGGAAGCCTGTGCCCAGTAGTGGGACGTTAAAAAGGGCTGAGTACATACTAGCCAGTAGCACTATTATTTACTTTTTATTGTTCTTATCGTACGCTGACAAGATTCCAACTTAATTAGTTATTTAAGCTTCCCTGATTCATTTCCTGGGTACATACATTACTAGATTAGAAGAAAATCCTTATCAGTAATTTTGCACGTGTTGAAATAATCCCACTAATACTAGAAATGTTAAAGTTTGTTTTGTTTGGGTGTTTACTACCAGGTAAATCGAGCGTAAAACATTGAATTGATTTAGATAAAATTTAGCACATAAATAATAGAATTCCTGAATTATCATATAAAATATTTTTTTTTTATCTCAGTACTAATCTTTTTAATAACACTTTAGGTTTGATCTTATCGATAGATGACGCTGCATAAAGTTCATACGCGATAAAGGTTGTTTTTATCCTGGCATCAAGTGGACACCGTGGGATATAAGTCCCACCCGATATAAGAGTACACATTGTCGTAGTAGAGGGGTAAAGTAACGTCCGGCATTTTAGTCGGGTATGAAGCAAACTTGGGAGGTGGGTCTCGACTCTCGGGAGTAGGTACTTCTCTAATAAGAGAACTACCTCTCTGGGAGGTATAGGAGATCTACCTCGGTAGGCCAGCCGCCGGGGTGTCATGTGTGTCGTGGAGTGTGTTAATGATCACGCTCAGCATCCTGCAATGTTCATTTTGATTTTTTTAGCCGATTTATCTCTTATGAGACTCCACAGAATCACCTGTACGCTGGACGTAAGTAAAAATGCATTTTCCAATTAAAAAAAAAAGGGTTGAGCAAAGTGAGTGCTGGCCACTAGTCCTATATAATTAATTTAAAAGATTAATAATGTTGACACTTGATTAAATAGGTATTTAGATATTAGGAATTACTTGTTTATCTTTTTTTTACGTAATGAACGATTACTAAGAGTAATAATATCATATCATTTATTTAAACAAAGGATACACAATAGATGGACGTAGTTGATAGTTACTGTGTAATATACACTATATTTTGATAAGGTTAATAATTTTATTTAAAATTAGAAATTAATTAATTTGATTCGTTTTAGGGGAAATTTTCAATGCTGGCAGTTCAATTATATTTTTCCAAAGGTTCAATTAAAGTGATTTGAAGCACGCCGCTCTGGAAATCATCAATCCATGAGTCAGCTGATTTTATAGATCGTCGCACGAGTCTGTATAATTTAATTTATGATTTATGAGAACCCATACATTTCATACCTTCAATTTAAAATATAGTGTAACCTGCGTTACTTTTAACTACCTCATGGTTTCCCTTTTTAATATCTCACTGAAGGGACATTTGTGCTCAGGCACATAAGGGCGGAGGAGAGGCGTCAGTGAAAGATGTGTTATTATTACTTATTACATTACAAAAGTTATTTTTTTATTAAACAGTTTTCGATAGACAGCATATGATATTGACTATGGCCTAATTCCCCCCACATTCAAGGAGCTAAAATGACTAAATTATTATTATTATTATTATTTTGGACGGTGGGGTATAATGAGCGTTGAATATCGACATATACTTAGGTTGTGAACGTATACTTCCGCTACCTGAAAAGTCTAACCCTATTGTGAAGCTCACGTAATACGCGTAGAGGCCGATCTACGCGTATCGCGTATCTACGCATCTACGAAAACATTAGCGCTTAATCTTACTTAGCAGTAGGGAGATGTAACGTAAAATAAAATCCCTTTACATTAATTAACTCTGAGATGAATTATATTTCTTTAAAATAAAAGTTTAAGGATATTATAGTTTATGTTAAATGGCGAGATACATAATTAAATCCAATTTATTTAACTTTGTAACTACTGAGCAATAATAACTCAAAGTAGATAAATTCTCGTAAAATTTATCCCTTCTCCCAACAGAACTCCTGATTTTTACAGTTTGAACCCCTATGACGATATTTTTACACAATAGACGTTTTAAAAAGATTTCACACAATATTTTTTTATTACAATTTACACGTAATAAAAATTAGAAGCTAGAAAACAATACGATTGTTTTAATTTATCATACACTTTTAGCGGTGAATCATCATTGCATTTTTCTTTATACTTCGTGAATTTAATCGCATAAGACGCATAAAAGTCATATAACAAAAATTGAAATGAATTAAGTACAATAAGGATTATCAATTTTACCGACGCATATCGTATCTACATGTTATCGGCTAATGAAACATTCTATTTGCTCTATGTCTATCGAACCGTAACGTGAGATCAGAGGGTTGTAATACTTCCTTTAAGACGGACATTCAAAATGGGCTTTGAAGAAACAGATAATCGAAATGGCGTTACTGAAGAGAATAAGAACAAAAATACCGTGAATTTAGATAAAATTTTAGTTGAAGAAATTGGTCAGATAGGTCCTTTTCAACTACGGATATTAGGTCTATCTGTGATTGTGGTGATTTTTGCTGCTTGGGGTGCTAGTGAATTCGTTTTTACAACCGCTCGTATTAGTACCAGGTATAAAGGCTACAGAATTCTTTTCTTAATAATGATTAAATAAATCGTTAGATAAAAATGTATAATGGAATCTTTCAGATGTTTGATTGAGGAATGTGAGACACGAGAAACAGCTGAGTTTAGGCCACCATGGATCTTGAACGCGGTGCCCGCCGTCGACAATTCCTTTGATAACTGCAGGCGATTTGTTTCTGTGAATGCTACAGCAAGGAACGATGTCTGCCCTGCAGAGTGGTTCAATCCGGACATTACAAAAGACTGCAAAACATATGTCTACGAGAACACCGACACCGTTGTTTATGATGTAAGTTATATTCATACTTGATCTTTTTATTAAGATTTGTTTACTCACAATAAACATCTAATTGAACTTCATTCAGGAAGACGTTATATTTGATCTTGTAAAGCAACAGCATGAAAATGAGCTTATGTACTATATAAGTACAAACAGACAATTAGACATATGCCTCATTTTAAATATGGGGTGGAAATAAATTTATAATTGATTTATATTTAAACATTCAAGTTTGCCACCCAAAGTTTTCTCCCGTTTATATACACTATACGTCTTCCACTTGATTATTTTTATATAAATACAAATATGATTACCAAAGAGCAACGCCTAATTTCTATTTTTTTGATTAGACCAAAATCATATGAAAGCTAAGTAAGACACTAAGTTCGAATTCAACGTAAAAATTGTGTTTTAAGCATAAAAATATCTTTTTATAGGTAAACTTAAATAGCATTTAAATTTATTATTTTCATTATCATACCGTATACGTAGTTTATTTTCGCAAAATGTTCATAATTTACAGCCTACAGATAATCCTTCTTTATGATGGTAAAACCCAAAAAAAAATCCAAACTGTAGTTTCCGAGATAAGCCCGAATTTTGCACGGTAATATATTACAAAATTTCACAAAGACTGAAAAAAATTTTTGCAATTAAAAATGTCAATAACTAAAAGTATCAGTTTTATAGATAAAGTTTTAAGTATTTCGTTTTCAAACAAAATTTTAGTTTACTTCACACGCATCTTTAAATCAATCATTTGAGTTGATGTGTTAATAAAAACAACTATTTTTAATAAAAAACTAGTATTTTTCTTTGTTTCTCGTATAGTTAGGCACCATTGATGTAAAAAAATATATCCTTAGGATATACATAGCTTTCGTATGACTTAATAATATAATATTCTATATATTAATACGTGAAGCAAAAACTTTGTACCTCTTTTTACGAAAATTGCGCGGACGGAGGAGTATGAAACCCACACTTATAGTGTGTATAGAGATGGAGTGCAGAATGCTATTTTTTTTTAAATTGTGCCTAAAAATAGATTAAATCAATAAGAAAACATTACACACACTACTATGTATTTGACACACACACGCATATATACTCTTTTGTTTATAGTTAAAGTCTGTGGTCAAATTGAGAATAGATTAATTTTGTAATATACGCAAGACAATAAATATTATATCTTAACTAGCGACTCACCCTCGCTTCGCTCGGGTTCGTCCCTAGCTTACATTAAATCACGATTGATCAGTTTTCGACCGGAGAGGAAAAATGATTAAATTACTAAAATGGCTATTAAAAAATAAGGGTTGATCGTAGAAGGGTGAAAATTGAGGATTGTATGTATTTTTGTATGTTGTATCATGAAAAAATAGAAATTAAAAATTTTGTCTAAAAAATAAAAAAAAAAATTAGGGGTGGACTACCCCTAACATTTAGGGGGATGAAAAATAGATGTTGGCCGATTCTCATAGATATCGGATAAGCACAAAAAATTTCATCAAAATCGATCAAGCCGTTTCGGAGGAGTATGGCAACGAAAACTGTGACACGAGAATTTTATATATTAGATGAATTATGGCTGATTTTTAAGTACGCAGCGATCACTAGTAACAATATGTAATAACTTAGATTAATTATACAGCGTTACACGTGGGTCAATGAGTTTATAGAGTACTCAATCTCTTTGCCATCTCTCAATTTTAGTTTCATCCAATAGATTCAGAGATTGTAGGACGTAAGAGATGGACAAACAGACGAATCCTTCCAGCCGTTCCAGCGTGAAGGAGAAACAAACATACACACATACAAATTTTCGCATATATAATATACTAGTGACTACCGCTCGCTTCGCTCGCGTTCTTCCCTAGGTACGTTTTCACGGTTAGTATAGAATAAACTATGTATATATATGTACATACATAGGTATATAAAAGTAACTACCTACTTATATATATATATATATATATATATATATATATATATATATTTATATCCCTTACTTATGAAATGATTCCCCATACGAACTTTCATCGCCCTCTTTAGCCCGGAAGGGATGATTTCCGGAATAAAAACTATCCTATGTCCTTCGGATTAAGCGTGAAAAATTAACAGACAGACAGAGTTACTTTCGCATTTATAACATTAGTATAGACGATAAGGATTAATACCGTATTTGTGTAAATAGCTTTTACATTACCGCATTATAATTGTCAATTTCTTAAAGTATTAAAATGGATATAGTATGTTATCCTTAAGAGATAGATATATTCCATCGCGGACTTGTCTGTAGACCTATATAAGATACACAATTGAGTTTAGGCAGCGTTTTCGTTTAGGCAATGTAAACAAAAACTTAACAAATTATATATTAGTAACTAGAACCTTTCTTGAGAACCACTCTATCCATTGGTGAAAACAGCATGAAAATCGGTGTAGTAGTTTTTGAGTTTATCACGAATAGACAGACGCGGCGGAATATTTTGTTTTATACGTAGTGATACTATATGTTTATATACTTAGTTAAAACCGGCTATTGCCGAAATGTTGACTGGTCAGCCACAGGAATCAGTACGTATTGACGTGTGCGTGTGTGTATTTTAGATATAGTATTACGAGGAGTAATGAAACTACGATTCAAGGATTTGTATTCAAATGATTAGATTACTTTTGTTTGAATCGATAAAGATTATTTAAAAAAAATGACAACGTTCGTCATCGTGCTACTAGATACGAATCTATACGTATCTATATCTATCTGATGGTCACTGCTTAAGAGGCCTAATACATTTTGACTATGATTTTCAATTTAATGCCCATCTTTGACGTTCTTATTCAGAGAAACTGAAACTCTTCGACAATTTTGACTTATCGTGTGGTGGAGAATAGTTATTAATATAGTTCATAGCGGCCTCGCCTTTCGCAAATTTTCATTATTAATTATTTATAATTTATAATTAAGCACACGAAATGAAAAATATAGAATGATATCTCGTATATAGCGGTTGAGTTTATAGCGGCCTCGGAATTTGAAAATATGTATTAGATTTCTACAAAAAAAATCCTTTTCAAAATCTTAAAAACGACTGAAAACGTTCAGAATTAGCTGTAAATATATCCTTACAACATCAATATTATTAAGTAAAATTTATACCAGAATATACGTTAGTTCAAAAGAAACGTAATCACATACTTTTTTTTAAATAATTTATTATAAAACTTTACATATAAGTAATTACAACTGCTGAAAATCCTAGAAACAGCGATGCGTCGGCCGCTCGAACACAATACCATAGAACTCAGTACATTTTGTGATAGGTCTCTTAACCAAACTTTGGTTACGTGTTTTTGATGTTTTTTTGTTAAATTATAACAACATAGACTTACATAAAACAACTAAAAAGGACGTACGTACTGTTACGTTCTATGAGTTCGGGGATCGGAAATTAAAGCACGTCTTTTGCACTATTGATGTTTTATTGCTTTTGGTTAACAAGAGAGACCTATGGAGGTTTACTAACACGCGCAAATATATACACAGTTCTGGTTAAACTCAGTCACTGAACATTAATTTTCACCACCGGATACACTTTCACTATAACTTCAATTCACTTTTCTTCACTTTTCACTTTTTCGTACTTCTTCTCAGTTTTCACTTAGCTTCGAAATACAACTGATCTCTCAACCACAGATTATTTAATACTATACTAATCTCGACATACTGATGGCCTTTTTATATGTATAAAAAAAAACATTTTAGTATTCGAAAATTCGGAACCTTTCTTGTAGTTTCGAATGTTTTGTTCCTCTCTCACTCTTACACACGACAATTTACGATTAACTGTCCTTGTCTGAATTCAAAACTTCTAGTAGTTTCGATGCCTCTGGAAATATTTTGACAACTCTCTTAGGATGTATAAAGCATGCTACAGACGTGTCTTTTTAATTATTATTTTTGATGTAATGACGTTACACACTCTCAATTACGTGACAGTATCATTAAAGAACACTCTATAGCAAGTATCTACTTATTATGATCTGAGTAATAACCTGAAATAGTGTTATAGTATTTATTTATGTTATAGTACGTTTTACTTTTTACACTGTTAGTACCTAGTTTTCGCTCGTGGCTTTGCTTGCTAAATAAACACAAATGTTGATACCAAGTGTGTAAAGTAGCATATGTGTTAAACCCGGATATGAGCTATCTCGATTATAAACACATAATACCGCTAAGCCACGAAGTAAAACACACGTAATCATAAACTTATGCACTTATAATATTTGTATAATAATTTATACGTAAAAGATCACTAACTACTAGATATAAACCTATCGAGATTTTTTACGTACATTCTTTGAAAGTATATGTTATAAGAATAGGTGAATATATTATGTATACCAAAGTGGTATTAATATAGATTTATATATTATAGATAGATTATTTAGCTGCCTCGGTGGTGTAGCGGGTAGCATGTACGACTGCATATTCGGAGATCCTGGGTTCGAGTCCCAGGTCGGGCTAAGTTTAGTTATTGAATCTGTTTAGTAAGCCTCAGAAATAGCCCGGAGTTGAAAAGTTGGCGGTGTTTCACCCCTGTACCTCGGAAAGCATTACCCGTCGGTCCTGCGCCTTTTCTCTCACTGTTAGTGTCGAGTAGTCGTCCCACCGGAGTATGAGAGTGACAGGAATAGAGAGTGCACTTGTGTTTGTGCGCACACTTGTGTATTATAATATCTCCTGCGCAGTTGACTTGTCTCGACGACATTGACTGCCGTGGCCGAAATCGGTCGAGTGGACACTATTATTATTATAGATTCTTATCTAATTAATTAGATCTATGAGACAGAAGCTAGCGTATATGACGCATATAGAAATCGCGCATAGCATTTCGGTCGAATTGATACTAATAAAATTCTGGCACAAAGTCACACTATTTTCTTTTGACTACTTGCAAAAACAGTCATGAGTATGAAATTTATAATATTTTGTATGTTACATGTATAATGCCATATTTGCATACTAAAGACATTAAATGAGGTGCGGTTCATTGAATTCGATATACGTTAAAAGTAGCAAGATTATAATGGTATCCATTAAAAAATTATCATAATATTAGATAAAAATAAAAAGTCACTTAGATAAAATACCCGGATCAGAATTCATTTCTGAAGTTTAAAAAAATGCAAGAAGACTGGAAATCCAAAATCCAAAATTTATGTTTAAGTAATATAATCAGGTTACAAAGAGGGTTGACACAATGTTAATCTATACTTTATATTATAAAGCTGAAGAGTTTGTTTGTTTGTTTGGTTGAACGCGCTAATCTCAGGAATTACTGGTTGGAATTGAAAAAATATTTTTGTGTTGGATAATCCATTTATCGAGGAAGGCTTTAGGTCATGGAGGAGGGCTATATGTCATCCCGGAAAAATGTACGATTCCCATGGGATAGATTTGTTTTTGTCTAGGGACGAACCCGAAGCGAAACGAGGGTGAGTCGCTAGTAATAATTATAATTATGCTTTTTCGTTTCATTCAAATAAGATTATTTTCGCACGCTTTTAACAAGTTTTCACGACCATATTTTTAGACTTATACTTTCAAAATTGTTTAAAAGTCATATCTAATATTATAATAATATTTGACGACAGGTTTGGCTCAGTATGTTGTGACCCTACTTGCTGTGTCAGTGGTCGCGAGTTCGAGTCTCGCTGGGGGCATTCTTTTGTGTGATGAGCACGAATGTTTGTACTCCAGTCATGGGTGTTTATATTTATAATATGTATGTATGCATTTAAAGTTATATATGTGTAGTGTATCAACTATCTGGTATTCATAATACAGGCCTCGTAGCTTACTATGGAACTAGATGGTGCTGTGTATTAATATCCCAACATATTTATTTTATATTTATTTAATATGAATATTCTTTACAGTACGGCTTAGCGTGTGACGAATGGCGTCGATCTCTGATCGGGTCCATACGAACATTCGGAACTCTGACTGCGCTGCCCATCACGGGCTACGTGTCAGACCGCTGGGGGCGCAGGACGGCTCTCAGTATCAATGCCGTGAACACTGCTTGGATAGGTGCCATGCGGTACTTTGCCGGTACTTACGTCGGCTTTCTCATTTCGGAGGTAGCTGAAGCCACTTTTGGTTCAGCCGGGTTTTCCTGCTGCTATATTTTATGTAAGATTAATTTGCATTAATAATTATTTCATTAGTTATAAATTAATCGAAAATTGTTCTATTATATTTGTTATTTGGAGTATCTTATTTCCACCATCATCATTTCAAATTTAGTTTTAACGAGTAATTTTAATAGTATCCGAGGTTCAATTTACTCGAATATCATACCATAAATCTTTAGGCTGTTGCTATTCGTACTTAAAATAAGGTCGAATAATAAATAAAGGGGGCTGTTGCTATTCGTCCGGTATTCGGTTCTATTGTCGGTTTGTAGGAATATTTACCACTTTTTTGTTTTCTAATGTAAAATAAGTTATTTTTGCAGGAATTTTTATATACAAAAAATAATAACTTTAACCTACCGAAGTGAAAACTTATTCTTTTAAATCCCAAAAATTTTGAAGTTTAAGAATTTTTAATCCTAAAAAAATATTTTTAGGTGCAGGAATTTTTGTATGCAGAAAAAAAAATTACCTTAAAGTAAAGTTAAGGCTATTTATTCTACTTATTTATTAGTCTATTTGTCCTTATAATTTACGAACTGCCTCGGTGGTGTAGTGGCTAGCATGTACGGCTGCACATCCTGAGGTCCTGGGTTCGAGTCCCGGGTCGGGCCAAGTTTAGTTATTGAGTCTTTCTGTATAGTAAGCCTCAGTAACAGCCCGGAGTTGGGAAGTTGGCGGTTTTTCACCCCCGTGCCTCGGAGAGCACGTAAAGCCGTCGGTCCTGCGCCTTAACTCTCACCGGTCGTGTCGTGTAGTCGTCCCACTGGAGTATGAGAGTGACGGGAATAGGGAGTGCACTTGTGTCTGCGCGTACACTTGTGCATTATAATATCTCCTGCGCAGTTAGCTAGCCTCAATGAGATTGGCCGCCGTGGCCGGAAAAGGTCAGGAGGACATTATTATTATTATTATAATTTACGTATGTTATAAAGGACGAATAAACACTCTGTAATCTATATATATACATAAAATGCTTTGTCCTGACTGACTGATCGATCAACGCACAGCCTAAACCGCTGGTCGTAGAAACGTGAAATTTGGAGAACATGTTCCTTATACAATGTAGGCATCTGCTAAGAAAGGATTTTTTGAAATTCATCCCCTAAGGGGGTAAAATATATACATAAAATGCTTTGTCCTGACTGACTGATCGATCAACGCACAGCCTAAACCGCTGGTCGTAGAAACGTGAAATTTGGAGAACATGTTCCTTATACAATGTAGGCATCTGCTAAGAAAGGATTTTTTGAAATTCATCCCCTAAGGGGGTAAAATAGGGGATAAAAGATTGTATGAAACTCTGTCATTCTTAACGAGTTGGTATTTAGCTTTGGGATGAAAAATAAGAAATATATGTATAAGATTTTTTTCGAAATTTATCCCTTAAAAGGGTAAAAAGGGGTAATAATGTTTATATGGGCAAACAATTATTTATGGTCAGAATTACTTAAAACTTGGTATTAATGCTCTTCAATACAATTATATAAATACCTATTTTAACATTTTTTTGAAATTCATCCCATAAGGCTGTCAAATAGGGGATGAAAGTTTGTATGAAACTCTGTAATTGATGCACGGAAAATAGTATTTACCTATAAAATGAAAACTAAAACAATACAAATATCTTTTTTTTTCGAAATCTATCCCTTAATAGGGTAAAAAGGGGGCTATGCTGTTTATATTAGGAAAAAATTGTTTGTGATCAGTATTACTTGAAACTTGGTATTAATGCTCTTTAATACAATTAAAGAAACATGTATTGTAGATTTTTTTTAAATTCAGCCCCTAAGTGAGTGAAATTGGGCGTTAAACTTTGAGTTGTTGAATATATTTAAATAGAGTATTATGGCTCAAGTTCTCTGTAAGTGCACACTTACTGTGTGGGATAAGGTACAGAACGGAAATTATTCTGAATCCAAAGAAAAATTATGCATAACTTTTCGGCTGGCCACAGCAGCGATACTTATAACATATAAATTCAATGGAAATTAAAACTGAGCAAATTTTTCAGTCCACGCGAGCGTAGCCGCGGGCAAAAAGCTACAGCAAAATAAGAATGGCACTTTATATGTGTAAGATAAAAAAGAAGGAGAAGGAGGGAGACTGTAAGCTTCAGTGCACATAGCACTGGGTCTTTAAAAATAACGTAGATGTTAGCCTGTTAGTAGGTATGTTAGTTTAAAAACCCACATTAGCCGAGTTACAAGATTCTAAAGTCATAAATATTGTATGCGATTGTATCATTGTACTCTCTTCCTCTAACTTTGGACGATGGAGTAGAAAAATGTGAAAAAAACACAAGTAGTGGAGCTTGCTAAATACCTAAAGTGTAATTTTTTTTATAGAATATACGGTTAATATCTTTTAAGATACTGGATATTTTGAGTTACGATCGCTAAAATTTTAATTGGTTTTCCATATATCTTTAATAAACAATAAAACTTACACGAACTTAGTTTTGCAAGTAATAAAGTATGTATTACGAAAAAGTTTATTTTTTTCGTAGTTTGATCGCGGGCGAAGCCGCGGGTTCTGCTAGTCTTTAAATATAGATAGTTGTAGTAAATAGCGTAACTGATAAATATTATACAATTTTATACATCTGCATATATTAAAAATGTTTTACCCACATTCCAAATATAATCATACACCTAAAGCGTGCCTTCCTAATCAAAATATTATCAGAGATATATTTAATGAAATGAAAGATGGATTAATTTACACACATATCTAAATAAATCAAATAATCATTAGCTCATCATAAAATCCCTATATTAACGAAGTGATCAATATAATATAAAATTTAGCTTTTTCACATCTTATCAAAACATTTTGAAATATTTTTTTTAATGTTATGATTAAAGTTTTATTACTCATGCTAGCTTGAGGAGAAGATGCCATACTACAGTCGTTTATGAATTAAAATCTTAATAACATATGGGAATTACATATTATGTTTCTCTGACATAACCCTTCTATTTGATATTTCTGTTGTAATTTTTTAAACGGAGTGTCTATTCGTCCTTCAATAGGACGAATAAAAAATAATTATTCGTCGAATAGACTAATATATAAGTAAATTAGAATAAGTAGCTCGGAACAGCTCGGTAGGTTAAGGTTGTTTTTTTTTTCTTGCATACAGAAACCTTGCATAAAAATATTTTTTTAACCTTAAAAACTCTTGAATTTAAAATTGTTAGGATTTAAAAGAATAAATTTTCAGCTCGGTAGGTTAAGGTTATTTTTTTTGCATATAGAAACTCCTGCACCTAAAAATCACTTATTTTACATTAGAAAATAAAAAAGTGTTAAATATTCGTACAAACTAAAAATATTCGGAGGAATAATATATTTTTTATTTGTCCGATTATCAGACGAATAGCAACAACCTCCTTTATTTATTACTAGCGAGTCACCCTCGCTTCGCTTTGGGTTCGCCTCAGACAAAAACAACTCTATCCCACGGGAATCGTACATTTTCCGGGATGATATATAGCCTAAAGCCTTCCTCGATAAATGGACTATCCAACACAAAAAGAATTTTTCAATTCCATCCAGTAGTTCCTGAGATAAACGCGTTCAACCAAACAAACAAACAAACAATCAAACAAACTCTTCAGGTTTATAATATTAGTATAGATTTGTCCTATTAAAGTACGAATAATTATTTTATTCGTTCTTATTTTAAGTACGAATAGCGACAGCTTTTTTTAAATGTCTGCAAAAGTAAACGTACAAGCTACACATGAAACAGATTGTAGAATGCCATCTGTCATAGCCTCGTCTTTTAAGGAATTTTCTATGAATTATATTGTGAATTATATTGAAATATGAAATGTGACTGAGACTTGACAGTCTTTAAGCAAAAATTTAACAAACCACAAACTTAATATAAAAAAATATGTAGTCTGGATTTTAATTTAAATATATGTTTTTTTTTATCAGTGATGGAACTTATTGGTCCTAAGTATCGAGTCGCAGCAGGTGCTACTATGAACACTTTCTTTTCAATCGGTCAAATTATGTTGGGTTTAATTGCATGGGCTGTTCCTAATTGGCAGATGCTTACGCTTACTTTATATTTACCACAACTCATCACAGTCTCCTACTTCTGGATCATGTCAGAGTCTGTAAGATGGTACATGAGCAAAGGCCGATTTGAAGAAGCAGAATCTGTTTTAAAAGACGTAGCTCGTGTTAACAAAACTCAACTGTCTCAAAAATCTCTGGAGCTGTTAAGAGAAAATATATTGGAAGAGGAAAGGAAAAAAGCATGTGAAAAGGAACAGAAAGCGAATGAACCTTGGCTAATAGCCTTAATATTTAAACACAAACCGATTTTACTTCGAGTTATGGTGTCTCCAATTTGGTGGATGACAACAACATTCATTTACTATGGCATGTCAATCAATTCGGTGAATATGTCAGGAAATCGGTACTTGAATTATGTAGCTGTTTCGGCATCAGAAATACCAGGATACTGGACTGCTGTACTCTTAATGGGGAGGATAGGAAGAAAGCCAGTTCTAGCAGGAGCCTTCTGGATTTGTGCGGCTTGTCAGATCGGCTATATATTTATGCCAGCAGGTAATTCGTTATAATTACTATACATATATAGAATAGAATCTTAGCTAAATTGTTATTATAATTTAAGTTTACATGATTATTATGAAAGGATCTGTATATCAATTGTATTTTTACACTGTGGTGTATATATGAAGTCGTCTCATTTTCTTAAATTTAATATGTATATATTTATTACAGGATTGTATAGTGCATCTTTGGCGATTTATCTTGTTGGCAAATACAGCATTGCCATGGTGATGACATCCGTGTACGTGTATACTGCGGAACTCTATCCCACTAAGTACAGGCACAGTCTATTTGCCTTCTCCTCCATGATGGGTCGGATTGGATCTATCATTGCCCCACTCACCCCTGCTTTTGTACGTCGTTTATATTACTACTTGATTTTATTCTTTCTTGAATTAAGTTTCCTGTTAAACGATATAGAACGCCAAAAAAAAAAAGAAGAAAATTTGGTATTTAAAATACAAATATATAATATAACATACTCGATGACACGTTTGGCTCAGTTTATAGTGACCTTACTTGGTATAGTATATCTGGTATCCATAACACAAGCCTCGTAGCTTACCATGGAACTAGATGATGCTGTGTGTTCATGTCCAACATATTTATTATTTATTACAAATATCAATAAACAGATTTTATTTACTAATTCACTCCTATTGTAGACGAGTAAAGCTTGCCTAAATTTTATCCTAATCTATACATATAATAAACTAACTAAGTCGAATCTGTACATTAAATATTTTTTGGAAAATCTAATTGAAATAGCCATTATAATCGATACAGAGGCCGAATCTATAGTTTTTAGAATATTTGTCTGTCTGTCTGTGACCGCATCACGAAAAAACCACTAAAGGGATTTTGATGATATTTGGTATGATGATAGCTGGTTATCCGAGTCAACATTAAGGATATTTTTTTTTTACTGCGGGAAAACATCTCGTCTCTGATAAATCTATACTAAATGTTAAAGCGAGGGTGAAATCTTATAAAAAAAATTTGAATTTAATGTGATCCGATATATTGCAGGGTGCTGCTGTGTGGGTTAATCTGCCGTTTGCTCTATTTGGAGGATTTGCGTTAGTCTCTGGTAT
This sequence comes from Fabriciana adippe, assembly GCA_905404265.1. Classification (NCBI taxonomy): domain Eukaryota; kingdom Metazoa; phylum Arthropoda; class Insecta; order Lepidoptera; family Nymphalidae; genus Fabriciana; species Fabriciana adippe. The sequence goes on from FR989993.1 coordinate 246,772, forward strand.
TTTAGTTCTCATCACTCCCGAAACTCTCGGTCACAAGTTGTCCGACACTATGGAAGAGGCGTCTATGATCGGCGTTAAGACTAAAAAGGCTGAATCTTAATTTATTATTATACACTTATCATATTATTATTTATTATTTATACTATAAATTTTATAATCTTTTATACATATAAATGTGTATACTCATAAATAAAATTTATATGTCGATGTGTGATTTTTATTTATCTAGCAATTCCATATTGAATTTACGAAAGCAACCCATCTTTTTACCCTAATCTCTGATGTGGTTAAACTGCTTTCATCGAACCATTTCCTGTCTTTTTTTTTAACGTTGGAAATGCAATGCGTTAGGCATGAGATGTGGGACTCACCGGCAAAGCCAGTACTACCCACTAAAACCAAACGGAACCTCCCCCGTCTTAATGGGGCGTCGTAGGATCGCTTACCTACTCAACCACGATGCCCCGACGGCAGGCCTGCCGAAGCAGACTACAATAACCATGGGGTTACTTCACGGTCCATTCTGGTATCAGAGAAGTACCAGGAGCAGCCCATAAAGCACTAAAGCACACCGCCGACCGAGGTGGGCCGAGTACCGGGCCTGCTGGGCACGGGGCTCCCTTAAATACGAGGGGAATCAGGCCATAGTCCACCACGCTGGCCAAGTGCGGGTTGGCGGACTTCACATGTCTTTCGAAAACTTGCTAAGTTTTCTCAGACATGCAGGTTTTATCACGATGTTTTCCTTCACCGTAAGGCAAGTGGTAATCATGTTAGAAATGATTCGCACATGAAAATATCAGAGGTGTGAGACTCGGGTTTTGAACACGCTTCACTCGGTTTGCCAAGCGAGCGCGTTACCACTGGGCTACCACTGCCCAAAAAAAAAACATTAACATAATAAATTGAAATGATTTATGAAAGTATCCTCGTATATAATATATTAACAGCTTAATTTGAATAACATTCGAACTTGCGTCTTATTATAGTTTTGAAAAAAAAAAAATATCTTAACTTGATATATATACTTGATCTGTGTCAAACCTTTTTTTCATAAAAGTACGTTGAGAAAAAAAGAGATGAGTAGACTGTAGAGTAGAATTGTTTTCCTTATAATTGAAGCCATTTTGAACCCAATGCCGAAAAAATATAACCAAAAAAGATAAAAAAAGTACATATTACAAAACGGAAATTATAAGGGTTCCATTTCCGCTTTTGACTGTGGAACCCTAAAATACAAGCAACAATGGCGTTAATACTTGTCTACCATTGAGTGCGCGCACGTTTGCGGACGAATTAGTTCTGTTGTAAAGAAAGTAAAACGGAAGTGGAGACATTTACAGTGAAATAAAAAAAAAACAATGATAAAAACTTTAAAATAACTCGATTAATGTAATAAAAACTGGCCACATATTACAAAGGTAGGAAGGTTTTTATATTTATACTAGTGAAGTACCCTTGCTTCGCTCGGGTGCGTCCCTGGGTACTTTTTAAATAGATAGGTATGAATAATTATTGCGAATGTGTCCTAGAAGAAAGATTTTTCTGTAGGCCTTATTAGGACCTACAATTTTCTAGAACATTATTTTAACGTATTTCTTACGGGTTAGACATGTTTTCTAAGAACAACTCGATAGAACTGGTTACTGTATTTTCCCGTGGGAATGAAAGATTTTCCTGTAGTAAAAGGTACTTTTTACGTTGATTTCGCTATGTTTCTGTTTTATTCTAATATTACTGCTTTATTATAGAATAGATGTACATAATATGTATTATGTGTAGATTAACGATATAATTGTATACTATTTTTTAATTATTCTCTTTTTCATATAGTATTTTATATACTTTACGAATCATTTGGTATATTTGAAATTCAACGGGAGTAACAGAAGAAGTGCGTATTGGACACATGTAACGGAGACTGTGCCGTACTGATCTAATATCCATGTACATTTAATCTGAACCATTTGTTTCATCTTTATCAATTTGTTGTGTGAGGCGAAAATTAACATCTAACTTATGCTTTCACAGTATTCATTTTGTCGACATAAATAAATTGCGAGTAAATAAAAAAGACAGTTATTTTGCGATCGCTTAACTAATATACATGTGACGAAAGTATATTATGTTTCTTTATAGCGCAATATTTTTTAAGGTACAGATTATAAGTATTATTAGTAGGATAGAGAAGTGTTCAAACGTTAGGCATTTATCATCCGAATTGTGTCGCCTTTCTCCGTATCTATACTAATATTATAAAGCTGAAGAGTTTGTTTGTTTGAACGCGCTAATCTCAGGAACTACTAATCCGATTTGAAAAAATCTTTTTGCACTAGATAGCCCGTTAACTGAGGAAGGCTATAGGCTATATATCATCCCGGAAAAATGTACGGTTCTCGCCGGATAGATTTGTTTTTGTCTAGGGACGAACCCGAAGCGAAACGAGGGTGAGTCGTTAGTATATGTAGATTATCAGTATAATACGTAAAATTATACTCAATTTAAATGTATATAAATGATTGATAAAAATATATTTTTAATTATTTATACAAATTCAATCTATACATATAATAAAATTTTGAGTCGAATCTGTATATTAAATATTTTTTGGAAAATCTTATTGAAATAGTCATTATTATCGATACAGAGGCTAAATCTATAGTTTTTCGAATTTTTGTCTGCCTGTCTGTTTGTCTGTCTGGGAACGCATCACGAGAAAACCACTGGATGGATTTTGATGAAATTTCGTGTGATGATAGTTGATTATCCGAGTCAACATAAAGGATTTTTTTTAAACATAAGGTTAACTAGGGACGAACCCAAGCGGAGCGAGGGTGAGTCGCTAGTATGTGCTGCCTTGTCGCAGGAGTGTAACACGTCTAACTTCCCAACTCCAGGCTCGTTTTGGCACTTTCTTAACATAAAGAATCAACCACTAAACATCGGCCGGATGTGCAGCCGTACATGTATGCTAGCCATTAGACTACCGAGGCAGTCATAGCACCAGTTTGTCCAACTATCTTATTGAGTTTTACGGTTCCAGTATAAAAAATTAAAAGTGGGATTACTTAAAATTGAAAGTGTTAAATGATTAATTAAAAAAATGTAAAATTGTCTCTGCAAGTAATGTATTTGCAATTCGATTAAGCAACTCAAAATGTTAATTTTATTAATGTAATGTTTCCAGAGCGAAGTGATAAAGCGATGATAGTCTTTATGAATAATATTTATCAATTCATTATTAAAATGTTTTAATTTAAGTAATTATGAAGAACCACGACTTTTATAAAAAAAAAAAACAAAAAAAGAAACTCGCACTTGGCTAGCCTGTTGGATTATGGGCCTGACCCCCCGCATTGAAGGGAGACCCGTCTCCAACAGTGGGACGTTAAAAATGGCTGAATATTTAATTTTAGAATTAAATAAATAAAAGTAATTAGAATTATAAAAATGTTTAAAATTGAAATTAACAAATACTGTAAGGTACTTTGGTGCCATTTTTATATTTTTTGAAATCATTTTATTATTTTGTGGGTAAGCTGTCTGTACCACCTATTATAATGGCATTGAGACATCTAAAACCTTATTCTCTCCCGTGACCATGTTTGCTGTAAAGTATTCGAAACGTCGGGAAGTAAAAATCAAAATAAATCCACGAAAAAAAACGAAAAGATAATTTTCTTTAAAATGTTAAATATTCTCGTAAATCTAAGAAATCCTGAGAATATTGACTTCACAAAAAATATCTTGTAAATAGTAGCTGCATTATCCTATAGTACTCGTAGAATACTATAGGATATTATTCTATGGAAGTAGCTGAAATATACTGCGTGAGTCGTGTCTGTGTCAGAAATTAGTCCAATTATCCACTGACTAGCCCATTGATTCAAATATTGAAACAATACAACATCAAATGCAAGCCTTATAAAAATATGGCGAAGCCACGAAGTCTTTAAATCCCTTTTATATTCTATAAATAACTGAAGCTTTCCTAACGTATTTTGCCAATACCGTAGCATAATTATATATATGTTTAAATTTATTACTTTATAGATGACTGTGCAGTCAACCGATGACAAGAATGAACAGCAGTTCCACCTGGATGGAATCCTCAGTGAATTGGGCAGCTTTGGCAAGTATCAGCTGCTTCTTCTTCTGCTGCTGGCCTTTAGAGACTCCTTCTTGAATATGTGCAATTATAACTTTGTGTTCACAGCTACTGAAGTACCGTTTAGGTAAAATTTGTTTATGATCTGTACTATTTAGATTTATGTACATTGTACATATATGCACTCGTGTAAAACCAACATGTGGAACGAATGATATCGAAGCAAATGTGATTACCGAAACATATTTGTTTCAGTTATCACACTTGCTTAGATAGTGGTTTAACATTCTTTAACATTTTTGTATACTCAGAGTAAACAAAATCGACTGAAACAATTATGAAGTAATTAGTGGAGAAATATCAGCAACGTCGTGCCCTAATGTGTAAAATTTCCGAGATATGCAGGTAAAGATCACCATCTAAGAACTATGAGAACTATTGGATACAACATAAAGTATACCATTAATATATAATTAATTAGTTCTAATGATATTCATTGTTTTATATGAGCACTTTTTTATTGTATTGTATTCAGCCCTTTTTTAACGTCCCACTGCTGGGCACGGGCCTCCCTTCAATACGAGGGGAATCGAGCCATAATCTATCCGCACGAGTCCGCCAATCCGCACTTGACCACGCTGGCCAAGTGCGGATTAGCGGACTGCACATGTCTTTCGAAAACTTGATAGGTTTTCTCAGACTTGCAGGTTTCCTCCCGATGTTTTCCTTCACCGTAAGGCAAGTGGTAATCATGTTAGAAATGATTCGCACATGAAAATATCAGAGGTGCGAGACCCGGGATTCGAACCCGCTTCACTCGGTTTCCCGAGTGAGCGTGTTACCACTGGACTACCACTGCCTGTGGGCACTATATTATTAGTATTTTACTAAGTAATACTTTTAACTCCTAGATGCAATGTATCACAGTGCGCGTCAACGCTTGTGAGTTTCAACTCTTCGTGGGCTTCCTACACTATATCGAACAGCTCGTGCTATCCGCTCTTGTCAACATGGAACTCCTCTTGCAGCCCTGCTACGTTTGACAGAAACAGAACAGTCCACTGCAACGATATTGTTTATGAAAACTATAACAGCATTGTTGCTGAGGTTCGTTACTGAAATATCCATAAACATGAATGAAAAAAAAAAATATATTTTCAATTTTTATAGCTGGATAAGCTAAATTTTTTCGTGTTCCGTCTTCATCAGATATAATGCTTTGATGGTACTAAGATTATTATTTTACGATGACGATACGATTAAGTGTGTACGATGATTGATGCACTTTTGAAGATACATTTTGTCTTATTAAAATTGATTGATTATTATTTTTTATAATATTTTTTTTTTGACTTACGACTAAAGAGACATATTTCAATAGATACGATTATGCTAAAGGATATCAAACCTTAATTACAAGGCAATCCTTTTTGCCATCACTAATATAGTTAATGGCTGCAAATTGTCAGGTCCAGGGTTCGAGTATCGGGTTGGGTCAAACTAATTATTGTTATGCTATCACGGCTTCTATCACGTTAGGCGTGCTTGCTTCGGAGAGCACGTTAAGCTAATACAATTAGGTTCAGGGACTCTTACGACTTACGGTCTTGTCGAGTTGTTGTTCCACGAGATCTATCTGCGCACACACTCGTGCACTATAATATGTCTTACGCAGTGGACTTGCATCTATTTGGTAGCATATTATTATATTATTAATATAATATACTGTAGTACAAAAATTGATGATTAAGCTAAAAAAGAAACTTAAAGAATGTTGTGTTTAAAATTTTTTTTTCAGTTTGACTTGGGATGCCAACCTTGGAAGAGAACTCTTATTGGAACAGTTCACAATCTCGGCCTCGCCGTCTCTTTTATTGTTTCGGGAATTATATCAGACAGGTAAATACTTATTTTTATAAACTATTCAAGAGATAAAGAAGGCATACTGCTAACGATACCAATTTAACACTTGAATAAAAGAGAGATATAAAAATTATATACGTAGTTAGATATAAAAAAATGTGTAATATGTAATAAGTACTTTAATGAAGTCTCAAATGTAAAGGAATCTTAAACAGCTTAAACAGTACTAGATAAAAAAAAATCCATAAAAACAAATAAATTGAACAAGCTGAGTTGTAATATGATCTCTCAAATTTATTTGAAAAAAAAAATATTCTTCCAATTTTTACCATAATATTTATCTTATTTTATTTTTAATTTTGTCACAGATACGGACGAAAAGTAATAATCGTGGGATCACCTCTTATAGTGGGTGCAGCTGGTCTCCTAAAATCAGTAGTCATTGACTATTGGTCGCTTCTTATACTGGAGTTCATAGAAACTGCACTCGGTTATGGAAATGCTTCTTTGGTTTTAGGCAAGTTCTACAAATATTTCTTAAGACATTTAGAAAAAGATTTTTTTTCAAACAAAGGATTCAAAATTTTATGCTTTGAAATATTTTAATAACGATGGATATGATGAAACTATAAGAGTTCCATTGTTTCCTTTTAGTTTCAGATTAAAAAAAAATACAATATTATAAAGATAATAATGGTTTTTTTAGCTTTAGAAGTAGTAAATCAGAAGAACAGAGTGGCGTTCTCTTGTATCTTGGACATCTTGGGAAGTATTGGCGGAGCATTTTTTGGGTTAATTGCTTGGAAGATAACATACTGGAGAAATTTGATGAGAGCTATTTATGCACCACTTCTAATTGTAGTAAGTCCCTATTAATAGCTTACAAGAAAAAATCGGACAAGTGCGAGTCTCATTCGCACACTGAGGGTTCCGTAGAATGAAACTTTAAAATAAGTCTATAATCGCAAAAAAAATCTGGTGTAAGTACAAATTTAAGGTTTTCGGATTTTTTCCTTTACTTATGCAATAAGACATTGCTTCATGCCAAATTTCATGATTCTATACGTTTTGATTCCCTTACGAGTGTGCAGCATACACGGCTGTTTCTTTTAATTATGTGAATTTAGAAGTTTCATTTCTTCACAACTCTGAGTAATCGATATTAATTTCAACTTGTTACATCCACACGTTCTTGAGATAAAAGGTCTTGACAGACAGACAGACGAACAACGGAATGATCTTCTAAGGGCTCCTTTTTTCATTTCGAGGTATGGAACCCTAAAAATAAAATAAAATAGATATATATATATATATATATATATATATATATATATATATATATGCGTGGTATATCGCCACTCACTGTAGACGGCTGCGTAAATTTATGTGATTTTTTATAATTCAGAATTTGCGATCAATTTTAACGCTAGTTTAATAACAGAAATCTATTATCTGAATCATAATTGATTCCTTAATCTAGTAAAACAGGTTATTTAAAAAGCCACATCTTATTTATTATATTACCAATGTAATTATTATTTTAGGTATTCTACACGTTCCTTATGGACGAAGGAGTCAGATGGCTTTTAGCTCACGATAGAATAGACGAAGCGGTCTACGTTCTGAATAGAGTAGCAAAAATCAATAACATCACGCTTTCCATTAAATCAAAGGAAATGCTTGCTAAAATATCTGTAGATAAGATTAAAGCAGATGAGGTACCTATAATTTCTTGCGAGGTTTTCTATAAATTAAACAAAATATTTTTCAAAATAATTATTAAAGGTATATCTATGCTAATATAATATTATAAAGCTGAAGACTTTGTTGGTTTGTTTGGTTGAACGCGCTAATCTCAGGAACTACTAATCCGATTTGAAAAAATCTGACTGAATCTTACCCGTTAACTGAAGAAGCCTATAGGCTATACATCATCCCAGAAAATGTACGGTTCCCGTGGGATAGATTTGTTTTTGTCTAGGGACGAACCCGAAGCGAGGCGAGGGTGAGTCGCTAGTAATATACATATATGTATGTACTACACGTTATTTCACGTTAATTACAAAGTCAGTATTTATAGTTGTCTTCACTAGATAAGCACTACGATACATAAAGACTATCTTATGTGATTAATTTGATAGTTCTTGGTTTTGATTAATGTTATCTCAATGTAATTTTTGTCTTATAATTTCGTCATACCCGTCTGTCCTTATGCCTTAGCAATTTTACTTGGAGACGAAAAAATTGAGTCTACATAGCATGTGCCATATTTCCTGATCTGATTTACTTCAATAAACTTTCACCGATACTTCTTTACCCCTGTGGATCTAAATTTCTATTATTTAAATTAACTGAAGATAGAAGATATAAGAACTTAAATGAAGATAATGCTTACTACGATTATGTACTTCAACGACATTTTTTTTTAATAAAAAGTATGTCTAGATGACGATATTTAGATATGCCTAATTCTTAATCACACATTTTTGTTCTGATTTCGATAAGGTCCCATACATAAAGACTTTAAAATATTATATATTTTTAACGTATTAACTGAAAAGAAAATTATTTATTAGTAGCGACTCATTCTCGCTTCGCTCGGGATTGTTCCTAGGTATGTTTTAACGGTTAATATGAAATAAATAGTCTATATATAACATGCTATATAGCATATAGCCTTCCTCATTAAACGGGCTATCTAATGCAAAAAGAATTTTCTAAATCGGATAAGTAGTTCTTGAGATTAGCGCGTTCAAACAAACGAACGAACAAACAAACTCTGCCTCTTTATAATATTAAGTACAGGATAAGGACATATTATAACAATAAAGGTAATAGTTGTAACTTCATGTAAAATTAAAATAATATTTTTTTTAGATGGATCTCTCAGTATCAGTGGGAAGGCCCAGTGTATTATCTGTTCTAAGATCAAAGATTATTTTTATCCGGATGGTTATTATTTCAACATCTTTCTTCTGCTGCATGTTCTTGTTTATTGGAACCATTGTCAATTCTACTAGTTTTTCTGGCAATCAATATGTCAATTTTTCTGCAATGATGCTATTAGCAGTGCCCACTAGGATTGCCATCGTATTGACTCTGACAAGGTTTGGAAGAAGAGCGCCAATATGTTTAGCTTACTGTCTGTGTGCGATCTTTTTTATAGTGTCTGCTTTTGTGCCAAAATGTAAGTTCGCGTTTGATTTTTGTATAATATAGTACCTATATGTTAAAAAGTAAAAGCCCATTTTAGCTACTAGTCTTGTAACTATTTTAAGCTATTTAATTATGAGACACTCTTGTTGTTATCTAATTAAATAAACTTAATATATCCACAGCAATCGTCTCTGCAAAATCGACAATGTCATGGGAGACCGCCTTATTGTACGTGGCAGCAATATGCAGCAATTATGGATTTTTCTCTATGTTAATGGTGGCCTTAGAGGTGTTCCCCACCACCTCGCGCAACTCACTCACTAACATCGCCAACACTATTGGTCGTCTTGGGTCTGCGCTGGCTCCTCAGACTCCCTTATTGGTATGCTATCACATTTATCAATCACATTATCACAGTTACCACTGCCACATTTTATTAACGCCCAGGGTTAACGCGCTCGCTTGGGAAATCGAGTGAAGCGGGTTCAAATCCCGGGTCTCGCACCTCTGATATTTTCATGTGCGAATCATTTCTAACACGATTACCACTTGCCTTATGGTAAAGGATCCCCCTCATATTGAAGGGAGGTCTACCCCCAGCAGTGGGACGTTAAAAAAAAGGTCTAAATATAAATAAAATTTATCAAGCATTGCACATAAAAATAAAAATATAAAAAATCAATACAAACATAATACTTATACCATTTTTTAAATAATTTTCAGTCTGAATGTGTAATATAATATTTATTTTGTTTTAAAAAACTTCTAGGAGTCTAATGTAAATTTAAATAATTAACTATCTTAAGCAAGCCATGCAGTCTTTTTTTTTTTTGAAAACCACGATGATCCGATGGTGTATTTTGATAAAGACTTACTTTATAAATAGCAGCAGCCCTTAGCTTTATTTATAGTTTTCACTTGAGCTTTTTTTATAATCTGATCCTAACCTGATCTACCTTTGATATAACCCTGACCTGGCTTTACCATACAAAGGTATTATATATAATTCCCTTTATGGATATGAAAGAATATGGAGTTTCAAATTTTACTGTCAACTAATTACTATAATATCAAATATTAATAGTATTTATTATACGTTTTATAGGAGCAATATTATCCAGGATTACCCAACATCGTGTTTGGTCTGGCGGCGCTGGGCCCAGCCCTGCTGGCCTTGCTCCTGCCTGATACGAGTCAAACTGACCTTCCCGATCGAATAGCTGATGCTGAGAACATTGATGCCCCAAAAAATCGTAGGCATGATGCCGCTGTATGAAGTGTACTGTATACATAATTTACTTACACTTTAGACTTCCACAGCTTACTTGACTAAACTTAAGGGCGGTCCCTCACCGGGAGCATTCGCCTGTAATGTAACAGTTCAGATTCGAGCATTACGTAAGTGAGGGAGAAGAACTGAGCATATTAATATTAGTAATGCTCAGTGCTTCTCCCTCACTTACGTAATGCTTGAATCTGAACTGTTACATTACCGCCCTAAAAATTTACCAAATAATCTCGGAACAGATGTGAAGTAACTCGCAATAAAATTAGAAATAAGAAGTTCAATAATTACGTGATTACTATTTCAAGCGATATCTACAAGTATATCACTGATAAAGGATTTCAAAAATTATATTTTTACTATACCTATATATGTGTATTTTTTTAATCTGATTATTGTATTTTTTCAATAATTTGTTTGTACTTTGTCGATCTTAATTTGACGAAATGTACACGTATATGAAAGAAAATCTTAATCTAGTCCTGTGTAATACGTGTAACTGTTTTATTATAAAGATAAAAATAAGAGAAAATTAAAATAAAATAAAAATAAATAAATATAAATAGCTTATTCACGTTTCCTTAGCTTTTTCCTTTCCTCCACGCAGCCAATAATTTTGACTAAAGTTCTAAATTCCAGCAAAATCAAGGGATGAATATGAAAATACCCTTAATAAATAGCAAATAGACGTAATAAGTAAAATTACAACTGAAAAAATGAAGCGTATTAATTTATCTAATAATTTAAAAGTCTCGTCTCGTCTCGTCTCAGCCCAAACACGTCCACTGTTGGACATAGGCCTCCTCCAAAGATTTCCACGACAGCCTTGTGCCATCCGCATCCAGTGGGCTCCAGCGACTTTGACCAAGTCGTCGGTCCACCTTGTGGGAGGTCTACCCACGCTTCGCCGTCCGGTCCGTGGCCGCCACTCGAGAACTTTACGTCCCCAACGACAGTCTATTCTGCGAGCAATGTGCCCTGCCCACTGCCACTTGAGCTTGGACATTCTGCGGGCTATGTCGGTTACCTTGGTCCTTCTGTGTATCTCCTCATTCCTGATTCGATCTCTCAGGGAAACCCCGAGCATAGCCCTTTCCATTGCTCTCTGTGTGACCTTGAGCTTTCTTATCAGGCCCATCGTGAGCGGCCACGTCTCTGTGCCGTATGTCATCACTGGCAACACACACGGGTCGAAGACTTTTGTCTTGAGACACTGCGGTATTCGGGACGAGAAGATGTTGCGTAGCTTCCCGAAAGCTGCTCATCCGAGTTTGATCCGTCGATTGACCTCTTTCTCGAAGTTGGACCTACCTAGCTGGACAGTTTGTCCCAGGTATACATACTCGTCATACAATTTAAAAGTACCTAATAATAATTATTATTGAATTTAAGTGAAATAATTGAGATGTGTAATTGTATAATTTTTCTTATAGAATTTGCTAAAATATAAAGATTTTCCATATAATTTGCAAATATAGAGTACTTGAAATAGTGGCTTCGAATGTAGTTTCAATTATAATTAAAATACTTATAAAAAAATAATTATTTTCACAGGTGTGTTATTTTGTTATGTTAGTGTAGTTTTTTTAATATGTTTTTAAAATTCCTAGTTGTAAAATAAATCTATTATTTTTAAAGAAACGCAATTAAGTCTTTATTTTTAAATAAGAGAATAATATCATTATCAAAAGATATATTATTATAAATTCTTATGCTAAATAACAAGTTATTAAATTTTATTTAACCGGTACCGGCTGATATATTATTAAAAGCCGTCAAATGATATATAGCGTACTCGGTACTATACATCGATCTGTGCCACATATTAGCGTATCATTTAACTTTCCTTTGAGCTATATATTGTACATGTTTATTTTTTAAATTCTAGATAAAATTGTGTAGATAATATTATTTTTTGTAGGTTATATTTGTAGGTTATAATAAAAACAAAAATAGTATAATCAACACTGTTTATTAAAACTTCAGGTAAGTACTTACTTATTAAATTATTATTTTATTAATTTTATAATTATTAAATCAACGTAAGAGATCAGATCAATCACAGTTCGACTTCTTATATTATATTTAAATCATGATTGCATTTAATATTGTTATTCTTAATAGAAAAGAAGAATTTCTAATGTATACAGATAAATAAAATTGGAGTGTCTGTTTGTAATATTAAAATAAACGTTTTTTACTAAATGCATATCGATGTATATACGGTACATATACCAAAACAACATTTTTTACAATTTTTGTCTGTCTGTCTGTTTGTTTCGGCTAATCTCTGAAATGGCTGGAACGATTTCGACGGGACTTTCACTGGCAGATAACTGATGTAATAAGGAGTAACTTAGGCTACTTTTATTTTAAAAAAATACCACGAAAAAAATTAAAACCAAATTAATTAATTAATTTTATCTTGAGAAGCAAACTAGGGACGAACCCGAGCGAAGCGAGGGTGAGTCGCTAGTCGGTAAATATAAACCACATAATTTAAATAGTATGTTGTTATCATTAAGTACTTATAAACATTCTAACCTCATCATTACTTGCATTCTCCTCATATGTTCATTTGTTAATAGAATCGTTATCACAATAATATTTTAATTCTTTATATTTTCAATCAACTCAAATCATATTATACTAAATAATCGCTTGTGTAACATAGATATATTATTTTTTTTAAATTATAAACTAATTTTTATTTGTAATCTGTAACAATGTGAATCTTTAAGGTACTTTTTTTTAATATTCTAAATGTTGTTTTGCCTTTACATATAATATTTTTTTTAAATGTCGTTACCACCTATAATTAAGGTACTACTCTAACTGCTCTATTTTCTGTGTATGTTATAATGTGTTTAGTTTGTACTTTGTTGGTGTTCTAATAAATAAATAAAATAAAAATAAATAAAACTTCTTCAAAAAGGAGGTTCTCAATTCAGCTGTATGTTTTTTTTATGTTTGTTATCTCAGAAGTCATTTATTAACCGATTTGGACAATTTTTATTTTGTTTGAAAGTGTATACTTCCAGATTGGTCCCTTTAAATTTCAAAAAAAAAAAAACATTCCTAAGGGTGGAAAAATAGCTAATGATTAATACTTCTAATTGTCATAATTATTTGAAAATTTGAAAGTTTCTATTACCGTTGATAGTGCAGTGGTTCGGTATCGTCGACCTGATCTGATGGTAAGGCCAGAAAGTCGATAGGTGGAACTCTTCAACGGCTAATAGTAGATAATTTGAGTTTGGGCTTGTTTTGTTTGATTTGACAAACCGAATACGTTACAATTGGATTTTAAAGCCAGAATTTTTAGTGTTAATATAAAAGTGAATTTTAATTTGTTAGTCTTCATGTAAAAATTGGCATCAAACTTTCTTTAACGGTCTAAGCGAATATTATTAAAATACTTTCTTCTTACTTTGCTTCTACTATGTCTACTCTAAAAAGGGAAAACAAAAACTAAAAAAAATAAATAAATAAAAACCGACTTCAAAAAAAAACACTAAAAAGTAACAAATAACTGATCGGTAGTTTTCATTTACTACAGATAGCTAATCAAATGTTTTCGAAGTCGGTGCCAGCCGATATAAATCAAAGCATTTTGATCTACATTATAACACACACACCACACACGCCACACAGCTTTTGATCTACATTATAATCTTTAATAACACGTTAAACTTACCTCTCTCGACAATATGAAGCGGTATCTTAACATTTTTATTAACACTTAATGAGTATTTCTTTTTGATTATATTCTCTAAATATTTAGCTCATTTTCGTGACATTTTTGTAATGATAAAATAATACTAACAATATTTTAAACTAGTGATTCACCCTCGCTTCGCTCAGGTTCGTCCCTAGGTTCATTCCCCATACAAACTTTCATCCCCATTTTCACCCCCTTAAGGGATGATTTCTGGGATAAAATGTATCCTATGTCCTTCCCAGGGTCTCAAAACATCTATTTACCAAATTTCAACAAAATCGATTCGGTAGAGCCAGAGATTACCCCCTACAACCTCACAAACTCACAAACTTTACCTCTTTATAATATTAGTATAGATAACTTGTAATGACACTATCAATTAAGATTTAATTATAAAGTTTTAAATAAAACTATCTTTTCGGATTATTTCGCGGATTTATTGTGATTTTTGGTTCCCGACGTTTCGATTGCTTTACAGCAATCATGGTCACGGGAGAGACTAAGGTGTTAATTAAACATCTCAAACGCGTTATATACTTGTTACAGACAGTGCCTACCCACTATTTTACAAAAATGATTTCAAAAAATTCAAAAATAGCACCAAAGTACCTTATAATATTTGTTGATTTCAATTCTAAACATTAAAAAAAAATTTAAAACTTTAATAAGTATTATAATTAAATATAGCAATATTATGTACTTAATTTTAGCTATTATTGTTATAAATATTACAATTTTTTAAAACTTTATTAATTACTAATATTATTTAGTGTTGCTATTATTATATTATCTATAACCATAAAGAATATTAAAAAATTTTAAAATATTAATTATTAATTATTTATTTAAGCAATATTATTGGTTTATATGTAATTTAAAAGAAGTTAATTATTAATTTAGATTACTATTATTTAAAGTTAAAATATTAAGCAACACTATTGCTACCTTTATAGATAAAAATATTAATCAGAATTACTGTCATGATTGCGATCCACACAGTATGAACTACATCTACTGGTCTGTTATGTTTGTTTTTGTTGTTAGATTTTATTATGTTTATTACAGGATCCCACGATGATGGTAGTACCCAGCCATCTTCCCTATTGAAGTTTGGATATGTAATCCTGATTAATATTTTTATCTATAAAGGTAGCAATAGTGTTGCTTAATATTTTAACTTTAAATAATAGTAATCTAAATTAATAATTAACTTCTTTTAAATTACATATAAACCAATAATATTGCTTAAATAAATAATTAATAATTAATATTTTAAAATTTTTTAATATTCTTTATGGTTATAGATAATATAATAATAGCAACACTAAATAATATTAGTAATTAATAAAGTTTTAAAAAATTGTAATATTTATAACAATAATAGCTAAATACTTTCTTAGATTTACGCGAATATTTGACATTTTAAATAAAACTATCTTTTCGGATTATTTCGCGGATTTATTTTGATTTTTGGTTCCCGACGTTTCGAATGCTTTACAGCAATCATGGTCACGGGAGAGACTAAGGTATTAGACATCTCAAAGCGTTATATACTTGTTACAGACAGTGCCTACCCACAAATTTACAAAAATGATTTTGAAAATTCAAAAATGGCACCAGAGTACCTTACAATATTTGTTGATTTAAATTCTAAACATATTAAAAATATTAAAAAGTTTAATAAGTATTATAATTAAATATTATTTGTTTAATTTTAGCTGTTATTATTATAAATATTACAATATTTTAAAAACTTTAAGAATAAATAATGTAATATTATTTAGTGTTGCTATTACTATAATATGTCTAACCACAAAGAAAATCAAAATATTAATTATTTATTAAATACTAATTATTTATTAAATACTAATTATTTATTAAATACTAATTATTTATTAAAGTATTATTATTGTTTTATATGTAATTTAGAAATTAACTTTTTTAATTTAGATTTCTAATGTAATTTTAAGATAGAATATTAAGCAACACTATCTTCACAGATAAAATATATATTAATCTGAATCATTGTTATAGCGATCCACACAGTATGAACTAACTACATCTACAGGTCTGTTTTCTTTGTTTTTGCCGTTAGATTTTATTATGTTTATTACAGGATCCCACGATGATGGTAGTACCCAGCCATCTTCCCTATTGAAGTTTGGATGTTTTTTAATTTCAATAGCTTCGCGAATCATCCTGGGGCGATAACGGCTTTCTTTCGCAAGTATTTGTGGATTATCAAAGCGAATGTAGTGGCTTGGGCGATCCTGGCTATGTTTACAGACTGCAGATGTTGTATTGCGACGGTGCTTCACATCAGCTATGTGTTCTTTGACCCGAGTTCTAATGGATCTCTTTGTTTGTCCGATGTAGGAGAGCCCACAATCACAATCAAGTTTGTATACCCCTGCATCTTGGAGAGGGATGTGGCACTTGACTGGTGGTAAAAACTGACTAATTTTCTTTGGCGGCTTGAAGTAAGTTTTGATTGAAGCACGCTTTAAGATGTAGCCAATCTTGTCAGTGACTCCTCTCATGTATGGCAGGACTGCAGGGACTCGCTCGACTGTGGCTGGTTTCACTCGGTCACTGTGACGCAGGCGCGGCACTTGCAGCTTGTTGTCTCGCAGAACTTGCTTGACATGTTGCAGTTCTCCGGCCAGGTGTTGCTCGTCACAGATCCCTTGTGCTCTCTGAAACAAAGATTTTCCCACGGTAGCTAACTGTGAAGGATGGTGGTGAGATTCACCGTTCAGGTACCTATCAGTATGGGTCTTCTTTCTATACACAGTGTGACTCAAGGTGTTATCTGGGTTGCGTTTAACTAAGACATCTAAGAAAGCTAAGGTATTGTCAGATTCTAATTCCATAGTAAATTGTATTTTAGGATTTATAGAATTAAGATGTTCTAAGAATACAGTTATTTTATCAGATGGTAATATTGTGAAAGTGTCATCTACGTACCGCTTGTAGAAACGAGGGGTCACGGGTGATGTGTTCAGAGCAGTCTCCTCGAAGTCCTCCATGAAGATGTCGGCTACAACGGGAGAGACTGGCGAACCCATGGCCACTCCATCCACTTGCCTATAGAATTCATCATTCCACAGTAGATAGCCGGATGTTAGGCAGTGTTTTAAAAGTTCAGTGTATTCTATTGACATATTGTGATCCTGTAGCTTCCTAGATATTATTTTAATACAGTCTTCCACTGGTAGGCTGGTAAATAAAGACTGTACATCAAAGCTAACCATTGTTTCATTGTCCATGAGTTTTAGGTGTTTAACTTCATTGACAAAATGGTAAGAGTCCCTTGTGAACGCTCTTGTTAATCCTCTGAGTGGTGAGAGTACTTTTGCTACTAGTTTGGCCAGTTTGTAAGTCGGTGAGTCGATCTGACTCACAATTGGACGTAGCGGAGCGTTAGGCTTGTGTATTTTCGGGAGTCCATACAACTTAGGCGGTTTTGCACATGATGGAATAAGAGTTTTCACATCTAGATTTAATGTGTCGGAGTGTTCCTTAATTAGCTTTTTAGTAGTATTTAAAACGGTGGTAGTAGGATCCGTTTTAACCTTTGTGTACGTGCTCTCGTCCGACAAAAGATGTTTTATTTTATCATTATAATCTGATGTATCCATCACAACGGTTGCATTTCCTTTGTCCGCGCGTAGAACGATGATGTCTGACCTATTGCGTAGGTTTTTCAACGCTAAATACTCCTGTTTACTGAGATTAGGTTTGGGCTTAGAACAACGACGTAACAAAGACGAAACATCCTGACGTATGGCCTCCATATCCTCAGTTTTCATAACGTTTTGGGCCAAGGCATCTTCAACTGCGCAAATAATGTTTTCATAAGGAATGCGCGTAGGCGTTACAGCAAAATTCAAACCTTTATTTAGTACCTGAATAGTAGGGTCGTCCAACGGTTGTTTTGACAGATTGACAACAGCTTGAGGTCCGCACGAGTGTGAATCTGTGGTAAACGGGCGCGTTCCGTTATTATCTATGTTTTTCTTTTTCTTTTTGATGTTTAATTTTTCAACGAGTTTTTCATATTTTAAAATATGTTTAATTTTGCATTGATTATATTTGGTTGTCTCGCGCTTATTTAAAGTGTCAATGCAATCGTTGAAATCACAGGGTGTCAATACTGTCTTAACAATATCGGACGTCTGTTCAATGTCCCGGTCGTTTCTGCGTAGATCGCGGCGGTTTTGTCGAATCACTGTCCGTAACAACTTAAAACTTGCCTGGTTTACGATCTTAGCGCTTCCTCGTATGTTCTTTTTGGAAGATATTTTTACACACGTTGGAATGAGACGATGATCACGACATCTCTTCAAGAACTCTTTAACTTTCTTGAAGAGATGTCGTGATCATCGTCTCATTCCAACGTGTGTAAAAATATCTTCCAAAAAGAACATACGAGGAAGCGCTAAGATCGTAAACCAGGCAAGTTTTAAGTTGTTACGGACAGTGATTCGACAAAACCGCCGCGATCTACGCAGAAACGACCGGGACATTGAACAGACGTCCGATATTGTTAAGACAGTATTGACACCCTGTGATTTCAACGATTGCATTGACACTTTAAATAAGCGCGAGACAACCAAATATAATCAATGCAAAATTAAACATATTTTAAAATATGAAAAACTCGTTGAAAAATTAAACATCAAAAAGAAAAAGAAAAACATAGATAATAACGGAACGCGCCCGTTTACCACAGATTCACACTCGTGCGGACCTCAAGCTGTTGTCAATCTGTCAAAACAACCGTTGGACGACCCTACTATTCAGGTACTAAATAAAGGTTTGAATTTTGCTGTAACGCCTACGCGCATTCCTTATGAAAACATTATTTGCGCAGTTGAAGATGCCTTGGCCCAAAACGTTATGAAAACTGAGGATATGGAGGCCATACGTCAGGATGTTTCGTCTTTGTTACGTCGTTGTTCTAAGCCCAAACCTAATCTCAGTAAACAGGAGTATTTAGCGTTGAAAAACCTACGCAATAGGTCAGACATCATCGTTCTACGCGCGGACAAAGGAAATGCAACCGTTGTGATGGATACATCAGATTATAATGATAAAATAAAACATCTTTTGTCGGACGAGAGCACGTACACAAAGGTTAAAACGGATCCTACTACCACCGTTTTAAATACTACTAAAAAGCTAATTAAGGAACACTCCGACACATTAAATCTAGATGTGAAAACTCTTATTCCATCATGTGCAAAACCGCCTAAGTTGTATGGACTCCCGAAAATACACAAGCCTAACGCTCCGCTACGTCCAATTGTGAGTCAGATCGACTCACCGACTTACAAACTGGCCAAACTAGTAGCAAAAGTACTCTCACCACTCAGAGGATTAACAAGAGCGTTCACAAGGGACTCTTACCATTTTGTCAATGAAGTTAAACACCTAAAACTCATGGACAATGAAACAATGGTTAGCTTTGATGTACAGTCTTTATTTACCAGCCTACCAGTGGAAGACTGTATTAAAATAATATCTAGGAAGCTACAGGATCACAATATGTCAATAGAATACACTGAACTTTTAAAACACTGCCTAACATCCGGCTATCTACTGTGGAATGATGAATTCTATAGGCAAGTGGATGGAGTGGCCATGGGTTCGCCAGTCTCTCCCGTTGTAGCCGACATCTTCATGGAGGACTTCGAGGAGACTGCTCTGAACACATCACCCGTGACCCCTCGTTTCTACAAGCGGTACGTAGATGACACTTTCACAATATTACCATCTGATAAAATAACTGTATTCTTAGAACATCTTAATTCTATAAATCCTAAAATACAATTTACTATGGAATTAGAATCTGACAATACCTTAGCTTTCTTAGATGTCTTAGTTAAACGCAACCCAGATAACACCTTGAGTCACACTGTGTATAGAAAGAAGACCCATACTGATAGGTACCTGAACGGTGAATCTCACCACCATCCTTCACAGTTAGCTACCGTGGGAAAATCTTTGTTTCAGAGAGCACAAGGGATCTGTGACGAGCAACACCTGGCCGGAGAACTGCAACATGTCAAGCAAGTTCTGCGAGACAACAAGCTGCAAGTGCCGCGCCTGCGTCACAGTGACCGAGTGAAACCAGCCACAGTCGAGCGAGTCCCTGCAGTCCTGCCATACATGAGAGGAGTCACTGACAAGATTGGCTACATCTTAAAGCGTGCTTCAATCAAAACTTACTTCAAGCCGCCAAAGAAAATTAGTCAGTTTTTACCACCAGTCAAGTGCCACATCCCTCTCCAAGATGCAGGGGTATACAAACTTGATTGTGATTGTGGGCTCTCCTACATCGGACAAACAAAGAGATCCATTAGAACTCGGGTCAAAGAACAC
This sequence comes from Fabriciana adippe, assembly GCA_905404265.1. Lineage (NCBI taxonomy): Eukaryota > Metazoa > Arthropoda > Insecta > Lepidoptera > Nymphalidae > Fabriciana > Fabriciana adippe. The sequence continues at coordinate 267,292 of FR989993.1, forward strand.
ATAGCTGATGTGAAGCACCGTCGCAATACAACATCTGCAGTCTGTAAACATAGCCAGGATCGCCCAAGCCACTACATTCGCTTTGATAATCCACAAATACTTGCGAAAGAAAGCCGTTATCGCCCCAGGATGATTCGCGAAGCTATTGAAATTAAAAAACATCCAAACTTCAATAGGGAAGATGGCTGGGTACTACCATCATCGTGGGATCCTGTAATAAACATAATAAAATCTAACGGCAAAAACAAAGAAAACAGACCTGTAGATGTAGTTAGTTCATACTGTGTGGATCGCTATAACAATGATTCAGATTAATATATATTTTATCTGTGAAGATAGTGTTGCTTAATATTCTATCTTAAAATTACATTAGAAATCTAAATTAAAAAAGTTAATTTCTAAATTACATATAAAACAATAATAATACTTTAATAAATAATTAGTATTTAATAAATAATTAGTATTTAATAAATAATTAGTATTTAATAAATAATTAATATTTTGATTTTCTTTGTGGTTAGACATATTATAGTAATAGCAACACTAAATAATATTACATTATTTATTCTTAAAGTTTTTAAAATATTGTAATATTTATAATAATAACAGCTAAAATTAAACAAATAATATTTAATTATAATACTTATTAAACTTTTTAATATTTTTAATATGTTTAGAATTTAAATCAACAAATATTGTAAGGTACTCTGGTGCCATTTTTGAATTTTCAAAATCATTTTTGTAAATTTGTGGGTAGGCACTGTCTGTAACAAGTATATAACGCTTTGAGATGTCTAATACCTTAGTCTCTCCCGTGACCATGATTGCTGTAAAGCATTCGAAACGTCGGGAACCAAAAATCAAAATAAATCCGCGAAATAATCCGAAAAGATAGTTTTATTTAAAATAATAGCTAAAATTAAGTACATAATATTGCTATATTTAATTATAATACTTATTAAAGTTTTAAATTTTTTTTTAATGTTTTGAATTGAAATCAACAAATATTATAAGGTACTTTGGTGCTATTTTTGAATTTTTTGAAATCATTTTTGTAAAATAGTGGGTAGGCACTGTCTGTAACAAGTATATAACGCCTTTGAGATGTTTAACACCTTAGTCTCTCCCGTGACCATGATTGCTGTAAAGCAATCGAAACGTCGGGAACCAAAAATCACAATAAATCCGCGAAATAATCCGAAAAGATAGTTTTATTTAAAATGGCAAATATTCGCGTAAATCTAAGAAAGTATTACTTATAAAGTTTTTAAAATCACGCAATCACGTGTAACACAGCGAGAAGCGTCGTTAGATTAATGTAACCAAACAAGCGATGCACTCCGCTAATAATAGTTAGCGCAATTTATAAATAAATAAATATGTTGGAACATTAACACACAGCACCATCTAATTCCATGGTAAGCTACGAGGCTTGTGTTATGGATACCAGATAGTTGATACACTACACATATATAACTTTAAATACATACATATTATAAATATAAACACCCATGACCACAGTCTATAAAACAAAACAGTCATCCAACGAAGCCGTCTAGACAGGGCAATCGTGCGGGGTGTGAGGGGTGAGACGCGGGTAGGCGAGCCCGAGCTGCATACATTTCTGCCGCCCGAATTAGTTAGCAGCTCGGGACACGATTTTAAGGGCTGTCGCGCGTTTATTTTAATTTGTAAGCAATTAAAATGGTTCATACTACCTGTGCTATATCATATATTTTTTGTTAAAATTATTTATTAGGATGAGGATTTTTTACATAATTAAGTTTAATAACAGAAATTTGAAATCCTGTTAATCTAGAAACCGAAAATATTTGTCCGTTGCCCATTTATAATAGGTGATTTGGAAATTTATTAATTACATTATATCATATACAACTAACTTTGCTAAAAAATTGAAAACAATGATAAATTTATATATAACTAAATTCAATTTGACTTATGTAATGTAATTTGCTAGATTTCATTTATTTTTATTATAATTTAATTTATTTCATTCTAATTATCTAGTTATTCATTAAATTAATTATAATGTTACATAGAAATATTCATTCAATCAAATCAAATAATTGTTAACCCAATTGTATATTTAATTTTTTATTAAAGAAATAAAAGGCTTATTATTATTATTATATGAAACATTGTAAAATTCTATTTGAATTTGCCTCCGCGAAATGCCTTTTTGTATTCTTTGCTATGAAGAACTTCGATAAATTGCTAAATAATAATATTATATTTTAATTAAATTACAAAAAAAAAACTGTAACAACCCTGCGTAATGCGAAGTACGCTACGCGGTGTCGGCTTTTCGTCAAACATCAAAGGCGATAGCCCACTGTTATTTTTTAGTACACTGTGCCCATGACTGAGTACAAACATTCGTGCTCATCATAATCTATTATATTATACAAATGAATGCCCGCAGCGGGACTCGAACCCGCGACCGCTGGCGCAGAAAGTAGGGTCACTACAAACTGAGCCAAACGTGCCGTCGATTTAAATCGAGTGATTTTAAAAAGTACTTTTACTTATCATTGTACAGTATTTACTTTATTTTTGTATATTTCTTCACGATTCTTCTACTACATATAAAAAAAGAAAACATATTTTAAGCGACTAAATTGTTGGTGTCGATATTATAATACGACTCAATATAAATAAACATTATCTCTTCAAGTATGATAAAGATGTCAATAATCTTGCGTGATTTGTCTTTAGATCTTCTAACCGGTGTATTTTTAGCGATTTCCAGTCCGTACTGGTTCACATAATACTTCCTTAGATTTACGAGAGGGACTCTCCCGTGACTTCGTACGTCCCATGATTGCTGTAGAGCATTCGAAACGTCGGGAACCAAAAATCAAAATAAATCCGCGAAATAATCCGAAAAGATAGTTTTATTTAAAATGTCAAATATTCGCGTAAATCTAAGAAAGTATTATAAGAAAGTATTATTGCCTGATTAATTATTAAGGCAATTGCGTAACTTGTGATTATTTTTATTTTTTACAAAATATGAAATTCTTGTAAAATGATCTTGCTACTGATAGATATCCTAGTTGAATTGTTAGATAAGTGTGGTATCGCAGGTCATTTATTTTCTAATTTTTTTTAAAGTACACTAACAACACACATATTAAAACATTCATATACATTTAGAAAACATTAATAAGTAATCAGATATGTATGTCTTTACAAGTGTACATAACATTCGCTACAATTACATAATCAAAAGTATACATAAAATCATAATAAATCCATAATATATAATCTATACATATAATAAAATTGTAACTAAGCCGAATCTGTACATTAAATATTCTTTGGAAAATCTTATTGAAATAGATTTTATTATCAATACAGAAGCCAAATCTATATTTTTCAGAATTTTTGTCTGTCTGTCTGTCTGTCTGTTACCGCATCACGGGAAAACCACTGAACTGATTTTGATGAAATTTGGTATGATAATAGCTGGTTATCCGGATCAACATATAGGATACTTTTCACTGCTGGAAAATATCTCATCTCTGAGCTAAACGTTAAAACGTAACTAGGGACGAACCCGAGCGGAGCGAGGGTGAGTTGCTAGTTAATAAATAAAATTCAAATACAATAACAATGACTCATAATAAGTCAACACCTGTCGGCTAAAATAATTAAACAAAACAACACAAAACAAAAGTCAAAAAATATACCTAAGTCAAATTAAAAATCGATCAAATAATAACTAACTAAACTGTACATGTCCAATTAATCAGGTGAATCAATGGAGTCAAAATAATTCAATTTTTAAAGTTTTAAGTTTAGATTGTTCAGATCTAGTCGTAATCTGAGAGAATTTTCATCAGCTTGATCATTACTGACAACAAAATATATTACAGGACTTATTGGAAAGATATGCAAATGAAAATTTTCAAGTTTTTCATGTCAATATGACGATTAGAAGTAGGTTAAAATTGGTTTACTCAATTTGTTTCCATATATATAATTTCATGGTGATATTCATTTGTTACGCTTAACAATGCGCTTGATAACAAAATATTAATCATCAAATACTCTATATCTAATATATAAATTAATAAGTTTTTAGGACTTACTGTAATAGTTAAATGCGGTATCGGTAAAAATGATAACGGTGAGACACGAGAATCCATTAGAGCTTTTATATTGATAACAACTAAAACTTTAAATTTCAATAATGTAAAAAACTCCCCCTTTTTTAATCATGGAAAATACATTTACGCATTGGTATGCCTGTGGTACCTGTATACATACAGGTGGTTATGTAGGACTCACTGGCTAGATAAGCCAGTACCACCCACTAAAACCCAACCTAATGGAACCTGGACTCCTTCGTCTTAATGGGGTGTTCCGTCGCTTAGTTAGGGGATGGAACTCCTCCTTCACTTGACTAAAAGTGGTCAATGAAATGCAACATACTTAAAATAGCAGCAACAGAGTTCATTTTACCTTCATCTCGATAAGAAAGGAACATATTGCTAAATATTTAATATGTATTAAATAGGTTATTAAAATAATTAATAACGTAATAAGTCTAAATTATTTTTTTAGTACCCACTAGTTTTAGCCCGCTGTTTCGCTCGATAAAAATATGTATATTCTACACAAATTATAATTGCAATGATATTGTTACGAGCTTGACTTTAGGGATCGGAAATTAAAGCAACTCCCTTTGTTAAAATTTCTACTGATTTTGCGTACAAATGAGTCACTTTTAGCAGTGCACGTATTCTTGTGGTTAAATACACAGTAAGTACTAGGTACCTGCTTATTTCAGTTATTGCGCACTATTCAGTTATGACGACACGTTTGACTCAGTTTGTGACTCAGTGACCCTACTTGCTGTGCCAGCGGTCGCGGGTTCGAGTCCCGCTGGGGACATTCATTTGTGTGATGAGCACGAATGTTTGTACTCGAGTCATGGGTGTTTATATTTATAATATATATGTATTTAAAAGTTATATATGTGTAGTGTATCAGCTATCTGGTATCCAAAACAGGAGCCTCGTAGTTTACCATGGAACTAGATGGTGCTGTGTGTGAATGTCCCAACACATTTATTATTTATTATATTTCATCACTAGTTTAACTTCCACTACCTTCACCTCACTTCTTTTTATTTTTTCTCCTCATTTCTTCCTTACTCTACTAATCTCATCTATCGCCAGCTTTGAGACCCTCCTGTCTATCATACGTACTTTAAAGTTGGGAAAGGGCTTAGAGAATAACGGATACACCTATAACTTGCCACGAGATGGCACTACAGCGTTTTAATTTAGGAGCAGCTATGAAAGTTGATATATTTTGAGAACCCTTGTACATTTAATACTCTTGTAATCGAAAATAAGAAAATGATCTAGCAATATCAATTTCTTTTTGGAAAGAGTTGAGTCTCTTCCAGTTATGGAAAATTCTCATTATCTGTTTTTGTCGTGGACTATTATGGTTGATAGAATTGTTTAATTGGCAAATATTTTTATGCATGTTTCAGGAATGCTTTTGATCAAAAAACAATTTTCGCACTCAATTATGTGATAAAATTATTAAGAAATAAACAGTGCTTTGAACAGAATTAAAAGCGTCTCGTTAGATTCGAACCAGCGACGTCTGAGTAACAAGTACTCTGATAACTACAGTAATAGAAAATTATACAAATGACTAAACATATGGCATAGATAAGGCGTCATTATAAAATCGCTATCGTTATTATATACATCTTAAATATATAAATAAAATTTAAATAAATATGTTGGGACATTAACACATAGTTCCATGGTAAGCTACGAGGTTTGTGTTATGGATACCGGATAGTTGATACACTACACATATTATATAACTTTAAATGTGTATGTATTTTTCATTCAAACCATAATGTTTTGAAATCGCGTAAATATAGTTATGTATCAACCTTAGTAATGGAAAATGAAAGGCAATTAATAAATTTATAAATAATGAGCACCATCGACTAATAGGTACTTATTAACTCGTAGCAACGCTAAGTATGCGTGCGCGGTCGCATCGCGTACATGCGCTTGCGCAGAACTAGTCCTGTCGGTAAAACGATTTCGCCTCGTGCAGAAGAAAGTAGTCAGTAAATGATCATATTTTTTGTAAAATTTACATTTATATTTATTATAAAGAAAAAAAAAATTATGAAAAATCTAATGTGATATTACAAGTATTGACGTGTGGAAGTGTACTGGAAATTTGTTTCGATTGTCATAGAAAACGCATCCGTATAAAAAAGGTATGAAAAAAATACCGACTTCAAAAATGGAAGAGATTCTTCATTCTGAAATTTCATATGTATGTCTTATTGTATGTTACGCGTTATTTTAATAATAAACAGATATAATATTATTTCAATGAATTTGTCAAGCGTGGAATTATTAGTATAAGTGATTTTGAAGTCGGTCTATATTTTTTATTAATAAGTGTATACCTATTTCTTTTTTTATATATTAATAATGTTTATTGTTTTAAATATGTATTTTGAACATTGTGTCGCGGCCATCACAGAGAAATAGCCCAATGAATTTTAAATACTATTTTATTTAAATTTTTACTCATTGAAAAAATATCCAGTTTCGATTAAACAATTTTAAATATTTTATAAATGAATCCACTTTCTCTGGTCTAATAGGTTTAGTAAATTACTACTTAAAACGATTGTCAATTATGTAAATGGTCAATAAAATTGCATTTTCAATTAATTATGCAGTTTCAGTGAGTGCGATAGAAACTTGAAATGTTTACACGTGCTTTGTTTTTAGTAATTCAATTTTAAAACGATAATTTGAATAAGGCAGTGGTAGCTCAATGGTAACGCTCTCGCTTGGGAAACCGGGTGAAGCGTGTTCAAATCCGGGGTCTCGCATCTCTGATATATTCATGTGCGAATCATTTTAAACATGATTACCACTTGCCTTACGGTGAAGGAAAACATCGTGAGGAAACCTGCATATCTGAGAGAACCTAGAAAGTTTTCAAAAGACATGTGAAGTCCGCCAATACGCACTGGGCCAGCGTGGTGGACTATGGCCTGATCCCCCTCGTATTGAAGGGAGGTCCGTGCCCAGCAGTAGGACGTTAAAAATGGCTGAATACAATTTGGATAATGTTTATTTACTAATATTTTAAATACGAACCTGTTTGTTGGTGGTTGGTGGTTGTTATATATGTGTATATATATATATATATATATATATATATATATATATATATATATAGATTATGTAGATTATATTGTAAAGGGCATAGCCACATCGTGTAGAGACTGAATTATGCGAGTGGATATTAAAAGGAAAATCTCACTGTATAAGAATGGTGTGACCGGCGTGACATAGTGCTGAGGAACTCTTTCTTGGGTTCAATCAAATTATCATATACGGCAAATACGTACTGTTTACTTGAATACTATCTGAAAAATACCTACTGATACTTTATGAAGAATCATGGGGTTCCTAACGTAACACGCATTGTTTCGGGAAAAGCACAAACTTTTCAATCCTTAAGAAATTTAGAAATTAATTACTATATGACGTCTATAATTTAATAGATATGAGCATGGTGGGTTACAGGAAAGAAAGTGCCGGTAGAGCTGTCCAATGGAAACGTAATCTGCCGGCAGTGATAAGCACACGGCTTGTAAACACTAATGCAGTGAGAGTTTCTATAAATAACTAGGGTCAGAGCGCGACTATCAGATACTATTATTACGTTATTTGATAGGAATTTGATATGATGAGGATACCAATTGTATAATATAAATGACAACACAATTCAAGAAAAATGTGTGTATGTATGTATGAGATAAAAGCTTGTATAACTTACTGCATGTCAGAATGATTTTGCCGTATATATTTTATACTTATACTATTACTACTTATACTGCATTTTAACGGTTAGTATAGATTTCTTAGAGATGAGATATTTTCCCGCAGTAAAAAGTATCCTATATGTTAACCTGGATAACCCGCTATCATCATACCAAATGTCATCAAAATCTGTCGAGTAGCTTTCTGGTGATGCGTTCTCAGACAGACAGACAGACGAAAATTCTAAAAACTATAAATTCGGCCTCTGTATCGATAAAATGTCTATTTCAATAAGATTTAAAAAAATAAAATAATGTACAGATTCGACTCAGTTAATTTTTTTATATTTAAACTTTATCGCTATTTAAGCGATACATAGATTAAAAGCAAATCATTTAATATTGTGTAACAAAGTTAAAGAGACAGTAATTGGAGGTTAATCGAACCTATCAGTTGTCAACAAGATAGATGTTTTTATTTATTAAGTAAAGTAATTAGCGTAACACATTTTAACTATTATTTAATAGGTATAAATTAGGTTGATGGCCCTCTTAGATAGCATATCGGTGTCTATCATTGACATATTTTCTAATCTAATTAAGACTTATAGAGTGTTCGGTGAATGTTTATTTTAACTTACACACTATACTTTTGTAGGGAAAGATGTAGTAGGTAGTGTAGAATAGAGATATTTTTACCTACATATATACTCATATCTCCATACAAACATGAGGAGCACTTCCTTTACCTACGCGTTTTATATATTTTTGCACAATATTTAAGTTAAAATAGATGAAAGGTACTTCTCCCCCAACGTGCGTTCACCTTGTCGTGTTGGGGGACCTCATTAGCGTTCGCCAGTTCATTCGGGCGCAAAGCCAAGACACGCACCGGAAGGTGGACCACTTCGGTGGACAGTGTAGCATGCGGGGTGCTCATGGTACTTCTCTGATAGCAGAGCGGACCGTTGGAGCAACCACGACTCCCCGGTCACCCTGGCCACGATGCCATCGGGGCGTCGTGGTTGAGTGCGCGAACGATCCTACGATGCCCCATTAAGACGGGGGAGGTTTTGTTGAGTTTTAGTGGGTAGTACTGGCTTCTCTAGCCGGTGAGTCCTACATAACCACTTGTATGTCTACGGGTGCTATGCGTAAATACATTTCCCAACATTAAAAACAAAAACGATGAGAGATATTTTAACCCAAACACTAACTTATGCAGGATACTAGCTACTTATCCTGGTTTCGCTCCGGTGTCCCTGGATGACTTTGATATTTATCAAATTATATACAGGCAGCGTCACCTGTCATTTTTTTTAGTAATAGTATTTTACGTTTTATCCCAAGTCATAGTCTATCTAAATTTCATCCAAATCTGTCCAGCCAGTTCAAGGTGAAGGAGTAAAAAACTCACACTCATACACACAAACTTTTATTACTAGTTTTAGTATTAGTGACATGGCCCTTATTAAAAAACATGAAATAATTAAATTCATTGATTTAAATTTGAAAGTTGCTTAATAGAGTGCAGGCGTAGGAAGTTATAGGATGTGACTAGTCGTGTCATAAAATAGAAACGATTATTGGAAAGGAGTAAAACGTTGTAAGGAACAATGAATGTTGTGTAAACATAGGCGCCGTGTGATACTGATGTCTTTTTGTTATTTCGAAGCAGTATGCTATAGTAGATTGCAATAAATGGTTTAATTTTTGAATAAATTCAATTAAATTAGGTGTTTTGATGACCTATATGATGTTAATAGGAATGAAGAATGATGGCAAGGGAAGTAGAAAACGTAGCATTAAATCGATTGAAATTCGGGCTAGTGCAAGTCTGACTTGCGGCATCGAGAGTTAACATAAGTTCATCTTGTAGTGATGGGGGGATGTAGTGGCGGGGGAGGGAGTGGGGGGGAGGGAAGCTCTTCAGTGATCCTGCGACACCCCATTAAGACGGGGAAGGTTTTGTTGGGTTTTAGTGGGTAGTACTGGCTACTTTCTAGCTGGTGAGTCCTATATAACCACCTATATGTCTACAGGTGGTATGCGTAAATGCATTTCCCAACATTAAAAAAAAGTAATTTGTTACGTTAAAAGTAAAATAAAATATTTAGACAATATCTTTTGGTATTCATTTTATTGACGGCATAAAAAATATATTTCATATTCGATATTTCTTATATGGTGTAGTCGACCCCATGGTTGTTGTGATCTGCAACGGCATGCGGTTGGGAAATCGTAAATGATTGAGTGCATAAATGATATTGCGACGCACCATTAAGTGAGGAATGGTACTGTGGTACTAAACACACGTGGGCTTGTCTAGCCGGTGAGTCCTCCTAAATAACCATTTGCATACAGATGGTATGTGGAGATGTATTTCCCAACGTTAAAAAAAGAGGTTATATTTAAAAACAACCCTTTTTAAGCTACAACACAGTATATTTTTCATTTGCCTGTTAGGCTTAAAATCCTTATAGCATGACATTGGATGATTTGATCGTACATTGACGTACAAAATACTGATATTATGGAGACGTTAACGAAAATTGCTGGTTCTCGATTTACTCAATTACATTAAACCTTTTTCATAGCTACGGTAAAATTGCTGTTACAATTGTATTGTCATTGTTTACTCCACGCTGATACCACATTATTGTATTTTTAAATTAATTATTATCTCTAAAAATAAAAATGAAATTCTGTTTGTTGCTTGAGCGCAGTTTACTTGAGAACGGTTCGACCCATCTGACGTTTTTTTTCAATTTTCGATATAGTTTGGATAAGGTTTTTAAAATTTATTCACATGATATGCCCAAAAAATTGAGAAGTTCTGAAAAAACTGAAAGTGTTTTTATTTACGAGATTTTCAAATGACCTCAAAGTTCACAAAAAAAAAACTAAATTTCAACAGAGCGACGTCTGTTAGGTCAGCTAGTATATTATTAAATAATAAAAATTAAAAAAATAGTTCAAGAAAAAATGTATAATAGTAAATAAAAAACAGCCACAGAAAACAAAAAAGGTTGTATGGAAACGACATACATAGACCACGTGATTCTTTTTCATTCCATTCTATACGATTGTTTTGTTTAAAAAGTTGCACCGATTTGATTAGCATATACGCACCTACTAACGACCTCGATAAATTAATCAATTATTGATTAGTGGAAAATTCTTTCAAGAAGCGTTCTATTTTTAGTGTTGTTTTTTATTAAAAAACTAGCGACTCGCCCTCGCTTCGCTTCGGGTTCGTCCCTAGACAAAAACAAATCTATCCCACGGGAATCATACATTTTCCGGTATGATATATAGCCTATAGCCTTCCTAAGTTATGGAGCTATCTAATGCAAAAAGAATTTTTCAAATCGGATTATTAGTTTCTGAGATTAGCGCGTTCAAACAAACAAACAACCTCTTCAACTTTATAATATTAAGTATAGATTACGAACCCCTGAACAGTTCTGTCAAAGTCAAATATTTAACTTTTTTTCTGATGGAAACTAAATGTATGCTAAGCCAAGATGGATAACATATTTTCATAAAAATCATGTAAACAAAGAAATTGTTTAAATGGTAATAGAGTAACAACATGACTGTTGAAAATTATATACTCGCAAACATACACACGGAGACGTTTTCGTTTACGTTATTTTTATGAATTAAAATGTTTGAGACTCGAGAATACGAATCATATGAGTTCTAAATAGAGGGCTTTCCTAGAAGCCATTAAAGAGTTCCACTATTCTCCTGGCTGCATTATCAGATCAGTTCCAAGGGCAATAATTTGCCATGGACTTTTTCTGATAGTCAATTCAGAAGAATATTTCCAAGGATTTGCACAGAGGAAGGAGTTCAATTCCGAGTCTCTTCACGGTAATAAAACACGCTTCATACACTTTTTTTATATATATGTCCGTTTTTAAGGTACATATATATGTTATGAGTCTCTGTTTACATATTTAATATCTTTTTATTAATATTGCCTGAAATAAATGATTAAATAAATTAACTACTGAAATATGCACTATCAATGAAAAAGTACTAAAATATATGCAAATGCATATAATCAGATATGCTAATTCGATGTAAGTTAAAATTGACTTTAAAGATTTGATGACATTGTTTGTTAGTTACAAGTGAAGTTAATAAACGCGTATTAAAAAGGAAGGGTGTACACTGACAATACTAGCTATAAAAGTTACAAGTAAAACATATACAGATGGCAGTTATCTATATTTTGTAGGAAAATTTCATTTCTATATTGATATTATAAAGACTAGCAGAACCTGCGGCTTTGCTCGCGCTAAAACTATAAAAAAACTAAAAAGATATGTTTCATACAAACTTTCATCCCCTATTTTACCCTCTTAGGGGATGAATTTTAGAAAACGCTGAAATACGTAACTCATTATTTTTGCCGTACTCAATTCATACGAAATTTCATGCAAATATGTCCAAGGAATAAAAAGTTTCATACAAACTTTTATCCCCTATTTCACCTCCTTGTGGGTTTGAATTTTGAAAAATCCTTCCTTAGTGGATGCCTCCGTCATATGAGGAATACATGTGCGAAATTTCAATTTTCTAGCCTTAAGGGTTTGGCCTGTGCGTTGATACATCAGTCAATCACTTTTGCCTTTTATATATATAAATTGTAATGTAACAACATAATAATTTGTGCAGCAGATGAGGCGCAGTGAATACTCTTAGAACTCGTCTTCATATGTCAATGGGTTTAATTCTAAATCACGATTATGAATTAAGCCCATTGATTATGAAGACGCGGAAGGAGTCACGAACAACACTTAGTTATGTTTGAACAACCTTTCTTATTATATTTTACCTTGGAAATCACGTGATCGCCAATAGTTCTTCACAGGCCTAAGGAATTTTCTTTTTCCAAGTGATAACAAAATTTGCTTTAAAGCAAGTAATATATGATTTTTGTACTAATATACTCGTAATTTAGGTATAATTTTTGTAGAATGATAAATTGCCATAATGTAACATAACTTAAGCTGTTTATCTCTAATTTATGTACGTCTAGACTCTAGAGGTTCAATATCTTCACTTAAAAAAATAGTAAATGCTAAAAATTTTCTTAAAACATATTTCGTACATACATAAAAATAATATGATTATTGTTTTTTTTTGTATGTATGAAAAATAAAAAAATAAAAATAGATTTTGGTCTTTAAAAAAAAAAAAAAAAGACCAGCGTCTATTTGGTTTGGAAGTCTTTCCTTGTTTGTTTCTTTAAAATGCGCTTGTCTCTACTAACTTTCAGTAAGATTTGATTTTTTTTGTATATACGAGTAATAACCTACATATCTGTTGAGGAATATAATATAAGCTTTCTAACATCATGCCATAGCCCTTAGGAGTGGAGTTATTTTACATATAGTAAATAGTCTTACACTTGTAAGCTGTACGAACAAAACCGCGGGAAAAAGTTTTACTTTAATCCCTCCCGGACAAATTCTAAGAAATCCGTGCGAATTTCCGAGAATTCAATTGTTATCTAGCACACCGGTGTGCTCGCGGTCCTCGAGGTGTTAACACTCAATAAAAAAACTTGCTACTTCCGTAATCATGAATAGCTAAATTCAGCGAAAGTGTAAACATGACATAAGTCTGATGACGCGACGTCCTCGTACAATGCCTCTTGTGTAAGTTGTTACGGAAAGTACTTTTGTTCTTATCAACTAAGTTACAATTCCTTGCATCGTAATAGCAATATGTAATATATACTTATGTAATATATATTTATATACTTAAATAATATATTTAAACGAGCAATTCTTGTATATTTATTTATTTACTAGCGGCTCACCCGTCACCCTCGGGTTCGCCCCTAGATGATTCTTTAAATTGACATAACTTTTTTATTTAGGAATCGATTGAAATAAAACAACTAAATGTTAAGTGAAGCTTACCACAATACAATAGTGAAAACCGCACCCAAATCCGCTAAGGCCTACCGCATATATACAACTGTTACATCGACTAAACTGTTTAGTCGAGTTGTGTGCTTGTGTCGATTTCATGACGACCAAACAGTTTAGTCGACGAGGGTGCGCATACAATCAACTCTGTTGTAACATATTTATTTTAGTTTTCTTTTGTTTCGTCTCTTAAGCGGTTGTTTTGTAGAACTCAACTATGCTCGAATACAATGGCAATGCTAAATAAAAAAAAAGTACACATGCTTTGCGTATAATAAATATTTATTTTTATAAGTAATAATTATTATAAAATATATTTATTAATATATTTATATTTTTATAATAATAATTATTTAGAAAAATATATTTTTACTAATTATAATATATGTTGGGACAATAAAACTCGTCGCCACCTGGTTCCATAGTTAATACACTACACATATATAACTTTAAATACATATACATAAGCACCCATGACTGGAGTACAAACATTCGTTATCATCACACAAATAAATGCCCCTAGCGGGACTCGAACCCGCGACCAATTGTACAGCAACTAGGGTCACTACAAACTGAGCCAAACGTGGCAGCACGACCGTCACGCATCGACTGTTTAGTCGAGTGTATGCGTGCTCCAATACATTGCAATACATATTGAGTTGTCGGTCGATAGTTGTTCAACTGATTAGTCAAAAAGCAGTCGATGTGGTTTTTTGATTATTTTGTCGAGCAACTATCTAATTGATAGTATGCGGTCCTTCATACATTTCCATATACTTTTGACATACAACTAAACAGTTGTTCGATTAAAAGTTGTATATATGCGGTAGGCCTAAGCCGTTTCTAAGATTAATGCGCACAAACGCAGAGACAAACAAAAAAAAACTAAAAATCATTGTTTTTGGTTCTATTGCGTTATAAAGATCCCCAATAATAGTTTTTCTCAAATATCTTCCATGTACAGATAGCGATCAGTTACAATTTTATTTTATTTATATATATTTATATATATATATATATATATATATATATATATATATATAGAGATTTATACCGGCGATCTCGGAAACGGCTCTAACAATTTCGCTGAAGTTTAGTACGTGGGGGTTTTCGGGGGCGACAAATCGATCTAGATTAGTTTTATGTCTGGGAAAACGCTTGTTTTCGAATTTCATGCGGTTTCCTTTCGCATTATTCCACGGAAAATATGGTCAATAATTTCTTACACTTACTTCTTACTTCTTGACCGCTTGACCACGATGCTTATACCCATAAGCATCGTGGTCAAGCGGTCAAGGTGTCCGTCCGGGTTCGAATCTAGAGTCGGATACAAAGATTTTACTTTTGTTGTTACTTTTACTGGCCGTGTCAAGTAGTCATCCATATCGATTGAAATTCCCTGTGTTTGAGTTTTATTATAATATGTTTTCCAGCGGAAATAACTAGATTATATGATTCTCCAACCTTCCAAATATCTTTATATAAAATATCACGCCATTCAGATCATCGTCATTTTGTCCGTCGATCTCCGTTTAGACGTAAAATAAGGAGAAAAAGACAAACAAAGAAATAAATACACTTTCGTTAAATTATATCATTATCAATATGAGATACTATTTTATAATTTTTATTATTAGGGAACCAGAAGTTATTATTTTGATATTGCTTCGTAGGTAGTGAAAGCAACTCAAAAGCTAACACATCTTACTCTAAAAATGACAATTTTCCAATGGTACCTAACTTTTAAAAAATATGTATAATAAAACACGTTTCTGCGTCTACATTAAAAATAAGGCATATTAAAAATATACATAAATTTAACAGCTTTAGTTACAGTAGCTAGTGCATATTTGTTAGTACTTTTTAGGGTTCCATACCCAAAGGGTGCCAACGGAATCGTAATACTATACCTCCGCTGTCCGTTCGTCCATCCATCCGTCAGTCCGTCTTTCAGAGGACTGTAACTCATGAACAGTAATAAGTAGAGAGTTGAAATTGTCACAGAGTATATATTTCTATATCCGCTATAACAACAAATAATAAAAATAAATAAAAATAAAAAAATTGAAAGTACTAGAAACATTCTTGTAACGTTTATAATCGATCATCGAATTTAATATACTACATACATAAAATAAAAGTCCCATACGATGGTACGGAACTCTTCGAGTGTGAATTCGACTCGCACTTGACTGATTTTTATTTTAAAGAAGTACAATCTCATATAATGAATGCTTTTTTACACATTGGTCATTTTAATAGTAAATTATGTATCAAACTTAGATTTAGATAGCCGTTATGGATTTTTGGGCACAATTTTAAATTATGTTTAGTAATCGGGCGGAAGTTCGCACTTCGCAGCAGTTTGTCAGCAATTTCATTGCATTTATAATACTCAGAATAAATATACATACATGTAATATTCTTTTATTATTATGTAAAATAATTTTGGTTTATTTTACCGGTTTAATATAATTCGTTAAACATTTTTGGTGTAGGCAATAGTAGACCAGTAACGCACTCCCTTGGAACCGAGTGAAGCGGGTTCAAATTCCGAGTCTCGCACCTCTGATATTTTTGTGCGCACCATTTCCCAACATAATTACCACTTGTCTTACAGTAAGGAAAACGTCGTGAGGAAACCTGCATGTCTGACAGAACCTAACAAGTTTTTGGAAGACATGTGAAGTCCACCAACCCGCACTTCGCCAGCTTGTTGGACTATTGCCTAATCCCTATATGTGCCCAGCAGTGGTACGTTAAAAAGGGCTGAATACAAACCTTTGAATACCAACACGATATTTTCACCGGTCAAATACATTTCATCGATTTTATTTTTGTTCAATAAGCTTTTGTCATAAGTATTTGAAAAATTTTTTGTAGTAACCATAAACATATTGACAATTACTCTGTTGCTGCAGACTCTATAACTTAAGACTTGTGAGTGACGGTAATCGGTCGCCATACTGGCGTTGTTAAAAAACTGACGGGGTATAATACCGTATGACGAATAAAAAGTAGCCCAGATTTTTTTCCAAAAAATACCTATCTAAGGTTTCCATTTCTAGTTAACTCGAGAAGCAGCATCAAAGTTCATCAACCGAGTTATGAACCTATGGAATTGTATGCTAGTTAATATTATATTGCCAAGAACATTTACTGAGATTAAAAATAGAGATAAAAAGCTGTTTAACTATATGTAAACTATTTCCATTCAAAAAATTGAGTCGATTGCTTGATTTCTTCTTAAATATAGGACGATCAACGAATATACTATTTTCGCAATGATATTATATTTAAGGATTTACATTTTAGATGTCAGCCCAATCGACAGATGAGGATAATGAAGGGCAGTTCAACCTGGACGGGATCCTCAGTGAGTTGGGCAGCTTCGGGAAATACCAGCTCCTCCTGCTCCTCTTGCTGGCTTTCAGAGACTCCTTCTTAAGCATGTGCAACTTTAACTACGTGTTCACTGCTACTGAAGTGCCATTTAGGTAAAATATTAAATACAATATACATACATATTATGTTCTTTATTTTTATTAAAATAACTATGTATATGTGATTTCAAAGTAGCTACTTTATAGTTTAAAAAACATACCCGTTCGTCGAGCACATAAACCAATTTAAATAACTTTGACTGATGAGTAGAAGAAAAATTCGAGGAGTAGATATTTTATCCTGGGTTACGAGGGATAAAAGATACAAGCAGTATCTACAAGTTATTTTTAGGGAGCTTTACTACCGGATAGAGCGTTCGGCAGAAGTGAAGTAGACTCTAGGGGTATGTTAGCTTAAACTGTTCGTGTATTATATATATATATATATATATATATATATATATATATATATATATATATATATATATTTAACTTAAACACAGCAGTGGTGTAACTATCCTTTTTGGGTTCCAATGCAACAAAAAAAAAGTCCCTATTACGAAAACGAATATGGTATTTCAATCGTTAAACAGTAGACTTGAAAGTTGGGTTTTATCAAAAATGAATAAAAACAGAAATTACAAGTTTATTCTCAATTTTTAATCTCAAGTTGCAGTTTATATACAACATAATCATAATATAGAGCCTGTGATAGTGGTAGAAAATCAATAAAATAATTTTAATAAAAACGAATTGACCTCCATTTCTTATATCACCATGATGAAGAACTTATTATTAGTGACTAATTGCTAAAAAGAACATTTTATATAAAAAATGTAGCAATACCTAATACTTCATAAGAAGATCGATGAAATATAGTTCATGCTACTATCAAGATCCATTGTAGAGGTTCGGCATCAAATATTAAAAAAAACCAGCTGAGCTCTGCCGTATTCTTAAATACTTGAATATGACAGAGACAGTTTTCGAATTTCTCACTTTTTTTTAACCGTTTTCACGGAAGAACGGGTAGAGTAAGATTTAGTAAAAAAGCTGAGCTTAGAGATTCCATTCATCGTTTTATAGAACGTAGATACGATCACATTCCTCGTGGTCCTCGTAAAAAATATTAAGCGAAAATTAAGAACACTTTTTTCTTGCGCTTCCTTTTTAAACTTCTAAGCAGGCCGTCCTCAAAAAAAAAATGAAATAAAAGAATCGTCTGTGACCCGCTGGAGCCTCCTTAAATCAGGGTCCCCACTCCCCATACGGATGCATTGGTATTTGGTTGCATTGGTATAGCTACGCCACTGCCCACTGGTCCACACTAAGCTGACTGTCGTATTCTTAGAAACCAATTTCAAAAAGTTTATACAAAGCTAAGAGATTTTTTTTTATAATTTATAATGTATAAAAATAAATCAATAAAAATAAATAAATAGAAAAAACACTAGAAGATTTTTTAACAATTGGCACATCAACTTTCTTATTTACTCACAGTTCGCGAAAACATTACATACATTAAGAGTAAAAAATGATTTATTTCACTATTATTAAAAAATACAATAGAAAAAAATAATAACTTTAATGGTGTTTACTTTTATTTACTTTTTACAATCAATAGGTCATAAATAATATTATTTCAAAATAGAATAGATCATAATGTTATGAGTTAAAGATTCATTATCTATAACAGGTGCCATTTTATTTTTAAATTATTATAAAAGAAATAAAATATTTCAGTTAATATACTAAAAAAAAATTTTAGTTGATTGTTCGAGCGAATTGCATTTCATTTTCTCACTTGCATTCGAATGCAATAATGGAAGACACTATTCGTCATATCAGTGCTTATTTGTCCAAACGATCCTTTTTGATTTACCGTAAGAGATTTTAATACAGAACTAGCGATTCACTCTCGTTACGCCTTCGTCCCTAATTACGTTTTAACGTTTAGTATAGATTTCTCAGAGATGAGATATTTTCCCGCAGTGAAAAATATCCTATATGCTGACCCGGATAACCAGCTATCATCATCCCAAATTTCAACAAAATCTGTCCAGTGGTTTTTACGTTATGCGTTTCCAGACAAACAGACAGACAAAAATTCTAAAAAATATAAATTTGGCCTCTGTATCGATAATAATGACTATTTGAATAAGATTTTCCAAAATATTTAATGTACAGATTCGACTCCATTACAATTTCATTCTATGTATAGATGAATTTTAAAATAATTCACATATTTGTCTTCTACAATTGAAAAACATATTTATGTCCCATAAATTCTAATTTGTCACGAAAGAAGTAAAAAAATATAAAGTATTATAGCATAGAGCGTTATAAATATCAGTATTTTAATAAGCATTACATTTCGATTAGCGAATAGTTTACAATCTTTAATGAATGCTTGGATTATTACCGTCCGGCGTGACGGCTCACGTGGACCAACGTTACAATCAATAGTGAGTGATGAATACTAATACATTTTATTTATATTACTTTGTTAACTGATTTTAGTTATTAATTTTACTATTTTTGATACGACGATACGATGAAACGAAAATGCGACACTAAAAAGAGATAAACACAAAAAAATATATGATTAAGCCGGTGAGAGAATAAGATAGAATATTTTGTCATGTTGCCATGGTAACTGTTGTTATTTGAGATAGAATTCTGAATAATATGTAATGTATTGACATAAATAATGTCAAATAAAAGTAAAATAACTTTTAAACTTAGTAAAAATATTTAAAAAAAAATAAACCTTATAATTATCCTACTCCTGATACTCTATATTCATCTCATTCTCTCGTAGGTTACGTTTCTGAAGTTTCACTTCTACCATATGTGAATTGCACAGACACGCACTTTTTTCCTATGCAACCTACTATTATGTAAGCAAAAGTGTATGTGTACGTATGTGTATGTTTGTTACTTCCCTCTGGAACGGATGGATGGATTTAGTAACATAGTTGGAGTAACACTAATAGAAAATTATTGGGCACCTTGGGATGCACCCAAGCGAAGAATGGGAAAGTCACTAGTATATGTACCTAATATTGAATTATTTAAATGCCAAATTCCAGATGCAGTATACCAGAGTGTGAGTCGTCGCTTCGGAGTTTCAACTCGTCATGGTCTTCCTACACTACGTCCAACAGCTCGTGCCATCACCCGTTACTCTTATCGACCTCAAACATCACCTCTTGTACTCCTGATATGTTCGATACGAACAGAACAGTGTACTGTGATGATGTCGTATATGAAAACTATAACAGTATTGTTG
Source organism: Fabriciana adippe (assembly GCA_905404265.1). Lineage (NCBI taxonomy): Eukaryota > Metazoa > Arthropoda > Insecta > Lepidoptera > Nymphalidae > Fabriciana > Fabriciana adippe. The sequence continues at coordinate 287,773 of FR989993.1, forward strand.
CTGAGGTTAGTTCCCGAAAATTGCTTTTAATGCCGATGTAAAGTAAACGTAAGAATTTAGGAAAAAATATTTCTACCTTTATTCAAACACTGTTTATTGAATTTATGTTACTGTTTATTTTTCATTATTTTATATCGAATATTATTATTATGCATAGCCTGTTGTTCCACTTGCAGGGTAAGCATGGAAAAGTAACAAACATACAGACATAGACTTAAGATACATTATAAGTTACTAGATGTAGTCTATTAGTGAAATTAAATAGATTTTTACAATGAATTAATATGACTTAGATTACTTAATTTAATATGATTAAAAGTAGCCTATGATAATAATCATCCTGACTGATTTCAGCCGCAGCGGCCAATCTCACTGAGACTAGCCAACTGCAGGAAATATTATAGTGCAGCGCGTGTGAGAGAGAGCGCAGACACAACATGCACTCTCTATTCCTGTTACTCTCACACTTTGATAGGATGAAAATTCGAATCGACCGATGAGAGATCAGGTGCAGGACCGACGGTTTTACGTACTAGCCAAGGCGTAGTGGCGAAATACTGCCAATTTCCCAATCCTGGGACTTCCTGCTTAGGCTTCCTTGAGAAAAACTCAATTACTAAACTTGGCCCGACCCAAGATTCGAACCTAGGACCTCCGGATTTGCAACCAAACATACTAGCCACTAGACCACTGAGGTATTTAAGAAAATTAGCCTATATTACTCAGGCTAATGCCCATCCGTTATTTGAATGGCAACAGTCACGGTCAAGGGCATCTAACGCATTATTGGCAAATTATTTTCACCGTCACCATTTATGTAACTAATTTTGTATTCTCAGTATATAACATATTCCATTCATTATTGTTTGTATTGCGGAAGTGAAGATTATATGGTTGGTAGTTGTTTATATTACTTTGATGCCAGAATCATTTCATAATTTTATGATTGTTGATTTTTATACTTGTTATTGTGATATAGATTTGTATTCAGCCCTTTTTAACGTCCCACTGTTGGGCACGGGCCTCCCTTTAATACGAGGGGGTCAGGCCATAGTCCACCATTCTGGCCGCAGACTTTACACGTCTTTCGAAAACTTGCTAGGTTCTCTCAAACATGCAGGTTTCCTCACAATGTTTTCCTTCACCGTAAGGCAAGTGGTAATCATGTTAGAAATGATTCGCACATGAAAATATCAGGGGTGCGAAACCCGGGATTTGAACCCGCTTCACTCGGTTTCTCAAGCGAGCGCGTTACCACTGGGCTACCACTGCCTTTATACTGATATAGACTTACATCTGTTATATGTTCATGCAAGTATTTACTTTTGCTATTACATCTACATATATCTAGGGTATGCGTAAAAATATAAAGGCACTTAGAAACGAACCCAAAGAAAGCGAGGACAAGTCGCTAGTATACAAATAATAACGCAAGATATTTGAATTTGGAAAATAACATTTATCATAATTACGCCATCACTTTATGTCGCTTTTTATGTGCAATAAACACTAGAATATTATCGTAGTTTATAAGATTATCTCACGAAGAGCTTAACCTTAGCAAAAAATACTGAGTTAAGTATCACAATGCCATATGATGATATTTATTTATTGTTAGTTTATATTAAATAATAAATCGTGCAAAATAAGCGTAATCTATGTGGTTGGTTGTTAGAAACAACTGCATTCGTGACACTATTATATAATGCGTGTTTTTCCGAACTATACATGTAATGTTTTTACCATCTCTGTGGTCTAACTGTGCACCTGCAAATCCGGCGGTCCTGGCTTCGACTCCGGTCGATCAAGTTAATGTATTATTATCGGATCGGTTAGTGAGTTTTTCGGTCAAAAACCTTCCGTTTCGAAGAGCACGTAAAGCTCGGTCTTCCTTGTGATCTTTTACCGGTCGTATCGAGTTGGCGTCCTACCGGAGTATGAGAGTGACAGGGATAGAGAGTGTACTTCTGTCAGCGCATATACTCCTGCTAGATGGCTAGACTAATACTGGCCAAAATCGGTCATGATGTAAAATTAATTTATTAAAGGCCTTAATTATATTTTAGTACTTGTGATAACCATGAATACCTACTACGCGCCAAACAAAAGCTTAAAATGGAATGTAGAGGAATAAGTTGTATCTTAATATTACTCTTACTTACAGTTCAACTTGGGCTGCCAACCTTGGAAGAGAACTCTCATTGGAACAGTTCACAACCTCGGCCTCGTCTTCTCCTTTGTTATATCCGGAATCATATCGGACAAGTAAATATTAATTTATTATACATTTATAACTGAAATAATATGGACCGGATGGAAGGGACTAGCATAAATATGGTCATACACGCTAGAGTATGCTTATTGCTTATGTAGCTTTGCCTGTAAACTGCACTTTTACAATAGTAGGTTATACGTACAAGGTTATACTTTTGAAGCTTAATTTAAATACATGATTCTATTTAATTACTTATGTATATTTTATATCTGAAATTGGGACACAGTCCGGAGTAGGGAGAAGTTGGCGGTGTTTAACCCGCGTGACTGAGAGAGCGCGAAAACTTTCAGTACGTCTGATGTCTCACTGGTGTGATGGTGTGATGGTCTGATGTCTCACTAAGAATCCTGTTCAATTTTGAATGGAACGTAAGTTCCATGATCGAAATTAATCGCTTAAAATGAGTTTTTGTGCGTTTAAATTTGGTAAATCTTTGCTAACGGTGAATTGTTTAGTATTGCAAATAGTTAATTGGGGGGGGGGGGGGGGGGACAATTTGGGGGGGGGGGGGGTTGATGAACGAGCGATGAATTAACTATTACATTACCGAAATTAACCGTTTTTTTAAACCGGCTCCGAGCCTTGCTGGTGCTGCCGCATTGTCATCGCAACGGACTTTTTGTGCACGTTGAGTTGGCGCGCACACTTCTGCCCTATAATATATCCAGCGCAGTTGACTAATCACAGCAGGATTGGCCAATATATAGTCGTTATTGTTACGCAACAAAACAATAAACCCGATGAAATTTCCTAATGGCAATAAAAACAGAAGCTTATGCACCAAATTCTTCCACACAAGCTTCCTTTCCCCATCCCTTTAGGAAATAAATTTTCAAAAATATCTCTTCTAAGTTCACCTTTGTTATAGAAAAGAATTCTTTTGTAAAATTTCACGCTTCTCGACAGAGGGCTTAGTTTAAAAACATGACTAACAAAAAATTATAACAATGTATTATTGATATTTTATTGTTATAAAATTAACTCGAAGTTCATTTATAGCGAAGTACGCAAACAAATGTGATGTAAAGTAGAATTATTATCTAAGTATTAAATCTTCTAATGTGGGACAATAAATACATAATATATGCCTTCACCGAGCACGATATATGACGTTACACCATGACTCGCATGTAGTTGAACTTGAGTGACACTGAACTTGAATACAATAATGTGTTACGATTTTATTGATGGGTTTAGATATTATTATCCGTTGATATCTACATAAATATATGAAGCTGAAAATTTTCTTTGTTTTTATGTATGTTTGCTTGTACGTGCTAATCTATGTTGAAAACTACTTTTTACATTTTGTAGCCTATTTGTCAAGGAAGGCTACCTAATATAACGCTTCTGGCAGAACCGTGGGTAAACGCTTGTTTTATGAAGAAATTCATTATCTGTCTGCAATTTAATAATGACGCCTGTGATTATTTTTACACGATAATATCAAGCGATTGAACTGATTTTAACAGGATTTCCGATGACACAAAATTTTGGCAACAGTGACCCAGGTTACTTTTTAACTAGGAAAATATTGGGTTTTACCGTCGTCTAATGGTAACAAAGGGTCAGGATCAGGGCAATTTAAATGAAAACAATTGACTTTACAGTAATTGTAGTTTCGTCATCGTATATCTTAATACGAGAAAGTAAGAATAAAGTAAATTACAAGTATATTCATCTTATCATGATTTTCCTTGGGTTTTAGGATAATCAGTTTGGTGTTTCGTGTTAAAAGATAGTTTTAATTGTAGAGAAAATATAGTTTTTTCATATTATTAAATGAAATCGTATTTTAAAGATTCAAAATAACATTATTCATAATTTAAATTTTCATCGGCTGCAGAGTTTAATAGTTTCCTAACGAATACAACTGACAACATCAACTTTTTGAAAAACTATTAATATGATGAAATGAAAAGAAAATATTTTTATTCATTGACAAAAAAACTCAGTCAGATTCAGTATTTTAGTTTATTAATTTAAGTTGTGTTACAGATACGGACGAAAAGTTATAATAGTGGGGACACCTCTCATGGTCGGGACGGCAGGTCTCCTGAAATCAGTGGTATTTGACTACTGGTCGCTGCTCATACTAGAGTTTTTGGAAACCGCCCTTGGGTACGGCAACGCTTCTATGGTATTATGTAAGTTCTTGCAAGTTTTAAATAAAACTATCTTTTCGGGTTTTTTCGCGAATTTATTTAGATTTTTGATTCTTGACGTTTCGAATCCTTTGCAGCTATCATGGTCACATCCACGAAAAAATCTTAAAATATAGTTTTATTTAAAATGTCAAATATTCGCGTGAATCTAAGACAGTATTCTTGTAAGTTATTTTTAGACTGATAGTTGGAAAAAAATTACAAACAAGCAAATAAATATTATTATTATATATAAAACTATTAATATTAATGAATTCGTTGACTGAAGTATTTCTTCAATTTACTTATCATAAATCTAGGAAAACCCATTAATTCGAGATTGAGACAGTACATTGATAAGGAGTTGTAAAATATTTATATATGTAATGAATTTCCTACTAATATTGTAAATGCTAGTGTGTTTGTTGATTTGTCCCATTTCTACACCCATGGAGCAACAGACCGACATGGGTTTTTACATTGTGATAGTTTTTGTGCTGGAGAAATACATACATGGTCTGCCTTTTTTATTCTAGTTCATTAAGTTTGATCCCCGTATAAAATCACTCGTTTGCGAAAAATTGTTGATTTAAAATAAGTATCATGTTTTTGTATACATAACAATGTCTTTTTTTTAGCTTTAGAATCAGTCAGTCGGAAGAACAGAGTGGCATTTTCCTGCATCTCGGATATCTTGTCAAGTATTGGTGGAGCGGTTTTTGGTTTAATTGCTTGGAAGATACCATACTGGAGGAACATGATGAGGGCTATCTATGCACCACTTTTAATTGTGGTAAGTCTCTAATTATTTATTAAATTTTGACAATGTTCAAAAAGCTATTAGAAAGTCTACATTTTTAGGTTTCTAGAAACTACTAATTTATCCACAATTAAAATTAGTAGTAACATAAATAATACGTGTACAGTCGATAATGATAACACATAGATATTTCAAGTGTTTTTTCACTTGCCGTCTGTGATGCGTGATTTCGCACACATCGCAAGGTGAGATGAAATTAAGGATTCAAATTAAAACATTGATTTTGTTTTCAATAACAAAAATATCGTATCGTAATCGGAAATGTTTTGATGGATTGAAATAAGAATGTTTATCATACTGATGACAATGGAATTAATACCATAGATAATTTTTTATCAATCGGTCAAGACATATTAATTTAATTTTCCGGTTCTTCTTCATGTTAAGCGACTATAATGTTCATAAAAATACTTGGGATAAAGTCATAAGGCAGTTAGTAACTAATCTATCTTATTATATAAAAGGCAAAAGTGATTGACTGATGTATCAACGTACAGGTAAACTTTTAAGGCTAGAAAATTCAAATTTCGCACACGTATTCCTCAAATGATGAAGGCATCCACTAAGGAAGAATTTGTCAAAATTCAACCCCCAAGGGAGTGAAATAGGGGATAAAAGTTTGTATGAAACTTTTTATTCCTTGAACATATTTGCATGAAATTTCGTATGAATTGAGTACGGCAAAAATAATGAGTTACGTATTTCAGCGTTTTCCAAAATTCAAACTTCTAAGAGGGTAATATAGGGGATGAAAATTTGTATGAAACCTACCTTTCAGAGATTTTTTTGTAATTTTAGCGCGAGCGAAGCCGTGGCTTCTGCTAGTTAAAAATACAAACATTCACTATTCGAATCTTAATCATATTTTACGTTTTATTAATCATGATTTAGCGTAAGACTTACGATTAAAAATATAAAATATGTTGTTTAATATTACTGTGCTGATATGGGAACCTTTTTGGATTTAGGTATTCTACATATTCCTTATAGACGAAGGAGTAAGATGGCTTTTAGCTCATAACAGAAAAGATGAAGCAGTTCGTGTGCTGAATAAAGTAGCAAAAATCAATAAAATTACGCTTTCTAGCAAAGCAAAAGATATGCTTACGAAAATAAGTGAAGATAAGGTTAAAGCAGAAGAGGTAACTATAATATTCATAATGTATTTTACGCAACTATGTATTTACTGTTTTAGTAAAACTAGAAAGTTTTGAAAAGATGCCCCTGATTCTAAATCACTTATTTTATTATTTATTTAATATTATACCTTCGCAAAGCTCGCGTGTGTAGTAGTATACTATAGTACAACAAGAAAACAACAATTTTGATATATATTTCAGATCGGTCAGTCAGCACCAGTAGAGACACCCAGCGTATTATCCGTTCTACGATCAAAGACTATCCTCATCCGGATGGCTATTATTGCGGCCTGTTTCTTCTGCTGCATGTTTGTGTTTACTGGAGCTATGATCAACTCAACGTCTATTTCTGGCAACAAATACATCAACTATTCAGTAATGATGCTAGTGGGGGTGCCCACCAGAATAGTCACCGCATTAACTCTGACAAGGTTTGGAAGAAAGGCTCCAATATGTGTCGCTTATTGTCTGTGTGCGTTCTTTTTTATTGCGTCTGCGTTTGTGCCTAAATGTAAGTTTATGTTAATTTTTTTAATTAAGTCTAACTTAGCACAGATTATCCTATCCTCACCTAAATACCGATTAAATTCATATCGATTATAGTTTCTTGGTCTGTTTCAGCGACAATTTTAAAATCTCTAGGTTATCTTATTAAAAAGTGATTTTTTTTGTATGTATAATATGTGTTTGTTGCACTAGTGTATAATAAAGTCTATCTAAATAATTGATGCTATTTATAATAATTTTTTTTTAATTTCAACAGCAATCTGGTGGGCATCTGTCCTTTTGTACATGGCGGGCAAAATGTGCAGTAGCTATGGCTATTTCGCCATATATGTGGTGACCATGGAGGTATTCCCCACCACCTCGCGCAACTCACTCACTAACATCGCCAACACTATTGGTCGTCTTGGGTCTACGCTGGCTCCGCAGACTCCCTTATTGGTACGTTATAACAACTGGGTTTATTCAATATAATAATAATCAGAATCTACTATTTTTTCTCTATTAATAAGAGTAATTTCGTAGAAAGTCTAATTTTAAGTAAATCAAGTTGATATTTAGTAAATGAAATATTTTGAAAATTGCTTGGTGCAGCGACAATGTTTTTTTAAGTATATTTGGCTACTTTTTGGGTTTTGGATTTTGGGCTGAAGCGTATTGTTCATCATTTAAGCAAACTTTGAGATGCAAAGAAATAAATAATAATTCGCGATTATGAAAATTATTATCAGGTGTAACTTAATAATAATTAGTTTATTAATGAATATTTTCTTTATTATATTTTGTAGAAGAAGTATTACCAAGGATTACCCAGCATAGTTTTTGGGTTCATGGCTCTAGGCCCGGCTCTGATATCCCTATCCTTGCCTGACACAAGCCACACTGACCTTCCTGAACAAGTAGCTGATGCCGAGAAAATTGATGCTCCAAAGAATAATGAAAATACTGTTTCTGCGTGAAACTTAAAATGTAAATAAATAACTAAATTTGATTTATCTGCTTAAAGTTATCTAAGGACAAATGTGGATGTATTTGATAATAATGCCAATACAAGTATAAGTAACAAGTACTTAAATAAGTGATATTAATATTAAAATTACTATTAGTTTTGTAAGTTATTAGTTAATTTAAAACATAATGTACAGTATAACCTTGTTTTATTGTAAGTCAACTTGTATTTTGGATAATAGAGAGATATTTAGAGATAATTTATCTACACTGTACATCAATTATAATTATTAATTGACGGTATTGATAGCGCAAAACGAGTATGGAAATTTAATCAAAAAAATAAAACTACATGAAGGTCAGACTGATTAACTTTTAATGTAAACGGATAGTTTAAAGACAAATTGTAGTTTCCTTAAACTAGATTGTGGTAATTAATGGTAAACTGAAAATTAACAATGAAATTTAAATTAAGTAAATATAAGAAAAAATTACAATGAACAATTTACCCAAGATTTTATGATTTTAATAAATAACATGTATAACAAACCCCTATATACATAGTCATTTTAAATTTATTCTGAGTACATACACAATGGAACAATACATATAATATAGTTACCTTAATCCATTTACATTATATAAACTGAGTAAAGTCTTAAAGATATGTTAATTCTTAATGGATACCTATATATAGATCCCCTCTCATTCCAAAAACAACCAATCATAATCATTCTGACTTCACGTTCCATTCCACGCTAATTTAAATCCTACATGTATGTATGTATGTATATATATTTTACTTGTTATTCTTCGATTTTGACTTTCCTAGTGCTTCTGCCTCAGCCAGGGTATTAGGCATTTTCACGCCCAAGGTCTCAGGCTGCGTCAGTACTAAGATACCAGAGAGGATACCCATGCATCCAAACATCATCGATGGGATACCGTGCCAGTAGCTCATCTAAAATAAAAAACAAATCTGACGTGAAAAGAAAAAGTAACTCTAGTTAGGGATTTTTACAATAGTGCTAATAATACTTTCTTAGATTTACGCGAATATTTGACATTTTAAATAAAACTATCTTTTCGGATTATTTCGCGGATTTATTTTGATTTTTGGTTCCCGACGTTTCGAATGCTTTACAGCAATCATGGTCACGGGAGAGACTAAGGTATTAGACATCTCAAAGCGTTATATACTTGTTACAGACAGTGCCTACCCACAAATTTACAAAAATGATTTTGAAAATTCAAAAATGGCACCAGAGTACCTTACAATATTTGTTGATTTAAATTCTAAACATATTAAAAATATTAAAAAAGTTTAATAAGTATTATAATTAAATATTATTTGTTTAATTTTAGCTGTTATTATTATAAATATTACAATATTTTAAAAACTTTAAGAATAAATAATGTAATATTATTTAGTGTTGCTATTACTATAATATGTCTAACCACAAAGAAAATCAAAATATTAATTATTTATTAGATAGATAGAATATTAAGCAACACTATAGTGTTGCTTAATATTCTATCTTAAAATTACATTAGAAATCTAAATTAAAAAAAAATTAATTTTCTAAATTACATATAAAACAATAATAATACTTTAATAAATAATTAGTATTTAATAAATAATTAATATTTTGATTTTCTTTGTGGTTAGACATATTATAGTAATAGCAACACTAAATAATATTACATTATTTATTCTTAAAGTTTTTAAAATATTGTAATATTTATAATAATAACAGCTAAAATTAAACAAATAATATTTAATTATAATACTTATTAAACTTTTTAATATTTTTAATATGTTTAGAATTTAAATCAACAAATATTGTAAGGTACTCTGGTGCCATTTTTGAATTTTCAAAATCATTTTTGTAAATTTGTGGGTAGGCACTGTCTGTAACAAGTATATAACGCTTTGAGATGTCTAATACCTTAGTCTCTCCCGTGACCATGATTGCTGTAAAGCATTCGAAACGTCGGGAACCAAAAATCAAAATAAATCCGCGAAATAATCCGAAAAGATAGTTTTATTTAAAATAGTGCTAATATTATGTAGAGAAGCAGATAGAAAAAAATATAATGGCAACTTTTATTATAATTGCGGATACTATACTGATAGAGAAGTATATAACATAGTGTACTTTATTTTAAATAAAAGTATCTTTTTTTAAAAGGTTTTAGATGTCTTCGACTTTAAAACGGAAGTGGGCTTGGTACTACCATCATCATGGGATTCTGTAATTAACATAATAAAATCTAATTCTAAACGTACATAATATGGTAGAAAGTTAGATGTAGTTATATTCTTACTGTAAAGATCAAAATAATAACATTTGTTTACAATATCAAATATTTGGGTATATATAAGAAAGTATAGTGTCCTTCATTCAGGCAAAAAATTTGCCCAATATGGAAATTGAAGCTGTAATTTTCGATTCTGATTGGTATACGTCTGACTGACAGTGGGTAATCAAAATTAGGTCCCAAAAGTTGCCCAATACATTTATATTTGTTTTAAAAAAATTTAATTATCTTAACTAGTATGTTTATTTAAAAAAATACTTACTAGTGCAGGTGTCAGTGGTGCGGCGATGGAACCAATTCTGCCCACCATTGACGAGAAACCTAGCAGACTGTGGCGGTATTGAGTAGGGTAAAGTTCAGATGTAAATAGATATGTAGAGGTCATCGTTACGGCGGCGCCAAATTTACCAAGCAAAAAGACAGCCAATCGTATCGCGTATACATCTTTAAAAATATCGTTATTCTTTTAGATTTAATACGAACAAAATACAAGAAAAGTTTGGAAGAGAGAAAACTTTATTCACAGAACTTGTAGTATTCGTAGTAAAATTTTATTGATATCTTTTTTAACCATTATGTATGAGGCGTTATCCAAATATTTGTTAGTCAGTGAACAGTGTTTGCACAAGGTTTACTTTTATTTAATTACGGCTTAGTAAGGAAACTAACAATGTACATATCGAACACTTAACGCGTCTCGGATACTTAATCTTTGTTGATAATTCTAATATTAGTTAGACGTCTTCATCAGACATGAAAAAATATTTACATAGATATGAGCAATTTCTCGTCGACGAAATTGAAATGGTGACCTATGGTACAAAGGTAAATAATGATTAAGCAACAAATTAAAAATTAACATACTCATACTAACCTTTGGGAATAAAAACAAATGCGATGTTACACGCAGCACTGAAGAAAAAAGCAATTGACAAAGTAGCTTTCCTCCCAATCTTGTCAAGAACAAGAAGTGAGGTAAAATTTCCAGGAATATCAATAGCCGATATAAGTATGTAGTTTAGATATTTACTCCCAGCAAGGCTTGTTGAGTTGATAGATAAGCCATAGTAGACAAAAGTAGCACTTATCCACCACATTGGCGTCGTGCATACACGTCTTAGTAAAATAGGAGACTGAATTATTTTATTAAATAGACTTGGACTATCTTCCTGTAAAAAATAATAAATATTTAGTTTTTTTTTTCAGTAGAATTATCCGGCAGATTTCAATAAATAAATAACAGTTTTACGTTTTCGCTTAAACATTGGTAGTGCAGCCTGAGTTAATATAGCGTAGTATTTCGGAGACATCAATTTAAAAATAGACTGCTTTTGCAAAAGTTAGATTTTGTTAAAAATTGGAAGGTAAATCTTTTTATTATTACTTATGTATGTTGGCGAATCATTATTTTCAATAACGTTTACTTAGTTTTTCATATTTGTACATTACACTCGTCACAAAATAATAATTTATGTTATTTACCTTTACTGTAGTTGTCGTTTTTGGTGGATTCAATAATCCTTCCATAGATTTTTCACTGATATGCTTCTTATTTATTTTCGCCACTTTCTCTAACACTTCTCTAGCCTGTTCGAATTTACGTTTAGACAGTAGCCATCGAACACTCTCATTAAGTATCCAATAGTAGCTTATTATTAAGAAACATGGGATATGTAAAACCAATATCATATAACGCCATGGTGTAACCAGCCAAGCGACACTACCAAGTATTATTTGTCCAACAGCGAACAGAGAGGAGCAAGTAGCGCTTGTAACTACACGATATCTAGGCCCAACGAGTTCTGCAGCTTAAATATATATGAAAATATTAACTTTCTATCAACACTAACGTATCATATAATGACTATAAAAATTTACTTACCAAAAATATAAGCTGAACTGAACGTGCCTCCACCTAATGTCGTTTGAAGAATATGAAGAATTAAATACATTGTGTAATTAACCGAAAACGCTCTTATGACTCCAATTAGTGCCAAATTAAATACACTTATAACGAGTGCCATTCTACGTCCAAAGTGGTCTGATAGATAGCCGATGATCGGAAGCACTAACAGAGTACCAATACTGTTGAAAGTGCCTGCCAATGCACGCATCCATTCCTGACATCCCAAATTGAACTGTAAAGATTTTCGCTATTATAATAAATAATACCCATATAATGATTTCTATAATACTTTTCTATGATTTTAATATATTGTATGGTAACTCCGCGAAAAAAAAAACCGAAAAGATAGTTTTATTTAAAATGTCAAAATATATTCGCGTAAATCTAAGAAAGTATAATATTGATAGTGTTTTTTAACTCACATCAGACACAACTGTTTTATCCTCAGCGTAGACAAATGTCTCACAGCTAATGATAATAGACTTATTGAATAAGCTAGCAGGGCAATAGTCCAGAGTTCCATTTATACTAATATTACGAGGAACAAATCTTTGGCAACTTGAAATGCCTGCGCTTGTCTCTGGTACAGCATCTAAGATCCAGTCAGGTTTTAAATCATGAAACATGTTATTTTCACCACATTCTGGAATTCGACATCTTAAACAGAATTTTAAACAATAAAAAGCTTTCAATTCTTTTTTTTAATCAGCATTTATAATAATTATTTACGTATGCTAAAATAATACATCGTTTCTTCCTAGTTCCTCTTATTTAAATTACTAATGATTTGAGAGCATTTTTCGACTTGGTACGCAAACATCGACTTTTCTTTATATTTATAATATTACTATTAACTTACCCTCGCTTCGCTCGGGTGTGGATCTAGGTACGTTTTAAATAGATATGAATAGTTATTACGAGTGTATCTTAGGAGAAAGACTTATGCTATTGCAGATTTTTCTATAAGCCTTATTAAGAGCTACAATTTTCTAGTACAATGTTTAGATATATCTCTTAAGGTTTAGCTAGCGTTAGACATATAAGTTTCTAAGAACGACTCGATAGAATCAGTTAATGTAATTTCCCGTGGAACTAAAGATTTTCCTATAGTAAAAGGTATCCTAAGTGTTGACCCGAGTACTAAGTTATTAATACACAAAAGTTAGTTAAAATCGGTTCAGTATTTTTTGTGTGAAACGCGCACATTGTTTTCGCTAAGCTACTGTTTTATTGTATGTATAGATATGTACATATATACTCATCTTTTGGCAAATGACTACATATTTTTGCAACTATATTCTTCACTAACGTATGTACTCTAGATCATATTGTGTCTGTCTACAAAACTGCATTTCAATCCGTCCAGTCATATCAGCGTTAAGGAGTAACAGATATACGCACACACATACAAGCTTATATAGTAGTAACTAGTAGTACATTTTACCTGTGTGAAACTGCAGCCGATGAAAAAATATATTCACTCATAAAAGCAGACATAACAATTGGTAAGGCAACTAGTGCTATATTCCTCAGCTGAAAACAGCCGAATTCGCCCAACTCATATTTCAGAACTTCATCTAAGTCTGTTAGTTTTTTATCTTTATTTCCATTTTTCGTATTTTCACCTTCATATATCAAGTTGATTCTTTTGCTTTCTTCCATTTTGTTGTAAAAGTATCTATTACTAACAAGTCTCTCCTAGACTCTTAAAATCTTAATTTAAAAAATCTAGAGCAAAATTAATTAATATATCAATTTATATGTAATTACCTTGATATAATTTAATTAGTTTAGTAGATTGCTATATTGTAGGTTACGCGTTTCATGATTTCTTAAATTATTTCATTGAATCTAATTTACAGTATTTAGTTTAAAGATACGTTATTGGACCATAATTTATATTTTTGTATATGATTTTAAACTTTAAAATTAACTTTATTTTGCTAATTGTAACGATTCTGTAATTTAATACAAAATGTTATATACTCACAATTTTATAAAAATATCAACTATTTCACTCGTTTTAATTAAAACTGAATGACATTCTACTGTGTAATACAAACCAAGAGAACTAAGGCTTCTTAATCCTAACAGTAATGTATATGTTGTAAGATTTGTTCTGATAACTAGTACAAATAAAACGTAAAACTATAAAGATTTCTTAACAAGCAGTATATACTACTTATCACTTTAAATGTGAGGAAAATACTAGACAATTGGAACGGTGGCATTACTACTGGGGGCGAGAAAAGCAATTAAAACCATATTTACAACGAGTGAAATTGAAATGACAACACTAATGAAGAAAATTGAAGTAGAGAGTGCCAAGCTAGATCTCACTTTTATAATAGTAGTAAAATTACCTGTGTGAAAGTGAAATCGATGAAAAAATATATTCACTCATAAAATCAACAAAACGAAGATCACGCACAACTCCTCCATCCTAATGACTCACTCAAAGATTTAGAAAAAGGCAATCATTTCATTTATCTAAGCTCATTAATATCTAACGATGACAGAACTGGAATGGCCAAAAAGACGATAGTAGTTCTTGACAGAGTATGGAAGAATCGTGATATAAAACATATGACAAAAGTGCAGTTAGTAAGAGCCCTAGTCTTTTCCATATTTCTGTATGATGCTGAAACTTCGTGCATAAAGAGGTGCGATAGTCAAAAGATTGACGCGTTTGAAATGTGGTGCTGGCGTAGGTTGTAGATCACTAAGAGAACCAACGATTCCATTCTTGTCGAAGTTAAGATCACGGAGAGATCATCAATCTCACCACTTTCTGTCAAAACAAGATTTTTTGGATATATTATGCAATCACCCAAGCATAGTCTAGAGAAACTGATAATGTTGGGCCAAATTGAGGGTTAACACGCTAGGAAAAAAGGCACCTATAATGTGGTCGGACACGATTAAGAGGAGAATGGGCGCAAATCTTGATGACGCAGTCTAGGCATCTCTGAATCGGCCAGATCGGAAGAAAATCATCAGTGGTTGCTATGCTCATTAGTGAGGGAACGTGAAAGAAGAGAGATCTCTTCAAGCATTATTAATATTATAGTACAAAAATTCTTTTACTAGCTGCTGTCGTTTTACTGACCTTGATTTTTTATTTAAAAATAATATACGTATTTTAGTAATTTAAAAATGTGTGTGCTACTTACCTACAAGTAAGTCCGACATCTGGGTTTAAATCCGCTTTTCTTGGTTTTCCAAACGAACGTGTTACCACTGAGCTTCAAGTTACTACTGCATAATATCATTTGATACTATGTAAATGTATCTTCCAGAGAAAGATACCTTAATTATTTCAGCAGTTGAGATAACAACAGTTGTACAATCACAATTTTAGATGATGTCTATGGTTGCTACATTTTTTATAAGTTTTATATTTTTATAATATTGTCAGTTCTTAAGTTCATCTGTATTATTGCTAATTTTGTATACCTTCAATGAATTTACATTAGCAATATAGATTACTAGCGACTCACCCTCGCTTCGCTCGGTTTTGTCCCTAGATTGATTCCCCATACAAACTTTCATCCCCATTTTCGCCCCTGTAAGGGATGATTTCCGGGATAAAAACTATCCTATATCCTCCCCAGGGTCTCAAACTATCTTCTTACCCATCTTAATCGGTTTAGTAGTTTCGGAGTCTATTCGGTGCAAACAAACAAACAAATAAACAATCAAATCTTTCTTCTTTATAATATTAGTATATAGTATTTTTAAGAAGAAATTTTATCTGCTGCGTAGTTCGTGATTGGTTGCATGGAGATAGTATAAGGCGGGCTGGATAGTGTGTTGTGAAGCAGGCTATATTTCTTCTAACTATATTAAATTACTGCGTTACCTGCGTTTCTTGTAGGGTTAGGAACGTTAGAATTAAATAAATATCGTATAAATGAAGCAAGAATGACTCATGGTTAAAAGACATAAAAAATATATTTGATATAACTAAAATACTGACGTGTATATGTTGCTTAAAAATACAGGTAGATATAATAATTGAAATTTTCCATACGTAAGTATAGTATCAAAAATTATGTTTTTTCATATATATTTAATATTTAGTAAATTATATTATTTATATTAAAATAGAAATTACCAAATATAAAATTTAATATGGAAAACGGGTACTGGAATATGTAAACTACTTTTTTAATTAATAACCTATCTAAAACTTTAAAAGATAAAATTAACGAAGAAAATATTAAGTATATATTAAAAAACTATTATGTAGAGCAGCCTGTATAATACAGTTGTATTACTAAACGATTATATGCTATTGTAGTGACGAGTCACTGCCGTCTTGAAACAATATATAAGTAATATTCTTATATGATTTTAATAGATGCATAATTGTATGTAAAATTAACAGTCGCGTATGAATCCGCATTGTACGGGAAAATCATACATGGTTTTTAGGACACTGGTTGTGTTTTGTTTAGTGTGTCAAAAAATGTTATGTTTAAATAAACTAGTGATCCCTTCGTGGTTGAAAATCAACCATAATTCATTAAGTTATATATTTATTGTCTTGCGTATATTACAATATTAATCTATTCTCAATTTGACCACAGACTTTAACAATAAACAAAGGAGTATATATGCGTGTGTGTCAAATACATAGTAGTGTGTGTAATGTTTTTTTTATTGATTTGATGTATTTTTTACGTATAATTTTTAACAAATATTAGCATTCTGCACTCCTTCTCTATATAAACTTATAAGTGTAGGAAATTTAATATGTCTCCGTCCGCGCAATTTTCGTAAAAAGGGGTACAAAGTTTTTGCTTCACGTATTAATACATAGATAAAATAAATAAATTCGAGTGTTTTAAAACTGATTAAAAATATTATGTATTTGAGCTACTCAAAATTTTTATCAATATGTATGACGTATGTATGTATATGCCATTAATATGACAGACAAATGTAAGGAGGCAGGTCAGCTTGTTCGCTGTGATTTTTTAGTTCTTCCGAGATTTTCTGCTTCTGCGAGAGTGTCAGGCATCTTGGTGCCTAATGTTTCAGGCTGAGTGAGTACCAGGAGACCAGAGAGTACTCCCATGCACCCAAACATCATTGACGGGATACCATGCCAATATTCCATCTGAAAATATCGTTACCTAGATTAGATTCATTATAAGACTTTATAAAAGAACTGGTTTTTTTTAGCGTGCGTCCACACGCTTACGTCACACTGTTATACAGAAGTGTGTTATGTGTTTTGGGAAATAATATCTTTTGCGCAGTTGTTTAGCACAGTATAAAAATTATTACAGTAGGCGATGATCAGTGAGGGCTACTTCGCTTGAATTGTCCGCGAGGGGCGCTAGTGTAGAGTGAGGTCTCTAGAACTGTCAAATGACACTAAATGTTAACTGTTTGCAAGCTTGTCATCGCGGATCTTCACTAATTATTCACAATTATTGTAAACATTGTTTACATGTAAATTTTTATGTACGAGTACGTTTATATTAAGTTTTAATGACTTGCACTTTATGCACATTTCCGCTCTTCTCACTTATTTTCTTGTATCCTTTTCTATCGGTTGCCTGTAAGATATGACTTTTAATGATAAGGCCGCCTTTGCACATCTCTTTAATTGTATTTTTTTGTTAATATATCATTTTCGTGTGCAATAAAGTGTTATAAATAAAAAAAAAATGTGCCATTCCTAATTTATTATGGTGGACACAGTAGCACCAACTGGTGCCACCAGAAACGATAGCCCTCATTGAATTTAATGGAAATGCTGTCAAATGCAAGGGTTTCAAAGTTACCAATTTAAATTTTCAAAGGAGTAGTGGTAGCTCTTGCAACCCTGAAACCTATTTCTACCTGCCATAAAAAAATAATTACAGATAAAATCAAATAGAGACGAAAGATTAAGTAAAGTCGAGTGCGTCTCATCCGCGTTCTGTATCGACAAGTAGACTGTGATTTTAAGTTGTATTACTAAATCTAATATATTTAAACGAGCAATTCTTGTTTATTTATTTATTTATACCAGCGATCTCGGAAATGGGTCTAACGATTTCGCTGAAATTTGGTGTGTGGGGGTTTTCGGGGGCGAAAAATCGATCTAGATTAGTCCTATGTCTGAAAAAATACGTGTTTTTGAGTTTTCATGTGCTTTTCTTTAGCATTATTCCACGCAGAATATGGTCCCTAATAAGTAATTTCACACGCTCGGGCGTAAGCATCGTGGTTAAGCGGTCAAGGCGCAAGGTTGATAATCACAGGTGTGCGGGTTCGAATGCCGGTCGGATACAAAGTTTTTACTTCTGCTTGTTTTTGTATTTATTCAATTATTTTTAAGAAAAATGTACTCCTGGCCAAAAACTCCGAACGACGCTCGGTCGCCCAGGTACTAGCCTTTAATTTAATTAGTTAAGCTTTAATATGATGGATGGATGAAATATAATGGATGGTGCTGTATTTAATTACACTGTGCTAGTGCAATCTTACACGTACATGTGATGTGAAAAATACAATCGCTTTATTTTTATTTAAATTAATAGATTAGATATAGACATGTATGTTAGAATAATATAATTAATCAAATGTTCAATGTTATTTTGATACATATCCGTGATATTATAATGTCCTTCTGGTCGATTTCAATCACGACGGCTAATCTTATTCTATTTCGATATCATATCGATCGATCGATTGATTTTGTAGAGTACAAGAGTCCGTGCAAACTCCAACGGGTCGACAAATCGACCGGCGAGAAATCAGGCGTACAAAAAATGACTCGTTACGAGTACGTTAGTACTCTCTATACGAGGCACGGTCGAGGCAGTCCAAAAATTCCAGAAATTATTTTTTTCTGATCCGGGAGTCAAACCCAGAACTTCAGCAGTTTTTCATACTACCCACTAGATAAAAAAAAATCATCAACTTACAAGAACGGGTGTGAGAGGTGCAGTAATAGCACCAATGCGACCAATCATAGAGGAAAAGGCAAGAAGACTGTGTCTGAATTCCGTCGGATATAATTCTGATGTGAACAAGTAGAGTGACGTCATTACCATTGAAATACCAAATTTTCCCAACAAAAATATAATAAGCCGCAGTGCTGTTAAAGCTGAAATTTTATTTAAATATTAAGTACACAGTTTATTTCAAAATATTCCAAGTGATATTTGTCTGATAATCGGAAAAATTAAAATATATTGTTTGTCCTACTATTACTGGTCTGTGATAAGTAACAGCTACTTTCTAGTGTTCCTCTAAAAAACAACGCATAGTTACATTTTTTTAATAATATCAATATAGTTATAATATAATATAGTTAAAATATTCTTTCGAATACAGATAAGATTGAATAGATTTAAATTAGAAACTATTATAGCGCGGTATGTTGGAATTGTTTTGTTTTATTATGATGTAGAGAGGTTCTGTTAAAAAAAAGAATGGTTTAGCTCCGTAAGCTTGAGCACTTTTCTTTTTTTACAAATAAAACTCTTGGACCTAACAAAAAACTTTATAACTCGATAGGTTGGGATCTAAAAACATTCAATTTTTAGCTCGTTAGGTGAAGGCTGTTTTTTTTTGCTCATAAGCCCAGAATAATACGCTTAATAATTTGCCCAGAAATAAATTATTTTAATTAGGATATAAGAAGTGGAATAAATTTATGAAAAAAATTCGACAAATGTCGGACGAATAATCTTTTTGGTTTGGTAGATAAGAATTGTTTTATTTTCTTAGGATACAGAAACATTTTCCTAAAAATTCAAAATAGCTTCACTTTTAAATTTAAATCTAAAAAAATTAAAACTCAAGTTAAGGTTATTTACTTTTTTTTGGACGCACAAACTCTTACACCTAAAATTCAATTATTTTATTTTATAAGCATTTAAAAAAGTGGTAGATATTAAGCTACGAATAAATACTTATTATTTATTCGTAGATATTAAGGCGACAATAGTCAATCGTCAAATATTATCGGACGAACATCTTATTCTTCCGATTATCGGACTACAAGCAACAGCCAATAATATTATTATTACAGTTTATTAATCATCATCCATTATATATTTGTGTGACAATTAATTGATAACAAACATAATTTAATTTTTTCTTCGTAATTTCTCCCTTCATTTTCTGAACATGGAAAACATGGGAATATAAACTATACTTCCAAAGTTTGATATGAAAATGTATAAAACAAATTAAATGTTACTAAAATCTCGAATTTAATAATAAGAAATTATTTAGCTATTTTAGATTTTGCTATTTCAGTACAAAATAAAAACTTACCATCTGGTATAAAAACAAACGCGATGTTACATGCAGCACTAAAGAAAAATCCAGACGACAAAGTAGCTCTTCTGCCTATTCTATCTAAAACTAATACTGCCGTGAAAAACCCAGGAATTTCTATAGCACATGTCAAGATATAGTTCAAATATATAGTTTCAGACAGACTGGTGGAATCAATGGACAGTCCGTAGTAAACGAAAATTGTGGTAATCCACCAGATCGGTGTCGTGCAAACTCTTCTTAGCAAGATGGGTGAACGTATTATTGTACCCACTAAGTCATGCTTTTTGTCCTAAAAGGAAAATATAAAATACTTCTGAATAAAAAAAAGCTAGTCAGATAGTAGCTTACTTACTAATACTAGTGCTTTTGTCAAGCCCTTATCTCCATACAGAAATCATTTTGTCGATTAAAATATACAGGGGAGTATGCGTATTATTATAAGATGTTTTCTCGAAGAAAGAGATATTTTCCCGCAATAAAAATTACCTTATATAAGTAACTCTCCAGCCCCCTAACTTTCCGATAACTTCCGACTAACCGTTCCGTTTTGGTATAAAAGTTGGACAAACAAACACAACATATTTTCTGTAAAAAAATCATTTGAATAAAAGATTGCCCGGTCGATTCTATAGGCGGCACATTTTTGACTAGATAATAATAAAACTGTCCTAAAACGCGAATATTTGACATTTTAAATAAAACTATCTTTGGATAGTGTGGGAGAGACTGACCATCTCTCACTATGTTGTTGTAAATCATTCGAAGCATCGGGAAGCAAAAATCAACATAAATCCGCGATTACATCCGAAAAGGTAGTTTTATTTAGATAATAATTCACAACAAGCATTTATATTAGGCGAATTTTTCATTACTGCCTGAAAGTGCAAAATAGATTCAACTTATAGTTTCTATATATTTTCTCAAATATTCTATTCACAAAATAAATAAAATCTTTCAATAAATAATAAATGAAATGGAAAACCTAAAGGTTAGTGATATCCAGCGCCGATAAGTTTGTACTTTATATCAAAATTAAGATAGCTCGATGCCTTTTGTATAAGCTGTGATAGTACATATTCGATAAAGAAAAAATGACTCAAGCAGTAGGTAAAGAATAAGGTATCTAAATGTAAATTTTTTTTTTCTCTAATGGCTTAGAGTTGCGTTGACAGACACAATACATTCTGCCAGTGTTACGTTTAAATAAATATTTAATAAAATTATCTTTGAATTTCATTTGGCAGATAATTCATGCGTTAAGAATATCAACGTTGTCAACAATGATTTATTGTATTCATTTTTTATTGTTTTATCACAGTGTCATAATATGTTCTGCATAACTAAAACTAAAACTCTTTATTATCGTTTTCATTATAATCTTACAGTATTAAATGAGCAATTCGAGTATATATTTATTTATATAGAACGATTCTTAACATTTGTGATCAAATTTTGTATTTCTTTGTGTCTTTTTGAAAAAAAAAACGCAATTTTTCACAAAAAAAATTACATTTTTTACATAATTATCAGAGTCTATTTGTATCTGCTCTCATGCTGACAATGTCATATAATAGCATAAATAGAAGTAGAGGTAGACTGAAGATATTTTCGGCTGTGTGGAAGAGAATATTGTGTGAAGGCGTGTTCTAAGAAGATGGCTGATAGAGTGAAGTAGAAGAAGTTGTATGTGGTGCCGACCTCAACTAGCGTGGGATATGGGCACGAAAAAAAACCATTAAAATAGCCTAAACGCGATCACATCATGTTTAAAATGTATAACTAGTAAAAAAAAATATTCAACGTTTCCAAAATGTTCTCAAAAATCTATCACTTACTTTTGGCAGATATGATGAAATCTTGGAGGAGTTTACGAGCGCATCGAGGGATGTTGAGCTTATATGCGTTTTGTTGACCCTCGCAACGGCTTGTAGTACTCTCTGGGCTTCTGAATACTTCTTTTTACTTAATAACCATCGTACACTTTCATATAAAAGCCCATAGTACGCGATTATTAGGAAACCAGGTATATGAAGGGCCATGCTCATGTAGCGCCAAGGCGGGATTAGCCATGCTACAGTGCCAAGTACTACTTGCCCTATGGCGAATATTGAAGATAGTGTAGCACTTGTCAGGACCCGATACTTTGGACCTACGAGTTCAGCAGCTGAAATATATACGTACATAGATAAGTTCAAATCCTAATATGACTAATTAATTGATAATAGCACTAGATTCTGGTTTTTTAAACAAGTAAAATAATATACATATAAGATTTCACGACTCATTCGGATTAGAATCCGCAATTGATTCTATTCAACAAAGCTGTGTTTTCAAAAACAAAACTAAATGATTTAAATATAGTTTTTCCTTTTGTTTGCTGATACTTATTATTGCAAGTAAGGGAATTACAAGATATAAGGCTGATTTAAAACGAGTGCTGAATAAACTTTAAGACTAAAATGCTTGATTTAAAACAAGTACTTCAGTGACTGATAAGAAGAAATGAGTAATATAATACAAGTATATTTTGTGCTACAGTAGTAATAATACGATACGGACAAGACGGCGTACATAATGGCGACGTCAACTTAAGTTGAGAATAAGTTTGTTATTTAGTGTAAATTATTATCGTTGTTAATAATAAGGATCTATAATTATGCATCAGTAGTTTCAGTTAACAATACAATACGTATTTATCTAGCCATGATGTTCAGCCACAGATCGGTCCTGAGTTTGAGTCTCGAGTCGGCACAAGTATTATGTCAATTTGGTGTTTCTATCCAGAAATTATTAGTAACAACGGAGTATGGAAGTCGGCATTGTTTCTTTACTGTGCCTTATAGAGTAAATCTGTTGATCCTTGACCTAATCCACCGTTCTACCGGAATTTCAGAGTGAAAGAGAGTGCACTTGTGTTTGCATGCATAATTGTAAAGTAGTAATATCTCTTTAAAAGTTAGTTAGTCTCTGTGAAAAAATAAATATAAAACATAATTATACAAACCAAAAATGTAAGCAGAACTGAATGTGCCAGCGCCAAGCGTAGTCTGTACAATTTGAAGTGCCATATACATGGTGTAGTTTACAGAGAAAGCTCTTATGAGACCGATGAGACTTAAGTTGAAGACATTGACAACCAGCGCGATTCTCCGCCCGAAGCGATCAGAAATATATCCAGTTATGGGCATTGCTAGTAATATTCCTATACTATTCAAGGTACCCGCAAATGCCCGTAACCACTCCTGACAACCGAGGTCAAACTGAAAATAATCTAAATTTAATTGTATGGTTAAAAGGCTAAGTTTATTTGTAATAATTTTTAAAACACAAAAAAGGGTTTATCCCTTGAGAACCGTAGATTTTTCCGATATAAAAAGTACCCTTTGTGTTATTCTGATGTATGAGCTATATGATCGTAAAGTTTCATTATAATCCAATCAGTAACTTTTGCGTAAAAGAATAACAAACATCCATACATCTATACATTCAGACATCCATACATCCTCACAAACTTCCGCATTTATAATATTAATAGGATAATATTATATTCAACAAACAAAGTTTCTTTAAGGTTGAAGTGAGGAATTTCCGTTTCTGTTGTTTTTGATTCCAAACATTTTCAAAGTTCAACCAAAATAACTTGACTTCGAGCAGTTAAAAAATAACCTATAACAATTTTATTACATTTCAACTTACATCATATACTACTGAGTTGTCCTTCATATACACATAGCCATCACAACTCGTAGTTCCAGAGTGATTGAACAAAGTAGCCGGACAAGAATCTAAGGAGCCATTGGTTTTAAGTTTCAGCACCATGTATCTTTCACAGCTTGCGAATCCAGTGCTAGTTTTTGGAACCACATTAAGTATCCATTCGGGGTCATATTTTTGTAATTTTTCATGTTCATTGCATTCTGTGATGCGACATCTGAATTAAATCAACAATGATATAATAGATCACAAAAACGTAAACTTACGTACGTCAATATATTATTCAAATGAATAAAATATATTATTCTAAATTTTATATTTTTTAATATATACCTTAGATTTACATATTTACAAAAATAGATTATCAATATCTTTAAAGGTCACTATGAAGAATGTAGCAATACTATTTGCAGGCTTGGCTGAAGCGACGCTTTGCTGCGGCTAATTTGTTATCACTAATAGAAAAGTAAAAACTGTATGGGAAAGACCGTCATGTATCACTCTCATGCAGTATGTAATCAATTAAACTTTTAATGATCGTATCAATTTCTAATTTGTTAGTGCGTATGTTAAATCTAAATAATAATATATTCGATAGCCATGATGGAACCAGGAGGTGGATATTGAACTCTCCAGTGGCTACAAAACCTTAAAGTTCGGGCTTTTTTGACTCTTTAGAATTTTAAGGGCATATTTTTTTCTCGCCACGATATCAATTTTAGAGAATCGATAAGTCTAGGGAGACTGGTCTCTAAGCAGTAATTGCTACTTACTGCTCAAAAGGACATGAACACCACTTCGAAAATAAAATATGAACCAGTATTAAAATTGTTATAAATGACACTTTTTTTTAAACCATTATAAATAATAGTTACCTGTGTGGTATGGCAGCGGCAGAGAAGATGTATTCACTCATAAACGCCGACATCATTATAGGTATAGTGACCAGAAGTATGTTTCTTAGCTGAAACCGGCCGAACTGCCCCAACTCGTTGACAAGTACATCATCAAGATCGAATGGCTTCTCACCAACTGCTTCCCTGTTAATACTTTCTTTGCTTTCTAATGCTATGTCTGTTCTTTTATCTCCTTGAGACATTGTAATAATTGTTAGCTAAAATACCACTGCGTCTGCTGACACGAGTCTCAAATGAATGAGTTTGAACATTTATATTTAGGTCAATCATTGCTTGTTAGGATCGATGGACCATACATACACAATACATATGTTTTGTACACTCGCATGTGCTGTGATGTCAATCAATTCGTAATTAGCAAATTAATCCATTGTTTGTATCTCATGTACGTTAATTTATACGTATTCGTGTATAGTTGACCTGATTCATGAAGCATTAACCTGCGCTGGCGTCCAGAATTATTATTTGACGTTTTCCTTCAATGAGTGACTGTCGTTACATGCCTATAGTAACTGAGCGATCGAGTTTGCTTGGATTTTTTGGCCAAAAGTACAATTTTCTTTTTAATTTGGCTTAAAAACAAAACAAAACTAAAAACTTGAATAAATACAAAAAAAAAACTAAAGTAAAAACTTTGTATCCGTCCGGGATTCAAACCCGGATACCTGTGATTGTCAATCTTGCACCTTGGCTGCTTCACCACGAGCTATGCCCTAGGTGCGAAATTAACGACCATATTTTGCGTGGAATAATGCGAAAGAAAACCGCGTGAAAACTCGAAAACACGCGTTTTCCCAGAAATAAAACTAATCTACATCGATTTTTTGCCCAAATTACACACACCAAATTTCAGCGAAATCGTTAGAGCCGTATCTGAGATCGCCGGTTTTAAGGTATTAGATTGAAGAGCAATCAGCAAACACTACAGGAACCTTTTAATGTATCGATACGAATAATAATCTAACATTCTTAAGACCATAAATTATTTCTATGTAAAAAAATATTTTGTTAAAATGTTTATTTTTTTACAAAGAAAAACTTAACATAATGTGTTGATACTTTTTGTAAAAGGTGAAAAATGTATTATAACAAATTTTAATTAAATTATTTAGTATTTCCAATTGAGTGGATTTCAAATCATGATTGCTGATGAATGAATGCTGATAGATACTTTAAATAAACGTAAATAAAGAAATACATTCTGTATACATCTATTGAATACAGACCTGTCTGCGTTCTCACAGATAATAATGTCCTCCTGACCGTTTCCGGCCACGGCGGCCAATCTCATTGAGACTAGCCAACTGCGCAGGAGATATTATAGTGCACAAGTGTACGCGCAGACACAAGTGCACTCTCTATTCCTGTCACTCTCATACTCCGGTGGGACGACTACTCGACACGACCGGTGAGAGTTAAGGCGCAGGACCGACGGCTTTACGTGCTCTCCGAGGCACGGGGGTGAAACACCGCCAACTTCCCAACTCCGGGCTGTTACTGAGGCTTACTATACAGAAAGACTCAATAACTAAACTTGGCCCGACCCGGGACTCGAACCCAGGACCTCAGGATGTGCAGCCGTACATGCTAGCCACTACACCACCGAGGCAGTCACACAATAATAATAATTGAGAGAGACTGACTACGATGACGCTCTTTAAATTAAATTGACGATTGAAAAGTGCTCATAATAAGTTTAATTTAATAAAGTTTATTTCATTTCAGATTGATTTAACATCGATAAAAGGTTTATTGCTGTGAAAAATAAAAATAATCTACAAATTAAAGGAACCTCCACAAACTAAAAAGCCATGAGCTAATTTCTTATAAAGCATTCCAGACCAATTCAGAATCATAATTGTACAGTTTTCCTATTTAGACCAATCGGAATTCGCTTATTTTTAAGAGAAAAAAAAACCTGAAGTTTTATGGTTTTAAAATGTTAGCAGTTATATAAGGAATAGAAATTCGTATAATGCCCCCGATGCCCAGCCACACCCGAGAAATAGGGAGACGCAAGGCGTTGAAAAATAATTTCTTTCAATTTCCGGCTTAATGTGACGTTCTATCGATTTTTATTAGAGCTACTTTTATAGAAAACACTTTTCGATCGAACTCTGGCACGTTTTGGAATGTGTCATATAAAGAAAATATGTACATATAAAGTAATGATAAACCCAAAATGCGAGATTATTTAGACTTATCTAAAATTACGATTCAATTAGTGATAATATACTGCATATTTGGACTGTCTTAAAGTCTCATCGTCTAGACGTCTCTAGTGACGCGGCTCAACTAATAATATGAGTACTCTTGCACTCAAATTATTAGTTAAGCCGTTTGTTTGTTACATAAAATTAAATGAATAACTTCAGTCCTGATTTTCAGTCCAATTAAGATATCTTGAACTTCAGACTTCAGTCCATCCCAGTCCTAAGCTTAATGGCAAAATTAAACCTTTCTGAGATTTAGTAATTCATGTGCTGTATAGCCTTTTACTATTAGCTGAACAGCTTCCATAGAGGTAATTTTAAAGATTATTGAGCTTTTTATACACTACAGAGTTTGCTTCGTTAATTTTGTCCCCTAACTAAAAGATTCAAAGGAGAATAAATAGAGTTATGTTACAGTAATCGAATTACTATTATAATTATGAAATATTGTAAGTATGTGTGCGTGTGCGTGTGTACGTGCGTGTGTGCGTTCGTGTCTATATTACTCCTTCACGCTAAAACGGTTGAATGAATTTAGATGAAATTTATTAAACTGATAAACTATGACTTAAAGTGACACATGTAATAGGCTATTTTAAGGAACCTAAGGACACATCCGAGCCAAGCAAAGCTAAGTCGGTAGTCTATACATATAATAAAATTGTAACTAAGCCGAATCTGTACATTAAAAATTTTTAGGCAAATCTTATTGAAATAGACTTTATTATTGATAAAGAAGCCAAATCTATAGTTTTTAGATTTTTTGTCTGTCTGTCTGTTACCGCATCACGGGAAAACCACTGGACAGATTTTGATGAAATTTGGTATGACGATAGCTGGTTATCCGGGTCAACATATAGGATACTTTTTATTGCGGGAAAATATCTCATCTCTGCGCTAAACGTTAAAACGTAACTAGGAACGAACCCGAGCGGAGCGAGGGTGAGTTGCTAGTAGATAATAAAAATGAAAATGTTTTTTAACTTATTCTTTTATCTATACTGATATTATAAAGAGGTAAAGTTTGTGAGTTTGTGATGTTATAGGGGGTAATCTCAGGATCTACTGAACTAATTTAGATGAAATTCGAACCCGAGCGAAGCAAAGGTGAATCGCTAGTAACTAATATTTCCTCTGGATTTTTTCAAACGATTTTCCCTTAATCGTCTCTTAGTGTCACTTTAATTTGTTGTTGTTTGTTTGTTTGTTGCTTTCGATAGCGACAAAACATTACATGGATGGTGTTTGGCTCAGTGTGTAGTAAGCCAACTTGCTATACCTCGCGCGTCGGTCGCGTTTTCGAGTCCCGCTCGGGGCATTCATTTATGTGATGAGCACAAATATTTGTACTCCAGTCATGGGTATTTATATTTATGATATGTATGTATTTAAATTTATATATGTGTAGTGTGTCAACTATCTGGTATCCATAACACAAGCCTACGAGGCTTATGCTTACCATGGAATTAGATGGTGCTGTGTGTTAATGCTCCACATATTTATTTATTTATTTATAATGCTTTCTTTTATGGTTTACCTTTAAATAAGAGGGAGTTTGAAAAAAAGAGTGCAATCTGTATTCACGAAAAATACTTCGGCCATTTCACATTGGCAGCGCTATTTCTCATTTTATCCTCCATATGTTCCATACACACTTTTTACGCTGGAAAATGCATTGACGCATACCACTCGCATACATACAGGTGGCTATGTGATACTAAAACTCAATGGAATCTCCACCCTTTTAGTGGGGGGTTCGCTGAAGCACTCAACCATGACGTCTCGACAGCTACCCGCCGAAGGAGATCACAATAACCAATGGGTTACTCCTACGGTTTACTGTGCTATCAGAGAAGTACCAGGGAGCTCCACACACAGTACAGTCGTACAAGGTATTTGTTTTGCTCTAATACTTACTGTGTATGGACTTGTCTGAAGACTATGAATATTATTATCTGTACCACAAATGGTGTGGAAGCTTACACTGAACTATTAGATAATAGTTAATAAAAACTGATGCACATCGCTATACATATACACTATCGCTAATTAGTTATCTTAGGACTATACCTATTTTAGATAAAGTTCTCTGTGGTATCAGGTCCGGTCGCATGTAGCGAATAATTGATTTGTCCTTCGTGCTAGATTCCTAGTACGGACAAACAAAGTTAGACTGTTTGTTACATACGCTTTATAACTCAATTTAGTATTGTTTATAAATACGAAAGTTTTTTCAAATATAAGAATTCAATTTTTCACATTTTTGTTAATACACTTGAGATTAGATTTTTTTGTAAGTGATTTGAATTAATTAGCTTTCAGAGTGTATAAGCTACTAACGTTTTCCCATGGCTCCATTCGCGTAATTTATTTATGTGTTGCTTCGCTTACATCATCCCCTGTTTTTATCCCCAAAAGAAGTACTGTCGAAAACTTTGAATTAAATTACATATTCGTCATTTTTAATCAGAAATATTATTTCCAATTAAGTCATTGTCACTTTAAAAATATGAATTTTCGACCTAATCAAATGAAATCAAAATACGTTGATAATAAAACTATGATAACGTTACAATAATCCATTACAACTTGATAACAGAAGAACAGTTAGATGACAACTTGTAAGTCCCTTACAAAAAATAAAGGAACAGAGTGTTATAATTTCATACAACTATAATATACGGCCTTTTGGTGAAAGGGCTAAATACAGAATATAAAAATAATAATTGTCATCAATTTGAGCACCAGAAATCGTTTCTACGCCCATAATAAATGTTTGTTGCTTTCCAAATAATGATATTTCGTATAGATTTTCGAGTGGACGCTACATTATTTTTGGACAGTATTGAGGATTGGGAAGTTAGGTATTCGAAACACGATAATTAAGCATTTTTTTTTCTCGTTTTACGGATTTTTTAAGAAGGAGATAGAAGTTCATCAAATAGAACTTAGACTTCGCCTTTGGATTTGTTTGCAAAATGACGATTTTAGACGGAAGAAATTTTGTTTATTCTTTGTTAACAACACACAATAACTATATAATATGTAATATTTAATTTTGAAAAGTGCAAAGAACAAATGAGATCATAAAATACACTAAAATCTTATAAATAAATATCTCAGCTTCTATTAGTCTGATCGAACTTATAGTTCTTTTTTCCTAGTGCTTCAGCCTCGGCAAGAGTGTCAGGCATGACAGCTCCGAGAGTTTCAGGCTGCGTTAGAACTAGCAGACCTGATATTAAGCCCATTGAACCGAACATCACTGAAGGGATACCGTGCCAATAAGCCATCTGAAAATGTAATTATAATTCAATTAAGTTAATACACAAAATTTCAAGAAGCATACTTTAGATTGAAGATAGTAAACTTTTATATAAATAATAAATATAATATTTTATTTTGATAAGTTGAATATCTATTTGTTTATTTATATGAAGAAGACTATATCCTAAATCGTTATTGAAATGTTTTATCGTTATAGAATATTATAAGCATTAAAAATATAAGGAACAAACATTATAATAAAAAAAATTACGCGCGATACGTACAAGAACAGGTGTCAGAGGCGCCGTGATAGATCCAATGCGCCCAACCATAGAAGAGAACGCAAGGAGGCTGTGACGGTATTCAGTCGGGTACAATTCTGATGTATATAGGTAAAGTGATGTCATTACTATGGAAATTCCAAATTTGCCCAACAAAAAGACAATAAGTCTTACAATAGTCATATCTGAAAATTGAAAATTTCTTTAAATAACGTCGCAAACCTCAAATATATTTTACTTTATTCTAATGAATTGCTTAATTTAAATTAACATATTACATTTGGAAAAAAAATGCATTATTTTTTTTTAACTATACGTATATAGTTATCATGTACTTTTGGTGAAGATGAATTAGTTCAAAAAACTAAAAATAAGGCTATGTACCACGATAAAAATATAGAGATATTTTAAAATTGTTCAAAATTATGGCTTATTTGATTTTAATTTGCTCTTTCAATTTCATACCAATTCCACTTGACAATCTTTATGAGTTCAATAAACACTCAATACAACTCTACAGCTGTTGACTCCATTATATATTTCAATTATGTGT
This sequence comes from Fabriciana adippe, assembly GCA_905404265.1. Lineage (NCBI taxonomy): Eukaryota > Metazoa > Arthropoda > Insecta > Lepidoptera > Nymphalidae > Fabriciana > Fabriciana adippe. The sequence goes on from FR989993.1 coordinate 319,068, forward strand.
AAAAGTATAAACACATCAAATATATCTACTTAAGAAATTTAAATAATTTTAGGAGAAATAAGATATTTTATATTTTCTTTAGGTAGTCTCTCCAGGATAATTTCTAAGAAATCCGTGCGAATTTCCGAGAATTCAATTGTTATCGTACACGCCGGCGTGTACGCGGTCCTCGAGGGGTAGAAAGGTACTCACCGTTGGGTATAAATACAAAGGCAATGTTACACGCCGCACTAAAGAAGTAACCAGAAGACAAGGTAGCTTTTCTTCCAATTCTGTCAAGAATCAGGACTGCTGTGAAAAATCCAGGTATTTCTATGGCGCAAGTCAATATGAAATTTAAGTGCATGGTATCCGAAAGGCTCGTCGAATTAATAGATAGACCATAATATACAAATGTTGTGGTGATCCACCATATAGGCGTAGTGCACACTCGTCGAAGTAACACGGGGGACCTTATTATGCTACGAATCAAACCGGGCTTTCCCACCTAAAAAAATAAACAGATAAAAGGTCCTTACAATTTAATCTGTTAAAAATCATCGATTAATTTCGTATAGTTTACTGTAATTTATATTATTTTACATCAGATAAAGATATCTGATAGGTGATAGTGATAACAAAAGGCGTGTATTTGATTTTTTTCTTCTGAACTTGATCATCATTGTCAACATAAACAGCTAGGTTTTGTTCAAAATTAAAAACAGGCATTTCCCTTGGCACCTTAGTGAGCATATTAATGCTAGCCACGTTATCGCATGCATATACCAAAGAGAAGGCATCCTTTTTTGTTTTTTTTTTAATGTTGGGAAATGCATTCACGCATACCACCTGTAGACTTACAGGTGGTTATGTTTGACTCACCTCTCTTCCCGGTGAGTCTTTCACCGGAAAGAGAAGGTATTCTACATTACGTTTGTACAATTGTAGTATCCTGTTGATAACTTTATTAGTTTGTGGAGTCTTTTTTTCGGATTCGAGTCCTATGTCAAATATTTTAGAATAAAAATTGTATATCAGGAATTTATATCATAATCAACAGTTTTTAGAGGTTTTATTTTTATTTTATTTTTTTCAGAATTGACTGTACAGCTGAAAGTCTAAGGTCACGATCAAGTATTTTAAATATATATACAAGTAATTTCACGTTCTGCGCAGTTTTAACACTTTCCATCGCATACTGCATATTTTAAGGCAATAATATTTAAAATAGATAATAAAAATAATTTAAGGTCTCGTGGCTATCCAATTTAAAGTTGTAAGAAATATCGCGTATTATTTTGTGTACCTTAAATGGCTTATCTATTTTATATTTGAAAGATATATTAAAAGCAGCACTTACATCTGATACAGACTGGGGTGGTTGAGGAGGATTCATCAGAGCTTCCATACTCTTTTCACTAATTTGCGTTTTATTTACCCTTGCTACAGTTTCTAATACAACTCTAGCTTCTTCAAACCTTTTCTTTGAAAGGAGCCACCTTACACTTTCGGATAAAAGCCAGTAATAACTTAGGCCCAAAAAGCAAGGTATATGCAAGGCCATAATCATATATCTCCATGATTCTATTAACCAAGCTACTCCGCCAACTATTACTAGTCCAACAGAAAACATAGACGGTGTTAAAGCACTTACAAGTACACGATACTTTGGTCCAACAAGTTCAGCGGCTGTAAATATTAAATTTTATATATAAAAACAGAAATTAAAATGCTATTATTAGATTTAATGTTATATTCATTGAATTACCAAAAATATATGCTGAGCTGAATGTTCCAGAGCCAAGTGTGGTTTGGAGAAGTTGAAGGATCAAATACATAGTATAATTGACCGAAAATGCACGAATCAAACCAAAAAGTGCAAGGTTGAAGAGGTTAATAACAAGTGCCCATTTTCTACCAAATCTATCAGAGATGTAACCAGTGATCGGCAACACGAGTAATGTTCCTACGCTATTTAGTGTGCCGGCCAAAACTCGTAGCCATTCTTGACATCCTAAGTCGAACTAAATAAGAATATAGAGCTTTTTAAAATATACTGGTTAGAACTTATAACATTTTAATAATTACTATAGATACCTAATCAGATTTTTCTCAGTTGGTGCCAGTCGACGCAAAGTAAACCAAATCTTTTTCGATACGTATAAACTATAAATACACCACAAATTGATGTATAATATTTTAACTATTATAATTAGAGCTCATACCTTGTCATATTTACCTATTATACGTTATTCATATCTTAAAGCATTGTCGGGTGGCACTGTCTTTGAAAATATCTGATTAGGTATCTATAGTAAATGAAAAAACCCGCTCACTTATTTTTACTTTTTAGATTTTTTTTTTGAAGTCGCTTTAATGTTTTTTAAATATTTTTTTTTATTTAGTAATTTTTAGTTTTGAGTAAAAACTGAGATAGTTTTTGTAATAAGTAGTAATTACAAAAACTATTTCATTTTTAGTTACACGTTTTAGTCCATATCATAAAAACTAAATTAATTTTAATGAAATATTTACTACTCCCTAAATTGAAATAAATGTAAGCAAATAAAAAAATAATGATCAGGATCCGATTAACATTTTCGGAGAAATCCATGGACAGACATACATACACCTATAAAATTTTGTATATTTATTTGGAAGCCCTAATAGATTATCATAATGTGAATATTTTGCAGTTCCAATAATATTAAATAAATGCGTGTCGAATAGATCACCTCTTGTTTTGAAGTTCTGATCAATATAAAATATAAGGCAATGTAAAAAGCTGACATAACATCAACTGTATCTGTTTTGTTTATAAACAAAAATGTTTTTAATGTTTTTTTTATGATATAAGAGAAATATACATAAATATATATTTATTAATTATATATATATATATATATATATATATATATATATATATATATATATATATATATATATATATATATATATATATATATATATATATCTTATTCTTTTTTTTGTCGATAACCTCACCTCGTACACCACAGAGTTGGTCCTAGCGTAGACAAAGCCATCACAAGGAACTGTTTCCGTTTGATTGAACAAGTCAGCTGGACAGAAGTCAAGGGTACCATTGGTTCCTAAATTCGAAGACGCATACCGTTGACAACTCGAGAAACCCGAACTGGTTTCTGGTATAGCATTTAAAACCCACTCTGGTTCGTAAAGGTTCAATTTACTATCTTCACCACATTCTGGAATCCGACACCTGATAATTACAATAAATAATAAATTATCATCGTATTATTGCTTCAAGCATAGAAAGATATTACCTAAGTGATTCCTGGTAATAGCAACTCACCCTAGCTTTGCTCGGGTTCAGCCCTAAGTATTTCATTAAATTGACATAACTTGAACTTCAAAAATTGGCAGAACTTGAACCGATTGAAATAAAACAAATACTAAATATTAAGTGAAGCTAACCACAAAATATGAAAATACTATAGCTTACCATAAGTGAAAATCACACCCAAATTGTCGTTTCTGAGGTTAGCGCTCATAAACGCACAGACAAACAGACAAAAATTCTAAAAAATATCGTTTTGGGTTTTATTGCGTTAATAAAAACCCCAACAATAGTTTTTCTCAAATATCTTCTATGTGCAGACAGCGATCCGTTACACTTTTATTACATGTATAGAATAGATTGAATGTAGGTATTTTAAGGTAATAGTTTACTAACAATATAAGTCCCTTTTTTACAAATCTATATATATAATAAAATTCTAACTGTTAAACTAGTACTGTTACGCCACTTTATCTCAGTATAGTCGGAACTTGTATGCTATTCCATATAGCACCCATTATGCTACTTATGTCAAGACACGTCTCCGCTTCTACATAAATGAAGGACTTGATATTATTTTCTACACATAATAGGTATAATAAAATTCTGACTCAAATCTGCACATTAAATATTATTTAATATAATATTTTTGGAAAATCTTATTGAAATAGTCATTATTATCGATACAGAGGCTGAATCTATAGTTTTTAGAATTTTTGTATGTCTGTCTGCTTGAGAACGCATCACGAGAACACCACTCGATAGATTTTGATGAAATTTGGTATAATTTACCTAGTTATTCGGGTTAACATATAGGATACTTTCCATTGCGGGAAAATATCTCATCTCTGAGAAATCTTATTAAACATTAAAACATAACTAGGGGCAAACCCGAACGGAGCGAGGGTGAGTCGCTAATACTAAATATTTTTTTAACCTCGACTAAAGAATTAGTTTCTGGCAAAATATACAGTGTTATATAAATAAATGTCAAATAACATAACAACTGCAATATTTAGCTGAATATAATTACAATGCCTAATTTTACCTGTGTGGTATAGCAGCTGCAGAAAACATATACTCGCTCATGAACCCAGTCATAATTAGTGCTAGGGAAACCAACAGAACATTTCTTTTCTGATACCAGCCAAATTGCCCTAACTCCTCCACCAAGACAGTATCAAGATCCACAGGTTTCTTGAGCGTACTGGTTTTTCTTCCATTGGTATTTCTTGAACCATCCACTCCATTTTCATTTTGATGCTCAGCCATTCCGATTTCTTTTAATTTTTTTGACAGAACGCGCCACTCCAGGCGATGTAATAAACCATTTGAGAATGATTCCAATCATTGCGGTTATCATCACTTAAGTAAATTTGAGTAATACTTTTATTATCAATGTTGTGATCAAATGCGGCATATTTGAATTATTTCGTTAATTTTATTAAGTTCATTATATACAGTAAAATACATTTCCGAATACTTGTACGTACGTGCGTATTGCTATTACTCCGGTCGTGACCCCCACGCACCTGAACAGTCTTTGGCGTCAACTGCACTATCCCTCGTTTGACTGAGATGAATCTGTACATAACATTTTTTTTGGAAAATCTTATTATAAAAGTTATTATTATCGATACAGAGTCCAAATATGTAGGGAAAGCATTACGAGAAAACTGCTGGACGGATTTTGATAAAATTTGGTATGGTGATAGCGGGTTATCCGGGTCAACATATAGGATACTTTTTACTGCGGGAAAAATATCTCATCTCTGAGAAAAATACAAAAACTGGTTAGAAATAAAACCACGCTGAAACTATAAACATTTTAGCAAGATAGCTTACTTGACAAAAGGGTCTTACTAACTTTCACAGATCCGATTGATTTGAAGTTTGGTGTGCTGTTACTTCGGCGGTATTTCCAAGACATGCAAACCTTGAGCAGATACTGTAGCATCTAATAAACTGCGGGATGCCCAATTCTTCAGAAACTTACAGCAGATATAGCGTGTTTGGGCTCATAATAATAATCTCAACGACAGTTATCTATTAGAATTAGTGTCCCCGAGTAATTTAAAAAGAAAGAAATATAAATAAATTAAAAATTTTAAGTAACTCCCGACAGAAAAAAACCTCTAAAAAGTAAAAAAAATCTCCCTTGGCTTTTTAACTTCATTAAAAGTACCCATTAGTATTTTGATGATGAGCATCGCCGCGTCGGAGAACCGCTAAGTAAATAAAATTAAAACCAGAATATAAATAAAAAGAAGATTGATGATTATAAAGTATTAGCGGTCCTCCGATGCGGCGGCGCTCATCATCAAAATATTAGTGGGTACTTTTAATGAAGTTAAAAGGCCAAAAGAGAGATTTTATTTTTTACTTTTGAGAGGTTTTTTGTGTCGGGGGTTACTTAAAATTTTTAATACTTTCTTATAATATTTTATTTATAAAAATATCAAAAAAATATTTAATATAAAAATATGACTTTTCTATAATTTTATTAGAATGTCCCACCCGTGTCCAAATAACCCAAATAAAAAAAAACTACTTTGCTTAAAAATTTGTAGTAATATATCTTCTATAATATATTTAGAAATCAATTGCTGTTCATTAGTCTCGCTAAAAATCAAAAATGCCTACATCGATTTGAATAATTCTTGTTTCGTTTTGTTGAGGGAGTATAAGGGGTGGTTTATGTATAAAAAAAAATAGGGAAAATCCAAAATAAGCGGAAAATTGTAAACTTCACCACTGTTTATTTTGTACCTATGTATGTATGTATAATGTATGTCTATCTATTCCATACTAACCGTTAAAACGTACCCAGGGACAAACCCGAGCGAACGGAGGGTGAGCCGCTAGTTAATAATAATATGTAAATTATACATAATATAATAAAATTTTAACTGAGCCGAATCTGTACATTAAAGAAATAGCCAATATTTTCGACAGACGCCAAATCTACAGTTACTGTCTGTGACCGCATCACGGGAAAACCACTGGATGGATTTTGGTCACTAGATGTCGCCATGTGTTAAAATACGTAATCTTAAACCGAAAAAAAATTATGTACAGATATGACCTTTCTTTGATTTTGTTAGAATTATATAAAAATATTCGTAAATTTTTGCCACTATTTATAAATAATGCTAATGTTTGTAAATCTTCAAATATAAAAATCGGGCAAGTGCCGGTTGAACTCGCGCACATCAACGGTTGTGTTTAGCAAAATACTTTTTATTTTTACTTACGTGATGTTAAGTTAACACTAAAATAAAATTTCACGTTTTCACGATATCGACATTAACTTACCGATAAGTTTATGTTTTATTTATTCTATTTTATTTTTGACTTATTACGGAACGTTTATTTTTTAAACACAACAATATTTATGACTTTATAGTTATATAGCTCGACTAATTAAGTCCATATACTAAGCCGAGTTATATGAAATGACAAAAAAAAAATTGCTTAAAAACATTTACCTCATATACTCCTGAAACTATCACTTAACCGATTTTTATATTTCAAGACGAGAACAAGAATTTTATAAGTGAAAGTCGTCAGGCAGTAATAACAAATACATGAATCTCTCCTCTATATAATACTAGCGACTCACCCTCGCTTCGCTTCGGGTTAGTCCCTAGATAAAAACAATTCTATCCCACGGGAATCATACATTTTTCCGGGATGATGTAAAGCCTATAGCCTTCCTCAGTTAACGGGCTAGCTAATGCAAAAAGAAATTTTCAAGTCGGATTAGTATTTCTTGAGATTAGCGCGTTCAACCAAACAAACAAACAAACTCTTCAGCTTTATAATATTAGTATAGATTAGTATAGATGTATAGTAATACTAAAATATGATATTTTTAAATTTATACTATAAAAAATGATATTTTTAATACGAAAATTGCAATATTACTAAATTTAATATTAGATCAAAAGTGAAATATTTGTGGCATTGCCAAGAACCACCATTTTTTTATGGTAAAAAAAAATAGACAAAATCTAAAAGTTTAGTTTTTGATATTAGAAGCTATCTATTAGTAAAATACTTATTAAAATTAGTTCAGCAGTTTGGGAGTTTATCGCCAATAAACAAATCTTTCGTCTTAGTAATATTAGTGTAAATGTATAGACATCGCAATACTACGACAATAAATAATACATAACATTAAAGAAGGTACAATTGTGGCATTGCCAATCATTTCCATTTTTTATCAATCTCGCGGTGCAAATGAAACTGATATATAATTAATATGTAAAACCTAAGAATTTGGTTTTCAGTCGTCTGAAAGTGAGCGGAGCCGCGGGCAAAGCTAATATATAATAAATGCAGTCTGTTAATTTACATCAACATTAATTCGCCTGACACTTTTCGCAAATCAATTATCAGCAACCTAGTCAGTGAGTCATCCGGAGTGTGATATGCTATTTTCTCATATATGTTATTACGTATATTCTAATTTAGTTTCTTTTATTATATACTAGCGACTCCCCCTCGCTCCGCTCGGGTTCTTCCCTGCTTACATTTTAACATTTAGTATAGATTTCTCAGAGATGAGATATTTTCCCACAGTAAAAAGTATCCTATATGTTGACCCGGATAACCAGCTATCATCATACCAAATTTCATCAAAATCCCTTCAGTGGTTTTTCCGTGATGAGGTAACAGACAGACAAAAATTCTAAATGTCTATTTCAATAATATTTTCCAAAAAATATTTAATGTACAGATTCGGCTTAGTTACTATTTTATTAGGGTAAGTCCGGGAGAGATGCCCATAAGGGAGAGACGCCTAATAATTTTATAAATTAAATTAATTAATGTTGCGTGATTCGGAACGCGTCCATAATACGTCAGTCGACAGTCAATGTCAGTGTGGAAGTTTTTACACAAAGACATATTACTTATAATTAATATTTTGGTGTTAATTTGTAAAATAAGATAAGCGTAGTTAACTTTTACGTTAGAATATAATCTTTGAGAGAGTTTGCAGTATTTTTTTTCCCTAAATTCTTTAGTTAAATAGTATTAAATTGTTTCATAATGTAACATTGTGATCTTGTTTTGTTAACAACCCACCAATTTCTATTGAAAATGCTTTACGGTGTGTTCAGAGTCGATAGGCATCTCTCCCTAATGATCGGGAGAGATGCCCAATGATATTTTGGGGTTAGATGCCCAGTATATTAATTGGTTCCCCCCCAAGGTGCGTTCACCTTGTCGTGGTGGGGGAGCTCATTAGCGTTCGGCAGTTCATCCGGACGCTAATTAAGGCAGTGGTAGCCCAGTGGGTAACGCGCTCGCTTGGGAAAGCGAGTGAAGTGAGATCCCGGGTCAAACCTGCATATATGAGAGAACTTAGCAAGTTTTCGAAAGACATTATGAAGTCCGCCAACCCGCACTTGGCCAGCGTGGTGGATTATGGCCTAATCCATATGGTTGCTCTTGGTACTTCTCTGACGGCAGAGTGGACCGTGGGAGCAACCTCACTGTTGTTGTAGTCTGCTTCGGCAGACCTGCTGTCGGGGTGCCCCATTAAGACGGGGGAGGTTTTGTTGGGTTTCAGTGGGTAGTACTGGCTTTTCTAGCCGGTGAGTCCCACATAACTACCTGTACATCTACAGGCAGTATGTATAAATGCATAAAAAAAGGATTTTTTGCGTCACTAAGCAAAGTACGTCTGATTATGCACTAATTACTCGTCCTATACCTATCCCTGACATCTATAGGCAACTAACCCACATGTCTGGGTGCCTATTTTCTACTATTTTTTAAAAACATTTTTTAATCTAGAATATATTGCACAATAGTTCCAAATTTAATCTGAATGGCATAAGTAAATATTGAATTAAAATAAACTATGCTTATTTTATGTAGTATCTTACACATATAATTAATATTGATCGTTTTTTAAAACTATAGGCAGCTCTCCCGGACTTACCATATATTTTTTATTATATGTATAGATATAGTTGGATAAGATTATGACTATTGTTAAATCTAGTTGTAATTTTAATTAAAACACTAATTATTATTAGTTTCACTTAAGTAAATTCTTTCTCTTTTTTCAAAATATTTAAATAGATAAGGTTTTGCAGGCTTTTAACAAATTACTTTTGTATCTGTTTTAGTTTACCTTTAAATGATTTTACATACCCTGTGCTGTACATGTAGTGTAAAATGTAAATACTTAAAGAAAGATTAAATTAAAATAAAATTAAAAAAAAATCATAGGTAGACCAAATAAATAAATAAATTATCTGTGCCACAGATAATAATAGTCAATACAAACTGCTACGCATTGATAGCAATTAGTTCTAATATTACTATAGCAGTTTTAGATAATGTTCTCTGTGGTCCGGTCGTGTGTAGCGAGTAATTGATTTGTCCTTTGTGCTAGATTCCAAGTAGATATATCCGAACTATTCGGCTATTTGTTAGGTTATGAATAAAAATTACCGCATGTTTGCAAATGCGAAAGTAAACAATTTCTTAAATATACAACTTCAATTTTTCACATTTTTATGTTAACGCATTTGAGATTTGTTTTTTTTTTTTTTTTAGTTAGAGATTTGAATTAATTACTTTGACAGTTTATAAGCTACTAGCGTTTTCCCATGGCTTATTTATGTCTTGCTCCGCTCTCATCATCCCCTATTTTTAAACCCCGACACAAAAAGAGGGGTGTTATATGTAAGTTTAACGTGTGTATCTGTAGCATCGTAGCGTCGAAACTGCTGAACCGATTTTAAATCGTTTTTTGTTTGAAAGGTAATTTAATCGAGAGAGTTCTTACTTATAAATTAAGACAATCCGTTCAGCCGTTTCCAGGGTATTAGTTCTTTTAAATATGGTAAAATGATATGAACAACTTCCACAGAGCTAATTCATTCGAAACCTTAATTACATTTCACCAGTACGGTAACCTTGGCCTGATGCTGCTGCATCGCCTGAAATCTCTAAGATACTCAATTTCTTACTAAAATATTGCCGAGGTATCGTGTTTAGGCTCATTGAAATAGCCTCAATGAATAGGTTATTTTGTTGTTTTTTTTTTAATTATCCTCAGAAGTAGTACTGTCGAAAACTTTGAATTAGATTAGTCGTCATTTTTAATCAGAAAGATTATTTCAAATTAGGCCATTGTTTCTTCAAAAATATAAATTTTTTACCACACTTCCAAACCCTTCCAAAACCTTTTTTATCTGTTTCGAAGTTTAAATTTCAAAAAATCGCTATGAGGAATCTAGCTATCAAATTTCAAGTTTGTAGCATTTGCACTTTCTGAGATTTTGTGATTTATCAGTGAGTTTTTGTTTTTATATTTACATATATACGTAGATAACAAAAAATATGATAACCTAACGATAACCCATAGCAAAATGATAACAGTAGAGCCATAGTAAGTCCGTTAAAAAATAAAAGACCAGATTTTTATGATTACAAACAACCATAATACAATAAAGATAATTATCATCAATTTGAGCACCAGAAAACGTTTCTATACCCATAATAAATGTTTGTTGCTTTCCAAATAATTATATTTCGTTTAGGTTTTCGAGTGGACGCTACATTATTTTTAGACAGTATTGAGGATTGGGAAGTTAAGTAAAGGGAACGCAATCAAGTAACTTTTTTTTCCGTTTTACGGGGTTTTTAATAGGAGTTAGAAGTTCATAAAGTGTACCTTAGATTTCACTTTGGACTTTGTTTAAAAAATATCGATTTTATCGACTGAAGATATTTCGGTTTATTCTTTATTAACAACATACAATAATTATATAATAAATTATAAAATTCACTAAAATCTTATAAATAAATGTCTTAATATACATAAATCAAATTGAACAGATCAATTAGTCTCATCGAGCCTTTTTTCCTAGTGCTTCAGCCTCGGCAAGAGTGTCAGGCATGGTACATCCGAGAGTTTCAGGCTGCGTTAAAACTAGCAGACCTGATAATACGGCCATTGAACCGAACATCACTGAAGGGATACCGTGCCAATAATCCATCTGAAAATGCAATTACAATTCAATTAAAACAAATTTCTAGATTATATACGATGTGCAAAATTATAAGTAGCATACTTTAGATTAAAGATAGAAATAGTGACATATCTAATTGTTCTAATCTATACATATTATAAAATTGTAACTAAGCCGAATCTGTATATTAAATATTTTTTGGAAAATCTTATTGAAATAGTCATTATTATCGATACAGAGGCCGAATTTATAGTTTTTAGAATTTTTGTCTGTCTGTCTGTCTGTTACCGCATCACGCAAAAACCACTGGCCAGATTTTGATGTAATTTGGTATGATGATAGCTGGTTATCCAGGTCAACATATAGGATACTTATTACTGCGGGAAAATATCTCAACTCTGAGCTAAACGTTGAAACGTATCTAGGGACGAACCCGAGAGGAGCGAGGGTGAGTTGCTAGTCGTTTATATAATAAATAATCCCATTAATATTATAATCCCATTGTTATTATTATTAATATAATATTAAAGTTTGGATGGATGTTTGGTATTCAATCACGCCAGAACGGCTGAACGAATGTGGATGTAATTTGACACAGAGATAGATTATAGTGTGAATTAATATATAGGTTACTTTCTATCCCGGAAAAATGTACAGTTCCCGTGGAATAGATTTATTTTCCTTCTTTACTAGACACCAACCCAAGCGAAGGGAGGGTGAGTAGCTAGTTTTTATTAAATAACTAAGAAATATATTATTTTAAATAAAATTGGGCGCAATATATATTTGTTTATTTATTTGTAAAAGACTATTCTTACCTAGTTATTTAAATGTTTGATTGTAATATAATAATGTCCTCCTGACCGATTCCGGCCACGGCGGTCAATCTCATTGAGACTAGCCAACTGCGCAAGAGATATTATAGTGCACAAAATGTAAGCGCACACACAAATGCACTCTCTATTCCTGTCACTCTCATACTCCAGTGGGACGACTATTCGACACGACCGGTGAGAGTTAAGGCGCAGGACCGACAGCTTTACGCGCTCTCCGAGGCACGGGGGTGAAACACCGCCAACTTCCCAACTCCGGGCTGTTACTGAGGCTTACTACACAGAAAGACTCAATAACTAAACTTGGCCCGACCCGGGACTCGAACCCAGGACCTCAGGATGTGCAGCCGGACATGCTAGCCACTACACCACCGAGGCAGTTATGTTTGATCGTAGTAAAATATTAAAATCATTAAAAATTAGTAGAAAGAAAAATGACTATATAACTTTTACGTGCGATACGTACAAGAACAGGTGTCAGAGGCGCTGTGATAGATCCAATGCGCCCAACCATAGAAGAGAATGCAAGGAGGCTGTGACGGTATTCAGTCGGGTACAATTCTGATGTAAATAGGTAAAGTGATGTCATCACTACTGAAATTCCAAATTTGCCCAACAAAAAGACAATAAGTCTTAATACAGTCATATCTGAAAATAGAAAAAAAACGTTAAATAATGTCACAAAACTCAAACATATTTGAATTTGTTCAGTGAATTAAGCATAATTTAAATTCTACATATCAAATTTGGAAAAAGTTGCATAAGGACATGATAACTATACCATATAGTTATCATATACAAGGGCAAGATGATTTAGTTCAAGGTAATTCTTTAAAAATAAGGCCCTCTACCTACCTCCATAAAATAATAAAGAGATATTTTAAAATTGTTCAAAATTACGGCTTATTAGACCTTTTGCTCTCTCAATTTCATACCAATTCCACTTGACAATCTTTATGAGTTCAATAAGCACTCAAGTGATACAATGCTACAGCTGTTGACTCCATATAGGTATTTCAATTATATGTATATTGTATAAGTACAAACACAACCAGAAAACTATTTATATTTTCTTTACTTAATAGAAAGGTACTCACCGTTGGGTATAAATACAAAGACAATGTTACACGCCGCACTAAAGAAATAACCAGAAGACAAGGTAGCTTTTCTTCCAATTCTGTCAAGAATCAGGACTGCTGTGAAAAATCCAGGTATTTCTACGGCGCAAGTTAATATGAAACTTAAATACATGTTGTCCGAAAGGCTCGTCGAATTTATAGATAGACCATAATATACAAATGTTGTGGTGACCCACCATATTGGCGTCGTGCAAACTCGTCGAAGTAACACGGGGGACCTTACTATGCTACGAATCAAACCGGGCTTTTCAACCTAAAAAAATAAACGATTAAAAGGGCCTTATAATTTAATCTGTTTTAAATCATCGATAATTTAGTGTAATTAATTATAATTTGTATTGTTTTACATCAGATAAAGATATCTGACAGGTGATATTGATAACAAAAGGTATGTATTTGATTTTTTTCCTCTGAAGTTCTGACCATTATAGTCAACATAATTATTTTGGTTTCGTTCAAAATTAAAAACAAGCCTTTCCCATGGCACCTTACCAGCCGCTTTATCGCACGAATATGTGAAAGAAAAGGTATCCTACACTACGTTTGTCCAATCGTAGTATTCTCTTTAGAACCCGTCTACGACCGAACGAATGCGACTAGCCACTACAGTTTATTTATTTTTTGATACATTCTTAGGTGATACCTTTGTTTGTCTGTTTTTGGATTCGAGTCATTACCCATGTTAAATATTTTAGAATAAAAATTGTATATCAGAAATTTATATCATAATCGACAGTTTTTAGACGTTTTATCTTTATTTTATTTTTTTCAAAGATCAAGCATTTTAAATATAAATAAGATATATTAAAAGCAGCACTTACATCTGGCACAGACTGGGTTGGTTGAGGAGGATTCATCAGAGCTTCCATACTCTTTTCACTAATTTGCGTTTTATTTACTCTCGCTACGGTTTCTAATATAACTCTAGCTTCTTCAAATTTTTTCTTTGAAAGGAGCCACCTTACACTTTCGGACAAAAGCCAGTAGTAACTTAAGCCCAGAAAACAGGGTATATGCAAGGCCATAATCATGTATCTCCATGATTCATTGGCTAATAACCAAGATACTCCGCCAAGTGTCATCATTCCAATAGCAAACATGGACGGTGTTAAAGCACTTACAAGTACACGATACTTTGGTCCAACAAGTTCAGCGGCTGTAAATATTAAATTTTATATATAAAAACAGAAATTAAAATCTTACCGTATAATTTAATGTAATATTAATTTAATTACCAAAAATATATGCAGAGCTGAATGTTCCAGCGCCGAGCGTAGTTTGGACAATTTGAAGGATCAAATACATAGTATAATTTACCGAAAATGCACGAATCAAACCAAAAAGTGCAAGATTGAAGAGACTTATAACAAGAGCCCATTTTCTACCAAATCTATCAGAGATGTAACCAGTGATCGGCAACACTAGTAACGTTCCTATACTATTTAGTGTGCCGGCCAAAGCTCGGAGCCATTCTTGACATCCTAAGTCGAACTAAAATAAGAATATAAAAACTTTACAAAATATAATGGTTAAAACATATAATAAAACTGTAGAGGTCGAATGTCTGTACATAGAAATAAAATGCTAAAAACCGAGTCAGGGGGATGTAAGAAGAGAAATAGAACAAATCCAGTTTTTTTTCAATTTTTTTGTTTCTCTGTCTGTTTGTCTGTTTGTACGGGCTAATCTCCGAAACTGTTGGACCGCCTTAAATGAAATTTTGTATAGTTGTATCTTATATCCCCGATCAACATCTTAGATACTTTACATCCCGGAAAATTAAAGAGTTCCCGTGGGATAGATTTGTTTTTGTTTGTCTAGAGCGAACCCGAACAAAGCGAGGGTGGGCCGCTACTATTTTAATAAAAATATAAATACGATAAGCATTACTTTTACAAATTATTAATAATGTCAATAATCCTGAAAGTTAAGAACAATTTTATGTTATATATGTATTTCTAAACAATATACAACGTAGAAAGCTGATATAATATCAGTTGTGTCTGTTTTGTGTATAAAGAATATTTTTCCCTACAAATTATTAATTATGATGTAAGAGAAATATATATAAACACGTATTTATAAATTACTAAGTATTTGTCTTATTTTCTTTTTTTATCGATAACCTCACCTCGTACACTACAGAGTTGTCTCTAGCATAGACAAAGCCATCACAAGAAACTGTTTGCATTTGATTGAACAAGTCAACTGGACAGTAGTCAAGGGTACCATTGGTCCCTAAATTCGAAGACGCATACCGTTGACAACTCGAGAAACCCGAACTTGTTTCCGGTATAGCATTTAAAACCCACTCTGGTTCGTAAAGGTTCAATTTACTGTCTTCACCACATTCTGGAATCCGACACCTGATAATTAAAATAAATAATAAATTATCGTCAATAAATATTAAGATATTAAATTATTACTGGTATTGAATGTAGATATTTTAAGGAAATAGTTTATCAACAATATAAACCTCTTCTTTTACAAATACCAATTTGTTAGCCTCAGTCTAAGAAATTAGTTTCTGGCGCAATAATAGGCAGTATTACATAAATAAATGTCAAATTACATGACAACAGTAACTTTTAGCTGAATATAATTAAAATGCCTAATTTTACCTGTGTGGTATAGCAGCGGCAGAAAAAATATACTCGCTCATGAACGCAGACATAAGCAGTGGTATGGAAACCAACAGAATATTTCGTTTCTGATACCAGCCAAATTGCCCTAACTCCTCTACCAAGACAGTGTCAAGATCCAAAGGTTTCTCAAGCATACTGGCTTTTCTTCCATTGGATTTTCTTGAACCATCCACTCCATTTTCTTTTTGATCTTCAGCCATTTCGATTTATTGCTATTTTTTATAGAACGCGCCGCTCCGCGCGATACAATAAACCATTTGTGAATGATTTCAATCACTGCGGTTATCATCACTTAGGTAAATATTTGAATAATACTTCTATTATCAATTTTGTTATCAAAATGTGCGTATTTTAATTAATCCGTTTATTAATCTAAGCAAAATGTTCCTAGTGTAACTAAGTGAATCGTATTATCTATATATATACATAAAATGCTTTGTCCTGACTGACTGATCGATCAACGCACAGCCTAAACCGCTGGTCGTAGAAACGTGAAATTTAGAGGACATATTCCTTATACAATGAAGGCATCCGCTAAGAAAGGATTTTTCTAAATTCATCCCCTAAGGGGGTAAAATAGGGCATAAAAGATTGTATGAAACTCTGTTATTCTTAAAGCGAAATACACGGTAAGTGGTATTCAGTTTTAAGATGAAAAATAAGAAATATATGTATTAGTTTTTTTTTCGAAATTCATCCCTTAAAAGGGTAAAAGGGGGTGATAAAGTTTATATGGGCAAACAATTATTTATGATCAGAATTACTTGAAACTTTTTATTAATGCCTTTCAATACAATTAAATAAATATGAATTTTAACATTTTTTGAAATTCATCCCACAAGGCTGTCAAATAGGGGATGAAAGTTTGTATGAAACTCTGTAATTGATGCACGAAAAATGGTATTTACCTTTAAAATGAAAACTAAAACAATACAGATATCATTTTTTTTCGAAATTTATCCCTTAAAAGGATAAAAGGGGGTTGTGCTGTTTATATAAGGAAAAAAATCTTTATGATCAGAATTACTTGAAACTTGGTATTAATGCTCTTCAATACAATTAAATAAACATGTATTGTAGATTTTTTTTTTAATTCAGCCCCTAAGTGGGTAAAACTGGGCGGTGAAGTTTGAGTTGTTGAATATATTTTTAATAGAGTAACATGGCTCAAGTTCTCTGTAAGTGCACACTATCTATGTGAGATATAAAGCAGAGAACGGAAATTATTCCGAATTCAAAGGAAAATTATATATAACTTTTCGGCTGGCCACAGCAGCGACAACTATAACAGACCAAGAGCGCGAGAGAGAGAGCCTTACCTATATTTGTGGTTGGTTTTTTTAGTGTAGATTAACTTAAGTGAATCTAGAGTTTTACTCTAGACATAATATTAAAAATTCGATATGACAACATATAAAATTCAATGGAAATTAAAACTGAGCAAACTTTTCAGTCCACGCGAGCGTAGCCGCGGGCAAAAAGCTACAACAAAATAAGAATGGCACTTTATATACATAACTTAAAAAAGAAGGAGAAGGAGGGAGACTGTAAGCTTCAGGTGTACATAGCAGTGGGACTTTAAAAATAACGTAGATGTTAGCCTGTTAGTATGTTAGTTAAAAAAAAATTGTATGCGATTGTATCATTGTACTCTCTTCCTTTAACTTCGGAAAGATGGAGTAGAAAAATGTACAAAAAATACAGGTAGTGCAGCTTGCTAAATACCTAAAGTGTAAAATTAATTACAAAATATACGCTTAACATCTTTTAAAATACTGGATATTTTGAGTTACGATCGCTAAAATTAAATTTGTTTCCATATATACTTTAACAAATAATAAAACTTAAGCAAACTTATTTTTGCAAGTAATAAAGTATGTATTGCGAAAAAGTTTATTTTTTTCGCCGTTTGATCGCGGGCGAAGCCGCGGGTTCTGCTAGTCATAAATAAATATGTAAATAGGCGTTTAAAATTCTTATTCTTCGGAACATAAAATTGCTCTGTATTTATATTATAAAAGTACTTCTTAAATGAAATCAATTGAGTTAGAAGAGCTGACATAAACACATCTTGCTGTCATGTCTTAATTCATCACATAGAAAAATGTATGCATGATTTACGTATATGCGTCTTTCTAAACGGGCAAAATCAAATTCACACGTTCAATGTCCTCCAATAGCTTCACTTGTATTAAAGACCAACAAAGTATACATACGAGAACACACCTCGATCCTCATCCAAGAGATTGTTACTTAAAATAAAAGTAAGTTACATTTTTTGCCGCCGCGGAAGTCTTAATTCCTCTGATACTAACTGGCATCGAAGATATAAAAGGGGTATAACGGCGAAGTATTTTTTAAATTTAATATTTATAAAAGGTTAATCTCAAGTCATACCAAAGACCAGGCATAAGGAAAATAATTCCAGATGAAATGGAAGTGGTATGCAAAGCTCGTAGCGCTTAGCATTCTGTTCCTCTAACTATCTCATCAGAGATCTAACGTGAAGCTAAGTGTGTATTTTAAATAAAACTATATGCAACAAGTATATAACGCCTTTGAGATGTTTAACACCTTAGTCTCTCCCGTGACCATGATTGCTGTAAAGCATTCGGAACGTCGGGAACCGAAAATCAAAATAAATCCGCGAAATAATCCGGAAAGATAGTTTTATTTAAAATGTCAAATATTGGCGTAAATCTAAGTAAGTATTAAGTATGTGTTTATAATAATAAATATAATATGAATAACGTGATGACGTCCCACTGCTGGGCACGAGACTCTACCAAATGCAAGGACATAATTCGCCACGCTGCATGCTGGCTCGATGCAGGTTGGAGGACTTCAGATATATTCAAAAACTAGTTAGGTTCTCTCTGACATGCTGGTCTCCTTGCAATCTTTTATTCCACAGTAGTAGCAAGTGTTAATGCTTCTTCTAAATAAACTGCCGATTAATAGAAAGTTCTTATACTGTGTCGATGATAACCGAGCAGGTGAGTCTAGACTAAAACCTAAATATAAAATTTCTATACTAATATTATAAAGCTGAAGAGTTTGTTCGTTTGTTTGTTTTGGTTAAACGCTCTAATCTCAGGAACTACTAACCCGATTTGAAAAATTAAATTTGCATTAGATAGCCCGTTAACTGAGAAAGGCTATAAGCTATTTATCATCCCGTAAAATGTACGGTTCCCGTGGGATTGATTTGTATTTGGCTAGGGACGAACCCGAAGCGAAGCGAGGGTAAGTCGCTAGTATACTTTATAAATTGCTAAGAAATAATTTAGGCGGCACCAATTTATTAAGTAAAATTCATTTCCGAGTATCACGCAGATATCCGCGTACTGCTATTATATATCCAGTCGTGTCTCCACGCATCAGAACAGTCTTCGGCGCCAACGCACTATCCTTCGTTTACGTGAAATCTATATCTATAAATACATAAAATTCTTTGTCCTGACTGACTGACTGATCGATCAACGCACAGCCTAAACCGCTGGTCGTAGAAACGTGAAATTTGGATAACATATTCCTTAAACAATGTAGGCATCCGCTAAGAAAGGATTTTTCGAAATTCATCCCCTAAGGGGGTAAAGTAGAGGATAAAAGATTGTATGAAACTCTGTCATTCTTAGCGCGAAATGCACGGAAAGTGGTATTTAACTTTAAGATGAAAAATAAGAAATATATGTATTAGATTTTTTTCGAAATCCATCTCTTAAAAGGGTGAAATGGGGTGATAGAGTTTATATGGGCAAACAATTGTTTATGATCAGAATTACTTGAAACTTAGTATTAATGCTCTTCAATACAATTAAATAAATACGTATTTTAGCATTTTTTGAAATTTATCCCATAAGGCTGTCAAATAGTGGAAGTTTGTATGAAACTCTGTAATTGATGCACGGAAATGGTATTTACGTTTAAAATGAAAACTAAAACAATACAATTATCATTTATTTTTTCGAAATTCATCCCTTAAAAGGGTAAAAAGGGGTTGTGCTGTTTATATGACGAAAAAATTGTTTATGATCAGAATTACTTGAAACTTGGTTTTAATGCTCTTCAGTACAATTAAATAAACATGTGTTATAGATTTTTTTTTAAATTCAGCCCCTAAGTGGGTAAAACTGGGCGTGGAGTGGAGCTTGCTAAATACCTAAAGTGTAAATTTATTTACAGAATATACGCTTAATATCTTTTAAGATACTGGATATTTTGAGTCACAAGCGCTAAAATTAAATTTGTTTTCCATATATCTAAAAAATAATAAAACTTACACGAACTTATTTATGCAAGTAATAAAGTATGTATTGCGAAAAAAATTATTTTTTTCATAGTTTGGTCGCGAGCGAAGCCGCGGGTTCTGCTAGTGTAAAATAAACTCAGTTAATTGACATCAATGTTACTTCGCCTGACACTTTTCGCAAATTATACCGGCACACAAAAAAACAAAAGTGGTCTGTACTTTAGACCGGACCTACCTACGGACATGTATTTCGACCCGCTGAATCCAAATTTCAAGTCCGTTTGGCCCGGTCACCCTCCAGTTTTGAGTAAAATGCAAAAAACCCAAAAAAATATCGTATCGTCCTCCTTTTATCAACGTCCTCCTTTTATTGTACTAGAGAAGAAGAGTCCCGGAAATATTTTGCAAAAGACGATGAGGACTCGATGGACTTAAACCCGCGATCGCTAGCACAGCAAGTACAAGTAAGGGTCACTACAAACTTATGTAGTGACTTATGTGTCGTCAAAATATAGTATTGTAAACGTCAGTATATAAGTCCCTTTATGCACTTACTTTGACTCAAAAGAAGTCATTTGAAAAGCTAAATTACGAGTATAATCTCTGATATTATTAGCCTTTTAATATAAGAAAAGGAATAAATAATTAAAACACAAACGTGACCTTCTCGCCAATTAATTGTGATAATTTTTTCTTTACTAATAATTAATTACTTTGCGTAGTTAATAATATTTTTGGCAATCTTTAGACTAAGTTATGATATCTGATACTGAGAACAGTGATAATGATAATAATAATCTATACATGCAATAAATTTTTGAGTCGAATCTGTGCATTAAATATTTTTTGGAAAATCTTATTGAAATAGTCATTATCATCGATACGGAGGCCGAATCTATAGTTTTTAGAATTTTTATCTGTCTGTCTGTCTGGGAAAATCACGAGAAAACCACTAAATAGATTTTAATGAAATTTGATTAGATGATAGCTGGTTGTCCAGGTCAACATATACTGCGGGAAATACTTTTTACTGCGGGAAAATATCTCATCTCTGAGAAATCTATACTAAACGTTAAAACGTAATTAGGGACGAACCCGTGCGGAGCGAGGGTGAGTCGCCAGTTGCAAATATACAAAGATATTGTATGTATATACTTCTAGATAGATGGTTCTTATAATGATATTTATATTTGATAAAAAAAAACTACCAACTTAATTAAAAATTATGACCTTTAAACAAAACTAACTTTTCGGATTTTTTCGCGGATTTATTTTGATTTTTGGTTCCCGACGTTTCGATTGCTTTACAGCAATCATGGTCACGGGAGAGACTAAGGTGTTAGACATCTCAAAGGTATATATATATACTTATTACAGACAGTGCCTACCCACAATTTACAAAAATGATTTTGAAAATTTAAAAAAATGGCACCAGAGTACCTTACAATATTTGTTGATTTTAATTTTTAAACATATTAAAAAAAATATATAATTTAATATAATTAAATATTATTTATTTAATTCTAGCTGTTATTATTATAAAATATTACAATTCTTTAAAAACTTTAATAATTAATCATATAATATTATTTAGTGTTGCTATTATTATATGTCTAACTACAAAGAAAATCAAAAGAAATCCCTTACAAATTATGCAAAGCGGACAACGAAAAAACGTATAATGACAGGAAATCGAGATTCAAGAAGGTCTTTTACGGTTCAATACAATTTGCCTAAATTTGGAGAGAACGAGATGATACCCGTTTGTCGAATCATGTTCCTCAACACTTTGTGCATTGGAAAAGATGTTGTTTATACTGCTCTGGAGAAAGTCAGCGATCCTACCCATCCTAAGATTTGCGACAATAGGGACAAACACCAGAATAACAAAAATGTTATAACTGAAAGCATGATAAAGTCAGTTTGTGGTCACTTAAGTGCATTTCAACCAGTTGAGTCGCATTACGTAAGAAGTCGTTCCAGTAAAAGGTACTTAGATTCGGATCTGAGCTTTGAAAAGATGTTTAGCATGTATCAAAATGTTGGTGTGAAGAACATTGTGTACATGAGAACTCGAGGGCGAATACCGAAAGACAATATCGTGACATCATAAATACACACATGAATGTTTCATTTTTTAAGCCCAAGAAAGATCAATGCGACGTTTGTCATGCATTCAGAAACACAACGAACTCTACACCAGAAAACATGGCAGCATATGAATTGCATATCAAGAACAGGACTGTGCCCGAAAATTAAAAGAGAAAGATAAACAGGAAGCCATAAAAAACAACAAAATAATAACATTGACGTTTGACTTCCAAAAAGTGTTGACTTGCCCGCATGTAGAAATAAGTTTGTTGTACTACAAGAGGAAGTTAAGTTTATTCAATTTAACAGCTTACCTTATGGCAACTCACGAAGCTACTTGCTTTATGTGGCACGAAGGTATTGCCAAAAGAGGAGCCAACGACGTAGCGAGTTGTCTACAAAAACTAATAGAGGAATGTGTTGCCAAAGGAGCACAAGACATACGATTGTGGTCAGATAATTGTAGTGGGCAAAACAGAAACCGTATCGTGCTCTTGATGTATCTGATTATCTGCAAGAAGTTAAACATAAAAATTACCCATCGTTTCTTGGAAAAAGGGCACACACAAAACGAGGGAGAGTCTGTTCACGCACTCATCGAAAGGAATAGTAGTGGAAAGAATATCTATACTCCAGACGAATTGTATTCGTTAATTCGATTTTGTAAAGTCAAGAAACCATTTTATAATGTCGTAGAGGTTTCACAAAATGACATTTACGATTATAAAGCTTTGCTGAAGTCAAAATCCTGGTTAAAGGAACCTACTGGTGCAAAAATGTATTGGAATAATGTGAAAGAAATCCACCTGGACCCGAGACACGAAGATACAATATTCTTCAAGTTTAATTTAACTGAAACGAAGTATCGATCTATTGACTGTAAACTCAAAGTAAGAACCAGAAGAAGTGTGCAAAATATAGATATTGGATTAGCATATTCAAAACCAATATATTTACCAAATTTGGAGTTCAAAGATCTTACAGAACTATGTGTTAAAGGCGTCATTCCAGAAAAACATCATGCGTTTTATAACTACTTACCACACAATGTCGAAATCCAAGAATCGTCGTCGGAATCAGCTGAGGATGAATATTAATTTTTGAACAATGAATGCCTTCGCAATACTTTTTGATATAATTTGTACCATTTTTTTATTTATGTTACACGTTTTTGATTAGTTAGTTTATTTCATGTGATAATGTTAAGCTATACCTAATAGAGAAATAACATTGTGATCTCATTCAGTTCAGTATGATTTTTTTATAAGTACCATTTTGTTTCATGATAATTAAGATAACTTAATTATTTGCTTTCCACAAGACGAATTTATTTTAAATACTAGCTGACCCGGCAAACGTTGTTTTGCCATATAAATAATTTCCTATTACTAAAATGGCTATAAAAAAATAAGGGTTGATCGTAGAAGGGTGAAAATTGAGGATTGTATGTATTTTTGTATGTTGTATCATAAAAAAATAGAAATAAAATTTAGGGGTGGACTACCCCTAACATTTAGGGGGATGAAAAATAGATGTTGGCCGATTCTCATAGATACCGGATAAGCACAAAAAATTTCATCAAAATCGGTCAAGCCGTTTCGGAGGAGTATGGCAACGAAAACTGTGACACGAGAATTTTATATATTATATTTTTTGAACGTGCTGATGTGACAAGAAAGTTGTTATTTATTTTTGTTTTAAATTATGGAAGGAACAAATCGTTTATATTTCGTTAGTCATTCCTTACAAAATGTATAAGGTTAATTCTTAAAACGGTACTAACCAAAAAAACTAAGCATACCGAATTACAAACTAACTAAGACTGTACTCGTAGTTGATTAATTAATAAGTAATAAGACTGATTAGATTTTGAAAGAGTAAACCTGCTGTTGTTTATTCTTTTATCATCATAATGTTCATAAATGGGTTTTAATCGCATAAAAACTATACGACTTGTCGCATGTAATAAATTAATAAATAACACCCTTACTGTTAAGTGATCTCATTAAATAATTAAGTGGAAAAATATAATTTACCTAAGTTTTTTTAAGCTCTCAAAGTTATTTACCTACAAAGTTACCTACCTATTTTTAATACTATACTGTTAAATTTTTACTGTTGTTAAAGTCTGTGCATAAGAAAGATTGTTGTTTTTCCTATAAAAAGTCCTATTTTTTTTAAATTAATTAAATAAAAAAACAAAATGTTGTTTATGTCTATCTGTAACCCTGATCTAAATTATATCAAATGTAGCTAGGTAAAAGCCGACATATACATTTCCTTAGTTTAAACAGTTTATATCCTAGGAAATATCTATTGCAAAAAATAAATAATTCATCCTGAGATCTTTCTTAAAAGTATTTAAATAATCATTTTGTTAGAAATATAAAAAACAAGGTAAAATAAATTGACCACGTAAGATCTGACAAGCGGTAGATAGCGGGTATTGCATTAAGGTCTAACAACAAACAACACACTAAGTGTATTATTTTAAATTTTTGTAACTTTCGTAGTAACACAATGAAAGATGGTTCAAAGACCGACACGAAAATACATTTTTCATCAATAAAGTTCAAAATTTATTATGTTATGGTAAGAAATATATTAAGGTCGGTCCCAAGAATAAAACGACATGTGGTATTTGTCGGTTCAGGAGTTCTTTAAACAACCCGCTAACTAACAATTTTTCAGAAAATAGAACGATATTTAGAATACTATAAATACCAAATCATAAAGCATCTTAAAAAAAAGTAATGGTCAAAAAACTACATTGATTACTACAAAACTTGCAAAGTTGTATCCATTCAAAACTTCAAACGCTTCTCCTGTAAAGTAACGAAATGAGACTTGTCGAGTTATACGTAGGGAGTGTCGAAATGTTGTCAAAGGACTAACTTCTTTCAAAAGTCTCAAAAGCGTGAATGGTATTTTACATCCTACATATCAAGCAGCATGCCTGACACTTGGTTTACTAGAAGGCGATAATAATCACTGGTACGACACATTAACAGATGCCAGTATAAGCAACAGCGCATCTAAATTGGGAGATCTATTCGCAATTAGATTAAATTGGTATTCTACAATGTTTCTAATCCCTCAAAGTTATGAGATAAGTTAAAGGATCATATTTTCATAGAAGATTGTTTAAGAGACTTCTTACGACATTATCCAGATGCAGACATAAATGCTCATTTGGAAAATTTTACTAATCGTGCTCTGTTTGCACAAGACATTCTTCTTTCTATAGGTTGTAATACTCTCCTTAATTATGGTTTACCATCTCCAGAAGCAACCGATAGGATTTTTGATAATTTGAAGAGAGAATATATTGAACACACAAAACTTTGATCCAGTTGAACTTCAACATATCATTGACGATATACGCTGGTAGTGTTTTTTTTTGATGCTCCAGGTGAACGGCAAGACATCATCGGAAGTAGCTGCAACTTTACTTCCTGGGGGTATAACAGCAAATTCCATGTTTTAAAAATCAGTAGAAGCAGAGCGTATGGAAAATTAAGTCTGCAGTGTATCTAAAAATATTCATAAAACCAAATTATGTGTCTTTGTAGTGTGGGACGAATGCACTATGGCAAATAAAATTTTAATCGACCGACCGACAATGCGAGACCTAACAGATAATATTCAATTATTTGGGGGAGTAACATTTTCATTCCCTGGAGATTTTAGGCAAATGTTACCAGTTCTGATTAAACGTAGCGAGTGGATAAAATTAACGCCTCTTTAAAACCTTCAGTACTTTGGAGACATTGCAAAAAACTTCATTTAAAAGAAAACATGAGAGCACATTCAGCCGATTCAGAATTTAGCAAAATTCTCCTTAATGTTGGAGAGGGAAAATGTTCAGAAGTAAATGATACTCATGATATAGAACTACCTATCGGTCTTTGTCAGGTTTTAACGGACGCTCAAACTTTAATACATAGAATTTATGATGATTTTTACAATATCAATATAAAAGAAGATTCGTAATTATGCGAAATATCAATTTTAGCTCCAATAAATGATCAGGTTACTGCACTTAATCAGCGCATATTAGATGATGAGTCTTCTGGTAAATCACAAACATACCTTTCCATCAATTAAGTTTGCAATCGGCATGAAGTTGTTAATTATCCAACAGAATTTTTGAACAGTATAATTGTGCCTGGACTACTCCCTTACAAACTATAACTTAAGATTGGCGTGCCCATCATACTGGTCCGTAATTTAAGCCCACAGAAACTTTGCACTGATACAAGATTGCGAGTAGTGTCAGTGCAAAGAAACGTTATAGAAGATCATACAATATCTGGACGCGAAAAAGGTGAGACAGTATTTATACCACGAATTCCCTATAATAAGGTCGAATGGGCAGCTATACGTGGCATGTTCACGTGTAAAAGATGCCACTAGCATTGATGTTTTATCCCCAGAAAATCGTACACCGAATATTGTATCTAAAAACATTTTTCAATCAGGATAATACGAAAAAAAAAACAAAAAAATAAACGAAAAACAAAGAAATAAAAAAAAATCTTAAAAAAACCGAAAAGACCAAATTAAATAAAATAAATAACATGAAATATAGACTTGCAAAGAAAAAGAATGATATTGAACATAGTATGGATATTTTTTAAAAAGGAATACATAATTAATAACCTTTCGTAAACTTACGAACTAAAAAAAGATTTGATATTGAATCCCACGCGGACGAAGTTGCGGGTAACAGCTAGTTTTTAAAGAAAAAATTTATTTTTTCACATAAAATCAGGAAGTCTCTTAAATATAAATATGTTTGGGACATTAACACACAGCATCATCTATGTTATGTATACCAGATAGTTGATACACTACATAAATACAACTTTAAATACATACATATTATTATAAATATAAACACCCATCACTGGAGTACAAACATTCGTGCTCATTACACAAAAGAATGCTCCTAGCGGGACTCGAACCCGCGACCGCTGGCACAGCAATTAGGGTCACTACAAACTGAGCCAAACGTGTCGTCGACAGACCTGTCTTCTTAACTGCAGATAGAGAACTTATTCAGATGGAGATTTGCAGGAGAAAGTCTGAAGTGTATATACGACGCTGTTCCAAGCAAGGAGGAACTTACTAGCATGCCCTACTTACACTGTTTCCCGAACTTTACAGGAGCTTATGGACGACCGAAAAAGCTCAATGGTTGTGGTTATATTTTGGGATAACTCAATAAAACTTGCCGTCGATTCGAGAAGAAGAAGAACAAACAGCCAAAAATATATACGAGTAATATGATTCATTTTATTACATCAGAAAAATTATGCTTAGATTAATAAACGGAATAATTAAAATACGCAGATTTGGATAACAAACGTGATAATGAAAGTATTATTTAAATTTTTACCTAAGCGATGATAACCGCAATGATTGAAATCATTCACAAATGGCTTATTGCATTGCCCAGAGTGGCGCGTTTTATAAAAAAAAATAATAAATCGGAATGGCTGAAGATCAAAAAGAAAATGGAGTGGAAGGTTCAAGAAAATCCAATGGAAGAAAAGCCAGTATGCTTGAGAAACCTTTGGATCTTGACACTGTCTTGGTAGAGGAGTTAGGGGAATTTGGCTGGTATCAGAAACGAAATATTCTGTTGGTTTCCATAGCGTTGCTTATGTCTGCGTTCATGAGCGAATATATTTTTTCTGCAGCTGCTATACCACACAGGTAAAATTTGGTATTTTAATATTTTGCTTAATGATACAGTTGTCATGTAATTTGTCATTTAATTGGAATGTGTAACACTGACTCTTATGCCAGAAATTACTTCTTAGACTGAGGTTAAAAAAAATATATACTCGTAGTATTTGTAAAAGAAGGGGTTTATATTGTTGGTAAATAATTTTCTTAAAATACTAGTGTATATAGTATGAAATATAGTACTACCATACTACAATATTCAATACCAGGAATAATTTATGATAATTTATTATTTATTGTAATTATCAGGTGTCGGATTCCAGAATGTGGTGAAGATAGTAAATTGAACCTTTACGAACCAGAGTGGGTTTTAAATGCTATACCGGAAACTAACTCAGGTTTCTCAAGCTGTCAACGGTATGCGTCTTCGAATTTAGGAACCAATGGTACCCTTGACTACTGTCCAGCTGACTTGTTCAATCAAATGCAAACAGTTTCTTGTGATGGCTTTGTCTACGCTAGAACCAACTCTGTAGTGTACGAGGTGAGGTTATCGACGAAAAAGAAAATAAGATAAATATTCATTTTATTTATAAATACGTGTTTATATATATTTCTCTTATATCATAATTAATAATTTGTAAAGAAAAATATTTTTTATAAACAAAACAGATACGTTTGATGCTATGTCAACTTTTTATATTGTCTTTTATTTTATATTGTTCAGAAATAGATTACAAAAAATTGTTCTTAACGGTCAGGTTTATTGACATAAATAAATATTTGAAAAAGATATTTCATAAAGTTCTATATTCTTATTTTAGTTCGACTTAGGATGTCAAGAATGGTTACGAGCTTTAGCCGGCACACTAAATAGTATTGGAACATTATTCGTGTTGCCGATTACTGGTTACATCTCTGATAGATTTGGTAGAAAATGGGCACTTGTCATTAACCTCTTCAACCTTGCACTTATTGGTTTGATTCGTGCATTTTCGGTAAATTATACTATGTATTTGATCCTTCAAATTCTCCAAACCACACTCGGCGCTGGAACATTCAGCTCTGCATATGTTTTTGGTAATTCAATGAATATTACATTAAATTTAATAAAAGCATTTCAATTTCTGTTTTTATATATAAAATTTAATATTTATAGCCGCTGAACTTGTTGGACCAAAGTATCGTGTACTTGTAAGTGCTTTAACACCGTCCACGTTTGCTATTGGAATGATGATACTTGGCGGAGTAGCCTGGGCAATAGAATCATGGAGATACATGATTATGGCCCTGCATATACCCTGTTTTCTGGGCCTAAGTTACTACTGGCTTTTGTCCGAAAGTGTAAGGTGGCTCCTTTCAAAGAAAAAATTTGAAGAAGCTAGAGTTATATTAGAAACCGTAGCGAGAGTAAATAAAACGCAAATTAGTGAAAAGAGTATGGAAGCTCTGATGAATCCTCCTGAACCACCCCAATCTGTGCCAGATGTAAGTGCTGTTTTTAAAATATCTTTCAAATATAAAATAGACAACCCAATTAAATTAAACAATAAGCGATATTTCTTTCTTATAACTTTAAATTGGATTAACGGCAAGGCTTTAAATTATTTTTATTTTCTATTGTATGGCTTACGATTACCCTATAAAAATGCGGTATGCTATGTAAAAGTGCTAAAACTACGCAGAACGTGAAATTTTATTTATGTTTAATATACTTGGTTTTAACTTGTCTTAGATATTCAGCTGCACGGTCAATTCTAAAAAAATAGATAAAGATAAAAACTCTAAAATCTGTTGATTATGATATGAATTCCTGATACACAACTTTTATCCTAAAATATTTGAGATGGGTATTTAGTCGAATCCAAAAAAAGATTAGAGAAACACGGAGAAACAAAAGTATCAACTTAAAATGTAAAAAAAAAAAAATAAGTAAACTGTAGCAGGCCAGTCGCATTCCTTCGGTCGTCGACGAGCTCTAAAGGGGATACTACGACCTCTCTGATCTCTATGCGTACGATAAAGTGGCTAGCATTAATACGCTCACTAACGTGCTATGGAAAAGGCTTGTTTTTAATTTTAGACAAAAATGAGCGATTATATTGACTACGAGGATCAGAATTTCAGAAAAAAAAAGACGAAATTCTTTTATTATCACTATCACCTGTTAGATATCTTTATCTGACGTAAAATATATAATTATCGTAAGTTACGATAAACTACGCAAAATTAATCGGTGATTATTCACAGATCAAATCCAAAGGAGCTTTTAGTTGTTTATTTTTTTAGGTTGAAAAGCCCGGTTTGATCCGTAGCATAATAAGATCCCCCGTGTTACTTCGACGAGTTTGCACGACGCCAATATGGTGGATCACCGCAACTTTTGTATATTATGGTCTATCTATAAATTCGACGAGCCTTTCGGACACCATGCACTTAAATTTCATATTAACTAGCGCCATAGAACTACCTGGAAATTTCACAGCAGTCCTGATTCTTGACAGAATTGGAAGAAAAGCTACCTTGTCTTCTAGTTACTTCTTTAGTGCAGCGTGTAACATTGCCTTTGTATTTATACCCAACGGTGAGTACCTTCCTATTAAGTAAAGAAAATATAAATAGTTTCCTAGTAATTATTTAGTAAGTATTAACAACAATTAAATATATAGGTATATAATAAGCAGTGCTTCCGATTGGATTGCTATCAGCAATTTATACATTAGCTTATTCATTAATGTCCTTATTTCTGACATTAAAATACCGTACTTCTATACAAAATGTCAGCCACTAGATTCTATACAATCCCATTAGGGCATAAAGTTGTTACCTAAAGTGTAAAATTTTATTCTTCTAGACCTAGCGGTAAGGCTATGCGTTGTCGGTCAGTGAGTGAATGAGTGTATGGCTTGTTTATTTAGAAAATTTACGCGTTCTTTTATCTATTGCTAAGTGTTTATGTTTATTTATTTTTAAAGGCTTACTAAATTAATTTACATGGTGACATGAGTTTAACTTAATAATACTTCACTATTTTTAAAAGTATGCACAGTTTTTATAGAAATATTTTATTTAAATTTTATGTAGTTACGAGTAGCCATTCAAGTTATAGAACAAATGAATCTAATCTAAATATTTAAATACAATTTATTTTTAAATTAACTTAAGCTGTTAGAGAAAATGTCTATATAACATTGCTAAAATATACAGTAATACAATTTAAAGTTTGGTAAGGGTGGTGAATTGGAACCGTATCTATTTTTTGTTATGGGGTATATAATGGTTTGTTAATATCTCTTGCTGCAGATCTTAGTGTTTGTATACTATGTCTCTATACCAGCGATAATAGTGACGGACAGTTGATATAATTATCAACTAATTTAAAAACAAATATGAGTTGTAGAAAGTCACATCTTTGGCGTAAAGTTTTCAAGTTAAACTGTTAAAATTTTTCTTCATGTTATTATTTACAAAATTGTGGCGACTGTTATAAACAGATCTTTTTAAAAAGTTTTTTTGGATCTTTTCTATTAAAATAAAAAAAAAGTTTGTGCATTTATCGATTTCATTTTTTTGTTATTACGATGAATGAAACCTAGCATTCTTAGGCTTGTAATTTGACTGATACAACGCAATTCTTTATCCGTGATCATACCAAGATCTTCTATTTCCCTCACTTGACTTAGTCTTTATCCAGTGATGTCATACGTTATATTAAAATGAAGCCTTTTTCTTGAAAACTTCATATGAAAGTACTTTTCTGGATTCAGTTCCATTAAATTATCCTTGCATCAGGTACATAACCTTCCTATATCATCTTGAAGTTCTCACACACTAATTTCAGTGTCAACATTTTTATATAGCTTTAAGTCGTCCGCATAAAATTCAAAATATGCGTTATGAATGCAAAGTTTGATATCTTCAACAAATATTAAGAACAGAATTGGGCCCAAATGAGATCCTTGGGGTACACCTAAGGTTGAAGTAAACTCATATGATTTACGTCCGTTTACTGTCATAGTTCTTGCATTTAAATAAGATTGAATCATTGCAAGAGTAACCCAAAGATTCCAAAGTTTCATGGAGCTTTTTAATACTGTGCTGTATCTGTATACTGTGCTGTATCTGCTTTGTCGAAAGCGTTTTTAAAGTCATAATAGATAATATTGACCTCTTTACCTGAGCTAATAACTTCATTGTGTTATCCATAAAAACAGCTAATATTTTTTTTATCTTATTTCTCCTAAATTTATTTCTATTTCTTGAGTAGATATAATTAATGTGTTTGTACTTTTATATATAACTGAAATATTTATGGAGTCAATAGTTGTAGCGTTGCATCACTCCAGTATTTATTGAGCTCATAAAGATTGTCAAGTGGAATTGGTATGAAATTGAAACAGCAAATTAAAATCTAATCGATACTAATATTATAAAGCTGAAGAGTTTGTTTGTTTGTTTGTTTGTTCGTTTGTTTGTTTGGTTGAACGCGCTAATCTCAGGAACTACTAATCCGATTCGAAAAATTTTTTTGCATTAGATAGCCCGTTAACTGATGAAGGCTATAGGCTATATATCATCCCGGAAAAATGTGCGGTTCCCGTGGGATAGATGTGTTTTTGTCTAGGGACGAACCCGAAGCGAAGCGAGGGTGAGTCGCTAGTAAGTCATAATTTTGAACAATTTTAAAATATCTCTTTATTTTTTTCATGGAGAGAGATAGCCTTATTTTTAATTCTTTGAACTAATTCATCTTGTCTAGTAAAAAGGATGCAATTTTTTTTAATGTAATATGTAGAATTTAAATTAAGCAATATATATAGAACAAATTAAAATATATTTGAGTTTTGTGACATTATTTAACGATTTTCTCTGTTTTCAGATATGACTGTATTAAGACTTATTGTCTTTTTGTTGGGCAAATTTGGAATTTCCGTAGTAATGACAGCACTTTACCTATATACATCAGAATTGTACCCGACAGAATACCGTCACAGCCTCCTTGCGTTCTCTTCTATGGTTGGGCGCATTGGATCTATCACAGCGCCTCTGACACCTGTTCTTGTACGTATCGCACGTAAAATATTTATTATCATGTTTGTTTCTATTATTTTTAATGGTGTTTTAATATTCTACAATGATAAAAAAATTGAATAACGAAGTAGGACATAGTCTTCTTCATATAAATAAACAAATAGATTTTGCGCCCATTTTTATTTAAAATATTATATTTATTAATTATATAAAAGATTATAACGATTACGTATACCAACATTCGTATCTTCAATCTTAAGTATGCTTTTTGAAATTTTGTATATTATCTTAATTATAATTACATTTTCAGATGGATTACTGGCACGGTATCCCTTCAGTAATGTTTGGTTCAATGGGCTTAATATCAGGTCTGCTAGTTCTAACGCAGCCTGAAACTCTCGGAGCTGTTATGCCTGACACTCTTGCCGAGGCTGAAGCACTAGGAAAAAAGAACTATAAGCTCGATCAAACTAGTTGATGCTGAGACATTATTTATAAGATTTTAGTGTATTTTATAATCTCATTTGTTCTTTGCACATTTCAAAATTAAATATTACGTATTATATAGTTATAATATGTTGTTAATAAAGAATATACCGAAATTTATTTCGTCTAAAATCGATGTTTTTTAAATAAAGTCGAAAGCGAAGTCTAAAGTCCATTTGATGAACTTTGAACCCTTTTTAAAAAAAATCCGTAAAAATATACATAAGTTACTTGATTGCGTTCCCTTTACTTAACTTCCCAATCCTAAATACTATCTAAAAATAATGTAGCGTCCAATCTAAACAAAATAACATTATTTGGAAAACATAAAACATTTTTATGGGCGTAGAAATGATTTCTGGCGCTCAAATTGATGACAATTTTTTTATTGTTTATATATTATGGTTGACTGTAATCATAAAAATCTGTTACTTTATTTTTTGCAAGGGACTTACAAGTTACCATCTAACTGCTCTACTTTTATCAAGTTGCTATGGATTATCGTTTCGCTATCATATTTTTTGTTATCTACGTGTATATCGTCGGCGTAGGTGGAGAACTAAACAACTCAAAATTTCTAGTTTGGAGAAAATCGCAATTCACTGTTTTTTTTGCCAATTTTTTGGCGTAATTAATAAATGAGAGAAAATTTTACTGTCGGCAATTTTATATACTTTAGGTATCTTTGCTATTTATTTTATGCTTAAACAAACCAAACTCTATCTTAAAGTATAAAAAAATAAAAAATAAAAAACCAAGTTATCTAATTTTGCCACAACTAATTATTGCAATTAACTATTTATTTAGGCTAGTTGTTTAGTTTTCCTACGCGTTAGACGCATACAGTAGAATAAATTAAGATCAAATAAGTGCAGTTATTGAATTTGTCAACTTCAAGATATCATTTAACAATTGTAGAATTTAAAATGTATGAATTAAACAACTCAAGTTATTTAGTTTTCCGTGAACTCTGTTTATTTTATTATAACATTTTGAGTTGAAGAAAAATTAAACAACTTATTTTATTTAAGTCATCAAACATTCAACTGGTCATAAAGCATAGTTTTCGATTTATTTGTTGAGTTGATTATTTTTCCTTCTACTGTTTAGTGCTACTTTTAACATATTTATTTTACCATTTGGAATACAAAAATGGCTATATTTCTGAAACGGGATAAGATACGAATATGCTTGTTAGAGTAAAATATGGGGCATTTTTTGGATGTTACGAAAATGATTAAATGTCAATTTGGCCAAAACCGCAGTTGTTTAGTTTTCCATCTACGCCGACGATATGTATATTTTAAAGTAAAAATTCGCTGATTAATCACAAAAATAAAAACGAAAAAAAGAAAAACCAATTGCTACACACTTGAAAGGCAGGCAGAGTGCTTATTGGGTTTTTTTGGAAATTCAAACTTCAAGAGAAGTATAATAGGGGTTGGAAGAGTGGTTAAAAATTCATATTTTTAAAGTAACCAGGATTTAATTGGAAATAATGTATCTGATTAAAAATGACGTATATGTAATCTAATTCAAAGTTTTCGACAGTACTACTTCTGTGAATAAAAATAGGGTACAATGTGAGCGATGCATAAGTAAAAAACGAATTAATTCAAATCTCAAACTATTTAGTACTAATATAGTCGTATATTTGAACAATTGTTTACTTTTGTGTTAAGAAACAATACTAAATTGAGTTATAAAGCGTCGAAAACATGCGGTAATTTCTATTCATAACGTAACAAATAGCCGAACTTTGTCATCTGTACTAAGAATCTACAACGAATGACAAATCAATTACTCGGTACACACGACCGGACCTGATACGGTGATACCGCGGAGAATATTACCTAAAACAGATATACTTCCTATGAGAACTAATTGCTAGCAATGCTTAGCAGTTTTTATTAAATATTATTATCCACTAGCAGCACACCCTCGCTCCGCTCGGGTTCTCCCTAGGTACGTACATATATACTCAGAGATGAGATATTTTTGCGCAGTAAAAAGTATCACAGATAACCAGCTATTATTACACCAAATTTTATCAATACCCGTTCAGTGGTTTTCTCGTAATGCGTTCCCAGACAGACAGACAGATAGACAGAGAAACAGACAGACAAACGAAATTTCTAAAAACTATAGATTCGGCCTCTGTATTGATAATAATGACAATTTCATTAAGATTTTCCAAAAATATTTAATTTAGAGATTCTACTTATATCTGTACCACACCATCTGTGATAGAGATTATTTATTTATTTATTTATTGGGTCTACCAGCGATTTTACATACATTTATTTTTTCTTAAAGTATTTACAATTAACATTACTTGCACAGCACAGGCTATGTAAAATCATTTAGAGGTAAACAAACACTACATGCTAATTCTGCTTAGTAAAACTTAATATTTTTATTTAAATTAAATTAAAATTAAAAAAAAAATATATATTTATTGCCATAAAAAAAGAGTAAAAAAAGTAAACAGAATCAGTAAAAGCTTAAACTAACTTATGGCAAAGGGTAATAACTCAGCTGATGCCGCTCAGATCGAAATCTCAAGCAGCGCTGATTTTCAGTTACACCCAGCTCTCTAGGGTGTTGAGCGGGAGCAAGGCAAGAGGACTATTCCTCCATTTAACCTCTACAGGAGTCAGAGAAAAAACCCAATTGAAACAAAAAGCAATAAAAAAATTAAACAAAAGATACCTTTATAGATAAAATATTAATCAGTATTACTGTCATGAAAAAAAAATTAAGATGTTTAGAATTAAAATCAACAAATATTGTAAGGTACTTTGGTGCTATTTTTGAATTTTTTGAAATCATTTTTGTAAAATAGTGGGTAGACACTGTCTGTAACAAGTATATAACGCCTTTGAGATGTTTAACACCTTAGTCTCTCCCGTGACCATGATTGCTGTAAAGCAATCGAAACGTCGGGAACCAAAAATCAAAATAAATCCGCGAAAGATCCCGAAAAGATAGTTTTATTTAAAATGTCAAATATTCGCGTAAATCTAAGAAAGTATTAAACAAAAGAATTAAATATTTAAATTATATTTTGTAGATCAACGCTACGCTCTATATCTAATAAAATATTTTGATTATATAAGTAAAAAATAAATTAACTAATAGAAGATTATTAAATGTAAAGATAAAAATATATCATATTTGAATAATTACGTTTAAAAAGTAAAATAATACCGTTCATAATACAATCGTCAATACCGTCATCTGTCATTTGATTGTTATTTTGGCGATACGAATATTGTGAAAACTAGCATAATTCATTCGTGTCTTCCTCACAAAACGTGACACTGGCAGAATGTATTGCGTCTGTTAACGCAACTCTAAGCCATAGAGAAAAGAAAAAAAAAACTAGCATAATATTATCTATATTTAGGAAGATATTTCTTATGAATGTTTTTAAAATATTATGTGCGTAATTAGGCATAGTCATATAAGAGGAGATCTTATAATTTACTTTTAAAAGTTCATTCACAAATTCTAAAATGAACTTTGGGCTGAATTGCTGATTGTAGCTGACTGCTGAGGCACAACGTTTACTGGCC
Source organism: Fabriciana adippe (assembly GCA_905404265.1). Taxonomy (NCBI): domain Eukaryota; kingdom Metazoa; phylum Arthropoda; class Insecta; order Lepidoptera; family Nymphalidae; genus Fabriciana; species Fabriciana adippe. Next base: position 356,109 of record FR989993.1, read on the forward strand.
AAGAGAGGTTCTGAAATATTGTTATTCATTGTTTAATGCAGCAGCAGCAGGAACAATACCTTCAGCGGGAGTGATAGGTCCGTTTGAATCTTGCCAATCTACATGTGAAAGTGGAACGATCTATGAGCGTAAGTTTAGCATATGGTATAAATCATTAATTGAAAGTTTTATTAAAAATATTAGATCGTTTGGTTCAGAATATTGTGTTTAGTGAAACTATTAAAATAATTATATAATAAAGCCTTAATTGTTCTGAAAATATGGATTATACACGAAAAAGTATGTTAACTATTCGTTAAAAGTATGTTTATCTTTTGTAATGACTTATTTAAAGTAAAGAAAAATAAAAAAAAAAATAAAAAAGTCTTTATTTGATTAAGCTACAATTCATCTTATTTCCTAAATTTATTTACTTACTAATTGCTAGGTATATATACTTAATTTTTCTATCTATAAATACTAAATGGTACTATTAAATGACTTATTTCTAGTTTTATTATTAAATATGCATCAAGCGAGATCCCCAGGTTGGGTAAAGGCCTCTTCCAAAGATGCCCATTTCTCTCTGTCCTGTGCTATTTGCCACCAGTTGTATCTTTAGCCTCTGTCTTTGCCGCCATAACTTTTGACTCCTGCATTTCCTCAATATATTTTTTTATAATAATATTTGGACTCCCTATCACCTCCCCTATCCAAAAATACCACCCTTTCCTCCAGGAGCCGCTTCCCGTATACTAAGCTGCAGCCTATCCATGACCGTAAAGACCGTAAAGGACCAGAAAGCTTTACTATCATTGGGGTGAGAGGCTAGCTTATGCTTGATACGGTTAGTTAGCCGAAACGAGCTCACCTTCTACAAGTAAAACCGTTAAATCTATTTTCTAGATGCTTGTGTGATAATTGACTATATAGGTTATGCATGACCGCTATTAAAAATATTCTACATTACGCTATAATGTAGTGGGTTTTTGTTTTTTTTTTTTTATTTGAAGTTTATATTCTTATCATAATTTTCCGTTGGGGTTTTTTAAATTTTTAATTTATGTTTTATACTAGCGACTCACCCTCGCTTCGCTTCGGGTTTGTCCCTAAACAAAAACAAATCTGTCCCACGTGAACCGTACATTTTCCGGGATGATATATATCCTATAGCCTTCCTCAGTTTACGAGCTATCTAATGCAAAATGAATTTTTCAAATCGGATAGGCAGTTCCTGAGATTAGCGCGTTCAACCAAACAAACAAACAAACTCTTCAGCTTTATAATATTATTAGTTACATAGATTGTAAAATTAATCTAGTACAACTCAATAATATATTAGGCAGAACTAATAACTAAGAACTGTCATTTATGTCAATCTTTATACCTTTCAAATATTTGAAAAAATCTTTAAATATTATTTAAAGGTATTTTTTTTAAAACACAGGGTGAAAATGAAAAACTATTTGCAGATTCGGATTACGGGATACCTAAATACGGGATTCAATGAAATTGAAATTCGCGACTTTAACATTTTTTTTCTAAAGAAACTGTTCATGTTGTTGGAAAACTGCAATAAATATCCAGTTACACATATAGTCAGACATAATATTCAATAAAAAAATACGTTTTCGCAATTTCAATAAAATGGCATAAATTATACATAATAACGGGACACCTATATATCTATTGGAATTGCTTTATATTTTGTTACATTTTCCTAGTTTTTTTCTGTTTCAAAAAGTGTTTCTTCAGTATTTATAATAAACTTAAATAATATATAATATTAAACTAGAAATTTTTGAAGAACAAATAAGACTATAAGAATATGGATAGTTCTTAAAGATTTAATCGTCTTCTTCTCAACTTCTATTTCTTCGTCTTAATCTAAATGGAGTATATAGATCAACTTGTCTGGTCTAGCTTAGAGCCCTTTTGTCCTAGTGCTTCAGCCTCAGCTAGAGTGTCAGGCATGGCAGTTCCCAAAGTTTCGGGCTGAGTCAGAACTAGAAGACCGGAGATTATGCCCATAGTACCGAACATGATTGATGGAATACCATGCCAATATTCCATCTGTGAATTCAAACATACCTTGGTTAAATTATTAAATTTCACATTTTGAAATCATTCATTTCAAGAGCTATGTATACTAGTCATATATATATATATATATATATATATATATATATATATATATATATATATATAACTTTCTTTTTATTAATTAGTAGCTTTAGTTTATAAAATCATATACGGCCAAACATTTTTTAGTAAAGACTTTTGTAGCCTGTGTAATCCGTCCTCAGAAATCAATGTTTGTAATTTTGCAAGAAATAGATAAACTTATAATATTTATGGTAAGAAAAGTAAAATACGCACAAGAACGGGTGTCAACGGAGCTGTGATAGATCCAATGCGACCAATCATAGAAGAGAAAGCAAGAAGACTGTGACGGTATTCAGTCGGGTATAATTCTGACGTGAATAAATATATCGACGTCACTACTATAGAGATTCCAAATTTTCCCAGCAAAAATATAATTAATCGCAGAACACTCAAATCTGAAAAAAGTATGTGAATTTTTAATATAATGTCTTGGATGGACATTATTTAAGTTCATTTTCATTGACCACCGATTATAATTTTTTTTAAATAATTATACATTTCCTGTAGCTTTACTTCTTTATTATGACGCTAAATTGCCAATAAAAGACTTTGTGATACTTACTTATCTTGGGAAAATCCCAAGGAGCCCACCAGAATTTGAAAGTTCTGTTCAATCAGTTCAGCCGTTTCGGAGTTTAGAGCGTAAAACAGATAAACAAATACCTTCTAATATTTCTATATTGTTGATAAGTAAAGATTTATACATTACGTGTTTCGTAGCGGATGAGGCTTATATTCTAAATTCATAAAAATAACAATAAGGCTGATATTTTGAGAAGAAGTTAAGACTCAATTAAACAAAATTAATAAATTACTTAAATCATAGCTTATTTTATTAATTCTGGTCCAAATCGTCAGAAGCTCTGTATGATAACATTTGGTTATATACAGATTTTATAAAATAAAAATGAGTTTTTTTCAAATGTGAGTTTTAAAATAAAATAGACCCTAAATAATTTATTCGATGTGTTTGTAGACTCTTAACTCTTCATCACCTCAGCATCACTGCGAGTTCCGTTTTTCGATTTATAACGTTTAAACAAAACACGCTTTTGAAGTTTTAGATAATTAAATCCAAGATTTTATTAAGGTTGGATGATAATATTAGCTTACGATATTATTTAAATGATTTGTTTCTTACAAGAAACTATTGACCCACAATTATTTTGCTTGCTTGCGACCCTAGAATCTCTTCCAATTTATAATATTACGATCCTAAAATCCCTTCCAATTCATAATATTACAGGTTTTCTCAAAACGGACTAGTTTTTCCTGGATTTCTACATATGGTATATAGGATAGGCTGGTCTAGGAGTACGCACTTAAGGTTCAAATAGTTTTGGGTGTCTTCTTTACAACTAAGGAAAGTTTTTCAGCCTTCTTAGTAGTAATTTTCGCATTCCGTTTTGGTTTCTTTTTTGGTACTACTTTTGAGACCAAAGTGTGAAAAAATTAACTGCCTCTAAAGTGCAGTGGCACGTGTGGTTATCGAAAATTCGCATAGCACTTTTCACTAGCTGACACTTTAAAAAAAACACTAAAGCTAGCCACGGATCGTAAACAATATCGTGACTGACCTACCCTATATGAGTGTGTGTGTGTGGAATGTGTTATATATATATATTTTTAAAATATTCATAAATAATAGCGCATAATCTTCCTAGATTATACTTCTGGTTTGCTGACCTAATTCAGTTCATTAGTTCCTAATATTAGCCGGAACAAATAAAAACTGAGCGAAGCGGGGTGTTTTCATTTGTAATATGTAGAAAATTACTAAGGGAAACATCCACAGAAGACTATTGTTATAATTAAATACACAAGTTACTTACCATTAGGTACGAACACAAATACAATGTTACACAGCGCACTGAAGAAGAAACCAGAAGATAAGGTAGCTTTTCTTCCAATTCTATTAAGGATCAGAACTGCTGTGACGTAGCCAGGGATTTCTATAGCGCAAATCAATATGAAATTTAAGTACATGGTGTCAGAGAGGCTCGTCGAATTGATGGATAGCCCATAATATACGAAAGTTGTGGTGATCCACCACACAGGCGTCGTGCATACTCGTCGAAGTAAAACGGGAGAGTTTATTATACTGCGGATTAAGCCAGATTTTTCAATCTAAAACAGGAAAAATATAAAAACACATTTGTTATCTTCACCAAAAGCTCCTCAAAATATAAATCTTAATAAATTTTAGTTCACAATGCGACATATAAAGAAAATGAAATAATTTTAAGATCTGTTTTTTCATCATAAAGTAAATTTAAGATAACTACAACAGCTGCTTCACTAACATTATTTATTTGAAATGAAACATCTTTTTAATAGTGTTGCTTAATATTTTAACTTAATGTTAATCTGTAAAATATAAAAAAAAAATCTTACGATTTTATCTCGAGCAGGATTTTCCTTCTAGGTATAAAACTACCAAAATATCAATAGTTCACTACTATCACATTGATATCACATCAAATATATGTCCTTATAGGAAGGACTAACAACCGAAAAATGGGTTATTATATAAATATTGATTTTGGCTGTAAAATATTCATACGGTTTGAGTGTCAGATAGAAGCTGGTGAACAATAAATTAAATATGTCTGAAAGTCTTGTCGCTTATCCAGTTTTTGTCTTTATTACTGTTGATAACAATATTATTATATTCTGCTAATCCTTATAATATAGCAATATCTTTATTTCAACAAAAACGATAAATGTGAAATTCCTCATTCATGTTATTGAAGCAATACTGTTTTTGAGAATTAATGTAAGGATCAGGTTTAAAAATTCACAGTCAATTCAAATAATTTAAAGTTGAAACTACTGCAGTAGAAACTGTATCATAATCTCTCATTTTTATAATATAAAAAACTCATTTTTATAATATAAAAAAAAGACTTACTTCTGATGAAGACATGGATTTTTCTGGTGGATTCATCAAAGCTTGCAAACTCTTCTCGCTGATATACGTTTTGTTTACTCTCGCTACGTTTTCTAAGATATTTTTAGCTTCTTCATACTTTTTTTTCGAAAGAAGCCACCTTACACTTTCTGATAAAAACCAGTAATAACATATGAACAGGAAGCAGGGAATATTCAAAACCATAATTAAGTATCTCCATGGTTGAACAACCCAAGCTACTCCACCAAGAATTACTTGTCCCACAGCAAACATAGACGACGACGTAGCACTTGTGATTACGCGATACTTTGGTCCAACGAGCTCCGCAGCTGTAAAGAATTGAAATTTGAGTATTAAAATAAAAACTTAAAAAAAAACCGACTTCCAGGCACTAAAATGTAAAAAATAACTAAACGGGGGTTTTTATTTACAATAGATACCTAATCAGAAATTTTGGAAGTCGGTGCCAGCCGATGCAAGGCAAATCTAATATATTTCGATACGTAAAATACATCACAAATTGATGTATACCTAATAGTTTAACTATAATTAGAATTCATACCTAATCATAATTACCTATTTTTTAGATATTCATATCTTAAAATATTGTCGGGTGGCACCGACTTCGAAAATATCTGATTAGGTAGGTATCTATTCTTAATGAAAACCCCCATTTAGTTATTTTTTACATTTTAGTGTCTGTAAATCAAGAATTTTATTTTAAAGTTTATATTTTTTCATTTTTAGTGTAGACGTAATAAGCAGGTAATTTGTTAGAAGAAAGTTTTTAATAACATATTCGATTAAGCAATTTATTTAAAAAAATAATTTCTTGTTGAGTTTTTAAAAACCGCTCGACCGATTTTAATAATTTAAATGGGACCACCTGGGAAGTGTACCCTTCGAAACAAAAAAAAATCTAAATCGGTCCAGGCGTCTTCGAGTAATCGGTGAACATACATAAAAAAAGATTCCGACGAATTGAGAACCTCCTCCTTTTTGTAAGTCAGTTAATTAAAGGATTTAAATATTAAATAATGATATTTACTTCGTATAATTAAAATAGAATTACCGAAAATGTATGCAGAACTGAATGTTCCCGCTCCGAGCGTGGTTTGTAGGAGTTGAAGGATCAAATACATAGTATAGTTGACAGAGAACGAACGAATTAGGCCAATAAGTGCGGAATTAAAAACGCTGATTAAAAGAGCCCATTTTCGACCAAATCTATCAGAGATGTAGCCAGTAAACGGCAACACTAGTAATGTTCCTATACTACTCAGTGTGCCTGCCAAAGCTCTTAACCATTCTTGACATCCCAAGTCGAACTGAAATAAGTACATATAGATTTAATAAAAAAAAAACATGTTGCTGGATATCTAATATATCTGAGCTAACTATAATTTGATCAATATTATTATAAAAAGGTCTTACGTTATATTTTCATAAAATATATTTAACTAGCGAATCACCCTCGCTTCGTTGGGGTTTGTCCCTAGGTACGTTTTAACGGTAAGTATAGAATAGACTATATATGTACGTATATATACATACAATGTACATACATAAGTATAGAAAAGTAGGTAAGTATTGTATGATTTTTATTATGTACCTTTATATACTGATCTTAAACAATAAAACTTTAATGTGTTGCTGAAATTAAAGTTTTATTGTTTAATATCAGTATATAAAGGTACATAATAAAAATCAAATTATAAAACGACATTTAAAAGTTTATTGAACTAAATATTTTACATTTCAAATATATTAACTTGACAACATAAAATAAAAAAAAAGATAAAATTAAAGGAGTGTACTATCTTTACATATATCTATATATACATAAAATGCTTTGTCCTGACTGACTGACTGATCGATCAACGCACAGCCTAAACCGCTGGTCGTAGAAACGTGAAGGACACATTTATTAAATAATGTAGGAATCCGCTAAGAAAAGATTTTTCAAAATTCATCCCCTAAGAGGGTAAAATAGGGAATAAAAGATTGTACGAAACTCTGTCATTCGTAACGCGAAATGCACGAAAAGTGGTATTTAGCTTTAAGGTAAAAAATAAGAAATATGTGTATTAGATTTTTTTCAAAATTCATCCTCTAAATTCTAAAAGGATAAAAGGGGGTAATAATATTTGTATGGGCAAACGATTATTTATGATCAGAATAACTTAAAACTTGGTATTAATGCTCTTTAATACAATTAAATAAATACGTATTTTGGCATTTTTTGAATTTCATCCCATAAGGCTGTCAAATAGGGTATGAAAGTTTGTATGAAACTCTATAATTGATGCACGAAAAATGGTATTTATCTTTAAATATGAAGAATAAAACAATAAAAATATCATTTTTTTTCGAAATTCATCCTTTAAAAGGGTAAAAAGGGGTTGTGCTGTTTATATGAGGAAAAAATTATTTATGATCAGAATTACTTGAAACTTGGTATTAATGCTCTTCAATACAATTAAATAAACATGAATTGTAGTTTTTTTTTAATTCAAAATAAAAAAAATATACATATTTAAATAGAGTAACATGGCTCAAGTTTTCTGTAAGTGCACACTTACTGTGTGTATAAAGTAGAGTAAGCTTAACATCTTATACATATTTTTGCAAGTAATAAAGTATGTATTGCGAAAAAGTTCATTTTTTTCGTCGTTTGATCGCGGGCGAAGCCGCGGGTTCTGCTAGTATAATATAAAAGATAAAAAGGGGCGTGGAAGATTAAATGGGGAATCAATCATTACTCAAGTAAGCTCTATATATATATATATATATATATATATATATATATATATATATATATATATATATATACACCCCCCTTTTTATCCCCTTATATGTATGTTTTCTGGGATGAAACCTATCCTATGTCATTTCCAGGGTCTCAAACTATTTCCATACCAATTCCATCTAAATCGGTTTAGCGAATTAAGCGTGAAAAGGTTACGGACATATAGACAGACAGACAGACAGTTACTTTCGCATTTAATATTAGTATGGATATATAAAGATGGCTTTTTTTGTGGTGCTGGTCATCATCGGCTTAGGATAAACGTTGATAAGTCAGTCAGTGAGTCGCGATACTGCCTTTAATAGATAATGAAAATATGTAGTTCTTGCGAGTGTACCTTAGAAGATAGATATACTATTCGGAACTTTTCTTTAAGCCTTTTTAAGACCTACAATTTTCTAATACATTGTTTTGATTTATCTCTTAAAGTTTAGCCAGCGTTAGCCATATTTTGTTAGGACGACTCGATAGAACCAGTTATTGTGTTTTCCAGTAGGAATGAAACATTTTCCAGTAGTAAAAGGTATTCTAAATGTTGACCCGAGTAATAAGTTATCACTACACAAAATTTAGTTGAAATCGGTTTATCACTTTTTGCGCGAAACGCGCACACACAAACAGACAAACAGGCAGAAAACAGACAAAATTTCTAATCATTATTGTTTTGGGGTCTATATTGTGTACATAATACGTTACAGTCATTGTTTTTAAAAAATGTTTCATGTACAGATTTCGCTAAGTTACTGCTTTATTATAGTATAGATAACTCACCTCATATACCACAGAGTTGTCCCTTGCGTAAACAAAACTATCACATGAAACTGTTTGCATTTGATTGAACAGGTTAGCTGGGCAGTAGTCCAGGGTACCGTTGGTTTCTAAATTCTTAGACATATATCGTTGACAACTTGAGAAACCCGAGTTGGTTTCCGGTATAGCATTTAAAACCCACTCTGGTTCGTAAAGGTTCAATTTACTATCTTCACCACATTCCGGAATCCGACATCTAACAATTTAGACAATTATTATAATTAATATATCTTAGATTTACGCGAAATTTGAAAATTTAAATAAAAATATCTTTTCGGATTATTTCATGGATTTATTTTGATAGATTTTTGGTTCCCGACATTTCGAATGCTTTACGCACGGGAGTGACTCTCCCGTGACAATGATTGCTGTAAAGCATTCAAAACGTCCGGAACCAAAAATATAAATAAATCCGCGAAATAAAAAAAATAAGTAGAATTCGAAAAAATAGTTCTATTTAAAATATTTTATCATTTTTATCCAAAACCTCAAATTCAGTTTTTGCATTTGGATAAACATATCGAATTGTGGTACAAAAAGTATGAAATTTTTCGAAGATTTTCGGATATTGCGATGCTTATAGGCGTGGATTAATAATTGAATCATGAGTTGTTAAACGGATACGTAGAATTTTTGGGACAGTTTGACTACGTTCTCAACAACATAACATAGAAAACTTTCTATCCATCAAATCTGAACTTATAGATGAAATGTTCTATATTAATTCAAATAGCACTTTCCACGTTGTATAAGCAGCATACATTATAAGATTATATTATAATAAAATTATTTATATTACCTGTGTGGTACGGCGGCTGCAGAAAAAATATAATCGCTCATAAACGCAGATGAAATAATTAGTAAAGAAACTAATAAAATATTTCTCAGCTGAAACCAGCCGAACTGCCCCAGCTCGTTGACCAACACATCATCAAGATCTAAGGGTTTCTCAAACGCACTAGCTTTTCTTCCATTGACATAACTTTGTTTTCTTGATGGAGCATCCACTTCATTTTCTGTTTGATCTTTAGACATTTCAATTTATTTTAGAGAACGCGGTGCTTCATGCCACGGAACCCTTTTGAATGAGTGTAGTGGCTAATCATGATATTTATCAACTTTTTTTAAGCAATAAATCTACTATCAATTTTTTATCAAACTTTTCATCTACATATATGCATTTGCTTAATCCGATAATACATGTATCAAGCGTCTGTAACACAATCTGATCAGAATTAACTTATTTAATTGTCATATGTTTACTTTGGTCACATTGGTCAATTTTAACTGCTACCACTTAATAATGTCATGTCTTATTTAATACTGTTTAATGGGCCAGCTGTTAAATGCATTTATAGTGCTTAGCATACTCTTAGCTACACTTTTAGTTTAAAACTATATATATTAAATCAGATTTTTATACTTTAAGTATTACCTGTAGCTGGATATATCCCTAACATATTTATATGTTTTGAATTAACATAATTATATTTATTTAGGATAACGTACATTAAAATATTGTAGTAAATAATATTTTAAAGAGAATTGAAACTTAATATATCATCGTTAGTAATAAACATAGCAATGTAGATCGCATTGTGTTAGAAAACAGAGGGTTCAGACACACTGAGCATTCACATATTTTTATATATATATATATATATATATATATTTTTATTTTAATCATAAAAATATTATTACCGATAATTTCCTTGATTGCAGACATATAATTTAAAGTTAATAATTGGTGTTGGTGGTTTGTTATTAGAAAAATGAATGATTTTGAGCTACTGTTCTCATAAATTTGGATGTAATATCCTATATACTTGTATATTATATTTTGCGTCATATATTTTTACAATGTGTATAAGATGGTTGTTGGTCTAGCAGATTGATTCGGTATTCACATCATTAAAGTGTTCAACAAACGCACTGTCGCATTGACTGATAACTCCTTATTCATTTCATCTTTTATTTATTTTCTCTCTAATTGGAATGAAAATCCTGATTTCTTTCAAACGGTTATTTTAAAAGTGAGCGACAACTATAGGGAATTATTTTAACTTTTTTTTTCATTTTCCGCCATAGCATATTTTTATCTCACATGCAAAGTGCAAGCACGTTTACTTTATTGTACCTATTAGTTTGTTCACCTGAAATTTATAACAGATATCTTATCCGTGGCAATAATTTTGAATTAACAATCATGAAGAACTTATTGATAAATATATCGCACTTATTATAATGCTGTGTGTGCATACGTAATTACAAAATTCAAACGACGCCCCAAAACTCTGTATTCATTAAAGCAAATACTTATTCTTCTTTATATTTATTATGAGTAGTGATGCCGCGAGTAATTGTTATAGCGAATAGTCTAATACCGATTAATCGCCATTTACTATGGCGAATAGCCGAAAACTCGCCATTATTATTCGACATAAAAACTTTTTAAATATAAAATAAAAACCGACTTCAAAAAAACACTAAAAAGTTAAAAATAAGTGATTAGTAGTTTTCATTTACTATAGATACCTAATCAAATATTTTGAAATCTATTGATATTTTTTGTGATTTGATTTGTATCGGATGGCACCGACTTCGAAAATATTTGATTAGGTATCTGTAGTAAATGAAAACTATCAATAGTTATTTTTTTTTATTTTTCAGTGTTTTTTTCAAGTCGGTTTTTTTAGTTTTTATTTTTCTCTTTTTAGTGTAGACATAGTAGTAGTAAAGTAAGAAGAAAGTATTTTAATAAAAACTTAAAAAAAAAATAAAAACCGACTTCCTGGCACTGAAAAGTAAAAAATAACTAAACAGAGGTTTTCATTTAAAATAGATACCTAATCAGATATTTTCGAAGTCGGTGTGCTTTGATTTGTATTGGCTGGCACCGACTTCGAAAATATCTGATTAGGTATCTATTTTAAATGAAAACCTCTGTTTAGTTATTTTTTTACTTTTCAGTGCCAGGAAGTCGGTTTTTATTTTTTTTTTTAAAAGTTTTTATTTTTCCATTTTTAGTGTAGACGTAATAAGCAAGTAATTTGTAAGAAGAAAGATTTTTAATAAAAACATAATATTCGATTAAGCCATTTATTTAAAAACCGCTTGACCGATTTCGATAAAATTTATATGGGACCACCGGGGAAGAATACTCTTTGAACAAAAAAAAAATTTCCAAATCGGTTCAGCCGTCTTCGGGAAATCCGTGAACATACATAAAAAAAAAAAAGATTCCGACGAATTGAGAACCTCCTCCTTTTTGGAAGTCGGTTTATAAAATATTCTCTTAAGCCGTTTGAGTTACTTTGATGCCAATTTTATATGAAGACTGAGAAACTAAAATTCGCTTTTATTAGTAACACTGAAAAAATCTGGCTCTAAAATCCAATACTAACGCATTAGGCTTGTCAAATCAAATAAAATAAACCCAAACTTAAAGTGTCTACTATTAGCCGTTCAAGAATTCCACCTATCTCTACTTCTGGCCTCGCCATCAGGTCGATGATACAGAACCACTAAACTATCAAAGGAAATAGAAACATAATCACATGAAATTTGGTTCATTTATTTAATCCCCTTAGCTTAACTAGAAACCCCAATTTCATAAATACAGCTCAAACGGTTATTGAGATATTAACGTCTAAAAATCGGCATTTTTTTTCACTGACTGACTGACATATAGTAGTAAAACCTAACCCACTTCTAAATGACCTAGAAAGTTGAAGCTTGGTATCCAGATGGTTTATTTTATGCATACAAAGGAAAAAATCTGAAAACAGTGAATTCTTAAAATTTGATTTTTTTTCAATTAATTTTTATTAACACCTTGCCTGCATCTTGCGCCTCCCAAAACATAATAGTGAGAGCTTAAGTTAGTGATATAGCCTAGTGCCTTTTGAAATATAATAGCAATAGCAATCATAGTATAGCAAAAACTTTTTCTTTCTCAGGAGAAAATCTTCCATGATGATTAAATAACATTTTCCTATTTCGCCTTATCCTCTAATGAATAGTCGCAAAATTTTGAAAAAGAAAGATTGAATTTACATATCACTTTAGAATTATGAATAATAATAGTTTCTTTACAAAAAGTCATGGTATCCCATCAAAAAAATAAATGTGAAAATGGGAGCCAAGTTCAATATTAAGAATATGCGTGGTTATCGATTTCACTGACAAAAGAATTGAGATCTAAATGGGTGCCAAGTTCTGTAGATAATCCTGAAATTTATTAATAAGAACATATTTGAGTTCAAGATTTTTGTTTTGAAGGATTTATATAATATATGTTTACGGACACATTCGCTTAAAAAAAAACTTCATATGCATATTCTAGGTGCAAAGAATGAAATGCAAAATGCAAAAAAACTTAAAAAACTGACTTCAAAACTTTTTAATTTTGGTTAGTTAGAGTTATTTAATAACTAGCAGAACCTGCGACTTCGCTCGCACTAAAACTACAAAAAAATCTCTAAAATGGTACGTTTCATACAAACTTTTATCCCTTATACGATGAATTTTGAATAATGCTAAAACACGTGTTTATTTAATTTTATTGAAGGGCATTAATACCAAGTTACAAGTAATTCTGATCATATTTTTTTTTTTTTTATTTAGCTAGGTATATAATATTTTTGCATTAAAATTACGTTTTAAACTAGCAAAACAAATTATTTTACTAACAGCAATGGAGGTGTATCTATACTAGACTATCTTTACTATATGTAAGATAAAAAATAAGAAATATATATTTTTTTTCGAAATTCATCCCTTAAAGGGGTAAAAGGGCGTAATAAAGTTTATATGAGCAAAGAATTATTTATGATTAGAATAACTTGAAACTTGGTATTAATGCTCTTCAATACAATTAAATAAATGCGTGTTTTAGAATTTTTCGAAATTCAGTCCTTTATGAGGATAAAAGTTTGTATGAAACTCGATAATTAATATGTAAAAAGTACAAAAAGAAATATATTCTCCTATTTAGATATTATAGACGATTTAAGAGTTTTAAAATCACTTTCTTTAAAATGATTCTCACATAGCCTTAAATATAAAAATTGAGATTTCGCCAATTTTACTTTATTGCTTTAGCCCACAATTTCTTCAGTTTTTTACTTTTGGTAACAAATGATATCCATTTTATTGCATCCTGGCAAGTGCATAATTTGTCATTTTGATTAAATTTTAAATAAAATAAAAAAAAACCATCCATTGAGCTTTACAATATACTGAGGGCTATAGTGATCGCGACGTCTGGCGGGAGAAAAAGGCTAAATTCTTCCCCATTGCGTTAGTCTGGCAATACCAGTTCAATTTTAAAATTTCTATTGGCGAAGGTTAGAGATTATCTAATATAATGCTATGACCCCTAACAACAAAGCAATTATTAATAAATAAACTAAGTAGACGGGCAAACGTTTCATATAATATAATAATTATTAATACAGTCTTATGTTTGATGGTATCGTACGAGCATCTATATACCTACATTTGTACTATATGTATGACGGTATATATAATTTAGTGTAGCGAGTCTCTTATTTAAACATTCAATCCAGCCCCTTCAATTATTATTTTTTTCGTTCCAAGTAAGGATGATGTAAATTTTCCTGTCTTATAGTAGACTCGTAATATTTTACAAATGATTTTTAGGTTAAATCATAACAAATGTTCTTAAATTATAGTTTTATAGTATAGACGTAGAAAAAAAAATGTTTCTTTACAAACGTGTTTTTTTAAATATACACTGGAATTGTTTTATATTTTATTGCATTTTCCTAGTTTTTTCTACTTCATAAATTTAGTTTTTTTTTCAGTATTTACAATAAACTTAAATAATATATAATATTAATCTAGAAATCAATTCTGAAGAATAAACGAGATTATAAATATATGTACTTAGTTCTTAAAGTTTCTTAATCTAAGTTCAAATCTGAGTTCAAATAGATCAACTTGTCTGGTCCAGCTTAGAGCCCTTTTGTCCTAGTGCTTCAGCCTCAGCTAGAGTGTCAGGCATGGCAGTCCCCAAAGTTTCGGGCTGCGTCAGAACCAGAAGACCAGAGATTATGCCCATAGTACCGAACATGATTGATGGGATACCATGCCAATATTCCATCTGTAAATTCAAACATAACTTGGTTATATTATGACATTTCATATTTCGAAATCATTCATTTCAAGAGATATGAATACTTTTGTCAAAAAAAGGATATTATAACTTCCTTTTTATCAATTTGTAACTTTAATTTATAAAATAACTAGCGACTCATCCTGGCTTCGCTCGAGTTCGTCCGTAGGTATGTTTTAACGATTAGTATGGAATAGATAGACTATATATTATATATACATGGGTACAAAATAAACAGTTCTGAACTTTTCGATTTTCCATCTGTTTTTTTGGGGTTACCCTTTTTTTATACTTAAACCACCCATACCCCCAACAAAACAAAAAAAGAATTATTCAAATTGGTCCAGCCGTTTCTGAGATTTAGCGAGACTAACGAACGGCAATTGATTTCTATATATATATATATATATATATATATATATATATATATATATATATATATATATATATATATATATATATATATATATATATATTATATAGGGGCAAAAATGTTTTCCAAAGTATTATAGTAAAGACTTTCGAAGCCTGTGTAAGTCCGTCCGTCCTCAGAAATCAATGTTTGTAATGTTGCAAGAGAGTTTAGATAAACTGATAATATTTATAGGGGAAAAAGTAAAATACGTACAAGAACGGGTGTCAAAGGAGCTGTGATAGATCCAATGCGACCAACCATAGAAGAGAAAGCAAGAAGACTGTGACGATATTCAGTCGGGTACAACTCCGACGTGAATAAATATAACGACGTCATTACTATAGAGATCCCAAATTTTCCCAGCAAAAAGATAATTAGTCGCAGAACACTCAAATCTGAAAAAAATATGTGAAATCTTGAACTTCAATTTATCCTAAGTTATCTACTCTGTGTAAATAATTCGACTGTTCAAATGTAAGTTCTATTTTTAAATAGGAAATACTATTGTAGCAGAAAAAAAAAAAACAAAAATTTGTTTTAAATTTATTTTAGAATGTTGTATGTTCTTATGAATAAATTTCAGGATTATCTACAGAACTTGCACCCATTTAGATTTCAATGCTTTTGCCGGCGAAGTCGACAACCATGAATATTCTTAATATTGAACTTGGCTCCCATTTTCACATTTACGTTTTTGATGGGATTAAATACACAAGTTACTCACCATTAGGAACGAATACGAATACAATGTTACACAGCGCACTGAAGAAGAAACCAGAAGATAAGGTAGCTTTCCTTCCAATTCTATTAAGTACCAGAACTGCTGTGAAGTAGCCAGGGATTTCTATAGCGCAAGTCAATATGAAATTTAAGTATATGGTATCGGAGAGGCTCGTCGAATTGATGGATAGCCCATAATATACAAAAGTTGTGGTGATCCACCATATAGGCGTCGTGCACACTCGTCGACGTAATACGGGAGAGCTCATTATGCTGCGGATTAAGCCAGGCTTTTCAATCTAAAAAAAAGAAAAATATAAAAACACATTTGTTATCTTCACCAAAATCTCCTCAAAATATAAATCTCAATAAGTTTTAGCTTACAATGAAACATATAAAGATAATAAAATAATTTCAGGATCTCTTCCTTCATAGGCCCATAAAGCAAGTTTAAGATAACTACAACAGCTGCTTCACTAACATCATAGTATGAAAAGTCATACTATGGTCTTGCACTATACTTGAATATCTAATCGTAGAGACCTTATAAGCGTAACACACATCAAGAATGACTTAACAATAATTGGACTTTAATGCCTCGCCTGCAATGAAAACAGTTTTAATCGGCGAAAAAAATTATAAAATACAGCTTCAGTACCTTAATGTGTGTATTGTTTGTGGAGTAGTGGTATAATTTAATAATCATCTGTAACATATAACAAATCTTATGATTCTATGATATTCGTATGATAGTAGTGACACTAAATATCTGTCCTTATAGGAAGGACTAACTAGGGTTATTATGTAAATATTGATTTTGGCTGTAAAATATTCATACGGCTTGAGTATTACATAGAAGCTGGTGAACAATAAAGTAAATGTATCTGAAAGTCTTGTCGCTTATCCAGTTTTATGTTTTTATTACTGTTGATATCGATAATATCATATTCTGCTAATCCTTCTAATATATCAATATCTCTATTTCAACAAAAACAATCAATATGAAATTCCTCATGTCAGTGAAGCAACACTGTTTTTGGGAATTAATATCAGGATTAGGTTTAAAAATTAACAATCAAATTAAAATATTTTAAAGTAGAAACTACTGCAGTAGAAACAGTTTCATAAATGTACTTATTTTTATAATATTTAAAAAAAGACTTACGTCTGATGAAGTCATGGATTTTTCTGGTGGATTCATCAAAGCTTGCAAACTCTTCTCGCTGATATACGTTTTGTTTACTCTCGCTACATTTTCTAAGACATTTTTAGCTTCTTCATACTTTTTTTTCGAAAGAAGCCACCTTACACTTTCTGATAAAAACCAGTAATAACATATGATCAGGAAGCAGGGAATATTCAAAACCATAATTAAGTTTCTCCATGGTTGAACAATCCAAGCTATTCCACCAAGAACTACTTGTCCCACAGCAAACATAGACGACGACGTAGCACTTGTGACTACACGATACTTTGGTCCAACGAGCTCCGCAGCTGTAGAGAATTGAAATTTGAATATTAAAATTAAGTAATGTTCATATTAAATGATGATATTTCATACTTTCTTAGATTTACGCGAATATTTGACATTTTAAATAAAACTATATTTTCAGATTTCTTCGCGAATATATTTTGATTTTTGGTCCCCGACGTTTCGAATACTTCACAGCAATCGTGGTCACAGGAGAGACTAAGATTTTAGACGTCTCAAAGGTTATATACTTGTTACAGGCAATGCCTACCCATAATATTGAAAAAATGATTTCAATGTTCAATATTCTTTGTTCTATGATCTGCATTCACAGATTTTGGAAAAAATGTTCAGTCCGCGAAAAAAAAATGCTAATGTACAAAAATGCTAAAAAACCAAAAAAATTATTTGTACTGAGCAAATAGCAACCGATAATTTTCTTGGATGGATATCATTTAAAATCCTCGTTAATGCATCTTTCAGCTCCTGAACACTGTTGTTTTTTTTTTGTAGACTTCGTTTTTTAGGTAGCCCCACAAAAAAAATCAAGAGGTTAGATCGGGGCTGCGAGGTGGCCACTTAATTGGACCTTGGGTAACTATCCACTGTGTCCCGAATTGTCTATTCAAATTGGAACGCGTAAGGCGGCTGTTGTGTGACGGAGCGCCATCTTGCTGAAAATAAACTTTTCACAATTCCTATAGGAGCCATTCATCTAACTGGTTTTGGAAATTCTCTAAAATGACCGTTATACACGGTAAAATTAAGAGTTCCTTCATAAAATTCCACCATTACGACTAGGTACGACATTACACCACACCAACAGTTCAAAGAGAAACGAACCTGACTATGGCTTTCCCGAACTCTGAGAAGATTTTTTCTTGACCAATGGTGGTGATTTCATCGGTTGTACATACCGTTATTGGAAAAATTGGTTTTGTCAGACCATAGTAGGTACTTTAGAAATTCATGATCTCTACTTATTTTTTCTCTTAGCCATCTGCAAAAGGTTATTCTTCATACATTGTCACCCGGATGTAATGCTTGAACTATGCGCCTCTGTCGATAGCATTTATAACTCTATTTTTTAAAAGTTTTTAATACAAGTGAGTGTGAAACACCCACTTCAAGAGCGACATATCTGGATGATATCTCTGGATAAGCTTCCACATAGGTTAAAATAGCAACCTCTGTGTCTATGTCCAGAACGCGAGGCTGCCGTACTAACTTCTTTTTGAACGAACCACTTTCTTTGAGATTCTTCAAAAGGTCATTAATAACCTTTCTTGTTGGTACTTATCCCAACGGATACATATTCGTGTACCACACCAATGCAGCTTCCGTGTTTCTATTATTTACAAAATACGCTTCAATTAAGTCCAATCATTCGCGATTTGAAGATATTTTTTAACAAGTAGTTCGTAAATTGCAACTAACAATCTAGAATTTACTCAGCGCAAACATAATAATGACCTGAAGATATTCGAATCGAATTCAAAGTTTGATCAACAAAAAGTTTGGCCAACGTAGAAATTTGACTTCCTTACCGAAATGTATGGGAAAAGTTTTTGGCGATTTCTACAATTTCTAGTACTCATACCTCAAATGGTCCCATAGAGTCTTTTGATCCTGCCATGAAATAGGATCGATTGGCACAAAAAAAAATTTTGGTATTTTAGCATTTTTTTCGCGGGCTGTACATTTTTTCCAAAATCTATGAATGCAGTTCAGAATATCTCAAAAAGTTATGGATGGTCTCCTAGGAACGTTTTCCTGTAACTACAATGGTTAAGGTACCTGCCCTTACTGTCCAGTCTCAAAAATCCACCTGTATAATATGTATAACCATAAAGAAAATTAAAAATTAAAAATATTATTTTTTAAGCAATATTATTGTTTTATATGTAAGTTAAAGTTATTTTCTTCTGTAACCATAATTGCTGTAAAGCATTCGAAACGTCGGAAACCAAAAATCAAAATAAATCCGCGAAAAAATCCGAAAATATAGTTTTATTTATAATGATATTTACTTCGTATAATTAAAATAGAATTACCGAAAATGTATGCAGAGCTATATGTTCCCGCTCCGAGCGTCGTTTGGAGGAGTTGAAGAATCAAATACATAGTATAGTTGACAGAGAACGCACGAATTAGGCCAATGAGTGCAAAATTAAAAACGCTGATTATAAGAGCCCATTTTCGACCAAATCTATCAGAGATGTAGCCAGTAATCGGCAACACTAGTAATGTTCCTACACTGCTCAGTGTGCCTGCCAAAGCTCTCAGCCATTCTTGACATCCTAAGTCAAACTAAAATAAGTACACACAGATTTAAAAAAAAAAAACAAACATGTTACTGGATATTATTTTTATGAACTAACTATAGTTTGATCAAATTTATTATAAAAAAGTGGTAGGTTACATTTTTATAAAATATATTTTTTCATTTGACGACACGTTTGGCTCAGTTTGTAGTGACCCAACTTGCAGTGCCAGCGGTCACGGGTTAGAGTCCCGCTGGGAGCATTCATTTTTGTGATGAGAATGTTTGTACTCCAGTCATGGGTGTTTATATTTAAAATATGTATGTATGTATTTAAAGTTATATATGTGTAGTGTATCAACTATCTGGTATCCATAACGCAAGCCTCGTAGCTTACCATGGAACTAGATAGTGCTGTGTGTTAATGTCCCAATATATTTATTTATTATTTATTGATAACTCACCTCATATACCACGGAGTTGTCCCTTGCGTATACAAAACTATCACATGAAATTGTTTGCATTTGATTGAACAGGTTAGCTGGGCAGTAGTCCAGGGTACCGTTGGTTCCTAAATTCATAGGCACATATCGTTGACAACTTGAGAAACCGGAGTTGGTTTCCGGTATAGCATTTAAAACCCACTCTGGTTCGTAAAGGTTCAATTTACTATCTTCACCACATTCCGGAATCCGACATCTAACAATTTAGACAATTATTTATTATCAATTTTAGTACCACGATTACGTGTAAAGAATACATACGAGTATATATACATAAAATTAAATAATAATCTAATATATGTATGTATAAATATCTCGTGTCAAGGTGTTTGTGGTCGCACTCCTCCGAAATGGCTCGATCGATTTTAACGGAACTTTTTTGGTATATTTGGTAGGTAAGACAATAGGATATAAAGTATTTTTATTTTTATTTACCACCAATCTGTTAACCAGTCGAATTTTGTTCTAACCGATAGATAAATAATATACAGAATGTGCCTAGGTAGCCTTACCTACTCATTTCTTGACCACACTACCTGGCAAGAAGATATAAACAGGTAAGTTACTATAGGTAACTTCACGGATACTATATGTAACTTAGGCTACCTAGGCATGATTTTTGTATTATTTAGTATCGGTTACGACAAAAATCGGCTGTTTAACAGAACGGTGAAAAAAAAAGAAATATTTTTGATTAATTAATTTATCCGGCTTTCAGGCTATAATTGAATGATGCATGAGTTGTTAAATGGATACGTAGAAGCCTTGAACGACATAAAATGGAAAACTTTCTATCTATCAAATCTGAACTAATATATGAAATGTTCTACATTAATTAAAATAGAGACAGCACTTTCCACGTTGTCTAAGCTGCGAGCAATATAAGATTATATTATAATGAACTTATTTATATTACCTGTGTGGTACGGCTGCTGCGGAAAAAATATAATCGCTCATAAACGCAGATGAAATAATTGGCAAAGCAACCAATAATATATTTCTCAGCTGGAACCAACCGAACTGCCCCAGCTCGTTGACCAGCACATCATCAAGATCTAAGGGTTTCTCAAACGCACTAGCTTTTCTTCCATTGACATAACTTTGTTTCCTTGATGGAGCATCCACTCCATTTTCTGTTTGATCTTTAGACATTTCGATTTCTTTTAGAGAACGCGATGCTCCATACCACGGAACTCTTTTGAATAAGGATAGTGGTTAATCTTGATATTTATCAACTCTTTGTGAAGCAATAAATCTATTATCAATTTTTTATCAAACTTTTCATTTATATGCGTTTATTTAATCCAATAATATATCAATCGTCTGTAACATAATCGGATCGGAACTAAATTATTTATTGTCATATTATTTACTTTAGTCACATTGGTTAGTTTTAACAGATACCACTTAATAATGTCATCTCTTATTTACTGCATTGTAGCTCGATATATCCCTATACGATTTATGTTTTTTTAATGTACACAATTTGGGATAACGTACATAAAAATATTGTAAATAGAATTGAAACTTAATATGTAATCGTTAGTAATAAACATAGCAATTTATAACAAAGGGTTTAGACACACTGTGCACTCACATATTTTTATAACATTCCTACATTTAAGTCATAAAAATATTATTATCGATAATTTACTGATTGTAGACATATCATTTAAAGTTTATAATTGGTGTTAAGATGCTTCCGCAATAATTTTCTTTTCATTTGATTAGAATGTTGGATGTTGTCATTAAAATAAGAATTAGATTTTGTTGATATCAACCAGTGTATCTATAAAGTAACCATAGTCACCAACAGGAAGGCCAAGTTCTTTTTGACCGACTTTCAAAAACGTTGAGGCTTGCGTCAGCTAGTACATTAAATATGTATATTTAAAATGTTACTCATTAAGTACCTATTACAAAGGAAAACCTAGTTCACTTATTTCATACTTTCAAGTGCTTTGAAGGGGTTCGATATCAAAAATACGTAAAACCAAATCAAAATATACTTTATTCAAATAGAATTAACACACACTTTTGAATCGTCAATTTCAAATTATACATTTAAATTAAATGTTAGCGTAGTCAGTCCGTGGGGAATCTACCACCGGTTTGGAAGGCAGTTCTGCTAAGAAGAGCCGGCGAGAAACTCAACAGTTGCTCTTTTAAAATAAAATTTGTTTACAATACCGTAATATAATAATTATCTACAAAAAGAGTAATAATATAATATTCATTAAATCATCAAATGAAATGGCTTCATGAACGAAACACAATAAGCAAAGTGACGTCGTTGTAAAATTAATATGGCGGCCGCCGAAAAATGGTGATTTATAATTTCCACAATAACCTCTATTATATGGGTATCAATTGAAAGGGCTTGATAAGCGAAAGTGACATTATTCTAAGCCAAATATGGCGGACTCCCAAAGATGGCGGACTATGATTTTTATGCACCCCCATGATACGGATATTAAATGAAAGGGTTTGTTGAAAGGAATATGAATAAAATAAAAACTAAAAAATAAAAATTAAATTACAATTAAAAAACATTTAAAACAACAAACTTCTGTGTAGATTTACCTATGTAAATAAAAAAGAATACAATATGTAACTTGATCTTGATATGAGTAATTTTAAGAAAGAAATAATATGTTTTTTTATAAAATTCATAAATTGACAAGCTTTTATTTTATATAAATAGTGTAATGTTATAAATTGATGAAATTGATTTAATTTAAAGTTTATTTTCTTCGTTTCAGAGTATTTTAATAATTAAAGTTTGTTTTTAAAAATGTTTTTTTACTATTAACATTGAAAATGTTTTTTTTGACGCTTCTGTATAGGCCCGATTTTCAGCGAAAGTGCGACATCGCCCTGGTGTCGTGGCTTTTGGGACTACGTGACTGATTGGGATGTCAAAAGACGCGTCATGACAAGGGCTACAAAATGCAAAAAAAAAATTTGAATAAACTCAATCACTTTTTTTTAAAATCGAAATTGTGTGAAAAATGCGGTCGTTTTTCGCCCGATTTCGCTCAGAAAATAATTCATATCTCGAAAACGAAATGAGATATCGAAAAAATGAAAAAAAAAACCCCTAGAGATACGATTTTGGGCTACATTTAAAAAATCATTGGAGGTGCGTATCATGGCTGGGTTATTCAGAAGTTGTACCTTTGTGACGCAGAGTTTACGCCCGAAAAGCGCGTGAGCGCAATATTGATAGTGAATAAATATTTTAGAACATGATTATATATTTGAACGAAGTGATTCTTTATGCATAAATTAATATGTATTTAAACTAATAACTAACTAATATCTATACACATAATAAAACAGTAACTTAGCGAAATCTATACATGAAATATTTTTTTAAAACAATGACCGAAACCTATTGTGTACAGAATATATACCACAAAATAATAGTTATTAAAATTTTTGTCTGTATGCCTGTTTGTCTGTTTGGGTGTGCGCGTTTCACGCAAAAATTACGCAACCGATTTTAACTAAATTTTGTGTAGTGGTAACTTATTACTCGGGTCATATATAATATATTTAATCCCTTTTATAAAATATTATAATTAATTCAAATATTATAAATGCGAAAGTTTGGATGGATGTTTGTTACTCAAACATACCAGAACGGCTGAACGGATCTGGATGAAACGCACAGGGAAAGATTATAGTCCCGAAAAAACGTACGATTCCCGTGGGATAAATTTGTTTTTGTTTTACACAAAGCAAGCGATCGACTATCTATTCAATACTAACGGTTAAAATGTACCTAGGGACGAACCCGCGCGATGCGAGGGTGAGTCGCTAGTCTGTATCTATACATATACTAAAATTCAGAGTCAAATCTATACATTAAATATTTTTTGAAAAATCTTATTGAAATAGCCATCATTATCGATACAGAGGCCGAATCTATAGTTTTTAGAAGTTTTGTCTGTCTGTCTGTCTGGCAACGCATCACGAGAAAACCGCTGGACAGATTTTGATGAAATTTGGTATGATATTAGCTGGTTATCCAAGTCAACATATAGGATAATTTTTATTGCGGGAAAATATCTCATCTTTGAGAAATCTATGCTAACCGTTAAAATGTATCTATACATATAATAAAATTCTTACTGCGTTGAATCTGTACATTAAATATTTTTGGAAAATCTTACTGAGATAGTCATTATTTTCGACACAGAGGCGTCACGAGAAAAGCACTGGACAGATTTAGATGAGTATGATGATAGCTGGTTATCCGAGTCAACTTAAGGATACTTTTTACTGCGGAAAAATATTTCATCTCTGAGAAATCTATGATAGACGTTAAAACATAACTAGGGACAAACCCGAGCGAAGCGAGGGTGAGTCGCTAGTATATATATAAAAGGCTTTGTCCTGACTGAGTGATGGATCAACGCACAGCCTAAACCACTGGTCGTAGAGACGTGTAGTTTTGAAGAACTTATTCCTTATATGACGTAGGCATTGGATAAGAAAGGATTTTTCAAAATTCATCCCTTAAAGGGGTAAAAGGGGATACCAAAGTTTATCTGTGAAAAAAAAATATTTAAAATCAGAATCACTTAAAACTTAGTGTTAATGATCTTCAATTTAATTAAAGAAACACGTGTTTCATCTTTTTTTATAATTCATCTCGTAGGGGGGGTTAAAAGGGGATGAAAATTTGTAATTTATTTGTACTAAAGTCTGTAATTTTTAATGTAAAATGCACGGAAAGTGGTATTTAGCTTTAAAATAAATAATTAAAATGCGTATGTAATATGTAGATTAGATTTTTTTGAAATTTACCCCTTAAAGGAGTAAAAGGGGATGGTAAGGTTTATATGGAGAACAAAATGTTTATTGATCAGAGTTATCTGAAACTTGGTATTAATGAACTTGGCTTTGGGAACGTGCTACACTGACCCCCAAAAACATCAATGCTACTAATTTTAATAACAAAAGTGATTTTGATTTCAATAACTTAAGTCCTTTGAAAGGTCAGAAATAGAATATAGGTCTGTCGTTTTAGTGATGCAAATGGATGAAGCAGTTCACTATCCTGTAGAATTCCTTAACAGTATTCTATCCTTCTGAAGGCTGGCACACCTGTTGTGAATAAGCCACCAAAGCTGTGTAATCGGATAAGACTGCTAGCAATCTATAAAAAATATTGTGGCCTCTGTGTTTGCTTGATGTACTCGAGGGGAGTCAGTATTCATACCTCGAATAATACCACTAATAACCTCTGACTATGGCTTTGAATTTAATCTATCATAATTCCTCCTTAAAATTTGTATTGCAATGAGTATTAATAAATGTCAGGGCCAGTTATTAAAAGTATCAGGTATGGACATTTTAACAGAACTCAGAACCAGACGGAACATCCACCAATGTGGTATACAAAGAAGCTCTTAATGAAATTTTAATTCTTCGGTTTCTCCTAGTAATTAATATGTTAAAAATGATTTGATTCAATTCATTTCGCAGATTCATTTTCAATGTACCCGAAAGTCGTGGCAGACACGAGATCTGTGGATTTTTATTCATTTATTCCTTTTGAGTTGAAAACACTTGATGATGTTGTAAAAGTTCATTTGAAGAGAGTTTGTCAGATATATCTTCTGTGATACCCTAGTGCCTGTAGTTTGTACTGCAACCAGTAATACCTACTTCTTGTTTGCTGCTTCGGTCAACTACATGTACTTTATTTGTTTCATTAAATGATGTCCTCCTGACTGACTTCAAACGCGAAAATCATTCTCACTGAGATATTATAACGCAGAGGTATGCGCGCAGACACCATTGTATTCTCCATTCCTGTCACTCTTATACTCCAATAGGACGAAAATCCTACACGACTAGTGAAAAAAATCAGACGCAGACAAGCCATCATGGCTTTACTTGCTCTCCAAACTTCTTAATAGACCAGGACCTGGAACACGAACCCGAGACCATTTGCAGCTGTACATGCTAACCACTAGATCACAGAGATTTTATGAGGTCTGTTTACCGTCTTTGAAAGCGCCCACGTGATCTTTTGCCTTCTACTTTCCCTTACGTTTCATGGAGTCCTCTTTACGGGTGAAATGCCCGAAGGACTTGAGGATTCGTATTTGCACAGACGATGATAATCTCACATTGACATTCATTTCTTTTTGGATTGGTTGTTAATTGCGCTAGTATCTGGATATAATTCGACAGTTCTTAAAGTTTCTTAATTTAAATTAAGTTCAGATAGATTGTCCTAGTGCTTCAGCCTCAGCTAGAGTGTCAGGCATAGCAGTTCCCAAAGTTTCGGGCTGAGTCAGAACTAGAAGACCAGAGATTATGCCCATAATACCGAACATGATTGATGGGATACCATGCCAATATTCCATCTGTGAATTCAAATATATTTCGTTTCAAAATCGTATTTGGAAATAATCCAAATTAATGCATTTTCTGAAAATATTGATCTAGTTTTATAAAAAAATGATATTATAACTTTCTTTATATAATATGTATACTTTTTTTTAAGTGTTATAGTAAAGCTACTTTTGTAGCCTGTCTAATCCATCTTCGAAAATTAATGCTTGTAATGTTGCAAGAGAGTTCAGATAAACTGATAATATTTATAGAAGAAAAAGTAAAATACGTACAAGAACGGGTGTCAACGGAGCTGTGGTAGATCCAATGCGACCAACCATAGAAGAGAAAGCAAGAAGACTGTGACGGTATTCAGTCGGGTACAATTCTAACGTGAATAAATATACCGACATTATTACTATGGAGATTCCAAATTTGCCCAGTAAAAAGATAATTAGTCTAAGAACACTCAAATCTGAAAAAGATTATGTGAATTGTTTACATAATGTCCGTCGACAAAATTCAAACATATTACGGATTATAAAAAAATTGTTTTATAAGTTTACCGTGCCTTTACTTTTTTATTATGATTAAAAAATTAGTAACTTTTACTCAAATCCTTTATTTGCCAATAAAATACTTGGCGAGTGATACTTACTATCTTGGAAAAATCGTACACTAGCATACGATATCATTTAAATGATTCATTTTTTATAAGATACTAGTGACCCACTATCGCTCCGCTCGCTTGCGTCCCTATATTCCATTCAAATTTATAATAATACGAAAACTCTCAAAAAGAACGATTTTTTAACTTAATTCCAGATATCATCAGGCATCACTACATAGTATAAAACAAAGTCGTTTCCCGCTATCTGTCTGTCCCTATGTATGCTTAGATCGTTAAAACTACGCAACGGATTTTGATGCGATTTTTTTAAATACATAGAGTGATTTAAGAGGAAGGTTTATATGTATAATACATGCATATTATAATACAGAAAAGACGAGAAATTCAAAGATTTGTATTTCATACTAATCGTTAAAATGTACCTAGGGACAAACCCGAGCGAAGCGAGGGTGAGTCGCTAGTGTATTTCTAAAATATGTCCTTAATGTGTTGCATATATTTTTGCAAAATGTTCATTAACCATATGAAAGTTACTAAGAGAAACATTAGACAAACAAACAACCAAAGACTATTATTATAATTAAATACACAAGTTACTCACCATTAGGCACGAATACGAATACAATGTTACACAACGCACTAAAGAAGAAACCAGCAGATAAGGTAGCTTTCCTTCCAATTCTATCAAGGACCAGAAATACTGTGATGAAGCCAGGGATTTCTATAGCGCAAATCAATATGAAATTTATGTGTATGGTGTCGGAGAGGCTCGTCGAATTGATGGATAGCCCATAATATACAAACATTGTGGTGATCCACCATATAGGCGTCGTGCACACTCGTCGAAGTAATACGGGAGAGCTCATTATACTGCGGATTAAGCCAGGACTTTCAATCTAAAAAAAGAAAAATATAAAAATACAATTATTATCTTCACCAAAAACTCCTCAAAATATAAATCTCATTAAGTTTTATTAAAGAAAATGAAATAATTTTAATATCTTTTTTTTCATAGGCCCATAAAGTATGTTTAAGATAACTACAACAGCTGCTTCACTAACATTATTTATAATATAAAAAGATTACTATGGTCTTTTACTGTACTTATATATCTAATCATAGAGGTCTAATAAGCGTAACAAACATCAAGAACGACTTAACAATAATAGGACTTTAATGCCTTGCCAGGAAAGTTTTGATCTATGAAATAAATTATAAAATACAGCTTCAGTACCGTAATGTGTGTATTGTTTGTGGAGTAGTGATATAACTTAATAATAATAATCTGTAACATATAACAAATCTTAACTCGAGCAAGATTTTCCTTCCAGGTATAAAATTAACAAAATATTAATAGTAGTGACTTCAAATATCAGTACCTAGGAAGAACTAAAACCGAAAAATGGGTTATTATATAAATATTGATAATAATAATAATAATAACCCGCAGGGCAGCTTGTGGCGAGCTGTTGGTGAGTGGCGACACCACGGACCTGAGACCTCCCGGGGGAAACAACATCTGTCCCCCGCCTCTGGCTTGCCTTCATTGGCCGTCCAGAGTAGAGCGCAAGAGCCAAGTGCTCGAAAGGGTGGAAGTGCTCAATCTGCGTAATAACGGGGAAACCCGCTCACGAGCATTCTCGTGATGGTGAAACCCGTGCACACCTCTCAACACCCTTAGCCGACCACGCTGATGTTGCGCCCAAGGCACTATGCCGCTTTGTGGGGGCCCAGCTAGTGGGAGGCGAGTCACCGTCCGCCAAATATTCAATGTGAGACTGTTGAGCAGGCGGATGTCCGGTAGTCTTATCCAATAGCCCGTTTTTAGTCCATCCAAACTCCATTCTATAACCCTATTTAGTTTTCCATATTTTCCATAGTCCCTACGCGTTATCCGGAGGCCATCTATGGGCAATTCCCTATGGGTTACTCAGAGATGGATCCCGGCTGATGCGTCACATTAAACAAGCTTGAATCTCTTAAAGGGCCTCTACGTGTTGGACCTGTGTCCCCACGCAAGCCTTTCAACGGACCGGGCTCCTTCGAGCCCGTGAATTACAAAGAGACACAAATAATAATAATAATAATAATAATATCCTTTATTGTACACCCAGTAAAGAAGAGAGAAAATAAAAAACAAAAAAAAATTTGGCTGTAAAATATCCATATGGCTTAGGTACCAGATAGAAGCTGGTGAACAGTAAATTAACTGCGTCTGAATGTTTTGTAGCTTACTGGATAAGCAAAAAGACTTTCAGAAGATAAAACTGGTTTTGTTTTTATTACTATTCATATCAATAACATTATATTCTGCTAATACTTATACATACCTACATACCATGTAGTAATATGTCTATTTCAACAAAAACAATAAATATGTATTTCTTCATTGATGTCAGTGAAGCAACACTATTTTTGAGAATTATTATCAGGATCAGGTTTAAAAATTGACAATTGATTCAAATAATTGAAGCTGCAATGCAGTAGAAACTGTTTCGTAAATGTAGTTATTTTTATTATATTAAAAACGAAACTTACATCTGATAAAGTCATGGATTTTTCTGGTGGATTCATCAAAGCATGCAAACTCTTCTCGCTGATATATGTTTTGTTTACTCTCGCTACGTCTTCTAAAACATTTTTAGCTTCTTCATATTTTTTTTTTCGAAAGAAGCCACCTTACACTTTCTGATAAAACCCAGTAATAACATATAAACAGGAAGCAGGGAATATTTAAAATCATAGTTAAGTATCTCCATGGTTGAACAACCCAAGCTACTCCACCAAGAATTACTTGTCCCACAGCAAACATAGATGACAAAGTAGCACTTGTGATTACACGATACTTAGGTCCAACGAGCTCCACAGCTGTAGAGAATTGAAATTTGAATATTAAATTTAAACGATGTACATGTTAAATAATAATATTTACTACGTATAATTAAAATAGAGTTACCGAAAATGTATGCAGAACTAAATACTCCCGCTCCGAGTGTGGTTTGGAGGAGTTGAAGCATCAAATACATAGTATAGTTGATAGAGAACGCACGAATTAGACCAATAAGTGCGCAATTAAAAGCGCTGATTGTAAGAGCCCATTTTCGACCAAATCTATCAGAGATGTAGCCAGTAAACGGCAACACCAGTAATGTTCCTATATTGTTCAGTGTGCCTGCCAAAGCTCTTAACCATTCTTGACATCCCAAGTCGAACTGAAATAAGTACATATAGATTTAATAAAAAAAAAACATGTTTCTGGATATTATTTTTATGAGCTAACTAAAGTTTGATCAATATTATTATATAAATCTTGTAGGTTACATTTTTATAAAATATGTATATTTATTCATTGATAACTCACCTCATATACCACAGAATTTTCATCTGCGTAAACAAAACTATCACATGAAATTGTTTGCATTTGATTGAACAGATTATCTGGGCAGTAGTCCAAGGTACCGTTGGTTCCTAAATTCATAGGCACATACCGTTGACAACTTGAGAAACCGGAGTTGGTTTCCGGTATAGCATTTAAAACCCAATCTGGTTCGTAAAGGTTCAATTTACTATCTTCACCACATTCCGGAATACGACATCTAACAATTTAGATAATTAATTATTTTTAACTAGCAGCTCACCCTCGCTTCGCTCGGATTCGGCTCTAGACAAACAAAAACAAATCTATCCCACGGGAACCGTACATTTTATTACATACATTATTTTGATGTATGAACTATATTATAGCAAAGTTTCATTAAAATCCAATCAGTAGTTTTTGTGTACTAAGCTGTATAAGTTACTATAGTATTTTTTTTACTATTCCGCAGGAACTCTTTAATTTTTCGGGATGAAAAGAATCTAAAATGTTGATCGGGAATATAAGATACCACTTCGCAAAATTGCATTTAAATCGGTCGAACAGTTTCGGAGATTGGCCCGTATAAACAGACAGGGAAACAAAAAAATTGAAAAAAATCTGGATTTGTTCCATTTCTCATATGTATAGACACGTACCACCACTATGTGTTAAGAATATATATATATATATATATATATATATATATATATATATACAGGGTGGATCTTTGAGACGGGACAGTAAGGACAGGTACCTTAAATACTATAGTTACAGGAAAACGTTCCTACAAGACCATCCATAACTTTTTGAGATATTCTGAACTGCATTCACAGATTTTGGAAAAAATGTACAGTCAGTGAGAAAAATGCTAAAATACGAAAAAAATTTTTTTCATGTCAATCGATCCTATTTCATGTAGGGATCAAAAGACTCTATGGGGCCATTTAAGGTTTGAGTACTAGAAATGACAGAAATCGCCAAAATCTTTTCCCATACATTTTGTATGGAAAAACGTTTAATCAACTCGAAATATTCTTTGTTGCCAAACGGTCCTATTTTTTAATGTAATCAAAAGACTCTTAATACAAACGTAAATAGGTAACATTTAGGTGATCTACAAAATAAATAGCTTAAAATGGATATCGTGTTTCAAAAAAAAAACACTTTTAGTTGATATAATTTTATTTTATTTTTATTTGTCAATGCAATTATGATTTTCTCAAAGAGTCTTTTGATCACATTAAAAAATAGGACCGTTTGGCAACAAAGAATATTTCGAGTTGATTAAACGTTTTTCCATACAAAATGTATGGAGAAGGATTTTGGCGATTTCTGTCATTTCTAGTACTCAAACCTTAAATGGTCCCATAGAGTCTTTTGATCCTTACATGAAATAGGATCGATTGACATAAAATTTTTTTCGAATTTTAGCATTTTTCTCGCTGACTGTACATTTTTTCCAAAATCTGTGAATGCAGTTCAAAATATCTCAAAAAGTTGTGGATGGTCTCCTTGGAGCGTTTTCCTGTAACTATAGTATTTAAGGTACCTGCCCTTACTGTCCCGTCTCAAAAATCCACCCTGTATATAAAATTTTATCAAATAAACGTTTTATCATAATATTTTCTTAGATTCACGCGAATATTTGACATTTTAAATAAATAAAACTATCATTTCGGATTATTCTCTATATATCGCACGGGTGAGACTCTCTCGTGACCATGATTGCTGTAAAGCATTCGAAACAACGGGAACCCAAAATCAAAATAAATCCGCTAAATAATCCGAAAAAAATGTTTTATTTAAAATACTTTATCATTTTTGTCCAAAATCTTAAATTCAGTACTAACACCCTTAGACTTTTCTAATCAATGTTGACATTGTACGATGCTTAGGTATGTCATTTTCATATATTGTTTAGTTTCTATTAACGATAGCGATTTTAGCGAGTAAAGCTACTGGATAAACATATCGAATTGTGGTACAAAAAGTATGAAATTTTTCGAAGAGTTTCGGATATTGGGATGTTTGAAGAGTTGCATTAATGATTGAATCATGCATGGGTTGTTTAACAGATACATAGGAGCCTTAGGACAGTTTGACTACGTTCTGAACAACGTAACATAGAACACTTTCTATCCATCAAATCTGAACTTATAGATGAAATGTTCTATATGAACTGAAATACAAACAGTACTTTCCACGTTATCTTAGCTGCGCGCAATATATAATTATATTATAATAAACTTATTTATATTACCTGTGTGGTACGGCTGCTGCGGTAAAAATATAATCGCTTATAAACGCAGTTGAAAGAATTGGTAAACCAACCAATAAAATATTTCTCAGCTGAAACCAGCCGAACTGCCCCAGTTCGTTGACCAGCACATCATCAAGATCTAAGGGTTTCTCAAACGCACTAGCTTCTCTTCCATTGACATAACTTTGTTTTCTTAGTGGATCATCCATTCCATTTTCTGTTTGATCTTTAGACATTTCGATTTATTTTAGAGAACGCGGAGCTCTATGCCACGGAACCTTTTTGAATGAGAATAGTGGTTAATCGTGATATTTATCAACTATTTGTTAAGCAACAAATCTTTTCATCTATATACATTTGTTTAATCCAATAATATATCAAGCGTCAGTAACCCAATCTAATCGGAATTAAATTATTTCAATTTCAAATTGTTTACTTAGGTCACATGGGTTAATTTTAACTGCTACCACTTAATAATGTCATGTCTTACTTACTACTCTTTAATGGGCCAGCTGTTGAATTGACTTTTGATGCACTTTTAGTTTAAAATTGTATTAAGCCAGATTTTTATACTTTGGTTATTACCTGTAGCTCGATATATCCCTAACAGTGAGTTCAGAAACACTAAAAATTTTTTTCTTATGCCCGCTGCATAAAATGCCTGCTTGTAAACCCGGTCTTGTGACTTACCGTAGTTTCTATACGCAAACTTCAGTTGGCCTCAAAGGGTCTTTTGATCACATTAAAAAATAGGACTGTTTGGCAAAAAAAATATTTCGTGTTGATTAAACGCTTTTCCGTACAAAATGTATGGGAAAAGATTTTTGCAATTTCTGTCATTTCTAGTACTCAAACCTTAAATGGCCCCATAGAGTCTTTTGACCCCTACATGAAATAGGATCGATTGACATAAAATTTTTTTTTTGGTATTTTAGCATTTTTCTCGCTGACTGTACATTTTTTCCAAAATGTTTGAATGCAGTTCAGAATATCTCAAAAAGTTATGGAAGGTCTCCTAGGAACGTTTTCCTGTAACTATAGTATTTAAGGTACCTGCCCTTACTGTGCCGTCTCAAAAATCCACCCTGGATAATAAAATAAAAAAATATATATATATAAACTAAAAAAAAAAACGACCTCAAAAAAAAAAGGACTAAAAAGTATAAAATAACTGATTGGTAGTTTTCATTCATTATAGTTACCTAAACAGATATTTACGAAGTCGGTTTTAATATTTTTTTTTAAGTTTTTATTTTTCCCTTTTTAGTGTAAACATAGTAGTAGCAAAGTAAGAAGAAAGTATTTTAATAAAATATTCGCTTAAGTTTGATGCCAATTTTTATATGAAGACTGACAAACTAAAATTCGCTTTTATTAGTAACACTAAAAATTCTGACTTTAAAATCCAATTCTAACATATTCTGCTTGTAAAATCAAATAAAATAAGCCCAAACTCAAAGTATGTACTATTAGCCGTTGATGAGTTCCACCTGCTCACCTTCTGGCCTTACTGTCAGATCAGGTCTACGATAGCGAACCACTGCACTATCAACGGAAATAGAAACGCTTACAAAGTTTTAAGTCATTATAACAATTAGAAGTAGGTTAAATTCATAATTAGCTATTTTTCCACCCTATCCCTAAGGATGTAATATATTTTTAACATTGAAAATGTTTTTTTTGTCGCTTCGGTATAGGCCCGATTTTCAACGAAAGTGCGACATCGCCCTGGTGTCGTGGCTTTGGGGACTACGTGACTGATTGGGATGTCAAAAGACGCGTCACGATAAGGGCTACAAAATGCAAAAAGATTTTTTCAATAAACTCAATTATTTTTTTATAAATCGAAATAGTGTGAAAAATGCGGTCGTTTTTCGCCCGGTTTCGCTCAGAAAATAATTTATATCTCGAAAACGAAATGAGATATGGAAAAAATGAAAAAAAACCCCTAGAGATACGATTTTGGGCTACATTTAAAACATCATTGGAGGTGCGTATCATGGCTAGGTTATTCGGAAGTTGTACCTTTGTGGGATAAATTTGTTTTTGTTTTACACAAAGCAAGCGATCGACTATCTATTCAATACTAACGGTTAAAATGTACCTAGGGACGAACCCGCGCGATGCGAGGGTGAGTCGCTAGTCTGTATCTATACATATACTAAAATTCAGAGTCAAATCTATACATTAAATATTTTTTGGAAAATCTTATTGAAATAGCCATCATTATCGATACAGAGGCCGAATCTATAGTTTTTAGAAGTTTTGTCTGTCTGTCTGTCTGGCAACGCATCACGAGAAAACCGCTGGACAGATTTTGATGAAATTTGGTATGATATTAGCTGGTTATCCAAGTCAACATATAGGATAATTTTTATTGCGGGAAAATATCTCATCTTTGAGAAATCTATGCTAACCGTTAAAATGTATCTATACATGTAATAAAATTCTAACTGCGTCGAATCTGTACATTAAATATTTTCAGAAAATTTTATTAAAATAGTCATTATTGTCGACACAGAGGCCGAATCTACAGTTTTTAGAATTTTTGTCTATCTGTCTGTCTGGGAACGCATCACGAGAAAAGCACTGGATAGAATCGGATGAAATTTGGTATGATGATAGCTGGTTATCCAAGTCAACTTAAGTATACTTTTTACTGCGGGAAAATATTTCATTTCTGAGAAATCTATACTAGACGTTAAAACATAACTAGGGACGAACCCGAGCGAAGCGAGGGTGAGTCGCTAGTATATATATAAAAGGCTTTGTTTACTAAACTACTGGTCGTAGAGACGTGTATTTTTGAAGAACTTATTCGTCATCGGATAAAAAAGGATTTTTCCAAATTCATCCCTTAAAGGGATAAAAGGGGATACCAAAATTTATCTGTGAAAAAAATTATTTAAAATCAGAATTACTAGAAACTTAGTATTAATGATCTTCAATTCAATTAAAGAAACACGTGTTTCATCTTTTTTTATAATACATCTCGTAAGGTGGTAAAAAGGGGATGAAAATTTGTAATTTATATGTATTAAAGTCTGTAATTTTTAATGTAAAACGCACGGAAAGTGGTATTTAGCTTTAAAATAATTAAAATATGTATGTAATATGTATATTAGATTTTTTGAAATTTATCCCTTAAAGGAGTAAAAGGGGATGGTAAGGTATATATAGAGAACAATATGTTTATTGATCAGAGTTATCTGAAACTTGGTATTAATGAACTTGGCTTTATGAACGTGCTACACTGACCCCCAAAAACAATAATGCTACTGATCTTAATAACAAAAGTGATTTTGATTTAAATAACTTAAGTCCTTTGGAGGGCCAGAAATAGAATATAGATCTGTCGTTTTAGTGATGCAAATGGATGAAGCAGTTCACTATCCTGTAGAATTCCTTAACAGTATTCTATCCTTCTGAAGGCTGGCACACCTGTTGTGAATAAGCCACCAAAGCTGTGTAATCGGATGAGACTGCTAGTAATCTATAAAAAAATATTGTGGCCACTGTGTTTGGCTGTACACTGTACTGGATGTACTCGAGGGGAATTAATATTCATACCTCGAATAATGCCACTGATAACCTCTGACTATGGCTTTGAATTAAATCTATGATAATTCCTCCTTAAAATTTGTATTGCAATGAGTATTAATAAATGTCAAGGCCAGCTGTTAAAAGTAGCAGGTATGTACTTTAGAGATTTGCTTCTTACATGGACATTTTAACAGAACCCAGAACCAGACGGAACATCCACCAATGTGGTATACAAAGAAGCTCTAAATCAAATTTTAATTCTTCGGGTTCTCCTAGTAATTAATATGTTAAAAATGATTTAATTCAATTCATTTGGCAGGTTCATTTTCAATGTACCCGAAGGTCGTGGCAGACACGAGATCTGTGGACTTTTTTAATTTAAATGGGAACAATCTGAAAGTATATACTTTCAAACAAAATAAAAATTATCCAAATCGGATAATAAATGACGGAGTTCTGGGGTAATAAACGTAAAAAAAATACAGCCGAATTGAGAACCTCCTCCTTTTTGTAGAAGTCGGTTGAAAATAGTAGTAAAACACCATTTAAAAAGCAAGCCTACCTGTGTAGCAAGATTTACCAAAGTAAATAAAAAAGAATACAATATGTAGCTTCATGTTGAGATAAGTACATAATTAAAAAAAATGAATTTTTATAAAATAGGTTAATCTCGCGACAAGATTTTATTTTATATAAATTGTGTAATGTAATAAATTGATGAACTTGATTTAGTTTAAAGTTTATTTTCTTCGTTTTAGAGCATTTAAATAAAAGCTTGTTTTAAAACTATTCTTTAACTATTATATTTATTTAAAATTCATAAAAATGCCTTTTGAGTTGAAAAAACTTGATGATGTTGTAATAGTTCATTCATTAGATGATGTTTTAATAGTTCATTTCAAGAGAGTTTGTCAGACATAGTGAGTGGTTTCGGCCGGTATCAAGTGTGGCAATGTCTTCTTGCCTTGGTGCCTGTAGTTTATACTGCAAACAGTAATACTAATTTCTTGTTCGCTGCTGCGTCTATACAGGGTGGAACAAATCGATGGGACATGGAAGAAAAGTACCTTAAATATTGAAGTTATCAAGATTTACTCAAAGGAAACATTTCTTTATTTTTCATTTTCATCAATTGTAACATACAATTTTCGTTCGAAACATTTCATCCTCTCTATCTAGTAATTCGATAAAACACCAAACCTCGTATTAACAGAAGACACATGCAAAACGTCAAATGGGTTAAATTATTATTTTTATCACCATTTTTCTGCAGAATTTATTACTTTATAGTACCATTAATTATACTCGATAAGAAAATACATTTTTTGATACCGCTAAGGTTATTTGAGTAAGATGTTTGTTTACATTATTATGTTACTTGTATTAATACTCTATGCCGTGCTAACTTTACATTCGTAAACGGGCTATCAATACAAAAAGTGGTAATTTTGAGCTACTGTTCTCATAAATTTGGATATAATATCCCATATATCTGTAGGTATATTATATTTTGCGTCATATATTTTTACGAACTGCTTAAAATGGTTATTAGTCTAGCAGCTTGATTCGGTATTCACACCATCAAAGTGTTCAACAAACGCACTGCCGCATTGACTGATTCCCTTATTTATTTTATTCTTCATTTATTTTATCTCTAAGTGGAATAGAGGTCGCGATTCCTTTCAAACGTTTATTTTAAAAGCGAGCGACAACTATAGAGAATAATTTCACAGATTTTTCCATTTTCCACCATAGCATATTTTGTCATCAGGGGGTTTTATCACACAAGCAAAGTGCAAGGACGTTTACTTTATTATACCTATTTGATTATTGACCTAAAATTTGTAACAGATATCTTATCCATGGCAATAATTTTAAATTAAGAATCAATATTAAGCTTATTGATAAATATATCGCATTTATTATAATGCTTTGTGTACATACATAAGTACAAAATTCAAACGACGCGATGCCTGAAAATTCCGTATTCATTAAAGCAAGTCCTTATTCTTTTTTAAATTCATTATGAGTAATGAATATTAACATACTGAGTTGCGAAAAAAGAACAAAAAGGTCACGTTTAATTACCAGAATTGACATCCTTATGGTTTTTCTATTTGTATAAAAAAAAATTAAAGCGCCTTTTACTCTATAAATTTTAAAAATAAGTAAGACCGTCTACAAAATTTCCATTAATATCCATCACATCAGCCATATACACTAAATAATCCCATTTTTTACATAATAATAAAAATAAAAAATCAACAAAATAGTAATATTTTAAAAGTAACAGTTGTCACATCGACAGCAGTATTGAGTCGAATAGATACATCCACTTTTAGACATCAGCATCAATCTGGATGACAATGCGACTAAACTGTTAGGTACAGACCCTAAACATAGATATAACTAGTAAAAACGCAGCTTTTGGACTCGCGAGGGTTTGAAAATCTGCCATCTTCATACATCATTCTACTTCATACTTCATAACTCTTTTAACGTTTACCAATAGGAAATGCTCTGCAAATATATCTAGTACATGTAAATTCATACTAAAGATTGCAATCTACGCCAAGGCCAAGCTTTTGATTTCATTCGATATCAATGTGCGATTACATTCAAAAGTCACCGTTGGGACTTCATATAATGTGATTTGATCATCATTTTCACATTCCAAATTAGTTGAAAGACATTGTTTTTCTTGATTTGATACAATTATTATTTAAAAACACTCTGATCATCATGTAAACATTGTAAATTATTTTTATCGAATATAACATTGCGATCCTTGGGGATTATATATAATTTTTAACGTATTGAGAGGCGGATTTCCCAGAAATTCGCACGGAGGCGTTAAGATATATCAAAGCTGCCTTAATATTATCACGATAAAATATCACATTTATTTATTAGGTATAACATTAAGATATTACAATAAAATCTTTGTACCCTTCACCATCATTTGGTCAATAGAATTACGTAAAGACGAAGTAAAATCTGTGACATCTTGATGAAATTTGATGACTTGGACATTATATCTAAAACTAGCGACTCACCCTCGCTTCGCTTCGGGTTCGCCCCTAGACAAAAACAAATCTATCCCACGAGAACCGTATATTTTTCCGGGATGATATAGCCTACAACTTTCCTCAATTAACAGGCTATCTAATGCAAAAAGAATTTTTCAAATCGGATTAGTAGTTCCTGAGATTAGCGCGTTCAACCAAACAAACAAACAAACGAAGAAACTCTTCAGCTTTATAATATTATATTAGTATAGATTAACCACCTTTAAGTTGATATACTGTATGTAATAACTGCATGAACTTCAGGGATTAATTGTTCTTCAAGATTTTTTTTAAGCCTGAGGTTGTTGTCCAGGGTCTATATTGTTGTCTATAGAAAATATATTAAATTTATTTTTTACTTGAAATTGGTGACACAGTGTATAATATCCGTCATTTTCAATATAATATAAATCAAACCAACGACAATGACATGAATTGTAGTGTATTCTTCTCAGCATTATCGAAATAAACGGCCTATTTCAAAAAATGATAATTTTCGCGATAAGAATTCGATTCCGCGTCTTAAACTCTTTTCTGACGGTTTCTTACCGGTATGAGAGCCGGATACACCACGACCTTTACCGATCAGTTTCAATAAAAGATAAATACGCCTAAAATAGCTTGCCTATCGAAATCCTGACCAGGCTATTTTTTAATTTATTAAATAACTAGCATCGCCCGCGGCTCCGCCCGCGTTCAGTTGATCAAAAATTAAATTCTTAGGTTTTACACATTAGTATACTCTTACATATACCACTTTCATTGCGCACCGCATGATTGGTAAATAATGGCAGAGATTGACAATGCCACAAAGGTTCCTCCGTTAATCTCATATTTGATTTAGTGATATTGCACTTTTTGTTTTAACAATAACATTTATGTATGTATGTCTATACTTCTGTTTTGTATGTTTGTTTAATTTTTAGCGATAAACTCTCAAACTACGGAATTAATTTTAATCATTTTTTACTAATAGACAGCTATTGATTAATTTAATATATAGCTGATTATTTAAATTACATAATGATAACTTTTCTTAATTAGCGCTAGTTAGTAATATTTTCCAAAACAATTTTCAAAAGAAAGTGTAATAAGTAAATAATTCTAAGCGAATACATTTTTTTATTTCATGTGGCTCTGCTAATATGATTAAAGTCGTAAGCATTTTATTGTGTCCTTTAAGCCTTTACCTTCCAAGTACAGGTGTCAAGAAAAAGTGAAAAAGTTGAGCTATAACAGTTCCTAAAATACTTTTTCATAGTTTTTGAGATATGAAATATTTTTAGTTACTCGCTTTGGCAGTTTAACAGCCATAAACTTGTTTTCCATAAAATGTTATAAAATAATATAAATTGAACTTATTTTTACGGTGCAAAAATGAGTAGGTATTGTGGAAACGTAAATATTATTCGTATTTATTTTAGTGTTAACCATACAAAACACGTAAGTAAGATAAACAACATAGCATTTTGCTATACGAAACCTAAAATGCGCGAGTTGGATTTACATTTGCCCAATTTTTACATTAAAAGATTAAAAAACATTAACATTATTTACTAAACAATAAAAATTTACAAATATTCTCATTTGAAAATTGTTTCGGCCAACAAAATATTACTAATATGTTACTAATTTATAAAGCCAAAAAGTTTGTTTTATTAAAAATTTAAGCACGGGCAGGGCCGCGGGTAATTTAGTAGTAATTATAGTAAAGTCATAGAAA
This sequence comes from Fabriciana adippe, assembly GCA_905404265.1. Classification (NCBI taxonomy): domain Eukaryota; kingdom Metazoa; phylum Arthropoda; class Insecta; order Lepidoptera; family Nymphalidae; genus Fabriciana; species Fabriciana adippe. Next base: position 397,232 of record FR989993.1, read on the forward strand.
GGTTATATCTGTACATTTTTTTTTTGCATAAAACTACGTATTTTAAAAACACATGGCGACATCTATTGTCAAATAGCTAAATAACACATAAATAAATTTTCATTAAAATAACTATTTTAATGAATAAAATAGCGCTGTTAATATTTCTTTTAAGATAAGTTTTTTTTAATAGTTTTAACATAATATATAAGTAAGTTGCCTTGCTAAAATATTAATAGCATCATCATGCTCTTACTTTAACCAGTTTTTGTATTTTTTCTCAGAAATGAGATATTTTCCTGCGGTAAAAAGAATCCTATGTGTTGAGCCGGATAACCTGCTATTACCATACCAAATTTCATTAAAATCCCTCTAGTGGTTTTTCTGTGATGCGGTCACATACAGACAGACAGAAAAAATTCTAAAAACTATAGATTCGGGCTCTATATCACTAATAATGAATATTTCAATAAGATTTTCCGAAAAAATATTGAATTTACGGGTTCGGCTTAGTTACAATTTTATTGTATGTATAGTTACTAATTTATGAAGCGAAAAAGTTTGCTTTACTGATAATTTAAACACGGGCGGAGCCGCGGGTGATTTAGAAGTAATTCTAATAAAATCGAAAAAAGGTCATATCTGTACATTTATTTTTTTGGGATTAAAACTATGTATTTTAAAAACACATGGCGACATCTATTGTCGAATATCTAAATAACACATAAATAAATATTAATTAAAATAACTATTTTAATGGATAAAATAGCGCTTTTAATAAATTGATTTTCAAGATAAGATATTTTTATATTTTTACCATATTTTGTAAGTTACCTTGCTAAACTGTTTACAAATAGTATCGTCGTGGTTTTCTTCCTAATAGTTTTTGTATTTTTTTTCAGAAATGAGATATTTTCTCGCGGTAAAAAGTATCCTATATGTTGACCCGGATAACCAGCTATCATCATACCAAATTTCATCAAAATCCCTCCAGTGGTTTTTCTGTGATGCGGTAACAGACAGACAGACAGACAGACAGACAGACAAAAATTCTAAAAACTATAGATTCGGCCTCTGCATCGATAATAATGTCTATTTCAATAAGATTTTCCAAAAAATATTTAATGTACAGATTCGGCTTAGTTAGAATTTTATTATATGTATAGATATCACATGATATTCCTATATTAGTTCCAATTTTAAATACTTAGTAACAAAAAACTAATATAAGTAATATTAAACAAGAATACGATACTGAGTGACATACCTGAGATAAATATCACTAATATTATACTATATATAATATTATATAAATTGTATTAGTTACAATATTATAATATTGCCAGACGAATATATTAATATTACCTAATCCTGAGAAATATCGGTACTAACCCATCTCTAATTATTTATCAAAGAACGGCTTAGTTCACTTTTTACCCGACTGCAAGGAAAGGGTTATGTTTTTCGCGTATATCTTAGTATGTTTTATGTAATATTATTTATTCCCTCACATCTTCCAAACCACTGGATAGATTTCTTTAATTAAGGTATCGTTAGATTCGTCTCATTAGTCCGAGTGTTCTTAGATAGGTGACATAAGAAAATTAAATATGGGGGCTGCTAGATTCCATAATGTGAAACAGAAAAAAAGAAAAAGCAACCAACTATGTCAAAGTCGTTGAATGGGTATTTAAAAATCATTTTTAATAATGGATTATTATAATATTAAGTAAATTTGAAAAGTTAAGCAAGGTACTTGCTACTATTAGCCTAATCTAAAAAATTTTATATAATTTAATTATCTAGTTGACTATTTGTACTTTATACATATAATAAAATTCTAAGTTGAATCTGTACATTAAATATTTTTTGGAAAATCTTATTGAAATAGTTATTGTTATCGATACAGTAGTCGAATCTATGGTTTTTAGAATTTTTGTTTGTCTGTCTAGGAACGCATCACGAGAAACTTGACAGATTTTGATGGGTATGATGCTAGCTGGTGAACGGCTGATATCCGGGTCATCATAAAGGGTTCTTTTTGCTGCGGGAAAATATCTCATCTCTGAGAAATCTATCCTAAACGTTGAACGTAACTAGGGATGAACCCGAGCGGAGTGAGGGTGAGTCGCTAGTATCAAATTCGTTGTGAAAAAAAAAAACATCTTTACCTATACTAATATTATAAAGAGAAAAAAATGTATTTTTGTTTGTAATGGATAAATAAATTAAAAATCCGCTGAACCAAATTGGTATGAAGATAGTTTGAGACCCTAGGAAAGACATAGGATAGTTTTTATTCTGCAAATCATTTTTAAGGGGTTGAAAAAAGAGAAAAAAAATGTGTATAAGGAAAAATTTCTCAAGTAAGGGATATAAAACTCATTTTACGATCGATATATAAATATGTCACGATCCTGTTAAAAGGTTATAATACAGAACATTAGCTATCAAACGAGGGTTTGCGACTTTAAAAATTATTTAAAATACCAATGTTTTTCATCATAATTTTTGTTTATTTCTTGCTGGTGCACATCCTTGTTAAAAACCAGCATTTTTAAATTAGAGCTCCAAAACTGTATAAGTTTTCGATTTTTAATTTTAATTCTTTGAATAACTTGCAAATTTTCTGTAAAAATAACTATGGCACTTATTCTGCGGATCATTTAAAAATATCTACATATCGTTAGCTATCCATCGGTACAGAAAGAATCAGAAAGTCAAGAAAAATTGATACAACATGGAGACCAGGTAGAAAATTTGAACAAATACTATTGTTAAGGAATTAAATCAAGGTAAAAATAATTGTTAAAGATTAGTTTTCAATAGGGTGAACAGGTAAAAAAGGAGAAATAAACTAGAACTGTTTGTACAATGTTGAATTAAAAATACTGAATATTTGAGGATATTTTTAAACTTAATTTGTTATATATAAAAGATAAAATAATATATAAAAACAACTTACTGGGAAAAAATAGTAATCTATCCGTTTTCTACAGATGTACAGTGTCGCAATGTGTGGAGACCAATGCTTCTTCTTTAGTTTTGCCGAAATGCTATCGCTGCACCATACCGGTCTATTATCACAATTATACGAGTAGTTGTAACTCCGATGACTTCGATCGCTCCGAAAATTTTAAAGCTATGTCCACACCAGTGCGCTTTCATGTTCATCTTGCATCTTAACTTTCAATTCGTTTCGCGTCAAGCATACGCAATATTGATTGCCTTAAGACGCATGCATTTTATTATCTACACCTGTGCGCCCTCGTCAGTCGTCAAGATGGACACGCGTGAACTTGTAGCTATTTGAGCGGCATATTTAGTATTAACTACAAGGAAAAAACGGAGGAAAAGGAGTATCTGGATGAAAGATTATTTCAAGGAACGGAACAACACGATATTGAAAGATTTAAAGCTAAACAATGACGTCATTTTTAAAAACTTCACACGAAGACACTTTCAACAAGCTCTTGAAAATAGTAGATCCAAAAATTACAAAACAGAATACTCACTATCGAGAAGCGATACCTGCTGAAATAAAATTAGGAATTACTCTTAGATTTTTGGCAACTGAGGACTCATTTATGTCCTTGATGTATTTTTTTAATGTCTCAAAGCAAACCATTTTATCTATGTTGGCAGAAGTTTTAAAAGCTATATAGAAGGATTAAAAGATTATATAAAGGTAAGTATTTATTTAAGAAAATAGAAAATATTTAACTACTCGTAGTTATAATTAAATGTTAAAAATGGTTGAAGATTCAGGATGCTCTGGCTGTCGGTATACTGCAAGACGTTTGACGTGTTTTCTGTGTATGGCAGCGAATCCTTGGTTGACACTGGCTGTGTAGAACTTGTTTGGGAAAGTCCGACTGGTGGTACTGCAGAATATACGTTGCTAGCACGACTAACTGCTATAGAATGTATTTGATTTAATTCCAAATTAAAGAATATGTCGTTAATCCTACGTTCTGTTAACAACCCGTGGGTCGAGTTTGCATGCTGTAAGTTGTGCAAATGTAGTACACTCATCTTTATTATTTATGGTTTTTTATCGCAACTTTTTGATGGTCTTTTGAGAAGTATGATCTCAAGCTCTTTATTTTGTTTTTAATCGTTTTTACATCATAATTATATTTTAGGCTTAAAGAAATCAACGCATCTTTTCTTTTTATTTTATTTGTGTAGTTTTTGTGCTTTTGATTCCTATATAGCTCAAATTTCTGATAATCTTCAATAAATTGTAACGTTTTAATTTTATCTTCCGCCATTTTATAATGAAAGACGCGAGGAATGTTGCATGTGAACCCACTAGTATGGATCAGCGTGCGCTACGGGCACGCGTTGTTGTTAAACTAGATTTAGCGCATGCGTCATTGCATGCGCTATGGCGCTTCATGCAGGCGTCAGATTTAAATGCAAGATGAACATGAAAGCGCACTAGTGTGAACACAGCTTAACGGGTGTATGAGTGATAAGCTAAATTGAATGTCACTTAATTATGTACATGTTTTAATTATTTAGGTTTCGAAATGCTATAAAAATAATTTGGCGATTTTAACCTAAACAATAGAGAAAGTAGTTCCTAAACAAATGGGCCAATTCAGTCACAATTTTTTAAGTTAGAAAGCTAATGTGATCAAAATAATTCTTAGCTATATTAGATGAAAATTCCTCCGGATGTTTAAAGCTTGCTCGTGTGCTTTGATTTGTCTGGCACCGACTTTCAAATTATCTGATTAGGTATCCATATTAAATGAAAACTATCAGTCAGTTATATTTTACTTGTTAGCGTTTTTTTTTTTTTGAAATCAGTTTTATTTTTATTTTTTTAAGTTTTTATTTTTCCATTTTTAGTGTAGACATAGTAGTAGCAAAGTAGGAATAAAGTATTGTTAAAAATCCAGTAGGTGAAAAATCAATCTTCCCCTATTTTCTTCATTCAGGGATGGGTTTTTTTTTCAAATGTAAATGGGACTAACTTTGAGGTAAACCCTATTCAATAAAAAAAGAATCATCGAAATCGGAAAGAGTTACACGTGGTCAAACATAAAAAAATATACGTGTCGAATTGAGAAGACTCCAAAAAAAAGAAGGCCCTCCTCTCTTTTCGTTAGTTAAAACACAAAATTGGCTAAACAGAACCGTTGATGTGCGAGGTGGACTGGTACTTGGCTATTTTTATATTTAAAGATTTAGAAACATTAACATTATTTACTAAATCATAGACAAACATTTTCATTTAAAAATTGTTTCGGCTACGTATTCAGCCCTTTTTTGACGTCCCACTGCTGGGCACGGGCCTCCCTTCAATACGAGAGGGATCAGGCCATAGTCCACCACGCTGGCCAAGTGCGGGTTGGCGGACTTCACATATCTTTCGAAAACTTGCTAGGTTCTCTCAGACATGCAGGTTTCCTCACGATGTTTTCCTTCACCGTAAGGCAAGTGGTAATCATGTTAGAAATGATTCGCACATGAAAATATCAGAGGTGCGAGACCCGGGATTTGAACCCGCTTCACTCGGTTTTCCGAGCGAGCGCGTTACCACTGGGCTACCACTGATGTTTCGGCTAACAAAGTACCTATTACTAATATACTATAAATTTATAAAGCCCAAATAATTCTGTTTTATTTTATTTTTTTGGTCATTTGAACACCAGCGGGACCGCGGATAATGCTAAGAATGACTCTAATATAACAGAAAAGTCATATCTGTACATTTTGGAATTAAAATTACGTATTTTAAAAACATATGCCGACATTTAGTGACTTAAACCCGTCCAATGGTTTTTTCATGATGCGGTCACACAGATAGATACACAAAAAATTAAAAACCGGAGATTTGGCTTTAGTAACGATAATAATTGACTATTTCAATAATAATTTTCAAAAAAATATTTAATGTACACATTCGGCCCAATTAGAATTTTATTATATGTATAGATTATTAACATTGATTTCACGTTTAATAAAACAAACAGTGAATTAAAAAATCCATCCATAAAATGTAACAACGCCATCTGTGAATACACAGCACAAACTCATCACCAAATGAATGGATGATAGTATAATTGAGAGTATTTTGTGTTGTATTAATACCTATATATTGATAACTAATTTATTAATTGCGCTAGTCTCTGGAAATCTCAATCCGATTTTAAATTATATGTTTCATATACGTATATACATACGTACAAGCATCTATATACCTACATTTGTACTATATGTATGACGGTCGATATACATAATTTAGTGTAGCGCGTCTCTTATTTAATCATTCAATCCAGCCCCTTTTATTATTATTTTTTCGATCCAAGTAAGGATGATGAAAATTTTCCAGTCTTATAGAAAACTCGTAATATTTTACAAATTACTTTTAAGTAAAATCATACAAAGGTTATACAAAGGACATAGAATAAAAAAATTAAATATTTCTACACAAACGTGTTGTTTATAAAACTATATTATAATTAATATATTAATAGTTATTTTAGCGCCTCTTAGTATTTAAAGGCAATGTTAAGTGTCTTATAACTTTCTACCGCAAATTATTTTTCGTTCTACCGACCTTATCTCTCTGTAAAATTGATCTCGAATAAATCATTACGTGTCTGCATTAAAACCTTTTCTTTTTCACCTTAAATCTATTAATTCAAAGACATGGTCCATCGACACGGATATTAAAGTTAAAAATAACCGGCGTATATAATTACTGGATTTGGCTGTGGAAAAATAAGTGAAATCACAAATTGTTCCGGGGTCATCATATCAAGGCTTCGACAAGGCGTGGTTTATGGAATTTATGCAGTATTTAAGCAATTTCAATACTTAATTTCCACCCAGTACTCTAATTCAGGTAGTATTTAAGGTGTTTTAAATGTATAAAGGTTAGTAAATTTATAAATCAATAATAATTCTGTAATTTTCACATTTCATTGTTTAAATTCCTTCCATATTACATAATATTACATTCATTGTCTTAATGATATAAGTATAATACTTATAATTGAAATGATATATGTAGATTTCCTACGCTTTATTGATTAATTAAAAATAAGTTTCACATTATATCTAAATAATAGTTAAAAGTAATCTTTAAAAATTATAAAGTAATAAAATAAAGTAAAAATTAAAACACATATATGTATATCAGTATTAAGATTAGATTGATTAAATTTCTTTAGATTAAATAATAATAGTTGTTAATTGGATTTTGCATATTAAAAATTATATACATTTCAGTTTAGTTCATTGCAAATTAAAATTGTTTTATACTTTAAAACTGTTTAGTACTTGATCATATAGTTATATATTATAGTTAATTTTTTTATTTGTATAACGTTCCAGGCTTTGATACTTGCTTCCCACAATGACTGACCGAGAGGAAAGAGAGTTAATTAAAAAACGTGCAAGCTTTAAAGGCCGTCTTACATTGTTTGGTAATTATTTAAGTCATTTGGAAGAATCATTGGGCCAGTCTCAGGTAAACGAACTACAATTACGTATTAATAAAATGATGAACATTTTTGACCAATATGATGAAATACAGTTTAAAATAGAATGTATAACGGAGGATATGGAAAATCAATTAGTTGAAAGAAATGATTTTGAGTCTCAATATTATAAATTAATAGCACAAGCCCAGGGTATAATTACGCGCTTTTCTAAATCGAGCGACGCGAATTCTGATAGTAATAAGAGTTCCATGCGAGCTAATAACAACAATAATCTCGTTAAATTACCCACTATACAATTGCCCAAGTTCAGCGGGTCCTACGATAATTGGTTAGAATTCCATGACACCTTTTCTAGTCTTATCCACTGCAATGAAGATATTGATAATATAAATAAGTTTCACTATCTAAGGGCGTCATTAGAGGGCACCGCTGCTGTCGTTATACAGTCCATTGAATTTTCAGCCAAAACTTATCCTGTTGCTTGGAAAATTCTTTGTGAGCGTTTTGATAATAGGCGTTTGTTAATTCAGAATCATGTAACTGCATTATTCAATATTGATTCAATCAGTAAGGAGTCTTCTATGTCTATTAAGCGTATGATTGATCAATTAAATAAAAATTTAAGAGCTTTAGATTCATTAGGCGAGCCAACGAAGCACTGGGACACACTTCTTATCCATATTGTTACTCAAAAATTAGACTGCAAGACATATCGTGAATGGGAGGAATTAAAAGGTAACTTTAATAAGGATGAACCTTTAACTTTAGATGTGTTTTTAAAATTTTTACGTAGCCGTGCAGACCTATTAGAGGCTTTAGAATTACCACGCTGTAATAATTATTTAAATAAAACTGGGAAGCATAATACTAAGTTTAAAAGTATGGTTTCTATCACAAATTCACCTCGGGTAGGAGATGATAGATCTTCAATAGGTTCTTCGACCCCCAAACCCTGCCCAAAATGCAAAGGTGAACATCAACTTAAAAATTGTTCACAATTTTTAGGTCTTAATAATGAACAGCGTTTAAAACTTTTACCTAATTATAAAATTTGTTATAATTGTTTACATGTAGGACATTATGCGAATCAATGTAAAAAACCAGGTTGTAGAATATGTAAACGTAAGCACAATACACTTATTCACGTTACAGATCCAAAATCGCAATCACCAGTTAATGCTGGATCATTATGCATTGAAAATAACGCTGTGTCTGACAAAAGTCCTACTTCTAACGTAACCTTTTCGGCATATTTAAATAATCCAACGACAAGCAACCATGATGTACTGTTATCGACTGCCCTTATCAAGTTGTACGATTCACACAACCGGGAATACATCGCCCGTGCATTACTTGATAGCGGAAGTACATCATGTCTTATTACAGAAAATATGTGTCATAAATTAAGCTTGCCAGTTGATAATGTAGAAAAGTCGGTGTTAGGAATAAATAACTGCACTTTACCTATTGGTAAAATGTGTCGTGTGCAAATGAAATCTTTAGATAATAATTATTCTGCGCATCTTACTTGTTTTGTTTTACCATCTATAATAAGCAAAGTGCCTTACGGTCAAGTAGATATTTCTATGTTAAATTTGAAAACAAATATTGTGTTAGCTGATCCTAACTTTTATACACCAGGTGATATAGATTTAATTATAGGTGCTGATCTTTTCTGGGAATTGTTAGGGTCACAAATTATTAAATTAGGTACCGGCAAACCGATACTTTTTGAGACTAGACTTGGATGGATAGTTTCAGGACCCGTATTAGGCGGTCATGTGTCGAATCGGTTACCATCACATATTAAATGTAATTTGGCACAAATTGAGTCGATAAATTTAGTTGATTCTAATGAAGTCATTCAAGATAATTTATCAAAGTTTTGGCATCTAGAAGAGATTAACGACAAATCTTCATATTATACTGAGGAAGAAAAAATGTGTGAGGAGCACTTTGTTAATAATGTGTCACGTCTTACAGATGGCCGTTTCTGCGTTAGGATTCCCTTAAAGGCCAAAGTAGATCTTTTAGGCGAATCTTATGAGCGTGCAAAAAATTGTTTTTTATCTCTCGAACGTCGACTCGATAATCAGCCTTTACTTAAAATTAAATATCATGATTTTATGTCAGAGTATATTGCACTAGGACATATGTCAAAATCTGATTTAAAGCAAAATGAATTTTCTCACCTGATTCCACATCATGGAGTGTGGCGTGATAGTAGTTCAACGACCAAATTAAGGGTTGTATTTAATGCTAGCAGTCCTACTACCACAGGTATTTCATTTAATCAAATTCAAATGGTCGGTCCCACTATACAGGATGACCTTTTAAGTATACTTCTTCGATTCAGACAACATAAATATATTTTATCTGCTGATGTAGAAAAAATGTATAGGCAGATTGCTGTACATCCAGATGATAGGTATCTTCAACAAATTATATGGCGCGGTAGTAAATTAGATCCGTTAGAGATATATAAATTAAATACTGTAACATATGGCACAGCGAGTGCACACTTTCTAGCGGTACGTTGTTTAAAACAAATTGGTCTCGACTGTGCAGATGATAAAATACGTGAAATAATTATACACGACTTTTATATGGATGACCTACTCACTGGAGCTGATACTATTGATGAACTTTCATATATTAAACAAAATATTGTTAACGCTTTAAATTCAGCTCAAATGCCACTTAGAAAGTGGAATTCAAATGCATTAAATTTTGATAATGATGAGATTACAACTACGTCTTTAAATTTAAATATTGGATCTGATAATCCTAATATAAAGTTAGTTCTAGGCTTAGGTTGGCAATCAGATTCCGATGAACTTTGTTTTAGCATAAATAATAAAATTCCCAGTGTCATGACTAAACGTAGTATACTTTCTGTAATTTCACAAATTTTTGATCCCTTAGGCCTACTCGCCCCTTGTATTATTAGTATGAAATGCTTATTACAGAAATTATGGCTACTGAAATTATCATGGGACGATCCTTTACCATCAGATATATCAAAATCTTGGAATGAATTTATTATTAATTTACCCTTACTTAATAATCTGCGCATTATACGTAACGTTTTAGTAGATTCTTATACATATATAGATCTTCATATTTTCTGTGATGCTTCACAATATGCTTACGGAGCATGTTTATATATTTGTAGCGGAAATGAGAACGGTGAGACTTTAGTTCGATTGCTCATGGCAAAAAGTCGAGTTGCCCCAATCAAACCTACAACCATACCGAGACTGGAACTTTGTGGAGCACTTGTGGCGTTTCGGCTTTATGAAAAAGCGATCAATGCACTTCGAGTCAAGGTAAGACGTACGTTTTTTTGGACCGACTCTTCTATTGTATTAGGGTGGCTTAAAATGGTACCTAGTAAATTACAACCATTTGTACGCAAAAGAGTTGGAGAAATTTTAGAAAGGTCTCCTAACTGCATTTGGAGGCATGTTTCCACTCATGATAATCCCGCCGATCATATTTCCCGTGGAGTTGATGCTAAAACTATTATGTCATTAGATATTTGGTGGTCTGGACCAACTTTTTTAAAACGTGATATGTCTCAATGGCCTACTCATCCCACTATTGTTGGACCACTTCCAGAATTGCGTTCTGTTATAGCAGTAAACGTGGCAGTTGAAAATAACGATGATAATGATTTTATAAATTTTAGTAAATTTTCAAATTTTTCTAGGATTAAACGCACAGTAGCATATGTCTTACGGTTTGTTCGAATTTGTAAATGAGATTTTATTAAAGATAAATTCTTAACGGTAGATGAATTGGAGAATGCATTAAATATTTTAATTAGAATATCACAAAAACAGTCCTTTCCAGAATATGAATTGTTGATTAATCATAAAAAATTACCAAATAAAAGTCCATTAATAAAATTAAACATTTTTATGGATGAATTCAATATTATACGTGTTGGAGGGCGTCTAGAACATAGTGATTTTCCTTATAACAAAAAACATCCAATATTAATCCATTCTAAGCATTCTTTTACAAAATTATTATTTCATTTTGAACATAAACGCTTGCTACATGCTGGTCCGCAATTATTATTAAGTACTATTAAAGAAACGTTTTGGCCAATAGGAGGCAGGAATTTAGCCAAATCATGTTACCGGCAATGTCTTCGTTGTGCTCGAGCTAGGGCTAAAATAGTAACCCCTATTATGGGAAATTTGCCATTAAACCGTATATCTGTAAGTTTTCCTTTCGAAAATGTAGGAATAGATTATGCTGGGCCTGTTATGATTGTAAGCCGTCAAGGACGTGGATCTAGACTAGTTAAGGCGTATATTGCGGTTTTCGTGAGTTTTTCCACAAAGGCTATGCACCTAGAATTAGTGAGTGATTTAACGAGTAATTGTTTTTTGTTAGCTTTGCGTAGATTTATGTCCCGTAGAGGGAAACCAAAAAATATATATACAGATAATGGAACTTCATTTGTTGGTGCGTTTAATGATATTGCAAATTTTTTGAAAACTAACGCTGTTACTTTATCTGAGACTGTTGCTGAGGACGGAATAAAATTTCATTTTACTCCAGCATATTCACCTCATTTCGGAGGTCTGTGGGAAGCAGGCGTCAAATCCACAAAATATCATTTAGTAAGAGTACTGGGCAAATGTAATCTTACATATGAGGAGCTATATACTGTACTAGCACAAATTGAAGCTGTGTTAAACTCCCGACCACTGACATATCTATCTACGGATCCTGCGGATTTGACACCATTGACCCCGGGACATTTTCTTATTGGGCGATCACTTTCGTCCCTTCCGACACCCAACTACGAGGATGAAAATTTTCATAGGCTGAATCGTTACCAGAGAATAGAACAATTGCGCCAACAATTCTGGAAGCGGTGGAGTAAAGAGTACATCTCTGAACTTCAAACAAGAATAAAATGGCAAAAATCTGAAACCCAATTAAAGTTAAATAGTCTCGTTCTCGTAAAGGATGATAATCTACCACCACTCAAATGGAGACTTGGTCGAATAACGAACGTTCATCCAGGAGCTGATGGTGTAGTTAGAGTGGCTGATATCAAGACTGCAAATGGAATCATCCGAAGGGCTTTCAGCAAAATCTGCCCTCTACCGCAACCCGAAAATTGTTGAAAGTTCTACTTTCAACGCCTGGGGGCATGTTTATAAAACTATATTATAATTAATATATTAATAGTTATTTTAGCGCCTCTTAGTATTTAAAGGCAATGTTAAGTGTCTTATAACTTTCTACCGCAAATTATTTTTCGTTCTACCGACCTTATCTCTCTGTAAAATTGATCTCGAATAAATCATTACGTGTCTGCATTAAAACCTTTTCTTTTTCACCTTAAATCTATTAATTCAAAGACACGTGTTATTTTAAATATATACTAGAATTGTTTTATATTTCAGTTATATTTTCCTAGTTTTTTTTTATTTCATAAATTGTTTTTTTCATTATTTATAATAAATTTAAATAATATATATTACCTGAGCTTCGCTCGTAATTCTTTTTTGTTATATCGAATTTTTTAGATAAAAAAAGTAAACTAAAAACTTGAATAAATACAAAAAAAAAAAACAAAAGTAAAAACTTTGTATCGGACCGGGATTTGAACCTGGACACCTGTGATCGTCAATCTTGCACCATAGCCGATCGACTACGATACTATACCCGAACGAAAGAAATTATTGACCATATCTTGCATGAAATGATGCTAAAGAAAACCGCATGAAAACACGAAAACACGCGTTTTCCCAGACATAAGACTAATCTAGATCGATTTTTCGACCTCAAAAACTCCCCATACCAAACAGCGAAATCGTTAGAGCCGTTTCCGAGATCGCCGGTATAAATAAATAAATAAATATACAAGAATTGCTCGTTTAAATATATTAGAATATTAATCTAGAAATGTCTGAAGAACAAATGAGATTATAGAAATATGGAAAGCTCTTAAAGTTTCTTAATCTAAATTGAGTTCAAATAGATCAACTTGTCTGGTCCAGCTTAGAGCCCTGTTGTCCTAGTGCTTCAGCCTCAGCCAGAGTGTCAGGCATGGCACTTCCCAAAGTTTCGGGCTGAGTCAGAACTAGAAGACCAGAGATTATGCCCATAGTACCGAACATGATTGATGGGATACCATGCCAATATTCCATCTGTGAATTCAAACATATTTCGTTTCAAACTCATATTTCAAAATAATCCAAATTAATCCATTTTCTGAAAATATAACTCCCTTTTTATTTATTTGTAACTCTAATTTATAAAATTGATGAAGTATAAGGACAATTTTTTTTCAAGTAGTCTGTCTTCGAAAATCAATGTTTGTACTTTTGCAAGAATTTTTTGATATACTAATAATATTTATAGTATATATATATATATATATTTATAGAAAAAGTAAAATACGTACAAGAACAGGTGTCAACGGAGCTGTGATAGATCCAATGCGACCAACCATAGAAGAGAAAGCAAGAAGACTGTGACGGTATTCAGTCGGGTATAATTCTGACGTGAATAAATATACAGATGTCATTACTATAGAGATTCCGAATTTTCCCAGCAAAAAGATAATTAGTCGCAGAACACTCAAATCTGAAAAAAGTATGTGAATTCTTTCCATAATGTCCGTCCACGAAATTCAAACATATATTACAGATTATTAAGAATATTGTTTTATAAGTTTTCCGTGGCTTCAATTTTTTATTATTATTAAAAAATTAGCAACATTCACTCAAATCCTCTATTTGTCAATAAAATACTTGTCGAGATATTTAATACTAATATTAACCCGAACAATTACAAACTCAGCGAGGTGTGGGACTTTAATTTACATAATATAATAATATGTAAGGTTAAGCAATTTGAAAGTTACTAAGAGAAACATTGACAAAAGACTATTGTTAAAATTAAATACACAAGTTACTCACCATTAGGAACAAATACGAATACAATGTTACACAGCGCACTAAAGAAGAAACCAGAAGATAAGGTAGCTTTCCTTCCAATTCTGTCAAGGACCAGAACTGCTGTGACGTAGCCAGGGATTTCTATAGCACAAGTCAATATGAAATTTAGGTGCATGGTGTCGGAGAGGCTCGTCGAATTGATGGATAGCCCATAATATACGAAAGTTGTGGTGATCCACCATATAGGCGTAGTGCACACTCGTCGAAGTAATACGGGAGAGCTCATTATACTGCGGATTAAGCCAGGACTTTCAATCTAAAAATGGAAAATATAAAAACACATTTGTTATCTTTACTACTAAAAACTCCTCAAAATAATAGATCTCAATAAGTTTTAACTTACAATGAAAAATAAAAAGAAAATGAAATAATTTTAAGATCTTTTCCTTCATAGGCCCATAAAGTAAGTTTAAGATAATTACAACAGCTGCTTCACTGCTGCTGATTTCATCTCGAGCAGGATTTTCCTTCCAGGTATAAAATTAACAAAATATCGATAGCAGTAATATCAAATATCAGTCCTTATAGGAAGGACTAACAACCGAAAAATTGGCTATTATATAAATGTTGATTTTGGCTGTAAAATATGGCTTGGGTGTCAGATAGAAGCTGGTAAACAATAAATATGCCTGAAAGTCTTGTAGCTTACTGGATAAGCGACTAACTAACTAGAAGATAAAACTCGTTTTATGCCTTTATTACTATTTATATCAATAACATTATATTCTGCTAATCCTTATAATATAGTAATATCTCTATTTCAACGAAAAAAATAAATATGTAATTCTTCACTCATGTCAGTGAAGCAACACTGTTTTTGAGAATTCATGTCAGGATCGGGTTTAAAAATTCACATCAAGTCAAATAATTGAAGCTACAGTGCAGTAGAAACTGTTTCATAAATGTACTTATTTTTATAATATTAAAAATGAAACTTACGTCTGATGAAGTCATGGATTTTTCTGGTGGATTCATCAAAGCATGCAAACTCTTTTCGCTGATATACGTTTTGTTTACTTTCGCTACGTTTTCTAAAACATTTTTAGCTTCTTCATACTTTTTTTTCGAAAGAAGCCACCTTACACTTTCTGATAAAAACCAGTAATAACATATGATCAGGAAGCAGGGAATATTCAAAACCATAATTAAGTATCTCCATGGTTGAACAAGCCAAGCTACTCCACCAAGAATTACTTGACCCACAGCAAACATAGACGACGACGTAGCACTTGTGATTACACGATACTTTGGTCCAACGAGCTCCGCAGCTGTAGATAATAATAAAATAATAATAATAGCCTTTATTCAACAATCTTATACATATACATATTTCCTTAATACTAAACTTTATTATTAGATACTAGTATCACGAAGACTGTCTTGGTTTCTAGCATAGGCCTAAAGCTTGCCACAGAGAGCAATTATGTGTTTTCCTTATCCACATAATACTATAGACAATTGAAGTTTAAATACTAAAATTAAACGATGTTCATATTAAATAATGATATTTACTTCATATAATTAAAATAGGATTACCGAAAATGTATGCAGAACTGAATGTTCCCGATCCGAGCGTGGTTTGTAGGAGTTGAAGAATCAAATACATAGTATAGTTGACAGAGAACGCACGAATTAGGCCAATGAGTGCAAAATTAAAAACGCTGATTATAAGAGCCCATTTTCGACCAAATCTATCAGAGATGTAGCCAGTAATCGGTAACACTAGTAATGTTCCTACACTGCTCAGTGTGCCTGCCAAAGCTCTCAGCCATTCTTGACATCCTAAGTCGAACTAAAATAAGTACATATAGATTTAATAAAAAAAACATGTTGCTGGATATTATTTTTATGAGCTAACTATAGTTTGATCAATATTAATATAAAAATCCAGTAGGTTAAATTTTTATAAAATATATTTATTTATTGATAACTCACCTCATATACCACAGAGTTATCACTTGCGTAAACAAAACTATCACATGAAACTGTTTGCATTTGATTGAACAGGTTAGCTGGGCAGTAGTCCAGGGTACCGTTGGTTTCTGAATTCATAGGCACATAACGTTGACAGCTTGAGAAGCCTGAGTTGGTTTCCGGTATAGCATTTAAAACCCACTCTGGTTCGTAAAGGTTCAATTTACTGTCTTCGCCACATTCCGGAATCCGACATCTATTAATTTAGACAATTATTTATTAATCATTTTAGTACCACCACTATGTGTCAAGAAAAACCGAATACCGTCTAATCCATCTGTCCATGACCATGATTGTTGTAAATAGTTGGAAACGTCGCAAACCAAAAATTAAAATAAATCCACGAATAAATCCGAAAACATAGTTTTATTATAGTGATTGATACAATTCTGTATAAAATTTTTTTTTCGAAAATTTTAATATGAATTGCTTTCGTTTTCATAGCTACAGTCAATTTATTCTGTAAGTTTATTCAATGTTCATCTCCATTCGTTGGATACCTCACTCTTTAAATATATGCCACCGTACTCGACGTAGAACGTCAAAGAATATAAAACCGCACTGATCAAGAACTTTTACACTATAATGAACGTGGCAGAGTCAGAAATGCATGTAATGCATGCACGCATGCATGTGCGAATATGAGAGTTTGACTTTAGAACAGCTGCCACATTATTAAGACAATTACTCGAAGTCGGTAACGGCACTGTACATGCAAATCCAAAAACAGGAGAAATCAGCATCCTAATTTCTGTACCATCGTAAATTCAAAACAAGAATTAGTAGACAAGGTATTAATTAGTAGACAAGGTATTCCAAAGCCTAAAAACAAAATACCAAAGTCATGCCTGATTGAGCGAAAGAGCCATTCTAGCAGCCAAAAATTTTTTAAACAAAATCGTATGTGAAACAATCAAAGCAAGATACAAATCAGTTGACTCGGTGATAGACCAAAGTTCTTTTATTACCATCACACATTTTTAACTTGAAAATTGGAGTACCAATTATATTATTTCGAAACATCAATCAGCCTAATTTGTGAAATGGTACAAGTTTAGTAGTTAAAAAATTTATGAATAAATAATCTAATCGAAGCAACAATTTTGATTAGACCTCTTAAAGGTGAAGACGTACTACTTTCACGAATACCACATATTCCGACTGATATGGCGTTGGAGTTCGAATGACTTTAATTTCCAATACGCAATGTCTTTGGTATGACTATCTATGAAACGCGAGGACAATATTCGCAAGTGTATCGTTTGAGTTTAGAAAACTATCTGATCTCTATGTTTATGCTAAAAACAGACAAATAAAAAATTGCATCCTTCCACTACAACACGTTTGGCTCAGTTTGTAGTGACCCTACTCGCTGTACCAGCGGTCGTGGGTTCGAGTCCGGCTGGAGGCATTCATTTGTGTGATGAGCACGAATGTTTGTACTCCAGTCAAGTTTATATTTGTAATATGTATCTATTTAAAGTTATACAGTATACACGTATATGTGCAGTGCATCAACTATCTGGTATCCATGACACAAGCCTCGTAGCTTACCATGGAACTAGATGGCGCTGTATGTTAACGTGTCAACGATCGCCGAGCCACCGGTGGTCCAATTAACAATTAATTTCTTATAAATTAACCAGGAGGTGTTAATGTCCCAACATATTTATTTATTCAATTAGCTTTACAATAAAAAAAAATGAATGAAATTTTATTTTCCTTATATTTTGCAAAATAGTCACAGAAACGAAAATTAAAAATATTAACTTAAACGTTTCCTCGGCTTTATAGTTGAAAGACTATTTTTATTGACTCCTATAATTATTATTATCAGAGAAAGCCACAGCGAAACGTGGCCGGGCTGAGCTGGTATAGATATAAAACTGAACAGATAGACTTGGATTAATAAAATTGAATCACACATGAATTGTTAAACGGATATGTAAGAGTCTTGGGGCAGATTAATTATGTTCTAAGCAACATAACACAGAAAACTTTCTATTCATCAAATCTGAACGTATAGATGTAATGTTTTACATTAACTAAAATACAGACAGCACTTTTGACGTTGTCTAAGCTGCGCGCAATATAAAATTATATTATAACTACCAACTCACCCTCGCTCCGCTCGGGTTCATCCCTAGTTATGTTTTAACGTTTTGCTCAGAGATGAGATATTTTCCCGCAGTAAAAAGTATCCTATATGTTGACCCTGATAACCAGCTATCATCATACCAAATTTCATCATAATCTGTCTAGTGGCTTTCCCGTGATGCGGTAACAGACAGACAGACAGACAGACAAAAATTCTACAAACTATAGACTTGGCTTCTGTGTCGACAATAAAGTCTATTTCAATAAGATTTTCCAAAAAATATTTAATGTACAGATTTGGCTTATTTACAATTTTATTATATGTATAGATAAAATTATTTATATTACCTGTGTGGAACGGCAGCTACAGAAAAAATATAATCACTTATAAACGCATGTGAAATAATTGGAAAAGCAACCAATAAAATATTTCTCAGCTGGAACCAACCGAACTGCCCCAGCTCGTTCACCAACACATCATCAAGATCTAAGGGTTTCTCAAACGCACTAGCTTTTCTTCCATTGACATAACTTTGTTTTCTTGATGGAGCATCCACTCCCTTTTCTGTTTGATCTTTAGACATTTCGATTTATTTTAGAGGACGCGGTGCTCCATGCCATGGAACCCTTTTGAATGAATGTTTAATCATGACATTTATCAACTCTTTGTCAAGCAATAAATATATTATCATTTTTTATCAAACTTTTCATCTATTTAAGTTTGTTAATATACCAAGCTTCTGTAATATAATCTGATCGGAATTAAATTATTTAAATGTCATATTGTTTTTTTTTTTTTTTCACTTTGGTCACATTGGTTAATTTTAACTGCTACCACTTAATAATTTCATGTCTTATTTGTTACTGCTTCAGCCAGCTGTGAAATGAATTTATAGCACTAACGCCTACAGTTTTAGTTTAAAATTATATTAAACCAGATTTTTATACATTAAGTATTATATATCCCTAACCTATTTATATGTTTTGGATTTACATGATTATATTTATTTAAGACTTGCATAACCCGCGGCTTCGCTTGCGCTATAACTACAAAAAAGTCTTTGGTTTTATACTATTAGTAATAATTTGATGGCTGTAATGATTTTTAAATGTGTATGATTGTGTATTATAGAAAATAAATTTAATTTTAGTCATCGTAACTCAAAATATCCAGTATCTGAAAAGATATTTTGCGTATATTCTGTGAATTATTTTTTGTTTAAAGTGTTTAGTAATATTGTATGTACATTTATGTTATTACTCTAGATTCACTTAGTTTAGTATACGCTAAAAAGTCGCGAACAGGAAGTTAGAATTTAACTAAGAACTATTTTGAATACACTTATTTTGTTTACTTTGTACCACATTGGTGGATGTTCTGTCTGGCTCTGCTAAAATGTCCGTGTGAGGAGCAATCCTCTTTTAAGTCTATGCCTGCTACTTTGAACGATTAGCCCTGAGATTTATTAATGGTCATTGCAAACCACATTTTAAGGAGGAATTACA
Source organism: Fabriciana adippe (assembly GCA_905404265.1). Classification (NCBI taxonomy): domain Eukaryota; kingdom Metazoa; phylum Arthropoda; class Insecta; order Lepidoptera; family Nymphalidae; genus Fabriciana; species Fabriciana adippe. The sequence goes on from FR989993.1 coordinate 417,243, forward strand.
TTAAATTAATTTCGAAAGCGTAGTCAGTAGTATTCCAGGTATGAATACTGATTCCTCTCGAGCACATTCAGCTAACAGCTCTTAGGAGGCGAATTTTGAATAATCTGATTAATAACACGTATTGCTATTTTTTTATCTTGAATATTTAATTTTAACAATAAAAATGGCGATTTTTGTTACCAAGCTTACCACCCAATTTTGTCCCCTTTCGAGGTAAATTACGAAAATGTGAAAACACGTGTTCATTTATTTGAATTGAAGATCATTAATACCTTTATTTCTATTTCACGTAATTCTGATTATAAAATAAATTTTTACTCCTTTTAAGAGATGAATTTCGAAAAAAATAGATATGTATAAAATAATTCTGTAAATATTTATAAATATATTTAATAATATAAAATATAAAAATAAAGTATAAAATATACATAAATATTTTTTGGGTTGTGTTTTTCCCACGTGTTTTCCCGTGGGAATGAGATTATATCTTGCGGAAAAAGTAGCTTATGTCACTCTCCATCCCTCCATCTGCACTCAACGAATGGACGAACGAACGAACAAACAAACAAACAAACAAACAAACAAACACACTTTCACATCTATATTAGTATGGATAACATACATAAAAATATTATAGTAAATAATATTGTAAATAGAGTTGAAACTTAATACGTCATCGTTAGTAATAAACATAGCAATTTATAACAAAGGGTTTAGACACACTGAGCACTCACATATTTTTAAAATATTTTTTTATTTAAATCATAAAAATAATATTTCCAATATTTTCCCTATCATAAATAATAAATATGTTGGGACATTAACACAGCACCATCTAGTTCCAGGTTAAGTTACGAGGCTTGTGTTATGGATACCAGATAGTTGATACACTACACATATATAACTTTAAATACATACATATTATAAATACATATAAACATCCATGACTGGAGTACAAACATTCGTGCTCATCACACAAATGAATGCCTCCAGCTGGACTCGAACCCGCGACCGCTGGCACAGCATGTAGGGTCACTACAAACTAAGCCAAACCTGTCGTCACTATAGACAAATCATTTAAAGTTTTCTTCATATTCGTCATAAGACAAATGAATGTTGCCGTGAAAGTATGAATTACTCGTAGATTTGGCTAATATCAATCATTGTGTCTACAAAATGATCAACAAGTACGTCTAAGTTCTATTTAACCGACTTTATAAAATGTTGAGGCTTGCGTCAGCCAGCACATTAAATATAATAAAAAGGCTACTAATTAAGTAGGTACCTATTACAAAGTTAAAACCTATTAGGGACTGTTATTTCTTACTTTCAAGTGCTTTGAAGGGGTTTCAATAAAAAGATACAAATAAAACAGTAATTTAAAAAAGAAACGACTTTAAAAAAATACTAAAAAAGAAAAATAATAACAAAACGGGGGTTTTCATTTACTATAGATGCCTAATCAGATATTTTCGAAGTCAAGTTTAAGATATTAATATCTGTTAGGTAATAAAGCTATGAACTCTAATATTATAGTTAAAATATTATACTTCAACTTGTGACATATTTATACGCATCGAAATAGATTTGCTTTGCGTTGGATCGGTTTATTTCGTATTTTTTTTTTTAGTTTTAAGTAAAAACTGAAATAGTTTTTGTACTAAGTAGTGATTACAAGTACTATTTCAGTTTTAATTACACGTTCTAGTCCATATCATGAAACTACTGAACCGATTTTGATGAAAATATCTTTACCTAAGTTGAAATAAATGTAAGCAAATAAAAAAAGAATGATCACGATCCGATTACTAGTTCGGAGAAATGCGTGGACAAACATACATACATATTACTAACGCACGCACGCACGCACACACACATATGTAAATATATACGTACACCTATAAAATTTTGTATATTTTTAGAAAAGCTCTTTATCATTATCATATGTAAATATTTTGTACGAGTAGTTCCAATAATATTACAATACCTAGGCGACCGAGCTTCGCTTGGAGTTCTTTTTTGTTATATCGTATTTTTTAGAAAAAATAAAACTAAAATCTTGAATAAAAGAGTTTTTGGCCAAAAGTGCAATTTTCTTTTTAATTTGGCTTAAAAACAAAAGTAAAAATCAACCGGCAGGGTTATTACGAATCTCGCGACAGGCTTGCGACAGTTGTAAATCGCGCGATCGCTGCTGTCAAACGTCACTTTTGTATCACGTAACAGCGACTAGAGAGCAGACTGCAGTCGAGAGAGATGGGTTCATAGATTGTCCGATAGAGGGTGAAAGAGCTCGACTGCATTCTGTCCAACGATTAGGAAAATGGCTATCGAGCCATCGCCTAACATTGACACCAAAATGTGCAGGACATCCGTCTTGCTGGTATATCATGTAAATAAAACTATCTTTTCGGATTTTTTCGCGGATTTATTTTGATTTTTGGTTCCCGACGTTTCGATTGCTTTACAGCAATCATGGTCACGGGAGAGACTTTCCCGTTCCATGGCTTTAGGGCCCATTCCATGGCGTGCGAGAAGTCCGGACTTAACGCCGCTTGATTTCTATGTCTGGGGTCATAGAAGTCTCTAGTTTACGACGTCTCGCCTGTGTCATCCGCGGAAAAACTCTAAACAAGAATTATAAACTCAGCAAATGCGATGCGGAATAATTTGACTACTTCGGTAGTCACAACTCGGAAAAAGAATGCGACTTTGCGTACGCAATAGGGGAAGTCACTTCGAACAAAAACTTTAATTAAGCTAAATTACAAAATGAAGACATTTACTTATTATTAATTGTTAATTGTTATTACCACTAAACTGTTACTGGTTCTAAATTTTATTTTAAATTTATATTTTTTTGTTTTATTTACATTGGGTATTGTTTTTAATTAATTTTATGGAAATTTTATGTTTATGTTATTATTTGTTATGTTTTTAAAATAATCTGCAAGCCAAGTTTCATAACGTTATTTTTTGTTTTTAAGGCATTTTAGTGGAGAAAGTTTCAAAAAAATATTGAAATAATATGGTTTTTCGTCTCGCATTTTTTAATTTGGACCGATAATTGTTGTTTTAATATTGATAAATAACTGGTGTTTAACCGTTTTTATAAATCAGAAGAGAAAATGAAATTTAAATTGATACTTTTTTCTCAATAAATTTTTGAAGTTGCATTTCTGACTTATTTTGAAAAAAGCTAAAAAACATGATAACTCAAAAATGGTTCACTTTTGCATAATGCATATGGAGGTCAAAATTATCGCAAATAGTCACTTCTATCACCTCTTAACGGGAATACGTCGAATTACCAATAACCCTGTATTAGATAGATACATACGTGTCAAATTGATAACCTCCTTTTTTTGGATTTGGTTAAAAAAGAGTGATAATACAATATTTTATTGATTTTGTTTCCTTAAAATTTGATTTGTAAGAATGCATACGTACTCGTAGCTATTCTTTTAGATTAACTCTAAGCGTTGTTTACGGTAATAACTAGTAATCATGCGTTGTTATATCATTGACCATTGTTAGCCAGCACAAAGGCATCCCATCATATATCCATATATACTTGAGCAAAATTACCCATTACACATACAGTGATATGTTAGAAACTCGAAAGTTCAGTTTAAGAGTATAAATAAAAGAAGTCTCAAAATCATAAGTAAAAGTATTAGTTTTTAAAATTCATTACAATGCCTTTTGAGTTGAAGACACTTGATGATGTTGTAAAAGTCTCAATTGAAGAGATTTTGTCAGACATAGTGAGTGGTTTCGGCCGGTATCAGGTGTGGCAATGTCTTCTTGCCTTAGTGCCTGTAGTATGTACTGCAACCAGTAATACCAATTTTGTGTTCGCTGCTGCGTCGGTCAACTACAGGTACGTTATTTGTTCCATTAAATGATGTACTCCTCTGACCAACTTCGGCCACGAATACCAATTTAATTGAGACTAGCCAACTGCACAGGCAGTGCCGGATTCAACTTTAGCGCCGTCCCTGGGCACTGTAAAAAATACCGCTCCCTTATCAAAATTTTGCATAAAGTAGATTAAGTTTCTATAAAGTTTAATTTCTTTTAATTAAATATTAATTTTTCCAAAAATGCAGATTTACAAATGTTGTTATTTTTACGAAAAATGTTCTAGTAATTTTTATTTTACTTAATATTTTTTTGGAAAATACAAAAAGAATTTTCAATAACATTAAGATTTTTTTTTTCACCCTCTGAATTTTGCCGCCCCTGAAAATTTGCCACCCTGGGCACTAGCCCAGAGTAGTGCCCCTAGCGTAAATCCAGCGCTGTGCGCAGGGGATATTATAACGCACAAGTGTGCGCGCAAACGCAAGTATATTCTCTATTTCTGTCACTGTTATACTCCAGTGGAACGAAAATTCAACACGACTAGTGAAAAAGATCAAGCACAGAGATGACGGCTTTACTTGCTCTCCAAGCTTCTTAATAGACCGGAACCCTGGTTGGCTGAACCTTTTTTTTTAACGTTGGGAAATGCATTTAGGCACAAAGTGTGGGACTACCCACTAAAACCAGAGTCGTCAGAGAAGCTGTACTACCCACTAAAACCCAACGGAATCTCCCCCGTCTTAATAGGGCGTCGTAGGATCGCTTACGCATTCAATGTGAAGTAACTCATAGGGTTACTTCACGCTCCACTCTGCTATCAAAGAAGTACCAGGAGCAACCTGCATAGCACACCGCCCACCGAAGTGGACCGCCTCCCAGTGTGTTTCTTGGCTTCGCGTCCGGTTGTATTGCCGGGCACTAATGAGAATCTTCCCCTGTTCGATGTTTTTCCTGTTTTATCTGGCAGCGGACTGATATCATAGGGTGACACCAGACTTAGACTGCTGCGAGAGAGCCCAGACGTAAAGGGTGCCCGTTCAAGATGTAAAAATGATGTTTCTGTCTGGATGTAAAAATTGAAGTTTCAGTTAAAATCTCATTTTGTTCAGGTGACCTTGGCCATTGATGGATCATTAGACTGGGTGTTTGATTTCATTGGAGTAACAGAAACTGCCATCATTAACTGCATTCTGTTGAGTAGCTAGATAGTCGAACTCGCTAAATATATTTTCATTCAATGACTTATAATGGTTCTGTGACACGAAATCCATTCGCTGCAATCCGATCTGTTTGCACTTGCAGCCTTATCAAATAGCTCGACGATATCATAAGGATATATCTACATTTACATTCAAATATGTTGTCAAATTAAAAACATCTTTTTTTACGTCACGCTTAACTTACTGGGAAAAAATAATAATCTGTCTATCCATTTTCTACAGATGTGCAGTGCCGCAGTGTGAGGAGACCAATGCCTCTTCAGCTTTGCCTAAATGGTGGCCGGCTAATATAACGGACTATCGCTGCAACAGACCGATCTATTATAACAATTTTAGTTGTAACTCCGATGATTTCGATCACTCCGAAAGCTGTAACGACTGGGTGTATGATACTCAAAATTCCATCGTTGCTGAGGTAATTCCAAAATTAAACAAGTAGCATATGAACTGATACGCTAAATTGAACGGATTCGCATAGACGATTAATATCCTCGGTACAAAAAGGGTTGTACTAAGTTTGACGTACATGTCATGTCAGTCACATACAAATATTGTATGTGACGTCGTAGATCCTAAACAGATGGACCAGTTCAGTCATGGTTTTTTAAGTTAGAAAGACAATGTAATTAATATAATTCTTAGCTATATTAGATGAAAATTTGTCCAGATGCTTCAAACTTATGATACCCATTCTGGTATGGTTGATTGATGACGGCATGAGTTTTGTTACATTTTAATGAAATTATAAATGCAGCCTTGACTTGATGCTTCTAAAGAGATAGTCTGTAGATTACCCTCGGTAATAATATTATTGAAAATTTGAGGAAAACATATTATATGAGTAAAATTTACCTATCTACTAGCGACTCACCCTCGCTTCGCTCGGGTTCGTCCCTAGCTTGCATTAAATCACGATTGATCAGTTTTCGACCGGAGAGGAAAAATGATTAAATTACTAAAATGGCTATTAAAAAATAAGGGTTGATCGTAGAAGAGTGAAAATTGAGGATTGTATGTATTTTTGTATGTTGTATCATAAAAAAATAGAAATTAAAAATTTTGTCTAAAAAATAAAAAAAAAAATTTAGGGGTGGACTACCCCTAACATTTAGGGGGATGAAAAATAGATGTTGACCGATTCTCATAGATACCGGGTAAGCACAAAAAATTTTATCAAAATCGGTCAAGCCGTTTCGGAGGAGTATGGCAACGAAAACTGTGACACGAGAATTTTATATATTAGAGAGAGATATAAGAAAAGCTAACTGTTTCCAATTGTTTTTCTTTGATAACACTAAAGACTGTCAATAGCAACTAAATAAAAAAAGACAAACCAATTGACAAACAGATGATATAAAATTACTAAACTGTTTTATATTTGCTTTGTTATAAATATTTACAATACTTGAAGGAGAAAATAATAAAATTCAGAATGTTAAAAATAAATCCAACTAACTATTATTTCAGTTCGACCTCGCATGTCAGGAATGGAAGCGAACGTTAATCGGAACTATACACAATCTGGGTGTACTAATGTCCATGCCTCTGATGGGATTTGTCTCAGACAGGTAAACTATAATAATAATAAAGCCATTTATTCCATATTTCCAAGTTACAATTCAAACGTAGTTAGTAAGTTGTTAGGAAGTTTTCTTAATTAATTATTTTATATATTATGTTAGCATGCTTAGTTTTCTTTGATTGAAATATGGACCTCTTTTTGGATAAAGGCCTCCTCCAACTTTTTCCATATTTCCTTGTCTTTGCTTAAGTTTAACCAGTTGTTCCCTGTTACCTGTATAATATCATCAGCCCATCTTCTTCTTGGTCTACCAACGCTCCTTTTCCCTCCTGGGCCTTTCCATCGTATGGTCTCTATAGTCCATATATAATATAGAGATAGGTAAACTATAACAATATGTTATTAACTGCACTGTTCCACTTTAGATAATGAAAAAATAACTCTTAATTTACATACTCGTACAATTAATAGTTTAAATATGTATAATTAATATTAAAATACAAAAGTATGTGATAGTGTGTTGTGGCCTTCTATTCATATCTATAAATGGATACTTTACTCCAGCCTTAGCTGGCACTAACCTGGAAATAGTTTTTTGTAATATTTTTTTTAGTGCCTTGTATTCGATATACATTTAGTTTTTAATGTCACCACCGGCCCTACTAGTGCAGCATGTCATGTTTATATCTTCCTTTGAAGATCCTTCAAAGTAATACCCCAAAGGAAAACTCGATTTTCGATAGGAAATAAACATTATGAAATTATTCTGTTACATGCAATGATATACTTATTACAAGCCATTATTTATTGAAACATGTAAAATATCAATGTATTCTTAAATTACATCGCTCGATAAATCACTTCTATATGTATCTTCGTTTCAATTAAACAAAATAATTGAATTCATATGATATCACCAACATTTAGAAAATTTGTTGGGTTTAAGGCTCTATCATCATGCTAACAGCGCAGTAAGCTCAATTTGGAGTACCTATTTCAAAATCAAAAACAAAAAATATTTAAAAATGTATCATCTAAAGCGCATAGCTTAAAATTAAATAATAATAAAGTTTGGCTTAAATATAAGCGAGAGCGTAAGAATACGTAAAAATGTTAAATATTTAAATTTTAGTTGTCTTAATTTAACAAAGCATTTCAAACCGTCAACTTTATGTAAAAAAATGTCTGGCGACGTTCTCACTTGTCGAAGTCGTTGATCAGTGTAATGCTAAACTCTTTCTTTGTTGAATATATCTCAATCTGATAGGTATAGAAGAATCTAGCAACACGCACTGAAATACACTCTAACGTGAAACTCGCATATAGACGAGAAACCAGAATCATTCTCATAAACCTTAAACTACGAATGACATGATCCTACAGCGATCTCGTTGTTTCCACAGATGGGGACGTCGGAAAGCGATCATAATAAGCTGTCTCAGTTTAATTATTGGTGCCTTTAAAACTCTAGTAGGAACAGGACCTGCGGGATACATGCTTTACGTCACGATTGAGTTTATTGAAGCACTTCTAGTCACAGGCACTTACACTACCTGTTTTGTGCTTAGTAAGTTTTTTATATGTAAAAGTAATGTGTATATTTATGGGATCGAAATAGAATATAATTATAATAATTACAATAATGTTCAAAAAATCATCTTTATCTAACTACTGTATAATTTTGGATAATGATAATAATATTAAAACGTCACATACTGTAAAAACATTACACGCATGCTCAGTAAAGATATCTTCCGTTATAACTCTTTAAATTATCGCGTTTCATAATCATATAATAACAACACTAAAGGACTTAACGCATGAATTCGTAAGTGTCTATATACTTTGCTCCCGACGTTTCGACTGGGTTGCACCAGCTGTGGTCACGGGCCGACTGATCCCTTGCTACGATCGGAGATGTTTTTCGCAGGCACCCTCACTTGATCTTCACAATTTATAATAGCTGGTACACACGACACTAATATTGTCCATCGGTGGCGAGGTACTCGTATATAGCCACTTACGAATTTACCCGTTAAGTCCCGTAGTGTAGTTATTATATATCTTCCAATATTATAAAGATGAAAAATTTATTTGTTTATTTGTATAAGCATTACCAACTGACTACCACATTACCCTAGTGGTTAAGATGTACCCAGATTCTAGTCCCATGTGAAACCATCGATTTTGAACCTGATCTTTAACTGGTCGTATTGAAGTCCTACTAGATTTTAAGAGTGAAAGGAATAGAGAGTGCACTTGTGTTTGCGCACACTTATGCACTATAATATCTCCTGGCAAATGTAATTGAAATTGGCTACAATAGCTGAGTTCAGTCAAGAGGACATTATATTGTTCTTATTAATCAACGTTCTTGCGTGTTTTTATTACTGGCAAAACCCCAATAATAAAAAAATTATGCACAACTATAAATTTGGTTAGAAACTTGTAGCGCAAACACATATTGTTGAAATGATTAGACCTTTCTATCGTTTCTTTTATTACAGTTCAGATAATAATCAAAGGAATTTATTAAGCCATAAGTAATATATTTCTGTAAGTAATAAAAAATAAATTGCCTATATAAAAATATAATACTAAAGTCATATCTCTTGTGATATAGATTTAAAGAATATTGAGCATTGTTTACATTGTACTGTCCTCCAACTTCGTCGAATTGAAGTGTATGCCTGCCTGCCTTATGGAAACAATATCACGTACATTTTCTACACACCATTTTATCCGTTCCAATGTGATACAAATATTATTGCTGAATCTGCTACTACATCGCAACTAATCTGACAAAATGGATTATTTAATGACCATCATATCTATAAAATTCAAATCTTCTTTCAGTTGTTGAATTAATTGGAAGTGACAAAAGAATTATAGGTGCAGCGGCAGTAGGTATATCGGTCGCTGTCGGAGAACTAATATTAGATTTCATAGTATGGAATGTACCTTACTGGCGGAACTTTCTGCTCGTCATCTACTGCCCAGCTCCATTCTTTCTCATTTACATGTTCTTGCTAGAAGAAAGTATTCGATGGCTTCTCACTAATGGCAAAGATGAAAAAGCTCTTCTTTTACTCCAAAAGATAGCGAGCTGGAACCACTTTGCCGTTTCTGATAAAACTATAGAAGAAGTTAAGAAAGAATCAAATGAGACGAAGATTCAGAAAAAAGAAGAGTTTACCTTAAAGCTGTTGTTCTCTTCTCCTACATTATTGAAAAGGTATTTTAAAAGAAAAAGTAAAATGTTTAAATTAATATATTTTTCCACTACTACCATTCTTCTTCCTATTCAATTCCAAGTTAAGGGTTCTGATTTTTATTATAATTTGATGAGATTTTTTGATTCATTAGGGTTACAGTGTGCTCTTGGTGGTGGTTTACTGCAGCATTTGTTTACTACGGACTGATGATAAACTCCGTGGCCTTGCCAGGAAACAAATATACCAACTTCGCTCTATCGTCCTTCGCCACCATTCCTGGAGATATTATTGCTGTGATCACGCTCGATAGAATTGGTAGAAAAAAGACTTTACTAGGTGGATTTCTTTTTTGTGGCATTTGTTGTGTTGCAACTGGTTTTATACCTCGAGGTAAAACCTTTTTTTTTTACTCCTATTACATTTTGAATTATGCATTACCTAAGTATAAGATTATAAGTTCAATCCTTATACATATTTTTTTTTATAATTATCTAAGCTATATTTACATAGGTTTGGTAGAAGGAAAACCATTAGAACATACGAGTAATATAAACCGGCGAAAATATAATCAAATGAAGCTATCAAAATTGAAGAGAAGAAATTGCTAGGACTTTTAAATATCTATCTTATTACAGATTATAAATTTGCGTCGTTAGCTGTATTCTTGATAGGCAAGATGTCCATATCGGCATGTTTTAACGCGGTGTACGTGTACACGTCCGAGCTGGTGCCTACCTCAGCGCGAGGCTCATTAGTGGGCACATGCTCGATGGTTGCTCGAGTAGGAACAGTATTGGCACCGCTCACTCCACTTTTGGTAAGAGGATATTATTTTATAAGAACATCTAATCAATGTCATAAGTTTTTATACATCTATACATATCTATACAGATAAATAAAATTAGAGTGTATGTTTGTAATATTAAAATAACCGCTTTTTACTAAATGCATATGGATGTATACACGGTACATATACCAAAATAACATTTTTTACAATTTTTGTCTGTCTGGTTGTCTGTTTGTTCCGGCTAATCTCCGAAACGGCTGGACCGATTTTGACGGGACTTTCACTGGCAGATAGATGATATTATAAGGAGTAACTTAGGCTACTTTTATTTTAGAAAAAGAATCAGGGTTCCGCGAAAAAAAATTAAAACCCCTAAAATTGTAAACAAAATCCGCTCACGGCGTACGCAGCGAGGGTAAATCACTATATAATTTAAATGAATATCTTAGGAGTAGCAAGCTACTATTTATGTATAAACATAGCTAACCGTGAAAACGTACCTATAGGGACGAACGCGAGCGAAGCGAGCGTGAGTCGCTAGTACATAATAAAATTCTAACTGAGTCGAATCTGTACATTGAATATTTTTTGGAAAATCTTATTGAAATAGTCATTATTGTCAATATAGAGACCGAATCTATAGTTTTTAGGATTTTCATCTGTCTGTCTGCCTGTCTGTAGTTCTGGGAACGCATCACTAGAAAATCACTGGACAGATTTTGACGGAATTTGGTATGATGATAGCTCATCCGGGTCAATATATAGGATACTTTTTACTGCGGGAAAATATCTCATCTCTGAGAAATTCATACTAAGCGTTCAAACGTAACTAGGGACGAACCCGATCGTAGCGAGGGTGAGTTGGTAATGTATCTATAACTTAGGGATATTACGTACCTCCATATAAATAATATAGCAAAAAGAAGGATTAATATATTAGCACGATTGTTACTTAATTCGGGTATAATCATGTCGATTCTTTACGTCGTCCATACATAAAAGAACACACCAATTTGACTGCTCTATAGAAAATTAAACTGTGTTCATGATTTTAGAATGAAAAAAGTCAGAAAATAAAAGTACAAAATCCCAAAAATATTTATTAAGGAAGCCATGATTACTGTTAATTTTGCATATGTACACTAAAAACAAAATTATTCGTATAAATAAACCCATCTTTTGAAATTTGCGGCTATTTTTTTCTTTGTTACTAATGAGATTTCATTATAAGAATTACTACAGATTTTCATAGTAAGATATCATTCGTAGTAGGATTACTGGTATTTATTGTAAAATTTCTTTATTAGAGTGAATGGTGGCACTCATTACCGACTGCCCTGTTCGGCTGTGCCTCCCTCTCCGCCGCCGTGCTGACGCTGGCTACACCGGAAACCCTGCGCCGCCCTCTCCCGGACACGGTCGCTGAAGCCACGGCTATGTCTTAGCAACGTTTTTGATAAATTATAATTTTAGTGCTAAACTGTTATTACATATCTGCAGTACGTATGTATAATGTATAAAATTGTAACTAGGTCTAACTTGTATGTTGAATATTTTTCCAAAAATGTATGTCAAAGAGATACATATATAATTAGAGACGTAGACAAGTAACAGTATTTAGCTCGCTGCAGAATTATAACATCGTTTACCTTCAAAAGCTAACTTTCTTTGATCCATGGTAAAACATGTTACTTGGTACAAATTTAGAACAAGATAAGCCTAACACTTAAGCAGTTCAGGAGTACAAATGGGTGATAAAATAAAATTGATAAAAATATCCACTTATTTTTACATCAATTTTATATATAAAAACATACGTATATTCATTTTAAATATAATAACCCAACAAATGGACAAAACGATAAAACTCTTATAAACTACACCTAGTGCTATAACTTAGATCTATTTTATCACAAAGCATAAATTATCATTTATATTTATACTTCGTATACACAAAAATCGCATACATTAAGTATTTAGATGTAACTTATTAAAAATCAAAAATGAATTTTATGGGCTACTAGCGACTCAACCTCGCTTCGCTCAAGTTCATCCCTAGTGAAAAACAAAAACAAGTCTATCCCATAGGAACTGTATTTTTTACAGGATGAAAAGTGATCTATGTGCTATTCTAAGTAAAATATGTGCTATTCTAAATTTCATCCAGATCCGTTCAGCCGTTCTGGCATGATTGAATAACAAACATCCATCCATATTTTCGCATTTATAATATTAATGGGATTATTACTATTTACTGGTCTTGTCTAATAAGGCAAGTAGGTGGTTTGATTTTCGCAGTTAATAAATCCAGTAACATTATACATAAAATACAAAAAAACATACGTAAAAAATCTGAGCCTACTCTATTGGGTTTTCAATTCTTTTTTTGTTAACTTTATATAACTATATGTAAACAATATATTTATGTCTTAAAAATCTGCCAATTACCGCCATCTACTTACATCTGTTTGAACTACTTCGTCTTTCTTACTATTATAATATGAGATGAATTTATTATTTATTGTATCTTATTTATCAAGCCAAATTTCCAAAATCAAGCCAAAAAGACAAAAATTATGAAATAAGTAGATACTCTACACAAAAAAATTAACAATAAGAAGCGCAGGTTTTATTTATTACAAATTAAAATATCCTATAGCAATACGTCCGTTTTTTAAAGTGTCTGAAAAACCTATTTAATATTTAGCTTAATTCGTCAAATTATATTGGTTATTATAACGTATTTAAAATAACTTAAACATACTAAAATTCACTTCAAATTTAAATGAAATCAGAGAATAATAACCGTGGAAAACTAAATATTTTTCTAATTTAACACGTTCACACATAATTTTAATAAAAAGTTTTATGAAAATATTTAGATAACTGATTGCATGTAATTATTAAATCATATTTGAAACAAACGAGTAGCTTGACAACATACTTTTTATTTTTGTTAAATAACTAAGTTAAGAAAACTAAACTCAATTTGCATACTGCAAATTAATGCCATAATGGCTAATAGAACTCACCGAAATTAACAAATATTCCACAAACAAACACAGCAAAAAATGTCTATATTACGCTAAAATCTAGTTAAAACTCTATAAAATAAAAAATCTCATAAACAATGCGCTCGTAAACAATAACAATCCGCCATATTAATTTATTATTTATTATATTATTTCATTTAAATAATAACTTTTGTCGCTTCGCGTGTCATTGGTCAATTCGTGTGACGTTTTGTAATTTTTGACCAATCACAAGCAGGATAAGACGTTGAGAAGCAGCTTTTCGAGCAACAAAAAATTGATTAGTGCGCATGCGTAAAATGCTAAAAATGAATGAAGTCATGTGATAATGTTCAATCCAAAAGTATGAATGAAACACAATTTAGTATGAACACGGAAAGCTAAAATGCAACGTCCTATCGTCGCATTTCTATGAAGAAACGTATAGGAGCGCAAATACATTTTTGTGTATGCGTTCTGATTTTTTTAATGATTATGATTTTTTGCAGGCGTTATATTATTTTCAAAAATCAACGCAGTAATAATAAGTTGATTTGTTGATTTAATTACTAATTATGTGTATTATTAATATTGAATTATCAAAAAATAAATATTTGCAATGAATGATGGATTATTGGATCAGTAAAAGTTAAGACGGTGGGAATCGTCTTGTATTCCTGTACCCTTCGCTACTGCACTTTTAAAGAATAGCAGGGTCACTTTACATCACATTGTTATTTAATACCTATTACAAAAAATATATTTAGATTGTACCAGGTATATTAAAACTGGTCACTATTATTTATTCCACATTTAGTGCATTACTAGTAACTGCCTCGATGGTCTATTGGCTAGCATGTACGGCTGCAGATAAGGAGGTACTAGATTCGAATCCCGGGTCGGGCCAAGTTTAATTAATGAGTCTTTCTGTATAGTAAGCCTCAGTAACAGCCCGGAGTTGGAAAGCTGGCAGTGTTTCACACCCGTGCCTCGAAGAGCACGTAAAGCCGATTCTGCGCCTTAAATTTCACCGGTCGTATCGAAATATCATCTCATCGGACATTGAGAGTAAAAGGAATGAGGGCTATCGTTTTAGGTGGAACCAGTTGGCGTAACTGGCAAGTAAGGTCCTATTGCTGTCGTTAAAAAGTATTCGTTAGTGCAGCAGGGCCATAAATTAATAATAATAACTGTTAGCGCGACACCAGTTTATCAGGATTTTGCTTTACATAATAATAACCAAACAGATAAAATATCGATTTTTTATTAGCTCTTATTTTAAAGCAATAACATTTGTTGAGCCGTACCGTGTCTGCCGTAATTATTCAGGAATGGCACAATCTTTACAATAATCATGAATAATTAGTGAAGATCCGCGATGAAAATCTCGCAAACAGTTAACATTCAGTGTCATTTGACAGTTCTAGAGAGCCCACACTACACCAGCACCAGCCCTCATAGAGAGTGCACGTTGTATCTGCGCTTACACTTGTGCACGGCACTATAATATCTCTTGCGCATCTGGCTAGTCTCAGCGAGATTGGCCGCCTTGGCCGAAATCGGTCAGGAGGTCATTATTAATGCATTACTAATAGAGAAATAAACAATAGTTGAAAAGTTCATATTGATTTTGGGTATCTTATGTTTGAGATAAGGCTTATACTCTATATACATCAAAATTAATCCAAAAATAGTGTTTGACAAAAATAGTTTTTCTAACAGTACATGTGACTAACAATGGGTAACTAACAATTTATATTTATATTATTCTACACATAAAATTAATAAATTACATTTCTCATTTTACAAAAAGGAAAACAGAAATATATCTACAAAAATATATTCCCTAAGTACTTGTAATATAAATAGGAATGTACGTATGTTTGTTTGTAAGGAATGCATTCGTATACCATTCGTCTGATTGTGATAAAACATTTTTATACTCCTTTGGACACGCTCTTCAATTAATTTGACAAAAAGTGACGCGTAAGTTGTATATGATCATCTGAGATTTATTAATCTTGATGACAAGTACAACGAAAAAAAAATCAGGTGTATATAATACAAGTGTCACTTCACCTGGGCAGAGTCAGGGCAGTTAGCAAGTACCTGTCGGATATTTAGTCTACAATTATGTCAGTGGTGTGCTTCGTCCGCGGCGCCACGGCGATGCTCTCAGCTTGCTTCACAGTGTCTGGCAGGCGGATGTGAAGTGTTTCCGGTGTCAGCAACATCAGTAGACCGGAAGTTGCGGCCATTATACCGAATATGATGTACGGCAGAGCTTCCATATAAGTCATCTAAAAAAAATATATATATATATAGAAAAAAAAATATAGTGTTCTTATTTCAGTGGATGATATTTTAGGAATAATACTGATCTATTGTAAGTTCAAATGTTAGTACGATATGCCTTCCATTTCCTTCCACTATAAAAATGTATATACTACACTAATTCCATTCTATACTAAAATACATCTACATATATATACTTGGATGCATTTGCAGACTCTAAATCTAACCAGTAAAGGCGTCATAGGCGCAGTAGTTGAGCCCATCCTGCCTATCATGGAGCAGACGCCCATCATGGAGTGCCTCGCCTGTGTGGGGAACAGCTCGATGGTGTAGATGTAGATGGATGCGAAGACCATGCTTATCGTCAGTTTTCCCAGCATCGTTAGTAATATTGTGAATTCTGTCGGTATTTCATTTTTTAACTACACACCTACTAGCTAAGTTACCGCTATTATAAAAACGTTATTTGTGTTATAAAAAAAATTAAAAATTTTCAACCTTTCATCAATTTATAAAATGTGCTTGGGAATAACAATCTAGATACACATACATATGTATGCTTAAGAATAATAATGGATTTTAATATTTATAGTCATGGTTATCACTTATCCTTACCAATATCCCTATTTTAACCGACTTCCAAAAAAGAGGAGATTCCATGTACATGTATGTATATATCTTTTTTATATACATATGTTCACCGATTTTTCGGAGACGGCTTAACCGATTTTACTAATTTAAACTGTATTATATGAAAGTAGGTCTCGAAGTGGTCCCAAAAGTCGATGCAAAGCGAACCAAATCTTTTTCGATATGTATAAAAACACAAATGGATGTATAATATTTTAAATATAATTAAATTTCATATCTTCTAATATTTACCTATTAGATATTGACATCTTAAAGCATTGTCGGCATTCTTAATTATTATTTTTTTATTATAAATGGGCTTACTCTTGACCTTCATCGTAGCTCGAAGGCATAGATAAGGTCTACGATGTGGCGAGTTTGTCCAGAAGAAGCCTGTTAACACGCACCTTAAATAGCTTCAGGTTATACGCACTCGGAAAAACAGACGCAGGCAGGGAATTCCACTTCTTGGCTGTACGCATTATAAAAGATGACGAATAGCGCTTAGTGCAAGTGGTCGGAATGTCACCCAAGAAAGGATGGTATCTTAAAGCATCTAAATTAAATGAAAACCCATATTTACCAATAGTGGTGTTTGAGGGGCAATCACTTGTCCTATTCTACCGCACATAGAGCAAACTGCTACTAGGCTGTGCCGCAGCGTCGTCGGGTACAGCTCGGACGTGTAAATGTAGATACTACTGAAAGCCATGCTAATACACAACTTGCCCAACAAGTTGAGACACGTTTGTAGCCAAAGAAGATCTGAAACAAGAACTACTTGCTACTTTCTATTCTAACAACAAATAAACGTTAAAGCAAATGATTATTTTGTAAGCGTGGTTGGTGTACAAAATAAGTCTAAAAACATATTTAAAACTAATAAGGAGTGTATGTATTAACTTTAACCATGTTTTACTATTCAAGCTAAGTTAAAAGTACTACCTCCTACCAAAGCATATGATACAGCGCTTATGACTATATAACAAATATAACTTTATATTACTTTATTCAACATTTAAAAAGTGATTTTGAATCTTACGTTCTGGAATGAAAGGTAAGCAAACGAGAGAGATTCCGCACACGAAGAACGCCGTCATGATCGAACTCTTCCTTCCAAACCGATCCAAAGTTAAAACACTGATGCAGTACCCGGGTATCTCTACCAACGCAGTCAATATATAATTCACATAGCTATTTCCCGCGAGAGAAACCGAATTTATTGAGAGTCCATAGTATATAAATGTCACAGTTATCCACCAAAATGAGCAAATTAATAGTCTCGCCATTATAATTCTAGATTTAAGCACTTGTAATCCAAGAGACGGCTCCTTTTCTTTATCGTCTATTGGCAGCTTAGAGGAATCTTGTTCAGAAGGAGTTTCCTCTGTCAACTGCTTGATTGTTTCTGGAGATAGTTTCTTCTTATTGATAGCGGCTGCTTTAAAAAGTATTCTTGCAGCTTCCTTCTTATTTCCTCTACTAAGTAACCACCGCACACTCTCTTCTATTAGGAAAAAGTAGAATATGAAGAGAAGTGAAGGCACGTATATAACTCTTGTGAGGGTCCTCCACTCGGGTATAGCCCATGCGACCAGCGCCACCAACGCCTGTCCGATGGCGAACGTACAAGAAATTATATTACCTCCAAGAACTCGGCGATTGAGACCCATCATTTCCAAAGCTGAAATAAAAAAGTTATATATTAAGTCCTTTAGTTTTCTACTGGACTTCAAAACCTAGTGTAAAATAATAATTAATTATCTCTATAGAATATAAATGAAGCCGCCCCAATCAATATCCTGAAATTACTGGATATGAAAATCGACCCCTTGCCATTTAGGACTGGAATGTGACCTTATCATTATCATATATATAATAACATATGTATGTATTTAAAGTTATATATGTGTAGTGTATCAACTATCTGGTATCCATAACACAAGCCTCGTAGCTTACCATGGAACTAGATGGTGGTGTGTGTTAATGTTCCAACATATTTATTTATTTATTTAACTTCCAGAACTTTAATGTGCTGTTAGCGCTTTAGATCTAAAGTTATGTTAGATGGCGCCACGTTACATTAAAAAAAGGATATAAAGCCTTAAAATACGGGCATTCGCTTGAATAAAAGTAATATTATTTCAATTAATAATATCAGAATTAACAAATAAGATCAATATGAATAGACTAATACTTATATTAATAATAGTACCTGGCGACCGAGCTTCGCTCGGTGTTCTTTTTTGTTATATCATATTTTTTAGATTAAAAAAAAAACTAAAAACTTGTATAAATACAAAAAAAAGTAGAACTTTGTGTCCAATAAGATCCATATAATGTTAATCTTGCACCTTGGTCGCTTGACCACGATGCTTATGCCTGAGTGTAAGAAATACGAACATAAATATCGAACATATTCTGCGTAGAATAATGCAAAAGAAAACCGCATGAAAACTCAAAAACACGCGTTTTCCCCGACATGAGACTAATCTAGATGATTTTTCGCCCCCGAAAGCCCCCACATACCAAATTTCAGCGAAATCGTTAGAGCCGTTTCCGAGATCGCTGGTATAAATAAATATATAAAGATATAAATATAGGTACAAGAATTGCTCGTTTAAATATATTAGATAGTGTCATTACCAAGAATAAATCCAGAGCTGTACACGCCGGCGCCTACAACTGCTTCGATAAATTCTAAAACCACATACGTAATATAGTTTTGTGTAAAGGAGCGTCCTATGCCCACGAAGGCTGGCGCCACCGCCGTAGCAATGAATGCCACGCGACGCCCGAAACTGGAAAATAAGGGAAATGCTGAATTGAAAACTGAACATATGTACAAACTATAACATTCTAGAAATGTTTTATGTTATCTAAGCGACTTATTTTCAAAATAATAAGCATACTTTAAATTAAAACTTTATTTAGCTTGATTCAAACAAATAATTAATAAAAAGTATTTGAACGAAAATGTATGACAGCGTATGCTTGTGCATTATGCGCAAGCACCGCGAATGTGCATGTGTTTGTGTGTGATGCGCTAGCGCAGCAACAAACACATACATACCTTTTGAGTAAGTATACACCCAACCAGCTAATTGATTAAATTCTATTCAAATTAAATCAAAATAATTTCCTTGTTCTTCTAAAAAAGATTAAGATAGAAAGAGCATTCATTTTAATTATCTAAATTTAACAATAAAATACTGGAATATATCATTTAACATTTGACTGATTTGATGTAAAAATTAAGGCAAATAAGATTTAACTGAAGTCATTAAAATAAGCTTACTTATCGGATACATAGGCTGTTAGCGGCAACGCCAAGAACAGGCCCGCACTATGCAAGGTCCCGACCAACGTGCGCTTCCATTCTTCACAGGCGAGGTCGAACTGAAACACATTATTACATATTATAACAATATTATTATGCATTACACTATTTGCAAATATCTTAGGAATAATTAATATTAGAAATTGGTGTCGTCCAACTTTATGTGGCTGAAGGAAAATAATAACACGTGTATGATTAAGGCTATATTACACAAAAGGAGACGGGATAAAATCATCTAAAGATCATTCTTTTAACGTTGACACACGTGTTTGACAAACACTGGGGATTTCCAACAAATATGTAGAATTATAGCTGCCCGAAAGCAAATCCGTATAATCTATACTCGTACGTTTACCCCTTATGGGAATTGTAGGAGAAATATTATGGAATGTACCATTGTACATTTAAGCATACATTCTCGTACTTACTGTAGTAACGATGCTGTTGTTATTTTCATATATCCAACTAGAGCATTTCTTGGTGTCTGTAGGGTGGAAGGATTCGGGGGCACACGTGGTGCCGACCGGCAGGTAGCGCTCGCACCGACCAGCCCCGTCCGGGAGCGCCCAGCTGCCCCAGCCGTCGGTTTCGAATTTTGGCGGAACGGCTTCGCATTCTGGCACTTGACACCTGAAATTTTATATGAAATCAAAATTAATCGGGACTGAAATTACATTTGCAAAAGTGAAAAAGGGAGAAAGAAGTATTTGTTATTCCTTCAAGCTGTTATGGCTTTATGGATCTGGATGAGTACACAAATAGATATAATAACCTGAACTAGCATATAGGCTATTTGTTCGGCACCTGATCGAAGTGAGGGTAAACCACTAGTATATAGGCAAATAAATTGTGTATCAAATAATACTGAACAAATTTGTTAGCCGTATCTAATCTAATCTATCTAATATATTTAAACGAACAATTCTTGTATATTTATTTATTTATTTATACCGGCGATCTCGGAAACGGCTCTAACGATTTCGCTGAAATTTGGTATGTGGTGGTTTTCGGTGGCGAAAAATTAAACTAGATTAGTCTTGTGTCTGGGAAAAAGCGTGTTTTCATGTTTTCATGCGGTTCTCTTTAACATTACTCCACGCAAAATACGTTAATAACTTCGCACTTTCGGGCATAAGCATCGTGGTTAAGCGGCCAGGGCGCAATTGACTATCACAGGTGTCTGGGTTCGAATCCCGGTCAGATACAAAGTTTCTACCTTTGTTTTTATTTATTTTGTAATTATTCAAGTTTTTAGTTTTTTTTTTATTTTTAAGCCAAATTAAAAGAAAATTGTACTTTCGACCAAAAACTCCGAGCGAAGCTAGGTCGCCCAGGTACTTACTTTAACAGGGCCAATAAAATCTACTACTATGAATAGATTTACAACCTAACATAACAACTTTACAAAAATAGTAAGTAAATATAAAAAAAACTTTTTTTTATTTGTTGATTTAAATGAGACATTAAAATATTACTATGAAAACATGAGTACCGAATGTATACATACATACGAAGGAGTATTTTTGTAAGTGTACAGTGTCAGATCGAGGTGTAGCCCACTAACAATCAATTGACCTTCTACTCTATTTAATGCAATTGTGCAGACATTTTATCCGTTCCTTTGTACATTGATAAAGCAGACTTTACGAAGGCATCATCAAAATCTGCTCGAAAATAGAAATATTGTTTTAAATAATATCAATATGGTTCATATTAAAGTATTTTTTATCTGTTTGCCGAATAAGGATAGTGCTATCTTTTATCTAATTATATCCTTAATTTATGGTACTTGCTACGCAGACAAAGAAATTATGATTGTATTCAGTCCTTTTTAACGTCCCACTGTTGGGGGTGGGCCTCCCTTCAATACGAGGGAGATCAGGCCATAGTGTGGACTAGCTGTGACACGCTGGCCAAGTGCGGGTTGGCGGACTTCACATGTTTTTTGAAAACTTGTTAGGTTTTCTCAGACATGCAGGTTTCTTCACGATGTTTTCCTTCACCGTAAGGCAAGTTGTAATCATGTTAGAAATGATTCGCACATGAAAATATCAGAGATGCGAGACCCGAGATTTGAACCTGCTTCACTCGGTTTCCCAAGCGAGCGCGTTAACTCTGGGCTACCACTGCCTATATTATGATTATTGATACATATTATGATCGAAACATACTCGTATGTGCCTATATTTAGGTTTATTGTTCATACAAATAAGGATTCCATACACAAATCGAACAGGAATTTAACTCAAGTCCTCTTTTCCTGAATGTATCCACAAACACAGGTGTTCCGTCCCTCACCATCACAATAATAGATGAACAGAAAGACTATCGAAAACATATCACACGCAGAACTGAGGTTTTATTTTTCCCCGGTCAACCTACTTCTGAGAATCTAGAGATGCATACATTTTTTAACCAGATCTACGACTGGAATCGAAAATCTCATGACTTGAATCGTAAATATTAAATTTAACTACCTTTTGTAAGTATTTGTTTTATAAAGAAGTGAATTTTATGATAATTTGAGATAACGTAATACGTCTGCACATATTAGCACGCGTCACCTCCGTCACGTTTTTACCTTATGATATTGAGAAATATATAATAATGTAATAAATGATTATTAGAAATATTATACACTAGCAACTCACCCTTACTTTGCTAAGGTTCGCCTCTAGAAAAACAAAAACAAATCTATCCCACGGGAACCGTATATTTTTCCGGAACAAAAAGTAGCCTATGTGTTATTCTGATGTATGAGCTATATTATTGTAAAGTTTCATTAAAATCCATTCAATAGTTTTTACGTAAAACAGTAACAAACATCCATACATCTATACACCCAGATATCCTCACAAACTTTGGCATTTATAATATTAGTACGATGCAAGGTTTGATTGTAAATGTTTTGAACATAAATAGTAGTTGGCACAAGAATAACAAAAGTTATCCCTATATATTTAGTATCTAGTGGACATCAATAGATTACAAAATATTTTATATTTTCCTTCATGTTATCGCGGAATTCTCAGCAATTTAGTCATTACTTCAAAAGATAAGGCGGATCTTTTAAATATTTTACTTTAGTTATTTCAAAATCGCTGGCGATACAATCCCGATTGCGTGATAAGTAATCTTCGACAGTTTGAAGCATGCTAACTTTTCCTTCCTTAATTCACAATAGCAATAATTATACAAGATATAAATAGTTTATAAATAGAAGTTGAATCTTGATTAATTTCCTCGTCCAAGTATTAAGACGAGTTTAGTATTAAGGTCCAAGGCAAAAGGAAAACAAAAAGGAAGTTATAGCAACATCTGGTGTTGTATATCGGAAGAGCCGAGACATGACGCTCCATGTGGGCCAAGGCGTTATCCTGTATGTGAATTAAATCAACGGAATCTGCCCACAGTAGCTTTGTACTCTGTGCTACTACGCATATTTCCAAGTCGCAACTTCCTAATCTAATTTGTCTATTTCCTTTGACGGAAAGTAGTAAAATATAGCTCTATTAAATATAAATCTGGGAGATATGTTTTGGTAAATAGGAAGAAATTGGGTGTTCAAAATGTCGTGATCTCGTGAACTACATAATTGAGGAATAAGAACTTCATTTTAATAGATCTTAACTACACCCTGTGCCTATTATAGTAACTTATTGTAATATACCTGTCCAGGTGGAACTAAATAATATGTAAGGATATATAGTGGGCGCGTACTAATTTATTAAAGCGAACGTTTAACAACAAAAACCTTTTAATGGCTTCCTTACAAGTTAAGCAACAAAATCGTAGCATTTTACCTTTTTAATCCTATATATAATGTGTGAATAGAATCGTTTATTTTACTGCTATACTCAGGAGCTACTTCTTAGGAGATTATATTGTATGTATTGAATTTGAAGGGCCCTCATCGACCAGATCCCTCGCTATCATAAAAACATGATTCCCAGAGGTGAGTGCGTACTTCATTATTACAAATGTCATTAACACTATCTGGCTGCCGCCGGATCCCGGCTTATCCTGCCGATGTGAGCGTTCGATAAGCGACCACGTCACGACATGTAGACTACTTATCTATATGTCGCGATAATTCTCTAATAACGATTATATTATGTGAAAATGACATATTTTACTTGATGAATAGATTATTTTGTGCGATATTAACTTCCACGGTTTTGCAATAATATTTGCTTTTTTCCTAATATTACATAGACTTATTAAATAATAAAGGTAGAGTAGGAAGTACATATACATACATTTATCATTATAAATATTAATTTTAATCTTCAATAGGTCAATTAAATGATAAATATTCATTTTGCTATTTTACATACCACATACTGTATTATCATATAAGATATCATATAAGATATATAATATTATCATATAAGATATAGATCGCAAAATATAACTTTAAACTAGGTTTCGCCCGCAACTGTACTTGTATGACTTGAGAGTAACTGACTCATGAATAACCACTGAATCTTCTTCCTGCCACATCATCTATACCACTACTTCTT
The DNA here is from genome assembly GCA_905404265.1 of Fabriciana adippe. NCBI lineage: Eukaryota > Metazoa > Arthropoda > Insecta > Lepidoptera > Nymphalidae > Fabriciana > Fabriciana adippe. Next base: position 441,653 of record FR989993.1, read on the forward strand.
TTTCGGCATAAAATGTCAGTTTCGTCCAAACTTTCTATCCGAAAATTTAAATCCCATTAAAATAGGTTCAGACATTCCGAAAACTAACCATTACACAAAGATATAATGAATGTCATTGGTTGTTTGGACTTTGGTAACTCTAAACTTTATACAGAATAGTTATTTTGAAATCATCGATATTTCAATTGAATTTGTAGATATGAAACACATAGGTTAAATAAAATCGAACGATTTGAGATAAAAACGATAATCTCGTTAATCTCTTTGATTAAAAAATTCAACGACCTTCGATGACGCTTACCTTGTATCATCACATTGTACACAATCTACCGGAAACATATGTTTCAAAGACACTCGATGATCTTTTGTTGGAGTTTAGTGACTATCAGCTTGTATCCAGTGGGCAGTGGGCAGTGGGCAGTGGGCAGTGGGCAGTGGAGGCACTCTCGCTCCGCTCGGGTTCGTCCCTAGTTACGTTTTAACGTTTAGCTCAGAGATGAGATATTATTCTGCAGTAAAAAGTATCCTACATGTTAACTCGGATAAACAGCTATTATCATACCAAATTTCATCAAAATATGTCCAGTGGTTTTCCCGTGATGCGGTAACAGACAGACAGACAGACAAAAATTCTAAAAACTATAGATTTGGCTTCTGTATCGATAATAATGTCTATTTCAATAAGATTTCCCAAAAAATATTTAATGTACAGATTCGACTTAGTTACAATTGTATTATATGTATAGAAAAAAAATATCGAGCGATATCTCTTCATGTTTGGATTCAAATCAAAATAACGCAAGTACATATAATAAATTGTATTAACTATGAAACTAATGAAACAAATATGCAAGTTTTAGTGATTATGGAACATATTTCGATATCTAATATTGACAGAACAACAAAAAGCAAAAAGGGACCGTTCACTTTAGACAATTTACTTAGGTTAAAAAAATTTAATTTACTTAAGTTTTAAAATTCGATAAAAAATATAAATAAAATATTTTTCTCAAAAAATAACATATGGTTGTTTTTGTTTAGTTATGTAAAAAAAGAAAAAAAATATATAGAAAAAATTAATTGTTAATAACAAATTGTTAATAATTAAACAATGAAAATTTAAATAAAAACATTATTTTTAATTGTTGATAACAAAGTGAACTGTGAAACATAACATTTTTTTAATTTTTCCAACGGGAATCTATTCTGAAGCCTTTCAAGAATACCTCCAAGAAAGGAAAAAATCTCAAATTTATACTTTAACAATTATCACACTTGCAATGTTCATGTTCAAGCAGATAATAATTATTAATTAACTATTGCATAACTAATTGAAAAATTGTGATAAAAAAATTCTTGCGGATTATTGTTCGTTTATCTATTCAGTAAGCCCCTGATTTTTTCATTTCTTAAATTTTCGTATCGATAAAGTGTCCGAAGTAGGCGTGGCTTTTTGAGATAAATGCAAAAAGTAAACCCTTTTTTTTAGTTAATTGTTTTTAACTGTTGCAAATCTTGCAAGCGGAACTTGATTTTTTTCAAACTTTCAAACGACTTTTGCGCGGAGGGGAGGGAGGGGGGGGGGGCTTGTCAAGAATGGGCGAGCCAAATAATGTGTTGTTTTTGAGAAGAACCTCTTCCTGTTTGGAATTCGTTTAAAAATATACAAATCACTTGTTTTAAAGTGTTTCAGCTCAGATACGTTACGCAATAGTGTCAGATTGAACCTTATACCTACACTCTCTACCTCGCCTAAACCGAAACAATTCGACCGTGTCATATATTCTATTAATAAAATTATTTATGGTATTGTCGTGTGTAATTATTCAATACTACGAAGTAAGGAAATAAGGAAAATACCGACTTTAGCATGAAAATTATTGTATAAATGTATATTAATTAACACGTGAGAATAAATAAACTTTATCTTAATAATCTACTGCATATTTAATAGGTTTCGTATAATAAGCATTTTCCGACGGATTTACGTAACTTATTAAAACGTTTCCTTTCCTTCCGAAAATTTCTATCGTGACGACCGCTTAGGAGAAAATGCTAAGTTTGCAGCCGAAAAAGAATACTTATAGATGTAGTAGATAGATATTTTAAACGTTACTTTAGTGTTAATACATTAAATAAAATATTCATGCACAATATCTATTACTTAATCGATCAGGTTAAAAATTATGTGATATTAGCGAATCACTTCATCCCTAGTAACGTTTTAACGCTTAGTATAGATTTCTCAGAGATGAGATATTTTCCCGCAGTAAAAAGTGTGCTATATGTTGACCCGGATAACCAGCTATCACCATAACAAATTTCATCAAAATCTGTCGAGTGATTTTCTCGTGATGCGGTCACAGACAAACAGACAAAATTAAAAAAACTATAGATTCGGCCTCTGTATCGATAATTGACTATTTCAATAAGATTTTCCAAAAAATATTTAGTTCAGATTCAACTCAGTTAGAATTTTATGTTATGTACAGATAATACAAAAAATGATATCGATGTCATAGGCACATAGCGCACCCCATACTATCGTTTGTATCACGGAAGTGTCAAGAAGGAAATAAAGTAACAAATTAATTATTTTATTATACAACTAGCGGCTGACCCTCGCTTAGCTCGGGTTCACCTCTAGACAAACAAAAACAAATCAATCCCACGGGAACCGTACATTTTTCCGGGATAAAACGCAGCCTAATTATTATTTTGATGTATGGATTATATTATTGTAAAGTTTCATTAAAATCCAATCAGTAGCTTTCGTGTACTAAGCTGTATAAGTTACTACAGTTTTTTAACTATTCCATGGGAACTCTTTAATTTTACGGGAAGAAAAGTATCTAAAATGTTGACCGGTAATACCGATATAAGGTACCACCATGCAAAATTTCATTCAAATCGGTCCAACAGTTTCGGAGATTAGCCCGTACAAACAGACAAACAGACAGAGAAACAAAAAAATTGGAAAAAAAAAAACACTGGATTTGTTCTATTTCTCTTCTTACATTCCCCTGACTTGGTTTTTATTTTTCTATGTACAGACATTCGACCTCTACAGTTTTATTATATGTATAGACGATAAAGAACATACAATGTAAGCCGAGACGGTCGGTAAACAATTACTTACGCGAGACAAGGCTTTTTCTTATTAAATACTTATTATAAGTAATTAAAAGATAATATAAATTAAATATGGGACATTTTACGTGAAGCAGATAGTGAAAAAGTAAGGTTCTGAAGTTCATTTGCACTTCTACGGTATATGAACCCTCAATACAACTCCCTTCCTCATTCACATCAATTCTTTAGAATCCCCTGATTTGACAACTTAACCTTAAAAAAAATGTGACGTGTAGCAATGTACATGCTAATACTTTCTTAGATTTACGCGAATATTTGACATTTCAAATAAAACTATCTTTTCGGGTTATTTCGCGGATTTATTTTGATTTTTGGTTCCCGACGTTTCGAATGCTTTACAGCAATCATGGTCACGGAAGAGACTAAGGTTTTAGACGTCTCAAAGGCATTATACATATACTTGTTATAGACAGTGCCTATCTATAATTTTACAAAATGATTGCAAAATTCCAAAAATGTGCCTAACATGAACGAATATCAGATCCTCACTTTATTTTCGTTATCCGCTTCATGTGAAATACCCCTTATTCACAACATATTCAATGTTACTTCTTTAAGAGGCCTATTACATTTTGACTGTGATTTTTCAATTTAATGGCCATCTTTGACGTTCTTATTCAGAGAAACTGAAACTCTTCGACAATTTTGACTTATTGTATGGTGGAGGATAATAATTATTAATATAGTTCTAAAATGTTTGGATAATTATTAGTAAAAATCCATTTGCTTTCAAATTCCTTTTTATTACTAAATCAATATTGACAACTATCAAAATATTGAAGTGTTCTATATTCGAACACATATATTACATTCCTCCAACCCTAATTAAAGTATTTAAATAATGAAATTCATCATCGGAAACTTAATTATTTAAGTCTGGTGTCACCTTCGCACACATCACAATGCCATTGGGTAGCAGCACTATTATCACTGTTTCTTGCTTGCCGACGTTGCAAAGCGAAAACTGGCTGACTTTGCATCATAGATTGATCACGATCAAGATGTTGGGTAGACTGTATTGCTTGTCGTGCGCATCGCACGCTTTGGGCTAGCTCGAATGCCTTATCAAAAGTTAATAGTTCTATGTTTGCAGCAAATAATTTTTCTTTTTCTTTTAAATTCTCTAATCCTAACACAAATCTGTCCCGCAAAGCACCCTCCAATTCTAGTTTAAAACCACAGAATTGTGATAATCTGCGCACCCGTGCTGCCCATTCTACTAAATCCTCACCTGGATGTTGTTCCGCCTTATAAAACGTGTATCGTTCAGCAAAGGTACATTTCTTTGCAGAAAAATGGTTATTTAATGTTTTTATTAGCTGCTTGAATGGAATTACATCTAAATCATCAGGAAAAACTAAATCTTTTACGACGCGGTAAGTATTCTCAGCTAGAGATGTCAGCAAAAGGGCCCGTCGCCTCACACCAGTTTGGTCAGTCTCATCATGTACATTATTCGCTACACAATATTATATAAATCGACTTCTAAAAATGCTCCAATCTTGTGTATAATGATCAAAAATAACATTACCACCAAACGTCGAGACGATATTACGTTCTGCCATTATTTATTCTTTGTTTAGTCACCAAATTATGCTAAACACAATAAATCAATCCACGTGAATTCGATATTTCTCGTCGCCAATGAAATGTTTGGATAATTATTAGTAAAAATCCATTTGCTTTCAAATTCCTTTTTATTACTAAATCAATATTGACAACTATCAAAATATTGAAGTGTTCTATATTCGAACACATATATTACAAGTTCATAGCAGCCTCGCTTTTTGCAAATTTTCATTATTAATTGAAATAAAGCCAAAATTATATAGCGGCCTCGGAATTTGAAAATATGTATTGGATTTCTACAAAAAAAATCCACGTTCAGAATTAGCTGTAAATATATCCTTACAACATTAATATTATTAAGTAAAATTTATACCAGAATATACGTCAGTTCAAAAAAAACGCAATACATACTTTTTTTTTTAAATTATTTATTATAAAATTTTACATAGAAGTAATTACAACTGCTGAAAACGCTAGAAACAGCGATGCGTCGCCCGCTCGAACTCAATACCATAGAACTCAGTACATTTTGTGAGAGGCCTCGATAGTGTCTAGAAAATCCACTTTTTGTGAATAATTATGTTTAGTGGTTTAGCAACTATTTGATAAAAACATTAAGGATGTAATATTTACATTTAAAGTGTTTCGAAGTTGGTATAATTTTTGGCAAAAATGGTTATCGATTATATTTATTTTTTTAAATGTTCGTTTATTTAACCGAAACATCGATAAAACGACTAACGCTACTACGTTGACTACGCATGGTTTGTGTGACCTCACTAGAAAATCATAGGTGGTTCAGAGATACTGGCTTTTTCATATATGCAAATGAATGTTTGTTTGTCGGTTTATCTGTGTGTGATGTAATCTTAGAACATTCATAGAATTACGATATATCATATAGCTACATTAACGATGTCTGTAGTGGAGTGTTTTTGGGCCCTAATACTAGAAAAATGGAAATGCCCCTTTTACCTATTTTGAAAACGAATGTGGTCCACAGACAGAGACAGTTTTCGAACTTATAATTTTTTTCCAACCGCTTTCACGGAAGAACGGGTAGAGTAAAATTAAGTAAAAATACTAAGATTACGAGGAACATTCATTGTTTTATAGAACATAGGTATGATTACTTTCCTTGTGATTTTGGTAAAAAATATTATGCGGAAATTTAGGACACTTATTTCTTGCTTTTGTTTTTAAACATCTATGAGGGCCGTCTTCGAAAAAATATTTTGAAATAAAAGAATCGTCTGTGGCCCGCTGGGTCTTCTTGAATCAGAGGTCCCATACAACCGCTTTAGTTTCATTGGCATAGCCACACCACTAAACGTTATATCAATAACCTTTTACGCGGAAAAAACCACGGGTATTGACTAGTAAATGATAAATAATTAAGTGTAATTATTTTATTTCAATGAAAACGTTTTCTGGTAGTAATTTCCTCATGCTTACAGAGTGCGACGTCTCTCACAATGTTTTGACGACAGGTCAACGGCAGCCTGACTGCTTCACGGACGACTGAGCGTGAAAAACTTATTTAGATATACAATACAATTACATTGTAATGTAATGTAATTGTATAATATAATATACAATTACATTACATAATTATACAACTCATTTAACACTCCATTAGTAGTAAACCTTTTTTTTTATTGGGAAATGATTTACGCATACCACTTGTATACATACAGGTGGTTATATGGGACTCACCGGTTAGAAAAGCCAGTACTACCCACTAAAACCTAACGGAACCATAATTTGGCGTCAGAATTGATTGCCGGACGCACTGGACCGGACCGCACCGGACTGGAGGAACCTGTTTTCGTTTGGAATGTATGCATAAATATTTCATTCCTAATACTTTCTCAGATTTACGCGAATATTTGACATTTAAATAAAACTATCTTTTCGGATTTTTTCGCGGATTTATTTTGATTTTTGGTTCCCGACGTTTCGAATGCTTTACAGCAATCATGGTCACGGGAGAGACTAAGGTGTTAGATGTCTCAAAGGTATTATATAGTTGTTACAGACAGCCTACCCACGAATAACAAAATGAATTCAAAAAATATAGATTATTAATCAATATGTATGGTTGAGCATTACTGTGTTTAAAATATTCAAACATGGAATAGGTATACTATATCTCGGAGATTTTCTTAAGTGGAAGATAACATCTAGTGCGGCCTCTCCCATACATTGTTGCACCTGTCAGCCGTCACAAGAGCTAAATAACGATTTAATAAGACACGTTTTGCGGTAACAGATTTACGTTAAATCTTTACTTACTAAATAGTTTAAATGCAAAAGCATTTTTGTTTGTTTGTTTGTCCTTGTTTTACGCTGCAACTGTGCAGCAAATCGACGTTAATTTTCTCACAGAAAAAGTTTGGGTCTGAGAGAATATAAGGGGGAATCCCCTAAAGCAAGAGGTGTAGCAAGAGCTATCTATACAGATAAATAAAATTGGAGTGTCTGTTTGTAACATTAAAATAACCGCTTTTTACTAAATGCATATGGATGTATACACGGTACATATACCAAAACAAATTTTTTTACAATTTTTGTCTGTCTGTCTGTCTGTCTGTTTGTTCCGGCTAATCTACGAAACGGCTGGACCAATTTTGACGGGACTTTCACTGGCAGATAGCTGATGTTATAAGGAGTAACTTATGCTACTTTTATTTTTGAAAGAGAAACAGAGTAGCACGAAAAAAAATTAAAACCCATAAAATTGTGAACAAAATCCGCGTACGGCGTAAGTACCCGAGCAAAGCGAGGGTAAATCGCTATTTAATTTAAATGAATATCTTAGATATTTATGTATAAACATAGCTAACCGTGAAAACGTACCTAGAAATACCTTAGAAATAAAATAAATCGTATTATCTTTTTAATTCGATCAATTTGTAATAAGTTATCATCATACAACTCAAACTCTAAAAGTAAATTAACCGATTCGAATAAAATTGTAATAACGTTAGTTAAGAAACGTACTTAAGAAGTGGTTTATAATAATAGCAAGTTAAGTTAATTTTATAATTGTCTGAATAATATGTACTTCTTATACAGTAAATATGATATCATAATTTTTTCCACATGTTATTCTTTTCTAAAAACAGCTACCTAATATCACAAAAAAGAACGGCAATATAATTAAATGAGAATTAATTTTAATTATTCATTATCATTTATTAGTAACATACCCTGGCTCCGCTCGGGTTCGGCACTAGTTACGTTTTAACGTTTAAAATTTATTACTTAGAGATATTTTCCCGCATAAAAAGTATTCTAGATGTCGACCCGGATAACCAGCTCATCGCAAATTTCATCAAAAATCTGTCCAGTGGTTTTCGCGTGACGCGTTCCCAGACAGAGAGACAAACACACAGACAGACAGACGAAAATTATAAAATCTATAGATTTCCCAAAAAAAAATTAATGTACTGATTCGACTCTGTTACAATTTTATTATATGTATAGATAATGTAGCTCTCAAAAATAATATAAGAAATTAGATTTTCCTGTTTTTTCTTAGCGTTCTGCAAAAAATGTTGGACATGAACAAATATACGATGGAAAATACCAATAAATTACGTTTTGCACGTATTAGCAAACTAAATACTAGGCATATAAACTGGTCTAAATGATTATTTTTTTTTTGGGTTTTTTTCTTTGACTGCTTAAAAGGAGACATTGTAAAGTACCATACATTGACCTTTATTTACGAAGTAAACACGTTTTTAATTCTTTAGCCTTGAATAAATTATCTAAATCACGCCTAGGTATTGTAATTTGTACGCGACCAGAGCTCATGTAACTGTTTAAAATATTTGTCTATCCGAATGAAGATCAATCTTCGAAATGATAGAGCTGTGAGTAGAAATTGCGATTACGATTTTATTATTTAGTTTTAAAATCAATATTTTTAATATTTTTTCCAGTTGTTAGGGTGGTTATTGTATAACCAGTTATAGTTATTACCCGTTATATATCCGTTTAAGTATACCTACAAGTAAACCATTAGAATAAAATTAACATAAATAAAAGTAGTCTAAACCTCAAAGGTCAAATGTTAAATCAATAGAAACATTAATATATGTATTAAGGTAAAGATAATCAAAGGTTAATCAAACGTGATGCTAAAATAAATATTCATAGCTTGATCATAAAATCAGACAATATACAGGGTGGAACAAATCGATGGGACATGGAAGAAAAGTACCTTAAATATTGAAGTTATCAAGATTTACTCAATGAAAACATTTCTTTATTTCTAAAAATAATAATAGCTGCATTTAATTTTTTAAAAAAAAAGCTTACCTGAACCGGGAATCGAACAAAATAAAAATGCAAAAAAGGACACCATCACTATTTTATCGAATTAACCGATAGGGTCTATGGTAAGGATAAAATCTCTCGAACAAACATTGCGTCTCAGAATTAAAGAAAACGATGAAATCTTACAAAATTATACATATCGACTCTAAGGTCGTGGAACAAACGCAAAGGACATGGAAGAAAAGTGTCTTAAACACTGAAAATATCAAGTGTCATTTCAAAGAAACATTATTTTATTTTTTTAAATATAATAAACTGCATTTAATTTTATTTTAAAAAAGGTGACCTGAACCGGTAATCGAACCAACGGAAAATGCAAAAAGGTACACCGTCACTATTTTATCGACGAAAATTGTAAAAAATTGAAGAAAAGTGTCTTCCACTTTCTATGCGTTTGTTCCAAGATGTTAATTAGAGTCGAAATGTATGTATAAACTGTAAGATTTCATCGTTTTCATCAATTGTAACATACAATTTTCGTTGGTAACATTTCATCCTCTCTATCTATTAATTCGATAGAACAATGACGGTGTACCTTTTTGCATTTTCCGTTGGTTCGATTACCGGTTCAGGTCACCTCTTTTAAAAAAATTTAAATGCAGTTTATCATATTCTTAAAAATAAAATAATGTTTCTTTGGAGTGAAACTTGATATTTTCAGTGTTTAAGACACTTTTCTTCTATGTCCTATGCTTTTGTTCCACGATCTTAGAGTCGATATGTATAATTTGTAAGATTTCGTCGTTTTCTTTAATTCTAAGACGCAATGTTTGTTTGAGAGATTTTATCCTTACCATAGACCCTATCGATTAATTCGATAAAATAGTGACGGTGTCCTTTTTTGCATTTTTATTTTGTTCGATTCCCGGTTCAGGTAAGCTTTTTTAAAAAAAAAATTAAACGCGGTTATTATTATTTTTAAAAATAAAGAAATGTTTCCTTTGAGTAAATCTTGATAACTTCAATATTTAAGGTACTTTTCTTCCATGTCCCATCGATTTGTTCCATCCTGTATACAGGAGATAAAATATAAGAAGATTTCCGATTATTTCCTAAATTACGGAAGTTAGGATTACGGGAAGTGTGATTTACTGGAGTTTCTGATATCGGAGGTGATAGACTATACAGAGACCGCATGGTGATATAGTCCGGTCAGAATAGACATTCATTGTGAATCTTATGAAAAAAAGTGAAAACATAATTTTCGTAGATAATTAATTGTATGATCTACAATTTTTTCTGAGCAATTTTTGTCATACAACTAACCGTTTCGCTAAAAAGTCCAAAAAAAAAACATTTTTGCGAACATTGACCTTGCATAAATTTTTTTGCACACATGGGATTGATGGGAACTTTTCACAATTTCATTATAATGGTATGCCTAACGTTCACGTAAATTTTCAAAGTCATGGGAATTTATGCAAGGGTACCCATATTTTTCGGGCTATATTGACCGGACTAATAGGAACTGTCCCTATCATCATTTAGGATAATAAAAAAGCGTTTTACGTGTTGCCAGTCAGCATGCGTAGTTTCTGAACCTTCCAGTTAGAATATCGTTTTTCCTGCTATTTCTGTCGCGGCATAATCGGTAGCCTATAACTTATTATGATTGTTTTTATGTTACTTTAATAATATAATGATATGTTTGCGAGAGTTATTCTCAAACACATGTGACTTGCGAAATCTTTGATTCTCAATGCGATTAAAACTGTGAAATGAGAAGCTGGATGGTAACGTATAAGTCATTACATTCCGTCTGCTTCCACAGCTTGTCATACTATGGCTATTTTGATCAGGTATTACAGGACAGGAGAGTCGAGTGGTGCATGCTAGGAAGGAAGGTTTTGTCTTTGTTGAATTCGAAATATATCCTTAACACTATGCTCCCCCATGCTGCACAAGCTTATTTTTGGACGACATAAAAGAGGAGGAAGCTGTACTCAATTCGAATATTTTTTTTTTGTTTAAGTTGCAAATTGATTTCCATTATTCTTTTCAAATATTACTTTAACCCGATAGGCGCGGGCACACCGGTGTGCCAGTTAACAATTAATTCCTTGGAAATAATCCAGGTGGTGTATACCCATTCTTATTTCTAACAGTTTTTTCTCTCTCCAATACACTTAATAATTATTAGATTTTATAAATATACTAGTGACTCACCTTCGCTTCGCACGGGTTTGTCTCTACTTACGTTTAAATGTTTAATATAGATTTCTCAAAGATGACATATTTTCTCACAGTAAAAAGCATCCTATATGTTGACCCGGACAACCAGCTATCATCATACCAAATTTCATCAAATCCCTCCAGTAGTTTATCCGTGATGCGATCACACACAGACAGGCAGACAGACAAAAATTCTAAAAACTATAGATTCGGCCTCTGTATCGATAATAATGTCTATTTCAATAAGATTTTCCAAAAAATATTTAATGTGCAAATTCGGCTTAGTTACAATTTTATAATATGTATAGATAGATATTTGGCAATGGAGCAGAATTTTTACATAATTGTAAATATTTTATTATAATAAATATTATGATTTTTTTTAACCCGTTGAGGATTGCGGGCACACCTGTGTGCCAGTTAACAATTAATTTCTTAGAAATTATCCAAGCAGGTGTACATTGATATTTACATTACAATCAATTGGATCTAGTATAACATTCTACATACAAAATATTTACTTTTTTTACGCACTAAATTAATCCGTTTATAATTAAGTGAAAAGATAACAGTAGTTTTATTATGTTATTGACGATGACTCAAAATAAAAATGTATCAGCAAAACTTCTATACATGTAGCACACACAGTACTTGTGTGTAAATTAATAATAATTTGTTGAGACATTGATACACAGCACCATCTAGTTCCATGGTAAGCTACGAGGCTTGTGTTATGGATACCAGATAGTTGATACACTACACATATATAACTTTAAATACATACATATTATAAATGTAAACAACCATGACTGCATTAAAAACATTTGTGCTCATCACACAAATGAATGCCCCAAATGGGACTCGAACCCGCGACCGCTGGCACAGCAAGTAGGATCACTACAAACTGAGTAAAACCTGTCGTCAAATTACCAGTAGAATTATTGCTAATCTTAGATTTTTTGTCGTATTAGATACAAGCACTCTGCACCGAACTAGGCTGGTTACATTTTTGTTATTTCCGGAAAAACTAAAGTGTGTTGAACACCAATTATTTAAGGATCATGTAAATTTTGCGTAGAAAAGGTTACTGTTCCCTTTATAAAAATCTTTTCGGTTTAAAACCATTCATAGTGGTTATTCAAGTTACTATATTATTGGAACATAAACATACATATACACTGTAAAAATTTTAAATAGTCTACCGGAATCCTAACTACAACCTAAACTATCTGCCGCTGAAAATTCCATTGTAATCGTCTCAGCCATTTCGGAGATTAGGGATTAGATTGCTGTCGGATACAAAAAAATAGAGGCACGATATTATAAAAGACTTGATTAACATGACCTACATAAGTAAACTAAGCCATGAGTTACCAGTATTAGGTACATATGTAAATATGTATACATTATATATGGACGCACCTGTATTGTACGTTGCCCGCTGCAAATATATACTGGGTGTTGTACACTGCACAAAACAAAATCGGGATCAAAATCAAACAGTAAATTCTGATCTGGAAAGGTCCAAGCGGTCCAATCTCCTCCAGCACCTCGTCCAAATCCACTTCCTTGGCCATATTTATCACTTGTCGTATTGTAATATGAATAATATGAAAAATCAAAGTTCACCATTCATTCTTAACCGTCCGATAAAGATCGAGACTCAACGATCTATTATAAAAGTAAAGCGTTTTCGTGTATCGCTATGATAGCGACTCGCGCGTCTGCGCCGCGGGAAGGTCGGGCGGTGCGTGCGGTAGATGCAAAATAATCACACTTTTTTCTTGTCCTCCACCGACGGTACAGCGCACAGAATAGTGACACGCCAGAGGACACAATACATATTTTATTTATGTGATAACATTATTATGTAATAAACACGTGTCTTCTCAAACCTTTTTGATGATAAAATATATTTAAAGTAAGATTTTTTTCAGCAGTGACACTAGGTAAATATTTAAGCTTTAACTTAAAACTCAATATTTTTATATTTTACTAGCGACTCACCCTCGCTCCGCTCTGGTTCGTCCCTAGTTAGGTTTTAACGTTTAGTATAGATTTCTCAGAGATGAGATATTTTCCCGCAGTAAAAAGTATTCTATATGTTGGCCCAGATAATCAGTTATCATCATATTGAATTTCATCAAAATCTATCCAGCGGTTTTCTCGTGATGCTGTCACAGGCAGACAGACAGTTAGCTGGGTCAACATATAGGATATTTATTACTGCAGGAAAATATCTCATCTCTGAGAAATCTATACTAAAATTATGAAAAAAGAAATCTGCTGGAACAAATATAAAAAATGAAATAACATTCTTTTGATTAGATTGTTTTTTTATTACTGATTATATTTATTACTTACAAGTAAGTACTTACTTATTTTTTCACAATGACGTAACGTCATCTATGTAAGTAAAAGATTGTATGACATACAGACAATCTTTAATTTATGACAGGGTATATGTAGGAAATATATTATATTTTATCTAACACGACTTCAGAATTTTTTATTTAAATAGGTTTTTTATGAAAACATGGCCAAGTGTCACTGCAATCAATTGCCAATCTATATATATAAAAGGCAAAAGTGATTGACTGATGTATCAACGCACAGACCAAACCCTTAAGGCTACAAAATTGAAATTTCGCACACGTATTCCTCATATGACGAAGCTATCCACTAAAGTAGGATTTTTCAAAATTCTTCTCCTAAGGCAGTGAAATAAGGGATAACAGTTTGTATGAAACCTTTTAATTCTTGGACATATTTGCATGAAATTTCGTGTTTTTCGTAGTTTGATCGCGAGCGAAGTCGCGGGTTCTATTGGTAGAAATATAGACGCAAACGAAACTGTTGATAGTTGCTAGGGTATATAAAATAAATACCTTTGTTTTTTTTTCTGATAATTGCCAACAAAACCATCAAATAATTAAGTAAATTTTAACACGATCTATATCTATGATATAGTTTTATAAAAAGATGTGAATGTGTGTTTTTGGTTTACTCTTTTTAGGTACAGACTGAAGGGGGCGGACTGGAGAGTGATGTAGGCTACGTCTTATCCAGGTTCTTCCATTGTGTCGGTTTACGCAATTAGGGGCTGCATATGTCTATTACTGCAAGCTGGTTGCATAGTATACTAGCGATTACCCCGAGGCTTGGTGTTTTAAATAAAATCACGCGCGTTCAAACAAACAAAAAAACAATATCTTTATAATATTAATATAAATAGGCGACTAATCAACAATGTTAGCAATGTACAATTCAGATAAAGTAGATTATTTATTATCACAAAATTGATTTAAACATTTACACGGTATTAAAATATCCGGCGACATTAGACACTATCTTGATAATCGGATATAATACGTATTTTATTATTAAACAAAATTAAAACATTAGTCTGTGACTGTGAGAAATTTCAATCTTTTCTTTATTGAATTTATGTTTATTTGCACGACAACAAAGCATTTGTACAGATCAAAGCCTCGCTCGAGTTTAACAACACTTTGACGGCACGCTTGGCTCAGTTTATAGTGACCCTACTTACTGTGCCAGCGGTCGCGGGTTCGAGTGCCGCTGGAGGCATTCGTTTGTGTGATGATCACGAATGTTTGTACTCCCATGGGTGATTATATTTATAATATGTATGTATTTAAAGTTATATATGTATAGTGTATCAAGTGAATCAACTATCTGGTATCCATAACACAGGCCTCGTAACTTACCATGGAACTAGATGGTGCTGTGTGTTAATGTCCCAATATAAAAAAAAATTGTGGGAATCTTACACTGACGAAATAAGGGCGATATTTTGAAAATTATACCTACTTACAATGTGAGTTACTGCTTTCTCCCAAGTTATTATCTAATCTAATCTTATATATTTAAACGAGCAATTCTTGTATATTTATATCTTTATATATTTATTTATACCGGCGATCTCGGAAACGGCTCTAACGATTTCGCTGAAATTTGGTATGTGAGGGTTTTCGGGGGCGAAAAATCGATCTAGATTAGTCTCATGTCTGAGAAAACGCGCGTTTTCGAGTTTTCATGCGGTTTTCTTTTGCATTATTCTACGCAGAATATGCTCAATAAATTTTTACACTCAGGCATAAGCATCATGGTCAAGCGACCAAGGTGCAAGATTAACAATCATATGTGTGTCTGAGTTCGAATCTCGATTGGATTCAAAATTTTACTTTTTTTTCGTATTTATTCAAGTTTTTAGTTTTTTTTATCTAAAAAATACGATATAACAAAAAAGAGTTCCGAGCGAAGCTCAGTCGCCAGGTACTTATGTAATAAAGAGATGACGAATGAAATACTTTCACAATTAACAGGGTCACATAGCTGAGGGCAAGTTTCGAACGTGTACGTAACATGCGACAGTACCTCATTTTTGAAGTGAAACTTCTATAGAATAGTTGTGATTTGAAACTAGATGAAAGGAAAATGCGTCACGACAAAGAGACAAACATATAAATATATGATAGAATAGGTACATTATACAGGAAGTGAAAAATAATACTGAATAATATGTAATGTACCTAATATATGTTAAATAAAATGTAAAATAGCTTTTAAACTTGGTAAAAATGTATATAATATATAGAAATCAATTGTTGTTCGTTAGTCTCGTTAAAACTCAAAAACGACTAGACCGATTTGAATAATTCTTCTTTTGTTTTGTTGGGGGTGTGTCAGGGGTGGTTTAAATATAAGAAAAATTTTGCGAAAATAAAAAAAAAACAGCTGGAAAATCAAAAAGTTCTGAACTGTTTATTTTGTATGGGAATCACTAACCGTTAAAACGTACCCAGGGGCGAACCCGAGCGAAGCGAGGGTGCGTCGCTAGTATTATAAAAAAAATAAACCCTACAAATTACAATTATCCTACTCCTGATACTCATATTCGTTCACATAGTCATCTCGTTCCCTCGTAGGTTACTTTTCCGAAGTTTCGCTTTTACCGGGTATGAGTTGCACACACACATACACATTTTTTAATTTAAATTATATTACTTAAGTTGATATTATTTTAAAGATTTTTCATTTTTTCGATTTTATGAACACTTCTGGTATAATTAAAATTATCTACTACAGCGAGTGCCGGTCATAATAATTACCTAAAATAAGCGTACAAGGAATGATAAAAAATGTACAGTAAATGATTTCTGTGGACGTTTCCGGTAGAACTTAATAGAAACTACCTAATAGGTGTCCTAAAGACGATGTATACGACCTGCTGTTAAACTAAAATAAGGGAGGCTAACACTTTGATGTTCTAACAAGCAAAAATAGTTTTTATTTGGATTGTATTTAAGGCTTGATTTGCCAACAGGTTGAAGACAAGACTATTAGGACTGATCCACACTATAGTGCCGATCACGGTTTGCTCTGTGACAATGAGTGCATTCACACTATCAGTAAGAGTCACGTTCCAGTCGAATCACACTCCAGCAAAGTTTCTTGTATGAAATAACTTTACCAGATTGATATCGGACCGAGAACGGACTATGATAGGCACTATAGTGTGGATCGGCCCTTATAGAAGTAGAAACAGAAGAAGAAAAAGAGAAGATCATTATGGAAGGTGTTTAACTTTTAGCCTCAAATAGGAAGTTTTTACAACGCGTATATTTTAATATCTGCACCACGACGCTTTGATGAGATGAGAAAATAAATTCCCAAAATATTGTCGTGTCGGTTGATATGTCATTAATTCCGAACGTACGAATGTCAAACGTATCACTGACCATATTAGATAGTTTAGACACATATAGGTAGATTATAATATATATATACTAGCGACTCACCCTCGCTTCGCTCGGGTTCGTCCCTAGCTTGCATTAAATCACGATTGATCAGTTTTCGACCGGAGAGGAAAAATGATTAAATTACTAAAATGGCTATTAAAAAATAAGGGTTGATCGTAGAAGGGTGAAAATTGAGAATTGTATGTATTTTTGTATGTTGTATCATAAAAAAAAACAATTTTAGGCTTTACACATTAGTATACTCTTACATACCTATACCACTTTCATTGCGCACCGCATGATTGGTAAATAATGGCAGTGATTGACAATGCCACAAAGGTTCCTCCGTTAATCTCATATTTGATTTAGTAATATTGCACTTTTGTTTTAGCAATAACATTTATGTATGTCTATACTTCTGTTTTGTTTGTTTGTTTAGTTTTGGGCGATGAACTCTCAAACTATGGAATTAATTTTAATCATTTTTTACTAATATACAGCTATTGATTAATTTAATATTTAGCTGATTATTTAAATTACATAATGATAAATTTTCTTAATGTTAATTTAAACAGGGATTGGTTAGCGCTAATTAGTAATATTTTCCAAATCGATTTTTAAAAGAAAGTGTAATAAAAGTAAAAAATTCTAAGCAAATGCTTTTTATTATTTCATATGGCTCGGCTAATATGATTAAAGTCGTAAGAATTTTATTATGTCCTTTAAGCCTTTACCTTCCAAGAAATGGTGTCAAAAAAACTGAAAAAATTTAGCTATAACAGTTCCTAAAATACTTTTGCAAAGTTTTTGAGATATGGAATATTTTTGGTAACTAAAAATATTCCATATCTCAAAAACTTTGCAACTTTCGCTTTGTCAGCCATTAACTTGTTTTCCACTTATTTTCACGGTTGATAACATGAGTCGATATTGCGAAAACGTAAATATTATTCGTATTTATTTTAGTGTTAACCTCACAAAACACGTAAGTACGGAAAACAACACAGAATTTTGCTATACGAAACCTATAATGCGCGAGTTGGATTTGCATTTGCCTAATTTTACATTAAAAGATTAAAAAAAAATATATTAACATTATTTACTAAACAATAAAAATTTACAAATATTTTCATTTAAAAATTGTTTCGACCAACAAAATATTACTTATATGTTACTAAATTATAAAGCCAAAAAGTTTGTTTTATTGATAATTTCAATACTGGCGGGGCCGCGGGTAATTTAGTACCTAGTTATTCTAATAAAGTCATAGAAAGGTCATATCTGTACATTATTATTTTTTTGGATTAAAACTACGTATTTTAAAAACACATGGCGACATCTATTGTCAAATATCTAAATAACACATAAATAAATTTTCATCAAAATAACTATTTTAATGAATAAAATAGCGCTATTGATATTTGTTTTAAGATAAGATTTTTTTAATACTTTTAACATATATAAGTTACCTTACTAAAATGTTAATAGTATCATCTTGCTTTTATTTTAACCAGTTTTCGTATTTTTTCTCAGAAATGAGATATTTTCCTGCTGTAATAAGTATCGTATACATTGACCCGGACAACCTGCTATCACCATACCAAATTTCATCAAAATCCCTCCATTGGTTTTGCTGTGATGCAGTTACATACAGGCAGACTGACAACAATTCTAAAAACTATAAATTCGGCCTCTATATCGCTAATAATGAATATTTCAATAAGATTTTCCGAAAAATATTGGATGTACGGATTCGGCTTAGTTACAATTTTATTATGTACATATATAGTTACTCATTTATAGAATCAAAAGTTTGCTTTATTGATAATTTCAACACGGACGGGGCCGCGGGTAATTTAGTAGTAGGTAATTCTACATACATTCATACATTCATTTTTTTAGAATTAAAACTACGTATTTTAAAAACACATGGCGACATCTATTGTCGAGTATCTAAATACACATAAATAAATATTAATTAAAATAACTATTTTAATGAATAAAATAGCGCTATTGATAATTTGATTTTCAAGATGAGCTATTTTTAATAGTTTTTACCATATTTTGTAAATTACCTTGCTAAAATATTTATAAATAGTATCATCGTGGTTTTATTCCAACCAGTTTTTGTGTTTTTTCTCAGAAATTAGATATTTTTCCGCGGTAAAAAGTATCCTATATGTTGACCCGGATAACCAGCTATCATCATATCAAATTTTATCAAAATTCCTCCAGTGGTTTTTCTGTGATGCGGTAACAGACAGACAGACAGACAGACAGACAGACAGACAAAAATTCTAAAAACTATAGATTCGGCCTCTGTATCGATAATAATGTCTATTTCAATAAGATTTTCCAAAAAATATTTAATGTACAGATTCGGCTCAGTTAGAATTTTATAATATGTATAGATACAATTACTCTTTACTCTCCAGCCCATATATGTAATTATATCTATATACATATCATCACGTCTGTCCGTTGCTCTGTTCCTATCAGAAATATTGCCCGCGATTCTGCTCGCGTATTTTATGCAAGTGTAATTATACAAGACTAGCAGAATCCGCGGCTTCGCTCGTGCTTAAACTACAAAAAAAATCTCTGAAAAGGTAAATTTCATACAAACTTTCATCCCCTATTTTACCCTCTTAGGGGTTGAATTTTAGAAAACGCTGAAATATGTAACTCATTATTTTTACCGTACTCAATTCATACGAAATTTCATGCAAATATGTTCAAGAAATCAAAAGTTTCATACAAACTTTTATTTCACCCCCTTGGGAATTAAATTTTAAAAAATCCTTCCTTAGTGGATGCCTTCGGTATTTGAGGAATACGTGTGCGAAATTTCAATTTGCTAGCCTTAAGGGTTTGGCCTGTGCGTTGATACATCAGTCAATCACTTTTGCTTTTTCTATAATAAGAAGATTATAATCCGCCCCTAAGGATCTAAGTATGATATTACAAAGCTTATTATCTTCTTTAATTAATAGATTATAAAATGCAAAGAGATTATTTCAAATGGTAATTTCAGTTTGCTCGTTTAAACAAAAAAACAAACTCTTTAGCTTTATTTAATATATCTATGTATAATGTATATACATATAATGAAATAGTAAAAGAGCAAAATCTGTCCATAAAATATATTTTTTGAAAACAATGATGTATGTCTGTTTGTCAGTATATCTGATTTTAACTAAATCGTGTAGCGATAACTTATTACTCGGGTCAACGTTTATCATACCCTTTATTACAGGGAAATCTCTTATTCCCATGGGAAAACACAATAACTGGTTGTGCCGAGAAAAACTATTAGTAGCAGCGTTAACAATAAAAATATTTTACAATTTTGTGCGTTAAAATATCTTATTTTTATGGCAAAATGCAAAATTTAATTCGAGCGCAAGTCACTCCTCTACATACATAATATTATGTACATATATTATACCTATAAAATCTATACAAACGACACGTTTGATTCAATTTGTAGTGACCCTACTTGCTGTGCCAGCGGTCGCGGGTTCGAATTCCGCTGGGGGCATTTATTTGTGTGATGAGCAAGAATGTTTGTACTCCAGTCATGGGTGTTTATATTTAGAATATGTGTATATTTAAAGTTATATATGTTTAGTGTTTCAACTATCTGGCATCCATAACACAAGCCTCATAGCTTACCATGGATCTAGATGGTGTTGTGTGTTATGTCACAACATATTTATTTTTTTATATTTATATTCGTATAAAACAAATTCGTTGTCAGCTTCTGGTTTAGAAACACACAACGGATTTTTGCTAATACATAAACAAGAAAAAATATTATGCCTACATAATTAGTAAACTTTTTTTACTAATTAGCTGAACTATGACGGTGTTTTGTTTGTTAAAAAAATGTTTTTGTACGCTTACATAACTAACGCTGGCTAAACCTTGAGAGATACAGTACAACAATATACTAGAAAATTATATATCTCAAAAAGACGTAAAGAAAAGTCCACGATAGCATATTCCTATCTACTAAGACACATTCATAATAACTGTTTTTATATATCGAAAACATACCTAGCCTGCCGAGAGGCACTAACACACCGGTGTGCCAGTTAACAATTAATTTCTTAGAAAATAACCAGGAGGTGTTAGGCCCTCGAGCGAAGCGAGGTTAATTCGCTTGTATATTATATATTATAATACATATGTACATCAAGATTCACCTGGCTTTAACTTGTGATGCGCAAAATACGTATTGGGAGTTATTCACTGCACTAAAAATGATAACGATGAGGACATAGTTCTGCTTCTGATACCGTCCATATTGACCCAGTTCTTTGAGTGCCTTGTCTAAATCCACGTCGAGTTTGTCTGCTTTCATTGCTTTAGATTAAAACTTATAAGATACATATTTTGTTTTATCAAATAATGTTATAGTTCATATTAGTTACTATATTGATTGTGTGAAAAATCATATTTGATTAAGTTTCTGTTATTCCGCGTTATACTACTACAAAAAGAAGCAATTTCAGAATGTCTTAAATATGACAACTGTTATATAATAAAGAAGTAATTGTTTACTTCACAGAAAAGATTTTATATATTTTTCGTTTTAATCAAACAAAAAATATGCGTAGGTATACTAAATCAAATAATACGAGCAAAAATTCTTTTTATTAATAAATACAATATTACGAGCATTTTTATTTAACTGATACCAAAATCTAACTATAAGGAAATATTCTGGGCTCTTTTAAATAAAACTATCTTTTCGGATTTTTTCGCGGATTTATTTTGATTTTTGGTTCCCGAAGTTTCGATTGCTTCATAGCAATCATGGTCACGGGAGAGACTGGTCTCTCCCGCGTAAATCTAAGAAAGTATTATTCTGGGCTCATCTAGCACGCCATTGAAGCTATTAACAAGAAAATTTAATTGAATTGAAAGAAATATTTACCGTGTTTGTATCCGCTAACCTCTGCAACATTTGTAATTAATCACTATCGGATAGAGGATTCAAGCAAGAAGGACATAGGCTACGTTTTACAATACTACTCTTAATATTAATCGAAGGTAACCTCAGCAAGAACTTCCTCATTTCCCAATTGTTTCCTTCCCTACTTGTTCTCTCAATAGAGATGTCACTTTGAGTATGTTTCTAGAAGAAGCATTAACAGGCAGTGATAGCCCAGTGGTAACGCGCTCGTTTGGGAAACCGAATGAATCGAATTCAAATACCGGGACTCGCACCTCTGATATTCTCAGGTGCGAATCATTTCCAACGTTATTACCACTTGTCTTACGGTGAAGGAAAATATCGCGAGGAAACCTGCTTGTCTGAGAAAACCTAGCAAGTTTTCGAAAGACATGTGTAGTCCGTCAACCCGCACTTGGCCAGCGTGGTGGTCTACGCCCTGATCACCCTCGAGTTGAAGGGAGGCCCATTCCCAGATGTGGAGCATTAAAATGGGCTGAATTATATTATACTAGAAGAATCGCTATTGTTTCAATATACAGAGTGTAGCTTATACAAAATACAAATACCTTAAAATAGTTTAAGTGAGTCGTGCGCGCGCAAAGACGTCCCTTTTTTATCAGACTTTAACCCGCAAAAAACACGCTATAATGCGAATGATCAAAAATTATAAGTTTTTGTCATTCGGATGAAACAATATACATAATTTATTGCCATCTAGCGATGAGGGCTGGAGCTAGAAGTGAATAGTAAAACTAATCAATGTGTACTCCTTCTAAAACCCTGGACTTTAGACTCGTTTGATTCGTTATTACGGTTAGACAAGAACATTTTTTAGTTTATTAAACTATAATTATATCTAACTATATTAGGTAGTAGCGACTCACCTTCGTTCCGCTCGGGTTCGTCCCTAGTTACGTTTTAAAGTTTAGTATGGATTTCTCACAGACACGACATTTTCACGCAGTAAAATGTATCCTATAGGTATGTAGACACATAGGTATAGGTGACACATAGGTTACATATCTAGACTATTTTTACCCACAAATACAAAATTTTTGACTGAATTTTGTGGAAAATGTTATGAAAATGAAATCAACCGTGTTTAAAACGGCTGGCTGAGTGTTATTATTTCTTACACAGATTTCACATTAAATAAAAAATATGCCGACTGGCTAAGTAACCAAAATATTTTAGAAATTTTCAAAGACTAAAAACGAAGAATAGAATGTTCTCTTTTTTCATAGGTGTATGTATCAGTATATGTATGAAGATCTTGCAATGAAGAGGTAAACATTTGTGTGTTTATATGTACCTAGTTCATAACCTCCGGAACTAATGAGCCAATTCCTAACATAAAACTAATAGAGACCTACACTATCCCTAAACATTGTTGTTTCATTTTCATCTTCGTACCAATATAAGATTTGATAACTACATTATATAATATATAAAAAGTATTACCTGGCTTCAACTTTCATAGCCATAAATATGTATTGGATTTTGTTCGCGGCACTGAAAATGATCACGACGAGGATGAAGAAGAAGTTCTGCTTTTGATAACGTCCGTACTGACCCAGCTCTATCAGAATCTTGTCTAAATCTATTTCTTTCTTTTTTGTCATTGCTAAATGTTCTTACACTTAACTCTTTACGACTTTATATTTAAATCAATGCTTATGCACACTTTTACTTCATCTTATATTTTATAAGAGGATAAATTAAGCGATGGAATCTCCAGTTCATAGCTTCTATATGTTAGCTGTCAGCTGACAGATTATACTGTGGGGATGTATGTATGATGTATTTAACTTTAAGAAAGAGTTTCAAATTGACATTAAAATGGCAAAAATATTTGACATACTAAGTACACTAACACATTATAAAGAATAAACGCTTAGTAACGCGTTAGTAGGAAGGTAGCGTAATATTTTTCTGAGAATTTTATACCGAATAAATATGATGTTAAACAAAAAAAATGTTATTTTTAATATAAAAATATAATCGTGAGCCGCTAATTTAAGAAAAAAATAAAATGGCTGCGATGATGATGTTGTTTTTGTTTATGTCAGCTTCCATATAAGCGCAGAATAATTTACGAACCCCTTTCAAAATTTGTCGCACAAACTTATTAATGTCACAAGACGTGACACTGGCAAATCTTCTGCACTTGTTAACGGTATTCAATTAATACTATTATAATATTCAATATGAAAGAATTGGCTACCGACCTATTAACATGTAGTTTATATCAGTATAGACGAAGGTATTGCGTTGAGAAGGCAGTGGTAGTCCAGTGGTAACGCGCTCGCTTGGGAAACCGAGTGAAGCAGATTCAAATCCCGGGTCTCGCACCTCTGATATTTTCATCTGCGAATCATTTCTAACATGATTACCACTTGCCTTACGGTGAAGGAAAACATCGTGAGGAAACCTGCATGTCTGAGAGGACCTAGCAAGTTTTCGAAAGACATGTGAAGTCCGCCAATCCGCACTTAGCCAGCGTGGTGGACTATGGCCTGATCCCGCTCGTATTGTAGGGAGGCCCGTACCCAACAGTGGGACGTTAGAAAGGGCTGAATACATACACATACATAGGTACATTGCGTTGGGTACTTACACATAAATAACATACACCCCACTTCAATTGTCCTTATTTCTATCGGTCAAAAGAAAAGGTGACGAGTCAAAGACACTTTCAAACTAAGAATAAAATTATATTAGTACCCATTAATATTTCCTGTCGTAAATCAAACACTTACTCGTAGCTCTTCTATAAAGAACCATAAAATATCATTGTAAGATAATGTCCATTCCTTATTGGCTTTGCGCATTGTTCCTAACCTGACGCTTACGTAACGGAAGCTAATATCTATACTAATATTATAAAGCTGAAGAGTTTGTTTGTTTGATTGAACGCGCTAATCTCGAGAACTACTAATCCGATTTAAATAATTATTTTTGCATTAGATAGCCCGTTAACTGAGGAAGGCTATAGGCTATATATCATCCCGGAAAAATGTACGGTTTCCGTGGCATAGTTTTGGTTTTGTCTAGGGACGAACCCGAGCGAAGCGAGTATGAGTCGTTAATTATTAAATACTAGCATTGCCCGCGGCTCCGCCCGCGTTCAGATGATAAAAACCTAATTCTTAGGTTTTACATATTAGTATACTATTACATACATATACCAATATAATTTCGCACCGTATGATTGATAAAAAATGGCAGTGATTGACAATGTCACAAAGGTTCCTCCGTTAATCTCATATTTGATTTAGTAATATTGCACTTTTTGTTTTAGCAATAACGTTTATGTACATATGTCTATACTTCTGTTTTGTTTGTTTGTTTAGTTTTGGGCGATAAACTCTCAAACTACGGAATTAATTTTAATCATTTTTTACTAATAGACAGCTATTGATTAATTTAATATGTAGCTGATTATTTAAATAACATAATGACAACTTTTCTTAATGTTAATTTGTCGCGCAACAGGGATTGGTTAGCGCTAGTTACTAATATTGTCCAAAACGATTTTCAAAAGAAAATGTAATAAGTAAATAATTCTAAACAAATACTTTTTATTATTTCATATGGCTCGACTAATATGATTAAAGTAGTAAGCATTTTGTTGTGTTCTTTAAACCTTTACCTTCCAAGAAAAGGTGTCAAAAAAATTGAAAAAGTTGAGGTATAACAGTTCCTAAATTATTTTTTCATAGTTTTTGAGATATTATGGAATATTTTTAGTTACCCGCTTTGTCAGTTTAACAGCCATAAACTTTTTTCCTATAAAATGTTATAAAATAATATGAATCCAACGTATTTTTACGGTTAATAAAATGAGTCGATATTGTGGAAACGTAAATATTATTCGTAATTATTTTAGTGTTAACCTAACAAAACTTGTAAGTAAGAAAAACAACACAGTATTTTGCTATACGAAACCTATAATGCGCGAGTTGGATTTGCATTTGTCCAATTTTTACATTAAAAGATTAAAAAATATTAACATTATTTACTAAACAATAAAAAATACAAATATTTTAATTTGAAAATTGTTTCGGCCAACAAAATATTACTAATATGTTATTAATTTATAAAGCCAAAGAGTTTGTTTTATTGAAAATTTGAACACGGACGGGGCCGCGGGTTATTTGGTAGTAATTCTAATAAAGTCATAGAAAGGTCACATCTGTACATTTTTTTTTTCTGATTAAAACTACGCATTTTAAAAACACACGGCGACATCTATTGTCAAATATCTAAATAACACAAATAAATTTTCATTAAAATAATTATTTTAATGAATAAAATAGCGCTATTGATATTTCTTTTAAGATAAGCTTTTTTTAATAGTTTTAACGTATATAAGTAAGTTACCTAGCTAAAATGTTAATAGTATCATCGTGCTTTTATTTTAACCAGTTTTGTATTTTTTCCGAAAAATGAGATATTTTCCTACGGTAAAAAGCACAGTCTATAAAACAATACAGTCATCCAACGAAGCCGTCTAGACAGGGCAATCGTGCGGGGTGTGAGGGGTGAGACGCGGGTAGGCGAGCCCGAGCTGCATACATTTCTGCCGCCCGAATTAGTTAGCAGCTCGGGACACGACTTTAAGGGCTATCGCGCGTTTATTTTAATTTGTAAGCAATTAAAATGGTTCATACTACCTGTGCTATATTATATATTTTTTGCTAAAATTATTTATTAGGATGATGATTTTTTACATAATTAAGTTTAATAACAGAAATTTCAAATCCAGTAAATCTAGAAACTGAAAATATTTGTCCGTTGCCCATTTATGATAGGTGATTTGGAAATCTATTAATTACATTATATCATATAAAACTAACTTTGCTAAAAAATTGAAAATAATGATAAATTTATATATAACTAAATTCAATTTGACTTATGTTATATAATTTGCTAGATTTAATTTATTTATATTATAACTTAATTTATTTCATTCTAATTATCTAGTTATTCATTAAATTAATTATAATGTCACATAGAAATATTCATTCAATCAAATCAAATAATTGTTAAACCAATTGTATATTTTATTTTTTATTAAAGAAATAAAAGGCTTATTATTATTATTATTATATGAAATTTTGTAAAACTCTATTTGAATTTGCCTCCGCGAAATGCCTTTTTGTATTCTTTGCTATGAAGAACTTCGATAAATAACTAAATAATAATATTATATTTTAATTAAATTACAAAAATAAAACTGTAACAACCCTGCGTATTGCGAAGTACGCTACGCGGTGTCGGCTTTTCTTCAAACATCAAAGGCGATAGCCCACTGTTATTTTTTAGTACACTGTGGTAAAAAGTATCCTTTGTGTTGACCCGGATACCCAGCTATTACCATACCAAATTTCATCAAAATCCCTCCAGTGGTTTTTCTGTGATGCGGTCACATACAGACAGATATACAAAAATTCTAAAAACTATAGATTCGGCCTCTATATCGCTAATAATAAACATTTCAGTAAAATTTTCCGAAAAATATTGAATTTACGAATTCGGCTTAGTTACAATTTTATTAGAATATGTATAGTTATTAATTCATAAAGCCAAAAAGTTTGCTTTACTGATAATTTGAACACGGGCGGGGCCGCGGGTAATATAGTAGTAATTCTAATAAAATCGTAGAAATGTCATATCTGTACATTCATTTTTTTGGAATTAAAACTACGTATTTTAAAAACACATGGCGACATCTATTGTCGAATATCTAAATAACAAATAAATGTATATTAATTAAAATAACTATTTTTTAATGGATAAAATAGCGCTATTGATAATTTGATTTTCAAAATAAGCTATTTTTAGTAGTTTTTAGCATATTTAGTTAGTTACCTTACTAAACTGTTTATAGTAGTATCATAGTGATTTTGTTCCAACCAGTTTTTGTATTTTTTCTCAGAAATGAGATATTTTCCCGCGGTAAAAAGTATCCTATATATTGACCCGGATAACCAGCTATCATCATACCAAATTTCATTAAAATACCTCCAGTAGTTTTTCTGTGATGCGGTAACAGACAGACAGACAAAAATTCTATCCTCTTCCTTCCTTCCTTCTAGCCTCTGCATCGATAATAATGTCTATTTCAATAAGATTTTCCAAAAAATATTTAATGTACAGATTTGGCTTAGTTAGAATTTTATAATATGTATAGATATCAACATGAGATATTATATATTGTAATACTTTGTAAATTTTATTTAAATTGTAATATTATATTGTTTTATATAAAGTATATCTACACCTTTATCAGTTATTTTCAAAAAACAGGTTTTATTAAGTTACTACAGTAATTTAATGATTAACAAATCTCATATATTATACAAGTTATATATTAGTACGATGATGGAAAACATTGTGAGGAAATCTGCATGTCTGAGAGAACTTAGCAAGTTTTCGAATGACATGTGTAGTCCGCCAAACCGTTCTCAATTAGCGTGGTGGACTATGGCCTGATCCCCCTCGTATTGAAGGCAGGCCCACCCCCAGCTGTGGGACGTTAAAAAGGGCTGAGTACAATACATACATATTATTCTTTAGAACTAGACAGTTCATTTTCTTTAATTACACACAATAAATGGTCACGTATAATTAAGATTATGAAGATGTATAATATAGGGAAACGCAGTGGTAGCCTAGTGGTAACGCGCTCGCTTGGGAAACCGGGTGAAGCGGGTTCAAATCCCGGGTCTCGCACTTCTGATATTTTCAGGTGCGAATCATTTCTAACATGATTACCACTTGCCTTACGGTGAAGCAAAACATCGTGAGGAAACCTGCATGTCTGAGAAGACCTAGCAAGTTTTCGGAAGACATGTGAAGTCCGCCAACTCGCACTTGGCCAGCGTGGTGGACTATGGCCTGATTGCCCTCGTATTGAAGTTAGGCCCATGCCCAGCAGTGGGTTGAATACATGCATACATACATATTATAGAGATGGAAAGAGAAAAATAAAAGTCATATATTGTAACGTAATAATTACATTTAATATTCAAACTTTATATGTACAGTCAACATCGAATGCGAAAACAACTACAGTAGTGTACACTGGGCTCAACAGGCTTACACGCGGGCTGGTCGAGATGTGATCGACATGCTTAGAAAACTTTATAGATTGACTGTACAGTGTACCTATATATGAAAATACAAACATTTCGGTTAATTAAAAAAAACTGGTAACATTACTACTAGTCGTGTTTTCGACATCCAGAGAGTAAAATAAAATGGATATTCCTCTTATAGCTCAACAAGAGTCGCCTTAAAACAGACGACATTTGTTTCTCTTAAAGTATTCTACAGAGTGTTTAAAAAAATATTAGTCATTATATTTATGCAGTAGTCACATCTCAACCACCCTGTACACCTTAAATAAGTATATATGTACATATAGTATTCATATTGCACCTGCTCCTATATACGTTAGAGACAGGCGGCCAACAAGTGATAGCTTCAAGTGTCGATCTACACTTTATGAACAAATCTAAATTTCCAGTAATCGAACCTGCACTCCCTTATGTGAAGGGAATAAATTTCAATACACCATTAAAGCATATATATATGTGTTATATTTATTTATTTGGAAACACTTTTGATAACATTTTCTTTTAGAACACTAATCAAAAGTACACCTTCACCAGCTTAGTCTCATTTTCAAAAATCTATATATATTTTATTAGTATACCATTGTATAGTCGTCTTTGTCTGAATGTCCGTTCCAAATAACTCTTCAAACTATAAATATAAGCTAGCGTTCTGTTACAAGAAAAATATAATATTAATCTTAATATATGGTCCTATAATCCCATAAAAAGCGTTAATAACCTCGCAACTAATATATTACATACATACATCGTTCTATAAATCAATAGTACAACTCAGTCGTCCTTTTTCACGCGGTAATTATCACAATTATCTTACTGTGAAATACGTCAACGTTCATTGTATGAAATAAAATATTTACATTAAAGCACTAACGCTACGTTCCACTAAGCGCTCACGACGATCATGCTCGAGACCACGAATTTTCCCGTTCCACTTAGTCCCGAGCGCAGCGTTGGAATCGTAAATCCAAGTGGAATGGATTATGGAGCGTTTAGAGCGTTGAAGTAAATAAGTGTTGCAAATACTGTATCTATACATACATATTTCATGATAATAATATATTTTCATTAATAATGATCGTTGTTTATACTTATACAATATGATACTGAAAGTAGCCGACGTTTGATAACTTTTTTATTTTTTGAATGAATCAAATTGAAACTCAAACACATTTGTTCGAAAATTACACTTATATTTTTTAAATCTTTTAAATGTGTTTTTTTTCTTTATTTTTGTAATATTTTTTTCAATAAGTGCTACGAATTGTCAAATGTGTAATTCTCTCAACGCTCACTAAGACCCACCTCTTGAGATGGGTCGTCGTGAGCACAATGTGAACGTAAGTCATGACGTCAGTAGTGACGTTTTCACCGCGACCATAACGATCGTAGTCGCCATGTGGACAAAAGAGTATTTTAGGCTTCGTGAGCGCTTAGTGGAACACACCCTAAAGAGCGTCAAACGTGTATGACAAAATATCAAATGATTACTCCAAAACGTCAAACATTTCTGACTTTACGTCAAAGTATTCAATTCAATTCTTTTGTTTAGTGGCTTCCAGAAGTGTCAGTTGGGCACAATTTACTTCGCCAATGTTGCGTAGAATGGAGAAAACACGCTATATTAAGAATGACCGGTAAAAGAGAGAAAAAACATCACTAGATCTGATTACATGGTGATACGGAGCAATTCGTTGTAAAATCAGGATCTACAACAGACAAGACAGTCTACAACAGTTAAAGTTTTTTTTTAAACGGCAAATATCGCTAAGGACGACTAAGTAAAAACTATTAGCTTATTGAAAACATAACTTAGCAATAAATACGACTAGGAATGTACAGTATCCGACGCTACATCTATGTATTGCATTATAATTGGCATTATCTTTGCGTTGCGTTACTCCTACGGTCTTGAACACTGTGGCTTCGATATACATTATTAAGCAAAATAAACTCTAAGCCATGACTTATAAGAACTATTTTGTTACAAACACAGCAACTTATATGTAGTAATAATAAATCAAAAGCTATCTTTATGCATGGTATTATTTTTTTATATTTTGTCCTATTCACCACAACGTACTTGGGTTTAAATTAAAACCGTATGGAACTCTAGTGGCATATTTTTTTTTTCATTGACACCTTAATTCTATCTGTGTAATATATTTCTATTTAAAAAAAAAAACTATTTATGGTAACATTTAAAAATATGAAAACTAAGGAAACGTCAAAATCATTGGTCTAGGACTTAACGTGAAAACTTTCAATAATGACAATACCTAATGGACTTTAGTGGTTTTTTATTAAGTTACAACAAAACTACACAATTAAATATTATATGTATTTATGAAAACGAATGTGAGCACCGCTTTTTGATATACAATTTTAGGAAATAAGTCGTTGTATTTTACAACCTATACACGATACACGAACAAACCGTACTGGAAACTATCTATGTATGATAAATATCTCTCTACCCCTTTCCGACCCGCCCTTAACACCAACCAATCAATCAGCTTTCACCGAAATTACTAAAAATAATTTTATTTACTTTAATTATATTCGTATTATGAAACACCATGTACTCATGGTTGAACCGGAATTAGGGCCCCGGGACCATATACCACTGCCATAGTAACTACTTATTCTTTGTATTCTAAATTAATTTTTTTTTAAATATTCATTACTGTGGCTTCGTAGAAACAAAAAGAGAGCCAAAGTTTTTTTTTTTACCATATTATTTGGGGCATTCCTTAAAAGCCTCGAAATTAGTGCATATTAAATACGGATATTAAAAAAAAGAAGCAAAAAAAGAAGCGGAAAAAAGTTAGTATATTTCAATCTCGCGTGTATTATATTAGATATTTAGATATTGAAGCGTATTTCTCTCATGATATAGTAACTCTTCCCCACACGTCCAAAAAGGTACATCGACCCCGGAGTGCGTCCATCGATATTAGATATAAAAACCACGATTAGAAGCTCGTGTGAAGTCTGTCCGTCCGTACGTTGGACCCGAGTGAAACTTGAAACTACAAACGTTAAATGCGTCCAAAACGTTGAAAAACTCCTAGGAAAAGTGACAGATTGTCGTAAAAACGTCAGAAGTAGAGATCAAGTTTTTATGTATTTTATCTCTGTGCCGTTAATTTTTATTAAGAGGTTTAAACACTATTATAAAAAAAAAGATAATGAATAATTTTCTTGCTACTTTAAGTTTAAAAAAAAAATTGAAAAGAATCAGGACGACAATAAATTAAAAAAAAAACTGAATGCTTTAAATACATTCTAAGGGCGTATCTTTTTCGTAAGTCCCCCTCGAGCAGGTTTATAATTAAGTAATTACTGGACTAGATAACGAACATCACTAAATCGTATTTATCGGAAAAACACCCGCGACGCTTGCGTAATTATAATACGTAACAAACTATTTACAAACCAAATATTAATATAAAGGCTTGTGCACACTGCACACTTGCCGGGACGTGCGGGAACAATGAAGGTTTATTTATATTTTCAGGGATATCGATAAAAAGTAGTTTATATGTCCTGGTTTACCAGGACAGACCCTAACACCCCCCCCCCCCCCCAAACGTGCGGCGCGTTCACCTCGGGCTCATTACTATCCAGTAACCTACCAAACGCGAAGCCTAGAAACGCACGAGGAGGTGGCCCACTATGGTGGGTTGTGTACCATGCGGGATGCTCCCGGTACTTCTCTGACAGCAGAGTGGACCGTTGGAGCCCTGATGGGTCGTCCCCATTAAGACGGGGGAGGTTTTGTTGGGTTTTAGTGGATAGTAATAACTATTTCAACTGGTCAGTCCCACATAACCACAATGATTTTGTGTTATTAATCCTGTTGGTAGATTTCGAGCGTATCCCAGCA
This sequence comes from Fabriciana adippe, assembly GCA_905404265.1. Lineage (NCBI taxonomy): Eukaryota > Metazoa > Arthropoda > Insecta > Lepidoptera > Nymphalidae > Fabriciana > Fabriciana adippe. The sequence goes on from FR989993.1 coordinate 474,653, forward strand.
ACTTGCACAAATACCTTTACAACATAAATATCTAACCTACATTTGACTCATTAAAAATAATTGAAAATTATCCATTAAACATTCAAACTAACTTTTTGAATAATTTCTAGAAAAAAAATATCTAAAAAGTATAAATATCTTTTTAAATAATTCCTTTGAAATCAAAGAACGAGAGCGTCAATTCCAAGGCATCAGGAAACATCAGTCACAGTGGAGTCACTACGTTACCACTAAATTTAAATATACATAATATTATACAAATTATGTATGTATTATCTGTTACTAGAACACATACGATTTCGTTATTTTTTTCACATTCTCCGAAAAATCATTTAATCATTATCGAGTGACGAATCGAATACAATCGTCGTCAAATAATCGATATTAAAATCGATTAATATCGATTCTCAAAATAATCTCAATTATAATCATTGATAAATAATATTTTGTTTTGATTTCACACATTGTTAAATTTAAAAATATTGAAAATTTAGAAATTGTTGAATTATATAGAAAAATAATATTTGCACAGCGAATCATTTTAGTTTTAAATTATTTTTAAGATATATATACGTATTATTGCTTACGAATTACATGATATAATTATGAAGTGTTTTTATATTGTACACCCGGCTGAAACAAGTTTGGCGGTCGCTTACTCTGATAACGTCTTAATTGACAAAATAACAACGCGAAACATAATTTTAGGCATATTTCCGACAAATATTTCTTCATAAATTAATAAAAACGAAAAAAAACTATCTTATCGGATTATTTCGCAGATTTATTTTGATTTTTGGTTCCCGACGTTTCTAATACTTTACAGCAATCATGGTCACGGGAGAGACTAAGGTTTTAGACGTTGCAAAGATAATTATATACTTGTTACAGACAGCCTACCCACAAAATAAGAAAATGAATTTAATAAAAAGCGAAATAATCCGAAAAGATAGTTATATTTAAAATGTCAAATATTCGCGTAAATCTAAGAAAGTATTAAATTACTTTCATAGTTCGAGGATTTTAATTTTTTTATCAAGTTTAAATTTATCAAGTTAAGGCATTTTGAAGCCTGTGGGAAGACATCATAAAGGTTCAATATAACGCTCACAACATCCATATGTTAAATTTTTAGAAACTCGGATACAATTCAAATTTATCACATTTTCAACTATTATATCAAATCAATAACAAATGTATGTACATAAGACTCTTAAATCTAGTAATTGTCAAAAATAATAATTTAAATGGCTGTTTCTATACAAAATATATGTTTTCCTGTACTTATACATATATACATATAATTCTATGTTATATTCCAGAAAAAAAACGATATGTGATATATTTGAAGTGCGTCCGTCAACAATGTTTACAATATTATATATATTTCTCATATAACAGCCAAATCGTCTGTCACTAAGTTTAGACGTAGTTTGCTACAACACTTCGGCAGTCGCCTCGCTTCCCGTACAAATGTTCCTGGGGAAAAATTGACAATTAGTAAAATATTCGGTATCATTTTACTTAATTACTATTGATACTAAATAAGTAGAAGTTTGGAAGATAATTTATTTTTTTCTATACAACACTGTAATGAAATTATGAAAAATCGTTTAAAAATGAGATGGATAGATACATACGTATGTCTGATTTTTTATTACCTACGATTATTTGATATGATTTTTTAATTAGATCAATAATATCAAGATTAATTATAATTTTGAACGAAGGAGCGAGTGGATGGAAGTGTACGCGTACGTAATAACGAAGGAAGGAGCGAACGCGTGGACTCACAGACTCCTAAGGCGTCGAAGTCGGGCGGGTGCGCGGGGTGCAGCGCCAGCGCGGCGGCGGCGGCGTCGGCGGCGGCGGCGGGCTCGCCCAGCGCCGCCAGCACCAGCGCCAGGCGGCGCCACGTGTCGGCGCGCGCCGGCCGCAGCGCCGCGCCCGCGCGCAGCAGCCGCTCCGCCAGCCGCAGCCACCCCAGCGAGTAGTACGTCGCGCCTGCGACGTGCACACACACACATATGTATCGATAAACTACCGTGTGATACACACTTTATTTAAATATAATATTTCTTGTTGGTTGTTTAAGGATTTTTAGGCTGGCGACACTTCCCCCTTAACGTGCGTTCACCTTGTCGTGGTGGGGGCTCAGTAATGCCCGGCAATTCATACATACATGTATGAATTTGTGTACATATACATATATGTATGTGTATATGTATGTATGTGTGTACGTGTGTGTGTGTGTGTGTGTGTGTGTGTGTGTACGCGTACCGAGCTGCACGACGCTGTCGAGGTGCGTGGGGTGTATGGCGAGCGCGTTCTGGAAGCACTGGCGCGCCTCCTCCCACTCCGACGACGCCGCGTGCACGAGCCCGCGCTGGGGTGCACATATAGATACATTATCAAATCAAATCAAAATATACTTTATTCAAATAGACTTTTACAAGCACTTTTGAATCGTCAATTTTACATTTTAAATTTAAATTAAATGTCAGTATAGTCAGTCCGTGAGGAATCTACCAGCGGCTCGGAAGGCAGCTCTGCTGAGAAGAACCGGCGAGAAACTCAACAGTTGTTCTTTAAAAATAATAATTGTTTACAATATTGTAATACAATAACTACCTATTTATCCTACGTGAGACCAAACCAGACATTAGTTCCATATCCCACCACATTATATACAGGGTTATTGGTAATTCGACGTATTCCCGTTAGGAGATGTTAGAGGTGACTATTTGCGATAATTTTGACCCCCATATGCATTATGCAAAAGTGAACCATTTCTGAGTTATCATGTTTTTTAGCTTTTTTCAAAATAAGTCAGAAATGCAACTTCAAAAATTTATTAAAAAAAAGTATCAATTTAAATTTCATTTTCTCTTCTGACTTATAGAAACGGTTAAACACCAGTTATTTATCAATATTAAAACAACAATTATCGGTCCAAATTAAAAAATGTGAGATGGAAAACGATATTATTTCAATATTTTTTTGAAACTTTCTCCACGAAAATGCCTTAAAAACAAAAAAAAAACGTTATAAAACTTGGCTTGCAGATTATTTTAAAAACATAACCGTTTTCTTAGCTCTTCAAAAATGCATAACAACTAGGAACTTATTGGAAAAAAAACTGAAAAAAATTGATCACAAAGGAAGCAGGCAGAATTTCGTATTCGAACTAAACTTAAGGTCGTTCTTTAAAATTTCCATAAAATTAATTAAAAACAATACCCAATGTAAATAAAACAAAAAAATATAAATTTAAAGTAAAAATTAGAACCAGTAACAGTTTAGAGGTAATAACAATTAACAATTAATAATAAGTAACAATTAAGACATTATGTAATTTAGCTTAATTAAAGTTCTTGCTCGAAGTGACTTCCCCTATTGCGTACGCAAAGTCGCATTCTTTTTCCGAGTTGTGACTTAACTACTGACGTAGTCAAATTATTCCGCATCGCATTTGCTGCGTTCATAATTCTTGTTTGGAGTTCTTTCGCAGATGACACAGGCGAGACGTCGAAAAATAGGGATTTTATGAGACCCCAGAAATAGAAATCAACCGGCGTTAAGTCCGGACTCCTCGCAGGCCAAGGAATGAGTCCTCCTCTCCCTATCCAACGATTAGGAAAATGCCTATCGAGCCACTGCCTAACATTGACACCAAAATGTGCAGGACATCCGTCTTGCTGGTATATCATGTAAATAAAACTATCTTTTCGGATTTTTTCGCGGATTTATTTAGATTTTTGGTTCCCGACGTTTCGATTGCTTTACAGCAATCATGGTCACGGGAGAGACTTTCCCGTTCCACTGCTTTAGGATCCATTCCATGGCGTGCGAGAAGTCCGGACTTAACGCCGGTTGATTTCTATGTCTGGGATCACAGAAGTCCCTATTTTTCGACGTCTCGCCTGTGTCATCCGCGGAAAAACTCAAAACAAGAATTATGAACGCAGCAAATGCGATGCGGAATAATTTGACTACTTCGGTAGTTAAGTCACAACTCGGAAAAAGAATGCGACTTTGCGTACGCAATGGGGGAAGTCACTTCGAGCAAGAACTTTAATTAAGCTAAATTACATAATGTCTTAATTGTTACTTATTATTAATTATTAATTGTTATTACCACTAAACTGTTACTGGTTCTAAATTTTATTTTAAATTTATATTTTTTTGTTTTATTTACATTGGGTATTGTTTTTAATTAATTTTATGGAAATTTTAAAGAACGACCTTAAGTTTAGTTCGAATACGAAATTCTGCCTGCTTCCTTTGTGATCAATTTTTTTCAGTTTTTTTTCCAATAAGTTCCTAGTTGTTATGCATTTTTGAAGAGCTAAGAAAACGGTTATATTTTTAAAATAATCTGCAAGCCAAGTTTTATAACGTTTTTTTTGGTTTTTAAGGCATTTTAGTGGAGAAAGTTTCAAAAAAATATTGAAATAATATGGTTTTTCGTCTCGCATTTTTTAATTTGGACCGATAATTGTTGTTTTAATATTGATAAATAACTGGTGTTTAACCGTTTCTATAAATCAGAAGAGAAAATGAAATTTAAATTGATACTTTTTTTTTAATAAATTTTTGAAGTTGCATTTCTGACTTATTTTGAAAAAAGCTAAAAAACATGATAACTCAGAAATGGTTCACTTTTGCATAATGCATATGGGGGTTAAAATTATTGCAAATAGTCACTTTTATCACCTCTTAACGGGAATACGTCGAATTACCAATAACCCTGTATACATACGTATTTTTTACTATAATTATTATATGTATTAATCCATAAAAGCTGTTAAATTTCCCTAAAATTTGTGAAATTGAGTTGAATTATAAAAATCTTTGAATTTTTATTATTCTTCCGATTACTGAAGTCTAATCTCTGAGATTGGTGATCCGGTACTGAATTTTTTTTTTTCACTAATAGCACAAATCACTTAACACTATACAAGTTAATTACCACAGAGTGCTATTGCAATTTTTAATCTGATTAAAATGTGCTTACAGTCTGAAATTATAATAAATTTAAAAGTTAGAAAAAAATAATTTGGAATAAACAGACGTTAAGCATCGATCAAAAAAGTACTAGATACACAATCCCATGCAAAAGTTCTCTTAAAACTGTCACCAATTGTGTTAAGGTAATTATTTTAGTTGAAATAAGTATACAATAATGTAAATTGAACCTAAATGCAATGCTTAAAGTTGTTTTCACATTTCACAAAAAAAATTAAAGAGTGCGTGTATGAATGTGTACACGCACAAGAAGTAAAACTTCTGTAGGTTATCGGTACTCTTTATGAAATTCAATTTGTTTTAAATAATTAGGATAGGTGAGATACCAAAAATAACGTAAATTAGACATATTACAATCATATATTTATAGAATATCATTTAAGGAAAGAATATAATATTATATATCATTTGTCGGACAATAACAACGGTTACCATGGCAACAAACGTACGTACATTTTTTCGTAACGCATTTACTAGCTTACCCCCCAAGCCAAGCGTGCGTAAAGAAGTTATACTTCAAAACTAAAAGCGCGCTGAAATGTTCAAATGAGCGCTCATTCGGTGAGGGCATTCTTTGTCGCTGATTGTGTATCTACTAGTACCTTTTTGATTGATACCCTTGAACTCAACTAAACCAAAAAAAAACTAAAGTAACGACTCTATCGACATTTATCAAGCACCTAGGGACTTTTATAAGTCGATAGTCATATAAAAGGAGATAAAAATCTTAGCAGTAATAAGTAATTTTATGTCATCAATTAGTTATACTTTAGTTATATTATAATGTAAAACCAGTACACGTACCGTGTAGAAGACGAGGTGGCTGAAGGGCGTGAGCGCCGCCGCCTCCGACACGCAGCCCGCCGCCGCGCTCACCCTGTCCAGTCTATATCACACATTATTATTTTATTTATAATGGAAAACAAACAGTTATTTCTTATTATGGAATACCATGTTTTAGTTTATAGATAGAAAAGTGGTATAAGTAGGCGAGTAAGAAAATAATTAAGTCAATGGTGTTATGATGTGAATGTTGGAAACGGTGTGCAAGTAGTGGGGTAAGGCGATGCGAGGGAATCGAAGTTGATTAATTACGTGTTATAATTCGCGTATGAGCGCGATGTATTTTTTTTTTATTTAACCGACTTTCAAAAAAGAAGTGTCTGTGACACTTTGTCAGTATCATATGAATTGGAAAGTGATAATACCCAATAATAGCTTAGTCATTCCAAATGATATTGGCGAAGTAATATGTGCTCAACACAAGATAATTGAATTGAATCGCTCAAAACATTTAGGTTAAGCCGGAAATATAACACCATGTTTGTAAATTATAAAGACATTAATGCGTGAAAAGGAACGGAAACGTAGGAAACAATTTTACACCTGAAGGTGGAATACTTAGCTTTAAATAAAACTATCTTTTCAGATTTTTTCGCGGATTTATTTTGAGTTTTGGTTCTCCGCGTTTCGAATGTTTTACTACAACCATGGTCATCGGAGAAACCAATGAGACCAAGGGAGGAAAATCCGAAAAGATAGTTTTGTTTAAAATGTCAAATATTCGCGTAAATCTAAGAAAGTATTTTACTTAAAGTTACTATATTAATATAATAGTTATAAGCAAATTCGATGAAAATATTTTATATCAAAGAGTGAAACGGGAACACTAAAAATAGATATTTTTAAAGTCAACATGTATAGGTTCCAATCGGAAACGGAAGTGTGAATGATGATGTGATCCAAGTGTGATAGTCTGTGTGTGTGTGTGTACGTACCGCAGACACAGGTGCGCCAGCAGCAGCCAGGCGTGCGCGCGCGGCGCGGCGCGCGGAGCCGCCGCCGCCGCCGCCGCCGCGCCCGACAGCGCGCGCTCCACGCGGAACGCGCCCGCCGACTCCGCGCGGATGGACGCTGCGAACGACACGGACACACATATACATATTGTATATAACAGCTAACATAGATACACAATTTGACGACACGTTTGGCTCACTTTGTAGTGACCCTACTTGCTGTGCCAGCGGTCGCGGGATCGAGTCCCGCTAGCGGCGTTCATTTGTATGATGAGCACGAATGTTTGTACTCCAGTCATGGGTGTTTATATTTATAATATGTATATATTTAAAGTTATATATGTGTAGTATATCAACTATGTGGTATCCATAACACAGGCCTCGTAGCTTACCATGGAACTATATGGTGTCCCAACATACTTATTTATTTATTTATTTATTTATATCAATTCTTTGATATGCGCTCGCTAACTTTGCGCGGATAGATGCTGCACACATACACACACATAGGTGTCTATCTATATTTAAGTACAGTATAGTAAGCGCCCGTTCACTTTGTGCGGGTAGATGCTGCATATAAACACATGCACGCACAGATCCAAACACGCACGCACGTACGCACACACGCACATTCAGTAGGAAATTTCACAGTACAAAAAGTCATCAATTTATTACACACTAGCGACTCACCCTCGCTTCGCTCGGGTTCGTCTCTAGGTACGTTTTACTGCTGAACTGAGCTGAACATTGATAAGTCAGTCAGTGAGTCGCGAGTAGTGAATAAAAATAGTAATTGCGAATGAACCTTAGGTGATAGACAAATAATATTGCAAACTTCCCCGTATAACTTTTTAAGACCTACAATTTTCTAGTTCATTGTTTTGATGTATCTCTTAAGGTTCAGCCAGCGTCAGCCATATAAATTTCTAAGGACGACTGGATAGAACCAGTCATTGCGTTTTCCCGCAGGAACGAAAAATGTACCTGTAATGAAAGGTATCCCAAACGTTGAACCGAGTGATAAGCTATCACTATACAAAATTTAGTTAAATTCGGTTCAGTACTTTTTGCGTGAAACGCGCACATCGATTTGACTAAGTCAGCTTTATTATAGGTATAGATAAGAATAGGTATTGCGAGTGTACCTTAAGAGATAGACATATACTGTTGTAGATTTTTCTGTTGACCTTTTCAAGACTTACAATTTTTTAGTACATTGTTTCGATGTATGTCTTAAGGTTTAGCCAGCGGAAGGTTTATAAGGAGGACTCGATAAAATCAGTTATTGCGATTTCCCGTGGGAAAGAAAGATTTTTCTGAAATAAAAAGTATCTTAAATGTTGACCCGGGTAATAAGTTATCACTTCACCAAATTTCGTTGTAATCGGTTCATTACTTTTTGCGTGAAACGCGCACACACAAACAGACATACAGACAAACAGACAAAAATTTTATTAACTATTGTTTTGGGGTCTATATTGTATACATAATACGTTACATTCATTGTTTTTAAAAAATATTTCATGTACAGATTTCGCTAAGTTACTGCTTTATTATAGTATATAGATTAAAAAAATATTCTAAATTAGGATTGACTTATTTTTTTTAAAAGACGACGTATTTGTACCAATATAGTACTGTCATTCGTCATATACGCCTTAAAAATATAACAATAAAATATTAAATTATATATTAAATGAAATTTATGTATCAATAAAAACTACATAGAATTTATCACAAATATTAATATTAATATAATTCAGCTAAGTATGTCATTTAAAATTATATGGTTAGGCTAGCGATAGCGCCTCTAGATCCACAGTGTTAAGGACATTATTTATTATTATGCTTATTTTTGTGGCATTAACTGAAATAAATTTGAAGGTAGCAATGATTAAAAATTATAAATTTTGACATTAATAAAAAAAGTTAAGGTGGTCAGTTGAAAAAAAGTGAGAGAGGACGGAGGTTGTGTGTAAGAAAGTTTAAAAATGTATATTGTATCTATAGGCTTATCAATAAATCAATAAATGATCGTAAGGAACATACCCCTTTACAACCGGCGAACTTTTTTTTTATTTTTTCGTGTATAATGTATGTATCTTAGTTATTGAGGCTCCAAACAACCTAAAAAAATATTTTAAAAAATCGAGCCCCCCCCCCCCCCTTTTTTTTTTAAAAAAGTACCCTCACGATCATGACGATCAGGAATAAGTTGACTTCCGCACGATGGTGATTTTTTAGGAAGCAGTTGCGTTAATAAAATAAAAAATTAGTTTAATCAACTTCATTTATATCCGTAATTACATAAATAATTTGGTAATCTATACATAATTCTTTATAATTAAACATTTATTTTTGGTTTAATTAGACTTATATGTATTAATCTTATCTATAGTTATATTTATATTTTATATATAATATAATCAACTTCAGCATATAAATTAGATAAAATCTTTGAAAACATAAAAAATAACTAACATAATAGGAACCATTTTGAGATCAACTGCAATATCTAATAATTTCATTTGTAACATACTAATAAAATTATAAGATATTGCTATTCGCATTGTATAATTGGAAATAATCTTTTCCCCGCAACGTGCCCAAGTAAACATTGCATTTTACACAACGAATTTTGCTTTAACTTGTCCATGTCTCTAATCTGCTGGAACGTTGAGCTGATAACTGTGAAAAGGTAGGCAGATGATCATATCCATCATATCTCTTTGCATTGGAGGATCTTGATAACCTATACTTGAAAGGCGGTGCCTCATCTTCAGTATCTGTGTCTTGACTCTATCGGCGTTTGCGGTCTGGAGTACTCAACCAAGTATCTGCTACTTCCATTTTGAAGTTCAAAAGAACATTTTTGTTTTTCGGAAGTTTATTAGCTTCACAATCTATTTTATACTTCCGCCATGCATTAACTACAGCTAAATCCAAACAATGAATGATTACCTTTAGAGTCAACTTTTTCGTTTTTATGAGGGTACTAGCACTCCATCATTTGGTCTAAGACATCCACTCCACCCATATGACTAATGTAATTGCTAACTACCCTTGGAATAACAGTATCCTTGTAAGATTTAGTTTGTTTGTCCCATCGTTTAACGTAGTCTTGATGTTCAGCACGATTACAATTGGACGCTATCAACACAGCTTTATTATCTTCCGTTTTTACATAGGTAGTAAATATTGCAGCCACGAGCAGCCAGTTCGATGAATTCCTCTTCAAAATAGTCATAAATATACTCACTAGGTGTCTTAACTGGTCCTGAGGATGGACTTGGGCAATTATGATCTTTATCAGTACAGGATGATTGTTTCCACATACCAAATGACGACCAGACATATTCTCAGCAATTACCTCATTAGAAGACGGTTACCAATATACTGGAGGAACCTTCTGGATGAGATTCATCACTCTTCTCATCAAGAAATTTTTGAAAAAGGAAAGGATCAAATTCCTCACCTTCGTCGTGTAGCACCTCAATATCAAAGACATTTCCATTTTCAAGAGGTCCAAAACCCCTTCATCCCTCAAAACTGCGCCTAAAATTAATATAAAATTATAAAACTTTACATGCACTGTAAAATAGCAACTTTAGAAAAAAACACATTTTTCGTAATTATAAATGAATTAAAACCCGGATTGTCACGATCGTGATGATGTAAGTTTGAGAGATCACAAACAAAAGAAAAACTATGTTATCAAAATACAAATTATGGCTTTGTGTTAATTACTATCTAAATTAGACTTTAATAACAATAAAAGATGTCAAGCAATGAAAAATATAGTAAAAAAATGTACTTATGTGATCGCGACCCATGTCCAAAATACGCTGCCATCTTTGTCGACGGTTCTTCGACCACTGGACACGTTGTAACGTGTCCTTTTAATTTTTAAGTAAAGCGTATATATCAACACTATCATGTGAGGCCGATTGCGTTCACAAAAACGATTACATTTTGAATTAGAATTTTTTACCAATTGTCACGCTCGTATTGAATCGGTCGCAAAGGGATACAGTATCCGTCTATTATTGGAGAACCATAATTCAACAATAGGTTAATAATAATAATAAATAATGGTTGAATCATAATAGCTCTCAACGTTCAGCATTATCAGCAGAATCAACTGATAGTATGACGATATAAGTAACCAGTATATACATATATATATGAACATTACCGGCGTCCCTGTTGCTGTGCGCGTCCTCGTGGTCGTCGGAGAGCGCGTCTAGGTCGGGGTCCGGCGCGCCGTGGTCGGCGTCCTGGTGCAGCATGCGCAGCAGGTCGCGGCCCGTGGCCAGCGCGGCGTCGCCGCCCTCCCAGCGCAGCTGCAGCGCCGCCAGCGCCGCCGCCGCCCACGCCGCGCGCGGGTGGTGCGCGCGCGCCAGGCGCGCCGCCGCCAGCGCGCGCCGCCCGCCGCGCGCGCCGCCGCAGCCCCACAGCGCCGCGCACAGCCGCAGCCCGCCCGCGCACTCGCCGTGCGACGCCAGGCACTCCCGGGTCGCCTCCTGCACACACACACATACATACACACGCGCACGTCACTACCGGCGCCGAGCAATGCTGCAGAAGTTTTGTCATTCATCAAACCCAATTTTTGATCTCAAGATTTGATCGATGTTAAAAAAGTACTAATTATAATAGATACATAATCAGCGATAAAAAAATGTCCTCACCGAATGAGCACCCATTTGAACATTTGAACGAATGTTTAATTTAATTTTTGAAGTGATAACTTCTTATGGGAGAGTAAACCGCTTCGTTACGTAACACGTTACGGCGCCAGTCTGTCTGGCTTCCCTTTCCCTCACGCATACGGCGGCGGTAGGCAGGCTCCTCCTCTCTCACTCTAACCCACAGCGCTAGCCGTATTTCGGACAGACGCTTCCCCCTCTCTCTACTCAGTGTTAGTGTGCGATAAAATTTAAAATAAAAAACCGATAAATAAAATACATTAGTTTAAGTTATCACTTCTGTCGGGCGTCCCGAGACGTGCTTTTTTTTTGTGAACTTTAAGCATTGCATTTAAGGTTCAATTTACATTATTATATATTTATTTCAACTAGAATAATTACCTAAACACAATTGATGACATTTTTAAGAGAACTTTTGCATGAAATTGTGTTTCCAATACTTTTTTTATCGATACATCCATCAAACCAACAATAGCGTGATTCAATTAACACCCACCGACGTCTGTCAGTAACAAATATTAAGTACACAAATAACAGTCTCCACAGATTACACAAACGGTGTGACCCACCATGGCCTCGTTGAGCTGCCCGAGCTGCATGTACTGCAGCGCGAGGTGGTAGAAGGCGAGGTGGTCGTTGTCGTCCAGCTCCACCGCCCGCAGCAGCATCCGCAGGCTGCTCTCGTTGTGCGACTCCTTCTCGATACGAGAATTCGTTTTCTGTAATGTTCATATGAATATATTATAAATTCATTATTTATTTAAATATTTTCCACAAATAAAGTGAATAATTACTGAGAAAACAAACTGCGTTAAACAGACAGACACACGACAGACTATTATTATTATTATTTAACAATGGTATTAGTTTAAACTATAATTAGCTGATAATTGATAAAAAGAAATTAGGTGAATTTGACCATCGATATCATAAATTCAAAGTGATACATCTTATTGTCAATAGATGGCGTTCATTCCGTCCCATACAAATCTTCACTAGAGTATACGCACGACTCTCTAACACGCTGTCAACACGTATTTGTATTAGTACGAATGCGAGTAATTATTTTAAGTTTAACAGCGCACAATACGCGCATGCGATTCTCTTTTGATACGACAACGAAGTGGTATGCATAGGTCCTTAATGTGGCCGAGTTCTTTCCCTTTAGCACTGACTAAATTAAACCATATCAAGATATAATTTTTTCAAATAGTCTTTGACAAGGAAGGTCTTTTAAAACTAAAAGCTTGTGAGCCCGCGAGGTAAGTACCACTCGCTCGGAAGGCGGTATTGCTAAGATAGAGCTGTCGAGAAAGAAATATGGCATTTGGTGTTCGATACCACAGGTAGAGGTGAAAATGTGCGTCTGTATGAGTACAAGCGGCAACATTTTTTCTTTGAAGTTATACTTCTTTTGGCACGTTTGGAAAAAAATTATAAGAGTAAAATTTTTAAGATGCGCGCGCACACCGACAGCCAAAAAGTGACATGATGAAATTAGCTGCGTTCCTTTTACAAGCAGAGAGTTGTGACATACGGGGTGAAATCTTTAGCTATTTTTGTTCTGTTACGCTAAAAAAGTATAACTTCTTACGTGCGTACATAAGTACACACGCACGTTTCTCATTTTTGAAGTAAAATTTCTTTACGCACGCTCGACTTGAGGCATAAGCTGGTGAATGCGTTACGAAAAAATGTACGTACGTTTGTTGCCATGGTAACCGTTGTTATTGTCTGACAAATAATATACATATATAATATAATATTAGATATATGCGTTATTTTTAGTATCTCACTTATCCTAATTATTTAAAACATAAATTGAATTTCATAAAGAGTACCGATTACCTACAGAAGTTTTACTTCTTGCGCGTGTACACATTTATACATTGATTACCTATCAGTGTGCATAAGTCCTCGCTAGTATCAACGACCGACCTGCGCCTTCATCTGGTGTCCGATGCCGCAGTAGAGGTGGCAGCGCGCCAGCAGCGCGGCGGCGGCGGCGCCGGCCGCGCCAGCCGCGCGCGCCGCCTCCAGCGCCGCCTGCGACAGCTCCAGCCCCTCCTCTATCTGTGCGCACACGCTTTGCTTCCTCATTACGAGTATTGACAATTGTCTTATTATCATCAATGAGTTTTTGTAAGATAAGTTTGATTAGAAATATGCTTCGAGAACGTTCTTACGTCACTATTAAACTTAGTATGAATTTTGGATTCGAATCTCAAATTAACTCAAAAAGTGGTATTAGTTTTTCCTTTTATTGAAGGAAGGAAACAGTTTTTTGTTTCTTTATTCCTGTAGATTATGATACATTAATAGTGTTGCAAATATAGTTGAGTGACGGTTACTGCTTATTTACAAAGTATTTACCATAAAATAATTATTATTAACTACATTTTAAATCGGTTCACAGTAATCAAAAATATTACTGTTTAAGAGGCCTATGACAAAATGTACTGAGTTCTATGGTATTGAGTTCGAGCGGCCGACGCATCGCTGTTTCTAGCATTTTCTGCAATTGTAACTTAATTTCCATCTAAAATTTTATAATAAATTATTTAAAAAAATGTAATTACGTTTCTTTTGAACTGGCGTATATTCTGGTATAAATTTTACTTAATAATATTGATATTATAAAGATATGTTTACAGCTAATTTTAAACGTTTTTAATAGTTTTAAGATTTTGAAAAGGATTTTTTTTTTTTTGTAGAAATCCAATACATACTTTCAAATTCCAAAGCCGCTATAAATTCAACTTCTATATACGAGGTATTATTATATATTTTTCATTTCGTTTGCTTAATATAATATTTCAATTCATGAGCTGGAAAAAGTGCAATGGCGCATTTTATTAAAAACTTGCTTCGGAATTTTGGCTTTATTTCAATTAATAATTAAAATTTATGAAAAGCGAGGCCGCTATAAACTATATTAATAACTCTTCTCTACCATACAATAAGTCAAAATTGTCGAAGAGTTTCAGTTTCTCTGAATAAGAACACCAAAGATGGGCATTAACACCTCCTAGTTAATTTCTAAGAAATTAATTGCTAACTGGACCACCGGTGGCTCGGCGGTCGTTTACAGGTTAAATTGAAAAATCACGGTCATAATGTAATAGGCCTCTTAATGTGGGTGCAAGGGTGTTGTCAGTGTATATGTATGGTGTATGGTGTGTAATGTGTGACGAGAGCACACGGGGCACGCACCCAGGCGGCGCGGTAGCAGGTGTCGGCGGCCACGAGGCGCAGCGCGGCGTCGTGCGGCCGCAGCGCGGCGGCGCGCCGCGCCACCGCCAGCGCGCGCACGCTGGCGCCCCACGCCGCGCTGCCTGCGCACAACACACACACCACACGACACACATAAATAAATATGTTGCGACATTAACACACGGCACCATTTAGTTCCATAATAAGCCACGAGGCTTGTGTTATGGATACCAGATAGTTGACACACTACACATACATAACTTTAAATACATACATATCTTTCTCGGTCATTCTTTTTTTTTATTTAAATAAAAAATATTTTTTTTTTACATGTTTTTTGGGTACTTATATTTTTTTATGATAATTCAAATGAAAAAAATTTTGAACTTATATTCTACCGTTTTGTTTGTGTTAATTTGTACAGGAGATATTTTAGTGCAACACGTGTATCTAAATACGCGTTGCTACAAATGCACTCTGTGTTTCTGCCACTCTCAAACTTCAGAAGGATAAAAATTCGTCACTCTCAGTGAAGGACCATGTGCAGGAGCAACTCGACACGTTCTCTTCCTCGGTACGATGATAAAACACCTCCAACTTTCCAACTTTGGGCTATTACCAAGAATTTTTCGACAGAAATACTCAATAACTAAATTTAGCCCAATCTGAGATTCGAACCCAGAATCTCCGGATCTGCGGCCAAACATGCTAGCCACTATACCAGCTCTCCCTTTCATACTATATTACATAAGATATGAAAGTGTGTGATGTAATTAGTGTGTGTGCAAGACATGCAAATAGTGTGTGTAAGAGAGAAGCAAATGTATGTGACAGAGAAGCAAATAGTGTGCACGGTACCGGGCGGCGGCGGCGCGGCGGGCAGCGCGGTGGGCGCGCCCAGCGGCGGCGCGGCGGGCGCGGCGGCGGCGCGCGCGGCGGCCGCCGTGCACAGCGCGCGCTGGCGCCACACGTGCGCGCTGCCGAACGAGAACTTCATCGCGCGCTCCAGCGACTGCGACACGGGGGCACACGGTCATTGATAACGAAGACTACTTGGCATTATTGGAAAATGAACTATATAAAAATCGAGTAAAAGAAAAAAGTCTACACACAGGGAATCGAACCTACGATCATCGAATTTCTAGTTCAAGCTCTTACCGCTACGCCAACTCATGCTCTTCATGCTAATTAAAATAACTGGTTCATAAGATGCGAAACATTTTTATTTTCTAAACACTTGACCATCTGAAGCTCCCATTTCTGGTACTTTCATTGCTAACCAAGCCCTGCCATGATCTACAAATTTGACCAAAATCGGTAATGACGAGTAGGGACTACCTCCTTGTGAGACCGATCCAAAGTATAGTGCTTACAGACCGTCCTCGGTCCAATACCGGTCTGATAAAGTATTTTTGTATAAGAAACGATAAGTGCATGCATTCACATTATCATTAAGAGTTAAGTTCCGTTCGAATTACACACTAGCAACGTTTCTTGTATATACATTCTTTATCAGATCGATATTGAACTGATAACGAACCGTGATCAGCACTACAGCATGGATCGGTATTTAGTATCTAAGGGGAAATTCATTAATTACGTAAGGGTCTTGTGGGGGGAGGGGGGGGGGGGGGTCTCAAGACCTCTACATGTCCTTATTTCGGGAAAAAGGGGGTAAAAGCCATTCTCACGTAATATTTTATATGTCGAAATGTGCGATTTCTAACAGAATGATGGATATTTGAGAGCTAAGCGTTGGGGAAAATATCTTTGAAATCTATTTTCTCTTTTTTAATATACTATTTCAAAAATAAAATTCTTTGATTTACGTCAAATTATGAGTTTAAGTGCAATTAATCCTTTCCTAAGACCAAATAAAATCTTACGTAAGAAGGGGGAGGGGGAGTCCGAGAAATCTTATGTGTTCTTACATGGAGGTAGGGGGGGTCAAAAATGGACAAAATTGTCTTTACGGAATTAATGAATGGCCCCTAACTAGGTTGCTCAGACCACATACACACATATTCAATAACTATGCATTACCTTCTTCAAGGCCTATGCGCGCGACGCGACCTCACACTATCACACTCAATCCCTATCTAACTGGCTTCCTAAACACCTGATCATACAACTTTTTAATTGAATGTCAACGCGCATTCTACATGCAGTGGATGCAACGTCGACTGTCATGAAACATGAAGCGTGTGTTCTATATACATGTTAATTAACGATATAACGAAACGCGCATTGTCAGCGAATTTATGAAATAATTAACGTTACGTGTTATCGTTTAGTATAGATTTCTCAGAGATGAAATATTTTCCTGCAGTAAAAAGACATTCTATATGTTGACCTGGATAACCAGCTATCATTATACCAAATTTCATCAAAATCTGTCAAGTGGTTTTCTCGTGATGCGTTACCAGACAGACAGACAAACAAACAAACAGACACAAAAATTCTAAAGACTATAGGTTCAGCCTCTGTATCGATAATAATGACTATTTCAATAAGATTTTCTAAAAAATATTTTCTGTACAGATTCGACTCAATTAGAATTTTATTATACGTATAGATAATGCTTAGGCCTCAATCTATCTCGTGATAACAATCGGCGGTAGCGGGTCGGAGCACCTCTAGCAGCAGGCGGTGCTGCCCCCAGCGCGCCGCCAGCAGCGCCAGCAGGTCGGCCACGGCCACGGCGCAGCGCAGCGAGTGGTCGCGCGCGGCGCGGAACTCGCCGCTCTGCGACAGCACGGCGTCGCGCACGGCCATGGCCTCGCCCACCAGCAGCAGCAGCAGCGCCTCCTCGTACTCGTTGCGCGGCACGAACTGCACCACGGAACGTTGCCGTTATGACGATACATTTGATTCATTGAGCTTATTGATTTTTAATTATTTTATATTTTATTCCTGACTAGTTAAACGCAAATTATATGCTATATATAGAAAATAATTATATTTTTTATCAAAACACCGCAGAGTATCGATACAATATTACGATGGATCGTATGGAAAAAATATCGATATTTTTGTACGTATACACCTCTATTAGATACTCTTGCATTACTTATTATAATAACGGTCTTTATAGTATCACTGGGGATTATGTGACGAGATTCGTGTACACCCTCACTGGTGAGCACAATGTGTTTGTTTGTACGATCTGACAATCACATATTTTCCTACAAACCTTACCAATCGCAAGTTTTTTTTAAAGGAAGCAACGAGAAAAAATGTAATTTTAATATTAAACTAAACAATTACAATTCAACTAGCGACATACCCTCGCTCCGCTCAGGTTCGTCCCTGGTTACTTTTTAACGTTTAATATAGATTTCTCAGACATGTGATATATTCCCACAGTAAAAAGTATCTTATATATTAACCCGGATAACCAGTTATCATCATACCAAATTTCATCAAAATTTGTCCAATAGTTTTTCGTGATGCGATCACAGACAGACAAAAATTCTAAAAACTATAGATTCGGCCTCTGTATCGACAATAATGACTAATTCCATGTGATTTTCCCAAAAATATTTAATGTACAGATTCGACTCAATTTGAATTTTATTATATATATAGATTATGATATTCGCTTTAATATTGCAATGGAAATATCTTAAAGTCCAGTAAGCGCGCAAACAAACGAGCGTACCTGGTTGATGCCGGCGTACTTCTTGGGCTTCCAGGGCCCCTCCGACACGTACTCCTCGCGGCGCCGCGACAGCGTGCCCTGCGGCGCCACGGCCCCTTGCGGCGCCTTGTACACCTGTAATTACATGAGGTTTTATATAACATTACTTTAATAAAGTGCCTTCAAATTCCAAATTTACATTTATACATGTATATATATACAGTCAAAGACAGAAATAAGTGGACACTATAGACTAAAAGGAAGTAACTTCACCTACCTCTTATCTCTAACTGAACCAAAACAATCACGTGTTTATGTGAAATGCCGAGAGCATTTCACATAAACAACATGATAATTCAAATTTATTCTCATCACTCCATACAACCTTTTTCCAAAATAATAACGGCACTTTTACGTACTTTTTTGCAAATTGAAACCTATTACGTTTATTACACTTACTGATATAGGGTTTTTTCTAAGGTACATAGGCTTTCAAGTCATTCTCATGCAACCGACGCTGAACAGTTTTATAAGAAATATTCAATCCGAGTTCATCCACTATAAAAAAGTCGGTTTTTATTTTTTTTTTAAAGTTTTTTATTATTTATGGTCTCGACAGGATCAGAGAAGTTTATTCGATAGTCGTATAATCCAGTGGACACATTTGAGTGGACACCTAAGTTATATGTTTTAAAGTAATTAAATATTAAATTCTTTCTGTTATTCTGTTAATGGTAATTATTTTTTCGCTCTTTTTAAACATTAAAAAAAACAGTCATTTTAATACTTCTCTATATTTAAAGTAAAATGTCATCTCGGCAAAAAAATCTCTTCAAATATGGAAATTAGTAATTCGTGACAGAAAAAAAAAGGATTCTTATCGTGATATTGCACAAAAATATAGCATTTCGAAAAGTGCAGTAGAAAAAAATTGAAAGAAGTTTTTGAAACATGGTACTGTTGAAAATTTAAGTGGGAGAGGAAGAAAGCGTTGCACAACAAATTATGGTGATCTCCGAATTTTGAGGCTTATTAAAAAATCACCAACTGTAACATGTCAAGAAATAGTGGATGAACTCGGATTGAATATTTCTTATAAAACTGTTCAGCGTCGGTTGCATGAGAATGACTTGAAAGCCAATGTACCTTAGAAAAAACCCTATATCAGTAAGTGTAATAAACGTAATAGGTTTCAATTTGCAAAAAAGTACGTAAAAGTGCCGTTATTATTTTGGAAAAAGGTTGTATGGAGTGATGAGAATAAATTTGAATTATCATGTTGTTTATGTGAAATGCTCTCGGCATTTCACATAAACACGTGATTGTTTTGTTTCAGTTAGAGATAAGAGGTAGGGGAAGTTACTTCCTTTTAGTCTATTGTGTCCACTTATTTCTGTCTTTGACTGTATATATATATATATATATATATATATATATATATATATATATATATATATATATATATATATATAATATGTAGGAACGAAATTCCTTATCCCAAGTTACTCGACACACGCGGCGAATGTAATGTGTTTGTAATTGCAAATCTATTTCAAAGTAAGCACACTTAAAATGCTCAAAAAAATATATATAATAGAGACGGATGGTCCAGATTCAAGTACTTTCAGAGATCACTGATAGTAAGCAATATAATATTATATTATAATTATTAGTAAAATAAATATCTAATAAAAATTTGGTTTCATTTAAACATCTTAAATATTGACATTAATAAATTAAAGGTGCAAGTGATGTTAAATATATTGAAAATTCTAAAAATATGAACACACAGAGATAACTCATCAATAATAATTGATCCTAGTCGTCACAGCGGAATTTAATGAAATTCTAAATCAAGACAACGTAACCTGCTTGAACACAACAAACACAGAACAGCACAGAACAGCACAGGAGTGCACAGCACAGCACAGAAGGGCACAGAAGCACGCACCTGTCCGGTGACGCCGCGCATGAGCACCTCGGCCAGCTGGCGCGCCAGCGTGAGGCGCAGCGCCTGCGTGGCCGCCGACTCCACCGCCGTCAGCATCTCGCGGTACCTGCTCACGGCACGGTATTTGCTTAGCGTTAGCTTTCAAATTAAACTATTTTTATTATTTCTTAGATTTACGCGAATAATATTTTTTTTCTTATAAAATTATTTTTTAGGATTTTCTCTATCTCTTTCTTTCTCTCTCTTATTTTGAATTTTGGTTCCTTTTGTGTAATTTCAAAAATCAACAAAATAAATTTATTTTACCACTTTTTAAGTTTTTTTTTTTTTAATTTACTTAAGTGGTACTATTTCCAGTCACATTAGCTAGAAGTTATTCGTTAAAAAATTATAATTCAAACCGATATTAGTAACGAAAAAAAAAAATTAAAATGTTCGCATAAATCTAAGAACAAGAACATTAGGTACACTATTATGTAGACACAATAGGTACATATATGTAGTATTGACCAAAATAGTTATACAATATACATCCTTATATAGCTATCTTAGTCAATATCAGTCCATAGTCACATTAAATAATTAAGTTATATTTTTGGTACAATAAGGCTCTCTGCCCACTACACCGTCTCATACCATGACCGTGCTATGAACGTATCAGGCACGGAAACGAGCACGGCACGGACTACTATGCCCACTAGACCGTATCAACAGCGTATCATGCCCGTACATAACGGTTATAGTGACCGTAGCATCCGCGTATCATCCGCGTATCAACCGCGTATCAAACGCGTATCATACGCGTATCAACCGCGTATCATCCGCGTGTCATATCCGTATAGTTCCCGTTTTAGTATTACCTGTTGTTTCTCGATAAATATCACTAATATAGAAGTATTAGTTACAATATTATAATATTGCCAGACGAATATATTAATATTACCTAATCCTGAGAAATATCGGTACTAACCCATCTTTAATAACGATTATCGCCCATCTTTACAAGACAAGCGGCAATACGTAACGGGCTTAGAACGGTCATCATACGCGGTTATAACGGTCATCATACGCGTTTATAACCCGTATGCTCACCGGTTCAACAACGTCGCGTGTCAGGCACGGAGCGTACCGGCACCGGCAAAATATTCTCGCCGACAATTGTTGACGCTCCGTGCACGGCACGCGACGGTGCCGGTCGGTGACGGAACGGTCTAGTGGGCAGAGTCTCATACATTTCAATACAAAGAATATTTTTTTGCCTGACACGCTCCTAGCACGGTCATGGTATGAGACGGGGTAGTGGGCAGACTCCTTTAATATTAATATAACTATTAATATTTTTCACTTATGATTTGTTCTTTCAAGTCAAACAAGAAAATATTCTAACTAAAGCACAAGCAGTTTAGTTATTATCAATATGAGGATTCGTTAGAAAAAATATGATTAATTAGGAATCCGTGGCCAAATAAAAATTGGAAACTGCTGGTATAAAGAGCACCTCGCCTTTTTTTGAATTAAAATGGGCTTACTCTTGACCTTCATCTTAGCTCGAAAGCATAGATAAGGTTTATGATGTAGCGAGTTTGCCCAGGAGAAGCCTGTTAACACGCACCTTAAAGAGTTTCAGGTTATACGTACTCGGAAAAACAGACGCAGGTAGAGCATTCCACTTCTTGACTGTGCGCATTATAAAAGATGATGAATAACGCTTAGTGCGAATAGTCGGAATGTGAAGCAAGAAAGGATGGTATCCTGCAGTTATACCTGTCGATGGCGGCCTGCAGGCGGCCCGCGCGGATGTGCAGCAGCGGCGCGCGCTGCAGCGCCGTCTCCAGCACGGCGCCCGCCGCGCCCGCCGCGCCCGCCGCGCCCGCGCGCTGCAGGTACAGCAGGCTCAGCTCCGACGACACCTCGAAGCTGCGGATCTGGACACATTGTACTATCTACAGTACACCATCATCAGATATAATGCTTTAATGACCGGCGGCAAATCTCAATGAGACTAGCCAACGCAGGAGATACTGTAGTGCACGAGTGTACGCGTAGACACAATGTGCACTCTCTATTCCTGTCACTCTCATAGTTCGATAAGACGATACTCGTGGAGCGAGCTAAGGCGCAGGCACAGGGGTAACACACTGCCAACGTCCTAACTCCTAAGTCAATGAGAATTTCTTAATAAAAAACTCAATGACAAACTTGGCCCGACCTTTATTATTCCAACCTTAAGAGCTCAGGATCTGCAATTGAAGCAGTTAAGTCATTAATATGTAGAACTGATTAAATAAAAGATATATAGATGACAAAAGGCCTAAATAGCTGACATGTCTAAATAAACGACCTGTTCCGAGCCATCGTAAATAATAATGTCCTCTTGATTGGTTTCGTCCACGGCGCTCAATCTCACTGAAGCTAGCCAACTGCGCAGGAGATATTGGGGAGTTCATAGTAAAAGAGTAGAATAATTTAAACAATTTGGGTGTCCTGGGTTTGATTCTTGGAAAAAATCAAACCATAGACTTGAACCCAAGATCTCTCCAAATCTACGGCCATATATGCTAGGCGCTAAAATAACAAGGCAGTAGTAACGTTCATAATTATAGTCGAACACTTATTCATATGACATATTAGTGCTTTATACTGACACCATAACCGATAGTGTAGACTGGTCTAAGAGAACGCATCCGACAAGAATACACAGTACGCAGTACGAAGTATGAGTGAACCCCTTAAATAAAGATTGGATAGGATGTTCCTAATGCCAGGAGTGGTGGCATGAAGCCTGTACGAGCTACAGGACACGAATTATGAGATCAACTCACATGCGTACTCTTATCCAATAGCTCTTATAAGAGTACGCAATTATCATTTCTGTTATTTTTTTATTTTTCTAAAAATCTTGTATATTTTTGTTGCATTTTATGTTGCTTTATGAAAGATATGATTATTAAGTACAAAATAAAAGTTAAGCTGTTTATCTAGAGTTATTTAATTTAATTTTAGAACTGTTTGAACCTTAGTGCGTACTCCTAGACCAGCCTACCCTACGTCAACACAATTGTGTCAGTATTTTTAGTAGCTTACAAAGTTCAGTGCTAAATATTAAAAAATCTAATTTTAAACTTTTTCTTAATAAAGCACAATTAATGTATTACCATTTCAGATTCCTTTTCAGCTTGTTTATATCGACTTGTGGAACTCGGTACCATCGTTTGTTCGAGACATAGTCCTTTGATTGCGTACGACTCTGCTACTATTCGTAAACTTCTCCTGGAACGAAAAAAAAAATCATAAATATTTTCCTTTTTAATTAATCAAATTTTCTTAATTATTTATTTCTTGTATTCAGCCCTTTTTTTAACGTCCCACTGCTGGGCACGGGCCTCCCTTCAGTACGAAGGGGATCAGGCCATAGTCCACTATGCTGACCAAATGCGGGTTGGCGGTCTGCGCATGTCTTTCGAAAACTTGCTAGGTTTTCTTAGACATGAAGGTTTCCTTATAATGTGTTCCATAAGGCAAGTGGTAATCATGTTGAAAATGATTCGCTCATGAAAATATCAGAGATACGAGACCCGTGATTTAAACCCGCTTCACCCGGTTTCCCAAGCGAGCGCATTACCACTGGGCTACCACTGTCTGTATATTCTTTAAAACACCAAAAAAAAAAACAATAGAACATAATCCGTGAATACTCTCTTTGTTTTAAAACATGATCTATGTATGTATTAAGTATATTTTCAATTCAATACAAATAATAATAAAAAATCGATCATTATTATTTTTTCACATAATATAAAGTAACATAAGCCACATTATTTTTTATCCTATGTCCAAATCTCAAACTATTAAAGAAAATTCCGTCATTCGACACGGGAATTGAAACTTTGGCTGATGGACATAGAGGTCATTTTTACTTGGATAGGAAAAGTTTCTGTAGGATAAAAGAAGGAAAGTGGTATGATGAACTATAATGAGACTTTCCTTTAGTTGATGAATTCGTTGGGGGGTCATAGACCTTTTTTCTTAAGAGTGCGCCATGAGACCGCTACGATTCGGATTTGGAGGAGCGGGATGACAAGATGATGTTCTATGGTGAGTGAGAAGTATAGAGCGACAGATGCTCAACGTATTTAAGCGCCAAAACCGTTTGTAAATTCACTATAAATTAAATATAGAAATAATCGAAAAATGAAATTCGGTAACTGAAGAATACTTCTAGGCTTCCTGACAAAACAAAAATCCTACAAAAATAGTGAGCTGTTTCTGGGAGAAATAGCAATATGTGTGCAAAACGTATATTTTTCAAAAAAATATATTATCAAAAAAATTCACCAATCGTGTTTTCAAATTTGGCAATTCAAAAAAAAGTCCGAAGTATTATTTCCCTAAATATCAAAGTGGTAACTTTCACAGGTTCTAAGATAAATAACGATGTCTAGGTAGAAAATTGCCATATGCACACTCTTGAAAAAATGTTTCAGCAGAATAGGGGGCATACGTTCTAAAAGTTACTTAACATACTCGTACGAAGACTGAAGCGAGGGTTTGCTTTGTATAATTCCTTCTTCCCGTATTAAAGTAAAAACTTTAACCCTTATTCTGTTTATACCATTGATTAAATGCAAGAAGTTATTAACATAAGGATATATTGTAATAAAACCACCATAATAAATTTTAATACTGCACCGTCAAAGTAATATTGGCCATTTAGTAAATTACACTGGTGTATGACAGAAAATTATGTCTCCAGAGTAATAATACTGATTGCATATAGTTATTACGTTCAATACTAAATATCTAATATCGATTTACTTTTTGAAGTAAAACTTCTTTACGCTTGACTTGGGGAGTAAGCTGGTGAATACGTTACTAGAGAGCGTTACGAAAAGTGTGATCGGGCGAGGCGAACGTTTGTTGCCGTGGCATCCGTTGTTATTGTTTGACAAATTATATAATATTATATTCTTTCCGTATATGATATTCTACAAATATATGATTATAATATGCCTAATATGCGTTATTTAATTATTATTTTAGTATCTCAGCTATCCTAATTATTTAAAACATAAATTGAATTTCATAAAGAGTACCGATAACCCACAGAAGTTTTACTTCTTGCGCGTGTACACATTCATACACGCACTCTTTAATTTTTTTATTTCAATAATTAATACTAACATTTTAACATAAAAGATAATTTAAATTTTTACTTTTGCCTTTCATACGAAATCACTCATTGTATTATTTCAAGGTCATGTAAAAACTATAAAAATGCAGCTACAAAGGTAGACAATAAAGTACTGATATTGTATGTATAAAGTACTAAAATGGCATTTACATATAAAAATTGTCAATAAAATACTACATTAGGTACATCAATAGATAATTAAAGCTACATGCAACGGAGAATGACTCAGCACTAGTTACTAATTTAGTCTGACAATTATTTATGTCGCAGAGCTTGCATGCGTATAATAAGTGATATAATGCATTTAATAACACTACATATTATAGTTCCCCCCACCGCGTCAATCTGTCTGTCTGGACGCGATAAACTCAAAAACTACTGAACGGATTTTCATACGGTTTTAACCAACGGACGGAGTGAGTCATGACGTAAGTTTATGTATATGTGATTAAGATTTTGTATAAATTGGCTGAAATATGACGATAACTATACTATACTAATATAATATTATAAAGCTGAAGAGTTTGTTTGTTTGTATGGTTGAACGCGCTAATCTAAGGAACTACTAATCCGATTTGAAAAATTCTTTTTGCCTTAGATAGCCCGTTAACTGAGGAAGGCTATAGGCTATAATATATCATCCCGGAAAAATGTCCGGTTCCCGTCGGATAGATTTGTTTTTGTCTAGGGACGAACCTGCGAGGGTGAGTCGCTAGTTACATATAATAGAATTGTAATCAGGGTCAAAGTTGTATAGTAAATGTTGTAGAAAAAATGAGAAATGTTTGATAACTATACTAATGCATTAAATTAAAGGATTTTATTTTTATTTTGTTTTTTTGAACATTAATTCTAGATAATACTAGTCCGATTAGAAAAATTGTTTTTGTATTTTATAATAATTTAATGAGCAAAGTTATAAGATATAATATGTATAATGTCTTAGGATTGGAGCAGTTACACAAACACACAATTGTCCATTTAAAGACTGAGTTTTCTATTAGATAAATACTACTGTAGTGGGGAGTTGTTTATAATAGTCTTAGGCTAAGTATGCCTATGAAGTACCTTACCTATATAAAATATAATTATTTTGTCACATCATTATAAAGTACCTGGCGATCGAGCTTCACTCGGTGTTCTTTTTTCTTATATCGTATTTTTTAGATAAAAAAAAACTAAAAACTTAAATAAATAAAAAAAAACAAAAGTAGACTTTGTATCTGACCGGGATTCGATCTAGGACACCAGTGATTGTCAATCTTATACCTTGGCCGCATGATCACGATGCTTATGCCCGAGTGTAAGAAATTATAAAACATATATTGCGTGGAATATTGCGAAAGAAAACCGCATGAAAACTCGAAAAGAAGAGTTTTCCCAAACATAAGACTAATCTAGATCGATTTTTCGCCCCGGAAAACCCCCGCATACCAAACTTCAGCGAAATCTTTAGAACCGTTTCTGATATCGCCGGTAAAAATAAATAAATATATAAGAATTGCTCGTTTAAATATATTAGATAGATATTGTAAAATAAAATATAAATAATATATATGAATAACCAACAGATTAAATTGAACATATATAAATCAGATATTGACTAATCCCATTATACTTAGAACAATAAAACCATAATCACATTACAGGACTTCCAAATAAACAGAAAATTAATATAAATAACTATCATGAAACTTAATACTTTCTTAGATTTACGCGAATATTTGACATTTTAAATAAAACTATCTTTTCGGATTATTTCGCAGATTTATTTTGATTTTTGGTTCCCGACGTTTCGAATGCTTTACAGCAATCATGGTCACGGGAGAGACCATGATTAATAAATAAATGATGAATTTGTTCCTTAAAAGAGAGATTTTCACTAAAACGTAAGTTTGCAACTTTAGTGTTCTCAAATGTTTCATTTTCAAAACCTAGTAAAACTTTTCAAATATTTACCTTCATTCCTATTTAGTCTATTTATTTCTTAATTATTATATAACTTTAATCATTAATGTGATCACCGACATGCCGCACAGTGGCAATATAAATATTTTTGACTAGTAATAATAATATGTTTTTTTAAATATTAAATAATTATTCTAGTACAAACAAATTAACAGAATTACATTGTTAATGTAAAGAATATAGACTTACACAGGTAACTCCTTTTCTGTTAAAGTACTTAACTCGGCATGATTATAATTTTTTAGTGCTTCATCATATGCACCACATGCATAATTTAGTTTGCCCAATAGCAAATGGGCATCTAATGCAACTCCAGCCTTTTTGCCTAACTCATCTGTAGCTAAAGTTAAATAGCCTCGGGCATCAGAAAGTTCCCTTTGTGCTCTCTCAATGTTTTCTTTAATTGGTGGCCATTCATCCAAATATGCCTCCAATTTACCTTCTCCGATGAGAAAGTGTGCAAGGCTTTCTGAAAAAAAAAAATGTTTGTTAATGAATATCATTTACTTATTTAAAAGAATGTACTACAATGTGAGCGGTCAGTAATATTTATGTGTAATTTCATATTATAGAAAAAATTTTTTTACTGATTTAAAATATTTTATCTAGTCAATAAATACAGGTTTAGCCTCTCAAGTAAATTTAAACACTATCAGGTATATAGTGATTAAATAAAGTACAACCTCACTATCTGATTATTAAGTTTAAGCAATATCTAAAGTACATGTAATCAAACTATTTAATTAATAAAATATATACCAATTACAAACCAAACTACTTTATAAATATATAAAAATCAAATCTGAGTTTATATAATGCCCAGTTATGTAAATGTGAGAAAAGAAGTACTATTTATAAATGTTAACTCACTTCAAACAATTTATAACACAAAAAAATATTTACTAATGTGCAAATAAAAGATTTTAAAGTTATTATATTCTTTATCTATAATTTGTCCTTTTTTATTTAATTATTTTATTTAAACAGAAGAATGGATAATAACTATAGTTATTGTTTAAGTTAAAGTTTGTAATCATTGCTATAATTATAAAAGAGATAAGAAACATAAGTATACCTATACATTTAGCATCACTGATTTTTATAGGGTTTTTAAAAATTGTATGAAGCTATAAAAAAATTATTCATACATTAATGATGTACAAACATAACATTAATAATAGTTAAAGAAGTAATGGATTTTAATCCAAGTTTTGAATGAAAGTACATATTATACAACTTTTAATTGTAATAATGAATTATACTGTGCTTAAGTAACTTAATACATGCATTACTCACCATGCTGAGGCGACCTGGCCTTGAGCTGCTGGGCTAAGTCCACAGCCTTCTTCCAATTTGACTCCTCCCGACTCTTTTCGATCTCGGCCTCGTAACTTCGTACAGCATTTTTACTTCTCGATGTCATTTTAACACGAGCAAGTGTGTCGGTTGTCACAGCATCGATTTCGTGTGTATAACTTCACTCGAACATTGCAAAACCCTCACAAATTGCGAGAATCCCCAGTAATTGAAGGCCAAATTTGACACATGATGACATCGGGTGTGAATTTGATATGAAGCATTCCGTTTTACGTATGTTATTTTAGAAATGATTACTTTTCATAAATCAATTATTTTTAATGAAAATAAAATAATTCTAAATTATATATAACAACAACGATTTAAAACTGATTTTTAATTAAATTATAATATTTAAAATATAATGATTTTTATTACTAGCTATCTTTAAAAATGCTTCTTGCAACAATGGCGACCACGATGAGACTTTAAAAATTGTCGGAAGATGGCGTTAGAAGTTATGGTTTTTGGGTAAAAAAATGTATATATACATAATTATAATTTATAAGCTTGAGATAGGATTCTCTGTAATTTATTTTAAAATAATTGTCTACTATAAAATATTGGTCTGTATAATATGCCACAATAATTTATTTTTTCCCCTCCAGTAAATTTTAAGTTTCACTCCAAATTAGGAAAAATTAGCTCACAGACAGACAAGTGAGATATTGGATAGTATAAACCATTAAAAATCTTAAAATATGATAAATATATAAGTAAGACAATTTCACTTGAAATAACTTCACGTAAATAAATAATACCATGTAATGGTTCCCTAAGTTAATAGGTAAAGTAAAAAAAAACACGTGCGATGTAAATATTATGTTATATAATTAACTATAAATGCTATCAAACATTCTGAAATCTGCGTGAAATGATGTTTCATTAGATATACAGTTCATTTTGTCACGATAATCGTTTAGCAAGGGCACGAAACGATATAAATAAGCATTTCCTGCTGACTGCACCATGCGGCGCCATCCCCGGGCGCAAGGTCAGAGAGGACCATATTTTAAGCCACGTCTACACAATTACGTTTTATTGTATGAGCAAAATACGTGTATAATCTTTATTTTGTAGGGACTATAGATATAAAAGTATATTCGTTTAATTTTATTACTCCTTTTACGCAACAATAGAATTATTATAGATATAGATAACTTTACACACAAAGAACTTGTATCTTAGTCCTTCAACTGGTCCCAGTGTAGTACCTACCTAATAATAAGTCAGTACCAGCTAGTGATGTACCTTCTGGTAATACTATTCACTCCGTCTATAGAGCTTATTCCAATAAATAATTTAATTTTAATTATACATTGTCAGCCAGTCTATTATTTTAAGTCAAATATAACTTATGCACTTAAGCCTATTGTGTACCTATAATTATATTTAAGCCTGTACAATACCTACGTAAAAAATAAACTTTTAAATCTTTTTTTTTTAAGTTTTACCTGTATTTTAAATGAGTTAAGTGATTTTTATTAAACTTTTATGTAAATATAAGCTTAATTAGTGTGGTATAGAAAAATATATAAGATCCCTTAATAGCCTATAAAGCTATATAAACCGTACCCGTCTTTTTACCGCACTTTTAGTTTGGCCTATACTTAAAGTCTATCTTATCATCATCACACAAATGCTGCATTTGACATTAAGGTATGAAGAACAGTTAGGTACAACTTGGTTTAACAAAGCCTTGACAAGAAATTTTTCATATTTATATGTATATGTGGTGTTTAGTTTTATACAGATATTTTGATTTACACTTGTAAATTATATATTTAAAATAAATACAAGACATTAAAAAAGATTTCGTGTTGACGCAAGGAGGTAAATTACCTTGTCGTAAGATAAATTATTTTACCGCGATCTGCCATTATTTAAATACTGCATGTCACTACACTTTGTCATAATCTAAAGATAAAAGATCGTAAAAAATGCGAGAATCGAATCCATTTATCAAAAATCAATGCACTCTGGAATTCTAAATATAAAATACCTAGTAGTAATTACATATATAATATACAGCTGAACAATTTTAATCATTTAATAATTTTTTCATATAAACATTGATTATATTGAAGACTGTTACTAATTAAATTTGAGGAACTTAATAAGACATGTCATGATGTCAATGAATAAATTAACATTTATATTATTAGTATATAATATTCCTATACAATTTAAGATCAGTCAGAACAGTCTTACATATTTTATGTGGAATAAAGCGAAAGAAAACCGCATGAAAACTCGAGAACAGGTGTTTTTCCAGACATAAAGACTAATCTAGATCGATTTTTCGCCCCCGAAAACCGCCACGTACCAAACTGCAAAATCGTTAGAGCCGTTTCCGAGATCGCCGGTATAAATAAATAAATAAATATACAAGAATTGCGCGTTTAAATATATTAGATTAATTAATTTTATTTGATTTTAACTCATGATTCACTTTTTAAAATATAAAGTTTCCATAAAACAAAATAAGCTTTCTATTTTACTAGTTTTATTTAAAAATTATGAAAAATTTACACATGAGTGGAGCTTTTATTTCGGAAGTAGAGCTTGAATATGAAAACTGAACTATTAAAAACTACGCTATGAAAGGCGTTTATTTATATAGAAAACATTTAACTAAGTCCGTTTGAGGTTAAGTTTCCTCTACATACTCTCGTATACAGCGAAGTTTTAAACAAATATTAATTGAGAATGTGAGGAGAACTCATGAACTGTATTACTAGCATAATCTTACAACTCTGTCGATTTCTACAAAACGAAAAATCGGGACATTTCTCTATGACATATGTACATAATTGCATGTCATATGGAAATACACGTACCTAGTCTCTTTTAGAGAGGTTAATTTTCAAACTTTTATATTAAACTAGCGACTCACCCTCGCTTTGCTTCGGTTTCGTACCTAGACAAAATCAAATCTGTCCCACGGGAACCGTACACTTTTCCGGGATGATATATAGCCTATAGCTTTTCTCAGTTAACGGGCTATCTAATGTAAAAATATTTTTTCAAATCGGATTAGTAGTTCCTGAGATTAGCGCGTTCAACCAAACAAACAAACTCTTCGGCTTTATAATATTGGTATAGATAAATTTTGTTGGGACATTAACACACAGCACCATCTAGTTCTATGGTAAGTTAATCTTGTATTAAAAAAAAATGAAAATCTTTGTTGGAACAAACTAAAAAGTTACAATATAGATTGTATGTTAAAGACATACAGACATACATTAGTTGAAAACTGTGTTGTAGCCAATAATGCCTACCTCCAAAAAAAATTGACTATAACATCATGAGTAGATAATACTATTAACTATCTCTATGAGTTTCATATAAATTCATCAATTTCATTTTAGAAATTCACCCCTGCATCTAAGGGTTTAAAAAAAAGAAGATAACAAACAGACACACATATCCATTTATAATATAAGTAAGAATGAATATTTTCACAACTTAACTCAAATAATATCTAATAAAAATATACGTATTATAAAAGTATGGTTCGTGCTCCGCTCGCGTGCTCTGAATTTAATAAACCCACCAAGTCTTTGTGTGCCTTTGGGAAACCCGCAACAACACGGAGTACGTCATTTTTCATCTTTTTGTTCACACTGGCGAGCTGTAAGTCACGAATATATTGCCTTTGTTCGCTGCACTATAGAAATACCTAATTTATTCATATGTAGAAGGTATTTTCACGACTACATCGGATTTCCATACCTGCTTATAATTGAAAATATAATGATTCATTCTCTATACTATTGTAATAAATCTATACAGATAAATAAAATTGAAATGTCTGTTTGTAATGTCAAAATAATAGCTTTATACTAAATGCATATGGAATTATATACGGTACTTATAAGAAAAACACAATTTTAAAATTTTTTGTCTGTCTGTCTATCTGTTTGTTCCGGCTAATCTCTGAAACAGCTAGACCAATTTTAACGGGACTTTCACTGGCAAATAGCTGATATTATAAGGAGTAACTTAGGCTACTTTTATTTTAGAAAAATAATTTGGGTTTCGCACAAAAAAGTTAAAACGTACCTAGGGACGAACGCGAGCGAAGCGAGCGTGAGTCGCTAGTAATATTATAAACGTGAACATTTTCAAATCAAATCAAAATATACTTTATTCAAATAGACTTTTATAAGCACTTTTGAATCGTCAATTTTACATTGAAATTAAATTTAAATTAAATGTCAGTGTAGTCAGTCCGTAAGGAATCTACCACCGGCTCGGAAGGCAGTTCTGCTGAGAAGAGCCGGCGAGAAACTCATTTAGATGGATGTTTGAATGTTTGTTACTCAATCACGCCAGAACAGCTGCAAGGATCTGGATGAAATTTAGAGCAGAGATAGATTATAGTATGTAATAGCACATAGGCTACTTTTTATGCTGGAAAAATTGACGGTTCCCGTGGGATAGGTTCGGTTTTGTTTTTCTAGAGGAAAACCCGAGCGAAGAGTGAGCCGCTAGTGTCTTAATAATATTAATCGAATAAAAATAATTTATTTAAGAAGTAAAGTCCATATAGAGCCATAGAAAAAATCAGGAAGAGTTAGATGATGTTAGCTTGGTATTAATTGTCATCTATCTGTACATATAATAAAATTCTAACTAAGTCGAATCTGTACATTAAATATTTTTGATAAATCTTATTGAACTAGTCATTATCATCGATTGTTATCGAGATAAAGGCCGAATCTATAGTTTTTAGAATTTTTGTCTGTCTATCTGTCTGTGACCGCATCACGGAAAAACCACTGGACAGATTTTGATGAAATTTGGTATGATGATAGCTGGTTATCCGGGTCGACATACAGGATACTTTTCACTGCGAAAAAATATCTCATCTCTGAGAAATCTATACTAAACGTTAAAACGTTAGTAGGGACGAACCCGAGCGGAGCGAGGGTGAGTCGCTAGTAATGAATATTTTCCAACTAAAAAAAAATAATGTATAGCTTTAACCGTTTCCACTTAAGTAAATAACTAAATACAACATAAGTCTATATGTTTGTATACACAAATGTAATAAGAAGGGTTTCAGAGTCGTTAAACTACGGACACTTATAAAACTATAAAACCTATCGATTTATCGAGCAATCGACGTAAATTGAAAGTAACATTATTTTCCTCGAGGCGGCGGAAATAAACCAATGGAAATAAAAGGAATGAACGTTTTCCTAACGATTCCGGCGCGTTTAATTTTATACTTGCTGTTAGAAGAACGTTTTTCACTTTGTCGCATTTCTTTCTATCTATTTTACTTTACATTTACTACCTACTACTATTATGTATCTGAATTACATATGTATTTAATTACTTTTAAAAGAGTTTTGTAGGGATAAGTTTTTGCTTTATAAAACAATTATTAAATAAGAACAAAATTAATTTGAATTAAGACAATATTATCTAAATTCAACACGCATATATATTTGCATTAAAATAGGAAAAAAAATCTATGTAAAAACAAAAAACAACAAAAGAAATGTGTAACTAAGTGTGAAAAATTTTAGCATTCTAGTCACAGTTTGACGACACGTGTGTCGGAGTTTGTAGTGACCCTACTTGCTGTGCTAGCGGTTGCAGGTTCGAGTCCCGCTAGGGGCATTCATTTGTGTGTTGAGCGCGAATGTTTGTACTCCAGTCATGGGTGTTTATATTTATAATATGTATGTATTTAAAGTTATATATGTGTAGTGTATCAACTATCTGTATCCATATGTGTATCCATAACACAAGCCACGAGGCGAGGTAAGCTACGAAGCTTACCATGGAACTAGATGGTGCTGTGTGTTAATATCCCAACATATTTATTTTATTTATTTACAGTCTACTTGCAAAAGGCAGTACTACAGACGTGCAATTCAACCTGACCTATCACGTCATATTCGAGCGAGTAGTAAAGACGTTATATAATTTTGTCATATGGAGAACTGTATAGCGTATCTGCATGGATGCGCCAACGACACACTGCGGCATTGCGTACTAATAAGATTAGTGCGCACGGCCACGACTCACGAGTCACGAGCAAGGGGCTCCAGTTATACGTACACCGCCCCGATACTTGTATAAACCTAATAAACTGTCCATCGTAATGAAATGTTGTCAATATTTTTTTTAGTGATATAGCTCATTTATAAAAAATAATTTACTTTTTTAACCGACTTCAAAAAGGAGGAGTATGTACACCGATTACGCTGAGATTTATGGTCCGATTTACGTGATTCTTCTTTAGTTTGATACGGAAAATTTAACATAGTTTGGCCCAGTAGTCAGAGGCGGCTCTAGCCCATGTAGCGCCCGTGTGCAAGCAATTCCCTGGCGCCCCCTAGTAGGCGCGCGGTCAAAATGGAATACTTATAGTTATATTTTTACTAGTGAATGGAAATTCGGGTGCAAATGTAAACACACGAATAAAAAATACTTTTTAGGAAGGAAGGGGTTACAAGAATTAAAAAGCACAACGGGTATAGTCGGATATACATATGAAATTTACCCCGCGGAGTTTTCTCTTCGTACTTTGGGTATCGTGTTGGTATGAAATAAATTTAATACTGTATAAATTTGAGCTTTTGATCTCAAGCTGTTATCAAGATATTTGAAAAAACCTATTTTTCGATTTTATTTTTCTCCTTGATAAAATTGAAATTTGATATGCGCCGATTTTTTTACCAATATTTACGAGTTAAAGGCATGAAAAAAAAAATTATGATTCCCAGACTGAAAGAAAATTTTTGAGAAGAGAAATGAAACTAATTTTTTTTTGATCGTACTTTTAAAAAGTGTCCACCTCTAAATTTTATATGAAAATGTCTTCTGTACTCCTTTTTACTCAGGATTTTTTTCAATTTTTTTGATGTGGTGGAACAAAGTGAAAAAATTAAAAACATTTTGTTTATCTTACATTCCAATGAACTAATATTTTATTATTGATAGAAAAATACATAAATAAATATTTTTGACCGAGAGAACATGTCAGTTAATCTTCGTCACTACCTTCATTTACTACAACATTAACTTTTTCATCTATAAGTAGACAACTTAATATTTCGGCAGGTCTTATTATATCAAGCATAAGAAACATAGTATATAATCGCTAAATGTGACAGCAGCATCCAATAGTACGTCTTCCATTAACACAATTACAACAATATCGACTAATACCAGAAATTTCATTCTTGTCTGGCCGATAATGAATTAATCAATGAAACAACGGTATGCTTGGAATGGATATGTCGAGATCGGACTTTTATAATACTAGGTGTGATTTTAACATGTTAAAGCGTAACTGTTCCGTATTCATTTATCATCTCAGCTAAATACGATACAGCTTAAGCCATTTGATATGACCCTGTAAAAAAAATGTTAAGTTGTTGTTCCGTTAACTCTGGAAAATCTATTAAATCGTTTGATGTTATCGTTCTAAATGGAACTTTTCGTATTCCCCAATGATTTGTCTCGACTTCCGAAGCCAAAGTATTATCTTGATGTTTTTTTTAATTCATCGCAGCAATAAATTCTCCAGAAAGCTCAAAATCTGAATCAAGTCTCGTACCAAATTCATTGTGTAGAAAACGGGAAACTTGACAAAAAAACTTGTTTTAGAAAGTAGTTTATTGTCTAGCTTATGATCTAAAAGCTTGAACTTTTGCGTGATATTACCATGAACTGCTTCAACTACCCAATGCACTTTGGTAACAAAACAGGATGGATTTGACTCGACTGTAGTAAGCTAATTTCGTTTCCCTTTAAGAGCCGGCATTAAAACTTTGAATCCTAATTGTTCCAAATATTCTGTTACATCACAATAGCCTCGACCTACTACGATAATATCATCTTTTTTTAGTAACTTGATGAGACCATTAGGATTGCTCAAGACGATTTTCACAATTTCAGCATCGTTCATATTAGCTGTGTAAAGGCCCAAGCATGTCTATGACAATACCATTCGTACTTCGTAGTGCATATTGAAAATGGTTTGCACAGAGGTACTTTTTTCTAATAAGAATATGATTTTCTCTGATATTCATTTTATTTATACTTTTTCAATGGCGAATGTATATGTCGCATCACCTCGTTGGAATCAAACGAATCCTCCACTGTTGGTGATTCAACATTAGAGCATGACCGGCCTTGACACATTGTACATGCCAGAGAACAAAACAGTCCAACTTTTTTACAACCACATTTAGAACTGCATCCCTTTTTGCAGTTACAAAAAATTGTGTTCAGCAGTTTTTCCGACGACCGACGCAGGTGGAAGTAAAGTTTGAACTGGTTCTAATGTATTGTCGACCAACTTGCAACCCTAGTCTGTAGGGTCTAGCTGATAACCAAGATGATCGCTGAAGCTGATTGAACTTGATAATATACCCGGTAAAGATGTCGATGAGCAGCAACTGAGGTTGGAGGAAGACAAGCTAATTGAACTTGTTTTTTATTTTTAGTATTTTTAACGAAACATGCATATCTATACTTATCTAAGCAGGTAGTTTTTTTAGGAGCTCCGTACGTAGAAAGAAGAAAGCGAACCGTCGCGTTGGTGAGAACTTCTTGTCGAGTTGAATTACTGTTTTGAGGCGTACTCATGCATATTATCACGATTATAAATTTTACAAATTTTTGAATCATTATATCTCAGAAACAGTGGCTCGCAGGAAAAATGATTTTCATACATTTTTTTATAGATAATTTTATGATCTACAATATTTGTCAGAGGTATTTTTATGATAAAACTTACCGTTTTGCTGAAAATCGCGAAAAACTCATTTTTTTGTCCTTTGTGACCTTGAATAATTTTTTTTCCATACAGGAGAAAGATGGGGAACTTTCAAATTTTATTTATAATTATATTTTGTACGATTTCACCAATTTTCAACTTGTTGTAAATTTATGTAGCTTCACTTTTATTTTTTGGTTTAATTTGACCGGACTATATCATATTTAAATGTTATATTATTCATCATATTTTTTTAAGGATTAATACTGAATAGGAGTAAATAGCGTAGCAAGTAACGCAATTTTTAATTAAAGTTTTAATGAAATAAATGGTGAGTGGTGAGTGAAAATACTGTGAGTCAACCGTAAAAGATAGGGATATGCCATCACGGAGTTTTTTTAGGATTTTAAAAGAACTACAATTCTCTAGTACATGATTTTTATGTATATCTTAAGTTTTAGCCTACATAAGTCATGTAAATTTATTTTTTGACGATTTGGTTGCAAAATATTGTATTTTTTTTTTTCACTTACATAAAACTTAATTTTTAAGGAACTGCTACGTAAATAAAATAAAAACCAGAATACAAATAAAAAGTAGGTTAATATGATATAGTATTTGGTAATTTTTTTTAATTTTATTGGTCGAAAAATAGTTTTTTTTTTTAATGTATTTATAGTATAATATTAGTTCATTGGAATGTAATATAAAAAAAAATGTTTTTAATTTTTTTCACATTGTTCCACCACATCGAAAAAATTGAAAAAAAATCCTGAGTATAAAGGAGTATAGAAGACATTTCCTGACAAAACCTGGAAGTGGACACTTTTCAAAAATACGGTCTAAATAATAATTTTATTTTTATTTTATTTTTTTCTTAAAAATTGGCTTTCGATCTGGGAATCATAATTTTTTTTCTTGCTTTTAACTCGTAAGTATTGGCATGGGGTCACATCACGAACAAAGTGAAATTAGTTAAAAAAAATGATAATAGATGGCGTTGTATGTATCGATTTGTTTTTATGTTCATGTTAAATTCAAAATTTGAAAAAAATTAAATGCGAAAAGCATATATTCTAATTTAAAAAAAAATACCTAAAGTAAGAAAAAAGTAAGTAATGGACAAAAGTATAATGTTTTTGAAGTTCAATAATATCGTTATATTTCTGGTGGCAATAATGGGTACTACATTGTGATAGCACGATATTTGATAATAATTATGTAAACTGTATTCATAGATGGCGCTCAATATAATAAAAAGTTTTGTAGCACTCAAAGACAATATCTCAAAAATATAGTTTGTAATTGTCATAGTAGCCTTGAGAGACCTTACATAGTTACCTATAACATTGCGCAGCGGCAGCTCGGGGATAGATACCCTTAGCTTTTAGCGCCATCTATCATTTAGAGTTGCTAGATGTCGCCTTATTTTTAATTCTCACTTGCGCCATCTATTATCATTTTAGGACAATAAAAATAGTATGTCCAATAGCGTGAGTTAGCGATGTCCAAATATTTGTATGGGATGCACTATCTGTACTCTATATAAGATCTGTGGTATTGGTAAAAAATTGGCGCTTATCAAATTTCAATTTTACGATGGAAAAAAAATAAAATCGAAGAAATAGGTTTTTTGAATATCTCGATAACGGCTTTAGATAAAAAGCTCAAATTTGGCCAGAATTAATTTTATTTCGTACCAAAACGATCCCCCAATGTACGAGTACGAGAAAACTCCCCGGGGGCAAAAAGAAATGATTATTATCTTGATCGAAATTCTGTTATTTTGATCCAAAAGTTAAAACCGTTCGTCGAACTCGGTAACTTCGGTATCTAATAGATATTTGTAAAAAAATTACTTT
This sequence comes from Fabriciana adippe, assembly GCA_905404265.1. Lineage (NCBI taxonomy): Eukaryota > Metazoa > Arthropoda > Insecta > Lepidoptera > Nymphalidae > Fabriciana > Fabriciana adippe. The sequence goes on from FR989993.1 coordinate 514,116, forward strand.
AAAATTTGTTTTTGCATCTGTTATCGGTTCATCCTCCGCCTTATACCTAATTAAAAAGCCTTCTACGAACGCGAGAGCGGGAGACTGCGGAAAATTCTGCTATTGCCTCGACTTCTTCTGCTACAGTTTTGGTGCTTTTAATGAACTTCCCAAAAGCGCACACATTAAAGAATTCAGACAAACTTATTTGTGGATTGTTTCAATTTCAAAACATTTTTTTTATACTCTCTCCTAATAATCGTATTATTTTACTCTAAATATTATGGCCAAGATAATGAGTTAGGCGTTACTCAGATTTTTGAATAAGGGCAATGTGTTCTGTAAGCACATTATCAAATTAAGAGCTATATTCAACCAGCTTTAAAAAATACCATTATCGCAATCGTATTTTTTTTTCAAATCGCCAGATATTGCCTCGCTAAAAAATCAATTATTTTGATTATTCGTTCAAGTACTGCCATCCGTATTTTTCCCGTTCAATTTCAACTTTGTTCAAGAAACCTCCCATATTTTCTTTTACATAAAATAACCATTCTCAATTTAATTACTTTTTTACGAGACATACATAAGTGAACTCTTTTCAAGACGTTCTAAAGCTATAGACAAATGCTGCCAAATTTTGTAACCTACGCGCGCCTTGCTTTGCTACCGCCGCCCGGTGTCGGCCATAACACGGGCGCAGGGTCTTTCGAGGTGTCGCGAGCGGCGCTTGGCGCCCCCTCAGACCATGCGCCCGTGTGCATTGCACACCCTGCACTATAGGTAAAGCCGCCCCTGCCAGTAGTTTTCATTTTGTTTGATTTGCCAAGACCAATACGTTAGAATCGGATTTTAGAGCTAGAATTTTTAGTATTGCTAATAAAAGCGAATTTTAGTTTGTCAGTCTTCATACTCTGCTACTGCTATTATGTCTACACTAAAAAGGGAAAAATAAAATCTTTTTAAGGAAAAATAAGAACCGACTTTAAAAAAAGCACTAAAAAGTAAAAAATAACTGATTGGTTGTTTTCATTTACTATAGATACCTAATCAGATATTTTCGAAGTCTATTTGTGTTTTTTTAAGTCGGTTTTTTTTAATAAGTTTTTTGATATTTTTGATTTGTTTGTCTTTTTTTCATATTTTTTTTTTCACCAAGCACATATATTCAGATATAAACACTTAGACAAATATCTCACATGGCTATAGGCATCTACCGCGAATGAGAATCATTTTTTTTATTCTTATGTACATTTTTTTTATATTTTTTTGTTTTTTTTTTTGGTGTACAATAAAGGATATTATTATTAATAATAATATTATATACTTTATTTTAACTCTACAGAAATAAACATCTTTTCTTATAAATGTAGAGCAACCTACATACATAAATTTTCTCTTTATGTACAAGTAAATATAAAGACTCCTTACTCACCTTGAACCCGCGCCTGTGCTTATATCCTACTAATATTATAAATGCGAAAGTTTGTGAGAACGTATGGATGTCTGAATGTATAGATGTATAGATGTTTGTTACTATTTCACGCAAAAACTACTAAATGGATTTTAATGAAACTTTACAATAATATAGCTCATATATTATAATAGCCTATAGGCTCCTTTTTATCCAGGAAAAATGTGCGGTTCTCGTGGGATAGATTTGTTTTTGTTTTTCTAGAGGTCAATTCGAGCGAAGCGACGGTGAGCCGCTAGTTTTTTTTATTTTTTATTTTATTTATCATTAGGAAAACATACAGTGTTACAACACAAAAAACAAATAAGAATAATAATAGTAAAGACACCAATAAAGTTTCCACAAACAAGCAATTCATACAGTAAAAGAGTAGAGATTTAACATTATTAAGTATTTAAAGTTATAAATGTGTATCAACTATCGGGTATCCTTAAAATAAGTCTTATAGCTTACTATGGTATTAGATGGTGCTGTGATGATATTTATTTATTTATTGAACCTACACCGCTGGCATAGTAGAAAGCAATACGACACATTCGTCACTTAACCAAATGTTTAATACATTAAGAATCAACGAATAATACATTAAGATTCTTTTTATCTATATACAATATGATGATGATGTCCTCCTGACCGATTCCGGCCACGGCGGCCAATCTCATTGAGACTAGCCAACTGCGCAGGAGATATTATAGTGCACAAGTGTACGAGCAGACACAAGTGCACTCTCTATTCCTGTCACTCTCATACTCCAGTGGGACGACTATTCGACACGACCGATGAGAGTTAAAGCGCAGGACCGACGGCTTTACGTGTTCTCCGAGGCACGGGGGTGAAACACCGCCAACTTCCCAACTCCGGGCTGCTACTGAGACTTACTAGACAGAAAGACTCAATAACTAAACTTGGCCCGACCCGGGACTCGAACCCAGGACCTCCGGGTGTGCAGCCGTACATGCTAGCCACTACACCACCGAGGCAGTTATATACAATATAATAACGATATAATATATCCCTAGAAAAGAAAATGAAACTACACTATATTTCATCATTCGAAGGCCATTTCCCAAACGAGCCCTAAGCAATATGATATCACACTCAAACCAAAACAATATGATATGCATAATAAATAACAGCTATTAAATTCCAAGCGAGACAAAGGTCTTAACATCAGGACCGGCCCATGTAATATTCATGAGGAGAGCATTCACTCTGTAAGCTTTGAAGCCCACTCCACACTAACTAAATGTGAATTATTGAATTAAACGAAGCAATATATTTAGCTCAAATTTATTATTGTCTTATGTTCAGTATTATGTATTATGATAATAAATAAACAAAATTGCAATTGTGCAATTTATATACGAATAATTTATAAAGAAATACAATTTATTCTATAATAATATAAAGACTTTAGAACTATTGAAAAATTATCATTCTACACTTAGAGGTGGTTTTTTTATGGAGATTTATATGGGACCATCCTTTGTGACGATATCTTGATTGATATACACACACAAAAATACTACTTGCTAATTGGTTCAGAGCCGAGACAGAAAAACAAAAAACTTCAAATGCAAAATTGCGGATGAGAAAGAAATCTAGGAAAATATCAATTAATAATTTTAAATATCTACAATAAGATTAAAAAATACAGTCAATGAAGATTAAAAAGAGCTTTCGCCACAAAAGGTCAAACTGAGTTCTAATTTAGTACCTTTAAACAGTCTATTGACTTAATATTCTTTTTTTAAGTATACGACCTTGAGCGACAGCTTACATCGCTTCATCGAAAAAATGGCACCGAAGGCTAGTTTTTTTGAAGGTTGTCTCTTCAGATGAGCCAGACCGGAAGTATTTATTAAGGTGATATGAAAATGAATTTTTAAGACTGTAAAGATCTACTTTAATTAAATATATTCAAATTGTATTATATATGTTTAGCTAACTCAATAAGAATTATTTTTTTTTTAAATGATAATGCGGTGTTATTATTCTTTTCTTCCAAATTATTGTATTATTTTGTGTGGCAAACCGTCTGTGATAATTAAAATTTAAGACGTCATAAATCTGACAATTAGTGTCTCCCGTGAGCAGGTGTGCTGTAAAGCATTCGAATTGTCGGGAATAAAAATCTGAATAAAACTACGAAATAATACGGAGTAACAGTTTTATATAAAATAAAAAAAATGTTTTTAACATATTTATCTCTTTTTCTTCTTATTAAAAACCTTCGACATACAGATATAGTAATTAACACACGTTTTATTACATCTATAAGATAACGATATCATCACCTATAGAGTACATCAAGTGAGCCGATACCGATCAATGAGGAAGCCTAGTGCATGAATCGCATATGCCATGCGTGCATGAATGACGCACTCGGTCAATGTCGGGTCACAGCAGCCGCTGGCTCCGCCCCCCTGGACCCCTAAGACCCCCCGCAACCCTCTATCCACCCCAACCCCCACTCCCACCGTCCAAATTGGTTTACCTCGGCCCACGTCCCGCTTTTCAATTTGTTACCTGCAAATTGATATCGGAAGGTTAAATATTATATTTGGTTGAATTTATAGATGCGTTGAGTCGAGTGAATTTTATTTAAGTCTTGTCTCCAGTTTTGTGAGGGTATGTGATCTTCTTTAGAGTATTTAGTATGTAAATACTGTGTGCTAAATACTTAACCTACCTACTTGTATAAAATTAATATATGTTATACTTATTCTTGACGACACGTTTGGCTCAGATTGTAGTGAACCTACTTGCTGTGCCAGCGGTCGCGGGTTCGAATCCCGCTGGAGGCATTCATTCGTGTGATGAGCACGAATGTTTGTACTCCAGTCATGAGTGTTTATATTTATAATATTTATGTATTTAAAGTTATATATGTGTAGTGTATCAACAATCTGGTATCCATTACACAGGCCTCGTAGCTTACCGTGGAACTAGATGGTGTTGTGTGTTAATATCCCAACATATTTATTTATTCTTATATTATTTTTTAACGTTTTAAAACATAGGTAATCTATTTAAAATTATGTCTCTCTAAGCCACGATAAAGGAGTAAATCACACGTTAAGTATTATATTTGGTGGTTTACTAATAAAGAACAGGTACTTTTTACTAAAAATATAGCAATGCTCTTGCCATAGTTTCTGGAGAGCATTCTACAAAAATCTGGAAATGGTGATGCATTCCTCATAAAAGTGATTATATTTTGTTTTAACATATATAATGTATATATTTAACTCAAGTGGTCCGACCTTCCTTCTACTCTTTACTGTAAACTCCCAACGGAACCAATTTAATATGCCAGATTAAAAGTAGTCTATGTCTTTACGTATAAACTATATTTAGATGACGAAAAGACATTTACAGGATAACACTATGTCATTTATAATACCTAGTATACTATCATATGATATGTGACAATACTAAAATTGATTTGTAATTTTCACCTCAATACATTTAATTTTAGTTTTTGGTACAAAAAAGTATTTAAATTTCATAAATGAAATGTATTCTAAGAGAATATTATAACTAAAGTTATGAATGCTCTGCAGTTACTTTGATACAAAGCGAGCGCGCGCAATATCGATCGTCAGGAGTGCCCTTGGTGCTCCTTGCACCGCCACCTGCCTCGATAACATCTACCCGCTGCTATCTGGCTGTAAACCATGCCATTTGCTAAGGCGTATTTATTATCTATATTGCTCGCACAGTTACAGATAATATTTAGATAGTATACAAAATTTAAATATAGGTAGTTATAGTTATATACATATGATAACTTTTATAAAACTTCAATTTATATGTGGACTAGCGTCTTCCCCTTGCTCCGCTCAGGTTCGTCCCTAGCTACGTTTTAATGTTTAGTATAGATTTCTCAGAGATGAAATATTTTCCCGCAGTAAAAAATCAGCTATCATCATACCAAGTTTCATAAAAATCTGTCCAGTGCTTTTCTCGTAATACGTTTCCAGGCAGACAGACAGACGACAGACAAAAATTCTAAAATCTACAGGTTCGGCTTCTGTATCGATAATAATGACAATTTCAATAAGATATTCCAAAAAATGTTTAATGTACCTACAGATTCGACTCAGAATTTTATTATATGTATAGGTGGACTATCAATACGTCCTTATTTAAATATTAAATGGTATAGGTGTAATGATGTTATTAAATGAGACAACTTTTATGTTCCAAGTCCTGTTTATTAGTAGCTTTAACAGATCTTACATCAGTCGATACCATGAGCCACACTACATAGGACATGTATGTAATGTGCTCTGTAAAAATTATTTACTGGTTCTAAATAGCATTCATAACATATAATAATCCGATTGAACTCGCGCGCCTCTTGTTGTACTTTAATGGCACTACGTTATGATGTTAGAAAATTTCACCAAATTATTACTGCACAGTATGAGATTAGTTAATTGAGCTAAAATATTTGCTTAATATTGACTACCTATTATTATTTTATTCGTAGTTATCGTTCCTTAATCGTTCCAAAAGGAAGAAAATATATTTATTGATTAATAATACTTCTTTTTTTATTATGTTGGGAAGTGCATTTACGCATACCACGTACTCGGTACTCTTTATGACATTCAATTTATGTTTTAAATAATTAGGATGGGTGAGATACTAAAAATAACGCATATTAGGCATATTACAATCATATATTTATAAAATATCATTTAAGGAACGAAAATAATATTATATATCATTTGTCTGAAAATAACAACGGTTACCATGGCAACAAACGTACGTACATTTTTTCGTAACGCATTCACCAGCTTACCCCCCAAGTCAAGCGTGCGTAGTTTTACTTCAAAAATAATATCTGCTAACAACCAACAAAAAGCAAACCTGCTGTTTCAGGTTAAACCAAAATAGTTACTGTGTTTTTCTGTCACGAAGTACTGAGTAGCGACCCCGAGGTGGCAAGTTGGTAGTGATGGGAAGTTGATGTATTCATTTCCGTGCCTCGGAAAGTACGTTAAGCTGTCGGTCCTACGCCTTATCTGTCACCGCAAGTATCGAATTAGCATCCCACCGGTCTGACAGGGAAGGAACAGAAAGCGCACTTGTGTCTGCGTACACATAGATAATCGTATCGTCGTCATCATCGTCATGCGTAATCATAGATAATTGCCACATTTAACGTGTCAGCATCCCTCACAAAAAAAGACTTCGGAGCACAGGAGGATGAAATACTTTGAACGCGATTTTATTAACCTAAATATTTAAAACTAAAAAAAAACAGTGTGTGTACTTATGTACGCACGTAAGAAGTTATACTTCTTTGGCGTAACAGAACAAAAATAGCTAAAGATTTCATCCCGTATGACACAACTCTATGTTTGTAAAAGGAATAATAAATTAATTAAATAACGTATATTAGGCATATTATAATCATATATTTATAGAATATCATTTAAGGAACGAATATAATATTATATATCATTTGTCGGACAATAACAACGGTTACCATGGCAACAAACATTTATCAGTTTTTGGCTGTCGGTGTGCGTGCGCATCATAATAATTTTACTCTCATAATTGTTTCCAAATGTTCCAAAAGAAATCTAATTAAAAAAAAAATTAAAGAAAATCACAAAAAATTAATGTCTGAAGAAAATCACAGACAAACGTCTGTGGTGTTCGCATACTATTATAGCATAATAAAAAATGCTACATTTACATTTATAAAAAATAAATTAACGGTTATACATAACGTACAGTATGACAAAAACGGCAATAAACTAAAAAAACAACAAGCGTCGACTCTAATTTGTGGGTCTCTATCGAAAGTTTCACTCGACTTCATCATCAGGTGTGGTCGAGGGTATTTAATTATTGTACTGTAATATAATAATAATGTTCTCCTGACCGATTCCGGCCACGGCGGCCAATCTCATTGAGACTAGCCAACTGCGCAGGAGATATTATAGTGCACAAGTGTACGCGCAGACACAAGTGCACTCCCTATTCCCGTCACTCTCATACTCCGGTGGGACGACTATTGTACTGTACTCATATACCGTACACACAACTTTAAATCAATACCTACTACATGTACAAATAGATACATATTATCGACTTCAAGACTTTTTAACGGGTAACTAATTAAGTTATAAATTAATGACATGAACAACAATTATTAACGTATATGAATCCATATTATTTATTAAACGCGAGTCAAACTCTAATCTTACTTAACGAGAAATTCAGATGAACTTCGTTATGTAAACAGCGTATGCAATATTGATCGCTGACGTACTCTACTAATTAGCTATTTGTGTCGAAACTAGGTGCCTTCAGAGTTCAGTCTTACTACATACTAGTTATTGCTCGCCGATCTGCCCATGATTATATGTGTATGTCTTTATACAGTACACATCCAATAAGCGATTCAAAAACACTTGTAATAAGTTTAATTGAATAAAGTTTATTTCATTTATTCATTCATTCATTAATTCATTCATTCACAAGAAACGAAGGTTATCACAGTTTTTCGATAATTTTCTATGTTCTTCCAAAATAAATACCTGCCGATAAAAAGATACTTAACTGTCATTTAAACCTTAAACGGATGCAAACGGCCGCAAAACTTGTTTACACTTATTATAATTTCTCAGATTACTAAAAGAAAAAAAACCGGTAAAGCCATCGCCGGCTGCTAGTGATATCCATATTTCACTAGGCAAAAGTTCCAATATAATCAAACGTAAAATCTAGTTCCATTAAGCCATTGAACCATTAAAAGCTGGAGCTTGAGCTTAAAGCTAAAAAGCTTTAAGCTCAAGCTCTATTTCTCACATATTTTTTCCTAAAAAATATATGAGCTGCATCATGTAATAAGGTATTATAGTCGTTGGTAAGTTGGGGAGCAAATGTAATATCGATCGCGGGATCCGATGAGGTTGCCTGCACTAACCTACTTCGTCTGAAACCCTTATGTAAGAACATTATTAGTATCAAAATTATTTTAAGTATAACTTACACAAAATGTATATATCCTTTGAATTTTTCGTTTTAAATATGTACGAAATATTTGTTTATTTTTTGACTTAATAGTTTTTATCTATTTCTATGTCAGAGGCCGCAGATTCGAGTCCCGTACCAGATCAATATTTATATTAGCCATAAAAGTATTTAATTTTGGGTTACATTTCCATCTTTATATATCACTATCCTCTAAACAATGTAATTTAGCTAAGGGTGGGTGAATATAGAGAGCTATTTTTTTATAGCTTTACAATTATTTTCGTACCATAAAACTATTAAGTATATAAAGTAAACGATAAAGGCAGTGACGTAGCTATGCCGATGCAACCAATGTGGTCGCATGGGGTCCCAGCGGGTCAAAGACGATTCTTTTATTTCAAAACATTTTTTCAAGGACGGCCTCCCTAGAAGTTTAAATAAAAACCTTAAAAAAACTATTCTAAATTTCCGCATATTATTTTTTATGAGGACCACGAGGAATGTGATCGTACCTACGTTCTGTAAGACAAAGAATGTTTTTTTACTTAATTTTACTTTACCGGTTTTTCCGTGAGAACTGTTTGGAAAAAGTGACAAGTTCGAAAACTGTCTCTGTCTGTGGACAACATTTGTTTTTAAAATAGGCAAAGGGGTGCCCCTTTTTCAGCATTGGGGCCCAAAAAAACTAGGTATGTCACTGGATAAAAGATGTGCTTTTAGCATTGACTTGAAAATGTCTTTGTCTGTGTTATTTTATCGACTTCAATTAGAGGGGAGATCATCATATTTACTCTACGCGATATTTTAGCCAAATTTGAGCCGGTTTTTGTGACTCTTTTTTAATATTTAAGAAAATAAACGGCAAGGGTGGTAAGTAAAGTAAGTATTATAATTATATTCTAGAAGTCGATATATCTTTTAAATAAAAAAAAAGTTACAACTGGAAAGACAAAAAATCGGTACATAAAAAGTTTGGTGGTATGTTATATACATTATACATATATAGTTCTTGTAAGTTATATGTATATCGAAGTTACCAACATACAGACAGTAAGCTATTCCCTAAAGTAATCAGCAAGATTATATGATAAAAAAGTTTATTTAAGCTATTAAGTATTTAAATAACGAGTCTTCGGTAAAACGCTCTGTAAATAGAACGAAAGGCAAGTTGTGAATCAAGTTTATATAATTTAAAATTCAAATGTAGTTTGCTCTGCAGCTCTAGTTGTTAGTACCTTACAAAGTTCTAGCGATTTTCTAACATATTATGTATATACTCGTACGTTCAACAGTATCGGCAGAAGGTTTAAGATCGCGGGTTCGATGCCTGCTTTCTGCACATTTTGCACAATTAGACAATCTACATATATTATACATATGTATTTATTACGCTAGATGTTAGGTATCGTGTTCCGCACAAAGTTTCGGCACTTCTTGCATAACAAAAGAAACTCTCAAGGAAAAACATCTATATATATAATAAAAGTGTAACTAATCGCTGTCTGTACATGGAAGATATTTGAGAAAAACTATTATTGGGGACCTTTATTAACGCAATAGAACCCAAAAAAATTTTTTTTGTTTTTTTTGTCTGTTTGTCAGTTTGTTGGTTTGTCTGTTTGTCTGTGCGTTTGTGCGCGCAAATCTTAGAAACGGCTTAACCGATTTGGGTTGTGGTTTTCACTAATGTATCGTGGTAAGCTTCACTTAACATTTAGTATTTGTTTTATTTCAATCGGTTCCTAAATAAAAAAGTTATATCAATTTAAAGAATCATTTAGGGGCGAACCCATGCGAAGCGAGGATGAGCCGCTAGTTAAAGAATATAAACGATGTACTATTAGACCTTTCTGTTCTATAAATATATTTAAAATAAATAGTTATGCTTAGTCATATTATAGATGCTAATAGATACAATACTTGCTAGTTTTATGTGGCACTGCTGTAATGCGTATTTTGTAATATTATGGTATATGAGGCGGAAATCCTCATAGGGCTTGAATTCAGATATATAAAATGGTTCCCATGGGTATTGAACTGTAACAAAAAGACATTTCGGGAGGTGCCTAAAGTGAGGGCGTGTCACGACATCTTTATTGAACGATTTGCAAACAGGACATATAGAATCAATTCGAATGTATATTACACGAACGCCAATTGTGAGCTGATTTAAATGATTTTTCTATAAGGATACATTAAACCTCGAGGGTGGTGCCAATATAAATTGTAAATTCGAAAAAAATTAACCCCTATGGCTAAAATTATTATGTTTAATGTGTTCTGGATGTCGGTGTACCGTTTAGGTAAAATGTAATTACATGCTTGATAAATTTTATTGTTATTTACATAATTATGTCCAAAGTTAATAACTAATTCTAATTTCTAGATAAGTTAAAATTATTAGAACACTTTGAGAATTCCACTCTCCTTCAGTCAACCTGACCGTGCATCGCGTAAAGCGTCCGGACATATTACTTTATCTACGTCAATTTTCTGACTTGAAACATAACGTAGCTTCCAAATTTAGTATTTAAATTCTCCTTATACTCTAGTAAAAGTGCAAAGAAAGAAGTTACATAATATGTTATTTACTATAACTTATATATATATGACACTTTACATAAATAAAGAATTTATATATCCATTGACATTCATGATTATTATTTCAAAATGCTATTTATCGAGTAGATATTCTTTGAGCATAAAATCATAATTTACCAAAAAGCACTTTCACTATTCAACCGAAGCAGTGTTAGGTTGGCTCCAAAGCATGGAAAGGTGAACGTGGCATTTTGATTTGAATATCAAATAATATAATATTTACTAATAACATTTCAATACTTTTGATTTTGTGAGTTATAATAGTCAAATATTTACTAACCAACGCCTTGCCCTTACTTTACTTAGGCCCTAAATACTGATCCCCCATGACGTGTGTTCACCTTGTGGTGTCAGCCAAAATACTGATATTACATAGAAACTATTTGACACTATCCACGATGTGCGAATCATTTTCATAGTCACCACTACCTTTACGGTGAAAGAAAACATCTTGAGAAAACCTACATATCTAAGAGAACTAAGCAAGTTATCGAAGACCCATGCCCAGCAGTGGGACATTAAAAAAAGCTATGTACTTCTCACCGGTACATCGATTTCAAAATCATTTAAAAAGAAATAATTCTACTTTTAGGTTTGTATTTTTTAAATTTAACTGAAACCACCCACCCCTAAGATATAATTAATTTATTTAATAAATAATTTTAAAAAATATGAAAATCGATTCGTAGTTGTTTATATATCTCTCTTGCGAAGATGTCGCTTAACACACGAAAACATATTTAGACATATTTTATTCTGTAAAAAGATAAGCAAAAATAATTTAAATTTTCCCTTATTTACTTTCACACTAGTAAAAATACGGCGCTGACAAACGCAATTTAACCAGATTGTCACAAACAAAACACTGAAAAAATATGACGTGGTTTTACTGCGTTTGAATTTAAAAATAAAAATATCACAGCGATACAGGTAGGTACCTCCTCTACATAGAATAAAAAATTAAAGAGTGCGTGTATGAATGTGTACACGCGCAAGAAGTAAAACTTCTGTAGGTTATCGGTACTCTTTATGAAATTCAATTTATGTTTTAAATAATTACGATAGGTGAGATACTAAAAATAACGTAGGTATATTAGGCATATTACAATCATATATTTATAGGATATCATTTAAGGAACGAATATAATATTATATATCATTTGTCAGACAATAACAACGGTTACCATGGCAACAAACGTACGCACATTTTTTCGTAACGCATTCACTAGCTTACCCCCCAAGTCAAGCGTGCGTAAAGAAGTTTTACTTCAATAATAAGTCTGGAATGATTTAGTACAAATATTTAAATTCTTAACCTTTCTTCTCTCTTGCTACACCTTGGAACTCTTTTTTATAAGATTAGCATATAGAGAGAGATAGGGTATTATCATCCACATCCAATCGGAGTAGAACAAACGTTTTACAATCAATTCAAAAATTCGTCTTACGCATGCACGTCCATCACGCGGGCATCGAATCCGCTACCTCCAGCAAGTATTAAACGTGTGTCGCGACGCAACGCAGTAGCAAAATTTTGTTTATCGTACAAACAACCACATGATCTAACTAAAAGAGATCTAATTCTCAAATAACAAATAAACACGTGAATTATATCTTTTAATTTTTATTCAAATATATTATGATAGTAGGTAAATACTTTTTTATCTATACAGATAAATAAAATTGGAGTGTCGGTTTGTAGTATTAAAATAACCGCTTTTTACTAAATGCATATAAATCTGTACACGGTACATATACCAAACCAACATTTTTTACAATTTTTGTCGGTCTGTCTGTCTGTCTGTTTGTTCCGGCTAATCTCTGAAATGGCTGGACGGATTTTGACGGGACTTTCACAGGCAGATAACTGATGTAATAAGGAGTAACTTAGGCTACTTTTATTTAAAAAAAAATAGGGTCCCACGAAAAAAAATTAATTAATTAATTTTGTTTTCGGAAGCGACCTAGGGATGAACCCGAGCAAATCGAGCGTGAGTCGATAGTGTTTTATATTTTTTATTTAATGTGGTTCTCGGTTGTCGTCGTTTATTATTATTTCTCCTCCGCAGCGAAATCCATGGACTTACATCGTACGTCAATTGTTGAATTTAATTTAAATAAAGGTTAATGTATCAATAAACAAGGATAAATAATTATATTTGATTAGAATAATTTATTTTACTAGTGTTTGCCCGCGACACCGTGACCCATAGTTTATTTAAGTATGATTACACTGCATCAAAGGGTCGCAGAATTTTAATTTTCTTCAATAAATAGGTTATGAAATGGAAATAGATCTTTTGAAATCGACTAGTAGTTTCTGAGATTAACACGTTTGAACAAGAAAAAAAAATCTTTAGCTTTTATTAGTAAAAGAAAATTAAGCCTATCGACTGATATAGTAATTTATACTAATATTATAAAGTTTAAAAGTTTGTTTGTTTGTTTGTTTGGTTGAACGCGCTAATCTCAGGAACTACTAATACGATTTCAAAAATTATTTTTGCATTACATGGCCCGTTAACTGAGGAAGGCTATAGGCTATATATCATCCCGGAAAAATGTACGGTTCCGGTGGGATAGATTTGTTTTTGTCTAGGGACGAACCCGAAGCGAAGCGAGAGTGACTCGCTATCTGATATAATATTTCGCTATGTTAATACTAGCTCAATTTTGGCGAGTCTCATCCTCACAGAAGAGAAGTGACGGTATCTTTTAAAACACCCAACAGCATATTGTGACATAAACTGGAGTGGTAGAATCTCTAACCGCGAATTTAACTTACATATTTAAAAATAATATATATATTTGAGCGATTTTCTTGTAGTGCTATTCATGTATATGTAATTCTTTGGCTTCTTTTAAAATCGTTTTGTTATAGACACAATAGTTAACTTCGCAAAGTAGAGTAAGTTTAGATGCTATTCACATAGCTATTTGCTGCTTGTCTTGTCCTCATACGTACGTTAATCGAGGCCACATCTTTTAAAAGAAAAGAAACCTGCCTCTCAAAAACAATGAGTGTGGAACAAAATAACTTGCCTCTGTAGTGACTGTAGTGAAACAACACAAACGTTTTCTTCGAGTGGCCATTGTCGTTCAACGTAAATAGCGAAATAGCACACGACAAAATTCATAAATTGTAGACACAAAAAAGTATAAGCACCCTTCTAGAACAAAGCTTTAACTTTCATTCACGAGCCCCGCAGTGGGAGGGGATGAGGGATGTGAGATGAGAGGCGAGGGGCTGTTGCAGGTATATGGGAGGTATTAATTCTGTTTGCCTTTTGATGTAAATATGTATATTTAATTTTAAATTTATCGTTCACATCTTATAATAAAATGACAATGCGATCAATATGAATGCTCTAACAAATATTATATTTTAATGATACGATAAAAAATTTACATAATAATATAACTTAAAATATAACGAAACATTAAATAAGTACTTAATATTTGACAAAACACATCTATTCTAATAAGGCGATCTTAAGTCTCGTAAGAACAAAAGCATGTCATCGGGTTGTAACGCTGAAAGCGGGACACCTGGCAACCGTGGGCGGGCGGCGCGGGGCGGCGCGGGGCGGGCGGCGAGGGGGTATACACTGTGCCGTGTACTGTGTACTGTAGACTGTAGTGTACGTAATATTGACCGCGTCGCCCGGCCTTGGCCCGCTGCAGTTGCGCCGCTCTTACAGTCTTCAACAAATTATTATTTATAATTTGAGCAACGCCTTTAATATTTCAAGTTCTTTGTAACAAATAACGAAGTGTTTTGCTTTATTGACTCATAATGACGTATTGTTAGACTTACTATGTTGTATGGAAAATGGTATATATTTTCATGCTGCATAATTCAAAAATCAAATCAAATCAAAATATACTTTATTCAAATAGACTTTTACAAGCACTTTTGAATCGTCAATTTTACTATTATATATAATTCATACTATTTTGTTCATTAGACCGCATCAACACACACACACATACGTACCCAGATAGACAGACAGTATCAGTTAAACTCCTTTAACACTGAGGTCATCCTATAAAAAAGCCGTTATATTTACCAAATCCTGCAGACAGTGTACTGCAGTTTGGGGCATCTGAAAATACAGGAGATATCTTCTTCTATCTTTCTCTGCTTTCTGAATAATTTCACTTAAACTCTTTGAGCCGGTATGCGTAATGATAGATATACTTATAACAAATGATGAAAATGAGTAATGATTTATAGAATGAGGCAAAGAGAAATTAATTGACGAAGAAAATTAACAAAGAAATTGTTTCTGCCTCAAATTTTAAATTAATCAAAAAAGGAACATAACAATTGTTAATGATATCCCGACCAATTTTGGCCATGGCGGCTAATCTCACAGAAGATATTACTGTAAAAAAGTGTTCCTACGCGTAGACACAAGTGCGCTCTTGATGACCATTCAACACGACCGGTGACAGATCAGGCGCAGGACCAACAACTATACATGCTCTCCGAGGCACGCGTGTGAAACACCGCCAACTTCTCAACTCTTGGCTGTTACTGAGACATTCTTATATCTTTCTTCAGTCTTTCTTTGAGAAGAGCTCGATGACTAAACTGGCCAAGTTTAGTCTTCGAACTCTGACCTTGGCCGACCCGAGACTCGAACACTGGATCTCCGGATCTGCAGCCAAACATACTAGCAGCAGTTATATTAATACCGAGTTCTTTGTTACACATTACATATATGGATTACATAAAGGAATAAAATTAGGATCATGTCATATCGATAACATCAAGTTAAACGAAATTGCTTAAATGTCACTTGTAAAGAAGAACAACCGCGACTTCCACAGCTAGATATGTATCTGCAAAAGAACATAACTATAACTTTTCTTAACGGCTTCCGTCCTGTCGAGCGAGACGTTCATAGAAATGCAAAGTACTGCTAAAATGTAGGTTTCACACAAATACCAATGGAGTGGAGGTCTACCAGTAGACTGCTGGCTTCATGATGTGTAATAATATTTATAAATTATGTAATCTAATATATAAAATTCTCGTGTCACAGTTTTCGTTGCCATACTCCTCCGAAACGGCTTGACCGATTTTGATGAAATTTTTTGTGCTTATCCGGTATCTATGAGAATCGGCCAACATCTATTTTTCATCCCCCTAAATGTTAGGGGTAGTCCACCCCTAAATTTTTTATTTTATTTTTTAGACAAAATTTTTAATTTCTATTTTTTTATGATACAACATACAAAAATACATACAATCCTCAATTTTCACCCTTCTACGATCAACCCTTATTTTTTAATAGCCATTTTAGTAATTTAATCATTTTTCCTCTCCGGTCGAAAACTGATCAATCGTGATTTAATGCAAGCTAGGGACGAACCCGAGCGAAGCGAGGGTGAGTCGCTAGTATTATTATATAATAGCACTCGCTTGGAAAATCGAGTGAAGCGGGTTCAAATCCCGGCTCTCGCACCTCTGAAATTTTCATGTGCGAATCATTTCTAACATGATTACCACTAGCCATACGGTGAAGGAAAACATCGTAAGGAAACCTGCATGTCTGAAAGAACCTAGCAAGTTTTCGAAAGACATGAGAAGTCCGCTAACCCGCACTTATATAGCATGGTGGACTATGGCCTGATCCCCCTCGTATTGAAGGGACGCCCGTGCTCAGCAGTGGGACGTTAAAAAGGGCTGAATACATGTAATATTACGTTGGGAATAGGTTAGATTTCCTTTGTTTTTTCTAATTTATATTTAGTTAGATACTTGAAATAAGCATGTTAAATAAATGATTTATTTTGATTTTTGTTTCAACACACATACATAGGCACATATACACGTATCCACACATACACACACATACACTCCAGCGCGCGCGCACAAACAAGTACACATGCTCGCGCTATGAATATATGTAATATGTATAAATATATTAAAATACAAATAAATAAAGAAAATAAGTAACAAACTCAATACTCACAATTGTATCTACAATATACATACTTACATTATTTATCTGTAAGTTTTAACTTCAATACTTTATACTTTAGCTACGGTAGTGGAGTATAGAAACTTCACGATAACAACTTATAGTACGGAAAGTCCGCAACAGAGTCAGAGGGCGAAGATAGCATCGAAAGTCTGAAAATTTCCCCCCCACCCCGTTCCCACCCCGCAACCCCTCGTAAATTCAACGTTATTTTATGACTCTTTTCTTTGCTTTGTAGAGTTGTGCCAAAAGCGTTATGCGTTTGTCGATAGTTACTCATTTAAAAAATACAATTTATATTATTTTATTGGATTAAGTTATGTAATTTTACATAATAATATTATGCAAGTTAAAGACTCTGTGTTGATTTTTTTTTCATGTAACGAATGGGATGAATTTAGAAAAATACTAAAACACGTATGTATTTAATTGTAATGAAGAACATTTATACCAAATTTCAAGTAATTCTGATCATAAATATTTTTTGGGTTGTATTATAACCCCTATTTCCCGTGGTAAAAAGTAGCCTATGTCACTCTCCAACCCTCCTACTGTCTCCACACAAAAATCATGCCATCCGTCACTCTGTTTCGACGTGAAGGAAGGACAAACAAACACACTTTCACATTTATAATATTAGTATGGATGTAGTAAAATTAAAATATTTGCATATTGCGTTTTAGATAGCTTTAGAAATTGGAAAATTAAGTAGGTACATATATATAATATGTAAATTTCTTATCTTAAAGATGTATCAAGGGATTAAAACAAAATAATAATATTTTCTATACATAAAATGTTTATTTTTTCAATTCTTTGTAACATATGCATTAGTAAACCATCTGACAATATTATCAAACTACAATTGATAACGCCTGAATTGTATTCCATAACATACAATTAACATTTTTATTTATTTATCGATATATCGATAATCGCGATAAAGCATAATGAACATCTCTACTCAATTGTTTCGAACTTTCTTATTAATAATAATGGAAATTCTTTCTTATTTCGCTTAATGCCAACTCCGGCCGTTTAATAAATAGCTTCGACTCCGCTTGATCAACGGTGACGCCATCACTTACCATTATCTCTACATCTATATTTATCTCTATCATTATCTCTACATTGTTCGATTATAGTCATCTAAATATAAGAATAGCTTAATTTATAGGTGATTGGGAAACATATAAGAATATATCATACACCTTCATACAGTATGTAGAGTACCGCAGGATCTAAGTGTTCGTAACGCAATATTGCTTGGGTTACTTAGTCGTGGTATTTTAACTTTTAGTATTTTAAAATATTATATTAATGTTGTATGAGTTATTAAATAGCACATTCTTTATTTTTTTGACTGAAAGTAAATAAATTTAAGTGAGGTAGCTCAGTGGTAAAACCGAGTGAAGTTAAAATCCCAGGTCTCGCACCTTTAATATTAACATGTGCGAATCATGTCCAACATAACAATCACTTGTTTTACGGATAAGGAAAACAACGTGAGGAAACGTCTGAGAGAGTCTAGCAAGTTTTCGAAACACATGTGAAGTCGCCTGATACCCCTCCTATTGAAGATAAGACCGCACCCGGCATTTGGTCCAATACTGGAAACTGGAAAAGGGCTGCATAAATATATAAATAGATTGAATTTAATTCGTTATTTCCACAGCTTCAAAATGAATATTAGCCTGTCGAGAGGCGCGGGCACACCGGTGTGCCAGTTAACAATTAATTTCTTAGAAATTATCCAGCAGGTGTTCAAAGCCTATAATATATTAATGACAACTTTTATATTATACAAATAATGTACATATGTATCCATCTCTTTTCAACGTCCCACAGTTGGGCACGGGCCTCCCTTCAATACGAGGGGGATCAGACCATAGTCCACCACGCTGGTCAAGTGCGGGTTGGCGGACTATATACAAATAATACTTACTTTTAATCAAACGCAACGACAGAACGAAAAATCGTCGTGATTTGTAAAGCATAGTGATAGTGCAACAACTAGTCTAATTATCTGCGCAGGAGACACTATAGTGTGCAAGTGCGAACGCAGACGAAGATGTTCTATTTATTCTTTACACTGATACTTAATTTATAATAGAACGACATTTTTGTGGAGTTATACAGGTATATTTACTGAGCTCAGAGTATTCGTACTATTAAACTGGATATGATGTTATGTTAGCCAATCAAAAATGCTACAATTAGGAAACTAAGATTCAGTCCAAACAGTATTAATTTTACATTATCATGTTATTTCAGGAAAACTTAATTTATAAGGAAACTGTGATATCACACGTTAAACTGATCATTAAATAAAAATAATTCACAGGAGTGATGGAGGCGCGGTCCGCGACTAATAGCGGCAGTCATGCGACCGGCGCGTTTATCATCACCCCTCTATTACAAGATTACTTTTAATTTTTGTTTTAAATTATCATATTGTTTTTAAATGTTCAGTGTTTCGGTACTAATACAAACTATTAGGTATAATGGCTTAATGTTTTTTTCAACTACAGAGTAGACAGAAAATAAACTCTATAGGCTTATCTGACTGACAATGAAAGTTTAAAATAAATTTAAATATGTTGGGACATTACATACAGCACCATCTAGTTCCATGGTAAGCTACGAGGCCTGTGTTATGGATAGCAGATAGTTGGTACACTACACATATATTATAACTTTAAACATGTTACATACGTTGCCTAGACGAGAACCGCTGACGTCGCGCACCATCACGAGTCACCGCTACGCTTGTGCCTCCAAATTAAGCCTCTGCATCAACGTGGTGGACTATGGCCTGATTCCCCTCGTATTGAAGGGAGGCCCGTGCCCAGCAGTGGGACGTTAAAAAAGGGCTGAATCCAATACAATACAAAATCAGCATTTTATAATCTAATATATAAAATTCTCGTGTCACAGTTTTCGTTGCCATACTCCTCCGAAACGGCTTGACCGATTTTGATGAAATTTTTTGTGCTTATCCGGTATCTATGAGAATCGGCCAACATCTATTTTTCATCCCCCTAAATGTTAGGGGTAGTCCACCCCTAAATTTTTTTTTTTATTTTTTAGACAAAATTTTTAATTTCTATTTTTTTATGATACAACATACAAAAATACATACAATCCTCAATTTTCACCCTTCTACGATCAACCCTTATTTTTTAATAGCCATTTTAGTAATTTAATCATTTTTCCTCTCCGGTCGAAAACTGATCAATCGTCATTTAATGCAAGCTAGGGACGAACCCGAGCGAAGCGAGGGTGAGTCGCTAGTATTATATAAAATTCTCGTGTCACAGTTTTCGTTGCCATACTCCTCCGAAACGGCTTGACCGATTTTGATGAAATTTTTTGTGCTTATCCGGTATCTATGAGAATCGGCCAACATCTATTTTTCATCCCCCTAAATGTTAGGGGTAGTCCACCCCTAAATTTTTTTTTTTATTTTTTAGACAAAATTTTTAATTTCTATTTTTTTATGATACAACATACAAAAATACATACAATCCTCAATTTTCACCCTTCTACGATCAACCCTTATTTTTTAATAGCCATTTTAGTAATTTAATCATTTTTCCTCTCCGGTCGAAAACTGATCAATCGTGATTTAATGCAAGCTAGGGACGAACCCGAGCGAAGCGAGGGTGAGTCGCTAGTAATATTATATATTCCGATAGTAATAAGTAAATTGCAATTTGCATTCAATATGTGACTCTAACATCGATCACTATTGTTTCATAATATTAAGTTCAGTTGTAATATTTTTATTTTAAAATAATTTTAATTAAATATTCTTTAATATTATTTAATTAGTAAAGACTTTCGTTTTTTTTTTTTGAGTTATCCGGCTGTCATAAACGTAATGAATACATACATATTATAAATATAAACACCCATGACTGGAGTACAAGCATTCGTGCTCATCACACAAATGAATACCCCCAGCGGGACTCGAACCCGCGACCGCTGACACAGCAAGTACAAATTGAGCCAAAATTATTATAAATTATGCACAATTTGGCCCAGAGTAGGTAATTTAGCTGTAAAATGTCCATTTTTTATGATGGATGCATAAAATAAGCTATTTAGATTAGATATTTAAAAAGGACGTTAAAATTAAATTATAAAAACAGATGATAAAACTTTAAACCAGAAAAAAAAAATTATCAAGACAATGCAGTATTTTTTACAGTATATTTATATTTATCTGTATAGATGTATAGATAAAATTGGAGTGTCTGTTTTTAATATTAAAATAACCGCTTTTTACTAAATGCATATGGATTTATATACGGTACATATACCAAAACAACATTTTTACAATGTTTGTCTGTCTGTCTGCCTGTTTGATCCGGCTAATCTCTGAAATGGCTGGACCGATTTTGACGGGATTTTCACTAGCAGATTGGTGAAGTAATAAGGAGTAACTTAGGCTACTTTTATTTTAGAAAAAAAACAGGGTCCCACGAAAAAGAAAACAAATTAATTAAGTAATTTTGTTTTGAGAAGCAACCTAAGGACGAACCCGAGCGAAGCGAGGGTGAGTCGCTACTATATAATATACATGCACATAACATACAGTATTTTAAAATGCATGCGTTATAATATACCTACATATGAGAAACTGTGCCGGCGCGGAACACACGATTTCTGGTTGAAGATTTACGGGTGCCATAATTCAGAAACTCCTAATACTTTACCTCTTCATGCAAATAAGCTTTCACAAACAGTTTATGATCCTTAATTTACATAATAGTAGATACTTGTAGATGCCCAGTTGAACTTAAAAGGCACGAAACAAAAGATTCAAACTTTTTCAGTAGTAAAAGAATGTTTAATTTTCTGACAGACCATATTATATATTTCAGAGACCACATTCAAGTTTTTTAGCCCAAATCATATAAGATTTTACTTTAATTACTTAACCGTAGTGCATCATTTATGACGCCTCCCTGAGATTTATTGTTATAAAAAATATTTTAGTAAGTTTTTTTTAAAGGCAGTGGTAGCCCAGTGCAACGCGCTCGCTTGGGAAACCGAGGGAAGCGGGTTCAAATCCCGGGTCTCGCACCTCTGATATTTTCATGTGTGAATCATTTCTAACAAGATTACCACTTGCCTTACGGTGAAAGAAAACATCGTGAGGAAAACCTGCATGTCTGAGAAAACCTAGCAAGTTTTCGAAAGACATGTGAAGTCCGCCAATCCGCACTTGACCAGCGTGGTGAACTATGGCCTGATTCCCCTCGTATTGAAGGGAGGCCTGTGCCCAGCAGTGGGACTTTAAAAAGGGCTGAATACAATGCAATACAATACAATTAAATTTTATTTAATAATTAGGTTGGGAATAGTAATATTAATCAGTATTATTGAAAGTAATTTTGATATTTAATAATCTCTATAATATTAAAATGTAGAATTAAAACCAACATAATTATGACACCAGAAAGAAAGCGGTGTGTACACTGTGGACTGTGCACTGTGCCGGCACATCCCGCCGTCATTAGCGTGGTCATTAGCTGTCATGTTTCTCTACTTGCACCCACTCTGCAACGTGAACATAAGTAATATGTATATAATACATTATACAAAGTATATATAGTACTTACTCTTACTAAACATAACTCCAGTACTGTGTGATTTCAGACTAATGATTGTAATAAACCTACTAAAGATTTTAATTTTAAATAAAACTATCTTTTCGGATTTTTTCCCGGATTTATTTCGATTTTTGGTTCCTGAAGTTTTGAATGCTTTACTTCATCCAAAACATAGCAATCCAGAAAGATAGTTTTATTTAAAATATCAAGTATTCACGTAAATCTAAGTAAGTCATGAATTTTTAATTTAGATCATTACCTAACTAGAAAAGGAACGCTAATAAAATCTATTTAAGAGTTCTAGAGCTATGCTTTGTTTAAAGACAGCCAAAATATATTCCCTACATACATCTTTTTTTCATCTATACATACAGATAAATAAAATAAAAGTGTCTGTTTGTAACGTCGAAATATAACTTTTTACTATATGCATATAAAATTATATACTCGTACGGTACTTATAAGAAAACACTATTTTTTTTTGTCTGTGTGTCTGTTTGATCCGGCTAATCTCCGAAACGGTTGGACTGATTTCGACAAAACTTTCACTGATGTTATAAAGAGTAACTTAGGCTACTTTTATTTTAGAAAAAGAATTAGGGTTCTAGCTCAAAAAAAAAATAAAGAGTGCCTAGGGATGCATGCACCCGAGCGAAGCGAGGGTAAGTCGCTAGTAAATATATATTCTATCTGTGTATTAGACATACAAATCCATTCAAACATACTAACACACATACAAGCTTACATTACAATGCTTACATATATATGATAGTCGTATAGTACTGCGAATATCACTGCGCATTAAGAGGAAGAAGGTTTTTTTTTCTATGGTATGTTTGCAGTCCCAGCCCGTCCAGCTACTCAGCGCACAACATTTATAGCGGAAAAAGAAATCACATGTTCATATATTTTCATACTACTTTCTCACAAATTAGATTCAGTAAGTAGTTCTTATTTTTAAATATTTATTTTTCTTATTTTTTTCTCTTTTGTTTCGAAATAGTTGACTAATAATATCTTCTAAAATTTTAGTATAGTGCTTATTCCAAGTATAAGGGCTAATTAAAATACTCTTAATAAATCATAAATTGTTCATAATTCTGTTATACTGCCTTTAAAAGTTATTTCTCCACTTTTATATTTAGGTAACTAGCGACTCACCCTTGCTTCGCTCGGGCTCGTCCCTAGCTTGAATATAGTAACATAGATATAGTTTTTTTTAAGTATTAAAACCATCCGTAGACCTTAAGGAACATACAAAAAAATAAATTAGTCGAATTGATCCAGCCATTCTTGAGTTATGCGCTTACCAACGTTCATTTTTATTTATATATAAGATAAGATATTGTACTAAAACAAAGCTACCAGCTAAAATATGAGTCAACCAAATACCTCCTAAACATAGATCGTTGAATATTTAATTCAATATCAAGACGAGCTCTATAAAAGACTAATATACATAAAGTTGGTAGTTTATGTACATTATACGAAAATTTGGTGAAAAACTCGCTGATCTAGCCGAGCCAGGTGACCTAGTTCCCGCGCGGCCGTAGCGCACCTGCCGCGGCATTCATTATTCACTCCGCTCGCCTAACTGCGTCTGACTCTATCGGGACCCAACTATATGAAATGCTTCATGTTTTATTTTTCATTTGAAACGCGGAAATTATAGACTACTAATTATGATAATTTGCTATAATTATTCATAATTATCAATATACAGTACATTTCATAAATTATACAGTATGATATTTTGATGTATGTACATATATACCACGGAGGCAGTGGTAACGCCGTCCCTTGGAAAACCGAGTTAAGTGGGCTCAAATCCCGTATCTTGCACCTCTGAAATTTATTAGCAAATCATTTTCAACACAATTGCCACATATCTTACGGTGAAGGAATCAACATCATGAGGAAACCTGCATGTCTGAGAGAACTTAGCAAGTTTTCGAAATATATGCTCAGTCCGCCCGCAGTTATCCAGCGTGGTGGACTATAGCATGATCCCCCTTGTATTGAGCCGTACCCAGCAGTGGGACGTAAAAAAAAGGGCTGAATACAATGAATATGTAATACATTTCGTAAATTGTACAGTATGATATTAGACTCTATTACATAATAACAAAAGAGGGAAATTTTACACATTATAAACAGTCCGTACTAACGTTTTACTTTGTATTGGATAATATGTAAAAGTTCAATGAAAAATAAAGGATATAATCGAATAGTTTGGGACTTATCTCTTTCGACGATTCAATACAATGCGGATATGACTTGTAATTATTTATTTTACATTGCGATATATTTCAGTATAAAGGTTTCACTATAGTATTATTTTTTCTATTTGTATATTTTTTCGTATACAAATATTTCTAATGCAGTGCCAATGTATCTGATTGATAGACATACATCATCATATCACGTTTTATATGTAATATCTATCTATACATATAATAAAATTGTAACTAAGCCGGATCTGTACGTTAAATATTTTTTGGAAAATCTTATTAAAATAGACATTATTATCGATATAGAGGCCGAATCTGTAGTTTTTAGAATTTTTGTCTGTCTGTCTGTCTGACTGCATCACGGAAAAACCACTGGACAGATTTTGATGAAATTTGGTACGATTATAACTGGTTATCCGGGTCAAAATATAGGATATTTTTTACAGTCTGAAAATATCTCATCTCTGAGAAATCTATACTAAACGTTAAAACATAACTAGGAACGAACCCGAGCGGAGCGAAGGAGAGTCACTAGCGTAGAATATGTTTGAAAATGTAAGAAATCTCCGTGGAATATAGAATAAATATTATTTGAAAATTTTATACGTATCTAGAAAATACTATATATAAATAAATATCTCGTGACACGGTGCTTGTGGTCGCACTTCTCCGAAACGGCTCGACCGATTTTAATGATTTTTTTTTTGTATATTTGGTAGGTATGAGAATAGTTCGTAAAGTATTTTTCACCCTCCTACCTCCGCTCCCATTTTTTAATCGTGATTGTAGTATTTTTGTATAAACAATAATGTACAAATACATGTATAACATAAAGCCAAAGAGTTTTTCTGTAGATTAACACGGGCGTAGCCGCGGGTTCTGCTAGTACTATATAGAAATATGATAACAAAAAACCTACTATATAATGTTGAAATCACATATCAAAAGCAACAAATAGTTATGTATAAAATTTAATTGGCTCTCATTACTTCTTACGTATATAAATCTGTACGAAGAGCTTCCTAGAGATAAGTTTCGAACATTTTTCTCGGCGTCGAGCAATTAATAGTTTAAATGTTCTCAGAAGTGCTATCATAAATTCTAGCCTCTATAGCTAGCAACTTCGAAGTAACGTCGATTAATACGTTCTTATCGGCGATTATTGCGGAGCATGAGGGATTTATAATAGCTGACTCTTAGCTGCGCTGACCACGATAGTATACGGGTGAAAAGTCTAAAAGTAAAATTAAAAAGAAAACACTTTTATGTTCTTCTGGTCTTCACTCTGTCCTCGACATCGTTTTGGGATATTTTCCATTCTCTCGGGTTTTTTACGCAGTGTGAGTGTTTAATGCGTCCTAGGTCTTCGGGATCTTGGAACTGACGCAGTTACTGAACGCCTCTGAACAATATCTATACTAATATTATAAAGAGACAGAGTTTGTTTATTTGTTTGTTTATTTGAACGCGCTAATCTCAGGAACTACTAATCCATTTAAAAAAAATCTTTTTGGTTGCTTATTGAGGAAGGCTATAACCTTTATAATATCATCATGCTACTACTCAAGGGAGCGGAGCAGTAACCATAAATGTCAACAAATCGGGCAGACTTCCATACATTATTGTAAAACTGATGTTAATATCGGAAGTTTGAACGCGGGCGAAGCCGCGGGTACTGCTAGTAATAAATATCGTTGGTTCCATTTGTAAAATCTCAACATAATTGAGATGCTATAAATGTAAAATCACAGCATTTGAAGCGTAAAACATTACAAATATTTAGGGTCAGAAACAAATACAATAAGATAAAATAAAGCACTGTATACTTGTTATATAAGAATAATAGTTATTTTATAAATATACACTAATAAAATTTTGCATACATATATTAGTTAGTATACTATGATCTGTGCATATCTATATGTATATATAAAAATGAATCCCTATTTCCCTTGGTCACGCCATCACGCGTGAACGGCTGGACCGATTTCACTAATTCTTTTTTTGTTATATTTGTTATTGTCAGGAGAAGGTTCTTACATTAAGAAAATTGCGCAGGAACTTAGAAAATGGGGATGAAAGTTTGTATTGGGAAGCGAGCTAGGGACGAACCCGAGCGAAGCGATGGTGAGTCGCTAGTAATATTATATTTTTGTATTTGAATAAAGTATAAATATTATTTAATGAATTAAATTATTACCAAATCACTACAAATCACGTAGAAATTTATATTTAAATTGATTTTAGTTCATTTGTATAATAGATTTGTATTCAAATTGGCGCCGTTCAAAATTACAGTGAAAACTAGTAGTAGAATCAACAGTAGCTCGATAAATTAGAGTCACAATGGTTCGAATCTGCAAGTCAAATGCGATCGTACCAATTTATACAGTTTCAGGAGCAGTTCGTGCTTTATGTACCTGCACTAGAGGGAGTCTGCAGTTCATCGACGTGAACTTGTCTGTGACACTTGACGTGTCATGTTACCACTTATGCATATCTAATTGAGGTTTTTATGCATATGTTACTGTAAAATTATAAATACCGCTAGATTATATTATATCTCGTGAGATTGTAAACTGTAAAAACACAATCTTTTGACAGTTTACAATCTCGTTAGATTATAATCTAGCGGTATTTACAATTTTACGGTAACATAATATATATATATTAAGTGTGCTGTCTTTTTTTGTAGGTCTTAGATTTATTAAGGACTAGCGACTCACCCTCGCTTCGCTCAGGTTCGTCAATAGATACGTTTTAACGGTTAGTATGAAATAGATATAACTTGTTTTCCAGTGGGAACAAGATAGTCTCCCGCGGTAAAAAGTAGCCAATTTCATTCTTCAGCCTTCCATCTATCTTCACACAAAAAAAATCACAAATATTCATCACTTTGTTTCGACGTGAAAGAAGTACAAACAAACAAACAAACAAATAAAGTCAACGTCAAACTGTATATCGTAGAAAGAGAAAGTGTGAAATTTACAAATGTATTCAAGTAGTATATATTAATTTTAAGGTTGCGTTCATAATAATATAGTAATAAGTAAAAAGAAAAATGTGATTTTTACGTTTTTCCGTGATTTTTTTCTATTTTTTCTCTTCATAAGAACCTTCCTAGGACTTCAATGAATATTTGAAAAAAAAAATAGGCTAATTGGTCTAGCTGTCCTCAACTTTTGCGCTTAGCAACAAATTTAGCCATTCATTTTTATTTATATAGATATGGATGAACGTCTGTAATAAACTACACTATAATGGGAATACCATTATAGTGTAGTTTATTATGTTTGACTTTGTATTTAGGCTTTTACATATAACTATTATATTTTACAATACATAAGAGTATTTTATTTAGCACTAGCAATGCCCGCGGCTCCGCCCGCGTTCAGATGATCAAAAATCAAATTCTTAGGTTTTACGTATTAGTACACTCTTACATTGCAGTTTTTGTATTTTTCTCAGAAATTAGATATTTTCTCGCGGTAAAAAGTATCCTATATGTTGACCCGGATAACCATCTATCATCATACTAAATTTCATCAAAATCCCTCCAGTAGTTTTTTTGTGATGCGGTAACAGACAGACAGACAGACAGACAGACAGACAGACAGACAGACAGACAGACAAAAATTCTAAAAACTATAGATTCAGCCTCTGTATCGATAATAATGTTTATTTCAATAAGATTTTTCAAAAAATATTTATTGTACAGATTAGGCTTAGTTACAATTTTATTATATGTATAGATTTACTCTCTTTTTACACATTATAAATTAATATAGTTTAAATGATCTTATTTTACCGACCAATCTCCTTCGTGTTTTCTACATTCCACGCGACATTGGCGAAGTAAAATCTGAATTCGCGATAGGACATCACTCGCCAGAGGCGCCAACTGGTGCCACTGGCGAATTAGTATTTAGTCCTCGGGAACGTTCACACTTATTTAAAATATCATGTATATGGAAGTGAATTAATAATTTTTGAAAATTGATTAAGTAATCAACAAATAAACCTTTAAATAAACAAATCACTTAATAAACTTAATAAAAAATTAGTACATTGAAATTACGAGTATATAGTCATAAGTATATAGAAGTACATTCATCTTATCGAGCAACGTCACTTAACAAGATTTTTATTAAATACTAGCGACTCACACTCGCGTTCGTCCCTACAAACGTTTAATTTTTTTTTTGAGCAAAATCCTAATTCTTTTTCTAAAATAAAAGTTGTGTAAGTTACTCCTTATAATATCAGCTATCTGCCAGTGAAAGTTCCGTTAAAATTGGCCCAGCCGTTTCAAAGATTAGCCGGAACAAACAGACAGACAGACAGACAGACAAAAATTTTAAAAATTGTGTTTTTTTTATATGTACCGTATATAATTCCATATGCATTTAGTAAAAAGCGGTTATTTTAATATTACAAACAGATACTTCAATTTTATTTATCTATATACACTCTCATTATCTCTATTTATTTATTTATACTTTATTGTACACCACATTAATGAAATAAATACAGTGAACATAATATCAAAAAACAAAAGTGTACACAACAGGCGATCTTATCGCTAATTAGCGGTGTATTTCTTTGAGATATTTTCAGATCAGTTACCTGTGCCACTGTGCCTGGGAGAGCGCTCCATCGAACAAACTTGTAGTTACCCTGGCGATGCGACGCCGACCATGCCGTGCCGGTGTGCACTGTTAGCTAACTTAAACACGAAAGCTAATCTTAAATAACCTTTCACATTTGACAAAATATTTGAAGTAAATTAATTTAAAATATTTTCATATAGTACATGTAGAAATGTTTATAATTTTAAATTTTATAGCTTAAAATTTCTTTTCTTTTAACGTTTCAATGTAACTTTTATATACAACTTATTTTTTCGGAGAATAAGGGCATTCTTACCAGCCATTATCGAATGAATCGATCTTTATATTATTACTATATATTATTATATAAGGGCCTATTATTAGTATATAAAGGTCTATTCGTATTCGAGTTACTAAGTTGATATTATATTATATTGTACTATTCGTAAAAACTGCCCGCGGCTACATGTCAAAAGAATAAAACGGCAAATACGGGCTTCTCCTCTGAAATGGATGGATTCTTCTTTATAGGTACTCGACCTTTATCGGATCATTCTTTAACGATCAAAACAACCCTTTGCATAGTCAATGTGGTTTCTGATTTTCCAACAAAAAATATTTATTTATCAAATAAATTATTAAACATATTCAGTGGTTATTGAACATATACTTTTATTGTTATTTTTTTAAACTCATAAAATATCATCTAGTGGTAATATCGAGTATAAACTACCTCGCTACGTAATCCCGTCGGAGCTATGATTGGGTGACGTCTGACATCGCAACCAGGATTACCGGAAGACGGAAACGAACTTGTGCTTGTGAAAATGCAAGTACGTAGTAAGTTGTTTGATGAGAATATTTCAGCTACTATGAATATTTATTGGGCTTATTTCTTGGGTTTGAAATAGCAAAAACGGAGCCTTATTTTCATCAAGCCTATTTGTTCATAAGTCCGTCTGTACGAGTATGTCATAGATATTTAGCTGAAAAAATCCATCAATTTCTTTAAATCCCAACTATGATCAGTACGTTCTGTAGTATTTTGCTAAATGTATACTAATGTCATTGAACAATTTCAAATATCCAAAGAAAAATTAACCGAGACTGATCTCCCATAGAAAATCTTTATGTATGTATAAATCAATCTGTTGCTTCGTTGTTGCGCAACGAAAGAACCCACAAACAAACACGCTTCACATTTATATATAAATTCACTTATGTATAATACTTATCATGCTATTAAAACATTACTTTATTATAAATAACATAAATTACCTCGCTTGTTAACTGCGACTTGTCATGAAATATTCACAGGCTTCAGCACATCGATAGCTAATTACATTATAATCCAATAAAACTTACTTACTAATAGCTTTGCCCTACATTCCATAAACATAGCGATATTTTATCAAATCAAAATTCTAGAAAGTCGTTTAATAACATTAAATTTATACTAGTAATTGTTTTATATGTATGTAGATTAAATTACAGCATATATAACGAGTGATTCATCCTTGCGTCGCTCGGCCTGATTGCTCGATGTTGATCCTACACAATTCTTATTGTAAAAGTTAATTTTTCTGAATGTACTGACGGATAGATGTGATTTTTTTAATAGAGATATTTTCCGATGCTAAGAATTATGAATGTAATATATAATATTTAATTATTGTATTACAATATTGTTCACAATTATTATTTTAAAAGAACTGTTGAGTTTCTCGCCGGCTCTTCTCAGCAGAACTGCCTTTCGAGCCGGTGGTAGATTCCTCACGGATTGACTACACTGACATTAAATTTAAATTTAAAAAAGTTTGTAAAATTCTATTTCAATAAAGTATATTTTGATTTGATTTGATTTTGATTTATCTATTTTAAGCCCAAGAATGGTTAATAACAAGGAATGTATTAAGTACCTAAACCTTTTAAAAAAATCTATATGTTAGCAAACATCAATCAAAATTTAATACCCAGTAGGTATAAATATGTTAGGCGGACGATCAGATAAAGCAAACGTCTACTTTGTTTTACACCGTTTAGAAATCGATTACCATTATACGCCGTGGTGGTTAGTAATGCTTCGGTAAGCCGTTATCCGTTGATCGTATTCATAGATAACGTTCAGCTCCCTGTTCTGTCTGTTCGCTGCCAGCTGAACACTTGTTGGCGATGAATAAACTTCAGTCATAGTGAAGACCATACTACTGACTTAACTGTAATATGTATATCTTATTTAATAATATTAAATGAGATTTTTTTTATACATACTATATAAATTTATTTTGTGTATCCCGGAAACGGTTCTAGCGATTTGGATCAAGTTTTGCATTTAGATAAAGTTTTGATTTTTAACTTTATCTATGCAGCTGTCTTTTCCGAAAAACACAGAGCGAAGCTAGGTCACCTAGATCGACTATTTTAGTTGGATACTTGATGTATAATGTATTAATCTGTGATTATCTGACCATTTACTCAACCCCAATAAAAAAGTCGACAAATATGTGTCCACGAATGTGAAATATTTATAAAAACAATATTAACAATAAATATAGCAAAATGTAAGGACGGGAATAATGCAAGTTTAAAAATTTTTTCTTTTAAATAAAATAACTAAATTAGTCCAAACGTCGTCTCTCACACAACTTATTCTCCAGTGTATTACACAACGCTGTAACCAACCCTTTTAAACTAAATTACCTTTTCTAAACCCGCATACATATTTATTATATAGCAGTACATTATAACTTGGAATGATTATACTGTGAGTGACTTGATCATATTTTTATACTAAACTAGCGACTCATCCTCGCTTCGCTCGGGTTCGTCCCTATTTTCGTTTTAAAATTAATATAGATTTCTTAGAGATGAGATATTATCCTGCAGTAAAAAATATCCTATATGTTGACCCGGATAACCAGTTGTCATCATACCAAATTTCATTAAAATCTATCCAGTAGTTTTCTCGTGATGCGTTCCCAGACAGACAGACAGACAAAAATTCTAAAAACTATAGATTCGGCCTCTGCATCGATAATAATAACTACTTAATTTACAAATTCGACTCAGTTAGAATTTTATTATAAATATAGTTTAGACCGTAGATTCTTCTATAGACATTGTCGTCTATCGTAGTAGGATGAAAAGTACAAACAAGGAAAATATAATATTTTAAAATAAATATTTATAGCAATTAATCTAAATAAAGCATTCTTCTGCCAGCGTAACCATAAGACTTATGTAAAAACAGTATCTGTCACAGACAGACAAATATAGATAGTGGATTTGTAATGTTTTTTTTTCTTAAGCTATAGCTATAGCAGATAACTTATAAGTTATCTGTGAGTCTCATGTCTAGGAATAGGGAGTTATTTTAATTTTTTTTATCTGCCTACCTCGTTGGGAAGAGTGCATAAATCCCTTTTAATCCTAGCAACGAAGAGCACATACGTACATACATAATGAAATGAATCGAAATCACACTACCATTCTAAACACTAAACTGTATATGCGTGTGCATATGTTTATTCACTCCAAAACGACTGGTCGGATTGGGATGAAATTCAATACACAGCTAAACTATGACCATTTTTTAACGTTGGAAAATATACATATATACACACATTACCTGCATACATACAGGGGGTTATGTGGGACCATCGGCTAAAACACCAGTTCTATCCTCGAAAACCCAACAGAACCTCTCCCGTCTTAATGGAGCGTCGCAGGATCACTTACGCACTCAATCACGACGCCCCGACGGCTGCTTGCTGAAGCAAACCACGCTAACTATGGGGTTGTTCCAACGGTCCACTCTGCTATTAGAGAAATTCCAGGAGCAACCCGCATTTTACACCGCTCACCGAGGTGCCAGCTCCCCGTGTGTCCCTTGGCTTCACGCCCGGCTGGATTACCGGACGCTAATGAGCCTCCCCACCACGACAGGGTGAACTAATCTAGGGGGAGAGGGGGAAGATAAATCCATTGGAAGGGAGCAAAATTATCACCTAAAGTAACTCATTGGCTACTGTTATTAATAAAATTTGTGAAATGGTAGCGCTATCTTGTACCTGTACATAGTATTTTAAATACACAAGGCACTAGCGACGCACAAAAAGTGAGGGTAAGTTATTAGTATAATAATAACAATGATAGCTCTTTCTCTACACAGTTGTTATGAGTACGTATCGTGATCAAGTTTGTGGGCAGAATGTGTTTAGTTCACGAAGTTTCAAAGTTGCCCGCACGTAGCGCGACGTAGTTTGGCGAAGTAATAGAGTTACGGTTAGACTAACTTTACGTCGCGCGATGAATTTAGTGGAGTTTTCTTATGTATTGTCTCTTAGTAATAAAATAAAATTCAACCACTCTAAAAGGTAACTCTGGACGATACAAAAAAAAAAAACAAAAATGTCATCGTGATTATTGACCATTTTTTTTTTGTTTTCGTTGGGGAAAGCCATCATGGGGCCCCTGCCGCGGATACCCCTGCGGACGGCCCGAGCCTCGCGGGATAACCACGCCTAAATCAGTATGCCCTCGATTCACAAAGCATCCCGACCACCCCGATGACGTGCAGATGAGTCAACAAGTGAGCCCCCCGCAGTAGCTCCTCTAGGGAGGCGGGAAAAGATGCGCATACTGGCGTCTCCTCCCCCTCAGCCGACGGCGACGAAGAGGCTCTGCTAAGCCTTGCGTTATCGTGATTACTGACCATAAGTTAACTTATAAAAGTCAAAAACTTTGAAAATCCAAACTGTAACATCACCATTACTCATTAATTCTTATCAGAAAACAGCTACACTCGACTTGGGACTCGAATATGGGACCTTGGAATGTGCAGCCGTATATGCTCTCCAACTATACAGCAACGAGACGGTTGAATTATACTCAAAGCAGTTTTATACCTCATTAGTCATTTGCATGTACAACAGAAGCGAACTGTTAACAAGTCAATGACTGGCAATAAAATTTCCTAGAACTAAGCTATAAATGTCATAAAATTTATATAAAATACGTACCGTAAGACAAAAGGCTACGCTGTAAAACAACAAGAACAAATAGACATATTTGCTCTAACAACGCCATATATTTGCTGACCATACTAACCTTATTTTGCCTTTACCGCATAAAATCATTTCCACATAATATGTATACATGCAAAATATGTGCAGACCAATCTCATCTCTATTTGCAAAGTTTAGGATGTAAAATCGTATGTCGGTATTTCGACTTAAGAGGCCGTATACGAAATCAAAACAAGCGAAATTAGTTATTTCGCGCACACACACACACGCACTTAGCGCTCTGTCGCGTGTGTGCGTAAGTCCGAAGTCGCCGTTTGGCGATTAAACCGTTTTGATCCTTTAATATTTTTTATGAGTATATTACATTCACTCTCATGGATTTATCAATTGAAATAAAATACCTGGTAATATAAAATTAAGCCTTTATTTATCGCTAGTTATTATATATTCTTTATTGCACAAATAAAAAAGTAGTCATACAAAAAAATACATTGAAAGTGACGTGAAAGAAGGTGGACTTATCTCTCTCTATAAGAGATCTCTTCCAGCCAACCAATGTATGTGGGAAATAGTGTTAAGTAGCGGGACAGAAAGAGAAAGTGTCGAGAAAAATTGTAAAGTATAAAAGTGTAAAAACATAAATAAAACAATAAATGTATATATTGCTACGTTCTATGAGTTCGAGGATCGGAAATTAAAGCATGTCTTTTGTTGAAGAAGAAAGTGAGAGAGAGAGAAAGTGAGAGAGAGAGAGAGAGAGAGAGAGAAAGTGAGTGAGAGAGAGAGTGTGTGAGAGAGAGAGTGTGTGTGAGAGAGATACTTATACTAAAATACAACAAACGAAATTATTCATATAAATATAATTAATAAACTATTACTTGTATTAAAAATCTAAACAAAATATTTAATATAATTACCTATTTGGTACCAATTTGGAAAGTAAAAACAAAGACCTATTTTGCTTGTGCCAGAACTCTTTATCCGCTTATCGAGTCGCAGTGAAATGAATCATTCTAAAAATTTGCGGATGTAAAAATGTGTGCTAATAAATACATATAATAAAATTCTAACTAAGTCGAATCTGTACGTTAAATACTTTTTGAAAAATCTTATTGAAAAATTGAATTAGCTTTTATTTCTAATCATGATAAAAATGTCAGCATAATAAATATTGAGATAAATATTATTTTTCCACAAAAAACGATTCCAGAAGAACATACACATGCAATTCTTTTATTCAAAAAGTTTCTTTCGCATGTCGTGGACAATTAACCGCATAATTTACTTTCTTTGTACTTTGCTAGTTTTTCGTTTTAACTTTTTAACCTCTGAAAAAACATATTTTTTAATAGATTAAAGTAAGTAAACTTTATCCATAAAATATCTTTACTTGGTTTATTTTTTAACGTTCCCTCGTAATTACTAAACGACAACCGATTTTGATGATTCATATATAATTACTTACAAAAGTATCAAAAATTCACGTCGCGCTACACACGTCGCTACACTTCGATACGTTGCGTGACGTCAGTAATTGCGCTAGCGCAGAACGATACATCCACCCTCTAGAAACGCTCAGCGCGGACTGCTGTCTCGTGGCTTGCGTCGAGTAATATATATTGCGAGTTTCAGTCGTTTTAAAAGATTTTTTTTGGAAAGTATAGTTTTTAACATTTTAATTTTTTTTTATGAAATGAATAGTCCTTGAACTGAAGTTTCTTTCTGTAATTTTCTTTTCATGAACGAGAGTTCTATGTAGCCTAGTGTACCAGAAATACTTTGCGCATTTTCTTTAAAATTTGTCTGAGTTTAATATTTATTTACTCAACTATTTTATATAAAAGTAGTAAAAACTGATTCATACATTGTATAAAACACTTTTACAACAATACACTGTATTTTTTTCATATTATTTAGAGGTCAACACAAGCCGTAAGTGATGGTATCCTAAACCTCTTACACAAAAAAATCACCTTTCAGTCGCGGTTTTGATGTCAATAATTCAAAACTAAGTACTAAAAATAAAAAAGGGGGCCATTCATTAGATTATAATTAAAATGACCTTTCATATTATGTATATAAACTTATAGAAAAAAATATTTTATAACTGTGAAATAACGTTCGTAAAATAGTGTAAATCAGCGAATTCGGCAAAATTTCATATACGGCCTCTTAAAGTGTTTGAGAGCAAATTAGAAACACTAAACAATAATTCTAGACCAAAGTACTTGGTTTACGACCCAAGTGAGGTACTAAAGTTACAGTATTGTGTAAATGTACTTCATATTTACATTTGATATATAGTTGCGGTATCCAATTTGAACACGCTCATATTATAATTTGATCCCGAAGGGAAATTATTATGTGATATGCTAAAAATTATGCTGTTATATAATTAAAAACAAGGATAAAGTAATTATTTTAAGTCCTGCTAATTGTTCTTAGGATTGAGGCTTTTTCTTTCCAAATTAGTCGTACAATTATGACGCTCAGTAAAAAAATATAAAAACATAAATTGGTAAATTTTTATTTATATAAAAATCAATTCGTTAGTCTCGCTAAAACTCAAAAACGGCTGGACCGATTTCAATAATTCTTTTTTGTTTCTTTGTGGGTGTGTTACGGGTTGTTTGAGTATAAAAAAAACAGGAGAAACCCATAAGAATAGCTGGAAAATCGATAAGTTTAGAACTGTCTATTTTGTATGGGAATTACTTTCAATAGATCCACCACATCTACCATTTACAACAATGCGTCAAGTTTAAGTTGGAAAAGTAATATATGTATATATTATATAGTCTACTTATTACATACTAAACGTTAAAACGTACCGCTACTTATTATATAATTATTAATTCAACATTCAGTTCTCATATTAGTTGAACTTTGGACTATAAGTACATTATCTATATTTAAGGTTATTGTATAACTAGCGACTCACCCTCGCTTCGCTTCGGGTTCGTCCCTAGACAAAAACAAATCTATCCCACGGGAACCGCACATTTTTCCGGGATGATATAGCCTATAGCCTTCCTCAGTTAACGGGTTATCTAATGCAAAAATAATTTTCAAATCGGATTAATAGTTCCTGAGATTAGCGCGTTCAACCAAACAAACAAACAAACTTTTAAGCTGTATAATATTAGTATAGATGTATAATATACAAAAAATATATTGAAGCACTCTGTTAATGATTGGTCTTTTCCTTCAACTATGACATTCATATTTAACGTTGATCCTTTAAAAGAATAATAAATATCTATCCTTTTATGAATGTGAATCTATTTTATCAGACAACAAATATTGTCGATCAAACTAGTTTTGTTGAAAATAGCGAAGATTCCGCCTCACCGTAGCCTTCTCCGTAGGTATTTTTCTCTGAACCCAAAAATCCTCAGTATCGCATTATTGTATGTTAAAGTTAAACTCAATGACGGATTTGATGAGAACATTGTAGGTGCGGTTCTTTTTTGAACTCATCTATACATATAATAAAATTATAACTAAGCCGAATCTGTACATGAAATATTTTTTTGAAAATCTTATTGAAATAGACATTATTATCGATACAGAAGCCGAATATATAGTTTTTAGAATGTTTGTCTGTCTGTCTGTCTGTCTGTTACCACATCACGGAAAATCTACTGGAGGGATTTTCATGAAATATGACGATAGCTGGTTATCCGGGTCAACATATAGAATACTTTTTACTGCGAAAAAATATCTCATCTCTAAGAAATCTATACTAAATGTTAAAGCGCAATTAGGGATGAACCCTAGCGGAGTGAGGGTGAGTCGCTAGTTTTAAATAAATTAGATATCAAGCAAAAGGTATTTAGTTATTATTGCCAATAAAAACTCCCAATTGCTACTTGCCAATAAAAATAATTTCCCATAATTATTTAAAGCTTCAAATGGGATAAAATAAGCAAAACAAATATATCATAATTGCAATACGTGGAAATAAAATGTGTGAAAGTCATTGAAATTAAAAATAAATATATTTTTTCTATTTTTTCATACTAATACTTTATATTTATGGTCGAAGAAATGGTCGTAGAAAATCGGTGCTATAGTACAAAGTGCTCGAGATGAGCTGCCTAACGAGTCACACACATTTTAGTGAGGCACAATGATTACGACAAGAAGCATATAACTCCGCAACTATTAGCTTGAACAGAAAAAGTAATTCAAAACCTCAACATCAATTTCAAAGACCTATCCAAAGATTCTTTCATGCTATAACTTAAAAAAACTCACTCTACGAAGTTTACATAGACCTAATTTTTTTTTTGTACTTTGAACAAATTTCAATAATTTTCCAGTTAATTCCCTGTGAGATACGGATAGACGGACTTATGGGCATGGCAAAATTAGAAATTAAAAGATTCCGTTTTAACCATTGGCTACGGAACCATAAAAACAATCGCGTTGTTGTGCTGCTGCTATCACAGCGCAATCATTGTAGAAATTTAATTATATCTTAATACAGAAGCCTGAAGAAAAAAAGAAAATTGAAAAAATACATAATTAAATAAATAAATATGTTAGGAAATTAACACAGCACCATCTAGTTCCATGGTAAGCTACGAGGCTCGTGTTATAGATACCAGATAGTTGATACACTACACGTAATATATAACTTTAAATACATACATATTATAAATATAAACACCCATGACTGGAGTACGAATGCTCCCAGCGGGACTCAAACCCGCGACCACTGGCATAGCAAGTACACTACAAATAGAGCCAAACGTGTCGTCGTATTATCACAATGTTTTGAGTTTTCGCGTCCAACTAGCACGTACTAGTAGATTGTGTATGTATGAATAGTATGGATACATAGATTCTTGTGGGAATTGTTTACGAGCCGTCGCCGAAGGGTTGCGAGTCGATTAAACTTTAGACCGCTCTCGTTAAACCGCGCCGTTATTTTTATTACTTCACAAATAAACCAATTTTATCGCGGCGGCCTTCCACAACGCGTTGTTAATTTCAAATATATTACTTTTTATATTGACGCGTAATTTAGTTTTGGCCGATAAGATTATAAGTATAATATACTATACAAATAATATACTAGTAACATGCCTTGGCTTTGCTCATTAGCTTTTACAAAAGATTTGTTTTTCACTATCACTTGGTCAGAACAAAAATGAGTCTATTTCACGCGGTTCATTTACTAATATATCCACGCAATGTTGCTTGTTTCAAGCAAAGTAATGCCGATCTCTTGAGTAATTTTTTTATTTAAAAATATTTGCGGTTTTGATTTTTAGTTAAAGACATTTAAAATACATGCAGCAAGCATAGTGACGGGAAAGACTAAGGTTCTTGACGTCTTAAAATCTATTTTATAGTCATTATTACGTTAGGCTGTCTACTGTCTACCCACTTATTGTATGGCATAGTTAATATTAATATTTTGAAACAAATAACAAGTATTCAGTGTGAAAAAGTCTCAAACTCTTTCTGTACGGTTCGGTTTTACAAAATATTTAAATACTTAACTATTTTTGAAAAAAAAAATCCTTTGCAAGAAAACGAATAAGAATGAGAACAAAATTTGTATACTGTTGTATTATTTGGTATCGCGGCCCTCATTACCAATTCACCTGAGTGTATTAACATTTATGCAACGGAGTGAGGGCTGGAGGGCCCTCGGGCGCGGCGAGAGGTCAACGAGGCGATCATAACAAAGTAGCCGTCTAGTTTCTCGGTCAGCAACTGCTCATCGTGGATTTGCAATGTATTCATTACATTATATAACTTTCATTACATTTCATGTTAATTTTCTGTAAATAGATGTTTTGACCTTATTCCTTTATTATCCACTTTGTTTTTAGTACAAACGTAATTATATGATCGTCTGGTTATTTGTCACGATTTCCGACTAAACCTCAATCTTGGTAAAGGAAAGATGGTATTAGTATTCTGGACACGAACATAAGATTTTTGTGAAAGGAAAACACAAAGTGCTTAACTTTGAAACAAGGTTTTTTATCCCTCTATATTTTTTTTTTCCTAAATTCTCACTGATGAAATTTTGAGCAATATAATTTGGCCTTTTATAATAGAAAATATCATAAAAATAATTCCATATATCTATCTATAACTCTACAACTATGTTGCTAACAGTAAGTCTAAGTATCCTGAGATGAATGAAACTAGCGACTCACCTTCGCTTCGCTTGGGTTAGTCTCTAGTTACGTTTCAACGGTTAGTATGGAATAAACAGTCTATATATTCGTATATAAGTATATATACATACGTATGATGAGTTTTATATCCCTTGCTTGAGAAATGATTGATTTCCCTGACAAAATTTCATCCCCCTTTTCACCACTTTGAGGGATGATTTCCGTGATAAAAACTATCCTAAATCCTTTCCAAGGTCTCAAAGATCTTCATACTAAATTTCATCTAAATCAGTTCAGCGGATTTTTAGCATATGATTTACAAACAAACTCACAAACTTACAAACTTTACCTCTTTATAATATTAGTGTAGATTTTTGCTGAGTTATTGGAGTACAATAAAAATAAAATGAAAAATATACAATGGAGATTGATCAGAAAAAATAATATAACAAAAGACTTTTGTTAATATTAATAAAAAGAACCAAAATCTTGAGGTAGGCGAGATCAAAGAATAGCTTATTGTGGTTCGTATACGAGTGTATGAGGCTGGAGGCATAAAGAGGCTGGAGGCGTGCAAGCTGAGAGACCTTTTGTAGGTCAATAAGTCGATTGATTAAAGGTAAGCGGCTGTTCTCAAGTTAGATCGAGAAGAATTCAACGATCATCATGTATTTTTTTAATTTTATTTTTTTATTTGAGTAAGACTAACACCCACAGACATACGTCCATGCCTTTTTTTGAGCTATTTTTATGTTTTGTTGTTATTTTTATTTTATTTTATTTGAGATGGATTCGTGCGTGTACAATTTCAGAATCAAAAAAAAAATGTTGCGAATAAAAAGAAAAGTTGAACACAACTGTGGGTCATCATGTTGAAATATCCGATCATCATATTGAAATATACATTTTATACAAATGTATAAAATCTTATTTCTTTCTTAATCGTATATCTTTTTAAATATACCGCATAATGTATAAGTTTTTAAACTGTCGTTTTTCATCTAATATATGACAATCTTGTGTCACGGTGTTTGTGGTCGCACTTTTTTATATATATACATATGGGCAAACCCCGAGCTAAGCGAGTTTGACTCACCCTCACATCTCTCGAGTTCGTCCCTAGTTAAGTCTTAATGTTTAGTATAGATTTATTAGAGATGAGGTATTTTGCCGCAGTAAAAAGTACCCTATATGTTGACTCGACTGACTAACTATCATCATCATCAAATTTCATCAAAATTTATCCAGGGGATTTCTCATGATGAGAGACATATCTCAGACAGACAGACAGACAAAAATTCTAAAAACTAGAGATTCAGCGTCTGTATCGATAATAATGACTATTTCAATAAGATTTTCCAAAAAAATATTTAATGTACAGATTCAACTTGGTTAAAATTTTATTATATCTATGGATAACTAAGAGACTCTACTTTTAAGGCTTAAAATCTTAACCAGTGATCGCTAATGATTGATGCAAGCACAAAGTAGCAGCGGGCGCGCCGAGGGCCCTCCGCCGGGTCGAGGGGCCGATTGATCCGAAGGTGAACAACACTCCAGAGCGCTTGTAAATATCACTGACGTGCTGTCTTGGCTGCATTTTTTGAAATATAATATTTATTCAAATGCAACAATATAAAGATAGTTAAATATGTTTTATTTGTGCGTGTGTGCGTGCGTGCGTGTGTGTTTGTGTGTGTGTGTGTGTGTGTGTGTGTTTCTGTGTGTGCATGTGTTTATAATATTATATCTTAATCCCTCCCGGACAAATTCTAAGAAATCCGTGCGAATTTCCGAGAATTCAATTGTTATCTAGCACACCGGTGTGCTCGCGGTCCTCGAGGTGTTAAATAAACATATGGAACAAAAACATATGAATAAATATCCTTATCGACGTAAAACTAGTATAAAATTTAAGCACCAACTAAAATATTAATAGCAGAATCATATTCGATGCAGCTTGATGTAGAGCATTTCGTTTGACATCAAGCTACATCTTTTGGCAGATAAGAAAACCCAAGTTCATCGCATAATACGCTAAGGGAGTCATTACGGAACCCTTTTGTAAAGTTTCTGCCTCAGGCAACCAGTGAAATAAACAGATTTATTTGAACTTTGCTCTACACCCGCCAGCGCTGCTGCCACGTCGACCTTATGGTAGTACTCATAGAAACTATATTACTCATACCGAGATGATGCTCGGTAGGTAGGATGTTTGCACTCCAGTCGTTTGAGACCGGCAATGACTTGTACTATTCCAGGATAGGCTTTTTGTTGGCATCTTTATAAAACTGCGAAGGTATTTCTTTGATGTTATATCGCTGTAAATATTGTCCATTTCTTCTTAGAAATGCTTTTGTGAGAAGGTGGAACGTAATGCTCTAAATCTATACATATAATAAAATTCTGAGTCGAATATGTTCATTAAATATTTTTTGGAAAATCTTATTGAAATAGTCATTATTATCGACACAGAGGTCGAATCTACAGTTCTTAGAATTTTTGTCTGTCTGTCTGTCTGTTACCGCATTTTTATTTTTTTATTTTTAGCTATTTCAATAAGATTTTCTATAAAATATTTAATGTTCAGATTCGGTTTAGTTACAATTTTATTATATGTATAGATTAACTGATTTTTTTTAGAAATGCGACATGAGCTAACTGCATTCCGCCGCTGAGTGTCAATGCCGAGTTTTGGCAAATAACGTGGCATCCATCTTGCCACCAGTAGAAGTAATAAGACGATATTATATCTCTTAAGAACTTTTTTAGGACTCCAACTCCAGGGGTCAAGGGTTTCTGCAACAAAGCCAGTAAATATAAACGAATAGTTTTGGCTAAAGAGGCGTATGTACGTACTA
Organism: Fabriciana adippe; assembly: GCA_905404265.1. Classification (NCBI taxonomy): domain Eukaryota; kingdom Metazoa; phylum Arthropoda; class Insecta; order Lepidoptera; family Nymphalidae; genus Fabriciana; species Fabriciana adippe. Next base: position 557,658 of record FR989993.1, read on the forward strand.
AATATGTAAAAATATATTACAACTAAATTGAATAACTCGATCTAAGCGTCAATATTTGTTTAGCAAATGGGAACAAATAACTCAAAAAGCAAATGTCATCCAACTCATAAAACACCGATATTGATCGAAAGAACTCACGTTTCATCCCACCATCGTAATCTAATATGTACCCTTCGAATACATTTCTTTACATATGTATGTATGTATGTAAAATAGAAGATACGTACGTATTGGTTTTTACTTTAACTGAACAACGAGAAAAATGTCAATTTTGTGTTTATTTATTATCTATACTAATATTACAAAGCTCAAGAGTTTGTTTGATTGTTTGTTTGTTTGTTTGGTTGACCGCGTTAATCTTTTTTTTTTTTATTTTTTTTTTATTTGTTGTTCGACAAGATGACTCCATGACGCCTGATGGTAAGCGACAGTGGAGTCCAGGAATGAAGTCCATCGGTTCCGGGATATGATCTCGGTACCGATCAACCTCACCTCGTCGACCCGCATATGTGCTTTTTCACGCTCCGTTTAAAAGACCCAGGATTGTAGGAGGAGGGAAACACGTGAGACGGTAGTGAATTCCATTTCCTAATAGTGCGGCACAGGTAGGAATTACCAAACCTTTTGGTACGAGATGGTATGGGTAGTACCGTGTGAGGATGGAATTTCTGACCAGCACGTGTGGTCTTGGAGAGGAAAGGAGAGGAGGGTATAAGATGGAAGAGCTCTTCAGAACACTCGCCGTAATATAGGCGGTAAAAAGCGGCTAGTGAAGCAACATCTCTACGCAATTGCAGAGATTCAAGGTATTGAGTAGCCTCAGCTTTATTAATTATGCGGACAGCGCGGCGTTGAAGTCTATCAAGAGCGTCTAACAAGTACTTAGCAGAGCCATCCCAGAGGTGGGAGCAGTACTCAACGCATGAGCGCACTTGAGTCTTGTACAGAAGACATAGCTGCTCAGGCGAGAAGAACCGCCTCACCCTGTTTAGAACCCCGAGTTTACGTGACGCTAACGAAATGACACTCTCGATATGGCTTTTTTGGTTCAGGTCACTACGGATATTAACTCCGAGGATGTTGATGCCATCCTGCATCGTAAGGCGTGTGTTTTGAAGAGAGGGAGGACAAAGGAATGGAGATTTTTTAGCCGAGAACGCGCATACCTGCGTCTTCTTGGCATTGAACTCGACCAGGTTCTTTGAACCCCATTCTGAAACGCGGTACAAGACATCGTCGAGCTCACTGACAAGTTCAGTTCTCCTATTCTCGATCTCGGTTCGATTTGCGGCGGGATGGCCAAAGTATCGAGCATGGACAGTGCTATCGTCCGCGTAGCAATGAATGTTACCAAGGGATAACATGTCATTGATATGCAGAAGAAAGAGTGTTGGCGATAGGATAGACCCCTGAGGCACACCAGCATTCACCTGTAGGAAGCTAGAAGCTTGTCCATCGCAGAGAACGCGGATACTGCGCTCATGCAGGAAGTCAGCCACCCAGTCGCACAAGCGAGGAGGTAGACCGTAGGCCGGAAGCTTGGAAAGAAGAGAACGGTGCCAAACCCTATCGAAGGCTTTCGAGATATCAAGGCTAACGGCCATCGATTCGCCATGTTTGTCCATAGCCTCACCCCATAGATGCGTCATCAAAGCTAGAAGATCACCCGTTGAACGTTTTGGTCGAAAGCCATATTGACGATCGTTGATAAGGGAGTGATCTTCTAAGTAGCGGACGAGTTGCGAGTTTATGATCCGCTCGAACACCTTACAGAGTACCGAGGTGATGGCTATAGGTCGATAGTTAGCCGGGTCAGAACGGTCACCTTTTTTAGGGATCGGCTGAACGTTCGCCACCTTCCAAGCTTTCGGCACAATCCCCGAAGAATAGGAGGTTCGGTATAGGCGCGTTAATGCTGGAGCTAACTCTGCTGCACAATGTTTGAGTACAATCGCTGGGATACCATCAGGACCACTTGCTTTCCGGGTGTCGATCGACTGTAGTATTGCCCGTACATCACGCTGCCTAATCTGGATATCAGGCATTGTTGTGCCGCAATAGGGTATAGTGGGAGGTTGGGCACCACAGTCATCGAGATGGGAATGGGCCGCAAAGAGAGAGGCCAATAAATTTGCCTTTTCCTGTGCGTCATGGGCCAGAGATCCATCAGGATATCGAAGCGGGGGCAGCGAAGGCTGGCAGAAGTTGCGTTGCACGGCTTTGGTCAGTCGCCAGTAGCTACGGCTTCCCGTAGGGTGCGAAAGAAGTTCTTGACCAAATCGTGCTACGCGCTGAGTATCTGCTCTAATGTAAGCCCTCTTGCATGCTTTGGTAGCCGCATTATAGGCAGTTTTGAGAGATTTGACATTGGGATCACGAAAGGAGCGGGCCCTTGTCCAAGCACGATAAGCCGATTGTTTCTGCTCTACTGCAATGGTACATTCGCGGTTGAACCAAGGGCGAACTCTACTCCCGTCGACAACATCACTGAAGGGAATATAAGTAGTATTCCATTCCCAACAGTATTTCGTCAGCGATGGCGAGTGCACTCTCAGACGGATCTCTCTCACCAAAACAGCGTGATGTCCAAGGGACAGACGCAAAGAAATCACGTAAGCCATCCCAATCTGCTGATGAGTAGTGCCATAACCGTCGCTTCACCTCCACAGGACGTGGGGGAGTGACATATGGCACAGTAGCACTAACTAGACAGTGGTCAGAGGAACCCAAAGGCGCTCCGACCTTCACGTTGTATCTAGTTGAGTTATTTGTCAGCAGAAGGTCTAGTAAGGAGGGCGCTTGACCGACAATGTCAGGTATCCTGGTGGGCTGGAGTACCAGCTGTGTCAGGTCATGCGTGAGAGCAAAAGCGTGAGCAGTTCGTCCCGCGTGGTCAGTTTTTGAGGAACCCAACCAAGTATCATGATGAGCATTGAAATCCCCCAGAAACACCAATTCCGCATTCGGAAACTGCTCCTGCGCATCATCTGCCGCCTGACTGAGATAATCAAAGAGTCGAGTTGTCTCATTATCACCAGTGTGGGAACGGTAAAGGCACGCGTATACACAATTGATGGAACCTTGATCAACGTGTACCCATAGGATAGAAAAGGAGGGGTCTTCCAAACAGACAACAGAGACCCTCCCCGACAAACAAGCACACTCCGGCTTTTCCGACAAAATTTTCCTCGAGGATGTAGCCGGGATACTGTAGGTATGACATGTCTGCGGGGGGAAGTATCTGAGTCTCCGTTAGGAAAAGCATTGCAGGTCTTACGGTCTCAAGATGTTGATGTACGGCATTGAGGTTGGAATGCAGCCCGCGGATGTTGGCGAACTCAACCACAAATGACGTTTTTATGTGGGAGGGTTTAGAAGTTGCCGCTGTAAAACCTGAATGTGGAATTTGCGCTGTCATAATAGGACGGAGAGGGTAAAAAAGAAACGGAGCAAAAAAAAAGCGGCAAGATGTTATAGCAGAAAAGGAAAAAATGGTAGCTAGTCACTATACAGTGCATGCAATGACACAGGCCGGTCTGTCGGACGGAAGGGCTCCCGTACCCCCCCGGAAGTAGTCGCCGGGTCCCACATCCGGTCACCATCCGGCATGACGAGCTACTCCAAGATTATGCGCGGCCTGGTGGGGCAGCCTCCTGGGGTGGTTAGTCCCAATCGGGCCCCTGTACTATGCCGCGGGCGGCCAGCGGCACCACCGTTTCTACAGGTCTCCCTGGCCGACGGGCCGACTGATGCCATTTAGAACATGCTTTCTTGCCTTATCGGTCCCTCATTCGCTATAAAATCTTACCCACTTGCCGGCTATACAGTGCTGACTCCGGAACGCGACCCGACATACGCCAGATCACTGTGGCGGATGTTTCGCAACTGCACGGTGGTACCAACCCGGTCGATTTACATCTACCACCAGTGAAGCAGGTTGTCTGCTAAATGAATCCCTTAGCCGGCTCTTACGGCACCCACGGGAATGACAGGGGTGGTGGAATGTATTCTAAAGCCGCCACCACACGGCAAATGAACTACTGGATGAAATTGAAAAATTCTTTTTGTGTTAGATAGTCTAATTATCGAGGAAGGCTTTAGGCTATATATCATCCCGGAAAAATGTACGGTTCCCGTAGGATAGAGTTGTTTTTGTCTAGAGACGAACCCGAAGCGAAGCGAGGGTGAGTTGCTAGTACTCATATAAAATAGAAATCCTTATTAGTATAATTAATGTGAAAGCAACTGGATGTGTCTGTTTCTTGCCCTTTCTCTCAAAACCACAGCACAAATTTTGTTTTAAGATAAAGGACGTAACTTACGTCGTGGAGATGGACACAGGCTACCTTTGATCCCCGCCCCACTTCTTGTCGCCGTGAAAACTAGCAGAATGTACTGAAAAAGCAATGATTAAGGAAATACTAAAAAGCCACCGCGGCTTTGTCTGAGTCCTTTTCTAAAACAAAACAGAAGTCTTAATTCAAATTGTCTTACGATCGCCACGAATTCTAAAAACATAAATCTATTTAATATTTAAACGCGATTAAAAAACTCTATTAACTGCAACTTCCTTTAATTATATATCAAATATATTATTTCTTGACTTATAATAATATATTACTAATACTAATATTATCACAGTTCCGCTCCCGTGGAGAGACCGTCGAGTAAAAACCTATATAATATTATGTATCAATCTACGCTAACTAATTCTAATATTTTCTAAATAAATGCATTAAGAAGTGAAAAACACACTCGCAAACTGTCGTGTTCATATTATGTGAATATTATATACATTGTATGTTGTAAAATCTTTGAGAAATTTTCTACAGAAGAGCGGGACATTCTGGCACAGGTATATATTTACTTAAAAGGGTGTCCCAACAACGGACTTAATGTATTTGAAAAACTCTTTTATTAATAAATCATTTTTCATTTTTCATTTATTAAAAATATTTGAATTTAGTGCCTCATTTTAATTTACTTAGAAACGCTTCTAAGTAATAGCAAATAGGTAATATTTACACAATATTTATTCAGGATGTTTAATTCAACATGAGATGCCGCATTATTCACACACACGGCAGCTCTCATAAAGTATTCCCTGCAAACGAGACGCTTGTTAGCGACGTAGCTGCAGTTCGTAGCGCTACGGTCCATACGTAGCGTCGTAGCAGCTCTACATGTTACTTGTGTACTAAATAAAGTACACTCTTCTGTATGTAGATCTATGCTCATCTATACATAATATAAAATTCTAACTAAGCCGAATCTGTACATTATATATTTTTTGGAAAATCTTATTGAAATAGACATTATTATCGATGCAGAGGCCGAATCTATAGTTTTTAGAATTTTTGTCTGTCTGTCTGTCTGTCTGTCTGTCTGTCTGTCTGTCTGTCTGTTACCGCATCACAGAAAAACCACTGGAGGGATTTTGATGAAATTTGGTATGATGATAACTGGTTATCCGGGTCAACATATAGGATACTTTTTACCGCGAGAAAATATCTCATTTCTGACAAAAAAAATACAAAAACTGGTAGAAACAAAACCACGACGATACTATTTGTAAACAGTTTAGCAAGGTAACTTACAAAATATGGTAAAAACTATAAAAATAGCTTATCTTGAAAAACAAATTATCAAAAGCGCTATTGTATCCATTAAAATAGTTATTTTAATTAATATTTATTTATGTGTTATTTAGATATTCGACAATAGATGTCGCCATGTGTTTTTAAAATACATAGTTTTAATCCCAAAAAAATTAATGTACAGATATGACCTTTTTTCGATTTTATTAGAATTACTACTAAATCACCCGCGGCTCCGCCCGTGTTTAAATTATCAGTAAAGCAAACTTTTTCGCTTCATAAATTAGTAACTATACATACAATAAAATTGTAACTAAGCCGAACCCCTAAATTCAATATTTTTTCGGAAAATCTTATTGAAATATTCATTATTAGCGATATAGAGCCCGAATCTATAGTTTTTAGAATTTTTTCTGTCTGCCTGCATCACAGAAAAACCACTAGAGGGATTTTTATGAAATTTTGTATGGTAATAGCAGGTTATCCGGGTCAACACATATGATTCTTTTTACCGCAGGAAAATATCTCATTTCTGAGAAAAAATACAAAAACTGGTTAAAGTAAAAGCACGATGATGCTATTAATATTTTAGCAAGGTAACTTACTAATATATTATGTTAAAACTATTAAAAAAAACTTATCTTAAAAGAAATATTAACAGCGCTATTTTATTCACTAAAATAGTTATTTTAATGAAAATTTATTTATGTGTTATTTAGCTATTTGACAATAGATGTCGCCATGTGTTCTTAAAATACGTAGTGTTATCCAAAAAAAATGTACAGATATAACCTTTCTGTGACTTTACTATAATTACTACTAAATTACCCGCGGCCCTGTCCGTGCTTAAATCTATATATATAAAAGAAAGTCGTGTTAGTTACTTCACTTATAACTCAAGAACGGCTGAACCGATTTAGCTGAAAATTGGCAGGGAGGTAGTTTAGAGCCAGGAGAAGGACATAGGATACTTTTTATCCCGTTCGACATCATTCCCGTGTGACTTGACATGTAACGTCAGTCACTATAAAACGTGGTATAACAAAAAAGAATCAGACTTGGAATAACAAAATTGACGTATAATGACAGCTATGTAATGACGTATGGATGATAATTTGATATTTGTAAGAAATCAATAATAAAACTATTTCTATTAAATAAATAATTAACATTATTGCCCAATTGCCCATTCGTATAAACAGTGAAGTGAACTATAAAATTCGGTATGGTTGAAAATTTAAGTTTTTAGGTGAAGTGAAGTTTAATTAATAATGCCGCGACCAAGACGATCGAATCTTTCCCGACAAAGCCGTGATGTAAGAAGAATACGAAATACTGCAAATGAAAGGACTGAAGAAGAACAAGAAATTGCACGTGAACAGCGCCGCGATAGTATGGTTCGACTTCGTGCTTCTCAATCACGAGAGCAAAGTGAAGCAGCCCGTGAAACAGCTCGGTTGGCAATGCAGAATCGTCGAGCGAACAACAGAGGTCAACAAATAGATAATTTGCGACGCAGAACAAGATATTTATCAAGTGCTGATTTGAATCGAGCAGCGTTTCAATACGATTGACGATTTTCGAAGGTTCCCCTCGATTTCTCTGGGATGCCATCATTAGATCTTGGTTTCCTTATTATGGTACCACCCTTGGGATATCTCCATTCAAACAAAAAAAGAATCATTAAAATCGGTTCATGAACGACGAAGCAATCCGCGAACATACATAAAATTACATCCATGTAAACAAAAATTTTCATTTTTTTTTCATAAAATGAAAACTACTGGGCCAAACTATCTTAAATTTTTATGGGACCAAATGACAGCTATTCCGCATAAAACAAAAGAAGAATCACGTAAATCGGATCATAAATCTCAGAGTAATCGGTGTACATACATAAAAAAAAAATACCAATCGAATTGATAACCTCCTCCTTTTGGAAGTCGGTTAATAACCGCTTTTTACTAAATGCGTATGGTTGTATACACGGTACACATACAAAAACAACATTTTTTACAATTTTTGTCTGTCTGTCTGTCTGTTTGTTCTGGTTAATCTCCGAAACGGCTGAACCGATTTTGACGGGACTTTAACTGGCAGATAGCTGATGTTATAACGAGTAACTTAGGCTACTTTTATTTTAGAAAAAAAATCAGGGTTTCACGAAAAAAATAAAACCCATGAAATTGTGAACAAAATCCGCGTACGGCGTACGCACCCGAGCGAAGCGAGGGTAAATCGCTATATAATTTAAATGAATATATTAGGAAGTAGCAAGCTTCTATTTATGTATAAACATAGCAAAATCTGTAAACGTACCTAGGGACGAACGCGAGCGAAGCGAGCGTGAGTCGCTAGTTATAATTAATTACAAACCGCTATTTAATTTTTTTCATTCATATATTTTGTTATTTCGTGTCACAATTAGCATATAATCTTACTAGCAATATAAATGTGAAAGTTTGTATGTTTGGATGGACGTTTGTTACTTAATCACGCCAGAACACCTGAGCGGATCTGGATGAAATTTTATTCTAGAAATAGATTATAGTCTAGAATAGCACATAGGCTTTTTATCCCGGAAAAAATTACGGTTCCTGTGGGATAGATATTTTGTTTTTTTTTTCTAGAGAAGAATCCGAACCAAGCGAGGGTGAACCGCTAGTGTGACATATATTCAAGCCATGCTGGTACTTGATTGAGATACAAAAAAAATTCTATAATAATGCAGTACTAGCGAATTACCCTCTCTTTACTCGGGGGCATCCCTGGGTGCCTAACAGTGCTCTATGTGTTACTACAGCTACAGTCTATATGTGTAATTTTTATCAAAATCTGTCGAACCATTTCAGTTTTAACGCTATAACAAAAGTAAATACACACAAACACACAAATTTTTGCCTTTTTAATGGTAATCTGATACAGGTTGTCGATGATTGCGCTAGAATTTAAAGGATAAAAACGACCACAATTAGGTGCTTACATGCTTAATTTATATGATTACATAACCAAATAAGCCGAAAGAAACAAAAAATTGTATCGCTTTATTCTCACTGCATAGAATAAAAAGGAAAGCGTAATGTACACATACATATGACACTCACATCGTATAAATGCTCAGCATCGAACACTCGCAGAGCGTGTAGAGGTCTCAGCTCACTTTGAGCGCTGACGTCACTCCTCAAGTCTTCACTTTAATCTTTTGACATAAGAGGTCTATCAAATGAAACTAAAATTGATAAAACACAAGTATGCCTGTCAGCGAGAAAATTGGCTTATTACCTAATTATAGTTTGATAAAAATTAAACATTCAATTTTATCAAATACCTAGGATTTGATAGAAAGATAGCCATTTTAATTTTTTTATCTATCAAAGTCTCAACCGCCGCGCCGCTACAAAAAGAGGTTCATAGTCACTCGTTTCCAGGTAAATTTTATCTAACACTAGCGACTCATCCTCGCTCCGCTCGGGTTCGTTCCTAGTTACGTTTTAACGTTTAGTATAGATTTCTCAGGGATGAGATATTTTCCTGGAATAAAAAGTATTCTATATGTTGATCCGGATAACCAGCTAACATCATTCGAATTCATCAAAACCTGTCCAGTGGTTTTCTTGTGATGCGTTACCACACAGACTGACAAAAATTCTAAAAACTATAGATTCGGCCTTTGCATCTATAATAATGACTATTGACTATTTCAATAAGAGTTTTCAACAAAATATTTAATGTACAGATTCGACTCAGAATTTCATTATATTTATATAGAAAAAGAAAAATAACGATTACATTGTAGTATTAAACAATAATACTTATTCTACCGTAATAATGTAACTCCAGCTCAATTTAGTTATACTTTCACAACAAATCAAATAATAAATGTAAATCAAATATACTTTTCACTTTACATCAAAGAAATTGGTTGTTGTTTCTTGTGTATCGTTCGAAAATAATTAAATGAATTTTATTACGACCGTTTACTATTCAGTACCTGGCGACCGAGCTTCGCTCGGAGTTTTTTTTGTAATATCGTATTTTTTAGATAAAATAAACTAAAAACTTGAATAAATACAAAAAAAAAGTATAACTTTGTATCCGACCGAGATTCGAACTCGCACACACCTATGATTGTTAATTTCGCACCTTGGTTGCTTGACCACGACACTTCTGCCTAAGTGTAAGAAATTATTGAGCATATTCTGCGTAGAATCGATAAAACTCGAAAACACGCGTTTTCAGCCTCGAAAGCCCCCACATACCAAATTTCAGCGAAATCGTTAGAGCTGTTTCCGAGATCGCTGGTATAAATAAATCTAATATATAAAATTCTCGTGTCACAGTTTTCGTTGCCATACTCCTCCGAAACGGCTTGACCGATTTTGATGAAATTTTTTGTGCTTATCCGGTATCTATGAGAATCGGCCAACATCTATTTTTCATCCCCCTAAATGTTAGGGGTAGTCCACCCCTAAATTTTTATTTTTATTTTTTAGACAAAATTTTTAATTTCTATTTTTTTATGATACAACATACAAAAATACATACAATCCTCAATTTTCACCCTTCTACGATCAACCCTTATTTTTTAATAGCCATTTTAGTAATAGGAAATTATTTATATGGCAAAACAACGTTTGCCGGGTCAGCTAGTAAAGATATAAATATACGAGAATTGCTCGTTTAAATATATTAGATATAATGGATTCAAATTAATAATGAATTGGTAGTTAAATAATTAATTAAATAAAAATAAATAAAATAAAATAATTAATTAATCGATTGATTAAATCCATTGAGATTGAGACAGTACATAATTAAGATTTAATTATATCATTATTATATGAAAACTACAATTCTATTAAAACTTAATAATCGAAGTCAAATATTTAATATTACGGACGAAATCGAAATACAGAAGCCCTAGGCAGTAAAGTATCTAAGGTAATACTTTATATGGGACGTCAATGAAAGGTCAGACAGAGTAAACAACAGACTGATTTATTTAAATATTTATAATCATAACTGTAATATAATACAACTAGTTACATAAAAATAAATATTTTTACCATCTAAGGCATTGATACTTGGCTACAATATAAACTTACTTACCTTAAAAACAAAAACTAATCACTTCATTTATTCCAATGCAAAATAAATTAAAGCTTCATATCCGTTACAGCGGAAACCTTTCCACAGACAGAAGATGCATCTCTTACCATTTCAGTTCATATTTGTAGGAAAAATGCCACCATTACGGTAGCGTCGGACGGACCGACATGATGATATACGTTTATACATTTAATAGAACAAGGAAGATAATATGAGTATAAATTAAGAGCGCGTTTGCTATTACACATACGTAATTTATTTTTTATTATTTGATACAGTTGTTGCTAGTCTGATCTAAACTACATTTCGGATACTTTACAGGCAAAACTGGTCACGGGACAGACAGACAGTGGCAAACTAGAAGGTGGCATAGTCATAAAATATAGAGAAATGAGACCAACATACCTAACAATTTAAAATATTTTTTTGTAATGTAACTACGGTGTTCGGATTTTTCCCGTTCCTTATGCTATAAGTTATTGCTTCGTGTCACATGATTCAAAATCAACGGGAAGTACCCTATAGGTTTATATTACCTTGCGAGTGTCAAAACATACGGCATATACGGCTGTATCTTTTGATTACATTGAAATAGAAGTTTGATTATTCCACAGCTCCAAGGGTGTTAAAAGTTCAAAGTAGGTTGGATATATTTTTATTAAGAACTACCGACTCACGCGTCTGCCTGTGAACTCATCATGACAAAACGACTGGACGGATTTTGATGAAATTTAGTATGATGATAGCTCGTTATTCGGGTCAACATAGAGGATACTTTTTATTGCAAGAAAATATCTCATGTCTAAGAAATCTATACTAAACCTTAATATAAGATTATTGTTATATAAAGTGAATTCATAGTATTAAATATATATTTAAGCGGCGACGTGCCTTGTAGACTGTCAAAGGGAATTGTGAAACATCACGAACGCCATGAAATATTATTGTTTATTTATACAAGTATCTGTGCTTGTCTATGACTATAGATAAACGTTTCACTATGAGTCGCTACTAGTTATGAATAATTGGTTTTGGATTCAAACATTCATTTTGTTATGGCTTGCCCCGCCGCGTACTAGACCACTGTGGTCGCGACCATGGTCGTCTGAGATGTTATTAACTTTGTGATATACCTATGCAATACCGTATACGCCTGCAACACAGAAATCAGTCGTTGCAACCGTGGCCTCGGTCGCTGTCACCTAATGCGCCCGGGATACTTTATATTAAATTTTAATATTATTTACTAATTAACTACACCTAATAGAGATTACTTCGTACTTTACTTTCAATTTTTTTTTCATCATTGTAAGTAGAAATGTGGAAACTCACGTATCCAGTAGAATATGATTTTGTCAACTTAAGAATTGATTTATTGTTTTCAATAATAACCGATGTACTTTATAAAAGTTCGAATAAATGAATGAATGAAATTTGACTTTTTTATTTTTTTATTTTTTATTTTTAGTTACTTTATTCAATTAAACTTACACTACCGGCACTGAAGGCAGTTCTGCTAAGTCTTCTCAGCAGAACTGCTGGCGAAAAACTCGACAGTTGCTTTTTTTTTAGTATCAAAATCTTATTTATTTTATTAACATTACACTATAGACGGCCTGCAATTAAGCCAATATATCTCAATTCCACACATTTCCATCATCATGATCATCGAAGTATTCAATTAAATTAAATCATTAAAATGAGTTCAGCCATTTTGTATGAAAACAAAGTTAGTAATTTCAATACAAATAGCAATAATATTTTTCCCAATGTTAAAAAATATAGTCTTCTTCTTCTTCTTCTGCACGGCTTTTTCCGCACTTAGGCATTATTGCCCGTTGTGCGTGAGCTTGTGCTGTGTGTGGTATTAATCTTTCCTGGAAGATTTCCTGGAGCGTTCTTCTGGGGTCAAGTTATTCTGCGCGTAGATGTTCCAGTTCATCGCATCAAGAGAATGTGGGCTGGTGTTTCATCCTCTCGGAGACAAGCTCTGCACAGAGGTCTGTCTTTGTTACCTAAATTGAAAAGGTGTTTATTGAGATGGCAGTGATCTGTCATAAGTTCTACCACCGTTTTTAGTTTTGCCCTGCTTAAGCGTGTTAGTTTGGTTGTTATTTGTTTGTTAAGTTTGGGGAATGCTTCTTTGGACTGACGGCAGTCTGTGTTAGCATTCCACAGTGAGTTTACTATTTTGTTTGTTAGTTCGTGTAACCACGATTTGTATTCGGTGAAGGGAATTGGAGTTAGGGGTGTACGTGTCTAATTTGTTGAAAATCACATTGCCTACAGTATTGGAGTGAATAAAAATATAGTATTAGCATTTTTGAAAAATATGAAATTAAAAAAACATACGAGCGAAGCCAGGTAAGGTTGCTAGTTACCTACAATACAATTATAACAATTTCGTTATCGACGAGTTGAAACGTGAGCTAAGACGAACACAAAACAACTTTTTATCGCACTAACAATATTAAAAAGGATAAACGTAATATTCTTTTATCGAATAAGTTCTCAAATAATTTTCCAAATTTCCCAGGGGATGATGTTTAATCAAACCCTTAGAATTCAGTGACAGGTAAGAGGGATTTGTATAATGTATATAGCTTAGTGAAAATGTTCCTTATAAAATATACAGTGAAGGGGTGTATGAAATATGAAAATATAGATTGTGGTGGTGAGGTTTGTATAATTGTCTCAATGTTCGTTGATACACGTAAAATCTATATTAATCTTATAAAGCTGAAGAGTTTATTTGTTTGTTTGTTTGTTTGGTTGAACGCGCTAATCTCAGGAACTACTAATCCGATTTGAAAAATTCTTTTTGCATCAGATAGCCCGCTAACTGAGGAAGGCTATAGTTCCCGTGGGATACATTTGTTTTTGTCTAGGGACGAACCCGAAGCTAAGCGATGGTGAGTCGCTAGTACTTAATAAAATGCGAACTAAAAAGATGAAAATAAGTTAACACCTCCTGGATAATTTCTAAGAAAATATGGATAATTTCTAAGAAATTGATTGTTAACTGACACGCCGGCATACCCGCGGTTCTCAACGGTTTAACAACATGTTCTAATTTTTTTTAGTTCGCTTTTTATGCAATCGGGTTCTTTTTTATTTTTGTAAATTAATCTTTTATTTACATCTTTTTAGTGTTAGTCAGTTAGACATTTTTAGTTTTGTTTAACTATTTCTTATGCAAAATTACTTTTGAGCATATAAGTTGTATACATTTTTGTATTCACCTCTTAAAACCCTGTATTTTGATACCCCACTCAATTGATTCAGACAAAAAATTTTTACAAGATACACAAAGCGCTTTAGATCTGCCATATTGAATTTTAATTATATCTACATATAATATAGCCTATGACACTCGCGTTATCAAGACAAATCGAACGACATATGAATCATCAAAATCGATCAAGACTTTTAGTAACTACGAGGGAACATAGAATCTGAGCTACATACATACACACAGGTTAAACACATAACCCTACTTTGGACTTTGCACTTTGAGTCGATAAAAAAAACAATTGAGAAGCGTTATCTTGTACTCGTACAAAAATCAAAATATTACATTTTTTGGCAATTTTTTTTTAATGTTCCTAATAGCGAAAATAAAATGTTTAGGGGAATAATTGGAAAATTGCTTAGAAAAATATATATACGGACTCATACAGCATAAACAAATTTATTGAAGTTAATAAATAGGGTTACTTTTTATGGTTGCAAAATTAATGTAGAATAAGTTTGATTCACAACGAAGAGGTGTTCATGTGATCAAAATTTCCATATTTAATAGGAATGTTGCGTAGTTTTGTTAGTTGTTGTCTTATACATAAAAAAAAGGGAAAGTGTTGACACTAAAAACTTTATATAATGTCGTAAAATTATTTAAACTATACACGTTAAAATTATAATAATAATATTTTTGTATCTGCAATAACAGTTGTTTTCATAGAAAATTAGATACAATATGTAACACAATTATTCACCTATTTTTTGTATAAACTTCAGTAATTTACAATTAAAGAACGCGGTAGAGTATTGCAAAATAGGCTCTAATTATGATTCACAGTACTGAGAGAGATATAAAAGGCTTCCTTTTTCTATCGGATGATCGGAACATAAAAAACCTTAAAATTACCCTGAGATAAAGTCTACTTTTCGTCATAATTGCAGTATAAATAGTATCATTACATTGTATTTGATGAAACGTTAGGCTCAGTTTGTAGTGAACTTGCTGTGCCAGCGGTCGCGGGTTCGAGCTCCGCTGGGAGCATTCGTTTATGTGATGAGCACGAATATTTGTACTCCAGTCATGGGTGTTTATATTTATAATATGTATATATTTAAAGTTATATGTGTGTAGTGTGTCAGTTATCTGGTATCCATAACACTGGCCTCGTAGCTTACCATGGAATTAGATGGCGCTCTGTGTTAATGTCCCAACATATTTATTTAATTATTTATATTATAGCTTATAGTCCTTCAGTGTCCCGCTCGGTCTCAACAGCAAAAGGACACCTCACACCAGCAACAAACTGACATATCTGTTAAACGCATGTGACTCGAGCTGAAACAGAAAGCAGAAACTTCTTAAAGCCACTAACTGAAAATCGATTTAAGTAATTTGTACAAAAAGCTTATACAACTAAAATTCAACTTTAAATTTAGGGATAGAGAGTTGACATTTCTAGTTAATAACGTATGTGTTTGGCGCTACTAGTGACAGGCGAAGTCACGCGGCACCACGCGTGCTTATAATGAAATGCGATTAGGAACATCGATATTATTATAGCCACTATTATTATATAATGCGTTTATATGTGCGACCTTTGGGTTATTAAAAATATAAATCGATATATAAATACAAATATGGAGAAATAGCGTCGACTTCGATGTCTGTAAAAATGATATCCAAAATGTTTTAGTCTGTATGTCCAAGCATATTTTATGTAATTAAAAATGTAATTTTTAATATTTTGGTTCTTTTGCGAAGTAATGATATACCATACAAAAGAAATTAAAGAATGCGTGTAAGAATGTGTACACGCATAAGAAACACCTAAAACTTCTGTAGATTATCGGTACTCTTTATGAAATTCAATTTATGTTTTAAATAATTAGGATAGGTGAGATACTAAAAATAACGTATATTATTAGGCATATTACAATCATATATTTATAGAATATCATTTAAGGAAAGAATAATATTATATATCATTTGTCAGACAATAACAACGGTTACCATGGCAACAAACGTACGTACATTTTTTCGTAACGCATTCACCGGCTTCTTCCCCAAGTCAAGCGTGCGTAAAGAAGTTTTACAAAATGTGATAATTTTGAAAAACCGTAGCCTAAGAAAAACTATACCTAAAAGTGATATAAGATTATTTATTATCCTGATATATCGTGTGATTCCCGTGGGTTCCCTGTTGCTATACATAAAAACGACTATGAGAAACAAAATTAATCACTAATCTATACTGATACCTATATAAAAATAAAACTGGAAGGTTTAAAACTGTTTGAACGCAATAATCTCCGAAAGTATTAGTACAATTAGAAAAAATATTTTAGTATTTTATACCTTATTTATGGAAAGGGTATCAATACTAATGTCATCCTGACCAATTTTGGTCCCGGCAGCAAATCTCTCTGGGACAAACCATTTACGCAGATTCTTTTTTTTTTTTTTTATACCACGACGGTGGCAATCAAGCATACGGCCCACCTGATGGTAAGCGGTTTCCGTAGCCTATGGACTTCTTATCTGAACTTCAAATTTGCAATCGTTGTTAGCTACTAGACTATCGAGGTAATTAGTTGGAGAAGTTTATAGGATGTTTAACAGCACACTACAACTTTTAGGAATAGAAGAAAATTATAAGCTACGCGAGCGGAGCCGGAGGCAAAAGCTATACAACTCTAAGCTTCTACTTTTATGGAATAATAAAGTTAACAGGTCATTTCAAAGTGAAACATGAAAAGAAAACCAAACAAACTATGTTAGTACTTAAAAACTTTAAGTGATGCAAAAACAGAAATGAATTTAAACAAGTAAGCTTTCTCCTTGAAAGTCGAAGCCACAATCACAAGTTAGTTTGAATAATACTCATAAAACAATAACCTTCCTCTCAAACTTCGATATAAATGAACGGAGCCGCATTGCACACGGCACGGCCACGGGCGCGGGACGGGTGCGGGTCAAGCGCTCTGCTGAATTTCAAACTCATTGTAATAACATTTCTGAAGTTATTCTGAGAAATTAAGTCCGTACTTTTACTGCAGTGGAGGCGGAATAATGTGTAACTTTGAAACTAATGTCCATTTTGCAATATGATTATGAAATGTAAGTGAATATTCAAAATGTTTTATGTAAAACGAAAACGTAGAGCCAAATATGTGTCGATGTCGGATGGAACGAATTTTTAGCGAATATTTTTTTGTACACTCGTCCACATCCAATATTTATTGTCATATATTAGTATTACTTTATAAGTACATTACTTGAGTAGACAGTAGCTCAGTATTAAAGCGCTCGCTTGATAAACCAAGTGAAGCGGATATAAATTCCGACAAAAACCAAGTCTCGCACTTGTGATATTTTCTTGTACGATATCATTTTCAATATGATTATCACTTGCTTTACGATGAAGGAAAACATCGGGAGTAAAACTTGCATGTCTGAGAGAATCAAGAACAATTTTTTCAAGGACAAGGCCGAGTTACAATACTGTTTATGTCTTTACTGTGCCCGCGTGGTGGACTATGGCCTGATTCACCTAGTGTTGAGGCCCGTTCTCAGCATCGGGACGTTAGATCGGATTAAATACAACATTACTTTAGAAGAACTAACGATAAAGTAAGAGGATATCACTCACACCAGCCGTTTCAACGAAAATGTGTAACAAACATATGTACATACACGCATACAAAATTATGCATTTATAATATGTAGTAGTGTGATGTATAAGAATAGTGTGTGAAGGGGTACATTTAAATAGTCTTAAGTAGTACTAATAAATCTTTAATGTCATCGCCTTGCTATTATAGCGTACTCCGCTAGATGGCGTGAGAGGGTCGCGTGACCGCGCGAGGGCGAGCCGACCCTACTTACTGTGGTTTTGTGAAAAATTAAAGAAACATCGTCTTGATTGTATGTTGATAAGTTTGTTGGGGTCGATTAGTTAAAGTACATTAACTTATGTTATGCTTTAAACTTTGATTGCCATAATTTAAATATTTTTTAAACGACTTTAAAAAGGAGGAGATTGCTTATATTTTTTATGTATACTCGGGCATAAATCCGTCATATATGTATATACGGATTTGCAGGATTCTTTTGTTAAAAAGCGTTTTTACATTTAATAAAATTTAAATAAAAAAAACCACCGTCACATTTAAATAAAAAAAAAACCAACCCTAAATGTAGAAAATAGGGGATGGTTGATTTTTCACCTAATGAATTTTTAAAATACTGTCTTCCTATTTTGCTACTACTATGTCTTCACTAAAAATGGAAAAATAATTAAAAAAAAAACCAACTCTAAAAAAAACAATAAAAATGAAAAAAAAATACTGATTAATAGTTTTCATTTACTATAGATATAGATACCTAGGATACCTAATCAGATATTTTCCAAGTCGGTGTGCTTTGATTTGTATCGGCTAGCGTTGTGATTAAGTTAAATTGTTTAGAAGTTAGAAATCTTTACAAGCTGTTATATATATGTACATTGTACATATATGTTTATTGCATGTTAAATTTTACATAAATTATGTTTGTTTTTTTTTTGTTCTCCTTTTTCGTAGCCGCAGTTGTGTGTGATTTTATTCAGTGGTATATGGAAGAGGATTTCTACTTCTACTTCTTCTGGACAGTTCCCATCTTCGTTTGGGGTCGGCTCTCCTAATCATTCTTCTCCAAAGATGTCTTTCCTGGATCGTCCTTAGGTCAACATTGTTGTTTTCCATATCTTCCCTAACTACAGACAATGGACGAGGATTTGTAACCCAAGTTAATTAGTACATTATAAACTTGTTAATCAAGCATCATTAAAGCGAAGGCGCTAGACTTGCGTATTAATATTTTGAAATATTATCTAAAATTTTAATATAGATATAAATATATCTTTCCGAACTGGTAGTAGACTCACGACGTTCAGTAAACAATTATAATAATTTAATACCAAATAAAAATATTTGGAATTTTGAAAATTTTAAATTTTATAAATGTTTATATAAAGGATATTGCCATTAGTTCAAATAATATTTATTTTAAAAACAATATTGATTGTACTAAGTCTTGGCGATACGTAAGGGATTCTAAAAAACTACCGGAACGTACTTACTTTTGCTTCAATTGGGTGCATCTCTAGGTCTCTAACAGTCATCTATGTGTCACTCCAAGTCATAGTCTGTATACTAAATTCCATCTAAATTCTTTCAGGCGATTCAGCGTAACGGATAAACAAACATACATCATACATAAAAACTTTCCCATACAATCCTTAGACCACTTCGCAATGCGCACACTTTATATTATACGATTTTGGAATATTCCCAACGCTGTTTATTAAGTTTAGAAGTATAGAAGTGTAGAAATCGTTGGCGTCAGTTCAATAAGAAGCCTTACTTGAGAGGCTTTGTCGCGGTTGCATCATTGAGATTATGCGAGCGGAGTCTCGGACGGAGTCACGGCGCGTTGCGTATAAATACAACGGTCACTCATTTTATTGCAACACTGTTTGAATATAAATAAAATTGTGAAATCCTTACACGTTAGAATAAATTAAATGCTCGCTTATAGGTAAAGTGTATTGCATCATAATAATTATTATTGAAGCTTTATACTTATATTTTTGGGAAGACGTTGGATCAGAAGAGATAAAGTAGAGAGTGGAAGTAAAACGCGAAAAGTGAAAAAGATAGTTTAAACACACACTAAAATAGAAATTACAAGCAAGTAGTATCATTATTTAATGGGTGCGTGTAACCTTTTCGCGCGGTTAAGTAAAACTTCTTTGGCAAATATCGTAATAAAATTAAGCCAAATCAATAATTAAATAAGGCATATTAGGCATATTACAATCATATATTTACAGAATATCATTTAAGGAACGAATATAATATTATATGTATATCATTTGTAAGACAATAACAACGGTTACCATGGCAACAATTAGTCATAATAGCTTTTATTTAATTTAAGCACATTCATCCCACAGTAATGAATATTTATTTTTATAAGTAATAAGTTAAGTTTTTTTAACAATTTTAAAAGTTATTTTACATTTTATTTAACATATATTACATAACATATTATTTAGTATTAATTTTCATTTCCTGTGTAATGTATTCTATCTCATTCTCTCGCCGGCTTAATCCTATATATCTATGTATTTGTCCCTTTCTCGTATCGCATTTTTGTTTCATCGAGTTTCAAATTACAACGATTCTAAAGAAGTTTCACTTAAAAACTCAATATAAACCTTTTTTTAATTTCTCTGAGTCTTTTTTGTAGACTTCTGTTTTTAATCTGTACTTTATTAATTACATTACCGACGCCTCTATTTCAGTATTACTATAGTATAAAGTGGCATATGTCAATCCCACTTCCTTTTCTCATCAGTCACAGTCATGAAATCGCTTGAGCTATTCCGAGCATTAATACGTACAAAAAAAATTCTATCCATGGATGTTTAAACTTTGATAGCATACAAATAAGTAAACGAATTCAATAAGGGAAATTATTTTGAAACCACAAATAAATCCATACATGAATTTTATTCATAAGCATACTACCGTCATAAAAAAGGAGGCCATAACTAACA
The DNA here is from genome assembly GCA_905404265.1 of Fabriciana adippe. Classification (NCBI taxonomy): domain Eukaryota; kingdom Metazoa; phylum Arthropoda; class Insecta; order Lepidoptera; family Nymphalidae; genus Fabriciana; species Fabriciana adippe. Next base: position 578,206 of record FR989993.1, read on the forward strand.
ATTTGGTCAAAAACGATCAAAAATGGTCAAAAAAATGCTACTTGATAGTGTTACTCATTAAGCTATAAATCTTATGAATCCGGAGGTATCATAAGCATTTTAATCGTAACTACGTCAAAACTAGTAGTAATTTTGACGTAGTAGTAAGACAAAACTTCAAATATCTCGAAATCAACTTTGACAAAGTTACGGCCTTCTTCGTTGTATTCAGCCCTTTTTAACGTCCCACTGTTAGGCAACGGCCTCCCTTCAATACGAGGGGAATCAGGCCATAGTCCACCACGCTGGCCAAGTGCGGATTGGCGGACTTCACATGTCTTTCGAAAACTTGCTAGGTTTTCCCAGACATGCAGGTTTCCTCACGATGTTTTCCTTCACCGTAAGGCAAGTGGTAATCATGATAGAAATGATTCGCACATGAAAATATCAGAGGTGCGAGACCCGGGATTCGAACTCGCTTCACTCGATTTCCCAAGCGAGCGCGTTACCACTGGGCTACCACTGCCTTATGACGGCCTTCCTTATGACGGCAGTATAGATGTAAGATGGGTGTAGACAAAGATTAGATACAGAAGTGGTATAGAAACTTCTTCAGCTCTGACCTTGACCTGTATACAACAGTAATTTCTTTCATTACGAACAAATTGTTTAATTTGTTGATGAAACGGAAAAGGCAAATTAAATTGAAAGCATTTACGACTCGTACTTATTATGGGCTCTAGTAGGTGTGGCTGCTGTCGAAATTACACGTTGGGGATATCCTTTATATTTTATTACTTCGTATATAATTATATTATTGCGGACGGCTTTTACCGCATATGCATATTTGATACGAGCCCGATTTAGAAGAGGGCGTAGATCAGGGAGCTCAAACTGTATCCTTGTTCCGGCAGTGCTGATAGAAATTAAATAGCGCTTAAATTTTTGCTGATCATTATCAAAATTATTATATGCATATGTTATAGGCATATTGTCTTATTAGTAAATCTATATGTAAAATATTTTTAAACGGACAAACAAAAAGTCGTTGATTCGACTTCCGTTTTGTTCCAAATGTCCCTGAAACAAGTTTAATATACAATTTTAACTTATTTTCAGCTCTATAATACAGATACTTATTATGGAACTACATACAATACATTCTAAAGTAGAATTATAAATTACCTCATTGTGGGGTACAGGGTACACACGTGCGCTTTGCGTGAAGAAATATCATGTCGCAACATGGTCTAAAGAATGGCACAAATATAGATTTTTATTACAATAACTTCAATGGTTTCAGTTGGAATTTAGCAAGTCTCAGCCAAGCGAGGATAGGTGGAATAATATATCCAATAATTGCTTCATTTTGTGCGTTACCTCTGGAAAACTTAGAAGGTCTCACGTTCGCCTTATTGCTAATCTGTACTTAATCCAACAATGTCCTAACAACATTGCGAAATTGTTGCTGTAACCTTTTAGTTTCTTCAAAGTACTTTCTTAATCAAAAATCTTAATACTAGTATTCATAGCATCGTAAGACGAATTGATGACTCATTAAAATAATGAAATATTCTTGACTTTACTAACATTTTTTTTAACTAAGTGCGTATTTGTTTATTTGTAAGAAATATTCAAGATGCAACAATCAACAATGAAGCAACGGATTGGGATATTTTTATCACAACACATACATATATAGCCTACCAACTTCCCCTCATTTTGCCCTGGTTGCCTAACGTAGCTAATGTACTCCAAATCATGGTCTATCTGTACTTAATTTGATCCAAATCTGCGCATACGCATACGCACACCAAGTTATGTTTTTTCTGTAGCACATTAATTAGTTTCTCTGTATTAGTCTATTTCAAAATGCTACGCGACACTGGGACACAACCCTACGAAGCGAAGGCTGGACACTAATAAAATATAACAAAACATAATTTAGTGAGTCAAATAAAGAAAACCCACCCACATATAAACAAACAACACAAGTTTGAAAAACATGTTTGGCTCAGTTTGTAGTGACCCTACTTGCTGTACCAGTGGTCGCGGGTTCGAGTCCCGTTGGAGGCATTCATTTGTGTGATGAGTACGAATGTTTGTACTCCAGTCATGGGTGTTTATATTTATAATATGTATGTATTTAATGTTATATGTGTGTAGTGTATCAACTATCTGGTATCCATAACACAGGCCTCGTAGCTTACCATGGAACTAGATGGTGCTGTGTGTTAATGTCCCAACATATTTATTTATTATTTATTTTTACCATTTACATAATTTTTATATTTTATTTCAGCAACAAGTTCAATATTGACTGGTTAATTTTCTAAAAAAAAAATACTTTGTTCACATAAGTACATAGGTACTTACACACAGCAGAAATTTTACGCTATGTAAAATATATACATTATATTATATATTACACCATAGGTACTCTACAACTCAAAGACTGTATATAAAATAAACAATATCCAGTACCAAACTCATGAAGTTATAAAATATTGTTTTGACCTTAATACTCTTCATTTCGGAGGCGTTAAAAGTAATCTTATAAGATAATATTTTTTGATCATAATCCCGGGGGAGCTGAACGAGTTCGACATGAGCGCGGCCCATGAGCTTATCTGGCTTTAGATTCAAAAGTTTAATCACTCTTTATCCCATTAAGAAATATTAGATTAAGACACAATTTACAGAATAAACAAAGTACTTAGCTATTTTTTTTTTATTTTGTTAAAAAAAAACTAGATCAATATAACTAGATATCTTTAAAATAGCCTACTCATAATTGCGAGATCATTTGAATTCAAACGGACACTTTCCTGCCTTGTATCCGCTAGTAAGCATTGTCTTGAAAAAGGTGATAGCAGGATAAGGATAAGGATAAGCATATTTTCGTAGTAATAGGACACTTTTTCAACTTAGTGTGTATTTATGCAACAAATAAAGTATGAATCTGTATTATATGTGTAGATATTAAGTTACCTACGAATTTATTAAGTACCGATTACTTTATTGCGTCGGCATCCTTACTTCACAGTTCATTCCGTTTTATTTTACGAGGAGCATCGGGAAAAGAATGCAATTATTACAATATAGGTTCTTCCTTCAGCAACTCTACAGACGGACAACTTTCATTGAAGATATAACGACTGCTATTATTATTATTTAAGCAAAACGGTAATGGAGGGAGTGTATTCCCTTTGCAACGTATCGGCGTAGTACGAGCGCCGGGCGCCGCACGTGTCTGGCGCGCGATCGATAGCGACACGACAACTGTTGCGCATTGTGCCTCTCTCTTTCCGACAAACACAAAAATGTATTTACGGAAGAGATGGAAAAAAGGATTCCACTGCCAGCGCATGGCAGAAATTCCACAATACCGGTGTTTTGTCTCTTCCACTCTAGTAACTATGAGTGTTCGTGGAAGGGAGAAGGTAGATGCGGCGGGAGGACCGTCACATAGAGGTCGCGATGAATAACAATGCGGACTGCGGAGTGATGTCCTTATCGACGTACGCCTGAGCTTACGCTAATTGGGGAGTAATGTTGCTCCGACGGATGTAAGACGTCAAGGTTTTTGTAATATCTGCTCGTATACAATTATTATACTGAGATGGTAATCGACTTTGAATATTCATTTTGAATTAGATTACAGCTTTGTGTTTTGTTAGATGTATAGGGTTTTCAGCTAGGGATCAGAAAATAAGAGCATTCGCTTTATTCCTCAAAGAATCGTAGTATGATGTCGTAACGTAGTAGATAACACTATCAATAATTAATGAGGCACATTCTGTAGTACTATGTTCATGAAGTTATTAAAAGAATCCTTCGAGTCATAAACACTATGACGGACGGCGCTACGATTAGCTTCCTTCCCTTTTCCAAGTATAGATAGTATATTAATATTAAAGGCCTTAATTTACTTTACAGTGTATTCATTAGCAACAATAGTTTACTTAAAGATTTGTAATTGAAATTAATTCGGGCATTGTATATGTATTAACTGGGTCATAAGAATTTCAGAGTACAATTACTGGCATTAGGCGTTATATTCATAAGGTGTATTTATGTATTCATAAGACGTTTGACTCAGTTTATAGTGACCCTACTCGCTGTGTCAATGGTCGCGGGTTCGAGTCTCGTTGGGGGCATTCATTTGTGTGATGAGCACGAATGTTTATACTCCAATCATGGGTGTTTATATTTATAGTATATATGTGTATATAAAGTTATATATGTGTAGTGGATCAACTATCTGGTATCCATAAGACAAGCCTCGTAGCTTACCATGGAACTAGATGGTGCTGTGTAAATACACCTACTGTTCACTTTCGAGATCTTCAAAATATGACAATATACTTCGTAGTCGTGACAAAGCTTTGTTGTCTTCAGAGAGCGGTGCATCGTTTAATAAGTAATATTTCGTGTGTGAACTTGCTCATCTCAAAAAGGCAACAATATTTATACAGCAAATTAGGACTTCTTCTAAATTGATACTCCATCGTGTTTTATATAATTTAGGTATGAGAGTTTTCTGTCGTTGTGGTTTTACTCAGTGTATTCTATCAGCTCCAGCTCTTCAGCATAGAGGCCTTTTCTTTCTGAACTAGTAATAGAACATTGATATTTTTTTATTATTGTTATGTAATTAATAATAACACTAAAAAAGAAGTTTTAATTTTTTACTAAGAGACGACCATAATATAATCAATTTTTAATTAATTTCAACATATTATGCTATCAAATATTTATCCTCAATATAAAGAAAAATTACGTATTCACCCCTCGAGGACCGCATACACGTCGGCGTTTACGATAACAATTGAATTCTCGGAAATTCGCACGGATTTTTTAGAAATTATCCTGGAGAGATTAAAGTAAACATGAACTACTGTGATGCTTAAAAAGTAGAAAGTCATTAGGACGATTACAGAGGCTTTCAAAACTTTCGTAATATATAAACTTTAAGGAGCTAAATGGTATCGCAGAAATTCTACTTCAATTATGTCTTGACAACATGAGCTCACGAGCGAGAGGAAATATTGTATATAAAATATAAATATTTTTCATACTATAAAAGTGACAAAAACATCACATACTATTTAAGAATAAGCAACTACTACGACACAGTTGCGCATTTGCACTTTGTCTCTGAAACCACGTCTTACCATCAAAATGGAAAAACAGGAAGCAAATAGAGTAGTGGAAGATTGAACTTCCGGTGGCATCAATTGCCGGACAAAATACAACAAAATGTTTTCTTCCGTCTACGTCATTATTCTATTAGAGGGTAATATGGTCGCCAGGACCTGTAAAAGTGCACTACACAAAAATTATATTAACCATGTAAATATTTACACGAGCGCAAAATGGTGAATGGAACGATGAATTCACTTTTACTCTAAAAGCAGGAAGGACGAGTAGATGGCAAGTATTCTGACCCTAGCATGAAATAAAAATTGGAGTGAAACGTTTCACCCATTTGTATAACTCAACTGGCACGCACAAAAGCAATTAACAAGAAAATTGAATTGAGTAATCTTCCTCATCCGCGTAACGCCATACAATTTATTATCACGACAATCTAGAAAAAATGTCCACAATAAGTCTTAGTAAATAGGTAGAGCTCCGGAAACAGCTAGTTAGCATATAGATTGCATTGTTGCAGATCTCGCGCTGTTTTATATCTCTTGCATCTCATTAACTCACAAAGTGCCGTCTATGAATTATGCAAGAATGCTTGTTATAATTATATTTTGTTTTTATTCATATAAAGCTATCTATTTTAATCTATGCGGCGGAACAGATCCTTTTACGTTTTATATATTATCTAACTAGCTACTATCCTCGCTTTGCTCGGGTTCGTCCCTAGGTACGTTTTAACGGTTAGTGATTCCCATACAAAATAAACAGTTCAGAACTTTTTGTTTTTTTTTTGTTTTTGCTAAAAAAAATTATATTTAAACCACCCCTGACACACCCCCACACCCCCAACAAAACTAAAAAAGAATTATTCAAATCGGTCCAGCCGTTTTTGAGTTTTAGCGAGACCTACGAACAGCAATTGATTTTTATATATATATATATATATATATATATATATATATATATATATATATATATATATATATATATATATATATATATATGTATATATATATATATATATGTGTGTATATATATATATGTATATATATATATATGTGTATATATATATATATAAATGTTTTCAGTGTTTCTTGTTTGGTAATAAATGTCAACACCACTCAATCTTATTCAACGGAGCCAAAAAAATTTGGAAATATTCGTCATCAGTGTAATGCTTATAAATGTTAAATAAATCTTCTTAAAAATTGCTTTATACTAATAGTCCCTCATGAATACTTGCAAAAAAATTGAAAATATTAAACCTCTTAGTGTACAATAGAATTCAACAATACATTATTCATACCGCGTCGTTCCTGGGACAAATGTCGCCTTCTATTTGGCACCTTTTCATATCTGCATGAGAATTTATAATATGTCATTTTAGAAAAGCAAAAAATAGGTCCCCACTCTACACTTATTACTGCATACGTACACTTTGCGATATAAAAAAGGCAGAAGCGACAATAACTATAAAGGGAATAGTAGAAGAGCTCGTAGAGGCAAGAGGATCGATAAGGATCAACGCTCGCCGATGCCAAGAGCTACGAGTATCACTACATAGAACATAATTTGAACCTTATGCTAGTAGTAATACAGTCTACTTTCTTAATTCATTGCGTCGGAAGGTCGATTAACAGGGACATTAAGCCATCGTAGATTGAATGAGCTAATGGCGTCGTCATCAATTAGGTTACAACTTTTTCATCGTTTCAAAACATTGATTCTAACGTGTACAGTCGATGAGAAAATAAAATTTATGTATGTTTATTTGTGTAAATATACTTATAGATATGTACAATATTTTCCTAACAGTTTACATAATATTTAATTTATTTTAAACCATTAAATGTCATGTGTTGCTATTCTTACCTGTCAAGTCATTACGGCAACGATTTACATGAAATTTTCATTTCACAGGCTAATTTTATATTTATAATAAAAAATATTTGACTGTATACAGGTTGTGAGTCTAATCCACTGTATATGCCCACCTGTTTGCTTGCACATTTGTGCAATTATAAGAGATAGATTCATATCCGCCTCAGTGAAACTGGCTGTCATAACAGATTTTGGTCTAAATGACTTCGGACTTTTATTATTTTAGAAATAACCAACAAAACATAGTGTTATTAATTAATTAAATTAATCATGACATTGTGTTATTAATTAGTTAAAATAATAGTAATTTCAGCCTCAATCCCATTGAGTTTCTTCAATTCGCAGCCACTGCAGTGTTCACGTCAGGCTAATTATTACATTGCAGTGCGAGAACAAAGGAATTTTGTTTATTTTACATGTAGATACGAATACCTCAAAGTGTTTTTTTTTTTTTGAAATATTTAACTTGTCTTGGCAAGTTATTAAACGCTCCAACCAAGCCACTGAATCTGTATAGGTGAAATTTTGACGGCGTATTTTTATGATAATATGTTAAAAACCACAAAGATTTTGTTTTAAATGAAACTCATAAAGAAGAGAAAATTATATCAAAGCTGGTACAAAAAATAATATTTTGGTATTTACTTCAGACTTGATATTTCTGCTCTGAGATATAAGAAAATTATGCATTTCAGCACTTTTAATTTAATTAACGAAAGTAACCGGATATACTTACTATACTACGGACAACACGTTTGGCTTAGTTTGTAGTGACCTTACTTGCTGTGCCAGCGGTCGCGGGTTCCAGTCCCGCTGGGGGCATTCATTTGTGTGACGAGCACAAACGCTTGTACACCAGTCACGGGTGATTATATTTATAATATGTATGTATTTAAAGTTTTATACATATGTGTGTATCAACTATCTGGTATCCATAACACAGGCCTCGTAGCTTACCATGGAACTAGATGGTGCTGTGTGTTAATATCCCAACATATTATTTATTTATACTCGTAGCTAGAAAAAATTCTTAGTATTTTGTATTATGTATTTATTTTAAAGCCATAATACATTGTACATCCACCGTCCTGGATAAAAGGAACGTTAGTAGCAACTCTTTGCACTTCGATCTCCATTTCACCATTCGGTATTGCATGTTGCCTCTAGCGATACAATATGACTTTTATTTTATAAACATGTACCTATTTTAAGATGTATAAATAACTAGCGATTCACCCTCGCTTCGCCCGGATTCGTTCTTAGGTACGTTTTAACGGTTAGTATAAAATACAAATCTTTGAATTTCTCGGCTTTTCTTTACTATAACATGCATATATTATACATATCAACCTTCCTCTTGAATCACTCTATCTATTAAATAAAACCGCATCAAAACCCGTTGCGTAGTTTTAAAGATCTAAGCAAACATAGTGACAGACAGACAGCGGGAAGCGACTTTGTTTTATACTATATATTGAAGTATTACCAAACTTCTCCTGCTCATCAATCATTTTATAAGATACTAAGGATCTCACAAACTTACAAACTTTTTGAAGTAAAACTTCTTTACGCACGCTTGACTTGGGGGGGTAAGCTGGTGAATGCGTTACGAAAAAAATGTACGTACATTTGTTGCCATGGTAACCATTGTTATTATTTGACAAATGATATATAATATTAAAACATTAAAAACATATTCTTGTAGGGAATTAAACGATCTACAAAAAAGATCTAATATAATTTTTTGCTTAGTCGACTCTAAAAGTTATTCGGATACCATGGATAACATAGGTATAAAACAAATATATTCTTATCAAAACCTATAATATTGTTAACAAAAACAAATAATCTCTCTCGAACAATAGCGCGACCGCACTGCGGGCTCATTTAATAAAACTCACTCGCTTATAATAATTTTATACAGTAATTACAAGTTTGAACCGACGAAGAAGTGCATGCAGCTGCCATTTTCCGAGGTCAAATTATACCGTATTTTTATATTACACCAAGTGGGAGGGATTGCTTCGGATATAAGAATTCTTTGTTAACCTCTTTAATATATTTTTGTTAGGAAACGACTATAAATAATAATGAAACGCGGGTTCGCCGTAACGGCGTGCCGCGGCCGCGTGATAACGAAGTTTTTTGAAAGCGCGTAAATTGAGCTAACTGTATAACAAAATAAAAGTATACTAATAATTCCGTTCGTTCGTCCCTAGTTACTTTTAAAGGTTTAGTATAGATTTCTCAGAGATGAGTTATTTTCCCGCAGTAAAAAGTATCCTATATGTCGACCCGGATAACCAGCTTTCCTCATACCAAGTTTCATTAAGTTCCTTCCAGTAGTTTTTCCGTGATGCGGTCACAGACAGACAGACAGACAAAAATTCTAAAAACTATACATTCGGCCTCTGTATCAATAATAATGACTAAGTATTTCAATACAATTTAAAAAAAAATATTTAATGTACAGATTCGGCTTAGTTACAATTTTATTATATGTAGGTATAGATGTAAGTACGTATTCTAAATAAAAGGAGTTAAAATTTTTCATGAACAAAATCGTTTTAATTATATAAACAAAGGGATTTTTTAACGAAATCCAAATCAACGGGAAATGGTATTTACCATACGATACTCCCCCGGGATGTTCTCATGCTTCTCCTTAAATTATCATAAAATATTCATATACAGTACAGGAGTTGGCGGAGAATACATTTTCCTAAAAGGTTCTTTTTGTAACATAAAATTGTGGTAAAATCCGTATGTATGTACTTACTCAAATTATACATAACATACAACTTGAACTATAAATATGTAGTTTTCCTATAGAAAATTGGACTCTCTTTGGAAATATTTATCTGTAGATATCACTCAGTGAACAGGTCAAAAATTAAAAAGCAAAATATAAGTAAGGTATTTGCATTTTACAGCATAAGGGGATACAGTAACAATACATTACAGGTTTATTCCTTGTTTTCACCGATGTGAAATTTTGAAATGTAACCTGAAAAAATAATTATTAAATAATAAAAAAAAATCATCGATATTGCCCTGACACTGAACTGTGTCGATTGTTTAAAAAATAATTTGGCACAAGTAAAGCTACGGGAAACAACTAGTTCTACCATCATTTATACGTAAATCGCACATTAACAAGAAAACGATATAGTTTGAAACAGAATAACATACGGCATTTTAGAGAGTTGACTACTCTGCTTATGAATATTAATGGTTGACCGTCTAATATAGCTATTAGATGGACCATTTGCTTGACGCATGTGGGCAATGATGGTGTAGTGTATGGATGTAATGTATATTCAAATATTATACTACTCTAAATATTATACTACTATATTCGTTTGCATTTAATTAGAGAATTCATTTTGAATAACTACCTTGGTCGTATAGTGGCTTATATGTACGACAGCAGATCTGGAGTCCCGAGTTCAGTAATTAAGTATTTCTGTCAAGAAATCCTCCAAATAGGCTGGAATGGAATAGTTAGCGGTGTTCAACCCCATGCCTTGAAACACCATCGGTTCTGCGCTTGAACTCTCACTGCTCGTGTCGAGTAGTCATTCCACCGGAGTATGAGAGTGATAGGAATAGAGAGTGCATTTGTGTCTGCGCGCACACGCACTGCACTATAATATCTCCTGCGCAATTAGTTAGTCTTAATAAGATTGGCCGCTGTGGAAGAAATCGGTTGGGAAGACATTATATTTACATTTTGAATAAAAAAAATATTTTATAACTTTTCAATAGCTATTGAATTAATCAAATATAGCTAAGAAGTAAGAATTATTACAACTTTTTGAATGTTATCACATTCAGCCGAAGTGAAACTGGAAATAATAGAAGAAACTAAACACGAAATAATGTTCTAAAAGTTAGTGGAGTTTTATATTTTGTATGTTTATGCGCGCATCAAGAGACCAACGTTCTATTGATGGATGAAATACTGGACTAATTTTAATACGAGTTTTATTTCTCTGCAAAAAACAAATAGCTTTATTTGATTTTAGTTAATCGAGAACATCTAGCTGTAAATGTTGACCTCCCCAGCGTTCGTGCTCCAGCGGGACTCTCGTTGATATTTTAGTGATATAGAAATGTATTTAGTATTATGATAATGCAGACTTGCTAACATTCAATATAGCTATTTCAATCAGACAACGACAGACGCCATATCGATGCAAGAAATCTTTGATTAAAGTACATTTTTAAAGTAATTCATATTTCCATACATCAATCTTCTGCACCGGATATAGGAAATATCTCATAAAGGAACCGGATATTATTACAGACACCGGTAAAAAGCCGAAATTGTATCACAAACGTCCTCTGAATATTCGTCACTGCGTGTTGTGTATGTTCTCATTAGCTTTGACGTGAGCTGGAGCGATCAGTCGGACTCGGCGGACTCATCATCTGCGTTTCAGAGAAATTTTGTTTTCATACTTTCATGTAAAGTTTTATTTTTTCGTGTACATGAGCCACTGAAAAATATTTCATACATCAGTATTCTAGTGGTACTACTTCACCTACCACCACTATTCTACCACTTTTACTGTATCTACTTTCGTGGTAGTTAGGATGTTCTATTATTAGAATAGACGGGCTTTATCAAGAATTCGTGCCTGTTGCGTTTCGCTCGGTAACTGACAGTGTTCAAGGCCCAACCTTCCATCCTTTTATATTTTCTACTTCCTTTTCCTGCATTCCCTTTAATCCATGTGGTAAACCAGGTGATTCCACTGGTATTGCAAAAGTATGTGGCATCGATTATCCTAGACTATCAGACAGTGCGGATATTTATTTACAATCTGTCTATATAACAAAAATGCAAACACACCGCAGCACCACGAGAGTTAAGATAATATACAAAAAAATATCAAAAAGCAAACGACACAGTAGAATGTGATTTATACTTGTTAACACTTAGCCAAGATGTGACCAGGACATTGGCGCGGTCTCCACGCCAAGTCGGTCCTCGCCAAAAAATTGTCTTAATTGCCGGCCTGTCTCGATGAAGATTTACTTGGCAGCGCTATGCTTTGTTTCATCCGCAGTATACGAGTATATGTTACGTGTGACCTCTTTCAAACTTCTTTTAATATTTTTATATACACTAAAATAGAGTAAATTCTTGCGGACGAGCATCGTGATTCAACGTTGCAGATAGTCTAAATGTTTAAATTACCTACTTAGCTGGAAGTTGCAAGCTTAGAAGTCCAATATATACATATGTACTTTACAATTAAAAAAGAAGAGGTATAAATAATTTTATATGTAACATTATAGACAGAAGAAAGTATTTATTTTTTATATGTTTATATTTATTTAACTACACGTTTTTATTATATTTTGATATAATATTATTGTATATCTAAATGTTAAACTTCTTAAGACATAGCACTTGTATGTTTTTTCTTATCAACTAGTGACCCGACCTCTCACTAAGCCCTAAACATTTCTCATATTACGAGTACTTTATACGAATACATTACGTACAATGAAAGAGATATTCTCATGGAACCATGTTTGTTTGTATGCTGATATATATATATATATATATATATATATATATATATATATATATATATATATATATATATATATATATATATATATCTACGTATAAATCATACTAATTCGTTGTTTCAAAAAAGAACAACACAAATACTATACCTACTCGTATATCACGTTCTAAACAATCATTTGACAGGTAACCGTTAAAATCAAAAGGTAGCAACATAGTGTGAAACACATACAAATTAATTACAATATCGACGTTAATACAACGAGTGGTATAAAATAGAGAATGTCATGAGGATAAAGGCCAATTACCGCCCTGTAAGGCCCGTGCGCCCTCGCCCTGATAACCCCCCACCTCCCCACCCCTCGAACTCCTAAGTGCTTTTACATATTACTCCTAAACTGTTATTTTGTAGATCACTTGTAACAACTTGCTGCGAATATATTTAAGTACAAACAGTTTGATGCATATGCATAAGATATACTTTAATTCTTCTTTATGATATACAATCGGACAGGTGTCAATAATCTATACTAGTATTATAAAGAGGTAAATTTTGTGAGTTTGTGACGTTGTAGGGGGTAATCTCTGGATCTACTGAACCGATTTAGGTGAAATTTGATAAGAAGATAGTTTGAGACCCTGGAAAGGATATAGGATACTTTTTATCCCGGAAATCATCCCTGAAGGGGGTGAAAATGAGGATAAAAGTTTGTATTGGGAAGCAAGCTAGGGAAAAACCCGAACAACGCGAGGGTGAGTCGCTAGTATAATATAAAATTAAAGATTTATTCCGTTCCTTGCTTAGTTATAAGTAGTAAAACTATTGCTTAAAATCTCTTAAAAATGACTATCCCTTTATCTTCTCTCATCAAACGTACACTTCCTATTTCTTTTCTCTTGATAATACATATATAATTGATTTAAAAATACTAGATTTGATTCTCAGTAAACTAAAACACGAGAATTTCTACATTTAGACACAAAAGTTTAGTAATATTTGAATATTGTAAACGTAAATATGTATATTTTGTTGATTTAATTCAGGCACAGCGTAGAATCGAATCGCATCTTTACGTAGAAATACTCTATGATTATTTTTCACTCCGATACAGTAATGGTTTTCCCGTGTGACCACAATATGCAATGAGTACGTAGGGCTGCGTGAAGGAAGGCGGGTCGCATGTCAGAAACAATTAATTTAATAACGATAACTTCTGGCAAGTATAAGTGATAAAGCAAATTAAAAGTTAATTACTCGGTTAGAGTACAAAAACAAGAACTGTATTTACATACGTGGAGGAGCGTGTGTAATTCGAGGGTACTGTAATAAAAAGCCGCCCTAAGGGGTAATGTTGGGTTTGCACTCGGGAGATCGAATATGTTACTGGTTATTGTTGCATTGTTCCGAATTACTGTTTAACAATTTGTTTTATGGCACAATGGTCCCAAAAGTTCAGCCAATAAATACAAAATAGAACAAACCTATTTAACAAGCGATCTCACAGCGTTCTCACTTTGCTGATACTTTACGAGGAGACGCGTTTTTAATATATTTTTGTATCATAACACCACAATAACTCTCATATATAAAAAATTGTTATAGAAGGTGAACCCTTTTAAACCATATAAGCTACACTTTGCAAGAAATCTCATCAAGCTTTTGCATAAATGTTACGTAAAAGAAGGACAAACAAACAAATACACTTTCCCATTCATAAAATTAGCAAGGAAGATAAAATAAGAAGAAAAAAAGAGAAAATGAATGCTGTAGCAACTGTTATAGCAACCTATTGAGACATTGATATGGAAAAATGTTATTCTTACTTTTATTTTCCTTTTGTCAAAATGAATAGGAATCCGCAATTAAATTAAGGCGCTCCAGAAATGACAATATCGTTACAAATGATTTTTCAATATCTACACTAGGCTACTGTTTCATTTTTTATTGCATTTTTTGGGCATTTAATTTTTTTTTCTCATATACTATAATCGTCGGATGAATAAATACTCGTATATATGAATAGCACGCTATTCGTAGACCTGTGAAAATATGCTATGAAACAAACGTTGCACGAGTGTATCGAACACTGGCCGATTTTTTACACTTTATATTAAACTAGCAGAACTCGCGGCTTCGTTCACGATCAAATCACGAAAAATACGAAATTTCATGCAAATATGTCCCAGGAATAAAAAGTTTCGTACAAACTTTTATCCCCTATTTCACCCCCTTGGGGGTTGAATTTTAAAAAATCCTGCCTTCGTCTTATGAGGAATACGTGTGCGAAATTTAAATTTTCTAGCCTTAAGGGTTTGGTCTGTGCGTTGATACATCAGTCAATCACTTTTGCCTTTTATATATATACATGTTGCATTATATTTACGTAAATATATTTTATATAAAATAGTTTTATAGCAAATTGAATTATTCATGTGAAATGTTAAATCTGTAAATATTTTCACATGTTACGTATTAGCTACAGCCGTTGACCGCCAACGAGCCGTGACATGAAACACTTTCGCCAAACGTGTCCTGCTGCATTGAATACACTGTCGATGCATTTCGTGATGACTTTTTAATTAACATAATGATACTCGTAAATGGTGAATGATTAATATATTTTTGTTGTCCTAAATCATAAAAATTCGAGCACAAAATTACCAATCTATACAGATAAATAAAATTGAAGTGTCTGTTTGTAATGTCAAAATAACAACTTTATACTAAATGCATATGGAATTATATACGGTACTTATAAGAAAAACACAATTTTTAAACTTTTTGGCTGTCTGTCTGTCTGTCTTTCTGTTTGTTTCGGCTAATCCTCGAAACGGCTGGACTAATTTTAACGGGACTTTCATTGACAGATAGCTGATATTATAAGGAGTAACTATTTTTATTTCAGAAAAAGAATTAAAGTTTCGTCCAAAAAATAAAAACTATCTACTAACCTAGGTAGGAACGAATCCGAGCGAAGCGATGGTGAGTCGCTAGTTAGTAATAAAATTAGTTAATAACGAATGTAATAATAAATAAATATAATTAATAAATCAAATTTAATTTATGTTGAATTAATAAACACAAAAAAAATAGAAATATTTTTTTAGACAATGTCCCAATATGTCTGCTAGACAGGAAATAAAGGAATTATCCAAACCAGTGAATATTCGTCGTAGATATTTGATAAAATGAATATTGGGTTATGACAACTATGGGAAATCCCCATGATTTTTTTGCTAAGTGTTAAAAGGTAAAAGAATTAATGTGTGGCTTTATATTAAAAGTATATTTTTTTACTTTTAATATAAAGGCACAGATTTTAATTTACGCGAGTATGAAATATAATAATTGTTAAATTGACTTTTTACGAAAAATTGGGATCGATGCAGAAGAAAATGGTCAAGAAAATGTAGATAGATGATAAAAAAGCATATAGGTCATGTATCACATAGAAGAAAAAAAAGCATGTGCTCTATCTGACGATAAGCAACCATCGCCTACTGCTACTCTAACATACAAATAAAACTTAACAAAATATATAATACTTTCTTAGATTTAAGCGAATATTTGACATTTTAAATAAAACTAACTTTTCGGATTTTTTCGCGGATTTATTTTCATTTTTGGTTCCCGAAGTTTCGATTGCTTTACAGCAATCATGGTCACGGGAGAGACTGAGGTGTTAGATGTCTCAAAAGTATTATATAGTTGTTACAGACAGCCTACCCACAAAATAACAAAATGAATTCAAAAAATATGTAGTCAAAATATAAAATATACATATAAACATTTATCAGTTAAGACTTTCAGTCGGCTTATAAAATTCAAATGCCTTCTAAAAATGGATGAATAAAATAAAATAAAATAAATAAGGCATATTGTCGACGGTTACGTAAAATGACTCGCTCGCTTTCTTTGCGATGTTTCGAGAGCGACTGATTTAGTATTCATCCAATTTGCATACTTCAAACTTATTTATTTTACTTATACTTGAATCTTTTGAATATAATATTGCTCATTATTATCAGTCACTGTCGTGACGTTGGCGCCGGTGGCACCGACTTGCGATTATCAAAATAGGACTACATATGTACCTACATATGTATGGAAAAGTTTTTACGTATTTTGTATGTTTCTTTGTAACTTCTTTACAGCTGGCTTTAGATGAAGCTTAATACACAGTCAGACCATGCCCTGGAGGAGCACTATTTGGCACCTGGGGACGCACCAGAGCGACCCGTTAATGAATTGAATAGTGGGTACAACTCTTCATTCAATTCCTACTTATAACTTTGGGGGCTCATAATGTCAACGAACTTGACTTGTATTTCCAATATAATTTCACAATTTTTACGGTAACAAACAAACAAAATGGGGGAAAGAAGGAAGAGAATCCGTCTTATTTTTTGTTTCTTAATTTCAATTACTTGTTACGATACTAATAATTTTAGTACATATTTGGATAAATTTACTGATTACTACTTAAGATTACAAAGTTAAAAGAGGTACAGGCGGCGGATAAACGGCATGTGTCAATAACAATATGCCATCGACTATTGCCTTCGTAAAAGTACCTACGGAACCCTAAAAAACAATCGTATTATGCTTCAAAGTTGTCAGTCGGCGCGGGCTCAGAGGCTGAGGGCAGGGCGGGGGCGGGCGGTCGCGGGCGGCGACGTCGGCGAACTTAATAATATTCCGACGAACGGATATTCAGAAGACGTTTTGGCACAATGTAAGTTCAGATCGAAGGCGTAAAGCTTTGAAGGCTCTATAGAGAAATATTCTTTACAAGTAAAATAAAAAAATAATCATATAAAATCAGCTTTGAATATAAAACCTGTGGCTCTTAAAAGTTGACATTCAAAAGAAGAAACTATCGCAGTCGCTCATAGACAAGAAATATGTATGCAAAATACATATCTAAGAAAGAATATTTTGCGCTCGTATATTTTAAACTAGCGACCCACCCACGCTTCGCTTCAGGTTTGTCCCTAGAAAAAAAACAAATCTATCCCGCGGGAACCGTACATTTTTCCGGTATGACATATAGCCTATAGCCTTCCTCAGTTAACGGGTTATCTAATGCAAAAAGATTTTTTTCAAATCGGTTCCTGGGATTAACGCGTTCAACCAAACAAACAAACAAAGTCTTCAGCTTTATAATATTAGTATAGATTTCCTGTAATAATATGGATTGTAGATAGTCATCTCAACCAAAACGTACCGTTATCTATGTGTTACTTTTTTTTACACTTAAATATTATGTTTTACAACGTCGTAGCATAACATAATTAAGCAACATTAATCTTAAAACTTTATCATTCAAAGTCTATTTTTGTTCTTCCACTTAACAACTATTAAAGTTCCATTATAGCTTTCATTATAAGTAGTCCTAGATATAAACTTGAAAATCCTCCATTAAAGCCTTACCTACTGATATTAGTAAATGTAATTCTATCCATACTAATATTATAAGTGTGAAAGTGTGTTTGTTTGGCTGTTCTTCTTTAGCGTTAAAACAGAGTGACGGATTGGCGTGATCTTCTGTGTAGAGATAGTTGGAAGGCTGAACAGTCACGTAGGCTTCTTTTTACCGCGGGAGATTACCTCATTGCCGAGGGAAAACACGTTATAATACCTAAAAAAATATTTTTGATCAGAATTACTTGAAACTTGGTATTAATGCACTTCAATACAATGAAATAAATACGTGCATTTTTCGAAATTCATCCCATAAGGGAGTAAATTTTGGAGTTTTTTTTTTTTTGTAGTTTTAACGCGAACGAAGCCGCGGGTTCTGCTAGTAAATAATAAATGTATATATTTTATTTCCATAGAGGTTACTAAAGTCAGATTACCGAAAACGTTATAAAACTTAGTAAACACACCGACACTATAGAAACATGTGAATATTAGGCCCTCACTTACCAGTAGACGTCTTGAATACGCCAATCAATGACCGTCAACTCGCTGCCACTTATAACTTGTCCGAGCGAATGAAAAGCCTCATCGACTCCGCATTGAGAGTCCTTCGGCTAAATTTAGCCAGTTTCAAGTTTCGGTAATACTATGGAAATTAGCTCCCATGAATATGGAACTACTGGATTTTTGCAGAATTAGTAAGATTTTTTGATGATTAAGTTGTTTTATTTTCTATTATATTCATTTTTTTCTACATAGAAAAAACATGAATAATAAATATTATTCAATTCAATTTTTTTTTGTGTATGACTTCAAACCGTGCCAGTAACTTTTTTGACTCAACGGTTAATAATAATTAATATTATAATGAGTTTTATAAAAATCACGGAATAAATCTATCTCCTACAACAAGGAAAGCCGTTAAGGCACCATAAACCTTTATGGAATTCTTTTGTTAAATAATGATATGCAATTATACATTTGAAATTTAAATTGAGATCCATTTTCACATAATTCGTATTCCCAGGAAAAAAGAGACTTTTATCAATCTCATGAATAATTATCTTTTGCCCATCTGCGACAATCTCATTATAATTGATTCAGCTATTTTAAAAATAAGGCAGACAAACACACAGAGAGATTGTGTATTTATCCGTAACGACCTCACAGATGCTACCTAACAAACATCCCCCAAAAATCGGAACACATACTCATCTTTTACTTTACCTTAAGTGACTTGTCAGTAGTCTGTTAAAACAAAATTATTTAATAAAACCTATACATACAATAAAATTCTAATTGAGTCGAATCTGTTCAATATATATTTTTTTTGGAAAATCTTATTTAAATAGTCATTATTATCAATACAGAGGCAGAATCTATAGTTTTTAAGAATTTTTGTCTGTCTCTCTGTTTGTCTGCTGTTTGGGCAGATTTTGTTGGGTATGATGATAGCTGGTTATCCGGTTCAACATATAAGATACTTTTTACTGCGGGAAATTATCTCATCTCTGAGAAATCTATACTAAACATCAAAACGCTCTAGCTGAGCCGCTAGTTAATAATTAAAGATCAAATTACATTATATTTATCGACGCTAGAATAGAAGACAAGTAAAAAGAAACTCATGTATTTTAGTACAATTCTCAAAACATTCTCAAAACAGGATCAGTTGGTCGACTAACTAAAACTTTTGCCATTAAATAATGCTTTCCGCCGCGTTATATAATGATTAGATTAAATTGTTTTTATTCTAAGGCATAAACTGAAATGAAGAAAGTTGAAAACGAAACGCCATTCCATGGAACGGCGGTTTGGTTATTGTGTAATGCATACCATGTGATATGTCCAGTGTACAGGCATATTTTTTTATTATAAAACTTCTTTATCCTACTAATATTATAAACGCGAGTAAGAATGTGTGGATGTTGCTCTTTCATGCCAGAACGTCTGAACGGATCTGGATAAAATTTGGCACAAAGATATATTATAGTCTGGAATAATACATAAGCTACTTTTTATCCCGAGAAAATGTACGGTTCCCGTGGGCTAGGGCGAACTCGAGTGAGGCTAGAGTGAGCCGCTAGTTTAGAATAAACGGAGAAATTACGTGTAGCTCTATGTGTGTGTGCGTGTGCGTGCGTAAGTGAATTCGTCTATATTCCTATAAAGGGGAAAAAAACATTTTTATAACAAAACAACAACAATATTGTAATTCAACGCGAGTTACAATATTGTCCCTTACAGGTTTCGATAAATGTGTCGATCGGAATCAAACCCACTATCAACGTTTACACATATTTACATATAAGGTTAGATACAAGTGTGAATGCACAAACCCATTTGTCTAGTTATTACAGACGACATCAATACGCATCGCTGTCATACGAGGCTCGTTAGTACCTCCCCAGTCGCTGCGACATTCTCTACTTGCTCATATACCTTTATTTTGTATATTTTGTTTTACAAGCGATCTACTCTCGCTTCGTTCGAATGCGTCCCGAGGTGTTTTCTGTTTTTACTTTATCTATACTGATATTATAAAGAGGTAAAGTTTGTGAGTTTGTAACGTTGTAGCGGGTAATCTCCGGATCTACTGAACTGATTTAGATGAAATTTTGTAAGATAGTTTGAGTCCCTGGAAAGGATAATTTTTTCCTGGAAATCATCCCTTAAGGGGGTGGAAATGGGGATGAAAATTTGTATGGGGAATCAAGTTAGGGACGAACGCGAGCGAAGCGAGGGTGAGTCGCTAGTATATTATATACAGGCAGGGTCACCTTTTGGCGAATTTTATTCTTAACCTATGTGTTATTCTAGGTTATAGTCTGTATGTGTAATAAATTTTATCCAAATATTCAAGCTTTTTCAGCGTGGAAGAATAACAAAGAAGTATGTTTGATAAATATGATTTAAATTTTAAATATTTTTATTTTACAAAAAATGTACTTTTTGCCAGGATAAATAATGAAGCTTAATAAAATATTCACTGAACGTAGTTATCTATTAAAAAGAATTTTATTATAAACCGAACATGCTCCGCCAGGACTGTTGTTTTTCAACTTGTAGGTAAGCCAATAACATTGACACATTCAGACTTTTCATATTAATAATAAGTTTACTAATATTATAAGGTTTATTTTATATTTCGTTGTTTTGTATTTCTTTGTTTTAAAGTACTAGTCCCTGGATTTTTATGCTATTAAAAACCCATATATTGATGATGGTTATCATCCCATAAAATCGTGAATCTCTAAAGAGATATTTAAAAAATCGTTTAATATTCTTGTATTTAGAAACAATAAAAATATCTTCTTTTCTTTTAATTATATACACTATAATTATGTCTTAAGGAGTCTACCAACTACACCGTCTCATACCATGACCGTGCTATGAACGTATCAGACACGGAAACAGCGCGGACTACTATGCCCACTAGAACGTATCAATAGCGTAAGATACCCGTACATAACGTTTTTAGTGTTGCGTATGCTCACCATTGCGCCGCCTGCGCGCACCGGTCAAGCAACGTCGCGTACCGGTACCGGCAAAATATTCTCGATGACAATTGTCAACGCTCCGTTCAACGCGAAGGTACCGGTCGGTGACGGAACGGTCTAGTGGACAGAGTCTCATTCTTTTCAATACACAGAATATTTTTTCCCTGACACGGTCCTAGCACGGTCATGGTATGAGACGATGTAGTGGGCAGACTCCTTTACGGTGAAGGAAAACAATGTGAGGAAACCTGCATGTCTGAGAGAATTTAGTAATTTTCGAAAGACATGTAATAATAGTCCGCCAACCCGCACTGATTGACTATGGCTTGATCCAATCGTATTGAAGGGAGACCCACTCCCAGCAGTGGGACGTTAAAAAGGGTTGAATACACACACTATAAGTATATAAATGCAGATTAATAATGTTCCTTTCAACAATATTTATTGTACGGCTAGTGGCTACTGCCGCCGCCGGAACTTAACATAATTACTGCTTCATTGCACTACACATAAAGGGCGTAGCGGTTCATTTGAATAATTTTCCAATTAACTGCTCCGTGTCAACTGTATATTGTACTCATATGCGAATGTTTGAAAAGACTGTAATTTCTTTTTAGAATTACCTTACACACTCAACGACTAACTCTTTATTGGTTGCCGTGTGCCGGTGACCCGTGTAATACACAAAGAACACTCAAACACACAGATAGAAAAAACATTTATGACTGATAGAAATATTCAGTCCGAGTAGGACTCAAACCCACTATATTTGAACATATTTAAAGCCTGAATTTATTGTAATTAGACTACAATTATAAAAACAAATGTGCGTATAAATGTGTATGAATGTTTTTTACCTACTACCTACTACTTCACGTTAAAAAACCTGAATGTATTTAGATGAAATCGAGTACACAGATAGACCATGACCTGGGATAACATATGGGCGATCTACGGACACACCCGAGCGAAGCGAGGGTAAGTCGTTCGTAGCTCACATACATATTTGTTATGGAGGGATATGACTTGTACCATTGCTAGCGAGCTTTGGTTAGCTATGATATTTATATATCATAGATAATGAACCTACAAAATACTTACACAAAATCTATCCCACACTTATTGCAAGAGCAATGTGTCATAATCTACACATCATATAATAAAGGCTACATTTTAAATTCTATTAAAACTTTTATTATGAAACTTTATTATTAAATAGTAGGAATAATTCAAAAACAGAACTTTTAGCATCTAACTAACGAGTGTTACTTAACAACGTGGACCTCAATTCGCACTAGTAAATACTTAACGCGTAGTGAGTCACCGCATCCCGCCCGTCCCGCCCGCCCCCGTCACCTGTCACCGCCATACACGCTAAAACAAACGCCTAATTATTCAAAAGCTTTTAAAACTAACGAAAATTCATTAAATGTATTACAATCTCTCATTTTAAGTTGTATTATAATCTCACAATTGAGTAAATCGGATGTTTTTTAGTTTTTTTTTTTTAACTATAATTATTTTAACATAAGGGAAGGATTTTTTGTGTTAAAGGAATGAAACAGGACTTATTGTATTGGTGTTATATAACTTTAGCAAATCTGGAAATTAACCGACACCAGCCCACATGTACAATGTAATAATAATAATAATCCTTTATTGTACACCAAAAAGAAACATAAAATATATAAAAAAAGAACATAAAGAAAAGATGCGCAGCAGGCGGCCTTGACGCTGGAAGCAATCTCTTCCAGGCAACCTTGAGGTGGAGGAATAAGTTTTCATAAAAACGGTAGGCGGTGTACTTGCTTTTACACGTTTATATATAGGTATAAATTCTTATAGATAAATATATAACTCCATACATAGATACATACATACATACATACATACATACCCACATGTACACACATATTTAACAAAGTTGCTTGGTAGGAATGAATAAAAACCAAAGACGGCAGCTTATTAAAATACGATAAAAATATGGTATTCAAATACACAGAGAATCGTACAAAGTATTTCTTTTGATCGAGTAATCCGCTTTACGAAATAAATTTTAAGCTGAAAAATGAGTTAAAAAAGATTTTTTTACTGGTCCTGTTGTAAATGTAGAGTCGATACTTAGGCGACACTTACACAATAATCGACTGCGCAATTTTCCACTTTATAACTCAAAGATAAAAAATATTATAATTTAAAAATTTCAAAGAAATCAAGTGAAGACTTATTTTTAATATGAAATATTAAAAATCTCTATAATTTTTATTTGCCGTTTTTATTTTATTTTATTTCAAACTTTTTTGTGATTTAAATAATGACTTGCCGAGGGCCGATACTTAATAATGTGCTATCTAAGATAATATTTAGTAAAATACAGTAAATACATACATCAAATGCCTTACCCTTGAACTTGTAACTTAAAAAATAATTCTTATTCGATAATTTGCGTCAGTATACAAGGTATAATGCGGTACAAATGAATGTAAATGTAAAAATGTCAATAGTACACGTATAAAAGTCTATATTTTCTAAATATAATTAGACTAGCGACCCACCCTCGCTTCGCTTCGGGTTCGTCCCTAGACAAAAACAAATCTATCCCACGGGAACCGTACATTTTTCCGGGATGCTATACGAGTATAGCCTATAGCCTTCCTCAGTTAACGGGCTATCCAATGCAAAAAGAATTTTTCAAATCGGATTAGTAGTTCCTGAGATTAGCGCGTTCAACCAAACAAACAAACAAACTCTTCAGCTTTATAATATTAGTAAAGATATAGACAAACTAGTTCAGTGCCTTTTTATCCTGTGTGTCAACTGGTTTCTTTTTTTTTGTCCAGTAGCTATTGATGAGCTTCAGTGTTATCAATAAAAGAAAATTTGAAAACAGTTTTTTTTACATACATAGGTAAATTCTATTCATATATGTTTTATTTAAATTTTGAATAACGATTATGGCGGAATTTGACCACTGTGCGAACATTAGTTCAATTAAATTGAATATTTGATTATAATAATCGATTAAAGTCGCGTCAAAAGTAGATATTGTACAACAAGATCCCAGAAAATCTTCAAAAACCTTCTTAGATCGCCAAATTCAAAAAAAAATGTTAAAAAAAGTATGTGTGCGAAAGGCTATTTATTATACAATAAATAATTTTATAGAAGATGGTACGCCTTGGGACTGAAGTGATCGCCTCCAGGCAACTTTAACTTTATAGAAATATTGTAAATTATAATTTAACTTTATAAAAAATGTAACGAAATAATATTAGTCCCGTTGAGTTTCTTTCGCCAGTTCTTCTCAGGTCTGAGGCTTTTTTCCGAACTGGTAGTAGACTCATGACGTTCAGTAAAAGAATGTAATAATTTAATGCTGAATAAAATATTTTGAATTTGTATATAAAAACGAAATTCCCGCAGTCGGAACGCTACCAGGAACTTCCCTACATCGCAGTGTCAAAGTTTGATTCACTCTCCCCGGCGGGGCTGCCAGCG
Source organism: Fabriciana adippe (assembly GCA_905404265.1). NCBI lineage: Eukaryota > Metazoa > Arthropoda > Insecta > Lepidoptera > Nymphalidae > Fabriciana > Fabriciana adippe. Next base: position 603,188 of record FR989993.1, read on the forward strand.
ACGCGTGCCAGCCGAGCTTGGCAACGACATCTACTGGACCATCTTATATAATAAAATTTATATTGTCTGTTTGCGCGTTCGTTTTTATAGGAGATAAGGATAAATTTTATTTCCAACTACGACAGATAGGTAGAAATTGTTCTTAGTTATATTACATAACTTTAAATTAACGTAAATCCATCCTAACACAAAATTAATCTATACACATAATAAAATAGTAACTTAGCAAAATCGATGTGCCCGTATCACGCAAAAAGTACTGAACCGATTTTTTTACTAATGGAAAATCTTTCATTCCCACGGAAAAACGCAATAACTGGTTCTATCGAGTCGTTTTTAGAAAACATGGCAATTTACGCTGGCGTAACCTTAAGAGATACATCAAAACAATTTACTAGAAATTTATAGGTCTTAATAAGGCCTACAGAGAAATCTGCAATATCATAAGTCTCTCTCCTCTAGTACATTCGTAACTATTATATATAACTATAACTAGTCATATCTTTCAAAACGTGCTTAGAAACGTATCCGAGTAAAGCGAGGTCAAGTCACTAGTATAAAATGAAATTATTGTTTTAAATAATCTAATGTAATTTTCATACCTATGAAATATGCTTACAAAACATATAACATCAAAATTAGGTACACTTAATTTAAGTAAAAACGTATTTTATTTTCTGAACGATAGTAAAATCCGCATGAAACAAAACAAGTAAACCTGCTTTGTCCCAAAGAACTAAAATCGACATTCAAACAGAAATAGCAATTATACTTACTCCTTAGACTAACAATGACCTTATTCTATGTACAATACACAAGTCCAGTGCCATACCGCATCTATTTATGTAAGATGCGAGCCGCAGAACTATACATTTGGTAGTTAATAGGCAGGAGTAGGTGCGGTGAAGCCTACTGCAGCGGTTCCCAAATGGTGGTCACATGGGTTCTGAGATCCGTCCGAGAGTTAATAAAACGTTGTCAGGCATGAATCCTAATTTTAATACTAATATAAATAAATATGTGAAAAAAATTCATTTATCACATTAAATAGGTTATATTTTTGGTACAATAAATATTATTATAAGTATTAATATTTTTCATTTATTTGTTCTTTTAAGTCAAACAAAAAAGTATTATAACTGAAACACAATCAGTTTAGTTATTATCAGAATGGGGATCCGTTAAAAAAATATGATCAATTAGGGTTCCGTGGCCAAAAAATATTGAGAACCGCTGGCCTAATTGCTGTGTACTGTATGCGAGCTGGCGTGTCACGTCGCGTCGTGGCGAGCTACATCTGCATTAATTCATCTAATGTGACTCATCAAGCGAGTGATCCCATTCTATTTCAAATCTTTTATCTGCCAGCATCATCATGCGGGGCTTAGCTTTGGTATGGACTTAACTTCTGACTATATGCATGTAACATACATACATACAGTCAGAAGTTAAATTCTCCATTTTCAATAATGCTGTAAACTTGTTTAAAAATAGATAAATTGTCCTAATAAGTTTCTTTTCTGAAATGCTAATCTATACATATAATAAAATTGTAACTAAGCCGAATCTGTATATTAAATGTTTTTTGGGAAATCTTATTGAAATAGACATTATTATCGATACAGAGGCCAAATCCATAGTTTTTAGAATTTTTGTCTGTCACGGAAAAACCACTGGAGGGATTTGATGAAATATGATGGTAGCTGGTTATCCGGGTCAACATATAGGATACTTTGTACTGTGGGAAAATATCTCATCTCTGAGAGATCTATACTAAACGTTAAAACGTAAAGGGACGAAGCCGGGCGTAGCGGGGGTGAACTCATAATGTAATGCGGTTTATAAATTATAAGCTGTGCTTTATTTTTATTTTAACTTTGATCTGAAAGTATTAGCTTTACTTTGATATAGTTTTAAAACAGCAGTAAGTAGAAGTAAGTCAAAATAAAAGTTAAAAGTGAAGCTAATAAAAACGTTAAAACATAGATTAACAGAATACATTATTATAACTAAAATATTCGTAGTACCAAGTCTTTTCTTTACCGTATTAATTGGTGTAACATATTACAAATCTCCTCGTATAGAGCTTGAACCTGTGACCATTTCTAAGTTTTTTTTTTCTTTTTACTAAATATTTCTATAGTAAAATACAAATTTTCTTCTTTTTTAGCAAATCAATAGTATAACGTGTTAAAACTTAACTGAAAGTATTAAAAGTAATACGTTTCGTTTGTTTTCAGGTGCATGTTAAAGGATAATATTGATAATAATATAGGTTAAACGGAGCGTGAAAAAGCACGTATGCGGGCCGACGAGGTGAGGTTGATCGGTGTCGAGATCATGTCCCGGAACCGATGGACTTCATTCCTGGACTCCACTGTCGCTTACCATCAGGCGTGATGGAGTCATCTTGTCGAGCGACAATTAAAAAAAAAAATTTCAAAGAAATGTTAAGCTTCGATAAACAATATATAGTAGGTAGTGGAAATAATATAAGATAGACATCGAAATTAACACAAAGTTATAGCTGTCGCGTTTACAGAGAAAACTAAAATTTTATAATATACATGACAAAATATGACTCTATAATTAATTTATATAATCAATATTAAATGTAAAATCAATAGTACACCATATGATTTGTATTAGTAATATATAATTACTAGCGACTCACCCTCGCTCCGCTCAGGTTCGTCCCTAGTTACGCTTTAACGTTTAGTATAGATTTCTTAGAGGTACGATATTTTCCCGAAGTAAAAAGTATCCTATATGTTGACCTTGGTAACGAGTTATCATCATACCAAATTTTATCAAAATTGGTCCAGTGTTTTTCTCGTGACGCGACGAAAGACAAAAGTTCTAAAAACTATAGATTCGGCCTCTGTATCGATAATATAATCGATAACTATTACAATGAAATTTTCCAAAAAATAAAATTTAATGTACAGATGGGACTCTGTAAAATTTTATTATATGTATAGATTACATATTTAGTATTATTGTATTTGTCTCAAAAATAACTGTATCTACAAATATCGTGATGACAGCCTGCAGCATACCACTGCTTCAGTTCATTAAGCTTATTAAGCCCTGATAAGATGATGTGAGAGTGTGAGAGTGAGGCGCGCCAAATTACTTGGCAAGGCATCAGAGAGATCATTAAGATTTACATCCACAAAGCAGTCAGGCTTAACACATAATTTACATTAGAAGTACTAAGCATGGCCCTTCATTCGAATAATAATTTTATTAATTCACTAATAATTACTGCCGGCGGCTCCATTTGTGTTCTTTTATTACGTAACTTTTGTTTCATATAGAATATAGAGCTGAATCTGTTCTTAATTGAGCAAATAGATGACAGGCGAAAACTGTAAAAACAATAAATTCTTAATCAATTTGTATAATATTCAAAATATATATCAAATCCTTGTTTTATAAGTATTGAATATTAATGATTACTTGAAGGAGGACAAAATGTTTTGTATAATAAAACCTAAGTTCACAAAAGATGTTTCTCAAACGTTACTGGAAAGATTATCCTTAGCGAAAGGGCCAGGCCAGAACTCTAAATACGATTCCCGCCTGCGTTTGTTTACGTATTGATAAAAACCCTTATCATTCAAGGACCATTTGCCACTAACACACTACACTATGTCTGCCATTTGCGGCATACTTAAGATGAAAAAATTCTTCACTAGAAATTCTAAATATATATTATTATTTTTTATTTTAAATATTATTATTTTCTATTCTAAATATTATTATTTTTTATTCTAATATTATTATTTTTTATTCTAAATATTATTACTATCTAGTTCCACGGTAAGCTACGAGGCTTGTGTTATGGATACCAGATAGTTGATACACTACACATATATAACTTTAAATACATACATATTTAAAATATAAACACCCATGACTGGAGTACAATCATTCGTGCCACACAAATAAATGCCCCCAGCGGGATTCGAACCCGCGACCGCTGGCACAGTAAGTAGGGTCACAGCAAACTGAGCTCAACGTGTCGTCGATCAGAAAGACTCCTTTTTTTTCTCTCTTCTTTTGGTACAATAACTTAACCTTCAACTAAGTATTCGGATTTTGAAGTATAATATATTAAATAAAGTTTATACGTAAAATATATCAGCGTGTTTTTTTCCAAAGAATCGACACCGCAGTCCACACAGGGGATGCAAATAAAGTTCTTACTACTTGAGTTATGTCCGCATGGAAAGGTCAGTACAGAAATTATTAAGTAAACGATAGTTTTATAGATATACTAATGAATTACCCTGGCTTCGCTAGGGTGAGTCCCTATGCTTGAATAGTTTAGGGACGCAAAAAAAGAAATGTCCAAAAAAAAATATTTTTTGGGCCAAGAACTTTCGCAGGCATATACAGCATAACTCACCAGAGATTCATCACAATCGGATCAATAGTTTAGTAATGCATAGAGGGCAAATACACGAAAAATAATTTTTATTTATTGCATTATATTTTTTTCAGGTAGGTCTACTTTGTTAAGTTTTTTTCTACCTGGCGCCGCGCCGTGCCGCCTAATGTTTGTTGCCAACAGTGATTATTTACAAGTCCTATTGGTAGCAAACGAGTGTTAAATATTCCGTAAATCTTATCGATCATTTAAATATGGACTACAGATAATTATTTATAAGAAAATTATTATGTCTATCTCGATAGTTATAGCTTCAGTGTGTATAGGCAAGGTTGTAATCGTTATAATGTATATTATTTAAATCTGTAAAAGAATCTATATATTATTACGTGAAGAGAAAACTTTGAATCTCTTTTTAAGCATAATGCATGCACGGGAGGAGTACGAGCTTTGGCATAGTTAAAAGGTTATATAGAGAAGGACTGCAGAAAGTCAAAATTTATTAACTTTCTTTTACCAGCGGATCCGCTCACGTATTTTATTTATATATAATTACTTCACTGCTAATATATCTATAAGTGCAAATCTCTGAATCTATGGGCCCGTTCGAAAATTCTCCTGGATTTTATAGGTTATCTATATAACTTTGAAAAAAGAACCTCAATATCGATCAAACTTAATGACTTATGGTTGATTTTCAATCACGTAGCGATCACTAGTATTTTAAAACTATGATAAAATTGTTAATTAGATTATTATTTTACCTGCTGTTCTTATTTTTACTTTGACTACAAAATGTTCTATGTAAGTATTTCATTTATAACTTGTATTATCTTTAAAAATATACTTATAAATAAATATAAAATCTAATTGAGATGAATAGAGCGAATGATTATTAAAAATTTATTCGAAAAAATCTTATATAAAAGAAATGATAGTTTAAACGACGACATTTCGTGCCATCAAGAACATTATCAAAGTAATTATCACATGGTGAAGGCTGGCAAGTGCTCGCAGTTGGCCGGCTTCCGTTCTGCGGCGAGCGACAGCCTCGAATGTAACTGACTCGGAAAGTTAAAAGATCGCATTAAACATGTCTACTTTGGAGGTGTTCATATGAACCTATTTATTACTAGCGACTCACCCTCGCTTCACTCGGGTTCGTCCCTAGCTTGAGTATAATAACATGGATATAGTTTTTTTAAGTATTAAAACCTTCCGTGGACCTTAAGGAACATACAAAAAAATAAATTAGCCGAATTGGTCCAGCCGTTCTTGAGTTATGCGCTTACCAACATTCATTTTTATTTATATAGAAGATATATCACGATCAAGCCATGATGTAGGAGACACGTGTATTTAGGACAAACTGGTACCAGCAAAAAGTTGTATTCTACACACATAGAGGGCCTAGTATAAGTTTTTATGACGTTCCTTTATGAGAACGAATATTATATTATTTGATGGCAAAATTTACAACGGTTATTGATCACTTTTTTATTAACAAGATTTAAGCATATTTAAGTATAGTGATTTGGAGTTTGGTGTTGGCTTTTTAGCGAAGAATAAAAATGGTTACCTAAAATTTTTTTTTTTTATCAATTTCCGAAAACTTCACGAAGTACTTCGATAAAATACCTAAACTGCACAATTCCCACTATTACTTTACCACATAATCTATACTAATATTATAAAGAGGAAAGATTTGTTTGTTTGTACCGAATAAGCTCCGAAACTACTGGGCCGATTTAGATGAAATTTGGTAAGAAAATAACTTGAGATCCTAGAAAGATATAGGTTCGTTTTTACCAAAGAAATCATCCCTTAAAGAGGTGAAAATGGGGATGAAATTTATATGGGGAATCAACCTAGGAATGAACCCGAGAGAAGCCAGAGTGAATCGTTAGTTCTAAGATATAAGTATATCTTTTTCAGGAAGAAAGAGGACAAATTTCATAATATTCAAAACATAACTTCGCCACTGCTAATATCCCAAAAGCTAAGACTAACAATAATGTTCAAAGGACCGTTCAGTTTTACAAATTAGGTAATAAACGATACAAGGGTCATTGTTATTCAACAACGCGGGATAATAAATTAACTCCCGTCTAATTGCTTTCTGAATGGAGTCATTACCGAAGCGGTAGTTTTTCTTTGGGACGAATTTAGAATATATTATTGAATTAAGCTAGACTTTAGTACATCTATCAAATTATATTACCTATAAAACTTAACGGTTATGAAAATAGCTTAGTTAATAACTTGTTAGTTGGTCTGTCCTTCTTTCACGCAGCAACGCCCGGATGTAGATTATTATGGGACAGAGAGTGATCTATGTAGTATGTATCTATAATGTATATATGTATTTATACTTTAAAATGTGCGTGTTAACAAGTATGTACTTTATTTGGATAACTGTCTATTTACGTAAAATGACACATTTAAACATATTTAGTCGCCGCGTGGCTAAAAATCAACCATAATTCATTAAGTTATAGGTATATTTATTGCCTTGCGTATATTACAATATTAATCTACTCTCAATTTGACCACAGACTTTAACAATAAACAAAAGAGTATATATGCGTGTGTGTGTCCAATAGTGTAGTGTTTATAATGGTTTTTTTTTATTGATTTAATGTATTTTTTATGCATAATTTTAAAAAAATATTAGTATTCTGCGCTCCTTCTCTATATAAACTATAAGTGCAGCAAATTTCATACTCCTCCGTCCACGCAATTTTGGTAAAAATGTACACTTATTACTATATAGATAATATATAATGTAATATTATTTTATATAATCACGCACACCCACTAACTCTAAATTCCTTTCCATAAAAAAACTTACAAAGTCCACAACTAAAAGTCGTATATCTTACTTTATTTAGATCGTACTACCAAAACTAAGAGAAATGGGGGACGTGTTGCTGACTTCAATCAATCATATTGAATCAATATTACAGTCCCAAACAAAACAAAGGGATGTTCCACATTGGTGTCAGATCAAGATCAAGGCATTCATTTAAAAAGGTTTCATGTTCAATGCCTACAAAATCAATGTTGGTATTTTTGTATTGACCTTATAAACGTTTTATGATTGACTAGTTTCACCCGCGGCTCCGCTCGCGTAGTAAGTACCTACGTCAATAAGAAGCCTGTATGTTGATCAGGATATAAGCTATTCCTGGTTGTTGTAGTCTGCCTCGATAGGCCAACCGTCGTATTTAATATTTAAATTATGTAGGTATTACATATAACTTTTTATTTTGGTTTAAAAATAAAAAGATTGTACGCGTTGTACATTCCTACGCTCGTTAATATTGAACTTACTTGCGAACAACACGTTTTCTTGCTCTATACTATTTCTGGAGTTCCAAAGATTGATGGAACGTACGACCTTGGACGAGCGAAGCCTTTATTCTTTATGGCTGTGATTTCCGCGTGTTTTGTGAATACCTAAAAATGAAGTGAATTAAATATGAAATTACTGTTACGTATGATCATCATAGTGAAGTTAACAGATAGTTAATGATTACTTACTTATTTAATCATCATTACAAATATCATGTACTGTCTTGATTATTTGTTTGTTGATTTTTAGGGTTTTGTACCTCAAAAGGAAAAAATGTACTCTTATAGGATCACTTCTTTGTTCATCTGTCTGTCTGTCTGTCTGCCAAGGTCCTTTTTACAGGAACGCGTGCAGGCATAAAGTTGAAATTAATATCAAATATCTCTTAAAGCTGTGAAAAAATCAAACTTCCAAGTCAACGCAATCAAAAGATACGGCCGTTTATGCCGCATATTTTCACAATCCCCCCATAAAAAAACATGAAACTTTAAATTTATTTTAAAATTTCATGCTACGAAACCCTCGGTCTGCGGGTCAGACTCGCACTTGTCTGATTGTAGCTACGAGATTATTTATTCAACACTCTCCCTTGCCTTCCTTAAAAATTCTATTATAGATTCTTTTAAAACTTCTCAAATTGCAAATAATTAAATTCAAAGTCTAAGTGCATGGAAAAAAATAAGAACGAATTTCGGAAAACCCACGACGGAATGATATTCAAAATATTGCAAAAAATTTGAGACTTGTCTATATCAATACTTAAAACAAAATTGTTACGTTTCGTAACACAAAACGAAAAGAAGCAGCCTTTTAGTTAAGAACATTCAATGACTTCGTAATCGAATCAGTTTAAGAATAAACACCAAGTAAGTACTATATAATATTTATAATATATTTAAATAAAACAATTTTTTCTGATTTTTTCGTGGATTTATTTTAATTTCCTGTGACCATGATTGTTATAAAGCATTCAAAATTTCAGGAACCAAAATAATAGCAATAATAACAGAGATACATCAAAATAATGCATCGATCATCTTTATTTTAGTAGAAAATTCTTATTTTTCCTGCATTTTAACAAAAGTAATTAACTGTACCTATTAGGTATTAAAAGTCCGAGTTATTGATTGAGACCCTCACAAATGTTTCAATTAGCCGTAACGATTTTGTTTAAACGAGAAAGTGTTAGTCACGACACTATACTTTTTCAACCTGCTAAATGATACAGCATAAAATATATTAGGTTAAAATACATTTTAATAGCATATGGTTTAAAATTAAATTCATATACAAGTTAAAATATTAATAAATTGCAAGGTTATCGGAACTAATCAAAGCAAGAGCTACGCCGTAGCTCGTAGCACGCTACGAGGAAATTAGGGGAAACGAGATGATTGCTTCGAAAACTTCCTTCATATTTAAAATACTCAATAAACATGACTAGCACATTCTAAGTTTCATTCGTCATACTGTCGACGCCTCGCCGCGACTTATAACTACATCAGTAGTTCTAGTAAACAAAATGCATACAACAAATGTTATTGATATATGGCCAAGATACTCAGACACGTGTACCGAGGGATCAGTACAATATAGCTATACTAATATTATAAAGCTGAAGCGTTTGTTTGTTTGGTTGAACGCGCTAATCTCAGGAACTACTAATTCGATTTGAAAAATTCTTTTTGCATTAGATAGTCCGTTAACTAAGGAAAGCTAAAGGATATATATCATCCCGGAAAAATGTACGGTTCCCGTGGAATAGATTTGTTTTTGTCTAAGGATAAACCCGAAGCGAAGCCAGGGTGGGTCGCTAGTTATAATATAAAATAGCACCTAATCTTGAACAGTAGTTATTAAAACCCTTAGCATAATGAAACTCACACTTAACAACTTTTAATTTTATACAGCATCAAAAAATATAGTGCATCTATTTATATGTACCTACCTTATACCTATTTGTTAAGTAAATAAAACTAAAATGTCAAGTGTTTACTTATCAAGTCAACAACTAAGTCAAGTTGTACAAGTCGAGTTAAAGTAATCAGTCTTCCAGTAAATTAGGTATAACATATGGTTACAATAGTTTTCTTAATGATATTGCAAATAAAATACCTCCCCCATCGGTGAACGGATGATTAGCGTAACTATTTTTTTTTTTTGTTATTTTTTTTTTTTTAATTTATTAAGAACACTAACAACATAACACACAAATACATTTTAAATTCATTCTTAATCACAAGTTCTAGTATGTTAGTCACTTACAGATGTCCGTAGCACTGACCAACAACGTGCCTGACCAACAACATTCACTGCTAATATAAAAAGAAAATTAAATGACTAAAAAATAAGGATAAAAAATTGTACAGAAAAAAAATTAAGTAAAAAAACATTTTTAAAACGATATGAAATAAAACCAATGCAATATTTAAGGCAAAAAAGAATTAATACCTATAAATATATCAGGTACACTGCCACTACGGTAATCTCTGTCATTTTGCTAATCCAGTTGACTTAGTAAAAAAGTCTTATTAAAACATTTACCGGCTTAAGCCTTCACAGTCCCCTACATTAGGGTCCTGCCGCGTCCTGTCATCCCGTGTTACCAAAGTTAATCGCTTAGACTCGCGCTCCACCACCTATTAATTACTTGGATTTTGAAATATATCTGCTAATAATGTACGTTAGCTAATAACCTTAATAAGCTTTATTTGAATTTGCAAGTAAGAAAAGCTTTGAACACTCAACTTGTCAACCAAAAATTGCACTTTTGTAACAAAATATGACGTCTCAATCAATCTTTCAATATAGCAATCTTTATGTCATCACGATATGCATGACAAATCTTTCTACCTAGAAAGCACTTTAGAGACCACACTAAAGTGCTAACTTTAGATAGTGCCATTTTAAATGACAATTTTAATCCCTACAAAAAGAAAACAACTTTACAACAACTCAAAATACAACGATAATTTTTCATTAACGAAATTTCCATTTATAATCACAAAATGAACATTATGAAAAGCAAAAACATCTGGAAATCCTAAATTTTTATTTAAAAATCTGATGGATTAGCAGCTTTAAGCCGATTCGTAGTAGGTACCTGTAGTCAGCGATTTCAAGAGGCTTACGGGGTATTGGGCTTTCACCGTTACGTCGCGTCGTCCCACGACGTCTGATTTTTAAGAGCTTCTTAGGATTTGGGTTATCTGTTTTTGTGAAGGCTTCTTAAGGTATAAACGGAACCAGAATTTTTCTTTAGCAGATTAAGTAATTGGGGAGAATTTTTCTATTTATTTCTTCTTATTTAACACCTACATAGGGAATATTTAAATTCTTAGTCTATACTAGCAACTCACCCTCGCTCCGCTCGGGTTCGTCCCTAGTTACGTTTCGACGTTTAGCTCAGAAATGAGATATTTTCCCGCAGTAAAAAGTATTCTATATGTTGACCCAGATAACCAGCTATCATCATACCAAATTTCATCAAAATCTGTCCAGTGGTTTTCCCGTGATGCGGTAACAGATAGACAGACAGACAGACAGACAAAAATTCTAAAAACTATAGATTCGGCCTCTGTATAAACGGAACCAGAATTTTTCTTTAGCAGATTAAGTAATTGGGGAGAATTTTTCTATTTATTTCTTCTTATTTAACACCTACATAGGGAATATTTAAATTCTTAGTCTATACTAGCAACTCACCCTCGCTCCGCTCGGGTTCGTCCCTAGTTACGTTTCGACGTTTAGCTCAGAAATGAGATATTTTCCCGCAGTAAAAAGTATTCTATATGTTGACCCAGATAACCAGCTATCATCATACCAAATTTCATCAAAATCTGTCCAGTGGTTTTCCCGTGATGCGGTAACAGATAGACAGACAGACAGACAGACAGACAAAAATTCTAAAAACTATAGATTCGGCCTCTGTATCGATAATAATGTCTATTTCAATAAGATTTTCCAAAAAATATTTAATGTACAGATTCGGCTTAGTTAGAATATTATAATATGTATAGATTTTAACAGGAGCGTAGATATGATATGTTATGTAAGTCCCTAAAAGGGAAGCCAAGAGTCCCATTTTATTTGTGTATGTATTTTGGGCGATGTTTGTGTTACATGGACTTCATGGACAACAGTGACTACAAGGCATTCTAGGGGTTGTCGAATATAAATTACACCATTTATAATTATTATTGCATTTACGTGTTAAAATTTCAATCTTTTCGATCACTTGGAAAAGAAGCCGCACTCTTGAAAGGAACTACATATCTAAATATAAGGGATTATTTCATTGAGCATAAAAGATTTTTGTCATCTTCAGACAGAGATAGAGTAGCAGTGAGTCAGAAAACTGCATCGTATGAGGTATTTTAAAGAAGGTCCACTCGTGTCTTGTCCTCTATGGAATGCAATTTATCGCAGTTTCTTTAAAAACTTTATCAAACTTTAATAGAAGTGAAATTTTGAAACATTCAATTCCAGGCTATAATAAGACGCTTTTGTGAAGAGCTTAAAATTTTCTTGAACATTTAACTGTATGTCGAACTTTAACTTATTCTTTTATGAATTTAGAGAAGAATTTAGTTCAAGTAGAAGTTCGTGTTTCATATAACATATAAAAACCGATGCGACTACATCTGCTTACTAGTATAAGTTAGTTACTAATGCCATTAAGTTGGAATTTGGAATATCTATGGATAACACTTTTTATCACGGTGAATATGTTTCCATTGATTTATAAACAAGAATTATTTATCGAAAGAGGGGTTCGAAAAATAAAATGGCGTCAGTAGGTCAAGTGGAGTATTGTAAATGAGAGTTTCATTTTTACATTCTGAAATACAGTTGCGTAGTTGCTAGTGTGAGTTGTCGAACATTTGTCGTAAAAATATTTCTGCCAAACTCATTTTTATGATAATTGTTAACATGGCTGCTAACTCGTAACAAGAGGGATTAGATATCTAAAAAAATGTTAATCATATTTTGATTCTCTAACATAACGGTTATATTTTTCTTTTTAATACAAATTTTAAATGTCTATTGCAATCGAGTAATATCATCTTGTTTAAGCCCAAAAGATGGAAAGAGGAAGATCAGTGGCAGACACGTATACAATAGCAGCGTTTTACCTACCAATATAACGTATATTAATTTACTTACCTTATTCAAAGCTTACGTATTGAGATAGGCACTTCCGTTTCCGCCATATATATTTATCCTTGTCCATCCGTCTACTGTCTCGCTCTCTACCGCACCACCTGGCAGCAGAGTGGGGATCGGTGTGAACGATTCCCACTCCTAAAATTATTTCTTCATTGAGTCGAAATATACCAGGCAGTTATTCAAAGTTAAGCAATACACACATTAAAAATGTAAGGATGAGCTTTATCCCAAGTCAATATCTACACGCCAATATATAGTTCAGGTTTATTTTAAAATTTATTGTAGAGAAACACCTAATTATTATTTAAATAGAATTAACTTAAAGACTAAATAACGATAATTTTTACATATAATAAAAGTCTAACCAAGTCGAATCTGTACGTTAAATACTTTTTTTAGAAAATCTTATCGAAATAGTTATTGTTATCGATACAGAAGCTGAATCTATAGTTTTTAAAATGTTTTTCTGTCTGTCTGGGAACGCATCACGATAATAATAATAATAATAATAATAATAATAATAATAATAATAATTTTATTGGAATACTTTTACAAAATTATATAATATTTACAAAATAAATGAACAGGACCAGTACAATTTGGAACCTACCTGAACTAGGTTAACAACCTGTGTTTCAGGTTATGGTTTTACCATGCATTTCTTACAAGGCTTAGAGTAGAGTACATTTTGAAAATTATATATAAGCGTATACGATGAATAAAATTACAAATATTAAAACTTATATAACTAGCTAGACTTACATCTACATATATGTATACAAATTTATAATTAAGGTTATTTTATTATTTCAATATTGCAAATTGTAATAATTCAATAAAGTAATTTAAAGAGGTATTTGGATCATTTGAGGCATAAACTGGGTCAAAATTAATGCTGTGTATGTCATTTTCAAGGTCTGTTATGTTTATTTTATTATAACTACGCATGCAGTTGTTTCTGTGTACGGTTAATTGCAATGTAAGTAAAGCAGCTTGATGATCGGTAATAGATATTTATCAAGCGACTCTAGGAATTTTTCGATGCTCTGAGAGGGAGGTCTGTAAAAAACCAAAATCACTATGTCGGAGTTAACTTTAATAATTAAACAGTTAGTATCTTGGAAAATTGGTTCTTCGATGTTTACTGTCAAGTTCTTTTTTATATAGATTACTAAACCATCATTTTGATTAAAATTTATTTCAGAATTGTGTACGAAATAATTGTCAAGAGATGGTAAGTAGTCTATATGCCTTGAGAGCCAACATTCCGTTAAAACAATAATATCGCAACTAATGTCGAGATTATGTAACAGAACTTCTAATGCATTAAAATTTCGATTTATACTACGAATATTTTGTGTAAGTATTATTAAAGTTTTTTCTTTGTTTGGCAAAAGGTTTTTACATTCTTCAGTATTGCATATTTTACTAACAGACACAGAAAATTTATCCAAGGAAGAGAGTAACTGATTAGTCATAATTGAAACTTATAAAGAGGTAGAAATAAAGTAAAATAAGTGTTTAAGTGCTTACTAAATAAGGTAATTGGCGGCGCTCTTAGGCGCCCTCATAATCAATTGAATCTATATATTTGTCCTCGGCGTATTTACGTGCTGGGCAGTTAACATCTCCGGTTGGGTGATCACATTTTCTCTTGAAACGTTTACACGTCGCACAGATTGGGGGAGAAGATGTATGAGTACATTCCTTGATAGAGTGTCCAGAGTTACCACAGTGATTACAGGTCGGGCTTGTTTCTCTGCAATATTTGGCAGCGTGTCCGTATTGTTGGCAATTGAAACATCGAGTAACTAAGGTGAAGTCTTTGACAGGACACGATGTCCAATTGATGAAAATACGACCCTGGTTAATCAGGATCTTCCTGATGTTAGCCGGGACTTCCAATACATAATTACAGGTCGAAGTATTTCTCTTGCCTGATTTATGGCTCAGTTTTATTGATGAAAGGAAAGACTCGCGTCTAGTATTCGGCAATTTCTCGGCTATGTTTTGATCATATAAGCAATCAAACATCACGTTTTCATTAAGGGCTACAGGGACACCAACAACGACAATTCTAGGCCGTCGCTTAGTTGGTTCTTCAACGGTAAGGCCCGAGGATATTAGTGTCTCAGATTTTTTTAGTTTTTCGACGTCCTCTTTTGTGTTGGTGCTAATTAAAACTCCTCCGTTTCTGGCGTTCCTTACGCTACGGACATGTAGTTTCATTTCCTCCGGAGAAATTATTTTTTTAACTAAGGATTTAGTGTCTTCACTTGTTTTCGTTTTGTCTTGGGGATAGATGGCAACAGTGCTCAGGTTATTAGGGCGAACAAATTTATCGGCACTTTTTTTAACCATATCGGCAAAAGACGACGTATTTTCGGATGGCTTCAGCTTTTCCTCAACTGTTTCTTTAAATTGTTGGAGGGAGACTGCTACATTCTGTTCTTCTTGTAGGTGCTTCACTGTAGTATATGCCTGCATAGTCTTTTGTTTTAGTGCTTGGTACACAATCGCCATCTGAGAGGTCCCCCCTGTAGCTTTGCGGCAAAGATTTAGGACGCGTAATTTTTGTTCTGAATTCATTTTGCTCTCCGAGACCACTGAGCAAATCTCACTTAAGACAGACTCTACGTCTCCAAGCCACTTTTGAATCTCCGAAGTTGTTTTGATTTCAGAAGGCAGTTGGGTAGCCATGGGCAGTGGGTCAGGGCAGGATTGAGTAGGCGTAGGTGGTGGACTTCGTTGTATCAGTTGACTGCGGCTAAATGGGCTAAAGCCTTGATTTGCCATCACTACCACAAACAAACACAACTTGTTTATAATATAAAATCTAGTTCATACTTGCACACTCGTGACACGCTTGCTTATTTTACTTACGCCGCGAAAATAATTATGAATTTGTTCGTAATTATTAAACACGTCCGCATAGCAAGAAATGCAATATAAAACCACTGGACAGATTTTAATGAAATTTGGTATGGTGATAGGTTGTTATCCGGGTCAACATATAGGATACTTACTGCGGGAAAATATCACATCTCTGGACTCTAAGAAATCTATACTAAACGTTGAAAGTGACTAGGGACGATTAGTAATTATTATAATAGTCATAATTGTTTGTGCTGAGGCTGACAATTTTTAAACGAAATTATTAAGCGGCATGGTCAGCTTATCTGAGATAATAATCTTATTAATGAAATGAAATGAAATAATTACACCTAATTATAATCCATCTGTAAGATATTCATATAAGCATGTTCTTTTTTTTTATTTTTAAAGCACTAACACAATATTTGAGTTTGAACCAAGATGACGAACACACGAAGGTTGTAATTAAAATACTAAGGATTGCCCAAGAGTATAAAATTAATGGATATTGCTATTATATCACAACCTATAACAAAAAAATAAATACCGTACGAAATAAAATATATATCTAATAGTACCATACTACGTAGTAATATATTTAATAATACTGAATCTACAAGTTTAGTAAAATAATTATAGCCATTAGGCTGCTAGCAAATATTGCAAAGTGACAACTGACAGGCGACATCAAAGCGCGGGAAAACTAAAACACTCGACCATTAAGGTAGAGTGGACCAAGCTCGGAATGCCAGGAGTCAAAGGGTATCTGTCGCTTTCAAATTTATCAAACACATAATACCTATTACTGTAATTCTTATTTCTTATACATTCTATACCAGACAATAATTAAAAAAATATATGTACACAAAAACATAAATAAATTTTTAAATAATATTGTATCTGTCACAAAGCCTGTAAAGCAATATATATAAGTATAAAATAAAATATTCGACCCAGCTATGAAATAATATTACTTATGCTATAAAATTCTGAAGGCTTTCTTATTGGAATTTAAGATGCCGGATAGACAATTATTGCCGAAAAGATGGAATTCCAATATACGAAAGCCGCCTTCTTTGCGCGCCAAAACCTAAAGATTGCCTTCAACGGAAATATAGATAAGAATAAAGTTTATGGGACGAATTTCCATATAGGTGCATTCAGCAAAAACTGTCTAAAAAATTACAATTAATATCTAACGTTCGATTTTGATTAGTTCATTCGTGTATTTTGGGCCTAAATATATTGTTTTATGTATAATATGATAATATGAAACATATATGTACTATTTAATACATCATGGAATAAAAAAAATTATGATTATACTCGTAGTGCTTTATATTAATTTATTCAAAAGTTCATCAAATATTATTAACATAATTTTACTGGCAGTGCCAACCAATCTTGAAACCAATATTTAGTAGTAGTAGTAGAACAAAAATACTATTAATGTTTTAGTGATAAATACAACATAATTCTATTAATGCTTAATTTTAAATATTGTATGGAGACGGGCGTTGTTATCTGCAACGCAGTTTATCCTTTTGCATTATTATCGTAGCCATTGTTTTAATGTTTACGTATAAGAATTGTTACTTAATAAATAGATTTCATTTTATTTCAATTTGCAATCAATTTTTGATCTAGGTGACAAATCTTAACAGGACTAAGGACTACTTTTCTACCCGGATAATATTATAGTATAACATAACATGTATCGATGATTAATTTTATTTATTTTATTAATTAATTTAATTTATATGATTAAAAGCACGTGCACTTTCTTTTCCCTCGCCCTTAATACAATCCCGTCATCCATACACGCCATAGCTGGAAGGTCGAGGGAGATCAGGTGAGAACATTACCTCTTGATTTGCTGCAGTGTTAACTAAAAGATCAGTGTACGGTATTAAGTATTGTATTTAGTATGATATCTTTACGTACTTATCAGATAACTATATATTAATATTATAAAGCTGAAGTTTATTATTTTTTGCTTTAGAACTCGGTATTAAAAAATTGTTTTAAATTTTATAGTGTAAATATTATAGCAGGTTATCGGCTATCTAACGTCACACAACGATCCGTAAGAGAGGGGCATTTACACCACCATATTAAATAAACTATACAATCGCAGCTACGAGAAAAATATTGATAAGATTATAATTTATTTATTATTGTTAGGGCATAAGCTAGTTATAGTGTAGGTATGTTCTTTTTTTTTATTGTATTACCATGCACCGTTAACAGAAAGTCGATTGTTTTTTTATAAACCAGTTAAGAGCTAAGTAAAGGGATGGATTTTTTTAATCAATCCATTTCAATTTGAATAAATTTATTCTTTTGAGTAGTCATCACCTACATATATATATATATATATATATATATATATATATATATATATATATATATACATATATATATATATATATATATAATGCGAAAACAGCATGAAAATCGGTGCAGTAGTTTTTGAGTTTATCGCGAACAGATAGACAGACAGACGCGGGCGGCGGCGCGGCGAAGGACTTTGTTTATAATATTATGTAGTGATTTAATATTAACCAAAAAAAAAGGGCGCCAAACAAAAAAATACGAATTAATATTATTTACCTCGGTTTTTATTTCGTTTATTAAAATAGTTTTTATAACGTTTTATTAATTTGAATAACAGGCATATAAATTCTACAAGCTACTCAACTACGTCACAGTCTCGTCATATATTTTATTTGTAAATATCTATAGAATTACTAGCGACTCCGCTCCGCTCGGGTTCGTCCCTAGGGTGGATCACCCTTGTCACTTAGGGGTATGAAAAATAGATGTTGGCCGATTCTCATAGATACCGGATAAGCACAAAAAATTTCATCAAAATCGGTCAAGCCGTTTCGGAGGAGTATGGCAACGAAAACTGTGACACGAGAATTTTATATATTAGATATTTACTAATATAAACTATGTGTATGTAAATTTAATTAGTGGGCATATTGGTATTCATATTCAAATCGTTTACTTTTATTTAAATTTTCTTGAGAGAATTTCATAAAACAACGCCATCTGCTTTTAAATGTTACATATTAATTGACAATTCTTATTGACAGATATAAATGTGAATCGATAAATATCGATTTTCCAAAAATCGATAGACATAAACAATATAATAATTTATTTCATGTGAACATGCACTTTTTAAAGTCATGAATTTGTATTGAAATTCAAAACAATATCTAAAGAAATATCAAGATCATTAAATAAATATGAAGGGATCACTGATAAAAATTAATTATTAAAAAGTAACTTTTGTAGTTATCAAAATTATTTTAAGATATTCTTTTCTATTATATCCTTCATTATCAATTAAAGTTATAATTAAAATTTAATTTATTAAATAAATTTCAAAAAAATAATCAATCATCAGAAGTATCTTAAATTATATAGTACATCATATTTATTACGATATGTTGGACTCAGTCAAGGTTACTCGTACATATTTAGATTCCAGTTTGAAGCTATTCTTAAAATTTTTCTTTAGACATAAATAATATATCCGTAATTCCTGTTTAGATTGCTATGCATTTGTCATATATCAGTTGCAATCAAATGAATCATACGTATATTGCAAAGACGCAACGCCATGTCAGCGACGGAAGCCTGCGCAGTCCCGGCGGCCAGGCGTTTATCTCGTTAAGCGGCGGCACTGCAGGCCTGCGGCGGGCGGGCGCGGCGAACTGGGGCAGCTGGAGCGGCGCGCCGGGTGTCGCCCGCCGCTGCCGACCCGCAGTGACGCATTGCAGGTGCGCGGTGGCCAATCGGCGCGCGCCGCCGCACCCGCCCGATATAAAACCGACTATCCTTTGCGGCTCAAATCTAATCCCGTGCCGTGCGTCCCGAGACATGGACTTGGATGTTCAAAACGTGCATTGAATCGAGACGTAAACGAGTGAGTCGAGAACGGTCATGAGAGTGCGGCTATTCGATTGAACGATTCCGAACGATTCGCGCGGCGCACGGAGCGAATCGCGGTCGCGAGTTTCTCGGCGCGCCCGCTCGCGCGAGAGGGCGGCAGTATCGTTTCAAACGTCGGTCTGTGCGGTCGCTTTTGCGGCGTAGTCTGTGATTTTTTAGTGTAGCTCCAGATAATCCAAGTTAATCTACGATGGTGAGTGTTTTTTCGTCGAAATGAAGCCTACAGTGCCATCGGGGGATCATTGCGTATCGGCCCCGGGGTATATTTTTCGGTTGTGGTGCATCGGTGTTTATAGTGATGACGGCCTCCATTATTATTGTGATGGCCGGTTTTTACCGCATTGCGGATTGTCAACGTCGCCGAAGTTTTGGTGGAGGTTTAAAGTGTTTGAACCTCAATGCAACGGGATACCATTGATTGAAGAAATTTTCCGGTGTCTTCCAGCGACCGTTATACGTCTCGAGAAACATCCGTCGCCATAGTTTGTTAGGTGTAATCGTTTAAATGACTTTAGTATGACTAAAGCGACAGTTCGCGTGATATTTACAATGATGATTATTACATCGAGAGTAAAGGTTGCTGTTTTCGGGTAGGCAGAGGTCGGGGAGGCCCGTCGCGCCCTGCTGACGATCGATCGGCCGGGCGCACCTGTCAAACGCCCGTTGACTCATCGCATCGTTCTAGCTTACATTTTTTCATACGCAATTTTCATTGAACAAGTTCCGTTAGCTTTCCTCGCAAACATGCAGAACGGTGACATCCTTGGTATGTCGAATATATCTTGTATCACTATAGTTTTCTTTGCGAAAAGCCGGTCTCCCTAGAACTTGTTACTGTTGTTCAATAATCGAGTTTAGGGAGTTTAAATTATTTCGTATTTGCAAAAACAAATAGTAGAGGAAATAAAACAAAGGTAAGTTATTCGATGACAAAGCAATAATAATTTTCTTTTGTATTATATAAAATAAAAAAATAATAATATAACAACCTTAATCTCTAACAATCCAACCCCAACTGTAATCTTAAGGAACCAGCAGCTGTTGCAGCGCCCCTCTTTATAATTTGTAAAGATATAACAAAAAAACAACATGAGAAAATAAATTGTTTGAAATAGGTGCTTCAGTGATCTCACAAGTATTGTTATTTCATTTTTATGCTCTTTTCAAAATAAAATATAAATATTTCTAAAAATAAAAACAGTAATAGTAGTCAGCATGTGAACTAAACTGTTATTCCTTAAATAAATATAAATTTATTCTGTAGTTATTTTCCTTGAGAATTTATTATATAAATGCAATTTTTTTTTAAATAACTGTTAACAAAGAAATATACTAAGTTAGAAAAAGAGTAAAATGCTTCACAATAATAATAAAAAAAACTATTATAAATGACACCTAACTTTAAAAATTGACAAAGCATTGCCTTAACAATTTATGCTTTATGGTTAAATTACTCACATTCTTAAAGTACTGAACTTAACTATTATTATAAGAAATTTTTAGTAATTGAAAGCAAGTACAACTTTTTAAACAAATAAAATCAAAATACCTAACTTTTTCATGACAAATATTTTTTTGACTTTGTAGTTTTCTTTATTAGATTATATTATCTTGAAATGAGGCATAATAAAACTACATTGCATCTTTTTGACAATAATTACCAGTACAACTTGTATTACCCTATTTAATTGATAAACAATTTGGACTAATACTACTAAATATATTGGTTGAAATGTATACAACTAATAAGTTCTGTAGTTTAGTATACTTTACAATATGTAATGTAAAAAACAAACATTTAAAAAATTTATTACTTTAGTGAAGCATGTTTAAATAAGACATTGATATATAACCATTCGACATACATATTAGTAGGAATTCTTTATGTACAAGGTCTTATTGATTAACTGTTACTAGACGAGATTTTACTGAACATTGTATTACGATTTGCTATAGCTCATTGTTACTATTTAAAATTCTTTTAAGGTTTTTGCTTTAAATGTAGGTAAATGTAATACAATTATATAAATATATAAAGCATATAATTATATTACTGATGTAATAGTTTTTATAAGTAATTGTGTCATATCTTAATCACACTTTATCATGCTATAAAGTCTATTGGTTTTCTAAGAATTTTTGAATAATTGTGATAAGTCTTTGGTAATATGAAAATTCATATGATAAAGCCTAAATGCTTAAAAGGATTGAAATTAGCAAAGTAGCAAACCTAAACAGGGTAGTTTTATACCAGGACATCTCGGGGTTTAATCAAATATTTTGTTGAAAAATCTTCTATAGTTATGGTACTCGTCATTTGAATTTACAAGTATTATAATTGCATTGGGTTATAAACCAAATTAAAAATAACAATTACGGCAAGTGATAGTATAAAATTAATGATTTCGCAACAGCTGTGATAAAGATTGTAATATTGATACAATATCTATTCCAGATACCGTATCAACTCATAAGTATTAATCATAAATGTGGTATTTTTCTTACGAAATAATTTAATCCTCAATCAAGATATCTATCATAGGTGCTACATAATAATTAAAAAAAAAATTTGGGTATACTATAGAAACTGCTGAATTTTTAAGCAAGGCTCTTTGATAAGTAAAGAGTACTTGGTCAACATAAAAGTTATTATATTTTTTAAATTATATGAATTTCTATGTAATATGTACAAATATATCCATCCGTCTTAAAAAAAAAAACAGGCTTAACTTACTTGCTGCTACTCAAAACATATAGTTTTATACAACCAAATAAGAAATTTTGCTAAAACTACTCGCTGTTTATAAGACTTGCTTTATTATATGATGGAAATTTACCGATTTTTTAAAATCATTTCTATACCCTATGAAATGTGTGTAGTATAATACAAAACAAATAACCGAAATAGACCCTCCTAAGACAAGCTCGTACGCATTTTATTCTGAGATTGTTGTTTCACAATTGGCAAATAGGTACTTGGATATAAGTAAGCATTTTAAAAGAATTCTAAATACACGTAAACCTGATAGTGAATCGATTTAATATGTATAATAAAACATTATCAGTTGATAGCCTTTATTGTAATGCTGCAGTATTTGCTATCTCTCTTTATCTGGAGTGTCCGCAGTGTGACGTCGACAAACCAAACACCAATTACTCGTAATCTTAATTGTAATCTTATCAGTTAAGTTTGAATGTCTCATTAGTTCTTCTCACTCCGTCTTAGACTGTCCTATAACAGTAACAACATGGTGGTAACAGTGGTACGCTTTTGCTATTTAACGATAATATTCTGAAAATTTAGATCATATGGGTTTTTTTATTATCGTCCTCTGTCCTTTAAACGGACTTTTCCTTATAAAAGTTATTAATAGCTCAAACACAAAAATGTGTTAATAAATTATGTCTATACTATAGAAATTATCACAGAGAATATTGCTAACGTACATAGATAACGACTCCTAATAAAAGTCTACAGGTCGTTTGCCACGTTTATGATATAGAAAAAAAAAAGAATTGTCTATTGTAACTCGTAACAACGCATTTTGCAGGCGGATCAGCTGACAGAAGAACAGATCGCGGAGTTCAAGGAGGCGTTTTCACTGTTCGACAAAGATGGCGACGGCACCATCACCACCAAAGAATTGGGCACCGTGATGCGCTCGCTCGGACAGAACCCCACAGAGGCTGAACTACAGGACATGATCAACGAAGTCGACGCGGACGGTGAGTTCTCACACATTCAGCTCTTTATGTTCAAAATTTACGAACTTGGAAATTCATTTTTAGATTTACAATCGTTGGTTATTTAATCGTGTTTCAAAAGCTATTGCCACAATAAGGGATATGAGAGAGTTTATGATAAATAGCGTGTTTCAAGACTCGTGTGTTATCAATTTGTATATATTTAAATAATTTGTCTGTTTTGTCAAAGTTAATTACGTGTATGAACCTGACATAGAGAACGTTCATGAAAGTAGAGCACTAACATTAATCGGACGTTATCGTACGTAGTGTTTATGGCACGCGATAACCGATCAATATCTGCGTATACTCGTTATATCAACTAAGCTGTAGTGAAATGTAAATAATAATTGTTGCAAGTATTAGTTTTGCTTATCAGTACGTTTATGTGTTGCTTCAATAAACTCTGATTATTCGAAACCCTTACGCAAAGTATTGCTATATTCTGGAGCTTGTCTTTATAAATCTCACTTAAACCTAACCAAAGGCAATTTATTTACCAGAGTCGATGTCAAGTTGGATAAATTCCTTCTTTCCTTTTTTTATGCCTGGGTCACGTCTTTGCCGTTAAGCCTTCTAGATTGGGTTTCGACCTCTGCCATTTTTTAAATGCTTTTCCTTATTTTGTTGTTTCCGCAATATTACTCATGAATAGATTTTTAACGATTTAGCCACTGTTTTGTGAAAAATATTTAAATTGTTTAAGTCTTTTTTAAACATTTGTCTGTAATCAACTCACTGTGCAATTAAAAACGGTACCGCATCTATATTCTAATCCTGAGCACACAACGAATTTCAAATAAGAGTAATGTTAAGTAATTATTAAATCATCCTTATGCAAATATCACTATCGCTTCTCGCATTTGTATCTGCCAAGGAAAATAAATTCCCCGTCTTCAATGTCGCTAGACAATAGCTCTGAAACGGTTGATGAATGGATGAAACGAAGTATGGTCGGCTCGTACATTCTGGCATCATTCTTTTAACATGTGCATCGAAATTGTACGCACTACATTGTGAACAGTACTTAGGAGGAACTCCAGGAGACAGTTGTGGGCTACGGTTCAATTTTCCTTACATGCCGGCGAATATTTATTAGATTTTGCTTGTATCAGCACATTTTGGCTATTTGGAACCTGTATATCGAAAAATATGTGTGATCAAAACCAACAAGTCTCATATATCAGATTTGCCGTATGATGGGGTGGTATTCCTTTATATCGTTGCAAAAATACAGATTGCCCAACCGTCGTGAAGACGTGTACAATTGTACATACCACCACTCGCTAAGCCACTCATAATTTAATACAAGATTTAGCTGCCAATATGTCAAAATATGTATTATTAGCCAAATGGCGCCCATTTTGAGCTACTATATCGTTATATATTCGCTAGTGCATTTGCCAAACATAAGACGAGTATATAGAGCGAAGAAAGAAGACAAACACTCGTTATAACGTGAAATGTAACCCAGGACTTAATGTATCTCAAAGGCTTTGATCACGCATCACGGCTGGTGTCACGTGTAGTAGTTTTCGGATTTATCTGAAATAATATATCAGATAAAATAAGCAGTTTTAATTAAAACAATGACGGTATACGTCGCCGGCGCGTACGCTTCGCTTTCCGGGAATCCTTGAGCAAACTTCGTGTAATAACAATGATTTTAAACGTCGCAATGAAATCCTCACTTTCATAAAACGTTATATATGAAAACATTAAACACTTAAACGCAGATAAGTTTCATCCTTTACTAACATTATAAATGATAAAGTGCTTAACATTGAGGATACTAGTTTATGGTGACTAGCGATTTACCCTCGCTTCGCTCGGGTGCGTGCGTCCCTAGGTACCTTTTTATTTTTTTTGAGTGAAACCCTAATTCTTTTCTAAAATGAAAGTAGCCTAAGTTACTCCTTATAATATCAGCTCTCTGCCAGTGAAAGTCCCGTTAAAATTGATCCAGCCGTTCCGGAGATTAGCCGGAACAAACACAGACAGAAATTTTGAAAATTATGTTTTTCTTATAAATACCGTATATAATTCCATATGCATTTAGAATAAACCTGTTATTTTGACATTACAAACAGACACTTATTTATCTGTATAGATTAAATTTGTTGATTTTTTAAAGTTAATATGAGCTAAATACTACTTTATCGCTTGAATTCAATTCGATTCTGTTGTTAATGGTGGTTGTGGATACTTTGATCTATATTTTCATGGATACTATCCAGTATTAACAGCATACAATCGAATGTTTTCCCCAGACTAAATAGTGACTTTATTGAGCTAATTTTGCGACCTGCCGTGGCATCTGCATATCGCTACTTTAGACACTGACAAATGCTTTACACATCAAGGGTTTTTCGTAGATATTACTAAAAACTACTTTAGGACAGAAATTTCATTATTATTTAAAAGTATTGTGAAAATGTGCGAGTCTATAGATTCAATTTTTTATTTTGGGAGTCGATTCATTGTGAACTAACATGTTCTTAAAGAAGCAATATATAACGCGTAAGATCGAGGAAGTCATGTATCAGATAGGCGTTATTTTCGGTTTTTGTTTACGAAATTAATTTGTATGAACCGGGCGCGACGCGGGACGGCCTTGACATCGCATGTGATCAACGTGGCGTCAAATAAGAATTGATACTTTATTAATACGGTTGTATTTATAACGACACGCACCCAAGTGGAGTTTTGGCGCGTCTTGGGACGAGTTTGCGAGCTCGTTCGTTTAGTCAACGTGCGGGTCATCGCCAAATATCCGCCACCAACATACTCGGGAAAGCCAGGAGGGGCAACATTCAGTGTTTTACGTCCGTGTGACTGAAGTTATATCTAAGAAATGTATTAGACGATTGTAACGTAAGAAAGCTACTTTTCCTTCTTTCCTCTCTCTTTCTCAATTGTTCTTTCAAGTCTTTTTTCTTCTAATACGGTAGGTGGAAAATCTTTCAAGTACATAGTTGTGTCGTTCAGTGATCGTTCAGTCGTTCAGCATCATAAGAAATGTATATAAAACATATATAGAATGCTTAGATATTGCTATTATCTGACTTCAATTTCACCTGTTCGTACCAAAAACTACTTGCAAGTTATAATATATTCTGAAACTTGGTCTTGTCGTTACAAATTATTATTTATGAATTGCGATTTCTCACTTTATTTATGTAATAAGATTATAAATCAAGGACCGTTGCATAAATGCATATAAAATGCGTATGACACATACGTTAGCTATATGAAACACTAGTGACTCACCCTGGCTTCGGGTTCGTCCCTAGACAAAAATAAATGTATCCCAAGGGAATCGTACATTTTTGCGGGATGATATATAGCCTATAGCCTTCCTCAGTTAACGGGCTATCTAATGCAAAAAGAATTCAAATCGGATTAGTAGTTCCTGAGATTAACGCGTTCAACCAATCAAACAAACAAACTTTTCAGCTTTATAATATTAGTATAGATTAGCTACGGGTACGAATTTATATCAGAAATTGAATTGGCATTCAAATGGAAGAGCCATTGATGTTATGTCATCCTGGAACTTATCGACAAATTGATGTTCCATATTAATTCGAAGAATCTTGGGAACGTGCATGTGTCCGATTGTTTATTATTTTCATACGCAATTCGTTCGACGAGGGCGTGAGATAGTCAATTACCATAACAATTGCAGTCTTTGTGTTTACTGTAACTCAATACTTATTATCATCGCGGAACTGCCCCGTTGTTGATACCTGTCCGTCATCATTATACTTGCAGTTCTTGACGTCATTTCGAGGTCATGTTTACGCTCTTTAGAGAATATTTGTTTTTATACCAACATATGTATTTCATCTAGTGTATTTTAAATAGAAATGTATTTTGTATTTTGTCTCCATTCACTCAGTTTTTTGATTCGAAATAATGAAAGTTGTCAATTTGTTTTATATGTGAATATAATTCGATATTTTCGCCCACGTACCTTTAGCTGTGCTAAAATAAATAGGATGTGTAGGTGAGGGCAAGTCCCATAGCTAATCTATACATATAATAAAATTGTAACTGATCACTGTCTGTACATGGAAGGTATTTGGGAAAAACTATTATTGGGGGTCTTCATTAACGCAATAGAACCTAAAGCAATGATTTTTAGTAATTTTGTCTATGCGCTTGTGCGCGCTAATCTCAGAAACGGCTAAACAGATTTGGGTGCGGTTTTCACTAATGTGCTGTGGTAAGCTTCACTTAACATTTAGTATTTGTTTTATATCAAACGATTCATAAATAAAACAGTTAGGCAAATTTACAGAATCACAGAGCGAAGCGAGAGTGAGTCAGTCGCTAGTAAAAAAATAAATTCTCACCCCAAAGAGTTTCTAATTTACATTTTGTTACAAAAAATCTAATTTTCTAAACATTCAAGTCCGGTTAGTAAAAAAATTACTTTTGAAACCATCTACGTAACAAGATCATGTATCTGCAAGAATTGCTAAAATGCTATGAACATTTATTATTTCCGAGGTCTCTTGTTATTGTAATCAAGGAAAAGGATGTTTCCTGTTCGGAATTTTTTGACTTTGAAATTCGTCAATTGGCTAAAGGCTATTTGAAACAATTTTCCTCTATACATAAAAAAATTAACCAAAAAAAGTCTTTTCCGCATTGGAAGACTAATGGAACTAAAAACAATTCAATAGAGATGAATAAAGTAAATTATAAGGTTTAATAATGACGAAGTTGAAAGCAGAATTACTAACTTCAGAGTAATCTCAGGTCTCTTTCTACAACTCTTGCTGGACATATTTCAACACGCATTTTACTCTGATCGATCAAACGTACAATTCTAACTGGGACATTTTATTTAAACAGCAATACATAGTTGAAAAGATTTGTGCGCAAATATTTTTACATGATTAGCGCTGGTTCAGGTGGTTTTGTAGCCGATATTGCGATCACGAGTTGGCAGATAACAGACGTTGATTATATACGTTTAACAACGTACTCGTTTATTACTTTATATAGTTTTGCTATTAATTTCACATTAGTATATTGCACTTAGATAAAATATTTAGAAGGACATTTTTATTTAAATAAGACTATCTTTTCGGATTTTTTCACGGTTTTATTTTGATTTTTGGTCCCCGACGTTTCGATTGCTTTACAGCAATCATGGTCACGGGAGAGACTCCATAAAGATATTTTTATTTAAATGTCAAATATTCACGTAAATGTAAGAAAGTATTATGACATTTTTATTGTAAATAATTAACGCTTAACTTGCAAACATCGCGACGGAGTGTGTTCCGCCGTTTGCGGTTAACAATGGCGATGTCATATCCGGCGACCGATGCAAATTAATTCGCTAAACGAATAGCAGGAAAGAGTCCTTGATAAACAGATGTATGTTTTCCTGTAAAGAGCTTATCCTGTCCGATAATGAGTCCACCGCGCTCCCTGCCCCCTGGAATGTTCCATGGCAACAATCTGCTAGCAGACTGACGAGATTATATTTTAGTGAATATACTACAGTAGGTTGTAGAATTTTTGATAAAAGTTTTTTAGAAATTCTATTAAATAAACCTATTAATTTTCGTAAAGAGTATTCAATAAAATATTAATTTTTTTCGATTGTTTTTTGATTTTTTCCAAAAATATAAAAGGTTTTTAATATAAACACCGTTTTGGCGTTATACAAGTGAATTACGAAAATGAAATAAAGTATATAATTTCACTAATGTATACTAGTTTTTACCTGATGACCCACCGCAGGATATTCAGCAAATTAGGAAGTTACACCGTCAGAAACAATTGAGGCTACATTTAGTTTTCCTGCAATATTTTATCTGTATGTCGGCCAATTGGAACACTACGTGTATTCTAAATGCGATAACGATAAATGTTCATTCTATGCGTAAATGATTGTTTACAACTGCCCCGCGGTCACGCTTGACAGTTTTAGACGGCCACATAACTACATATACGCAAAAACTATAATTGAACATGACCTCGCAAATATTTTTAACGCATAAAAGTTATAGTGATTAAAAAATACAACTAAATGATTTGTGTATATTCTAAAGAAAGTTTACAGTTAAATTGAACAAGACTATTAATACTATTAATACATGAAATAAATGACAGGACCAGCTACGTGTTGCCCTCATGCATAATCTCGTACAATTTGCAGTAGTCTAATATTTGGCGCCCGTGTCTGTTATTTATCACATGTCTCCCCACGATGCTACTCGACAAAAAATACCATTTCATTCTCCCTTGACGACGCTACGACAGTGGTTTATTTTCGTCTTAGAACATGAACTTCATTTTGCAATTTCTTGAAGTATCTCCTATTGAATGTGCCTTTGGAAAAAACGTGGGCGGGGCGCCAGCGCCTTCCCAAGCTTCAGTGGCTAGCTTGCATCGCCAAGTTTATTGACCTCATCTTCAGTTTCCGAGAGATTATTTTATGGGTTTTCGATAGCAACTTTATGCGATGGGAGCGCTGAACTACACGACGCTGCAGGAATGCCGTTATTGCAAGGCGAAGTCGCAAAATACCGGGTATATAATACTCGAGTGGCCAGGAAGTGCAGTGGTTCAGTTAATTGCGCATAAATTCCGTTGAATAACATTTTATGACAAGTAAAATTTTATTGCGAATCAACAGAATGTGTACTCTGAACAAACAAACATGTTTATGTATAATAAAAGTGATCGTATTCGCTCGCACCTTACATCTGTCCACTCAGTTTTAAACTTGACAAATATTTATGGCGGTCGCGCCATCCTAATAAGCCAATTGTTTACAGATCACTTGTAATTTTAATGGTGATGTCACACGCCACGATAAGGAGTCGTTCACTCGCCCGAGAGAGATAGTGCGAGTATTACTCTTCTAATGCTATTTGCGGAACAATGCTACAAAATCAAAAACCAGCTTGGCTCGTGCATTTATTATCAGCTGACCAGAAATATCGACATTGCTGTGACCGTTCTGTTTATACCATTATATATTATCGACGAATATTTGTTACTTACAGTATTTATTTACGACTAACGTTTCGCCCTCGCTTCGCTCGATTTCGTCTCTGGTTTAACGGTTAGTTATGGAATAGATAGACTATATATTATATATATGCAAAGGTATGATGAGTTGTTGTGGAATGTATTATAACGTGTTTTCCCGTGGGAATGAGATAAGCTCCCGCGGTAAAAAGTTGTCTATGTCATTTTCTAGCCTTCTATCTCAACACCAAAAAATCACGCCAATTCGTCTAATGCTTCGACATGAAAGAAGGACAAACAAAAACACTTCCAAATTTATAATATTAAAGTATGGATGTTAATCGAATCCTTATAATGTCATTAATATTCTTATACATATAGATTTCTTAAAAGATTTTTAATGATATTCTGTTCGAAAATGTAAGTCAATGATAACAGATTTAAAGTCATAATCTTTTAAATGGGGACTTTCAGTAGGGACTGAATAGTAGCTGAAGATCCTTGTAACATCGATTTATTACCCCTGTTACATAAAATAGAGACTTCACGCTATACTTGGACAAAATCAGCTGACACTGGGGAGGGGATGGTGGCGCGATCAATATGAGCTCGTAGGGGCGGGGATAATTGAACGGCAGGCTTTCCGAGTCCAACTAGATGCTAGCTCGAAAATTCTTTTCACGCGTTCAAGCTCTCAATCCGTGTATCTAAAAGATTTGGTGAGATTTCTCTCGAAACCCATTTACGATGTGAAAAAATCTTTTCATTTACTCTTTTTATAAGATAGATTTTGTCGTAATATACTTGAGAATTAAATAAACTTGAATGCAGCACTAATGAAGTGACCCTGTACGTCGATGCAGGTAACCTATTAGCGACGGAGGCGAACGACCAATTAACTATTGTGCAGGGGCTTGCGATCCGCGGCTCTCGTCTCGATTGACCCCATTCAACCTCTAACCTAATGGCGTAGTTGGAGTTATTGATTTCTTCGCATCGAAAATTAGCTAGCTAACTACCTACAATATTGTGTGGGGATTTATTTTCTATGAACGATACTGAAAATGCTTTCGAGTTTCAGTTGAGTTAACAAATACTGATATTTATAATGTTAGTAGTTCAAGTACAAGGGATTCCAGCAAGCACAATAATCGATGTCAATGAAGTATAATTGACAGTGAAATGTGTCACGTCGAGGCCTAAGATTTATTGTAGCGGAACGTAACGTAGAGCACACGCATGCGCCTGTTTACGCTTCTAAACTGGGCACAATATAAATAGGCCGGTCAAGCAACTCACCCATCGATCGATGTCGACACTTTTAACGTGTCCCCCCAAAACCTAATTCTTGTCCAAAGTTCAATCTTCAAAATATATTATTTTGTTTGTACAAATTGTTCCAACAATCTAAAGAAATAAACATCCTTATTTGGTCGCGTGATGTAACGCCGAGGGAAAATTATGAGAGTCAATATATCAGCAGTTGACCTTTCTCGTGCCATTATTATGTAGTTCACGCCTTCACGCAGTCATTTATAGTCCTTTCCCTACAGTACGACCATTTGTTTTATTGAGGAAACTTTTTCGTTTGTTTTTACTATCGTTTGATAGACTTGCTACTTAGTTGCTGATGAAGACGAGAATGTGCGTTTTTACGACCAAGAACTTCTGCAAAAGTTCTGGTGTGTGTCAACTAATTAGGAGATTGTTATCAGAATGGAGGCTAACAGAATCAAACCAGATCTTAATTGCAATCGCAATCTTTACGTAATCCAGATGAGATCTCATAGTACAAATATGTTAGATTTAGATTAAAGGCGATTGTTAAATTGGGCTCATTTATTTTGCTTACGGAGTAATTCCTGAAAAATTGTGGATAAAAGTAAATAAATGAATGTAATGAAAGTAATTAGTAAATAAATGATTCCCCTATTTCTTTCCCAAACGTTTGATCTTTTTTACACTGACTTATAAAATCGCATAATTAAAGCGCCGACAATTAATCACTAGCGAGCACAATTAAGAACTAGCGACTCGCCCTCGCTCCGCTCGGGGTCGTCCCTAGTTACGTTTTAGCGCTTAGTATAAATTTCTCAGAGATGAGGTATTTTCCCGTAGTAAAAAGTATCCTATATGTTAACTCGGATAACCAGCTATCATAATACCAAATTTCATCCAAATCCGTTCAGTAGTTTTCTCGTGTTGCGTTCCCAGACAGACAGACAAAAATTAAAAACTATAGATTCAGCCTCTGTATCGATAATAATGGCTATTTCAATAAAATTTTCCAAAAAATATTTAATCTACAGATTCGACTTAGTTAGAATTTTATTATATGTAAACCTTTCATAGAATTTCGAGATTGGAAATTTGTGCGACTCTGGGAAAATGCCAAAAATTTCGTAGATTATCAGCGTATCCGGAAAAACATTACTACACGTCGCACTGACCCATTGTCGCTCTAATGGCCCACCGAGCTCTGACTCACCAGCTGAATTAATCCAACCGTCTCATTTATATCTGATATCATGCAGTTACTGATTATTAGTCAGGGTTTAAATCCGGCTCTGCATTCAATGAAAGTAGCTTTGGAAAATGACTCCTGCACTTTAAATAGCGTTTTGTATGAGTGCATGTTACATTTGATAAGCAACACTTTTGAGTTGTGTTCAAAGGTTTGTACGCCCCATGAACGTTCAAGCGGTGACTGATCTCACAACCTCTGGCTCAGTGACGCCAGCGAGGCGTAACGCGGTTGTCGCATTACTAAGTCTAAGTTACTTATTTATCCCTATTATTTATGTCGACTGAATAATTATTATTATATAATAACTATACTACGGGACTTAACGCGTGAATAAATGGCTGTATACCTTATTCCCGACGTTTCGACTGGGTTGCACCAGCCCGTGACCACGGCTGCCCGTCGTAAGTCCCGTAGTATAGTTATTATATAAATATGGAACGCGATAATTTAAAAAGTTAAATTATTATTACTAATCGACATTTGAAATCAATTGATCGTTTTATTATCATAATTCTCGATAGTTAACTGTAAAATCAAATTAGAACTAGTCTAATAACCTAAACTGGAATGTCCAAAGGCGACAGACATGTAGTTTAGGTATGTTCAGTAAATGCCAAGCGAACGTGTTGACAACGCACTTATCTAACAGCTCGGTGTCTGGAGTCGCAGAATTGCAAATGAATTTGCATATTCCCCTGGCGCCTCGCCAGCGCCCGCCAGCGCCGCGCTTGTCGCGATTACTCGCTCGGAGCATCGAACCGAATACTTTTACCCTAAATATTACATGGATCCGACTTCCACGCTACATTTGGCAGACTGACAAAAACATTCTGATAGTACCGCTAATTTGACCACATTTCGACGCATTTTTCAACAATGCGTAAATACGATGCGTGATTTGCGTTTTGCTTATATCTGCGATAAAACAGAAGTATTTTTTACTTCGCCTCCAGCGCCGTCGAATAAAGTTATACAAATTGCCGTCATAAATCACCTCTGAAACGAAATGTTTTAAATATATCAATAGGCTTCGCGAAAGATAAATTAACACCATTGACATTCAATCGGTCTTTAAAACAAAACTATAAGTCACATTAGCTCGCCCAACGTGTCTGCCGCGAAATGATTGCAGCAGTACCCACTTCTATTGTTGAATACGGCGTCAATAATTAAGATTCATTACGACTCTGCTACCGTCCGTCTGCCCCGGCCGGGCCTGGCGCGATGCTTAAATAGTCTATTATTACTATAGTCTATTATTACTATCTAATACATTTTCTAGGCTTTTAATAGATTCCCCGATGAACATTGGTTTTTCTTTTAAATTATATAACGTAGCCATGGCTGTACGTATTCAACAGTTATTAGTATGACGGGAATTAGAGATTTTAGAGGGAAATGAAGTTATTTTTATAAATCAAAATGTATTTGATTTATCATAAATGATTTTCCTCGTCAAATTCGTAGTTTAACCTTTACATGTTACGTCAAAAAGAAAATAGCCTTCAAATTAAATTATGCAGCAGCAGGCTTAACACAAATCACCTTTGATTCTATAGCTGACGTCATACTACACTAGTCCAATTATGTTATCGATCGAGAAGCGAAGGTACCATTACATAGTACACGAGGAATGTATACTTTAGTGTATACTGTAAAGATATATATGTATATGCCATATAACGTTCTGACGAAATCCTTACTGGCGGCACGGCCTTGCCGCTTGCTAAGGCTTCTTTGCGACATTCTATCGACGTACTAATTTATCCGATTTGACAGTGTATCGCTTTTTTAGCATTATAGCATTAACTTACACGCTACTTTGACTTTATAGATTTTCATCAATTTATGATTTGATCATTATAATCATCATCATCATATAAGTAAAATCATTAATCATCAATAGATAATGATTTTTTTGATTATTTCAGCGTTTTACTTTTCTGCGTCTAACCGAAAAAAAAAGTCAGTTGTCACGGTAACCACGATTATAAACATTTTCCCGCGGGAGATGATTATTCTATATCCATATAATGTTTGAAGATATGCTATTTATTACATAGATTTGGTTTTACTTTCGTTTTATTCAGGTTTAGAAGATTATTGCCATCAGTAAGATGGAGTTTGTTCGCAAATTGTAACCATGAATACGTACAGATGTTTAAGGTCAAAAATATCAGTATGATCTCATCCGCGCTAACCGCCATAACAATTAGCATCCATTCTTTTAAAGGAATACGTTATGATTACTCATAGCCGATTTTATATATTTTTTTCCGCCGTCTCGAGCCTAATATCTACGTCGTAACTTTATGTACAACATTATGAAATACAATGTGTCATTATTTAATATTTTATGGTATTCGTTAACTTTTTAATAGGTTACTTTATTGTCACGTTGTATGTATTAAAAATTATAATATATATTCTAAAAAAATTCTCTTCTGTAGAAATAGAATGCTATCCATCAAAATCTAGATCTAGCCGGTCGAATAACAAGCTACTAACGTCCTATAGTATATAAAATAAAACCACAGGCTACATATTAGTTTACTATTGCATGTCGAAGCTCGTATTTCACGAGGCTGAAATTAGAATCGAACCGCAAACCGCAGCCCCATTGTGCGAGTCTCGCCGCACTGCTCTAATGTTTCCTGTCCGAGCAAAGGTTACAGCGCCCTAACTAAATATTATTTAGAAATATATCTATCTATACTAATATTATAAAGCTGAAGAGTTTGGTTGGTTGAACGCGCTAATCTCAGGAACTACTAATCCGATTTGAAAATTTCTTTTTGCATTGGATAGCCCGTTAATTGAGGAAGGTTATATCATCCCGGAAAAATGTACAAATCCCGTGGGATAGTTTTGTTTTGCTAGGGACGAACCTGAAGCGAAGCGAGGGTGAGTCGATAGTATAAGAATATATGAGTTATGACTTATGACATAACTGAATTGTAAAAAGTTGAATACCGTTACCGTTAACGGATTGTGGATTTTATATGTGAAACATACTCTGACAATATTGATATATAGACAGTGTACACATTTGTCTCGAACGGGACTCGAAATCGTGACCGGCGTAGAGGCAGTTACTCAATCCATTAAGCTATGCGTTTTTCATTATTTAAATTTCCTTATTGTTTTCTTTACCGTGTTAATGCTCAAATTAATTTTGTACACAAGTATCCTTTAACATTGTATGGGATATAGACTACTTTTTATCCGAAGGCCCGATCCACACTATAGTGCCGATCACGGTTCGTTCTCGGTCCGATATCGGTCTGGTAAAATATTTTTATAAAAGAAACAACAAGTGTATTCACACAATCAGTAAAAAATAAGAATCAAATTCCGGTACAGTCACACTCCAGCAACTTTTTTTATATAAAAATACTTTACCACACCGATATTGGACCGAGACCGGACTGTGGTCGGCACTATAGTGTGGATCGACTCTATTTGATCCGTTGGCTTATGTTAAAATGACAAAACTACTTCCTGTTTTAAAATAATTAAGTAGATACACAACTCAGTATCGCGGTCATCAATCACTCTCTATGACTGCACTATAGCAATGTGGAAATTTTGAAGTTTAATAACTTGTTAAAAAATGATTGCTTTAATATCTAACACGGTAATTTTTAGGCATAATGTTATGTTTAAAAATGCCTAACTTCACGAGCTTTTTCGTTTGTATGGTGCCCATATAGTATAGTTTACTCTATTACTCCTTTCTTATTAGTATAATATACTTATGTATATTTATTTATAGCTTATCCATTTCTTTACCTATGCACAGTGTGCGCAGAGTAGTTTTCCTAAACTGTCGCGGCCGAGTTCAAGGTTCCCATTGTCTCACGGCGACGCGGCCCACCCAGCCACATTAATACTTAAATTGCTTTATGTTCACATCATACCAAATTTAGCGCGACTTGCGAATATGTATGTACTCTGTAAGCATATAGCACATGTGGATTGAATCTGCTGTTTTAAATGTAAGAAAGATTTAGACGTAAGGACATTTGTAAATATTTTTTTTTATATATATATATATATTTCGGGTCTGGTCTGGACGTTTAAAAACACGGATTGCATTTCTGAGACTAATTGTGATCTCAGAATTGTTGTCCTCGGACTTTCTCGCGTGATAGGTAGGTACATGGTAACAACTATCCTATGTTATACTCGGGATATAAGTTATTTCCATTGTGTATTTCACCTAAATATTTTGATCCTGCGTATTAACTACTGCGATCACTGCGTTTTTCTGCAGAAAGAGTTGATAAAAACACTCGCATTTATGATGTTGGTATGATTAAAAAAAATAAACACTGCATACTTTAGTTACATTGTCAGATTTATTCGTTAACATACATAATATGTATAACTAACAATGCTAAGATAGGGTGTTAGTAAGTGCTAGTACTCCAGATGTGCCCTAGAAGTAGGCGGCAGCGGGAATGCGGCGTACATTCTCGAAAGCTCGAGTATAAATAGTCCGCGACGCCTGAAAAGGTTACCACGGAATTAGCTGGCCCAAACTTAAACTGTGCTTATTTTTGCTCCGCCAATGTACACTCTCGTACCGTCGAGACAAAATGTCGCCGAGTATTTTTAATTGTATCAACCGTCACCGGTCGCCAGTAGTAGGTACCCACTTATAGAACACGGTTTTAAATAGGCTGTTGTGTAAAAAGGTTCTCACTGACAAATTGGTCACGTATTTGGATATTTTTGTTTTTGTGGCTGTAAATGTTTTTGTAGATTTTTTGTGTCTCAAACTGCTCAGCCTTGAGTTTTAAAAACAAACTAAGTGCCAATTTTTTAAAATATAGGTAACTAGCGACTCACCTCGCTTCGGGTTCGTCCCTAGACAAAAATAAATTTATCCCACGGGAACCATTTTTCCGGGATGATATATAGCCTATAGCCTTCCTCAGTTAACGGGCTATCTAATGCAAAAAGAATTTTTCAAATCGGATTAGTAGTTCCTGAGATTAGCGCGATCAACCAAACAAACAAACAAACTCTTCAGCTTTATAATGTTAGTATAGATATGCGGTTCATTATTTCTGCATATTAATTATTGAATTCACACGTCGATTTTAATTAAGTATTGACTCGATTTGTTATTTTTAATTAAAAACGAGCTTATCGGTGCTTTAATACAAAATTCTATTATAAACTATGGCAATAAAAACACCATTATTTAACTTTGTATTAAATGTACGAAAAGTTTGAAATTTTATTATAATATGATTTTCTTTACTATATCCCTCTAATAGAGATATTATTTCGCGTACACTTCGTGTTTAAACGAATACCATATGATACCAATAAATATGTACAAACTTTTGCCTTATATGGTTTAACATCTAACATCGTAGACAGTGTATTATCAATGAAACTGCCACTATGCGGAATAAAAACATTTCTTTTTACGTGTACTAAACATGTACTATTCCGTCCAGCGGAGGTAATAGTCTGCTAACTAATAGAGATGCCTTATGTAAACGAGGACCGTTTATTCTTTGAATGTACAGAACCCTAAATATAAATGGAGCTTTCAAATACATGTTTCTTGAACTAGGAATGCAATTGCTACGTAAAACACAAATATTCTTACTCAATTTCCGTCACACCTCTAACTACATATGTATATGGTATTGAGAGTAGCTTAAGCGTTTAACCTGGGACACTAAGTAACTCGGTGTATCTGTTGTTATTTCTTCGTATCTGTGCTAGAATTTCATAAAATTTTCTTATTTATGTTTTCTTTTCATTATAAAATTATTAAATTGTACATAATTTATGAGCAGAAAGACAAGTGATACTTTGTCACGTTTAGATTTACAGAAGACTTAAAAATGTATTCATTAAATACTAACTTTTGCCTTCGCTCATGCACTTAATCTATACTTATATTATAAAGAGGTAAAGTTTGTGAGGTTATAGGGGGTAATCTCTGGATCTACTGAACCGATTTAAATGAAATTTGGTAAGAAAATAGTTTGAGACCCTGGGAAGGACATAGGATACGTTTTATCCCGGAAATTATCCCTTAGGGGGGTGGAAATGGAGATGAAAGTTTGTATTGAGAAGCAAGCTTGGGACGAACCCGTGCGAAGCGAGGGTGAGTCGCTAGTTGTTAAATAATTTCGCTTCTCCTAAAGGACTATAATATTAGGTATGTGAGAGAATTTTTCAAATCGGATTGTTACTACGTCAGATTGGCACGTTTAAACAAACAGTCTCTTTAATTTACTATCTATACTAATATTATAAAGCTGAAAAGTTTGTTTGTTTGTTTGGTTGAAAGCGCTAATCTCAGGAAATACTAATCCGATTTGAAAAATTCTTTTTGCATTGGATAGCCCGTTAACTGAGGAAGGCTATAGGCTTATATATCGTCACGGAAAAATATACGGTTCCCGTGGGATAGCTTTGTTTTTATCTAGGGACAAACCCGAAGCAAAGCGAAGGTGAGTTAATAAATAGATATCTTGGGACATTAACACACATTTGTGCTCATCACACAAATGTATGCACCCAGCGGGACTCGAACCCGCGACCTCTGGCACAACAAGTAGGGTTACTACAAACAGAATCAAACGTGTCGTCAAATATATCGTATATTATTATAGCGTAGATAAATAAGCAATTTATTGATAGTGGTATACTTAAAATTTTGTTCACTCACAATTCTTATGAATTCTACGCAGGTAAAGTCCAATACGCAACGAATGAAGTATGTTTATCGAATATTAACTTGATGCAATGAGGGTTGTATAATGTATTGTCGATTTCGCTATTATGTCTTGGTTTTGATTCGTGGAAGGTGATGTATAGGTTTGAGCTGTTTTCAAACCTATCAAATTGCAGAACTATGGTGTCCGACTTATATTAGCGGAATTATTGAAATTTAGTACGTTTGTTATATGTATTTTAATACTAAAATTATTTATACATAGGTATTAGGTACTAAATTCACCTTTACTAATAAAAAAATCAGCATTTAATTACTTTTCAAATGGTTACATACAGCAGTTACCAATAATAATTTAGAAACTGCACGGATTGGCTAATGCTTACTACATAATCGTATTTCTATCAATCAGTCCGGCTGTTACAAGAAATACGCCTTTGTTCTGTGTTCAATACAAATATACTACAATTCGTAAGTGATTTATTATTGCAAGATAGATTACTGCCTTTTTAGAGTCAATTATACAGTTTTTACTACGATTGCGATCAGTCCGGCACTTTATCATTATGTCGAACGGCCACTCGACGAAGCTATAAATTACACGTTCCAAATGCACCAAACTTTGAAGTTAATATTTTAATACATTAGTTACTGGCAACCTGCTCTGTTGACTTTTTATTTGACATTCTAAAAATATTGTTTCCCGTACAAAACCTTTATTACTTTTCAACAAAATGGAAATATAGAAACTCCTTTATCAGCGAGGCTGTTTGTGTCATTATAGGTATAGCTATCGAAATTTTGAACCCTATTGGGTTTGCTTTCAATAATGATGAATAGAGTTTAAATAGTCCTGCTTATTTAATTTTATTCGTACGTTAAAAGCTCAAATGTGCAACCCGTCAAGCTCAATCTATGAATTATTGAGGATATACAATAATATACATGACTAGCGACTCACCCTCGCTTCGCTTCGGGTTCGTCCCTAGAAAAAAACCGTACATTTTCCCGGAATGATATATAGCCTATAGCCTTCCTCAGTAAACAGGCTATCTAATGCAAGAAGAATTTTTCAAATCGAATTAGTACTTCCTGAGGTTAGCGCGTTCATCCAAACAAACAAACAATCAAACAAACTAACAATCAAACAAACTCTAGCTTTATAATATTAAGTATAGATATACCAGAAAGCTTTCAAACAAGATTTTCCATCGTTATATGTATTGCAGTATTATGATTTAGTTTGTCTTGAATCATTTTTACTCACAAAGTTCGAAATATTTACAATGCCGGCATCAAGCGCTAACGCGTTTAATACAATTTTCCCCGTCGATGTTCCGCGTGTGCGGTGTGAGGCGCGAGCGGCGGACGCGATGAGCAGCTGTGTTAGTATTCTAAACATTCGCGATTCTTTTGATCACAATCATTAATCTCAGAAATAATATAAACTGCACCTGGTTCTTACTAATCTATTAAACATCGTTGAAGCTCTCACTTTGTTTTTGCATACATTGTTTCGAACATTAATTTTTGATGAGCGAGCGATCTGTAAACGTTCACTTTTTAATTTATTACCTTTCGCTTGAGGAATTTCGAGAAAACCGTGATGCGTACTATTCCAATGCAACCATCTTTGCTGAGATGACTTTCTTTAATCCACATCGCTAACAGAAAACGACAAAATTATACAAAGAGTTAAATGTTTTGTATTATTTTTATACATGTTTTAGTTTTCTCTAAGCGATGCAATTGAAAAAATATACCAGCTTGTCTATGGCCTCTGAATGAGTACTGAATTCTAATCAATACAAATTGACTAATTGTGGTTTTGATCGATTAAAATAAATTCTATTAGTTACATAATGTTATTATAAAAATGACCCCTTTATTGAAACTTGCGACACACCTGTATTATTAGTTAATATATTAATTTTATATTAAGTTTCGAAGAATATACATTTTACAATCTTACCTAATATTATTTGGAACTATCTAACCGCCTTCGTATTGCTCAGGCCGTCTCTCGCCTTCACATTCCTCGCCGGGGCTTATTTGCCGATATGAACTTAAATTGTTACTCTTAGAATTAGAGCATGAAACTCGCAATAAAGTGTATCCGGTGCATGAACCGGATCCTGTGATGTACTTTAACTGGTCTTATAGAAACTAGGCTTGCTAAGGACCAACAGTATTTCGAATTTAAAGACAGCACCTAACGAAACACTCATCCGATCCGCAGGCAATGGCACGATAGACTTCCCCGAATTCCTAACAATGATGGCGCGCAAGATGAAAGACACAGACAGTGAGGAGGAGATCCGCGAAGCGTTCCGCGTGTTCGACAAGGACGGTAACGGGTTCATATCCGCGGCCGAGCTCCGCCACGTCATGACCAACCTCGGCGAGAAGCTCACCGACGAGGAGGTCGACGAGATGATCCGCGAGGCCGACATCGACGGTGACGGGCAGGTCAATTATGAGGGTGAGTTCGAACTGTTTGGCTTTTGTCCTGTTTATCTTCGTATTTAGATAGTTATTAGTATATGTTACTGCTGAACCTCTGATTTTGGCGGGTTTTAATGTGTTCCAGCAAAAGCTAGAATTGGACTTATTTGAATGGTAAAAGTTGAATTTTTTTATGAGTACTCTTCTGTATTAACTCTAAAGACAAGTAGTTATTTTTGTCTTAAGTTAATTTTATCTGAATATGAGGTTTTCCAGTAATAGATAAATATGGCGATGTTTGGTGATACTTGTCGTGGTATGTTTTAATTATTATTTTTTATAATATAATAAAATAATCACGCCAAACATCGCTTATACATTCACGCTATCGCTTGTGTATGTATACCTTTTATGTATGGTGTGCCAATCCCGCCATACATAAATACGATAGTTTCGGTAAATGCAGCAAAGCTAGGAATACGTTTATGTGTTTTACATAATTTAGCATGTTCTCTGCCGACGTACGATAAAACACCATCCTCTAGACTTCGACCGTTATTCGACGGCGTGTACGGCGGGTTTTACGACAGGTAGATGACAAATTTGCTTATGAATTTGTTCAAAAGCTGACTCACGTTGGAATTTTTCGCCGGAAAAATATATTCGTATCAACGGCGTTTATACAAAACGTGCTCTTAAATAGGTAAAGTGGCATTTATATGCCACATTTCGGAACATTCATAAAGACAGTTAAAACATTAGGCTCGGATTGAAGTAAATAATGTAAACCACATAACTGTTATTGTGGCTCATAAAAATATAACATCAAACGTAACGTAACATTGTAAAATATTACAATAAACGTTATAACTCGTTAAGTGATTTACTGTCATTTTACGTGGTATGTATGTATGTATGTCCTTGTATCTTAGCATTTGTCCGAGTTTTTTAATATAGCTTA
Organism: Fabriciana adippe; assembly: GCA_905404265.1. Lineage (NCBI taxonomy): Eukaryota > Metazoa > Arthropoda > Insecta > Lepidoptera > Nymphalidae > Fabriciana > Fabriciana adippe. The sequence goes on from FR989993.1 coordinate 646,333, forward strand.
AAATCGATTATTGGGAAATGTACTTTATTTATATTGATCAGTGATAATGCATAAAATGGCTCGGAACACCACTAAATTTTCTTAGTTAAAAATGTTTACATAATATTTTGAGTCATTACAGTGAGTAATAATATCGTATAAAATTTCGCTATCAGTTAGTTTGCACACACTTATCTGTTTACGCGGTTTTTACTTTATTGCCCAATTCGTAACATTATGATGTTCTAGTTCAAAACCACTCAACACGACTCCTGCTTTGTTTATGTGAGAGCACGTAGAAGGGGAGTTCAAACTGTGTGTTTTTGTACCAGCTGAAATGGAACTCGGCGGTTTTAAATTTTTGATAGATTTATTATTACGTGTAGAAAAATTGTTACTGAAATTCATTTAGTACACTTCTTAAAAAATATTCGAATTTATAAGAAAATTATGCTATATTAAATATAAGTTCCGTACCCGAAGGGTGCTAACGGAACCTGTCTGTCCGTCCGTCTGTTAGAGGGCTGTATCTCATGAACCGTAATAGGTAGAGAGTTGAAATTTAACAGAGTATGTATTTCGATTGCCGCTATAACAATAAATAATAAAAATAAGTTAAAATAAAAAAATAAAGATACAAGATTCATTTTTTAACGTTCATAATTGATCATCGAAGTTAATATACTTGATAGATAGAGTAAAAGTCAAATTAATTGAAAGTACATGTACGATGATACGGAACCCTTGGTGTGTGAATTCGACTCGCACTTGATCGATTTTTTTTTATATAATTTTAATAAAAGTTTTATTTATGATGCATACATACATATATGATGAAATCAGAAATTAGAACGTGTTAAGTTAAAACGCGTCCTTGAGTATGTACAAAAGTACGTATTATCTGGGTGCGTTCAAATGGTAACTTTTCCTTACCTTTGAACTTTAATAACGGTTATCAGCCACACAATGTTTTGCGTAGCATTGGTTTAGGAAACATTCATGAAATTGATTCAGCTTTTATTTATACATTATGTATGTTCTGTTATAAATATAAATAAGTATGTAATGTTTTCGGTTTTTTTTTATATATATTTACTGAATGGTAATGGTAAATGATATATTTATTACAATGCAAGTAACGTACTAAAAAGATTGGCTTCAGTCCAATTCGACAGCGAGTATCCAATTCTGCAATAGTTTTTTTTATACAAACACAATACAATCTAAATGTAACAGAAACGATCGAATATCTGAAAATCTCATCAAAGTTATATTTCAATATGCAGTTGGTATGATATAAGGTATGATGTGCACTCTGGTCACGGTGGTTTGGGACTTGTGCATGCATGTGAGCTCTCCCGTAACCGAACGATTTGATTATAACTACGCATTTCAGTCACTAATGCATCCACTGGAATGAAGGACAAACACCTACACTTGTATACGTCAAAACAAACAGAGGGCAGCGGCGACATGTCGGCCTTGTTGTTGCGTGGCATAAACTTACTTTTATTGATATTCACGACAGCGTCTTTAAAAGGTGAACCGTGGAAAACACTTGGTGAAACTTTTTAACGGATTCGACTCGCGCATATCTTTGAAATAAACAATGTCGGATTTTAGTAATTTATAACATGTCGTTGCCTGTTTTGAAATTAGCCAAGTGTTATGACTTCTACATAGATACCGCTAAAGTAGCCGCGTTGCCCGTGCCCTCTGTGCTAGTGCGAGCGCAGTCTCAACCGACCTCCGGTTTCTCTTGCAGACTTCCATTCGCTCGCGCAAATGATATTCGCTCGCGGCGACGGTAGCCGCTAGCGATATATACTTGTAACTAACCGTTTCAAGGACCACGATACAGATCTCTTTCCCCATATAGTGTACAAGGCCTACGCCGTCGCGCCCACCTAGGTACAGACATGGTTTGCTGCTCGTTATTAACTGTTTGACATTAGTTCCCCGACCACCTCTCCGGTCTCCGCCTTGGGGGTCTCTCTCTGTTGTGTCTAACTGCGGGCCGTCCGACATCCGACCCTGCGAGTGTCACTAACCCGGGACCTTTGTGCATACTTCATGCCTTTCGCTATATCACCCACGCAACTGTGCTCAATCCCATCCATCGACGCTGTGGACGGCCACCGGTGGCGTAACTACCGACCGCGGCCACTCGACGGATCTCGGACGACCCCTCCCTAAAGCCTGGTGCATGTGTCTAATATCTGTATAGAAGTTTTCTTATAGAAATACCACCTGGCGATCCCCGCCGGTAGATCGTCCCCGCCTCTCGCGCGCTTGCACCTTAGCTTGGACCAACAAACGAGCAGCAAACGTACATTTACATTTGAATTTAGACATTTTGTGGGTCGGTGAGACGTTGCGTGTCCGCTCCGTACATTCATTGTGACGATATATCCAGAGGGTGGTATTTCATTATCCCTTTGTAGTGGCATGACGAGGTCCAAACTTATGGTTTATTTATGTCCGACGCGGCGAGCACACGCCGCGCCCCGCCGCCTGTGCTCGCCGCGCTCGTCTAAGGGTGCGTTTACATCAAACGAGCGAATGCTCATTCTATCCCCACCCTATCAAATTCTTTTAATGTAAACAGAGACAGAGCATTCTTTCGTTGTTCTCTCTGCGTTCGCAAACATTCTATAGAATATTCTAAGAATGCTCACTCGCTTGATGTAAACGGCACTAGAACGTGCGAACAATTGCTTAGAGCGTTCTTAGATGTTCGAACGCGCTCGCTCCCCGTAGCGGTCTCTTCAAAGCGTTCTTGTGTTCTAGCAATTTGAATATTTACGAGTACATACCTACTTATCAAATCATGGATTGGTCTCAATATAAATGTCTATTAATGTCTATTAATAAAATTTGTCACCCACCAACGTCTCTTTCTTCTTTTCTTTTTGACTGTTTGAGACAAAATAATAAATGCAGCACTTGCAATTGTAATATCGCTGTCAGAGTCGGACATAACCAAAGAGTATATAACTACACCGTGAAAATTGAAATAATGAAACACTACCAACCACAGAATTGACATGAATGGGCAATGAGCATTCGTTCGGCTGATCTAAACGTCATTGCAAGAATTCTAGTTCTATGTTCTCATTTTGCTCGTTGATCTTTTGGTGTAAACGCTGAAATCGAGATTTCGTTTACACTAAAAGAACAAGAAAGAATGCTCTTGCTCTAGCTCTAGTTCTTTGTTCGTTTGATGTAAACGCACCCTAACAGGTTGTTTTAATAGTGCATCTCTCTTCTGTCGGTCACTTCTGTGTTAATACTTCACCCTAGACTCGTTTGCGAGGGTTTTGTACATTTCTTGTGCGTACGTGTGTATTGTATTGCCATACTAATGCGTGCTTCTCGTTGTTTGCAGAATTCGTCACCATGATGACGTCGAAGTGAGCCGCCGGCTAGTGTGTGTGTATAAAGCAGAGAATTTTAATATACGTTTTGTTTCATGACACACAATATTACCATCGTATTGGACCTGCATTTCTCTAGTGTTTGCGATAAATTAATATTGTCATCGTTTCAGTTTAATGGTATATCGGCGGCGCGCGCGAGCGTCGCCTCCCTATTTAGACTTTAAAGTATTCCGTTAATTTTACTATGTAAGGAGAAGTTGGTGTACGGCGCGGGGCCCCGGCGAGGCCCGCGGCCGGGCGGGGCCTTCGCACCTTTCCGATACATTTTAATGTAAATTTTTTTCAAGTATGAGATATTTATAAAGTACGTGATGAAAAAATTTAAAAAATCCCAAAAAAAAAACCGTGGCCGTAGCACGGCGGACACGCCGCTGTACATTAAATCGTATTAAATGTTTAACTAACTCAGTAAAGTAAAGGAATAAATTAGATTTATCGGTACTGCATTATGTATTGTATCTGTAAATGACTCGATATATTATATTTCTATTGTTGGTGAACTAAGGAAGTACTCCGCTCTGTTATTCTCTTACCACATTTGATTCATTCTGTTATTAAATTTTACAAAAGACATACTGAAAATAAATGTTTCTTCATTTTTAGGTCAATAAGCATCGGTGTTTCATTTCCCTCCCCCCCTCTACGCCCCCTCTCCCCTTTGCCACGCCCCCGCTCCTCTTACCATCACCCCCATACTCACAATCGTCAGAGTACATTTCAATTGTAAACATTTCACTTGTAATTAATAGAAATAAGCCGAGGGATCAATTTTTTTGACTACCCTCAATGGAGAAAACGATTTTTCAATAGGAAACGATAGAAAGATTGATCCCTCGGTACTTAGTAGCGTACTTAAATCTAACAGTGTAATAGTGTCCGTCACCGACCAGTCGGTGGGTATTAATAGAGATCATCTCTACATACTTTCTTTACGCCAAAAGAACCTACTTAGCCTTGTGAAACACCAATTTAATTGTAGCCTATATCGTACTGTGTTTGAATTATAATACTTTTATTACATAATAAATAAAATTTAAGTTCAAAACTAGTAGTTTTCCTGTTGTTCGATACTACATCTAGATTTTGAAATAGTCTATGTCATCACAGAGAACTAACTTACATTTCTAGTTTAAGCTCTTATATTGATTAAAAAGCTCTTTTTAAATCATTAATCCAATTTTTTTTTATATTGTTTAAGACTAAAATATAGAAAAACAGACATTAAAAATAAAATATGTATAGTGAAGTTTCTTTTATTTATTTGTTTTTTTTAATATTTACTTAACAAAAATAATTTCTAATGTAATCTAGATTAGATAAACAGCTATCGAAATTATAAATATATATATAACTAAGTGAAATCCTTATGATAAAAGGAAGATTGTTACATATAAGTTCGCACTCTAAATATTTTTTATTTACACTGTCGTCCAAAACGCATGGTTAAGTTTGCTGTGAATATTAGAGTGCATTATAAATGTGGGGCATGTATATGTAGTATATAATTATAATATTTAATACTTTTCTTCTCTAAATGTTATTATTAAAATATTTTTTTTTCTATTACAAAAACTTGAGCGTTTCAAATTTTGTGTATTGGTCCAAATTCATTTTAGGGATTGATGATTTTGATGGTGCCTCCTATAACATCAAATGTTAAGATATTTAATATTTATCTCAGTTTTAATACTAACGTAACTGTTAAAAATATAATAACTAACAGATTTACTAATAACTAGTGATACCATGGGAACCATTCGAGACAAAGGTATAAAAAGTGTCCTACAGCGCTCTTGCGTATATTGTTTCTGTGCAGTCACGTCGATCTGTTTGTATGTGGGAAGAAATAAATGTCTAAATGATAAAAATAGGGGATACGTTAGGTATTAACTAACTAAAGAACAAAAAGAAATCTATCCCACGGGAATCGTGCACTTTTCCGGAATAAAAAGTAGCCCGTGCTATTTCAGACTATAATCTATCTCTGTGCCAAATTTCATCCAGATCCGTTCAGCAGTTCTGGCGTGATTGAGTAACAAACATCCACCCAAACATCTAAACTTTCACATTTATAACCACAGACCAGAAACAACAATTTATAATATAGAAATACAGATAAAGTTAATAATGAAATCTAAAAATTCCATTTTGACAGCGTTCAGATTGATTTATCTCAAGATGTAGCTAAAATAATCGGTAGCGAAACATCCGATTTTAATGATAAATCGATATTGCTTATTTATTATTTACAGTTTAATGCTTATAATTAGTTCAATGCTTTTAATTAGTTTTACGAGATTTCAACATTGGACTATGGTACAGGAATATTACGCGTAACAATATTTATATAAATAAACTAGCTGACCCGGCAAACGTTGTTTTGCCATATAAATAATTTCCTATTACTAAAATGGCTATTAAAAAATAAGGGTTGATCGTAGAAGGGTGAAAATTGAGGATTGTATGTATTTTTGTATGTTGTATCATAAAAAAATAGAAATTAAAAATTTTGTCTAAAAAATAAAATAAAAATTTAGGGGTGGACTACCCCTAACATTTAGGGGGATGAAAAATAGATGTTGGCCGATTCTCATAGATACCGGATAAGCACAAAAAATTTCATCAAAATCGGTCAAGCCGTTTCGGAGGAGTATGGCAACGAAAACTGTGACACGAGAATTTTATATATAAGAATATAAGATTAATTTTTTTTTTGAAATATGAAAATGCATTATTCCAAATAATGTGGTGACGTTTGAACAAATTTATCGCGTAGTGAAGCATGCGAAACGTCAAAATGGAATTCTTAGATTTGATGCACGCTATCAATAATTATTGACAATTGTTTTTTTTTTTAATTGTTTTTATACTGTATAAAATCTTAAAAAAACAAAACGCTTTTGACTAGCTGGGAAACGAATGAATTTTATATGTCAGCCTTGACTCGAATGTTTTATAGTAGATCGCATAATACTTGTAGCGATTGAATGGTTCAATTATTTTAAATAAAACTATATTTTTGAATTTTTTGCGGATTTATCTAGATTATATATTTATGGTTTCCAAAATAAATCCGCGAAACAATTCGAAATGATAGTTTTATTTAAAATGTCAAATATTCGCTTAAATCGAAGTAAGTATTATAATTCAACTAGCGACAGCGACGTCCCTACTTGCGTTTTAACGTTTAGTATAGATTTCTCAGAGATGAGATATTTTCTCGCAGTAAAAAGTATCCTATACGTTGACCCGGATAACCAGCTATTATCATACCAAATTTCATCAAAATCCCTCCAGTGGTTTTTCCGTGATGTGGTAACAGATAGACAAAAATTCTAAAAACTATAGATTCAGCCTCTGTATCGATAATAATGTCTATTTCAATAAGATTTTACAAAAAATATTTAATGTACAAATCCGCTTAGTTACAATTTTATTATATGTATAGACTATCCTTAGCTCCATTAATCAATTTAGTTTGAAAGCATCAAAAGATTGCATTAACTTTTTAAAACAATATATCGATAGGAGTAGATTAAAATTGACTTCCAAGGTTTTATTACATTGTTAGTTACAAAAGAGGCTAATAAAAATGTGTGAAACAATAAAACACTTTGTATTATGACTAGCATCGCCCGCGGCTCCGCCCGCGTTCAGTTGATCAAAAATTAAATTCTTAGGTTTTACACATTAGTATACTCTTACATATACCACTTTCATTGCGCACCGCATGATTGGTAAATAATGGCAGAGATTGACAATGCCACAAAGGTTCCTCCGTTAATCTAAAGGTTCCTCCGTTAATCTCATATTTGATTTAGTGATATTGCACTTTTTGTTTTAACAATAACATTTATGTATGTATGTCTATTGTGTGCACAAGAAAAAATAATGCGACCACTTGATATTTTTGACTAAAGTATGGCGCGAAATTGTGTGCACAAGAAAAAATAATGCGACCACTTGATATTTTTGACTAAAGTATGGCGGGTAATACCAACCATATATTAAGCTTAGGATAAACAAACCAAAATTTAAATGAAACTCAGTTTCAAACAATATCCTTTATTAAAACCAAATAGAATACTATCCGGTAGCGTCGCTCTCAGTGTTAGCGTCGCGCTGGCGCGCCATGTCGGCCAGGAAGGTGGCGAGCGTGCGCGTGGGGCGGCCCGAGGCGCGGCGCTCGCGCAGGTACCCGCCGGGCGGCGCGCGCGCCACGCCCGACGGGTCCATGTGCACCCACTCGCCGCAGATGAATTTCTGTTGGGTGTTATGTATGTGTTACTATGGCAGGGCTCGGGATCGATTTAAAAAACAAAACGGTTTATTTCGGTATTGTAATGATTAATTCATCGCTCGTTCTTTAACCGGTTAATGAAAACGTACGGTTTAGTGAACTGAAATAATGATGGTCAATGGTTATTCTTAGAGAAAGGTTGGATTTCGGTTTTGATACAGAGATGAACCGCTTAATTCATTCATAAAAACGTATATGTATCGTTCTACTAAGCAATTCACTATTAGCAAAGATGCGCCAAATATAAACGCACAAAAAGCCAATTTAACTGGTTAATTTTGATCATGGAACCTAAATTCGTCAAAAACCGTTCTCCGAGATATCCTATAGTGCCAATCACAATCCGATATCTGTCTGATAAAGTATTTTTATACAAAAAACGCTGCTGAAGTGACGCAGTGAGAGGACCGGACTTGACTCTTACTAATAGTGTAAATACACTCATTGTTGGATAAAAATATTTTGACAAACCGAGAATCAACCGTGATCGGCACTATAGTGTGGAATCGGTCCTTATAGTCTATAGTGTGTTCAATGTACACTTCCAAACAATTCTACAACACGCCAGTGCTCTGCGATAATAAGGCTCCGCTGTGAGTTTTAGTGAGTAGGAGTTTTACAGAAGCTGGTTAGCATGGGGGCCCATGATGGGCTTCCCCAACGTAAACAAAAAACAAGATAAACAAATGGTGTGTTCATTCAGGATATAAGCTATGCACTTATTCAGGTTATAAGCAAAATTACTAATTCATGTAGTTGCTTTAACATATATTACAGGGACTACGAGTATATGTATACTGAATTTAATACCCTATTGAAAAATTCCAATAGGATCCCATCAAAAGCGACAAAAGCCACATAAGAAACCAATAAATATTTATTAGATATTCACTTTTACATGACAGTCGAATTTACACTTTATGGTGTTTACACACAGCAGTTAAAAAATATATATTATATAATAATATTTTTTAACATGAACACTTTTTTTAACATTCAGTAACACGTTAACTAAACTATTATTGGATGTTTTCAAAGCTTCCACACTGATATAACATGTTGTAGAACATTCCCTAACATTTTATAACCACTACTTCGGAGTAGTTTGGTTCATATTTTGAAAAAGTTGCTGTTTTCTAACACAAATTGTTATATTTATATTCGCTTCGAATTAGTTTGTTAGCGAATGTTACAAAACATTTAATAAAAAAAAATATTTAATAACTTTTGTTATAAAATGTTTTTTTTTGCGATAAAACGTTCACTAACAAATGTTTATTAATATTTTTTAACTCTTGTGTGGAAGCACCATTAAAGTTGACAAGGTTAACTGTGATATGGCACGAGATGGCACTACACAGTACAATAATATTTTTTACGCAATGCATTTGATAGATTTTGTTGAAATCAATGGACGGCCGCCTAGATATTGCATGCTTCTGTAATATGATACAAACTATCTACATTCCAAACACTCAAATCTGTTGAGCCGTACCTTCGATATAATTATATAGTTAATTGGATAATGTTAAATTTTATACATGACTAGCGACTCTCCCTCGCTTCACTTCGGGTTCATCCCAAGATAATAACATCTATCCCACGGGAACCGTACCTTTTTACGGGATGATATATAGCCTATAGCCTTCCTCAGTTAAAGGGCTATCTAATGCAAAAAGAATTTTTAAATCGGATTAGTAGTTCCTGAGATTAGCGCGTTCAACCAAACAAACAATCAAACTCTTCAGCCTTCAGCCTTATAATATTAGTATAGATATACCTTTAGAAAAGCTGCTCCATAACAAGGTGATGCTACACCGTATCCTTTGTTCTTTAAGTCCACGGCCGGGTCATCTGGGAATATAATTTATACAATATATTAATAATATTTTTTTGTAGGTACTATATGTAATATCTGATCAGTGGTGTAGTAGCTAGCATGTAGGGATGCACATCTGGAGGACCTGGGTTCGACTCCCGTGTCGGCCCAAGTTTAGTTATTGAGTCTTTCTGTTAAGAAAGTCCCAGTAACAGTTCGGAGTTGGGAAGCTGGTGATGTATCACCCCCGTGAAGAGGGAGAGCTCCTGCGCCTGACCTCCCCCCGCCAGGGCCGTAATCGGTCGGGAGGATATCATGTAAAATATATTATTTTAGGTTTTATTAAACACAGCATCATATAAAGGAGTGGAAAGTATAGCTTACGCAGTAAAAATTACTTTATGATTTCTTATTTTACAATAATATTAAAATTATCAATAACTCCACTTATAGTTTTTTATTTCAAAAATAAAAATATTTGTGTTGAAAATACGAGTTGAAAAAGAAATCAGTTTGAGTTGCATATGTAGGTATAAAATTAAGAAACATGGGCGACGGGAGCTGGGTGCAAAGAGGTGCACTTGCACCAAAAACCAAAAGATAAAGAAATAAAATTGTATCAGTAAAATCCCTGCTTAAATTTCGATATCTAGAAAGAAAAGATTATAAATAAGATATATATTTAGTTAGTAGTTTAATGTGAAGTAACAAATGCACCCCTCCCTCTCCACCCCCCTCCCCTGGAAATAATTCTGCCGCCACTCATGATAACAAATACATAAAATAAGAAAATCGTAATCTTAGTCTTTGAAAGAGATGTCGATTTTTTATTAAGTTATATTACTCGGCATTTCATGGGATTAAGATATGTGATGTCCTCCTGACCGATTCCGGCCACGGCGGCCAATCTCATTGAGACTAGCCAACTGCGCAGGAGATATTATAGTGCACAAGTGTACGAGCAGACACAAGTGCACTCTCTATTCCTGTCACTCTCATACTCCGGTGGGACGACACGAGACACGACCGGTGAGAGTTAAAGCGCAGGACCGACGGCTTTACGTGCTCTTCGAGGCACGGGGGTGAAACACCGCCAACTTCCCAACTCCGGGCTGTTACTGAGGCTTACTAGACAGAAAGACTCAATAACTAAACTTGGCCCGACCCGGGACTCGAACCCAGGACGTCCGGGTGTGCAGCCGTACATGCTAGCCACTACACCACCGAGGCAGTTAAGGGATTAAGATATATTAGTTATTGTAAAACAATCTGGATTAGGGTTGTCCAATTTGTTAGTATGCGATGACTCGATGAGGCATCTAAGCTGATTAGTGCTTATACAGATTAAGGGCATCGATCAAAAAGTACTTTTTTGATCGATGTTTGTGGGTACTTAATCTATACAGATATATAAAATTAAAGTGTCTGTTTGTAATGTCAAAATAACAGCTTTATACTAAATGAATATGGAATTATATACGGTACTTATAAGAAAAACAACATTTTTAAATTTTTGTCTGTCTGTCTGTTTGTTCTGGCTAATCTCCGAAACGGCTGGACTAATTTTAACGGGACTTTCACTGGCAGTTAGCTGATATTTTAAGGAGCAACTTAGGCTACTTTTATTTTAGGAATAGAATTAGGGTTTCGCTCAAAAAAATTAAAACCTATCTAGGGACGAACCCGAGCGAAGCGAGAGTGAGTCGCTAGTAGAGAATAAAATTAGGTAGCATTCGAATCAACGCCATCTATCGCATATTTAAAGAAACAACTCGAATTTGTTTAAATAAAACTATCTTTTTTTTGCGTTTATATTTTGACCTTTGGTTCCTAACGTTTTGAATACTTTACATTCTCTCCCGAAAAGATAGTTAAATTTAAAACGTGTTTGTGTGTGTTGTACGAGGTCACTGGTAGGGTGTATGTATGCGTGTGGCGCGTACCCTCTAGAGGCCGGGCGTAGCAGCGCCACAGCGGCAGGCGCCAGGGCCGGTCGCCGGCGCGCGCGCCCGCCGCGCGCACGCCGCGCCACGCCGCCGCGCTGTTGCTGAAGCACGCGAACGCGCCCGGAGCCGTCGCGCGCCCGCGCTCCTCTGCGCACACACTTTATTGCTTATCCCACGGAAACCGGACATTTTTCCGAGATGATAAATAATCAGTATATATGCTATACCAGACTATATCTCTATGGCAAATTTAATTCGAATCCGTTTAGGCGTTTTGGTATGATTAGATAGTTAATATCGATACAAACTTTGGCGTTTATAATATTATATACTGTAGTGGGATAATATACTTTAGTACATAAATGTTTTTCTCTTTATATCGCGAGAACTCTTATTCATAAATAACATTATAATGCGCACACGCACACATTGTCGTTTATTTGTGTGTGGTGTAGCTTAAATTGACTCTAGACATTTATAAAAATATGTTATAATAGATGTACGTATTAAGGTTTTTTTTAACGTTCCACTGCCGGTCACGCCCTTCAATATCAAACCATAGTCCACCAAAACTAAAAACTTGCTAGGTTCTTTCAAATATGCAAGTTTCCTCATGATGTTTTCCTTTATCATAAGACCTTCCACTTGGGAAATCATATTAAAAAAACTATTCGCATATGAAAATATCGAAAGTGTGAGAGCCGGGATTTGAACCCGCTTAAATCAATTTCCAAGTGAAAATGTTATCACTGCATACATACTACAGTTATAAAGAAATTAAAGTTAGACGGTCTTTATGCATTAAATGAACTCTAACGAAGGCAGATTGTTTGGATAGTTAACTGCCGTCATAAGAAAGAATGCCGTAACTAACAATTTGGTCAAAAATGACTTATATGGAAATTCGGAATCAGCAAAAAAAATGCAACTGGATTGAATTACTCATAAACCTTTAAGTCTTATGAATCCGGAGATACCATAAGCATTTTAATCGTAACTACGTCAAAACTATTAGTAATTTTGACGTAGTAGTAAGACAAAACTTCAAATATCTCTAAATCAATTTTGATGAAGTTATGGCCTTCTTTCTTATGATGACAGAGTAAGAGAGTGAGAGTGAGAACTCTCACTCTCTACTCTGCCACCATTACTCTGCCAGAGTGAGTAAGTGTTATGCACCGGCGAGTGCGGCGAGGCCGAGCACGAGCGCGGGGCGGTGCAGCGCCTGCCCGAACACCAGCGCGTCGGCCAGCGCCGGCCGCGCCGCCGCCACCGTGTCCTCCATCTGCGCACACCACGCACCACACGACACGACCGTCACATACCGACCATCTTATAATCAACTACTTACTCGTACGTTTTAACGTTTAGTATAGACTTCTAAGAGATGAGATATTTTCTCGCAATATAAAGTATCCTATATGTTGACCCGGATTAAATCAGCTATCACTATACCAAATTTCATCATCATGTCTATATTTAACATATTTATCTATACATACATATAATAAAATTCTAACTGAGTCGAATCTGAAATATTTTATGGTAAAATTTATTGAAATAGTCACGAGTCAGAGAGTCATAATTTTTATCTGTTTGAGAACGCATCACGAGAAAACCACTGGACAGATTTTGATGAAATTTGATATGATGATAATCCGGGTCAACATTTAGAATACTTTTTATGACGGGAAAATATTTCATCTCTATAAAATCTATACTAAACGTTAAAACGTAAGTAGGGACGAACCCGAGCGGAGCGACGGTGAGTCGCTAGTAGTTTATAAATTAGATTATCAATATTATCACGAATACTACAGGCATCAAACAACGTACGTTGTACATATTGATGCCGAAACTTATCAAAAAAAGGCCTGCACAGAGTGCACACGGATTTTTTACAACATACACTACTCCAACACTTATGATCGTCTGGCACTTTTGTCACGTCATTTGGAAAATATTTGCATAATATATATGTATACAAAGTCATAAATATAATATAAATAAATATGTTAGGACATTAACACACAGCACCATCTAGTTTCATGGTAAGCTACGAGGCTCGTGTTATGGATACCAGATAGTTGATACACTACACATATATAACTTTAAATACATACATATTATAAATGAAAACACCCATGACTGGAGTACAAACATGTGTGCTCATCACACAAATGAATGTCCCCAGCGGGACTCGAACCCGCGAACGCTGGCACGGCAAGTAAGGTCATTACAAACTGAGCCAAACGCGTCGTCAAAAGTCATGTAACATAAAAGGCATACAGAGAATAATAACTCGATTAAATAATGTTTTATACGGCATCGTTACCAGTACGTGCAGGCCGGAGAGCGTGGGCAGCACGTCGCCCACCTTCATGCACGCCGCGCCCGCCATGTTCTCGCACAGCGGCACCACGCACATCACCGGCACCGGCACCTGCACCACACGCACTACCAGTGGCACCACTACCAGTACCAGTGGCACTGCCACCAGTACCAGTGGCATTGCCACCAGTGATATGAAATATACTTTATTCAATTAGACTTATAAGCACTTTTGAATCGTTAACTTCATTTAAAAAGCGTCAGTGTAGTCAGTCCATGAGGCTAACCACCGACTCGGAAAGCAGTTCTGCTGAGAAGAGTCGGCTTCTTTTAAATATTGAAGTTACATTTTTTTTTAATAATATAATACAACAGATATCCCACAGTCCCGAAAGTTCTGCCAGAAATTAATGTTTTGTTTTTTCATACATTTCAAATTATTTTACAATTTAACTACTTCCTACACAATAATTAATAATATAATCAATTCTTTATTGACATTATTTTATAGATAAAAATGATAATGAATTCCCTAGCCCCAGCGCTCGTAAAAACTGTGTTGCTGGAACCGGTGTCATCCTCATATGAGTAACGACAGATTTACTGCCAGAAGTCCAAGTAGCACTACCAGCAGCAACAGTACCAGTGGCACTACCAGCAGCACCAGCAGACACTGACCTCCAGCTCGGCGAGCACGCGCAGCGCGGCGAGCGCGGCGGCGGCGCCCGCCAGCCCGTCGCGCGCCTCGCGCATCATCTGCTCCGCCGACTTCAGGCATAGGCCGCCGCTGAGCACACAGTGTAGTAGGTTAATATTGATAGCCAACGGAAATCATTTATCATAATATTATGGTTAATAGCGCAGTCATAACGCGCTTGATTGGACAATTAAGTAAAATGAATTCGAATCTCAGATCTCACACCTCTGATATTTTCATGTGCGAATCATTTCCAATATGATTACCACTTGCCTAAGGGCGGTCCCTCACCGGGAGCATTCGTTTGTAATGTAATAGTTCAGATTCGAGCATTACGTGAGGGAGAAGAATTGAGCATATTAATATTAGTAATGCTCAGTTCTTCTCCCTCACTTACGTAATGCTCGAATCTGAACTATTACATTACAAACGAATGCTCCCGGTGAGGGACCGCCCTGAGGAGAACATCGTGAGGAAACCTGCATGTCTGGGAGAACCTAATAAGTGTTCGAAACATATGTGAATTAATATTGAAAGAAGGCCCGCGTCTAACAATGAGACGTTAAAAAAAGGCTGGTTACTATAACTCTCCTTTAAGTATTAACTATCTGTGTGCAAAAATCGGGTTATTCCATTTAGCGACCTTAGAACCATATGAATAAGTATATTTTATACAACGGTGACCGCTTACCAATAAATTCATGTACGCTTTGATTGTTGACAAAACCGGTTTTTTCCGATTTGACTGTTGACAATCTACGGCCAAATGCATCTCGCTTAAAAAAAATCGCATATATCATCGCCTTATTGTAAAGCTAAGCTAAACCTAAACTTATGTAAGAAATATATATCGTATGAAACTTTATCTCTCTAGGGATATATATTTACTTATGTGGTGAGAAGTATACGTCAAAGTGAGAGCTGACGACCGACCTGTCGAAGGTGGTCCCCTCCGCGACGAGCAGCACGGGCGGGCGCGCGGCGGCGGCGCGCGGCGCGTACTGGCAGTGCAGCAGCAGCGGCGGCGCGGCGGCGCCGGCGGCGGCGGCCAGCAGCGCGCGCATGCGCTGCGCCGCCAGCCACGCGCGCTCGTGCGCCGCCACCCGCACGCCCAGCGGGCACAGCGTGTCCAGCGCCGCCTGCGCACACACGCACCGTCACACCGATACACCCGCAGGGTAATTACGTATCCCGCGACAGGCTTGCGACAGTTGTAAATCGCGCGATCGCTGCTGTCAAACGTCACTTTTGTATTACGTAACAGCGGCTAGAGAGCAGACTGCAGTCGAGAGAGATGGGTTCATAGATTGTCCGATAGAGAGTGAAAGAGCTCGACTGCAGTCTGCTCTCTAGCCGCTGTTACGTAATACAAAAGTGACGTTTGACAGCAGCGATCGCGCGATTTACAACTGTCGCAAGCCTGTCGCGAGATACGTAATTACCCTGCGGCACACTACAACCTTCACTTTCACCGTATCACCCGGCAACTCGTCTCACGACCACACTAAATCTAACAACTCATCACACGATCACACTAAATCATAACAACTCATTACACTATCACACTAAAACCTTTTTTTTAGCTATGCGGTAGATTTTCTCAGTATGATGCAAGTTTTGATTTTGGCGTAGCTAAAAGGCAAAAACTATTTTTTTATAATTTGTCCGTCTGTCCGTCCGTATGTCACAATAATTACTCAGACACTACTGGGGGGCTACATATATCGCAAAAAAAATTTAAGTTGGATAAATATGTCATGCCAATTGCCAGACAATTCTGTCAAATTAAGAAAAAGGGGTTCTCCTTCAGAAATTTGAGTCCACATGAGTTGGGCATGAGAGTCTGGGGTATTTGTAGCTCCAGATACCGTCACACAATCATACTAAGACCCTTAGCAAACCCTTAACCAGATCAGACCAGAAATTAACAATTCGGAGCTTGAATCCACGCCACTTTATATTAATTGCGAGCATGCTTTTAATGAGCTACAAATATATCCATTAGTTAACTTAAATATAAAAAATATTTAACGTTTGATATAAACTAAATATTATAAACTAGCGACTTACCCTCGCTTCGCTCGGGTTCGTCCCTAGTTTACTTCCCGAAACAACTTTTTTTTTTGTTTTTTTTTTTCGTGGGACCCTATTTCTTTTTCTAAAATAAAAGTAGCCTTAGTTACTCCTTATAATATCAGCTATCTGCCAGTGAAAGTCCCATCAAAATCAGTCCAACCGTTTCAGCGTTTACTCGGAACAAACAGACAGACAGACAGACAGACAAAAATTGTAAAAAATGTTGTTTTGGTATATGTACCGTGTATACATCCATATTTATTTAGTAAAAAGCGGTTATTTTAATATTACAAACAGACACTCCAATTTTATTTATCTATATAAATTAAATCATTCATTTCGTTGTTTGAAATTAATTTAAAATTAAACAGCTTTTATTTATTATTACTTTCCTCAACAAAAGGCGACATTAAAAAAACCCTTACACCAAAACATAGCAATCTATATATACATAAAATGCTTTGTCCTGACTGACTGATCGATCAACGCACAGCCTAAACCGCTGGTCGTAGGAACGTGAAATTTGGAGGACATATTCCTTATAAAATGTAGGCATCCGCTAAGAAAGGATTTTTCAAAATTCGTTCCCTAAGGGGGTAAAATAGGGATTAAAAGATTGTATGAAACTCTGTCATTCTTAACGCTAAATGCACGGAAAGTGGTATTTAACTTTAAGGTAAAAAATAAGAAATATGTGTATAAGATTTTTTTCTAAATTCATCCCTTAAAAGGGTAAAAGGGGGAAATAAAGTTTGTATGGACAAACAATTATTTATGATCAGAATTACTTGAAACTTGGTATTAATGCTCTTCAATACAATTAAATAAATACGTATTTTAGCATTTTTTTGAAATTCATCCCATAAGGCTGTCAAATAGGGAATGGAAGTTTGTATGAAACTCTGTAATTGATGCACGAAAAATAGTATTATTTACCTGTTAAATGATAACTAAAACAATACAAATATCATTTTTTTTTCGAAATCCATCCCTTAAAAGGGTAAAAGAGGGTTATGCTGTTTATATAAGGAAAAAATTGTTTATGATCAGAATTACTTGAAATTTGGTAATAGTGCTCCTTAATACAATTAAACAAACATGTATTGTAGTTTTTTTTTAATTCAGCCTCTAAGTGGGCAAAACTGGGCGTTGCACTTTGAGTTGTTGAATATATTTAAATAGAGTAACATGGCTCAAGTTCTCTTTAAGTGCACACTTACTGTGTGGGATATAAAGTAGAGAACGGAAATTATTCTGAATCTAAAGGAAAATTATGTATAACTTTTCTACTGAGCTGTAGCTAGAGAATATCCTGCTATCTATATCCTCCTTCTGAACGTTGGCACATCTGCAATAAAAAAGCCGCCTAAGCTATGTTACGAGATTAGACCGTGAGTAACACATTAAACATTATAGTGGTCACTGTGTTTGCTGGATGTGCTCGGGGGGAATCAGAATTCATACCTCAAATACCACTGTTAA
This sequence comes from Fabriciana adippe, assembly GCA_905404265.1. Classification (NCBI taxonomy): domain Eukaryota; kingdom Metazoa; phylum Arthropoda; class Insecta; order Lepidoptera; family Nymphalidae; genus Fabriciana; species Fabriciana adippe. The sequence goes on from FR989993.1 coordinate 664,403, forward strand.
CTTCTGACTACGCCTTTGAATTTAATCTATTGTAATTCCTTCTTAAAGTTTGTTTTGAAATGATCAATAATATATGTATCTCAGGGCCAGTCGTTAAAAGTAGCAGGCGTAAACTTAAGAGATGATAGCTTCTCACAGGGACATTTTAGCAGAACCCCAGAACTAGACAGACTAAGTTAAGTAAATCTAGAGTTTTACTCTAGACATAATATTAAAAATTCGATATGACAACATATAAATTCAATAGAAATTAAAACTGAGCAAATTTTTCATTTATCGCGAGCGTAGCCGCGGGCAAAAAGCTACAGCAAAATAAGAATGGCAATTTATATGTGTAACTTAAAAAAGAAGGAGAAGGAAGGAGAATGTAAGCTTCAGGTGTACATAGCACTGGGTCTTTAAAAATAATGTAGATGTTAGCCTGTTAGTATGTTAGTTAGAAAACCCATATTAGCCGAGTTACGTGATTCTAAAGTCGTAAACATTGTATGCGATTGTATCATTGTAATCTTTTCCTCTAACTTTGGAAAGACGAAGTAGAAAAATATGCAAAAAACACAGGTAGGGAGCTTGCTAAATACCTAAAGTGATTTATTTACAGAATATACGTTTAGCATCTTTAAGATACTGGATATTTTGAGTTACGATCGCTAAAATTTAATTTGTTTTCCATATAACTTTAAGAAATAATAAAACTTACACGAACTTAATTTTGCAAGTAGTATGTATTGTGAAAAAGTTTATTTTTTCGTAGTTTGATCGCGGGCGAAGCCGCGGGTTCTGCTAGTCAGCAAATAATTATAAAGCCATTTAAAGATTCATCGTACAATACTAAACCATAATACTACTAGCATAACCTTGACACCTAACCTACCAGAAGCTAAATTATTATATGTATAATAGGGAATATGCATGATTTTTTTTTAATTTTTATAGAACAGTTTATATCGTTATATAATTGTTAAAAAAATATCCAGCTCCGAAAAACTAAAATTTAGTATACCTACATTTAAAAAAAAACATACAATTACGAATACTTTAAACGCCCGCCATTTCGCGTGCTTGCTGTGAGGTCACAGTATGATATATACAGAGATATGACAACTCAATTTGTAGCGACAAAACCGCTAAACGCTCTGTTATGATAATACTTTGATGTCATATTTGGTCTGACCAATGGCGTTTCAACTACTTTTAATTTACCACATGTTTTTGAACTTTTTAATAATTTTTAATAATTCTAAACCAAGATGCTAACTTGGGCAAAATCCACGGGAGTCATCTTGTTAGCAGGCATATCTGAGAGGTAACGCGCCCAGTTCTGCGCGCGCCCGTACACCACCCCCGTGTCCCACCCGCCCTCGCCCTCGCCCCCGCACTCGCCCCCGCCCCCGCCCCCGCCGTACAGGGAGAGTTGGATCTCTGGCTGCTTGTCGCTTTTAAACTCTTCGAATCTGATGGAAATTATAAAATTATTGAACTATTTGTTTTAAGTGGTTTGTTAACTCAATACTTTCAAGCAGTGGTAGCCCAGTGGTAACGCGCTTGTTTAATACGGTTAAAGAAAAGATAGGAAACCTGCATGTCTAGCAAGTTTTCGAAAGACATGCTCAGTCCGCCTGCACTTGGTCAGTGTGCTGGATTATGGCCCGATCCTTGAAGAGGGGCCGTACTCAGCAGTGAGACCAGAGGCGGCTCTAGCCCATGTAGCGCCCGTGTGCAAGCAATTCCCTGGCGCCCTTTAGTAGGCGCGCGGTCAAAATGGAATACTTATATGTAGTTATATTTTTACAAGTGAATGGAAATTCGGGTGCAAATGTAAACACACGAATAAAAAATACTTTTTAGGAAGGAAGGGGTTACAAGAATTAAAAAGCACAACGGGTATAGTTGGATATACATATGAAATTTGCCCCGGCGGAGTTTTCTCTTCGTACTTTGGGAATCGTGTTGGTATCAAATAAATTTAATTCTGTAAAATTTTGAGCTTTTGATCTCAAGCTGTTATCAAGATATTCGAAAATTATGACTACTAACTAACTACTAACTATTTTTCGATTTTATTTTTCTCCGTGATAAAATTGAAATTTGATAAGCGCCGATTTTGTTACCAATACTTACGAGTTAAAGGCATTTTTTTACGATTCCCAGAGTGAAAGCCAATTTTTAAGAAAAGAAATAAAACTAATTATTTTTTTGATCGTACTTTTAAAAATGTCCACCTCTAAATTTTATCTGAAAATGTCTTCTGTACTCCTTTATACTCAGGATTTTTTTCAATTCTTTGATGTGGTGAAACAAAGTGAAAAAATTGAAAACATTTTGTTTATCTTACATTCCAATGAACTAATATTTTATTATTGATAGAAAAATACATAAATAAATATTTTTGAGCGAGAGAACATGTCAGTTAAGCTTCGTCACTAATCGTCACTACCTTCATTTACTACAACATTAACTTTTTCATCTATAAATAGACAATTTAATATTTCGGCAGATCTTATTATATCAAGCATAAGAAACATAGTATATAATCGCTGCAATGTGACAGCAGCATCCAATAGTACGCCTTCCATTAACACAATTACAACAATATCGTCTAATACCAGAAATTTCATTCTTGTCTGGCCGATAATTAATTAATCAATGAAACAACGGTATGCCTGGAATGGATATGCCGAGATCGGACTTTTATAATATTAGGTGTGATTTTAACATGTTGAAGTGTAACTGTTCCGTATTCATTTATCATCTCAGGTAAATACGATACAGCTTAAGCCATTTGATATGACCCTGTAAAAAAAATGTTAAGTTGTTGTTCCGTTAACTCTGGAAAATCTATTAAATCGTTTGATGTTGTCGTTCTAAATGGAACTTTTCGTATTGCCCAATGATTTGTCTCAACTTCCGAAGCCAATCTTATGTATCTTGATGTTTTTTTTAATTCATCGCAGCAATAATTTCTCCAGAAAGCTCAAAATCTGAATCAAGTCTCGTACCAAAATCATTGTGTAGAAAACAGGAAACTTGACAAAAAAAAAACTTGTTTTAGAAAGTAGTTTATTGTCTAGCTTTTCATCTAAATTCTAAAAGCTTTAACTTTTGCTTGATATTACTATGAACTGCTTCAACTACCCAATGCACTTTGGTAACAAAACAGGATCGATTTGACTCGACTGTAATAAGCTAATTTCGTTTCCCCTTAAGAGCCGGCATTAAAACTTTGAATCCTAATTGTTCCAAATATTCTGTTACATCACAATAGCCTCGAACTACTACGATAATATCATCTTTTTTTAGTAACTTAATGAGACCATTAGGATTGCTCAAGACGATTTTCATAATTTCAGCATCGTTAATTCGACAATACCATTCGTAGTGCATATTGAAAATGGTTTGCACAGAGGTACTTTTTTCTAATAAGAATATGATTTTCTCTGATATTCATTATTTGTACTTTTTTAATGGCGAATATATATGTTGCATCACCTCGTTGGAATCAAACGAATCCTCCACTGTTGGTGATTTAACATTAGAACATGACCGGCCTTGACACATTGTACATGCCAGAGAACAAAACAGTCCAACTTTTTTACAACCACATTTAGCACTGCGTCCCTTTTTGCAGTTACAAAAAATTGTGTTCAGCAGTTTTTCCGACGCAGGTGGAAGTAAAGTTTGAACTGGTTCTAATGTATTGTCGACCAACTTCCAACCCTAGTCTGTAGGGTCTAGCTGATAACCAAGATGATCGATGAAGCTGATTGAACTTGATAATATACCCGAAAAAGATGCTGATGAGCAGCAACTGAGGTTGGAGGAAGACAAGCTAATTGAACTTGTTTTTTACTTTTAGTATATTTAACGAAACATGCATATCTATACTTATCTAAGCAGGTAGTTTTTTTAGGAGCTCCGTACATAGAAAGAAGAAAGCGAATACCGTTGGTGAGAACTTCTTGTCGAGTTGAATTACTGTTTTGAGGCGTACTCATGCATATTATGACGATTCCTACAAATTTTTGAATCATTATATCTCAGAAACGGTGGCTCGTAAGAAAAAACTATTTATATATTATTTTATAGATCATTTTATGATCTATAATTTTTGTCAGAGGTATTTTTATGATAAAACTTACCGTTTTGCTGAAAATCGCGAAAAACTCATTTTTTTTTTACCTTTGACCTTGAATATTTTTTTTCCATACAGGAGAAAGATGGGGAACTTTCAAATTTTATTTATAATTATATTTTGTACGATTTCACCAATTTTCAGCTTGTTGTAAATTTATGTAGCTTCACTCTTATTTTTTGGTTTAATTTGACCGGACTATATCATGTTATATTATTCATCATATTTTTTTAAGGATTAATACTGAATAGGAGTAAATAGCGTAGCAAGTAACGCAATTTTTAATCAAAGTTTTAATGAAATAAATGGTGAGTGGTGAGTGAGAATACTGTGAGTCAACCGTAAAAGATAAGGATATGCCATCACGGAGTTTTTTTTTTAGGATTTTAGAAGAACTACAATTCTCTAGTACATGATTTTTATGTAGGTATATCTTTAAGTTTTATCCTACATAAGCCATGTCAATTTATTTTTTGACGACTTGGTTGCAAAATATTGTTTTTTTTTTTCACTTACATAAAACTTAATTTTTAAGTAACTGCCACGTAAATAAAATAAAAACCAGAATACAAATAAAAAGAAGGTTGATAATGATATAGTATTTGGCAATTTTTTTTAATTTTATTGGTCGAAAAATAGCTTTTTTTTTTGTATTTATAGTATAATATTAGTTCTTTGGAATGTAATATAAAAAAATGTTTTTAAATTTTTTCACATTGTTCCACCACATCGAAAAAAATGAAAAAAAAATCCTGACTATAAAGGAGTATAGAAGACATTTCCTGACAAAATTTGGAAGTGGACACTTTTCAAAAATACGGTCTAAATAATAATTTTATTTTTATTTTATTTTTTTCTTAAAAATTGGCTTTTGATCTGGGAATCATATATTTTTTTTCATGCCTTTAACTCGTAAGTATTGGTAAAAAATTGGCACTTATCAAATTTCAATTTTACTATGAAAAAAAATAAAATCGAAAAAATAGGTTTTTTGAATATCTCGATAACAGTTTTAGATAAAAAGCTCAAATTTGGACAGAATTAATTTTATTTCGAACCAAAACGATCCCCCACCCCCCCTGTACGAAGAGAAAACTTCGCGGGGGCAAAAAAAATTCATTTAATAAATTAGTTCGAATAATAGCATGGGTACGGCGATTTATTTATATCAAGAAAAAACAATACGGTAGTTTTTTGTCCGTAGAAGAACTCAAACAAGCAACTTCGTTAATTATTAAGAAAATTCAACAAATAGAGTATTATCAAGAAATATCAGATTTACGAAGCGGTAATAAGATAAATAGCAGAAGTAAAATTTGTGAGTTAAATCCATATTTAGATAAATATGAGATACTTAGAGTTGGAGGTAGGTTAAGAAACGCGAACTTAGACCCGGATATGAAAAATCCTATTATTATACCTGGCAAACATCGTATTGCGGAGTTACTAATTGATCAATCACATAAGCTAACTTATCATGGAGGTCCTCGATTAACATCAGCATACTTACGACGGAAATACTGGGTTGTAGGTGGCAACAGAGCTACCAAGAAGAGACTACGCCTTTGTATCCAGTGTAAGAAGCGAACCAGATATAGAAGGAGTATCATACCATCATATTCATCATTACACCGTAACCTACTTAGTTGTGGCGGTAGCCGCAGCGGTCGCAGCGGTATATGGATGGCGGCGCGTCAAACGCGCGCGTCGCCGACTAGCGCCTTGCGCTCGAGTAGAAGAGCCAGGCCAAAGTGAAGTGAACAGTTTAAAGTTAAAAAGTGAAGTGAACAGTTTAAAGTTAAAAAGTGAAGTGAGTGACAAAACTATCAGTGGGCGTAGGTTCCGGCAAAATAGGGGCACTTCGCCAGTGCTTCAGACAGTGTTCACTATAACTGACACCGGGGTTTAGTTTAAGATTTAATTGTTATGAATAATTAATTATCATATAAGACTATGCCCATCATCTTGTATTAGATTAAGTGCACCTCATCAACATTCTTTCTTTCGGCCCGGGAGCATGTACGGGCCAGTACATAATATTTGTCACATAAGCATTAAGCACATTACGCCATACTAAGTAGAGGCTATATATATATTTCAATGAATGAGTCGCGGTAGTAGTCGTCGCCGTACGCGCTCACGGGTCGTTCTATCAATAATATCATTCTATCAATAATATCATACTATCATTTAATTACGGCTAATATACTATTAAGTTTATCGTGGACTATCATTTATTAACCAACAAATTCTATCAATATCAATATACTATCAACCAAAGACTGTAGGGGTTTTCGTCTCAGCCCGTACAATATTATTATATTGATCCAAATTCCGTTATTTTGATCCAAAAGTTAAAACCGTTCGACGAACTCGGTAATTTTGGTATCTAATAGATATTTGTAAAAATTTACTTTAAAATTTGTTTTGGCATCTGTTATCGGTTCATCCTCCGCCTTATAATTAAAAAGCCTTCTACGAACGCGAGAGCGGGAGAGTGCGGAAAATTCTGCCATTGCCTCGACTTCTTCTGCTACAGTTTTCGCGCTTTTAATGAACTCCCCAAAAGCGCACACATTAAAGAATTCAGACAAACTTATTTTTGGATTGTTTTAATTTCAAAACATTTTTTTTTTATAGGTACTCTCTCCTCATAATCGTATTATTTTATTCTAAATATTATGGCCAAGATAATGAGTTAGGCGTGACTTAGATTTTTGAATAAGGGCAATGTGTTCTTTAAGCACATTATCAAAAGTGCTATATTCAACCAGCTTTAAAAAAATACCATTATCACAATCGTAATTTTTTTTCAAATCGCCAGATATTGCCTCGTTAAAAAATTAATTATTTTGATTATTCGTTCAAGTACTGCCATCCGTATTTTTCCCGTTCAATTTCAACTTTGTTCAAGAAACCTCCCATCTTTTCTTTTACATAAAATAACCATTCTCAATGTAATTAGTTTTTTACGAGACATACATAAGTGAACTCTTTTCAAGACGTTCTAAAGCTGTAGACAAATGCTGCCAAACTTTGTAACCTAGGCGCGGCTTGCTTTGCTACCGCCGCCCGGTGTCGGCCATAACACGGGCGCAGGGTCTTTCGAGGTGTCGCGAGCGGCGCTTGGCGCCCCCTCAGACCCTGCGCCCGTGTGCATTGCACACCCTGCACTATAGGTAAAGCCGCCCCTGAGTGAGACATTAAAAGGGGTTGAAAACAATACTTTTAACGTTTTAAAAATTCCAAAAAAAGTACTTCAATAATATTCCCGAACAAGTTTTTGCCACGGACAGATCCCTCTATCAGAAAAACAAAACCTTTTTTATATTAATACCTAATAACATCGATCAAAGAAGTATTAGATACACCATCCAAACCTATTTTCACAAAAAATATACAAAAGCGCGCTCAAATGTTCAAATGAGCGCTCATTCGATGCGGACATCTTTTGTCGCTGATTGTGTATCCAGTACTTTTTTGATAGATGCTTAATAAGTAAGCAACCTCCAAGCCGCTAGATGCGCCGCCTCCGCGGCGGCGTCGGGCGCGCCGCCGCCGTCCACGGCCACGCGCGCCACGCCGCGCGCCGCCAGCGCCTGCACGCCCGCGCCCACCATCACTCGCACGTTTTCCTACGACGTTCAGTATACTAATAAATAATACATTAATATGTTGGGACAATAACACACAGCACCATCTAGTTCCATGGTAAGCTACGAGACTTGTGTTATGGATACCAGATAGTTGATACACTACACATGTATAACTTCAAATACACACATATTATAAATATAAACACCCATGACTGGAGTACAAACATTCGTGCCCATTACACAAATGTATGCCCCCAGCGGGACTCAAACCCGTGACCGATGACATAGCAAGTACTACAAACTGAGCCAAACATGTCGTCAAAATATTGTTTGAAAAATGGGTGATCTGTGCTGTGTCAATTAGCATTACCTAGTCATTAAGGGTTTTTGGAATTTTGGTTCTAATTCAAGATCCATATCAACAAAGACCCATGCCCGCCTAGCTTTGAAGAGAAAATTGTGTGTGACTTATCACAAAATTCAGCGTTTTTATGCGACATTATTGACTAACAACTCACCCTCGCTTCGTGAAAAAGTCCCTAGTGAAAAACAAAAACCAATCTATCCCACGGGAACCGTACATTTTCCGGGATAAAATATCACCTATGTATTATTCCAGATTATAATCTATCTCTGTGCCAAATTTCATTCAGATCTGTTCAGCTGTTCTGACATGAAAGTGTTACAACATCCATACATTCTCACTAACTTTGACATTTATATTAGTGTATATGTATATGGATTATTAAAATAAATCAACCATTAGCAGCCACCTCATTCGGGTGCGTCTTTAAGTAGCCTTCAACTCTAGCAGTAGCCTGTTATTCCAGACAACTAAACACACACTTACAATCTTTCGTATTAATAATAATAGTAGATCGATTCATATGACGCTATGTGTAATTTATGGATTACTAGCGACTCCCCCTCGCTCCGCTTGGGTTCGTCCATAGGGTGGACCGCCCTTATCACTTAGGAGTATGAAAAATAGTTCACGTCCTATTCTCAAACCTAATTAATATACACACAAAATTTCATAAGAATCGGTCAAGCCGTTTCGGAGAAGTTTTGTTACAAACACTGTGACATGAGAATTTTATATATTAGATCTATTTTGCTTTATTTTATACACTACTTTATTGAACACACTTTATAAAAATCTTTACTATATAACATTTAATATAACATTACCCGGCCTTCGTCCAAGGCCTCCAGCTCGTTGTAGCCGGCGTCCTTCGGGCCCAGCGCTGATATCGCGACTGGACCGAACTCCGGCACCACGTCGGTCACTACAAACGCTTTGCCAGGCTTCAGACGACTGGATATCCTAGAATATATGGCATATGATGATTGACGACACGTTTGGCTCAGTTTGTAGTGACAGTAATTGCTATACCAGCGATTGCGGGTTCGAGTTCCGCTGTTTATATTCATTTGTGTGATGAGCACGAATGTTTGTCCTCCAGTCATGGGTGTTTATATTTATAATATGTACGTATTTAAAGTTTTATATCCCCTCCTGGATAATTTCTAAGAAATCAATTATTAACTGATACGCTGGCGTGTACGCATTCCGCAAGGGGGTAAAGTATAGTGCATCAACTATCTAGTATTCATAACACAAGCCTCGTAGCCTACCATGGAACTAGATGGTGCTCTGTGTTAATGTCCTAATATATTTATTTATTTATTATATTATATTAAATTGTTATATAGCCTAGGTACCAAATAGTATGTCCGTGTGTTATTCCACATCATAGTCTATCTGTGCACTTAATTTTATCCAAATCCGTCCAGCCTTTACAGTGAAGGTGTAACAAAAATACTCACAAGGATACAAACATTCGCATTTATAATAATAGTCCGACGAAAGAAGGAATCCTTCATAGCTTCTTTGCATTTGTATAGAACGAGTAAAAATCTATTCTTTGACCGACTTCAAAAAAAGGAGGTATACAATTCGGTTGTTTTTTTTCTTGTATATTTTCATCAGCTATGAATCGATTTTTATATATATTTTTTAATTATTCTATACTCACTCATTCAAATATCTACTAATCTTGCCGCCGCTTTTCTGATCGACCTCCGCAGCGACGGGCGAGAGCTCCAACTTTTTGTCTGTCTCGTACACGCCGAGCACCAGTCCATCCTGAGAATATATTCAAAGGTACTTTAGAACTTTATCCGTACCTAAAAGTCGGTGTCTAAAGTAAAATATGATGCTATCTTTCAAAACCCTGCGTAGGGAATCGAAATAAAGTCAGACCCACATACGTTGAAGGTGATTATTGAGCTTATATTTAAAACATAATATTATACTCTTTATCCAATAGGTATATCCATTCATCAGGCTCTACGAATAGATAATAAGTCTTAATATTATTATTTATTCGTAAATCGGGTTATTAAAAATTCAAACTAAATCTTTAAATTCCTACAGGAAAACTCAAGATATTAGAGCGCAGAAATTACTTTAATCAACTACCACCGGACGACCTATGAAAAGGATCTACCTACCAGACACGTGACCACAAAATTTTATCTCCGTAGAATACTGAATATTGTATTGTCTGTTTGTAAAATTTTAAGATCAACTTTGTAGAGTTACTAAGCGTATTATATCCGCAAAGTTTTCTAGCTGTGTAGGTAGTAATTAGTATAAATACAATAGATACAACCAGCAAGCAGCAATTTTGATGTACATGTGTACATGCAGTATACACCTTACATCGAAAAGTCAAGGCCAGGTCGCTAATAAGTCGGATAATTAGGAATTTTCTCGATTTATAAAGCAAGTAGTTATAGTTACGTTTTAATGGTCAGTATATATTTCTCAGAGATGAGACAATAACCCGCAGTAAAAAGTAACGGATAAACAACTATCATCATAGCAAATTTCATCAAAATCTGTCCAGTGATTTTCTCGTGATGCATTCCCAGACACAGAGAGACAGACAAAAATTCTAAAAACTATAGATTCGGCCTCTGTATCGATAATAATGACTATTTCAATAAGATTTTCCAAAAAATTTTTAATGTACAGATTCGACTCAGAATTTTATTATGTATAGAAGTAATCTGTAATAGTAATTCTTGTCTTACCTTATTGTCGCCAGAACTAACATCTTGTCCCTGGCATTCAACTCGCTCTTTTTCATACTTCTCGCCATCACTACCTGTGCTATAAAATTTTACAAGAATCCTACTAGAAATTGCCCCATTCTTAAATAAATTTACACTCGAAAATAATTTAGAAATCATCGTAAAAATAAAACATGTAAAAACATTTGTACAAAAATAAGCCAACTAGATTTTAAATTTGTTTAGATATATTTAAAAAAGATCTCATTGTATCAAGTAGATTAACAGTTTAAAAAAAGAAACAAACTACTAGTATATAGTACATGTTCTTAATTTGACAGTATTTTTTAAATAAAGCAATTTAATATTACTTGTTCCACCAAATGTTGAGTGATTAGTGTTAATTAGCAAGTGTTATGACGCGATCATTAAAGAAATTTGAATTCTAGACAAAGATGTTAAAATAGTATTAAGACAATTGTCAAAGTAGTGGCCAGCATGGTGGACTATGGCCTGATCCCCTCCCTCGTATTGAACGGAGGCCCATGCCTAGCAGTGGGACGTTAAAAAGGGCTCTGGATACATACATACATATAAAAGGAAATTAGACCGTACTTCACCTTTAGTCAAAATAATTGTATGCACTAGTATCACATCGGTATGTGGTCACCATTATCATTCTTGTTTATGAAAAGGATGTAAAAAAATAGATATTACAATTTTAAATTTATAAAAAAGTATTTTATTTGTTTTGTAATAAAAATATGCTACTACACTAAATAAATAATATAAAGAATACTTGAATTTTTAAATGACTGTTTTTCATTTTTAGACTGTACCCAGTACAAGCTTGAATAATATCTTATAAGATTTAGAATTCTAAAGTGGTTTATAAACCACTATAGAATTTATAAATTGTTATAATAAGATGTTTATAAAAAATATACTTTTTGTTAAATTCCAGTAATTATTTTTAAGATATTAAAGTTAAATGATACACATGTGCATCATCAACCTTATTTCATTGTTATTACAATTTTTTTTAACTATAATCAGCTCTTCTTCCCAATATTTAGTTTAAATCTTGTTGTTTTAGGAACATGTCTAATTGTCAATGATATTCTTGTGTCTCGTGATATTGTTGTATTTTTCACATATTTTTCAGAACACATATTTAAGTTCACTATTGAATCATTCAAAAGATCCTCTTTTACCTCTTCTATACTATGTAAATAATAATGAAACAACTTATCTTGTAAAACTAATAAGCTCCTTGGTTCTAGAAGTATTGAATATATTGGTTTTAGTGTAGCATTTTCTGTAGAAATAGGTTTAAAAAATTTTAAGACAGTATGAGAACCAATAGATATAGTTGTTATGGTTGGATAGAATAATGATCCATCTAAATGCGGTAAAATCCCTTGATCAGGTAAATATTCATTTACTAGCACATGATTAGGCTTATTTCCATTCATTAAGTTCAATTCATGTATTCTGTTAAGATATGTTTGCAGCCACTGTGGTATATCCTCAGCTATCATTCCCTTGCTATGAGGAATCCCACCCCAATTTTGTAATCTTCTATTGGAGAGTTGAGTCCATTTTGGAATTGGTGCACTGTAAATATTTGAAAGAAGATACTTTTCTTCATCTGGTGTTATGTATTCAGATATATAATATGCAGTTGGATCTACCTATAAAACAAAAATCATGAGATATAAGGTCATAATTTACATTTAGAAATATATAATTTTTATGTTTAGCCTTACTTACATTTAATATTTTAAAGTTATCAATAAAAATGTTATTTTTCAACATATTATCAGTGGTTTTTCTGTTTTCTGTAAAATGTTATACATTAACTTACAAGTATCAGTAATGTATTTGTTTGTCTCTATCGATCACGATAAATTGCAATCAGTATATAGATAATTTAATGTATTTTGTGTGTACTTCTAAGGCATTTTATTTGTTTACTTTGAACAGTGTTTACTTTTAGTTTTTACGAATTACTGACAAATGACAAGTTGACGACTGACTTTAACTTTTGACAAAGAGACATAATAAATAATCGTTAGGTTGTCTTTGTCCCATTTGCTTTTTTAAAGTAAATATTAGAGTAAACTATTGAATAATAAAATTTACCCATTTATTTTTATATATATTCAAGAAAGTTTTTTGTAAAAGCTATTTTTGAAAATTTTAAATTTAGTTTGGCAAATAACTTGAATAAAAGAACGTTTTGTTATTTCATTTACATAAGCAATACTAAGATACTAAATAAAAGATACTAACAATTATTTTATAATAAATAAGATTTACAAGGTTTATTATTATATTTAAAATAAGAATTTTAATAAAATATTTGAAAAATACTATTGTATGTTCCAATTCCCATATTCATATTTAAAAAGTTTAAATAATTTAATAGTGACGTTTGCATATAAAATCTAAGCAATAACGAAACTTGTACAGCTATCTTTTTGACAGGATTGGACAGGCGATAAAATGTTATTTGTTAATATTTTTTTGTAAATATAGTATAAATGAGTGAATATAGAATGTGATTAAAATGGGCGGCTGCATAGGAATAACTAGAAGCAGAAGTGGGCCCATAGAAGAATCATCGGGAACCGTGTCACGGCCTAATTCGGGTAGGTGACCGACTGTCGCCGTGGAGACGTGCGTGCTTATGTACTAAAGTAGTCTTTGTTTTAGGCGGATTACGGAAGAATCAGTCGCTGTGCCATGAGACTATACGATGGAAATCTGATGTGCCATTGACTGAAGGCCAATTAAGGAGTAAACGAGATGAGTTCTGGGACACGGCTCCGGCTTTTGAAGGCCGTAAAGAAATATGGGATGCCTTGCGGGCGGCAGCGGTTGCTGCAGAAGCAATGGATTTTCAATTAGCCCAGGCTATTCTTGATGGAGCGAGTGTGTCAGTGCCTAATGGATATCTCACAGAGTGCTATGATGAATGGGGGACCAGATACCAGGTAATTGTTTCTGATCTATTTATTTATTTGTATAGTATGACCATCATTAAAAATCTCATATTTCTTTTACTAATTGAATACTTTATATAAGCCTCTTGAAAGTCACCTTCTCCTAATGATATATTGATTTATATTTAGCTCTAAACTAAAATAATCTATATTTAATGTTCTGATATCACATAACACTATCACTTCATATTCTAATTTTCTTTATTTTAGTATATCTCTTATTAATTGAGGTTTTTTAGGACAAATGCATTCAGGTATTTTATTTATGTTTTTATAATTAAAGTGTAGTTTTAAACTACATATTATATACATTGTAGAAGGCAAAAACCTTATCTTAACAGCTAGTAAAGTCATTAAATAGCTATTAAAAATGCAAAATGTATGCCATTGTGAAATATTATTAAGCATTGACACATTCCTTGTCTGTTTTATTTGATAGGACTAAAAAGATATAGAAATTTAAGAATTAAATATTTTGTGCTTATTTAATATCATCTGTAAACTATAAATAATTGACATTAGAAAACCTCAAAGACTAGATTATGTTTTTATTTTCTGCCTTTGCCTCGGGCCCTAGCAACCTCTCTCATGAACACTCGTATAATTTTCAACCAAAAATTTTCTTTTTACCTCAAAAATTAACTTGGCATAACACAAGACTCAAACTTAGTGCACTGCATTATTTGTGTTGTGGCAAATGCAGATCCAGCGGTCCTGGCTTTGTGTTCCAGGTTAGGACACTATACTTGACCTTATTGGATTTTTTTGTCTAGAAATTCTAAGTTACAATTGATTTTTTCTATCAAGAAATTCTAAGTAACAATTGTTTTTTATTTTTTATCAAGAAATTCTAAGTAATAGCCGGCAGTTTTATATTCCCCTATTCACTTCAAGCCGTTATTCCTACTCCTGATCTTTCACAGATTGTGTGGAATTATTGCCTCACCAGAGTTAGAGAAGTGTTTGTGCACATAATATTTACTATAATAATATCTTTGCACATGTTTAACAGTTTCTTTGAAATTGGCTGGCTTAGCCAAATTTGGTCACGAGGATATTATTATTAAAACATAAACCACAAAAATTGTAGTGACTCAGTAACTGTCTACAAGCTTCATAAATAATTTAAGATGTTTTGAACTAATGATTTATTGTAATTCATGTGGTGTGATGGATTTACTCATACAAATTGTACCAATTTGAGAAATATGGCTAGACTGTCAAATTACAAGGTTTTTTTACATTAAAATATACATTTGACGACACATTTGGCTCAGTTTGTAGTGACCCTACTTGCTATGCCAACTACGGTCGTGGGTTCGATTCCCGCTGGGGGCATTCATTTGTGTGATTAGCATGAATGTTTGTACTCCAGTCATGGGTGTTTATATTTATAATATTTAAGTATTTATTTAAAGTTATATAATATGTGAAGTGTATCAACTATCTGGTATCCATAACACAAGCCTCTTAGCTTACCATGGAACTATATGGTGTTGTGTGTTAATGCCCCAACTTATTTATTTATTATTTATTTATTCTCTTGTTAATTTAATGTGTTGTGTAAAAAAAACCTTTTAGAAATGTTATCTTATACACACCTTGTAAAATGACTAATTGCTTCATTGTTCTATAGGTATCTAAATTTAGAATCTTAGGGTCTACAATTGAATATTTTAGTCAAAAAACAAATAAGATATTTTTATATAATTAATTAGCAACTGTCTGCAAACTGCAAATATATTTTATAGCTTGTTCAAACCGCTGAGGCAGCATACGCTGATATAGCAAACTCAATGGCCAGTTTTTTATGTTTATGTATGTTTTAAAGTATATTTTATTTATTAAAGTTATGATTAATGACGTCTCCATTCTCAGAACATTGGTGAAGTTTTTGTGCTCAACTGGCACGTTTCAAGTAATTAATGAGAAAATTCAATTAAATGATTGCTGACAGAAAACACATTTTTATCACAAAAAAATAGCTTATAGCACTCAGCGGTAATGTAGGATGCTATTATAGAATTTTCAGAATCGAATCAGTAGTTTCTGAGATTACCCCCTGTTCAAAATATTAATAGACTCGAGAACTTTCCCTTTGGAAACACAGGTCAGGTGCTCTGTGCTCATCAAAACCTGTTTTTGAATTTATACTCTGTGAACCAAATCTTATAAAAAAAATTAGTTTCAATGACAAGTTTCTTTTTACACTTTTAAAATAAATGGTCGAAGATGTGCAGTTGGTGCTTGTCAGGTTTTTGATTAATGTACTTAACATGCTGTCACCAATAGAATTTATAACCTTACAGGAATGCCGTTACCCTCCATAGTTCACGAGCTCTTGGACCATAAATTAATATATTAAATATAACATCCAGGTACCAATATACTGTCTATCAGCACCAATAAATATGGTGAAGGAGGCGAGCGGTAGAGACTCGCCGGCAGAGTGCTCAGAGCCGGTGGAGGGCGGCGTGTCGCTGGCGCTGCGCCTGCGCCTGTCCACGGGCGGGCCCGACCTCGACCTGCCGGTGTGCTCGCGGCACACGATAGCGCACTGCAAGGCGAAGTTACATGTGAGTATGGGCGTTGAACTAGTATATAGCCCGAGAGGCGAGCGACCAAAAACTGCAAACATTTTCTAAAGGCTGATTTTTTAATATTACGTCGCATTGGTGGGATAAAGAAATTGCCTGCCGTCAGTTTCGTTAGCGTTTGGCGCGGGTGTAGCTTTAATTTTGTAAAAAACGATATACCTTGCAACTACTTTCTATAACCTGAAAATTAATTTGCGAGTATACAAGTGCGGATGGTTTTTGTGTGCGTATTACTCCTTTACGTTTAAACGGCTGAACGGGTTTTAATATAATTTAGTACCTAGAGCATATATAGATTATAGTTAGGCATATAGGGACGAACCAGAGCGAAGCCCGGGTAAGTCCTTAGTATCACTACATAGTATAAAACAAAGTCGCTTCCCGCTGTCTGTCTGTCCCTATGTATGCTTAGATCTTTAAAACTACGCAACGGATTTTTATGCGGTTTTTTTAATAGATAGAGTGATGCAAGAGGAAGGTTTATATGTATAATACATGCAAATTATAGTGCAGAAAAGCCGAGAAATTGAAAGATTTGTATTTCATACTAACCGTTAAACGTACCCAGGGAGGAACCCGAGCGAAGCGAGGGTGAGTCGCTAGTTCTATATAATATGTACATATAAACCCGCATTGTTTGGAGACGCCGTGATGGAACACGGCCTAATCCCTCTCGCATAAAATAGAGATCGACTCAACATTATTGGTAGTTTTAAATGTCTACTATATAATAAACTTTTTCCTTAATCAATCCCAGCCATAGTAACATCTGCTAGGTTTTACTAAACAAAATGCTTACACCCTAGCTCCCTAGGATTTTAAGTCGGATCAAGGCAAAAGAATTATTTCTTGAGTTAACCTCTATAACAAATCTACTACGAGAACTGTACGTCATTGGTTGCCGTCGTTACTGCTCCAGGCCCAAGAGAACATCGAGCCGTACAGACAGCGCTGGTTCTACGGCGGCAAGCTGCTGGGC
Source organism: Fabriciana adippe (assembly GCA_905404265.1). NCBI lineage: Eukaryota > Metazoa > Arthropoda > Insecta > Lepidoptera > Nymphalidae > Fabriciana > Fabriciana adippe. The sequence goes on from FR989993.1 coordinate 681,796, forward strand.
GACAAGCTGCCGGTGGAGGACGCGCGCATCACGCCCGGCTACGTGGTGCAGGTCATCGTGGGCGACCACCACCCGCCGCCGCCGCCGCCGCCCAGCTAGTCGCTCGCCGGCGCTGGTATGTATCAGATCACACAGACACACACACGCAGACACATATACACATACAGACATACACGCGTACGCACGCACGCACGCGCACAAGCATATGCACACACACGAACAGACAGTCTCACACACATACACGCACGCACGCATGCGCACAAGCACACGCACACACGCGGACTAATACACGCGTACAGACAGTCACACACACGCGCGCACGCATGCGCACAAGAACAACGCACATGCGGACAGACAGTCACACAAACACACGCGCGGACAGTCTCACGGTCGTCGCACGCGCATACGAACAAGTAGGTACGCACACACTACAATACAATGAATATTTTGGATGGGTAAATATTTTATTTTACTTTTATCCCAACAAATTAGTACGTTAAAAAAAATCATGTTTCATACTACGGAGCTCACGATGTACAAGTCAGAATCGAACATATTCGATTTTTTTTAGTCTTATTTTGGCTAGTCAAAAATTCAACTTCTTCTGCCACTAACAGACACAATCTACATTCGCTTAAGATATGTGACTGAACACACTAAATACTAGTAAAATTTATACTGTTTCACTAACTGTTGACATCCACTGTCATTGATTATAATTATTATAATAAGATATTTTGTAAATTATATATTTTTTTTGTGAACATTACATTTGAGTGAAGTGCCTTATGCCAGGGTGGTGTATCCACCATTCCATAAAGCAAAGTTTTTTTAGTTGAATAGTATTTATTTGTGTTTATATATTTTAAAACATTTTGGAGGTACATGTATATAAATATTGTTTTCAGAAATAACCATTCAGGAAATATCTCAATGACAGTCTAGAAACCCGACCGAGACTGCGAATTATTCTAAATCTGTACCATACTCTTAGATAATAGATTACTTTGGGTAAATGATATACATGTTGTTAGCTTATGTATAGATATTACTCAGGCTTATCAAAGATTTAAATCACACAAAAAGACATTTTAAGAATTTATAACGCTTAATAAAATGTGGTCATTGCATCCATGAAGTGTAAATAAAAAAAAAAAACAATTTTCACACTTTAAAAAAAAATACATGACATAAATAAAATACACATGACTTATAGGTTTAAATTTTGAGAGTTAATGGCCTTATAGGTTTAAATTTTGAGAGTTGGTAACTACCTAAGCTTCTAAAATATTAGATTCACTAGCCGCTCACCTTCGCTTCGCTTGGGTTCGCCTCTAGAAAAAATACAAATCTATCCCACGGGAACCGTACATTTTTCCGGGATAAAAAGTAACCTATGTGATATTCTGATATATGAGCTATATTATTGTAAAGTTTCATTAAAATCCATTCTGTAGTTTTTACGTGAAAGAGTAACAAACATCCATACATCCAGACATCCATACATTCTCGCATTTATAATATTATTAGGATTGTCAAGAATTAAAATATTATATGTTTATTTCAAGTTCAATTCCATCCTTTACAATTCATCCATAAAAATCCATAAAAAAAGGTTTCAAATATTTCTTGCGTTGTATAAAATGAAATAGATTTTCCACACATACCAATAGATAAATGATTTTCTACAATCGATATTGTTAATAGATAACTAAAAATTATATAGAAATGACATTATGGAAACGCGTTAAAACGCATATAAATAACATTTACGTACATTCTTAACACATTTTCATTAGTTTTATTTGTGCCTAAGAAAACATCTTGTCAAATCTTAGAAGTCGATTGTAACTTATTTGTCGTATCTGTTATTTTTTTATAAGTATCTGAGACCCGGGTTGCTATACATTTTTTGTCTGTTAATTTATGGAATTTCAATGGCTTAGTAAAACCTTCGTAAATCTTGTTTTTTTTAGTTACTTTTTATTCGGAGCGAAAGCATTTGTAGGATTCCATCAAATGCCATTAACACATATTCATTTTTGCGTCAATCTGATCTCTCCGTCCGCATTTCACTGCCTTTTATAATTTCCTATTTCATACGTCTCGGTTTACATTTTTTATATACGTAATATTTGCAGTGATTTAAATCTTTGATAAATCTCATGAATCTTCTCGAAAAATCCGCCATTGCTTGTGAAAGGACGGTTCATTTTTAAAAAATACATGTTTATATATTTTACGTCTAAAATTCAGGAAATTATATTTTGATTACAAATCGGTCCTTATTTATCGATTCATATATTCATATATTCGTTTTTAGTCTACCTGTAGTAGAGAATGGACTGAGCAATACTCTAATGCAACTGACCACTCTCTAGAAAGAGAGAAAGCGACCGTACGGCCAATGACTGCCTTTTAGTCAAATTTGAATTTATAAATGGAATGTAAAAAATCATATTATTATAATGGAATGTAAAGTGGTTGTAAATATCTATCTTTATTAATCATATTTCAATGAATACACCAGACTTCTGGCCGCACATTCGTTTTGTCTCTGTCGCTCCTGTCAGCCATGTTTAGCTGACGGCCGGCAAAAAAACACTCAGCCCACTCTCTATGTTTTCAATATATGATATCGATTATGACATAATCGATTATTTCTAAAAAAATGAAGTCATCACTTATGATCTAGATTCTAGATTCTCAATCAGGCTCTAACATAAACATTGTTAAGACGGAATAAAGGACCTAAATCGTATTAGTAGAGATTGTAGTAATTGCGCTGTAAATATGGACGCTTTATAATGACCGGCTTAGACCAAGACACTGTATACGGTACATTCAGTGTATACACCGAATGTCAGTGTCAACGCGAGTATATATTAACTCCAATATTTGCTAACTAGCGACTCACCTTCGGTTCGCTCGGGTTCATCCCTAGGTTGATTCGCCATACAAATTATCATCCCCATTTTCACCCCCTTATGGGATGATTTTCGGAATAAAAAATTCAAACTATCTTCTTACCAAATTTCATCTAAATCGGTCCAGTAGTTTTGAGTTTATTCGTTACAAACATACAAAAATGCTAATCTTTTCTCTTTATAATAGTGTAGATTGGGGAATTAGACACTCGCGTTCATACACAGACACTCGGTGTATACACCGAGTGTACCGTATAGTGTGTGTGTCTGTAAACCGGGAGTATATCAGATGCAGTGATCTGTGCGCTTGCTGGTTGCGCGTATTAATGGAAAAATGTATATTTTCTTTTTTTTTAATTTCTATTAGACGTTTCTTTTTTATTATTATAGTGAAATAATAAAATTTTCATGTAAATTATAAACGTTTTGTGATACGCTTTGATTTTTATATCATTTTAAAACAAATTGTAATAAAATATATAACAGCTTTGTTTTAGATATTTATACACTAAAAATTTTATGTGATTTTTTACGTCTTAGTTTTGTGCAGAATTCTTTTTTTTAAGTATTTTTTTTTTATAATAAAGAGATTATCTTGTTATGAAGCGAAAGCATCCCGCGACGTGTCACCTTAGTATATAGCGTGTGCTAAAAAAGTAAATTAAATAAGATTGTTAATGCATTTACTACATTTTACATCTTCGTTAGATTTTTGGTCGAGTGCAGTGTTCTAGATTTTTTACACAAAAATTTTAGAATAATACTGCATTATAAAGTGATTGTTTGAACAATTGTGTATATATTTTATATTTATAATATGTTGAATGTTATCTATATCACGTGAAATTCCTATGAAAATGCCCCAAAATATACAAAATTGTGCTATTACGTGTCTCATGTGTCTCATAGTTATATATTTTTCTTATCCACTTTATTATGTAGCGAGATATTTATATGAAATTATGTAAATAATTATAATCGATAAGTTTGATCCGAAAAATCTATTTTTTTTGTTTTTTTTTTTTAAACTATACTTAATTCTCAACACCCTGTGCAAAGTCATTTATTCACTGCCATCTTATTTAATCTCATTTATAGTTTTTAAATCCATCATTTAAAAAAAAATGATTATTATAAAATTTTTATAAAATATTTTACGCTATTTTGGGTTCTATTTTTGCTATTTCTACTTAATAAATTATAATTATTATTATTATATACTCATATAAACTCTTTTGTAATGTATTAAATTTTTAATGTTTTTGATCCTATAATAAGTGATTCTATACGTGTTTGAAGCGACTATACATAGTTATAATTTAATTTTACAGCGTATTTTTTATCTACATACATATATATTTCAAATATTTCACGTTTTAAATTCTTTTTTATAATATATCAAAACTTTTCGATCATATCAACATGATAGTGTAAAAAGGCGAAGCGATATTTATGCCAATATATGAATATTTGGCAAATTGCAATGTGTGTATAATTGATATAAGGTTCTTCTGTTTGTTTTAAAATACGCTTTCAAGCCACTGATGTGATCAAGTAGACTAAACAATAAGGATTTCATAATGTTATTGCTCAGACTAAGTAAATATGGACAGAGTATTAATTAATATATTAATTTAACTAATATATATATAAAATTTCCCGTATTCTTTAAAGAAAGTAATCGATCTGGTATGGCGAAATCGAGATTAGTAGCATATACAGCAAATTAAGCTACTATTTTTGATGTTGACATTTATTTTGGCGGACTTCCTCTATATTTTGTCTATACTTTAGTCTGAGTGCTATTGTTAAATTATAATTTTAAACAATTTAAATTTAAAACGATTTAGTTTTCATATTATTAGTTATAGTTCTGTAGAGTCATATTCGTCAGATATATTTTATTTTATTGAAGCCCCTGATATTATAATGATGTCGTATAAAAACGGTTCGATTAAATCATTTATTTGAATAGGCATTTATGGAGAGTGATTCGTAATATGTGACTGAAAAATGTTTTTTTTTTTTAATTTTAATTTTACGTAAAACTATTTATGATAATTTTTTTTTTTATTTTTTCATGGTTTTAATTAGATGTTTTGGTCTCGATATTTGGAGTTCTTTAATCTTTACAGCATTCCAAATATAGTCATGGGAGAAAATATTTTTGACATCTCGAAAATTAAAGTTACTACAATAATACTATGTGTATAAAGTATAACTTTTGAAATGCATTCGAAAAATCGAGAACAAAAAATCAAAATAAAACTGCAAAAAAATCCGAACAAATAGTTTTATTTAAAATATTAAAGCTTTATACAACTTTTGTATTAAAATTTGAGTTTTTGCTAAGTACCTATATTATAATGGCCATTATTATTTCCTATATAATATCGATATCGTAAAATAGAATAGCTTAGATTTAACCTAATTTTGAATATTTAGCTCTGTCTAGTTTAATGTGTTAATGAACTTTGAGGCTTAATTTTATAAAATTAATTTAATAAAATAACATTAGTTACCATGCATAGATAAACAATACGTTTTATCACAGATTAAATATAACCGCGTATTGAATAGATTATTAATTATTATACTTTTTTATATTATATTATAGTATTTATGATATTTAATTTCATTACGATTTTGCTAATCGCGATTGGTTTTAATTTTAAACAAATATCGAGCATGATTTCATTTTTGATTTCACATTTTATGTTGTAAAAATCAAATGTAAATCCAATGTAGGTGACATTTTTGTTTTTTTTTTCTTTTTGTTTGAATCTCGTGAAGTCAATCATGTTGGAGCGGTTTAAAAAAATCTGTCGTATACGAAGAATTAATAAACTTTAATAATTATACATTTATTTATTATTAAAGTAACTTCAATTATTATTTCTATAATCAACTCAGGAATTGTGTGGTGCTAGAATATTTTTCTCATTTAACTACTTCGATTGGTTAATATATTTAAAAAGTATGTCATGACAATTAGTTTTTTTTTTTTAAAAGACACAGTTTTTTTTTTTAATTTAACGTATCTTATGTTTTGTAATTTATTGAAGAAAGTTTTATAAATGTGGGCTCGATTCTCTAATAATAGTTATACTACGGTTTTTCAATACTTATGATTCAATTTTGAATTTATTATCCAAACTAAAAAAAATATTTACATTTTAAGGGTATATTTTTATTGGAGCCAATAAATAGAAAATTAAAGTATTGGTTAATATATAATATTAATACTCCTAACTCCTACATACAGACAAATACGTCACAGACTAGATATTATTATACATTTTTAAATTTGTTCATCATTTCGTATATTTTTAAAGGCATTGTTGTGAATTGTGAAGCATTTATATCGTAATATATTAATTAACTTGATTGTGTAATGTTAGTTCTACACGTCCATTCGAGAGTAGCAGGTTTTTATATGTTGGCACATAGTTTTTTTTTACTTTAAACACCATTTCGATGAAGAAGTATAAAAAAAGCACGATTAACATTCTTCTTTTGTGTAATTTTACTATGATCACATTTTAAATAAGTTTGCTTATACATTATACTAATATTTATATTCGCGCACATGTTTATGTCAGTTCCAATCTAATTTAAAAAAAAAATATATTAGAAGTGTGTGTATGCAATTCACTCACGGTAGAAGTGAAACTTCTTTGGCAAATATCGCAATTAAATTGAAACAAATCAACAATTAAATAAGGCATATCAGGCATATTACAATCATATATTTATAGAATATCATATACGGAAAGAATATAATATTATATATATGTCAGACAATAACAACGGTTACCATGGTAACGTGGCAATGTATTCTCTCTCATTCTCTCACCGGCTTAATCCTATATATTTGTGTCTCTTTCTAGTGTCGCATTTTCGTTTCATCGACTTTTAAATCGAAACGAATCTAAAGAAGTTTCATTTCAAAAATAATTTAACTACAAATGGTAATTTCCAATAATTATTAATATTATGTGGCGCTGACTGCATTCAAATTCGTTGTGACTAACAAGTACGGGTACTATCCAAAACGATAAATCTATCGCGAAATAAATCTTCAGCTCAACATCTAAATCTCAATGGTATTTCTAAGTGTATATATTAATATTATATTTTATAGTGACAGATTATTTAAATTGACATATGAAAGGTGTTAGTGGACATGCCCTAGCTACAGATTGTTAATGCATGGAGCGCTCCCGCGCTTAAATTATCCGCGAGAGGCGCTAGTGTAGAATGCGGTCTCTGAAACTGTTAAATAACACTGAATGTAAACTGTTTGCGAGCTTTTCATCGCAGATCTTCGATAATTATTTATGATTATTGTAAACATTGTGCCATTCCTGATTTATTACGGCAGATACGGTACGGCTCAACAAATGTTATTGCTTTATAATAAGAGCTAAGGAAGTGTCATGGTTATTATAAATTAATTATGTAAGTCAAATTTCTGATAAACTGGTGTCGCGCTAGCAATTATTCTTATTATTTATATAATAAATTTATTGGCCTTGCCGTATTAACAAATACTTTTTACTGACACTCACTCGCCAGTGGCGACAACTGGTGTCACCTGAAATTATAACCCTCATTGTTGGCACGAATCTTGATTATAAACTTTAATTGGTTTTATCTTAAGGTCTTTATTTATTTAATGATCTGTTTGAAATGTAGGAGCTTGAACGTACTTTGTCAGTCGACGCTTGAACGTCGTACATTGAACACTGACGTGTGTCACTCATGCTCACGATTCTAACCGGCTATTATACAGTTAAGAGGTCAATATTATGCATCTCCAAGTAAAATTGAGATTATTATAGTTTAAATAACAAATAAGATAACTTATATCATTATTTCCTGTAACTGTATGAATGATGTGTATAAATAACATTAGTATAGGGCATGTCCACGTTGTAAACGTGAATTTCTGTTCATAATATTACCTCTTCTTTCAGAGATGTAAGGAATTGAAGCATAATTATATTATTTAACCGTGATATGGTCCATTACAATAAGCAAATATTTGACATATTATTTATCTGTACTTTTTTAAAGTTGATGTATATTTAGTGTTAAAGGATGAAATTTAATACATAATCTATTCGTGGAGTTTAGACAAGAGCCTTTACTGATAAAACTAATAATTACTGTGTCCAAGGGTCGGGAACGTGTCGCTTATCAAATAATTTAATAATGGAAGTTAAATTAATGAATTTGTTACATTTCTATACCTTCAGTGCCAATAAATTAAACCGCCCTTGGATCAGACTTTATTTGATAGCACTAATATATAAGTCTGTAGATAGATAGGCATTAAATATGAATAAATTCACAGCGTATAACCGTCTTGTATATTTTGGATTGAGATCACCGATTTTTTTTATTGTCTATGACTTCGGATTTCGTCAATCGATGGCGTTCACTTCTAGTTGTGATGGACGGACAATAAATATTAATTTTTTTCTACATATAATATGATTTATTAAATATTTCTTATAATAAATAGGTTTTAACTAAATTACTTATCACATACAGGACGCTTACGGCTTAAAAGATTTAGCGCCATCTATTAACGAGATTCAATTCAAATTATATAGTGGCTTCTGTTACACCGAAGCGATTTATTTTTAATGTACCTATGTATCTGTATTGTTTTTAACGATTGTATCGGGAAGTCGTTTCGGTGTGACGGCGGCGGCCTCGTGGCTTGTACATACAACAGTAGCATGTGTAAGCAATATTAGCATTTTAAATTTTCAAATAAAAACACTTTGTGAATAACTTTACATGTATTTTTTATTTTAATCTCTTATTTATATTGAACTAGCTGAACCAACACGTCCTGTCCCGAATTTCTATAAATATATTTGTGATTTTTGTGGTTATATAAAAAAATCAATGGAAAAAAGAAGTTATTTTCTCCCAAATGTATCAATGTTCAACAAACAGCATTTCACAATTTTTGAAAATTTTATCTGTCTGCTTGTTCCGGCTAATTTCCGAAACGGCTGGACTAATTTTGAGGGGAGACTTACTGGCAGATAGCTGATATTATAAGGAGTAACTAAGGCTACTCTTATTTAAAAAAAAAAAGAATTATGGTTCTGCTCAAAAAAAATTAAAACGTACCTAGGGACGCACCCGAGCGAAGCGAAGGTAAGTCGCTAGTTTATTATATAACTTATATAAAAATTGAACAATTGTAGTATTAAATTAAGTTATAATTATTACACATAGGTTATAAAAAATAACGCGTATTTCTTGAGCAGCGTTAATTAAAAAAAGTTGTATAAAATAAAAATAAAAAGATTAAGTAACAAATTCCTTTATTATCTTACACTAACAAGTGAAATACTTTATTTCAACTTAGACAAGCTAATATACACAAAAAAAATAACAAAAACGATACGTAAATGCAAAATGAAAGCTTTGTGGCGCGTCGTTTTTATCTTTTTCTAAGCTTCTGGCGCACAATGAAACGTTTACGGACAGGACATTTAAATAACTAGAAAACTTTTATCAATATAATGCCTTAAACTGTCACGTTTTTGAGATATTTAAAAATAAAGATAGCCATTCGAAAATTAATAAAAATCAGATTAACTAATCACCTATACTTTCTATTCTCATTTCGCGATTTATCAAAATATTTCGTAAACGTGACACTTTACGGCACTACAATGCTAACATTTTTAATTTCCTTAAATGTCCTTTATCCATAAATACTAATAACATCCGCGCGCCGCTAGTTTGAAAAAAAGTTAAAATGGCGGCGGCTAATGTCAGTTTCGTTATAAAACGCCGTGAACATTCACTTGGGTATATATCTAAGCAGCTTGATCTCGTGCGTGAGCCAGATGGCGAGCGAGAGCAGCGCCAGCGAGCCGGACTGGTGCGCGGCGGCCAGCGGCGTGGGCACGTAGTGCAGCAGCGTCAGGATGCCCAGGCCCACCTGTGGGAAACGGTTTTTGTTATTAAAATACTGTTATAAATGTTAAAACTTGTGTGCGTGAGCGTGTTCGTTACTTTTTCACGCTCAAACGTGGACCAATTTCAATGAAATTTAAATCATAAATAGAATTTGACTTGAAATAAAACAATACATTATTGTTTACTAGCAGTATGTCTATTGAGTACACTTGAAAAAAGATGAACTTCCAATCAAATTTGAAATAAGGGCGTTTTGTAGACCGTAATTATAACCCGTGAGACGATATTAACTCTAAATAATTTATATCGGGACAACATCGTAACCTTACTAATGTAACCATTTGAGTTAAAAAAACCCACCTGTAACCACGCCATGGCGCCCACCGCGTTGGCGACCCTCCTCGCGGCCGGCGACAGGGGCTTCCCGCGGGACAGCAGCCACATCGCACTCGCCGCCACCAGAGTGGTAGTCCCCAATATCCTGTGGTCGAACTGCACTGTGGTGGGATTCTCCGTGAAATTGCGTAATGTGGGAGAAAAGGACAATATGTCGTCCGGGACCCAATGGTCGCCCATTTTAGGGAACGAGTTGTAGACCAGCCCCGCGTCCAGACCGGCCACGAATGCTCCTAGAATGGAAAGTTTAATCAATCAAAATCAATTTTATCAATAAATATTATTTAAATAGAAATTTGATTAAAGTTATTTATAGAAAGTAGGTCATAATTTTTTAAGCGTGTGTAGGAAAAAAAAGGGATAGTTATGAGGTGGGGGAAGATGAAGGGGGGGGGGGGGGGGAGTGTTTTGGAGGTCAAAAAAAGGATTTTTTATTTCATAAAATGAATGTACGACATTACAAGCATATTGTTGTTGTTTCTATTCCTTTTGTATAACCCCTTCATTAAGTGCTACGAAAACCACACACTTTTGTCCATGCCTTTTTTGATGTTTTGCTTTATTTTGAGTGATTATTTTTTGTTTTGAAAATTTCTGTTACAATCTCCGCGTTCAAAATTGAGAATTAAAGAGTTTACAAATTTCTAGTTAGATGAGCTTTCATGATTACTATTTAGAGTTTTAAGAGCAGTGGTACTGTAAGTTGGTGATGTGCTCTTAAATCTTTGTGTAGGATGCTGCTGGCATTATTGGTGTAGGATGCTTCCCAATTAGTCTGTTCAAATAAGCGTAAATTTAATATAGGGGACGCCATTTGCAATCTTATTTTCATTCTGCTTTATTTTTTTTATTCATTACATAACATCAAATCAAATAAAACTAACATGTAAGAAGATAATTCGACATTTTTTTTTTAAATTATAAATCATTGATTAATATTTATTTTGCTTCTATTATTTTTAGTCCTAAATATACACAATGATGTCAAACTGACAAAAAATACAAAAAAATAAATAAAAATAAATACCTGACACAGCAGTAAAGAACGCCATAGCTTTTACGGTGTGCGCAAAAGCGGTGACTCCCTTCAATTCCTTAACTCTTCTGAATGTAGCTTGTATTGGGAAGGGGCGGAGCACCCTTAGGGCTCCGGCTAGAAGGCCAGAGTACAAAATAAAAGCCAGACTGAGATGTGCTGCTAAACGATATTGTGACACTCGAGGCACATCAGACGGCCCTTGGAAACGGTCTTCGAGACCTGATTTCACCATGTACCAACCCATCAAACCCTGGAATAAATAAAAAATTGTCTAAGCTATTAGTGAGGAATTATCAATGTAGTGATCTTTGATCTAATTTTTCCTTTCATCAAAAAGGATGATGTGTTTTTTCTGTATCTTACGCGATATTTTCGAGAATTGTTATTGCCACGTTTTTTCTTTTAATAAATGATTACATAAAAAACGACGATTCAAAAAGGCATTTGAGTTCCGACTGTACCCTTTGGACAAGGAACCCCAACAAATATCTAAAAATAACACAGGCATTTCATGCCACTGTGATCAATTAATAAAGCTCCTTTTTAGGATACGGTCCCCTAAAAAAGGTCAAGGACAAAGGATAAACCCTCACCTGAGCAGCAACAAGGGCACAATACACCCCCACCCTGACTTTCATGGCCTTGTCTAGATACCCCCTCGCCCAAAACCAGGCAGCTGGAAGGAAAACTGCGGCCCCTATCGCGCGGCCCCACGTGCGGTGAGCGTACTCCATGTACCATATCCATTTGAACTCGTTTAGAGTTATGTTCATGTTCTTACTAGGGCACAATAAAAATACCATAAGTCCGTTACTAAATAATGTATTGTTTGAGGACATATTATAAACTATGGCATGTATTATTCCAGGTTATAAGTCCCTGCGTATAATAAATTTCATATAAATCCGTCCAGCTGTTTGTGTGAAGGAGCAACAAACACACATACAAATTTTCTAATTTATCCAAAGAGTAAGACCCCTTCCTGACTTGGCGATGCGGTATCTGTATGCGTTATTTTCTACGTCACCGAGAGCTTACTGATGTCGGCCAGGTCTCCTCACTTATCGGTATACTGTCGGTATGTTTTCGGTGTATAACAATTGAATCTAGCAAAAATCTTGTACTTTTACGCTCGGTATCAACAGTTTTACTGGCTCCCCGTTTTGGGACGCAGTATCCATATTTAAAAACTCCAATAGGATCTCATCAAAAGCGACAAAAGCCACATAAAACCAATAAATATTTATTGATTTCTTTGTGGCTTTTGTTGCTTTTGATGAGATCCTATTAGAGTTTTTCAATAGGTATGCCATACCTTTACCCCCCCCCTCCCCCCCTCCCCTCCCGCGGAGCCCGCGTCAATCAGGAAGCGTGCATTCAAACATAGGCGCTCGGTAAAGAATTGGTAAGAATTTTACCAAGCGTACTTTACTGCACCGATACCGCACCGCAGTCAAGAAGGGGCCTAAGTGAGAAATGTGAGAGGACTCTTGTATACGAAGTATTTTAAATACGTCATTATTGCGACTCCCTAGAAGTTGCAGAACAAATTAATCACCGATACAGTCAGTTAAAATGTATCCACAGATAATAGTGGTTAGAATTGTTATTGTTAAGAAATTAGTATTTTAAATAAATTGCTTTCTATATTTCTATAAAAAACCAAATAAAACTTAGAATTCAAATACTTAGAAGTCTAGATCAAAATGAATTCCTTCCTTTATTAATTAATCAAGGGTCTACTTCAAAAGTCCTTTTGATAGTAATTTTAAAAACACTATAAAAACTATAAAAACACTATAAAACATTTATTAATGTAACATTGGAGATTATAACATCAGTTATCAGAAAATCCTAATATCTTATCTTGCCTATAAAAATAGCTAAAGTAATTAAATTTAATCTTTAAAAAAACATATGTAATTAAAAGACCCACTATTTGTATTCGGGGAACTGTTGATATTTCTCAAACTCTCGCTGCCATTCCTCATCTGTTCTAGGCAGTTTCTCTCCCAACAGCTTCCATGTGACCATCGACAGACCTGACTCTGTGAGACGGGTAACACCACCTAAAAAAAAAAATAGCATGATGTAAATTTTGATATAGAAATTTTCCTTGAGCAAAGCTATTACTAAAATATAAATAAAAAAAATCACACAACAAAAATTTATAAATCTTTATGATTGTTATTGTTGCTATTATTTTGTAGTGATTTACATTGTTTCATTATTAAAATCCATAATTATCTTGTCTTAATATGAGCAGTAAAAAATTGAACAAATAATAATAATCTTATGTAGATTTTCTTCAATTTTAGTTAAATAAAAACAAATATGATATCATAGGCATTCTTTATTTACCTAAAAAAATTAAGTTAAGTACATAATGAATGTATGTAATTACAAATGGACATTTAATGTTTTATATAAGTGGAAATTAACAATTTTGTTTGTATTACTCTATTAAACAGCCAAAAAAATGAGTGAGTGTAACCTTTAACCACAGATGAATTAAAACTTCTTTGAATCTCTGGTGCTGTGGCAGATAACACAATGAAATTAAAACAAATCAAAATATAATTTTTAAATATTATTAGTAATAAAATATTCATTTTTCCAATGTATTGACTTATCCCTCAGTCACACCTAAAGAAGTTTTACTTCAATAAATAAAAACTTAATTAGTTAATAAATGAAGCTGTATTCACTTATCCAAAATTAAAAACTAAATTATTAAGTAAATCATACATTTTAATATTGGACATTTAGTTAATGCTAATGTTTTTCACAGTCAATTCCCATAAAATACATTTGTTATTATTATTAATTTAAAAAATATTGAAAATTGCACTTAATTTTATTTTATTTTTTCTTACATATCTGTGTAATATTTGTACATCTCCCAAAAGAAATAACCTAGTTTAAATAAATTCATATTGCACTCTAAATAATGACAACTTTATTTTAAAAACTAATATTTCACAATAGTCATCACTATCTTCGTTAGGGAGTATAATATAATAAAACACATTTGTACACATACTAATGATATAAAGAAACAACATTTTTGGTAACAATTAACTTCTACGCCAACTCTAAAATTAGTAATTTTGGACATATTAATTTATGATCATTATACATACTGTGTACATCCCCCTCATATTGAAGGGAGGCCCGTGCCCAGCAGTGGGACGTTAAAAAGGGAAGAATACATACATACTGTTAGCACTTGAACTTCTGGGTTGGCAATTGGTAATAAAACACTTTTCCACTTTGCACATTTTTTTTACTTTCACGGTTCAGCACTTGTATATTTTCTTATTTCTAATTTTACCAACGTTGATTGAGAACTAAACTAGTTTAGTACAGTGTCACCTTTTTTATAATCTAACCGAGACAATCAATTGACTAAAATCGTTCAATAACAGAATCAACAAAACATTCTATTTAATTAAATTAGTTTAATATTGTTTTAAATAAGTTTATAATTATTATCTATACAAAATAATATTTATTATATATTAATGGAGTGTACACCCAATATTCATTTGTAAATTAGATTATTATAGGCCGACAATACTTACAAGATAAGCTTAACTAGAAAAAATAATTATTAAATATTGTACTATCATTTTTACACTTCTTTAAATAGAAAATATAAACATTACTTACTCCCATTTGTGGTCTTAACAACAATATTAATAATATAGAACACAGAATATAGCAGTGTGAAATATCCAGCTACCATACCTAGTACTACTGCAGCAAACACCATTCCACTGCAGCCGAGGAGCCAGTAGCCCACTGCTTTTGATTGCTTAGGCTTAGGTGTTGAGGAACAAAATCTTGTGATGATGCCATTTGATTTGAGCAGATCTGTAAGCTGTGTGTTTGGCACTTTTAATATAATCTTATTTTTTATATTATAAATGTGAAAGTTTAGATTTTGGATGTTTGTAACTCAATCACACCAGGCCGGCTGAATGGATCTGGATGAAATTTGGCACAGAGATGTATGATTTCCTGGGGATATTAGTTTTTTTTTTCTAGAGGTGAACCCGAATGAAGCGGGGGTGAGCTGCTAGTTAATAGAATAAAAGGATAGATATACAACTAACCTTAAACCCCTTATTTAATACAACATTATTGTTGCTGTATCTAACAGGTGTAATAAGCTTTCTAGATACTAGTCGACTGTGAACACTAGTGTTTGACACCAATAGCTTACTTGGTGCTACCCTTAGTGGTTGTGAACAGCGACACAAATGTGTAATAATCAACATTCTGGAATTAAATTAAAATTATTTGTTACATTAAAAAATAAATTGACACTTATATGATTTATTTGACAAGGATTTAATGTACTCTTAATATTAAATATTGTAAAAGTAGTACAAACCTTATAAACTAGAATACAATCTAATCAATAAATAAGTTATGAAATAAAACTTAAATAATATGATGAAATATTATATATCGTATTAATGTTAGTTTATTGCTCCAATAAAATGTGTACCTATTTCCTTATTTATTTTAATGAACATTAAATACTAAATAGCAAATATTTTACATTCGAAACATATTTGATAAACTTCAGCTTCACAGTTCACGATTTTTTGACATTTTATGAATTGACATTTGACAAATGACATTACTTTAAAAAAAAAAAGATAATTGCATTAGATTCATATTATTTATGTATAGTGGTTTATGAAGTTTCTAGCTCTTTGTAATCTTTTGATAACGCTTTTATGTTTAGTATTGCATTTTTGAATTCTCCTTCTTCTAAACCTTCGCCAACATAATGATGTACAAATGCTCTTTTCGCATACATTAAACTATACTTTTTGCATATACGTTCCCACGCTACTCGAACAGCAGATGAATTAGATACCATTACAACAGCTCTTTGTAAAGCAGCTAAATCTCCACCAGGAACTGTTGTCGGAGGCTGGTAATTAATACCAATCTGAAATATAATATATGCTTGAAAATAATCATATAGCATATTATTATATTCTATACACTCAAACAAGTTTAACTACTGATAATAATTATTAAAAAAAATGTTTTCATTTCTAATGTGATTATTAGGTAAAACTATCTTTTCGGATTTTTTTGCGGGTTTATTTCGATTTTTGGTTCCCGACGTTTCGATTGCTTTACAACAATTGAGGTCACGGGAGAGACTAAGGTGTTAAATGTCTAAAAAGTATTTTATAGTTGTTACAGACAGCCTACCCACAAAATAACAAAATGAATGAGCGAAAAAAATCCAAAAAGATAGTTTTATTTAAAATGTCTTATATTCGCGTAAATCTAAGAAAGTATTATGATTATTAGGTATTATAAAACTCTAATATAGATAATAGGAAAACGCCACGAGGAAACAAATATCTGAGAACACCTAACTAGTTTCAAAAAATCTATGAACACTTAAAATTGATCTAGTCAAAATTTTCAAGTGATTGAAGACTGAAGATAAAAAAGATAGAACAAAAAAAAAATAGTACGATAATATAAGTGATCACTATAGTAAATTTATATTATATCCCTTCTGCTTATTGTGCATGAGCTATGTTATAAGTCTAAATTATAAACAAATATATTATTAATATAAAGTAATATTATAATTTTATTCGTCAATCTTTTTTTTTGTTTATAAAATCTGCAGCATATTTAAATAAATTATTTTATAATGTTAAATACCTTAAACCCAGTTGGAGACCAAGATACAAATTTTATAGACCTTAAACTTTTAATTCGAGTTATTGCTAAGTTTATGTCATTTGGATTTACGTCTCCTCTAAATAGCAAGCAACAAGACATATAATTGCCTCTTCTGGGATCGCATTTTATCATTTGATTAGAAGGCTCAAAACAAGACATCATTAACTGTTGAGTATGCATGGTTTCGTGTAATGATCTTGAAGGTGGAAGGAATGGAGCAAAAGTAACTAAAGGGTAATGTATTCTTGGATAAGGAATTAAGTTTGTTCGAAATTCAACTAATTCAACGTTTAATGACCCCTCAAATCTCAGCGAAGCTGTCATACAAGATACTACCTGCAAAATGATCATGTTACTTTTCTACTATTCTTAAAAATTTAACGAACTGTATTATAATTAACTTGTTACGTTTGAAAAATATAAAGAACTAAGTTAATATTATAATTTACTAATTTATGGAATATATTAAAATTCACTAAATAATTAAAGACGATATTAAAGAAAGCTACCTGAGCCATTAGTCTATTTAAATTTGTGTATGTGGGTCGTGGAACATCTAAAAGTCTTGCCAAAATATCATATAAAGCTTCATTATCAAAGATAAAACACACGTCTTCGGTATCCATACATGCATGAGAAGTCAACACAGCATTGTACGGTTCCACAATTATGGGTGATATTTTTGGTGATGGATAAATAGAAAATTCAATTTTCGAAAGTTTACCATAGTCTTTAGTTAATCCTTCAAGCAAAAGTGCTGTAAACCCTGATCCAGTACCGCCTCCGAATGCTCGAAAAATAATAAAGCCTTGAAGACAGTTACATTCTTCCGCTGCCATTCTTATACGATTCAAAGCTAAATCTATCATCTCTCGGCCTACACCAAAGTACCCACGTGCAAAATTGCTCGCTGCATCTTCTTTACCAGTAAGTAAGGAAGCTGGACGGAAGAGTTGCCGATATGTGCCTGTTCTTATTTCATCTGTAATATATGAATCATTTTTATAATAATGATATTGTATAACTGAGCGTTACAGCAAACGTATACAATTACTGTAAAGGTATAAAATATGAAGTTCTTAAGGCATGACAATACATCACTTTAAAGTAAATAATCATCAGGGAAAAACTTTGTACCTATTGGTGTAGGTTCTAAATCTATCATTACAACCCTTGGAACAACTTTTCCAGCACCAGTGTGAATAAAAAATGGTTCATAATTTGTATCATCAGAGAAAGCCAACATGCCATCAGGTGTAATACCATGTTCTAAGCAATATAATTCCCAACAAGCATTTGCAATTTGTACTCCTGCTTGACCAATATGAATCTGAATTACTTCTTTCTGTAAATTAAAGATTACATCGCTAATATACTATTCTCAACGCAATAGACCATTAATAATATATCAGGTATAGAATTATTCACTTTAGTCATTGTTTGTAATTTACGCTGAAAATTTTGAAAATTACGCTGAAAAAAATGTTATTTTATTGCTATTTAAATGTTACATTGTATACTTGTGAATTTTGTTATTGTACACTGTAATGACACATTATAAAGTCAATGTGATTTTTTCTTGAAATCTATTTGGCTACTTTAAATGCTTTAGGGCCAAAAACCATGTATTCACGTCAAAACTTACAATATTTAGAAGTTTCGTTTTCATTGGCACAGTGCAGTAACATATTAAATTTCAAATTTCAAAGTTTTCAAATAATAAATAAAAGACAGAGATTGGTCTATTTTATGTGTTGCTCACTTATTGTCCAATAGAATATGTACTTACACCAATTATAGGAGTATGCTAAAGAATCTTTGAATTTTGCTCTTTATTTTTATGCCGGAGTGAAGTAAACAAGTGTCAAGTGGTTAATTTACATTACATTTTTTTTGTGATATCTATTTATATATTACATGATAAGAGCTACTACTCGCAAATTATACAACCGAAGATAATTTCAAAGCTTACACTTGAAATATAAAAATGAACTTCGCTGGAAAAGTAGTGATTGTTACCGGCGCCAGCTCTGGAATTGGTGCTTCCACTGCTGTATTCCTATCAAAACTTGGAGCCAAGTTATCTCTAATCGGAAGAAATGTGGACAATTTGCAAAAGGTCAATAAGGACTGTGAAAAATCAACTACAACTCTCGTCGTACCGGCTGACTTGACTAAAGAAAATGATATCGAAAAAATTGTAAAGAATACAGTAGACCATTATGGGAAAATTGATGTCTTGATAAACAATGCCGGCATTATAGAAACAGGAACAATCGAGAACACCTCGTTGGCTCAATACGACCGTCTTATGAATACAAATGTACGTTCAATTTATTACTTAACAATGTTAGCAGTGCCATATTTATTGAAAACTAGGGGTAATATTGTGAATGTATCGAGTGTTAATGGTATCAGGTCTTTTCCTGGAGTTCTAGCTTATAATATCTCAAAAGCTAGTGTAGACCAATTTACAAGATGTGTGGCATTAGAGCTAGCATCTAAAGGAGTAAGAGTGAACTGTGTGAATCCTGGAGTTATACTTACAGAGCTTCAAAAACGTGGTGGATTAAGTAATGAACAATATGCAGCATTCTTGGAAAGATCAAAGGAAACTCATGCATTAGGAAGACCAGGTAAACCTGAGGAAGTTGCAGCAACTATAGCTTTTTTGGCAAGTGATCTAGCTAGCAATATTACCGGGGCTAGCTTACCAGTTGATGGTGGTCGTCATGTGTTGTGCCCTCGCTAAATAGAAAAGAAAAAAAGTACTTATGCAAGAATCATTTATTGTTTAAATCAATTTGATATTTGAATGAATTATAAATTCTTTTAAATATGAAATCATAATTACAAAACAAGAATTTTAAAAATGTGCCTTATTGTTGATTTTATACATTTACGGTTTTATCCATTTAATGTAAGAATAACTTGAAATTTATTCATTTATTAAGCATTTATTATATTTGTTACTGTTTTTTTACAAATAAATTTTAATAGAAACTGTTGTTTTGTTTTCCTTAAAAAACCAGAAGTTTTGTGTTTAGAGATTAATTTACTAATATGCATTAGTTTTTAAAATATTTCTTCATAAGTTGTAGCTGGAGTATTATAATAAAAAAAACAAGTAAGGAAAAGTAATTTATTCATATTGTACAATTCTTGATAATACTAACTTAAATACAATTATCACAATTTCTTATCTTACGAGTTGAACTGTTTATACTATAGGTATAGAGATACTATAGGTAAATGGTAAGCCAGTCTCGAGTCACTTAAAATAAAGTGGACATATTTTATGCTGGAAGAGAAATAAAAATAAGTATAATATTGCTCTCTGAACTGTTATTATAAATTTTACTGTTAATTTAACAACCATTACCATACCTATTTGATTTATATAATCAATAAATGAATTTGTAGGATTTTCAAAAAGCTCATGATAGTTATAAGTTACTATATCGTAACATCTAAGTTTTTATCCTTTAATAAAAAATACCGACACCAAGTATGTATCAATATTCTATTATAATGATTGCAAGTAAATCATTATTATTCTTGTTACTTTGTCTATTGAGTTGAATCATAATAATTATGAAATAGGCGGGAAGGCTCCCGCTATGATGTAAAAGGATGTAAAGTATTTACAAAATTACTTAGGAAATTACCACAAGAATTCAATATCGACACGACCACTGTCCTGTCAGAAAATAACAGGTTTTGTGTATTATTTTATATGGTAGATGTAAAATATATCGGAATTAGGAACGATAATTCAGCCGTTAATTTAATTAGGCGTTTTTTTTTTAATTTTTAATGTTACTGTTTGTGGCATTTGTGTAATTTAAAATGCCAAAATTAAGATAATGTAATATGAAATACCAAAAAGTGGTGGATTTAAAATAATAAATCGTAAATTGAATCGTAAATTCAATTTGTTCACAATATTGGATTTAAAAAAGTATACCTTATTAAAAATTAAATTATTTTGAGCGAGCAACACAAATCAAAATGTCAAGACTCAGGAGCGAGACAAAATAAATAGCATTACAATAGAATAGAAGTGTCACATTGATAATAGAAGTTCGTGCGCTGGCACTGCGGCGAAGAGCTTTTTAGCTTCGTCTACACACGTGGTGATGATGGTGTTGAAAGCAATTGGCGCGATATCTTTAATCACTGGTTCCCAGTTCTCATTGATCACCACGTGCATCATATCCGCTGAAAGTTTAAATTATATTATCACTCATTTCATATTAAGCTAAAATATGTAATGCTTCCACCCATTTAATTCCAAAAACCTGAAATTTTGTAGTAAATAATATTATGTTAAATTCTCAAAATCGAAATAAAAGACTAAATTGTTAGACTTAAAAATATAAGTAGGTAAAAGTTTAAATACAATTTCTCTAAGCTCTAAAGCATGGTACAGTGTAATAATACTGAATTACTTATTATATTGTAAATCGAAATAAAATGTATTAGTTTTTTGTTAGGTAAAATTACTTGCAAATATTATAATATTCTGTTAGTAATGTTATATGTATAATCCCAGTTTTATGTTAAGGAATAATTTTAAAAACTTCATAATTTGACCAAATGAAGTTTTAAATCCAAAATTCACCATTTAGGGGTTGAGCAATTCTTCAGCTAACACTCCTTTGAACAGCTTGTTTACTTCTTCAATACACGCGGCGATGACATGATCGATAGCAGGAGGCGCTATCTCTTGCATGATAGTGCTCCAGTTATCGTTTAAGAATTTATGGGTTGTGTCCGCTGTAATGAATGTACAGTTAAAATGTTTGTGTTAAAATGATAATGTCCTTTTATGTAATGATTAAAGTTACTGCTTTTATATTATATCTTATGTCTGTATCAAGTAAGGACATTTCAAATGGTATGTCGGTATCTATGTCGCATTAGTATTGTGATATCTACATAATGTAACTGAAGATTATCTACACAGTTTTCATCATAAAATAATGTTATGATTAACCCCTTCCTGAACGCGTACACGCCGGCGTATCAGTTAACTATTGATTTCTTATAAATTATCCATAATTTCTTAGAAATTATCTAGGAGGGTAAAAAGTAATCTATTATGCAATTAAAATAATCCTCTCTATCTATTGTTGACCTATGGATCAAATTTCATGATTATATTAG
Source organism: Fabriciana adippe (assembly GCA_905404265.1). Taxonomy (NCBI): domain Eukaryota; kingdom Metazoa; phylum Arthropoda; class Insecta; order Lepidoptera; family Nymphalidae; genus Fabriciana; species Fabriciana adippe. The sequence continues at coordinate 704,011 of FR989993.1, forward strand.
ATTTTTAATAACGAAAATAAGTGAGAAAATATAGATATATTACGGTTCTTTAGGTTGAAGAGTCGTTGTTAGGGAAGTGTGTTCGGTTCTGATCAATTTTTGAGTGCAGTTTTATTTGAGAATGGTAATATGTGGAGCTAGCTATATTCACTAATATTTTATGTATCATATTTACTAAAAGTTAGACAGTGGTAGCCCAGAGGCAACGCGCTCGCTTGGGAAACCGAGTGAAGCGGGTTCAAATCACGGGTCTCGCACCTCTGATATTTTCATGTGCAAATCATTTCCAACATGATTACCACTTGTTTTATGGTGAAGAAAAACATTGTGAGGAAACCTAAATGTCTGAGAGAATCTAGCAAATTTTCGAAATACATGTGAAATCCGCCCGCACTTGGCCAGCGTGGTGGACTATGGCCTGATCCCCCCTCGTATTGAAGGGAGGCCCGTGCTCACCAATCGGACGTAAAAAAAGGCATTGAATACATATTTTTGTATTGTATTGTATTCAGCCCTTATTAACGTCCCACTGCTGCCCATACATATTTTTACTAAAAAAAATTACTAAAGTAAGCTATTACAATTTATTTTATTTATTTATATGAATAAACGTATCACTTATTATTAGTTTAGGTATCTATATATTTTGCATTTATTTTTTACAATAAATTAAAAAATATATAAGTATATTAAGATAAATATATAAGTAGCCTAAAGTTCGGTGTTTGGTTTTTATTTTTTAAATCATAAATAATATTTTCGATTTAAACTGTCATGACTTACCGAGCTCTTTGTTAGTTCCGCCAAATAAGTTTGTGAATTTAAAAATGGCTCCATCCATCTTATACGAGTCCTTGTGGCTTGTTACTAACCAGTAGCCATCGACCGTTTTGTAATCGTATTTAATTACAATGTTCAAATTTGCTGAAAGAGGTAAATATTATTATTCTTCTATATATTATGTATATAAAAATCGACAGTGCTGCAAGGGCCAAGGATCATTTGGCACTTAAGTACCATTGACATGAGGGCGTAGGTGTGATATTTGGGTTTTTCTTATAAAGAAAAAAAAAATATCCTAACCTCTCTAACACCACTTCATGTTTTGAGATATTTTTATTGAAATAATAGCACGAAATATCCACAACAAAAATCAACTCCAACTTCTCTTAAAAGTGACGCTTTACAAGATTGTGGTGTTAGTTCTGATTTCCGCCACGTGCCAAATGATCTTTGTGTGTGGATTGGAGCGTTTTGATAAAATTTTCAGAGGGCCTAGACAAGTGGCATAAACGCTAGTAGAATAGAGTAATCAATGTATGGGACTGACATATTATGTTTACGACTTCAAATTTGACTCAACGTATCGCATTTGTAATTGGCTAATTGACTAATTGTTGTCATGGTAACCGTTGTCATTGTCTGACAAATATATATTATTGTATTTATTGTTATTGTAGAAAAGACTGCTAGGCGAAATAATCCTTATAATTAGTGATTTTTTGATAAAGAAATCCTAAAAATCCTATGTGTTGCTCGTATACGTTTAAATTTTAGTGCATTTCACAATGTCAAGATGAGGTTCACAAACAAAACCATGACTACGTCCAAATTGTTATGGAAGTTGCCAAGGCGTTAGCGTTTATCGAAGAAGAATCGATATGGAGCGTTTGCCACTTGTCTAAGCCAGCTGGCAATTTTTAGATTAGCCCAGCGAGTGATCCTGTGAAGTTTGATAGCGATCGGAAGTTTGAACGCGGGCGAAGCCGATACTCATAGTTTATTATAACATATATAAAATCTGTTAAAATTTTTTACCTACTATTTATAAAAATATATAATATGTCTCTTATTTAATAAGCCACTTTCAATTCTTAAATAATTTTATTGTAAATAAAAAATAAGCAATCCACTTCAATTTTTTAAACGAGTTTATGTTAATCGAACGAATTAGGGGGCATCCATTAGTTAGGTGAGGCGTTTGGGGGGAGGTCGAACAAAATCTCACTCAATCTCACAGGACACGGGACAGGGACATGGGGTGGTCTCGGCAAAGATTTAATTTCACGTATTTTTTTTTACATATGGATATAATGCTGTAATAATCAATTAATTGTTATACAGTAATTTAAAACTTTCGTAGAGATTTGCTGAAATTAATGCATAGCTCTAAATTAAATAACAATACTAACTGATCTTGATCCTTGATTGGCCGTTGCCCTTGATTGGGACGAAGATAATTTTGCCGTCCATGTCATAATGTGCTTTAAGCGTCACGTTGGCGGTGAAGTCTAGCGCAGCTTTTCCTTTTTGCGTGTTAATTCTAAAAAAATGATATTTTGTTAATATTTATCAACACAATTCATATCTTTTTGTTATTCATATATAAATTTTTCAGATAAAAAAATTGATTTTGTAAACGAAATTCACACTAATCTATATAAATAAAAATGAAATACTTTTCATTTGTAGGTAAGTTAATCACTAGAGAACGGTTGGACCGATTCAGCGTTTTAAACATTTTAATATATGTAGTAGGAGATCCCGATCTATGTGGTGGACCCCTCACTCTTTTATAAAACGCTAGCGACTCACCCTCGCTTCGCTTCGGGTTCGTTCCTAGATAAAAACAAATCTATCCCACGGGAACTGTACAACAGAAAAATTCTGGGATGATATTATATAGCTTATAGCCTTCCTCAGTTAACGGGCTATCTAATGCAAAAGAATTTTTCAAATCGGATTAGTATTTCCTGAGATTAGTGCGTTCAACCAAACAAACAAATGCTTCAGCTTTATAATACATATTAAGTATAGATTAACAAACACGACCCAGTAGGGTTGTTACAAATCTCCAGGCTATTTTTAATTAAAAAAATGTTTTTTAGAAGTTTTTAAAGTACAAGAACTCTTTTCCTGTGACAAATTAGTATCAATCGGAAGTAAAAGACTTGTTGAAAATGCCATAATACGTTTGAAGGCCTTTTTTGAATCCACATTATCTGACATCCAGGTATACACAGGTAAATTTATTTATATGCTCCACCATATAGATCGAGATCTTAAGACTAATAGTCCGATGAAAAGGATGGAAAAATTGCGCAAATAATTGGGAAATTCATTTTTCAGGAAAGCAAGTTTATTAAGTAGTAAAACCGAATTATAATATTAAAAAACGCGTTATTTTAATCACTTGTGACTTACTTGAAAGAATTAAGCTTGAATCCTGCCAAACCAGTGACGACGGTATCATCTAAGGTAATCTTCAAGGCAGGGTTGTTAACTACAATTTTGCCGAGTTCAGCAGGGTCTAGGGGTTTGATGCCTAGCTCGGGAATACCTAGAGCGAACTTGGGCCCAGCTTCCATAATCATTTTTTCAGCACATTGGTTAAGATTTGGGTCTGATGCTGAACAGGCTTTGATGAATGTCGCTGCAAATAAATGAATAACGGATTAGTATTGCCATGTGGAAAAATATTTGTAAATGTTTAGAGCAAATGAAAATACATTTTGTTTAAATTCTATGTATTTCTATCATTAACATTATTATTGTATACTAGCGACATAACCTTACTTCGCTCAAAAATTTCAATATACTCGTATATTATTCTTTTGAGTCTATATTCTGTACACAATACGTCACAGGCATTGTTTCCAAAAAATGTTTCATATACAGATTTTGTTTTGTTACTATTTTATTATATAGTTTTTCATATGGTATTAAATTGAGATAGGTTGTAGTCATGGGTTTGGCTTTGGTTATATATTAATAAAGATATAGAATCTGACAAGTATATAAAAATGAATATTTGATTGCCTGTTTAAACGAATGTATTCATCAAAGACAAAATGTGTTATAATTTTAGAAGTTATGCGAATAGTTCTGATGTACCTACGATAACGTTAGGTGGCGTGTAATAAGTATTGGAATTGTAACTTGTTATTACGAATAAATATTCCTTCCTTATAATAAAGAGATTTATGACTGTTTTCGCTGTAGTAGGAGGATTATTTTATGGCGTAGATTAAAAAATAAATAAGTAAATATGTTGGGACATTAATACACAGCACCATCTAGTTCCATGGTAAGCTACGAGGTCTGTGTTATGGACACCAGATAGTTGATACACTACACATATATAACTTGAAATACATATATACACATTATAAATATAAACACCAATGACTGGAGTACAAATATTCGTGCTCATCACACAAATGAATGCCCCCAGCGGGTCTCGAACCCGCGACCGCTTGCACAATAAGTAGGGTCACTACAAACTGAGTCAAACGTGTCGTCACGTTTTCCTTAACTAAACATGATTTATCGAGATTAATTATCGGGAACTCTTAGAAATCAGAAAAACATAGTTTAATGGTGTTCCTACATTAGTTTTTCCTTCCGTGTACAACATAGTTTCGATTAGTACCTACCAGTTATATATGCTAAAAATAAATTTATTTAAACTTGTATACAGCCCTTTTTAACCTCCCACTGCTGGGCACGGGCCTCCCTTCAATACGAGGGGGGATCAGACCATAGTCCACCACGCTGGCCGAGTGCGGGTTGGCGGACTTCACACATGTTTCGAAAACTTGCTAGGTTCTCTCAGACATGCAGGTTTCCTCACGATGTTTTCCTTCACCGTGAGGCAAGTGGTAATCATGTTAGAAATGATTCGCACATGAAAATATCAGAGGTGCGAGACCCGGGATTTGAACCCGCTTCACTTGGTTACCCAAGCGAGCGCGTTGCACTGGGCTACCACTGCCCAATTTCTACTTTACTATTCAAACTTAGACAATGAATAATAATTACTAGATGTACACATATACTGAAACACTGTAAGTAATAATATTTCAATGCTTCCGTTATTGCCATTTCCACCGGATTTATGCTGTGTAATAAAATTCCAGATTTGTTTATTACATACTAGTTTAGTAATACTTTCTTAGATTTACGCAAAAAATTTTAAATATGCCAATAATATGAATAATTCTAAAGAGCATTTCCATCAGTGAGGCAAATAGCTGCGTCATAGGTACCTACTCTTATTTATAAATTGTGGTTTTCATTGTAGGTTCCAACACATGGATTGAATAACCTACTGTAATCTATACAGATAAATAAAATTGGAGTGTCTGTTTGTAATATTCAAATAACCGGTTTTTACTAAATGCACATGGATGTATACACGGTACACATACCAAAATAACATTTTTTATAATTTTTGTCTGTCTGTCTGTCTGTTTATTCCGGCTAATCTCCAAAACTTTTCACTGGCAGATAGTTGATGTTATAAGGAGTAACATAGGCTACTTTTATTTTAGAAAAAGAATCAAGGTTCCGCGAAAAAAATTTAAAACCCATGAAATCGTGAACAAAATCCGCGTACGGCGTACGCTATATAATTTAAATGAATATCTTAGGAGTAGCAAGCTACTATTTATGTACATATAAACATGGCTAACCGTGAAAACGTACCTAGGGACGAACGCGAGCGAAGCGAGCGTGAGTCGCTAGTATATTATATATTTTTGTTTAAGTAACTTCACAAATGACATTACAGTTGCGCAATGTTATAAACAAAAGAATTGAATTGAATAAAAAATATTACATAATGGATTGTTTTAAAAAAACTGGTAAGTACCTCTATAACTTAATATATTAATTTTAATTTAACGCAGTTTAACAAATTTAGTTTAAAAGGCAGTGGTAGCCCAATGGTAACGCGCTCGTTTGGGAAACCGAGTGAAGCGGGTTAAAACTTCGGGTCTCGCACCTTTGATATTTTCATGTGCGAATCATTTCCGATATGATTACCACTTGCTTTACGGTGAAGGAAAACATTGTGAGGAAACCTAAATGTCTGAGAGAACCTAGCAAGTTTTTGAAAGACATTTAAAGTTCGCCTACCCGCACTTGGCCCGTGGTGGACTATGTAGTGTGGACCCTGGTGGACCTCGTATTGAAGGCCCACCCCCAGCCGTGGGACGTTAAAAAAAGGCTGAATACACATTAATTTCAGGTGCAATAAAACTTAATTTTGGCTGTGTTTATATATCGATCTTTCAGAACTAAGCAATGCTATGGCCTGGACCATTCTTTCTAAACATTTTAAATAAGGCATAATTAATTAAGTAAAACCAAAAAGTTCTTTTAATTACTTAATTATAAGATTGAATATCTATACAGATAAATAAAATTGGAGTGTAATATTAAAATAACCGCTTTTTACTAAATGCATATGGATGTATACACGGTACATATACCAAAACAACATTTTTTATAATTTTTGTCTGTCTGTCTGACTGTCTGTTTGTTTCGGCTAATCTCTGAAATGGCTGAACCAATTTTGACGGGACTTTCACTGGCAGATTGCTGATGTAATAAAGAGTAACTTAGGCTACTTTTAGAAAAAAAATGGGGTCCCACGAAAAAAAATTAAAACCAAATTAATTAATTAATTTTGCTTTGGGAAGCAACCTAGAGACGAACCGGAGCGAAGCGAGGGTGAGTCGCTAGTAATTTATATAATTGAAAATTACACTGTAAATAAGATAAATGTGTAAGTTATTCCAAAGTTACAGATAATGTTGTTTAACATTCAACTTTTTCGTTTCCTTTATTCTATAATTATCTACTGGTATTTCTGAAGTAAAACTTCTTTAGGCGTGACTGAGGGGGAAGTCAATACATTTAAAAAATCAGTGGCGCGAAAGTGAGTGTCACGGAAGTGAGAGTCAAATTTATTTTATTTATTAAATTAAGAAAAATATATATAAATTATATTTTTATAATAATTTGTATTTATAAAAAAAAATATTTATTATTAATAATTTTATAATAATTATTACTTATAAAAATCAATATTTATTACTGTGGGATGAATGTGCCTAAATTAAATAAAAGCTATTATGACTAGGTAATTGTTGCCATGGTAACCGTTGTTGTCTGACAAGTGATATATAATATTATATTCTTTCCGTATATGATATTCTATAAATATATGATTGTAATATGCCTAATATGTCTTATTTAATAACTGATTTGTTTTAATTTAATTGCGATATTTGCCAAACAAGTTTTACTTCAACTGCGCGTAAAGATTACACGCACTCATTTTTTTTTATAATTATCTTGATAATAGCTTACATAAAAGTAACAAAAAAGCATTAAATAAGCCCACTTACTTCAAACTTAATTCTGTAATAAGTATCTTAATTATATTTCCTAAAGTAGAGCCTATTTGAATACTGTTCAAACCAACAATCATAATATGTGATTACACGGTTATTATTTTAGTGAATTGACAATAATTGGCGGTAACAGACGAAAAACTATATAATTTTTAACGTTACTTGCATTTATTTTAGTTGCTAAGCACATAATATTTAAGTGTAAAAATCTTACTAGCAAAAAAGCGGTGCTTTAGGAGGGCTCGCGAAGTTTTCTACATAGTCATTCTGAAGGCAGTTTTTTTAAAGAGAATTAACTTTTAATTTATCGATTATTAACCATGCTTCTGTAAATAATTCATATGACAAATCGTTTTTATTCATTTCTATTTCATCCAAATAAAACTAACAATAACTATCTAACTATAAAACTAAAAAGTTTCTTCGTGATTCTCAATTTTGCTAGTTTTATCCAAACTTAAAATTTCTCATACTTTCTTCTTGTTTTCTATATTTTAATATAATTTTATGCGTTTTTAATACTATTTAATCTACAATAAGGGAATCGTTTATATAACGCTGATCCTTCAAATGTTTTTACTCTTGAAGACGCTACATATTATGTTAAACCAATAGATGTTACTTTGTCTTCAATATCTACAACAGCTTTATCTAATGTTAAGCCTTGTTATGAATTTTAATTGCGAAAGCTAATTCTCAAGTTATGCTCTATTTATACTATAAAAGTATTTTTTTTAGTTTTCTTACAGATTAGTAATAAAATAAAAATCTAATTAATCAAAATTGTTATATTTTCAAATTTTTTTAAATGTGGATAAAATAGTATTTTTATGATTGATAACACATCTAGACATGAATAGAAAATACTATGACAAAGCCCAAACCTGAAAGTGTGACAGTTTATCAGTAAAGTGTACTACAAAAACTCATAGAGTGTGTGATTAGTGACTTTGGACATTGGTTATTTGTTAGCTTCCCAGTAGAACTGCCTTCGTATCCGGAAGTAGCTTCCTCACAATATTGACATTTGATTTAATGTTTAAAAAGTGACGATACAAAAATGCTTGTACAAGTCCTATTTGAATAAAAAAATCGGTCAAGTGCGAGTCCGACTCGCGCACGAAGGGTTCCGTACCATAATCAATTTCTTTTTATTAGCATGGAAACTCTTTTTGAAATTCGCCATTTTAGTTTTTATTATTTGTTGTTATAGCGGCAATAGAAGCACCCTTCGGGTACGGAACTTTAGGGTTAATGGATTAGTTCTTTTGAGAGTATAAATTTATTTTTTCCTTCAATACTTTCTTAGATTTACGCGAATATTTGACATTTTAAATAAAACTATCATTTCGGATTTTTTCGTGGATTTATTTTCATTTTTTTATTTTGTGGGTAGGCTGTCTGTAACAACTATATAATACCTTTGAGACATCTAACGCCTAAGTCTCTCCCGTGACCATGATTGCTGTGAAGCATTCGAAACGTCGGGAACCAAAAATCAAAATAAATCCGCGAAAAAATCCGAAAAGCTAGTTTTATTTAAAATTATTTTTTCCTTGTTAAAGCTTAAAGGCCTTCACCTACTCATCTAAACATCTATGTACATAATGATATTATCTCAGTAACCGTGACGATCGCGACTGCCGACAACAAACACAACGCGGATGTCGAAAACAAACAGTCGCGTAAACAAGGTGAGTAAGGACTGTTATTGAAATTTCATTTACATACTTAACATACCTAATATCTGCATTTACGACCGAAATATTTTCCGACCTTTTGCACCAGAAACATAACTACGTATACCTATACAGATATATAAAATTGAAGTGTCTGTTTGTAATGTCAAAATTACAGCTTTTTACTAAATGCATATGGAATTATATACGTTACTTATAAGAAAAATACAATTTTAAGCATTTTTGTGTGTCTGTCTGTTTGTTACGGCGAATCTCCGAAACGGCTGGACTGATTTTGACGGGACTTTCACTGGCAGATAGCTGATGTTATAAGGAGTAACTTAGGCTACTTTTATTTTAGACAAACAATTATGATTCCGCTCAAAAAATTGAAACGTATCTACCCGAGCGAATCGAGCGTAAGTTGCTAGTTATACATAAACTAAATAATGGCTTTGTTGCCGAAGTTAATTCTAAGTTAAAAGTACCTGGGCGACCGAGTTTCGCTTGGAGTTCTTTTTTGTTATATCGTAATTTTAGATAAAAAAAATTAAAACTTGAATAAAAAGTAAAAATTTGTATCCGATCGGGATTCGAACCCGGACACCTGTGATTATCAATCTTGCACCTTGACCGATTGACCTATGCCCGAGCGTAAGATATTATCGACCATATTTTGCGTGGAATAATGCGAAAGAAAACCGCATGAAAACTCGAAAGATCGAAAACTAGATCGATTTTTCGCCCCCGAAAAACCCCACATACAATTTCAGCGAAATCGTTAGAGCCGTTTCTGAGATCGCCGGTATAAATAAATGTACCTATAAATGTACAAGAATTGCTCGTTTAAATATATTATAATAAAATAATAATTAATACATTAGATATTATGACGTCAATACAAAATATTTATGATAGCCATTTTATTAGAAAAAAATCGAGGAACTGGTATTATTGAATAATAATGTATTAAAAAATCTTTCTTATTCATCTTTATCATTTTTAAATAATACAAAAATCTAGTTTTTAAATTAAGAAATTAATAGCACGAGACTGATTTATTAAAACAAGTTACATCGTTATCAATGTTATTCGAGTGTATAATGTAAGGAATGTTACTCCCACAAGTTTGGCTCAGTTTGTAATTACCCTACTTGCTGTGCCAGCGGTCGCAGGTTCGAGTCCCGCTGGGGGCATTCATTAGTGTGATGAGCACAAATGTTTGTATTCCAGTCATGGGTGTTTATATTTATATGTATTTAAAGTTATATATGTGTAGTGTATCAACTATCTGGTATCCATAACACAGGCTTCGTAGCTTACCATGGAACTAGATGGCGCTGTGTGTTTAATGTCCCAGCATATTTATTACTACTATCTTTTTATATTTGGCTAAAGCCATCCAACTACTTTTCGATTGGTATAACGTAATACTGCTTCGATTTTGATAAGCATTTGTGTAGTTATGATACAATTTAAAGCTAAGTAAAAATCTTTTCGGATTTATTTTGATTTTTAATTTCCAAAAGTTTTAATTAAAATATCAAATATTCAAAGTTTACTTTTTAAAGTAATTATTTATATATTCATTATTAAGCACACTAATAAATATACACGCGTTAAAACAATTTTAATGCAATAAAAGTCAACACAAAAAAAAACACGCTTATCAATTACACGTGTACACAGCATTCATAATAATAATATAAATTTCATATTAAAGTAAGAAATTATTATAGTGCTCGATAAAAACTACAAAGTTACAAGATATAAAAACAACATAATTTTAAATAAAATAAAGTAAAAGTAAAAATAATTCGTCTTTAGTTAATTAATAATTTTATAAAATTATCTAGAATGAAAACTAGAAAAACAAAAACAAATCTATTCCACGGGAACCGTTCAATTTTCCGGGATAAAAAGTAGCCTATGCGCTTTTCTAGACTATAATCTATCTCTGTGCCAAATCTCATCCAGATCCATTCTGCAGTTTTGGCGTGATTAACAAACATCCAAACATCTAAACGTTCACATTTATAATATTAGTAAGATTTAAATCTCAGTTTGGGCAAAGTAATATTCCAATAGTTTAAGCTTAAATTTTTTGAAGCTATGTCATGATGATTAGTACGTTTCTTTGTTACACTTTTTGTTATGTTAATTTCTTTGACGAGATTAACGAGATGTTAACACCTTTGTTTTTTTAATTAATTAAAAACCTTACTTTGTTCTAACAGAAGATAGTGTAATATTTTCTCTTACATTGTAAAATACACGCTTAGTCTATACTCTATACTAATATTATAAAGAGGTAAAGTTTGTGAGTTTGTGACGTTGTAGGGGGTAATCTCTGGACCTACTGAACCGATTTAGATGAAATTTGGTAAGAACATAGTTTGAGACTCTGGGAAGGATATCGGATACTTTTAACTTAAAAATCATCCCTTAAGGGGGTGAAAATGGGGATGAAAGTTTGTCTGAGGAATCAACCTAGGGACGACCCCGAGCGAAGCGAGGATTAGTCGCTAGTAGTAAATAATATTACATGAAGGGAAAAGATTAAACACGACTAAATAAGATAATTTAATAAAATATCTTAAAATTGAAATTCATTGGCTGACGGAAGCAATTATTATTCATACTCGGTTTGCCGATGTAAGCTTAGAAGTTTTTGAATGTTGAATTTTCGTTTTCTTTCTAACGTAAAAATGTAGTCAAATAGTTGAAAGCGTGTTGGGACTCATGTACGTGACGACGCTACGTAGCAACTCAAATTCGACGGACAATGCTCTGTTATTTTCTCAAGAAATGTATATAAATGTCGTAATATTATTACTAGTGTATTCAATTCGGGCAAATAAATTATAGAGAGTACCTGGTAGTAGATCAGGGTGGTGCCGTATTAATCTATATATAAAACTAGCGAGTCACCCTCGCTCCGCTCGGATTCGCCCCTAGTTGCTTAAAAATTGTAGGGTCGGGGTAGAAGGGTGAAAAATACTTTACGACTTATTCTTATAGCCATCAAATATACAAAAAAAAATCATTAAAATCGGTCGAGCCGTTTCGGAGGAGTGCGACCACAAACACCGTGACACGAGATATTTATATATTAGATAAAATTCTAACTGAGTCGAATTTGTACATTAATTTTTTTTTTTTTTGGAAAATTTTATTGAAATAGTCGTTATTATCGATAAAGAGGCCGAATCTATAGTTTTTGGAATTTTTGTCTATCTGTCTGTCTGGGAGCGCATCACGAGAAAACTACTGAACAGATTTTGATGAAATTTGGTATGATAATAGCTAGTTATCCGGGCTAACATATAGAATTCTTTTTACTGCGAGAAAATATCTCATCTCTGAGAAATCTATACTAAACGTTAAAACGGACGAACCCGAGCAGAGTGAGGGAGAATCGCCAGTTTGTCATAAAAATATTATATGTGTGACAAACTTATTGATTAATTGAGTGATGACACCTGACACTTCTGTATACGGAGTATTAACGGTGTCCAATATACCATCGTGCAACTATATCTCAAACGAATTATGTCATTATTCTATTGCATTAAATTTCGAAAATAATATGTATTTGTTTTCATTCTGGTAACGTATAATAAGTATTACTCATAATTTAAAACAAACACGATAGTCAAAAATATCCACTTTTATAATAACAATCAAGAACTCAAAGTACATAACAAAAAGTATATTAGTTAATATTAAAATATGATAAGTAAGTAAAATCTATACAGATAAATAAAATTGGAATGTCTGTTTGTAATATTAAAATAACCGCTTTTTACTAAATGTATGTGGATGTATACATGGTACAAATACCAAAACAACATGTTTTACAATTTTTGTCTGTCTGTCTGTTTGTTCCGGCTAATCTCCGAAACGGCTGAACCGATTTTAACGGGAGTTTCACTGGCAGATAGCTGATGTTACAAGGAGTAACTTAGGCTACTTTTATTTTAGAAAAAGAATCAGGGTTCCGCGAAAAAAAATTAAAACTTATGAAATTGTGAACAAAATCCGCGTACGGCGTACGCTATATAATTTAAATGAATATCTTAGGAGTAGCAAGCTACTATTTATGTATAAACATAGCTAACCGTGAAAACGTACCTAGGGACGAACGCGAGCGAAGCGAACGTGAGTCGCTAGTATAATAAATAATTATACATGCCCCATCGTGAAAACATACTCTTTTATAAAAATAAATAAATTAAGTAAATAATAAGCAGTAATATAATTATAGTAATTAATATAATTATAATATTAATATAACAATAAATATGCTAATACAAATCGATTACAAACTGTAGTGAGTTTTAACATAATGTCTGTAACATCTTCAAATAAAAATTGTATTTAAACTATCTTTTTTAAATCATTATGCGTTGTTATATGCAGGACCGGGCTAGAGTTTGTGGGACGAACCATTACACAACATTAAAGACCCACATATATTATATAGGTACTGTAGTGGGGTGCCTAGCATATCTAGCATATATATTACATATATAATGTATTAGTCTTAGAGTGAACGAGTAGAATAAATCAGAGCGTTATCCAGAGCGGTTGTTTCTATTAAAATCTCCCCGCACCCCACACCTCATGGCGACCCTGCCATGCCGTGGCGTGGGCGAGTGTCGGGTGACCGGCGAATCTCGCAACGCAGCGGATTCCTGTGTGCCTCGGTGTGAGTTATAGAACACTTTAACTTTTATAACTTGTGAAGTGGATTAAATTAATTTATATAAACGGAAAATAATTATAAACAAAATGGGGAAATCATACTCAAAAACGGAAGACAAAGAAATAATGATTACGCAAAATGCAGCCGGCAGCAACGGTGCTGGAATTTCAGATAAGGATATAGAGACCCATATCCTGACCAACAACATCCTGATCTCAGTGGTTTTGGTGGTATTCATTGCTGCTACAGTATGCTTGGGGTGTAAAATTTGGAGAAAGAAGGAAAGAAAATGGATGGAAAAGAGGATGCAGACAGAGTTTATTAGGAGAATTCGACAAAGGCTTTCAGGGAGATTCAATGCTACAGATGCTGCTGGGAGTGATGCTGCCTAATGACGCAAGGATCTGATTCGCATGTCTAGTGCTAGACGGCCAGAGTACCTACTTGAGTGAAAGTGAAAAGTGAAGTGAAAATAAGTGTTAAAATGTGTCAACCAAAATTCCCCCCATTATTATAATTATTTTTTTTTTATATATTTTATCTCTCGTTGCCGTTATTTTGTGCGTAAATACAGAAATTTAAGAACTGTTTTAAGGACTATAATAAATACATAAATTTTAGAACTTATTTTAAGGACTATAATATTTAGTGTAAGTGAATAACTATGATATATGGAACAGAATTTAGAGTTTATTTTAAATAAGTTAAATATAATTCAAGTTGATTTAAGAAAGTTGGGCCCTACTAGAAGGTTAAAATATGAAGGTAAAGTTAATGATAAGATTTTAGAAGCAGAAAAGTTATTTTTAACGTATAAAGATATTATTAATATTATTGCTAAACAAGAAAGTAAAGTAGAGTTAGTAGGTTATGTTTACGAAGTATTAAAGGAACGTATTGAGTTCGTATATAATAAAATTTTAACATATAAAATTAATTGTACAATGGAAACGTCAAAATCAGATATTACAAAAATGGATAAATTTGATATAAAGACGGCAATTTCTTTAATTCCCGTAATGGACAATACGGAAGAGACTATTGAAAAAATTATTGACGGAATTGAAATGTATGACGAATATCTTGTAAATGTTACACAGAAAAAATTACTTATCTCTTTTGTATTAAAAACTAGGTTAACTAAAACCGCTAAATTGAAATTAAAAAGTGAATATGATGACGTAATGAGCTTAATACAAGATATTAGGGACTTTTTATTAACAAAAAAATCAGCAAATGCGATACTTAGTCGATTAAATAATTTATCTCAGAATAATATGTCGATTCGTGAGTACGGAGATAAATTGTCTGAGTTATTTGTAGGCCTCACTATTGCACAGAGCGACGGAAATCCGAAGTCTTGTGAGATATTGAGACCTATAAATGAAAACCTTGCAATTAAAAGATTTGCAGATGGGTTACGCAACAGGCGACTAAGTACAATTATCTCAGCTCGAAACTACTCAGAGCTGAAGGACGCAGTGCGTGCTGCTGAGGATGAGGAGCTGGGACAGCTTCCGTCTTCCAACAATATCTTCAACGTGCAAAGGAGAGGTAACCAACCCCCCTACTACAGGTCTTCGCTAAGAGGTAGAGGCGGACGAATGAATACTAGAGGTAATTTTTATTCAAATCACAGGCGGAATTACAATAACTTCAACAATGATACGAGAGGTAAGTACGTAAATAATAATTATAATCGAGGATATAACAATGGCCGGTCGACGCGAGGTTATCGTGACAATTTTGTGAGTTCGAGTCGTGGTCGAGGTAACAGTAGTAGTGGTAATCGCAATCAACGAAATATTTGTTCGGCACAGGTCGAAAGTACAACGCAAGAGAAAACTACTGAACTGAATCAGTTTTTTCGGACCTAAAAATTATATTTTGACCTGCGATGATAACGTAAAATATGTGTACTTAAATTTAGATAGACAAAAATGTTCATGGTTGCTAGACACAGGTGCTTCATTATCGGCAATTCGTAGTAATATCTTATCGGAACAAATACGCATACATAGAGACCCTATAGTTATAAACGGTATAGGTGGCAAGACCTATTCAGACGGCTATGTTTATTTAACTTTACACGCATCGGACGGTACTACTTATGAACACAAGTTTTACTTGTTCGAGAACTTACCTTGTAAATCAGATGGAATAATTGGGTTAGATTTTCTGAACAATTTCAATTCAACTATCAATTTAGAGAAAAATATATTAACGTTAACAAATGAAAAACAAAGTGAAATACCTTTGTATACTTCGCCTAAACTATGTACTGAATATATAACGATACCGGCACGATATGAAACTATTCATTATATAAAGTTAAATTCAGATGTGAAAGAAGACAGTGTGATTGTACAGAAAGAATTACAGGAAAATTTGTTTTTGGCTGGTTTGATAGTAAAACCTAAAGATAACATAATACCTATCAGATTAATGAATACCAGTGATAGGGAAATAATTATTCCAATTTTTCAACCTCAATTGTTACCATTGAAAGAGTATAATGTTTGCTTCTTTGATAAGTGTACTTTGAACTCTACACGTGCAAAAACATTGTTGCAATCTTTGAAACTTGATCACTTAGGTACGAGCGAACGAAGCAGTATAGAAAGTATTTGTTCAAAGTATGCTGACGTATTCCACTTGCCCGGTGATAAACTCACTACTAATAATTTATGCGAACAATCAATTAATTTGAAACAAAATGTAAATCCAGTTTATGTAAAGCCATATAGGTTACCACATAGTTTAAAAACAGAAGTAGACAAACAAATCAAGCAATTGTTAGACGACGACATCATAGAACCTTCACAAAGTGAATGGTCCAGTCCCATATTATTAGTACCTAAAAAATCTGATGATAAAAATAATAAAAAGTGGAGGTTAGTCATAGACTACCGAAAGTTAAATGAAGTAATACAGGATGATAAATTTCCATTACCAAATATTACCGAAATTTTAGATTCGCTATCAGGTGCAATTTATTACTCTCATTTAGATCTTAGTCAATCATATTATCAATGTTCTTTAAAACCTGAATGTAGACCAATCACGTCTTTCACAACTAGTACAGGTCAGTATCAAATGAAGCGTCTACCTATGGGACTAAAGATCAGTCCCAGCGCTTTCTCTAGAGTGATGTCAGTAGCTATGTCAGGTCTTAACTATATAAATTGTTTTATTTATTTAGACGATTGTGTTGTTTTTGGACGAAATCTTGAATCGCATAACAAAAACTTAATAGAAATTTTCGAACGCCTACGTAAAGTTAATCTTAAATTAAATCCGAGTAAATGTCAATTCTTAAAAACAGAACTATTATATTTAGGCCATACGATATCTTCTCAAGGTATTCAACCAGACTCAGAGAAAATCAAAACTATTCAAAATTATCCAACACCGACAAACGTTGATGAAGTCAGACGTTTTGTTGCAATGTGTAACTACTATAGAAAGTTTATTAAAAATTTTGCTGATATAACTAATTGTTTGAATAAACTTTGTAGGAAAAATGTCAAGTATGAATGGACTGAGCAATGTGAAAAATCATTTAATTTTTTGAAAAACGCTTTAACAACTCCTCCTATTTTAGAATACCCTGATTTTTCGAAAGAATTTATACTACAGACCGATGCTTCGGGCACAGCGATAGGTGCAGTACTTTGTAATAGTAACATGAAGGCCGTAGCTTATACTAGTAGACCTTTAAATAAGGCAGAGTTAAATTACCCAACAATACAGAAAGAATTACTTGCCATAGTTTGGAGTGTGAAATATTTCAGACCATATCTATATGGACGTACTTTTACAATTATGACAGATCATAAACCCTTAATATACTTATTTGGGATGAAAGATCCGTCAAGTAGACTATTAAAATTTCGATTAGCATTAGAAGAATATGATTTTAAAATAGTATACGTGAGTGGAAAAGAAAATGTAATAGCAGACGCTTTATCACGAATAAGCATAACGTCCCAAGATTTGAAAGATATGAATGAAAGGTTAGTAACAGTAATAACAAGAGCGCAAGCTAGGATAATAACAGAGAATGAAAGAGAGAATGAAAGTGGAATAGACGATATCCCAAGTATTAACCCGAATTATTGGCCTGATCAACCAAAAGTTGTGGAAATACTTAGGATACCGAATGGAGCAGTTGAATTAAGTTTACTGAAAAGAGAAGAATTAAAAAAAATTAAAGAGAAAAAAGATATTGATGTCGAATCTGAATGTTTCGCATTTATAAAAAATAAAAATATATTATATGTTAATCTCGATTTTAAAGCACATTATACGCGAGACGTTTTTGTGGAAAAATTGAGGAAAATATGTGAAAAATTAAAAATTAAAGAAATATGCATTATTAAAAGAGAAGATAACGTATTGTTTATCAAGAATCTTGTAGAAGAAATAAAAAGCATTGATAAGTGGTCCGGACCACGCATTTGTATTTTGAGAGGTATAAAGAGAATAGATGATGACGAAGAAAAGAAATTTATTATGAATGACTATCATTTGCTACCCACAAGCGGACACGCTGGGATTCGTAGAATGATAAATAACATAAAACGTAGATTCTACTGGCCAGGAATCGAAAATGATGTTAAGAGTTATGTTCGAAAATGTGAAAAATGTCAAAAAATGAAGTATTCTAGGTATATTAAAGAACCTATGGTTATTACAACTACTGCAAGTTATGCTTTAGAAAAAGTTTTTCTAGACGTAGTCGGACCATTAGATAGAGACATAGAAAATAATAAATATATATTAACAGTACAGTGCGAGTTAAGTAAGTTTGTCGAGGCATATCCTCTTAGAAATAAGGAAACGGTAAGTATAGCTAAGAGTTTTGTGAATAATTTCATTTTAAGGTTCGGAATTCCAAAGATCATCGCTACGGATCGTGGAACAGAATTCATTTCTGAGACAATGGAAGAGGTATGTAAATTGCTTAACATAGAAAAATTAAGTTCTACTGCATATCATCATCAGACTATGGGTTCACTTGAAAATGCACATAAACATCTAGGTTCATTTTTGCGCATACAGTGCGATAATCATCCAGAAACTTGGAGCCAATGGTTACCATTTTGGTGCTTTACATACAACAATACAATTCATTCAAGTACAAGATATCCACCATATGAGCTAGTTTTCGGGAAACCTTGTGAAATGCCTAGTAGAATTTTTGCTGACATAGAACCTTTGTACAATCCAGATAATTATAGTTTAGAATTAAAATATAGGTTACAGGTAGCTAACAGGGATGCAAAAGAAAATTTATTAAAATGTAAAGAGAAAAGGAAACAGAATTATGATAAATATGTAAATCGAATAAAATATAATCCAAACGATATGTTACTAGTAAAAAATGAAACAGGAAGTAAACTTGATATTTTGTATAATGGCCCGTATGTAGTTGTTGAAGAACAAGAACCAAATGTAAAAATTTTGAGAAACGGTAAAATTGAAATTATTCATAAAAATAGAACTAAACCCTTTGTAAAAGATAAATAGTATTATTCATACTTAACTTAGAAATAAGAAAATGTATTGTATGATTTATTAGAATATAATAATTTTAAGTAGGTACCTACTGCTACTCTTTGTTTTTTTTAATACATAAGAAATAAAAATATAGTAACAATATAATGTAACGAAAAAAAAAGTAAATTTAATTATTTTTTTTTTTTTTTTTTCTACCCCGGTGATGTAGTGGGGTGCCTAGCATATCTAGCATATATATTACATATATAATGTATTAGTCTTAGAGTGAACGAGTAGAATAAATCAGAGCGTTATCCAGAGCGGTTGTTTCTATTAAAATCTCCCCGCACCCCACACCTCAGTACTGATAACATATAAATTTATTAGGAATTAATTATTTTATATAAATATTATATTTTTATAATCATTATTAATTATAAAAATATATATTTATTATTAATAATTATATATATTAATATTCAACCGTTTTAGATGAAATTTGGTATGAAGATAGTTTGATTTCCTCGAACATAGATTTTATCTCAGAAATTATCCCTTAAGGGGGTAAAAAGAGGGATGAAAGTCACCCTTACCGTTAATATAAATATAATACATACAAAATATAAATATAATAATATTAAAAAATATATATATTTATATTTTGATTTGTTTTAATTTAATTGCGTTATCTGCCACAGCGCTAAAAAAAGTTTTACTTCAACTGCGCATAAAAGGTACTCACTATTTTTTTTCCTTTGTAATAAGCTTTTACACGTTATATCCATGAACAATTATAGCAATATAAGCTTTTTTAACGTTTTTTTGGACGTGACTAAAATCACTACACAATCACTACAAAGTTTGTGTTTGAGAATATAGGGAATTGAGAAAATCGAAGATTATTTATTATTTATTTTAATTATCTACAAGTTCCTTAAATAAATTTATATTTTAACTATTATCTGACAGGAAACAATATAAAATATAGTATATATTTGCAATATTCTAGTATTACCGGCTAAAAGGATAAGAGCCTAGACCTTTTCCAGTCAATAAAAAAATTACTTTCCCACTAATAATGGATGGAAATTAAAAAAAAATATATAAAGATGCTACTCACGTAACTTCCCAGCTAGCCCATCGGTTACGAAACAGGCTAACGCCGCGAAACACAAAATCACACGCATTGTTATATTTTGAAAATATTAATTTAATAAACAAATATTTGGACTAATTTTAAATTATGTTATTTTATAATATATTATTAAATAAATAAAATAAAGTTAACTAGTTTGTTCGACGTCGAAAATACGACTGATTGAGTGTCAGTTAACCGCCTAGTTTTATACGTTGCGCAAACTTGCTTATTTTTACAACAAAAAACATAAATAGGTACACATCTTTTCATCTCGTTCAAATAATTATTTAATTCACTATAAATATTTTCACATAAGAACAATAATGACATTATCATTGTTAATTTTTGCTTATTATATATTATATAAAAAAAGTACACAGAAAACAGGAATGCAGGAAAAGACTACCTGCATTCCAATTTTTTGGACAACTTTTGCAATTTTTTCCCAAAAACACCTCACTGACTTATGAACGTTAACAATAATTAAATAATTCCAGCCGTTCTCAAGTGATACGCTAACAATTTTTCCATTCATTTTTATTTATTTGGAAGATTAATATATAAACTTTAAAATAATATATAAACTCTTTACAAAAGAACTTTATCTTACGAGATCTAATGATGTATAAAGTAGCCGATTCAAAAACTAGTCTAATTGAATATTTTATTTCATTTCATTTAAGGATATTATTCTTTATTAAACTTAAAAACTGGTTATACGTCGTAAACATTGTACCAGTTACGCCAAACAAAAAAAAAATGTTGCCATCAAAATTAAATAAGACACATTTTATCGTGGAAAAGTGGAAGAAGAGCTATTAAGTTTAATGATATTATTATACCTATACAAATCGTAGCTGCCTGTGTTTTAAAATAATAATGTAGTAAATTAGAGTGATGATTGTATTTTCTATTTATGCGTAGTTACTATAGTTTTACATTTCATTGTCTTGGTGATTACGTAGCGTAGGCGCGGGGAGGGGTTGAAAGGGGGTGCACTTGCACCACCCTGCCATGAAGGAAAATATGTAGAAAACTTAGAGAAATAAAATTGTATCAGTAAAATCACTGTTTAAATTTAAGTATGTGCGAAAAAAAATGATAAATAAGATAGGAATAAGAAATATAAAGTTAATCATTTAAAGATTAGTTAGTAGTTTCATGTGAAGAAGCATATGTACCCCCCTGGAAATAATTCTGTAGTTCTGTAGTCATCTATCTCACCGGACTATGAGTGTCAGGTATACCTGTATACGAATAAACTATAATAATAAACTAAAATTATAATAATAAAATGTGAACTACAATAATAATATCTCCCACAGAGATAGATAACTACTCTCATAGGATTGGTCGCTATGATCGAATAATCACTTTGTCAGTCAGTACATGTAAAGGTCTCTGCCCACTACACCGTCTCATACCATGACCGTGCTATGAAAGTATCAGGCACGGAAACGTGCATGGCACGGACTACTATGCCCACTAGACCGTATCAACCGCGTATCATCCGCGTGTTATATCCGTATGGTTCCCGTTTTATATTACCTGTGTTTTAAAATATTATCACTAGAAGAAAAACAACATTTAAAACAAACAACAACAACATAACAACAAAGTGGCAAGACAAGCGGCAACACGTAACGGGCTTAGAACGGTCATCATACGCGGTTATAACGGTCATCATACGCGGTTATAATCCGTATGCTCCCCGTTTCGCCGCCTGCGAACACCGGTTCGGAAACGTCGCGTGCCAGGCACGGAGCGTACCGGCACCGGCAAAATATTCATGCCGACAATTGTTACCGCTCCGCGCACGGCACGCGACGGTGCCGGTCGGTGACGGAACGGTCTAGTGGTCAGAGTTTCATACATTTCAATACAAAGAATATTTTTTTGCCTGACACGCTCCTAGCACGGTCATGGTATGAGACGGTGTAGTGGGCAGACTCCTTAATAATTATACGTAGGAAAACGTGTTTTAATAATCAACTGATATTGAACCTTAAAACGGGTAGGGTAAGATTTACCCGTTTTACATTAGTAAGTGGGTGTATGAAATGATAACAATTAAAAACAACATACACTTTATAGAGATGTATTCAGCTTTTTTTTAACGTCCCACTGCTGGGCACGGGCCTCCCTTCAATACGAGGGGGATCAGATCATAGTCCACCACGCTGGCCAAGTGCGGTTTGGCGGACTGCACATGTCGTTCGAATACTTACTAGGTTCTCTCAGACATGCGGGTTTCCACACGATGTTTTCCTGCACCGTAAGGCAAGTGGTAATCATGTTAGAAATGATTTGCACATGAAATATCAGAGGTGCGAGACCCGGGGTTTAACTCTCTTCACTCGGTTTGCCAAGCGAGCGCGTTACCACTGGGCTACTACTGGCTATAGAGAGAGATGTATGGAAATTAAATTTACAGGTTTGAAAACATTTTATTTTTACAGTATAAATGGTCTGTCATATAAAGAAGAGCTTAAGCAGCGGTTTAGAAGTATGAAGTTGTGCATAATTCTTTAATAACGATTCGTCCCCGTCGGGCACACTGCTTGCAAATGAGTTTCTCACTATTTTTATTAAAGATTTTTAATAATAAGTATAGTAAAATAGTTTGGTCTTTATAAAGAACTAGCGACTTGCTTCGCTCGGGTTTTTCCCAAGAAACGTTTTAACGGTTAGTATAGATTTCTCAGAAATGAGATATTTTCCCGCAGTAAAAACTATCCTATATGTTGACGCCTGGCAACCAGCTATCAATACCAAATTTTATCAAGATCTGTCCACTGATTTTCTCGTGATGCGTTCCCAGACAGACAGACAGACGGACAGACAAACAGACAGACAAAAATTCTAAAAACTATAGATTCGGGCCCTGTATCCATAATAGTGACTATTTCAATAAGATTTTCAAAAAATATTTAATGTACAGATTTGACTCAGAATTTTATTAATATATAGATAATGATTTCGCCGCGAGGTTATCGAATAATTTTGGCATTTAATGTTTATTTATTTTTTTAAT
The DNA here is from genome assembly GCA_905404265.1 of Fabriciana adippe. Lineage (NCBI taxonomy): Eukaryota > Metazoa > Arthropoda > Insecta > Lepidoptera > Nymphalidae > Fabriciana > Fabriciana adippe. The sequence goes on from FR989993.1 coordinate 727,274, forward strand.
TAAAGCAAATAAAACGTAGAATTCGTTTTCCTGGTTCGGGTATTTCTTGTTGTTACGCTAACATTTTTTCATTCCTCCTTTATATTTAAATTCGCAAACGCTATATATAAATACCTCCTCCTTTTTTGAAGTCGGTTAATTAAAAAAAAAAACGAATTTCAATTTTTCAGTACAAATCGGCAATTTCATACTTTAACGCCTATTATTGTAGCTCCATATGTCTCTTAAGCAATGAAGAAGAAACTAATGATATCTCATATGGTGAGTTAAAAAAATATAATTAAACGGAAGTTGTATGGTATTTGTGTGACAACCTATATCCTATATACGCAGTCACAGCCTGCAGCTTCCGGACTGGACTTCCTCACTGGACTTCCTGTCCTGCAGCTTTCCTGGAAACCACCGACGGACGGATGGACAATGTGAATAATATTTGTCATTTTTTTAATATTCACGGAGCGTAGGTTTTCTTGATTCTATCATTGGAGAGATTATTTAATAAGTCCCACATTATTTTTTGTCTATTCATGCATTATTTAATAGCTTTGTAGTAATATTTTTTTTTGTTTTCTGGATATTTTCTAGTATAGTGTTTTTTCTTTTATAAATTCCTCCTTATTTTTTTATTATTTGATTCCATTGTTTAGACCATAACATTTATCTTCTATATCCAGAACTGTTTAAGATAAATTTTAAAGTAGGTAATAGGTCACGGGTAAAGAAATTTTATATCAATTTTATTTTGTGATTATAAACCTTTTTTAATGTTTTATGCTACGGAACCCTCGGTGTGCGATTCAGACTTGCACTTGTCCGATTTTTATTTATTTTTTGACTAGCGACTCACCCTCGCTTCGCTTCGGGTTCGTCTCTAGACAAAAACAACTCTATCCCACGGGAACCGTACATTTTAATTGGACTATCCAACACAAAAAGATTTTTTCAATTCCATCCAGTAGTTCCTGAGATTAGCGCGTTCAACCAAACAAACAAACAAACAAACAAACAATCAAACAAACTCTTCAGCTTTATAATATTTATTTTATATTTGGAATGATTTGCTTTAACTTTTTTTTGTTTAATTGTCTGACTAACGATTTACTCTCTCTTCGCTCGGGGACGTCCCCAGGTGCCTAACAGTAGCCTATTATATGTTACTAGCTGAACCCGCGGCTTCGCCCGCGTTCAAAGTACCAAAAAACAAACTCTTCTCTCTCTTCCCTTTACAATAATATATGGGAAGTCTGCCCGATTTGTTGACATTTATGATTACTGCTCCGCAAAAGAATATTTCATATCGGATTAGTAGTTCCTGAGATTAGCGCGTTCAACCAAACAAACAAACAAACAAACTCTTCAGCTTTATAATATTAGTATAGATAATTTCAAAAATTGCCATTCTATTCATTGATGTATCGATGAGAGTAAAAAATCGCATGATTGGTCTTTTAAAAAAGAACCTTTAACAAGAAATCTGTCCGTACTTTCCATAGTCATGTTTGACATTTAAAATTGTTTTATGACATTTTCAAAGGGAGAAAAGGATATAAGTAATTATATATATTTAATAAAAACCTTATGCTTATTTACGCTCTCACTGAGAACAACGTTCTACCTACTTGATAAGTCAAAAGACATGAAGTTTTGTACAAGAGTTCCTTGTGTGATGAGCACGAATGTTTGTACTCCAGTCATGGATGTTTATATTTATAATATGTATGTATTTAAAGTTATATATTTATGTGTAGTGTATCAACTATCCGCTATCCATAACACAAGCCTCGTATCTTACCATGGATCTGGTTCTGTGTATTAATATCCCGACATATTTATTATTATGATTATAAAATAATTATCCACATTCGCAAATTCTTTTCCGCTTCCGCCCCATAAAACTTCCGTAACATTCCGGATCACATAAAAATAATGGTATATGTTTTTAAACTAATTTTAATTTTGTTTTTCATAGAAAATCAATAAATACATACTTATTTATGCTACCAATGAAATTAATATTTAAGGAGTATACATGTTAAAAAATTACGTAAGTTAAATGGTAATATTTTAATGTTTGTTGGCATAGAACCCGCAGTTTCGAGTCAGATATATACTTGTCCGATTTTATTCTATTTTAGGGATCGGTTGCACAAACTTTATGGATAGTGTCTAAATTTTCTTCACGAAAACGATAGGAATAACAGAGGTATCAACATCTTACGATACAAATTTTATTTATAACTAGAGACTTACCGGTTTGTTTTAAAAAGATAAAAATAGTAATTAGAGAAATGCTATTTCAAATATGTACATTTACCGGAACGATACATGTACTGTACCAACCACAAACAATTTTTGCACAAGTACAAGTAATAAATTGACAAAGTTTTATCGAAATCGGATGAACGGTATGGCAGCGCGTGAAATACAAACAAACAAGCATTGATTTTTTAATAATAGAATGTAGGATATATATATATATATATATATATATATATATATAGGGTATGTATTTAAAAATAATAATAATAAAAATTACTATAAAATATAAGCGTATTGTATCATAAAAAACAATCACAAATCCAATCGAATTTGTGCCGTCCGACAAAGTAAGCACAGCACTACTCTCTTGTTTGTTAAATAATAATATATTTATCTAGCAATGTTATATTTACATTGTAAATAACTAGAAGACTCACTTATCCGTATCAAATTGCAAAATATATTTTACACCACACGCTGAAGTTTCCAGAAAATAGCACGATATAAGAGCCTTGACGCATCCATTTCATCGATGCAAATAATATGTATATGTATCAGTGGCGAAGGGTCCATACAAGACGATTCCCACCGTCTTACCTTTTAAAAATCCAATAATCCGTCGTTCATTATGAATATTTATTTTTTGAATTAACATAATTAGTAAATAAAAAATCTATTTATTATTACTAAGTCAATTTCTGAAAATAATATAACGCAAAAAATCACAAGCAACACATAAACAACGCAAAATACATTTTTGCGCTCCAAACTGCTTACGCGTTTCTTCAAAGAAATGCGACGATAAGACGTTGTATTTTAGCTTACCGCGTTCATACAAAATTGTATTTCATTCAATGTTTTGGATTGAACATTGTCACGTGACTTCATTCATTTTTAGTATTTTACGCATGCGCACTTATCAAATTTTTGTTGCTCGAAAAGCTGCTTCTTTACGTCTTATACTGCCTGTGATTGGTCAAAAATTACAAAACGTCCCTAATTTGACAAGCGAAGCATCAGACGAGCAATGTTATTATTTGAATGATTTATTATTTAATGTAAATTAATATGGCGGATTGTTATTGTTTACGAGTGCATTGCTTAAGAGATTTTTTGTTTTATAGAGTTTTAATTTGGTTTTAGTGTAATATAGACATTTTGTGCTGTGTTTTTTGTGGACTATGAGTGTCTCACATATTTGTTAATTTCGGTGAGTTCTATTAGCCATTATGACATTAATTTGCATACTATTGACTTTAGTTTTCTAAATTTGGTTGTTTAATAATTAAAAAGCATGTCATCAAGATACTCATTTGTTTGAAATATGATTTAATTATTACATGAAATGAGTTACCTAAATATTTTCATAAAACGTTTTAATTAAATTATGTGTGAATGTGCTAAATTAGAAAATATTTAGTTTTCCATGTTTATTATATTCTGATTCTATTTAAGTTTAGAGTGAATTTTAATATGTTAAAGTTATTTTAAATATGTTACATTATTTAACAATATAATTTGACTAATTAAGCTAAATACTAAATAGGATAGTCAGACATTTTAAAAACGGATGTATTGCTATATGATATTATAATTAAAGCCTGTGCTTCTTATCGTTCCTTTTTTGTGAATTATTTCATAATTTTCGTCCAATTTGGCTTGATAAATAAAATACAATAAAATAATAAATCAATTTCATTACTAAGCACGACGAAGTAGTTCAATGAGATTTAAGTAGATGGCGGTATTTATATAAAATATATTGATTAAATATATTTATGTAAAATTAACAAAAAAAAAAAAAAGATAAAATAATATTTAAATCCCAAAAAATATAGGTTGTAATATATGTACTTTTAATAAAGAAAAATAAAATAAAATCAAATTTCCGTATTAAGTCATGTGTAAAGATTTTTCATAGATGGCGTTATTAATATTTTATGAGGTTTTATTATTATATTAAATGTTAAATATATTTTGCTAGAATATTTTACATGTAACAACAATAAAAAACACAATAGCCTTATAAAAAAATATCTTCACAATAACATTTCCTTTTTTTTTGCATTGATTGATTGATATATAAAAATTGTGTATCAATGTTTTTTGTCTTTTTTTTTGGAACGGCTTACCTCTACTAAAATTTCACCCTTCGCCACTGATATGTATATACACATATATATATATACATACATATATATGTATATGTATGCTTTAAAAATGTTAAATAAATAGGGAAGTCAATTTTCTCTTCTGTTTGTTAATCGATTTTCTTTTTTATTTCTTTAGTAGCTGTTAAGAGCTTTAGTGTTATCAATAAAAAAATCGAGAAAATTGTTTTTGAAGTTATACTTCTTTTGGGGGGCAGTGGCCCAGTGGTAACGCGCTCGCTTGGGAGACCGAGTGAAGTGGGTTCAAATCCCGGGTCTCGGCCTAAATGCCAACATTTTTAATCTAATATGGCGGGCGTTACAGAATGGCGATTTATCCTTTCTTATGATATGGGCATCAAATGAAAGGGCTTCATGAGTGAAACACAATCAGAAAAGTGACGTCATTGTAATTGCAATATGGCGGACGGCGGACTCCCAAAGATGGCGGAATATCTTTTTTATTAACTCTCCTCTAAAAAAACAAACAAAGAAGTTTAACTTCTTACGTGCGTACGTATTTATTTATTTATTTATTAATAGGACACACAGTTGTTAAAAACATTATTACATCATAACTAAAAACTGAACGCAAAATTAAAAGAAAGAAAATGTTTAACATTTTAAGGTGTCACAACATGCACATGACTAAGTAACAGCCTTATATAATAATAATAAATGTTCTCCTGACCGATTCCGGCCACAGCGGCCAATCTCATTGAGACTAGCCAACTGCGCAGGAGATATTATAGTGCACAAGTGTACGCGCAGACACAAGAGCACTCTCTATTCCTGTCACTCTCATACTCCGGTGGGACGACTATTCGACACGACCGGTGAGAGTTAAGGCGCAGGACCGACGGCTTTACGTGCTCTCCGAGGCACGGGGGTGAAACACCGCCAACTTCCCAACTCCGGGCTGTTACTGAGGCTTACTATACAGAAAGACTCAATAACTAAACTTGGCCCGACCCGGGACTCGAACCCAGCCTTATATAATATTTACAAAATAATTACAATTAATAACAAAAATAACATAATATTGATATAATTAATAATAAAAAGGAAAAACTAAAAAGAAACAAACTCATACAAAACAAAAACATAACCTTAATTTTTTTTCTTAGAACTTCTAATATAACCTTCTTAAAAATTATTAAGTTGTCGCCAAAAATATCTACTTCCCCGCAAACAGTGTTATATTCTCTTGACAATCGTGGTATGGGAGAATGCTGTTTTAAGTTGGTTCTGGCAAATGGTACAAGCAGTAAACCAGTCCTAACTGATTTCCGCATATGCGCACGGCTTGGAACACGCAAGTTTATGGATTTTAGGAGTTGAGGACAATCAATTTTATTTCTTAATGTTTTGTAAAGGAATGTCATGTCATGCAATTGTCTACGTATCAACAGGTCATCCATCTTAAAATATTTTAATCTGACCTTATATGAAGGAAGTTGTGTATGTAAGTACATACACACATTTTTATGTAAATAAATTATATTCATATATTGTGTTATCCTTAAATTTTCTATAATGTTTCTGGTCGAACCTCTAGTATCTACTATCTTTTTACCCGACTGCGGCGATTTGTAGGCTATAGTTTCTGCTTGTATACAATATTAAACGTTTATAATATTTTAATATTTATATACAGGCCTTTGGCAATGATTAACAACAGCCTATGTATTACTCACGCACATAGTATACTTATGTATCTACTAAATTTCATCCAAATCCTTTTCCAAAAAACGTACACGCAAAAACTTTTGGACATCGGTTCATAGCTGTTGAAGATAATGTTCTCCTGACCGATTCGGGCCACGGCGGCCAATCTCATTGAGACTAGCCAACTGCGCAGGAGATATTATAGTGCAGCGCGTGTACGCGCAGACACAAGAGCACTCTCTATTCCTGTCACTCTCATACTCCGGTGGGACGACTATTCGACACGACCGGTGAGAATTAAGGCGCAGGACCGACGGCTTTACGTGCTCTCCGAGGCACGGGGGTGAAACACCGCCAACTTCCCAACTCCGGGCTGCTACTGAGGCTTACTATACAGAAAGACTCAATAACTAAACTTGGCCCGACCCGGGACTCGAACCCAGGACCTCAGGATGTGCAGCCGTACATGCTAGCCACTACACCACCGAGGCAGTTGTTGAAGATATTGCCACAGTAAAGATATAAATACTTTACTGTGATATTGCGTAGCAGAAGTATATTGCGTTACAGAAACCCCTATACTGTACGTGTACTACACGTTTTTTTTAATGTCGTACTACTGCGCATTTAATATTACTACTGTATTACTACTTATGTTATTTATGTCAAAATTGATGCAACAGTTTTTGTAAATTTTAAGAATTTTCATTTATTTATCTCATATATATCATTGTATGTATATCCATTTTATATATCATAATATATTCATATCATTTGTATATCCATTTTATTTTTTCCTGGAAAAATCTTTTTATATACCGGAATTAAAAGGTGTCTTATATATAGCATGGGAGTGTATAAATAATAAATCGCTAAAAGCGAACAGATTGATAGACATACAGCCTTGGATCAAATCTCGTATTAAAATAGGAATAGTTTCGACCGATTCCGAGATAAGTAAAAGTATTCTGCGCCTTCACTAGTAATGTTAAATAACAATACTGAAAACTTGTTTATATTTAGTTTTTTTTATATCATATCATGGTCGTTTAAGCGATCAACGTGTCAAAATAATTGAATATTATCTCGTTGTTCCATCGTCCAAAAGGCGAAAAGTATGCCGAAAACTTGTTATTTAGTAAACACTAAAATCACGTTGGATGTTGCCGTTTCCATAAAATGTGCTTAGCTAAAATAAAAATTAAAATATCTATGTATTTACGTCATACTAACGATTTAAATATGTGCATAATATAATTATTAATGAGTGTATATACAGGCTTTGTCATCGTTGAACTCTTTTGACGGTCCAAAGCGTAAAGGACAATATCCGTTAACTTTGGACCGCTCGCACTGTCTAATTGTTTTGACGGTTTAAATCCTAACTTGTTTTAAACGGTTTGTATTATGCATATGTTACAGTCAAAACTATTTTTTAGTCAAAACTACTTTTGACTAAAGAGGTTGGTCAAAAGTAATTTTGACTGCAGGCTTTGGTCAATAGCAGTTTTGACTAGCATATCGGTCAAAACTCTTAAAAAGTTAAGGAGGTAAGTAGGTTGAAGGTTAGTCGGAAGAACCCTTTCTTTCTTTCTAGGTTAGGTTAGGTTAGAACAGTGACCACAGCCATAATTTTAAGAGTTTTGACCGATATGCTAGTAAAAACTGCTATTGATCAAAGCCTGCACTCAAAACTACTTTTAACTGTTTTTGTCAGTCAAAAGTAGTTTTGACCACGAAAGAGTTCTAACTGTAACATATATAACATATTCTACTACCAGTTATTATTATTTTGGAAATTAATTTCGTGTTTTGAAGTATTTTACTTTTATAGTCACCAAGAATGTAGAGTGTAGACATCAATGCTGTTTAACATGCTTAATTTTTGATAAAAATGTTAAAAAGTCTTAAAATGGTAATTTAAGTAATTTATATGTTCAATATTCGAATATATTTGAGAAGTCCAAAGATTATATCATTGTTTGAAATAAAATAAATCCAATTAATGCAGATTTTGTTTGTTTTTATTTATGTTTTCGTAAATTATAAATTGCAATTTATTATGTAATAATAATTATTTAATTAAACGATGTAAGTAACTTTGAAACTATAAATATACCCATATAGATGTATCGAGAGGGGGGTGTCGAGTATGGGTCAAGAAAATTTTGCGAAGAGGGGAGGGGAATGCAGCACAAGTGGCGTTCTAATGGCAGCCTGTCAGTCGAAGAACTGGTTGACTTATTACCTGGAGGAGGTCTACAAAGTTAGCCCTTACTACAAGGGTGGGGATCAAATTATTCTCGGTATATTAAATATATGGCTTAATTATTTAGTTCGAATAAAAGTTGAAGTTTACATCGAGTATTTTCTTCATATAAAAGATTTTTTTTGTACAGTTTGTACACATAAAAAAAATAAAAAAAAAATAAAAAAATAATAATAATTAAAGTGGTAAATTACCGTCTTAGACGAAGGAAATATGTTTGTTTATATGCGTTTTTCCCTAGATGATATAAATGATCTATAAATACAATATAATGTGTAATTAGATATCCATGTCGTGTTTATCCTTCCTGTGTATAATAATAAAAATGGTAATATTATCATTTAAATATTTAATTAAATTAATAATTAAGTGGATAAATTATATTTTTTATTTAATAATTTATAGAAGCCATCGTATATATGTACCCTCAAGCGGAACAAGAACGAAGTGGACTGTGGAGGTCAACGCGTCGTTTTATAAACTTTTTTTTGATTCCTAAGTGTAAACATTGTGCTTTACTATATTAATGTTAACCACTTTAATTAATCATTAAATTTCGATTTAATAAAATAAATTACGAAACATAATTTCGCGTTAGTTAACTATTTTTGTGTAATTAGGTCCCTTAAGTTCGCAGCATGATAAACCTTTCGCAATAAAATGTTCATAAGTAGTTTCAGAGATTAGCGTGATCAACAAACAAAAAACTATAAACAAACTATCTCTTTAACTTTATTATATTGTAATATTATATAATATTATCTTTGTGTACATTGGTAACAACGGCTGGATTGATTTTGATTTGAAATTTACGATTTTCATATGAGTTTAAGTAAGGACATTTAAGGGGAATAAATTGGAAAATTTGCTCGAAAAAATAGGAAATACGGGTAATGTATACTTTTTCTATAGATTTTTAATTGTGATTTTAAAGATCATATACTGTTTTAAAATTTTAAAAGGACAACGTCTGTTGATTCAGAGAGTATTTAATAATGAAATAGTTCAGTAATAGAAATAAAAATATAGTAATAGAATTTTGTTTCAGTCTATATGCTTTTTTGGTTCGAAAATGGCTATAGATCTAGTTAATACAATAAAACAAGATGGCGTACAAGAAATCCTAGATGATTAGTAGTGCGTACAGTAATGCGTCAATAATTAATTTTGGTCCAAATAGAAAATATTTTTTTAACAACTGCATCATAATATGTAATAAATTATAGGGATCTTTTTTATGGGATGTAAATTCATTAAATTATTTATATATTATACTTACCTTTCCAAGGATAAGTTATTAACACTGATGCTTTTAAGCTTAAATGTTTTATTTGATTCTAATTCTGTACCTGAGAAGCATAACACTGCAACTCCATTTTTTACGAGTTTGTGTTTTTTACAATATATTATTACATGTATCCTTTTCTATAGTATTAAATAGATAGTTAATTTTGCTACAGACAGTGTTATGCTATTATAGAAAAAAACACATACAATAGTTTACTGTAAAAAACACAAACTCATAAAAAATTGACTTACAGTGTTATGCTTCTCAGGTACATAATTTTTCATTAGATATCGCTGCCAAATAAAAAAAGATTTTTATATAAATCATATGTCTCTACTCTATAGTAATGTCAAAAATACGAGAGAAACTCTGTTTGTATGTTACCTTTATAAATTTAAGATATTGAACCGATTTTGATGACATCTGACGAGGAAGTAATTACATCATGAGGACGGACATAGCCTACCTTTTATCTATCCCGCTTACCTTGGAGCCGCGGCCATAAAGTAATTTTCGATTATACATTCGTTACAATGTATTAATGTCTAATAGGTAAGAGTGCCTCGGTAGTCTAGTAGCTAGCGTGTGCGGCCACAGATCCGGAAGTCCTGGGTTCGAGTCCCGGTTCGGGCCAAGTTTAATTATTGAGTTTTTCTGTTAAAATTTCTCAGTAACGGCCCGGATTTAGGAAATTGGCGGTGTTTCGCCCCCGTGCTTTGGAGAGCACGTAAAGCCATTGTTCCTGAGCCTTAATTCACCGGTCATGTAAACAGAGAGTGCACGTTGTGTCTGAACGTACACTTATGCACTATAATATCTCCTGCGCAGATAGCTAGTCTCAATGATATTGGCCGCCGTGGCCGAAATTAGTTCAACGTTTCTGAGACGAACTGCTAATGTGTGGAACACCCTTCCAACATCCGTGTTTCCTGCCACTTATAATATAAGTAGCATCAAGGCAAGAGTGAATAGGCATCTTCTAGGCAAGCGCGCTCCAACCTAGACTTCATCAGTGCTTCCTAGCATTGATTGTCGTCAAATGCAAGTCTATCTAACAATAAAAAAAAAATCGGCCAGGAGAACATTAATAAGTATGATGAAAATAGTTGAACTACGTTAACGGTAATCTTTGACGTCAGGACGATCACCTCTCTTTTTTTTTATTTAAAAAAGTCAATAATAACTTGTTAATGCAAATTTTTATCGGGTGCTACTTGTAAGACAAAAGACGTGTCAATCACTCAGTAAAGTCAATGATCGTAGATTTTTACTTTAAAGTTTTTACGTAGGTACGTTTAAAATTTAGTGTCACCTTCCATTTATGTTGGATTTGTTTAATATTTTAATCTGAGTTTGTTAAATATGTATTAAAAAGCTTATAATTTAAGTCGTTTCAATAATATATCTAGTTTTATGTATTAATTTCAAAACACAGTTTAAGTATCTGTTTACATGCTCATTATTTTGCCGGGCTTTGCTTGAAAAATTTAATACATTGACTTTCATTTCAATTTATTTGCAGAATTTATAGGGACTATCTGGTGACATATCGCTCGACGCTCGACGACAAGTTTGGCTTAGTTTGTAATAATCCTACTTGCTGTGCCGCTGGGGGCATTTATTTGTGTGATGAACATGAATATTATACTGCAGTCATGGGTGTTTATATTTATAATATGTATGTATTTAAAGTTATACCTATATGTGTAGAGTACTGGTAGTTACAACTATCTGGTATCCATAACACAGGCCTCGTACCTTACCATGGAACTTCACGGTGTTGTATATTAAGGTCCCAACATATTTATCTATCGCTCTGGTCTCTGTTCTCCAATTTTCACCACTGTTGAGGCAATAACTTCAAACAAACAATATGTGCAAGCTTCACACTCTGTCATTTCCAGATCAAAATTCTAGTTAGTTCAAAATCAATATTTATTTTTAAATAAGAGATTCGAGCTTAGGTCATCTTAAGTATTAGTCAACAACAAATGACTACAATGAGATAAGATTATAAAATGTATTCAAACGACTGGTTCCATTAACATTTTTCAGAATTTTTAATGTTTTTAAAATATCTTTATTATCTTTTGACGTTTCTAAAATACTTGTTTATAAAAACGAACCAAAAATTAAGTTAAGTTGTCAATTTATTCAATGTACATATATCAGTTCCTTTGCTAAAATAACTTGCATGTTTAGGTAACCTTCAATTATTTGAGTGCCAAACATCCTGACTGATTGAGATCACCGGGGTCACTAAGAATATCCCACCACCTACATATGTACATGAAAATATTTACAGGTATATTTTATAGTATACGAACTAAGGTTCACTTTTTATTTCCTAGCTCGAGCAATGATCTTTTTTTGTTCTCTCCGAGTGTCGGGAGTGTATAAGCATTAATTTCTACAATAGAAAACCCCAATCATTTGTTAAAAACTCAAAGGTTGTGTTTTTGATGTAGGACAATCCTAGCTTTTTTGTAGTATATCAAGTCAGAATGTCATTTATATACATAAATAATGATTTCAGAATTTAGAATGACTCAAAATGATGGATTACTTGCTACAAATGCATAAAAAAGTTTCCAAAAATCATGACAACTTATATCGAGTTGGTTCTGCATGATTTAGGCAGGACCCTATGAATCCCCTGGTATAATCTTAATAGATCGTAAAAAAACGAAAGCACTATTTAGAAAGCGAAAGAAGATGTTGAATTGAACTGATGAAAGGTGCAATATTATCAAACAATAACCAGGAAAATTATAAACTTCTTCACCAAAAATATGAAGTCTGTAATACCAGATTAAATTCTGGGAGTGTCACGTGGAAAAGAATTCTACTGTACTAAGAATGTCGAGATGATACAATAACATCACAAAAAAAATCTTAAGCGTCGACATATGCCATGACAGTCTACCTTAGTTTAAGCGTAAAGTTCTCGACTATCTATCGGAATTTAGTAACCCTTCTACTTATCGCTAACTACAAGACACTATTAAATTATAAATATGTTAATTGTTTTATATTACTATGTTTTATGTGATACTATTGATTTTAATAATTTTTTTTAATTTACCTAATTCAATTATTTAAATTTTAACAAAATTAATTAAAAAAATAATGATATTTTTTTTTTATTAATTTTGTTGTGTACTTAATTTTTTAGTTTTAGTTTTATATCATCAATTTTTAAATGGATTTCTATTTAATTATATCGACTTACTAGAGACTCACCCTCGCTTCGCTCGGGTTCGTCCCTACTTACGTTTTAACGTTTAGTATAGATTTCTTAGAGATGAGATATTTTTCCACAGTAAAAAGTATCCTATATGTTGACCCGGATATATATCCAGCTATCACCATACCAAATTTCATCAAAATCCCTCCAGTGGTTTTTCTGTGATGCGGTAACAGACAGACAGACAGACAGACAGACAGACAAAAATTCTAAAAACTATAGATTTGGCCTCTGCATCGATAATAATGTCTATTTCAATAAGATTTTCCAAAAAATATTTAATGTACAGATTCGGCTTAGTTAGAATTTTATAATATGTATAGATATTATACATATTGTATTATATACCTAACTATGTAATTTATTACATATTTTTCAATTGACTTCAAGGTTATTTTTTTAAGTTATACTAGCATTGCCCGCGGCTCCGCCCGCGTTCAGATGATCAAAAACCAAATTCTTAGGTTTTACACATTAGTATACTCTTACATATACCACTTTCATTGCGCACGGTATGATTGGTAAATAATGGCAGTGATTGACAATGCCACAAAGGTTCCTCCGGTAATCTCAATATTTGATTTAGTAATATTGCACTTTTTGTTTTAGCAATATCATTTATGTATGTCTATACTTCTGTTTTGTTTGTTTGTTTGTTTAGTTTTGGGCGATAAACTCTCAAACTACGGAATTAGTTTTAATCATTGTTTACTAATAGACAGCTATTGATTAATTTAATATTTAGCTGATTATTTAAATTACATAATGATAACTTTTTTTAATGTTAATTTGTCGCGAAACAGGGATTGGTTAGCGCTAGTTAGTAATATTTTCCAAAACGATTTTCAAAAGAAAGTGCAATGATAAGTAAATAATTCTAAGCAAATACTTTTTATTATTTCATATGGCTCGACTAATATGATTAAAGTTGTAAGCATTTTATTGTGCCCTTGTTTGTTTTATTGTGCTTGTGTGTAAGTCGTAAGCATTTTATGTTATGTGTCCTTTAAGCCTTTACCTTCCAAGAAATGGTGTCAAAAAAAAAAACTAAAAAAGTTGAGGTGTAACAGTTCCTAAATCACTTTTTCATAGTTTTTGAGATATGGAATATTTTTAGTTACCCGCTTTGTCAGTTTAACAGCCATAAACTTGTTTCCCATAAAATGTTATAAAATAATATGAATCGAACTTACTTTTACGGTTGATAAAATGAGTCGATATTGTGGAAACGTAAATATTATTCGTATTTATTTTAGTGTTAACCTAACAAAACACGTAAGTAAGAAAAACAACAGCATTTTCCTATACGAAACCTATAATGCGCGGGTTAAATTTGCTTTTGCCCAATTTTTACATTAAAAGATTAAAAAATATTAACATTATTTACTAAACAATAAAAATTTACAAATATTTTAATTTGAAAATTGTTTCAGCCAACAAAATATTACTAATTCTAATAAAGTCAAAGAAAGGATATATCTGTACATTATTTTTTTTTGGATTAAAACTACGTATTTTAAAAACACATGGCGACATCTATTGTCAAATATATAAATAACACATAAATAAATTTTTATTAAAATAACTATTTTAATGAATAAAATAGCGCTACTGATATTTCCTTTAAGATAAGCTTTTTTTAATGTTTTAACATTTATATAGAGTAAGTTACCTTGCTAAAATGTTAACAGTATCATCGTACTTTTATTTTAACCAGTTTTTGTATTTTTTACCAAAAATGAGATATTCTCCTGCAATAAAAAGTATCCTATGTGTTGAACCGGATAAGCAGCTATCATCATACCAAATTCCATCAAAATCCCTCCAGTGATTTTTCTGTGATGCGGTCACATACAGACAGATAGACAGACAAAAATTCTAAAAACTATAGATTCGACCTCTATATCGCTTATAATGAATATTTCAGTAAGATTTCCCGAAAAATATTGAATTTACGGATTCGGCTTAATTACAATTATTTTATTATACGTAGGTATAGTTATTGATTTATAAAGCCAAAAAGTTTGTTTTACTGATAATTTGAACACGGGCGGAGCCGCGGGTAATTTAATAGTAATTCTAATAAAATCGTAGAAAGGTCATATCTGTACATTCATTTTTTTGGAATTAAAACTACGTATTTTAAAGACACATGGCGACATCTATTGTCGAATATCTAAATAACACATAAATGTATATTAATTAAAATAACTATTTTAATGTATAAAATAGCGCTATTGATAATTTGATTTTCAAGATAAGCTATTTTTAATAGTTTTTACCATATCTAGTAAGTTACCTTGCTAAACTGTGTACAGATAGTATCATCGTGATTTTGTTCCAACCAGTTTTTGTATTTTTTCTTAGAAATAAGATATTTTCCTGCGGTAAAAAGTATCCTATGTGTTGACCCGGATAACCAGCTATCATCGTACCAAATTTCATCCAAATCCCTCCAGTGGTTTTTCTGTGATGCGGTAACAGACAGACAGACAGACAGACAGACAAAAATTCTAAAAACTATAGATTCGGCCTCTGCATCGATAATAATGTCTATTTCAATAAGATTTTCCAAAAAATATTTAATGTACAGATTTGACTCAGAATTTTATTAATATATAGATAATGATTTCGGCAAACAGATTCGGCTTAGTTAGAATTTTATAATATGTATAGATATTTTGCACAATGTTACTCGACGTGATTGTAGTTGCGATAACCTATAATTAAAAGAACATTTATCTTATTGTTAGCTTATGAGTTTGATATTATATTATTTAATGTATCTTTTGTTGGTTATCCCTTAATCTTTGTATATATAAAAGGCAAAAGTGATTGGCTGATGTATCAACGCACAGGCACAGGCCCTTAAGGCTAGAAAATTGAAATTTCGGACTCGTATTCCTCATATGACGAAGGCATCCAGTAAGGAAGGATTTTTCAAAATTCAACCCCCAAGGGGGTGAAATAGGGGATAAAAATTTGTATGAAACTTTTTATTCCTTGGACATACTTGCATGAAATTTTGTATTTTTCGTAGTTTGATCGTGAGCGAAGCCGCGGGTTCTGCTAGTAAATAAATAAATAAAAAACTTTTATTGAGAAAAACAGAGTTATTTATTTGACATTTATTTTATTTGGCAATTTGGTTTCTATGCAACTTGTGATGGAAGAAGGAATAGACAGCCTGATGCTACAGTATCATTGTATAATATGTAAATCATGGATTGCGTTTATTTACAGGACTTTTAATTAACAACACATAGAGAAATATTTCAAAAAATTGAATTTCTACACTCCCGAAAATATTTTCAATTAAATCTCCATAACGACAAATCTCATCGATCAAAAAAGTACTAGGTACACAATCCCATGCAAAAGTTCTCTTAAAACTGTCACCAATTGTGTTTAGGTAATTATTCTAGTTGAAATAAATATACAACAATGTAAAAATTGAACCTTAAATGCAATGTTTAAAGTTTTACTAAAAAAAAATACTAAAAGCGCGCTCAAATGATCAAATGAGCGCTCATTCGGTGAGGACATTCTTTGTCGCTGATTGAGTATCTAGTACCTACTTTTTTGATCGATAACTAAACTACTCTTATTTCACGGGGACTCGTTAAATTAGTACTTAATATTAATTAGGCAATAAAACTTAATTAGGTGTTTGAGAATATATCATTAACACCCAACTATGCGCGTATTATATTTTAATTGTTTTAGATAAAATATTTTAAGACTACAATAAAAATTCTTCTGTATTACAATAAATAAGATTAAACTAAGGCAAATCTAATGAAACTAGCAGTCTCTCCCGGTTTCACTCGGCCGTTTTTGTTGTAATTTCATACTTTTCCATTCTCTAACTTTTTAAGGAATTGAATTTTAAATACACCAGAAAACGTATTTATTTAATATAAATAGCAAATTATACAAGTTTATTTTAAACTAGTAACTCATCCTCGCTTCGCTCAGGTTTGTCCCTAGGAACATTTTAACGGATAGTATAGATTTCTCAGAGATGAGATATTTTCCCGCAGTAAAAAATATCCCATATGTTAACCCGGATATCCAGCTATCACCATACCAAATTTTGTAAAAATCAATCCAGTGGTTTCCGTGATGCGGTCACAGACAGACAGACAGACAAAAATTCTTAAAACTATAGATTCGGCTTCTGTATCGATAATAACGTCTATTTCAATAAGATTTTCCAAAAAATATATAATGTACAGATTCGACTTAGTTACAATTTTATAATTCTATTCTAGGTATAATATGTAAATATAATGTAAATATAATGTAAATATAATATAATTCTAGGTATAATCTATCAGTTGCTGCCCTTTACGTCCTGCGGCTTGATCTGGGCGTTGAGGAACTAGTTGGGGTAAGGAACTTTATTATAGTCTTTGATAATTTTACTAATAATATATATTATTATATAAATACTTGGTTTTATTACTTTTGTATTTAATGGCTTACAAAAAATATACGATTATAGGCGGTAAAAAACAATAATCATGCTATGTTGCAGGAAGTCCAAGCGCTACTTGAAGTGCCTAAATTCCATTGGATTATTATAATCTGCGAATTTTTGTCTGAAATTCATCATGGATACACTATTTAGTCAATCTCGTTAAAATTTCGATCGACATTGAGATGTGCGCCAGCGGGTTACTTCTAATGCTTTGAACAGCAGGATGGAAATTAACTTTCATGGTTCATACATTTTGTAATTGTAGAAGATAATTGTTAATTACTAAGGAGATCCCAGGCACTCAATTTAGATGGGGAAAGGTTTTATTGGATGTTAGCGAACGACATCATGCGCTAGAAAATGTATGTACGTAGACCTAAATTCCAGCTTGTATTAGTGTTACCTTAACATATGGCCCAAATCGTTCTATCGGCTGTTATATTTTTAGCTTATTTGCCGACCAACCTGATCATATTTTATATTCAAATTCTTTGTATCATGCATCGGCTCTTTTGACGTGATTGATGATTCTTCTCTTTTTCTTTTTTTCGACATTGTATTCAGCCCTTTTTAACGTCCCACTGCTGGGCACGGGCCTCCCTTCAATACGAGGAGAATCAGGCCATAGTCCACCACGCTGGCCAAGTGCGGGTTGGCGGACTTCACATGTCTTTCGAAAACTTGGTAGGTTTTCTCAGACATGCAGGTTTCCTTACGATGTTTTCGACATAAAATATAATATGTAAGTACATATATATGAGTAATATATTAAAAAGGCAATTGTTTCTCTAGCGATTTGGATTAAATTTTGTATTTAGATAAGGTTTTGCTTTTTAAGTTTATCTAAATAGGTGTCTTTTATTTAAAAAAAAATATTTTTTATACTTGTGTTGAGCGAAGCTTGTCGCCTAGGTAGTTTATCTATACGTATAATAAAATTCTGAGTCGAATTTGTACGTTAAATACTGTTTGGTAAATCTTAATACTTTCTTAGATTTACGCGAATATTTGACATTTTAAATAAAATTAACTTTTCGGATTTTTTCGCGGATTTATTATGATTTTTGGTTTCCGACGTTTCGAATGCATTACAGCAATCATGGTCACGGGAGAGGGGTCTCTTTTTTGACGTTTTATTTTGATAAATCTTATTGAAATAGTCATTATTATCGATACAGAGGCCGAATCTATAGTTTTTAGAATGAGCGCCGCGGGGGACCACTAATAATTTATCTTTGTCAAACTTTTTTTATTTGTATTTTAGTTTTTATTTTATTTACTTAGCAGCCCCCCGACGCGGCGAAGCTCATCATCCAAGGACACGTGGGGTGGGAACACATACTCCTAACCTAACCACCATGTCCTCACCTCAACAATAGGAAACGTTTGTTGGAAAACAGAGATATAATCATACATATTCTTACAATATATTACGGGATTACTCCAAAACTAAAACTGGATCTAAATCGCCAAGTTTCCACTGTCTTTAAGAAAATACGTATACGGTGACCGTTTACACATTACATCAGGAAAAATATGTGACACATAAACGCTTTGACCTCGTGTATGGCGTGGTGTCATTACGGAGATGGTCATCTAAATAAATTACATAATTCCCACACTATTCCATTGAATGTCACGGCTAAGGATCCCATAAAACTTGCTGACGTCATCAGCCATCATTGTAGGCAATTTCGGGTCGAAATCACGTCGTGTCACATGAATGTTTTGCTACGTGTTAACGTACAATGTTGTTTATTATTATACTTTTCCTTATAAGAAGTTGAATTCGTAAGAATTTCTTTAACGCGTCATGTTTAATGATGATTGATGAATAACTATGCGTCGAGTATCTGGTTAGTGGTTAAGGTAACAAAATCATCGTACTGGTTTTGTTTTAGGGTGCGTTTACATCAAACGAACAAAGAACTAGAGCTAGAGCAAGAGCATTCTTTCTTGTTCTTTTAGTGTAAACGAAATCTCGATTTCAGCGTTTACACCAAAAGATCAACGAGCAAAATGAGAACATAGAACTAGAATTCTTGCAATGACGTTTAGATCAGCCGAACGAATGCTCATTGCCCATTGTCAATTTTGTGGTTATTATTTTGTCTCAAACAGTCAAAAAGAAAAGAAGAAAGAGACGTTGGTGGATGACAAATTTTATTAATAGACATTAATAGACATTTATCTTGAGACCAATCCATGATTCGATAAGTAGGTATGTACTCGTAAATATTCAAATTGCTAGAACACAAGAACGCTTTGAAGAGACCGCTACGGGGAGCGAGCGCGTTCGAACATCTAAGAACGCTCTAAGCAATTGTTCGCACGTTCTAGTGCCGTTTACATCAAGCGAGTGAGCATTCTTAGAATGTTCTATAGAATGTTTGCGAACGCAGAGAGAACAACGAAAGAATGCTCTGTCTCTGTTTACATTAAAAGAATTTGATAGGGTGGGGATAGAATGAGCATTCGCTCGTTTGATGTAAACGCACCCTTACATGAAGGCTATATTTTATATATGGATTTCCTTTTCATTAGCAAGTTGATTGAAAAGGCTCAATAAGTGGGGTTTCTTGGAATTATTATTTGTTTATACCTACCTGTTATATTATACGTGTTACATTATAGGTTCGGTTCCTGACCAATAGAATATGATATATTTTGTTCTACTTTATATACCTTAGATGTTTCAATCAAAACATAATAAATATGTACTCGTACATATTTTATCAAAAGGCAGTGATAGCCCAGTGGTAATGCGCTCGCCTGGGAAACCGAGTGAAGTGGGTTCAAATCCCGGGTCTCGCACCTCTGATATTTTCATGTGTGAATCTTTTCTAACATGATAACCACTTGCTTTAGGGTGAAGGAAAACATCGTGCGGAAACCTGCATGTCTTAGAAAATCCGCCAACCCGCACTTGGCCAGCGTGGTGGACTATGGCCTGATTCCCCTTGCATTGGAGGGAGGCCCGTGCCCAGCAGTGGGACGTTAAGAAGGGCTGAATACACGTATTTTATATTGTTTTCATATTATTTTACTATTCAGCCCACAGCAGCCTATACATACAGAACATATAATAAGTTTGTAGTAGGTGGTCAAATATTAAAATAGCATTCATCTTTCAAGTCGATTTTTTGTTATTGCTTGTAATGATATATTTATGCAGTTTAATAATAAATAAATAACTAAGTGTTTGAGGAAACTGTAACAGGATTATCTTCTTATAAATTAATAATAAATATCATTTTCCCTTATTTATTAATTTAATTTATGCCTCGACGTAGGAAAACTTCAAGAATATTCAAGAATAAGTACCTACCTTATATATAAATTCACATACACATATTTTTTTTTAATAAATGAATAATAAGAACTTAAGTTATATGCTTAAAGATTTCTGTAAGAAAAGCATTCGGTGCCAGGGCTGATTTATGGTTATCAGGTAAATAATAATAAGACCTCCTGACGGATTCCGGCCACGGCGGCCAATCTCATTGAGACTAACCAACTGCGCAGGAGATTATTATAGAGCACAAGTGTGCGCGCAGACACAAGTACACTCTTTATTCCTGTCACTCTCATACTCCGCTGGGACGACTACTCGACATGACCGGTGAGAATTAAGACGCAGGACCGACGTCTTTACTCTTTACGTGCTCTGCGAGGCACGGAGGTGAAACACCGCCAACTTCCCAACTCCGGGCTATTACTGAGGCTTACTAAACAGAAAGACTCAATAACTAAACTTGGCCCTGAACCAGGACATGAACCCAGGACCTCCGGATGTTCCGTACATGCTAGCCACTACACCACCGAGGCAGTTAAATATGCAGGTAACGAAATAATCTCACTATGCTAACTTATTGAAATTATTTCTTAATAAAAGCCTTTAAAACCATCGAATAATATACATTATATGTTAATAGTATTCACTTTTAAAGTTAAACCTCAATGACGCCGGAGCAGATATGACCACATCGCCTGCGGCATAGCTCCAAAGTGTCACGTACACCGCCCAAGGCTATTTATATCTTAATTTTTAATTAGTTACTTTAAATACCATTAACGGGTTTTAATAAACAATATTATTCCGATCCGATTTGTTTACGGTTTGAGAAAATTTGACCACATTTCTCAATATCAAGCTCAACTCAAATGGCTCACAGTGAGACAGCGTCGTAACTTGCATATTCTTACTCTCCTATACACAATCCTTTTTCACTCCCACACTCCTCCTTATCTTAAAACAAGGTTTAGTATCCTTGGTTCTGGCCATTTCCTAAACCTTCGATTGCAAACCGACAATGAATTAGCATTGCCCGTCAGTCGAACACAAAGCTATGGCACAGTAAAGATTCTTTACTGTGGCTATGGTAACTCGTTTACAATCAAAGCTGTAATATTATGGAATCCTTTACTACATGATATTCGCTAAGCAAAATCTGTGCAAGTTTTTAAACGTCGTCTTAAAGACTACTATTTATCTTTGTAAGTCTATGTATATTTATGTAAGCCCCGTTTATGTAAGTATATCGTGGAATATATACGCATATTGTTTAAACATATATATCATGCTATATATTTATACTCTTTATTGTTATTTATGTAAACTTGTGTGTAATTTATAGTATGTACCGTTTAGGTAAGTATGTTATATTGTTTTTTTTTTGCACCAACCCTTATCCATGCTAACCTAGGGGTTTCTTTATAATATAGGTTGCCTGGAAGAGATCACTTTAAGTGATAAGGCCGCCTTTACACTAAAATATATATTTGTAAAGTGATGTATTATTTTCAAATTGTACTTCTTTTTTTTGGTATAATAAAGGATTAAATAAATAAATAAATAAATTATTTGTAAACATTTAAAACATCCTTAATTTCTCAAATGTTCTCGATTTCTCGAAAGTTATTGTACCTAGACATTATTTACAAGTACATACATAATTATATACGTATATACGTATATAATTATGTATAATATACGTAATTATTGGATCTATATCCAATAATTAATTATATTTATAAAAAATCTATTAAATGAGTAGGCAAAGAAAATTATTATTCATTATAATGCGTATGAAATTACTATTTTAAACAGTTGTTCGGAAAGGATTAGGAAATTAAAAAAAAGCTGGATTGATCTTCATAGAATTTAGAATAAATATAAGAAAAGGTAAAAACTAAATAGTCTTTACATAAGTCATTCCTTTTAGGAGCTATAAACAGGCACACCAGTAGACAGAGGTAACTTATAACAACCATAGCTATAACATACTAGCGACTCACCCTCGCTTCGCTTCGGGTTCGTCCCTAGACAAAAACAAATCTATCCGACGAGAACCGTACATTTTTCCGAGATGATATATAGCCTATAGCCTTCCTCAGTTAACGGGCTATCTAATACAAAAAGAATTTTTCAAATCGGATTAGTAGTTCCTGAGATTAGCGCGTTCAACCAAACAAACAAACAAACTCTTCAGCTTTATAATACTACTAGTATAGATTTCGTCCAAGTTTAAAGCTAAAGCGAACAAAACAAAGACGATTTGCAATTTTTTATAAGAGATTGATTATATTCCCATATAATAGCCCAAAGATAAAAACTACGTTAAAGACTAAATCCTGATACATCAATCATAATATAAGTAAAAAATTGAAACAAATTTCCTTTGATAGCAATCGTCTAATACAATTTTCAATTATTAATCAATCAAGTGACGATTCTCGTTAAATTCGACCGCTTTTTTTACTAGTTGTAAAATATTATGTAATAATTTAAAGTTTTTTTTTTTGGTT
Organism: Fabriciana adippe; assembly: GCA_905404265.1. Classification (NCBI taxonomy): domain Eukaryota; kingdom Metazoa; phylum Arthropoda; class Insecta; order Lepidoptera; family Nymphalidae; genus Fabriciana; species Fabriciana adippe. Next base: position 750,446 of record FR989993.1, read on the forward strand.
AAAAGTTATTTCTACTGATTACTATAAAAGTTTTTACTAGAAGTACTCTAAGTTTTTACTTGGCTGAGCCTACAACCTGTTCCTCGTAATTAATTAGCATTTTGATTTTAAGTAACACTGTTATACTCGTAGTAGAAAAAAAAAACAAAAAAATGTGTTTTAAATTTATTTTAGAATTAGAATGTTGTATGTTCTTATGAATAAATTTCAGGATTCTTTATAGAACTTGGCATCCATTAAAATCTCAATTCTTTTGTCAGCGAAGTCGACAAACAAGCATATTCTTAATATTGAACTTGACTCCCATTTTGACATTTATGTTTTTGATGGGATATCATTATATTTTCAAAAAAAAATATTTTCATTCATAATTCCAAAGTGACTTGTGAAATGAACCTATTTTTTACAATTTTGCGACTATTTCCTAGTGTAATAGGCGGCACAGGAAAAAAATATTTTATCATTTAAAAGTTAAAATCTTATAAAATCTCATCTACTGCCGCTTTTAATGTAAACGATCTAACAATACACACGCTTTTACAGCTGCCAGTAGAACACGGAAATTGCTCCCAAGTACTCTTCCTTATTCAAGTACTAAAAATTTTAAGAAGTGATCTAAATAAAGTTGTTTTTTTTTTTAATTATTGATGAAGTTTCTATGATTTCAAATGTAACTAATGTCACAGATCATATATCTAATGTATTATATATAATATATTCATCTTTGTTTGACAGAAATTTATGATACCGGTGACGTTGATGACGGATGGTTTGGTAGAATTTACGACCTAACCTATGTTTATCTACTAATAATAAAAAAATACCTTTCATCATAGAACCTATTCTCCTGCGGAAGAAAAAGTTTTTGCTATTATTATGATTGCTATTATATTTTGAAAGGCGCTACGTATTGAGCTATTGCTATTATGTTTTGAAAGGCGCAAGGTGTTAATAAAAATTAATTGAAGAATATTTCAAATTTTAAAAATTCACTGTTTTCGGATTTTTCTTTATATCCATGATTATCCATCTGGACACCAAATTTCAACTTTCTAGGTCATCTAGAAGTGGGTTAGGTTTTACTACTACATATATGTCAGTTAGTGATAAAAATGCCGATTTTTAGACGGTAATATCTCAATAACCATTTGAGCTGTATTTGTAAAATTAATAGTTCTAGTTTATCTAAGGTAATTTAATAAATGAACTAAATTTCATGTGTTTATGTTAAATAGGTTTTGAGTTATTAAGAGGCCACAAGTGGCTCCAAATAGTTCGTGTAAAATAACACACAGTGCTGCACCGCCAGTTCCTTTGGCTTGAACTTGGCTGGACATACTACCGCGTGTCTTGATCTTAATGAATTTATATAACAGTAAACTTATTAATGATCGTATTCACATTCATTTGTACAGATAAAAAAAAATTGATGTGTCGGCCTCTGTATCGATAATAATGTCTATTTCAATAAGATTTTCCAAAAAATATTTAATGTACAGAAACGGTTTAGTTACAATTTTATGATATGTATAGATAATCTGCTAATGATAGCATTAGTCTTTGTGTTAAATGCATGATATACCAAAAAAGTGGTTGACGTCGATGATATTTTTATGTAAATATTTATTGTTCATTAGAAAAAAACAAAGACGTGTATTACCAAAAGTTTACAAAGGTCTACCTACAGTTTTTTATGTTGACATTGATTGATAAACGTTAAATTATTTTGATAAATATATCTAGACGTACTGTCATGTATTGTCTAGTAAGTTAAGCTCGTGGATTGCTAAATTGTCTCAATCTAAGACGAAATTCACGTCATTCTGTTTGTCTTTGTAGCTCTCCCAATCTCTGCAACGGACATTGGAACACAATACTTTGTTAGATTTTCGCGAATATTTGATATCTACATATATAAATAAAAATGAATGTTAGTAAGCGTATAACTCAGGAATGGCTGGACCAATTCGGCTAATTTATTTTTTTGTATGTTCCTTAAGGTCCACGGAAGGTTTTAATACTGAAAAAAAATATTATATCCATGTTACTCCAAGCTCGGGACGAACTTGAGCGAACTATCTTTTCAGTTTTTTTGGATTTGATTTTGGTTCCGGAAGAGACTGATCACGAGAGAGACTGACTGAATGTTGGTATTTTTTCAGTTCAGTTCAGTTCAGTTTTCAATATCATTTTGTGAATTTCTTATAGCACATATATCAAATTATTCATATTATATCTATAAAAAGTAAAGTCAGTACATTGTAATCAAATCGTTAAAAACCACTTTGAACGCTTATTCAACACACAAAAATACTGTAGGTAATATAGTTCAATGTTGCAAAAACCTATCTCCCAAAGTTTTGCTCAATCTATTCTTATTTTTTACATATTAATAAAAAAGCTTGTAAAAAATTAAAGCAAAGCAATTTGTGATGATTATCCTCGTCCAGTCAGATTACATTTTATTCACCTTGAAATTTTAATATAGATTAAAAATGCACGCAAATGTTTTTCATGGCTTCCTAAAAAGGGATGTGCCTGCTAAACTTATTTCCGAATAGCTGCTTCTAGAAGTTAAAAGAAAGAGAAAAATTAATGAAATTAGGAGGCTCGCAAACATCCAAATGATGACTTCTTTACGAAGATATCTTCGTAAAAAGAATGAATGATGAAAAGATGATCTAAGAGATATACTATGAAATAGTAAGTAGGGCCGTCTTAAGGGCATACAATAATTTAGGGCAATTTTTGAAAGCTGAAAAAATTTAAAAGACAAAAAATTAAGTAAACTACAAAAATTAAAAAAAAAACTTAATGGCGTCAGGAAGTCAGCTAAAAGGATGATACAAGTCGACGAAGGAACATAATATTATTATTATATAGTATACAGTGTAGTGTGTTATAAACTAAAATTTGAGCTTCTATCTTTTCCAAGTAAACGAAAATGTTGTCTTTTCAGGGCCCTCGTGAGGCGGGGGGCCCTGGGCATGTGTCCCGTGTGCCCTTATGGTAAAGACGGATCTCATGGTAAGGAGAAGTAAGGAGAGAAACTTTAGAGGAATTTAGAAGATCACGTATTTGTTATAATAGTTCAGGTAAAAAGTCTGAAGAATTACTCTCTTTGAGAGTTTCCAAAGGGCGTGTAGGAAACAAACAACAAGACGAAGGAAGTAGCGAAAGAGTTAGTAGAGAACATAACGCTTGACCTTATGATACTATCAACAATCTAACATGAAGTTTTAAACATATATTAATAATAATAATAGCATTACAAATATAAATTAAAATATTACAATCCTCCAAAGAATGCAAAATATAATTCTACGTACAATATCTAATGTACCGTGGTTCATAACTAATGACGAAATCCACCACAATTTACTCATACTTAAAATAAAAAGGAAGTTCGTAGTTTGGCTTGCCAATATAGAACGCGCCTGGCTATTCACCCTAACATCCTAGCACACAGACTTCTGGATGATAAATGTTCAAGACGTCTCAAAAGAAAAGCCATACTAGATCTAGCATTATAATTCTAGTCTGAATAACGAATGAGATTAGATCCTAATGAGGATCAATTTCACATGACAACAATCTCTCAACAAATTTGCTTATAGTCAAAAGACTGATCGCAAATTATACTAGGATTTTTTTTTTTTATAAAAGTCACTTTGATTATTAGCTTTATTTGATACACCTATAGTTCAAGTATAGGTTTCTTATTAAAAGAAAGAAGTAATATTTTATGTTACTTAAGAAAAATGTTTTCAAGAACATGGACACCCAGTGGTGTCCATATCAGTATATGTTAAAAGTGTTTTTATTCATTTATTACGGATTTTTTCATTAATTATAAGATACATTTTTTGCTATTTATTTTTGTAAATAAAAAATACTTACAATACCACTTGGATTAAACATAACATTGACGTTTTTTTATTTTCAAAAACTAAATTGAAAGAAGTTATGCTAAGATCGCTTTGTCATCGAAAATAAATTTAAAATTTTAATCTAAACCAATTTAAAAAAATTAAAATAATATGTGAATACGCCTTTAGGAACAAAAAAGCAAAGCTATGGAACTTGTTAATAATAATATAACTCATAATTTTTTTTTGCACCGGTTGAAAAATAATATCAAAGACAATGTTTAATTTTTTGTGCAATTTTTTTTGGACCCTTAATGGATAATATTATGATACTTGTTGCGCATATTATACTAAGTAATTAATTTAACATATATTTTAATGACACTATATTTTTTGTAAAACATTTAACGTGAGTAAATTATAATGATTTTAAAAGTAATTTCAATTGCTGGATATTTTTGGATTACAGTATTAAATACGTTGAAGTATAGTACAACTAATTCATGAAAAAAATATATGAAAAAAAAAAAACAATTTGAAATACAAACACACATTTTATCTTTTGTTTTTGAATACAAATTATCATATTATTATTCAAAAGTAACAACACGTGTAAGCGAATCAAAATAGTAGTACCTATTATAATAAATTACATATTTAAACTAGCGAATAATGCTCGCTCCGCTTTGGTTTGTTTCTAGTTACGTTTTAACATTTAGTATAGATTTCTCAGAGATAAGAATTTCCCGCAGTAAAAAACATCCTATATATTGACCCGGATAACCAGCTATCATCATAGCAAATTCCATTAAAATCTGTCCAGTGGTTTTCTCGTGATGTGTATCCAGCCAGACAGACAGACAGACAAAAATTCTACAAACTTAAGATTCGGCCTCTATATCGATACAGTTAGAATTATATATTATTATACGTATATTTCAATCACAATATTTCAAAATGTACAGTTATAGTATATTAGATAACTTGCGGTTAAATCACATTAGGGCTATCGAATGCTATATTAAGTCGATCGCGATGGAACTTATCGTCTTTTCTTTTTAGGTTTGATTGAATATTGATTAACATGCGGGTCGTTTTATTATGTGCTTTGATTTGTGCAACGTGGGACTCCATTTCAGGCAAGTATATTTTTCAAATTCAAATTCAAAATATTTTATTCAGCATTAAATTATTACAATTTTTTACTGAACATCATGAGTCTACTACCAGTTCGGAAAGAAGAAGCCTCAGACCTGAGAAGAACTGGCGAAAGAAACTCAGCGGGACTAATATTTTTTTAATAATATTTTTTTATATATTAACAAAATATTAATGGATATTTTTAAACTGCATCGTTAGTCTAGTGGTTAATGTATACGGCTGCAGATCCGGAGGTCCTATGTTCGATATATAATGCTATTGGGTGGTTCTACCAAAAGTCCGGAATTGGGAAATTGCCTCGCTTGTGCCTCGGAGGGCGGCAGTGCCTGATCGGGTTAAATTGTCATTATTTATTTATAAAGCACATGTTTAAGTGATTATGTACACACTTTTATCCTACGGGAACAGAGATATAAGGTTCGAGGATAACTGAGGGATATGATTCATGTGTTTTCGTAGGACATGGCCTATTTGTGTGCTAAGTGTCATTAAATCCATACAATTCATTATATATTGGAGAAATAATTTCACAAAATTATCGCAATTATAAAATTATTAGGAATAGTAGAATGTATCTGACTGGATTCGTTTTTTTCCTGTCCTGGTCCTGTCCTGGGTTGTAAAGTCCTGGGTTGTACGAGTAGATTTGATTTGTGGTTGAAGTATCTAAGATGTTGATGACTGGGAATATAAGGTACCACCATGCAAATTTTCATTTAAATCGATCCAACAGTTTCGGAGATTAGCCCGTAAAAATAGACAAACAGACAGAAAAACAAAAAAATTGAAAAAAATCTGGATTTGTTCTATTTCTCTTCTTACATCTCCCTGACTCGGTTTTTAGCATTTTTTTTTCTATGTACAGATATTCGACTTCTACAGTTTTATTATATGTATAGATATATTTATATGCCACAAAAACCTATACTCTACATAGTACCTACGACAGAGCAGATTCGCATACCAAAACAATTAGTCAAAATTAATTCGGTGTACATTTGTTGTTGTTTGTGGTAAAAACGATGAATTATCAATTAATATGTGACGTGAACTGAACATTTTATTGCAGCACATTTAAATTTATGAAAGACGTTTGAGTACACTAACAGACATTGATATATATTGAAATATGTATGTACGTACATATTTATAACTTACTAGCGAGTCATCCTCGCTTTGCTCGGGTCCGTCCTTAGCTACGTTTTAACGGTTAGTGATTCCCATACAAAATAAACAGTTCAGAACTTTTTGATTTTCCAGCTGTTTTTTTTGTTCTCGCTAATTTTTTTTTATATTTGAACCACCCCTGACACACCCCCAACAAAACAAAAAAAGAATTATTCAAATCGGTCTAGTCGTTTTTGAGTTTTAGCCAGACTAACGAACAGCAATTGATTTTTGTATATATAGATATCTTCATGCTCTATGCAGTGGCCATAGATTACTAATGTATGTTAAGTTAAAATGAGGTAATCCCTAGAAAAAGCTTACTTAAACATATTTAATACTAGTTTTTGCTCGGAGCTTCGTTCGCGTGATAAACGGGTCGGGAATCACAATTATTATATGTCTAATCAGGAGGGCCTTTAACGAAATTTATCAAAATGTGTTTATCGATTTAAACGTAAAAAGGTTAGACAGACAGAGTTACATTCACATTTTCAATATTAGTATGGAATTTTATAAGATTACTTGCTAGTAATCGTACCTAGATAACTAGTGTTATCTATATACTATATGCGGCTCAGCCTCGCTCTGCTCGGATTCGTTTCTACTTGCCTTTTAACGTTTAGCATAGATTTCTCAGAGATGAGATGTTTTCACGCAGTAAAAAGTATCCTATATACCCGGATAACCAGCTATCATCAACATCAAAATCCCTCCAGTGGTTTTTCCGTGATGCGGTCACAGACAGACAGACAAACAAAAATTCTAAAAACTATAGATTCGGCCTCTGTATCGATAATACCTATACTATATATAAATACAGTGATTAAAATACAATATTTGTTTGCAAAAATGGACTTATCTCTAGAAGAGACCTCTTCCAGCCAACCTATGGTAGTGAGAAATAGTGTTATAAAGCAGGCTAAAATCATACAGATGTAGTCATATAAATAATATATAGATACTTAAAAATAAATAGCCAATTAAACATTATATATCTATAATATAAAAATGAATCGCTGAATGTGTTGCTAAGCGCAAAACTCGCGAGCAGCTGAACCGATTTTGATAATTCTTTTTTTATAATATTCCTTGAAGTACGAGGATGGCTTACGGAGAGAAAAATTTTAAAAATTGCCTGAAAAAGTCTAAAAACAACATTTTTCTATATTCCCATACAAAAGATTCGTAACAATACTTAAAAGTCAATTTGAACTTTAATACCATACGATAAAGTTAATTTTTTTCATATGTTCCTTAAGGTCCACGGAAGGTTTTAATAAAGAGAAAAAATGAAAAAACTAACGAAAAAAAAATTAAAATGTATATGGCTAACGCTGGCTAATAACTATTTACATCTATGTAAAACGTACCTAGCGACGAACCCGAGCGAAGCCAGGGTGAGCCGCTAGTAATACCATACAATATATACTACATACTATATCATACATAATTATGTATATACATACATACATACTATTACTTACATAAATACATATCTATATATCACAATACATAAAAATAGTAATTAAGATAATTTTTGATTGAATTATCAATTATGTAATAATGTATATTTCAATAAGATTTTCCAAAAAAATATTTAATGTACAGATTCGTCTTAGTTAAAATTTTGTTATACATATGTATAGATTTCAATGACAATTAAAATAAAATTAGTATTTATTCCAAGAAGCAATATTACGAAGTCATTACTATAATTTACTACAATAAAATTGAACTTATATTATTTATTAATAAGGTAATTACATACCTTAAGTATAAATGTGTATTAACTGATAATAAAATCATTTTACGATCGTTTAGAGCGGTGTTAACTCTAGCATTGACCCTATAGCTGTGCCAGCGGTCGCGGGTTCGAGTCCCGCTGGGGGCATTCATTTGTGTGATGAGCACGAATGTTTGTACTCCAGTCATATTTATAATATGTATGTATTTAAAGTTATATATGTCGTGTATCAATTATCTGGTATCCATAACACAGGCCTCGTAGCTTAACATGGAACTAGATGGTGCTGTGTGTTTAATGTCCCAACATATTTATTTATTATTATTATTTAATTTTCGAGACACGTATATTGTATAACTATATTTAGACCTACGACGCTATCGGCTAACTTTCGCACTTAACCGGGAAAATAAAGCTAAAAGACGTATATAGAAATTCGAAACGCCGGGAACCAAAAATCGAAATAAATCTGCGAAATAATCCGAAAAGATAATTTTATTTAAAACTAGCGACTCACCCTCGCTTTGCTTCGGGTTCGTCCCTAGACAAAAACAACTCTATCCCACGGGAACGGTACATTTTTCCGGGATGATATATGGCCTATAGCCTTCCTCGATAAATGGACTATCCAACACAAAAAGAATTTTTCAATTCCATCCAGTAGTTCCTGAGATTAGCGCGTTCAATCAAACAAAGAAACAAACAAACAAACTCTTTAGCTTTATAATATTAAAGTATAGATGTCAAATATTCGCGTAAATCTAAGAAAGTATTATCCTCGTAGTAATTCGTTGTCAACCGATACTTGTATAGTGTATACTATGATAACCTCGAACTGCCTCGGTCGTTTAGAGGCCTAAGACTGCTGAAACTCTGAGGTTAAGCAAAAGTAGATTAATCGGATATATTACAATTTCTTTTTTGAAAAACCGTCATGAAAAAGGCGGTATATGCGACTATATTTTGCGAATTATATGAAATAAAGATAGCGAAACTTCTTAATATCGCATTTATTCAGCCTCTTTGTCGTCTCACTTCTGGGAACGGGCCTCTGATCAATACGAGGGGAATGATGCCATAGTTCACGCTGGCCCTTCGAAAACTTACCAAGTTCTCTTAAACATGCAGTTTTCCTCACGATGTTTTCCTTCACCGTAAGACGAATGGTAATCATGTTGAAAATTATTTCCACATAAGAGTATCAGAGGTGTGATACCCGGGATTTGAACCCGTTCTCTAGGTTTCTCAAGCGAGCGCGTTACCACTGGGCTACCACTGCTTTAAATCACATACAGACCTAATTTTATTCAAAAGCATAGATAGATTCGCGTGAACATAAAACTTAAGTTTCTTCATTCTTCTATCAATGGTCAATTATTTATTATAATAACTAAATAACACATTTTTATGTTTTTGTTTGACTACATATACTTACTGATAACTTTTCATTTAATTTTTTTTGCATCCTAATGTAAACTTTTATTACTAAGTTATTATGTTGTTGTCTTAATAGAATGCAGTGTTGCTTATAATTAGGGCATCATTTAGTCTAGATCTTCTTTTGTTTATTAACATGTAGGTACAATTCTAAGAATGTATGCTCTGTTAGCGACATATATAATAAATAAATAAATAAATATTTATACATGTTCATATAAACAATATATGTCATGGAAAAAAATTATAATTATATAATAATAAAAAAAATAAACATCAACCTTTTACAGTATACGAAGCATAACGCACAATAACATAATTACTCAGTCAATATCAACAAGACAATATAATTGCTTAAGAATACTCCAGTCATTTAATTATTACAAGTAAAACAAAATGTACATTTAAACGTTTTAATATATTTTCACGTACATTTGCGCGTAGTAAATTATCTGGAAATAAAATTATAAACGATTTGAATTTTTAATTCAAACGATCCTTAGTAAACTTTTTATTTATATACTTATCTATACAGATAAATAAAATTGAAGTGTCTGTGTGTAATGTCAAAATAACAGCTTTTTACAAAAACACAACTTTTAAAATTTTTATCTATCTTTCTGTCTTTCTGCCTTAATTTCCGGAATGACTGAACTGATTTTGACGCAACTTTCACTGTCAGATAGCTGATATTATGAGGAGTAACTTAGGCTACTTTTATTTTAGAAAAAGAATTAGGGTTTTACTCAAAAAAATTAAAACATACTTAGGGACGCACCCGAGTGATGCGAGGTCAAGTCGCTAGTTTATTATAAATTAATTTTTTAAACTGTTTCTGGACTGGTAAAGATATAGAGTAACAAACCCGAATAAAAATTCAGCCGCATTTCGCCTCCTTTTAACCGACCGCTAGAAGCCAAAGAATTATTTGTTAGAGTTATGTATAGCCGACCCCACATTACTTTTTTTTATTTTGCTGAATTATGTGTTGTTAGATTTCTCTTAATAACGTGAGTATCATGAGGTATATTAAAACTAGAAAAAAAATGACTGAACTTGAGTACCTTAAATTTTTTATCATCCAAATCATTCGATTGGGATACCAAAATGAAGAGGCGATTACAAAAATATCTACAACTTATATGATTAATATTAATTCCAGTTAACAAATCGTTAAATAAAACTAAAATCGTTTAACTGGCGAAAACTAAAAAGCCATTTATAAAAAAATATATTAATTTTACAATAATTTATCTTTTATAACAATCGGTAAAACAATAATTTTTATCATTTGCCCACAGCATCTTTCATCCAGCCATGTCACGCACGAGACTCTACCTGCCTGAAGCTATCTGCTCAAAATGCCCTTCCCGTAGTGGCGGCCGGGATCCCAAGCTTGGGGATGAACACATTGGACCCCATGGTAGTAGATCGAGTGGTCGCAAGTCAATTAGGGTTGAACATGGACTTTAACAACACTATCGTCAAAGGATTGAGGCGCTGCCACGTTTTAGATTTGAGGTATAAATCTAATTACTTATTTTTATTATTATTAGGTAATAACGGCTCACCCTCGCTTTGCTCGTGTTCGTTTCTAGTAAAAAACAAAAAAACAAAACAAATCTATCCCACGGGAACCATAGATTTTTGCTGGATAAAAAGTAGCCTATATGCTATTCCAGACTATAATTAATCTATCACTGTGCCTTTCATCCAGAACCGTTCAGTCGTTCTAGAGTGATTGAGTAACAAACATCCATCCATCCAAACTTTCGCATTTATACAGTAGTAAGATGTAGCACTCTATAAACATATTGTCTGTGCTATTTTGAGCTCTTTTTGTTTTGTTGTATAACGAATGAAAACAGTTACACTCTTGCATATTTTTTAAAATTTTGAAGAAATTCAATTTAAACTTACTTTTAATATTAGAAATGGGTTTCATTATGGTCTTAAATTTAACATTCAAAATATACTTCTTATTGATGTGTTAATATTACATAATAACTGATCCCCCTCGTATTGAAGGGAGGCCCGTGCCCAGCAGTGGGACGTTAAAAAGGGCTGAATACATACATAATAACTGCGTCGTTCAAGTGGCTAATTTATGTGGCTGTATGAAGCCTTGAAGTCTATATCCCAAATCGAATATCTCCTATGAATAGCATTTTAAGTTAGAATAGTTAATGTTACCAATATGTAAAGTTGTCAATTATGAGAGCATATTACTTTGCTCAGACCGAGATAAAAATCTCTACAAGCAAAAAAAAAAGCGATTATAAAATAAAAAAGGCACTTTTTCGATATCGAATCGACGACCTCCTAGAAAGGCACATTAGCGTCGAACAACGGTTATTAAAGAAAGATAATGGTTTATATGATTTATTCTCAGAAGTAGTTAAATTAAAATTACTATTTAATTAAAACTAATTATTATGAATAAAATCAGTGGTAGCACAGTGGTGACGCGCTCGCTTGGGAAACCGAGTGAAGCGGGTTCAAATCCCTGGTCTCGCACCTCTGATATTTTCATGTGCGAATCATTTCTAACATGATTACCACTTGCCTTACGGTGAAGGAAAACATCGTGGGGAAACCTGCTTCTCTGAGAGAACGTAGCAAGTCTTCGAAAGACATGTGAAGTCCGACAACCCGCACTTGGCCAGCGTGGTGGACTATGGTCTGATCCCCCTCGTATTGAAGGGAGGCCCGTGCCCAGCAGTGGGACGTGAAAAAGGGCTGAATACATATTATAAATAAATTGAAAAAATAAGAATGATTAGATGTAAGTCAGAATCGTATACCGAGAGTTCCGTACAACGTAACACAATTTTAGGTACTTAACAATTTCCCCCCAAACATTTTTAATTTTGTAGAAAAACACAAAGAAGACTTTGAACTTGTGACCTAATGTAACGGAACTCTAAAAACTTGTTAAAGATGACAAGCGGACGTTACGTGTCACTGTGATCGATTTAAGTAGCCGTGAATCCTTTATACGATAAATTGTACCCTTCATCCAGCAGATTGTCATATTTTCCCACGCTATTATTTATAAACAATAAAATTATTATTCTAAAAAAAAACGCCTTCCCGTGTCATATTATGTAATCAGTCAAATTAAATTTAATGTCATTATAGAATACGGAAGTGTTAGCCCAGTGGCAACGCGCTCGCTCGGGAAATCGAGTGAAGCGGGTTCAAATCCGGATCTTGTACCTCTAATATGTTCATGTGTGAATCATTTCCAATATGAATACCACTTCTCTTACGGTGAAAGAAAACATCGTGATACCTACATGTATGAGAGAACTTACCAAGTTTTTAAAAGACATGTGAAGTCCACCAATCCGCACTTGACCAGCGTGGTTGACTATAGCCTCATCCTCCTCGTATTTTAAGGAGGCTCGTGCCCAGCAGTGGGACGTTAAAAAAGGGCTAAATATAATAGAATCCGGAAGCTTAATAAGAAGTCATAACAAGTATATAATCTGTGCTAATAGGCATATGAGGCGCCGACTTCAAAAAAACGTGTGCGTGTGCGCATGCATGTGTGTGTGTGTGTGTGTGTGGGTTTTTGCGCATGCGCGTGTATATAAATGTATTTTTATGTATGCTACGCGATAGATTTTATTTCAAATATTATCCTTAAGTAATTATAATACATTAAAGTCGTTAAGTTAGAAATTATTTAATTTTAAGTGATTTTTAAGTCATTGTCACTTCTAAAATAGAAAATGATTATATCAATTACAATTCGAAAACTCAATAAATATTTTTCATGCGACCTTGGACCTTAATCCATGACATTGTACCACATGCGGATAGCACCTCTACACTGACGACTCTATTATAATCTAAAAACAGTTTATAAAACTCCCGTTCCATCAAAAATATTTCCCAACAACGAATACGACAGCAAACAATTTTATTAGACGAAAAATATAATAGCAATAATGAAAATGGCCAAACAGACATGACTTACTATTTTTTTCAGGCGCGTTGGAAGCAAGACCACTATAAGCCTGAAATGCTCTGTCACTTTGGTCGGCGATTACAAACTGGACGGGGAACTCTTGGTGGTACCCATTAACGGAGAAGGAAAATATAAAATTCAAATTCGTAAGTAACTCGTGATTTTTTATAACTTATAATTTCTATTGTAGTAATCGACGTTGATTATAGCAAACTAAATCTATCTAGGTACAACTATATATACATAAAATGCTTTGTCCTGACTGACTGATCGATCAACGCACAGCCTAAACCGCTGGTCGTAGAAACGTGAAATTTGGAGGGAATATTCCTTATACAATGTAGGCATCCGCTAAGAAAGGATTTTTATGAATTCGTCCCCTAAGGGGGTAAAATAGGGGATAAAAGATTGTATGAAACTCTGTCATTCTTAACGTGATATGCACGGAAAATGGTATTTAGCTTTAAGATAAAAAATAAGAAATATGTGTATTAGATTTTTTTCGAAATTCATCCCTTAAAAGGGTAAAAAGGGGTGATAAAGTTTGTATGGGCAAACAATTATTTATGATCAGAATATCTTGAAACTCGGTATTAATGCTCTTCAATACAATTAAATAAATACATATTTTAGCATTTTTTGAAATTCATCTCAAAAGGCTGTCAAATAGGGGATGAAAGTTTGTATGAAACTCTGTAAATAATGCACGGAAAATGGTATTTACCTATAAAATGAAAACTAAAACAATACATATACCATTTTTTTTTTCGAAATTCATCTCTTAAAAAGGTAAAAGGGGGTCTTGCTATCTTTATGAGGAAAAAATTGTTTATGATCCGAATTACTTGAAACTTGGTGTTAATGCTCTTCAATACAATTAAATAAACATGTATTGTAGATTTTTTTTAAATTCAGCCCCTATAACTTCTGATTTCCCCTTTGAATTTAATCTATTGTAATTTCTTCTTAAAGTTTGCTTTACTTTTTTGACCTTTTATATATCTCATGGCCAGTCCTTAAAAGTAGTTGGTGTAGACTTAAGAGAGGATTGCTTCTCACAGGAACATTTTAGCAGAACCCAGAACTAGATAGAGCATCCATCAATGTGGTATATTTGTGGTTGGTTTTTTTAGTGTATACTAAGTTAAGTGAATCTAGAAGTTTACTCTAGACATAATATTAAAAATTCGATATGACAACATATAAATTTAATGGAAATTAAAACTGAGCAAATTTTTCAGTCCATGCAAGCGTAGCCGCGGGCAAAAAGCTATAGCAAAATAAGAATGGCACTTTATATATTATGTAACTTAAAAAAGAAGGAAAAGGAGGGAGACTAAGCTTCAGGCATTGTGTCTTTAAAAATAACGATGTTCACCTATTAGTTAAAAAGGCCATATTAGCAGAGTTCCATGATTCTATAGCCGTAAACATTGTATGCAATTGTATCATTGTACTCTCTCCCTCTAACTTTGAAAAGATGGAGTATAAAAATGTGCAAAAAATACAGGTAGTGTAGCTTGCTAAATACCTAAGGCGTAAATTTATTTACAGAATATACGCTTAACATCTTTTAATATACTGGATGTTTCGAGTTACGATAGCTTAAATTAAATTTGTTTTGCATATATCTTTAAGGAATAATAAAACTTACGTGAACTTATTTTTGCAAGTAATAAAGTATGTATTGCGAAAAAGTTTATTTTTTTCGTAATATGATCGCGGGCGAAGCCGCGGGTTCTGCTAGTATTATAATAAAATTCTGACTGAGTCGAATCTGTACATTAAATATTTTTTGGAAAGTCTTATTGAAATAGTTATTATTATGGATATGGATACACAGGCCGAATCTATAGTTTTTAGAATTTTTGTCTGTCTGTCTGTGTGTGGGAACGCATCACGAGAAAACCACTGGACAGATTTTGATGAAATTTGGTATGATGGTAGCTGGTTATCCGGTAGGGTGATTACGTATCTCGCGACAGGCTTGCGACAGTTGTAAATCGCGCGATCGCTGCTGTCAAACGTCACTTTTGTATTACGTAACAGCGGCTAGAGATCAGACTGCAGTCGAGCTCTTTCACCCTCTATCGGACAATCTATGAACCCATCTCTCTCGACTGCAGTCTGCTCTCTAGCCGCTGTCACGTAATACAAAAGTGACGTTTGACAGCAGCGATCGCGCGATTTACAACTGTCGCAAACCTGTCGCGAGATACGTAATAACCCTGCCGGTCAACATATCGGATTCTTTTTACTTCGGTAAAATATCTCATCTCTAAGAAATCTACACTAAACGCTAAAACGTAACTAGGGATGAACTCGAGCGGAGCGAGGGTGAGTCGCTAGTATTAAATATATATTTTTATATAAACTAGTTACGTTTTAATATTTAGGATAGATTTCTCAGAGATGACATATTTTCCTGCAGTAAAAAGTATCCTATATGTTGACCCGGATAACCAGCTATTGTTATACTAAATTTCATCAAAATCTGTCCAGTGGTTTTTTTTATGGTACGGTCACAGACAGACAAAAATTCTAAAAACTATAGATTGAGCCTCTGCATCGATAATAATGACTATTTCAAAAAGAATTTCCAAAAATTATTTAATGTACAGATTCGACTCAGAATTTTATTATGTGTATAGAAAATAAAATTATTATAAAAATATTTTTTTTTTAATTATTAATACCTAATAAATTTATATTTCCTGAACAATGGCCTGTACTTATTCATTACTATAATTATTTTACTGCTTATCATTTATTTTTAAAAGAGCATGTTTTCACGATAGAACGTGTATTATAACTTATAATTTTTTATAATAATATTAATGTATATACTTTTTGTTACTTTGAGTTTTTGATTGATATGATGATGGGGATACCTACCTGACATCCAACTCAAACTTTTTTGTTAATTAACTCATCTTATTTAGTCGTATTTAATTTTTTCTCCATATGTAATATTATTTATTATTAAAAGCATGTATATTATAAAGTAAGAGGAAATATTACATTATTTTCTGTTACAACAAAGTAATATTTATAATTATTAAAAAAACATGGTGTTAACATCTCGTTAAAGGACATAAATAAATGAACATTATAAAAAGTTTAACAAAGAATCTTATTAATCATCATGATATACGAGTACATACGTTACGTAACTGAAAGGAAAAAAAAAGAGTGCGTGAATGAATGTATACACGCACAAGATGTGACACTTCTGTAGGTTATTGGTACGTTTTAAGAAATCTATACTAATATTATAAAGCTGAAGAGTTTGTTTGTTTGTTTATTTGGTTGAACGCGCTAATCTCAGGAACTACTAATCCGATTTGAAAAATTCTTTTTGCATTAGATAGCCCGTTAACTGAGGAAAGCTATAGGCTATATATCATCCCGGGATAATGTACGGTTCCCGTGGCTACCTCACGAGAACCGTACATTTTTCCAGATTTGTTTTCGTCTAGGACGAACCTGAAGCGAAGCGAGGGTGAGTCGCTAGTTCAATATATGTTTCTCCGTAATCGTATGTCTTTTTTCAAAATGATATCTTTAAATAACAGACTTTCAGTGCTCGATCTTCGTTTTCTGCTTAAAATCTTAAACGGTGCAGTCCAGAACAATGAATTACTTGAACGTATAAAAGCAGTTCGCTATAAGCACCAAAGGCCCCGTAACATAATACTTCCCATATCTCTCGTGTCAAAACTAACCTTGGTTCTCAATCTGCCGTCGTCCGTATGTATTCGCAATACAATATTATTTCTTAAGGGCTTACCAGAATTTCATTTTTTTCAATAAATTTAAGCTTAAACTATTAAAATATAACTTTTCTAAAACTGTGATTAAAATCTTACTTATATTATAAATGTGAAAGTTTAGATGTTTGGATGTTTGAATGTCTGAATGAAAGGCACTGTGTGTGGTAGATTATGTATAAAATAATCAATATTTTCAAAATTATTGCTACAGTACAATGGGGAAATTTACAAAATTTGGCAATTTAAAAAAATAAGAAAATGTTTTTTAGGATTCTTTTTTATATAGTTACTAGCATTTCCCGCGGCTCCGCCCGCGTTCAGATGATCAAAAACCAAATTCTTAGGTTTTACACATTAGTATACTCTTACATTATACATTACTTTCATTGCGCACCGCATGATTGGTAAATAATGGCAGAGATTGACAATGCCACAAAGGTTCCTCCGTTAAATTGAACTTTTTGTTTTAGCAATAACATTTATGTATGTCTATACTTCTGTGTTGTTTGTTTTTTTAGTTTTTCACGATAAACTCTCAAACTACGGAATTAATTTTAATCATTTTTAGTAATAGACAGCTATAGATTAATTTAATATATAGCTGATTATTTAAACTACATAATGATAACTTTTCTTAATTAGCGCTAGTTAGTAATATTTTCCAAAACGATTTTCAAAAGAAAGTGTAATAAGTAAATAATTCTAAGCGAATACATTTTTTTATTTCATGTGGCTCGGCTAATATGATTAAAGTCGTAAGTATTTTATTGTGTCCTTTAAGCCTTTACCTTCCAAGAAAAGGTGTCAAGAAAAAGTGAAAAAGTTGAGGTATAACAGTTCCTACAATACTTTTTCATAGTTTTTGAGATATGATTATATATAGTTATTTAGAACAAACTTCATTCTTATATTCATGTATGGCCAATAGGTCTCGTAGGCTCTATTTTAATAATAATACCCTAACTTGTTAACTCTTTCTCTCAATTTCAGGCGATATAGTTGTGAATGTAGAATTCAAAGTGGGTGAGCGTGAGTCGGCCGGCGAGCGTTACTGGACCGTGGTGAGCTGGACGCACACAGCTGACGTCTTGGGGGGTGTTGTCTTCAAGTTCCAAAACCTTTTCAATGGGAGAAAAGAATATGGTAAATATATTATATCACTATTTCTTTAGCAAAAATAAATGTCTATCTGCCCGTTTTGGTATAGAGATAGATTGGTTCTCAAAGAAGCATTTAAGCTATATTTATATTAACTACAAGGGATGCAAAAGAGGATGGAAATCTGTATGAGAAACCAATCATTTCTTAAATTAGGGAAATGAAAACTCCGAGATAAAAACAGCCGGATAAAAAAGCGATAGAAAAAAATATCCGGGATAAAAAGTTTTATTAAAATCCATCATACATCCAGACATTCATACATCCTCACAAACTTTCGCATTTATCATATTAGTAGGATTTTCTTTTGGATTACAATAAAGAATTATTTTTTTGCTATAACAAGAAAGTGAACAAAAATTTAACATTTACAGCGGAACCGGTGTTACAATTCGCAAATACGCACTGGCGCGACATTTTCCACGAGGTCGCGCCTCCCATGGTGAAGGCGGTGGTGTCCCGCATCGTGGCGGAAACTACAAAGCTCTTCGACAAAGTGCCAATACGAGAACTAGCATTGGAATGATCTCATTGTAATAAAACGTAAAAATATATTTTATTTTATATTTTAGATCGGTTTTTTAATCAGATCAAAGTTATTTATCTAAATGGAAACCTGGCCGAAAATAAAAGTGAAAAATTTAAACGTACAACTGTACTTAATTTGTTTATGTTGAATTTTATCCTATAAATAACTTTTGCCTGATAATTAAATTCTGAATTGTGCTATTTATAAAACATTTTAGTTAATAAAGAATAAAAATTATTTAAATGTATCACATTATTTGGAATTATCAAAATTTTTACTACTCGTTTAATAAATTATAAACCAGCGATTGCGATGTATGTCGCCATTTATTTTCAGCTTTCATTATCTTCTAAACTATATTATAACCAAATAAATTTGGTTCAGCTTTTAATGACCCTACTTGCTGTGCTAGCGGTCACGGATTCGAGTCCCGTTGGGGGCATTCATTCGTGTGATGAGCACGTATTTTTGTACTCCAGTCATGGGTATTTATATGAATGTTTATCACATGTATTTAATTATATATGTGTAGTGTATCAATGTAAATTTATTATTGCGAATAAAAAATAATTGCGTAAACCTGAAGATCGAGCTCAGTGGCGTGCCATAAGAGAAGCCTATGTCCAGCTGTGGGATAAAGCAAGCTGATTACAATGATGATATTTTATAAAAGTGTATAACTAATCTCACTACACATAAATCTAATTTAATGAATTTAATCTTTATAAGAACATAGAAATTGTCGTTTCCACTTAATAATAATTACTTTGGAATATTAATTAACTATTATTATGAGTGTTCTTTGGAAATAACTATCCAATTATAATGTATATTACGTGTAAAAATTTTAATAATATGGTACCTAAGTATTTAAGTGCATACAGATTATCTAATAATAAAATAATAGTCTACAGTCCACCATGGGTTTTTTTTCTATACTATTATTATAAAGAGGTAAAGTTTGTGAGTTTATGAGGCTGTAGGAGGTAATTTCTGGATTTACTGAACCGATTTAGATGAAATTTGGTAAGAAAATAGTATGGGACCCTGGGGAGGATATAGGATACTTTTTATTTCAGAAGTTATCCCTTGTATTCAGCCCTTTTTAACGTCCCACTGCTGGGCACCGGCCTCCCTTTAATACGAGGGGGATCAGGCCATAGTCCACCACGCTGGCCAAGTGCGGATTGGCGGACTTCACATGTCTTTCGAAAACTTGCTAGGTTTTCTCAGACATGCAGGTTTCCTCACGATGTTTTCCTTCACCGTAAAGCAAGTGGTAAACATGTTAGAAATGATTCGCACATGAAAATATCAGAGGTGCGAGACCCGGGATTTGAACCCGCTTCACTCGGTTTCCCAAGCGAGCGCGTTACCACTGGGCTACCACTGCCAGTTATCCCTTAAGTGATTCCATGTGAACATGTAAAAAAATGCAAGTCTCGGATTGCAGTTCTTCTACCGGGCGCGAAGCCAAGAAACGCACTGGGAGGTGGCCCACCTCGGTGGGCGGTGTGCTGTGTGGGTTGCTCCTGGTACTTCTCTGATAGCAGAGTAAACCGTGGAGCAACCCTATGGTTGTTGTGGTTTGCTTCGGCAGACCTGCCATCGGGGCGTCGTGGTTGAATGCGTAAGTGATCCCGCTACGCCCCATTAAGACGGTCGAGGTTCTGTTGGGTTTTAGTAGGAAGTACCTACTGGCTGTGCCGAAGAGTCCTACACTTCGTGCCTAAATACTTTTCCGAACGTTAAAAAAGTGTTCGAATATTATTATCCATAGGAGTGACAGAGACAAAAAATTCGTTCGCAGCATCGAGATCAAGTGTAATCACTTAAGAATAATCTACTACTTTAAATATTCCTAATTAAACATAGCGCTAGTAGGTCAAATTTATAAACATTACAATTTATATACACAAACATAAATAATGGGCTCAGAATCTTAATACATAGGTAAATTTTGTTATTTGTAGATTCTATTGCCGTGTACGTGCAATCTAATAATAATATTAGTAATTTTATTTTATTATATTCATCAAACTCGTAGGTTAGATATTTTCGCGCTAATTGAAATGATCTTGAATTTTGAAAATGTGATATTTAAATTTCCGAACGTATATAAACCATATAATAGAATATCGTAAGTAGGAAAAATAATATGCAATCTTTAATCAAACTGTCATAAAATACTTCCTCATAACTATTATTATTCAGAGTTAGGTCTTTGCTACTGCATTATTATGTAAATTAAGATAAGATTATTTAAAAAAAAATATTTTTATGTGTTAGTAAGGAATTAGAAATTACCACGTTAAATATTTAAACACGTCTAGAGTACTTCAAAATTCTACGCGCTTTTTTAGCCCAGTCATTTGGTGCTCAAAAAAGAGGTTACCTAGAAAGTTTTCTGGGAGTTTTGAAAATTGGTGATTTCATAGATTTCGACAGGCTCTTTCCTTTCTGCTTTGCCACTTCGTATCTTTGTCAATGTAATAATAACCAATGTATGGCGCCATATTGGAAAAATGGCGCTAAAAAACAGTTTTTGACAATATCTCCGACCGACAATGCTTTAAGATATGAATTATATCTGATCTATACTAATACTATAAATGTGAAAGTTTGTATGGATGTATGGATGTTTATTACTCTTTCACGCCAGAACGACTGAGCGGATCTGGATGAAATTTGGCACAGAGATAGATTATAGTCTGGAATAACACGTAGGCTATATTTTATCCCGGAAAAATGTACGGTTCTCGTGGGATAGGTTTGTTTTTGTTTTCCTAGAGGCGAACCCGAGCGAAGCTAGGGTGAGCCACTAGTAAGTAAATATGACAAGGTATGAACTCTAGTTCTCTATAGTTAAAATAATATACATCAATTTGTGGTGTATTTATACGTATCGATATAGATTTGTTTTCCTATGATATATTAGGTATCCATAATAAATGAAAACCCCCGTTAAATTATTTTTAGTACCTGGAAGATTTTTATTTAAAGTTGGTTTAATTTTTTTTTTAATTTTATTTCAAATCACTATTTATAATAAAATTTATTATTTTTCATTGAGCTGCTATTAATAACGTCCTTTCTTCTAATCACATTTTAAGTGCAACCTGAAATACGAATGTCGAATATCTAAAAACATATTGGATTTTCTACTTTTAATGTTGAGTTGAGTGAGTTTACTATTTTTTATTATTATCTTGAAAAGTAACAATTTTAGTAGACTTTTTGGAGGAACTAAAGTTTTTTTTAATGGTTGACATAAGTTAATGTTATCATTGTCAAATTGGAGTTCAAGTGAGACTTTGGTATGCGGATCTTAATTATAATTAATGGCTGAGTGACACTTTCTATTTCGATAAGAGAGAGAGAGAGAGAGAGAGAGAGCAGCATGAGCAGCTTGCTGTCTCTTAACAACAAAGTGAACTAACAAAATCTATATATGTAAGTTCATGTTTCCTCAAAGTTGGAACTACATCTGAGCTTGGGAAAAATCGTGGATAATAATGCAAATTCAATTATTTTTCCTTGACTATAAATTTTAAAATAAATATAGGTTAGGTATACCTAGTTCCTTCTTTCCGAGACGGTGGTAGTTTCCTCACGGACTGACTACACTGAAGCTTTTTAAATTAAATTGATGATTTAAAAATACTTGTATAAGTCTAATTGGATAAAATTTAATTTATTGCATTACATAGATGTATACGAATATTAGCTTATAAATTGCTAATAATTGTTAAAGAGTAGCAAACTACATAAAGTAGATTTTAACCTTTTGACTAATGTTAGAGGCTTTTAAAGTTTCAGTAGAATAGAAATAAATCTCTTTTCACTCTCATATATTCTTTTTATTTCACTATAGAAAGACAGTTACCCTTATATAAAAACTATAAAAACAAAAAAAAATCTATTCCACGGGAAACGTACATTTTTCCGAGATAAAAAGTAGCCTATGTGTTATTCCAGACTATAATTTATCTTTGTGCCAAATTTCATCCAGATCCGTTCTTATGTTCAGACGTGATTGAGTAACAAACATCCAAAAATCCATTTAAAATCTCACATTAATAATATTAATGATGTTTTATAGGGTAATTTTGTAGGGTAGGCTAAAAAGATATAAAAATTTGTTCAAGCAATGCTTATGATATATTAGAAGACAAGCGGAACTAGTTGTATATACATATGTATGTAGTTCATAATAAAACACAAAGATCGTTAACATGATTGATGATATATAACTGTCTGAGGTCTATGAAATGCAAATAAAAGTCAAAATGAATAGAATGTGTGAAATGTTCGTAGATTTAGTATACCAGTAAACAATGAATAAAATATTTATTATAAGTTTTAAAATAATATTTTGTTTATATGTTACTAGCGACTCGCCCTCGCTCCGTTCGGGTTCGTTTCTACTTACGTTTTAAAGTTTAGTATAGATTTCTCAGAAATTTAATATTTCCTCGCAGTAAAAAGTATCCTATATGTTGACCCGGATAACCAGCTATCATCATACCAAATGTCATCAAAATCCCTCCTGTAGTTTTTCTGTAATGCGGTCACAAACAGACACACAGACAGGCAAAAATTCTAAAAACTATAGATTCGGCCTCTGTATTGACAATAACGTCTATTTCAATAAGATTATCCAAAAAATATTTAATGTACAGATTCGACTCAGAATTTTATTATATGTATAGACTAGTGACATACGCTTGCTTCGCTATTGTTCACTTAGGGTGTGCTACTGTTCGAAACCCAAGAGCGCCCTCGTAGCGAGGGTAAGTCGCTCATTTGAAAATAAAAAGATATTTTAATATTTCAAGAAAAATTAAGCCTCAAAGAAGCGCTATTCTATAAAATTTCGATTTCAGACTTTATCATCTTATGTATTAAAAATTCATGTAAAGATTTGCATACTAAATTATAGGACAGTATCGAGTAAACGTTTGCACGTTTGTTTGTTCAAACATAATAATGAATCACGTCATTCTTCCAAGACAGGCAGAAACAGAAATAGGTATC
Organism: Fabriciana adippe; assembly: GCA_905404265.1. Taxonomy (NCBI): domain Eukaryota; kingdom Metazoa; phylum Arthropoda; class Insecta; order Lepidoptera; family Nymphalidae; genus Fabriciana; species Fabriciana adippe. The sequence goes on from FR989993.1 coordinate 774,300, forward strand.
AACTTGATTCTGTTCATTTAAAGTCTTTTTCTCAGCCCAAGCACGTCCACTGTTGGACATGGGCCTCCCCCAAAGATTTCTACGACAGCCGGTCTTGTGCCATCCGCATCCAGTGGGCTCCAGCGACTTCGACCAGGTCGTCGGTCCACCTTATGGGAGGCCTGCCTTCCGATACGTGGCCGCCACTCGAGAACTTCGCGTCGATTAAAAAGTCATCTCATTTAAAGTATGATTGATTAAAATCAAATTTTTACCCACGACGTAACGGAGACGGTATATGGGTTAGGGGTGAAAGGATGTTTGTTTGTGCTTCTTGGGTTTCTTTCTTGGGGTTTTTATTGAGTTTACAGGTAGTTGAATATGTTATTGCTACATCTACAATCATCGAGAACCAAATAGGTCGGTACGTAGGGAAATGCTATGGAAACTGATACTCTATTGTTTACATATAGATATGACTGACTCCGCGAGAGATTAAATCTACTTATTATCTTTTTTTACGTTTATTATCTCGCGTTACATTTATTTTTTAAGTCGGGGGTTTTTAAATTATTTTATCTTTTTTCACCGTCTTTAACTGTCACCATTACTTTTTAACCGTCGCGTCGTGAGTTTTCCCAAAATTTTTAATTATGCTTTTTTTGGACCATCACTACTTATAATGAATAACTAAATCGAGAATTCTTTTGGCAAAATGCGGATTCGAAGCCAGAATTTAATTATTTATTGCCTGACGACCTTTATACAAGCTAGTCGCTGGATCAGTGTCTGGTTATTATTTAATTATATAAAAAGACGATTTAGTATTAAACTAGCGGCTCACCCTCGCTTCGCTCAGGTTCATCGCTAGGTACGTTTTACACAGATATTTAAAATAGTTATTTGCCAGCGTTAGCCATATATTTTTTTTTTAGAATTTTTCTGATGTTTTAATACTTATTATTCTATTCCGGACTAAGAGAAATCTAAAAAATCAAATATCATAAAAATTGGTCCAGCCGTTCTTGAGTTATAAATGGTGTAACTAACACGACTATGTTTTATATATATATATATATATAAATAATAATATACCGAGAAACAGACAAATCAATGACGAGAAGATTGTACAGATAATGGGCGAAGCGAAGAGCGGTACATCAATGACAATAATTTGGTGTAACTCTAAAACTGTGCTAAGCTTAAGAGACAGTAAGAGATTTTCATGCCGTTGAATTTTAGCAATTAACTAGCGACTCACCCTCGCTTCGCTTCGGGTTCGTCCCTAGACAAAAACAAATCTATCCCACGGGAGCCGTACATTTTCCGAGATGATATATAGCCTATAGCCTTCCTCAGTTAACGGGTTATATAATACAAAAACAATTTTCAAATCGGATAAGTAGTTCCTGAGATTAGCGCGTTTAAGTAAACAAACAAACGAACTCTTCAGCTTTATAATATTAGTATAGATTGTCAGTACATGTCAGTCTGAAGTCCTTTGTTTGTTTGTTGATTATGACAAAAATCTCTATGGCCATATAAACACTTCATGTTACTATTGTATTAATTAATGAATTAAGTTACTGTCACTGCGTCAGACTCTTCCAGGTTAATCAGAAAGAACCTAGTATCACAGTTTAACTATAAATAATAATAAATAGGTATGGACATTAACACGCATCACCATTTAGTTCCATGGTAAGCTACGAGGCTTGTGTTATGGATACCAGATAGTTAATACACTACACAAATATAATTTATAAATACATACAAATTATAAATATAAACACCCATGACTGCAGTACAAACATTTTTGCTCGTCACACAAATGAATGCCCCGAGTGGGACTCAAACCCTTGACCGCTGGCACAGCAAGTAGGGTCACTATAAACTGAGCCAAACGTGTCGTCAAAGTTTCCACCTTACCTTTTGATGGCAAACCCCAATGCTATCATAACGAGACTAACATCTGCATCGTCGATACAAATATTCAATGCGATTCCTTGGGAAACCCTATTTAGGTTTGGAAGCCGCAAACTCCAGAGAGAAAGTCCATCTCAGACTAACACGGCAGGTACATAATTTATTTATTTATATTTTCCTTTTACATGTAAAGCCGAGTGCTATTACTAAAGAATTGAATGACAGATATGACGTCGCCAGTTTTCTTAGCACATATAAGTGTCCTCGTATCCTGTATTCTCACAGTCGTCCATTGGACCGCATTGTATTAGTAATAACGTATTAAAACAAAATGTTACGAATTTTTTCTCTGATATGCTTGGTCATGGGATCTCAGTCCGCTTCGGGTAAGCTATTTTTTAATTACATTAACTTAAATTTTAACCACTATATTGCAATCATCCCCTTTTCACATCCCGTTGTTGGGCATGGGCCTCTTTATATATGAGAGAATCAGACTATACTCCTCTGGGACCATCCATAAATTACGTCACACGTTAAGGGGGAGGGAGGGGGTCGACGAAGTGTGACATTGTGTGACAGGGGGATGGGAGGGGTCCTAGATTTCGTGACGTCACATTTCCAAATCGTAAAGTAATCGTTTTTTGTTTTGTTAATTTCTTGAAATGTTTAAATTGATGTTCATGTTATAAATAATAAATAAAAAATAATTTAAATGGATATAAAATTGCAAAATATGTGACGTCACACTAGGGAGGGGGGGGAGTCTCACAAGTGTGACCAGCTGTGACAAGGACGGGGGAGGGGTAAAAAAATCACGAAATTCGTGTGACGTAATTTATGGATGGCCCCTCTATAATGAAATTATAGTTAATTGTTAAAATACATGAATTTGTGATATATTTATCCGTATCGAGATAGACTTGCTTTGCTTTACATCGGCTGGCCCCGATTTCCAAAATATTCGATTAAGTATCTATAGTAAATGAAAAGCCCCATTCAGTTATTTTTTACTTTTTAGTGACTGAAAGTCAGTTTTTATTTTTTCATTTTTAGTGCAGACGTAAGCAGATAATTTGTAAGAAGAAAGTTTTTTAATAAAATATTTGATTAAGCCGTTTGTATGCTGCCAAATATATAAAAACTAACATCTTAAAAAACTCACTTTTATTAGTAACACTAAAAAATCAGGCTCTGGAACCAATTCTAACGTATTGGGCTTTTAAATCAAACCAAATAAGTTCAAATTCAAACTATTTACTATGAGCCCTTGAAGAGTTCTACTATCCGCCTTCTGGCCTCATAATCAGATCAGCTTTAAGATACCAATTTAATATACTATCATCGGAATTACAAACACTTGTGTAGTTTTCAGTCGCTATGATAATTAATTAGAAGTAGGTAAAAAAGTCTAATTAAATCTGTTAACACACTTGAAATTTCATGGTTTTTCCTGATTTTCTTGAAAACTGTATACTCTATGTCAAATAAAATATTATGGGTCCACCTCAAGACCTACCTTAATATTTTAAAGTAGCAAAATCGGCCAAACCCTCTCCGAGGATTCGGTAAACATATATAAAAACACATACAGACGAACATATAACCTCCGACTTTTTGGAAGTCGGTTAAAAATAACCTTCATTGTTAAGTTAGGGGTGACAATAAACATAACATTGTATTTAAAACTTAAAGTAAATAATGATGATCTAATAAATGCAAATTGGATTTATTTTCGCAAAACAAATATTTGTTATTGAAAATAAATACTGGTTTAGATGGGTAGTTTTTTGTTCCTTTTTTCCTTAGCAAGTACAAAAAAATCCATGCTATATTATATTGTATATAGTTTGATGACACGTTTGGCTTAGTTTGTAGTGACCCTACTTGCTGTGCCAGCGGTCGCGGGTTCAAGTCCCGCTGGGGGCATTTATTTGTGTGATAAACACGAATGTTTATACTCTAGTCTAGGATTTAGTTGCTACATTCAATATTTTTTATATTTGGGCTTAAGGCATAGTCAAATAAAAAACCTAGAGACAAAATATGATCCTTCAATCTTAAAAAAACTTGTTATACACCTTTGGTTACGGGACTCAGCGCACACGCGTGGAGTTTAGTTTGGCATTATGAAGCGAATCCTGGTAGACGCTTGGTACAAGTATACATTATCTATACATATAATAAAACTGTAGAGGTCGAATATCTGTACATAGAAAAAAATGGTAAAATCCTAGTCAGGGGGATGTAAGAAAAGAGATAGAACAAATCCAGATTTTTATCAAATTCCTTGTTTCTCTGTTTGAACGGGCTAATCTCTGAAACTGTTGGAACAATTTAAATGAGCCGCTAGTTCTATATTCCGCTACAGACCATTCCATTTTCGGGATAAAAATTAATTTCGGGATAATCTTAAATTATTTCAGAGATAATTCTAAAATAAATGAAATTCGGTGCAATTATAGCTGCATAATAATAATATTTTCACTAAACACTTTGTCCCGTACTTGGGTAGGCGATTTATCTGGTGCCCAAGATTGAAAATAATCATATAAAAGACTTATGCAACATCATCTATACATATAATAAAATTCTGAGTCGAATCTCTACATTAAATGTTTTTTTGGAAAATCTTATTCAAATAGACATTATTATCGATATAGAGGCCGACACTATAGTTTATAGAATTTTTGCCTATCTGTTTGTCTGTGACCGCATCACGAGAAAACCTCTGAACAGATTTTGATTAAATTTGGTACGATAATAGCTGGTTATCCGGGTCAATATATAGGATACTTTTTACTGCAGGAAAACATCTTATCTTTGAGAAATCTATACAAAACTTAACTATCTATATCTATACGTAACTAGGGATGAACCCAAGTGGAACGTGGGTGAGTCGCTAGTAAATCTATAAATATATGTAAAAAATTTATAAATTATTCCATAAATATAAACCTTGAATAATTACTACGTGATTGTAATTTTTAGCGCCGTTCATCAAACCATGCAAACCCTCTGATGGTGCATGCATCCTGGCTTCATCCAGAGCCGCCATACCACACTTCGCTAAGGGCTCACAGAATCTGGGCATAAAATCCGTGGATCCGATGCACTTCAAAGAGATCAAAAGTGACCACGCCGGTCTGAAGCTTTTGTTTAAAGATTCTACCATCACAGGTCTTAAAGATTGCGATCTTGAAACTAGCCAGTAAGTATTTTTGTAAATCATCTTGAAAAATATAATTTAAATGTGGTTTCTTTTGATTGTTTAAATTATAACATTTGAGTCTCTTATACGAAACGATATATTTTCAATATGTGAAGTTTAAAAATATGTGTTTTTTAAACAGTTATTAAGCATTTGACATTATACTATATATGGTTCCCCCTTAATTTAGTAGGAAACTGATTAATTATTAATTATTTAGAATACTCTTTTCCCAAAATAATTTAAAATGAATTCCTAGAATCGCCGCTGATAAAAGAAGTAGGTAGCCAAGTTTCAATTCTTTTTTTAATATTAAATAACCTTAATCCCTAAACAAAAAGTGGATTTGCAATATATTGTGTGAATTTTATTTAAAAAATTAGAATAAAGAAAATATGAGCTAATTATCCCATGCTATCCTTTCCTTACAGCGTCTTCTTAAGCAAGGAGGAAGGTTAGAAGGCTTGAATTATTTTCATCTTGGTGCAAATACTTTTGCATCTTCATAACATTATAAATAGGTGAACTTTTTCTAACAAAGATTTTTAACTCAAGAAAAAGACGTTCTTCTTATATCTACTACCAGCGGCTCACCCTCGCTTCGCTCGGGTTCGCCTCTAGACACACAATAACAACTCTATCCCACGGGAACCGTACATTTTCCCGGAATAAAAAGTAGCCTATTTGTTATTCTGATGAATGAACTATATTATCGCAAAGTTTCATTGAAATCTAATCAGTAGTTTTTGTGTACTAAGCTGTATAAGTTACTATAGTTTTTTAACTAACCCACGGAAACTATTTAATTTTTCGGGATGAAAAGTATCTAAGATGTCGACCGGGGATATAAGGTACCACCATACAATATTTCATTTAAATCGGTCCAACAGTTTCGGAGATTACCCCGTACAATCAGACAAACAGACAGACAGAGAAACAAAAAATTTGAAAAAAGTCTGGATATATTCTATTTCTCTTCTTACATCCCCCTGACTCGGTTTTTAGCATTTTTTTTTCTATGTATAGACATTCGACCTCTACAGTTTTATTATATGTGTAATAATTTGCAATATTATTAATTTTACTCATTTAAGTATAACCACAGATCTATACCACATATATAGAGTAGTATAACATTGATAAAGGTCGGTCGGCTTACTCGACTGCGGAAGTTCCATAAACCGTATAAATATTAAATTATAAATGGTTGTATGCACATTATCAATGATGACTTATTCTACTAACATAAACTATAATAATTATTTTTTAATTTAATCACCAATACTTAGCATCGATAAAAAGTACTTTTTTGATCGATTTATTGGAATGTGGAAATGGCATTTCTAAACATTATTATGATAACCTTAAGAGCGGCATTGCATTGAGATGGACTAAGTACGAACGGATTAGGACCAGCGTCCGAATCCGGCGTTGCCCATATACTAGACATACAAATTCAAATTCAAATTCAAAATATTTTATTCAGCATTAAATTATTACATTTTTTTACTGAACGTCATGAGTCTACTACCAGTTCGGAAAGAAGAAGCCTCAGACCTGAGAAGAACTGGCGAAAGAAACTCAGCGGGACTAATATTTTTTTAATAAATTATAATTTACAATATTACTATAAAGTTGAAGTAGCCTGGAGACGATTACTTCATTCCCAAGGCGTGCTATCTTCTATAAAATCATTTATTGTATAATAGCCTTTAGCACACAAACGTTCTTTAACAATTTTTTTGAATTTAGCGATGGAAGCTTTTTGAACATTTTCTGGGATCCTGTTGTACAAGCGTATACATTGTCCATAAAAAGAATTACTGACTCTCTGTAGACGAGTCACAGGCATTACAAGTTTGTGTTTGCTCCTAGTATTAATGTTATGCATGTCACAATTCTTGGGAAATTCATGTATATTTTTACGAACATACATAACATTTTCGAACACGTACAGATAAAGTTATACTACCCAGAAAGACCATTTTGCGTTTACTTCTTTTCCTACGTCAGTCTTCCATACAAGCGAATCAGGATACGTTATAGACACCGTTTATATTCCTATAAGAAGATCAAAAGGCATTTTTTTTTCGAAGTCGAAGGCAGTAATAAGAAAATTGATTACATAATTGCCATAATTAATAGTACTTGTCAAGAAAATTAAACCAGCTATTATCCCGTTGAAAATATAATTATCATAGTTTAAAAGGATTGTCCATTTTCTGATTGTATTTAATAATACATATGTTTTATTTTAATGAGCGCACGTTGTAACGCAATGGAGAAGTAATTTATAGGCATTGTGATATGTGACAGAGATGTTGGATTCGGTTCGTAGGCTAAAAACTGCTTAGATAATCATCCAAATATTTTTTTCATTTGGAAAAATCAGAATTTATATATTGCTTTCAACGCTAAATTTGTAATTTCGGTTGAGAAACATTTTTTTTTTAAATCGTTGAAATACAAGGCTATAGGGCGCAATCATGAAAACTCTGTAATTAATCAACACGTATGTATTTCAGATTAATAAAGTGTTTAAAGTAATTAACAAATTACTAGGAATCAAACGGTCGCGAGAGGAGTGAGTGGCGTACGTCAGCGGAACGCGTGTATTACGTAACGCGGTTACAGGCTCACTGGCGGGGTGGACGCGCGCCGGCGCGGGCGCCGCTAGGCACACGGAAACGCGGGGAGCGTCGCGGGGAACAAGGGCGAGTAGGGACGTTAGGTGCGGCGGTGTTGTTATAGTTCGTGCCACGAAAGATGAGACTTGACAAACCACGTGGTTTCAGTTGCGCAGAAGACGATTTATAGGTCACTTTAGCGGTACGAGGGCTGAGGCGGGAAGGGATCGGGCGTCGTCGGGGCGTCGAAAACTGCGCGGGAGGCGCGGTACGGCGCTGCGCATGCGTATTAGTTGCTTACCGTTCTCCTCACCCCGTGCAACCCCCGCTTGACTCCGCAATACAGACGAGTGCAACTTGTGTTTATTGTCTATTTTGTTTAAAGTTGTGTTGTATACGAATGCAGTTTTGTAAAATTTTGATTATTCCTCGAGATAAAACATTAAGAAGACAAAGTAGGAAGGTAGTTTACGATGTGTACACTTATATGTTAAAAGAAGCAAAGGAAGTGTACAAAATTTGAAGCAGGTACAAATACGTACCGTTGCGTGCCATGCGTATCATTTCGTAATAAATATTGTTAATTATTTTAATATAACATTGCTGTACACCTTATTCCGAATGACGTCGAAAAATCCCTAAAATAGATATAGAAATAAATTATAGATAACTATTTCGTACACGACTGTACCTGCGCAAGCTCCCCACTACTGACGCTCGTCAAGTCTCATCTTTCGTGGCACGTATTATACTACGCGCTATAAGGCATAGTAAAAGGGGGTTCGAATATTTTTCTATAGAAGCTGGCATTAGGAACCATTTTTTTTTCAAAGTAACGGCGCACGATATAACTGCTGTAAATGAATAGATTGTATACAGTAATCTATATAAGAGAAAACTTTGAACCCCTTTTTAAGCATATTGCATGTACGGAGGAGTATGAGTTTTGGCATAGTTAAAGTTTATTTAGAGAAGTAGTGCAGAAAGCCAAAAATTTTTGACTTTCTTTTACCCGCGAAACCGCTTGCATTTTTTATTTATATATAATTACTTCACCGCTAATAGATGCAGCATGACGTTAGATAACCTTCATCAATGTTATACGAGTACTTACATAATATAAAGATGAAAATTTTATTTGTCTGTACGTGCAAATCTTTGAATCTATGGACCCGTTTCAAAATTCTTATGGATTTTATAGGCTATCTATAATAACTTAAATAAAGAACCTCAATATCGATCAAACTTAATGAATTATGGTTGTTTGTTAACCACGGGGCGATCACTTGTATAAGTAATATAGTGCCCTAAAGTGTCATATTTCCGAAATATTTTGTGTAGTAAACTCAGACCAATAAAATAATAAAACTTTTGACCAAAGTATATCTATCGCACTTGGGAGTCGTAACACAACGCTTGTAACATTTTTTTAGCACACATGCGCAAATCTACACTATCTTACACCGAGTTACGCACACAAAGCCAAAACTAGGCTTCACATATTTCGTCGCGATTGTTTACGACGGCTCCGTCTATACTTTTTTATTGGTCTGAGGTAGTAAAGTATTTTTTAATAAATTTATTGAATGTTGGCAATACCACAACGGTTCTATCCCCTTTTTTAGTCAGTTCCTGGTTTCAAAACAGAATCTCTTTAAGTAAATACTCATACATATGTACAATAAACGTACAAATGTAGCTATTGAACTAATCTAGTGTTTAATTTTTCATTTGTATATACCTATTACAGATTGAAATCTATACAGATAAATAAAATTGGAGTGTCTGTTTGTAATATTAAAATAACCGCTTTTTACTAAATGCATATGGATGTATACACGGTACATATACCAAAACAACATATTTTACAATTTTTGTCCGTCTGTCTGTCTGTCTGTTTGTTCCGCCTAATCTCTGATGGCTGAACCGATTTTGTCGGGACTTTCACTGGCAGACAGCTGATGTAATAAGGAATAACTTAGGCTAATTTTATTTAAGAAAAAAAAATAGGGTCCCACGAAAAAAAATTAAAACCAAATTAATTAATGAATTTTGTTTTGGGAAGCAACCTAGGGACGAACCCAAGCGAAGCGAGGGTGAGTCTCTAGTAATGTAAATATGATTAAAATGTCTGATAGATGTGAAAACAGACATAGTTGGAGTTTTTTTTCTCCTATTCACATAGTCCAACAATGGCAACACACATAAGTGTGTAAGTGAGTATATTAGCACTTTTGAACTTCGGGTTGTTTCTGAATTTTCGGATAGAAAATTGCAGTAGCTTTGGCAGGCTTGGCAGCAAATTGCGACAGGCAGGAAATCGAACCCATAATCTTCGTGGCCTTTTAACTTTACTACTAGATCAATGAAACAATTACATACAATACGTAACTACTTTAGTTAGCGCCTCATGTGATAATTGTTTCGAGAAGAAATATACGTCGTAAATCAAATAATAGCTAAGCTAAGAAAATATTGATAGTTTTGCGGTCGATTTCCATGTGTAGTTAGTTTTTGTTTGAAATGCATGTATTGTTTTCTTTCATTAACACTAATGCATCGATCTTATACATATATATATATATATATATATATATATACGGTCGAATTGAGAACCTCCTCCTTTTTGGAAGTCGGTTGAAAAAGTACTAGATACACAATCAGCGACAAAAAAAATGTCCTCAACAAATGAGCGCTCATTTGAACATTTGAGCACGCTTTTGTTTTGTGAAAACAACTTTAAACATTGCACTTAAGGTTTAATTTACATTGTTATATATTTATTTCAACAAGAATAATTATTACCTAAACTATTGATGAATATATGCCTAGCAGGACTCACATTGACGGCTAAAATATAATATTAAAAAATCTTTGATACATTACCTGATTTTTTTAGGGTTCCGTACTCAAAGGGTAAACGGGACCCTATTATTAAGACTTCGCTGTCCGTTCGTCTGTCTGTCTGACAGTCACCAGGCTGTATCTCATGAACCGTGATAGTTAGACAGTTGAAATTTTTACAGATGATGTATTTCTGTTGCCGCTATATATAACAACAAATACTAAAAAACAGAATAAAGTAAATATTTAAGGGGGCTCCCATACAACAAACGTGATTTTTTTGCTCGTTTTTGCTCGATATTGATAACGGCAACAGGTAGACGCTTGAAATATTTACAGAATATTTAGTTATATATTCACTTTTAAAATAAATAATTAAATTAAAATAAAACAAATAGGGGGGCTCCCATACAACAGACATAATTTTTTTGCCGATTTTATAGACGGAACCCTTTGTGCGTGAGTCTGACTCGCACTTGGCCGGTTTTATTATATATTTAATTGGCTAATGTTTTATATATTAGTTCCACTACAATTTTATCGTATATTATAATAATAATAATATAATAAATCATTAGTAATTTTTTTTTTATTTTTTTTATTTTTTAATCATTTCAATTGTTTCAGAGATAGTACTTACAAACAATTCTAGCCATTTTATACACATATGTATAAGATTGAACGAACCAACACAAGGACTATTATATTTATACATATATAATCTAACTAGCGACTCCCGCCTATAATATTCGTAAAATTGACGTACGTTTGTATTTTTTTGAATTTCTTGGCTAATTCTAACATTTGCTACTACTAATAATATGGAATAGGTAGCCATCTATAAACTATTCAGTATGGAACTCCAGTAATTACGCATTGGGGACAATTGCACAAAGAAATTATTAACTATTAAAATAATCTGTTTGGTTTATTGCATGAATAGATTACATCATAATAATAGATCATTACGGACTATTAAACTTGTCTATAGCTTTTTACGAGTAGGTATATGCTTTTGAAATGAGTAAAAGTTTTATTTAAAAGATAATAAAAAAATCTATTATTATATATATATATATATATAAAACAAAGTCGTGTTAGTTACACCATTTAAAACTCAAGAACACATGATAAGGAGTATCTTAAGGTTACTTTTATGTTAGAAAAAGAATCAGGGTTCCGCGCAAAAAAATTAAAACCCACGAAATTGTGAACAAAATCCGCGCACCTAGTTAACGAATAATTTCGGGATTTTTTAGTAAATTGTGGTAATAATTAGTATAGATTGACATTTAAAAGACTACTTGCTTGCTACTTCTTTTTCTAAAAATTTTTTTTAGAAATGAAAAACATGTTACTCGGTTACTTTTCAACCGACTTTAAACAAAAGAGGAGCTTCTCAATTCGGTTGTTTTTTTTTTATGTTTTTTACCTCAGAACTCCGTTATTTATTAAGCGACAAGCAATTATACTTATATATATTTAGATTTGGAAAATTCTTTTTTTGTTTGAAAATTCCAGTTTGGTCACATTTAAATTTGAAGAAAATTGACATCCCTGGTAGTTTTTAAAAGTTTTAACTTAATTGCAGTACTAAAACTTCGTATAAATGCGTAAATAAAAGGGTTAAGAAAATATTTAACCGAGAATATTAAACATATATGAAGATCATAATACGAGTACATATTTTTATTTTTATATACCTTCCATTGTCTACTATTCTCCGATTCCAATTCAGTTTTTCATAGCTTTTATATTACTGTAGATAGCGACATCTATTGATGATTTTTTAAACTACACATAGTTAACTAATAATGTTATTAACGCATACACACGCTTTTTACCCGACTGCACCAGAAGGAGGGTTATGTTTTTCGGGTGTATGTATGTATATATATTTCTTTGGCACGCTCTGTAAGCTAGACGGCTTGACGGATTTCAGCTTGAGAGGTGTCAATAGATTTGTCTTAATTGTGAGAGTGACACTGGATATATCAAAATTATAAAAATTAAAATGGCAGAATTTAGGCGTCATATTATATTTTCAATTTTTTTATCTTGAACCTATCGAGTGGGGTATCAAAATAAAAGGTTTTATAAATGGCAACTGTATAAAATATATTATAACTAACTGTATAAAAAACTATATATTGTAACTGTATAAAAAAAAAATTGGAATGGGAAATATTCCTTAGTCAACTTGTTTTCATCTTTATAGTTCGCTTTTTATGCAGTCGGGTTTTTTATTTTTGTAATTTGATAGCTTTTCTTTTTAATAGAATGTATTTTTAATAATTTTTAACTTATGCCTCTGTTTTGTTAATAATGGTTGAATAATTTTTTTCTAAAAATATTCAATGTACAGATACCGCTCAGTTACAGTTTTATTATATGTATAATATTAAAATAAATATGTTGGGACATTAACACACAACACCATCTAATTCCATGGTACGCTAGGAGGTTTGCATCATGGATACCAGATAATTGATACACTACACATATATAACTTTTAAGACATACATATTATAAATATAAACACCCATGACTGGAGCAAAAACATTCGTGCTCGTCACACAAATCAATGGAGCTCCCAGCGGGACTCGAACCCGCGACCGCTGGTACAGCAAGAAGGGTCACTACAAACTGGGCAAACCTGCCGTGAAAAAATGTATTATATTAAAATATAACTAGTAGTTTTATTAATATTTCTTTGCTTCTTATGCGAAAATAACTCGGATTAATTATATATTATTGTTCTATAATCATGTTTATAAATATTTAGTTTATTGTTCTTTCAACAACAACGACGTCATGTCTTCTATACATTTAGTAAAAGTGTAACTGATCGCTGTCTGTACATGGAAGATTTTTGAGAAAAAACTATCATTCGGGGTCTTTATTAACGCAATAGAACCCAAAACAATTTTTTTACAATTTTTGTCTGTTTGTCTGTGTCTCCAAAACGGCTTAAACAATTTGCTTCACTTAAAATTAAGCATTTGTTTTATTTCAATCGATTCATAAATAAAAAAGTTATGTCAATTTAAAGAATCACCTAGGGACGAACACGAGCGAAGCGAGGAGCGCGCTAGTAGTAAAATATTTTTTATATCTACAGTAGGTACAGACTGATTAAAGAGAACTTTTTACCCGGTAAGTCGCAAATATTGCATTCCATACAATAATATTACAAATGTCCCATCCCTTTTAAAGAAATTAAACAGCCATAATTCAGGCTATTCCTAGTGCTATATTTGTTTTCTAATATCATAAGATCTCATCAGGTACAAAGAAACACTAGTTCAAGCATTAGCCATGTAAATTTCTAAGGACGACTCGATAGAACCAGTTATTGTATTTTCCCGTGGGAATGAAAGATTTTTCTGTAGTAAAAGGTATCCTAAATATTGACCCTAGTAATAAGTTATCACTACACAAAATTTAGTTAAAACCAATCCAGTACTTTTTGCGTGAAACGTGCACACACACAGACACATAGACACAAACAAACAAAAATTTTAGTAACTATTGTTTTCGGGTATATATTCTATACACAATACGTTTCAGTTATTATTTTTTTTTAATATGTAATATATTTTCATGTAGGGACAGATTTCGCTAAGTTACTATTTTATTATACGTATAGACTAGCAAAAATAAATCCAAAACAAATCTATCCTACGAGTTCAAGACTTGGCTAGTTTTTACCAGTAAAGCAAGTTTTTAGAAGAGTGAGACATGTTGATCTAACAATATAAAAACATAACTTGCGTATAGCATAAAGAAGATATAAGTGATTAGCCGAATATAAGGTCAAATCTTGAACTCAAATATGTTCTTATTAGTAAATTCTAGGATTATCTACAGAACTTGGCACCCATTTAGATCTCAATTCGTTTGTCGGTGAAGTTGACAACCACGCATATTCTTAATATTGAACTTGGCTCCCATTTTCACATTTATATTTTTGATGGGATATCATGACTTTTTGTAAAGAAACTATTATTATTCATAATTCCAAAGTGACCAGTAAATTCAATCTTTTTTTTTTTTCAAAATTTTGCGACTATTCGTTAGTGGATAGGGCGGAATAGGAAAATTTTATTTTATCATCATGGAAGATTTTCTCCTGGAAAAGAAAAAGTTTTTGCTATTGCTATGATTGCTATTGCTACTATATTTCAAAAGGCACTAGGTATTAAGCTATTGCTATTATATTTTGGAAGGCACGAAGGCAGGCAAGGTGTTAATAAAAATTAATTGAAAAAAATATTATAATTGTAAGAATTCACTGTTTTCAGATTTTTCCTTTTTTAAGCATACAATTACCCATCTGGACTCCAAATTTCAACTTTCTAAGTCATCTGGAAGTGGGTTAGGTTTTACTACTATATGTCAGTCAGTGATAAAAATGCCGTTTTTTAGACATTACTATCTCAATAACCATTTGAGCTGTATTTATGAAATTGGGGATTCTAGTTAATCTAAGGGGATTAAATAAATGAAAAAATGAGGTAAAAAGCAACTTCAAATGGTTCGTGTAAAATATATATATACGGTGCTGCGTCGCCGGTTCCTTTTGGCTTGAACTTGGCTGGACACGCTGCTGTGTGTCTTGATCTAGACTCGTGCAGATTAGGTACATAATTAAATTTGCCTTACGATGTCTTACGATGGGTCAACTGGCAACTATTATAATCGGTAGTCACTCATTAAAGCTATGAAATATATTTTTTTCTTTTCTTTTCACAACCATTTTATATTAATGAACTGATATTATTTATGTTATTTTAAGGAGTTTTTTTTATTATTTACATTTAAGTCTTTCTTCGTCCGATGGTTTCCATATATTTACAATTTGCCATTTCTATTCCATCTTAGGGATTGAATTTTATAAATTATATGATTACCTAAAGTCACCTAAATATTGAGTGGTTTGGTCTGGACATTGATATATCAGTCACGTCCAACAATTTTAATAAACTTTTTAAATTTTCACCTTCCATAATTATATAATAATTACACTACGGGACTCAAACGCGTGAATTTGATAGTGGCACAAATGTACACACACACATATATATATATACATTTTTATACTTTTTTATACTTGTACATGTACTTGTACATTTTATATTAAGACCTTTTTATTAACCTTTTTTTATAAATAATATTTGTGACATATGAGAAAAACGTTGGACATTAAAAGGCGTATAATAATTCAATGAAATTATTTTATTTATATTTCCAATAAAATAGAGGAATATAATAATACATTGCCGCAACGACCATAGTGGCTATGGTCCGCCTGTGACCACGGCTGGTGCAACCCAGTCGAAACGTCGGGAATAAGGTGTATAGTCACTAACAAATTTACGCGTTTAAGTCCCGTAGTGTAATTACTATATAATCTAATATATTTAAACGAGCAACTCTTGTGTATTTATTTATTTATACCGGCGATCTCGGAAACGGCTCTAACGATTTCGCTGAAATTTGGTACGTGGGGGTTTTCTGGGGCGAAAAATCGATCTAGATTAGTCTTATGTCTGGGAAAACGCGTGTTTTCAAGTTTTCATGCGGTTTTCCTTCGCATTATTCCAAGCAAAATATGGTCGATAATTTCTTACGCTCGTGAATAAGCATCATGGCCAAGCGGCTAAGGCGCAAGTTTGATAATCATAGATGTCTGGATTCGAATCTTGGTCGGATACAAAGTTTCTACTTTTGTTTATTTTGTTTTTTTTTTTTTTTTTGTATTTATTCAAGTTTTTAGTTTTTTTTTTAAAGAAAATTGTACACTTGCCCAAAAACTCCGAGCGAAGCTCGGTCCCCGAGATACTTTTGTTAAAATTAGCCTGCTTCTGTCATTTAAAATGTAAATTTTAATTACAGTTTCCTGTTACTTAAAATTATGTTTCAATGTTTACAGGCTCGATACAAGCAAAATGAAGCTGACGATACACATAAAATGCAACACAGTAATGACGGGAGACTACAAGCTCGATGGCAAGCTTCTCGTTCTGCCTGTGCAAGGCGAGGGCAAATACTCCATAAATATACGTAAGTGTTAATCTGAGGAAGTATTAAAAATATTAAAGGTCCCTAGTTAGTAGGTACGAGGTATATTATTATCATCATACATACATATATGTACAGCAAAATATTAAGTTCACTACAGCATTAAAGATGTGAATCAATTTAAAATGGATAAGTTTCCATTGTTTTTTTTTTTTGTATTAATTATAAAAATTTAAGCAAAATATAATTAAAACGTGAAAGAATTATTAAAATATCTCAACAAATGAAAAAGTTGTGAAACTTTAAATTTGCGCTTGTAGAATATTTTCATGACGTTACACGACTTTTAAATTCACCTTAACGATTTGCAGCAATTACCTGGTATTTGGGCTTGATTAATTTGTATTGAGTTATAGTGTCATTAGGGGTCTGAATAAATGGCTTAATCGAATATGTTTTTAAAAAACTTTCCTCTTACAAATGACTTTCTTATTACGTCTACACTAAAATTGGAAAAATAAAAACTTAAAATAATAAATAAAAACGGACTTCCAAGCACTGAAAATTAAAAAATAATTAAACAGGTCAGTGTGCTTTCATTTGTATTGGCTGGCACCGACTTCGAAAATATCTGATTAGGTATCTATTCTAAATGAAACCCCCCGTTTAGTTATTTTTTTTACTTTTCAGTGCCTGGAAGTCGGTTTTTTTTTGAAAGTTGTTTTCTTTCATCACATTTTAAATTTATAATATATTTATTTATAATATAATATTTTATATTTTTATAGGTGACATCGTTATCAAAATAGTTGTGGATCTAGCTACCGTCGATGGTGGAGATGGCAAGCCGCATTGGCACATCACCAAATTTAAACACAACTTCAAAGTATTGACTGGAACGACCTTCGATTTTAAGAATCTGTTCAACGGCAATCAAGTATTAGGTACTTTTTTTATTAAAAATAATATTATTAGTTAAATTTTTAAATTATACTTCAATGTGGAATTTGATATCTTAAAGATTCAAAATATGACATGTAATAAGGATAAAATCATTGTTGTGGTCTGCTTCGGCAGACCTGCCATCGGGGTGTCGTAGTTAAGTGGGAAAGCGATCCTGCGGCGCTCCATTAAGACGGGAGACCACCCCCGTCTTATTGAGTTTTAGTGGGGGGTACTGGCTTTTCTAGCCGGTTAGTCCCACATAACCTGTAGGTATTTATGCAGGTGGTATGCCTAAATGCATTTCCCAACGTTAAAAAAAAAGAAAACAGACTAGGTGGACCTTTTTTTTAATGCTGGAAATGCAAATTAAGTCTAAGATCTGATACTACAACAACTCAGCGAAACCTTCATCAACCACATGGTATATAGAGGATATAAGTTATAAAATAGAGTTAGGCGCTGATACTAACTGTTTTTATTTATTTATAGCCCAACCAGTACTTGATTTCGCTAAC
Organism: Fabriciana adippe; assembly: GCA_905404265.1. Lineage (NCBI taxonomy): Eukaryota > Metazoa > Arthropoda > Insecta > Lepidoptera > Nymphalidae > Fabriciana > Fabriciana adippe. The sequence goes on from FR989993.1 coordinate 792,371, forward strand.
ACCAATTGGAAGGAAGTAATGGAAGAGATCTCACCGTCAGTAATTGAAGTAGTTGTAAAAGAAGTTTTTAAATCTGTGGAAGCTTTGTTTAAAGCAGTACCCATCGAGGAACTTGTTTCTTAGTCGAAAAATTATAAAATATTGTTTAAAATTGGTGTTGTAAAATAAACGGTTGAATTAAATTTGTTATTTCATTGTTATTTCTTCATCAAGAAACATTATAGCTATAACTATTTTTCATGATAACCTTAAAGAAAATTCTACAATGGGTAAGATTTCTCTAAAGGAGGGCGCCACACGTATGACCTATTTACATTCAACCAGGTTAAGCAATTTATTGTGCTATCTCTTTTATACCTGGTTTTTTGCTTCAATTGTATTCGTATCTTACCTGTGCAATGTTTTGTACCTGGACGTTAGACCAGCTGATGGAAGAATTGAATAAGAGAGGTGAATCCTGCGGTGGTCCTGACTAACTGATAGACCAACACACAGCCTAAAATTAAAATGAAATTTGGAGGATGTATTCCTTATATGATGCAGGCATCTCATAAGAAAATATTTTTCGAAATTCATCCCCTAAGTGGGTAAAATAGGGGATTAAAGATTGAATGAAACTCTGTCATTCTTAATGTGAAATACACAGAAAGTGGTGTTTTTTTTAAAATGATGTCCACATAGACTTAAATATAAAGTTTGTGATTTCATCGATTTTGGTCGTCTTATTGCTTTAGCCCGCAATTTTTTCAGTTTTTGTCTTTTAGGAACAAATGATATCCGTTTTACTTACATTCTGCACTGCACATTTTGTCATTTTAATTAAATTTTAAATAAAATGAAATAAATTCTATCCACACTATGGAGCTTTACAATATACTGAGGGCCATAGTGATCACGAGATCTGGCGGGAGAAAAAGGCAAAATTATTTCTCATTATTTACGTACTATTAAAAAGGTAACATTCATTTTGTAATAAAACTTGAAACTATCCCATAAAGCCTATAATTCATAGACACCTTTAAACTACTTAAAAGAGATGAAAACTTCTTTAGAGAAAACATTAATGTACAAAAACTTTTATCAATGAACGAAAAGCGATATTTTAATTTCTAAACGTCAAATATTTGTCACGCTCGTTCTCAGGTGACGCCTGACGGCTCTAGAATACCTCTGGGCTCTGAACCTGATTGACAGAAATGGTCAAACAATTTCTCAAAAATGTCATTGAGTTCGTTTTCAATTCAAAACATTGCCACATGTCCTCGTTTATTTGATGCTAGAATTTGTATAATATTATTTTTGTATATATAACATGCTTTGTCCAGAAGTTTGGAATTTCCCACCGCCGAAGGTAATAACAGTACAGAAGAAACATGGTGATTTCGAAAGCGTATCAAAAATAGTGAACCTGAACAATTTTTATAGAAGTGCAATTATAGTGTGTCCAGATGAAATTAACACACCACAATTTATAGAAGATGCCTTACTCGAAGATAGTGATTTCTATAAAGTATTTAATTGTCCATTGGAAGAGTTTATAGATCCAATTTTTATACAAAATTTCATTAAATCTGGTAAACTGTATTTGTTATCCGATAGTAATTGTATCATAGAAAACTGTGCGGCTATTACGCCAGATGGAATCTTAACGTTACACGTTCTGTCACCTCTATATCAAACTCTAGGCCTTGAAGGCAAAAAGTGCCGAAATAATTATTATGAAATAAAGATTGATCTAAAAAATTTAAGAAACATTGACAGAATAAAAAAAGCTTTAATAAAGATGAAAACTCTCAACTTTTATGTATCTTGGGTACCAGATACAGAAGACGTTTGCCCTTCATCAATAGCTAAGTACTTATGTGACAAGAAAATATTAGTTTCATCCCATAGTTTAGAAGTGCAGAGATTGAATCCAGAAATAAAAGAAATTCCCACATTAGTCGATTCAGAAATAGATGAAATGGTGGAATGGATTGGTATGTTAGCTCTTGGTGCAGATTTGTCGCCAACAGAAAGTTACATCAGTACTTACAGTGAGCCGGAATGTGCTGCAACTATAAAATCATCTAGAATATCAGTATTAATTGTAAAAGGTTTTTTGACACCTAATTTAATTTTGAGTACATGCCAGTTACTATCTGATTATGCAAGTTCAAGGGAGTTAGATAATTATTGGGCATCTATAAGCGTTCAAAGCATAGAAGATAGTTTATGGCAGTGGAGTACAAGTACTCCGAGAGTGTTCTGTCCGCAGAATTGTTCTTGTAACATTTTTTTTTCTAGAGAAAGCAGTACAGTGTATTCTATAGGGCAATTAAAATATTCATAATATATATTTGTTTTACTTTTATTTCTCAGGTCATTCTCATTCTAAAAAGCCTATCACTTTTCTGTCTATGAAGTATGTCTAGGCAAAAATTATGTTGACACATTATTGCTCTATTATTATGAAAGGAGGACACTCCTTTAAGTATATATGTATATCATGCTAGAAACACCATGTATCTTGTCATTGTATTGTGCTAACTAGCACACCTAATGCACTATATTTTTCTATAGAAAATATACACTAGTAAACCTTACTACAGGATCATCTTTCATCCTCACATATTCTGTCCATCGAGCTGGGCTGCCTCACAGTGCCTTTCTTGGCTTTGCACCCAGCTGGATTGCCTGATCCTAAAAAGGCCTACAATCAATTTGTGTATTTCGTAAGATACACTTACAATAACTATTTTTATCTGTACAAAATATGCCTAGTTTTCGATAGTTCCCCATAAAATACTTACTTCGAGACCTACGGTAACAGGAAATTATAAAATAAAACAAAATATAAGATATATGTATTTATTGAATCAAAATAAGCTTGATATACAAACATTCCCCACACCACAAACCAACACACAGGAATGACTTTCCACAAAAGATAGTGTTGTTTAGGACATCTTAGAAACTAACTACACTGGATTATTCAAATACACTGGTTGCTTCACTGATTCAGCAATAAAATAAACATTTTTAAACATGGCCTAAAGATAGGTATTTGTTCTAATTTTGAACCCTTTAAAAACTAAACTACAGTTTAGTATATACTCTATATTATGTATTATATAATAAATCAACTACCGCTAATATAACATATTAGGTAGTAATTTCTTTTAAAAAAACACAATTTCCACCTGTACATTAGACAAATGTTTGGACAAAAAAAGCTATTTTAATAGTGGGTTGTTTTAATGATTATAACAGATTTATAACTCCCATATTATATTTTGGCCAAGCCAATAACACCGCAGGCAATGCGAGCTCCAGCATTGCCAGTGGTCTTGCTGAGTTCATGTCCACCAACACCGAGGTCATCAGGATCTGCATGGACCACCAGAGTGCGTCCAACTATACTGTTGGGACCAGATAGGGATATTTGAGAATCCTGAATGCTGACCTGGAAGTAAATTTTTACATTTTGTAAATATTAAATTTGCTTTTTAAATAAAACTATCTTTTCGGATTTTTCGTGAATTTATTTAGATTTTTGTTTGCAGAGGTTTCGGGAATTTGTGGGTAAGCACTATCTGTAACAAATATACGTCTCAAAAGTCAACGGTCATCAACCTTTGACTTTTAAGACGTCTAAACTATAGACTCTCCCGTGACCATGATTACTGTAAAACATTCGGAACGTCAGGAACCAAAAATCAAAATAAATCCGCGAAAAGATCCGAAAAGATAGTTTTATTTAAAATCAAATATGTCAATTGTCATATACTCACGTAAATCTAAGAAAGAATTCATAATAGTATTAGTCACACGTCTTATATTGTATGTTTGTCCGTTTGAAGTATGGATACAGTAAACCACAGCTATGCAGTTGCAATGCTAAAATGGCAGTAACGATTTCTCATATACTATAATAAAATAAATAATATTGTAACTCAAATTAAACTAACTAAAATCTCTATCCCAAGTCTTTATTTTACTCTCTCTCTGAGTATAGTATAGTATATAATAACTCATGCATGAAGTCTGTTTTTTCTATTTTTATTTTATTTTTTATATATATATTTTTTTGGCTTATCTTTTATTCAGGACTAGCGACATACCACTTGGCTCGGGTGCGTCCCTAGGTACGTTTTATTTTTTTTTTTGAGTGGAACCCTGATTATTCTAAAATAAAAGTAGCCAAGTTACTCCTTATAACATCAGCAATCTGCCAGTGAAAGTCCCGTAAAAACGGGTCAGCCGTTTCAGAGATTAGCCAGAACAGACAGACTGACAAAAAAATTAAAAGTTATATTTTTCTTATAAATACTGTATACAATTTGCATTTAGTAAAAACTAAAAAGCTATTATTTTGACATTACAACTTTATTTATCTGTACAGATAATGTCCCAAAAACCTTGAGATCTAAGACCTAAAATTAATAAGCATTGTATATTTAACTAAAACCTGATTAACACCGTTAAACTTGTGTATGTAGATAAAAACTAATCTATATGCTATGGATTAGCATTAGGATTTAGGGAATAAGCTATCTCGAGTCCAATGTTCACTAAGTCTTGTTAAATTATTATACAATATAGAAGTAATAAATACATACCTATACATATAGTAAAATTGTAACTAAGCCGAATCTGTACATTAAATATTTTTTGGAAAATCTTATTGAAATAGACAACATATGGGATACTTTTTACTGCAGGAAAATATCTCTTCTCTGAGAAATCTATACTAAACTTTAAAACGTAAGTAGGGACGAACCCGAGCGGAGCGAGGGTGAGTCGCTAGTATATATATATATATATATATATATATATATATACTCACAAACGGCACCGCATTTATATATTATGAGATGTGGCTATTAAATAAGAGACTTAACACTTTTCCGGCAAAACAAAAAGTCAACTTTAATGAGAACGAAGGTCATGCTTATATGGATTTTTTTACAGAAATTAAATATACTACATTTGAAAGAAAAAGCTTCAAATTAAACAGCTGTTTATTAGTGATGTTTGGTATATGCATACTTTCTCTAAAGCAGTGTCAGTCTCGTTATTTAGAAGCCATATCTCATATATTAGATCAAGATACGGCTGCAAGATTGCTACATTCATAGCATATTTAATCAAAATCATTATTTTATATACAATAATGAAAGGGACAATATGTTTTGACCTATGGGGTGCCTATTAAAATGTGCCCACTAGTATGTTTAATTAAATAATTAATAATTGATTTTCTGGAACAAAATCGATGCACTTGTTATTTAAATGAATTATACTCCACTTCACAGAAATATATGTAAAGAACTTGAAAAGTGATACTATACGTTCATGGCGTAAATTCATTATTTATATATCAAATTAAAGCTAATTTTTTTCTGTACCTGATAAACTACATCTGCCTATGTAAAATTAGCAATCTTGTAGCCGGACCTTAGTCCATATATTATTATTGTAATGTACCTTAGTAACACCTCCATCTGAACTAGCTTCAATATTGCCAAGATCTCCAACATGACGGATGGCAGCATCTGGGGCTCCATGGTCCTGCTTCAAGGGGTTGAAGTGAGGCCCTGCAGATGTGCAACCATTTGTGTTGTCACCAAATTCGTGTATGTGAAAACCATGTTTACCCTGGAACAATTACGTACATTATTACCTGACTGCAAGGAAAGGGTTATGTTTTTCGCGCCTATCTTTGTATGTTTGTTTGTAATATTCTTTATTCCCTCATATCTTCCAAACCACTCGATGGACTTCTTTAATTAAGGTACCGTTAGATTCATCTCATTAGTCCGAGTGTTCTTAAATAGGTGACATAAAAAAAAAATTAAAGATTCCATAGTGTGAAAAAGAAAAAAAAAATAGACGAACTGTGTGAAGTTGGGTATCGTTGAATAGATATTTAAAAAACATTTTTAGGTTTCTTTCATCATTTTTCGTTTTAAATAACAGTTTAAGGTATAAATTGATTTAAAGTTGGTTAACAACCATTCTCGCTAATTTTCCTATGCAGTCAGAGACATACATACGAGTGTGTACATATAACAGCAAGAATGAAACGTGCATGTCTCCGACTGCATAATACTATATTCCATCGTGAACTTGCTTTCATCTTTTTAGTTAGCTTTTACGCAGTCGGATTCTTTATTTTTATAATTTAATCCTTCTATTTAGAAATTCTATATCTCATAATCATCTTTTTATTTCTCAACCTTCTCTGTGAACAAATAAAACTTAAAAAAAGCTTTAATGTAACAAACAACACTACACACCTAACATACATATATAGCATTTATTAAATCACTTATAAAAGTATAAAAGATACTTCAGTAGTATGAATATTATCAAATAACTTACAATATGATATAGATTAAATATTATTATTTATTATACTACCGAGTCATTACAGTGTACAATTAAATCAGACATTATCATACAAGGTCAAGTGACCAGCTACTATTTGTTACTTTATTAATATGGAAGCTATGCAAATGTTTTACTTAGTAACCTATATTGTAATTATTATTATATTTAGTTTCAGTCTTTTAATACTGACAACATTGAATATTTTTATTTTACTACATTTAATCTATACAGATAAATAAAATTGTCTGTTTGTAATGTCAAAATAATAGCTTAATACTAAATGCATATGGAATTATATATGGTACTTATAAAACACAATTTTTAAAATTTTTAAAATTTGTCTGTCTGTCTGTCTATTTGTTCCGGCTAATCTCCGAAATGGCTGAACCAATTTTAATGGGACTTTCACTGGCAGATAGCTGATATTATAATAAGTAACCTAGGCTACTTTTATTTTAGAAAAAGAATTAGGATTTTGCTCAAAAAAATTAAAACATACCTAGGGACAAACCCGAGCGAAGCTAGGGTGAGTTGCTAGTTATTAAAACATGTATGTATTGTATTATAAAATTCCACCATAAAAATCAAGCTCGATATTTAAACAATTTAAATTAAATATATCTTTGAGCTAAGCTATTCTGTGATGGAAACCTTCATAGACTTAATAGTATGGGACTAATTTCGATGGAAACTTCCAAAGGATAAGTGAATAATTATTGTGATAAAGAAGCTACTGATAAATTTACAGAATGTATCTTAGAAATATGTATGCAATAGCAATAGTTCATTCTGCATAAAAATGTATTATAATAGATTCATGATGAGTCAGCACAATTAAAAATAATGTACATCTAGAAACATCTATTGAATCCTACTACTGCAAATTATAGATTTTTTAAATTTACCTTTGAGAGACCGTTGACTTCTCCGGAAACAACAACTGGGGACTTGTCATCCTGAAATAATAATTTGTTTCTTCATTAAACATTACTTCGTTAAAAGCATTTACATACTTCATAAATATTGTTACATAGATCACCTATGGAATCCTTTAAAAATTCACTATCTATCTAGATTCTCCTTTGTAGTATAATAACAATTAAAATAATAAGCACAATTAAAATTCCAAGAGACATCAAAACCTTGACCTACAGACCTCCACATATTCCCAAAGCAAATACCTAGTAGTACTTTCCAGAAAAGTTTTTACAGTACCACGACAAGCAGTAGATAAACAAGTTAAATGTTTTATTTATTCTTTTAAATTACGTCACGACTTAACCAAGGTTATAACATAATTATAAAAAACATACCTTCTGATCGAAGAAGACTGTGCCGCTAATGTCACCATTTAAAACACAAACTGCTTTGGCCGGCATTATTATGCAATTGATTTAGTTAATATTTAAATTAACGAATTCAATGAACGCACAGTAAGAAATGCGAAGTGCAAACGCGCGTGTTAACTGATAATTGATTAATCTATTACGAAATATGAAGACCGAAGTTATTATATAGCGATAGCTACCTCTAGTGTTCAAGTATAAAATAAGATTGTCAAATGGCATGTCATGTATTATAATTTATAACAGCCGATTTCTTACACGATTTTAGTAGACTTCGGAACGACTTAAAAGGTGCATTTATACCACACGATTTTATAAATTTCCTGATTTACTATTTATAATTTAATGTTTAGTTTTAATTAATTATATTTATTAAGTACTTAAACATTTTGCAAAAACATATTATGATGTCTGACGAGTGACGGATAACGATTGTAATACTGTGATCTTAACTCTTAAACGCTGGTAGCAAGTTTGATTCCCATTCAGACCAAATGCTTGCAATTCAACAAGTTCGTATTTTTTCTTATTTATAATATTGTCTTTAAAATTTAAATATCATAAAATTTAAACATGTCATAATAGTGTAAAAAAAACTATACTGTTTGCTAGATTCGATTTCAAGGTTTCAAGCTTGTAACTCGATTTCTTTGAAATTGACATTGAGAATCCTCGAACATTAATCTCACATGGGGTTTCTTTTTATGTCATTCAGATTAAAGATGTGTCAACTCGATTTACTAACTCGAGTTAACTCGAGTTGGGCTTAACTCGAATTAACTCGAGTTGAATTCTCTCTGACTCGAATTAGGCATTCTTAAATCCGATTTACATCAAACGAGCGAATGCTCATTCTATCCCCACCCTATCAAATTCTTTTAATGTAAACAGAGACAGAGCATTCTTTCGTTGTTCTCTTTGCGTTCACAAAGATTCTATAGAACATTCTAAGAATGCTCACTCGCTTGATGTAAACGGCACTAGAACAGTGTTCGCAACTGACTGACATGACTGCGTATGATGTACGAGAATACATTGCAAATGTACGATAATTTGTGAAGATGGGATGGGTTAAAATTTTTATCAGGATTAGGTAATGTTTTATAAAGAAAATTATTTGATTATGCATTTTAAGTATTTAGAATTTGTAATAAGGGAAAAAATGAAAACAGTCCTTTTTTTTTTTTTTTTTTTTTTTTTTTTTTTTTTTTTTTTTTTTTTTTTTTTTGCTCTCTCGTTTGCAGTGTTCGTAATCATAGGATTAGTTTTTTTTTTTTTTTTTTTTTTTTTTTTTTTTTTTTTTTTTTTGCTCTCCCGCCTGTACTAGGTGCAAACACTTTCAGGTTTACATTAATTTAAACCAAACAAATCATTCACTTCAATTTTCATCCAGTTAACTCGAGTTATGTAACTCGAGTTCAATTCGAGTTACGTGAATTTCAATTCGAGTTAAATCGAGTCATATTTTTTCCGAGTTGGCACATCTCTAATTCAGATTCAATAACAGGACTTATCGCGGTAGAATTTAGGTGAAAAGGAATATGCTGCTAATTTTATATACTGTTACTGAGAAGAAAAAGGGTATCGGTAAGGGGTTATCGGTTGAAAAGAGAACAATGGCTTAATTAATTGTTTTTAATTTTTAATGGAAAATAGAACTTGTATATTTTTTTCGTATATGATATTATACGTAGTGAGGAAACTACTGCATTACTTTATTTTTATTTTTTTTTTATTTTTATTTATTACAGGGAAACAAACAGTATTATATTACAGACAATTTACATTAAAAAAAATAAAAATAAACACATTTACCAATTAAGTTTCCACAAATAAAAAAAACACATAATTAGAGGAAAGAGTAGAAAGAATAAGACTAAATTAAACAACTATACAATACTATATACTATAAACATAATTAAGTATTAAATATTATGAAAATAATTGGATTATGTTATTAATAAATTTCTTGAAATTTAGAACGGAACAGTTCATTATGTCTATATGGTACTATGGTACTATGGTATTGGTATGGTATATGGTACCTACTTTCTATAAGAATTAGGATATTTTTAAGCGAAATAATGTTGTTTTTATTTATGAGTATTAAATATTATTAATAGTAACAATAAATATTGATTACTTATACGCGATGTACAATAAATTGAATTAAATAAATGTAATGCAATAAATTAATCAGAAGATAGAGATATTATCATTTAAATTAACAAAATCTGAAATTATGTATGTCATAATATGTGTAGTGCAATTATTGGAAGCAAAATAAAAAAAAAACAAGCAGTTGGATCTAAAGCGGCTTTATAATGTTACCTTTATGAAATATATTTTTATTAATATTGAAATTTAAACTATGTTAAAAATATACTTTTATTCTACTTTGTATTTAGTAATTTACCATAAAAATAAACAATTTTATTCATGATGATAAATTTTTAAAAGCTGTTTAAAAATAAATATGGAATGGAACGTTACTGTGTCTAATATAAAATATTGATTTTGTCAAGACTCAAGTGTCATTAGAGAGTAGAAAATAGAAATTAGTATAAAAAAAGCATTGGCCTGTTTTATTGTAATTTGTAAATGATAAAATATTTTGTTGTTAAAGAATTAGGTATTCGTTGTGTACAAGTGGAGTGTACAACGGCAACATGGAGCATAATGTGAATTTTATGGTGCCGTCCAACGTGCCCGCGGTAATTTCTTTTTTAAAAACATATCATATATCTATTTGCCTTTATGTTTTTATTGAGAATTTTAAAATAGTGTAGTCACTTCAATTTACATTATTATTATATTCCAGGTTATACCCTCTGAAATAATCACATCGACCAACATCATTGAAGAAGGCCCTAGAGTAACTTAATTTTTTCTATAATGTTCAGATAAGTAAAATACGTTTTTGCAAACTTATTTATTAAAAATTGACTCATGTTTCAGATCTGTCCAATGTGCTCATCGGAAATTCGATTCTTTTTTATAAACTTTAATGAAAAAATGTTAATGTGTGAAAACACAGAGTGTGACTTTCCATTTGGATATGAAAACTTGCAGTTTCTAAGAGTTGATAATGATGAAGATATGAGTGATGCGCTCTCTGTAAGAACTAAGCCAATATCCCCAAGATCACCACCTTCAAACTCTATTGTATCCGCAGGTGCTTGGTCAGAAATAGATAAAATAAATAGAGTTTATGATTCAGAAGACAGTCAAATAACAGAAACTCGCCAATTCACATCTTTAACTGGAAAAACTAAACGAAATAGAAAATTATCATTTACTAAAGACAGTGAAATCAAAATAAAGAAAAATGTCGAAGACATCAAAGGTTTGAACATGGAATTACAGGAAATAACAGCTTCTTCAAGTATTTTAAGTAATGAAAAGTGGATTAATAATTTAAAAAATCTCCAAGATCAATCTGGCATTCAACTTTTAAGACCTCAGGAGTTGAGGAGAGTGCAACAAGAGAAGAAAGAAGTCAAAATAGACATAGATACTGATAAAACGAGTAATATGTCTTCAATAAAAATTCAACTTGCTAATACGAGCAATGCTTAATGAATCATCCAGTTTTTCTTATATTTTCATTACAGAGTCAATGAAAAAGTGAAGTTCCTTTAGTTATATTAACTAGAAGTGTTTTTTTTTAGTTTATTTAAATATTTTTATACTGATTGGTTTTGTAAACCAAAATTAATTATAAAACGATACTATGTGGTATGGTACTAGTCACAGTTACTATGTATAATAGTAGTAATTATCATTACAATTAACACTTGTGTGTATCATATGAGTGTTTAGAAAATATAATATTGTATGTAAAGAGCTAGCAATTTTTTTCAATTTAATTCAATTTTCTTGTTAATGGCTCCAAAGCTTGCCAAATAAGCGCAGATTACCTCGCCAATGTCACATAGAATGGACAAGAAAAGAAGGAGATTTGTCAGTAAAATAAGATTAAAGATTAAATAGTTTTTTTTTTTTACTAAAAGTAATAGTGTTTTGTTTTTATGTCATTTTTGCTATACTGATATACTAAGGACTTAATTTTAGATTAAAAATGTTGCAGAAAATGAAAACTAATATTATTATAAATGTGCCAAGTCAGGACCTTTTTTATTTACTTACATATAATAAAAATTTTGGAAGCACAAAAAATTAGTTGATTTTCCACTTTTCTATATTTTTTTCAAAGTGAATCTAGATTTTTTTCTATTTCACTTGTATTATAATTTATGTCTAAATCCAATATTGATGTTATTTTGTGTAATATTTAAGAAGTAAGTAATTTTTTGTTCAATTTATATTGCTCAGTAATAAGTTTTTTCATCTTCGTAATAAGTTGTAAGTCATGGAGGTTTATTTTTTATGTTTAAAGATTTTTTTAAATTTTTTAAGAATTAAATTAAGGAAGGAACATCTTAATTGGAACACTAGTGTTTTTTTTTTTGGTTTTAAAATCTGTTACTAAGATTTAAATTTAGTTTATTGTTTTTAGTTTTGTTAAATGTTGTCATATTTTAAAAATGATTTTATTGTGATATTAGCTATAATTTCAAATAACCTATAATAAAAGCTTAAGAAATATGGTATTATGGTAATAATTTATGGTAATAATTTAATTTTTTTGTATTCCTTTTACCTATGCATTCAGCCTTTTTTAACATTCACTGCTGGGCACAGGCCTCTCTTCAGTGTGAATGGGATCAGACTATAGTCCATCGGGTTGACCAGGTTATATATCTATACATATAATAAAATTGGAAAATTGGAAAATCTTATTGAAATAGTCCTTATTACCGATACAGAGGTCGAATCTATAACTTTTAGGATTTTTGTCTGTCTGTTTCTCTATGTCTGGGAAGGTAACACGAGAAAGCCACTGGACAGATTTTGAGGAGATTTGGTATGATGATAGCTGGTTATCCGGATCAACATATAGGATACTTCTGACAGCGGGAAAATATTTTATCTTTGAGAAATCTATACTAACCGTTAAAACTTGGGACGAACCCGAGCAGAGTAAAGGTGAGTCGCTAGTTGGATATATAATTTAAATTAAAACTAATATACATAAAATAGCTAATAATGTTAACAATAATGTCAAAGGTCTCATCGATCCCACGGTCAGATTTTTGATAAGTTATATTTTTTACAACACGAATGTATGCAATGTATGTATTCAGCCCTTATTAACGTCCCACTTCTGGGCACGAACCTTTCTTTAAGGCGAGGGGAATCAGGCCATAGTCCACCACGCTGGCCAAGTGCGGGTTGGCGGACTGCACATGTCTTTCGAAAACTTTTTAGGTTTTCTCAGACATGCAGGTTTCATTAGAATGTTTTTTTTCGTTCACTGCAAGGCAAGTTGTAATCATTCGCACATGAAATTTTAGAGGTGCGAGACCCGTGGTTGAACCCGCTTCACTCGGTTTCCCAAGCGAGCGCGTCACCACTGGCCTACCACTGCTTTATCAACATGATTGTGCAAAAAAAAATATATATTGGGTAGCGAAGTGAACCATACTAATATAATAAATGCGAAAGTTTGATTTTCGTAGTTCCTATAGGTTCAACGGATTTTAGTGAAATTCAAACCAGAGACTGCTTATATTCTGGAGGTAGGTTACTTTTTACTCGACCCTGGCGAAGCCCAAAGGAGGGTTATGTGTTTGTTATTAATAAAGTTAAAGAAAAGGATTATTTTTTTTAGATTAGTATCTAATATGTTATGTACCTACTTAGCATTATTCATAACATCCTACTAATATTATAAATGCGAAAGTTTGTGAGGATGTATGGATGTATGGGTGTCCGGATGTCTGGATGTATGGATGTTTGTTACTCTTTCACGCAAAAACTACTGAATGGATTTTAATGAAACTTAACAATATTATAGCTCATACATCTGAATAATATATAGTTTACTTTTTATCCCGGAAAAATGTACGGTTGCCGTGGGATAGATTTGTTTTGTATTTTCCAGGCGAACCCGAACGACGCGAAGGTGAGCCGCTAGTTTTTATATAATTGTAATATTTTATTTGTCTAAAATTCTTCATATTTCTAGAAAATTATAGGAAATACGAAGTGACAGTAGCTTCACGGTCAAGAAAAATGAAAGTGAAATAAGATATAGTATATCGACAAGTAATTTCGCGGCTACCTGCCATTAACGGTGGTTGAGAGTTTGCACTATATACCTGTACCTACTAAACAAGATTCTGCCTGCAGTAACACCCGTGTAAAGTGTGATCCTTTTATTTTAAATAAAAAAAATCGCGGATTTATTATGATCTTTTTTTCAATATTCTTGCTTATTAATAAACAGTACCTACCTAGTATTGTTAAGACAATATAACATTTTAATGTACATGTGGAAAGTATCTGCTACAATAGCCGAGAGCATGCCCTCTGCTTGTACCAAAAATCAATTTTTTTTAAAGGTTCTTTAAAATTAAAGGATGCATGATAGGATGTAAGAAGAAAGGAAAACCATCGCCCATCTGTAATCTTACTACTATATAAATGCGAAATTTGGATGGATGGATGTTTGTTACTCAATCACTGAACGGTTGAACGGATCTGGATAAAATTTGGCACAGAGATAGATTATAGTCTGGAATAGCACATAGGCTACTTTTTATCTCTGAAAAATGTACAGTTCCCGTGGGTCACATTTGTTTTTGTTTTTCACTAGGGAAGAACCCCAGCGAAACGAGGGTGAGCCGCTAGTTAAGTATAATTTTATTAACATACTTATTGCTGGTTTTATGTAAGCGTATAAAATAATAACTAAAACATATTTTATGTAATACTCTTATTTAAGATTTGTTTATTTCTACTTGAGCCCAAACGTTCATAAATGATGACCACGAATGCTTGCGTGGTGTGCTATCTATTTACGTTAATAGCGGCTTCAATTCATTTTTGGTATTTTTTTTAGTAATATAGATATATGTATAGAAATCAAGATATTCTAGTTCTAGTATGGGTAATTTCAATACTATGCAATTTTAATGCGAGTGAAGTCATGTGAAAGAGCTAGTATATAACATTAAGTATTATAAAATGATTTAAAATACTTGTTTTAAAGAATCCACCAACATTCCCGATCAGATTTAATTAATAAAATATAGGAAGGAAGCCGGAACACGTCTTAGGAGTTTTGAACCTGACTTTCGCTGTCGATATCTTGCTAACAGTTACCGCTTGTGTACGACAAATTGTTTAATATAAGCTTACATTATTATTTTATAAATATTAAATCAACATTAATTGAGTTTTAGTTACGGTTAATTTTTTATTACGGTTATTTTTTTTTAAATTAGAGTTTAAATTGTATTTTTATTATTATTTAAAAATTCGATATTTATATATTTTTTAAATTTAATTTAACTGATATAAAACCTCTTCCGTTTGCGACTACTTAGTAATTGTACATACTTAAGTTTTTATTTATCCTTATATTGTAAGTCTTTAACTTAACCGTATTAAAATAAAAAAAGGTTCCCGCCAAAACGCTAATGTCATATCATGATCCCTGTTATAATCTTTTCTCTCCTCTACTAGAATGGTTTCTAGCATTATCTCAAAATGTTTTTTAATTCGTTGTTGGTTTAAAATTTAAAATATACTAAAGCTTTTAATAAATTTACACATATAATAAAATTCTAAGTGAGTCGAATCTGTGTATTAAATATTTTTTGGATAATCTTACTGAAATAGTCATTATTATTGATACAGAGGCCGGATCTATAGTTTTTAGCAGTTTTGTCTGTCCACTAGATAGATTTTGATGAAATTATGTATGATGATAGCTGGTTATCGGAGTCAACATATAGGATACTATTTACTGCGGGAAAATATCTCATCTCTAAGAAATCTATACTAAACGTTAAAACCTAAATAAAACGCGTTCGAAACGTTCTAAGGACTAGGATAGACTGAAGTACCTATACAAAAATTATTTTGTATAAATAATAAACATGACCCACTTAAGGAATAAAACCTATAAGAGCAGAATAGTTATGTATAGGAAGGGATTTTCAAAGTTTACTCGTAAGGTAAAAAATGCAATTTTTTTGTGAAAATAATATTTTTCTTTAATAAATTAATGTCATATTTTATCAATCAACTCAAATCAAATCAAAATATGCTTTATTCAAATAGATTTTTTACAAGCACTTTTGAATCGTCACATTTATATTTTAAATTTAAATTAAATGTCAGTGTAGTCAGTCCGTGAGGAATCTACTACCGGCTCGGAAGGCAGTTCAGTAAGAAGAGCCGGCGAGAAATTCAACAGTAGCACTTAAAATAATAATTGTGTACATTACTGTTATACAATAATTATTATATATTTATCCTACGTGAGACCTAACCAGACATTAGTTCCACGCATTGATATCTACAAAGTATTCCGTGACTGTATAATAAGCCTTCACTAATGCATTTTTAATTTTAGACTTAAATTGTTTAAATGGCAAGCTCAAAATCGATTGTGGAATTCTATTATACATGCCTTGCCACATAAACTAAACTAAATATGTGGACTCTTATTAACTGATATTTGTATTTAAATTATACCTACCAAATATAATTAATTGTTAATAATTGTATCAAAAAAAAGCTCAAGCAAAACCGCAAAAAATGATAAGTATTAAGTAAAATTGAAAATAGTAGTAGCAAGCCCGCACATATCGGTCGGAGCAGTTCGTTCTCACCGAGAGTATAAAGCGGGGAGACATTTCTCTGACCACAGTTTTGTAAAAACCGCGACAGTTAATAAACTTATGTGACGTGTTGGAACTTGGCTTTTAAAGGTAATTTAATTCGTATTTTATCCTTCAGTTATTAAATTCATAGACAATATATACCTGTGTATAAAAAAATCAAAATCATAGATAATATAAACCTATAAAAGATTAAAAAGAAAAGTTGGTAGTAAATAGTAATCCTTAAAAGAGTACGTATAGCATCAATTTAATTAAAATAATTATTAATTTCTCAAGTGGATTTTTTTAAATTCAATTTTATTAATCTTTTAAATTTCTTTTAAATTTTTATTACATATTTGATTAAATTCATATGTCATGTTTATGTTCTAATATAATTATATTTAATTATATTAGGCTATTGCCTGTACGAGCAATTCTCCTGGTTGTGAATTAGATTCATTTATACTGTCTGCTTTTTGTATCTAACATGTTAGTGATAGCATGTTTTGAAACTATATAATGTTTCAAAAAGAATAATGCATAAGTAACTGTGTAAAGCTTAGTTTATCTACTAAATTATCACGAATTGTTTTTTTAAATATGTAATAATAATAATATAATCAGCCATTTTTAACGTCCCACTGCTGGGCACGGGCTTCCCTTCAATACGAGGGGGATCAGACCATAGTCCACCACGCTGGCCAAGTGCGGGTTGGCGGACATTATAATAATGAAAAGCATTCTTAAGATCTTTTTAACCCTTATTTACATGAAGGACCACCCCTATTTTTTTGTAATAATACTAAAGAATTGTCTAGCATTTCACATGAGACATGTATCTATTTACTAAATCTTAACAATGTAACTCCAATAGTGTCTGAGAAAAATGATTGTGATAGACGGACAGACGAACAGGTAGGCATGACGAAATTATAACGGTTCCGATTTTGCCTTTGGGCTACGGACCTCTAAATTGGATTACATATATACATTATCTACACTGTTATATATATTATATTACGTAAGTCCTTTTTAATTTAAAGCTTATCTTAAAACTTTCAGATGATTACGCGCGCAGCATTTTACATTTTGATAGTAGCGAGTGTGCAAGGCGACACCAAAACATCTGGTATGTACTGTGCCTTTTTGTTAAACTTTTTTCAGCAATCTCGGTAAAATATGAACGAGGTATCATTCGCTTCGAAACGGCATGTAGATAGATGATTTTTTAAAAAAAAATCAAGTTCCGCTTGCAAAAATTGCCAAAGTTATGATCAATTAACTAAAAAAAAGGGTTTATTTTTTTGCAAATATTTATAATATATTTTTCAAATCTAAAAACAGATTCAAAAAGACAATCAAATTTAGGTCTCCCGGAACTGTAGGACCAATATTTATAATTTTCCCAGAGGGATGAAAATACGGCCTAAAACGGGTGCTCTGGCTTGCGCAAGCCACGCCTACTTCTGACACTTTATCAATAAACATTATTTTAACATATTAAATCCCGAAAATCCAATCAAATAAACATTCTTATAAAAAAATACGGCTCTCCCGAGCCTTATGTAGGCTATTTTTGGCAGTTATAAGCAAGTAGAGTTGCAGGCGAAAGCTCTTATTATATAATAATTGATCTTATGCCTCCTTTTCTTACATAAGACTTCCAAAAAGGCACCCATTGAAAACAATTTGAAAGTATTCGGTGACAACGCAGGTTCTATACAATTTTAACATACACTTGATATTTACATGAATTTCGAAGTCATGGTAAAAGTATGAGTTTGAAAGTTCACGGCATCACTTCTCATTGTTATTATTCTAAGAAAACACTATTATTTTTAACATAATCTTGAAATGTTTTACTTTAGTACTTTTTAGGGTTCCGTACCCAAAGGGTAAAACGGGACCCTATTACTAAGACTTCGCTGTCCATCCGTCTGTCTGTATGTCCGTCTGTCACCAGATTGTATCTCATGAACCGTTACAGTCAGACAGTAGAAATTTTCACAGATGATGCATTTCTGTTGCCGCTATAACAAGAAATACTAAAAAACAGAATAAAATAAATATTTAATATTATACCATACAACAAACGTGATTCTTTTGCTCGTTTTTGCTCGATATTGATAACGGCAACAGGTAGACGCTTGAAATATTCACAGAATATTTAGTTATATATTCACTTTAAAAATAAACAATTAAATTAAAATAAAACAAATATTTCAGGGCGGCTCCCATACAACAGACATTTTTTTTGCCGTTTTTATAGATAATGATACGGAACACTTCGTGCGCGAGTCCGACTCGCACTTGGCCGGTTTTTACT
Source organism: Fabriciana adippe (assembly GCA_905404265.1). Classification (NCBI taxonomy): domain Eukaryota; kingdom Metazoa; phylum Arthropoda; class Insecta; order Lepidoptera; family Nymphalidae; genus Fabriciana; species Fabriciana adippe. Next base: position 811,159 of record FR989993.1, read on the forward strand.
GTTTTCTCAATCTTTAATTGTAAGAGAAGAAAGAATATACGCGATATTTTATAGTATGTGAAAATATTTGTTATATTTTTCTTCGTCCTTTTATTTCATTACATTGAAATATTTATTATAAGCTTTTTTGTTTAATTTTCTAGTCATTTTGTTAATCTACATTAAGATACTATACATTTGTATGTGTATTATAAGTTTTTTTGGCTCAAATAACGGTTTTGAATGGCATCGCGCTTTTATTTTGCAAGTCTGTCTAATTATTTATATTTAATATAATTAAAATAAATTATGTTAAATCAATAATATATTATAATTATTGCAACACATTTACTCATCATTAGTAGCTTTTATAAAAATTCTTTATTGTTTTGCTAATAATGATATTGGAGAGTTTTATTTTTAAAATAAATCGACATACTTATTTTATTTATTAACACTGATAATGTTTAAATACAACTATCTTTTCGGATTTTTTCGCGGATTTATTTTGATTTTTGGTTCCCGACGTTTCGATTGCTTTACAGCAATCATGGTCACGGGAGAGACTAAGGTGTTAGATGTCTCAAAGGTATTATATAGTGAACAAAAAAACTTGAAAATTTTCAAGTTTTTTGAATTCATTTTGTTATTTGTGGGTAGGCTGTCTGTAACAACTATATAATACCTTTTAGACATCTAACACCTTAGTCTCTCCCGTGACCATGATTGCTGTAAAGCAATCGAAATGTCGGGAACCAAAAATCAAAATAAATCCGCGAAAAAATCCGAAAAGGTAGTTTTATTTAAATGTCAAATATTCGCGTATATCTAAGAAAGTATTAACACTGATAATAATTAAATATATGCATGATATTATTCAATTATTTACGACATTATATAAGTCCAAGTGTACTTTTTCCTTTTACGAGCAAGTAACTGTTGAAATCGAAAGTAGCTCTCTATTCATGACTTAGTTAATAAAAATGACGTATTTGTAAATATGGAAATTAGTACACTTTAAAGTATACTTTTTTTTTATTATATAAATGGCACCAGTGATGGCGGACAAGTATGATCATTTTAGTTAATTTGGTTGGTTAGAGTTAATTTTAAATTGTAGAGTTTCGTATACAAGACACGGTCATTTAGCTTATATGAATGAACTATGTTTTAAAATGTAATTTTTGTGGGTTTCATTAAAATATAATAATAATATATTTTATTTATCTTACATAATATGTGGCGTATTACATAATAAATTTTGCAATGAGGAATGGAATGCCGATAAAAACGAAGGACTTTTTAATAATTAAAACAAAAAAAGAACAAGTATGGGACCTAACTTGTACTTTATAGGAAAAATAAAGCGAAAGATTTGCTTTTTATGTTACATATTGTAAAGAAACGAAATTATTTTCCAGGTATTTCACAATTTTGGGCAAACGACTACAAAGTTTTCGATCAGATTTATGGAAGGACATCTGACAAGGACCTCTATGGGGCAACTCTACCACCTCCAATCCGGTTCGATGCTCCTAAAACCATACAAATCGGGGCATCCAATAAAAACGAGCGATATGTCACGTATGAAAAAAATATATTAGATCCGGAATTACCGTACGATTTTTCGGACCGATATGCAAAATTATTTTCCAAGTCTCTACATACGGGAAAGTCCAAGCCATCTTCTGCTTTACAATTCATAAGTTTCTCAGATTTTAAACCAATCAGTAAATCAACTGATCCAGAGACGTATAACTATTTGAAAAATCTAGAGAAGAAGACAAAGCAGAAGGAAACTAAGAACAAAGCTATCAGCTCTGATTTTGAAGAAGATGAAGCATATAAAAGTATTCAGGATATTTTAGACGCTCACGAAGCAAACAAAGCTGATTCTACTGAAGAACCGAGAACTAAACGACCTAAAGAAAGTGTTAGAAATAGAAACAGAAGTAAAGTTAGATTCATTAACAATAACAGTATAAAATCTTCAAACAGATGTGTGTCCGGAAGATGCAGGGCTCCGGTCCGTACGCGGCCATATTTGAAAATCAAACGCTACAGATACTCTAAACGCTGATTATAAGTAAAAAACCCAACGATGTCTAATAGATTTAAGGTATTTATTTGTAACTAACTACGAGACGCGACTTTACTCGTGTGTTCACTGTTGAGTATAATATGACTATTTATGGTGTTGTCTATAATGAGAGATTAAGTCGTATATTTTGATCTAGTGGACCAATGAAATTATACTTAACTATGATATTAACACGTTCACAGTCCCCCATACAAGGGTCATTTTTTTCCTGTCAAGTCCACTTGTATTTTTGTAATAATGTATTGTTTAGGTCCTATAATGAAACAAAATAAACAGACACACAAACGTCCTAAACATGTTTGAATATGGTAGTTAATTCCAAATAATTCTAAACACATTTAAATAAATTACTTTACTAAGAAAAACATTTAAAAGTGTCTTGAGAGATTTTATGTAGAATAGAAAGTCTGTCAAAACTACTTATCTATAATTTACATTAGCGGGAATAGATAAAAATATTCAATTCGGGTGCACGGTCGTTCATCGCCAAGCCCCAAAATATATTAAAAAGAAGTAAATAATCTTGAATTTCTGATTTTACAATGAATCGCTCTTTTTCTACAATCATATCTAGTATTGTTCTTTTTTTAACTTTTTTTTTTCTATATACAAACAACGTGTCTTCTCCATTCTACGCGACATTGGTGAAGTAAATCGTGTCCAAACGGCACTAAACAAAAGAATTGATTTGATTAATTTATCCAACTTAAAAATAAAAACAATATTTTATAATAAATTACCCAAATCGGACATTAATATTTTTTTTTATTACGTTTAGTAAGAAGTAATATTATTGTCCACACAAAAAATAACTTATTTAATTAACCTCATATTTCACAGTGAAACATTACGCAATATTGTTTTATTTTTTTTTTCTTATGTAATATAAATTATGTTTGTTAATTAATAATAGGTTTACTTTTTATATTTAATTATAATTTTTGTTAGAACTTATAATGTAAGTTAAATAATAAAAAGAAAATTAAAAACTTAATAATTGTGTTGTTTTTAATATTTCGTTATTATAAATATCTCAGTATGATTAAGTATTATATTACACTAGCGACTCACCCTCACTCCGCTCGGGTTCGTCCCTACTTACGTTTTAAAGTTTAGTATAGATTTTTCAGAGATGAGATATTTTCCCGCAGTAAAAATTATCCTATATGTTCACCCGGATAACCAGCTATCATCATACCAAATTTCATTAAAATCCCTCCAGTGGTTTTTCTATGATGCGGTAACAGACAGACAGACAGACAGACAAAAATTCTAAAAACGATAGATTCGGCCTCTGTATCGATAATAATGTGTATTTGAATAATATTTTCATATTTTCTAAAAAATATTTAATGCACCTACAAATTCGGCTCAGTTACAATTTTATTATACATATGTATAGATATAACGGGTTCGATTTCTATGACGAGCAAATCGTATTAGAGTTGATACGTAGAAGATCTTCTAAAGCTAATCGATTAAATAAAAAACTATTATTACTTAAAAATATATATTTCTTGTCGCGTGGTTGTTACGCGAACTTCTCCATTATATTTTTATAATTAAAAGTATTTGGAAAATAACTGCATTTTCACTCACGTTACTATTCAATGTTGTATAAAATATATAAAAAAAAAATTGTAGAAGAATTAAACACATATTGCGTCCTCTGTGTTTAAATCTCAAACAATTTAATAAATGTCCAAAAATTCTTTTTAGGGAAACATAATCTATGTAGTTACATCATTTAAGATTGGATTTTGTTAGCTTCCTAACAATTTCCATACATAATTTTACATTTCAGTTAAAAACATCAGTAATATCAGCTAAAAAAATCTGATATTTAATAAATAAAATTAGAATTTGTGACATTTTGCCGTCCATCCGTCCGTCCGTTAGCAATGGGATTACGTTTCTTTTTGTTGTCCTCTATCCCGTTGAGTAGGAACGGCGGTGCTCCTGCGCTGGCCGTTGAACGTCGGTCTATCTCCCGCGTGAGGTCATCTAAGAACTGCCCGCCCGTCTGCCTGGAAAATATTAGTTGTAATAATGGAAGAAATAATTATTTGTAACATTGCATGGCAAAATTCTATAAAAAAACCTATAAAATATAGAATCCATGGTGTTTAGAATGTTTAGCTTTTCGTACATCCTGTTAGTGGTTATTATATTAGCGGTGAACGGATTTCCTACCGGCAGTCGCAGACTAATTTCGATCAATAAACTCGTCATTTATTTAGCGTAAGCTGTTTATAAAAGTATAGATAACAGTGTGCATTCCTGATTCTTTCATAGCATCTTGTCACGAACGTATACGTAAAATTGCTTCACCGATCAGTGCTAGTGTATGTGGTTGCAAATGAAAAGTATTGGATTCTAATCTCAAATCTATACTAATATTATAAAGCTGAAGAGTTTGTTTGTTTGTTTGTTTGTTTGGTTGAACGCGCTAATCTCAGGAACTACTAATCCGATTTGAAAAATTCTTTTTGCATTAGATAGCCCGTTAACTGAGGAAGGCTATAGGTTATTTATCAAGCTGGAAAAATGTACTGTTCCCGTGGGATAGATTTGTTTTTGTCTAGGGACGAAACCGAAGCGAAGCGAGGGTGAGTCGCTAGTAACTTATAACTGATGTACACCTCATCACTTTCTGATCCTATAGAATATACCGTACTATGAGAGTTGATGATATAGTGAGAGGTCCTGTATTTGCGTACACTTTTCGCACTATAATATCTTTCGCGGTAATGACTAGACTCAATGACATTAGCAAGTCGATTTTTTTATGGTACACACACACAGCACCATCTAGTTCCATGGTAAGCTACGAGGCTTGTGTTATGGATACTAGGTAGTTGATACACTACTATATATAACTTTCAATACATACATATTATAAATATAAACACCCACGACTGGTGTACAAACATTCGTGCTCATCACACAAATGAATACCCTCAGCGGGGCTTGAACCCGCAACCGCTGGCACACCACACAAATAGGGTCACTACAAACTGAGCCAAACGTGTCGTCAAATTTTGCAGAAGCAATATATATACTATATAGCTTATGTATATATAGCTTATAATTTGTATATATATGACAAGTACGCACCGATCTGTAGTTCCCCTGCCGCTTTCCACATCATCATCAGCTCCCTTGTACATGGAGTATCCACGACGAGTTAGTTCCTCGTCAGGAGTCAGGCCGGGGTTGTGGAACGCGTGGTTTCTGTCTGGGCTCATCGTAAGCTTCCTGAAATTTTTGCATTTTTATTTATTAGAACATGCGTGCATTAATTTTGGTGTAAGTTATAGGAATGTTGTATAATATTTGGAACTGGTTGGATAGTCCTTTTCTGTGACCATTTTGCGAATATTATCTATACATATAATAAAATTCTAACTGAGTCGATTCTATATATTAAATATTTTTTGGAAAATCTTATTCAAATAGTCATTATTATCTATACAGATGCCGAATCTATAGTTTTTAGAATTTTTGCATGTCTCTCTGTCCGTATGTCTGTGACCGCATCATGAGAAAACCACTGGACAGATTTGGATGAAAGTTGGTATGATGATAGCTGGTTATCCGGGTCAACATATAGGATACTTTTTACTGCGGGAAAATATCTCATCTCTGAGAAATCTATACTAAACGTTAAAACGTAGTATAGAATAAAATAAGGATAGAAGAATCTAGAAGTGGTTCTGGAAGTTAAATTAAAAATTCTACTACATACCCCATATGTAATGCAATCGAGATATGCAATGTATGTTAAACAGGTCAAACTAATAAAGTTGGTCAAATATATATGTATACTCACTGAACCCGCAGACGTCCGCTAGCACTAAGATCGATTACTTTTTGACGCAAGCTCGCTACTTGACTGAAGAGGACCATGCACAGGATGAAGAGTAGCAGCCACGCACCGCTGAAAACGCTTATTATTATGATCGTCGAAGTGTCCTGAAAAAGATGGTAATAATTGTTGAAAATAAACCAAGTTAATCATATCCAAGGGATTTTTATTCAGATTATAGGATAAAAGCTGTAATACATATTTGCGTAACATAATGTTTTACATAATATGTATTAAATTTTAAATACATAATACGTTTGTTTATGTGAAAGTCGAGATTTTATTTAATATTTTTCATCGATTTACGATAGAAAATTAGTCTCCATCAAAATTGCTTTTACTTTTTGAATCATACAAAATCTGTGTCAACCATAGTCCGTTTAAAATATTGGTGGAAGAATTTTTCGAATACCTTGAGTAGTTTTGGACATTACATACAAACTATACCTTTTTATAATATTAGTGTAGTATTTAGTTAATTTATAATATGGAAGTTATAATATGTCATAGTTGATTACTAGCAGAACCCGTGGTTTCGCTCGCACAAAAACTACAAAAAAAAAAAAAAAACTCCAAAAAGATAGGTTTCATACAAACTTTTATACCCAATTTTATCCCGAATTTCGAAAATGCTAAAACACGTATTTATTTATTTGTATTTAAGAACATTAACCCCAAGTTTCAAGCAATACTGATCATAAATATTTTTTTGGGTTGTATTATATCGTGTTTTACCGTAGGAATGAAATAATCTTCCGCGGTGAAAAGTAGTCTATATCATTCTCCAGCTCTCCATCCATCTTCACACAAAATAATCAAGCCAATTCGTCACTCTGTTTCGACGTGACAGAAGGACAAACAAACACACTGTCACATTTGTAATATTAGTATGGAATATCTTCTGTCGCAAACAATAAACATGTAAAAAAAAAATAACAGTACAAGAATTAACTATTTTGGTAGTGAAAATAACTACAGATTTTTTTTTTAATTTGAAGTTTCTACAATTTTTTGCTTTTACTATAGCGCGCCTTGTAGTGGTTAGAGGATGAATATAAATAGTGTGTCATTGCTATTATTATATACAGCGCCGGATTTAACCATAGCGTCGCCCCTGGGCATAGTAAAAATGCCGTCCTATTATCGAAATTTTGCATAAAATAGGTAAGGTTGCATTTCGGAATTGACACTTTGGCTAACCGAAGATGCTTGCTCGATACTTTGTTCCTATACAAACTGGTTAATGGTACTTTGGACTGCCCACAACTACTTAACCTTATCCAAATTTCAGCGCCTTCTAAGTGCTTACGCTTAGATAAACGAGCGTTCTTCGTGACACATGCTACTTACTCTAATTTGGGGTATAACTCACCTCTTAATAGAGTTATGAGATCCTATAGTTTAATTAGCAGGAATAAGGACATTGATATATTTAATGATAGCTTGCCTAGTTTTAAAAAAAAGATTGGTGTACTTATAGCGTCATATTATACTAAATAATCGCTTGTGTAACATAGATATATTAATTATTAATTTTTAAATTTTTTTAAATTATAAACTAATTTTTATTTGTAAGCTGTAACAATGTGAATCTTTAAGGTACTTTTTTTTTAATATTCTAAATGTTGTTTTGCCTTTACATATAATATTTCTTTAAATGTCGTTATCACCTATAATTAAGGTACTACTCTAACTGCTCTATTTTCTATGTATGTTATAATGTGTTTAGTTTGTACTTTGTTGGTGTTCTAATAAATAAAATAAATAAATAAAAATAAATAAATAAAAGTTTCGAAAAAGTTTCAATTTTATTAAACATACATTTTTCGAAAAATGAACTAGTTATTTTTTTGTAATTATATTTTTTTTGGAAATTAAAAAAAAAACACTTGATAACGCGAAGAAAATTTTTTTTCCCACCGTTTGAATTTTGCCGCCCCTAAAAATTTATCGCCCTGGGCCCCGAGTGCCCCTAGTAAATCCAGCGCTAGTTATATATATTTTTTAATAAATTGCCGTACTTACTGTAAAATAGAATATGCTATATCAAAAGTGTTTGTTTATTTGTACATAGTGTTCCATAGAGCATAAAAGTAAATAGAATAGAATGCACACATACAGACACGTGGAAAAAACTACCCTACAAGTTGTTAGTCATCTGCTTTACTTAGTCTATCATGTAAAGTATTTGAAATGTGGGCAGCAAAAATTCAAAATAACCTCGACTAAGCCCGATAAGATTTTATTTCATTTTAAATGTTCACTTTCATCTGTCAGGCCTACAGACATACACCATGACGAAAGAACGTTGCATGCGTCACTTCATGTAATAATTACTCACAGATTTTCAACCAACTTTTAAAAAGGAGGAGGTACTCAATTTGATATATATATATATATATATATATATATGTATATATATATGTGTGTGTGTGTGTGTGTGTGTGTGTGTGTGTGTGTGTGTGTGTGTGTGTGTGTGTGTGTGTGTGTGTGTGTTTTATGTAAAAACTACTGAATGGATTTTAATGAAACTTTACAATAATATAGTTCATACATCAGAATAACATATAGGCTACTTTTTATCCCGGAAAAATGTACGGTTTCCGAAGGATAAATTTGTTTTTGTTTTTCTAGAAGCGAACCCAAACGAAGCGTGAGCCGCTAGTTAATTTATTCCCAGTGGGTATGTAAAATGAAATTGAAAATATGGAACGAAATTTTTTTCCAAAAATTATTCTTGCATTATTGCATTAGGGGAGATGCGCGTAATACGATCCCTCGAGGTAAAATGATTCCCCACCGTATACGAATAACTACTAACGACATCTATCCAAATTCGCAATAAACGTCATCTCCGCAACCCCGCCAGTTGCCTCTCCGAGTGTCATGGCGGTGTGAGCACTTTGCGTGGTTTTATTAGAATAAAAATAAAAAACGTGCTTCTAATCTAAGGTAAGCCTATTTTTCGAGTTTCATTACTTTCTGCATGTTAAGGTTTATTGAAATGTTGTTTTATTGGCGGATTCCATTAACGTTCAGCTATATTTAAGGAATGTTTGAATACCGCACGTTGTATTTAAAAGTTATATTTTGATCGATGTCTTGAAATTTGATGTTTGAGGTGAAATGATCCCTCACATGATCATGCCACGAGCTTACAAACGTAAAACCACTCGCCAAAATTGACCTGAGGAACAAATGCGAAAGGCTCTGGATGCCGTCAAAGATGGTCTTAATTGTTTTTTTTTTTAATTATGAAAAAGAGTTTATTTTTTTATTTATATTTTGTTATTTATATAAACCTTAAAATGTTTGTTACAGTTGTTTAACGTTTAATTTTGTTGATTTAGTAGTAAAAAAATGATCTCCAATATAACTCAAGACTAGAATGTTTTTGTTGCTTTAAGCAATAGGTACATATGATTAAAATAAATAACTGGCTGTTTTATTTTGTTAATATTAAATATCGTAGGGTATAAAATGAACCCTGGGATCATTTTAACCCATCCCAGGGATCGTTTTATACACATGTATGTATAAAACGATCCCTTATTAAACTTTTAAAAGATATGACGAAACTAATAAATCACATACATATCATCACAAATAAGTATGCAGATACAAAGATAAGTAAATTCACTATCCTTAACAATTTAAATCTTGTATTTTTGTCTTAAACTTTGAACGAAGTAAAGATTTTCCCTTAAGGGGATCATTTTGCACGCATCTCCAATACTTTAGTTTGTTATTGCAGATAAATCAAATAATCTAGAACCTAGATAAGTGGTGCTGTGGTCGAGATAGAGAAATCTTAAATTCGGAAAGGAAAAAACAACAACAACATCCATAAAGTCAACTAGTTTTAATATGTATTAGTAAGCACTCAAAAGCCATAGTTGTAATACGTAAGGCAGATAACGTGTTGACCAATCGTGGATGTACTTCAAAAATTCTAAGATATCCTAATCACTTGAGACACCTGATAATGTAAAAATTTTATATACTGATGTTTTATTACAATTCTACATTTGACGACATGTTTGGCTCAGTTTGTAGTGACCCTACTTACTGTGTCAGCGGTCGCGGGTTCGAGTGTTCATTTGTGTGATGAGCACGAATGTTTATACTCCAGTCATGGGTGTTTATATTTATAATATGTATGTATTTAAAGTTATATATGTGTAGTGTATCAACTATCTGGTATCTATAACACAGGCCTCGTAGTTTAACATGGAACTAGATGGTGCTGTGTGTTTAATGTCCCAACATATTTGTTTATTATTTATTTACGTGTCGTTACACATCAGAGTTTTTGTACTTATTTCTTCAATTAAATTGGTCTTATATGTTTACGTTTGGTTTTGGTCCCATATACCTACATTTTTCAAGAAAAAAAAATCCTCATATTATGAGTATATTGAGTACTTTTTAAGGGATTTTAATTAAAAAGTTAGTGTATGTTCGTTTTAGAATAGATATTTTTGCTCTAATGTTTAAACGTAGGTCCATGAATTATTTGCTTTAGTGGTAAGGTGGATTTCATTCGTTTTTTTAAATTTTTTAATAATTAAAACGATATATAGTAAAGATTTTAGTTTCTATTTCCTTCTCGTTTACCTTTCTTAAGCACTGGAATTGGCCTGGAATTTGGAGCATAATTACGCTGCCAGACTTTGTATAGAAAAGCAAATCTAGTAACTGCTAAATAAATGTAGATTGAAAAAAAAAAGACTTACGAGTTCCATTGCGTTTGTAAAGCCTCGCTTGAAATGGAAGTGCAATCTGAAAAAACAACCAAAACAAACCAGATTAAAACGATAAGATCATTTTTATTTTTGCTACACCAAAGTACAAGTAGCCCAGTCCATCTTAGGAACGGCGGAACCGTTTTTTATGAAATTTTCACTGGCACAAACAGAATTTAAGAGATGCCTAGCTATGACGAGATGGCATTATCAAATATTGGCATCTGCATAGGCCATTAATTCCTCAATTGGTTTCTATAAAGTTAGTTAAGTTTCGAAAGTTACCAAGGAATGTGGCTAAGAGAGGCGAGGGCAAGAGGCTAGTAAAAGTTATGTACAATAGATTGATCTAAGTCTAAAAGACCCAATCATTAATGTAAGGGTTAAATCTTTAAACCGTATATTGAATTAATTTTTCATATTTCATTTGTTGCTGAAAATTGGATTTTATTCGTTATTTTTGTACTAAAGTCAATAAAAACAATGAAAATACTTACCGTAATAACTAAGGGTATGGACACATGTTTATCGTAAGTGAGCGAAACGCGCACTGTACGTTGTTATCAAGATAGCAGCTGATAACGTAGTCACGATGCCCATCTCGCGTATGTATGTACGTGTCGGGTCCCGGACTTTATCTCCAATGATACTTGTTGGAATGTGGGATATGCGTTTTAAGTTAAATAAAGTTCACAGTATTACATCTTGTTCTATATCTATGCATATAATAAATCTATACATAATTATAATAAAATTGTAACTAAGCCGAATCCGTACATTAAATATTTTTTCGAATTGAAATCGACATTATTATCGATATAAAGACGGAATCTATAGTTTTTAGATTTTTTTGTCTGTTTGTCTGTTACTGCATCACGGAAAAACCACTGGACAGATTTTGATGAAATTTGGTATGACGACAGCTGGTTATCCGGGTCAACATAAAGAATACTTTTTACTTCTGGAAAATATCTCATCTCTGAGAAATCTATACTAAACGTTAAAATGTAAGTAGGGACGAACCCGAGCGGAGCGAGGTGAGTCGCTAGTATTATATAAAATCGATGTATGTATGTATATTCTCTATAGACTAGAGAACAGCTGGAGCCTTTGTGTTACTTCAGGACATAGTCATCTGTTTACTAAAACTCCAAATTCATCAAACCTTTTTAATGTGAAGAAATACATACTTTCGCATTTATAATAATCGTCTAATTCACACAAAATTCATTTTCAAAAGATTTACTAATATCGTTTGAATAGTGTTCTACATCTTGGAGGTGTATGCTTTGCTGTTCAGACAGAAAGCCCATATTGTAGGTTTCATCAACATCGCTCAAAAAATTTTTTGCTTTCTTTATCGGATCCTTCTTATTCCAAGAAATTTACCTAAAGGCAGCTTGACACCAGTACTAGGCGGTCACATAGTGGTCGCATAGTATTTAAAATTAAAGTATCAACTATATTTAAATATTTTTTTGATATATTTTCATATTTTTTTTAATTTTCTTCGATAGTGTTTGGGGGTAGCTTAGTAGCAAGAAATCCAGCTGGGTGTGAATTTAAGTAGCTCCTTGTACAATATCATATAATCACAGCAGTGGATAGTGAGAGTAAACTCTTCGTTGAGGTGTCCTGGTTGAGTAAGTATACCAGAGGTGCGTCATCAAGCTCAGAAAGCTCCGTTTTAGTGATTAGTACAGGCTTTTCTATCCGGTGAGCTTCTACAGAATCATCTGTTCTGCAGTTGATATGCAAAATGTATCTAAACCCTTAATTAGTCCACAAAATTAAGCAAAAGTGCAATACGATAATTAGTGTTTGAATAATTTATACTTGACTTCTCAGAATTCTTGACATAATTAATAAATAATCAGGAACAAAGAAAAACTAATAAGCATGTAAAAATAATAAATGACAATACTTTCTTACATTCTAATATATCTAGCTACCTATTTTAAAGGCGTAATTTTCATTATTATCATTTATAGATAATATATATGAATTGATAAACAGTGATTAGTATACATTAATTATAGATATGTATGTTATACATTTTTTATAAATACTTTTAAATATGTTAATGATAATAATAAAAATAATAAGCTCTTTATTTATTTACTAGCTTTTATTTATTTTTTTCCCAATCCTAACTTACATTATTAATAGTACCTAAAGTAATTAAAAAAAAATAATGCAGTTAATTAGAGAAAGTATTTTTTTTGTTTTTACTTTTTAATGGTCCTGAATTGGAACCCCAGATTGGGTATAGACCTCCCCCAGTTTTGTCCAAATTTCTCTATCTTTCGCCTTGGTAACAAAATATAAATAACTAGCGATCCACCTTCGCTTCACTCGGGTTCGTGCCTAGGTGATTCTCCATACAAACTTTCATCGCCATTTTCACCTCCTTAAGGGATGATTTCAGGAATAAAAAAAATATCCTATGTCCTGCTCAGAGTCTCAAGCCATCTTCTTACCAAATTTCATCTAAAGCGGTCCAGTAGTTTTTGAGTTTATTTGTTACAAATATACAAAAATACGGATCTATCCTCTTTATAATATTAGTGTACATTTATTAGTGTTAGTTAGATTAGTGTAGATAATCAATCTATCTTGTACTTTAGTAAATTGTAAAGCATCCAGCCGGGCGTGAGGCCAAGAGACTCAAGACAGTCCATCTTGTTGGGTGGAAGGTGTACTATGCGGGTTGCTGCTGGTGTTTCTCTAATATTAACCCCTTGGTTATCGTGGATGGGGAGGATAACCTCATTAAAAATCACCCTAGTTCCAAGTTCAGGCGAGCCGAGGGGATGCACGGTCGGAGGGAAAACCGGCTTTATCGTTAGAGGAATATTTTGGCAAGCCAGCCGTCAGGGCGTCAAGTGTTATGGTGATTCTGCGGCACCCCAATAAGACGGGGAAGGTTTCTATTGGTTTTCAGTGGGTAGTACTTATTTTTCTAGCCAGTGAGTTTTCTCATAACACGTAATAAGCGTATGTATGTAGATGGTATGCATAAATGCATTTCTTAACATTAAAAAAAATGTATTTATGATACTACTTGATAAAAAAAAACAAAACCACAAAACCTCTTTATTAGAAGTCGGTTACAAAGTAAAGTTAGAAATAGTGATCGAAGCCATAAACTTATTATAGGTATTAAATAAATAATTTCCACAAAGAACCCAATAGAATGTTATAGTAGCAATGATCATTAATAATTATCATAAAAGGAAGTATTTACATACATGTAATAATAAAAATTATATAAGGTAATAAAAATATATAGGTACAAGTGTACATTATAATACATAATAGATTCTTAATGGCCAGACTCTGAGAAACTGTGGATTTCAGTTTTTTTTTCGTAATGCCTTGGAATTGCGTTATCAGACGCAATACATTCTGCCAGTGTCACGTATTGTGAGAAAGATACGAATGAGTCAGAATTTTTTTAATAATCCTGTAAAATCTGACTGTCTAAAAGTCTGTTTGTCTTAAAATAGTGCAGTGTGTGAGTGTGCACTTGTTACCTGTGCAGACTCATGAGTACTCTTGATTCTTTTAATTTTAACCCTCCTAGTCCAGATCTGATAAGATCGGTGAAAGATTCGACGCAATATTCTGCGAGGTAACTATAAAAATTTTATATACATATGTATGTAACTTTTTGTGTATGTTTATTTATATTAAGTTTTAATGACTTGCACTTTATGCACCTTTCTACTCTTCTCACTTATTTTCTTATATTTTTTTTCTATCGTTCGTCTGTAAGAGATCGTTTTTAATGATAAGGCTGCCTTTGCACATCTCTTTAATTGTATTTTTTTTTATATACCATTTTCGTGTAGGTACAATAAAGTGTTATAAAAAATAAATAAATAACAATAATTATAATTGCGTCCATAAAAAACAACAAACAGGTACGGAAAGATACTTATACTGTAGAGAAATTATGAAAAATTGATATTTTTATAGAGTGATAGTACAGAAACACAAGTAAGTTGTATTGGAAACCGTAGGCGTTAGTTCCGAACAACTACTAAGACTTTCGGATGCGGATGAGGAAAGAAAGGATATAAATAAATAAATATGTTGGGGCATTCACACACAGCACCATATAATGCCACGGTAAGCTATGAGGCTTGAATTATGGATACCAGATAGTTGATACATTACACATATATAATTTTAAATACATACATATTATAAATGTAAATACCTATGACTGGAGTACAAACATTCGTGCTTATCACACAAATGAATACCCCCAGCGGGACTCGAACCTACGACCGCCGGCATAACAAGTACAAACAGAATAACATAACAACATAACACTACAAACTGAATCACACGTGTCGTCGTATTGCTTGAAATGTAATTTTATTTCAAACATGTCTTTTTCTAAGTAGCTTTTAACTATAGACAATTGCACTACGGGAATAGTTACTTAATACTCCATGAAATATTTTATACATCTATACATATAATAATATTGTAACTAAGCCGAATCTGTACATTAAATATTTTTTGGAAAATCTTACTGAAATAGACGTTATTATCGATACAGAGGCCGAATCTATAGTTTTTAGAATTTTTGTCTGTCTATCTGTCTGTCTGTTACCGCATCACGAAAAAACCACTGGAGGGATTTTGATGAACTTTGGTATAATGATATATAGGGGAGCGAGAGTGAGTCGCTAGTAGGGATATAAAATAGCTCTGGGGATTCCTAGTAAATAATTCTTATACTAAAAAAAATACCATCCTGCGTGTCTGCCATAAAGAATTTAGAATGCAGATGTTGCCGACAACGACGAGCAACGAAGAACCCCGACGACCGACCGTCGCCGACAACGATGAGTGACGACAGGCCCCGAAGATCGACTGTTGCCGAACACTCATCGGTACGAGCAACGACAATCGCCGAGCGACAACGTGTGTTGCCGACGACGAGCCCGGAAAAACCCGACGGCGACCCGACCGCCGCCCGACTTGTTCCGATTTAGTTTAAACATGTCTTTACGTGTAAATATTGATTACTTTGTGTAGCCAATTAGAGTGGGGCATTTGAAATGTTTTCACTCAGTAGTATGTATGTTGCGCATGTAAATTGGGGTATAAATATAGGGGTGTTTTTATGTAAAGTGTATTCCAGTTCCAGTGTTAGTAAAGTAAGCTAGATAGCAATAAATGATAAAATAATAAATAGTCTTTTAATACAGTCCACCACAAGCTGGCCCATCGACCCGGATTGAAGAATGGTCATCACCAGGAGCCAAGGGGATGCTGCCGACCTGGAGGAGCAGCGCCGCCCAGGGACCAGCACCGCCCAGGACCAGCGCCACCCAGGGACCGGCGCCGCCCAGGAGCAGTCCCGCCCAGGGAACAGCGCCGCCCAGGACCAGCGCCGCCCCGGGGCCGGCGCCGCCCTGGAGCAGTCCCGCCCAGGGAACAGCGCCGCCCAGGACCAGCGCCGCCCAGGGACCGGCGCCGCCCAGGACGAGCTGCGCCGCCCTGACGACCTGCGCCACCCAGACGACCTGCGCCGCCCAGACGACCTGCGCCGCCCTGACGAGCTGCGCCGCCCTGACGACCTGCGCCGCCCTGACGACCTGCGCCGCCCTGACGAGCTGCGCCGCCCTGACGAGCTGCGCCGCCCTGACGAGCTGCGCCGCCCTGACGACCTGCGCCGCCCTGACGACCTGCGCCGCCCTGACGACCTGCGCCGCCCTGACGACCTGCGCCGCCCTGACGACCTGCGCCGCCCTGACGACCTGCGCCGCCCTGACGACCTGCGCCGCCCTGACGACCTGCGCCGCCCTGACGACCTGCGCCGCCCTGACGACCTGCGCCGCCCTGACGACCTGCGCCGCCCTGACGACCTGCGCCGCCCTGACGACCTGCGCCGCCCTGACGACCTGCGCCGCCCTGACACCCAGCGACGCCTGGAGGGTCGACGACATCTGGAAGGTCGACGACACCTGGAAGGTCGACAACACTTGGAACACCTGCAATACCTGGATGATCAGCGACACTTGGATGATCAGCGACACTTGGATGATCAGCGACACCTGGAAGATCAGCGCCACCTGGAAGGTCGCGCCCGTATGGAAGATCGAAGCCAGGAAGCTGAACGTATCGAGTTAGAGCGAAGACGAAGATTCTCTCAGAATCCACCAGCCTCACCGACCACACTCCTGGATACGGAGGTTGGGCTAGGGGCTACGAACGATGCCTCTGCCCCCACACCCTCCGCTGCCTACCGAACCCTGAAGACTGGAGACCGACCCCGAACCAGGTCACCAGGGCATTCAGTGCGATCGACGGCAAGTGTGACCGCTAGGGTGCGACTGGCGGAACTTGAAGCAGCAGAGAAGCTAGCAAACCTGAGGAAAAAAGAATTGGAAATCGAAGCTGAACTCATCAGAAAGCGGCTGGCCGCAGACGTCAGCAACATCCAAGAGGAGCAGGAGAGCCTGCATGAAGAACCTCTTGACCACCAACAAAGGGTGGACGCCTGGCTCCGCACCAACCCCATCAGCACACGGGGGGAGGAAGGGGAGCAGAGACGGACTGGAGGGGAACGGCACCTTCGATTCGAAACAAGAGGAAGGTCACCCACTCCAACCAGAACGAGGCCAGGGATCGAGCAATTGGCTGAAGCCCTGGAGAAGATGGCTAGACCCAGAATAAGATGCACTGACCTACCGATCTTTTCTGGAATAGCTAACGAGTGGCTGTCGTTCAGAGCAGCCTATCAAGACTCTACGAAGATATACCAGATATCTGCGAACGAGAACCTGCAAAGACTGAGGAGCTGCCTTCGGGGAGAAGCGAGAAACGTCGTAGCTGGCCTGTTACACGCCGCTACAGATCCTGACGTCGTGATGAAGACCCTCGAACAGTGCTTCGGGCGGCCTGAAGTCATCATAGATCAAGCCTTCCTGGAACTGAAGAAGCTTCCGAGACCTGGGTCATCAGCAGTAGACCTGAACAGCTTTGCAGTGAAAGTTCAAAGCGTAGTCAGCATCCTGAACAGCATCGGACGCCAGGGGTACCTCTACAACCCAATGCTGGCGAGGGAAGTCCTGGACAAACTGAGTCCTCATATCAGGGCACGCTGGTGTGACTACGCCGAAGAACACGACGGTACACTACATCCAGAGATAGTAGTGCTGTCTCGCTTCCTCATGCGCGAGGCAGACCGGGCATTGAAGTATGCATATGCCCCACCTACGAGCGTCTCAACACCTGCTGCAACCCGGAGGGAGACCAGACCCTCGATGAACACCGGGACCCAAAGGAAGAAGACAAGTGCCGTGTACAACGTGACTGAAGCTGAAGAGGAACAAATCAGCCGATGTCCTAGTTGTGAGCAGACTCATACACTGCCACAGTGCCCCAAATATAAAGGGCTCACGTTAGATGAACGATGGGAACTGGTGAAGGAAAAGAAGTTATGTTTCAAGTGCATAACTAAGAAGCACAGACGCAACAGCTGCAAAGCAAAGCTGTGCGGCGTGAACGAGTGTCGCCGTCCTCACCATCCGACTCTGCACCGGGAAGATAAGACGCCTAAACCCTCAACGACAAGTGAAGCCGAAGCTGTGCTGTCGGTGGCATCCAAAGCCACTGTGTCGACTCAAGCGGTCCTGCTGAAGATGTGCCCAGTCACCGTCGTCGGGCCACGGGGGGAGGAGAAGACCCATGCTCTACTCGATGAAGGGGCTACCATTACCCTCATCGACGAAGAGCTGGCAAAGAAGATCGGCGCCAAGGGACCTCTCACACCACTTCACATGCACGGAGTCAACATGTCTCAGCACGAGGAAGGCAGTCAGCTGGTCACGGTGCACCTGAAGGGAAAGGATGGGAAGAGACATAAGCTTCGGGCACGAACAGTCAAGAACATGAAGCTTCACCAGCAGTTCATTCCCAGCGCACTACTGAAACAAGATCACCTGCGAGACCTGCCAAGGGAAGAAGTGTGCTACGACCTGGCACACCCTGGTATCCTGGTGGGGACAGACCACTGGGAATACATCGTATCCCGAGAGCTGCGAGTTGGAGGCCCGAATCAACCAGCTGCCTCCAGAACACAACTCGGCTGGGTGGTACACGGAACAGCACCACGCAGTGTGATCCACAACAGAGATGGCGTTCTTCACGTCTTCACCCCTGAACCTGGTGGAAACGTGAACGACCAGATAGATCAACGCCTACATGACCTGGTAGAAGAACACTTCCGAATCGACGCGCTCGGCATTGCTCACAAGTCACGAGTGAGCGATGAGAATTCCCGGGCAACGAAGATCGTCGAACAGACCTTAAGGAAGATCGAAAGTGGATACCAGGTAGGACTGCCCTGGAAACAAGACGACGTTAGAATGCCACCAAGTTACGACGCAGCACTTCGCCGTCTTACGAAGATTGAACAAAAGATGGATGCCGCCCCGACCTTCGCAGAAGAGTACACCAAGCAGATAGACAACCTGCTGGCGAAGGGATACGCAGTACAATGCGACGGCACGGAACGTTCGAGCGCAGTCTGCTGGTACTTACCACACTTCGCCGTGCAGAACCCGAACAAACCTGGGAAACAAAGACTGGTGTTTGATGCAGCAGCCAAGAGCCGAGGGGTTAGCCTCAATGACCATCTGCTGGAGGGACCTGACCTGCTAACTTCGCTTCAAGGCATCCTGTTCCGGTTCAGGGAGCGAACAGTGGCCATCACTGCCGACATACAGGAAATGTTTCTCCAGGTGAAGATTCGGCCAGAAGATCAGCCAGCACAACAGTTCCTCTGGAGGGGCGCCGACAGAAACGATCCACCTCGTCACTTCAAAATGACGAGCATGATATTCGGCGCAGCAAGTTCACCCTTCATGGCTCACTACGTGCGGAATCACAACGCACAGGTGCACGCTCAGACGCATCCTCGTGCCCTAGAAGCCATCACAAGGAGTCACTACATGGACGATTTGGTGGCGAGCTACGACACTGTAGAAGAAGCTCGACGCGCCATCAAAGAAATCAGGGAGGTGCACGCAGCAGCGGGATTCACGCTACGAGGATGGAACGCCAACAAGAACGAAGTGATTGGCGACGTGCCCACGCAGCTGCTGGCAACATCACCGACCCGACTAGGTGGAGACGGGCCCGCAAGTAAAATACTTGGCCTGCACTGGGACGCCGAACGGGACGAGCTGGGGTTCAACACCTCGATGAACCGAGTTCCTGCGGAAGTGCGCGCCCAGACCCGTCCGCCTACCAAAAGAGAAGCACTCAGCGCGGTCATGTCTATATATGACCCCCTAGGATTGCTGAGTCATTACACGATACGTGCGAAGATCATCCTACAGAGTCTCTGGCGCATCAAGATGTCATGGGATGAGCCGATTCCTGTAGAAGAAAACGAGATGTTCGCGGCTTGGCTGCAACATCTACCTGACCTCACCTGCCTACGACTGGAACGCTGTTACGCCCTGGAAGGTTGCCAAGGCCTGGAGCTGCACGTGCTGTGTGATGCCAGCGAACAAGCCTACTCAGCCGTGGCTTATTGGCGCATTACTCGACCCGACGGCACCATCAAAGTGAGCCTCGTGACCGCCAAGGCAAAGGTCGCTCCAAGGCGCACGCAGACGATACCTCGTCTGGAGCTACAGGCAGCAGTCATCGGCGCCAGACTGGCAGACACAATCAAGAGAGAGCATCGGATTGTGGTCCAGAGGACGGTATACTGGACAGACTCCATGACGGTGATACATTGGGTACGACACGATGCACGCAGATATACACCGTTCGTCGCGCACCGTCTTGGAGAATTAGCCGAGCTCACCCAACCTGAGGATTGGCGATGGATCCCAACCAGTGACAATGTAGCTGACGACGCTACACGATTCGCGCACACTCGCATCACCAGTGACGACCGATGGTTCCAAGGGCCGGAGTTCCTACGTCACCCAGAGGAACTGTGGCCAGCCGAGGGAACGCCCGCAGAAGAGGAGGAGGTCCTGCTGCACGTGACCACAGAGGACAAACAAGGCGACGAGTGGTTGCCGGATCCTGCGCGCTTCTCCAAATTCGAAACACTGGTCAGAGCAACTGCGAGGGTGCTGGCTTTTATAGACAAGTGTCGGCGCCGAGCTACGGGATTGGAGCATCGTCACATCGAGGAAGCCGAGCGCGCACTCATACGCCGTGCGCAGAGAGATAGCTTCCAAGACGAATTACTGCGTATGAAGTCATCTCGTCCCCTGCCTAAGACGAGCGACTGTTGAACGACTGTTCCGGCTGGATCCAGTGCTGGAGGAAGGCGTATTGCGGGTGAGAGGCCGCATAGGAGCTGCCACTGCACCGCTTGAGATGAAGCGACCTATCATCCTCGACGGACGCCACCGCACTGCGAAACTCATCGTGCTACGTGAGCATTGCGCTGCAGGTCACGCCAACCGTGAGCGTGTGACCAACGATCTGAGGCAGCGATACTGGATCATCCATCTGCGACCTACTGTGCGCACCATAGAAAGGGAGTGCGCCCTCTGCAAAGTGCGAAAAGCGAAGCCTCAGGTTCCAGCGACTGGGGACCTGCCTCGCGCTCGCCTCGAACCATTTCGCCGCCCCTTCACCCACTGTGGGGTGGACTACTTCGGGCCCATGATAGTGAAGATCGGACGACGTCGTGAGAAGAGATGGGGCGCGCTATTCACATGCCTCACGTCGCGCGCTGTACACCTTGAGATCGTCCCATCACTGTCTACGAGTTCGGCGATCATGGCGTTGCGAAGAATGGCAGCCAGGAGAGGATGGCCGAGCACCATGCACTCAGACAACGCCACAAATTTCCGAGGCGCTGACAACGAGCTACGGGCCGCCTACGCAGAGTGGGCGCCAGCGCTGAAAGAAGAGGGCTTACTTCATCGCATGGAGTGGCGATACATACCCCCAGGTGCCCCGAATCAAGGGGGCGCCTGGGAACGGCTGGTGCGATCAGTTAAAGTCGCACTAGCCTCCACCCTGAAAGAGAAGGAGCCGACGGAGGAAGTGCTGTGGACTCTACTGGTTGAGGCGGAGTACTCCATCAACGCCCGACCCCTGACTCATGTAAGCGTGAGTCCACACGACCCGGAGGCGCTGACCCCCAACCACTTCCTGTTGGGGTCATCCACTGGCCTACCCACCACTGGGCCATGCAGCGACGACGACCGACGCGCCTGGCGTGCCAGCCAGGCGCTCGCCGATCACTTCTGGCAGCGATGGGTGCGAGAGTACCTACCGACTCTCGTTCCTCGCGGCGGGCCAACCGACAACACCAAGCAGCTGCGATTGGGAGACATCGTGCTCGTGATCGATCACACCCTGCCACGCAACGTGTGGCCGATGGGATTCGTGGATCGGATCTACAAGGGACCTGATGGCGGCGTGCGAGTGGCGGACGTCCGAACGAAGACCGGCGTCTTCAAGCGTCCCGTCACGAAGCTCGTCGTGCTAGTGAAGAAGGAGGCTCGCAGCGCTGCGCCGGGGGGAGAGCTGTTGCCGACAACGACGAGCAACGAAGAACCCCGACGACCGACCGTCGCCGACAACGATGAGTGACGACAGGCCCCGAAGATCGACTGTTGCCGAACACTCATCGGTACGAGCAACGACAATCGCCGAGCGACAACGTGTGTTGCCGACGACGAGCCCGGAAAAACCCGACGGCGACCCGACCGCCGCCCGACTTGTTCCGATTTAGTTTAAACATGTCTTTACGTGTAAATATTGATTACTTTGTGTAGCCAATTAGAGTGGGGCATTTGAAATGTTTTCACTCAGTAGTATGTATGTTGCGCATGTAAATTGGGGTATAAATATAGGGGTGTTTTTATGTAAAGTGTATTCCAGTTCCAGTGTTAGTAAAGTAAGCTAGATAGCAATAAATGATAAAATAATAAATAGTCTTTTAATACAGTCCACCACAGCAGATATTACCTCACTTTATATTGACACTAAATCTAAACCTATCTAAAAAATTTAACTCAATCCCTTAAGGATAGGTTGGTTACATTGGTATTGTTTTAAAATTCAGTTGCAATACATGATGCATGTCAATGTGTTCCTGGGTAAATATATTATTGATTATTTTTTTTAGTTTCTTTAATATTTTGTTATGCTTAACATTTTGTGATACCGAGTGATGCGAGTTCAAATGCCGGGTCTCGCACCTCTGATATTTTCATGTGCGAATCATTTCCAACATGGACCATGGTTACCACTTTTCTTACCGTTTAGGAAAACATCGTGAAGAAACCTGCATGTCTGAGAGAACCTAGCAAGTTTTCGAAAGACATGTGAAGTCTGCCAACTCGCACTTGACCAGCGTGGTGGACTATGGCCTGATCCCCCTCGTATTGAAGGGGTGCCTTGCAGTGGGACTATAACAAGGGCTGACAACATTCTTTAATATTTTGTAGCATAGGTAGGAACAACAAACAGACATGTATCGCCTAACATTTCTATATAGAGACGTAAATTAAATTAATTACATTTTATCTCTTGAAATAGCAATTAACCTTTGCCTATATAATTGCTACAATTAAGCGTTGATCACACATTGGTTTTGAGGACGTGTAGTTTTCTAAAAGGCCTTTGTTGTCGACTTAATATAATTAAACAATATATTGTTAATTATATTAATACTTCAGGTTCTAAATAAGAGTATTAATTAGGTAGGTGCATTTATATTATTTATATATAGATAACTAGTAACTCACCCTCGCTTCGCTCGGGTTCGTCCCCAGGTACATTTTAACGGTTAGTATGAAATAGATAGACTACATATATACAGACTATGTAGCGGTAAAAAGTAACATACGTCACTCTCCAGCTATCTCCATCTCCAGCTATCTCCATCTCTAACTATCTCTACAAAAAAATCACGCCAATACGTCTCCCTGTTTTGACGTGAAAGAAGGACAGACAGACAAACAAACAGACAAATAAACAAACAAACAGACTTTCACGTTTATAATATTAGTATGGATATATTAATAAGCTTTATTTTTTTGATTTCCGACGTTTGTTTACAGCAAACAAGTTCAGTCTCATCATTATAGTTTTATTACAATGATGAAATTAATTATAAACATAGCTATATTACAATGTAAAATATTCACTTAAACATAAGAAAATATTACTACTAGAATACTATTATATCTATGAAAATTTGTGTGTGTTTGTAGGTTAGTTACTCCTTCAAGGCTGGATGGATTTGGATGAAATTAGGGACACAGATAGACTATGACTAAGAGAAATACATAGGCTATTGTTTGACATCTAGCAACGCAATTGAGCGAAGCGAGGATATGTCGCTAGTAGTTATATAAATTGACTAGCGACTCACCCTCGCTCCGCTCGGGTTCGTCCCTAGTTACGTTTTAACATTTAGTATAGATTTCTCGGAGGTGAGATATTTTTCCGCAGTAAAAAGTATCCTATATGTTGACCCGGCCAACCAGCCAACCAGCTATCACCATCCAAATTTCATCAAAATCCGTCCAGAGATTTTTTCGTAATGCGTTCCCAGACAGACTGACAGACAGACAGATAAAAATTCTAAAAACGATACATTCAGCCTCTGTATTGATAATAATGACTATTTTAGTGAGATTTTCCCAAAAAAAATCCTTTTTATGAAAGCATTTCTAGAATTTCCAGAATCGGATTTCGGAAATTACCTTCTATTTCTTAACTCTCACTAAAACCTACTCATATGTATGTTTCTAAAATATTTCTGTACATACCACAGTATATAAATATATATATTTTATTACTCATGTGAAATCACATTAGCCATTAAAATGGCAGAAGAATGAGGTTTAAATTAAATTGAAGTCTTAACCATCAGTTAGATACAACAATAGACGTTTGAATAATAACTATTATGCGAAAAATAATCTTGAACTTTTGAGATATCTTTTGGGTACCGTTTTTACCCAACTGCGCGATGTAAAGGAGTGTAATGTGTTTATCAGTATATGTATGTATGTGTGTTCCTATGTGGCGTTCTAGAGACCAAACGCTTGGGCGGATTTCGATGATACATACGTCGTTAGATTTGTCGAGACGATTCCGAATTCCGCATTTCAGACGCCAATTTGTGTGTCTTTAAAGAAAAAAAGCATTAACATAATATGTAGATGACTGAAATATAATGTATGTACGTGGCCCATTTTATCGTCCCACTACCGGGGCGGGCCTCCCTTCAATACAAGTGGGATCAAGCAATAGTCTACCATGCTGGCCAAGTACGAGTTGGTGGACTTCACATGTCTTTTGAAAATTTTCCAGATTTTCTCAGACATGCAGGTTTCCTCACCATATTTTCCTTCACCGTAAGACAAGTGATAATCATGTTAGAAATGATTCGCACATGAAAATATTAGAAGTGCCAGGCCCGGGGTTTGAGCCCGCTTCGCTCGGTTTACCAAGCGAGCGCGTTGCCACTGGTCTACCACTGTCTTTCCAAATTTAATATTGTTATGTAAAGTATATGTAAGATATAGTACCTATATAAGAAGTGCTATTGACATCAGGTACAATCGTAGAGTACCTGACTAAGATCGCCTTTGATGTTGACGGAAATAGCGACAACATCGAGACAGATTTTAATGATTTGGTAAATTGATTTTCATTAATTGATAGAGATATGATGAGAGATGACCTTTATTACTATATGTACTTTAATCAATATCATAATTATCATAATTATAACATTACTTTGTTGTAAGATATTATCACTGTAAGGTATTCATTGTAAGGTAAAAAGTATGTTGACCCGTATAACCATTTCATAAACATATTTTATGTACAGATTCGGCTTACTTATAATTTTATTATATGTATAGACTAGCTGCTCACCCTCGCTTCTCTCGGGTTCGCCTCTAGAAAAAAAAACAAATCTTTCCCACGGTAACGATACATTTTTCCGGGATAAAAGATAGATTATTTGTTATTCTGATATATGAACTATATTAAAGTAAAGTTTCATTAAAATTCAATCAGTATTTTTTGTGTACTTAGCTGTAAAAGTTACTATAATTTTTTGACTATCCCACGGGAATTCTTTAATTTTCCGGGATGAGAAGTATCTTAAATGTCGACCCCCCGGCCATATAAGGGTACCGGAATGCAAATTTTCATTTAAATCGGTCCAACAATTTCGGAGATTAGCCCGTACAAACAGACAAACAGACAGAGAAACAGAAAATTTGAAAAAAAATCTGGATTTGTTCTATTTCTCTTCTTACATCCCCCTGACTCGGTTTTTAGCATTTTCTATGTACAGACATTCGACCTCTACAGTTTTATTATATGTATAGATTATTAAAAAAATCAACGATTTACTATCCCATTATTTCAAAACTTATAATCAAAAACTTTTAAAAAGATAAGACGCAGGTCAAAGTCAAAATTAAATTACTGATAAAGCACGGAACACTGTAATGGCAATCCTCACTAGCACTTGACCAATTATATTTTATTGTGGGTATTGTATTATACGCAACCATAAGTGCTCGTACGTTCTTGATTTTTCAAGTAACTTGAACTATTTGGCGTATTGTTATAGCTTCATTTAAATAGGTCAAGAGTTACACAAGTATTTATTCTAAACAAATATGTAATTTATTCATATGATTCGAGCGTTATTCTAAAGAAATATTAGATCAAGGCTATTTTTTGATAGAAATATAAGCTAATAATCTAACATTGAAAGAAAATGGAAGCGATAGAATCATCAGTACTTACATAGTTCTATGGTATTACGAGTATATGCATGGGCGGCGACAGAATTATTTCCAGGGGAGTGCATCTGCTTCTTCACATTAAACTGCTAACTAATCTTTAAATGATTAACTTTACCTTATTTATCATCTTTATTTTTCGGAGATATCTAAAAAATAGGAATTTCACAGATACAATTTTATTTCTTTAACTTTTTCTATATATTTTCCTCCATGGTAGGGGAGGGCAAGTGCACCCTCTTGCACCCCCCTTCCCTGCGCCTATGGTTTTATGTACTTATAATATTTATATAACAATATAATATAAAATAAAATAAATAAATAAATAAATATGTTGGGACATTAGCACACAGCACCATCTAGTTCCATGGTAAGCTACGAGGCCTGTGTTATGGATACCAGATAGTTGATACACTACATATATGTAACTTTAAATACATACATATTATAAATATAAACACCCATGACTGGAGTACAATCATTCGTGCTAATCACACAAATGAAAGCCCCCAGCGGGACTCGATCCCGCGACCGCTGGCACAACAAGTAGGGTCACTACACACTGAGCCAAACGTGTCGTCGTCGTCGTGTCCCACTATTTACTCCATTGCCATAAAATTATCTATGGAGGCTTATAGGGTATTTAAAATTTTTGCTTGCCATTGAATTGCTCGCTAAAATTTAAATTTTGATGATAATAGTTTAATTGTACGCGTGAGATAGAGATGATGTTTGGATGATGTCGCTGACATCATCATCAAAGGCTTTTAAATTTGCGGTAGTCATTTATTCGGTTGATTACGTTTTCATGGAAATATATAATAAACACTAGCGACTCATCCTCGCTTCGCTCGGGTTTGTCTCTAGGTACGTTTTAACGGTTAGTATAACTAGATTTCTCAGATATGAAATATTTTCCAGCAGTAATAATATCCCATATGTTTACCTAGATAACTCAGATTCCCAGACAGACAGACAAAAATTCTATAAACTATAGATTCGGCCTCTGTATCGATAATAATGGCTATTTTAATAAGATTTTCCAAAAAAGAAAATTTAATGTACAGATTCGACTCAGTTAGAATTTTGTTATATGTATAGGTAATTAAAATATGATATACGAGTATAATTGGCTATATTGGCCATATCTATACTAATATTATAAAGCTGAAGAGTTTGTTTGTTTGTTTGGTTGAACGCGCTAATCTCAGGAACTACTAATCGGATTTGAAAAATTCTTTTTGTATTAGATAGCCCGTTAACTGAGGAAGGCTATAGGATATATATCATCCCGGAAAAATGTACGGTTCCCGTGGGATAGATTTGTTTTCGTCTAGGGACTAACCCGAAGCGAAGCGAGGGTGAGTCGCTAGTCTATTATAGATTGCTCAAAGATGTTTTATTCACTGAAAATAAAATTAACTATTAAGGAGTAGCGAGTTACATATTCTTGTACTGTAAAAACCAAGTGGTATATTCGAAAAAAATTAAGGAAAAATCTACGAGTAATTTTTTTTACCGTGAACATTAATTTTGGTCACTTATTTAAATAATGATTCAACATTGGATTTAAATGAATCACACATCGTATACTAAGGTGTCTGCATCTTATCTACAGATGCCTTCAAAGTGACAACTGGTATGAATCATGAATCACGTTGGATTCGTGAAGGTCGGTATTTGAGGTTAAAGGGTTACGAGGTCAGGGGTCAACTACGAATCGGTAACGAGACTGATATGACAGGCCTTGTTCTATAACTGTTACATTTTTGGTGTGTTTCCTTTGTTAGAACGGTAGGTTATATTTTAGAACCTACGTGTATGGATTTCTCCTCAGGCTAATATAGTCTTGCTAGTAAATAATAATAAATGTGAATTGTGGTGTTATAATTTATCCTTATTTTGCGCAATCACAGAATAACATATTGATGTGATTTTTCGCAAATAACCATAAAAAAGATAATTTACGAGTTAGTGAGTGATATAGGATACTTTTTAGTATAATAAGTAAGTTTGTTAAAAAAGTTAACTAGAGACGTGCCACAGTTAAGCTTAACCGCTTAATATTCGTAATAGAATGTTTTAATCAGTTAAATCAGTATAATGGAAACTCACTGCTACAGTACACTACCTACGAATTACGATACTCGTTGTACGCTGTTTGAAACAAGATCAAACTCAATCAAAATTGATATAGTCTTATTGAACGTGACAGCTCATGCTCGGTGTTACATATTTTGTTTACTGTAATATTTTCTATTATTTGAACATTGGAATAAGATATGCTATTCATCTTGTTAAGAAGTTATATATGGCACGTCATGGTATATCTATAGTTACTATAAATACGATTGTTTGTGAGAATGTATGGATGTCTGTATGTATGGATGTTTGTTGCTCTTTCACGCAAAAACTACTGAATGGATTTTAATGAAACTTTACAATAATATAGCTCATATATCAGAATAACACATAGGCTACTTTTTATCCCGAAAAAATGTACCGTTCCCGTAGGATAGATTTGTTTTTGTTTTTCTAAAATAGCTAGCTACAAATAATTTTACTAGTTCGTTGTTCTCAATTTGGAATGGCCTTGTGATGTATTTATTGTCTAAAAGCGAACCGCAATAACTTCACTTTGATCTCTGACCCCTTGTCAAAACTTTTTTCTAATTTATTGCGTAGAAACTTTTGCATTTAACGAAAATAAGACGATTTTAAACTGTGGCATTTACTCACAAGTGAAAGTTGCATTAAAATCGGTTAAACTATTTATTCTAAACTGATTATATAAAGTCCTCCTGACCGATTCCGGCCACGGCGGCCAATCTCATTGAGACTAGCCAACTGCGCAGGAGATATTATATTGCACAAATGTACGCGCAGACACAAGTGCACTCCCTATTCCTGTCACTCTCATACTCCGGTGGGACGACTATTCGACACGACCGGTGAGAGTTAAGGCGCAGGACCGACGGCTTTACGTGCTCTCCGAGGCACGGGGGTGAAACACCGCCAACTTCCCAACTCCGGACTGTTACTGAGGCTTACTATACAAATAGACTCAATAACTAAACTTGGCCCGACCCGAGACTCGAACCCAGGACCTCCGGATGTGCAGCCGTACATGTTAGCCACTACACCTTCGAGGCAGTTGAACCTGATTATATGAAGATCAATATGAGGATAATATTTTGAAAACACCGTCAGACATTTCTGTATGTAAGTACATACACTACTATACATATATTAATTGAAATGAACCAAAGATATTATCAATATTATATAGTTTAAGTTTTCTAATGAAAATACTTATCTACAATAAGTGAACATTTACGTTATGATGTCGCAAGGTATAGGTAGATTATCTAAATGTATGAATAACCACTTAAAAAAACTACTTAAGACACATTAAATGGTCCACCCTTAATGAATTGCCAAGGGCTATACGCCTTTGCTTTAATAACTTGAGCCTTGAGGATAACCTTTGATTGATGCTCGGTACAGTTAACTACAGTTGTTTGTTATGAATTTGTGAGGTATTTAAAATATTGTTTTAGATAAATACGTATCTTTTAAAAAGTCTCTGTGTTATTCCTTAGAAGAATCTGAAATTATTTAACATTAATTTATATTAAAAGGTAGGTTAAGTAGTTTTTAAGTAAATAACGTGCATACATACAAGAATTTTTTTTTATTTAATTTGAATCACATATGTAATAGAATATCGTACTACTTATTTATAGACTAGCGACTCACCGTCGCTTCGCTCGGGTTCGTCCCTAGGTACGTTTTAAGATTTAGTATAGACACAGATAATATATAGGTATAGAATAGAAAGACTGTACTATATGATATATAGCCTATAGATTTCTTCAATAAACGGGTTATCTAACGTAAAAATTTTTTCAAATCGGATTAGTAGTTCCTGAGATAAGCGCGTTCAGACAGATAAACAAACAAAAAAACAAACTCTGCCTCTTTATATACATTTGAACTAGATCACGTTATTACAATTTTTAACATCTATTGTACCGATTGCAAGATAAATCTCCACAACTGTCAGTTGCCGCCCACCAAATCTTCAATGGCGGAGTTTAGTGATCTATGGCGTTATCTATATAGTGTTGCATAATTTGACATTATTGATGGCAAACACTTATGTCGCCTGCGGCTTCTGTCATGGACGATTCTTAAAGAAAAATAAGAATTTCATTACTTTTGTTATATTATTTTAAGCTAAAGAAATCTTAAGAGATTGTTCAAAGCTAAAGAAATAGAAAAGAGTTGGTAAGTTTCTACATGCATATATAAAATTAAGCAAACTGAGTTTATATAGAATTTCGTCATACTTTAAAAAAAACTATAATAACTTAAAAATTGCATTAACGAAAATGTTCGTGATTGAGACATTAAAATCTGTTGAAATAATGTATTCAGTCCTTCTTTAACGTCCCTTTACTGGGGGTGGGCCTCCCTTCAATACGAGGGGGATCAGGACATAGTCCACCACGCTGGCCAAGTGCGGGTTGGCGGATTTCACAAGTCTTTCAAAAATTTGCTAGGTTCTCTCAGACATGCAGGTTATGTCACGATGTTTTCCTTCACCATAAGACAAGTGGTAATATTGGAAATAATACACGCATGAAAATGCCAGTGGTGCGTGACCCGGGATTTGAACCCGCTTTACTCGGTTTTCCAAGCGAGCGTGTTACCACTGGCCTACCACGGATATATAAATAATAGTAAAGAAATAATTCTAGCTTGCACGAAACCGCGGGCAAGCAGTAGTCTTAAATCATGAAATGATTGAATCAATTTCATCAATTATATTGCATTATGTACTGCACGTGTAACAGACGGACGGACAGTCACGATTTTTGAATTGTACATCATTCATACTGACCTCATCATCAGTCAAATACTCAATTAAAATGAGGAACACTAATCTGAATAATTTTTAATTGTTATAATTCGTGATATTATATTCGCAAGGTTATGGTCATTTGTTAGGGATGATTAGACTTGTAGTCATGGTATATGAATGTGGTTCTATAGAGCCTCGTTAAGATGAGGGTATCGCTAGGACTGAGTTTTAGCGAATGTTCCACATCACACACAATTGGAGTCCATCAACCAAAACAATACAATTGTGCTTACTGGTATGTCATTTAATATGCCAATGTCTGTTTTATGTTACACTAGTGACTTGCCCTCGCTTCGCTTGTGTTCATCCCTAGTTGCGTTTTAACGGTTAGTATAGTTTTCTCAGAGATGAGATATTTTCCCGCAGTAAAAAGTATTCTATATGTTGACCCGGATAACCAGCTATCATCAAACAAAATTTCATCAAAATCTGTCTAGCGGGTTTCTCGTGATACTTTCCCAGACAGACCGACAGACAAAAATTATATAAACTATAGATTCGTCCTCTGTATCAATAATAATTACTATTTCAATAAGATTTTTCAAAAATGTTTAATGTACAGATTCGACTCAGAATTTTATTTTATTACATGTATATACTCGTACGAATAGGCAAAAACGAATCAGTTCAATATTCTTTTTCCCTTTGACAACCGATTTTTTTAATAGCTATTAAAAAGCTTTTGAGTTATTATAAAAAAATAATAGTAAGAGTTAGTTTTTTTTTTATATGGATAAGTAAATTATATTCCTATGTTTTCGACTTCTAGACACACTAGCATACATACAGGCCTTATATATGTTTAGCAAATATCATATATAACATCATCATCATCATAACGCCATGTAGTATAATATATATATATATATATATATATATATATATATATATATATATATATATTATACTATATGGCGTTTGAGGTACTTAAATCTAAAAAAGAATTTTAGTGCAAATAGCCTTTGAAAAAGATAAAGCAAATAATTAATTAAACTTATCTACAACATAATAATAGGATTCAATTTTTTAAATAAAATCACGACAATCTAAGAAAGTAGGATTCTATCATAAAAAAAAAGAATAATCTAAATCTTTACTAATATTATAAAGCTGAAGAGTTTGTTTGTTTGTTTGTTTGGTTGAACGCGCTAATCTCAGGAACTACTAATCTGATTTGAAAAATCATTTTTTCATTAGATAGCCCGTTAACTGAGGAAGGCTATAGGCTGTATATCATCCCGGGAAAATGTACGGTTCCCGTGGGATAGATTTGTTTTTGTTTAGGGAAGAACCCGAAGCGAAGCGCGGGTGAGACGCTAATATAATATAAACTGAATATATACTCGTCTAATAAAATAGCTAACATTTTATTATTAGACTCATTTTTATTACTAAATTCTATCCGTATCTCTTCCAGTAACAAGCTATCTATATCTTTGTGTTTACTTAAACATTCTAGTTGT
The DNA here is from genome assembly GCA_905404265.1 of Fabriciana adippe. Taxonomy (NCBI): domain Eukaryota; kingdom Metazoa; phylum Arthropoda; class Insecta; order Lepidoptera; family Nymphalidae; genus Fabriciana; species Fabriciana adippe. The sequence continues at coordinate 844,033 of FR989993.1, forward strand.
AACACCGTTCTACCCACAACATTTTGTAAAAAATGATATTATTTGACTAAATGTATACATTTTGAGGCAGTGGTAGCCCAGTATTAACGCGCTCGCTTAGGAAACCGAGTGAAACGGGTTCAAATTCCGGGTCTCGCATCTCTGATATTTTCATGTGCGAATCATTTCTAACATGATTACCACTTGTAGTGAAGGAAAACATCGTGAGAAAATCTGCATGTCTGAGAAAAACCTAGCAAGTTTTCGAAAGACAGGTGAAGTCCGCCAATCCGCACTTGGCCAGCGTGGTGGACTATGGCCTGATTCCCCTCGTATTGAAGGGAGGCCCGTGCCCAGCTGTAGGATGTTAAAAAAAGCTAAATACAATACATTTTGTATTAAGTAGGTAATAACCTAATGAACTCATATTTGACGTTTGTGTACCTATATCATATTTTTTGTTTTGTATAAAGTTGTTCACGATGTAAATAATATTCAACTACCTACTTATATATTTTTTTTCTCATTAAGTGAATGTTATTCTTTTGAGAAATAAATAAAGCATCTTTAAACCGAAAATGTTACCAGCTAACTCATGTGTAATTCAAAATGACCTTTTTACCTGCGATGGCCGGTACATGCGTTGGGGTGTTTGTGTGTATGTTACCATTTTTCTCGGAAACGGCTAGACCGATTTTGAAACGGTTTTTTGCTTTTTTTAAGTCTCATTCCTGAGCATGTTCTTAGCTAAGTTTTATAATGTTATAGACCCAGGGGCTGCTACAATATACATATGTTTCTCCAAAACGGTTATTTTGTTTAAATAAATGTATTAAATAAATAAAATAAATAAATGAATAAATTTTTTATTGACATAATTTTATACATACTTAAATAATAATGATTTCCCTAGCCCCTGCGTTTTTTAAAAACTGTGTTGCAGGGACCAATTATTGTGAGGTGAAATAAACTTCAAGTAAAAAAATTCAAAAACACTATTAAAATTTAAAAACCTGTATAAAAACACAATTTTCCGACGTGACTTTTCAAAATTTTAAATTTATATTTTATAATCTGTTACTACGGACTCGAAAAATTGTTATAGTCTTTGTTAGCCATCAGTAACAAGACGAATATTGAATCTTTTAAAAATAAACCTTATACACTTCAAATAAAGTTTACTTCTCTAATTGAAACTGTTAAAGCCACGTGAGAGGTGTTTTATTATAAGCTTTGATAATGTCAAATTAAGTAGGGCATAGTTGCAAAAATAAATCCTCTCCTCTCTCACAGATCATATAATTCTATAATATAGTTGGATCATTACAAACGTGCGAACTGAGTCATAAAACGTTAAGTCAAAGGAATGTGACAATGCTGCGCGACTCTTTATCGATAAACGGACGCCGCTCGGACGCAGGTAGCTATATAGGACGACGCGGTCGTTGATGACTATAGTCCATTCGCGTTAAGAAAATAGTGAGTCTTAATAGTGAATCTTGATTTGAGATGATAATGAATTTATTTTGATTTGGGATAATTAACCAACTTAATTATTATAAATGAAAATAAAGTCACTGTATAATGATTTGGGATAATTAATCAACTTAATTATTATATAATATATTAATAATTAATTATTATATAATATCCTACCTTATTTTAAGAAAATACTTTCCTTCATTACCTGCTATTGACCTAGAGGCCTGATAAAAATTATTTATGACTCAGTTCGCACGTTTGTAATAATCCAACTATAGTATTTAATTATGTATTAACTTAATAATTTTTCATGTTACACTTTAACTGCAAGAGGAAAATGAGTGTGTAACATGCTTTTATTTGAAAACTTGAGACTGTGATAAGTATACAAAGATTTAATATATGGTATGAAGTTTTAAGATTTGAAAATATATAATTATGATATGGAATGATATGGAATGATTTTCACATAGACGAAGGAGCTTCATTATCGCTTAAAGCAGGGCTGTCCAAAGCACGGCCCGAGGGTCGCATTCGGCCCCTGGCTAATATTCGTACGGCCCGCCAAGTGTTTCCAAGATTTTCATCAATTTGTATTGTGAAATATTGTATGTAATAGAAATAAGCGATTTCAAATACATAATTATTAAGAGGTCCAGAAACCTAATAAGTCAGTAATAAGTCAAATGAGCCAAAAAAATCATTCGTAATTTTATTACTATAGCTTATAAATAAATTAACGTGCTTGTAATAATAATATCACAGTATTAAAATGTATGCCGTTAGAAACGAAAGACGCGTTGTTAAAAATACCAATTTAATGCCAAACGGTTATGGCACGTTTGGCTCAGTTTGTAGTGACCCTACTTGCTGTGCCAGCGGGATCGAGTCCCGCTGGAGGCATTCATTTCACATTTGTGTGATGAGCACGAATGTTTGTACTCCAGTCATTATATTTATAATATGTATCAAATATTTGGTATCCATAACACAAGCCTCGTAAATCGTAGCTTACCATGGAACTAGATGAAGCTGTGTGTTAATGTCCCAACATATTTAAATATTTAAAAAAAGTTAGTGCACTGTAGCGCCATCTTGTGACAAGTTACAGTTATATACATCAAATCTAAAGCTATTTCCCGACTGTCATATAAAAGTAAGAATGACAATCGGGAGCGCTTCCCCCGCGCCTTCCCTGGGATCGTACTGTAAAATGTTAAAAAAAAGTTATGGATCAAAGGTGTAAGTATTTAAAAACATCGTGGTATAGCAGGCGGTGGTGTTCTTGACGCCGTGTTGAAGTCGTAAAGAACATGATAAAGGAAAAATGCAGATAAAATAATACGATAAACAATAATATAAGGATTTAAAGCTTATTTAGGTGATAAGAAATGTTTTAAATCTAATCTATTCATATAATAAAATTTTAAGTCGAATCTGTACATTAAGTATTTTTTGGAAAATCTTATTAAAATAGTCATTGTTATCAATACAAAGGCCGAATGTATAGTTTTTAGAATTTTTGACTGTCTGTCTGTCGGTCTTTCTGTCTGTCTATTTGGAAACGCATCACGAAAAAAGCACTGGACAGATTTTGATGAAATTTGATATGGTAATAGCTAGTTATCCGGGTCAACATATAGGATACTTTTTACTGCGGGAAAACATCTCATCTCTGAGATATCTATACTAACCATTAAAACGTACTAAGGGACGAACCCGAGCGGAGGCGAGGGTGAGTCGCTAGTATTATCATAGAAAAACGAAATATGTTTGCTATACCTAATAATTATGCGATAATTATAATAATTTATGATTATGGTCTGTGTATTCATCACATTAGAATAGTTGTGCAATTAACTTGTATACTAATTTGATTTTATGATAAACAACCGTAGCAACAGAAGGTATTTATACTAAAAATAGTTTTCTGCACGTTACACCATACACGTGGCTAAACGGGTTATTTTAAAAACAGGGGAATTTTAAAAATCTTTTCGATTGTGATGCTCAAAAGACATCATAAAAGGAAAAATAATTCAAATGTAACGAGTGATATACGACTGTCGGTAGTAATGAGATTACAAAAAAACCGACTGCGTAAAAAGCGAACTAAAAATTAATTAAATTATGCAGTCGGAAACATATAACGTAGCAAGACTTCAGTTAGTAAAAACTTGTATGTTTCCGATTGCATAATACTATGATTCCTTATCAACTTGTTCTAATCTTTGTAGTTCGCTTTTTAAGTAGTCGGGGTCTTTTTATTTTTATAAATATTTTTTATATACGTCTTTTTTGTTTTGGTTAGGTAACATCATAAACAAACAAAAAATAAATATAAAGTCCCAATATGCAGTAAAAATACAAAAGTGTACATTTTATTTACATAATTTTTTAATAAATAATTTTGTATGCTAAAACCGGAATGACATCCGTATCAGACTTTAATTCATAACTACTACATCAAAAAGCAGACAAATGCTTTATAAGAAAGATCAATGGAGTTAAAATTAGAAGCGGATAATGTAATCTGACCGCGGCGTTGCAGGCGATGAGCCCTGGCCCGATGCAGGCGGCGTACGCCATGCGGTGAGGGATGTGGCTCTGTTCATACAATCCTGTGAACATTTCCTGATGGGGACCACGAGCGAAAACTGCCACGTCCTCTCCACCGTGAGTCTCTGAATCCAGTGGTACGTCTACATGTGATCTCCAACGTAGTTCACCTGTGAAATAGGACATAAAACACTTGTAGCATAGTAAATAAAATTGAAAATTCCAATCATCGATCTCTGAGTATCAAGATCTTTACCACTAATTCTTTCGTATAGCCTAACCGTTACGCGTGTTGGTCCACATATTCAATTAAAAGCAATGGAAAGCGCAATGCTGGCGGTTATTTTAACAGATAAAATTTTAAATAAAATTCTTCACCAGATTTAAAGTTGCCGAAATTACCCGCAGAATTAGTATGTTCAAGTGAGATTGCGTTTTGAATTGGTCTATGGATCGACAAGTTACAAAAAGTGTCATGTAGCGGATGAATTCAATCTGCTGGTTTTTAACATAAAATTAAACTTACCATAGTTAGATTCTTGTGTGACATCTGGTCTAACACCATTGACTTGAGGTCGGAATCCGGGTCCGTTAGTATAAGATAGAGTCATGTATTTCACGCCACTACTATCCGTGCTGTCCGAAGGGCCAAGGATATCTCCACCTCTTTGTGTGTACCCATTGAATGCCATTACATGTGCGTGGTCAGAGGTAACGACTATTAGTGAATCTTCCTCAGAAAGAAGCTCAGTAGCCTTGGCTACTGCTTTACTGAGCTCAATTGTTTCGTCGAGAGCGAGATGTACGTAGTTATCATGATGAGCATGGTCTATGCGACCGCCTTCGACAAATAAAAAGAAACCTTTCTCGTTCCGGCTTAACATTCTTATAGCTGTTTCTGTGAGATCCTCTAGTGTAGGGTCCTCGGCTGCATTACTCTCCATATGATACTTAAGATGACTTGATTCGAATAATCCTAACAAGTAATCAGGCAAACTATTATTAGCTTGAAGTAGTTCTTGACGAGTTTGGACATATCGGTAGGAAGCGTTTTGGGAAACTTTGCTAGTTATCCATTCGTCTATCAAATTTTTACCATCTGTTCTTAAGCCTGGTTCTGCAGAATTGGTTCTTGGTAAAAATTCTCGTCGACCTCCACCTAGAATTACCTGTTGAGATTCAATATAATTTTTTTTCAATAATGTTTCTTCGGGCAAAGTAAGAATTTTTTTTTTGGAAAGGAAGAAGGACATTATACTTTCTTAGATTTACGCGAATATTTGACATTTAAATAAAACTATCTTTTCGGATTTTTTCGCGGATTTAATCCGCGAAAAAATCCGAAAAGAAGGACATTACTTTATTTATTGACCAAATGCTCAGTCATCACAATTTTTGTCTTTTATTTTTTATTTTATTTTTATTTTTATTAGGATAACCAACAAAAGTTACATTAATTCATTTGTTATTACATTTACAAAGTTAGAGATAAATGCACTTTTTTTTACAGGTTACCACATCATGCAATTAATAATATAAACAAAACATCATTATCAAAAAAAAAAAATTAACAATATTTGTGACATGATTAAGTGAAAATAATAAAAGTTATATAAGATTCAATTAAGTAAAAAAATATTAACATAATAAAAATAGATTATAATAATTTAATTCACAATAAATATCTTTGTTTAATAAGATTAATAAAATTATAATTACCAATTAACTTTATGTACGAATGAGATATGTCAGCAGTAAAAATCACTAAAAAATTTATATATTTTACTCATAAATTCATATCGAGAGTTATGATTTATATCCAAGTTATCAATTTTTTTTGTAAGATAGTTGTACGTTGTTACGAGTCGTGGTACAGGTGAGTTTCTGCCTAACACGGTTCTGAATAAATTGGTATGAAATAGGTCACACTTATAGCGGGGGGTGTTGCGGGGTACGCTTATGGAAAAGTTGGCTAGAATCTCTGGACAATCCACGCCGTTATTAAGTAGACTATGCAGGAAGGACATTGCTAAAACTTTCCTTCGATCTTCAAGACTATGAGAAAGAAGATTAGTTTGTCAGAGTAAGTAGATATCTTGACTCGATAGCGAAACGACAACACTCGCAAAAACTTTTTCTGTTCAATTCTATGTTTGTGATTTTTGAAGTGAGGGGACCAAATCAAACAACCGTATTCTAGTTTAGTTCGAACCAGGTAGTTAAAAAGGGCAATCAGGGTATTTGTTTTTTTAAAGCCCTTTGAGCACCTTAAGATAAAACCTAGAGATTTATATGCCATATCAATACAAGCATCTATGTGAGGAACAAAGCTCAATCGACTATCGATAATAACTCCTAGATCCCGAACACTAAGAATTTCTTGAAGCTCGTTACCATTAATGTTATATTTAGATGCTATGACACTCTTTTTTCGTGTAAACTTTACGAGATGACACTTTTTCGTATTAAGAAACATTTTGTTCTTGTTACACCAAATCATGAGTCTGATCAGATCGTCTTGAACCAACTTAGTATCTTCGATTCCCTTAATGATTCTTATTAATTTTAAATCATCAGCAATCAATTAGCAAATATCTTTACAATATCATTAATGTAAATATTGAATAACAAAGGACCCAGGTTAGATCCTTGTGGGACACCTGATTCGGGAAAGAATTCTGCTGACTGATAACCTTTTATGACAACTCTTGACAATCTATTCGCTAGATATGATTTGAACCAATCTATCAAAGGCTTGGAAATTCCATATGCTAATAGTTTACCAATTAATATACTATGATTTACTTTGTAGAATGCCTTTGAAAAATCTGTATAAATGGCGTCCACTTCATACCCACGATCAATAATTTTACTAATTGCTGATATATAGAGAAATAGATTTGTAGTTGTGGAACGCTTACTAATGAATCCATGCTGACAATCACTTAAGCATCTCCCAACGTGGTTGTTGACATAGGTGTACACTAAGGACTCAAAAACTTTCGCTACAGTCGATATGATAGGGATTGGACGATAGTTCTTAATGTCGTTATGCTTACCGCTCTTATAAATCGGGACAATTCTTGTTTCTTTCCAAGCACATGGAAATTTACCGCTCGACAAAGATTTATTATAAATGAGCATCAAGGGAAGAGATATGGGCCCGGCACAACGAGCCAAAAATAAAGGAGATATATTATCTGGCCCCGCACCTTTAGACACGTCAAGTCTTTTAAGCTTTTTATAAATTTGGTTACGACTCAATGAGAAATTTGCCATTTCACCTTGAAAACTATGAGGAGGAAGATCACTAGTGACACTGATATTGTTCTTTTCATAGACAGATGAAAAGTGAGTGGCAAATGAAACACAAATAGACTCCGGAGTTTTCTTTTTTTTCCCATTCAGTATCATTTCTGAAGGATAAGGGTTGATATTTTTTCGAAGGTTTTTTAGGTGTGTCCAAAAATATTTCGAATTATTACCTATTGCCAGTTCTATTTTAGTTATATACCTATATTTTGTATCATCCTGTCACAATCTGTTCTCAAATATTGAAACTCTAACAAGTCTAAGGGATTGTTATACTTTTTAATTTTTAACCGAAGTTTATATTTAAGTTTTAAAAGGTGAATAAGGTGTCTCGAAAACCATGCAGGATAAGATTTAGGTTTTGCTTTTATTAATGGAACATGCTTTTTTATAATATTCTTGACAATAACGTAGAATTTATCGACCATTTATTCATATTATTCATTAAATAAAATTTTATCATTTATTCATCAAATAAAATTCAGGCATTTTTAAGAATTACCTTAACAATCTAAACATAAATCTTTGTCAAGTAAAACATTTTTTAAAACTTTTGCACACATACCTTGAATTGGTTTCCAGGAAATGAATGTACTAATTGGTAAGCAATATCAGGGCACACGTTGGGATCTCCAGAATTAAGGAGTACTTCAGCATCATTCTCCCAGTGGCGATTTGCTACCCTCGCGTATGCTCCAGCAGGAGATGCATGAGTGACGCGTGTTGTCGTTACGATACCTGAAGGAATAAATAAACGTGGTATATGTACATACTTACAAGGTAAGTTGCTGAATTCTCACTAACTAATACTTCTCGTAAATTATCTTATTTCACGCTGAAACTTCATAAAAATATGGTTTTTAACGTTATAGGATACATTTTATTTCGGTTTATACCTTGTTTCATTTCCAGTGAGTCGAGAGATACTAGTCAACTTATTATTAGGGATGCACCTTAGTGACTTTAGGCCGGATCACAAACGTAAAAATAATACTAGTGATATTATTAAAACATACAGGCACTGAAGTAAATTTATAAGTTTTTGTTTTGATATATCAAAAGGAATATGAAAGGTTTAAAGGAGACCAACCAGCATCACGTCCATCCTGAAGAGCCCAAGCCGCAATTGATTCTACATGTGTCGAGTTTGAGACTGAAGCACTGCAGTTCCATCTCGGCACAGCGGCGGTGACCCCGATGGTCCCCGCGTTTGCCTTCACGCCGCCCAAGTACGCCGTAGCAGTACACGCGGAATCAGCAATTTGTTCGTTCACGCAGTAAGTCTACACAAGTGATATTTAGAAATTTTATCAAGGGCAATTTTTGTCATGATTGATTAAAATTAAAAGAAGTCTTGAAAGTAATAGGAAATATAGTTCTGAATAAAGTAATGAAATATACTCTTGATTAAAATATGTAAACTTAGATACTTTGTATCTATGTATATATACAATATACATACCATGTATATAAGCCAAAGCTAAGGTACAGTGAAAATGTTTTGATAATATTTATTTAGACTTGCGATGTTCGAAAATCAAACAATTAAAGAAGAAAAAATAAAAGAAAAGAAAGAAAGAATAAAATTCCTATAAATTCTGGCTTTGGGTTCCACTCTTAATAATATTACTTTTATTAGGTATTTAAGCTACTTCACAGATTTTAAAGTAACTAACCAACAACGACTTGTTTTACATTCATTTCAATATGTTTTCAATTACCTTAGCAAGACCAACTGATGGAAAAGCTTCAAACGAGAGATGTGCTTCTTCACCAGGTTTTCTATCTCTTTGCCCCAACAACGTACGAGCAGCGGCAAGCGTTGGAACAGACATACCGTCGCCGAGGAACATCACCACATTACGAGCTTTCTTTGTCTCACTTGCAAAACCTTGTTTAATTTTTTCTTCGATAGCAGCTCTGGCATCTTGAAACCAAAAATCTTTAGTGGTCTCTGCTCTATTAGGAGATGCCCGAAGATTATGCTCTGATGCTAGTCTTTCTGGATGGTATCTATCTGCTGTCGAAGCTGCCGTAGCCGCAGCAGCCAGTGACAGGCACGCGAGCGCTGATAATGTACACCTCAAGTACATGGTCACGAATGATGAAAGCACACTAGTTACACGTATTTATGATTAGACTGGTTTATCTATCTGTAGATTTAAATTAAATCATTTAGATTGTTAATATATTTATGAATAATCTATTGTTATTTGATTGATAGCTTCAAAGTGGGCGTGGTCAACGATCAAGCTGTTAAGTCTTACATAATCCTCATCGCACGAGAAGGCCGGACTTCTGGTGACCAAGCCATGAAAGCGATTTCACAGTTGCTGGCTTATCTGCGTGTGGACTAGTGACATTTATTAGTTTACTTATTGCTGTAATTACTTTATCCTTTTATTTTTAGTAGAAGCTTATTTTATCTTTTTATTTAAATTCTGATAAAAGAATAATGTAAGAATTTCTTTTATTGTAATTTTTAAACGTAAATTATTGTGCAAACGAATTGTCGATATTTTGACAATTTTGACTTGTTATGTGTTGAAAATACTATCTCATGGCAAGTGTGGGTTACACGTGTGGTTTACTCGAATTTACAATTCTCAGATCAGATCAGATTTCTAGAAGACAGATATTTATTTTCGCGGACTTTTTTTGTAACTTTTCAAGGAGAAAATTCAATAATACATTATGTTCGTGCAATTTTAACTTTTAACTAAGAGAATTTGCACTCTTTCTTTATGATTTCTGCATAGATTTCATCAGTTCAAGCCAGACGTCGTTCGTGTTTTGTTAAACGATTTTCTGAATCGACTATCAATAATGCTGTAATTGAAAGTGACCTGGTGAACTTCTTAGCGGACCTCAGTTCTTATACATAGAATTCGTTCTTTAGTAGAAAAAAAAAAAATAGTAGAATAATCTCTCATAATTTAACGTCGTGACATATTTGAGTATGTGTGTAATTAGCACGGCGTTGTGGGTCACAGGCTGCAAACACATTTCTACACTCGGCATACTCACGAAAGTTTCTATATTGATTATATTATATTAATATTTTTCTTGTGGTCTAGTTTCGACTACGTGTTTGGTCTGTCTGAAGGTAAAGTGGAAGAAAATGACACGACAAACAATTTAATAACTTATTTTACAGACAAGAGATACTTACTATCTAATTATTCTAAAAGTCAATAATATCAGTATATAATATTTAATCAGTTTATTGAAGTTACCTATACTTCTTTTTAAAATCTAGATTTGTTCTATTTCTCTTCTTACATCCCCCTGACTAGGTTTTTAGCATTTTTTCGATGTACAGACATTCGACCTCTACAGTTTTATTATATGTATAGATATATGCGATCATATAATATTACAAGTAGACGCAATGAACAATATGTTTAAACCTATATAGTACAGTATATACCTCATATTATTATCATTAATTAATTTATTTATTTATACATTTTACTGTATGCCACAGTAATGAAATAAATACAGTAAACAAAGTATCTAAAAGAAAAAATGTGCACAAAAGGCGGTCTTATTGCTAGGTAATTAGCGATTTCTTCCAAGCAACCTTTAGAACATTTTATATGAAGTAGTAGTACTTGAAGAATTTACTTGAATGTACAGGCATTGTAAGCATCAAATTCTCTGAATATCTTAACCTATTTGTATGAGTTCCTAGAAATTCAAACATCTACTTTAAATAAGGCGGATATATTGGATTAAACAACACACAGTACAAAAAGTAAGAATTTGTACATTCCGGCGACAGTGAATTGGGAGCCACTTGAGTTGCGTTCGAAATACAGAAATGTGGGTAATATTTACGCATATTTTTTTATTAAATATGGATTAACTCTACATATTTATAAAAACATACGTATAACAAATACAGATACAACAGTCAGTAGTAGTGGTTGTTGGGTGTCGCCGGCATTGCACGCCTGCAGACCCGGGCCGATGCAGGCCGCGTACGCCATGAGATGCGGCAGCTGACTCTGCTCGTACAGCCCCGCGAAGATGCCGTGCCACGGCCCGCGCGCGAACACCGCCACATCGTCCGCCCCATGCGTCTCCGATGAGAGGGGCACATCTACGTGAGATCTCCATGATATGGTACCTAGTACAGAAGATTCAGTTTTTATTTACACAAATATTTGACATTTTTAATAAAAATATTTCTTTTATGAATGTTTTTTGTAGTTTTATTTTGTTTTTTGATTACGCAACCCTACCATGCATCAAACATGCTTTACATCAAACGTGGTCACAGGTGAGACTGAGTTGCAAGTTCTTTGATGTCTTAAACACGATTAAAATGTGAATTAAAATAAATAAGTGCATGCACACTAAAGCTACAAATAACTAAAGCTCATCGTAAAATATTATTAATTTAGTTATTCCATATAATTACCATAATTTGTTTCTTGTGTTACATCAGATCGTTGGCCGTCTATGTGTGGCCTAAATCCTGGGCCATTTGTGTAAGATGCAGTCATGTAAGGTATGTCATTGCTATCACGTCTGTCAGATGGTCCTAGGATATCTTTACCCCGTACTGAGTAACCATTAAAGGACATGACGTGTGCGTGATCAGCTGTCACTACTATTAGGGAATCGTCTTCGGAAAGTAATTCTACAGCGCGAGCTACTGCTGCACTCATCTCTATAGTTTCATCTAAAGCAAGATGTACCCTATTTGCATGATGTGCGTGGTCGATTCTACCACCTTCGACGAATAAGAAGAATCCTTTTTCATTTTGGCTCAACTTTCGGATAGCAGTTTCTGTAAGTAATGCCAGTGAGGGCTCGGTGCGCAAATCTGTCTGCATATTGTACCGAAGATGACTCCCTTCGAACAGCCCCAAAATGTATTCAGTTTCGTTAATATCGATATTTTGTAATTGCTCACGGTTCCAAACATATTTATAGGTTACGTTACGCAATTTCTTATCATTTTCCCACTCTTCTATAAGATCACGACCGTCAGATCTGGCTCCAGGAGTACCTTCCTCATCTATTACGGTTGCATTCCGAAATTCTCGTCTTCCTCCGCCTAAGATTACCTGTAATATGTTTGATTACTTAGCTAACATGACATTAATAAGCTTCTGATAACAATTTGACGATACGTTTGGCTCAGTTTGTAGTGACTCTATTTGCTGTGCCAGCGGTCGCGGGTTCGAGTCCCGCTGGGGGCATTTGTGTAATGAAATGACTATGAAAATGATAAATCGCCATTTTGTAACATCCGCCATATTAGATTAAAAATGACGGCATTTAGGTAATCGTACATTGTCTCGGGAACCAAAATAGTGTGCCAAATTTCAGCTCAATCTGACACACTGGGCCAAATTTTACTTGTAAGATTCCATTACACTAAATAAAACACTAAACATTAAATAAAAGCTTGTAATAACAAATTTTAATTAAAATTTTAATAAAGCCATAAACGCATATGACTAGCGGCTTACTCTTACTTCACTCAGGTTCGTTCGTTTTTTTTCAACTTCATTCAAATAAAATATCATTAAAGCGGATACTTTTACAAAATGTTCACAAGTAAAATGCCTATAATCTTTCTATAGGTGGCAATCGCATGGAAATCTGTACAGTAATTTCTGTAATTAGTTTGAACAAACACAAATTCAATTTTAATTTATAATATGTAATGGTCTCGAGTTTGAACTTATCTTAAAAAGTAATCAATGACAGTTTTATCGAAATAAATAAGATTGCCCATTATCAGAGAAATGTCATAAAACGTAATTTAAATTTATTTACTTTACTTACGTTTAAATTTACTTACTTTAAATTTATTTCCGGGATGTTTATGTACCAGCTGGTGTGCGATATCAAGGCATTGACTTGGATCTTGTAAGTCTTGTCGAACTTGAGCGTCATTCTCCCAGTTTCGGCTTGCTACTTTGGCGTAAGCTCCGGCGGGCGAAGCGTGAGTTATACGAGTTGTTGTTACGATTCCTTTTTTTTTAAAAATAATACGTTTGTAAAATATATTTAGTACAATATGTATGTTAGAATATTTTTTAGCATATTCTAAAAATCTATATTCTATATAGATAAATAAAATTGGAGTGTCTGTTTGTAATATTAAAATAACCGCTTTTTACTAAATGCATATGGATGAATACATGGTACATATACCAAATCAACATTTTTTACAATTTTTGTCTGTGTCTGTCTGTCTGTTTATTCCGGCTAATCTTTGAAATAGCTAGACAGATTTTGACAGAACTTTCACTGGCAGATAGCTGATGTAATAAGGAGTAACTTAGGCTACTTTTATTTTATTTTTAAAAATACGGTCCCACGAAAAAAATTAAAACCTAATTAATTAATTAATTTTATTTCGGGAAGCAATCTAGGGACGAACTAGAGCGAAGCGAGGGTGAGTCGCTAGTATTGCATAATTTTACTTTTTAACTCTAAAGGTAGAATAAATTTAAATTCACTTCAGAAGTTATTATTCTTTCCACTTTAATAGGAGTGGAGTTTTTCTTAAAAAAGTACATGTAAGAAGCTAGGAGGTATGTAATGTTCTCCTGACCGATTCCGGCCACGGCGGCCAATCTCATTGAGACTAGCCAACTGCGCAGGAGACATTATAGTGCACAAATGTACGCGCAGACACAAGTGCACTCTCTATTCCTGTCACTCTCATACTCCGGTGGGACGACTACTCGACACGACCGGTGAGAGTTAAGGCGCAGGACCGACGGCTTTACGTGCTCTTCGAGGCACGGGGGTGAAACACCGCCAACTTCCCAACTCCGGGCTGTTACTGAGGCTTACTATACAGAAAGACTCAATAACTAAACTTGGCCCGACCCGGGACTCGAACCCAGGACCTCAGGATGTGCAGCCGTACATGCTAGCCACTACACCACCGAGGCAGTTAAGGAGGTATGACCTATATATTATGAAAAAAAAAGAATCACGAAAATCAGTCTACAATGGGCGAAGTAACGTAACGATACACAGAGAAAAAAAAACACGGAAGTCGGAAGAACGATTTTTGTTTGAAGTTGATCAAAATATCCTTTAGTAATTCTCCCAGCTGTTCCTGATGCAACTTTAATCGTGCTTATAATAATAATAATAATGATCTCCTAACTGATTTCGAACACGGCGATCAATCTTACTGAGACATAAACATTATATAGCAAATAGTCTAAGTTATTATAGTGCACAAGTTTGCGCGTAAAGTCCGTTGGGACTATATTCCGACACAATTGGTCAGGCGCTACGCCCACCACTTTATAACCTCTTATATGCTCTCTGATGTACGCCTCTCTGATATATGATATGCGATTATACGGGGATGTAAACACTAAATTTTTCGAGAACACGCAAATTCCTTGGGTCGACCTAGGGCTTGAATCTAGAATCTCCTGATCTGCAGCCGTAGATGCAATCCACTACAAAAATGAGGTATTTAATCGTGCATATTATTAATGATGCACTATAACTTATAAGTAACGAGTGCACACATAATCTATATATATATATATATATATATATATATATATATATATATATATATATATATATATATAAAGAAAGAACAACTCATTTTACATATAGTAACCGAGCTTCGCTCGGCGTTTAGTATAGTCGTGTGTAAAACAAGACACTCTATATACTTAAACCTAAAAAGCAAAACATTATCCAAATACAAAATTTGATCTAAATCATCAGAGGCGTTTCCGAGATGCAGGAAATAAATTTATAAATATATGTATAAGAACTGCTCATTTAATATTTTCATGTAGTGTGGAGAGTGTGTAATGTAATTACACCAAAAATATTAATAAAAAGGCACGTGTGAACATCGATCAATAATAAAGATATGCTATCTAATAACACTATCTAATAATAAATAAACTGTCACCAATTGTGTTTAGGTAATTCCAATTGAAATAAATATACAATTATTAGATTGAGACTAGCCAACTGCGCAGGAGATATGATAGTGCACAAGTGTACGCACAGACATCAATGCACTCTCTATTCCTGTCACTCTCATACTCCGGTGGGACGACTACTCGACACGACCGGTGAGAGTTAAGGCGCAGGACCGACGACTTTACGTGCTCTCCGAGGCACGGGGGTAAAACACCGCCAGCTTCCCAACTCCGGGCTGTTACTGAGGCTTACTATACAGAAAGATACAATAATTAAACTTGGTCTGACCCGGGACTAGAACCCAGGACTCCGGGTGTGCAGCCGTACATGCTAGCCACTACACTTCCGAGGCAGTTAAAAGTTGTTTTCACAATAATAAAAAAATATTTACAAAAATAATAAACCCGACTGCGTAAAAAACAAACTAAAAAGATGAAAACAAGTTAACGAACGAACACCAACACAAGATATCAGTATTTACTATTCACAATAAACTGATAATAATTATATAATGATATTAATATTTATCGAAAATATGAAACTCTTGAATGAAAATATGAAATTTTTGCAATTTTTAAACGAGTACTGAGGCATGTGTACCTTGATCAAAAGCGCACCCAAATGTGTAAGTGGGTGCTCATTCGGTAAGGACATTTTTGTCGCTGATTGTGTATCTAGTTCTTTATTAGAGATCGATGCGTCTGAAGCATGCTTTATACATCTTAGGACAGTTGTCAACACATGACGATAGATAAGACAGTTAATTACAGGACAATAGTAGTAAAAGAGGAAGAAAACATTTTCTAAAATTACTAGAAAAGTTTCGAATTTTCGAATACTAGAATGTTTTTTGTTTATGTATCTATATACTCTTGGAGGAGGCTTTTACCGCACGAGCGGTGCTTGCAGCCAACACAAAATAAATATATATAAGAAATATAATTAAAAAAAAAAAAAACATATATAACTATAAGAGAGAAAAAAAAACAACTATAACAGAAAAAAAAAGGAACTATTATTATTAAACAAAAAAAAAACATATAGTTAATATAAGTATATACAAAAAAAAAAAAAGTTACATATACAGATAGTTAATTATACAAATATGTAAACTCTGTTATTAAGCTGCAAGAAATAAAAGCTATTATTATTATTATATCTATATACTCGTAGAAAGGCCGACAGTGTGTCAAGAGATCAGTTGAATTTCGGAGCTAAGAGAAGAGTGAGAAGAAGTACGAAAAATTGAAAAAGTGAAGTAAAGTCATAGTGAAAGTGTATTTGTAGTGAATAGTGGTGATAAATAGTGTTCAAAGAATGTATTAAGCCAGAACTGTGTATTGCGCCTGTTTTTGATATAGATCAGCATAAGTGACTGTCACGAGCTAGAAGTAAAAAATCATCTGTAGTATCTACTTTAATATCCTATCCCAGAACTCTCAGAACGTCACAATATTATATGTACACTAGCGACTCACCCTCGCTCCGCTCGGGTTCGTCCCTAGGGTGGACCACCCTTGTCACTTAGGGGTATGAAAAATAGATGTTGGCCGATTCTCATAGATACCGGATAAGCACAAAAAATTTCATCAAAATCGGTCAAGCCGTTTCGGAGGAGTATGGCAACGAAAACTGTGACACGAGAATTTTATATATTAGACTAGCGACTCACCCTCGCTTCGCTCGGGTTCGTCCCTAGCTTGCATTAAATCACGATAGATCAGTTTTCGACCGGAGAGGAAAAATGATTAAATTATAAAATGGCTATTAAAAAATAAGGGTTGATCGTAGAAGGGTGAAAATTGAGGATTGTATGTATTTTTGTATGTTGTATCATAAAAAAATAGAAATTAAAAATTTTGTCTAAAAAATAAAAATAAAAATTTAGGGGTGGACTACCCCTAACATTTAGGGGGATGAAAAATAGATGTTGGCCGATTCTCATAGATACCGGATAAGCACAAAAAATTTCATTAAAATCGGTCAAGCCGTTTCGGAGGAGTATGGCAACGAAAACTGTGACACGAGAATTTTATATATTAGATTATACTTATTTATAATATGTACGTACTTAAAGTTATATAAGTGTAGTGTATCAACTATCTGGTGTCCATAACACAAGCCTCGTAGCTTACCATGGAATTAGATGGTGCTGTGTGTTAATGTCCCAACATATTTATTTATTATAAGATTCTATACTTCAGTATCCACTACTACTTTAGTACTTCAGTATGTATCAAGTGATCCGTTCGTTATCGGATTATTGAATTATAGACTTTGACAGATGATAAATATTTGAATTAATTAGAAAATTTGTTGATGCGATTTGATTAGTTTATCAATTTACATAATATCTTCTTTTCCTAATGAGTGATGACTTAATGATTTTGTAAAAGAAAAAATATTTTTTAATAAAATTAGAGGTATAAATTAGCTAAAATTAATATTTTCTTGATTTCACTGTAATATCCAAAATAATTATGTATAACATGTGCTTTTAATAAGAAAAATATTTTTAAATAAAACTATCTTTTCGGATTTTTTCGCGGATTTATTTCGATTTTAAGTTCCCGATGTTTCCGTTAATGCTTTACAGCAATCATGGTTACGGGAGCGGGGAGAGTCTGATTTATAAATCCGCGAAAATATCCAAAAAGACAGTTTTATTTAAAATGTCAAATATTCGCGTAAATCTAGGAAAGTATTATAATTAAAATCATCTTACCAGCATCCCGACCATCGGCAAGTGCCCACTCGGCAATCGATTCCACAGTATTAGCGGAGTCGAGAGAAGCCGAGCAGTTTCGGCGCGCCACAGCCGCCGTCACTCCAATCGTCCCAGAGTTGCCTTTCACTCCGCACAAGTAAGCTGTCGCTGTACAGGCTGAGTCAGCAACTTGAGCGTTAACGCAGTAGGTCTATAACATTATCATTTTATCCCATTAATATGAAAAATGCGAAAGTTTATTACTAGTAACAGTAACCTATAAAGGTTACTTATTATCCCGGAAGTATGTAAGGTTTATGTGAGATAGATTTGATTTTGTTTATCATTAGGGACGAATCCGAGCAAAGCAAGGGAGTGTTGCTTGTGAACTAAATAAATAATGATTATTATGAGCTTTTTTATGCTATGCATGGTGAAGTTGATAGCTATATAAATTACAACGAATTGGAATATCGTCGTATGGTTAACTTATGATATATTTTGTATGACAAAAATAATTATTTATCGTAAATCGTAATAATTTGAGCGATTTTCTGACAATGAAGGAAGAACAAGCATATCTAAGAAAATCTTCTAACTAGATTTCAAAAACATATTTTGAAGTCTACCAACCCGCACTTGGTCAGTGCCATATGTCGTTCGCAATCTTCAATATCAGATAGGCTGGTAATGAGACATTATAAAGTTAAGGAGTGAGATTCAAAAATCTAATGATCTAATTAAAAATATAACTACCTTCGCAAGTCCAACAGTAGGAAACTTCTCAAAAGAAAGCTGTGCTTCCTCACCAGTATGTCTATTGCGCTGCCCGAGTAACGTGCGTGCTGCAGTTAGCGTAGGCACAGACATACCGTCTCCCAGAAACATTACTACGTTCCGAGCTACACCCTTAGAACGGACGTGGGCTCGTCGAGATTCAATTGATTTTTGGGCCTCATCGATCCAATATTGTGCAGTATATTCTGCAACATTAGGTCTAGCAAAGATATTACTTCTAGATCTGATTTCTGGATGTAGAAAGTCATCGTCTAACGCAACGCAAGCACTTACTAGACATAGCGGTAGAAACACAAACGCGCGAAACATATCGACGAAGCAAGCACACGGAGACTTGCAAATGCGATCATGATTTTATCGTTTCCATTAATATCTAATCATATAAGCTTAGATGTTGTTGTAATTTCAATTACGTTATCATTTTTGACATCTTTATAATGCTTGAGCGGCTTAGAATTATTATTTTTATATTTCTGACCCTTTTAAGCGTGATCAATTAATGGTTAAGAGATCAAGGTATCAAGGTCATGGTTTATTGAAAAATATATATATATATATTGCTATTTTACTAATAGGTTCAGTCGATAAAACGTGTATTTGTTGTTTTTTTATCAAAAACTAGCGTCTTACCCTCGCTTCGCTCGGGTGCGTCCCTAGGTGCGTTTTAATTTTTTTTGCGATACCCCATTTTTTTTCTAAAATAAAAGTTACTCCTTATAATATCAGCTATCTGCTAGTGAAATCCCATTAAAATTGGTCCAGCCGGTTCGGAGATTAGTCTGACAAAGAGACAGACAGACAAAAATTTAAAAAAATGTGTTTTTCTTATAAGTACCGTATATAATTCAATATGCATTTAGTATTAAGCTGTTATTTTGACATTACAAACAGACACTTCAATTTTATTTATCTGTATAGATTGCACAAATTCGAGTTTGTGCGTCGAGTGCGAGCAGATTTCTTTATCGCGTTAATCCAGTCGAGGGCCTTTTAATAATCTGATTTAAGTGAAGCTTTTTAATGTTACAGGTGTATTTCTATTTCTAGTAGGTATTTACCGTGTATCCCTATCATCACTGCTTTTTAAAAAAATATTTAAATTTCTACAAATATATACAAATAAATAAAATTAACTTGTCTGTTTGTAATGTTAAAATAACATTTTTTGCTAGGGTAATTCGCTAGTTTGCAATATATTACACAAGTATATAATTGTGATGTAACTTATAAGTTAAAATACTATGAAAATAACTAAAATTAAGAAGTCTGGCAGTGTTGATGTCCGTCCCTTAGTTTTACTTTCCTCATTCCAAAGGTGGTAGTAGCCGCAAGTGTAGAGATGCGGGTCCCACTCGAGCTAAGTGTCTAATGGTTTGACTAAAATACTGCTGAAATGATATATATTTTTTTTATTTTTGCAAAGTAGCGTTTGCAATTATTAAGACATTGTTGAAGTCCATGTTAACTATATAATTAAAAAAAAAATCATAGTTTTTAGACGCCAGGCAATTGTAAGTGCACCCGTTTGCACCCTTCTACCCGGATTAGTAGTAGGTATTCCGAGTAGGAGATCTTGGCTAAAGATTTAAAATTATATTTGTTTTAAATCTCATGAGTTACTTTAAATATATGGTATACTTTTTCAACACAACGTTTAATGGGGGCGTAGCTCAGATGGTAGAGCGCTCGCTTAGCATGCGAGAGGTACCGGGATCGATACCCGGCGCCTCCAAACTTTTTTTTTTAATTTTTTCTTTTTTTTGAATAACATCAAATATTAGTTAATTTTGAATATACTATATACAAGTTAATAATATTAAAAAAATATATTTGTATGTATTTTTTGTAAATATCGGACTGTGGCATACCTTTTTGTGCCTTATTATTATTTTATATTTTTTTTACTTTTCGTACTTTTTAGCCTAATGCCCAGTACAAACGCACAAGCAAAGTCGAGAGAAACATTTAGTATATCAAATAACTATTTTGTAATAAATTAACTTCTAATACTCATCTAATGACATAGAAACGGTATAGTGTTTGACTTTGGAAGCCCAATTTAAAGAAAATGACATAATGAGGTCTAACCTCATATCGTTATTGTAAAACCTAAATAAAACTTTATGTCATTGTAATAAGAGTCATTATATACTTTTGTATTACGGGAAATGATTATATAGTTTTTTTTTTATGATGAGCCAGTTTGGCTTAAGCTGTGTACACAACAGCCACTATAAATTAAATTGTAAAATATAAATGAGTGTCCTATTTTATTTTTTAATAATTAATCTATATTAATATTAAAAATGTAAAAGTTTTTGGGAATGGATGGATGGATGGTTGTTACTCTTTCAACTCAAAACGGCTGAACGGACCTGGATGAAAGGCACAGACAGATTATAGTCTGGAATAGCACATAGGTTACTTTTTATCCCGGAAAAATGTATGGTTCCCGTGGGATAGATTTGTTTTTATCTACGGACGAACCCAAAGCGAAGCGTTTTATAATATTACCAATTATTCTTATCCGTATTTTTGAAATTTTATTTTCGAATATTTCTAAACATTAAGTAAAATAAAGCATTTTTTAAAAACTTAAAAATAGATCCATAATACAAACTTTGTCACATAGCTCTGTCCTTAGTTTTCTTTTTGTGAATTACTTTTTTTGTGAAGCATTTATATCGTAATAAATGTAAACAAAATATATACTTTGAGATAAAGCAATTTTTAATTGTTTTTAAATCTGTTTTTAGTTACAAATAAAGCTAATTCAATTTTTTCATAGATTTACGCGAATATTAAATAAAACTACATATGTCTATGTATGTACCTATATGATAGTTTTAAATTAATTGTGAACTAAGTATGTAATAAAAATTCTTATCGCATTGAGTTGTGCTTTAGAGATTTGAAGATGTGGAGACTGGGAATTTGCAACAGTAAGGCAAAATTTTCCGGGTAAGGCCTCTTTTGATTCGTTTGACGAGTTTCATTCATTAATATGGTAAAAAGTAATATTTTTATTTCTTAATAATTATTAATTAAATAGAATTTAAAAAAATCGATCAAGTGCGAGTCGAATTCACACACGAAGGGTTCCGTACCATCATATATGCATTTTTATTAATATGACTTTTACTCTATTTAATATGTAGTGTGTTAACTTCGACGATCGATTACGAACGTTAAAAAAAATGTTTCTTGTATTTTTTTTATTATTTGTTGTCATAGCGGCAATAAAAATACATACTCTGTGAAATTTTTTCTCTACCTATTACGGTTCATGAGATACAGCCTTCTGACGGACGGACGGAGGCTTAGCAATAGGGTTCCGTTGGCACTCTTCGAGTACGGAATCCTAAAAATTTATCACTTTTACATTAAATGGCAGAGTACATGTATAATGTTTTCAGCGGTGGCGTATGATGTGTTCACTGGTTAACACTAATTTTTACCAAATATCATTATTTATATTGTTCATATTGTAGTGGTGATGATTGCGGTCGACCTCGTACTAATACGATGCATTAAATTTATGTTGGATCACATTAGAGCCATAAATACTCAAGATGCATTAAGAGCTCAGAAGTATTTTTTATCTTTATCTCTATCTATACATATAATAAAATTCTGAGTCGAATCTGTACATTAAATATTTTTTGGAAAATCTTATTGAAGTAGTCATTATTATCGATTCAGAGGCCGAATCTATAGTACCTATTTAGAATTTTTGTCTGTCTGTTTGGGAACGAATCACGAGAAAACTTGTTTACGCTAGAATAACTCGACGGATTTGGATAAAAATTAGTCCACAGGTAGACTAACAAATAGCTTATAACTATTGAACACCTAGGGACGTACTCAGAGGATGTTATTTAAATATAGTAATAATACAGTCGTCATCAACTTATTACTTAATCGTTAAGTAACTATTTGTTGTACTTTTCCTGAAAAGAAGAAAATATTTTTATGAAAATTCATTTCTCACACATAGTTATAATAATGTCCTTGACTGATTTCGGCATCTCAATTATAATGCACAAGTACACGCACAAACAAAAGTGCACCCTCTGTTTCTATCACTTCTATACGACAATATGTGTAGATGGACAACAATTCGGCACGACCAGTGAGAGATCACCAGACCGACGCGACACGTGCTCTCCGAGGGACAGGGGGTAATTTTATTAAAAAAATAACACACAAAGCGAAAACTAAAAGTACTTTTATTTATTTCCCACTAGCGACTCAGCCTCGCTTCGCTCGGGTTCGTCCCTAGGTACGTTTTAATTTTTTTTGAGCGAAACCCTAATTCTTTTTCTAAAATAAAAGTAGCCTAAGTTACTCCTTATAATATCAGCTATCTGTCAGTTAAAGTCCCGTCAAAATTGGTCCAGCCGTTTCGGAGATTAGCCGGAACAAACAGACAGACAGACAAAAATTTTATGTTTTTCTTATAAGTATCGTATATAATTCCATATGCATCTAGTATAAAGTTATTTTGACATTACAAACAGACACTTCAATTTTATTTATCTATATAGATTACAAAAGATAACATGTACCTATGTAAGAATAATTTTAAATAGGAAGAGTTTAAAGTCTTTGAAGTTGAATTACATACATCAATTTCGTAACTTGTACCAAAAGGCAAAATATATTTAACAAGCCTTGGTTTCTTACTCAATCAGCAGTAAAGTTTGCATTATATGAAGTAAATACAATTTCCTCATAGTTTTCTTAAAGATATAACGACAGTGTGAACGGTCCGCCCATCTTGTAAAACTTTTTGTAATTTTTCTCATGATTACATAACGTACTAATTGTTAGAAATCACTCAGATGCTCGATAAACTTTATGGATGGATGTTTATAGTAAAAGGTCTTAGTCAGGTTACATTTACTGCCAAATTTATGTGGGAAAGTAAATTTCAATAGCTTTCATTTAAAAAATCATTTCTAATACCTAGATCCTGTTTAGTATTACCTAGTCTAGTATTATCCATACATATAATAAAATTCTAACTAAGCCGAATCTGCACATTAAATATTTTTTGGAAATTCTTATTGAAATAGACATTAGTATCGATACAGAGGCCAATAATCTATAGTTTTTGGAATTTTTGTCTGTCTGTCTGTCTGTCTGTTACCGCATCACGAAAAAACTACTGGATAAATTTTGATGAAATTTGGTATGGTGATAGCTGGTGATCTGGGTCAACATGTAGGATATTTTACCACGGTAAAATAGTTTCTGAGAAAAAATACAAAAACTGCAATGTAAGAGTATACTAATATATAAAACCTGAGAATTTAGTTTTTGGTCATCTGAACGCGGGCGGAGCTGCGGGTAATGCTAGTAGTATTATATAATCTGTGGTATTACCATATCATCCAGATCAACAATTTAAAACGTAAAAAAATTAATAAAAATGCGGCGGGAACATAAATTGATTGACAGAGATAGGTTTTGTAAAGGAGCTTGTGATGTGTTTAACGTCACATATATTAAAATGAGCTCTTAATTCCCACGTTTTTTAAACTGTTCGAGTCAAAAGCCCACTGTTGTATCCACTGTTGTATCAATTATTCATTGCGGCCGTTATCTGTTGACGTGGGATTTGTGATATGAAGACATTGCATTGTTTCTACAATATTAAAACGTTACTTGTTCATTGTTTAAAAGTTTAAAGACAATTATACATGATATAGAATGTATTCTTTAGTAAAATTTTGTCTATGTAATGGCTGCGTTTGTATACGAAACTGATTTATACTGAGGGTGGTGTTTGAAGCTCGTTGGAAATAGTTAAACCTAACTAATTATCTACTTTAAAAAAAAAACTACTTTTAAAAAAACTCGGCCGGAGTGCGAGTCGGACTCGCGGACGAAGGGTTCCGTATCATTATCTATAAAAACGGTAAAAAAATCACGATTGTTGTACGGGAACCCCCTTAAATATTTATTTTATTGTTTTTTAGTATTTGTTGTTATAGCGGCAACAGAAATAAATCATCTGTGTAAATTTCAACTGTCTAACTATCACGGTTCATGTGATACAGCTTGGTGACAGATGGTCAGACAGACAGATGGATGGATAGCGGAGTCTTAGTAATAACGGGACCCGTTTTACCATTTAAGAATGGAAGATAAATATGTTAATTACTATTATCTGTTTGTTTGTTTATAAACTTTTTTTTATTTGAATGTCGTACATTTCTAAATGCACAGAAAATTTAAAATGATATTTTAGCTTTAAATACTTAGTTGTAATATCTTTATTTTTTCTGTTACTGTATATAATGACATAAAATAAAATACACGTAATTTTAGCAAGCAAAGACATGGACACAAAATAGTTTAAAGTAAAGAGTATAATAGTGTATCAACTGCATCGTCTTCAGTGTCATCTTGACCTTATTTACGTTAATTCATCTACTTTATAAGGTTGCTCTTACATTGGATAAACCTCGCTTTGTAAAGCTACGTATAAGCTATAAAAGATATTTTTTTGAAAGTATAATATCCCTGCAAATAAATCTAATAGGATACAGGTGTTTTTTCAAGTTAGCACTTTTTTAATAATAATTGTTCAAAACTCCCTTTAAATAATTAAAAAATATATATTTATGTGTTCGCGCCACTCGGGCGCGACGATTGGTTCCCTGATTTGCTTTCTCACTCTTACTCATGGATTCGGCGCGAGCGTCGCATGCGCGCCACTCGAAGAAAGTCACGCGTCGTCCACGGTTCGAGAAGGGTCGTTAAATTGAAAATATATGTAAAAGTAAAACCCTTCAGCTCATCTGCTCGTGTGTGAATTATTATAAGTATATTGCCGGCCGGCTTCTATTAAAGTGAACTATACAGACAATTGAACTAACCAGTGATAGTGAATATAGCGTATAATATAAAACTTTGTTGCACGTGTACCTATACGTGCAAAGGTATATTCAGCCCAGGAGCGTGCCACTCACTCAGCGCCATCCATCTATCATCCGCCCATCTACATTCCAAGTAAGTGCACACCCTTACATCTCTCTCCCTTACAACTCCAACCCCCGCTTCAGCTCATCGTCTATGTGAGGTGTCCCAGCCCTTACAAATTTTAGGGCTAGCCCCCTCATATATTTTTTTGGTCCTTCGTCCTCTGAACCACCCCCTGTGGATAAACAGTGTCCTGAACCCGGGAAATAAGCCCAACCACACCCAGTTTTAAAAATAAAGTTACCCACATTTATTTATTTCTTTTTCAACTAAATATTTAAATCTCATAAATAGATAAAAACTTCTTGTGTATAATCATATAATCTCAGCCCAACTATTGAAATTTCACTAATACATAACATTTATTATTAACATTTAAATATAAACATTTCACATCTCAATACATTGTTTCTATTGCTACGTAGGTAATAAGCTAACGCTTTCGAACATAATAAACGTCTCGTATTTCAACAAGTGTTTGATTGCATCATTTTTAAACATATAACTAATAACATAATAATATAAATAAATAAATAAAAGTTCATAGAAAAGTATTAACAATCGGCTCAATACTGCGCTTTATAGTTAGATCAGCTGAGTCGTAGCTAGGTCAAGGACACGGCGTGCGTCTCGATCATTAGTAAGAAAGAAGCAAGTGTTAACATATTTTATTTTTTTAATTTAAAAGGTAATAATTAGCGAAGTTATAGTTTTGTATTGGTAGTGTTATAAATTGTATTATAATTGGTGCAGCGTTGATAGATATATATTAATTGTACCGTATTATTTCTTCTCAATAGGCATTATTATTGTTTTAGCTTATAAATTTTTTAGTGTTAACTTTTAAATTACTTTTACATAGATAGTATATATAGATATTCTGCTCACTTTAGGCTTCGCTCCGCACTTATCCGTTGCTCGGCCCAATAACATTATATTATAACATTTATACCATAATCTCACATTCATTTATTTTTTAACCGACTTTCAAAAAAGGAGGAGGTTCACAATTCGATTGTATTTTTTTTTGCTCGTCTCTTTTTTTTTCCTCACTTATTTAATTATATAGTAAATTTACATACAATGCCGTCCAAATCTCAAGCAGCTATTTTTCGTGAGGCGATAAAGGCAATTAACCAGCTCAAGGAAATTGCCTTGGCGGTGACAGCTAAGGAAACGAAAAAGTACAGTATAACGGATTTTACTGCTAGGTACGCCAAGCTAGAGGAACACAAGCGCAAATTGGAAAACGTCTTCTACGAGATCCTGGATGACGAGGACCTCACCGATGACGTCGAGGCCACATATACTAAGAATTATGAAAAGGCGATTTCAGAATACAATGATATCCTAGTTGCGTTTGAGAAATTAAGTGTGGCCTCAGCTCTTCCGGAGACTGCTCATCCGTCCACGTCAGCCACACCTGCTAACGTTCTGCCCAAAATTGCTCTGCCGAAGTTCAGCTCTAAAATTGAAGACTGGCCTTCCTTCATAGCCATCTTTAGGAGTCTTACTGATAACATGACAACCATTTCGGATTCTGTGAAGCTTCATTATCTGCTCTCGTGCCTCTCAGGCGAGGCACGCAGTATGGTATCTCATCTTCAGCTCACCAACGAGAACTTCGCCGTGGCCATGGATATTCTAACCAGGCGATATGAAAACCGTCGCGTCCTGATCGACCGGTTTGTGGACATCATACTAGGGCTACCACACATCCATACGCGTTCTGATATCCGCACACTCTTCTTGACTCCGCTCATTTCTGCGCAATGCGCCCTAAATAACCTCGATTTGCCCATGAAGGATAGTGACTACGTTTTCGTATCTATAGTAGTACGAAAGCTTAAGGGTGAGCTTCGGACCCTCTTTGAGCGTAAATATGGATCACGTCAGACTCTGCCAACTCTCAATAATTTAATCACCTTCTTGGAAGAGCACGCGCGTTGTGTGGAGACCGAGCGATCAAGCCCACTCTCTTCACAAGTTAGTCGGCACTCCCCACAGAATAACCAATACCGCAGGCGGACCCCCCCTGCTTCTCCACGAGTTTCTCCTCGTCAGCCCGCTCATCATCAATTTCGGCCAATTAACCAGGCAAGAAGTCGACACGAATATAGCACCCCGCAGCCGGCTCCGCTTAGGCCGGTTTACTCGGCTCAACCATCAGCTCTTGTCGCTCCCATTGCAGATAATATGCCCTGCCCATACTGCAGACATAGAGGGCACAAGCTCATCGCCTGCCCGCGGTACAATGACCAACCGATCCAGGGTCGATGGGACTTTATCAACGCTCGCAACCGCTGTCGACGCTGCTTAGGCCCTCATTATGAGAATGAGTGCAAGTCCACGAGGGCTTGCAAAGAGTGTGGAAATACAAGACACCACACATCACTGCATCGGCCCGGTGCTTCTTCTCCGACTCACTCGAACGCTCATCTTCTACCTACGCATATGAGAGAGCAACCCAGACAGCGCTCAGCAGATGAGCACCAACATTATTCGGCACACGCCGCACATGTGAACCCCAGGCCGCACAACAATCAACTCAATCATTCGCGCTCGCCTAGTAGGTCTCGGGTAGGTGGTCAACAATGACTATCTACAATAAACGAACACGACAAACAAGAAACTAATCAGCACACTCACTCAAACTCAGCTCACACACAGACCTCACAAGCTCACTCTGCGATATCAGCTCCAACCATGAATAATTATTTTTGCAATTCCGCTCAACGTGAAGAGCACGTTACCAATTTACCAATTTTATTGCCAACCGTCTCGCTAAAAATAGCAGACGTACATGGCCACTTTCACACAGCTCGAGCCTTGTTGGATTGTGGTAGCATGATAACACTTATAACTCAGCGCATGGCTCGAATTTTGAATTTACCGCTAAATCAAACATCACTAAAAATCGCAGGAGTGGGCAACCACCACACACAGGACTCAAAGGAATCAATCACAATAGTATGTAGACCTACACACCATGACACACCTACGATTACGGCTACAGCGCATATTTTAAAAAATCTTACAGGTTACTTACCAATACAAAAAGTTCCGCGCATAGCAGATGCAGAGCCTCCGATTCCCTTGGCAGATCAAGATTACCATACACCAGCTCCGATCGATCTCTTATTGGGTTCTGACGTTCTCGGCCAAGTTCTGGACGGGACTAAGGTGTCGTTAGGCCGGGGGAAGCCTATAGCCTTCGGCACGATTTTCGATTATGCATTGATAGGACCTATTGCGGGTTTACATGCAACGTCTGCAAACCAGTCCATCTCAGCTCACGTTATCAGCTCACACTCAGAATCCGACGTATCTACACGCGAAATTTGCAAGCGCATTGAGAGGTTCTGGGACTCGGAAGAACCACAACCTCATATAGCGACCAGTCCTTTGCAGGAGCAATGCGAAGAAATTTACCGCACCACAACAACTCGAGAACCATCAGGCAAATATATGGTAACATTGCCTTTTTTACCAAATGCGCCGACCTTAGGCAACACTCATGCTATTGCGCTACGTAGATTTCTCAGTCTCGAAAAGAAGCTTCAAGCAAATCCGCCCCTCCGCTCTCAATATGTTGATTTTATGAATGAGTATCTCAACTTGGGACACATGTCACCCTGTCACCCAAGTACCTTTGCAGGTAGGCCGCACTTCTATATTCCGCATCATGCTATCTTCAAGACGGGATCAGATAAGCTACGCACTGTATTTGATGGTAGCAGTAAAAGCTCAAATGGCGTAAGTCTAAATGAATGCCTGCACACAGGTCCAGCTCTCCAACAGGATATTGTTGATATTATTTTGTCATTTAGAACACACCCTGTAGTCTTCAGTACTGACATCAGAAAGATGTTCAGAAATATACTCATCCATCCAGATCATAGACAGTATCAACTTATTCTCTGGCGGTCGTCACCTGACCAGCCTCTGCTCACATATGCGCTAAATACAGTCACGTATGGTTTACGGTCCAGCCCGTACCATGCCATCCGCACACTGCTCCTATTGGCTGATGACGAAGGTCATCGTTACCCACAAGCTGCACAGATCCTACGCAATTCGATCTTCGTTGACGATATACTTTGTGGCCATGACTCTGTGGAGTCTGCACAGGTACTACAAACCGAGTTGATTGATTTGCTTGGCCTGGGTGGCTTTCAGCTCACTAAATGGACTTCAAACTGTCCCCAGCTCCTGGAACGGTTTCCTGATGACCAATGTGACATGCCTAAGGACTTTGACATCAGCCCAGAATCAAACACCATTAAAGTGCTAGGGATACAATGGATTCCTCAATCGGATGAGTTCACTTATCGCATCTGTCTCCCTCCAATAACCCAAATCACAAAGCGCTCCATTCTCAGTACAGTAGCATCACTCTATGACCCCAACGGTTGGGTCACACCGGTCATTTTCCGCGCAAAGTGTCTTTTACAGAAGTTATGGCTCCTGAAACTGGGATGGGACGAACCCCCTAGCATTGACGCTTGCACAGAGTGGCAGCACATTTCACAAGATCTTCCTCAACTCTCGAATCTCCGCTTACCTCGTCACATTTGCAAATATAAGTCGACATCTACTTACTCGCTCCACGGTTTCGCAGACGCATCAGAAGCTGGATTTGCGTCTGTCATTTACCTTCATGAGCTCAATGCCAATGGACAGGTCAATGTACACCTAGTCGTTGCCAAGTCTAAGGTCGCGCCAATTAAGAATCGCCTCACAATTCCTAAATTGGAACTATCAGCCGCAGCTCTATTATCGCAACTCATGAATCGTGTGTCCACTAAATTATCAGCTCATATTGCTATAGACCAGCATATCTGTTGGTCGGATAGCACAATAGTTATAGCGTGGCTAAACACGCCCCCTCATCGGCTCCAGACATTCGAGGCCAACCGAGTGGCAAAAATAACGTCTAGTCCGACTAGCATTATATGGAGACATGTTCCCACTACGCTCAACCCTGCAGACTGTGCAAGCAGGGGCATGTCAGCACAATGGCTTTCAGCTCATGATCTCTGGTGGTCTCCCAGTTGGCTCAAAGAGCCCCCTAGTACCTGGCCCAAGATGCCAGTCGCTTTAGGCCACCATGCTCTACCAGGCCTTAAACCGAGAAAATTACCAGCACATATAGCGGTTCCGGATATTGACCATGATCTGCTCACTCGCTTCAGCTCACTTGACAAGCTCGTCGGGGTGACGGCTTGTATCATGCGTTTCATTTTCAATTGTAAGCACAGCCCAAAGGCACGACGCGCTGGTCCGCTGACTGTTGGCGAACGTAGGGACGCTCTGTTATTCTGGGTCCGCTCTGTTCAACAAAATGAGTTCGCAGAGGACTTTCACCGTCTTCAAAAAGATAAACTTTTTACTGCTCGACTGCAGCGTCTCTCGCCATTTATCAAAGACGGTCTCCTGAGAGTCGGTGGTCGTCTTTCTCATGCTCCAATTAGGTATGATGCTCAACATCCACTCATTCTGCCCAGCTCTAGCCCACTCGTAGACCTCATCATTGACTATTACCACAAAATACACTGCCATCCTGGCTCTGACACTCTACACGCCATTCTCCGCCAGCAATTCTGGATACTATCCGCTCGCCGCGTGATCAGACGCCGGGTGTTTAAATGTATAAGATGCTTCCGATGTCGCGCTCAACCCGAAGCCCCGTTCATGGGAGACCTTCCCGCGGACAGGGTTAACCCTCAACCTGTATTTAGCCAAGTCACGACTGACTTTGCCGGCCCGTTTCTCATTAAATCTAGCACATTACGGAACGCTAAGCTCTTAAAAGCTTACTTTTGCATATTCGTGTGTCTCTCAACTAAGGCGGTTCATTTAGAGGCCGTCTCTGCTCTTACCACAGAAGCCTTTCTCGCGGCGTTACAAAGATTTATCTCACGGCGCGGTACGCCGGTACTAATTAGATCAGATTGCGGCACCAATTATGTAGGCTCCAGAAATCACCTCATAGAAGTCCAAAATTTTCTCACTGCTAATAATGATGCAATCACACACAAACTAGCTAACCAGCACGTAACCTGGTTGTTAAACCCCCCAAAGGGCCCCTGGTTCGGCGCGTTACATGAAATTAACATTAAATCTACGAAACAATTACTTTATCGCGTAATTGGTGAACAACACCTTACATTTGAGGAATTTTCTACACTTCTGACACGAATTGAGGCTGTACTTAACTCCAGACCTCTCTGCCCACTTTCATCCGACCCGTCGGACTTTCAACCCTTAACTGCTGGCCATTTTATTATAGGCCGTCCGCTCACAGCTCTGCCCGAGCCGTCCTTTGATGACAGGCCATTATCTGCTCTTAAACGTTTTCAACTCATACAAGCTCTTTCTCAACGCTTTTGGACACTGTGGACCAGATCCTACCTCCATACCCTCCAGACCCGCTCCAAATGGCTTTCCCCTTCCTCACCTCCTCAAGTTGGCGAACTTGTACTCGTCAAAGAAGATAACCTGCCCCCGCTCCAATGGAAAGTGGGAAGAATTACCCGCACAATACCTGGCAAGGATGGAGTGATCCGAGTTGTGGATCTGGACACAGCCCACGGACATCTGCGCAGACCTGTGCTCAAGATAGCAAGGCTGCCGTTAGATTCAGCTCAAGAAGAGGTGCTCTCTCGGGCGCCCCAGGATGTTCGCGCCACCCGGGCGCGACGATTGGTTCCCTGATTTGCTTTCTCACTCTTACTCATGGATTCGGCGCGAGCGTCGCATGCGCGCCACTCGAAGAAAGTCACGCGTCGTCCACGGTTCGAGAAGGGTCGTTAAATTGAAAATATATGTAAAAGTAAAACCCTTCAGCTCATCTGCTCGTGTGTGAATTATTATAAGTATATTGCCGGCCGGCTTCTATTAAAGTGAACTATACAGACAATTGAACTAACCAGTGATAGTGAATATAGCGTATAATATAAAACTTTGTTGCACGTGTACCTATACGTGCAAAGGTATATTCAGCCCAGGAGCGTGCCACTCACTCAGCGCCATCCATCTATCATCCGCCCATCTACATTCCAAGTAAGTGCACACCCTTACATCTCTCTCCCTTACAACTCCAACCCCCGCTTCAGCTCATCGTCTATGTGAGGTGTCCCAGCCCTTACAAATTTTAGGGCTAGCCCCCTCATTATGTATAATGAAAAATACCTAACAGAATCGTATTATTTTAAAAACGGGCTCAGTAATACCTTATAAAACCAATTCGGAATTTTTCTTTTTATTTCTAACACAGTAATAAAATTCTAACTGAGTCGAATCTGCACATTAAAAATATTTTTTGGAAAATCTTATTGTGATAGTCATTATTATCGATAAAGAGGCCGAATCTATAATTTTTAGAATTTTTGTCTGTCTGTCAGTCTGTCTGGAAACGCATCACGAGAAAACCCCTGGACGGATTTTGATGAAATTTAGTATGATGATAGCTGGTTATCCGGGTCAACATATAGGATACTTTTTACTGCGGGAAAATATCTCATCTCTGAGAAAAAACTAACCGTTAAAATGTACCTAGGGAGTAGAGACAAACCCGAGCGGAGCGATGGTAAGTCCCTAGTTACTGTATAAAATTATTTATAATTTCAACAGTCTTTGATAGCACAATGCCATTTTAAAAGAAAAATTTCGCCAAAAAAATATTACTTAACTGTCGGCCATGTTCATATTTAAATCATACTGACATGCACATGAAGGACTCATAATTATACTTGTAAGAACATAATCCAATGGATCATCGAACTTGTCATCCTTTCTTAAATCTGGCCCTGACCGAGAATCAAAGCCGCACTGACATTGTACAAGATGGAGTGTGATGGAGATTTATTTAACCCTTAAATGGTAGCGTTTCAAAGTAGCGTTAAAATTATTATTAATCTTAATTTTGAACGTTAATCTTTCGATGTAGTAGTTCAGTATCGTTTCATACTTAAAGTTTAAATTGCAATGCCTGCTTTTGATTTTAAAAGAAACAACCAATTTAATTAAATGCTTTATAAATAAATAGATTATATCTCAAAAAGATAAGAGCGAATGAATGGTTCAAATTTTAACATGCGTATAAAGCCGCGCGTGTGAACTAGTATATTTGTCTTTGCTTATTTTTAATAGTTTACTAATAGTTTATGGTAAAATAATTGACAAAACCAATGTTTTTTAAACGTGTTTCAGCGATATTGATGATTCAAAATAAGAGGGTAAATCTACGATTTTTAAGATTTTTATCTCTTCATCTGTCTCATCATTCAATAACGATTACATGGCATTTTATTTGACTACTTTTTTAGTACTGACCTTTGAAATAATATCGTTTTTTTCATACTTCTAGTATAAATAAATATGTTGGGATATTAAAACACAGCACCATTATAGTTCCGTGGTAAGCTACGAGGCTTGAGTTATAGATACCAGATAGTTGATACACTACAAATACATAACTTTAAATATGTACATATTATAAATATAAACACTCATGACTGGAGTACAAGCATTAATGCTCATCAGACAAATGAATCCCCCCAGCATGACTCGAACCCGCGACCGCTGGCACAGAAAATAGAGTCACTATAAACTGAACCAAACGTGTCGTCTAAGTATAAATAAAGGTTTGTGTGTTTGTTATTCCTTCATACTAAATCTGCCCAATTGATCTAGGATTAAGATGTAATATAACAGAGACCTGAACCAGAATTAAAAGTCACATTGGCCGAGCAAAGCGAGATTAAGTCACTAGTTTTGAAATAAATAGAGAAAATACGAATTGAAACAGCTGACAGAAGTTATCTATACATCTATATAGATAAATAAAATTGGAGTGTCTGTTTGTAATATTCAAATAACCGCTTTTTACTAAATGCATATGGATGTGTACACGGTACATATACCAAAACAACATTCTTTACAATTTTAGTCCGTCTGTCTGACTGTCTGTCTGTCTGTCTGTTTGTTTCGGCTAATCTTCGAAATGGCTGGACCGATTTTGACGGGACTTTCACTGGCAGACAGCTGATGTTATAAGTAGTAACGGTACTTTTATTACAGAAAAAAATAAGGTCACATAAAAAAAAAACCAAATTAATTAATTTTGTTTCGGGAAGCAACCTAGGGACGAATCCGAGCGAAGCGAGGGTGAAGAATAATAAAGATTAAAATAAAAAATGCTAAGAAATGAATAGCACACTTTTAATCACACAAAGAGCGGAAATAATACAGAGTATAAATCACAAGCCACCTCACAGATAATTAATTTGTCTTACTAGCTAAAATTGACATTTTAGACATTCTGGCCCCCGTTGGATGACAATAATCCAACAGTAACTTTTTTTTAAATGAAATAGGTAAGCATTACAAAAAAAAGAAAAGTAACAAAACATTTCAGTTAACAATTGACTGAAAAATTAACTTAGTGTTATACATATTGACTTATTACTCGTAATAATTAATTAATGTGTTATTATTAATTAATATCCTATCATTGACTAATCAAACTATGAATTTACAGAAACATAAAAGAAAAGAAATATAACGTTAGGT
Organism: Fabriciana adippe; assembly: GCA_905404265.1. NCBI lineage: Eukaryota > Metazoa > Arthropoda > Insecta > Lepidoptera > Nymphalidae > Fabriciana > Fabriciana adippe. The sequence continues at coordinate 879,374 of FR989993.1, forward strand.
TACATTATACAAAACAATTACAGGGAATAACTTAAGATGAAACATAAAATTAAACTTCTCATTAGAACAAAAAAAAAAAATAATAATATTATGAAGCTAACAATGATTATCACTACAATTAGTTTATATTCTAAACAATTAAGCTTTTACTTTTTTTTTAAACATATATATATATATATATATTGGTTTTTCAACAAATTAATAATACAATGATTTTGAGGAAATAATTACTCTACAGGTAAATTAACAATCTTTGTTATAGGACGTGTATAAATTCCAGTATTTGTTTTGACAGACACAGAACGTACTTTGTCATCTTTTCCTTTAAACACTTCTAAAACTTTGCCCATAGGCCAAGTAAGAGGAGGGCAATTATCATCTTTCAGTAAAACAATAGAATTTATTTTAATATCAGGTTTAGATTTGTACCATTTATACCTCATTTGCAATGAATTTATGTATTCTACACGCCATCTTTGCCAAAAGTGTTGCCTGTATTTACAAATTAAATGATATACATTAAGTTTGTTATCAGGTATATCAGTAACTGATATTTCTGGAAATGAAGTTAGAGGTTCACCTATCAGAAAATGACTGGGGGTAAGACACTGAGGATCGGATGGATCATTACTTAACTGACAGAGGGGCCGTGAGTTCAGAATTGCTTCTATCTGCGTCAGCAGAGTGTTCAGGTGTTCATACGTTAATATTAAATCAGTTACATGGCAGTTCGAAGGAAGAAGCATAGGAAACTTTCTACTAGCAGGCAAATCAGCATGCTGTATTCGTCCTCCAACACGCAATATATCTCCATCTGAAAATACTTTAAGATATTTCATATGTTTGAAAGTATATTTATCATGTTCACAGAGATTAGGGTTATTTAATAAATGTTTGAATTCATTAGGAAAATGACTTTTTTGTATGATAGACACAATCAATTTCGTGGCTCGGTCACGTTCCTGTGACGAAATATTACCTACAAGTTTACTTTGTTTTTTCACACTTCTCTTAGAATTTTCAATAAATCGATTCAAGTATGCAAACATTTCGACTACCTTAGGCCAAGAAGAAAATCTTTTAAAAACAGCTTCAAAATAAGAAAGATTTGGTACATCATTTTTGCTGAAGCAAGTAACTTCTTTCATTTCAGGAATTTCTGAAGTGTCAAAAGTTGGTTCTGACACATCTGTCCATTCATTTGGGCTAGACAACCAAAGAGGCCCTGTAAACCATAATTTAGAATTTAACAAACTGAGGGGATCGGCGCCTCTGGAAATTAAGTCTGCAGGATTATCCTTCGTATTTACATGCCGCCAGTTCTCAACAGCAGTCAACTCTTGGATTTCACAAACCCTATTCGCTACAAATAATTTCCATCTGCTTGGATCGCCCTTTATCCAACATAAAGTTATCATACTATCAGTCCAGTAAAAAACGTTATGAACATTAACCTGCATGGCTTTTCGAACTGAGTCCATAGTTTGAGATAGTAGAACTGCAGCACAAAGCTCTAACCTGGGTAAAGTAACCAGTTTTATGGGAGCCACTCTAGACTTCGAGCATATTAAGTGGACTGTATAGTTTGAGTCAGCATCCCAGCTACGAGCATATATAGCACAACCATAGCCCTTTGTCGAAGCATCGGCAAAACCGTGCAGTTCTAAACAAACACGATTAGGATCAAGCATTAGACGAGGGACACAAATAGTATTGAGTTGTGGCAGACGGGAACAAAAGTCTCTCCACAAACCTGCAATAGTGTCTGGAACCTCAGCATCCCAGGAGGCTGTTTCTCGCCACAATAGCTGCATTATTAATTTTGCCTGCATGGTGACTGGACCTACGAAACCAATAGGATCATAAATTTTTGCAATTGATGCCAAAATATTACGTTTAGTGTTCTTGTTAGGAATTAAATCAGCTGGAAATGAAATCTGAAATTGATCGAGAGTAGGATCCCACTTCAATCCAAGGGTCTTTATTGCAGAATCAATATCTTTATCAAAGAATTTATGTTTACATTTTTCTCTTTTATCAGGTGGAATGAGATTCAACAGTTCTGTAGAGTTTGAGTACCATTTGTGAAGACTAAAACACCCTAAAGCCAACAACTTTTCCAGGTCTATAATCAAACTCCTTGTTGTATTAAAATCATCATTTCCCCCTAAAATATCATCCATATAGGTATTTGATTTAATTATTTCAGAGGCGGCTTCAAATGCCTGGCCTTCATCTTCCACTAGCTGTAGTAACGTACGCGTTGCCAGAAAACTTGCAGGTGCTGTGCCATAAGTGACAGTGCTAAGTTGCAAGCACTTTAAATCATCACTCGGTTTTTCTCTCCACAAAACACGCTGAAGTGATTGATATTTTTCTTTTATGTTTATTTGTCTGTACATCTTTGTTATATCACTTATGAACACATACTTAAAACAACGAAACCTAAGTAGAATTGTAAATAAATCAGGTTGAACAACAGGACCTACATACAAAATACTATTTAAACTCAAACCCGATGTAGAGGCTGCGCTGCCATGAAATACAACTCTGAATGCTGTGCTTGAAGAATCAGGCCTCTCCACGGTGAGCGTAGGTAAGTAGTAGGACTGCTTTCCATTTGCAGCATGAGGGAAATCTTCTACCCAATGACCATGACCTAAAGTTACAAACTCATTAATAAATTCTGAAAACTTTTTATGAAATTCAGGATTTTGTTGAAACTTTTTCTCCATTTTCAAAAAACAACTAAGTGCCTTATTGAATGAATTTCCTAATTTGCTTAGACATTCAATTTTGACAGGTAAATCGACTTCATAACGACCATCACTATTTCTAGAAACAGACTCAGTAAATAATTTTTCACACAATTTATTTTGTGGGGATAAAATATTTTTCTTAGGTGTCTCCTCAATGTGCCAAAACTTAGAAATGGCATCATGTAAGATGGATACACAGGACACATTTTTATTGATAGCCACATTTGTGGATGTAGGCAAATATAAATCGCCACATACAACCCAACCAAATGATGTGTTGATTAAACCAGGAAGACCCTTGCCTAAGTCAGCTTTTCCTTGGCAGAGAGCTAACCGAAACTCATTCGCACCAAGTATCATATCAATGCCACTAGAACAGTTAAAAAACGGGTCAGCTAATTTCAATTCAGTAGGCAATTTCAACACATTGCTATCTACAGTAACCGTTGGGAGATTATCTGTAATTTTATTAATTATACTGAATTCAGCATTATTTGAATATTTATTTACTCGAGAGCAAAATGATAAATTACAAGTGTACTTTATTTCTTCAGTCTGGCCCCCAATGCCTGAAACGGTCACATTAGTAGGAAAAACTTTAAGGTTCAGCATTTTTGCTAATTTTGAGCTGATATAGTTGCTCATGCTTCCAATGTCTAATAAGGCTCTAGCAACATGTGTATAGCCACGAGAGTCAGTAACATTGATGGATGCAGTAGGTAACAAAGATACTTTTACTTGGTATGTGCTAGACAGAGCAGTGCAGTTTACAGACTGTATTGTTACTTCCCCCTGGCCCGCCGTTGCTGCATTTGGTTTTACTGCTTCGGGCTGGGAGCTGGTACTGGCAACGTTACTTGTACTAGGAGTCTGTCCTGAAATGCATGTCACATAACTTCTACCAGTATCATGAAGAGTTGAGTGGTGTTTACCAGTGCATATTTTGCACTTAAAGTTATCAGCTCTTGGACAGTTAATAATATTATGGTTTGAACCCAGACACAAAGTACACAAATTTAATGAAGTAATAAGTTTCTTCCTATCACCTGGAGACATTTTTAAATATTTAAAACACTTATTTGTAAAATGACTTTTACTACAAACAGAACACATCACCTTTTTAGATACTGGCTCTCCTGCTACAAGAGAAACTCGAGGTATAGACACAGGCTGCGTAGAACGAGACGCTGCCATTTGACTCACAGGCCCTACCATCTCCAAAGCTTGACACCTGCTTTGCAGAAAAGTCAAGAAATCACTAAGTGTAATAGTGCTTACTTTAGATCTCTGTAGCTCAAAATCACGTAAACTTTGAAAGTCCAGCTTCTGTGAAAAAATATGAATCAATAACAAATCTGTAAGATTTCCAATTTCTAATGAAGTGATTGAGTTGTAATGTTGTTGGAATTCACTTATGAGTTTCCTCAAACTCTGACTATTACTTTTTGTCATCTTATTCATATTCAATATAGCTGAGATATGCTGATTTGCTATAAGATTTTTGTTATCATAGCGCTCTAGAATTAATTTCCATGCCTTAGTATAATTTTCACTGCTACAATCAAGACTGGCTATGAGACAAGAGGCTTCACCCTTAAGACTGCATTTTAAATAATAAAATTTTTGAATGTTGCTTAAATCTGAATTGTGTACAAAATTTATAAACAAATCTTTGAAACTCAACCACTGCGAATAATCACCATTGAAAACAGGAAGATTAATTTTAGGCAAATTATTGAAATTAGTACCTGGTAATACGAACCTACCATTATTAGCATTATCGCTGACTTTTAAGCTGTTCAACTTTTCACGAATTATATTAACAATAGAAATGAATTTTTGTTCTACCTGTAAATTCTCTGTTTGGTGTAATAATTCTTCTTGAGATTCCAGCTCCATGCTTACAGCTTCTAGTTTATTAAATAAATCATGAGCTCGCTCATCTAAGGTTTTTAGTTGCTCGCAGGACAAAGTTGTATCTTCTAATTGGTTTTCAATATTGGTAAGGCGTCCCTTTATATATTTTCTTTTATTTATCAAAGTTTTTAAGTCGGCCATAGCTAAACCTGAATACTACTAGCTTTAAAATAATTTATATATTAAGATTAACAAGTACACAAACAAATGCACAATCAGGCAACAAATTGGCAAAGATAGGTTATGATTATAACAGATAATATGTTATGCAGAAGACTACTTTTAAGAGATACTTATTTACTAATATTTACTAATATATTCATTTAAATTTTAAACTATAGTTGACATCTTATAAAAACAATGAAGGTATTATTACATTACCAAGTAAAAACGTTTTAATTTGCAGTAACCACTAATCACTTTGGTAGATACCTCTTCCTTTGTTTGTACAAATATCAGTTTATAAGTTTACAAAATTACCAATTTATTTGGTATAAGCAATGCACTACACAAACCAGTAGATATTCGCATGCACCTTCACTGACGACGTGATTTAAAAATAATAGCTTAGCTTCTTGTTGATAACTGTATGTACATACATATATCGCGATACTTGTTGACATCCAAATTCTATCGATGTATTTGTATTCAGCATCACTGTGCGGCCATATACATCACAGCATATAAGCAATAAGCATTATGGGTTTAAGCATTTAGGAACTTCTTACGTAAGATTGTACGTAGGTACATGCCACATGGCACATGCATCACACTTGGTGTTATATTTTACGCTAGTAACTTTTATTGCAATCATGCATATTTATAAATTGCTGTCGGTCACGATGTAAGTACGCCAAAGAACACACGCTGATGCCCAGACCATATGCTAATGCAGAAAGCACGCGTCGATTTTCTTGGTAATACAATGGAAATCGCACCAAAACAGCAAATTTGTTTTTTCAGCACAAGTAAAAGCTTTATTCCGCGCAAACTGGTTTTTTTACTAAATCCGGCTCGAAGGACCATGAAGAATAATAAAGATTAAAATAAAAAATGCTAAGAAATGAATAGCACACTTTTAATCACACAAAGAGCGGAAATAATACAGAGTATAAATCACAAGCCACCTCACAGATAATTAATTTGTCTTACTAGCTAAAATTGACATTTTAGACAGAGGGTGTGTCGCTAGTATCTATTTATATAGGTATTGTTTCAAAATGTTAAAAAATCTACAAAAGTGCCATGACCGTGTCCAGGTTGCATCGGTCAAACAATTTCCTTTGTCGCTTTATTTTGATAAATATTAGTGGTATTAGTGGTATTTATTATAATTAACTTATTGTACACTTTAGTGTTAGAACTAATGTAAATGGTCAATGAAACAAAAGTCGGATGTGATAGTGTTTTAGCATTAATTAGTCTTCGCGGCTTAGGGTGACCATCATTGTCGATATACTGTCCTACCGTCATACAGTTTAACTAGTACGGAGGGCAGCGTTTCATCGTATTTTGCTAGCTTAGCCTTAGTATTAGAGTTTATTTTGCATTATATAATATATTATAGCTTGCTAAATGTACGTTACTATAAATTGTAACATTATAAATTAAGTAATCTAAGCTGTTCGTGTATATTGAAATAAATAAATAAATATTCTAATCTATTCCAGACTGTACAGCAGTAAAGTTTAGTTCATTTATTTTGTGAAAGAAGAGACATCGGTTAAAATAACCTATGCATTAATTCAATATTAAAATTAAAATTAAGATTTTAAAATGGCATTGCAGCTCGTAAAAATCGTGTATTAAAAAAAAACTAAGTAATATATCCTTTATATTTTAAGTGTATTGCTCCATCGGCCACATTCATATTACTTTTATATAATCTATAAAACTATTGTTAAGTCAAAAATTAAAAAAAAAACTTTTTGGAAGTTTTAAAAGTGCTATATAATCGAACCTACAGCTTCAAAGTAGCTTTTGCCTATAATATCCTGTCACAATTTTAAAAAATAGGCCTGTGCTCATCTGGCACGCTTTGAAGCCATTAATAAGAAAATTTGATTAAAAAAATAGGTTTTATCCTAAAAACTAAACTCGCATGGTGACAACACTGTTTTTACATTGAGTAATCGTCTAATTGTTTCGGTATCCGGCGATACGACCTCTGACAGAGATTAGCCTCGGATGTTACCTAACCTTTTGTTGCACCCGACTATTGTCAGATCTCGCCAACGAAATGAGCTACTTAAGGGGATTGTGAAGTGTCGATACGCGGCGCGAGTACGGATTTAAAAAAATGCTATCTGTTTCATACCGCTCGCTTTGCCAACCCGTATGGTGCGATAGAGACAGTTGCAAATCTTAAAGGCAATTACCTACATTTCCTGTTTGAAATATTGTTTCGGGCGATAACGTTTTCACCCCCTTAAACATTTATGTAATGAGACAATTTTGGTCTCATTAGATTCAGTACACCTTAATCTAGGTCTGTGCGTTTTTCTTTTATAGTAATTCAGTTTCGTTTAATTATATTTGGATATTATAACTTTTATCACACGCAACATTTCTTTAAAATAAAAACGTACGGAGCTAGTTTTCCATTATATCTACAACATTTCCAAAAATTATGAAAATTAGACTGTGTTAATGGGGAGAAAAACATCATCGCTTTTCGTATGAAAATTTACAGCTACATAATCTTCTTAATGGAGACCGCTTGAAAGATGGAAGATGTTAATGAACATAATTAAATGGCATCATTACTTGTATTTTGTTAGCTTGGAAATACGTACCTTCTTCTTTAAGAACCAGGATACTCATATGGGGTTGTTAGTAACCGGAATAGCTATCCTTCATTGTCCTGATGAGATAAGTTTGGTTTTGCATAAATCTGTGGCAAACCGATGAAATACCATAAATGCCATGTAAATTAAAGGTTATTGATTTATCTCCAATCTGCATATAACCAAATTTGAATAGGTTGATCTTTGGAAACGGTTAGTGTTGGGTGGTAGTCTTAATGACATGGTGTTAAAATTAAACTACGTGATGGGAAATTCGATGGAGACAATGAATCATCTCTACATTTTTCATAAGTGATATGGAGATATATTGGAAAGTAATAAATGTCTTCACGCTAAAGCGTGCGAGAACAGCGCGAAGGTATAATTATATGATAATTATAACACATATGTAATGTATCGCATCAGATTTCGATGACACATTTGGCTCAGTTTGTAGTGACCCTACTTGCTACGCCAGCGGTCGCGGGTTCGAGTCCCGCTGGGGGCATTCATTTGTGTGATGAACACGAATATTTGTACTCCAGTCATGGGTGTTTATATTTATAATATGTATTTAAAAGTTATATATGTGTAGTGTATCTACTATCTGGTATTCATAACACAAGCCTTTTAGCTTACCACGGAACTATATGGTGCTGTGTGTTAATGTCCCAACATATCTATTTATATATTTATTAGATTCCGCGAAAAATAGTTAAAAATAACATTATAATATTGTTTTAGTGACAAAAATATTTACTCTAAAATGAATACATCTGACCTTGTGTGTTAATTTGTCATTGTTACCAAACAAATGGGCATTTCAATACAATTGTGAGAAAGGCACAGTGCAGCTTAAACAGATATTTTTATTTAAAAGATAATTTTTATAATTCCAAATGAATATTCTTCAAACGTTTTTAATTTTGAATAGTAATAAAAACTTAAAAAAAAAAAAACGATTTCCAGGCACTGAAAAATAAAAAATAACTAAACAGGGGTTTTCATTTAGAATAGATACCTAATCAGATATTTTCGAAGTCGGTGCCAGCCGATACAAATGAAAGCACACCGGTATTTTGTTGAACGGTAGGGCAGATATCGTTCAACGGACGACATTTAACATCTGTTATTTTTTTTCTTATTCGAGTAAGTCTAATACCCACAGACATATGCATATTTATGCATATACATATTTATGCATATACAGATATATGCATATACATATTTTTTTGAGCTATTTTTCTATTTTATTGTTATTTTTATTTTATTTTATTTGAAATGGATTCGTGCGTGTACAATTTCAGAATCAAAAGATGTTGGGAATGAAAAGAAAAGTTGAACAAAACTGTGGGATCGGGTGGACTTTAGGAGTCCACCCAAATGAGGTTAGTGTGTTATACGCGAGGTTTTTAATAAGATTTAACATCTGTTAGAACAGCTGAAGTGATTCTGATGGCGTTTTCAATGGTAATTGCAAGAATTTTACATATTCTACTATTTTGTCATCGTATAAATGGAGTCGTGGGCAAAGATCAGTTTTATATGAATCATATCGCTATTTGATTGATTAGAATATGATTACAACAAAAACTTACATCCCTTGACTTTACCAGCTAAATTATAGCTTCGTAGGAGTTTATTGATACCTCCGGCCAGTCATGATGTGAGATTACAGAAGTTATGCAACTTAGTCAAGGCTCTGAGATTTTTGGGATGCTGTGTAAAATAATAAATATATACTTACAAAGATATTAATGTGCGTTTGTTAGTATAAATAATAAAAGTCATTTGTGTATGTGTATATATATTGTAAGTCGATATAGCTGGATCGATTTAGATAAAATTTAGTATACAGATAGGTATGCACCCGAGCAGAGTATGGGTCGCTAGTTTAATTATGATTTGTTATGGAAATCTGTACGTTTTGTTATGGAAGGCGGGATTTCCTAACACAGGCAATAATTACTTGTATTACGAGGCTATTTCAGAAGTAAGTCAGGTAGGCCAAGTAAAATTCGGTGTAACAGCACACAGTTTTTATTATTTTATAAAGTCAGAGTAACGCTTTAAACGACATTACAAAAAAGAATGACGCATTGCATAAAGTCATAAAACAAAACACAACGCCGTTCTCGCCATTTTTCCACTCAAGATGATAACGTCAGAAAACTCAAATAAGCATTTTATATCAGAACTAGCAACTCACCCTCGCTCCGCTCGAATTCATCCCTAGTTATGTTTTAACATTTAGTTCAGAGATGAGATATTTTCCCGTAGTGAAAACTGTCTTATATGTTGACCCAGATAACCACCTATCATCATACCAAATTTCATCAAAATCTGTTCAGTGGTTTTCCCGTGATGCGGTAACAGACAGACAGACAGACAAAAATTATAAAAACTATACATTTGGCTTCTGTATCGATAACAAACTCTATTTTAATAAAATTTTCCAAAAAATATTAAATGTACAGATTCGGCTTAGTTAGAATTTTATTATATGTATAGATGACAACATAATTAATCGAATATTTAATTTACAATAATACATGTAAATCCTTTTGTTACATAATTAATATTTTATATTATTTTTAATATAACACTTTCTTAAAAGGGGGCCTCAACCACAAACTTTGTCAACACTGTAATCTCTTTATGCAAAGAAAATATTTTATTTATTTTATATTTACTCTACGAGAAGTGTATCAGTACCTTCAACATCGACATAATATTATAAGTCCATATTACATATCAATATCATAAGTCATAAATACAAGGCAGTGGTAGCCCAGTAGTAACGTGCTCGCTTGGGAAACCGAGTGAAGCGGGTTCAAATCCCGGGTCTCGCACCTCTGATATTTTCATGTGCGAATCATTTCCAACATTATTACCACTTGTCTTACAGTGAAGGAAAACATCGTAAGGAAATTTGCATGTCTGAGAGAACCTAGCAAGTTTTCAAAAGACATGTGAAGTCCGCCAACCCACACTTGGCCAGCGTGGTGGACTATGGCCTGATTCTCCTCGTATTGAAGGGAGGCCCGTGCCCAGCAGTGGGACGTTAGAAAGGGCTGAATACCCATATTGAAATATAACGTCACAGATAAAGTATAGATTTTTTGTTACAATATTGGGTTACAATTTTGTTAAACATCTCCTATCGCTCTAACTTCTTCTTCTCTTCTCTTCTTTACAAAAGTCAAGTCGGTTTAATGCTGTGTAGACTGTAGAAGTAAAATAAACTACCATACTTTCATATTTATGAAAATAAAAACAATAATGTTTTCTTAGATTTAACCAATGGTTGTTAGTGCAAAATAGTAAACATTTTCGACGGATATCGAACCTACACTAAAATAACTGAACTAAATAATTAAAGTAACTACTAAGCCATCATTTAATTTATTAAGTCAATAACAGTTTTAAGGTCAATAATTTAAGTAAAGGCCACTGATCTAAATATAAAAAAAAAAAAAACATAATTTTATTTTTCACTAGAGACAGTCTATTTTTGATAAATGTCTTAAAAAGGTCAGGTTTTGAAATATAAAGAACACCAATAATCGTTAAGTGCGCTTTGTTTGATTATACAATAACATAGTCTAAGAGCTCACCGCGTAAATAATAGGTCTTTACCTATAAAGTTGCCGTTTTACAATATTGGCCATTTGAAACGTAATTTATGAATGGCCGGTAATAAATTCTAAATTCTAATGAATTTTATTTTAAAGGTATGCAGTTCTATTTTCAAATTCAGTCATTTCTTTATTGAATAGTGTTTTTTTTTCTACATTGGTATCATTTTCATCAATATGAATACAATAAAAATACGAGTAATTATGGAATAGGAGTTCCATCGCGGTAGCAATGCCGCACAAATGGCTCGCAACAAAAATGACGTGTACGAAGTAAACACTACAAACTAACACATGACTCGTTAATCGTTTAAACGCTTTCAATGTGGAAAATTGATATAAAAAATGAGCCCCCTGGTCACCCAAAAACTAAAATCAACAACGATGAATTAAAGGTGATGGTGGAAGCTGACGATACTCAATCTACGGCTGCGTTAGCAGCAGCTTTCAACGTGCTAACGTGAACGATCGCCAGCGCAACGAACGCGTTGATGTATGCCTTGTGTTGCTTAATAGACACAGAAATGAAGGGATTTTGAACCGTATTGCCTGAAAATAGATTCTTTTTGATAATCGTATGTGGTCATCATGTTGATTAGACCCTGGTTCAGCACCTAGGCAATACCCCAAACGAAAACTAAAAAAGTCATAGTCGTTATTCGGTGGTCTAGTGCCGATATAATTCATCACAGCTTCTTACCAAATGGTACCAACATTAGTGCGGATGTGTGCTGTAAGGACTGGGCACAATAATGGAGAACTTGGCAAGCATGGTGGGCTATAACCCAATCCCCCACGTATTAAGGGAAGACCCGTGCCCTGCAGTGGTGCGTTAATAACGGCTGTATACAATATAATTTATAGCATTACTATTGCGGCAGACTCCTAAACTATTCTATTGTTGAAATATGCTACCACTAAAACTATATTTGGCGTAACAACCTCGTGTCTCAACTCACAAATTGTTATCGATCACTTGAGGCAAAGATTAACTCAACATACATGTAATTATCTTAATCGGTTATATTCATAATGCAGTGCATAATTGGACATCTTAATTCTTTCTAGGGAATTGAAATTCCAGCGAAAGGGCTTTAGAGATAGAATATAGGTTTATACCTGCACCTTTGAGATTTTAATGTGCGAATTTTGTTTGCAGAATGATTAATTATCATTTGCTGTTATGGAGAAAGAAAACATTTTGAACACATGTGCATATCTAAGACAATCTAAGAATAAATTGGTATTCACACAAATTCGTAATTTAGTCAGCAAAGTAAATTACTTGTAACAAAGTAATGCCCAATTCTAAACGAAATTCTATTCGCAATATGTTTATGCCTTTAAATAATATATATGCCAAGTAGCGACTCACCCTCGGTTCGCTTCGGGTTCGTCCCTAGACAAAAACAAATCTATCCCACGGGAACCGTACATTTTTCCGAGATGATATATAGCCTATAGCCTTCCTCAATTAACAGGCTATCTAATGCAAAAAGAATTTTTAAAATCAGATTAATACTTCCTTAGATTAGCGCGTTCAACCAAACAAACAAACAAACTCTTCAGCTTTATAATATTATAGTATAGATAGGACATTGAAAAAGCTAAATTATTATAGCTTTTATTCTTCAAGCTCTTTTAATGGGTCCTTTTTATGTGCCTAACTTGGGTCATTTGATTAAAATTGCTTAAAATTATTATTAAGATTTTTTTTAAACTAAAGTTATTTTACATTATTTGTGATTTGTGTACTTTGCAATCTCATTTTAATAGATTTTTAACATGTTTTCTTTTTGTAAAATTGCAAACTACTAATTTGTGGCACATTATTTCATAAAAAAAAAATGAAACTGAATAATAATATAATATGTAATATGTTGGGACATTAACACACAAGACCATCTAGTTCCATGGTAAGCTACGAGGCTTGTGTTATGGATACCAGATAGTTGATACACTACACATATATATTTTTAAATACATACATATTATAAATATAAATACTCATGTCTGAAGTACGAACATTAGTGCTCATCACACAAATGAATGCCCCCAGCGGTACTAGAACCCGGGATCGCTGGCACAGCAAGTAGGGTCACTACAAACTGAGCCACACGTGTCGTCAAACTTAACTTAATAACTTAAGCATTTCATATTTTTTTACCTAAAATATCGATATTTCATCGCCTAAACTTCATCAAGCCCTTTTTAAACGTAAAAATGAATAAAACCTCTTGTATTTATTACACTTTCTAATTGTTTTTTATAATATCTGAGTACAATCGTGCCTAAACAAAAACTAAGAACTCTACATTTTTAAAGTGTTTAAGAAATGTTATTTTGCTTATAATTTTATGCTTACATCAACGTTTTCAAATTTAAGGGGAAACCAGCATTGTGTTTTTAAGGAAGGATACATTTTGTAATAATCACTCGCCCGTGTGGGATGTGTTGAGAGTTGAGACACTTGACATTTGACCCGATGAGCGGACGATCGTTACGAAAACTTTTACTCAATTTCAAGAGACATTATTTACTACTATATTCAGATTCAGTCAAATTTTGACTCTAAAAAGTAAAAAAGTCCTTTATTGGCCTGAGCGTACTCATATCTATATATAAATAAAAATGAATGTTGGTAAGCGCATAACTCAGGAATGGTTGGACCAATTCGGCTAATTTATTTTTTTATATGTTCCTTAAGGTCCACGGAAGGTTTAAATAAAGAGAAAAAATGAAAAATTAAGGAAAAAAAAAATAAAATTTATATGGCTAACGTACCTAGCGACGAACCTGAGCGAAGCGAGGGTGAGTCGCTAGTAATATAGTGAAATTCCACAAACTGTCTTAGGTTTACCTTTTCAACTATTTAAATTTTAATGTGTAAAGCATGAGAATCTGTTCAAGAGTTTGTTGTTGGTGGAAATGTATGGAATCGAGATATATTGACTCGTATGCGGGCTATCTAAAATGTTATATGTCAATAAAATAAATAAAATGTAACTCGATGAACGTTAAAAGAGCAACTGTTGAGTTTCTCGTCGGCTCTACTCAGCAGAACTGCTTTCCGAGCCGGTGGTAGCTTCCTCACAGACTGACTACACTGATGCTCTTTAAAATTGACGATTCAAAGGCGATTGTATAATTCTAATTAGAATAAAGTTTAATTCCATTTTAACGACTAATTCAATTTCGGACGACACGTTTGGCTCAGTTTGTAGTGACCCTACTTGCTGTGCCAGCGGTCGCGGGTTCGAGTCCCGCTGGGGCTTCATTTGTGTAATGAACACGAATGTTTGTATTTCAGCCATGAGTGTTTATATTTATAATATGTTTTATAAAATAAATAAATAAAATATATGCTCAATTAATAACTGCGATACAGTTTTACACTAATGTAGTTATTATCGTTTAGTTGTTTTTGTTATGCATGTACTGTTTTAAATGAATAAATAAATATAAATAAATATAATAATTGAAAAGACATGGAAGGGATTGTTCCTAGTTATTACTGCACAGAAAGTGTAATTAATAACGGGATTTTCTTATTTATCCCAAATATAAATTCTGTTGTGGTGAGAAATAAAATATTGCTTTAAGAAATCAATAATAATAATAATAATAATATTTTTTAATTTAACCACCGTTATTTATACACATAGCTAACCTAAATTGTTCGATAGCAAACTATAGATTGTGCTGATAGTTATTTAATTGATGTTTCCGTTCTCTACATAGAGATAGAGCCCGATAGAGCAAACAGCTCCGAACAAAGCTTAAGAAATCGATGAAAGATTAAATAGCTGTGCTGATTTGTGAATAAATAGTTCTTATTAAAAACACGTATAAGCTTTCAATACGTTATGCAACTAGCTCGATATGTGTATAGATTGTAAGGTGTTGCCTAAATGTCTTATTTTCAAGTTAAATATATATTATGTTGAAATTACTGGTGGATTTGAGGTTTGTTGGAGGTTTCAATGAATGCAATAGAACTGTCACCACATAAAAGTTACTCTTTTTATTAAACATATATATTATATATATGTATGTGTGTTGCAATATATATATATATATATATATATATATATATATATACACACACACACATTGTACATATATGTACATATATAATGTACGTTATCATACAAATGATGTCTTTAATGAGATAGTATAAACCCTTAATCAAAATGTATTCATTGATTGTCGTAGACTTTAAGTGGAGGAGATTTTGGAAAAGTCCACAATAATAAATGATTTTTAGGGTTCCGTAGTCAAAACGCAAATAAGGAACCTTTATAAATTGAACATGCTGAATTATATATTTCTTTATTATGGCCCTTTAACTTTTGTAAATTATGAAATAAAATTACATATAGATAATAGAACCAAAACACTGAACAAAAAAAATTAAGAAGACACGTTAAATAGTTTTCGAGATATGGGTTATTTTTGATTCCCGTGACTTCAAACGTCATAAAAATATTGCAGTCTATAAGACCTTTATGCTACGGATGCTCTGATTTTGTTTGCTCTGATTGAGTTATTTTTTTAATCATAAATTTTGTTACAAAATTGTTATAAAACATTATATTTCATACTACATGCCTGATGTCTGGAATGAAACTCAGGATGTAGCTTGCGTTCTAGGTATACTTCTGACTCCCACTCCCCATCCCTCCTCAATCCCCTCTCCCTCCTTCCTCCCTTCCTCTCCCTCCCCCCTTTTCTGGAAGGCCGGCAATGCATCTGCAAGCCCTGCAGTGTTGCAGATGTCCATGGGCGGAGGTGATCACTTCCCATCAGGTGAGCCTCTTGCCCGTTTGCCCCCTTTGTCCCATAAAAAAAAAGATAAAGAAAATATATTTTTTCTCTTTGGCTAAAACATTCTCTTTGGCTAATTGATAAAAATATTATTAAAACATACCATAAATACATGTAGAGAGAGAATTTTCATACAATTCAATATACTTGTATTGAAATACAATTATAGTAATTTGTAAAATCGTCCTTACTTAACACTACAAAGGCTTTTTATGTTCAAATTCTGAAGACGTTATAAATTGATTCGTGAACAATATCGAATAATCTTTGGTTTGATCGTCACTAAATATGTCAAGTGCGATGTTAATGTTTAGATAATTATGCAAATATTTTTGATGCACTATAACTTATAAGTATCGAGTGCACACATAATCTATATCTATATATATATATATATACATATATATATATATATATATATATATATAATAAAATTGTAATTGAGTCGAATCTGTACATTAAATATTTATTGGAAAAGGTAGCCCAGTGGTAACGCGCTCGCTTGGGAAACCGAATGAAGCGCGTTCAAATCCGGGTCTCGCACCTCTGGTATTTTCAAGTGCGAATCATTTCCAACATGATTACCACTTGTCTTACGGTGAAGGAAAACAACGCAAGGAAATTTGCATGTCTGAGAGAACCTAGCAAGTTTTCGAAAGACATGTGAAGTCCGTCAACCCACACTTGGCCAGCGTGGTGGACTATGGCTTGATTCCCTTCGTTTTGAAGGGAGGCCCGTGCCCAGCAATGGCACGTTAAAAATGGCTGACTGCATGAATATACAATTTCGCATTTATTTTATTAAGTAAAGATTACAACCAAAAGTGCAAGATTCAGTTCTTGACTGGGTCATTTATACGAGTAGTATAAAGTTAGACGCTTTAGAAGTGCGTGTGCGCAGATCTCGGCTCTAATCAGAATACCATTAATCACGGTTCAATTGTCGGTTTGTCAATCATCGAAAGCCTTGACCCAAGTGTTTACGTTAATTAGACAAGTTTTTGTGTGTCCGTCTGTCCGCCCGGGGGTTTCTTTGAACTTTGATAGGCCCTTGGACCTTATAATATGTGACAAATAGTATACTGATGAAGTCATCAATTTAGCTTTTTTATAGAAATCTATGAACACTTTAATCTTATTGCAAGATTCAGTTAAAACATCATAATATTTTCACTACAATCTGTGAGAAAGAAAGAAATAAAAGATTTCATTAAATAAAGAATTTAATTTACATAAGAGCTATACCATAACATAGTTATATGCGAAATGAAAAGAACATGAAAAAATATACCTACTATACACTAGCGACTTACTCTCGCTCCGCTTGTGTTCCACCCTAGAAACGTTTTAACGGTTAGTAGGTATAGATTTCTCAGAGATATTTTCCCGCAGTAAAAAGTATCCTATATGTTGACCTGGATAACCAGCTATCATCATACTAAATTTCATCAAAATCTGTCCAGTAGTTTTCTCGTGATGCGTTCCAGACAGACAGACAATAATTCTAAAAACTATAGATTCGGCCTCTGTATCGATAATAATGACTATTACAATAAGATCTTTCAAAAAATATTTAATGTACAGATTCGACTTAGTTACAATTTAATTATATGTAGGTATAGACAATACTCTGTTCAATTCTAAACTCATTTCTAAGTATAAATTATAATAATAGGTTAGAAATATATTTTGTGAGTAAGCCCACTATCTCTACATATATGGACAGATGATTGCATTAGTTAAGAATGTGAGTGACTTATAATATCTCATGACAATTATACCAATAAGGTATAGAATATGTAAGAAAATAATTAGTTTATTTGTGTAACTTTTTTAAGTTAATTCTTATATATTCAGCCTTTTTTAACGTCCCACTGCTGGGCACGGGCCTCTCTTCAGTACGAGGGGGATCAGGCCATAGTCCACCACGCTGGCCAAATGCGGGTCGGCGGATTTTACATGTCTTTCGAAAACTTGCTAGGTTCTCTCAGACATGCAGGTTTCCTCACGATGTTTCTCTTCACCGTAAGGCTAGTGGTAATCATGTTAGAAATGATTCGCACATGAAAATATCAGAGGTGCGAGACGCGGTATTTGAACCCGCTTCACTCGGTTTCACAAGCGAACGCGTTACCACTGGGCTACCACTGCCTTCAATTCAATAAATCAATTCTTATAAATCACTACTAAATAATATACATAAGTATGTTTACACTCTACTTATTTTCACAGTACAACTGATTTCGGGGATCATTTTTGAGAAATGACAAAGCGTTATCAATGAAATTTAAAATATTCGCGTATTGATATTAATATATATATATATATATATATATATATATACACATATATATATATGTATTATTTATAATGAACAGTTCAGAGATAATATACAAAAATAGGATAACCCACGTTTTCTTCAAAATTACTGTGTCAAGAAACACTAAAAAAAGAAGGTAAAAACCTTAATTCCCGTAATATAGGAAAATGCCCTTAAGTTAGAACGGCTCGTACTTGACCAGTATATTATATAAGTATTATAAAAGAAAAAGTTTATGATGGATGTATGTTTGTTATTATTAAACTGCTTCGGTGGTCTAGTGGCTAGCTTGAACGACTGCATATCCGGAGGTCCTAGGTTTGCGTCCCGAGTCGGGCCAAGTTTAACCGTTAAGTTTTTCTGTTAACAGTTAAGATATTCTCATAAACACGGGCTGTTTATTAGTTGAGTTGTTACATTAGTAGTGTTTTACCTCCGTGGTTCGGAGACCACGTAAAGCCATCCCTCCTGCGTCTGATCTCTCACCGCGAGTGTCGAAGTATCTATCGTTTAAGACTTTCAGTGAGATGGCCGCCGTGGCCGAAATCGGTCAGGAGGATATTATTATTATTAACCTGTCACAAAAAACTGAAAAGATTTTGATGAAAATTTACAGTAATGTAAATTATACCTACATCAAAGTATCACAAACACTATAATTTATAAAGATATGTATGTATTCAGCCCTTTTTAACGTCCTGCTGTTGGGCATGACCCTCTCTTCTTTACGAGGGAGATTAGGCCATAGTCCATAGTGATAATATATAAATAAACAACGCGGACAACGTCGCAAGAAAACGCTAGTTGCATAATTTAAAAATACTT
This sequence comes from Fabriciana adippe, assembly GCA_905404265.1. NCBI lineage: Eukaryota > Metazoa > Arthropoda > Insecta > Lepidoptera > Nymphalidae > Fabriciana > Fabriciana adippe. The sequence goes on from FR989993.1 coordinate 898,446, forward strand.
TTTTTTTATTATAAAGTTTACATAAATTTTTAAACACATTTTATTATAGGTATAATTATTTCTAGCAAGTGCATGTCCTTTTATAGATAGCTCGCGTGGGAAAAATCGTTATTACCGATATAATTTACTGAGTGATGTAATTTATTTGAAACATCTTTCAATGTTTCCGTTCTTTGTTGTTACGTAATATTTGTTATTGAGTTATAATTTTACTTTTCTATTGCGGCTGATTATTGGTTTTGAGATATTTTACGACGATTTTCATATACTTAAACTTGCTTTGTTTAAAGGTAGTTTTATTTAAAACGTTACGTTTTAACGTTTAGTATAGATTTTTCAGACATGAGATATTTTCCCGCATTAAAAAGTATCCTATATGTTGACCCGGATAATCAGCTATCATCATAACAATTTCATCAAAATCTGTCCAGTAGTTTTTTCGTGATGCGGTCACAGATAGACAGGCAGACAAAAGTTCTAAAAACTATAGATTCGGCTTCTGTATCGATAATAATGACTATTCCAAAAAGATTTTCCAAAAAAATATTTGATGTACAGATTCGACTCAGTTAGAATTTTATTACATGTATAGATGTCAAAAATACACAAATCTAAGAAAGTATAATAACTTTAGTTTTAATATCTCTAATAAAAAAATAAACTAATAAAAAAAATTCAAATTGTCTGTTCTTCCTAAAATGCTAAACCTACATTCAATGAATTTCATTGGATGAACTATTAAAGTTTGGTATGTATTGAAATATGTTCAAGGACGAGAGGAGTTGGGGGCAAAATGCTAGCACGTTAGTAAAGCGGTTGCTAGTCTCGAACGAAGCGCGGCCAAAGGCTTACGCGTCGATATAAAACAAACGATTTACTGTCAAAATTAGTGAATAACGTAAAATTACTGTGTTTTCTTAAAAAGTACGCTTTAAGTGAACAGTGGACGTAGGTTCAATGCACGATTGATGTATTTCTGTTTGTTTTAATTAATCTCTATATACGTAATAATGTTTATATTATACTGAAATATAAATCGAATTTATGAATGTAAAATTAGGTCAATTATAATATTTATGAATGGCTAATATTGAAAGAGTCTAGCGTTTGATATAATTTATTTATTTAAAAATAAAATAGTGCATTTTAATTTATTGCTTGCAAATTTCAAAAGTTTAACGTAAAGACATCTGAGGTGTATAGAATATTCATTTGGAGTATATTTGACTGTTTTGTAAAGAATCCTATTAAGCATATATGAAATTTTAAATTTTATGGCATTTTTATAGAGAATTCTAATAGCTTACACAAAATTTTAAATTTTGTATTTTTTTTTCGCGTGGTCCTTATGGGGTACAAAACTTGATCCCTTTGATGCATTTTGAATGTCGATATTGAAACATACGTTGTTTTCCTCATGAGAATCGAACCTGCGACGTCTAATTTAGATATACATAAATTTTAAAATTCCTTTACCAATTAGCAATAATTAAAAAAATTGAAGAATCTTTATAAATACTGTGTGGATACAAACTTTCCAGGTCGCTATATTGCATCGAAGTGATGAGAATTTGAATTTAGCAAAGTGTCGCCATGGGTCACAGAGTTTTATTGTTGTTGTTCGTGTCACTGTGCTACTATGTCGCTGCAGTGCAGGTAAGAAATAAGATTTGTTTTGAATTGCCTAGTTTATTATTATTTAATTCTAGAATTTACATAAGTTTGTTTGAGCACTGACTGACTAAAGTCTGACTAACTGACTAAACAACAAGCTACTCACCCTTGCTTCGCTCGGGTTCATCCCTATCAAAGAACAAAAACGAATCTATCCCACGGGAATCTCTTCCAGACTATAATTATCTCTGTGTCATCCAGATCCGTTCAGCCGTTCTGGCGTGTTTGAGTAACAAACATCCATCCAAAGTTTCGCATTTATAAGAAATAATATTAATAGGATAACAGATCAATAAATAATATTATTATTAATAATAACAAATTTAAAAGTTCTTAAATATTCTTAAGCGGCATTCCAGTATTAATTAATTGCTTCTCATATACGATACCTTTCATTTTACGCTTTTTATAATAATAATTAAATTATCATATAAATTTCCTGTTATATCGCAGAAAAATAGCACAGATAGGTATTTCTGTTTCAGAAACTTACGATGTTGATAAAAATATCACTGGAATAGATTTCTTACAGATACCTATTACATGACATGAGAGGTGACTTCTGTCACAGCATTTTTTCTTTAGTTATCCTCCAAAACTGATTTTGGAGGACTCTTTAGTGATCCTCTCTCAAAACTCTTCATTTTAATTCCACGTTAAAGCTGCTAAATTTCAAAATTACCACCCAAATTCATTCGTGTCTTTCTCATAATACATGACACTGTTAGAATGTATTGCGTCTGTTAACGCAACTCTAAGCCACTCTAACTATAAGCCACTCTTAAAGAAAAAAACTCAAAAATTTTAAATTCATGTTATGTACGAATCCTTCAAGCAAGTGACGCGTTTTTTATTTCACCTTATTTAATATTGGCATATTTTAACTTTATCATATCAATTAGTAATTCGTAGATTTTTTTCAAAAATTCCCTTCGAATAGGAAATAATACTCAAACTCAAAATATTCTTTGTTCAAATTGACTTTTGAGACAAATACTTTTGTGTCTTTTACAGTTAATTTTCTATCGTTAAATTAAATGTTAGTATTGTTGAATACTTATGACATTAACGATAAGTGCCATTGGCTATAACTTTGGTGTATTAAAATATATATTATAATAAAATAATAAATAATAAAATATATATAATATAGTGTAGGTATTATATGTATGTATGAATGTGTATGTATTCAGCCCTTTTTAATGTCCCACTGCTGGGCACGGTCCTCAGTTCAATCACGCCATAGTCCACCACGCTGGCCAAGTGCGAGTTGGCGGACTTCGCATGTCTTTTGAAAACTTGCTAGGTTCTCTCAGACATGCAGGTTTCCTCACGGTGTTTTCCTTCACCGTAAGTCAAGTGGTAATAATGTTGGAAATGATTCGCACATGAAAATATCAGAGGTGCGAGACCCGGGATTTGAACCCGCTTCACTCGGTTTCCCAAGCGAACGCGTTACCACTGGGTTACCACTGCCTTAGTGTATTAATATAAACATATAATGGTGAATTGCATTGGTAACACTGTGAAGGCATTTGAAACAAGATGGAAATTGATGAATTTTACCCCTTTTGGACGCTCGAGTTACATTGTCAAAAATTTGGACCCAGACAAAGTAAAGAAATATTAAAACAAGTATAACGTGTATAGATAGTGGTAGGTGTACGTTCAATATCTATACAGATAAATAAAATTGGAGTGTCTGTTTGTAATATTAAAATAACCGCTTTTTACTAAATGCATATGGATGTATACACGGTACATATACCAAAACAACATTTTTTACAAATTTTGTCTGTCTGTCTGTGTGTTTGTTCCGGCTAATCTCTTAAATGGCTGGACCGATTTTGACGGCACTTTTACTGGCAGATAGCTGATGTAATAAGGAATAACTTAGGCTACTTTTATTTTAGAAAAGAAATAGGGTCCCACGAAAAAAAATAAAACGAAATTAATTAATTAAACAATTTTGTATTGGGAAGCAACCTAGGGACGAACCCGAGCGAAGGGAGGGTGAGTCGCTAGTTTTATTAAATATGTTAGCTGAAATGTTTTATTAAACAAAAACATCTACATCAATTTTTTGTTTAGTAGATTTTACAAACGCATTGGTTATTCGCTTAATTGGATAGTTTTATACGAAAATTCTTAAGAACTACGTAATCAAATTGTTTTGCTTAAAGTGTTTTGGTTTACGTTAGCTCAGTAATTTTTTTATGTCATTTTTTTTCCTTATACAATACGATAATATCACGGTTATAAAATTAAATAGTCGTTGTATTTCTACATTTTCACACACATTTTGATGAACTTGGGATTTTTATTTACGCAGCTAATTTAACGAATATAATTATGTAATTGTTTCAAAAATAGAATTTTTAACCGCCGGGACCCTGCTATTTTATAAGATGAATTACCAATATCTTAACAATACCTAAATATAAATACAGTACATATGTTGGGGCATTAACATGCAGCACCATCTAGTTCCATGGTAAGCTACGAGGCTTGTGTTATGGATACCAGATAGTTCATACACTTTACATTTTAACATTTAGTATAGATTTCTCAGTTATGAGATATTTTCCCGCAGTAAAAAGTATCCTATATGTTGACCTGGATAACCAGCTATCGTCATACCAAATTTCATCAATATCCCTCCAGACAGACAGACAGAAGACAAACAAAAATTCTAAAAACTAAGTTTCGGCCTCTGTATCGATAATAAAGTCTATTTCAATAAGATTTTCCAAAAAATATTTAATGTACAGATTCGGCTTAGGTACAATTTTATTATATGTATAGATTATGGAAATCGTTAATGAGTTACACCAATGAGTATTTTACTAAACAAGACAGCTATGAATAGATAGTACACGGTAAGGCACAGAGTTAGTAATAAATTTGATATGTAGAATAATATTAATTAGATGCCAAATCTATTAAGTGGCAACTCTAACAAAATCTTTTATTTAAAGAATAAATATCACAATTTTTGACGTCATGATATAGCATACAGTCATTTCCATATCTAGGGGAAGATTATCTTCTATACATACATATAATAAAATTCTGAGTCGAATCTGTACATTAAATATTATTTGGGCCTAATTTTATTGAAATAGACATTATTATCGATACAGAGGTCGAATCTATAGTTTTTAGTCTGGAAACACATCACGAGAAAATCACTGGACAGATTTTGATGTTTGGTAAGATAGTTGGTTATCCGGGTCAACATATAGGATTCTTTTTACTTCGAAAAAATATCTTATCTATGAGTTTATACTAAATATATAAAACTATTTGTTTTTTCTTTATTTTTGTAGTACCTTGGTGGTTGTTACCTATAGTTGGATCCGGTAGGTGATGCTTTTGTTGGAATTTAGGTTTTTTTTCTGACCAAAGAGATTCGTGGCAGGACACATATCCCCATCCCAGTCCCGATCTATTAGTCCATCCAAAAATATAGAAAGTTACTGCGAGATGATGAACCCTTAAATGTTCGTTTTTGAATAAAATAATCTTTGATTTAATTATTGTTTCCTCATTCTTTCTCTAATGTAGTACCTAACCGGTAGGAAATCCTATAGCTATAAGGAAATCCTGTTCTTGACGTGTCGGGTTCCGTAAAAATACCATACAAGGGTGCTTCATTAAAACCTCAGTATATGCGAGTATGCGACAGCAAAAACGGGAACCGCGGCTACTTTTTACCGCGGAAAAGCATCTCATTCTCACGGGAAAATAAGTTATAATAAAACTCATATACGAATAAGAAATTCTTACTGATATAGTTTTTTTTTAATCGAAATAGTCGTCTCCGATTATAATGAAACAGAAAAACATAAACTAGAGAGAAGCATGAGAAGATATGCTTAATTTTGACTAGGGACAAACGCAGGAGTGGGTGTGCCACTACCTGTGCCTGTGTGTAATAATCCCGTTATTAATATTATAAATTGTAAAGTTTGGATGGATATTTGTCACTCAATCACACCAGAACGGTTAAACAGATCTGGATAAAATTAGGCATAGAGATAGATTATAGTCTGGAATAGCACATTGATTACTTTTTATCCCGGAAAAATGTACGGTTCCTATGGAATAGGTTTGTTTTTGTTTTTCACTAGGAACGAAACTGAAGGAAGCGAAGATAGGTCGCTAGTAATATTTTAAGAATAGATGTGCACTTAAATGCACGTTAAAGTTATCGCTTGACCGATACATGACTACTTTAAATATAATTAATAGAAACAGGCAGATGGTGAAACGTACAGGTTACATCTATTGACCATCATTACAAGACTCATGATATATCAGTAGGGATGTTAGTTATGAGTTATTAAATACTTACTTAATATTAAAAATTTTGAAGTAAGTCTCCTTTTTTTCTTTTTTACGTAACCATGAAATAGTGCATACATAACGGTGGTTTTTTGGGACTTATTGGCCATAAAAACCAGGATTCCCACTGGAACCCAACGGAACTTCTCCCGTCATAATTCTCAAGATTACTTACACAACCACGACGCCTGACGACGACGAACCTGACAGTTGGACCCTAAAAATCAAGCGGTTGCTCCACGGTCCACTCTGCTATCAGATAAGTACCAGGAGCAACCCGCAAGGTACACCCACCAAGTTAAGCCTCCACCCAAGTGCGAATTTACACAACAGGTTAATTTTGGGCGTAGGAAGATATTATAAGTAAGTAAGTTGACAGCCCTAGCAAGTGACAGTAGAATAAGTTTACATGCAAAAGCTCGTTCGTTATGTCGCTCGCCTTGGTACTTGTTATGGGAAGAGAGGAGCATTTAGATGACACTAGTTTATGATCATTGTAACTTTTAGCAAAGTAATTGTTCAAATTATTCTGCATTTTAGTATTCAAATTTTATTATATTTAAAATACATATTAAAAACACAGAAAATATAAAAAAAGACAAATGTACATAAATAACAAAACAAATCTGCACGTTCTCTCCCTCCTTTTCTCCATCCTATATAACCCAACTACTCCCTTTTACTTAAAAGAACGTTTCAATTTCCTAGGATCTGATTCTGACATTCAACTTAGATCTCAGAGTGACAACCGTCTGAAATTACCACCTTGCACCTAAAATTACTATGGTAACTCTTTTACCATTAAAGCTGCAAAGCTTTGGAACATGCTACCTCGCAATATTCGCCATTCAAAATCGCTAGATATTTTTAAACGTCGTCTGACTAATTACTATCTTTCTTTGTAGTGTAAAGTGTATATATATATTTACACGTATGTATTTATTATATATTATGTATTTTTGTATGTATATATATAATTTATATATGTATGTTTATTCTATTTGTTTATATATTTGAGCCTGTATATATATATATATATATATATATATATATAATATTATTGTACCGTCCTACTTACGGTTTTCATTAATCCTTTCACCAGAGGTTGTCTGTAAGAAATTGCTTATAGCAATAAGACCGCCTTTGCATGCTTTTTGTTATCTTTCTTTCTCTTTGATTTTATGTATTTTCATTGTGTGTGCAATAAAGTATTTATAAATAAAATAAATAAATAAATAAATAACAAATATACACTAATAATTAGGTATGGTAGTTTAAAAAGTGGAAGTTGATATTTTTTATTCGACATAGGTCATCTATACAGATAAATAAAATTGGAGTGTCTGTTTGTAATATTAAAATTACCGCTTTTTACTAAATGCATATGGATGTATACACGGTATGTAAACCAAAACAACATTTGTTATAATTTTCGTCTGTCTGTCTGTTCCGGCTAATCTCTGAAATGGCTGGACTGATTTTGACGGGACTTCCACTGGCAGGTAGCTGATGTAATAAGGAGTAACTTAGGCTTACTTTTATTTTAGAAAAAAATAGGGTTCCACGAAAAAAAATTAAAAAGAAAATTAATTAATTAATTTTGTTTTGGGATGCAACCTAGGGACGAACCCGAGTGAAGGTAGGGTGAGTCGCTAGTAGCCAATATGATTTACTTGCTCTAATTGGTTGAAAGATTGAAAAAAATGCGGTAATTTTCAAAATGAATGTTTTTGCTAAGAAAAATGCAATTTATTTAATTTATACGCATGCAAAATTCGAGTTCAGACATTAATTACTTAATTAGTGGATCATTGTTCTTTAAGGACCTCGTTAGCATTTCATGAATAATAAAATCTAATCAATCTTATATCTAAACATTAAATATGGACAAATGCTAAGGCGTATACATAAATTATTGAAAAATAGGTGGGTTTTACATAAGAGGATAGATTTAGATTTAAAAAACTGTTTTACAAAATAGCCCAAACCATGTCAATACTTACAATATAGACGAATTAAAAATATACTAAGTAGTTAATTCAAAATCAACGTTAAATAAAATTGGGAATAATTAATAGTCATTATTATCGACACAGAGCTGAGGTCGAATCTATAGTTATTAGAATTTTTGCCTACACAGGGAAACACATCAATAGCAAAACTTATAGATGTTACATTGATTACAATTCCAATGACCAAAGCCACGAAGACATTCGGCGTTATTGCTGTGCAAATGTAAATCGAACAGTTGGGTGTTGCTCTCACATGGTGGCAATTATACCTATCTCACCATAAAACAAATCTATCCCACAGGAACCGTACATTATTCCAGGATGAAAAGTAACCTATGTGTTATTCTGATGCATGAGCTATATTATTGTAAAGTTTCATTAAAATCCATTCAGTAGTTTTTGCGTGAAAGAGTAACAAACATCCATACATCTATACATCCAGACATCCTCACAAACTTTCGCATTTATGATATTAGCAGTATTATTTATCGAATGCAAGATATAAATCTTATATAGTTCGCCCAGCAGAAATATCATCCATTGTTTTTTCTATAAATAACGAGCACGTTGTAATGAATGAAGATAAGTTTTTTTTATTGATATTTATTTCAAAGTAGTAATTTAATTAGACCTGATAGAAATCGACTGACAAAATTTTTATTTTCATTTTTTTAATACATTTATTTAGGCTTGGCCCATAGGAAATAACTACAAAATAAACTATAAAGCGTACTATAACACCTACATTTAGCTTTATTTCGCTAGCTTTGAAATTAGCTAAGATTTATCGCTTTGAAAAGAAGTTGTCCCCGGACACTTTTTTCAAATAGCTCCTCAATTAACTAAGATATGGAGCTAATATCTACTCGATCAACTACTGTTAGTGTCCCCTACAATATAACATTGGTTACGATATAGAATTCTATCGGGGGTAGTTTCGCCATAGAAGTACGGCTAGACTCTTTGGTATGATGATAGCTGGTTAACATATAGGATATTTTGTACTGCGGGAAAGTATCTCATCTCTGAGAAATCTATACTAAACGTTAAAACGTAAGTCGAGTCGCTAGTAAACAAATATTATATAAGCCATTTTATATATCTATAAATGTCACGATGTTAAAGATTATGCGTCAGCTGCATATCTTCGCGTTAATAGATCATTTAAACGAGTGCATGAACTTAAAGATTTCCTGTGTGTTATGGTTACGACCGCAATATTTTATGTCATATGGGATGGTTTGAATTTGTCATCCATCTTCTAAGAAATACATTTTTCAGATTCTAATTAAAATTATTAGGTCAATGTCTGACTAATGTTTCCGGTGGAATTTTAAAGTTCATATTTTCCTTATCTATACATATAATAAAATTGTAACTGATCGAGGTTTGTACATGGAACATATTTGAGAAAATTTGGTGGTCTTTATTAACGCAATAGAACCCAAAACAATGATTTTTAGAATATTTGTCTGTTTGTCTGTGCGTTTGTGCGCGCTAATCTCAGAAACGGCTTAACCGATTTGGGTGCGGTTTTCACTAATGTGTTGTAGTAAGCTTCGCTTAACATTTAATATTGCTTTATTTCAATCGGTTCATGAATGAACAAGGTTATGTTAATTTAAATTTAATACAAAAATGTGCTAAAGTATAGCCTTTATACCCATTTGCACAATTTGATATTATGCATAAAATTATGATTTAATACTATATTAGTACAGATTTATCATTCCATATATAGAAATTAGATGGCTATAATTCAGGTTATACTTGAGTTTCTAAAAATTTGGTCAAGATCATATGCACCTCACTACCGTTGTGGTACCTCGCATGGTTCAGTTACTTTTTATTGAAAATACAAATTATAAGTATTTTTTTAAAACTCACACGATTTGTTATTTTATTATTCCACACTCGTTTTTTTGAGTCAAAGAAACGGTTTTTTTTTACATTAGGTTTACAACGAAACTAATATCATAAAGAGGTAAGGTTTTTAGGTTTTGAGTTACATATATGCCGAGTCCTATATACCTATTTTCTGCTGATAAAATATGTTTACTCCCAGAAATCATAATAACTTCAATCAAAGTTGGAAAAAAACCGGCCAAGTGAGAGTCGGACACGCGCACGAAGGGTTCCGTCCCATTATCTATAAAAACGGCAAAAAAATAATGTCTGTTGTATGGGAGCCCCCTTAAATATTTATTTTATTCTGTTTTTTAGTATTTGTTGTTATAGCGGCGACAGAAATACATCATCTGCGAAAATTTCAACTGTCCAACTATCACGGTTCATGAGATACAGCCTGGTTACAGACAGACGGACAGACAGCGAAGTCTGAGTAATAGGGTCCCGTACCGTTTGGGTACGGAACCCTAAAAACTAGTAATTGAGAGCAAATCAAGAGCTTGTACGTTATATAAAACATTTATTCTGTATTGTTACATATATAACTATACTCGTACATATTGTCGATTTTTTTAATAAAATTGTTTATAAAGAACAATCAATGAGATAAAAATCCCCAGTGTAGCAATTTCACCTTATAGCGTGTCATTGACCTATTGATAAAGAGATCGACTACACAAGTAAACACTTAATTTAAGCGACCTGCGGTTATCTTGCAACCTAGTTAGATGTTTTAAAAACAAATTGTTCAAGGAATATTATCATTATATATTTATAATCAATATTTACATGTACTATAATTTCATGTAAATAAAATAAAAATATCTATATGCCATTAAAACTTTACAACCCTACAAAAGAAATACAACTACCTGGAGAAAAAAATATTATTGAAACCCAATGTACAGCGGAAAAAAATGAATAAAGATAAAAAAAAATAGGACCAAACGCTAGAAAACTTATAATTTCATGTAGTTCGGATTAAATATAATTTTTGAAGTTATACTTCTTTTGGCACATTTGGAAAAAAATATGAGAGTAAATTTTTTAGGATTGGCGCGCACACCGACAGCCAAAAAGCGACACGATGAAGTTAGCTGATAACTGTTTGTTGCCATGGTAACCGTTGTTATTGTCTGACAAATGATATATAATATTATAATATTCTTTCCTTAAATGATATTCTATAAATATACATATGCCTTATTTAATTATTTTATTAATTTAGCATTCCTTTTACAAACAGAGAGTTGTTACATACGGGATGAAATCTTTAGCTATTTATACACACTGTTTTTTTACTCTAAAATTAATTTTAGCTTGAAGGATTTTTGAAATATAGTAGGAAGGTAATATGTTATATTATATATTGTTTTCTTGTGTCGATGTTTAAAAAGCAATATTCGATAATGGCTGAAGACGTTTCAGTGAAACTATTATTATTGTATAAGTGTAGATGCTGTGTCTGATCTGTCAGTTGTGTGGAAGTCGTCCCATCAAGAGTGTGACAGGATAAGAGAATGTAGGTATGTGTGTCTGTATACACACTTGATCATTATATCGCCTGCGTAGATGGCTATTTTAGGAGATTAATTAGTGAATAAAAAAATAGTTAAGTTTTCTAGGCTTTTTTAAGTTTTTATTGTTTTTTATTTAAATAAAAATACTGACGCCGGCAAGGTCGTATGAATAAGCTGGTATTTAATCAAAATAAATCATACCAATTGATTGCAACTTCTTATTTGTATCGCGGTGTTAAATGTCATTGATAGAAATGAAGCGCGAAGTCGATTTTGATTGCTATTACGAAAATAATGAATAACTAGCGCTCGGGTTCGTCGCTAGGTACGTTTTACATAGATATTTAAAATAGTTATTTGCCAGCGTTAGCCATATAAATATGAATATATATATTTTTTAATTTTTCTGATGTTTTAATACTTATTATCCTATTCTGGACTAAGAGAAATCCAAATAATCAAATATCATAAAAATTGGTCCAGCCGCTTTTGAGTTATAAGTGATGTAACTAACACGACTTTGTTTTATATATATAGATTTTAGTAAGTATGTAATTTTTTTTGCTGACGGATATTAAGTAAAGGATGGAATAAATAAATTGTAATCAACATTTTATATAGAAAAGTTGAAAAACCAACTTATTTATTTTAAATCCAGACTTTAATATACTTATTAATTACTTTTCTCTAAAAAAGGTACACCGGCTTCAATATCGCTTACAAGTAACAATTTTCCTAAAACTTTACGGTATCGCCTATTTTTGTCGTGGTGCCCCCATGAGCTCCTCGCTCATTATCGTCCGGCATTCTCGCTTGGCGTATAACCAAGAAATACATGGGGGGTCCAAGGTGTGTTGCTTCTGGTACTTCATTGATAGCAGAGTAGTCCGTTAGAGCAACCCCATGGTTATTGCAGTCTGCTTTGGAAGGCCTACCGTCAGGGCATCGTGGTTGAGTGCGTAAGCGATCCTGCGACGCGCTATTAAGATTGGGGAGGTTCCGTTTGATTTAAGTGGGTAATACTGGCTTTTCTGACCGGTAAGTCCTACTCTTGTGTGTGCAGACCTGGTATGCGTAAATAGATTTTCATACTAACAAGAATAACGACAATCTGTTAATAATCACCGAATATATTGCGACACATACACACAAAAACTACGGTCGAATCTGAATACCTGAGTTTTATGAAGTCGGTCAAAATCATTAATTCTTTATAGATAAATAAAAAAAAAAAATTAAGAAATGTTCATTGCAGTACTTTGACGCTATTATACAAATATGTTTAATGTATATATTTAAATTAAACGTTTAGGTGAACGGGACAGACAGACAAACGTTATGTAATTACGATATTATTAAAGTTGTTGAGTAATTTTGATATTATACTATTTGTATTCATTGTCGTCACGATATATCTTTAGGCTGGTGCCACACTGTTGGACGGACATGACAGCTTTTTGGTATATTATACAAATAATAGCTAGCTTATATGGGTATAAATTATGACATCTTAATTTGAAATATCAAAAAAGATTTATTGAATATTCTATTACGACATTGTGAATAGCAATGGAGAATTGATTGGATATCGCTGTACGAGTGTCTCGAATAGCTCGTAAAGCAGATGTTGTGCCTTTTATCTTATATAGTTCGCCATAACATTACATTGTGAGAGAATAGAATAGAAAAAAGAGAGAAAGAAATAGATTAAAAGTTATATTATAGTGAGAGAGCTCCGTTGTGTTATCGGTGGTGGTATAGATGGCTGGTTAGAAAGATCAATAATACTTTCTTACATCTCTCCCGTGACCATGATTGCTGTAAAGCGTTTGAAACGTCGGGAGCTAAAAATCAAAATTAATCCGCAAAAAAATCGATTTTTTTTAAACTAGTCCCTAGCTACGTTTTAATTTTTTTGAGCGGAATCTTAATTATTTTTATAAAATTAAAGTAGCATATGTTACCCCTCAGAGCATCAGCAACAAGCGAGAGCCCCATCAAAATCAGTGCATCCGTTTCGGAGATTAGCCGAAACAAACAGAGAGACAGACAAAAATGAAAAAAAAAGTGTTTCCTTCTAATCTAAGCACTGTATATAATTTCATATGTACTTAGTAAAAATCTTTTATTTCAATATTACCAACAGACATTTGAATTTTATTTATATGTATATATAGATCAAGATATTATACATTTAAGCTGCTGTCACCTTACTATATTTTGATAAGCTATATAAATATGCAGTGAAGACAGAGCATACAGAGAGATCTCTTATTTTCTATTTTTTTATGGGTATCGAGTATAGAGTATCGATTTAAAAAAAATGATTTGAACCCATAAACTTATTTGAAATAATCAGTGCGGATGAACTGTTATTGTACAAGATGGACATTTAGCAATTATGATTGAGACATATAAATGGAACTAATCTATAATCCACGATCACGATTTTGATTCTATTACAAAGTTTTTTTTTTTTCATTTCGATTAAATAACTATCGAGTCGGCATATCACGATATGGTCACATCTTATTTTGTAATGACATTATTTTTTGAATGAAAGTATTGTCTGTCTGTCTGTCTGTTTAGTTTTATGTAGTGTATAATATATTTTATTAAGATACAGTGTACTAGCGACTCCTCCTTGCTTCGCTCGAATTCATTCTTAGGTAACGTACCTACAGAATTAACGGTTAGTAATAGATACATAGGTAGGTATAGAAAAGTAAGTGAGTACTTTAAAAAAACTTGAATCATCCCCTATTTTAACTTGATTGGTTATAAAAACAGAAATTTTCTTTATTTTTTATCAAAATTATAGCATATAAATAATAAATTTTCGTCCTTGACTTGAGAAAAGATTCGTTCCCAATACAAACTATTAACCATAATTAGTCTTTTCGAGTTTATTTTTGCGACAAAAAGTATCCTATGTCTTTACTCTTTCTCCAAGGTCTCAACCTTTTCTATACCAAACCATCAAAATTGATTCAGCGAATTAGGCATGAAAATATTACAGACAGACAGACAGTTACTTTTGTATTTATAATATTAGTATGGATAAACAAATATACCTATCCGTAGCCATTCATAGCACAGAAATCGTTTCAATGAAGTAATTTTGTTTAACACAGCAACAAGTGCGTTTAAATACCGCCATGGATTAACTATTACCACAGATCGTATAATACTGCTATTTTACAAAGTAAAACTATTTCTTAATATGACCATGAAAAATTAATTATTAGAACTTATAAGCCCATATTATAAGGTTTTTTAAGATGCCCAAATACAGGGAACACTAGACTGACTTTCGCTATGTGAATTTTCTTCGATTTTTGTTTGAACGCCGTTTGATAATTTTTTTTAAATTAAAGTTTGAGATACAGTAATACAATTTTTTTCACGCAAACTTTCTTTTTTTTCCATATCTTAGGCGTATGAATTACGTATTTTCTATTAATTGTATCTCGGAAAAATCTACCCCTAATTATGCTTTTAAAAATGTACGTGCCTTTTAAAGCTAAACAGTTATTATTTTTAGAACACAGTAAAATTGATGAAACAAATATTTAGATGAAAATACAACAATAAACTCCAAGTAGAACAATAATATGTAATAGTTACGATGACTTATTAAGTGTTTTAGCAAAGTTTGGACCATCGACACTCAGTGAAGGCGCCAAAAAAAAATTAAAATGAAAAGAAAGAAGTGATAAGCACACAAGATACATTCTTACTATATTGAATGTAAAAAAGCTATAAATATAATAATATGTTAGGGCATTAACACACAACACCATCTAGTTCCATGGTAAGCTACCAGGTCGGTGTTATGGATACCAGATAGTTGATACACTACACATATGTATATAACTTTAAATACATATCATAAATATAAACACCCATGACTGGAGTACAAACATTCGTGTTTATCACACAAATAAATGCCCCCAGCGAGACTCGAACCCGCGACCGCTGGCACAGCAAGAAGGGATTAGAAAGTTTAAAAACAAGTGATCTTATTAAAGATTTATGTCCGAAGATGCAATGTTTGAAACGTCCAGACCTTACATAACTGACCATATTACATAAGCTATTGTTCGATTAGTGTATGCCTAATCAATGAAAGTTAAAGTCTTTAAACTTAGTATATAGATATCGTCTCTGTCGTCTTTATCATCGTAGAGAGGATGTTTCGGCGAACCAAAAAAAGGTTTTAGTCTACATATATCGAAAAAGATTTAGTCTATATTTTGTAATTTTTATTTCATTGAATCATTAAAAGGTTTTCATATTTTGCTAAATCAAAAGGCTGTAGGTATCTGTACTTACATTAAATATTTTTTTGGAAAATATTATTGAAATAGTCATTCTTATCGATACAGAGGCCAAATCTATAGTTTTTAAAATTTGTGTCTGTCTGTCTATCTGTCTGGGAATGCATCACAAAAAAACCACAAGACAGATTTTGATCAAATTTGGTATGATGATAGCTGGTTATCCGGGTCAACATATAGAATACTTTTTACTGCGGGAAAATACCTCATCTCTGAGAAATCTATACTAACCGTTAAAATGTAATCGGGTTGAACAGTGGAGTTTAACTAAAGCTTTCCCGACAAATGGATAGAGTAGTGTTGAAAGTTATTTGAAGCTGCTCATAGAAAAATCTAGGCATTTTACCAGGCTAGACTATTCTAATAAACTATATCATGATGAGCACAGGCTTTATGCTTGTAATCTCTGGAGAGACACTTTAAAATTACTGTTATAATTACATCGGTTGGCCAATTATATTGCCAAATTGCCGAAATTACGTTCTAATGGTACGCATGGCATATCATATTGTGAAACAACATGAAATGTATTTTGACACGATTTAATTGCGCATCAAGCTATGTGATGTCAAAGGCTGAAACTCTGACGTAAATATTTGGAGTTCCGTAGCTCGAGGTCAATCTTTTTATATGTACATATATAATAATATTGTAGGGTTGTAAGAAAACAAATTCTTGTGTTGTGAATATTGAGGCAAGATACTAGAAATAAAAGATTTTTTCCATCGATTAATCCCTCCCGGACAAATTCTAAGAAATCCGTGCGAATTTCCGAGAATTCAATTGTTATCTAGCACACCGGTGTGCTCGCGGTCCGCGAGGAGTTAAAAAAGTAGGTACTAGATACATTATCAGCGACAAAAAAGTCCTCATGAAATGAGCGTTCATTTAAACATTTGAGCGCGCTTTAAAGTTTTTTTTAAATAACTATAAGGATTGCATTATAGGTTCAATTTAGATTGTGTTTAGGTTATTCCAGTCGAAGTGAATATACTATTTACTTCGACTGGAATAACCTAAACACAATTATTGACAGTTTTAAGAGAACTTTTGAATGGGATTGTGTATTTAGTAGGTACTTTTTTGATTGATGATATTTTTTTTAATTGTCCGCATTTATACGAGTACTTTACTTTTAAGAAATGCACATGTAAGACAATTGAGTCTGGTCTTTTAGTGCCATATCTCTTTCCTTACAAATTATTGTATAATTTTGTGGATAAACACTTTCAATAATAACTGTAAAACATCGAAACATTCTGATTAATAAAATAAAAGCGCGCAAACAAATCCGATGCTTTACAGCAAAGATGAAAGAACCTCAGAATTCTTAAATTTCAAAAATTTGTAGTTATTAAAAACCCACAAAAGGTATAACTTTTAGAGAGCAGAACCAAAAAGTTACAAAAAAGTGTCAAAAAACAGTTTCATTTAAAAAACGTGTTTTACTAATGATTGCTTAAAATAAAAAACTTTTTAATAAAAAAATAAAAAACCGACTTAAAAATAAAAACGAACATGAAAAAGTAAAAAAAATACTGATTGGTACTTTTAATTCACTGTAGATTACCTACCTACTCAAATATTTTGGGAGTCGATGTGCTTTAATTTGTATCGGCTGGCACAGAATAAAAATAAATAAACACAGCCGAATTGAGAAATTGGAGAACTTCCTCCTTTTTGAAGAAGTCAGTTGATAATGAATTTAACCTCTTAATAGTTAGTGGACGTCATATCATCTTGATGATATCTTATATAATAACTTAATCATATTTTTATTATGTTTACAATTGTCTATTTTAATAGGAAAAGCTTCCAAGAAATTAATAAAGTTGAAGGAAATACATAATCTATTTATTCAAAGAACACATGTTACATAACATTAAAATATGGAGTAACATCTTTGTTAAAGTATAACTCTTAGACCGACTTAAAAAAAGGAGGATTGATTTAATGTTAACTACATTAACAAGAATTGTAAGGTTTGTTGCCATTTTCGTATTTTTGAAAATCATTGTATTATATAATACATAATACTATATTTCTTCGTGAACTTGATTTCATCTTTTTAGTTAGCTTTTATGTAGTCGGGATTTTTATTGTTATAACATATTTTTTATTTACAGCTTTTTAGTTTTTGCCAATAAGACATTTGAAGATTTATTTAGCAATTTTTTATCCCAAAATTACTTTTAAATATATAATTTGTATATATTTTTGTGATCGCCTCTTAAAAACCTTTATTTTGATATCACTCGATTGGTTTGGAAGATTTTTTTTTAAATACACACGAATTATCGCCTGAAATCCGCCATTTTAATATTTAACTATTTTTATATAGCCTATGACACTCGCGTTATCAAGACAAATCTAACAACGTATGAATAATCAAAATTGGCCCACACATTTGGTCTCTAGAACGCCAGATAAGAACAAACATACATACATAGACTGATAAATACATTACCCTCCTTTGCGTCGCGCAGTCGGGTAAAAAGGAATATAAACGGAATCGTGACTAAATTTGAATCATTTGTTCCTCATTATTAAAGCTAAAAACTTTATAATTTAACGCCTGTCCCATAAAATTAGTTCACAAAAGAATTATTCAGGAAGTAAAGACGTATTATATTCTTAACAATCGATAACAACAAATGTTGTGTCGTGATATATCAAAATCATTTTTATACAATCAATATTTATTAATATCATTATTGAGACGCAGATCTTGTTGACTTATTTTTTATATAGATATGAGATCCACATAGTAAAATATGATAAATAACTTGATATGTATCTAAATTATATACACAAGTCAGATTATCTTGCAACTCTTTGTATGACACGTTTGGTTCAGTTTGTAGTGACCCTACTTGCTGTGCCAGCGGTCGCGGGTTCCAGTCCGCTGGGGGCATTCATTTGTGTGATGAGCACGAATGTTTGTACTTCAGTTATGGGTGTTTATATTTATAATATGTATGTATTTAAAGTTTTATATATGTGTAGTGTATCAACTATCTGGTATCCATAACACAGGCCTCGTAGCTTAACATGGAACTAGATGGTGCGGTGTTTAATGTCCCAACATATTTATTTATTAACAAAAACAAACAGAGAAACAAAAAAATTGAAAAAAAGCTGGATTTGTTCTATTGCTCTTCTTACATCCCCCTGACTCGGTTTTTAGCATTTTTTTTCTTTGTACAGACATTCGATCTCTACAGTTTTATTATATGTATAATTATTTATGTATTGAACAGTGAATGTTGTAATATCAATAACTATAAAATCAGGAAAAAAACTTTCTAACTATGAACTTTACTGGCTTCACAATCATCATCTGTAAATTATATATCGTTAAGGGTGGGTTTTTTAAATTTATATTTAATCACTACATTTGAAGTGTAAGTTTCAAATTAAAAAAAATTAAAATCGATTCACCATAAGCGTATCGCGTAACATTCCTATAAAAGTACAGAAAAAACGGACGATTAGAATTTTTTTTTTCAAAGAGGAAAATTAATAGTTAAGCAATGATGTTTTATAATATTACGGTTATAGCTTCTAAAAATCTTCCTTTTCTACTATGAAGACCAAAATTTTAAAGGCTATTCGGACGAACTCATAAGCGTTTTTCTTATTAACGGCGGCTTGTGAAGAACTGAGTGGAGTCATCATGAGCTTTGCTACGGTCAAAATAACGTTAGCTTTGATGGTGTAACCTAACAGATATAGATTCACGATTTATCTCGTAACATACGCACAAACGTTTAATATTTTTTGTTGTATTTAAGTATTTTAAATATAATTGTAAATATTGTTTTTTTACATTTTAATTATTTATAATTTTTTAGTTGTTTTAATTTTTATGTGTTTTTTTTTTGTAATATTTTTAGTCATGTAAGTTTTCAAAATTACTACTTGCAATGACTGTATTGTATTGTTTTGCGGTATTTCTTTATATATTCATTACTAGATGGTTCTGTGTGTTAATGTCCCAACATATTTATTATTTATTATTAAAAAAACTAAAAATCATTGTTTTGGGTTCTATTGCGTTAATAAAGATCCCCAATAATAGTTTTTCTCAAATATCTTCCATGTACAGACAGAGATCGGTTACAATTTTATTATATATATATATATATATATATATATATATATATATATATATATATATAGATTCATGTTGAGTTAGCCTGTAAGTGAGGTATACAATTTTTATCATAGATGCTTAAGAATGTGCTCTAGAATAAGGATTAATATTGTATACAATGTTGGCTTCCTCTTTAATAAATCAAATCAAATCCATAATTTATATACAAAAAGAGTGCATACTAAACGTATAACCTCTTTAGAAAGTCGGTTAAAAATTCTTACAAACAAATTACGAGTCGACCTTGTAATAATTAACTATATAAAGTATTAATCTCGGTCAAAGTTGGTGTTTAGCTAACATTATAGTCCTGGCAAGTGTTCAGGCAGCTTCACATACATCTAAGTCGTGACTGTTCCGCGATAAATCCACATCGAAATGTCTGATATTTGTGAATAAAGTCTTAAATGTCACTCGTATCGTTTAACTTGTTATTTTTTACGCAAACAGGTGATTTAAACAGTTTTTTTTGACTAGACTATGTTTTTAGCATTTAGTTATATTTTATATGCTTAAATTATAACTCCTATGGAGATATAGATAAATATGTTGGGACATTAACACACAGCACCATCTAGTTCCATGGTATGCTACGAGGCTTGTGTCATGGATACCAGATAGTTAATACACTACGCATATATAAATTTAAATACATACATATTATAAATATAAACACCCATGACTGGAGTACAAATATTCGTGCTCCTACACAAATGAATGCTCCCAGCGGGACTCGAACCCGCGACCGCTGGCACAGCAAGTAGGGTCACTACAAACTGAGCCAAACGTGTCGTCAAATATAATACTTTCGCGCTTGGATGTGACGCTGGTGTGTTTTATTATTCATCAATGTCATATACTCGTATTAATAAAATCACGACATTAAAGAACAAAAAAATGTAACCAAAATATCGTTAAACCCAAAATATTAATAGATAGAATAGATTAAAATATTGTCATACGCGGGCGGAGCTTGTAGGTAGGCATATTTATTATAATGCGAAAGTTATGTGTATGTATATATTAGTTTCTCTAACGCTAAAACTGTTGGGCGAATTTGAATGAAATTAAGCACAAACATAGACTATAAGCTGGAGTAACATATAGATTACCTACTGTTAGGTTCCAACCGAGTGAGACTTGAGTATGTCGCTAGTATGCGAAAAAATATATGCGTGTGAGTGTTATTCAATCAATTTTAATAAAATAGGAATGGAGAATCCTTATATCCCGTCTTAACACAGGCTGCTTTTTATCTGCAGTCAAGCACGAAGCTAAGAAACGCACTGGGAGACGACCCACCTCGTTGGACAGTTTGCCATGCGGGTTGCTCCCAGTAGTTCTCTGATAGCAGAGATGGCAGTGGGGTTGCTCTAATGGGCCTTTAGAGCAACTCCATGGTTGTTGTGGTCTGCTTTGGCAGACCTGCCATCGTGATTGAGTGCGTAAGCGATCCTGCGTCGGCACATTAAGACAGGTTAAGTTCTATTAGGTTTTAGTGGGTAGTACTAGTGCTGGCTTTTCTAACCGGTGAGTCCCACATAACCACCTGTATGTATACAGATGGTATACGTAAATGCATTTCTCAATAAAAAAGAGGCTCCTTTTTATCAACTTTTTTCTTTGTCCTTTTTTCTTTGTTTGTCAACCTATTTTCTGTTTTCTTTTTAGTAGCTAGCTTTAGTGTTATTAAAAAAAAAATTAAAACGGTTTGTTTTAATATAATGGTTATGGCCCAAATTTCGAGCAGTGGGCGAACATTACTTTTATATAAACGTACCAAAGTCACAACAGATAAATTTATATATTACTAGCGACTCACGTCCCTCGGTAGGTTTTAACGGTTAGTATATATTTCTCAGAGATGAAATATTTTTCCGCAGTAAAAAATATCCTGTATGTTGACCCGGACAACCAGCTATCATTATACCAAATTTTATCAAACTGTGTCCAGCGGTTTTCTCGTGATGCGTTTCCAGACAGGCACGCAGACAGACAAAAAATCTAAAAACTATAGATTCGGCCTTTGTATCGATAAAAATGATTATTTCAATAAGATTTTCCAAAAATATTTTATGTACAGATTCGACTTAATTAGAATTTTATTATATGTATAGATAAGATGTTCAAAGAAAATACTAGATGGGTATTCTGATATGAGAATGGTGTAAAGGTCAATTTTATTTACATGTTTCTATGTAAATTATGCACGTAGATAAAACATTCCTCAATAGTCTAGAAAATATCTATGAATTATTACACCAAATAATAATAATGTCGTTTTTACCGATTTTGGTTATAGCAGCGATATTTTTTGACTGCCTCGGTAATATAGTACCTAGCATATACGGCTGCATATCAGGAGGTCCTGGGTTCGAGTTCTGGATTTAATTATTGAGTTTTTCTGTTAAGATATTCTCAGAAGTAGCCTGAAGTTGGGAAGTTGGCGGTGTTACACTGTGCCTTGAAGTGCACGTAAAGCCGTCGATCCTGCGCCTTAACTCTCACCGGTTGTGTCGAAGTATCGTCACATCAGACTTTGAGAGTAAAAGGAATAGAAAATGTACTTGTGTCTACAGTTACACTTCATATATCAGAATAACAAATAGGCTACTTTTTATCCCGGAAAAATGTAGGGTTCCTGTGGGATAGATTTGTTTTTATTTGTCTAGAGGCGGATCCGAGCGAAGCGAGGGTGAGCCGCTAGTTTAAAATAATAAATCTTTAAAGTGATTTAAAAAGTAATTAACGTGTGTGAGAAAATCGTTGAAATATCTATACTTTAATAATAGAAAGACATTAAAAACGCATATTGCAGTGATATGAGTGATTTCAAAAGATGTTACTACACGAGCTTTTGCACATACACCATTGACACAGTTTAAGCCTCTGCTTACA
The DNA here is from genome assembly GCA_905404265.1 of Fabriciana adippe. Classification (NCBI taxonomy): domain Eukaryota; kingdom Metazoa; phylum Arthropoda; class Insecta; order Lepidoptera; family Nymphalidae; genus Fabriciana; species Fabriciana adippe. Next base: position 921,301 of record FR989993.1, read on the forward strand.
ATAAAGATTATATCCGCTAATGTTTACTTGAAAATGTTATGTTTCTAGAAACTTAGGGTACAAAATAGGATAAGCAACCCTAACAAAACAGTATTTTATGTTAGAGTGAAACCTCTTTTCCAGTCTAAAAACACTTTTAACCAACCTTGTTAGTCAAAAGTATCTATGTAATAAGTACATACATATAGTATACGGTAATTATCTTTAATCACTAGGGTGGAGCGAAAAAAAATTATTTTTTCTTAGCTCGGGTGTAGGATTTATAGCTTATAAAAAAAAATTTGAAAAAAAAAATTACTCAACATTTTGAAGTGACCCAATGCTACCAACATTAAAAAATTAACGAATATACTCCTTTTCTAATCAACTTTCTCTGTAATACAAAAAAAGTAACCTGTAATTTTTTTCAATTTTTAAAAAAAATTACAATAATGCAATATTACAGTGAAAGTTGGGTAGAATCTTTTCAAAGATGATCAGTCAAAAAAAAGTTTTCCATTCAAACCAAAAATTTAAATTATTTATCTATGTCACATTGAAATAGGTCGAGACTATTATATCGTTTCTAAGATGTGTAATCTTCCACAAAATTATCTGTTATGTAATATTCTATAATAAACTAGAGTGGTTTTAAATAACATGCCCTAGTTCAAGAAAGCTAGTAAAGGGCCAGATTATATAATATACGTATAAAAATACATAATTTGTAGATAAATATTAAAAATATATGTTAAATATACAAATTTCGATTAAAACCTGTTTAATTTCAACAGAAAACGTGTACTATTTAGTTACATTGTTAGTCTTTCAAATTCACTTAGCTAAAGTCAAATATTCGAAGATGAGATCATTCTAAGCCTATTTGCAATTTTAGTTGTTACGATATTATAAATACTTCGTGACGGACCGCCATAAATGACTTGATTTATGGATTTTTGAATTTTGGTAGCCATATAGAGCATCGATAATTGAGTGCATCATGTTTGGATTTAATACCTTGGCGAAGGTAGCAGGTTCGAGTCTCAGAACAATGTTAGTTATTTTATTATTTTTATTTTTTTTTATTTTTTTATTTTATTTATCATTAGGGAAACATACAGTGATACAACACAAACAACAAATAACAATAAAAATAGTAAATACACCAATAAAGTTTCCACAAACAAACAATTCATACAGTAAAAGAGTAGAAAATTAACAAAACAACACTTGAATTATATTAGCAAAACATAGAAACACTAATAAGATATGGAGTTAAATTATGAATCTTTTAGAAGAAGTACGTTGCTAATTTTTCTTTTAAAATTTACTAAAGTATAATTCATTAGGTCAATATCGTTAAAGTGAACATTGTAATCACGACAAGACCTATATATAAATTCATTATGAGCAAATTTCGTCCTGGTGACGGGAATATGAAACAAATCTCTTCGACGAGTGTTGAAGCTGGGACATCTGAATTGTATATTACTTAATAGATAAGGGGAGTCGATAAAATTATTAATTATTTTGTATAAAAACATTTGGTCTTTTAATTTACGACGGCTTGCAAGAGAAGATACAGCAGGACAGCTTTGGTGTAGAGAGAGGCACCTAAAGTTCAAATGCTTAATAAATTTCAACTGGACTCTCTCGATTTCCTCAATGTAAGTTTTATGGTTGGGGTTCCAAATTATTGATCCATATTCTAGAATCGACCGAACCAAGGTATTATAGAGTAAGAGCATTGTAGAAATATTCCTAAAGTCCTTACTCACTCTAAGTATGAAACCCAGCATTTTAAAAGCTTTGGAGGTCATCTGATTTATGTGGGACTTGAACAACAATTTGTTATCAAGAAATATACCCAAGTCACGCACTTCAGTAACTCGCGTTAATACTTCACGACCAAGTGAATATGGGAAATCCAAGGTAAAAAGCTTCCTTGAGAAAGAAATGATGGAACATTTCCCAACATTTAGATGTAGATAATTAATTTATATAAAAACTTTAATTTGCAAATGTTTCATGCGTTTTTGTTCAGGTTAGTTATTTATTGTTGGTCTTAGGGAATATAAAAAGAGTATCGAGCGTTCAAATAGGACAGTTTCATTTGACTAGCAGCCTCTCCTGGCTATGCTCGGTTATGTTCAGCCATTTTAACGTCCCACTGCCGGGCCCGGGCTTCCCTTCAATACGAGGGGGATCAGGCCCTAGTCCACCATGCTGGCCAAGAGCGGGTTGGCGTATTCCACATGTCTTTCGAAAAGTTCGTTTACTTTAAAAAAATATATATTTGTCTCTTGAAAACGAATAAATATTATGTTCCATGCAAACTTTATCACAAAATTAAAAAATAACTTAGTAATTGGGTATACTTCTACCTATAAGCATAGGCTTTTAAAATGTTTTTTTTTTAAATTCCCTTTAATTTCAGAGGTTTGGCTTGAGCGTTGATAAATCAGTCGTTACAAGTAAAACTAATAAAAATATATGTATGTAGATAACCAAAACGTAATACAGCTTAATAATTAATCACCCGTTGAGTTTTCTTCAGCAGGGTTCCGAGACGAAGGAATTCTTACCATTACCATCCATACCATTCAATGCTTATATATAGATGTAGAAGTTTATTTAAGTAAAGTATATTTGAAGTTCGTGAGTTCATCGTCTTAGTACTTATTTGTCCAAACAACTTATTTACTGAAAGAGTTTTTAATACACAATTATTATCTTTTAAATGTCAATTTTATTGGTATTAAATGCATGTAATAATGTATGTATATAATTCTTACAAATTAAGTTTTGTTTTTAAAAAAGAGACTAAAAACTCTACTGTACAGTACAACATGTATTGATAGTTTTGAGCAAAGTATCTGGCGACCGAGGTTCGCTCGGAGTTCTTTTTTGTTATATCGTATTTTTTAGATAAAAAGAACTAAAAACTTGATTAAAACTTGAAAAAAAAAAAATATATAACTGCGTATCCGATCGAGATTCGATCTCAGATACACCTAATGATTTGTTAATCTTGCACCTTGGTCGCTTGACCACGATGCTTATGGTTATCGAGTATATTCTGCGTAGAATAATGCAAAAGAAAATTGCATGAAAACTCGAAAACCTGCGTTTTCCCAGACATGAGACTAATCTAGATCGATTTTTCGCCCCCGAAAGCCGCCACATACCAAATTTCAGCGAAATCGTTAGAGCCGTTTCCGAAATCGCGGGTATAAATAAATAAAGATATAAAGATATAAATATACAAGAATTGCTCGTTTAAATATATTAGATAAATAAGCACTTAGGCGACGAGTTATTAGGCACATAAGAAATATTTGGAGGTACTACATACGTATATATATACTATACACTCGTCTTTTTACTTTTGGATGTTGGCAGAGCAATGTGTGAACAATGAAAGTGTGAACATGCAATACTTTCTTTTGACCAATTGAGTAGAAGATATACAGAAATCGATCGATTTTATTAAAAAATTCTATTAAACACACTTCAACGCCGTAGGTGGTCTTATTAAAATTAAAAAAGTCGATTTGTAACCGAATAAATACTTTTTAATTTCTTTGAGGTCGGTATATTATATAGTCGCATAATTTAGATTTAAAAAATCGTTAAAAATACTAATGGTATTTAAAAACTAACCAGTTATTACAATCTATATGAAACAATTTACTTTTTGAATGACTTAAAAAGAGAGGTGTTCATTTCGCCGATTTTGAATCGATTTTCATCATTGTTTTCTTACAATTAATTATGTCATAAGGAAACTCTTACTAATATTATAAATGTGAAAGTTTCCATGTTTGTTATTCAATTACGCCAGAACTACTGAACCAATCTGAATGTTTGGCACAGAGGTAGATTATAGTCTGGAATAGCACATAGGTTACTTTTTATTTTAGAAAAATGTACGGTTCCCGTGGGATAGATTTGTTTTTGTTTTTATAGAGGCGAACCCGAGTGAAACGTGGGTGAACCGCTAGTCCCATATAAATGATCAATAAATAACAAATCATTGAGCTTCTATTACTTTCACTAAATATTACTTTTTAATTATTTGGAAGTTCGTATACCTTTTTTGTTAAAAAGTATAGTAATTTAAAAAAAAATATTTAAAGTGATCAAAGACCTTATATCTGTGTACACCTTTTGTACACGTTATCTCAGGACGTTATTTTAAGAAAAAAAAAAACAGACTTTTGGATGGAATAATTACTTTTGCTTTCATACATTCAGAGCCTCATTATAATAACTGTGTCATCATGTTTCACTTCACCATGTACAGTATTAAGTGACTCAAATCGCATGATTTTTGATGATTCAATTCAGTAGGTGTAGACCATGGGGGAACAAGTTTTACAAACTTAATTACAGTTTAAAAATAAGTACTTGAGTGACAGAGCTTCGCTCGGCGTTTTTCGGGGAAGATATAAACATTGCATTTTTTCCAGAAAAGCCACCTATATAAACTTAAAAAGCAAAACCTTATTATTATCTATATACAAATGTTGTTCCAAATTGTTAGAGCTGTTTCCGGGAGACACGAAATAAATTTTATGTACATATATGTATATGTATAACTAATGACTCACCTTCGCTCCGCTCGGGTTCGTCCCTAGTTACGTTTTAATGGTTATTATAGATTTCTCAGAAATGAGATATTTTCCCGCAGTAAAAAGTATCCTAAACTTTGACCCGGATAATCAGCTATCATCATACCAAATGTAATCAAAATCTGTCCAGTGGTTTTCTCGTGATGCGTTCACAGACGGACAGACAAAAATTACAAAAACAATAGATTCAGCGTCTGTATACATATATAATAATGACTATTTCAATAACATTTTCCAAAAAATATTTAATGTACAGATTCGACTCAGTTAGAATTTTATTATATGTATAGATTGCCCATAAAATTTTATAAGATATCGTTTCGTAACATATTGTATTGACAATGACTTTTTGTATTTATATGCAGTAGTATGTTAGCTCTGCACTTTGAATCGTACGTAGTGTATTATATTTAACTAGCGACTCAACCTCGCTTACCTCGGGTTCGTTCTTAGGGACGTTATAACGGTTAGTATAGAATACATATGAAAATGCATAGGTAAAGAAAAATTGGTAGGTACTTTCCCCATACAAACTTCCACCCCCTTTTCGCCCCCTTAAGGGATGATTTACGGGATAAAAAATATCCTATGTCCTTCCCAGGGTCTCAAACTATCTCCATACCAAATTTCATCTAAATCGGTTCAGCGGATTAAGCGTAAAAGGTAACAGACAGACAGACAGAGTTACTTTGGCATTTATAATATTATGGTATGGAAGTATGAATAATTTACTTTTGGAAATCGTAGTTTTCTACCAATACCTTTCTACCTTTGATGTAATGTATACTAATATCATATATGTGACAGTTTGTGAGTATGGATGTTTGTTACTCTTTGACGCCAGAACGGCTGAACGGATCAGGTTGAAATTTGGCACAGAGATAGATTATAGTCTAGAATAACACATAAGCTACTTTGTATCCCGGAAAAATGTACGGTTCCCGTGGGATAGGTTTGTTTTTGTTTTCCTAGAGGCGAAACCGAGCGAAGTGAGAGTGAGCCGCTAGTTGAACAATAACAGTAAATCTTCTCAATTTTATTTTTTTTCATTCAGGCTTACATTTATATAACCTAAAATGTCTAACAAACTTGTCGCTTTATTCAATACCGTTATGAGTGATGCGCTTTAAACCAATAGATAGGCAATGACTGTTGACTTGCCTTCTAATTCATTCATGATAGGTTGAAGGTCTTATGAAGGTCCTAAGTACGAGTCTCAAAAATATTGAATTATTTTGTCAGGAAGATATTGAATTATTTGATAATAGAAATTCTCAGTAGCAGCCCAAAGTTGGGGAATTGACCCATAGTTGGGGAGTTATACTCCTGTGCCTCGAATCTCTCACCCAGGTGTGTCATTCCAGTGATCTTTCAGAGTGAAAGGAATAGGGAGTTCACTTGTATTTCCCCTATTTTTAGTGACATTGGCTGCATCCGCCGAAATCTCGTAAAACAAACAGAAAATTATGTACCAATAACCTTGATTTTAATTTCGCCATTTTTATTCTTCTTTATTATTAAGTGTGGGGTTCAAGCATTACCAGTGTTCCCACGTGTACGCCCATGTACTGCATATTGCGTAAATCACTTTTAGTTTTACAAAACGCAATAAAATATATTTTGGACAATATCTATAGCCTGATTAGCATAATATTGAGTATTTTAAAACAGAACGTGTGGGCGAAATTTAGAGCATATTTCAATCATTTCCTAAATAGATACCAATTTATCATAGGAATTTTTACTTTTTTGTTCTTATTTTCATAGGTTTTTCAAATGTTGTGATATAAATACGGGTGGTGACCCTACATATTTGAGATATGTGAATATGAATAAAAAACTTTGTTGTGGACTCATGGGCGGACTCATCAGCGTCCAGCAATTCAGCCAGGCGCGAAGCTAAGGGACACTCTGGGTGCGAGGTGTGTCATGAGGGTTGCTCTTGATACTTCTTTGACAGAAGAGTGGATCAAGGGAGGAAACAACCCCTTGGTTATGTGGTCTGCTTCCGTAGACCGGCCGTCGGGCCGTCGCTGTTGAGTACGTAAGCAATCCTGCGACACCACATTAAGACGGGGAAGGTTCTGTTGGGTGTTAGTTGGAAGTACTAGGTTTTCTAGCCGGCGAGTCCCACATAACCACTTGTATGTGTACAGGTGGTATGCGTAAATGTATTTTCAACATAAAAAAAAATAGGTGCGTTTATAGGAGTCCGGTTCATAATCTATCTGAGTACTAAATTTCATTACAGTAGTAGTAACAAACGTACCTCTGATATTTTCATGTGCGAATCATTTCCAATATGATTACCATTTTTCTTAACGGTGAAGGAAAACATCGTGAGGAAACCTGCATGTCTGAGAGAACCCAGCAAGTTTTCAAAAGACATGTGAAGTCCGCCAACCTGCACTTGTCTAGCGTGGTGGACTATGACCTGATTCCCCTAGTACTAAAGAGAGGCCCGTGCTCAGCAGTGGGACGTTAAAAAGAGCTAAATACGTACATATACATAGTGTTTGGTAACGTATCTAGTGAATTTCTATTGACCGTATTCATTAATCGCAAAGCTCGCAATTCATACAAATATGGAAGAACACAGACCGTTTAAAATGCAAATTAGTTATGCATTTACTTTACCTACACAAAAAGATTCTTTGTAATCTATCCAGCTGTTGAAGTAAGATTCAAATACTAAGTATAAAATAAAATTTTACTTAATAATATAAAGGCAGTAGTAGCCCAGCCGTAACGTAGTCTTGGGAAACCAGTGAAGTGGGTTCAAATCCCAGGTCTGCAACTCTAATATTTTCATGTGCGAATCATTTCCAACATGATTACCACTTGTCTTACGGTGAAGGAAAACATCATGAGGATATCTGCATGTCTAAGAAAACCTAGCAAGTTTTCGAAAGACATAATATGCAGTCCGTCAACCCGCACTTAACCAGTGTGGTGGCCTGATCACCCTCGTGTTGAAGGAAGGCCTGTCCCCAGCAGTTGTGGGACGTTAAAAAGGGCAAAATACAATATAAAGATGAAAAGACGTATTTTATGTTTGTTTATACGCGAACCTCTGTAATTACCGGACATATTTATAGAATGTCTAATGTTCCATAACGGTCTTTCCATTACAAGCTGTAACCTAGTACCACAATCCTTTATTAGCGGAGCAATACAATTTAATAAACTGAGCAAACGAAGTCGCGGACAAAACCTAGTTTAACTATGTACATAAATTATTTTAATACTTGTTGCTCGCAAACTAAATAAGGATGGATATTAATGCAACCCTCTTGCGTCCGTGCATAAGCTCACGACTCTACAATTTTAAATCGAATTATTACAATTCTCAATATTTATACGAGTATTTATACTAGCGACTCACCGTTCGGTTCGTTCCTAGTGAAAAACAATAACAAATCTATCTCACGGGAACCGTACATTTTTCCAGGATAAAAGGTAACCTATGTGCTATTCCAGACTATAATCTATCTCTGTGCCAAATTCCATCCACATCCGTTCAGCCGTTCTGGTGCGATTGAGCAACAAACATCCATCTATCCAAATTTTTACATTTATAATATTATATTAATTAATTTCCAATCCCATTAGGATTGAAAATTTAAAAGTTGTGACAATTTATCTTTACGTTTGCAAAATACACAAAGATTCAATTCACATTTTTGGGTACACTTTATTTTTTACTTCTTAAAGGATCGTGTAAAGTGTTATGATTTGGAGGGTTTTATAGCTCTAAACGGAACCCTTATAATTTCGTCGTGCCCACTCGTACGTGTGTACGTACATATGTCAAAGCTACTTAACTCGAAAACTGTCATCAATTTTCTTTTTTTTTTTTAATTTTTTAATTCGAAGAGCCATAATCTAGCTTATTTACATCATTTAAATATTTTTTTACTAAATAAATGAATCGTTAATAAAAAAATAGAGTTTAAATCGTACAATCGTCGTTAATCGACAAAATTCAGATCTGCTTTTATTTTTTTGTACTTTCATAATCTGTGCTTGATTCTGGTGACAAATTCCTAGAACACACTGATAACTAAAATAAACCATTGTCCAGAACCGGATACGAACCTACGACCTTCAGTATAGAGACAAAAACTCAGATCACTAAACCAGGTAGTCGACAAATGGCTTTATTATTCAAAATACTTAATTTTTCATGCAACAGCAAAGTAAATGCATAATTCTACTAACGTGTTAGTAAACAAGCCAAATGATGTATGTTAAGTGAATGATTTATAAGTAATGATATAAAACGCGTTTGCATCTTCATGACGTTGCTACATACCAGTTCGTTTGTAAAATTTATTACGTACGTACACTTATGTATTAAATACCAGCGACTCACCTTCGCTTCGCTTCGGGTTCGACCCTAGACAAAAACAAATCTATCCTACGGGAACCGTACATTTTTCCGGGATGATATATAGCCTATAGCCTTCCTCAATTAACGGGATATCTGATGCAAATAGAATTTTTCAAATTGGATTAGTAGTTCCTGAGATTAGCGCGTTCAACCAAACAAACAAACAAACTCTTCAGCTTTATAATATTAGTATAGATTTATATTAGCAAATTGTGCTCGTATTTATTATTTTATTATTATTGCACTGTTGGATTAACGTTATTGGTAGTAATGTCGAGACTATTCTAGAACATAAGCCAAAAATATTTTAGAATCTATGAACGTAGACGGGTTTTACGATATAATATTAGCATTCGCAAATTAGAGGTCGTGGACTTAATTTTTTTTAAGAAAAACGTTGTAACTCAGTTGTAATTTTGTACTTGGGAATTAAATTTGAATAAAAAAGAATTCGAGTCTTGCGTCGACCTAAAAACTTCAGTTGAGTTTTACTGCTGGATTGTCAGAAGCTTTTGAGTCTTGAGTTGGTTCAAAAAATTGAATTGAAATTTGTTGTTCCCATGTTTTAAGTTTCGGTGAGCACCGTAAAGCATCAGATATCTTTCTCTGCTCCTTCTTTTTCTATTCTGTTCTTCTGTTTGACTATTGGACTTTCGTTCCACAGGACTATTGTATTTAGGAGAGCAAGAAATATCTTTGATATTAGAGATAATTCCAAGGATTATTCTTTCGCTTTCTGCGATAGTTGTAGGGCTTAACTGGAACAAAACAAAGGCTTAATTCTTAATACAAATATTCACTGTGCTTGGGACTCGAACTCACAACTTCTGCTGTAAATAAGAAAGACTGATTCATATTATACGTACGAGGTAATATTCTGTGAAATCTTACTTAAGAATGAAGCCATGATGTATCGTACGTATTGAGAAACAGTATCCTAATAACGTATTCAATAGACCGGATGGCTGATTAAAAGATAGCTTGTTTTGTGATCTACATTACCATACTATTGTTTGCTTTACGTTTGTGCTTTTTTGTTTCCCGTTACTAATGTCTCTTTCGAAACTACTATGCAATGCATTATTGCCTGGTTCTAGGGTTAGAGTAATCCAGTGGCATTAAATTAGTAGCAAGTTCGATTTTTTTTTAGACTTTATACCTATAATTTTTTTATGTATTTTGGTTCTTAAACTATTGTAAGATATCGTCTTGTCTAAGCCCCCAGGATAGAAATGTGCATCTAAGATTTTGTATAGTGCCTTGTTATTGTTACTATAATTACATCGGATCTATTAGAAAATACCTACTCACAAATCAAGCGCTAGCGACTCACCCTCGCTTCGCGCAAGTTTGTCCCTCGGTGATACTTAAGTTGACATAACTTTTTTATTTTTGAACCGATTAAAATAAAACAAATACTAAATGTTACATAAAGCTTACCACAAAACATTAGTGAAAACCCCCAAATCGGTTAACTCTTTTATGAAATTATCGCGCACAAACGCACAGACAAACACAAAATTTGTAAAAATCATTGTTTTGGGTTCTATTACGTTAATTAAAATCCGTAATAATAGTTTCTCTCAAATATCTTCCATTCATTCCATATAGACAGCAATCAGTTATAATTTTATTATATGTATAGATATATAGATTAAAGTAAAGTAAGCGTTTGTAAGCGCATCACGTCTTGAACGTCTACCTATGGTACTGATTTCTTTATTTTTTTTTAAACTATTTTTAATAGTCCAAATAAGGTATTTTTTTGGAAAGTAAAAAAAATAGAAAAGTTGATTGGAAATTGCTTAATTCCGAAAAACCTAAAAGTGCTATATAATTTTTGTATAAACTCAAAGACTTCAAGCAAAATTAAAATAGATTAAGATGATAAATATAGAACAAAATACAGTTTTGATCCATCAGAATATAAGCTGAATGCATACTGGTATTTACATCGCAGCTATGATAGTGTAAGCACTAGCACGGGATAAGTCCCGTGGGATAATATCTTCAAAATTACCTGCAATCAGTTCTTCGGGTCAATAGTATCATAATAAATACAAAGCTTAATTATAAACATTTCCATTAATATTGCTTCCTGATTACATCATTTTGTAAGTTGTCACTATTAATTAATCATTCACATAAAATATGACATATGACCCGGCATAGCTTCACATGGAGTGTAATTATATTCAATACTTACTCCTCGTGCTTATATCAAGTAACTTATGTTTTCTAACTATACTGTTTTTTAGCAAACGCTTCTTTCATATATTTTAATATTCTGTTGCTGTGTGAAAGAAGGATAAACAAACAGACATACAACCCTTTTTAACGTCCCACTGCTCGGCACGGATCTCCCTTCAATACGAGGGGGATCAGGCCATAGTCCACCACGCTGGTGAAGTGCGGGTTGGCGGACTACACATGTCTTTTGAAAACTTGCTAGGTTTTTTCAGAAATACATTCCTCACGATTTTTTCATTCACCGCTTCATCGTAAGAAAAGCGATAAGCGGTGTCACGTTAATAATGATTCGCACATGAAAATATCATTCACCCACTTTATTTGGTTAGCCAAGTAATCACGTTACCATTGAGTTACCATTGTCTTTAACTAATATATTTAAAAAAATATATGATTTTGTTCATTATTTTTGTGTATACTGTAATAAATCGTCGTTACTGTCTACTAGTTTTAATTTAATATTTTACTACTAAAATAGAGAAAAGATTAAATAATATAACGTGCAAGACATTACAAAACTTAGCTTTGTGACGAATAAAAGGAGTGCTATAATCGTGCATGTAAAACAAAGCTTCCACTTCAGCTCTATCACAATTAACTACGTAACTCCCTGTTACCGAATACGGAAAGTAATGACCGGTATTTGGAACGGGTCAGCTGATTGAGGATCAGAGTTTAGAATCTGTCTTCCGTGTGTTCATTATTTACTAGAAAATAGGTTTTTCTACAAACGATTTTAACTAACCTCAATTATAGAAAGAGAATTTATGATATAGGTACCATTTTCTCATTTGTATTTATATTCATGGTACCCGTAACTTATTTTCGCTAAATATACATAATACCTTTTTCTTTTGGTGAAAACCATACGAATATCTGCGCAGCAATTTTTGAAATTATCTCTAACAAAAACTCAGCATGGCGGGGGACTTTTATTTATAATATGTAGTGAAGTTGCTTATATTATAAAAATTCTCGTTATTGTTTAATTTTTTGCCGTGAAATAATATCTGTTTTAAATATAAAGACTACACTGATTGCAATATTGATTTAAAATTAATTTAATTATTAAATTTAAGGTATGAATTTTTTCTTAATAATTATATAATAGGCGACAGGGTTTCATGGGGACCTATCAAAATGAATCGTAAAAATTGGTTTACGATTGGCAAGAAAAAAAACAAACACGATTTAAGTAACTCCCTCTTTTTTTTGAAATAAGGGATTTGTCAGCTAATGGATAATTTTCTTCAAATGACTCCATGTGTTTCCATCTCTTATCTATACGTATAATAAAATTGTAGTGGTCGAATGTCTGTACATAGAAAAAGAAATGCTAAAAACTGAATCAGGGGATGTAAGAAAGAAATAGAAGAAGTAGAAGAAGAAAGAAAAGTAAGAAATAGAACAAATCCAGATTTTTCATTTTTTTTGTTTCTCTGTTTGTTTGTCTGTTTGTACGGGCTAATTTCCGAAACTTTTCATCCCGAAAAATTAAAGAGTTCCCGTGGGAGAGTTAAAAAACTATAGTAACTTATACAGCTTAGTACACAAAAACTACTAATTGGATTTTAATGAAACTACAATAATATAGTTCATACATCAGAATAACAAATAGGCTAATTTTTATCCTGGAAAAATATACGGTTCCCGTGGGATTATTTTGTTTTTTTTTTGTCTAGAGGCGAACCCGAGCGAAGCGAGGGTGAGCTGCTAGTCATATTATAAGATATTAGAATAACATTTATAAATCATAATAACACGTTATAGTTATTATTTTTAATATATACTCGTAATAAAAAATATGTTGAATCTACTTATAAAATAATAATATTGCAAATTTTCTTTCCAGACGGGTAATCGAGTCAAGAGTCCGGCGACGAGATTCACGTGCCAAGGTCGCGCGTCCGGCTACTATGCAGACGTCGAAACCGGCTGTCAGGTGACATAATAACTTTTACTTCGATAACGCATCATTTATATTTGACTACTCATTTCATTTACGGTTTCATCTTCGCATTAAAAAAAGATATTTAAAAAAAATGGATATGTCGCAGGGAAATTGTAAGATCCGTTAAATACATTTTTATTTAAATTACATTTCTGTTCTTCTTACTTAGTCTATGGTTCATGCTTAGATGATTACCACTTGCTTTACGGTGAAGGAAAACATCGTGAGGAAATCTGCATGTCTGAGAGAAACTAGGAAGTTCTCGAAAGACATGTAAAGTCCGCCAAACTCGCATTTGGCCAGCGTGGTGGACTATGGCCTGATTCCCCTCGTATTGAAGGGAGGCCCGTGCCCAGCAGTGAAACGTTAAAAAGGGTTAAATACATGGTTCATGCTGCGCATCAAAAAAGATGTCTAAATCAGACCAATCAGTGACCGTTTCACAATTTAACTGAATGTATTTAGAGAAATTATAATATACCTAAAAATGTCCCGTTATATTGTAAGAAAAGGAGACAATTGACAATTATAATTTCATTAGTAAAATTATAATTTAACGGATCTTACAATTTCCCTGCGATAGATATATGTTTTAGGAAAATCTAAAAATCTTTGCTATACTAATATTATAAATCCCATGGGGTTATTTTTTAGATTAAGGATCTAGATTAATTAGGTTTTATCTTGATCCATTAAATGAATCTAGGACAACTGCACATCCAAACAGAAAGGACGTATTGGATGTAGTTGCAATCTAAAAGAAGCTAAAGTCATGTTAATGATGATCGATATCTATACTAATATAAAGCTGAAGAGTTTGTTTGTTTGTTTGAACGCGCTAATCTCAGGAACTACTAATCCTATTTGAAAAATTCTTTTTGCATTAGATAGCCCGTTAACTGAGGAAGGCTATAGGCTATATATCATCCCGGAAAAATGTACGGTTCCCGTAGCATAGATTTGTTTTTGTCTGGGGACGAACCCGAAGCGAAGCGAGGGTGAGTCGCTAGTTAATAATATTCGTGTTTATTATTTATTGTATGTTATAAGTGTATATGGCTTCTATGGTAACCTAAAACAACTTGCACGAACGAGTCCACAGATACACACGTTAAACTTATAGCACCCCTCTTTTTGCGTTAGGGGTTAAAAACGGTGTGTTTCAAGAATACGAGTAAGTTTTTTTTCAAATGAATTTTTATGTATGTTATGTAAAAAATATACAATAAGGATCTTAAAATAGATAATTTTATTATTTAGAACTAACTACTTATGAATTCTAATGCATTCTGATCACTTCATCGTGACTGTGCACAGAGCGTAGAGCATTTTTACATAACTTATTGTAATTCTGTATTGACTTATTGACCAAGTTCAATAATTAATTACTTACATATTATATACAAAATATGTATGTACATATGTACTATAAGATAGCAAGGTGAAGCTAAAAATTTAGGAAACTACAAATTTTCACTAGTAAATATTGAAGAGCTTCACTTTTCACCTCAATTCATTATTATGTACCAGTTCGATGATACAAAATATCATAATAACATTTAGATTTTACACATCTACACAAATAAAAAAATTGAAGTGTATGTTTGTACTGTCTAATAACAGCTTTCTACTATATGTATATGAAAGTATATACGGTACTTATAAGAAAAAAGAAACATATATTAAAGTATTTGTCTATCTGTCTGCCTGTTTGTTTCGGCTAAACTCCGAAACAGCTGGACTAATTTTGATGGGACTTTCATTGGTAGAAAGCAAAAGGAGTAACTTAGGCAACTTTTTTTTTAGAAAATAAATTAGGGTTCCGCGAAAAACAATTAAAACCTTTGAAATTGTGAACAAATTTGTAACTAAGGGGCAAGTCGCTAGTTTACAAATATAACAATTAAAAATAAGCGCTACAAATACAATAATTAGAAGAAGTTGTTAGTATATTCTAAATATTAAAATTTTTATCACTTATATATTTCTAAATTTTAAACAAATATGGATATTTATGCATAATGAACTCAAACATGTATCTTAATATGTAAAATACGATGAATTAAAATAAATTTATTACATTTTTGCATGTCATTTGAATTTATGTTTCGATTACTATCTCTACATTATTTATTTTACGAAAAGATGATTGTCTTTCTCAATGAATCCTCTCATTTTGGTTAAAATTAATTTTGAATTACAAAATTACTATATTTGGTTGACTTGCAACCATATTAGTACTTATATGGCTAAATTGCTAAACAAATGTTGATGAAATTTCACTCTCGATCTGTTATTTCCAGTTATTTGCATAACAGGCTTCTTGACGACGACTGAACGACTCTTAATGAAAATTAGATGCAAATATGCTAAATTATTTATTGAAGTAAAACTTCTTTACGCACGCTTGACTTGGGGGGTAAGCTGGTGAATGCGTTACGAAAACATGTATGTACGTTTGTTGCCATGGTAACCGTTGTTATTGTCTGACAAATGATATATTATATTATATTTATTCATTAAATGATATTCTATAAATATGTTATTGTAATATGCCTAATATGCGTTATTTTTAGTATCTCTCCTATCCTAGTTATTTAAAACATAAATTGAATTTCATAAAGAGTACCGATAACTTGCAGAAGTTTTACTTCTTGCGCGTGTACCTACACATTCATACACGCACTCTTTAATTTTTTAATCTTGTCCACTTCGTTCTGCTTTGACTACTTAAGATAATGAAAACAATTAAAAGAAAAGTTATAACGAAAGGACGTTTAATATTTACTTATAACTAGTAATAAGCAACCCGTTATTTTGCTTATATCATAACTTAAATTACTATCGTAAAAGTTTTGAATGGGAAATAATCCCAAAGAAACTTTTCCACGGAATTGTGTCAATATTTCTACATTGTTAATCGTAAGATCTTTTTTATTATATCTAACTAGCGACTCACCCTCGCTTCGCTCGGGTTCGTCCTTAGGTATATTTTTATTTTTTTTGAGCGGAACCCTAATTCTTTTACTGAAATAAAAGTAAGTTACTCCTTATAATATCAACTACCTGCCAGTGAAAGTCTCGTTAAAATTGGTCCAGCCGTTTCGGCGATTAGCCGGAACAAACAGACAGACAGACAAAAATTTAAAAAAATGTGTTTTTCTTCTAAATACCATATATAATTCCATATGCACTTAGTAGAAAGCTGTAATTTTGAAATTACAAACAGACACTTCAATTTTATTTATCTATGTAGATTTAATCTATAAGATGATAAACTCCTAAACTTTGACCGCAAAGTTTCGAAACATTTCTATATTTCGATACGATCCTTTGTATGGTGGCCGTCCTTTGCTTTATTATGCTTATCATAATGTCTATCTTTCCTTTAAGATGAACTAAACATCATTGAGATTGAAACATTTATGAAATGGATGTGTGTTAGTAGAATTGAGATAGCAATCTATATTTTAAGTACAACCTTCATTATTTTATTGCAACGAATTTATATCCCAAAGGAACCATCTCTTTAAAATGCTCCATCAGAGTATCTCATGTTCATTTCTAGTTTATAAACTAAATATATATTGAATATCGTGTTTTTTATTTTCAGTAACTTGAGTTATAGTAATTAGTAAAGTATATTTTGAGCTTAAGTCTGAATTTGAACCTGTTACTTCCGTCGAATAAGCTGCTAGCTCGACATACCACAGACACGCACAAGTAAAATCGTTTAACAATGACGTAATATTGTAATTTAACAACATTCTAATTATGAAGATCGCTTCAATATAGAAGAACGATCGCAATGTAATAATTTAGAATCAATGCGGAGATGCGAAGATGTGTAAACAACTCGATTAAAAATAATATTTAATTATCCGGGAAATGTGGCATTATTTATATAGTAGAATATTGTAGTAATTTTGCATAAGATTTTATTCTAAGTTGGAACTTGTATAAATAGCATTTATATGTACATGTTACTGTTTTTACTGGCTTTTACTTTTTCTTAGATTTTTGGGGTTTTTCACCAGTCACACAACTTAGAAATTCGTTTACATAGATCTGAACTTGTGACTACTGGCAAGTTGTCGAAAATCAAATCAATATTATTTCATACTAGCGGCTTCGCCTCTAGACAAAAAAAAAAGTTACATGGGAAACGTACATTTTTCCGAGATAAAAAGTAGCTTATTTGTTATTGTTTGTTAATGTGCCAACATATTTATTTATTTATTATTTATTTATTCTGATGTATAAACTATATTACTGTAAAGTTTCATTAAAATCTCTTTAATTTTCCGGGATCAAAAGTGTTTAAAATGTTGACCGTGGATATGAGGTATCACCATGCAAAATTCATTTAAATCCGTCTAACAGTTCCGGAAATTAGCCCGTACAAACAGACAAACAGACAGAGAAACAAAAAAATTGAAAAAAACTGGATTTGTTCTATTTCTCTTCTTACATCCCTCTAACTTGGTTTTTAGCATTTTTTTATGTACAAACATTCGAGTTCTACAGTTTTATTATATGTATAGATTTATTTATTTTTATTAAAAATATATATATATATATATATATATATATATATATATATATACATATATATACATATAAATTTATATATATATATATATATATATATATACATATATAGAATTGACATTTAAAAGTCAATACTTCTGTATTAAAAAATCTTTCTCTTTTTTTACAAATCAGCACAGAGACAACGATCTATCGTTAAAGAATATTTTCGGTTCGCACTTTTAGTTAACCTTCTTATTAAAAATGGCTAATTATAAAGTTTACTCGCCTTTAGAAGAGTTTGATTTATTATAATGAATAAGTAATTACCTTATCTGTATAATTACGTTCATATGAATACCTCCTCTATACATTACATAAACTTCAGATGTTATCTTATTACTTTGTTCCTCTAAAGTATTCCGAGGGAAGTAGATAAATTATATAGTTATTTATTAGTTTTGGGCCCCAACTTCTTTCTGATAATTAGTATTTAAAAATATATATAATGTTTCAAAACCATCTAAGAGATAAGCTATTTTCATTTAGATTTATATTTAAATCCTTCGTACCGTTACAGAGTAAAAAATACGACTTGATTTGACGACACGTTTGGCTAGTTTGTATTAACCCTACTTGCTGTACCAGCGGTCACGAGTTCGAGTCCCAGGGGCATTCATTTGTGTGATGAGCTCGAATGTTGAACTCCAGTCATGGGTGTTTATATTTATAATATTTATGTATTTAAATTTATATATGTGTAGTGTATCAGCTATCTGGTATCCATAACATAAGCCTCGTAGCTTACCATACAACTAGATGGTGCTGTGTGTTAATGTTAAAAAAAATACCGTTAAAGAAACATACGCACTTACTAATTCCTTCACCCGCTGTAAACTTTCTCATATATCAATGTCCTCCCAATCGATCTCGGCCATGGCGGCCAATCTCAATAAGACTAGCCAACTGCGCACGAGAGATTATAGTGCACAAGTGTACGCGCAGACACAAGTGCACTCTCTATTCCTGTCACTCTGAAAGTCCGATGGGACGATATTTCGACGGCTTTACATAGTCATTGAGGTAAAACACCGGAAACTTCCCAATTCTAAGGCTATTACTGAGAATTTCTTAAAGGAAAAATTCAATAGCTGTATCTGATCCGACCTAGGGCTCGAACCTAGGACCTTAGGATCTACATCTACATGCTCTCCTACCTATACGTAAATAACTTAAGTTAACGAGTAACCTGCTCGTAAATAACTTAATATTAGTTTAACTAGCGATTTACTCTCATTTCGCTCAGATACTATTACGTTTTTAACTATTTTTTCCTATACTCATGGGAACCGCTTTAGAATCAAAATCTAATAATAGGTTCATTCTGCAACAGATCCATTCATTCTCGACTTCTACAATATTAATGTTATTGAATATGTATGTTAAAATTGATTGAATTCTAAATTGTAAATTTCAACTTAAGATCTGAAGATGACCAATGAGTTAGATATTAATTTAAATTGAATTCGTACGCAATAAAACAGTTCAATTTGCACGTTATTTTGCAAGAATTTTGGATGTCGTAAATTTAGAAGTAACAAAGAGATTCACACATTTATTTACGTATTTTAAAACTAGCAACTCTCCTTTCTTCGCTCGGGTTCGACCCTAGGTACGTTTTAACGGTTAGTGTGAAATAGAAAGAGTATATACATATACTAGCGACTCACCCTTGCTTCGCTTCGGGTTCATCTCTAGACAAAAACAAATGTATTCCACGGGAACCGTACATTTTTCTGGGATGATATGTAGCCTATAGCCTTCCTCAGTCTACGGGCTATCTAATGCAAATAGAATTTTTCAAATCGGATCAACCATACAACAACCAAAGAAACAAACTCTTCAGCTTTATAATATTAGTATAGATTATATGATATATAGCCTTCCTTAATAAACGAGCTATCTAATGCAAAAATAATTTTTCAAATCGGATAAGTAGTTCCTGAGATTAGTGCGTTCAAACAAATAAACAAACAAACAAACTTTGCCTCTTCATACTATTAGTATAGATAGATATGAGCTTGTGATTTTAATTGGCGAAGACAAAACAGTTTAGTACATTTTTCTCCTCTGTTTGTCAACAGATTTTTTAGCTTGATTGTTATCAATAAAAAAAATGGAAACGGGTATTTTTTATGTATAAATTTATATATAAATTTTATTTATATATGTACCTATGTATGTATGTTTCCTCAAATTTTCAACAACGATTATTGTATTCGATTATATTATCGTCAAAATTCGGTCGAGGCGAACACTAGTTCCTAATAGATAGGCTATAAAATGTAAAAATATAATGTTTTTTGTACAATCAATTATAAACACTATGTTAATTATTTAATGGGTTAAGGGCTCAATAACAACCTTAATCGCCGCACGAAAAACAAATCCACCATAATTGAGTCTGTTACGATTAAGTATAAAATATCTATACATATCTATACTAATATTATAAAGAGGTAAAGTTTGTGAGTTTAACGTTAAAACGTAAGTAGGGACGAACCCGAGCGAAGCGAGGGTGAGTCACTAGTATATTATAAATATTATATAAATGTAATATAGCTCATCTCTATGTATGATCGCAAGTTATAATTTTTTTCGAACCCACGAATTTAGTCACCTTGACCTATGTCGGGACGTGCGTACATAGTTTAAACGTTGAACCGCTCTGTTTGGTCTCAAATTTCAATTGTCAGTCAATGATTGAATAGCAGGATCTATTTTTATTAAAGAGATAAGCGATAACAATGGTGTAACTTTTAAGTTCATAGATATGTATAAAAAGGGTGTTACTGAAGGTCGTGTGTTTGACTCACGGTCGAGGTAAATATTACTTGAGCCTACAAATGTCAAATACATAAAAAGAATCAATATTGTAGTATAGTATACATGTACATATACTATTATACAATGCCATGTTGATTGTTTGTTTTTTGTTTTTAGCGATGTAATCAAATCGTTTTGCATTTAAAAGTATATATTTTATTAGGGACCGCTATTTAACAATGGTAGGCTCCTTAGCAGTGTAGCAACTATCTATACATATAACAAAAGTGTAACTGATCGCTGTCTGTACATAAAGAAAAATGCTAAAAACCGAGTCAGGGGGATGTAAGAAGAACAAATTCAGTTTTTTTTTATTTTTTTTCTGTCTGTTTGTCTGTTTGTACGGACTAATCTCCGAAACTGTTGGACTGATTTAAATGAAATTTTGCATGGTGGTACCTTATATCCCCGGTCAATATTTTAAATACTTTTCATCCTGGAAAACTAAAGAGTTGCCGTGGGATAGTTAAAAAACCATAGTAACTTATACAGCTTAGTATACAAAAACTACTGAATGGATTTTAATGAAACTTTACAATAATATAGTTCATACATCAGAATAAAAAGTAGGTTTCTTTTTATCTCGGAAAAATGTACGATTCCCGTAGGATAGATTTGTTTTTGTTTGTCTAGAGGCGAACCCGAGTGCTTAAATATAAATATCAACAGACAGAATAATATCTTAGATTTACGCGAATATATGACATTTTAAATAAAAGTAGTTTTTCTGATTTTTCGCGTGGCCATGATTGCTGTAAAATATCAACTGAAAGGACACTAACATTTTCTAATATATAACTTTCATTTCGTTATAATCCTATTATATGATGTAAAGATGCAATCTGTGAGTTTACTCATCGAATCATGGGATGCTTGACATTTTATACAGAGACGAAGGTGTGCTGTCACGGAATGCGGGCTTCTCGAGCTCTCATGTAATAATTATAATCTATTGTTTTTAACAATTGTAAATTAACTGGTTACATTTTCAAGGCTTATTCTATTTAATGTAAATCATTTGAATAGTATACCTTTAGGAGTCCATGACGACACGTTTGGCTCAGTTTGTAAAACTACTTGCTGTGCCAGCGGTCGCGGGTTCGAGTTCCGCTGGGGGGCATTCATTGTGTGATAAGCACGAACGCTTGTACTCCAGTCATGGGTGTTTATATTTATAACATGTATATATTTAAAGTTATATATATTTAGTGTATCAAGTATCTGGTATCCATAATACAAGCCTCGTAGCTTATTATGGAACTAGATGGTGCTGTGTGTTTATGTCCCAACATATTTATATAGTTTAAAGATGTTTATAGTTTAAAGATTACAACAAAATAATGATATTATATGGCCTTATAAAACAAAACAAACACTACAATAAATAATTAATATACACCAAGTAGGGTGATTGCAACTAGGCTATTTTAATCGCGTTTCACGCAAAAACTACGGTACTAAACCGATTTTAACTAAATTTTGTGTAGTGATAACTTATTACTCAGGTCGTAATTTAGGATACCTTTTACTACAGAAAAATCTTCCATTCCCACGGGAAACCACAATAACTGGTTCTATCGAGTCGTCCTTAGAAATTGACACGGCTAACGCTGGCTAAACCTTAAGAGATACATAAAAATAATGTGATAGAAAATTGTAGGTCTTGAAGAGGCCTATAGAAAAACCTGCAATAGCATAAATTTTTCTGCTAAGGTACACTCGCAATAACTTTTCATATTTGTTTAAAATGTACCTAGAGACGCACCCGAGTGAAGCAAAGGTAAGTAATTAGTTTTAGATAAACTTTGAAAGTTTATAAATTATATAAAAAAATATTATTCGGTGGTTTGTCTTAGGGTTGAGTCCTTCTTCTTGGACTGCTTAGAGTAGACTTGTAGAGTTCTTGATATATGTATAAGTGTGTTTATCACACAAATTCACAGTGACGTTCACCTAATACCGTCTTGGATTTACGCGAATATTTGACGTCTTAAGCCTAAGTCTATCCCGTGACCATGATTGCTGTAAAGCTCAAAACGTCCGGAACCAAAAATCAAAATAAATCCGAGAAAAAATCCCAAAAATCCCAAAAAATCGTTCTATTTAAAAAGTGACGTTTATCTAAAAATGTATACGTTTTTAACAAAAAACTGTTTAAATATGAGTCTGTAATAATCGAGAGATTCATTCGTAACAAAAAAATATGTACATCTGTACGTATTAAGTACTTCACAACACACGCGCTCTACATCCATAAGTACTATAAGTAACTTTTTTATTTAGTGTTTACACAAAATATTTGAGCTTATAACATGGATATCTGACCTAGTTTTACTCTATTCAAACAGTCTCCTTAATTTAAAGAACAGCCTTAATAATTATAATTATCTATTCACTTCAGCCGAAGGTAACCTAGCCTAGGAAATGATTTAGGTCGCTATCTGTTTTACTTAAGTTATAATTAAGTTCATGTGTTAACTACAATCAAGGTGAAACAAATACCATGACTTGCTCTAACTTTGCACAGATTACTTATAAGTTATAATATTAAATGAGTTATTCTTGTATATATATACATACATTTCTTTAGTGTATCTTGAAAACAGCTCTAATGATTTGGATCGAATCTTGTATTTAGATAAGGTTTTGCTGTGAAAAAACGCCGATATTTTATATATTTTCTGAATAACACTAAGCTAAGATATCTTTTCAAAAATGGTAGACTAACTAACAAACAAACACATTTTTATATTTACATTATTAGTAAGGAAGTAAGGGTACTAATTGTTATTATAATTGCTGCCTGACCTGGGCTAGCAGGTTGGTTTTGCATTAGGGATCACCGTATCGAGCACCCGTAAATGGGTTTCCCCACGAATCAAAAAAAAGGCTAGCAGGTTCGATTCCAGGCAGGGTGTAAACTTATTTATCCTGGTTTAGTTATTAGACAAGGTCTGCTTTATAAATATCTGAATACGTCCTATATAAGATATGATGATGAGTTAGTCGATTTATAATCTGCATATTAACTAATACTAGTTATACAATGATCTATGCAGTATGCATGTCTACTCGTATTTCATAGCTCATGTGACCTTTACGTTTTTCCGGCATAGGCCTTTGAGTCTGTGGAAGCTTCCTTAGACACTGACAATACTGAATTATAAATATTTAAAATTAATTGAAAAATAATTGCTTACTGAAAGTTTCTTTATATTAAGCCTTATTTTGAAAGGGCAGTGTACACTGAAGTTAATTATGAAAATAGTTTCAAAAAAATAATACAATTTTTGTACTAATCTATACTAATATTATAAAGCTGAAGAGTTTGTTTGTTTGATTGTTTGTTTGTTTGTTTGTTTGTTTGTTTGGTTGAACGCGCTAATCTCAGGAACTACTGAATGCAATTGAAAAATTCTTTTTGTGTTGGATAGTCCATTTATCGAGGAAGGCTTTAGGCTATATATCATCCCGGAAAAATGTACGGTTCCCGTGGGATAGTTGTTTTTGTCTAGAAACGAACCCGAAGCGAAGCTAGGGTGAGTCGCTAGTATAGTATATTCCGTTGAATTTATATTTTCTGGAATATTAAAAGTCGTCTTCACCTCTATCACGTCTCTACAACAAAAGCTATATTTGTTTCAAATGTTATTGTAATTATTGTTATTACAGTAAAAAGTAATAATTAGACTTATATATGTATGTTGGGACGTTAACACACAGCACCATCTAGTTCCATGGTAAGCTACGAGGCTTGTGTTAAGGATACCAGATAGTTGATACACTACACATATTATATACTACTTACATTAAATACGTACATATTATAAATATAAACACCCATCCATGACTGGAGTACAAACATTCGTGTTAATCACACAAATGAATGCCCCTAGTGGGACTCGAACCCGCGATCGCAGGCACAGCAAGTAGAATCACTACAAATTTACAAACTGAGCCGAACGTGTCGTCGAATCTGACACTTTTTAATATAAGCTAAACATATTATATTACTGTAAAAATATATATTTATAGGTAATATTATATTTATATATGTATGTATTTTAAAGTTATATATGTGCAGTGTATCAACTATCTGGTATCCATAACACAAGCCTCAGCTTACCATGGAACTAGATGGTGCTGTGTGTTAATGGCACCACATATTTATTTATTTATTACTTTAAATAAAAAAGTAATATGGATTTGTGTCACTATATCAATGCAAGCTACTCATCGTGTCTGAAATATCGGAAGCGTATTCATCGAATATGCATAGCGAAAAAGAAAATAACCCACTTACCAATTTCGTGACCGGGCATTAGTGTCAAACTTACATAAGCATTTATTTCCGTTTACTGTAACCGGTTTAAAAAGTATGACGAGAATAGACGATGAGGTGCGTGCAATGCATCTGATCGGTTTGATTTCTTCATCTTTTTTGATAACATTATTCTTAACTACGCTTACTAAACCGATGTTACCAAAAATCTA
Source organism: Fabriciana adippe (assembly GCA_905404265.1). Taxonomy (NCBI): domain Eukaryota; kingdom Metazoa; phylum Arthropoda; class Insecta; order Lepidoptera; family Nymphalidae; genus Fabriciana; species Fabriciana adippe. The sequence continues at coordinate 946,418 of FR989993.1, forward strand.
CTTGATTGAAATTATATAATAACTAGTGACTCACCCTCGCTCCGCTCGGGTTCGTTCTTAGGTACGTTTAACGTTTAGTATAGATTTCTCAGAGACGAGATATTTTCCCGCAATAAAAAGTGTCCTATATGTTGACCCCGATAACCAGCTATCATCATACCTAATTTCACAATTTTTTTCCAGTGGTTTTCTCGTGATGTGTTCCCAGACAGAAGGACAGGCAAAATTTCAAAAAACTAGATTCGGCCTCTGTATCGCTAATAATGACAATTTCGATAAGATTTTCCAAAGAATATTTAATGTACAGATTCTGTTGCTGTGTATAATTTTGATTAATAAAAAATATTGTATGGAGTAAAATGCTTAAAAAAATAAGAGACGAGCCAAGAATTCTAGCTAACATTAGAATATATAAAAAGTAAGGACAAATGATTTAAATCGTAAGGATTTCATGTCAAGAATTCAATTACCGCATTATTGTTCACCTTTAATTGTCATAATTTGATCAAAACGCGTGGAAAAATAAAAATCTGTTTTTAATTTAATTTATCCTTATCGGCTAAGGCCGTTAGAACAAACATTTTATTTGATTTAATTACGCTTATATCTAATATATGAATATCTCGTGTCACGGTGTTTGTGGTCGCACTCCTCCGAAACGGCTCGACCGATTTTAATTATTATTTTTTTGTATATTTGGTAGGTACTAGAATAGCCCCCCCTCTCCCCTCACCTCGTCGTGGTGGGTGTGGGCTCAGTAGTGCCTGGCAATACAGCCGGGTGCGAAGCCAGGAAACGCTCTGAGAGGTGGCCCACCGAGGTGGGCGGCTATGCGGGTTGCTCCTGAGTCCTGGTACTTCTCTGATAGCAGAGTGTCCCGTAGAAGCAAACCCATAGTTGTTGTGTTCTGCTTCGGCAGACCTGACGTCGGAGCGTCGTGGTTGAGTGCGTAAGCAACCTTGCGACGCTCCATTAAGATGGGGGAGGTTCCGTTGAGTTTTAGTGGGTAGTACTGGCTTTGCCGGTGAGTCGCACACCTCTTGCCTAAATGCATTTCCCAATGTTAAAAAGAAGGTATGTGAAAAGGTTGTAAAGTATTTTTTACTCTCCTATCCCCACCCCCATAATTTATATGGCAGAAAAACGTTTGCCGGGTCAGCTAGTCTATACTATAATAAAGCAGTAACTTAGCGAAATCTGTACATTAAATATTTTTTAAAAACAATGGATGTAACGTATTATGTATACAATATAGACCCCAAAACAATAGTTATTAAAATTTTTGTCTGTTTGTCTGTTTGTCTGTTTGTCTGTTTGTCTGTATGTCTGTTTGTGTGTGCGCGTTTAACTCAAAAAGTAATGAACCGATTACAACGAAATTTGGTGAAGTGATAACTTATTATCCGGGTCAACATTTAGGATACTTTTTATTTCAGAAAAATCTTTCTTTCCCACGGGAGATCGCAATAATTGGTTTTATCGAGTCCTCCTTATAAACCTTCCGCTGGCTAAACCTTAAGACATACATCGAAACAATATACTAAAAAATTGTAGGTCTTGAATAGGTCAACAGAAAAATCTGCAACAGTATATGTCTATCTCTTAAGGTACACTCGCAATACCTATTCTTATCTATACCTATAATAAAGCTGACTTAGTCAAATCGATGTGCGCGTTTCACGCAAAAAGTACTGAACCGAATTTAACTAAATTTTGTATAATGATAGCTTATCACTCGGTTCAAAATTTGGGATAACTTTTACTACAGGTACATTTTTCGTTCCCGCGAGAAAACGCAATGACTGGTTCTATCGAGTCGTCCTTAGAAATTTATATGGCTAACGCTGGCTGAACCTTAAGAGGTACATCAAAACAATGTACTAGAAAATTGTAGGTCTTAAAAAGTTCTACAGAAAAGTTCTCAACAATATATGTCTATCTCCTAAAGTACACTCGCTATAACTATTTTTATTAAATAATATTACTGTTTTGTTATACGTTATCTATACTATAATAAAGCAGTAACTTAGCGAAATCTGTACATTAAATATTTTTTAAAAACAATGGATGTAACGTATTATGTATACAATATAGACCCCAAAACAATAGTTATTAAAATTTTTGTCTGTTTGTCTGTTTGTCTGTTTGTCTGTTTGTCTGTATGTCTGTTTGTGTGTGCGCGTTTAACTCAAAAAGTAATGAACCGATTACAACGAAATTTGGTGAAGTGATAACTTATTATCCGGGTCAACATTTAGGATACTTTTTATTTCAGAAAAATCTTTCTTTCCCACGGGAGATCGCAATAATTGGTTTTATCGAGTCCTCCTTATAAACCTTCCGCTGGCTAAACCTTAAGACATACATCGAAACAATATACTAAAAAATTGTAGGTCTTGAATAGGTCAACAGAAAAATCTGCAACAGTATATGTCTATCTCTTAAGGTACACTCGCAATACCTATTCTTATCTATACCTATAATAAAGCTGACTTAGTCAAATCGATGTGCGCGTTTCACGCAAAAAGTACTGAACCGAATTTAACTAAATTTTGTATAATGATAGCTTATCACTCGGTTCAAAATTTGGGATAACTTTTACTACAGGTACATTTTTCGTTCCCGCGAGAAAACGCAATGACTGGTTCTATCGAGTCGTCCTTAGAAATTTATATGGCTAACGCTGGCTGAACCTTAAGAGGTACATCAAAACAATGTACTAGAAAATTGTAGGTCTTAAAAAGTTCTACAGAAAAGTTCTCAACAATATATGTCTATCTCCTAAAGTACACTCGCTATAACTATTTTTATTAAATAATATTACTGTTTTGTTATACGTTATCTATACTATAATAAAGCAGTAACTTAGCGAAATCTGTACATTAAATATTTTTTAAAAACAATGGATGTAACGTATTATGTATACAATATAGACCCCAAAACAATAGTTATTAAAATTTTTGTCTGTTTGTCTGTTTGTCTGTTTGTCTGTTTGTCTGTATGTCTGTTTGTGTGTGCGCGTTTAACTCAAAAAGTAATGAACCGATTACAACGAAATTTGGTGAAGTGATAACTTATTATCCGGGTCAACATTTAGGATACTTTTTATTTCAGAAAAATCTTTCTTTCCCACGGGAGATCGCAATAATTGGTTTTATCGAGTCCTCCTTATAAACCTTCCGCTGGCTAAACCTTAAGACATACATCGAAACAATATACTAAAAAATTGTAGGTCTTGAATAGGTCAACAGAAAAATCTGCAACAGTATATGTCTATCTCTTAAGGTACACTCGCAATACCTATTCTTATCTATACCTATAATAAAGCTGACTTAGTCAAATCGATGTGCGCGTTTCACGCAAAAAGTACTGAACCGAATTTAACTAAATTTTGTATAATGATAGCTTATCACTCTGTTCAAAATTTGGGATAACTTTTACTACAGGTACATTTTTCGTTCCCGCGAGAAAACGCAATGACTGGTTCTATCGAGTCGTCCTTAGAAATTTATATGGCTAACGCTGGCTGAACCTTAAGAGGTACATCAAAACAATGTACTAGAAAATTGTAGGTCTTAAAAAGTTCTACAGAAAAGTTCTCAACAATATATGTCTATCTCCTAAAGTACACTCGCTATAACTATTTTTATTAAATAATATTACTGTTTTGTTATACGTTATCTATACTATAATAAAGCAGTAACTTAGCGAAATCTGTACATTAAATATTTTTTAAAAACAATGGATGTAACGTATTATGTATACAATATAGACCCCAAAACAATAGTTATTAAAATTTTTGTCTGTTTGTCTGTTTGTCTGTTTGTCTGTTTGTCTGTATGTCTGTTTGTGTGTGCGCGTTTAACTCAAAAAGTAATGAACCGATTACAACGAAATTTGGTGAAGTGATAACTTATTATCCGGGTCAACATTTAGGATACTTTTTATTTCAGAAAAATCTTTCTTTCCCACGGGAGATCGCAATAATTGGTTTTATCGAGTCCTCCTTATAAACCTTCCGCTGGCTAAACCTTAAGACATACATCGAAACAATATACTAAAAAATTGTAGGTCTTGAATAGGTCAACAGAAAAATCTGCAACAGTATATGTCTATCTCTTAAGGTACACTCGCAATACCTATTCTTATCTATACCTATAATAAAGCTGACTTAGTCAAATCGATGTGCGCGTTTCACGCAAAAAGTACTGAACCGAATTTAACTAAATTTTGTATAATGATAGCTTATCACTCTGTTCAAAATTTGGGATAACTTTTACTACAGGTACATTTTTCGTTCCCGCGAGAAAACGCAATGACTGGTTCTATCGAGTCGTCCTTAGAAATTTATATGGCTAACGCTGGCTGAACCTTAAGAGGTACATCAAAACAATGTACTAGAAAATTGTAGGTCTTAAAAAGTTCTACAGAAAAGTTCTCAACAATATATGTCTATCTCCTAAAGTACACTCGCTATAACTATTTTTATTAAATAATATTACTGTTTTGTTATACGTTATCTATACTATAATAAAGCAGTAACTTAGCGAAATCTGTACATTAAATATTTTTTAAAAACAATGGATGTAACGTATTATGTATACAATATAGACCCCAAAACAATAGTTATTAAAATTTTTGTCTGTTTGTCTGTTTGTCTGTTTGTCTGTTTGTCTGTATGTCTGTTTGTGTGTGCGCGTTTAACTCAAAAAGTAATGAACCGATTACAACGAAATTTGGTGAAGTGATAACTTATTATCCGGGTCAACATTTAGGATACTTTTTATTTCAGAAAAATCTTTCTTTCCCACGGGAGATCGCAATAATTGGTTTTATCGAGTCCTCCTTATAAACCTTCCGCTGGCTAAACCTTAAGACATACATCGAAACAATATACTAAAAAATTGTAGGTCTTGAATAGGTCAACAGAAAAATCTGCAACAGTATATGTCTATCTCTTAAGGTACACTCGCAATACCTATTCTTATCTATACCTATAATAAAGCTGACTTAGTCAAATCGATGTGCGCGTTTCACGCAAAAAGTACTGAACCGAATTTAACTAAATTTTGTATAATGATAGCTTATCACTCGGTTCAAAATTTGGGATAACTTTTACTACAGGTACATTTTTCGTTCCCGCGAGAAAACGCAATGACTGGTTCTATCGAGTCGTCCTTAGAAATTTATATGGCTAACGCTGGCTGAACCTTAAGAGGTACATCAAAACAATGTACTAGAAAATTGTAGGTCTTAAAAAGTTATACAGGCAAGTTCGCAATATTATTTGTCTATCACCTAAGGTACATTCGCAATTACTATTTTTATTCACTACTCGCGAGTCACTGACTGACTTATCAACGTTCAGCTCGGTTTAGCAGTAAAACGTACCTAGAGACGAACCCGAGCGAAGCGAGGGTGAGTCGCTAGTAATTAATAAAATAGACGAACTTTTTGTCTTTGCTATTTAAATATACATAATAATATGTGCAAATTTCCATAAATTTATTTTTTTAAAAGCTTTTATTTTAAAATTAATATTCATCATAATTATTAATGATAGCTTTAAGAAACTAATTAAATACGCTTGTAAAAAATACACTAAAATTTAAAGAATTAAACAAGATCATGTATCAATGAATAAAATAGAATAATAAATTATTGTAGTCTGCCGAATTTACCCCGTATTCCATAGTGTTAGCACACTACACTGAGCAAGTGCGAATTGGAGGATTCTACATGTTATCTATACAGATAAATAAAATTGGAGTGTCTGTTTGTAATGTTAAAATAACCGCTTCTTACTAAATGCATATGGATTTATACACGATACGATACATATAACAAAACAACATTTTTTTACAATTTTTGTCTGTCTGTCTGTTTGTCTGTTTGTTCCGGCTAATCTCTGAAATGGCTGAACCGATTTTGACGGGACTTTCACTGGCAGATAGCTGACACAATAAGGAGTAACTTAGGCTACTTTTAATTTATAAAAAAAATAGGGTCCCACGAAAAAAAATTAAATCCAAATTAATTAATTTTGTTTTGAGAAGCAACCTAAGGACAAACGTGAGCGAAGCGAGGGTGAGTTGCTAGTAAATGAAATAAAATTATCAGAAAAATACAACATATTGTATTACGAAACATTATGGCGATGCAAAAGTTCAAGGTCTCAAACCGGTGGTTCACATCAGACTCTCGCTTTCTTTATAGCGGCTATTAACCGTACAATGTAATACTTTAGTGTTATACGTCTATACGTCTACTGATATACAATTCGTATAATTTGTAAGATTTCATCGTTTTCTTTAATTCTAAAACACAATGTTTGTTCGAGAGATTTTATCCTTCCCATAGATCCTATCGATTAATTCGATAGAGTGACGGTGTCCTTTCTTTGCATTTTTATTTAGTTCCGTTCCCGGTTCAGCTAAACTTTTTTTTATTATTTTTTTAAATAAATAAATGTTTTCTTTGAGCAAATCTTGATAAGTTCAATATTTAACTTACTTTTCTTCCATGTCCCATCCATTTGTTCTATCCTGTATAGCGTACAAAACAAAATGGATACATCTGTGGGATTGAGGATACCAGCAATGAAACTATTTATTATATTACTTTTATCTTACGTCTTCTCACAATGCCCATGCAGTTCGCTTCTTTCTTCTAAACTTAACTGTCATACTCAAATCAATCATGGCCGAACACACTCTATCCCTTTCACTCGTTCTTCCTTTCATTCACACTTCACAGATAAGACTACTATATGATTTTTAATTTCACGGAAATATGACAGCTGTCATTCTTTGATAATTCAGATATCATAAACCTTTTCTGCTTTGAATTTTTTAATTTAAAATAACAAAATATATGAAACAGAATTAGATCAACTAAACTATAATATGTATGACATTGTAAATAGTCTTTGTTTTGTGCATTCAATGCACACTAACTATAAATGTTTAATGGTTAAATGAAAAAAAAAATAACAGAGTAAAACAAGATATTTCTTAAATGAAAATATTTATAAATCATTATCTCTTACGAGTGTATCATTATTGTCGTCAACATCGTCATATAATCCGAATGTAGATTATAAAAGAATCACTAACACTATCCATCAAAACATTAAAAGGGCACATTTTATCCTCTTCTTTAATAATATGTTCTTACAAGAAGCAAAGATTTTACAAACACAGGGGTTTTCCTAAAAAAGGCTTGCAACCTATGGATTATTGGACAGGGATCCCTGTAATAGAAAAATAATTTCCATAATAATTATTGTAACTTCAATAATATGATATTAAAAAAAATTATTACCATTTTAGAATTATCAATCATTTTTTTAGTCTTAGTTTTTCTAATTGAAACCTTAAATTCAAGATACGTTTATTTTTTTATTTTGCTAAAATGCTTTCCGTTTTTAGTGACAATGTTTCAAAGTTTCAAAGTTGACAACACTTCTGAAATGTCAGAATTCCGTCGAATTAAAAATCAGACTTTAATTATATTTAAAACTAGCGACTCACCCTCGCTTCGCTTCGAGTTCGTACCTAGACAAAAACAAATGTATCCCATGGGAACCGTACATTTTTCCGGGATGATATATAGCTTATAGCCTTCCTCAATTAACGGGCTATCTAATGCAAAAAGAATTTTTCAAATCGGATTAGTAGTTCCTGAGATTAGCGCGTTCAACCAAACAAACAAACAAACTCTTCAGCTTTATAATATTAATAGTATAGATATTCATCACACACATTTACACTATACTATATATGCTGAGTAATGAGTTTGTTTTTGTTTGTTTGAACGCGCTTATCTTAGGAACTACCTGTGATATTTGACAATTAATTGTGAATAAAACAACTAATACATAATCTAACTTAGGTTTTTGGAAGTTATATTTTTGGATTTAAAAGCGATACTCTTGCAAGGGAAGATTAATTTAAAAGACAAAAGAAAGCGTGTTTGTTAGTTTGTCATTCTTATACTCAAAAATAAAGGTATCAATGTGATTTTTTTTATATAGATTTAGGTTATTACAGAAAAAAGTCTTTATTTCCACTAGTTTTTTTTTAATGACGGTAAGGAAAAATGAGGGCGTATTACTAGTGATAAATATTAGAAAATATTTAAATTATGAAGCTTTAATGAAACTAATATGAGCTTTAATGAAAAATACAACTTGATACTATTATACTAAAGTGTTACAGAGGAAAGTGAGAGTGTTATAAATACATCACTCGATCACTGATCCAAGGAGACCTTGAACTTTCGCTTCTTTTACGTAACTGGGCGTTGAAGTTGACTTTTAAAATAACTTTAATTTATTCCACGATTTGGATTCAACTTACTTGTAATTATCTGCACTTAAAATACACTCATTATATAGTAACTGCTGTTTTTTATTTCCATTGATGGATGTAATAAATAAATAATAAATATGTTGGGACATTAGCACACAGCACCATCTGGTTCCATGGTAAGCTCCGATGCTTGTGTTATGGATACCAGATAGTTGATACACTACACATGTATAATTTTAAATACATACATATTATAAATATAAACACCCATGACTGGAGTACAGACATTCTTGCTAATCAGACAAATGAATGCCCCCAGCGGGACTCGAACCCGCGACCGTTGGCACAACAAGTAGGGTCACTACACACTAAGCCAAACGTGTCGTCAATCATTCATGTTTAACATGATTCTTATTCGAATAAGTAAATTATCAATATTATTTACTTTACTTATCAATTTATACAATATTATATCAATTGGAAATTGCGCAAGCGCATCAAAATAGCATCTTGGTGTTTAAATTTAAAACAAAATTGAAGTTTAATACAATATTACGAGGCAACATAGCATTTACATATGATTTTACTTAAAGTAGGCAAAAGCTATAACAAAGATATTTAATGAGTTGAAATTATGAATGCCAGGATATTCATCCTCCATCCAAGCCTACGCTTCGCCTCCAATCACTTTCAGGTCAAGGTATAACCGGTCTGATTGCTCTAACGCCGTCACTTATTGTTTGTTAGAGAAAGAAATATCTCATCTATTTTAACTAGTTCGTTATTATATTTATGATTTTAGTTACAACTATACTTGATTATATATATAAAACAAATGTACACTTAATTATTAGTGTACAAGTCATGTCCGCGTGGAATAATGGCAAGAATGCTAGCCGCATTCCCCCGTTGAATGGCAATGCCGATTCTTTGGGAGAAAAACAAGCTTATTTTAAGAAGCGTATAGCACTTTGACTCCATGGGCCAAGGGTTTCTACAACAAATGGTATAAAGACAAATGATATGATTTTATTAATTTATAAGTTTTAATTAAAATTTATATTATTTTATATAGTATACATATGACTGTCACTTCGAATTAGCAATATTTACCTCAATTTGTTATTTGTACGATACCAACCCTCTAATTACCATTATGTCTATATATTTGTTTGTAATCGATAATCTTTAAAATGGCATATTGAACTTGATGATTCCAAATCTACTTCAATCAAATATTTTGTGAATTTCGTTACGAACTTCGTTCGTATTCTTTACGAATTTCGTTACGAAAAATCAATGTACTTTCAAAGTAATGAAACTTTAGGCATTGGCAGCCCAGTGGTAACGCGCTCGTTTAGGAAACCGAGTGAAGCGGGTTTAAATCCCGAGTCTCGCACCTCTGATATTCTCAGGTGCGATTCATTTCAAATATTGATAATCATTTGTCTCACGGTGAAGGAAAACATCGTGAGGTAATCTGCGTGTTAGAGAGAACCTAGCAAGTTTTTGAAATACTTAGCTCGTGGACTACTGCCTGATCCCTCTCGTATTGAAGGGAGACCTGTGCCCAGCAGTAGGAGGTTAAAAAGGGCTGCATACTTTATCAAACTCTCGTTTGCTTTATCAAATTCAAGACTGTTATTTAGGCTATTATTGAACTAAATGCCTGAAAATAACTCAGGAGTTAAACGCTCGTTTGTATACCAAGTACGTACTTAGTAAATATTACATAATAGTATAATTATGCACTTGACATACAGCCATTGACTTGTCAACGTTTCGTAATCGCCATGCGTGAGACTATCTTACTCTAGGAATACCCAGTTCTTGTATAAATTTGCAAAAGATTCTATTTATTTTACACACGTATATTTTATTGTATTCGCCATCTTGCTTTGATAAGCCGACTTTACAATGAATGAGATGTTCAATTTGAGATTAAAAAATTGAGTAAGTATAATTCGATGACACGTTTTGTTCAGTTTGTAGTGACCCTGTTTGGTGTGGCAGCAGTCGCGGGTTCGAGTCCCGCTGGGCATTCATTTGTGTGCGAATGTTTGTACTCCAGTCATAGGTGTTTATATTTATAATATGTATGTATTTTAAATTATATATGTGTACTGTAGTGTATCAACTATCTGGTATCCATAACACAAGCCTCGTAGCTTACCATGGAACTGGATGGTCCTGTGTGTTAATGTCCCGACATATTTATTTATTTCATTTTTTTATTAATAATAATCATGAGGTCCTGGGTTCGAGTTCAAAATACTATGTAGCTCAAATGAGCTACGTACTATTTTGAACCGAGTCGGAATCGATGCTCAAGAGCCGATTAGCGAGTCGATTATTTAATCGGCTTAAAGTAATTACTAGGTTTCTCTGTTACGAAATATTCAGATGTGAAGTTACCGGTGCTTTAGATCGCTTACCAAGTTGACCTCTTGTCTCATCGAAATATGAGAATGTATAGAGAGTTTAATTTTGTTACAGCGCACAATCGCGCACGAAAACATGTCCTGTGGAGATAGCTTACCTCAGTGAGATTTGTATCTGTAACTGGAATTGGTTAGGAAGTCATTATTTTCAATATTGAAATAATAATAATAGCCTTTATTCAACAATATATATATATATATATATATATATATATATATATATATATATATATATATATATATATATATATATACAGGGTGGATTTTTGAGACGGGACAGTAAGGGCAGGTACCTTAAATACTATAGTTACAGGAAAACGTTCCTAGGAGACCATCCATAACTTTTTGAGATATTCTGAACTGCATTTACAGATTTTGGAAAAAATGTTCAGTCAGCGAGAAAAATGCTAAAAGTCGTAAAATTTTTTTTTATGTCAATCGATCCTATTTCATGTAGGGATCAAAAGACTCTATGGGACCATTTAAGATTTGAGTACTAGAAATTACAGAAATCGCCAATATCTTTTCCCATACATTTTGTACTGAAAAACGTTTAATCAACTCGAAATATTCTTTGTTGCCAAACGGTCCTATTTTTTAATGTGATCAAAAAACTCTTTGAGGCCAACTGAAGTTTGAGTACAGAAACTACTGTAAGTCACAATTTTTCTAGTTTTTGTTAAGCCGGTCTCGTGGCATACTGTACCTAGAAGTAAAAGTACCTACCTAAGTAGAAAATCATAATTGCATCGACAAATAAAAATAAAATAAAATTATATCAACTAAACGTGTATTTTTAAACACGATATCCATACAAGTTCATTCGTTTTTGTACTGAGCAAGTAGCAGCCGATAATTTACTTGTATGGATGGTCTCCTAGGAACGTTTTCCTGTAACTATAGTATTTAAGGTACCTGCCCTTACTGTCCCGTCTCAAAAATCCACCCTGTATATGTGTGTGTGTGTGTGTACATATTTCCTTAATATTAAACTTTATCATTATACACTAGTTTCGCGAAGATTGTCTTGCTTTCCAGCATAGGCCTCCCCTAAAGCTTGCCACAGACTGCGACTATGTGTTTTCCTTGTCCGTATAATACCTGCTGTTCTATAAATGTCGTCCTCCCACCTACGACGTTGTCTCCCTTTCTTCCTTTTGTAATGTCTTGGATACCACTCAGTTATGTTTTTCGCCTATTTATCTTTTTTATTCCTCATCATGTGACCTGTCCATTTTCATTTTACTTTTTGTTTGTGTTTTTAGATATTTGAATATTGAAATAAACTTATTTAAATATATTTAAATAAAACTATCTTTTCGGATTATTTTGCGGATTTATTTTGATTTTTGGTTCCCGACGTTTCGATTGCTTTACAGCAATCATGGTCACGGGTGAGACTTATTTAAATGTCAAATATTCGCGTAAATCTAAGAAATTATTATTTAAATATAGTAAAAAAGAAATATAGTGACTGCTTAATCCGTCAATTCCAAAAGCTCAAAACACGTTAAGTAGCAGGAAGTAGTTGGATATAATCAAAATATTTGTTAAATATTAAAGTTTCAAAAAACTTTTTGTTATAATCATTCAAAACAACGTCACGTGGTCTTTTGTCTGCGACAAGGAACAGCCTTCGGCGGCGTGTTTGTGTTTAGCGTCGCATTGTTTGCGGGATAAAATCTTTAACCTTATACCTAAATAGAGTTAAGTGGAAGATTCGACTTAAAAATATTTACAATACTGTGTGCTGGGATTTATTAAATTAATATGGAAAATATTATCTTTTCGGATTATTTCGCAGATTTATTTTGATTTTTGGATTTATTTTGAATCAAAATAAATCCGCGAAATAATACGAAAAGATAGTTATAAATAAAAATGTCAAATATTCGCGTAAATCTAAGAAAGTATTATTGAAAATATTCTTACGATTTAATGTAGAAAGAAAGTGTAGAAGAGAAGGAAGTAGAAACTAATTTTGTTTTAATTAATAGCAGTGATTCAATTAGAAAATTCTTTTATACCCATAATAAAAATAACATAATAAATAATATATGAAATATTATTTATTATGTTGTTTGTATATTTTAAATAAAATCATGGTTACGGGAGAGACTCTCTCTCTCTCCAGCTTTTTACTAAATGTATATGAAATTTTATACGGTAGGTACATATAAGAAAAATATATATTTTTTTAATGTATGTCTGTCCGTCTGCCCACCCGTCTGTCTGTCGATCAATCCTTCCGTCTGTCTGTGCGTCTGTTCCGGCTAATCTCCGAAACGGTTGGATTGATTTCGACGGGGCTTTCACTGGCAGATAGCTGATGTTATAAAAAGTAACTAAGGCTACTTTTATTGTAGAAAAAGAATTAGGGTCCCGCTAAAAAAAAACGCACCAAGGCACCCGAGCGAAACGAGGGTAAGTCGCTAGTATTTGATAAAATAGTTACGAAAAAGAATAGCTCGATTTGTTTGAAATACGTGACTTAATTAAGGTTAGAAGGATTATTATCTTCTTTTCTAAAATTTACAAAACCTATGAAATTCGAATATATCATTTATCATTTGTAAGATGGTGGATGGTAACACCTACTTTATCTCAAAGCTAATTTGAGCTATAGGTTGTTTATTTTTTAAGGTCGTGGCTTTTACTATCGCATTGTGTTTATGTAGGGCATCTTCACACGAAGATATATGATTTGTTTTGTATTTCTTCTCACGGGAAAGTAGGTGGGTGAGCTTGAAATATTTTAACTAATTTTGAAACAGCCTTAAAATATTTTAAAATATATGTTTAAGGTCTAGGATAAGGGTATAAAAATTAAAAATCTCTCACGTGGTCAGTATATGTTAATCGTTGTGTATTAACTGCTTCGGTTGTGCAGTGGCTAGAATGTACGGCTTCTGATCCGAAGATCCTGAGTTTGAGTCCCGTGTTAGACCAAGTTTAGTTATTGAGTTTTTCTATTAAGAAAGTCACATTAGTAGCCCAAAGTATGGAAGTTGACGGTTTTTCACCCCGTGCATGTAAAGCCATCGTTCTTTCGTCTCACCGGTCGTATTAAATTATCGTCCCATAAGAATTTGAGCGTGCACTGGTGGTGGCTTTACCACGGTGAAATTTGTCATTCCCAAGGGAAAATGCATAATAAAATTCATCACATGAAATTTCGATTTATATGGTTTTCGACATGGAGATATGGTCGAGGGTTTGATAGTGACATTGGGACTCGACTTTGCAGCGATTGAACCCACGACCTTAACCATGGGTATAATCAACAACTAAACTATCATTCGAGATAATATAAAGATTATATTATGATCCTATAAACTCAAAAATTGATATCACAGTGAAGGACTTGTGAAGGAATAATATCGACATAGTTTCACAATACGTTATTCGTTACCGCAGCTTGAGGATCATGGCTTAGGTTAGGTATTTACTTTTACTCATAGGTAAATTCAACATTTTAAACTATACTAGTGATTTATTCTTAAAAACCCTCAAGCATTATTCATCACATTACGCATGCAACCTGTACACGTTTACGTTATGTTATGTGGGACTTCGTATCGTATTCAGCCCTTTTTAACATCCCACTGCTGGGCACGGGCCTCCCTTCAATACGAGTTAAATCAGGCCATAGTCCACCACGCTGGATAAGTGCGGATCGGCGGACTTCACATGTCTTTCGAAAACTTGCTAGGTTCTCTCAGACATGCAGGTATGCAGGTTTCCTCACGATGTTTTCCTTCACCGTAAGGCAAATGGTAATCATGTTAGAAATGATTCACACATGAAAATATCAGAGATGCGAGACCCGGGATTTGAACCCGCTTCACTCGGTTTCCCAAGTGAGCGCGTTACCACTGGGCTACTACTTCCTATGTGAGACTTATCGGTCAGAAAAGCCAGTACTAACCACAAAAATTCGACGGAACCTCTCCCATCTTAATGGGGTGTCGCAGGATCGCTTACGCACTCAACCACGACGCCCCGACGGCAGGCCTGCCGAAACAGACCACACAACCAAGGGGTTACTCCCACGGTCCACTCTGCTGTCAGAGTAGTGGCATTAATAAAATTCCTCGACCCATGAACTGTTTGTATCAACGATAATCACACTTCATTTATTTATTACTGCGTAAAAAACAGACGGTCAAACATATTCGCATTTATAATATAAGCAATTATTAACGTATAATTTCAATGATTTGATATCGTTTTTTGTTATATCCGATTAAGGCAAGGTTTTAGTACTGTATTTAATTAAAATACCTTTACTTTACAGTTTAAAGTTCAAACAATCTTTAGTCTCATATCGATTTAAGTAATCGATTGCAATTTACGTTTTAAAGTCTGATGATTCTAATTAATAAATAATAATAAATAAATAAATAAATAAATATGTTGGGACATTATTACATAGCACCATCTAGTTCCATGGTAAGCTACGAGGCTTGTGTTATGGATACCAGATAGTTGATACACTACATATATATAACTTTAAATACATATTATAAATATAAACACCCATGACTGGAGTATATACATTTGTGCTCATCACACAAATGAATATCGCCAGCGGGACTCGAAACCGCGACCGCTGGCACAGGAAATAGAGTTACTACAAAATTAAAAAGGGCTAATTGTTACCTTATAAAGTTACAATAGTAAAATTCTAGAAATAACTATAATTAAAAAAATCTAAATACGAAAAAAATGTAGCCTATGTCTCTTGGACAATAATAACGAATTGATTTGCTCCTTATTCATCAAAATCGAACGTAGTTTAGGCGCTACGGTGGATATATGCGTACATGCATCCATACGTATATACATACATACATATATACATATACAGATAAATACATGGACAATAAATAAACACGAAATCTTAACCCTTCCTATGGCAATGTCGTTGTAAAGTACCTAATTGAAAAATAATAATAATAATATTTTTTTTATTTCGGAACACTTTTCCATACAATTTAAGAAGTAAATCAAACTAAAATTTTAAACTAATTAAAATAAATAAAAGTTTCCTACGTTAAGAACAATATCAACTGAAAAAAAGTAAACATTTAAACGAAAACATAAAATGAAAAATCATTTAAACTATGACTAGAGAAATTTGGCTCAAAATCTTAAAATTTGAGAGTCGTAACTGACTGCTACAGCTTGTATGATAGAATTTCTGCTGTCATTTATCCTCTGTCTCAGAGATGCGATCCTCTTTCTGACAGCAAGCAGCAGCATCAATGCGTGCCTCACAGAACATTCACAACGCACTACAATATCTAGATTCTAGGCAGTCTAAACATTGCTCTAAAACATCATTATATTGAACTCGTAAAACATTCTTGCCGGCTCTTCTCAGCAGAACTGCTTTCCGAGCCGGTGGTAGCTTCCTCACGGACAGACTACACTGACGCTTACATTAAATTGACGATTCAAAAACACTTGTAATAAGTCTAATTGAATAATTTTCATGTGCGGATCATTTCTGACATGATTACCACTTGCCTTACGGTGAAGGAAAACATCGTGAGGAAACTTGCATGTCTGAGAAAACCTAGCAAGTTTTTGAAAGACTTGTGAAGTCCGCCAATCCGCACTTGGCCAGCGTGGTGGACTATGGCCTGATCCCCCTCGTATTGAAGGGAGGCCCGTGCCCAGCAGTGGGACGTTAAAAAGGGCTGAATACATTCAATCATATCATTCATCCATTCACATTCATTCATTCAAAGAGCGTTTCGCGTTTCGCGTGTCGCAGAGACCGCACGTGTACCGTTTGACAATAGGCCTTGAAGAATGTAATTTTAACCTGATCAGTACACGCAGCACGCAGCAATTAAAAAATAATATCTAAATTTTATTTGTATACAAAACATAAAAGTACATCGCAATACACGCACTTAACTAATGATTATTATAATCAATAAATCACGATATTTTACCGTTAAAAAATAGTTTAGAATAGGCCTAGTTCACACGACGCAGACACGTAATAATAGACAATGCGCTTGCGCATACACTGTCGTTATGAGGTTAACAATTTGCAATAAAAACATATTCAAAGTGTCTTTACTTGAATAAATAATCATCTGCGAAATAATTCATATAAAGATTATGTACAATATTGTGTACTTACAATATCTATACGTGGTTGTCGCTGACAGATGATCAAAAATGCCAATTTACTACATTTTAATTTAGGGCTGTGTTAACAAAATCTACACTTCTCTTAAATATGACATTTAGATTAATTGACAGATTTTAATAATAATATGTAAATGTATGATATAAAAATTCATACAATAAGGCATTCCTTTTTAATCGCCCATTGATTTTAAAACAAATGCTGTCAAATACATGTTGTCAAAAATACTAATTTTCATAGCGGTCTACCATGAATCAAAAAAGTACTAGATACACAATCAGCGACAAAAAATGTCTTCACCGAATGAAAGCTCATTTGAACATTTGGGCACGCTTTTAATTTTTATTTTTTGTGAAAACAACTTTAGGTACTGTATTTAAGGTTCAATTTACATTTATTTCGACTAGAATAATTACTTAAATACAAGACAGTATCAAGAGAACTTTTACATGAGATTGTGTATCTAATACTTTTTTGATCGATGCGGTCTACCTATTTACAGTTTCATAGTTAAAGCTCTGTATTGCCATCTCGTGACAAGTTATAAGAATACGTATATCCTTCAACCTTAATACTGTATGCCATAGTTATGAAACCAGACTATTTCCAAGTATGAAACTGAAGGCAGACCTGCTGTCGGGCGTCGTAGTTGAGTGCGTAAGCGATCCTGCGATACCCCATTAAGATGAGGGAGGTTCTGTTGGGTTATAATGGGTGGAACTAGCTATTCAAGCCGGTGAGTCCCGAAAATAAAATGGCAGTCGAGAGTATTTTTCGCACATTTTTCGATTCTGTTTTTCGCACGTCTCTTACGAATTGTAGACGACTATGATTAAGACATGACATGGATTAAGACATTGGCTAAAATCTGTGAGGTGAAATTATTTTTCATATTGACATTTAGGAAAAAATCGAAATGAACGTTTTTTTTAAATAGTTTCTAATTTCTTTAACAGGAACAAAACTTTCTATAGTAAAAGTTAACGACTGTCAAAAGCCGTGACAGGTCTTTACTTAACGATTTATAATTTAGTTCTATTTTTTTTTTAATTAAAAAACAAACGTGAAACTGGCTTTATTTTTGTTAGCAAATTGATTTAAAATGCACGCAACGTATCGTTTATTGGATTTGGTGTTGAAAAGCAAGTACTATCTAATTATGATTAATCGTTTCTCTTTAATATTACCTATACCTACATATAAGAAATTTTTGTGTGTCTGTTTGCAATTTTTTTTGATTGAAAACACTTTTTAAACTGTTGAAAACATATTTAAGGAATTAGGTCAATCATATAAGATAACTAGCGACTCACCCTCGCTTCGTTCGGGTGCGTCCCTAGGTACGTTTTAATTTTTTTGAGCGAAACCCTAATTCATTTTCTAAACTAAAAGTAGCCTATGTTAGTCCTTATAATATCAGCTATCTGCCAGTGAAAGTCCCGTTAAAATTGGTTCAGCCGTTTCGGAGATTACCTGGAACAAATAGACAGACAGACAAAAATTAAAAAAATCTGTTTTTCTTATAAGTACCGTATATAATTCCATATGCATTTAGTATAAAGCTGTTATTTTGACGTTACAAACAGACACTTCAATTTTATTTATCTGTATAGATAATAGTCGTAGGCGAACAAAGCTAACTAAATTATTGTTAAATTAAAATAAATGAATAATCATAATCACACTACCTTGTGTATTATACGATGCTTCTTCCATTACACAAGTCGGAAGTTAGCTCAAAAGTTGAATGGCGTGTGATAATTAGATTTAAGTGATTTAATAGTTACATATGTCGAGGAAGTTATTGTGCATGGCTCAGTGGTTTGTTACGATTAGCATTGCCACCTGGATAAGAGGTCACGAGTTCGATGTTATTTTGCAAACTCGTTTAATAAAAAGTTGTATCGACTGGTCGGAAAAGTAAAATGTTTTTTTAGATGTCCTTAGATGTGTTTTAAGTTTCGAATTGAAGAATACAGAGGAAAATATAAAAATATTATTATAGTACGAGTATGAATGTATCGTAGTTAGTTAATTGGCACCAAAACTGTATGAAGGTTTGATTATTAGTTATTTGTTATGTTGTAATTTAGTTATGAAAAAGATTTCATGGTTTATTAAGTGGGAATAATATGTTTTTTTACAAATTCGTTTTTCCATGTGTTATAATAATTTTCAACAGGAAAATTTAGTTGTATAAACAGAAAAGATATTATTTAATATTTTTTTATGAAAAATATTTTTTTTTATTCGCTAAAGGAAAAAACACGAAGTTTTATGTGTTATGGAGTAAAAAAAACACAATAGTAAATTATACTATGAATTAAGGCTTTTAATTTTTTTTCTTTTGCTATTAGATCTTAGTTCCTTTTATGGCTCTAGGTCAACGGGAAGTACCCTTTCAAAGTTAACTCTTGATTGATAAATAATTGGTTTTTATGTATAACTAGCGACTCACCCTCGCTTCGCTCTGGTTCGTCCCTAGGTACGTTTTAACGGTTAGTGATTCCCATACAAAATAAACAGTTCAGAACTTTTTGATTTTCCAGCTGTTTTTTTTTTTCGCTATTTTTTTTTTATATTTAAACCACCCCTGACACACCCCCAACAAAACAAACAAAGAATTGTTTTTGAGTTTTAGCGAGACTAACGAACAGCAATTGATTTTTATAATGTAAATTAATTAAAAAATAAATAATCTTATCTATATAAGATAAGATTATTTTATACTACAGGTGATGCATCAACTTCAAATCGCTTACAAATAATTACTCTATCATAAGGGATGATTTTTTTATTTTATATTTTTTTATGAAGATACCCTTGAGAGGTATAAAAAAAATTATTCATAAAAAAAATATGAAAATCGATTCACATTTGGCAAAAATCGCATACCAACAAAAAAAACATAATACTTTCTTAGATTTACGCGAATGTTTGACATTTAAATAAAACTATCTTTTCGGATTTTTTCGCGGATTTATTTTGATTTTTGGTTCCCGACCCACAACGACCTACCCACAAATATTTACAATATTTGTGGGTAGGCTGTCTGTAACAACTATATAATACCTTTGAGACATCTAACACCTTAGTCTCTCCCGTGACCATGATTGCTGTAAAGCAATCGAAACGTCGGGAACCAAAAATCAAAATAAATCCGCGAAAAAATCCGAAAAGATAGTTTTATTTAAAAAAAACATAGCTGAGTTCCTTTTCCTTTTCAATGGTGATCAAAAATATGCGATACTAATTGCCGTGTATTTTGACTGCTTAATATAAGACAATTAAAAACTATTTTTAGATGATAATTTTTATTCTTAGAAAATCTTAAAAACATACTGCATGGGGGCTTCGCGGCCCCCACCATACCTGTTAAGGTTTAATGTACAGATTCGACTCAATTAGAATTTTATTATATGTATACATAGATTGCAGATTAATTTCTGCAATAAATTATAGATTTGTTTATCATAAAAATTAAGTTAAGCTTTTATTTTTCTATAAAGTTGCATAAAAGTAAAGTGTAACTGGTTGGCCCTGATTAGTTATTTTAAAACAATTCTGGTTAGTAAATGTCGGGAAATAAAAAAGGTATAGGTACTACATAAGGTTATGCAAAAGGACGTCGCGAGCATAAAAATAAAATATACAGTGTTTTTGTACATTTAAACAACTTTTGTTTTTTGTTGTTTTAAAGCCGTTGTTTGTTATTTTAATGGTTATTTAAATTATAATTAGGTCGTTTACACACTATGAGCTTAGAAAAAATCCAAAGTTATTTAACATATAAAACTGTATCTTAGATTTACCCAATTTACGTAAAATTTATTTATATAACATAATTATATAGGAGTAAACATACACAAAAACACAAATGAAAAAAAAAAAACTAAATATATTTTAAATTCCATTTTCCTTTCAATCCCAAATATTACAATAAAAATTTCCAACGAATCTTTTGAACAGTTTACTTCTTAATTACTTTATATTTATTAAATTATTATTAATATATATTAATTGACGTTTAAATATTACATTTGCAGGTATACCACATGTGCGACGGTCTCGGCAGGCAGTTCAGCTATTCGTGTCCAAACACGACACTCTTCCAGCAACGCATGCTGATATGTGATCATTGGTACATGGTCAACTGCACCAACTCCGAGGACGACTACGATGCCAACCTCCTGATAGGTAAAGTTAACTAAATGTATATTCAACTAGCGACACACCCTCGCTCCGCTCGGGTTCGTCCCTGCATACGTTTTAACGTTAAGTATAGATTTCTCAGAGATGAGATATTATCCCGCAGTAAAAAGTATCCTATATGTTGACCCGTATAACCTGCTATCATCATACTAAATTTCATCAAAATCCCTTCAGTGGTTTTTCCGTGATGCGGTAACTGATAGACAGACAGACAAAAATTCTAATACTATAGATTCGGTCTCTGTATCGATAATATTGTATGTCTATTTCAATAAGATTTTCCAAAAAATACTTAATGTACAAATTCGGCTTAGTTACAATTTTATTATATGTATAGATGACCACTACATTTCGTCGCCTTAGTGCTTATTTGTCCAAACAATTAATTTATCTAAAGAGTTTTTAGTACAGACTTATCGACTTTTAAATATCAACTCTATTGATAAAATACACATTTTACTTTAAAGAAGGCGAAAAGATGTATTTTATCTATATATGTTCATAAATCTATACATATAATAAAATTGTAACTGATAGCTGTCTGTACATGGAAGATATTTGAGAAAAACTATTATTATTAACGCAACAGAAACCAAAACGTATTGTACAAACTTAACATTTAGTGTTTGTTTTATTCCAATTGGTTTATAAATAAAAAAGTTATGTTTATTTAAGGAATCACCGGTGAGTGACCGGTGAGGTGAGTCGCTAGTCTTAGAAATAAAGCTTTGTTTTTAAAATATAGCAAAAAAACTTTCTATTGTAAAGTGCAACAAGTATATATAGTTTGAACAAATAAGCTCTAAAGTGAAGACATGGTGTAGAGATTTAGGTTTATTTCTCTATGCAGGACATTGTGGGTTCGAATCCTGCGGTCCTTTTTTTATAAAATTTTGTGCCATGTAAATAGTGTCGATCACGGTTCGTTCTTGGTCTGATATCGGTCTGGTAAAGTATTTTTATACAAGCAACAAATGAGAGAATTCACATTATCAGTTTTAATACATTAATTAATTATTATTAAGAGTCGAGTTAACGTCGAATCACATTCCAGCTATATTTCTAGTTTAAAAATACTTTACCAGACCAGTGTCTGACCGAGAATGGACTGTGATAGGCACTACAATGTGGATCGACCCTTAATAAATTCCGAGACCATTCCCAAAATTCCTTAAAGTCAATAAATGCAACCTGAATTAATAATGGTTATCTAATCGAATTTATCACAAAGCAGATGTACATAACTGAGATTTCTACTGGGTATTTAGTACGTACTTACTATCCATTTAAAGAATTTCGTTATCAAATTTATAAATACTAATTATCGCCGCGTGGTTGAAAATCAACCATAATTCATTAAGTTATATATTTATTGTCTTGCGTATATTACAATGTTAATCTATTCTCAATTTGACCACAGACTTTAACAATAAACAAAAGAGTGTATATGCGTGAGTGTGTGTCAAATACATGGTAGTGTGTGTAATGTATTTTTATGCATAATTTTAAAAAAATATTAGCATTTTGCACTCCTTCTCTATATAAACTATAAGTGTGGGAAATTTCATACTCCTCTGTCCGCGCAATTTTCGTAAAAAGGGATATAAAGTTTTTGCTTCACGTATTAATATATAGATTTGATCGGATGTTTGTCACGACTTCGAAAACACAGTAAATGTACAGCTTAAATATTTAATGAGATAACAATTTGACTGTCGGCTATACACTCGTAGTGGTTATGTAACCCTTTTTGTTTATACCAGCAACCAATAGTCAGCTTTTGGCCTGTAACCTGCCTAGTCATTCCAATTTGATAACTAAAAAGCTATTCTACGGTAAGTTAGGTAAACTGTTGTGATGTAATTTCTAGACTTTCACTGGCACTAAGTGTTTAAGTATAGATGCCCCTTGAATAAAAGGCATAGAGATAAGTCAGACCTGTTTATTGTGTGTAATTAATTTCTTTTTATGCTGTAGATTTACATAACATAACAAGTTTTTATAATATATCATTTGACAGTGCACTGTCTGTAAGAAGTATATAATACTTTAGAGACCTCTAAAACTTAAGTATCTCCCGTGACCATGATTGCTTTAAAGCATCTGAAACGTCGGGAACCAAAAACAAAATAAATCCGCGAAATAATCTGAAAAGATAGTTTTATTTAAAATGACAAATATTCGCGTAAATCTAAGAAAGTATTATATATGACCACATAACCTATGTAGTGGAGCTAATTAATAATTTAAATTGATAATTTTGAGACAACTTACGACTATATTATAGGCCCGATTTACAATAAATAAAGCGACAAATATTTCGTTGAATCGTACGATAGCATGATTTTGTGCGGTCATCGGCGTTTTGCAAAACTAGATTTTTAATTATATTGAAGCTCTTAAAGTCTTTTAGAGGCTATGAGAAGGTGCAATATTTATATTTAAAACTTAAATTCACCTTCGGAAGAAGGCCGATGAGAGATTACAATCGTGCCCCTTCAATACAAGGAATAAAATAGTTTGGGACTATTCTTCAATAATACAACAAATACGTACTTACAAACATACATACATGGTAAATAAATAAACATATTGGGACATTAACACACAGCACCATCTAGTTCCATGGTAAGCTACGAGGCTTGTGTTATGGATACCAGATAGTTGATATATTACACATATATAACTTTAAATACATACATATTATAAATATAAACACCCATGCCTGGAGTACAGACATTCGTGCTAATTGTGATTGTTAGTCTTGTGCTTATTCGGACAATGTTGAGTGCGCACTCTACTCGTACAGTTCGAAAAGTGTACTAGTACACCTTATTAGTACTATTAGTACACAGACTTTTGGAGTCAGTAATAAACAGTATCAGTGTCCACAACCTGAAGTCAGGCAATTATCGTACATGGACCAAAATTATCGTACATATTAGGGATGTGCAAAAATAGTCGAGTTTTATACAAATCGTATTTTTTTCCTTGTAACCAATTTTTAATAACCGATTCTCTCAGATCAACTGAACGGTCAGCAACCTGAAAGTGTTTGCACCTAGTACAGGCGGGAGAGCAAAAAAAAAAGAGACTATGAAAAAAAAAAAACAAAAAAAAAAAAGACTATTTTCATATTTTCCCTTCTTACGAATTCTAACAGTATATAGAAGTCACAATAGTGTTGTGATATTGTTGAATTATTTTTTAATTGTTTAACTAACTTGTAATGTTGTAACTGACTCAATGACTTGCAAGAAAATATTGTACCGTTTATAAAACTACATTTCTATTTTAAAAGTCAACGAACTATACAATTTCAAATTGCATTATTGAAAAATAAAAGCACTATCTGGGGATATTTAAAAAGCAATGTATGGTAGTATATATCACTGAGGGATGGCCAGAAAAAAATAAAATACACAATTAATAAATAGCAACTCAAGCGCGGAATGAAATAAAGTGTCTAATAGTACACGCGACGCGACAAAGTGATAAAGCGTCATTAGTACATCGGACCTCGGTGAATATAGTACAGTGTACTAATAGTCCGAATAGGTCCGATTAACCGTCGGCATCTGGTAACGTTTCATTTAGTACAGTGTTATGTATCGTTACCTAATAGTACCTAGTACATGTACTACTCAAGACTAGTGATTGTGTGCAAATGAATGCCCCCAGCGGGATTTGAACCCGCGACCGCTGGCACCACAAGTAGGGTCACTACACACTGAGCCAAACGTGTCGTCAAATAACACATAAGATCGTTATCAACCGTACGATTTACATGTTATACTTTGTATTAGTTTTTGGTTGAGACACTGTTAGAAGGTTCTTTGAAAACACTAATGGTTAGTATCTGATTTCAACGTAACCGACTTGTTCTGGAACTATTAAAGGAGTGACTTAATACATTCTTAGATTTAAGCGAATATTTGAAATTTTAAATAAACTATTTTCCGGATTTTTTCTCGGATTTATTTCGATTTCTGGTTCCCGACGTTTCGAATGCTTTACAGCAACCACGGTCACGGAATCTCTCCCGTCTGTCTCTCTGAAAAATGGTTTTATTTAAAAGGAGTGACTTGTCACTGTTACGACCCCTTTGCACCTTGCACGTTACTTTTTCATGAAGCTGGAAGAAGAAAATAAAAATGATCGGAATACGGATACGGAAAAATAAATTTTGTAAGCAAATACGGTTATTTTGTAAGCTATGCAAATACGGCGTTCTTGCTCCCAAGAAATTTCTACTAGCAATTGTTAGAGAAAAAGATTTGAAATAACCTAACGTACTTACCAATGTAAACGAGTAAAACATCTAAGGCCATATACCTAGTTGTTACAGTCAAAACTCTTTTCTAGCCAAAATTACTTATGACTGACAAAAACAGTCAAAAGTACTTTTGACTAAAGAGGTTGTTCGAAAGCAGTTTTGATTAGAAAATATTGGTAATTATCACTTTTGACTGATACATACAGAATTAGTGAAATCATTTTTAATAAATAAAAAATAACTTTACGTGACCTAACATTGCTTAAGATATTATTAATTTCCTTTATAATATTAGAATAATTCTATGGTGTTTCATTCTTTAATCTACTTACCTCCTTATCTTTTTAAGAGTTTTGACCGATACGACGACACGTTTAGCTCAGTTTGTAGTGACCCTTGCTGTGCCAGCGGCCACGGGTTCGAGTCCTACAGGGGGCATTCATTTGTGTGATGAGTATGAATGTTTGTTTCAGTCAAGGATGCTTATATTTATAGTATGTATGTTTTTAAAGTTATATATGTGTAGTGTATCAACTATCTGGTATCCATAGGCTGGTAACACAGGCCTCGTAGCTTACCATGGAACTAGATGGTGTTGTGTGTTAATGTCCCAACATATTTATTTATTTACATATATACGACGGTCTAAGCTGCTATTGACCGAGGACCTGCAGTCAAAAATAGTTTTGACTTCAACATACTCATGTAATAGTTCATTACCCTTGACATTACCCGTTTTCTTGTTTCACTATGTACACATATGTTATAAAGTGTTAATTGCTTATTATTTTACTCACAACTTTTAATGTTTCTCATGTTAGTAACATTGGAGACCATTTGGATTGTTTACTGATACTTAATTATGGTCATTAAAAGCTAAAGATGTATTCTGAACAATTATTTTGTTTTATAAAAGCCAATTGAACTACACATTAGTTCATAAAATTTTGTAAGAATCGTAAAGATTTGTGATGGTCATACAATATTGATGAAAATGCGTTATTATGAATACATCGTTTGAATTTATTCACTAACTAGGTATTTCATTTCCAAAGGGCGGTCCTCACCGGGAGCATTCGCCTGTAATGTGAGGGTGCGTTTACATCAAACGAGCGAATGCTCATTCTATCCCCACCCTATCAAATTCTTTTAATGTAAACAGAGACAGAGCATTCTTTCGTTGTTCTCTCTGCGTTCGCTAACATTCTATAGAATATTCTAAGAATGCTCACTCGCTTGATGTAAACGGCACTAGAACGTGCGAACAATTGCTTAGAGCGTTCTTAGATGTTCGAACGCGCTCGCTCCCCGTAGCTCTTCAAAGCGTTCTTGTGTTCTAGCAATTTGAATATTTACGAGTACATACCTACTTATCGAATCATGGATTGGTCAATCAAGATAAATGTCTATTAATTTCTATTAATAAAATTTGTCACCCACCAACGTCTCTTTCTTTTTTTCTTTTTGACTGTTTGAGACAAAATAATAAATGCAGCACTTGCAATTATAATATCGCTGTCAGAGTCGGACATAACCAAAGAGTATATAACTACACCATGAAAATTGAAATAATGAAACACTACCAACCACAGAATTGACATGAATGGGCAATGAGTATTCGTTCGGATGATCTAAACGTCATTGCAAGAATTCTAGTTCTATGTTCTCATTTTGCTCGTTGATCTTTTGGTGTAAACGCTGAAATCGAGATTTCGTTTACACTAAAAGAACAAGAAAGAATGCTCTTGCTCTAGCTCTAGTTCTTTGTTCGTTTGATGTAAACGCACCCTAACAGTTCAGATTCGACCATTACGTAAGTGAGGGAGAAGAAATGAGCATTAATATTAGTAATATATATGTTGTTTTTTTTATATATGTTGGGACATTAACACACAGCACCATCTGGTTCCACGGTAAGCTACGAGGCTTGTGTTATGAATACCAGATAGTTGATACACTACATATATATAACTTTAAATACATACACATTATAAATATAAACACCTATGACTGGAATACAAACATTCGTGCTTATCACACAAATGAATGCCCCCAGCGGGACTCGAACCCACTACCGATGGCACAGCAAGTAGTGTCACTACAAACTGAGCCATACGTGTCGTCAATGCTCAGCTCAGTAATGCTCAGTTCTTCTCCCTCACTTACGTAATGCTCGAATCTGAACTGTTACATTACAGGCGAATGCTTCCGGTGAGGGATCACTCAAAGAGGGTTGATGTCAGGCAGGCGGCCGGTCTTAACCTTTGCCAAAACCGATCAGCAGTAGGTACAAAAGATGTACTGGGTAGATCCCACGTAATTTAGGAAATGGGCAGGAGGATGATGATATCATTCTATGAGGGAAATAATGTTGTCATCCATTTTTTTTTAAGTATTGGATGTAAAGATTTGATATTCTTTAATAAAAGCATAGGACAGATTATAATACAATTTAGCATAATAGCTTGTTTTTTATTATCTAGGGAAAATAATCTGTAGGATATTGGTAAGAGTTGTTATTAAAATGCAGAAAAAAGAAATACGAGATTTTTTTTAGTATCCGAGTCATACGATATTTATAATGTTGTACGAGTATCATGCATATGTATGAGGTATCTAAGGATTGAAATATGTTAAGACCTTTTTTTGACCGATTTCAAAAACGGAAAAATGGATAGAAAATAAATAATTATAAACTTTTGTGATTTTATTTTCATATAGCGATTCGTCCCTAGGTACGTTTTAATTATTGTTAGCGAAATCCTAATTCTTTTTCTAAAATAAAAGTAGCCTAAGTTACTCCTTATATTATCAGCTATCTGCCAGTGATCTATCTGAAGTCCCGTTAAAATTTGTCCAGCCGTTTCAGAGATTATCCGGAAAAAACAGACAGACAGATAAAAATTTTAAAAATCGTGTTTTTCTTATAAGTACCGTATATAATTCCATATGCATTTAGTATAAAGCTGTTATTTTGACATTACAAACAGACACTTCAATTTCATTTATCTGTATAGACAATCCGTTGAACCTCGCGGGCTAAAATCACCTCATTTTCGGTAATAATTACGTTCTAAATGATTTTGAAGTCAGAATAATGTGGATATAAATCCAGCTTTTTATTTAAAACCATCTTGTTTTAAGTAAAAACTAGTAGACAGCAAAAAAATTAATGTGCATAATATATTCTACTTCACGTTATATACGAACTTTTATTATTTATCACAACACTGTTTAGTATGCTATTTATTCATTATATTACTGATTTTTTATATTTTTTCCAAAGGTCAAAGAGACAAGCCGTTCGTATCCGAGTCGGATATGAGACTTCGCACTCCTCGCCCAGATATTCTATCTGTGCCACCGAACAGTAAATATTATGATGGATTGAGAGAAGCAAAATCTAAGGTACTTTAATCTTAATTTCTAATATATAAAATTCTCGTGTCACAGTTTTCGTTGCCATACTCCTCCGAAACGGCTTGACCGATTTTGATGAAATTTTTTGTGCTTATCCGGTATCTATGAGAATCGGCCAACATCTATTTTTCATCCCCCTAAATGTTAGGGGTAGTCCACCCCTAAATTTTATTTTTTATTTTTTAGACAAAATTTTTAATTTCTATTTTTTTATGATACAACATACAAAAATACATACAATCCTCAATTTTCACCCTTCTACGATCAACCCTTATTTTTTAATAGCCATTTTAGTAATAGGAAATTATTTATATGGCAAAACAACGTTTGCCGGGTCAGCTAGTTTATCTATACTAATATTATAAAGGAGAAAGATTTTTTGTTTGTTTGTTTGTTTGTACCGAATAAGTTTCAAAACAACTGAACCGATTTAGATGTGGTAAGAAGATAGTTTGAGACCCTGGGGAGGACATAGGATTGTTTTTATACCGGAAATCATCCCTTAAGAGGCTAAAAATGGGGATGAAAGTTTGTACGGAAAAGCAACCTAGGGACGAACTCAAGTGAAGCGAGGATGAGTCGCTAGTTAGTATTATAAGTTGATGATTGAATTTGCTTATTGTACATGTTTTGTTACTTTACACCAGATGTCCAAATCAGTGTGTAAAGTATAAAAAGTCGTGGTATTATGATAAATTAAATAAAAAATTGAGCATCTTTTAGTACAGAAATGTTTTTGTTATAATAAATGAATTAATTATTATAAAGCCAAAGATCGAAGATTCATTAAGAATTTCTATTCTTTTTTTTTGAAATGGAATATTTAGAAATATAATGATGAAATTTAAATAAATTAGGTACATGTTTTATATATAAAACTAGTTTAAGCTGTTTACTTTAATTTTAACGCATTAATTAATTTTTATTTATAGATCAAAAATATCTCCTGTTCTTAAAAAGTACTGTCCATATTATATAATACTAGCGATTCACCCTCGTTTCGCTCGGGTTCTTCCCTAGCTTGCTTGCCAATACAAACTTTCATCCCCATTTTCTAAGTTCCTGCGCAATTTTCTTAATTTTTTTAATGTAAAAACCTTCTCCTGACAATAACAAATACAATAAAAAAAGAATTAGTGAAATCGGTCCAGCCGTTCACGCGTGATGGCGTGACCGAGGGAAATAGGGATTCATTTTTATATATAGATAAGTGGCTTAGCAACCTATATGTTACTCCAGATCATAAATTTTCCATGTACCTACCTACTAAATTTCATTCATGTGGACAATAGACTGATCCCTCTCGTAAGGAAGGGTGGCCCGTGCCCAGCAGTGGGACGTTAAAAATAAAGGGCTGCATACATGCTTCCAGTCAACGTGAAGACCAAACATATTTAACATGCACTCACGTATATCGTACACACATTCAAACTTTTGAATTTATTATAGAAGTCTAATGAAGTTCGTCGAATTTACTTGCAGTCTTTACAAGCGAGGTTAAAAAATAACTTTATAATATAATGTTTCACGCTTTTCCTGTTATTATATAGGCAGAACACAATCTTAGAGAAAACACATTAGCATCTCCATTCACTCATCAACACGCTACAGAGAAACAATAAACAAACAAACGCTATCTTGATTTATTTCATTACAATGTATTAAAATTATTAATTTTTACTTTATTGGCTTGCAGTTCCCATCTCACCCGGGTAACAGCATCGTTGGGATATCAGATACGATCAACACGAACGAAAATGAATTGGACAGTGACAAACGAAACTACAGACCGCCTACCTCGTGGTCTACTAGTTCCAAAAAGAAACAACCTCCGATAAATAAATCTGAAATCGATATTGATTCGAATAATCTTGCAATAAATAAGGTTAAAACGAATGTTCTGAAAAGTAATTCTGTATTTTCTTCAAACAGCAATGTAAATCGCCCATCCCAACTTTTAGTTCCTCCGTTCTTGCCATCAACGACTGAGAGTAGTTCTGGTCGTTTCGAATCGAATAGCAAAGTGAAACCAAATTCGGATGCTGTTTTTAATTTCATTAAACGTTTCGATCCCAATTCTTCTGATTCTGTCAAAACCGCAATGACAAAGACTGAAATTATTGATCTCAACCGTCACTTACCTGAAGGACAGATCAGCTCAGAGGAAGATCGGAATCCAAGAAAAAATAAAAACTTTGGTAATAATTTTAATGTAGTCCAAAGTAGTAGCAAAAATAGTGCTTCAGAAGGGTCAAGGTTCAATACTGTTAATATAAAACCGAATATTGATTCGAATACAGAATCATCTAACATTCAAGTAGTACCACCATCTAAAGAACTATTACCACCCAAGTTTGATATTACTCCGAAAATTACAACTACTATGGGGCCTCCTATTTATTATGAATGGAAATGGGCAGTACCTGCGTTTGACTTGGAACCTCCCAAACTTGGCAATGAAACAAACTCGACTACTCCAAAACCTGTTAAGCAACAAAAAAGACCTTTCAGCGTCATAACTCGTTCCACGCCGAAAGAAGTTGATCCTACTCCTCGTAACACTGAATATAATATCAGCTCATATTTTGTCCCAGATTACGTATTTCCGTTGGACAATCCACATCCAGGGTATGAGGATGAAAATGCGCAAACATCCTTCCAAGTACACGTGCCTCGGCCTGGAAGGGAAAGTTATGGAGAAAACCCAGCTTGTCCTCAATGCCACCCAGCTTACCTCAATCCTGGTACTTGTGAACCTTGCATTGTCAAGCGGTAACATCTAAGGATACATTAGTATAAGTGTTTATAGTCATTATAATTTGTGAAATCAATTTTGATGATTATCATTCCCATTAAGACCAATAAACACGTCAAACCTTATTTATTAAGTAAAATACAGGTTTCATTTTGAAGTAATGACTATTTTAGAATGATTATAAAATGTATAGTTAATTTTAAGATGATAGAAAAGTTAAAGAACGAATATTCATTTAGATACAAATATTTAAGACGCAACCTAAGAATGCAATCTTGTACAGTAGTTATAATATTGTGCAGTACAAATTTCATGTACATATTATATACATATGTATGTTATGTTAATTTTTACTTAGATTCTGGTATAATAATTATAATAACTTTACTTTATCCAACTATTGACGTATCCATTTAAAATAATTTACAAAGTGGAATATTAATTAGATTTTTGTAATATTTATGTAAATTCTTTTTATAATAATATTTACAATATATGTATATTCGAGTCGTTACATAAAAAAAAGATTTTTTTTTATTTCACGTGTCAAAAAAATAGACTTAGTGGTTCTTATAGTCAATGAGGTGTAATGTTTTGCTATTTTTTTATTATTTGTTGTTCATAAAATATCTTCTATGTATATTAAATCGATGTGTATGTATGTCGATATATAGGCTTCCTATGGACTCCAAAACGGCTGGATCAAAATTCGATAAAATTTTCAAGCAGTTTTCAGATTATTACAACGGGTCATGCTTTGAAGTTACGTAGCGATCGAAAAATTAAACGCGAGTGAAGCCGCATGTTATGCTAGTACATTATAAATGTCAAAAATGATAATGTTATTGTTATATTGATGAGATGTAATAAACTTGTATTAAATATTAAAACATAGTACAAGCTATAATATGTAAAATAAATGGACATCATTTAAGTTAGATTAAATATTTATAACTTTGTTTATATTTTATTACACGTGTCTGTTATAAGTTAGCAAATAAATACCTAACATTATATATTTTTTCTTTTTAATTTTACTATTATATAAGTAATATTTTATATATTTCGAAATAAAAGAAGTAATATATATTTTTAAATAAAACAAGTAATTATCTGTGGGTTGCGACTGCAGGCTAGATATGCAATCTAAAAAATAATCCTCTATAAAATAAAACAAACAGTCTATTAGCGAACGTAAACAGAGAGAATTATATAGCTTTCGCTGAGATATTGCTAACATCTTGCTATATTTATAAAGAAATGGATATAGTCTAAAATAAATACAACCATAGCAATAAAACGTCAGACAAAGTTAACAAACTATGTGCCAGAATAATTTATTGCCTCGGTAGTGTAGCGGCACGCACGTCTGCAAATCTAGAGGTCTTGGGTTCGAGTCCTAGATCTGACTAAGTTTAATTATTGAGTCATTCTGTTAAGAAAGTCCTAGTGATAACCTGGACTTGGAAAGTTAGCTGGTTGCAACCCCGTGCCTCAGAGAGCAGGTAAAGCCGTCAGTCCTGTGCCTGATCTCTTACGGGTCGTATCGAATTTTCGTCACATCGGAATTTGAGGATGAAGGGAATAGAGAGTGCATTTGCGTCTGCGCGTACACGTGCTGCGCTATAATATCTCCTTCGCAGTTGGTTAGTGTTAGTGCGATTGGCTGCCGTGGCCAAAACATCGTTCTAATAAATGCATATTAAAAAAATATTGTGATTAGTGAAATTAGGTATTTCTTTCTCTTCACTCATATTTAACAGAAATATATATATTTTAATTTGTAGAACATTTCATTATATAAAATATAAATTGTCGTTCGCTTATTCATCCATGCCGGATTATATAGATAATTAATAAATCTTCTTAATATAAGTAATACACTTGTTTAATACCTGAGGGCACACAGTCTATCTCTTTCTAGTATTAAATCTTTTAATAGTATGTAACTCAAACAGAGATCTTGTAGTTAGTTATACCTCCGTAATATGACTACAAAGTACAAGACCTATATTTGGGTTTACAATTATTATTACCGATGTCACATCGGTATCAGTATAAAATATAAGCATATTTATACTGAACGTTTTGATCGTTAAATTGAACGTCACAAAATTGTCTATGAATATAAATTATAATGGCGTCGTATACATGACAAATGTCATTGTCAATTACTATTTCGCGAATGGCGAATCGTTGCGTTATAAATGGTAACATTTTGCAATTTAGCACTTTTTAGCAAGTTCATATATTCACAATCGTAAAAAAACGTGGACTTAATATGAGTAAATCAAATCCGTTAGGACTAATAGCCAATTATGGTGATTCTGATGATGAATTAGAAGATGGGCCTTCTACACCTACCAAACGTGATAATGTCAAAGGTTTAGGATATCCAGGCTATGAAGTTGTTCCAAACAACCAACCTACGAGTATACCTGCTGGTATACATCCAGCACCGATACCTCATTGTCGTAAGTATTCTATATATTCATTTCCTCATCTCTACGCATATCAATAAGACCACGTTAATAAAACCGGTTTCTTAATTATAACTAATAATAGTACTTTATAAAGGTTGATATTGTAAGATAAATTAGTATAAATATGTATTTTGAAAACGTCTTAAAAAAGCGTATATTAAAAATATCCTTGATTTATCCTTTTTTTTTTTTGCTATAAAAAAACAATGCAGTATAGAGATGATGATTTCATGTAATATTTTATTTGAAAATCTGTTTCATTTAAATTAATCTTATTTAAAGTTTAATTAGCTGTCTTGCTTTATTAATAGTGTTGTTAATTAAGCAAATAATTGTTAACACCTCGAGGACCGCGAGCACACCGGTGTGCTAGATAACAATTGAATTCTCGGAAATTCGCACGGATTTCTTAGAATTTGTCCGGGAGGGATGCAAGCATTAGAAACGCAATTTTAACAAATTTTACTGTCTCTTATAAACAATTAAGTTCCATATTAATGATTCATTTATGTGATTTTACTGTTTCTTACAGCCTGGTCAGCCTGTTATGATGAAAACAGTGGGTTCACATACTATTGGAATCAGCAAACTAACGCGGTGACATGGGAAGCTCCACCCGAGTACTTACTTGCTCTTAAATTGGCACAACAACAGTTACATACATCAGGTATAATAAGTACTAAATTATGTATTAATTTGTGTGTTACTACCTACCTACCTCGTGATTTAATGTGATTATGCTCATATTTTAACTATTCATCCATATTATAATACTAAAGACTCACTCTCGCTTTGCTTGGGTTGGTCCCTAGATTGCTTCCATATATAAAATTTCATCCTCATTTTCATCCCCTTAAGGGATGATTTCCGAGATAAAACTATTCTATGTCCTTCCCAGGGTCTCAACCTATCTTCTTACCAAATTTCATCTAAATTGGTTCAGTAAATCCAGAGATTCATTGCAGGTTCTACGGAAGTGTCTGCCGAAGAATGGCAGTTATACCAACAAGCATTAGCAGAGAAGCAGAATTCACAAAACAAAGTGATAGCTAAAGTGAAATCTAAAAAGCCAGATAAGAATGTAAAAGATAAAAATAATAAAAATAAAAAGAGACCTGTCAGTGATGATGAGGAAGAGTAAGTACCAAAGAGTTTTTATTTTTATTAGTATAGATTTGCTTTGGAATAGTATACAATCTATGACTGAATAAAGCAGTCCATTATTTGATGACATGTTTGGCTCAGTTTGTAGTGACCCTACATGCTGCACCAGTGGTCGCGGGTTCGAGTCCCTCTGGAGGCATTCATTTGTGTGATGAGCATGAATGTTTGTACTCCAGTCATGGGTGTTTATATTTATAATATGTATGTATTTAAAGTTATATGCTGTCCTCCTGACCGATTCCGGCCACGGCGGCCAATCTCATTGAGACTAGCCAACTGCGCAGGAGATATTATAGTGCACAAATGTACGCGCAGACACAAGTGCACTCTCTGTTCCTGTTACTCTCATACTCCGGTGGGACGACTATTCGACACGACCGGTGAGAGTTAAGGCGCAGGACCGACGGCTTTACGTGCTCTCCGAGGCACGGGGGTGAAACACCGCCAACTTCCCAACTCCGGGCTGTTACTGAGGCTTACTATACAGAAAGACACAATAACTAAACTTGGCCCGACCCGGGACTCGAACCCAGGACCTCTGGGTGTGCAGCTATCTGGTATCCACAACACAAGCCTCGTAACTTACCATGAAACTAGATGGTGCTGTGTGTTAATGTCCCAAAATATTTATTTATTTCATACTTTTAAGCGCTATACACACTTTAGATCGGGAAAGATCTTTTAGGGCTATGACATAATTTCATCTCTCTGTTCTAACTTTAAAGAGCCTATGAGCTTTACCTTGACCTTGTTTATGTTTATGAACGCTCTGACTAATAATAAAAAAGTACTGGTAAAGGTTATCTATGTAAGACATATGTTTTAGAAGTGTAAAATTTTTTTGGAAGTGTTAACTGAAGGGTAACTGAAGGGTAACTTGGTTGTTTGTGCAACTTGATATGACATGATCGAGTCAGTAAGAATTTCAAATGCTATCCTATTTTATGGCTAAATTTATGTAGTCTTAAAATATATTTAAAAAAAAACAAAAATCATAAAAAAAAAAACATTTTTATATTGGAAGAAAGGATTATAAGAAAGAGAAAAAGTCATTTTAACATTACTTTAAAATAAAATTTTTACTATTTGTACTTCCAGAAAAATTGAGCTCATCACTTCCTACCACAATTCTGATTCAGAATCAAATGATGAATCAGAGAAAAAACCAAAACCACCATCACCAAAACCAAATAAACTACCAAAAAATCCCCAGAAAAAGCAAAAAACCAAGCCTCAAACAGAATTTGGTCCACCTTTACCTCCAAATCAGAACTATTCAATGCCTATTGGTCCGGAGCTACCTCCAGAACTAATAAAACCGAAATCTCCTGAAAAGGTGGAAAATAATAAAGAGGAAGTAAGTTTTTTAATTTTTTTTCTTATACATACATTTATATACATATACACACACACACACATACATGTATATATATATAGTAGATCTATTCTCTTTTAATTTTACATGCAAACAAATTTTGTTTTAGTTAAATTGATACTAAAGCAGATTATAAACACACAGAATGCGAAATTTTATTTTGTGCTTACTATGATGAGGTTTGCAGATATAATTTCCTTTGGAAGTGCTATATTAACATCTTATGTTAAATATATGAATGCAGGTTTGTTGGTTTGTCCTCTTTATCATGCAGTAATAAAGCTAAGCGTTCATGAGCTATATTATAGTGAAATATACCATCTTCTATCCTGAGTTTATATATTATGGGGATATTAGATTGTCCCAAAAGGAAATACTATCTCCCCAATCTGTTAAATTTTTATCTAACATCCACTATGTTGCATTTCAAAGATTCGAAGAGATTTCAAAGAGAAAATACACATTGCACATTGTTTTCTATATTCACATACATTATCAATTTAAGTTATTTACATCCCTGAAGATATATAAAAGTCTTTGTTTCTAATTTACTGGAATGGTTAAATATTCGTTATTACCATCATATAACACACACACGCACATGTGCATACACACACGCAAATGCGCACATCACACACATTTTTTTTTAATTTTATATTATGAATGATGAGAAAAGAATCTGATAATCGCTTCAAGAATAACAATCCAAGGGGACTAATTACTCATAATTAATATATTCCACCATTTGAAATCAATATGTTATTGATTTTACATGGTGCGTGAAAATAGTGTTACTTATGTTCTTTTGACATGTTCTGTCGTATGATAGAATGTGGCATAAGGCATAGTAATGCTATGAAAGAGTTTTTAGTTTAGTTGGAAATGTTATCAAGCGTTGTGATGGGTTAAAGTTTTCAATCTGAAAATTTATGAGGATGATTAAAAACGCAGAATTTTTTTATTTATATTTTAACTGTTTTTTTTTTGTACTATGTTAGGATGCCAAATCAGTAAAGTCCATTGATGATGATAGTCAAGATGAATCAATCTTATTAAAAAGACTAAAAGACAAAGCAAAGCTACTAGAAAAACTCGGTGGGGAATTACCTTCAGAATTACAAAGGATAATAAAAGATGAATCTAATGCTTCGTCGCCAAAAGACATGAATGTTGATATTGATGATCTGTTAGAGGAAATTGAAAAGAAAGAATTTAAAGTTAAAACTAAATCTAAACTCGATGATAGATCCAACACTAATAGTATCACCAGTTCACCGAAAGGTGATAAAACTCCGCCTTTGGATGAACTAAAATCTTTGTACCCGATGAACGGACCAAGCCTATTCCCAAGCGCAGTTAATATAGACGAAAATAAACTTGATGTAAAAGAAGATACTCCAAATGAGAAAGAGAAAAAAGAGAATGTCTATTTAATGGCTGCTAATGAACATCTAGAGAATGTTAATAGGAAAAAATTAAGAATCTCCAATTCAGTTTTGCCAGAACGTAAAAAAGAAAAGATAGAGTTGCCAATTTACACAACGAAATATTCACAGTTTATAGAAGGATTTTCAAGTGAAAGAACTGGTTTAGGTTTTTCCAAAGATGATGAAAGTGAAGCAAGTCCAAAGAACACTATAAATTATGGAAATGGTTTAACTTTTACAAAAGGTGAGACACTGAATGAAGAGAAAAAAGATGAAGATTTAGACGATTTAACAGAGTTGGTTGAAGCGAAATTGAAGTTTTTGAATCAATTACAGCCATGTTCTTTGACACCGCTCCAGGAGATGTTGATTCAAATGCAGGTAAAATATGTACATACATATATATCTTATGCCTTTCTTTTTTGCATTTTTCGTTCTTATTTGTTACTAACGACTCACTATCCCTTCGCTTCGGGTTCGTCACTAGACAAAAACGAATCAATCCCACGGGAATCGTACATTTTTTTCGGGATCATATGTAGCCTATAGCCTTCCTCAGTTAACGGGCTATCTAATGCAAAAAGAATTTTTCACATTGGATTAATAGTTCCTGAAATTAGCGCGTTCCACCAACCGAACATACAAAGAAACTCTTCAGCTTTATAATATTAGTATAGATTACGTTAAAATAATATTGTATCATACTTATTGTAATGAGGTATTAAGTATTAGGATTGAAAATAATAACAAATTTTTACTTCCCGTTATCGCTACATGTTAAAGTGAAATAAAAAAAAAAAGTTATTCAATTACACTACATAAGCCCTATTGAATCATTAATTTAATTTTAAAATGGTCATTGTGGTTGGACCTAAGGATTAAAAATTAAAGTCCACTGCACTGATTTTGTGTGTTTGTTCAGGATAATCTCAGAAATAACTGAAACTGAACAGATTTTCATACAGCTTTCATTGATGAAAAAAGGGATTCCCTAGGAAGGTTATGGGCTATAAATGAATGGCCTTGTGAACTAGGCCCGACCCGGGACTCAAACCCAGGACTTCCATTACAGCCTAACATGCTAACCACTAGACCACCGAGGCCTATAACCAGGGTTTGAAACGATAATTATCATTGATATACATTTTTGATAATTATCATGATAAATATGGGTTTATAATTATCCTTGATAATCAATAGACATTTATCTTGATAATTTAATTCCCTGCCTATATTTATTTATTTAATTTCTACCAACAATTATTACGTCTCCCCAGACGCTAGTAAGCGCATTTCGCGCGGGCGCCCTGCACACGTCGTACTGGCGGCGGTGGGCGGCGCACGCGGCGGGCGCGCTGCTCGCGCACGAAGCGACCGCCGCGCCGCCCGGCTGGCACTGCGAGTTCAATAGGTACGACCCACTTATATATACACGACGCCATCTTGTCCGACCATCTTGTCACACCGACGCGTTTTTTTTTATTCAATTTTTTTTTGTTTAGGGTTGTCACTTATAGAGTTTTTTTAGTTGGGATGATTTTGCTTTTTTTTTGTTTAGGGTTTTTTGTTTACAGTTAGGGTTAAAAAAAGATTATTTATTCTCATAAGAGGCTTAGACTTATGTAGGATCAATTTGAGATAGGTTGATTGTAAAGCTATTACTATTAGTTTAATTTACTCATTTAGTGTATTTTATTTTAAAGCGGGTAGTTTTGAATAGTATGTACATATTAAAAGAAAGTTCATAGTAGTAACATATTAATAATACCTCCGCTTAATAAAAAATAATGAATAATCTAAAACCAGCAAAAGAATATTACAAAAACTGTGAAAAAGTTTTTCAGTGAAATATTTATGTTTAACAGATCCTAAACTTTTGGTTAGAACATCTGCTGGCATTTCAGCTATTTCTAGATACTCAATTTTAATAAAGTTGTTTGCTACAGCTTCCCTTATGAAGTGGTATCTGATATCAATGTGTTTTGATCTCCGATGAAATATTGGATTCTAAACCAATTTTTGCGCACTTTGGCAATCATTATATAAAACAATAGGTTTTGAAGTATCTAAAATTTCAGGATGATTGCTTAAGGCCATATATAGCACGTTTTAATTTTAATCACTTTGTTATTTTCACTACTAGCTTCATAAGTTACAGGTTTTTGCATATACACAGTTTCCTTCAAGTAACCGTTCAAACAAGCTGTGGTAATATCGAGATGGCGTATATCTAAACTAAGTTTTGCTGCTATAGAAAATAATAACCTCAATGTGGAATATGTAACACACAATAGCACTGGCGAAAAAGTCTCATGATAGACAACACCTGCTTTTTGTGAAAACCCTTTAGTCACTAACCTGGTCTCGTATCTGACGTTTCCTGCACTATCATATTTTTTCTTATATACCCACTTGCACTGTACTATTGTTACTATTGTTGCATCCTGTGGTTGATCGACAAGTTCTTATGCATCATTTTTCTTAAATGATTCCGATTCCTCTTTCATGCTTGCTCTTCAAAAGCGACTCTCTGGTCCATTTAAAGCTTCTTGAAGTGTGATATCCTTTTCATCGTGATCTATAGGCTCAGCAATACATAAATGGTTATATCCAAAACGATCTGGAACTTTCCTAATTCTTTTGGAAGTAGTTTTCTCATAGTTTAAATTCACTGATGTAATATCTGGATCAGGTACTACGTCAAAGAAACTATCATCTGAAGTGCCCAAGTTTTCTCTGGAACATATGTACAGTCGCTATCTTCATATTCACCTTCGAAGTCTGTGCCATTTGAAGGTATATTCTCTTTTTCATTTTCTGTTCCCCCGCTGAAGCCTTACACTCAAGTGAAATATCTACTGTATTATGTAAAATGTTTCCAATATGATGATTTTCAGCATAGCCAACTAAAACTAGCTCTTTAGCTTTCTTATCCCATTTCAAACGCTTTTCTTTTAGAATATGTGGCATCGCTTTACTTCCAAAAATTCTTACATGACTTAAGTCGGGTTTATTCCCTCTCCAGACTTCATATGGAGTCATATTTTTTAATCCAGTACAACTGACCTATTTCTTCAGTAGACGGAGGTATTTATGGCTTCTGCTCAAATTTTTTTATGTAAACCTGCATCAAAGATCAGACATCTTGCTTTTTCTAATAA
The DNA here is from genome assembly GCA_905404265.1 of Fabriciana adippe. Lineage (NCBI taxonomy): Eukaryota > Metazoa > Arthropoda > Insecta > Lepidoptera > Nymphalidae > Fabriciana > Fabriciana adippe. The sequence goes on from FR989993.1 coordinate 987,613, forward strand.
TGATCAGTTTCTTACACTCAAGCCGTCCTCAAATTTTGCACCGCAAAAAACCACTACTCATAGTTCTCGCGGCCTTTTAACTTAGGTATGTTAGCGATATAGTTTGTCGACGACATTTTAAAGTAAACAACACGGTACTACTCGTTTAAACTTAAAAATATATTTTTTTTTTATGTTGGGCTCATAACCTAATAAATAATACGCAGTACGACGTTTTAGAAGAGACTAACTTTTATTAAAAAGTGAACATGTTAGGTACATTACTTTTGACATAGAGGGCTCTAGTAGTAACATATTTCTATTCATTTTGTCATAAAAGTCTTGAAGTATTCAGTATAAATATGTTAGATACAGTTAAAAGAAAACTAAGAGAAGAGTGGATTTATCTCTAAAATATTAAATTAGGAAAAAACACTAGCTTATACAAAATGACTTGTAAAATACTCTAGTTTATTCCGTGTTTTTTTTTTTTATAATTAATTACTTGAATAAAAAAAGCAATGGTCAATATTATTTTTAAATTTTTTATTATTTATAATACGCTTCGGTGTGACAAACGGATATGAACTTTGAACATTCAATATGTGAGGTGCTTTCCCAACAGACTTTATATCGGAAAACTTTATTCGGAGGAAAATATTAAAGGTGAATGAATACAGTTTTGTGCAAAAGTAAAAAAAAAAAAAAAAAAAAATGGGTGCGTCTAACCTTTACGCGCGGTTCAAGTAAAACTTCTTTAGCAAATATCGCAAATAAATTAAATCAATAATTAAATAAGGCATATTAGGAATATTACAGTCATATATTTATAGAATATCATATACGGAAAGAATATATAATATCATATATTTGTCAGACAATAACAACGGTTATCATGGCAACACGGCAATGTATTCTATCTCATTCTCTCGCCGGCTTCTATATATTTATATGTCTCTTTCTCGTGTCACGATTCTAAAGAAGTTTCACTTCAAAAAAAATACTTAAAATTATACGCAATTCAACATATTATATTGTGAATCATAAAAACATACATGTTATGTGCAAGATTGTTCTTGAAAGTACTTTTCTGAAAGACTGTTTTTTTTTTTAAATGAAGTAAACATATAATTTGGCTTCATAAATTATACTTTTTATTGTCAGTCCATTTCAATAATAATTTTGCGATGCATACATATTTCTTTATTATTAAAGACAGTAAAATAATTGTAAAAAAAAATTCAAGCAAAACGGAAAAATATTTGTATTTTTATAAAAAAAAAAAAAAACTATTTTTGTGATAAACTGGATATATCTGTGATACAAAGTACCTGATATTATTGTTAAGTGGAATAAATTATGTTTTAATTATATACGAGTTTCTTTGTTTATATAACCTTTTATAAAATCATGATTCTTTGAAAATTGTTATCTTTCTTAAAATCAATAAGATTAATGTTCTCAGCAAGTATTATTTAAATATAATAATTTATTACAAAAGTAGCTATTAAATAGTGAAATTTAAGAAAAAAAGAAGACGATAGAGAATAAAGAAGACTTCGCGCCGTGGATTTCGGTAAGAAAACAAATAATATATTTATTTTTTTAATTTCTTGATAATGCACTTTGATCTTTTCCAGATGGCGTGTTGGCAGCGATTTACCGGTTTGTGTCTGCTGTAAAGAAACGTTGAAAAAAAAGAAAATAATAATAACCATACAGTACTTTTGAAAATATCCAAATTATTTAGGATGTTATAATGACAAAAAAAAAATTGAACTGTTATCAACACAGAGTAATTTCGAAGCAAGCAGACACAACGTGGATATTCTTATCGGGTTAAAGTATGAACAGACCTATTATATAAATTATCGCTAAAATTTTTCTAAAACCATAGCAATAATATGGTGAAAAGGAGAATTTTTGCGACATTTAAGTGTTATTTTAAGTCCGTCTGAGCTTTTAGATTGGTTAACTGTCTTAAAAATAGTAAATATATTATAACTAAGTAATTAGTGACAATAACAGAGAAATTTAAAAAATTCGCTAAAAGCACCAAAATCTAAAATAACTGGTTTTCGTTGAATTATTATATTTTTTGGATTCATTCTTACTTGTCTATGGTATTTTGTAAAAAATATCTTGTATCTATATAATATACGTACACAGTTATAAAAACTCGCGTTCTAACACCACACAACGCAACATTTAACACTGCAAGTACGTTTAAAAAGATAATTTAAGACACTTATCCAATATAAAGGTGAATAACATATGTTTGTAGAACAAACACTGTGACAAATGTCTCTGTGTCAGGTCCGAGGGCCGGTACTGCTACCGGCGCGAGTCGGACGGGCTCGTGCAGCATGAGTACCCGGCTGTGGCGGATACAGACATGGATATATGTACCACGCCGCCCCATCCCGGCATTGACGCGAAGGTACTTAAGATTTCTTACGATTTACGCGAAAATTTGGCATCTATACATATAATAAAACTGTAGAGGTCGTATGTCTGTACATAGAAAAAAATGCTAAAAACCTAGTCAGGGGGATGTAAGAAGAGAAATAGAACAAATCCAGATTTTTTTTAAGTTTTCTGTTTCTCTGTCTGTTTGTACGGGCTAATCTCCGAAGCTGTTGGACCGATTTACATGAAATTTTGATTGGTGATACCTTATATCCCCGATCAACATTTTATATACTTTTCATCCTGGAAAATTAAAGGGCTCCCGTTGGATAGTAAAAAAACCTATACATTTACAGCTTAGTTCACAAAAACTACTAGTTGGATTTTAATGAAACTTTACAATAATATAGTTCATATATCAGAATAACAAATAGGCTACTTTTATCCCGGAAAAATGCATGGTTCCCGAGAGATAGATTTGTTTTTGTTTGTCTAGAGGCGAACCCGAGCGAAGCGAGAGTGAGCTGCTAGTGAAATATGAAACATTTTTATAATTTCAATAAGTTTTATAATTGAATATGGAATATTATTTATTTAATTTTAGATGTTATTAATAGGATTATTACAATTATTTTAGAAGATTTTTAGAATTTTCTAAAAAAAAATGTAATAACCTTATTCAAATCAAATATTATTTGTTTATAATACACCATTATTTTACATTACAACTACAGTTCTCAGCAAACCCTTATTTGATATCCATATCATGGGGGTGCATAAAAAACTTAATCCGCAATCTTTGGGAGTCCGCCATATTAGATTTGGAATGACGTCACTTAGCTAACCATGCATTGTCATCCAAACTAAACGTGTATGCAAAATTTCGGCTCAATTGGTTGAGGATAACTAAGTGCTTTAAAATTCAGTTTTAAGATTTGACCCGAATAAAAATATCCATTGCAAGCATCGATCAAAAAAGTACTAAATACACAATCCCATGCAAAAGTTCTCTTAAAACTGTCACCAATCGTGTTAAGGTAATTATTCTAGTTGAAATAAATATACAACAATGTAAATTAAACCTTAAATACCATGCTTAAAGTTGTTGCTCATTCGGTGAGGACATTTTTTTGTCCCTGATTGTGTATCTAGTAGTTTTTTTGATGGATGATTGCAAGTTAAATAAAAGCTTGTAAAAAAATTAAAGAGTGCGTGTATGAATGTGTACACGCGCAAGAAGTAAAACTTCTGTAGGTTGTCGGTACTCTTTATGAAATTCAATTTATGTTTTAAATAATTAGAATAGGTGAGATGCTAAAAATAACGCATATTAGGCATATTACAATCATATATTTATAGAATATCATTTAAGGATAGAATATAATATTATATATCATTTGTCAGACAATAACAACGGTTACCATGGCAACAAACGTACGTACATTTTTTCGTAACGCATTCACCAGCTTACCCCCCCAAGTCAAGCGTAAAGAAGTTTTACTTCAAAAATAATGCCCGTTGTTTTATAATTTAATTAATTTGATTGCACTATGCAGGAGGAATCGATCCCGCAGCCGACGCCGAGCGCGTCGCCGCGCTGGTGGCGCAGCACGCCGCCGCCGCCCGGCACCGACGCCGACCCCGACCCGCCGCCGCCGCCACCCATTGTGAGTACCTGCTTTATATTACTGAACTATGTATACTGTGTGTTTATGAAAAAAAAAAAAAAAAATGAAAAAATATTGATTGACTTATACAATATGCGTTATAAGTAGTTGCAAGGGCCCCTGTACTAGGTGTGAACCCGTGTTACTTGGTACCCCGCTCATCCATGAAGACCATACATATAAAATAAATCAATAGATAGTGCAAAAACAAAATTAAGTTTAGCAACAGGTAAAGCTAATAAAAGCGTGTTAAAATTGTTGTACATATGATAATGTATCTATAATAATCTATATAGTAAGTGAAGTATTTTAACCATAATTTTCTTAATTCCAGCATGAATCTAAGACCGAAATAGGAGATGAGCTTCTCTCTTTCTACAACGACATAGCCCAACTGGAGCAACACGCCCCCGCAACACCTCCAGCACCCCCCGACACCCCTCGACCCCCACACCCCGCCCCACGACCCCCACACATCACCCCGCGACCCCCAGCACCACCTGTGATAAAAGAACCAAGTGCCGAGAGGGATACTAAAGATACTAGTAAAGCTACTAAAAAGAAATCTAAGGTAAGTTAAGATACTTATTTTTTTAAGATTTATGGGAATAAGACATCTATACATCCATACATCTGTCTGTTTGTAATATCAAAATAACAGCTTTATACTAAGTGCATATAGAATTATATACGGTACTTATAAGAAAAACACAATTTTTAAAATTTTTGTCTGTCTGTTTGTTTGTTCCGGCTAATCTCCAAAACGGCTAAACCAATTTTAACGGGACTTTCACTGGCAGATAGCTGATATTATAAGGAGTAACTTAGGCTACTTTTATTTTAGAAAAAGAATTAGGGTTTCGCTCAAATAAATTTAAACGTACCCGTGCGAAGCGAGGGTAAGGCGCTAGTTTTAAATAAAAGTATTGTATCTTTTCGTATTTTTTCGTGGATTTAATTTGATTTTTGGTTCTCGACGTTTCGAATGCTTTTCAATAATCATGGTCACAGGATGTCTCTTCCGAAAAGATAGTTTTATTTAAAACTTTTATGGTATCAATTACTCCATTGACCATTCATTTGTGTCTATTAAGAATCTTTCTTCTATTCGATCGATCGATCTATTCTTGAACCACTTTGCTTCCAAATTTACATAATTAATACCCTTTATAGCACAAAGTGACCTAAAGATAGTATGGTTCGCTGGTGACACTTAAAATATTGAATAACATATGAATATCTAACAATATCCTCTCACAGTTTATATATTAGTCTAATTCTAATACTTAATTTAAGTAGTAAAAGACAAAATTACTGAAATTTGTTTTAAAATTATCTTTTAAAATTTAAGAAAATTAAAATAATGACCAAATTAAAATAAGTAGAATAACATATTGAGGTGGTATTATTAGGAACAGGCATTATAGCTTATTCAATTCTGTTAATTTTTTTTATTTATTTCTTTAATGGATATATAAAAATCTAATACTAAATATAGTAAAATGTTTAACATTTTAAGGTGCCACAACGTGCTTTAAAATTAAAAAAAATATGTTAAGACATTAACACACAGCACCATATAGTTCCAGCTACTATCTGGTACCCATAACACAAGCTTCGTAGCTTGTGTTATGTTATAGTTGTTACACTACACATATATAACGTTAAATACATATATATTATAAATATAAACACCCATGACTGGAGTACAAACATTCGTGCTCATCATACAAATGAAAGCCCCCAGCGGGACTCGAACCCGCGACCGCCGGCACAGCAAGTAGGTTCACTGCAAACTGAGCCAATCGTGTCGACGCTTTATAGTGTAACACAGGCATAGAGACTATCTATGAAATTATTATAATAACAAAAATAACAAATCGAAAAAGGAAAAATGTATTTAAGAACATTTTTTTCTATTTCAGGTAAAACTGTCATCTTCACTGGGAATGAAGCACAAGTCAGTATCGAGTTTGGTCGCGAAATGGCAACAAGTGGCCGAAGAAATTAATTCCGATTAATATATAATAACTGCTTTTGTACTCTCCCCCTTCCAATCCTTCTTCCTTTTTCTTATTCCTTCCTTCTTCTTCCTTCCTTCTTCTTCTTCCTTCCTTCTTAAAATGGCCAAATAACACTACGTCTTTTTTAACCGACTTCCAAAAGGAGGAGGTTATTGTATGTTCCAATATATTTGGATCAAGCCTATGTAACTCTACGGCTGATTATACGCAAAAATTTATGTCGATACGATTTTGTGTATTGAAGAAGGAAAAACTAAGAAATGTACATTCGCATTTATGATACTAGTAAGGATTATTTATTATTTTCACCTGTAAATGTATGTATGTATAGATTAGGTAGTGAGTTCGATTGCCGCGTGTGGTATTTGTTTTTGTCATATATGTATGTACTTTTTTGGTTAAACTGTCACAGTAGAAGAAAGATGGAGGAGTAGAATGATTTATTTTTATCGTTTTCTATTTAAGGTCGTAATTTAATTTGACGACAAGTTTGGATCAGTTTGTAGTGACCCTACTTGCTGTGCTAGCGGTCGCGGATTCGAATCCCGTTGGGTGTGTTGAGCACGAATGTTTGTACTCCAGTATGGGTGTTATAATGTGTATGTATTTAAAGTTATATATGTGTAGTGTATCAGCTATCTGGTATCCATAACACAGGCCTCGTAGCTTACCATGGAACTAGATGGTATTAGTCACCTAACGGTATAAGCTCAGCTGATTTGTTGATTGATTTGTTCATTTTTATTGTTTCCATGAAACATGCATGTACTGACATATACACAGACCACGTGAAATACTTACATGGCCAAAAAAATAAGATTTATTACAAAGATGGAAGATATAGCGAAAAAGACGTATCTATATTTTTTTTCTTATTTTCATTTTTAACACCTTTTATTGTTACTTGTAAAAAACTGTCATCAATTTGCAAGTCGATATGAAAAAATCAAAGGTGCGAGTTCCGGGAATTGAACTCGCTTCACTCGGTTCCCCAAGCGAGTGCGTTACCACTAAACTATCACTGCTATACATTTATATAACAATTTCTTTTATATATCTATTAAATTTATTATATAGCTGTTATTAGACCTTCTCATTGATGGACCTTGGTCTCATTTGAAGTTTTGATGAATCCCGTACATTACAGTCGGTTAAAATCGTCTTTTTTTTTCAATTCAATTCATTGAATTGTCAAATGTTCGCGTAAATTTAAGAAAGTATTGTAAAAATTATATTTGTTTATGTTAATTATTTCTTACTGTATTGTATGCGAAGAAAGTTGTGACAATTTTTTTTTATGACCAAAGTTGTAAAAAAAATTATGTAATAGTAATAGATACAAGAGCACATTAAAAAAAGTTTTATTTAATTGTAAATGATGCATAGATTATAAATATATTAAGTTACATAATAAGGTTGTATATAATAATATATTTTATACTTAAAATTAACAGCCAAATAAAATATTGATATATTAGATTTTGTTTTTTTTTATACCTATTACTACACGATTTTCACTTTAAATAAAAAATAAAAAAAAGAGAAAAAAGGTATCGATATTATGTATATTAAAGCTTAGAAATAAAGCTTAGCTTTTAAGGAAGAGGATAGAAACTCTACTGTAAAATGCAACAAGTATGGAATAAATAAGTACTGTGGTGACCAAATCTTAAACAACTTAAAAAAAATCTGTGAATAAAAATAAACATGTACCTACATAATATATGTACATAGCAAGTCGCAAATATTCGATTTTTCAAGATGTATGAGTAAAATATTTATAATAGATATTATAAAAAATCCATTGATATGAGATTATAAGACCGATCAAATAAATATATCGCCCTCACTTCGCTCGGGTTCGCCTCTAGAAAAACAAAAACAAATCTATCCCTCAGGATCCGTACATTTTCCGGGATAAAAAGTAATCTATGTATTATTCCAGACTAATTATCTCTGTGTTAAATTTCATCCAGATCCGTTCAGCCGTTCTGGCGTGAAAGAGTAACAAACATCCAGACTCACAAACTGTCACATAATATTATGATAATTTATATAATATACAGATTGATCAGAGTTCGTGTCGTATGTTGAAAAAAATACAATTTAGGTCGCAAGAGGAACCGTAAAACCATCTCGAATTCAATGAATAGTAATGTCTCTATACACCTAACTTCGTACTTTCCTATTGTATTCTACTCGCTGTTCATCGACACAGTTCTATGAGTTTCGATTTGCGAAACAAATATCTCTTTATATTTCCTTTTTACCCGACTGTAGCGAAGCCCAAAAGAAGGTTATGTGTTTGACTTGTATGTATGTATGTATGTCCGACCCATTTTTACTCGTAATTATTAAACGGGTTAACCGATTGTAATGATTCATAATATGTTGTTAGAATCGTTTTGATTGCGCTAGCGTCATTCGCTATATAGAAATAGTTAAAAATTAAAATAGCCGTTTACTAAAACCAAATTGTGTCTTTAAAAAAAAATTCTTTTAAACCTATCGAGTGGGGTATCCAAATAAAGGCTTTTAGGAGGCGATTATGTACATGTCTCCGACTGCATAATACTATATTCCTTCGTCAACTTGTTTTTATCTATTTAATTAGGTATTATGCAGTCGGATTTTTTTATTTTTATAATATAATAGAGACTCACACTCGCTTCGCTTCGGGTCCGTCTCTAGACAAAAATACCTCTATCCCACGGGAACCGTACATTTTTTCGGGATGATATATAGCCTAAAGCCTTCCTCGATAAATGGACTATCCAACACAAAAAGATTTTTTCAATTCCATCCAGTAGTTCCTGAGATTAGCGCGTTCAACCAAACAAACAAACAAACAAACAATCAAACAAACTCTTCAGCTTTATAATATTAGTATAGATTTTAGGTATTTGAAACATTTGTTTAAAACTTAGTTCTATTGTAGTAATAAACCGTCGCATAAGCTTTGTCCTTTCTATGAATGGAAAGGCCTAAAGATTCTCCTTTACTTCTAAGACACAGTTTATACAAACAATAAACAGTAATTCTAAAGCAAATAATTGTTTAGAAATTTCTAACTGAAGTTAACGGAGATAAAAGTTTTGGAAAGCTGAGATCTGTATATCCTTCTGTAAATATTAGATATTCATGGTATTATAAATCTATACGTATACTACATATTTGAGTTAATTTATGTATGGATACTAGCGACTCACTCACTTCACTTTAGCACTATGTTATTATATGCTTTCATTCCCCTCATATTGAGGAGAGGCTCGTGCCCAGCAATACGATTTCAAAAAAGGCAAATCATTTAAAAAAATCTTGTAAAATCAAAATCGAACACAGAAACACCTGCAAATACTGCCACTGAATATTCAACACAAAGAAAAGTACCTAAAATGTTTACCAAAAATAAATAAAAATAAAGTAACAATTCAAATTCGAGACACGCTTCAGCCCTACGAAAGGGTTAACAGTCGTGATAAAGTATCCCTCACGTACTAGAACTTGTCGTTGCTAACTCTAACAGGGCTTATCTTTGCAGAGATTATAAGTAAATGAGTGTAATATGATATAGAAGTAAAATGTTTTACGTTAAATATGCTTTTGACGACACGTTTGGCTTAGTTTGTAGTAACCCTACTTGCTGTGTCAGCGGTCGCGGGCTCGATTCCCGCTGGGGACATTCATTTATGTGACGAGCACGAATGTTTGTTCTCCAGTCATGGGTGTTTATATTTATAATATGTACGTATTTAGTTATAATAATAATAATGTAATAATAATGTTCTCCTGACCGATTCCGGCCACGGCGGCCAATCTCATTGAGACTAGCTAACTGCGCAGGAGATGATATAGTGCACAAATGTACGCGCAGACACAAGTGCACTCTCTATTCCTGTCACTCTCATACTCCGGTGGGACGACTATTCGACACGACCGGTGAGAGTTAAGGCGCAGGACCGACGGCTTTACGTGCTCTCCGAGGCACGGGGGTGAAACACCGCCAACTTCCCAACTCCGGGCTGTTACTGAGGCTTACTATACAGAAAGACTCAATAACTAAACTTGGCCCGACCCGGGACTCGAACCCAGGACCTCAGGATGTGCAGCCGTACATGCTAGCCACTACACCACCGAGGCAGTCAGATTTAGTTATATATGTGTAGTGTATCAACTATTTGGTATCCATAACACAGGCCTCGTAGCTTACCATGGAACTAGATGGTGCTGTGTGTTAATGTTCCAACATATCTATTTATTTATTTATTTTTACTAGACCTTTTTCTAGCTTTCCTAGTTCCAGGCTATTTCAAGGTTGTAATTTACAATTTTATTTATAAAAAACCGGCCAAGTGCGTGTTGGGCCATGTACAATGTAGGGTTCCGTAATTGTCAATCAGAATACGGACTAAAAAGAGGGTTTTTTGTTGTCTCATACTATAAACCTTTAACAGTGAACGGTTTCGGCAGCTCGTAGTAACAAGTAGATTTTATAAGATGGTCGATTATTACTCGTAAACTTGTAAAGCCTACTTAGCTGTGATAATTTTCCTTTTAACTTCGTTATATATATACATATATATATACCTGGGGACCGAGCTTCGCTCGGTGTTCTTTTGTGTTATATCATATTTTTTAGATTAAAAAAAAACTAAAAACTTGGATAAATACAAAAAAAAAAGTAGAACTTTGTATCCAATATCCAATATGATCCATATAATGTTAATCTTGCACCTTGGTCGTTTGACCACGATGCTTATGCCTGAGTGTAAGAAATACGAACATAAATATCGAACATATTCTGCGTAGAATAATGCAAAAGAAAACCGCATGAAAACTCGAATGAGACGAATCTAGATCGATTTTTCGCCCCCGAAAGCCCCCCCATACCAAATTTCAGCGAAATCGTTAGAGCCGTTTCCGAGATCGCCGGTATAAATAAATATATAAAGATATAAATATACAAGAATTGCTCGTTTAAATATATTAGATGTTATTACCATGAATGTTTTCACATATCTAAAACTAACCTGGCAAGGAGGAGGAGGGAGGGGGGGGGGGGGTGCGTTGAACTCTTGACTCTAACAAAAATGAGCACTTTAAAGCTTAATATTTCACAAACGGATCCCTTATTTGAAAAATTGTTTTCACAAACTCGCAATATTTTTGAAAGACCTATCCAAAGATTCCCCACACCATGGGATAGAAGAGAAAAAAAAAACGTCTTCACTATGTGTAGAGGAGGTACCTACCCTAAAACAATTTTTTTTTAATTTTTTTTTCCTCAGGCCTCAGTGAAGTGAGAGCTAGTTGCTTGTAAAAACTATTGTATCGTAATCGAATTCGCAAATTGCAGCCTAGTAGGTAGTGCTTACTTAGACGTAGTCTACTGCACTATACTGTGGAGGTTTCCACGATAAAATTCATTAGAACAAAAGCCTGATCTCGCAAAAGCTGTCGATTATACTAGTCTAGACAAAGGAATTTAAGTTTTCGCAAGTTGTTTAAAAATGCGAAAAGTTTCGACTTATTGTTGTTGTTCGGCTTCTGAGAGCTGTCACGTGACAGTGATATATACTTGTTTAGTAAATTTTTAAAGAAAAAATACAATTCGTCTTCATATTTTCGTTTTAAATAAACTTTCGTAATAAAGTACTTCTAAATCATACCAAGTCAAAATGTTTAATGTATCTTCATAGAGTAACAGTATTTATAGGGGTTCGCTGAATATGAAAGAAAATGTCACAGTCCTTAGAGAATTGGCAAATTAAGGTAGCTCAATTTTTTTTAATTTCTATATCTGTACATATGTATAATAAAATTCTGAGTCGAATCTGTACATTAAATATTTTTTGAAAAATCTTTAGAAATAGTCATCATTATCAATGCAGAGGCCGTCCGTCCATCCGTCCGTCGATAGCTGGTTATATTTTATATACTTTTTACTGTGTAAAAATATCTCATCTCTCAGAAATCTATATTAAACGTTAAAACGTATATTCTATATTCGAATATTTTCTTATCACTTTATTAATATTATAGTTTTGTTAGTTAGCCCTTCTTTTAGGCAGCACAGAAGAAAAGCGTTTCCGAAATTTTATATATTCTTTAACGGTGGTATCTATTATGATAGATGGTATCTTACTGAGATAGATATTATTTTTATTGCACAAGTGTGTACGCTATGAACACAGTACAATATTTATTCCTTTCGCTCAATATTACCGGAATCAGATCAAACGTAAGACTGACGGCTTTATTTGATCTTTGAGGTACCCGAATGTAGCACCATCAACTTTTCTATTCTGGACTGCTACTTATGATATCTTCACAACAAAAATCCAATAAATACTCAAGGCCTGATGAGAGACTCAAACCAAATACCTTCTAGATCTGCAGCTGAACATGCTCACCACTACACAAACAATATTTTTTTTACTTTTTCTATATTAGAACATCAGTTTTCTACTTCTGTTGTAGGTATCAAAATTTAATTAGCTTGGAAACTTTAAAATGGCAAACAATTATTAAATGAACTGTGAATAGTTCGGTGGTTTCTGTGGTACGTGAATTTATATGACCCAGTTCGTCTAAAAGCTCGATACATAATAAAGACCTTAATAATAATTAAATTATACGTTTAATTATGTTTTAAGCTAAGCTTTCATCAAATTTAGAGTTCGTTTGTATTTATATATTATTGTTGTGTTTTAAATCTATATATATGTACATACAAAACAAAGTCGTGTTAGTTACACCATTTATAACTCAAGAACGGCTGGACCAACTTTTATAATATTTGATTTTTTGGATTTCTTTTAGTCCGGAATAGGATAATAAATATTGAAACATCAGAAAATTAAAAAAAATATATTAAAATTGTAAATTAAATTTTAAATATCTATGTAAAACGTACCTAACGACGAACCCGAGCGAAGCGAGGATGAGCCGCTAGTATAGTTATAAAAACTTCTTACAATATTCAATTTTTATAAATTAAAATTATCATAAGTATTCCATGAACTTAGTAAGTTAATAGTATAATACACTTAAAACTGTCCACTACGTGCCTGATATGATTGGTCGTATCTAATTTCCATTCCACTGGACTCTGATAGTTTCGAATATCCGTCCCATCAAAATAATAACAGAGAAATCAAAGGGTGCGTCAGTTCGCGTGGACGTGGTGAATTAATTATCGATCTAATTAGTTTGGCTCAATGATCAAAATTCTGTTAAAAGGGCAATTTTATTTAAAATAGTTATATTCATTCAATCTGTTAATACTGAAAATATTTGTTGTATGGATGTTTTCAGCCCTTTTTAACCTTCCACTGCTGTGCACAGGCCTTTCTTGAATACGAGGAGGATCAGGTCATAGTCCACCACGCTGGCCAAGTACAGGTTGGCGGACTTCACGTGTCTATCGAAAACTTACTAGGTTCTCTCCAACATGCAAGTTTCTTCACTACGCTTTCTTTCACCGTAAGGCAAGTAGTGATCGTGTTGGAAATGGTTAGATGTAGATGTAGATTCGTCACGGACTTACTACATCGACATTTAATTTAAATTTAAAATGGTTCAAAAGTGCTTGTAAAAGTCTATTTGAATAAAGTATATTTTGATTTTGATTTTTTGATTTTGAAAATCTTATAGGTACTCGACCCGAGATTTGAACCCACTTAACTCAATTTTTTAGGCGAGCACGTTACCACTGGGCTACCACTGCCTTCAATATAAAATATTTGCTATGGTTAAACGAATAGCACTAATAAAGTCAAGTGCACATTTTCTAATCATAAAACGTGAACATCTTATGGCATTGTATAAATGCTTAAATTGCTTTACAATAGTCTTTGCGTGACACGAATGTAACGTATGAGTATACACAAGACCGATTAGAGTTATAAAAATATCATTTACAGGTATGTTTTATAATACTTTCTTAGATTTACGCGAATATTTGACATTTTAAATAAAACTATCTTTTCGTTTTTTTTTTTATGTTATGTTTTACTTTAAAATATCGTAATCATTTCTATTAGGTAGGTATATTTTTTATCTCAAGTCATAAAAGGAGAATGTTCACAGGGGACGATATTTACACGCGTATTTGTTATGTTTTATCAAGTAATTGTTATTTTCTGATGCGAATAAGAAATTAAATGTAGACGCTTAAATGAAATTGTATTAGCCATCTTACAAACTGGATCAAATTTTGGTCTTTATCAGAAAAGTACTTTTAAATAATTTAATAAAGGACGTCGAAATCATTTATCAAATTAGAAATATTATAACGAAAAATATAAAGAACAAAAAGACGATAAATACTGTAATGCGAATATAAAAATTTGTCACGAAAACAAACAGCGTAGTGTATTTACGAGACTTTTTAATTAAATACTTTATTATCAACAATATAAATATTTGCTTCTATTGGGAGTCGAATCTGTGATATTCTGTAATCAATTTCTTTACGTATCTCTACACCAAAGGAACCAAAAACCGGAATAAGACAGCGAACTCTTATCATATACATATAAAAATAATACGTAGTACCTCGTAGCACCGCTCAGTGTATCTACGAGACCCGACCGTAGCGGTCGTCTACGCGTCTCGACCTACGGCGTCGCTACGAAAATTCAAATATCTTTGTCATGTGAAATTTGTTTTCAACATTGTTGTTGAGTTAACTCTAAATATTTATTATTTAGTTTTGGACTGTGACATGTAAAGTGTTTCAATTTCATCGACTTTCGTTAGCGGTGAGTGATATGAATAAAATATTTATAATCCTAAAAAAAATGTACGTTGAAATATTTTGCGCACTAAAAAAATATTTTATAAAAAATCTAGCACATGAGAAATAGTATTAATTGGACGTAGTTATACAAAATGGATCCAGCCCATGAAAACCGTTTTTGAGTTATTATCATAAATGGTACCAACATATCTACTTATATACAGAAAGTAGATACCCAATATTTAAGAGGAATTAAAAAAAACAACGGACTTGTCATTTTGATATACCAATTTTACTAAAACTCCTTTTTTCACAAAAGTTAGTTTTTGTGGTTGGATCTATTTTTCATAACTACGTACAATTTTGAGTATTAAAATTCATGGTTCTTTTATGGATTCTTCCAATAACGCTAAGATAATTTCAGTTTATTATTTTATAAGATATATTCGTAATAAATACGTTTCTTAACTTTTCACACCGTTGGTTCGGGAATTTCTAATGAATTTAATGTGTATGCGATACGCGTAGGCTGTTTGGAATGAGACGGGAATTTTCCACTGAACCGACTGAGAATGAAAATTAGTTTTATAATTTCATTATAATAGAGAGACAAACTATAAGTTAATTGAGTAAGTTTTTTTAAGAATGTATATTTTAAAAATTATATATGACGGCTGATTGAATTTGGATAGACAAAGATAGACTACAACCTTAGTAACACTATAGGGTGTTACTTTGTATGCTTTACCTATTGCTAGTTATAAAATTTGGCACCAAAAGGTAGCACTGCCAATGCATAATAGTGCGGGATAGGTAATGTGTTCCTAAGTTGTGTCGCTAATAGACGTGAAAGACTCGAGTGCTGACTCGTAAGTCTGGCATCAGGACCGCTAGAGTACTGAGACTCTGGGCATGGTTTCGCATAGGCCCACCATAAAACGCGAACGGTGGAGATCAGGGCAGCCCTCCGCTACGACTGCCGTACTACGTAGAAATGGACTCCCCCATCTACTAGTGGCTTACCCTTGCATCGCTCGGGTTCGCTCATAGAAATGATGATTTTTCCGACTTAACTCACATATACCTATCATTATACCGGTAGATTATTTTTGCAAAATGTTTACAGCCTGTTCTTCCTAGGTAATCCCCCTTTCTATTGGTGAATATTCGTACTGTAGTTCCTGAGATAAGCTTGAACAAACACAATTTTAATGTATATGATACTAGCGACCCATCCTCGCTTCACTCAGGTTCGTCCCCAGATGCGTTTCAACAGTTGGTATGGAATAGATAGACTATATATTAGTGTATATACTCGTATATACATATATAGGTATGATGAGTTTTATATCCCTTACATGTCAAATTATTGATTCCCCATAAAAAAAATCCACGTCCTTTTTTCACTGCTTAAGTCGTGGTTTTCGCGATGGTTTTTGCGGATATTTTCTCCTCTTTTCACCTGCTTAAGGGATGAGAGCGGTCTAAGTGTAAAAGGTAGCAGGCAGGCTACAGACAGAGTTACTTTTGCGTTTATAATATTATAGTACGGATAGTGATTATGAATACAAATGTCATCGAGGTATGCATCTGAACTTAAAATTGGTTGGTATCATTTACACATATTTTTTTTTCAAAGAAAAAGCTATTTTCTCAGCACTACAATTTATTATATTAAAAAATCGAACAGGAAATCAGAAAGAAAATGAAATTGCTGGAATCTTCCTTTGATGGTGAATGTATTTATATTTTATGTTTAACTTTTTTCGTTTTGACTATTTTTGTGTTACTTTGATGTCTTTGACGGTTGTTGTAACTGAATAGGGTAGATTGGGGACGGTTGAAACATTTTTGACAAAATTGCTCGCTGGGTCAACATTTTTACTTCTGTATATTTGAAAGTGTACTTAAATTTGGTTTTTGTTACCTGACAACAAATGGATGAGGTTATACTGGAAATATCTACACTATAAAGGAATCTATAGGCTTTTTTATAAAATATGGGAATATGTTTTAAGCCACCCCTGACCCCGGTCTCCCCTACTACCTGCTTGTGGGTGAGTGAATGTTTGGTTCGTCTTTATATTGTGACGGTTTAATGGTTTTGAATGAAATTTGAACAAATATAGCTTATAACCTGGATTATATAAATAGACTCGTTTTGTTACCAACTAGTTTTTTCCCGCTTCGCTCGTGTGATAAGTGGGATGGGATTCAACCCTATGTCTGATCCCAGGATGCAATCTATGTTCTTATGAAATTTTATCGTAATCTGTTCAATTAAGCGTGGAAAGATAACAGACAGAGTTACTTTCAAAATTATAATATTAGTATGGATGTAGGACCACACAAACGTAGTCACCAGCTGAAATTAGTGAATATTATGATTTTGAAATAAAGATTTTTATCCAAAACTAGCAAAACCCGCGGCTTCGCTCGCGATCATACTACGAAAAATACGATATTCATGCAAATATAGGGCATATTAAATTAATATTCAAGGCATAAAAAGTTTCATACATCTTTTATGCCCTATTTCATCCCCTTGGGGGTTGAATTTTGAAAAATCCTTCCTTAGTGGATTCCTTCGTTATATGAGGAATACGTGTGCAAATTTTAAAATTTCTAGCCTTAAGGGTTTGGCCTGTGCGTTGATACATCAGTCAATCACGTTTTGCCTTTTATATATATATATATATATATATATATATATATATATATATATAAAGATTAAACATACAAACTGAAATTTGTAGAAATCTAGAGCAGTTTATATTAATAAATATGGTAATACTCATATTTTTGTATATAGAAACATGGTTTGCTTAAATAAATAATATTTTATCTATAATGTCGATCTTCGACAGGGTGATATAACGATAAATCGTGACGAGCGACCTAAATATTTTTATTTACATACAATTAACATCCAGACTGCAATTAGTTGCTATTTTAGGCAATTTGACACCATAATTGTCGATGTCACTTAAAATAATAGATATAATTAACTCTGTATATATTTGTTATGTGCAAATTATTTCGTGTGCCTGTTGCCATTTTGACTTTGTTACGCCTGAAATGATCTAGGTAATATTATGGTGTGCTAGTAGGTTTTACGGGGAAAATCCTATATTTACATTTCACTAGTGATTTTTCCCCCATGGCTCGGTTGCATCGTAAGGAGGTTTTTGTGTTTATAATATTACTATCGACTTTTCCTCACTTCGCTCGGGTTCGTTCCTAGATACGGTACGTGAATGTTTAGTACGAAATTTCTCGACTTTTCTGTACTATAATATGCATGTATTATACATATAAACCTTCCTCTTGAATTACTCTATCTATTAGAAAAAAACGCATCAAAATCCGTTGCGTATTTTTAAAGATTTATATACATGTAGCCTATCTATTACTCCAGGTTTTAATCTATCTGTGTACTAAAGTCCATTCAAAACCGTTCAGCCATTTTAGCGTTAGGAGTAACAAACATCTACATACAAACTTTCTCATTTATCTATTATTAATAGTCATGTTTCCGTGAAATAACTATTAAATTGATATGCTTAATGAGTCTAACAAGCGCCATAATTGCATATTATAACCCAATGACACGTGTATGTAGATCCTTGTGTCTGCGTTTAGGAACGTAGTTCAATCTGAGCTAAATAAAAAAAAAATAAGGTTATGTTTTTGTTTTGTTTGAGTTTCTTTCTTTTTAGTTTTTCTTTTTATTATTTAATTATATAAGTATTATGTTATTTTTGTTATCTATATTAATATTATAAAGCTGAAGAGTTTGTTTGTTTGTTTGGTTGAACGCGCTAATCTCAGGAACTACTAATCCGATTTGAAAAATTCTTTTTGCATTAGGTAGCCCGTTAACTGAAGAAGGCTATTGGCTATATATCATCCCGGAAAAATGTACGGTTCCCGTGTGATAGATTTGTTTTTGTCTAGGGACGAATCCGAAGCGAAGCGAGGGTGAGTCGCTAGTTAATTATAATTATCTTGTAAATATTATATAAGGCTGTGGTATATGGTGCATGATGTGACACCTTAAAATGTTAAACATTTTTTTTTTAATTTTGGGTTCAGTTTTCAGATACGATGTTTTAATGTTTTTAACAAATGTGTGCCCTATAAATAAATAAATTTATTAAACAAACGTACCACCTTAGCAAAAATATTAGTTGGTATACTAGGTACATTATTTTATACTAGCGATTTACCCTCGTTTCGCTCGGGTGCGTCCCTAGGTACATTTTAAATAGATAAAAATAGTTATTGCGAGTGTACCTAAGGAGATAGACATAATATGCTATTAAAGACTTTTCTGTAGGTCTTTTTAAGACCTTTTTTTCTAGTACATTGTTTTGATGTGTCTTTTATGGTTTAGCAATGCAAATTTCTAAGGACTCGATAGAACCAGTTATTGTGTTTTCTCGTGGGAATGAAAGATTTTCCTGTGGTAAAAAGTATCCTAAATGTTGACCCGAATAATAGACTATTATCACTACACAAAATTTAGTTTTTGCGTGAAACGCATACACATATACAGACAAACAGACAAAAATTTCAATAACCATTATTTTAGGGTCTATATTCTGTACATACACGTAACAGTTATTGTTTTTTAAAAAAATATTTTTCATGTGCACATTTCTCTTGGTTACTATTTTATTATATGTTTGGGTTACAATAAATACATTATACGATGTTTTACAAATGTACTATTGATAAAAGTTTAATTATTTCATTATGCTTTACGAATGAAGTCGACTGTTACACTTTTAATTAAAGATTATAAAGAAATAATGTATATCCCTGACGCAAACTTAATAAAATTTCTGAAAATAGTGATAAAAATTTCCTTGTAAAATATAATTCTCTTTATGAATATAATATTATTGTTACGAGCGACTGACCCTCGCTTCGCTCGAGTACGTCCCATAATAATAAATAATAATAAATAGACTATATATTAGGTATGATGAGTTTTATATCCCTTACTTGAGAAATGAATGATTCCCCATACAAACTTTTCAACCCCTTTCAAAACCACAAAAGTGGGATACTTTTCAACCCCTTAAGGGATGATTTCCGGGATAAAAACTACTTATCCTTTCCCAGAATTTCAAACTATCTTATACCAAAATTCATATAAATCGGTTAAGTAGTTCCAGAAATTACTTCCTACAAATAAATTAAGAAACTTACAACATTTACCTATTTATAATATTAGTGTAGATTATCAAAGAGAATATGGTGTTGTATAATATTAACCGATACAACCTATTTACTGTTTCTGTTAGTATACCCGCAAGTGTTTTAAAATGCTTATGCAATTGTTGGTATAATTAAGATAATTCGTTTCGGAAACTTATTGTTATACTAGCGACTCACCCTCGCTTCGCTCGAGTTCGTCATTAGCTTGCTTCCCAATACAATCTTTCATCCCCATTTTCACCCCCTTAAGGGATGATTTCCGCGATAAAAAGTATCCGATATCCTGCCCAGGGTCTCAAACTATTTTCTTATCCATCTAAATCGGATCATGAGATTTAAAAAAAATCTGATCATAAACAATTTTTTTCCTATAGAAAGTTTATCACCCCCTATTAACCCCTTAAAGGGATGAGGAGTGTATTTCTCACTATGAGTGACAGAGTTTTAAACAATCTTTCATCCCCTATTCTTCCTTAAATGACGCCTACAATACAAAATCAATATCCTCTCAAGTAAGTCCCAATTTAAGCCTCACTCAGGTCTCGAATTTGTGACTTTCGGAGTGGAAAGAAAGCAAAATAGAACTAAAAAAGGATTTTCTTTAAAAATTAGTTCGACCGATATAATGGTAGTGTAGATAGTTACGAGTAAGTAAACGTATTAAACTATTCAAGGCCGACCGTAAATCACTGTCATGCCTCGTACAAATAGGGCAAGTGAAGGTTTTTTGTTTCCCTTAACTAATCTTCAAAGGTTCGTCATGATTCTCACTTTTATTTTACTTCATCACTGTATACTGGTCCCGCGGGATTTTTGTTATTCCAACAAAATCTTTTGAGGAAACTTTATTTCAAGGGCCTGCAATATTTTCTAAAAAAAAGCAAATGTTGTCATTTCTCCATCAAAATCATACAATCAAGTCGAAGTATCTATTTACGATAACGTCCTAAAAATGTATTATAATATTTTTTTGCCTATTTTTAGTTGTACGTCCTCGATTTTATCGATTTTTGTTGTAGGTAGTGATTCTAACGCAAATACTTAGAGTATTATATGTTATTTTACTTATTTTTATATTATAGATGTATACTTTATTTTTTTTTATAACTTATTATGTCAGTCCATGTAAGCTTTTCTCGGAATCCTTTGATCCTATTCGTATAGAATTTTCAGATGATTTCATCCGAAAAAAAATCATAAGCGGTAAAATTGGAAATTCACAATAACTTATTGTACTAAAGAAGTTAGATTCTTGTTCAAGATTTAATTAGATACTGAAAAACATAACAGAGTAAAATTTTGATGTTTTACAAATTTAAGCCATAATTAAAATATTATTAGCGTATAATGATCTGTTATTTTTGTTTTACTTCGTAAATAGTATTCATTGTAACTAGCTGACTCGACAAAGGTAATAAAAATTATGCTCTTTGTTTCAATTCCAGTAAGTTTATTAAGTTTATTTCATTAAGGTTATTGATCTTATGGAAATGGTATAAAAAAGATCACTTTCAGTTTTTCCTTATATTCCGGACAACTTACCTATTTTTTCCTCTTAAACATAACTCTATTAGGAACTTCAAAAATTATTAAATCTGTCCAGCCATTCTAGCGACTTACCCTAGCTTCGCTCGGGTGCGTCCGTAGATACGTTTTAATTTTTTTGAGCGAAACCCTAATACTTTTTCTAAAATAAAAGTCTGAGTTACTCCTAATAATATCAGCTATCTGCCAGTGAAAGTCCCGTTAAAATTGGTCCAGATGTTTCAGAGACTAGCCGGAACGAACAGACAGACAGACAGACTAAATTTTAAAAAAATGTGCTTTATTTATAATTATAAAAAAAAATCTTATAAGTACCGCATATAATGCCATATGCATTTAGTATAAAGCTGTTATTTTGACATTACAAACATATTACACTTTAATTTTATTTATCTGTAGATATGATAGTGTCTATCCGTACGTTAATGTTACGACTAGATGTTTGAGGCAATCTCCATAAAATTTTAAGACACTGTACGGAAGCAAGTTATTGTTAATTGCAGGGGCGAGATAAGGGAGAAAGCTGAGATGAAAATGATTTTATTAAACTATATTCTATATAGAAATATTGAGGTTTTACGTAATTACTAAATACTTGCATGTAAAATGTTCTTAGTGTGAATTTTATGGGAATAATATCTTATCTTTATTCTTATCATTTTTATCTGAAGCCTTCCGCTTATGTAACATACCATAATGACACCCTTGCTACGCTGCGTCCCTTAACGCCTTAAAATAGCCTAAATATTATTTCAGGTTATAGTCAATCTGTATATAAAATTTCATCCAAATCCATCCAGTCAGCGTGAAACATTTTATTACTCTTTCACGCTCATCAAGCGATTCATAATATTAGCGGGATACGTACATTTTCACGCAATATAATATAAATATGATCGATTAGTGGATAAACTGAATTACTTAACTGCTTAATTTTGTTACCACGCCGAAGTATTCGATCGAACCGATACCTTATAATAATAAAAAACCAATACTTTTAAAGCGCAATCTCTTTAATATTAGATGGTAAGTCCCGAAGGAAATTACAGTTAATAATACGGTTCGAGTTACGACATAGATTTAAAATAAACAGTTAAATATGGGGGGATCGAAATACACTTATGTACTTTGACATGGTCTTAGCTGAATTCAGCGTGGTGGGCTATGGTCCGATACTCCTCGGATTAGAGTAAGGTGCGTGTTCTGCTTGTGTGTATTTATGAGATTTTGCAAGTAACATGAATTAAATTATGTATACACAGTGTTACAGTAAAAACTATTTTTTAGTCAAAACTACTTTTGACTAAAGAGGTTGGTTAAAAGTAATTTTGACTGCAGGCTTTGGTCAATAGCAGTTTTGACTGACATATCGGTCAAAACACTTAAAAAGTTAAAGGGGTAAGTAGATCGAAAGTTACTCGGAAGAACTCTTTCTTTCTAGGTTAGGTTAGGTTAGAACAGTGACCACAGCGCACGAGCCGAGCGAGCGAAGCGAGCGTGTCGCGATAGCAGCCGGCGAGTGCCATCATTTTAAGAGTTTTGACCGATATGCCAGTAAAAACTGCTATTGACCAAAGCCTGCAGTCAAAACTACTTTAACTGTTTTTGTCAGTCAAAAGTAGTTTTGATCACGAAAGAGTTCTGACTGTAACATGTAAATGAAAATCAAGTATTTTGATTGACCTCGTTGATCTATTCTATAGATCCATATATCCTGGGTTCGAGTTCGGTTAAATCAAGTGTAGTAATTGCATTTTTTACTAACGTAAACTTTTGTAACAGTAAGCTTACTTCTACTTCATGTTTCAAACTCTATTTTCAAATTAAATTCGGAATTTTGAATTTCATAAGAATTTATTTAACTTTTTGTTTCGGGAATGGGCTTTCATCGAAAATCGCGAATTGGATAATTAAAATGAATTCCAATTCCGGCAACTTACATTCAGTCTGTGATTTTAATTAACTGTAATTATTTATATAGTACACACTACAGTTGTGGTTAATGAGAACACCTTTTCATATATAATTGCAGTTTTACTTTTTAAATAATGTACCTACTTCCGCTTTCGACTTTACCCACTTACTTTTTTGATTTGACACTTAAAAAATATCTCGTGCAAATTTTATAACCCCCTTTATTATATAATATTAATATCTAATTTCTTTTATCTTGTATAAAAAATAGGGGTTTATGTTTTCAATGGTTATTCATGCTGTTTTAAAAATAGGTTGTTAATATCAGCTCTTAAAGTCCAAAACCAGTCATAGAATAGCCAATAGACAATAGCGAACCAATAATTTAGTATATCACAAAGGCAATGGTAGCCCAGTAGTAATGCGCTCGCTTGGGAAACCCAGTGAAGCGGGTTTAAATCCCGGGTCTCGCACCTTTATTCTCATATTTGGCACCTCTGATATTTTCATGTGCGAATCTTTTCTTACATGATTATTGATTACCACTTACCTTACGGTGAAGGAAAACATTGTGAGGAAACCCTGCATGTCGGAGAAAACCTAGCAAGTTTTCGAAAGCCACGTGAAGTCCGCCAACCTGCACTTGGCCAGCCTGGTGGACTATGGTTTGATTCCCCGCGTATTGAAGGGAGGCCCGTGCTCAGCAGTGGGACGTTAAAAAGGGCTGAATACATTACAAAGTTATAATAAAGTTTAAAAATTTTAGGTACATTTTCGTACTTTCTGAGTTAATTTAACGTCACTTTTGTTTTTGAATCTGAGAGTGACATAAAGTAAAGGAGATATTTACTTATTCATGAAGTTGAGCTGGTTTTGACAATTATTTTGGATATAGATTTCAATAATTAATTATTTATAATGGATACGACGACATGTTTGGCTTAGTTTGTAGTGACCTTGCTTGCTGCGCCTGCGGTCGCAGGTTAGAGTTCCGTTGAGGGAATTCATTTGTGTGATGAGCACGAATGTTTGTATTCCAGTCATGGGTGTTTACATTTATAATATGTATGTATTTAAAGTTATATATGTGTAGTGTATCAACTATCTGGTATCCATAACACAAGTCTTGTAGCTTACCATGGAACTAGATGGGGCTGTGTGTTAATGTCCCAACATATTTTATACGTTGATTAAATGTCAAATCAAAATATAAAATTGTATCCTTCTTAGAAGTTTTAAAGCTCTTAGAATATTTGTTTGCTGAGAATTAATAAAGTAGGCTGTAATGTAAAAACACTTCAATTTATAATCTTCAAATAATTTCCTTGCAAACACTATTAATACTGTATTAAATAACGATAGAAAAAACACCTCAAGATTTTCCCATAAATTGCCAAATGATATCTTCTTATTATATAAAAGGTAAAATTATTGACTGATGTATCAACGCACAGGCCAAACCCTTAAGGCTAGAAAATTGAAATTTCGCACACGTATTCCTCATATGACGTAGGCATCCACTAAGGAAGGATTATTCAAAATTCAACCCCCAAGAGGGTGAAATAGGGGATAAAAGTTTGTGTGAAACTTTTTATTCCTTGGACATATTTGCATTAAATTTCGAATTTTTCGTAGTTTAATCGCGAGCGTAGCCGCGGTTTCTGCTAGTCTTCAAATAATTTCCTTGCAAAGACTATTAATACTGTATTAAATAACAATAGAAAAACACCTCAAGATTTACCCATAAATTGCCAAACGATATATCCCATACTAAGCTATAAATCTTCTCTACCGCCTAATATATTTGTGGCACGTAAATTTTATCGCTTTTTTACAATTTCCCTTGTATATCTGACGTTAAAGATTAGGTACGTTCTAAGATTTATTGTTTGAAAAATAAGTATTGGACGACTCAACAAAATGATATACTATCTAATACATTTAAACGAGCAATTCTTGTATATTTATATGTTTATTTATTTATTTATAGCTCTAACAATTTCGTAGAAATTTCGTATGTGGGGCCTTTCAGAGGCGAAAAATCCACCTAGATTAGTCTTATGTCTAAGAAAACGCGTTTTAGAGTCTTCATGCGAATGCATTCAGGTGCAAGATTATCATAGGTGTGCCCGAGTTCGAATCTCGATCGGATACAAAGTTTTACTTTTTTTTGTATTTATTCCAGTTTTTAGTTTTTTTTTAATCTAAAAATACGATATAACAAAAAAGAACACCGAGTAAAGTTCGATCGCCTAGGTACATATAAAATGTAAATATGAAGTGTATATGTATGAAAGCCGGTGATTTCAGCTTCAATCATTCAAAAAGATGTAAAAGTAGATATCAATCATGCTATGACAATGACAAACTAAAAAGTGTAAACTGTAACTTAACGTGTTGAGGGACGTGGGAATACCGGTGGTTCAGCTAACAATTAATTTTTTAGAAATTATCCTGGAATTTTAATGTAATTTCCTTTTTATTAAGAAAATAATTATTAAAAAGTGCAAATATACGTGGGAAATTCAAAATAGGTAGTTGAAACGCACGCCATTGGCAGACCGAATATGACGTCAAAGTATCATATCAGAGCTTTTAGCGATTTTGTCGCTACAAACTAAAGTCCTCATTTTTTATATATGATACAGTGACGTTACGCCAAACGCGCGAAATGGCAGGCGTTTAAAGTATCCATATCGATATGATATTTTTTTTTCATCCTAAATTTTAGTTTTACGGAGCTGGATATTTTTTTTACATTTATGTTAGTTACTGTATAAAAAAAATAAAAAAAATCACGCATCACGCTTTCGACTAATATAGAATATTGCCAATTAAGTATTTGACTAATATCTGCGAAATCTGACAGATGGCAGATTATTAAATTGTAAACTAATTAAATTGGTAAACTATTACGAAGCTTTGCTGTAATCAAATGCTTTTAAGCTGTAAGTAAAGCTTTTCTTATGATATTTGATAAGGTGATAGGTTAACATATAACCAAAATGACACACACCATGATTTCCATCATTGATACCCCGTGACCTATGATTGATGTAAAGAATTCGAAACATCGGGAACCAAAAATCAAAATAAATAGTTTTATTTAAAATATCAAATATTCGCGTAAATCTAAGAAAGTATTATACACATAGCCAAGAGTTAACAATCCAAGTTAAATATATTTCTTTTAGTATAAAAATCTGTTTTGTTTTTTTTTTTATTATTGTATAATAACATATTTAACGTGCCTCGGAGAGCACGTGAAGTCGGCGATGTTGTGAGTTCTTTTATCGGTCGTATTGAATAAGTCCCATTGGACTGTAAGAGTGGTATATGGATAGAATAGATTCACTTAGGATTAGTCTACTTTATATATTAGGCTGTGGCTATTCGTCCGATAATCGGATAAATAAAAAATATATTATTCGTCTGATAACTATCCGTTTGTACGAATATCTATCACCTTTTGTTTTCTAATGTAAAATAAGAGATTTTTGGGTGCACACAAAAAAAAAATAACCTCAACCTACGGATATGAAAACTTATTTTTTAAAATTCAAATATTTTTTTAGATACATAAAAATAGTCGCAGTCGCAATATATCACGTACCAACAATAATCGGATTAATAATATATTTTTTATTCATCCGATTATTATCGGACGAATAGACACATCATATATATCATTTTAACAATTTAGTAATGTATTTATTGTAATTTCTGTATAATATGTTTACTACATTTTTTCTATTATATATTATACCTTTTTCTTATTTTAATATGTATGTATTCAGTCCTTTTCTAATGTCCCACTGCTGGGCACGGGCCTCCCTTCAATACGAGGCCACGTAGACCAAGTGCGGGTTGGCGGACTTCACATGTCTTTCGAAAACTTGCTAGATTCTCTCAGACATACAGGTTTCCTCGCGATGTTTTCCTTCACCATAAGACAAGTAGTAATCATGTTGGAAATGATTCGCACATGAAAATATCAGAGGTGCGGGACCCGGGATTTGAACCCGCTTCACTCGGTTTCCCAAGCGAGCGCATTACCACTGGGCTACCACTGCCTATATTAATAAATAATAATAAAATATTATAATTCAACTTAGTAGTTTAACACTAAATCTTTTGACGCTTTTTAGCAGGATAGATCCGCTCAAATTGCTTTTTTGTTCATAAACAAAAAAGTAGTTATTAGACATGTATGTATGTACTAAAGTTTTCATATTAAAACTAATAAATCTTTTTCAAATTATTCTTTAATATTTTATGAATCTATTAACTTTAAGAAATATGATAAGTCATAACACATGTTCATCCCATATTGCTGAGATTAAACGATGCACCATTCTCCTCAAAGTACCGCATTCTAAGCTTTACGGAACGACCGGACAAAAGATTTCATTATATGCTATTAAATAATCATTTACGACTTTAGAGATTCATTGCAATGGATATATGTACCTAATCCTTCAATATATATAGGTACTTACTAATATTATAAATGGGAAATTATGTATGTTGGTTTCTTTTTAAGCAGCAACAATTTTTATATATACATATATGAACTTATAACAAGCTTATTTGGCAGATTTTTTTAAATGTAGTCTGAATAATATTTTTCTGGAAAAAACCCAGAAAATTTGGGAATTCGGGTAAACTGAAAATGTATTTTTATAACATTTTTGTATCAACACAAAAAATCTTGTCTATTACAAAAGAATCCTCGTGGGACGTATTTGATTCGTTCGCGGAGGTGTTCCAAAAGTAACAAATAACATATTCCCTATGTATAAAGAACTTAAATATTTTTCCAAAAACACATAAGAACAAAGCTATATACTGGATGGTTGTTTAATAAAAATAATCGAAATTTTCGTTCAACTCTTATATCTCTGTAGGATTGTCTGTAGGATTATTACGGTCCGATGCTTCGCGTAGAATAGATCCTATAATCTCAAAAATATGAGTTTAAAGCTTATGTCGCTGCTATTGAACTTTTATAGTATAAATTATAGATATGTATGTACTATTGGTACATGACTAACTACACTTAAAATTTATACATATAATAAAATTCTGAGTCGAATCTGTACCTTAAATATTTTTTGGAAAATCTTATTGAAATAGTTATTATTATCGATACAGAGGCTGAATCTATAGTTTTTAGAATTTTTGTCTGTCTGTCTGATAATGCATCACGAGAAAACCACTGGACAGATTTTGATGAAACTTGGTATGATGATAGCTGGTTATCCGTGTTAACATATAGAATTAAGGATATTCTATACTGCGGAAAAATATCTCATCTCTTAGAAATTTATATTAAACGTTAAAACGTAACTAGGTATAAACCAGAGCGAAACGATGGTGAGGCGCTAGTAGTAGGTAACTAAACAAAAAACTAAATAATGCTGTCAAATTGACAGATTTTAAATCATCTGTTTAACGTGGCATTTGGGGCTAAAATAAATTCCATGACATTTTGCCGTGAACCTTAGTATTAATAATAATTAAATAAATAAATAAATACGTTGGGACATTAACACACAGCATCATCTAGTTCCATGGTAAGCTATGAGGCTTGCGTTATGGACACCAGTTAGTTAATACAATACACATATATAACTTTAAATACGTACATATTGTAAATAGAAACGCCCGTGACTGGAATACAATCATTCGTGCCACACAAATGAATGCCCCTAGCGGGACTCGAACCCGCGACCGCTGGCACAGCAAGTAGGGTCACTACAAACTGAGCCAAATGTATCGTCAAAATAATTATTATAGCATTAACAAATTAAAGAGACATGTGTTTGACTGTTTTTGAAACATGGGACTTGGTAAAGTAAATGAGCTATAAATCAAAGTTTTTAACAGTTGGTATTAAAGAGTTTTAGGTCAGATTGATGCTATCTAATTATTGTATTGTCAACAAAATTTTAAGTCGATACTATAATTATTAAAAGTAGGTTAAATTCGACTTCTTAGATTTCATTACATCGATACAAGGGAAGCTATATAAGTGTATCGAAAATATACCTAATTTCCATTTCATTTAATCGAAAATATATTAATCTGCTGATAGTGATTGCTAAATATATATATCTTATATCATTATGGTAAAGATTTTTTGTTTGTTTGTTTCTAAAATATTTGGAACTATTTACGAGAAATTCTTTAAATTCACTAATAGAAAGTAAGTTATTCATGATTAGAATATTTGTAGGTTGCCAGTGATTTAACTTCAGTCTAAATCTAAAAACATCTGATTTGATCCGATTTCATAAAAAAATTAGGGAAGTATAACGCAGACGAAAACTAATCTATACTATTATTATAAAGCTGAAGAGTTTGTTTGTTTGTTTGTTTGTTTGTTTGGTTGAACGCGCTAATCTCAGGAACTACTAATCTGATTTGAATTCTTTTTGCATTAGATAGCCCGTCAACTGAGGAAGACTATAGGCTATATATCATCCCAGAAAACTGTACGGTTCCCGTGGGATAAATTTGTTTTTGTCTAGGGACGAACCCGAAGCGAGGCGAGGGTGAGTCGCTAGTAGCAAAGATCATATATAGCTAGTAGTAAATAAAAGAAAAATCGGAGTTAGTGTTTAATAAATAATCAAAAAATCGTTATTAACATTCAGAAATGATTATTTCAACCTTGAATAGTTGATGAACCTTTTGTTACACGCTTCCAGTCATTCACTGCATCAAAACACGTCAATTTGGCCAGATAATTGGCTTAGTGCAGTGGCTAGAAATAGCGAAGCGATCAGGCCTTTTGTATGTGAGTCACGTTATATCTTCTGTTGTTACTATAACTAACTATTATTGTATGCTTGAAACTATTCACTAGCAATAAATAAGACTTTTCAACAGATTCACCCGTTCTATTGAAGCTTCGTTCAATACTTTTGCATTTATTTTACATTGAATGTTATTTTAGAAATTGCTTTTTTAAATGCCAATAGTTGTTTAGGATTTATATGTATATGTCTGTCAGTTTGTTAGTGTATCACTTCGGAATAGCTATAGGTAATATAAATTAGATGTTTTTATTATATCGGTAATAATTAAAAAAATCTAAATTTAAAAAAGAGATCTAGACTTAAGGATGTAATGTAACCAACAAGGTTATTAATCAAAATATAAAAAGCAAAAAAATTATAAGATTTTATTTTATTATCACTTATAAAATATGATACTTTAGCAAAAATTGCTTAACAAAATATTCTTGAAATTTTCCACCATTACATAGTAAGGGCTTACAAGGAATCCGAACGCGAATAATTTGAGATGACGAAACTAAAAAAACCGGCCAAGTACGAGTCGGACTCGCGCACGAAGGCTTCTGTACTTTTATCCATAAAAACGGAAAAAAAATCATGTCTGTTGTACGGAAGCAACCCTTAAATATTTGTTTTATTTCAATTTAATTATTTATTTTTAAAATGAATATATAACTAAATATTCTGTAAATATTTCAAGCCTCTACCTGTTGCCGTTATCAATATCTAGCAGAAACGAGCAAAAAAAATCACGTTTGTTGTATGGGAGCCCTCTTAAATATTTATTTTATTCTGTTTTTTTAGTATTTGTTGTTATAGCGGCAACAAAATACATCATCTGTGAAAATTTCAATTATCTAACTATCACAGTTCACGAGATACAGCCTGGTGACAGACGGACAGACAGACAGATAGACGGACGAACAGCGAAGTCTTAGTGATAAGGTCCCGTTTTCACCCTTTGGGTACGGAACCCTAAAAAAGGTATGAGATTAAGTCGAAAATTCTTTTCGCACCCGACAGTGAACAAAGCCTTTGTCGAACACAATTGGACAATAGATTATTATAGAAAAATCCTGTTATGTTATATTTTGCGTAACAAAAGCTGTAAAATTATTGTACATAAAGGATCGAAGGGCAAGAATTATGTTAGATAGATATGCATTATATACATATAATAAAATTGTAACTGAGTCGATTTTGTACATTAAATATTTTTTGGAAAATCTTATTGAAATAATCATTATGATCAATACGAGATCGAATCTACCGTTTTTAGAAGTTTTGTCTGTCTGTCTGTCTCTGACCACATCACGAGAAAACCACTGGATCTTTTGATGAAATTTGGTATAACGATAGCTGGTTATCGGGGACAACATATAGGATACTTTTTACTGCGGGAAAATATCTCATCTCTAAGAAATCTATACTAAACGTTAAAACGGTACTAGGGATGACCCCGAGCGGAGCGAGGGTGAGTCGCTAGTATATCTATGAAATTGTTGATTAAGTATAATGTCAATATTTGTTATTTTTCGATTTCATCGATACAACGAGCATTATTATATCGTACTAATATAATAAATGCTAAAGTTTGTGAGGATAAATAAATAAATAAATACGTTAGGACATTAACACACATCACCATCTAGTTCCATGGTAAGCTACGAGACCTGTGTTATGTATACCAGATAGTTGATACATTACACGTATATAACGTTAAATACATACATATTATAAATATAAAAACCCATGACTGGAGTACAAACATTCGTGCTCATCACACAAACGAATGCCCCCAGCGGGACTCGAACCCGCGACCGCTGGTATAGCAAATAGGGTCACTACAAACTGAGCCAAACGTATCGTTATGGATTGATAGATGGATAAATGTCTGTTACTCTTTCTCGCAAAATCTACTGAATGAACTTTGATGAAACTATACGGTAATATAGTTTATATATCAGGCCATAATTACTAAAGATATAGTAATATAATATTGTAATACACGAGCGGAGCCGCGGGAAATCGTTAGTTATGTTATAAATATGAAAATAGCCTTATCACCCTTAAAGAGCTGAACAGATTTGGATAAAATTTGGCAAGGACATCAATTACATTCTGAGAACGGACATAGTCATACGAAGCCTTTAGAGAACGGATATACCTTAGAGCCCCACAAACCACGCGAGCGAAGCCGCGGGTAAAAACTAGTCTATACTAATATTATAAAGCTGAACAGTTTGTTTGTTTGTTTGTTTGTTTGGTTGAACGCGCTAAACTCAGGAACTACTAATCTGATTTGAAAAATTCTTTTTGCATTAGATAGTACGTTAACTGAGGAAGGCTATAGCTATATAGATTTGTTTTTGTCTAGAGACGAACCCGAAGCGCAGCGAGGGTGAGTCGCTAGTAGGACAATAAATCTTAATACATAATCGTGATTCCATAATGTTACAAACATTCCTTGACTACAGTTAAAAATGATCAGTATAGCCAACATTGATGATGAACAGGATAATTTGCTTAAAAGCTAGCACTTACGTTTAATTACATTAACTTAAAACACAGAATATAATATTACTTTAGTAATATTCTATAACACAAGTAGAAACTAAAGTTGAGCGGTAGCTCTTAGGACCCATAGAGTCGCTTTCATATACTAAACTAGTGGAATGTCCCAAGAACGAGTGTCGTATTAAGATACTGTATACTCCTTTGAAAAACAAGAGTACTTGATACAATACAATCCACATATACAGAAAATAGACATACGCAGGGTCCATTATATGAGTATAAGTAACCTCATCTGAACAATCGTGTGCTTGATATTTGCGCAAAGGGGTCCTCGTCATAAGTATACGTTGTCCCTAGATGGTTTTACATTACCCTATAGGAACCCCATTATCCTATGGGAGCCCCTTGATACATCGTAATGGGAAAGTAGAATAAAAGGGCGACCTTACACTTCGAAACGTAAATTATATGAGACAACGTCGGTAAGTTGCATACTAGGGTTTTTATTTTGATTAGTTTCTACAACACACATTTTGAAACAATGATATATAATTAACCATATAACAGATTCGTTCAACCTTAAAAATCACTTACTCGATTGAATTTTCGTAATGATAGATTGATTAGACAAATTACTGATCTTACTATTTTAGAACAGCTAACACGATGTCAAAATGAACTAGGCTAATCAAGCGCTGTCCCCATCACATATTTCATCAAAACAAAAACAAACCTATACCATGGGAACCGTACATTTTTCCGGGATAAAAAGTAGCCTATGTGTTATTCCAGACTATAATCTATCTCTGTGCCAAATTTCATCCAGATCCATTCTGGCGTGAAAGAGTAATAAAAATCCATAATCACAAACTTTCACATTTATAATATTAGTATAGATATTAGTATAGATTTTTAAGTAGTTACCTATTTATGTATGTACTTATATAGTATATAATATGTTTATTATAATACGCAAACCCACAACCAGCTTGGTCCATCTCGTATTGAAAAGAGGCTCAGGCCCGCTCCCAGTAGTGGGACGGCTAAATACAATAGTAATAGACAGATAAAATTGTATTTGCGACCTCTGGATGCTTAAAACCTTGTTTTTCGACAAACATTATTAATGTGATAGACAATAAGACATGGAACTATCCCTATTGTTCAAATAGGGCTGTATGGAGCCAAAGTCTCATCTTTCATATTTAGTAAGGATATTTTTCTTCACAAAATGTATGATATTATTACAATTAATCACTAAGATTCATTGTTGGTACTTATGAACGTATAAGAGCCGCCATTTCTTGTTTGCAACGTCACGTAAAAGAATGTTATATCGTCGGGAAACGTGCACGAAATGTATGTATTTATTATGTAAAAAAATATTTTCTTCTTGCTACATAAGTAACTAGCGACTCACCCTTCCTTCGCTTCGGGTTCGTCCCTAGACAAAAATAAATTTATCCCAAGGGAACCGTACATTTTGACCGGGATGATACCTCAGTTAACGGGCTAAGTAATGCAAAAAGAATTTTTCAAATCAGATTAGTAGTTCCTGAGATTAGCGCGTTCAACCAACCAAACAAACAAACAAACTCTTCAGTTTTATAATATTAATTATTAGTATAGATTATAATCAGCTGTATCTTACGTATATCTTTCAGTCCACGTTCATAATAAATGATCTTAAAGAGTAAAGAAGGGGAAAGTTGATTAATATATTTCGATCCGACTGATCTTAAATTTAGCTTTTCTAATTTGATCTTTACATCTACAGAAATAAAGGCTAGCGAACTGCAAGGAACTTATTAAAGTGTTCCAATATATGGACAGACATAAGTGCACTCTCTATTCCTTTTACTGTTATATTCCGGTGGGATGACAACTTGATATGATCGGTGAAGGATGAAAAAGTGTTGCAGAACCGACTTTAGCAGATTACGTTCTCTCCGAGGCAGAGTGTGTTCAGTGTTCACATTGTCGACTTTCCAACTCCAGGTAGTGCTCGGTAGAAAATCCCATTAACTATTTTGGCCCGACTCGGGTCTCAAACCCAGGACCTGACAATCTGCGGCCTATAAAACCATCCACTAGACCAAGAATTCAAATATATTAATTAAATTATAGGCAATTTCAATTCCTGTGATATGAAATTTCTGTCTATTGTTTCACGTTGAGTAATTCCGAGATATATTTAGAAATTCATGGTCGAATTGTAGTAAAATATTCGAACCTGAATATGTTACGTATTTGCCAATAAAAGCGGACTAATTTATGAATAGTGGTGAAAATGCTAGTTTGATTTGTTTGTTTTTAATTAATTAATTATATATAGATTATAATAATTAATTATATATAGATTTTTAACGTTAAATATATTATTTACACGTGCATTTTTGTTGCAAGTCTTGCTAATTTTATGATAGAGCACAAACAATAAAGATTCTGGGTTCCTTTTAAAAGATTTTTTAGTTTTTTTTTGTTGAAATCAAATGTAGTCAAAAAATACTACTTTTTGTTTGGATTATAATAAAAACAATAAAATATTAAACACAACACATTTTGAGCTTTGCTGCAGTCGGGTAAAAAGTTCTAAAAGGCCAATAAACTTTAATATGAAAATTTATATACATACTACGTATGTTCACCATTTATTATAAAATAATCGTTGCTTAGATATTTTCAGTGATAAATATGATTATTAAAAAGATTGATGTTATTATTTAAATGGACGGTAATTGCCTCGTCTAAGGTTAAGACTACTCAATTTATTACATGTCACTTTTTACGAGGTGTCACAATTTCAGCATTTTCGTGATTTATGGTATTATTAACACAAACAAAACATTTAAAATAAAATATAATGCCTTGGGTAAAACAAAACGTTAAAATGATAACGTTTGAAATATAATAGTAATATTTACAACTAGCGACTCACCCTCGCCCCGCTCGGGTTCGTCCCTACTTACGTTTTAACGTTCAGTATAGATTTCTCAGAGATGAGATATTTTCTCGCAGTAAAAAGTATCCTATATGTTGACCCGGATAGCCAGCTATCATCATACCAAATTTCATCAAAATCCATCCACTGGTTTATCCGTGATGCGGTAACAGACAGACAGACAGACAGACAGACAAAAATTCTAAAAACTATAGATTCGGTCTCTGTATCGATAATAATGACTATTTCAATAAGATTTTCCAAAAAATATTGAATGTATAGATTTGGTTTAGTTACAATTTTATTATATGTATAGATATAATTACATATATAGACTTTTTGGATTAAGAATATTTAAAAGGTTCAGCGAGTTTAAAATCGCTTTCTTCCTTTTTACATGACTCCTTGGCTAGCGAAGGTGGGCAGTTAATTTTGTATACTCTTCTTTCTTCTCGATATGAAAAAGCTCGGCGGCGCTTGCGATTGCTGACTATTTATGAACGCAGCCATGATTTTTTTCAAGAAACGACGCCTTTTCTGGGAACTTTTTCCTTTATAATGTGTTTCAAGTGACAAAGTCTTATGTATCCATGCATGCATAATATGTGCCCAAGATATGAAATTCTTCTGATTTGATTTGACGATTTCTAAAAGTTTTTGCTCCTGGTGGACGCGTCGCTGTACTTTCGCATTCGTTACCATATGAGTCCAACTTGCGTCCATATTATGTCCATATTTCATAAGCTTTCATAAGCTTTCTAAGCTATTCATTAATTCAGCGCAGTCGAATGCACAGAGGGATCTTAAATTTGCGATTTGAGAGTAATTTTCTCATTTTGTTAAACGTATATTTTATTTAAAATCACTTGACATGTTGGTAATCATTCTGTGTCATATGGAAAAAGTTATTACTTACGCGTAAAAACTAATCTAATTAATCTTAAAATATTTAAACCGTCTATAAAAAAACATATAATAAAATTGTATTAATTGTACATTAAATATTTTTTTGGAAGATCTTATTGAAATAGTCATTATTATCGATACAGAGACCGAATCTATTCGTTTTTGTTTTTTTTTTGTTTGTCCGTCTGTCTATCTATCTGAGAACGCATCACGAGAAAACCACTGAACAGATTTTGATGAAATTTTGTATGATAACACTTGTTTACCCCACTTGTTTAGTCAACATATAGGATACTTTTTACTACGAGAAAATATCTCATCTCTGAGAAATCTATACTAACCGCTAAAACGTATCTAGGGACCGAGCAGAGCGAGGTTGAGTCGCTAGTACCTTATAATGTCTCTTCTTAATATTTAGTGTCCTTTGTATAATTCACTTTTGTCAACGGCATACTTAAGTATGATTAAATTTTATTAGTAAATTTTCAAAGGTAAAAAAACTTGTAATCAACATTCATTTTTGATGTTAAAATATATAAAAAAAGAATTTTTAAGCGTAACAAATTTTTTACTTGGCATCTGTAGTTCATTTCTTAATTTCAAAGAGATTTTCTTAGATATTCTATGCAAAGAGGAAAACTACTTAGCGAAATAACTTATTTTAACTTACCCAGTGGAGGTAGTTGTTGAGTAATATTAACCGACAGACGCCTACATTTCTGTAGAGCATTCTACGCGTCTATTTTATGAGAAAAGTAACTTATAGATTTTGTTGTATATTAAATGTACAGTTCACACTAGCGACTTCGTTTCTTCGACAAAATTTCACGAGTTTTAATATTTCTACAATAAAAGTAGCCTAAGTTACTCCTTATAATATCAGCTATCTGTCAGAGAAAATCTCGTCAAAATCGGTTCAGCCGTTTCGGAGATTGGCCGGAACAAACAGACCGACAGACAAAAATTTAAAAAATTGTTTTTTTCTTATAAGAACCGTATACTTTAATATGCATTTAGTAAAAAGCTCTTATTTTGCCACTACAAACAGACACTTCAATTTTATTTATTTAAAGATGTATGGATTACAAAATATTCATTGGAATATGGACAATTTTTTTTAATTTCATTTGTATATTGTTGTTTGAATGAATATACAATTTCATTATAGCTACTGTTTTTACTATAAAAAATAAAACCCATATGTTTTTCATTTTTCACTCATTCAGATTATTTTGCATCTGTCTAACATGAATTTTGTGGAGATAAATCTGTTCGTACATCTTGTTAGGTGTTTTATTTAGTTAACTTTGCGCATATTATATGTAACCGTATAAAACTAGTTGTAACCTTGGTAATTACTTATTTAGTACCTGGCGACTGAGCTTCGCTCGCAGTTCTTTTTTATTATATCGAATTTTTTAGATGAAAAAAAAACTTGAATAAATACAAAAAAAAAAAAACAAAAGTAAAAACTTTGTATTCCAACCGGGACTCGATCCAGGGTACATGTGTTATCTAACTTGCACCTTAACCGCTTGATCACGAAGCTTATAATCGAGTGTAAGAAATTATCGACCATATTCTGGGTAGAATCATACAAAAGAAAACCGCATGAAAACTCGAAAACATGCGTTTTCCCACACATGAGACTAATCTAGATCTATTTTTCTTCCCCGAAAGCCCCCACATACCAAATTTCAGCGAAATCGTTAGAGCCGTTTCCGAGATCGCCGGTATAAATAAATAAAGATATAAAGATATAAATATACAAGAATTGCTTGTTCAAATATATTAGATATAAACTCCCCAAGTTTTAGGGAAATGCATTAAACTTTCATGAATTAAGGCAACTGAGTTACCAAAATACTCATTAATTATCATCTAGGTCATAGTAAATTGAAATATAAATCAAGGATTTTCAGAGATTAGTGCATCTTACTAATATTATAAATGCGAATGTTTGTGAGGATTCTGGATGTATAGATGTATGGATGTTTGTTACTCTTTCACGCAAAAACTACTGAATGGATTTTAATGAACTTTACAATAGTATAGCTCATACATAAGAATAATACATTGGCTACTTTTTATCCCGGAAAAATATATGGATCCCGTGGGATAGAGTTGTTTTTGTTTTTCTAGAGGCAAACCCGAGTGAAGCTAGGGTGAGCCGTTGGTCTTATATTGTATTTTAGGGTTCTCTATTTAAAAGGTCTATTGGGAACCTTATTATTACGCCTTCCATTAACACGTGTGGCAATTTCGAGTCGCAATAGGTACCTCGATATTTTAACAGCAATCATGATGGTGAGTTCAGTACATAGATAACCAATGATAAAATAACACAGAAAGTAAAATGCGAAACCAAGGAGGAAATATCGTTTTGATATTCAGGATTTTAATAAAATCTTTCTAAATATTTAGTTTTACACCCAAGTATCTATACAAGTGTTTATCACCCAAGTTATAATAAATAAATAAATAAATAAATATGTTGGGAAATTAACATACAGCACCATCTAGTTCCATGGTAAGCTACGAGGCTTGTATTATGGATACCAGATAGCTGATACACTACACATATATAACTTTAAATATATACATATTATATAAACACCCACGACTGGAGTACAAACATTCGTGCTCATCACACAAATGAATGCCCCCAGCGGAACTCAAATGCGCGATCGCTGGCACAGCAAGTAAGGTCACTACAAACTGAGCCAAACGTATCGTCAAAGTTATATGCATAGGCTGTAAAAAATTTCAGTTTTATAACTGATGAATCAGTTTTTTATTATATAATTTAATATAAAAATAATGTAATATTAATATAATTTAATAACTTATAAACTTTGGCAGAAATAACGATATCTATCTCACACAAACAACTGCGTCGTATTATTTTGATAGCGTCAAATTATAGCTAAAGCTGTAGACAATATTGATGAATAACTAAATTATGTTTGAATAGAAAAAAGGGCTCGCGCTGAGGCAGGAATATCTAGCAAACCTTTGATAGATTAAAGGGCACTTTTTGCGTCATTCGTTACTTGAATTGGAGGGCTTTTTATTAACATTTTATGTACACATTATAAATGAAGTCATTTCCCTGGTGAAGTTAAAATTACTTTATTTATAATTCCGCTTTGGAACTTTGTAAGCTATTTCGGTTTAAAGAACTTTATTTCTCACTAGCGACTCACCCTCGTTTCGCTTGAGTTCGTCCGTTGATTCTTTAAATTAACATATTTTTTTTATTTATGAACCAATTGAAATAAAACAAATACTACATGTTAATTGTAGCTTACCACAATATATTAGTGGAAATCGCACCCAAATCGCTTAAGCTGTTTCTGAGATTAGCGCGCATAAGCGCACAGACCAACAGACAAAAAATTGAAAAATCATTGTTTTGGGTTCCATTGAGTTAATAAAGACCCCTAATAATAGTTTTTTTCAAATATCTTCCATGTACGGACAGCGATTAGTTACATTTTTATTATATGTATAGATTACGAACAAGTCTTTGAGAAACTTATAGGCATAGCAAAATATTACTACAGTTGATTGGTAGAACCATTACTAGGACATTAGTAGCTTTTGAAACTTTAAAATTCTTAAAGTGAAAACTTCTTTAGGCACTTTAAGCACTTTTCGCATGCATAATAAGAAACTGACCAATTACAACTTAGGTCAGAATCGAGTTATTAGGTCAAAATAATTACACAAAACGAATCATACGTTGAAAGACTATCTGGAGTAATTAAAATATAATAATTTACTTTGTAAACTTTTATTCTATTTAGGAATAAACAAACAAGGTCGTTCAATAACGACAATTTTGCTATCAAAAATATTTTTCTTGATTTATCAAGTATCTAGTTTTTTGAGTTAAGTCAGTTTATTATTAAGCATGCGTTTTGTAATGGGGGAAAAGTACTGAACTCGAGTTACCGTCACGCTCAGATAGTGACGCTAAAGTGACACAGACGGAGAGTCATTTTACGAAGTGTGAGCGAGATAGATAGTTACACAATTTATCTATACATATAATAAAATTGTAAGCCGAATCTGTACATTAAATATTTTTTGGAAAATCTTATGAAATTATCATTATTATCGATACAGAGGTCGAATCTATAGTTTTTAGAATTTTTGTCTGTCTTTCTGTCTGCTTATCTGGGAACGCATCACGAGAAAACCACTAGACAGATTTGGATGAAATTTTGTACGATGATAGCTGGTTATCCGGGTCAACATATAGGATACTTTTTACTGCGGGAAAATATCTCATTAAAACGTAACTAGGGACGAACCCGAGTGGAGTGAAAGTGAGTCGCTAGTATTTAATAAAATTAATATGTATTTATAGATTTGTTTATATTATATAGATAATAATCATTCTTTTTCATGTAAAACAGCACAATAAATAAAAAAAATATTACTAAATTAATACGTTTATAAAAATAATTTCTAGTAAAAAAT
Source organism: Fabriciana adippe (assembly GCA_905404265.1). Lineage (NCBI taxonomy): Eukaryota > Metazoa > Arthropoda > Insecta > Lepidoptera > Nymphalidae > Fabriciana > Fabriciana adippe. The sequence goes on from FR989993.1 coordinate 1,028,775, forward strand.
TCTTCCTAAAAAATATTTCTTAACAACCCAAAAATAATGTCTATAAGTTTGTAAAGCTACGAACTTTTCAACTTCTGACATGCTACGACTGACTTTTTAATTTCTTTCGGTAAAATTTTATAGAGTTTTGCTCCTTCAAATGTTATAGTTTTTGTCTATTATTTACCATCAAATCAAAATATACTTTATTTAAATAGATTTTTATAAGCACTTTTGAATCGTCCATTTTACATTTTTAAATTAAATGTCAGTGTAGTCAGTCCGTGAGGATTTTACCACCATCGATTTTTGATTTCCCTCTAAAAGAATACTATAAAAGCATACAAGTATGTATATAGGCAGTGGTAGCTCAGTGGTAACGCGCTCGCTTGGGAAACTGAGTGAAGCGGGTTCAAATCCCGGGTCTTGCACCTCTGATATTTTCATGCGCGAATCATTTCTAACATGATTACCACTTGCCTTACGGTGAAGGAAAACATCGTGAGGAAACCTGCATGTCTGAGAGAACCTAGCAAGTTTTCGAAAGACATGTGAAGTCCGCCAACCCGCACTTGGTCAGCGTGGTGGACTATGGCCTGATCCCCCTCGTATTGAAGGGAGGCCCGTGCCCAGCAGTGGGACGTAAAAAGGGCTGAATACAAGTACATATGTAATTTAAATACACCTATAAACAACCGAGCTAACAAGCACTCACTGCAAAAAATATAGATTTTCATATAAATATCCCAACCGAAATAGGCAGAGCCCGTAATAACAGTGTAATAGCGATCTACTGTCACACAAAGAAGTTCGGCTTAAAATAGAAAATCGATGGCATTTGTTACTATGAAACAATCGAGTTAGAACACGTTTTTTCCGTAAACTACGCTACTTCTAGATATGTTTTAGTACATCTATACTAATATTATAAAGCTGAAGAGTTTGTTTGTTTGTTTGGTTGAACGCGCTTACCAACCAGGAGGCACGCTTCCCTAGGGGAGCTTAAGGAAAGTTTATTTTGTATAACTTAAAATTGAAATCGTTAAAATAATATGTTTCATTAAAATAAAAAATAAGGGGGCATATAAATATAAATTATTAAAATAATATTTGATTTATTATAATAAAAAAGGGGGGCATGAAAATATTTTTTATAATCCAAGGAGACTTAACAGAAGAAAGGTTGGGCAACCCTGCTATAGACTATCCGGGCTTATAAAATTTATTATGTAAAAACAACGTTAATCTAACAAGAAAGAATTATTAATAAACAAACATACTACATTCACATATATAATTAATATACTAGCGACTCACCCTCGCTTCGCTTCGGGTTCATCCCTAGACAAAAACAAATCTATCCCACGGAAACCGTACGTTTTTCCGGGATGATATATAGCATATAAGTTTCCTCAGTTAACGGGCTATCTAATGCAAAAATAATTTTTTAAATCGGATTAGTAGTTCGTGAGATTAGCGCGTTCAACCAAACAAACAAACAAACAAACTCTTCAGCTTTATAATATTAGTATAGATAACAATGAAACTCTGAAACAATTATTGTGTTATAGCAATAGTGGTTGTATTGTGGTAATACATCGAATAAAATGATATATAATATGTACATGGAATGGAATGAAATCAATTTTTTACGATATAATAACAGGTAGTATGGGCGTTTTAATCTATCTACTGGAAAAGTATACATCATAAATATAAGGTACTATATTTAAACACAGTAATAATAATTTTGGCTGTGATACTTTTAGTGATAAAAAGTGGATTATATTATTGTTTTTTTTTTGAATTTTAATTATATTTTGTATTACATCAATATATTTTTACATGCCTTGGTTGCTTTACCACAATGCTTATGCCTGAGTGTAAAAAAATATCGACCATATTCTCCGTGGACTAATGCAAAAGAAAACCGTATGAAAACTCGAAAACACGCTTTTTCTCAGAAATAACACTAATCTAGATCGATTTTTCGCTCCCGAAAACACCCACATTCCCAATTTCAGCGAAATCGTTACAGCCGTTTCCGAGATCACCGGTAAAAATAAATAAATAAATATATAAATAAATATACAAGAAATGTTCGTTTAAATATTTTAGATATGAACGTTGTAACTTAAAAGAAATGAAATCAAAAGTTTTTTTAATGGCTTGTCAATTTAAATTTTCTGGCTGGTTTTTTTTGTTGAGTGGAATTGCTGGAAAATATAAATGGAGCTTTTTAGAATATATTTTAAATTTTACATTTAAAATACAGTTAAGTTTCATTTTATACGATCCAGTAAATCCACAAGCAAGCTTATATATTTAAATGAGCAATTCTTGTATTTTAGATTATTTATTTATACCGGCTATCTCGGAAATGGCGCTAACGATTTCGTTGAAATTTGGTGTGTGGGGGTTTTCGGGGCCAAAAATCAATCTAGATTAGTCTCATGCCTGGGAAAACGCGTGTTTTCGAGTTTTCTTGCGGTTTTTTTTGCATTGTTCCACGCAAAATATGTCGCTAATTTCGCACACTCGGATCTTAGCATCGTGGTCAAACGGCCAGAGCGCAAGATTGACAATCACAGGTGTCCGGGTTCGAACTCCGGTCAGATACAAAGTTCTTACTTTTGTTTTTTTTTTGTATTTATTCAAGTTTTTAGTTTTTTTATTTTATCTAAAATATACGATATAACAAAAAAGAACTCCGAGCGAAGCTCGGTCGCCCAGGTACTAATCTCTTTAAAAGTATAACTTCATCCATAACATTTTTTTTTCTTGAACTTAATATGCAATCACCATCACTACATTAAAAAATAATTAAAATTGTTGCACATAAAAAAACACTTTAAATGCACTTTACATAAGTGTAGTACTCGCGTTCACATGAAACGTGAGAATATAATAATTCTTTTGACACTAGCGTCTTGACCTGGCTTCGTTGCGAGTCAATGACTTACAACGACAGAGGGTGAGTTAGAAAAGCTGTCCTAGCAACACATCAAAGGGCAACTTGACATACAAACAAGCTATTATTGTAACTCCTTGTTAGACGCCTAATGAGCGAGATGTCTACATACTGGAATATTATTTTTAATATAGCAACCATAATTAGAATAATTTATAAAAACTGTAAGGTGATAATAGCAACACATGTTAAATATTTTCAAATTTAATGACTATAGCAACCCTAATTAGTCCTTTTTTTTTTAATTTCTTTGTACGTCAGTACCATTTCTGAATTTTTAACAAATGTATAAAGAGCTTTGAGACGTCTAAAACCGTAGCCTCACCCGTGACCATTATTGCTGTAAATTTTTAATGTGTTGTACTTAGGTGTCATTTTTATTTTGTTCCTTTTTAATTTCGTGAGTAGACACTATTTGTAATGGTTATAATTCGTGAGATAATAAAACACTTAGAATATCTGAGAAAATAGTTTATCAGATAAAAAGTTTAATATTATGTGTATAAACCGAGCTTTTATCTGCCTTGCTATTGAAATGATATTAGGAACAAGTAGACCAAATTCGCCGCAACTTTTATGGGAAATTATAACTTTTGACGGATTTCACAGCGGTTAAAATATAAACATCTAAAGTAAACTTTTTTTTTCGCATGAAGAGCTTTTATACTTTAAAGTAATAAGAAAGTTACATATGTAGCTTTATTCGCTGTTGTATTAAAATCTATTTTCTAATATTTATACAGTACCTTTATTTATTTATTATTTATTAGGTAGATACACCATCGACTTATCATAATGACACTATAATTTTTGTAACTTATACATGCAATTCGGTATGATTCGCATTTACAGGTGTATACAGCATTCACTTACCATTGTTTGCGTGCGATTAGAAAGAGTTTGCTATATGTAAACTAAGAGGAGTATTTAAAACATATAGGTACCTTCATACCTAAATTGTTTTTGTATAAAATAGTTATTTACAATACCTTTTTAAATTACTTTTCATATCCATAATTTTTTTGTTATGTTCTTTGTACTGTGGCTTATAACCATGCCATTATGGCATATTTTTTTTAAATACGTATGCATTATCTATAGTAAAAACATTTTTTTTAAATATCAATCGATAAAAATAATAACCTCCTGACCGATTTTGGCGACAGTGGCCAGTCTAATTGAGACTAGCCTTGGGCGCAGGACATATTATAGTGCACAAGTGCATTCTTTACTTCCACTCCTTTTACTACCAAACTTAGGTGGGATAACAATTTGATAATTTGAATTTAGATCAATTTGTAGTGACTCTGTTTGCTGTGTCAGCGATCGCTGGTTCGAGTCCTGCTGGGGGCATTTTTTTCTATGATGAGCACGTATGTTTGTACTCCAGTCATGGGTGTTTATATTTATAATATGTATGTATGTATTTAAAGTTATATATGTGTAGTGTATAAACTATCTGGTATCTATAAAACAAGCCTCGTAGCTTACCATGGAACTGGATGGTGCTGTGTGTTAATGTCCCAACGTATTTGTTTTTTTCCCTACTCCGGGTTGTTACTGCCAGTTTCTTTACAGAAAAATCCAATAACTATGAACTCGAACCCAGGATTTGAGGCACTGAAGTCGTACATTAACCACTACACCATGAGGTAAAACAAAAAATAAAAAAGGTGTACATATATGAAAGTATAAAAAAACTATTGTTTTTAAACTGGCGAATAGACAGTAACGGTGAATTGTATTATTTTACTGCGAATACAGCTACTGCAATGCTGAAAGCAATCACGTCGTAAAAACAAAAACAAAAAGACTTACATACATATTGGTTCAGATTTTGTTTTCTAATTAATATTCATATATGTTAAAACGTTAACAGTGTCTCTGAGTTTAAACCTAAGGTTTGCTGAGTTAATACTGGTATAATTCTGATATTAGTGATTTTTATAATACGTACAAGCGACTCACCCTCGTTCGCTCGGGTTCTTACCTAGGTGCGTTTTAACGGTTATAGTTTGTGCCATCCACGAAGACGCACCCCTCTCTTTATTGACAGTTGAAATCGCGCGCCTTCGTGGATGGCACTATCTATAGTATGGAATAGATAGACCATATATGTATTATATATATATATATATATATATATATATAGATATAGATATAAAATAAACAGTTTTGATCTTTTCGATTGTCCAGCTGTTCTTTTGGGTTTTTTATTATTTTTTTATTACACTTAAACCATCCTTGACACACCCCCAACAAAAGAAAAAAACATTATTAAAATCAGTCCAGCCGTTATTGAGTTTTAGCGAGACAAACGAACGGTAATTGATTTTTATAAATATAGATACCTAATACTTACATGTGCATATGTGTCCGACTGCATAATACTGTTTTCTTTTGTCAACTTGGTCCTATGTTTTAGTTTGATTTTTACGCAGTCGGTTTTTTTATAATTTTTTTTTTATTATTTTTTGTTAAAACTACGCGTAACTGTGCAGCTAAAATAACATTTTGTTTTTAATATATTATCTTGTTTATTAAAATGGGTCATTAGCGAGTTCAAGTTAATCCTTATAAGGTTTTTTTTTACTTAAGTGTAGCTTAGTGTAGTGTAATCTTTTAATGCCGGCGTATAAAGTGGTTTTAGTAGGATAATCTTTATGTAGCAAAACTAACAAGTGTTTCACTGATAGATACATCCATAATTAAAAACGTAGATGACGACACGTTTGATTTAGTTTGTAGTGACCCTACTTGCTGTGCCAGCGGTCGCGGGTTCGAGTTCCGCTGGGGGCATTCATTTGTGTGATGAACACGAATGTTTTCACTCCAGTCATGGGTGTTTATATTTATAATATGTATATATTTAAAATTATATATGTGTAGTGTATCAACTATCTGGTATACATAACACAAGCCTCGTAGCTTACCATGAAACTAGATGGTGCTGTGTGTTAATAATGTCACAACATATTTGTAGAATCATCTTCTTCTATACATATAATAAAAGTGTAACTGATTGCTGTCTGTACATATAAGATATTTGAGAAAAAACTATTATTGGGTGTTTTTATTAACGCAATAACAATAACGCAGTAATTTGTCTGTGCGTTTGTACGTGCTAATATCAGAAACAGCTTAACCGATTTAGATACGGTTTTTCACAAATGTATTGTGGTAATGTAATGTATTGTGGTGTGGCTTCACTTAACTTATAGTATTTGTTTTATTTAAATCGGTTTATAAATAAAAAAGTTATGTCAGTTTAATGAGTCACCTAGCGACGAACCCGGGCGAAGCGAGTGTGAATCGCTAGTTTTAAATATGTCAGACATGTAGTTCACATTTACTATGTTACACATTTTGCTATATAATATTTCTTGCAAATGGTCATTCTGATATAATTTACAGTTTTAGATCCATACTTTCTTATTTGACATTTTAAAAAACTATCTCTTCCGTTTTTTCGCTGATTTATTTGGATTTTTAGGCCTTTTTTTTTACACTTTTTAATATTTTATTTTCGTGAATGTAAGTAGGCAGTTATTATAAAATAAGAATTGGTAAGATTTTTAAGTTTAGTTTTATTCACACACTTCAGGAACCAAAGACATAAAATTATATTAGTTATTATGAATTAAAACTATAACCCCTAGGTCATACAATTACGCTAAACCAATGCTTTAAAGCTTAAACTGTAGTTACAGTGCATTTTAAGTGAACCGCTGGGAATATAATAAATAGATGGATTTAGGTCACTTTCACATGAAATACATAGTAGTTTAAAGCTGTTACAATAAATAGAGGAAGATTAGTTTATTTAAATAAGAGATTTGTGAATAATATATGAGATTTTAGATGTAAATTTACCAATTTTAATTTTGTTTAGAAAAAGCATTTACAGTTTCACCCGAATTTTCCAATTTTCAGGGTAGCGTTCTCCTTAAAACGTCTTTTGAATTATTTCAAATATTTAAAAAAAACAATGCCAAATCGGTCCAGCCAATACCAAGTAATGTGATTTGATTGTATTTAATTTTTATCTATACATATAATGAAATTCTGAGTCGAATCTGTACATTTAATTTTTTTTTTGAAAATCTTATTCAAATAGTCATTTTTATCGACACAGAGGCCGAATCTATAGATATAGAATTTTTCTCTGTCTATCTGTGTGTCCGTACGTCCTATTTTAATGAAATTTGTTATTATAATAGCTAGTTATCTGGGTCAACATATATATTATAGTATATATAAGGATACTTTTTACTGCGACAAAATATCTCGTCTCTGAGAAATCAATACATACTAACCATTAAAACGTACCTAGGAACAAGTGAGTTGCTAGAAATGAAAACATACTTTATTCAAAGAAACTTTTACAAGTACTTTTGGAATCTTTTGAAAGGAATCTACCACGGGCTCGGAAGACAGTTCTGCTGAGAAAAGCCGGCGAAAAACTCAACAGTTGCTCTTTTAAAATAATAATTGCTTATATTGCAATACTATAAATATCTACTTATTGTTCGTAAATATATAAATAAATATATAAATATACTTACTTCAGAAAAAGTTATAATGTCCAAAACTTATGCAATTAAAAAAATATACTTAAAACCAAATAGGTACTTTTTTAAAATTAAAAGTAGTCGTATAGTGTGTAAGTAACCTTATCTACCTACTGTATATTAGGTTCTGCGTGGGAAGATCTCTAGGGGCAGTATTCACACTTTCTTGTAGGTTTTTTGCTAGTACGAGTAGTTATATTCGTCGTTTTGTTTTTGTTCATTCACATTGTTGACTACAAAATTTTTTAGTTTTGTAGCGTGGAAATTTTATAAAAGCTACATTTATTAAAACTATAATAGTATGCACTAAGCTTACTAGTAGTAGGTACTTTGAATCGCTTATTTACTTAACATTCTTTATAATTTAAAATTAACGCTACATGGACTTTTCTGACCAAAACTCTAAAAACTCTTCTATTTATTTCTATTTCTTTTAATTCTCTTTGCCTCTTTTGTTAACTCCCGACGCAAAAATGTCGGGTTGTTATAAGTTTGACGTGTCTGTGTGTGTGTCGGTCTATGGCGTCGTAGCTGCCGAACGGATGAACCGATTTTGATTTTGTTTTTTTTTGTTTGAAAAGTGAATTAGTCGGGAATGTTCTTAGCTATGTTTGATGGAAATCGGTCCAGGATAGTGGTGTTTTTTTTAATTTTTATTTATTGATAACACTAAAACTAAATAAATAAACTAAACTAAAAATTTTAATTTATTGGTTATATAGAGATAAGTTCTATGATTGCTTGCTGCAATGATACGTACATTATCTGATTTCAACCTAGCACAGGATTTAAAGATGGTGACGTTCTACAATCGTTGAAAATAAACATTTTAGAAAATATATGAAAATGACACATTATGATTCTATGACGTAACAACAATTTTTGTTATTACAACACATTTTATTATTTTTTCAGCAATGTTTCCAGGTGAAAATTAAAAAGAAAAATTAAAACAAAGTATCCAAATACATGTATAAAGGTAAAAAAATTGGCTAGAAATACGTATATTGTGTAGATGGCGATGTAGTAATAACAATAAACACTTGACCTAACTCCATATAGGCGGAATTATAAAAATAGAATAGATAAAGTAGCATTCTGAGTATTTTATAGATATACATATATGAGCTTTATGCTGAGTAAAAAGTTCAAGTTAACGATCCAGAGCTTTTATTTAACTTGGATAATTTAATTATATTAATTTAGTCAAGACCTTCTCCTGAGAGGTATTAATTATTAATTATTACAGCAAAAGTTTTAGTAGAATACATAGAATCGATATCTTGATGAATTATGTAATCTCAATAAGTACGTACCATTTTGTGCCACCTTTTGGCAAATTTTGTTACTAACTGAAAGTCTTTGTTACTCATATCATAGTCTATATTTGTCGCCACGTTTGGCTCAGTTTGTAGTGACCCTACTTGCTGTGCCAGCGGTCGCGGGTTCAGGTCCCGCTGGGCGCATTCATTCATCATGACCACCGATGTTTGTACTCCAGTCATGGGTGTTTATATTTATAATATGTATTTATTTAAAGTTATATATGTGTAGTGTATCAACTATCTGGTATCCGTAACACAGGCCTCGTAGCTTACCATGGAACTAGATGGTGCTATGTGTTACTGTCCCGACATATTTATTTATTTATTTATGTATATGTATAAATAAAATTCCTACTTAATAATAATAATGCCCTCCTGACCGATTCCGGCCACGGCGGCCAATCTCATTGAAACTAGCCAACTGCGCAGGAGATATTATAGTGCACAAATGTACGCGCAGACACAAGTGCACTCTCTGTTCCTGTCACTCTCATACTCCGGTGGGACGACTACTCGACACGACCGGTGAGAGTTAAGGCGCAGGACCGACGGCTTTACGTGCTCTCCGAGGCACGGGGGTGAAACACCGCCAACTTCCCAACTCCGGGCTGTTACTGAGGCTTACTATACAGAAAGACTCAATAACTAAACTTGGCCCGACCCGGGACTCGAACCCAGGACCTCTGGGTGTGCAGCCGTACATGCTAGCCACTACACCACCGAGGCAGTCAAAAAAGTCCAAAATTCCTACTTATATTAGTAGTGTCATTATAATCCTACTAATGGAGGATATATGGATGTCTGGATGTACAGATGTATGGATGTTTGTTACTCTTTCACGCAAAAACTACTGAATGGATTTTAATGAAACTTTACAATAATATAGCTCATATATTATTATCTTAATAGCACATAGACTACTTATTCAGGATAAATGTACAGTTCCCGTGGGATAGATTTGTTATAATCAAATAAAGATTTAAATGAAAAAAAAAACTTTCTAATTAAGAAAGAAAATGTCTTCATTAAATTTATTTCTTAAAGAAACAGTCTTATATACTTCTTCGTATAACGCAACCATAGCGCGATTCAGAGTCATAAAAATAAGTACAACGCCATCTATCGAGTGGAAGCGTAAACAGAAATTAACAATATTGATTTAAGCGTTATGAACAAACATATTCGGAACACCGAGAATAACTGAGAATAGCGTAAAAAAAACAAAATATAATAATTATTGTAAGCAACCCTTAATAATGTATCAAATTATTTATACATTACTAGTCTAAATGCTACAGATATGCCTATTACTGATATTAAAATGATTTTTAAATAAGATTTCTTCAAAATCTTAAACAGCATCCAACAGCATCCAAGAGCAATAATTGTTTAGATTTATAATCACAGTAAAACAAAAAAAGAGCTAAAAGGCACGTCAATATGCCTCTGGTGTGTTACATCCTCAAAAAAATGGTACAGGTACGTTTAATGCGTGTACGATGGACTGAAGCGTTGCAAATATTTGCTTTAAATCTAACAATCAATCATGTCATATGATACCAATCATAATATGGGGAAATGCATTACTGTTTTTATTATTGTACGTTTACTGTAAAATGATTGAACCTTATAAAATATAATATACATACAAATCTTTCAATTTCTCGGCTTTTTTGTACTGTGTTTGCTTTTTTGTACTATAATATGAATATATTATACGTATAAACCTTTCTCTTGAATCACTCTATCTATTAAAAAAAACCGCATCAAAATTCCGGTGCGTAGTTTTAAAGATCTAAGCATACATAGGGACAGACAGCGGGAAGCGACTTTGTTTTATACTATGTAGTGATATGTCACTGTTTGGCCCGAGGCCCTCAGTTTTATCTTAGTATGAGGCATCAGGCCATAGTCCACTAAGCTGGCCAAATCTGTGATGCTGGACTTCTTACGTCTACAGAAAACAAGTGAGATATATAGACATGTAAGTCTAACAATGTTACCTTTACCGTATTAGGAAGTCGTTTTGAAATCAAGATTCGCACATGAAAACCATCGATGTATATGATCCGAGTGTAAACCCATATTATTTGGTTTTCAAAGCGAGTGCATTATCAATTGGCTTACACAGTTTTTGCTTAGGACTTTGTAGGAAACTTGTATTCGATCAAAAAATCAAACCGATACTGATATCAAAATAATTACAAGTCATTGAATATAAGCTGTGGGACTAAAATCCCATTTGTCCCTCTTGCATAATTGACAAAGTGATTGTCCATCTTGCACAATTTGCACCACTATACAGTAAATAAATATGTTGGAACATTAACACACAGCACCATCTGGTTCCATGATAAGTAACGAGGCCTGTGTTATGGATACCAGATAGTTGATACACTGCACATATATAACTTTAATCCCTCCCGGACAAATTCTAAGAAATCCGTGCGAATTTCCGAGAATTCAATTGTTATCTAGCACACCGGTGTGCTCGCGGTCCGCGAGGAGTTAAATACATACATATTATAAATATAAATACTCATGACTGGAGTACAAACATTCGTGCTTATCACACAAATGAATGCCCCCAGCGGGTCTCGAACCCGCGACCGCTGGCGCAGCAAGTAAGGTCACTACAAACCGAGCCGAACATGTCGCCAAACAACAAAACAGTATACATTGCTTTAAAATATAATTATGATAGGTAGTTTTAGATATGCGGAAACAAATGAACATCCATACATACTCGTAGCACGCTCATCAGAACCCTTCTTGGTACGCCGCAGTCGGGTAGAAATATATTATGTTAGTGATTATAGTTCGTAGATTTTCTTTCATTCTCGCTTTTTAGGGTTCCGTACCCGAAGGGTGCCAACGGAACCTTATTACTAAGCCTCCGCTGTCCGTCCGTCCTTCCGTCCGTGCGTCCATCTGACAGAAGGCTGTATCTCATGAACCATAATAGGTAGAGAGTTGAATTTTTCACAGAGTATGAATTCTTATTGCCACTATAATAGCAAGTAATTTTTTAGTATTTTTTTAACGTTCGTAATCGATCATCAAGAATAAAACTCATATTATTAGAAGAAGTACATGTACGATGGTCCGAATCCGACTCGCACTTGACCGATTTTTTTACTGTATCGTACTTTTTTGTTGTAGATAAAATATCCTTTCTTTCTTTTCATAGCAAATTTAAATAACAATTTTTTTTTTTATACAGACTGCTTACTATGTTACTATTTTACTATTTTATTATTCAATTTACCAATTTCCTTGCAACTCTCGTCGGGAGAATTAAGGTCATTTGCATGAACTTTTCTTAATTGAGAAAGTTTACACAAAGTTGGCGATATCGAAAAATTAAAAAGAATTTTACTTAAGCAAAGTTGAGATTAATAAGGTTTCGTAGGTGACCTCTATATTTGTTAACATGTACTTACTTCTATATCTTTTGACGTAGAAGTAAATTATTGTTTGAGTTCAATCTATTTATTTATTTATGTACTAAAACAAAATACATATAAAATAGAAAACAGTAACCATGTGTACAAAGGATGACTTATCTCTTTAACAGATCTCTACCAGAAACCCTCGAGTGTGAGAAAAAAATAATAATAATAGGGTGCGTTGTAGGTACAAACATCAATATTATATAAACACACACACATATATATATATATATATATATATATATATATATATATATATATATATATATATATATATATATATATATACTATATTTAATAGTAGAAAATTAAAATAATAATAACAAGGTTAAAGGTTACTGTAATGACAGGAAAATTATAGTAATTTATATATGAAAGCAACAAATACACTATACATATATATTATAAATGTGAAAGGTTCTTAATATTTGGATGTTTGTTACATAAAATTGTTGACGAAACGCTTGGCTTTGTAATGACCCTACTTGCTATGCCAAGGGTCGCGGGTTCGAGTCGAGTTTGAGTTTTTTATTGATTTAATGTATATTTATGTAAAATTTAAAAGAAATATTAGCATTTTGCACACCTTCTCTATAAAAACTATAAGTGTGGGAAATTTCATACTCCTCCGTCCGCGCAATTTTCGTAAAAAGGGGTACAAAGATTGCTTCACGTATTAATATATAGATGAATTGATTCGATGATTTGGGAAGTTATATAAATCAAACAAACTTTTTTTTACAATGTACATAAAATTGTGTAAAAGGCAAAGTTTGATACGAAAATAAAAAAAAACATACTATATCTTTAATGAAGTCCAATTAATTTAATTTAAAAAACATGAACCTTGAATTAATTAATGCTGAAGTATATTTAGGTTAAGATGAAGCGTCTCAAGATTTTATTTTATGTTTAAAATCCCAGGATTACGTCTTAATTTTTTTAATTAAGTAACAAAAAAAAAAATTGGGCCTACCCACACTATAGCGCTGATTACGATTTTTTTTGGCACTTTGGCCTCGTAAAATCTTATCATGTTCAAATGTAATTAATACAAGCCATGATAAGTTCAATCTTGTTGAGTGAATTCTTTGAAACTCGTTGCTAGTACTAACCAGAACTTGACACTTACGAGTAACAAATGCACTCATTGTTTTTGTATAAAAATACTTTACCAGGCCGATGTCAGACCGAATAACGTAATCAGCACTATAGTGTGGATCGTAGCTTCATACTGTAAAATGAAGTACAAGATTAGGAGATGAAGTACAAGATGTCAGCCTTAGGGACATGGTGGATTACTGCGAAAATAATCCCATGGCGTCTTCACAGCTCGAATATTTGAGCAGCGGTTTAAGTTGGTAGTACTGACTGTTTTAGTTAGTGAGTCACTGTAGTACGTAGTATATTGTGTATTCAGCTCTTGTTGAGGTTGGGCATGGGCATCCCTTCAAGGCAAGAGAAATCAGGCTATATTTCACCACGCTGCCATAGTGCAGGTTGGTGGTGGTGAACTTCACGTGTTTTTTGAAAACTTGCTAGATTTTCTTAGACATGCAGGATACCTTGTGAGGTAAGTGGCATGAGTTAATGCTTATGTTAGGTTAGTAATATTATAGAAAATATTAAATATTCTTATAACATTTTTTATTCTTCTTCTTCCAACGGTATACAAATTACTAAATTTTCCAGACATTTGGATTTTTCGACATACAGAAACTGTAACGAGACAGACAAAAAAATACACTACTCAAGTATAGATAGCATTTTAGGACAATTATTTTGTATTAATTTTATTATTTAAGTTTTTTCTAAGATTTTATATAATAATTCTATATAATATTATGATAATAATTCAAAATTAAAATAATATCCATAATATTTCACGTATATAGTAAAAATAAACTTGAAGTTTAAATACTATTTTAATGCCAGTATCAATGCAGTTTGCTGAATAATCAACTTAATTTACAACATTTTTGTAACATTCGTTTCAATGCCTTTAATTAAGAATTTTATTAGAGTTATTAAAATATATAAAAAAGTGTTTACCGATACAAAAGTGCAAAAGTGGGTATATTCAGAGTTACTCATTGGTTTAGTAGCTGGTGTACGGCTGCAAATCTGGAGGTTTTATGTTCGAAATTCGGGTCAGGCCAAGTATAGTTATTGGGTTACTGTGTTGCACTTTGAATTGAAATTATGCTATTGTTACAAAGTCGCACTATTTCTATCAATAATATTGAAAAGTCTTTACAACCTCATTCCAAATCTTTTGAGAAATGACCTGAACCATTTTTGATGATATTTCGACATTCAAGTGTTTGAATAAACCATAACTCAAGCAAAAAATAGCTTTTTTATATGTATAACTAGCGACTCATCCTCACTTCGCTCGGGTTCATCCCTAGGGTTTTTTTGAGCGAAACCCTAATTCTTTTTTTTTTAAATAAAAGTAGCCTTATAATATCAGCTATCTGCCAGTGAAAATCCAGCCGTTTCGGAGATTAGCCGGAACGAACAGACAGACAGACAGACAAAAACTTAAAAATTGTGTTTTTCTTATAAGTACCGTATATAATTCCATATGCATTTAGTATAAAGCTGTTATTACATTACAAACAGACACTTCAATTTTATTTATCTGTATAGATATGTTTGGCAAAGTACATCGTGATGTAAATATCTTTTTCTTCGTGTAGGCGGTAGTCAAATTTACGCGGAGGCAAGTTCTATACGAATATTAAAGATAAAGTTATAACTTTGGATGTTTCCTGAAATTCATTAGTGAAAGTTATATAGGTATATTATTGAGACCGAAATAAAAGCGAAAATGTACGGAACCAGCAATAAATTTTGCAACTTTTGTCCTTTAGAAGATAGTAGAAGGAATACTATATTACTAGTGCAAAAATTACATCAACCCGTTCAAATTCTCCTTAGCGTCTGGCAATCCAGCCGGGCGTGAAGCCAAGAAACGCACTGGAAGGCGGCCCTCGATGGGTGGTGGGCCAAACGGGTTGCTCCTGGTACTTCTCTGATGAGCAAAGTCGACTGTTGGAGCAACCCTATGGTTGTTATGGTCTGCTCTGGCAGACCTGCCATCGAGGCGTCGTGGTTGAGTGCGTAAGCGATCGTACGATGCCCATTGGGGCAATATGACGGGGGAGGTTTTGTTGGGTTTTATTGGGTGGGTAGTACTGGCTTTTTTTGACAGTGAGTCTCATATAACCACCTGTAGTATCCGTAAATGCATTTTTTCTGAACATTAAAAAAAAGCTTTTCGTAATCCGTACTTATAAAAACAAATTGTTGGGTTGCTAGGTTTGAGAGTTTCATTCAGTGATCAAGAAATATACCTGTCTATCGTAATAATTTGAATTCGGTCATCCTTGAGGTAGAACATTCATATACTATTATTTTATTTATTTTCAATGAATATAATAACTTTTTAGCTCTTTTAACGGACTACAGCTTCGCCTAGAGTTCCGGTTCCCGTTTAACAATTTATACACGTCTTCTGAAAACTAGTTAGGTTCTCTCAGACGTAACGGTTTCCTTACAACGTTTTCAATCACCGTAATTGCAAATTATATTTATGTTGAATATGAGATTCTTATAATATTTTTTTAGATTTACGCGAATATTTGATATTTTATTTATTTGTTATTTTATATAAAGTTATCTTTTCGGATTTTTTTCCGGATTTATTTTGATTTTTGGTTCTCGAGGTTTCGAATGCTTTACAGCAATCATGGTCACAAGAGAGACGGACGGATTTTTTGAATGTTAAAGCAATTATGGTCAAAAAAAAGTAATTAAAAGAAAGTTATCCTAGCGAGTCTGTTATCAATGGACTAGCCCTTTTCTGCTCTGAGTCATAAAAGAAACATTTTATAACACAAATAATATATGATAATTTTAAGCAAAACCCAAACTTAGTAAAAGTTTCAAGTTTTCGTCTTCTATACAAGAGTACTTATCCAGCGGAAGTCTAATTACTAACTTGAGTCGAGTGGGTAATTTTACGAGCTTCGTCTTGACTTTGAATTTTAGAATTTTTAAAGCTACATTATAGTAAAATTGTAGATTTTAAATAAAACTAATTTTTCGGGTTATTTCGCGGATTTATTTTAATTTTTGGTTTCCGACGTTTACAAAAATGATTTTAAAAATTCAAAAATGGCACCAGAGCATCTTACAACATTTGTTGATTTTAATTCTAAACATTTAAAAAAAAATAAGTATTATAATTAAATAATATTACTGGTGCCATTTTTGAATTTTTAAAATCATTTTTGTAAAATTATGGGTAGGCACTGTCTGTAACAAGCATATAACGCCTTTTAGATGTCTAAAACCTTAGTCTCTCCCGTGACCATGATTGCTGTAAAGCATTCAAAATGTCGGGAACCAAAAATCACAATAAATACGCCAAATAATCCAAAAAGGTAGTTTTATTTAAAAAGTCAAATATTCGCTTAAATCTAAGAAAGTAAAATTGTAGATGTTTCAGAATTGTAAATCCTCGAAGTGAATATTTTGGGAAAATTTTGTGGTCGAGGATGTTGCCGGTAAGTTATAGTAAAAGATGGAAGTTCTTATTCCAACTTATTCTCAAGGTTTTAGAATTTTGTCTGTTTGATATAGGTAAATCAATATGGACGGATTTTA
This sequence comes from Fabriciana adippe, assembly GCA_905404265.1. Taxonomy (NCBI): domain Eukaryota; kingdom Metazoa; phylum Arthropoda; class Insecta; order Lepidoptera; family Nymphalidae; genus Fabriciana; species Fabriciana adippe. The sequence continues at coordinate 1,045,747 of FR989993.1, forward strand.
GAAGGATTCTATTTATGTACGGAGAATAGTTAAATTAAAAACATGTTTTTGAGTCAATTATTTTAATAAGTCGGCTTAACCTAAAGATATATGATTTACTAGCGACTCACCCTCGCTTCGCTTCGGGTTCGTCTCTAGACAAAAACAACTCTATCCCACAGGAACCGTACATTTTTCCGGGATGATATATAGCCTAAATCCTTCCTCGATAAATAGACTATCCAACACAAAAAGATTTTTTTTAATTCCATCCAGTAGTTCCTAAGATTAGCGCGTTCAACCAAACAAACAAACAATCAAACAAACTCTTCAGCTTTATAATATTGGTATAGATATGCCCTATATTATCTGGAGCTCATGTTTAGTTGTTTTGGACCAAATGTAAAAACAGAAATATTTTCATTCACACTTAATACTAAAAATGTGAAAAATGCCGTCATTTATCGCCCGGTTTCAGTTGGAAAAAAATTCATATGTCGAAAACGAAATGAAATATCGAAAAAAAAACCGTACAGATATGATTTGAGGCTACATTTAAAAAATGAAAAAAAAAGTGTGTATCACTGATGGATTATTTAGAAGTTGTACCTTTGTGATGCAGAGTTTATGCACGGAGAGCGCGTGAGCGCGGTAGTGACGGTGAATAAATGTTTTGGGGCATGATTATGTTTTTGGACGAAATGATTCTTTGGGAATAAATAAATATGTATTTAAACTAATAGATAAAGGTATTTAAGAAAATTAAAATTTCGACTAGAGTTCATTGTGCCAAACATGTGGCGCTTATTGTTCTAAAAATAATGTTTCTTCAACGCGTGTACAACGATTGTATCTTAGCTCGTAAAAAATTGTGATAGTTTTAAAGTTGATAAATAATTTTACTATACTACTTACTGCCTACTTTGTATTTTTTTTGATAAATAAATATAATTAATATGTTAAAAAATCAATTCATTTCATTTGGCAGAATCATTTTCAATGTATCCGAAGGTTGTGGCAGACACGAGATCTGTGCATTTTAAAATACTTACATACTTTTCTATACCTATGTATATATAGTCTATCTAATCCACACTAATCTATACTTAATATTATAAAGCTAAAGAGTTTGTTTGTTTGTTTGCCTGTTTATTTGGTTGAACGCGCTAATCTCAGGAACTACTAATCCGATTTGAAAAAAACTTTTTGCATTGAATAGCCCGTTAACTGAGGAAGGCTATAGGCTAAAATTATCCCGAAAAAATGTACGGTTCCCGTGGGATAAATTGTTTTTGTTTAGGGACGAATCCGAAGCGAAGCGAGGGTGAATCGCTATGGATAATATAAGCCATACTGAAATTAAATTTTCTATTCTATTCTGAAATTACATTTTTTTTATCGCAATGAGTCCGTAGGAGTCACAGATTCGGTGTAAATAAAGCGTGGGATGTTATTGGCTCATTTAAGAAAAACGGGACAGCTAAAAGTAGGCATCGACCTGAGTTACATTAATTACATTCTATTGTGTCAAAATTAGTTTTTGTTGTAGAGCCTTGCTAGTATTACAAAGTAAAGAACACGCTTTTTATAGAATATATATTTTATCAAAATAGCACTACGTGTAGCGTTTCCTTCGTTAAGTGCGAGTTCCGGTGTACTTGTTTCGCTTTTCTTACTTAAATACACGTAAAATGCGAAGGACTTCTTGCTACTTGCAAGCATATAGGCGAATGCATGTTTAAGATCTTTTAAATATATATAAATAACGTAACTGACTGAAATAATCTCGTTTTTAAATTTTTAAAGTAAACTTCTTCAGGCATCTTGACTTGGGGGTAAGCTGGTGAATGCGTTACGAAAAAATGTGCGTACGTTTGTTGCCATGGTAACCGTTGTTATTATCTGACAAATGATATATAATATTATATTCTTTCCTTAAATGATATTCTATAAATATATGATCGTAATATGCTTAATATGCGTTATTTTTAGTATCTCACCTATCCTAATTATTTAAAACAAAGTGAATTTGATAAAGAGTACCGATAACCTGCAGAAGTTTTACTTCTTGCGGGTGTACACATTCATACACGCACTCTTTAATTTTTGTACATTCGTACTTCTTTCTGTATGATCATAATAAGTCAATTCTACATTATGACAATCTCGCAGCTTTGTTAGATTTTTCAACGAATGGTCCCAGGTTCGATTTTTACTTTAATTCTCCGGAATGCTTAAAATGTAGTTGTATTCAGAAATGAAATAACTATATATTATCTGTAGTTTCCTACTATTATACAATTTTATTAAATTGTAAAGTTTAATATTAAAGTATAAACGTTAAAGAAATCATAAAAAGCGCTACATTTTAAACTGTCTTGAAGACATGATGTATTGTTCCTCATGCCTTTGCTAGACGAATAAAAATAAATCTCACATGCAAATATTTTACTCCTTTGTTTTTCTCACTTGTCACGTTTTGGTTACCTTGTTGCAGTTTTTCATAGCAATTTTATATAATACTTTCTTAGATTCACGCGAATATTTGACATTTTAAATAAAACTATCTTTTCGTTGTATTTAAATAATATAAAATAAATAAATATAATAAATCAATAAATATAAAATCGTACTATCTAGTTGATACGATGGTGGAATATTAGTAGTAAGGTTAATTTTTGCGATTTATTTGTTTTTTTTTTTTTTTTGTACCTCATAATATATCATTCAATCCTAAGCACACAACACTGTGACTTGACTTATAATGACACTAGCGAATCACCCTCGCTTCGCTTGGGTTCGTGCCAAGGTACGTTTTAATTCTTTTGAGCGAAATCCTAATTCTTTTTCTAAAAAAAAGTAGCCTAAGCTACTCCTTATAATATCAGCTATCTGCCAGTGAAATTTCCGTCAAAATCAGTCCAGCCGTTTCGGAGATTAGCCGAAACAAGCAGACAGACAGACAAAATATAAAAAATACGATTTTCTTATAAGTACCGTATACCTATAATTTCTCTCTTTCGCCGTTTCTTCTTGGGACTTCCTATTGTTTCAAAACTGTTCGTAGAGTTTTAGTGTTTCATAGCAAATTATATACAACACTTATAATGCTGAGATATTAAAGTTACAACTATTATGTGTTATTCAAGAAGTCCAAAGTTTGAATAGTTTTATTCAGTGATAATATTGTTCTTCAAAAAAAAAACAAATGAGGAGTTTATCGCGGTCTCTTCTCAATAGAAGTATTATAGTTCGAGCCAGTGCAATGGTAACTTTCGTATGGATTTATAATAATATAGTAAAATGGGTATAGTATTTTATCCTTAAGAGATAGACATATGCCATCGTGGACATTTTTATAGACCTTTTTAAGGTGTACAATACTGTAGTACATTATTTTGATCTATCTCGTAGGGTTCAGCCAGCGTTTGCAATGTAAGCGCAAAAAAATGTGTTTATTTACGACATCATATTAGAAACCTCCAAAATTATCAGCGTTTCTCTATTATATTATGTATATATTATACATATAAACCTTCCTCTTGAATCACTCTATCTGTTAAAAAAACCGCATCAAAATCCGTCGCGTAGTTTTAAAGATCTAAGCATATATAGGGGCAGACAGACAGCGGGAAGCATGTATACAATATGTGGTGATATTTTAGAAATATTTTTAAATAACTTTGTAAGCTATAAGTCCTATTCTTAGTCTTTCTAGTTAGTTTCCAACTTATAAATTATCACACTTCATTTATAAATACGAAAATTTGGGTGACATATTAGTCTGGAATAGCACATATGTTACTTTTTGTTCAAGAACAATGCACGGATTCCGTGGGACTTGTTGACTGTTGACTTGTTTTTGTTTTTTATCATTTAAAATACGTAGGCTTTATAAAAGCGTTTACATTTATAACATAATTTTAACATTTTTAGCGAAAGAACATTATCTTCTTACATAATACTTAGATTATAAAATATTTTAACCTTTAAGTTTGACAGACAGTAGAAGAGTCAACATTAATCAATCTTCTTTCTCCACAACCCTTTTTTTAACGTTAGGAAATGCATTTAGGCACGAGGTGTGGGACACACCGGCAAAGCCAGTACTACCCACTAAAACCCAGCAAAACCTCCTCCGTCTTAATGGGGAGTCGTAGGATCGCTTACGCACTCAATTACGACGCCCCGATAGCAGGACTCCCGAAGCAGACCACAACCATAGGGTTGCTCCAACGGTCCACTCTTCTATCAGAAAAGTACCAGGAGCAACCCGCATGGCACACCACCCACTGTTCCTCCATAACCCTAATAAATGTGAGGTCAAGCACATTTTTTGTATACAACTGAAGTCAATTACGACATATACTCGTATCTGACGCGGACACGCGACGTTTTAATCAACCCGCGACCGCAATGTGAAAAGGGTTGAAAGTTGGCATTAAAATATTGCAATCTAGGTAAACCCAGCTTAAAAGTTAGGAAAAAGGCTTTGCTGTTAACTAATAATTAAATTATTTTCTATACTAACTTGACCCTGTGGCGTTACACGCGTGTGTCATATTCATTTAATACGCAACAACTGTTCTTGGCCTATTCTGGATATAAATGTATATATAATGTAGAGGATCAAGCTATAAAAAGTACTTTACATAGACTATTGATAAAAAACTGTAATAAAATTGCAACTAAGCCGAATTTGTACATTAAATATTTTTGGAAAATCTTATTGAAATAGACATTATTATATACAGACGCCGAATCTATAGTTTTTAGAATTTTTGTCTCTCTGTCTGTCTGTTACCGCATCACGGAAAAACCACTGGAGGAATTTTGATGAAATTTGGTATGATGATAGCTGGTTATCCGGGTCAACATATGGGATCATTTTTACTGGGGAAAATATCTCATCTCTGAGAAATCTATATTAAATGTTAAAACGTAAGTGGGGACGAACCCGAGCGGAGTGAGCGTGAGTTGCTATTAAAGCTTATAATTTTTTAAAGTGAAAACTACGTGACACTGGCGAAGTAATCTGTACACAACTGGCACTGGCACAAGCCTATTAACATGAGAATCGAATTGAACTACAATTTTTAATTTCTATATTTTAACGTATAGATTAAAGAAATAGAGTGTCACTATAACACCTCCGAAAAAGAAATAGCGACAACAATATGACATATCTTGTAGTAAGAACAAATAATAATAGCCTTACTAAACGATTCCTGGTAAAGCTGAAATAAAGGTATACATATCTTTTTATATGGAATCTTGGTTAATTAGCTAACCGAGTCTCTTGGGTATACACTATACATGTATATAAAGAACTAAGAATACAATATAGGGATGTTTTTTTCTTTTTATGAGAACAAAATTAAAATACAATACATAATAACACTTTATCGACTTTTCAGAACATGTTCTTGCAACGTTTACATCACAGTTGTACTAAAGAAAATTATAATCCTAACAATACTTAATTTAAGTAAATTCTTCGAGTACGCCTTCTCTGTATAAGCAACCAAATGGACGGAAAGCACGGACAGACTACACTGACGCTTACATTAAACTGACGATTCAAAAGCACTTGTAATGAGTCTGATTGAATAAAGTTTATTTCATTTCAAACTCTGGAATAGTTTGCCTGTTCATATAAAACGTTCCAAATAATTAAAATAATTTAAATTGAAGTATGTATTAGTATAATTGATTTATATATGTATATATATATATATATATATATATATATATATATATATATATATATATACAATATTTTTAAGTATTAGATTGTATTGTGGTATGTATTGTATATAATACTTACACCACCCACCTGTATAGTCTTCCATATTTCCTAACCCAAAGGTTGTCTGGAAGAAATCGCTAATTAGCAATAAAACCGCCTTTTGAACAGCCTTTTGTTTTTTTTTTGATATTTTGTTTACTATATTGACTTTATGACTGTGGTGTAAAATAAAGTATAAATAAATTATTAAATAATGATATTTACTTACATACAGTACATTTACAAAACATAAAAAAATTGTAATTAGTAGAAAAAAATCCGATACATTCTCATCTCGAGCCAAGTAAATAATGGTTGATTTGAAAAATGATTTTGCCAATTAAAACGTCGAGACGTCGATACCAGATAGGCATTTTCATTAACTTTCTAATTCTGATTCTATAAAAATCCCCAGCAAAAGTTGAAATTTACATAATGCTATCGGATAAGATCATCAATCATTAGACCCCGTTGGCGAGTATGGGTTTGCTTAGATTTTCTTGATAATTTTTCAGTTAGTTGTTTTTTTTTAAATATTTTGGGACATTAACTCACAGCACTATCTAGTTCTATGGTAAACTACGAGACTTGTGTTATGGATACCAGATAGTTGATACACTACACATATATAACTTTAAATACATACATATTATAAATATAAGCACCCATGACTAGAGCACAAGCATTCGTGCTCATCACACAAATGAATATCTTCAGCGGGACTCGAACCCGCGCTCTAACCGAATACTGAGTTTTTGATAGCAGTATCATAGGAACCTCCTGTCGTAGTTCCTCATAAGCTCAAATGCTTGGTCCTTCCACTTTTTTTCTCCACTTCATTTCATCTCACAATCATATAAAGTAATGTTACTAATATTGTATGTAGTATTGTATATGGGCTAAAGAAATTATTGGCACTTGACTGAATTTCAACCTCTCCGCAAAGTATACATTGTATACGTTGAAGTAATTGAAGTATACATTGTAGCAGATAAGTGTGTGCATAAAAGAACGTTGTTAAATCTGTCGATTCTATTCTAATCAGATTTTAATACTTTACTAAAAGTATAAACAACGACTTCAATATGTTTGTCCTAAAGCGTTTTATGCCAGTTTTGCTGAGTTTCTTTCGCCAGTTCTTCTCAGGCCTGAGGCTTCTTCTTTAGAGGTAGTAGGTCATGACGTTCAGTAAAAAATTGTAATAATTTAATGCTGAATAAAATATTTTGAATTTGAATTTGATTGACTTAATAAAAATATTGGAATACAGGAGGAGATAATATTTCGGGTTTACGTATATATTTTTTAACAATAATATACCGTAATTTTATTAAGTGTTACTAAGTGATTCTTCTTTTACACTTCAAGTGTGGTGGCAAGGAAAAATTATTCCATCCTGAGTGGAATAACTACGTAGATATAATTAAATTTATGTCATTAATAAACAAAGTGTTTATCAAAATTTGTCCAGTGGTTTTCTCGTGATACATTCCCAGACAGACAGACAAAAATTCTTAAAACTATCATAGAATTCGGCCTCTATATCGATAATAATGACTATTTCAATAAGATTTTTTAAAAAATATTTAATATACAGATTCGACTCAGAATTTTATTATATGTATCTACGGATAGATTGAATCTATACATTTTCACATATTGAATATAAAAGATAAATTAACCTGAAATGAAACCATTTCTCTTTTCGTCGGAGAAAGCTCAAGGCTGTTTTACAAATAAAGGTTGCAAAATTCTAGCTTGATTAAGTAGGTACAGAAACAGAAATTACTTAACCGACTAATGAAGCTATACGTAACTTACACAAAAACTTTGCTCTGAGATTAGTTTCGTAGAAAATATCTGCCAAACTTACTTACTAATGAAATGAACACGAAAAACAAATTGATAAGAAACCTTCTAGAAATTGAAATAGTGTGTGTTCTTGCTATATTTTTACATTTTTTTTAATTTTCATTTTTTTTTTATTTATGTATCATAAAAAGTATGTTATACAAAATAAAGTAGCACAATGTCGACAAAGGATAACTTATCTCTTTAAGAGATTTCTTCCAGAAACCCTTCAGAAGTGAGAAAATAAGTTAATTTACTGCGGTGTAGGTACAGCATTAAATGGTTTAAACTTAACATTAAAATATAACAACTAAATATTATAATTACACAAAAATAAATATATTTATACACACATACAAACATATCTACATGTATAACTATAAATATACTTACATATTCGTACATACTTATATACTATAATGTATGTATGTACATATGTATGTATTCAGGCCATAGTCCACCACGCTGGCCAAGTGCGGATTGGCAGACTTCACATGTCTTGCGAAAACTTGCTAGATTTTCTCAAACATGCAGGTTTCCTTACGATGTTTTCCTTCACCGTAAGGCAAGTGGTAATCATGTTAGAAATGATTCGCACATGAAAATATCAGAGGTGCGAGACCAGGGATTGAACCCTCTTCACTCGGTTTCCCAAGCGAGCGTGTTGCCACTGGGCTACCACTGCCTTGCTCTAATGTATGTATGATTTGATAAATAGTGCTGTTTAATTCTAAATTTAAATGTCGTAAGTGAGGGATCATCTTTGAAAATATAATCAGGCAGTGAGTTCCACAATTTTGCTGCCATAACAGAAAAGGATTTTTCATAGAGTACTTTATTGTAGTGAGGAACCACTTAGTTTGGGCAAATTGACACAAGAACGCACTGGTTTGCATCTATAGCATCATCACTTAAATAAGATGGTGTAGAAGTTTTTAAAATATTTTATTATATGTTATTTTGAAAAAAATAGCAAAGGAAGTTTTATTTCATAACGTAACTATATACATTTATTTACATTGAAACGAAATATGGATTATATGTAATATATTTAAACGAGCAATTCTCGTATATTTATTTATTTATACCGGCGATCTCCGAAACGGCTCTAACGATTTCGCTGAAATTTGGCATGTAAGGGTTTCCGGGGGCGAAAATCGATCTAGATTAGCCTTATATCGGAGAAAACGCGTGTTTTCGAGTTCTCATGCGGTTTATTTTCGTATAATTCCACGTACGATATGGTCGATAATTTCTTACATTTAGACATAAGCATCGTGATTAAGCGGCCGAGACAAGTTTGCCTGGTTTCGAATCCCAGCAGGCTATAAAGTTTTTATTTTTGTGTGTTTTTTTTGTTTCTTTTTTGTATTTATTCAAGTTTTTAGTTTTTTTTTAAGACAAAATTGTCCTTTTGGCCAAAAAATCCGAGCGAAGCTCGGTCGTCCAGGTGCTAAATAAGTAAAACAAGTCAATTTATTTTAAAAAGGTTTTCAATTCGATATAACAATTAGTACTTGAGAAGTTCGTGTCCATTTAATTTTATTTCCGGTAGCTTCTGAACAGATTTTATTCAAATATTTAACAATGAAAGCTTAAGGAGCTTATATTTCAGTGATAGAGATAAGATAGATGGAAAATCTCCGGAAATCGTTATCCGAATCTGAAAACTCTTTTAATAACACAATATTATCTGAGTATTTTGAACCATTTTATATTTTTAATTGTTGCCATGCTTTTAGCCTTTATTTCTTATACATCTTCTGACTTCTATGAGGACACGTTTGGCTCAGTCTGTAGTGACCCTAGTTGCTGTGCCAGCGGTAGCAGGTTCGAGGCCCACTGGAGGGAATCATTTATGTGATGAACATGATTTGTATGATATTTGTACTCCCGTCATAGGTGTTTATATTTATAATATGTATGTATTTAAAGTAACATATGTGTAGTGTATCAACTATCTGGTATCCATAACACAAACCTCGTAGCTTACCATGGAACTAGATGGTGCTGTATGTTAATGTCCCAACATATTTATTATTTATTTATGCTGTAGAAATCCTTGTTATTTTCAGAGTAAAAAGTAATGTAATATTTAACTTCATCCATTAGTGAATGTTTCATTGAAATATTTTCATTTACTTTGAAAACGAGTAAATAGAAACAGACTGACTGATATACAGTTTTAATAGTGTTTTGACTTTTGATTTTACGCCACTTATTTAATTTAGTATTGTAAGCCCTTAGTGTTGAAAACATAAACATACGTTATATTATAAGAACTAGCGACTCACCCACGCTCCGCTCGTGTTCATCCCTGCTTACGTTTCGACGTTTAGTACAGATTTCTCAAAGATAAGATATTTTCCCGCAGTAAAAAGTATCCTATATGTTGACCCGGATAACCAGCTATCATCATACCAAATTTCATCAAAATCCCTTCAGTGGTTTTTCCGTGATGCGGTAACAGACATACAGACAGACAGACAGACAGACAAACATTCTAAAAACTATGGATTTGGCTTCTGTATCGATAATAAAGTCTATTTCAATAAGATTTTCCAAAAAATATTTAATGTACAGATTCGGCTTAGTTACAATTTTATTATATGTATAGAAGAGAAAATCAAGTGAAAACAGGAATGTGTATAAATAAGAAAGAACTTATCAAGTTAATAACTCGTGGTTCGTTTAAAGGAACAAAAGGAATTGTGTGAGACCTTGTAAGTCCGAACTTCTAGGTAATAAATATCACAGTAGCCTCGGAAATGCTGCTTTTCCTTTTCAATTGTGTCTATTTATTGACATGTATAGTTTTCAGCAAAAAAAGAATATTCGGGAAAAAATCATGACATTTTTTTGCGAAACACCATGGATTATACAACAAATTCATAGATTGGTTAAGTCCTAAGAAGAACCTGTAAAAGAAACTAAGCGAGTTACTTATTGTTTTTATTGTCATATACAGTTTTATATTACAACTAGCGACTCACCCTTGCTTTGCTATAGTTATATATATATATATATATATATATATATATATATATATATAGTTTATAGTTTACATAGAAGAAATATGGAAAAAATATATTAATGTATGTATACAACTTCCCTATTTGAATCAGATATTATTCAATTTTTCATTGGTTTTTTTTTCGTGGGCCCTATTTTTTTCTAAAACAAAAGTAGCCGAAGTTACTCCTTATTACAAACAGACAGGCAGACAGACAGACAAAAATTGTAAAAAATGTTGTTTTGGTATATGTACCGTGTATACATCCATATGCATTTAGTAAAAAGCGGTTATTTTAATATTACAAACAGACACTCCAATTTTATTTATCTGTATAAATATTTACTTCACATTAAAATTTAATATTTGTGAATCGTACATAACAAAAATTTATGTATACTTTACCGGGTTCCAGTTGTGGTTTACTAAAACTACTCGAAGCTATAATAGAGAACTAATATTTGCTTATATTTAATATTTGTTTTGAACACCCGCACAAACCATTAAAACATACTCAGATAACCAATCAGTCTAAAAGCTGCGATCAAACTTTGAAAGTCAAAGCTTACGTTCGTTAGGGTCCATTTTCATTCAATTTAATTGAGCAAATCAAATGAGAAGTTTAAACATTTCTAATTAGTTCAAATGTTACACTTCAGTACTCAATACTAGTACAATGTGGTTATCGTATATTAGCTAAGTGTTTTTTATGAATTTGTCATCGTAATAGTATAATTATACTTTTTTTTTTAATTTAACGAGGGGGAAATCTTTTAAAGATCCAACCAACGTACGAGATGGTTAGGATATGTAGGATTTTTACCTACTAAAACCCCCTCGGTTGTCATCTACTGCATATAACTGAAAGCACCGGAGTATAATGATACTAGTGACTTACCCTCGCTTCGCTCGCTTCCCTAGGTACGTTTTAAATAGATAAAAATATTTATTGCGAATGCACCTTAGGAGATAGACATATACTATTGACGACACGTTTGGCTCAGTTTGTAGTGACCCTATTTCCTGTGCCAGCGGTCGTAGGTTCGAGTCCCGCTGGGAGCATTTGTGTGATGAGCGAAAATGTTTGTACTCTAGTCATGGGTATTTATATTTATAATATATTTATGTATATATTTAAAGTTACATATATGTAGTATATCAACTATCTGGTATCCATAACACAAGCTTCGTAGCTTACCATGGAATTAGATGGTGCTGTGTGTTAATTTCACAACATATTTATTATATTTATTAATTAATTTATTAAGGACTATTCAGTAGGCCTTTTTAAGACTTAAAACAGATTGGCTGCCATCGCTGAGATCGGTCAGTGGAACATTATAAACAAATAAATAAATATGTTGGGACATTAACACACAGCGCCATCTAGATATATATAACTTTAAATACATACATATTATAAATATAAACACCTATGATTGGAGTACAAACATTCGTGCTCATCACACAAATGAATACCCCTAGAGGGACTTGAACCCGCGACCGCTGACACAGCAAGTAGAGTCACTACAAACTGAGCCAAACGTGTCGTCAAATGCGTAATTAATGTGGATAAAGTAAAGGGTTGACGGGTAGCAAATTTAGTATTTGCTTTAGATTCTTGAAAATTGACCTAAACAGTCGGTTTTCAGTCAATATAGGTAATAGCTTTACAATAACCTCGTTGGCTTGCGGCCAGAGGAAGTATAAAATGTTATTAGTGTGAGACGCGGGTATTTCTTAGGTACAAGGGTTTATTCAATAAGGAAGGTTCATAGTGTGAGGTTTATTTTTTGTCACTTAGTTTTAGAAGGTCCGTCTAGCGCAGTATTACTTGTTTTCGATTTTCAATGTCTAGCTAGGTAGAGGTAGGCGATTCGAAATGTTCACGGAGCAGATGCTTTAATCAAACTGGCTCAGAAGTATTGGAGGTGGATACCATTTTAAAAGAAATTAGAAAAATGTTTTGTGACATAAGGAGAGATATTTTTCGCTAAAGTAGATTTTTACTCTTTGGAGGTAGCCCAGTGGTAGGACGCTGGCTTGAGAAACCTAGTGAAGCGGGTTCAAATCCCGGGTCTCGCACCTCTGATATTTTCATTTGCGAATCATTTTTGACATGATTACCACTTGCCTTACGGTGAAGGGAACCTGCATATTTGAGAGAACCTAACAAGCTTTCGAAAGACATATGAAGTCCACCAACCCGCAATTAGCTAGCGTGGTGGACTATGGCCTGTTCCCCCTTGTATTAAAGGGAGGCTCGAGCCCAGCAGCGGAACGTTAAAAAGGGCTGAATAGAACTCTTTAAAGGTAGGTTTTTATATTACTGTTTAATTTTAAAATGATTTGACTAGAGTATATTTTACTTTAAAATAAAATTGTAAGAAATAGATTTAATTATTTACAATAACTCTAAGCTATACCCAAACTTACAAACGCTCGCTGAAGGAGCCAGTGTTATCTTTAATGTTCAAGTTGTAAGATGTAATACCGCGAATCAAATTCCAGGAAGGCTTTTCTTCTTTTTTTCTCCATTAATAAACGAAAAAGTATAAAATTCAACAAATATATAAAAGACTAGTGACTCACCCTCGCTCCGGTCGAGTTCGTCTCGAGGTACATTTTAAGTGTTAGTATAGATTTCTCAGAGATGAGATATTTTCCCGCAGTAAAAAGTATCCTATATGGTGACCCGGAAAACCAGCTATTATTATATAAAATTTCATCAAATTCTGTCCAGTTCTTTTTTCGTGATGCGTTCCCAGACAGACAGACACAAAAATTCCAAAAATTATAGATTCGGCATCTGTATCGATAATAATGATTATTTCAATAAGATTTTCCAAAAAAATATTGAATGTACAGATTCGACTCAGAATTTTATTACATGTATAGATAAAAGTATCATATAGTTAAAATTCAAGGCGAAAATATAATAGAAATTAATAGTGTTTTAACCTACGCTTGATATCATTTTTCACATTTACTTCCTCTTACTTTTAACTTTTTTTTAAAAAAAGCGGCAAACAAAAGCACAGATAGTTTTTACTATAAATGAAATGTGTTTAGCGGATGAAGAAGACGGATCGCGCGGTTCTTTCGGCCGACTATCATTTGTAACATGAAAACCCTTTTTGTGATGCAAACTGTAACCTACTTCACTAAAGTATTTAAAAAGTACGATAAAGAAATAAAAGTTTCTAAGGAAATGTCTTAGAAATGAAACTTCATTGGTTATTTATATATGTTTCAAATCAGATAGATTCAGAGAATGAGGTAAAAAGTGAAAATGTGGGTATTCAAAAGAATTAAGAATAATATTCGAAGGACAGGATAAGAAAAATGAACACAAGATATAAGTTGTATTTTTCTAATTTAAATTCGAATAAATTAAAATAAAATCAGTGGTATATTATGTACTTTATATATACTCATAATATATTAAATATAGTCCCCCCCCCCCTCCTCCCTCTCTCCCTATCCCCGAATCTGGCGCTGTCCGTGACGCATGAGTGATACAAGCGTCATAGCCATGACGGTTTTTTGTGACGATTTCCCATGACGCGTCCTTGAAATTTTACTCTCATGCGCGCAACGAAGTTTCACTTCAATCGATACATATAATAAAATTCTAACAGAGTTGAATCTGTACAATAAATATTTTTTGGAAAATTTATTATCGATACAGAAGCCGAATCTATAGTTTTCAGAATTTATGTCTGTCTGTCTGTCTGTAACCGCATCACGAAAAAACCACTGGATGGATTTTGATGAAATTTGGTAAAGTGATAGCTGGTTATCCGGATCAACAAATAGGATACTTTTTACTGCGGGAGAATATCTCTGAGAAATCTATACTAAACGTTAAAACGTAACCAGGGACGAACCCGAGCGGAGCGAGGGTGAGTCGCTAGTAAATAAATAAAAAGCACTGTTGCACGTGACTCCACTCACGTGGTCAGTATATCATTAAATATTTGTGCTAATCTATTTTTACCTGCAATCCGAATTTCACTTCAACCTTTCGATAAACACTAGACAGCTAAGTCATTTAAATTTGACGACATGTTTGGCTCAGTTTTTAATGACCCCACTTGCTGTGCCAGCAGTCGCGGGTTCGAGTCCCGTTGGGGGCATTCATTTGTGTGATGAGCATGAATGTTTGTACTCCAGTCATGGGTGTTTATCTTTATAATATGTATGTATTTAAAGTTATATGTGTGTAATGTATCAACTATCTGGTATCCATAACACAAGCCTTGTAGCTTATCATGGAACTAGATGGTGCTGTGTATTAATGTCCCCACATATTTATTTATTTATTTATTATTTAAAAGTTCGCATTTCGTATACAATTCACATATGATTTAACGAAAACTATCAATTTCAGCGTTCATTAAATATTCAATGTTAACCATGAGTCTCGCCGGTCTACGAGCACACCAAGCGATCAGAGATGCTTAATTGGACGGCCGATTGAATTTCAAATGTATATATCTTGTTTACACATCGTTTGATCGATGTACGGTATGGTATTGATTTGACGTCGATTGTGGTTTATACATTTTTGATTCGCCCCAGCTTAATATTTACTCGTGTATAAATTATTTATCTGTTTGCACAGATTTATCTTTAGAACTCGTTTTTCGATATAAAGTATGGTTCTTACTTAGTTGATTCAACGTAATAGCAATGAATAAATATGTTGGGATATTAACACACAGCAACATCAGCTAGTTCCATGGTAAGCTATGAGATTTGTGTAAATGGATATCAGATAGTTGATTATACGTATATTATTTTAAATACATACATATTATAAATATAAACAGCCATGACTTAAGTGCAAATATTCGTGCTCATCATACAAATGAATGCCCCCACCGGGACTCGAACCTGTGACAGCTAACGACATTAATACAAAAACTTAAAAGAAAATCCACTTCCAGGCATTAAAAAGTAAAAAACAACTGAACTGGAGTTATCATTTAGTTTAGATACCAAATAAGATATTTTCAAAGTCGGTGCCACCCGATAGTGCTTTAAGATATGAATATCTAATAGGTAAATATGATGGTAGATTTACTTATACGCATCGAAATAGATATGATTTGCTTTTCACCGATATCGGCAAACATACAGACAAACATAGAACTTCCTCCTTTTTGGAAGTCGGGTAAAAACTAAGAGAGTATATTTTAAATTGACCATTACTAGTTAAACACGATGTAAAAACATCCAAAAAAACTTCGTGGAACTCGCAATCAACACAGTCTTTGTAATATAAATAACATTAACATCTACGTGAGAGGCTTTAATATTTCTGGTTTTGCAAAACCAAATAAAAACGGAAGAATGAAAGGAGGAAGGAAAAAAGTAAGGTTATTTTTAATCTTATTATACCCACAGGAAACGGAAAGTATTGAGTACAGAATCCTAATCCATACGAGTGCGACTTAAACATGACACATTTTACCAACGACATTACGACATTTTGGTAAATACGAGCGTTTTGACGATAATAGCCCTTGTCATTATCACCACTACCCGTCAGGGAATAACTGGATTTTGTCTTTTAACTTTTATCCAGCGGGATTTTTTTTTCAGTAATAAGAGAACTGTGTCTTCATTCGACATTATAAGTATTGGTAAAATCGTCTGACCCATTTAGGAGATTAATGGAAATAAAAAAAAATAAAGAGTGTGTGTATGAATGTGTACACGCACAAGAAGTAAAACTTCTGTAGGTTATCGGTAGTCTTTATGAAATTCAATTTATGTTTTAAATAATTAGGATAGGTGAGATACTAAAAATAACGCATATTAGGCATATTACAATCATATATTTATAGAATATTGCTTAAGGAAAGAATGTAATATTATATATCGTTTGTCAGACAATAACAACGGTTACCATGGCAACAAACGTGCGTACATTTTTTCGTAACGCATTCACCAGCTTACTCCCCAAGTCAAGCGTGCGTAAAGAAGTTTTACTTCAACAAATATATAGACATAACAAAGGTATCATCTAAATATAAGTTGAATATAGAGAAGCTATTCTTGAATTAAAGATATAGAATTAAAGAATATTCAAATTTAGGTACATAATATATAATTTTGTTACGTTGGTAAAGAAAACAAATTGAAAATGAAAATATTTGCGGTTGACTCCGCATCAAATGTCACATTAGATTATAACTTAGTATAGTATTATATGATTTGTGTTATAACTATCTCTTTAAGAATTCTATATTTAATTTAGTTGAAGTACCTGCTTCGTCATATTTACAGTGCTACAAGGATCATTTGGTACTTAGGTGACGTTGACATGAGGGCGTGGGTGTGAAAATAGATTTTTACTTTTATAAAAAAACCTCTTAAGCTCTATAACATCACTTCATATTTTGAGACATTTTTATTGAAATAAAAACACGAAATATCCACAACAAACATCAACTCCAACTTCTCTCAAAAGTGACGCTTTACAAGATGGCGGTGTTAGTTCTGATTTCGAATGTGCCAAATGATGTAGCACTGTATTTTGAATGCACCCGTTAAAGTCTATTTGATTGAAATATGTATACATATATTAAGTTTGCGACACATACCACGCAACTACTTAGCCACAGTAGTCTTTGCGTTTATAAAAGCTATTAATTAAGTAAGGTATAACCTTTAATTTATTATAATGTGTGATTATAGTTTAATATAGCTTTATAAGGAAATGGTGAAGCAAATATTTCCGATTTTCATAGAATATCGAATATTACAATTTTCCACGTATACCGAATTCCTGCTAAATTAAGCGATACGGTAATATACTTGAACAAATAACCGATGTAACGCAATGGTAACCTCACTCAAAATTTAAGCCAAAATATTGTCCGTGATACCTTTTACGTTCAACCTTAGCTTTTGATCTAATTTTAGTATAATGAAGGGTAAATCCACCGATATAAACCACCTTATCAATATGAGTAACCTAAGTATAAAAATAATAAATATGTTTAGTAAAAATAATAATGGATTCCTAGAAATACTATATTGAATGGTTTTTTTGGCAGAAAATGTTGGTCGAGTTGAGCTAACAAGAATAGCTTCTAAAATTTTTGTCTATTTCAACAATTTACTATTGGACCACAGAAGGATTTTAGTTCTAATTATTATTAATATAATAAACTGATTACAAAAACGTTTTTTAGCATCACCATCTTTATATATTATTCTAGGGATATTCTTAGGAATGGTTGTAGTAGATTTTAATCGAAAAAATGTCTATTGAAGAACCCCTTCATTTTAGTGGATGATACGTGATATAACCTATTAATTAGGATGAATTATGAGAATCCGTTCAGAATTATAAAAAAAATGACTAAAATATAATGATGAATAAAAATGTACAAGTCAATTATTTACTTTCTCCTTCTTCCAGGTTAAATTCCTTCTTTTTCAACTTTTTAAAAACAAGTAAAAAGAAGAAGCAACAACAACAAGTAGAATTAAAGACGGTCAGAATTAAAAAAAAAAGTATTTTGATCAATATATTTTGATAAATATAGATTTAATACTAAGATGCAGCTTCAGCAACCTATTCGGAGCGTTTATTATAAGAGGATAGGGCTGAGGGAAAATTTTAATGAGTACGTAAATATATTTAGTATGAGCACCGATTCATAGGCAATCCATGTTAGATCTTTGGTTTCAACGATGAATTTTGTTAGGTATAGGAAAAACGATGCTAAGTCAATGATCTTGTAGTAGGGTAAAAAGAAAAAAAAAGTTTTGACGTTGGTGTTAAGTGCGACAGTTAAAACAGATCCAACTAGCTTATTTTTTATAACAGAAACTCAAGAACAGCTGGACCAATTTTTATGATATTTGATTTTTTGGATTTCTCTTGGTCCAGAATAGGATAATAAGTATTAAAACATAAGAAGAAAAAAAATATGTGACTAACTCTAGCAAATAACTATTTTAAATATCCATGTAAAACGTACCTAGCGACGAACCCGAGCGAAGCGAGGGTGAGCCACTAGTTTTAACCTAAATGCAAAGCAATTTCAGAAAAAATCTCGTATTACGTAATAACTACTTAAAATAAATAAGGTAAGGTAGGTTCTATATATAAATATAAAAGGTTCACTGTTTGCGGCTCTTAAGTAATTTAATAAAGATTTTCAAAGTTTCCGCCATTCGTCATGAATCATTAGTTGTTTTTCTTTTCTTTTAGTGGAATTTGCTAACATTGGGCCATTAACAGAGACTGTTTTTAAATACTTTTATATAATATTATATGCATATTAAGTTTGAGATTGAAGAATATAGGTAATTTTGAGCATTATATTTCATATTTAAAATCAAATTTTCTTTACGTAATTACGAACGACAAACATTATTCTTTGTTGGAGATTTGGTCTTCCTTTTAAGCTGTTCTTAGATAATGTCTGTTGGGTAATTCTTTGATCTACGCTAATTTTTTTTAGTTTTAATAAATATAAAAATTTCAATAAGCAATTATTTCACGATAATTTCGGACTTAATGTTATTTTTTCCTTAATTAAGCACTAGATAATATTTTACATAATTTAGAGCATTACCCTAAATACAAATATAAATAGTATCTGGTCATAACTAATATGGAGAATGATGCTTGCAATTAATTGGATTTCACGAAAATTTATTTTATACCTCACATAAATATAGCAGAATCACTCACTCACATAAAAAGCCTCACTGAATTCAGAACATGAGTTTATTGGAGCGTTTCGAAAATCGTTAAAAACGAAACGTCCGTTGAAGCGGAGGTAAAAGTGCAAAAAAACTTTTTTGTTAAACTCTGACAATACAGCGCTGTTGACTATGCTATCATCATTCCTGTCAGCTTTTAAATTTCAACATGTCATTGTTTACGGGTAGCGGATTCTATTTTTAGTTTAGGGTTTTATAATAACGTTTAGTATGGACTATTATGGACGATAGATAGACTATTATATATACATAGATATGATGAGTTGTTACGGGTTGTATCATAACGTGTTTTCCCTTGGAAATAGATAATCCCCTGCGGTAAAAAGTAGTCTATGTCACTCTTCAGCCCTCCAACTGTCTCCACACAAGAGTTTATAGAAGCCAAGTAAAGATTTTTCAACATTTTATTAATTTCCTGTTTTTTAAATGCTTGATCGTTTAGAATGTGAGTTTGTGTGACATAAATAATCGTGGTAAATTAAATTATATAAAACATTTAAAACTAATATTAATTAAAACAAGTTCGTACAACCATTAGCCTTTGCCTGTACAAAGTGGAGGCCATGTTATCACCATGCAAAACGAAGGGTTCCTCCAGAGACACCAACTATCCCGGTTCCCGGCAGTCCACATCCATCTGCTGAGCCCTGTCTTTCTTAGTTCATCTGTTCCTTGTGCTACAGGGCTTCCTACACTACGCTTAGCTAAACACGGTATTCTTTTTAGCATGTGTCGAACTAAATATAAGTAAATAAAGAACATAAGGAAAATCTATACATATTATAAAATTCTAACTAAGCCGAATCTGTACATTAAATATTTTTTGGAAAATCTTATTGAAATAGACATTATTATCGATGCAGAGGCCGAATCTATAGTTTTTAGAATTTTTGTCTGTCTGTCTGTCTGTCTGTCTGTCTGTCTGTCTGTCTGTCTGTTACCGCATCACAGAAAAACCACTGGAGGGATTTTGATGAAATTTGGTATGATGATAGCTGGTTATCCGGGTCAACATATAGGATACTTTTTACCGCGAGAAAATATCTCATTTCTGAAAAAAAAAATACAAAAACTGGTAGGAACAAAACCACGACGATACTATTTGTAAACAGTTTAGCAAGGTAACTTACAAAATATGGTAAAAACTATAAAAATAGTTTATCTTGAAAATCAAATTATCAAAAGCGCTATTTTATCCATTAAAATAGTTATTTTAATTAATATTTATTTATGTGTTATTTAGATATTCGACAATAGATGTCGCCATGTGTTTTTAAAATACATAGTTTTAATCCCAAAAAAATTAATGTACAGATATGAGCTTTTTTCGATTTTATTAGAATTACTACTAAATAACCCGCGGCTCCGCCCGTGTTTAAATTATCAGTAAAGCAAACTTTTTCGCTTCATAAATTAGTAACTATACATACAATAAAATTGTAACTAAGCCGAACCCCTAAATTCAATATTTTTTCGGAAAATCTTATTGAAATATTAATTATTGGCGATATAGAGCCCGAATCTATAGTTTTTAGAATTTTTTCTGTCTGTCTGTATGTGACCGCATCACAGAAAAACCACTGGAGGGATTTTTATGAAATTTGCTATGGTAATATCAGGTTATCCGGGTCAACACATAGGATTCTTTTTACCGCAGGAAAATATCTCATTTCTGAGAAAAAATACAAAAACTGGTTAAAGTAAAAGCACGATGATGCTATTAATATTTTAGCAAGGTAACTTACTTATATATTATGTTAAAACTATTAAAAAAAACTTATCTTAAAAGAAATATTAACAGCGCTATTTTATTCATTAAAATAGTTATTTTAATGAAAATTTATTTATGTGTTATTTAGCTATTTGACAATAGATGTCGCCATGTGTTTTTAAAATACGTAGTTTTATCCAAAAAAAAAATGTACATATATAACCTTTCTATGACTTTACTATAATTACTACTAAATTACCCGCGGCCATGCCCGTGCTTAAATTTTTACTAAAACAAACTTTTTGGCTTTATAAATTAGTAACATAATAATATAATATTAGTAATATTTTTTTGGCCGAAACAATTTTCAAATGAGAATATTTGTAAATTTTTATTGTTTAGTAAATAATGTTAATGTTTTTTAATCTTTTAATGTAAAAATTGGGCAAATGTAAATCCAACTCGCGCATTTTAAGTTTCGTATAGCAAAATGCTATGTTGTTTATCTTACTTACGTGTTTTGTATGGTTAACACTAAAATAAATACGAATAATATTTACGTTTCCACAATACCTACTCATTTTTTGCACCGTAAAAATAAGTTCAATTTATATTATTTTATAACATTTTATGGAAAACAAGTTTATGGCTGTTAAACTGCCAAAGCGGGTAACTAAAAATATTTCATATCTCAAAAACTATCAAAAAGTATTTTAGGAACTGTTATACCTCAACTTTTTCTTGACACCTTTTCTTGGAAGGTAAAGACTTAAAGGACACTATAAAATGCTTACGGCTTTAATCATATTAGCAGAGCTATATGAAATAAAAAAATGTATTAGAATTATTTACTTATTACACTTTCTTTTAAAAATCGTTTTGGAAAATATTACTAACTAGCGCTAATTAAGAAAAGTTATCATTATGTAATTTAAATAATCAGCTATATATTAAATTAATCTATAGCTGTCTATTAGTAAAAAATGATTAAAATTAATTCCTTAGTTTGAGAGTTTATCGTGAAAAACTAAAAAAACATACAAAACAGAAGTATAGACATACATAAATGTTATTGCTAAAACAAAAAGTTCAATTTAACGGAGGAACCTTTGTGGCATTGTCAATCTCTGCCATTATTTACCAATCATGCGGTGTGCAATGAAAGTAATGTATGATGTAAGAGTATACTAATGTGTAAAACCTAAGAATTTGGTTTTTGATCATCTGAACGCGGGCGGAGCCGCGGGAAATGCTAGTCATAGATAAAGTTGTATCATTTTGTAGCTTCAGGCGATTTTTACAATCAAGTAATTACAGAAGTCGTCAATCCTTACTTCCTTACTAATATTATAAATACAAAACTTATAGTTTATTTTATGCAACCAAAATTTTATTAAATATTAATATTATATGATGATATCTTTCTGACCGATTCCGGTCACGGCGGCTACTGAGTCTAGGCAACTCCACAAGAGATATTATAGTGATATTATATACTCGTATTTTAAACATATTTTATACAATGTAAATAAAAGTAAACGGTGAGAGAGCGGATGGCTAGTTATTTCAACAGCTTATAATATCCTTGTACAATCTCAGCCCAGCTGTGTCCTAAAAGATTTAAGTTCTTAATTTTCCCGGTCATAATGTCGCTGATAAACATTTCGAACTAGATTGGACCATAAACTAGAAGACCAATCGGACGCAATTCTATATTTTATGTACAAGATTGTATCGTAAAATTCGTTTCATTGCTTTATTCAACTGCTTCCGAGACTTCTTTTAATTGTAGCTAGTATGCAATCTTACTAATATTTAGTATAGTATTATATGATCTGTGGTAGTATCATAAATGTGAAAGTTTAGATGTTTGAATGTTTGGATGTTTATTACTCAATCAAGCCAGAACGGCTGAACGGATTTGAATGAAATTTGGCACAAAGATAGATTATAGTCTGTCATACTTTTTATTCCGGAAAAATGTACGGTTCCCGTGGGATAGATCTGTTTGTGTTTCGCTTGCGAACCCAAGCGAAGCGAGAGTGAGCCGCTAAAGCTTTATATATTTATAATTTTTGTAAAAAAAATACGTCATCTATATTAGAACAATAATTAAAACATACACGTATAATATTTTATGTATTTGTTTCGGAGCCCTAATAGGTTTATCTAATATATGAATATTTTGCAATTCCAATAATGTTGTACGTGTCGAATTCATAATCTCCTTTTTAGTAGTCGGTTAAAAATTGAATTAATTATCATGTACATAGCTCTTAGGTAAAGTTTATAGAGATTGTTAAAATTAGAAGAAAATTGTATGAAAGAGAGATTCTGTGAATTAACTGCTTGAAAAGTGCCTGCCTTTTTTATAGCATGAATATGAAAAAATCGTAATTAAGAGCAGTATTAAAACTGATTTTAATTCAGTTTAAGAACAAAATTTTAACTCAATTTTAATGATTACTCGTACAATGCCAATTACCGCGGTAATTTGAAAGTTTAACATTTATAATGAGGTAGAAAAGTTTAACGAACTTAATAATCTGTACATATAATAAAACTGTAGAGATCGAGTGTCTGTCTGTGGATAGAATAAAAATGCTAAAAACCGAGTTAGGGGGATGTAAGAAAGAGAAATAGAACAAATCCAGTTTTTTTCAATTTTTTTGTTTCGCTGTTTGTTTGTCTGTCTGTACGGGCTAATCTCCGAAACTGTTGGACCGATTTAAATGAAATTTACATGGTGGTACCTTATATCACCGGTCAACATTTTAGATACTTTTCATCCCGGAAAATTAAAGAGTTCCTGTGGGATAGTTAAAAAACTATAGTAACTTATACAGCTTAGTACACAAAAATTACTGATTGGATTTAATGAAACTTTACAATAATATGGTTCATACATTAGAATAACAAATAGGCTACTTTTTATTACGGAAAAATGTACGGTTCCCGTGGAATAGATTTGATTTGTTTGTCCAGAGGCGAACCCGAGCAAAGCGAGGGTGAGCCGCTAGTGAATATTATATTTCTGGTGATACTGTTGAGGATTTTTATAACGAAATCCGAACATATTTTAAATAGGTTTTGTAAAAATTGAAATTTTTAATTACTTTTTCAGATGATCTCTAATAAACAGCGATTCAAGTTTAAACTACAAACGTACACACCCGAGGGTTCGGGATCGGGGTTCGAGACCCCCAATTTTCATCTTAAGGAACTGTTGTAACATAAGAAAGTTTTTACGCTATAAATAAAAGTCTTGAAAAATTTAGACGCTTTATTTGATAAAGTACTCGCGCAAAAGAGATTCTTTTTGCCTCTTTTATTCAATACAAAAAAATATTGTTAACTTCAACTACTTAGGCAAAGTTCTAAGTTCGGATGTTAAAATATAAAAGTTTCCATATATTTTTTAGTATTGAAGCAACCGTATAGAGCTTTCTTATAAGCACAATCTTGTTTGCAGCATGTCACGGGTTCGATCTCAGTACAGTTCAAATTAGATTCAAAAAAACAAGATTGTTAGTACTCTAGGGCAACTTTAAAGACTTATTGAATTTTTACAACATATTTTTAGACGTCCAAATTAGACTAGCACAATGAAACAAAAATTTCAAGCGAGAAATACATATTTATAGACATACTATTTGTCTAAGTCCAAACTATATGAAATAGATATTACCTACACATATCATAAAATAGTAAGTACCTGGCGAGCGAGCTTCGCTTCGAGTTCTTTTTTGTTATATCGTATTTTTTAGATAAAAAAAACTAAAAACTTAAAAAAAAAACTAACAAAAGCAAAAACTTTGTATCCGAACGGGATTCAAACCCGGAATACTGTGAATGTCAATCTTGCGCCTTGGCCGCTTGACTACGATGCTTATGCCCGAGCGTAAGAAATCATCGATCATGTTTTGTGTGGAATAATGCGAAAGAAAACCGCATGAAAACTCGAAAACACGCGTTTTCCCAGACATAAGACTAATCTAGATCCATTTTTCGCCCCCGAAAACCCGCACATACCAAATTTCAGTGAAATCGTTACAGCCGTTTCCGAAATCGCCGGTATAAATAAACAAATGTACCTATAAGAATTGCTCGTTTAAATATATTAGATTAGATAAAGTGAAATCTGTACATGAAATAATTTTTAAAACAATTACTCTTACGTATTATCTAAACAGATAAATAAAATTGGAGTGTCTGTTTGTAATATTAAAATAACCGCTTTTTACTAAAAGCATATGGATGTATACGAGGTACATATACCAAAACAACATCTTCTACACTTTTTGTCTGTCTATTTGTTCCGGCTAATCTCTGAAACGGCTGGGCAGATTTTGACGGGACTTTCATTGGCAGATAGCTGATGTTATATGGAGTAACTTAGGCTACTTTTATTTTAGAAAGAAAAAATAGGGTCCCACGAAAAAAAATTAAAACCAAAAAAAAATACACAATATAGCTAGTACGTAATATAGACCCCAAAACAATAGTTATTAAAATGTTTGTCTGTTTGTCTGTATATCTGTTTACTTTCACGCAAAAGTACTGAACGGATTTTAATTAAGTTTTGTGTAGTGACTTATTACTTGTGTCAACGTTAGAATACCTTTTACCTACAAAAAAATCTTTTATTCTCACGAGAAAATACAATAACTGGTATTGTCGAGTCATCCATAGGAATTTACATAGCTAACGCTGGCTAAACCTTAAGAGATACATCAAAACAATGTACTAGAAAATTTTAGTTCTTAAAAAGGTCTACAGAAAAGTCCTCAACAGCTTATGTCTATCTCCTAAGCAACACTCAGAATAAATGTTTTTATTTATTTTAAACCTAGGTACCTAGGGACAGGGACGATCCGAGCGAAAGGAGGGTAAGTCCTTAATACTAGTACTGATACATTTTATATCAATTGGGACAATAGCAATGAATAAATATTTAAATTAAAGTGTAATTTCAAATAACATTTTGGACAGAAACCACTATTAGGATCGACCAAATACAAATATAATTGAAATGGAATTTCTAAACTGCTAATCAAATTTGAATGGTAAGGTCAGATTTGTTATGTATAACTGCTTCCCGCTGTATTTTATAGTGTTACTAGCGACTCACCCTTGCTCCGCTCGGGTTTGTCCCTTCGTTTTAACGTTTAGTATAGATTTCTCAGAGGTGAGATATTTTCCCGCAGAAAAAAGTATTCTGTATGTCAACCCAGATAACCAGCTATCATGACACCACATTTCATCAAAATCCTTCCAGTGGTTTTTCCATGATAAGATCACAGACAGACAGAAAGACAAAAATTCTAAAAACTATGGATTCGGCCTCCGTATCGATAATAATAATGTCTATTTCAATAAACATTTCCAAAAAAATATTTAATGTACAGATTCGACTAAGACACAATTTTATTATATGTATAGAACTTTTTTTTTATTACACTAGCTTTTAAATGCGTTTCCGCCTGCATATTTTATTTATGTATAATGTCATCGCTCTTTAGCGTCGGAAAGTGACGAATACCTCTTTAATAAACAGGCTGTGTAATATGCAAAAATTAAATATCACCGGAAGTACTTCCAGAGATTGAGCATTCAAATAAACACAAACTTTTTAGTTTCATATATTAAATTCAATTCAATTGTCTTGTTAATGGCTACAAAACGTGGCTGTTCAGCACAGATTACTTCGCCAATGTCATGTAGAATGGAGAAAATACGAAAGAGATTGGTTGGTAAAATAAGATCAGTTTTATATATCAATAGAATATATATTTATATGTTTATATATTGTATTTATATTGTTTTACATATTATGCTTATTCTTATATATTTTCTTATCATTTCTTTGCACTTTTTCTTCCTGTCCTGCTGTATAACACAATTTCCCACATACATGGGTTGACTGGAAGAGATCTCTTATAGAGATAATTCCACCTTTGTCCACTTTATTTTCTATGTATTTTTTATTACTTGTAGTGCAATAAAGAATATAATAGAAATATTATTTCATTTTTTAATAAAACAAAACTATATAACGTTTGGCTTAAACTTTGATTTTAACGCATGTTAAGTTTCCATCGATAGCTTTGAGCTATTTCGTATGGGACACAAAGCGAACATCGTAACTGGTTGCTCCGCTCACTGTTTCGCCTATATTCGAAACATATTCAGATTTGTTAGCAATTCCGTGAATTCGATATGTATGATTTATACAAGAGTACACTTCCCTTATTAAATTTACACACAAATAATTTCATTGGGTACATATTGTATTCAGCCCTTGTTGATGTCCCACTGCTGGGCACGGGCCTCCCTTTCAATACGAGGGGATCAGGTCATAGTCCACCACGCTGGCTAAGTGCAGGTTGGCGGACTTCACATGTCTTTCGAAAACTTGCTAGGTTTCCTTGACGTTTTCCTGATTTCCTGATTTTTTCCTGAGTTTTCCTGATGTTTTCCTTTACAGTAAGACAAGTGGTAATCATGTTGAAAATGAAACATATTAAAAAATCGCACTATTTGTTTAGAGACTTGTAGCACTCGCCAAACTATAAATTATTGTCGCGTAGTGGAGAGTGTGTAATGTCTTTGTGTGAAAAACTGACAAATCAAAAAACACCCTTCTGTTTAAATCAATTTGTGTGATTTCTTTAATTGGAAATATTTCTGGTCAAATATATGTATTGTAAATATGTTTTTCATATCGGATTACTGTTATATATGCGAAAATTTGTGTGTATGTATGTAACTTTGTTATTCCATTACGCTGTAAGTGCTGGACGAATTCAGATGAAACTGAGAATACAGCTAGACTTGACATTATACAGGTACAGTGCTATAAGCATCATTTGGTACGTGGCGGAAATCAGAACTAACACCGCCATCTTGTAAAGCGTCACTCTTGAAAGAAGTTGGAGTTGATTATTGTTGTGGATATTTCGTGCTTTTATTTCAATAAAAATATCTCAAAACATGAAGTGGTGTTAGAGAGATTAGGAGGTTTTTCTTTATAAGAGAAAAACTCTATTTTCACACCCACGCCCTCATGTCAATGTCACCTATGTGCCAAATGATCCTTGTAGCACTGTAAGCTACTACTATGCATTTAGGATTAGAATAGTTATATAATATGAAAAACAATATAACGTGTATGTAAAATTGAATTGGCACAAACAGCGGATTGATTTTTGGCTTCCCGACACATTAAAATTGTATAACAATATTGGACAGCAGGTTGATGTCTGCATCAATATTATAGAAGTGCCTACGAGTATCTATATACAGTATAAAACAAAGTCGCTCCCGCTGTTTGTACGCTTAGAGCTTTTAAACTATGCAACGAATTTTAATGCAGTTTTCAGCAATAGATAGAGTAACTCAAGAGGAAAGTTTATATGTTAAATATATGCATATTATAGTACAGAAAAGCCGAGAAATTCAAAGATTTGTATTGTGAGGCTTACGTTGGCTACCTAGAGACTAAATATGTAAAACTCTATATAAAACTTTTAAATAAAACTATCTTTTCGGATTATTTCGCGGATTTATTTTGATTTTTGGTTCCCGACGTTTCGCTTTACAGCAATCATGGTCACGGGAAAGACTATGGTGTTAAACATCTCAAAGGCGTTATATACTTGTTACAAAAATCAGGAACCAAAAATCAAAATAAATCCGCGAAATAATCCGAAAAGATAGTTTTATTTAAAATGTCAAATATTCGCGTAAATCTAAGAAAGTATTCTATATAAAACTCTTAAAAAACACTTACTCTTACTCTTAAAAACTCTTGAAAAATATAAAACTCTATATAATACTCTAATATGGATAAATCTCGATTTTCAACTTGTGATATGATCATCATCGTATTATCCATAAAAAAAATTGCCTCGATCGTTTCTAGATGACCATCAACTCATAGATATGAAAACTTTGAAATCGCGCTGATATTATAAATGCAAAAATATGTATGTATATGTATTCATGTGTTTGCTACTTTTTTACGCTGTTACTGCTTAACGAATTAGAGTAAAATTTACAATAAAGACAGCTTATGTCTTGGCTTAATAAATACTGTACTTTTTATCAGTTAAAACTATACAAAATAATCATCGAATAAATAATGTTGGATGGCATTTATTTTAAACTCACTTTCAAAAAGGAAAACGTTTTTAAGCAGGAACGGTACGGATAACTCGTGATTTCCTTGAACACTCGATATTGACCTATATTTCGCATTTTATAAAACACTTTAAAATTCGCCCTGCATATTAAAGAAATCCATATTAATAATTTTCCGTATTAATAATATTATAAATGTGAAAGTTTGTGTGTATGTATGGATGTGTGTCTTTCACGCCAGAACAGCTAAACGGATCTAGATGAAATTTGGCACAAAGATAGATTATAGTCTGGAATAACACATAGGCTTTTTATCCCGGAAACGTGTACGCTTCCCCTGGGATAGGTTTGTTTTTGTTTTCCTAGAGACGGAACCGAGCGAAACGCGGGTAAGCCGCTAGTATACCATAATTTATAAAACTTTTGACATTTGCTCTTGGATTAGTTTAAGATGAAATTTAGTATGAAAAACAATATTTATTAGTCTGTTACAATATTTTAATAAAGTCTACAAGTTCAATTTCTTCAGGAAAATTCAGCGACGCGGCATAATTTAATAAGCGACGGCCATTTCGACGAAATTCGGTCAAATTGAAGACAAACAAACAGAAGGTATGAAAGGTATATTATAACGAAATGGATTTTGCGACGCGAAAGTGAACGATTACAGTGTTAAATTTAATAAGCCTTTTGAAATTAATCTATTTTATTTTGAAATGACGTCTTTTCTTTTCACTAAATGTTTTCATTTCAATCTTTTATTTAGTAGAAATAAATGCCAAATTATGTTTTTTGTTTTGTCATCCTTTTACGTAGCAATGGAACATTATAATGTGATTTTTTTATCATAAATTGTTTATGGGCCAAAGTAAAAAAGATACTAATAATAATCGCTTCTTGGTCGAAAGTCGACGATAATTAAGTTTCTTCGATATGAAAGTTTCGCAAAAGTTATCTCTGTAACTTTTAAAGCTTCCTCAATATATATTATTATATTCATAGTTTTTTTTGCATTTTATAGTAAGAGTACGTAATACATACTTTAACATACAAAGAGCTTTTTTCAAATCAGTCCCGTACTTTCAAAAATTAGCACAAGTACTTTACTGCACAAACAAATTCTCCAGCCTTATACATATTAATATTAAATTAATGAATTAATAGGCTATCTAACATTATGCTGCAGCTTTTAGAAGAAAATAATTGTAATGGAGCCGAGCGAAAAAGCAAATTGTAGCTTTCAGCAGCATTTCTACATATAAAGTTCATCTGCGCCCAAGGTTCATGCTAACATTTCTAAGTTAGCGCAATGTACTTCATAAGAGGTACAAAATTTTCTTTACATATATCCATACTAATATTATAAATGTGTAAGTGTGTTTGTTTGTGTTTTTATTTGTTTGTTTGTTTGTTTGTCCTTCTTTCACGCCAAAATGGAGTGAATGATTAGCGTGATTTTTTTGGGTGGAAATAATTGGAGGGCTAAACAGTGACATAGACTACTTTTTACCGCGGAAGTTTATCTCACTCCCACGGGAAAACACGTTATAATACAACCCAAAAAATATTTGTGATCAGAATTATTTGAAACTTGGTATTAATGCTTTTTAATATAATTAAAAAAACGTATTTTAGTATTCGAAATTCATCCCATAACGGGCTAAAATAGCCGATGAAAGTTTGTATGAAAACTACTTTTTTAGAGCTTTTTTGTCGTTCTAGCGCAAGTAAAGCCGCTGGTTTTACTAGTTAAAACGAGAAAAATGAGGACAAACCATTGGTCTTATCACCTCTTAGTGTTAACATTACATCTTATATCTAATTTTAGATACATTGAAATCGGTCAACAACTTAAGTCTCCCTTAAGTGGTTTAAAAGATAAACTTCGCGTGAGTTGAAGTAGTCGCAGCGGTTTATAAATCGATAGCCACGCCATTAACCCAGAAAGCGACTGTTTGGTAAACATTACTACTATCTTTCAAATACACTTGCCCTATTTGGGAAATATTTTCAGAAAAATATGTATGTATATGTAGGTGAAATTTCATTATTAATATAGTAAACTTAAATATATATATAATTACAGCGCAATCTAGTTCCATGGTAAACTACGAGGCTTGTGTTATGGAAACCAGATAGTTGATACACTACACATATATAACTATAAATACATACATATTATAAATATAAACACCCATGATTGGAGTACAAACATTCGTGCTCATCACACAAATGAATGTCCCCAGCGGGACTCGAATCCGCGACCGCTGGCACAGCAAGTAGAATCACTACAAACTGAGCCAAACGTGTCGTCAAAGATAGTAATGGATTGATTGGTTTTGTATAAAAAATAACAGAGCAAACAAAACGGGTTAATATAAATTTGTATTCCCAGTGGTCGAAAATCGACCATAATCGTAATTAACGGATTTTGGGACAGTTTTTTTAATAGATAGAGTGATTCAAGAGGAAGGTTTATATGTATAATATATGCATAATATAGTAGAAAAACACTGATAATTTTAGAGGTTTCTAGTGTGATGTCGTAAATAAACACATTTTTTTGCGCTTACATTGCAAACTCTGGCTGAACCCTACAATATAGATCAAAATAATGTATTACAGTATTGTACACCTTAAAAAGGTCTACAAAAAAGTCCGCGATGGCATATGTCAATATATAAAATTGAAGAGTTTGTTTTTTTTTTTTAAATATAAACTTTAGAACAGTACTGAAGTTACAAATCTTCTACTAAAGTTATTAGTCGCTCTATCTATTAAAAAAACCGCATCAAAATTCGTTGCGTAGTTTTAAAGATCTAAGCACATTATATAGGGACAGAAAAACAGCGGGAAGCGACTTTGTTTTATATTATGTAGTGATGATGTACGTATCGATGTATAGATTTTATGGACACTTACGTTAACTGTACTTTAGTGGGATGTATATAGATATACATTCCATTAAAGTACAGTATGTGCAAAATGACGCATTCATTATTAAGTCAATATCGTATACAAAACGATAATTATTTTCATTTTAAACGTACAATTTAATCTTCTGTACATATAATAATGATAGCAAATATATTTTAAAATGTAGTTATTTACTATTTCACTCAAAGAGGAGATTAATTTTATAAATTAAATCTTATTCGACGTGACGTATCGAAGTGCTTCGCGCAACTCCGTGAATTGTTTTACTATATAAAAATGTTTTTCAGAAAAGGATATAATCTATACTTATACTTAATATTATACAGAGGTAAGATTTTTTTGTTTGTTTGTTTGTACCGAATAAGCTCCGAAACTACTGAACTGATTTAGATGAAATTTGGTAAGAGTAGTTTGAGATCCTGGGAAGGGCATAGAGTAGTTTTTATCTCGGAAATCATCCCTTGAGGGGGTGAAAATGGGAATGAACGTTGTATAAAATTGGTGACACTTTCTTCATTCCACTATTATTATGAACTAGCGACTTACCCACGCTTCGCTCAGGTTCGTCCCTAGGTACGTTTTAACGGTTAATCTGGAAATAAACTTACTTACATATGTAAGTATAAAAAAGTAGGTAAGTACTTTAGAAAATTTTCAAATCATCCCCTATTTTATCTTGATTTGTCATAAACGCTAAAATACTTTATATTTCTTACAAAAATTGTAGGATATAATGATTTTTTTTCCTTAACTTGAGAAATAATTTGTTCTCAATGCAAAACTTCAACCCCTATTTCACCCTTTACAAGTTATTTTTTTGTGATAAAAAGTATCCTGTGTTCTTCTTTAAGGTATCATTCCTCTCATATTCATCATCTCAATGTTTATCAAAATTGGTTAAGCGGTTTAAGCGTAAAAACGTAACTGACAGACAGACATTTTCACACTTTCGCATATTAGTACGGATTTTGTATATGTGTATGCTTATTACTCCTTCACGCCAAAACTGTTGAACGGATTTGGATGAAATTTAGTACTCAGATTGAGTAAGACTCTTAATACAAACGTAAATAGGGCACATTTAGGTGATTTACAAAATAAATTGCTTAAAATGGATATCGTGTTTCAAAAAACACGTTAAGTTGATATAATTTTATTTTATTTTTATTTGTCAATGCAATTATGATTTTCTCAAAGAGTCTTTTGATCACATTAAAAAATAGGACCGTTTGGCAACAAAGAATATTTCAAGTTGATTAAACGTTTTTCCATACAAAATGTATGGAGAAGGATTTTGGCGATTTCTGTCATTTCTAGTACTCAAACCTTAAATGGTCCCATAGAGTCTTTTGATCCCTACATGAAATAGGATCGATTGACATGAAAAAATTTTTTTTCGTATTTGAGCATTTTTCTCGCTGACTGTACATTTTTTCCAAAATCTGTAAATGCAGTTTAGAATATCTCAAAAAGTTATGGATGGTCTCCTAGGAGCGTTTTCCTGTAACTATAGTATTTAAGGTACCTGCCCTTACTGTCCCGTCTCAAAAATCCACCCTGTATATGTTGGGACATTAACACAGCATCATCTAGTTCCATGGTAAGCTACGAGGCTTGTGTTATGGACACCAGATAGTTGATACACTACACAAATATAACTTGAAAATACATACATATTATAAATATAAATACCCATGACTGGAGTACAAACATTCGTGCTCATCACACAAATGAATATCCCCAGCGGGACTCGAACCTGCGACCGCTGACACAGCAAGTACAGTCACTACAAACTGAGTCAAACATGTCATTGTCAATCATATTATATTTTTTTATGTTTCGAGAAAAATAGGATCTTACAATTCTACATTCGTGCAGATAAAAGTGTATTCAAATGCCTCGAGCGAGGAGAATGAATGAATAATAAAACGTTAGTGCAAAATGTACCTATGTGATATACTCACATATTTAAATTACTATCTAAATTTTACCTTTTAAAGATTCCAACCGAATATAGATCCTGAACATATAAGAAACTAGCGACTCACCCTCGCTTCGCTTTGGGTTCGTCCCTATAAAAACCAAATTTTTCCCGCGGGAACCGTACATTT
The DNA here is from genome assembly GCA_905404265.1 of Fabriciana adippe. Taxonomy (NCBI): domain Eukaryota; kingdom Metazoa; phylum Arthropoda; class Insecta; order Lepidoptera; family Nymphalidae; genus Fabriciana; species Fabriciana adippe. The sequence continues at coordinate 1,080,033 of FR989993.1, forward strand.
TTCCGGGATGATATATAGCCTATAGCCTTCCTCAGTTAACGGGCTATCCAATGCAAAAATAATTTTTCAAATCGGTTTAGTAGTTCTTGAGATTAGCGCGTTCAACCAAACAAACAAACAAACTCTTCAGCTTTATAATATTAAGTATAGATGGAATAAAATACCGAACTTTTCACAGATTTTTTTATTGTAGCTTAAAAATTGCACACTGTCTATAAATTGAGAAATATTTCACGAAGATTCATAAAACCACTAAAAATAAACCTTAACGTAATAGCAAAAGCTTGAAATTGCTCAAATATATTTTACGTAATGTCCAAGATTTTTTTTCAACTTTTGAATAAGTTGAACTTGAGTTTTCAGCAAAAAAAATTGATTCTGTAAACGTTCGTGCTTTACATTTCGACCTTTTCATACGATGAATGCTATTTGCGATTGTGCTCGATAATTTGGGTCGAAGAAAAGTGGCCGAAACATAATGTGGAACTGGATCTTTTGATAGACTTTCGTATTCAGACTTACAAATAGCTAGAACCACATTTTTGAAAGTTACATCGATTTGGCATTTTATTTGAGATTAGCGGCTTACCCCCGCTTCGCTCGGGTTCGTCGCTAGGTACGTTTTACATAGATATTTAAAATAGTTAGTTATTTGCCAGCGTTAGCCATATAAATTTTAATATATTTTTTTGAATTTTTCTGATGTAATACTTAACCATAGACAAAATTACGTTTAGCTGTCATTTGTGTTTTGTTATTCCATATCAGATGCGTTTTTATTATACCACCTTTTATAGTGACTTATATTTTCTTTGACGTTTTATATCACGTCACACGAGAACGCGGTCGAACGGGATAAAAAGTATCCTATGTCCGCCTCCTGGTTCAAAGCTACCTCCCCACCAAATTTCAGCCAAATTGGATTCAGATGTTCTTGAGTTGTAAATAGTGTAACTAACACGACTTTCTTTTATATATATAGATAGTTGATGTGAATTTAAAACCTTATGTACATATATGCATTCAGCCCTTTTTAGCGTCCCACTGCTGGGCACGGGCCTCCCTTCAATACGAGGGGGATCAGGCCATAGTCTACCACGCTAGCCAAGTGCGGGTTAGCGGACTTCACACGTCTTTCGAAAATTTGCTAGGTTCTCTCTGACATGCAGGTTTCCTCACGATGTTTCCCTTCACCGTAAGGCAAATGGTAATCATGTTAGAAATGATTCGCACATGAATATATCAGAGGTGCGAGACTCGGGATTTGAACCCGCTTCTCTTGGTTTCCCAAGTGAGTGCGTTTCCACTGGGCTACCATATGTACATATATAATGAATTATTTATTTATTCATTTAAAAAAAAAACGATTTTCCAAAGACTCTTATTTAATATTTTTTCAGTCTAGCAGAAAAACTGATTTACTGCTCTTATAAACCTACTTTTTCGCACTTAGAGAGATTATATAATTTTGTAGATACATCGGTAATAAGTATGATTTTTGAGACGTTAAAAATTTTGGTCTCTTCTGTGACCATGTTTGATGTAAGGCATACCAAAAAATGACAAAAATCATTTTTTTTTAAAACGCAAAAAAATAACTTAATTAACGCAAGATATTCGGTACATCTGAGAAAGTGTTACTGTCTTATCTATTTGTAAATGTACACATTGTCCAAGCCATGATTTATAAATACGAGTTGATTCAACTAGAATAAAGTTCTTCGAAAATTGTAAGTGGCTGTTCTTATTTATTGATCAAATTTCAGCAAAGAGCGCTGGAATCCTAGCGAATATCCCTCATTTGTCGTCTGTTTGGCTTCATTCGAGTAGCGACGGTTTTATTTACCTTACCGTTGTTTCACAAGGCTTCGAATAAACGCGCAGGTATTTATTCGTGTTAAGGTTTCATGAGGCATCAAATAGAAAGGAATTTTGCCATTCATATGCAGTGTCTGAAGAGAATTTCAGTTTGTACTTATTACGTATTAGGACGTGCATACGCGTACGTTTACGACTTACATGGTATGTACGGTAGGATATAATGTTTTTGTCGTAGAGTATTATTTCAAAGCTAGCTTCCCTTAGTTTTTCATATAACTTGTTTGCTGCAATCGTTATACCATATATACTATCCATTATAGGGCACTATAGTTTCAGTGATATGTCATTAGGGTCTGGTTTTTTTTTTTAGGTTTTGGTCCAAAGGCGTTTGCATTCTCAATTTGATGTAAACTTCCTTTTAGAAAGCCTAAATTGTACTGTTTCACGTTTCTGAGCGTATTTAAGATTTTTAATTTAATTTTGGTGCTAATGACCCTAAGAGTATTAATTTGAAATGAGTAAATATCGTTGCCTTAGTACTTATTTTTTCAAACTATCAATACTTATTGTACTAATATACTCGTACTATATGTAATCGAGAGTTTTTCCTTTATTTTGAAAACAAAGCTTTATTTCTAAGATTTATATACATTATACATTTATATATATAAAACAAAGTCGGATTAGTTACACCATTTATAATTCAAGAACGACCGAATTGATCTCCATGATTTTTGTTTTCTTGAATTTGTCTCCTCCCCGAATAGCAGAAAAACTACTAAAACATCGAATAAATTCACGAAAAATACAATTTCAAAAAAAAAATGATTCCATATTAAGCGTCAAAATGTATCTAATGACGAACCTGAGCGAAGAGAGGGTGAGTCGCTAGTATGTAGATGCATTATTTATAATACATATATATATTTAATAAAGCGGAAAAATGTATTATATATAATACATTTTTTCCGCTTTATTAAAGTAAATTATGTATTTAATATCAATAGCGTTAGCATTTGAAGTCAAGTCAAAGTTTTTTTTTTGTTAAGATTCACCAGTGGCAATTACAATATTACAGTAAAAATGATAAATTATGTTACAAAGTTCTTATTGCTAAATGCATTACCTTTTAAGATGAATACCGCATAAGAAAATATGTGTTAAATAATTATATATAAATTCTATGATCTAAAGAAATTAAAGGAACAAAATCTACCAATTATTTAATTGATATTGTATGAAGATTGTTTTTTTAGTATATAATTTCTATGAAATAAATCTTTAAAATTTCACTAAGTAATGTATAGTATATTCTAAACTGGTTTATAACTTTTGAAAAATTTTGGACACAAAAATTATATTAATAATAAAAAAAATTGTTAAAAATAAGACAGAAAATACCATTTTTTTTTATTGAACACCAAAAATCCTTTAAGTACAAGTTTAAAAAAATTATGCGCCAGCTTTTACTTTACTGTATGTATTGATTCCCTTTATGCAAAAGTACCATCAGGAGCTTTTAAGCTCATTCGTGATATGAAATATTTGAAGACATCGCTTGGAGCGTGTAAATATGTATGGAATACGTTCAACCAGCGTTCGTTGGGATATGGAGTTCGAGTTATTTACGTATGATACATTTTGCGATCTGTATATGCGAGTAAAGGTATTTGGTAGGCTTGTAGGTAAAATATGTCTGAATGCAGTATTAGGATGATTGCTGATGTATAAAAGATTTATTGAACTATAATAACCTGGTTAGGTTTTGTCTACGTGTAACGTGATAGATACTTATTTTCATACATAGAAATATAAATATGATGGGACATTAACACACAGCACCATCTAGTTCCATGGTAAGCTACGAGGCTTGTGTTATGGATACCAGATAGTTGATACACTACACATACTTAAGTTTTAAATACATACATATTATAAATATAAACACCCATGACTGGAGTACAAACGTTCGTGCTTATCATATAAATGAATGCCCCCAACGGGACTTGAACCCGCGACCGCTGACACAGCAAGTAAGGTTACTACAAACTGAGCCAAACGTGTCGTCAGAACCATATATGCATTATGTACTTAAATAAAATTTAAATTGTGTTCAGACAAATCGTTACTAAGAAAAATCCGTTTTTATGATAATACTTTTATAGATTGAAGCGAATATTTGACATTTTAATTAAAACTACTTTTTCAGATTTTTTCGCGAATTTATTTTAATTTTTAGTTCCCGACGTTTCGAAAATTTTACAGCAATCATGGTCACGGGAGAGGCTAAGGTTTTAGATGTCTTAAAACTTAAAAGTCATTAAATATATCAAATATTGATCTATTTGATATACATACATAGGACATTAAATTTTGTCTCTTTTATCATTCTCAATATATTAATCATAGATGAGATATTTTCCCGCAGTAAAAAGTATCCTATATGGTGACTCGGATAATCATTTATCATCTTATCTTTCATATTAGTTTTCTCGTGATGCGTTCCCAGACAGACAGAAAAACAGACGAAAATGCTAAAAAATATACATTTGGTCTCTGTATCGATAATAATGACTATTCCAATAAGATTTTCCAAAAAATATTTAATGTACAGATTCGACTCAGAATTTTATTATATGCAGGTATAGATTGTCTCATTAAAAATATGAAATATGATCAATATTTCCATTGCATGGTGGATTAATGTCATTTCTATCCATGGAAAATCTAGTAAGTTCTAAGATCGAAGTTTTATAAGTATATTGTGCTAATTATAACAACTTGCATGTGACCATTTTATTGTTCAGGAAAAACAAACTCGGAAAGTGCTTATGAAAACAAAAATTGTTTAATTTCCGGCGATTGTAAACATTTTGAGCTTATTTGATTGGATTATCCATTTTTTTAAGCCTACTTCCGGCCATTACTGAACGAATATCTGAATGAAATGAGTCGCCAATATAGTGCTAACTATTTCGGTCTTAGGCCGGCCGCAACCATTTTGGTTTCCGCCACCTTTTAAGATCTCAGTTCATACATATTGTGGTCATAGGTTACAAAATAATTGATAAGATGACTTTCTACGATTGGTTGCGAATACAAATAAAAATTATGTATATTTAAACAATTATTCAAGCGTTATATCAGATAATCATAATATGTCATGCGTATATTGTTTTTTAAATGTCAATCCGTAAGTGATGTCATTTTCAGATTTTCCCATTTTTAGGTCAAATACTCGAATAGTAATATTCAAATAGTACAAGTAACCAATTATTTGTCGATAGTCAAGGATATTTGCTATACAAAATACATAGACGACAGACAGGCATTTGACGACACGTTTGACTCAGTTTGTAGTGACCCTTCTTGCTGTGCTAACAGTCGCGGTTTCGAGTCCTGCTGTAGACATTCCTTTGTGTGAAAAGCACGAATGTTTGAACTCTAGTCATGGGTGTTTATATTTATAATTTGTATGTATTTCAAAGTTATATATGTGTAGTGTATCAACTATCTGGTATACATAACACAAGCCTCGTAGCTTACCATAGAACTAGATGGTGTGGTGTTAATGTCCCAACATGTTTATTTATTTATTAACAAACATTAACCAAGATCGCGAACTTCGGAATTAAGACAGACCACTAAGCTAAGAAAGGGTTGAAATATGTAAACAGTGTCAGAAATTGTGACTCTTCGTCTCCATTCAAAATTAGATATTCAATAGTTTGATTAATGATAATAGTTGATCTACTATTCAATAACATTGGCATTAAGCAATTTACACAATTATTATGCTACTAGCGACTCACCCTCGCTTCGCTTCGGGTTCGTCCCTAGGCAAAAACAAATCTATCCCACGGGAACCTCACATTTTTCCGGGACGATATATAGTTTATAGCCTTCTGCAGTTAACGGGCTATCTAATGCAAAAAGAATTTTTCAAATCGGATTAGTAATTCCTGAGATTAGCGCGTTCAACCAAACAAACAAATAAACTCTTCAGCTTTATAATATTAGTATAGATTTAGTTTCACACAGTTTCCACTACGCGAAAGTATATTACGTATGTACCTCCTCCTTTGCCTATTTACATATATATAGATTTGTGACTCGCCCTTGCTTCGCTCGAGTTCGTCCCTAGGTACGTTTTGACTGTTAGTATGGAATAGATAGGCTATTTATTATATATATACATAGGTATGATGAGTTGTTGTGGGTTGTATTATAACGTGTTTTCCTGTAGGATTGAGATAATTTCCCACGGTTAAAAGTAACCTATATCACTTTCCAGTCCTCCAACTATCTCCACACAAATAATAATATAGTAAATCACGCCACTCTGTCACTCTGTTTTGACGTGAAAGAAGGACAAACAAAGAAACAAATAGATTTTTACATATTTTATGACATTAAATATATAATCTATACATATAATAAAATTTTAACTAAGCCAAATCTGTACATTAAATATTTTTTGGAAAATCTTATTGAAATAGACTTTATTATCGATACAGAAGCCACATCTAAATGATAGCTGGTTATCTGGGTCAACATATAGGATACTTTTTATTGCGGGAAAATATCTCATCTCTAGGCTAAACGTTAAAACGTAACTAGGGACGAACCCGAGCGGAGCGAGGGTGAGTTGCTAGTATATATATAAGTATGGATACAATGTATACAACGATTATTCCTATCCCAACTTTAAAGTCAGTTAAAGTAATATAAAGTTGCTTTAGAATTTTGAACGAGTTAATTCACGTGTTTGTTTTGGCGGAATTATTTAGGAGGAGTCGGGTTTGTTTCTTTTGTTTGCTTTAACATATGTAGTTGCTAAGTTATACTGTCGTATTATATACTATCGACTTACTCCAACTTCGCTTGCATATGTCCTTGGATCCCTTTTGTATTTATAATATTACTAGCAGAATCCGCGGCTTTACTCGTGCTAAAACTACAAAAAATCTAAAAAGAGTATTCATACAAACTTTCATGCCCCATTTTATCCCCTTATGGGGTGAATTTCGAAAATACGTATATATTTAATTGTATTGAAAAGCATTAACACCAAGTTTCAGGTAATTCTGATCATAAATATTTTTTTGAGTTATAATATAAGTTGTTTTCCCGTGGGAATGAGATAATCTTCCGCGGTAAAATGTAGTATGTCGCACTCTCCAGCCCTCTAACTATCTCCACACAAAAAATCACGCCAATACGTCATTCCATTTTGACGTGAAAAAAAGACAGATAAACAAACAAACAAACAAACAAACAAAGGCACTTTCACATTTATAATATTAAAATAAATAATATTATATACGGCAGCGCCTTTTGGAAAATTTTATTACTAACTAGCCTGTACCCTAAGTGTTTCTTTAGGTCATAGTCTATCAGTTTACTAAATTTCATCAAAATCCGTCTATCTGTTTCAGCGTGAAGTAATAACAAACATACACACAAATAAACTTTCGAATTTATAATAGGTAGGTATTGTGATTGTACATCCAGTAATATATCTGCATACTTAGGGAATATTTCAATAAAGAATATGCGTGATTTTTTTTAATTTATTACACAATAGCTAACATCTTTATATAACTGTAAAAAATATCCAGCTCCAAAAAACTAAAATTTAGTATAAAAAAATATATACACCGATACGGATACATTAAACGCCCGCTATTTCGCGCGCTTGGCGTGATGTCACAGTATTATACATTGAAAAATAACGACTTTAGTTTGTAGCGACAAAAACGCTAATCGCTCTGTTATGATAATACTTTGACCTCATATTCTACCTGACCAATGGCGTGCGTTTCAACTACTTCGAATATCCCACCTATATTTGCATATTTTAATAATTATTTTCTTATCAAAAAGAAAGTATATAAAAAAATGATATAGTCTTAATTCAAAAGCAGTAAATATTATATAAAAAAAATATTTCACCATTTTTTAAATAACATGCATATTTGACCAAATATCGTACGGGAACTTTTGTTTTTCTTCGGCCTATATTAATATCTCTTTATTTTAAGAGATGCCCATTTTCTATAAATGGAGTATAAACAAACAAACACTATCGTTTATAATATTAATAAAAACTATTGGAAAAAATACATCTTAACGTACAGTTACATTTGATCTTAAAAAGATAATATAATCTTTTTTAGATACGCGTAAGGTTTAAGCTACATATATATGAGCCTCGTATCGTAATCAAATTATTTATTTATAAGGTTTTGCTTTTGAAGTTGCTTTTGGGTTGTTGCTGCTTTTGATGTTGTCATATTATCATCCATGCTGCGAGTCCTTGCATATATGGTTACTTCAAAATTCATTTTTCAGTGAATTCATTAGACAAGAGTGATGACTTTTGATGATTAAAATATCAGTACCTGTTCGACCGAGCTTTGCTCAGGGTTCTTTTTTGTTATATCGTATTTTTAGATAACAAAAAAATAAAAATTTGAATAAATACAAAAAAAAAAAAAAAAAAGTAAAAACTTTAAATCCGGTATTCGAAATTCGAAAAATCGGTATTCGAACTCGAACACCTGTGATTGTTAATCTTGCACCTTGGTGGCTTGACCACGATGCTTATACCTGAGTGTAAGAAATTATCGACCATTTTCTGCATGGAAAAATACGTGTTTTCCCAGACAAAAATAATCTAGATCGATTTTTCGCTCCCGAAAACCCCCACATACCAAATTTCAGCGGAATCATTAGAGCCGTTACCGGGATCGCCTGTATAAATAAATAAATATATAAATAAATATACAAGAATTGCTCGTTTAAATATATGAGATTTATATATAATTAATATAAAAACATACAAAAATTTTAGACACATATGTTTTTTTCAATTTTTATAATATTTTTTGTTAGCAGTTGTAAAATTTTACTAATTTTGTAATGATTTTGAAGTATAGTAATATTTTATGTCATGGTAAAGATATAATAGTATTAACACTAATAACGCCTCTCGCTTTTTGACTCAGCGAGAGGAAGTGACAAAGGGAAAAAATCAGGCAAGTGCGAATCTGCATCAAACTTCGATTTTTGATATCTTTTACGCAATTTGTTACGTTAAAATGAAAATAAAATACTCATCTATAATAATATTATAAAGCTGAAGAGTTTGTTTGTTTGTTTGGTTGAACGCGCTAATCTCAGGAACTACTAATCAGATTTAAAAAAATCTTTTAGCATTAGGTAGCCCGTTAACTGAGGAAGGCTATAGGCTATATATCATAGGGACGAACCGTGAGTCGCTAGTTTCTTATATGTTCAGGATCTATATTCAGTTGGAATCTTTAAAAGTTAAAATTTAGATAGTAATTTAAATATGTGAGTATAGGTACATTTGGCTATATATAATCTCGGAAAAATTAATTTTTAATATTTCAATTTTTATGATTTTACTATAAAATATTTCATTTCTAAAAAGCAATTCATCGTGATTTCGTTTCTTCAAAACATTTTACATTTTCGATGACATTGATTGAACTGATTCAAACAACCCTCTGTTTGAATCAGACGAAATTATGTATAACATGGCTTTAATTTTTACGTCTCATCACCGGAACCCTAAAAAAGAAGAGGATAATATGCGTGATTGAATCTAGCTTTCTCAAACACCAAATGGAATTTAACATTACTGCTACTTTACATCGATATTCCGTTAAGAGGGAAGCATGCGGTCGTGTTAGCCCATTCATCCTCTCACATAAGGTCCTACTCTAATTAACGAGAGGCTGCGTTTAGTAACATATCGTTGTATATGGCCATCGAAAATTCATACTCAAATTATAAATGTGAAAAAAACTGTCTGTTACTACATCACGGTATTTTTTTTTTTAATTTATTTATTTGGATCCACTAGTGATAATTACATTAAAACCTTTTTCAATTAAAGACACAATGTAACTTAATCCTAAATGCTTTACCTTTTAATATGGATACAGCATGGATTCATTTTAATTCACAATTTTAAATATCTATAGATTAAAAAATTAATAAAAGTACTATTATATCATTACCTATAAAATTAACATTGACAAAAAAAAACATATTAAAGTTAAATAATCTGGAATCGTTAAACTTCAATAAATATAAATAAAATAAAATATAGCAAGGATATAGATTGGCTACATAAAATAAAGACTGGCTAAAGGCTATCCTTGAACCTCGTCCCGCTTATCACGCGAGCGAAGCTGCGGGTAGATTCACTATAAAATGCACCGTGAAACTCGTAAACTGAGAACGCGTTCACATAATAGGCGTATTCGTAATATGGTTTAAGCCTATATTCTGTGTTGCGATAGAACAAAATAACCGATCTGAATTAACAAATATACGTATACTGGCAGATCCCGCGGCTTCCCTCGCGCTTAAACTACAAAAAAATTTTTTGCAAAAGGCATTTTTTTAAATTCACATTTTTTCGTTGTATGAGACAAAATAGCGTATATATGCTACCTTAAGCTATTTTATGAATCTCATACATAATTTTCATCTATACATAGAATAAAATTCTAAGTCAAATATTTTTTGGAAAATCTTATTGAAATAGTCATTATTATCGATACAGAGGCCGAATCTATAGTTTTTAGAATTTTTGTCTGTCTGTCTATCTGTCTGAGAACGAATCACAAGTAAACCACTGGACAGATTATGATGAAATTTGATATGATGAGAGCTGGTTATCCGGGCCAATATGTATGATACTTTTTACTGCGGGAAAATATCTCATCTCTGAGAAAATCAAAACTAAACGTTTAAGCCTCAAAACTAGGGAAGAATCCGAGCGAAGCGATAGTGAGTCGCTAGTCTCCCAATAAAATATTCGCGGTTTATTGTCCTTTGTCTCTTTCATGAAATTTCATTTTATTGATTTCAATTGACAAGATTAAATGGATATTCATTATTCATAATGAATTCATATACGAGTATAATACAATATTTTGTTATATTGAATTTTAGTCAGCATTAAATTTCCAAAAAAAATCCTGAATAAGTTTAACACCAATACTTTAATAAAATAATATTTTTTACTTAATAATTTTATCTTTTTCTAATAAGATATTAGAGATAAATTACAAAAGAGATAAATTACAAAAAGTCTCTTATATTGAAATAACCTGGAGGAATGTGAGCTTTGGCATACTGAAAGTTTTATATGAAGAAGGTCTGCAAAAAAACTAAAACTTATCGACTTTTAAGAGCTGTAAGATGACTTAGATACTTTGTAAGTTTGTGAGTTTGTGTGTAGGAAGTAATCTTTTTAACTACTGAATCTATTTAGATGAAATTTTGGTAAGAAGATAGTTTGAGACCCTGGGAAGAACAAAGAATAGTTTTTATCCCTAAAATCATCCCTTAAAGCGGTGAAAATGGTGATAAAATTTATATGAGGAATCTACCTAGGGATGAACTCGAGCGAAGTGAGGGTAAGTCGCTAGTGTTAGATGAGCTACATCGATTTTACTACGTATAAAACTGAAGTACTTTTTAGTTTGTTCGTTCTTTCATTTGATTTGAATCGCTTAATATTGAAGCCATAGATATGTAGATTTAACTTTCAAAAGTTGTTTCACATTTTGTTTTAATGTATGTAACTTTGATAAAGGAACCTCAAATACCTTAAAACTTAAAAATTTAATCAGCAACGGTCTAATTTTCACCACTGAGAGTCTGTATTTCTATATTACTACAGCTTCATCGACATTGTTCACCCGTGTGGTGCCATTATGTTTCCAACTGCCTTGCACGTAGAATGGCATAGTATAGTAGGATTTTCATATTTTGTAACAAATTTCTTTTGACTTCCTCATAAAATGACACCAAAAAGAATATTCCACTTAGCTATAATTCCATAAACATATTTTCTATAATTTTTCACTGAGTCTAAACAAACAAAAATGCCAGCTTCAAAAGTCAGCTTTTATACTCGTATATCATTTTGTGCTTTTTATAGTTGAACAACGAATACAAAGAATTTTTCACTTCTATGCAATGGTTCCACATAAATAACTAACATAGACCGAGCAGATTTAAATTTTAGAGGTAAAATTTTGTATTAAAATTATTTTCAGTTATAAGTCAAATATAACACCTTTGATTACCCACATAACTTTTATCACACTTTGTTTAAGTTAATTTAATTTTGTTTCATTTTGAATAGTAAAAATTTAATATTTCACTTTGTATGCAGCAATTTCGTTTTCTAGATACCTCTCCAGTCAATAACATTGCAAAATACAAAACTACAAAGTTATTTTAGTCTACTCCATAACAGAACTAACAATAAACTTGCTTTTAAAGTTTCTTTTGACGACATATTACATTCGTTCCCATAATATTTTTAGACTATATTACTGTACTCTATTTTGTAATGTATTCAGCCCTTTTTAACGTCCCACTACTGGGCAAGAGCCTCCCTTCAATACGAGGGGCATCAGGCCATAGTCCACCACGCTGGCCAAGTGCGGGTTGGCAGACTTCACACGTCTTTTGAAAACTGGCTAGGTTCTCTCAGACATGCAGGTTTCTTATAATGTTTTCCTTCACCGTAAGACAAGTGGTAATCAAGTTGGAAATGATTCGCACATGAAAATATCAGAGGTGCGACAGCCGGGATTTGAACCCGCTTCATTTGGATTCCCAAGCGAGCGCATTACCACTGGGCTACCATTGCCTTGTTTAATAATAATTTATTCATTTTATTCTCGTGTGCCTCGTCTCGGGTAGACATGACATAACTCTAACGAATTATTTGCAGCGTAGAAAGGTGTCACGCTAATAACATTCTCGAATTTATGTATATATAAATACAACAAATCTAGCGTTTATGGTGAAAATTTGTTCGCAAATTACGAAAAGAATTCCAGAGAATCTTTAACTATATATTATAATTCAGTTAAGAATAGTTCAGAATATTTTTAAATGTTAATGAAGACAGTAATTGTAGAACATACTAGCTTTTGCCCGCAATGTCACTTGCGTAGTTTAATTAGGTATACGTTACTGGTCTAGGCCTAAGGGTACAGTTCAAGTTTGAGTTCAAACGTGATGGCAAATGGCCTTCTACCTTAATAAAAAGGCTTTAAAATGCTAAAAGAATTTTATCAAATCGAATTTGTGCTTACAAAGATAAGCGCTTACAATCAAATTAAAAATTAACTTCAAACTTTATCTTTATGTATAACTAACGGCACACCCTCGCTTTGCTCGAGTTCGCCTCTAGAAAAACAAAACAAAATTTATCCCACAGGAACCATACATTTTTCCAAAATAAAAAGTAGCCTATAATAATAAATAAATAAATAATAAATATGTTGCGATATTCACACACAGTACCATCTACGAGTAGTTCCATAGAAAGCTACGAGGCTTGTATTATGGATACCAGATAGTTGATACTCTACACATATTATATAACTTTAAGTACATACATATTATAAATATAAACACCCATGGCTGGAGTATAAACATTCGTGCTTATCACACAAATGAATGCCCCCAGCGGGACTCGAACCTGCGACCGCTGACACAGCAAGTAGGGTCACTACAAACTGAGATCTAGTATCCATAACACAGGCCTCTTAGCTTACCATGGAACTAGATGGTGCTGTGAATTAATGTCCCAACATATTTAATTATTATTTATTTATTTATTAAACATACAAAAAATACTAAATAAATATATTAATGATAGTAGTCCGATTAATGTAATTTCACTTGGAGGCGCACGCGACCACGAGCGCTGTGCAATTAATATAATGTACGGCGCTTCACATCCAATTTGCTACGTCACCTTACATGAGAATAATTATAGGCTTAATAGTTTAGACAGGTTCCTTTGTTTCTGTTTCTACAATATGTTTTAAATATCCTGTTCGTCGCAGATACGATTTCGTGTAAAGTAAAATTGAAGTTTATATTCTGTTAAGAATATAAATCGTTCAAATTTTTCTTAATAATTAAAAATAAATTAGCCAATAAAGAATATTCAGAGAGTTTCTTGTTGATGGTAATGTGTGAAATTGAGATAAATTGACTCATATGTGGTGCTATAATGCTATATTAAGCACTGTTACTCAATTTTAAAAGGAGTAACTGTTGAGTTTTTCAGGTCTTCTCAGCAAACTTGCTTTTCAAGCAGGTGGTGGCTTCCTCACGGACTGATTACACTGACACTCTTTTAATTAATTAACCAGAATAGATTCAAAAGTGTTTGTATAATAGTCTAATTTGATAAAGTAAATTTTCACTTCAATTCTGTGTCGTCTAGATCAGCTTATCGCGAAGAGAGCTCCCTAAGACTAGCTATGTGCGTAGATGTTATAGTGTAGTAGTAGTGCATAACATTTTTAAACTGCGTTCGGACGATGATTCGATTTGAACTGAGGTCAGGCGCAATACCGGCCTTTCGTGCACGAGACTCATGTGACAAATTACTTTTTTTTTAAATTATTTATTACAAAATGTACTGTAAAAAAATATGTACATTTTGTAAAAAATGAAATCATCTTCTATTAAATCTATACTAATTTATTAAGATTATATAGCTGAAGAGTTTGTTTGTTTGTTTGGTTGAACGCGCTAATCTCAGGAACTACTAATCCGATTTCAAAAAATTTTTTTTCATTAGATAGCCCGTTAACTGAGAAAGGCTATAGGCGTTATATCATCCCGGAAAAATGTACGGTTCCCGTGGGATAGATTTGTTTTTGTCTAGGGACGAACCCGAAGTGAAGCGAGGGTGAGTCGCTAGTCTCTAATATAAAGAACATACATATGTTTTCTTTATCTCCTTATACATACAACCAATTGAGATATTTCTGTGGTTTTAGTAGAAAATTTGAAAGATCTCGTACTTTTCATTTAGTTCGTTGGTTAATCTGGATACTTCAGAATCCAGCTTATTTATTTATTTTGTGAAAGAGTATTGATAAGTTCTGCTAAATAACTTAAGTCCACATTGAATCTACGGCTTTCAGTTCAATAGTTTTAATCAAATAGCCAAATCTAACGTGGCTTAATACACTTCAATTACTAAAGCGAAAGTTGTGGATTGAAAAGAAACAAACTGTTACTTTTTTAACCAACTTTCAAAATGAGAGTTTTATGATCGTCTGTACGTATTTTTATGTATTTTCACCGATTTCTCCAAAACGACTTGACCAATTTTGTTCCTTAAAATTATTTGACGTCGTAAATCATTATATATCTACAGATATAATGACTTTTGACGTGAAACGTCTTTAAAATAACAACAAAATATACGGGTGCCTGGTCAGATAAGTGGACGGTAACGAAATCGTCTATATAATCTTAACTTAATAATTACAAAACTGTTGATCTTACAAACATAAATCCAGTGTTATTATTTAACTTATATAGTCAGTTCGTTATTGTGACCTTGACTTTGCTTCAGGGTTGAGTGGGATCGCTGGGCTAAGGCACTGCAGAATAACCGAAATTGCTGTTATCGGTCCTTTCTATTCGGTGTAACTCACGACTCGTACGATTTTTATAGAATCTACTTCGATCAATTGATTTAAATAAAATACATGTAATTTGGATAAAATTTATTGGAAATGATAACCAGGAAGTATATAAAAAATTTAACAATTCAAAATGTCGACCTTAGCTCGTGCTGTAGCCAGCCGGAAACTTAAATCCGAGGGGGTTATGGTGTACGTTTGGGAACCCTAATGTCTGACGCTAAGCGAGCGAGGTGGTTCTGAGAGCATATCAAAGCTGCCAAGGCACGCTTAGGAAACAACGCCTTATGTATCTTATTTCTCATATCACAGACAATTTTTTAACAAAATTGTTGTTCAATACAATAGAAAGTATATACACTACCTATTCAGTGTCAGTTTAGTATTAAAACAATTAGAGCGAAGTCAATTTTGTTTTAATTCCAATCTTTAATACTAAAAGCGACTCGCTGAAATACACGTTTCACGTTACATCAATGGTGGTGTTTTCTCCATATGTCTATTTTGTTTTTCGCTTCGCTCCAACCTATACCTCTTGTTCACAGTAACCATTATTCTTCTTTTTATAAACTATTTTTATGTAAAAATTTAATAGTTATTCCGTGAAAGTACACAAATTAACACAAACTTTTTCATACATATTGGGATTTACCAATATTTTAACTTTACAGTTAATGCAGAACGTAAAGAGATGCCTGTGAAGCTTATTTTAAAGCAACACTTAAGTTTAAAATAAATGAAAATTTTCAACTAATTATGAATAATATTTTTTGAACTAAACTAATATAATACTGTTTTTTTTTATACTTCAGCTTCAATTTATTTCCTAAATCAGTTCCACTTCGCTCAATGAAACTTGAAATATCCTATACAGGGGACGTCGATGTACCAAATGTAGTATATGTCTATCGCATAGCCTATTTTTTACCAGCCCTTTTAATTCATTTTAATTAAGTATTGGAAAATATTTAAATTTGAACGGTGTGACTATGAAGTATGAACACGTGTGATACTAAAAACAGTCTGTTTGAAACCTTGGATATTTTCCGTAGAAATCATAAACCCCATATCATTTTATTTAATACAAAGTACTTATATGAATATAAGTGATGAAATAATAATAATTGCTATAACATAGTAATACAATAAGTACAGGTGAAGTATGTTTTCTTCACGCACGCATGCACGTACGCACCCACGCACACAGGTACTCATAAACAAACGTTTTTATTAAAAATGGTACGTCAAGTTCTACAGATAATGTCAGAATTTTATTTTAAAGCTTACTTAATTATTCACAAAAAAACGAGACACATTCACAACGAAAATACGAAAACGCATTTAAATATATTTTCAAAACTGATAAAACTGCGACTGCTACAGTCTATGTAAATAAACAGAAAGTATATATATATATATATATATATATATATATATATATATATATATACATATATAGTTCACATCTAATGGCCTCATTGATGGTGGGCGTGGATTGTCTTTCAACATATATTGTATAGATTCTTCGAGCTTTACTACAGTAATGCAAGCTTACAGCGAGGGTAGGGCGATAAATTGACTGTTCACGATTTACTTTTAAAGCGCACGAAGTCGATGCAGATATTATTAAGCCTTTCTATTAAATAGACCCCCCCCCCCACCACCATTAAATATACACCCCCGCTTCGCTCGTGTTCGTGGCTAGGTACGTTTTACATAGATATTTAAAATAGTTATTTACCAGCGTTAGTCATATAAATTTATTTTTTTAATTTTTCTGATGTTATAATACTTATTATCCTATTCCGGACTAAGAGAAATCCAATAAATCAAATATCATAAAAATTGGTCCAGCCGTTCTTGAGTTATAAATGGTGTAACTAACACTACTTTGTTTTATATTTATAGATTTACGTGAGAATTTGATAGTTTTATTAAAATTTTCGAATATGTTTTTCTCATGACCATGTTTGCTGTAAAGCATTCCAAATCCAAAAACCAAAATAAATCCACCTCTCTATTAAATTAGTTTTGTTAGTGGGTTTGTTTGCATAGGGAATATAATAAAAAAAAAATTTTGTAAACCAAATATAAATATTTGTTTTCTTATTTTATTTTAGGCAAAAAAAAATATAAGAACGGAGCACGGGATTTTACTTATTTACTGAACAATCGTAAGTCCGTTTCGCAATTCAGTGATCTATACAGATAAATAAAATTGAAGTATCTGTTTGTAATGTTAAAATGAACGCTCTTTTACTAAATGCGTATGAAGGTATATACGGTACTCATAAGAAAATAACATTTTTTTAATTTTTTGTCTGTCTGTCTATTTATTTGTTCTGGCTAATCTTCGAAATGGCTGGACCGATTTTAACGGGATTTTCGAGAAAAAGAGGCCCGCGCAAAAAAATTAAAACCCATGAAATTGTGACTGCGATCCACGTACCTAGGTGCGTAAGTCGCTAGTATTATAATAAACTAGCGACTCACCCTCGCTTAGCTTCGGGTTTATCCCTAGACAAAAACAAATCTATCCCACGGGCACCGTCCATTTTTCCGGGGATATATAGCCTATAGCCTTCCTCAGTTAACTGGCTATATAATGCAAAAAGAATTTTTCAAATCGGATTAGTAGTTCCTGAGATTAGCGCGTTCAACCAAACAAACAAACTCTTCAGCTTTATAATATTAGTATAGATAAATATTGTACAGTAAATAAATATTTGTATTAATATTGAATAAATATATAATATTAATGATAAATGCTGAAAATAACAAATAATTATTTCAAATTACCAACACTTGTCTCAAGCCAAACATAATTGTATTTTAGGAGAAATACGAAATTCGCCATAATGGAGTTTCGTTTTGAAGAACAATCGACGTTTGGGAAGCAAATACGCTGAGTGTTTTACATCATTTATTCATTTTCGTGATGAATCCTTACGAGGCCGTTTATATTTTAAGAGTTTTAAAGTTTAGTATAGATTTCCAAGAGATGAGATATTTTCCCGCAGTAAAAAGTATGCTATATGTTGACCCGGATGACCAGCTATCGTAATACTAAATTACATCAAAATCTGTGCAGTGATTTTCTGGTGATGTGTCCACAGACAGACAGAAAGACAAAAATTCTAAAAACAATACATTCAGCCTCTGTATCGATAATAATTACTATTTCCATTATAAATAAGATTTTCCAAAAAAAATTTAACGTACAGATTCGACTCACAATTTTATTATATGTATAGATATTATATTATAGTATTGTATGAATAACTATATAATATTTTGTTTGTATCAACATTTAAGCCTCTTGAAATTTGTTATAAAATTATTAAAATAGAACTAAATGATGCTTTGTAAAATAAATGTATAATATATTTTATGTTATATTTTGTATTCGAAATAATACTTTTAGGAATATTACTTGTATGGACATTAGGTAATAATATTTTATTGTATTTTTTTTTTGTATTTATTACTAACTTAAGCTTAAGGGTTGTAAAATATATGTAATTTTAAATAGAATTCAAAATTACATATATTTTACAACCCTGTCTTTATGAAAATATTTTGAGATATAACGTAGAGCTTTATCGTAGAACTATTAAGCTCAGTTGTGCTTTTAATGAGGGTAACTTTAATTAAGTTAGCTTTCGCATTTTTAGTCGTTAATTTCCGTAATCAAAATTACAATAAAACTACATATTATACCTATATCCATGTATACAAAACCAATGTTCACTTAAAAAATATTAAAAAACAACTTTAATCCATTTCCACCGAACCTATCGCTATTGGAAGCCGCGAGCAAAACTGGTACTTACTTTTTTTTTTAATGTTGGGAAACGCATTTACGAATACCACCTGTAGACATACAGGTGGTTATGTGGGACTCAAAAAGCCAGTACTACCCACTAAAACTCAACAAAACCTCCCTCGTCTCAATGGAACGTCGCAGGATCGCGTACGCACTCAACCAGGACGCCCTGACGGCAGATCTGCCGATGTAGACCACAACAACCATTGGTTTGCTCCACACTGCTATCAGAGAAGTATTAGGAGCAACCCGCCGCTAGTGTGATATTATAAAGGTGTCAATCTGATCAATTTTTTTAGAAATACAAGCTTAATAATAGCCAAGAAAAGTGCAAAATGTTAATTCGTTTTGAGGATCTGCCCCGCAGAGGAATATCATAATAAAGATTGATTAATCAAATCAATTAAATTTTTCTTTTCTTGCTATATAGTCCGATAAACTGATAGCAAATTGTATGCAAAACGCTTCGCAGACTTTCTAATTCTGGATCACTACTGAGAATAAGGGAATCCCCACAACTCATCTGGGACTCGAACTTAGTCCTTTTGGGTCCAAAGTACATAAGCCAGCTACTACACCAACAAGGTTAAAAAGGTTTTTAAAAATTATATAGATATAATAAAAAAATGACTTCGATGTATGGAATGATACTTCGACGCGACCGGTGAGAGTTAAGGTGCAAGACTGACAGCTTTATTTGCTCTCCAAAGCAAGGGGGTGAAACACCGCTAACTTCCCAACTCCGGGCTACTACTGAGAATACCTTAACAGAAAAACTCAGTAATTAAACTCGACCAAACCCGGGACTCGAACCCAGGAATTTCGGCAGACGTACATACATGTAAGCCACTAGACACCGAAGCAGTTATATAGACATACACAATTACTAATAAGTTTTTTACTTATATAAAGTATTAGTAGTTCTATATAAAAGCTTATGTTAGATGATAAATAAGAAGACAATTTCTCCTCGCAAATATAGAAACAAGTGGCGATGAATTTATCGAAGCATAATAAGGTTAAAGCAATACGATCAGACACCGTTAAATGTATTGAGTTATTTGAAGCAGGGTTGTTACTTATCACATCTATGCATATAATAAAATTCTGAGTCGAATCTGTACATTAAATATTTTTTAGAAAATCTTATTGAAATAGTTATTATTATAGATGCAAAGATCGAATCTATAGTATAGTTTTTAGAATTTTTGTCTGTCTGTCTCTTTGTTTGCACTGTGGCTGTCAATGCATCATGAGAAAATCACTGGACAGATTTTGATGAAATTTGGTATGATAATAGCTGGTTATTCTGGTTAATATTTAAGATACTTTTTATTGCGGGAAAATATCTCATCTCTAAGAAATCTATACGTTAGTTATCTTTTTATGGGTCAACATCTATTATTTTAATAAAATTTACTACAGAGATAAGTCTAAGAAAAATGTAACTTTTAATCTTTCTTAATATCTTAAAAATGAAAACATTAGTTCTCATTGATAGAGACAAAACATTAAGGATATCACTTATCCCAAAGTAATAAAAAGGTCCTGTATTTAATTAATTTTAAACTAACTCCCTTACTGTGTGGGAAATATTCATACGTCCCATATTAAATGATTTTCGTTTTTGTAGTTTTCAATATCTGCTAAATCCTATCAAAGTTTAGCAACCCTAAAAAAACATTACAATTAATATCATGTTAATATGAGAAGAGAGGTATTTTCTAATCTATACAGATAAATAAAATTGGAGTGTCTGTTTTGTAATATTAAAATAACCGCTTTTTGCCAAATGCATATGGATGTATACACGGTACATATACCAAAACAACATTTTTTTCAATTTTTGTCTGTCTGTTTGTTCCGGCTAATCTCTGAAATGGCTGAACCGATTTTGACGGGACTTTCACTGGCAGATAGCTGATGTAATAAGGAGTAACTTAGGCTACTTTTATTTTAGAAAAGAAATAGGGTCCCACAAAAATAATTAAAACCAAATTAATTAATTAATTTTGTTTTGGGAAGCAACCTAGAGACGAAGCGAGGGTGAGTCGCTAGTTGGCGTTATAATATAAATTATCTTAGTACTATTATATAAATGCGAAAGTTTGGATGGATGGATGTTTGTTACCCAATCACACCAGAACGGCTGAACGGATCTGAATGAAATTAGGCACAGAAATAGATTATAATTTACGGTTCCATACATTTGTTTTTATTTTTAACTATAAATTATTTAGTCATAATATTTTAAAACCATCTGCGATCTTTAATAAATTATAATATCAGGTGTAGTTCATTTTCATCAACCAAATTGATTAATGTTTTAAGTGTTCTAAAATCACCTTTCAACGACCAATCTTCATTGGATTTTCTTCATTTTATATCAATATTGTGAAATAAATTGTACTGATTCGAGCGCTTTCAAGGAAAATACATCCATACTAATATTATAATGAATATGAAAATAAGTTTGTTTGTTAGTCCTTCTTTCACGTCGAAACAGAGTGATGGATTGGTGTGATTTTTGTGTGGAGATTGTTGGAGGACAGGTTGACGTAGATACACCCAAAAAATATTTATGATCAGAATTATTTGAAACTTGGTATTAATGCTCTTCAATTCGTCCCACATGGCAGTAAAATGGGAGATGAAATTTTGTATGAAACTTACCTTTTTAAAGTTTTTTTTTGTAGTTTTAGCGCGAGCAAAGTCGCGGGTACTGCTAGTTGGTAATACGAAAATTTGTATTTTTGCATGTTACTTCCTTCAAGGCAAAAACGGCTAGATTGATTTGGAAAAAAAGTTATCTATGAGCTACTGTTAATAATAATATTTGCCAAAAGGAAACGCAGAGATGGCCCAGGGGTAACGCGCTCGCTTGGGAAACCGAGTGAAACAGGTTCAAATCCCGGGTCTTGCGCCTTTGATATTTTCATGTGCGAATCATTTTCAACATAATTACCACTTGTCTTACGGTAAAGGAAAACATCGTGAGGAAATCTGAGCACCTTAGAGAACGTAGCAAGTTAAAGTATACCTAGTAATAGTATACCTAGTAATAGTTAAATTATACCTGATCCCCCTCTTGTTGGGAGGTCCGTGCCCAACAGTGGGTACTTACACACAGTGGGCAGTTAATATGGGCTGAATACACATTACACATACAATATTTTCTTATACAGAAAAGGAAGAACGCTACATGCAAATGATATTATAAATACAAAAACCAAGAAACGCACCTAAGGGAAGGGAGGGTAAGGTATGTAAGAGGGAGTAGAGTACTTCCGTTGAACAATACAATGTCGTCGTCGTCGTCGTTTCAGCCCAAACACGTCCACTGTTGGACATAGGCCTCCCCCAAAGATTTCCATGACAACCGGTCTTGGGCCATCCGCATCCAGTGGGTTCCAGCGACTTTGACCAAGTCGTCGGTCCACCTTGTGGGAGGCCTACCCACGCTTCGCCTTCCGGTCCGTGGCCGCCACTCGAGAACTTTGCGTCCCCAACGACCGTCTGTTCTGCGAGCCTGCCCACTGCCACTTGAGCTTGGATATTCTGCGGGCTATGGCAATACAATGTACCTATTGTAAAACGTAAAATTGAGGAATTTTCTATATGTAAGAATAATTATTAAAATAGCTGATGAAAGTATATTTTATTATTATCTAAGTAAATTTTAATCTATACATATAATAAAATAATTGTAAGTTGTAACTAAGCGGAATCTGTGCATTAATATTTTTTGGAAAATGTTATTGAAATAGACATTATTATCGAAACAGAGGCCGAATCTCTAGTTTTTAGAATTTTTGTCCGTCTGTCTGTCTGTCCGAGCGAGGGTGAGTCGCTAGTAATTTATTATAATATCAACTAAAATTATTTCAGAAATGTGCGTTATATCAATTTTGAGCTAACGACAATTTCCACACAGTTTAAAATTTATTAAACCACCGAACAGATTTTGATAAAATTTGGGCAAGGACAAAGAATACATCTTGCGGACAGACATAGGTTATCCTCGAACGCCGCCTCGTTTAATATCTAAGCGAATCCGTGGGCAAAAAGAAGTAGAAAACTTAAAATTGTTTAGAAATGTAGTATTTAAGCGTTATGTCACTTGATCAAAATACGTAATTCCCGTATTTATATTTTTCTATCAGCTATATCGATTGTAGAAATTAAGCTGTCTGAGAGAGAAATGTTATCGATCTGTAATTGGAGTGTAGGGCTGTTAATTATATTTGATCGACGTCGGTCCTTCCTCTCGTAATTAAATATAGCTTATTGCTTTTTGACTATATATTTATCAAGTTATTATATTGGTAGCAATTTCCCTAGTGGCTGTTTTCGGAACTAACGACAGGAGTTTATATTATATACATAGTTTATAGTAGTACCATAGACAGAATTATTCTAATACAAATGCCTCATCTCGTACAAAAAAATTAAACAGCTCTAACTCGGGCTGCCATTCGGGCTATTTTTCTTTGTTTCAGTGTGTGAATAGATGGGGTTGATCTGACAACTATAGAGCTATTTTAATTCAAAACTAGTATGTATATATTAAAATATGTTAAATATGGCAAAATTCAAACTGTTTTAATAAAGCAAATTTCAGTCGCTTACCTATATAGATTTTAAGCGTAGTAAGGCTCGTCAGAGAACTAAAGGTACCGACATCGCGCAGAATTAGCTCGCTGAAGTGGAAGTATGCCGGTCATGTCTCTAGACGTACTGATGGTCGATGGAGTTGAAACTTGCTAAAGTGGAGACCGTGATTTGGCAAGCATAGTGTAGGATGCTCTACAGCACGATAGACACATGGCCTAAGAAAGGTGGCTGTGGTTGGGGGCTGCCCCGGACCGGGTTGGTTGGCGCTCATTGGCCTTTGTTCAGCAGTGGACGGCGATAGGCTATTTGGTTACAGCGTGGCAAACAAAAAAAAATTAAAGAGCGAGTGGTAATCATAATGAAGATTCACAAATAAAAATGTCAGAGGTAATCCTATCACTGAGCTACCACGCTTGAATTCATGTCGTTATATCAAAATTATCTTCAATGAACAACATCAAAATAATTTTTTTTTTATTACAATATTCTATTACAGATTATGTTACTAGACTAGATTATAAAACTATATTCAAACGTAGTCGTGGCATTATAACTTTTAACCAAACTATATCCATCTCAGTGAAACGCGAAGGGTCGGAACCAGTAGTTTCTCTCTGGAATGGCCTCTGTCAAACTGAATTAACATAAAACTCATTTGAAGCTGTGATGGAACTTATTTATCATTCAACCCTTAGATTCTGACTTTTTCGTTTCAATCGAGTATAAGAATATTTATTGAACATTATTATTATATACTATAGGCGTTCACGAACTACTATAGGCGTTTCGAAGATGCCATTCTACAATCGTTGAAGAATAGATTTATTTTAAGTAAATCGTTATGTCATTGAATCTATTCAATTATCTTATTAATGGCTTCAAAATGTACCAGTCGGGTACAGATTACTTCGTCCATGTCACGTATAACGGAGAAGATACGAAGGAGATTGTTCAGTAAGAATATCTTGTCTAAGCTCAGGAGATTAATCGCCATTAAAAATCGGGCATAAACATTACTTCTGCAAAAAAAAAACATTTTTATTAAGAAGAGAAAGATATAAGAATAACTGAAATATTTAATATTCGAATAACAGTAAAAGTAGAGAAGAAAATTCATATTTGAGGAAAACGTGAGTTCTGATTATATGTAGATCTCCAAAGAAAGTTGGAATTTGCGTAGTAATAGAATAGGGATATACTTCAGTAACAAAATGTAAAGTCAATTTTAACTTACTTCTTACTCGTCGTAACGATTTGAAACTTTGAAAATGCATTCGATTTGGATTACAATAAATATAAAATCGTACTATCTAGTTGATACGATGCACTATGGAGTATTTCATTCAAAAAGCTGGCCAAAATTATTTATTAGTATTTTCCTACTAAGTTGGTTGTAGAATGCTATTATATAGACAAATATATTTTTTTGGCCCGTAAATATTGATATAGTATTAATTTTAACACAAAATAATGTATTTATTGTCGTTTTGTATTCATTGATGTTTTCGTAAGGGTTAAGTTTTCCATGAATCTATTTACTTATTACATATGAACTTTCCTCAAGAAACTCTACAAAATATTAGCGAAAAATGCAGCGAAATCCATCCAGTAGTTTAGGAGATATATTTCAGTAACACAAAAACACAAATTAATTTTATTATAGAGCCTCTTTCACCTGCTGTAAAAGATGTAACTTAATATGTCAAACAATCCTTTTTACATAGTGTTATAACAAAAATCGATGTTGAGTTTCATCAAGAAGTTTTATAGTAATATGGGCACTTGATTTTAAAACTACGAGATATATTTTATTCAATATTGAATTAAAAGAAATATATGAACTCAAAATTTTATTGATTTTTTTAAACAAAATTTAATCTTCAGTGTTCATTCTGAATCCTCTTCATCCAGGTTTACCAAATCAATCTCTCCGGGTATAAACATCTGCATTGCACTAGTGGAGAACGGGTTTCACATACGTTGAGGCTTGGGTCTCACACTGCTCAACAGAGTATCAGACGTTAAAAAAAGCCTGTTAAGGAATTTTGATAAAATGCATTTCACATAAGCGTTGAATTGAGTGATTTACAAGTGCCTGAGTCTTATTTCAGCACAATTTTCTGTAACCCTGTAGGCATTTTGAGTAGGGTAACAGTCATTTTTAGTTTTTGTGAGCCCCGCTTTGGTTGCCTTCTTCGCGTAGCTTCATCTAACCAGCAAACAAAAATTCGTTCGCATCCGTTTCTTCTCTTAACGGTTGTGTCTTACGTCTTTTACAACATTCTGATAAATGATCAAAAGTCATGTGAGGTCGCTCAACATTAAATACAGTATGGTGAGGTATATTAAATGTACCTTTTAGCCATTCTCGGTTTTGTTAAGAAAATTGCTTTCAGTACGAATTGCGGCTGTCCAACGAGTTTTCATTTCTTTCTTAAAATAGGAAAATTTTCGTATAAAATCAGCTTTAAATTCGTTTGGGAATGACGGATTTGCATGGATGATGACATTTACTGAATCCAATTTATCAGCAAAATTTTGCTCCTAATGTTTTTTAAGCATATTAAATATGTCCAAACGTGTCACTATCTTAACACCAGATGGCCCTAAAATAAGTAAAAAAAGACTTTAAAAAACATTGTCAAAATTAAAGTGGTTTTGGTAATACGCGATTTCAAAAAGATTAAGTTCTATTTTAGAAGGGGCACATTGGGGCAGAGTTTTTTTTATTAGTTATTAAGGAGACTCTCTGGGGATATCAAAAAACTCAAAATAACCACCGCATATTACCCGCTTGTATTACTAATATGCTCATAAAAATTTTAAACTCAAAAATGTAAGTAAATTTTAAGTACACTTCAAATAATATTATTTTTACATGTTATGTGCGTATTTATTTCTAATATAATGAAATATAATAGTACAACATACCTGGCTCAACATCATCCATTATACAAAGCACCACAATTATCTCCACAAAATTAATAAAATATTTATTAAAAACTATAAGAATATCGTACTATGAAATTGTAATATGTAGTCAGCACACGAAAGCAGTCTAATGACGACTGGTGGCCGAAAGTTTGTAAAGATAAGGACAAACAAAGGCGATGTACACTGCACAGGTAGCCTGGACTCTTTTGCTTACCCAGGTACCTTTTTTATTAATGAATTCAAATTTTTGTATAATTGAATATTGGCTAGCTTTTTGGATGAAATACTCCATAGTGCGATGGTGGAATATTAGTAGTAAGGTTAATTTTTGCGATTTATTTGTTTTTTTTTTTTTTTACCTCATAATATATCATTCAATCCTAAGCACGCAACGCTGTGACTTGACTTATAATGACACTAGCGAATCACCCTCGCTTCGCTTGGGTTCGTGCCAAGGTACGTTTTAATTTTTTTGAGCTAAACCATAATTCTTTTTCTAAAATAAAAGTAGCCTAAGTTACTCCTTATAATATGAGGTATCTGCCAGTGAAAGTCCCGTTAAAATTGGTCCAGCCGTTTCCGAGATTAGCCAGAACAAACAGACAGACAGAAAGACAAACAGACAAAAATTTTAAAAATAGTGTTTTTCTTATAAATATCGTATATAATTCCATATGCATTTAGTATAAAACTATTTTGACATTACAAACAGACACTTCAATTTTATTTATCTGTCTAGATTATTGAAATGAGTGGTTATTAAAATATAGATATTTAGCAGTTTTGGACACTTTTGTCATTTAATTTTTGTAATTTTAAAAACTGCTTCTTTATGACAATATATCCATTTATTTACGTACAACATAGTACTCGTCACTTCAAAGGTATTTTGACACCCTCATAAAAATCTTACATCATGTTTACTGATTATGTAATATACATAGTAATAATAATATCCTCCTGATATTATATCAATTCGACACAATCGTTGAGAGATCAGACACAAGGAACGTCATGACCGCTTTACGTGCTCTCTGAGGCGCAAAGTGAGTGGTGAAAACCCGCCAACTTTTCAAGTTCAGACTGTCAATATTGAGCGATGAGCGAATAATAGCTAAACTTAGTCCGACCAGGAATTTCACATCGAAGCCAAAACCTCCGGATCTCCATCGGTACATGTTAACCACTAGGCCACCGAGGCAGTTAATCTAATCTATACTAATATTATAAAGAGGTAAAGTTTGTGAGTTTGTGATTTTGTGAGATTCTGAGGTTGTAGGGGGTAATCTCTGGATCTACTAAACCGATTTAGATGAAATTTGGTAAGAAGATAATTTGAAACCTTGGAAAGGACAAACGCTACTTTCTATCCCGGAAACCATCCCTTAAGGTGGTGAAAATGGGGATGAAAGTTTGTATGGGGAATCAAGCTAGGGACGAACCCGAGCGAAGCGAGGGTGAGTTGCTAGTATATAATATAATTAAAGTAATAATACGTGGATAAAACCGCTAACTGTGACTAGTTTATGAAAAAATATTTCAAACCACCGATACGGAAATCATTGAGTACGAGCTTATATTTAATATGAAATAAAAGCTCTCCAAATGAAGTCATTGAGAATCCATTGAGGCGCGATTACAGGTATAAGCTTTGTATATACATACATACTAGCGACTCTCCCTGGCTTTGCGTGTTCGTCCCTAGGTACGTTCTAAAGGATATATACGGATATAACGGAATAGATGGACTATATTATAGCTTACGGTAGTCGTACCTCAGGCTCTCTCTCCGGAATCACTCTCCGGATATAAAAATCGTTAATTTTACAATAAAAAAGGAAATAATCGGGATAAAAACTATCCCATCTTTTTAGTTAGAACAAATCAAACATTTTGAAAAAATATATATTAAGATCAACTTAGTAGGAGTTCATCATGGACCAACATTATGATTCGGGAAATTTATATATTAAGATGTATATACCATCATATTAATAAATACAATCGTACAGTTGTAGTAACAGCTTTAATATTTTAAATTAATGTCTAGTTTATTCGGGTATGTCGTTAGGAAGTTTTTTTGAACCTACCTTTAGCTCTAGCTTGCGTGAAAAAAAGGAAAACCAATAAAAAATGAATATTTTAAATGTTTGTTACATTTTTTATATATAAAATGACTTTCAAATAGAAGATGAATATTTACTATAAAGAAGTACGGTTAACATATAAACCATTGTTTTATTTTATTTTCCTTACTGTATCTTTTACGCAGTCGCTTCGCTTCGCTTCACTTTCACTAAGTCGCTTCACGTTCACTTTACATAAGTCTAATATTTTGTATTTATAAGATGACGGACAGTACTTGCGGCTTCGCCCACATTTAAACTTCCAATATAAACATTAGTTTTACAATAATGTATGGAAGTCTGCCTGATTTGATGACATTTATGATTACTGCTCCGCTCCCTTGGGTAGTAGCATGATGATATATAGCTCATAACCTTCCTCAATAAACGAGCTATCTAATGCAATAAGATTCTTTTTAATCGCATAAGTAGTTCTTGAGATTAGCGCATTCAAACAAACTAATCAAACAAACAAACTTTATCTCTTTATACTATTAGTATGGATTTAACATTTTTTCCATAAATAGAACTTATCCATAATATATTCCCATAAGACTCATCTAAACCCGGATGCGTAGGAAGGCGCAATAACCGCCTTCACGTGACATGGCAGTTAAACATTCTCGTGTCCTTTTTAGCTAACTAGTTTTCTCGCTATTTCCTACACACGGTACAATTATGTATGAGTCCATGGCAAAGCATTCTGTTAACGAAAGTTAAAATATTTTTAAAGTATACTTTATATCTATACAAATAAAAACTTTTTAAGAAAAAAATAAAACCGACTTCAAAAAAAAAACACTAAAAATTAAAAAATAACTGATTGGTAGTTTTCATTTGCTATAGATACCTAATCAGATATTTTCGAAGTCGGTGTGCTTTTATTTGCATCGATTATATATGTACACCGAATGAAAAAAATACCAATCGAATTGAGAACCTCCTCCTTTTTGAAGTCGGTTGATAAATATAATTGAAGTGTCAGGTTGTAATGTCCAAAATAAGAGAGAAAATAGGTAAGAAGAAAGTAGGTATATAGGGTACTTAAAAGAAAAATAACAAATTTTAAGTTTTTTGTCTGTCTGTCTGTTTGTTCCGGTTAATCTCCGAAACGGCTGGACAGATTTTGACAAGACATTCACTAGCAGATAGCTGATGTTATATAAGAGTAAATTTTATTTTAGAAAAAATATTAGGGATCCACGCAAAAAAAATAAACTTGAAATTTTAAACAAAATCCGATTAAAGTATGTATATCATAAAATAATATTTGAACAGTAGTTTGTAATTTTAATTATATTATTTTTTAATTTTTAACTATTTTTATCCATTTAAAACATACCTAGAGACGCACACGAGCGTAGCGAGGGTAAGCCTAAAGTAGCACTTTATTATTATCTTAGTACATTTGGTTTTTATTCCTTTCTCTTGATCTCTGGCTATATACTAATAGCAAAAGGTCAGGTCATTATGTTTATAACACCTACATACCTCTATACGTATCTGCAAAAACCTTTGCGAAATATCTCGGTCTGACCTTATCTACTATTTTATATCAAACTAGCGACTCACCCATGCTCCGCTCGGGTTCGTCCCTACTTACGTTTTAACGTTCTGTATAGATTTCTCAGAGATGAGATATTTGCCCGCAGTAAAAACTATGCTATACATTTGTTTACCTGGATAAACAGCTATCATCATAACAAATTTCATCAAAATCCCTGCAGTGGTTTTTCTGTGATACGGTAAAAGATAGACAGACAGACAGACAGACAGAAATTCTAAAAACTATAGATTCGGTCTCTGTATCGATAATAATGCCTATTCCAATAAGATTTTCCAAAAAATATTTAATGTACAGATTCGGCTTAGTTACAATTCTATTATATGTATAGATTATGAGACGGAAATAATATCTGTAACTATATCGGAACAATTAATAAATATGAAAACTTCAAAAAACACTAAAAAGTAAAAAGTAACTGATTGGTAGTTTTCATTTGCTATAGATACCTAATCAGATATTTCCGAAGTCGGTGTGCTTTGATTTTTATTGGCTGGCACCGACTTCGATCTATAGCGAATAAAAGATTCCATTCAGTTACTATGCAATAACTAAATACTTTTTAGTGTCTTTGAAGGCGGTTTTTATTTAATTTTCAAAAGTTTTTATTTTTCTTTTTTAGTGTAGACAAAAAAAAAGTATTTGATTAAAATTATTAAAAAGCCGTTCAAGTTAGTTTGATGCCAATTTTTATATGAACACTAACAAACTGAAATTCGCTTTTACAAGTAACACTGAAAAATATGGCTATAAAATCCAATTCTAACGTTCAAACAATATAAGCCCAAATTAAAAGTATCTACTATTTATTAGCCGTTGAAGTGTTCCACCTATCCACCTTCTGGCCTTACCATCAGATCAGGTCGACGATACCGAACCACTGCACTATCAACGGAAATTGGAACACTTGCAAAGTCAAAGTTTCAAGTCAATATGACAATAAGAAGTAGGTTAAATTTTCATTAGCTATTTTTCCACCCTTAGGGGTGTTTTTTTTTCAAATTTAAATGGAACCGAATTGGAAGTATACGAAATAAACAAAATAAAAATTGTCCAAATCGGTTAATAAATGACGGGGTTCTGACGTAACAAACATAAAAAATATTCAGCCGAATTGAGAACGTCCTCCGTTTTGAGTCCTCATTGGAGGAGGCCTTTGTTCAACAGTAGACGGCGATAGGCTGATTGGTTGATTGATCCTTTTTGAAGTCGGTTAAAAAGGAACAAACCAACCCTAATATTTATAATAGAGTAGAAAATCATATGAAAAAAAAACATCTATATATAAATAGGCAAAACAAAACAGTTCAGTAACTTTTCCCCTCCGATTGTCAAACGATTTTCTTTTTTTTTTTGTTTAGCTGCTTTTAACGAGCTTTGGTGTTTTCAATAAAAAAAAAATTGGAAACAGATTTTTTTTTATATAAATAGGTAAATTCTATTCAAATATGTTTTTCTCAAATTTTGAAGGCGGTGGAGGCCCAGTGGTAACGCGCTCGCTTGGGAAACCGAGTGAAGCGAGTTCAAATCCCGGGTCTCGCACCTCTGATATTTTCATGTGCGAATTATTTCTAACATGATTACGACTTGCCTTACGGTGAAGGCAAACATCGTTAGGAAACCTGCATATCTGAGAAAACCAAGCAAGTTTTCGAAAGACATGTGAAGTCCGCCAATCCGCACTTGGCCAGCGTGGTGGAGTATGGGCTGTTCCCCTCGTATTGAAGGGAGGCCCGTGCCCAGCAGTGGGACGTTAAAAAGGGCTGAATACACAAATTTTTAATAATGATTATAATCGAATTTCAACTACGAGGCGAACACTAGTACATATTATTGTGTTAACTTGTCTAGTGCAGACATCATCAAATCGTTTTATCTAGGAATATTTTGTGTACGTTACACAAAGGTCGACGTGAAATTTACGATTTCCGTTGATTTCCTTTCGTTGATTCCATCACAAGCATTCACTAACAATCTATTTCCATTGTAAATAAAAATAAAACTATATATTTGATTGTATGATAAACCAACCAGTGACTTACCTTCGTCATTCAGGTGCGTGTTTAATTAAATTTTCGTATAAATATTTTCTTTGGTTTACGTGAATATTTGACATATATATACGAGTATGTATAAAACAAAGTCGTGTTAGTTACACCATTTATAACTCAAGGACGGCTGGACCAACGTTTATGACATTTGATTTTTTGGATTTCTGTTAGTCCGGAATAGGATAATAAGTATTAAAACAAACAGAAAAATTCAAATATATATATATATATATATATGGCTAAAGCTGGCAAATAACTATCTTAAAATATATCTATGTAAAACGTACCAACCGACGAACCCGAGCGAAGCGGGGGTGAGCCGCTAGTTTATAAATAAAACTATTTTACCGCGGCGTTTATTTTATTTTTTTAATTATTACTTTCGAATGCTTAACATGGTCACAGGGTAAAGTTTTGACGTGTCAAAAGTCATAGTTGTACTGGAATATTAATTAGCTTATATTACTTTTAATCCATAAGCTATGTGTATGCAAAATATACTAATATTATAAGTGCTAAAAAAACTCCATGTGTTTGATTGTTTGTTAGTTATGTTTTCTCACCTGAATCAATTTTGATGAATACTGCTTTACAAATAGATTAGACGTGAAGAACATAGGCTATCTTTTGACGCATAACTGAAACTTAAAGGGGGTAAAAAGGGGAGGCAATTATATATATGTATAAAATTAAAGATACTAGGGCAGGTATGGTAGGGACTAAGGGATAGAAAGAACCAAAACTCACAGTGAGTTTACCCCTGTCATCTTGTTAACTAAACCCAAATACAACACTTAAAATGATTGATGATTAACCAAATACTAGGGACCAACTTATAGGTTTGCATGGAGGTCGTTGGTTCGAATCCTGCAATTTCTGGGCTATCAAAATTGCAGAATAGTTGCTACAAGTTATATTGTACCTAATAAATATAATAAATAAAATAGAAATACGACGACACCCCAAACTTCTTTTGAACTAAACATCATTTACTAAACTCGATATTTCACATTGAATGAAAAAAGAAAGTTAAAATAAGGTACATTTATACTCAGAAATTTCAAGACTTTTGTACGATAAAAGAAATACACGATGTAGCGATTTGTTATTTTAGACAAAAATAATATAGTAATCTTATTATTTCATATGTCACAAAGTGTTTGTAAATGGTTAGTTTTAGAGTATTTTTGTTTTATATAAAACTAGCAACTCACCCTCGCTTCGCTCAGGTTCGTCCTTAGCTTGCTTCCTCATACAAACTTTCATCCTTATTCTCACCTCCTGAAGGGTTGACTTCCGGGATAAGAACTATTTCACTTACTTTTCATATCATGAGATTTAAAAGAAATCTTATATTACTATTTTTCTTTTTAATTTTCTTCTATACAAAACTTGTCCTGACAATAACAAACACAAAAAAATATCCAATTTGGTGCTGTCGATCGGAAGTTATGAGCGTACATACATTTCAGTGATTCATTTTTATTTATATAGATAACCCATGTGTTATAATATAATAATACTAACGACTTACTCTCGTTTCGCTTGGGGGTCTTCCACCGACAACTTGGGGTCGTGTCCTTAGGTGCCTAACCGTAGCCTAGGTAGTACTCCAGGTCATATTCTACATGTGCACTAAACATTAATTCCATCCAGATGGATCAGTACGAAGATGTACGCAATAAATACACACATGTGTACATACATATGTATGGACTTTCACATCTATAATAGTAGTCCCATAGCTCGAGAACCGTTTTAAGTCCTGATTAAAAAAAAACCTCTTTAGCACAACAAAAAATATGAGCAACCATCTATTGATATGTTTTGAACAACAATGTTGCTAAAATTGCATTTAATTGGACATTTAAATCGCGGAGGCCTCAACAAATTAAAAATGATTTTATCTAATACATTTAAACGAGCAATTCTTATATATTTATATCTTTATTGATTTATACCAGCGATCTCGGAAACGGCTCTAAAAATTTAGCTGAAATTTGGCACGTGGGGTCTTTCAGGGGTGAAAAGTCGATCCAGATTAGTCTCATGTCTGAGAAAACGCGTGTTTTTGAGTTTTCATGCGGTTTTCTTTTGCATTATTCTACGCAGAATATGGTCGATAATTTCTTACACTCGGTTATAAGCATCGTGATCGAGCGGTCAAGGCGCAAGTTAGACAACACATATGCCCGGGATCAAGTCTCGGTCGGAATACAAAGTTTTTACTTTTGTTTTTTTTTTTGTATTTATTCAAGTTTTTAGTTTTTCTTTATCTAAAAAATACGATATAACAAAAAAGAACTCCGAGTGAAGCTCGGTCGCCCAGGTACTGTTACATTTAATCTGATACAATATATCTATATGTTACAATATGTGTTTCTTCCCAATTGAAAAACTAAGATTGCTTGTAATATTTAGCCAAATCTATACCATTTTTAATAGCTTAAATGATATCATTTATATAATGTACCGGTAAAATGAAAAGCTATCTAAACCGATTTATTTAATAGATTCTATACGCTCAAATCAACTCGCGTTCAGAATTTTGTCATAAATTATCTGAATAAATTGAATGTTCTTAGAAACTGGTGATTTGTCATTCGTAACAAGTGGAAAAAATCCACAAAGGGGACAGTTTCAATTTGCATAGAATAAAATTAGTAGAAAATGCAAATTTATGGTGTTTGCATTAAAAGCAATCTTACAATTTAGAAGGTCTAAATAAAATTACTTTTATTTTTTCTTTTATTATTAACAAAGTTATATAATAGTTTATAATCGACACAGGTTTTAGTTTAGTAATATGCTATTTTTATGCTGGATATATTATTTTTGCTAATAATGATCACAATTTAACTCTTATCTTTATTTTATGACTAGCGACTTACCCTCGCTTCGGGTTCGTCCCTAGACAAAAACAAATCTATCCCACGGGAACCGTACATTTTTCTGGGATGATATATATTTTAAAACCTTTCTCAGTTAACGGGCTATCTAATGCAAAAATAATTTTTCAAATCGGATCAGTAGTTTCTGACATTACCGCGTTCAACCAAACAAACAAACTCTTCAGCTTTATAATATTAGTATAGATTTTACTTTGGCATAATTTACTTCGTAATAACCTCATAGAATAGTCGAGGCATAAAATGTCAACATATTTCAAAGCATTGATCTATGTGATAGATAGTATATAAGCACAGCAATATACTGATAATATTTTTGGGAGTTATACAAAAAACAACAAGTATGGAAATAAGTTACCTGTAAATTAATATACCATAAAAATATTGCGCTGTAAATAAAAAACAAAGAGCATTGTCCAACGATATTTTAATGATTCAAGCGATTAGCATTCTAGTCACGTTTATCGTTAAATAATGAAATAATTTTGCCATCGAGGGAAACATCTTTGTAATACTTCGCGCGATCCTGGCGGAATACAGTAAATTAAGCGCGATTACTTCAACAGCCGAGCTATTTAAGTATAATTTAGATTTATTAGATGTACTTGAAAACCAAGAAGTTAAATTAAGGCCTTAGAAAGCACTTATAAACTTTTTATACAATATAAACATTTAAGTCGACCTGCGGAATATAAATTCTTCCAATCTAAAAAGTCAAAGTTTTGTATTCTTTTTTTTTTACTTTCAAACTTGCAAAAATATGTACTTTACATATTGTTATAAATTATGATTTTTGTTTCAGATGCAAAGAATGGATATCAAATTTACTTCTAAGTAAAACAAAGCATCAAAGGATAACTTTAGCTGATGTATTGCTGTTAGTCTACAAACAAAATGTTGCACAGAACATCCTCTTCTAGAAGACGTAGGGCATCAAGGAGTGCTGCTACTTCCCCTCAAACTAGATCTCCGAGGCCATCAGCCCAATCTTCTCGACGCGCATCACTAGCAACTACAGAAACGGATGATGAACTCGAACCTCCACCACAAAGAAGCCCCCGAGCAAGTTTGGCCCCCGATGCCGCATTAGATACATATCATAGGAGTCCTCGTCACTCTCTAGTTCCAGAGACAAGATCAGCAAGAAATTCTATTACACCAGAAACAGCAATAGTCAGAAATACTTTGACACCTTCTAGAAATAATTTAGCAGTAGATCAGGCATATGGTTCACGGCTGAGCCTTAATCCTCAAGATTTTAACAGAAGTCCGAGAAATAGCATAACTCCCGATATAGCAGCTAGAAGTCCAAGAAGAAGTTTAGTTCCAGAAGGGACATCTTGGAACCAACCAAGAAATTCTTTGGTACCAGATGTAGGTAGAAGTCCGCGACATTCTGTTGCAAGCATACAAATCGACCCTGCCAGGACTCAAAAAGAATTAGGCCCAAGTCCAAGAACTAGTCCAAGGGGAAGCATAGCACCCGATAGCCTAAAGAAGGAATTTCCCGAATTAAACAGAAGCCCGAGGGGGTCGTTGATTCCGGATTCACAAAGAAGTCCGCGTGGCAGTATAGCTCCATCTGAGAGGAGTGCCAGGGGAAGCTTAGTTACCGGTGAAGTAGATACTGCAAGAGTAAGCCCAAGAGGCAGCCTTACTCTTACTTTTCAAGAACCACTGGTATCCAGAGAGAGGCGATCAAGTGAAGACAGTCAATGTGCTGGTAAGACAAAATCTTCGCAATATTACACAATATTCTGAATGAAGCATCGTCAATTGAATAATTATTTACCTATTAATTACTTTAGTTTACTTGAATGATGAAATAAGTTGATGGGAATCTATGTGTACATATTGTGTAATGATCAAGATTTACTTATCAATAACATATATTATTTTCGTTCTTTCATATAGGCAATAGAGGCCGGAGTGTCTCTCCATACAGAGCTTCTGTTGGTGGTCGTCAGAGTGGGACCGGTGGTTTATCTGACACTGGGTCTAGAAGAGCTTCCAGTTCTGTAAGCCAAGTAAGATATTTTATATTACTTATTTTTTATATACTTTGGCTTTTATAATAATACATTAAATAATTATTATCAGAAAGCATTGTAAACATATATTTTTTTTATATTAAAGGAGCTTAAGTAGGATAACATTCTGCAATTATTTACACTATAATAGAAAATTAAGTTTAAGCTGATTAAATTCAATAGTCTGGACAATGACAATTAAAATTTTTATCCACTGCAGACTTTTAAGACGTTTAACATACTGATCCTATTAGGATTTTTACGTATATATAATTATTTTTACTAACTATTTAAACAGGTATCGGGAGATGAGCAACGAAGATTGTGTGGGGAGCATGCGAAATATAGCGACAGAACTGGCTTGGGTCTAGGCGTTGGTCTCACTACCTACGGATCAGTGGCATACCAATTGAAAGATGCAAATATGGAAGCATCGGGAACTGTAGACTTCGTATGCCGAGCAGTAAAAATTATGAACAGAACTAGTAAGTGTCGTTTATGTCAATTATGTATATGGTTGGATATTTTATGTCAATTTTAATATTTTAAACAACAATTTGTCAAAATAAATCAAATTAAAATATACTTTATCTATATATTAATACGTGAAGCAAAAACTTTGTACCGCTTTTTACGAAAATTGCGCGGACGGAGGAGTATGAAATTTCCCACACCTGTAGTTTTTATAGAGAAGGAGTGCAGAATGCTAATATTTTTTTTTTATTATTTATAAAATACATTAAATCAATAAAAAAAATTACACATTTTACCATGTATTCGACACACACACGCATATACTCTTTTGTTTATTGTTAAAGTCTGTGGTCAAATTGAGAATAGATTAATATTGTAATATACGCAAGACAATAAATATATAACTTAATGAATTATGGTTGATTTTCAACCACGCGGCGATCACTAGTTTAAATAGATTTGCAAGCACTTTTGAATCGTAAGTTTTTACATTTTTAAAAATTAATGTCAGTGTAGTCGGTACGTGAGAAATCTACTACATGTTGTGCTGTGTATATGTAGGTATGTATATATAATGTATGCATTGTATCACCCTCCACCTCCTCCACCCTATGGTTTCTTGGGAGAGATTCCCCACTTAGCGATAAGGCCGCTTATTTTGTCATATCTTTTTGTATCAGTTTTCTTTGTGTTTTATCCTTACGGAAATTGAGGAAAATAAAGAATACAGTTACAAGTGAAGTTATAATAGCGTGTAAAAAGATGTGATGAAATTTTCAGCAGTTCTCGAACAATACGCAATTACATTGATCAACATATTGGATATTATGTAGAACAAACAGAAAAATAAAAATGTAGTCGTATTAACATGCAAAAAATTGCATCATGAATATGTGTCAGATACATTTTTTTAAATTATATTCTGTGAATTCTGACTAGTTCAAATTTATTATTTTCAAATAGATTAATTACTGATATCTTTGATTTTTTGACTAACACACAGCACCATTTAGTTCCATGGTGGTAAGCTACGAGGCCTGTGTTATGGATATCAGAAAGTTGATACACTACACACATGTAACTTTAAATACGTACATACATATTATAAAACATATAAACATCCATGACTGGAGTACAAACATTCGGGCTCATCACATAAATGAATGCCCCTAGCAGGACTCGAACTCGCGACCGCTAGCACAGCAAGTAGGGTCACTACAAATTGAGCCAAACGTGTCATCTAATATATTATATTATCCGTCCTCATAGTAATTAGGTCCTACCTGCTGAATATCTTTTATTTTATGTACGTACACTTCTCTATTTGACTGTTTTCAAAAAAGATGTACTCAATTCAGGTTTAATTGTATATTTTTTCTTTTATTTATGACAACCGATTTTGGTAAAACTTTTCTTATTTAATAACATAAGGGTTGTCTCATATAAAATTTAAAAGAAAGTTCCAACCCTTCCATAATAATATTTAAGATAATTTTGAAGTCGGTGATACTTTTTAGTTAAAAAGTAATTATCTGTCTTTTGTTTTTGTTGTGTGCAATGAACTTATCAATCTGTGCAAAAGACTTCATTGTTATTCATATTTTATCATAAAAGTAGCTAATTATTTATCAGAGTACATAATATAAATGAAGGAAGACATTATACAGACTGTTTTAATTTCCTCCACACCTTGAGAGCTTTTGAAATACTTCTTTGAAGCTTAAGTAGTTCAGAACATTTATTGCAGTACTTTATCTAAAGTTTCCTTTAGCTTAGCTTTATGATATCTAATATATAACGGATATACTTTTTGATATCAGTTTGTATTTTATACCAATTTATGCTAAAATATTTGTTATATTTACATCATGGCGTTAGCTTTAAAAGTTTGTTTCCAAAACTTACCTTAAATTCCGCTTTATTAATATGTATTAATTATCTTTCGTATTCAGGGTAAATATTTAGTTTTTAATAAAACTTTCTTGTTATTTTAATTTATGAGTTTCATCGTATTGTTAAAACAATGGTGGATAAAAGTCTATATTCATAACTACAGAGATAGCTTTATTTTTTCTAAAATTTTCAAGGCGATCCTTATGTAATGTATGTTTGCAGTCGTGATGACCGTGTTCCTGGCCTGCCTGTCCACTTTGCCAGTCATCATGCTTATTATGGGTAAGTACAAAAATTAAATTTATATAACTTAAATTTTCCAAGCTAGCGACTCACGCTCGCTTCGCTCGGGTTCGTCCCTAGATACGTTTTAATGGTTAGTTTGGAATAGATAAACTATATATACATACATAGGTATGATTAGTTTTATATCCCTCACTTGAGAAATGATTGATTCCCCATACAAACTTCCACCCCTTTTTACCCCCCTTAAGGCATGATTTCCGGGATAAAAACTATCTCATTAGCTCACTTTTTACGCAGTCGGTTTTTTTTTGTGAAGTACAGATTACAAACATAAAATATATTGAATTACACTTAATCTACTTCTATTCGTTTTTGGATCTCGTCATCATACTTATATCATAAACTAGCGACTCACCCTCGCTTCGCTTCGGGTTCGTCCCTAGACAAAAACAAATCTATCCCACAGGAACCGTACATTTTTCCGGGATGATATATAGCCTATAGCCTTCCTCAGTTAACGAGCTATCCAGTGCAAAAAGATTTTTTCAAATCGGATTAGTAGTTTCTGAGATTAGCGCGTTCAACCAAACAAACAAACAATCAAACAAACTCTTCAGCTTTATAATATTAGTATAGATGTATGAGGCTACTCGGAAGTAAAAATCTTCAAATTAAAAAATGAATTGAATGGAATGAAAAAAATCTAACTCGGTTAAAAAAAAATAACTGTGTACATAATACGTAACTCAAGTTACATGTATAGTGATGTATTCAATATAGTATGCCTGCAAAAACCTCTTAAAGCTCGAAAAGCTCTTACTGCAACATATAAAGCTTCCAGTAAGAAACAGTTTTTCTTTTCTCAGCTTACATTCTTTATTCAGAAATTTCCTTAGCTAATTTTGTATATAACTTTTTTATTACGTAGAAAAGAAAGTATACGGATGTGGAGGATTGTAAGTAATGTAAATAGAAAGCAAAGAAAGTATTAAACTAAATAATAATATAAAATAAAATGTATATATTTAAAATTATTATTATTTATTTATTTACCATTATTAATTAATAAATTTAACGTTTTGAACAACATATCTCAGAACTTAAAATTTTAAAAATAATTTATATTGAAAAAAATCAAATAAATGTATAAAAATAAAGGAGAAAAAAGTACCATAAGCATTTTTATTTCTTTTAGTCAGCTAAAAAAATAAGTTAGAAATGTAGCCATTATGCAAGAAGTAGAACCGTAATATAAAAAAAGAAGAATTATCCACGAGAAGTAAAGTGACGTATAAAGGAGTCTGCCCACTACCCCGTCTCATACCATGACCGTGCTAGGAGCGTGTCAGGCAAAAAAATATTCTTTGTATTGAAATGTATGAGACTCTGCCCACTAGACCGTTCCGTCACCGACCGGCACCGTCGCGTGCCG
Organism: Fabriciana adippe; assembly: GCA_905404265.1. Lineage (NCBI taxonomy): Eukaryota > Metazoa > Arthropoda > Insecta > Lepidoptera > Nymphalidae > Fabriciana > Fabriciana adippe. Next base: position 1,121,473 of record FR989993.1, read on the forward strand.
TGCACGGAGCGTCAACAATTGTCGGCGAGAATATTTTGCCGGTGCCGGTACGCTCCGTGCCTGACACGCGACGTTGCCGAACCGGTGAGCATACGGGTTATAGCCGCGTATGATGACCGTTATAACCGCGTATGATGACCGTTCTAAGCCCATTACGTATTGCCGCTTGTCTTGTAGAGATGGGTGATAATCGTTATTAAAGATGGTTTAGTACCGATATTTCTCAGGATTAGGTAATATTAATATATTCGTCTGGCAATATTATAATATTGTAACTAATACTTCAATATAAGTGATATTTATCTAGAAACAACAGATAACACTAAAACGGGAACCATACGGATATGATACGCGGATGCTACGGTCACTATAACCGTTATGTATGGGCATGATACGCTGTTGATACGGTCTAGTGGGCATAGTAGTCCGTGCCGTGCTCGTTTCCGTGCCTGATACGTTCATAGCACGGTCATGGTGTGAAACGGTGTAGAGGGCAGAGACTCTTAAGCTTTCAATTACTTAATTTTACAATTTTCTATCTTTACTTTCATATTAATGATATTATATTATTTTTTTAAATTATATGTTATAACTATTTATTGTAGCATCGTACTGTATAATTAATTTTATTAAAGCTTTCTTAGATTTACGGGAATATATGACATTTAAAAAAAAAACGGGAGAGACATCCCGCGACCATTATTACTCTAAAGCATTCAAAACGTCGAGAAACAAAAATCAATCAAAATAAATTCTCGAAAAAATCCGGAAAGATATTAAATCTTCCAATTCATTAATCTATACATATAATAAAATTGTAACTGAGTTGAATCTGTACATTAAATATTTTTTGGAAAATCTCATTGAAATAGTCATTATTATCGATACGGAGGCCGAATCTATAGTTTTTAGAATGTTTGTCTGTCTATCTGTGGCGACATCACGAGATAACTATTGGATAGATTTTGATGAAATTTAGTATAATGAATGCTGGTTATCCGGGTTAACATATAGGATACTTTTACTGCAGGAAAATATCACATCTCTGAGAAATCTATAGTAAACCTTAAAACGTAATTAGGGACGAACCCGAGCGGAGCGAGGGTGAGTTGCTAGTAATTAATAATAATTATTGCCAAATTATAAATAGCTACATATAAAAGACTAGCGACTCACTCTCGCTTCGCTTCGGGTTCGTCCCTAGACATAAAGACATCTATCTCTCGGGAACCGTACATTATTCCGGGAGCCTTCCTATATATTCTATAGCGTTCCTTAGTTAACGGGCTATCTAACGCAAAAATATTTTTTCAAATCGGATTAGTAGTTCCTGAGGTTAGCGCGTTCAACCAAACAAACAAACAAACTCTTCAGCTTTATAATATTATATTAGTATAGATATGCACTCCGTACACGCTTTACAAATGACCCTTGAACTCTTACTGAATGGAAGTTGCGAAGGCCGTACTCTAAATACCATGAAATCCATACTAATATTATAAATGCGAAAGTAACTCTGTCTGTCTGTTACGTTTTCACGCGTAAACCGCTGAACCAATTTTGATGATTTGAGATGGATGGTATCTTGGAAAAGGGCATAGGCTACTTTTTGTCACAAAAATGAAACTTGAAGGGAGTAAAATAGGGGTTGAAAGTTTGTATGGGGAACAAATCGTTTCTAAAGTTAAGGACATAAATATTCGTGTATAGTCTATTGTAGCCTATATTACATATATGTATTACGAATATTGTCTATTCTATACTAACCGCTAAAACTAATACAGGGATGCATCCGAGCAAAGCGAGGGTATGTTGCTAGTAAATAAAATAAAATAGAATTAAAAATTACTATTAGATATAACTACGATGGAAATACCATATATGTATGCACATACTAATTCTAATATTCGTCCTGTATGAATTCCGTAGGAAGATAATAGTGTCATTTTAACTCGGCATGTAATAATAAAGATGCCATAGATAAAGTTATTCGCTAAATTTATATTACGAATATTACAAATAAGTAAAATTTCATTTCGCTAGAATAACTTTTATTAAAGTATCAATTCCGACTGATTTTATTAAAAATATTAGTAATTTAAGCTCTAATACAATATTCGTATTCAAAGTTGTAATATAATTATTTTACAGGCGACATAGCGCAGACACTAGATAACGTAATCCATATATATAATAAAATACTAATCGAGTCGAATCTATACAATAAATATTTTTTGGAAAGTCTCATTAAATTAGTCGTTATTATCGATACAAGGGCCGAATTTATAGTTTTTAGAATTTTTGTCTGTCTGTCTGTCTGTCTAGGAACGCATCACGAGATGGTGATATCATTGGACAGATTTTAATGAAATTCGGTATAATGATAGCTGGTTATCCGGGTTAACATCATCATCATCATCTCCCGGCCAAATCACTTGGGGTCGGCACAGTACATCTTTCGTACTGCTGATAGGATTTGGCCAAAAGTTATCCGGGTCAACACGATACTTTTTATTGCGGGAAAATATCTCATCACTGAAAAATCTGTACTAACCGTTAAAACGTACATTGGGACGAACTCGAGCGGCGCGAGGGTGAGTCACTAGTTTATCATAAAAAACTATACTTTCATATCTTCTAAGATGATAGACAGAAAATATTACTGTTGAAGTATCCATAGACTGATTTTGTCAAAATGCTCAACCAAAATTTTATATATTCGTATGAATTTTATTAAAAATATGGATTTTTAATGGCCTTCCCCCGGGTTTAGATATAAGGATATTAATTTTCAACGAAACCAGCCAACAGAAAAGCATTGATATAAATTAGTACTGACATTTAAAAATTACATGTTCTTCCGAGAGTCTGCGCCATCCCAAATGAGATCAAGTAATCTCTGACTAGAAACATTTAAAATGATTCGACTCGTTCCTTTGCACAGATAATGAAATTCAATCTTGTATTATCTCTGGCAGTGAAAAATCGTTCTAATGAAAAACACGCTCCAACTACAATTACATTAAAAAAGTTAGGTCTTCTCTATTTCTTTTATTCTTGGAATTTTATAGAACTGCTTCTTTTGACGATATCATTAGTAGTCTCATTTATGCTTACCTAATATATTCACTTCATTGCTCTTTTTAACGTCCCATTACTGCCTTTAAGTATAATTGTCTCGGTGGTCTAGCGGCTAACATGTACGGCCCCAGAGATCTTGGGTTCGAGTTCCAGGTCGGGCCAAGTTTTAACTTGAGTCTTTTTGGTTAGTAAGCCTCATCAGTAACAACCCGAAGTTGGAAACTTGGGGGTACTTAGTCCCTATGCCACGGAGAGTACGTAAAGCCGTCGGTCCTGTGCTTTAAGTGTCACCGCGAGTGTCAAATAGTCGTCCCATGGGAGTATGAGAGTGACAGGAATAGACGCATTTATGTTTGTGCGTATACTTTTGCACTAAGCTGTGTCCTGCGCACATGGCTAGTCTAATGTAGGACATTATTATTATTAACGTCCCTCTGATGGGCATGAGCCTTTCTTGAAGACGAGAGGGATAAGGCCATAGTCCAAAATACTGGTCTGACGGATTGCGGACTTCACATGTTTTTCGAAAATTTGTTAAATTCTCTCAGATCTTTAGGTTTCCTCATAATTATTTCCTTCACCATAAGGCAAATAGTAATCATGCTGAAAATGATTCGCACATAAAAATACTACCGAGATCTGGGTCAAGTCCCCGTTTTTAAGGTTTTCAAGAAAACGCGTCATCATTGGGCTACCACTACCTTTTCAGACTTACCTATACTACAAATTACTATTTATATGTGTGTATGATTGTTTATTGCTTTGCCCTTCTTTTGCACAGCTGGCTACTTATAATTTGGATCCATCACAGCAACCCGTGAGATATTAGATAACTGAAAAGGGTTCACTTACTCCGTCAAAGGGCGGCGCATTTTAGCAAAGGGATATGACAGCGAAGATGGATTTAGTTTATATGCGTATATCATTATTATCAACATATAACAAGAGATTATTTATTGTCTATTCTTCTGAGAAATCTTGGCTATTGAATAGTCATTTTAAAACTTTTGCGTATAATAATAGAAATAACACTATACGATGTGAGGGTATACGTATTCCTTAGACTAAAGAATCTATACTATTAATATTATAAAGCTGAAGAGTTTGTTTGTTTATTTGGTTCAACCAATCGCACTAATCTCAGTAACTAGTAATCCAATTTGAAAAATCTTTTTGCATTAGATAGCCCATTAACTGAAGAAGTCTATAGGCTATATATCATCCCGAAAAATGTATGGTTCCAGTGGGATAGATTTGTTTTTGTCTAGGGACGAACCCGAAGCGAAGCGAGGGTGAGTCGCTAGTTATTATATACAGATGGAGCCCGCCAAAGAAATGTAAAAGTCAAAACCAGTAACGTGTTTTGCTGTTTATGCTACTATTCTCGATTTTGCCATACTTTCTTGAAAGAAAAAGGAAAATTTTATTTATTAACATTTATTTACTTATCACAGCAATGATTTTTCTATTAATAATTGTACTCTGTTTTAAAGCATTAGATATTTTTTTAATTCATTATGTTTGGCTTCATGCTTAGTTCTATCTAGTACTCAGAGTATCGAGTATATTATTACTTGGTCTAAGGTATTAATATAGAAGTTAAGTTTCAGAAGTGAATAATATTTAATGGGCTTAAGTAAATATTTTTCAAAAACCTATATATTAGAAAACTTGCCTACAGCTTTTGATACGTTAATTAAGAGCAAGTTAAACAGAAACTTAATTATAAAGCAAATAATATTAGCATTAATTAATGAACGCTTTCCCAATACTGGCAGAAATTAGAATACGGTCTGAGGAGTCACTAATATGTAAACATGTGAGAGAATGTCTATCCATATAATAAAACTGTAGAGGTCGAATGTCTGTGCATAGAAAAAAAAATGCTAAAAGATGTAAGAAGAGAAATCGAACAAATCCAGATTTTTTATCCAGATAATTTCTTACACTCTGGCATAAGCATCGTGGTCAAGCGACCAAAGCGCAAGAATGACAATTACAGATGTTCGGTTTCGAATCCCCAAGTTTTTACTTTTGTTTTTTTTGTAGTTATTCAAGTTTTCAGTTAAAAAAAAAAAAAAGAAAATTGTACTTTTGGTCAAAACTCCGAGCAAAGTTCAATCGCCCAGGTACTATTATTTATACGTGGAAAGACTATATCTGGGGTTCCTAGTATTAACGGGACTAGTCAGTTACCAAATCCTCCAATTACAATTGGCATAACTATGAACAAATACAATAAAAGCATAAGCAGTTACAATAGTATTATAAGTCATCTCTAATAAGTGATTCTGGATTTCCTAATTCTGTTCGAATTAATAAACTAAGGGATGTTAAATTCCGAAAATAAAGTATAAAGTATTAATATCTTTATGATTTGAATAATATAAAAAAGACATTTCAATGATAAATAATCTTTACTACTTATAACTTTGGTACATTGACTTTCCTAGACATGGAATAGAATAGACATGTATCGTAAGTATTTAATTACAGTAGATGATTGCATCAGGATTTTTCTATTCTTCGGACGTCTAAAAGATAGTTTGTTTGTTGCAAAGAATTCAGCGTGCTAGAACAAGGTCATTTATAAGAAACAATGTTTTTGATTTACGTTTTGGTAATGGCAGAGTACTACTTCTACAAAATATATAAAATGGGACGAATCTAAAAGAAGATTTGGCAAACTATCATCATTATTGACACCACAGAATTGGTTTTTTACCTATTCCGTGATTGACACATGTGATTTCAACGATTGCATTAATACTTTAAATAAGCACGAAACTATAATCGATTTTAAATTGATAATATATTCGTTTATTAAAAGCATCTTTATAATTATTCTCACGAAGAGCAATCCGTTATTCGTCTCACCTCCTTCCAGTAACTTGTAGGTCAACACGCTTAATTGCATATACCATGTTTAAACGGCGGCCAAAGCTTAACGTATGTTTGGGGTTCGTATACAAACAGAATCCAACCACAAATACCTTCCACAAAGTCTTGCGAATATTAGCATGATAGGAACGGCTTGTACTAGTGCTTCCTCAGAGAGTATCAATGTAATCTAGCTAATATATTATGTCATTATGAACCTGGTCTCTAAGTCTAATCTATACTAATATTATAAAGAGGAAAAGTTTATGAGTTTGTGACGTTGTAGGGGGTAATCTCTGGATCTACTGAACCGATTTAGATGAAATTCGGTAAGAAGATAGAATTTTTATCCTGGAAAACATCCTATAAGGGAGTGAAAATGGGGATGAAAGTTTATATTGGGAAGCAACCTAGGGACGAACCTGAGCGAAGCAAGGGTGAGTCGCTAGTCATTAGAAATTTAGTTCAAACGTAATAATTTATTTGTCTCAACAGGTGTCCAATACATTCGTGACTGTCCAGCTGAGCCTCGGATCCCAGTGTACATGGTGGTCGGTGGTGCCGCAGGAGGTGTTGGCATATTCTGGCTGCTCTGGGCTCAGCTCGCAATCAGAAGCTCTAACTCTAATGCGAGTGTCCCAGAGCGTGTTCTAGCTTATACACTCACTGTATTCCTCATGGGATGGTAAGTGGTCAACATCAACATCTTTGGTAGATTTTCTATTTGTACATTTATGGCTGCTATAAAGTAAGGAGTTAGGAGACTAGTGTTTGAATTGGAAATAATAAGTAATTCAAAAGAAAATACCTATACAATATATTCAAAATGTACAATATAATATTAAATATAGTATACAAAATATTATTTACTAGGGACTCACCCTCGCTCCGCTCGGGGTCGTTCCCTAGTTACTGTTTAAGGTTTAGTATAGATTTCTCAGGGATGAGATATTTTCCCGCAGTAAAAAATATCCTATACGTTGACCCGGATGATCAGCTATCATCATACCAAATTTAATCAAAGTCTAGACAATCATTCCTAGACAGACAGACAGACAAAAATCTAAAAACTATAGATTTGACCTCTGTATCAATAATAATGACTATTTCGATAAAATTTTCCAAAAAATAGTGTACAGATTCAACTCAGAATTCTATTTTATGTATAGAATATAGAAGATATCCAACGAAATAAAGAGTTCAGTAACTCATCGTACTTAAAGTCCTTGTGATCTGACACTTTTATCAAAAGTCCTAACTTTAGATGTTGAAATCTCGATTCATTTCCCCAGCTCTTTATTCTTTTATCCTCTACGCTCCTCACGAGAGTATTCATTTACTTACTAGCAGAACCCGCAACAACTTTTTGGCTTTATGCTATTAGTAATAATTCAATGGCTGTAATGATTTTTGAATGTGTATGATTGTGAATGAGTATGATTTTGACTCGCGCATCGAGGATTCCATATATAAATAAAATTTTTACGTTTTCGCAATACGTACTTTATTATTTGCACAAATAAGTTCGCTTTTCATATTATTTATTAAAAATATTATGAAAAATAAATATCTAGAATCTGAAAATATATTTTACATACATATATTCTGTAAATTAATTTTCGCTTAAAGTATTTAGCAAGCTCTACTACCCCTATTTTTTACACATTTTCTACTTCATCTTTTGAAAATTAAGGGAAGAGAGTAACATAATACAACTCGCATACAATGTTTACGACTTAAGAATCATGTAAGTCGGCTAATATGGGCTTTTAACTAACATACTAAGAGGCTAACATCTATGTTATTTTTAAAGACCCAATGTTACATATGTACAACTGAAATTTACAGTCTCCCTCCTTTCTCAACTTTTTCAAGTTACTTTAATGTGCCATTCTCATTTTGTTAAGCTTTCTGCCCGCGGCTCAACTCGCGTGGACTAAAGACTTTGCTCAGTTTTAATATCTTTAAAAGAGAAGTAAAAAGTCGCACAGGAAGTTAGAATTTAATTAAGAACTTCTCCCTATACCATATTGATGGATGTTCTGTCTGGTTCTGGATTCTGTTAAGATGTCCATGTGAGAAGCAGTCGTTTCTTAAGTCTATGCCTGCTACTTTAAACGACTGGTGAGATTTATTAATGGTCATTGCAAAGCAAAGGAAGAATTACATTAGATTAAATTTTAAGGCGCAGTCAGAGGTCATCAGTGGTATTCGAGGTAATACTGATTTCCATCCCATCGAGCACATCCAGCAAACTTGGTCCTGTCTCGTAGCTCAGATGGCTTATTCATTACAGGTGTGCCAACCTTCAGGAGGAGTTTATGAAAGGAAGCCTGGTGGTCGTTTTTATATTATTAATAGAAACATCAGGATACACTCTAGCTAGGTTCTCCCTCTCTCGTCTTTATATTTGTCACTGTTGTGGGTAACCGAGAATTTGTACACATTTATTTATGCATAATTTCCTTTAGATTTGAGATAATTTCTATACTTTATTCTATAACCTACACAGTAAGAGTGCACTTTCAGAGAACTTGAGCTATATTACTCTGTCTTTTTGGTTGGAATTTCAATTCGGGTGAGACTGAGCGGGAGTTTAAACGCAGTGAAAGCCGTTTTACCATCTTCCAAATGTATAGTAGCAATTCCAGATGAGGCCAAAGCTAATATTATCACCCGATTACTTTTTAATTTGGCCAAAAGTATTTTTTTATAGGTAGATTTCATACAATATGAGATGAATTTCAAAAAATGCTAAAAGACGTATTTATTTAATTGTATTGAAAAGTTATACCAAGTTTCAAATAATTCTGATTATAAATATTTTTTTGGGTTGTATAAAAACGTGTTTTCTCGTGGGATTAAGATAATCTCCCTCGGTTAAAAGTACTATACCTATGTCAATCTCCAGCCCTCCAACTTTCTCCACACAAAAAATCACACCAACTGGTCACTACGTTTCGTCGTGAAAGAAGGACAAACAAAGAAACACACTTTTACATTTATAATATTAATATGGGTTATTATATCACATTATATATCACGGTCGTGATGTACACGTGTGACTTTGATACGTCTCGTTATAAGGACAATGTATATGAGGTATTTGTTCACAACGCCGTGATTGGGCTTAATTACACTGATGCGATTGTTTTAGTATTAGCGTGCTAGACTACACGTGATAATGGACCAAGCTATCTCGTTTACTAGGGAATATACAAGAAAATATTAACAAAATACGTAAAAACTGTACTAACTGTACTGTCAATACTCGTATATTCAATTTACCGAATTGTACTCGTATGTTGCATGTATGAGTAAATAAAGCAAATTACTCAACCAACTTTGTAAGCTTTTCTATAGTTTCTTTTAGGAAATATGCAGAATTAAAAATAAATTTATTTGGTTTATGAGTTTGTGAGTTTGTGAGGTTATAGGGGGTAATCTCTGGATCTACTGAACCGATTAAGATGAAGTTTGGTAAGAAGATAGTTTGAGACTCTGGAAAGGATATAGGATACTTTTTATCCCAGAAATGATCCCTTAAAGAGGTGAAAATGGGAATGAAAGTTTGTATTGGGAAGCAAGGTAGGAATGAACCCGAGCGAAGCGATGGTGAGTCGCTAGTAAATAATAATAATAATAATAAATATGTTGGGACATCAACACACAGCACCGTCTAGTTCCATGATAAGCTACGAGACTTGTGTTATGGATACCAGATAGTTGATACACTGCACATATATAACTTTAAATACATATATATTATAAATATAAACACCCATGACTTTAGTACAAATATTCGTACTAATCACACAAATGAATACCCCCAGCGAGACTCGAACCCGCGATCGTGCAGAATTTAAGGTCACTACAAACTGAGCCAAACGTGTCGTTAAAGCTATGGGATAGCTATTATATTGTATAAAATAATGTAGCTTTTTGTTTAAAGTACATAACTGTCGATGTTTATACCGGCTCTTTTCAGCGGAATTCTTGAGCCAGGGTTTCCTTCCGGACTAAATATACAGTCTCTTTCAAATGAAGTTCACGATTTAAAAGTGGTCGTTTAAGTCAAATCAATAAATTAATTTCTTGCAATTAGAGTGATTTTTATTGCATGTAGGCATTTCTAAAACAAAACTGTTATGAATATAGACAAATGAGATGTTAGGTCTTATTATATCATTTTTTAGTTGATTTTGTGACTAAGAAAATTTGGGATTGAAACCAATTTGACGCCGCAGGCTACAGATAACTTTAAATAATGTAATAGCTTCGTAAAAAGTTCTCAACACGTTGAAATAACATTAAATTGGCCATTTTAATTGAATTTATTAAAAAGTTCATTAAGAAAATGTTCAAACAGCCCAGAAGTAAGTTTTTAAATCACGTACTCTATTCTATATTTTCAAATTTTTATTTGAAAAGAAATTTCTAAGGAAGAAGTTAAAAGTACTTTCAGAAAAGAAATACTGCCATTGTTTGACATAGTTTAAGATTCAGTCGAGTATTTTAATTTCCTCCGCTTTCATTTTGTAAAATAATATATAATAATACTAGCGGCTTACCCTTGCTTCACTCGGGTTCGCCTCTAAAAAAATAAATCTATCCCACGGGAATCGTAATTTTTTTCAGAATAAAAAGTAGCCTATGTGCTATTTCAGATATAATCTATCTCTGTGCCAAATTTTAACTAGATGCGTTCAGCCGTTCTGGGGTGATTGAGTAACAAACATTCAAACTCACATCTAAGCTTTCACATTTATAATATTAATACGATAGTAAGATTAGTAAGATATAATAATTATAATGTTATGTGAAAATAACTCATTGTCGGACCTTTTTATGATTAAACAACTGAACAGATTTTGATAAAATTTGACAAGGTTATAGATTGTGTCCTTGGGACGGATACACTTTTCTTTTGATCCCCGCCCCACTTACCACGCAAACAAAGCCGTGTGAAAAAAATAGTATTGTATAAAATATGTATTTAGGAAGCGCGATTGTTTCTCTAATAGATATCTACATACATATATTAGGTCAAAAATAATAACAATATGTGCGGTCGGAATCGAACCCGCACTAACACTTGCTCGAATGTATTTAAATTCTTACTAATATTAAGTATGCAGGCAAAGTGTTTTCTTTTTTGTCCTTCCTTTACATAGCAACACAGCAATTTTATCTCATTTTTCACATACATAAATCATGAACCTGAAAGGGATATAAGCTTTTTTCTCAGTGCATTTAATGTTTCTGCGAAGTATTAGTCTGCTGCAAAAGTACTTGATAAGGGCATAAATGTTGACATCTGTGAGTAATTACATGATATATTTTGAATTAATTTTAAAATAAATTTCTATTTTAGACTTTAAATTTAAATGAAATAAATATAATACTATACATATTATATAACATTTTGTTACACTGATATTTTTAGACTTGCAATAACTATAAAACTAAAGATTAGTTTGTTTTTTATACATATATAGTTTTAATTTTAATTTACTATTTTTGTGGTTTATTTTATAATTGTAGTAATCGCCTCTGCGGTGTAGGTCTCACCTAGAACTTTTCATACTTTTCTTTCTCTCGCCTTTTGCATCTAGTTAGATCTACGTTTTTGACTAAAGATATCTATTGATATATTACTTGGTCTTCCTTTTTATCTTTTGTTCCCTTAGGTCTAGCTACTTAAGCTAAGATTTAAAATACATGAGATGTTAACTTGAGTTTTGCCATATGTTATCCTTTACAGGTGTTGATTTATATATGGAGATCGTTTCGCTCGGGTTCGTCCCTAGGTGAATTTTTAAATTGACACAACTTTTTTATTTATAAACCAATTGAAATAAAACAAATACTAAATGTTAAGTGAAGCTTACTACAACGCATTAGTGCAAACCGCACCTAAATCAGTTAAGCCGTTTCTGAGATGAGCGCGCACAAACGCATAGACAAACAGACAAAAATTCTAAAAATCATTGTTTTGGGTTTCATTGCGTTAATAATAGTTTTTCTTAAATATCTTCCATGTATAGATAACGATTAGTTACAATGTTGTTGAATTAATAAAACAATTTCATTGAAAAAAAAAACAGATGCAGTAACATTTACTTACACCGCCCCTTAGTCTACGCTAGATTGTATCGCGGTTTATATTTTGTAAAGTCTATTTTTGTCAGCGATACGCTTGACGTTAATTGGAACATTTCCCTTGAGGTATCATTGGAACGCCTTTGTTAGCGATTCACTTTGCGGAAACGTTATTTTTGATTAATTATTCAATATTATTTATATTACAATCAAAATATACGTATGTTATTTACACGTGCGTATCGTTTACTACGCTTGAGTTAGTAGGTTCGATTTATCTAAGAAAATTTTATAATGACTCTACATATTTCACTTAGAAACATCTACATATTTGTTTTCTATATTTCTCCTCGTAAGGGATAATTTCATAAAAAATAATGTTGTTGAAAAGAATTTTTAGTATGAGAAAATAAGACTAACATATGGAAATAGTACGTTAAGTGAAGTTTTTTACTGGGATTATCTTTATTTGGGGATAAAAAACATTCAATGTCTATTGGACAAAATTTATGTAAGGATTATAGTAGTTCTTTAGATATACGGTTGAAAAAACTAGAGTAAGTCGTGTATTATTTGACGACACGTTTCGTTCAGTTTGTAGTGACCCTACTTGCTGTGCCAGCGGTCGCGGGTTCGAGTCCGGCTGGGGGCATTCATTTGTGTGATGAGCACGAATGTTTGTACTCCAATCATGGGTTTTTATATTTATAATATGTATGTATTTAAAGTTATATATTATGTATAGTGTATCAACTATCTAGTATCCATAACACAGGCCTCGTAGCTTACCGTGGAACTAGATGGTGCTGTGTGTGACTACCCAACAACATTTTTATCTATATTTATTTACTTATTCATATCATATCTTACATAGAGTGTTATATACTTTAATATGTAGCTTTTATAATTTATATATTTATATATATATAAAACGAATAGACATGAACTGTAATGTAAAGGTGTAAAGCGTTTTAGTTTATTTAACCATTTTCATACATTAAATAATAGTTATACTGGAGAAAAATTCACTTTATTTTCTTTAAAAAAATCTTTTAAGTGCGCAAACTTTTAAATATCATATTAATATTTCAAGAAGAAGTGAGGACAGATAGACAGTTTCAAAAATCTTTATCTTTGATCTTCAAGAAAAAAATCAGGTGCATCCGTGAGAGGTATACTTATCAATGTGTGGGCTTGCATACATATGTTACACAGTATTTATTCAGTAATGGCGACTTATGTTCGGTTTTCTTATCCCTAAATACCTATTAGTAGCCTTAGTGTCTACTTCAAGTTATAGTCTGTTTGTGTAATAAATTTCATCTAAATGAGTCCAGCCATTTACATACACATTACACACACATACATAAACTTTCGAAAATAGAATGGGTGAGTGAAGTGGGTTCAAAACCCGGTTTCAACATTTTTACGTGACGAAATACGCTATACGGTTAAGGAAAACTCGTGAAGAAATCTGCTCAAAGAACTTAACTAGTTTTCGAAAGTGAGAAGTTCGCCAACTTACATTTAGCCATCGTAGTGGCCAAATTTTTCTCGACTTACTCATGAGTAATGTGAGAAAGTATCAAGTATAGATGATAAAAATCTTAGTTATTACAATTGAGCTTTAAATGCAAATCGTTGAACATTTCCATTTAATTTGATTCGACAGACAGATGACAAAATATTTTTATTAAATATATTATACACTATCTGAAGCTTATCAAGCTAAGTCATAGTTCGCAGGTTTTTAGTTCAAAAATACTAAGAGAAAACTCTGGAAATACGGCAAGAAAGATTAATTTTATTTTCTGCATTTTGATTAATCCATAGCCAAGTATTACAACCATACGTTTACATGAATTTCTACATATATTATTATACATATTGTTATTAATGATTTTCCAAGTAAAACTACTGAGCTTCAGCAATTCCTCCTTTATTTAATTACTTCTAAAGAATGTCCTACAATATGACTGTTTAAACACTACTAGTCTAGTCAACAAGTGCTTTTTGGGTCAAACTTTTATCTCCGCCTGTGAAAAATATGAACGAGGTGTCATTCGATTTGGAATAGCGTGGAGATGATTTTTGAAAAAAATCAAAAGCCGCTTGCAAAAATTGCAAAAGTTATTTATAAAAAACGTTTTTTAATATCATCATATAAATCATATATCATATAAAATATCTCAAAAACTGTTTGATATTTTTCAAATTTAAAAAAAAATTCAAAAAGAAGAGGTAATTTCCCAAAAAAAAAAATATGCCTCCCGGAACTGTAGGACCAATATACCAATAATATTATAAAAAAAAAACCTTTTTATATCTGCATATATTTGGTCCGTTATAAAACATTATTTCTCACTTCCATGGGTTGATTGGAAAAGATTTCTTCTAGAGATAAGTCCACCTTTACCTAAATTGATCTGTATAATTTGTGTTACAAAGTTAATGTGCAATAAAGACTGTATATAAATTTGGTTCGACCTAATCGATCCCCAAACTATTACCCCAGTGGGATAGCTATATACATTTACAAGCTACAATAACAATAGATTACCCAATTCCATTAGCGATAATCCTACAGTCGAAAGCGATGAAATCAGTCACCGAAGATGTATGAGCGGCAGGTGTTCACTGCCACAGTAATTAACTGAAAGCAATCGGTGTTCTACGTCTGAGATTGAGCGCTGCACAATGTGTTCGTACTAAAGTTAACTTGTGAAGAATATGGTTATTTAAATATGAGTAGATTAGAGAGAACATATGTATTTATTTATGTGCCAAAAACAAAAAAAAATATCTATACATATAATAAAATTGTAACTAAGCCGAATCTGTACATCAAATTTTTTGGAAAATCTTATAGAAATAGACATTATTATGGATACAGAGGCCGTATCTATAGTTTTTAGAATTTTTGTCTGTCTGTCTGTTACCGCATCACGGAAAAATCACTGAAAGGATTTTAATGAAATTTGGTATGGTCATAGAATTGAAATTTAATCAAAACTTGTAATTACTGATAATAAGCAAACGGTATAGTATTAGTAAATATAATGAATGCATTTAAAAAATGCAAAGGTAGCCCAGCGGAAACGCACTTGAGAGACCGAGTGAAGAGGGTTCAAATTCTAGGTCTCGCGTCTGATATGTATTTGTGCGAATCATTTTCAAATTGATGATCACTTGTCTTATGGTGGAGGAAAACATCGTGAGAAAACCATGTCTGAGAGAACCTTTAAAGTTTTTGAAAGACATGTGAAGGCCGCTAACCCGCACTTGGGCTGCTATGACCTAATCCCCTTTGTACTGAAGGGAGGCCCGTGCCCAGTAGTGGGACGAAAAAAAGGGTTCAATACATATATTAAAAATCTCAAAATAAGAAAATATCTGCTAGATTAGAAGGTAGACAGCCTTCATACTCTGTGAGGAAAAGAGATTGAACACCTTCCAATACATTTTTTTAATCATTTCTTGTCTGATCCGAGGTATGAACCCTAGACCCTCAACTCGGTTACATACTAGACCATTAAGACAGTTCACGTTTTAAGTTACTCGTAGTTTATACTTTGCTTGTAGAAATGTATCGAGATATACTGTGTAGAGACTTCATAAGGATATACCATATCCTTTTTGACGACAAGTTTCACTCAGTTTGTAATAACCCTACTGGCTGTTCCAGCGGTCGTGGGTTCGAATCCCGCTGGGGGTATTCATTTGTATTGATGAATACGAATATTTGTACTCCAGTCAGTGGTGTTTATATTTATAATATGTATGTATTTAAAGTTATGTATATATGTGTAGAGTATCAACAATTTGGTATCCATAACACAAGCCTCGTAGCTTACCATGGAACTAGATGGTGCTGTGTGGTAATGTCCCAACACATTTATTTATTTTATTTATTTAGTCTAGATATATTTCGACAAGCAAAATAAACTCTATTATTATAACAATAGACCGAATTTATGATGTAACATATTTTTGTTGAATTAAATAACATAATGTATTTAAATAATTTATGAGAACCATAGCAGAGTCGAATTTCCTTGATAATATTAACATAATCAACTGGTAGCGTTGGCTGCGAGAACAAAAGGGTTGTACGTGGTTACGCTACTTGCCTATCTATAATGCTACTAAGTCAATGCTTATATTAAAGCCGCAGATCGCTTTTCACTTCAATAAATAGCTTCTGCTAATACGAATAAGGTCTATTATATTATGAAAATATCATGCCGTCTGTGCAAATAGTGGCCTAACCGACATTTGTAAAAGTTCTTCAAAATACTCATGAACTGTACTACTACATGACTTATAACATGTTTTTTCTTAATCGTGTCATGCAAAGGATTTTAATTTATTAATTTCTACTATCAATACAGTATTTTATTTCCTTATAAATAAAATGAATGTTTATGCAAAGTTTGTTTGTTTGTTTGTATTTTTGTGTGTTACGGCTTAACCCTGAAACCGTTAGACTGGATGGTTACTAGTTCATACCTACATAAATGTGAAAGTGTGTTTGTTTATTCGTTTGTCCTTCTTTCACGTCGAAACAGAGCGACAAATTGGCATGATTTTTGTGTGGAGATAATTGGAGGGCTGGAGAATGACACAGGTACTTTTTACCACGATGAAATTATCTCATTCTCTCGGGAAACACGTTATAATATAAGTAACCCAGAAAATTATTTACAATCAAAACTACTTCAAACTTAAGATTAATGCTTTTCAATAAAATTAAATAAATACGTGTTTCAAAATTTTTCAAAATTCATCCTATAAGAGGGTAAAATAGGGGATGAAAGTTTGTATAAAACCTACCTTTTACGAGTTTTTTTTTGTAGTTTTAGCGCGAGCGAAGCCGAAGGTTCTGTTAGGATTATATAAATATATATTTTTAGGGTTATGCCACTTTTGCACTCGCTTCTTATAATCTTTGGTTTTAAACAGGTTTGCGTGCGGCAACTACTGGACCCTCGGGATCATGTGGCCGGACTATGCACCGACATTGTTCGAACCAAATCAATGGTGCCATAGAACACTGTACGTGTTCGCTTTGACCCAGCTCGGCGTAGTGTGGGGGGTGGTGGCGCTAATTGTCTTGCTATTACTAGCTCTCGTGATTTGCCAAGTAAGAATATTTTGATATATTATATATTAATTTTTCATGTCAATGTGACTTCTTTTGTTAAACTGCTTCGGTGGTGTAGCTATGTATGTGGGCTAGCATGTACGGCTGCACATTCTGAGGTCCTGGGTTCGAGTCCCGGGTCGGGCCAAGTTTAGTTATTGAGCCTTTCTGTATAGTAAGCCTCAGTAACAGCCCGGAGTTGGGAAGTTGGCGGTGTTTCACCCCCGTGACTCGGAGAGCACGTAAAGCCGTCGGTCCTGCGCCTTAACTTTCACCGGTCGTGTCGAATAGTCGTCCCACCGGAGTATGAGAGTGACAGGAATAGAGTGCACTTGTGTCTGCGCGTACATTTGTACACTATAATATCTCCTGCGCAGTTGGCTAGTCTCAATAAGATTGGCCGCCGTGGCCGGAATTGGTCAGGAGGACATTATTATTATTTGTTAAAAAAATTCAATATATTCCATAATATATTTGATTATTTTTGTTCATAAAATAATGTAAATGCTTATAAAATAATGTTAAAATATCATAACAAAATTTTAATATAAAGATTCGATGATTTTTAATACGATTTTTATACAATGTATGATTTTTTTTAAATAATATAAATTTCTAAGCATTATTCCGGATTTGTGAGTCACATTTCATCATTGGACTATTTCTATTAGATTTATATGATACGCTAGTGACGCTCGCTTCGCTCGGGTGCGTCTCTAGATACATTTTTTTGAACTGATCCCTAATTCTTTTTTTAAAATAAAAGTAGCCTATGTTACTCCTTATAACATCAGCTATCTACCAGTGAAAGTATCATCAAAATTATTCCATCCGTTTCAAAGATTATCTGGAACACACAGACAGACAAAAAAAGTTAAAAATTGTGTTTTTTTTTTTATAAGTATCGTATATAATTCAAATGCATTTTGTAAAAAGCTTTTATTTCAACATTACAAACAGGAACTTCAATTTATTTATCTCTATAGATTTAATGAAGTCATTAAAAGTCTTAGATTTTTTTGTCTAGAATAGATTAAAACCAGTAATTCTATTTTATCCAACCCATAAATGATACAATTATATGTATATAAGTAATAAGTAATAAGGGACAGATTAAATTAGCCTTACTTTGACTAGATATTCGGCTGTGGCTGGCTGGGACCACCGAGGTATAAGTAGCAACGGCGTAGTGTCGTGCTTGAGCTGTGGCACAGGAACATCAACAACACAATGGACGTCGCCGGAGCCCTACTACCATTTACCCAAGTCGTCCGACCAGAACTAACTATACACGTTCAAGAAGTTCTCACCCAAGCTGAGCGTGAAACAGAAACAAAGCTCAAGATCCCTGAAATAAATGAACCAGATAAAAATGACGATGAAGTGAGAATTCCAAACAGTGAGGTAAATGGTAGTGGTAATGGTAATAATGTAAATCCGGCCTGATGGTTGTTGGTCGTGCTACCGCATGGCAAGAAGCACGTACACTTTGAAGCAACAGATGAAATATATTACTTCTAGTGAGTGAAAGACATAGCTTTTCAGTGCTTTTGATACGTGCTCAAATGTATCGCAATATTTGTGATATTATAATTTCCTAAATTTTTGGACGTAGGTAGGTAGACTTGAGATTTGTTCTTAAAGATCCAAAATTAAAGATAATTTAGTAGAAATTCTGACAATTGGAGGAAGTTTGTAAGATTATTATGGGACTACTCGATTTTCCCATAAAGCTGTGAAGAAATTGTTTTAATTTTGGATAATTTAGATGATTTTTAGCATGAGCTTTCTGAGTTATGGTTTAGATCACATCAGTACTACCTATCTACGTCCATGCATAACGCTGCTATGTAAAGTATTTTACTTTGCTATATATAACAACGAATATTTTTTAGACTCCTATGTATCAATGTAAATAATTTAGGAGTGTTTGTGGCCAATTTAAATGTAACAATAGTCAACTTATCGAACGATGCATATTAGTAGATGTATTTTGCGTAAAACATGAATTATTTATATAACCAATGATTACTGTGTTGTTCTATTTATTGTATTTGTGATTTAAATTTGAGACTTGAGATGATAATCCACTTAGTATGTCAATCCACTCTCTATTTCTCCATTTTTGTTTGACGCCTGGTGAGATTTTCCTTCTAATCTTTATTAACTTACGTTCTTATTGAAGTTTAAATAAACAAACAAAATTCTTTATAATCTATACTTATATTATAAAGAGGTAGAGTGTGTTTGTTTGAACGCGCTACTTTCTCAAGAACTACTAATCCGAATTGAAAAATTCATTTTGCATTATAGTCTGTCTATTCCATACTAACCGTTAAAAGGTACTTAGGGACGGCGAGGGTGAGTCGCTAGTATACAATATACTATATTATAATACTTGTTTAATATTATTTTTTTAATTTTATTAAAGCGCAATTCATAATAAGTCCTGTAATATTTTTTCATTAAATTCTCAGCAAAAATGAGAAAATATTACCGTAAAATATAAAAATCAACTAAAAGTTAACTCGATCTCTCCGGGGATTATGTTAAAAATAATTTTACACCTAATTATCTCAAGTCTCAAATGAAAATAAATCATAGTAACTGCGTGGAACAGGCTTTAATAGATCGTGGATTAACATGATATTTTTATATAATAGGTAAAGTTTGGAGGTATTTTGATGTGCTTTTGGAAAGCTCGCACTTTGCGACCTTTTTTATTTTGTGAAAAACACTACTTATGGTAACTTAATATAGGAAAATGAAAATTTTAAAACTTATAGTGTTTGAAATTACTAAAATATCATAAATAATAAAAATTTTATTGCCATAACTTCTAGAAAGAATTAAACTCGTAACCCGTATGTTCCTCATATATAAAGGGTCTACATACGTCATGCCTCTACATTTGCATATCGGTACAATACGTGCGTCGACTATGCTCTCATAGTTCTCTATTTATATAAACATACGTATATATTATAGCGCTTTATAGTATACTTAGCTTTTACAGTAAAATTGCAAAAAAATAAGCTTTTTTACGTCGTAATGACGTTCATAGCATTTTTTATTAGTTTATCGGAAGTTCGCAAACTTTTACGATGCAGCGTAATATAGTTTATATACGTAGTATAGTATACCTTTAAAACACTAAAAACTTATTTATGTTAATTTTGCCTATATAACACAAAATCAACTTATAGGTTATGTTGATCCGTCCGCTACATTCCTTTACTCTATAAATATTTATTTTAAATGACCTGCCATATAAAATCTACTAAAATTCAATTTTTAACATAACGGTACGATATTAAAAACAATTTTTGAATGCGAATATATTATATTTTCTAAAGCTCTAAATTTTATCACTAACATGACTTAAGTTTATTTTTATTGTAAGTAAATTATATTCTATTGAACTCTATCACATTTGAATTTAGTAACGTCCTAAAATAGACCAATTTACGATGGAAGGCTTTTTATATATTTCTACCAACAACGTACCAACTTAAAGGAATTTATTATATTTATAAGTGCTTGGATATGTAAGTAAAGCGAATATTTAACAGCAATGCATTAGAATTGACTCTATGTAGAGATTACAATATAACTTTATTATATAAAGAGTAAATATATTATTAGTGTATATTTTGACGAATGTCTACTGTCTATTTTCGCTGTATATTTAGAAAACATGATTGAAAAAATTGTATGGAACTATAAGTACTTCAAGACAATTTAATTAGAGATTTGTAATTAGCTTGTTTTCTTTGAAATCTTTATTTTATATATTTTTATAACAACTAACGACTCACCCTCACTTCGCTCTGGTCCGCCTCTAAGTGATTCTTTTAATTGACATAACTTTTTATTTATGAACCGATAGAAATAAAACAAACACTAAATGTTAAGTGAAGCTTACCCACAATATAGTGAAAATCATATCCAAATCGGTTAAGCTGTTTCTAAGATTAGCGCGAACAAACGCACAGACACACAGACTAAAATACTAAAAATCATTGTTTTAGACCCCCGATAATAGTTTTTCTCAAATATCTTTTATGTACAGACAGTAATCCGTTAGACTTTTATTATATGTATAGGTTAGATAATATAAAATATATTAAATATAATATAAAAATGATATATCAACGTACTATTAGTTAATATTTATTATATATATAATACTACACATATAGTACTTTAAACACATACATATTATAAATACAGACACCCATGACTGGAGTACAAACATTCGTGCTCATCACACAAATGAATACCCCAGCGGGACTCAAACCCGCGACCGCTGGCACAGCAAGTAGGGTCACTACAAACTGAGCCAAACGTATCGTCGTACGTATCAGTATTAAACAGCGGATTGATAAAAATGTTATGTTTATTTTTGCTATATATTCACTGAATTATCATTTCAAAATAATTCTTATAATGAAATAACCGAAATTATTATTGTTATTATAATCAAAATAAGCACTTTAATTTTAACTGAAAATTCAACAACGATTATAAACATCACGATGTATTTATTTAAAGTATGTGTAGTGTATCAACTACCTGGTATCCATAACACAAGCCTCGTAGCTTACCATGGACCTAGATGGTGCTGTGTGTTAATGTCCCAACATATATATTATTTATTTATCAACATGCTTTTCAGCTATCAGAGAGATAATCATAGCATAAAGTTGTATGAAAAACAAAAGCTTTTTTTTTCTTCTGTATTTAGTAGACATTTAGACTAGTTTTAACGACTGAGCAGTCAACATCTAAATTACTTATCAGGATTTTAAGAAAGCAAGCTATATACAAAAAAAAAATTGTCTTTATAAATTTAATAGGTTTTCATATACTTTCTTTCATTTCCTGACTTTCTTCCGTTACCCATGTTTGATAAAGCATTGGAAACGTCGGAAATCAAAAATTAAAAAAGATAGTTTTATTTAAAATGACAAGTACGAATGCTTAAATGTAATAATAAATCTAAGAAATAACATATTTTATTTGAATTAATACATTTGATTTTTAAAGCAAAATGACGAAAAATTTAGTTAGACGTAGCGTGGTAGACTTAGGTAGCATGCATAGCTCGTGCTAGATTTGGAGGCTTATTTCTCATAAGGAGCGAAAATATTAGTTTGAACTACTTAATAGAACAATTGAAATATTTGCTCTTCTTGTCAAAGAAAAATTCAATGTGAAATATCCATTGATGTATAAAAACATAGATACACATTTCCTAACAAATATCTCTTCAAAAAGTGGCGTTGACATGTGACGTTAAGTCAAACCAAAGAATAAAATTAAAAAATAGAAAGTTCTAATTGTCTAAACACAAATTCAAGTATTTTTAAACGATACGATATCCGTTTTATTTTGAAAAAAGCGCAATTCAATTCCGAATTGTGCACTTATTTTTGAGTTGAATTTTGAGACGCTAATTGTTAAAGAGTTTTTGTTTATCAATGGGAATATTACACACTTTTCTTTGAAAAGCAATGGTTTTGTCTTCATTTTGTGGAGAATTAGTGTTTCATACTCAGAATCTAATCTGATAAATATGTATGTAAATTAAGAACAAAAATAAATGAAAGAAATGTTTTTTTTTTTTTACTATAAATATTAATTGTATGCTACAGTCAGAAGACAACTGTATATTTTATAAGTTAAAAAAAGAAGACCTAATAATAAAAACATGTTGTCTCTTTCTTGCAACTACAAACATCCACGCGATAGAAAAGGACGAAACGTTTTTAAAATTTAATTAGCTAAAACTGAGATAAAATAAGTTTACGCATAAGCCCGCTAATGTATGTTTATAAATATAATTATATTATTTAGAGACTTGAAAAGATTCTGGATTTGGGAACATAGAGATAACTGCGTAGTATTTTTGTATAAAAAAATGTCTTAAAAATATCAACTTATATGCTATACTATTTATATATAAATGTATAAAAATATATTATAATTCTGAAAATTTCTAAAAGATAATTTGAAACTCAAACTTTGGTTTGAAAGTATTTCGGAAGCTCTTTCTAAATTCGACGTACAGTATTATCAAATATTAACGCACTTGAAAAATCCTTTCTTAGCACACTAAAAGTTCATACTTGGCTAAAGCTTATTGAAAGCTTAAAACTTAACCAATATAAAGTTAATACTTAGTAAAAATGATTATAATTTTAATTTTATCTATTATGATGAATGTTATATACATCGATTAAAAAAGTACTAGATACATAATCAGCGACAAAAAATGACCTTACCGAATGAGCGCTCATTCGAAAATTTGAGCGCGCTTTTAATTTTTTTTTAAACATACTTTACAACTTTAAGCATTGCATTTAAGGTTCAATTTACATTGTTTTATATTCATTTCAACTACAATTATTAGCAAAACAATCGGTGACAGTTTTAAGAGAATTCTTGCAAGGGATTATGTATCTAGTACTTTTTTGATCGATGATTTCTTCTTCTTAAAGTGCCATCTTCTTTTGAAGGTCGGTGATCATTAAGGCAACTTGAATCTTTGATGCTGCGGCTCTGAATAAGGAACGGGTGCTTTTTCCAAACCAATGGCGTAGGTTTTTTAGCCAAGATGTTCTTCTTCGACCCACACTTCGTTTTCCTTGGATCTCTCCCTGTATGATGAGTTGTAGTAGGTCGTATTTTCGGTTTCTTATTATATGGCCGAGATATTCAAGCTTTCTTTTCTTTACTAAATATACAACTTCAGGTTTTTTCTTAATGCGACTTAACACGGTTACGTTTTTTATTGATGATTATATACTAATCTATACTAATATTATAAAGCTGAAGAGTTTGTTTGTTTGTTTGGTTGAACGCGCTAATCTCAGGAATTACTGAATGGAATTGAAAAATTCTTTTTGTGTTGGATAATCCATTTATCGAGGAAGGCTTTAGGCTATATATCATCCCGGAAAAATGTACGGTTCCCGTGGGATATAGTTGTTTTTGTCTAGAGCTGAACCCGAAAGCGAAGCGAGGGTGAGTCGCTAGTAATGTATAAAATAAGCTATAGCTACAAAATGTAACATAGTATTTTATGGACGTAGCCTTCAAGCTCGACCTCTATAAAATATGAATGTCTCGAGTAAATTAATGTGTCTTTCCCAGGTAATATTTCTAATATGATTTTTTGATAGCCTTCTTAGACAAATTGATTTTCTGAAATCAATTTGCTAATAGAATTGAAAAAAACGTATTGGAATGTTATATCAGGCGTACAAGTCACTTTGATATATTATTCAGTTTGCTATTAGTGATATCGACTTTAGAATTTAAGCATAAATAAAGCTCAAAACTAGCAATACGCCAAAAGGATAGCAGTAGTTCTCTAAACTTTAAGAAGTAAAGAGGATGTATTCAATTTCCCGTCTTACCTAATGTTAAATGCGATTGTGTATTTGTTAGTTTGTCATTCTTACGCAATAACGAAATGATATAAATTTTATGATTTTTAATCTATACTTTATACATATTGCATGCATAAACATACATACATATAATTCATCAAGACACACATCCCGGTATCTAAGTAAATCGCTTATTTTGTCGAAGCTTACTAAAATTCATATACAAATACTTCAGTCTGTTTTAGCTAGTATCATTACCGATACGTAAATCGAATCGATTCTTATCAATTGATTCTCGTAATACAAAAAACCTCGAAGAAAGAAGAAGTCTAAAGCATTGCCAGTCCTAAAATGTGACTTTAATAATTTTGTATATTTATTATAAAGCTATTATTTCATCGTTACTTCATTAAAATATAATGAAAATCGATTTACTATAGCCTATTGCGTAAATAAAAAAAAACACTTAAATCGA
The DNA here is from genome assembly GCA_905404265.1 of Fabriciana adippe. Taxonomy (NCBI): domain Eukaryota; kingdom Metazoa; phylum Arthropoda; class Insecta; order Lepidoptera; family Nymphalidae; genus Fabriciana; species Fabriciana adippe. The sequence goes on from FR989993.1 coordinate 1,146,551, forward strand.
GTGAGAGAAAACATACCCCTTACTAAAATCTATCAAAGTATACAACCCGCACTTGGCCAGCGTGGTGGACTTTGGCCTGATCTTTCTTATATTGAAGGGAGGCCTACCCCCAGTGGGACGTTAAAAAGGGCCAAATACGATACAACTATCGTAATTAAGCCATTGCTAAATTTATATAATTGATATAATTTATGTCAAACTTGGAGTAGTTTAGCAATGCCTTTTTATGGCAGAAGTAATGGGTTCAATTTTCATGTGATCTTGAACCATTGTTTTTTCTAACATCCTCCAATCGGGTGTTCAGAGGTTTAGTGGTTAAAACGGTTTGTATGGGTTTCTAAATTTCCGATATAACTAGAATAAAATAAGTTTTTGAACTTTCCTCGGTTTTTAATGTATTGATATGTTAAAAATTTCATAAATATTAAGTTACAAAAATTTTCATACATTTCTTTTGAATTCGTCGTATTTAAAAAAACTCGGTCCTTATAAGTCTATGGATATAGACTAAATTTTATGATCAATTAGCATGCCAAAGTAATCCTAAACCAAGCTTACGAAGACAAAAAAAAAAACAAAAAGAAAATTAATGTCATTCTGAAAGGCACCTGCGCCGTAAAGTTTATAATAACGATGGCAACTTTCTTATAATTTGACGTGACAACTATTAAACTTGGTTTACAGAAAGAATCTTTTAAAAAAGTTTCATATTATAATATGAAACTTGAACAGATAATAAGTAAAAACTAAGTTAGGCGAAAAGTTGAAAATTATACCTGAAATTAATTAGTGAAGGCCTTTTAGAGTTTTCAAAGTATATTATAAAATATGAACTTAGCTACCTTTATACAGTTTCCTCTTCGTTAAACTAAACTAACACTCCGTTATCTACTTTCAGAATTGTTAAAATCACATCTACATCTCATAAAAAACCGAGTTATTCGTAAATTTTTAGTTATTTATATTACTTTGCTCTATATAAGAAATGAATAAGAAAAGACTATATAAGAGAAGACCGCTGTCTTTTCGGTCTTTTTAAAATGTGTTGACGAAATGAATAAGAATATATGTATATTACAATAAATTTTAAGTTTCCCAAAGGGTAAGGCAACTCATACTAGGCCCTTTAGTTATTTATATTACCTACTTTGCTCTATAGAAGAAATGAATAAGAAAAGACTATAAAAGAGAAGACCGCTGTCTTTTCGGTCTTTTTAAAATGTGTTGACGAGATGAATAGTGATATATGTATATTACAAAGAATGTGGTTAAGAAAGGATTTCTCAAATATTGTTAAACTAAATCTAAAATTATTTAGCCAAAAGTTTTCTTATTCGTACTTTAAATCGCTAACATATTAGACATGAGATGTAAAATAAATAGAATAGCATTTTATATAGAAACTTTATATTACAGTAGTATGATAGTCTTCTTAATAGAAGAAGAGGCCTTTGTCCAACAGTGGGATAAATTAGGCCGTTTGGGCACTTAGATAATGGCATGGCGAGCTCAAAGTTCTAGCTACGCCTATAAATTAAATGTAATTTAGTGCCTAAGCGTAAAATCAATCAATCAAGCAAAAAATCTGAAATAGTTATTCAGATTTTAATTAGATAACCTAGAAATCATATATTGATACTATATTTAAGTATTTCATTAGATAGATCTATGCGATTATATATATGTATTTATATAAGGGAAGTGCACAATACCCGCTGATGCTATGTTGTTATTTCCATCAGGATTGATCGCCCACCACACTTCAAATCCACAATAACCTGTACGTACACTTAAATTGTCCAAAATCAATTAGCGGCGCAAGCGCACGTAAAGGTTTTCACCATACTTTTTAAACGACAACGAACGATTAACTCACTTCACACGCGTCAGAAGGCGCCACAGTCTATGTATGTCGATGTGTATCGAGTGTCTTACTCGCACGCGTTACGAAGGTATGTGCGGGAATGGGACAGAGGTATGAAAATGAATTGCAACAATGAACCTACTTTCCTTTGGATCAGTGTAACCAACATGTACGAGTATAATATATATATATACAAAATAACGCTGTGCTACCACATTTATGGGAGCTATTTTTGATTGCAACCATCATAATTTACCAGGCTAATGTTGAAGAGTTATCGTAATATATAATTTAAAGTACAAACAAAAGAACAAAAAATATTTTAGTCCCACTGAGTTTTTTTCGTCAGTTCTTATCGGGAATGAGGCGTTTTATTTCCGAACTAGGTCTCCTGACGTTCAATAATGTAATAATTTTAAGCTGAAGAAAAAAAAATTGAATTTGAATAATATGGCATTTCTATGCACTACGGGATTGCGATGATTTTTATAACAATTGGTTGTTGCGACCGTTTTCATTGTGACCGTCTCTTAATATGTTTAGGCTCGATACATACTAGTGCCGATATCTATCTGGTAAAGTACTTTATACAAGAAACCTTGCTGGAATGTATTACGATCCAAACTTGACTTACTAATAGTGTGAAAGCACTTGTTGTTTCTCATATAAAAATACTTTGCCAGACCGAAATCGGACAGAGAACGAAAATTGACGGGAATTATGTGTGGATCGAGCTTTAAGCTTTTAGAAATTAGAATACCGAATGAATTTTAGCAAATCTCTAAGTTATCCAAGGAATATTTAATCAAGTTCCTACTTGGGATTTCTTATGATTATAAATATTTAAGTTTATTAAAATATATAAGTTGTAATATTACTTAGGTAATACGACGATTCTATGAGTGATGAAAATGATTTCAGATATGTAAAGTAGGTAATAATCTATATATACATAAAATGCTTTGTCCTGACTGACTGATCGATCAACGCACAGCCTAAACCGCTGGTCGTAGAAACGTGAAATTTAGAGGACATATTCCTTATACAATGTAAGCATCCGCTAAGAAAGGATTTTTCTAAATTCATCCCCTAAGGGGGTAAAATAGGGGATAAAAGATTGTATGAAACTCTGTCATTCTTGACGCGAAATACATGGTAAGTAGTATTCAGCTTTAAGATGAAAAATAAGAAATATATGTATTAGATTTTTTTCGAAATTCATCCCTTAAAAGGGTAAAAGGGGGTGATAAAGTTTATATGGGCAAACAATTATTTATGATCAGAATTACTTGAAACTTGGTATTAATGCCTTTCAATACAATTAAATAAATATGTATTTTAACATTTTTTGAAATTCATCCCATAAGGTTGTCAAATAGGGGATGAAAGTTTGTATAAAACTCTGTAATTGATGCACGGAAAATGGTATTTACCTTTAAAATGAAAACTAAAACAATACAGATATCATTTTTTTTTCGAAATTTATCCCTTAAAAGGATAAAAGGGGGTTGTGCTGTTTATATAAGGAAAAAATTGTTTATGATCAGAATTACTTGAAACTTGGTATTAATCTCTTCAATACAATTAAATAAACATGTATTTTAGAATTTTTTTTTTAATTCAGGCCCTAAGTGGGTAAAACTGGGCGGTGAAGTTTGAGTTGTTGAATATATTTAAATAGAGTAACATGGCTTAAGTTCTCTGTAAGTGCACACTATCTATGTGAGATATAAAGCAGAGAACGGAAATTATTCCGAATCCAAAGGAAAATTATGTATAACTTTTCGGCTGGCCACAGCAGCGACAACTATAACAGACCTAGAGCGCGAGAGAGAGAGCCTTACCTATATTTGTGGTTGGTTTTCTTAGTGTAGACTAACTTAAGTGAATCTAGAGTTTTACTCTAGACATAATATTAAAAATTCGATATGACAACACATAAATTCAATGGAAATTAAAACTGAGCAAATTTTTCAGTCCACGCGAGTGTAGCCGCGGCCAAAAAGCTACAACAAAATAAGAATGGCACTTTATATACATAACTTAAAAAAGAAAGAGAAGGAGGGAGACTGTAAGCTTCAGGTGTATATAGCATTGGGTCTTTAAAAATAACGTAAATGTTAGCCTGTTAGTATGTTAGTTAAAAAAAAATTGCATGCGATTGTATCATTGTACTCTCTTCCTTTAACTTTGGAAAGATGGAGTAAAAAAATGTACAAAAAATACAGGTAGTGCAGCTTGCTAAATACCTAAAGTGTAAAATTAATTACAAAATATACGCTTAACATCTTTTAAAATACTGGATATTTTGAGTTACGATCGCTAAAATTAATTTTTTTTCCATATATACTTTAACAAATAATAAAACTTAAACAAACTTATTTTTGCAAGTAATAAAGTATGTATTGCGAAAAAGTTTATTTTTTTCGTCGTTTGATCGCGGGCGAAGCCGCGGGTTCTGCTAGTATTAAATAAAATGCTTAGTTATACAAACAATAAGTTTTTAAACGATCTAATATACTCGCATAGATCTTTCTAAATTTATTTTTAGTCTATGTATATCGGTGTCCACAAATTATATAGAGTTTAGATTAATAAATATATAAAACAATTATAATTAAGACTATTATGTAATATCGATTATTATGTGTATCGATTAATTCGATTGTGTATGATTTTATTGTAAAATGATTTAATGTATACAACATAAAAAAATGTAACGCACGATTTTGTTTTAAAGAAGATATTAATTAAATGTGTTTTTGGCATAATTTTTGTTTTATTTTTTATAGATATATTTATCCTATAAAGGCATATCTCAATCACTATTCACCATTCGCACATTCCGACCATTCGCACTAAGCGCTATTCATCATCTTTTATAATGCGCACAGCCAAGAAATGGACTGCTCTGCCTGCGTCTGTTTTTCCGAGTGCGTATGACCTGAGACTCTTTAAGGCGCGTGTCAACAGGCTTCACTTGGGCAAACTTGTTACATCGTACATCTTATCTATGCCTTCGAACTAAGATGAAGATCGAGAGTATGCCCATTTCTGATAAAAAAAAAAACTTTAGAAATGATAACCTTATGCCTATTTATTAAAAAAAAGTATAATTAAAATCTGTTCATAATGCGCAAATATACTACGTAACATATGTATGGCAAAAACATAACTCTGAAATATTTTTTTTTTAAATCCGCTATCACAATTTATGAGTCAAAAGATGATATCTGAGCAGTATTTTAGTGAAAAAATTGAATATCTTGCAGATTCCATTCGTGGATTTTCAAGCAAATAAAAGTAAATTAAAATCGGTTCATCCATTTGGGCGTTACGATGCCACAGACATACAGATACACAAGTTAACAGCTCCTCTCTTTTTGCGTCGTAGGTTAATAATATATACACTAATTGAGAACTGCCTCCTTTCTTAAAATCTGTCAATAGAGAGCAAAAGCTTTTTTTATTATATACTGTTTTGATGAAGTATATTTTGTTATAAACATAAAGTTTGAAACTATTAAATCAATTTTAACAATTCTTATACCATAAATAGCTCAATATCTAAGGTAACATATGTAAATAAGTTTTCTTCCAGTAATAATAAGTTTTCAGGCTGAAATTACATCTAGGGTCACTTGTTCTAAATAACAATTTAATCTCTTGTATTAAAATTATGTACCTGAAGACCCTAATGACCCGATACTGCTATCCCATATCTCCGTTTGCGCAGTTGGTGGTGCTGTGGCATGTACAGCTTTAGATCCAGAGGTCCTGGGTTCGAGTGCTAGGTTGAACCAAGTTTAAGTTTTGAGGCTTTCTGTTAAAAAAGTCCTAACAACAGTCCGGAGTTGGGAAGCTGATGGTGTTTCACCCCCGTGCTGAGGCAGAGTACGTGTCACGTCAGTTCTGCGCCTGATCTCTCAACGGTCGTGTCAAATTGTCGTCCCATCTGAATTTGAGAGTAAAAGGAATAGAGAGTGCACTTGTGTTTGCGCTCTCTCTCACACACGCTGCACTATAATATCTCCTGCGTAGTTGGCTAGTCTCAGTGAAACTGACTGTGACTGACTGACTGAAGTAGGTCAGGAGAAAGACATTATTATACTATACAAATTAAAGGATATGTATTACTATGTTATGACCTATATAAGTCTAAAACATCAAAATCCGTCACGTCTTTTCGTCTTCCATTCGCAAATGATTTCGCATTATAATATTAGAAAGACAAATGGGTGCAAAGCCGTAGGCAAATTATTTACTTGTAAATTTCTTCAGAACTAAATAATATGAGTTGACATCTCTAGTAATGGAGTTTAATGTAATAATTAGTCCAAAGTGACGAGGGTTTAACTCAGGGTGTACCGTATACTATTGTCTCAAGACATTTAATGATTAAAGTACCTAATATCTATATATAAATAAGCAAAGACAAAACAGTTCAGTACCTTTTTCTTCTCTGTTTGTCAAACGATTTTCTTTTTTTTTTTTTTTTGTTTAGTAGCTATGGGTTTTAGTATTATTAATAAAAAATGATGGAAATAATTAATTTTTATTTATATAGATAGGTAAATTTTATTCATATATGTTTTCAACGACAAGTTTGGCTGGCACTTGCTGTGCCAGTGTTCGCGGGTTTCAGTCCCGCTAGAGGCATTCATTTGTGTGATGAGCACAAATGTTTGTACTCCAGACATGGGTGTTTATATTTATAGTACTTGGCGACCGAGCTTCGCTCGGTGTACTCTTTTGTTATATCGTATTTTTTAGATAAAAGGAACTAAAAACTTGAATAAACACAAAAAAAAGTAAAACTTAGTATCCGACCGAGATTCGATCTCAGACACACCTAATGATTTGTTAATCTTGCACGTTGGTCGCTTGACCGCGATGCTTATGCATGAGTGAAAGAAATTATCGACCATATTCTGCGTAGAATAATGCAAAAGAAAACCGCATGAAAACTCAAAAACACGCATTTTCCCAAACATGAGACTAATCTTGATCGATTTTTCGCTCCCGAAAGCCCCCACATACCAAATTTCAGCATAATCGGTAGAGCCGTTTCCGAGATCACTGGTATAAATAAATAAATAAAGATATAAATATACAAGAATTGCTCGTTTAAATATATTAGAATATGTATGTATTTAAAGTTATATATGTGTAGTGTATCAACTATCTGGTATCCATAACACAAGCCTCGCAGCTTACTATGGAACTAGATAGTGTTTTGTGTTAATGTCCCAATATATTTATTTTATATATTTCCCCAAATTTTCCGATGAATATATCAAAATCGTAATGTGGTAATGGATATATTTCGGCCACTAAGCTAAGTATAATTATTGTTAGAATTTTTAGGTTAGACTTGATTTTATTTCATTTTTTTTATTTAAAAATAAAAAAAAAACAGAATGTTCAGATTATTGTTTGTGATTAGCTTTATTTTAACCAACTTCAGAAAAAGAAAGGTTGTGTGTAATTCCATGTATAATTGCAGCAGTCAATTGAGTTATGAATTGGTTCTATTACAAATGGATATATATTCTTAAATATGATTTTTTTATACATCACATTCAATGTGATCTAAAAAAAAATAATCGATAAAATTTTATTAATCCTGGTTTTTAGACTTTATGTCAATATAATTATGGAGAGTTTCAGAACGATGGTTTGTTTTTCGTAAACGAAATTGATACTTTTCATCCCTTACAAATCCTCCAATAATGGAGATAATTGTTTTATATTTTAGTATTATATGCCTATGGTACGAGTGCCTATGGCAGTGGTAACCCAGTCGTAACGCGCTCGCTTGGGAAACCGAGTGAAGCGGGTTCAAATCCCGGGTCTCGCACCTCTGATATTTTCATGTGCGAATCATTTCTAACATGATTACCACTTGCCTTACGGTGAAGGAAAACATCGTGAGGAAACCTGCATGTCTGAGAAAACCTAGCAAGTTTTCGAAAGGCATGTGAAGTCTGCCAACCCGCACTTGGCCAGCGTGGTGAACTATGGCCTGATTCCCCTCGTATTGAAGGGAGGTCCGAGCCCAGCAGTGGGACGTTAAAAAGGGCTGAATACATGGTACGAGTATTTATAATATTCTATACAATAGTCTAAGATCCCGATTTATGTGGTGGAGCTCTCACTCTTTTTTCCAGATGAAATATATTTTTTTAACCCTAAAACATATTAACAAAGGCCCAGGGGTTGGTCACCAAAAATTTGATCCAGACTATTTTTAAAGAACAAGACATACAAATTTTCACATTTATAATAGTAATTTAATTGTCATATTAAAACGTAAAATTTGTGTACCATATAATATATTATGTTTAACAAAATGAAAGATAAGTATGGGAGAAAAGATAACTTATCTCTTTAAGTCTTCCAGGAACCCTTTAGATGTGAGAAAATTATTTAATTTAATGCGGTGTAGGTACCTACAATAAATCTACATATAAAAAGATTCTATTGCTGTTCGTTAGTTTTGTTGGCAGTGTATCAGGGGTGTTTTAATATAAAAAAATCATAAGAACAGCTATAAAATCGAAAAGTTCAGAATTGTTTATTTTGTATGGGCATTACTACTTCGGGTTACTTTCAATAGAGGCGACCTACCATCTACAACAATTTAATGTATCAAGTTGAAAAAATAATATATCGCCTCTTTGCTTCAATAATGTGTTATCATGAAAAACGCAATTTTACAGGAGAACGTTTTTTAAGTTTCAAAAAATTATCGTGTCTAAATGAATAGCTTTTTTACCATTGACCTAAAATTGATTACATTATAGACAAATAAACTATCTGAAAATACATCAAAATATCTGACTATTTTAAAATTGAGCAAGAAATTGACATATTTATAAAAAGGGGGAAATTATGTCACGTTGTTGCTGCAAATATTTAGTAAGATGACTGTTACAAACTAGTTTGTCACGGTTTTGATGATATTACTTTTGTGATATTACTGAGTTATATTAATAAAGACACGTTGTTGAAATGAAAGCTTTTAGATTTGAGAACCATTTTTTATTGGAATAAAGTGTAATTGCAACCACAACGTTTATTTCTATTACAAAATATTATGATTATTAAGTACTTAGTCAGACTGATATCACAAAAAAATCATCACAAGTCGTATTATACATTAAAAACTAATACGCAGGTATTTATCACTAATGAAATTAAAATATCAGCTTAAAATTAAACAAAAAGCTAACAATCTTTAAAAATTAATCAGACTATGATAATTAAGTAAAAATTAAACATTTATAACAAGTCAAGTTAACCAAATCAAGTATCTAACATACTCAGATCAAAATAAATCAACTAAACGCACTTAGTGGCCATGGCATGGCACATAATGTCAGGACAGTTTATTAACTTAAAATCATATGTTTACTTATAATTATAGCCCTTTACATCAGTCACACACATATTGTCTTAAATTTATTAGTCTTGGGTTTGCTTTGGTATATGTGTCATGAGCAGCCTTTTAAGTAGTTATCTATAAAATCACTATTCTCACAATTCTACAAAAATTCATAAAATGGCCTGTGATATTATAATAATTATTAATTAGGTTTTTCTTAACCAAATCCATAAGATCTGCTTTTTTTATCGAATAAACCAGGTTTTTCATCGTAAGCATTTTTTAATTCCAAATTCTTGTTCTTTTTACACGACAGCGAGGAAACTATTATGTTTTTCACGCCTATCTTTGTATGTTTGTTTGTTCGTAATATTCTTTATTCCCTCATATCTTTCAAACCACTCGATAGATTTATTTTATTAAGCTATCGTTAGATACGTATCATTAGTCCAAGTGTTCTTAGATAGGTGACGTTAAAAAAAATATAGAGGGCTGCTAGATTTCATTGTTTAAGATAAAAAAAAATACTCTTTTTCTGCAATATGGGTATCAAATTAAAGGGTTCATAACAAGGATTCCAAAAAGGTATAGCATCCCTGTCTTATTCATTTTAAGTAACAATTTAGGTTATATAATGATTTAAAGATGGTTAAGAAAAAATATTTAAAAAGCTGGAAATAAATAAATATATTATAAAAATAAAAAAAAGCACGACTGCATAAAAGCTTACTAAAAAGATGAAAGTTCACGAAGGAATATGCAGTCGGAGACATACACGTTTCATCCTTGCCGCGAGATGTACACACTCGTATGTACCGTTTTATCAAGTACTTATGAGTAACTGAATTAAGTTTTGCTATTGTTTTATTAAAGATACATACAGATCATAAATTTATTTTTCTGCTGGCAAGCACAATTATCTTAATAGAACACAACATCCAGATTGTCGAGATATTTGTAAACGCATGTACCGATTTCGTTCACACCTCTGTTAGCGTTTGACCCATCCCAAACATAGCTTTCAAAGCATTTATTCTAAATATTTTATATAGTTAAATTAAATACATTCAATTTAGACTTACAATAGAAGACAGAGATGTCTCCTTTGGGGCATTGAAAAACTGCTTGTAGGTTGTACACAGCAACAAGTACTTCATGATTTTTTCATAATAATCTTTCTCTGCACGAGACAGAACTTTTTTTTTATTTTGATGTGTGTCGTAGCTTTCTTTTAGACGTTCTTTCTGTTCTTCAGTGCTTTGTTTTTACAAGTTTCAAATTCATCACGTAAGTCCTTTTTAGGAACAAAGAATGAAATATTAAAATCTTGCGTAAATATACCTACGGTAAAACATTAAATATGAGGCAAATGGTATATTTTGGTCAATACACATACAATACAATATACAAACCTGTACTACCCACTGCTACGGGAGCACTTAAATTTGCAGTTACTATTGCAAGTTCAAGTATTTTTTACAACAAGATCCCATCGCGTTTTGAAAAAATAAGTACAAGTAAGTATGTATTATAGTATAAACAACGTAATATTATGTACGAATAATTCTCGATAATTTTTTATATTTTATCCAATAACGTTACATGAGCAAATAACTACAATTAGATTTTTGTATTAGAAAAAGTTTCATCATCTACAATGTAGCATCCTAAGATAACATAAAGCAAAATTTTCGTTCTTTCGGCAATAATGTGACATAAGTATTTTTAACAGGGAACATTCTAAACACATTTTTCACCAACACTGTGTTAAACACGCATATCACATTATGAAATGCAAAATATTATATTATTGAATGACACCTACCTTTGTAACCAGAATGTGATATTATTGAGATGTCACATTTTTACTAAAATCCGAGAGCAACTTCCACAGCGACAACTGTTTTGTTTCGTTGATGAAACAAAACACCTCGTTGTAAAACAACAACGCAATATCGCGATCTAGCACAGTACCGCCGTCTTTTCCACTCATAGTTTCGCTATTATTAGTGTAAAAGGTACCACGTTTTTTGAAAAAATAAAATCAGATACGGCGATTTTAAATATCAAATAAAAAAAATTTGGCTCTTTCGGACTTGTCACGTTATTGAAGCAAAGAGGCGATATGTATATAATAAATAGTCTATCTGTTGCACACTAACCGTTAAAACCGAGCGAAGCCAGGAAGAGTCGCTAGTTAACAATAATATATATATAATGTTATAAAATAAACAAGTAATAAATATTTTTATTACGATAATATATTATATACAAAAGGATTTTATAACAGTAATATAAAAATAAAATGTTATAAAATAAAACCAATAGTTACATGTTAGACGTCACGTAAGTTATTTATAGCCGACGAAATGAATTTACGGAACATTATTATGAACAAGAGTATATTCTTTCAAAAGGTAAATTTATTATATTATAAACACAAAAGAACAATACTAGAAACTTTATTACATAAATCTCACAATTAATGATTTATTTTTAAGTACTTGTATTAATTTCTGGTTTATGAATACAATTCTACAAAAACTATCCAGTGATGCACCGATTCGTATATCGCGCTAGCCCGAGAAAAAGTAAAGTCAACTTGACAAAGCTCTTGACAGATTGATGTAATCGCAAATTAATTATCGAATATCAAAATAGAGGTTTTATCCTTATACGGCCTCTCCTGACATTCTGACGCCCTCGTCAGGCTGAAATAAAGCATCTTCTTCATTGCAACAGTTTCGAGTTCTAGAAGTATTAAAATCCATATCATCCGCACATCATTAACTCATCTGAGTGGTCTGTACCTAAAAAGTTATAAGCAAAAAGTTATTGTCAATTTCAATGTTACATAATATAATCTGTGAAATGGTAAACACCATATAGATAGGTTGCACATTCAAAAGGCTAGACATATCAAACACAGGGTCTAGTATTTACATAAAGTTAGACATAATACATCAATGTCTAATAAGCACATGACAACACTTCAAGTTCTTGTTACACACAAGACTAAACATAACACATCAAGGTCCAATATACACACACGCACACGCACACGCACACGCACACGCACACGCACACGCACACGCACACGCACACGCACACGCACACGCACACGCACACGCACACGCACACGCACACGCACATGCACACGCACACGCACACGCACACGCACACGCACACGCACACGCACACACACACACACACACACACGCGCACGCACGCGCGCACACACACACACACACACACACACGCACGCACGCACACACACGCACGCACACACACACACACACACACACACACACACACACACACACACACACACACACCAAGATCTAGTATACTCACAAGACTAGACATAACACATCAAGGTCTAGTATTCAAGGACATTCATCAGGAGTCCATTCCCCCTTTCCATGGCACCATAAACTGTGCCCCGGCATAAGTTAGCTTTCATTAGGCTCCAGCCAAAAACTGCACTTCATAGCGCCCATTCTCAAGGACCCTTGTCACTTTATAAGCACCACGCGTACCAGGATCCAATTTTCCTTTGGATTGCGCATACTCTTCAAAACGCTCGGTCGTCCTTTGCCTGGATAACTCCCTCAAGGATTGGCGACTAATTGCTGAACAATCAACTGTGACATCACGAACTAGAGCTTGGATTACAGGAGTAGCACCTTCACTACTGATCAAAAGATTTAATGGAGAAGTTTAAGTCGTCTTTTGCTTAGTGATATTAAGCGCAAGCTGCAAACGCCATAACTCCTCAGACTAATCACTTTTCTTATGGTTCGCCTCTATACGCGGCATATTAAGTACCGTACGCACGTATCTCTCTACTTGGCCATTTGCGTGGTGCGTTTCAGGTGTTATATGGTGGATAATTCATCCAATTTACAAATTCAGTGTCAGTAACAATAATTTGAGGGGTACTAAATAAGGACACTACATTTTTCATCACACGTTGAAGCTCTTCAACGTCCTAAACAATATGTGATCCTCGATTAACCGTAGAGGATACCTATCTTTTATTGTCAGCCTATTTAAGGTGCGAATACTTTTTGATAAAAGATTTTGAATTATTTCGCGGACTTTCAGCTTTTCGTTAATCGATAATTTGTAAGGTCTGTAATATACAGGTGCATCACTGTTTAAGCGAATGTGAATACATGAAAATACTCTAATGATAGTATTACCAACACCTTTTAACTCAAGTAATATTGGTTTCATAGCACATGATAAATGATTAATAACGGAGGATGAAATAAGAGACACATCTAAAGCACCGTTATCTATAAGGATATCAATAGGTATCCCTTGAACCCTCTCAAAATTATTTAATTTAGGCAACGAATAAAAATTAACACTACTCTTCCTCTGATCGAAATGCTGTTTAGCAAAACAAACGTTGATATGATGACCTAACTTTTTACAATACACACAAGTTATTTTAGAATTCGGCCTTATGTCATTATTAGTCATAATAGTACAAGAAGACGGTGTTTGATTTTTCAGACACATGGCTTGTTAATGTCCTGTTTGACCACAAGAAAAGCATTTGAAAGGTAGAGCCGTACGCTTAACGATACGTGGTTTTATTACCTGCCTATGCATTGGGTCACTATGAGATAAGTAAGGCTCATTTTTAACTGCAGCTGGCTTAATGAAGGTGGATACGTAATTAACTATATCGCACGGCATAAGTTTTTCATTTGTAGCCGATGCTTTTACATGCGGATCGGTAATTCCACGTATAACAATTGCGCTTATAAGTTCCTCACTCAACCCTTTTACCATACGCAAACGCAGTAAGGATCGTCGAGCATATTCAGCAAAAGTAGGGTAAGCATTGGAATTAGTACTCATGACGTCGTACAAAATACTAGCCATATCAATATTTTTTACACATAAGGATTTAAAATCATTCTTAAAATTACTCCACGAGCGATCCGCGGTAACCCAGTCATTTAGCAATGATTTAGCGTCACCCTTGAGGCAGTGTCCTATACGCGACAAACATTCAACATCACTCCATTTATGAATAATTTGCGCGCGATCTACCTCATTGAACCAAGAATCAATATTATGCACATTGAGATCGAAATTAGACACGTAATAATCACGGGGACAACTAGTTTTTAGGGAATGAATAGCCTCAACAATCTCTTTAGTAGAATCATTAGTTGTAGTGCTTAATTCAACATTACAATTATTATTGTTAGTTGACGCCGTCACCGATGACCTATCTTCTAACGCATTTAACCGAACAACAATAGATCATAAAGATTTACACAATTCCGAATTACGAGTAGAGCGACTGCAAGAACTTCGGTGTCGTTTCGAAGTATTACGCTCCCTTGAACGGATGCGCGAACGCTTTTCTTTACTCATTATCACAATTACTTACACCGCAATACAAACTTACACTTTTTCAAAAAAAATATGTAACAAGAACCAGAAATTAACAAAAGGTGAAGTGGACGATCCCACTTCTGATATAAACACAAAAGAACAATACTAGAAACTTTATTACATAAATCTAACAATTAATGATTTATTTTTAAGTACTTGTATTAATTTCTGGTGTATGAATACAATTCTACAAAAACTACCCAGTGATGCACCGATTCGTATATCGCGCTACCAAGAGAAAAAGTAAAGTCAACTTGACAAAGCTCTTGACAGATTGATGTAATCGCAAATTAATTATCGAATATCAAAATAGAGGTTTTATCCTTATAATATTATATTATGTTTTAACGTTTAGTATAGATTTCTCAGAGATGAGATATTTTCCCGCAGTAAAAAGTATTCTATATGTTGACCCGGATTATCTATCCGGAGCTATCATTATACAAAATTTCACCAAAATCTATTCAGTAGTTTTCTCGTGATGCGGTCGTACACAGACAGACAGACAAAAATTCTAAAAACTATAAATTCGGCCTCTGTATCGATAATAATTACTATTTCAATAAGATTTTCCAAAAAAATATTTAATGTACAGATTCGATTTAGAATATTATTATATAGTATAGATTATAATCTAAATATATCAAAGATCAAAGATACGTTAGGTTGCAATAAGTCTTGCTTGGGTTAGTGTATCTTCTGTTCACTGTACCGCATTCCTCATCCTCTTCATCATTGATGATAACGGCTCTAGTTCCCGTTTATCATTGAACTGCCTCGGTGGTCTATTGGCTAGCATGGACGGCCGCAGATCCGGGGGTCTTGGGTTCGAGTCTCCGGTCGAACCTGGTTCAATTATTGAGTATAACTGCCCGGAGTTGGAAAGTTAGCGGTATTTCACCTCCATGCCGAGGTGAAACACCCGGACACGATGCTTATGGCAGTGCATAAGAAATTATCGACCATATTTTGCGTAAAATAATGCGAAAGAAAACCACATGAAAACTCGAAAACATGCATTTTCCCAAATATACGACTAATCTAGATCGATTTTTTGCCCCTGAAAACCTCCACATACCAATACAAGAATTGCTAGTTTAAATATATTAGATAAAATATATTAGATAATTTATAGAAATTAAAGTTCAAAAACTTATCTTCACCAGATGCAAAATAGGACGAGATTTTAACTTCAAAGCTTTATAGATAGAGATCGAATACGTGGATGAAGTGGATGTGGTTCAGGAAATGTAAAACTATAAGTAATTGCAAAAATCTCAGCGAAGTCACAGGAGCGTAGGCTATGGAATCTAATACTGTATCAGTCGATTTGATTCTTCTGGCAAATAAATGGACCTATGGTGTTCAAAAATAATGGTTTCGATTTCACATAATAATTCTTATACATAGTTTGATATACATAATATAATAGTTCTAATTTAATTTATTTATAAGTACGTATTTTTGATCAACTTCGAAAAAAGAGGTATGCAAATAAGGTAAACCTAAAATAACCAATTTTCATGATGTATTTTTAGATTAATTGTTTTTATGTATAGGTTATTTATATATAGGTTAATCTGTAAGTGCTATATTTTTTTAAGAAAAACTTTACTCTTGCAGTGAAATAATTATTTTTTAAATGATTTTTATTTGTTTTTTTAGCTAAAAAGTCATTATATTTTATTAATATTTACTTTCAGTCTCCTAAATACATGAAAAAATACGTAACCCTATACATTGCAGGTGATTCATTGAAGCTTAAGATGGACGTCCTTTTCAAACACAAAATTCAGTGTTTACACGTCGTATAGGCTCTATCAAAGATGATTGATGGAGCTTTCAGCCCTTCTAGGAATTACGTTCCTATGACGATGAATGACGGTGATCTGTTATGAAGACACCTTAGATTTATTACTGTTTGTCCACGTGCTATGTATACTTATTATATACTAGCGACTCACCCTCGCTCCGCTCGGGTTCGTCCCTACTTACGTTTTAACTTTTAGTATAGATTTCTCAGAGTTGGGATATTTTCCCGCAATAAAAAGTATCCTATAGGTTGACCCGTATAACCAGCTATCATTATATCAAATTTTATCAAAATCCCTCCAATGGTTTTTCCGTGATGCCATAACAGACAGACAGACAGATAGACAAAAATTCTAAAAACTATAGATTCGGCCTTTGTATCGAAAATAATGTCTATTTTAATAAGATTTTTCAAAAAATATTTAATGTACAGATTCGGCTTAGTTACAATCTTATTATATGTATAGATTATTTATTGCACATATACATATAAATAAAACGACATTGGCAAACATGGACTTCTATTTAAGAAGATTTTTTCCAGTCAACCTGTAAGACTGGGAGGGAGAAATACATATATTTATTTAAATAACCATATAATATATATATGAATATTTATTACTAAAAATAATCATATTATAATCGTATTGTAATATTTATTGATGTATAATAATAATGATATGTATGTACATGTATTGATATATAATGCATTTATCATTATTATTATTATCATATAAAAATAAATATTGTAGTAAAATACTGTAACAGCTTATAGATATTTCTCTTGATGATGAAGCTATCTATATTTATTATTTACTAGCGACCCATCGCTTCGCTCAGGTTCGTCCCTATAGAAAAACAAAACAAATCTATCCCACGGGAACTGTACATTTTCGGTATAAAAAGTATCCTATGTGATATCCCAGACTCCAGTCACTTCAGTCTCTTCCGCAACCATGATTACTGTAAAGCATTCGAAACGTCGGGAACCAAAAATTTAAAACGATCCACTAAATAATCCGAAAAGATAGTTTTATTTAAAATGTCAAATATTCGCATAAATCTAAGAAAATATCTTTCGATCTATTTTAAGCGAAGTAAAGTTAAAGTATTATCTATACGTAGTACAAAACAAAGTCGCTTCCCGCTATCCTTCTGTCCCTATATATGCTTAGATCTTTAAAACGCAACGGATTTTGATGCGGTTTCTTAAGAGATAAAGTGATTCAAGAGGAAGGTTTATATGTATAATATAGTATAGAAACACTGATAATTTTAGGAGTTTCTAATGTGATGTAAATAAACATAATTTTTTTGCGCTTAATTTGCAAACGCTGGCTGAACCCTACGAGATGGATTAAAATAATATACTACAGTATTGTACACCTTTAAAAGGTCTACTAAAAAATCCGCGATGGCATATGTTTATCTCTTAAGGATAACATACTATATATATATATATATATATATATATATATATATATATATATATATATATATTACTATATCCAAGCTAGGAACGAACCCGAGCGAAGCAAGGGTGAGTCACTAGTTTAATATAACATAGAGCGGCAAGTATGCTGTTTTTCTCATGTCAGACCTTGTCAGAGCTTAGAAGCTATTCAGCCTGACAAAGTAGATTGACGAAAAGATACTTATCTCTTATAAAAATGGTAGTGGTGTCGAACGAGTTGATATATTAGATTTAGTTACAGTATCACTGTACTTTGACGAGCATGAAGCTAAATTATAAAAATAATGCTACACACGTAACGGCCCCTATTAGATTAGTTTTCGTTAGAAGTACGTGTATCATTCATTTCTAAGCTCACGCAAAAACTTATGAGATTAATAATTTTCTATTTTTTTTTTATACAAAGCATCAATCGGGAATAAAATCTACGATATCCTCTACTTTAACTGTTACTCCCAAGATATTTAAACTCTGCATATGGAAAAGATCAATGTCTAACCATTAAACTAAGGCTTTAAATTTGAAAAACAATAAAAGATTAGAAGTAATAATTAAGGATCATCTACTGTAGAGTGCTAAAAACAAATATTTGTTTAGGTTATAAAGTGATTTTAACTGATAACGTTTTTCATCGCTCAAAAACACACAAGTTTATTATCTATACATGTATAAGTATGTGTGTCGGTCTCTTACATAATAGAAAAACTAATATCCACTACGCACTAACTTAATTGGGATGACTCTATGTACATATATCTACATACCATACTTGATGAAAATTTTTACAGCTTTTTAAAATGGTGTTAGCTTTTTCCAAATGGTTATAAGAGTTTTGTATTTATTATAGAGATGATAGGTAAGAGTAAATAAAACTTGATATTGCTATCAAAATATATGAGTATGTATTGATTAATTACAAAATCTCCGTATCCTGAATTTAGAGTTGGAATAGTAATAGATATACCGTGTTCGCTTCAAATGATAAGAAGAGCGAGTTTAAACCCGCGTCTCGCATCTCCGAGATTTCCATTTGCCGTTTCATTATGATTTGTAATTGCTAATGCGGTAAATAATACAGTTTAAAGAACTCAATATTATAACATAAAAGAATATGATTGCTTTTATGGAGATATATTGTGAAGTCCGCATCTGTATTTGGCTAGCATGATGGTACGTTAAACTATCTTATTTATATATCAACTCCCTGATTATTACTAGCGACTCACCCTCGCTGCACTCGGGTTTGTCCCTACTTACTTTTTAATGTTTAGTAGAGATTTCTCCGAGATGAAATATTTTCCTGTATATCGCACATCGGCAAGAAGAGAGTCATATCACATAAAAATAAGAAATTGAGATAAGTATCCCTTTAGAAAGGCAATCACAAACTTTATCTGCTAAAAAAACGTCATAATTATAGTGCGATTCCTCGCCGAGAGATGGCATTTAATACCCTTTTTCACCGAGCCACTTTCCTACCTTTTGCGGCGTAAACAGTGTCACATCAAAGTTGATACAGAGCGGACGTGCATTTAGTATGTGTAGTACTGTCATAACCTGTGTAACGACCCTATTACGGTAAGTAATTCTCATATAATTGCTTTGATTTCGGCAAAAAGACAGTCACATTATGTGGAATGACCATATTTTTGAGTTATTCTCACTAAGTATTTTAAAATTAGAGAATAGAACTGTCATATCATGTGAAATGACAATTTTCTTGCTTTAGCGTTAGTTGATACCTAGTTACTATATGGGTATAAGTGTTTTAACATGTGATATAACTATATTGCCGAATAAAATAAGTATTTAATTGGGTATTATTTAATAATGTGTCTTTAATTCTGCTGTATATATTGTTTATAATTTATCTTAGGGCGCATTACAACTGTTACAACTATACTTATTTTTTACTTTATTAGGACATAATGAAGAGGAATTCAAGGAACAAGTTCATGATTGACTTAGTTTTATGCAATGACACTTCAGAAGTATCCGTTGGCATGAATGAATCTGAAACTTATAAAGAAAATATCAACAATACAATAAACTCTCTAATATTGACGAGTAATACGTAAGTGATAGTATTTTTTTTTTCAAATATCTACGTCATTACAAAACTATTCATTACATTTATTAATATTCTGTTCACATCAATTTTTAGCACCAGCATCTACAAGTTTTAAACACTTTAGTCTTTTTAATTATTTATTTTATTTTTGTTATGATTAATTGTGTTTGTAAAACTTTTAAGAATTGTAATGAAACTAATAGAAGAACCTTCAAATGAAGACGATTTTATCGAAAATAGTGACGACAGCGTATCAATCAATCAATCAGCCTATCGCCGTCCACTACTGAACAAAGGCCTCCCCCAATGAGCGCCAACCGTCCCGGTCCTTCGCAGCCCGTATCCATCCACTGCCAGCCACCTTTCTTAGGTCATCTGTCCATCGTGCTGCAGGGCGTCCTACACTACGCTTGCCTAAACGCTGTCTCCACTCTAACACGTTTCGGTTCAATCAACCATCAGTATGTCTGGAGACATGACCGGCCCACTTCCACTTCAGCGAGCTTATTCTGCGACGACGACGACAGCGTAAAGGATCCCGATTTTATTATTGGTCAAGGTTTGCTGAGAAGAAGATTTTTTTGTAATAGCGACGAAGAAAGAACTAATAACTTATCGTTTAAATCTATAAATATTCTACAGGAGGAATTTCAGTTCAATTCTGAAAAGATTCCTAACTATGACTCCGATTCGTCTTCAAGCTTATCGTCGAGCTCTTGTTCATCCTCGAGTTCTAGCTTGTCTTCTGGTTCAAGATCTAGTACTTCGCGTTCAAATTCCAGTTTTAGGAATTCAAGTTTTAGGAAAGGAAAGGTTTTATAAAACTTCGTTTAACCAACCAGTGTTCCTGACAGCAGAGTTGTCTCGAAAAATAATTTTGGGCGAGATAAGTTTGAAACCAGCCTTCAGAACTAAACCTAAAATAAAATCAAATAAAATAAATGTCTTACTAGGTTTGGTTGAAAGTAATTACATTCCTTAATTCTATGAGTCGTTTTACAGATTTCTCAATAACAATTAATTTATTTGAAGATTTGCTTATCTGAAGACTGTTGATCTATGTTCCTATTAATTTTAACTATTTGTTTTGTTAAAGGTTTAATTTTTTCATTTTCTTACACATTTAGAATGTTTAAGTTATTAGAACAAGTATAACGCAAGTACACAAAGCTATTTTTGTTATTTTTTACTTCTAGGCTTAAGGTTAAGTTCACACAAATCATGCAATACAATTTCATTTTGTTTGTGAAAATTTCAATAATAGTTTTCTAGACTATCTATTGTCTGAACATGTGCTATATTGATATTATATGAATAGTTTTGATACCTTATTTGTTTGTTTTTAATGTAACGGGTAATAACTACTATTTATTTAAAAAAAACCAATACAAAGTATTAACAAATAAAAGTGTTTTATTTCATGAAATTTTTGATAATTTTGTCTGAAAAAGTGACACATTAGAGGAATTTAAAAGTAAAAAATAAATATAAAATGGAACAAATATCTTTAGATTTTAATTTCCATAAAACATAATAGAGCATTAAATAATCTTCTTAAATATGTCATAAGTTCTTTGATACGCTTTCCCAGAAAAAATTAAATGGAGTTATTAGTTACAAAAAAAATTAAATCGTGATTTCCCAAAAAGTACATTTATTGTGTTGTGACACTCTCGTAGCCGATGTGCGATATGTTGACTCGGATAACCAGCTATTATCATACCAAATTTCATTAAAATCCCTCAGACAGACAGACAAACATAAATTCTAAAAACTATAGATTCTGTATCGATAGTAATAACTATGTATTTCAATAACATTTTCCAAAAAAATATTTAATGTTTAATTTCATTATATATATACCTAAATAAAAATATTTAATTTAATTTACAGATTCGACTCAGTTACAATTTTATTATACATATATAAATTAGTAGCAGGTATCATCTATCAAATTACTGTTTATGTAACACGAATAATGGTTAAAGCTTTTCAAGTGCACAAAGAGCTCATGTAGATAATATAAGCTTGGTAGGTTAGAGGATATCGTTGTTGGTTTACTAAGGGGTCAAGAGGTCACGACCCTTCAGTTATACGCCGTAATATAATGGCATTGGACGAGCTTCATACAGCTTCTATGATGGCATTATGTTGAACAAGTCTTATTGAATGTCTTATTTAGATTTTTTTTATGTTTCTGTTAATATATTATGATAACTAAAACGTGGTATGAATATTGTTATATGTTTAATTATTAGTAACTAGCAGAACTTGCGGCTTCGCTCGCGATCAAACTACGTAAAATACGAAATTTCATGCAAATATGTCCAAGGAATAAAAAAATTTCATACAAACTTTTATCCCCTATTTCACCCCCTTGGGGGTTGAATTTTGAAAAATCCTTTCTTAGTGGATACCTACGTCATAAGAGAAATACGTGTGCGAAATTTCAATTTGCTAGCCGTAAGGGTTTGGCCTGTGCGTTGATACATCAGTCAATCATCTTTGCCTTTTATATAATAAGATAAGAAATTATAATGCATATTTTAAATAAAAAAATATTTAGAACTATGTCAAATATAGTGTTGTGGAGGCTCATGGGCTTATATAACATAAAGTATTAGCGACTCGCCCTCGCTCCGCTCGGGTTCGTCCCTTGATACGTTTTAACAGTTAGTATAGATTTCTCAGAGATGAGATATTTTCCCGCAGTAAATAGTATCCTATATGTTGTCCCGGGTAACCAGGTACCATCATACAAATTTCATCAAAATCTTTCTAGTGGTTTTCTCGTGATGACCCAGACAGACAGATAAACATTCTAAAAATTATAGTTTCGGCCTCAGTATCGATAATAATGACTATTTCAATTAAATCTTCCAAAAAATATTTAATTTACGGATTCGACTCAGAATTTTATTATATGTATAGATGAAACACGTAGATACAAATTAAAAATTACTATATTAATATACCAGTTGCTCTTTCTAGTATAAATATGTTTAGGATAAAATTTTTATTTACTTACTACTGTGCCAATGGAGATAATTAAGCGAATACAAATAAAGAGGGGAAAGAAAGAAGGAAAAAAGCGGTATTATCTGAATTGGAGGATTGTACAATATGGTTATATTATACGCAATTCATTCATTTGTGTGATGAGCACGAATATTTGTACTCCAGTCATGGGTGTTTATATTTATAATATGTATGTATTTAAAGTTATATATGTGTAGTGTATCAACTATCTGGTATCCATAACACAGGCCTCGTAGCTTACCATGGAACTAGATGGTGCTGTGTGTTAATGTCCCAACATATTTATTTTTATATTTACGTCTATTTATAAATAAAATGGTGACTGCATGGGAAAGACTTTAAGTGGTATGTAAAAAAGGGCAGACCATATGCTAGATTGGGGGACGAAATTATTCAGACGGCGGGTAGTAATTGGTTACAGGTAGCTCAATCAAGAGAAGACTGGCAAGCCTTGGAGGAGGCCTTCACCTGTAGTGGAGTTCTTGCAAACGTCAAATAAAAAAAAAACAGATTTAATTAATCATAATATACTCGTAATACCCAGACACTTAAGTACTAAGAACCATTTTTACTTAAACTACTAACCATAGCACATTTTTTAGGTTAAAAATTTAACTGTAACCTTACTTTGCTAGAAATATAAGGCTTTTTTTAATTTTATTTTACAAATAAAATGAACAATAACAGATTTAAAATATCATTTATTAATATCAAGTTATTATTTGGATAATTTATTTATTTATTACTCTCGGTTCGCTTAAGGGTTTCTCTCGGTACCTAGTTGAGACGGTAAGTAAATTAATAGCCATTTTTTCCAACTAAATTGAAATTATTATGACTTCTGAGAGTTAACATATTTTTATCGTAATAAAAAATAGCCCATAGCACTCAGCGGTAATATAGCTTCATATTAATGAAACAATTTTTAGCATCGGATCTCTAGTTTCAAAGATTACCTCGTCTTGCAAACTTCACCTCTTTATTAGGTATACCTATTAGTATAGATTTAGATCGATATTGATAACTCCACGCTATCTAAGGTGTAAATTAACATGAAATTGTTAAGATAAATATAGGAATTTTATAACGAATTTGTATTATCCACACTACTAGCAAGTAAGAGAAAAGATTTGTATTTTTAACCGACTTCCAAAAAGGAGGAGGTTCTCAATTCGTCGGAATCTTTTTTTTTTTGTTGTTTACAACAAATTCAAAAACTACTGAACCGTTTTAGATGAAATTTGATAAGATGATAAATTTTACTTTTTCCGTTACCTTAAAGCATTGAAAACGTCCGTAATCAAAAATTAAAAAAAAAAAACATCCTCGAAAAAATCTGAAAAAATATTTAAAATGTCAAATATTTGCGTAAATCTAAGAAAGTATTATATTATACAATTTTGTATTCATTTATCAAAAAATCATATATATATATATATATATATATATATATATATATATATATATATATATATATATTTTATTTGTTCCTCGCTCCGCTCGGGTTCGTTCCCTAGGTCGATTCCCCATACAAACTTTCATCCCTATTTTCACCCTCTTAATGGATGATTTTCGCAATAAAAAATATCTACGTCCTTTCCAGGGTCTCAAACTATCTTTTTACCAAATTTCATCTAAATCAGTTCAGTAGATCCAGAGATTACCTCCTACAACGTCACAAACTCACAAACTTTAACCTCTTTATAATATTAGTATAGATAATATACATACACATGTATTTTTATTTTAAAAATAGCTAATCTGTTAGTTAGGGTCAGAGTCTATTCGTGTACAAAATTTCATTCAAACCTTTCCAGCTATTTTAACGTACAAGGAGTAAAAATATGAACACTATTTACTATAAGTGTATACGAATTTTGCTAATTATTTAATAACTAATAATAACCATGTCGAGACGTTAACACACAGCATCATCTAGTTCCATGGTAAGCTACGAAGCCTGTGTTATGGATACCAGGTAGTTGATACACTACACATAATAATAATAATAATAATGTCCTCCTGACCGTTTCCGGCCACGGCGGCCAATCTCATTGAGACTAGCCAACTGCGCAGGAGATATTATAGTGCACAAATGTACGCGCAGACACAAGTGCACTCCCTATTCCCGTCACTCTCATACTCCGGTGGGACGACTACTCGACACGACCGGTGAGAGTTAAGGCGCAGGACCGACGGCTTTACGTGCTCTCCGAGGCACGCGGGTGAAGCACTACACATATATAACTTTAAATACATACATATTATAAATAAATATAAACACTCATGATTGGAGTACAAACGTTCGTGTTCATTACACAAATGAATGCCAGCGGGACTCGAACCCGCGACCGCTGGCGCAGAAAGTAGGGTCCCTACAAACTGAGCCAAACGTGTATTTTTCACAACAAATTTATTAACTTTGTATGCGTGTGGCAACACAGCCAGTGAAAAGTCGAAGTAAAACCTTCCATTTTAACGAATTCAGTAGCTTTAGCCTTTTAATTCTATCTGCGCCAAATAAATAAAAAGAGCAAGTTAACAAAGAGAAGCCAAATCAGGTATCCAATGAAGGTCACTATTTACTCATATAAAGTTACTGCTTTATATTACTTACACGTACAGATTCTTTTTATTTAATAGTTGTTTATTCGAATACTATAAAAAGTATCCTATTTGTTATTCTGATGTATAAACTATATTATTGTAAAGTTTCATTAAAATCCAATCAGTAGTTTTTGTGTACTAAGTTAGTATAGTTTTTTAACTATGCCACGGGAACTCTTTAATTTTCCGGGATAAAATGTTGACTGGGGATATAATTTATCACCATGCAAAATTTCATTTAAAACGGTCCAATAGTTTCAGAGGTTAACCCGTACAAACAGACACAAAATTTTTAAAAAAATCTGGATTTGTTCTATTTCTCTTCTTACATCCCCCTGACTCGGTTTTTAGCTTTTTTTCCTATGTACAGACATTCGACCTCTACAGTTTTATTATATGTATAGATTTGACATTTTAAACATACATACAAGTTTTCACTTTTTTAGTACTAGTTCGATTAGTATTTGCTGGTATAATAAGTAAATCTATATAAAAATAGTCTTTTTTCAGAGTTTTCATAAGTTCTTTTCGTATAAGATTTCTCCATTTCAAATGTAGGTATTATTACTGTGATTCATCAAATCACAGTTTTTTAATCTAAGCTTGCCACGATCAATCTTCATTATTACGTTGCCCAATTAACGTGACGTTTGCGATAAATAAAACGAATAAAAACAATTTATTTATTCTATTACCATATCTTTCTATAAACACGTATGTAAATTTATTTATTTATTTATTTAAAAAATAATTTTTGATCAATAATATCTGATTATTAATTAATTATAAATTATTTATTAAAATTATAATATTACTATTATAATTAGATTAATATTAGTGCGATTATAATTATTCATAACTATTTTTTTATTATTTTTTTATAAATTAGATACTTACACGGATTACATTAATAATTGTAAATTGTAATTTACATTAAAAGTACAAATCAGATTATTATTATTAATACTTTAATATATATATATATATATATATATATATATATATATATATACATATATATATATATATATATATATATATATATATATATATATATAAATAGGCAAAGTACCTTTTTCTCTTCTGTTTTTCAATTGTTTTTTTTTTTATTTGGTAGACGTGGACGAGCTTTAGTGTTAGTAAGAAAAAAATTGTGTCAGTTTTTTAATTATATACATAGATAAATAACGATTATGATCGAATTTCAACTCCTAGTATATACTCGTAGTAATTTTTTATAAAACCTCTATGTAATTAGGACATTAGGGATAACCTACCCCCAAATAATAAAATCAAATTTGAGCGGGGTATTGAACCCACTGTCTACCACAGCAACACAAACTTATCATCAAACTTTAACTTGATATAAGAATTTGAGGTAAATAAACGTCAGGTAAGAATTGCGGTCTAAGGACAAGGGTTTACATTGTAAGTGGTCTGGCGGTAGAAAGTTTGTGAGCCATGGTTATTTAACACGCTTTTATTAGCTTTACCCGTATTTATCTCTTTAACGGAATCTTTGAACGCGATTTTCACCTACTTCAAAATTTCAGATTGAACTGAAGCTTTGCACATTTAACAAGGACCGATGATAATACAATTATTTATCAAAATAAATAATTAAAAAAACTAAAAAAAACACGCGTTTATGTCAGATCAAACTTAAAAATTAAAAAAACGTAGGGTGATCGATATCAGTTGTTATAAATATTCTATTGGTGCGATTTTTAAAAGTAGAGTTAGCATAAAAATATTGTATTTAAAAACACCCCACGCTTTTTTCACAATGACATTAATTTTCTATTAATGACTTTATTCTTATACTGAAACATTTTTTTACTTTTTAGTTCGGTTCATCATTAAAGCGTGTTTATATTTATAATATATATGTATTTAAAGTTATATATGTGTAGTGTATCAACTATCTGGTGTCCATAACACAAGCCTCGTAGCTTACCGTGGAACAAGATGGTGTTGTGTGTTAATGTCCCAACATATTTATTTATATATACATAACATATTATGTGCAATTTGAATAGCACTCTCTAGTTTAGGTATGGAGTCATAAAACCTTCTTTATCTGAATGAGGACTCAACCCGTCACCTTTGTCATAAAAAGCAGTATTAGATAATAATAATAAACTCTTTATTGTACACCAAGAACAAAAGAAAATAAATAAATACAGATGGATAATGTACAAGAGGCGGCCTTATCGCTAAAACAGCGATCTCTTCCACGCAACCTTTAAGTGTAGGAAATAGCAAACTTTAAGAGGGAAGGGGTG
Organism: Fabriciana adippe; assembly: GCA_905404265.1. Taxonomy (NCBI): domain Eukaryota; kingdom Metazoa; phylum Arthropoda; class Insecta; order Lepidoptera; family Nymphalidae; genus Fabriciana; species Fabriciana adippe. Next base: position 1,174,511 of record FR989993.1, read on the forward strand.
CAAATAATTGAGTAAAATATATCACAATATATAAATATATATATATATATATATATATATATATATATAAAAATAAGTTTCTTAGACTATATTTATTTATTTTTCATTGTAGTATGATAAATTTCAAACAACCGTTATCTGGAGTTCTTGGAAGTTTATTTATCCTAAACAAAGCTGACCTCAATTCATTTGACTAGTAATTTACGAATCCTAAACAGGATTCAACTAAATTTACATGGCAGGAGGAATAATAAACGATACAAGATAACTTTAAAATACAATTTATTCATTTAAATCGTTATCTTTAAGGGTAAATGATAATAAATAAATTCCAGTTAAAAATCTATACATATAATAAAATTGTAAGTAAGACGAATCTCTACATTAAATATTTTTTGAAAAATCTTATTGAAATAGACATTATTATCGATACAAAGGCCGAATCTATAGTTTTAAGAAATTTTATCTCTCTGTCTGTCTGTTACCGCATCACGAGAAAACTACTAGACAGATTTTGATTAAATTTGGTATGATGATAGCTGGTTATCGGGTCAACATATAGGAAACTTTTTACTGCGGGAAAATATGTTATCACCGAGAAATCTATACTAAACATTAAAACATAAGTAGGGACGAACCCGAGCGAGGGCGAGTTGCTAGTATACATATTTATAAAAAGTGAAAGTTGATGGTATTTTATTCTAATGAACTCTCTAACTGGGTGCCATGACGGTCGATAGCTGGGTTAGAAGTCGATGCAGTCCTGATATGGTTGACCCAGATGCCAATCGGACATGATTGCTTCAGTAACGTAGGCTACCACGCTTGAATTTGCCGCGTTAGTGTAGAGTGAAGTAGAGACCTAGAGAGAAATGTCGAATGACACTGAATGTTTACTGTTTGCGAGCTTTTTTATCGCGAACTTTCATTAATCATTCATTATTGTAAACATTATGCCATTCTTGATTAATAATGACAGACATTCTATAAATGTTATTGCTTTAAAAGAACAGATATGATAAAGTTAATTTTATCTATTCTGTTATTATTTTTAAAATTATTTAAAATCCTGATAGAATTGCTTTCGTGCTAATAATTATGATTATTATATTAAATTTATGGCCCTACTGCAGTAACAAATAGTTTTCAACAACAGCAATAGGATCTTACTAACCAGTGACGCAAACTGATGCCACGAGAAACGATAGCCCTCACTACTTTATTCTTTCACTGCCTTAATAGTGTAGTAGTTAGCATATATTGCTGTACATCCGGAGGTCCTGGGTTCGATTCCCTGCTCGAATATTCCTATATCACGCATTATTTTAGTCTAGAATATTTATTTTGGCAGTATCGCTCATAATATATTAAAATGTACAATAAATGTCGCGTGAAATGAAATAGTCTCAATGGAAAAAGACTAACATAACATAACATTCATGTGAACCCGAATATTATGTTATACTGTTGCAAATGAAGCGTCAATAAAGGTGATTCAGTAATTTGATATACTTTAGGTTAGAGGCAAAAAATAAGGGTTCAGTAAATAAAAGAAGGGCAAAGGAATTTTAGTTTGTCAGCTTAACAGTTGTTACACTTACAGTGTTTTAAGAAATATCTATACATATAATAAAATTGTAACTAATCCGAATCTGTACATTAAACATTTTTTGGAAGATATTATTGAAATAGACATTATTATTAATAGAGAGGCGAATCAATAGTTTTTAGAATTTTTGTCTTTCTATCTGTCTGTCTGTCTGTCTGTCTGTGACCGCATCACGGAAAAGCTAATGGGGGATTTTGATGAAATTCGGTATGATGATAGCTGGTTATCCGGGTCAACGTATAGGATAATTTTTACTGCGAGAAAATTATCATCTCTGAGAAGTCCATACTAAACTTCAAAAAGTAAGCAGGGACGAACCCGAGTGGAGCGAGGGTGAGTTGCTAGTTATAATATATAAGCAATGTACTCAGAGTGATATGTCATTACTCATTAGGTTCTGTGAATGTTGTAAAGTAAATAATGTCGCTCTATATGAATTTCGTTTATGACAGCCTAACTAATACTAGCCACCTGTTCTAGAGATGCGACATATATCAAGACGATCAAAAAGTTGGTATAATCTTGTGTTTAGCACTTTCTGACGTCCCATTGCTGCGTAATAGGCTACAATAGTCAACCATGCTAGCAAAGTGCGAGTCGGACTTCAGATGTCTTTCGAAAATTTGCTAGTTTCTCATACAAATAAGTATTCTCATGATATCTTCCTTCATCGTTTACTTGCATTTTCTAAATAGTGATAATCATGTTAAAAGTTATACATAAGTACATGAAAATATCAGATGTGCGAGACTCGGGATATGAATCCGCTTCCTTGGTTACCCAAGCAAACGCGTTACCACTAAGCTACCACTGCCTTTACTTCAAAATAACCACTTCCCACCCAAATGCAAGACAATATTAAGATTTTAAAAAAATATTTACGGCTTTACGACAAATATGACAATATTACGATAATATTTGACGACAACTTCGTCCGTGACGCACATGTTTGTATCACTTCTAATGAGCTCTCTATTCGAGGGTATACCTCATCGAGTTCAGTGGGTGTCGACCTTGACCTTTGATGGATCGGAAACCGATAAGGACTCGACCTCCATAAGGGATGGGTTGATGGGAGTACGAAAATGAAACTATTACCAGTTGTTATAAATAAAATTATTCTTTCGGAGTTCATCAGTATTTTATTCTTATTTTTTTTGTCCCAACAATTCAAATGTTTGTAAGCATTGAAAATAAAAACTTCAAAAATGTTGGTATGTTGGTACATTAAGACACGGCACCATCTAGTTCCATGGTAAGCTACGAGGCTTGTGTTATGGAAACCAGATAGTTAATACACTACAACTTTATAATTTTAAATACGTACATGTTATAAATATAAACACCCATGACCTATACAAACATTCGTACTTATCACACAAATGAATGCCCCCAGCGGGACTCGAACCTGCGACCGCTGGCACAGCAAGTAGAGTCACTACAAACTGAACCAAACATGTCGTCAAATAGTTGTATATATGTATATCAAAAAAAGTATTTTGTTTAAAATGTCAAATATTAGCGTTAATCTAAGATTTTTTTTTAATATGTAATTTGCGGAAGCTCAAGGTAGCTAGCACCATTATTGGAAAGAAGTAATTGTTTAATAACTTCTGTACCTTTTGTAACAGTACTTGACCAAAGTATATTATTCTTATCTATTTATCACGTTGCACGCTCTAAAAATATCTGTTGTCTGTAACATGATAACACAATAAAGTTGAAGATGCTACTTCTAGTGCTTTTGTGTGTAATCTAAGAATCTTGAAAACATAGTTTCAAACACAACTTTATCGATTCTCAAACTTATAAGATCAAATTATTAGGCTTTAATTAAATGTCAGGTGACATTTGGTTATTACATACAATATAACCGTTTAACATTCCAATTGTTGACAAATCTGTCTTGAGATTAATATTAAATAGAGAATTAATTTTGGATACCTGCCTACTTAGGTACTTAGGTGAAGGCAGCGGTAGCCCAGTGGTAACGCGCTCGCTTGGTAAGCCGAGTGAAGCAGGTTCAAATTCGGGGTCTCGCATCTGTGATATTTTCATGTGCGAATCATTTCTAACATGATTACCGCTTGCCTTACGGTGACGGAAAACATCGTGAGGAAACCTGCATGTCTGAGAAAACTTAGCATGTTTTCGAAAGACATGTGGAGTTCGTCCGCACTTGGCCAGCGTGGTGGACTATGGCCTGATCCCCCCTCGTATTGAAAAGTGCCCAGCAGTGGGACGTTAAAAAGGGCTGAATACATACTTACTTAGGTAGGTATCCAAAATTAATTCTCTCCTTTAAATAAAAGATCTTTTGAAGCTATTAAAAAGAAAATGAAATTGAATTAAAAGCAATTATTGTAGTAGTTAGTAATTAGCAATATCCTGTAGCTAGTGAAAATCCAACTTTTAGAGTTCCGTATCTAAAAAGGCAAAAGGATTCCTTTCGCAATCTGCCTCTCTGTCTGTCTGTCAAGTTCCTTTTTCTCAGGGACTAGTGGAAATATAAAGTTAAAATTAATATCAAATAGGTACTCAAGTCTGCAGTCCCTTGGAACTTAAAAAAAACGTCTAAGTCAACGCAATCAAAAGATATAACCGTTTATGTCGCATATTTTGACATTCGTAAGGGAATCAAAACCAATACTTCCCGCTACAAACCGGGTACTTCTCGTTGACCTAGAATCATGATATTTGGCGAAAAGAATGTCTTGTAACACAGTAGTAAAGAAAAAAAATGCATTGACAAACATATTTTAATGTTTTATGCTACGGAACCCTCGGTTTGCAAATCAAACTAGCCCTTTTCCGATTTTTAAAACTTTATATTCAAAAGAATTGCTGACAAAAGAAAGATTTTTTTTATAAAGAACCTTTACTTCTATGAGAAAACTTATATAACTCTATAAATTCTATCATGAATCTAACAACGACTGCGACATCAAGTGCAGGTTCGTATTCAAAGTTAGTAAAATGATAAATTATTCATCCAACTTACTTATAACTTCTTTATGCCTTGACGTCCATCATGACGCTTTAGATCATGTAGCTAATTGGCTCTCACATCACATTTTAGATTTCTAAATGAAACTTATTTATACATATAATAAAATTCTACCTGAGTCGAATCTGCAAATTTTTTGGAAAGTCTTATTGAAATAGTCATTATTATCGATACAGAGGCCGAATCTATACTTTTCAGAATTTTTATCTGTCTGTCTGTCCGTCTGGGAACTATCACGAGAAAACCACTGGACAGATTTCGATGTGGTATGATGATAGCTGGTTATCCGGGTCAACATATAGGATACTTTTTACTGCGGGAAAATATCTCCACTTTAAGAAATCTATACTAACCTTAAAACGTAGGGACGAACCCTAGCGGAGCGAGAGTGAGTCGCTAGTATATTATAAATATAGCGCTACGTTAGGGGCTGGTGGAAAGTGGACTAAAGTAAAATAATTATTTTTAACCTTTTATGAGTACTTTTAAAATTGAAAATATAACAAATTTAACCAAACATTTACATATTGTTATATCGAAAAAATATCATTTAAGACAGATTGTTATTTGACCTAGGTTAAAATTCAATAAAATCTTAATATCCAATAAGCTAGAATTTGGCCAATCTTGCATGGAATATACTCTTTCGGAATCAAACCCAGGACTTCACATACATAGCTGTATTAGGTACCTCCTAGACCATCAAAATATTTCTAGCCGTAAAGTAAAATATCCTAAACAAAACGTATATTTTTTAATATACGTTTACACAACAACCGTTACAAAACAACCGTTGACAGAATAAAGGATGTCATTTATCAAAAAATATCGAATTGACAGATATAATGAATTGTAATTTATTACATTTCAAGTAAAAAATGGGAAATATTTTACAAAATGTACAGACTTTATTGAATTGTTTTTACCTCGCCCGTTTAAAATGTGGAATGATCTTCCTCCTCAGGTTTCCCTGAGCACTTTAATATGGGGTTTCAAAAGTCGTGTCATCAGGTCCCTTAAAGACCTGCAACGCATTCGCAACTCCTCTTATGTTGCAGATGTCTATGAGTGACGATAGCTTATCTCTTTAAAAAAGAAATGAGTATGTGAGCATAAAAAACATTAAAATCTACATAAAAATAGGCAAAGATATAACAGTTGAGAACCTTTTTCTCCTCTGTCATTAGTTTTTTTTTTTTGTTTTGTAGCTATTAGACGAGCTTTAATATTATGAAAAAAAAAAGATTGGTAACAATGTTTTTTGTATAGATTATGTAAATTCCATTTATTTATATTTTTCTCAAATTTTCAATAATAAATATTGTCGAATTTCGAACAGTGGTTGAACACTAGTGTATATTAATCTAATAATGTCACCTATATATGGCGAATGTTCATCATTTACGTTAAAACACCATAGTTTTAAAGTTTTATATAAGTAATTCTTACGAAATGCTATAGATTCTATAATATTTGTGTACCAAGAAACTGACTCCAGTCGACGTTCACGCGCGAAGTATTCCGATAAAGGCGGGTATCATACATATTTCAAAGCTTTTTGTTATCCGAGTGGAGCTTTATGTCACAAATATGAATTTAGTGTAAGCTTTCGAGTGTGAATATTGATTTCAATAAAAACAAGTTTTATCTACATAAACAGATTGGCGGTGACAATATATTTTTGAATATGAGTGAATATTATTCTCATATTCCAGACAAGTAAATATTTAGTGTTTTTTTTAAGAATATGTCTTCCAAATATTATAATATAAAATATATATTTAACTTATACATATGATAAGGCTACTTTAAATATTTAAACAATTGCATAAACTTCGAATCCTTCTTTTAAGTTTAGTATTCTTCTACAGTAATAATGTCCTCTAGACCGAAATTAGCTACGACAGCCAATCTCACTGCGGCTAGCAGTGTGTGCAAATAATATTATAGTGGACTAGCGACTCGCCCTCACTCCGCTTGGGTTCGTCACTAGCTACGTTTCAGCGTTTAGTATAGATTTCTCAGAGATGAGATATTTTCCTGCATTAAAAAGTATCCTATATGTTGACACGGATAACCAGCTATACTCTTCGCAGGCAATGAGGAGAAATTCCACCAATTTCCCAATTCCGAGGTATTTCTAGAAATTTCTTGACAGAAATAATGCATTAATACTTAGCTTGACCCGTAATTCAAACTCCTGAGATTCAGTTATCTATTAAAAAAAACGTAACAAGTTTTTTTTTTCATGCTTGTACGTTAGACTTTACTTATACATATTATTAATAATGAGTGCTTAATCATTATTTCTTTGGAAAATTTAAATTAATATTAATAGTTAGGTATATAAGCTATTATTGTTGGCTTTTCAGACACTAGTTCTGTCAAAACATCTCACAGATTTTTTAGAAAACGACAAACTACAAAATAGAACTAACTGCCAATGAAGTAGCAAATTATCTATTCCTATAATAAAACTGTAAAGGTCGAATGTCTGTACATAGAAAAGAAAGTGCTAAAAACCGAGTCAGGGGGACGTAAGAAGAGAAATAGAATAAATCCAGATTTTTTCAAATTTTTTGTTTCTCTGTTTGTCGGTTTGTCTGTTTGCACGGGCTGATCTCCGTAACTGTTGGACCGATTTCAATGAAATTTTGCATGGTGGTACCTTATATCTCCGATCAACATTTTAGATACTTTCCATCCCGAAAAATTAAAGAGTTCCCGTGGGATAGTTGTAAAACTAAAGTAACTTATACAGCTTAGTACACAAAAACTACTGATTGGATTTTAATAAAACTTTACAATAATATAGTTCATACGAGTACATCAGAATAACAAATAGGCTACTTTTTATTCCGGAAAAATGTAAAGTTCCTGTGGGATAGATTTGTTGGAATTGGAGTTGGAATAAAAACTAGAAGCTTCGTTTTCAATTAAACGAAATAATATGGATGCCTCTGTAATAATTGATGGACAGTTAAATCACTTTAATCTTCTTATCCTTGGGTCGGGCTTAAGTTTTAACTATCTCTGCAATACTACCGGTGACTCTCAATAACACCTCATCTGTAATTCATCTTACTGAGATAGGAATCCACATCAAATCAAAAATTAAAAAAAAAAACAGCAAAAAAGAGTAGTTTTATTTAAACGTCAAATATTCGCGTAAATCTAAGAAAGTATTAAGGATAGGAATATGTCATAATTTATATGGAGCTTAGGTTAGCCCTTTGTTAAACCGAAGGCGGGTTTGAGATAAACCTAAAATTTTATCTATGTGGTTTCATTTCAACTCTCGGTATGTCAGCTGACGCATGTTTCTCGCTAATAACGGAATCTACAGATAGATGGGTTATTGGGATCAGTACATCATTTTTGTTAAGCTTTTTAGGTATTAAAGCACAAATCTATATATATATATATATATATATATATATATATATATATATAAAACAAAGTCGTGTTAGTAACACCATTTATAATTCAAGAACGGCTGGATATATGATATTTGATTTTTTGGATTTCTCTTAGTCCGGAATAGGGTAATAAGTATTAAAACTTCAGAAAAATAAATATTTAAATTTATATTGCTATCGCTGGCAAATAACTATTTTAAATATCTATGTAAAACGTACCTAGCGACGAACCCGAGGGTGAGCCGCTAGTATTTTTAAAAAAAATAGCTCTTTCGATATCAAAGTGATATACAAGTAAAGACGACGAATAATTTTAATTTGAGAGAGAAAGTTCCAACGAGATGCAATAGAAGCAGAATGGTTTAACGCATTTTAGTGCGGCTTCCATTGTGTCAGCTAAAGTAAGGGTTACGTAGGATATTCTTTATCAAGAGAAGTCCCGTCATGTGTAAAAGTAACTACTGTTATTAACTTCTAGCGATAACATTAAAGTGAAATTTAAAATATCTAAATATAGTTATTTTTAATTTAATTCAAGTTTAATATGTTGGGACATTTTAATTTATTAACACACAGTACCATCTAGTTCCATGGTAAGCTACGATGCTTGAGGCTTTGAGTTGATACACTACACATACCCGTATATACATACATACATATATATACATATTATAAACATAAACACCCATAACTCCAGTACAAACATTCGTGATCATCACTGAATGAATGCCCCTAGCTCGACTCGAACCCCCGCCCGCTGGCACAGCAAGTAGGTTCTAGGGTAGGTAGGGTAGGGTAAGGTAGGGTAGGTCACTACCCTATTAGATAAAGTTCATACTTTGACCAACAATTTGCTGTTTAATTAAGATATTGACTCTTATACGGGATAGACGGGACGGCAACTACTCTAATTGGATATTTTAAAAAACAACTGTTGAGTTCAACCCCAGCACTATTCAGCAGAACTGCTTTCCAGCAGGTGTAAACTTCCTCGCGGACTTACAGTGATTTTGATTAAAACCAGTTGACGATTCAAAAGTGCTCGTAAAATTCTACGCGAATAAAGTTAAATTAGGACAGTGGTAGCCCAGCTTAGGAAACCGAGTGAAGCGGTTTCAAGTTCCGGGTGTCACACCTCTGATATTTTCATGTGCGAATCATTTCTAACATGATGACCACTTGCCTTACGGTGAAGGAAAACATCGTAAGGAAACCTGCATGTCTGACAAAACCTAGCAAGTTTTCAAAAGGCATGTGAAGTCCGCCAACCCGCACTTGGCCAGCGTGGTGGACTATGGCCTGATACCCCTCGTATTGAAGGGTGGCCCGTGCCCAGCAGTGGGACGTTAAAAAAGGCTGACTGCAAAGTTAAACTAAATAGCATTTCCATATTAAATTATATTATAATTATCTATACTTATCTTGTAGCTGTAAGCTATATAAAAGTACGTGAGCCGGAAGCCAGAAATAAAACGTTAGTGATAATTAAGGCGAATATTTCGTTGGAAGATAATTCTTATCTCTGGTGTAACTTTGTGAAGGCAAGTCTTTTAATAATCTATATTTTTTACGAGGGCCATCTGGCTCTTTTACGTCGAATAGCTTAAGCTCCAGACATAGCGTTTACGATTTTGACTTAAGATATTAAAAGATCTTTGCAGTCATTTTCATCATCATCAGCATTTTGTCTATTAGAGATGTTAAAAATTCAAGGAAGAAATGGAAGACTAGAAACATAGACATCACTACGTATTATAAAATAATGTCCCCCGTCGCATCTCTCTGTCTGTCTGTCTGAATGCGATAACTTTAAAAACTACTGAATAGATTTTCGTACGGTTTTCAACATTACATAGTGATTCATGAGGAAGACTTAGGTATATATAATTCATTGTGGTTTTGTGCAAATTGGATGAAATATGACGATGATTGTTCAAGATGTTAGAAAAAATCATGGTGACTGGGAGCTTTGTTGGCATGCGTCGCGTAAACTAATAAAGTTATACGTAAACAATGTATAACAGAATTATTCCTCTTAAAATGATCTTCCCATCAAACTATAGCAACGCTATGTGCACGTAATTAAGGACGCTCTCGAGGGAAGGTAGGATAAGTCACTAGTTTTGATTATAATAAGGAAACCAAGTTATGGATGTATAGTGTAAGTAATAGAGGTCTGATTTCTTTTAATTATATAGCTCATAAACATTTATGAGTATTATAATAAAATTAATCAATACTCAAGTATCCTCTCGCCATGTCTTTTAAACTACCTGTTGTTTCTACAATAAATAAATAAAAATCCTAACATTATAAAAGTGCCATAATTCGTGAGTCGTGCTCACACTCGACGTTTTAATTTATTTTATAGTGTCAACATTATCTCTCTGCTTATCTACGCAAATAAAGAGATAGTAACACTGTGTAAAAAGTAAATTTTACTTTTGGTTACAAAGTAACGTTTGAACATTTTATTCCAGTAACTTTTATTAAGATAATGAAATTCCTAATTTTATTATAGTTTCGTACACTGTATTTTTACATTTTGTTACATTTAAATTATATTTAACTCAATATGACATACATCCATACTTATTATTAACTAGCGACTCACCCTTGCTTCGCTTCGGTTTCGTCCCTAGACAAAAATAAATCTATCCCACGGGAATCGTACAATTTTCCGGGATGATATATAGCCTATAGCCTTCCTCAGTTAACAGGCTATCTAATGCAAAAAGAATTTTTCAAATCGGATTAGCAGTTCCTAAGATTAGCGCGTTCAACCAAACAAATAAACTCTTTAGCTTTATAATATTAGTATAGATGTCATAAAATAGATATCATAAAAAAGTACCTCTGTCTGTCCGTCTGGTACGTTTTCACACCTAAACAGCTGAACCAATTTCGATAAGTTTTGGTATGGAGATAAGTAGTACTTTGAAGAAGGACAAACCACTTTTTGTCTCGAAAATAATACTTGAAGGAGGTGAAATTAAAGTATGAAAGTCTATCATTTTGCTGTTAGAGACATAAAGATAAGTTATATATTCTGGTATATTATAATCTCATATATTTAAACGAGCAATTCTAATATATTTATTTTTTTAATTATTTATACCGGCGATCTCGGAAACGGTTCTAACGATTTCGCTGAAATTTGGTATGTGGTGGATTTCGGGGGCGAAAATCGATCTAGATTAGTCTTATGTCTGAGAAAACGCGTATTTTCGAGTTTTCATGCGGTTTTCTTTCACATTATTCCTCGCGAAGTATGTCGCTAATTTCTTACGCTCGGCCATAAGCATCATGGTCTAGCGACCAAGGCGCCAGATTGACAATCACAGTTGTTCGGTTTTGAATCCCGGCCGGATACAAAGTTCTCGATTTTGTTTTCTTTTTTTTGTATTTATTAAAGTTTTTAGTTTTTTTTTTTCTATCTATAAAATACGTTATAAAAAAAGAACTCCGAGTGAAGCTCGGTCGCCCAGGTACTAGGAAATAAAGAGTGATATTATAATTAAAATCAAGAGAAGCGAATGTGAGAATATTATAAATGCAAAAGTTACTTATCGGTGCACCCGAACAAAGCGAGGGTAAACCACTAGTAGCTTTTATAAAACTCATGGATGCTTAAATATCCTATAAAACTATCTATAAATATAATAAAATTGTAACTAAGGCGAATCTGTACATTAAATATTTTAGGGAAAACCTTATTGAAATAGTAAATATTATCGATACACAGGCCGAATCTATAATTTTAAAAAAAAAATTCTGTCTGTCTGTCTGTTACCGCATCACGAGAAAACTACTGGACAGATTTTGATGAAATTTGGTATGGTGATAGCTGGCTATCTGGTTCAACATATAGGATACTTTTTACTGCGAGAAAATATCTCATTTCTGAGGAAAAATACGAAAACTGCAATGTAAGAATATACTTATATGTAATACCTAAGAATTTGGTTTTTGGTCATCTAAACGCGGGCGGAGCCGCGGGCAACGCTAGTTTAATATATTAGTATACATATATATACGTATTGATCCGCATAGGAATTTATAGGATCGCTTATCGTGTTCGCTTCGGAGCTTAGAGCTAGACCACATTGCTGTAATAACATTAGCTAATGACCTATTGGTGTACGGCTATTAGATTGAATAGTAAGTTTACACTATATAATATTATTATCTAATACATTAATCTACATATGAAAACTGAGTGAAGCGGGTGCAAGTCCCGGGTCTTGCACCTCTGATATTTTCATATGCGAATCATTTCTAACATTATTACCACTTGCCTTACGGTGAAGGAAAACATCGTGAGAAAACCTGCATGTCTGAGAAAACCTAGCAAGTTTTTGAAAGATATGTGAAGTCCGCCAATCCTTACTTGGCCAATGTGGTGGACTTGGCCTGATTCCCCTTGTATTGAAGGGAGGCCCGTGCCCAGCAGTAGGACGTTAAAAAGGGCTGAATACATTACGTGTATTTAATAATTACCGTTCTTCAGACGTGAGCGTCGTATAGACGGCTAGTGCAACTACATGTTTTGCACCATTTTGTTAGCAGCCATGGAATAATGACAATTGTAGGAAGTGGTAGCTCAACGGTAACGCGGATTTGCAGGTTCAAATCCCGGGTTTCAACTCTAATATTATCATGAGCGATTCATTTCCAACGTGATTATAACTTTTCTTACGATGAATGAAAACATCGTGAGGAAACCTGCATGTCTGAGAGAATTTAGCAAGTTTTCGGAAGACATATTGTAAAGTCCGCTAACCCGTACTTGGCCAACGTGATGGTCTTGGCCTGATCCCCCTTGTAATGAAGGGATGCCCGTGCCCAGTAGTGGGACGTTAGAGAGGGTTGAATACAGTACGTAACTAAACTAGTAATCCGCTTTGACTCTATTCAAGCACACGAGTACTAATCGTAATAATAATGTCCTCCTGACCGATTCCGGCCGCGGCGGCCAATCTCATTGAGACTAGCCAACTGCGCAGGAGATATTATAGTGCACAAATGTACGCGCAGACACAAGTGCACTCTCTATTCCTGTCACTCTCATACTCCGGTGGGACGACTACTCGACACGACCGGTGAGAGTTAAGGCGCAGGACCGACGGCTTTACGTGCTCTCCGAGGCACGGGGGTGAAACACCGCCAACTTCCCAACTCCGGGCTGTCACTGAGTCTTACTAAATAGAAAGACTCAATAACTAAACTTGGCCCGACCCGGGACTCGAACCCAGGACCACAGGATGTGCAGCCGTACATGCTTGCCACTACACCACCGAGGCAGTTGAACTAATCGTATAATAGTAATATAATAGATACATCTAGTGTTCACTGAGTGGTCGAAATTCAACTGTAATCAGTATTGAGAGGAAACATCGTAAATATATGAATAGGATCTATCCATCTATATAAAAAGTACTTGCTCTCAAAATGTTTTTATTGATAAAACCAAACGAAAAAAATCAAAACAAAGAAAATGAAAAACGACACGTTTGGCTCAGTTTGTAGTGACCCTACTAGCTAAGCCAGCGGTCGCGGGTTCGAGCCCGCTGGGGGCTTACATTTGTGTGATGAGCACGAATGTTTGTACTCCAGTCATGGGCGTTTATATTTATAATATGTATATATTTAAAGTTATATATGTGTAGAGTATCAACTGTCTGGTATCCATAACACAGGCCTCGTAGCTTACCATGGAACTAGATGGTGGTTGTGATAATGTCCCAACATATTATATTTATTTATTTAAAGAAAATCAGTGGAGAAAAAGGTAAATGTTTTGTCTTTGCTTATGTAGATATTTATGTACATACATAATATGAAGATATTTATATTCTACGAGAATCTTCTAAAAACTTGGCAGTTTTATTCCGAACTATTGGGAGAGTGTTCGACAAATAATAAGTGTATTTCTGATACCAACATTGAACAAAGATTTTTTTTTGATATCCTACGGGAACATCGGGTCGACTACAACCTATGTCACATCCCGACCTAAAAACTTCTAATATTTATGAAAAAATCTACAATTTCTTGCACTGAAATTCACTTTCGTGTTAATAATATTAAATGTATGTTTCAAAGTTAGCTTCAGTTTATATTAATCTAAGGTGCCTCGGTGGTGTAGTGGCTAGCAAGTACGGCTGCATACCCGGAGGTCCTGGGTTTGAGTCCCGGGTAGGGCCAAGTTTAATTATTGAGTCTTTCTGTATGTTAAGTCTCAGTAACGACCCGGAGTTGGGAAGTTGGCGGCGTTTCACCCCTATGCCTCGGAGAGCACGTAAAGCCGTCGGTCCTGCGCCTTAACTCTCACTGGTCGTGTCGAGTAATCGTCCCACCGGAATATGGGAGTGACAGGAATAGAGAGTGCACTTGTGTCTGCGCGTACACGCGCTGCACTATAATATCTCCTGCGCAGATGGCTAGTCTCAATAAGATTGGCCGCCGTGGTCGGAATCGGTCAGGAGGACACAAATATTAAACTCGCGACTTACCCTCGCTTAGCTCGAGTTCGCCCCTAGCTATTATAGGCAAATATTTGATACTTTATGTTACATAGTTGCAATTTTTCTGGGGACCTCTAATTTTTTTGCAATAAAATATACCTATACTCGCTAGTAATGTAGCTTTTGATAGGGGAAAGAATTTTTAAAATTGGTCCAAAATAGTTGGTTTATAATAGTTTTTTAATTTATCCATTACAAACACACATACAAAAAAAAAACATTTTTTTTTCTCTTTACGATATTATTAGTATTAGTAAAGACAAATAATGTGGCCATCTCTTACTCTACATTTTAACTTTCTTAGAACTATTATTTTAAAATCAATTTACAGAATACAATTCATTCACGTACTGTTATATTCCACTTTCCCACGTAAAGTATAGTTAGTCAGCACTTTAATGGTCGCATGAGAACCTTTTTGTTATTTCAAAGTTTTCCATATAAAAACAATCAGCAGTATTAATTATTCTCATGGGAAAGCTTTAGTTATGAAATTGCTGATATTACAAATGCCCTCTTGAACAATTTTAATAAAATATAAGTCAGTTAGACTCGGGACGCGGTCGCGGCTATACAAGCATATTTGGGAAGATCTTAATTAAGTAATAAGTAGTGTAATTTTTTTTGAATAAAGTAGTGTGGTGAAAATAGTAGTTTATTTTTTTTAAAAGACACAAGGGGTGCGCCGCCTAACAATTGGTGTCAGAAGTGGGATACCAGAGACGAAGTCTAACGACGTTGAGTCAATAAGACGCTGGTATCCCGAATCCAGGTGCCACCCGTGTCTCTGATCGACATTAAGTCTTGGCCCAAGGCTAAGCCTGCGTCAGCCAACACTACCAGGACGACGGTCAGTCTCAGCTTCATAGTCTGAGCCCGCTCCAGCCAACACTACCAGGACGACGGTCAGTCTCAGCTTCATAGTCTGAGCCCGCTCCAGCCAACACTACCAGGACGACGGTCAGTCTCAGCTTCATAGTCTGAGCCCGCTCCAGCCAGCGACTTCGGGTCTAACTCACCGAATTACTAAAAAAATTCCCATAACCGGGAATCCATCATCGCCAGGACTCCGACTCCCACGGCAGCGATGCGCCTGCAGTTCGTGTTAATGTGAGTTTCTGTGCTTTTTATCTATCGGTTCCAAAGTGATTCGTGTTACAAAATTAGTGATTATTTTAAGATATATTTATAATATATATAATTCTAATTTTAAAGAAGTTTAACTAAATTCAGTAATTCATTTTAATTTTAAATTGTGTAGTCCAGCATAACATAATAAAATGTCGGTTAAATCAGAATCAACAAAAAAAGGCGATGCGTCTGAGAAAATAACCCTATCTTTTCTTACTAAATTTATTAAAACCTACAGTGGTGATAGAGAGTCTCTCCCTGCATTTTTAACCAATTGCGAAAACGCTATAAGCCTAGCAAACTCAGAACAACAGCCAATTCTATGTAAATTTATAATTTCTCAATTAGAAGGTAAAGCACAAGTTGCCTGTAGTCTTAAAACGTTTTCCAGTTGGGAAGAACTTAAATTATTTTTAAGATCAACTTTTGGAGAAAAGAAACATGCCACTCATTTATTATCAGATTTACAACATTCTAAACAATTACCAGGTGAAGACGTCACCAAATATTCTCTTAGGATAGAATCTATTTTAACTAGAATACAATCCGACATTCACTACAGCTGTAAAGATGATAGAGAACTCCCAGGCAGAATAGCTGCTATGGAAGACTTAGCGTTAAATTCATTTTTATTAGGGTTAAATCCGTCAATCTCTACTATTGTGCGATGTAAAAATCCAACCACTCTCAGTGACGCTATACAGTACGCCACTGATGAGGAAAAGTTATTTAATGTACAAAGAAATAATTCGCGGTCACAAAAGCAATGTAATATTTGTAATAAGTTTGGTCATAGCTCTAACGAATGTTTCAAAAATAAAAAGCATAGTTCTAATTCTAATTCTCATCCTCGCACATTTCATATAAATCCACAATCGAATATTAATCGAAATTCTAATTTTATAAATAAATCCTGTAACTACTGTAAATTGCACGGGCATACAATAGATGAATGCCGCAAACGAAAATTTAATATGCAGCGTCTTCGACAGGCCGAATATACACAACATGACAGTACGTCGCGTAACTCTAATGCACAAGTAAATGCAATATATGACCGTGAGAATTTTAAAGAATCCGAATATTTAGGAAATGATATTAATAATTTAAACTAAGTAGGATTTCGGTTCCGTGTCTGCCGAAATCGCGATTTTTAAATGACACGAATAAAATTCATATTAATACTACTAAATCTTATTATACACCTCAGAGCCGTAAGTTAGGCCTGAGTCATACCAAATCGTTTACAACTCAGAATCCGGAACGAGATCTGAGTCTTATTAAATATAATTCATCTCAGAGTCCAAAAAAGGATCTGAGACTTACTAAATCTTATTATTCAACTCAGAATCCGAAACGAGATCTGAGTCTTATTAAATATAATTCATCTCAGAGTCCAAAAAAGGATCTGAGACTTACTAAATCTTATTATTCAACTCAGAATCCGAAACGAGATCTGAGTCTTATTAAATATAATTCATCTCAGAGTCCAAAAAAGGATTTGAGACTTATTAAATCTTATAATTCATCTCAGAGTCCAAAGAGAGATCTGAGACTTACTAAATCTTATTATACACCTCAGAGTCCTAAGATAGGCCTGAGTCTTACTAAATCTTTTACACATCAGGATCCCCAGATGGATCTGAGTCCTAATGAATTAAATATTATACCTTATACTAATTCTAATATTCATTATCCTAAATCGCGTCTAAATGTAACTTATAATAATTCTAATATAGATAAATCGTATAAATTTAAATATAAAAATATCGACTCTAAATCTAGGTTAAGTATTAACTCATTTAAGCCTAATCTAAATACTAACTCTAATCGTAGGACTATATATGAAATAAATAATTATAGTAATAAGGTAGCCTTACCTCATACATATTTGTTCTCGAAATACGCTCTAGAGAAACTTTGCTTTCTTATCGATACAGGATCATCTATAAGTATAGTAAAAAGGTCTTCCTTAACACAAATTCCAGACCTTAGCAATGAAGTTGTCAAACTTAAGGGTATTAATAGCTCAGAAAATCCTGTCGAAACACTAGGTACTTTTCAGATGGAATTTAATTTATCTGAACAAATATTTAAATATAAATTTCATGTAACTAATGATGATATCAACTTAACTAATTATGATGGTATCATAGGAAGTGATTTCTGTAATTATTTTAAGTCTAATATTGATTATTCTTCTAAATCTATTTCTATAAATAATCATCATATTCCTATTATTTACACACAGCCAACTTATATTATTCCGGCTCGATCCGAGGCTGTAATCGAGTGCAGTATATCAAATTACTCGCCCGAACTTTATCAAAATAACGAAGCTCTCGTACTCGATCATACTTTAAAAGAAGGTGTTTATGTAGCTAATTGTTTAGTATTTATTAAGCCTAATAGGAAAACAAATATTTCTGTCTTAAATACTACTGGATCAGATATTGAGATAAAAAACTATTGTGTAACCTTAACACCACTTGAACGTGAGTGTCTCGAACTTAAATCATGTTTCAATGTAAGCCCTTATTCTATGTCTAACTCTAATCGAATAAATAAAGTATTAAACCTTATTCGCTGTTCTCATCTAAACAATGAAGAGCGAAAATCACTCATGGAATGTTGTTCTAAATATACAGATATTTTTTATCTTGAAGGCGAACCTCTAACATTCACTAACTCTATTGAACATACTATTAATACGGGTAATGCCCCTCCTATTAATGTAAAATCTTATCGTTTTCCTGAATGCCATAAGGAGGAGGTCGATTCTCAAATTCGTAAAATGTTAGATCAAAACATTATCCGCCCTTCTACTTCACCTTGGAGTGCACCAGTTTGGGTAGTTCCGAAAAAAATGGACGCCTCTGGTAAACGTAAGTGGAGAATAGTTATCGATTATCGCCGTCTCAATGATGTCACAGTTTCAGAAACCTACCCATTACCTCTTATCACTGATATACTAGATCAGTTAGGTCATTCTAAGTATTTTACAACCCTAGATTTAACCAGTGGTTTTCACCAAATTAAAACTCATTCCAAGGACGCACCGAAAACAGGTTTTACTATTTCTACTAATTCGAGTATGTCTGGACACTACGAATTTACCAGAATGCCATTTGGGCTAAAAAATGCTCCTGCCACGTTTCAGAGACTCATGAACACAGTTTTATCGGGCTTACAAGGTCTACATTGTTATATATATTTAGATGATTGCATAATATATAGCCAAAATTTACATGATCACATGATTAAATTACAACTCGTGTTTGATAAATTTCGCGAACATAACTTAAAACTTCAACCCGACAAGTGTGAATTTTTGAGGCATGAAGTTACTTACCTTGGTCATATAATTACCGATAAGGGTGTCTCTCCGAACCCCGACAAGGTCAAAGCAGTTTCTCAATTTCCAATTCCTAAAAATACTAAAGATATAAAATCATTTCTAGGATTAACAGGTTATTATCGCCGGTTTATAGAAAACTTTGCTAAATTCACAAAACCGCTTACCTCTTTATTAAAGAAGGATGCTATATTCCACTGGGACGCGGAACAGCAACAAGCTTTTGAATATCTGAAAGAAAAATTAATTACCGCCCCTCTTCTTCAGTATCCTGATTTTTCACAAACTTTTAACGTCACTACAGACGCTAGTAACTACGCCGTAGGCGCAGTACTATCTCAAGGTCCCGTAGGCAGAGATAAACCAATCGCATATGCGTCGCGCACATTAAATCGTCCTGAAGGAAATTATTCTACGACTGAAAAAGAATGTCTAGCTATTTTATTTGCTGTGAAAACTTTTAGACCATATTTATATGGCAATAAATTCAAAATAATCACAGACCACAGACCTCTTGTGTGGTTATTTAACGTAAAGGATCCAGGTAGTAGACTTATACGTTGGCGTCTCAAACTCGAAGAGTACGACTACGAAATCGTTTATAAACAAGGTCGCTTAAATTCTAATGCCGATGCACTGTCCCGTTGCCCCGTTACTGCCATTAATATAAATAATTTAAACAATATAAGTTACGAAAAATTCTTTAAAGATCAATTTACAAATAAACTTCCAATTTCAAATACTGTTATCGAAGAGTGTACTCAAAGCTTACAATCATCCAAATTAAACACCATTGCGTGTCCGGTCTCTTTAGATTTTGATTACTCAATTCCATATTGTGAAGAAATTTTATCTCAGCTCGAAAATGCTGAAGATCTACTAAAATCTGAACGCGAACCTTTCACTATCAAATGTGTTAATGACAAAAATAAAACATATTATTTCTTATTTACTAAGGTACATCACTATGAACAAACTTTGTTTAAAGATATATATAATTTATTAATAAAACTTAGGGATTTATTAATTAATTCTGAAAATCCTATTACTAACTTAGCGTTACCAGACTTTTCTGACCCATTTTCTAAAATAGCCTACACTAAGGTCTATAATATGGTAACCTTTATTTTTCATAATACGAATATCAAAATATATATATACAGAAACAAGCTAATTTACCCAACTCCTACTGAAATTCAAAAAATCTTAAAAGAAAATCATGACTCGGCTATTGCAGGACATCCCGGGTCACAAAGAATGTATAAACGCTTAAAAGCTAGCTATTATTGGAAAGGCATGCGTTCTGATATAGAACAATACGTAAAGAAATGTAAACTGTGCCAAATAAATAAACCTTTACGATTATCTAATAAAGCTCCAATGGAGATAACTTCTACCTCTACTAGACCATTTGAACGATTAGCTCTCGATATTGTAGGTCCCTTACCTGAAGCAGGTTTTCAAAAATTTAAATTCGTCCTAACTTTACAGGACGACCTTACTAAATTCACATGTGCATACCCTATGGTCACGGCCACTAGTGAAGAGATAGCCCGAAATTTAGTTCATTTTATGTCATTATTTGGTTTTCCTAAAACTATTCTAACAGACTTAGGAACTTGTTTTACGTCAGATTTATTTAAGCAATTAACTGAGATCTTAAAGGTTAAAGCTCTTTTCACTACTCCTTATCATCCGCAAACAAACGGAGCATTAGAACGCTCACACGCTACTCTAAAGGAATACTTAAGATCCTTCGTTGACGAAAATCAAAATGATTGGCATTGTTATCTATTCACCGCTATATTAGCTTATAATACTACTCCTCATACTACTACTAACTTTACTCCACATGAGTTATTATACGGCTACAAACCTAGCATACCAAATTCACTGTATGAATCTCCTAGTAATACTACTTATAATGAATACATTCGCGCATTACAATATAGGATGCGTTTCAGCCGCGAAAAGGCAATAGAAAACATTATTAAGAGCAAGGAAAAATCTAAAACATATTATGATACCAATTCCCGTGAAGTCACGTATAAAACAGGCGACATGGTATACTTAAGACATCATCATAGATTACGAAAAGCACTATCGCCTATATGGAAAGGCCCCTATAAAATAATTAAAGTTCATAATAAACACAACGTGACCTTGCAAGTAGGCCGTAAACATATTAAGTATCACACTAATGAAATAAAGCCAGCTACATCCTAACCTAGTTTCATATTTCTTTCCAGAATCTTATGCTGTCGAAGCATCTTAGGCCATGGTCTCGTCGAGTCCAGTATTATTCCCATTTATCATAGTCCAGGAATTTACTTTGAACCTACCTCTAATATTAAGTTTTATAATGATAACTGGAAGGTTATAACACACATCGATTTAATATCACTAGAGCCCTATCATAATAAGATAGAGAAATTTTTACAAGATATTATTAATCTGTGTGATAAAATCCAATCTCAAGACTTAAATTCATGCAAGGACCTCTCGAGTCCCATTGAAACACTTATTCACTCTAATTATATTAAATTACAATCTTTATCGCATATTATATCTAAAAAATCATTTAAAACTAAACGTTCTTTAGAATTTGGAGGCGAAATTTTAAAGTTCTTTTTCGGCACATTAGATGCTGATGACGCGAGGAAATACGACGCCGCTATTGAGTCGTGTAAAAAGAGTGAATCGGAATTATTTCACTTAATGAGAGACAATATACATGTGATAAAATCGACTATTAATAATTTTAATAATACTATATATAAGTTGAATGAAAACGAAATTAAGTTGAACAGTCAGATTAATAATATGAACAAAATATTATCTCAAATTACTAACACTGATAATTTACTTCTTTATACTTCTAGGTTAAATAATTTACTTTTTATTATAGAAAGTTCGTTATTAACTATTTCTAATATATTAGACACCACACTAAACTCTATTTTATTTTCTAAGGTTAATATTCTACATCCTAGCGTAATAGGTCCTTTAGAACTTTATAATGAATTGTCTAAGCATAACAATCAAATAAATAAAAGACAAGATTTCCCAATAACGTTAAATATTCAAAATATTCATACATTAATCGATATTTCTAAGCTTAATACTTATTATTATAATAATAAAATTATCTTTGTTTTACAAATTCCATTAATCACTCCTGATAATTTTATTCTTTATAAAAATTTACCTTTACCTACACCTCATGATGACGCATCTAGCACATTCGCCTTAATTAAACCTACAAATTCTTATATCGCTTTAAGTAATGATAGACTACATTATGCCATGCTCACAGTCTATAAAACAATACAGTCATCCAACGAAGGCGTCTAGACAGGGCAATCGTGCGCGGTGTGAGAGGTGAGACGCGGGTAGGCGAGCCCGAGCTGCATACATTGCTGCCGCCCGAATTAGTTAGCAGCTCGGGACACGGCTTTAAGGGCTGTCGCGCGTTTATTTTAATTTGTAAGCAATTAAAATGGTTCATACTACCTGTGCTATATTATATATTTTTTGTAAAAATTATTTATTAGGATGAGGATTTTTTACAAAATTAAGTTTAATAACAGAAATTTCAAATCCAGTTTATCTAGAAACCGAAAATATTTGTCCGTTGCCCATTTATAATAGGTGATTTGGAAATTTAATTATTACATTATATCATATAAAACTAACTTTGCTAAAAAATTGAAAATAATGATAAATTTATATATTATAACTAAATACAATTTGACTTATGTAATATAATAATTTGCTAGATTTAATTTATTTTTATTATAATTTAATTTATTTCATTCTAATTATCTAGTTATTTATTAAATTAATTATAATGTTACATAGAAATATTCATTTAATCAAATCAAATAATTGTTAAACCAATTGTATATTTTATTTTTTATTAAAGAAATAAAAGGCTTATTATTATTATTATATGAAACATTGTAAAACTCTATTTGAATTTGCCTCCGCGAAATGCCTTTTTGTATTCTTTGCTATGAAGAACTTCGATCAATAACTAAATAATAATATTATATTTTAATTAAATTACAAAAAAAAAAAAACTGTAACAACCCTGCGTAATGCGAAGTACGCTACGCGGTGTCGGCTTTTCGACAAACATCAAAGGCGATAGCCCACTGTTATTTTTTAGTACACTGTGGCCATGCTGGATAATTTAGATAGCTGTAAGATAATTAATTATAATTATTCTATTTGTGAATTAATTTCTATATATTCTACAGTAAACAATCCTAATTGTGAATCGAAATTATTAACGGAGGTCACATTGTCATTGCCTCCTGAATGTAATTCAAAAATTTTATATGGTCAAATTGATATTTGGCAGAAGTTGAAAAATAATAAATGGATTTATGTCAAATCAAAATCAAGTAAATTAACAATTAAATGTGATGATAATATTAATGACTACCCTATTGTTGGTACGGGAATTGTCAAGTTATCTACAAATTGTATCGGATACTCAAAAACCATTCAACTAGTACCAACAAAATCTTATTCCTTTATGATTAAGTCACCGTTAGATATAAATTTCGATATTACTGTTGATGACTGTTGTAAAAAGGACATATTTAATAAAAGTTTGCCATATCTATCGCCAATACCCTTGAATAAAATTAATTTAGAATCCTTAAGATACGCTACTCATGAAATGGACAGTTTAGAGCAGCAATTAAATAATCTAGAAAAAGAATCACATTTTATTAGATATGGACCTTATTATTCTACATTTACATATATTCTAATTGTTTGCATATTTCTTTATATATTTTATAAAATTTATAATTATTGTAAAAATAAAAACTTATCTAGTTCTGGATGTTGTGTTCAGATATATAATCATTGTTATAATAGTAGAAAATCTAAATCCAAAGTGTCGAATTCTGTGGAAATGACACAAATATCATCGTCATCTGAAGATGATAAATATTCAATTCAATCATTGCCAAATCATAATGTAATGCGTAAAGCTCAACTTCCATCCAATAGAAATTTTAATTTTTAATAAATATTATGGATTGTTATTTTGTATTTTTTAATTTTTCTATATAAGTTCATTATTTGAAAATAATTATTATAAGTTTGTAAAAGTTTTCCCAAATCTACTTCGCTTATCTTAAATAGATAATGCTTCGTCAAAAAAGGGGGAGCTGTTATATTCCACTTTCCCACGTAAAGTATAGTTAGTCAGCACTTTAATGGTCGCATGAGAACCTTTTTGTTATTTCAAAGTTTTCCATATAAAAACAATCAGCAGTATTAATTATTCTCATGGGAAAGCTTTAGTTATGAAATTGCTGATATTACAAATGCCCTCTTGAACAATTTTAATAAAATATAAGTCAGTTAGACTCGGGACGCGGTCGCGGCTATACAAGCATATTTGGGAAGATCTTAATTAAGTAATAAGTAGTGTAATTTTTTTTGAATAAAGTAGTGTGGTGAAAATAGTAGTTTATTTTTTTTAAAAGACACAAGGGGTGCGCCGCCTAACAGTACACAGATTTACACGTTTGGCTCAATTTGTAGTGACCCTACTTACTGTGCCAGCGGTCGCGAGTTCGAGTTCCGCTGGGGGCATTCATTTGTGTGGTGACCACTAATGCTTGTACTCCCGTCATGGGTTTTTATATTAATAATATTTAAAGTTATATATATTCAATGTATCAACTATCTGGTATCTATAACACAAGCCTCGTAGCTTAATATGAAACTAGATGGTTCTGTGTTAATGTCCCAACATATTCATATTTATACGTATCGATAATGAAGAGAACAACTAAATAACTCAGTATTGCAGCAATTTTATATAATTTTAAAATAGCTAATCAAATGTTGTCCTATTCCAATTTCAATAATATTTACTACTACTTTTTGCCCGCGACTTCGTTCTAAGCGGTAAGCGGAGTGGGGATCAAAGCTAGCCTATATACGTTCTCAGAAAACAATCTATGTCCTTGCAAAGTTTTATTGAAATCTGTCCAGCAATTTTAGCGTGAAAAAGTGACATAAAGAGTAAATTTCACATTTTTAATATTAGTAAGGTTTTATAATCTTTAAACACTCAAACTTTCTCCCGAATTTTCTAATTTTCTAGGCAACTTATACGTTTTTTCCACAAACAACTTTCACATATATTCGATAAATGTGACACTGTTTGTTGTTTTGGCCTTGGTAAAGTCAAGTTAACAAAGGTTAGGAACGATGTCTTTCTTTGTTTTTTTTTATGATATAGGTAGCTATAGGCCTAATAAAGAGAAATGTCATTGGACACTATTGTCAATCTATTTAACTACGTACGAAACCATCTACATATATTACTAGCGATTCATCCTTGCTACGCTGGGGTTCATCCCTAGTTACGTTTTAACGATTAGTATAGATTTCTCAGAGATGAGATATTTTCCCGGAATAAAAAGTATCCTATATGTTGACCCGGATACACAGCTGTCATCATACCAAATTTCATCAAAATCCCTTGAGTGCTTTTTCCGTTATGCGATCACAGACAGATAGACATAGAGACAGACAGACAAAAAATCTAAAAACTATAGATTCGGCCTCTGTATCAATAATAATGTGTATTTTAATATGATTTTCCAAAAAAATATTTAATGTACAGATTCGGCTTAGTTACAATTTTATTACATTATGTATGTATAGATAAGCAAAGACAAACCATTTCAATACCTTTATATCCTCTGTTGTCAACCGATTTTTTTTTTATTTAGTTGCTATTCGCGAGCTTTAGTGTTATCAATAAACAAAATCAATAGTGGTTATGTGGGACTGACCGGCTAGAAAAGTCAGTACTACCCACTAAAACCCAACAAAACCTCCTCCGTCTTAATGGAGCGTCGCAGGATCGCTTACCCACTCAACCACGATTCCCCGACGACAAGTCTGCCGAAGAAGACCACAAAAATCATGGGGTTGCCCCACAGTCTGCTATGCTATCAGAGAAGTACCAGGAACAACCCGGGGCGAATATTAGTACTAGCAAATATTCATGTAAAGCAGTTTTTAATTTAAATAAATATTCGTTCTAAACGTGTACGTTTAAAGTGGAGCAAACGTGATTCATTGTGATATAATAAATATTTCTAGGAAAATGCTGCTTTAAGAAATTAATTATGAATTCTGCTCCCGCCGAGTATAAAGGGCTTCATAGAAATATTATTATATGATTTTCTAAAATCTAGAAATGACTAGTGATTGAATTTGGACTATAATAATTACTAAAAATTTGAGTATAACATACATATTATGTACATATACATATATTAATAGAATTAACCTATAAATGTAAAAAAACTTAACTATCTACTAATACACCCGAGTGAAATAAAAAGAAGTTGCTAGTATGAAATATAATCGCGACGTGCAATCTGCATTCAGTCTGAATAGAATGTTTAAAGAAGTGAACTTCATCATTTATATACAACTAGAGCCTCACCCTCACTTCGCTTCGGGTTCTAAACAAAAACAAATGCATACTACGGGAATCGTACATTTTTCGAGATAAAAAATTACCTATGTGCTATTCCAGACTATAATCTATCTCTGTGCCAAATTTCATAGAGAACCGTTCAGCTGTTCTGGCGTAAAAGAGTAACAAATATACAGCTATCCTCATAAACTTTCATATATATAATATTAGTAGGATGTAGGATTAGTAGGGTTTAGCGTGAATTAGAATGTCCAAGTAATTCATTAAAGTCGTTATCTTGTCACGTAATTTATGCGTGATCTGTGTAAGATGTTGTGACCGAGTGTAGGAATCATAATGCTAGTGAACTGTTTAGTTCGAAACTTTTTCGTAGAAAATTAAGCTGCGTAGGTACGTTTATAAATTTAAGAATGACAGAAGGAATTTGTAACAAAACATTTATATTATATTTTTCACCGCAATACTAGAAAGAAGTACTGTCTTATCAAATCTTGATAGATAAAAAAAAAATAAAAAAAACCATACCTAATTATATAAAAAGTGCTGTAAGGGTAAAAAATTATATTATTAAAATTAGAAATTTCAATTTTTAGGATAAACCAGATATGTCCGTTGAGAAAATTACTTTTATCACAATATAATGTGGTTAAAACATTAGTTTTAACTAATTTTTTAAAACGTCTTATAAGTTTACATGAACATTGACATTTACATAGATCTGACAAGGGTCAACTCGAATATAATCTTACCCAGATCCCTAGTGAGCTCTCTCGCAAAATACACGATCCAACTTGATTATATATCCTGTCGCATTACCATGCCATTCTAAGTTTATTTATATCTTATAAAATAATTTATTTTATAGAATATAGCGACTCACCCTCGCTTCGCTTCGGGTTCGTCTCTAGACAAAAACAACTCTATCCCACGGGAACGGTACATTTTTCCGGGATGATATATAGCCTAAAGCCTTCCTCGATAAATGGACTATCCAACACAAAAAGAATTTAGCGCGTTCAACCAAACAAACAAACAAATAATCAAACAAACTCTTCAGCTTTATAATATTAGTATATATGTACCATGAGCACTATGGTGTTTCTTATCGGCACTTAGCAAAACTACTGTATAGTAGTTTCTTCATCAACCAATAATAGAGATTGGTTTATGTATTCAGTCCTTTTTAACATCCCACTGCTGGGCACGGGCCTCCTTTAATTGCGAAGGAAATCAGGCCATAGTCCACCACGCTGGCCAAGTGCGGGTTGGCGGACCTCACATGTCTTTCGAAAACTTGCTAGGTTCTCTCAGACAAGCAGGTTCTCTTACGATATTTTGCTTCACCGTAAGACAAGTGGTAATTATGTTAGAAAAGATTCGCACATGAAAATATCAGAGGTGCGAGACCTGTGATTTGAACCCGCTTCACTCGGTTTCCCAAGCAAGCGCGTTACCACTGAGCTACTACTGTCTGAGTTTGGTCCATACCAAGCCGGATATATATATAATATAGATACCTATAAGATGTTCTCTATCAAAATATATTTTCTATTAACGTAACTAAAACGCAA
Source organism: Fabriciana adippe (assembly GCA_905404265.1). Lineage (NCBI taxonomy): Eukaryota > Metazoa > Arthropoda > Insecta > Lepidoptera > Nymphalidae > Fabriciana > Fabriciana adippe. The sequence continues at coordinate 1,202,619 of FR989993.1, forward strand.
GCAGAGTCACGGTCAAAAACTATTTTATAATAAAAACGAGAACAAAACCTAAAAAATCATCAGGTAAAATAATGCTAGCATACACACATAAAATACAAATTGCTTTAGCTGAAAGCATTTCAATTAAATGAAGGCATTTTAATTACGTTTATGGCTGTATACACACTAGGTCGGAATTCACCCACAGACAATATTACTTTATATAATAATCGATGAAATACAGGATATGACCTATAAGAAAGCTCTTAAAATGGAGTGACCTTTGAGAGGTATCTGTTAGCAAAATTCGAGTATCCTCCAAAGAGGGCAGAGGCAAACGAGAGGACATAAACCCAACGTCAGCTGTAATCCTTTGTAACAAAATAATAAACTCAGCATTTACGTTACAAACGTACTAATATAGAGATTACAACGCTATGTTATAAGCAATTCTCATATTAAGTAAAAAGAAAGGATACAAATATTCTAAGAAAATGGAAAAGTAGCACTAATTATTATTTTTATTAATAACTGTGTAGGCAGTTCTGCCAAAATACTAATAACTATTTCCTAAAGATGACAAAACTCTATGTCATTCTCCGACTTATACACACGTTGATTCATTGCTAAATATAAACACAAATAAACAATTTCGGATTTATAACATTAGGCAGATATTACAATATCTGCCAACCCGCACTTAGCCAGCGTGGTGAACTATGCCCTGGTCCCCCTTATATTGAAGGGAGGCCCACCCCCAGCAGTGGAACGTTGAAAAAGGCTGAAATTACAATATCCTCCTAACCAATTTCGGTTACGGCAGCCAACCTTGCAGAGGCTGGCCCATTGCACAGGACATATTATAGGTGCACCAAGCCGATGGTAGTTTTCTTACGGATTAACTCGTACAATACAGATATCTAAGTTAAATGTCATTAAAAATAAACAATTCAATTACGTATAAAGTCTGTTATGATTTAGGTTTTCAACAAAAATATGCGCTGGCTTAGATTTTTAATTCACGTTTATTCCTTTTGACTCTCATGTTCCACATTTCAAGGCAATTGTAAGTGGGGCGCTTGCTTGGAAATCTGAGTGAAACGGGTTCAAACCCCGGGTTTACTTCTGATAATTTCATGCGCGAATCATTTCCAACATAATTACCGCTTGTCTTACTGTGAAGGAAAACATCGTATGGAAACCTGCATGTCTGAGAGAGCCAAGCAAGTTTTCGTAAGACATGTGAAGTCCATCATTCCGCACTTTGCCAGTGTGACTGACGGACTACGGCCTGATCCCACCCGTATTGAAGGGAGGCCTGTGTCCGGTGGGTCGTTAAAATTGGTTGAATACATTCCAGATTTCACTGTGACACAAAGGTGAGAGATGAGGCGCAACTAAGACAGCTTGCCATGCATTGGAGACGCAAAAATGTCACCTTGCCTACTACCCAACTCCGGGCCACTCAGTATCTTGGGATAGAAAAACATTGGAACTCTTTTAACTCGACCAGGGATTCGAACTCTGTAACTCAAGTGGCTGGCATGTACAGCTAGTACATGCCAGCCATTTACAATTTAGCAAAATTAAGTAATAGCAGAAATGCAAATTTAGACAGAATATAATCTACGTACAAATTGAATAAACATAAAGGAATCATCCTAGCTTAGATATTACTATGATACGAGTATAATTATAATATTTCCTGATATTATGAAATGAAAAAATGTAACATGAGCTGTAGTTGCTAGATATATGTGGAGAAATTTAATATTCTAAGGCTATCTTCTTCAACTAAAAACAACTACTCAATATAAAATTTCAACATTTGAAATTTTCCATTTCCTTTTTAAAACGGAAGTAGGTAGGTAGGTACTTTTGATTCTAGGTACAGTATGCCACGAGACCGGCTTAACAAAAACTGAAAAATTTATTTTATGCCCGCTGCATAAAATGCCTGCGTGTAAACCCGGTCTTGTGACTTACCGTAGTTTCTGTACTCAAACTTCAGTTGGCGTCAAAGAGTTTTTTGATCACATTAAAAATAGGGCCGTTCGGCAGCAAAGAATATTTCGAGTTGATTAAATGTTTTTCCGTACAAAATGTATGCGAAAAGTTTTTGGCGATTTCTGTCATTTCTAGTACTCATACCTTAAATGGTCGCATAGAGTCTTTTGATCTCTACGTGAAACAGGATCGATTGACATAATTTTTTTTTTGGTATTTTAGCATTGTTTTCGCTAACCGTACATTTTTTCCAAAATCTGTGAATGCAATTCAGAATATCTCAAAAAGTTATGAATGGTCTCCTAGGAACGTTTTCCTGTAACTATAGCAGTTAAGGTACCTGCCCTTACTGTCCCGCCTCAAAAACCACCCTGTATATATGTAGGTATAGTTTATTTTCACCAAAATTACGCTCAAGTTACCTGTTAATTGTTAAACTTATTTGATTTACTTAGATTTTTTTGTCTTTTTTATGAACTCTCTTTTTTGTCTGTCTGTTTGTCTGCTATGTTAAAGTAGTAAAAGTAGTAAAATTTCCAATGAAACTAGCTACGAAACATAGATCTTAGGTCAATAGATTATATCACATTTTTAAAACAAAAAAATCGTGTGATGAGCACAAATGTGTGTACTCCAGTCATGGGTGTTTATCTTTATAATATATATGTATTTAAAGTTATATATGTGTAGTGTATCAACTATCTGGTATCCATAACACAAGCCTCGTAGCTTACCATGAAACTAGATGGTGCTGTGTGTTAATGTCCCAATATATTTATTTATATCTAACCTTTAATATATTTAATTGTTCTGAGAAAAATAGAAGTGCATTCTTTATTGAAAGAGGAATTTACTTTTATAGGATAAAAAGACAGATTTTAAAAAATAATCACAAGTTGGTCTAATAATATTTATGCAGATTTTATTTTTTTTATATTTTAAACATAATATTATAAATGTAATGTATAATCTATACATATAACAAAATATGTAGTAACAAAGCGAAATCTGTACATAAAACATTTTTTTAAAGCAATAACTGTTACATATGTAACATATTACGTATAGAATACAAGCCCTAAAAGAATAGTTATAATTGAATTTTTTTTATCTGTGTGTATGTCTTTTCACACAAAAAGTACTGAACAGATTTTACTTAAATCAGTAGTGATAACTTAATGCTCGGGTCAACATTTAGGGGACCTATTACTACGGGAAAATCTTTCATTCCTGCGGGAAAACACAATAACTGGTTCTATCGAGTCGTCCTTAGAAATTTACATGGCTAACACTGGCTAAACCTTAAGAGATACATCAAAACAATGTATTAGAAAATTGTAGGTCTTAAAAAATCCTATGAAAAATCTGTAATAGCTTAAGTCTTTCTTTTAAGGCACACTCGCAATAACTGTTCATATTATCAATTTTAAACGTATCTAGGGACGCACCCGAGCGAAGCGAGAGTAAGTCGCTAGTTTATATTAAAGGTAATACAACTATTACTGATTAAAGCTCTCTCAGGCTTAGGCTTGTTACGAAATAGGAGATGGAATAAGGGCCTGTCATCAAAAGTTATTGGCATTTATATAGATGCAGGCGTTAGGGAAAACTCCATAAAATGCTATAAACAGTAATTGCTTGACATAATTCTGGATGTATCATAAAAACTGTGTTGGGTGATAACATTTAAAAGGATCTATGATCTTCAAAATGAAAGTACGCTGTCATGTAAGATTATATTATCTAATTTGACTTATTTTCGTGATCTTTTGGGCACGAACACTTGCAAAAATGTATTCGTATCGTCATCGAGAATACTTTGTGTGTATTTAGCCTTTTTTTATAATCCCACAGCTGGGGTTAGGTCTCCCTTCAAAATGATCGGGATCAGGCCATAGTCCACCACGCTGGCCAAGTGCGGGTTGGCGGACTTCACATGTCTTTCGAAAACTTGCTAGATTTTCTCAAACATGCAGATTTCCTCACTATAATTTCCTTCACCGTAAGGCAAGTGGTAATCATGTTAGAAATGATTCGCACATGAATATATCAGAGATGCTAGACCCGGGATTCGAACCCGCTTCACTCAGATTCCCAAGCGAGTGCGTTAGCACTGGGCTACCACTGCCTTCTGAGAATACTTTACTATTACAAAATGAGTAAGGAAACCTGCATGTCTGAGAGAACCTAGCAAGCGAAAGACATGTGAAGTCCGCTAACCTGTACTTGGCCAGTGTGGTGGACGTGTGACCTTTTATATCGTTTCAGTAATAATAAGAAATATAATTAGTGCGTATACATAACATATACCGCTACATACTATGGGTGCCCCTTGTACTGAGAAGAGTCTCGTGCTCAGCAGTGGGACGTTAAAATACTTAATTATTATAAAATAAAGTATGGATACGGGTGTTTTGTTCTTATTGTTTGTTTAGGTTTTTTTAGTGAATACGTGTCATATAATATGTGCATATAAGAGTGAATTAATAAAGGTGTATGTATTTAATATTTATCAAGTTAGAAAATCCTATAAGCTCGACCCACAATGCGATCTAATACAAAAGGGGTATCATGGCGTCCAAATAAATTATAAGTCGGTCACGTGAATAAAAAGGGTGAAGCTTTAAAAAGTTTTCCCTATGTAAGTGATATAAGAACATGGTAGTTCACAAAAACTTTCCCTCTTTTATACTTCACACGCTCCTTTGATAAAAGGAGCTGAGAATATATCAAGTTTTAACATTTTTATTTTCATTTATATGTCTTTATTTCTCACTATTTAGGACTGATGATACGTTTTTTAGCTGCTTCGTTGATCTAGTGACTAGTGTGTATGACTGTCAGTAGATGTGGAGGTCCTGGGTTCGAGTTTTGAGTCAGTCTTAATATACTCATTAAGTCAAAAAGTTCTCAGTAACGGCCTGGAGTTAGGATCTCGGTGGTGTTACAACCCTATAAATATGTTACAACCCCATAAATTGCACAGAAAAACAGCCTTATCTCTTAGTCTCACAAGTTCAATTACGGAATCCTTCGCGAATTCGACTCGCACTTGACCGTTTTTTTTGTTAACCCTGGATTTTAAATTACATTCATTAGTAGCAAATAAAATATAATAAAAAATTAAGTTCAAGTAAACATAAATAACATCAAAAACGTCGCCTTATTTTTTATACAAAAACACTAAATTAACTTACTAATAATTCAATTTACTATTGAGATTTTCTAAACGAAAAAACTCAAAAGCATTTTTGTACGAACTAACAGAAACTATAATATTTTAGATATATATACTCGTAACTACTCTACCTTTATTGCTTCGTATCGAAACCATAATGTTAGCTTTTTAAATAAGTTTAAAAGCTCTGACCTACATCGCTGCAATTAGCCGGCACTCGCGTCGTACCGCTTTAGTCACCAATTCAATTTTTACGCTACCGCCATTATGAGAAGTAAATACTCGTAGGCTATTAAATAACAAACGGTTCTCGGTTTTACAGAAGTAAATAAAAATGGTTTTTTAACTAAATATAGTTAAATAGTTGAATACTGTAATTTATTTTGACAGTTAACTTAAACCTTTAAACGAAAACTATATTTGGGATGATATGATTATTTATTTTAACGGTTAGTATATAATATACATACATATTTGTACATAGGTACATAAGTATGAGAAATGATTGGCTCCCTATACAAATTTCCATCCCCACTTTCACCTCCTTAAAGGATGATTGCCGGGACAAAAACTATTGTATGCCCTTCCCAGGGTCTAACTATCGGTTCAGTGGATTAGGTGTGAAAATGTAATAGGCAGACAGACAAACAGACAGAGTTACTTTGGTATTCATAGTATTTAAATATAGTTAAAAAACTATAGTTCCATACAGTTTAGTACACAAAAACTACTGATTGGATTTTAATGAAATTTTACAATAATATAGTTCATACATCAGAATAACGAATAGGCTACTTTTTATCCTAGAAAAATGTACGATTCTCGTAGGATAGATTTGTAATAAGTACATATATAATAAATAATTTTCTTATTTACAAAAAAGTCATGTCAAATCATTACAAAAGTTGCCGAACATAACATTCTCTACTTTAGCTTTAACTATTTCCTACGATCGAAGGTTTTTGACATAGAACTCAAAGAGTACTACTTAACCGTATGTAATCTGTACATGGATGTATATAAAAGGAAACCGTCAAGCTCAAACTGCTAAACGAATTGGGTTGAGGTACGCACATAGTTATTATGACGTAGACGTATGAGAACGGTTTTTTGAAAATATAACCCTGTAAATAATTTCTGTAAAGTATTCGAAACTTCAAAGCAAACATCAAAATAAATTGTGAAAAAAATCGGAAAAAATTGTTTTAAAATAGCTAATATTCGCGTAATTCTAAGAAAATATTATTTTAGATAAAAAAATCACATAAAGCCGGATAGGAATTATACAAAATTTTGGAAAGTATTGACAGAGAAAGATCATGTTACTTTATTTGTGTTTTTTTCTTAGTTATTGTTCAGGCTTACTGTGACCGTGGATTTCATGATAAGGCGAATAAGATGTGTTTAAATTTTGAAACTTCACTTTAATATTACAAATGAAAAATTATGTTAGTCTGTCTGTCCTTCTTTCACGCAGCAACTAATCGATATGTTTTTTATTGACTAGAGTGCAATATAGTATACTTGCACCCAAGCATACCTATTAAGTATAAAATGTTGATAACGCATAGTGATTGCAATCCGGCGTCATTTTCAGTCCGGCCGGATCCGACCGGATTTCCATCGATCCGGCCGGATCCGACCGATTGATCAAATCGGGATGTTTTTCGCTTTTCGGTTCAAAATGAACTGTTAGTAAGTTAAACAAGTGTAATTGTACTTAATATAGGTAGTTTATAAAAAATAAAACATATATAAAAACAACTTTGACGCCTTGGTGACTTTGGATGGCCACGACAGACGTCCATAGCCTTTGCCGCACCCACCACATTTCGATAGCTCTTATAAAAGTATTTCATTATGGATTATCTTGAATTGATTATAGAAGAGGAAGAAGATGATGACCTTTCAATTCGATACTATCTCGGTGTAGAAAAGGCCTCCACTCATCCAATTTTCATCAAAAAGTCGAAACAATGAAGGTTTCTACAATGTTATTAATTATCAAACAATATAAAAAATAAATTACAAAGCAATGGATGCCGAGACACCAGTGTAATTAAAATTTCATCATCTTCTTCAGTAAACGCCTCAACAGATGCCATTTTTTGATTTTTTATTGAAAATACCTCAAAATACACGTGTGCGGCGGCGACACTGCGAACATGCGCGCTGCAGTAACGCTAGGATCTAACGTCACAGTCGCAGCGACACTGACATGGCGTCAGTGACGCTGCGCTCGAATGTCGTTCCCTACATTTACATAGTGCATTAATCTGCCGCCCTGTCGCGACGTCACTGACACTACTGACGCTTGCACTATGTAAATGTAGGGAACGACATTCGAGCGCAGCGTCATTGTCGGAAATACTTTTAAAAGAGCTATCGAGATGTGGTGGGCGCGGAAAACGCGATACGATGATGGACGTCTGTCATGGCCATCCAAAGTCACCAAGGCGTCACTGATACCAGTCAACTTACGCGGCGTCGGTAACGCTATAAACGCCGCATTATTGACGCTTGTTTCGAAAGTCTACCTTTAACAAGGTCGAATCTCTTCTGTACAGGGCCTCTACATGCAACACCTCTATTATTTTGCCAAAAAATGCGAGCACTGGATCCGGTCGCCGGATCCGGTATATTGGTACCGCATTCGGTGGACGTTTAATGATGCCGGATCCGCCGGATTACCGGATCCGTTTTTCCGGATTGCAATCCCTAATAACGCAAAACTTAGTTTATATAATACTTTCTTAGATTTACGCGAATATTTGACATTTTAAATAAAACTATCTTTTCGTATTATTTCGCGAAAAAATCCGAAAAGATAGTTTTGTTTAAGACTTAATTTATATTTAAAGACACCGCACATTATGTAGTCATATTTCAACGTATGACAGCGTATGGGAGCCTGCGCACTAGGCGACCAAAAATTACTGGCTGCAGCAGCCGTAAGAACGCGCCTGACTACACGGCAGCCTAGTGGCTGCGTAGAACGAGTATGCAAAATGTATGTAGCTATCGTCAGTCTCCACGCACTTTGTGTTCCGAAAAGTTTTCACTGAACTTACACATGCAGACTTTATTGACTTAATATAAGTCAAATAAAATATGATGTATGTATATTGTATAGTCATTACAGATATTTGCGCTACTCGAGAATCAAACCCGTTAGTCTTGTGCTAGGTAGTGTCAAACAGACACATACTTTACTGTAGTACTGTCATCCAATTAAATTAATTCAACACTATCTCATCAAAATTAGGTTAACTTACAAAATTTTAATAGAAAATGTAAATAGGACAACTCGAGTGTCGCTACGGGAGCCTAAGTCGCATTTGCACGTTGAAAGTTTACCGCATAAAAATAACAATAAATTAAAAAAAAAATAGAATAAAATACCATTAGAAAATTGTGAATGAGATTTTTATCATTTGACTTTAACAATAAACTTTAATTTCAAGTCACTTTAATGTGAAGAAGTAACAAATGTACACACAATACAACTATTACTAATGTATGTACTCGTATATGTATGTATACATATATGTATTCAGCCCTTTTTAACGTCCCAAAAATGAGCATGGGCCTGCCTTCAATACAGATTCCAGGCGGACTTCATATGTCTTTCGAAAACTGGCTAACTTCATATTATTATTATTATAAGAACTAGCGATTCACCCTAGCCTCGCTTGGGCTCGTCCTTAGGTTGATTCCCGATACAAACTTTCATCCCAATTTTCACCGCCTAAAGGGACGATTTCCGGGATAAAAAGTATACTATGTCCTTCCCAGGGTCTCAAGCTATCTTCTAACCAAATTTCATTTAAATTGGTTCAGTAGATCCAGAGATTACCTCCTACAACCTCACAAATTCAAAAACTCACAAACTTTACCTCTTTATAATATTAGTATAGATTAAATTTTAAATAAAAATCCGAAAAGAAAGAACAAGCAAGCAAACAAACAAACAAACAAACAAACAAACAAACAAACAAACAACCTTTATATTAATTATTTAAATTTAAATACGTATTAGTATAATTTATAGATATATATTATATATATAGATATATGTGTAGTATTTTTAAGTATTAGGTTGTATTGTGGTATGTAATGTATATAATACTTACACCACCCACCCTGTATAGTCTTCCATATTTCTTTACCCAAAGGTTGTCTGGAAGAAATCGCTAATTAGCGATAAGACCGCCTTTTGTACACACTTTTGTTTTTCTTTTGATATTTTGTTAACTCCATTTACTTTATGATTGTGGTATACAATAAAATATAAATAAATAAACAATCTAACAAATAAGCTAACAGCAAGACAAGCGGACAGACGGACGGACAGACAGACAGACAAACAAACTCTGCCTCTTTACTATATTACTGATTGATAAGCAAGAAGCTAGCATTATGTGAATGCGCCTTTACACTGATTGCGGCGTCGCTTAGATAATGAAATAGTTCACGCTGTGTCGGTACTGAAGTGTTTAGTATCTAGCATATACGTATAGGTACTGTAACAGTTACGGAAATGGATTTTCTATCGGTTTTTGTCCTCATATAAATGTTTTCAATGGAAAATTTTGTGTATGTGTGTTTGTTCTTCAAGCTGTACCTGCCGAACAGATTTAAGTGGAATTGTATGAAAAATACAGAGGCTTCAATTTATAAAGTTACAAAGTAAAGTTATAAGTACAAGTGAAGTGAAGTTATAAAATATAAAGTATTTTTCGGCCCAAAGCCTATGTGTTATTCCAGACTATAATCTATCTCTGTGCCAAATTTCATCTAGATCCGTTCAGCCGTTCTGGCGTGATTGAGTAACAAACATCCAAACATCTAAATTTTGACATTTATATCTCTTTGCATACTAGTTATATAAAAGAGTTAAAAAAGAATTCAACGGATTGAATCTATACAGATAAATAAAATTGAAGTGTCTGTTTGTAATGTCAAAATAACAGCTTTATACTAAATGCATATGGAATTATATACGGTACTTATAAGAAAAAAACAATTTTTAAGATTTTTGTCTCTCTGTCTGTTTGTTCCGGCTAATCTCCGAAACGGCTGGACCAATTTTAACGGGACATTCGCTGACAGATAACTGATATTATGAGGTGTAACTAAGGCTACTTTTATTTTAGAAAAAGAATTAGGGTTCCGATCAAAAAAATTAAAACGTACCTAGGGACGCACCCGAGCGAAGCAAGGGTAAGTCGCTAGTATATTATAAAGTTTATGGATGAACTTAGAATAATGTAACAACTAAAAAGCTTCGTATTTCATAGACTATTTAGTCGCAGTCCCATAAAAAGAAGGGTTAGCTTAATTATTTTGGTCGAAAATAGCATTATTATTATAGTGGAATAACTGCGTTCTCATAGTCGTAATGTAATGTAGGATAGCCTTTAACATTAATAAATGAAGTATAAAATTAACGTGAAAAAAATATTTCAAATCAAATCGGTCTAGTACACTCAGAGATTATCGCGTTCAAACAATCATACAAACAAACAAACTATTCAGATTTATATATTATTAGCATTACGTTTTAACGTTTAGCTCAGAGATAAGATATTTTCCCGCAGTAAAAAGTATCCTATATGTTGACTCGGGTAACCAGCTATCATCATACCAAATTTCATCGAAATCCCACCAGTGGTTTTCCCGTGATGCGGTAACAGACAAACAGACAGACAGACAAAAATTATAAAAACTATAGATTTGGCCTCTGCATTGATAATAATGACTATTTCAATAAGATTTTCCAAAAAATGTACAGATACGGCTTATTTAGAATTTTATAATATGTATAGAAGTGTAGATGTGAACACATGGATATGAAAGAAAATATAGCGCCAAGTTGACAATGAGTTATATAAAGCCAGCAAAATGTCAATTAAAAAATACATGATTCGAGATCTTCTCTTCATCTTCATTACTATAAGTTAATTTTTATAAGATACTAGTGATTCACCCTCGTTCCGCTCGGGTTCGTTCCTAGTTACGTTTTAATGTTTAGTATAGATTTCTCAGAAATGAGATATTTTCCTGCAGTAAAAAGTATCCTATATGTTGACCCGGATACCCAGCTATAATCCTATCAAATTTCATCAAAATCTGTCCAGTGATTTTCTCGTAATGCGGTAACAGACAGACAGACAAATAATCTAAAAACTATAGATTCGGCCTCTGTATCGATAATAATGACTATATCAATAAGGTTTTCCAAAAAATATTTAATGTGCAGATTCGGCTAAGTTTGAATTTTATTATATGTATGTATAGATAGAAGACAAATTTAAACTGTAGCATCCCATTGAAAGCACGTTATATCGAATATATAATTGAGGTGGGTTCTAATCCGGGTCTCGCACCTTTGATATTTTTATAAGCAAATCCTTTTTCAACAAGATTACCAATTTGTAATACAAGTATGTAAAGGAAAATATCGTGAGGAAACATAAATGTCTGAGAGAATCTAAATAGTTTTTGGAAGACATGTGAAGTCCGCCAACCTGCACTTGGCCAGCGTGGTGGACTATGGCCTGATCCCCCTCGTATTGGCAAGCCCGTGCCCAGCAGAGGGACTTTAAAGGGGCTGAATTATTATTATTCTTAAGAAACATTATTTGAATTATTATTATTAAAATATTTTTTTTATTAAAATTACATCTCACTTATTTTGACTGATTTTAAAAACGAGTATATTATACTTAACTTGTTTGTATTTATTTTATATTATATTTTTTACGCAATGTATATCGCCAATTATAATCGGTTTCATATTTTTTTATTTAATTTAAAATTTCAAATAGATATTCTACTTTTAGGGGTGGTGTAATTACTTTTATATAAGACTAGCGGCTCACCCTTGCTTCGCTCGGGTTCGCTTCTAGAGAAACAAAAACAAATCTATCCCTCAAGAACCATATATTTCTCCAGGATAAAAAGTAGCCTACGTATTATTCCAGACTATAATCTGTCTCTGTGCCGAATTTTATCCAGATCCGCTCAGTCGTTCTGGCGCGAAAGAGTAACAAACATCCATAATCACAAACTTTCACATTTATAATATTTATACAGATATTTTTTGTTAAAAAAACAATTATATTCATTGCTAGATTATAATAAAACAATAGCTAATGTAACCACTTGCCTAGTTTTACCTGTTATAAGAAGGTTAAGCGCGAAACCCAGGACCTCAAGATCTGCAGCCATACACACTAGCCACTACACCATCGAGGTAGTTAAAGTTATCTAAATACAAACTCAGTACTTGTTAGCATTCTACATTTTCTTTTACGTCGAATAAAAGAAATGAATTTTCCCATTCCTATTTATAAAGAATCTCCACGTTTTCATTCAACCACTTCTGTAATCCAGTTTTACTTAAGAAAAATATGAAATTGCTTACGTATATTTATTTACTTATCATAATTATATGTTTGTGGTAAAACGCAGTGGTAAACCAGTGGTAACGCGCTCGCTTGGGAAACCGAGTGAAGCGGGTTCATATCTCGGGCTCCGGCCATATTTTTACGTGCAAATCATTTCCAACATGATTACCACAAATTTTGCGGGATAAAAAGTAGCCTATTTCTTATCCTGATGTATGAACTATATTATTGTAAAGTTTAATTAAAATCCAATCAGCAGTTTTTGTGTAGGTACTAAGCTGTATTTTTTTATTCAGTTTTTTAACTATCCCACGGGAACTCTTTAATTTGACGGAATAAAAAGTATCTAAGATGTTGACCGGGGATATAAGATACTACCATAAGAAAATCATTTTATTCAGTCGAAGAGACAGAGAAACGAGAATTTTGAAAAAAAACTGGATTTGTTCATTTCTCTTCTTACATCCCCCTGACTCGGTTTTTAGAAATTTTTTTCTATGTACAGACATTCGACCTCTACAGTTTTATTATATCTATAGATTATGTATATAAGCGAAATATTTATATAAAAATTTGTACATATAAAAGATAACATTACTCGAGAATTGCTTGACAGATTTTTATGGAAATTCTTGGTTCTTCCATTACTAATAATATAAACCTGCTAAGTGTAAAAATCTAAATTAATAACATAAAAAAGCCTGTTATACGAAAAAGATGAGAACGAAGAGTAGCCAGATATTATATTAAAATATAATTTATAAATGCTTTTCAGTGCCATATTTACTTCCTCGCGATATGACGCCTTTTTTTTTTTTTTTTGATTCGTGGGGAAACCCATTTGCGGGTACCCGCGTGCGGGGGCACGCGGGGCATGTGGGACTCCTGTCGCGAAAAGCGCGACAGACTACCCACTAAAACCACCACGGTGATCCCTAATGCAAAAGACAGGGCCACGGGATCGCTTGCGCATTCGACCGCGACGCGATATGACGCCTACGTAATTGCTTTTGAGTGATTTTCATCTATTATCGCGCATGCAAAGCCACAGGCAAAATGAGTAAATATAACATATAGATGTCCCAAATTTAACGCAAGATTTAAATAAATTAGAAATTACAGTTTATTTTTCAATTTTTATTTTTTAATCTATATATACATAAAATGCTTTGTCCTGACTGACTGATCGATCAACGCACAGCCTAAACCGCTGGTCGTAGAAACGTGAAATTTGGAGGACATATTTTTTATACAATGTAAGCATCCGCTAAGAAAGGATTTTTTGAAATTCATCCCCTAAGGGGGTAAAATAGGTGATATAAGATTGTATGAAACTCTGTTATTCTTAACGTGAAATGCACAGAAAGTGGTATTTAGCTTTTAGATGAAAAATTAGAAATATATGTGTTAGATTTTTTTCGAAATTCATCCCTTAAGAGGGTAAAAGGGGGTGATAAAGTTTATATGGGCAAACAATTATTTATGATCAGGATTACTTGAAACTTGGTATTAATGCTCTTCAATACAATTAAATAAATACGTATTTTAAAAGTTTTTGAAATTCATTCTATAAGGCTGTCAAATAGAGGATGAAAGTTTGTATGAAACTCTGTAATTAATGCACGGAAAATGGTATTTACCTTTAAAATGACAACTAAAACAATAGAAATATCATTTTTTTTCGAAATTCATCCCTTGAAAGGGTAAAAGGGGGTTGTGCTGTTTATATAAGGAAAAAGTTGTTTATGATCAGAATTACATGAAACTTGGTATTAATGCTCTTCAATACAATTAAATAAACATGGATTGTAATTTTTTTTTAAACTCAGCCCCTAAGTGGGTAAAACTGGACGGTGAAATTGGAGTTGTTGTATATACTTATTTAAATAGAGTAACATGACTCAAGTCCTCCGTAAGTGCACACGTACTGTGTGGGATATAAAGCAGAGAACAGAAATTATTTCGAATCCAAAAGAAAATTATGTGCAACTTTTCAGCTGGCCACAGCAGCTACAGCAAAATAAGAATGGCAATTTATATATGTAACTTAAAAAAAGGAGAAGGAGGGAGACTGTAAGCTTCAGGGGTGCATAGCATTGGGTCTTTAAAAATAGCGTAGATTTTAGCCTATTAGTATGTTTGTTAAAAAAACCCATATCGGGTAACATGACTCTAAAACCGTAAACATTGTATGCAATTGTATCATTGTATTCTCTTCCTCTAACTTTGGAGAGAGAGATAGAGAAAAGAAAAATGTGCAAAAAATACAGGTAGTGGAGCTTGCTAAATATACGCGTAACATCTTTTAAAATACTGGATATTTTGAGTTACGATCGCTAAAATGAAATTTGTTTTCCTTATTTTTGCAAGTAATAAAGTTTGATCGCGGGCGAAGCCGCGGGTTCTGCTAGTTGAAACATAAAGGAGATAGACTAGGGTTATGTATGACATAACATATTGCATTAAAATATATAATAAATATGTTGGGACATTAACACACAGCACCATCTAGTTCCATGGTAAGCTACGAGGCTTGTGTTATGAATAGTTGATACACTACACATATATAACTTTAAATACGTACATATTATAAATATAAACACCCATGACTGGAGTACAAACATTCGTGCTCATCACACAAATGAATGCCCCCAGCGGGACTCGAACCTGCGACCTCTGGCACATCAAGTAGGTCACTACAAACTGAACCAAACGTGTCGTCATTGCAGGGACATACGTAATCTTTTGCCAAAATTTTCCATGATTTCGTTATTTTACTTAGATGTGGCCGAATTTCGTTGATGCGGCATTAAATCTCCTCTTTAAATATACGGGTGAATATGGGCTTGTTAACAAAAACCTTAAATTCAAATAATCCGATAGAAAGATATTCAATTGTGTTAAATCATCTACGGGGCCAATTCTGATCACCAAAACGAGAGATTACACTATCAGAAAATACCTCAATGCAAGTACTTACTTTACAGTTGACGAAGTTAAAATAATATTTCTACCATATTTTGTAAGAAACGGTAACATCCAAAATTCTATTACTTTTGAAATAGTAGTTGTTCTTTTACGCCAGAACGGTTACACGGATCTGGATGAAATGTAACACAGAGATAGATTATAGTCTGAAATAATACATAGGCTACTTTTTATCCCGGAAAAATGTACGGCTCTCATGGGATAGGTTTGTTTTTGTTTTCCTAGAGGCGAACCCGAGCGAAGCGAGGGTGAGCCGCTAGTATTTCAATAACCCTATATTCTCAGCTATCAAAGTGCAATTTTTTCTAGTTGCGTGATTTTTTTAACATTCTTTATAAGACATAATATACCAACGGATACATACATATATCAACGGATGATGTATTGCGCATTTCTTAAGGAAATAAATGCTTAACAGCACGCATCGCAAAATTTGTATACGCGTTCAACTGTATAAAATGTTAGTAATTATAAAATACCTATTAATTCCCCATAAACTTTTATCCCCATTTTCACCCCCCTTATATTTTTTATTTTGGAAATCAACCCTGATTTCCGGAATAAAAAATATTCTATGTCCTTCCCAGGGTTTCAAACTATCGTCATACGAAATTTCATCTAAATCGGTCCAGTAGTTTTTGAGTTTATTCGTTACAAACATATAACAACATAAATCTTTCCTCTTTCTTATAGCAGTATAGATAAATTATTGTAACTCTAAAAATTAAAAAAACAAAATTATATTTAAAAACTAAACAGAACAAACTATAAAAAAACGTATACTTTTTCGATTTTTAAACTGTAGTTGATACAAAACTTTTTCGTAATTCTCTATCATATTACCACTTAGCAAGTCTTTTTGACTGACCTTAAAATATCTATACAGATAAATAATCTGTTTGTAATATTAAAATAACCGCTTTTTACTAAATGCATATGGATGTATACACGGTATATATACAAAAACAACATTTTTTACGATTTTTGTCTGTCTATCTGTCTGTCTGTCTGTCTGTCTATCTGTCTATCTGTTTGTTCCGGCTAATCTCCGAAACGGCTGGACCGATTTTGACGGGACTTTCACTGGCAGATAGCTGATGTTATAAGGAGTAACTTAGGTTACTTTTATTTTAGAAAAAAGATCAGGGTTCCGCGAAAAAAATTAAAACCCATGAAATTGTGAACAAAATCCGCGTACCCGAGCGAAGCGAGGGTAAATCGCTATATAATTAAAATGAATATCTTAGGAGTAGCAAGCTACTATTTATGTATAAACATAGCTAACCGTGAAGACGTACCTAGGGACGAACGCGAGCGAAGCGAGCGTGAATCGCTACTTTTAAATAAAGAAAGAAAGCATTATGTGACCTTAGAATATTAAAAGGAGAAACACTTAATATTATAATAATTAGTAGCTACAAAGTACTTACGATCTAAGAATTACGAATTTATTGTTAAATTTTAATTAAGCAAGAGAAATGAGTCATTTAAGTTTTATCTTCGTGAAACATAGATCGTCCATTTAAATGTATTAGTTATGAAATGTTCATTTCAGAAGTACTAAAGAGTTTTTGTTTGTGCCTATATATTTTACAAAAATAGATCGATGTTGTTACAGAATTGTTTAAACTGCCTCAGCGGTATAGTGGCTAGCGTGTATGGCTGCAAATTTGAAGTGCCTGAGTTCGAGTCCCGGGTCGAGCCAAGCTTAAGTTATGGAGTCTTTTAACTAAGAAAGTCCCAGTAACAGCCCGGAGTTGGTAAGTTGAAGGTGTTTCACCCCTTTGCTTCGGAGAGCATGTTAAGCCGTCAGTCCTTCGTCTGACCTCTCACTGGTCGTGTCGAATTATCGCCCGATCAAAATTTGGGAGTGAATGGAATAGACTTGTTAATACGTTGATCTTTATTCGATACAAAAATAAATCTATCCCACGGGAACCGTACATTTTTCCGGGATAAAGCCTATTTGTTATTCTGATGTATGAACTATATTATTATAAAGTTTCATTAAAATAAAATCAGTATTTTTTGTGTACTAAGCTGTATAAGTTACTATAGTATTTTAATTATTCGGGATGAAAAGTAACTAAAATGTTGATATAAGGTACCACCATGCAAAATTTCATTGAAATCTGTCCAACAGTTTCGGAGATTAGCCCGTACAAACAGACAAACAAACAGAAACAAAAAAATTGAAAAAAAAAACTGGATTTGTACTATTTCTCTTCTTACATCGCCCTGACTCGGTTTTTAGCATTTTTTTTTCTATGTACAGACATTCGACCTCTACAGTTTTATTATATGTATAGATTTGTATTTTTATTTAGGTTCCAGTGAATAAACTTCTTATGAAACTAGTGCACTAACGGCCTATTACATAATATGTATGTCTACTTTAATTTGTGGGTAGATAGCAGATACTGTCTTAAACCACGTTTGGCTCAGTTTGTAGTGACCCTACTTGCTGTGCCAAGGTCGCGAGTTCGAGTCCCGTTGGGGGCATTTATTAGTGTTATGAGCACGAATGTTTATACTCCAGTCATGGGTGTTTATATTTATAATATGCATGTATTTAAAGTTATATATGTGTAATGTATCAACTATCTGGTATCCATAACACAGGCCTCGTAGCTTACCATGGAACTAGGTGGTGCTGTGTTAATCTCCCAACATTTATTTACTTAAACCACTATAATATAATAACTTTTGAGACTTATTCTTTCCCGTGATCAAATTACTATAAAGAATTCGAAATACCGGGAACAGAAATCAAAATAAATCCACGAAAATATCCAAAAAAGATAGTTTTATTTGAAATGCCAAATTCAAATCAATTCTTTTGCTCAATGGCTCCTCAGAGTGCTATTTGGGCACAATTCATTTCGCCAATATCGTATAGAATGTAGAAGACACGTTACGTATGGAATGATCAAATAAGAAACACTAGATCTATATTAATATTATATATGTGAAAGTTTGTGAGTATGGATGTATGGATGTTTGTTACTCTTTCACGCGAGAATGGCTGAACGGATCTAGACGAAATTTGGCACAGAGATAGATTATAGTCTAGAATAATACATAAGCTACTTTTTATCGTGAAAAAATTCACGGTTCCCGTGGGATAGGTTCGTTTTTGTTTTCCTAGAGGTGAACCCGAGCGAGGCGAGGATGAGTCGCTATGATCATAATGTAATATTGTGGATGTTTTATTACTGCTGAATGACGTTCGAGACACTATTTAATGTTTTACATAAAAAAAGGTCCCCTTCAAAGTGAACGTAAAATGTATCTCGGTATAAAGTCAAATATTATATTTAAAGTTTTCACATAAAAATATATGATGCAGAAAGCTGTAAAATTCATTGGAACACTAAAAGCAAGTCATATTGCATGAAGTCCTTTAACTTGGCTAGTTAACTTAATCGACGATTTGGTTGAACGTCTAATTAGGATTGTAGTTCCAAAAGGAGCTTATGAATATGTTGTCTCATATATGTTATACTAAGTTTTGCAAATAGCTTTGTTCATGTGAATTTTAGGTGAATATTAACGACACATAAACTTGAAAGGTTTCGCTATTTTAATGTGCACTAATATTGTAAAGAGACAATCTGTTTGTTTGTTTGAACGCGTTAATCTCAGGAAGTAGTAATCTAAAAAAAATAAAAAAATCTTTTTGCATTAGATAGCCCATTTATTGAGGAAGGCTATAGGCTTAATATCATCATGCTACTACCCAAAGGAGCAGTATCATAAATGTCAACAAATCGGGCAGACTTTCATACATTATTGTACAACTTGGAAGTTCGCGGGCAAATCCGCGGTTACTGCTAGTATATGATGAAAAAAGTTATTAATATATCATACTGGCTACACTGACGACGCGAATGCACAAATTATGATACCTTTATAAATCGGGCAGTTAAAATAACGATAATGGCCAGGCCGAAAAAATATAAATAAATACAAATAAAAATAGAACGAAAAGGATAAAAAGAAAAGAGTGAATTGATCGGCGAGGGTTGACATGAGTGGTTGCTATCCGTGATTTTTAAACTCGAAGAAAGAAATAAGAAATTGTGTTTCATAAATTGTAATTAAATGTAGTTAAAATATATAAGTTTTGAAAGTAGATGCTAGCTTTTACTGAGATTTCCTACAAACTAAATATCAAAAGCTAAAAAATTAAAAGCATGTGGATCATTGCATGTTAAGCATTGTTGATCGTAGAAAAAAATGTCTAAATCTTTTAAAAGTAGCTAAACAGTTCGATATAGAAACCATACATATTTCTTTAGAAGATAAGTAGTTTTTATATGATAAGCGGGAATGATTAAGTAGAAAATGATTACTTTTAACTAAAATGTTTGAACTCAAAATCATTTAACGTATGTGCCTGACAGTAGTCTGTGTATGCATGTTACTCTTTCACGCTGAAAAAAATCTAATATATTTAGACGAGGCATTCTTGTATATTTATTTATTTATACCAGCGATCTCGGAAACGGCTCTAACGATTTCGCTGAAATTTGGTATGTGGGGGTTTTAGGGGGCTAAAAATCGATCTAGATTAGTCTTAAGTCTGGAAAAACGCGTATTTTAAGTTTTCATGCGGTTCTCTTTCGCATTATTTCACGCTAGCACGTCATCACTATTTTAAATTTCATCATAAATAAAAATAAGTATCATCATCAAATTCTAAAAGTCCCCACTGTAGAGGCACGGCCTACCCATTAAGGGTGTAAGTATAGCGCTAAAAAATCTCAAATTATTCACGTTACTATAAAACTGAAAAACTAGTTCATTTAATGGCAGCCCCCGACGGATAATCTTGGGTTTTTTATAAAGTTTATAGTTAGTTGAATATGTTATTGCCACATCTACAATTATCGAGAAAGAAATAGGTACGTACGTATGCTATAAAAACTGATACTCTATTGTTTACATATATGACCGACTCCGCGAGAGATCAACTCTACTTATTAAATTATTAACTTATTAAATCGCACTACATTTATTTTTAAGTCGGGGGTTTTAAAATTATTTTATCCTGTTTCAATTACTTTTTAACCGTCGCGTCGTGGGTTTTTTTCAAAATTTTTAATTTTGCTTTTTATTAGGTAGTTTTAGCGCGAGCGACGCCGCGGGTTCTGCTAGTAGTATTATATAAACAAAAAACACTTAAGTCCCTAGTTAAAACATATAAGAAATTATAAAAAATAGCAAAGTTGAAAGCAAAATGTATACTAAATGTATGTACAGCACAACAGAAACTCGACCTTTTATTCGTAAACCGCTAAGATATTAACGAAACATGAAAAATCGCGGCCTCTGTAAATAAAAATTTCCATTCAAAAAGATTGTTTCGACGCTTATTCTTGCTATTTACATAATGCCCAAATTGACAAGGGAAAGTTCGTCGCATTTGATTTTCTTTTAAGACGGACGTTGTCAATACTGCCTTAGCATATAAAAATTATAGGCAGTGGTAGCCCAGTGGTAACGCGCTCGCTTGGGAAACCGAGTGAAGCGGGTTCAAATCCCAGGTCTCAAACCTCTGATATTTTCATGTGCGAATCATTTCTAACATGATTACCACTTGCCTTACGGTGAAGGAAAACATCGTGAGGAAACCTGCATGTCTGAAAAAATCTAGCAAGTTTTCGAAAGACATGTGAAGTCCGCTAATCCGCACTTGACCAGCGTGGTGGACTATGGCCTGATTCCCCTCGTATTGAAGGGAGTCCCGTGCCCAGCACTGGGACGTTAAAAAAGGGCTAAATACATACATACATACATACATATAAAAATCATTTATCGGAAGGCGAAAATATCTCGCAATGTAATTATCTAGCATCCTCGTGTATTTTTCCTTGTTCATTAATATAAAACAGTGACTCCACGCTTTTAGCCTCTTGCAGGGACTACGACATATGTTATAATGTGTTGAAACATTAACACACAGCACCATCTAGTTCCACGGTAAGCTATGAGGCTTGTGTTACGGATACCACATAGTTGATACACTACACATATATAACTTTTAATACATATTATAAATATAAACACCCATGGCTGGAGTACAAACGTGCTCATCACACAAATGAATGCCCCCAGCGGGAATCGAACCACAAACTGAGCCAAAGGTATTGTCATATAAATAAATACATAAAAACATAAAAATAAACATATACATATAGTTACAACCTTTTACTTTTAGTAAAATTAGTGAAAAAATGTCTTCCAAATTATTGTTTAATTTTGTGGGTAGACACATTTTTTTATACGTATGACTTAATACAAAACCTTGGAAAGCAGGGAAAAATGTCAGAACGTTTTCTCAAAATAAAAGTGAATCGCGAAAAATTACAAAAAAGCGTTTTATTTCAATTATTGAAAGCATTATCTCTGTCTCTGTCATTATTCAGCAATAAAATATATTATTTACTAGCAACTCACCCTCGCTCCGCTCGGGTTCGTCCCTAGTTACGTTCTTACGTTTAGCTCAGAGATGAGATATTTTGCCGCAGTAAAAAGTATCCTATATGTTGACCCGGATAAACAGCTATCATCGTACCAAATTTCATCAAAATCTGTCCAGTGGTTTTCCCGTGATGCGGTAACAGACAGACAGACAGACAGACAGACAGACAGACAGACAGACAGACAGACAGACAGACAGACAAAAATTCTAAAAACTATAGATTTGGCTTCTGTATCGATAATAAAGTCTATTTCAATAAGATTTTCCAAAAAATATTTAATGTACAGATTCGGCTTAGTTACAATTTTATAATATGTATAGATTACTATTTATTACATATATGTACATATATAAATAAAAACGTGTCACCGAAATGTATGTATGCACGCATAACTTCCGATCGACGTCATCACATTGGATAATTCTTTTTTCTGTGTTTGTTATTATCAGGACAAGTTTCTACAGAAGAAAATTAAAAGAAAAAAAAATTACAAAAATAAGATTTTTTTTTAAATCTCATGATATGAAAAGTGTGTTATTTGTAGTTATTTAAGTTAAGTGGGTGAGAATGGGGATGTATAGGGAAGTATGTATGGGGAAGCAAGCTAGGGACGAATCCGAGCGAAGCGAGGGTGAGTCGCTAGTAATATATATTGCTACAGGTGAGAGGGTTTTTTTTCTATTTCATTTTTGTGGTTGTACCATGTCACTGCGACCATACCTGGTCTATTGTGATCGCCACATTCTATATTAGAGCGAACCACTAAACCTTGCAAATGTTAAAAACTGCAGGATTTTCTTAGGGTTACACTCTTTTATTTTATCTAGGCCTAGAAATTGTTTTCGTAGATGAATGTCTAGTGAGAGAGTAAGCGATACTCATATTTGAGTGAATTGCTATCAACGTAATTGACAAATTGACATACAGACAATATAAACAGTCTAGATCTATTTCTAAAATAATCAAAATATGAATCAACACATAACGTAGTAAGGACAAACAGATAAAAAAATATCTTAGCTTATATGTGCATATTTTTATTTTTGTAATTTAATTTTTGGCAAAAGAAATGTTTGTTTCTCAAAATGTTATATACTATTGTGACCCCTTGCATTATAAATGAGCAATTTTTCGTATGAAAACTCTTAAGGTTTGTCTCAAGTCTCAATGCCTTTATAAAATAGTAATAGTCATTTATGCTATGTAAATGATAAATGATGTCTTGTCTTATAATACTAGCGACTCACCCTCGCACCGCTTGGGTTCGTCCCTCGTTACGTTTTAACGTTTAGTATAGATCACTCAGAGATGAGATATTTTTCCGCGGTAAAATGTATCATATATGTTGATCCGGATAGTGTGTTTAGTCCAATGGTTTTCTCGTGATGCGTTCCCAGACAGACAGACAGACAGACAAAAATCTTAATACTATACATTCGACCTCTGTAACGATAATAATGACTATTTCAAGATTTTCCAAAAAATATTTAATGTACAGATTAGACTTAGAATTTTACTATATATATATATATATATATATATATATATATATATATATATGTGTGTATAGATTTAATAAGCAATTCTTGTGTATCTATAAATTTATTTCGCGTATCTCGGAAACGGTTCTAACGATTTGGATTAAATTTTGTATTTAGATAAGGTTTTTCTTTTCAAATTTATCTATATAGGTGTCTTAAGTAAAAAAACGCAATTTTTATATCTTTTCCAAAAAAACAGCGAGTCAAGCTCGGTCGCCCAAGTACTATTGAATAAAAAACGACTTGGCTCTTATTAAAATACTTTTCGAAATATTGCGGTTCACAAAAAAGCCCTCGCGAAACAGACGTATAGTAAACCTACACTTTAAATATTTGATTCACTTTCACAAACATATGTAGTTTTGAGACAATACATTTTCACATTTATAAAATTAGTATTTTATAAGTAAACTAGCGACTCACCCTCGCTCCGTTCGGGTTCGTCTCTACTTACGTTTTAACGTTTAGTATAGATTTCTCAGAGATAAGATATTTTCCCGCAGTAAAAAGTATCCTTTATGTTGACCCGGATAGCCAGCTATCATCATACCAAATTTCACTAAAATCTGTCCAGTGGTTTCCTCGTGATGCGTTCCCAGACAGACAGACAAAAAAATCTAAAAACTATAGATTCGGCCTCTGAATCGATAATAATAACTATTTCAATAAGATTTTCCAAAAAATATTTAATGTACAGATTCGACTCAGATTTTTATTATATGTATAGATGAAAGCAAATAATAAAATATTAATATTATAACAAATTATAATTATTTAAAAGTAAATTTTGATTTTTTTATTTGATTATTGATTAAAATGTAGAGTAAAAGATCGGGCGCTCTGTGTGATGGCAAGCTGTCTTCGATCAAGCTCAGTGTCACAGGAAAAAAATCTATTTCCTAATATTTTTTCCATTTTGTATTGATAATATTGATTTTTTTATATATTATACTATTTTGTATTAGTGAATAATGTTGATAAGAATAAATTGTGTTTCTAGGCAATAATATTGTGGACTATTATATTAAAGATTTGTTTATGTTGAAATTACTAAACTGATTTTAATAATAATTTTACCATTGGAAAGTTACATGATCTAATTGTTATTATTACTATTTACGCGTGGGACGAAAAGTTCTCGAGTATTGGCCACGTAGCGAAAGACGTAGTGTGAGCAGGCCCCCACAAGGTAGACCAACGGGGCTACCCACTGGATGCTGGCAGTTGTAGAAATCTTAGAGGGAGGTCTAGATCCAGTAGTCTCGGCTGAGATGATGAAGACTACGACTATTTTATTTTAGCATATAGTATTATATATATATATATATATATATATATATATATATATATAAGATTTCAGCCCCAAACACCACCCGGAGTCACTAGTTTATAATATTACAAAAAGTTTTATTTTCAACTGACGACATATTCTTGCTTCGCTTTTGTGCGTCTCAAAGCTTGAACGGTTTAGGAATGCACAAAAGCCATACGTCCAAATAAAATTTTATTTTTTCTTTAAAAACCTTCGCAGGCGTATTCAAAATAACCCACTAGAATTGCATAGGTGACAAACATACACATTCGTTCTTGTTGATATATAAGAAGATAGAAAATAGATACATATATAAGGTTTAAATACATAAACGCAATATAACCTTTACTTAAATCTTGATTGAACAATATTTTTTACTGTTCTCTTTAAATAATCTATTGCATGGAAATTCGCATAAATAAGCTTGTTTAAAATAATATAAAGGAAGCTCGACTTGATATGTGGCACTGAAAGGTAGTCAACTTCCTTCATCACATTATTCAACATAAAGTTAAGCTGATTTATACCGCTTTTCTTATACTGCTTCGCTAAGTTCTGTTCAAACTTTTAAGCGGATGGTTTTCATACTTAAACGAGAAAAAGTTGTTTCTTATTTTTTAATTCCTAAGTAACTATCGTTTATGTAGTTTTAAAAATTTAACTATTTATATCTTAGCTTTTGCAATTTTCCTTTTGTAAAGTTACTGAAAACTAACGGCTTACTCTCGCTTCCGTTAGACGCACATACACAAATACACACACACGCACGCACGCATGCACGCACGCATGCACGCACGTACGCACTTTTACATGACGTATAATATTAGCACCATAGCAGAAATAAATGTTAGTACTGGTATTATTTATATATATTCATTCCTTTGTAAGGTCCCAATGCTGAGCACGGGCCTCCCTTCAATACGAGGGGGATCAGGCCAAGTGCGGGTTAGCGGACTTCACAATGTATGTGTATCTTTTGTAAGCTTACTAGGTTCTCTCAGACATGCAGGTTTCCTCACGATGTTTTCCTTCACCATCCAAAAATTTTAGAAATGATTCACACATAAAAACTCAGAATTTGAACCTGCTTCACTCGGTTTCCCAAGCGAGCGCGTTACCACTGGTCTATCATTGCTTCCGATTGCCTGATATTATTCACTTATGTATTACTCGCTAATTAGTCACCAAAAAGTAACTAAATATGTAACCGGAGTATTTTTTTTTTATCTCCTTCAAATAAAACTAGATAAAGCAATAAATATTTTATTACATAGAAATTAGTTGGCAGATAATGAAACTATTATTTGGATTCACGTAAGCTTAAGTAATCGTAGCGATCGATTGAAGACTTACATAACGTCTTATGAAAATACTTACAGCATCTAGACTTGTATAATGTATATAAGTAGAACTACATATTATGTTCCTTCCCAATACTATTTGAAGGGAAGAGAATTTAGAATTATGGTACATAAAAAAAACTTTTATATCTATATACATACTTCTGTACATAATCTACTGTATATAACGACACATTTAGCTCAGTTTGTAGTAACTATACCTACTTTCTGTGCCAAGTGCCAACGGTCGCGGATTCGAGTCCCGCTGGGGGCATTCATTTGTGTGATGAATCTGTTTGTATTACAGTAAACTGCCTCGGTGGTGTAGTGGCTAGCATGTACGGCTGCACATCCTGAGGTCCTGGGCTCGAGTCCCGGGTCGGGCCAAGTTTAGTTATTGAGTCTTTCTGTATAGTAAGCCTCAGTAACAGCCCGGAGTTGGGAAGTTGGCGGTGTTTCACCCCCGTGCCTCGGAGAGCACGTAAAGCCGTCGGTCCTGCGCCTTAACTCTCACCGGTCGTGTCGAATAGTCGTCCCACCGGAGTATGAGAGTGACAGGAATAGAGAGTGCTCTTGTGTCTGCGCGTACACTTGTGCACTATAATATCTCCTGCGCAGTTGGCTAGTCTCAATGAGATTGGCCGCCGTGGCCGGAATCGGTCAGGAGAACATTATTATTATTACAGTAATGGGTGTTTATATTTATAATATGTTTATAATTAAAGTTATATCTGTGTATCAACTATCTGATATCCATAACACAGGCCTCGTAGCTTAACATGGGACATTAACACACTGCACCCAGTGTGTTAATATCCCAACATATTTATTTATTTATTAATTTACTGTAATATCTGTACTAATATTAAATTAAATTGTTTGTTTGTTGGTTCAAACGCGTCACCAGACTCATTTAACAAATTCTTACTATATTTTGTAGCCTATTTAATGAGAAAGACTTAAAGACTAGATTCTTAGAGGGCAAAGGGATAGGCATTAATTTTGTATACGCCCTAATTTCTTTTAAAATTCTGAAAGCGGAGTCAGTATACATTGTTGTATAATTTAGTCGATTGTAGAATGCCATCTTATCTAAGCCCCGTACTTATATTAGGTCAAACATTGCTTACTGCAAGAAAAAACCCATACAAAACATAAGTAGATTTGACGATCTCGTAAAACGGTATCAGTAGACCTTTACACAACGTCTTTCTGCGCTTACAAGATAATGATAGCTTAGGAGCCTTGTTACGTTGTTTACTTGTTTTGTAAAGATTATGAGTAGATTGTTTTATACTTTTATAAACTCTAATAATTACTTCTTTTAACATAATTTCTTACTTACATAACATAAAAGTTAAGTATAATAGGGAAGCGAGGGTAAGTCGCTAGTAAATTATATAAATATATATATATATATATATATATATATATATATATATATATATATATATATATATTTAGTACTTTTGCAACATCAACTTAATTCCACCACAGATATCACAGATATATAACTTTAAATACATACATATCATAAATATAAACACCTAAGACTGGAGTACAAACGCTCGTGCTCATCGCACAAACGAAAGCCCCCAGCGGTATTAGCATATATATATATATATATATATATATATATATATATATATATATATATATATATATATATATGTATTATATAGATACGTTTTGACGCTTAGTATTGAATAGATAGACTATATAGTATAATATTATATATATTTTTGATCAGTCAATCTCTCCCGTGACCATGATTGCTGTAAAGCATTCGAAACGTCGGGAACCAAAAATTAAAATAAATGCGCTAAATAATCCGAAAAAGATAGTTTTATTTAATATATTTAAACTAGCAATTCTTGTATATTTATTTATTTATATATACCGGCGATCTCGGAAACGGCTCTAACTATTTCTCTGAAGTTTGGTATGTGGGGGTTTTCGGGGGCCAGTATTGTACACCTTAAAAAGGTCTATAAAAAAGTCCGCGATGGCATATGTTTGTCTCTTAAGGATAACATACTATATCCATTTTACTATATCCAAGCTAAGGACGAACCCAAGCGAAGCGAGGGTGAGTCGCTAGTAAATAATAATTAGTATCTATAGTACTTTTCTAACTACATTCTAATATTTTTATTTTAAACGTAAAAATAGTGAAATAACATTAATTCAAAACAGAAATTGTTATATAACAAGTATATTTAATTTGACGGCAGCTAATGTACGGTACTCTCTCTACGTCGAATAATGAATACCATTGACGTAATAGACTTCAGCAGTCTAATAGTCCACTTTACGGAAATGCTTTTTGAAATCGTTTCTCATTGAGAAAAATACCTAATGGACGATTATAAAAGAAATTATGGATCTTCCACCTACTTTAGAATAAAGCATAATATTATTTTATAACTTTTTCACTTTGTCACTCTTTTCTTGACTTGACCCGACCTAAGATTATGAACTACAATCCTAGATGGTCATTAGACCAACAGACAAACCAACTATGACACTTTCTTATTTATATATAGAATAATAATAAATTTAAACCTTTAATAATAAAAATGTACATATTTTTTCGCTTCGCTTCTGATCAATTAATGTATGGGGCTCATTAAAAAGAATCAAATAATATTTTAGGCGAGCCATTCAGAATTACTTTATCCACTTCCTATATAGTATTAACATCTGAATTTCATATATTCGTATAAAAATACATTAATATGCTAAGAAAAGTAAACTTTTATAGGATTCCGTAGCCAAAATGCAAACATGGAATAACTATAATTTGGAATGTCCGTAGCTTAAATTAGGATGTTAGAGATAGAGATGCTACGAAACTCTCAAGAGTCAGACTTGTTTTGTATTTAGTCTTTTAAACAGCACAATAAATAAAATACAGTCAGAATAATTCTAAGCTCTTCTATTCGGAAGTACACCCTTCCTTTTCAATACGAATTGACATGGTCTTAAAAATTTCGTATTTGAAATAAGATTCATTATACAATTAGATATGCAATACCCGTCAGTATTTTACAATTGAGTTAAACCAACTCGTAACTTTTACTTTAAATTTCATCAAACTTAAATTATTTGTCTTTATTGAGTTGTGTCTGGTTGGTTGGTGAACCTCTCCAACGTGAATTCACCTTGTCACGGTGGGGGGATTATTAGGGTCCGGCAGTTCAGCCAGGTGTGAAGCCAAGAAACGCGCAGGGAGGGAGGTCCACTTCTGTAAGCGGTGTACCATGCGGCTTGCTTCTAGTACTTCTCTATCAGCAGAGTGGACCGTTGGAGCAACCCCATGGTTGTTGTAGCCTGCCTCAGCAGTACTGTCGTTGGGACGTCGTGGTTGAGTGTATAAGGGGCCCGCGACACCCCGAACACCCCACATTAAGACTGGGAAGATTTTGCTAGGTTTTAGTGGGTAGTACTAGTTTTTCTAGCCGGTGAGTCCTACGTGACTACCTGTATCTTTACAGGTGATATGCGTAAATGCATTTCCCGACATTAAAAATAATGGTTGGTTGGCGAAACCAGTTGAGGTCATGAACTCGACAACATGTTTGGCTCAGTTTGTAGTGAAGTCCCGCTGGGGGCAATCGTTGGTGTGATGAACACAAATGTTTGAACTCCAGTCATGAGTGTTTATATTTATAATATGTATGTATTTAAAGTTATATATGTGTAGTGTATCAACTATCTGGTATCCATAATACAAGCCTCGTAGCTTACCATGGAACTAGATGGTGCTGTGTGTTAATATCCCAACTTATCGTTATTATTACTATTATTAATTTCCTCCTAACCAAGTGTTAGTGACAGTGATCAACCTCAGGGAATTACTTCAGGCATTAAAGCAGATATTATAATATGCAGTTGGATATAATAATGTCTGACAATGATGCTTGAGACTACTCAAATACAAAACATAACATATATAGTATAAAACAAAGTCGCTTCCCACTGTCCTTCTGTCCCTATATATGCTTTAAAAGTACGCAACGGATTTTGATACGGTTTCTTTTAATAGATAGAGTGATTCAAGAGGAAGGTTTATATGTATAATATATGCATAATATAGTAGAGAAACACTGAAAATTTTAGACGTTTCTAATGTGATGTCATAAATAAACACATATTTTTGCGCTTACATTGCAAACGCTGGCTGAACCCTACGAGATAGATCAAAATACTGTACTATAGTATTGTACACCTTAAAAAGATCTACAAAAAAGTCCGCGATGGCATATGTCTATCTCTTAAGGATAACATACTTTATCCATTTTACTATATCCAAGCTACCTACATCCCTACATTACACACGACAGGCCGATTGTAACACCGCCATTTTATTTATAGAAAAGATATTTCTCTTAGATATTTCTTTATAGAAAATCTCACTAACTATTTCTGGCCTAAGCCGGTACTCAAACCCATGACTTTATGAGTTTCAATCTATAGATTAGGCTCTATATAGACTAGGCTACTTATAAAAAGAGAACAGGAATTTCAAAATAAAAATGAACCTTTAATAATCACACAAAAGTGGACGCTCGTAATTTAAAACAAGATCATTAATACTTTTACGTGCTTAAAATATCTTTTGTATAACATATTTTTTCTTTCATTCATGCATTAATATGCATTCATGCATTCATGCATTAATAATTAGCATGCATGCACAAAAATTTATAATATAATCGTATAATAATAATAAAGCTGTAGAGGTCGAATATCTCTGTACATAGAAAAAAATGCTAAAAACCCAGTCAGGGCGATGTAAGATGAGAGATAGAACAAATCCAGATTTTTTTTTAATTTCTTGTTTCTGTCTGTTTGTCTGTTGGTATAGGCTAATTTCCGAAACTGTTAGACCGACTTAAAGGAAATTTTGTATGGTAGTACCTTGTATCCCCAGTCAACATCTTAGATATTTTTCAATCCAGAAAATTGAAGAGTTCCCGTGGGATAGTTAAAAAACTATATTAACTTATACAGCTTAGTGCACAAAAACTACTGATTGGATTTTAATGAAACCTTACAATAATATAATTTATATATCAGAATAATAAACAGGCTTCTTTTTATCCCGGAAAAATGTACAGTTTCCGTGGGATAGAACTGTTTTTGTGTATCTAGGGGGCAAACCCGAGCGAAGTAAGGGTGAGCCGCTAGTTTGTTATAAAAATAATATTTTTCGCTTTCTTGTAAAAATCCCAAAATAAACACAGGACGATATCTCACAGTATTGAGGTCTTAAGGGTCAAATTGTTGAGCGACCTTCAATTATCGATGAGTGTCATCTGAAAGACAATACCAAAATGGTTTAAAAAATAAGTAGGTGTCACAAAATAATTTTAATACTTCAAAATAAGACTTTTCTATATAAATTTCAGATTTCAGTCGCAAAAAGCGTAAGTCTTTCTTTCCAGCCAGCTTTTTTAATTGGACTATCAAACTCCAGGCCATTCCTGTTAAAAAATAATCCAGTCTCAAGAGCCAACAATCCTTACGTCTCCGATTGGGCGTCTCGTCAACTCTATTTGCTTTGTGTACAAATTTTACAATAAAAGAGGAATTTGTTGAACTTCTTAAATTAGTACCTACCTATAACATTTCTACACGTAACTTTCACTCCACTCCTCCTCCCTATATTCAAAAAGCTTTTATTGTAGAGATAATCACAACATACTGACGATATTCTTTTTGAGACTTCCCCTGGAATATGGGGTTTCAAAAATTGTGTCTAAAGACATCGCACCCGTATCTACCCTAATACAACATAATATCTTTGGGCGATAAGAGTCCCTCACGTTCAAAGATATCTTCTATTCTTTTGCCTCTTGGGATATCAAAAATCATCATTATACAACGACATTGGGATCGACCTTTATATTATACTAGTAACTCATCCTCACTCCGCTCGTGTTCGTCCCTACTTACATTTTAACGTTTACTATAGATTTCTCAGAGATGAGATATTTTCCGCAGTAAAAAGTATCCTATATGCTGACCCGGATAACCAGCTATCACCATACAATTTCATCAAAATCCCTCCAATGGTTTTTCTGTAATGCGGTAACAGACAGACAGACAGGCAAACATACAAAAATTCTAAAAACTACAGATTCGGCCTCTTTATTGATAATAATGTCTAATTCAATAAGATTTTCTAAAAAATATTTAATATCCAGATTCAGCTAAGTTATAATTTTATTATATTATGTATGGATTATAGTTTGTTTTTTCGTTTGAACGCGCTAATTTCAAGAACTATTAATCCGATTTGAATAATTCTTTTTGCGTTAGATAGCCCGTTTATTGAGGGAGGCCATAGGCTATATATCATATAATATATAATCTATCCATTCCATACTAACCGTTAAAACGTACCTAGGGACGAACCCGAGCGAAGCGAGTGTTAGTCGGCTAGTCTTTTTTAGAATTATTTATTACAAAGCCTTATAAACTAACATTCTTTACTAGTTTTCTATTCATTATTCATTAAACACCTGAAAACAAGCCATTTCTTTTTATGGAAATAGGTCGAAAAGTAAAGAAGCTTAAACAATGCTCGTAGTATAAAAATTGAATCGGTGGCTAATTATAATGAGATGTAGGTCAGAGCTTTCTACTTGTTTGAAATCTAACTAACTTATTTCTGCAGGTTAACTTAAGTTGCAATAATTATATTTTCTATGTTATATAGCTTGAATATTATGAGGATATATATAGGTATATATCTTCTAATATTGCCCTTTCTTTGTTTTTATCTCTTTCAAAAAAATCCGTTAAGGGGGCGAGAATAGGGATGAAATTTTGTACGGAGAAGCTAGCAGGAACGAACCCAAGCGAAACGTAGGTGAGTCGTTAGTTTATTATATTACACAATTTATATGATATAAAAGCTTGTCGCGAGATTTACCCGTGAAAATAAACAAGAAACAAAATGTTAAAAATTTGTAATAACACGGTGTTTGTGGTCGCACTCCTCCGAAAAGGCTCGACCGATTTTAATAATATTTTTTTGTATATTTGGTAAGTATGAGAATAGATTGTAAAGTATTTTTCACCCTTCTACCCCAACCCCTAATTTTTAATCGATATTTTAGTTTTTCTGTATTTAAAACAATATTATATAAAGCCAAAACGCTTTTTTGTAGATTCAACGCGGGCAGAGCCGCGGGTTTTGCTAGTGTTTTTTATAAAATAGATAAATATATGGGTGAAATAAATAAAAAATATGTAATTTAAATTCAACATGGCCTCTTTGACTTTATTTATGTATATAGTAAAAATACAGTTTTAGTTTGTATACACTGTGCTTAGAAACTAAATAAAAGTAACAAAACAAAAGATCAGTTCAGATTCACGATATCCCAAGAGGGATACATAAAGAGAATAGAGTGCAAGCGACAGAATCTCGGGTATATTTATATTGTAGAACTTTACAATGCATGAGTTGGATTTAGACAATGAAAAGATGCTTAAGTGGCTTTCGCAAATATATCCATACAATCGCATTCGCAAATATATTAAGTAGGCAGTGGTAGCCCAGTGGTAACGCGCTCGCTTGGGAAACCGAGTGAAGCGGGTTCAAATCCCGGGTCTCGTACCTCTGATATTTTCATGTGCGAATCGTTTCTAACATGATTACCACTTGCGTGACGGTGAAGGAGAACATTGTGAGGAAACCTGCATGTTTGAGAGAACCTAGCAAGTTTTTGAAAGACGTGTGAAGTCCGCCAACCCGCACTTGGCCAGTGTGGTGGACTATGACCTGGAAGGAAGGCCTGTGCCCAGCAGTGGAACTTTAAAAAGGGCTGAATAAAATACTAATATTATAAATGGCAAAGTAACTCTGTCTGTCTAATACCTTTTTATGTTTAATCCGTTAAACCGATTTAGATGTTTGGTATGAAGATAGTTTGAGGCGGCGAGACAATGGGAAGGATATAGGGTAGTTTTTATCCCGGAAATTATATGTGTATAGTATATTTATAATATTATATACATAGTAGTGTCTTACCCTGGCTTTGCTCTGGTGCGTCCTTAGGTGTCTTTTTATTTATAATATTATATGTATATAAGGGCTGTGGCTCACAGGGGCAATGATTTTTTTATACATAAAGATTCTCCATATCAATTTTCATAATACGTTTAAAACAATGGAATCTCCAATTTCACATAACACTCTTTTTTAATTTCCAGAAGGTGTATGGTTTAAAATTTTGAATTAGAATAGTCGATGTTTTTAACCAGCTAAGTTATCTTACTCAGGGAAATTTCGCAGATCAAAGTATTTTAAATAGTTTTTTAATTTCTTTATTTAATCTAACTAATATTATAAATGTAAATGATTAGATGTTTGGATGTTAGGATGTTTGTTACTCAATCACGCCAGAACGGCTGAACGGATCTGGATGAAATTTGGCACAGAGATAGATTATAGTCCGGAATAGCACATAGATTACTTTTTATTCCAAAAAAATATACAGTCCCCTTAAGATAGATTTCTTTAAATATAGAGCATACATTTATTTTAAGAGCATGTAGAGCAAGAAACAAATTCATAAAAACATAAATAGTATGAAAATGATAGATTCATATTGATTCGTTTATATATTTATTATTATGGTGCTAATACAAATCAAACGTAGCTAATGATATCAAACACGCACGTAGGAGGTAAATATGCCATGGATTTGGATGTAGAGTACTTTCACATTCCAATTAATCTCGGTTATTCCTGAATAACCATATTTCATGAATTTAGGCGAAACGAGGACAGATCGTATGTAATAACTGTTGAAATATTACAGGTATGATATACTTATTTATTAGGTTTCTCGATTTTGTGTATTGGATTTTAGTAGTAGAATTTTTTTTGTTACTTAAAATTCATCAAATATGATGGGTTATACAATACGCATCCTAGGAAAAGTATATTCATCCACACTAATACTAATATTATAAATGTTAAAGTTTGTGAGGATGGATGTATGGATGTTTGTTACTCTTTCACATGTACATAGCTTCTTCTACTTCTATCAGATTTTTTCACACAGTCTAATCAGAAGTCAGTAAAATCAGAAGTAATAGCTGCGCTGAGCGTAATCAAACTTATAAAATATACAGATACTAGCGGCCCACCCTCGCTTCGCTTGGGTTCGTCGCTAGGTACGTTTTACATAGATATTTAAAATAGTTATATAACGTTAACCACATAAATTTTAATATATTTTTTTTTAATTTTTCTGATGTGTTAATACTTATTATCCTATTCCGGACTAAGAGAAATTCAAAAAATCAAATATCATAAAAATTGGTCCAACCGTTATTGAGTTATAAATGGTGTAACTAACACAACTTTGTTTTATATATATATATATATATATATATATATATATATATATATATATATATTAAAAAACAGCTTATATTTATGTCAATAATCGACCGCTAAACAGATTTCGACAAAGTTTGGCAAGGACATCTGCTATCCTTGAAACTTGCCCCATTTTTCACGCAAGCAAAGCCGCGGACAAAAACTAATTACAAAAATAAAATCACGGTTAGATGCATGTTAAATGCATTAGTCTTATAATGTTTCTCTAACATGATAGATAGGTGACCGTGACCAGGGTCGGACTGGGCCGGAAGGGCCCGGGTGGCTCCACAAGCCCGGGGCCCGAGACTACATAATAGATTTAATCATAATTAATTTTTAACTTCTCGCTATGAAAATTGAAAACTTTGACTATCGCATTTTTTTAAAAGATATGTACCGAATCGATAGAGTTTTTAAGAACATCTAAAAATTAATTTTCATTTTACCTCTGAAACAATGTCAAATGTTAAAATAAACCAATCGTAATCCATTTATTTTTAAGAGAACAAAAAATTAAAACCTGAAGTTTTATATTTTGAAAGCGTTAGCAGGTATGTAAGGTACAAACATCTGTAAAATGCTCCTGATGTCCAGCTACCCTCGAGAAATGGAGGGATGAAAAGCGTTGAAAAATTTTTTTTTTTTTTCAATTTTCGGCTTACTGTGACGTCCTATCGAAAAATGTTCATTACAAAAGTTAAGTCTAGTAAAAATCTACAACTTTTGAAAATGACACTTTTTACAATACCCTAAAAGTTTTTGAGATATTTACAAAAATTTTTTCAATATTTAGCCGTTTCCGAGAAATTAATGTTTTATGGTCTCGAGAGGCTGAAAATTGCCCCCAACTTCAAGAGGATGCTTACATTTAAAAAAAATTGTCTTGAACTTTACTTTTCAAAGAAATAAAAACGTTGTATGGTCATCTTGTAAAAACACCTTTGAAAATTGAAAAAAAAAATAACAGAGAAATCGATAATTTTTACTTTGTAAACTATATTATTTTTAATAATCATAGAAAAAGTGTACTGTAATGACCAAATTTTTATAAGCTGATTACACCAATGCATTTGGCGGGAAAATAAAAAAACAAATGGGAGTCACGTAAAGTATACTACTTCTTTTGTATTTTTTCCCTTAGAGTCTATTTATGTTATTAACTTATTATTTTTTCGAAATTGTCGATATTTTATTAATTTTTGATCGATTTTGGAATTAAGTAATTGTTTTTTTTTTCTGAAAATTTAGATTTTAAGTTAATAACAGAAAGACATGGAATTAATTCATAGTCTAATCTTGCTTATTACTTATTCAAAAATCTATATATACATAAAATGCTTTGTCCTGACTGACTGACTGATCGATCAACGCACAGCCTAAACCGCTGGTCGTAGAAACGTGAAATTTGGTAGACATATTCCTTATACAATGTAAGCATCCGCTAAGAAAGGATTTCTCAAAATTCATCCCCTAAGGGGGTAAAATAGGGGATAAAAGATTGTATGAAACTCTGTCATTCTTAATGCGAAATGCACGGTAAGTGGTATTTAGCTTTAAGATGATAAATAAGAAATATATGTGTAAGATTTTTTTCGAAATTCATCCTTTAAAAGGGTAAAAGGGGGTGATAAAGTTTATATGGGCAAACAATTATTTATGATCAGAATTGCTTGAAACTTGGTATTAATGCTCTTCAATACAATTAAATAAATACGTATTTTAGCATTTTTGAAATTCATCCCATAAGGCTGTCAAACAGAGGATGAAGGTTTGTAAGAAACTCTGTAATTGATGCACGGGAAATAGTATTTACCTATAAAATGAAAACTAAAACAATACAAATATCATTTTTTTTTCGAAATCCACCCCTTAAAAGGGTAAAAGGCGGTTATGCTGTTTATATGAGGCAAAAATTGTTTATGATCAGAATTACTTGAAACTTGGTATTAATGCTCTTTAATACAATTAAGCAAACATGTATTGTAGATTTTTTTAAATTCAGCCCCTAAGTGAGTAAAACTAGGCGTTGAACTTTGAGTTCTTGAATATATTTAAATAGAGTAACATGATTCAAGTTATCTGTAAGTGCACACTTACTGTGTGGGATAAAGAACAGAACGTAAATTACTCTGAATCCAAAGGAAAATTATGCATAACTTTTCGGCTGGCCACTGCAGCGACAACTATAACATATAAATACAATGGAAATTAAAACCGAGCAAATTTTTCAGTCCACGCGAGCGTAGCCGCGGGCAAAAAGCTACAACAAAATAAGAATGGCACTTTATATGTGTAACTTAAAAAAGAAGGAGAAGGAGGGAGACTGTAAGCTTCAGGTGTACATAGCACTGGGTCTTTAAAAATAAAGTAGATGTTAGCCTGTTAGTATGTTACTTAAAAAACCCACATTAGTCGAGTTACAAGATTCTAAAGTCGTAAATATTGTATGCGATTGTATCATTGTACTCTTCCTCCTTCCTTCCTCGAACTTCGGAAAGATGGAGTAGAAAAATGTGCAAAAAATACAGATAGTGGAGCTTGCTAAATACCTAAAGTGTAAATTTATTTACAGAATATACGCTTAACATCTTTTAAGGTACTGGATATTTTGAGTAACGATCGTTAAAATTTAATTTGTTTTCCATATATCTTTAAGAAATAATACAACTTACACGAACTTAGTTTTGCAAGTAATAAAGTATGTTTTATTGCGAAGAAGTTTATAGTGGCTTGATCGCGGGCGAAGCCGCGGGTTCTGCTAGTATAACATAAAAACACAAGTTGATATTTACAAAATGTAGTCACAGTTTTGTTAAAAATCATTAAAAAATGTCATAAATGAATGCTAAAATATTGATGATTAAAGAGAAAAGGATCCTTTTTCATTGAAAGTCGACTATCTCGGAAAAAAATCAACGTAAAGAAATGATGGATATATCAAATTGAAACTGAATAATCATGTTCTTCAATTCATGTATTGGTTTAACTTAAAAAAAATTAAGTCCGGGTAATCAAAAAAAAAAACAAAATTTCCAAAAAAATTTTACGACCTTTTTTATGATTACGCAATAACCGTACATTGGAAAAAAAATATCTAAATACCTTAAAACTAAAACTTGAAGCAATAAAATACTTTTTTTTCATATCGATGCAGTTATTTTCCGCTGAGATACAGCCATTCAAAAATATTTGAAAAACTTTGACTTTTTATAGTAGTGTATCACGAAAATGCAGATTTATGCGAAAAAACTTGAAAAATATAAAAACTAATCGATAACGCTAAAGCTTCATCTTAATCAATTATTTAGGATATTTATGAACATAATATATTGTCAATTATGCCATACTTTTTTATTGTTAAACATTTAAAATTTAAATTTAACTCCAAAATCAATCAAAAATTAATAAAAATATCGATGAACTCGAAAAAATAACAAAAATAGATTTTAATGGAAAAATTATAAAATACAAAAGAAACGGTATATATATATATACGCTTTCCAATTTTTTTATTTTTTCACGACTCATCAAATGCAAAGTTGGAATATTTACGGCGACATTGTATAAATAATAGCGTCTAAATAAAAACTTTAGCACATCGTTTTTTTCATTTTTTCCGGCAAAATTCATTGGTGTAATCAATTTATTAAAATTTGGTAAATTTTACGTTACATTAAGCCGAAAATAAAAATATATATTTTTTTTAACATTTTTCATACCTCCATTTCTCGGGGGTAGCTGGGACATAGGGGGCATTTTACGGATTTTTGTTCCTTATACAGGGTGGATTTTTGAGACGGGACAGTAAGGGCAGGTACCTTAAATACTATAGTTACAGGAAAACGCTCCTAGGAGACCATCCATAACTTTTTGAGATATTCTGAACTGCATTCACAGATTTTAGAAAAAATGTACAGTCAGCGAGAAAAGTGCTAAAATACGAAAAAAATTTTTTTCATGTCAATCGATCCTATTTCATGTAAGGATCAAAAGACTCTGTGGGGCTATTTAAGGTTTGAGTACTAGAAATGACAGAAATCGCCAAAATCTTTTCCCATACATTTTGTATGGAAAAACGTTTAATCAACTCGAAATATTCTTTGTTGCCAAACGGTGCTATTTTTTAATGTGATCAAAAGACTCTTAATACAAACGTAAATAGGTAACATTTAGGTGATCTACAAAATAAATTGCTGAAAATGGATATCGTGTTTCAAAAAAACACGTTTAGTTGATATAATTTTATTTTATTTTTATTTGTTGATGCAATTATGATTTTCTCAAAGAGTCTTTTGATCACATTAAAAAATAGGATCGTTTGGCAACAAAGAATATTTCGAGTTGATGAAACGTTTTTCCATACAAAATGTATGGGAAAAGATTTTGGCGATTTCTGTCATTTCTAGTACTCAAACCTTAAATAGCCCCATAGAGTCTTTTGATCCTTACATGAAATAGGATCGATTGACATGAAAAATTTTTTTTTCGTATTTTAGCACTTTTCTCGCTGACTGTACATTTTTTCCAAAATCTGTGAATGCAGTTCAGAATATCTCAAAAAGTTATGGATGGTCTCCTAGGAGCGTTTTCCTGTAACTATAGTATTTAAGGTACCTGCCCTTACTGTCCCGTCTCAAAAATCCACCCTGTATACCTACTTACGTTTTAAAAACATAAAAAACAAAAAAAACATACTTCAGGTTTTCGTTTTTTGTTCCCAAACTGACTATAATGATACACGTCTAAATAAGTTGATTCGATCAAAAGTTATCGCCGTTCAGAAATTTTCAAAACTAGTTTCAGGGAACAGGAATAGCCTGTTCAGGTTCAACCGTTTTCGAATTTTTCTATTTCATTTCTCTTCTACATTCTTCTCTAATTGTATGAACGAACTATCTGATCTAGTTTACATAGTAGGTCGCAAGAGCTGGGCCCCCTATTCTGCCTACCACTTGGCTTGCGGGGTTTATCACTTGCCCGTGGGGGGCCCGCGCAGGCTAGGGCCCGGCTGGCAAATGCCAAATCGACTGTATGGCCAGTCCGACCCTGACCGTGACAACTAAACATGTTAGCGTCCCTAGCGTTTGTCAGTGCATAGTAATTTAATTATCTTGGCCTTTGAGTTTATTAAATATAGATCTACTGGTTTATAGGGAGGAAATTCGCTTAAGCTTAAGGATGCCTAATCGAGTAAAGGCGTACATTTTACGTCATGTGTTTATTTTGCGTGGGCATCATAATAAATGTGTAAAAGCATTTTAAGGAACATTATGGCATAAGGAAAACTACAAATATATTTAATTATATATACAAAACAAATGTACACTTACTTATTACTGTACAAGTCATGTCCGCGCGGAATAGTGGCAAGAATGCTAGCCGCATTTCCCCGTTGAATGGCAATGCCGATTCTTTGGGCGAAAAATGTGCCAGCTCTGCTGTCACCAGTAGAGGCGATAAGACGAGATGTTATGTCTTTTAAGAAGTGCTTAGCACTTTGACTCTATGGGCCAAGGGTTTCTACAGCAAATGGAATAAAAACATAATTTTGACTAAGGGAGGCGTATTTACGTAACTTAAGAAGTTCAGCCATCTCCGCCACGGCTCTCACTTTAGACGCCGTCTCTCTGACATGGGACGGGGCCAATGTGTCAACGCATGTAACGTCTTACATAGGGCCCATCCCCTTTCCCAAGGAACCAGGGACAGGCCATCAGATCTCTTAACATCATCTCGACTTATTCCAGATGGCTCAATAAGAGCAGGAATGTCAATGGTGGCAAGAGCCCTTTTGATGGTATCGTTTAGGGAACCATGACGGGAAAGTCTACTTGAACTTCCTTACTTGTATTCTGGATAAATGAAAAGGTTATTTTTTATAGATGTTCCTAGCCATGTCGAAAAGGCAAAAGTGGTGATACAGTTGTTGGATATAGCGTTCTTTATAATATTTTGAAGTCATTAAGAGGCGAATTACACCATTTTAGGCATCGATCAAAAAAGTACTAGATACACAATCAGCGACGAAAAATGTCCCCACCGAATAAGCGCTCATTTGAACATTTGAGCGCGCTTTTAATTTATTTTGTTTTTTTTTTTTGTGAAAACAACTTTAAGCATCGTATTTAAGTTCAATTACATAGTTCAATTTACATTGTTGTATATTTATTTCATCAAGAATAATGACCTAGCACACAATAGCTGACAGTTTTAAGAGAATTTTTGCATGAGATTGGGTATCTAGTACTTTTTTAGATCAATGGTTTTTACCAAAAATATTTAATTAGTTCATTTTGTTAAAGAAAGATTGTTTTTCCGTTTCATGCCTCGGAGAATATATAAATCGTCCCATCAGATGTCAAAGAGCAAGAGTAAGTAA
This sequence comes from Fabriciana adippe, assembly GCA_905404265.1. Taxonomy (NCBI): domain Eukaryota; kingdom Metazoa; phylum Arthropoda; class Insecta; order Lepidoptera; family Nymphalidae; genus Fabriciana; species Fabriciana adippe. The sequence goes on from FR989993.1 coordinate 1,244,652, forward strand.
ATAGCATTATTTTCTATTTTGACATGAAAAAGGAAAAACTGTTCTAAGAAATAATATTTTGTATGTCCCTTTGATGTTTGAATAAAGTAAAAATAGATGTAATTCAAATCACGAAACGCTAAGTGCCGGTAATACTTTGGATTACCATTTTTTGGAACATTTCCGCAACAATTCCCTCTAAGTCCTCGCAATTGGATTGGAATATGGTACGAAAAGCGACAAATATTGCTTTCTAAGATTCTTAAAGTTTCTTTGATATACGCGTATATTTGACACCAAATGGAACTATCATTTCGAATTTTGTCGTGGTTTTCTATACATATAATAAAATTGTAACTAAGCCGAATCAATAAAATTTTTTGAAAAAATAATTTCAATAAGATTTTTTTTTAAATCTTAATATAATAATGTTGTCTATTTATTTACTAACTTGTTTTTTCTCCTGGATATGTTCGCGTAATTGATATAATACATTTTTGTGTAAAAAATGATATAAACATGTAGAAAATACAATTAGTTATACTAGAAATAATAGAGATAAAGTTACAATAGGTATCATTTGTAGGTAAGTTTACAACTTATTATTTTGAGATAAATGTAATGTATAATTGTGTAGTATCAGTGGTAGCCCAGTGGTAACGCGCTCGCTTGGGAAACCGAGTGAAGCGAGTTCAAATCCCGGGTCTCGCACCTCTGATATTTTCATGTGCAAATCATTTCTTACATGATTACCACTTGCCTTACGGTGAAGGAAAACATTGTGAGGAAACCTCATGTCTGAGAAAACCTAGCAAGTTTTCGAAAGATATGTGAAGTCCGACAACCCGCACTTGGCCAGCGTGGCGGACTATGGCCTGATTCCCCTCGTATTGAAGGGAGACCCGTGCCCAACAGTGGGACGGTAAAAAGGGCTGAATACAATAATGTATAGGTACCTAATTAGAATATTCTCTGAAACACAGAAAGTTATTTTAAAACAAAGTATCAAAATCCATTCAATAAATTTCAACTACAAATGAAAAATAAATAAACAAAATCTGTGTAAAATTTGTCTTGTTGCGAATTCATTAAAACAATCCGCAGGCGATATCTAAACATTTCATTTATAATTTTATCACTGGTACTGGAAGATCTTATTATAGTTTGCTCGAAACCTTTGTTTAAATCTCGGCGTCCGTCTGTCTTTTATAGTTATTTTTATTAGATAATATTTAACATAAATGATAAATACATTATAGCATACGTACTTCGTCTATCTAACCTAATATATTTAAACGAGCAATTCTTGTGTATTTATATATTTATTTATACCGGCGATCTCGGAGACGGCTCTAACGATTGCGCTGAAATTTGAAGAGTGGGGGTTTTCGGGGGAGAAAAATCGATCTAGATTAGTCTTACGTCTGGGAAAAAGGCGTGTTTTCGAGCTTTCATGCGGTTTTCTTTCGCATTATTCCACGCAGAATATGGTCGATAGCATATAGCTAGCATATAAGCATCGTGATCGAGTGACTAAGGTGCAAGATTAACCATCACAGATGTCCGGGTTCGATTCTCGATTGGATACAAAGTTTTTACTTTTGTTTTTTTTTGTATTTACTCAAGTTTTTAGTTTTTTTATCTAAGAAATACAATATAACAAAAAAGAACTCCGAGCGAAGCTCGATCGCCAGGTGCTAAAAATTTTCTTTTAAAAAAATCTAAATTTTAACGTTTTGAATTATTACAATAGATTGTAATAAACTAAAGAGTAAATAAAAATAAAAGAATTTATTTTAAATCACAAAACATAGTCAGTAGTTCTAAAATAAAACATTAAATAATTTATTTAAAGCACAGATCATATACTATACTAGTATTTAAAGTGATACATTAAACGCCTGAACAAAACTAATAGCAATACGCTCACTGTCGTCGTTATCGCATGTAAGCCGTAGGCCCGAATAATAAGATGGTTTGAAAGTAGATAGGTTATGAAATCCTGTAGAGCATAATGTAATCATGTATTTCGATAGAGCTTACTTGAAGACATTTAACATTTTACTAAATGCATATGAAATTATATGTGTCTGTCTGTGTGTCTTTCTGTTTGGTCCGACTAATCTCCGAAACGGCTGGACCGATTTTGACGGGACTTTTACTGGGAGATAAAACGTTATAAGGAGGAACTTAGGCTACTTTTATTTTAGAAATAGAATTAGGGTTCCGCTCAAAAAACGCATGGGACGCACCCAAGCGAAGCGAGGATAAGTCGCTAGTCATACATAAATAGAGCCTTGACTAAGAGCTAGTATTATAATATATTTTTCTTTATAAAAAATATAAGATTTATAGCTTTAAAGCACAGAAAATTTTGAGCTTTACTTGCAAAATCAATTTTCAAACTTAAACTCACGGATAAACTCACGGTTAACGGTGCGAGCCAAATTACAGCAGTTTGGTAACTCGTCGCTTTGAATGATAGATTGGCGAAAGTTGGTTAACTTTGTTCCCTAGTGGAGGAAATTTGTATTAATTTTGTATGCATCTGTAAGATAAGATTTGTGAAGGCAAGTTGTTGACGCCCATCCAAATGAAAATCAATGTATAATTCACTGAGTAATTTTACTGAATATGAATTAACCAAAGCGGGAAATTAGAAAATTTGCTATTGATAATCTAGTATATGCTTAATTGCACTTATGAAACAAAATGTTGTAATTGCAAATTAGAAGACAAAGGCAAAGGTGGACTTATCCCTAGAAGAGATTTCTTCCAGTCAACCCACAGATATAGATGTATTTGTGAGTCAACCCATGGATGTGAAAGATAGTGTTAAGTTGCAGGTCCATTAAGTGCCAAAAGATACATAAAAGAGAAAAAAAAAATTGTCAAATTTTTAGTTTAGTTTGTAAAATCTATAATATATGTATGTTATTATTATTATTTTTTATTATCAATTAATTATTAACTGTCTAAAATATCTTTATTTAATTTATGTGACATTTTATTTGGAAATTTATAATTATAATTGTTTTTTTTTTCTTTTTAATAATTTAAGTTTATAGTTTAATCCACATGATCGCTTAAAAATCTTAATAATTATTATCATACTGTATTTACCTATGACTAAAAGTGCAATTGACATGTTAAATGTAGTGCCTTAGTAATATGTGTTAACCATTGTAACTTTTGTTGGTAATTCAATAACTAAATAAATAAATAAATATGTATATGTATAAACTTTTTATATTTTATTAACCGACTTCCAAAAAGGAGGAGGTTCTCCATTCGTCGAAATCTTTTTTTTTTAATGTATGTTCACGGATTACTCGAAGACGGCTGAACCGATTTGGATTTTTTTTTTGTTTCAAAGGGTATTCTTCCCCGGTGGTCCCATATAAATTTTATTGAAATCGGTCAAGCGGTTTTTAAATAAATGGCTTAATCGAATATTATGTTTTTATTAAAAATATTTCTTCTTACAAATTACTTGCTTATTACGTCTACACTAAAAATGGAAAAATAAAAACTTAAAAAAAAAAATAAAAACCGACTTCCAGGCACTGAAAAGTAAAAAATAACTAAACCGGGGTTTTCATTTAGAATAGATACCTAATCAAATATTTTCGAAGTCGGTGCCAGCCAATACAAATCAAAGCACACCGACTTCGAAAATATCTGATTAGGTATCTATTCTATCTATTCGAAAATATCTGATTAGGTATCTATCCTGGAAGTCGGTTTTTTTTTTTAAGTTTTTATACGGTATAAAGTAGTTCCATCTGTGGTAAGCCAAATATGCGAAAAACACGTAAATGGCTGCTAATAATATAATGAGTGAGAGAAACACGAAGCCGTTTGATTAATAAACTAAAATATTCTATTGAGAATCTCTTATAATACCTACATTCTACAAGTTAGTATAATCTATATATAAAATTAAATTTGTAACTAAGCCGAATCTGTACATTAAATATTTTTTTGGGAAATTTTATTGAAATAGTTATTATTATCGATACAGAGGCCGAATCAGTTTTTAGAATTTTTAGAGAAAATCCCTGGACTGATTTTGAAGAAATTTGGTATTGAGATAGCTGGGATAAGTATATTAAACTGAACAAATGCTAAAAAATAAAAAGGTTAATGTTGGGTATTTTGACGTTGAGACATTGCCATAATTTGTAAGTGATAATCACAACACCCCCCCCCCTCTCACTCTCCATCCCTCCCCTCGCCACCCCCAATCCTCTCAACCCCTCCCCCTCCCCTCATCGCTCTTCATAGTTGAGGTAGAATAGGTCATACCTTCCTCAATTTTAAAATGATTTTCATCTTTTTTTTACGAACAAATTATCTTGAAGGGTTGTTTAATAAAGACAATAAAACACCCAAACATCACTATCCTGTCACGCTACAGCATGAAGTCACATAATGTTCTAGTTGTGTTAATAAAAACTTTGAATCTAGATCAACTCTACCACGAGAACTAATAGATACTCAGTAAAACTCTGATAGCAAATCGATGAAATGCCTTCAACTTCTAAACAATATCGAATCTTGGCAAATTACTTCGTGCAAAGTTTCTAAATAACGTTCAATAGAAGTGCTTAGCTTACACAACCTTGTTGATAGAATTTAAATTGATTCACATCTACGTGTTTGGAACAGATTTTAATGCAGGTAGCTTTTAATCTATATCTATACTATAATAAAGCAGTATGTATTCAGCCCTTTTTAACTTCCCACTGCTGGGCACGGGCCTCCCTTCAATACGAGGGGGATCAGGCCATAATCCACCACGCTGGCCAAGTGCGAAGTGGCGGACTAAAAATAATTGGTTAGGTTGGTCGTAAAGCAGTAACTTAACGAAATCTGTCCATGAAATATTTTTTAAAAACAATGACTGTAACGTATTATGTACAGAATATAGACCCTAAAACAATAGTTATTAAAATTTTTGTTTGTTTGTTTGTTTGTATGTCGGTTTGTCTGTGTGTGTTTCACGCAAAAAGTAATGAACCGATTTTAACAAAATTTGGTGAAGTGATAACTTATTACTCGGGTCAACATTTAGGATATCTTTTAGTACAGGCAAATTTTTCATTCCCACGGGAAAACACAATAACTGGATCTATCGAGTCGTCCTTAGAAAATATGGCTAACGCTGGCTAAACCTTAAGAGATACATCAACACAATATACTAGAAAATTGTAGGTCTTAAAAAGGTCTACAGAAAAGTCCGTAATATTATATTTCTATCTCCTAATGAACACACGCAATAACTATTTGTGTTATATACTAGTGATGAAAGGTAAGAAGAACAATCTTCTGAGACACTTGGAAGGATATAGGATAGTTTTTATCCCAGAAATCATCCCTTAAGAGGGTGAAAATGGGGATAACAGTTTGTATGGGGAAACAACTTAGGGACAAATCCGAACAAAGCGAGGGTAAGTACTCTCATATATCTCTTCTTTTTGTAACATAAGTTTTCATGGTCTCTGACAAAGTTTTTATGGTGAAAAAGCAAATATTACATCTATCGCCATCGTTATGGGTATGACTTTGACTATGTCGCTTGTGACGGTGCTAAAATATTATAAGAAACTTTTAAAACTAAAAAAGAAAATATAATGTAAAACAAGTAAAATATGGCGTTTTTCATCAAAAATATAATTTGTATTTCATGATAGAGCCTTAATTTAATTCTTGACTAACTTGACATAGAATAGTAAATAAAATACAACTTTAAAAAAGGTACTTAAAAGTAAAAAAAGCAAAATCAATCAAGCCGTATCCGAGAAATCGATGAGCATATATTAAAAAGAATGTAGCAGTGGTAGGTAGCCCAGTGGTAACTCGCTCGCTCGGGAAACCGAGGGAAGCGGGTTCAAATCCCGGGTCTCGCACCTCTGATATTTTCATGTGCGAACCATTTCTAATATGATTACCACATGCCTTATGGTGAAGGAAAACGTCGTAAGGAAACCTGTATGTCTGAGAGAACCTAGCAAGTTTTCGAAAGACATGTGAAGTCTTGCACTTGGCCAGCGTAGTGGACTATGGCCTGATTCCCCTCGTATTGAAGGGAGGCCCGTGCCCAGCAATGGGACGTTAAAAAGAGCTGAATACGTACATACATATAAAAAAAATACATACAGACGAACATAGAACCTCCTTTTTGTAAGTCGGTTAAAAATAACTCACAAAGCGCTAACGAAGCTCCTAGTATCGTAGGCGAAATAGTTTTGTTTATTCTATACCATTTTATTAAAGATCTTGTGGTTTGTGTCTACACAATTATTTTATGCTTACATTTCATTAACGTTGACTTTACCACATAGAATGTAAGGTATTTTGCTTCACATATTATAAGGCTGTATTTAAGCGTTAGATGCCTTCTGTTTAGAATTGCTTTATGGTATACGTTATTTGAGAACTATTTACATGTATACTATAATATAATGAAAAAAGTTTTTTTTTTTGTATTATTGTTTGTTTATACCGAATAAGCTACGAAGCAATAAAATAATAAAAAACATGCTGTGTTATATGTCAAAACAGATTTTTTTGACGACACGTTTGGTTTAGTTTGTAGTGAACCTAGTTGCTGTGCCAGCGGTCGCGGGTTCGAATACCGCTGGGGGCTTTCGTTTGTGCGATGAGCACGAGCGTTTGTACTCCAGTCTTAGGTGTTTATATTTATGATATGTATGTATTTAAAGTTATATATCTGTGATATCTGTGGTGGAATTAAGTTGATGTTGCAAAAGTACTAAATATATATATATATATACTAGCTGACCCGGCAAACGTTGTTTTGCCATATAAATAATTTCCTATTACTAAAATGGCTATTAAAAAATAAGGGTTGATCGTAGAAGGGTGAAAATTGAGGGTTGTATGTATTTTTGTATGTTGTATCATAAAAAAATAGAAATTAATAATTTTGTCTAAAAAATAAAAAAAAAATTTAGGGGTGGACTACCCCTAACATTTAGGGGGATGAAAAATAGATGTTGGCCGATTCTCATAGATACCGGATAAGCACAAAAAATTTCATCAAAATCGGTCAAGCCGTTTCGGAGGAGTATGGCAACGAAAACTGTGACACGAGAATTTTATATATTAGATTACACTTCAATTTTACGAGTATAGATTCAAAATAATAATAAAGATAATATAAATTAAGTTACAAAGAAGAAGAAGTAGTAGCTAAAAAACACGCGCATATACTCGTATCGAAGGTAGTTATCGTATAGTTTAAATTATATCTATACATATAGTAAAATTCTAAGTCGAATCTGTGCATTAAGTATTTTTTTGAAAATCTTATTGAAAAAGACATAATTATCAATACAGAGGTCGAATCTATAGTTTTTAGAATTTTTGTCTGTCTGTCTGTCTGTCTGTGACCGCATCACGGAAAACCCACTGGTAGCATTTTTATGACATTTGGTATGATGATAGCTGATTATCCGGGTCGACATATAGAATACTTTTTACTGCGGGAAAATATCTCATCTCTGAGAAATCTATACTAAACGTTAAAACGTAAGCAGGAAAGAACCCGAGTGAAGTGAGGGTGAGTAACTAGTATTATATGGAATGTATATAATTTTAACGTTTATTTACAACAAATCTGTTTATTCAGACGTGCATAATGGGTGACTTGATTATTATAGACTAATTTGTGTTTCACAACTAATTAAACGGCTAAGAAAATATGGAGAAGGCATTTAATATTATATGATAGAGGTTTTTTGTAATACTGCCTTTCTGCAAATAAATAATAACAATTCATATTAAATGCGTGGAACATAAGCTGGCTTTTCAATATACGCACTTTTTGACTTTTGCTTATTTAAAAAAAGATTCAGGTTTCTATATCATATATGTTAGATAAACTAGGTATTACATAAAATAACTTACAGGCTAGTTGTAAAGCCTAGGGATGAATAAAGAAAAGAGGATAAAAACTAGCTTGTGTCCTTTCCGAGGTCTCAAACTATCTTCTTAGCAAATTTCATCTAAATCAGTCCAGTAGTTTCGGAGCTTATTCGGTACAAACAAACAAACAAAAATCTTTCCTCTAGTATAGATAATTATTTTTTAACAAAAAAGGTACTTCTACTTGAAATTCATACGAAGGAAATAAATTCACTGTAAGAGAAAAACATAGAACTTTATATGGGATCAACCTTCAAATTATACATCAAAGTAGCCTATAGGCTATAAGAAATAAAGATATAATAATAAATAATTAAGCAACGCGGACGAAGGCGCGGGAAAAGGCTCGTTTTTAATAAATCAAAATCTCTGTTTCAACTTTCATAGTATTCGTGTTCAGCCCTTTTTTTAACATCCCATTGCTAGGCACGGGCCTCCTTTCAGTACGAGGGGGATCAGGCCATAGTCCACCACGCTAGCCAAATACGGGTTGGCGGACTTAACACGTCTTTTGAAAACTTGCTAGGTTCTCTCTCAGACATGCAGGTTTCCTCACGATGTTTTCCTTCACTGTTAAGACAAGTTGTAATCATGTTGGAAATGATTTGCACATGAATATAACAGAGGTGCAAGACCCGGGATTTGTACCCGCTTCACTCGGATTCACAAGCGAGCGCGTTACTGGGCTACCACTGCCTACCTGTACCTGCCAATTTTAATAGACGTAATATTATTCATCCCAAAAAGCCATATCTCAGCAGTCGTAGCTCTTAGCAATTCTATTAATTTGGCCTCCAAGACGCTTAATTGAACAATGTGCTGATATTCCGACAAACTACGACAATCGTATTGTAACTTATATATTATCCTACAAGGTACAATTAATTATTAAAGATAACTAAAATTAGTAAGACTTTAATTATTATTATATGACAAGCGACTAACACTCGCTTCGCTCGAGTGCGTCTCTAGGTACGTTTTTTTTTTAAGCGGAACCCTTTTTTCTAACATAAAATTATGCTAAATTAAACGTTATAACATAAGCTATCTGACAGTGAAAGTTCCGTCTAATTTAGTCCAGCCGTTTCGGAGATTAGATGGAACAAACAGACAGCAACATACATACAAAAATTTTAAGAGTGTTGTTTTTCTTATCTATATACATACAATACATATAATAAAATTGTAGCTAAGCCGAATCTGTACATTAAATATTTTTTGAAAATTCTTATTGAATAGATATTGTTTTCAATACAAAGGCCGAGTCTATAGTTTTTAGAATTTTTGTCTGTCTGTCTATACCCACATCACGAGAAAACCACTGAACAGATTTTGATGAAATTTGGTATGATGATAGCTGGTTATCCGGGTCAACATATAGAATACTTTTTACTGCTAGGCAAAAATATCGTTTCTGAGAAATCTATACTAAAACGTAACTAGGGGCGAACCCGAGCGGAGCGAGAGTGAGTCTCTAGTCTTCTATATAATTACTATCAGGACACTTTTTACTTTGGGATAATATCTCATTTCTGAGAAATTTATACTAAATGTTAAAACGTAAGTAAGGACGAACCCGAGCAGAGCAAGGGTAAGTCGCTAGTAAATATATAGTATAAAAAGCCTTTAAAAATAGTGTTTTTTTTAATTAACAACAGCCTTGACGAACTCGGCAGATATATGAAGATAACATTACTTCGGATCCTCTACTTTATAGAGATTCTGTCGTTATCCGTCTTCTATAATACGTTCAACAATCAAAAATATAATATTTCTTTTGGCTGTAAATCTTTCAGTATTATGTACATTTTTACATCTTCACATATGTACGAGTATATTCGTACTCGGAATTTTACTTTTATAAGCTTTCATAGTGTAAAAGGTTCGGAGTGCATTGCCGGCGAGTTAATTAAGTTCGACGTACGACCTCTCTGTTATATCACGCCTCTACCATGTACCTCAATTTTCCAATATAACGAAAAAAGTATCGATTTCATTTGTATACTAAAGCTTTTTTAAGCTTCGTTTGAATTATGGGCTTATGTGCTAAAAATAGGTAAATTTTCTCTTTAGATCTTCTATTAGATTTAGATTTTCCCTTTTTTACTTGCAAATGATGATTTTTATACGAATAAATTATATTTTTATTTTATGAATTATATTTTTAAATATAGTATATCTTGGAGACGTCTAAAACCTTAGTTTTATCGTGAATATGATTGTTGTAAAGCATTCGAAACGTCGGGAATCGAAATAAATCCGTGAAAAAATCCGAAAAGATAGTTTTAATTAAAATATTAAATATTCGCGTAAATCTAAAATAGTATTATTTTTATTGTTATTTATTTAATAACTTTTAACATAAATATAAAGTTTATCAGACACTTAACATCACTAAGTAAATACTAAACGTAGTACTCTTTGTTAGGTTTTTAGATTGTCTACACTCATAACGTTGATTTAGTATGTCTGGAGGATTAGTCAAGATGACATTCTATAATTGTTGAAGAATAAAAATTAAAAAAAATATTATTTAAATGACAAATACATTAAATTGTAATAATATCTATCTATGGTGATTCATATACATCTTATTTCTTACTAATATTATAAATGTGAAAGTTTAGATGGATGTTTGGACGTTTGTTACTCAATCACGCCAGAACGGCTGAACGGATTTGAATGAAATTTTGCACAGAAATAGATTATAGTCTGAAATAGCACACAGGTTACTCTTTATCCCGGAAAACTGTACGGTTCCCGTGGGATAATTTGTTTTTGTTTTTCTAAAGGCGAAACCGAGCGAAGCGAGAGTGAGCGAGTGAGTGAGTGAGTGATATATAGATATGCATTCTTAACCGATTCTAGTGATTCATTTTGTTTAATCCCTAATAGAGATTTAACTCTTAAGCTAAATACAACTTTTATAGCGTTTCAGGAAAATATATTTTTGAATTTTTTCCTCCCTTAGTCTTTGAATGAAAATTAAAAAATCCGATCTTTTAAAAGGATGGTGCATTACTGGCGCGGACGTTAATTGAGTTCAGCCAGCGAGCTTTTATAGCATGTGGGGCACATATCTATGTATGGCTATTTCATTTACCATACATTTATAGAACAAATTATAGGATTTATATTGTCACTAGAAACTCACCCTCGCTCCGCTCGGGTTCGTCCCTAGTTAAGTTTTAACGTTAAGCTTAGGCATGAGATATTTATCCGCAGTAAAAAGTACCCTATATGTTGACCCGGATAACCAGCTATCATCATACCAAATTTCATCAAAATCTGTCCAGTGGTTTTCCCGTGATGCGGTAACAGACAGACAGACAGACAGACAGACAGACAGACAGACAGACAAAAATTCCAAAAACTATAGATTCGGCCTCTGTATCGATAATAATATCTAATTCAATAAGATTTTCCAAAAAATATTTAATGTACAGATTCGGCTTAGTTACAATTTTATAATATGTATAGACTAGCAACTCCCTCTCGCTCTGCTCGGGTTCGACCCTAAGTAAGTTTCGACGGTTAGTATTATAGATTTCTCAGAAATGAGATATTTTCCCACAGTAAAAAGTATCCTATGTGATGACCCGGATAACCAGCTATGATCATACGAAATTTCATTAAAATCTGTCGGGTAGTTTTTTCGTGATGCGTTCCCAGACATACAGACTGACAGACGACAAAAATTCTAAAAACTATAGATTCGGCCTCTGTATCAATAATAATGATTATTTCAATAAGATTTTCCAAAAAATATTTAATGTACAGATTCGACTCAGAATTTTATTATATGTATAGATTAGTGTCTTGTCCTCGCTTCGCTTGAGGTCCTCCCTAGGTACCTAGTAGTATTTGTGTTACTTCCGTTTATAACCTATCTGTGTAGTAAATTTTATCCAAATTAGTCCATTTGTTCAGCGTGAAGGAGAAATAAATATACACATACATACATACAAAAATAGCTCAAAAAAGGCACGGACGTATGTCTGTGGGTATTAGACTTACTCAAATAAAAAAAAACATACATAGTAGCACTAACGACTTACCCTTGATTTACTCGGGTGAATCCTTAGGTGCCTAATAGTTGCCCATACCTACCACTTGGAATGTAAATAAATAAATAAACATGTTGGGACATTAACACACAGCACCATCTGGTTCCATGGTAAGCTACGAGGCCTGTGTTATGGATACCAGATAGTTGATACACTACACATATTATATAATTCTTAAATACATACTTATTATAAATATAAACACCCATGACTGGAGTACAAACATTTGTGCTCATCGCACAAATGAATGCCCCCAGCGGGACTCGAACCCGCGACCGTTGGCATAGCAAGTAGGGTCACTACAAACTAAGCCAAACGTGACGTCAAAAATATATAAAATACAAGCAGAACCTGCGGCGTCGCTCGCGTCGACATAGGAACATAGGCTTCTGCTAGCTAAAACATACTTAATTGTAGCAAGACTCTCAGCAAGTATAAGCATGTTTCCGACAGTAACGAAATACAATTCATCAAAATTAGTACAGCCGTTTAGAAGTCATGATCTGACATACATACATATATGCACAAGTCAAACAGACCCTCTTTTTAAGCTTCGGGTGGACGCTCAACTTCAGTCGATTAAAAATAAAATTTATTTAAAATGAAAAACAAAAACATTTCTAATATTCAATTTCTTACTAATAACCAAAATTATTTCTTTAAAACTCTTTTTAACCACCGACACAAAAAGAGGGGTGTTATGAGTTTGACATCGATGTCTGTCTGTGTGTGTCTGTATCTGTCTGTGGTATCGTAGCTCTCATACGGATGGACCGATTTTGATGCGGTTATTTTTCATTTGAAAGCCAGTTTCATTGCGGTGGTTCTTAGCTATGTTTGGTTAATATTGATCCAGCAGTGTAAGAGTATCAGCGCTTTTCCAAAATGATGTAAGGCATTTTGGCGTATGTTTACTCGATTAAGTGCTTCACGCGTGCCAGTGTAATCGATAAATGACAATTAATTGATAACTTCGACCTGATGCTGCAACCAAAATGGTCTCCAGAGAACCTTCGAAAACTCACAGCAGACATATCGTATTTTTTGGTTTCAATAATTAGTTTCAATGAGTAGGTACCTTGCAGGTTATTGCGTAGGATTTTTTTTTAATTTTTAATTAATTTTTATTATATTTTATAAGTACTTAAAAATATAATTATCCTCAAAATATCAAAAGGTAAATAATTTTTAGTGCCTATAATATTAGAAGTGACGTCAGCTATAATTTTAATTAAGACAAAATCCTTTATAAAACTTGTAATAGCTACGTCGCCTAGTTCACGAACTTTTGCTCCAATTAGTCTTCCATGTAACATTTTCGTTATAAACTTTCGTTAACTTAAAATTTACTACATTCTTCATTTACACTCGATAAGTAAGTGAACATTGTAAAGTGACTCGCTGTTTAAAAATTGTTAAAAGTTTAAAAAACACTTAGAAGTGAAAACTTTTGAAGTGTACATTTTATGCGTACACTTCAGAAGTTTTTTTTTTTTTTATTTAATAAACCTAAAGCTTGTCGATAGCTACTAAACAAAAATATTAAAAATAAAACTAGTGACTCTCCCTCGCTCCGCTTTTTTTCGTCCCTAGTTACGTTCTAACGTTTAGTATAGATTTCTTAGAGATGAGATATTTTCCCGCAGTAAAAAGTGTAAATGTTGACCCGGATAACCAGTTACCATGATACCAAATTTTATTAAAATATTCTGTCCAGTGGTTTTCTCGTGATGCGTTCCCATACAGACAGGTAGACAAAAATTCTAAAAATTATAGATTCGGCCTCTGTATCAATAATAATAACTATTTCAATAAGATTTTCCAAAAAATATTTAATGTACAGATTCGACTCAGTTAGAATTTTATTATATGTATAGATAGGTCTACAAATAGAGGAATATAAGGTACTGAACTGAGTCATTGCCTATTTATATTCGTATAAAGATACGTGAATAGAAAATTCTGTACCCCTTTTTAAGCATATTGGACGTACGGAGTATGAGCTTTGGTATAGTTAAAGTTTATATAGAGAAGGACTGTATAAGATAAAATTTATTAACATAGGTGTGCCTGCGACTCCGCTCGCATAATTTATTTATTTATAACTAGCATTTCCCGCGGCTCCGCCCGCGTTCAGATGATCAAAAACCAAATTCTTAGGTTTTACACATTAGTATACTCTTACATTATACATTACTTTCATTGCGCACCGCATGATTGGTAAATAATGGCAGTTGTCAATGCCACAAAGGTTCCTCCGTTAATTTGCACTTTTTGTTTTAGCAATAACATTTATGTATGTCTATACTTCTGTTTTGTTTGTTTTTTTAGTTTTTCACGATAAACTCTCAAACTACGGAATTAATTTTAATCATTTTTTACTAATAGACAGCTATAGATTATTTTATATATATAGCTGATTATTTAAATTACATAATGATAACTTTTCTTAATTAGCGCTAGTTATTTATTATATTTTCCAAAACGATTTTCAAAAGAAAGTGTAATAAATAAATAATTCTAAGCGAATACATTTTTTTATTTCATATGGCTTTGCTAATATGATTAAAGTCGTAAGCATTTTATTGTGTCCTTTAAGCCTTTACCTTCGAAGAAAAGGTGTCAAGAAAAAGTGAAAAAGTTGAAGTATAACAGAAAATACTTTTTCATAGTTTTTGAGATATGAAATATTTTTAGTTACCCGCTTTGGCAGTTTAACAGCCATAAACTTGTTTTCCATAAAATGTTATAAAATAATATAAATTGAACTTATTTTTACGGTGCAAAAAATGAGTAGGTATTGTGGAAACGTAAATATTATTCGTATTTATTTTAGTCTTAACCATACAAAACACGTAGGTAAGAAAAACAACACAGTATTTTGCTATACGAAACCTAAAATGCGCGAGTTGGATTTACATTTGCTCAATTTTTACATTAAAAGATTAAAAAACATTAACATTATTTACTAAACAATAAAAATTTACAAATATTCTCATTTGAAAATTGTTTCGGCCAACAAAATATTACTAATATGTTACTAATTTATAAAGCCAAAAAGTTTGTTTTATTAAAAATTTAAGCTCGGGCAGGGTCGCGGGTAATTTAGTAGTAATTATAGTAAAGTCATAGAAAGGTTATATCTGTACATTTTTTTTTTTGGATAAAACTACGTATTTTAAAAACACATGGCGACATCTATTGTCAAATAGCTAAATAACACAAATAAATTTTCATTAAAATAACTATTTTAATGAATAAAATAGCGCTGTTAATATTTCTTTTAAGATCAGTTTTTTTTTAATAGTTTTAACATAATATATAAGTATGTTGCCTTGCTAAAATATTAATAGCATCATCGTGCTTTTACTTTAACCAGTTTTTGTATTTTTTCTCAGAAATGAGATATTTTCCTGCGGTAAAAAGAATCCTATGTGTTGATCCGGATAACCTGCTATTACGATACCAAATTTCAAAAAAATCCCTCTAGTGGTTTTACTGTGATGCGGTCACATACAGACAGACAGAAAAAAATCTAAAAACTATAGATTCGGGCTCTGTATCGCTAATAATGAATATTTCAATAAGATTTTCCGAAAAAATATTGAGTTTACGGGTTCGGCTTAGTTACAATTTTATTGTATGTATAGTTACTAATTTATGAAGCGAAAATGTTTGCTTTACTGATAATTTAAACACGGGCGGAGCCGCGGGTGATTTAGTAGTAATTCTAATAAAATCGAAAAAAGGTCATATCTGTACATTAATTTTTTTGGAATTTAAACTATTATTTTAAAAACACATGGCGACATCTATTGTCGAATATCTAAATAACACATAAATAAATATTAATTAAAATAACTATTTAATGGATAAAATAGCGCTTTTGATAATTTAATTTGAAGATAAGCTATTTTTATGGTTTTTACCATATTTTGTAAGTTACCTTGCTAAACTCTTTACAAATAGTATCGTCGTGGTTTTGTTCCTACCAGTTTTTGTATTTTTTTTTCAGAAATGAGATATTTTCTCTCGGTAAAAAGTATCCTATATGTTGACCCGGATAACCAGCTATCATCATACCAAATTTCATCAAAATCCCTCCAGTGGTTTTTCTGTGATGCGGTAACAGACAGACAGACAGACAGACAGACAGACAGACAGACAAAAATTCTAAAAACTATAGATTCGGCCTCTGCGTCGATAATAATGTCTATTTCAATAAGATTTTCCAAAAAATATTTAATGTACAGATTCGGCTTAGTTAGAATTTTATAATATGTATAGATATATAGATAACTTTGCTGCTAAAAGCTAATGCATAATATTGGGTAACCTACCTTTATCTATTTTATACTAACATATAAAGCTGAAATGTTAGTTTGTGCGTTCTTAAAAATTTTTAACCGACTTCCAAAAATGAGGAAGGTATATATTAGTGTTGAATGGTAATAGATTATTTATCTATGTAATATTAATAAAAGAACCTTAATAACATTAAAACTTAATAAATACGGTCTATTTTGAAATCACTAACTTAAATCCTTATACAATTTTGATTGCGACTAAACACTGCCTAAATTGACACTTGAAAGGAATTCTAAACTCAGTAATTAAAAAAGCTATTTAAATTTCGTCTCTCAATATATGAATAAATAATAAATAAATATGTTGAGACATTAACACACAGCACCATCTAGTTCCATGGCAAGTTACGGCTCGTGTTATGGATACCAGATAGTTGATACACTACACATATATAACTTTAAATACATACATATTATAAATATAAACACCCATGACTGGACTACAAACATTCGTGCTTATCACACAAACGAATGCCCCGAGCGAGACTCGAACCCGCGACCGGTGACACAGCAAGTACGGTCACTTTCAAACTGAACCAAACGTATCATCATATGTATTATCTCATAAAATTACTACTTTGACGATGGAATACTATTAGATACAATCTTTAATACGAGTACAACAGGTGCAAAGCTGATGCTTTACACATTAAGCCGAAGCGCAGAGTATAAACAACGTCAAGCCAATATTCTAACTTGGGGATTCTAAGTAGTTTGAAACAAAAAACCCAACTAATTCGGCCCGGCCTTGCATACGAACTTACGGTATGTAGCTGTAATGTTAGATACTAACGAATGAGGCAGTCAAGAGGAAAATCAAAGACTACATGAGAATACTAGCAACCTACCCTACTTCGCTTACGTGCGTCTCTGAGTACGCAGAATTTGTTCACAATTAGTTTTTTGCATGGTACACTCATTCTTTATATAAAATAAAAGTAGCCTAAGTAATTCCTTATAACATAAGCTATCTGCCAGTGAAAGCCTCATCTAAATCGGTCTAGCCGTTTCAGAGATTAACCGGAACAAACTGACAGACAGGCAGATAGACAAACAGCCATTTCTTTTTTAAGTCCCGTATATATATACTATGTATGTATGTACTCTCATTTGTATTTAATAAAAAGCTGTTATTTTAATATTACACACAGACACTTTAATTTTATTTATTTGTATAGATATAGCATTATTAATAATGTCGTGGTTACAATTAAAATCTAAGCTAAGTTATATATATTTTAACATTCCATTTATAGCCACAGTGCTGTAATCCGGCCGTAATATGTAGATAGTACTACGCGTAGGCTGACGCGTAGGTAATTAAAGATTGTTCTAAGAATCCTTCTTGACATAAGAAAAATTCTTAGTGAGATCTTGTATGTATTTAAAACTAGCGACTTACTCTCGCTTCGCTCGGGTTCGTCTCTAGGTATATTATATATAGTTTATAGTTTACATAGAAGAAATATGGAAAAAATATTATGTATGTACATACAACTTCCCTATTTGAATCGGATATTATTCAATTTTCATTGGTTTTAATTTTTTTCGTGGGACACTATTTTTTTCCTAAAATAAAAGTAGCCTAACTTACTCCTTATTACATCAGCTATCTGCCAGTGAAAGTCACTTCAAAATCGGTCCAGCCATTTCAGAGATTAGCCGGAACAAACAGACAGACAGACAGACAATAATAGTAAAAAATGTTGTTTTGGTATATGTACCGTGTATACATCCATATGCATTAAGTAAAATGCGGTTATTTTAATATTACAAACAGACACTCCAATTTTATTTATCTGTATAGATTTGTTCCTAGGTAAATTTTAATGGTAAGTCTGGAATAGATACATTATACATTGACGACACGTTTGGTTCAGTTTGTATCACTACAAACTTACTTGCTGTGACAGCAGTCGCGGGTTCGAGTCCCGCTGGGGGCATTTATTTGTGTGGTGAGCACGAAAGTTTGTGCTTCAATCATGGGTGCGTGCTTATATTTATAATATGTACCTATTTATTTAAAATTATATATGTGTAGTGTATCAACTATCTAGTATCCACAACACAAGCCTCGTAGCTGACCATGGAAATAGATGGTGCTGTGTATTAATATCCCAACATATATATTTATTTATATTATATATACATAGATATGATAAGTTATGGGTTGTGTTATAATGTGTTTTCCCATGGGAATGAGATAACCTCAACCAGTAAGTAGTCTATGTCATTCTCCAGCCCTCCAACTATCTCTAAAAAAAATCACACCAATCCTTCACTCTGTTCCGACGTGAAAGAAGGACTGACAAACAAACAAACAAACAAACACACTTTCACATTTATAATATTAAATATTATAATATGGATGTCAGTATCTTCACGGTTATCTATATCTTGATTCGACCTTTGACGTGGAACATAATAATATTATTACATATGTATATGTGTTTTTCCAATCATTGTTCCTACGACAACTTTATCGTACAATAATCTAGAGTTGTTTTCCCAAAAGAATCCCACAAAAAGATGAAAATCTCAGCCTATTTCCAATACTCATATCTCGAGAGATTCAAATACGTTCTGTGTCCGCTGGACAGAATTGACTATCTAACCAATATATTTGAAAGCAAATTATAAATCGATACACTGAGTAAGTTTTCTCTTGAATCATTTGAAATAATATTCCACTGCATTTGTAGAAGAGAAAAAGAGAGTAAACTTACCTTTCTCTTAATCATGATATAAATGTAATACTAGCGACTCACCCTCGCTTCGCTTCGGGTTCGTTCCTAGACAAAAAAAAGTCTATCCCACGGGAACCGTACATTTTTCCGGGATGTATATCCTATAGTCTTCCTCAATTAACGGGCTATCTAATGCAAAAAGAATTTTTCAAATCGAATTAGTAGTTCCTAAGATTAGCGCGTTCAACTAAACAAACAAACAAACAAACAAACTCTTCAACTGTATAATATTAGTATAGATTTATTACCCGACTAACGACTCACCCTTGCTTCGCTCGTATTCGTCCCTTGGTAATTCTTTAAATTCACATAATATTCTTATTTATGAACCGATTGAAATAAAACAAATACTAAATGTTAAGTGAAGCTTACCATAATACATTAGTGAAAACCGCACCCAAATCGGTTAAGTCTTTTCTGAGATTAGCACAAATGCACAGACAAACAGACAAAAATTCTAAAAATCTTTGTTTTGGGTTCTATTGCCTTAATTAAGACTCTCAATAATAGTTTTTCTCAAATACCTTTCATGCACAGACAGCGATCAGTTACACTTTTATTATATGTATAGATTTCCATAGAGAATTAAATACACATACAAAATGTGCTATCCAAAAAGCAAAACATTCATCTTTATTTTTCTTTGTAAGTATATTATTGTCTTATTCTCGGAAACCATTAATTGAATTGCACTTTTTTTTTCTGTTAATTTTATTTTTTTAAGTATTTAATTACTATAAAAAATTACAGTCTTCCCAGAATGCATTTATATCAAAAGCTCACGTTTCTGTGAAATCCCGCAGGCCCTGGGATCACTGAAGTCTGGTGTTCTCAAGCTTAATATCTCTACATATAATAAAACTGTAGAAGTCGAATGTCTGTACATAGAAAAAAATGCTTAAAACCGAGTCAGGGGGATGTAAGAAGAGAAATAGAATAAATCCAGATTTTTTCATTTTTTTTTTATTTCTCTGTCTGTTTGTTTGTTTGTACGGGTTAATCTCCGAAACTGTTGAACCGATTTAAATGAAATTGTGCATGGTGGTGTCTTATATCCTCGGTCAACATTTTAGATACTTTTCATCCCGGAAAAATAAAGAGTTCCCGTGGGATAGTTAAAAAACTATAGTAACTTATACAGCTTAGTACACAAAAACTACTGATTGGATTGGACACTATATGTAATAAAACTAGCTTTTTACCCCGGCTTGCGAGGTTTAATTAGGTATCCTAAAATATTTTATCTATACAAAAGCTACTTCTTGTACTTTATAAAGGAAGTTTTAGAAGATGAGACTCTAAGGCTACTTTTTAACCGACTTCAAAAACAGAAGGGGGTTCTCAATTCGGTTGTATTTTTTTTAAGTTTGTTACTTCAGAACTACGTTATTTATTAGCCGATTTAAACTCTTTCTTTTAATTTGTTTTAAAGTTTATACTTTTCATTTGGTTCCATTTAAATTTGTAGAAAGAATACCACCCCTAAGGGTGGTAGGGTGGTACCACCTTGGTAGGAGAACGGCCGATGCAAGGCAAATATATTTCGATATACGAGTATATAAATACATCACAAATTGATGTTTATTATTTTAACTGTTATTAAAGTTCATTCCTTGTTATATTTTCCTTTAAAATATTCTTATCTTAAAGCACACCGACTTCGAAAATATCTGATTACGGTATCTTTAGTAAATGAAAACCCCCGTTCAGTTATTTTTGACTTTTTAGTGTCTTGAAGTCGGTTTTTATTTTTATCCCAATAGTTGAATATATATATATATATATATATATATATATATATATATATATATATATAACTTTAAATACATACATATTATAAATATAATCCCCCATGACTGGATTACACATATTCGTGATCATCACACAAATAAATGCCCAGCGGGACTCGAACTCGCGACCGCTGGCACAGCAAGTAGGGTCACAACAAACTGAGCCATACGTATCGTCAATATAACTAATGTATTGATTAAAATCTTTCTGCACAAAGGAGTTTGACCAAACTTTTAATTAGTAAAGTTTAGAGACGCGTTATAGTTTATTCATGTTGCTACCTAACTTCAAAATTAGATGTGAAATAAGTAATATCAAATCATAAACCCATGTATGTTAGTTACTATGTTACGCCACTCCACTCGTGTAATCGTATTCAGCCATTTTAACGTCCCAATGCTGGGCAAAACGAGGACCATGCTGGCCAAGTGCGAGTTGGCGGACTTTACATGTCTTTCGAAAACTTGCTAGGTTCCCTCTGATATGCAGGTTTCCTCGATTTTTTCCTTCCATAAAACAAGTGGTAATCATGTTAGATGAATCGCACATGAAAATATCAGAGGTGCGAGACCCGGGATTTGAACCCGCTTCACTCGGTTTTTAAACCAAACTTCTTTCTAAACCTACTTTAGGACATAAAATCATTTATTTCAAAATTCAATATTTTAATTTAACCTGGCGGCAAATTTTTCTCTGGAATAATTTATTTCATGTTGAATGTTTTTGAAGTAACTTGGTAATAAAATGTGTATTTTAAGAACTCAGTACATTTTTCCCACCTTTCTCGATAAATTCAAATAAATCCAATAAGCCGCCTGGCGACGTAATTCATTACTTTATTCCTTCCCACAGAGTTACTTACTGTTGATTTGTTTTTCTAAACATGCAAAGTAATCTGTTTGTATAAGTCTTAATTAAGGAAATGAGAAAGTATAATCGGTTATTTTTATTTTCAAATACAGAAACTAAATTACA
Source organism: Fabriciana adippe (assembly GCA_905404265.1). Taxonomy (NCBI): domain Eukaryota; kingdom Metazoa; phylum Arthropoda; class Insecta; order Lepidoptera; family Nymphalidae; genus Fabriciana; species Fabriciana adippe. The sequence goes on from FR989993.1 coordinate 1,266,531, forward strand.
CTGGCGATACGTTTGGCTCAGTTTGTGACGTTACTTGTTATGCCAGCGGACGTAGGTTCGAGTCCCGCTAGGGCACTAATGTGTGCGATGAGCACGAATGTTTGTACTCCAGTTATGGGTGTTTATATTTATAATATGTATGTATTTAAAGTTATATGTGTAGTGTATCAACTATATGGTATCCATAACACGAGCCGTGTTAATGTCCCAACATATTTATTTTATGAATATATATATATATATATATATATATATATATATATAATGTAAAGAACTATTATTTTCAGAGTCGAGTGATTTAAAACGCTTTCATCGACAGCATCAGACAGCTCTTTGATCTCTACCTTCCGTTTTACGACGGAACTTGTATTTGTTGAGTGGCGGTACTTAACCCCACACTTTGCTTTTGAAAACTGAAAGCAGACTCTTCTTGACTTTTAATTTTTTATCTATTAAATATAAAGTATTTACTATATGATTTATATAAAGTTACTTGTTATGACTGATTATTAATGCTCACGTCAAACTGCCGTCATTGAACAGCTGTAATTTTGACAGCCGTTCCTGTTACATATCTAATGATGTTACATGTTACGTTTGCGCATTCAAGGTAATTCAATAGTGAGGTTAAAAATAAGGCCCCACTCAGAAACCATATCCGCTTTTACTTTTGAATAAAACATCTTTTGAACTGTAATACACGAGGCTCTTTCTCATTTCACTCTGTTCTTGTCAAAGCCGGTAGAAAAAAAATGAATCGACCTTGACCTTGAGATCGCAGGACCAGGTTTTATGCGCTCTTTGAGATACAAGGGTATAAGTTAACACTCCACCAACTTCCTAACTCTAGGTTTTTGTTGAGGATTTCTTAATAGAAAAACTCAATACCTGCACAGACCTTTTTTTTTAATGTTGGGAAATGCATTTACGCATACCACCTGTAGACAAACAGGTGGTTATGTGGGACTCAACGGCTAGAAAAGCCAGTACTACCCACTAAAACCCAACAAAACCTTCCCCGTCTTAATGAGGCGTCGCAGGATCGCTTACGCACTCAACTTCGATGCCCCGACGGCAGGTCTGCCGAAGCAGACCACAGCAACCATGGGGTTGCTCCACAGTCCGCTATGCTATCAGAGAAGTATCAGGAGCAACCCGTCTATACCTGCACAGTCCTGCTACTCGAACCCAGAACCTCTGGATGTGCAGATGTACATACTAGCCATAGACGAGATAGTCAAAACTCGAGTTTTGATTATATCATTAGTAAAAATAAAATAGAGATTTTGAACTACAAAATATATGTTACTATAGAGGACACCCCAGCAAGTAATTAAAAAGTAAAAAATTGAGGGTATTTTTATAACATGTTATAAAATTTCTGAAAAAAGTTATTTATAGTTTATTTAATCAAATGCTGCGTAACAATAATTTTCCAGCTTTAAGATGTTACCAAGTTGATCTTCTAAGAGTTAATATTATAAAAGATCCATTTTATAGCTGTAAGATGTCAAGGGAATAGTGGAAAGTCATAATGTACTCGCAACATCCAAATATATTCAAATTAATAATAAAGTCAAGTACGAAGAGGCTTTGCAGTGCTATTAAACTTTAAAACCAAGCTGACAGTCGGGAGTACAGGCTGTTATAAACTTATTTTATATTTTGACTGCTTTATTGGTCTAGTGGATAACATGTACAAATTAAATTAGATACAGATCGAAAGGTCCTGGGTTCGAGTACCGGCTCGGGCTAAAAGAAGTGGCTGGATTTAATAATCAGAAAACAGAATAACGATCCAGAATGTTGGCGGAAAATCGACGGTGTTCACACCGCCGTGCCCCGGAGAGCACGTTAAACTATCGATCCTTAGCCTTATCTCTTATCGGCCGTATCAAGTTATTGTCCCACCGGAATACAAAGTTAAAAGGAGCAGAGAGTGTAGGTACTCGGACCTGCAATATGTCCCACACGGTTAGGTAAAGTGATTGACTGCCATGATCGGCTTTACGTGCTCTATGAGGCACGGGAGTATAACACCGCCAACTTCCCAACTCCAGACTGCTACTGAGGATTCCATAAAAAAACTCAATTAACTTGGTCCGACCCGGGACTCGAACCTAGAACCTCCGGATCTGCGGCCGTACATGCTAGCCACTAGACTACCGAGGCAGTTAATATATTATTATCTTACGTTTAAACGTTTAGTATAGATTTCTCAGAGATGATATATTTTCTCGCAGTAAAAAGTATCCTATATGTTGACCCGGATAACCAGCTATCATAATACCATATTTCATCACAATCCCTCCAGAGGCTTTTCCGTGATGCGGTCACAGACAGATAGACAAAGAGACAGAGAGACACAAAAATTCTAAAAACTAAAGATTCGGTCTCTGTATCGATAATAATGTCTGTCTTAATAAGATTTTCCAAAAAATATTTAATGTACAGATTCGACTTAGTTACCATTTTATTATACATATGTATGGATAATACATTTATACCAGGCTTTTTTTCGATGCACGCGAAGTCGCAAGCAAAACCTAGTTTATATTGATAACAGCAATTTGTTTACTGAATAAGCGAATACTATTGTCGCAATAAACATGGCTCTTATGTGGGCTGAATAGGTACAAAGAGTTTACTTCGCAATTTCGTGGATATATTTGAAGTCAAACAATACCTTATTGAAGTCACTGAGACGTGACTTTGCTACATTTTTTCGTAAATTCATTGTTATCAGATTTGGTGGAATATATTTTGTATAATACCATGAATTTCTAGGCAGTGGTAGCCCAGTGGTAACGCGCTCGCTTGGGAAACCGAATGAAGCGGGTTCAAATGCCGGGTCTCGCACCTCTGACATTTTCATGTACGAATCATTTCTAACATGATTACCACTTGCCTTACGCTGAAGGAAAACATCGTGAGGAAACCTGCATGTCTGAGAGAACCTAGCAAGTTTTCGAAAGACGTGTGAAGTCCGCCAATCCGCACTTGGCCAGCGTAGTGGACTATGGCCTGTTTCCCCTCCTATTGAAGGAAGGCCCGTGCCCAGCAGTGGGACGTTAAAAAGGGCTGAATACAATACCATGAATTTCTATAATACATCACTTCTTTTACTACATTCTTATGTAGGTGAAAAATTAAAAAAAAAAACAAAATTTGTATGTTTGTTTGTATTCGATTTAAAAAAAAAACAAATGTTGTTACTACAACGTATAGAATACATCTATAGGTATAATAAAATTGTAACTAAGCCGAATCTGTACATTAAATATTTTTGGAAAACCTTATTGAAATAGACATTATTATAAATACAGAGGCCAAATCTATAATTTTTAGAATTTTTGTATGTCTGTCTGTCTGTTACCGCATCACGAAAAAAACCACTGGACAGATTTTGATGGCTGGTTATCCTGGTCAACATATAGGATACTTTTTACTGCGGGAAAATATCTCATAAACGTGAAATAAAAAGAAAAAGAAATAAAAAGGAAAAAAAAATATATGTATATACCTAAATAGATATGCATATTATAATAAATGGGCCAATAAGCGTATTGTATACTTGATGCAGTCCTCGTTCAAATGCTTTTATTTTTAAAGAAAGAAATAGTTTATTATGGAATAATTTCTTTTGAAGCATTATTGGAAAACGATTACGTCGTAACATGCCCTTGACTAATGTGAATATTATTTTAAATTTAATAAATAGGGCAATACGAAGCTTTTTACTTACTACGACTACGTTTTAACCTTTCATATCTTTATATCATTGACCAACTTCTAAATAAATAAATATGTTGCGACATTAACACACAGCACCATCTAGTTCCATGGTAAGCTACGAGGCTTGTGTTATGGATACCAGATAGTTGATACACTACACATATATAACTTTAAATACATGCATATTATAAATATAAACACCCATGACTGGAGTACATACATTCGTGCTCATCACAAACAAATGCCCCCAGCGGAACTTGAACCCGTGACCGCTGGCACAGCAAATAGGGTCACTACAAACTGAGCCAAACGTGTCTTCAAAGTGTCTAAAAAAGGAGATTTATTTTTTTAAGGTTAGTTTTTATCTTCAGAGCGATCATTTAATTTACAAATGATTTTAATCTCGCTTCACTCGAGTTTGTACCTAGGTACGTACGTAGCATTGATGTATTTTAATAGATCTTTAGAAATAATTCCATAATACGTTGTTTTTATATAACTCTATTGGTTTACGCGAAGCGAGCCAATAAAGCTCCCAGTCGGCATAATTTTTTTCGACATCTTCAATAATCATCGTCATATTTTAACCAATTTACACAAAGCCTTAATGAATTATACACTTATAATTATAATTTTCCTCATGAATAATTCCGACTATTGGGATGATATAGCTTATAGCCTTCCTCAGTTAACTTTCAGTTTTCTGCTTTCCTCAGTTAGCTATCTAATGCAAAAAGATTTTTTCAAATCGGATTAGTAGTGCCTGAGATTAGCGCGTTCAACCAAACAGACAAACAAACAAACTCTTCAGCTTTATAATATTAGTATAGATTTAATAAAACTTACTCATAACTATCGACAAATCTCGTACTTTCAAACGGACAAATCAATTCAAAGTACCCACAACCTTATAAATTAAGAAATTAGTTCTCCAATTTCTGTATAGCGTGAAGGAGTCTGTACGTATACATACATTCTTGTTTACGCACCGTTGTATTATTACTCGATTTGGCGTTCCACTTCATAACTTATTCATGAGGCATGTTCTAGCGGAGAATGCGTTAAAGTTTCCGTTCTCAAAACAGTTCTGAATATCATACACTTGTGCAAGATTGTTTATGTGATTTATTCAATCCATCCGTATTAATATATCATTTTTCGCGTATGATACCGTTGGTACTTATCCTCTATCATAATTTCGAAATAGTCTTTTCTAACTTAATTCGGATAAAACTTTTTTTTAGTATTATTACAGAAAGAAGTTATGACTTTATTTTATTGCTAGTGAACGAAAATAAGAAAATAAAAGAGAAAAGAAGAAAACAAAAACAAATCTATCCCATCGGAACCATATATTTTCCCGGGATAAAAAGTAACCTATGTCCAGACTATAATTTATCTCTGTGTTTAAATAATAATTGATAAATATCTTTTCTAGCTAACTAGCGACTCACCCTCGTATCGTACGCTTTAACGGTTAGTATGGAATAGATAGTCGATCCCTCTGTGAAAAACATAAACAAATCTATCCCACGGGAACCGTACATTATATCAGGATAAAAAGTGACCTATGTGCTATTCTAAACTATAATCTATATCTATGTCAAATATCATCCAGATCCGTTCAGCCGTTCTGGCGTAATTGAGTAACAAACATCCAAACATCTAAACTTTCACATTTATAATATTAGTAAGATAGACTCATAAACTAAAGCATTTAAGCTATAATAAGCTCGTAGAAACACATAAAGAGATACGATAAAAAGAATTTACAGAATTTCCGCGAAGTAACGAGATTGAAATCATTTGAAGGTGGCATTTGCGTAGTTGTGTGGAAGGAAACAATTTCTTTGCGACCATATTACGTTTGAAGCACTCGATGGTTACGAGAGTGACAACGTATCCATGTCATTTATACTCTACGTTTCAAATCATTTTTTTTTTCTATATACTGGTACTTCAGAATTACACTTATTGTATATCAAAACAAATAAAAAAACTACCATCAGCTATACAATAATCGTGTGTGTTTGTTTGTTATTCCGAAATGGCTAGATAGATTTAGGTAGACTATATAAGACCTAGAATGCATAGCCTATTGCAACAGTGGGTTTACACTGTGTTGTATACCGAAACGGTTTTCGTCTACAGTTTCCAGTAACTTGAGCAAATATATAGTTTTCACGCCGTATAGCAAAACCTGATCCGGCTAAACCGATTTGTTTATTCGGAAAACTGTACCTATATGGAAACCGATTCGAGAAACTGCATTGTGTTAACGAAATAATTCACATATCACAAATCGTCTATAGTTTACCAAATCGGCGAACCGAATCGAAAAACATATTAATTTGACATTCATACACATATATTATGTTATTTTGCCGATGCCGAACTGTATACGGATACCGGAAAGTGCAAACACGGTCTTAGGCATATACGGACAAGCCAAGCAAGGAAAAGTGCTATTAATATAAATAAAATAATGATTTTACTGAGATTAACCGCCTACGCGTGGAATATCACAGAGCTTACCCCTACACAATACAAGTACACTCTGTATTTCTTTCTCTCTTGAATTCAAAGGGTTAATCCCATTAACATGATAAATGCGAAACTTTGGATGGATGTTCGTCACTGAATCACGCCAAAACGGCTGAACGGATCTGGATGAAACTTGGCACAGAGATAGATTATAGTCCGGCATAGTACTTTTTATCCCGGAAAAATGTACGGTATACATTTGAAAAACTGCCGATGCCTTTTATATTGTAAACTTTTTCAAACAATACTTAATAATATTTACACGTTAACATTGCTCTTGTAAAGTTTTGAAGTTTGGTGGTTTTTTGCTTTGTATCCCTGCAACAACATATATTACAACTAGCGGCTTACCCTCGCTTCGCTCGGGTTCGCCTCTAGACAAACAAATCTATTCCATGGGAACCGTACATTTTTTCCGGTATAAAATGTAGCCTATTTGTTATTCTGACGTATGAACTATATTATTGTAAAATTTCATTAAAATCCAATCAGTAGTTTTTGTGTACTAAGCAGTATAAGTTACTATCTAATTCTCTTCTTACATCCCCCTGACTCCGTTTTTAGCATTTTTTTTATGTACAGACATTTGACCTCTACAGTTTTATTATATATATAGATATAAATAAAAAAATACATTCTGTTTCCCTGTTTCCATCTAAAGATCGTTGATCGTGTCGTACAGTTATAACAAGAATTGACGTTATTTTACATTCTACTTCTCGCCTTTATTTTCGTCGCTCAATTGCCACCGTCATTTTGCTCCTTAGGTATAATTTTTATAAATAAGTAAACAACCTGCCCTAGCATTGTGAAGTGTAATGTGACTCATGTATAATAATATCTATACATATAACTAAATTATATGTTTAAATCAGATTAATTAATATAAAATTATTAGATCCACACGCCATTTATAATAAACCTTCTTAAACCAAACTTTCATAACAATCAGATGAATGATAAAAAATTCATAGATCACAAACGGACAACATAATTTTTATATATATAAGTACATCATTCAGTAAATATTTTTCGATTTATACCTTATTATCTTCAAACATGTCAATATCCACAAAACAGTTTTACACCCTCGTATTAGATTTAGGCAAATGCAAATGCGGCACTTTTCGATTTGCTTAGATCTTAACCAATTTCATGATTGATAAAATAAAAAATCTGACAGGTGCGAGTCTTAACTAGCACATCTAGATTTCACCACCATGAGAACTTATAGCTGACTACTATTAGGCTTAAACAAAAATGAACTTAGAAATTTTAATTTTAATTCTACAAACCATAGTAGTTTAAGTTTGATAGATTTCTATACTATTTCATGATTTGACTGCAGAATTATCTGTCAGACATTTATTTATCAAACTTCAATAAATTAATAAGATTATCATTTTTGCCTTCAGGCTAAAGAACCCTTAAAATCGTCAGAATAAAACAAATCATAATAACGATGGATTTTACTCAATCTCAAAGGAGAAAATAGAAAAACAATAGAGAAGGTCGATGGATAGCCTATAGTGAAGTAAAAATTTAGTTTTCTATTAGTAAGTGCATTTTCGGTACATATCAAATCCCAAAAATTACTTCCACCAATTGTTATATTATTATTTCAACATCATTTGTATTTAATCATTTTTAACGTCCCCCTGATGGGCACATACCTACCCTTAATGCGAGGGAGATCAGGCTATAGAAGAAAATAATATAATATAGAAAATAATTAAATTTACCTATCTATACAAAAAAGCTGTTTCCAAATTTTTTATTGACTAGCGACTCACCCTTGCTTCGCTCGGGTTCATCCCTAGGTACATACGTTTTAAAGGTAAGTACAATGTACATACATAGGTATAGAAAAGTGGACAGGTTGTATTATATTTTTTCTCCTTATTTAAACTTTCCTTGTACCTTAAGGAACATTCGAAAAAAAATTAGCTGAATAGTCGAGCCGCTTCGGAGTTTTGCGCTTAGCAACATTCATTTTTATATATATATATATATATATATATGTATATATATATATATAACACTAAAGCACGTCACTAGACAAAACAAAAGAAAATCGGTTGATAAACAGTCCAGATAAAGATATATGTTAAGATAAATGTACAGATATTATTATAAACTAGCGACTCACCCTCGCTCCGCTCGGGTTCGTCCCAATTTACATTTTAATGTTTAGTACAGATTTCTCAGAGATGAAATATTTTCCCGCAGTAAAAAGTATCCTATATTGACCCGGATAACCAGCTATGATCATACCAAATTTCATCGAAATCTGTCCAGTAGTTTTCTTGTGATGCTTTCCCAGAGAGACAGAGAGAAAAAACTCCAAAAACTATAGATTCGGCCTCTATATCGATAATAATGATTATTTTAATAACATTTTCCAAAAAATATTTCATGTACGGATTCGACTCGATTAGAATTTTATTATATGTATAGATATCGTTTACTTTATTCATCGTATACGATCAATAACTTATTAGCTTAAACGCTTCAAAGTATTGACTTTGATTAGATATTTTTCTTTGGCGTGGCTTTTATTTAATAGAATGCGATCGATGCGATAAGACACGTTTTCTTTACAGATACCTGTTCAATCTTATTTAGACGAAATACAATTATTTATTTACGTCCAAAATATCTTTTTAAGTACTATATTATTATATATTTTTTGAAGTATATTACTACACTTTTGATGTTATCTATATACTAATACGTGAAGCAAAAACTTTTTACCCCTTTTTTACGAAAATTGCGCGGACGGAGGAGTATGAAATTTTCCACACTTATGTATGTTTATATAGAGAAGGAGTGCAGAATTGTAATATTTTTTTAATTATGCATAAAAAATACATTAAATTAATAAAAAAACATTACACACACTATCATGTATTTGACACACACACGCATGTGTACCTACTCTTTTGTTTATTGTTAAAGTCTGTGGTCAAATTGAGAGTAGATTAATATTGTAATATACGCAAGACAATAAATATATAACTTAATGAACTACGGTTGATTTTCAACCACGCGGCGATCACTGGTTATTATAAACCTATATATTTGTTGAATTGGACTAGGTCCCAAAATTTAATTAAAATACTAGATCTAGTACTAATAATAAGCAAAAATTTTAAATTTGAATTATTTCATTTTTACCATATGTAAAACTCAATTTACGTACTGAACCGGAATATCCACATCCCTGCAGCATATTCGTTGTCATGATGTGGCGTAACGAGATTGTTTTCTCATACAACCGTGACGTCTCTACGGAGCAACGGTATCTCGACGCCTTGGGATTCTGTTATATACAGTCTAGAAAACTTCGATTCTTATGCTTTACTTCAATCATGGTCATGTGAGAGACCAACGTCTTTGTCGTCTCAAAAATTATTGTAGAACTCGCGGCTTCGCTCGCGATCAAACTACGAAAAATACGAAATTTCATGCAAATGTCCAAGAAATAAAAAGCTTCATACAACCTTTTATCTCCTATTTCACCCCCTCGTGGGTTGAATTTTAAAAAATTCTTCCTTATTGGATACCTACGTCATAAGAGGAATACGTGTGCGAAATTATATCCCTAAGGGTTTGGCCTGTGCGTTGATACATCAGTCAAATACTGTTGCCTTTTCTACATAATATAGATGTATAGCTATTACCAGACATTTAGTTTGAAGAAAAGAGAAAATGGCACCGAAGTACCTTAGAATAAAAAAAATGGATAAATTATTTTAATTAATCTTGTATAGTTGAACAATTTTAAATTATTTAATTTGGATTGCTACTTTTGTAATTTATTTGAAAACAAGCGACTCACCCTTGCTACGCTCGGCTTCGTCCCTAGGGGGTATGTACGTTTTAATGGTTAGTATAGATTATATTGACCCGGATAACCACCTATCATCATATCAAATTTCATCAAAATCCGTCTAGTGGTTTCCTGTTTGGTCTGCGTTCCTAGACAGACAGACAGACAAATAAACAGACAGACAGTAATTCTAAAAACTATAGATTCGGTCTCCGTATCAATAATAATGACTATTTCAATAAGATTTTCCAAAAAATATTTAATGTACAGATTCGACTCAGAATTTTATTATATGTATAGATAAATAGATTTTGTATAAGTTGTTTTTGCTGTAGTCAAAATTATAAAGCATACTTTCTTAGGTAATAAATATGTTTTTAAAATGTGGTCATATTATCTATTAATTCACTTTTATTTGTATTCAGCCCTTATTTTTTTAACGTCCCGCTGCTGAGCACGGGCCTCCCTTCAATACGAGAGGGATCAGGCCATAGTCCACCACGCTGGCCAAGTGCGGATTGGCGGACTTCACATGTCTTTCGAAAACTTGCTAGGTTCTCTCAGATATGCAGGTTTCCTCACGATGTTTTACTTCGCCGTAAGGCAAGTGGTAATCATGTTAGAAATGATTCGCACGTGAAAATATTATAGGTGCGAGACCCTGGATTTGAACCCGCTTCACTCGGTTTCCCAAGCGAGCGCGTTACCACTGGGCTACCACTGCCCTTTTATTTAAATTAAAAAAAAAGTGTAGTACAGTATTGTTAGTTTTAGCCTGAATATTCCATTATCCCCATAATTTTAAATGGTACTGCAAGAGACCACTCTTAGCTATAATATTTCTGGTTAACCTTATGCAGGCCGTATGCTTGTTAATTATAAGTAGGTATATACTTAGATATATTTAAATCGATATAATAATTTAATTAAACTTGTTTACGTAATCTCTTTGTTAGCTTAGTTCTTGGTAGTTCAGTGGCTGGCATGTATGTTTGGCTGCAGATCCGGAGGTCCTGGGTTCGATTCCCGGGTCAGATCAAGGTTAACTATTGAGTTTTTCAACAGAATGTTGTTGGGATGATAACAGTGTTTCACCTCCGTCCTACGGTTCTGCATCTTAACTCTAACTGATCATATCGAAGTATCGTCCCACCAGACTTTGAGAGTCAAGAGAAATATAGCTTGCACACAAGTGCATACATATACAATACAAATATAAATAAATAAATAAATATGTTGAGACATTAACACACAGCACCATCTAGTTCCATGGTAAGCTACGAGGCTTGTGTTATGGACACCAGATAGTTGATACACTACACATATATAACTTTAAATATATACATATTATAAATATATGTATACATATACAATACAAATATGTATACATATACAAATATGTATGTACATTTGAGCATTGTAATTAATATCTGACTAGTCTCAATGAGATTCACCGCAGTAGTTGAAATCGATTAGATCCTCCTAACCTAACGCTTTATTATACCTACAAATATCAATCAATACAGATTAAACTTAATAATTATTATAGTTTTAAAACACCAAAAAAATACACTTTTCATGGATTGAAACGTTTGGGGTTCGTAAAGGTAATTCATATGAGCCCAAACTCGAGGAGTTTACTAATAGCCACTGAAGAGTCCCACTATCCACATCCTTGCTGCATCATCAGATCAGCTCTAAAATACCAAATTATAGTACTGTCATTCGAACTACATGTACATACAATATTTCATTTTAATACGACAATTCGAAGTAGATTAAAATTGACTTTCAAGATTTGATTACATTGTCCGTTAATTACAAGTGAAGCTAATATAAAAGTGTGTTAAAGTGTAGTCTCTTTAAAAAATTTTATTTTAAAAACAGTTCAAAAAGAAATAAAAGGGAGTGGATATTTTCAATTTTTTTATGTTATTTATATTCTATCGTCTGTCTGTTCTATCTGATATCGTCTTTAGTAGTTACTAACCTTGTGGGCGTTATCAGGGCTCAAATAATAAAGTATTCAATGTTCAATACAGTTTAATGAAGGAGACCACAATGTTATAAACTTGAAATGGTCATTCTAATAATTTAATTGAGCAAGCGGGTTCTCAAGAACGGATCATACCTCCACATTTAATATCGAAACAACTCTCCAATGATCTGCCACGATCAACCAACTGTACAATTTCGTATATTTTCAACGAATATCATGATGGCGTCTCAAGACGTAGCCTCGACCCTTAATCTATACATATAATAAAATTGTAGAGGTCGAATGTCTGTACATAGAAAAAAAAAGTTAAAAACCGAGTCAGGGGATGTAACAAGAGATCCTGATTTTTTTCAAATGTTTTGTTTCTCTGTCTGTTTGTCTGTTTATACGGACTAATCTCCGAAACTGTTGGAACGATTTAAATGAAATTTTGCATGGTGGTACCTTATATTCCCGGTCAACATGTTAGATACTTTTTATCCCGGAAAGTTAAAGAGTTTCCGTGGGATAGTTAAAAAACTATAGTAACTTATACAACTTAGTACACAAAAACAACTGGTTGGATTTTAATGAAACTTTACAATAATATAGTTCATACATCAGAACAACAAATAAGCTACTTTTTATCTCGGAAAAATGTACGGTTCCCGTGGGATAGATTTGTTTTTGTTTGTCTAGAGGCGAAACAGAGCGAAGCGAGGGTGACCCGCTTGTTTGACAAATAAAAACTAAACTAAATAACATAGTGACTTTAAACATTAGTAACGTTTTACATTCTAGCAGAAAAAAGTGACTAAAATCTCCTCCGACATATATAATACCATTTACTAATACCATTTTGTAATATTAATACCATGGGTTAATTACGTTTACCTCAATCATATCTAATACAATACTCAAAGTTTCTAATACATATATGCTTCAGATTATTCTAGACTTAGTAATTATCTACATATCAATCACATTATAATGTCATGTACATGTATGAAATTACTTATATGTGATTTTGGTATCCGCGACTATGTCTGTATAAAAATTTATTTTCGAAGTGAAATCTTCTTTAGCCGCGTTGAGCGATTTTTGATAAGGGCAAAACTTATGGGTTCGCGTCACCGACATGCTACGTATGACGTGTAACATGCCGACGCGGTCTAGCGCAGACTGGCGATGCGCAGCCTAATATGTTTTGATTAATAAATAAACTGTATGAAAATGTATATAATCATTGCTCAGAGTGCCAATAGATGTGAAAATTAGACTAACAATTTCAATTTACAAATTATGAAATTTTATTTATTCATAGTAGGTACTATAGTTAATTTAAAAATAAAAAAAAAACACAGTTATTCCAAATTTATAAGTTTTCACTTCTATTGGCAATCCCCATGACTGCCTATTTTAATTTTTTTAATGCTTTTACTAAGCAATTCAACCAAAAAGAATTATATAGAAAGTGACATAAGGTGGAATTACCTCTAAGAGATCTCTTCCAGTCAACCCATGTATGTGGGAAATTGTGTTATACAGCAGGACAGAAAGAGAAAGTGCAAAGAAACGATAACAAAATTATAGAATTTTCAAACGTTTTTTCTAGTTAGCAGTTGTTTTTAAGCACTACGCGTTGATGTTTTATTAGTAAAAAATGATAAAAAAAATTAAAATAATCTATTAATCTATATTTACTAACTCATTAAATATCAATAATAAAATTGTATTGGAGTCAGGATTGTACTATGAATATTTTTCAAATCTATCTAATACCTTTAAACGAGAAATTCTTGTATATTTATTTATTTATAAATACCGGCGATCCCGGAATCGGCTCCAACGATTTAGCTGAAATTTAGTGCGGGAGTGTTTTCGGGGGTGAAAAATCGATCTAGATTAGTCTTATATCTAGGAAAACGCGTGTTTTCGAGTTTTTATGCAGTTTATTGCGCATTATTCTACACAAAATATGGTCGCTAATTTCGCACGCTCGGGCATAAGCATCATGGTCAAGCGGCCAAGGCGCAAGATTGACAATCACAGGTGTGGGGTTGAAATCCGGTCGGATGCAAAGATTTTACTTTTGTGTCTCTTTTTGTATTTATTCAAGTTTTTAGTTTTAAGTTACATAGATTATCATCTAAAAATACGATAGAACAAAAAAGAACTCCGAGCGAAACTCGGTCGCCAAAATATTGTGTTATGAGCATGCAATAAATGTTTCTAGTGAGAACAAAGATTTTCGTTTGATTTTCAGGTAAATAATTAAAGTTACAACGGTAATAATATTTCACTTCACTTCAATAAAAAATACACATAAAAACCAACCAAACTCGCAAACACTTTTTGGTATATAAAATTAAGATGTCATAATTTAAATATGTCGGGTCATTAAACACAGCACCATCTAGTTCCATGGTAAGCTACGAGACTCATGTTATGGGTACCAGATAGCTGACACACTACACATAAATAACTTCAAATACATATTATAAATATGAACACCCATGACTTGAGTACAAACATTCGCCCCCAGCGGGAATTGAACCCGCTACCGCTGACACAGCAAATAGGGTCATTACAAACTGAGCCAAACGTGTCGTCATAATATTTATATAAACACTTTTTTTTTCTGGGAGGGGTAATTCGGCCATAGTCCACCACGCTGGCCAAGTGCGGGTTGGCGGACTTCACATGGCTTTCGAAAACTTGCTAGGTTCTCTCAGACATGCAGGTTTCCTCACGATATTTTCCTTTATCGTAAGGCAAGTGGTAATCATGTTAGAAATGTAGGTATAGGTATTAATATTAAAATAAAGAGAAAAAAAATGTATTTTTGTTTATAATAGATAAACTAAAAATCCGCTGAACCGATTTAGATGAAAGGTGTGAAGATACATAGTTTAAGACACTAAGAAGGATTAAGGATAGTTTTTATTACAGAAATCATCCCTTAAGGGGGTGATTAAAAATGGGGATAAAAGTATGTATGGGGAATCAATCATTTCTCAAGTAAGCTATATAAAACTCATCATATGATTGTTTATATATTATGTAATATGTATACTGTATATACATATATACTAATATACATATAGTCTATCTATTCCATACTAACCGTTAAAACGTACCTAGGGAAGAACCCGAGCGAAGATAGGGTGAGTTTCTAATCTATACTTAATAAAATAATAAAGCTGAAGATTTTGTTTGTTTGTTTGTTTGGTAGAACGCGCTAATCTCAGAAACTTCTCATCCGATTTGAAAAATTCTTTTTGCATTAGATAGCCCGTTAACTGAGGAAGGCTATAGGCTATATATCATCCCGGAAAAATGTACGGTTCCCGTGGGATAGATTTGTTTTTGTCTAGGGACGAACCCGAAGTGAAGCTAGAGTGAGTTTCTAGTATAATATAAAGTAACAGAAGCAGTAAAATAAAAGTGAAATTTAGATTTCAATGATTAGTGAGCCGTAGCCGAGTGATGAGTGACTCTTGTGTACTTAAAATCAATAAACATGTATATATATTGCAAGTGACAGGTTTAATTTCCGATCCTAGAATCGAAGTTTGTTACAATATTATATAGCAAGATTTATTATTATTTGTCGATTTGTCCTTTTAACCAGTATTTTTTAATAAAAATAAGAGCGGAGAAGGGCAGGCTATAACATAAAGAGCTTTTGTAAGTTAATATTTTGCAGTAAAAAGCTACACAGTGGGGCTAAATCCTGGACCAAAACCAGTAAATTATATTTTGTTAATTAGCAAAATAAAGGATTACGGGTCAGTGTGGGCTGAAACGGATACCGGATATTCTGACCTATATATGTAGGTCAAATTTAGAAAGGATATAATTAATTTAATTTGACTTAACTGACTGTTTATAAGTAGTCTGTATGCAGACAGTAGCCTAATGGTAGCCTAAAGACGACACGTTTGGATCATTTTGTACTGACCCTACTTGCTATGCCAGCGGTTGCGGGTTCATGTCCCGCTCGGGGCATTCATTTGTGTGATGATCACGAATGTTTGTACTCCAGTCGTGGGTGTTTATATTTATAATATGTATGTATTTAAAGTTATATATGTGTAGTGTATCAACTATCTAGTATCCATCACACAAGTCTCATAGCTTACCATGGAACTAAATGGTGCTGGGTGTTAGTGTCCCGTATAAAAAAAATGGTATCACGCTTACTTAGAAAGTGGGTTGAAACCACTGGATCGCATCTCTGATTTCGATGAGCGAATCATTTTCGACATAATTAACACTTTGCCTACGGCGAAAGAAAACACAGTGTTCGAAAAACATAAAATCCGACAGCCTGCATATGATTAACATGGAGACTGGAGAATTAACTTGATAACTTGATATAGTCCTCTAAACTAGTCTTGATTCCCCTCGCATTTAAGGAGATCTATGCCCAAGAGTAGTTCATTAAAAAGGCTGAATTATTTATCTTAAAAAAATTGAGAAATTTAAATGTGTTAAGTGTGAACCTATGTATAAATCCGAAAAGATAGTTTTATTTAAAATGTCAAATATTCGCGTAAATCTAAGAAAGTATTAAATGTTTACTTTAAATGTTTTTTGTAATTCATTTAAGCTGGTCTATATTGATAGTGATGCAAAAATACAATTAAATACTATAACTTTTTTCCTATACTAGATAGAATATGGCCAAATTTTATAAATTTACGTTTTTTTCCGGAGAATAAAAGTAAGGAGTAATGTTAAAATAATCTATTTTTATTTTATTTTATTTGTGAAATGCTTAAAAATATATACATACATACGCAATTGAAGACACTGACTGTATATTTAATATTTTATATAGCGTTTTGACAAAGCCAATGTACCAATGCATCAAACAAATCTAAATTTGTATCGTAATTGGAAAAACCTAGACAAGAAGCATTCAATTAGAAAATAGAAAACTCAATGAGGTAAATAATTTATTATTTATCATTTTGTTACATCACTAAGACTTGTAGGTGTATAAGATAGAGGTAATAATAATAATAATATCATTTATTTCAACCATCAAGGATCATATTTTGTTAGTGAAGACTCACAATAACCTAATGTTAGTAGTACACTTAACCTACTTAATCCTAAGCCTTATCTAAGACAGGCTCGATTTGTTGGCACCTGCACCATTTGACAGTTCAGATACTGACAATCAAGCGAATGAATATCCTCAAACACAGAATTAATTTAGTTATACTATATAATATGTACATAATATATAATGAGTGCATATGTACTCATCATTGGGCAATCTAAATCTATATCTATACTAATATTATAAAGAGAAAAGAGTTTTTTGTTTGTTTGTTTGTTTGTACCGGATAAGCCCAAAACTACTGAACCGATTTAGATGAAATTTGTTAAGATGATATTTTGAGATCCTGGGAAGGACATAATTTTTATCCCGGAAATCATCCCTTAAGAGTATGTTATATATACCATACTTAACTTATTGACCAGTAGATTAAAAATAAGGTTTTGGGCTTAAGGCCATAGTTTTAAGGCTTTGGTAGGACAAATGGACACACTAAGACAAAGATATACGAATGATCCTTTAAGATATTTTTTTCTCCTTTTGAGGTAGAGAATCCTGAAAAACACAACATCAAGTAAAATATTTTATAAAAGAAAAATCTCTAAAAATTTATATAAAAAGCAATTGAGTCAAGTTTTATTTTCTTGAAAGTATTAAAAGTGACAAGCTAGACATAATATGAAATATTTTATAAGTATTTTCTCCGAAATCAAAGTTCAGTGAAGCATTATTTCTTATACGAGTGGGCGTGGGTTTGACTCCTGTAAAGCGTTAATATGAATTATATAATACTAGCAGAACTCGCGGCTTCACCCGCGATCAAACTTTATTACTTGCAAAAATAACGAAAACAAATTTCATTTTAGCGATCGAAACTCAAAATATCCAGTATCTTAAAAGATGTTACGCGTATATTTAGCAAGCTCCACTACCTGCATTTTTTGCATATTTTTCTACTCTCCGTCTCTCTAAAGTTAGAGGAAGAGAATACAATGATACAATCGCATACAATGTTTACGATTTTAGAGTCATATTACTCGGTTAATATGGGGTTTTTAACTAACATATCTACGTTATTTTTAAAGACCCAATGCTATGTACACCTGAAGCTTACAGTCTCCCTCCGTCTCCTTTTTTTTTTAAGTTACATATATAAATTGCCATTCTTATTTTGTTGTAGCTGCTGTGGCCAGCCGAAAAGTTGCACATAATTTTTCTTTGGATTCGGAATAATTTCTGTTCTCTACTTTATATCCCACACAGTAAGTGTGCACTTACGGAGGACTTGAGTCATGTTACTCTATTTAAATATATTCAACAACTCCAACTTCACCGTCCAGTTTTACCTACTTAGGGGCTGAATTAAAAAAAAACTACAATCCATGTTTATTTAATTGTATTGAAGAGCATTAATACCAAGTTTCATGTAATTCTGATCATAAACAACTTTTTCCTTATATAAACAGCACAACCCCCTTTTATCCTTTCAAGGGATGAATTTCGAAAAAAAATAAAATTTGGATTATTTTGTTGTCGTTTTAAAGGTAAATACCATTTTCCGTGCATTAATTACAGAATTTCATAAAAACTTTCATCCCCTATTTGACAGCCTTATAGGATGAATTTAAAAAAAATTTAAAATACGTATTTATTTAATTGTATTGAAGAGCATTAATACCAAGTTTCAAGTAATTCTGATCATAAATAATTGTTTGCATATATAAACTTTATCACCCCCTTTTACCCTCTTAAAGGATGAGTTCCGAAAAAAATCTAATACATATATTTCTAATTATTCATCTAAAAGTTAAATACCATTTTCTGTGCATTTCGCATTAAGAATGACAGAGTTTCATACAATCTTATTTTACCCCCTTAGGGAATGAATTTTATAAAATCCTTTCTTAGCGGATGCCTACATTGTATAAGGAATATGTCCTCTAAATTTCACGTTTCTACGACCAGCGGTTTAGGCTGTGCGTTGATTATCCGTCAGTCAGGACAAAGCATTTTATGTATATATAGATAACAGGATATATATAAAAAAAATGTGTTATCAAACGTCAGGCAATTTAAGAACAAATCAATATATTCTAGTATAACAGTCAATTAAGCGCCTTATTTTTTTAACATCCATCAAAAAAGGGTGTGTATTTGACGCCTTGACAGGAAGGGAAGAGGAAGAACATCGCAGATAAGATGACGGAGAAGGAATACAGGACAGATAAAAAGTATATGAGAGGAATTGTCTTCATCTAGGCTACATTATTAATGTGTAGTAAGCGATACGCGTATATATTACACTAAAAATTAAGAACGAAAAAATGGTTTTTTTTCTACCATGAAATAAAGTCTCGAGTTTATGAATACACCATCGACTCGCCGTCGCTTCGCTCGGTTTCTTTCCTAGGTACGTTTTAACGGTTAGTATGGAATAGATAGTCGAACCCTTGCTCTGTGAAAATCAAAAACCAGTCTATCCAAGGGAACCGTACATTTTACCCGGATAAAAGTAACTTATGTACTTTTCCAGACTACAATCTATCTCTGTGCCAAATTTCATCCAGATCCGTTCAGTTGTTCTGGCGTGATTGAGTAACAAACATCCATCCATCCAAACTTACGAATTTATAATATTTATTGGATTGTAAGCCAAACATTACACGGTATTAATTCTTTATAAATGTAGAAATATTTTCTTATAAAAAAATCTTAACAGTTTTCACAAATTGCTCTCAAAGATCGTTGAATATTTTATAAAAGTTGCTGCTAAGTAGACTTGAACTAGTTGAGCTTTGTTGATTCCTATGAATTGTTATTGGAAGCTTCGTATATGTAAACGACTCTAAAAGAAATTTCGTTTAAGGACAAAATATAATAGTCCGACTTTTTTTGTACTTTCAAAGAATATTTTCAACTTTCTCCTTACGTTATTGTAAGATTACGGGAAAATAACTTTGAAATATTTCTTTTCTCTAATTTTTTTTTTAAATATTGTGATTGTACACGTGTACTAATACATATATATGTAAGTCTGTCTGTCCAGAAGTGTGTCCCTCATTATTCAAATGGCAGCTAAGCCATATTATAGTGGTACTAGCGACTCTCGTTCACTTACGTTGTAACGTTTAGTATAGATATCTCAGAGATGAGATATTTTCCCGCAGTAAAAAGTATCCTATATGTTGACCCGGATAACAGCTATCATCATACCAAATTTCATCAAAATCTTTCCAGTGGTTTCCTCGTAATGCGGTCACAGACAGACAGACAAAAATTGTAAAAACTATAGATTCGGCCTCTGTACCTATCGATAATAATGAATATTTCAATCAGATTTTCCAAAAAATATTTAATGTACAGATTCGACGTAGACGTAAAGACTGGACTGAGCAACACTCTCATGAAATTGACCACTCTCTACAAAGAGAGGACGTGAATGCGCGGCCAATATCGTATAATAATTTAAATTTATACATAAAAAGGAAAAAATATAATATTCTTTTTTATTAAAAATTATAATATTACAATGGAATATGAAATGATTATAAATACTTATATAGAAGACTTCGCTCTTCGACTTCGTCGCACCTTCCGCCATTTTTAGCTGACGGCTAGCAAAGAAATAGTCCACTCTCTATGTCTATGATAAAACCATACACGACTATCAAACTTACTTTTATATGAGAGTCGGGAGATGGCTTTAGCGATTATGCTTTAACGTTTCGAAGCTATGTTTACCATGAAAATTGGTATTTTTGACAACGCCTATACTGTGATAGTATTTTAACTAATTTCAAGAAAGGAGGTAATGTATTCGGTAAGTAAACTCTTTGAGACTATTTGCATAATTCTTTTTTATAATATCTTGACTTTATATCCGCATATGTCAGCCAGTATCAGTAACACAGCCAATCTTACTAAGAATTAAAAAAAAAAAAAAAAAACAAAAAAATTATACTGTCACTCCCATAGAATGAGACGAGGTAAAAATTTCATTACTTCTAGCCTTTTATTTCTGACCCAACTCGGGGCTTGAACCGAAAGTCTGAACATGTGATATCTTATATTTATATTTCACTAAATGGAGGAATGTGGTGACTCCCCAAAAAATTCCTAAGGGAGACTTTCCCGTTTTAATAGGGTCTCCATTACGCATCCAATCAGAATGCACTAACGGCCGAGGTAGACGTCCTCCGTAAAAACCTGGGGGTTGCTCTCACTTAGCTATCAGAAAAGGTACCAGGAGCAACTCGGATCATGGTTGTAAACGAGTATATTATAAAAGATAGCAATTCAAAAAAATTAAACTGACATAAAAAAAAAACTTAACTATTTCAGTTTTAGTTACACATTGTTACTATTGTAGTTTAGTTACTGAACCGATTTTGATGAAATCTTTACTATTTCCTAAGTTGAAATAAGTGTAAGCAAATAAAAAAAGAATGATCACGATCCAATTATTAGTTTCGGAGAAATAAGTGGACAAACATACATACAAACAAACAAAACAACATACATGTATACATTCATAAAATTTTGTATATTTCTTTGGAAGCCCTAATGAATTATCATATGTGAATATTTTGCAGTTCCAATAACATTACATACCTACATATGTAGGTACGTGTTAAATTGATAACCTCCTTTTCTTTGAAGTCGGTTAAAAGCAAATTACTTGGACGTTATCATAAAAGTCACTAACAGGTTAGTAGTAAAAACATCTGTCAGTCGGGATGTATTCCATGTAGAGTAAATACCGTTAATGGCGTTTTCAGTTGAGTGGAGAGCATCCATCATAATCTATGAGACTGGCAGCAACGTAAGCAAAAAAATCGCCAAAGTGAAATTTTTATAACATTTTTTACTAATATTATAATGGGAAAATGAGGTTGGGAGTTTATTCTTCTTCCACGCAGCAAATGCATAATGTATTAAGGAGATTATATGTATGTATATGCGACAGCAACAATATATATATATATATATATATATATATATATATATATATATATATATATATATATATATATATATCTATAGCAGAACCCGCGGCTACGCCCGCATTAAATCTACAAGAATATATCCTTTGGCTTTAAGTTATACAGCGACTCAACTTCGCTTCGCTCGGGTTCTTCGCTATGTATTTTTATAATATTGTTCATACAAAAATACTAAAATTGCGATTAAAAAATGGGGGGTGGGGATATATAGGGGGGAGGGTTCTTACCTACCAAATATATAAAAAAAAAAACATTAAAATCGGTCGAGCCGTTTCGGAGGAGTGCGACCACAAACACCGTGACACAAGATATTTGTATAATAGATGTTATATATACGAGTATATATACAAGTAAATAAGGGATTTAAATTTTACCCACTATTATTTGATGCAATATTAACTTTCTCCCTTTCAATCATAGCAGATTGTAATATTTTAAATCTATTAGAATCCGGTCAATAAACTGAGTTTAATACTTAAAGCTCGTCATGTTGCTTTAAATAAATTAAACTCAGGTTATTGACCTGACTCTAATAGATTTAAAACATTACAATCTGCTATGATCAAAAGCTTAAAGCTCGTCACGTTGGAGACAGTGATAGCCCAGAGGTAACACGCTCGCTTGGGAAACCGAGTGAAGCGGGTTCAAATCATGGGTCTCGCACCTCTGATATTTTCATGTACGAATCATTTCTAACTTGACTATCACTTGCCTAACGGTGATGGAAAACATCGTGAGGAAACATGCATGTCTGAGTAAACCTAGCAAGTTTTCGAAAAACATGTGCAGTCCGCCAACCCACACTTAGCCAGCGTGATGGACTATGGCTTGATCCCCCTGGGATTTGAAGGGGGGCCCGTGCCCAGCAGTGGGACGTTAAATAGGGCTGAATACATACGTCACATTGACTACAAAACACCTTTTGTCCGAGTATCAAATCAAATCAACTAAAATAGCATTATCCTTTTTCATACTTCTGCATGGTACTGAAATTTGGTGCATTGAGAGCTACAATGGTAAGAATTTTGATAGTTATTATGTGTACCGTAGGCCGCTACGATAAGAAATAATCCCGTTCTTCTTAAACTTAATATCACGGAGTGACTCACATCTGTCAAAATAAGGCCCTAAGACTCTTCGGACACATTATACGATCACCCAATCGTTGAAACAATCAGGCTGGAAGAAATCTATCAGTAGTCACGACCCTCATTAGTGAGGGAATGAGGAAAATAACCATACAACAGGAAAAAATAGACAAAACAAATTAACTTTTGTTAAACAAATTACGAACGCTGAAGTTATTTTTTTTTTATTTATTTATTTATTTATGTGCCAAAAAAAATTGAAAACAATAACCATGTGTACAAAATATGACATATCTCTTTAAGAGATCTCTACCAGAAACCCTCGAGTATGAGAATAAAAAATAATAATAATAAGGTGCGGTGTAGGTACAAACTACAAACATCAATTATATCTATATTATATAAACATACACATATACATACATACATATATACCTATTTTATTATACTAGTAGTTATTATCATATTTTACAAAGAGGAAAGTATCCAATTTGGTAAATATATTACCGCATCGATCATGATAGACAGCTGCTAGAATTAAAATTGTCATTACTTTTTTTTTAACTTTTACAGTATTTTTTTGTACACTTGATAAAAAAAATGTTTTTTTTTTAGATATATATTTTCTCATATAACTTTTTTCTTCTTAAGGGTAAATTCACGCACGCATATTATGTTTAAAAAAAATCGGCTAACAAAAAAAATGCAATAAGAATTAGTTTTAAAATGATTTTGTACCTTTCAGTACTGTATATAAGCAATTATGAGACCGATATTTGTATAATTATTTTATGTTTAAGTTTTTATAGTCATCATCGCACAAAAATGAACGGTGACGATTAGAAGTGATATAAGCAATGGGAAGCATGAAGTTAAAAAAAATCAGGTTGGGGAAAATTATTAAAATCATGTGTCAGAATAACACACTTTTTTATATAAAAAACTATACCTAAATTTCACTATTATCGAACAGATAGACAGCTAAATTTTATACTCAATCAATAATAACAGCCGTAAATGGATTACTTGATGAGATGAACCACAGCGAAACGCTCAATAATTATTATCAAATAACTACGTTACTCCTATGTGACGGTTTGAATATTAATATGGTATCGAGAACTTACCAAAACGTTATGTATGTACATTTTTAATTTTCATATAATGAAATTGATCTAGCGGGAAGTTAACAATCTCATGTTATCATTCAAGTAAAAAATATAAGTCACAAGTTTTGTTTAAACTGATAATGAATGACTGCCTCGCTATCATGTACGGCTGCAGATCTGAAGTTCCTGGGTTAGAGTCCAAGTCGGGTGAAGTTAGGTTATTTGGTTTTTTTTTCCATGAAATTATCAATATCAGTTCGGAGTTGGAAAGTTAGCAGTGTTACACTTCCATGCTTCGGAATGAACGTTAAACCGTCATTCCTAAGCCTAATCGTATACTTATGCAGTACAAAATCTCCTGTGCATTTGGCTAACCTTAGTGAGATTGGTCCCTGTGGCTAAAATCGATCAGAAAGATATTTTAAATGACTTCAGACTTACATACATATATATCATTAGTTAAAGCTAAAAAATATTTATTAGTTGTATCAACTTAGCTAAGCGTGATGATCCTTTCTAGGATTCTTTACCTTAAATTGATTAAAAGAAAACCAGAGCGAGAAGAAAGGATCAAGATTTACCCCAGTAAATACACCACTCTGTAAGACCTTTTTTTGTTGAAATTTGGGTACAAAGTTATTAAGTTGGGACAACTTATGTTAATCTATTAACATGGAATGTCAGGGGTACTGTAGCAAGAGTTCCTGCAACTCCCTATTGCACTGCATCGATAGAGTACCACTGTAGGTTCTCAGTTTGTGCTTAGACGGCCGACAGGCACACCATGACGGGTTTCCGGAGCGAAAGTAAAAAGAATCGTGAAAATCAAATTTTCAGAATACAAATAAAGAAAAATACTATATGCCATGTATATAAAAACATATATTTAGATGAGAAAAATGGGAGGTTGTGCACATTTTATTCTTCTTCTTTACGTAAACTGATTTGTAAAAAAATTTTATAGCGACAATATACGTACAAGCGGAGCCGCGATTAAAAAGTTTTTTTTTTTCATTTCTCACAGATTCTAAATAACAAATATGAAAGGAAAAAGCATAATATAACTTTTTTCTTGTCCCAAGTTAATGCGTGTTTGATACATATAATAAAATTCTAACTGAGTCGAATCTGTACATTAAACATTTTTTGGAAAATCTTATTGAAATTGTCATTAATATCGATACAGAGGCCGAATCTACAGTTTTTAGAATTTTTGTCTGTCTGTCTGTCTGTTACCGCATCACGAGAAAACCGCTGGACAGATTTTGATGAGATTTGGCGTGATGATATAGGATACTTTTTACTACGGGAATATATCTCATCTCTGAGAAATGTATACTAAACGTTAAAACGTAACTAGGGATGAGCCCGAGCGGAGCGAGGGTGAGTCGCTAGTTTTATTAAATAATTCAAAAAATACTACCATTATATTACTTAATAAATTTGTTTTCTTCAAACTATATTTTAATAAGTATCAGTGAGTCAAACCCTTATATTAATATAGTTATGATTTACTACTTTAGACGTAATTTACGAAGATTCATCTCCCTGATATAATACTATGTCTCTGGCCGGTTCATTAGCGCCGTGGATTGCTTAAATTATTTCCCAAGTAAACGTCATTATACTTGCCCTCTTTGCGCGTTGTGGTCACTAAACGTGTTTGTAATCTGTATGAATATTTTTATATGTTTAAATAAAATGTAATTAAAAAAGTAATAAAAATGTAGAATATGTCACAATATTATTAAAAAATAAATGGATAAAATAAAAAGTGTACCTACTTCTTTTCGTTATTAAGTATGTAACACGCCACAGATTCCTGCTTAAGATTCTGAAGAAATTGTATTAAAAGTTTATATTTTTATTGTCAGAAATAGGCTTTTTAAATGAGGTTGCTTTCTTATTTTCAGTTAACAGTTTGCCCTTCTCTCAGGCAGCGATAGAATGGAGTTAGTAAGTGATCCCGATCTATGCGGTGGATCCCTCACTCTTTTTCCAGATTAATTTTGTTTTAAATCATAAATTATATTAAAAAACACGATCCAGGGGCAGTCACTAAAAATTTGCTCCAGGCTATTTTTTACTAAAAAACCTCTAGTATGGAGATGTTTTGGTATAACAACCCTGTATCATTAAATTTGTTATAAAATTATCTACATTTTGATACTTGATTCGATCCGAAAAGCGATACGGGTTTATGTCGTGTTTGTAAATATGTTTTTGGCTTAAAAAATATATTCCGCCCGGAATAAGAATAAGCTTCCACCACATAGCTCGGGATCTTAGACTAAGTGGTTTTCCTAGGTTTTTAGTCTCTTACAAAAAGTACCTAATTTAAGATGTCAATTAAACAAATAAAATAAAAATAATTAATAGTTTTATTAAAAACTAGCGACTCATCCTCGCTTCGCTTCGGGTTCGACCCTACACAAAAAAAACTATCCCACGGGAACCGTACATTTTTCCGGGATGATATATAGCCTATAGCCTTCCTCAGTTAATAGGCTATCTAATGTAAAAAGATTTTTTTAAATCGGATAATTAGTTCCTGAGATTAGCGCGTTCAACCAAACAAACAAACAAACTCTTTAGCTTTATAATATTAGTATTGATTATATTATTTTTAACCCTTGTTTCATGGCTCGACAAACGCCCGGAGCGGAGACAAACGATGTTTTCGTCTTAGCTCAAATGAAGCAAACAAAGCAGCCTTGGACATTTTTACACCTTTTTTTGCACCTACTATATCTACGTAATTTAAACGCAAAATAACTCAATCATTATAAATTATCTAAATTAAGCTAATTAGAAAGACAAATACCACTATGAATGGATTGCACCAAATTTCTAGCTCTAAGGATCAATATAAATTCTAATATAGAAACTTAACATATAGTTGTTTTTCTTCTTATTAGAAAAAAATATATATTAATTGTTATACTTAAAATCGATTGTAATTTGATTATTTGTTTAAAATGTTTTTTTTAAGATATTTTATTAATATATTTTTTTTACGACACATTTGGCTCAGTTTGTAGTGATCCTAGTTGCTGTGCCAGCGGTCGCGGATTGGAGTCCCGCTGGGGGCATTAATTTGTGTGATGAGCACGAATGTTTGTACTTCAGTCATGGGTATTTATATTTATAATATGTATCTATTTAAAGTTATACAATATGTGTAGTGTATCAACTATCTGGTATCCATAACGCAAGCCTCGTAGCTTACCATGAAACTAGATGGCGCTGTGTTAATGTCCCAACATATTTATTTTTTTTACAATATACATATTATATAGATTATTAATATAAAAAAAATAAAAAAATATGTTCCAAAAGAAGTTCATCAAGAAATATCTGTTATTCATATTTAAAAAATAACACATTTTACTTCACTTTTATAAATCTATAATTTTTTAATTAATCTGAAAGCCCAGCAATTTCTTTAATCTATATTAAGAAAAAACAAAATATAAAAGCTAACATTTTCAAATGCCCGTAAATAAAATAGCAGCGAACGAGATAATTCACTTACCTGTTACATGAAAAATAAATAACTCAATAATAAGTGAAATAGAAATATCAAAAAAGATGCTAACTATAAATATCAGAGGTGGAGAAAAATTTATAACGTGTACTCTATAAAAGTCTAACATTCGACTCATATCACTGATTGGTCTAGTAACTAGTTGCCTCTATTCAGCCCTTTTTAACGTCCCACTGCTGGGCACGAGCCTCCCTTCATTCAATACAAGGGGGATCAGGCCATAGTCCACCAAGCTGGCCAAGTGCGGGTTGGCGGACTGCACATGTCTTTCGAAAACTTGCTGAGGTCTCTCAAACATGCAGGTTTCCTCGCGATGTTTTCCTTCACCGTAAGATAAGTGGTAATCATGTTGCATAATTTTTTATATAACGTAAAGGAGCATAAGGGAAGGATTTTTGAAAATTCATCTCTTAAAGCAGTTAGTAAAGACATAAAAATGTGTACCTATGAAAGCAAATTTTTAACGATAGAAATATGGATATAACTATTCAAGCATCTTTAAGTTGTCGAGGTGAAATCCAATCGACTGATTTTGGCCACAGCGGCCAATTTCAATGTGGTTAGCCATCTGCGTAGGAGATGTTATAGTGCACAAGTATGTGCACTCTCTTGTCCGGTGGTAAATTCCTCATGGACTTACATACTGACATATTCAAATTTGAATTTTGAAAATGTAAAAAGTGACAATACAAAAGTGCTAATAAAAGTCTCTCTGAATTAAGTATATTTAGATTTGATTTGATTTGTCATTCTCAAACTTCGGTAGAACTACAGTTCGACACGACCAGTGACAGATCAGGTGCAGGACCGATGGTTTTGCGTGCTTTCGAGGCACAAGAGTGAAGCAACTCCTACTTCCCAATTCTGGGCTGTTAATGCGACTTTTTGACGGAAAAACTTGGCTCGACCCGGGTCTCAAACTCAGGAACTCTGCATCTGAAGCCATATGCCAGTTACTAGTCCACTAGAGGTCATTACAATTATACACGGTAATTTAAACTCTAGAATTACTGTTTCTTCCATAAAAAATTATATCAATATCTTTTATAAATTACTTCTGAACTGACTGATTTATTTTCATATTTATACACAAACAATAAAACAAAATAATTATCATAATTATTTATTGTCCAAAAATTATTGTAAAATTATAATTTTAATGACAAAATCTTTGAGTTTGGAGATTTCTTACTTCAGGTTCTATAGATTTGATAACTTCATTCAATTCAGCTGTAGAGGGATTTCTCTTTTTAGACACCAACCACTTCTCATGGCCTCTCATCGCACATCTGTGATACAACATATATTCTTCATTCACTTTCCTATAAACTCTCGCTTCATATCTATCTTCTTGGTAGAAAATTGTGTTAGGATCGTAAATATAAAATCTCGTTTCTGTTTTTCCCATCAACATGCCAAAAAAATAATCATCATTCATCAGTACTGGATTGTCGTCAAAAGAGTAAGGGTTGTCCAATCTGTAAGCTTTCGAATACCTCTGGACTTCAGATTGGTTAGCCCTAGTCACTACACTTTCTCGGCATGTCGAAGTTGGTGGTAAGTTCAAGTTTAATGAGAATTTGTACACGTCATACCAAGTTCCAAGAAGATCATCATTACTGGCAGCATCCGAGTAAGTATTGGCACAAGCTCGATCAACGTCACTCAAAGAAATTACATATCTAAAATATATCAAAATCACAAATAAATTAAACAAACGAAACATCTTGACTTGATTGAAAATTGAAATCGTTTCCCAATAATATTTATACTCTCAATCGCGGTTATCTACTTTGTGTTCTGATAAGATTGATAAATAACAATGTTGCTAATCAATGAATTAGTATAAACAAAATCAATTGTCTGTCAGTCTTTTACACTCTTCGCACTTTAAATAAATATATAAAAATGTTTGATTTTTTGTCTGTTTATAATATATGTTACCTGTTTCCCGTTCATCAGATTGTGATGTGACTTAGTGAGGTATTATGAGTTATTAAGTGGTGGACAGTAGGACGTAAAGACTAAACATGTTTTAATAGAATTCATCATGTTCTATTTTATTTTTTAATTAAAATTAATGTTTAATAATACAATATACAAAGGCAGTGGTAGCCCAGTGGTAACGCGCTCGCTTGGGAAACCGAGTGAAGCGGGTTCAAATCCCGGGTCTCGCACTTCTGATATTTTCATGTGCGAATCATTTCTAACATGATTACCACTTGCCTTACGGTGAAGGAAAACATCTTGAGGTAACTTTCTTGTCTGAGAGAACCTATCAAGTTTTCAAAAGACATGTGAAATCCGCCAACTCGCACTTGGCCAGCGTGGTGGACTATGGCCTGATCCCCCTCGTATTGAAGGGAGGCCCGTGCCCAGCAGTGGGACGTTAAAAAGGGCTGAATACAATACAATATGTATTGTTTTTATTTATATGATACATTTATAATTACTAGAGTTCGCCCAGTGGTCGAAATTCAACCATAATATTTTTTTAATGATCTACACTAAAGCACGTCAATAGCTACTAAACAAAAAAAGGAAATCTGTTGACAAACAGAGGAGGAAACAAACGGACTAAGTTCCAATACGGTTCCAATAAGATTTACCACTTAGAGTTTACATAGATACATTAGATTACAATTTTAAAGTATACTAGTTACGTTTTAACGGTTAGTATAGATTTTTCAGAAATAAGATATTTTCCCACAGTAAAAAGTATCCTATATGTTGACCCGGATAACCAGGTATCATCATACCAAATTTCATCAAAATCTGTATTGATAATAATGTCTATTTCAATAAGATTTTCCAAAAAATATTTAATGTACAGATTCAACTCAGAATTTTATTATACATATATATAGATGTGTCTATATATATAAGACAAAACAGTCCAGTACCTTTTTCTTCTCTGTTTGTCAACCGATTTTGTTTATTTCTGTTAGGAGCCATTAAGGAGCTATATTGTTATCAATAAACAAAGTTAGAAATAGTTTTTTTTTTATACAGCTAAGTTAATTATGTTTTTCTCAAATTTTCAATAATAATAATGGGCGAATACTAATTTTAATAATTTTAATATTGATTAATTACTATCACAATACGTCAATGACAGATTATGAGTTTTTATAAGGTTTTTAATAATTTAAGACTGATTAACACATAAAATATTATGTGAAAAAAAAATTTAAGAGTGCGTGTATGAATGTGTACACGCGCAAGAAGTAAAACTTCTGTAGGTTATCTGTACTCTTTATGAAATTCAATTTATGTTTTAA
Organism: Fabriciana adippe; assembly: GCA_905404265.1. Lineage (NCBI taxonomy): Eukaryota > Metazoa > Arthropoda > Insecta > Lepidoptera > Nymphalidae > Fabriciana > Fabriciana adippe. Next base: position 1,297,722 of record FR989993.1, read on the forward strand.
ATAATTGGGATAGGTGAGATACTTAAAAAAATAAATAACGCATATTGGGCATATTACAATCATATATTATTATATATCATTTGTCAGACAATAATTACCATGTACTAGTTACCATGGCAACAAACGTACATTTTTTCGCATCTCATTCACCAGCTTACCCCCCAAGTCAAGCGTGCGTAAACAAGTTTTACTTTAAAAATCTGATTAGTGCGAGTCTGGCTATGATGTAGTATGAAACTATGAGCGGAAAACATTAAAACCACTTTGATTAAGTATGCATTACCATAATAATCATACCGTTTTATAAATCCTAAATTGATTAGTCTTCAATAAAAAAAACAAAGGTTGCTGACTTCATGATTTTGCTTTCGAAAGCATTTATTATTTGCATAAGTTAAATATTAAAATTGTAATATTTAGATAGCTAAAAGATTAAATGGGCTGTGTCTGAAATTTTCGAGGGCTAAGCGTTCGAAGAAACATAGCAAACAAAACTTAAACGATATAAATATATGTTTAACAAACCTAACACAGTAAATTAAATCAAGATGCTGGTGCGAGTGGTCCTTAATGTACATTTTACTAACCACAATCACGCTCTTTGTATGTGTGTGCGTGAAAGTATGTGTGTGTTTTATTACTCCTTCACGCTGAAAGGACATATTTGGATAAAAGAGAAAGACTATGCCCCGGAATGGGACATAGGTTATTTCTATGAAAAAATCTGCTAAAAGATGATGCTAACTACATATCTACACTACTATTATAAAGTGGTAGGATTTGTATTTTTGTATATTTGTAACGAATAAACTTAAAAATGTACTGGACCAATTTAGATGAAATTTGGTAAGAAGAGTTTGAGACCCTGGGAAGGACATAGGATATTTTTTATTTCGGAAATCATCCCTTAAGGAGGTGAAAATGGGGATGAAAGTTTGTATGGGGAATCAAGCTACGGACGAACATGAGCGAAGCGATGGTGAGTCGCTAGTATACATATAATATAATAAATACAAAAATCACCCAAGAACACGCCATGGCGAAGCTATTACAAGTCACTACTTTTAATTTCCCACAATTTAATTATATAAATACTTGTTTAGTATGTTTTATGCATAACATATATTGTATTTATTTTTAACTAGCAGTACGCGGCTTCGCCCGCGTCCAAACTTCAGATCGCTAACAAAATTCACAGGATCACCCGCTGGGCTAATACAGATTGCCTGAAAATTTCATCAAAATCGCTCCAGCTGTTTTGGAGTCTATAGGAAACATACATACACACATCGATTTTTTATTTTTTTTTAATCACCAATTTAAACGTATTTATTGCACGAAAAATGGATACTTTCATGAAAATTTAGTGACGCACGCACAGAAGAATTATATACATATATATAATTGGAAAAAGCCGAATGACATAGCTATTAGATTATCATATTTCTGTAAGTAATGCAATTTACGCTAATGATATTGCACTGATTGATAATTTCACTTGATATAAATCCAAAGAGACTTGATAATCTATCATAATCATTAATTAACTTCTCGCTATAGTGATTATTCCAGAAATATTTGCAAATATTTGCAATATAAATACTTGCAAGCGGGGCTGGTAATTTCTAGCTACTAAGTAAGCAAATACGTATGTGTGTCGTCTTATATTTTTGTTTAACATACTCTTATTGACTTTATTTGTAGGTAATTACTTAACTATGTTATCTTAAGACCAGCCGCATACTATACATTTTTTTCTGTCAGAAAATTTCTGACGCCCGCCCGTACCACGTCCACGTCCCGTACACCTATCAGAAACTTCGCTCCACTCGACAAATAATGCGAATTTCTAATAAGTGTGCGGGGTCTAGTACAAAAAGTATAGAGAACGCGTCTTTTTACGTTCTGATCAGAAAAAATTCTTACGACCAATCGGACGTATCCGGGACTCATCAAAAGGGGAAGTCAGACACGTCAGAATTCTGATAGTATGCGGGGTCTAGACATATGAACAGAGTGCCTTCCGGCGGGCGTCAGATATTTTCTGACAGAAAAAAACTTATAATATATCTTATAAAATCTTATAATAGTATTTAAAAAAATAGATTATTATCAATCACTTCTGTTATCAAAGATTACAATTACAATTCTACTGCTCATTAACATTTTGAGCTCTCTGCCCCAACTTTGCGCGATTTTTTGTGATTTGCAATTCTGATACTGCACATAGCAAATGTTTTTTTTTCTGTGCTTTGAATTGGGAAGGTAACTTACTTACGTTATCAAGAGAAGAAAAACATTGGTACCTATACTTTAACCCAATTTTCATTAATTTAGTCATATAATTTGACATTACATATTTCTACACTCTCTATTACATAGCTATGAGTACAATTATTTTAAATTCTTATAGAGAAACAATTAACCATCTGTTCGTAACTAACGAGAATGCAACTTGATAGAAATCATTTATAAAATCGTTTTTTGGATCTCTGACTATATCTGATTAGTATCTAATAAAGAAAGATTCGTATTTGTTGATAAAGACGATATGAATCTTCAGACAAATAAAGGTGGATTGAAAATAGAAATTTGTCATTAATTATATTATTCATATTATATATATATATATGTATATATATATATATATATATATATATATATATATATATATATATATATACACATGAAAATATCAGAGTTGCGAGACACGGGATGTGAACCCGCTTCACTCGGTTTCCCAAGCGAGCGCGTTACCACTTGGCTACTACTGCTTCAAAAGTTAAAAAGTTAGCTATAAAAAATTATAATAGTCTTGTTTACCCCATTTTTGTTCCAACAGAAATATATTGAAAAACTGATCATTGTCGGTAGGATGTGCAAAAAATTTAACGAGGGCTTAGCGGATTTTGTTAAAAATCTGGTTGTTAGGGTTAAGCCATCTATTTGGATAACAAGAGTATATGTCTCTCTGTACGAATGAAGCTACAGGCTTTATCACTAGGGATTGAATGTGTCGGGCAATAATACCGCTGAATATTTTTAAAAAATGTAAAATTTTTTACTGGATCTTTTAGGCGTTCAATTTTTAAATGTTTTTTATAAAAATGCAATTTATACCTACATTTTATATTCAAATTGTAAATTGTCTTAGTACGCTACATATAAAAAAAGTTTTAAAGAATGAGGGGTCTATGGGACCCCCGGTCGGAATGAAGTTCCTTTCGCTTTTTGGTAGACGTTTGCTGTACAGTCATTATTATTTATATTATAAAATATCAAATTGATAGAGTTTAATTGAAAAATTTACGATAAGATATATTTATTATGTATAAAATAAATAATGATAAATTAAACACTGAATGATCTGGGATAACTAAGCTAATAACAAATGAAAATTTAAGAACCGTATAAATCTTGTTTTATCAATAAGTACTTGGCGACCGAGCTTCGCTCGGAGTTCTTTTTTATTACATCGTATTAAAAAAAAAACTAAAAACTGGAATAAATAGAAAAAAGAAAAGGAAAACTTTGTATCCAATCGAGGTTCGAACTCGGACACACCTATTGATTGTTAATCTTGCACTTTGGTCGCTTGACTAAACCTCATGAAAACTCGAAAACACGCGTTTTCCCAGACATGAGACTAATCTAGATCGATTTTTCGCCACTGAAAGCCCCCACATACCTAATTTCAGCGAAATCGTTAGAGCCGTTTCCGAGATCGCTGGTATAAATAAATATATAAAGATATAAATATATAAAGATATAAATATACAAGAATTGCTCGTTTAAATATATTAGATCCTTTTTTTAATTTTAGAAATAAACATTAATTATTTACTATAAAAATATCAATTTAAGTTAAAAAAAGCCGAAAAGAAGAGAGCTGTCGAGTCAGTCGAGTCTTTCGGCGCGCGAGTGAGCTATGTGCGGCTATGTATATAGTTCATACACGGCTGTAACTATAGCAAGAAGTGTCGGAAAAAAGTCTTATTACACGTTTTTTGGTCTCGCTTCCATCCGCTCAGAGCTTGTAACGCGCGATAAGGAACTTCGTTCCAAAAGATTTTGTTAAGGGAATGGTTGGAGAATATCACTAAAAATTCTGCGGAACATCATTATACAGATAAGATTTTATATTAATATCATGTAAATGGTTGAATTATTAAATTCAACCATTTAAACCCTTGACCTGAGCCTTCCTCGAAGTGATGTGGATTATGATTATTGCCTAGCCTAGTCTACCGCTGATCAAGTGTTTCTTAGTCAGATATGATTTTCCTATTGATATTTTTTATGTAAACTTTATTTTCAACCGACTTCGAAAATATCTGATTGGGTATCTATAGTAAATGAAAATGATCAGGGGTTTCCTTTTTAGGTTATTTTTTACTTTTCTAGTCTTTTTTTTAAGACAGTTTAATATTTTTAAATTACTTTTTTGTCATTAACATTTAAACACAATTTTAGCATTATACTATAGAAAGTAGATTATTTAAATTTTAAGTAAATATTATATAATATATTATATAATTTCCAAATTCTTTATAGTTACTCTACTATCTCTCTCTCTTAATATGCATGTCTTGCTCTACATTTTGGAAGAAATCTTATGTCTTCATACCATTTAATATTAAAAAAAAATGTTTTACTCGAAACGCATCTGGATACATCCCTATTTACGATAAATGTAATGGTTAACCTTATAATACTTTTTTTTTATTCTCCAACAAAAATAGCTAAAGCTGTCGCATGGAATGTACCATTTATTATTGCAATGACCTCATTTAGTTTCACTCATACATATAAAAAAACGATATTCTGTGTAATTATCTATAGAAGAAGAAGAAGATAACCTAAACGTTATATCTCGTGTTTTGAAAATATGTCAATCTCATATACTTTAAGTTTATTGTATTCAGGCATTTTTAACGTCCCACTGCTGGGTATAGGTCTTCCTTCAATACGAGGGGGATCAGGCCATAGTCCACCACGATGGCCAAGCACGTGTTGGCGGACTTCACATCTCTTTCGAAAACTTGTTAGGATATCTAGATAGTTAGAACGACACGTTTGGCTCAGTTTGTAGTGATCTTACTTGCTGTGCCAGCCGTCGCGGGTTCGAGTCCCGCTGGGGGCAGTCATTTTTTTAAGCACGAATGTTTGTACTGCAGTCATGGGTGTTTATATTTATAATATACATGTATTTAAAGTTATATATGTGTAATATATCAACTATCTGGAATCCATAACACAAGCCTCATTGCTCACCATGGAACTAGATGGTGCTGTGTGTTAATGTCCCAATATATTTATTTATTTATCTCAGACATGCGGGTTTCCTCACAATATTTCTTCAAAACTTATCTTAAGGTTAGAAAGTACGATTAAAAGATTAAAATAAATAATATTAATTCTATCATTTCACTAGTTTTTTTTATAAAAAAAAAATGCACACAAATCCTTTTCAAATCTGTCTATCCATTAAAATCGCCCTTTGAACTGGCTAATCTGGTATTAGAGACAGCAAAAAGGGCAAACACCTTGTCTTGTTTCCCTAAAATACCCGTTTTATCCCCAAAAGTATGACACGCGCCTAATAATCTTATAATGAGGCGTCTGCAGTACAAAAGGTCTGTCAATCATTGTATAATTAAATGATACTGAATAAAAGCGTCGACATTTTGGATTTATTGAACTATTTTTTGGTTGATACAATAATGATAGTTTGATATAATAATGGCAAACTTTTGTAACATTCAGTTTTTTTATGTGCCAGTTTGTGGATTTGACAATGGATTTTTGATGTGTCAAGTGGACAGTCGGAGATTGGCATTCTAATATAAATGTAATATGAGTATTCAGAAAATGCAGTAAATATAATTGTTAATTGCCTAATATTTGTTTTCCTGGAAATCCTTCTGAGCTGTTTCAGCTCAGAAGTGGGATTACAGCAAAAATATACCGTTTTTGCAACGCCCACAAATCGTCTGACAATTTGAAGGTTACGTTATTTTGAAATTTATATTATTTTTGTCAGTTAAAGAATTCAAAATCTTAAAATATGTTTCAATTTGTGTGGTAATTGTGTAGTAAGTTAAATAATATGGAAAAAAATATAAAATAGTGTGATGATTAGATAGATGCATATGGATTAGATCAAAGTATATTAAAAATATCTACGCAAAATTTTATTTAAGAAGTAGGAAATGATATATGTTGGTAACGAATTTAGGACAGTAAAATACATATTAACTTAGATTGAATTATGCACAATTAAACTTGAATACGAAATTTTTTGATAATTTTAAATTAAGCGGACATTTTTTTTGACACACTAACCAAGCACAAACAGTGCAACAAAAGTCATGTATGGTTTTCCCGTGCACTGCGGATTCATACGCGGTTGAATCCTCTCGAGGACCGCATACACGCCGGTGTGTACGATAACAATTGAATTCTTGGAAAATCGCACGGATTTCTTAGTAAATATCCTGGAGAGATTAATTGTACATACAAATAAGTAATATCACAAGAGTATCACCAACTTGCGTTGATTGTATTGTTGCGAGACGGCAGTGGCTCGTCGCTGCAATAGCGTATGGTTGGTTAGTAATAGTGGTGTGACTGATATATTAGTATTCGCTAAGAGATTAGTAATAATGAAGGATCTGTGAATCTGAAAAACTCTGATATCATAATAATTCATACTCACATAATCTCTATAATAACTATTCAAAATAAGTCAGATAATATCGTTTGGATTCATTGTCAGTTTGTATTCTCGGATTCGTCAAGGGAACGCCAAGGAAAAAATGATCTTATTACTTGATCTTATTGTACCTACACATTCATTTATTACCGTAGATGACAAATAAAATTTATTACGAATATCGCAGATGATATTACTAATTAGTTCCAATATTAAATAATTAGTAACAAACCTACTGTAAGTAATATTGAACAGGAATACGATAGTGAGTGACATACCTCAGATAAATATCACTAATATTGAAGTATTAGTTACAATATTATTAATATTGCCAGACGAATATATTTAATATTTATATTGTTTATTAGAAAATGTTTTTCATTGTGTTTGTAGTTTTGTATTAAAATAGTGTTTTTTCAGTAACAAGTAACGAATTCTATTATGTACCGGCATTGCTTTGCAACAACTAAATAACAAACGATCGTCATCTTTGTACAAATGTTTAATCCTTTTTAAGTACAATTGTTTTTATGAGTCTGTAACTTATATATTTGATCAATATGAGTTTATATGTAAGACCGTAACTGCTTAGTCCGTATGAAATTATTGACTCGCCCAATGTTCTATACATCATGAGCAATATTGGAAAAGACATTTTATTCCTTATTAAAGTAAGCTTCGATAACAAGGCTCATAGTTTATCACAAACACTATTTATACGACCTTTCCATTGAAAACGATCGTCAATGATTAGACCGAGGTATCGCTGACTTTGTACCATTTCTACGGGTGGGCATAGGCACTAGGCAGCCATAGCTTATATATAGTTGTGTAAACAATTGTGATTATTAGGGATTAGTTGTATTTTACCGTTGTATCTATTGTGACTTGAGCTACCAACATTATGTGACCATTTTTCAAGCGTGTCGAGATTTGCCTGGAGAAGTCTAAGTGCTCCTTCGATATTATGGCCTGATGGCACAAGACAAGTATCATCAGCAAACTGATACATTTCACAATTTTCTATAATATTTTCCATCGTTGACGTAAGTAATATAGTGTAAAGATCCTAAAACTGATCCTTGTGCCATGCCTTTATTAGTGTGTATTTTATTGCTTAGTGTATTGTCAATTTTTACACAAAAAAGATCTGTCATTCAGATAGTTTTTACATCAGTTTAGTATAGGACCTTCCACACCGTTGTCGCCCAGCTTTGCAACTAAGGTGTTGTGCTGGAGTGTATTGAATGTTTTACTATAGTCAATATATACAACAAGGACATGATTTTTATTACTTAAGTGTTTGTTTACAGCATTCGAAAATGCTGATAGTAACTGTGATGTATTGTTTTTGGGCTGAAAACCAAATTGCTTTTTTGTCAAAACTTTGTGTAGCTTATAAAACAAATTTATTGTTGGTAAGGATATTTTTCAAAGATTATAGGTAGTATTGTAATTGGTTGATAGTTCTCGTATTCATTTCTATTGCCTTTTTGAAAATTGGCCTAACTAAGTCGCATTTTAGATCAGTCCGATATTTTCCTTTTGTAATACAGGCATTTATAAATTTTGGAATTATGAGAGTGAGTTTGTCGCTAAACATCTTAACATCGATTGTACGTATATTATCAATGCCTGGAGATTTATTTTTATTAAGTGACTTGATTATTTTGGAGATATTAGAAGTATTACCCTTTTTATATCTACAAGTTACGTTTATTAGTTTATTCGTGACATTTTTTGCTTTGTTATATTTTATTTTTAATACCATATTACCTGTATCTTTTTTCTATACCATAAATAATTCGTCTCTGTATTTCATGACCTGAGAATTCTTTCGTTTACCCAATGATTGGATAAATTATTCTTAATTTTGATTTTAACTTTGAATTATGATAGAAGTAATTTAGTTGATTTTGAATGTACACGTACATATCATCAGGAGATATCATACGGTCAATAGGAGTTCAGTCGATTTTCTCTAGAAGTTGTTCAAGATATTTACTATTTATAATTGTCTTATATTTTTGACCAGCCTGTATAGCGATTGAGCATAAGCATGTCAGCACAATCATTCTATGATCGGCCAGTACAGTGTCAAGCGTCGCTGTGTACAAGTCTAATGAGTGGCATCTCGCGTATATGTGATCTATAGATGATTTTACGATTAGATTATTAAGTTGTTCAATTCGCGTATGCTCCGAAATCCCGAACACCAGACTCAAACCATACATCATGTTATTGTATTTATGCTTTACAGGACTATCAGTTTTTAAATATATATTTATGTCCCCCATGAGAAAGAAATAATTTGATAAATTAATGCTGTTAAGAAGTTGCTCGAGTTCTTCTATAAACAAATGCTTACTAAAAATTGGAGGGTGGTAAAGTGCACACAGATTTGTGATATATTTATTTGATGTCGATATTTCCACCGAGTTACACATACAGCTTGAGTCACAAATATTGACCTCTGTTACAATATCGACATCTGGAGATTTAAGACATAGGTTTATACACTGTTCTAAACTCGAAAATTTTTTGAACATTGACCTTATGTTGATATGAACAAAAAACATAATAATTAATATTATGTTTATCAGTTATAGACAATATAGAATTTTGTAAATTTGAGCAATTATGTAATTTTGTTAAATCGTCTTTGACTTCTTCCATTTATTATTAAATATATTTTGTAAAACTACTATAACTTTGATGAGTAAGGGAAATAAAATAGTTAAAATATAGCATTATTTGAAGTATTTCTATCTAATAGAGAGTTTATGTCACTGATAGACCTTAATACAATGGAATCACAATCGATGTCTTTGCGAACTCGAATAATACCTTTTTTGTACCAAATATTTTTGTAGTTTTAAAATATAGTGAACTAATGAAAATCGTGTGTACAAGTTTTAGATGGATGGAGGTGAGTTTGACGAAATGGGACGACGGAGACAAGAAACGTCCCCTGTATGCTTTACGCAACCAGAAAAGAGATGATGGCTAAGAGCTTGTGGGGGCGAGCGTTGCAGCCGAAGTCGGGTCAGACACCAGAGCCGACAAGATAGTGTTCACTTTGTGCGAAGTAGGAGTCGTAATACACGTGATGATGAAGGGAGACGTAGGCGCACGGCCCGCAGCCGCACTCGGCAGAGCTGTTGTGATCACCATAGGCCAAACCTTGACCATGGGAAGTTCTAAAGTTCTACAACGATTAGGAGTATTTTTATTAATATTATAGAGATAAATAGTGAATCTGTCTGCATAACTAAGAGCTCGAGCGGATGTGAGCCGAGCATCAGTGTTATGTATGACAAGCTCTGACTAGTTGGTAGTGAAAGAATAGAAGTAACTATCCTCTAGTCGAGTTTTAGTGATATGATAGCGATTATGATGATGTCATGAGACTTAAAACAAGATGGTAGTGAAAGAATAGAAGTAACTATCCTCTTGTTGAGTTGTAGTGACATGTTAGTGATAGCGATGATGTTATGAGACTTAAAACAAGATGGTAGTGAAAGAATAGAAGTAACTATCCTCTTGTCGAGTTGTAGTCATATGATAGTGATAGCGATGATATCATGAGATTTAAAGCAAGATAGTAGTGAAAGAATAGAAGTAATTATCCTCTTGTCGAGTTGTAGTGATATGATAGCGATAGCAATAATGTCATGAGATTTAAAGCGAGATGGTAGTGAAGATCCGTAATTAAGAATGACCTATTTTGAAAAACAAAAAATTAAAAAAATTGAGAATAACGTACAAATCAGATCATCTATGTAAGATCAGTGAAATGTGAATCATCAATTGTAATGAATTGTGAAACTGTTTTGACTTAGTCTAGCCTAAAACGAAGGGACTCGTTATTGTAACGGATGGCCGACTGTAACATTCAGTTTTTTTATGTGCCAGTTTGTGGATTTGACAATGGATTTTTGATGTGTCAAGTGGACAGTCGGAGATTGGCATTCTAATATAAATGTAATATGAGTATTCAGAAAATGCAGTAAATATAATTGTTAATTGCCTAATATTTGTTTTCCTGGAAATCCTTCTGAGCTGTTTCACTTTACTTTTGTATATAGTTATTCAGTTCTGGTATTAACTTAAATGGGAATTTTTTAGGTTATAATAAATCGTTTTAAGCTTGGAGTTGAATTTATACTAACGTCATCTCAGTGCTAATTTGTCAAAGCGACCAATTTACCGAAAGAGTTTTTAATACAGAATTATTGACTTTTTAAATTATTTTAAATATTTCTACCAATAGATGGTATAAAATACAGCTTTTTTACTTTAAACATACTTTTAAAAAGCCGAAAAGATGTATTTTATTTAACAGCAAGTATTTTTTGTTTAAACTTGAATAAAAATACTAAGATGACGTAATATTAAAAGAGATAAAAGATTATTATTACACCAATATCCACAATATATAAAAAATCGAAATATTAACCCATAAAGTTTAGTTTAATTTTATTTTACACAAATGCAACTCATTTTAAACCACACAGTCAGTAGTAATAACAAAAAAGTGAAGTAAAACAAACAAGTAGATGTACTACTTAGTTTTTTCTCTTTATAGTTACGAGTAATCAAACTGTACGTGATCTGTTAGTTACGAATGTTTTTGTGTGAAATGGAAGATATTGAAATATAAAATTATACATATGAATTACTTACTTTACATATTGAGAAATATTCAGCACTAGAACCATCCGTTGAAATCAGCTTTTAATATTTAAAGATTTTTTTCCATAAAAATCTATACATATGATAAAATTCTGAGTCGAATCTGTACATAAAATATTTTTTGGAAAATCTTATTGAAATAGTTATTACTACCGATACAGAGGCCGAATCTATAATTTTTAGAATTTTTGTCTATCTGTGTGTTTGTCTACCTGAAAACGCATTTCGAGAAAACCTCTGGACAGATTTTGATGAAATTTATTATAATGATAGCTGGTTCTCTATATATTATGGAAAATATTTCATCTCTGAGAAACCTATACTAAACGTTAAAACGTAAGTAAGGACGAACCCGAGCGGAGCGAGGGTGAGTCGCTAGTTGAATAAATATATTTTCTTTGAAAACATTACTTTAGGAAATTAAAAACGGATAAATGGGCCTGCTTTAATCTTGCTCAATAAAAAAATAAAGGAAATTCATCTGGTTTATGTTGCATCTGGTCTGGTTTATGTATAGCTAATAATCTATACTAATATTATAAAGAGGCAGAGTTTGTTTGTTTGTTAATTTGAACACGATAATCTCAGAAACTACTTCTCCGATTTGAAATATTTTTTTGCATTAGATAGCCCGTTTAATGATTAAGGTTATAGGCTATATATTATCTCGGAAAAATGTACGGTTCCCGTGGGATAGGTTTGTTTTTGTCTAGGGACGAACCTGGAGCCAAGCGAGGGAGAGTCGCTAGTGTATACATATAAGACATAGCGACTCACCCTCGCTTCGCTTCAGGTTCGTCTCTAGACAAAAACAACTCTGTCCCACGGGAACCGTACATTTCTCCTGAATGATATATAGCCTAAAGCCTTCCTCGATAAATGGACTATCCAACACAAAAAGAATTTTTCAATTCCATCCAGTAGTTCCTGAGATTAGCGCGTTCAACCAAACAAACAAACAAACAAACAATCAAACAAACTCTTCAGCTTTATAATATTATATTATATTAGTATAGATATTCTCATACTATTAGAATAAAAACCAAATTCATAAAAAATCGATCAAGTACGAGTCCGAATATACCCATTTTTTATGTTAAAAGTAAAAAAAAAATCACATACAATATTCATTTTATAAATAACTCATAGTATGAGAATCATAACTGTGAGAAACAAAATTCATTTTTCGGCGAACGCGTCAAATGGATAATATCCCATATCTCATAAACTATTCAACGTATCTTTTCATACATTCGATTTTGTTGATCTTGATAAGGATAAAATCAATTCTACGTATTTTATAACTCTGGATATACAATAATATCTATATATAATTAGGCAAAGACAAAACAGTTCAGTACCTTTTTCTCGTCTGTTTGTCAACCTGATTTTTAGTTTTTTTTTGTTAATTAGCTATTCGTTGTTATCAATAAAAAAGAAATTGGAAATAGTTTTATATATATATATATATATATATATATATATATATATATATATATATGTGTGTGTGTGTATATATATATACTCGTATATAGCTAGGTCGTGTAGTGCAAAAACATTTTAGAATTATTATTATTTTTTTAGTACAGATGTTGTTGTTATGATGTAAATAGCATATTCCCAAAAGGTCTTCAGTAAATTAAAAATTACCCTGTATACCTGCTAACATTTTAAAATCATAAAACTTCAGGTTTTCAATATTTCGTCCCCAAACCGCATTTCGATTGGACTATAAAGGTTGTCTGGAGTAATTTAAATATGATAATATCGAGCGTCCCAGGTGCTCTGAATTGATGACTTAATTTAATTCGTTGTGACGGGAAATATATATACTCGTATTGTACCCAGTGTACTGAATACAGTATGACCAAAATATAATATAATATTCAGCAAACAAATTATGGATATATAATAGTTTCTTAGATTTACGTGAATACATGACATCTAATATATAAAATTCTCGTGTCACAGTTTTCGTTGCCATACTCCTCCGAAACGGCTTGACCGATTTTGATGAAATTTTTTGTGCTTATCCGGTATCTATGAGAATCGGCCAACATCTATTTTTCATCCCCCTAAATGTTAGGGGTAGTCCACCCCTAAATTTTATTTTTTATTTTTTAGACAAAATTTTTAATTTCTATTTTTTTATGATACAACATACAAAAATACATACAATCCTCAATTTTTACCCTTCTACGATCAACCCTTATTTTTTAATAGCCATTTTAGTAATTTAATCATTTTTCCTCTCCGGTCGAAAACTGATCAATCGTGATTTAATGCAAGCTAGGGACGAACCCGAGCGAAGCGAGGGTGAGTCGCTAGTTTTAAATAAAAGTATTTGTTAAATTTTGTCGCGGTTTTATTATTACTTTTTCCCGACGTTTCGAATGATTTCACACAAATATAGTCACAAAAGAGGTTAATAAAATAAGTTTATAATTTTATTAAAACCGCTTATTGTTTTAATTTTTTTTTTTTGTTAAAAAAACTAACTTATAGTTTAAAAAGTAAACCGTAACAATAAATGAAAGAAAATTCATTATCTATCCTTGACGAGAGCACAAATATACATTAACGTGATACATATTTACTAACGATTCAAAATTCTGATATTTAAAGGATTCATAAAATGCCTTTTTTTTTAAACAAACGTTTTTGAAATTCAACCCCAAGTTAATATGCATGTCTGAGAGAACCTAGCAAGTTTACGAAAGACATGTGAAGTCCGCCAATCCGCACTTGGCCAGCGTCGTGGACTATGGGCTGATCCCCCTCGCAATGGAGGGAGACTGGTTCCCCGCAGTGGGAAGTCAAAAAAATCAATTAAAAAGTAATTTAAAAAAAATAATTTTAAGTCTTAGTCATGTTGTATTTGACAGAGGGAATTTGGTAAATTCCAAAATAAATTGGTCCCGAACGGCATATCAATTAAGAGTTTCCGTACATCGGATGACATTCTAAGTCGTTTAATAACGATTGAAACAGAAGTAAATCTCTCGTCTACGTCGAGCTCTCTATGAATGATATTTATAGGTTTATGCTAATATTTAGGCAAAGAAAATAAAACATTAAAATTTTACTAATAAGGTACCTATTTGAAAATTAGCCATTAGGTTATGTTAGTGCTGTGTATTAATAGATGGCGTTGTTTAGGAGTAATCACGGCTTCGAATTGGTTTTTACTAGATTTATTAAATTTATAAAGAATTTCAAGAATTCCCAGAATTAGTTTCACGTTCATACGTACACGTATTTATAACTTAAAATAATTAACGGATCGAAAAATATCCTCAATTTTTGCTGTACATTTTTGAAGAAATCTGTTTTTAATAGTAACTTAAGTAATCTTTATATCGCTGCGAGGAAGGCTGAGAGGTCTCATAGTCTTTAGTTCTACGTTTCTGAAACGAACTGCTAAGGTGTGTAACACCCTTCCAGCATCCGTGTTTCCTGCCACCTATATATAAGTACCTTCAAAGCAAGAGTGAATAGGCATCTTCTAGGCAAGCGCGCTCCAATCTAGACCTCATCAGTGCTTCCCAGCGTAGATTGTCGTCAAGCGTAAGCCTATCTAACAAAAAAAAAATGTCACCATGCCGTCTACCTCTTAAAAAAAAATAAAAAAATATAAAAAAAAATAATCCAACAGCATTTGTCGTGTAAATTACGCTACAATTTGTTAATAGTCCCATTCCATTTTAAACACAATTTGACCCCATGAATACATATCATTTATTAGATACATAATAATGCATTATAAAATATTTTTATCCTTGTTTGTTTAATAATATTTCATTATTAGTTTTACGAAGCAATAATTCAAGGGATGTTAGCACAAAACCAAATATCCCATTGAAATGTTGCGCTTAAAATATGGCTATCATAACAAAACAGGGGGCCACGGATGTAGCGGTGATAAAACGAAGTTAAAATGAGAAAACCAAATTTAAAGTATATTTTTTAATTAAAAGTATATAAAAAAAATTTAATAAATAAAAAAACCGACTTCAAAAAGTCAAAAATAACTGATTGCTTGTATATAAGGTGGTATTCTTTACATACATATATTTTAAATTGGAAGCAAAATATATGTTTCATGTTGATAACATATGTTTGAATATTGAATTTTAATATTTATACTTTGAAATTGATCTAATTTAAAAACACATTATATATGAAAATATACATTATTAATTTAGTTTATAAGAGTACCTTTATGTTATCAAGATATAAGATTATTACTTTGAAATCGCTTTTTTCCTAACCCCAATCTTTTGCAAACTTAAATTTGGATCAACCCAGCCTGTGAGAATATTAAACAAAGTTATAAATTTTATAATACCCTACGTAATGATAATAGCTACATAAAAATAAGCGGATGTTTGTCTGTCTGTTAGTAATTTTTCTTCAAAGCGATTTACAACGCCCTTCGGCGACGTTTTTTGCGAGCCTTCCTTCTTAAATCGCAACCCGTGTGCACTGTGCATTCTTCCATTTTGATATAATTTATATTACAAGGGAAAATACATTTTATTATATTTTAAGTTTAACCACAGCGGTAATGTGTATAAAAAGTATCTGTAAAGTTTGTAATAATCACAACTAATAACCTAATAAGTTTCGTCTTAATGTAGGGAGAAATTGTTTTTAATGGTCGTAACAGATTTATCAGTGCCCAGACCAAGCCAGACCTAAAAATTAAAATTTTGATAATTTATAGCTATGTTTTTTAAATTCATTCTTTACTGGGGAAAATGAGTAATACTATGGTGAGTGGGAAAATGCCTTTTATTATTTACATTACTGTTGTGATTTGTTTAAATAAAACTATCTTTTCGGATTTTTTCGCGGATTTATTTTGATTTTTTGTTTCCCAAAGTTTCGAATGCTTTACAGCAATCATGGTGACGGAAAAGACTATCGTTTTAGACGTCTTAAAGGTTATTATATAGTTGTTACGTACAGCACCTTCCCCCAAAAATCAAAATGCGAAGAAATCGAAAAGATAGTTTTACTTAAAATGTCAAATATTCGCGTAAATCTAAGAAAATACCTATTAATATTGTGAGTTCGATTCCTACATGATGTTAAATTTTAACTGGTCATACACTTAGTATCTGTATACCTTTCCCGTTTAAATTAAACATAATGCTGCTAATGAAAACAAGAACGATACACAAGGTGTCAATTCTAGTAAAAAGTGAACGAGTACAAAAAATCTCATGAATTTTCGCATCTAAAAATCTCTAATATAAGCATCAAATGTCATTAAAAGCCCTCATTAGAATCATTATAAAGATTAATAAAGCTAGTAATTATATTAACAAAGTGTACTTCATCACGCGTGGTACTAAAGACAATAAAGCTACCTACACACGATAAATTTGGCATTTTGTTTATTTAAGATGGAATCAGGCCAAAACTAAATGAAAAAGCCTCGATCAAAAAATAACAACAATATGACGTGTAGTATTAAATGAAAATTTTATAACTATTTTAAATTTTTGCCAAACTAAATTGAGATTATCACGATTTTTAGTATTAGAAATTTTGGACATACATGCTATACGTTATAGCAAATTGATATGACAGAAATATAAAAAACTTTTTTCAAATTGTAACATCAACTTCCTAAATTTTGTAATCAAATAATTTAAAAAATATTCTACATCATTTAAAACTAAAATAAATTCTGCGTCTATATACCCCTAAATATTGAATTTCACTCCTTTTTTTAACGTTCTTTTTACGTGTTATTTAAAAATCCGCACTTCGGTCCCCGGTCTTCCCTAGCTTCTCCATACCTCATTAATCCTTCGAGCTGTTTCTGCAGCGCTGTTGCCGCGATGGAACTCGTATCCGTAAATAACGCGATATTTTAAGTTTTCCATATTGTGAACGATGTCAAAAAAAATCAAATGTCGCGAAAAAAAAATAATCACTTTTGAATGTGGAATTCTTAACCAAAGTCAGATATTTCTGGTCAAAGTGGCCAGTTTGACAAATTCATATGTAAGGACGTATCTCAGTAACATCGCAAAATAAGTTATTCGCCTATTGTTTCCGCCAAAAGTATATCTTTATATCCGCTTTCCTCTTTTTATGCATGCCCGCAATTTTAATATACACTAACACAATTCGTAATTAACCGCTCGAGTCTCGAGACGTACACCTGCGCGCACCTGCTATAATTTGCATAGAGCATTCGAGTGCCTTGTGATGTGCGCCCCCATGTATAGCATCACCACCGTCACCAGCTAATAGATGCTGTCATCATTATTGGCGCTGAAGCTGAGGACCTGACGCAGAGCTCCAGCAAGATAGGAGTGTTTTCTGCACCCACAAACCGCACAATTTAATCTTATATAGAGTCCACTTAAATTTTACTCCTTATTATACCAGGCCTATCGGTGTTAAATATATTTTGTTTATATCGAACTGTTACACGCATCACCTATGTCATAAAACATAAATAGGTAAATTTTAAGAATTGTGTTACTTTTTACTGTTTTTAAGGAAATAAATGTTTTTTTTATAATTTTTTGAAGTGAAAACTTTTATAGACAGATTTGGATGGGGAAAAAATTCATGTAAGTATTCATAGATGTTAAAACCAGATAAATTGAAACAGTTTTCATTTACAAATTTTAATTTAAGATCAAACAATTAATTTGAATATCCAGAAATAACAACTGTATATAATTTTAAGTTTTAACTTCTGTCGGCAGTCCTCGTGACTGCTTTTTTTTTATTTTAGTACCTATCTTGTGAAGTAGGTTTTAGTGTATATCTCTAATAGCGGCTAACCACAGTCAAATTACATCTCATATATGTATATTACGCAGAAGCCAATTTAATTACTAATGGCGAGAGACTTGTTCAAATTAATGAATAATAACCATAAATTTTAATAAAGTTATATTTATAATTTAACTTTTTATTCTCTAAGGTCACGGGTTTGGTCGTCGTTTTGTGTAATTTTGAGAATATCATACATACTTTATTCACTTATTTTATTATGCAAAAGTGTCATGAAAGGCTTAATTTATACCAGCATGTTATGGACTATTTCATTAGATTATTCATTATGATATATACGAGTATATCTAAACATTTATATATATATCTATACATGTAATAAAATTTTAACTAAGTCGAATCTATACATTAAAAACATTTTTTTGAAAAAACTTATTGAAATAATCATAATTATCGATACAGAGATCGAATCTATAGTTTTTTGGATTCTTGTCCGTCTGTCTGCCTTTTTGTCTGTCTGGGAACGCATTACGAGAAAACCACTGGACAGATTTTGATGAAATTTGGTATGATGATAGCTGGCTATCCGGGTCAATAACATATAGGATACTTTTATTTGCGGGAAAATATCTCATCTCTAAGAAATCTATACAACGGATGATTTATTACGATAACCGTTAAAATAAAAACTTACTATATTACCTAAATTGTAAATAACGTTCCTAAAATTTATAATTTTAGATTCAGTTTTCCAACAAATAAAGAAACAAACTGTTACTAAAAATTAAAAAAATTAACTAAAGATAATAATTGATTCAAAGACAAAAACTTCACAATAGACCTACGTAATCGTATGTAGGTACTTACATAATTAGAAAAAATATGATAAATAAAATTACTTACTTCTGTAAGTAAAGTTATTAAGCCTTAAGCGCTTCGCTCGGGTTCGTCCCTAGCTTGATTCCGCATACAAATTTTCATCCCCGTTTTCACCCCTTTAAGGGATGATTTCCGGGATAAAAAGTATTGTATATCCTTCCCAAGGCTTAAAAATACCTTCTTACCAAATTTCATCTAAATCGGTTCAGTAGATCCAGAGATTACCCACTACAACCTAACAAACTCACAAACTACCTCTTTATAATATTAAAATAGATAAAAAACTTTCTTTAGACTGTAAACAACGAAAGCTTCCTTTTAGTAAACAACATCTTTTTAAACATTTAATTAAGTGTCTTTGTAGAAAATTCAGGAGTGCCATTTTAAAACTTTACATTTAGGTACATTAACATAATATCGTTTTAAATTTTGAGTGGCGAAGATTTATACATAGTAACTAGTGATTTATCCTCACTTTACTTGGGTTCGGTACAACTTCATGTTTTGGCACACGATCAGCAAACACACATAAACATAAATTTTTTTGCATTTATGATAGTAGTCCATACTTATATTATATAATAAATGCGAAAGTAATTCTGTCTGTCTGTCTGTCTGTTACCTTTTCACGCTTTATCCGCAGAACCGATTTAGATGAAATTTGATATGGAGATTGTTTGAGACTCTGGGAAGAATATAGGATAGTTTTTATCCGGAAATTATCCCTTAAGGGGATGAAAAAGGGGGATGGTAGTTTGTATGGGGAATTAATCATTTTTCAAGTAAGATACATATATAAAGCTCATCATATCTATGTAGTCTATCTATTTCATTACTACACATTCACGAAAAACCATAGATATTTTATCTAAATAACTGATTTTATTATCACATATAGTAAGAATGTCGGTAAAAAGTAGATTACGTTTCAATCTAGTTCACTAAAAACTGTTGAGTTGTAGCAGCGTAAAGTAGAAACTAACTATTCTTATATACATTCACTTTTTTAATGTCGTATTGAGCCCGTTTTTACGTGTCATTTTTGGTCACGGATCTCTCTTCAATATGAGCCCATAGACCACCATGCTGGCTCAGTGCGGATTCGCAGATTTCAGATATGTTTTGAATACTTACTAGGTACTCACGATGTTTTCCTTCACCATAAGGCAAGTGGTAATCATGTTGGAAATGATTCGCACATGAAAATATTAAATGTGCAAGACCCGGAATGAACTAGCTTTAGTAATTTCACAAGTGAGAACGTTACCACTGAATTACCACTGCTTCAAATATAAGCGTGATTAAGGTTGAAAATATTTAAAACATTCTGAGGTTTTCTTATAAAAAACGGTATTATTTAAAGATAGATTGTCCTTTAGTTAGAAATCACTGAACTGCGTGATTGCTCGAGAAACCTCGGATCGACTCCGCTTTGTTATAAAAAACAACTTATATATTATTTATATTCATTTAAATACATGGTATGGTATGGTATGGTATGTTCGGGCTGTTCTCCGCAACTCGACGACTATGCGCCTATTTTGCGTGTGGGGGGAAATTAGATTTGTTTCATTCTTGCCATCCCAGTTCCTCCAAGAAGTTCAGCAATTTCTTCGTTTTGCCAAATATTTCCGGGAGTGTGCTGGGGGTCCCAAGATGTTGTGCCCGGTATGCCGCTACACCTGGACAGTACAAAATAACATGTGCAGCCGTTTCATCAGCCCTCATGCAGGCCCTGCAAAGTGGGCTGTCGGTTATACCTATATTAAATAGATGTTTGTTGTAAGGTCCGTGCCCCGTTAGGGCCGCAGTTATCTGTCTAATTTGAGGTCTGTTGAGTTTGATTAGACGGTTAGTCGTTTTGGCGTCGATGGTTGGGAGCGATTCCCTTGCCTGTCTGCAATCTACGACCTCACGCCATAGTTTATTGTGTTGGCGTTTAGTGCGTTGTCGGATTTGGCTTTTGAGCCAACCATTTAAATACATATAATATGATCTAGTGGTATGTATTCTATCAGACGTAAATGTTTCCTCATCATGTTTTCCTTCACCGTAAGTCAAGTGGTAATCATGTTGGAAATGATTCGCACATGAAAACATCAGAGGTGCGAGACCCGGGATTTGAACCCGCTTCACTCGGTTTCCCAAGCGAGCGCGTTACCACTGGGCTACCACTGCCCCAAACTTTAAATACATACATATTAAAAATATAAACTCCCATAACTACCACTAGAGCCCAGTGGTAATACGTTAGCTCGAAAAACCGAGTGAAACGAATTCAAATCCCGGGTCTTGCACCACTAAAAATTTTCATATGCGATCATTTCCAACATGGTACCTACCACTTGTCTTACGATGAAGGAGCAGATAATATTACACATAAAGAAAAAAACCAGAGTATTTATTTCCTCATAAAATAATACATGTATTGCATAAATAAACAAAGAGCTCATATTTAAACCAGTTAAATCTATACTATAATATTATAAAGAAGCAGAGTTATTTGTTTGTTTGTTTGAACGCGCCAATCTCGGGAACTAGTAATCCGATTGGATTTTTTTTTCTTTCGTTTATTGAGAAAGGTTATAGGCTATGTATCATCATGCAACAACCCGAAGGAGTGAAGCAGTAATACAATATATCTATTCCATACTAACCGTTAAAACGTACTTAGGGACGAACCGGCAGGGTGATTACGTATCTCGCGACAGGCTTGCGACAGTTGTAAATCGCGCGATCGCTGCTGTCAAACGTCACTTTTGTATTACGTAACAGCGGCTAGAGAGCAGACTGCAGTCGAGCTCTTTCACCCTCTATCGGACAATCTATGAACCCATCTCTCTCGACTGCAGTCTGCTCTCTAGCCGCTGTTACGTAATACAAAAGTGACGTTTGACAGCAGCGATCGCGCGATTTACAACTGTCGCAAGCCTGTCGCGAGATACGTAATCACCCTGCGGAACGACGCGAAGGTGAACCGCTAGTATTTCGTATTTTCAACTGGATCCATATTAATTTTATTGTTGCATATTCATATTTTCATTCTACTCGCGCCGTGAAAAATTTTATTCACAACTAAAAAAGGTTTAATATTCTTTTGTTCTTTATCACGAAAATGCCTTCATTGAAATAAAAATAAAGTATATAGGTATATATTATATATCTACACTTCCGACCTAACCCTCGCTTTACGCGAGTGCGTCTCTGAGCATAAATTTTATTACAAACAATAGTTAAAATCTCTAAATACTCCAGATTATAATCTATCTGTATATCAAATTTCATCCAAATCAGTCTAGCCCCTTCTACGTGGCGGAGTAACAATCGTACACAAACAAACAAACTTGCACGATTACAATAGTAGTGTAATATAGTAAAATAATGATAATAAATATAACATTATTAGACAGTGGTAGACCAAAGGTGACACGCTCGCTTGAGAAACCGAGTGAAGCGGGTTCAAATCCCGGGTCTCGCACCTCTGATATTTTGAGAACCTAGCAAGTTCTCGAAAGACACGTGAAGTCGCAAACCCGCACTCGGCCAGCGTGGTAAAATATGGCCTGACCCCCCTTAGCACTAAAGGGAGGACCGAGCCCAGCAGTGAGACCGTTAAAAAGGGCTGTATGTAAGTAACTTAAATAAATTTTATGCTATATCGACATATTTATATTATCTGTGAAAATCTTCCAGCCACACATGTGCTAAGTGAAATAGAACAAATTGAGACAGTTCCAGCTATAAATAATTCGTGTTTTCAAACTTCAATCGCACTCAAATATTTGATAAATTGTTCAAAACTACTCAACTGATATAAAGTGTGAGCAGTGTATGGAATCAATGACTGAGAAAATATAATTTTATTGATAACTAGTAACTCGCCCTCGCTTGGCACAGTCCCTACGCCTTTACATCACATAAATCAAGTAAATATCTACAAATATTCTATTGGGACCGTAAGTATAAATAAATATAATATATACGTTGGTACATTAACGCACCGCACCATCTAGTCCCATAGTAAGCTACGAGGCTTGTGTTATGGATACCAGATAGTTGATACACTACACATATATAACTTTAAATACATACATATTATAAATATAAACACCCATGAGTGGAGTACTAACATTCGTGCTTATTACACAAATGAATGCCCCCAGCGGGACTTGAACACGTGACCACTGGCACAGCAAGCAAGGTGCGCCAATGTGTCATCGTAACGTAGAGTAGCATATTATAAACAGTCTATCTCTAGTCTATCAGTGTCAGACACATAAATTTTCTCTACAATGATTTTAATTTTAAAAAATAAATTAAAAATATATAAAAGTCGAAAATAATAAAAAACTAGCGACTCACCTTCGCTTCACTCGCGTTCGTCCCTAGGTTTCTTCCCCATACAAACTTTCACCCCCATTTTCACCCGATTAAGGGATGATTTCCAGGATAAAAACTATCCTATGTTCTTTCCAGGGTCTCAAATTATCTTCTTACCAAATTTCATCTAAATCAGTTCAGTAGTTTCAAACAAACAAAAAATCAAATTTTTCCTCTTCATAATATTAGATAGATATGTATATAAAAACAAAATCTCTTTTATTATATTACCTATTTCATCTGCATGATTTTTTTTTTTTACAATTACTAAGAGCATAATTTTGAAATCCACAACAATTTTATTTATTAATTTAAGTTTGTTCTCGAACCATATAATTCATTATAATTACTGATTTTTACTGATTTCAAAAAAGCAAAAGGGACTTAAAAGGGACCTTTTACAACAAGTGCGAGCTTTATTGGCATACTTCGCGTAAGCCCATAGAGTTATCTACATATGTACGAGTATATGCAAACTTTTACGGAATTATTCCTCCTAAAAAGATCTATTAAACTGTAGCAATGCTACATACCTAGGGACGAACCCAAACGAAGCGAGGGTAAGTCACTAGTATTATACGACTATAATATGAATTGTATCGATTAAAACTACACCGTGGTATTCCAAACTATCAACCTATAATAATATATTCGCCAAAAAAATAACACAAAGTAGAAATTACATTACAAATTTGATTTTATTCGTCGAATAATATTCTAGCAATAACATAAAATCTGACAAATGACTTAAAAATAAATAATATTTATTTCGTATACATAAAAACCCATCGAGACGCGACAAAAGAAACGTGCCGGTACCAAAAAAAGTCCTTTAAAATAGCCAAATAAGCGACGCCAGAACGTCTGAGACACTTTTCATTCATCGTTTTCGCATATTTCAATGTACGTTCATTCATATTTTGCCATCTATTGTGGGTCTTTTAGAGTATTTGTGGTGAATCGATTTTCTAAATTTATTACACCTTCAAACAGCAGGTAGTTGAATGAAAGTGTTCCATCTTTTGTAAGCTGACCTCTCTGTCCCTTGTATAGTACAAATATTCATTCATATTGTATTTCGCAAAAACCAAACGTTCAAATAACGCCTACTGAATTGTGCAGGTATTTAAAGGTATTCGATATAAATTGTGTATTTAATAATGTATCTTTGACCAATTTCCAGTGAATAATATACGGCAGTAGATAAAACTATAAAGAATGTAAAATGACCATGTTTTCAGTTATACTACGTAACTCGCTGGATTGTATGGCGTGTATAATATTATTCTTCTGGAACAACGGAGGAATAGATGATAGGAATGATGAATTTTGCTTTGTTATTGGCAGGTTTTTTTTTTGTATGTATTCAGCCCTCTTTAACGTCCCAGTGCTGGGCACGGGCCTCCGTTTAATACGAGGGGGATCAGGCCATAGTCCACCACGCTGGCCAAGTGCGGATTGGCGGATTTTATATGTCTTTCGAAAACTTGCTCGGCTTTCTCAGACATGCAGGTTTCCTCACGATGTTTTCCTTCACCTTAAGGCAAGTGGTAATCATGTTAGAAATGATTCGCACATGAAAATATCAGAGGTGCGAGACCCGGGATTTGAACCCGCTTCACTCGGTTTCCCAAGTGAGTGCGTTACCATTGGGCTACCACTGCCTCAAAACTGCCTTTTTTTTACTTCATTGTATTTTAAATAACTTAAATTATATGAATGTATTAAAACGATTAAATTATAAGTACTGTTAATTAAGTATAAGTTAATGATCGAGTTAATCCATTTCAAAGTATCTGTTATACTATGTTTGATCATGTTTGAGTTTATTCCTTTTTAGTTTTGATTATTATAGTTGTTTTCAATTAACCTAAGCTTTTTTCAATACACATTTTACTTTTCGTATGGGTTCGTAATCCTCGTAATCCTAATCCTAGTAAAAACAAAGACAAATCTATCCCAATGAGACCGCACCTTTTTCCGGGATAAAAACTAATCTATGTGCTACTCCAGACTACAATTCATTCAGATCCGTTTAGCCGTTCTGGCCTGATTGAGTAACAAACATCCATCCAAATTTTCACATTTATAACATTTATTATTATTTTGAATTTATGTCAGCTATGTATCCAATAAGTAAATATAAGTAAAACTCATATGTAAATGTATTTTCTATCACTTCTAAAATAACTGATCCTAATCCCGCATTCGTAACGCGTCCGGGATTAACGTTTCTATAATCCCGGGAAATCCCATTAATCTCACATTGCTGGAATGTCAACGCACTGGGTAAAAGCTTTTTAATCAATTCTGCGATAATAATACCCTATGTTTTTTTTTTCGTTAAAAGTTTGTCATCGCATTGTTCTTGCGAAAGACAAAGCTACATAATATACTGTTACTTAGTAGTACATTGTGTATTTGTGAATTCGAAATGTAAGAAAATTATCTTTATTTAGATCGCATCGACGACACGTTTAGACTTGCTGTGCCAGCGGTCGCGGGTTCGAGTCCCGCAAGGGTTATTCATTTGTATGATGAGCACGAATGTTTGTACTCCAGTCATGGAGAGTTTCAAAAATTGTATTTGGCTCCATACCTACTTTGTGTAATGCAATCACAGCGATTCGGTTCTCTTTATCACCCTGCTCCTTTTTAATATCACAAAATATTTTACAATGTATTCGCGCGAAAATGAGAAAACACAATGAACAATCATATAAAAATGACAGATTCTAAATTCAAATGTAATATTTTGTTTATTTTTAATTGTAACAGTATTTATGGCCAGACTATGTATATAGGCTTGTGGTAGCCCAGTGGTAACGCGCTCGCTTGGGAAACCGAGTGAAGCGGGGTCAAATCCCGGGTCTCGCACCTCTGATATTTTCATGTGCGAATCATTTCTAACATGATTACCACTTGCCTTACAGTGAAGGAAAACATCGTGAGGAAACCTGCATGTCTGAGAGAACCTATCAAGTTTTCGAAAGACATGTGAAGTCCGCCAATCCGCACTTGGCCAGCGTGGTGGACTATGGTCTGATCCCCCCTCGTATTGAAGGGAGGCCCGTGCCCAGCAGTGGAACGTTAAAAAAGGGCTGAATACATACATACATATGAGAAAAACGCAATTTTTTCAAAAAACATAACTGTGCAAAAAGAAAACACGCCTAATTTCTATTATTTAAGTAATCTAAACTATTTATTTATAAAAAATAAATATATAAATTGTATCAGGCAAGCAAAACCTAAAATACACATGTATAGAAAATACGACTTTATGATAGCAATCTGTGCTAGTACTAACTCTAACTAAGCTCGTTGTTGCATATTCAGTCTTCCCACAAAGTGAATGTTGACATGTACATATGAACAATGTTCATGCAAATATAACCTCTGTATAGTAAATTTTGACCAGCACTGTTCTATATAACTACAAATTGGGCTAAGTAACAACGTCCATTTTGCTATATAAATATAACAAAATGTATGTATGTACATAAATCTCTTAGTGTTCTCTTCGATTTAGATCTAAATTATCTATGCATACGGATAAATAAAATTGAAGTGTCTGTTTGTAATGTCAAAATAACAGCCTTTTAGTAAATGCGTATGAAAGTATATACAGTACTTATAAGAAAACAACAATTTTTATTTTTTTTGTCTCTCTGTCTGGATGTCTGTTCTCTTCTGTCTGTTTGCTGATATTATATGAAACATGTTATTTATATAAATAAAAGCGACTTACCCTCGCTCAGGTGCGTGGGAAAACAGTGGCTAATGTCTTACTCTAAATAATTATCTTTAAATAAAACTATCTTTTCGGATTATTTCGTGGATTTATTTTGATTTTTGGTTCCCGACGTTTCGATTGCTTTACAGCAATCATCGTCACGGGAGAGACTAAGGTGTTAGACATCTCAAAAGCGTTATATACTTGTTACAGACAGTGCCTACCCACAAATTTACAAAAATGATTTTGAAAATTCAAAAATGGCACCAGAGTACTTTACAATATTTGTTGATTTTAATTCTAAACATATTTTAAAAAGCTTAATAAGTATTATAATTAAATATTATTTGTTTAATTTTAGCTGTTATTATTATAAATATTACAATATTTAAAAAAAACTTTAAGAATTAATAATGTAATATTATTTAGTGTTACATTACATCCTAATTATTTAAAACAAATTGAATTTCATAAAGAGTACCGATAACCTACAAAAGTTTTACTTCTTGCGCGTGTACACATTCATACACGCACTTTTTATTTTTTTTTATTATAATATGATCTACCTATCGGTAACAGCAAAGAGATTTTGTCAACAAAAAGGTCAATTCTATCGCTGCATGAAAAAATGTTTGTAATACATGACAATCCAGTGAGTATGATACTTAACCCTTCAAGAAAACTGTCGGCAATCCTTTAAACGCGTATGTCGGCAGCCTTTTGTACTTTAGACATGAATTCCGCAAATTTTAGATGCAACTTAGAAAGCGCACGACTCCCCATGAATGGGATGTCGAGAGATCGATAGTGATCGATTAAGATAATATCGATATTGTGCAGAATTCTGCGGCAAAATAAGCAGATGCGATATAATGATGCGAGTACAGACAAAAAATGACCATCCACTACGTCTTTATGTAAGTCAGAAGATTATAAGATTTTTTTTACACAAATGTATACTATTTTTACCCGACTTTAAAAATTCGTTAGTACTTTTTTGGAGGAAATTCACAAAATATATTTAGAGTTGGTGTGACTGTAAATATTAAATCAAACAATTGATTTTATTCACATTTCGCATATTATTAAATTAAAGTGTCAGAACAAATAGAAGAAAACGAGATGAAATTCTGTTCACGGCATTTAGAAATAAAACTGCAAATTAAAATTATAACCGAGAGCCGACGGAATGGAATTAGAAAAAAGTATTAGAGAAAGGAAATTGCATTTCAGTAAGAATAGGAATGGTGAGAAAAAATAAGGTCGACTCTCCAATTATACTTAAAATGTACTATTTATTATTTTCTGGCTTTGAACAGACTCAAATTTTACATTTTTATACAAGGAAAATTTGTTTGTTATGTATTCAGCCTTTTTTAACGTCCCAATACTGGGCACGGGCCTCTTTTATCACAAGGAAGATCAAGCACCACCACCATAGTCCACCACGCTGGCCAAGTGCAGTTTGGCAGACTTCACATGTCTTTCGAAAACTTGCTAGGTTCTCTCAGACATGCAGGTTTCCTCACGATCTTTTGCTTCACCATAAGGCAAGTGGTAAAATGATCCGCACAAGAAAATATCAGAGATGCGAGACGTGGGATTTGAATCCGCTTCATTCGGTTTCCCAAGCGAGCGCATAACCCCCGGGCTTTATTTGTTAGTGTAAGAGATAATCGCTGTTCATAAAATATTATATTACGCGCAGATACAAGTGCAGTTAGTTTCTATTCCTTTCCAAAATCTGATTTAACGGGTTTAACGCGACTAGTGAAAGATCGGGCGCAGGACTGACGGCTTCACGTGGTCTCCGAGGCACGGCTGGGTAACACCGCCAACTTCCTAACTCGCGAGATGGTACTAAAAATTTTTGACTAAAACCCTCAATTACTTTACTTAGCCCGATCTGGGGCTCAAACCCACGACCTCCTGATCTGTAACCATACATAATAGCACTAAAACAATGAGACAATTTGTAATAGAAGCCATGCCAAATGTTTTTAGATGTTTTATCTATCTAATGGTCTATTGATATGTATCTCAGGTTAATCGCTCGTAACTCGGAAACAGCGTGATGGGATTTTTATTTTCGTTTCCGAGAGCAAAACCTACCAAGAGTAATCTTAAATGATAATCTCTTAACATTTTTCCTTTTTACATAAAATTTGGAAAATACATCCTAAATTGCTCAAACGCCTTTTTAAAAAACAATTAAAACTGGTAAATCTATACATATAATAAAATTGTAACAAAGCCTAATTGTAAGAATCTGCACATTAAATATTTTTTGGAAAATGTTATTTTGAATAGACATTATTATCGCTACAAAGGTCGAATCTATAATTTTTAGAATTTTTGTCTGTCTGTCTGTCTGTGACCGCTTCACGGAAAAACCACAGAAGGGATTTTGATGAAATTTGGTACGATAATAGCTGGTTATCCAGGTCAACATATAGGATACTCCCTACTCCCTCACATTCCAGACGGCCTTGCATCACTGCGATGCTTGACATACCCAAGAGTAACACAAAGTTCTCTATACAATCTTTTTCGGTGTATGGCGCATCGCTCTGGAACAAACTCCCCAAAGATATCCAATTAAGTCCCTCTATAACTGCCTTTAAAAAGAAAATAAAACAGCACCTTCTCACCCAAGTTAATGCACAATTATATTAACCATTGTTATTATGTAGTATATTATATAGATATGTATGTGTATGTAGTAGTATGTACCTATATATGTTATGGTATATAGTATGTATAATATTTTATTATATATTTATATATAGTTTATTTATTTATTTATTTATATTTGTGTAACTGCACTCTAGCCTGCTTTTTAATACTATCTCTCTTACTCAATTAGGTTGACTGGAAGAGATCTCTTCTAGAGATAAGTCCACCTTTGCTAACTAATATTATTGTTTCTTAATCACTGTATTTTACTTATAAGTGCAATAAAGAATAGTATATATATACTTTTTACTGCGGGAAAATATCTCATCTCTGAGAAATCTATACTAAGCGTTAAAATGTAACTAGGGAACCTGAGGGGAGCGCGCGACGGTGAGTCGCTAGTAAATATCTAAAATAATAAAAGTAATCCTATTATAATTACCAATAATTAACAATACTCTGCAGTCGACACTGCCCGAGGATGATGGGCTTATACGAACAAACACTAATGTTTATTTTTGTGTATAGCATTATCCGGCACGTGCCGCATCCGATATCTTAATTGCGAAGGGGTAATTTTGGGCAAAATTATGTTTTAATTTTTTTTTTCATGCTCTTCCTCATGGTGTAGAGAGAAAAAATACAATGTGAAAGCCTCCATTCTAAGCTTTTTGCCAGTTGAATTAAAACGTGACATAATATATAAATGTAAGAATTATTAACCAACTTTTACATATTTATATCCTTAATTTTTAACAAAAAATTATACTGAATACAAAATCGCTTAAAAAGATTTACTGTCCCAAATTTCGGGGCAAATTTTTTATTTTAAATTTGTAGGGGGCCAGCCTTGAGGTATGTATAGCCAGCTTATTCATTAATAAAGTATTATGAAGATCGGTCAAAAAATCATAAGAAATAAAAGCTCGTATAAATAATAAACCTGTGCAACATTTTTCATTAAAATGGTGACGCATCCACAAACAAACAGTAATAATTGACGCTTAAATATTTCAACACTTCCGTTAACCGACAATGACTTTCAATTCGATTGATTTTAAATAACTTTGATACCCTCTTTATTAAGTGTAGGAAAGCCATAATTTCACGGTGGCCATAGCAGGTGACTCAAGTGAACCATTAAATGGAGTTTCTAATCAAAAAGCGATACAGTTTTTAATTGAATCGTTTTGAAATGACCCATAGTATTGGAGAGGGTGTAAGTTTTTAGGGTTCAAAAGAAAAAATAATTGTAATTTTTTTCAATGTCTAAATAAATATCTTTCACACAATATTAGTTTTTTTTTTCTATATTAGGAATTTAAGGGTACATACATAATTATTTTTAGATGACACGTTTGGTTCAGTTTGTAGTGACCCTACTTGCTGCGCCAGCGGTCGCGGATTCGAGTCCCGCTGGGGGCATTCATTTGTGTGATGAGCACGAATGTTTGTACTCCAGACATGGGTGTTTATATTTATAATATGTATGTATTTAAAGTTATATATGTGTAGTGTATCAACTATCTGGTATCCATAACACAAGTCTCGTAGCTTACCATGGAACTAGATAGTGCTATGTGTTAATGTCCCCATATATTTATTTATTTATTTAATAATGACTATGATCGAATTTCGATAACTGGTTGACCACTAGTAATTATATAAAAGAAACTAAACAAATTTTATTTATTATTAAAATAACATGTTTATACATAATGTAATGCGTAAAACAAATAAAATACACGCCATATATATATTTTTAATAATAAACGATTTTTAAATATATAACCAAGCCCCAACAACGATGGTAGTAGAAATATATTTATGTATACTCAATTTCCTTTCGTTACACTTTATCGTAGTCATTAGGCATTTTGCCATCTTATCATGGCCAATTTATGTTGTAAGTGCGCTGTAAGTGTTAATAAATATTTATATTATTAATGAATATTAACCCCAAGTTTACTTTATGATGCTTTTTTTTAAGGTTTTCAACTTAGCCCTTTTTAACTTCCCACTACTGGGCACGGGTCTCTCTTCAATACAAGAGGGATCAGGCCATAGTCCACCACGCTGGCCAAGTGCGGGTTGGCGGACTTCACATGTTTTTCGAAAGTTCACATGTCTTTCGAAAACTTGCTAGGTTCTCTCAAACATGCAGGTTTTCTCACTATGTTTTCCTTCACCGTAACGCAAGTGGTAATCATGTTAGAAATTATTCGCACATGAATATATCAGAGGTGCGAGACCCGGGATTTGAACCCGCTTCACTCGGTTTCCCAAGCAAGCGCGTTACCACTGGGCTACCACTTTTTCATCTTATGGACAAACATATAAATATATATATTAATATTAAGTTATTATATAAAAGTCATTTTAGATTTATAAAAAAAATATGAAGCCAAAAGAAAGATGAAGTTCAATTATAATAAAAACTATAAAAGAAGCATTTCGCTGGTCACGAGACAATTGTAAATAATTTACCATTCTGACCAACGTCAATTTGAGAAGGTTGAAAGGTCCGAAACCTTTTGGGATAACATAAATGTCATGAGGAGTAAAAATTGGATGTGCTCGTATTTTATTTATGCGGTATAGTATTAGGTTATATTTTTTATGCTTGACCTACTTAGAATAAAATATCCATCTATACTAATCTTATATATATATATATATATATATATATATATATATATATATATATATATATATATATATATATATATAAAGTCAAAGAGTATACAAGTCACTATAAAACGTGGTATAATAAAAACGCATCTGACATAGAATAACAAAACGCAAATAACAGCTAAACGTTATTTTGTCTATGGTTAAGTATTACATCAGGAAAATTCAAAAAAATATAATAAAATTTATATGGCTAACGCTGTCAAAAATCTATTTTAAATATCCATGTAAAACGTACCGCGACGAACCCGAGCGAAGCGAGGGTGAGCCGCTAGTTAATATTATAATTGTGAAAGTTTGTGAGGATGGATGCATGGATGTTTGTTTTCTTTCACGCCATAACGGCTGAATGGATCTGGATGGAAGGCACAAAGATAGATTATATTCTGGAATAGCACATAGGGTACTTTTTATCCCGCAAAAATGTACGGTCCCAGTGGGATAGATTTGTTTTTGTCTAGGGACGAAGTGAGTCACTAGTATTATAACTGCGAAAGTAGCTCTGTCTGTTTGTCCATCTGTCTGTCACGTTTTCACGCCTAAACCGCTAAATCAGTTTTGACGAATTTTCGTTAGAGATGGATGGGATCTTCGAGAAAGCCATAAGTTACTTTTTGTCGAAAAATAAAACTTGGTGGGAGTTAAATAGTAATAAAAATAAAAGTGTGAGTTTTAATAATGTTCTGGAGATCACAAATTCGATCGACTTCTATACTCTTCTTCTATACTGAAATAGTGAACCTAGATTTAAAGTTACACGAAAACGTTATATAAAAAATAAAACAACCATATGACAAACTAGTAGGTACTACTTAATTATTATTATTGAACGACTCTAATACACAAAGGAAGATTGTCAACCTGTACAGAAAAAAAAGATGTCCTATTTTAATGCTTCCATTGATTCTCAAATAAATCAGAACAGAAAGACATAGAAATTCTAAATATTTAAATGAGTTTCTACCTAGTTTTTATTAATTCTGTTTCAAATTTTGACTTTGTACAAAGTTTAGTTATATAGATATTACCAGAACTAGATTACAAAAGTTGAATAGCAGTAGTGAAAGCTAGATTTGAATATTGCACAATGCCCTAAAGGTCTATGGGATCAAATCTCATAAATATGTAGATGGGTCCTTCATTTATTGGTCCCAGGACTCAAAACGTGACTCGATAACGTGCAAATGTAATATTTTTTTCTGATATATTGAAAAAGTTACATCGTAAGCATCTTAGAATGATAAATGCTTACTTAAACATTATTGCCCTGGAAAACGAGAATGTGGAAGAATAAAACTCAATCGAAAGTAAAAAACATAAAACGTTTAAAAAAGCTAAATTGATAGCTAGGTATATAGATAAATAACTTATGTATTTAAGAAATTTCAATCATGATGTTTAAGTTTCATCATCAGACTAAAATAAATATAAATAGACAAAGACAAAACGGTACACTAAAAACAAACAGTTCCATGTTAAGCTACGAGGCCTGTGTTATGGATACCAGATAGTTGATACACTTACATATATAACTTTAAATATATACATATTATAAATACCCATGGAGTACACCTTGTACTCCAGTCATGGGGTCGAATCCTTATTCATGCTCACCACACAAATGAATGCCCCCCAGGGGGACTTGAACCTGCGACCGCTGGCACAGCGAGTATAATCACTACAAACTAAGCTAAAAGTGTCATTAAATTTACATTGAATTAAAAAAAACATACCTACATTGAATTAAAATAATAAACGAGGAAAATCAGCCTTTAAAATTTGCATCTGTTAATCTCGAGACACGCTAAGCAAATTTTAATGGAACTTCAATTAAAACAAAGGCTTGCGTTGGAAACAATATGGGTGAAGAACAGCTCAATTATTAATCCCAAAAGAGGAAAAATGAGTGATATAAGTTATATATTAAGCCGTCGTGAAAATTATTATGACACTAGCGGCTCACCCTGGCTTCGCTCGGGTTCGTCGCTAGGTACGTTTTAAATAGATATAAATAGTCATTAGCCAGCGTTAGCCATAAACATTTTAATTTTTTTTCTTCATTTTTCTGATATGTTAATACTTATTATGCTATTCCGGACTAAGAGAAATCCAAAAAATATCATAAAAATTGGTCCAGTCGTTCTTGAGTTATAAATGGTGTAACTAACACTACTTTGTTTTATATATATAGATGAAACCAGTTCAATTATAATTCTCGTGTAAAATTATTACCAAACTGTGTACAAGTCATATTAATATATAATTTATCTATCCAAGAAGTTAAAGTACTCAAGACCTAGGAGTTATATTAGATAGTCCGATGAGTTTTAGACAACTAAATTATATAAGCAATCTAATATTACTATTATTATATATACAGATAAATCAAATTGAACTGTCTGTTTGTAATGTCAAAATAGTAGCTTTTTACTAAATGCATAGAAAAATTACATACAGTACTTAGAAAATACAATTTTTAAAATTTTAGTCTGTCTATCTGTATGTTCCGGCTAATCTCCAAAACGGCTGGACTAATTTTGACGGGACTTTCACTGATAGATAGCTGATGTTATAAGGAGTAACTTAGGCTACTTTTATTTTAGAAAAAAAATTAGGGTTCCGTTCAAAAAGATTAAAACGTACCTAAGGACGCACACGAGCGAAGCGAGGGTAAGTCGCTAGTATTTTATAAATTACTTCGAAGTTTACTAGAATACAGAATACTGTAGCATAGTATGGAGCCCGTTCTATCGAGATCATGTAAATAGATTAGAATGTGTCCTAAATTAGTTTTTATATCACGCCTTCTACACAGATTACAAATGCCATGAATTAAATTCATATATACAAAGATCAAATCATTGATTATAAATCTTATTATATAAAAGGCAAAGGTGATTGACTGATGTATCAACGCAGAGGCCAAACCCTTAGGGCTAGCAAATTGAAATTTCGCACACGTATTCCTCATATAACGAAGGCATCCACTAAGGAAGGATTTTTCAAAATTCAACCTCCAAGGGGGTAAAATAGGGGATAAAAGTTTGTATGAAACTTTTTATTCCTTGGACATATTTGCATGAAATTTCGTATGAATTGAGTACGGCAAAAATAATGAGTTACGTATTTCAGCGTTTTCTAAAATTCAACCCCTAAGAGGGTGAAATGGGGGATAAAACTTTGTATGAAACTTTTTATTTCTTGGACATATTTGCATGAAATATCCTATGAATTGAGTACGATAAAAATAATGAGTTATGTATTTCAGCGTTTTCCAAAATTCAACCCCTAAGAGGGTAAAATAGGGGATGAAAGTTTTAAGTAAACGCACAGGCTAAACCCTTAGAGCTAGAAACTTAAAATTTCGCACACGTATTCCTCTTATAACAAAGGCATCCATTAAGAAACGATTTTTAGAAATTCCACCCCTAAAGGGGTAAAATAAGGGATGAACGGTTGTATGGAAATCCGTCATTTTAGAAGTTAGAAATATGAAATTTCATATACAAACTTCTGATTACAAATAAATAAATATATTTCAGAGTTTTTGAAAATCTATCCCCTAAGAGGGTGAAATAGGGCTTGAAAGTTAATATGGGAGGTCCGTCATTCTTGAAGTAAGAAGCATCAAATTTCTTATACAAGCTTCTGGTTTGAAATAAATAAGTACGTATTTCAGAGCTGTTAAAAATCTATCCCCTAAGAGGGTGAAATAGGGGATGAAATTTTATATGAGGAGTCCGTCATTTTTGAAGTAAGAAGAATGAAATTTAATATTAAAGATTCTCAATAAAAATAAATACATATGTATTTCATCGTTTTTGGAAATTCAACCCCAAACGTGAGAAATAGGGTAAAAACATTAGTATAAAAATGAAAAAAAAAACAAAGTTCCATCTCTTAGACGAGGAAAGGGGTGAGAATTTATTTATGTTTGTTTCGAAGGACTAGCATGTTTGTATGGACATATTCCCAAAACAACTTGATGTACATACTTCTAAATACAAACAACTTAAAAAAACTGACTTTAAAATACTAATAAAAATAATAAATTGAATTAAAAAAATACGACTGCGTAAAAAGCGAACTAAAAGGTGAGAACAGGTTGACAAAGGATCTTTAAAAGTAGCGTAGATTTTAGCCTGTTTATATGTTAGTCGAGTTACATGATTCTTAAGTCGTAAACATTACATGCGAGTTCTATCATTGTAGTCTCTTCCTCCAACTTTGAAAAGATAAAGTAGGAAATGTGCAAAAAATAGAAGTAGTCGACCGTGCTAAATACTTTAAACATAAATGAATTTACAGAATAATACGTAAAATGTCTTTTCAGATACTGGATATTTTGAGTCACGATCACTTAAGTTTTTGTTTTCTATAATATCTTCAAAAAATAGTATGAACCGCGAACTTATATTTGCAATTAATAAAGTATGTATTGCGAAAACAAATATATATACTAGCGACTCACGCTCGCTTCGCTCGCGTTCGTCCCTAGGTACGCTTTCACGGTTAGCTATGTTCATACATAAATAGTAGCTTGGTACTCCTAAGATATTCATTTAAATTATATAGCGATTTACCCTCTATTTGCTTGGGTGCGTACGCCGTACGCGGCTCACAATTTCATGGGTTTTAATTTTTTCTCGCGGAACCCTGATTCTTTTTCTAAAATAAAAATAGCCTATGTTACTCCTTATACCATCAGCTATCTGCCAGTGAAGATCCCGTCAAAATCGGTCTAGCCGTTTCGGATATTAGCCGGAACAAACAGACAGACAGACAGACAGCCAAAAATTGTAAAAAATGTTTTTTTGGTATATGTACCGTGCATTTAGTAAAAAGCGGTTATTTTAATATTACAAACAGACACTCCAATTTTATTTATCTGTATAGATATTATATATGTGTAAATGCGTAAGTAACAACAACACAATATTCGGCGGTACGGAGCTCTCGATGCGCGAGCCACAATCATACATTTGCAAATCATTACAGCCATCAAATTAATTATTACTAATAGCAAAAAGTCAAGGAGGTTTTTTGTAGTACATATTTGTTTGAAATTTCGTATGAAATTAGTACGGCAAAAATAATAAGTTACGTATTTCAGCGTTTTCCAAAATTCAACTCCTAATAGGGATGAAAATAGGGGATGAAAGTTTTAAATAAACGCACAAGCCAAAACCCTTAGGGCTAGAAACTTAAAATTTCGCACACGTATTTATCTTAAGACGTAGGTATCCACTAAGCAAAGATTTTTCAAAATTCAACCCCCAAGGGTGTGAAATAGGGGATAAAAGTTTGTATAAAACTTTTTATTCCTTGGACATATTTGCATGAAATTTCGTATTTTTCGTAGTTCGATCGCGAGCGAAGCCGCAGGTTCTGCTAGTACTATAATAAAGCAATAACTTAGCGAAATCTGTACATGAAATATTTTTTAAAAACAATGACTGTAACGTATTATGTATACGATATAGACCCCAAAACAATAGTTATTAATTTTTTTGTCTGTTTGTCTTTTTGTCTGTTTGTCTGTTTGTCTGTTTGTCTGTTTGTCTGTACGCGTTTCACGCAAAAAGTAATGAACCGATTTCAACGAAATTTTGTGAACTGATAACTTATTACTCGGGTCAACATTTAGGATAACTTTTACTTTTGGAAAATCTTTGTTTCCCGCGGGAAATCGCAATAACTGGTTTTATCGAGTCCTCCTTAGGAACCCTCCGCTGGCTAAACCTAAAGACATACATCAAAACAATGTACTAAAAAATTGTAGATCTTGAAAAGGCCAACAGAAATATCTACAACAGTATATGTCTATCTCTCAAGGTACACTCGCAATACCTATTCTTATCTATACCTATAGCAAAACTAACATAGTTAAATCGATGTGCGCGTTTCACGCAAAAAGTACTGAACCGATTTCAATTAAATTTTGTATAGTGATAGCTTATCACTCGAGTCAACATTTAGGATACCTTTTACTACAGGCACATTTTTCGTTCCCGCGGGAAAACGCAATGACTGGTTCTATCGAGTCGTCCTTAGAAGTTTATATGGCTAACGCTGGCTGAACCTTAAGAGATAAATCAAAACAATGTACTAGAAAATTGTAGGTCTTAAAAAGTTATACAGGGAAGTTCGCAATATTATATGTCTATCACCTAAGGTACACTCGCAATTACTATTTTTATTCACTACTCGCGACTCACAGGCTGACTTATAAACGTTTAGCTCAGTTCAGCAGTGAAACGTAACCTAGGGACGAACCCGAGCGAAGCGAGGGTGAGTCGCTAGTAAATAAATAAAATGTTGGGACATTAACACACAGCACCATCTAGTTCCATGGTAAGCTACGAGGCTTGTTATGGATACCAGATAATTGACACACTACACATATGTATATAACTTTAAATACATACATATAAATATAAACACCCATGACTGGAATACAAAATTCGTGCGCACAACACAAATGAATGCCCACAGCGGGACTCGAACCCGTGGCCGCTGGCACAGCAGATTGGGTCACTACAAACTGAGCCAAACGTGTCGTTTGTTTTGTGGACCAATAAAAATACAGGCAAAGCTGCGGCTGAAAGCTAGCATTAATCTGGGAATAGTAGTTACATGATTTAAGATTCAAATATAAACCAGTCACGTAAAAACAAACCGATCTTTTAGTAAAAATATCAAGGTCGTTTGAAGCGCCGCGCTGCAACTGTGACACAAAGTAAATAAAAAGGCAATTACCGGGTTCTGCTCTCGTTCTAACATTCGTACACTAATAAATAAATAAAACTACGATTTCAGTTTATATTCAGCATGTTAGTTTTGTTTTTTTTTATATTTATGTTTTTTTTTTTGCATTTATTGCGCATAGATGTTGGGATAGTGTAGACTGGCACTGCCTTGTCCAAGATAACGTGTTCGATTCTGACATGAACAATGTACTATGGATAAGTCGAAATTATGATTTAGGAATATTAAAGCATCCATAATTCAAATTATGAAAGACCGAAACAATATTAACTATGATATTTTATATAACAATGGGTTAAAAGGCAAAATATTGAAAAAAAACATACTATATGTATATCTATACTATAATAAAGCAGTAACTTAGCGAAATCTGTACATGAAATATTTTTTAAAAACAATGACTGTAACGTATTATGTATACGATATAGACCCCAAAACAATAGTTATTAATTTTTTTGTCTGTTTGTCTGTTTGTCTTTTTGTCTGTTTGTCTGTTTGTCTGTTTGTCTGTTTGTCTGTACGCGTTTCACGCAAAAAGTAATGAACCGATTTCAACGAAATTTTGTGAACTGATAACTTATTACTCGGGTCAACATTTAGGATAACTTTTACTTTTGGAAAATCTTTGTTTCCCGCGGGAAATCGAAATAACTGGTTTTATCGAGTCCTCCTTAGGAACCCTCCGCTGGCTAAACCTAAAGACATACATCAAAATAATGTACTAAAAAATTATAGATCTTGAAAAGGCCAACAGAAATATCTACAACAGTATATGTCTATCTCTCAAGGTACACTCGCAATACCTATTCTTATCTATACCTATAGCAAAACTAACATAGTTAAATCGATGTGCGCGTTTCACGCAAAAAGTACTGAACCGATTTCAATTAAATTTTGTATAGTGATAGCTTATCACTCGAGTCAAAATTTAGGATACCTTTTACTACAGGCACATTTTTCGTTCCCGCGGGAAAACGCAATGACTGGTTCTATCGCGTTGTCCTTAGAAGTTTATATGGCTAACGCTGGCTGAACCTTAAGAGATAAATCAAAACAATGTACTAGAAAATTGTAGGTCTTAAAAAGTTATACAGGGAAGTTCGCAATATTATATGTCTATCACCTAAGGTACACTCGCAATTACTATTTTTATTCACTACTCGCGACTCACAGGCTGACTTATCAACGTTTAGCTCAGTTCAGCAGTGAAACGTAACCTAGGGACGAACCCGAGCGAAGCGAGGGTGAGTCGCTAGTTAATTATAATAAAATACATAATTTAGTTTTATATAACATGTAATAGACCAAAATAAACCAATATTTTTAACATTTCCGAAATCTATACTAATATTATAAAGCTGAAGAGTTTGTTTGGTTGAACGCGCTAATCTCAGGAACTATAAATCCGATTTGAAAAATTCTTTTTGCATTAGTTAGCCCGTTAACTGAGGAAGGCTATAGGCTATATATCATCCCGGAAAAATGTATGGTTCCCGAGGGACAAATTAATTTTTATCTAGAGACGAAACCGAACCGAAGCGAGGGTGAGTCGCTAGTGAACTAATAAAAAGCACAAATACAATTATAATACACTTTTACAGCATATAAAAGAAGATCACTCAACATTTAAAATACAGCAAGATGCTAACTGCCTTCACACATCATAAACTTTATTCTTATTCGATATCCATATAATTCCGTTACGTAAAACGACAGGTGTAAACGAAATTGATCGCAGCCAATGTCGCGTAAAATAACATAGTCATTGGTTGTTAAGTTAGATTGAAATTCTTATTTAGGGTTAGGTGCCCTTTGAATGTCATCACACTAGACTATAAATAAAATAAATAAATAAATATGTTGGTACATTAATACACAGCACCATCTAGTTCCATGGTAAGCTACGAGGCTTGTGTTATGGATACCAGATAGTTGATACACTACACATATATGACTTTAAATAAATACATATTATAAATATAAATATGACCCATGAATGGAGTACAAACATTCGTGCTCATCACACAAATGAATGTCCCTAGCAGGACTCGAACCCGCGACCGCTGGCGCAGGAAGTAGGATCACTACAAACTGAGCCAAACGTGTCGTCAAACTATCTAGTTGGTTTAGTGGTTGCAGATCTGGAAATCCTAGATTCGAATCCCGAGACGACTCAAGTATGGTTGTTGGGTCAAGTCAAGAAATTCTCAGTGTCAACCCGGAGTTGGGAAGTTGGTGGTGTTTCACCTTTGTGCTTCGGAGAACCTTTGTGCACGTAATATGTATGTGCTAAGTTAAGTCCTTGATTCCCTTGGTGCCTAAAGTCTAGTTTTGTCTAAGACACTATACACGGTACACTCAGTGTATATGTTACAGTCTGAACTCTTTCGTGGTCAAAACTACTGACACTGTGGTCACTGTTCTAACCTAACCTAACCTAGAAAGAAAGAAAGGGTTCTTCCGAGTAACCTTCAACCTACTTACCTCCTTAACTTTTTAAGAGTTTTGACCGATATGCCAGTCAAAACTGCTATTGACCAAAGAATGCAGTCAAAATCACTTTTGACCAACCTCTTTAGTCAAAAGTAGTTTTGGCTAACAAATAGTTTTGACTATAACATATATACCGATTTTCTCAAGTGATCAAAATTAAGTGTTTACATAAATTTCGTCCTTTTTTATCAACAACATCGGTTACAAAAAGGTCTATTATTTCTTGTTTTTGTTTATATTTTTATGTATAACATCAAACGTTTTTTCTCGAGGGTTATTTCGCGAGCCTGTGCTAAAACCTTTTATCGATTTTTATATATTTAGATTGACATTACAGAAAATGGTATTTCAAAATTCAAAGGTCATAGATGTACATGGAAACTTTAAATGGCAAGTTCTTACGTACTACATATAGTAATGTCGATACTGAATTCAAAATGCCTGTTATTATGTTAACTCACAGGTTCTTTTTTTTTCATTATTCACTGCATTTTATCTATACAGTAATACAAATAATATTTCTATTCTATATTACCAGCGACTTATCTTCGCTTCGCTCGGGTGCGGCCCTAGGTGCGTTTTAATTTTTTTGAGAGGAACCTTGATTCTTTTTCTAAAGTAAAAGTAGCCTAAGTTACTTCTTATAACATCTTCTAGTGAAAGGTTCGTCAAAATCGGTTCAGCAGTTTCGGAGATTAGCCGAAACAAACAGACGGACAAACAAAAATTTGAAAAATTGTGTTTTTTCTCATAAATACCGTATATAATTTCAAATGCATTTAGTAAAAAGCTGTTATTTTAACATTACAAACAGACACATCAGTTTTATTTATCTGTAGGTATAGATAATAATCAATATACATATTTTTCTAAACAACGATTGAATGACTCGCTTAATACCGAATATTCTAATAATAATTAATAATAGATACCGAAAATAATTAACATAAAATTTAAATTTGTAATTTTGTATTGAATACAACAGATTGTATCAAATCCAACGACTATCCGCAACGAATCCTGCTGCAAACTTTGCGAATACACTTTTCAAACAAATTTAAATTTCCATTTATCAAGGATCAAACCCGATCCATTCGTTCCACTAGCAAATGATATTGCATTGTATTGTACATCTCAACCGAATGATTACTATAATAACGATCTATCTGATCCTAATATTGTCTGAGGAAAACCAACTTTATTTATGAATACAAAAGATTCATTTCACAATAATCATTCTGATGTAGCTGCAACGCTTGTACAGGAAAACGATGTAAATGACATTTTTAAAAGTGAAACAAATAAAATAACTACTGTAAAACTGAATGAATAAGAATCAATTTCCCATATTAAAGACTATCAAATATATTCAGCTCAAAAGCGAATAGTTGTAACCAACATATATGTGAAATACCAAAAAAGTGATCTATTGTTTAAGGTTTAAAGTTTAAAATTGAATGTCTCGCGTAGCAAAACCAGTGACATACGTTTTGAAAGCCGTGACCTATTAGCAGTGACAAAACATACGGTTGTCAGCGTGATAGTGGATTTATTATGGGGTAGAATTAATAGATTTTGATTATCCTTATTATTATTTACTTAGAGTTCACTTTGAGTTGAATTTTTCACCCTCAATTTTAATTGTTTGGTATCTTTGTGTAGCAAATAATTAGAAGAAGCGTAACAAGGGTAGTTTTTATTTGTTGTTGCAATAAAATTATGCTCTTGTATTAGTTGAATCAACAGTTTAGTTAGTTATTAAATCAACTTTGTTACTTTTATAACTCTACATTTTTTAGACAATAGGAAGAATTGCCATTGCCAATTCTAAAATTTCTTAAGCAATGTCATTTCTTCTCTATTTTATAATATGTTTATTAACGACACGTTTGGCTTAGTTTGTAGTGACCCTACTTGCTGTACCAGCGGTTGCGGGTTCGGGTCCCGCTGGGGGCATTCATTTGTGTGATGCGCACGAATATTTGTACTCTAGCCATGAGTATTTATAATTTTATAATATGTATGTATTAAAAGTTAATATATATGTAGTGTATCAACTATCTGGTACCCATAACACAAGCCTCGTAGCTTACCATGGACCTAGATGGTACTGCGTGTTAATGTCCCAACATATTATTTATTAATATATTTTGCGTAGCAATCAAAAATGTATTTCTTTCTTTAAAGATTAGATGAAAAAAACATCGTAACTCCACTTGATTCTCTATTTTACACTAATAGCATGAAACTAAATCTTTTTTAGGAGTAAAATGATGTTACCTAAAACTTATACATCATTTAAACATCAGACTAATTTATTTCATCAGAGGAATATAACACGACAGAGAAAAATAGCCAAACAAACAGATAACATAAAATTAGTTTATGTATATAACACGACAGTTAAAAAAAAACTTATAATATAAAAAAAGCTAGAATAGAATGCTATATTTTTTATAATTGTTATTACCAAATCAAATGGCGCAAATTATGAACAAATAAACTTTTCCCACCCCACTCTATGACAGAGAACTAATACAAATAAATCAGACCAACAATGGAAACACACTTAAT
The DNA here is from genome assembly GCA_905404265.1 of Fabriciana adippe. Taxonomy (NCBI): domain Eukaryota; kingdom Metazoa; phylum Arthropoda; class Insecta; order Lepidoptera; family Nymphalidae; genus Fabriciana; species Fabriciana adippe. The sequence continues at coordinate 1,342,094 of FR989993.1, forward strand.
GACAGTTCAGACGTAAAGAAGAACTGATGAAAAACAAATTCAGAATGGTTTCCTAATTCAAATAGATACCAATGAAGTGCCGCGTGGCGCTCTACAGCTCTACCGTAATATTACTGCGGTAATAAAATGAAAACTCAACAAAATTTGAACCTTATCGCTATATAGTTAGAGTTCTCAAATGCTGAATACAGTAGTAATTTGGTTTGTACTAAGCCAGTGCAACAGCGTAGAGTTCAAATATGAAACAAACTTATACATGCAGTTGCATTGACATGTTCAAACAATTTGGATTCTTATCACGCAGATAATAAGGTTTGTTTATACTTATAAGTGATATACAAATTTTTGACTATTTCAGACGCACGCGTCCTGCCATAGATAATAAATGGTTTCGGCAAATAATTACGTTATTTGATTTTAGACGGATGATGGTAGTTCGCAAATAACCCCTCGTGGGAGCTTGTGGGGCTTAGCTTTGCGTTACGTTTTGATTTTATAATTGAAAGATACGATTAAAGCTAAATATTGAGCACATCTATACAGATAAATAAAATTGAAGTGTCTGTTTGTAATATCAAAATAACAGCTTTATACTAAATGCATATGGAATTATATACGGTACTTATAAGAAAAACTCAATTTTTTAAATTTTTGTCTGTCTGTCTCTCTGTTCGTTCCGGCTTATCTCTGAAACGGCTGGGCCAATTTTAACGGTACTTTCACTGGCAGATAGCTGATATAATAAGGAGTAATTGAGGCTACTTTTATTTTAGATAAAGAATTAGGGTTTCGCTCAAAAAAATTAAAACCTACCTAGGGACGCTAGTATCTTTATAAATAATCAAGATAATAATAAAAAGTGACTCCTAATATTTTCTTTTAGCTTATTTTAATGATTTAAAGTGTTAAATTCTTAAGTTTAGTACTTACCTACTAAAATAGCCCAATATATGCAACTCCAGGTTATAGTCTGTAATAAATGTGATTATTATAATAAAAAAAAAATAGGCGAGGATAAAAAAATAGACAATATTATTTATACTAGATATTGTATTTTAATAGCTATCGTCTAATGGAAGCTAAAAATTTACGATAATTAGGTACCGACTCTACCCTATCATAGAGCTAAAACAGGAATAAGTTAAATATAAATAATAATGTCCTCCTGAACGATTTCGGCCACGGCGGCCAATCTCACTGAGACTAGCCAACTGCGCAAGAGATATTATACTGCACAAGTGTGCGCTCTGACACAACGTGCACTCTCTATTCCTGTCACTCTTATACTCCGGTGGGACGACTACTCGACACGACCGGTGAGAGTTATGGCGCAGGACCGACGGCTTTACGTGCTCTCCGAAGCACGGGGGTTAAACACCACCAACTTCCCAACACCAGGTTAATACCGAGAATATTTTAACAGAAAAACTCAGTAATTAAATTTGGCCCGACTCTGGAATCAAACCTAGGACCTCCGATTTGCAGCCGTACATGCTAGCCACTAGACTACCGAGGCAGACTAAGGATGGAGCTAAGTAAGATAATATATGCATACTTATTTAGGATTAACATATGGATTCAATTGTATACTAGAATAATATAATTCAAATGCATCTCTCGTGCACTTTGGTTTGGCGTGCTCTTGATTATTTCACTAGATTAGGTTATTGTAGATAGCGCTATAGAAATTATATTAAAACAGATATTCTGAATCCATACTAATATTATAAATGTGAAAATGTGTTTGTTTGTTTGTTTGTTATGTAAGACACATGTCTAGTGAATAGCCAGTATGAATGTGTTTCCTCACTAAGCACTATGTCTCTGCCATATGGAAAAAATAAAAAAAAATCATTTGAATTAATTATGATTATGAAATTTTAAGTTAACTTTTATGTACCTAACGTTTCGAATGCTTAACAGAAAATATGGTACCGGTGAAACGGTTGAGTCTCTAGAATAAAAAAACCGTGAAAGAAAAAACCCGGTAAAATATTCTTATTTGAAACATTAGATGTTTACATAAATCTTATAAAGTACTATTTTGTGGATGGTTAATAAATATTTATTCTAAAAAAAGGTGGAGAATCATAAAAGTATATTGTAAGATGTACGTGTTTCTTACATATTCATCACAAAATATGTATATCCTGCGCACGCCTCTCTCAGGCATTCCTGTGTCTATCTTTTAAAAGAAACCTATCCTTAATGTGTGTATTTAACCCTTTTTAACTTCCCACTGCTGGGCTCTCTTCAATACGAGGGGGATCAGGCCATAGTCCACCACGCTGGCCAAGTGCGGATTGGCGGACTTCACATGTTTTTTGAAAACTTGCTAGGTTCTACTAGACATGCAGGTTTCCTCACGATGTTTTCCTTCACCGTACGGCAAGTGGTAATAATGATGAAAATTATTCGCACATGAAAATATCAGAACTCGCACCTCTGATATTTTCACCCGGGACTTGAACCCACTTCTTTCGGTTTCCCAAGCTAGCGCGTTACCACTGGGCTACCATTGCTAATGTAACTCGGATATAGAGGAAAGATCTCTCCGGTTTATAAATACCCTTAAGACAAACTAAAATTGTACTTTGACATTTATAATATTATATAATAAGAATATTATTTCAGTAAGTCATATTTTTTTGACTAACGCTTAAGCAGATTTTGATTATATTTTGATAGAATAAGTATAATAATGAATTGCAACATATAAAAAACATATATTTTTCATTAAAAATCCATAATTAAAAAATCTGTATCTAATTTATTATTTATTAGCAGAAAATATTTCAAAAGTCCAAGTCCATTATGAAATCCCTAGTGACGCACCTGATGTTATATTAGTTCATTGGTTTGATGGGTGCATGAACTTATTAAAAGGGGTCCCGAGATGTAACTTATATAGGTTTACAATATTTCACTTTGAGGTAAACATTTATAAAGATGTGATCAATTATAAAACTAAAGAGAAAGATATATTTTGGTATATTTTTTTCTTTTGCTTTTGCTTGTTTATTTCTAGTTTCTACCTGACGAATAATTATACATAAATTACGCGAGAAAAGCTGCGTTCAAAAGCTAAGCATTATTTATTAACTAGCAACTTACCCTTGCTTCGCTCGGGTGCGTCCCTAGGTACGTCTTAATTTTTTTGAGTGAAACCCTAATTATTATTTTTCTAAAATAAAAGTAGCCTAAGTTACTCCTTATAATATCAGCTATCTGCCAGTGAAAGTCCAGTTAAAATTGGTCCAGCCGTTTCGGAGATTAGCCGGAACAAACAGACAGACAGACAAAAATTTAAAAAATTGTGTTTTTCTTGTAAGTACCTACAAGAAGTACATATGCATTTAGTAAAAAGCTGTTATTTTGACATTACAAACAGACACTTTAATTTTATTTAACTGTATAGATGAATATTGAAGTTTTTAATTATTAGTGAAACATTCATAAATTATTACAGATTTTATAAAGAACTAGTTTTCACCCACGGCTTCACTCGCATGGTAAGTGGGGCAGGGATCAAATCTCAGTATGAAATTTATGTTCTTGCTTAATTTTATCGAAATTTGTTCAGCAATTTAAGCACAAAAAGGTAACAGAAAAAGTTTCTTTTTAATTTATAATATTAGGATGGATAATTAATTGATGTTAAAGCAAAATATTAAATTTAAAAAAAATGTTAAAATTGATAGTAAAGTCACTTCCCGCTGCCTGTCCCTATGTATGCTTAGATCTTTAAAACTACGCAACGGATTTTGATGCGGTTTTTTTAATAGATATGATTCAAGAGGAAAGTTTATACGTATAATACATGCATATAACAGTACAGAAAAGTCGAGAAATTCAAAGATTTGTATTTCATACTAACCGTTAAAACGTACCTAGGGACGAACCCGAATGAAGCGAGGGTGAGTCGCTAGTAATAAAATAATTCACCTTTCAATATTCGAATTGAAAAGATTCGGAATATATACTATGTACTTGAAAACAGAATAAAAATATTTAATAAATCTCCAATAAAAATAATCAAAATATTTCTTGAATAAAAATCACCGCCAACTTTATTATTTCATTACAACATTCTAATTTTTAATTTAAATAACACGTACAAAGAACGTATGTCATTAGGTATGTCAATGAAATGATCTCGAATTCCGCGTCGCTCTCGAAATACCAAATCCCCTAATAAAATTGGTAACGACATTTTATTTGCGACCCTCCGACAATCCACCTCCACTCCTACGACATTCCAGAAATCAAACAACTGAGTACAAATCATAAAATTTTTATTTATTACTAACAAGCGATTTTAAAGAAAATATATTTGTTATCACCTTTCTTATACATTCATTTTTATAAATTATTTTATTTACATCTCTATGCCAATGATAGACAATTGAATTAACTACAATCAAAACATATTTCATTTTGAATACAATTTATAAAATTTTAAATCACAAATTTTTTGCTAAACACTGTTCTGTAATGTCACACTAATTTCTTAAATAAATCTAAGAATATCGCGATAAATTTTGCGCTTCGAAATTCGTGTCGTTGTCACTAACTACGTCTATGTGTTCTTGATCATTTTCACAAGATGCCGAACTATTTTTAGAGCAAGAGGCCTTAGAACAGCAACATTTCTTAGTTCTTCCATCAATAGTCATGGGACTCTCTTCCTTCTTCAATTTAACGCGACGGTTTTGGAACCAAATTTTCACTTGTTTCTCTGATAGCTTCAATCTTGAAGCGATCTCTATTCTTCTCAGTCGTGACAGATACATATTCATCGAAAATTCTCTTTCGAGTTCCAGAAGTTGTGTACCGGTGAAAGCAGTACGAATGCGTTTGCTAGAATCTTCTTTCAGAGGCAAACGTTTCAAATCCTTTGAATATCCTGGAAGCAGTTCTTCTTGATGGGCGATGGGCGGGCTTGGTGTACCATTTCTACTCTCACTAGATAATGACGGTGATCTCTGACCTTGGCTCTTTGACGGTGATGTTGCTGCAGATTTGTAAGGATGATGCAAGTAAGGTGACACTGACTTCTTTCTTCGCTTAACGAATGCTTCTTGTTCTTCAGATGTTGCGTAATCAAATTGATGGTTTTCACCTTGTATTGGTTCATATACCGGCTGACGTGGCAACTGATGTATTAATGGGTAGCGAAAATTGAGATGCTCTAAAAACGGCCGGAACAGATCAGGCGTACGGTGCTGCTGCTGAAGCCCAAGACTCAATAAGTTGTTTAAGCTCCCCGGATAAGGGTAGGGCAGGAACTTTGGTCTAACATCCATGTGGTGGCTCATAAGATTTGTATACGTTTGTAGCGGATCACTAGTCATTTCTGTATTTTTGCAATCTTTCGTTTCACTTATTAACGCGTCTACCAAAAATGATCGGGACATTTTGAGAACGTTTCCCTATGGCGATTGCCTTGTGACTGATTAAGCAGGGTGAGATCTCCTAAAGTAACAATTACAAAAACTACCCCCACTTACTGCACCCTATTGTAAATAAACACAATGGCCTCACTCGAAGCGTTTTGGCAATTATTTGGCCCGTCCCACCCTTTTGTCGGCGAGCCGTCAGCCCCAGTGTTGGTAAAAAAAAAACTGTATTTTTATGAATGGAACATTTTAGTAGCTATGAATAATTTTGTATGGGCTCCTAACATCCCTCATATCTGTCTCATTAAACTCGATTTGGTGTTTAGGTTGACTGCATAAGCTTTTATATAAGCTTAAAGCCTTGTATATGATATACACATAAAAATGCTATATATTTTTTAAAAATATTGAGATATAACAATTATTATAGTCATATAAAGAAATCCATACATATCATAAATCAAATAATTGCTAAACATTGATAATAAAAAAAAACAAAACAGTTCAAATGAAATTTAACTGAAAAACTTAAACAGTTTATCAAAGCTTGAATCAGTACCAAAACCCTTCAATCCAACAATTTGGAGCACATTAATTAGGTATGAATACCCTATAATATGAGCCGTATGCTGTACACGTGATTTTGATACTCGTCAAAGAAATCGTAGGGTGGGAACTTTAGCCCCGCCCTTAGCTACCCTTATTACAGAACTAGTTTATGAAATATTAAAAGGGATGAATAATATTGTTATAACAGTAATTGTGAATCAATTCGTGTTATTATCATGTCAAGAATAATTTAAGAGTAACTCTACTCTTCTTTTGAACGCTAAGTGATATGTGATGGGAGGATAAATTGTACTATATTTTAGTATGTAACTGGTTTTATTTGATAAAGAAATCAAGTAAGATTTTGTCATATGATGTCTCCATTCGTGTTATTTCATGCAAAGATCAAAGAGAATGATCGTTTTAAACTTTCAAGTGTGATTTTTTTTTTTAATTGCATGTATATTTTTAGAGCTTATGCTTAATACCACATAAGTTATGAAAAAAACGTTATTGTGAGCAATTTTTTTGCAATTTAATTTAAAATGAGGTAAATTACGAAATTCAATGAAATTAAAACATCTATCTCTAATATATAAAATTCTCGTGTCACAGTTTTCGTTGCCATACTCCTCCGAAACGGCTTGACCGATTTTGATGAAATTTTTTGTGCTTATCCGGTATCTATGAGAATCGGCCAACATCTATTTTTCATCCCCCTAAATGTTAGGGGTAGTCCACCCCTAAATTTTTATTTTTTATTTTTTAGACAAAATTTTTAATTTCTATTTTTTTATGATACAACATACAAAAATACATATAATCCTCAATTTTCACCCTTCTACGATCAACCCTTATTTTTTAATAGCCATTTTAGTAATTTAATCATTTTTCCTCTCCGGTCGAAAACTGATCAATCGTGATTTAATGCAAGCTAGGGACGAACCCGAGCGAAGCGAGGGTGAGTCGCTAGTATATCATAAAATTTATAAAAAATTGTAACTGACGAATCTGTACAATAAATATTTTTTTGGAAAATCTTATTAAAATGTCTAAATATATCAATATTATAGATACAGAAGCCGTAGAATTTTTATCTGTCTGTCCGTCTCTCTGTTTGTTTATCTATGACTGCATCACGGAAAAACCACTAGAGGAATTTTGATGAAATTTGATTTGATGACAGCTGGTTATCCGGGTCAACATATAGGATACTTTTTACTGCAGGAAAATATCTCATCTCTGAGAAATCTATGCCAAAAGTTAAAACGTAAGCAGGGCCGAACACGAGCGAAGCGAGGGTGAGTCGCTAATACCTAATATTTTTCTGAGCACTTGCTATTGTTTTCAACATCATGATCCGGCATTTGAACGTTTTATAAGTTTAACCAATCAAACCTATCCGCTAAGGTTAGAGGAGTATGAAATTAAAAAAGCAAAGCAAAACGAAGCCGTCGCAGGGATCAGTATAAAATAAGAGTATGGAAAAAGACAGTTCCACCACAGTTTCATTTCAATTATTATCAATTTGCCTGTCGCCTACGAATTCCGATGTACGTTTTATTGAACACGCTTTTATTTGATTTTACATATTCACTGTGATTTCTATCTAAAAGGAGATTGTGGTTGCTATTTGTAAAATACATGGGAATTTCCTTGAGCGCTAACAAAAACAAGAAACAAATCTATACAGATAAATAAAATTGGAGTGTCTGTTTTTATATTAAAATAACGGCTTTTAACTAAATGTATATGAATGTATATACGGTACATATACCAAAACAAAATTTTTCACAATTTTTGCCTGTCTGTCTGTCTGTCTGTCTGCTTGTTCTGGCTAATCTCTGAAATGGCTGGACCGATTTTGACGGGACTTTCACTGGTAGATAGCTGATGTAATAAGGAATAACTTAGGCTAATTCTATTTAAAAAAAAAATAGGGTCCTACGAAAAAAAATTAAAACCAAATTAATTAATTTTGTTTTGGGAAGCAACCTAGGGACGAACCCGAGCAAAGCGAGGATGAGTCGCTAGTACACAATACTTTATATACTGCTTTAATTTCGAATAAAAGTACTAACTGATTAATACATACCGACAAAAACTTTTGGGCTGCATGTTTTTAAAATTTCATAAACGGAAGAACTAAATCCCCATGTTTTTTTACCCGACTGTGGTGAAGCCCAAAGGTGGGTTATGTGTTCGATCTGGATGTATGTATATATCTACATATGTAGGTGTGTGTATATATATATATATATATATATATATATATATATATATATATATATATATATATATATATATGTCTAATCGTATGTTCCCTTGTAATCACTAAACGTTTTAACCGATTTTAATGATTCATACGTCGTTAGATGCGACTTGATAACGCGAATGTCATAGAGTAGATAAATGCCATTAAATGTCAACATAGCGGATCTTAGGCATCATTTGTGCGTCTTGCAATTATTTTTTTGTTAATGTTTCAATAATACGAGTAGGCATAAGCACTCATTCTTAACATTTTAAACTCTGTTTAATGGATATTTGAATTTTAAGGTAAAAAAATCCACTCCTTTTAATGAAGGTTTAGTTTTAAAAGTATTTTGAAACTAGCGACTCACCCTCGCTTCCCTCAGATTCGTCCCTAGGTACTTTTTAAGTTTTTTAGCGAAACTCTAATTCTTTTTCTAAAATAAAAGTAGTCTAAAGTACTCCTTATAATTTAAGCTATCTGCCAGTGAAAGTCCCGTTAAAATTAGTAAAGCCGTTTCGAAGATTAGCTAAAACAAACAGACAGACAGACAGACAAAAATTTTAAAACTTGTGTTTTTCTTATAAGTACCGTATATCGTGCCATATGCATTTAATATAAAGCTGTTATTTTGACATTACAAACAGACACTTCAATTTTATTTATCTGTATAGATTTACTTGTTAAAATGTAGTTATTTTTTAAAAAAAACTATCCCTATCAAGATTATCTATCCTATTTTCGTCATATATAATGAATCTTTCAATTTATGTAAGAACTTTTTTAAACCTTATGCATAGAGTATTCTATTTTATATATGTAATTATGTATAGAATATAATATTATCTGTGTAAAATTATATAAAATTATAATATCTATATATTTTAATACTTAATTTGATACAATTAATAAATAAATGTTGATGTTGATTTAAATTAAAACGGTGATTTCATATTGTAACTTTCAATTTGTTACTGTAATGTACTAAAAGCATATAAACGAGTATGTATGTACATTGTACACATGTCGGAAACATGTAAATGAATGTATTCAATCTAGTTTTGTATAATTAATTAGCAGTTAATGAAATGAGTTTCAAATTGTCACATTGTTGACAATGGAATTTATCAGGAACAGTGACATTTACACAACTACACGTATATGTATAATGTATATATGTACGTCCTTATGGTGAGATTCATGGCTATAACTTTAAGTCAAAGACGTCTTTGCGATGTGATTCCGAAGCGTACTTTCAATAATTTTGATTACTCAGTCATAAATACAGCGGATATTTTCATATGACTAAGCTTAATAGCATCAATAAATTTAATGACTTTTATGTCATAATTTTTTATTGATGTGACTTATTTGGATAGCCAATTCAAAGTGTACTTTGATTCCAAAGTAACCTAAGCAAAGTACAGTTCTTTAAAGTAAAGTAAGCGTTTGACAAGTTAAGAAACATTTGTTTTTTTTTTTATTTATTTTTTTATTAGAACTTTGCCATCTAAAAATATAATAAAATTGAAACTAAGCCGAATCTGTACATTAAATATTTTTTTGGAAATTCTTATTGAAATAGATATTTGTTATTGAAATAGACATTATCCATACATTGGCCGATTCTATAGTTTTTAGAATTTTAGTCTGTCTGTCTGTTACCGTATCACAAAAAAACCACTGGAGGGATTATGATGAAATTTGGTATGGTGATAGCTGGTTATCCGGGTCAACATATAGGATACTTTTTACAGCGGGAAAATATCTCATCTCTGAGAAATCTATACTAAACGTTAAATCGTAAGGGATGTGTAGGGACGAACCCGAGTGAAGCGAGGATGAGTCGCTAGTAAAGTATAAGTGCGATCAATAAATCTCCCTTAGATACAGCACAATAGCGTGAAATACCACTGGTAACACTTGATTTAAAAAAAAAAGATTTTTAACCAAAACATTATCTACCTAATGTATAAGACACATCAAAACGAATCAAATGAGTCCAAACTCAAAAGTTGTACTTGTAGCTATACAAAAGTTTAATTATTTACCTTTTAGGTCATCAGATCGCATAATAACCTTGTATTTAAATCGATAAAATTGATTCGATTACGTCGAACAATTACGTTAAAATCAATTTACGAAATGATTACTCAGTTACACATAAAACTAATAAAAGCGTGTTAAAAGCAAATCGATCTGAGTTAACTTAAAAAAAATGATAAACCAGCGGACTGATATGATATTTACAAAGATAAGGATTAGGTACTTATGTACAAATAATAATAAATATGTTGGAACATTAACACACAGCACCATCTAGATCCATGGTTCCAAGGCCGGCAACGCATTTGCAAGCCTTGCGGTGTTGCAGATGTCCATGGGGGGCGGTGATCACCTTTCATCAGGTGAACCTACTGCTCGTTTGCCCTCTTGGTCCTATAAAAAAAATGGTAAGCTACGAGGCTCGTGTTATGGATCTTATGAAATTTTTACATACTACAAGACGAATATACACAAAATCAATGAAATCTTAAAAAAAATTACAAGCGTGAGTGATTTTTCGACGTATCAAAAATTATCTGTTTATGTTTATTATTATAGATAATTGAGCTACATTATATCATGTTATACGACAGATTCACATTATCTTACAATCATTTAACGAATTAACAATGGACCTGGGTTCACAATAAACTCCCTCAACCTATCAACCCTTTATCTATAACCGGTTCGATTCCCGTGAAAAGTAATCTAAAATCTAACTATATAGAGACCAGAATGAAAACGTATTCGATCTATTGGAATATGTTTGTGTAACATTGTTATTATCTGCCCATTGTACGGTGTCGTGATTCGTGATCATCTTTGGCTTCGACAGATTTTTTAACAATGAAATTTTTCTGCAAGGCAGGACGGTCTTTTTGCTATCTTTTTTTTCTTTTTTATAATAAAAATGAACCCTTATTGTGTAATAAATACGAACACTACGCTTCAAATGTTATTTTATTAATATTTTCACGTTTTTTTAGTTCTAGAGGGAGTTACTAAAACACTATCAACACATGATTATGATTAACATATTAATATGAAGATTTAATCCTATAAATATTATAAATGAGAAATTTTTGAATGAACGGATGTTTGTTACTCAATCACGCCAGAACAGCTGAACGGATCTGAATGAAATTTAGCACAGAGACAGTCTGGTATAGCACATAAGTTACTTTTTATCCCGGAAGGATTTGGAAATTTCACCCTAAAGGGGTAAAATAAGGGATGAAAGTTTGTATGAATGTCTTTCATTTGTAATGTGAAATGCGAAAGCGTAAAAAAATATTTTAGTGTGTAAATATCTTAGTAAACATAACCTCCTCCTTTTGGAAGTCGGTTAAAAATATGATATTTGGCGGTACGAAACCCTCGATGCACGAGTCAAAGTCATACTCACACGTTTGAAAATTATTACAGCCATCAAATTTTTAATTATATACATAAATTATATAACATAACGCCAAAGTGTTTGTTTGATTGTAGTTTAAACGCAGGCAAAACCGCGGTTTCTGCTAGTTTAAAATAATCTTAAAATCCAATTCGGCTGAATGCTAAATTTTTAAACCCATTAGAATACAATTAAGTAAGTGGCATACTCTATGTAAAGTACAATAGAGCGAACGGAAATGACTTCAGAAAGTTAATATGATGACCACCTGCAAAAGTCAAACCATTGAAAACGGTTTCTTGGTACGTACAATGTCGCCATGGTGTCTGGACACACTTCATTCATAGGAACCATTCAGTACCATGAATGAGGTATTGTATTCGTATTCTATGTATTGTGGGCAAAGATTAGAAATTGATAGTTTGTAGTATTTTAAGGATGTAAATGGTCCTTTATAATTCTGGACAGCAAGTGCTTGCGCTGATTTATGACGGTTTCATTTTGTTTTTGTATAGTGTTTTATTGTAGCATTTTTCTTAATTTATGTTTAATTAAAATTGCCTTTTGACTTACAAAATGGAATAATTTCTCTTACCTTTATTTTGTATTTTTTTTATTAATTATATATATATATATATATATATATATATATATATATATATATATAAGCTTATGTATAGTATCTAATCCATGTTAGTTTATTATAGTCTAGTTCTGAGTCTAAATTCATTACTACTACGCGAATGGAACTACGGGCAAAAGCTAATACAGATATCCGTACAGATAAATAAAATAAAAGTATCTGTTTATAGTGACAAAGTAACAGATTTTTACTAAATGCATATAACATTATAAACGGTACCTACTAATAAAAAATCAACGATTTTTAAAATATTTGTCTATCTATCTGATTGTCCCGGCTAATCTCCGAAACGGCTACACTGATTTTGACAGAACTTTCTCTAGCAGATAGCTGATTATATAAGAAATAACTTCGACTACTTTTATTTTAGAGAAAGAATTAGGGTTCTCCAAAAAATATAAATTATGGTGATCTACACACAAATATAAATGGTTATCAGCAGAGTGCTAATATTTAAAATACATTATGATTTGAAATTTCAAATTAAAAACTCTTCAACTTATTGAACACCAAAGTTACTATTATTCTTCGCACTATGCAGAATATTTCCATGCTAATAAAGCACGTTGTTGCTTCCAATGGGATTTGGATCCTCCATCCACTAGCACGTGCCTTGCATCCTTAAGTCATGGGGCTAATTATGTTTCACAACTTAAGTATCAGCTTAGTTTTATGTAAGCTTAGCTTTTTCTTCGGATCCACTCGTGTAACCTATTTATGTATGCTGTTTTGATCTTAAAAGTCTTAACCGTTATTTTAGACTAGCGACTCACTCTCGCTTCGCTTCGGGTTCGTCCTTAGACAAAAACAAATCTACTCCACGGGACTCGTACATTTTTCCTGGATGATGTACAGCCTATAACCTTGCTCAGTTAACGGACTATCTAATTTTTCAAATCGGATTAATAGTTCCTGAGATTAGCGCGTTCAACCAAACAAACAAACAAACTCTTCAGCTTTATAATATTAGTTTAGATAACGTATTGGCAATCCTCAAGAATTGGGCTATCAAATGCAAAATAGATTTTTCTCATTCGACTTGTTTCAGAGATTAGTGCGTTCAAATAAACGAACAGACAAACTCTTCGGCTTTATTACATATACATACATATTAGTATAGATAACGTCCTTATAAATTAAAAAAAAAACTTATTACGTGTATTCGAACAAACAAAAATATCTTGTCTAATGCTAAATCCGAGGTTCGATTCTCGCGTCGAGTGAAAATAGTAAATGTTTTTTCTATCATGAAATATAAAACATATGTAAAATAATAAGATATATATAAAATAATGAGAAATTCATTCTATTAAAAATGTTGCTAAACGAAAATTAAATTCTTGTTGCAAACGCCCACACTATATTCGAGCACGAGTTAAATTTGCTAGGTTGCGCCCACGATAGATTTTCAATGTAGTGGATTTCTAACATTATATCGATATCTCATATCGTCGATCGAAAATAGTCTACATATTTAATCAAAAATATCAGCTTTCTCCATTTTAAAATTCAGTCCAATCAGACAAGTAATTATAGCATGAAGAACTCAGAAAATTATGCATCTATACAGATAAATAAAATTGGAGTGTCTGTTTGTAATATCAAAATAACCGCCTTTTACTAAATGCATATGGATGTATACACGGTACATATAGCAAAACAACATTTTTTACAATTTTTGTCTGTCTGTCTGTCTGTCTGTCAGTCTGTTTGTTCCGGCTAATCTCTGAAACGGCTGGACCGATTTTGACGGGACTTTCACTGGCAGATAGCTGATATAACAAGGAGTAACTTAGGTTTTGGATAGCAACCTAGGGATGAACCCGAGCGAAGCGAAGGTGAGTCACTAGTTTATAATATTAGTATGACTTCAAAATGATTTTATTTGATACCATTTAACACCCCAACACTAGAACTAACTGTAATCAAATTTGACGCCGACATAGTGTCTAGCTTGGAAATTGATGTAGGCTATTTTTACCCGTACATCAATTCCGATAACTTGTTGGCATATTGCAATTGAATATACGAGTATATAAAAGCCTGAGCGAAATGAAATTTATCAAGTTTTTAATATTAAGCGAATATTTAATGACGACACGTTAGGCTCAGTTTGTAGTGACCCTACTGTCTGTGCCAGCGGTCTCGGGTTCGAGTCCCGCTGGCGGCATTCATTTGTGTGATGAGTAAGAATGTTTGTACTCCAGTCATGGGTGTTTGTATTTATAATATGTATGTATTTAAAGTTATATATGTGTAGTGTATCAACTATCTGGTATCCATAACACAGGCCTCGTAGCTTACCATGGAACTAGATGGTGTTATGTTCAACGTCCCGACATTCATTTATTTATTTTATGATATCCATATCCATACTAATATTGTAAATGTGAAAGTTTGTGAGGATGGATGGATGGATGGTTGTTACTTTTTCACGCCAGAACGGTTGAATGTATCTGGATGAAATTTGGTATATAGATAGAATATAGTCTGGATTCTGGAATAGCACATAGATTACTTTTTATCCCGGAAAGATGTACGGTTCCCGTGGGATTTGTTTTTGTCTAAAGACGAACCCGAAACGAAGCGAGGGTGAGTCGCTAGTAAAAAATAACATTTTGTTATCAATTTTGTCGAACCAAATATACAGATATTTTTAGTGGCATAAACAAAATTTTGTATTGATTTTATAAAGAAAAGAAATTTTGTTGATCCTAACAATAAAGCAACTAAAATTATTGACAGTTGGCTAATTTTCAACTTCAACTTGTTTTCATTGAATTTCAATTGTTAACCTTTTAAACCTTATCTATTTTCGGGGATAAAATAAAATGGATATTTAATTGATAATATATAATAAGTAGGTACTTTACTAGTTTTTGGACGCGGCTCCATTGATGTAGTAGACAAAAATATTACACATACTCGTCTCAATCATCGAAATAATAAAAGCAGTGACAGTTCAGTGGTAACGCGCTTGCTTGGAAATTCGAGTGAAGCGAGTTCAAGTCCCGGATCTCGCATCTTTGATATTTTCACAAAATTTCGCACCTATAAAAGTTATGTGATATCTAAAAAATAATTCGTTTAAGATACAATTGATAATACTGTTCAAAAGGTTAAAAGTTCGATTTCCGTATAGAGCCTGTACCTTCTATAAATTATTAATATTATAAATGTAAAAGTTTAGGTGGATGTTTGGATGTTTAGATGTTCATTACTCAATCACGTCAGAACGGTTGAACGGATCTGGATGAAATTTAACACAGATAGGATATAGTCTAAATAGCACATAGGCCACTTTTTATTCCGGAAAAATGTACAGTTCCCGTGGGATAATAGATTTATTTCTGTTGTTCTAGAGGCGAACTTGAGCGAAGCGAGGGTAAGCCGTCAGTTTATTTATAAATACAAACATGATAAACTATTTTCTAATGTTATTACAAGTAAAACTAAAAAAAAATGTATTTTAGATCAAAGTTTCGATTATTTGTATTAAGTCTATAGTTATATATTAAAATAGAGTTGTAAATTTATTTTAAAACCATACGTTTAATGGTGCTTATGGTATATTCCTTTTTCATTCTAGTTCAGTGATTTCAAGGAGTTTAAAATTCCCATGCTTTCTAAATCTCTTGACGCCCTAATTGCTTGTCCAATCGATTGTCAAGCGAAGTGGTCTTTAGGTTTTGACAAACTCAATGTATGTATGTGGTACAAAGTAGTAGCGATTTTCGTTTTACTCTTTTATTTTTTTTAATTTCAATTCAAATGTATGAAAGTCATATTTTGTCACAACTATATATTATATTATATATATTGAATATATCTTTTTTTTTTGCTGATATGCCTGTCTGTTTTTACTTATTTTCCATCAAAATCAAATGTAAAATTTTGAAAATAATATCTTGCATGAATTTGTTTTATTAAAGTCTTTTTAATTACAAGTATATAATTTGTGACAACTTGAGTTCTGTGCACGACTTCATTAAAAAATATGTGACAATTATATGGCAATAAACTACAATGACAATAACAATTAAAATTAAAATAAATATTTTTTTAAATTCAAAATTCACGTTTTATATTTTACAAACCTGAACTATTTTTTTTTTCATAAAAAAACACGTCACGTATTATTAAAAATTTGAATAAAACATTCTAAAATTTTCATTTCATTTTACTTGAAATAATAACAATGACGTGAGGAAACCTGCATGTCTGAGAGATCTAGCAATCTAGCAAGCAAGCCAACCCGCACTTGGCCAGCGTGGTGGATTATGGCTTGATCCCCCTCGTATTAAAGGGAGGTCCGTGCCCAGCAGTGGGACGTTAAAAATGGCTTTATACATACAATAACAACAAGCTAAAAATCTTAAAATATTAAATTTTGAACCAATCACAGACCACTTTCAGTAAGCATCTATTCCGCTCCCCGCTCATAGCTTGTCCATATTTCTTACACAACTCCCCTCACAAGAAATAACCGCAACTCACTGTACCACTACACCATTACCTAAAAGCAAAACTTACTGTCAATGTGACATTTAACGTTTCTTTGTGTTTTTTTTTTTTTATAACTTCAGCTCTCAACCCTATATATTATTTCTTTCTTTTATTGTTAGCTTTCTTCATTTAAGAGTAAATTGTATTGATTTGATTTGAGCTAATTAAAAACACTTACCCTTACTTACGTATTGTAATTAAATTGTTTTGAAATCAATATGAGAGGCTCAGTCCAAACTTTATAAAATGTGGTTTTGCATATATTATAATACTAGCGGCTCACCCTCGCTTCGCTTCGAGTTCGTCCCTAGACCAAAATAAATCTATCCCACGGAAACCGTACATTCCCGGGATGATATATAGCCTATAGCCTTTCTCAGTTAACGGGCTATCTAATGCGAAAAGAATTTTTTAAATCGGATTAGTAGTTTCTGAGATTAGCGCGTTCAACCAAACAAACAAATACACTCTTCAGCTTTATAATATTTGTATAGATTTACTTTTTAACCATAAAATTTGATACTGATTTGAAAATCACGTAAAAGTAATTAATTATTTTTACTCTAACCGATTCTTTTAACAAACAAATTATGAAAATTTTACAGATGGCGAAGATATCGCGAGACATACACGATGATGTTCTCCTGAGCAATTTTGGTCACGGCAGAGAGATCAGGTGGAGGACTGACGGCTTTATGTTCTCTCCGAGGCATGGGAATGCCACACCGTCAACTTCCCAACTCCGGGCTATTATTGAGACTTTCTTAACATAAAAGCTTTCTTTCTTAGCCTAACCCCGGACTCGAACCCAGGACATGCTGGTGACTACAACACTGGAACAGTTCTCGACATATACACACAATTCAATCAAATTGACTTCCTCCTTTTAAATTCTGTAAAAAATAATTAATATAACATTCACAAGATCGGGATAACATTCGAAAAGATAGTTTTGCTTAGAATCTATACATATAATAAAATTGTAACTGATCGCTGTCTGTACATGAAAGATATTGGAGAAAAACTATTACTGGGGATCTTTATTAATGCGATAGAACCCAAAACAATGATTTTTAGTTTTTTTGTCTGTTTGTCTGTGCGATTTTCACTAATGTATTGTGGTAAACTTCACTTAACATTTAGTATTTGTTTTATTTCAATCGGTTCCTTAATAAAAAAGTTATTTTAATTTAACGAATCATCTAGGGGCGAACTTAAGCGAAGCGACGGTGAGCCGCTACTGTAAAATATACGTGTAAATCTAAAAAAGCGTTAAATAAACACAAGTACTCTACATTGCACTGGAAACATTACAATTCTTGACTGAAGTTATTTATTAACTATGCAAAGCGGTGGATGGTAGAATTTTTATCACAGTAAGAACGTTATTTACATTGTTTTGCATACTTTGTCTGCGTAGTAATAGCAGGTAAGGAATTTCTCATTAAGACTTTTCTTGTTCCTTTCTTGTATGTCAGGAGAAAGGCGTTACACATTCTTATGCAAACGGTACCGACTCGAATGCCTTTACTCTTGTGCTATATTCGATAAGTAATAAACTGCATTTTGAGCCAACAAGTCGTGTTTTATTTTGTTTCCCAAATCGAACCTTTATATGGCGACCCTGGCAGCGCAGCGCCATGGCGCAATGTGCCTTATAAGGACGCGTTATTAAAAGCATTGAGTGATCGGTGCTTTTCATAGACTTACTAGCGACGCACCCTCGCTTCGCTTTAGGTTTGTCCCTAGACAAAACAAATCTATCCCATGGGAACCGTACATTTTTTCGGGATGATATGTAGCCTATAGCCTTCCTCAGTTAAAGGGCTATCTAATGCAAAAAAAAATGTCAAATCGGATTAGTAGTTAGTTTGTAGAACAAACAAACAAACAAACAAACTCTTCAGCTTTATAATATTAAGTATAGATTATGATTTTATTGTTTTGAGCCAACAAGTCGTGTTTTATTTCATTCTTCAAATCGAACCTTTATACTCTCATATAATAACCTTTTTCAATAAAATATCGTTGTATAAAATAATTTCTTTTAAAAATAATAATAATGTCCTGTTAACGGATTCCGGCCACAATGGTCAAATCTTAAACTAACTCGCCATCTCTGTAGAAGATATTATAATACAGAAATATTCACGCAAAAACATCGTGTACTCTCTATTCCTTTCACGCTAAAATTCCGGTGGGAAAACGATTTAACATGTTCGGTGAGAGATCACGTGTAGAATGTATTCAGCCCTTTTTAACGTCCCACTGCTGGGCACCTTCAGTACGAGGAGAATCAGGCCATAGTCCACCACGGCCAAGTGCTGGTTGGCGGACTTCACATGTCTTGAAAACTTGCTAGATTCTCTCAGACATGCAGGTTTCCTCACGATGTTTTCCTTCACCGTAAGGCAAGTGGTAATCATATTTGAAATGATTCGCATATAAAAATATCAGAGATGCAAGATCCGGGATTTGAACCCGCTTCACTCGGTTTCCCAAGCGAGCGCATTACCACTGGGCTACCACTGCCTCAAATACCATATATGTGTTTAAAAAAAAATTGATTAAATTGTATGTAATGTAATGCATTAGTATTTTTGTTAATAGGCAAAGACAAAACAGTTTAGTACCTTTGTCTCCTCTGTTTAGTAGCTATTGACGAGTTTTTGTAATAATAAAAATAAAAAAATATCAATAAAAAAATTGAAAGAGTTTTTTTTATATTATTTTGTTTTGTTTTTATTGTATTTATTATTTAAACTTTACTATTATTATTTTTTTTTACAGAAGCCTTAAAAATATAATTTATTTACAATAAAGGAAATTACAAATACACTTAATTATATTTACAAAACAAATGAACACTTAGTTATTACTTTACTATTTAATTTATTCTTATTATATTCCTGATTATGTAATTTATTATTTTTCAATTGACATATTTTTTAATTTTATAATTTTGACATTATTATCATTTTATTTCATTTTATTGTTTAATTTCAATTTTATCTATTAACTTATTATTATTATTTTTTTTAAATTAAACTTGTATTTTGTTATCAAATTATTTTAAAGTTCACTAATGTCACTGACGTGGTATTGCATGTTGTGATAACCTATAATTAAAAGAACATTTATCTAATTACTTTATTATTACTATTATTATTACTATTAGCATATGAGTATATTATTATTATTACTATTAGCATATGAGTATCATACTGTATTAATGTATCTTTTGTTGGTTATCCCTTAATAAATAAATAAATCATATATGTTTACCTCAAATTTTCAATAATGAATATAGTAAAATTTCAACCACTAGGCGAAAACTAGTTATTTTTAATGGTTTCGCAGGCACTCGTCAAATACTTGACTGGTTAAAGTAGAAAATGTAAAATCAATTTATAAATCATTCTATATCATTGGCCCGTAATAAAGTTTCACCCCTTTAATATCAAATTAAACACGTGTACGAAAACTGATGGTGTTTTCATGGTGTTTGAAATTGCGAGTACGAAACTAATTAGTTAGTGCGCGGGAGTTGATGACATCGTATTCCCCCCACCCCCATTATCGTGAATGACGGTTTTTTTTTTTAAATTGGCATAAAATAAAAGCTAATCCTTTCAATTTCAATGTCAGTTGTTATGTTTAGAAGATTGATGATAAAGGAACGTTTTTTTAAATCCCAAATTAAAAAAAATAATAATTATTTTGAAATATTTTTTCTTTGTCTTTGTCTATTTATTGTTCTATTTCAATTTTTTTAGCATTAAATAAAAAAATGTAAATAATAAATAGAAATAAAGCCCATTACAATACTAGGTATTCTAATCTAGTACAAAGTTTAAGAAACAGGCAAAAATATCATACGCTTTTACGAGTATCAGCGCATGAAACTCAGATTTTTGGATTCTCTGGTATTTCATAGAAAGTAAAATTATCATGTCCTTATAATATTACACGTTAAATCTTCAATAATTAATAAATATGTTGGGACATTAACATACAGTACCATCTAGTACCATGATAAGCTACGAGGCTTGTGTTATGGATACCAGATAGCTGATACACTACACATATATAACTTTAAATACATACATATTATAAATACGTAACAAAACTTTTGTAATTAACCATAACATCGTAATTCTGGTATCCGGGACAGTGTCTACAAAAGCTCCCGCGTCTCATAAAGTGTATATTAAATTCTAGATATGTCACGCTGTAATACAATTTGTTTCGCGCACTCGTATCGCAACGTCAGGACTTCCCCAACATGATTAATGCAGGGTCTTAATAAAGTCGGTGAATGTGGAAATTTATCTTATTTTTAATGAAACACAATTTACAGCTGCTTTAAAATATATCTTTTAGACTCAACACAAAAGTGAATTAAATTTTTAATATAAATAATATATTTTAACCTTTTATAGATATAAAAAATATTTCCTCACATAACACTTAGAGTTTTTTTTTGTTTATTTGTGTGATTACAAAAATAAGTTGCTTTTGTAACTCTGCCTTGTTGGACTTTGGGCTAGCAAGCTCCAAGTCCACCAGTAGAGCTGGAAATTCGGAGTTCGAATCCTGGTCATATCAATCACACTTATTGGGTTCTACTATCAATAAATTCTTAATAAGAACCCGAGCGAGAGAAGTTGGCGGTATTTAACAATCGAAGAGGTTGTGAAGCCGTCAGTTCCGCCTTATCTCTTACCGGTCTTCCAACAGTAATAGGAGAGTGACGTGTACGCTATAATATGTCAATATCTCATGCGTAGATGAGCTTCAGTAAGATTAGCCACTATACATATATAATTTTCAAAGAATTTTTCCACCCCTAAATTACATGAATTAATTTCAACCCCTAACAATTTTTTTTCTTATTATTTTCTTATATATATTTTTTAATTTGATTTCATTTTTGTACATAGGTTTTTGTGAAACAGCCAAATACTAAGCATGCCAATAGCCTCTTAGTAAAATGAGTGTGACATACGGACCGACGAAGAATACTAAACTATAATAGTTATAGCCTTTAGCCTTAGTAGATAAAAACCCACGACATTTGCCAAACTTAAATTTACTTTTATTAAGCAAAAATAAATATGAGTACAAAGTTATCCTAAGCATAGTTTATATGCCGATATCCGGCCCCGAGGCCCTTTAAACTTCACAAAAGGTGACAAACCAAAGGGTTATTGTTAACAATACTTGTAAGCTTTAGAGTTTAGACGGATGTGAGTGTTCAATTGGATTTGGCAACAGTTGATTTCTTTACTTAATATTTGGATGATGTCATATTGTTATCCAACTTCAAAATAGGAGGTTCTTTAAATGTTTGTTTTGTATGAAAAATATATGTCTTTAATATTTTATATGTTACACGATTTGATGGACAACTGTTACCTATGAGATTTTTTATATTAACGTTTTAAATATATATAAATAGTTATAAGCTAGCGTTAGACATATAAATTTGAATATTTTTTTTCATTTTTTCTGATGTTTTAATACTTATTATCCTATTCCGAACTAAGAAAAGTAAAAAAAAATCAAATATCATAAAAATTGGTCCAGCCGTTCTTGTGTTATAAATGGTGTAACTAACACGATTTTGTTATATATAAGTATATGTGTGTGTGTGTGTGTGTGTGTGTGTGTGTGTGTGTGTGTGTGTATATATATATGTATATGTATATAGATCACACCCAGTGTCGTGTCTTTGAAGAACAAAAAAAACACCCATAAACTGTTTATTAGTGCGGTTACCGTACTTGCTGTGCCAGCGATCGCGGGTTCGAGTCCCGCTAGGGGCATTCATTTATGTGATAAGCACGAATGTTTGTACTCCAGTCATCAGAGTTTATATTTATATGTACGTATTTAAAGTTTAATATATGTATACTGTATCAACTATCTGGTGTCCATAAGACTAGCCTCTTAGCTTACCATGGAACTAGATGGTATTGTGCTAATGTCTCAACAAAAAAAACAGATGATAACGAGGACGCACGATTTTGGAGGAGGAGAAAATGGCACAATTTAGTACGTAGCTACGCAGATTCACTCACTACAATTATAATTATATTGTTAAAAAATGTTTTTAGCTTGAGATACATAAAGTTTAAGCATATAAAATATATTAATGTAATCAGCACTAGTAAGCCCTAAATAAACTAAGTAAAACTATTGAAATTTTAAAACTACAGAAAAAGACTGAAGCGTGAACATCGTTCGAGCTTTCGTCCATACTACTTTAATAGTCCATTTTAAATAGATATATAAACTCAGTTACACATGGACGGCATCACGTAACCGCAGCTTTGTTCCGCTTCTACACACACTAAGGGAACTTTAATGTACCAATAATGGAACCAATTTGAAATAAAGGAAAAAGTTAATTGAGCTTTTAGTTGCATAATGGAAAATTTAAACGACGACAAATTTGAAAACATCCGGTGGTTCGAAGTTACTTCCGGTCCGGAAATGATTGGACACTACCGCTAATTTAATAGTAATCCATAATGTGTATTTTTAGATTAAAGGCATCGGTCAAGTGTGAAGCGGATTTGCAAGTTGAAGGTTCCGTACGACTGTATTATCATTTATTTTTTTAATATGTCGAACTACTAATAAAATATGTGTGTGTATATTTGTTACACTTCTACTCTGAAACGGCTGTACGCATTTGAATGACATTTTGTTCACGAATATATGATAGACCTGGAGTAGCACATGAGTTAGCGTTCGACCTAGGGACGTATTCAAACGAAGCGATAGTAAGTCGCTAGTTTATTTACTAACTAGCGACTCACCCTTGCTTCTCTCGGGTTCGTCATTAGGTTGCTTCCCAAAACAAAAAATAATGAATTAATTAAGTTTTAAGATTTTTTCGTGGGACCCTATTTCTTTTTCTAAAATAAAAGTAGCCTAAGTTACTCCTTATAACATTAGCTATTTGCCATTGAAAGTCCCGTCAAAATCGGTGCAGCCGTTCCAGAGATTAGCCGGAACAAACAGACAGACAGACAAAAATTGTAAAAAATGTTGTTTTGGTATATGTACCGTGTATACATCCATATGCATTTAGTAAAAAGCGGTTATTTTAATATTACAAACAGACACTCCAATTTTATTTATCTGTATAGATGTATAGATTTAAAGTATGATCCTCTTATACTAATTACCCGCCCTAGATTTGCTCTTAAAACAAATTAACATACTTGAATGAAAAATGTCTAAAGTACTCTCCAAATAAGCTGTCGAGGATTGAATCAACGATGTTCTTCATCAAAGGCAAAAACGACTGAATCAGTATTATGTCTGAACTTGCAGACAAATATAAAGCTCTGACTAAAGACCTTGTGTAACCTTCCTATAAAGCTACCTACTCCAATAACATTCATTCAACTATTTGTCTGTATGGAAAGATAATTTATAATCTACTCAAGTAACTTTACGAAAATGGCAACAAAAGCTCACAAAGCTCAAAAGAAGTTAATTATTTACTACGTTACATGAATGGATAGAAAGTATCTACCCATTACCGATACGCTCACTTCAAATTTCATTCATAGTATTGAAGTAGCGAAAAATTGTATAAACTTAAAATGGAGTCAAAATATGAAAGCTTTGGAAGCTGCTTTGCCGAAACGGTTCAGAAAGTGAACTTTATTTTAGTAAATTTAAAGGCGATAGGTGGAATATAAAAAGATCAATGAAGGCAATGTGAGATCAATCGTGTGCAAAGTGTCACCGTATTTAGTTAGCGGCTTTTTTGACTACCAGAATCGTGTCGGGCCATTAAATGTAATGATGAAATGAATGCTGGGCAATATCCCTTATAAACTTTTTAAAGATAGAGGACCCGTAAATGCAATGAGTTACTCCAGTTTTTGTGTCGGTTTGTGTATTATGTTACATAGTATGAAACAAAATCGCTTCCCGCTTTCCGTCCCTATTTATATATACTTAGATCTTTAAAACTACGCAACGGCATTTTAAATAAATATTAAGAAAGTATTATGTTAACTACGAAACGGATTTTGATTCGGTTTTTTTAATAAATAGAGCGATTCAAAAGGAAGGTTTATGTGTATAATACATGCATAATATAGTAGAGAAACAGTGATAATTTTAGAGGTTTCTAATGTGATGTCGTAAATAAACATATTTTTTTGCGCTTACATTGCAAACGCTAGCTGAATCCTACGAGATAGATCAAAATAATGTATTACTGTATTGTACACCTTAAAAAAAAGGTCTACAAAAAAGTCCGCGATGGCATATGTCTGTTTCTTAAGGATAACATACTATATCCATTTTACTATATCCAAGCTAGGGAAGAACCCGAGCGAAGCGAGGGTGAGTCGCTATTATAGTATAAATATAGACTTCAAAATGAGATACTCAAATCATCTGTATTTTTTGTGGGTATGTTATGTGATATGTTCGCCAATAATGAATCGATTTACATAATTTTTTTCAATCAATAATATGTTTTTGTTGAATGCCTCAAGAGCCATATCAATTTAAAAAATCCACCACTAACGTTGGAATAATTACTTTTACCGTGTGTGTACTACACTACGTATGTACTATAATCATTTTGACGTCAGTCTACCTTTCTTGTTAAAAAGTATCCTTAAATTATTAAAATAACTTTAAAGATGCAGTTTATCTTCAAGTTATTCGTATTCTCATTAATACTTATATATTTAGTAAACGAGGACAAAATAGATTGACACATATGAACGGTGCCGTCCTTAAAAATTAATATATTCTTATATTATATGATAGTGATCCAATATTGCGTTTTTATGTTATTTTATGATTAAAAGCACCCCAATATTTAAATTTGAGCTTAAATCGCACATTTCGTGAACATACGGCGTAGCTTTTTTCTTCAAAGCAAAAGTACCAAGTACCGCCCCCTCTAATTGATTGCATAACCGTCGCACCCATTCACACTCGTTCATTCATAAGAGTCATTTGACATGCGGCGACAAATCGGCTAAGACGTTTTAGCCGTACAAAAGAAAAAAATTAAACCATTTTCAACTTTACCACGTGGAAAAAAGAGCTTTTCAAGTGAATATAAAAGTTGGTAAATAATTCTACTTGTATAATGCAACCTTTATTTGAGTGTAGCTTTTGTAAAAATGACACGCTGTTATCTTATTATATTTATTATATGTACATTGTGCTGAGGAATTTCATGCATGCCTCCGATTTTTTTGCAGTCAAACTTCGATACTTTGTGTGGATGAATGAAAATTTGTCACGGTAAATGATTATCAATGAGCCAATGATTTTTATTTTAAATCGTTTAGGCCATAATATGATGTCTTTGGCAGATGCAGCATGTGTTGTTATCTCGACAGATGACCATCGATTAAAATTTGGATATAGGTTTGATTGAAATTGCCTGCTAGTCTGATGAATGTGCATTCGAATTCCAAAATCTTACAAGTTCCTATGGATCGAACATAATTTGGACGATCACGTTAGGAAAAATCATGATATTTGTTAACCTATAATTGTACTGAGAGATGCAGATTCACATTATGCTCATCATTACTCTTACATTATCTGTCAATTACTATAGCGTATAGAGACACTGGGAAAGTAGAAATACATAGAGAAGATAGTTATTTAAAAAAGGATTTATAAAGTACTAGCGACGCACCCTCGCACCGCTCGGATTCCCTGGGTACGTTTTAACGGTTAGTTTATTTTTTTTTATAGATGAGATATTTTTTTGCAGTAAGAAGTATCCTATATATTGTCCCGAATAACCAGCTATCATTATATCAAATATCATCAAAATCTGATCAGTGGTTTTAAAAATAATAGATTCGGCCTCTGTATCGATAATAATGACTATGTCTAAAGTTCTTCCAAAAAATATTTAATATATAGATTCGACTCACTTAGAATTTTATTATATGTATAGATTTTAACTTTTTTTAGACATAACACGTAATAACTGACTCTGCTCTAATCGTCGCTTATTTAGCTTATTCATTAGCATATTGACTTGAGACTTCTGCGCCCGTGCTATTTTAGGCGGCAAACTCTATGACCTTTAACACCCACCCTACACGAGAATCGAACTTGCTATCTTCACTTTATAGAAAATACAGAAAATACTGTAATTTACTGTTTATTTTTTATTATAATTTTAACTTTATATGTACATAATATATTTTATGTACATATAAAACAAAAATTTTAAAACAGCAATGAAAACTAAAGCTACTAAAGCTTACAAAAAAATCTTAGTGCGACATCCACGATCCCAACTAAGCCATCCCAACAAACATTTTTACTGCAGATTTTTATTTTATTACAGCCATAATTTGCTGCTTATCAATGTCTCGCATATCCACAATGAAACCCTCTTTTATATCCAGTTTTAGTACAAAAAAAAAAACATCTGTTCAAAGTTACACGAGTTCGCTTCTATTTGACGCGTCATTAAACCTTACATCGACACACTTACCACTTATAATATCCATTTTTCTATCATTTCTATAATAAATTTTATGCCAAATAAACTTCCTCGCTCCTCCTTGTAATAAATAATTCTGAATACACTTTTAGGATGAAAAAAATGCTTTTTGTCAATGAAAATCCTTCCCGTGAAATTGTTTTTGTGTTCTGTTGATAAATTTGTGGCGAATCGATTGTGTTTTTAGTGTATAGGGAAGTTTTTGAGTACCATAATGTGTGACATTAAGTGCTTATGTAATTTTAGTTGGTACTCCAAATAAATGATTACTGAAGCACCATGGGAAGAGTTAAATGAATGGCAGTTACATTCAAGCCATTTTTTATCTATATTCAATGGTTATACAAATAATAAACGGGGAAAATTCATTTATTCAATTAGTAGCAACTCATTCATTCATTCGTGATTCATTCATCCCTTGTGAAAAACAAAAACAAATCTATCCCACGGAAACCATACATTTTTCCGGAATAAAAAGTAACCTATGTGCTATTCCGGACTATAATCTATCTCTGTGCCAAATCTCATCGAGATCCGTTCAGCCGTTCTGGCGTGATTAAGTAACAAACATCTATCCAAACTTTCGCATTTATAATATTAATGGGATGGGATTTCTCTTTGATGTGAAGTCAAAGTAAAATAATGTTAACACTAACTAAAATGTATATCTAATAGAAAGTATATATTATAATAAATCATTATAACATATTTATTTTATGTTTTAGAAATGTTTTTCAATATTTCTATTTTGGGATATTTTGTCTGTTTATTACATTTGTCTCATGAATAGATTTTTTTTTAATATGTTGGGACATTAACACACAGCACCATCTAGTTCCATGGTAAGCTACGAGGCCTGTGTTATGGATACCAGATAGTTGACACACTGCACATATATAAATACATACATATTATAAATATAAACACCCATGACTGGAGTACAAACATTCGTGCTCATCACACAAATGAATACCCCCAGCGGGACTGGAACCCGCGACCGCTGGCACAGCAAGTACAGTCACTACAGACTGAGCCAAACATGTGTCATGAATAGATGGTGAGATTTATACATGTACAGGGCTTTTAACACTCTTTTGCACTGCAGCGATGGATTCCGCTGTGAGTTTTAGTGAGTAAGAGTCTCACAGTACCCTGCCCATTGACGGCTAGTATGTTAGGTAGGTTAGGCGGCCCCATGATGGGTTTCCCCAAGGAAAAAAATCATTGGACCCTCCAGTAAGACTGCAGCTAGCATACATAATTAGATGAAAATATTCAAGCAATAACTAACGCTGATTAAAGTAATTGTCAGAATTGCAAAACGTTACTATCAGTGGACGACAGTTTGACGACACGTTTGGCTCAGTTTTTAATGATTCTACTTGTTATGCTAGCGGTTGCGGGTTCGATTCCCGCTGGAGGTATTCATTTGTGTGATAAGCACGAATGTTTTTGCTCCAGTCATGTGTTTATATTTATAACATGTATGTATTTAAAGTTACATTTGTTACAGTTGTATTTATAGTTTAAATGTGTAGTGTATGAACTATCTGGTATCCATAACACAAGCCTCGTAGCTTATTATGGAACTAGATGGTGCTATGTATTAATGTCCCAACATATTTATTTATTTATAGTGGACAGCCTAGGCATTATTCGTATGTATTTCCCACTTAGAATTTTACATGACTTTGGTAAATAGATTATGGTTGTTGCTCTACTTGTTTTTGTATTCCATTTAGTTTAATCAAGAACTACTAAGTGAAATTTAGACGCGTGTGGAACAAAGAAATAGAGTATCTTTGAATCTAATGATATTAAAAGACTTACACTAAGGGATAAGGGAAAATAAGTTAGACGAAACGTATAACTAAGACGGTAAATAAAGCCAAACGAAACTGTCAATGTCAAAAATCATTTTAATATTATTTATACACTAGCCACTCACCCTCGCTCCGCCCGGGTTCGTCCCTAGTTACGTTTTAACGTTTAGTATAGATTTCTCGGAGATGAGATATTTTCCCGCAATAAAAAGTATCGTATATGTTGAACTTTATAACCATCTATCAACATACCAAATGTCATCAAAATACCATCAGTGGTTTTTCCGTCATGCGGTAACAGACAAAGAGACAGACAGACAAAAATTCCAAAAACTATAGATTTGGCCTCTGTATCGATAATAATGTTTATTTCATTAGGATTTTCCAAAAAATATTTAATGTACAGATTCAGCTTAGTTACAATTTTATTATATGTATAGATAAATGCAGTGATAGCCCAGTGGTAACGCGTTTGCTTGGATAAGTAAGTAAAGCGCGTTCAATTCCCGGGACTCGCAACTATGATATTCTCATATGCGAATCATTTTCAACACAATTACCACCTACCTAACGATGAAGGAACAAATCTTGAGGAATCCTATTTATCTGAGGGAATACTAGTTCAAACTAGTTTAAAAAAACGTGTAAAGCTCGCCAACCCGCACTTCGCCAGCGCGGTGGACTATAGCCTTGCATAGAGGCCCACGCCCAACAGTAGGAACTTAAAAAGAGCTTTTTAAAGAGCTTTTAGAATAAAAGTAAAGTCTTAATACCCATTTCTATAAGAATAAATTCACTGAAAGAATGCTATAATTCGTTTTACAATTTTCAATTTAAATAACAAGGTATTGCATATTAAAAAAAATCTCTTACATAATAATATCGATTACATATAATAATAAAAATAAATAAACATTTATACTTACTGTACATTTGTTGAAACCAAAAGAATATGTTCATATACATGAAATATCGAGTACTTTATGAATAGGGCGTTTTTTTGTCAAATTTTAACAAAACAAAATGGTTAAAGGGCTATATTGTAGCCATAAGTACTTAACATGTACCCAATTACGTTAGTGACATTTCATAATACGTCTAAGCCACAATCACAATTAATTATTTG
Organism: Fabriciana adippe; assembly: GCA_905404265.1. Lineage (NCBI taxonomy): Eukaryota > Metazoa > Arthropoda > Insecta > Lepidoptera > Nymphalidae > Fabriciana > Fabriciana adippe. The sequence continues at coordinate 1,372,361 of FR989993.1, forward strand.
AATTCATATCATTATATTCAATGTAAAGCTTTTTCATTATGCATTAAGTATGAACTATGCATGTGTTTATACAGTACCTCAAAAATGTAAGCCAAAATAAACCCTATTATTTATTAATTAGAGTCGATTTGCTTAAACAATCCTAAAGGTAGATACGACATTTTAAATTCAATTTAAATGCACCCTTCCAATATACGTTGCTTTTGAAATTCAAGCACTATGTGTTAAAACATAGAGTTGAAAATGAAACAACATACGTCCATATTTGTGCAATAGCTACCCTCAAACTTAACAATATTCGTTTTGCGTCTGTATAAACAATATTTATTGAAATTTGAACTTTATTTCAAAGGAATAAGCTCATGAAACATATTTTTAAATGTAAAATAACTTATAATTTGATGACATCGTGTGACGAATCAAGCCAGTTGGTATGTTTTGAATGGTACGTTTAATTTGTTTCTTTTATTCCACTCGAATGCGTTATGTCGAGATTCGATATGCAGAGTCATTGAATTAATTAAGAAAACAACTTAGCTTTTGATGTTTCACGCTTAGACACTGTACGTAATGAAGTTTGCATATGTGCAAACGTAACTTTGTATACCTCTAATTGGCCATTAGAATAAATACAATAGAAGAAAAAATATTACAATGGATGTAACATTTTTTATCTATACATATAATAAAATTCTGAGTTGAATGAATATTAAATATTTTTTGGAAAATCTTATTGAAATAGTCATTATTATCGATACAGAGGCCGAATCTATAGTTTTTTTAATTTTTATCTGTCTGTCTGGGAACGCATCACGAGAAAACCACTGGTCAGATTTTAATGAAATTTAGTATGATGATAGCTGGTTATCTGAGTCGACATATAAGATACTTTTTACGGCAGAGAAATATATAATTTCTGAGAAATCTATTCTAATCGCTAAAACGTACCTAGGGATGAACCCGAGCGGACCGAGCGTGAGTCGCTAGTTTTATAATATACCTTATTAATAAATTCGATTTGTTTCAAAGAATTACCTTAGAACATAATATACAGCGTGACCAAATTAAAAAGACACTCATATGAATTAACTCGTATGACTGTTTAACTTATATATTTTTTCTATAAAACATCATCCAAAATGATTCAGTATTTTTTGAAATTAGCACAAATTACCATACGGATAATACAGATAGATAGACGCTCGATGACTATCTTTTATATAGATATGTATGATGAAGTTAAAATAGGCAAGTGAACATAATACTTTCTTAGATTTACGCAAATATTTGACATTTTAAACAAAACTATCTTTTCAGATTGTTTTTGGAATCCAAAATAATCGCCAAAAAAATCCAAACAGATAATTTTATGTAGAACTAGCGACTTACCCTCGCTTCACTCTGGTTCGTCCCTAGGTACGTTTTAATTTTATTGAGCAAAACCATAATTCTTTTTCTAAAATAAAAATAGCCTAAGTTACTCCTTATAATATCAGCTATCTGCCAGTGAAAGTCCCGTTAAAATTGGTCCAACTGTTTTGGAAATTAGCCGGAACAAACAGATAGACAGACAAAAATTTTAAAAATTGTATTTTTCTTATAAGTACCGTATATAATTCCATATGCATTTAGTATAAAGCTGTTATTTTGACATAACAAACAGACACTTCAATTTTATTTATCTGTATAGATGGTGAACTAAAATATAAGCAGTAGATAGTACATAACTAAACAGAAAAATAACTCATAACTAAAAAAATAAGGGAAAGGCCGAATACAGTCCATTGTTTGAAAGAGCGTAATCAGGCCATCAATCCGTACGTGTTAGACCAATGGGGACTCACCTTGCCCTACATACTAGCCAGCGATCGAGGACAAAGGACGTCAACGATCAATAGTATAGGTACTAAGGATATTGGAAAGCTGAAATGTCCATATTTGTACTAGTTATAATACTATTTTTTTATTTTTAATAGATTTGTTTTTTTCCTTCGTGAATTGGTCTGACTTTATAAAGGAAGAGGTACTCAGTTCGTTTTTTTTTGGTATGCTAAGCAATATTTTCGCCAATTATAAATCTATTGCCGTAATATTTGTATTTAAAACTTTTACACGTGAAACTCGAACATTTAATTTTATAGAGATTTTGAAAATGGCGTTTTGAAAATTACTTTTAAAAAAAAGTAATAACGTAGATTGATAAAGTTAATTATACTTTATTCCAACGTTCAAAATTTAAAAGAAATATTTGAAATAACAATTGAGTCTAGCAGAAATTTACATCTATTGTACATTTTAAATTTATTTACATGTCCTGACCTACAGTATCTATAATATGGTACTATATAAAATAAACCCGTCCTAGTTTCCAATGTTTATTGGAACTCTGACACAGTAACTGCGACAAATGATTGTCATCTATAACATGTACATAGTAGTGTGATGTAAAACACGAGTCTGTTTATGGACTTACGGATAAAATAACATAAGCTGTAGCAAACTTCATCTGCGAGTTTCGACTTTCGTATTAGATATTTAAATAAAAGTTTTGATTTATTTTTTAACTTCAAAGGCCAAATACCAAAAAGTTTTAAAAGTTTAACGCCTTCGTGTTATTTACATCTGAAGTAGCTCCCAAATGTATGGGCAGGGTGGTACATGAATGAAAAATTGATTTTGCTCAAAAATAATACTTTCTTTGATTTACGCGAATATTTAACATGTTATATAAATCTATCTTATCGGATTTTTTTACGGGAGAGTCAACTATATAATACCTTTAGGACGTCTAAAACTTTAGTCTCTCCTGTGACCATGATTGCTGTAAAGCATTCAAAACGTCAGAAACCAAAAATCAAAATAAATCCACGAAAAAAACCGAAAAGATAGTTTTATTTAATATGCTCAGAAATATTGTAACTTACTCAGTGAATCTTAAAATTGATTCAGTAGTTTCCGAGATCATTCCTTACTTACGAACAAACAAACCTCTTTTTATATATGTAAGATTTACACGTGCGAATTTCCAAGTAAAAAATAAAAAAAAGACATTCAACGCGTGTTTTATAGCAATATCCGAGTGTCTCTGCCTAATAATCTACGTGTAGGATAAAATGGGTTACGCCTTCTGAGCTTATGAGATATTGGCACGCGAAATTTTGATAAAATATACGCAGTATTTTGGAGGGTAATATAGAGAATGTGGTATAGAATTAACTTTGGCGTAATGATCAAAGAAGATCGCTATTTACATTTTAATAGTCACGGGTTCGATTTTACTCTAGCTATAGTTAGTTTGATCGCCAAATATTTATAGCTAAGAAATAGATCAACTGGACTAGTTTTCAGTTAAAACAACGCTTCCGAATCGTTTATCTGTTTAGGAGCTACGATGTCAGACACAAACAGACAGACACATACAGACATAGACGTCAAACCATATAACCTCCTTTTTTAAAAAAAGAACATGATCTATTAATCTAACCTATAGCTATCCATGGATAAAGTAGAGAAAGTCAAAGTACAGAAGATCAAAGGGTCAAAAACAACGTCGCGAAAGAACTCATTATAGGGCCATGAATAATTTTGCGAGCAGATTAACAACAATTCGTCGCAGATGCCATTCTATCTATACTTATACTTCCTAACCGCAGACTTAAGACATAATAGAGGATACGCATGATTATTTTTACCTTTTTTATAATTTACATCGTTATATAATTGTAAAAAAAGGTAGTGGTAGCCCAGTGGTAACGCGCTCGCTTGGAAAACCGAGTGAAGCGGGTTCAAATCCCGGGTCTCGCACCTCTGATATTTTCATGTGCGAATCATTTCTAACATGATTAGGTACCACTTGCCTTACGGTGAAGGAAAACATCGTGAGGAAACCTGCATGTCTGAGAAAACCTAGCAAGTTTTCGAAAGACATGTGAAGTCCGCCAATCCGCACTTGGCCAGCGTGGTGGACTATGGCCTGATTCCCCTCGTATTGAAGGGAGGCCCGTGCCCAGCAGTGGGACGTTAAAAAGGGCTGAATACAATAATTGTAAAAAATATCCAGCACTAAAAAAAATAAATTTAGTATATATATTTTTTTAATATTATACTATTACGGATACTTTCAACGCTCACAGAGTAATGACGACTCAATTTGTAAACAAAAAAATCATAAAATACTCTGACGTCATATTCGGTCTGACCAATGCCATGTGTTTCAACTAAAAGATTTTCCAATAAGAGCGGGCGGATGTTGAAATGGAATAAAACAAGCTATGTGCAAGGTATCAACGAAATTATTTTTTTATTTGAAAAGTCCATGAATACCATTAACTATGGAATATGACAACGTTTAAATAACTACCGTGGCTTCTTACTCAAGGTTCCAAGCTCCAATCCGGCTCTAATTTTAAAGGTAAGCTTTTTTTAAAAAAAAACATGTGTTTGTGTTTTTTTCAAAAGAAAACTTATGTACGCACGTAAGAAGTTATACTTCTTTGGCGTAACAGAACAAAAATAGCTAAAGATTTCATCCCGTATGTCACAAGTACAACTCTCTGTTTTTAAAAGGAATGATAAATTAATAAAATAATTAAATAACGCATATTAGGCGTATTACAATCATATATTCCTAGAATATCATTTAAGGAAAGAATATAATATTATATATCACTTGTCAGACAATAACAACAATTACCATTGCAACGAACAGTTATCAGCTAACTTCACCATGTCGCTTTTTGGCTGTCGGTGTATGCGCGCATCGTAAAAATTTTACTCTCATATTTTTTTCCAAACGTCCATTCATCCATCCATTTGTTCCATCATATACGAATATGCTTACTCTTAAAAATCTTATAAATATATATTTTAACTACACTTACAAATGTAACATCTATTTCAAATATACGTCAAGTCTGCGCTGTCCTTATCTCATTGGTATTCAAAGATACCACGCCGGGACTTCTTGTTTGGAAATTCTTGTTAATTGTAGGACGACACAATCGTCTCTCACAAAATATCGTCCAAAAATCTCTTTAAAATATGACCAGCGGATATCGTAATGATTGGAGAGTTTTTCTTTAAACCAAAGGTAGCATGTTCAAGTCTCGGTTGATACAAATATTCTCATTGATCATATAAGTAGTAGTGTACGTTATGTTCCGTATATATAATTTTGTCCTGTATATCTTTCACTGCTCCTTGGCAAAGGGGGCCGAGGGCCCTTGAACATCTACCGTTATTAATTAAAAAATAATTTATTATTACTAATTATGTTACCTATAATGAATTATTATTAATTTTTTCTTCATTTATGTTCACAGTCACGGATATTGTTAGTTTCAACTCAGTCCTCTTCTATCAGATAGTATTGTTTCTATTATTGAAATAATTCTATGCTACCCAATACCTATGTATAATACTTTTTTAGATTTACGAGATTTTTTTACATTTTAAATTAAATAAAGTCCGATTTTTCACGAACTTATTTCATTTTTAGAAAAAACTCTCCCATGACCATCGCCATAAAGCATTCGAAATGTCTGGAACCAAAAATCTAAATAAATCCAAATAAAACCCAAAAAAAAATATTTTGATCATATTGCTTTAAATAAATCAAAAGCTCTCAAAAGTTATGGACTCTCATAGTGTAGATAGAAATAAAAGATTGTATGTATTTTTTTTTAAATAAAGTTCATATCAGAACAGCAATCTTACTAAACTAGCTAAGGCAAAATTATAATTTAGCGCAGAGTTGTGTAAACACAGCTTTGTATTTATTCACTCATACAGTCCGACGGGATGAAAATCCTTTCTGGACATGGCTAGAAGGGGATCAGGCACAGGAACGATGACGTTGCTTATTTTCCAAGGTTCAAGGTTCTGCTGAAGACATATGATCTATGAACACAATTTTAATTTATAATGGTCCACTAATTCTCAAGTAATTATCAATTTATTATACAGACAGACAGAAAAAATCATTCATTATGTTAAGTATAATTACATTGAAAGTATCTCCTATAGTCTATACAAACAGATTCTTTATTCAATTTACATTTTTCACCTCATTAGCTACGACCTATTTTTAGAATAACTTAAAAAAGGTTGTCTATTCGAGTTTTTATGTATGATACGCGATTTATTTGCCGATTTTTAGGTATTTTTTTTTTCATAAGGTTATTTTTAGGGCATATTTTTAATTTTTTTATTTTTTTTTTTCAAAAAAGCAATTTATAAATAACTAGTCACCCTTGCTTCGCTCGGGTTCGTTGCTAGGTTGATTTCCCATACAAATTTTCATTCCCTTAAGGAATGATTTCCGTGATAAAAAGTATCCTATATCCTTTCTAGGGTATCAAACTATCTTCTTACCAAATATCATCTAAATCGGTTGAGTAGATCCAGAGATTACCCCCTACAACCTCACAAACTTTACCTCTTTATAATATTAGTATAAATATTATAAAGATGAAAAGATTGCTAATTTTAACTCGAACAATTAATCAAAGGACTTGGACAAAATGTCATTCTATAATCGTTCAGGAATATAAATTAAAAAAAAAAGCTACTTTGTTACCGGCTCAGGTAAACTTATTAAAAATTATTTGGATGTAGTTATTATTACTAGTGATCGCCGCGTGGTTGAAAATCAACCATAATTCATTAAGTATATTTATTGTTTTGCGTATATTACAATAATATTCTATTATCAATTTGACCACAGACTTTAACAATAAACAAAAGAGTATATATGCGTGTGTGAGTCAAATACATAGTAGTGAGTGTAATGTTTTTTTTATTGATTTAATGTATTTTTATGCATAATTTTAAGAAAATATTAGCATTCTGCACTCCTTCTCTATATAAACTATAAGTGTGGGAAATTTCATACTCCTCCGTCCGCGTAATTTTCGTAAAAAGGTGTAAAAACGTCACGAATAAATATATAGATTTTTAACAATAAAAGAATATTTCCTTTAAATAAAATTTAATATCTCCAATATTTAAAGTACTTTTCCACGTCCCGGGCATGTTCCACCCTGTATAAATCCTACTCTAGATGTATATATGATCTATATTCCATCAATGTCCCTTACACTCGTAGTGTGATTACAGTTTGATCCTGAATAGGCCAGAGAAAGCACGTCAGCAAACTGTTTCCAGTAGTAAATAGTTTCCATTGTTAAATTCGTTTTCAATACCAACGACACACGTACTGTTTATATACTTTTTTAACTCTTTAGAATATACACTATGCTCTTATAGTATACTAGCGACTCACCCTCGCTTCGCTTCGGATTCGTCCCTAAACAATAACAACTCTATCCCACGGGAACCGTACATTTTTCCGGGATGATATATATTAGATATATTAGATATATTCCTCAGTTAACGGATTATCTAATGCAAAAAGAATTTTTCAAATCGTATTAGTAGTTCCTGAGATTAGCGCGTTCGACCAAACAAACAAACTCTTCAGTTTTATAATATTAGTATAGATTAGCTAAAGTAATGTATTTAAAAATTAAAACAATACTTATTAACCGACTTCAAAGGGGGAAAAAGTTCAAATTTTTTTTTGTAGGTGTATATGTATATGTTACACGATATTTTCATCTTCTACGAACCGATTTTGATAAATCGATTGCTAAAAATAGAACAATTCAAAGGTACTTTTATTAAGTCTATTTGAATAATAAAAAAATAATTTAGAGGATATTGATGTAGGAACACCTTATTAGCTAAAATTAATTACTTTAGTAGATAGAATCAGAAATTATGATTTGTGAATATTTCAAATCTATACATATAATAAAACTGTAGAAGTCGAATATCTGTACACAAAAACTAGTGATTGGATGAAACTTTACAATAATGTAGTTCATACATCGGAATAACAAATATGCTACTTTTTATCCCGGAAAAATGTACGGTTTCCGTGGGATGGTTTTTTTTTGTCACCGAACCCGAACTCGAGCGAAGCGAAGGTGAGCCGCTAGTTTTTAATAAAACTATGTTTTTTGATGTTTTCGTGGATTTATTTTGATTTTTGATAGAAGCTCTCTCGTGATCATGATTACTGTTAAGCATTGCTATAGTAATAGTAATGTAAAGCATTTTCACGAAAAAAACGGAAAAAATAGTTTCATTTTAGTTTTTTGTGAATTAGAACAATATTCGCAAGAGCAACCGCCTGAATAAACTAGTTAATATGTAAATAGCGTTTCTTATTCCTTTTACTCAATGCATTTTACATTCAAAGGAAATATAGGGAACGATCGAGCTTACTATTTCTGCTTCATCGAGTTTCTTTGCGAACGTAAACAGTTTTATGCTCTTTCAGGTGTACGCTTAAGAACTCTAATGCACTCTAAACTCTAAAGTACAAGTGAGTTTAAAATAAACTTCAGTTCGACTGCGACCCTTAAATAGAATCTAGTTAAATTATATAAAAAACAATCGAAAACTAAATTAAACTTTTATATTATGTTTTTAACCAAAGAAATAGGTTACGCAGGGAAAAATAAATCACGCCTATTACTATTAGTACAAAACTCTCGTTGCGCCTATTAAAATAAAACCGGGAAAGTGAGAGTCGCACTCGCGCACGAAGGGTTTGTTGTATGGGAGCCCCCTTAAATATTTATTTTATTTTATTTTCTAGTATTTTTTGTAATAGCGGCAACAGAAATATGTACATCATCTGTGAAAATTTCACCTATCTAACTATTACAGTTCATAAGATACAGCCTGGTGACAGACGGACAGATAGACAGACGGACAGCGAAATCTTAGTAATAGGTTTAACATTTTGGGTACGGAACCCTAAAAACAATAAATTTTCTCTCAATATATTTTGAATATTTTATTATCTAATTTTTTTCAGAATTTTCCTCTGAATATTCAATATATTTTAAGAATGGGTCACAACGTTTACACCTTTAGAAGCATATAACTCGGCAATTATTTGGCTTAAACAGAAAAAGGCACGTCACATCACCTGCTTATTCTCCTCCCAGTTGTAAATATGGAGCTACCTCTATTATTTCATTTTTCGTGATTTGACTGAAGAATTTTCTAGCGGTTTCGTGATACATAATATAGTGTATACAGCTTTAATAAACTCCTAAAACAGTACAGACGGACACGACGAAATTCAAAGGGCTACGTTTTTGTCTTTTGGCTACGGAAATTTAAAACTACTGAATTCTGATTTTGCTTATTGATTTTATAATTTCAGATTATTTACAATTTTCTCAAGCTTTAGCATTATCACTGCCTGATACATCGCTTGGGAAACCGAATGGGTTCAAAGCGGGTTCATATCGCGGGTGCGAATCATTTCTAACATGATTACCACTTGGCTTACGGTAAAGGAAAATATCGTGAGGAAACCTGCATGTCTGAGAGAAGTTAACAAATTTTCGAAAGACATGTGCAGTCCACCAAGAAGCATTTGGCCAGCGTGGTGGGCTATGGCCTGATCCCCCTCGTATCGAAGGAAAGCCCGTGCCTAGCAGTGGGACGTTAATAAGGGCTTCATACGTACATACATATAAATATTACTTTCTTAGATGTAAAATGTTGACCACATGCTGATGTAATTTTAATGAATTCTAACATGAAAGGAGCAAAAAATGAATATTGATTAGACACTATATTAATAGAATTATAAAACTGCTTCATCCATTTAAGTATAATAATATATAAAATTGAAGAGTGTGTCCGATTGTGTGTTTGAATGACCTTATCTCTGAATCTACTGGTCTGATTTAAAAAATTCTCCTTGTATTTTATAACCTATTTGTTGAGCAAGGTTTTAGGTTATCTAGTACATCGCACTACGACCTACGAGAATGAAGCAATTCTGCAAAATTAAACGACACGGGTGGAGCCGCGAAAAAACGCTAGTGTAATAGATATATGTATGTATGTATGTAATAGCAATATGCGTATAATACGTTTCATGTCATGCGCACGTGTCCACGCATTTTTTTCTTTAGACTGTCATTTTATTAAAAGTGTCTTGCAATTCTTTGAGCTACAAACTTGTGGGCGGAGTTTTCAAGGAGAAATATCGTTTTTACGACCAGGTGAATGTCTCGAGGCATTGCAAAAAACCTAAGCTTAGTTCCATGAGACATTTGAGTGATTAATGAAATATCTAACAGCTTACGACGTTGGAGGTTCAGAGTTCGAATCCTGATAGAGGTTAATTTTATAAAGACATTAATATTTACAAATCTTATATACAGCTGTGCCGAGTTTTATCAAATCTGTCTGTGTCATAGGCTATTTATACAATATAAATGAAATTTGGTTAAAAAATGAAACAGAATATTCAATCTTAGGTTATTTTTTTAAAATCCCCTTGTTTTTCTTTTGAGATAACTGTTTGAGAATGATAAACATTATGCGAAAATACATGTAACAATGGTGAAAAAATAATAAAATTTACCTACACCCATAAAAATAATGGAAGCTGGCCTATTTCCTGCGCAAATATGCCCTTATAAAGCTTATTGTCCTCATAATAAAACTTCTTATCTCTTCCCGCGGGGAATTCCCGATCGCAACCAGATTGCAACGGTGCGATGGGATAGGATTAAATTGCTATTTTTAACTCGGTTATCGCCATATCGCCTTGTCTAAAAACATTACGTACATTGAAAATGATATTTCATTTGAAACGGTATTGTTCCTCTGAACATTGTGTTGTTATGTTGCTAACCGTATTTTCGTTCGTACAAATGAAATCTGTCTATATATAATATGTATGTACGTGTATTCTATGAATATACAAAATAATAAAATTGTGACGTACGCAGTATTTCAATAAATATTTTTAACCGACTTTAAATAAGGAAGAGGTTTAATTTCGAGATTTCGAGATTTAATTTCGGTATAGTTTTTTGGTCTAGATATACATATGTATGTTTCGCGATATCTTGTAAACCGATTCTTTTTTTACTCTTTGTGTCATATATTTATTTATTTATTTAGCTAAACGTTTATTTTATATGCATCGTTATAATAGTGGATAATGTGTAGGATAGATCCTGAAGTCCTCAGTCCTGGGTCGAGTCGAGACTCGGCTGCCGAGTGAATCGAGGGCAAGTGGCTAGTAAAATAAATTTATTGTTTATATTTCCAACTAGCGACTCACCCTCGCTTCGCTTCGTTTTCCCTAGACAAAAATAAATCTATCCCACGGGACCCGTATATTTTTCCGGGATAATATATAGCCTATAGCCTTTTCAGTTAACGGGCTATCTAATGCAAAAAGAATTTTTCAAATCGGATTAGTAGTTCCTGAGATTAGCGCGTTCAACCAACCAAACAAACAAACAAACAAACAAACTCTTCAGCTTTATGATATTATATTATTTACTTATTACTTATTATACTTATGACGTATGAAACGATAGTATTATATTTAGCGGGCACAGTATTTGCCGAAGAGCTTTGTTTGCTCAAAGTTCAGCCGATAGATAAATTGTTTTTCCCAGGACGTGATAAGTTAATACGTAAGAAAATAGAAAACTTAATTATTTTCTAACAAAAATAGAGTCAAATAATCTTAGATGAAAAATATTTTTGAACTACCCTCCACTTAGATACTCTGATCTCACTGGGACTAGCCACTTACGCGACATGTTATAATACTTTCTTAGATTTACGCGGACATTTGACATTTTAAATCAAATTCTTCTAAATTGGATTCTTGGATTTTTTCACGGATTTGTTTTGATTTTTGGTTCCCGACGTTTCGAATGCTTTACAGCAACCATCGGTCACGGAAGAGACTATCTCCAATAATTAAAAATTTTGCAAATCAGTCTGTATAGATCTATATTCTATACAAATAAATGAAATTGAAGTGTCTGTTTGTAATGTTAAAATAACAGCTTTATACTAAATGGATATGGAATTATATACGGTACTTATAAGGAAAACACAATTTTTTAAATTTTTGTCTGTCTGTCTGCCTGTCTGTTTGTTCCGTCTAATCTCCGGCTGAACCAATTTTAACGGGACTTTCACTGGCAGATAGCTCATATTATAAGGAGTAACTTAAGCTACTTTTATTTTAGAAAAAGAATTAGGGTTTCGCTCAAAAAAATTAACACCTATCTATGGACGAATCCGAGCGGAGCGAGGGTGAGTCGATGGTGAATAAATAAATTAATAATGTTAACAATAAAAACAAGAGTTTTTAGAATCGTATCACGAGTACCAGATGTTACTAACTACATCAGACAGACAGACGGAGTTGGCGGGAAGAGCCGGCGAGAAACTTAATAGTTGTTAAGTTTCTCGCCGGCTCTTCTCAGCAGAACTGCCTTCCGTATGTATTGACATTTAAATTAAATTTTAAAAATATAAAAGTGACGATTTATAAGTACTTATAAAAGTCCATTTGAATAAAGTATATTTTGATTTAGAATAAAAAGTATCAAGGGCAGGAAGGACAGTATGATAAATATATAAGATTCTACTATCGAACCTGTGACCTTCGTATCGAAGTAAATTCGTTCGTTCTCTAAAGTCGATAACTTAAGTACGGTTCTTATTATAATAACATGAAACCTAGCACAAATGAACTTACTTGTTCAGGTGAAATCTTATACGTGTTGCAAAAGTAAAATAATTCACGTACAGAACGATCGAGAACGATTTCAAACAATAGAAAATTATCTTTATATATAATTTTTCTTTATTATATTAAAATTGCGATATTAAAAACATGTGATATATTATGGGTTACAAATTGAAATGAGGTTCTGCAACGAACATTTTTGAAGTGAGTTATGAGATACTTACTAGTCATCATTATGAGTCCATTTTCATCCACTGCTGGACACAGGCCTGGCATCTCCTAATGCATGCCACTGAACTCGAGCATTAACTCTTTGCATCCAACACAAACTCTCAAAAGTTTTAAATAAAATCGTCTTTTCGGATTATTTCGCATATTTATTTTATTTCAGGCTAGCTCCCAACATTTTGAAAGCTTTACAGCAATCATGCTCATGGGAGATACTTTTTTAAAATGTCAAATTTTCGCGTATATCTTCTTTGTCCCTCTTCCCAGTTTAGCTGGGGCCCGACCCAACTTCTCAGCTTCAGCTTCTCGCAACTTTCTCCTTGTATAATTGCGCCAGAGAATGGCTACTCTGGCTTGTCTGTATACTCAGGTTGTCTCTCTGAATCTCTTTCTGCATATTTGACCACCAGATGGCACGTGGTCGTCCTCTTTATCGCGGGCGGTCAGAGATATTAAAAATTTTCACTATATCTATTAAAGTATTATCTTAGTCTCGAAGTTTGAAAATTGTACTCTCACATAACTTATATGTATCTAGTGTTCTTAAATATAGGCACGCTGTACCTAATCACTTTTTTATACAATTCATTTTGTAATAATAAAATGCCGCTTTTAAAACATATTCATGAATAAAACGACGAAAATAGAATGTGTCACACAATAAGGGTGTGAAGTATAGTGTTACAGAGAATGCCGACGGCATTTTACGCTCGCATTTTAGAAGAGTTTAAATACGAGTACTTTACATTAAGAGTACAAATAATTTGTTATACTAGCTTTTATCTGTTGCTTCGTCTCTGTGTTTTCTTTTAAAGCTTTCATGATTTTAAAGTTATTTTTTTATAAATATGTTGGAACATAAAGAAAAAAAATTGGAACATTAACACACAGCACCGTCTAGTTCCATGGTAAGCTACGAGGCTTGTGTTATGGATACCAGATAGTTGATACACTACACATATATAACTTTAAATACATACATATTATAAATATAAACACCCATGACTGGAGTACAAACATTCGTGCTCATCACACACATAAATGCCCCCAGCGAGTGCCAAACCCGCGACCGCTAGCACAGCAAGTCATTACAAACTGAGCCAAACATGTCGTCATATTTGAACAAAGATGAATTTAAAGAAACAAAATAAATTAAAACCCTCATAAGAAACAAACATATGTACGTACATACATACACACAGAAACATTACACTTTTTTGCAGCAATCGGTTAAAAATCAAATTGTATAAAAGTATCAAGACCAATCCAATTACATCTGTAGCGCTAAGCGTTTAACACCTCTCACAATAGTGTCGACTTACAAAATGCTACCGCTAAGTATGAATAGATATCGAGTTTCTCTTTTATATAATAATTGTCGCTTTATTGCCATTTAAGCGATTATAGATATGGTTAAGATCGTAATCGTACGTTTTATTATAGCCAAATTGTAGGTTAAAAATGGACAAACGTTTTTTACAATGGATGCAATATTATTACAGAAATGAAATTAGTATCAGATTTGATATGATTTTAGGGTTCTGTATTACAATGGTTTAGTAAGAATTACTAGGTAAGTAGGGTAAGTACTGTCCGTCCATTCGTCTGCTTCGTCACTGTGTTGCCTTTAACAAGCTTTATCGTTTAAACTATGTTCTCCTCTCGACCGATTTGGACCATGGCGGCCAATTTTATTGATACTAGCCACCTACACAGGAGATATTATAGTGCAGCGCGTGTACGCGCAGACACAAGTGCACTCTCTATTCCTGTCACTCTCATACTCCGATGGGACGAGTACTCGACACGACTGGTGAGAGTTAAGGCGCAGGACCGACGGCTTTACGTGCTCTCCGAGGCACGCGGGTGAAACACCGCCAACTTCCCAACTCCGGGCTATTACTGACACTTCCTAAACAGAAAGAACTCGAACCCAAGACCTCTGGATGTGCGGTGCGGAAGGCGGTTAAACTATACTAGACTATATATATTTATATTTGTGTTGTCTTTACCTGTCTATATATATAAAAAAAGGTTCCCATTAAAATTTTTATAATAAATATAATTGCTACTGTACCTACTTAATAAAATTCAGTATATAAAAGACTAGAGAAAAATAACTCTATCCCACGGGAATCGTACATTTTTTCGGGATGATATATAGCCTAAAGCGTTCCTCGATAAATGGACTATCCAACACAAAAATAATTTTTCAATTCCATCCAGTGGTTCCTAAGATTAGCGCGTTCAACCAAACAAACAAACAAACAAACAATCAAACAAACTCTTCAGCTTTATAATATTAGTATAGATTTTTATAAAGAACGAGTTCCACATGCAATAATGTTTTTAAGAATCACTGCTCTTTTTATATAAACTTTGGAAAATCTATTGAAATAATCATTATTATCAATATAGAGGCCAAATCTACAGTTTTTGGAATTTTTGTCTGTTTGTCTGTCTGGAAACGTATCACGAGAAAACCACTGGACAGATTTTGATGAAATTTAGTATGAGCTGGTTATCCGGATAAATATATAGGATACTTTTTACTGCGGGAAAATATCTCATTCTAAAAAAACTTTACTAAACGTTAAAACGTATCTAGGGACGAACCCGAGCGGAGCGAAGGTGAGTCGCTAGTATACATATAAAATATAGCTTTATTAACTAAGTTAGCTTAAAAGTAAACTTTGACAAGAAAATATCAGTCTTATTAAGATAATATAAAACATATTTTAAAATTATAACGTACATTTGTAAAGTTAAGTAGTTAAATAATTGATTTTAATATCTATAAATCTACTTTTAAGATGGTTATTTAATCAAATTAAATAAAAACATTTTAAAACAAGTCGACACTATCAACCGTCACATCAAAAGCTTTCAACGCACTTTTGTCGACTCACGCGCATCTGCCCTACCCTTTAATGGGCGTGGTGAGAACTGACCACGCCTTATACTGCACTTATTGTAAAATGGTCACTTAATCTATACTTATACTATAAAGAGGTAAAGTTTGTGAGTTTGTTACGTTGTAGGGGATAATCTCTGGATCTACTGAACTGATTAATATGAAATTGGGAAGGACATAGAATACCTTTTATCCCGGAAATTATCCCTTAAGAGGGTGAAAATGGGGATGAAAGTTTGTATGGGGAATGAAGTCTTTTTTATATTGATACTAGAATTACCCGCGGCTCCGCCCGCGTTTAGATGACCAAAAACCAAATTCTTAGGTATTACATATTAGTATACTCTTACATTGCAGTTTTTGTATTTTTTTCTCAGAAATGAGATATTTTGCCGCGATAAAAAGTATCCTATATGTTGACCCGGATAGCCAGCTATCACTATACCAAATTTCATCAAAATCTATCCAGTAGTTTTCTCGTGATGCGGTAACAGACAGACAGACAGACAGAAAGACAGACAGACAGACAGACAAAAATTTTAAAAACTATATACTCGGCCTCTGTATCGATAATAATGACTATTTCAATAAGATTTTCCAAAAAATATTTAATGTACAGATTTCGCTTAGTTAGAATTTTATTATATGTATAGATTTAATTTATATTTATTCTTATCGTATTCTAAAAACTGCACTATATCTAGGCATAGTTTGATATATTTTTATATTTTTCTAATGTAAAATGGATCACTTACCTACCACGTTTTACACGTACTTTTGTCTGTTAATTTTATTATATAACATGGTAAATATGCCATTACAAATCACAAAAATACTGTCAGTGACCATGAAAGTAGTACTAGGACCCGAAAATGAGAAGAGACTTGCACTAAACGAAAATTTTATTATTGCTATAAATAAATTCATTAGAATAAAATAAAATAAAAAAAATCTGCATTAAGTTATTACAAATCGTTATCTGTTAATCTCATGAGTCTTTCTTAAGCTTGGAAAGAAAAAGCTTTAGTCCAGACAAAAACTCAGCGAAACTAAAATAAGCTTTCAAGTTAAGCTAATTATGCTAAATATCTCTGCATAATTGGTATTTCTTAAAAGTAGGAGGATTAAAAGTAAAAATACTTACTTAAAAAATAAAAGAAATTCGTAACTTACTTAAAGAAGAAATTAATAAAAATTACAAACACTATAGTAAGTTAAGATATTAAATGAAAAGATCGACAAAATTATATCAGATAATTAATTGTTATTGTTAGATAACCCTTAATATTTATTAATTTAGTTTGAAATATCTCTGATTATTTTAAAAAAAGGGGAAACCAAAAGTATCTTCACGGTTTGACAGTTTCAGATGAAATTTAGTTCACAGATAGATTGTGATCTGGAGCGGGACATGAACAAGTGTAAGTAAATCTCTAGTATTAATATAAGATTTTAAATTAAACTAGCGACTCACGCTTCGCTCGCGTTCGTCCCTAGGTACGTTTTAATTCTTGAGCGAAACTCTAATTCTTTTTCTTAAATAAAAGTAGCTTAAGTTACTCCTTATAATATCAGTTACCTGCCAGTGAAAATCCCGTTAAAATTGGTCCAGCCCTTTCAGAGATTAGCCGGAACAAACACACAGACAGACAGACAGACAAAAATTTTAAAAATTGTGTTTTTCTTATAAGTACGTACCTATATAGTTCCATATGCATCTAGTATAAAGCTGTTATTTTGACATTACAAACAGACACTTCAATTTTATTTATCTGTATAGATTAAAAAAGATAAATTTATTGACATTCTGTATGGAATGACTTAAATTTTACAATATGTTCTTCAAGATAATCAATACAGCGTAACGATCTAATACGTAGAACTTCCACTTATTCTATTACAATTGTTCATGTTCAAATTATATGAGCTCATTAACAAACTACTGTACCGCAATGAATAAAACTTTTCAAAAACTAATAGCATATAATTTACATATAAATACACTAAGCATTATCAACTTTATTAATTAAAAATAAGAGCTATTTTGCAATAACTAACAGAATCTCTGAAGCATACCAGTTTTTCTTGCATCCAACCCTTCAAATAAACCTATTATA
Source organism: Fabriciana adippe (assembly GCA_905404265.1). Lineage (NCBI taxonomy): Eukaryota > Metazoa > Arthropoda > Insecta > Lepidoptera > Nymphalidae > Fabriciana > Fabriciana adippe. The sequence goes on from FR989993.1 coordinate 1,390,221, forward strand.
CGTTTTTTATTTGAAATTTGGCATCTTTTGTATAATATTCGTCATATTATGTTAAGGGATCTAATTATTATTTATAGCATAAATAAATCAACGTGTATAAAAAACAATGGATGTAAACAGTATGATAAGTGAATAATAAAGAAATTATACTTATTATCTTTGTCACATAATTTTCTACCTTTTTTTACTGTCTGTACTTGGCTTGGCTTGCAGCCCTAAAATTAGATGCATCAGGTTGTACCGTAGCAAATATGATGTATAAGTCTCACGGGAGTGTTATTAAATAAATACGTTGGGACATTAACACACAGCACTATCTAGTAGGTACCATGGTAAGCTACGAGGCTTGTGTTATGGATACCACGTAGTTGATACACTGCACATATATAACATTAAATACATACATATTTATAATATTATAGTTAAAAATATATTTATAAACATAAACATCCATGTCTGGAGTACTACGAAAAGAAAAAAAAGTTATAATATTTTCTTTTTTAAATCATAAGGATATCTCATCAATACTTATAAATAATTGTACATAAAACCTTACTCCCAAAGTGTGCTGCTTTTATTTAAAAATCATCAATGTTTTCAAACAATACAAACAAATTACACTTTGGAAGTAAGAATTTATGTACAATTACTTAAGAGGATTGTGAAGTGTCGATACGCCGAGCGAGTAGGTTTTTTAAAAAATGCTATCTGTTTCATACCGCTCGCTTTGTCAACCCGTATGGTGCGATAGAGACAGTTGCAAATCTTAGAGGCAATTACCTACATTTCCTGTTTGAAATATTGTTTCGGGCGATAACGTTTTCACCCCCCTAAACATTTACGAAAGTAGACAATTTTGGTCTCATTAGGTTCAGTACACCTTAATCTAGGTCTATACGTTTTTCTTTTTTAGTAATTCAGTTTAGTTTAATTAAAAAAAAAAGTTCGAAGAACTTTTTAAGTCAAAAATACAGATAATATTCACTCGTAGATGTTAATAAATTCTATCATACTCAATATTTCTTTAAAATAAAAACGTACGGACCTAGTTTTTCATCATCATCTACAACATTTCCAAAAATTATGAAAATTAGACTATGTTTTTTGGGCAGGCGTTAACGCTTTTGTATGAAAATTTACAGCTTCACAATCCTCTTAGATATTTTGTAATACGTTACGTATAAAATAATATAATACATTAAAATTTAAGAGATAACCTTTTGGTTTAAAAAAGAAAATCTCAATTATTATAATATAAATATAGTATTATATGATCTGTGATACTATACAAAGTTTAAAAGAAAAAAAAATGACAGTACAAATGTTCATTTTTTTAAGAAATTGCAGTTAACGAGAAATAATTGAATAATTAAAAAAAAAAAAAAACAATTAACAAAATTGAAATAATTTTTCTAACGACATATTTATGAAAATATGTACATATTATGTTTATCGACATTTTTTCATTTTAAAAACGATTCATACATTGACCTTTAATCTACATGCCAATATTACTCCTAAAGTATTATATATTACCTATATGATATTAGCGACTCAGACTCGCTCCGCTCGAGTTCGTCCCATCTTAACGTCGTTTTAACGTTTAGTACTGATTTCTCAGAGATGAGATATTTTTCCGCAGTAAAAAGTATTCTATACGTTGACCCGGATGACCCGGATTGACCCGGACCAGCTATCATCATAGCAAATTTCATCAAAATCCCTCCAGTGGTGTTTCCGTGATGTGGTAACAGACAAACAGGCAGACAGACAAAAATTCTAAAAACTATAGATTCGGCCTCTGTATCGATAATAATGACTATTTCAATAATATTTTCCTAAAAATATTTAATGTACAGATTCGACTAAGTTAGAATTTAATTAAATGTATACATTTGCTAATAAAATAATAGTAAAGTATTATGTGATCTATAATATTAAAAAATTGCATATCAACTTGATGATGCCATCAACACAATTTTCCTTCAACTACGTGATCTAAAGTTACTATATAACCTAGTTCGCTTACTTTTCACTAGATGGCGTTAATATTTACAATATTTTATTGTAATATTTAAAACATATAATATATCTAAAATTTCAGAAACCCCATTAAGCTATTATATAAAGCTAAGTTAAATAAGTGTAACTACAAAAACTCAAGAAGTGTCTAAACATAAAGTGTCAAGAAATACAATTCAAATTACGTTTTTCATAGTTTTTAGCCTTGTCAATAGATGGCGCTAATTAATAAACGTGATTTTTTTTTAATTAGAGAATTTTAGTGATCAAAATGCAAAAATCATTAAGTGGTCATTTTTTTTTTAAATTAAATATAACATGAAGCTATTAGTTATCTATAATACTCGTAGATTCTTTCGTAAAACCATTATAGAAAAGCTTAATAGTTATTAAAGTCAAGTACAATTGTATTTTAAAATTGGCTTTCTATTTTAAAATTGAATTTAGCAAATAATATTTTTAGAATACTTTTGTTTCTTTTTCGTAAACCTAAGAAAATTACTCCCATATTTACTAATGAATGTACCATATGATAATATGCACAAACTACAAAGTACAGTAATAAGTACTAAATAGTATTATGCCATCTGCGCAAATACTAATTAAACTAATACCTAGTACCTAAATAAATCTTAAAGGCACACAAATACTAAACAAAAAAAAATTGTTTTTTGCTTAGCAATTTAAAAGTTAACTGGATTAATAAGAATTTCATTGATGCACATTTTTGCTTTAGATTATAATCACAAGATGAGACAATGTATGTATAATGTATATAGGTAGATAGATTGCAGACGGACAGATATATGTATTGTTCTCAATATTTTTAAATTATTTGTCTTACAAAACCGAGAGAATTAGAATCAAGTTAAAATGAGTAGAGGAAATATTTAATTCTCAAAAATAACAAGGGAAGTAGAATTAATAATAGCTAGCAGTATTATGTAATAATAACACAGTATAAGTCTGCATTTAATACAATTAGTACGACTATTTTAACTTGCATGATGCCAACGTCCATACCACGTTGAATACACCGGTTCTCGTCCGATCACCGAAGTTAAGCAACGTCGGGCGCGGTCAGTACTTGGATGGGTGACCGCCTGGGAACACCGCGTGACGTTGGCTTTTTTTATATTTTTACTTTTTTTATTTATACAAATTTAACTAATCTTGAATTAATTTGTTTTATATTTTAATTTTAGTCGGAGTTCAAGAAGACTGTTGCCTTGACTTAATTATTATCACAAGAACTTCTGTGTTAAGTATTTTTATCGAAAGACCTATGTTCGACATAAAAAGCGAGAATAATCTATATGTAACATATTATAAAAAAAAAACCTCCTCCTTTTTTGAAGTCGGTTAATAAGATCCCCCGCCGCGTCTGTCTGTCTATCTGAACGCGATAAACTCAAAAACTTCCGAACGGATTTTCATAATTTGTTTTCACCAATAGACGGAGTGGTTCATGAGGAAGGTTTAGATGTATAAGTCACAAAGGTTTTGTGTAAATTGCCTGAAATATGACGATAATTCTTGGAGATGTCGGAAAAAATCATGCCGATTCGGAGCTTTATTGACATGCGCCGCGTAAACTGACAAAGTAATATGAAAACAATGTATTACAAAATTATTCCTCTTAAAAAGAGTGTTTTGTTCGTTTAGGGCTGCATACGGAACTCATCAATGTATTTTATTAACATTTGTATGTAAAGTATATTTTATAATTTAATTGTTAAATATTGTGGTACTATATTCATATTGTGTGTATTTGATGGCTCCAAATACTGATTCTATATTTGTCCGCCTTATATTGCCTGCAGATTGTGAAAGCCTAAGTCCTAACAAAGCTAAATATTTAGCAATATTACTTGTCGCCTATATCAATACTATTGCTGTTACGGCGCTTTTCAAAGACCATAATCAATCCATACCTTTTTCCCTATACATATATTTTCTAGTATGTATTGGTTAACGTAAATAACGATTGTAAAAAAATAGCAGTAATAGCTTTCTTGACATGCATCGTTCAAGACAACGACCGCATTTTAAGTATTATGGCTACATTACTCCGTGTTAAAGTCAAAATAAATGCTGTACCAATGGTGGTGAAACTCTTCAAAAAATGTGGAACGCTTCACGATTTTGCGTGTCATCCTTGCGCAGGGGCCATGCTAATCTTCTCTGTATCGTTCCAATTTTAGTATATGTACTGCCGAAGCGAGTACGTTTGTACACCTCTTCATATTGTATATATACTCAACTTGTTAGAATATTTCAATAGCGTGATTCAGGACTTAACAGCGCCATCTATATTGTAAGATAAAAAATATTCGCCAGCCTTGACAGCGCTACCTATGTTGTATAATAAAAACATGGGTAAGCTATAAGGATACTTTTATAGACCTAGGTAATACCACAGATCATATAATACTATACTCGGTAATACTATTTAGGTATAATTAAATATATCTTAAAAACATATCAGTGGTTCAAATTGTTTATCCGTACATATGACATGATTCATTGTTAGTGTTTAATATAAATATAACGCCCTCAAGAAGGGAGGGGTTTTTCACTTTCGGCATCAAAAAGGCATTCAAATTAGTACTCACTACTTGGTCATTATTTTTATTTCACTCCACATGATGTTAAAAAGCAATGGGAAAGATACGATGATATAAGAAATTGATTAATAGTTTTTTTCATGTAATATGAAATAACATATAGATATAGAGAGAAGTAAAGTAAAACTTTTAATTCATACCGTTAAAAGTTACTCTATCTGTTACGATATTGTCGTATTACTTGTTTAAGGTTTCGCTATTTTAATGTATAATAAAAACAATTATTAATTGAGTATACTGGCCACACTGACGACGCGAACGCACAAATTATGATACCTTTGTAAGTCAGACATTTAAAAATTACGAGATTGGTCAGGCCGAAAAAAATAATAAAAATACAAATAAAAATAGAGAGAATAAATAAACTAAAGAGGCTATTGGTCGGCGGGGAGCTGACATGGGTGGAGTGGAGGCGATCCTTAAATTTTAACTGGAGCAAAAGAAATTGTTAAGAATAAGTGTTTTCCAATAAGTTGTAAGCAAATGTAGTTAAAATATATAAGTTTTAGAACATGATGTTGGCTTTTTCTGAGATATCCTATAGTTTCTTTTAATCTCAGAGACTAAATTGACACATGCAAATGTCAAATTTACAAATAATGTTGCCAGCTCTTTTGTGCAGTGTTGTACCTACGATACTGGTTTGTTGAATCGTAACTTTTTATCTTTATTAGACGATTCGCTTCAATGTTTTATATTCCAAAGCGTATCATTGAAATTCTCACTATTAATTTTAAATCATTAAGTATCATTAAAATTATTAATTTTGTTTTATTGCGTTTTAAATGAGTACCTACACATTATTTCAGGATAACTTATTATAAAAAAACTATACTTGATTTTATTAACGTTAATTTTCAATAGTGGCACATCACTATCTAATAATTGGAAAAAACTGACAACCCACTTAATATCAGTTTTATCTCTGAGATTAAAAAACAGACTATACACTTGAATGTAAATGACGAGAAAACGTTTTTTTTTACTATACGATAATACACAAGATTGCTTTCTTGGTAACTTACTATTAATGACAGAGGAGGCAAAAATCAAACAAATAAGCGAAATAATAAACAAAAAAAAGGCCAACGTCACGCGGTGTTCCCAGGCGGTCACCCATCCAAGTACTGACCGCGCCCGACGTTGCTTAACTTCGGTGATCGGACGAGAACCGGTGTATTCAACGTGGTATGGACGTTGGCTACCTCAAGGGTAAAAAAGTCATCCTAGTACTATTAAATGTCGATTTTATACTGTATTATTATCATAAATTACATAATACTGTATTATGGATCAAGATCCGGTCGCAAGATTGCTACGTTCATCGAGAATTTAATCGAAATCATTTTTTTATACACAATAATAAAAGGGACAATATGTTTTGACCGGGGTGTTATGTTATGGATTAAAATGTGCCCGCTAGTATGTTTAATTAAATTAATAATAATTGACTTTTTAGAACAAAATCGATGCACTTGTTATTTAAATAAATTATACTCCACTTCACAGAAATATACGTAGAGAACTTGAAAAATGATAGCTACTGTTGCGCACTTCCCTATTAATCTCCTATCTCATTTAAAGCGACAAAAGACACATAGAAACCAATAAATATTTATTGGTTTCTATGTGGCTTTTGTCGCTTTTGGTGAGATCCTATTGAAGTTTTTCAATAGGGTTGGCCGCAACCTCTTCGCAGCCAGGTATAGGCAGGTAATGTTTTAATTAAAAATGGCAAATTAAAGCTAAGTTTTTTTGTGGCCGCAAATAGGGGTTACTAGCTGTTAAAAATAAATTAAAGTGAAAGAGAGTTAGCGCGCTTCATCGGTTGTCATTCTAACAGTGTTGTTTTGGAGCTCGTAATACGCAACGTTGTTTTATTTAACGGTACATATAATTAAGATTGTTAAAGTAAAGCTTGAATTAAAAAAAAAAAAACATATGTGTGTACTTATGTAACTTATGTACGCACGTAAGAAGTTATATTTCTTTGGCATAACAGAACAAAAATAGCTAAAGATATTATCCCATAATATGTCACAACTCCCTGTTTGATATAAATATTTATAGAATCTAATATATTTAAGCGAGCAATTCTTGTATATTTATTTATATATTTATTTAATTATATATACCAGCGATCTCGGAAACGGCTCTAATGATTTCGCTGAAATTTGGTACGTACGGGTTTTCGAGGGCGAAAAATCGATCTAGATTAGTTTTATATCTGGGAAAATGCGTATTTTCAAGTTTTCATGCGGTTTTTTTCGCATTATTCCATGCAGAATATGGTCGATAATTTCTTACACTCAAGCACCAGCATCGTGGTCAAGCGACCAAGCGTGATCTAACAATCACAGGTGTCCGGATTCGAATTTCGATTGGATACAATGTTTTACTTTTGTTTTTTTTTTTGTATTTATTCAAATTTTTAGCTTTATTTATCTAAAAAATACGATATAACAAAAAAGAACTCCGAGCGAAGCTCGATCGCCAAGGAACCATCATTTAAGAAAAAAATATATAATATTATATATTATCACAACAACAACGGTTACCATGGCAACAAACAGCTAAAGTGAAAGAAAGTTCTTTCACTTTAATCTATCTTTAGCAGCTAGTAACCCCTATTTGCGGCCATTTTTACATAGGCAGAGGTATTTTATCATGCACAGAAAAAAAATAGCTTTAATTTGCTATATAAATAATGAATATACGCCATGAACGTATAACAAAACATTACCTACTTACGCCTGGCTGCGAAGAGGTTGCGGCCAAGTGCGCAACGGCAGCTATCACTTTTCAAGTTCTCTGCGTATATTTCTACGAAGTGGAGTATAATTTATTTAAATAACACGTGCATCGATTTTGTTCCAAAAAGTCAGTTATTATTAATTTAATTAAGCATACTAGCGGGCAAATTTTAATCCATAACATAACACCCGGTCAAAACATATTGTCCCTTTTATTATTGTATATAAAAAAAATGATTTTGATTAAATTCTCGATGAACGTAGCAATCTTGCGACCGGATCTTGATCCATAATACAGTATTTTGTAATTTATGATAATAATACAGTATAAAGTCGACATTTAATAGTACTAGTATGACTTTTTTACCATTAAGGTAGCCAACGTCCATACCACGTTGAATACACCGGTTCTCGTCCGATCACCGAAGTTAAGCAACGTCGGGCGCGGTCAGTACTTGGATGGGTGACCGCCTGGGAACACCGCGTGACGTTGGCTTTTTTGTTTATTATTTCGCATAAGATGTCTCAGAAAAAGCCAACATCATGTTCTAAAACTTATATATTTTTACTAGATTTACTTACAATTTATTGGTAAACACTTGTTCTTAACAATTTCTTTTGCTCCAGTTAAAAATCAAGGATCGCCTCCACTCCACCCTTGTCGACTTCCCGCCGACCAACCTTTTGTTTATTTCTTCTTTCTAATTTTTATTTATATTTTTATTATTTTTTTCGGCCTGACAAATCTCGTAATTTTTAAATGTCTGATTTACATAGGTATCATAATTTGTGCGTTCGCGTCGTCAGTGTGGCCAGTATAATCAATTAATGATTGTTTTTATTATACAATAAAATAGCGAAACCTTAAACAAGCAATATAGCAATGTCGTAATAGATAAAGTAACTTTTAACGGTAAAAAGTTTTACTTCTTTACATCTGTATGGTATTTCATACTACATGAAATAACAATTCACGTTCTTATATCATCGTATCTTTCCCATTGCTTTTTAACATCATGTGGAAGTGACATAAGAATATTGACCAAATAGTTAGTACTAATATGAATGCCTTTTTGATGCCGCAAGTGAAAAACCCTTCCCTTCTTGAGTGCGTTATATTTATATTAAACACTAACAATAAATAATTTTACATGTACAGATAAAAAATTTGAATTACCGATATGTTTTTAAGATTTAATTACGTATACCTAAATAGCATTACCTAGGTATATTAAAGTATCCTCATAGCTTACCAATGTTTCTCATTATACAACATAGATGGCGCTGTCAAGTTGACTCATAGCTGGTGAATATTTTCTATCGTACAACATAGATGGCGTTGTTAAGTCTTGAATCGCGCTATTGAAATATTCTAACAAGTTGAGTATATATACAATATGAAGAGGTGTACAAGCGTACTCGCTTCGGCAGTACATATACTAAAATTGGAACGATACAGAGAAGATTAGCATGGCCCCTGCGCAAGGATGACACGCAAAATCGTGAAGCGTTCCACATTTTTTGAAGAGTTTCACCACCATTGGTACAGCATTTAGTTTGACTTTACGGAGTAATGTAGCCATAATACTTAAAATGCAGTCGTTGTCTTGACCGATGCGTGTCACGAAAGCTATAAGCAATTTTTTTAAAGTCGTTATATACGTTAACCAATAATAGAAAAATATATGTATAGGGAAAAAGGTATGGATTGATTATGGTCTTTGAAAAGCGCCGTAACAGCAATAGTATTGATATAGGCGACAAGTAATATTGCTAAATATTTAGCTCTAACAGGCTTTCACAATCTGTCAGCAGTATAAGGTGGCAAAATATGGGAGCAGTATTTGGAGCCATCAAATACACACAATATTGCACCAAAATATTTAACAATTAAATTATAAATAATATACTTTACAGTTTACACAAAAATGTTTATAAAATACATTGATGAGTTCCGAATATGTAGCCCTAGACGGACGAAACAGTTTAACAGGAAGATCTTTTTAGAGGAATAATTTTGTAATACATTGTTTTCATATAGATAACTTTATCAATTTTCGCGGCGCACGCCAACAAAGCTCCCAGTCGGCATGATTTTTTCCGACATCTCCAACAATCATTGTCATATTTCAGCTAATTTACACAAAACCTTAATGAATTGTACACATAAACCTTCCTCATGAACCCACTCCGTGTATTAGTGAAAACCAGATATGAAAATCCGTTCGAAAGTTTTTGAGTTTAACACGTTCAGACAGACAGACAGATGCGGCGGGGGACATTATTTTATAATATGTTTCAAAAAAAAATACTTAATATACTAGTTCTTGTGATAATTGAGTAGGCAACAGTCTTCTTGTACTCCGACTAAAAATATAAAAAAGCCAACGTCACGCGGTGTTCCCAGGCGGTCACCCATCCAAGTACTGACCGCGCCCGACGTTGCTTAACTTCGGTGATCGGACGAGAACCGGTGTATTCAACGTGGTATGGACGTTGGCATCCTGTAACTTAAAATAGTCGTACTATTTGTATTACATATCGACTTATATTGTATTATTATTACATAATACTACTAGTTATTATGATCTGTGATAACTCATAATACAAAGTAAACTTTATTATTATTTATTATACACAAAGAGTCTCTATCTACTTCCATTGTTATTTTTGAGAGTTAAATATTTCCTCTCCTCATTTTAACTTGCTTCTATTATCCTCTCACAAATAATTTAAAAATATTGAGAACCATTATTGAACAATATATCTGTCCGTCTGCAATCTATCATAATATAGACACATTGTGTCATCTTGTGATTATAATCTAAATCAAAATCCGGACAAGTGCGATTCGGACTCGCCACCGAGGGTTCCGTAGTAACTAGGAAATCTGTTTAACTTTAATTTTCAACTTTTTTATTTTTTCGGAATTATTCCTTCATTTGTGCCGTAAGACCTTGCTTTTTGTCAAATTTCGTGATTCTAGGTCAACGGGAACTACCATATAGGTTTTTGACCCAAAACCTATATGGTAGGTACTTCCGGTTGACCTAGAATTATCAATTTTGGTAAAAAGCAAGGTCTTACAGCACAAGTAAAGGAAATATTCCGAAACATAAAAAAAGTTGAAAATTAAGGTAAATTTTGGTACTTACAAGTTTTCGCGAAAAACTAAATTTGCCCATATCCTTTTATCGTGTTGTCTCAGGACCTTGATTTTTATACACCTAATAGGGACTATAGACCTCAGTATCTGGTATAAATTTCTACTTGCTAGGTTCACCCGTTTCTGAGAAAATCAGTGGTGACACACGGACAGACAGACGGACAAGAGAGTGTTCTTATAAGGGTTCTTCTTTTACCTTTTGAGGTACGGAACCCTAAAAATATGCATCAATGAAAATTTTACTAATTCAGTTGACTTTTAAATTGCTATGCAAAAAACAATAAATGTATATTTTTTGTTTAGTGTTTGTGTACCTTTAAGGTTTAGTTGGGTACTACGGATATATAGGTATTAGTTTAATTTGTATTTTCGCAGATGGCATAATACTATTTAGTATTTATTACTAAACTTTGTAGTTTGTACAAGTGATGTAACGGATATATTCGCATTCGCATTCGCATTCTCGAATATTCGCATATTTCTTGACATTCGCATTCGTATTCGCATTCATGAATGAATAAAAAATTATATTCGTTACATCACTAGTTTGTTCATATTATCTTATGGTACATTTATTAGTAAATATGGGAGTGATTTTCTTAGGTTTTCGAAAAAGAAACGAAAGTATTCTAAAAATATTATTTTCTAAATTCAATTTTAAAATAGACAGCCAATTTTAAAATACAATTGTGATTGACTTTAATAACTAATAAGCTTTTCTATAATGGTTTTACAAAAGAATGTATTGTAATGAATATATACATACCTACTCGTAATAGCTTAAATGTTATATTTAATTAAAAAAAAAATATCACTTAATTATTTTTCCGTTTTGATCACTAAAATTACCTAATTGTCAAAAAAAATATCATGTTTATTAATTAGCGCCGTCTATTGACAAAGCTGAAAACTATTAAAAACGTAATTAAAATTGTATTTCTTGATACTTTATGTTTAGACACTTCTTGAGTTTTTGTAGTTACACTTATTTAACTTAGCTTTAAATAATAGCTTAATGGGGTTTCTGAAATTTAAGATACATTATATGTTTTAAATATTACAATAAAATATTTTAAATATTAACACCATCTAGTGAAAACTAGGATATATACAAAGTTTAGATCATGTAGTTGAAGAAAAATTGTGCAGATGGCATCATCAAGTTGACATTCTAATTATTTTTGAATATCACTACAGATCATAATATAATACTATGCTGCTGTAGAAACCCTTGGCCCATGGTGTCAAAGTGCACTTCTTAAAAGAAATAACACCTCGTCTTATCACCTCTAATGGTGACAGGAGAGCTGGCACAATTTTCTCCCAAAGCATCGGCATGTTTCCATTCAGCGGTGGAATGCGGCTAGCATTCTTGCCACTGTTCCATGCGGACATGTCTTGTACAGTAATAACTGATAACTAATAATAAGTGTTCATTTGTTTTCTATATATCTGTACCTGAGAAGCATAACAGCGTAACTCCGTTATTTACGAATTTGTGTTTTTTATAGTATACTATTGTGTCCTTTTCTATAATGGCATAACACTCTTTGTAGCAAAATTAACTATCTACAGTATTCAATAATTAATAATTTTGACTCACTAACTATAACTTGACTTGATTTCGACTCACCCTCGCTTCGCTCGGGTTCGTCCCTAGGTACGTTTTAACGGTTAGTATGAATATAATATGCGTGTATTATACATATAAACCTTCCTCTTGAATCACTCTATCTATTGCTGAAAAATGCATTAAAATCCGTTGCGTAGTTTAAAAAGATTTAAGCGTATAAGCAACAGAAATAACTTTGTTTTATACTCATTTAATAGTACTAGCACAGTCTATAAAACAATACAGTCATCCAACGAAGCCGTCTAGACAGGGCAATCGTGCGGGGTGTGAGGGGTGAGACGCGGGTAGGCGAGCCCGAGCTGCATACATTTCTGCCGCCCGAATTAGTTAGTAGCTCGGGACACGACTTTAAGGGCTGTCGCATGTTTGTTGAATAAGTGTTTACATAGAAATCCGCGGATGTGTTTAATAATGGCGCGGATTCTCGGGGTGTTGATTACGAAAATGACATCCATTTTCAAATCCAAGATCGCCGACATCTTTTTTTTTCAAAAATAACATGGGCATCATTTACGCGGTTTTTTGGGGTGCTGATTACGAAAATGACATCCACTTTCGAATCTAAGATGGCGCACATTTGTTTTTTTTCTCAATAATGACATGGGTGTTATTATCGAGGTTTCTCAGGGTGCTGATTACGAAAATAACACCCATTTTCAAATCCAAGATGGCGGACATCCGATTTTTTCTCAATAATGATATGGGTATCATTTTCGAGGTTTCTTAGGGTGCTGATTAAGAAAATGACATCCATTTTCAAATCCAAGATGGCCGACATTTTTTTTTTTTCACAATGACATGGGCGTCATTTTCGCGGTTCCTTGGCGTGCTGATTACGAAAATGGCATCTATTTTCAAATCCAAGATGGTGGACATCTGTTTTTTCAAAAATTCTATCGGTGTCATTTGCAAGGTTTCTAGAGAGTGCTGATTACGAAAACGACATCCATTTTCAATCCTAAGATAGCGGACATTAATTTGCTAGTAAAATGATATGGGTGTTGGAATCTAAGCTTATAGTTATATTTTTTTATTATTTCATTTACGAGTATAAGACTATATTATATCAAGCAAATAGAAATTTCAAATCCAGTAAATCTAGAATCCGAAAATATTGTCCGTTGCCCATTTATAATTGGTGATTTGGAAATTTATTAATTATATTATATTATATAAAACTAACTTTGCTAAAAAATTAAAAATAATGATAAATATATAAAACTAAATCCAATTTATCTTATGTAATATAATTTGCTAGATTTAATTTATTTTTATGATAGCTAAATTTATTTCATTCTAATTATCTAGTTATTCATTAAATTAATATAATGTTACATAAAAATGATTAAGCTAATCAAATCAAATATTTGTTAAACCAATTGTATATTTTATTTTTATACGAAACATTGTAAAACTCTATTTGAATTTGCCTCCGCGAAATGCCTTTTTGTATTCATTGCTATGAAGAACTTCGATAAATAATATTATTATATTTTAATTAAATTATAAAGCAAACTGTGACAACCCTGCGTACTGCGGAGTACGCCACGCGGTGTCGGCTTTTACTCAAACATCAAAGGCGTTAGCTCACTGTTATGTTTTTATACACTGTGGTACTAGTATCACTTTTTTTACACATAAGAATACCAACGTCCATACCACGTTGAATACACCGGTTCTCGTCCGATCACCGAAGTTAAGCAACGTCGGGCGCGGTCAGTACTTGGATGGGTGACCGCCTGGGAACACCGCGTGACGTTGGCTTTTTTTATTTATTTTGCTTATTTGTTTCATTTTTTGTCTCCCTCTGTTGTTAATAGTAAGTTTAAATCAAGAAAGCGATCTTATATTATAATATGCCGTCTACAAATGATAAAAAAAAAACTTTTTCTCACTATTCACCTGCAATAGATAAAGTGAATTTTAACGGTAGGAGCACAGTAAAGTTTATATCTTTACTGTGGTAGGAGTAAACATTTTACTTCAATACATCTACATAATATATATGGTACTAGCGACTCACCCTCGCTTCGCTCGGGTTCGTTCCTAGGTTGCTTCCCAAAATAAAATTAATTAATTAATTTGGTTTAAAATTATTTTCGTGGGACCCTATTTTTTTTTCTAAAATAAAAGTAGCCTAAGTTACTCTTTATAACATCAGCTATTCGCCAGTGAAAGTCCCGTCAAAATCGGTCCAGCCATTACAGAGATTAGCGGGAACAAACAGACAGACAAACAGACAGACAGACGGACAGACAGACAGATAGACAAAAATTGTAAAAAATGTTGTTTTGATATGTGTATCTCACGAATGGTAACTCTTAGGAAAAAAATTATAAGGACCATTTTTGTAGAGAGTTTTAAGATCTACAACTTTGGTTTGAGGTTTTTTTTTTGTTAAAACTTACCGTTTTCGAGAAGAAACCAAAAAACCTCAAATTTTGACCTTTGACCCCGAATAACTTTTGTAGCACACATAGGATCGATGGGGATTTTTAAAACTTTATTTGTAATGGTGAACCCTAGCTCTTCACCAATATTTGGCTTTCCGGGAATTGTTGTTATTTTAAATGTCTATATTGACCTGACTATATAGTATTACTAGCGACTCACCCTCGCTTCGCTCGGGTTCGTCCCTAGCTTGCATTAAATCACGATTGATCAGTTTTCGACCGGAGAGGAAAAATGATTAAATTACTAAAATGGCTATTAAAAAATAAGGGTTGATCGTAGAAGGGTGAAAATTGAGGATTGTATGTATTTTTGTATGTTGTATCATAAAAAAATAGAAATTAAAAATTTTGTCTAAAAAATAAAAAATAAAATTTAGGGGTGGACTACCCCTAACATTTAGGGGGATGAAAAATAGATGTTGGCCGATTCTCATAGATACCGGATAAGCACAAAAAATTTCATCAAAATCGGTCAAGCCGTTTCGGAGGAGTATGGCAACGAAAACTGTGACACGAGAATTTTATATATTAGACTAGCGACTCACCCTCGCTTCGCTCGGGTTCGTCCCTAGCTTGCATTAAATCACGATTGATCAGTTTTCGACCGGAGAGGAAAAATGATTAAATTACTAAAATGGCTATTAAAAAATAAGGGTTGATCGTAGAAGGGTGAAAATTGAGGATTGTATGTATTTTTGTATGTTGTATCATAAAAAAATAGAAATTAAAAATTTTGTCTAAAAAATAAAAAAATAAAAATAGGGGTGGACTACCCCTAACATTTAGGGGGATGAAAAATAGATGTTGGCCGATTCTCATAGATACCGGATAAGCACAAAAAATTTCATCAAAATCGGTCAAGCCGTTTCGGAGGAGTATGGCAACGAAAACTGTGACACGAGAATTTTATATATTAGATATAACTTATGATCATTGATAATAATACCACGGTCTATAAAAGTACACTGTAGTAATACGGTATAAGTCGACATTTAATACAATTAGTATGACTATTATAAATCATAGATTGCCAACGTCCATACCACGTTGAACACACCGGTTCTCGTCCGATCACCGAAGTTAAGCAACGTCGGGCGCGGTCAGTACTTGGATGGGTGACCGCCTGGGAACACCGCGTGACGTTGGCTTTTTTTGTTTATTATTTCGCTTATTTGTTTGATTTTTGCCTCCTCTGTTGTTAATAGTAAGTTATTAAGAAAGCGATCTTGTGATATTTTTTGATTATCGTATATAAATGATAAAAAAAAACTTTTTCTCACCATTCTCCTTCCAACAATAGATTTTAACGGTATGAGTACTCTATAAATGATCTGTGGTATGAGTAAAAGGTTTTACTTCAATACATCTATATGGTATTTCATACTACACGAAAAAACAACGTTATTATAAATTATAATATTTTCGTATTTCTTTTAAACGTAGCATTTGGAGTAGAATAAAAATATGCACGCAAGTTTTGAATGAAATTTACCTAATTGCATTCAAGTCAAGAAGAGACGGACGGAACGGGCGACGACAAAATGTGTTATCAAAATATTTTTGTTAGTAACTTCTAACATCGTATTCAATAAATCGTCATAATCCATTCATGATTTATACGAGTACTCTATCTATCTAGTTTTGGTTGAAGACTTAAAAAGAAAAATATAGCTAAGGATATGCATTATGCATCGGTTAAGCCGACGACTGTATTTTAAATGCCTATTATGTTCAAGACTAGCGACTCACCCTTGCTTGGCTCGGGTTCTTCTCTAGGTTGCTTCCCCATATAAACTGTTATCCCCATTTTCACTCCCTTTAGGTATGAATTCCAGGATAAAAACTATCCTATGTCCTTCCTCGGGTCTCAAACAATCCATTTACTAAATTTCATCAAAATCGGTTTCGGGGCTTATTCGGTACAAACAAACAAATAAACAAACATAAAAATCTTTTCTCTTTATAATATTAATATAGAATTATGGCTACATTACTCCGTGTTAAAGTCAAACTAAATAATGTACCAATCCTGGTGAAACTCTTCAAAAAATGTGGAACGCTTCACGATTTTGCGTGTCATCCTTGCGCAGGGGCCATGCTAATCTTCTCTGTATCGTTCCAATTTTAGTATATGTACTGCCGAAGCGAGTACGCTTGTACAATTCTTCATATTGTATATATACTCAACTTGTTAGAATATTTCAATAGCGCGATTCAGGACTTAACAGCGCCATCTATATTGTAAGATAGAAAATATTCGCCAGCTGTGCGTAAACTTGACAGCGCCATCTATTTTACGTAATAGAAAACATTGCTAGTCTTGACGAGACTTATACCGGTAATAAAAGCTCCGTAACAACAATAGTATCGATATAGGAGACAAGTAATATTGCTAAATATTAAGCTTTGTTAAACTTTCACAATCTACACATATAATAAAATTGTAATTAAGCCGAATCAGCATATTAAATAATTTTTGGAAAATCTTATTAAAGTAGACTTTATTATCGATACAGAGGCTGAAACTATAGTTTTTAAAATTTTTGTCTGTCTGTCTATCTGTCTGTTATCGCATCACGGGAAAACCACAGGATAGATTTTGATGAAATTTGGTATGATGGGTGCTGGTTATCCGGGTCAACATATAGGATCCTTTTTACTGCGGGAAAATGTCTCATCTCTGAGAAATCTATAGTAAACGTTAAAACGTAACTAGGGACGAACCCGAGCGGAGCGAGGGTGAGTTGCTAGTCTGCAAGATGTTATATGTATGTTATATGTGTGTTATAAATTAGCTCGAACAATGAGACACTTACAAATTGTCAGTGCGATTAATATCTCACATCTAAAAAAGAACTCTGTCGGCCGATAGTTCAGTCGTTTGTAAATTCTAATCAATACCAATTATGAATTACCTATTGTTTGGTTGATACCGAGTCGATAAAACGAGCTCATTTGCCATTGACATACAAAAATTCAAGGTACACATTAGCGTCTCAAAAGTTTCCTCAAAAAAAAGCGCACAATTTGAAAGTATGCGCTTTTTTACAAATATCTTTTGTTCACTGCTTTTCGAATGACAAAATCAAAACGCACGTTGTTTCGTTTAAAAAATGACTTTATGTGGTGTGCATAAGTTTGAATTTGTGTTTAGACAATTAGATTTTTAAATTTTATTCTTTGGTTTGACTTAACGTCACAATATGTGGACGCTACATTTTGAATAGATATTTGTTAGGAAATGTGTATCTGTTTTTATATATTAATCCCACTTGCATATTATGATTAGGTATTATACGTAACGTAACGCGCTCGCTTGGGAAACCGAATGAAGCGGGTTCAAAACCCGGGTCTCGCACCTAAGATATTTTCATGTGCGAATCATTTCTAACATGATTACCACTTGCCTTACGGTGAAGGAAAACATCGTGAGGAAACTTGCATGTCTGAGAGAACCTAGCAAGTTTTCGAAAGACATGTGAAGTCCGCCAATTCGCACTTGACCAGCGTGGTGGACTATGGCCTGATTCCCCTCGTATTGAAGAGAGGCTCGTGCCCAGCTGTGGGACGTGAAAAAGGGCTGAATACAACATACTAATTATGGACTGAATTAAACTATCGTCCGAAAAGTCTACAGTGTGCAGGTGCTCTAAAGAGAATCGCATTTAAATGGAAGCCCTTAAGAGACCGTCATGGTGTAGGGCTGATGGGAAACGGTTAAATTTGATTACTCCCATCTCCATTAAAAAACCTTTTCTCGTTGAAATTTTCCTAATTTCAAGTAATTTGTTCGTGAAACGTTAAGTGGGTATAAATGCGGCGCTCAACACTCGACGCCATCAACGGCATCTTATGTCCGGGCACGATGTAGTCTAAGAGCCGGTTGTAAAAAAGTGTGGAATATTTTAGTAAAAATATTTTTTAAAGTGAAACTTCTTTAGAATCGTTGTGATTTCAAACTCGATTAAACGGAAATGCGGCACGAGAAAGAGACAAATACATAAATATATAGGATTACGCTGGCGAGAGAATGAGATAGAGTAGAACATAAATATATATATATATATATATATATATATATATATATATATATATATATCTTTCCGTATATGATATTCTATAAATATATGATTGTAATATGCCTTATTTAATTATTGATTTGTTTTAATTTAATTGCGATATTTGCCAAAGAAGTTTTACTTCTACCGTGAGTGAATTGCATACAGACACGCTTTTAATTTTTTGTTATTATATTCTCTCTCTAACTGGATTCTGCATATTCTTCATAATTGGAAAATTATGAACATACGCCATACACGTCTTGAGTTACCACTGTTTGTGTGGGAGAGTCTTTAGATACATCCTTAATTGTATTCGATGGAATGAAATAAAAGTTATATAATTATCATCTATATAATAAAAGAACTACAAAATTTATTATAATATTTCAATTAAATAGAATTTAAATATATTAATGTATTGACGAACTTATAAGAAAAGTCTCATTATTGTTTTACAGGGTGGTATTTATTTTTTTTTCAAATTTAAAACCAACTGAAATTGTATGTATTTCTATGTATTCAGCCGTTTCCTCAGACATGCAGGTTTCTTCAAGATGTTTTCCTTCACCATAAGGCAAGTGGTAATCACGTTAGAAATGATTTGCACATGAAAATATCAGAGGTGCGAGACTCGGGATTCAAACCCGCTTCACTCGGTTTCCCAAACGAGCGCGTTACCACTGAGCTACCACTGCCTACTATAACTGAAACTATTCACTTTGAAATAAAACAAAAATTGTAAAATCAGTTAATAAATGATGTAGTTCTGAGGTAACAAATATAAGAAAAAGTAAAAAAAAAAATACAGTCGAATTGAGAACCTCCTCCTTTTTGAAGTCGGTTTTTTTTACTTTTAATTTATTTATGTTTAAGTAAAACTGCAACATAGTAATTGGCTAATGAATGTTAAAACTAATACTGTTTTGTCACTCAATATAGCCTCAGTATAGTCGGAACTTGTGTGCTATTCGATATAGGACACATTATGCTACTTATGTCAGGGCACGTCTCCGCTTCTACATAAATGAAGGACTTGATATTATCTTCTATACATATAATAAAATTCTAAGTCGAATCTGTACATTGAATATTTTTTGGAAAATCTTATTGATATAGTTATTATTATCGATACAGAGGCCGAATATATTGTTTTTAGAATTTTTATCTGTCTGTCTGTCTGGAAACGCATCACGAGAAAGCCACTGGACAGATTTTGATGAAATTTGGTATAATGATAGCTGGTTATCTGGCTCAACATATAGGATACATTTTATTGCGGGAAAATATCTCATCTCTGAGAAATCTATATAAAACGATAAAACGTAAGTAGGGATGAACCCGAGCGGAGCGAGGGTTAGTCGCTAGTAGCATATATTTTTTATTTTATTTTTAATTAACGACTTACCCTTGCTTCTTGGAGCATCCCTAGTTCCCCCGATGTGTGTTCACCTTGAAGACATTGGCTTTTCTTCCTCATTCTGTTTATTCTATTGCTTCTACTGAATCTACTACAGTGACTACCGGACGATCGTTTGATAATTTTGTCGCCAACGTCCATACCACGTTGAATACACCGGTTCTCGTCCGATCACCGAAGTTAAGCAACGTCGGGCGCGGTCAGTACTTGGATGGGTGACCGCCTGGGAACACCGCGTGACGTTGGCTTTTTTATATTTTTACTTTTTTAAGAATCCTAAATACTTGGAAACTTAATTTTCTTATATATTTATTGTTGGAAAATTTATAAATCGATAAACAGGAAGAAAAGAAGGTGAAGTATAACAAGTATTGGTATTTATCCATTTATTTATACACTATCGACTCACCCTCGCTTCGCTCGGGTGCGTCCCTGGGTACGTTTTAATTTTTTTGAGCGAAACCCTAATTCTTTTTCTAAAATAAAAGTACCCTAAGTTACTCCTTATAATATCAGCTATCTGCCAGTGAAAGTCCCGTTAAAGTTAGTCCAGCCGTTTCGGAGATTAGCCGGAACAAACAGAGAGACAGACAAAAATTTTAAAAATTATATTTTTCTTATAAGTACCGTATATAATTCCATATGCATTTAGTATAAAGCTGTTATTTTGACATTACAAACAGACACTTCAATTTTATTTATCTGTATAGATTTATTTTTGCTGCATTTGTAAAGAAAAGGACCATTTATAACATTATATGATACGACTCATTTATCAAATTCAAGAGCTTATTGTTAGATTTAATTTAATTTAAGCTTTTTTAAGCTCGATTACTTTGAAAATAATATGCAATTTTCATCTGACAGGGCACTGGAAAACAATTTAGCTCAACAGTAATTAGAAATAGTGCAGCTGAGATCGATCAGCGTTTTTATTACTTATGGCTTGTGTTTTTTATAGAAATAACGAAGCTTTTCTAAGTTTTATTTTCTTTAACGTTAAGTGTACTATTAAGTAGTTGGCAATAGAAAATTCATACTAATATTATATAATAAATATATATTATATAATAAATATAAAAAGAAATTTTCATTACTAAGTAAAATGACACATGACACATTTGGCTCAGTTTGTAGTGACTTTCTTGCTGTGCCAGCGGTCGCGGATTCGAGTCCCGCTGGGGGTATTCATTTGTGAGATGAGCACGAATTGTACTCCAGTCATGGGTGTTTATATTTATAATATGTATGTATTTAACGTTATATATGTGTAGTGTATCAACTATCTGGTATCCATAACAGTAGGCCTCGTAGCTTACCATGGAACTAGATGTCACACTAACATTGCCCATTATTTCAGTGAATCATCAATCAGCAAATAATCTATTTGGAAAGTTCGTTTTAGTTACAAATAAATTAACTTATGAAAGCACTTAAACTCTAACTATAGAATGACATTTGAACTTTAAGTTAGTATCGTAATTTACTTGTTGATTGAGTTAGTCAGTTAATCTGTATTACGAGTTAGATAATATTTTAATGGATAAGTCTTAAGTGTAATTTAATTTCATGAAAGATGTGGGCTAAGCCATATTTTATAGGAGTTTTAATGGGTTTAATTAAGCACAGCTATTTTTATTTCATTAATACACTAATTACTGTTAGCAGCTTTAATTATGTGTCATTGTTTTATTGAATCTAAAATCATTAAATATGATCTCTGCTTATATAAATATTAATAACTAGCGTCTCACCCTCGCTTCGCTCGGATTCGTCCCTAGGTTGATTCCCATACAAACGTTCATCCCCATTTTCACCCCCTTAAGAGATGATTTCCGGAATAAAAAGTATCCTATGTTCTTCCCAGGATCTCAAACTATCTTCTTACCAAATTTCATCTAAATCGGTTCAGTAGATTCAGAGATTACCCCCTACAACCTCACAAACTCACAAACTTTATCTCTTTATTACATTAGTATAGATTTACCTGATGGAGGACTCGAACCCAAGACTTAGAGGTTTGCTGCCGTACATGCTAGTAGTCACTACACCAACGAGGTAGTCAAAAGTCGCTTGTACAAACAAAATAGATAAATAAGGATAAGTATTATTAATATAATTTAAACTCTTCAAAGTACATATATCTAGAATCTATCTATATATCTAGAAATCATTAAGTTTTAAATAAAATTATCACCTTATAAATAAAATTAACACCTATAACAACTTTATAATTACCTTTAAGACGACGTCTAAAACTTTAGTCCCTCCCGTGACCATGATTGCTGTAAAGCATTCGAAACGTCGGGAACCAAAAATCAAAATAAATTCGTGAAAAAGTCCGTAAAAGATAGTTTTAAAATGTCAAATATTCACGTAAATCTAGATTTAGGAAAGTGTATTCAGCCTTTTTTAACGTCCCACTGCTGGGCACGGGCCTCCCTTCAATACGAGGGGAATCAGGCCATAGTCCACCACGCTGGCCAGGTTTTCTCAGATTTCCTCACGATGTTTTCCTTCACCGTAAGGCAAGTGGTGATCATGTTAGAAATAATTCGCACATGAAAATATCAGAGGTGCGAGACCCGGGTATTGAACCCGCTTCACTCGGTTTCCCAAGCGAGCGCGTTACCACTGGGCTACCACTGATTTAGGAAAATATTAAACCTTAATTAAGTCTTAGTAAACATTTATGAACCGTTATATATCGCAGGCCAAAATATAGTTTACATAATTGATTTACCTTTAACTGGGGAAGGTATTAAGATCATTTCTCATGCAAATCGTTGGAAGCTATTCAATTCTCCTCAATTCACAAATACAGAATCGAAACAGGATTTCCATTTAGAATCTATTGGTTCCTTTAATTAAACATAATTTGCATGTTTCATACATTAATATTTTATTATCTTGAATTCTCTCGTAGTATTTTGGGACCGACTTCGAAAGGAAGGATGTTGTTGTGAGTGTGGAATGTGTGTGGAAATGTTTGTGTTTTTTTTTGTTTTCTTTACAGAAACAATCTTAATTAAGTATATCTTAAATATGGTCTCATATATCTATTTATACTATCGACTCAACCTCACTTCGCTCGGGTTCGTACCTAGTTACGTTTTAACGTTTAGTAGGTATAGGTTTCTCAGAAATGTCATATTTTCCTGTAGTAAAAACTATCCTTAATGTTGACCCGGATAACCAGCTATTATGATACCAATTTCATAAAAATCTGTCCAGTGGTTTTCTTATGATGCGTTCCCAGACAGACAGACAGACAAAAATTCTAAAAACTATAGATTGGGTCTCTCTATCGATAATAATGACTATTTTAATAAGATTTTCTAAAAAATATTTAATGTATAGATTCAACTCAGTTAGGATTTTATTATATGTATATAAATAAATACGTTGTCACATTACTTTATATGAAAATTGTATAACAAACACCCCAATCTAATTTATTTCCAGTACAAAAACAAAGCTGAGATTGGTGTCACTGGCAAAGTGACTTTCTTTGATTTTGCATCAGTCACGGCTCATTATGCTTTATCAAAGAAAATGTGAGAATGTATCTTCAAAGGCAAATTATCTACATATATCTTATCAGAAGTTTTAAGATTAAACTCAGCTTGTGTCTTTTCTTATATATACGTACTAGCATTTCCCGCGGCTCCGCCCGCGTTCAGATGATCAAAAACCAAATTCTTAGGTTTTACACATTAGTATACTCTTACATTATACATTACTTTCATTGCGCACCGCATGATTGGTAAATAATGGCAGAGATTGACAATGCCACAAAGGTTCCTCCGTTAAATTGAACTTTTTGTTTTAGCAATAACATTTATGTATGTCTATACTTCTGTGTTGTTTGTTTTTTTAGTTTTTCACGATAAACTCTCAAACTACGGAATTAATTTTAATCATTTTTAGTAATAGACAGCTATAGATTAATTTAATATATAGCTGATTATTTAAACTACATAATGATAACTTTTCTTAATTAGCGCTAGTTAGTAATATTTTCCAAAACGATTTTCAAAAGAAAGTGTAATAAGTAAATAATTCTAAGCGAATACATTTTTTTATTTCATGTGGCTCAGCTAATATGATTAAAGTCGTAAGTATTTTATTGTGTCCTTTAAGCCTTTACCTTCCAAGAAAAGGTGTCAAGAAAAAGTGAAAAAGTTGAGGTATAACAGTTCCTACAATACTTTTTCATAGTTTTTGAGATATGAAATATTTTTAGTTACCCGCTTTGGCAGTTTAACAGCCATAAACTTGTTTTCCATAAAATGTTATAAAATAATATAAATTGAACTTATTTTTACGGTGCAAAAAATGAGTAGGTATTGTGGAAACGTAAATATTATTCGTATTTATTTTAGTGTTAACCTAACCTAACAAAATACGTAAGTAAGAAAAACAACATAGCATTTTGCTATACGAAACCTAAAATGCGCGAGTTGGATTTACATTTGCCCAATTTTTACATTAAAAGATTAAAAAACATTAACATTATTTACTAAATAATAAAAATTTACAAATATTCTCATTTGAAAATTGTTTCAGCCAGCAAAATATTACTAATATGTTACTAATTTATAAAGCCAAAAAGTTTGTTTTATTAAAAATTTAAGCACGGGCAGGGCCGCGGGTAATTTAGTAGTAATTATAGTAAAGTCATAGAAAGGTTATATCTATACATTTTTTTTTTTGGATAAAACTACGTATTTTAAAAGCACATGGCGACATCTATTGTCAAATAGCTAAATAACACATAAATAAATTTTCATTAAAATAACTATTTTAATGAATAAAATAGCGCTGTTAATATTTCTTTTAAGATAAGTTTTTTTTAATAGTTTTAACATAATATATAAGTAGGTTACCTTGCTAAAATATTAATAGCATCATCGTGCTTTTACTTTAACCAGTTTTGGTATTTTTTCTCAGAAATGAGATATTTTCCTGCGGTAAAAAGAATCCTATGTGTTGACCCGGATAACCTGCTATTACCATACCAAATTTCATAAAAATCCCTCTAATGGTTTGTCTCATACAGACAGACAGAAAAAATTCTAAAAACTATAGATTCGGGCTCTATATCGCTAATAATGAATATTTCAATAAAAATATTGAGTTTACGGGTTCGGCTTAGTTACAATTTTATTGTATGTATAGTTACTAATTTATGAAGCGAAAAAGTTTGCTTTACTGATAATTTAAACACGGGCGGAGCCGCGGGTGATTTAGTAGTAATTCTAATAAAATCGAAAAAAGGTCATATCTGTACATTAATTTTTTTGGGATTAAAACTATGTATTTTAAAAACACATGGCGACATCTATTGTCGAATATCTAAATAACACATAAATAAATATTAATTAAAATAACTATTTTAATGGATAAAATAGCGCTTTTGATAATTTGATTTTCAAGATAAGCTATTTTTATAGTTTTTACCATATTTTGTAAGTTACTTTGCTAAACTGTTTACAAATAGTATCGTCGTGGTTTTGTTCCTACCAGTTTTTGTATTTTTTTTCAGAAATGAGATATTTTCTCGCGGTAAAAAGTATCCTATATGTTGACCCGGATAACCAGCTATCATCATACCAAATTTCATCAAAATCCCTCCAGTGGTTTTTCTGTGATGCGGTAACAGACAGACAGACAGACAGACAGACAGACAGACAGACAGACAAAAATTCTAAAAACTATAGATTCGGCCTCTGCATCGATAATAATGTCTATTTCAAAAAGATTTTCCAAAAAATATTTAATGTACAGATTCGGCTTAGTTACAATTTTATAATATGTATAGATGAGTTGTATTTATTTAATACTAGCGGCTTACCCTCACTTGGCTCGGGTTCGTTTCTAGTGAAAAACAAAAACAAATCTTTCCCACGGGAACTGTACATTTTACCGGGATATAAGTAGAAATGATTCGCACATAGAAATATCAGAATTCCGACACCCGGGATTTGAACCCGCTTCACTCGGTTTCCTAAGCAACCGCGTTACCACTGGGCTACCAATACATTCGCTTATTACTACAGAAATATCTCCCAAACACATTTGCTTCTATAAAAAAAAATTGTACGTCAACAATGTCATTATTTACCCAGCTTATTGTAAATCTGTTTTCTTTCATATGTAGGTATTTTGTTTGTGGTATTGCCTCCTTTGTACATTGTTTGCGGTGAGAAATCAAGGATTTTATTATTTTATTCTATTTATGTAAATTAGATTATATGCGGTTGGGACTTTATGATTTGTTTATATATATATATATATATATATTTATATATATATATATATATATATATATATATATATATATATATATATATATATATATATATAAAA
This sequence comes from Fabriciana adippe, assembly GCA_905404265.1. Classification (NCBI taxonomy): domain Eukaryota; kingdom Metazoa; phylum Arthropoda; class Insecta; order Lepidoptera; family Nymphalidae; genus Fabriciana; species Fabriciana adippe. Next base: position 1,416,725 of record FR989993.1, read on the forward strand.
TTAGTAGGTACCTACCAATTTTTGGAGGTCGGAAAACGAGATAAATAGGCCTTTACATTAAATATTTTTTGAAGTTTTTTGGGCATTATATGATAGCGTAGATTTAGTAATAGAAAGAAAATAAAGAAAATAACACTCTTGTTTAGGGTTCCGTACCCGAAGGGTGCCAACAGAACCCTATTACTAAGCCTCCGCTGTCCGTCCGTCCGTCTGTCAGAGGGCTGTATCTCATGAACCGTAATAGGTAGAGAGTTGAATTTTCACAGAGTATGTATTTTATTGTCGCTATAACAAAAAATTAATGAAATTTAAAAATAGAAGAAGAATTTTAACGTTCATAATCGATCATCGAAGTTAATATACTACATACATAGAGTAAAAGTCATATTAATAAAAAGAACATGTACGATGGTACGGAACCTGTCGTGTGCGACTTCGACTCGCACTTGACCCATTCTTTTTAACATATTTTATTGTATGTGTGTATGTATTCAGCCATTTTTTTAACGTCCCACTGCTGGGCACGGGCCTCTTTTTAATACGAGGTGGGATCAGGCCATAGGCCACCACGCTAGCCATGCGAATTGGCGGACTTCACATGTCTTTCGAAAGCTTGCTAGGTTTTCTCAGACATGCAGGTTTCCTCACGATGTCTTCCTTCACCGTAAGGCAAGTGGTAATCATGTTAGAAATGATTCGCACGTGAAAATATCAGAAATGTGAGACCCGGTATTTGAACCCGCTTCACTCGGTTTCCCAAGCGAGCGCGTTACCACTGGGCTACCACTGCCTTAATATACTTACTTGGAGTTAAATCATTACAAGATATGAAATACTAATAAGCTTGTTATAATTTAAAGAATTGTTAAAAGTGTTTGAAAAATCAATAACAAATATAAACAGCGAAATAAGGAAACGATATAAATGCAAATGCTAATTGTCGAAAAACGATAAAATTGGTGTTTTCAATCATTACGAAAGCAAACAAAGCTGGAGACATAAAAACCCACAATAACAGTTAACGATTGGTTCTAACTCAGTAATAAACTTTAAAGCTTTTGAGTTAAGTTTTATTTCATTTTACATATTTCACTAATATTATAAAGCTGAACAGTTTGTTTGTTTGTTTGTTTGGTTGAACGCGCTAATCTCAGAAACTACTAATCCGATTTGAAAAATTCTTTTTGCATTAGATAGCTCGTTAACTGAGGAAGGCTATAGGCTATATATTATCCCGGAAAAATGTACGGTTCCCGTGGGATAGACTTGTTTTTTTCGCTAGTTTATAATATAATATATAATCAATGAAACGATGTTAACGTATTTTTTATATTGTTAGATTAGATAGGATTGCGCTTAACGACGATCAACGCCAGGAAGCACTGATGAGGTCTAGGTTGGAGCGCGCTTGTCTAGAAGATACCTATTCACTCTTGCCTTGAAGATACTTAAATTATATAGTATAGTAATTGGGTCATTACTCTTTGAACTATCGTCGACCAAAGAAGTCAGTCGGGAACAAATTGTGAAATATGGAGAAAATCGAGTATATAAAATTCCTTACAAAGCAAGGAAAATCAGTTCAAACCATAATGGAAGAGATACCATCTGTTTATGGGAACTCTTGCCTAGGTAAAATCACGTTTACAAGTGGCATACCCTCTTTAAACAAGGCAGGGACTCACTTGAAAACGACCCACGGCCAGGCCGGCTGATCGACAGTTTTTTGGGACTCAGAAGGGATCCTGTTGATCGATTATAAAGATAAAAGTGTCTCCATAACCAGAGAATACTATGCTTCAATCCTAGAGCAGTTAGAGGAAGCAGTCAAAGAAAAAAGAAGAGGAAAATTGACCAAAGGTGTCCTTCTGCATGACAGCGCGCATGTTCACAAGAGCCGTGTTACGATGATTGCCCTGCAGAAGGTGGGTTTCGAAATTTTGGCTTACCCACCCTACAGTCTTGATCTAGCTCCCACCAATTCCCAAATCTATTCCCAAACTTGAAAAAAGTCTTCACGGGAAGAAATTTTCAAGCGACGAAGAAGTGAAGGATGTAATTTCGGCGTATTTTTCAGACAAAGACAAAACTTTTTTTTTCGAAGGTATGCGTAAGATAATTGAAAGATCGGAAAAATGTATAAGGATAGCAGATGAACATATTGAAAAGGAAAAATAAATTCGTACTTTTATTTCCACTTCTTACCCCCCATTCCTACTTAACGCGAACGCGAACTTAAAAACGCCCCCTCGTATATCAGCATTACTATATTATGAGACCCATCCCGGATGTGTACAGAGTAACTCGTTAGACAGAGTGATGCGTTAAAAAAAAACAAACATACGTTTATTTTTATCTTACATCTAACAAAATAAAAAGATAATAAAGATTAAGAGATATGAGAAGGGAAGAGATCATAGACAATATTTACTGACCCAGATCCACAGATGACAGAATAGTAATCAGATTAGTCCATCACAAATTACATTTTAAAAATTTTCGCAAATACAGTATTCTTTGCTTGCGGTTTAATAAACACAGCCGTTTTACGTAACGTCGCGTGAATGACGCCAATTTTACATTTCAGAGTTTCCAATTTCGAGCAAACATAAATTTTAAAGGGTTGTAAAAATTCCCGAGCCGCTGTAAGTGTAACCTGTACAAAAGTTACTAAAATACATAATATATCAAGTGATCAAACATTAACGAGAGACTGTAGAGAATAATAATAAGTTTCTAACTATTGGTTAGATGTTTTCGTTTGGTTGATAAGCCGGAGGCAGTAGGTTCGATTTCTGGAAGTGTGTGTAGATGTCATAGGTACGAATCTCATCTCGAAGTCTCCTAAGTCTATTGATGGTGATTGAAAAATATGTTGTTTATGATTAATATAAATTTTTGCCCTAAATACTAATTCTAATTAAGAATGCGACAGGTACCATATTAATATTAAAATTTTAGTCTATAAATGTAAATATATGTCTAAGTAGCTTTAGTTTAAATAATATACCCTTGCAAGGCAGTGGTAGGCGGTAGCCCAGTGATAACGCGCTCGCTTAGGAAACCGAGTGAAGCGGGTTCAAATCCTGGGCCTCGCACCTTTAATATTTTCATGTGCGAATATTTTCTAACATGATTACCACTTGTCTTACGGTGAGGGAAAACATCGTGAGGAAACGTGCATGTCTGAGAGAACCTAGCAAGTTTTCCAAAGACATGAAAAGTCCGCCAACCCGCGCTTGGCCAGCGTGGTGGACTATGGAAGGGCTGAATACCCTTGCAATAGGATTTTATTTTTGATATTTACATAGTGCAGTTGTTGGGAAATAATTTATTTCTTAAAAAGTAATTATGAAAAAGCTTAAAAGTTAGCGAAGATATTGCTTAACTTTACATTTATGTAAAAATCAATTGCCGTTCGTTAGTCTCGCTAAAACAGAAAAACGGCTGGACCAATTTTAATAATTATTTTCTCGTTTTGTTGGGGATGTGTTAGGAGTGGTTTAAGTATAAAAAAAGGGAAAACCCAAAAAAAAAAAATAGCTGGAAAATGGAAAAGTTCAGAACTATTTATTTTGTACTTATGTACATATATTATATAGTCTATCTATTCCATACTAATCGTTAAAATGTACCTAGGGATAAAACCGAGTGAGTCGCTAATTTATATTAAACTAGCGACTCGCCCTCGCTTCGCTTCGGGTTCGTCCCTAGACAAAAACAAATCTATTCCACGGGAACCATACATTTTTCCGGGATGATATATAGCCTATAGCCTTCCTCAGTTACGGGATTATCTAATGCAAAAATCGGATTAGTAGTTCCTAAGATTAGCGCGACCAAACAAACAAACAAACAAACTCTTCAGCTTATAATATTAGTTATAGTATTTTGAGCTCGAACCAAGCATAAGTAACAAATGCATGATTTGCTTACTATCGTTCTTATGAAATTTTCTTCTTTTTCTACTCGGGCCCGAAGTACAATGTTGCTTTTCTCGCTTTTATAATAAATTTAAATGGGTTCATAAACTGTACAGGAGCTATTGCGATGTGACCAAAGAACACAATGAACTGGAGTCGTCAATGTGTATGAAATTTAATAAACATTAAATATTTATTATATGATTACTGTGCAGAAACAACAAGAAAGCTCTATAAAAGTCTGTCCGTAACTAAAAAGCTAAATTTGGGAAAAAAGTTTTCTTTTGAAGAATTTAAGGAAATTACTTAAAAAATTGGACATTGTGTCGCCAAGAAATTGTCTAAAAGCCAATACTCACAACTGCTCATATTTTCTCTCAATTTTTTTTTCTTCACTGTATTTCTGCATGCGATAATCATGTAAAGACATATTATTGTAGTCGCTCAGACAAAGTCAAAATATACACTTAGTTTATTTGTCCCATAAAGCTCCAAGAATTTTTATCATTCCACCGTTCAGGAATGAATTCATATAACGTTCTTACGTGATCACATCTAGAATATTAAAACTGTAGAGATGTTTTTAATTATTTTTTTTTTCAACTATTAAAAGTTATCAAATATGATGCTGTTATTGAATAATAAACAGGATTTTGTATGTTTTAAGGTATTTTAAATAATGTATTAATATTCTACTTCTATTCAATAAGATTTGACATGAAATTGAAATGCCATAAAACTTTTACAAAGATAGTCCTCTCAATAGCTTTTTGTTCTCCATTCTTAGAGGTAGTATGATATTAAATGGGCTTAAATAATAAGTTAGCGTGTCTAGACCAAGCGGAACCCACCTGTTCCTAAAATATTAGGTACCAAAATCAGTGAGTTTTCGTTCTAATTTATTAAAAAAACAGGGTCCGTTTAACTTAAAGTTTCATAAATTAATAGTTAAATTTGCATTGTTTCAATCTAACTTTTACTCAGAAAAAGCTTGTGTAAGATTCATGACGTATCGATTATTGGGTCATTGATTTATAGAGCTTCAAGATGACCGACGGAAAAACGAAATTCTTCACTAAATTCTTATACTTATGTCCATATATTTTTAAAGGTGATATTGCCTCGGTTGAGCAGGTAGTATATAAGGCTGCAGATCCAGAGGTCCTGGGTTCGAGTCCCGGGTCGGGCCAAGTTTAGAAACTGAGTTTTTCTTTTAAAATATTCTCAGTAGTAGCCCACAGTTGAGAAGTTGGCGGTGTTATTTATTATTTTTTATATCCTTAAAGGAAAAACAGTCGTATTTTTATTTATTTGCTAATTGAGTATTTTAACATTACAGATGTTCAAACTAAAATCTCCATGAAAACAGGAAGCATGCTGAAGTTATTTTTGTTAACTCACTCTTCCACACTGAGCACTATCATATATTTGTGCTAACCAATATACATAATAAGGCAGTGGTACCCCAGTAGTAACGCGCTTGCTTGAACAACCAAGTGAAGCGGATTCAAATCCAGAATCCCGCTTGAATCATTCTCAACATGATTGCTTACCACTCGCCTTACAGTTTAGTCATTATCTTGCATGTCTGAGAGAACCGTTTGGTTCAGTTTGTAGTGACCCTACTTGCTGTGCCAGCGGTCGCGGGTTCGAGTCCTGCTGGGGGCGTTCATTTGTGTGATGAGCACGAATGTTTGTACTCCAGTCATGGGTGTTTATGTTTATAGTATGTATGTCTTTAAAAGTTATTTATGTGTCCAACTATCTGGTATCCATAACACAAGCCTCGTAGCTTACCATGGAACTAGATCGTGCTGTGTGTTAATGTCCCAACATATTTAAAAAAAAAAAAACCTAACTAGCTTTCGAAAAAAATAAATTGTCCTCGAAACCAAGCAAAACCTGACACTAGTACTAGTATATCAGCAAATAAGATAAAGAGGGATGCTGCTAGATACATTTCATTTCATTAAGAAACAACTTCATCTAATTTCTAAAGCCTTATATAGCATCGCATTTAAAAATTCAGATCTTCGCAGCCATGAAAGGAATCTCATCAGGGAAAGAGCTTTCTTACGTTTCGCTACGAGTAACGTTGGAAAACGGAAACGTTCTTGTTTTACCAATTTATTTGTAATTTTTATGCCCTAAATAAGTCGTGAATAGTAAAATTGTAATATATTATATACTAGCGTTTCACCCTCGATCCGCTTGGGTTCGTCCCTTAAATTATGTTTTAACGTTTAGTATATATGATCTGTAGTTTAGTATATATTAATTAGAGATGGGATATTTTCCCGCAGTAAAATGTATTCTGTATGTTGACCCGGATAACAGCTATCATCATACCAAATTTCATCAAAATCTGTCCAGTGGTTTTCACGTGATGCGGTCACAGACGGACAGACAGACAGACAAAAATCTAAAAACTATAGATTCGGCCTTTGTATCGATAATAATGTCTATTTCAATCAGATTTTACAAAAAAATATTTGATGTACAGATTCGACTTAGAATTTTATTATATGTATAGATTATCCGTTTTTAATATTAGCAGGATAATAAGTGTTTAATTTAGGAAGCTATGGAGCGAAGCTCATCACTGTCGTCCACTATAATTGTTATTTGTTTGACTTTAAAGAATATCCACAGTGTATGTTGGTTTTAGAAACCCTACATTGATTTAATATTTAGAAAATTAGTTTTGTTCACAAGAGTGGTATAAAATCTATACATATAATAAAACTGTAGAGGTCGAATGTCTGTACATAGAAAAAAAAATGCTAAAAAGTAAGTCAGGGGGATGTAAGAACAGAAATAGAACAAATCCAGCTTTTTTTTCAAATTTTTTGTTTCTCTGTCTGTTTGTATGTTTTTCTGTTTGTCGGTTTGTACGGGCTAATCTCCAAACCGTTGGACCGACTTAAATGAAAATTAGTATGATAGTACCTTATATCCTCGGTCAACATTTTAGATACTTTTCATCCCGGAAAATTAAAGAGTTCCCGTGGGATAGATTTGTCTTTGCTTTCCTAGAGGCGAACCCGAGCGAAGTGAGGGTGAACCGCTAGTTGATAACTAATTTAGGTGATTAGGGAATACTTAGACGAATGTGACCAAACTGCACATTTTTTTCTTATTTCACAATGATATATATCTGTAGAAATTTAGAAAATATTAGCTTTATATCGTGCATTCAAATAAATAAAGATTTCATATGAAAATCTGATATTTCTAAAAATTCCCGCATCACATGGGACTAGAAACTATTCCGAGTAGAAATTTGTTTTCAATTTCGTTTTGATCGCGCAAAGTGTCAAGCTCCGATTGACTTCGAATGCAATTTGCCATGAATCTAGATGTAGGTCATATATGTACATACATATATTAAATACAGATTTTTAAATGTATGAAATATTTAGATATTAAATTTTACTTTTTATAAGTATGTTATTGTTTAGTTGTATTCAGCCCTTTTTAACGTCCGACTGCTGGGCACGGGCCTCCTTTAAACACGAAGGGAATCAGGCCATAGTCCACCACGCTGGCCAAGTGCGGATTGGCAGACTTCACATGTCTTTCGACAACTTGCTAGGTTTTCTAAGACATGCAGGTTTCCTCACGATGTTTTCCTTCACCGTAAGACAAGTGGTAATCATGTTGGAAATGATTCGCACATGAAAATATCAGAGGTGCGAGATCCGGGATTTGAACCCGCTTCACTGGGTATCCCGAGCGAGCGCGTTACCACTGGGCTACCACTGCCCTATTGTTTAGTTAATGGTTTATTTTATTTTATTTTTACTCTAATTTAGTCAATTGTCATTTTTTTTATTACTGTGCATAAATCGAACTCCAAATATAGGTTACTAAGTATGTAATCAATAATTCTATCGCTCTAAATTAACTTATTTTCTCACTATTGAAGGGTTTCTGGGAGAAATCTCTTAAAGAGATAAGTTATCCTTTGTCGACATTCTGTTACTTTATTTTGTATAACATGTGTTTTATGGTACATAAACAAATAAATAAAAATAAATAATTCACAATTTCATCTCTCTATCCACACTATTCTAATAAATCGCTACCGTATTCCATTCTTCTATCTGTTTATGTCATGTAGTGGTGTGCAATGAAAAATATTTTTAGTGTGTCGTATTAGTTACAAGTATAATAAAAACATATTAAAAAGTTAAATAAACCAACCTGTATATAAAGTAACTAGCGACTCAACCTCTCTTCGCTCGGGTTCGTCCCTAGGTACGTTTTAACGGTTAGTATGGAATAGATAGACTATATATTATATGATATATGTATATAGCCTGTAACTTTCCTCAATAAACGAGTTATGTAATGCAAAAAGAATTTTTCAAATCGAATTAGTAATTCCTGAGATTAGCGCGTTCAAACAAACAAATAAACAAACTCTGCCTCTTTATAATATTAGTATAGACATTATCTATACAGATAAATAAAATTGAAGAATATGGAATTATATACGGTACTTATAAGAAAAACACAATTTTAAAATTTTTTGTCTGTCTGTCTGTCTGTTTGTTTCGGCTAATCTCCAAAAGACTGAAAAAAGACTGATTTTGACGGGGCTTTCACTGACAGATAGCTGATGTTATAAGGAATAAATTAGGCTACTTTTATTTTAGAAAAAGAATTAGGATTCCGCTCAAAAAAAATGAAACGTATCTAGGGACGCACCCGAGCGAAGCAAGGGTAAGTCGCTAGTGTAAAAATGACTGAATAAACGATTACATTTAAATTATTACAGTTCAAAAAGTTTCTATTTATTGAGATAAGTGTACGAGTATATCAGCTATTCTTAATTACTACCAAGGAGAAGCTTAAAGCTCGTTAGCCGTGAATAAGTCGGATTAAGTCCGGTTTCGGTGGTACTGTTCGAGTGCCTACTTGTGAGTGGTTTGGTTAGAAGATTATGAAGGATTGTTCACGTGTCGGTACCAGGAGCGAACCGTGAATTTGGGGGGCCCAGGGCTAACAGTTCTTGAGGGCCTCAACTAATTGTCATTTTGTCTTTATAAAATCTAAAATGATAAATAGTATTAGAAGGAATTAGGATAACGCTATTATTTGATCCCTAATTGATCTCATCGATATTAGGCCTTTTATGACCTTATTTTTTTATTTCGGATTTTTTATTTTTATCAATATAAATAAAATTGAAAATATATAGATAAATACGAGTATATACACATAAATAAAATTGAAGTGTCTGTTTGTAATACTCGTATCAAAATAACAGCTTTATGTATATAACTAAATGCATATGGATACGGTACTTATAAGAAAAACACAATTTTTAAAATTTTTGTCTTACTTACTTATTTTGACATTACAAACAGACACTTCAATTTCATTTATCTGTATAGATAAATAAGAAGAGGTTCCTTTATATTGTATAAGTCAAAAATTACCTTTACTTTCACATTATATACAATTTGATAAGAAAATTTTATCATTTTTTTGCTAACGATTATTCATAGAACTATCTTTTTCTTTTACTTTTTAATTGCTCACCGAACTGTTGTATCAAAATCAAAACTTAAAGCCAAAGCTACGGTAAAGTTTACGGCACGAGCTTTGTTGGAAGTTCTCTGAAACTTTTGGTCGCGTAATGCGAGATTCATTCATTTGGCATGAATTGTTCTATCAATGAATACCCTGTAATTATCCATAGTGCACCAAACTATGCGTTCGATTAAAAGTCACTTTAATCAAAAGCCACTTTACTTATCTTACTACTGTTCAATACTAATCCATATATGTATGTATATAGTGTTATAAATCCTGACTTAGTAACTGATTTTCCTCATCCTATTCTTTGAAGTAAAACTTGACTTGGGGGGTAAGCTGGTGAATGCGTTACGAAAAAATGTACGTACGTTTGTTGCCATGGTAACCGTTGTTATTGTCTGACAAATGATATATAAATAATATTATATTTTTTCCTTAAATGATATACTATAAATACTAATTATTTAAAACATAAATTTAATTTCATAAAGAGTACCGATAACTTACAGAAGTTTTACTTCTTGCGCGTGTACACATTCATACACGCACTCTTTAATTTTTTTTTCTTTAGCTCTTTAATCTTCAAGGCCAAAGCAGATTTTATATTGGGTGGTTATATGGTATATATAGATATAAATAAATGTATATATGGAACGTTATATGTAATGATATCCTCCTGACTAATTCCGGTCATGGAGGCTAATGACACTGAGACTAGCACTGCGCAGGAGCACAGATCATATAATACTATGCAGGAAATAGTGCACAAGTGTACACGTAGACACAACTGTACTCTCTTCTCTTTTCACTCTCAAATTCCTATAGGGTGATAATTCAATAAGACCGCAGGACTGAAGGTTTTACGTGCTGTTCGAGGCACAAGGTAACGGGACTCGAACCCAGAACCTCTGGATGGCTAGCCGACCGACCATCAGACCACCGATGCAGTTATGTGATATTGAACGCACAAAAAACCTTGTATTTAAAAAATTATATGCGATTAATCGGTCTAAAAAAGCTACGTAATTAATGTATAATCACTATATTTAAATAAAAATCATGAAAATTGTATCACAATTGAAAAACATCATTTTTTGACGACGGTCAAACAATAAGACAAGCATAATCACTCCACTCCATACTATAGTAGTATTTCTTTACAAAAACAGACATTTATCAGATGCTGTTTTGTTACGTAATTGAATGATAAACCTTCAATATCTATACATATAATAAAATTCCAAATGAGTCAAATCTGTACATTAAATACTTTTTGGAAAATTTTATTGAAATTGTCATTATTATCGATACAAAGGCCGAATCTATAGTTTTTAGAATTTTTGTCTGTCTGTCTGTCTATCTGTCTGTTACCGCATCACGAGCAAACTACTGGACAGATTTTGATGAAATATGTTATGATGATAGCCGGTTACCCGGGTCAACATATAGGATATTTTTTACTGCGGGAAAATATCTAATTTCTGAGAAATCTATACTAAACGTTAAAACGTAACTAGGGACGAACCCGAGCGGAGCGATAGTAAGTCGCTAGTATACCATACATAATGATACACCATACTTATAATTTTAGTACGATTTTTCACATCTCTTAACATCAAAAACAGTACAAGTCAAAAGAAGGTCCTTCAACATTTACATGAAAACATATTTGATATTATTCAAAATATCTTAATCAAACGTGAAAGTCCTCAAAACGTCTTACTTTTCTTTGAACCTTTCTCGCACTCCAGTTACATGGCTTGTTGAGAAATGATATTTCATGGAAAGTGAAAAATTATTGGAAAATAGTTGAAATTATTGATGAGTAGCCTCATCCTCTTGCTTTACCTATGTGTGTATTGTATACTAGCGATTCACCCTCGTTTTGCTCGGGTTCGTCCCTAGGTTGCTTCCCCATACAAACTTTTATCCCCATTTTTACCCCCTTGAGGGATGATTTCCGGGATAAAAACTATCTTATGTCCTTTCCAGGGTCTCAAACTATCTTCTTACCAAATTTTATTTAAATCGGTTGAATAGTTTCGGAGCTTACCTATTTGGTACAAACAAACAAAAAAAATTTTCCTCTTTATAATATTAAGTAAAGAAATAACATTAAGTGTACATCACTAATCTTAAACCTACTACTATTTACATTATGTCCATAATGGTTAGCTCAAATAAAATCTTTAGTTAAAGGTAAAAGTGCATATATGTTTTAAATAAAACCATCTATTTGGTTTTTTTCGCAGATTAATTTTGACTTTTGGTTCCCGATTTTTCATCATCTATATATATATATAAAACAAAGTCGTGTTAGTTACACCATTTATAACTCAAGAACGACTGGACCAATTTTTATGATATTTGATTTTTTGGATTTCTCTTAGTCCGAAACAGGATAATGAGTATTAAAATATCAGAAAAATTAACTATATATATATATATATATATATATATATATATATATATATATATTAAAATGTATATGGCTAATGCTGGCAAATAACTATTTTAAATATTTCTGTAAAACGTACCTAGCGATGAACTCGAGCGAAGCGAGGGTGAGCTGCTAGTATAAAAGATATTTCTACATTCAATTATAGAACTTATTAAAATCATAATAAATGTTTAAAATTAAAATTAACAAATATTTTAAAGGTGCTTTGGTATCATTTTTGTAATTTTGTGGGTAGGTGATGTTTGTAACAACTATATATTGACCTTTGAGACGTCTAAAACTTTAGTCTCTCCCATGACCGTGATTGCTATAAAGTATTCGAAACGTCGGGAACCAAAAATCAAAGTACATCTCTGAAAAAATCCGAAAAGACAGTTTTATTTAAAATGTCAAATTCGCGTAAATCTAAGAAACTATTAGTACATATATGCATAATTTGTGAAAGACAGATAGATGTAGAGATTAAAATTTTGCTATAGATAGTTATATTATTATTTGATTAAAATATAATCTATACTAATATTATAAAGAGGAAAGATATTGATTGTTTGTTCGTTTGTTTGCACCGAATAGGCCCGAAACTACTAAACTAAACGAAATTTGGTAAGAAGATAGTTTAAGACCCTGGGAAGGATATAGGATAGTTTTTATCCTGGAAATCATCCCTCAAGGGGTAAAAATGAGAATGAAAGTTTGTATGAGGAATCAACCCAGGGACGAAACCGAGCGAAGCGAGGGTGAGTCGCTAGTTACTTATAATTAAGCATAAAATTTTAACTCCAAATGTACCTACGGATAGGAATAAGATCACAAGTTTTCATAAAAATTTAACGATAGAGTTCATGAAATGGTGAAAGTTTTTACGTGTATTTTTAATAATTTTTAAAACAGAAGAAAGTATTTTTAAGAAACTTTTTATAAGTTACACTTTCTTCTATAATTAAACCAAAGCGAGGAAGTTTGCAAGGCAGTAGTTAGGCCTTCGTTCAAAGTTCCTGTATCGCTTTCATTATTCACTACTGAAAAATTCGTAGTTATAAAATTTTAAACTAATACCTGAAACAAATATTTTTTTCTACATGATTGGCTCATTAGTGACCCTACTTGCTGTGGCAGCGGTCGTGGGTTCGAGTCCCGCTGGGAGCATTCATTTGTGTACTGTCCACAATCCATAACACAAGCCTTGTAGTTTACCATGGAACTAGATGGTGCCGTGTGTTAATGTCTCAACATATTTGTTTATTATTTATTTATTTATAGGTTTGTGTGAATTTATCACCATTTTGTATAACAAATGCACACAATCCTAGCTTCTGAACTAGACAACTGTGTTTCAGAAGCTAATACCTTTCCATAGCAGACCTACATATTCAGTTCTCAATGCTCATCTATACATATAATAAAACTGTAGAGGTCTAATGTCTGTACATAGAAAAAAAATACTAAAAACCGAGTCAGGGGTATGTTAGAAGAGAAATAGAACAAATCCAGATTTTTTCAAACTTTTTGTTTCTTTGTCTGTTTGCCTGTTTGTACGGGCTAATCTCTGCTGCTGAAGCTGTTGGGCCGATTTAAATGAAATTTTGCAAGGTGGTACTTTATATCTCGGGTGAATATCTTAGATACAGCTTAGTACACAAAAACTATTGATTGGATTTTAATGAAACTTTACAATTATATAGTTCATATCCATTTTGATTATGTTAAAGATAAAAATATACATACATACTATATCTGTTCTCACAAAATTATATTATACCAGTGTAATTAATTATAGATATAATTTTCAATAAAACTTTTAATACCAAAGAGAACTTATAAACTTCCAAAGTTTCTGTTATTGCTTTTTAATAGCTTGATAATGGAATGAAGTATGGAAATAGAAATGGTAAAAGTTTTTAATACAAGCGTAAAATGTTTGTTGATATATTCATTTAAGTTCTTGGGAGTCTTGCATTTCTAAAAAAGCAGAACTTTATCTAAGTCTAAAATTTTATCCAAATCGTTAGAGCCGTTTCCGAGGTACATGAAATATTTTTTTATATATACATACATAGCTATATGTTATACAAGAATTGCTCATTTAATATTATAAGATTTATTATGCACATTAAAAAAATAAGTAAATTTATAGTATACTAGCGACTCACCCTCGCTCCGCTCGGGATCGTCCCGTAGATATCTCAGAGATGAGATATGTTGCCTCAGTAAAAAGTATCCTATATGTTGACCCGCATAACCAGCTGTCATCATACCAAATTTCATCAAAATCTGATCAGTTCAGTTCAGTTCTGTTCGTATAAATTGAGTAGGGAAAAAATAATGAGTTACGTATTTCAGCATTTTCTAAAATTCAACTCCTAAGAGGGTAAAATAGGAAATGAAAGTTTGTATGAACTCTACCTTTTTAGTTTTTTTATAGTTTTAGCGCGAGCGAAGCCGCAGGTTCTGTTAGTTAGTATATAAATTTTTTCTTCTTTATAATACTAGTATTTGCCCGCGGCTTTACTTGCGTGATAAATGGGCGGGGATCAAGGGTGGCCTATGTATGATCCCAGGATACAATCAATGTCCTTGCCAAATTTGATCGAAATCTGTTTAGCGGTTTAAGTATGAAAAGAAACATACACATTTATAATATTAGTATGAATTTGTTAAAGTTACCTTTATTTAAAAAGTTACACTGTCTTCACAATTACCTTAAAAATTATTATTTCTCTCCTAGAGATTGTTTTTGAATTTTGGAAATTCTGTTTTCTCCGAATTTGATAATTTCTCACGGACATACAGGTTTCGTCATGATATTTTTCTTCACCGTAAGACGTATTAAAAATGATTCGTACACTAGCATATCACAGGTACGATACCCGGGATTTGAAATTGTTTTATTTAGTTTTACAAAGGAACGCTTTATCACTATATGTCACTATGTGCCACTGTCTTAGCTATTATGAGTTACCCATATACCTTAAAGCAATACAACATCTGGTAACAACATTAAGTATATTAATCGATAAATATTAAGTATATTTATCGATTTCATATCATTCATTTAAACGTATCGATATAATTATCGATAAATATATAACTATATATAATATAGATAAATATATAACTATATTTATCGATTTCTCAACAAAATAGTAATTGTACAGTTTTCTTGAGATATGTATGTAAAAGAGAAAACAGTAAAATAAACAAACATACTAAATTACTACAGATAAATAAAGAGTATTATAAATGAAAATTAATGTGTACTGAAAAAAGTTATATTTTATACCGTAAACATGCCATGATTTCCGATTTCGTATCACCGATATTATTATTGTAATTAAAAACTCATTCGTAGCAGTAATGAGTTTCCAATACTCCTTATTACACTCGCGGGGGTAATTATCGTTACTTTATTGTATTTATTTAAAAAGTTGACGCCGGAAGCGACGAAAAGTGCATCCGACGAAAAAAACTTTAGCTGCGATGAGCTTTTGGAAATATTTTCGGACGGTTCGTTGAATTTTAGTTATTCTGATTCTCTTTATACTCGTAGCTCTTTAGAATGAAGTACTGATACATTAAATTTGTACATGCGTAAAAAATAAAATAGTTCTTTTAAAGCTTTCAGCGTAAAGTAACTTTCATATTTTGTTATGAAACGGAATTTGAATGGTTCATTCTTCTGTGTATAGTTTTCTAGTATGAATATTTGTATAACAAAAGGTTACTAGGTTAAAAGTCAAAAAAGCTCGTAAATGTATGCACTATGCATACAATAATAAAATTATTGCACTAAAAGAAAAACTTACTTATAATTTACTTATGTATTTATACATATGTTATAGCTGAGTATATAAGTGAGGTAGAGAATAACGAAATAAAAAAATCGGACAAGTGCTAGTCTAATTCGCTAACCGAGGGTTCCGTAACATTAAACATTAAAAAAACTGACCGGTCTTAACAGACAGAAAGACAGACCGATAGACAGATAGACAGACAGACGGACGGACGGACGGACGGCCGGAAGGACGGACGGACGGACAGACGGGCAGACAGACAGACAGACAAACAGACGGGCAGACAAAAAGAAAGATAACAATAAGTGTTCCGGTTTTCTATTTAAGGTACGGAACCCTAAAAATCGTTGAGTCTCAGGTGATCTTACTTGCGAATTAAATACAAAAATTCGACCACTTTACGTCAATACTGTTAGAGATTTTTATACAGAGCATTCCCTAGGGACCGAGACCTAGGTCTAGACAACCCATTTCTACTAACTTTATCTAGGCTCTATTACTCAAGGGAACATCTTCGTTTACGAATAGAAATCTGAAAAATTATAATAAATATGGGTATGACAGACAGTCTTTCTCTAACATACATTTTTAGAATTTTTATTCGACTAAACGTTAGCAATTATAAAATGTACGTTTACTTAAGTCCACTGATGAAAAAAATGCACTGAACTTGTTCATTCTCATCTTAAGGGAAAATTGCAAGAAAGTAAATATATTAAGTCCGCCAACCCGCACATGGCCAGCGTGGTGGATTATGGCCTGATCCCCCTCGTACTGAAGGGAGGCCCGTGCCCAGCAGTGGGACTTTAAAAAGGCCTGAATACAATATATACAAATATGATATTTCTAAAAACAATAATTTAATTAATTAGTTATTAAATAGGAAAATGACGACGGTATTGATTATTCCCTGCAATCATTGACATGTTTTCGTCATCCCACTAAATGCTAAATATGTAGTATGATAACATGATATTATACATATGTTACTAAAACGCCACAGGCAAGTTTTCTATTTATGTTTGTAATTATTTTATAATGAAGTATTTAGGAGCATCACTCAACATGTTAAATAACAAGTTAAAATCGGTCAAGTGTGTGTCGAACTCACATATCGAGTGTTCCGTACTAACTACCCTACAAATTGTTCTGTCACTTAGACATTGCTATATTTTAGAGATCGCACTAAAAATACTAAATATGTTACGTTCGCCTTTGTAAGTATTACAGTTTTAGTTTTACCAATAAAATAAACAGTGAAGGACATTTTTTACACTTAACTACGAAATCTCGGCTAACCTATCGAGGCATACCACAACAACCATGGAGTCGCTCCTACGGTCTACTCTGATATTAGAAAAGTACCAGCATAGCACACCTACCTTATAGTGTCTTGGCTTCACGCCCGGCTGGAGTGCCGGACGTTAATGAACCTCCCACGACAAGGCACACATATCGCATTAACATACCAAGGTTCGAATCGGATTAGATCTGTGGATGGTATAAGGGCTGAAAGAATTTTCTTGATATATATCTAAAAAGTAAAAACACTCTCGATCAAGCCACCTTTCAAACCAAAAAAAAATTAAAACCGGTTCATCCGTTTAGGCGCTACAATGCCACAGACAGTCGCACAGGTACAAGCGTTAAACCACAGATCGTATGTAGTAGTTAAATTAATAAGCCCCCCTCCCTCCTCCCCCTCTTCTTCTTCCCTAAAATCTCGAGGCTTAAAACATAAATGACATAATATTATATAGCGCTATATATCAGGTAGACTACAATCACCGAAGAGTCGGGCCTACTAATTTTTGTAACGAGCGCATGCTCAATTTAACATCTTTTGTTAAGCTTTAAATTAAAATACAGTCAATTTTCTATCGAAGCCACGAGCATTCATGAATATATAATATAGCAATTAATATGCTAACCTACATTATAACACAGATTAAAAATACTGAATAGCTGATATAATATAGACTACTAGCGACTCACCCTGACTCCGCTCGGGTACGTTCCTAGTTTTTCGTACGTTTTAACGTTTAGTTAGTATAGATTTCGCAGAGATGAGATATTTTACTGCAGTA
This sequence comes from Fabriciana adippe, assembly GCA_905404265.1. Taxonomy (NCBI): domain Eukaryota; kingdom Metazoa; phylum Arthropoda; class Insecta; order Lepidoptera; family Nymphalidae; genus Fabriciana; species Fabriciana adippe. The sequence goes on from FR989993.1 coordinate 1,434,534, forward strand.
AAAAGTATCCTAAATGTTGACCCAAATAGTAATCTATCATCATACCAAATTTTATCAAAATCTACCCAGTGATTTTCTCGTGATACCTTCCCAGACAGACAGATAAACAATCGACGAAAATTCTAAAATCTATAGATTCGGCCTCAATAATAAGGATAATAATAAATAAGATAATTAATTTCAATAAGATATTTCAAAAAATATTTAATGTACAGATTCGACTCAGTTAGAATTTTATCATATGTACAGATACTACAGAATAGATCTATACATATTATAAAATTCTAACTAAGCCGAATCTGTACATTAAATATTTTTTGGAAAATCTTATTGAAATAGACATTATTATCGATACAGAGGCCGAATCTATAGTTTTTAAAATTTTTGTCTGTCTGTCTGTCTGTCTGTCTGTCTATCTGTCTGTCTGTTACCGCATCACAGAAAAACCACTGGAGGGATTTTGATAAAATTCGGTATGATGATAGCTGGTTATCCGGGTCAACATATAGGATACTTTTTACTGCGGGAAAATATCTCATTTTTGAGAAAAAATACAAAAACTGGTAGGAACAAAACCACGATGATACTATCTGTAAACAATTTAGCAAGGTAACTTACTAAATATGGTAAAAACTATTAAATATAGCTTATCTTGAAAATCAAATTATCAATAGCGCTATTTTATCCATTAAAATAGTTATTTTAATAAAAATATATATTTATGTGTTATTTAGATACTCGACAATAGATGTCGCCATGTGTTTTTAAAATACGTAGTTTTAATTCCAAAAAAATGAATGTACAGATATGACCTTTCTACGATTTTATTAGAATTACTACTAAATTACCGCGGCCCCGCCCGTGTTCAAATTATCAATAAAGCGAACTTTTTGGCTTTATAAATTAGTAACTATACATACGAGAGATAATAAAATTGTAAATAAGCCGAATCTGTAAATTCAATATTTTTGGAAAATCTTAGTGAAATATTCATTATTAGCGATTTAGAGGCCGAATCTATAATTTTTAGATTTTTTGTCTGTCTGTCTGTATGTGACCACATCACATCGCATCGCATCACAGAAAAACCACTGGAGGGATTTTGATGAAATTAGGTATGGTGATAGCTAATTATCCAGGTCAACATATAGGATACTTTTTACCGCGAGTAAATATCTCATTTCTGTGAAAAAAATAATAAAAAAACTGGTTAAAATAAAAGCACGATGATACTATTAACATTTTAGCAGGGTAACTTACTTATATATGTTAAAACTATTAAAAAAAGCTTATCTTAAAAGAAATATCAATAGCGCTATTTTATTCATTAAAATAGTTATTTTAATGAAAATTTATTTATGTGTTATTTAGATATTTGACAATAGATGTCGCCATGTGTTTATAAAATACGTAGTTTTAATCCAAAAAAAAAAAATATGTACAGATATGACTTTTCTATGATTTTATAAGAATTATTACTAAATTACCCGCGGCCCCGGTCAAATTATCAATAAAACATACTTCTTGAAACAATTTTCAAATGAAAATAGATTTGTAAATTTTTATTGTTTAGTAAATAATGTTAATATTTTTTAATCTTTTGAATGTAAAAATTGGGCAAATGTAAATCCAACTCGCGCATTATAGGTATCGTATAGCAAAATACTATGTTGTTTTTCTTACTTACGTGTTTTGTTAGGTTAACACTGAAATAAATACGAATAATATTTACGTTCCAACAATATCTACTCATTTTATCAACCGTAAAAATAAGTTCGATTCATAATTTTTTATAACATTTTATGGAAAACAAGTTTATGGCTGTTAAACTGACAAAGCGGGTAACTAAAAGTATTCCATGTCTCAAAAACTATGAAAAAGTATTTAAGGAATTGTAAACCTCAACTTTTTTAGTCTTTCTTGACACCATTTCGTGGAAGGTAAAGGCTTAAAGGCCACAATAAAATGCTTACGACTTTAATCATATTAGCCGAGCCATATGAAATAATAAAAAGTATTTGCTTAGAATTATTTACTCATTACACTTTCTTTTAAAAATCGTTTTGAAAAATATTACTAACTAACGCTAACCAATCCCTGTTTCGCGACAAATTAACATTAAGAAAAGTAGTCATTATGTAATTTAAAGAATCAGCTAAATATTAAATTAATCAATAGCTGTCTATTTGTAAAAAAATAAACAAAATTAATTCCGTAGTTTGAGAGTTTTTTGCTAAAACAAACAAACAAAACAGAAGTATAGACATACATAAATGTTATTGTTAAAACAAAAAGTGCAATATTACTAAATAAAATATGAGATTAACGGATTAACGGAGGAACCTTTGTGGCATTGTCAATCACTGCCATTATTTACCAAACATACGGTGCGCAATGAAAGTGGTATATGTAAGAGTATACTAATGTGTAAAACCTAAGAATTCGGTTTTTGATCATGTGGACGCGGGCGGAGCTGCGGGCAATGCTAGTTAGTTTATAAAGGATAAAAAAAAGGTTTCATTAAAAATATTAATCGCTCTTTGTGGTTATTATTAATATAAATAAGTTTAAAAAATCGTATTTTTTAGGTTTTTTTAAATACTCTTTAAAATTTGTTAATATTACAGAAGTTTAAAGAAATTTTTATGTCCCTTGACGTATCGGGAGTAACGTATATAAAGTATAGAGTTCGAAACGCCGGGAACCAAAAATAAATATAAATTAAAGGTAGTTTTTTTTTAAATTTACATTCCAAAGTATATTTTCAATAATTTTGATATCTTAATTGTATATATAGTTTACATTTCTATTTTTCAATTACAATGACGATATTTCAATGACTTTTTCTGATAATTCATAATATCTTTTTTCTTTATTGCACATTAACAATATAACATAGATAATATAGAGACCAATATGAGATCAATGAGACCAATGAGATCTCTTCCAACCAACCTATGAAATATACGTATAACAGGCCTAAAGAGACAGAGGGGAGAGTAGAAAGAGTGATGCATTCGTTTGCTGACTTCGTTGACATGAGCTACCCCAAGTCATGTTATAATCCACTATTAGGCCTAAGTTTTTCATTATATTATAATCAGGGATTAATTTGATACATATTAATAAATGATAGCATGTAACTTATTTGGATAGTAGAGTTTAAGTGTACTTTGACTACTAAGGTAAGCATTCTTTACTAAGCAAAATAAAGTTTTCTAAAGTAAGGTTAGGGTTTGACATTTTTTTTGCCAACAGTAGATCTTTGTCATAAAGTAAAGCGTAAGTATGATATATGAATCTTGCCCTAATATACTTAAATCACTTTATCAGATTGCAGGATACCAGTCAAGTCAATTTGAAAAAAATCAGAAAAAATACTAATATAATCTAAAAAAAAAAAAAACTGAAAAAAAAAAAACAATATATTACACCATTGGCCAACAGGCGTCGTAAATATCATTAAAATCATTTATTTATTATACAAAAACACAGCGAAACTGTTTGCGGCACTGCATTATGTAAATTATGCCAGTTTCCATTTAAATGCGCTGAAATCCGGATCCACTGATTGCTCGTAGCGTGGTTTTTCACAATTTATTTTATATCCATATTAATGCGTTTTTCACCGACGAGCCTTCACACTTTTTTTTAATTTAGTTTTCAAACAAATTCAATCGATAAAAATATTGAACAAAAAATTACACTTTTATCATTTCCTCCAACTTTTGTCTATACTAATATTAATAAAGAGGAAAGATTTGTTTGTTTGTTCGGTCGTCCGTCCGTACATATATAATATGACTTTTATACCGACTGACTGAACGACACATAGCTTTAAGAAGCACTAATTAAATTATAACGAAGATCAAAGTAAAATTAATTTCCTTAAAGACTCAAATTCTAGAAGAAAATATGTACGGAAATCCGTCATTTTTGGAGTCAGAAACATAGAAAATGATTTTTAAGCTTATGTTTTGTAATATGAGACAACCCCTGGCATACAGCTTGTTACTAAATGAAGACATAAATCTATATAATAGAATACTGGGGCAATATTGCGAGCTTTTAAAAGCTCCTTTCACTTTTCTATGATTAGCCAACCTCATTGTCTCTCAGCTGTAACCATTTCCTTCGTAAGCTTCAGAGTGGTTACGTGGCTGCGGCTCTCTAATTGCGTCCCGCGTCCGCTATTATGTGCAACGGTTGAACGGATTAAGGGCTTCGTCCACTGCGATGTAATATACTATGCTATCTTATGTCTATATAAATAAACTAGCGAGACACCTTCTCTCCGCTCATTTCGTCCCTAGTAACGTTTGAACGGTTAATATACATTTCTCAGAGATGAGATATTTTCCCGCAGTAAAAAGTATCCCATATGTTGAATCGTATAACCAGCTATCATCATACGAAATTTCATCAATATCTGTCCAGTGTTTTTCTCGTGATGCGGTCACGTGATGTCTGTCTGTCTGACAGACAGACAAAAATTTTAAAAATTATATTCGGTCTCTATATCGATAATAATGACTATTTCAATAAGATTATTCAAAAAACATTTAATGTACAGTTTCGACTCAGAATTTTATTATATGTATAGTTTAGTTACATTTAAAAGAAGTATTAACTGCTTATTTGAAGTATATGTAATGAATAATGTAAATTAAATTTCACGATTAAGAGCTAATTTAAGCGCTATAATACGTAGTGGGAGTGAGTTTTAGAGTGAATACTCTAACAATCTCGTTTGGTACGTACGTAATATTATGGTCGAGGCCATTTAATTTGAAGAAGTAACTAACACACAAAGACACACACACACACACAAGAAGTAACTAACACACAAATGCACACATACGCGCATGCATGCACACATACGCGCACTCACACACACGTAAAATAAAATGCGTAAATTATATTTTACATATAAAGTGATTATTCGTCGTGGAGAGCGAGCTTTACTTCAGGATTTTAACTTTTATAAATCTAGAGGTGAAACTTTGTACTGTGATTAAATTATGCCAGTAGTTTCTAGTTACTTCATTTATAAGTACTTTAAACTATCTATGTTGTAGCAAACTGTTTAACAAGAATTGTACATTAAATAAATAAAATTAAAAAATAAATGTTTTTATGTAAACTTTTAAATACAGCAAGAGCTGTGGCACATCTAGAGTTTAACAATACAATTCAGTACAATAATGTTCAAAGTTGCTTCGTCTCGCCTTGTCGAAAGTATCGACATTATGGATGGGAGTGCCAAGAACACCGATGACATCGTAATTTTAAGGCATCATTTATACCATTATATTTTAATTTCAATATATTTTATACTAGCGACTCACCCTCGCTTCGCTTCGGGTTCGTCCCTAGACAAAAACAAATCTATCCCACGGAAACCGTACATTTTCCGGGATGATATATAGCCTAAAGCCTTCCTCGATAAATGGACTATCCAACACAAAAAGATTTTTTCAATTCCCATCAGTAGTTCCTGAGATTAGCGCGTTCAAACAAACAAACTCTTCAGCTTTATAATATTAATATAGTATAGATTAGATCAAGGTTTTCGATACCCATGAGATATACATACATATATCTCATACACATACATAAATTGAAACTGATATTTTAAATAAAACTATGTTTTTAGATATTTTGAAATTGAAAATATGAAAATGTGATTGAATTCATTTTATAACTTTGTGGGTCTGTCTAAAACCTTACTCTCACGTGACCAAGATTGCTGTAAAGCATTCGAAACATCGTGAACCTAAACTCAAAATGAATCCGCGAAAAAATCCGAAAAGATAGATTTATTTAAAATATCTAATATTCGCGTAAATCTAAAAAAAAGTATTAAGTTGAAACTGATTTTGAAATTCATTTGAATATTAATAACAAAATTTGATGCATTACCAGAGTTCCTTAATTAGTTTTCATACGAAACCGAGGCTTACGTTAAATTGTATATTTATGTAAATATCAAGATCTGAACTTTGTGAAATATTGAACTTAGAGCAAAAATATTTAATGGTTTAAAAGTTATCGCGTTAACTTTTATTGCTGTTTATAGCATCGCATTAGCCGGCGTCATTATCTAAGTTTTCATTATACTCTTAGTTGAGGTAAGTTTTTTAATATACTGTGTACAGTTGAATGGGAATGTTCTTGTTGGATTAAAATTTTTCTTAAAACTACGTGTTGTCTATGGAATTATCTTTTTACATAATTGTCCCATATATTCCGTACTTTCAGAAAGGGACACTTTCTCTGCACAACGTAACGTACGTCGAAGGAGCTGCGGGAGTAAACGTATTCTCCATCTATATTAGTAAACTAGCAACTCACGCTCGCTTCGCTCGCGTTCGTCCCTAGGTACGTTTTCATGGTAAGCTATGTTTATCCATAAATAGTAGCTTGCTACTCCTAAGATATTTATTTAAATTATATAGCGATTTACCCTCGCTTCGCTCGGGTGCGTACGCTGTACGCGGATTTTGTTCACAATTTCATGGGTTTAAATTTTTTTCGCGGAACCCTAGTTTTTTTCTTAAATAAAAGAGTAGTAGTAGTAAGAGTAGAATTTCTATTCTTATAACATCAGCTATCTGCCAGTGAAAGTCCCGTCAAAATCGGTCCAGCCGTTTCAGAGATTAGCCGGAACAAGCAGACAGACTGACAGACAAAAATTTTAAAAATTGTTTTTTTCTTATAAGTACCATATTATAAGTACCATATAAACTTTCACATGCATTTAGTAAAAAGCTATTATTTTGACATTACAAACAGACACTTCAATTTTATTTATCTGTATAGATTGGTGTTTGCTTCAGGGATTTACAAAAATAATTCCTTATGGTTAATTAACATTAAGTCGCAATATACTCGTATGCGACGTTCGTTCATTAAACCGATTATACGTAACTTTTTACTTCTTTATAGGCTTAAAATTGCTAAGGAATAAAGAAATTATGACAATAACGTACATTTTTCTTATTATTTTACTAGTAACTTATCCACGCTTCGCTCGGATATGTCCCTGGCCAAGTAACCGATAAAAGTAAAGTAAATAACCGATAAAGTGTTTTTTTCAATGAAAGTTATTGTGATTATTGACATTAAGCACATTTTTATTGAAAGAACTTGGCAGTAATAGAACTTCCCATATTTCCATTACTGAAAAAATAATTCAGAATCGGATCAGTTTCAAACATTACCCCATACATACAAACTTACAAACTTTACCTCTTTAATATTAATGTAGAAGAATACAATTTCAACATAAATTACTTATAAAACAATTAATTATATTCATATTTCAACACAGAACATAAATGGTTGTGTAATTACATAAACAAGACTAATGGCACTCGGACGTGACGTAAATCATTCGCTTAAGCAACTTTTTCTAGTCATTTGTTGCTTGTCCTCTTTATAATAGTCTGAATTATTACAAGATGTTATCTACGACTCTTATTGTGGGTATTTATATTTCTAATTAATAGCTCTAACTTAACTGCCTTGTTGAGTGGTTAGCTTATACAGGCTGCAAATCTGGGGGTCTTGGATTTGAGTATATTCTTTACTAGCGACTCACCCTTACTGCGCTCGGATTCGTCTCTAGGTTGACCCGGACTCGAACCCAGGATCTTCGGGTATGCAGCCATCTAACCATAACATCTCTAACTCTTATAATATGAGTTGAAAAATTATGAAAGATTTGATATAATAGGACTTCAAAAATATTTTGAAGCCAGGACATTATTTTCAATAAAGAACAATAAATAAAATCTAAGCTTTAAAACTATTATTACTAGGATATCTTCTTCTTCTATATATAAATAAATAAATAAATAAAATAAATATGTTGGAACATTAACACACAGCACCATCTAGTTCCATGGCAAACTACGAGGCTTGTCTTATGGATACCAGATAGCTGATACACTACACATATATAACTTTAAAATATATACATATTATAAATATAAAAACCCATGCCTGAGTACAATCATTCGTGCCACATAAATTGATGTCCCCAGCGGGACTCGAAACCGCGACCGCTGGCACAGCAAGTACGGTCACTACAAACTGAGCCAAACGTGTATTTTAAAAGTATATGAAAAAAATTAGGTTAAGAAGCATTTCGCGGTTATTTACTAGAAAAATTTTAACTTCAGACCTACGTGATGTCGACTTTTGGATGAGTGACAAAGCAACACTCGCAAGAACATTCTTTGTTGTTTTGATTTTCCAGATTTAGACACTCTCACGTACACGACAAAATTGTCACGTTTTTTTTTTTCTATTTTTAATAGCAATTAGATTCTTTTGTTTTAAATGTAACTAGTTTTTTTATAATATCAATAGGTACATGTGCGTAATCTATACGTATAATAAAATTCTGAGTCGAATCTGTACATTAAATATTAAAATATGTTTATTAAGCTTATTGAAATAGTCGTTATTATCGATGCAGAGGCCGAAACTATAGTTTTTAGAATTTTTGTCTGGGAACGCCTGACAAGAAAATCACTGGACAGATTTTGATGAAATTTTTTGTGATGGTAGCTGGGTATCCGGGTCAACATATAGGATACTTTTTACTGCGGGAAAATCTCTCATCTCCGAAAAATCTAAGTAATTACTGTGGTGTACAATAAAGTGTATGTAAATAAATATTTTCCTTATAAAATTCGAATCCGTTACCTATGACTCAGTAAAGACAGCTACTTGCACACTATCACTGTATCAAGTTAACACTATAATTTTAAATACAGATGACTGTATTCCCTAGAATTTATTCATTTTCACAGAAACAGTACAAATTAGGTTTCTGTACAAGTTAATTACGTTCTGGCTTTCTGATTACTACAAAATATCTATTTATTTAGCCTTAGCTATAAGGCTAAGGCTAAATAAAACTCTGTATTTTCACTTAGAAGTACCGATGTTGATAGATAGTGAGTAATATCTACGTTTATCGCTATACTAGTATATATTATAAGATCTGTGATAATATTTAATACTAGCGACTCACCCTCGCTTCGCTTCGGGTTCGTCCCTAGACAAAAACAAATCTATCTCACGGGAACCGTATATTTTTCTGGGATGATATATAGCCTATAGCCTTCCTCAGTTAACGGGCTATCTAATGCAAGAAGAATTTTACAAATCGGATTAGCAGTTCCTGAGATTAGCGCGTTTAAGCAAACAAACAAATAAACAAACAAACAAACTCTTCAACTTTATAATATTAGTATAGATTGTACTTGAACATTAAACCTGTATAGAACATAATATTATAGCATTCATTAACCAAATAAAGTGCTTTTAACTCAATTGTCCTAAATGTTGCTCTCGTATCGCGTTGTGACCTAATTTGTCCTCCCTAGATCACAAAAACTCCTTAGCAAATGTCGGTACAGTGGAGTTTGAATATGTTATACTGGATGCGACAAAGCCATAATAATATTATAATTAATTATTTATACTTCTGCCTCGTACATCTAGTGGCTAGTACGGTTGCAGATCAGGAGGTCCTGAGTTCGAGGCCCAGTTACAGCATAGTATAAGTAGAAGTTATTGGTTTTTTGGTTAAGAGATTCTCAGAAGCGAGTAGCGACGCGGATTCATTTACTTGGTAGTATTTACAATTTCTATGCCTCAGAGGCTTCGGATCTTTTTCCAATTATGTCAAGTTGTTATCCCACCGGAAATAACGCGTGCGCGCACACATTGCACACTATAATATCATATCACCTGCGCACATGGCTAGTCTCAGTGATATTTGACACCGTGGCAGAATTTGATCTGGAGTATATTGCAATTATTAATATTTTTTAAGAGTTTCTGAAGATGTTTGGAGATTTATCACTCACACAAGTAAATTGTTTAAAAGATTTAGCTGAAAATTTGCACACAGATAGACCATGTTCTGATCTGAAGTTCTGAAGCTACGTTAAATCCCCCCTTAAGCATTACCATGGGAATAGTAATAAATTTGATGATTTAAAGTTAATAATTAAAAAAAAAACCGGAAAGACTAGGTACATCCATCCAACGCTATAACTTTGTTCACTAATCCCCATGGGTGTTACGCGCGAACGAGCCACCGGTCCGGCTCGAGTTAAACCGCTCAGTAGCAATTAAGATGATATTACGTAATGTAAGTACAAAACATTAGCTGTTATAATGGTATTCAAATAAGGATCAAGATAGTTTTGGGTTATATTTAAAGACTAGCGACTCACCCTCGCTTCGCTTCGGGGTTCATCCATAAACAAAAGAAATTGATCCCACGGGAACCTTATATTTTCTGGGATGATATATAGCCTATAGCTTTCCTCAGTTAACGGGCTATCTAATGTATAAAGAATTTTTCAAATCGGATTAGTAGTTCCTAAGATTAGCGCGTTCAACCAAACAAACTCTTAAGCTTTATAATATTTTTATAGATATGTATGAGTCAACTACCTTTACATATAGCTTTACTGCCCTCGCTTTACTAGAGTGCGCCCCTACGTGTCTTATTGGCATACATTTTATTATTTTATTTGAAGGCGTTTAGGCAAACTTATGAAAACTTCGTTCATAATATCAGTGTTGATAAAATTCTAACAATATCAACTTTAAAGTTGTTTATTATATATCTGTTTGTGATAATTTATTAAAAGTATACCATTTTATTTTATTCTGCTGGTAAATAAAACGTATGAAGCAAGAAACAACACGTTAATTTAAATTACATGACATATAAGTTACAAAAATAAAATACCCGAGTGCGTAAAAAACTAACTAAAAAGATGAGAACGAGTTGACGAAGAAAAACAGTAGTCGGAGATCCTACTAATTTTATAAATGTGAAAGTTTGTGAGGACGTATGTATGTCTGGATGTATAGATGTATGGATGTTTGTTACTCTTTCACGCAAAAACTATTGAATGGATTTTAATGAAACTTTACAATAATATAGCTCATATATCAGAATAACACATAGGCTACTTTTTACAAGACTCGCAATTAGTATAAACATGTAGATACTAACAACGTCATGCTGTCAAGATTTATCTAACCATGACATATGAATTATCAAAATCGGTTAAGCCGTTTAGTAATTACTAGGGAACATAAAGTCGGACATACATACGTATATACATACAGTTCAAACACATAACTCTCCTTTAGGCTTCGTCGCAGTCGGGTAATAAATATGTATGTGCAATACAAATAATGCCACAATCTAGAATCAAAGCTAAGACCTACACCGGCAGGACAAAGAATAAAGCGCTATAGTATGGGAAAGCTTATACACATAGCTTTTGTATAGCTAGTTTAAATAGAAGGCAGACTTAATCCCAAAGGATGGTAGACACGTGTTGAGTGGTAAGTGCACTGTAAAACGTCGAGTGCCCTTTGCAGAGCTTAGGAAAGCTTATATCATCAGGTTAGCATATTCCTATATTTTTGGCGACTGGTTTTACGATTGAATCCTTCGTCTCCTGCTTTGACAAACGTTGTGTCCCTCATATATATGGGCATTGGACTAATAATCGCTCTCAGTCTATTTCAATATTAAATTAAAACTAATAATAATACTTGCGTTATAAATTAATAATATAATTAACGCGAATATTTTACATTTTAATTAAATAATATGTTGGGACATTAACACAATATTGTCTAGTTCCACGGTAATATACGAGGCTTGTGTTATGGATACCAGTTGATACACTACACATATATAACTTTAAATACATACATATTATAAATATAAACACCCATGACTGGACAAACATCACACAAATAAATGCCCCCAGCGGGGCTCGAACCCGCGACGGCTGGCACAGCAAGTTGCACTACAAACTGAGCCAAACTTCTCGTCAAAAACTAGTTTAAACTACTTTCGGATTTTTTTAGCGTCTGGTCCAATAACAATCTAACACGTGTCATTTTGTTCATTGATATTGTATCCTACCATGGGCATATCGCTGTAGTGAGGGTAAGTATTCGTGTAAGAATTTGTGGTTCCAAAAACAATGAAAAGGTTAACCTGTGTTAACTCCCTCGCCCCCGATTTAACTTTTCCACCTACGATAACCGAGTTTGATTTTGATAAAGTATTTTAAGTGTCACCTTGAGGTGAAGTCCACCAACTCGCACCCCATGGTGAATATGGCCTGATACTTCACATTAAAGGGTGACTCGTCCTCAGCAGTGATTTGTAATATTATCTACTAGCGACTCACCCTTGCTTCGCTTCGGGTTCGTCCCTAGACAAAAAAAAAATCTATCCCACGGGAACCGTACATTTTTCCGCGATGATATATAGCCTATAGCCTTCCTCAGTTAACGGGCTATCTAATGCAAAAAGAATTTTTCAAATCAATTTAGTACTTCCTGAGATTAGCGCTTTCAACCAAACAAATAAACAAACTCTGCAGCTTTATAATAGTTTAGTATAGATAAAAATAGTTGTAGGTTACGTTTTATTTCATCAATTAAGTTTACATTGAACATAACTCAATTGCACAAAGTCATCGCAACTTGCTTGAGCGAAGCTCGGGCTGATGAATAGTAATATAATTATTAATTCATATGAGCTTTACTTAGCTACATCGATAATTGTATGCTAGATAATAAATTATTCAAAATCTCAACATAGACGATGCCAAAGAGCTAATTGCGAAGGCGCTCTCTCGAGTGTACTAGCCTCGCAATAAGGGTTGGCGCGGGGGTCTCCAGGGCATTGTATTTCCGTACCGTCTAATCTCTGAAATTCAGTAAAATTTCGCTTTAATTATGATAGGACTATTATTATATATGTATATTAAAGTTGGTAACTGTGTGTTTTTTTGCTCTTTTAAGTTGGATTTGGATGGAGGATGGATGGAGAGGAGTTGTATAGAAAAACTAAGGCCTGGAGTAATACATAGGCTAGGTTAGGTTCCTATGGCCTACCACTTCGGTGGGCGGTGTGGTGAGCCCCACATTACCACCTATAAGTGGTAGTATGCGTAAATGCATTTCTCAACATTAAAAAAAAGGTTCCTAGGGCCCAAGCTAAGTGAGGGTAAGCCGTTAATATTTAACATTATGTTTTACCTATTGTAAATAAAAACACCAAAGGACAATAATCATCACCAATGTTTAAAGCTGAAGTTTTTTTTGCTTTAGTTCGTTTGAACGCGCTTATATCTAGAACTACCAGTCACTTCTATTGTCTGTAATTTTATATCTTATTCAATTTATATAAAGTCTATATGTACACATTTATACTAATATTATAAAGAGGTAAAGTTTGTGAGGTTGTAGGGGTAATCTCTGGATCTACTGAACCGATTTAGATGAAATTTGATAAGAAGATAGTTTAAGACCCTGGAAAGGACATATACTTTTTATCTTGGAAATCATCCCTTAAGGGGGTGAAAATGAGAATGAAAGTTTGTAGGGGATCCAAGCTAAGGACGAACCCGAGCGAAGCGTATATGTATATATATATATTATATACGCTTCGCTCGGGCGTATATATATATATATATATATACACATGATATATATGTATGGTAATTTACATTGTCTTTCTTGAATCTTTTTCATACGGCATGATGTAGACTCTATGTAAACATATAATGCATAATACCAGTGGGGTCACTCAAATTTTGCGGTCGATTCATATAATATGTATATTTTTGTATATATAATGTATTTTTGTACGTATATTGTGTAATATTTATCAATTATGCACCGATTTTTATGATTATTTTATCATTAAGCTATATCCGTTAATAAAAAAAAAAACTTCTAAGACTGAAATAATGTGTACGCGTACTTCTGTTTCATCATTCCAGTTTAAATAACAGCACATATATATGTACATATAATATATGAGCAATTTCTAGCCATATACATATATGTAATATAGGTTGAAAAAAATTAATTAAGCAATGACCTTCAGAATCTAGAAGGGTTCATCCTACATAAGTGGGTCTAACCGTAGCATGAATAGCCAGATGAAATGGGATTAGTTTTCCCTAAATGGTTTTATAGGGATGTGTAATATGGGGAACAGTCCCTAGACAATGTTAATACATAAACATATTCAAAGCCTATTCGCAAATACTTTGGTATTACTTCGTAAAGCATATTCAAGAATATCTTTTAGATATACATTTGTTTAAATAAGATAATTTTAAGTTACTTACATATGTATATCCAAATAACTTTTTGTTTTATTAAAATAATGTTATTCATTTAGTTGTCTTTATAAAATTTGCACTTGTATTCTTTTCTAATTTTTAGGGTTCCGTACCGCAAGGAAAAAAACTGACTAAAAAAAAAGAAATTAAACTAAATTGAAACAAAAAACTTTAAGTTAACTTTTTAGTGTTTTGTTTTGAAGTCGGTTTTATTTTTCTGAAGCTTTTATTTTTCCATTTTTAGTTCAGTTATAGTAGTAGCAAAGTAAGAAGAAAGTATTTTAAAAAAATTCAATTTATAAATTATTATCTTCCATGTGAGGTCTGCACTGATTAAAGTACGGAGTCATTTGAAGTGACAAGGAAGGCAAATCATTTCAGTATACCAATCTGAAAATGCTCACTATCTATAACTAGCGACTCACCCTCGCTTCGCTCCGGGTTCGTTCCTAAACAAAAACAAACCTATCCCACGGGAACATTTTTCCGGGATGATGAGCCTTTAGCCTTCCTAAATAAACGGACTAACTAATGCAGAAAGAATTCTTCAAATCGGATCAGTAGTTCCTGAGATTAGCGCGTTCAAACAAACAAACAAACTCTGGCTCTTTATAATATTAGTATAGATTAAACACACTCTGTGGTATACTCTAATATTTTCAACAATAAATAACTATACATAGATATTAATATTTTAAGTTTGTAATATTTTTATTAAAAGACAATTTTCTATTATCAACTAGCGACTCACCCTTGCTTCGCTCGGGTACGTCCCTAGGTACGTTTTAACGGTTAGTGATTCCCATACAAAATAAGCAGTTCAGAACTTTTTGATTTTCCAGCTGTTTTTTTTGTTTTCGCTATTTTTTTTATATTTGAACCACCCCTGACACACCCCCAACAAAACAAAAAACAAGAATTATTCAAATCGGTCCAGACGTTTTTGAGTTTTAGCGAGACTAACGAACAGCAATTGATTTTATATATATATGGATAATCAATAATAATTAATTAATAAGTTAATATGCGCTAAGCTGCTCCTAATATGGAATATCTGCCAAAACCATATAACAATGTATATCAGAAATACAGCATATTATGTTAAGGGTTCGTACTCACGACTTTTGACATTACTAATATTTACAACTAGCGACTCACCCTCGCTTCGCTCGGATCCGCCCCTAGGTTGCTTCCCAGAACAAAATTAATTAATTTGGTTTTAATTGTTTTTTCGTGGGACCCTATTTTCTTTTTTCTAAAATAAAAGTAGCCTAAGTTACTTCTTATTACATGAGCTATCTGCCAGTGAAAGCCCTGTCAAAATCGGTCCAGCTGTTTCAGAGATTAGCCGGAACAAACAGACAGACAGACAGACAAAAATTGTAAAAAATGTTGTTTTGGTATATGTACCGTGTATACATCCATATTATGTATTTAGTAAAAAGCGGTTATTTTAATATTACAAACAGATATTCCAATTTTATTTATCTGTATAGATTAATCAATTCTGGTATTAAAAATCAAAAAGTATGTGTATGTCCATATGTCACGCAGCAATAGATGAAGTATGTTAAGGATATTATATCGTGATTTTTCATAGAGAAAGTAGCATAGAGAGTACTATAAGATACTTTTTAACCAAAGTGCACTTGTGTTTGCGCACACACTTCTGTGCTATATCTCCTGTCCATATTGCTAGGACTCAGTGTGGTCGTCGACGAAAACGGTTATACTTAAAATCAGTTTAGTAGTTTTCGATATATTGTGTTGCCAGCGATCGCGGGTTTGAGTCCCGCTGGGGGTATGTGTTTGTGTGATGAGCACGAATGTTTGTACTCCAGCCACGGATATTTATATTTATAATATGTATGTATTCATAGTTATATATGTGTAGTGTATCAACTATCCGGTGTCCATAAGACAAACCTCGTAGCTTACCATAGAACTAGATGGTGCTATGTGTTAATGTCCCAACATTTTTATTTATTTACTAGCAACTCACCCTCGCTCCGCTCGGGTTCGTCCCTAGTTACGTTTTAACGTTTAGCTCAGAGATTAGATATTTTCCCGCTATAAATAGTATCCTATATGTTGACCCGGATAACAAGCTATCATCATACCACATCAAAATCTGTCCAGTGGTTTTCCCGTGATGCGGTAACAGAGAGACAGACAGACAGACAGACAAAAATTCTAAAAACTATAGATTCGGCCTCTGCATCGATAATAATGTCTATTTCACTAAGATTTTCCAAAAAATATTTAATGTACAGATTCGGCTTAGTTAGAATTTTATAATATGTATAGATATAGATGACAGGTATATGGTGTAAGAAATATAATAATTTCATGCTTATTAACTCAGTTATACGTAATTGGATGTCGCTTCCATTCGATCATCAAAAACAGTGTGTGCCAATATTCTGCATCATGTATTCTATACATAATTGCTATAATTGGCAGCTGGTGTCTGATGCATAGCGCCTCCCGTAGGTATTACCGTAGACTATAATATAGAATATGAGAATTTTATATTTCTTTCTATTATATTATACGGTACGTTTTAACACTAGAAAGACGGGCGGGGGTCATATGACGCTTTTTGGAATTCAGGGTTAGGTAATTCCAAAGTTATTGGTTTTTTTGACATATCCTCTCGTGACTTTTATTAAAATGGTTCAAATTTACATTTAAAAATGTTAACATTGTTATATAATCATTACATCAAATAAAATCATACATCTACCTACAAAGACGGCACCGGTCATTTGACCCATGCGGCATTTGTAACAGTAAATATATCCAATAGCGGGTAAACTATAATATTTATATTAGCTGTAGTTGTGAAATATAATGAACACAATTGTACTTTATTTCTACTCTTGCTTTCGTCAAGTAAACAGTATTCTTTAGATGTGTTACTATGCCTCGACTTACTGATAGTCAAATATTAGCATCACTACAATCTTTGCCTGAGGATCAATCAGATGGTGAGAGTGAAGAGATATATAGATACCAAAATGATCCCGAAGAAGAGATACATACACCCGAATCAAGCTCTTCGAGTAGTGGCGACTCAGATGATAATATACCAATAGGTAATTACCTACTCCATTCTTTTCATTATTAGACACGATTTGAAATATCTTATTGGTAAATAAGTACATGTTATATTTTTTTACAGCTACTGTGCAAAATCAACAACAACATAAAGGAGGAGGGCTAAGAAGGCGAGTGCGCGGTGTTCGCAGAATACAATCTCCATGCAATGATATTGAAAAGAATATGTTGTCATCTGGTGGAGTATTGTGGAAAAGCGCCTCTGAAAATGAACCTGGACAAACAGGTAGACGAGCACGACACAATATTTTGACTGAACAACCTGGTCTGACTCCCTATGCACGAAGGCAAAATGGCGATAGGTTTATGACTGCTTGGAAATTATAAGTTAATGATAACATTCTGCGACACATCAAAACATGCACAGAGACTGAAGCTCATGGAGTACTTGGACATTCAAATTGGTCAATCACGTTACAAGAACTTAATAAATTTATCTCAATTTTATATGAGAGAGAGGTAAGAAGTCACAAACAAGACAGTGCGTAGAAGAAACTTTATACTGCAGCTAGCTCTTGAACTCAGTGACATTTCCGATCAACCTGATGCCTCGGCGGCGAAGTCGTCTACTGTCGGTACGAGGAAAAGGCGTCACTGCTCCTCTTCTGGTTACAAAAACAAATCAAACAAGGTTTGCGACATATGTAAAAAACCTTTGTGCCAAATTTCATCCAGATCTCTAGAGTCGTTCTGGTGTGATTGAGTAACAAACATCCATCCAAAATTTCGCTTTTATAATCATAAAATTAATTGAAAAACTACTTGAGTAGTTCAAAATGCAATTAAATAAAAAAAAAATAACATTACTATCATTTAAAAAAATTAGTAAGTAACATTAGTCAAAGACTGACATCTAGCAACAGAAAAATGTACCACATGAGCTTTTGCTGGGTTTGAAAGTATTCCAAAACAATATTATTTTTATTCCTATCTCTACGCAAAAAATCGCTTCATTGCTTTGCTCATTTGCTGTGAGAAATAAGTTTATATACAATTTCTCATTACTAATATTATAAATACAAACATTTGTGAGTGTGTGTTTGTCTGTAAAGGCTTTAAGAATTTGACTTTGATTGATTGAAATTTGGAATTCCTATAATCTAAGCCCTCTAAATAAGGCATAAGCTACATAATAATATTCCTGAATAATTAATAGTAATAGGCTACGTTTTATTGATTGATATGCGAATATTTGAAATATTGAATACTACTAGTTTTTTAAATCTAATACCTTTAAACGAGAAATTCTTGTATATTTATTTATTGATTTATTTATACCGGCGATTTCGGAAACGGCTCTAACGATTTTGCTGAAATTTGGTTTGTATGGGGGCGATAAATCGATCTAGATTACTCTTATGTCTGGGAAGACTCGTGCTTTCGAGTTTTCATGTGGTTTTCTTTCGCAATATTCCACGCAAAATGTGGTCGATGATTTCGCAGCTTTGGCGTAAGTATCGTAGTCAAGCGGCCAAGGCGCAAGATTGACGATCACAGGTGTCCGTATTCGAATCCCGTCGGATACAATGTTCTTACTTTTGTTTTTTTTTTGTATTTAGTCAAGCTTTTAATTTTTTTTTGTTTTTAAGCCAAATTAAAAAGAAAATTGTGCCTTTTGCCAAAAACTTCGAGCGAAGCTCGATCACCTAGGTACTACTACTAAATTAAATACATTTTTTATAATTTTTCGCGGTTTTATATAGATTTTTGTCTTATCAGTCAAAACGTCGAGAGCAAAAAGACAAAATAAAGAAATTTTCAAATTAAAAAAATGTTTTATTTTAATGTCAAAAAATCCACCTAAATCTAAGAACTTAGACGTACTTACCACTCGAGCGGAGTTGCAGACAAAAAACAAGTTTAAAAATTATTAGTAAGGTTTAAGCATTGATATACACACCTATATAACATCGATACACATTTCCTATAAAACATCTCTTCAAAAAGTGGCGTCGACATATTGTGACGTTAAGTCAAACCAAAGAATAAAATTAAAGAATCGAAAGTTCTAATTGTCTAAACACAAAATCAAACTTACGCACACCACATAAAGTAATTTTTTTAACGAAACAACGTACGTTTTAATTTTGTCATTCGTAAAGCAATGAACAAAAGAGATTTGGGAAAAGCGCATAATTTCAAATTATGTGCATCTTTTTGAGGACACTTATAATACGCTTAATGTGTATTTTGAGTTTTTATAAATCAATGGGTTTAAGAGATTTAAAACGAAAATGTTGTAGAATTGGTCTTTGACTTTTTTTATTAGAAGCGTTATAGTTAATTATTTTCCTTCATAAAATATCATATCTCAGCATCAAATATTATTAAGTAATATATTCCATTGGTAAAAAAATAAACTTAATTTATTTATGTTTCTTTTCACTCTATAAATGTCTGATAATTAT
Source organism: Fabriciana adippe (assembly GCA_905404265.1). Lineage (NCBI taxonomy): Eukaryota > Metazoa > Arthropoda > Insecta > Lepidoptera > Nymphalidae > Fabriciana > Fabriciana adippe. The sequence continues at coordinate 1,454,266 of FR989993.1, forward strand.
AAAGAAAGTACTTATATGTAAAAGTACAAAAAAAACATAAAATGCAACTTGAAAGATACAAAAAAGAAGACGTTAAAAAATAGTATTCTGTAATTTTTTTATAATTTTAATATGCCTATAACTGTGTAAAAATTTTAATTTTAATTATAAAAATAAATATGTATGTTATGTATGTATTCGGCCCTTTTTAACGTCCCACGGCTGGGCACGGGCCTCCCTTCAATACGAGGGGAATCATGCATAGACCACCAAGCTGGCCAAGTGCGAGTTGGCGGACTTGCTAGGTTCTCTCAGACATGCAGGTTTCCTCACAATGTTTTTTCTCCACCATAATAAAATAAATATAGTTTTAACAAAACCTTTTTATATATTTTAGTGACATCTTAGCTTTTTCAACCTACGACATAAACGTGTAAAAGTAATGAAAACGGTATAGTATATGTGTTGATACGGTTATTTCCTGGCCATATCCGCGTAGGAATTTAATATTGTGCAGCGGGTTGCTCCAATTAAGTCACATACCTGCTTGTCTCCGGGTATCGATCATTTGCTACAGGTGTTTTAGCGTAGAGACCTGTCTTTTCTTACTTTTTTACCCAATTGCCTCAGGGGAGTTATGTGTTTCGAGTGTATGTACGTGTGTCTAAAATAGACGTATAATCTATACTAATATTATAAAGAGGAATGATTTGATTTTTTGTTTGTTTGTTTGTATTGAATAGGCTCCAAAACTATTCTACCGATTAAGATGAAATTTAGTGAGAAGATAGTCTGAGATCCTTGGAATGACATAATATAGTTTTTCTCCCGGAAGTCATCCCTTAAGGTTGTGAAAATGTGGATGAAAATTTGTATGAGGAATCAACCTAGAGACGAACCGGACGAACCGGTGGGTCGCTATTATAATTATACTCGTAATATAAAATCGTATCATTTCAATGTTTTTAATTAATAGAGGTAGTGGAGGTTCATGTTAATTGTGATTGGATTATTTTTCTCGCAATTAGACTTTTTCATGTATCGTTAGTTCAAATAAACATATTAAAGTTATAAAATTTTTATCAATGAAACTAGCGTTGCTTATGGCTTCGCTCGCGTAGTTTATATAATATTAGCGACACACCCGGGTTCGTCCCTAGGTTGCTTCCCAAAACAAAATTAATTAATTTAGTTTTTTTTTATAATACTTTCTTAGATTTACGCGAATGTTTGACATTTAAATAAAACTATCTTTTCGGATTTTTTCGCGGATTTATTTTGATTTTTGGTTCCCGACGTTTCGATTGCTTTACAGCAATCATGGTCACGGGAGAGACTGAGGTGTTAGATGTCTCAAAGGTATTATATAGTTGTTACAGACAGCCTACCCACAATAACAAAATGAATTCAAAAAACTTGAAAATTGGCACCAAAGTACCTTACAATATTTGTTAATTTTAATTTTAAAACATTTTTAAAACATTTTTATAATTTTAATTACTTTTATATTATATAATTTTATATAATTTATTTAATTTTAGCTTTATTATTATAATTATTACAATTTTTTAGAAAATTTATTGATTAATAATCTATATTTAGTGTTGCCATTAATATATTTATAACTATAAAGAAAAAATAAATTATTAATTATTTAAGCCACATTATTATTCTATGTGTAATTAAAAAAAATTTTTTTTAAAAAAATTTTTTTTAAAAAAATTTTTTTTAAATTACACATAGAATAATAATGTGGCTTAAATAATTAATAATTTATTTTTTCTTTATAGTTATAAATATAATAATAGCAACACTAAATATAGATTATTAATCAATAAATTTTCTAAAAAATTGTAATAATTATAATAATAAAGCTAAAATTAAATAAATTATATAAAATTATATAATATAAAAGTAATTAAAATTATAAAAATGTTTTAAAAATGTTTTAAAATTAAAATTAACAAATATTGTAAGGTACTTTGGTGCCAATTTTCAAGTTTTTTGAATTCATTTTGTTATTGTGGGTAGGCTGTCTGTAACAACTATATAATACCTTTGAGACATCTAACACCTCAGTCTCTCCCGTGACCATGATTGCTGTAAAGCAATCGAAACGTCGGGAACCAAAAATCAAAATAAATCCGCGAAAAAATCCGAAAAGATAGTTTTATTTAGTTTTTTTTTGTGGGACCCTATTTTTTTTTCTAAAACAAAAGTAGCCTAAGTTCCTCCTTATTACATCAGGTATCTGCCAGTGAAAGTCCCGTCAAAATCGGTCTAGCTGTTTCAGAGATTAGCCGGAACAAACAGACAAACAGACAAAAATTGTGAAAAATGTTGTTTTGGTATATGTACCGTGTATACATCCATATGCATTTAGTAAAAAGCGGTTATTTTAATATTACAAACAGACACTCCAATTTTATTTATCTGTATAGATAATTGCTTATAACGTTATAACCTATTTTTTAAAGTTGGATTTTTATATTGCTCTGGTTTTTAATATCTTTTCTAAAGTTCGAGCAGTTATAAAATTCTTTGTGACATTGGCGAAGTAATCTGTGCTCAACACGTTTTGAAGCCATTAACAAGATAATTGAATTGAATTGAACAAGTATACATTATTATTATTTGACTTTTTTATTGCGTAACATTATCATCTGTAAGATAATACAGATATCTGTAAGATAAAGATATGATAGTGGATATATTTTACACTAGCGACTCACGCGTTCGTCCCTGGGTACGTTTTCGCGGTTAGCTATGTTTATACATAAATAGTAGCTTGCTACTCCTAAGATATTCAGTTAAACTATATATCGATTTACCCTCGCTTTGCTCGGGTGTGTACGCCGTACGCGGATTTTGTTCACAATTTTATGGGTTTAATTTTTTTTCGCGGAACCCTGATTCTTTTTCTAAATTAAAAGTAGCCTAAGTTACTCCTTATAACATCAGCTATCTGTCAGTGAAAGTCCCGTCAAAATCAGTCCAGCCGTTTCGGAGATTAGCCGGAACAAACAGACAGACAGACAGACAGACAAAAATTGTAAAAAATATTGTTTTGGTATGTATATGTACCGTGTATACATCCATATGCATTTAGTAAAAAGCGGTTATTTTAATATTACAGACAGACACCCCAATTTTATTTATCTGTGTAGATAATAGTTATTATAAAAATATAAATATAATGTATATTTTTTAAATTATTAATAATAAATTTGACTCTCACTACCACCACACTTCCGCTACACTCATTTTTCCAAAGTATTGACTAACCCTACAGTAACGCCTAAAGAAATTTTACTTCAAAAATAGTTGAAAATCTCTATTTGTAAGTTAATCTACTCAACTCGTCCGTACAGACGGATAACAGTTCATAATGTATTATGCACGTAGACAAATGAGTGAGATTGTTGAGCTTTTGAATTCCACGCTCTACTTCGATAAGTCCGTTTCATAATAACTACGTTTTTCTTTTTATTTATTAAGGACTAACTCTGGTCTCTGGTTTCACTCGTTATGTTACGACGATTTAAAACATATACTTACAAATAAATTAAGTAGTTTTTATGTCACATGTGAACTGTTTTTCTTTTCAGGAAGATTATAGTCTACTTTAGTTTTGCTTTAATCCTGTATTTAGTGACAGAAAAAATTATGTGACAGTTCTAGAGATTAGTCCGGAGATATAAACATGTCACATAATTTAGCTGATAAAGTATGTACATAAACAAAAATTTGTTCATTGTTATTTGGTCTTAGGTATCATCTCAAAACCATAAGTGTTATAGGGTTTTTATTTAAAATAAGATACAAACATTTATTTCAAAGAAGCATTTATTATTTAATTTATATACATTAGTCATAGAAAAACAGATAATACAACTTTTTTATGTCCTGATGCCCTACATATATCGTATTTTTCCCGTGCACGAATATCCTTCATTAGTTCAGATGGTGATTGATGGAAGTAACGCTGGGTATGATAGTGATGGGTCGATTTTTAATCTCATCTTATAAAACACTAGCGACTCACTCTCGCTTCGCTTCGGGTTCGTCATTAGAAAAAACAAATCTATCTCACGGGAACAGTACATTTTTCCGGGATGATATAGCCTATAGCCTTCCTCAGTTACCGGGCTATTTAATGCACAAAGAATTTTTCAAATAGAATTAATAGTTGCTGAGATTAGCGCGTTCAACTCAACAAACAAACAAACTCTTCAGCTTTATAATATTAGTATAGATATTGTTTTGCTACATTTTTTGTTAAGTTCATATATAAACGTTGCTATATTCTATGTATATAATCGTGCTATTTCCTTTGGAAGGTATTTAAAAAAGCATTATGTAACTTCACTCTTTTCTCGGCCTTGTAATTGTAAAATCAAAGATCAAAGCCTTTTTTATTCAGCATGAAAGTGTAACACTTGTTATAGAATGTAGTGATTCTGCTACCAGTTTTGAAAACATTACAGTTTTAAGAAAACAAGATTTTATATTACAGTACAACATATAACACTATGTACTAATCAAGTTTTTTTTTTGCATGGCGGCCATTTTGAAAATCGCCATCTTGTTTTTTTATTATTTCCTGTTATAGCGGCAATAGAAATATGAACGCTATGAAAATTTAAACTCTCTACCTATTATGGTTAATAACATACAGCTAGCTGACAGAGAGACGGACGGACAGCGAAGGCTTAGTAGTAGGGTCCCGTTGGCACCCTTTTGGTACGGAACCCTAAACAGCCTGCAGATAATTCTTCCTTTTTATTTTTTAACCTAGCAATAATTATAAAAGTGTTTCCTTCTCCTTTTTTATGTAGTAATTGAAAAACTGCCTTATTGCCATATTATTTATATTATTTAGGTATACCTAGTTTATATATTTTATATACGTATAAAATATCATATGTATGTATAATTTTTATTTTTCCTAACTCTGTTATTTGTTCACACCCTTCCACTTCACACTTTGCTATTTCCTTCACCTAAAGGTTGCCTGGAAGAGATCGCTGTTTTAGCGATAAGGCCGCTTCTTGTGCATTTTCCTACTACTGTATTGTTCTATTTTTTTATTTTTTCCTTCTTTATTATTATTAACTGCCCGAGTTGCATAGACTACTTCTTATTCTGACGCCTACATCACGTTCTTCTCTAGTTGGTATATTTTATTAATTGTAAAAAAAAGCTGAAAGGTTCTGGTTACCATAGGGTATTCTAACAAGGCGAGGATGGCCCGCGTGGTACGGGCCGACCGCAGGGGTGTTGTAGTGTGTGCGCAAGCGATCCTGCAATGCCCCATTGCACTGCGGCGACGGATTCCGCTGTGGGTTTTAGTGAGTAGGAGTCTCACAGTACCTTACCCATTGATGGCCGGTAAGGTCCCCATGATGGGTTTCCCCAGCGTCATCAAAAAAAAAAGGGTATTCTAACAAGGAACACTGTATTGCGTGTGATGACAGACGTGCGGGAGAAGGAACAGAGAAAACGATATAAAGTACTAGATTACATAATATTGTACCTCTTTTGGGTATGACGAAAACATATCTCATTCTAATTTAAATAAAGCCCATTTTTTATATATTTGTTTTGCTTTTTTTTTTACTATTTTTTATAAATCTTTATACTGTACGAGAATCAAACTCGCGATAATATTTGCTGCAATCAGAGATAATAATGTTTTTATTTTGCTTAGGTATATAACTCACCATGAACTTATATTTTATACTAGCGACTCACCCTTGCTTCGCTCGTATTCGTTCCTAAGTGATTCTTTAAATTGACAAAACATTTTATTTATGAACCGATAGAAATAAAACAAATATTAAATGTTAAGTGTAGCTTACCACAATACATTAGTATATACAGCACCTAAATCGGTTAAGCCGTTTCTGAGATTAGCACGCAAAAACGCACAGACAAGCAGACAAACAGACAATAATTATCATTGTTTTGGGGTTTTATTGCGTTAATAAAGACCCCTAATAATAGTTTTTCTCTAATATCTTCTATGTACAAGCAGCGATCAGTTACACTTTTATTATGTGTATAGATATTGTTGTGTTTTTACATGAATATTGTTATGTTATACTCAATGAGAGTATAAAATAAATGCTGCGGTATTTTTTACTGTATTTGTATATCATTGTATTAGTCAGAGGAATCTGTTAGTTTGAAGAAAAAATAAAACACCAATATCAAATACAAAATGAAAACGGCTTTATTGACTTTAAATGAAACCAGTCAAACAATATTTTCATTTCTCTGAAAATTATATACAATTCTAGACAGAATAAAAAAATATATAAAATAAAAATAAAATAAATAAATACCAGTTATTTATTTTATTAGAAAATAATACTGTCATTTTTACTTATGTTTATATTTTTTAATAAAGAATACAAAAGGAAAGTTAACATTATATTCTTCAATCTACAATAATTTACAATAAATTAATAAATGCAGTGTTTTTTTTTTAAATAAATTAGTAACAAAACAAATTGTGCCTTAAAATTACGACTAGAAATCATATTGTGATCTAATTAAAAATATTGGTAACGTATTGTGTAAAATTTGTTCTGAAAATAAATAAAATTAATAGTCCAGTCAGTACTTAAAATGAAATTAAAAAAATTAAAAATTATTTTATTATATTATTTGCTGTAGAAACCCATAGAGTCCATATATAGAGTCGAAATGCTTAAAAGTTCTTAAAGACATAACGTCTCGACATATCGCCTCTACCGGCAGCAAAATGGCTCGTTTTTGCAAAAAAAATGTGCATTTACTTCTGTAATATTGTTTTACAATACATTTTTGCATTTAGTCTGTCTGTAACTTTGGTTACCATAGCAACCAAATTCTAAAAGAACCAATCTATATATTAATACGTGAAGAGAAAACTTTCAACCCCTTTTTAAGCATATTGCATGTATGGAGAAGTATGAGCTTTGGCATAGTTAAAGTTTATATAAAGAAGGACTACATAAAGCCAAAATTTATTGACTTTCTTTTACCCGCGGATCCGCTCGCGTATTTTATTTATATATAATTACTTCACCGCTAAAAGATGTAGTATGATGTTAGATAACCTTCATCAATATTATACGAGTACTAACATAATATATAGATGAAAAGTTTATTTGTCTATACGTGCAAATCTCTGAATCTATGGGCTCGTTTGAATATTCTTTTGGATTTTATAGATTATCTATATAACTTAAAAAAAAAAATTCAATATCGATCAAAATTAATGAATTATGGTTGATTTCCAACCACGCGGCGATCACTAGTATAAATAAAATGGGAAATTACAACAAATTATCTAATATTAACTCAAAATAATTTTATCTCACAATTCAAAGGAAATCATCTTACTAACTGGACTATATCGTAAATAAGAACGTAAAATACATACATTCATACTAATAACACTGAGTTATCTTAACATATATCTGAAGATATCCCATACAATATCACAAAGATGACCTAACGTTTATTTTGCAGAGTTCTCAAGCAAAATATTGCACTGCCCGTTCAGTCTTCTAAAGTTTAAAAGAAAATGTAGAATTTTGTTACAGTGCAAATTTGAAATTACATGTTGAAATTTAAATGATATTTTTATAAAATAATTTAAGACGTTGAGTTGAAGATATTCTAAACAGTCATTATATAGTTTGATTATAAAACTCTAATTTAATATACTTTAAGTCTTAGTCGTGTCGATGTTCTCAGAGAGCTTCGTAAAAATCAATTAAATGGCAACAAACATTCCCTTTTTTCTAAGTCGGTTATTAATATATTTTTTATTTTCTTTCATTGCTTTTTTATTATTTAAGAAACACTTAAAAAACGAAAAATTTATTAGTGCAGGAATAAAGCTGATATCTTTATAGTTTTAAACAATATCTAACAAGCCGTGAAAATCGTAGTGTGACAGTTACTTTTTTCCTTTTGGAAGCAGATTTGGGACATGAAAATATTAATAGAAATCGAGAGATTATTATCGCCTCTACTGGTGACAGGAGAGCTGGCTCGCTTTTCGCCCAAAGAATCGGCATTGCCATTCAGCGAAGGAATGCGGCTAGCATTCTTGCCACTATTCCACGCGGACATGACTTGTACAGTAATAATTAAGTGTACATTTGTTTTCTATATACAGTTAAGTATATTTTTGTAATTTCCCTTATTGTAAGTAAACTTTAAAGTACTCTGAAAAAAGCAGTCTGAGACTACGACTCGTTCAAGACATACATATGACTCTACAATATATAAGTGGATACGACTTTGAAAAATATATAATATTATGAATATGAAGATGATATGGAGTTAACAGGGTGTTTTTGGTCCTTACATACAACTACTGGGATTAAGATGCTAAATGGCATGACGATGATTCATACATGTAAAATTGCTCATCCGAATACTATACTTTCAAAATCGATAAACAGTCACATTTCGTATGACAAATCCAACATCCAAATTACTGAATTGTGTTCTAACCAAAAATAAATAATCGATTATGGAAATTCGGCAACATAAGGTCATTCAAACGTGACTTAAGCCCTAACTTCATATTTATCATTATATCGATTACTATCGGGAGAATCGTCAGCAAATATAATATCATTAGACGATTCTGAATCGTCTGCAAATTTGATATCATTAAAATCTGTTGTTCTTTTTAACGTGTCATCTTTTTCTCTAGTATCGTTTACACGTTTGAGAGTCGATGAATTATCTTCTCGATTGTCTCGATTATCTCGTCTGTGGACTTTTACTGGGGACATTTTGAGGGTTAAATCTTTCATTGGTATCGATACATCTGTTTTCTTCTTATTCCTCTTTGGTAGTTTTGGTGAATGTAGATCACTTATACTGAAGTTAAGTGGATGTATTATGTTACTTCGATCGATTACTTTGTTAATCGATTTAATTGATTCGTTTGATTTGTTTGAGCGATTGTTAGATCGTTTTAGAGTGGCTGATGGTTTTTCTTCCGGCGATTCAGTGTTGCTGCCTGGGTCAGGACGTAGTTCCTTTGGTACAACTTCCTGCGAATAATTTAATTGTAAATAATAATAGTTGTAGTTAATTATTATAAAATATATGTTATAACGAGTTATAAGTAAGCCCTTAGCATGAAAAAGTAACCGCTTAAAATTAGATAAAGAAGTTTTTTTTCCATGATTGTTAAACATTAAAGTATTGTGAAAACAACTATATGAGCACACACTGAGGTAACTAATTTAAACTCGCAGGCGGCATTTTTAAACGACTTTAAAAAAGGAGGTTTTATGTACGTCTGTACATATTTTGTTTTTTTTTAAATTATTAATTATATTATTACGCATACGTAAAATAAAAATGAAATTATTGTCCTAGAAATAATGAATACCTCATAAATATTGTTCTTATCCATCTCATCAATAATATCGCCTTCCTCAATCGGCGGTATCCACACGAGGAATGCCGGATCCATGCCTAGATATGAACCTGGTACAGAACCTGAAACAATGTATCTTATCAACTTTCAGCATGAATTTTTACAAAAAATAAATTTATCGATTAAAGATTTCTTCGTCTTCGTAGCTTTTAATGTAAATACGAAATTTTTATTCTTTTATTTATTCACTGATGTGGAAATAACGTGCTTCGACATCGACCCAAAAAAGAGTACCCACCCTGAATTTAGTGGTTTTCATAATCTTTTTTTTTTAATGAATAGATTAAAAAATATTGTAACAACTGTTGATAAAAGAAAAAATATGTTTCTTAATTTTTATTCCTAAGTAATATAAAGATTGCTAAGTAACGAATTATATGGCAGCGAACCATGTATGTATGTACGTAGGAGTAATTCCAACTGTTCTAGATGTAATTGAATTTATTAATTGTCAAAGAGTTGTTGTTTAAGTATTGAAATCCAATCAGACAAACAGACGAAAAATCAAAAAATTATAGATTTAGATTTTAAAAACCCAGTGAAAACGCTTGCTTGAGAAACCGAGTGAAGCGGGTTCAAATATTGGGTCTCGCACCTTTGATATTTTCATGTGCGAATCATTTTCAACATGATTACCCCTTGGCTTACGGTGAAGGAAAACAACTTGAGTGAAACTGCATGTCTGAGAGAACCTAGCAAGTTTTCGAAAGACATGTGCAGTCCGCTAACTCGCACTTGGCCAGCGTGGTGGACTATTGCCTGATTCCCCTCGTATTGAAGGTAGGCCCGTGCCCAGCAGTGGGACGTTAAAAAGGGCTGAATACATATATACAAAAATATATTCTTACTCATACACACGTTATGTATATATTTCATTAATTAGCGCTACGTACCTGCATTATTAACTTCGTAATCATAATAATCGATCTCCATCTCTGGGTGTGATGTGAGGCTGAGATCGGACCGGAGCAGACGTCGGTTGCACGTCTCCTTGTTATGCTTGGGATTGTCTCTGATCCTGGCCGAAGATACGCCACTGAGAGCTGGGGAATACCAGCCCTGAACACGGAAATGGAATGTATGTTATAGAGTATGTATATGTTTGTTTGTCTGTTCGTTTTTATCTATTCTGCTCTAGTTTATGGGATACCATTAACAAAATACGATAGTTAATGTGGGTAGGATGCAATAAAGCTTAGCTTAAAATTAAACCAGATAGCTTAGTTTATAAAAAAAATAAAAATAATTAATTAAAAAAAAACTAATTGTGTAAAAAGCGAAATAACAATAAAAGAACAAGTTAAAGATGGAATAAAGCTATAACTATTAGGGAGTATTATTATAAGGGATATACATATGTATACTCACATTAGTAAGGGTCGCGGCGGAGACAGACGAAGACGCTCGACTGGTACATCTGTCCTTTTCCCACGCACTGTCACGGTCCTTCTCACTGCAGCTGTCTCTTTCACTCACACTCGTGGTGCTAGTGTGCATTTCCGCAGTAACCGCCTCGCTTGTCGACGGTTGTGGGGGTGACGTCACCTAGATGGTGTTATTCAATTAATATAATAAAATATATTTTTAGTTGAATGTTCTGTTATTAACGCTATCCTATATTTTCCTAACCTTTTTTATAACTATTAAACTTTCTTTGTCCTCTTTATTGTCGTATATGAAAAACTTAGTTTAAGCATGATAACATTATAATTTATACATGAATAAATAAATAAAAAAAAAAGATTCCGGCGAATTGAGAACCTCCTCCTTTTTGGAAGTCGGTTAATAAAATAAATATGTTGGGACATTAACACACAACGCCATCTAGTTCCATGGTAGACTACGAGGCCTGTGTTATAGATAGGTACTAGATAGTTGATACACTACACATATATAACTTTAAATACATACATATTATAAATATAAACACTCATGCCTAGAGCACAAACATTCGTGGTCATCACACAAATGTAAGCCCCCAGCGGGACTCAACTCGCGACCGTTGGCATTGCAAGTAGGGTTACTAGAAACTGAGCCAAACGTGTCAGACATGAAAAATCACATAAAATTATTTTGAGACAAAAATTATATGGTATTTCTGCCACAGTCCTCTAGATACTCAGTGGCCGCCACTTTAAAAACATTCCGGCCATTGGCCCGGACATAAAGGCAGACGTACAAAATATTTTATTATTTGACTAACAAAAACATTTTCAGCGACGAAAAATATACAATCGCGACTAATTGCTATCACACCGGACTACACAAAAACCTATACCATCCAATATCTATACAAATCCAGTTTTTTTTTCGCGGATTTATTTAAATTTTTCGTTCTCGACGTTTCGAATGATTTACAGCAATCATGGTTACGAGAGAGACTAAGGTTTTAGAAGATTACTATTACGTACCTGAGGCACGTGTGTGTTAGACACTGTATGTGATCTTCTTAACGTCGAATGCGTTATAGTCCCGGAGCCGGTGGCGGCGGGCGCGCTACTTGAAGACACGTTCTCTGGAGTGACCGTCGCCTGGCTGGTAGCACTGCCAGCACTCGCCACGCTTATATTATCTGGGATGTCTGCTTCTGCGTCTGTATGTTCTTCTTCATCTCTGTTTTATAGTAGAAGTATGAGAACATAATATTCTTTACCAATAATACGTATAAATATAAGGTTTGTTTTTTTATTCTTCTTTGATACAGCAAAAGAATAATATGCTTTATTGTTTATGATTACTATAAATTTATACATAATATGTATTTATAATGGCTAATTTCGTAGAATTACGCCTTGTATTTGAACTCTGCTTGGTTTTCTTTCCACAAAAATTTAAAATTGAATAATAACATCAAGTAAGAAACAGACAGATATTAAGACAAAAGCCTAGTGAGGGCGCTTTATATAAAATCCCCAACCCCATGATATACTTGTTTTAACAAAACGAAGTCATTGCTATCGTTAAAGAGATTTCAAAACAAACCATACACGCTTGAGTATGTAATTAGTGAGAGTCGCGTAGTGGCATTGTTCAAACACGTATCCATGGGGCGCCGATTGCGCGTTAATTATCACTTTACTTCTATAATGACGCATGTTTTGTACGGTTATTGCTAGCTAGTGTTGATTAAATATTAAAGTTACTAAATTATAGTTATTAAAAACAAATTTGTTAGAATATGTTATATATAACGGTTATTGTGACATTCCTAATTTGCTTTTAGACTAGATAAGCTGTATACCCGTATTTTATTTATTTATTTATTTATGTTTATTGGTCCACAAAAAAAAATGACAATCAAACACATATAAAATAACAATTACTTATAAAATTAATACATAGGATTGCATTTTTCTAGATGCAGACACAGCATGCATTTACAAACAAAACTTAATATTACAAAAACGAGATTTAACCTACGGTAACAATGAGGAATGGCGTTTATCTACTAATAATAACTAAAAAACTAAAAAAATATATGAATTACTAACAATAGCTATTAAATTAAACAAATTGCTTTAATTTTTTACGTAAAGAAGCTATAGAGGTATCATTAAATATATCTAATTTAAAGCGAATAGCATCATACGCTAAACACATGCGGAATAAGGGCGAGTGGCTTATTATATTAGTACTCGCGTTGGGTAGACAGAATGTCTTACGATTTTGTAGACGACTACAAGGACGTGGTACACTAAAGTTCAGTCGTAAGAGATCAGGTGAGTCAATAGACCTGTATGTGTATGTCACTTGATATTTTTGCAAAAATCCCATATAAATAATTAAATAATTTTTTGCCCTAACGGTCGAATATTTAAAAGTGATTTAGAACTCGTTTGACTATTTAATTTATTAAAAAGTAATGGAAAAATTTAATTTGTACCAATATTTTCCAGAAATACTATTTTTTTATTAAAATTACCCAGTACTTTACGTACAAAATAGAGTTCTTTGAAATATCGTTCTCTGACAAAAAATGAAATACTAGATCACGGTCTCTGTGCCTATATTGCAAAGGAGATAGTGAACTTACATATGTAGGTAATAATATTTTCTCCACACATTGCCCATACAACTTGTCTATATGAGAATGAATATCGTGATGTTTTATTCTTTACTGCTGCATTACCAATTATAAACGTCACATTTAATGAAATCCCAAAGGTACCCAATGTATGTATGTATATAGTACAAAATACTTTCTTAGATTTACGTAACTTATTAAATATTTTAAATAAACCTATTAATTGAATATTTTCGCGGATTTGTGTTTGTTTTTCGTACCCTTTGTTTAAAATGTTTTGCACCAAATATAGTCACGTGTGAGAACATTAAGAAAATATAGTTTTATTTAATACATATCTATTCAAAACTTCATATCGATATTACACTTTATATTAAACTTTGTATTCGGTCGTAGGGAAATTGTAAGATCCGTTAAATTATAATTTTACTTCTGAAATTTTCTAATGAAACTATAATCACCCGGATTGTCAATCGTCTCCTTTTCTTACAATATCACAGGACATTTTTAGGTATATTATAATTTCTCTAAGCACGTACAGTGATATTGTGAATCAATGAAATTTTACAATTTCGCTACATAATATACTCCGGGTAATTATTACTTCACTAGTTAAATTATAATTTAACGGATTTTACAATTTCCCTGCGACATATACATAGTTTAAATAATATTATTTATTAGTAAAAGATGGAACAACTAAAAGAAGTATCCGATCAGTTTAAAAAAATCGCGAATATTAGTTTCCGTGTGACACATTTCACGCTAAACGAGAAGTGAGGCGTAAAAATGTACCGAGTAGTGTTTGCAAAAACAGCAAACTATTTTTGAGAAAATTTTTGTTTTATATTTTTGGTCGTGCTTTATAATAATAGTTTCAACCATTTCGAATTCAAACGTCTATTTGCATATTTGCTTTGACGTTTACGAACATGCAGACTAACGCATGTGAAAATCTATACATATAATAAAATAGTAACAAAGCGAAATCTGTACATGTTTTTTTAAAAAAAATAATAACTGTTGGTATTGCGTACATAATATAGACTCCAAAACCATAGTTGTTGAGATTTTTGTCTGTTTACACGGTTATTGTATGCAAACGGATTTTAACTTTTAGTGTAATGGTAATTGATTATTCGGATCAACAATAAGGATATCTTTTAATACAGGAAAAAGTCTCATTCCCACAGGAAAACAATAAATGCTCGGCCGAGTTTTTCTTCATACAAAAATTTCTATAACTTATCATACAAAATCTATACATATAATAAAATTGTAACTAAGCCGAATCTGTACATTAAATATTTTTTGGAAAATCTTAGTGAAATAGACTTTATTATCGATACAGAAGCCAAATCTATAGTTTTTAGAATTTTTGTCTGTCTGTCTGTCTGTCTGTCTGTTACCGCATCACGGGAAAACCACTGGACAGATTTTGATGAAATTTGGTATAATGATAGCTGGTTATCCGGGTCAACATATAGGATACTTTTTAGTGCGGGAAAATATCTCATCTCAGAGCTAAACGTTAAAACGTAACTAGAGAAAAACCCGAGCGGAGCGAGGGTGAGTTGCTAGTATTTCATAAGCGGGATAACATATTTAACAATTTAATGCAGAGAATGCAAAAGTTACTTAGTTGCAAGTCGCTCATACTATAATACTATACTAGTACCTAGGTATAAATAGTATAAAACTGTTACCCTTACTTCTTCTAAATCACGCATCTGATTTTGATACAGTTTTGATTACGAGGATAGTTTGTTTATATAACAATAACAAATAAACAATAGCAATAAAAACATACACAGTCAAAAATATGTAAATTAAACAAAAAAATACAATAGGTAAATAAGTTTTGGCTAAAGACAATACAATATTATAATAACTATTCTTTATTGCACTTAAAAGTATATACAGAGATTAAAATACAATATTTGTTTGCAAAGGTGGACTTATCTCTAGAAGAGATCTCTTCCAGCCAACCTATGGTAGTGAGAAATAGTGTTATAGAGCAGGCTAAAATCGTGCAGTTGTAGTCATATAAATGATATATAAATATATAAATACTTAAAAATAAATAAATAATTAAATATTATATATAATACCATACAATATATACTACATACTACATTATAAATAATTATGTATATACATACATACTATTACTTACATAAATACATATCTATATATCACAATACATAAAAATAGTAATTAAGATAATTTTTGATTGAATTGAGTGAGAAGGTGCTGTTTTAATTTCTTTTTAAAAGAATGAATAGAGGGACTAAGTTGGATGTCTTTAGGAAGTTTGTTCCAGAGCAATGCGCCATACACCGAAAAAGAACGCAAAAGAAACTTTGTGTTGCTCTTGGGTATATCGAGCATCGTAGTGATGCAAGGCCGCCTGGAACGTGAGGGGGTAGGGAGAATTTGGAAACGAGAACGGAGGTATGAAGGAAAATTAGGGTCATTAAGAATATTGAAAAGGAACGAAAGGATGTGCATATCACGGCGAAGGCGGATTGGGAGCCATTTAAGTTGAGCACGAAAGTTTGATATATGGTCATGCTTACGCAAGCCAAAAATAAAGCGTATAGCGAGATTTTGAAGACGCTCTAATTTGTTCAGTTGCTCCTCAGTCACATCTAGATAGCACACATCGGCGTAGTCGAGTATGGGGAGAAGGAGCGATTGAGCAAGCATAATCTTGGTTGTAATAGGGAGAAAAAATTGGAGACGTTTGAGAGAGTGAAAAGTATGATGCATTCTTTTGCTGACCTCGTTGACATGAGCTACCCAGGTCATGTTACAATCCATTATTAGGCCCAAGTTTTTCACTTTATTACAATAAGGGATTGGAACGCCAGAAAACTGGACTAAAGGTATTGAGTTCCAGTCGATTTTGCACCTCAGTCTGCTGCTGCCAAAAATTATACATTGTGATTTGGTGGGATTCACAAGAAGGCCGAAAAACTCAGCCCACGACTGAACTTCAACAAGGTCCGAGTTTAATGCACCAATAGCCTCATGCAACTCGTTCAGCTCAAAATGTCGGTATAACTGTAAGTCATCTGCATACAAATGGAAGGGAGAAGAAATGACTTTTGATATGTTATTAATAAAGATAGAAAACAGCAAAGGGGAAAGTACGCCGCCTTGAGGTACACCAGCAGTAAGATCTAACCAATCCGATGATGTATCGTTGGTTTTCACGCACTGCTGACGTCCGAAGAGGTAAGAGTGAAACCAGTCTATAACAGTAGGAGAAATGTTGACCGCACGGAGAGTTCCAATGAGGATGTCAAGGTCAACCGAGTTGAAAGCACTGCTAAAGTCAAGCAGGACCATCGCAGTGAGCTTGGTGTTATCCATTGCCCCACGAATATCCTCCGTAATATTCAGCAGTGCTCCAACCGTGCTGTGGGAAGGGCGAAAACCGGACTGGTAAGGACATAGGAGGTTATTGAGAGACAGATAGGAGTAAAGTTGATTGTGAACCAGCGATTCTATGACTTTGGATAGGATAGGAAGGATTGATATAGGACGGTATTGTGTAAGACAGGTAGGATTCGAGGTTTTAGGCAGTGGAATGACAAAGGCTTTCTTCCACAATGACGGGAAAACTTTGCGTGTGAGTGAGAAGTTAATAATGTGGGTGATCACAGGCGCAATATCCTCCAGTACGGGATATATTATTATTATATACTCCACGTACCTAGTTTCAACATTTTCTGATGTCCTATCCGAGTCTCGCAAGCGTGTGTGTCTCGTACGACCTGGCAGCAGCCGTCGCAAGCACACACCTCCGCCCACTACTTCAGATAATAATGTGCTACGAGAGCCAGTGGTAGCGCCTCCGAGCTCTAGAGATGCCGAACAGGCTAAAAATAGAATAACAATTTATTAAAATATTACTACAACCTTATAACATCACTAGGGATTTACCCTTCCCTCGCTTAGATACATCCCTAGATGTTGAACAATAACCTATGTGCTACTCCAGGTTATAATCTATCCGTATACTTAATTTCATCTAAATCCCTTCAGCCATTTGGCGTGGAGAAGGGCACAAAATAGTGCGTAAGTTAGTTTTTCGCAAAATTGTAAATTGTATATAAATTATAGCATATAACTTTTCGAGATTCCTCCTGCGAATAAATAATAAGTTGTTTATTTATAGGATTCTTCTTCATATTAGTAAACGCCTTATTAAAATCCATAGAGAAATTACTGAGATTAGCCTAAACAAACACACATTCTGCGTCTGTCATATTAATTCAGCTCTTTCAATGTTCCACTCATGAAGATAATATGCCGGGGATTAGGGTTATAGTCCACCACCGTCATGGTTGTCTGCGTAAGCGATCCTTCGACGCCCCATTAGGACGGGACAGGTTCCTTTGGGTTTTACTGGGTAGTACTGGCTTTTCTTAAGTCGGTGAATCCCACAAACTATTTGTATGTATGCAAGTGGTATGACTAAATGCATTTCCATACGTTAAAAAACGAGGGTTATAATTCACCACGCTGGTCAAGCGTCGGTAGACTTCTTGTGTCCTGCGCAAACTAGGTAGGTTCTCTCAGACATGCTTCCCTTTCGACGTTTTCATTCATCTTTTTAGCCAGTAGTACTTTATCATGTTGATGGAAATATTGTCATATACATATGTTGTCATATTAATCACGGTTAAAACCTGCTTTACTTACCTTCCCAAGCGAACCCATTAAAACCCCATATTCAGGGCTACCACTGCTTAAGTAGCAGGAAAAGAATAATTTATACGTAAAAAATAAAGGAGTACGAAGTAAATAGTAATATACGTATGTTTCTTGCTGTAACATATTTGTTATTCGTTAAAGAAAGGGTACACTAACTATGTAAAATGTAAAACGTACCGTATTTCTTTTCTTACAGAGGAAATTTATCGCCAAGGGAATAGACATTTTTATCGTATTTATTAATAATTGAGCGTGTGTTTGTTTCATATTATATTAAAGTAGATATATTATAGTTTTATTGCATTTTTTCTTGTTTATAGCAAATTTTATTAATTAATTATAGTTTAAGCGCTGCTAATATGAAAAAAAAGTTTTAATTTTAAAAAATATCTAAATAATAAATATGTTGGGATATTAACTCACAACACCATCTAGTTCCATGGTAAGCTACCAGGCTTGTGTTATGGATACCAGATAGTTGATACACTACACATATATAACTTTAAATACATACATATTATAAATATAAACACCCATGACTGGGGTACAAACATTCGTGCTTATCACACAAATGAATGCCCCCAGCGGGACACGAACCCGCGACCGCTAGCACAGCAAGTAGGGTCGCTACAAACTGAGCCAAACGTGTCGTCTAAACAAAAAACGTTTTCCAACTATTGGTTAGTTAACCCACCAACTATTAACCGCCTGCTGTACATTCATCCTTTGTTCTTTGTGTATTATATTAGTTATGTTTGTTTGTTTAATAAGGTTTAGAATAAAGAGTATTATTAGTATTATGACGATTCATTTGGCTTTTGAAACAGATAACATTATTAAGCGATTTTTTATCAGCGGTACGGTGATACACTCTTTAATGAGCAGGGTGAGCTGCGAGTACTAAAGCCCCTCAATTATTAAATGGATACATATATATAGGATAAATATATAATAATTATTTTATTACAATTTTATACACAATTATTATTTTAAAAGAGCAACTGTTGAGTTTCTCGCCGGCTCTTCTCAGCAGAACTGCCTTTGGAGCCGGCGGTAGATTCCTCACGGACTGACTACTCTGACATTTAATTTAAATTTAAAATGTAAAATTGACGATTCAAAAGTGCTTGTAAAAGTCTATTTGAATAATGTATATTTTGATTTGATTTGATATAGGAAAAAAGATAAAACAGTTAATATTACCATCGCTATCAGTAAGGGATTCCTTATCAGCGGCACGCTGGTACGCCCTCGTTCTATGGGCAGAGTGGGCAGCGAGTGCTAATGCCGCTAGGGCAGCAAACGCCGCGAGCGTAGCGGCCGCCGCCCTAGCGCCGCCGCCCCCGCGCCACCACCCACTGCTTATAGACGCGTATGCCGCTGATGTGTTGTGGATTGATTCTGTTTGAAGTATATTTATTTAATACTAGTTTTTGAAGTAAAACTTCTTTACGCACGCTTGACTTGGGGGTAAGCTGGTGAATGCGTTACGAAAAAAATGTACCTACAGTTGTTGCCATGGTAACCGTTCTTATTCTCTGACAAATGATATATAATATTATATGCTTTCCTTAAATCATATTCTATAAATATATGATTGTAATATGCCTAATATGCGTTATTTTTAGTATCCCACCTATCCTAATTGTTTAAAACGTAAATTGAATTTCACAAAGAGTACCGATAACCTACAGAAGTTTTACTTCTTGCGCGTGTACACATTCATACACGCACTCTTTAATTTTTTTTATAAATAAGCCCTTTATTCTACGTCTTATGCTTACATGTAAATAGTAAATGAATAATATATTTTATATAGGGCTGAGTACAGTACCTCCTCGTATAGAAGGGTGGGACGCTGACCCAGCAGTGGGACGTTATAAAAGGGCTGAGTATATTTTATATTTTAAATAACAGTATCCTTTCGAATTTTGTCACGGTTTTATTTTGATTTTTGATTTCCAATGTTTCATGTAAGCATTTACAGCAATCATGGTGACAGGAGAGACTAAGGTTTTAGATGTCTCAAAGGTTTTTAGTCGTTACAGACAAAACCTAGACATCATAACAAATCTAATGAGGTATCGCACATATTTTATTTCGCAGTAGCAAGAATTAAGACGTTTTTTTAAATTATTGACTAAACTAAATATATAGAATGTTTATATTAAGATTTTATTCGAGTAACGTACCAGTTTGTGATGCGTGTGCTAAGAAGCCGCCGGCGCAACGCTCGTTTGTGTCCCCCGAACGGAGTTCCACTAGGATGTGTCTCCCGCCGGCTATTTCAATCACGCCACCGCTATCTGTAGTGGTTTCTACATCTTCCGCCTAGTGAATTAAATAAAACATTATTTTTTTACCACCATTATTTATTGAATTTATATTGCACCGCTATGAAAAATAACTATTTCTTAAGCTTTAAACTTAGCTGTCTTTACCTTTTTTTCTTTAGTGACTTAGAATTGCGTTAACAGACGCAATACATTCTGCCAGTGTCATGTATCGTGAGGAAGACACGAATGAGTTTGAGTGTACCTTAAAATAGTTTCTGTCTCTCTTTTCAATTATTGTCAAATCAATTGTCAAGTAGAAATAGGAAAAAGGGAGGTTGCCATCTATGAATAAATAATAAGACTTATTATTTATTCAAGGTTGCCATGTATTGAAAAAGACATTTCAACTGTCGAAAATAACTTTGAAGGTTGTTCCACAAAAGCAGTACATAGTTGGTATATTCAGTACATGGTTGGTAAATTGATCTCGAACTTACTGACATTTAATTTAAATTTTAATAATGTGAAAAGTGACGATTCAGACGTGCTTGTAAAATCTACTTGAGTAAAGTATGTTTTGATTTCATTTTAATTTGTTATAAAATGCGATGTGTAGTGCAATAAGAATTCAGAAAAAAGTTGCCACTAGAAAGTGAAAGCTTAGTGTTTAAATTCTAGCTTTATTTATACTTTTATTATTCGTAATATTTCTTTTTTATTAATATGAATAAAATTAATGCTCTGTAATTGTATCATACCACAGCAGAACTATCCGGTCCTTCCCAAGACGCTAGTAGGGGAGACCCAAGAGAGTCCCCATCTCTAGCGAGAAGAGCTTGCCCAGTGCAGGGTAACTTCACTGCTTCAAAACGTAAACGAACTGAGAGACCTTCTTCTGCCTATGAAAAAAAAAAAGAAAAAGTTAAAATGGTAAAGTAATCGTGCCCAATTGGCAAGCTTTGAAACCTTTAACAAGAGAATTGAATTGAATGAAAAAAGTTGAATATTTCTTTTTGTTACAAATGTATAATTGAGCTTTATTATATGCTAGCGGCCTACCCTCGATTTGCTCGAATGCATCCCTAGGGAAGAATGGTTTAGAAGCAAATAAAAGACTAATATATAAAAAAAATATATTTTTTTTGGGCTAGAAACCTCCACAGACGGATGCAGAACAACTTATCAAAGTTTCATCATAACCGGGTGAATATTTTAGAAACGCATAGAATACAAACAAATTAATAAATCACTTTTTTATATATTTTATACAACACATTCTATAATGTAAGAAACAAGGTAAAGCATCGATCGTGGCCTATGCCAATCCTTAATCCCCTTCAATCAATCAATCATGTATAAGCAAGAAATCACAATCATTGATCCCTTTTCTATGGCGTGTGAAAATAGACAAATCACACAAACCTGTTTTCGCCTGTATGTAATTAGTAAAGGAGGAATAGAAACATTTATCTATAAATAAATAATAAATATGTTGAGACATTAACACACAGCACTATCTAGTTCCATGGTAAGCGTTCCAAAGGTTCCATGGTAAAATACACTACACATATATAACTTTAAATACATACATATTATAAATATAAACACCCATGACTGGAGTACAAACATTTGTGCTCATCACACAAATGAATGCCTCCAGCGGGACTCGAACCCGCGACCGCTGGCACAGCAAGTAGGATCACTACAAACTGGGCCAAACGTGTCGTCAAATTGAAATTTGTTATTACATTAACTTTTTAAATGTGGAAGATTGTATGTGTGTTCATGAACTCTTCACGCTATAACGGATTCTAGTGGAGTTCGAAATTACTTCAGAATCAATAGGCTGTTAAATCGATGATACTAACAGCTAGCTAAGCCGGAAAAAAACCAGTCGCAAAAACTTTCTCCTATATTATCTATACCGGTTTCATGGATGCTTGTCCTTCCGTTAAATTTAATTCTAGCGTTCAGTTTAATTTGGGTCGTTAGACGCGGACTCTAACGTCGTAAGACAATTGTGGTAATAAAGCTAACTTTCCAAATTATAAATTTTAATCTTAATTATATAGATTAAGTGAGATTTGGATCTCTGTGATGACTGATTTGTTTTTTTTTAGGGTTCCGTGCCTCAAAAGGAAAAAGTAACCCCCATAGGATCATTTTGTTGTCCGTCCGTTTGTCTATCTATCTGTCTGTCAAGACTATTTTAGGAACGCATGGAGGTATTAAGTTGAAATTAATATCAAATACTCAGCTCTGCAATCGCTTGAATCTCTGAAGAAATCAAACTTCTAAGTCAACGTAATCAAAAGATACGGCCGTGTATGTCGCATACTTTGACCATCGCAAGGGAATCAAAACTTATAAAATACTTCCCATTGACTTAGAATCATGAAAGGCAAGAAGCAATGTCTTATAGTATAAGTAAAGGGAGAAATCCGAAAATCGTAAATCTGTAGTTGCATCACAAAAAAATGCTATAATAAATTTATTTTAATGCTTCATGCTAAGGAACCCTCGGTGTGCGAGTCAGACTCGCTCTTATTCGATACTTTTTTTTAAATTTGTTGTCTTAAGTACATACACGTTACGCTGTTCTAATAATCGGAAGGTAATAATAATAAATAAATAATAAATATGTTGGGACATTAACGCACAACATCATCTAGTTCCATGGTAAGCGTTCCAAAGGTTCCATGGTAAAATACACTACACATATATAATTTTAAATACATACATATTATAAATATAAACACTCATGACTGAAGTATAAACAATCGTGCTCATCACACAAAGGAATGCACAGCGGGACTCAAACCCGCGACCGCTGGTACGGCAAGTACATACACTACAAACTGAGCCAAGCGTGTTATCAATAAACATCCAAAGTGAATAAACATCCTCCAATATATTTCCGTAGAGATAATCTTAAAAAGGTTAAAAGTCCCTTAATATTAATGGCTTACTTCACTTTAAAAACCCGATGAGTGTGCGATTATTTTAGACCCGCCCTTATTCGATTCAACATATTTGGTGAAAATTCGACAAGTAAGAAATGCTTGACTAGTGGCTTTGAATCTCAGTAAAAAACTTAACCGCAGTTATCGATAAAAAGCGTAGGCACTTTTTCTGCTGCAGTAGTTTATGATTGATGTTATCCAAAACAAATAGTAAAAAATGAGTAAAGTTATGATGGAGATGAACATTATTACTTTGTATAAAAGTATTGAACTGTATTCTGTTTGTACAAAGATATAGTATGTATATTTAAGTATATTTTAGATACTTTTATTTTTATTTATTTATTTATTTAAACACTTTATTCCACAAAAAAAAAGGTACATTAACAGAAGAAAATACAATTAATGAGATGTGCAAAGGCGGCCTTATCACTAAAAGTGATCTACTTTTATTTTTAAATACTTATATATTACTAGCGACTGACCCTTGCTCCGCTCGGGTTCGTCCCTACTTATGTTTTAACGTTTAGTATGGATTTCTCAGAGATGAGATATTTTCTTGCAGTAAAAAGTATCTTATATGTTGACCCGGATACCCAACTATCATTATACCAAATTTTATCATATTATAAAATACTGGCAACACTGGCAACCATATTAAAAAAGACTGGCAACACTGGCCCAGGCAACATGTCAAAAATCGTAGCTCCGTATTTTAATTGTATTTAATTAACTAAAATTAGTGAAATATTTATATTTATAGTAATTTATTGCGTCCTTTAATTAAAAATAGTATTTAATCATAGTTTTGTGCTTGTAATTACTAATTATATACCTCGAAGTGCTATATTTCTAAGTGATCTTGGAGCTGTCAACGGGTCAACGGCAGGATTTTGAAATACGGATTAAACCCGGGGAGTATTTTACCAATCATATTGATATATAATCACTCAATTCATACTCCACACAACTCACATTAAGTGAGTAACGTCAGTTCTCACATTTTGGCACCGTTAATATCTCACTTTGCTTGACAAGTTGGAAGCAAAGCTGTAGAT
This sequence comes from Fabriciana adippe, assembly GCA_905404265.1. Lineage (NCBI taxonomy): Eukaryota > Metazoa > Arthropoda > Insecta > Lepidoptera > Nymphalidae > Fabriciana > Fabriciana adippe. Next base: position 1,478,751 of record FR989993.1, read on the forward strand.
GAAAACATTTGCCACAGACAGTTTTACTCAAACTTACTACACAATTTACACATATAACAGCTAAATTATAATAATAAATAGGTATTCTGTTGTAGTTGCTTATTCTTAAGAATATATTGAGATAATTATAACTAAAGTTCTTTTAAAATCACCATAAAAATATATATAGGTATCTTAAAATGTTAATAATAGTCCTAGACCTATTTTAATTTAATATAGTAATCTTGGTTCAATATATTTTAGTTCTCCTAAACATAATTTTGTGAAATTCATGTCCATTGTTAAATTTTGTCTAACTTTCCCTTACATGTAATATATCTCTCTTGATTATTTTAATTAATAATATATTTTCATATGCTTTTTTCTTTCTATATCTAATATCCCTAATTTCCCTTATCTTTTTTTTTTTGTTTGTCCTCATAATCTTACTTTCCATACTTTATTACAGAAAATAACAATGGAAAAATCAGTAATAACCCGCAAGGCTGCTGCAAAGGATCTGGAAAGCAAATTAAATATTACTTTACAAGAATTAAAATCTTCCCAGGATCTTTGCAAACAGTTGCTGCAAGAACGTGAGGACAGTGAGGAGGAAATCAAACAAATCATAAAAAAAAATTCAGACTTAAAGAATGAACTTGCTGAATTACATAATAACTTCTTAGATGTAGTCACTCAGCGAGACCGTTTGAGTGAAGTAGTGAATGCATTCAGCCAGTGCAGTGACGAGCACGAAAAGGCTCTGAACCGAATTACAGAGCTTGAAATTAGTTTAGAAGAGGCCAAAAATTCTTTGCTCCAATTCGAGGAATTCAAAATGTCACAGCGGTTGCATAAAACTGAATGTTTGTATAATGAGCTGATTGAATGTAATTCACAAACAGTGATAGACCTTACTAGTGATGATGATTCCTGTGACAAACGCCCCGCTCACTTCTCAACACATAATAAATTAAAAAAATATATTAGATTAAATAAATTTATTAAAAAGACAAATAAACTACTAAAAAATAAATATTCTTACAAACAATTTTGTGATCTGAGGAGTGAACGCTCAAAACTAGTTGACAAATTAAAATTATATAAAAGTAGATTAAGTCAAAGTAGGTTGTCCTATGACCGAGACACAGTACTACTACAGACAGAAATTAACAACCTAACTAGTACGTTAAATTCTATTAGCACAAAGTATGAGAACTCGCAAAAACAGATACAGGAACACATTCTTGCTGCAAATAATCTTGTAGAACTATGTAACTATAACTATGACAGATTTGAATCTTTAACTAACAAACATATTTGTACCTGTACTCGACAACAATCCGAAGAAAAAAATATTCAAAGTAGTTCTGTGGGTGTTGGTGTGGACTCGATCATAGACACTGAGCAAACTCAAAGTCAAATTCACCGCCAAAAACTAGAAAATTATAATTATAACATAAATAATTCCTCCAAGTCCCCTGTCCAAAAAAAAATATCAATTGTGTCTGATAAAATAGGTCAAGGTTTTGGTGCTTTGCTTGTAAAGCACATTAATAATGTACAAAATATATGTTCGCCTGGTGCCAGTTTCCAGTATAATATTAAGAAAATTTCCTCAATGGATTTGTGTGCCAATAGTACTATAGTACTACTTCATGGGGATAGTTCTTCTGTAAGGAAACAGGATGTTATAAATAGTATGGAAACTTTACTTAATTTACACAATGGGACTAAGTGCAAATTTATTATTTGCTCTTTTCCTTATTCCTCTTCCCTTACAGATGAACAAAACAATCACATATATAGCCTTAATATGGCTATTTATAATACAACTCACCGTCATAGTGACGCATTCTTTTATTTTGACATTAATAAATTTATTAACTCTAGTCTTAAGGTGACAAAAGGTACTTTGTATCTGCCTTCATACTATAAGAAAAAACTTGCTACTTTAGTAGCATATAATATACAAAACCCAGTTGTACATAGTACAACTATGAATATTAACATTAATAATAATATATCGGGAAAAAATATAAATAGTTTAAACTAAATTATAAGACAATGCCTAAGCCTAATAGATTAAATATTGTCCATCAAAATATTCAAGGCTTAGGTGGCAAAGAACTAGAAATAGAACTTTACCTGGCGAAATATGATATTCATATGATATGCTTAACTGAGCCATGGCTTAAAAAACATGATAATATTTTAAATATTGAAAATTATAAAATGTCAAGTTCGTTCGTTAGAGTGAACGCTACTCGCAGTGGCTCTCTTATATTAGTTAGAAGTGATGTAGTCTGCAAGGGTCGACAGGACATAGTGGCACTTTCTGTCGAACGTTCTATAGAACTATCCTGTGTTGAGATTCAACAGTGTATTATATTATGCGTGTACCGGCCCCCCTCGGGTGATTTTGATGTCTTTGAAAGTAGGATGGATGATGTCCTTAAAAATCTATGTACCAGTAGTAAAACTGTAATCGTTTGTGGAGATTTTAATGTAGATATACTGCAAGTAACACTTTTCAGTAATCGCATTCTAAATTTATTTAAATCATATAACTTAACTAATCTTTTTTGCGAACCAACTCGTGTTACTAATATATCCTCCACATGTATAGATAATGTGTTTTGTAATTGTGAATTACTCGATGTATCGATTATAAAAAATTTAAGTTCAGACCACTTTGGTCAAAAATTTTCGTTAATTAATAATATTATCAATAAAATACAAAAAATTAAATGTAGACCAGTCACAATAAGTAAAATTAATTCTTTCAAAGAGAAAGTGACACGGCACTTGCATAAAATGGAAATGGTTTTAGATCACCCAAATAACTACTATGACATTTTTTTCAATTCACTTTTAAAGTCATTTAATAACATTTTTAAAGAAAAAACTTTTTATAAAAATCCCAAACTGAAATTTAGCGACTGGGCAACTGTCGGCATATACCGAAGTAGAGATAAATTATATGAATTGTATAGTGTGAGGCAGTGGAATCATGACCCAATGTTCCATAGTCGAGTAAGAGCGTACTCAAAGATTTTTAAAAATGTTTGCATTCAAGCTAAATCTATATTTATTAGAAACAAAATTATAAATTCAGAAAATAAAATTAAAACAACTTGGGATATAATTACTCGTACGGCTGGAAGATCTAAGACCGATAGTCAACCTGTAAAGTTAACAATAGACAACGTAGTACTGAACTCAGACGAAGATGTTGCAAACACTTTTGAGAATTATTTTTCTGAAATCCCAATAAAGGTCACATCTTCTTTAAAATCATCTTCCCTAAACTCTATTAACATTTTACATAAACATACTCATCACTGTGACCACCAGTTTAAATTTTCGTATGTAGATGCACAAGATATTATTAAAGTATTCAAAACCATTAACCTTAAGAAAACTGGTGATTTGTGGGGCATGTCTGTTAAATTACTCAACTCAATAATAACTGACATTGCACCACATTTGTCCCTTATTTTCAATGAATGTGTAGATCATGGAACTTTCCCTGACCTTATGAAATTCAGTAAGATTATACCTCTTTTTAAAAGCGGAGATAAAAATGATCCTGGCAATTATAGACCGATTTCTATATTGCCATCTATGAGTAAAATTTTTGAAAAACTTATCCTAAACCAATTGTTAATTCATTTTAATATTAATAGTATCTTCCATAGTGAACAGTATGGTTTTACCAAAGGTAGGTCTACAGCCGATGCGGGAGTTGCTCTTCTTAAACACATTTATAACGCTTGGGAAAAATCACAGAATGCAATTGGTGTTTTTTGTGATTTATCTAAAGCCTTTGATTGCGTAGAACATGAAACCCTACTGCTTAAACTAAGTCGTTACGGTATTCGTGGCATTGCTCTTGATCTCATTGCTTCATATCTTAGTGATAGGGTTCAGAAAGTCTCTGTAAATAACGTTAATTCTTCCGGATCCCCTCTGAGAATGGGTGTTCCGCAGGGATCTATTTTGGGTCCATTTTTGTTTCTAGTTTATATAAATGATCTTCCTTTCTATGCTACCGAATTGTGTGATATTGTACTGTTTGCGGATGATACCTCTTTAATTTTTAAAGTGGATAGAAATATAGCTGATTATGACAAAGTAAACAGTGCATTATCTCACATACTTAAGTGGTTTAATATTAACAACTTAGCATTAAATACCAAGAAAACTAAATGTATTCAATTTACCCTACCTAATGTAAGGAGACAAAATTTTAGTTTGTTTTTAAATAATGACATTCTTAATACTGTAGATTCCACAGTATTCTTGGGCATAACGTTGGACTCGGGTCTTCAGTGGAGCCCCCATCTGTGATCTCTCGCGAGTAGACTGAGCTCTGCTGTGTTCGCGGTTAGGAAAGTCAGGCAGCTAACAGATGTTGATACCGCTAGACTTGTTTATTTCAGCTACTTTCACAGCATCTTGACTTACGGAATTTTGTTGTGGGGTAATGCAGCCGATATAAAATCTATATTTATTCTCCAAAAAAGGGCCATTCGGGCAATTTATAACATCGGGGCTCGGGATACCCTACGAGATTTGTTTAAGGAAATTGGTATACTTACGGTAGCATCGCAATATATATATTGTAATATTATGTTTGTCCGACAAAACATTCATTGTTATTTAAAACACAGTGATAGACACGAAATAAACACTAGAAATAAGGAAAAACTGGTATCGCCTAGCTTTCGCCTTCAAAAAGTGAATAGATCGTTTATGGGGCAAGGTATACGCATGTATAATAGAGTTCCACAATCGATTTTGAGCTTGCCACATAAACAATTTAAGACTAAAATTAAAAATGTATTAGTGAATAAGGCTTATTATACAGTCACAGAATACTTCGGAGATATCAATGTGTGGAACTAATCTGGTTGGGTCTCACGTAGGATAAATATATAATAATTATTGTATTACAACATTGTACACAATTATTATTTTAAAAGAGCAACTGTTGAGTTTCTCGCCGGCTCTTCTCAGCAGAACTGCCTTCCGAGCCGGTGGTAGATTCCTCACGGACTGACTACACTGACATTTAATTTAAATTTAATTTCAATGTAAAATTGACGATTCAAAAGTGCTTGTAAAAGTCTATTTGAATAAAGTATATTTTGATTTGATTTGATTTGATTTATCAAAATCCTTCCGATCCTTTTTCCGTGATGCGGTCATAGACAGGCAGATAGATAGACAGACAGACAAAAATTCTAAAAACTATAGATTCGGCCTCTGTATCAATAATAATTAATATTTCAAAAAGATTTTCCAAAAAATATTTAATGTACAGATTCGACTCAGTTAGAATTTTATTATACGAGTATGTATAGATGTATGTACCATATAGCTTTCTGCTTTCCTCAAAGTCAAATGTCAAATGAAAATATGTTTTTTTGATATATCAGAAACTGGTTCATAATAGTCCAGTTAAATGTAAATCGTAGGTATTCAGCATGCTTTATGCGAGGTTATAAGTGAACTGAGGACTGTAAGCGAGAGTAGAGGGTATTTTTTAATCTATTTAAATACCATTTTTAGTTTAATTTTATACATATTAAAAGTTAACTTGTTGATTAATAACTTATTTGTCAAATATATATCTTTACTTTTTTAATATAAGTGCCTCGGCGACAGAGTTTTTTTCAAAAAATTGATAAAAATTACGTCTTTTCAGAAAAGAAACCTGTAGATAAACTTAAAAAACAAAACCTTATCTAAGCACATTTGATCCAAATCGCTAAAGCCGTTTCCGAGATACACGAAATAAATTTATATAATACTAACGACTCACCCTCGCTACGCTCGGTTTCGTCCCTAGTTACGTTTTAACGTTTAGTATAGATTTATCAGAGCTGTGATATTTTCCCGCAATAAAAAGTATTCTATATGTTGACCCGGACAACCAGCTGTCATCACACAAAATTTCAACAAAATATATTCAATGGTTTTGCCGTGACACGGTAACAGACAGACAAACAGACATAAATTCTAAAAACTATAGATTCGGCGTCTGTATCGATAATAATGTATATTTCAATAAGATTTTCCAAAAAATATTTAATGTACAGATTCGGCTTAGTTACAATTTTATTATATGTATAGATATACACGAACTACTCATTTAATATTTAACGGGAAAGTATTTGTTTTATTTCATGCAGCAAAGGATGGTTTCCATATTCTGTTAATTTTTTCCATATACGACTGGACTATAAGTTGACCTATAATTAAATTTGGATCTTATTGTTCCTCATCTATACCTAAATAGGATTTAAATATATTGTCAAAAGGGACTATGGGCTTGACATTTTAATATAATTTACAATAATAAAGTTTTAGAAGTCGTAATTCAATAGCAAAACAATTTAATTTTGTTATAAAACTTTATACATCGCTTTAAAACATGTAAATCTCTTCGCGACTCGATACCAGAGTGTAAAAGCGCTCTCGTCGTGAATTTATAGTGAAACTAATGGTTCTATGTAAATTTACGATTTCGTAGCTTCCGCAAAATTATTGAATTTGCCAGGAAACTAAACATAACAAGTTGCTGGGCCGTTGTTCAGTTATCGTCGATCGATGGGAATTGAGAAGTTTTGATGTCCGTTACTGTTGCTCGAATCAATTTAACTTTCATTGCGTCGAACCCTTCGTTTTGTGTAATTGAATTTGAGAAAATTTGACAGCGTCACTTTATTGGGATAAAATATAAAAACATTTATTTACTAGCGGCTCACCCTCGCTTCGCTCGAGTTCGCCTCTAGGAAAAGAGAAACAAACCTATCCCACGGGAACAGTACATTTTTCCGGGATAAAAAGTGTATGTGTAAGCCTATGTATTATTCCAGACTATAATCTATCTTTGTGCCAAACTTCATCCAGATCCGTTCAGTCGTTCTGGTGTGAAAGAGTAACAAACATACATCCATACATCCATACATCTGTACTCACAAACTTTCACATTTATAATATTAGTATAGATTTGAAATAAAAATAAAAAAAACTCTGAATTGATGAAATGAATTGCATTCAAATAAACTACTTTAGCTATAAAGACGTTACCTATAAAAATTTTCATCGATGTAAATGACACTATTCAGAAGTGTAATAATACAAATATAATCCATACTAATATTATAAATGTGGAAGTGTGTTTGTTTGTTATCATTCTTTCACGTCCAAACAGAGTGACGGATTGGTGTGATTTTTTGTGTGGAGATAGTTGGAGTGCTGGAAAGTGACATAAGCTACTTTTTATCGCAGGAGATTTTCTCATTCCCATGGGAAAACACATTATAATACAACCACTACACCTCATCATACCTATGAATAATACAGTAACAGTTAAAACATACCTGTAGACGAACCCGAGGGAAGCGAGGGCGAGTCGCTAATTTCCTATAAAACAACGGTTTCCAAAAATCTCCATAATAAAATACCCCATGAGAATATTTCGCTATAATGGATATAGCTTTAGAGTGGATTATTTTCGGCCAAAAAATAATCTTGTTTATAGTTCCTTAATATCTAATCTCATTAAAAACTTAAGTAAGTTATCTAATACTAGCGACTCACCTTCGCTTCGCTTGGGATTGTCCCTAGCTTGATTCTCCATACAAATTTTCATCCCCATTTTCACCCCCTTAAGGGATGATTTCTAAGATAAAAAGTATCCTATATCCTTCCCAGGTTTCAAACTATGCTCTTACTAAATTTCATCTAAATCAGTTCAGTAGTTCCAGATATTACCCCCTACAACGTCAAAAACTCACAAGCTCACAACTCTTAAACTTTACCTCTTTATAAAATTAATATAGATAAATGTGTATGTAGTAGTAGAATGTAGTAAGTACGTTAGTCATTCCCTCGCGTTGTAATGGTTAACAGATTTGAATGAAATTTAATGCACAGATAAAATTGAGAAAAAGTAGAGATGTGCATGTATATATAAAGGCACCCGAGCAAAGCACGGATAAATCGCTAGTCATCTACAATAGTAATTTAAAAGAAAGTTTCAAAACTACACGTTCAGATGTACTTACGTATATTGTCATAAATTTAAACACTAAAGTTCAACCTTTGCCCGCTCTGTAATGGCATCAAATCACGTAAAACCACAAATCCAGGTAACTTTGTTAGCGATACATGCACCTGCATTCTACACACTATTGTTCAACGAAACTTGTTACATTGCTAGTGTAATTTGAACGCAACTAAATCAGTATTAAAGCACCAAAGCTCGATACTCGATAGCGTGCTCGTAAAATGCTTATATTCAATAACGTTGAAATCTATACTGTTATACATATAAATAGAATTGAACTGTTTGTCTGTGAATAACAATGGCTATCGTGTATTACTAGATTGCTTATAGTAAACAATGAAAATGTAATGTTTTCAATACACCGCCTTATTTGAAAGCCTTAAAAAAATTCACCCAGTTGCTAAATAATATTAAAAAGTAAAAAAATTATACACTATTTTAATGTTGTATATTTTAATCGAACTCGGCATCAAGCAACGTCTATCCTCCACTGTACAGTCTCGCATTCTCACTTTCTTTGGTCATATAACAAGACGTGAAGATGATTCAATTGAACGTCTGGTGGTTCAAGGAAGAGTAGAGGGCACTAGAGCTCGTGGCAGAACGCCCATGAGGTGGACAGACCAAGTGAGGGCTGCGGTGGATGTTCCCTTACACGAGTGTACAAGGAAAGCAGCTGTTAGGGAGGAATGGCGACGAATAGTCAAGCGTGCGACAGCGCTCAAGTGACGACCACGACCACTCTGTCAAGAGTGTAACGAATCGGAGGATATTTTAATCTATACTTAATATTATAAAGCTGAAGAGTTTGTTTGTTTGTTTGGTTGAACGCGCTAATCTCAGGAACTACTAATCCGATTTGAAAAATTCTGTTTGCATTGGATAGCCCGTTAACTGAGGAAGGCTATAGGCTATATATCATCCCAGAAAACTGTACGGTTCCCGTGGGATAGATTTCTTTTTGTCTAGAGACGAACCCGAAGCGAAGCGAGGGTGAGTCGCTAGTGTTGTATATTTTTTATTGCTGAATTAGCTCAAAAACACTCACTCGATACCTGGAAACTATGATAAGTCTCGTTAATACGGGACTAATGATCGTAAACATACATATATCAACGTTTCGATAGCTATACTTGGTAAGTTATTTACATTTTAACATCATGCAAATTATGCCTAACACTATAGTTAATGTTTGTTCAGGTACAGAATATTATTATAGTTGTTAATAATTTTAGTTTATTATATTATTAATCATATTATTAAATGCGACAGTTAGGAGTGAGTTGTGTTTGTTTCTTCTTGATGGTGTAATGGTATAAGACAATTTGAGTAATAGTTAACTAGCGATTCACCTTCGCTTTGCTCGGGTTCGTCCCTACTTACGTTTTAACGTTTAGTATAGATTTCTTACAGATTAGATATTTTCCCGCAGTAAATAGTATCCTATATATTTACCTGGATAACCAGCTATCATCATACCCAATTTCATCAGAAGCTATCAAGTGGTTTTCTCGTGATGCGTTCTCAGACAGACAAACAGACTGATAAAAATTCTAAAAACTACAGTTTCGGCCTCTGTATCGATAGTCATGATAATTTTTTTTTTTTTTTTATGTTAGGACATTAACACACAGCACCATCTAGTTCCATGGTAAGCTACGAGGCCTGTGTTATGGATACCAGATAGTTGATACACTACACATATATAACTTTAAATACATACATATTATAAATATAAACATCCATGACTGGAGTACAAACATTCGTGCTCATCACACAAATGATGCCCCCAGCGGGACTCGAACCCGCGACCGCTGGCACAGCAAGTAGGGTCACTACAAACTGAGCCAAACGTGTCGTCAATTTTCAATAAGGTTTTCCAAAAAATATATTATGTACAGATTCGACTTGGTTAAAATTTTATTATATGTATAGATTAACAAGGAAATATTGACTACCTATCGATACTTAAGTAATTTTAATAGTTATTAATAAGGAATGTCTAAACTAAAATTAGTCCATTGAAATGTTACATTTTTTTGAGCTTAGCGTGCATTTGTCAGAGGACGCAATTTTATTTTTTAGATATCAAGGAGGGGTTAGTGAAAACTTAAATCCAAGTTTGTGGGGTTGCAACACTTGTCCCACGGCCGCCATCTTGGAAAAAGTGGTACAAATGGTTTTTATGGTTTATCTAACAAACTATAGGTCTCACAAAAATTATGTTAAACCAATTTTGGTTGCAAATAAAATTCTCTACAACTTTGGTCAAGTAACTTTTAGTCGTAGAACCAAAAATAACGAAGTTATAAGTAAAAATCTATGAAAATTTGAGAAAAAAGTTCTATTGGTCGTTATAACTTTTTTTCTGATCATTTTACAAAAAAAATATATCAGACCATTTTTATAGAGGGCTTTGTAAGGAATACTTTTCATTATGAACTTTTTTAAATTTTATTCATTAATTAAGGTTTTACAGCGCTGCGAAACAAATACTATTCTTCAGTATTCATAACTATATGTACATAAATATCAATGATTTGCCATAATTTTCAATCATCTTTTCATTTTTAGGGTTCCGTACCTCAAAAGGTAAAAAAAGGAACCCTTATAAGATCACTCTCTTGTCCGTCTGTCTGTCCGTGTGTCAGGAACGGGTAGTGGTGGTGTCTCAGGAACGGGTGAATCTAGCAAGTTGAAATTTATACCAGATACTGAGGTCTATAGTCCCTATTAGGTGTATAAAAATCAAGGTCCTGAGTCAATACGATAAAAAAATATAGGCTTTAGATTTTCGCGATAACTTGTAAGTACCATTTACCTCAATTATCAACTTACCCATACAAATGCCGGTAAGCATGTGTTAATCTGGAAAATCGCATGCATTATGGCATAAAACATGGTAATGGCTAATTAAAAAAGCTTTTTAATCATAACCTATTATTATTGAAATAGCCCAAAAACACTCACCTAATGACTGAAAACTATGTTAAGTCTCGTTAATACGAAAATAATGATCGATGATTTAATAAAAATTTACTACGCTAATTTCACGCTTACGCTCAGTTTGCTGTGCCAGCGGTCGCGGGTTCGAGTCCCGCTGGGGGCATTCATTTGTGTGATGAGCACAAATGTTTGTACACCAGTCATGGGTGTTTATATTTATAACATGTATGTATTTAACGTTATATATGTGTAGTGTATCAACTATCTGGTATCCATGGCACAGGCCTCGTAGCTTACCATGGAACTAGATGGTGCTGTGTGTTAATGTCCCAACATAATTATATTTATTTATTTAGTTATATCCAATGTTGACTAATAGTAAATTCTGCAAAACTCACCTGTAACAACCAGAATGACCTTGAAGGGCAAGCCCTGGCCGATCCCGCGAGGAGTCTGGCCGCTGGAGCCAAGTGCAAGACACATCCACATCTACACCTGGCGCCGATCTCCGCTACCACCATCGAAGAGTCTCCAGCCCATGGACGAGCGGTACACTCACATGCTGCGAGTTCTACTGCTTGACCCTATTAAAAATCATATCGTATATACATATATATGTATGTACAGAAAGAAGGGACTTTTTTAGATTTAACTAACTTTTCGTTTTATAAAAATAAATAAAAAATAGAAAATAAATAAATAATAATTATTATAATTAATGTTCATTTCTAAAAGTTATTGAAATTATGTGTAAAAAATGTTTATAATTAAAATTAACAAATATTTTAAGGTATTTTGTTGTCGTTTTTGTATTTTAGAAATCATTGTACATTTTTGTACCCACAAAATTATACAATGATTTGAAAAATACAGGTAACTATTTATATGACCTTTGAGACGTCTAAAACCTTAGTTTCTTCTATGACCCTAATTGCTGTAAAGCATTCGAAACGTCAGGAACCAACAAACAAGGCAAGCTAAATAAAAAACTGTTTAAAAAACAAAATAAATCTGCGAAAAAATCTGAAAAGATAGTTTTATTTAAATTATTTATTTGTATGTTGCAGGTATAATATAAAATTTAAATAAAAATAACGTACTTATGCTGTATCATAGCTAAATTACTTATCCAACTGATTTAATTATATAATTACAATATAAAAACTATTTAAATGTAATACTATAACTATAATACTATAGCCTATAATGATGCATACTCGTACTCGTATATGATTTGAGAAAATCTTATGAAAATATAATTTAAAAGTTGGTACATTGAGCTTTTCAGAAAATAATAATTCTTTTCTAATTTAAGTAAAACCAAAAATAAAACAATGGCCTGATACATATTATTTATTATTATTAAAGACAATATATGATTTAGGAAAATATAATTGAGTCTAAATCAGTATGTATTGAAGAAAATTGATTTCTTATAGTACTTCCTCGTGTTTTTTATCATCATCTATTTCCTCTACTTTATTTCCGTCTTGATTTTCTTCATTATCATCATCGTCGTGTGCTTCACTCACTTGTTCACCGTCAACATCCTTATGCTCATGTTCTCCATGTTCACCTTTTGTTTCTTCATCTCCTTCATGTTCACCCTCTGACTTTTCTTCTACACCTTCTAATATAACTGATTTAGAGCCAAGTTTTCTCTCACTAGATATCTTATCACGAGAGTGCATAACCATTTGTGAATATTGCAGGTCTTTTAATATAGACTTTTGAATCTCTAACTTACTGGCTTCTAATTTCTGTTCAATATTCATTTCAGATTCGGGAACTTCTTCAGGTTCAGCTTCACTGCTAATAGTAGACTTTGTGGATGTGACGAAAGATGGTAAACTATCCTTCGGAGATACTGGTGGCTCAGTGGAAGGTGGAACTAACTTAATACTCGGTATTGTCTTAATACTTCCCAATGAAGACGAAGACAGTGAAATCTCTGACACTCCCTTTTCGTCTTTAATCGACTCTTTAGAAAAAACAGATATAGCAGAGGTTGCAAATTTTTTTTGAATTGGCTTTGGTATAAAACCTAGATCACCTTCTTCGTAAACTGTTCCTAATGATGCAAGAGTGTCAGTCGATTCAGCTCGCTGTATCTCACGGTATTGTGTGATAATATCAAGCAGTCGAGATAATAAGGCCTGTCTGCCCATTATTTCTCGTGATGGATCCTTAGTAGCCCAATCGTCGAGTTTTAATGCTGCTTGAACAGCAACAGCTGCTTCTTTGAGTATTCTCTTAAATTTAGCACATTCTTTTGCTACTTTTGAAGACTCTACTTTAGCTTTATTTTGGTCGCTCATTCGTGCATGAAGGTTTTGTTCTAATATACGAACTTGTAATGAGAGATTTTCGTTTTCTTTTACGAGTTTTTGAATTTTTGCATGCAATAATTCAAAGTCATAATTCCGATTTTCAAATAAAGCTTTTTCTTTTTTAATCTCTTGAAAAGCTGTAGTTAATTGATCAATAACCTTAAGTTGTATGACATTTTTATTTATAGCTTTATCTCTTTCTTCTTCAGCTAGCTCCATGGCAACTTTAGCAGCACGTTCAGTTTCCTTATACTTTTCGTTTTGATCGGCAAGTTTTGCTTGTGTTGCTAAAATACTGTCAAGTTCATTATTTATCGCTATATTTTCTCTAATAACTCTATGTGTTGATGCAGCTATTCTTAATTCTGTAGCATCTTGGAAGTCTTGTGCCAGTTGTAAAAGGCGACCCTCCATTTCCTTTTTTAATTTATCTTTACCAATCACAAATTTCTTTTCAGCGTCGTAAATTATTCTTTTATATTTCATTTCCTGGTCTTTGAAGGCTTGTTCCTGTTTATCAAATTTCTTCATCAAGTCATCTCGAATTGCTCTGAACTCTTCCAATGTATTTAATTTTCCTGCCAGTAATTTATTTTCTGAAGTCAATTGATCTTTCATTATCGTAAAATTTCTTTCCAAATCCGTAACTGTCTCTTTGAATTGTGCAGTTTCAATTTCTCTGGTCTCCTCTAATCCTTTTACTTTTTCTTTTAACTCATTATTCTCTTCGTTTTTGAGGTTTAATGTTTTTTTCAAGTATGCAATAATGTCAGCTCTATCTTCATCAAGTTTATCATAAGCTTTTTGGAGTTCATCGTTGCGTTGCTCATATTCATCTACTGCAGTCCGCAGCCTAGCAATTTTTCTATTGCATTCTGCTACTTGGAGTTCCAAAAACGTTCTTTCAACTTCCGTAAAGGTTCCTCCTCCTCCTTTATGTGTTTCTTCTTCTTTTCCTTTTCCCTTATCTTTTTTAGGAGCCATAGTTGTGTATTAGAAAAAAAATACTACAAAATGAAACAAGCGGAATACTCGGCGCGAGTATTGACACTATTTTATTGATTAAACGGTTGCTATGATACATTTCTCTTAGGAACGGCTGTTATTTCGATAATCATTTTACATATTAACCAAAAAGAATCTATCAAAAACATTTTTATTTTTAATAAGTTATTAATGAATAATGTTTTTAATAAATGATTTTGTAAATTATGAACTTACACAAATAGAAAAAAGGTAAATAAGCGTTTTATAGCAACTTTAAAAAATTCTAAAATAAACGTTTACAAGGTTAATTTTAAAAGTAAATATAATACAGCAAAGAACTTTATTACATTTTTTACCGATTTCTAAAAGGAACTTCCTGCACTTTATATGAATATACTCGTATGACGCGAGGCCTTTCCCTTTTCAATAGGTTATTGCTCAAATGTGAACCTATGTAAATCCACCCCTAGGCATAAAGCAGTACCTAATTAAACATTATTTTATAGTCATTTTTTTTATAATAAACATACCTTTTATCTTACATTTAGTAACAATATCAATATAAGTACCTCACAAAACTTTGCACCATATGCAGGTGGAGGGGAGTCACAGAAGCGATGTCGGCTGCGCGTGCGCGTTGAACAGTGCGCGGGCGCAGGACACGCTGACCACGCTGACCACTCACCCCATCCCCCGGCACCCCCGTCTGCTTTACAAAATATTAAGAACTTACACTCAGGTCATCGCTCAGATATTTTTGTCATACATTTTATAACTTTATTTCAAATTTTAAGCAGCACACGCTAACAAAGCAACTTAACTGCCACTTTTGTTCTGATTTCAATTATAGTCATTTTACTTTTCATGGTAAATCCATTTTAATCGGAACAAAGTAGAAATAACGGAATCTATATATTAATACGTGAAGCAAAAACTTGGTACACCTTTTTACGAAAATTGCGCGGACGGAGGAGTATGAAATTTCCCACACTTATAGTTTACATAGAGAAGGAGTGCAGAATGCTAATATTTTTTTTAAATTATGCATAAAAATACATTCAATCAATAAAAAAAAATTACACACAATACCATGTATTTGACTCACACACGCATATATACTCTTTTGTTTATTGTTAAAGTCTGTGGTCAAATTGAGAATAGATTAATATTGTAATATACGCAAGACAATAAATATATAACTTAATGAATTATGGTTGATTTTCAACCACGCGGCGATCACTAGTCGAAATAAAAGCCTATAGTCAGCCAATACAAATCAAAGCACACCGACTTCGAAAATATCTGATTAGATAATATCTATTCTAAATGAAAACCCCCGTTTGGTTATTTTTTACTTTTCTGTGCCTGGAAGTCGGTTTTTATTTTTTTTTTAATTAAAATACCTTTTCAAATTTTATTATATAACATGTAAATACACCGTTTTTTTTAGGGAACCATAAATCTAATAATATTTGCAATATCTGAATACATACCTGATATAGGCAAAGTGGGGAGGCAATCCATTCTCACGTCAGCCACCGCGCCGGTCACAGCTTGGGATACATAAACAAAGCAGTACTCTGGATACCGCTCGCTGAATAGCCGACAGTCGAAAGACGCTGTGTGTTGACCTCTGTTAGAAAAGAATTTTACTGTTTAAATCTAAATAATATCAACATTTTCTAGTATAAAATGAAATTGGGGTGGATCAACTTAGGTGGAAGGTAGTTGGTTCGATTCCTGGCAGGGTAACTTATTTTAGTATAGCAGTTTATTCATAGTCCTTTCTTATAGGATACCTACTCTCTATGAGGACTCTACCTGCCAAATTTCAAGTTTTTTCTGAGACTTCGAGATTAATCAGTGAGTGATATTTTCCTTTTATATATTATATATGTACATCCGTATTTGATATTATAAATGTGAAAGTTTGTGAGTATGTATGGATGTTTGTTATTCTTTCACGCCAGAACGGCTGAACGCATCTGGATGAAATTTGGCACAGAGATAGAATATAGTTTGGAATAATACATAGGCTACTTTTTATCCCGGAAAAATGAACGGATCCCGTGGGATAGATTTGTTTTTGTTTTCCTAGAGGTGAGTCGCTAGTAATATATAAATTATTTTCAAGTCCAATAACAAAATAATCAATATCAGTTGTATTCCAATTTTACAACTAGTGACTATAAAATTGTAACTTAACTTAGAAATAAACTTACAGCAAAAGTAAACGGATATTGGGGTTTTGATAACTTATTTGTTTATTCTGTTGAAAGTTTTTTGTAATTTCTATGATTGCTTAGTAAATAATGAGAATGAATTCGTAAATAAATATTCATAAATTGTCAAATAATATTATAATGAAATAGAAACCAATTATTACTATAATTAAAAAAAAATCTCATTGAAATTTAATCTGAATAAGCATAGTTTTATATGTTTTGAAGATAATAATAAAAAAACATTATTATAACATATAAGATAACTCAATCAGATTTTATTAAAAAAGATTGTAAAATCAAAAGGAATTTCGCAATCGAAATTGGAATTAAACATTGTCTAAAAGAACATTGTTGTTCGCACGCAAATAATTGTAAGTGGATGCTGTATACACCTGTAAAGGCGAATCATACCGAATTGCATGTATAAGTTACAAAAATTATAGTGTCATTATGATAAGTCGATGGTGTATCTACCTAATAAATAAAAAATAAAACATTGTTCAAAAGCTCAAGACTACCATTAAACCAGGTACTCCATGATCAAAAGTTCATTCAAATCATGATATAATTTAGATATATTTACATATACTGATTGATCACTTTACCTGCGCACGCGCCGCTCAGCGACATACCGCAACCTATCCGAATCTCTTCCAAAGACTCGTACTCTGTCAGCTCCTTCTAACACGCATTCTGGGTATTGGAAGAGAACCCGTACTCCATCTCCACACGGGAACACTGAACCGCCGTGCACATTCAGCACAAATTGTTCTGACCAGTCCGCCTGTACACAGAAATTAAATTTATTATTATTACTAATATTATAAATTCGAAATTTTATGTGTATTCAAGTGTATGTGTGTCTCCTGTTAATAGAGGATTTAGCAAATTTTTTGTCTGCATTCCATCAGGTTGTAACCAAATATAAGCTACCATATTATATTTTTTTATGTGTGTGAACTTAGCAAGTGAGAGTACGATAACTCTGCATACATTAACACCTTTATTTTCTCTCATAATGAATTAGACAAGACTCCGTTCTACAAACATAAATAATAAAAAAAATATGTTGGGACATTATGATTAACACACACTATCATCTAGTTCCATGGTAAGCTACGAGGCTTGTGTTATTGATATCAGATGGTTGACACACTACATATATATAACTTTAAATACATAAATATTATAAATATAAACACTCATGACTAGAGTACAAACGTTCGTGCTCATTACACAAATAAATGCCCCCGGCATCACTACAAACTGAGCCAAAGGTGTTGTCCAAACAAACTTTAATTAATTTAATTATTGGATAATTTGTGTCACATTGTCAGAATATGTTATACATTTTTACATCAGATAGATTAAAGATAGTTAACTTGAATGGTTCGATCCTATAAAGAAAAGCAAAAATCTATCGCAAAAACCTTTACATGCATACACCCAACAGGAAAAACCTCGCTAGATAGTCAATTCTAATAAATGAAATACGAAGATTTATTTTCCTCGCCATTTATATTCGAAGCTTTATTAGCAATTTCCTTCTCAGCAGTTATAAGCGGTATCAATTCTAAAGCGCACTTCGCGAAATATGAGATCATAAAAAGCAGCAACCAAAACTCAGCAGCCAAAACAAAAGTAACAGAGTGCCAGTTTATACAACTAGGTTTTATATACGACCTCGAGCGAGTCGATTCATGAGAAATACTAATATATTTTTTCATTTATATTATGTACGTATTATACATACATATGTATAGCTAAAATAACTTAGTATTTATGTATATAAAAGTAAGTGATATATATTCATACGAGTGAGTCACCCTCGCTCTACTCGGGTGAGTCCCCGGTTACGTTTTAATGTTTAGCTCAGAGATGATATATTTTCCCACAGTAAAAAGTACCCTATATGTTGACCAGGATAATCAGCTATCATCATACCAAATTTCATCAAAATCTATCCAGTGGTTTTCTCTTGATGCGGTCACAGACAGACAGACACACAAAAATTCTAAAAACTATAGATTCGGCCTCTGTATCGATAATAATGTTTATTTCAATAAGATTTTTCAAAAAAATATTTAATGTACAGATTCGGCTTAATTAGAATTTTATTATACCTAAATATAGATTTGGAAGTTATCTATTATATTTTACTTTTAAATCTAATATATAAAATTCTCGTGTCACAGTTTTCGTTGCCATACTCCTCCGAAACGGCTTGACCGATTTTGATGAAATTTTTTGTGCTTATCCGGTATCTATGAGAATCGGCCAACATCTATTTTTCATCCCCCTATATGTTAGGGGTAGTCCACCCCTAAATTTTATTTTTTTATTTTTTAGACAAAATTTTTAATTTCTATTTTTTTATGATACAACATACAAAAATACATACAACCCTCAATTTTCACCCTTCTACGATCAACCCTTATTTTTTAATAGCCATTTTAGTAATTTAATCATTTTTCCTCTCCGGTCGAAAACTGATCAATCTTCATTTAATGCAAGCTAGGGACGAACCCGAGCGAAGCGAGGGTGAGTCGCTAGTATTATATATAAACTAAAACAGATTTTTTTTGAAATAATTACATCTAATATATTTAAACGAGCAATTCTTGTACTATATTTATATCTTTATATATTTATTTATGCCGGCGATCTCGGAAACGGCTCTAACGATTTCGCTGAAATTTGGTATGGGGGGGCTTTCGGGGGCGAAAAATCGATCCAGATTAGTCTCATGTCTGGGAAAACGCGTGTTTTCGAGTTTTCATGCGGTTTTCTTTTGCATTATTCTACGCAGAATATGTTCAATATTTATGTTCGTATTTCTTACACTCAGGCATAAGCATCGTGGTCAAGCGACCAAGGTGCTAGATTAACAATATATGGATCATATTGGATATTGAATACAAAGTTCTACTTTTTTTTTGTATTTATCCAAGTTTTTAGTTTTTTTTTTATCTAAAAAATATGATAAAACAAAAAAGAACACCGAGCGAAGCTCGGTCGCCAGGTACTATATGATAAAGTGGCGAGTTGCAAAATGGATGGCATAAAATCCTTTTTATTTAAAATTTTTAAATATTTCAAGATGGGTTTACACGAACAAACATTTATATTTTTTATATACGTAGAAGTAGTTTTTAAAAATAAATACGTAAATAACGTTATAATTTCTTTTGTATTTTTTCAAAACCTTAACGTATGTTGAAATGTTAGAGCATTTTAGTATAATATATTTATCTTTTAACTTATTTTAATAGACTTTTAAATTATTTTGCTCATCATTTTTTTATATTATTTACTTAGAAAGCTTATGGCCTCAGCGAAACTTTTACAGTTTCAATCATAAAGTAAAAGCTTTTTTATTTCGCCGTATGAAATCGGTAAAATATATTTTGTTGATTGAAAAAGAATAAGTTATCATACTAATTGACGACACGTTTGGGTCAGTTTGTAGTGACCCTACTTGCTGTGCCAGGGGTCGTGGGTTCGAGTCCCGCGGGGGCATTTATTTGTGTGATGAGCACGAATGTTTGTATAGGCATGGGTGTTTATATATAATTATAATATGTATGTATTTAAAGTTATATATGTGTAGTGTATCAGCTATCTGGTATCCATAACACAAGCCTCGTACCTTACCATGGAACTGGATGGTGCTGTATATTAATGTCAGAAAAAAAAAGATACGAGAGTGATTAGTGTCTATGAAAGTACTAAGTGCCTTTAATCTAAAACCTTAAATCACACATAATATCATAATAAGTGCCGATATGAAAAATCACACCTCAACTTATGATCTATTAATAAAAAAAACGCAATATTTGTGCAACTACGATATTAATGTCGTCCAAAATAGATCTTTTTAATTAATTTTAAACTACTCCCGTAACCATGATTGCTATAAAGAATTCGAAACGTCGGGAACCAAAAATTAACATAAATCCGTGAGATAATCCGAAAAGATAGTTTTATTTAAAATGTCAAATATTCGTGTAAATCTAAGAAAGTACCTATTATTTGATAGCAATAGTTAAGATACTATTTGACTAGCGTTTAAACGCAGCTCCACTTGTGTTTATTTATATATAGCTGCTGCTCAGTAAGACAGTTTATAATTTTCCTCAATAAATCCGTATTAATATCATAAATGTGAATAAAAATCTTTATCGAAACTTGAAAGAACGTTTAGAACTTAAGTTATGTATAGCGACTACTTTAGTAAAAACTGCGTTGTAGCCATTAAAACCCACCTAAAACAACTCTGTATGTTATATTTTCACGCTTAAACTGAACAGATTTTGATAAATGGCAAGGATATGAATTACATCCTGACTTACACAGGACATCTTTGATCCCCACCCCACTTACCACGCGAGCGAAGCCGCGGGTAAAAACTAGTATAGTATAAAATACTACGATGATTTGTTCAACTTTTCTTTTTTATTCGCAATATTTTTTTGATTCTGAAATTGTACACGCACGAAACCATCTCAAATAAAATAAAATAAAAATAATAACAAAACATAAAAATAGTTTAAAAAAAAAGGCACGGACGTATGTCTGTGGGCATTAGACTTACTCAAATAAAAAAAATACTACGATAACGTGTTCAAACAAACAAACTTTTCAGCTTATAGCATAGCTATTAGCATTCACATAAGGGATGTTGTACTACGTACCAACAATATCTATACATAAAATTGGATAAATAAAATTGGAGTGTCTGTTTGTAATATTAAAATAACCGCTTTTCACTAAATGCATATGGATGTATACACGGTACATATACCAAAACAATATTTTTTACAATTTTTGTCTGTCTGTCTGTCTGTCTGTTTGTCCCGGCTAGTCTCTGAAATGGCTGGACCGATTTTGACGGGACTTTCATTGGTAGATAGCTGATATAATGTGAAATAATTTAGGCTACTTTTATTTTAGAAAAAAAATAGGGTCCCATGAAAAAAAAATTAAAACCAATGAAAAATTGAATAATATCCGATTCAAATAGGGAAGTTATATATTTTTTCTATATTTCTTCTTTTTAAACTATATATAATATACCTAGAGACGAACCCGAGCGAAGCGAGGGTGAGTCGCTAGTGATAGAATATATTCGATATGTTTGCTCAACTATACCAAGCCACGTACAAGCTTCTATTTGTGTAGGCTTTGTTGTTATTGATGAATAACATTCATAGTTTATGTATTTTATCCATAATCTGGTTCCTCATGTATGCAAATAAAGTAAATCATTCAAGCTTTAAATGTATCTATTTCGTATGTTTCAGTTACTTTTTGCATAGTATTATATTATGATCTGTGCTTTTTACAATATTTTAATTTAAACTTGATTTGACGACATGTTTGGCTCAGTTTTTAGTGCTACTTGCTGTGCTAGCGGTCGCGGATTTGAGTCTCGCTGAGGGCATTCATTTGTAGTGATGTATGTAATCCAGTCAGTCATTGGTATTTATATTTGTAACATGTGTGTATTTAAAGTTATATATATGTAGTGTATCAACTATCTGGTATCCATAACTCAAGCCTCGTAGCTTACCATGGAACTAGATGGTGCTGTGTGTTAATTTTCCAAAATATTTATTTTAAGCTTGTCTCTATCCCTCAGGATACATTTGATATGTCAGGATAGAAAGTAGCTTATCTAGATATACATAAATAAGTAAAGATAAAACAGTTCAGTACATTTTTCTTCTCTGTTTGTCAACTGGTTTTCTTTTTTTTTTTTAAATTGGAAATGGTATTTTTTTTGCTTTCCTAAATTTTCAATAATGATTATGGTCAAATTTCGACCAGTGGTCGACAATAGAAAAATACATATAACTGGCAGACAAAAATAAAATGGCATTACGTTAACTATAAGGAGTTCCCCTGGGATGATGTTCTGATGCAAAAAGTTACGCATTGTTTGTTTTAGGTACTAGTAAGAGATGATTTTTATATAGTAATTTCTTCTTTATTTCAATATACTACATAATGAAATAAAACTATAACCTTTTTCAATTCTGAAAAGATTTCGCAAACCTAATTTAAGTTTATTGTACCTAAACCTAAAGAAGTTTAACTTATAATTTGTTTTTTTTTTTTTTTTACAAAAAAATGTACATCGATTTCAACATAAATTTAAAAGTAATAATGCCACCCCAGGAGATATTTAGATTAGAATTCTTAATAACTTATTAATTATATCAAAGAATTATAATACTTGGTTCAAAATTAGCGAATATATCGTGTAAAATATACAGAAAAAACTTACACACGAAGATACCATCGCTACAACCATCACAAACATGCGCAGCCACAAGCGTACTGTCTATTCCTTTAACCGTCATATTCCAGTGGGACAATAACATGATACGATAAGCCATAAGGCGTACTCTCTGAAGCACAAGGAGGTACACACCGCCAATGTCCCATCTCCGGGAATCTGAATAACTCACACTCAGTGTATTTCCTTAAAGAAAATTTTTTGACCCAACCCGAGATTCGAACTCAGGGCCTCAGAATCTGCAGCCGTAGATGCTAGCTTCTACACCAAAGAGATAATTTACAGTAAATAATAAACAAAGCAGAGAAAATATCACATCAATCCGCATGTACAAAGCAATTCCAAATTTTGGACAAATACCTCATATCCCGTTTTACATCCTATTGGAAATCAACCGATCCTATATTACAGTAAACCGTTCGATGGCAAATAACGAATGAAATGTGTAACTACGTGAAGATGGAAAAAAAGGGTTTTATTTGACGCAATAAACATTTGAACAGAATGAATCTAAATAAAATATTGTCAAAACGTAAAATGCTTTTAGACTACGATACTCAATTTTTCAATTTCATCAATCAATTGGCACAGACGAATATAATGTAAGCCACTCGTTTTTTTGAGGCTTTTATAAATAAGTAATCCTCTGTTTGAAGAAAAATTAGTAATAGACGGAGCTATATTTTATACATAAAATTGAAAGTGTCCATTTACTTACAAGCGAATTTTGACCGGCTAAATTTTTCGTTAAAAAGTAGTTTTTTTCCTAATTATATCTTATAACTAGTGACTCACCCTCGCTTTGCTTCGGGTTCGTCCCTAGACAAAATAAATCTATCCCACGGGAACCGTACACTTTTCCGGGATGATATATAGCCTATAGCCTTCCTCAGTTAACGGATTATCTAATGCAAAAAATATTTTTTCAAATCGGATTAGTAGTTCCTGAGATTAGCGCGTTTAACCAAACAAACTCTTCAGCTTTATAATATTAGTATAGATTCGTACATAATTACAAAAATTTGGTTATTTAGCTAAATCTCTAAAGAAGAAATTTTAATGGCTCCAAGCCAAGACACAATACAAATAAAAATAGTTCATAGTATATAAATCTCGACAGTATTTATGTATGTAGATTGTATGGGCTTTTACCGCAGTTCTGGGTCAAACAGAACGTTATAAATGTCACATATGTCATGGTGAGAGTGAAATTTTGTCGGAGATTTCTTCCAACTATTGCATTTTGGTTTAGTCAACGGCACACAAAATTGTATTTGTTTATTTGTGTATGGAATATTATTGTATTAAATGGATTGCGCATTTTATATTTATACATAAAATTTACTTTCTACTGTAGTTATAAACCTATGCATATAATAAAATTGTAACTGAGTCGAATCTGTACATTAAATATTTTTTGGAAAATCATATTGAAATAGACATTATTATCGACACAGAGGCTGAATCTATCGTTTTTAGAATTTTTGTCTGTATTTCTGTCTATCTGTCTGTCTGTTACCGCATCACGGAAAAACCAATGGAGGGATTTTGTTGAGGTATAATGATAGCTGGTTATCCGGGTCAATATATAGGATACTTTTTACTGCGGGAAAATGTCTCAATATCTGAGAAACCTATATTAAAAGTTAAAATGTAAATAGGGACGAACTCGAGCGAAGCGAGGGTGAGTCGCTAGTTCTTATATATTTTCTTATCATTTCTTTGCACTTTCTGTTTCCGTTCCGCTGGTTAACACTATTTCCCACATACATGGGTTGATTGGAAAAGATCTCTTATAGAGATAAATCCACCTTTGTCCAGGCAATTTCCTATGTATTTTTTATTACTTGTTTAATGCAATAAAGAATATAATATATGTTTCAATGTGTATACTATTTCACTATCATTGTACCAACCTTTATAAAGGCTACAGCCAGATCCTGTGGCCCAGCAGCCGCCGCCGGTCGCAACGTCAATGCGTAATCCCCCGCTTGCCCGAAAAGTTCGCATCGCAGCGTCATAGTACGTCGTCCTGGGAACCCGTACATCTGTAGAGTACATTCAAATTGGACTCGAAACCTTTTGTGTGCAATGAATCATAGAAAATTACGTTTTTACGCTTTTTTTCCTTATTTATCAGGATTACAATAATAAAATGGAGTACGTATGTGAAAATGAGGCAATAAATACATATATCATTTTTATAGACTTATAAGGCATATATAATATACAATACTAACAATTAAGGAAGAGTATTATTCGATACTAAACTGATAGTGTTGATTCGCAAAAAGCTATTATTAAGTTTTCTACTAATATTCTTTAGTTTATTATGTAAAAATAATAAATAAACATAGGTATTACTTTCGTTGATTATAAAGTATATAAATATTTTTAATTTATTAGCGACGCTATATAGGCAAATATGACATCATTTATCATAGTAGACCTTCACCTTGGAAAATGTAAAGTGGAGTCATTAATTTTGATTAATGCAAAGTAAAGCTCTTAAGCTAGATTAAAAATTAATACTTTAAGCCCTACTTATTATATAAATATTTCTATATAGTTTCTGGTGAGAAACGTCCAAGTCTAAGAAAAAAAAGAACCTTTTATTTAATAGTAGAGTTCCTCGTCATAATACGTACCTGCTCTGAATACAGAACATGGGCGTGTGAACTGCTGTTTTTCCCATCACACAAAACGGCACCCCCACTAGAATGCCCACAATACAACAGTTCCAACCAATAATCTGCAGTAGTCTCCACTGGAGTGCACACCACCTTTGGAAACTCCAAAATTGCTGTAACTTGCCTTTCTGGATATGTTTGTATCTGTTCAGGGGTAACATCTAAGTTCGCGGTGGGCCACATTACATCAAACTTCCAGGACTTCACCATGCTATCTCCAGTTTCCATGACCCCGCCATCGGTTATATCTCTTTTCACTTTAACTGTTGAGTTTTCGTATTCCATGAAAATTTCTTTGTCCGCTACAATTTCTATGTAGTAAACACCGCCTCTAGAAAAATAACCACAAGGCAGAGTCAGGCGGTTCTCGGCATCTAGAGCCAATGGCATAGTAGCAAGGAGTGTCCTGCCTTCGTCGTCTTCTCGCGCGAGGCGTACCCGCAAGGCACCAGAAGTCACGCCTCGTACGAACACATGCACATCTCCTCCTAGAGCGACGAGAGTGGTGGGTATCTCGAGCCATACTTGGTTAAGATCAAAACGCTCTTCGTTTGTATATGGGTTAACGAAACTAGCGCCGCCTGTAAGAAAAAATAAAACAAAATTTTTATCACATTTTTACTACCAAAAATTTATTAATTTAATTTCATTAAAGAAATTAAAGCAGTCTGAGTATTTGTAAAAGCTTCTATTCATTACAATGATTAATTAGACTTTGTAATACCCTCTAACTTTATAATAACTTCCAACTTTATAATAAAAAGTCAACTTTCTACGATTTCCGGAAAATTGTATAGAACCATAAATATTAATAATAAACTTTAGCATTAGCCTACGAACCAGTTCAATGAATGGGCAGCCGTAAAAACTTAGTGAATCAGTTATCGTCGTTAATGGAGTGTAAAACAGTCCGGATGGGGATAAATCGTTTTGGTAAAAGAAAAATGTATTGGTCGGAAAAAGATTTTTTCAATCTCTTCACGTTAAATCACAAGTACTGGCTGTTTCAACCCTGGACTTAAAGAGCTAAAATCTGGACTGCTTTTTCAACAAATGATATGGACCCTATGTAAGGATTTTTTAAAATCCAACGCCAAAGAGATTAAGTTATGTGGCAAAAGAAATTTGATCATGAACTGTGGAAAAGTGACAAACTGAGGTATTCTTTTTCACAGTTTCCATGTTACCATGTAACAATATGTATTTAATTTATATAAAAGTATTTCTTTTATATCAATTAACATTTAACATTGTAAGAAGTTATCTAACTAATCAGCTAGATTGACGACATGTTTGGTTCAGTTTGTGACCCTACTTGCTGTGCCAGCGGTCGCGGGCTCGAGTCCTGCTGGGGCATTCATTTATGCGATGAGTACGAATGTTTGTACTTCAGTCATGGGTGTTTACATTTATAATATGTACGTATTTAAAGTTATATATGTGTAGTGTATCAACTATCTGCTATTCATAACACAAGCCTCGTAACTTACCACGGAACTAGATGGTGCTATGTATTAATGTACCAACATATTAATTTATTTATATAACTAAAAGAAGGATAATTTAAAGTATATACTTTGATGCCATAAGAATGATATTAATATAAAATTGCTTTAACCCCGTTAAGTCACACCATATGTGCACAGACATAGAGGTTCATTAGTGTATGAGTCCGTCCTCACGTCCAAACTGATGCCTGATTGTGATGAATGAGCTACCGTTAGATTCATATGACTGCCGATAATAAATGAAGGTAACAGGAAAATACGAACTGGATAGTAGTTTCTACTTTGTCAAAATTAGTTACACGGCTATAAGAGCTCCACTTTATGGAACCAATTTATTTGCACTGTGTTATTTAGACTTCGTAAGTTTTTTTTTAGTTTTTACTCCAAAATATATGACAAGTGAAAATAAAATCAAAATTATACACAAAGCTTCATTAACGAATCATTTCTTCAATAGCTAAAAATATGGTCGGAGCTTTAAACAATGAAAAAAAATTAAAGAGTGCGTGTATGAATGTGTACACGCGCAAGAAGTAAAACTTCTGTAAGTTATCGGTACTCTTTATGAAATTCAATTTATGTTATAAATAATTAGGATAGGTGAGATACTAAAAATAACGCATATTGGGCATATTGCAATCGTATATTTACAGAATATCATTTAAGGAAAGAATATAATATTATATCTCATTTGTCAGACAATAACAACGGTTACCATGGCAACAAACGTACGTACATTGTTTCGTAACGCATTCACCAGCTTACCGCCCAAGTCAAGCGTGCGTAAAGAAGTTTTACTTCAACAATAAGTATAAAAAATAAATAAATAAATACAAATAAATTAACTAACTAGCTGTGCGCGGAGGGACAATTTCCAAATTGTAAATGTAGAAAAAAATTCTGTAACATATCCCGTCTAAATCCCGTTCTAAAATACCCTGTTTTAAGGTATCAAGACTTTCAAATGAAACTCGCCATAATTGATGCGTCTAGGGCGGTGTGGAACTAGCATATAAAGATCCCCAACGCTTTAACGATCTTTTGGAATTACATACAAATTTAAACAGGTTGTTGAAAAGTGACGTGCCAAGTTATATTGGACTCTCCGGTTTGGTATCGTTTATACAAATTAAGATGTTTGGAATAAAGCTGAGATGAATGAGGTGTTTTATTTGTGAAATAAATTCCTTGGTTTATACAAATTGCGTATTTTACATCTTCTTAAGCGTAATATAAGATTTTCCACTACGATTTCGCGTCTGAGGCATTTTATTAGGTCGTGAATTACATTGGAGATGAAGTTATATATCTCTATATTTTGGCGTATAAAGGTTTTTCAAATAATTTTTAGTAATTTTCTTGTTTCGTACTACCCGCATTTTTCTTTATTATATAAGCAAAAAAATACACAAATGAAGGTAAATATTATTAGCTATGTAACTAAACAGTTCAGTGCATTTTTCTACTCTATTTGTCTACCGATTTTCTTTTTTTTTTTATTTAGTATCTATTAAACCGTGGAGGGAAAAATCCACAGACAGAGACTACTGGTCATCTTTGGAGGAGGCCTTCACCCTCAATAGAGGGGTTCACGTTAATTTTATAACTTTAATTAATTCAAAATAATAGAAACAATTTTAATATATCATATAATTTAAAAATAATAATAATAATAATAATTTGTACAATAATTTATAAATATAATAATAATAATTTATAATTAAAAAAATTATGTAAAATAATAATTATTTTATAATTTACTAGCAACTCACCCTCGCTTCGCTCGGGTTCGTCCCTAGTTAGGTTTTAACGTTTAGCTCAGAGATAAAATATTTTCCCGCATTAAAAACTATCCTATATGTTGACCCGGATAAACATCTATCATCATACCAAATTTTATCAAAATCTGTCCAGTGGTTTTCCCGTGATGCGGTAACAGACAGACAGACAGACAGACAGACAGACAGACAAAAATTGTAAAAACTATAGATTTGGCTTCTGTATCGATAATAAAGTCTATTTCAATAAGATTTTCCAAAAAATATTTAATATACAGATTCGGCTCAGTTACAATTTTATTATATGTATAGATAATAATTTAATAATGTAAAAATGTCATAAATTATAATACAATGCATGTTGATTATCGCTTCTACACTGAATTATGTTGATTAATTAAAACATTTAAAAAAATTGTAATAGTTGATTATTAGTAGTGAGTTTTTTATTTTTTTGTTTATATATTGACGAGTTTAGTGTTATTAATCGAAAAAAAAAAAATTAAATATGTTAGTATATGTTGTTATTTTTACATAGATAGCTAATGGTTTTGGTCGAATTTCGATCACTGTGTGAACACTAGTTAGCAATAGATAGCTTTCATTACGATTCTAAATTACTGATAACACTAATACTTTCTTAGATTTACGCGAATATTTGACATTTTAAATAAAGCTATCTTTATTTAAAATACTGATGACACTTTTACTTGACTCATAATTAAGCATGATGTATCTAGAAGTAAATGGAGTTAAGGATTTTTAAGTAAATTTCTTGCTATTATATATATTTTTCTAGCCCTTTTCTTTATTATTAAATTAAACAAATTATATATTTAAGCTTTTAAGCTCCCAACATTGGCATCATAATTTGAGATAGACACAAAAATAGTACTAACTTGCTTGTAGTGATTTTAGAATAATAGTATGAAGTATTTTTATAACATAAACTCTAAGTCTGGATTTAGTCAATTCATTAAAATGATACTTATTTTAAAAGGAACCCGTCATAAGAGTGGATAAAAAATACTTACTACTTATACTCCTTGACATTTATGATCGCCTGGCGCTTATGATGATGTCATATAGGGTGCTCTTAGTAAATAATAAAGTGTCGTGACGGTCGAAATATTACACGTTTTTCCGTCTAGCACTCATTCGCTAAGTATGCCGAGTATAACGTGCGATAAGGAACATCGTTTCAAATACTATTTAAGGTACTAATTGTTTTTTTTTAATACTTTAAAATCCAAAACGGAAAAGTTATATGTGCGTATTGAAGAAACAATATAGGTTTTTTCTCCAATATTAGCTACCAGAGAAAAATTGTTTTTTTTTTATAAGTATAGCCTATAATAACAAATAAACCTTAATTTACTTTATTCACTCAGATTTTGTTTGTTTTTCTTTATACATACATTTTATTTGATATATACAAAAAATTGTAACCCAAGACACTTTATAAATAGATTCCAGACAGAAATAGCTCTAGGCAAAAATCTAGGTCTGCAAAATAGGCTAAACCATCGATGGGTCAATTACAAGCCGGGGGCTAAAGACATTAGGCACGATTTATAAGTCTGAAACCACGCCTTGCTGTACTTTGTTTTGCCATTTCATTTTCAAATATATTTTGTTTTTACTTTATTTCAAAGTTTTTTATTGAAAAAGATTTTCTATTGTCTACCGTCGCTTATTTTTAGGCTCAAATATTACACAAATTAAACATGAATATTCTTAGAAATAAATAAAAAAAATATTCATTTTTACTTATAAATAAGAATCTCTTTGTAGTACCACAGATAATATAATACTATAGGTTAAAATATGGTTTTGTACATAGGTACGTTTAGCCATAAAGTAGTGTCCTATTTATATATAATTTATTACATATTTGTAATTGTAATCAATCTGCTTTGATTGGTTAATATAATTTGGTTAGTTTCGCCTAGTACGTATATATTGTGTTAGTCGAAGTTGTATCAGTATTTTTATTACTTTAACTAGCGGCTCACTCTCGCTTCGCTCGGGTTCGCCTTAAGACAAACAAAAACAAATCTATCCCACGGAAACCGTACATTTTTCCGGGATGAAAAGTACTCTATTTGTTATTCTGATGTATGAACTATTGAAATGAAATGAAAATGTTACGTTACATGTTATGTAAAGAAAAATGTATACGTTACACATAAAAAATAGACATCCTCTAACTATGCAACACTACCATCATTTTAGACATTTTCCCAGTCTCGAAGTAACGGGAGTGATAAAATAAAATCAATTCAGCAAAATTGAGATTTTGGACCGACTTCAAAAAAGAGGAGGTTTTCAATTGGGTTGTCGTTCGTTCGTTGTTCGTTGTAGGCGATTTGCTAGTATGTACTATTGAGAATAATAACCCAACCTGCGATGATTAAAAGCCGCAGTAGAGCGGCGAGGTGCGCGCGGCGCATGCTGCGTCACCGCGCCATCAAGTCACCACTCAGCAGTCGCTCTGAAACAAATATCAGTCTATTATTATTTAATTGTATAAATTTTAATATTTCGATGTATATATAAAATAATGCGAAGGTAATCGATAAAATTTTGTAATAAATAAATAAAGCTAAACATTCAAGGCACTCACTAGGTTGCCCAGTATCGGGTAATCGAGACACACAAAATATAGGACAGATACATGGACATTACCCGGATTTTTTAACCCCCGACGAAAAAGAGGGAAATTATAAGCTTAACATGTTTATCTGTGTGTCTATCTGTGGCATCGTAGCGTCCAAACGGATGGACCGATTTTTTTTTTGTTTAAAAGGTTAATCGAGAATTTTTTTTTAGCTACAAATCAAAAAAATCCATTCAGCTATTTGCACGCTATCAGCTCTTTTCTAGATCGTGAAAAGTTATGAGCAACTTCCATAGATCTAATCCATTGGAAACTTAGTATCTCGTTACTTCAATGACATTGCAACGATATGGTAAGTTTGAACTGATGCTGCAGCATCTCCTGGAATCTGCAAGATACTCGATACTTTTCTAAAATACTGCTGATAAATTCATATATCGTGTTTAGACTCATTGAAATGACATCAAAGTATCTATTCTTATTGCGTTAAAGTTTTTAAAATATTTAAGTTAATTTCTTCTTAGGATTTAGAATGTTATTATTATGTTAATTATATTTTGTAAGTTTCATTATATTTTCATATAACACCTGCTATATGTATAATATATAAACAGCTCTTCCCTACTATTCTATTATACAGGTCACGCATCTGAACACCTGTCACGTGCCCACGTTATTTGCCTGCGGTACACGATCGCCGGAACCAGATAATTGTGGGTTAGCAGAATAAGTTTAGGAGAAAGAATAATAAAGTAGTAAACTATTACTTAGATATATTACTTTTTATGTATAATGACCTAATAATATACAATACTAACGATTCACCCTTGCTTCGCTCGGGTTCGTCCCTAGGTAGTTTTAACGTATAGTATAGATTTCTCAGAAATGAGATATTTTCCCTCAGTAAAAACATCCTATATGTTGACCCGGATAACCAGCTGTCATCGTACTTTTCATTAAAATACGTACAGTGGTTTTCTCGTGATACGTTCTCAGTCAGACAGACAGACAGAAATCTAAAAACTGTAAATTCGGCTTCTGTATCAATAATAATGACTATTTCAATAAGATTTTCCAAAAAATATTTAATGTACAGATTCAACTCACTTAGAATTTTATTATATGTATAGATTTGTGTTAAGAAATACCTACTTTAAGAAAGCTAAAAATTATTGCATACGGAGCAACTTGCTTTATTACCCTTACGTAAAAAAATACTTTTATAAATTTTAATATTAAAATTATTAATTCGGTCCCCAAATGAGCTATTTCAGTCGAAACTGAATCATTTGTGTGATATTTTTATAATTTGGCTATAAGTTTTAATTACTTTGGGAATCGAACCGATGGGAATTATTTATTTGATTCCGTTTTAAAGGGAAAATTATATGACGCTTAATAAAGCTTTTGAACTATACTGTAACATGCAAGCTTTCCTCTTTGATGGTTTCAGAGAAATTGTGGTGGTGCGTAAAATCTAGTTCATTACAGTAGACTGGGCGTTGTTTAATTTGCTATATAGATGTTTTGTGGGCTTTCTACTGATACAAGAGTAAGGATTCAAAATGAATTAGAAAAAAATAACCTCATTGAATTTACTGTGTAAAATATATAAATAGGTTATTTTTAATGTTATGTTGTAAGCATATTATTTCAAGTGTAAAGGCAATTTTTTTTTTTAATTTTGTAAAATTGATGCTATTCACGCATAAAAACTACAATTTTAATAATAATATTGACTACCACGTAGCCATTTGCGACAAATTTCGGTATGGTACAGGTATAATACGAGTACTGTGTACTAAGAGGCCTTCGTAGGCCCAATGAGTGTAATGCTATTTATTTAATGTTATCGTAACAAGTTGTAGAAAGGGTGCTTTTGAAAACATATCTAAACATGTCACGTGCTCCAGTTATTTGCCGCAGGTACGCTTCTGCTGTCTGGGGACATCCCGTATCATGAAATAGAAAAACGTATATACATTTTAAATGATATTGTGACTGAAACAAAGATTCAGTATGTATTGAGCCCTTTTTAACGTCCCACTGCTGGGCACGGGCCTCCCTTCAGTACGAGGCGAATCAGGCCATAGTCCACCACGCTGGCCAAGTGCGGGTTGGCGGACAAAGATTCAGTGGTTTCTTTTAATTAATTAGAACTTTTTAAAGCTGAATCATGAAGGCGAAGATTTAACATAATTAAATTTTAGCAATAAATTAATTTTAGTTTAAATAAAGCAATAAAATTTATATATAAACAATAGCTCAAAAATTTAACAGCGATATGTGCAACTATTAAGTTGTTGTTAAAGTTAATTTCAGTGAGTTCTACTAGCTATTAAGCTAGTAGAACTCACTGAAATTAACAAATTTGTGGATATGCGCACTCCACAGTAAACTAATAACAAAACATATAAAACCGGCTAAACTTAAAGTGAAAGTTTTTTTTGTATTCAGCCCTTTTTGACGTCCCAGAGCTGGGGGTGGGCCTCCCTTCAATACGAGGGTAATCAGGCCATAGTCCCCCACGCTGGCCAAGTGCGAGTTGGCAGACTTCACATGTCTTTTGCAAATTTGCTAGGTTCTCTCAGACATGCAGGTTTCCTCACGATGTTTTCCTTCACTGTTAAGACAAGTGGTAATTATGTTGGAAATGATTCGCACATGAAAATACAGGTGAGAGACCCTGGATTTGAACTCGCTTCACTCGGTTTCCCAAGCGAGCGCGTTACCACTGGGCTACCACTGCCTTAATAAGAAAAAGTTAATAAAACTAAAAAAAGATTAATAGCGATTCGCCATTTTAATTTATATTATTTCGTTTAAATATTTGCTTGCTATGCTTGTCATTGGTCAAGTGACGTTTTCTAATTTCTGACCAATCACATGCACAATAAGATGCTCAGGACTGGCTTTTCGTGCCACCAAAATTTGTTTAGTGCGCATGCGTAAAATGTTAAATATGAATGACTTTATATAAGAATATTCGAAACAAAAGTATGAATGAGACACAATTTAGTATGAAAATAGTAGACTAAAATACAACGGCTTACTATCGCGTTTCTATGAAGAAAAGCCTCAGCAACATTTTCCGTTCCAAGCGTGACGTTGCTATTTGCTTTTTGTAGGCGTTATATTATTTCAGAAATGAACGTGGTAATAATTGCTTATTAATGAGTTAATTTTTAATTATTAATACTGTTAATTTAAAAAAAAGTATATTCTTAATGAATGAGGATTCTAAAGGATAAGCCGGCGGGACTCGTCTTATATGGACCCCTGGCCTGGATTGTCACTACTGTTCACTTAACTTCAACAAAATTCTCCAGCCATATTAGCGTGAAGAAGTACACACATGCAAAAACTTGGGAGTTGATATTTTTTAATTATTTGAAATCTTTTGTGTATTTTACTAATACTTATATACTATTCTTTATTGCACTTAAAAATAAATAAAGTGATTAAAATACAATTTTCGTTTGCAAAGGTGGACTTATTTCTAGAAGAGATCTCTTCCAGCCAACCTATGGTAGTGAGAAATAGTGTTATAAAGCAGGCTAAAATCGTGCAAATGTAGTCATATAAATAATATATAGATACTTAAAAATAAATAGCCAATTAAATATTATATATAATACCATACAATATATACTACATACTATATCATACACAATTATGTATATACATACATACTATTACTTACATAAATACATATCTATATATCACAATACATAAAAATAGTAATTAAGATAATTTTTGATAATTATAACAACTTCAAATTCAAGAGATTATATTAATGTAAGACTGTACGACATCGACTGACCATTGTGGTCGATAATAGAAGATCAGAATGTTGTTTGGCAAAATGTACTCTAATACCATAGTAATAATGGTTAAATAGCTTCACAATGTAATCATGACATCTAACCGCAAT
This sequence comes from Fabriciana adippe, assembly GCA_905404265.1. Taxonomy (NCBI): domain Eukaryota; kingdom Metazoa; phylum Arthropoda; class Insecta; order Lepidoptera; family Nymphalidae; genus Fabriciana; species Fabriciana adippe. The sequence continues at coordinate 1,514,132 of FR989993.1, forward strand.
GATACAAACAATTTGTCGAATGTCGTAATACGCTTAGATACATGGAATGGACATTAGACGACGGGCCATTAAACGAGGAGTTTGAAAATTATATTTTAATAACCCAGGTTTTGTTATTTCTTAAAATATAATCTATATTAGACTGATTTTTTTACATAAATATAAGAATTGATTAGTGTATAAAAAATATTGTTTTATTATAAATTATATAAGCTATTATAACTATAATATGCTTAACTGCCTCAGTGATCAAAGCCCCTAGGGCTAGCATGTACGGCCGTAGTTTCTAATGTCCCGGGTTCAGGTCCCCGTCGGGCCAAGTTTACTTCTTGAGTTTTTGTTTAAAAAAATCTCGATAGCAGCCTGGTTGGAAAATTTGCGGTATTGCACCCCCGTGCCTCGGAGAGCACGTAAAGCCATGTCGGGCCCTACGCCTTAACTCTCACCGGTCTCGTCGAAGTATCATTCCATCAGACTTGGAGAGTGAATAAGAATAGAGAGTGCTTTTGTGTCTGCGCAAACACTTGTGCACTATAATATCTCCTGCGCTGTTGAGTTCAATGAGATTTGCCGTGGCCAAATCGGTTAGGAAGACATATATGGTATACATGTAATTGTGAACCATAGATCAAATAAGATAGGGTTGGATATATTATCACAGAACATTCTCTTTTAAGGAAAGTTCAAAAAAAATTAGATTTTTCATTAATTCTGTATATAAGAGTTTCGCAATGTATAAAAAGAATGAACTCTCGGAATGATCTCTCGGTTAGTTAAATAGACACATTTTTTTGATAAGTAAGTTCTTCTTCTTCTTCCCTTATAATCTAAAATATTTCCTTTCTCATAATAATCTAAAATCTAGATAAAAATGAAGAAATGTAATGTGCTCAATTGAAAATAGTTTTCCATTGGTAAAAAAAAGCAAGGGTCAAACTGGTACAATTGGAACTGTCAACTATCGGTGACTAAGAGACCATTCAGAGAGCAGACGACCTACATTCGTCAATGACGTTTTACACAAATCGCCCGAAGAACAGTTACGTGCTATCACGTTGAACTCTGAAGATCTAATGATGGATATCTTTATGAATTGGCATCTATATGTTAAATAGTGTCCCGTTTACATTCAAAGATTAAATGATTTAGCAAATTTTATACGCTTTCGAAAGACCTATAACTAAATAGGTATATGGCAATAGCTATATCTACTTTAAAAATACTAAAACGGAAAACAAATGCAGAAATTATAATTCTATAGAAAATCATATCATCAAATATTTTTATATTGTTGCGGGACTCAGGTGTTAACTCACGCGCATGCAATAATGGATTATTTAAGTCACACGTACCTTAATTATTTAGCTTATTAGCTAACTATTCCTTATGTCTATTATCAAGAATTCGAGTAACCATGATGAATTTGATAACTATTAATTATTACACTATAAGGTGATTTTTTAAGTACCTGGTTAAATTTATTTTAACTGCCTCGGTGATCTAGTGGCTAACATGTACGGCTGCAGATGCTGAGATCCTGGGTTCGAGTCCCGGGTCCTAGCACGTTTGATTACTGAGATTTCCTGTTCAGATATTCTCACTAATAGCTCTGGAGTTGGGAAGTTGGCGGTGTTTCACCCCAGTGCCTCAGAGAGTACGTAAAGCCGGTCGGTCGGTCGGTCCTGCGTCTTAACTCTCACCGATCGTGTCGAAGTATCGCCCCATCGGACTTTGAGAGTGACAGGAATGGAGAGTGCACTTCTGTCAGCGCGCACACTTGTGCAGTATAATATCTCCTGCGCAGATAGCTAGTCTGAGTGAGATTGGCCGCCGTGGCCGAAAGCGGTCAGGATGTTATTATTATTAAAATGAAAGCGCAAACGCATCTGTTTATCTAAATTTTAATCTACACGAAGTAAACTATAAACTGGGTTTTGAACCCTCTATTCCCATGGCCCTAGCCAGTAATACCGCAAATGACGTGACATGGATAACACATTTACTCGTCATCGTTTATCCTCCGAGCCTCATATTTCACCCAACATTGTCTTTGTCAGACGTAGAGATCAAACAGGATTAATTCGTCATAATATTGTAATTTAATAATAGTACCTGTTTTTTTTTTGTTATATCGTGTTTTTTAGATAAAAAGAACTAAAAACTTGAATAAATACAAAAAAAATGTAAAGCTTTGTATCCGATCGAGATTAGATCTCAGACACACCTATTGACTTGTTAATCTTGCGCCTTGGTCGCTTGACCACAATGCTTATGTCTTAATGTAAGAAATTATCGACCATATTCTGCGTACAATAGTGCAACAGAAAAGTGCATGAAAACTCGAAAACACGCGTTTTCCCAGACATCAGACTAATATAGATCGATTTTTCGCCCCCGAAAGACCCCACATACCAAATTTGAGCGAAATCGTTAGAGCCGTTTCCGAGATCGCTGGTATAAATAAATAAAGATATAAAGATATAAATATACAAGAATTGCTCGTTTAAATATATTAGATATCTTGTACAGGTCTAATTTTTGAAGAGATAAATACAATAAAATGGAGATATTGTAAATATATCTAAATGTAGATATGACGAAAAATATTAACTGTTTTTGTTGATTTGATTTTATGAAGTTTATGAAAATTACCAATTAACATCTGTTGAATAGTAATATTATTTATGTACAGTGTAATAGAACTGCAAGAAAAACGTTTCAAGGAAAACTACTTTACACTTTCCATAAAACTAATCAGAAAGGTCAATAAGGTTTTTTTAACCATTCATTCACTGCGGAAAATTACAGTCTTTAAGAAGCTCTGATATAACATTAAGTCACCTTAAATAAAAAATAAAAAAGTTTTAGAATAATTACATTATTTACCCACGACTCACCCACGCTTCGCTTGCGTTCGATCCTAGTTTGCTTCCCCATAAAAATTTTTATCCCCATTTTCTCCCCCTTAAGGAATGATTTCTAAGATAAAACTATCCTATATCCTTCCCAGGGTCTCAAGCTATCTTCTTATTAAATTTCATCTAAATCGGTTCAGTAGTTTCGGAGCTTATTCGGTACAAACAAACAAATAAAAAAACCTTTCCTCTTTATTATATTAGTATAGAAGTATAGATTTAAATAATTTACAATTATTTATTCGCATGATAATAATTTTGGCTTTATTGGAAACCAGAAAGATAAAAGAATAATAATAATAATAATAAGCCCGCAGGGCAGCTTGTGGCGAGCTGTTGGTGAGTGGCGACACCACGGACCTGAGACCTCACGGGGGAAACAACATCTGTCCCCCGCCTCTGGCTTGCCTTCATTGGCCGTCCAGAGTGGAGCGCAAGAGCCAAGTGCTCGAAAGGGTGGAAGTGCTCAATCTGCGTAATAACGGGGAAACCCGCTCACGAGCACTCTCGCGATGGTGAAACCGGTGCACACCTCTCAACACCCTTAGCCGACCACGCTGATGTTGCGCCCGAGGCACTATGCCGCTTTGTGGGGGCCCATCTAGTGGGAGGCGAGTCACCGTCCGCCAAATATTCAATGTGAGACTGTTGAGCAGGCGGACGTCCGGTAGTCTCATCCAATAGCCCATTTTTAGTCCATCCAAACTCCATTCCATAACCCTATATAGTTTTCCATATTTTCCATAGTCCCTACGCATTATCCGGAGGCCATCTATGGGCAATTCCCTATGGGTTACTCAGAGATGGATCCCGGCTGATGCGTCACATTAAACAAGCTTGAATCTCTTAAAGGGCCTCTACGTGTTGGACCTGTGTCCCCACGCAAGCCTTCCAAAGGACCGGGCTCCTTCGAGCCCGTGAATTCCAAAGAGATACAAATAATAATAATAATAAATATGTTGGGACAATAACACACAGCGCCATTTAGCTTCATGGTAAGCTAAGAGGCTTGTGTTATGGATACCAGATAGTTGATACACTACACATATATAACTTTAAATACATACATATTATTATTATTATTATTATAAATATAAACACCCATAACTGGAGTACAAACGTTCCTTCTCATCACACAAATGAATGCCCCCAGCGGGACTCGAACCCGCGACCGCTGGCACAGCAAGTAGAGTCACTACCAACTGAGCCAAACTTATCGTCAAAATAGAGAATAGCTTTGGGAATGACTTATTTTATTCGATTTGAACAGAGCTTTCATTGTCTCGCTTTTCATTCCGGAAAAAATTACACTGGATAGGGTGAAACGCTTTGAGTTTTACAAACAGAGCCATCTATAACAACTATATTTTAATTTACATAATGTTAGCTAAGTTAGTGATGGTAGTATCCGCAGAGAAATAGCTCTATTCTAAGTAACTTAAAGTTAAAGTGATTTGTTGTCGACATATTTCATGGGCAAGTAATGATTTTAGTTGTTCATTCGCTTTAGTAAATAAACAGCTCATATTTTAAGCGTAAATAAACATAAGGAGAGTTCAAATGGGAAAGCACATAATATTGTTATCTTATTTTATGTAGAACTAGTGACACCCGAAGCGAAAGTGACACCCTCGCTTCGCTTCGGGTTCGTCCCTAGACAAAAACAAATCTATCCCACGGGAACCGTACATTTTTCCTGGATGATATATAGCCTATAGCCTTCCTCAGTTAACGGGCTATCTAATATAAAAAGAATTTTTCAAATTGGATTAATAGCTCCTGAGATTAGCGCGTTCAACCAAACAAACAAACTCTTCAGCTTTATAATATTAAATAAAGTATAGATTTCATTTTGTTTTTCTGAATTAAAGACATTTTCTTTCCAAAATATGTAAGTTCTTTCTAAAAAATAACTAAAGATACTCGTATATATTTTATTTTCAAGATCAAATATTTGTCTCACTTTTACTTAATTTTTAACTTTATAACTAGTTTAAAATTCAATTAAATTTACACAAAGATTATATTATTTATATCATTTCATTATTATTTACACACCCCAGACCGAGATTCTCAGAAATACAATCTCAAAGTATTGGCATTGTTAAGCTCCAATAATTATATAAAATGGATTATAATAATTTGAATTGCTAAATTTTATAGCTTAATTTAGTTTTATTAAACTTTTAATTAGCTTTAACTGCCAAAAAAAAGTTTCAAACAACAGTACTTTATATTTTCCACTAGCGACTCACCCTCGCTTCGCTCGGGTTCATGGTTACGTTTTAATTTTTTTGAGCGAAACTCTGATTCTTTTTCTAAAATATAAGTAGCCTAAGTTACCCCTTATAATATCAGCTCTCTGCCGTCCCGTTAAAATTGGTCCAGCCGTTTCGGAGATTAGCCGGAACAAACAGACAGACAGACAAAAATTTTAAAAATTTTCTTTTTCTTGTAAGTACCGTATATAATTCCATATGCATTTAGTATAAAGCTGTTATTTTGACATTACAAACAGACACTTCAATTTTATTTATCTGTATAGATAAAATGATCAGCAAGACACTATATTGCTATATGGCTTCAAATATCACTCGCTTATCTCAGGTGGGTCCGTAGGTACTTAACAAATGATGTGTTATTATAGATGATAATCTATCTGTATATCTATTTTCATCCAAATCGGTTCAGCGTGAAGATAATAACATGCAAACTTTCGCTTTTATAAATTATAATGGTAGCCCGATTCTTTCATTGGAGTCTCCAATCACTAAGACACTCGGCTATAACGTTAGCTCATCTAATTAAAAAAAGACTGAATAAATTACAGCTACGCTTAATACTTTCTTATGATCCGTGACCATGATTGCTGTAAAGCATTCGGAACTTCAGGAAAAATATCTGAATAAATCCGCGAAAAAATCCGAAAAGATAGTTTTATTGAAAATATAGCTACACTTAATAATATTATTAAAATTATTGTTGATCACAAATTCAGCTATCGAATTTGAGATTTTAAAGTTTAACCTACCCGGCAATTAGTATAGAGGCGACACTACCTTTTGGCACATTTCAGTACTAGCGATAAGCTCTTGAAAATATATATAAAATAATAAACAAATAAATATATCGGGACATTCACACACAGCACCATCTAGCTCCATGGTAAGCTACGAGGCTTGTGTTATGGATACCAGATAGTTGATTGGCAGGGGTAGCCCAATGATAACGCGCTTGCTTTGGAAAACGTTCAAATCCCGGGCCTCGCACCTTTGATATTTCATGTGCAAATCATTTCCAATATGATTACCACTTGCCTTACGGTGAAGGAAAACATCGTGAGGAAATCTGCATGTCTGAGAGAACCTAACAAGTTATCGAAAACATGATTGTTTTGCTTCATGTTTAGTTCTATGACACTGTATAGATTATTCCTTAGTCTGAGTCAGATGTTCATTCGTCTCTTAGTCAATTATTCTAAAAGTAATGTTCAAATAAAAAATAAATCCGGGTTTTTATCGCGACGTGTGGTTATGGTTACAGATTACTTATTCTACATCTACGTGTTATGACAACATGTGTATTTTTGTAAAAAAAAAACTCCTCTTTGCGAAGTCATACCAATAGTTTTTACGATTATGTAATAAAATAGCTTTTACCCGCGACTCTGTTCAAGTAGTTTATTTTTGTACACTTGTTTCTCGACAAAGGGTGGTACTGTGATGTTAGATTTGCCATAACTTCTCTAAATAAGGACGGAATGCAAAAAGTAAATAATCATAAAAGTAAATTTAATCACAACATGTATAACTTTAAATACATACATATTATAAATATAAACACCCATGACTGGAGTACAAACATTCGTGCTCATCACACAAATGAATGCCCCCAGCGGGACTCTAACTCGCGACCGTTGATACAGCAAGCCCTGCTTGCTACGTCAACGGTCGCGACACAACATTCTGAGCCAAACGTGTTGTCAAAAAAAAATATAACGTTTTACTTCGTTATTTACTATTTTGTTGCAATAACGGAAATTCAAATCCGAAATGGAATTCTATATACATTACCGTGGAAAGCGCTTAGTAGCTGTTTTCAAATGAAAAGCGATTCATTGCAATCAGCAATGTCAAAGTAAAATTAACTCAGCCGCTTTTAGAGATTGCTTGTAATGGCCTCTTTAAATAATTGAAAATGATTATATTTATACATCTGTTTTTGTGTATTTAGGCCGATTAAGCGAGTTAGGTCTTAAAACCCCAAAAAACAAACCCTATCTTGATGAAATATATTAAAGACTGGTATGTACATTAGTATATTATCAATAAACCTGCGCAAGAATCGTACCAACGACCACCATGGCAGATAGTACGAAATTTTGGTATTTTTATCTTATCAACATTCTAAATATTATTATTTATTGTTATCTATATATATAAAAAATTGTAACTGAGTCGAATCTGTGCATTAAATATTTTTTGGAAAATCTTTTTGAAATAGTCATTATTATCGAAACAGAGGCCGAATCTATAGTTTTTAGAATTTTTGTCTGTCTGTCTGGGAACGATTCAAGGAAAAACAAAAAAGATTTTGATGAAATTTGGTATGGTGGTAGCTGGTTGTCCGAGTCAACATTTAGGATACTTTTTAGTTCGGGAAAATATCTCATCTCTGCGAAATGTAGGTATACTAACCGTTAAAACGTACCTAGAGTCGAACGTGAGCGCAGCGAGGGTGTGTCGCTAGTACATTATAAGTATTATAATTATATATATATATATATATATATATATATATATATATATATACATTATAAGTATTATAATTTATAAACATCTGGCTGCTTATCTTCATTCGGCTTAGATGCGTCTCTACGTGCTTATGTATTACTCCAGATTATAGTCTACCTGTGTATAAATTTTCATGTGAATCGGTCTAGCCGTTTCAGCTTAAAGGAATAACAAACATATAGACTTTCTCGTTTTTTAGGGTTCCGTACCCAAAGAGTAAAGCGGAACCCTATTACTAAGACTTCGCTGTCCGTCCGTTTGTCTGTCTATCCGTCTGTCACCAGGCTGTATCTCATGAACCGTGATAGTTAGACAGTTGAAATTTTCACAGATGATGTATTTCTGTAGCCGCTATAACAACAAATACTAGGTAATTCTTTTGCTCGTTTTTGCTCGATATTAATAACGGCAACAAGTAGACGCTTGAAATATTCACAGAATATTTACTTATTTATTCACTTTAAAAATAAATATTTAAATTAAAATAAAACAAATATTTTTAGAGGGGCTCCCATATAACAGACATGATTTTTTCCCGTTTTTATAGATAATGGTACGGAACCCTTCGTGCGTGAGTCCGACTACGACGTTTTTTAAATAATTTCTGATCTAAGTAAACATAAAAAAAACAAATATTAATTAGTCTTTCAACCAAACATATAAACTTGGAACGATTATATCCGTGTCGAATTCGCCATAGTTGATTCAGCGGTTCCGATAACGGTTTGTTGGCTATTCAAAGTGCATTATTTAGATTAAATCTCGCACGTAGGGTCGAAAAGGGCTCTCGAGGGCATCAACAAGTGCTAAGGTCGGGATAACGTACAAATGTGTTTAGGGCACACGTTAACGGTGCTAGAGATACGTATCGTGATGACGTAATTATCCGGATTCTTTGAGCTGCAGATAAAAGGTAATATAGACAAAAGATAAGAAGAGCATATATTACCACAGACTAGCGACTCACTCTCACTTCGCTCGAGTTTGTCCCTAGGTTGCTTCCCAAAACAAAATTAGTTAATTAATTTGGTTTTAATTTTTTTCGTGGGGCCCTTTTTTTAAATAAAAGTATCCTAAGTTACTCCTTATTACATCAGCTATCTGCCAGTGAAAGTCCCGTCAAAATCGGTTCAGCCATTTCAGAGATTAGCCCGAACAAACAGATAGACAGACAGACAGACAAAAATTGTAAAAAATGGTGTTTTGGTATGTGTACCGTGTATACATCCATATGCATTTAGTAAAAAACGGTTATTTTAATATTACAAACAGACACTCCAATTTTATTTATCTGTATGTATAGATGTTATAAATAAATTGAATTACGTGTTTTAAGCTAATATATTTTTTTCTAGATTGGCTAGTAATAATATTCTTTTCTAAACATTACATTAAGAGGCTTTTATGCAAATAGAGATTTTCTTAAAAATGTATCAATACGAAAGTGTGTTTGTTTGTTAGTTTGTCCTTCTTTTACGTCGAAATAGAGTGACGGATTGGCGTAATTTGTGTGGACATAGTTGGAGGACTGAGGAGTGACATCGGCTAATTTTATCGCGGGAGATTATCTCATTCCTACGTATAAATACGTTATAATACAACTCACAAGAACTTATCATACCTATGTATATAATATAATATAGTCTATCTGTTCCACACTCACCGTTAAAACGTACCTTGGGACGAACCTGAGCGAAGCGAGAGTGAACCGCTATTATATAAAATATAATATTTATATAAAAGCGAATTATCACTTACTGTTTAATTACGAAATCTTGAAAAATATACGAATACTTATATACTAATGACCTATAATTTTACAGTCTTAAAGGGATTAAGTATCTGCTATGAAAGGATTTTCGGAAATTTAACCCCTAAGGGAGCAAAGAGAGGTTTATGTAAAAATTCATTATTTCTAAACTACGCGGTAGGGCCGCGGGCAAATGCTAGTTGTATATACTATTAGCAGCTCACCCTCGCTTTGCTCGGGTTCACCTCTAGAGAAATAGAAACAAACTTAACCCACGAGAACTTACATTTTTCCGTGATAAAAACTAGCCTATGTGATATTCCAGACTATAATCCATCTCTGTGACAAATTTCATCCAGATCCGTTCAGCCGTTCTGGCGTGATTGAGAAACAAACATCCAAACACCTAAACTTTCACATTTATAATATTAGTAAGATAAGATTATTAGGTATTCATTATAATTCTTTGCAGATAACCAAAAGCTTTGAAAGCTCTCAATTCTTTCCTATTTTAACTCATTTGAACATATTTTTATTAGATTCTAAAGTAACGATAAATTTTCGTTGGCATAGCTTAAAATGTGTAAAGTGTATTAAAATAAAGCCTACGTTGCTCTAAAACTGCAAGTTTCCAGCGTCCAAAATTTGCTAGGTCAATTAATATTCAACCCACAGCGCCGCTTGCTGTGGACGGCATAAACTTACTTCGAAACTACTCACATTACACGCTTGACTTCAATTTACTTCGAAATAATTATACATATATCATATATGAAATAGTATATGCTTATATATAAAACTGAAGCGTTCTATGACTAAAAATAAGCTACGCTTACAAATATATTAAAGTAGTAGTTACTACGCACACATAAAAGCTTTTTTAACATCCCACTGCTGGGCACGGCCCTCCCTTCAATACGAAGGGGATCAGGCGATAGTCCACCACGCTGGCCAAGTGCGGGTTGGCGGACTGCACATGACTTTCGAAAACTTGTAAAGTTCTCTCAGATATGCAGGTTTTCTCACGATGTATTTCTTTACCGTAAGACAAGTGATAATCAGAGAAAATATCAGAGGTGCGAGACCCGAGATTTGAAACCGCTTCACTCGGTTTCCCAAGCGAGCGCGTTACCACTGGGCTATCACTGCTTTGCCTTGGAGTACATAATAATGTAGTGGAATTGGTATTTTATTTATTTCTTACCCCAAACATGTATCCAGGCCCTAAAGTGTTTCCATGCAAAATATCAGATCAATCCACTCCTCTGCTGAAAATAACACACGATAAAGAGAACAAACTTTATAATAAGTTCGGGTGTCCTCCCACATAAGTATAATATTATATATCACGTACTAACATTATAGGTACTGTAATACAGATCTGTTCCTTAAAATTGGTTAACTTTAAATTTGGCAAACCAATACAAATTTATCCGATTTTGGCAACTGGCTGTAAATTCTGATAAAAGTTTTATAAATTTCACATTCATCATCAAACGCAAACGTTCGGAAACCACAAATAAATCATTTTCATTTTGCATGACATTTTATATACGTATGTAGGTACTATTAAGTCCCTAGACTCATAACTTTGCGCGCAAATCAAGTTTTATTTTCATTTTTGTTATTCCCAAAACTACTTTAAACTAACACTTTCTTAGATTTGCGCTAATATTTTACACTTTAACCAGAACTATCTTTTCGGATTATTTCCCTGATCTATTTTGATGCCCGACATTTCAAATGCGTGACAGCAATCACGGTCACGGGAGAGACAGAGACATTACATCAGCTATCTGCCAGTGAAACTCACATCAAAATCGGTCCAGCTGTTTCGGAGATTAGCCGGAACAAACAGACAGACAAAAATTGTGAAAAATGTTTTTTTGGTATATGTACCGTGTATACATCCATATGCATTTAGTAAAAAGCGATTAATTTAGTATTACATACAGACACTCCAATTTTATTTATCTGTATAGATGTATAGATGTATAGATATTAATAATTCAAAGGTGTTGTCATCCACTGTGGTGTAATGTGTAATCTGTAGAAGATGGATGACGCCACATTACACCAAACGGTGGAGACATAGTGTTTAAATAGTTATCACAACTATTTAAAAACACAAATCATTTTGTAGGGAATTCTGTGGAAGTTGTTAATAAAGAAAGGAGGAACAGAGCTTCAGTGAGTTGTTTTACTCGGAAAATTATTAATAACACTATATAAACAGCATCTAAGTATCGAAATTATTAGATTTATGAAACAACATGTAGAACAATCAAAATTAAGACCATATTGTGTTCTTGTTTCGATCTGCTCTCTTCAAATATACTTCATCCGATACAAAGTTAACTGTGAATGGCGAAGTTCATCGGCATGTCGCGTGTAGACTGCATCGACCGAGTATTCAATGATTCATAGCCCATGGCTTTCCCATATTACATATATCCATTATATCTTTATGTGAAGTAGAAGTGTATGGTGTAGACAGCTCTAATAATTTTCAAAGTATTGTAAAAAATGATCTTGATACAATAATAACAGTAACTTCTTAGGTGTCCATCAATCATGGCTTATTCAAACGTTGCCAATACCATTGTTGAAGAGGTATAAAGAGAAATAAGTTAAAGAGCAGAATTTAAAGCTTTATAAATGTAAGCTTTAACTTGCCTATCTTTTATTTTTACAACAAAAATGTATATTATATGCTACTAGTAGCCTTTCTTTAATTGAACTGTCTATCTATCTGTCTGAACTGTCATCATCATAGAAAAGTTTTTAGGCGTTCCAATTGAGCTAATTACTTCATCAATGTCACGAAAAACAGAAAAGAACTGACGGGGATCGAGATAGATAAAAATAATAATTAATAATAAAATTTTATTACCTAACTAACCAAGACTGTATAATAACTATACTACGGGACTTAACGCGTGAATAAATGGCTGTATACCTTATTCCCGACGTTTCGACTGGGTTGCACCAGCCGTGGTGTTAAAAAGTTATAACCAAGACTGAACTATGACCGATTTCAGCATCAATATTATTGACTGATAATACAAAATTTCCTCCAATATGATCGAATATCCAAAAAATCTTCATTCAACTTGCACATAGAAACTGTTGCATCAAAATTTATTATAATAGATTGGGGATGTTAAACACGCTCAATTTTAAACTCGGTAGGTTACAGTGATCTTACTCTCGTACCTAAAAACATTATTATGACACCCAGATGTTCTATTTTTTGAAAAATTCGGGTAGTTTTTTTTTTATTAGAACACCCAAAATTTATTGATAAGATGGCACTAATCGGACAAATAATATTTTTTTTAATCTTGTATACGGTACATTCACATTACTACGCCTAGTATTATCCATTTTCCCATTTTGTTTATCATGGGACAGAAGTCAAATATCAGTAAAACAAATGCAATCGACCCCTCAAAGAATTGTATTCCCTGGAATTCTTTCGTTATGAGATAAATATGGAGAAAGTTAAATAAAATTTCATCTACAGTGTGACGAACTTGGAAATTTGATGAGGCTGAAAAAAGTTGTGTTGCGCTCTACGTAGTAAAAGCTGGAATGTCTTTTGCTTATAACTTGCTTAGAGTTTGTTATTATATAGTTTAAAAAGCTTTTCTTGCCCTCGCTTAAAATAATCAATGAATATATTTTAAAGGAATATTAAAGATAATATGTTTATTTTCGATAATGTATTATGAATCTTTTGATAGAAAGGACAAAAGCGCATTTATTGTAAAGATTAATAGATAAAAAGGGTATAAATAATATAATTTGTCCCAAAAAACGGTCACTTCAGAAATAGAAAATTTAAGTTAATAAGTAATAAAAAAATGTGACACTTTAGAAAAAATAATATATAATAAGATGTCTTGTTCATTTTTGCAATTACAATATGAAATGTTCACCTAAAGGAATAAAACAAAATTTCTTCGAGTGTTTCAAAATCTTAAAAGTTCTTTAAGAAAAAAAGCAAATCTATTTCGATAAATACATCACAAATTGATGTATAATACGCCCCTAGTATTTTAACTATAATTAGAGTTACTATGAGCAATCTCAGCATGCTATGGAAATAGCTTTACAGCTTTAACAGTAAAAGAGTTACCATAGTAATTTGAGTTGCAAGTTGTCGCTCTGAGACCTAAAATGAAAACCAGAGTCCGATCCGAGGAAATTGAAACGTTCTTTTAAGTAAAAGATAGTAGTTGAGTTATAGAGGATGGAGAAAAGAAGGGAGAGAACGTGCAAATTGCACCGATGACTGATTGAATGCCACTTTCATATATATAAATCTGATGCACATATTCTGCAGACGTTCGAGTTTGTTAAGCTGGCCCTCTGAAACGTCGAGGTAACAGCAATCAGTCTAAAATTGGTAGCAGTAGTGAGTGAGCCAATGCAGTTTTGGTTTTAATAGGCAACAAATTCAATCGCCTTAAGCAACTTATGGTAGCAAACATTTTTCTACTTAGTTTTGAAATTAGCACAGTCCAGGAGAAGGAGTTGTCGAAATACAGTCCAAGATTTCTGACGAAGATACTATATATGCTAGGTCGGAATTGCCAAATCTAAGAGGGGATAAGGTATTAAAGTCGATCTTTTTGGTCAACTTTTGGATTCCTATAACAATGGCTTGTGACTTAGCAGGATTAACGCAGGAATGAATTTTGTGTAGATCACTGTTAAACCGTTCAATAGTATTATTGAGGTTACTGGAGGGACCTATAGCATAAATCTGTAGGTCGTCAGCTTAGAGGTGATAGGGACATAAAAGAAGTGTGGAAATTGTGTTAATAAATATTGAGAACAATTTACTTGTATCGTATTAATTAACTTTAATATATTATAATAATAAATTGGAATTGGTGTTTTATACATTCATGATACTCCGAACATGTATCCAGGCCCTAAACTATCTATGCAAAATATCAGATCAATGCACTGCTCTGCTATATAAATAAAACATAATAAAGAGAACAAACTTTATAATACGTTACGGTTTGACGTTTAGTGTAGATTTCTCAAAGATGAGATGTTTTTCCGCAGTAAAAAGTATCCTATAGTACCCGGATAACAGGCTACCATCGTACCAACTTTCATCAAAATCTGTTCAGTGGTTTTCTCGTGATGCATTCCCAGACAGACAGTCAGACAAGCAAAAATTCTAAAAACTATAGACTCGGACTCTGTATCGATACTAATGACCATTTCAATAAGATTTTCCACAAAATATTTAATGTATAAATTCGACTCAGAATTTTATTATATGTACAGATATAGATACCATTATACATACATATATCACGTACTAACATTGTAGGTACTGTAATACAGATCTGTTCCTTAAAATTGGTTAACTTTAAATTTGGCAAACCAATACAAATTTATCCGATTTTGGCAACTGGCTGTAAATTCTGATAAAAGTTTTATAAATTTCACATTCATCATCAAACGCGAACGTTCGGAAACCACAAATAAATCATTTTCATTTTGCATGACATTTTATATACGTATGTATGTAGGTACTATAAAGTCCCTAGACTCAGACTTTGCGCGCAAATCGAGTTTTATTTTCATTTTTGTTATCTCCCAAACTACTTTAAACTAACACTTTCTTAGATTTACGCGAATATTTGACATTTTAAAATATTATTAATTCATTAAGTTTTTAAAAAAATTGTAATATTTGTAATAATAACAGCAAAAATTCAATAAATAATTCAGTAAAAATTCAGTAAAATTTAATAAGTATTATAAATAATATTGCCATATTTATTTATAATACTTATTATAAAGTTTAAAATATTTAGAATTAAAATCAACAAATATTGTAAGGTACTTTGGTGCCATTTTTGAATTTTTGAAATCATTTTGTAAAATTGTGAGTAGGCACTGTCTGTAACAAGTGTATAACTTTTTTGACTTTGAGACATCTAACACCTTAGTATCTCCCGTGACCATGATTGCTGTAAAGCATTCGAAACGTCGGGAACCAAAAATCAAAATAAATCCGCGAAATAATCCGAAAAGATAGTTTTACTTAAAACACTTTAAGCTTTGCACAAATTATGAATTGTAAAAGATATGTAAATATTATCTTTTGGTCAGAGATACTCATATATAAATATTATATTAAGATAAAATGGGCAAGTAGCCACGGGCATAACATACATATATAATATGTCGATGTTACGAAACTATACACATATTTTTTTAAATATCAACAAATTATAAAAATATAGACCTATAATGTTGATATTTGGAATATTTACTATCGTCCACTAAAAGATATAGAAACAGTGATTTTAACTATATTTTTAAATCCATATTTCGGATTTATCTGGTGATCTAATTAAAAAAACACTTTATTTAATGTTGATATGATGAGAATCATATGTTTATATCAAAAGTGCTATTAATTTCATTAACAATTTAGTATATAAATGTTAAGTTTAAAAGATCAGAGACAAATAGGATTTTATTTCACAAGTGAGCACACATCGTATCTTATTGTAAAGGTAAAATACTTTGTATCTATACTAATATTATAAAGCTGAAGAGTTTGTTTGTTTGTTTGTTTGTTTGGTTGAACGCGTTAATCTCAGAAACTACTAATCTGATTTGAAAAATTCTTTTTGCATTAGATAGCCCGTTAACTGAGGAAGGCTATAGGCTATATATTATCCCGGAAAAATGTACGGTTCCCGTGGGATAGATTTGTTTTCGTCTAGGGATGAACCCGAAGCGAAGCGAAGGTGAGTCGCTAGTTATAAATAAAAAAATAAATAAAAATACAACAGTAGCTCTATTGTACTTTCTTAATATAATATAGAGAATATGACAATATAGTATATTTTGCTGTAATTTCAGATGAACAAGGCCGTGCTCATCTGCTACGTCGCCGTTGTGGCGTTCTATGCCATCATCTACTCGTACATGCCATGTCAAAATTATGATAATGAAGAAACTCAATGTAAATAATGATTTATCCATGGGATAATATTAAATTTTATTACGTTCTCTGTGCTTTTCACTTTTAATCCCCAATGTAAGCTATTTTAACTGAAAAGTTTAAGAATAGGGCCACACCATCATGTAAACCCATTAACCTGTTAAAATTTTCTTAGATTTGGGCTAATATTTCACATTTTAAACAGAACTATCTTTTCGGACTATTTCGCGGATTTATTTTGACTTTTGGTTCCCGACATTTCGAATGCGTAACAGCAATCATGGTCATGGGAGAGACTCAGGTTTTAGACGTCTCAACAGTTAATTGTTACAGACCGTACCTAATTACCGAGATAAATCTGCGAAAAAATCCGAAAAGATACCATTTACCTCTCACCTTAGGTACTGTATTTAATCTTAATTATAGTACATCCAATAATGACGAGTTATTCTATGATTAAAATATTTCAAGTGAGTGTCATATTTGCACGCTTAGTTCACTTCCATACAGTTACACTCGTATGTATGTCAATATCAAGTGCAGTTTTTATAAAAATCTCTAAAATTTTAAAAGGACAATATAATAAAACGATGGTCATTTCCTTCTTTTTCAAAACTTTTTTAAAAATCTTAAATCTTACCCAAAGAAACAACAAAAAATTCTAGGAATCAGACGTATCTAGTAACAGTGACAATTTAACACAGTTGTTGTTTCAATAAACGATATGAGAAACTAACATTCCCAATGATTAGGGTCAGGGATCATTCCCTGAGAAAATGTAGCCTCGACGAAGATATTCCCATCCCATATCCATTTTTAGCTGTCCTACCACTCCTCCATCCGAATTATGGTGTTCTTCCCCTGAAAGGCCCCCTAGCCATCTATGTTAACTGTTTGTATTTAGTCTTCTGTGTAATTTTTTATGTAAATACCTATATACATTAAGTTAATATTTTTGTTAAATATCTAGAATTTACTAGCCACTCACTATTAATTATAGTTTTCATGTATGTATAATGTATATATTTATAGTGCTGTCTTTTGTTTTGTTTATTTATACATATACTAAACCAGTAACTTAGCGAAATCTGTACATGAAATATTTTTTAAAACAATGACTATAACGTATTATGTACACAATGTAGATCCCAAAACAATAGTTATTATAATTTTTGCTTGTTTGTCCGTATGTCTGTTTATCTGTTTGTGTATGTGCGTTTCACACAAAAAGTAATGGACCAATTTTAACGGAATTTTGTGAAATGATAAGTAATTACTCGGGTAGCAATTAGGATACCTTTTACTTCAGGAAAATCTTTTTTTCCACGCGAAAGGGAAAGAAAGATTTTTCTGAAGTAAAAGGTATGCTAACAATAGCGATCAGATTAAAATGAATATTATAGGTAGGTACTCATAAAGCAAATAAGGATTTAAGAAAATTCTGGCAGGCAACAAAATATTCTCACAATAGATCTCTTTCACGACATGTTGAAGGAATATATGAACCTAAACACATCGCTGACATGTTTGCAAAAAATTTAAAGTAGAATCTATATCTATAGAGAGAATGCAGACTGAAAATGATTCGTTCTCTTTGGAACAGGAAAATATACAGTTTCTACCTAAAGATGTTGCTAAAGTTATAAAATATATGAAATGTGGAAAGTCTCCAGGATACGACGGATTCAGCATTTTTTAAATTTAATCATATATTGTATCTATACAGATAAATAAAATTGGAGTGTCTGTTTGTAATATTAAAATAACCGCTTTTTACTATATGCATATGAATGTATACACGGTACATATACCAAAACAACATTTTTTTACAATTTTTATCTGTCTGTCTGTTTGTTCCGGCTAATCTCCGAAACGGCTGGAACGATTTTGACGGGACTTTTCCGTGATGCGGTAACAGACAGACAGACAAACAAAAATTCTAAAAAGTATAGATTCGGCCTCTGTATCGATGATAATGTCTATTTCGATAAGATTTAAAAAAAAATTAATGTAAAGATTCGGCTTAAAATTTTATTATATACATATGTATAGATGTCAAATATTCGCGTAAATCTAAAAAAGTATTAAAGATTGTGTTTTAAATATTTAATTAAGAGTTGGAAAGAAAGATGAGTTGAAGAGCAGAATTTAAAGCTTTATAAATGTAAGATTAAACTTGCCTATCTCATATTTTCACAACAAAAATGTGTATTATATGCTACTAGTAGCCTTTCTTTAATTGAACTGTCTGTCTATCTGTCTGAACTGTCATGATCATAGAAAAGTTTTTAGGCGTCCCAATTGAGCATAATTACTTAATCAATGTCAAAAAGAAAAGTCAAAAGAAAAGAACCACAGATCATATTATAATACTATACTAGAAAGCACTGACGGAGATCGAAATAGATAAAAATAATGTAAGATATATCTATACAGATAAATAAAATTTAAGTGTTTGTTTGTAATTTCAAAATAACAGTATTTTTACTCAATGTATGTTTATGAAAACATATTCGGTATAAGAAAACAATTTTTTTGTCTATCTGTTTGTTCCCGTTTATCTCCAAAACGGCTGGGCCGATTTTGACGGGACTTTTACTGACAGATAGCTGATGTTATAAGGTGTATCTTGGCTACATTTTAAAAAAATCAGTGTTCTGCGCAAAAATATTTAAATTTTAAGCCCATGAAATTGTGACTGTAATCCGCGTACCTAAGGACGCACCCGAGCGAATCGAGGATAAGTCGCTAGTTAACGACAAAGGGTATAGCAGGATAAGCATGACCAAATGGACCCTTCTCTAGATCTTGGGACTTACTTACGTTATTTATTTGGTGAGTGGAACTGTGCAATAAGGGATAAAAACGGTATACGTTTTTATCCCTTTATCTATACATATTATAAAATTCTAACTAAGCCGAATCTGTACATTAAATATTTTTTGGAAAATCTTATTGAAATAGACATTATTATCGATGCAGAGGCCGAATCTATAGTTTTTAGAATTTTTGTCTGTCTGTCTGTCTGTCTGTCTGTCTGTCTGTCTGTCTGTCTGTCTGTTACCGCATCACAGAAAAACCACTGGAGGGATTTGGATGGAATTTGGTATAATGATAGCTGGTTATCCGGGTCAACATATAGGATACTTTTTACCGCGGGAAAATATCTCATTTCTGAGAAAAAGTACAAAAACCGGTTGGAACAAAATCACGATGATACTATCTGTAAACAGTTTGGCAAGGTAATTTACTAAATATGGTAAAAACTATTAAAATTAGCTTATCTTGAAAATCAAATTATCAATAGCGTTATTTTATCCATTAAAATAGTTATTTTAATTAAAATACATTTTTGTGTTATTTAGATATTTGACAATAGATGTCGCCATGTGTCTTTAAAATACGTACTTTTAATTCCAAAAAAACGAATGTACAGATATAATCTTTCTACGATTTTATTAGAATTACTACTAAATTACCCGCGGCCCCGCCCGTGTTCAAATTATCAGTAAAGCAAACTTTTTGGCTTTATAAATTAGTAACTATACATTTAATAAAATTGCAACTAAGCCGAATCCGTAAATTTAATATTTTTCGGAAAATCTTACTGAAATATTCATTATTAGCGATATAGAGGCCGAATCTATAGTTTTTAGAATTTTTGTCTGTCTGTCTGTATGTGTCCACATCACAGAAAAATCACTGGAGGGATTTTGATGAAATTTGGCATGATGATAGCTGGTTATCCGGGTCAACACATAGGATACTTTTTACCGCAGGAAAATTCTTGGGAAAAAATACAAAAACTGGTTAAAATAAAAGCACGATGATACTATTAACATTTTAGCAAGGAAACTTACTTATATATATGTTAAAACTATTAAAAAATGCTTATCTTGAAAGAAATATCAATAGCACTATTTTATTCACTAAAATAGTTATTTTAATGAAAATTTATTTATGTGCTATTGAGATATTTGACAATAGATGTCGCCATGTGTTTTTAAAATACGTAGTTTTAATCCAAAAAAAAATGGAATGTACAGATGTAACCTTTCTATGACTTTATTAGAATTAGTAATGTTTTGTTGGCAGAAACAATTTTCAAATTAAAACATTTGTAAATTTTTATTGTTTAGTAAATAATGTTAATATTTTTTGATCTTTTAATGTAAAAATTGGGCAAATGCAAATCCAACTCGCGCATTATAGGTTTCGCATAGCAAAATGCTGTTGTTTTTCTTACTTACGTGTTTTGTTAGGTTAACATTAAAATAAATACAAAATAATATTTACGTTTCCACAATATCGACTCATTTTATCAACCGTAAAAATAAGTTCGATTCATATTATTTTATAACATTTTATGGGAAACAAGTTTATGGCTGTTAAACTGACAAAGTGGGTAACTAAAAATATTCCATATCTCAAAAACTATGAAAAAGTGATTTAGGAACTGTTATACCTCAACTTTTTCAGTTTTTTTTGACACCATTTCTTGGAAGGTAAAGGCTTAAAAGACACAATAAAATGCTTACGACGTTAATCATATTAGCCGAGTCATATGAAATAATAAAAATTATTTGCTTAGAATTATTTACTTATTACATTTTCTTTTGAAATTCGTTTTGGACAATATTAGTAACTAGCGCTAACCCATCCCTGTTGCGCGACAGATTAACATTAAGAAAAGTTGTCATTATGTAATTTAAATAATCAGCTAAATATTAAATTAATCAATAGCTGTCTATTAGTAAAAAATGATTAAAATTAATTCCGTAGTTTGAGAGTTTATCGCCCGAAACTAAATAAAAAAACAAAACAGAAGTGTAGACATATGTACATAAATGTTATTGCTAAAACAAAAATTACTAAATCAAATATGAGATTAACGAGGAACCTTTGTGGCAATGTCAATCACTGCCATTATTTACCAATCATACGGTTTGCAATGAAAGTGGTATATATGTAAGATTATACTAATGTGTAAAACCTAAAAATTTGATTTTTGATCATCTGAACGCGGGCGGAGCCGCGGGAAATGCTAGTCATTAATAGTTTTAAAGATAATTATAAAAATATTTATAACTGATGGGTCGGCTTTAATTAACAGCAGCACTAACAGCTACCCCACAAAATAAGACAAGATTACTTAAATGCGCGACCAAAACAAAATATTTATTTATTTATATTTCTTTATTTTTATAGAGGGTTTTTTCACAAAGCGAATATGTCACCCTCATCATTGCTTACAAGTACATATAATATAAGTAACAAAATCACTTATTTCTAAGCTTAATTACTAATTTAACTAATTTATAAAGCATCTTAGCTTTTTTAGAAAAAGGATAGGCTAAAATACTATTACAATATCCTACATTGTTTCCACGTTGAGGTAATATCAATGATCTTTGAGCTTTATCCCGTTCACATTCTTCTAACACATGATAAACATCTTCTACTGTACCACACACAACACAATTGGGAGAATTTACTTTGCCCATCATGTAACCAAAACTATTTAAAGGGATGTGACCAGACCGAATACGAAATGCGATGATTACCTCTTGTCTACTTATCTTTTCTAATTCAAACCATAGTGAACCCATAAGTTTAGGCTGAATAGTTTTGTACCAGATTCCTTTAGTAAGGGAACGCTCATCAAAATATTCTGACCACAAGTTTAGGCAGTTTCTCTTTAAATCCCCTATATAATCAGTAAACCAAGGGACATATTGGTAATAACTTCCCTCAGAAATTGCTTCCTTGGCCAGACGGTCAACTTTTTCATTGCCAGCTAGCCCAACATGTGATGGAATCCATTGTAAGATTACAGTTTTATTTGAAGTGTTGAGTTCATTTAAATTATTTAAAATTGTAAAGGCAATAGGATGTCCTCTAAAATTCGTTGTACATTTTAAAAGATAGAAGAGAGCACCTTTAGAGTCAGTGTAGACCACAAAATTTTGATAATCAATAGTTTGGATGTACGAAATGGCCTCGGCAATTGCTATAAGTTCAACAAACATTATAGATATTTGAGCACTGATACTAAATTTACAACATGTCCCTCTTTTTAAATCTAAAAAGGCCGCTCCACAACCTGCTTCTTCTTTAGACCCATCGGTATAAATTTCGTAATAATTTGGATATGCTACACTTAATGTCTTAATACAAATCATTTTTAATATATCGCGTTCATAACAATGTTTAGGCTTATTAATAATATCTAAATTAGGTTTCACTATTTTAGCTATATTTAAATTGGAAAGCCATATATCTAAAGAGAAAATTTCATTTAGACTACTTTTATAAATTTCATTACACTTTAAAAAATTATATACACATACTAAAAGTGGTTGTTTCTTACGTCTCCAAAATAATTGATTTGTAGAGTTGGATAAGGTCTCAAGGGTGCTTAGCATTGGATTATTGCTAAATGACATTACTTTTAATAAAAATTTACCTGCTAAAAAGCGTCTGCGGATAGACAAGGGGCACAAATTTAATTCTGACTCCATTATATGGATAGGTGTACTTTTAACAAAGCTGCCTATTAATCGTAAAAAAACATTTTGAATTTTATCTAATTTTGCTAAATTACTTGTACAACTATTGTCAAAGAGGAAGCTTGCGTAATCCAGTCTGCTTCGTATGAGCGAAAGATATAAATGTCTTAAATGTGTAGGGTGTACACCCCAGCCTGGACCAGTCAATAATTTGAAAATTTTAACAAATTTTAATATCTTTTCTCTAATTGCCAATATATGCTTACCCCACAAAAGCTTTCGATCAAACCATAGTCCTAGATATCGAACAGTGTCTACCACATCTATCCGGCACCCATTCAAGAAAATATCTATTGTTTCTCTGCGATTTCCCCTCTTAAATACACAAACCTTGCTTTTCTCTGGAGAAATATCCAAACCTAGCGTTGACAACATTTTATTAATATAATCTAAGGCATATTGTATTTTAATTTGACCTTCCTGAGTTGATGAACAGTGAACATATACAACAAAGTCGTCAGCATATTGTGAAATGTAAAATTCCTTTTCAATATGTCTGCAAATATCAATTGTTGCTATATTAAATAAAAGCGGGGATAAGGGATCACCTTGAGCTAACCCACATCCTGTTGATCTACTTATCAACCGTTCTTGTATTTTTATATTTAAAATACGTTTATTCAGAAAGTTAAACAAATATCTGCAAATTTTTGATCCAACTTTGAAGCGGTCTAAAATACAAATTAATGAACTGTTGTCAATATTATTATATGCGTTTTTAATATCTAAGGAAAGAGCTATTGTGGATAATCCATTTGAAAAACCTATTTGAATTCTTGATGTGAGGTTGCTCAAGCTGTCTAAACATGATCGATTTTTCCTGAATCCAAAAACATTTTCTGAAAAATAATTGTTTTTTTCCATGTACCACTCAAGTCTTTTGTATAAAATATAATTAAATATTTTACAAAGACAAGAGATTAAAGAAATTGGCCGAAAGGACCTTTCGTCACCCTGATTTTGTCTTGCCTTTGGAATTGGTATTATATATATATCCCGCCATTGCTTCGGTACAAAGCTGTGAGTTAAAAAATTATTGTACAGAGACAAAAGAATTAATTTTCCTGACATATGTAAATTCTTGACCATTGAATATGATATATCGTCACATCCGGGGGATGTATCCTTAGATTTAATACATTTCTCTAACTCCTGAATTGAAATTGGGCATTCAATTGTAATATTTGCACTCCGAATATCGGGACAAGGTGGGGAAACATAATCAGGGGCTAATGAACTAAGCAGTTTTTCAGCCTCTATATCATTAATATGTTGCTTAGACTTTCTAAAACCTTTCATCCAGGACAATTTATGCCACATTTCATTGGAAGTTGTTGATTCATCCACCGAAGACCATGAATTTTGGAAATCTTTGTTCCTAGCATAACGAATATCTCGCTGCGCCACGCTTATGTGTTTTTTAAGTTTTGTGTAATTATTTGGGCTGGGATTGCGTCGAAATATTGCAAGGGCAAGTCTACGCTGAGCTACTTCATGAGATAATTCCTTTGTCCAAAAAGATCTAGGGGTAAACTTAGACTCCGGGTTCTGATTATACTTAATTAGTGGTATATTTTTAGCAGCAGCCTCGTTTATCTTAGAAATAAATAAATCATAACCTTTCTGAAGATCTCTAGGTAAAATGAGGTCTGTGAACAATTTCTCTGTTTCACTTTTATATGAGGTCCACTCGGCTTTGCGAAAGTTTCGCTTTACTACAGGAGTTATCAAAGAATAAGACATACAAGAAACCTTCACCATTAAATGGTCACTACCTAATGTTTCATTTAGCACCCCCCCGTTGAATTGTAAAGCAATATCTGAAGAAACTAAGGAAACATCAGGCGAGGATTGTTGAAGCATCCCATTGACTAAACGCATCCTAGTAGCATCGCCATTATTTAAAGTTATAAAGTTACTATCGACTAAAGCATCAAACATAAGTGATCCCTTATAATCTATCTTATTCGACCAATTACTATGATGCGCATTGAAGTCCCCTAATATTAGGGTTTTTATAGTATACATAGAAAAAAGCCTATCCCAATCACTTTTGCTTATAACCAAAGAAGGGGGACAATATACTGATAAAATATAATCTATAGGGCTGAAGTTACTTAACTTTACACATAAAATTTCCATACCGTTATTGTCTATCCGCAAACGTTGTAGTGAAGAATGCACAGATTTGTGTACA
Organism: Fabriciana adippe; assembly: GCA_905404265.1. NCBI lineage: Eukaryota > Metazoa > Arthropoda > Insecta > Lepidoptera > Nymphalidae > Fabriciana > Fabriciana adippe. The sequence goes on from FR989993.1 coordinate 1,539,344, forward strand.
CAAATAGCAACACCGCCAAATCCATCTTGCCTATCTAACCGGTAAATATTATACCCACGTATATTTAAATCAATGTCAGGTTTAAGCCAAGTTTCACTTAAAACGGCAACATGAATCTTTTCCTGATTTAACACCTCAATAAATGAACTCAGCTTAGGTCTAATACTTTGTGCATTCCATTGAATAATGTTCCTATTGCTAATATTTCTAGACATCATTTTATCTTATCTACCAAATCTACTAAAATCTTTAATATAGGCCATTTTGTTATCTGCTCAAAAAGAAATATAACAAGCCACTCAATAATTAATTTAGCTGAATTAAATACTTTATGAGAAAAGCCAAGTTTACTTAGAAATAACACTTCTTTTACTCGCAGTAACAATTCTTTAAAAGTTAATTTAGCCTCATATTTCAAATCCTCACTTACATTCTCTTCCTTCTGACTTTCAACCTCTGGATATTTAAACTCGTAATCTGATTGACTTATGGTGTTTCGGTTTACTTTATGTTCCCTTTGTACCCGTTTCATACGTGGTCCTCGATGCTCATTAAAACTAGATGAACTTTTATTTTGTTGATTCTTTTTTTGTATGTCATGAATTTCCGCCGAGGTTCTAACTATTTCTGCAAAAGTAGGTGAGTCCTGTTTAGAGTCCAAAGGTTTCTCATATGATGTTGTTGGTTGAAGAGTCGTTTCTCGTTCGATAGGTTGTTGTGGTGTGAAAGTCGATGCGTAAACATTTAAAGCCTTTCTGTACGTACAGCCAAAATCCGCCATAATTTCTCGAATCTTTTTTTCTCTTAAAAAAGTTGGACAAATTTTAGAAAGGGCCATATGATCTCCCAAGCAGTTGACACATTTAAATATTTGGGCTTCACAATTTTCATGGTTATTTCCACACTTAGGACAGACAACCTTCTTAGCTGAGCACATTTTACGAATATGACCAAATTTCCAACAGAAAGAGCACTGAGAAACTTGAAAAACAAATGGTTCAACCGAAATCCTTAAGCCAAACCCAAGTACAAAAGCTGGAATAGGCGACCCCTTAAAACATAAGCGAATTGTTTCGCTAGGTCGCCAGCCTCCATTATCTCTGTCAAACCTATTAAGTCGCTTAAGTGATAGAATTTCAATAGAAAAAGGACAAGATATATTATTCAATATTTCTTCTTCACTCAAATCAAGGTCAACATCTTTAATAACACCATAACAATATGGCACTTCCATAGCTTTATATATTCTCCAACCTTTTTCAATCAAGTCTTCGCATTCCAAAATGTTTTTCATAGTCTCCTCGTTCTCCAACTGCAACCGCACTTTATAAGGTGTTAGGTATTTAACGTGACTGATCCTAGTGATATTGGACTGTTGAAAAATTCTTGCTAGAGCAAATTGTTTGGGCAACTTATCTTTAGAGGAGATATATATTTCAAAATCATGATTGCTCACATTTACATCAATCTCACTTCGAAGACATGTCCTTTTTCCTTTTCCTCGAACCTTGGTCCATCCTTCTTCGACATCCCCTGTCTCGCTAGCATCACTGCTTTCTAACTGTCTCTTTTTTTCTCTATTTTCTTCATTTTCTTTGAAAAATACTCTTTCCTCTCTTTCTGTGCTATTCATGACGTCATCATAATTGTTCAGTTCTTCAATATTATCACGCAGTAATGGAATACTGCACGGTTCAATATTGTCATCACTCATAGCAGTATTTTATAATACGCTGCATTGGTAAGACGCACACGAGTAACCGGTCAAACCAGTTCCGTCGGCTAGAAACTAACGTTAACTATATGTACGAGTGTCTCAGTCGAGTGACGACTGCTAACTAACCAAAACAAAATAAAAAAAAATATGGAGTAAATCGTCTAAATGTGACAATATATCAAATAATGTTTATTTTTTCAACGACACGTTTGGCTCAATTTGTAGTGAACCTACTTACTGTGCCAACGGTCGCGGGTTCGAGTCCCGCTGGGGGCTTTCATTTGTGTGATGAGCACGAATGATTGTACTCCAGTCATGGGTATTTATATTTATAATATTATGTATTTATTTAAAGTTATATATGTAAAGTTTATCAACTATCTGGTATCCATAACACAGGCCTCGTAGCTTACCATGGAACTAGATGGCGTTGTGTGTTAATGTCCCAACATTTTGATTTTAAGTATAAAACCTATTAAAATACGATTATATTAATTACAGTTTTAACTGACCATTGCTTCTAGATATTTAGAGATTTATATAGAATTTTTTTGTAGTTGTTTTTAATTCGACTGTCTTAAATGAAAAATAATGATATCTTAATGAATTTGTTTAATATATAAAGTAGATAATAACGTTTCTGTCATACATTCATCGTAGCAGAGGATAGCAGAGGTAAGGTCACAACTGCTTTATTATTAAAAAAAAAAAAAATTCTGTCGCTTCGCTGGCAATACAAGACATAACCTTCTATTGTCTTAAGCCTCGGAGGAACCTTTTCTTTTTTTAAGGATAAAAAGTACCTTGCTTAAGTTACTTTCGCTTAAATTATCTATTCTGCAGAGAAAATCAGGTTGAAATTGGTTCAACCGTTTCAAAGATTAGCGAATTTGAATTTGGCTATATTAGATCGTAAATAACCTCCAAGTATATTTTTTTATAATATTCAGTCTTGGCCTTCCATATCATAGAATTATTTAACCTAAATTAGATTTATTTTCTTACATATACCTATATTCTATTAAGAAATTAGTAAATACTTTTAAAAAATTGTAGGATAAAAAAATGTGTAAAATTTTAACGTTTTCCTCCGTTTCATTAAGTGTCGACAATTTTTTTAATTAAGCTTACTACGGAAGATATTTTAGGAATGCCGAAGTGCCTTTTAATTAAAATTAAACTCGTCATTGTGAGGAAATCTTAGCTAAAGTGGACAAAGTTCCTTAAAAAAAATCCTTTATATATATACATAATAAATACTTATCCTATATATCACTAACTGTATAAATGCAAAAGTTTGTAAATCCGTTTGTCACTTCTGCACCCTGTAACTTCTTAACTGGTGTGACTAAAATTCGGGATAGAGATAGGTCATATTTAGACGGCACGTTTGGCTCAGTTTGTAGTGATCTTACTTGCTGTGCCAGCGGTCGCAGGTTCGAGTCCCGCTGGGGACACTAATTTGTGTGATGAGCACGAATGTTTGTAGATACTCCAGTCATGGGTGTTTCATTCATGTACTCCAGTCATATTTATAATGTGTATGTATGTATTTAAAGTTATACATGTGTAGTGTATCAACTATCTGGTATCCATAACACAAGCCTCGTAGCTTACCATGGAACTATATGGTGCTGTGTGTTAATGTCCCAACATATTTATTTATTTTATTAGGATAGGGACATGTTATATTTCTATCTCTATATCTATCTACAATATATCTATCTACAATATTTAAGATACTTTTACTTTAAATACTGTACACATCAAGTATCAACCAAAGGAAATGCTCTTTTATTTAAAAAAATATTGGTAACTGTATTTCAAAAATTTTCAAATACCCGATATATTGAGGTCAATGAATATAGCAAAAATTTAAGTAAATTTCTAAATAAAACTATCTTTTCGGATTGTTTCACGGAAGAGAGAGTCTCTCCCGTGACCACGATTACTGTAAAGCATTTGAAACGTCGAGAACCAAAAATCTAAATAAATCCGCGAAAAAATCCGAAAAGATAATTTTATTTAAAACGTCAAATATTCGCGTACACCTAAGAAAGTATTAAATTTCTAAAATTACATATACCTTCTAAGTCTTTACATTTTACCTCTTATTTGCAGATGAAGCTCATAATACTTTTCGCTATAATCGCAACAGTGTCTTGCAACTATATCTGGGACAATACCGGAAAATATGAGATTATCGACAATGGGGTTCCTTATCGAGTTTACGACTCCTTGGCAGGATACCGGGATGTAAATGATGTTTTCTACCCTCAGCAACCCTGGAACTGGTTCTATCCGGAATTTCAGCGGACAGACAGAATACACAATCCTTTTCTATATTCGTATAAACAAATAGTTCGCGATTAATAATTGAGGCAGCTATTGTTTTCTTACACTAAAATATGATTAAGAATGTAATCTCTCACAAATCTAAAGCAAAAGAAATTAAAGTGTTTAATTTGTTATATTATTGTGACTATACTAATGTTGAAATAAAATAACATTTTAAAATATTCTGTAGTTTGACTCAATCCTTTCTTAGTTAATTTTAATCTTACTAGCTTAATAATATTATAAATGCGAAAGTTTAGATGTTTTGATGTTTGTTACTCAATGACGCCAAAACGGCTGAACGGATCTGGATGACATTTAGCACAGAAATAGATTATATTTATTATTGTCTTATTTATTACTGGCGGCTCACCCTCGCTTTGCTCGAGTTCGTGAACGTTTTAACGTTTAGTATAGATTTCTCAGAGATTAGATATTTTCCCGCAGTAAAAAGTATCCTATTTGTTGACCTGGATAACCATGATACCAAATTTTATCAAAATCTGTCTAGTGGTTTTCTTGTGATGCGTTACCAGACAGACAGACAGACAAAAATTCTTAAAACTATACGTTCGGCTTCTGTATCGATAATTATCACTATTTCAAAAAGATTTTCCAAAAAATATTTAATGTACAGATTCGACTTAGTTACAATTTTATTGTATGTATAGATGTATGCTTTAAGTTGTAGTACTACACTTGTCTCAGTGTAAAGTAAATATAAAGCATTACCAGACACAACTAACGAATGAGTGACTTTCAAATATTTGCTACTCTCTCAGGGATGAGGCACAACACACTCTTATCCTCATCCCATTTACTTAAGTTTGATACATAAAACTGTAAGGACAAAATAAATATTTAACCTTACATATAAATAGCTTTTTTGACTTAAAAAATCGTGTGTTGATAATATTATAACTAGATTTGAAAAAAAATAGAAGCCATGAAATATTTAATTGGTACTTAATGGTATTATTTATTAATTTATTTTCAGGAAACAAACAGTATTTTAAGTATTTACAAAAAACATAATATTAAAGACAGAACATACAACAATAAAATTTTCTCTAATATATGTATATCACATTTTAGAGCAACCAGGAAAAAAAGCAGCAAAAACAAAATTCTTTCTTAGAGTTACGCCAATATTTGACATTTTTAATAAAACTGTCTTTTCTGATTATTTCGCGGATTTAGTTTGATTTTTCGTTCTTGACGTTTCGAATGCTTTACAGCAATCATGGGCGAGACTAAGGTTTTAGATGTCTCAAAGGCGGTGTTATATACGAGTACCTACTTGTTATAGTACCTACAATTTTACAAAAATAATTTCAAAAAATCAAAAATGGCAACCCCAGGATGATTCCCGAAACTATTGAAATTAAAAAACATCCAAACTTCAATAGGAAAGATGGCTGGGTTCTGGTACTGGGATCCCACGATGATGGCATCGTGGGATCCTGTAATAAACACAATAAAATCTAACAACAAAAACAAATATAACACACCATTAGATGGCTTTTTATCCCGGAAATCGTCCCTTAAGGGAGTTAAAATAGGGATGAAAGTTTGTAAGGGGAATCAATCTAGGGACGACCCCGAGCGAAACGAGGGTGAGTCGCTAGTATATTATATATCCTTAACTTTAAGGCTTTAATAATATTATTCTGATGTAGAGATGAAAGAGAAAAGAACTAAGTTAACTTTAACACAACCGGTTGTATAATTAAAAGCTATATTGACAAAGCTATAAGATATTAACAGAATAATCTGTGGATAAGCTCACAGTTCGTTTTGATTTATCCGGTGTTCCAGTTGAATTGGCTTAACCATTTTATCACTCAAGTAGATGATTTAATTATCAATGGGGTAAATGGTGGACAAATAAAGTGTTAAGATTTTATATTTGATGATCATCTGGAGTAATGGGAACAGTGATCTGTATATCAGATGCATACACCGGTCATGAATGCGAGGCTCGGTCGAGGCAATTTTTTATCTCTGCCCTTGCCTTATGGGTTGATTTTGTCAGGTCTGAAATGTTTTTTTTTTTGAATAACTTAAAGTTTTCTTTATACTATCGATGAAGTTAATATTTATTTAGTGTATAGTTATGTTAAAAAAATATTTATATTTAATAAATAATTTGAGTATATGAATGTATCACGAATCCTGATATATCATAAGCTGAAATCTGAGAAATATATGTGTGTTCAGCCATTTTTTAACGTCCCACTGCTGGACATGTGCCTCCCTTCAGTACGAGGGGGATCAGGCCATAGTCCACCCCGCTGGCTAAGTGAGGGTAGGCGGACTTCACTTGTCTTTTGAAAACTTGCTAGGATCACTCAGAAATGAAGGCTTCCTCACGATGTTTTCCTTAGACGTAAAACAAATGGTAATCATGTTAGAAATGATTCGCACATGAAAATATCAGAGGTGCGAGACCCGGGATATGAACCTGCTTCACTCGGTTTCCCAAGCGACCGCGTTACCACTGGGTTACCACTGCCTAATATACCTACACATAATTGTAAATATGTATATTTGTTTAGTAAATACGCATCTTTATCACTTTCATCTAATAAAAACGGGGATTATAGCTTAAATTTTATATTAATAAAGCACTTTTTATCATAAAGCAAGCGATACCACAGAAAAAAAATAGTTTGTATTCATAGATACTTTGTGTTTATGTATGTTACTTTACTCCTGGACAAAGCCAGGGTTGGGTTAGATAGGTAAAGGCGCACGCGTCATATTAAATTGCAGGTAACAGCGTTCTCTACTCAGCCCAATCAACGTAACAATGTGAAAACAAATCCTTTGCGTATCCTAAGATGCATGCATATGTAATGACTTTTCATGATGATTAAAGTAATGACTTTTCATCTATACTAATATTAATATTATAAAGAGGTAAAGTTTGTGAGTTTGTGAGGTTGTAGGGGGTAATCTCTGGATCTACTGAACCGATTTAGATGAAATTTGGTCAAAAGATAGTTTGAAAATCATCCCTTAAGGGGGTGAAAATGGGGATGAAAATTTGTATGGGGAATCAATAAAGGACCAACCCGAGCGAAGCGAGGGTGAGTCGCTAGTTATAAATATGGAAGAACTTACGCTTTAACATTTAGTATAGATTTCTCTCTAGATAAAAATCTAGATAAAAATTCTAAAAACTATAGATTCGGCCTCTGTATCGATAATAATGACTTTTTAAATAAGATTTTCCAAAAAATATTTAATGTACAGATTCGATTGAAGTAGAATTTTATTATATGTATAGATATCTAATAAGTTGACAAAGGACACTAATAAATGTGAAAATTTATATATTAATCCACACAAAAACGGCTAAACAGATTTGGATGACCTGGAGCAACATACAAATATATATAAATAAATAAATAAATATAAATATGTTGGGACATTAACACACAGCACCATCCAGTTCCATGGTAAGCTACGAGGTTTGTGTTATGGATACCAGATAGTTCATACACTACACATGTATAATATTAAATACATACATATTATAAATATAATATCATATATAAAAGGCACACACTAGCTAGTACAAAATATATATGAATTGTGAATTTCAATCTGTGTTCTGAATCTTGTTTTTGTTTAGCGGTTATAGCTTTTACTGTAGTGGGTTACAAATATTCAATTCAATTTTACTTCAGTTCTATTCGATATAGTATGAGTAGTAGGTATTGAATATAATTTCGCTGCACTGAGATTATATTTATAACTAGAGACGAAAACGGGATCCCATGGGACCCTTACATTTTTCCGGGATTATATATAGCCTATAGCCTTCCTCAGTTAACGGGCTATCTAATGCAAAAAGAATTTTTCAAATCGAATTAGTAGTTTCTGAGATTAGCGCGTTCAACCAAACTCTTCAGCTTTATAATATTAAAAAATATTAATAATATTAATATAATATAATAATATTAGTACAGATTAAATCGAGTACCTATATTTTTATTGGGTCATAGAGATCTAATTTTATATCCATATTAATACTTTTAATGTTATAAATGTGAAAGTGTGTTTGTTTGTTTGTCCTTCTTTCACGTCGACACTATTGACGGATTGGCGTGATTTTGTGTTGAGATAGTTAGAGGGCTGGAGAGTAACATAGGCTACATTTCATCGCGGGAGATTATCTTATTTCCACGGGAAAGCACATTATAATACAACCCACAACAACTTATCATACCTATGTATATTGTATATATAGCTATTTATCAGCTTTAGTGATATGAATTTGAAAATTATAGAATCACACAATGTAAGTTTTTTTCTCAATGATTATTATGGTTGAATTTCGTCCGAAAGTATTATAACAAATATCATCATACTAGCGACTCATCCTCGCTTCGCTTCAGGTTCGTCCCTAGACAAAAATAAATCTATCCCACGGGAACCGTACAATTTTCCGGGTTTTTAAAAAGTAACCTATATACTATTCTAGACTATAATATATCTCTGTGCCAAATTTTATCCAGATCATATTAATCGTTCATGCGTGATTGAGTAACAAACGCCCATCCATCCTCACAAACTTTCACATTTATAATATTAGTAGTAACCTTCATAGATGAAAAAAGAGAGAAATTGAACAAGACTATTCAAATTCAAATTCAAAATATTTTATTCAGCATTAAATTATTACAATTTTTTACTGAAAGTCATGAGTCTACTACCAGTTCGGAAAGAAGAAGCCTCAGACCTGAGAAGAACTGGCGAAAGAAACTCAGCGGGACTAATATTTTTTAATAAATTATAATTTACAATATTACTATTAAGTTGAAGTAGCCTGGAGGCGATCACTTCATTCCCAAGGCGTGCTATCTTCTATAAAATCATTTATTGTATAATATCCCTTAGCACACAAACGTTCTTTAACAATTTTTTTGAATTTAGCGATGGAAGCTTTTTGAACATTTTCTGGGATCCTGTTGTACAAGCGTATACATTGTCCATAAAAAGAATTACTGACTCTCTGTAGACGAGTCACAGGCATTACAAGTTTGTGTTTGCTCCTAGTATTAATGTTATGCATGTCACAATTCTTGGGAAATTCGTGTATATTTTTACGAACATACATAACATTTTCGTACACGTACTGAGAAGCAACAGTCAATATTTTTATTTCTTTGAACTTATCTCTTAATGACACTCTAGGACCTAAACTATAAATTGCACGAATAGCTCTTTTCTGCAGGACAAAGACCGTATTAATAGTTGCTGCATTTCCCCATAATAAGATACCGTAGGACATAATACTATGAAAATAACTGAAATATACTATGTGAGCTGTATCTACATCAGTAAGAAGTCTTATTTTTTTTTACCGCGAACGCTGCAGAGCTGAGTCTACTCGCTAGTCCCTCAATATGGGGGCCCCACTGTAGTTTGGAATCTATGATAATACCTAGGAATTTAGTTGACTCTACCGGTTTCAACACTTCTCCATTTAATATTACACCATTATCAACAAGTTAAACATTGGGTGTTGAGAATTTTATTAATTTTGTCTTTTTATTATTTAATAATAAATTATTTGAATCAAACCAATAGACAACCTTTGAGAGAGCATCGTTTACATCGTCGTACATTAGCAAATTTCGCTTCACTTTAAAAATAAGTGAAGTGTCATCAGCGAACAATACTATCTCATGTTTGTCCTGTACAAAAAATGGCAAATCATTAATATAAATTAGAAAAAGAAAGGGGCCGAGAATAGACCCTTGTGGAACCCCCATATCTAATGGAGCTCCAGGAGATCTCTTACCATTAACATCAACCCTCTGTATTCTATTATTTAAATACGAATTCAAAAGGTCGAGTGCCTTATTTCTAATACCATAATGGTGCAGTTTCCTGATCAGCGTCTCATGATGCACACAATCAAAGGCCTTGGATAAGTCACAGAATATCCCAAGTGCATCTTGTGACCTTTCCCAAGCCTCAAAAATATGTTTTACTAACTCAACACTAGCATCTGCCGTGGAGCGGCCTTTCGTAAATCCAAACTGTTTCTTATGAAGTAGATTGTGTGCATTAAAATGCGTTAACATTTGCGCGAGTATGATTTTTTCAAAAATTTTACTAAACGTTGGCAGTACCGAAATTGGTCTAAAATTATTAGGATCTAAGGTACTACCTGATTTAAAAATAGGAATGATTTTACTGTGTTTCATTAGATCAGGAAACGCACCATGCTCTATACTGCTATTAAATACAGTAGCTAGATGAGGTGCAACAACATCAATTACCGAACTAATAACTTTTACAGATATACCCCATAGGTCAGCGGTTTTCTTGACATCCAAACTTTTGAAGGCTGCGATGATATCTTTGGGGTATACAAGTTTAAATTTAAATACCAAATTACATTCTTTAACGTGATTCTTAAGTAAAGATTCGGCAATAGCGGGAGATGAATTGAGTGATTGCGTTGTTGAAGTTGGAATGTCAGTGAAAAATTTTTCAAACTCAGATGCAACTTCTAGGTTTGAACTAATAAAATTATTATTGATATTTAACCCATTTGGACCCAAATACAAACTAGCAGAAAAAAATTGAAAACACTTTTATTTATTTATCAATTAGATGCTAAAGATAAATTTTACGAAAAAAAAATCTGAAAAAAAATCTTCCTTCTATGAAAAAAATCACCGTCCTTAACTGGGGCCAATGGGCTCATGTGTGGTAATTTACAAAACATCCCTTTTCAATGCACAATGTTTTAACACATTTTTTACACTGCCAATGTGCTTTTTTATGGCATATCACGCATCGTAGCTGGCTTGGCAAGCTCCCAGGAAAGTGGCCAACACCATCTTTACTAATATTTGGCACTGATGAAGACGGTGTACGACGTCGTCCATCAGGTCTTTCAGTGTCTTCAGTCCTCAAATAATATCGGGCTATGGATTGACGAAACTAGAGTTGGTCCATTTTATCTTCTACGGTCAGAACGTGAAGACGCCAAGCGTTCGCTACAGCCAAATCCAATATATACGTAAACAAAATCCACCACCTTTTCTTGCCTCGTATGGCAATTCTGTACACAGCAACCTACCTGATCCATTCCTACCATTCCTTTGTTATAATTTTGAAATTCAAAAGAAACGTCTGTAACAATCTTTCTCCTGTCGGTCAGTATTCTGAGGTCAATAACGATAGAAGATATTTGAATGACGTGACTTATTTTGTGTGGCATACAACTGCGTGTTCAAAACTATCGTGTATGACCTCGGCATCAATTTTTTTTTTCAAAAATGTTGACTGGACTTTGGTCTGTTAGTTCGTTTATAATGGATTCCTTTTGGTTTTGCACACTACTCATTGCTGAGGGCTTGTCAACGTACGAATTGTCATATTTACGCCAAGTTGGATTCTTGTCTACTCTTCTACGTCTTTCTAAAGGTTTGTCATCGTCATGTCCCATTCATCGACATTTCTATTTTCAAATACCTCAACTCTCCCCGGTATATCGCACGGAATAACATTTTTCAGGACATCATCTTTATCCCCTTCTCTTTTATCAGTGAGAATACTGGGGTCCAGAGGAATAGCCACTAGGTCATAACTGACGCCGGAATCCCCTTCCTCGTTCAATATGTACTCAATGGCTTCTTCGTGCTCTCGATAGTCAATTGAGACGTCAAACAATCGTTTCGTCATTATTTACTCCAAAACTAAACCTATGAAAAATAAACGATAAATAATATCACATCAGCCCATTGGCCCTGTTTGGGGACACCACGCTAAAATAAATCTATTATGCTCAATTTTCGATAAATACCTAATGTAATCTTATCAATTATTAGTTAAAACTATAATCAAGTGAATAATATCAAAATATACGAGATTTTTTATTGTAAACACAAATATTTATCACTTACCTTTCGTCAATTACCTTTTTACACAATGTAGTACATAAAACCATCAATTACAGCTACTTTAAGAAATATTTTTCAATATTATGTTATTTATCACGAGGATACACTCAATGACACGACATATCTTCATCAAAACCAAGAGTTAATAAAAAAAAGTGAAAAGATGAGGGTATCTAAAGACATGGCCCCAATCAGGGCCAGCGGGCTTAAATGGGTTAATTTAAAATCGAAGCCGCGATCTGTGACTCTCCCACTTTCACAAGCAATTATGTTCCATGTCACTTTTACTTTATTATGTGCATTTTTTATTTTGTCTTTAATATGTAAAGATTTTGCCATGGAACATACTCTCCTAAACATTTTTGAGTAGGCACTTACAAAAGAAGCAAACGATGTACTATGATTATAAGCTTTTTCACCATACAATTCATATAGTCTTTGCCTGCTCTTGTAGATGCCAGGAGTTGCCCATTCACTAAATGACAAGAGACCCCCTGAATTGACTGTTTTAGAAGTAAATATTGTAGAAAATTCTGTTTTTATTATTTTAAATAGAGAATTATATAAGAAGTTGGGGTTATTGCTGTAAGATAAATAAGGAAGTTTTGCTACAATATTACCTCTGAACCTCTCCATACGTGTAGTATTTATGGGGACAAAAGTCTTTTTTAACATATTTTTTTTGGCATTTAAAGTATAGGAAAATGAAGCTAACTGACCACAGTGGTCTGAGCTCAACTTGTTTATAATAGATTTAGAAGATGGTTTATGATTTGTAAATATATTATCAATACATGTAACACTGGTAGCAGTGATTCTAGTCGGTTCAAGAAATAAATTATTCAGGTTATATGATAGAAGCATGGATTTAAATCTGAGACTTATAGTGGAATTATCTAATAAGTTTATATTAAAATCACCACAAACAATAATGAATTTATTAGAACTATTTAATTTTAACAAAGCTTCTTCTAATACTTTCTCAAAGTACTCATATAACCCGTTAGGAGGCCTGTATACGCATACAACAATGAAGTGCTCAAGCTCTGCGCAGGCTAGTTCAATAGTTTGCTCAACAGAGAGGCTCACAATATCTTTACGTTCTTTATATTTAAAAAGTTTACTTATTATTATTAAAGAGCCTCCGCGTATAGCTTTTTCTCTATTGAACATACTAGCTACCTGGTGACCGCTGAAGTTAAATATGGACTGAGAAATAAAAAGCCAGTGTTCTGTTAAACATAAAATATGAATATTTTCACTATTTATATATAACTCCAGTTCAAGATCCTTACCTATCATGCCCTGTATATTTTGGTGCACCAGGTTTACAATTTTTAAATTTTTACAAATTTGGGCATTTCTTGATATTTTACTATGACATTTATCTAATTTAATGTCATTGCTTATAAATGTGCCAGAGGCATTCTCTGTTGTCTTAATTATTAATTTAAATTGCTACTTGGAACGGATTCCAAATTAAAAAATGTCATATTACAATTTTGCTCAATAGGAGCAAAAGTCGGAGTAACCAAATCATTGGCTATGTCAATTTGTATATAATAAAATAGCACAGATGCTATCTGTCGTTTAAAAAAATATGATAGGTTAAGCCTACTATATGTCAATATATAATTATTATTTTTCTATAAATTATTAATGTCAATAACATCAATTTTATTATTTTTTTAAATATTTGAATTTAAATACTTACAAGTAGTTAAAGTGTGCATTAAATTATTAATGTCATATCTTAACCTATTTTCCTGAGGCAATTTATTTAAATAAGTATATATAGTCTGTTTTTTGATTTCAGAGACTAAATTGACACATGCAAATGTCAAATTTACAAATAATGTTGCCAGCTCTTTTGGTGCAGTGTTGTACCTACGATACCGGTTTGTTGAATCGTAACTTTTTATCTTTATTAGACGATTCGCTTCAAAGTTTTATATTCCAAAGTGTATCATTAAAATTCACATTATTAATTCTAAATCATTAAATATCATATTTATTAATTATAAATCATTAAGTATCATTGAAATTGACATTAATTAAATTTAAATTTGCATAATTAATTTTGTATTATTACGTTTTAAATAAGTACCTACACATTATTTCAGGATAACTTATTATAAAAAACGATACTCGATTTTATTAACGTTAAATTTCGATAGCGGCACATCACTATTTAAGAATTGTAAAAAACTGGCAACCCACGTAATGTCAGTTTTGTCTCTGAGATAATGAAACAGATTATAGTATACATATGTATCTATAGATTCAGCCCCTTTTTAATGTTCCACTGCTGGGCACGAGCCTTCCTTTACTATAAAGGGGACCTGGCCATAGCCCACCACGCTGGCCAAGTGCAAGTTTTCAGATTTCACATGTCCTTTGAAAACTTTGTAGGTTTGCTCATGTAGGTTACCTCACGATGTTTTCCTGACATAAGACAAGTGGTAATTATGTTTTTGACGACACGTTTGGCTCAGTTTGTAGTGACCCTACTTGCAGTGCCAGCGGTCGCGGGTTCGAGTCCCGCTGGGGGCATTCATTTGTGTGATGAACATGAATGTCTGTACTCCAGTCATGGGTGTTTTTATTTATAATAATATGTATATACTAGCATTGCCCGCGGTTTCGCCCGCGTCAGATGACCAAAAACCAAATTCTTAGATTTTACATAGTAGTATATTCTTACATATACCAATTTCATTTCGCACCGTATGATTGGTAAATAATGACAGTGATTGACAAAGCCACAAAGGTTCCTCCGTTAAGCTCATATTTGATTTGGTAATATTGCACTTTTTATTAATTTAACAATAACGTTTATATTATGTCTTTACTTCTGTTTCGTTTGTTTGTTTAGTTTTGGGCGATAAACTCTCAAGCTACTGAATAAATTTTAATCATTTATTTACTAAAAGACAGCTATTGATTAGTTTATATTTAGCTGATTATTTAAATTACATAATAATAACTTTTCTTAATTCATAGTTAATTTGTCGCGAAACAGGGATGGGTTAACGCTAGTTAGTAATATATTCCGAAAAGATTTTCAGAAGAAAGTGTTGGGGAAATCGAAAGATTCAGAAGTACATAATTAAAGTAAATAAGTAAATAATTTTAAGAAAATTTTTTTGATTATTTCATATGACTCTGCTAATACAATTAAAGTCGTAACCATTTTATTGCGCCCTTTAAGCCTTCCACCTTTCAAGAAAAGGTGTGAAAAAATCAAAAAAAGTTGAGGTATAACAGTTTCTAAAATACTTTAAATATACATAAATTATTTTGCAGATATGGAATGTTTTTAGTTACCCGCTTTGTCAGTTAAACAACCATAAACTTGTTTTCCATAAAATGTTAAAAAATAATATGAAACAAAATTATTTTTACGGTTTAAAATGTGTTGATATTGTAGAAACATAAATATTATTCGTATTTATTTTAGAGTTAACCTAAAAAAATACGTAAGTAAGAAAAATTACACAGTATTTTGCTATACGGAACCTATAATGCGCGAGTTGGACTTACATTTGCCCAATTTCTACATTAACATTATTTATTTTAGTTAAATCACAAACATTTTCATTTGAAAATTGTTTCGGCCAACAAAATATTAAAACAAACGTTTGTTTTATTGATAATTTGAACACGGGTAATTTAGTAGCAATTCTAATAAAATCATCGAAAGGTTATATCTGTACATTCAATTTTTTGTAATTAAAACTACGTAGTTTAAAAACACACGGCGACATCTATTGTCAAATATCTAAATAATACATAAATAAACATTTTTAGAATTATTTTAATGAATCAAAGAGCGCTATTGATATTTATTTTTAAGATAAGCTATTTTTCATTAAAATCTCTCCAGTGGTTTTTCTGTGATGCGGTAACACACAGACAGACTAAAATTCTAAAAACAACACATTCGGCCTCTGTACCGATAATAATGTCTATTTCAATAAGATTTTCCAAAAAAATATTTAATGTACAGATTCGGCTTAGTTACAATTATGCATATAGGTAATATAGATATATATTAATTAATATATTACTAATTTTTAAACCGTATACTTAATTTTTTTGGTTATTTGGGCACGGGCATGACCGCGTGTAATTCTAGTAATTCTAATAAGACCATAGAAAAGTCATATCTATAGATAAAATGTTTTTTTTCGAATGAAAATCACTTATTTTAAAAACTCACGGCGACATCTAGTGATGGTTTTCTAAAGTACACCTAACTAAATATTTGCAGAGTTATTTTTATGTATAAAATATCGCTATTGATATGTTTTTTTTCGAGAGAGAAGCTATTTATAATTATTTTTGACCTATTTTGTAAGTTGCCTTGCTATAAATGTTCATAGTTTCAGCGTGGTTTTATTCTAAGCAGTTTTTGTATTTTTTTTTCTCAGAGATGAGATATTTTCCCGGAATAAAAAGTACCCTATATGTTGACCCGGATAACCAGCTATCATCATACCAAATTTCATTAAAATCCCTCCAGTGGTTTTTCCGTGATGCGGTAACAGACAGACAGACAGACAGACAGACAGACAGACAGACAGACAGACAAAAATTCTAAAAACTATAGTTTCGGCCTCTGTATCGATAATAATGTCTATTTCAATAAGATTTTCAAAAAAATATTTAATGTACAGATTCGGCTTAGTTAGAATTTTATAATATGTATAGATTTGAACTTTACATATATATGTAGTGTATCAACTATCTGGTATCCTTAACACAAGCATCGTAGCTTATTAAAAACTAGGTAGTGCTGTGTGTTCCCACCATATTTATATATTTATGTTGAAAATTATTTGCATAAGAGAATATCTAAGGTATAGGTCCTGGGATTCGAACCCGCTTCACTTGGTTTCCCAAGCAAGCGCGCTTCCTGGGCTCCTTTATAACTACAATATACAATTTAATTAGCCTTACTGTTGGAAAACATCGTTAAAATCTTTATTTAATATAATCTAAGGTCATTAAATCTGATTTGAGTTAAATATGTTTTAATAACAGATCTGCGGTTTTAAATCGATAAAAAGATCGAATATCAATTTAAAAAAAACTTGTCAAACGAAAGTGTAATTAGGCCACCATATATACGCTAGTATTACGCGTTTATTTTTAATTCTTCATAAGAGTTCTACTGAACAAGGTACTAAAGTTATAATTATTATTAATTTATTGTATTAAATACAAAAATTACTACATCTATACTAATATTATAAAGCTGAAGAGTTTGTTTGTTTCTTTGTTTGGTTGAACGCGCTAATCTTAGGAACTACTGGATGGAATTGAAAAATTCTATTTGTATTGGATAGTCCATTTATCGAGGAAGGCTTTAGGCTATATATTATCCCGGAAAAATGTACGGTTCCCGTGGGATAGAGATAAACATTTTTAGAATTATTTTAATGAATCAAAGAGCGCTATTGATATTTATTTTTAAGATAAGCTATTTTTCATTAAAATCTCTCCAGTGGTTTTTCTGTGATGCGGTAACACACAGACAGACTAAAATTCTAAAAACAACACATTCGGCCTCTGTACCGATAATAATGTCTATTTCAATAAGATTTTCCAAAAAAATATTTAATGTACAGATTCGGCTTAGTTACAATTATGCATATAGGTAATATAGATATATATTAATTAATATATTACTAATTTTTAAACCGTATACTTAATTTTTTTGGTTATTTGGGCACGGGCATGACCGCGTGTAATTCTAGTAATTCTAATAAGACCATAGAAAAGTCATATCTATAGATAAAATGTTTTTTTTCGAATGAAAATCACTTATTTTAAAAACTCACGGCGACATCTAGTGATGGTTTTCTAAAGTACACCTAACTAAATATTTGCAGAGTTATTTTTATGTATAAAATATCGCTATTGATATGTTTTTTTTCGAGAGAGAAGCTATTTATAATTATTTTTGACCTATTTTGTAAGTTGCCTTGCTATAAATGTTCATAGTTTCAGCGTGGTTTTATTCTAAGCAGTTTTTGTATTTTTTTTTCTCAGAGATGAGATATTTTCCCGGAATAAAAAGTACCCTATATGTTGACCCGGATAACCAGCTATCATCATACCAAATTTCATTAAAATCCCTCCAGTGGTTTTTCCGTGATGCGGTAACAGACAGACAGACAGACAGACAGACAGACAGACAGACAGACAAAAATTCTAAAAACTATAGTTTCGGCCTCTGTATCGATAATAATGTCTATTTCAATAAGATTTTCAAAAAAATATTTAATGTACAGATTCGGCTTAGTTAGAATTTTATAATATGTATAGATTTGAACTTTACATATATATGTAGTGTATCAACTATCTGGTATCCTTAACACAAGCATCGTAGCTTATTAAAAACTAGGTAGTGCTGTGTGTTCCCACCATATTTATATATTTATGTTGAAAATTATTTGCATAAGAGAATATCTAAGGTATAGGTCCTGGGATTCGAACCCGCTTCACTTGGTTTCCCAAGCAAGCGCGCTTCCTGGGCTCCTTTATAACTACAATATACAATTTAATTAGCCTTACTGTTGGAAAACATCGTTAAAATCTTTATTTAATATAATCTAAGGTCATTAAATCTGATTTGAGTTAAATATGTTTTAATAACAGATCTGCGGTTTTAAATCGATAAAAAGATCGAATATCAATTTAAAAAAAACTTGTCAAACGAAAGTGTAATTAGGCCACCATATATACGCTAGTATTACGCGTTTATTTTTAATTCTTCATAAGAGTTCTACTGAACAAGGTACTAAAGTTATAATTATTATTAATTTATTGTATTAAATACAAAAATTACTACATCTATACTAATATTATAAAGCTGAAGAGTTTGTTTGTTTCTTTGTTTGGTTGAACGCGCTAATCTTAGGAACTACTGGATGGAATTGAAAAATTCTATTTGTATTGGATAGTCCATTTATCGAGGAAGGCTTTAGGCTATATATTATCCCGGAAAAATGTACGGTTCCCGTGGGATAGAGTTGTTTTTGTCTAGAGACGAACCAGAAGTGAAGCGAGGGTGAGTCGCTAGTCTTGAATATTAGTCGTATCATATTTTCATATACCCACTTTGTTTGTTAGTATTAAGTATTCATTTGTTTAAAATACATTTTTTTATCACTTACTATTTACTTCTTATAGAATTAGAAACAAAATAGCTCTTCTCGACTTCAATAATAAAGTAAAATATAAGCCTACGAATACCTAAGAAGCAGTGGAAAACGATATTAATTTTCGATACGTTTTGACAACATGTTTGGCTTAGTTTGTCAACCCTGCTTGTCGTGCCAGCGGTCGCGGGTTCGAGTCCCGCTGGAGCATTCATTTGTGTGATGAGCACGAATGTTTGTACTCCAGTCATGGGTGTTTATATTTATAATATGTATGTATTAAAGTTATATATGTGTAGTTTATCAACTATCTGGTATCCATAACATAAGCCTCTGAAACTACCATGGAACTAGATAGCGCTGTGTCCTAATATATTTATATATTTTATTTATTCTAGTGATTGAATAATTTTCCCTGAAATAATATTAATATTTTTGTTCTATTACAGATGAAATTCCAGGTCTTCTTTTTACTAGTTATTGCTGCACTTGCATTGGCGGGAAAGGATAAGGATAAGAAGGATATATCAAAGGATAAAGTGAAGGATGTGAAGCCTATTGAAAGTATAGTAATACAGGACAGACCTTTAGTGAATCAACCTATGTATGATGTACCTATCAAGGATAGCGTGGGAAAACTATCCCTTATGGATTGGGAGTCATACTATGACAGTAGTCCTATTGATGTCATTCGGAGGCTAAGACTTGATGCACTACCCTATTTTTACAACAGAGGTGTATACCCTGGATATTTACAGTATCCCCAAATGTATCCATACGGACGCTATGGACGCTACGAACCTCAGCAATTCTACAATAACTTTGGATATTATCCTGTAGCTTAAAATTTATTAATGATAATACAAAAAATAAATAATGATGATTAAAATTTATTGTATTTTTTATTTAACAAAATAAACCATCGACCTTCGTATCGAAAAAGATAAATTTCTTTAGGAAAAAAATAAATTAAAAGTAAAAAACAATTTTAAAAACATGTTTTTATTTAAATGCTTTAAAAAGAAGAATATAAACTTTAAATTAAATCAAACCCAACAATTTATTACATTACACAATTCCTATGATATAAAAGCATGTCGTGAGATTTACCTATTTTAAATATTATATTCTTGTTTATCTACACAATTATTCGTATTCTTCTCAGCAAACCCTTTCATTTGATATCCATATTATGGGGGTGTATTAAAAAAACATCTTTGAGAGTCTGCCATATTGGATTTAGAATGAGGTTTAGTCAAAAACTTACAAGGTTTGATTACAGACAGACAGACAGACTCTGGGAAAAGTGAAAATAAAAGTTTATAATGATAAATATATATATATATATATATATATATATATATATATATATATATATATATATATATATAGATATTGGGACGTCCGCCATATTGGATTTACAATGACGTCACTTTATTCGTCGTATTTCGCTCATCAAACCCTTTAATTTGATGCCCATATCATAAGGTCACTATGGAAATGATAAAATGCCACTTTGTAACTTCCGTCATATTAGATTACAAATGGCGGCATTAAGTAATCGTGCATTAGTATCCCTTCGACTATTTCTAGTCTGTTGTGATTGCCGTATATCAGACTAGAGTTACCCGCTAAATAATGAACTGCAGGATTTGCTTAGGGGTTACACTCCATGATTTTATCTGGATCTAGCAACTATTACCCAAGATGAAGATCGCGCTTGTGCATAAGAGGTCCACATTCCCCCCGAAGATGGAGAGGTATTTTCTCTACCTCCATACATCTTCTGCAGGTTTGTGTGTCAATCAACTCTAGGTTGAACGTGTGCTTGTTTAAGCAGCAGTGTCTTTTGAGAACTCTTACTAATGAGCGAAAGGTTTTTTCTATTTAGCGCTAGGACCAGGCGTAGGCTTTGATGAGTATCTTGGAGTGAATTGAAATGAAATTCCTGTTGATTCCATCCAAAGCTTGCTTGCCATTTTAAGACTCGCTATTATTAGGGTTTTTGAGTTAGGCTTTTGGGTATACCACAGAAACGCTCAGGTTCCAGGCTGAGTACCCAGAGCACCATAATGAGTTAAATTGTTCCTTGCACTCCTCTACTAACCTTGATGAAACTATGTTTAAGTGTAGTTCTAGTAGTGCAACTTGGCTGTCCGAATTAAAGTAAATTGTTCGATTGGTGTAGCGCTTACGCAGATTATATTCTGCACATTCAATATAGGCGTACTGACCAAGGTTTATGCTTTTATTGAATCTCAGTCGCTATTTAGAAAGCATCATTGTATCAGACGAGATATCCATTTAAGCCTGTTGCTATTTGTATTTAAAATAAAGACGAATAAAAAATAATTATTTGTACCTTAATAGGACGAATAATAAATAAAGGAGACTGTTGCTATTCGTCCGATAATCGAATGAATAAAAAATATATTATTCGTCTAACTAATGTCGATTTGTACGAATATTTAACCCTTTTTTATTTAGGTCCAGGAGTTTCTGTATGCAAAAAAAAAATAACCTTAATCTACCGAGCTGAGCCGAGCTACTTATTCTACTTACTTATTTATTAGTCTATTCGTTCTTCTTTATAATTTATATATTTTATAACTTGGACGAATAATTATTCTTTTCTCGGCCTATTAAAGAACGAATAATTATTTTTTATTCGTCCTATTAAAGAGCGAATAGATAGGTACTCCGTTAATTTAATTGAATTCGTTTAGGTTAACTGGCCTTTGGTCCAATCTTCCTTGATGGCAATTCAAGCGAATATTATTTCTCGAAAGATTATCGAAGTAATTTGTTATCAGTCGTCATACCAAGAATCGGCATCTCTTGTAGTGAGCCTTTTAAAGTCCTCATTCATAGAGAGCCAATAAGTCCTACAATAGATTTTGGCTCTGTACATACTGGCTTTCACCTCCTTTTGTATGAACTATATATACAATAAGTGTCAGCCCGAACAGAGTATTGGGTGCCTTTCCAAGGCAAGTGGACATATTTTAGAACATGTTTTTTTTTACGAATAGATAACACACAGCACCATCTAGTTCCATGGTAAAGCTACAAGGCTTGTGTTATGGATACCAGATAGATGATATACTACACATATATAACTTTAAATATATACATATTATAAATATAAACACCCATGACTTGAGTACAAACGTTCGTGCTCATCACACAAATTAATGCCCCCAGAGGGACTCGAACCCGCGACCGCTGGCACAGCAAGTAGAGTCACTACAAATTGAGCCAAACGTGTCAACATAGCACCCATGATTATAAGACAGACTGTTCTCTGCAGGCTGTATAGTTTTTGTATGACCGTCGTCTGTTTTACTCTATCGTGCCACACTACCAATACATAGATTTGTAGTATATCGCCAAAGCAAAGTTCTGGAATTTAAATACAGTTACTGAGTAGTAACTGTAGTATAAATTCCAGAACTTTGCTTTGGTGCACTACTAACTGCAGGTTCCTTGTCAGTTTCTGGTCTATTTTTAAGCCCAGATATTTGACTTCTGTGGAAAAAGTAATTGTTTGATTTCCCATTCGGCTTCGGCATGATTAGTTTATCCAGCCATCACTTGTTTATAGAAGGCGTAATAATAGTTTTGTCAGCGTGCACTGAGAGATCATTTTTAACACACACATTCATTGATAGTGTTAAGTCGTTTATGTAATATACATGAGAAAGTGAATGGGCAAAAACCCCTAACCATGATTACTAAGTTATCAACATAACCTTGCGCATCAATGCGGACATCCGCTAATCTGTATAATATATATAGAGTTCGTCCACAGCAAGGGTCCTCAGTAATGGAGATAGGACTCCACCTTGTGGACAAGCCCTTGCTGGCGATTTGTGAATTGTTGTGTCGTGAAGGGCTAGTTTTGCTCCTCTGCTGGCAAGCATAAATTTAACTCATGTTACCGTTGTTAGATCGACATTATTACTTATCAGCCCATTGACCAATGCGAAATAGAAGAGTTATTGAAAGCACCTTCAACATCAAGGAATGCGCATAGTGCGATTTTCTTGTCCTTTAAAGCCTTTTCCACCCTGTTTATAAGACTTGCAAGGACAGTCTCAATTAATTTACCCTTACGATATGCGTTTTGACTATGGTAGATTTAGATTTCTGGCCAAGGCTCATATATGTATACCTCTCTCCCACCATCCCCATTGTTTTCAGAAGGAATGAAGAAAGGCTTATTAGTCTAAAAGACTTTGGCTGGCTATAATCTTTTTACCAGTTTTAGAGATAAATATGATCTTGACTAGGGTTTATTTATCTGGTACATATACTCATAGTCTCACTGACATTTTACTGTATAAAAAAATAATAAAAATAATTATTATCTTTTACAATTTTTATCATAAAATAAAGACGCTTATTTAAAGAATTAAATAGTTAATTATAGGTCTGCGGTACTAATTAGATCCTCTCATGGGCCTCCCTTTAGTAAAAGGGGGATCAGGCCATAGTCGACCACGGTGGAAAAGTGCGAGTTTTCAGACTTCACATGTCATTCGAAAACTTTCTAGGTTCACGCATGAAGGTAATTCATGATGTTTTTCTTCAGCATAAGATAAGTGGTAATTATGTTAAAAATTATTCGCACATGAGAATATCAGGGAGACCCGAGATTTGAACCCGCTTCACTAGGTTTCTCAAGCAAGCGCGCTATCTGGGCTACCACTACCTTATATCGATATCCAATTTAATTACCGTCACTGTAGGAAAAGAACGTTAGAACCTTTGTTTACCGTAATCTAAAGTAATTAAATCTTAGGTTAGTGTAATATGTTTTTAATTTTTATTTAAATTTAATTTTTATTTTTTATTTAAATTAAGATATTTATATTGTAACTTAATATAAAATATAAAAATTAATTAATTGATAATAATTCTATACACTAACATAGTATTTTAAGGCTAAATTGTTTTATTACTAAAAAATATGGATGTAATATCTGAATTAAATTAATTATTATATTATTATTATTATTTAATAATAGATCCGCTTCTGCGGTTTTTAATTGATAAAAAGATTTAATATCAATTTTAAAAAAGATATTCCTAAATGAAAATGTAATTAGGCCACCATATATACGCTAGTATAACTTGTTTATTTTTAATGTTTCATAAGAGTTCTACTGAACAAGGTACTATAAGTATAATATTTTTTTTAATATTATTATTAGTTTTTTTTTTAATTATTAATTTGAATTTATTGTATTAAATACAAAAATTATTACATCTTGAATGTTAGTCGTGTCATATCTCCATATACCCACTTTGTTTTATAGTATTAAGTATTCATTTGTTTATATATATTTTTTTTTCAGTTACTTTATACTTCTTATAGAATAAGAATCTATACTAATATTATAATGCTGAAGAGTTTGTTTGTTTATTTGGTTCAGCGCTAATCTCAGGAACTACTAATCCGATTTGAAAAATTATTTTTGCATTAGATAGCCCGTTGACTGAGAAAGGTTATATGTCCTCCCGGGAAAATGTACGGTTCCCGCGGGATACATTTGTTTTTGTCTACCCGAAGCGAAGCGAGGGTGAGTCGCTAGTTAGAAATAAAGTAACTCTCCTCGACTTTAATACGCATAAGACGCATTTTACTCTATAAAATATTTCGGTTTTCAATAAGTTATAACTGTAATGAGATCTCGAAAATTCCTTGTAGTTTGAAAAGATAAGGCGACACTGATTATATAATGTGATGATTAACTAAAAAGAGAAAATATTAGCCTTCATATACCTAAGTGTGAAGGAAGCCTTTCTTTAATACTTAATTTAATAAATTAATGTATGAAAATTAATATTTAATACATTTATTTATTTTAGTATCTCCGTTTTTCCGTGAAATAATATTATTATTTTGGTTCTATTACAGATGAAATTCCAAGTCTTCTTTTTACTAGCTATTGTTGCAATTGCATTGGCGGAAAAGGATAAGGATACACAAAAGGATAAACCGAAGGATGTGAAGCCTATTGAAAATATAATAATACGGGACAGACCTTTAGTGAATCAACCTATGTATGATGTACCTATCGATGATGATGTAGGGAAGCTATCCGTTATGGATTGGGAGTCATCCTATGACACTAGTCCTTTTGAAGTCCTTCGGAGGCTAAGATTTGGTGCACTACCCTATTTTTACAACAGAGGTGCATACCCTGGATATTTACAGTATCCCCAAATGTATCCATACGGACGCTACGGACGCTATGGACGCTACGGACCTCAGCAATACTACAATAACTTTGGATATTATCCCATAGCTTAAAATGTATTAATGATAATGCATAAATAAATAATTATGATGATTAAAATTTATTTTATTTTTGCTCATATCGTAAAAAGTTCACATTCCTGTTATAATTACAAGTTTGTTAGAGTGTGTAAATGTGTGAGGGTGTGTGCGTTAAAAACTAAAAAGGCGACTAGCCACGAAAGAGTTTTTTTTTATTTTCCGTAACTCTACCTGTGTATAATATAAATATGTTGGTACATTAACACACAGCACCATCTAGTTCCATGGTAAGCTACGAGGCTTGTGTTATGAATGCTAGATAGTTGATACACTACACATATATAAATATTATAAATATAAACACCCATGGCTGGAGTACAAACATTTGTGCTTATCACACAAATGAATGCATCCAGCGGGACTCGTACCCGCGACCATTCTGTGCCAGCGGTCAAGTCACTACAAACTGAGCCAATATTAAACGTATTAAAAATACATAACAATGCAAGGGTCATAAAGGCTGTTGCAACTTTCTTTATGATCATAGTCTATTATAAATTAAAAAAAAAAATATTGACCAAAAAACATACACAGTAAATAACATTACATACAAATAAACAAACATATATTAGGATACAGAACAATCATTAATAATAAGTAATAGGTATTTTTTATATTAGTTATAGATATTTTAGGAAAATATACGATGCCTTTATGATATTTTGTAAATTATTATTGAACACTAAGTAGGTGTTTTTCGATTGTCCAATTGTCATACATTATTTTAAACTACATACAATTTCACTTAGACGATTGTCATATTTTTATAAATACCGTCCCTTTTACTGTATATTGTCCCTCTTTTTCAATAGAAAAGTTTTTGTTATAGATACATTATGACTAATTTAATTTCAGAAACTTCGAAATAGTTTGTTCAATTTTTTTAGAGTTCTGCAGCCAGAAGGCAAACTCAGAAGCATAATACTTTCTTAGATTTACGCGAATATTTGACATTTTAAATAAAACTATCTTTTCGGATTATTTCGCGGATTTATGCACCATGCATTGTGGGTAGGCACTGTCTGTAATAAGTATATAACGCCTTTGAGACGTCTAAAACCTTAGTCTCTCCCGTGAGCATGATTGCTGTATAGCATTCGAAACGTCGGGAACCAAAATCAAAATAAATCCGCGAAATAATCCGAAAATATAGTTTTATTTAAAAAATCAAAATTATTATAATTTCATTGTGACTGCATGTCGTTATGTCACACTCGTTTACTCAGAGATATTTTTATTTTCTCGTTTACCTAGTAGTTAACTTGTACGGCTACGAATTAAGACGTTCTGGCTTCGAATCTCGGGTCGGGTCATATATAGTTTCGGACTGTAAAGAATTCCTTGATAGAAAAATCCCAGTTTCCTGTTATCCAATCCGGAAGACAAGCTCATGACTACTTGAAGTTTGCCCTTATTATATACAAATAATTATACTATAAAAAATAATTTAAAATCAAGCCCTGAAGCTAATTCCCGCAGGTATTTCATAAGGTATTCCCGCAAAGAAAAAAGTAGAAAATCTTTTCCCCTTACACATTACCGCCCTAGACATTATAGGTGCAACACGCAACTCCACTCAGTTGATTGTTTGTTATCTACGATATTATGGCGGCCATCATTTTCTATGGGCTCGTTATATCGCTATTACTTACATGAGATGGAGACTACATTATTTAAATTGATTCTAAGAATGGTATTCAAAATACATACACATATTTTTTTGACAACATATTTTGACGGCACGTTTGGCTAAGTTTGTAGTGACCCTACTTGCTGTGCCAGCGGTCGCAAGTTCGTAATGTCATATTGATTTAATTATTTATTTATATATACATAAATTCATGCTTTACCTGTGAGGTAATCCGACAGGCGCCAAGCGTAGCGAATGAAACACTCAGCATATTATACCTCTTTGGGTTAATTATGTTATATGGTATATTACCTCTTTGCTTTAATCATTGAACAAATATTATGTTACAAGTAAAAAAATAGATGTTGCGATTTATCTGGCAATGGCTATTACTACGGAGGACACGAGTTCAATATCCAACCGGAGTAATGAGATGATGTCAATGTCCAATTTCACTGAGATTAGCCAATTTTGTAGGAAATATTATAGTGCAGTGCGTGTACGCGCAGACACAATAACATTCTCTATTTCTATCACTTTCATACTTCGATAGAAGGACAGTAAGATTTCTGATGCAGGATCAGCGGCTTTTCGTAATTGCAGTTATCGAGTAAAAGAACATCCCAGTATTTGCGAGTAATATTTTATATCTTTTTTTCCCAGATATGCCCCTCCTTTAGATATCGTCAAGTTTTTTTAAAGTAATTGTGTATGTGTGTATTCAGCCCTTTTTTAACGGGCACGGCACGGGCCTCCCTTCAGTATGAGGAGAATCAGACCATAGTCCACCACGCTGGCCAAGTGCGGGTTGGCGGACTTCACATATCTTTTGAAACCTTGCTAGGTTCTCTCAGATATGCAGGTTTCCTCACGATGTTTTCCTTCATCGTTAAGACAAGTGGTAATCATGTTAGAAAATGATTCGCACTTGAAAATTTGTGGCGCAAGACCCGGAATATGAACTCGCTTCACTCAATTTCCCAAGCGAGCGCGTTACCACTGAGCTACCACTGCCGTTAATGTGGTGTAACTTTTCACGGGTATAGAAATATCGGTACACAAAACACGAGTCCGGGAAATTTGCGAGCCCAAAAGCAAAACAGTAAGGAACGATTCGCGGATAATTCTCACATTTTAGGTTTTGGCTGGAAACCAAAAGGCCCCATGCATTTGCCAAGTTTTTAAAAACAAGAAAAAGTGTTCCCGAGTTTGTTTCAAACCCATTTTTCTAATGTGTTAGTGAACTTCAAAATCATAAAAGTTTCCCCAGACTTTTTAATAAAAGTTAGAATTGAAAACTATTAACTTATTTTTGTTTATTCTTAGTTAAAGTAATAATAATTTGTATTCACATTGGTTGAGGACTTAAATAAATAACTTATTTGTCATGAAGTTATTCATTCTGACATTTTAACATCAAACGTTAAAAGGTTTTATTTGAAATTATCAAAACAATTATGGTTAGATTTGTATAATTGTTTTACAATTGAATTAATCCTTGTTTTTTTAAACTTAATAAAAAAAAATACCGTGTAAATATTCCATCTGTCACACCTAAACCTAAAATTTTATAAAATGCAATATTTTATTGTATATTATTCACACGTATTATTATTTTAATCCACACTTTAAAAATATGTTCACATCTTAGTTTTCTATTACGACTTGTAACGTACATACGTGCAAAGTCAATGTTATATTTCTTAAAATATACATAACTTGCTCCGCTCGGGTTCGTCCCTAGTAACATTTTAACGTTTAGTATAGATTTCTCAGAGATGAGATATTTTCCCGCAGTAAAAAGTTTCCGATATGTTGACCCGGATAACCGGCCATCATCATACCGAATTTCATCAAAATCTGTCCAATGGTTTTCTCGTGATGCGTTCCTAGACAGACAGACAAACAGACCCAAATTCTAAAAACTATAGATTCGGCCTTTGTATCGATAATAATGACTATTTCAATAAGATTTTTAAAAAAATATTTAATGTACAGATTCGACTCAGAATTTTATTATATGTATAGATAATAATACATCCAATATACATAAACTCAAACAAATACAAACGCTTTACATCTTTTTGTTCACAATGTCACAGGTATTTTATATACTTAAAAGGAATCTCCAACCCTTTGAATGTGCAATTTGTGCGTTACTGAAATAAAAAGAATTTTTTTCTTTTTTCTTTTTAAATGGATCAGAAATGAGAATGATTAACCTAATACTTTCTTAGATGTAAAGCATTCAAAACGTCGGCAACCAAAAATCAAAATAAATCCGCAAACTAATAAAAAAAAAAGTTTTATTTAAAACTAGCGATCCACCCTCGCTTCGCTCGGGGTCGTCCCTGGGTTGCTTCTCAAAACAAAATTAATTAATTAATTTAGTTTTTTTTTTTTCGTGGGACCCTATTTTTTTTCTAAAAACAAAGTAACCTAAGTTACTCCTTATTACATCAGCTATCTGTCAGTGAAAGTCCCGTCACAATCGGTCCAGCCATTTCAGAGATTAGCTGGAACAAACAGACAGACAGACCGACAAAAATTATAAAAAATGTTGTTTTGGTATATGTACCGCGCATACATCCATATGCATTTAGTAAAAAGCTGTTATTTTAATATTACAAACAGACACTCCAATTTTATTTATCTGTATAGATGATGAACTTATGAAACTGTACTAATGTTACAGTGGTATTACGTTGGAGTCGTCACAGTTTCTAACCAAAGCAAAACAAATGGGTTCAATCTATCAACCGCGTATCTCATTACTGACTAGGCTTGGCGGTATTCCAACACTGTCTATTTCCAATACATGCTCCAGTATCTGACGTGACCACATGGTATTTTTTCTTAGTTCCTGCTTTTCCTACCTTTCAATTCTTTTTCCGTACAATTTATTTGTATCTAGCGATCAGATATGTATCTATCAGGTGCCTAGCAGTAGCATTGTGATGTTCTAGATCAGTCTTCAGTCAGTGAAATCTAGATTTCGTCTAAACACTTCTAGCCATTTTAATGACAATTTTAATGGACAAAAATACACACGCATTATACGTAGAAACTTTTGCATTTATTTGCATTTGCATTAGTAGTCCGGTAATAAGTAATAAAACTCTAAATCTAAGTTTTTATTTCAAATCGATCCTACATGTGCATTTATGAAATAAAATGATGTTCTTTGGTAAGCCTATCACTTGAGAATAGCAGAACTGATTTGGTTTTTTTTTATTATTATCGTTATAGTTCTAGTAAGATTTTTAGGAACAAGATTCGGAAAAATTGTTTGGAAAACTTAGAAATTCGAGAATACTAATAGTACTTTTTTCTTTAGGATTTTTGAATACACCATATATTTTGTTGAATCGCTTTTCTTTCCATCTAACTTCTAGATAACTAAAAGACGTTGGAAACAGATACTGACCGTTTCGTTTTCCAATTTCAAAGTATTTTATGTTGAAATGTGTTAGATAACATCCAGATTACTTTGTGTAAATGGCACCGTAATCTTTATTTTTTGATGGCGCTCGGGACAGCCATAATGGGGACCCTGCTGGCCAAATATATTTATCGTACTTTAAGCCAACTATAAATTCTTGAAACCGAAAATAAATAAAATATAATTTTGTTTACGACTTTTTTACTAGTATTTTCAATAAAAAATGCCTCGGTGGTTTAGTGCGTAGCATATATGACTGCAGGTCCTGGGTTCGAGTACCGGGTCGGGCCAAGTTAAGTTATTAAGTTCTTCTGCTAAGGAATCCTTAGTAACAGCCCGGACTTGGGAAGTTATCAGTATCTCACAGGGTAGTGTCTCGGGGAGCACGTAAAGCCCTCGGTCCAGCGCCTGATCTCTCACCAGTCGTGTCATCCCATCGGAGGTTGGGAGTAAAAGGAATAGAGAATGCACTTGTGTCTGTATCTATACTTATGCACTATAATATCTGCTGCTCAGTGGACTAGTCTCAGTGACATTGCCTGCCGTGGTCAAAATCATCAGGGGAACATTATTATTGATAAAACTAGCGAATTAATTGTTAAAAATTTCATATGTTTTAATTTTTTTGCGCGGAACGCTTATTTTTTTAATAAAAGCCTAAGTTACTCCTTATATCATCAGCTATGTGCCAGTGAAAGTACGGTCAATCGGTCCAGGTGTTTCTGAGATTAGCCGGAACAAACAGAGAGACAGGCAAAAATTTTAAAAAATGTTCTTTTCTTATAGGTACCGTATATACTTTCATATACATTTAGTAAAAAGCTATTATTATGACATTACAAACAGACACTTGAATTGTATATTCATTTGTATAGATAAATACTGTGTGTTAGTTTATCCTTCTTTCAGGCAGCAACTAAAGAACTGAGTAAAGTGATTTTTGACTGGCTTGAAAAAAGAGGAGGTCAAAATTCGTCTGTGTGTTTATGGCTATTTTACGGGATATCCATCAAATTTTAATCAAATATCATAAAAATCAAGAATAAGTTATACCTAGCTCGAAAAAGACCTCATATAAAGTGTAATATATATATAGGCCAAAGAAACTTACTTTTATTGATTACTGTATGTGACCTAAAACTTTAAATTTTAATAGCTTACATGTACATTTTTTAATTTATATTAGCAGAACCCGCGGCTACGCCCGCGTTCAATCTACAAAAAACTCTTTGGTTTTTTATATTATACAGCGACTTAACCTAGCTTCGCTCAGGTTCATCGCTCATCACCGCTCATCGGGTTCATTTATATAATATTGTTCATACAAAAATACTCAAATCGCAATTAAAAAATAGGGGATGGGGGTAGGAGGGTTAAAAATACTTAACGACCTATTCTCATACCTACCAAATATACAAAAAAAAAACATTAAAATCGGTCGAGCCGTTTCGGAGGCGTGCGACAAAAAACACCATGACACGAGATATTTATATATTAGATAATAGTTTAAAAATATTTTCTAAACTTCCTTGAAAACTTTATAGTACATAAATAACTGTATTTACATACATAAAGAAGTCAATTTATGCCCTTAGCTAACCACAACATTTGGCATCTCGCCAGTGCCATGTCAGCCGCTAGGTGCCAACGAAACTGACGTGACATGCATGGGACTTGTTTTACAAGATATTTAATCATTACAATGTTACAAAATATAATAAATATAATGATATAATATAATATAATTTTCAACGTGATTGCCATTTGCCTTACGGCACGTGAGGAAACCTGTGTGTCATAGAAAACCTAAGTCTCGATCGAAAGTCCACCTACCCCCACTTGGTGAAGGATATAAAGGATGGCCACTGCCCAGCAGTGGGTCGTTAAAAATGTCTAACTTATTAACTTACTATTGAATGATTCAGTCTTTTTAGACCGAATACCGAACGAACATTGTGACCTATAAAGTAAACATTTGACTACATTAATTTTGGAATTGCCTGAAGAATTTGCCAGTTTTGGTGTGACAAACATATTAATTGTATCCCCTCGAAAATTAGTCATATTTATGAATAGAGGGTGTAATGACGAGTCTAAATATTATAAAAAATATTTCGTTTTTTTTTTTTTATTCCCACAATTAATTATTCTAGCAACCTTAACAGACTTTAGCATTGGAAATTTAAAAAGCTGTGTACAACATACTTATTATCAATATTATCTAGAAATACAGCAAATAAAAATATTTTAAAGTCCCGAAAATATATAATAGAGTTTTGGCCTGCTGCTCTACTTGCGTATTATAACCGTAAAAAAGACTTATGTGACCACTCCATATAATATAGGTTTTTCGAAACCACTGTCAAGACTCTAGACCTATCTCTCTATTTAGACACTTCAATTCTCTTTATAGGAATTGATCTCTACCTACTTCTTACCAAATTTCTTTATATATATACTGAGATAGTGTAATTTACAATTATAATAATACTAGCGACTCACCGTCGCTTCGCTCCAGTTCGTCCCTACGTACGTTTTAACGGTTAGTATGGAATGGATAGACTATATATTAGTATATATATACATACGTCAAAAGAGTTTTATATCACTTACTTGAGAAATTATTGATTCCCCATACATACTTTCATCCCCCTTTTCACCCCCATTCTACGCCTTCCTAGAGTCTCAAACTATCTTCGTATGACCTACGTCGGTTCTGCAGATTTTTAGTTGATCCATTACAAACAAACATACAAATATACAATAATACATTTTTTTTTTCTTTGTAATAGTAATATAGATAATAGATACAGATACAAAAACTCGTCCAGGTAAATATTTAAAATATTCAGAAGCTAAAATTTCACTAATTCTTTACATTTTTCTAAAATTTGAACGACCATAGCGTAATTGCATCGTTTCCGCACAGTAATTGCCTTTGTTAGAATGCACCTAAAGCGTAATAGCTTTTCAGGTAAATCGGTGTTTTATGATTTCTACTTAAGTTGTCCAATTATCTTTAGAACACATGTTGGAAAGTGCTTTGCCAGTATTTCCTACAGAAGTAGCAATAATCACCATTAAGCTATAGAACTGGCTTTTAAAAATAAGGGTGCAATGAAATGATATAAATTGTAGAGGCAGCCGAGTGTTGTTTGGAAATTTATACATGTAATAAAATTCTAAGTCGAATGTGCACATTAAATATTCTTTGAAATATGTTATTGAAATAGTCATTATTATCGGTATAAAGGCCGAATCTATAGTTTTTAGAATTTTTGTCTGTCTGTCTGGGAAAGCATCACGAGAAAACCACTGGACAGATTTTGATAAAATTTGGTATGATGATAACTGGTAATCCGGTTCAATATGTAGGATACTTTTACTGCAGGAAAATATCTCATCTATGAGAAATTATACTAAACGTTAAAACGCTAGTTTAGTTTTATAAGTCTTTAAATTTTCGGGGTCACTAATAATAATATTTTCTATTGTAAAGTGAAATATTCGAGTCTCGACACAGAAAAAGAGTACATGCCTATGTAGATATATCTGCCAATAAACTTTATTATCCACTCGGAAAATCTTCACTTCCGTGATTATGGCGCTTGCAACAGTGTCGATTTATCGGAAACTCATAAAAATAAGTGAAAAACGTGGTAAATACTCTGTTTTACATAATAAAAACTGATGAAGCGGGTTCAAATTTCGGATTCCGCACCTTCGGTATTTTTATGTAAGAAATAAGAATCATTTTCAAAATAATTAACCCTTACTACGGTTGCTCCACACGGAAAAATGAAACCTCGTGAGGAAACCTGCAAGTCTAAGACAACTTAGCAAGTTTTCGAACTGGAGAAGCCTGAGAGTGACATAGGCTACTTTTTATAGGTAAGTAGGGAATGAGTATCCCAAGGAAAAACACGTTATAATACAACCCAAAAAATTAATTATGATTAGAATTACTTGAAACTTGGTAGTAATGCTCTTCAATACAATTAAATAAATAAGTGTTTTAACGTTTTTCGAAATTCATCCCATAAGGGGGTAAAATAGGGGATGAAAGTTTGTATGAAACCAACCTTTTCAGAGTTTTATTTTGTAGTTTTAGCGCGAGCGAAGCCGCGGTTTCTACTAGTTTGTATATGTATATGTATATATATATATATATATACATATATATATATATATATATATATATATATATATATATATATATATATACATACATACATACATATATCCTTGCTATGACAAGAATTTCTTTATACAAAACACTTCAAACTAGAATATAATAAACAAAATGTTCTGCCATATGTTTAATAACACCATCACAATCGTTTATAAAAGTAATCGCTCAACGTCTTTAAAACAGTGCACATCTGTATAATATAGCTATAATTGACTTGGGCACATTTTTTTGTAGAC
Source organism: Fabriciana adippe (assembly GCA_905404265.1). Taxonomy (NCBI): domain Eukaryota; kingdom Metazoa; phylum Arthropoda; class Insecta; order Lepidoptera; family Nymphalidae; genus Fabriciana; species Fabriciana adippe. The sequence goes on from FR989993.1 coordinate 1,574,344, forward strand.
ATGTATCTTTTACACAATATATTATGTATTTCAATTCGTAAAATTAAGTTAATTTTAAGTTCACTTGAAAATGTACGTCTCAAGCTTTATTTTAATGTTTTAGTTTAAAAAAAATCCTTTTTTGATTTGTAATTATTTCAGAAGCGATTTAAATAGATGTACGTATAAAATGTTATTATTTAAAATTTAATCTTTTTGGATTTTTCGCGGATTTATTTTGATTTTTGGTTCCCGATACTTCAAATGCTTTACAGCAATCATGGTCACGAGACAGAAGAGACAGTCTCTTCCGTGACCATGATTAAAATGTCAAATATTCACCTAAATCTAATAATGTTATATGATACTAGCGACTCGGCGGTTCGCCTCTAGAAAAACAAAAACAAATTTATCTCATGGGAACCGTACATTTTTCCGAGATAAAAAGTAGTCTATGTGCTATTCCAGATTATAATCTGTCTCTATGCTAAATTTTATCCAGATCCGTTCAGCTGATCTGACGTGATAGAGTGACGAACATCCAAACATCCATCTAAACCTTCACATTTATAGTATTAGTAAAATTATTTATCCAGGTACTAGTTCTTAAAAGTTTAAATAATATAATGTACTTACCCGATTGAGCCGGAACACAATGCTTCCTGTAACAATAAAAATACTTAAGTTCCACTGGTTTTAAGTTTTAATTAAAAATAGTAATTTAAGTTTAACTTATATAAAAGAAATAAAGAAATCAAATACATTTAAAGTACATAATAAGTGAATTGTTTATCTAATGGTTAACATGTACGACATTCGAATACCGATTAGGTTAATAACATTAAATTAAAAATTAAAAAAAAAAAACAACATATAATTCGCTATTTTATGGTGGCGGCCATCTTGGATTTGAAATTTATAATAGTGTATATTATTCTACTAGTCAAGCCTTTTCATTTGATATTGAGGGAGTTGTGAAAAATTATGTAATCCCCCATATTGTAGCGGCGGTCTTAGAGCCATTTTCATCAAACATAGCTAAGAACACTCCGATCTAGTTCACCTTTGAAACAAAAAAAAAACAAAATCAAAATCGGTTCATACATTCGGAAGCTACGATGCCACAGACAGACAGATACACAGACACGTCAAACTTATAACACCCCGTTGTATTTGGGTCGGGGGTTAAAAATTATTATTGGTATTTTACTGTCAAATGTTTGACGTGACAATTTGAAATTAGAAACTTAACAGTGTAACTCCTCCGTGAGAGTACGTAAAGCCATGACTTCGGGTTTTTATCTTTTCATGATGGATTATACTTCCATTAGATAACAGGAGTGAAGAAAATAGAGACCAAAGTATTCGGCCACATACATGCTCATTGTAATATTTTATGATGGCTAGTCTTAAATTGAACGCCTTAAATAAAATTCGATTCTTCATATTACTCTGCCAGAGTCGGAATATAACTAATAACTTATAAATAAAAATGTACCGCTAAATGTGTTGCTAAGCGCAAAACTCAAGAACGGCTGGAACAATTCGGCAATATTTTTTTTCAAATATTCGTTGACGTCCGAGAAAGATTGTTATGAACAGAAAAAATGGAAAAATTTCAGTGAAAAAAAAATCATATCTTACTTTTTCCTTACTTTATAATTATGAACACAACCTTAAAATTAATATATTAAGCTACTTGTACGCGTTTGAAGGTTTGACACTTTCTCTTTATACGATAAATAGTTTGACATTGTTTTTTTGTCCTTCTTTCACGTCAAAACAGGGTGACGGATTGGCACTTAAATTGATTGAGCCACACTAACCGTTAAAACGTACCTAGAGATGAAACCGAGCGAAGCGAGAGTGAGTCACTAGTTATAAATGTCTATGAGTGAATGAATTCTTCTTTAAGTTAAAACTTCTGATGGGTTCAATTTGCATCAAATCACAGATTTTTTTCCCGCGCGAATTTTTAACCGCCAGTGCAGCTACTCTTATATGATTCAATGTGTTACAGAATTGCGAGAAAAAAACGTGCGGTGAAATATTGCAGTGCGGACAGGGCGTTACCGATAGTAATGGTTCATAGTAACTTTTACGCCATTTAGGTTGCGCGAATCTGGCGCTTCGGTTGCCGGTACGCGATCACTAATCAAGAACTCTTATTCCATCTATGTGCGATGTGCACTGATCTATGATACTTAGAGGACACCTAGTTTAGTATTTTAATAACCTTGACCCTTCTACATATCTTCTTGTTCTGTTTCTTATTGCAGGGGAATTTTAAGTATGTACAACGGAAGGTTATTGTTTTTAAGGGTCGTCAAAAGACCTTTTCTCAAAACATGATATTTCAAAACTGAATCTTGTTAAGATATTTTTATATAAATATAAAAAAATATATCTATACGTATAATAAAATTCTGAGTCGAATGTGTATATAAAATAGTTTTTTTAGAAACAGTGGCCGAATTTTTGTCGAATTGTAGAATTTTTGTCTGTCTATCTGTCTGTCTGTGACGGTATCACGAGAAAACCATGAACAGATTTTGATGAAATTTGGTACGATGTTAGCTGGTTATCCGGGACAACATATAGGATACTTTTTACTGCGGAAATTTATACTAAACGTTAAAACGTAACGGAACAAGCCACTACTATTCTATTTATATAACAACGTTTGATATAAACGAGGCAAAAAACATTTCTGAAAGTTTTTCCAAACATTACAAACATGTCGCATTAAAGAAAGGCACAAGTGGTTCGTTAGCCGGGTTTTATTTTCTTCATACATTTACAAAGATGCCGTTTTTGTAACAAAAAGGTGGACAGAGGACCCTTCGCTATATTTTCCTACTTTTTTTCTTAGAAATGTAAATTAAAATACATCTTATATTTTTATTCTGTAATTTCCTTTCAGTTTGTATAAAATGTTTACATTTAAAGAATATTCTTAAGTTATATTTTCTATTGGCAAAGTCCTGAGTTCTGAGGATATTTATCCGTTTTACAGTTTAATAGTGCATGTTAAAAGTTAGAACAACGAAAGACTTTAATGTGAGTCGGACTCGCACACAAAGAGTTCAGTACTATAATCATTTTGTTTTTTTAATTTGAATTACAGCCTTTTTGAAAGTCGCCATCTCAGTTTTTTATTATTATATTACAAACTCTTATAATACAAACTCTGTGAAAATTTTAACTCTGTACCTATTACGGTGTATAAGATACAGGCCTCTAACAGAGGGATGGACGGACATCGGAGTCTTAGTAATAGGGTTCCTTTGACGTCTTTCCAATACGGAACCCTAAAAATTAAATGATAATAAATAAATAAATATATTATAAATTATAAATATAAACATCCATGACTGGAGTACAAACATTCGTGATCACACAAATGAATGCCCCAGCGGGACTTAAACCCGCGACCGCTGACACACCAAGTAGGGTCACTCACTACAAGCTGAGCCAAACGTGTCGTCGAAAATTGTGCACTTAATATAATACAATTGTTTTTTCTTTGTATTTTATTGTGATAAAACAATATATTTGGGCAAATATTAACAAAAGCGAGAAGGTATAAAGAAGATTACATGCTATAAAATGTATACGTGTGCTCGCTCTACACAAAAATGCTTGGAATTCAACAATGTAGGTCTTAAGACGAAATTAAACAGTGACACACTGTTGTAGAAAGCGTATAGCAACATTTATTTACATACAGGTATGCAAGGCTGTATATATTTCTTGTATTCAGCCCTTTTTATCGTCCCACTGCTGGGCACGGGCCTCCCTTCAATACGAGGGGGATCAGGCCATAGTCCACCACGCTGGCCAAGTGCGAATTGGCGGACTTCACATGTCTTTCGAAAACTTGCTAGGTTTTCTCAGACATACAGGTTTCCTCAAGATGTTTTCCTTCACCGTAAGGCAAGTGGTATTCATGTTATAAATGATTCACACATGAAAATATCAGAGGTACGAGACCCGGGATTTGAACCCGCTTTACTTGGTTTCCCAAGCGAGCGTGTTACCACTGGGCTACCACTGCCTTATATATTATAAATTTCTTATGAATATTAAAATACTATACTATTTTAAATTCTAATAAGACGTAATACTTCAGTATTTTAAAATTTTTGGTTTGCGACGTTTCCAATGGTTACAGGAAACAGGGTCATAGGGTCACTGGAGGGACCAAATAAACATGGTGGAAAACCAAAACTCAAAATAAATCCGCGAAAAAATCCCAAAAGATACGTTTATTTATCCATACACATTATAAACTAGCGACTCACCCTCGCTTCGCTCGGGTTCGTCCCTAGGTACAAAGTACAGGAAGAAGTTCGTGTCTTCCTTCTAGAACTTTTTAATAATTATTTTTAATAAATAAGTTCGTTAAAATATTAGCACCATATGAGGGTAGCTTGTAAATCTAAACAGATAAATAAAACTGATTTATTTATTTGCAATGTCAAAATAACAGCTTTTTACTAAAAGTATATGAAATTATATACCGTACTTATAAGAAAAGCACAAATTTTAAAATGTTTGCGTCTGTCTGTTTGTTCCGGTTAATCTCCGAAACGGCTGGACTAATTTTGACGGGACTTTCAATTGCAGATATCTGTGTTATAACGAGTACCTTAGGCTACTTTTATTTTGGAAAAAGAATCAGAGTTCCGCTCTAAAAAATTAAAACTTACCTAGAGACGCACCCGAGCGAATTGAAGGTAAGTCGCTAGTCTTTACATAGTATAAAATAAAGTCGCTTCCGCTGTCTGTTCGCTTAGATCTTTTAAACTGGGTACTTAACGGATTTTAATGTCGTTTTCACCAATAGATAAAGTGATTCAAGAAGGTTTATATGTATAATACATGCATGTTATAGTACAGAAATTCAAAGATTTGTATTTCATACTAACCGTTAAAACGTACCTAGGGACGAACCCGAGCGAAGCGAGGGTGAATCGCTAATATATGATAAATCTAGATCACGACTGTCTCCACTCACATTATTGAAGTACATTACGCGAACTGTATTTCACTTTGTGTAATTTTACAGAATGCTTGTGAAATCTTATACAGAGATTCTCTCAGTCATTTTCAAAAACTGCAAAATTCGCAAAGGCACCAAAGAACAAAAGCTTGGCACTATTCGTAATGATATTAGCGATATGAATATGTCTACCATGAGATTACATTTTGTAGGACACTGAAATTGATTTTTAAGGCGTATTATAGAAATTACATCCTAGTACCTATGGATACATATGATTAATATTTTTATCTATAAAGATAGCAAATAGCAAAAGTGTTGCCTAATATTTTAACTTTAGATAATAGCAATCTAAATTAATATTTTAACTTCTTTTAAATTACAACAATATTGCTTAAACAAATAATTAATATATTTTTTTTAATTTTTAATATTCTCTATGGTTATCTATACTCTATACAGATAAATAAATTTGGAGTGTCTGTTTGTAATATTAAAATAACCGCTTTTTACTAAATGCATATAGATGTATACACACAACATTTTTTACAATTTTTTACAATAAAATGGCTGAACCGATTTTGACGGGACTTTCACTGGCAGATAGCTGATGTAATAAGGAGTAACTTAGGCTACTTTTATTTTAGAAAAAAATAGGGTCCCACGAAAAAAAATTAAAACCAAATCAATTAATAAATTTTGTATTGGGAAGCAACCTAGGGACGAAACCGAATGAAGCGAGGGTGAGTCGCTAGTACATAATATAATAATAGCAACATTAAAAAATATTAGTAATTAATAGTTTAAAAAAAATGTAATATTTATAATAATAAAAGCTAACATTAAGTAAATAATATTGTTATATTTAATTATAATACATATTAAAAAAATTAAAATGTTTAGAATTAAAATCAACAAATATTGTAAGGTACTTTGGTGCCATTTTTGAATTTTTGAAATCATTTTAGTAAAATAGTGGATAGGCACTGTCTGTAACAAGTATATAACGTCTTTGAGACGTTTAAAACCTTAGTCTCTCCCGTAACCATGATGCTGTAAAGCATTCGAAACGTCGGGAAACAAAAATCAAAATAAATCCGTGAAATAATCCGAAAAGATAGTTTTATTTAAAATGCTAAAAAGTCTTAAATAATGCTGTTTTATTTTCTATATGTACTAGTTCACTCTATTAACCATAAACTATCTCTGAGAATTTCGCGACAAACACACTTCCAGATTTATTATTATTATATATAAGTAAGGACTGTTAGATAATACTTTCTCAGATTAAAAAAAAATTGTTAGCGTAAATAAGTTGGCGTTCTATGGGGGAAGGTTTTGTCCAGCAGTGGACGATAAGCTGGAGTAAGAATAGTACAGCATCCGTCAGTCGTGATGTATTGGTGTTACATAAGGACTTATGGGTTAATATTTTCATCAAAAACAGGCCTATGTTGGTGTATCCTAAACAAATATTATGCCTCGATTTATTCTGTAAAAGAATCTAATTCGAATTTCCAGTCGGTAAGATTTATTGACGCTGCTATATCTAGAATTAGTCTAAAAAAAAATAAAGTCCTAATGAACGTTATCGGCCACGGTGGCCAATCTCATTGAGACTAGGCAACGTGCACTAGACTAGACGTGACGACTAGACTAGACGCAGGAGATATTATAGTGCAGCGCGTGTGCGCGCTGACACAAGTGCACTCTCTATTCCTGTCTTTCTCATACTCCGGTGGGACGACTACTCGACACGACCGGTGAGAGTTAAGGGCGCAGAACCGACGGATTTACGTGCTCTCCGAGGCACGACGGTGAGACACCGCCAACTTCCCAACTCCGGGCTGTCACTGAGCTTACTAAACAAAAAGACACAATAAATAAACTTGGCGCAACCCGGGACTCGAACCCAGGACCTCCAGATGTGCAGCCGTACAAGCTAGCTAGTGGTGTAGCACCACCGAGGCAGTTAAAAAAAATAAAGAAATGCTACTACAGTAATTACTTTAAAATAAACTTTTATGTTTTCAATATATCAGCTATAAAAATAAAGTCGTAAAATTTTACTGCACTCTTATTCACATGACTTATGTGAATAAGAGCAAAGATTGAAAATTAACTTTTAAGCTTGAGTTTTTGAAATTTCCTCTTAACACAAAAATTCTTGTAGATTGTTTTCGAGTTTTTCCCTATAAGTTGTACACTCAGGTTAATATAGATAGAGCCCGCCAAAATAAATGTCAAAGTCAAAAAAGCGTGATTCACTGTTTATTCAAATATCGTGCTATTCCAGACTATAATCTATCTCTGTGCGGTGTGCCGAATTTCATCCAGATCCGTTCAGCCGTTCTGGCGTGATTGAGTAACAAACATCCAAACTTTCAAATTTATAATATTAGTAAGATACTTTATTTATTTTGCCATGCAACTGGTTTACTTTCTTTAAAGAATAAGGAAAATGTTCTCGTACCTATATGTATTACGAGTAGTTCTATGACGCTCTATCCAATATTATTCCTTAATCTGAGGTTATGTATATATTCATCTAAAATGGAAGCAAGGAGGATAGATTTAGGAAATAAGGGAAAAATGATATAAAATCACATCCCATTAGTACATTAAGTATATTTTCAATAATCGAAGTACCTCTTCAATCATTGTGTCATAATTTATTATCATTCATCAAAAACTATAATGTTACATTTCCTACCACTCTATTAGATGAACAACATTATTAGGTTAATAATGATACCGAAAATCTTTTAGCAAACAAAAACTATTCAGTTTCTATTTCGATAATTCAATCAAAATATAGTATACCATAATATAACGACAATATGATGACACGTTTGGCTCACTTTGTAGTGACTGACCTACTTGCTTTGCTAGCGGTTGTGGGTTCGGTTCCCGCTGGAGGCACTCATTTATGTGATGAGCACGAACGTTTGTACTCCAGTCATGGGTGTTTATATTTAAAATATGTATGTATTTAAAGTTATATATGTGTAATGTATCAACTATCTGGTGTCCAATATAATTAAATCCTGGTAATTAACACACAGAACCACCTAATTCCATGCTAAGCTACAAGGCTTGTATTATGGATACCAGATAGTTGATACACTACACATATATAACTATAAATACATACATATTATAAATATAAACACCCATGACTGGAGTGCAAACATTCGTGCTCATCACACAAATGAATGCCCCCAGCGGAACTCGAACCCGCGACCACTAGCACAGCAAGTAGAGTCACTACAAACTGACCCAAACGTGTATTATTGAAACAAAAATCGTAACAATACATTATAATCATTGTTATAAACACCCATTAACTGTTCGGTATCAAAATTATACAGCCGGAGGCTTTAAGAGCTCACATTAATTATTTGAGGGCCTAAACGCTATCTATTTGCGAAGCCATGTTTGTTCGGTACGATATGCCTATATTTGATTAAGAGATACGTTACAGCATCGTCAAAGCGGATTGCAAACAATAGATGGATATAGGATTGAAAATACCGTGAACATGCAGATCTAATATAGCTACACTATTTTACTATCTACCTGCATAATTACATCCGTGCTTTAGTAAAATTTTTAAATCTATATAACATTAAAAAAAAAATGTATAAAACCATTCAATGTTTTATTAAAAAAATCATACTGAATATTATAAATGTGAAAGTTTGTTTGTCCTTATTTTACGTGGAAACAGATTGACGAATTGACAACCCATTATGTTACACCTATATATATATATATATATATATATATATATATATATATATATATATATATATGTATGTATGTATGTATATATATATAACATATATAATACGGTCTACTATCTATTCCATACTAACCGTTAAAACGTACCTAGGGATAAACCCGAGCAAAGCGAGGGTGAGTCGCTAGTTTTAAATAAAACTACCTATAACTAACTATGTTACAGACAGTGTCTACCCACAAATGTAAGCACTGTCTGTAACAACTATAAAATGACGTTTGAGACATCATAAACCTTAGCATCTCCCGTGACCATGATTGCTATAAAGCATTCGAAACATAGGGAACTATTTAAAGCAAAATAAATCGCGAAACAATCCGAAAATAGCAGTTAAGGTACCTGCCCTTATTGTCCCGTCTCAAAAATCCACGCTGTATAAATACCTATACTAATATTATCAATGTGAAATTTTGTAGTTGAAGTGAATATGCAGTCGTACTTTTTCACGCTGTAATGTCGCATCGGAATTGAGTAAGTCCATTCCAAATTTTTAGGTCTTGGATGGTTTAGGTCTTAAATTAGTATTTAGACGAATTCCGATAAAACATAATGAAAATATATGAAATAAATATTTTCTCAAGCATTGCGCCATCTCTCCAGTGACATATATTTTCAAAGTTACAAAGCTATTACTCAGGGCTTACGGTTTTAAAACATCTCCATTTATCCTTTAGAGCATTTTAAATGACATTTAAATAAGAATGAAAAGAGATGACTAAAACTATTTAAGTATAAAGTAAAATAAAATCAAATTTTACTGAATATGTGCTTTTATACATAAAAATTAGAAAAAGATGAAATACGTTTTAAAAATATAATAATAATATCATACCAAACTAGAATGTGCACAAGCACAAGTACATTCTTTGTTTCTTTCACTTGCAATGTATGGTGGGATGAGAATTTAACACGACCGATATTATAGATCAGGCGTAGGACTGACGGCGATGTGTACTCTCTGAGGTACGAAGTTGTAACATGGCTATCTTCCCAATACCGAGCTGCTATTGAGAATGTCTGTACAGAAAAGCCCAACTATACGTGGCTCAACTCAGGACTCGAACTCAATACCTTTGTATCTATAGCCCTACATGTTAGCTTCTAGATCCATGAAATAACTTCATATTGGTTGCTAGTACATAATATAATAAATCCAATCGATATTTTTATTTCAAGTATAAAATCATCCTTTTTTTAATGCTGGGAAATGCATTTACGCATACCACTTTTATACATACTGATAGTTAGCGGGACTCACCGGCTAAAAAAATAGTGCTACCCACTAAAACCGAACAGAACCTCCCCCATCGTAGTGGGACGTTGCGGGATCGTTTAAACTTTTAAAGACTCAACCACAATGCCCTGACAGGCCTGCCGAAGTAAACCACAACAACCATGGGGTTGCTCAAATGGTCTACTCTGCTATCAAAGAAGTACCAGGAGCAACCCGCAAGGCATACCAACCACCTAAGTGGGACGCCACCCAAGGCGTTTCTTGGCTTCACGCCCGGCTGGATTGCCGGACGCTAATGAGTCCCCTCACCACGACAAGGTGAACGCATATTGAGTGGAAAGCATACCATCCTAAGCTAAACAAAGATAGTGCCGCTAGTTTTAATATAGAACAAACATTATATGAAAATGATTATTATTATTTTTTTTCAATAAATTAAATTTTTATTTACAACTAGCGATTCACCCTCCCTCTGCTCGGGATCGTCCCTGCTTATATTTTAACGTTTAGTGTAGATTTCTCAGAGATGAGATATTTTCCCGCAGTAAAAAGAGTTTTTTGTGGTTTTGTGTGGTTTTTTGTTTTTCAGTGGTTTTTCCGTGATGCGTTAATAGACAGACAGACAGACAGATAGACAAAAAAAAATTAAAAACTATAGATTCGGCCTCTTTATCGATAATAATGTCTATTTCAATAAGATTTTCCAAAAAATATTTAATGTACAGATACGGCTTGGTTACAAATTTATTATACATATGTATAGATAAAGAAAATTACAAATACAACTTCACTATCTGATATAGAAATTCTTCAAGAGTATACAATGTACAGCTTATAACATATGAATATCTAATAAGTGTATGCTTTCCTTAATGGGATATACATGAAGCCAGTATACGTAAATTAGAACAGCTACTCAGAGCTTCGTAAACCAACGCAAATAGCAATATACGTAGAGTAAATATATACGAAGTAGCCAGAAACGTGATTGATTCTTGGAACATAATATAACAGAGAAGGGAAGAGATTAAGGGTTTAAATTATACCGTATAGGTACATACCTACCTACAGTCTACATCTATACTAATATTATAAAGAGGCAGAGTTTGTATGTTTGAACGCGCTACTCTCAGGAACTACTAATCCGATTTCAAAAAATTTTTTTGCATTAGATAGCCCGTTTATTGAGTATAGGATAGTTTTTATCCCGGAAATCATCCTTTAAGGGGTTGAAAAGGGGGATGACAGTTTGTGTGGGGAATCAATCATTTCTCAAGTAAGGGATATAAAACTCATCATAAATGTATGTATATATACAACTTTTTGAAGGCTCATCCGGGATCGTTTAATGTGATCAAATTAATTCATATAACAGTCAATTATAGAGCCTATTTCAATCAAATTTCACTGTATCAAGTAATGTGCTTTATGCATCGCACCTTTGTATAATCGATTTGCTGCATAACTTGTCTAAACTCTAATTATTATATGTTTTGATTATATACGCTTTATTGCACATATTTTATACACTGATAAGAAAATGTAAGAAAAACTAAATCTATCTATAAATTACTGCCCTGACTTTCTAAAATTTGAATTATAAGTAATCAAAATTTTAATACAAGTGATTTTTTGCCTTACCTACATAACAATTAATGATATTTAAATTATTTATTTTATCATTTTGTTAAAGGCGAAAACCAAGAATAGTATGCAATCGATTAGATTTTTTGTCCAAGATGAATCAAAGTAATTAACAGTAAAAGTTCTATTTACTTATAATACTTTGAAGTCACGTTGGACATCAAAAAAGCCAAGACCTTGTATCTACTTATAAAAGGGACTGATTAAATCTCAAATATCATTGATAAAAATGTTAAATAAAAGTAAACCCAGGTGTGATCCCTCCGGTCCTTCTTATAAGATTGTAACAAAATAAGGAAGATGGGATATTTTTAGCATGACCAGACTATGTCGAAAATGATATTCGCATATAAAGCCAATTCAGTGCACAAAAAAATAAGAAAAAAACAGTGAAAAAATCTAACATCGCAATTCAGTGTTCGGAAAGCTACACATTCTTTTAATTTTTTTTTTATTTTTATAACGTAAACAAAAAGTTTTCAATCAAAAAGGCACATGAATTAGGAATATTTCATAATAACGCAAAAAGTTACCGTCACAGCTGAATTGGCAGTGAGCGGGGCTTATCGCTCGTAGAACGGATTGTTTTTGGGTCGGGTACCTAAGATTAGTAAAGTCTTGGGGTACATGTAGTTTTATTCTATTTATATTTTCGAAAGACATCTATGGTTGGACGTGCCTGGTATTCCCCATAAATTTCTATGCTAACCTTTGGTCTTTTTAGCTATCCATTTACTGAATACCAACGGGCACTCTTACCAGGTCATCTGTTGACCTCTGGGTGATAACATCAAAAAGTACTAAAGATTTTCATAATTAACAGACATACAAAACAGTGTACGTATATAATATAGAATATCTGCGATAATTTTAAAAATAAATTATTTACACTATTAGAAAACACTGATAAAGTTTCGCGAAACAGTTCCTGTACTTTACAGTTGTACAGAAACGAGTGAGGTGGCATCATGGGGATTGCTGTAATTTTTCTCTTGGGTGAGTTCTCCATATTATTAATTAGTCATGAGAACATTTACATATTTATTAGTCCATTCTACTGATTATAGGAATTTCGCTATACGTATTCCGGGAGTTTTGGAAATTAGTGATTTTACAGATTGCAACGTGCTCGATTCTAATTTTGGCTTTACTACCTCGTATCATTGCCCCAAGCGTCACTGTGTTAGAATGATGGCGTCCAAAAACAGTTTTTTGATAATATCTCCTGTCCGATTCATTTTACGATAGAAATAGTTATGTCACAATATAAATATATGTATTTACTTTTGTATAATTATAATATTTCGTTGTTATATTTTAATATTAAGTTTATAACAATTAATGCTGTACAGTACCTACACCGCTCTAAATTAACTTGTTTTCTCACTATTGAAGGGTTTCTGGAAGAAATCTCTTAAAGAGATAAGTTATCCTTTGTCGACATTCTGTTACTTTATTTTGCATAATATATATTTTATGGTACATAAATAATTATTAACACCTACATAATTATTAACAGTACATAAATTATTAACACCTTACGCCTTCTAAAACATAATAGCAAATTTCCATGTTCTACTGGCAGCTGTAGAAGCCTGTGTATTGTTACACCGTTTACATTAAAAGCGGCAATACCTATAGGTGCAGCTGCTGCAACTTATTTATTCATTCGCTTCTGAATCGTACTTTTAAAAGATTTTAACTTTAACTTTTAAATGATTAAATAACTTTCTCCTGTGCCGCCTTGTCAAATCTTGTCAAAAAGGCACATCTTGAACTTCAATTTATCCTTAGTTATCTACTGTGTGCGAATAAAATTAAGAACTTCTATTTTTCTTTCTTGGAATTCTATTTTTTGGAAGAAAAATCAAGAAATTGTGTTTTAAATTTTGTTTTAGAATGTTATATGTTCTTATGAATAAATTTTAGAACTATCTACAGAACTTGGCACCCATTTACATCTCAATTCTTTTGTCGGCGAAGTCGACAACCATGCATATTCTTAATATTGAACTTGGCTCCTATTTTCACATCTATGTTTTTGATGGTATTAAGTTATTATGCTTCACCATTTATTTATTTTTTTAATAAATTTAAACGGTATATTTTCAGCTAGCGCGGCCAGCTTGACGATAGGGTGCCTTATATTAGAGGCAAAACCATTGCCCGAAACCCTTGACGTGGCTTCAATGCGACTTCTTCGGGTAATTTTGACTTTATTATTATGTAAAAGAATCACGTCTTCAAAAGCATCCTTCTTTGGAATTTTTCATTTAAGTTTCCAGTTGCGTTAAATAGTTGTAGGTATAGATTGTAGAGGGAATGTCTCATACTATCTATAATCTATATCTACACTTACATGTAATAAAATAGGAACAAAGTGAAATAAAAAGAATAATTGTTAACTACAGTCTGCAGATTTTAGACCCCAAAAGATTAACTATTGAAGTTTTTGTCTGTATATCTGTTTGTCTGTTTCTTTTATGCTTTTCATGCAAAATGTGCTGAACGGACTTAACCAAATTTTGTGTAGCGATAACTTATTACGAAAGGAAAATCTGTCATAGCCACGAGAAAATACAATAACAGATAAGAACATATAAATGGCAAATATTTTGAAATTCAAAAGAAATTACATTTTTCTATACAATTTTTGTATGATTTTAAAGAGCATAAAATTCAAATTGCGGCAGAACAACGTCTGCCGCATCAGCGACGAGTAGTTTAAGATAAGACCGACTAAGTACCATTTTGTGGTAAGTACCAAGTTTTTATTATTATTATTATAGAAAGTATACGAGTCATCAAATGACAAGAACGTGGTACTTTCTCCTCTTGGTCTGTTCACGCTACTGTCACTTTACACATTTGGTGCTGAGGGAAAAGTCGCAGATGAGATCGTCGATTTCCTTGGAGCTGTAGATAAAAGACATGTAAGTTTACACAAATTTTGGATTGGCTAATAAGCCTACATACACCGTGTTAGTTGTAAGGTTAAACATATTTGTATAAAGAGATAAGTGAAGTAGAAGACATTACCATCAATGACCTTCCAAGGGTTTTAAAAACGTAATTGAAATTTGAGATTTTAACACAAATTTTGCGTATTCTCATAAATCTGGCGCCTAGCGATGCTTGACTTGATTCGATGTTTAATAAGCAGTTTTTAAAGTAGGTAGTTTTGATCGTTATGTTGTTTTTGGTTGATATACTCATATTAATTAATGTTTTCTATTTCTCCTGAAAGAATCGATTTTACGGCTTGAGTAAACCTTGCATGATCATTAAATATAATATTTAATGATCATGCAAAATTTGACGACACGTTTAGCTCACTTTGTAGTGACCCTACTTGCTGCACCAGCGGTCGCGGGTTCGAGTCCCGCTGGGAGCATTCATTTGTGTGATGAGCACGAATGTTTGTACTCCAGTCAAGGGCGTTTGTATTTATAATATGTATGTATTTAGAGTTATATAAGTATAGTGTATCAACTATCTGGTATCCATAACACATACCTCGTAGCTTACCACGGAACTAGATGGTGCTGTGTGTTAATGTCCCAACATATTTATTATTATTTATATATTATTAAATACACTATTATAAACTATAATAATAATGTACAATTTAATTTATTTTAATTCGTCCAGCTTACAGATTCTTACAGAAAACTGAGTAGAGAATTGAGTAGTATGGATCCCGATCTACTGGCTTTTTCAGGCAATGTGTACGTCGATAACGAATATAGTTTAAACAACAGCTTCATTTTGAATGCATACTCATACAATAGCGAAGCGAATATTATTAATTTTAGAGACCCGAAATCCGCTGCCAACATTATTAACGAATGGGTAATATTTTTACTTTCATTTACTTAATAAGTCTTAGACTCTTTGTAAATGTCTTAATTAGGTATACCTATATATTAGTATAAGTAGTATAACCTATACTATATAATATTAATATTATTAAGCTGAAGAGTTTGTTTGTTTGTTTGTTTGGTTGAACGCGCTAATCTCAGGAAGTACTAATCCGATTTGAAAAATTCTTTTTGCATTAGATAGCCCGTTAACTGAGGAAGGCTATAGGTATATCATCCCGGAAAAATGTACGGTTCTCGTGGGATAGATTTTTTTTGTCTAGGGACGAACCCAAAGCGAAGCGAGGGTGAGTCTCTAGTAAAGTATATTAAAATAAGTGTTATATTTTATAAATTATAACAATTATTCGAATAAAATGTAATGAAATCCATTATTACATATTGTATACAATGAGTGTAGCCATTTTATTTTATTTGTATAAGATACTTACCATTGATGGTTCACTTTTTCCTTTTATGCTCATAGATGATATATGGAGAAAAAATTGCTATTTTCTTCAAATTAAACTCATATAATATATACAAATATCTGTATAATTAAAGTATCTGTACATTCCGCAAGTTCAAATGAACTCGCCTAAATTGACTACGTAAAGATATATGCACGATATTAATTACCATATAACCATTAAAAATTTTAGTTTGTATATCAAAACCCGCGAAAGGTATTTTTTTGTCTTTAGTGGCTTGGACTTGCGATAACAGACGCAATACATTCTGCTAGTGTCACGTGTTGTGAGGAAGACACGAATGAGTTTGAGCGGTAATTTTGAAATCGCGAAAAGTTAAAGAAATTGCGAGCGACCTGTCAGTGACGGATAGACGTTTTAAGTGACATATTATCACATAATCTCAATCATAGCACACAACCACAGCCTAGGGTGAAAGTGATATTTTGTTATTATTTATAACAAATCAACATACGTTAAATAAAACTATCTTTTCGGATTTTTTCGGGGCTTAGTTTTTGGTTGGGAACCAAAAATTTTTTAAGGAAATTTTATCAAAAAGTCAACAGATATATTTTAAACATAAGAAATATTTTTTTCGGATAAAAATAATTCTTTGTTTTTAATTTATTTTCAGGTATCCATGAAAACTAAGGGGAAAATCGATAAAATAGTGTCTGAAGATGATATAACGTCCGATCTAATTGTTGCTCTTTATAACGTTATATTCTTCAAGGTAGGTTCCTTCTACCTACTGCATTTTATACATAAGTACCTGGGCGACCGAGCTTCGCTCGGGGTTCTTTTTTATTACTTCGTTTTTTAGATTAAAAAAAAACTGAATACTTGAATAAATACAAAAAAAAAAACAAAAGTAAAAACTTTGGATTCCCCTGGGACTCGATCCCGGGCATATGTGTTGCCTAACTTACATCTTGACCGCTTGACCACGATGCTTATAACCGAGTGTAAAAAATTATCGACCATATTCTGCGTAGAATAATGCAAAAGAAAACCGCATGGAAACTCGAAAACAAGCGTTTTCCTAGACATGAGAATAATCTAGATCGATTTTTCGCCCCCGAAAGCCCCCACATGCCAAATTTCAGCGAAATCGTTAGAGCCGTTTCCGAGATCGCTGGTATAAATAAATAAAGATATAAATATACAAGAATAGCTCGTTTAAATATATTAATTAATATACTAGTCATAACCGTCATAATACTAGGCGTACCTACGTAAATGTTTCTTTTGGTTTGCTGATCAGAGACCGTAATGTCCTAAATAAATAAAAGAATTAATAATGAACAATCATGATCATGAAATAATTATTTAATAATTAACTGAAATGTGACATTAATATTGACATTAACGTAACCAGAAAAAAAGATAAGTAATCAAGTAGAGAATCTTAGTTAGTGCCCATTTCAAACTCCACCACACGACGCTCGATGGAGGCGTAGTCTGGCACAAAATAGAGATTTATAGGCTGGATGTCGATTAAAACTTGATCGACGACTGGCCTACAAATCTCTATTTATTTTGAAGCCCTTTTTAACGTTCCACTGCTAGGCACAGGCCTCCCTTCAATACGAGGCGGATCAAGCCATAGTCCACCACGCTGGTCAAGTGCGGGTTGGCGAACTACACATGTCTTTCGAAAACTTGCTAGGTTCTCTCAGATATAAACAGTTTCCTCACAATATTTTCATTCGCCGTAAGACAAGTGGTAATCGTGTTGGAAATGATTTGCACATGAAAATATCAGAGGTGCGAAACTCGGGATTTGTACCCGCTGCACTCGATTTCCTAAGCAAGCGCGTTACCACTGCATGATAATATGGATAGTATGGAAAGTTAATATTGAATAAGATTATAGAGATATAAGAATAGATATACGAGAATATTATTTAGATTAGCAAGAGAAAAAAAGACAGGAAGTGTAGCGAGTTATTATTTACGTTAAAATTGCCTTTATTCCAGGGCCACTGGGCTGTTCCGTTCGACGAACGTGCGACCAAAGAGAGTTGTTTCTTAACAGACAACTTTCAACTTATAAAGAAACCCTTGATGCATCTTTTACAATCATTGGATTATTATGAAGACGAAAGAGCCGGTTTAAGGGTATGAATGCTGAATTTAATAAATAATGAAAAGGTCACCGAACACAATTTCGGCTAACATCCAATTTTATTTATCATTGACACTAGTTAGGAGAGTAGGTGGCGTATACTATTGTGCTCAAATGAGTTCACAAGCACAAGTCTTTAATTATATCTCATAATTTGGTGGGATTGCAATTGCGACAATGTGACCAGTGAACGATCAAGCGCAGAATCGGGCGCTTTGTCGGCGGTTGTCTGAAGCAACGGGATATTTTGTGTATTGTTAGATTCTAAATTTCGGAATGCTACTGATAATTCATTCACAAAAAAACCTATCAATATTTTTGATTCAAACACAGGAATTTAGGATTTGCAGTCATAAATCATAGCCATGATCAATAGGGCAATTTTGAATTTATGAATATAGCTAACCAGATACTTATATAAATACAGTTGACGATTTTTAAGTAAGTTAAGTAAACTGCTTATTGTAGTAATTATTTTATTCAATTTCATTAAATATTTGATTATATTTTCAGATGATACAACTGCCCTACAAAGAATCTACGTTTAAAATGGTAGTGGTACTTCCTAGTTATCTGGATGGTCTATCGATGGTGTTGAGGCAGATTTCGGAAACCGGACTATTGCATTATGTTAATCGAATGAACCGTTCAGAATTTGAAATAGATTTATTTCTTCCTAAATTTGAAATAGAATCCGAACACGATCTTAATGATATCCTCCCTAAGGTAATGACAATTAATTTTTAAAGATCAAAATAAGAAGTAAAGTAAAAGTTAAGTCAAAATGTGCAATTGTAAGTTTTGTTTATGGATTTGAACCCATGTGAGATGATATTTTCGTTATATAGAAGAATAACAGTTAAAAATAGTGCGAATATGTACAAGGTAAATGCAAAACGAAGGCATAAATCGACATCCAGAAGCAAGCATAAAAGTTTTACTAAATTTGCACAAATTCTGATTTTAACAGTTAGGCATATCCAGGATCTTCAATGAAAGTGCACATGGTGTAGTAAGTGACGACTCTGTGATGGTAGACGAAGTTTTCCAAAAAGCTTTCATAGAAGTGGACGAAAAGGGCTCCAAAGCCGGTGCAGCTACAGGTATGGGGATATAAAAAGTGAAACTTGGGATTTATTATGTATAATGCATTAATCACTAATCTATACTTAATATTATAAAGCTGAAGAGTTTGTTTGTTTGTTTGTTTGTTTGTTTGAACGCGCTAATCTCAGGAACTACTAATCCAATTTGAAAAATTCTATAGGCTATATATCATCCCGGAAAAATGTATAGTTCCCGTGGGATAGAATTTTTTTCTAGGGACGAACCCGAAGCGAAGCGAGGGTGAGTCTCTAGTCAATAACATATTATGTATCACTTTATTTCTAGTCTGGAGTGGTTTTGATGTCACATAATTTTTTTTACAATAGCGTGTGCGTGCGTATATGTGTGTGTGCGTATGTGTGTGTGTGTGTGTGTGTGTGTGTGTGTGTGTGTGTGCGTGCGTGCGTGCGTGCGTGCGTGCGTGCGTGCGTGCGTGCGTGCGTGCGTTCGTGCGTGCGTGCGTGCGTGCGTGCGTGAGTGCGTGCGTGCGTGCGTGCGTGCGTGCGTGCGTGCGTGCGTTCGTGCGTGCGTGCGTGCGTGAGTGAGTGCGTGCGTGCGTGCGTGCGTGCGTGCGTGCGTGCGTGCGTGCGTGCGTGTGTGCGTATGGGCGCGCGCGTGTGTGTGTGTGTTTTCTGTGTTACACCTTCGTTCTGAAACGGCTACTGTTTCTCACCCAAGAACACACCCGATCAAAGTGAGGATAAGTCGCTAGTAAAATACAGAGGCTGAAAGGGATAGCAAGAGGTTTGAAGTGGGATTTGGTTCTCAGCATTTAAATCTTCACCTAATTTATTGTCAAATTGAACATATCGTGGATGGATACGTATGTTGTTGCCATCTAAATATTTAACTTACCTGCGATATCATATAATATTGTATGGGAAACGTGCCATGAATGGGACAATTTTTTTAGTGTTACATTTTGACCAATAAATGAGGTATGATAAAAAATCTTTTGTAGGTAAACTATAACATAACTTTATCTATTCATCTTTCAAAATATAAACCAAAAACAATATCTTTTCGAAACATTGTAGCATTGAAGTCAAATTTAAACATTGTTAAGATATGTCCCATCCATGACGGCGTGGCCTTGAATGGGACATTGATGGTCATGAAAGAGATATATAAAAAATAAACAAGTTTTTAGCGATTATTATAGAAGCTCTTATGTTTTTAATCATTTATTATTACACCTCCAATAAATAACATATCATAATATATATACTATAATATACCATACTTATACATAATCTGGCCGATGCGTTTAAATATTGGTAAATGCATTTACGTATACCACCTGTATGGGACTCACCGGCTAGAGAAGCCAGTACTAAAACCTAACAGAACCTCCCCTGTCTTAGTGAGGCGTTGAAGTTCTGTCTCAACTACTACTTATTCGTCCCTTTCAAGGCCTATTTAGTTGTCCCTTTCAAGACTGTCATACTATTTTAAAAATATCCTCACAACAAAAGATTTTCGAATAATTTTGTATTATTGCGCACTCACCATTTAAGTTACTGAACCAATGGTCAGTTAGCGATACAATAACTATCAAAAATTATTTAAATAATCTAATAAATAAACTTCACACACAACGAGTAAAATACTTTTACTCACGAAATAATTAAACTACGCTTCACCATTTTGTTTGTTTTGAAAAGCAAATGTTTACGTCAATATTGTTACTGAGTAAATGTTTTAAGAATGTCTAAAACAAAAATCTACTACTTGGTTCCTAGTGCTGTAAATTCAATTTGTCCCATTCTGAACTTGTCCCTATCATAGCACTTTTCCCCTACTTAGACAAACATAAAACTCTCAATCGAAGGCTCTTTCGTGTCGATGAAACAAAGGAAAACAATTTGTTGCATTTTTGCGTAAGAACCTGCACTGCAAGAAAAACCATGTTTTTAAGTTGTTCATCATATTAGATTAATATGTGTTTATGAATGATATTTAAACTAATATAACATAAATAATTATCCTCCTTAAAAAGTTTTTATTATTTTTACGCCTGGGCCGGATGACTTTCCCGTTTTAGCTTTTCTAAGAGCATTTGTAACTTCACTTTTGAGGATAGAATAAAGTAAAAGCTTCGAGCATCATCGGCAAACATTGATGAAATATATTCTTATCTAATATGGATCTATCTTTTACAAAAGACTAAACATTTTATAATTTAAATGCATCATGTTTAACAGAAAGATACTCTACAAAATCACACTTGCGCTGATATTAACAATAAGTATAGCGGGTATACCGTATGACAGATGTCTGTTCGTATTTTTATCAATATTAGCTCAGGTATTTTACTGTCGTCCAACTGTACTTAGGGTCTCAATCTTCTTTTAAATACGTCTTATTAATGTGTACTGCCTATAACTTTAGATTTTATCGAATTCCATTCCTCTTCCCAGTGATTTCTTTCCTTTGTCATCTTCTTTTGTTTTTTGTTCTTTCTCTTTTGTCAGATTTGATATTGGGTTTTATAAGTTTCCTTATATTAACTTTGTTCTTGTGTGTCCTTTTATTAGTTGAGTTAAGCCTACATGATATCGTGGCGATTACTAGGTCAGACCTAATGTCAGCCGTAAGATATGTCTTTGTACTTTTTATGCAATTACGAAAGCTTTTATCATTAATCAGTATGATGTAATCTACTATATATTATCATAATTGACGACACGTGTGGCTTAGTTTATAATGACCCTACTGCTGTGCCAGCGGTTGCGGGTTCGAATCCCGCTGGGGGCATTCATTTGTGTGATGAGCACGAATGTTTGTACTCCAATCATGGGTGTTTATATTTATAATATGTATGTATTTAAAAAAGTTATATATGTGTAGTGTATCAACTATCTGGTATTCATAATACAAACCTCGTAGCTTACCATGGAACTAGATGGCGCTGTGTGTTAATATCCCAACTTATTTATATTTATTTGTATAAATTTGATTTCTTACAATATGTTGCGGGGTATGCTTTGACAATATAATTCCTCAAAGTCGGTTAAGTCGTTAAGGAGTTAGAAGGGAACACAGAGTCAGACATAAGTACATACAGGTCAAACGCACTATCCTCATTTATGGTTTTGCCGGGTAATAAAGGTATCCATCACAAAAAAAATATACGTATGTATCTATAACTTATGTTTAAAAGTAATAGTTCGTTAATATCACTTATAATTTTATTAGTGTTTAAGTTAAGTGTGATTTATTTTATTGATGATGTCTCATCCCATACAAATAAATTAAACAGTGCTAATTCGGGCTATTTTTCGGGCTATATTTATTTGCTTGAATATATAATAGATGTCGTTGATCTATAAACAGTCAAATTGTTTAATTTTTTAAATATATGCAAACTAACGTGTCATTAATATTGATAAAATAAAATTATGTGATTTTAACTATTTTTAACCGTGAGAAACAACTCATAAAAAGTAAAAGCGCCATCTATGAATATTCACTACAAACTCATAATCTTATTGTTGATATTTCAATAATCAGTAGTATTACGCTTTGATTAACGGCATTATTTCGTTTCACCTCACTTCGAGTATTTTTTACAACCATAACATACAATTTTATTTTAAGATCAATTTTCTTATCTTTCGTTAATTTAACACTTTAATAACAAATCAACATATGTAACGCCATCTATTGACAGCTATTTAAACTATTTTTCCTTTGTTCGTAATGAGACTTCATGGTAATACGTAAATTAAATAATAAACAAAAAACCTTAGTAGAAGTGTAAAAAACGATCAAAAAAGAAAGAAATAAGATGAAGTAAGAAAATAGGAGAATGAAGTCGGAGGCATACGTGTAAGACTCGCAGCAAGTACAATACATGTACATATGTCTCCAATATGTGCTAATATTATATTTCTGTTATGTGACGACGTAGTTCTTTATTAACGATATGTTTTATTTTCAGGTGTGGGTATTGTACCAATATCAATGCCGCGTACAATCTCCTTTAAAGTGGACCGTCCTTTCTTATTTGCGATCTTATATGACGACATAGTATTAATCGCTGGGACTCTCTCTCATTGAGATTATAATATTTTGGAAACGTTGTTTTGTAATTATCATTATAATTAAAATAAATACAATATTTTCCTAATTTATAATTTATTTCTTGTTTTCAATAAGAAAATATTATATATCACTTTGACTCCTTCTAGTCTAGAGTAGTTTGGATGTCACAGTGAGTCGCTAGTATCCTACTAATATTATAAATGCGAAAGTTTGTGAGGATGTATGGATGTCTGGATGTATAGATGTATGGATGTTTGTTACTCTTTCACGCAAAAACTACTGAATGGATTTTAATGAAACTTTACAATAATATAGGTCATACATCAGAATAACACATAAGCTATTTATCCCAGAAAAATGTATGGTTCCCGTGGGATAGATTTGTTTTTGTTATTTTAGAGGTGCACCCGAGGGAAGCAAGGGTGAGCCGTATATAATAAAGGCTTTAAGATGGTAATAATAAAATTTATTACAAAATTAATCCAATTTATAATAGGTATAGATTCAGTACATTTTCGCTAAGACTTAAATGCCTGCAAAGATCGATGCCATATAAAATGTTAGGTGCAGGCAGCAAGCTAGAGTGTTTATAAATTTCAAATAACGTCTAGCTAACGGACCTTGCACGATGCTAGTTCAGTCTAAAGGGTTCTTAATAACCAAACAAACTATAAACTATGTGTACAAGTATTTTATGTACATACACACTAGTGAGTGCCTCCGGCTCCGCTTATTTAATTTAAATCATATGAACCATGCATGTATTAGAAAAACACAAAAATTGTGCTATATTTTTAGATCGACTCAATCAATTAAAACCTTCTAAAAATTAAAAAAATAACTAAAAAAAGTCACTCAAAAAGTGAATATATATTTTGAAAACAAAAAGAAAAAAGTAAATGACCGGAAGGAAAATAAGAATAGGGAAAAGGAAAATGTCTCAATAATAAAATCTGCTGGAAAAAATAAAAGTTACTTTTTCGTCACAGTTTCCACCTAAAATGTATGTCTCGACATAAAATAAAATGTATATCTTCATTCCATCCTTAATTGAATTAAAAGGAAAAGAAGCATCCTCCATACTTAATCCCTATCGTTCCCTGCTCGAGTATAGGTCATGGGTTTTTTCTTGCTCATGGTAAATATTTATTTTGATCAAATATATTTCATATGTAAGAATTAAACTCTTACCAGAGGCCGGTATAAGAAACCCGTTCGTACCTTTTGTTCGTTTGGTCGAACGCGCTAATCTCAGGAACTACTAATCCGATTTGAAAAATTCTTTTTGCATTAGATAGCCCGTCAACTGAGAAAGTCTATAGGCTATATATCATCCCGGAAAAATGTACGGTTCCTATGGGATAGATTAGTTTTAGTCTAAGGACAAACCCAAAGCGAAGCGAGGGCGAGTCGCTAGTATTTAATAAAAGGGTATATGTTTTGACTTTATTTTAAGAATCTTAATTCATACTACATATAGTTTTTGGTGCTGCCATCTCTACAAGCTTGTCAGGAAATAAGTATTTCATTTGACTCTAAATAATAGTGATAACTACATTTAATCTATTATCATACTCATAACAATTTATAATATTGCTAAAACATACTACCTTGTTAAACGCTCGCTTGCACAAAGAACCACCGACCTTAAGTATTAACAGTTTGCAATATACTAATATGCCATAGAATACGTTAAAGAGCAGACTATTTCACTAAGTAATGTAGATTCCATTAGTAAAAGATTTTAAGTATCTACGACAAACTACCGGAAAACGGATTTAACAAACTACCTCTTTAATATCAGTGTATTTGTGACTTGTTTCTTTAAAACCTGATATTTGTATATGTTACTTGTTACAGTCAGCACTGTTTCGTGGTCAAAACTACGTTTGACTGAAAAAAATAGTTAAAAGTAGTTTTGACTGCAGGCCTTGGTCAATAGCAGTTTTGACTGGCATATCGGTCAAAACTCTTAAAATGACGCTGTGGTCACTGTTCTAACCTAACCTAGAAAAAAAGAAAGGGTTCTTCCGAGTAACCTTCAACCTACTTACCTCCTTAACTTTTTAAGAGTTTTGACCGATATGCCAGTCAAAACAGCTATTGACCAAAGCCTGCAGTCAAAATTACTTTTGACCAGCCTCTTTAGTCAAAAGTAGTTTTGACTGAAAAATAGTTTTGACTGTAACATATGTGGGAGATTGTCGATTGATAATAGAAAACCGTTTTAAAATATACATCTAACATATAAATATCTCGTGTCACGGTGTTTGTGGTCGCGCTCCTCCAAAACGGCTCGACCGATTTTAATGTTTTTTTTTTTGTATAATTGGTAGTTATGAGAATAGGTCGTAAAGTATTTTTCACCCCCCTACCGCCATCCCCCATTTATTAGGTAACTAGAGGTGAGTCCAAGCGGAGGGTGATACGCTAGTTTTATTATAATTACTTATAACACATTATTCAATTATTCAAAAGTAATAATAATCATCTAAAATACCAAAAATAACTATTAATAAACAAATAACTGGAATATAATCAAAGTGCTTTAAAATACTATTTACTTTAAAATAAAAATAATAAAACAATAATTATAATTCCAAAAATATTGTAAAAATTATATAGAGTTTTCCTAATAAATATCTCGAACAAGTCAGAGCACGTATGAGCAAAGTGCCGTGTTCACAACCGAACATCTGATCTGTCGACATCTTTATCAAGGGTATTTAACCGAATATCGTAGCAGGAGTCACTGATAAGTGACAACATATCCATTCATTTGACCAAATGACATGAAAATATGAAGGTAGTGTTAAAAATTTAACAAAATATATTACATCTCTCACATATATATTTCAAGTGAATTTTGAGTACTTTAAAAGTTACACGAACTAAGACCTCCTTTAGGTACGTTTATTGAAACCGTTAAATAATCACACAGTTTAACTAATAAATAACATAAGCTTTGAAATCATTTCAAAAACATTTATTTAGATGTAACGGACATTTTAATTTAAAAATCAAATCCAGGCCACATTTTCACACGTTTTTCTCGTAAAAGTGTTCCGCGTGAAGTATTTTGTGAACAAACGATGTGCTGCTTTCTACAGCTTTTTTTCAAGTTGAGAGTACCGTCAGAAAATAAACATCTTTTATAACAACTATAATTCAGCTCCTTATAAACAACTAAGAAATCTATTTATATTAAAAAATATGAAAATTTTTGATTATATTTACTTAAAGTCGCTAACCCGAAATTTGGTAATGGCGTCATATCAAACAAAAAAATATACATAATTTGTAAGCGAGATGGTTCGTAAAAAAATATGAATACAATATTTAGATGACTTTATACATATATACCTAAACTGCAACACAAACTTAAAATTAGTGATAATATAAAAATTTTAAAAAAACCAACTTCAATCAATACACTAAAAAGTCAAAAATAACTGAATAGGAATTTTCATTTACTATAGAAACCGCCTAATTAGATATTTCACAGTAGTAATTTCAGTAGTAGCAAAGTAAAAAGAAAGTACTTTAATACAATGTTCGCTTAAGATGTTTAAGTTAGTTTGATTTCAATTTTTGTATGAAGACTGACAAATAAAAATTCGCTTTTATAACACGAAAAAAATTAGGCCCTAAGTCCAATCCTAAGGTATTGGGCTCGTCAAATCAAACAAAATAAGCCCAAACTCAAAGTATCTACTATTAGCCGTTGAAGAGTTCCACCTATGCATCTTCTGGCATTACCATCAGATCAGGTCGACGATACCGAACCACTGCACTATCAACGGAAATACAAACACTTGCAAAATCTCAAGTCAATATGACAATTAGAAGTAGGTAAAATTTTTATTAGCTATTTTTCCACCCTTACAAGTGGTATTTCTTCTTTATATTAAAATGGGACTAAATAGAAAGTATACACTTTCATACAAAAAAAAGTTTTCTAAATGGATTAATAAATGACGGAGTTCTGAGGTAAAATAGAAACAAATAAAAAATACATACAACGGAATTGAGAACTTCTTCCTTTTTTAAAGTGGGTTGAATATACGTAAAATTAAGCTCTAGCTGTAATTTATGAAATACTTATAAAATTTTAAAAAGTTTTAAAACTTAAAAAGCTTTTATTTCAGATGATTAAAAGCCCTACATCATAATTTCGTCTTTCTACTTGTTACATTGGAATAGCTCGTTTGTGATTTCAATTGAATCCCAAGTATTCAATAAACAAATTTTTCAAAAAAAAAAAATATATCGACAATATTAAATACTCTACAAATTCCTTTTTTATGTAGATTATCTTTTATATATTTATATTCAGCAAAGGAATACCGCGATATAAATATGGGATTCGAACATTTTAATTCAACATTCAATACCAAATAAATAAATATCGAAGGACAAATAACGAAATAACTATTCAATTTTAAATGAAAAAATATTATTTGCTGTCGCTACAAAAGCTTGTAGCCTCAATTCGCCTTTGCGCGTTGACTTGAAATAAACTATCCGAGCCTAGCCATGAATCAGCTGGAGTCTTAATTACTATATTTAATGTATCGTCACCATAATATTATAGAGTTTTCCACTGCAATGGTAATATTTCGTTTTAATTTAAAATTATAATTAAAACACTTTCATATCATCGTACCTACTCGTAGATTAAACCGTAAACGTAATAATTAAAGTAATTATCCCAATTCAGATCTCACTAAAGGCTCACCCTTGCTTCGCTCGGGCTTGCCTCTAGAAAAATAAACAGAAATCTGTCCCACGGGAACCGTACATTTTTCCGGGATAAAAAGTAGCCTATGTGCTGTTCTAGACTATAAACTATCTCTATGATAAATTTTATCTAGATCCGTTCAGCCGTTCTGACGTAATTGAGTAACAAACATCCAAACATCTAAACTTTCACATTTATAATAATAGTAAAAGTAATATATACAGGCTGTCATAATAATTTGTGGACCCGCTTTGTTTCCTTTCTCAATTTTAGACTTTTCCCCAAAATATATTTTCGTTTAAGGGCTTGAATTTTGATAACACTATGCACTTTTTCTACAAATTGACCTTTTATATTAGTTTAGTATTAAATTCATTAATACTTGTATGAATACTTTGTTTATAATAAACTTGATCAGAAAAATATATATGAGAATTTCACATTATAACTAAAATATATATATATATATATATTTGGTGTACGAACATGACATATATTATGTAATACAGACATATTTTTATGTCGGAAATCGAACCCACGACAACCAAGACGATAGTGCCAACCTAACACTTATCTATGCCACAATAATCGCTGTGGAATAACATAACAAAAAGGTAGGGTAGGAAAAGTAGTTCTGAAATCCTAATATCTCGAATTAATCTGTTTTTATTAAACAAGTCATTGAGTCAGAAAAGAATATAGAAATTTCACATTCTAATTAAATAAAATAAATTAGTTAAAATAGGTCATTCCCATACTAATATTAATTTCATGTTTAAACTGTGTTTCTATATTAAATAATAGTTTTGTAAACAAACAGGTTATTCTATGGCAAGTATAAAGCTTGTCAACTATTGAATGCTATTTTATACTAAAACCGCAGCAAAGTGTGAACACGCCACTTTTAGTACAGAACTAGCGGTTCACCCTCGCTTCGGTCGGGTTCGTCGCTAGGTACGTTTTAAATAGATATAAATAGTTATTAGCCAGCGTTAGCCATATAATTTTTTTTTGTTTATTTTTCTGATATTTTAATACTTATTATCCTATTCCGGACTAAGAGAAATTCAAAAAAATCAAATATCATAAAAATTGGTCCAGCCGTTCTTGAGTTATAAATGATGTAACTAACACGACTTTGTTTTATATATATAGATTTTAGTGAACACTTATGTTTCTGCCTTAATGCAAAATTTTAAAAGGAAAATGGAAAGTATTTCAAATCAAACTCAAATCAGATCAAATCTAAGAGTTTATTATAACATCTAAATATATGTAACAGGACTTATGCTGTTTTTAACAGCAAAACTCACCAAAGTCTCTACATCTGAGACTGTTCGACCCAAGCTGCCTTAGATAGCCATTAATAACGTTCAATACGTGCTGTTGACAAATTAAAAGAGACAATTAATTACCTAAAGCGAGAGAATTTTCCCGTTAACAAAACTATGATAACACATTGAAGTGGATGCAATACACCTAATGTATATCTATACCTACTAATATTATAAAGAAAAAAAAATGTATTTTTGTATGTTTGAAAACTTGCTAGTTTCTCTCAGACATGCAGGTTTCCTCACGATATTTTCCTTCACCGCAAGTTGTAATCATATTGAAAATTATTTGCACGTGAGAATATCAGAGGTGCGAAACCCGGGATTTGTACCCACTTCACTCGGTTTTCCAAGCGAGCGCGTTACCACTGGGCTACCACTGACGTATTTAAGTAATACTAAAAAAATATCTTTAACTTGTTATCGGCATCTGATCACAAGTCGGTTTATTGAAGCGAGCTTTGTAAAAAACAACAGCTAATCTTCAAGTCCATTAATATAATTAAAGGCTGGGATGTCCTCGTATTGAAAGGGTTCTTTTTTGCCTTGAAATTCATTATTCGATTTCTTGAAAACACGACAAAATATTTGTTTGACAAAAAATAGACGTTTTTAACGTTTATTCGTTGAATATATTTTGTACTATTCCTTGAATTTCTTTTTTTTAAACCGTGAATGATGGATTTTAGTTTAGTTTTTATAAAATAAAATATATACGTATTTTGGAAATCGATTCTGCGACCCTCGTGACAACAGTGTCAACCAGACATTTACCTATGTCACAATGTCTGTGGAATAATATATTAGAAGAGTTAGTTCTATAAAGCCTCCGATTGATCTGAGGTTTGACTCGCTGATTAAAATTGAAGCCCATGAAAGCATTGTTTAGTTCCATAGATTGTTCGTTTAGAACCAGCCTTTTTTGAGAAAAAATATATCCTTTTGTCCGCATACATGTCTAGTTTTTAGTAGCAGTTTTGACAGGTGGGCCAAAATAACATGCAAAAATTAGTGGTATAATTCCATATAACTTATCTTATTGCTAGATTGAACATGTTTCTGGCACTCCTAGAAGTCACCAAACAAAAGAAGTGAATTGAATTGAACATGTTTCTATGCTTACAATATATTTTAAATGAAATATTATTTAATCTATACTAATATAAAGCTGAAGAGTTTGTTTGTTTGTTTGTTTGGTTGAACGCGCTAAGCTCAGGAACTACTAATCCGATTTGAAAAATTCTTTTTGCATTATATAGCCTGTTAACTAAGGAAGACTATAAGCTATATATTATCCCCAAAAATGTTCGGTTCCCGTGGGATAGATTTGTTTTTGTCTAGGGATGAACCCGAAGCGAATCGAGGGTTCGACCATAATCATTTTTTATTAATAACACTAAAGCTCGTCAATAACTACTAAACAAAAAAAAAAAAGGAAAATCTATTGACTAACAGAAGAGAAAAAAGTACTGAACTATTTTGTTTTTGCCTATTTATAATCAAAATATGTATAAACGTCTACTTCAACACTACGTATTAAATAGATTTTTTATATATGTATATATTAGTTTTTTAAAGTATATATATTATGGGCCTCTGTTTACATAAAGATCTTTTTGTAAATATTGCCTGAAATAAATGATTAAATAAATGAAAAAAAAAGCCTTTTTAGTTAAAAATTTTTGAAACCCTTTTCACATGTTCAAATTCACATGGGAATGACATATTCTAACTACATCACGTCACGATTCGTTATTTCGGTACTGAATAATAGAAACTCTATATATTTTTTTTTACTTTTTTAAATTCTTTAAAACAACTTTCTAAGCCCTATATTATATTTCTTCTATATCCCTAATGATTCACCAAATATTTGAAAAAAAAAAACATAAATCTGGGACAAAGGGTCTGTTTAAATTACTTTACAATATTATGTATATACGATTACGGTGGAATGATTCAATTATGATAATTATTTCGTCTTTCTTCTTCTACCCCAAGTAACGAACAAACGGACCCATTGTTCACATTTTAAATAAAACATTCGCACAATTATCCTTTTCAACATCACTTGCTAATGAGAGCAGTTTATACAGAAATCCGCTTTTTAAACGTTTTGTCCAATAAAATTGTCGGAAGAATTAAGTCATCGAATTTCGTATTAATTTGCAAAAATTCTATCTGTTGACCGGTAATCGTAGTTTCGATTTACGCTAAATAAAATATTTATCATGGGAAGTATTGTAATCCTACCCTTTTAACATCTCATTGCTGGGCAAGGATCTTCCCTTGATTGACAAAGCTAAAGTCAACCACGCTGGCCAAGTGCGAATTTCCAAGTGCGTGTTAGCGGACTCTATATGTCTTTCGAAAACTATACAATATACGAGAACTATATAATATTAGCGACTCACTCTCGCTTCGCTCGGGTAAAAAAAAACATATATTTTACCTTTATTCAAATCATACGCATATTCCCTCTTACTTTTAAGTCATTTTGAAGTCGACGACTTTTTTTAACTATAATAATAATGCATATTGCAAATTACAAAATGAACCCACAAACTTTTTCAAGAAAATCGTCAACCGCCATACTGAGTAGCTTACTCTAAATGAATATAGTAATAAAATATAATGTGACTAAGAAATAAATAATGAGAGCATGAAATATAAGAAAAGCCATGAAACTCTACACTCTGCACTAAAATGTAGAGCTAGCCTTTAAAGTTTACTAGCTTATTCGTAAATCACTTCAATGTTCGGTCGCTTAAGCAAACAAGTAGTTCACTAGATTTTATAACTAAACTCTATCAACTGAACAAACTCTAACTATCGTTCAAACATGTTCCATCTAAAGCTAGAGGAAGTGGTTTCAATTGCACATGTTGAAAATTATTAATAATATATAAACTTGTGTTATAACTAGTAATGTACCATCGCTTCGCTCGGATTTGTCTCTTAAAATCTATACTAATATTATAAAGCTGAAGAGTTTGTTTGTTTGTTTGTTTCTTTGTTTGTTTAGTTGAACGCGCTAATCTCAGGAACTACTAATCCGATTTGAAAAAGTTACAGCTACAGCCCGTTAACTGAGGAAGGCTATAGGCTATATATCATCCCGGAAAATGTACGGTTCCCGTGGGATAGATTTGTTTTTGTCTAGGGACGAACCCGAAGCGAAGCGAGGGTAAGTCGCTAGTAAAATATATAGTAGCATATCTACGTAATATACCACTCTGGAGGCCTCCGGCTTTCTCCATACAAAAAACTAAAACAATTGAAATTACATATGTGTGTGGTTTATTATAACGAATAATATATTTCTCCACGGAAAAACTAATTATGTCATTCTCCAGCCCTCAAACTATTTCCATATCAAAACCACATTAATCTAATCACAACATTATAAATAAATAAATATGTTGGGACATTAACACACAGCACCATCCAGTTTCATAGTAAGCTACGAGGCTTGTGTTATGGATACCAGATAGTTGATACACTACACATATATAACTTTAAATACATACATATTATAAATATATTTAATTACGTAATACAAATAATAGTAAAAATAAAAATAGGATGGTAGGACAAACAAACATATGTTCACATTATCAATACTAATATTATAAAGAGGCAGAGTTTGTTTGTTTGTTTGAACGCGCTAATCTTAAAAACTAGTAATCCGATTTAGAAAATTCTATTTGCATTAGATAACCCGTTTATTGATGAAGGCTATAGGCTATATATCTTCATGCTACTACCCAAGGGAGCGAAGCAGTTATCATAAATGTCAATAAATCGGGCAGACTTCCATACATTTTTATAAAACTGATATTTATAATCAAACAAACTTAACGCAGTTGAAACCGCGGGCCACAGGTAGTTATAATATAAAATATAGATTATTGTTTCCATTCTTTACTTCTTTACTTATTTTCTCGCGTTACGGCTCAATGAATTTGTTTGTATCGACTCCAATAATATCTGAATAAAAGATGGAATATCTATTGAATATCGAAACCCACATTGTTATTTCTTACTTTTAACTGTTTTAACGTTGATTTGCATTTTTTTCTTAAAGTTATATTTAGTCATACTCATACATATGTACAGTATATGTACGTACAAATGTTGCTATTGAACTAATCTAGAGTGTTTAATTTTTCATTTGTATATATTACAGATTGAAATCTATACAGATAAATAAAATTGGAGTGTCGGTTTGTAATATTAAAATAACCGCTTTTTACTAAATGCATATGGATGTATACACGGTACATATACCAAAACAACAAGTTTTACAATTTTTGTCTGTCTGTCTTTTTGTTCCAGCTAATTTCTGATGACTGGACCGATTTTGTCGGAACTTTCACTGGCAGATAGCTGATGTAATAAGGAGTAACTTAGGCTACTTTTATTTAAAACCAAATTAATGAATTAATTTTGTTTTGGGAAGCAACCTAGGGACGAACCCGAACGAAGCGAGGGTGAGTCGCTAGTAATATAAATATGATTAAAATGTCTGATAGATGTGAAAACAGACAAAGTTGGTGTTTTTTTTTGTATTCACATAGTCCAACAATGGCAACACACATAAGTGTGTGAGTATATCAGCACTTTTGAACTTCGCTTATTTCTGGATTTTCGGATAGAAAATTGCAGCAGCTTTGGACAGGCAGGAAATTGAACCCATAATCTTCGTGGCCTTTTAAGTTTGCTACTAGATCAATGAAACAATTACATACAATACGTAACTACTTAAGTTAGCGCCTCATGTGATAATTGTTCCGAGAAGAAATATACGTCGTAAATCAAATAATAGCTAAGCTAAGAAAATATTGATAGTTTTGCGGTCGATTTCCATGTGTAGTTAGTTTTTGTTTGAAATGCATGTATTGTTTTCTTTCTATAACACTAATGCATCGATCAAAAAAGTACTAGATATATTGATATATAATCAATTGATTGTAATTAACTTAAGTAAATAAATGTAAAATCTGTACCTCCCTATACACTTGGCATCATTTTTGTATTTTCAAAGAAGCTTCTCATAAACTATAGTTCAAAAATAATAATAATAATAATAATAATAATGTCCTCCTGACCGATTCCGGCCACGACGGCCAATCTCATTAAGACTAGCCAACTGCGCAGGAGATATTATAGTGCACAAGTGTACGCGCAGACACAAGTGCACTCTCTATTCCTGTCACTCTCATACTCCGGTGGGACGACTACTCGACACGACCGGTGAGAGTTAAGGCGCAGGACCGACGGCTTTACGTGCTCTCCGAGGCACGGGGGTGAAACTCCGCCAACTTCCCAACTCCGGGCTGTTACTGAGGCTTACTATACAGAAAGACTCAATAACTAAACTTAGCCCGACCCAGGACTCGAACCCAGGACCTCAGGATGTGCAGCCGTACATGCTAGCCACTACACCACCGAGGCAGTTAATAATATATGCCTATTAGGACTCCAGAAATGCTAAAATAGCTAAGCTAACTTTAGCAGGACTAACATTGACGGCTAAAATATAATATTTAAAAATCTTTGATACATCACCTGATTTTTTTGGGCTTCCGTACCCAAAGGGTAAAACGGGACCCTATTACTAAGACTTCGCTGTCCGTCCGTCTGTTTGTCTGTCTGTCACCAGGCTGTATCTCATGAACCGTGATAGTTAGACAGTTGAAATTTTCACAGATGATGTATTTCTGTTGCCACTATAAAAACAAATACTAAAAAAACAGAATAAAATAAATATTTAAGGGGGCTCCCGTACAACAAACGTGATTTTTTTTGCTCGTTTTTGCTCGTTTTTATGACTAAAGTAACTAGTCATATGAAAATTCAATTTAAAATTGAATACATGAACAAAAATTCGTAAAGATAGTTTTATTTAAAACTAGCGGCTCACCCTCGCTTTGCTTGGCTTCGTCGCTAGGTACGTTTTACATAGATGTTTAATATAGTTATTTGCCAGCGTTAACCACATAATTTTTTTCTGATATTTTAATACTTATTATCCTATTCCGGACTAAGAGAAATCCAAAAAATCTAATATCATAAAAATTGGTCCAGCCGTTCTTGAGTTATAAATGGTGTAACTAACACGACTTTATTTTATATATATACTCGTAGATGTCAAATATTTGAGTAAATCTAAGAAAGTATTAGTTAAATACATGAAGTATAAACGCTAATAAATATTATTGAAAATAAATATTTTTAAAACGATTGTAATTGAAGAATTTTTTGAATAAATTGTAAGCGATCAATATTTTTATACATTTTGTTTCTCTGCTTTGTGCACTTTCCTCTAAAATAACTTTGTGGGCCACACACAGACACACATATAGATAAATATTACAAAGGATATGTTTTAACTAGTGTTTTCCCAGTAGTCAACCATCACTATTATTATTATTTTTTATTGCTAACACTAAAGCTCGTCAATAGGTATTAGAAAACAACAAAGAAACTCGATTGACAAACGGAAAAGATATATTAATCTTTGCACATTTATATATAGACTAGTGACTCGACTCGGATGCGGCTACGAGATGAAATTTTTTCTCGCAATAAAAAGTATCCTATATGTTGATCCATGATGGATAACCAGCTATAACCATACCAAATTTCATCAAAATCTATCTAGTGGCTTTCGCGTGATGCGTTCCCAGACAGACAAATAGACAAACAGACAAACAGCCAGAAAAAATTCTAAAAACTATAGATTCAGCCTCTGTAGCTCAACACGCTGTTTGAATACCATAGCCATATAAAAAAAATAGACCCGTACAAATTCAATGGTAGACAGTACTCGTATAAGTATAATTAATTAAACAAATAATTAAAAAAATACTCCAAGTTAAGATCACGATCCTGATTCTTAAGAAACCCTCAAGATGATTTTTAAGTGCTTAAGTAATTAAAACGTTCTCATTATTTTTATTATAATTCATTATTTTCGAGAATTGAATAGTAAAAAATCTTACTAAAAATTATAATCGGAGAATCGAGGTGCTCCAACCTAATATTCTTGAGAAAATTAATTGAAATTACATTAAGGCTATGATAGTCGAGACGCCAAATATTGACTGTGGCACTTCATCAACCTTGTCATAATAAAAGGCTTTATTAAAATACAACACTAGTTATTGCCCATGGCTTTCTCTACATTGTTATAAATGAAATGAAATAAAATAAACTTTATTCAATTAGACTTATTACAAGTGCTTTTGAATCGTCAATTTAATGTATGCGTCAGTGTAGTCTGTCCGCGAGGAAGCTACCACCGACTCGGAGAGCAGTTCTGCTGAGAAGAGCCGGCGAGAAACTCAACAGTTGCTCTTTTAAATATCGATATTACATTTATTTTATTAACATAACAATATAGATAGCCCGCATATGACTCAATAATACTCAATTCCACACATTTTCATCAACAAGAAACTCTTGAACAGTGTAATACGCTTTACTCAATAAAACATGTATGAACATTCTACTAGTAAGGGCTTTGCTTTATAAGAATGGAGATCTTAGGAGTCTTTGAGCTTAGTTAAGCGATGAAAATGAAACTGATTAATATTATAGTTGAATATCTTAGAAAAGCAACACAAAAGAATGTGTCACACAAAGGAGTAATTTAAATAGTAGTATTTATACTGACGCTGTTATTTCCTTTGTATAACAAACTCCTTTGTGTTTTTTTTTTTTTTTTTTTATAAATTGAACCGACATTTTAATGCATAAAAATATATTGTAATATAGTTTCAGTAAAATTCAATGCGTAATTCGGCTAATATGCAAATTGCGCTTCAATTTTTTTTTTAATATTCATCTCAAACATTTTTTTTACATCTCAAGCAAAAAACAAAAAAGTACAATTTTTAAGACATATTTTTTCAAACAACTTATTATTCGCTGTTCGTTTTTTCAAGTCATTCCTATCTATACTAATATTATAAAGCTGAAGAGTTTGTTTGTTTGTTTGGTTGAACGCGCTAATCTCAGGAACTATTAATCCGATATGAAAAAATCTTTTTGCATTAGATAGCCCATTAACTGAGGAAGGCTATAGGTTATATATCATCCCGGAAAAATGTGCGGTTCCCGTGGGATAGATTTATTTTTGTCTAGGGACGAACCCGAAGCGAAGCGAGGGTGAGTCGCTAGCTATATATATTTTCAGATTTATATTTTTAAATGATTAGAATAAACGTACTGTCTAAGCCCAAGGTTTAACAAATATTATGATAGCAAGACCAATTTTTGTTTTCTCCTTATGTCTACACAGACGTTCATTCATTTTTGGCTTACAATTTTTATTGAACCGTAAAACTCTTCCATCGACTGCGCGTTGTAGTTTCGATTTTCGCTTGTACGACTAGGGAATAAAATTTTAGCTAACGTTTTATTTTGATATAGATTTCGAAGTATACGTAGTATTTTGATCACGAACCAAATATACATAGCGAAAAAATTAACTTATGTATTGTTGTTACTATATTTTAACCGACTACCAAAAAAGAGGTTTTGTAATTATGTAATTATTTTTAATCTTATATAGCCTATTTAAAAAAGTTATTTCAAATAAATTTATCTTTTCGGATTTTTTCGCGGATGTATTTTGATTTTCGTTTCCCGACGTTTTGAATGCATTACAGCAACCATGGTCACGGGAGACAAAGGTATTTAAAATGTAAAAAAATCGCGTATAAATAAGAAAGTATTAAAAAAGGTAGTTTTTGTTTAAAAATAAATTTAAATTATAATTTTCTGTTGATATTATTATAATTACTTGTAACGTTTTTAATTTTACACGTAGCACACTAACATCATTTTTATTTTCTTGAAGATGTCTCTGTAGACCAATCATTCATCCATACTTTTGCACTAAAGTCCAAAACCGCAATCATTCATGGCTTCCTCACAATAAATGACACTTCACTGACAGAATTCCAACCCAGTAAAGAAAAAAAAGCAAAAAAAACATAAAAACAAACAAACACAGCAATATCTCTTTTTTAATATCTCTACTCGAAAAACTCAAACGTATGCGCAATATTTCCAACTAAGAGACAATTTCGCAGCCAAGTTATATAAAAAGCGAAATTAAATATCTTCAATATGTGAAGTTTACAGCTTCCGGGAGAAGTGGCATATATACATATAAGTTTCATTTCCACCCTCTCCCTGGTGACGTAAACATAAAGAATATAAAATTCGCTTTGATATCGTTTTTGCCAGTGCTACTAAATATAACATTTTCTACGTTATAAAGAAGTTAAGAATTGCTTGATAATAACATAATTAACTAATATCTTATCTATACAGATAAATAAAATTGAAGTGTCTGTTTCTAATGTCAAAATAACAGCTTTATACTAAATGCATATGAAATTATATACGGTACTTATAAGAAAAACACAATTTTTAAAATTTGAGTCAATCTGTCTGTTTGTTCCAGCTAATCTCCAAAACGGTTGGACTAATTTTAAAGAGACTTTCACTGCCAGATAGCTGATAATATAAGGAGTAACTTAGGCTACTTGTATTTTAGGAAAAGAATTAGGGTTTCGCTCAAAAAAACTAAAGCGTATCTAAGGACGCACCCGAGCGAAGTAAGGGTAAGTCGCTAGTTATAGATATCTAATACAAATGCGAATGTTTGGATGGATGTTTGTTACTCAATCACGCCAGAACGGCTGAGCGGATCTGGATGAAATTTGGCACAGAGATAGATTATAGTCTGGAATAGCACATAGACTACTTTTTATCCCGGGAAAATGTACGGTTCGCGTGGGATAGATTTGTGTTAATCAGACGACGAACCCGAGCGAAGTGAGGATGAGTAGCTAGTAATAAATAAATAACGTAAGTTGTCAACGATTACATATTATGTATTTAATAAAAAAAATGATACATTCCAAATATATTTTAAACAAATTTTTTAATATGCAATGTGTATATAATGTAAATTTCAAATTCAAAAAAGAAAAAGAAAGCTGGAAGAGTTTTCTTTAAGAGTTAAGTCCACTTTTGCAAACTTCTGTATTACTTTAATATCTATATTTATTTTAAGTTCAGCAAGGAAGGATAAAAAATCGGACAAGTGCGTGTCTGGCTCGCACAACGAGGGTTCTGTAGCATGAAACCTTAAATTTTTGTGATGTAATTACTTTCTTTACCGTCTTGCCAAATTACATGATTCTAGGTCAACGGGAAGTGGCCTGTAAGTTTTGATTCACTACGAATGTCAAATATGCGGCATAAACGGCCTTATCTTTTGATTGCGTTGATTTTGAAACTTTGATTTTTTCACAGATCTAATGAATTGCAAACCTAAGCATTTGATATTAATTTCAACTTGATACCTCCACGTTTCCTGAAAAAAAAGGGTCTTGACTTACAGACGGATAGACAGACGGACGGAAAACGAAGTGATCTTATAATGGTTAAGCCTAGCAGGTAATTCCACAGATAAACGCATTCTAAAAACAAACAAAAAATAACTTGACCATTATATAGTAGTTTGAATATAATAATATGTATGTATATAGATATTATTTTCATAGGAAAATCATAAACACTTTAATTCTACTACCTACTGTACAGAAACAACTGAATAAATTCGCCCAATTCCAAGAATCTTTCAATTTCTTTGCGAAACTACGATGAAGCAAAGTAGGTCACTCGCTACTAATGCATAAGTTAATTATTCTAGTTTACTTCTGAAAATAGATTTACGTAAAAACACCATTTAGATAAGACAATGCATTATTGTAGATAAAATCGGGTAATTATTTCTGAACTATAAAGGTACGCTGACTTCAAATCTGCCAGTGAAAATCTCGTCAAAATCGGTCCAGCCGTTTCGGAGACCAGCCGTAACAAATGGACAAACAGGCAAAAATTCTAAAAACTGTGTTCTTCTTATATGTATCGTATATAATTTCACATGCATCTAGTAAAAAACTATTATTTTGACATTACAAACAGATACTTCAATTTTATTTATCTATACTCGTATATATAATAACATATACCCCAGCACTTACCAAATTAATATATAAAGACAGAACAAATTTTGTAATAAAAAAGGTGCATAGATATTTCGATTTGCATTTAAATAGAACAAGTAGTTTATATAACAGAACTAGCGATTCACCCTCGTTTCGCTTCGGGTTCGTCCCTAGACAAAAACAAATATAACCAACGGGAATCGTAAATTTTTCCGGGATGATATATAGCCTATAGCCTTCCTAAGTTAACGGGCTATCTAATGTAAAAAGAATTTTTCAAATCGGATTAGTAGTTCCTGAGATTAGCGCGTTCAACTAAACAAACGAACAAACAAACAAACTCTTCAGCTTTATAATATTAGTATATTAGTATAGATAACAAGTACCTAAAATTGGAAGCTTATTTTTTATATTAGCACATATATTGCTCGTAATAATCTATCACCCGATTAGACTTTCAAATAACTCACGTACTGTTTCCGCTGAAAAATAAATCTCTAAGTATTAACACGTTCATGCGAACTACGTATATGTACGTCACATATTGGTAGATATGATATGGCACAACGTACTATTGCGTTCAGTAAAAACTCGATTTATTGAGCACAACGTAATGGTACGGTGTCTGGCTATACTTATGTTTAAAAGTTGGGTTGCTGTTCCACAATATATCGAATTCTCAAAATTGTAGTGCTACACCGCACCGATTTTTTTTGCCTTCTTTTATGACATTCCGTCCTGTACTAAGTACCTATTTTGTTAGCGCACAACGTCACTATACGTCGTTTCGCCTAAGAAATTTCATTACATCCGTCAACTTGTGCGCGTCGCGGGGGTAGTGCGTGCGCCGATTCTGTGTTCGCGGGAAATATCGACGCAAAACGTAAGTATTTTGATTATCTTACTACGTTGTATATATTATATCAATGTATTTTACTTTATTGTAATAAGTCTGAATGTGTTTAAAACAGATATTTTGTATTTTTTGTTTATTTTAGATATGTAAAATGAGCCAAAAAAAGGAATTTTCTATGAAAATCTTTGTGCTTTCGTCATCCGGGAAACTACGCCAAACCCTTTTGTTGACGATGGAAAATTAGGATCGTTTGCTGATTACGACCCAATTGGTAAAAATAACAACGACAGCTCCTGTGACATAGGCCTTTCGCAGTGTGAGTAGGGCAAACAGCGCAAAAAGTCATTATTGCATGTCAAAACGAGTACTTGTTCCAATTGACGACCTGCTTCTGACGTTGGGTCTACGTCAGATTCCGCATTCAGAACCGCATCAGAAAATTCTCATAGAACCACACACAATTCAAAGTATTGTAGTACTGAAAGCATTTTTGACTCTCATAAACGAAAATATAGTACAAGAAAGCAGTCTACAAGAAAAAATTGCAAGCTGCGTCTGAAGCAAACTACCGATTGCATAGACCTAGATAGCACTGCAAAATATGTGAATAGACTGAAGTATTGCGAAGAAATCTAGGAGATTGACCTTTTGGAGGACACGTTTCTACTAAACGGTCTTAGAGATTTAGAAGTCACAGTTACTCTTGCAGAACACTTCTACTGAGGGCATGTTGGTCAGCCGTCATCCGCTTTACCAGATCTTGGAGGTGCATACGGCAACCTGAAATCTCATGCGCAGTCGCTGTTGTCTCTACCGGACCCTGAGTGTGCAAAAGATCATTCGACAATTAATGTGCAACCGCATTTTATAATACGTCGTTCGCTATTGCACATTTTCTTATATATATATATATATATATATATATATATATATAGTGTTGCACAGTGTATATGAACGTCGACGTTATGATACGTTGTTCGCTATTGCACAGATTTTTATATATCATTTGAAGCATAGCGTGTATGAACGTCGACGTCTTAGGACGTCAGTGCAATATATTCAAATATT
This sequence comes from Fabriciana adippe, assembly GCA_905404265.1. Classification (NCBI taxonomy): domain Eukaryota; kingdom Metazoa; phylum Arthropoda; class Insecta; order Lepidoptera; family Nymphalidae; genus Fabriciana; species Fabriciana adippe. The sequence continues at coordinate 1,616,658 of FR989993.1, forward strand.
AATATCATCAGCTATTTGCACAACGTCATTAGACGCCGGTTTAGTTTGTATGAAAAAATGATGTGCAGTATCGCATAGAGGTACTATATTGAGATGTTCGCATGAACGTGTTAAGTTTCACTCGTTCACCGAAAATTGTTACAGAAGTTTGTTTTTGTCAATGAAATTATAAAAAAAATACTTATTCACAATAAAGCTTAAAAGATCCAACAGCACTTAAAAGTACCTAATAATTGTATGTATGTTGTATAAATACTGCTAAAAATATAAAATTCTTGATCAAAGCTATCGAGTACATAAAAACACTAAGAATACCATTTGTCAAAGTAAGAATTACTTGCAATAACCATATAGCTAACTTTTTACTTTAAGGACCCTCGCAGTTTCAAATGAAAATGGTCTTCAACTCTACCTTAGCTTATGTAATTTTCACATTTTTACTCAAAATCTAAGAAATGCAATCGAAAAATAATATATGCGTAATCATATGCATTATTATTATTAATATTAAATTATACATCCTACTTCCTACCTAATATTATAAATGCGAAAGTTTGTGCGGATGTATGTATGTCTGGATGTATAGATGTATGGATGTTTGTTACTCTTTCACGTAAGAACTACTGAATGGATTTTAATGAAACTTTACAATAACATAGCTCATACATCATAATAACAAAATAAATAACCCAAAAATCGATTTGGGAGACAAAAGTTTTTTTTTTTTTTAATGTTTTCCTATTATTTCAAGCACTTTTGAATTGTGCACTTGATTTAAGGTCAATCTGTGCGCGAAGTAACTATCACCTTGGAAAACAGTTTTGTACTTAATCGTATTTGGTAGGTAAAATAAAAGACAAGGATGCATGCTTTTTTAAGTCAAATATAAGTTATGAAAGCAAAAATTTATGACTGAAATCAACCAGCCATTCAGAAACGATATGCCCGTAAATAAAAGAAAAAATGTTAAAACGGTTTAGTAAGTTCTCTTCCACTACCCAAAATATACCCCGACCGAATGAAAACAATATTCAAAGCTTATATATTGTAACTCGAGCTCTTGTTAAACAATATTCAATATATAAATAAACTCCGCTTCGTTTTCGATTTGATATTTATTAGTTATTTATATACAGTTTCTGTCTTGTTTGTCTAATTTTTATGGTTGCAGGTCGTAAGATGTTAGGTTGAATGTCCGTTTCGGGATAAAACATTTTTTTTCTTTTTTTTTATTATGCCAAGTCTATCAACAATTGTATATCAGATTTAGGAAGCCAGGGGAGTCAAAAAAGGGGGTTCTCAAATATGAAACATGTAATTAAGATTTAATTATAATTTACTTAGTCTAGGTTTATTATTAAGGCATGTAACTTATGCTTTTAATTAATTATTTACATAGATATAAAGATACTATTATAAGTGAGAAAATACACGGATGCTAAAATGGTGTCTAGTACTCAAAAATAGACTACCTGGGCACATAAGCTTCTGTTAGGTACCCAAATCCCATCGTAGCGATGGTAAGTCTCTAGTTTACTACTAGCAAATGGCTATTTTTTATTAACCCCCGACGCAAAAATAGGGGTGTTAAAGTTTGACCACTATATGTGTGTGTATATTTGTCTGTAGCACCGTAGCTCTTAAACGAGTGTACCGATTTGGATGCGGTTTTTTTTATTTGAAAGCTCGGTCCCCCGACGCGGCGGCGCTCGTCATCAAAATAATAATGGGTACTTTTAATGAAGTTAAAAGGCCAAGAGAGAAATTTTATTTTTTCACTTATTAGAGATTTTTTTAGGTTACAAAAATTTCTTAACTTTATTTTTATCAACGACCTATCTTGTTTATCTCATTGTTTTTGTATATATTGTGCATTCTGTTGTAGGTCTTGATTTTGCAACGAATCGCTCTGTTTCTACATGTAATCAGATTAGTGTAATTTTTTCACGTTTTTAACGATTTTTCTATATATAACGTGCCTTCTCCATTCTAGGCGACATTAGCCTAGTAAATTGTGCCCAAAAGCACTCCCAGACGCCACGAAACTAAATCATTGACTTGAATTACTTTGTTTATATAACAAAGTCAATTATATTAATTAACATTTATCTAAAAAAATTTTATCGATAACATTCAAGCTTGTCATTAGCTACTAAACAAAAAAGCCGGCCAAGTGCGAGTCGGACTCGCGCACAAACGGTACCGTACCATCCATAAAAACGGCAAAAAATCATGTCTGTTGTATGGGAGCAAAGCCCCCTTTAAATATTTGTTTTATTTTAATTTAATTATTTATTTTTAAAGTGAATATATATAACTAAATACTCTGCGAATATTTTCTGTTTTTGTTGTATTTGTTGTTATAGCGGCAACAGATATACATCATCTGTGATAATTTCAACTGTCTAACTATCACAGTTCATGAGATACAGCATGGTGTCAGACGGACAGACGGACGGACATACCTCGAAGTCTTAGTAATAGGGTCCCGTTTTACCCTTTGGGTCCGGAACCCTAAAACTGAAAAAGGAAGTCGGTTGACAATCAGAGTAGAAAAAGGTACTGAACTTTTGTCTTTGCCGATTTATATATTATATTATATCATACACATATGACATATGTAGGTCGTGTAAAATGGGTTTCACTGATTTAATTATCATTGTTCTAATACTAACAAAAAGAACAATAAATATTACTTTCTTTGTTCTTAAGTCAAATAATGTTGTTACTATTACGTTGTGTTCACAAGAATAATTGAGTAAAACTATAATAGATTCTTAAATGATATAAGATAAAACATAGACTCGGTTAAATAACGCTTACATAAATAAAAAAATAAATATGTTGGGACTTTAACACACAGCACCATCTAGTTCCATGGTAAGCTACGAGGCTGTGTTATGGATTCCAGATAGTTGATACAATACACATATATAACTTTAGATACATATATATTATAACACATGAATGAATGCCCCCAGCAGTACTCGAACCGGCGACCGTTGGCACAGCAACTATGGTAACTACAAACTGAGCCAAACGTGTCGTCTAAAAGTTAACCATTTCCTATACAAATAAGAGGTATAAGGATGTTTTTTTATTTAATATTCCTAAAAATCGATATGCAAAACTAGCAACACTTGGTAACCATTAAAAGCCTAAAACCGTGAACTATACGTTAAAAACGACCGTTTAAATAGTTAAGCCGACCTCAGCTGAATTTAATTAGGAGGAAGAGACCGTTCTAACGTTAGAAACCTTCGCAGTGTGAATGTCAAATTAAAATCGTGATCCGCTTAAATAATCTAAAATATATCAACAAACGAGGATAATTATATTATGTACATGCAAATTTCTAACATGATTACCACTTGCCTTACGGTGAAGGAAAACATCGTGAGGAAACCTGTATGTCTGAGAGAACCTAGCAAGTTGTCGAAAGACATGTGAAATCCGCCAATCTGCACTTGGCCAGCGTGGTTGACTATGGCCTGATCCCCCTCGTGTTGAAGGGAGGCCCGTGCCCAGCAGTGGGACGTTAAAAAGGGCTGAATACATACATACATACATGCAAATTTTATTCATCTATCACAAAAACAACCTAGCTATAATTTGGTCTTAAGGAAAAAGAAAGTCTGTTTCAAATTGTTTAGCTATATTATCCCAATACAATGGGAGGGCAGATAGCAGGTGTATTTTTACATTCTAATTCACCTCTTTCAATTTATTCGAGGATATTGTTATATTTGGTGTTTCATGGGCTCTCAAGTATAACTTGCCTCCTCAATCCTCACATATTTACTTAACATTGCTTCAATATTTGATAACCATATACTTTATCACAGGTTTGGTTGATTTATAAACTTTTTTGAAAACAAAATGTCTATGCCAGCGGACAAGATGAATGTAAATATTTATTTATATATCAATATACGATAAAATGACGTATATTATTTTAATCTTCTATATATATATAAAAGGCAAAAGTGACTGATGTATCAACGCACAAGCCAAATCCTTAAGGCTAGCAAATTGATATTTCGCACACGTATTCCTCATATGACGAAGGTATCCAGTAAGGAAGGATTTTTCAAAATTCAACGATAAAAGTTTGTATGTAACTTTTTATTCCTTGGATATATTTGCATGAAATTTCATACGAATGAGTACGGCAAAAAAAAAATGAGTTATGTTCAGCGTTTTCCCAAAATTCAACCCCTAAGAGGGTAAAATAGGGGGTAAAAGTTTGTATAAAACCTCCCTTTTCAGAGATTTTTTTGTAGTTTTATCGCGAGCGAAGCCGCCGGTTTTGCTACTTGTTTTGTAAATAAAATTATGATTTTATATTCATATCTAAATAATTTGTTCATATTTATTTTGTATATTATAATATTTTTAGGAATTTCATAGGTAAAATGGGCTTGTGTCATTTTTTTCAAAAAATGTCGAATTCTTTATAAAAATAGCATTATAAAATAAAAAAAAGCATAAGCCTTTATGAATTATCATACTGTTAAAAACAATGACTTGTTTCTCTAACATTTAATAAATCAAGGATATAAATTGATAAAGATTAAAACCTCCGCGAAAAACAACAAAATTATTTATCATCTGTGCTCTGCGTGGATAACCATTTTCCCTCGTAATTAAATGTCAAGCAGACATTTTGGGTGAATAATAAACAAAGCTGTGAAGTTTGCGTGCATAAAATTTTTACGATACTTTGACGCATCACTTTTTAAAAAATAACGCTTACACATACATTTTTATAACATACAGTCATATCAAATAATATCCAATATATATACATATATGTATGTTTAAACCACAACACTTTCAACGTTTGCTGCATAAACAAGGCGTTTTGTTTTGTTTTGACATTATGTATTTGTAAAAAGGGAGTAATTTTTTCATCCAGCAGAATTCAGAATATAAAATATAATGCCTAAATAAAATAAATGCTTAAAAATATGTTTATAATTAATATATAATGGAAAATAATATGCCTCCCAATTTAGTATTACTGCAATAAACAACAGTGGAATGGACGTGGCATAATTAAAGTGTTTCATTGCAAATTAACATCGCACTATAATAGAAGGCAAAATGCCCAATACATAAATTAAAATAGTTATTGTACGCGATGGCGTCAACAGTTTAATTTTATTATCTGTTACCATTTGTCTATTACCTGCAAAACGTAATTAGCTACGGTGAAAGAACGCGATTTCTTACAAGTCATGAATATTAAAAAACCTCGTTAGGCATTTTCGTAAGTTCACAATTGGAAACCGCGTCACGTACGCGCAATGAACAATGACAGGTTCACCTAATCGGGGTCGTTACACAACTGATCATCACTTAGGGGGCCAATGTCATGATCCACTCAAGTGGAATATCGATGGAGATGACACATCCGGACAAGTCAGAAACCAAACATCTCGGGATAAGTATATAAGCGGCGATGGTAGATGGTACAGCATCATTCGGTAGCTAGCATCCAAACGCACAACAATGAATACCTTTATTTGCATTCTTCTGGCGGCTGTTGTGGTTGCTGAACCACCTTCATACAGACAGGAAAGGTTCAGGTCACAAAGACAAGAAAACAATCAAGGAGTTGAAGGAGACGCTCCTTATGCACCAGCAGGTTACAGGCCAGCTAAAGCATTCGAGCTTCCTACTCGCCAGGAGTTTTCGCCGCCTGCCACCGTATATGGCATCCCAGCTGACAGCTATGGGGCACCATTCAACACATACTCTCCTCCTCAAGAGTATGGCTCACCAAAAGAAGAGGAGCCTAAAGAAGAAGAGAAAGAAGTAGAAAACGTAAAGGAATATAAAAAAGGGGAACAAAAGGAGAATTTAGAAGAAGGACCTAAGAAGGATGTTGAAGTGGTAAGCTCTCAAGGCGCATACTACGTATTGTTGCCTGGATCACAGCTCCAACGAGTTCAGTTCCAAACCGAAAACGATATTCGCAATATGGCTTATACGGCTCGATTACAGTACAAAAATGAAGACCGTGCTCCAATTTTCGTGTACACATTGCCCCAATATCAGAACGCTGCGTACGTGCAACTGTTTTAATAAAAGAATATAAATCTCCTAAATGAATGCTATTCAAATGTAGGATTTAAAGGTTTGAGTAATTTTTATGGGCCTGTATCCATCAAGCCATCAACTACAAATGAAAAACGACTTCAAATATCTACTGTATTTAATTCGTCGAATGGTTATTTTTGTGCATGTTACACGATATCTTTGCCCTTTTTAAGATTTAATGATTAATTTAAAAGTGATTATTAGACAGTGTACTTTTTTAGTTGGAAAGCTCATTTGGTTTTTTGTAAACTTAAAAGAGATTTACTCTATATCCTCATATATATCATATTATATTCATTATGAATATTATACGCAATGAGCTTAATTTAATCCTGCTTATTTTTGTATTAAAATATATTGATATTTATATCTTCATTCTGAATAGCATTGGTTTATTATTTATTGCATTATTGTTGAAAAACGATAATAAATTTTGAAACGAAATTACATATATCTTTAATTAAGCCCCTACCCAACCTCACTTATAACCCTTATTTCTATAGATGCCAAATTACATTTTAAGTATTTTAAGAGAAATATTGATGTAGGTACTACATCAATAAATGGAAGGCAGTGGTAGGCCAGTGGTAACGCGCTCGATTGGAAACCGAGTGAAGCGGGTTCAAATCCCGGGTCTCGCACCTCTGATAGTTTCATGTGCGAATCATTTTTAATATGATTACCACTTGTCTTACAGTGAAAAAAACATCGTAATGAAACCTGCATGTCTGAGAGAACCTAACAAGTTTTCGAAAGACATGTGAAGTCCGCCAGCCCGCACTTGGCCAGCGTGGTGAAATGTGGCCTGATCCTTTCGTACTGAAGAGAATACCCAAACCCAGGAGTGGGACGTTAAAAAGCTCTGAATAAATCGTATAATAAGATATAATATTCGCGTCTCTTCTTCTCATCTGTTTATGCGCTGAGTTACAGATACATAGTTTGCACTATTATGTATTTAGAGAAATTCTCACGGAAACTTTATATTATGTGCAATACCATATAAGTAAAGTCGATATTTTATAATCAAGCGCCAAGCGAAGCGAGTGCGGGTCGTAATATTATACGGGCGGGATAAAATATAAGAATTCATAGCATTTCAAAGAATACACTCCAACCGCGGCTAAGGAGCATAATACGCGCCGATTCAAACAAATTTCTCATATTTATTATATTTTGTAAATATTTTAACATAGTAACATAGTCCTGTTACAGTGATCGACAAAGGTCATACTATTGAATTATTATATTTTTTTTTTTAATTTAAGTTATGTCATAAGTACACTGATCTATACATATAATAAAATTCCGAGTCGAATCTGTACATTAAATATTTTGTGGAAAATCTTATTGAAATCGTCATTAATATCGATACAGAGGCCGAATCTATAGTTTATAGAATTTTTATCTGTCTATCTGTCTGGGAATTCATCACGAGAAAACCACTGGACAGATTTTGATGATATTTGGTATGCTGATAGCTGCTTATCCGGGTCAACATATAGGGCACTTTTTACTGCCGGAAAATATATAATCTCTGAAAAATCTATACTCTTTAATACGTAACTAGGGACGAACCCGAGCGGAGCGAGGGTGAGTCGCTAGTATTAAATAATAAAAGAATAACAAAGCTAATAATGTTATGATTCATAAATAACATTTCTGTAACGTAAATATGTTTAACATTTGATATGATCTTGTAACTGATATCAGATTATCTATACATATAATAAAATTGTAACTAAGCCGAATCTGTACATTAAATATTTTTTGGAAAATCTTATTAAAATAGACATTATTATCGACACAGATGCTGAATTTATAGTTTTTAAAGATACGGTAACAGACAGACAGACAAACAGACAAGGTCTGTCTGTCTGTCTGTTACCGTATCACGGAAAAACTACTGGAGGGATTTTGATGAAATTTGGTATGATGATAGCTGATTATCCGGATACTTTTTATTGCGGGAAAATATCTCATCTTTGAGAAATCTATACTAAACCTTAAAACCTAACGAGGGACGAACACGAGCGAAGTGACGGTGAGTCGCTAGTTATGAATAAAAATATCCATTATTAACCGATTTCTTAAAATGAAGGGGTTCTTTTAATGTTTACCCTTTGGGCACTAGTGCTTACCAGCTTAACAAATAATATTGCACAAAAATCCTTTCAAAAGTTATGTAAATCTACATACTGTTTGTGTTTTCGAAAATTTTTGTTTAATTTTTGTTTCAAGTCTTACCTTTTACAATGATGTAATATTTGTATGACTTTAACATAACAATAAAACAATATTTGGTAATTTTAAACACTTTTCCCAATATTACATGGTTAATATGTCTCTCGTAAATGTTTTAAGCATCACTCAATTCATTTTGCCATTCATATGCAAATTAAAGTATCGTCATGTCAAAGACTGAATATATAGAATGGATTGTTATGTAATGTCGAAAAGGATAACGCTAAGTGAATCATTTCAAATACAAGTTACAGCATGTGGAGACGCCTGTTACAATATTTCTATACAAAAGATTAACTGAGTAGATTCTACTAATACCTTCGCTTCGCTCAAATTCGCCTCTAGTGAAAATCAAAAACAAATCTATCCCACAGGAACCGTGTATTTTTCCGGGATAAAAAGTAACCTATCTGATATTCCAGACTACAATTTATCTCTGTGCCAAATTTCATCCCGATCTGTTCAGTCCTTCTGGCGTGATTGAAAAACAAACATTCATCCAAACTTTCGCATATATAATATTACTAGCGACTTACCCTCGCTTCGCTCGGGTTCGTCCCTAGCTTAAATATAGTAAAATAGATATAGTATGTTATCCTTAAGAGATAAAGATATTCCATCTGGGACTTTTTGTAGACCTTTTTAAGGTGTACAATACTGTAGTACCTACATTATTTAGTCTATCTCGTAGGGTTCAGCCAACGTTTGCAATGTAAGCGCAAAAAAAATATATTTATTTACGACATCACATTAGAAACCTCTAAAATTATCAGCGTTTCTCTACTATATTATGCATTTATTATACATATAAACCTTCCTCCTGAATCACTCTATCTATTAAAAAATCGCATCAAAATCCGTTGCGTAGTTTTAAAGATCTAAGCATATATAGGGATAGACAGCGGGAAGCGACTATGTTTTATACTATGTAGTGATTATAACGGGATTGTCTTTAAAATTATCAAAAAATACGATTAGTCAGAGTACCGAGACTATGTTTTCCACCACTGCTATATATGTGGGTTCTGGATTCCCAAACAAAAGTCCGGTTTGGTCTAGTCTGAAGAAGTTATATATCTCTATATCATACAGCCATATGCCATTGAAGTGAGCTATTTAGCTCAAACAAAACCAAAATTATACTATTTTAGAAATTGCTTCGTTTTAAAAGCAAACAAACTACCTTTAAAAGTATGCAATTTTGTTTTCTTTAAATCCCTCGAGGGTTTTGTCTAACGTGCTCCAAATGGCTGTTCTTTCAGCAACCTAAAGGCGTCTAGCTGGCGTCTGGCGTGAAGACATTTAACGGTCAGTTAATTAAACGAGGCTATTGAGCTGTAAACTACTTGTTTCTAATTACGTTTAACGTTTTATTTGGGAAATAAGAAGTTAATTACTTTCTTAATGAGATCCAATAAGTTAAACAGTGTTTTGGTTCAATATGGAGGGGTATGAGGGAAGTGTATATGGACTTTATAAGTAATATGGTTTTGTACATGTCTACTAATGTTAGCTAACCACTTTCCCTTATAATTAAAATACCTTTACAAATAATATAATGTTCGATATTCAATCAATACCAATACAAATATGCTTAACTCGTGCAGGAAACCAACTAGCGACCTCCGTCATAATAACTAATACGATTCATTGCATAGTGACGGTCGTTTTTGTTATTTTCATTATAAAGTAACACTAAAGTATTCAAATTTTACGTAACTAACCTTTTTTCTTTAACTAAAAAAAAAATTATCGAGCTTTTTAAGAAAGAGTATTAACTCTCAAAAGCGATTAGAATATGAAAAGAAATCCAAACGGCACTCTGTGCAATTTTCAATAAAGAATATTTAATACTAACGACTCACCCTCGCTTCGCTTGGGTTCGTCTTTAGAAAAACAGAAACAAATCTGTCCCACGGGAACTGTACATTTTTTCGGGATAAAAGTAGCCTATGTGCTATTCCATACTGCAATCTATCTCTGTGCCAAATTTCATCCAGATCCGTTCAGCCGCTCTGGCGTGATTGAGTAACAAACATCCAAACTTCCATCTAGCCGCTAGTTTCACATACATAATTGTATACTCTTGAAATATTTGATATATTGCGTAGTGGCATGAAATCCTTTAGTATTAATTTGACATTTGACCGATGATTAATCTATACTAATATCACAGATCATATATAGAGCTAATATTATAAAGCTGAAGAATTTGTTTGTTTGTTTGTTTGGTTGAACGCGCTAATCTCAGGAACTACTGGTTAGAATTGAAAAATTATTTTTGTGTTGGATAGTCCATTTATCGAGGAAGGCTTTAGGGTATATATCATCCCGAATGTTTTTATCTAGGGACGAAACCGAAGCGAAGCGAGGGTGAGTCGTTAGTTATAATATAAGCAAAGTAAATATAAAATGCTGGGTTTATATTTTAAGTGTACTTCTTTATTATCGATCTAGGTATTAAGACAGCAAGTTCTATTCTAGTAAATAGCTTATATATTTTTACATTATTACACAAATATAAACAATTTTTAGTTAAATGGATAATTTTTGCTCTTTCAAGTATTGGCCCGCACCTCGCATAGCCTATTTTCTTATTTTGCACGTCCGTTCTTTTTTATTTAATACGAGTTATTCATTTATTCCACGTGATCTCTTTATTTACTGCGATAAAAAGCCTCCATGCGGTATATATATACTATTTATATGCATTTCATGGTTACCAAATTCCATCACGACTGCTTTAGACGTGGTATTATCATAAGATAAGATATTATTTTCAACTTATATACCGACTTTCAAATTCTAAACAAATAAGTTCTTTAAAAGTATTATGACAATCCTTAAAAGTGATTTATATTCTTGACATGTATGAAAGCCATTTACTTTATTTACCCTCGCATCGTTCGGTTGCGTTTTAATTTTTTGAGCGGAAGCCGAATTCTTTTTCCAAAATAAAAGTAGCCTATGTAAGTTACTCCTTATAACACCAGCTATCTGCCAGTGAAAATCCCATCAAAATCGGTCAAGCCGTTTCGGAGATTAGCCGTAACAAACAGACAGACAGACAGACAAAAATATTAAAGTTTGTGGTTTTCTTATAAGTACCGTATATAATTTCATATACATTTAGTAAAAGCTGTTATTTTAACATTAAAGACAGACACTTCAATTTTATTTATCTGTATAGATAATGTTGTATCATAACTTAGTTTAACCAATTATCGACAATTTATTTTGCTATAAATACTAAAGTTACAGAACTCGCAAATTATAATTCAGAATTAAACGGTCGAGTCGGAAGTGAAGATCGAATTAATTTCCGTCCATTCCACTTTCATAGAAGAAAATATATAGAAAATATATTATTAAATAAATAAAATATAAGTCATAATCAAAGAAATCAAATCAAAAAATATGGAAATGTAATTTACGCTAAATCATAGGTTAGGAAAAAGGGATAACATTGCTGTAGAAAAATGTGCCCCGGAAATTTGTAAAAGAATGAGACGCAGCGATCCCTGTATTATCTATATAAATGTATTCAGCCTTTTTCAACGTCCCACTGCTGGGCATGGGCCTCCCTTGAATGCGGGAGGGGGGAGGGGTGGAGAGGGAGGTCATTATCCAGCACGCTGGCCAAGTGCGGGTTGGCGGACTTCATCACGTCACGACACGTCTTTCTTAAACTTGCTAGCTATTCTTACGATATTACTCAGACATGCAGTTTTCCTCACGATGTTTTTCTTCACCGTAAAACAAGTTGTAATTATATTGGAATTGATTCGCACATGAAAATAGCAGAGTTCCGAGACTCCGGATTTGAACCAGCTTCACTCGGTTTCCCAAGCGAACACGTTACTAGTTACCGCTGAGCTACCACTGTCTTTATATAAATAATAAAAATGGAATTGTTTTCTGGTAAGCACATCACTTGTGTTTTTTTTTTATACCGGAACTATAATATCTGCCGAATATGAGCAAAATTGGCGTAATTTTCGCAAATTATGTCTGAAGAACGTCTATATAAAGTTTCTAATATCGCCAGCGAAACTGATAGCAAGATGATAAAATATTAAAAAGGAGTAAACAGGACTAATGTAAGCAGGCGGGCTAATGTAAATAATATTAGTATATAAATCGTTCTCCTTTTCTTTAAACTCCTTAGTATAATTAAATCAAACGCCAAAAATGGCATTAACTTTGACATAAAGATAATAACATCAAAATGTTTTAAAAGTTAGGCTTAACATAAGCTTTTATAACGTAATTAGATTTTAAGCCAGCGAAGAAAGTTTCAAGAAGCTAAAATGTTACGAAATAGTTTGATCTTATTAGAGGAAGTGTCTATTTTGCCAAAGGATAAACGACGTTGTGCCTGGATTTCAGATTGGATCATTATACAATGTATAATTTTAAGTATATTACTTAGAAGTTTTTATATTACTTAACTAGCGACTCACCCTCGCTTCGCTTCGGGTTCGTCCCTAGACAAAAACAAATCTATCCCACGAGAACCGTACATTTTTTCCGGAATGATATATAGCCTATAGCCTTCCTCAGTTAACAGGCTATCTAATGCAAAAAGGATTTTTCAAGTCGGATTAGCAGTTCCTGAGATTAGCACGTTCAACCAAACAAACAAACTTTTCAGCTTTATATTAGTAATTAGTATAGATTAGAAGTTTTTTTTTTATATTATTGTTACGGCTATAGAATCCACTGCAAACATTCTTGGTCTATTACGATCGCTGCAGGTTAAACTTGAGTAAGCCACTGAACCCTGCAGTAGTGATAAACTGCAGGATTTGCTTAGGGGTACACTCTATCATTTCATCTGGGCCTAGAAATTGTTTCCCAAGATAAATACTATATTTGTACGAGAGCAGTCCACACGACCCGAGATGAGGCGGCGTTTCATCTGCCTCTATACATCTTCTGCAAGTTTGTGTCTCAGGTTGAATATGTGCTTGTTAAAACAGCAGTGTCCTGTAAAGGTAACCAATATATAATTAGAAACTAACTGTCGGTTCACTTGGATGCGTCCTTTGGTATCTACTAGTAGCCTATGTGTTACTCCAATAAGCCTGTAGCACACAAACGTTCTTCAACATTTTTTTGATAGTTTTTTGGGATTCTGATGTAAAAATGCAGGCACATATTATTTAAAATGACATATAGGGACAATGTTTACTATTATGGTAGTCAGTAAATAGTAATATCATAACAATTATTATTGAAATTGTAGAAAAACAAATCTATCCCATGGGTACCGTACATTTTTCCGGGATAAAAAGTAGCTTATGTGTTATTCTGATGTATGATCTATATTACAGTACAGTTTAATTAAAATCCATCCAGTAGTTTTTGCGTGAAAGAGTAACAAACATCCATACATCTATACATCCAGACATACATACATCCTCACAAATTTTTGCATTTATAATATTCGTAGAATCATATAGGTTTGAACCTTGGACTACCTTTACTTATATGAAAACTGAAATGATGATTCTGTGAGTATCATAATATGGTTCAGACATGATAAAAGAGACTAATACATGCGTAAATAATGTGTTATTTCAAAATAATATAATTTTGAATTCTAGTGACAACGCTGTACTAAATATACAATTAAAATTACGTGGCTCGTTTAGCAAACATATGCTAATTTTAGATACAGGACACCTTTGTATCAAAATTTAGGTCTCGCGCCATGATGAAGCTGTACTTGGATACATATATTTATTAGTAAAATATATTTTAATATATACGACCTTTAAACCATAACGGGTTTAAGTCTTCTCATGGGGTGCCATTAGAAAGAAAGGAAAAATAGAAAAAGTAAATAACGATAGACAGTGTTATATTTGTTTGAAATAATTAATTTTGAGTCCCCATTTTCCATTTTACACCTGTACACTGTGTTCTTACCTAGTTCTTTTTAGTTTAAATCAAGAATCAATATATTGTATTCAGCCTTTTTTAATGTCCCGTTGGGCACATGTCTTCAGATAATTAGGTTCTCTCAGACATACAGGTTTCCTCAATATATTTTCTTTTACCGTAAGGTAAGTAATATTCATGTTGTTTGATTAACACGGAATCAATGAAATGAAATGAAATATTCTTTATTGCACACCATTATTTTACATTACATATTGAAACAGATTAAAGAGAAATAGTACAATAGGCGGCCTTATCGCTAAAAAGCGATCTATTCTAGACTACTTTTGGGTAGAGAGAAAGAAAGAGAGAAGAAAGGGTTGCAAGCTATCTTAAAGAAATCTACAATGAATACATACATAGACAGACAAATATATACATACATACATATATGCATACATAAATACATACACACATAAATATTATACATATAAAATAAAATAAAATATGACACCATTTAGCTCTCTATAAATTAAGATAGTATTCTTTAGTTATTTTTTTAAATAATGACGAAAGAAGCGAATCGGCTTGCCTAACTTTATATAGAAGGAAGTATAGAAGGAGTATAGAAGGAAGAAAAAGAGTGTGAAAGAATTTGTAAAGTTAGATTTAGATTAGAACGAAGAGAAAGATCAATGTAGGTAACCTTAAATAGAAACATTCATTGTGCTGAAATAGTACCCACAACTACCATAGTAAGAAGTGCTAGCCAAACACAGTTTCCACTGATACACAATATTCTATATTGCGCAATACCATAATACAATGTACTTTGGTGCCATTTTTGAATTTTTTGAAATCATTTTTGTAAAATAGTGGGTAGGTACTGTCTGTAACAAGTATATAATGCCTTTGAGATGTTTAACACCTTAGTCTCTCCCGTGACCATGATTGCTGTAAAGCAATCGAAACGTCGGGAACCAAAAATCAAAATAAATCCGCAAAATAATCCGAAAAGATAGTTTTATTTAAAATACACCGATATTTAAATTTCGACATGAACGAATCTGATCCATAAAATAAAACACGATAGTGAAGTAAAGTGAAAGATTTAGTTTCAAACTGAAATTTATCCGCAATGCAGTTCAGCCTCAAATAGCGGCAGAAAATATCCGTCTTATAAGTTTAAATAAACTTTGTTGCGAAATCGTAGTGCGATGCCGTTTCAAATGTAGTCTATAACAGTTTTTTTATTATATCTTTATGTCTAGTTTGCAATTATTAAAATCGCTTGTAATTTTATTAACTTAAAGTATTTTTATTATTATTGTTTTTATGCGCAAGTCGCCTAACTCCTTCTCAGTAATATTTTCAGAGTCTACTAAAAACGTAAGTAATTCATTCAATAACATTTATAATGATTTGGGAACATTTTAAATAAAACTATTTTTCGCGGATTTATTTTGATTTCTGATTTCCGACGTTTCGAAATAATCTGAAAAGATAGTTTTATTTAAATGTCAAATATTCGCGTAAATCTAAGAAAGTACTATTTATGAAGCTTATTTTATTGGCTCTAATTTATACAAAGTTAAAGAAAACGTCGGACCAGTATTCACTTTTACCTAAATGTTTCTTTATACATAAATGGCCACCATCTACCCCCAAGCTTTTCTCTATGCTTTACTATAGTAATAAATGTCACATTATCCGATACAACTTGTGTGCCATCACGTTGATGAGCTTTTGTCAGAAACTTCTTCACAAAGTTTCATCGCAATATCGAAAGGTTGAGAATGGTGAAAACGAACAGACAGACATATTTATTTCTTAATCATTTTTTTTCTAGCTTTGTGTTTTTTCTTCATTTATTTTCTTAAAATGATTAGTCATTAATTTATTCTTTGTCTTGAAAAAGCGCGGTACAATACAAATATTCAAGCTGGAAAATATATCGCCCCTTTCTTTAGAGTAGACTGTGCCATTCTGATACTCTCTACTCTCTTACTGTTCTCCATAGCTTTTAATATAATAAAATATACAATATATTATTTATTTCATTGAAAACAAATGTATAAGATATCAGGAAATAACCCCGTTTTAAAATTTTACTATACAATTTTAACTGTTGCCTGAATATCCTTGCAATACCATCTCATTTTATTACCGTAATTCTAAAGCTGAAAATGCGATATACTCATAGAGTTTGTTTTGTCTATTACATTCGGAATGTTCAGTGCAGTTCAACAAAAAAAGTTCAACTTCAGACAGAGTTAAAAAATTTAACTGAATGAAAAAAATTGCAATCCAATGCATTTTGGACGATCTTGGAATAATACGCGAATAGTTTAACCTGGAATAAATGTTAGACACCTAGGGACGCACTCGAGCAAGAGTAAGTCGGTAGTAAATAACATCTTAAATAAACTTTATATAAGACTAGAGATTCACCCTCACTCCGCTCGGGTTCGTGCCTAGTTACGTTTAAACGTTAGTATAGATTTCTCAGAGATGAGGTACTTTCCCGCAATAAAAAGTATCCTATATATTGACCTAGATAACCAGCTATTATTATGCTTTTCATCAAAATCTGTCCAGCGGTTTCCTCATAATGCGTTCCCAGACACAGACAGACAGACAAAAATTCTAAAAACTATAGATGTGGCCTCTGTATCGATAGTAATATCTATAACATTTTCTAAAAAAATATTTAATGTAGTGGCTGTCTGTTCATCAACATTAGAACAGAAAAAGATTGTACCATAATAATAATTAATTTATATTACTCTATAACAATAATTCTTAATTTTTATTTTTTTCTCTGTACATATTACAGATTTTCTTTTTGTCTGCAATAAATGATTATAATTAAAAGCAAAATATTTCACAGGTATTTTAGTTTTCATTGGATCTGCTACAATTAGTTTTTGTGTGTGGTCCCCGGAATATTCTACGAATGACTACGACAAGCTTTTTAGAATCATGTATCTCTACGATCCACACGCGTGCGGCTATAACTTGCGATCTTCAAAGTCGATAAGAAATCTGAAATTCAGTAACAACACACTAGGCCTCAATATATTGCCTATTGAATGGAAACCTGCAGTTATGACAGTGTCGACAAGATTATCTAGTAAAACTAGAGGGTATAAACAAAATATTTTTATATACTTTATTCCATAAGCTGTGTAGTCAATCGAATAAGCCTTAAATAAAAATATATTGGTAGAAGTATATATTACAACCGTGAAAAGAACTCTGTCTGTCTGTCTTTTACGCTTTTATTCCTAAATCGCTAAACCGATTTTTATGCATTTTGGTATAGAAATCGATGTGATTTTGAAGAAGGATATAGGCTACTTAAGGTTGCGCATATTTTGACCAATCAAAGTAATATAGTGGATTTCATGTTTTTTTAAAGTACTTACCTACTTACTTTCTACTTACCTACCTCTATACTTTTCTATACCTAAATACATATATAAAATCTATCTATTCTAACTCATTAAAACGTATCCAGCATCCGAACGCACCCGAGTGGAGCGAGAGTAAGTCGCTAGTGCTTATTATTATAAACGTGAAAATAACTAATTCAGCCTGTCCGTTAACTTTTCTCGCTTAAATAGCTGAACAGATATCGAAAAAACTTGACAAGGATATAGATTGCATCCTGGAAACAAACTAAGGCCCTGTCCGCACTGCGATATTTCATCGTACGATTTTTACTCTCGCGTATTATATATATTTTGTGATCGGAATTACACTTATTACGCACTGCGGATTAAATTTCGTACGTTTTTTCTTAGTTCGATGCAGCTCCTGACTGAGACAAACGTCTAAAATGAATAACAGAAAAAAAATACTTGATACTACGGCGGCGGTGGCGGTGTGACAGATCTATCAAAATACGTCATCCATTTGCGGCCTTGAGATCACAAGATTTTTTGTTCCGCGTGAATTTTTAACCGCCAGTGCGGCTACTCCTATAAGATTTAATGTGTTACAGAATTGCGACAAAAAAAAACGTGCGGTGAAATATCGCAGTGCGGACAGGGCGTAAGGCTATCTTTAATTAAATTAAATTCTGGTTTGAAAAAGCTAGTAGAAAAACTTGTAAAAATACAAGCAAGAAGCTTTCTAATACTAAAAAGGCCTATAAATATTATGACATGAAAAAAATGGATAGATTTTATCTTGACTCAATTACGTGGCTACCTTGCGATATTAGTAAATAAAATACAATTTCGTATACACTTATGATCTGAATAAAAAAAATCACATGTTTAAATACAGCGATGTACACTAGCTTCGCTTCAGGTTCGTCCCTAGACAAAAACAAATCTATCCCGTGGGAATCGTACATTTTTATGGGATAAAAAGTAACCTATGTGCTATTCCTTAGATTATAGTTTAATCTATCTCTGTGCCTTTTATCCAGATCCGTTCAGCCGTTCTAGCGTGATTGAATCCAAACTTTCGCATTTATAATATTTACGAGATTTTATATTTTCAGGTATATTGAATTAAGCGCCATCATCCACGCGTTTTGGTTACTTACAGCGATCGCTTTGAGAATTTCAAAAGTAATAAACAAATCACGTATTCTAAAGTTTGTGATTGCTATCACATTTTACGTTAGTATTTTTGTAATTATCTTCGATTTGTCAATGGCTATAGTGTACATAGCCCATATCCAACAGAGCTTGACCAATGGAATGATTCTTAGATATAGTGGGTGGAATGTTGAAATGGAAATAAGCGATTATTATGGCTTTGGTGGTTGGCTACCAATAGTCGCATCCATTTGCTGGATGAGAGGTGTTATCATCCTAGCTATAAATATATACTGTTGTCGAGTCCTTCAATTGACAAGACGTAAAATTAAAAAACGTGAAGTTAAAGAAAGACTTGCGTTAGAGGAAAAACCAGCAATCCCGGAAGCCAATTACCAAGATCCTATTGACGACAAAGTGTTATATTTCCGAGCGGGGGAACACAAACCGTCGGTTAAAAAGTCGTACAAAGCTATGTTTTTTTAGTGAAAATTGTAATTATTGTTGTGCTTTAAAAGCAAATGAATGCGAGAAATATCTTTAAGGATAAAAAAGTTACGTATATTAAGATGTTTTACATCGACAATGAATTTTACGCTCATCTACTTTTCTTCTGAATTCTTAATTCAACAGTTTTGTTTTACTACTATTTTAAACGTACATGTGTAAAACGAATTCATGTTGTACTTAAAGCTGCACAAAATAATGAAAGTTAAGTATAAAAATAACATTTTAATATATATAAAGCGAGCAAATAATTTAATTATGAGAAAGCCATAATTTTATTTGGAATAAAAACCTTTAATTAAAGTAGTTATTTTAACTTACTGATTTATTATCAAAAGTATACTGTAATATTGTAATTGTATTAATATTGTAATTGTAATTGTATACTGTAATATTGTTTTATTTCTTTAACACTAGCGACTCACGCTCGCTTCGCTCGCGTTCGTCCCTAGGTACGTTTTCACGGTTAGCTATGTTTATACATAAATAGTAGCTTGCTACTCCTAAGATATTCATTTAAATTATATAGAGATTTTCCCTCGCTTCGCTCGGGTGCGTACGCCGTACGCGGATTTTGTTCACAATTTCATGGGTTTTAATTTTTTCGCGGAACCCTGATTCTTTTTCTAAAATAAAAGTAGCCTAAGTTACTCCTTATAACATCAGCTATCTGCCAGTGAAAGACCCGTCAAAATCGGTTCAGCCGTTTCGGAGATTAGGCGGAACAAACAGACAGACAGACAAAAATTACAACAAATGTTGTTTTGGTATGTGTACCGTGTGTACATCAATATGCATTTAGTAAAAAGCGGTTATTTTAATATTACAAACAGACACTCCAATTTTATTTATCTGTATAGATAAGTACACCAGAGGGCCTAGACAAGTGGCATAAACGCTAGTAGAATAGAGTAATCAATGTATGGGAATGACATATGTTTACGACTTCAAATTCGACTCAACGTATTGCATTTGTAATTGGCTAATTGACTAATTGTTGTCATGGTAACCGTTGTCATTGTCTGACAAATATATATTATTTATTGTATTTATTGTTATTGTAGAAAAGACTGCTAGGCGAAATAATCCTTATAATTAGTGAATTTTTGATAAAGAAATCCTAAAAATCCTATGTGTTGCTCGTATACGTTTAAATTTTAGTGCATTTCACAATGTCAAGATGAGGTTCACAAACAAAACCATGACTACGTCCAAATTGTTATGGAAATTGCCAAGGCGTTAGCGTTTATCGAAGAATCGATATGGAGCGTTTGCCACTTGTCTAAGCCTGCAGCACAGTTATCTGTCGCTGTCACTTAAATCCGCCATCTTAAAACATTCATGCAAAATCTTATCAAGTCTCTAAATAAATGTTATTTGAAAAACTTCGTCAGTCTATTACAACTTCTAAGTAAAATGCGATACCCGCAATTAATCACAGATATTACTTTGCGTAAAGCGAAATGAAAAAACGTTGTACTGTAAGAAATTCAATTTAAAGGAGAATGGCATTAAAATTTTTCATTATCACGTCATCGAGGGGACACCCATTAATTTTGGACTTTGCGTAATCAAAATTTGTATACCTTAAGAGCTGGTAGTCGATTTCCAAAAGTATGAAAAATTGCAATAAAATCTAGTGTACTACTTCTTATAATACTAGATTAGAATTACCTCGGTGGTGTAGTGGCTAGCATGTCCAAGGTTCGAGTCCCGGGTCAAGCCAAGTTTAGTTATTGAGTCTTTCTGTTAAGGAAGTCACAGTAACATCCCGGAATTAAGAAGTTGGCGGTGTTTTAACCCCGTGTCTCAGAGCCTCAGAGCGAGCGCGGCGTTACTGTTACGGCCCAATGTCAGGTAACCGGTTGTAGACGGATGCTAACTTCAGCTCCATTAAATATTTCAGTCTACGAAGACCGATTTTGTTGTAGTAAATTATATTTATAATTACACGCTTAACGTTATTAAAACTAACACAAGCTATCTCATCATACCAGACACCACCAGACAGAAGAAGTACTGGCAAAAACTCGACTGCAATTGTTAATGAAAAGACTTTAAAAATATATACATACATAAAAATCACATATTATATTATGGCCTACCGATAAAACACAATTTTTCTTTTTATTTTTATTGGAAGCGATTGTATAATCTTGTCTAAGTTCCCAGTTTACCAACACTAATATTGTTAATATTATCATTACAAAAAACTTTAATAAAAGGTCCGCCAGCTCTCAGACTAGATGAGAGGATCAATTTTATCAATTCGTTCATGACCCACTTGAAATTATTGTTCACTAAATCTAAACTCTGCATTAACGAGGTTAAGACTTCGAAAATTGACATTTAATTGAATAGAAACGTTCTGAATTTCCAACAGCGATGAGCTCCCTTCGGGTATGGAGTATTATAGTCATCCTTTGTCAAAGTAAGTTAGATATTGTTTATTAACTATCAGAAATTGTATTAACGATTTTCTATACTACAGCTATTAATTCCTCTTAGTTCTATAATCAATACATAGTATAAAACAAAGTCGCTTCCCGCTGTCTGTCAGTCCCTATGTATGCGTAAATCTTTAAAACTACGCAACGGATTTTAGTGCAGTTTTTTTAATAGATAGAGTGATTCAAGAGGAAGGTTTATATGTATAATACATGCATAATATAGTAGAGAAACACTGATAACTTTAGGGGTTTCTAATGTGATGTCGTAAATAAACACATTTTTTGCGCTTACATTGCAAACGCTGGCTGAACTCTACGAGATAGATCAAAATAATATAGTACAGTATTGTACACTTTAAAAAGGTCTACAAAAAAGTCCGCAAAGGCATATGTCTATCTCTTAAGGTTAACATACTATATCCATTTCACTATATCCAAGCTAGGGACGAACCCGAGCGAAGCGAGGGTGAGTCGCTAGTTAGAAATATATAGTATATTTTATAAGACTAATGTTTGCCTAATTGTCGAAATTCGACCGTAATCATTATTGAACGATTGACGAAAAAATTCTAAACATAACACAAAAGAATTTATCCATCTTACTTTTTACAGAAAACTCTTTCCTAAACGTTGTTACTAATAACACAAAAACTCGTCAAAAGCTACTAAATAAAAAAAACGGTTGACAAGAGAAAAAGGTACTGAACTGTTTTGACTTTGCCTATTACTAGTAAAGCCTAAACTAAGCGCAAGTCAATAATAAAATATGAAATATTATACAACAGGTTTCACTGTTTTAATCGTTATATTGTCAGTAATTAATTAAATTTATACACACAATAGAAAATCATACGTCCCGTCCAAACGTCAAATATATTCGTCGTCATACTTTTCCTGCCTGCCTGGCACCTGCGTAGACGAACACCACAGAGGTTGTACGAAAACGCTTGATGTCTTCGACTGAAATAGCGGCGCGTAACAATATATTAAACAATTTCCTTTTTATATTTATAACAGCGTTAATTAGTCTTATAATGACCTGGTGGACCCTCGACTGTCGCTTCACACCAAACTCCTACGAACTCCAAGAAGTCACTCTCATCAAGCTTCTCTATCTTTACGACCCAGAGGCTTGCGGCAAACTATACTTCTATAACATTACATTAAAAGTCAACAATGAACGCCGATATCGTGTCATTTGGCCTGTTAAGAATAATGTAGCATCTAAATTTCGTAAGTAAGTTTTATTATAGCCCCAATATATTAAACTTAATGGAATACAAATAATCTAAATTTTTTATTATATGAGTATATAAACATCCATCAAAAAAGTACTAGATCAGCGACAAAAAATGTCCTCACCAAATGAGCGCTCGTTTGAATATTTGAGCGGACTTTTAATTTTTTTTTTTTGAGAAAACAACTTTAAGCATCGCATTTAAGGTTCAATTTACATTCTTGTATATTTATTTCAACTAGAATAATTACCTAAACACAATTATTTGCCTTTATCTCATGAGTATAGCAGGCACGAAGATAGGAATGGTATTCAAAAATAGCCAATTATGATACCATTTCAAGCTTCAATTACTATCTGCACGCTTTTTCTATTCTAAGGTGATATTGTATTGACATTAGAGTCATCTAAATATATTTTTCTGAACAGTAAAGTTCGACTATGGTTTTGTCTACACGTGGCGTGGTTAATACTTGGGATTGCGAACCTAACACATGGTCACAGACCTTGTGGCTTTTACGCAGCCTTGGTGCCTTTCACCATAACGGGTTTGACAGTTATGTTGGTCGATCTGCTTTACATGGGCCTTTTCTTGAAAGATGTCGGAGTGACAAACAATGAGAGTAAGTTAAAAAATAACTGACTAAATCATACAGATACCCATTTTTTTACTATTATTTACATTGTATTCAGCCCTTTTTAACGTCCCACTGCTGGACATAGCCTCCCTTCAATACGAGGGGGATCAAGCCATAATCCACCACGCTGCTTAAATGCGGTTTGGCGGACTGCACATGTCTTAAAATTTGCTAGGTTCTCTCAAACATCCAGGTTTTCTCACAATATGTTTCGTCACCGTAAGACAAGAGATAATCATGTTGGAAATAATTCACACATGAAAATATCAAAGGTACGAGACCCGAGATTTGAACCAAGTTCACTCGGTATCCCAAGCGAGCGTGCTTCAATACCACTGCCCAGTTATTATGTACATAATTTCAAAAAATATATACAGAAAACTATACATTTTCCTAGTATTCTAACTTAAGGTACACTAATGTAGAAATAATTTATTGAAGTGTACGTAGCAATTTTTTTTTAATAAACAAATTTGTTTTCTTTAACAATCCTTTCGTACAGTCTGTGGTACTTCGACGCCTATGTACATGTTTTTATTGAATTAGCACACAAAACTCTTACAAATTGACCACTAAACTAGTTAATAGAGCTATTCGCTTTGGCTGTTCTCCTTACATCCCCAAACAATATCGTGCATCAGTCACCACGTAAAGCTAATATTACTGCTCTAAGCAATCTCACGCAATATGTTCCATCGGTTAGCAGTTGATAGGAACCTTCGATATAATAGATGCCTTCAGGCTTCCGTTAATCTAAGCAACTAAAGTTAGATGTTATCGGATATTCAGGAAGCCTTGATCAAGTTTACCCTATTAAGTAAGGACGAAGGACCATGTTGTGATGTGGAATATGTTTTAAGATACGTAGCAATAGTTTTTACTAAGTCTACTTATATTATAAATGCGAAAGTTTGTGAGGATGTATGTATGTCTGGATGTATAGATGTATGGATGTTTGTTATTCTTTCACGTAAAAACAACTAGATGGATTTTAATGAAACTTTACAATAATATAGCTCATACATCAGAATAACACATAAGCTACTTTTTATCCCGAAAAAATGCACGGTACCACGTGGGATAGATTTGTTTTTGTTTTTCTAGAGAAGAACCCGAGCGAAACGATGGTTAACCGCTAGTATTAAATAAGAAACACACAGTCTTTTAAACTATGACCATATCCCTTTAAACACAATGTTTAACCTAGAAATGTAGAATCTAAAAATGTTGATTTGATATACTAATATAAAAATTAATAGAACTCGAAAAAGTTTACAGCTTAAAAAAATCAGTCGTTAAAACTTCGATCCCATTTTTGAAAACCTATCCGAAGCTCATGTGCGGTCAAATTCCTTAAACCCTCTCTTACACCTATAGAGTTTCACCATTATTTTTGTATTTTTCGTAATTTTAACAGCATTTTCATTCAGTACCAGTCTCTGAGTGAAATGACTGCGACATACAGACGGAGGGATATGACGAAATTAAAACAGTTCCATTTCTAAATTTTTGGCAGCGGAATTCTAAACATTAAAAAAATAATACTTTCTTATATACAGGGTGGATTTTTGAGACGGGACAGTAAGGGCAGGTACCTTAAATACTATAGTTACAGGAAAACGTTCCTAGGAGACCATCCATAACTTTTTGAGATATTCTGAACTGCATTCACAGATTTTGGAAAAAATGTACAGTCAGCGAGAAAAATGCTAAAACTCGAAAAAAATTTTTTTTAAGTCAATCGATCCTATTTCATGTAGGGATCAAAAGACTCTATGGGACCATTTAAGGTTTGAGTACTAGAAATGGCAGAAATCGCCAAAATCTTTTCCCATACATTTTGTATGGAAAAACGTTTAATCAACTCGAAATATTCTTTGTTGCCAAACGGTCCTATTTTTTAATGTGATCAAAACATTTTTTGAGGCCAACTGAACTTTGAGTACAGAAACTACGGTAAGTCACAATTTTTCTAGTTTTTGTTAAACCGGTCTCGTGGCATACTGTACCTAGAAGCAAAAGTACCTACCTAAGTAGAAAATCATAATTGCATCGACAAATAAAAATAAAATAAAATTATATCAACTAAACGTGTATTTTTAAACACGATATCCATACAAGTAAATTATCGGCTGCTACTTGCTCAGTGCAAAAACGAATGAACTTGTATGGATATCGTGTTTAAAAGCACACGTTTAGTTGGTATAATTTTATTTTATTTTTATTTGTCGATGCAATTATGATTTTCTACTTATATAGGTACTTTTGCTTGTAGGTACAGTATGCCACGAGACCGGCTTAACAAAAACTAGAAAAATTGTGACTTACCGTAGTTTTTGTACTCAAACTTCAATTGGCCTCAAAGAGTCTTTTGATCACATTAAAAAATAGGACCGTTTGGCAACAAAGAATATTTCGAGTCGATTAAACGTTTTTTCATACAAAATGTATGGGAAAAGATTTTGGCGATTTCTGCCATTTCTAGTACTCAAACCTTAAATGGTCCCATAGAATCTTTAGATCCCTACATGAAATAGGATCGATTGACAAAAAAAAAATATTTTTCGAGTTTTAGCATTTTTCTCGCTGACTGTACATTTTTTCCAAAATCTGTGAATGCAGTTCAGAATATCTCAAAAAGTTATGGATGGTCTCCTAGGAACGTTTTCCTGTAACTATAGTATTTAAGGTCCCTGCCCTTACTGTCCCGTCTCAAAAATCCACCCTGTATACGCGAATATTTGACATTTTAAATTAAACAATTTTTTCGATATTTTTTTTTGAGGATTTATTTTTATTTTTGATTCCCGACGTTTGGAATGCTTTACGGCAATCATGGTCACGGAAGGCACTCTAAAATAAAAATAAAAAAAATATAGTTTTTTTTTTTAAATCCAAAAAGATTGTATTTAAAACACTAAAATAATTTTATTAAGGTCTACGCGAATTTAAAATGGCAATGAAAACTCCATTTTTGGATAACGGCTATTATTAAGGACTTGGCGTACGGTCGATTTTAACATATTAGTAATTTTTCTCTGCTACCCTCTGAGGGACGGAAGGGACGATATTAGACCGAGTACCCGGAATAATTAAGTATCCAATAGATATTCTATGCCCAAAAATCTCGACTCATAAGAGGTTTTAAAGGTTATATTGAATTAAATTACTTAGTAAAATTAAATGTGTATAAATCATGAACTCCCTTTAATAAATTGTTTACGCTGTTAAGAACATTTTAAATGAATCTTGATTTATGAAATAAATATTAATACATTTTTTAATTCGAAAATAAGTATCATATAACAACAATTCGATTTTTTTCTTCTCTTCCAATTTTTTGGCTAAATCACTAACAAAAAGGCGAACAGATGAATATTTAAAAATTAATATTTTGACTCCATTGTTGTTCAAGTTCAGCTTTTAAATTGCACAAATACTATCGAGTTCAAACGTTTTTTATAACATTTTATTCACTAGCGTTCGCCTAGTGGTGGAAATAGGACCATAATCATTATTGAAAATTTAGGGAAAATATATATAAAGAGAACTTACCTGTGATATAAAAAAACTAAATGCTTCCAAAATATTTTTATTGATTATACCACAGATCATATAATACTATACTAGTAATTATACTAAAGCGTCAGAAGCTACGTTAAGGAAAAAAAAAACAAAAGAAATTCGGTTGACCAACTGAAAAACGTACTTAACTGTTTGTTGTCTTTGCCTATTTAATAGACTATGTAAACTAAACTACTATGTATACCATACAATATATTACACACTAGCGGCTCATCTTCGCTTCGCTCGGTTTCGCCTCTAAAATAACAAAAAAATCTATCCCACGGGAACCGTACATTTTTCCGGGATAAAAAGTAGACTATGTGTTATTCTGATGTATGAGCTATATTATTGTAAAGTTTCATTAAAATCCATTCTGTAGTTTTTGCGTGAAAGGGTAACAAACATCCATACATATACATAGATGTACATCCATGTATAGACATCAAGACATCCTCACAAACTTTCGTATTTAGAATATTAGTATAAATACTCTCCTTTTTCACAAATTACTAAAAAGAATTTTTAGATTTCATTTAAAAAACAGTAATGAATCCGATATCCTACATACACAGTTGCGATAATGGAGTATATAAACTCCGAGAGTAACAATATCAAATGGATTAATAAGCCGCATTATGAGTACACTACTCTGCATGACGAAGATACAAGCTGGATTGCCCTTTTATTCGCTTATGGCAGCTGTAGAGGGATAGTACAGTGGTTTATAAACTTCTGGATAGTGAAAGATAATTATTTCGAAGGACTAAATGATTACCGTTAGTATTTAGTCCTTTATAATCTATCTATATATATAAAAATCAATTGCTGTTCGTTAGTCTCGCTAAAACTCAAAAACGGCTGGACTTTGAATAATTCTTTTTTTGTTTTGTTGGGGGTGTCTCAGGGGTGGTTTAAATATAATTTTTTTTTGGGAAAACAGAAAAAACAGCTGGAAAATCAAAAAGTTCTGAACTATTTATTTTGTATGGGAATCAGTAACCTTTAAAACGTACCTAGGGACGAACCCGAGCGAAGCGAGGGTGAGTCGTTAGTGTGCTAATAATATACATTTAGAGCTAGTTTTTGTCCCCTCGTGTAGGCTATAATCACTAGTGCTTAACAGATATGCGATTTGCAAATGATATGATATATTTTTAAAGACCATATCTTTATAATATTTTTTTCTACGAAAACAAATAATAAAGCTATTAAATTATTTTATTAATCTATACTAATATTATAAAGAGGTAAAGTTTGTGAGTTTGTGACGTTGTAGGGGGTAATCTCTGGATCTACTGAACCGATTTAGATGAAATTTGGTAAGAACATAGTTTGAGACCCTGGGAAGGTCATAGGATACTTTTCAACCCTTAATCCTCCGCTTAATCCCTTACACTTTCAAACATTTTAAAAACATTATATACTAGTGACTTACCCTCGCTTTACTCAGGTGCATCCCTAGGTGCATTTTAAATAGATATAAATAGCCATGTACATTTTAATTTGTTTTTCGTGAATTTTTCCAATGTTTGAATAGTTATTCTATTCGGGGCAGAGTTAAATCCAACAAATAAAAGATCATAAAAATCGGTCCAGTAGTTCTTGAATTATTATAAATGGTATAACTAACCCGACTTTGTTTTATGTTGGTGCTGTAAAATATCTAAGCAGTGATTAATTCTTATAAATGTTTTATTTAACGTACAGTAAGAAGCAAAACGTTTCTTCCAGAAAATGTAAAAGGGCAGAGAAAATCGTTATAATCTTAACAATTTATTATCAACAAAAGTATTGATAAGAATCGACATTTTAAACTCGCATTGAAATATTTCAGATCGTCATCAAAAAGAAATGTCGAGACGAACAATGAAGGTTTAATTCAGTGGATTTTTTTTCACAAAAAGGAATAAACAGCCTCAAGCAACTAAACATCTTCTTTTCTTGTGCCTATTAATAAAATTATTTATTTATTTATTATTAAATTTATATAAAATAAATGAAAAAACATGTGTGCAGTTCACACGCGGTCGAAGTGAAACCTTCAAAAAAGTATACTTCAAGGTAATGAGATGAATGTAGATAGGATAGATTCAGGAGTAGGATAATTGTAGGGTTTATCTATACAGATTAATAAAATTGAAGTGTCTGTTTGTAATGTCAAAATAACAGCTTTTTACTAAATGCATATGAAATTTTATAAGGTACTAGCTATTCACTCTCGCCTCGCTCAGGTTCACCTCTAGGAAAACAAAAACAAACCTATCCCACGGGAACCGTACATTTTTCCGGAATAAAAAGTAGCCTATATTTTATTCCAGACTATAATCTATCTATGTGCCAAATTACATCCAGATCCGTTCAGCCGTTCTGGCGTGCAAGAGTAACAAACATCCACACTCACAAACTTTCACATTTATAATATTGATACAGTAGATCTGTAAGAAAAACACATATTTTTTTAAACTGTCATTGTATGGCAAAGCAATTTTTTGCGAAAATGTATATATATTGTGTGTGTAAATATTTCCTTCCATTACACTGTTAAATAAAAATACTTTTTAATAGTAAACGAAGTCACAGGCAATTATTAGTTAAATAATACTCGTAATAATTAGCCTAACATAAATATGTATATATAGAGTAATTTCAACATAAGCTAACAGGTAAACCAATAAATGATAATTTATCAATACTCTGACACTGTTTTCATTCTATTATCCCATTAATATTACAAATGTGAAGTTTGTGAAAATGTTTGAATTCATCTCCTCGTGACTCAAGCCCGCGCCAACTGTAAAAGGGATTTGAAATGAAATCCAATATAAATACGTATCCTAAACTAACACATTAGATACTTTTTATCCGTATAAAATATAGGTACATATATATGTAAAGGATTACCATGTTATACACATTTTAATGTTATTTAATCTGTAAAAAAAAATGTAATCACAAGTGTGTTTTAAATCTATCAATATAGACGGCGCTCCTAGGGTTGCCAACCGTACTATAATATATAGTATTGTACTATATTTATATATATATATATATATATATATATATATATATATATATATATATATATATAAATAGTATATTTTGATCACCGAAATCTAACAAACAAATTCTTCATTTTAAAAAGAAGAAAGAAACAGAAGTAGTCTCATTTTAACGTATTTTCAATCTTTTCTGTTGCGGGTAGCGCCTAGGGTTGCCAATATTTCTTCGGCCAAATATAGTATTTTTCAATATTTCTTATAAAAGTACACTTCAAAAAAATAAGTAACAAATATATCTTATATTTGTTACTTATTTTTTTTATAAAAACTTATTTTTTTGCACTTTTTACATATCTTAATATTTTTTTGTCTAAAATAAAAGTGTCATAATACGCTTTATTACATTCAATTTTTATATTAATGTAAATCAAAAGCTCGTTTTCTATTAATGAGACTACTTCTGTTTCTTTCTTCTTTTTATAGAAGAAATATTGGCAACCCTAGGCGCTACCCGCAACAGAAAAGATTGAAAATACGTTAAAAACGAAGCCACGAGCAGAAACTAGCACAAAGTAACTTCACAAAACAAACATCAAGTTATTATACAAGAGTCCATTACAATATTGTAAACACTCTCGTAATCAATGGAAGGCAATCAAAATCGAAAACCTTCGGCGAATTCAGCGAAAATTACCCCGTCGGGTCGTTCGCGTAATGAGAATTTTGAACTACCTCTGTGAAGTAATTATATTCTCATCGAATATGTTGGGCAGCTTGTTGATAGTATGTGAAATATTATAGCCTGGAACCTTACATATGTTATATTATAATAAGGTCAATTTGTACATTGATTGTTTTGGATAATTAGCACTTAATCGACATTTCGGTTGTTAGAGTTAATCTATCAATGAAAATTTATTTCAATTATTTAGTATTTTGCATTATACTAACTAACGACTCGCCCTTGCGTTGCTCGGGTTTATCCCTATGTATTAAAAGTATCGTATATGTTGACCCGTATAACCAACTATCATCGTACCAAATTTCACCAAAATCTGTCCAGTGGTTTTCTCTTGATGCGGTCACAGCCAGACCGACAGACAAAAATTCTAAAAACAAAAGATTCGGCCTCTGTATCGATAATAATGTTTATTTCAATAAGATTTTCCAAAAAATATTTAATGTACAGTTACAATTTTATTATATATTGTATAGATAATAGTTTTACAATAATGTATGGAAGTCTGCCCGATTTGTTGACATTTACGATTACTGCTCCACTCCCTTGGGTAGTAGCATGATAGTATTTAAAAAATCCTGATTGGACTGTTACAGCAGAAAACTTGTTACAAAAGTGCCAAAATGAAAAATTAAAATAGTAACTTAACGTTTATTGCAAGTAAATCAAAACTTCATCATAATGCAGGGATACAACCGCAATAAACTCCAGCAATGCAGAATATTAGTAGGTCATGTCTACTCATATTACACGATAATTAATTTTTAACAAATAAAAGTATGCCGACTTCTCACGGAAAATGGTATTTGGTATAAAACTATACAATTTGACCCTCATCGAGTGCCATGGTTTTATAACATTCAACTTAATCTTATGTATATAAAACGATGACACGTTTGGCTCAGTTTGTAGTGACCCTACTTGCTGTGCCAGCGGTCGCGGGTTTGAGTCCCGCTGGGGGCATTCATTTGCGTGATGAACACGAATCTTTGTACTCCAGTCATGGGTGTTTATATTTATAATACGTATGTATTTAAAGTTATATAATATGTGTATTGTATCAACTACCCGGTATCCGTAACACAAGCCTCGTAGCTTACCATGGAACTAAATAGTGCTGTGTGTTAATGTTCCAACATATTTATTATTTACTAGCGACTCACCCTTGCTTCGCTTCGGGTTCGTCCCTAGATAAAAACAAATCTATCCAACGGGAACCGTACATTTTTCTGGGATGATATATAGCCTATAGCCTTCCTCAGTTAACGGGCTATCTAATGCAAAAAGGGTTTTTCAAATCGGATTAGTAGTTCCTGAGATTAGCGCGTTCAACAAAACAAACTCTTCAGCTTTATAATATTAGTATAGATTATTATTTATTAAAACAAAGTCGGGTTACTAGTATAGTATTATATGATCTGTGACCATTTATAACTCAAGAACGGCTGGATCGATTTTTATGATCTTTGATTTTTGGATTTGTCTCCGCACGCTAATAACTATTTATATATATTTAAAACGTACCTAGGGGCGAGCCCGAGCGAAGTGAAGGTAAGTCGGTAGTAGAAGATATATTGTTTCTTGCATAGATTAAGATTTGGATATTATCAGTCAAATAAGGCATGTTCGTGGTCGTCAAATAGCGTGGTAGACTATGGCTTGATACACCTCGTACTGAAGGGAGGCCCGTGCCAAGCAGTGGGACGTTAAAAAGGGCTGGATACAACGTATATTTTCTTATGAAATACGTAAATTCACCTTTATGTAATAATTGTACCATGACAGACGACCTTAAACACATCCTTGTGGAACGCGTTAAACGTCAAGGGAGAAGAAATCAATAATGCAAAAACTGAAAAATTATGATATCGACCATACTTAAGTAGGTATGTTAGGGAACCCATAAAATATTTATGTAGTTAAAATTTTGGTAGACATGGTTTCGCAACATTGAATCTATTTTCTTTTGTTTCCTTAATAATATATTTGTGATGTTGTACTTAGGTTAAGATACGATGGGACTGACATGTCCTTAAAGTATAAAAGCCCGAATAAAAATAATTGGTTTAACAAAAAAAAGTACACCGACTTCAATGTCACTTAAAAACTATCCTACCCTTAGGGGTGCAATCTTTTTTTGCATTTTTTATGCCCACTCTTGAGGAAAAATTTACTAGCGTTTTCTGCGTATTTCAATTATATATAACTATATATTTATATATTATAGCCTATGTATTAAGCTGATGCATAAGCTATTATTTTAAAAGTTCATCAGAGTTCATTCTGTAGTTTTTGCGTGAAAGAGTAACAAACATACATACATTCAAAGTTCACTATGTTTTAAACAGCTTTCGCATTCATAAAATTAGTAGAATCCATGAAAATAAGCATTTTTGAAAATCAAATCATAGTTATTGACTACATATATCGATTAACATGCTCGTCTATGTGTAAAAAAAGTTCATTAATAAAAATGTTTTTTTTGAAAAATAACGTAAACCGACTCGCAGTAACTTAAAAGTAAAAAATAAAAAAACTTAAAAGTAAAAAAGCAGTCATGAGAACAGCCGACAGAAGTGAAAACTTATAACTTGGAATAACTTTTTTTTTTAATTTCCAAATTAATTATAGTATGAATAATTAAAATTTCATAATTTGTAAATTGAAATTATCATAAGTTTGGTTTTCACATCAATAATTATTTACATTTTGATATAGTTTATTTATTGGTCAGTCTGCGCCAAACTGTCGACAAGTCACATGTCATACGTAGCATGTCGGTGACGCGAACCCATAAGTTTTGCTCCTACCAAAAATCGTTCAATGCGGCTAAAGAAGTGTTCACTTAAATAACAGAACAGGGTTTTTCATTTACAATGGAACCTTAATTAAAGAACCTTAAGAAAATTAATTAAACATCATTCGAGACAACTGTAGACGTCACAAAGCACTAAAAGTTTTGTATTAGGTGTGAATAATGGGGCGTCTTTTGTTCACAATGAAGTCGTTACCTCGAATGTTATACCGTTTAATAATCCATATATTTTATAATGACGGCTATCGATACTCTTTGCGGCTTACGCGATATTGTATGACGATATAACGTTTCTACCAACACTCATTGTTGTACATTTATTTAGAAGTTAGTCTGGATTATTTATAAGGGATTTATATAATTATGTTAAAAAGAGTTGGAGCTAACACAAATTATTATATATAAAATCTATACATATAATAAAATAGTAACTAAGACGAATCTGTACCTACATTAAATATTTTTTGGAAAATCTTATTGAAATAGACATTATTATCGATATAGAGGACGAATCTATAGTTTTTAGAATTTTTATCTGTCTGTCTGTTACCGCATCACGGAAAAACCACTGGAGGGATTTTGATGAAATTTGGTATGATGATAGCTGGTTATCCGGGCCGACATATAGGATACTTTTTACTGTAGGAAAATATCTCATCTCTGAGAAATCTACACTAAACGTTAAAACGTAAGTACGCTACGTAAGTAGCTAGTATATAAATATTTGGGTCAAATTAAGTTATTGAGTATTTCAAGAAATGCTCACTAACAGTTCATCGGACTTTGAAAGTGACAAGAATAGAGAGTGCACTTTTATCTGCGCGTAGATTGTCCGCCGTGGCCGAAATCGATCAGGAGGACATTGTTGAAGTTAAAACTTCTATAGGCAGGTTTGTTTGGATAGGGAGTAAATTCATGTCATTGATGACACGTTTGGCCCAGTTTGTAGTGACCCTACTTGCTGTGCCAGCGGTCGCGGGTTCGAGTCCTGCTGGGGGCATTCATTTGTGTGATTAGCACGAATGTTTGTACTCCAGTAATAGGTATTTATATTTATAATATGTATGTATTTAAAAATTATATATGTGTAGTATATCAAGTATTTGGTATCCATAACACAAGCCTCGCAGCTTACCATGGAACTAGATGGTGCTGTGTGTTAATGTCCTAGCATATTTATTTATTTATATTTATGTAAGTCGTCATCGACATGGTCACGTGACGTGTTAACGCTAACACTCAGAGTGCCGATAGATGTCATAACCAGATAAATGTAAACAGTTTTCGTTTACAAATTCTAATTTAACGTCAAACAATTAATTTGAATATCCAAATATAACAACTGTTAATTTATAGTTTTAAATTTTCACCTCTGTCGGCAGTCCTCATGAACTGCTTTTTTTATTATATAAATACTAGCAGAACCCGCGGCTACGCCCGCATTCGATCTACAAAAAAAACTTATACTCGTATTTATACTTATATTAAATATCGTTCATACAAAAATACTAAAATCGCGATTAAAAAATGGGATTGGGGGGTAGGAGGGTGAAAAATGCTTTACGACTTATTCTCATATCTACCAAATGTACAAAAAAAAATTAAAATCGGCCGAGCCGTTTCGGAAAAGTGCGACCACTAACTGAGAGCGCTTTAATTCCTGGGCTAACACTGTCTCAAAAATGTATATTAATTTATAAAAATATTACAAGTGTTTTAATTAGAAATGTTTATACGGAGTCGGAGTTAATATAAAGCTAAGTTATTACTAAGTTAAGTTAAGAGAATGCTGACTAAGACTCCGGTGTCGCGACGTTTATTGTTCGTAACTACACTATGGCATGTTTGTTTCAACTTTGATCTCATTATAGTTTAATTATATTATATACGTAGTATGTATAGGTAAATTAATAAATAAATATGTTGGGACCTTAACACACAGCACCATCTAGTTCCAAGGTAAGCTTGTGTTATGGATACCAAATAGTTGATACACTACACATAGGTATATAACTTTGATTATCTACATATTATAAATATAAACACCCATGACTGGAGTACAAACATTTATGCTTATCACACAAGTGAATGCCCCCAGCGGGACTCGAACTTGCTTATTGACTGTTGCTCCTCAATACGTGTACGAAAATGTTATGTACATACATACATATGTTCAAAAAAATACACGAATTTCCAAAGAAGTGTGATATGCAAACACAAACTTGTAATGCTTCTGACACGTTTACACAGGTTCGGTAATTCTTTTTATGGACAATGTATACGCTTTTACAACAGGATCCCAGAAAACATTCAAATAGCTTGTATCGTCAAATTCAGAAAAAAATGTTACAGAACGTTTGTGCGCCAAAAGTTATTATACAATTAATGATTTGTAAAAAATTGAAATAATTTAATGCTGAATAAAATATTAAAGAATGCGTGTATGAATGTGTACACGCGCAAGAAATAAAACTTCTTGCGAAAAAAAGAACTTCTGTAGGTTATGGGTATTCTTTACGTAATTCAATTTATGTTTTAAATAATTAGGACAGTTGAGATACTAAAAAATAATTAAATAACGCATATTAGGCATATTACAATCATATATTTATAGAATATCATTTAAGGGAAAAATATAATATTATACATCATTTATCAGACAGTAACAACGGTTACCATAGCAACAAACGTTCGCCTCGCCCGATCACACTTTTCGTAACGCTCTCGTCACGCATTCACCAACTTACTCTGCAAGTCAAGCAGGCGTAAAAAAGTTTTACTACAAAATATTTTGAATTTGAATTAATAAAATAAAACCGCGACAAGATCCAAAAAGGTAGTTTTATTTATAATGTGAAATATTCGAGAAAATCTGAGAAAGAATTATGCGTAGTATGTATTAGTTACATCTTCACTTTGTAAAGTTCATCGGAATTAAGCGTAATTCGGAATAAAGTTTTTTTTATTAATTAGTGATGTCATTTTACAATTCTTGAAAAATATTCCTAGATATCTATTGAGAGATTAGGACTTGAAGTAACACATAAGCTACTGTAAGGCAATGGGACGAACACAAGTGAAGCGAGAGCGATTCGCTAGTTTTAAAATATAAGTAGATTTCTAAAGTATACAAGTAATAATTTTTATTCTGTAATAGTATACCAAGAAGTGGTACACCATTACAGAATAAACATTGGGATTGGTAGCCCAGTGGTAACGCGCTCACTTGGGAAACCGAGTAAAGCAGGTTAAAATCCCGGGTCTCGCACCTCTGATATTTTCATGTGCGAATCATTTCTAACATGATTACCACTTGCCTTACGGTGAAGGAAAACATTGTGAGGAAACCTGCATGTCTGAGAGAACCTAGCAAGTTTTCGAAAGACATGTGTAGTCCGCCAACTCACACTTGGGCAGCGTGGTGGACTATGGCCTGATCCCTTTCGTATTGAAGGAAAGCCCACCCCCAGCAAGCGTTAGTAAGAAGATAGTTTGAGACCCTGTAAAAGACATAGGATAGTTTCTATCCCAGAAATCATCTCTTAAGGGGGTGAAAATGGGGATAAAAATTTGTATGGGGAAGCAATATAAGGACGAAACCAAGCGAAGCGAGGGTGAGTCACTAGTTCTTGACAATAACATAGTTAAATAATAAGTGAAATTAATACTTAAGGAGTTCGGTTATTTATATAATCATACATTTTTATTTTTTGCTTTTTGTCTCGTAGGTACTTGTTTTGAAAGTAAGGAAAGACTCCATTTAACCGTGTAATGGAATAAAGTGTATATTTGACAATTGGCGGTATTACAGCGAGTGTCTGAATACTAGATGTTCATAATAAAAATAGCACAGATTTTCCAGAATTCCAAGTACCAATAAGTCCTCTACAAGAGTACAATTCCTATGTCACAAGCCTGACAATGCTCTAAAACGATATCAGATATTTTCAGACCGAGAAATGTACAAGTATGTTCTTTTTCGACGTAAAAACGTTCTTTTATGCCTAAGTAGCAGCATATCTCAGGTTTTTCTAGGTATAGAATATATTATGTATCTATAATGTACATACTTGCGTAATCTTAATGTAATAGATTAAGTGTTCGCCCAGTGGTCGAAATTCGGACATAATCTATCTATACATACATACATAACAAACCTATGTATAATAAAATTGTAACTGCTGCCTATAGCCTTCCTCAATAAATGGGCTATCAAATGCAATAATATTTTTTTCAAATCGGATTAGTAGTTCCTGAGATTAGCTCGTTCAAACAAACAAACAGACAAACAAACAAACAAACTCTGCCTCTTTATAATATTAGTATAGATTTCCTCTTTAGATTGACAAATATTGCTCCATTATACGTTAACCAAACAATGGTCTGCTATCGTACTGTTGAGGGTTCAATCCATTAACGCTGGGAGAAAGTAAACAAACAAAGTATAGGCCCAATGCACTAAAATAAAAAAAATAAAAGATCCCTTTCGATAACATTTTCACTAAGTAAATAAATAGTATAATAATAAAGCTTATTACAATACGCAATAAACAAAAGTAATAGTGATTTATCATTACATAGATTTGAATTGGCCTTGCTAAAACTGATTAATACTCGAGTATGTATGACGTATGTACTTGTAATCGTCTAATTGGGCATTGCATATGACAAACACCAGGACCATGTAGAAGTACCTGTTCTAAACTCCTGATATTATACATATGTACCAACTACAAAAAGGGGGAAGTACTTCAAGAAGCTACTTAATTACTATTCGCTCGGGTTCGCCTCTAGACAAACAAAAACAAATCTGTCTCATAGGAGCCGTACATTTTTCCGGGACAAAAAGTAGCCTATTTATTATTCTGATGTATGAACTATATTATTGTAAAGTTTCATTAAAATCCAATTAGTAGTTTTTGTGCACTAAGCAGTATAAGTTACTACAGTTTTTTAACTATTCCGCGGGAACTCTTCAATTTTCCGGAATAAAAAGAATTTAAGTTGTTGACCGGAGATATAAGGTACAACCATACAAAATTTCATTTTAATCGGTCTAATAGTTTCGGAGATTAGCCCGTACAAACAGACAAACAGACAGAAAAACAATAAAATTGAAAAAAAATCTGGGTTTGTTATATTTCTCTTCTTACATCCCCCTGACTCGATTTTTAGCATTTTTTTTTCTATGTACAGACATTCGACCTCTACAGTTTTATTATGTGTATAGATAGATATTCGAACACAATATTCCACCCAACTTCAACTTTGACGACCCGATATGAATAAAAGGTATATAAATAAAAATTAAAATTACTCTTTACAACGGTTTATTACAACATTGAGCACAGATTGTAATATTAAGTCCTAATACAAAAGGCCAAGACCAAAAATTGTTCCATTAGCAAAATAAACTTAGGGTCCAAACACGTACAAAGGGGCCCGGTCACGGAGCTGGAGTCTCGCGGTGTACTTCATATTTTGAATGTCATTTTCAGTCACGAATTCAATCCTTTGCAATTGTCCGTTAGGCAATAGAACATAGTATGATCCCACACTTTTTTGGACCTCGACGGGACCGTCTAGTTTTTCAACAGCAGGATTGTCTGTAGTTGTGGCATCGGTTGATGGAACTCCATATGTATTTTCTGGAACACCGTAAGTATTTTCTGGGGCACCATAACTATTTGCTGGTGGAGTTTGATCCTGAGGAAGAGTGAATGCTTGTCCCTCAGGTTTCCACCCCGAAGGTGGGTAAGGTCCGCTTTGTTCAGGTGGTCCATAGGTATCAGCTGGCGTCGAGGTTACTTCCTGGGGTAAGGTAAATGCTTGACCAGACGGCTTCCAGCCAGATGGAGGATACGGTCCCGATTCAGTTGTAGGTTCCGTTGGTGAGTCAGTCGTAGTTGGTGCTAGTTCCTGGCGTTGAAACCTAAACCTCGCTGGTCTAAAGCGAGGTAGTTCAGCCATAGCACTCGCAACAAAGCAAACTACCACCAAAAATTTCATGTTTGGATTTAAGATAGAACTGACCTGAGCACTCTTTAATTGATAACTGATGCCTGCTAAATTATAACTGGTGAATTTATACTAACATGATTTGTTTAATTGTTCTTTGTATATCAAAAATGGTTCGAGCATAAGGTTGTTAGAAGGATAGATTAATGAGAATATAGTCAAGCTGACCACGTATAAGGTGACTGACATTGACCCCTCTGACGTCAGTGACATTGGGCTTCCCTGGATGAGTCGACAATACACTAAATGGCTCACAAAAAGAATTAAACTCTAAAATATGATAAAATGAATGAACACTTTGTTACGGTTTGACGTGGTTACATCTTTTGTAGTATGAATGAGATTCTCGTGGTCTCTTTGTAGCTGCCCGTCCTGCTGACAATACTTACTCTTGTAATTAATGTTTGACAATTTAAATCTATTTCAAAAAGTTTTCTTAAGTTTATAAAGAAAATATTCCAGTTTAAATGTAGTAAATTAGAAAAATATGCGTTGAAGATATTCAAAATTCAATAAAAAAAATCGAATCGAACGAAATTTCGTTTCCACGATTTTTGTAGAGCAACAAACACACATTTTTATATATGAAAACAATAAAAAAGTATTTATATTATGTCATACAATATCATTACTAAGCCCATCGTTGCGGTAAGACATTACAAATGAAAGGCGCGTCTCCGATCACAATGCCGGACGTGATTTACATAAGCAACGTTTGAACGCTATGGGCACGTTTCGTGATTAAGGTCGAATCAACGCACCGTTTTTTCTCTGTGTAAAAATATTTTTCATAAGGTAAATAGATAAACAATTGTATTTGTATCCAAATTCTATCTTTTGTTTGTAATAAGTTCATGCGTCAAATATTTTATACTAACTTTCATGTTTTTCACTACTAAAATTTAGGTCGTGGGTATACCTAACTGGGGATATTATAGCAAGCTATCAAAAACAAGAAAATCAAAGTAACAGCACACATAAATTAAAATTTTGCCTCAGATATTTCGGGTTCAGTAGTGTTTTATATGGCATCTTTAGGGGTTTGTTCGGTTCGATTCCCACTCATTGTATAAAATAAATATTTTTCGCGCTATTAAGTAAGTTTATAATGTCATTCCAACATTACTTTCATAGTTTTTCAAAGTATTTAATATCATCTAGATTGTATAAAATCCAATTTAATAAATCATAAATCGTTCAATATTCTTTGTACCAACATATCTCATAGGAGAAAATTAAAAATCCAGCTTCATATGTCCTTTGCGGTTTGTAAAGTTAAACATCCAGTGCTAAGCGAGAGATTGCAAAGATAATAAATAAAATCATATAAAATATTTATCTACATATATATAAATAGGCAAAGACAGTTCAATACCTTTTTCTCTTTTTCTCCTCTATTTTTTAACCGATTTTTTTTTTTGTAGCTTTACCTAAGCTACAAGCTTTAGTGTTATCAATAAAAAAAAGAAAGTTTTTTTTATATAGATAAAAAAAAATTATGTTTTCTTCAAATATTCATTAACGATTATTATCGATTTTTTTGTTTCCTTGTTTGCTTGATTTATTCAACTTTCCGCTATAATACATACGGTCGTCATTCAGTTGTAGGTTCCGATGATGAGTCAGTCGTTTGTTTGTGAGTTAGTGCTAGTTCTTGGCGTTGAATATATTGCTATATTTATAATATGTATGTATTTAAAGTTATATATGTGTAGTGTATCAACTATCTGGTATCCATAACACAAGCCTCGTAGCTTACCATGGAACTAGATGGTTCTGTGTGTTAATGTCCCGAGATATTTAAAAAAAAAACCTTGTTGATCTGAAGTGAGATAGTTCAGCCATAGCATTCATAACGCAGCAAGTTATACCACCAGAAATTTCATGTATGGATTTTAAATAAAACTATCTTTTCGGATTATTTCGCGGATTTATTTTGATTTTTGGTTCCCGACGTTTCGAATGCTTTACAGCAATCATGGTCACGGGAGAGACTAAGGTCTTAGACATCTCAAAAGCGTTATATACTTGTTACAGACAGTGCCTACCCACAAATTTAAAAAATGATTTTGAAAATTCAAAAATGGCACCAGAGTACCTTACAATATTTGTTGATTTAATTCTAAACATATTAAAAATATTAAAAAGTTTAATAAGTATTATAATTAAATATTATTTGTTTAATTTTAGCTGTTATTATTATAAATATTACAATATTTAAAAAAAAAAAAAAAAAACTTTAAGAATTAATAATGTAATATTATTTAGTGTTGCTATTACTATAATATGTCTAACCACAAAGAAAATCAAAATATTAATTATTTATTAAATACTAATTATTTATTAAAGTATTATTATTGTTTTATATGTAATTTAGAAAATTAAATTTTATAATTTAGATTTCTAATGTAATTTTAAGATATAATATTAAGCAACACTATCTTCACAGATAAAATATATATTAATCCGAATCATTGTTATAGCGATCCACACAGTATGAACTAACTACATCTACAGGTCTGTTATCTTTGTTTTTGCTGTTAGATTTTATTATGTTTATTACAGGATCCCACGATGATGGTAGTACCCAGCCATCTTCCCTATTGAAGTTTGGATGTTTTTTAATTTCAATAGCTTCGCGAATCATCCTGGGGCGATAACGGCTTTCTTTCGCAAGTATTTGTGGATTATCAAAGCGAATGTAGTGGCTTGGGCGATCCTGGCTATGTTTACAGACTGCAGATGTTGTATTGCGACGGTGCTTCACATCAGCTATGTGTTCTTTGACCCGAGTTCTAATGGATCTCTTTGTTTGTCCGATGTAGGAGAGCCCACAATCACAATCAAGTTTATATACCCCTGCATCTTGGAGAGGGATGTGGCACTTGACTGGTGGTAAAAACTGACTAATTTTCTTTGGCGGCTTGAAGTAAGTTTTGATTGAAGCACGCTTTAAGATGTAGCCAATCTTGTCAGTGACTCCTCTCATGTATGGCAGGACTGCAGGGACTCGCTCGACTGTGGCTGGTTTCACTCGGTCACTGTGACACAGGCGCGGCACTTGCAGCTTGTTGTCTCGCAGAACTTGCTTGACATGTTGCAGTTCTCCGGCCAGGTGTTGCTCGTCACAGATCCCTTGTGCTCTCTGAAACAAAGATTTTCCCACGGTAGCTAACTGTGAAGGATGGTGGTGAGATTCACCGTTCAGGTACCTATCAGTATGGGTCTTCTTTCTATACACAGTGTGACTCAAGGTGTTATCTGGGTTGCGTTTAACTAAGACATCTAAGAAAGCTAAGGTATTGTCAAATTCTAATTCCATAGTAAATTGTATTTTAGGATTTATAGAATTAAGATGTTCTAAGAATACAGTTATTTTATCAGATGGTAATATTGTGAAAGTGTCATCTACGTACCGCTTGTAGAAACGAGGGGTCACGGGTGATGTGTTCAGAGCAGTCTCCTCGAAGTCCTCCATGAAGATGTCGGCTACAACGGGAGAGACTGGCGAACCCATGGCCACTCCATCCACTTGCCTATAGAATTCATCATTCCACAGTAGATAGCCGGATGT
Source organism: Fabriciana adippe (assembly GCA_905404265.1). NCBI lineage: Eukaryota > Metazoa > Arthropoda > Insecta > Lepidoptera > Nymphalidae > Fabriciana > Fabriciana adippe. The sequence continues at coordinate 1,659,990 of FR989993.1, forward strand.
TAGGCAGTGTTTTAAAAGTTCAGTGTATTCTATTGACATATTGTGATCCTGTAGCTTCCTAGATATTATTTTAATACAGTCTTCCACTGGTAGGCTGGTAAATAAAGACTGTACATCAAAACTAACCATTGTTTCATTGTCCATGAGTTTTAGGTGTTTAACTTCATTGACAAAATGGTAAGAGTCCCTTGTGAACGCTCTTGTTAATCCTCTGAGTGGTGAGAGTACTTTTGCTACTAGTTTGGCCAGTTTGTAAGTCGGTGAGTCGATCTGACTCACAATTGGACGTAGCGGAGCGTTAGGCTTGTGTATTTTCGGAAGTCCATACAACTTAGGCGGTTTTGCACATGATGGAATAAGAGTTTTCACATCTAGATTTAATGTGTCGGAGTGTTCCTTAATTAGCTTTTTAGTAGTATTTAAAACGGTGGTAGTTGGATCCGTTTTAACCTTTGTGTACGTGCTCTCGTCCGACAAAAGATGTTTTATTTTATCATTATAATCTGATGTATCCATCACAACGGTTGCATTTCCTTTGTCCGCGCGTAGAACGATGATGTCTGACCTATTGCGTAGGTTTTTCAACGCTAAATACTCCTGTTTACTGAGATTAGGTTTGGGCTTAGTACAACGACGTAACAAAGACGAAACATCCTGACGTATGGCCTCCATATCCTCAGTTTTCATAACGTTTTGGGCCAAGGCATCTTCAACTGCGCAAATAATGTTTTCATAAGGAATGCGCGTAGGCGTTACAGCAAAATTCAAACCTTTATTTAGTACCTGAATAGTAGGGTCGTCCAACGGTTGTTTTGACAGATTGACAACAGCTTGAGGTCCGCACGAGTGTGAATCTGTGGTAAACGGGCGCGTTCCGTTATTATCTATGTTTTTCTTTTTCTTTTTGATGTTTAATTTTTCAACGAGTTTTTCATATTTTAAAATATGTTTAATTTTGCATTGATTATATTTGGTTGTCTCGCGCTTATTTAAAGTGTCAATGCAATCGTTGAAATCACAGGGTGTCAATACTGTCTTAACAATATCGGACGTCTGTTCAATGTCCCGGTCGTTTCTGCGTAGATCGCGGCGGTTTTGTCGAATCACTGTCCGTAACAACTTAAAACTTGCCTGGTTTACGATCTTAGCGCTTCCTCGTATGTTCTTTTTGGAAGATATTTTTACACCAGTCAAGTGCCACATCCCTCTCCAAGATGCAGGGGTATACAAACTTGATTGTGATTGTGGGCTCTCCTACATCGGACAAACAAAGAGATCCATTAGAACTCGGGTCAAAGAACACATAGCTGATGTGAAGCACCGTCGCAATACAACATCTGCAGTCTGTAAACATAGCCAGGATCGCCCAAGCCACTACATTCGCTTTGATAATCCACAAATACTTGCGAAAGAAAGCCGTTATCGCCCCAGGATGATTCGCGAAGCTATTGAAATTAAAAAACATCCAAACTTCAATAGGGAAGATGGCTGGGTACTACCATCATCGTGGGATCCTGTAATAAACATAATAAAATCTAACAGCAAAAACAAAGATAACAGACCTGTAGATGTAGTTAGTTCATACTGTGTGGATCGCTATAACAATGATTCGGATTAATATATATTTTATCTGTGAAGATAGTGTTGCTTAATATTATATCTTAAAATTACATTAGAAATCTAAATTATAAAATTTAATTTTCTAAATTACATATAAAACAATAATAATACTTTAATAAATAATTAGTATTTAATAAATAATTAATATTTTGATTTTCTTTGTGGTTAGACATATTATAGTAATAGCAACACTAAATAATATTACATTATTAATTCTTAAAGTTTTTTTTTTTAAATATTGTAATATTTATAATAATAACAGCTAAAATTAAACAAATAATATTTAATTATAATACTTATTAAACTTTTTAATATTTTTAATATGTTTAGAATTAAATCAACAAATATTGTAAGGTACTCTGGTGCCATTTTTGAATTTTCAAAATCATTTTTTAAATTTGTGGGTAGGCACTGTCTGTAACAAGTATATAACGCTTTTGAGATGTCTAAGACCTTAGTCTCTCCCGTGACCATGATTGCTGTAAAGCATTCGAAACGTCGGGAACCAAAAATCAAAATAAATCCGCGAAATAATCCGAAAAGATAGTTTTATTTAAAATGTCAAATATTCGCGTAAATCTAAGAAAGTTTCATGTATGGATTTTAGATAGAACTGGCTGTAGCACTTTTTAATTAATAACTGATGCCTTCTTAATTAAGACTTGTAGAGACTGGTAGAGAAAACAATAATAAAATATTCATATTATGTAGATCAATCAATATCTTCTACAAATGTTCGTAATCAACGTCATATACTGAATTGATAGATCACACACATACATATGTATACATATTACGAATATATTATACGGTTTGCATATTAAAAACTAGAATTTTATTTAAATATTGTAAAGTTGTATTTTTCTAAATGAGCGTTTTAATGAAGAATAATATATTTAATTTGTAATGTATGTATAAAGCATTTATTCATGTGACCTTGGCCGATAAGAATATTTAAAAAAAACGGACGCGAATATTCATTTGTTACCCGCTCTTTTTAATAGATGTCGGTACCGCCTTGTAGTGACTAGTCACGATTTTTTTGTATTACTGTAAATTATTATTATAAAATATGATTATTTAAAATAACAAGTGTTGAAGTTTTCGCCGGCTTTCTCACCAGCTCTTCTCAGCAGAACTGCATTCCAAGCCAGTGGTAGCTTTCACACGGACAGACGTACTGACGATTTTAAAAGAATTAAATTGATGTTCCAAAAGTACTGAATATAATATATGCAAGGAATATCTCGAAGTTTTAGTAGTGTCGTTCTAAAATATTATAATCTGTTTAACTATTACAGCAACAACCCAGATTCCCTTTGCCCAACAGCAGTTATTTGAAGCTTGCGATACAATTTATTTTTATCATATCAAGATTTAATATGCTATAAATAGCACAGCATGAGCGTGTAGTGGACGACAACATAAGAACACTCACCGCTCCACAAAGGCGACGTTCAATTTTTATCTGGAACAGAAATGACGGGAAATTAATTGAAACAGTTCAAACAAAGACGTGTTCCATGTAAGAAATAACTAGCTGTTTGATAGAGAATATCATTCATGTGTCAAAGTTAGGACGTTTAGCTTTAAAGCATGAACGTAAAAGTATTTAAAAAAAGGAGTTTGGTGCTAGTTTATCTTATTAAATCTATATATCTATAAATATCGTAAATAGTATATGTATGTAGGTCGAAAACCTCATAGTAGGAGATCCCGATCTATGCGGTGGACCCCTCACTCTATATTCTCAAAGACACCTGTTATTGATGACATAATGCCCATAACATTAATCATTAACCGACCAATTGAAATAATCTATCACATTTATTTCTCCTCAGGATTCAAATACAATTGATAGTCTAAGAGCCCGATCTATGTGGTGGACCTCTCATTCTTTTTCCAGGCGAAATATATTTTTTAAACCATAAAACATATTAACAAACACGACCCTGGGGGGATGTCACCAAAAAATACTCCAGGCTATTTTAAATTAAAAAATTTGGCGTCCGGCGGCCTTTTTGGAACACATTACCTGACATCCAGGTATAAACAGGTAAATTGAATTAATTAATTGCTCGTATCGTTTTCCGGAATGAACCAAGTATGAAAATGTAGATAATTTTATAACATACTAGCTGACCCGGCAAACGTTGTTTTGCCATATAAATAATTTCCTATTACTAAAATGGCTATTAAAAAATAAGGGTTGATCGTAGAAGGGTGAAAATTGAGGATTGTGTGTATTTTTGTATGTTGTATCATAAAAAAATAGAAATTAAAAATTTTGTCTAAAAAATAAAAAATAAAATTTAGGGGTGGACTACCCCTAACATTTAGGGGGATGAAAAATAGATGTTGGCCGATTCTCATAGATACCGGATAAGCACAAAAAATTTCATCAAAATCGGTCAAGCCGTTTCGGAGGAGTATGGCAACGAAAACTGTGACATGAGAATTTTATATATTAGATTTAATGATATAGGGTTGTCATACCAAAACATCTTCGGACTAGAGACTCGGGATTTGAACCCGCTTCACTCGGTTTCCCAAGCGAGACCATTGGATTACCACTGCTTAAAAAACATTGGGCATTAAAATTAAGCTCTCCTTTTATTATGAAAATATTTTAACTAGAATGCGAGTATGTGAGTATGAATGAGTTTTCTTTCGTTCGCAAACAACTTAAAATAATAAGACCCTTTATGTAATTTGCAAACTTACAAATCAAAATCTTCTCATCGTTTCGTCTGAAGTAAAACTAAAAGGTACTTCGCCAACTTTATTTCTTTCCAAATAAAGGAATGTATGTGTAAGTACACTTATTAATATGAGTATGATTGGAATAAAAACTTAAAAAAAACCGACTTCCAGGTACTAAAAATTAAAAAATAACTGAACGGGGGTTTTTAATTACTATGCATACCTAATCAAATATTTTTAAAGTCGATGCCAGTAGAGAATGCTTTAAGATATGAATATTTAATAGTTAAATATGACAAGGTATGAACTCTAATTATAGTTAAAATATTATACATCAATTTGTGATGTATTTATACGTATCGAAATAGATTTGCATGCATTTTTCATAACTCGCCAAAAGAAGTATAACTTGAAAAATGTAGACTTAATCTGACCGACAACACTTTTATAATCCCGCATTTTCAATCACCGATATTTATTTTTTAAATAAATGTCTGAATGGTGGCATTGGACACAAAGAAACATAATGCCGTAAATCCCTCCCTATTCCTTGGAGAGGAAATAGAACATTCCAGAGGCAATGACAAATCCTTTTAGAAATGTTTTTTTTTTTAATATATATTTCTATTATAAAAAATGAGTTCTATATTCCCGCTTTTTAGAGTAGAAGTTTCAAAGAGTTAAGTTTTATTAAGGTATTTGAAAGGTATTTGAAATAAGTTTTGTGTTGTTTTACTTCAGTAAAAAGCTCATTAAACTCATTTTTTATTTATACTAGAGATTTACTTTCGCTTCGCTCGGGTGCGATCCTAGGAACATTTTAATTTTTTTTGAGCGGAATCCTATTTTTTTATAAAACAAAAGTAGCCTAGTAACTTAGGCTTATAACATCAGATATCTGCCAGTGAAAGTTCTGTCGATATCAGTCCAGCCGTTTCGAATATTAGCCGGAACAAAAAGACAGACAAAAATGTTAAAAATTATGTTTTTATGTATATGTACCGTATAAAATATCACATGAATTTAGTAAAAAAATATTTATAGACATACACAGGATTTATTTAATTAAAAATGAGTAGTCACTTTGTGGAATTTTAATATTGAACGCATTTACCAGGAAATAAATATATATTTTTTAAATTTAAAGGTTATGTGTCTCTTTTTTCAATTTTTTCTATAAATTCCGAATATTTGTTTTAACATTTCATTAACATTCATTGGATTTTAGCTAAAATCTCATGTTAATACTCAATTTAAAATGCTCCTTAAATAACTACATGGACAGTAAACGTTCAATTATAAATTCCATGAAATCGACAGAATCTCGTTACACCGACATCAATGGGCGTGATGTTGACTGGATATTCCCATTAGTATGCTAAAATGGTTGAACAAACTTATGTAGTACAAGTGTTGAGTTGATAGCGATAATAAGCTACATGACATACCATGGGTTAGCTTTAGACAGTTTTTAGCTGAAGAAACTTCACATTTCATGTATTCAGCCCTTTCTAACGTCCCACTGCTGGGCACGGGCCTCCCTTCAATACGAGGGGGATCAGGCCTTGGTCCACCATGCTGGCCAAGTGCGGGTTTGCGGACTTCACATGTCTTTCGAAAACTTGCAAAGTTCTCTCAGACATGCAGGTTTCCTCACGATGTTTTCCTTCACCGTAACATGATAGAAATGATTCGCACATGAAAATATCAGAGGTGCGAGACCTGGGATTTCAACCCGCTTCACTCGGCTTCCCAAGCGAGCGCGTTACCAGTGAGCTACCACTGCCTCACATTTAATATTAAATATTAATTAATGGCTGAACCTAAATTCAATCAAGAAATTTTAAGGCTTCAAACATTATTGTAACAATCTATACTAATATTATAAAGCTGAAGAGTTTGTTTGTTTGTTTGTTTGGTTGAACGCGCTAATCTCAGGAACTACTGGTTGGAATCGAAAAATTCTTTTTGTGCTGGATAGTCCATTTATCGAGGAAGGCTTTAGGCTATATAACATCACGCTACGACCAATAGGAGCGGAGCATAAATGAAAAATGTTGAAAAACTGGATAAAATCCAAATAAATACGTTATTCATCACAAGTATTTAATTTTGAACAAAATTGCCCTTGACATCATTTGATTTCAATGAATATCTTAGGAGATATCATAGTTTTCAAATATACATATTTAACTTTACGCGGACTATAATCGCGCTCTCAGCCCGATGCAAGGCGAGGGCGGGGCGGTCGTGAGGGGGGACTCTGCAAGCAAAGTCACGAAGTATTCCACGCGGACGAAGTCGCGGGCAAAAGCTAGTATCAAATAATATTATCTTCTACCCATATAATAAAATTCTAACTGAGTCGAATCTGCAAATTACATATTTTTTGAAAAATCACATTGAAATAGTCATTATTATAGATACAGAGGCCGAATCTATAGTTTTTAGAATTTGTCTGTCTATCCGGTACTATGGGAACGCATCACGAGAAAACCACTGGACAGATTCTGATGAAATTTGGTATGATGATAGCAGGTTATTCGGGTCAATATATAGGATACTTTTAGGGAAGTTTTTTTTTATATACAAAGATAAACTCTATTCATATATGTTTTCCTCAAATTTTTCATAATAACTATTGTCCAATTTCGACCATTGACTGAAAACTAGACTTATGAATCTTGTACCAAACCCCAACGAGAAAGGATAAAACCGTTCTCCAGCAATTAGATATCGCTTTAATGGACTCGTAGGGCAGTCTTAGCCAGAAAGTTACTGCAGTGGACTCCGGTAATATCATTTAATACCCTCAAATATAATGACCCTCTTTAAAAACGTTCCGTACCAATTTACATGTTCTTAAATTTATTTATTGCGTAAATTAACAGATAAAAACACTTTTGGATATTGCCCTAGTCTGATAATTCGGAAAGCTCGTTGGTTTTATCGTAATGAATGTTTGCAAAAGCTATAATAGTTAAGTTGCTTTTAAGCGAAACGATTGTTTATCTAAACATTTCTATTTCAATTTTGTAATAAAACTACTTTTTAATCTATGATACTATTTTCGGAAATGTGGTACAGTAGAAACTCGATTAACCGGACTAATTGTTGCCCGTAAGCATCGGATAATCAAAAATCCGGATAATCGAATATATGAAGGAAAGCGGGTTTTTTCTTGAAACCATTGCTAACTAACCAACTTTACAATAATATAGTTCATACATCAGAATAACAAATAGGCCACTTTTCATCCCGGAATAATGTGCAGTTTCCGTGGGGTAGATTTGTTCTTGTTTGTTTAGAGGCGAACCCGAGCGAAGCGAGACCTCGCTAACGCTAGTGCTTGCATAAATTCGACTTGTAGGTATAAAATTGGTCGCGGTTGGTAGTCTGGATAATCGCTAATCCGTATAACTGAGGGCCGGATAATGGAGTTTCTACTGTATAATATTTCGTAAATCGCAAGTATAGCCACAGGCAGTAGTTAGTGTTTTAAAGTTTATATAAAAAAAAATACGAGACCTAAATAAGGTGATTGAAAACCTTCAGTGTACTTCCCGTTGACCTAGAATTATGAAATTTGGCAAGAAACAACGTCTTATAGCAAAAGTAAAGTGAAAAATCAGAAAACCGTAAATTTTTAGTTACATCACAATAGAAAGTATTTTCGAAGTCGGTGCCAGCCGGTACCTTACATCACAAATTAATGTATAATATTTTGATTTTAATTAGAGTTCATGCCTTGTCATATTTACTAATTAGATATATATCTTAAAGCATTGTTGGCTGGTACCGACGAAGACGACGAAGAAAGACGGAGAGTGAGTCGGAGATATGTACAATTGTACATTGTTATACATGTTTTATACTAGCTGCGAGTCTTGCTACGTGTATTGTATATCCGACTGCATAATAGTATATTTCTTCGTCATCTTGTTTTCATTTTTTTAGTTAGTTTTTTACGCAGTCGGGTTTTTATTTTTGTGAATTATTTTTTTATTTACACCCGTTTAGTTTTGGACCGTTAGACATTTTTAGTTTAATTTAACAATTTCTTATCCTAAATTATTTTTAAACATATAAGTTTTGTATATTTTTGTAATCGCCGATTGAAAACCTGTATTTTGACGAAAAAATTTTTTTCAAGACACCCAAATAGGCGCCTGAGATCCGCCATTTTGGCCATTTTGACTTTCAATGATATTTATACATATAGGCCCTATGACAGTCGCGTTATCAAAACAAATCGAACGAAGTATAAATCATTATAATCAGTTAAGCCGTCTAGTAATTACGATTATTTTATTTTTAGTTTAACTAGTAAAATTCCATTTCTGACAGATGTAGGTTAGACATGGCAAAATGCGAGAATCCATACTTTGTACTTAGTCACAACGTATTTTATACAAGCGGCTTACCCTCGCTTCGCTCGGGTTCCCGTCTAGAAAAACAAAAACAAACCTATCCTACGGGAACCGTACTTTTTTCCGGGATAAAAAGTATGTGTATATATGTGTTATTCCAGACTATAATCTATCTCTGTGCCAAATTTCACCCAGATCAGTTCAAGCAAGTTATGACATGTGTCGAAGGTTTATATCTCACATTAATTACTTGCAAGGCGACGAATAAAACAATAAAACATTTATCTATCATTACAAGGTTCATCTTACTTTGCACACAATTTTATAAAAATGAAGATCTGATCAGCAATCTAGCACTAGCGCATATTTCTGCTTCGATGATATTTTGCCTTTTACAAACTTGGAAGTGCACCAGGCACAGCGAAACATGAAATGCAGCAAAAGAGCAGGATAGCGTTAGCACTAAAAGTTTAATAGTCGGCGAATCAGTCCTTATTAAACACCTACCAAATTTATATAATACCGTATTGAAAAGAAGAAACTTATCAAGAAATCTCTGCCATTCTACGTTAACAGTTTTACACAAAATAGGAGGCTAAACAGATATCGGTATTATCGTCTCGTCAGCCTGTTCTCACATGTATACAAAACTTTAATCAAGGTAATCGAATGCAGAATATCCTAATATCACTACATAGCATAAAACAAAGTCGCTTCCCGCTGTCTGTCCCTATGTATGCTTAGATCTTTAAAACTACGGAACGGATTTTGATGCGGTTTTTTTAATAGATAGAGTGATTCAAGAGGAAGGTTTATATGTATAATACATGCATATTATGGTACAGAAAAGCCGAGAAATTCAAAGATTTGTATTTCATACTAACCGTTAAAAAGTACCTAGGGACGAAAACGAGCGAAACGAGGGTGAGTCGCTAGTAACAATTAAGTTTGACAAACACCAGCCTCCAGAACCGCTGGGATATCTACCACCGATCATTTCAACTCTATTAGCCAAACTATTAAAAAACATGTTGAGTTTCGGATGCCACTTTATTTAGATTTCGAAGATTACTCCAAAGCTTTTAATAGTATCAGCCATAATTCCATATTTAATAGATTGCAAACTCAGGACATCGTACCTACATATTATCCTCTTAAAAAATATCTATGCAAGTAGTACAGCAGCCATTAAAATAATACCCACATAGAACCGTCCTTTTCTACAAATAAAGGAGTAAAGTTGTAGAATTAGTATCGATATTTCGTGAAACACGGGTCTAATTTGCGTGATTTTTTATTACAATACTTTTCACAGACATGAGTTTATATCATCTTTAAAGATGTCTTCCATTAGCTTTATGACAAAAACGATATCTCCTATTTTTTATTGTATCGATTAAAAAATTTAAAGTATTAAAAATTCATATAACAATACAATAAAAAGATACGATTGAGCTGTAATGGCTATGTCCTGACTGTTAAGGAAATTTTGAGAAGGTTTCCACTTATAGAAAATAAAACCATAAAATGCCTTTGTACATATATACAATATACATATATTGGGACCTTAACACACAACACCATCTAGTTCCATGGTAAGTTACGAGGCTTGTGTTATGAAAACCAGATAGTTGATACACTACACATATATAACTTTAAATATATACCTATTATAAATATAAACATCCATGACTGGAGTACAAACATTCATTCTCATAACACAAATGAGCGGGACTCGAGCCCGTGACCGCTGGCACAGCAAGTAAGGTCACTAAAAACTGAATGAAACGTGTCGGCCTTTGTATAAATTAATACAATTTTCGAATAAGGAAGAACAACTTAGTTCTGTAAGGCTTGACCAGAGGTTAATAATAGTCAGTTAGCTTTATTTATTAGGGAGCTTAAAAGTTTATTAGAAACAAACACTTTGACCATAACCCAGGGGTTTCTTAGTATGCTGTGGTTGGGGAAGATTAAGAATTTTCTAAGCCTTACTTATAGATTGTACTCTCAAGATTCAAATTACAAAGTATGTCTTAATTCTCTTCAACTATTTACACTGGTTGGTTAAAAGTGTTTACTTCGAACTCGATTGAATTGAAAATCGTGAGTTTGATTCTCGTATGAGGCATATATTTAATACCAGGGTAATAAATCTATACTAATATTATAAAGCTGAAGAGTTTGTTTGTTTGTTTGGTTGAACGCGCTAATCTCAGAAACTACTAATCCGATTTGAAAAATTCTTTTTGCATTAGATAGCCCGTTAACTGAGGAAGGCTATAGACAATATATCATCCCGGAAAAATGTACGGTTCCCGTGGGATAAATTTATTTTTGTCTAGGGACGAACCCGAAGCGAAGCGAGGGTGAGTCGCTAGTGCGAAATAAAAGAAACCACTAATTAACAAACGTCTTAACAATAGTGTGAAGCGATTTGCACAATTCTTTTCTTCATGAATAGATAAAACTTCATTAAAGGTTCCTATTTAATAAGGAATTAATTTACTAAAGAAAAGGAAACGTAGAACAATTAATTTAAAAGTAATTACCAATTTAGTACTTATTTTTTTAGTTATAAAAATTATTATAACTCGTGTTTGCCCAATGGTCGAAATTCGACCATAACCATTGTTTAAAAATTATAAATAACTAGCTACGTTTTAACGTTTAGTATAGATTTCTCAGAGATGAGTTATTTTCCCGCAGTAAAAAGTATCCAATATGTTGACCCGGATAACCAGCTATCATCATACCCATCAAAATCTATCCAGTGGGTTTTCCGCGATGCGGTTACAGACAGACAGACAGACAGACAAAAATTCTAAAAACTATAGATTCGGCCTCTATCGATAATAAAGTATTTCAATAAGATTTTTTTAAAAATATTTAAAGTACAGGATTAGTTTAACAATTTTATTATATGTAAAGATAATACTATTTTGTCATTACGTACCTACGAGTATTAAAAAAACTAACAGTTTCCTAAACTTTTTGTTGATAACACCAAAGCTTGTCAATAGCTACTAAATAAAAAAAAGGAAATCGGTTGACAAACAGAGGAGAAAAAGGTACTGAACTGTTTTTTATTTGCGGATTTTTATTTAGACGGTTATTTTATTATAATAATTGTATAGTATTGTCACACTACAAGCTAAAATTTTATTACAGGTATCACATTATACGTAATCACGTTGGATTTTCACGTGTGATTTTTTGGTTTGCTTTAAATTGGACTTAATTGGACATGTAGTTATTATATGATCGATTTTTAATTTGACTTAAGTATATTATTTGACTTTTCTTTTTTTTTTTTACATTATTTAAATTAATTGTTTTAGCTGACAGGTATTGACTTATTATTATTTGTTAATATATTATGTATTTATTATGATTTTATGTATACTTTTGATTATGTGATTATAGCGAATGTTATGTACACTTGTAAAGACATAGATATCTGACTACTTATTAATGTTTTCTAAATGTATTTTATGGATGTTTAATATGTGTGTTGTTAGTTTATTTTTTTAAATAAATAAATAAATTTGTTGCGTATTGAACTACGAATAAATAGACTTATTATTTACTAGCGGCTCACCCCCACTTCGCTCGGGTTCGACAAAAAAAAACAAAAACAAATCTATCCCTCGGGAACCGTTTATTTTTCCTGGATAATAAGCCTATGTGTTATTCCAGACTATAATCTATCTCTGTGCCAAATTTCATCCAGATCCGTTCAGCCGTTCTGACGTGAAAGAGTAACAAACATCCATACATAGTACATACCTACTCACAAACTTCCTATTTATAATAATACGTACGGATTCGTAGGTATTGAATGATTCTATTTGATGTATGTATAATACCGTAGGGATATGAACGTTACATAATGATATATCGAATGGTATTATTATTGGTAGATCAAATATTATCCTGAAACACATCGAACTATTAATATAAAGCGAAAAATTGTATGTATGTCGGTTACTTGTTTAAATGACATTTAGTACACAGGTAGAGTATGACCTATCACAAAGGCTTACTGTTAGGCACCTAGCCCAGTCGGGTTACCATTGTATGTATTCAGCCCTTTTTAACGTCCCACTGCTGAGCACGGGCCTCCCTTCAATACGAGGGGGATCAGGCCATAGTCCACCACGCTGGCCAAGTGCGGATTGGCGGACTTCACATATCTTTCGAAAACTTGCTAGGTTTACTCAGATATGCAGGTTTCCTCACGATGTTTTCCTTCACCATAAGACAAGTGGTAATCATGTTAGAAATGATTCGCACATGAAAATATCAGAGGTGCGAGACTCGGGATTTGGACCCGCTTCACTCGGTTTCCCAGGCGAGCGCGTTACCACTGGGCTACCACTGCCATTACTGGGTTACCATTGAACTCCGAAAAATTATTGTTTTAAATTATTGTATTAATTTCTGATTCATTTATATACAATTCAATTTATATAATATTCCCACAATTTTTGTATTTAATTTAATTCACTACTTGCATTTGTGTCTATCTTTTATGAAATGTGTGTAACACCTGTAATTAAGCCAGCACTTCGAATTTATTATTTATTGTAGTTTTGTTATTATGCTCTTGTTAGTGTGTGTCTTGTTGGTGTTAAATAAATAAATAAAAAAATGCTAGTTCAAAATTTTATTTTACAACTAGGGACTCACCCTCGCTTCGCTTCGGGTTCGTCTCTGGACAAAAATAACTCTATCCCACGGGAACCGTACATTTTTTCGGGATGATATATAGCCTAAAGCCTTCCTCGATAAATGGACTATCCAACACAAAAAGAATTTTTCAATTCCATCCAGTAGTTCCTGAGATTAGCGCGTTCAACCAAACAAACAAACAAACAAACAATCAAACAATCAAACAAACTCTTCAGCTTTATAATATTAGTATAGAAGTATAGATTTTAATCTCCACCATTTTTTTAGAACCAATATTTAAGATACAGTATTTCACGAAAAGTTTAAAATGGCCTAGATGTGAGCGTGTATGCACGTTTTTTACTTCCTAACGCTGTAACGGCTCGACGGAATAAGTGAATTTCAAAATGGAGATAGCTTATAAGTTAAATGAACACATCGTCTGTATTTTATAGATGCACTTCCCTTGCGACTAAAGCCGCGAGTAAAAACGAAAACAAGATTAAAACAAAAACATCGTCTTAAGCGATAAAAATGATAGATTTGATTATAACACCTCGAGGACCGCGAGCACACCGGTGTGCTAGATAACAATTGAATTCTCGGAAATTCGCACGGATTTCTTAGAATTTGTCCGGGAGGGATTAACACCTCGAGGACCGCGAGCACACCGGTGTGCTAGATAACAATTGAATTCTCGGAAATTCGCACGGATTTCTTAGAATTTGTCCGGGAGGGATTAACACCTCGAGGACCGCGAGCACACCGGTGTGCTAGATAACAATTGAATTCTCGGAAATTCGCACGGATTTCTTAGAATTTGTCCGGGAGGGATTAACACCTCGAGGACCGCGAGCACACCGGTGTGCTAGATAACAATTGAATTCTCGGAAATTCGCACGGATTTCTTAGAATTTGTCCGGGAGGGATTAACACCTCGAGGACCGCGAGCACACCGGTGTGCTAGATAACAATTGAATTCTCGGAAATTCGCACGGATTTCTTAGAATTTGTCCGGGAGGGATTAACACCTCGAGGACCGCGAGCACACCGGTGTGCTAGATAACAATTGAATTCTCGGAAATTCGCACGGATTTCTTAGAATTTGTCCGGGAGGGATTAACACCTCGAGGACCGCGAGCACACCGGTGTGCTAGATAACAATTGAATTCTCGGAAATTCGCACGGATTTCTTAGAATTTGTCCGGGAGGGAATAATCAAGATTTATGAGAAACATATTTTCTTAATTATAACTAAAATATTATTTGTCTAAATGAGATAAAATATAACTAGTCAAAAAATATGTTTAAATTATATCTACTTAAATTTCCTCTATAATAAATAACTTGTTTATTGCCTCTTATGTCTAGAGTAGACGAAGCGTAGCTTTAATCAGTTTGGCAGATTGTAGGGTAAACATCTTTAAAATTGTTAAAAATTATCTATACATATAATCTATACATATAATAAAACTGTAGAGGTCGAATGTCTGTACATAAAAAAAATGCTAAAAACCGAGTCAGGGGATGTAAGAAGAGAAATAGAACAAATCCAGATTTTTCAATTTTTTTTGTTTCTCTGTCTTTTTGTCTGTTTGTACGGGCTAATCTCCGAAACTGTTAAACCCATTTAAATGAAATTTTGCATGGTGGTACCTTACATCCTCGGTCAACATTTTAGATATTTTATCCCGAAAAATTAAAAAAATCCCGTGGGATAGTTAAAAAACTATAGTAACTTATACAGCTTAGTACACAAAAACTACTGATTGCATTTTAATGAAACTTTACAATAATATAGTTCATACATCAGAATAACAAATAGGCTACTTTTTATCCCGGAAAAATATACGGTTCCCATGGGATAGATTTATTTTTGTTTATCTAGAGGCGACCGAGCGAGCAAAGCGAGGGTAAGCCGCTAGTTACTTCTTAAAAATGCAATGCCATTGTGTTAAAATACTATCGATTTTTATATATCTACACTAATATTGTAAACGGGTAAAAAAATTGAAAGGAATCTCTGAAACTATGAATTCGATTCTGAAAATTTCTTCATTAATGGTAGGTTCATTATCGCCATTTATAATTTATTCCGATACAATGTATTCGTGTCAGAAAACGTGATATCTAAGAGTAATTAAAATCGGAAAAGTACTGTGTAACTAGTTTGCAACAATGTAATAAAATGTATGACAAATAGACATAAGAACGCAAAACGAAGCAAATATTTGCAAATAAGCAAGAATGTAAAATTCCTATTAATATTATAAATGTGATTGTTTTTTTTTTTGTTTGTCCTTCTTTCACGTGGAAACTGAGTGACGGGTTGGCGTGATTTTTTGTGTGGAGTAAGTTGAAGGGCTGGAGAGTGACATAGGCTACTTTTTACCGCGGGAGATTATCTCACTCTCAAGGGAAAACACGTTATAATACAACCCGTTATAACTCACCAAACATATTTATAAAAAATATATATAATATATCTATTCCATACTAACCTAGGGGCGAACCCGAGCGAAGCGAGGTTGAATTACTAGTTATCTTATAATAACCTGTCAACGTTCACGAAAATTTATAATATAAACAAAATAAACCTACTATTAGAAATTTGGGCAAAGTCACTTTAGAAGCACTTCTTAGAATTTTAATAACCTATAAAGTAACATGTGGTTTTAAGACCGTCGTGTATACGTCGTAAAGTCGTAATATAAACTTTCATAAGGCTTCGTGAGCCTGACATTACATTATATGTACAGGAAATTAAAGTTTGCTAGTAAGGTACCTTTTAAACTAAAAGTAGCGATAGTGTAGTCGTCTCTACAATTATATTTGCATATTAACTTTTTAAATTAATAGCAATCAAAATAAAAACTGCATAAATAAATAAATATGTTGGGACATTAACACACAACACCATCTAGTTCTATTGTAAGCTACGAGGCTTGTGTTATGGATACCAGATAGTTGATACACTACATATATAAAACTTTAAATACATACATATTATAAATATAAACACCCATGACTGGGGTACAAACATTCGTGCTTATCACACAAATGAATGCCCCCAGCGGGACTCGAACCTGCGACCGCTGGCACAGCAAGTAGGGTCACTACAAACTGAGCTAAACGTGTCGTCAAATATAAGTAATTTTTATTTTCTATCTACTAGCGGATCACCCTCACTTCGCTCGGGTTACCTTCTAGACAAACAAAAACAAATCTAGCCCACGGGAACCGTACATTTTTCCGGAATAAAAACTTAAACGAAAATTATTTTCAAAGGTTCTGAGATTATGGTACCTACATTATCCGTTTTACGTATTCGATCCCAAATTAACTTTTGTTCATATACATAACTACTATGAAATACAAACTTATATATGGCTTCAGTAAAATTAATATCATATATGGGTACATTTTAATTAATTTTTAACGTTACAAATTAGTACTTATGTTAAAACAAAACAATGTTTCATGCGATAATCCTAGATGTGCAAGTCAGACTCGTACTTGTCTGGTTTTTTTTTATTATGGACTTGAAACGGTGTTTATTGACCGACTTTAAATAATGGAGGTACTCAATTGTTTTTATGGTCAACATTGATTGAGTTAACTCAAAGATAACTCAAAGATAAAGTACCGGTGGTAGGACCCTGTCAAGCCTGAGGAGTCCGACTGGATGGGTACCACCCCCTTATCTATTTCTCCCGCCAAGCAACAATGATTGCATTGTTGTGTTCCGGTATGAAGGATAAGGTAGCCAGCGCAATTACAGGCAAGAGGCATATCATCTTAGTCCTCACAGTGATAACGCACCGGCGGTTCTGCAGTTTTGTTACGTAAAATCTAAGTGCATGAACCGTAGGTGTTATGGGCGACAGGTATCGCTTTCCATCAGGTGGGCTGTCTGCTCGTTTATCACTGAGTACCATAAAAAAAAAGAGATAACAGGTAAATCAGAATTTGAAAACGATATTTGCATAATGATTGTTCATTGTACGTAAAACATGTACATATATTTATTCACTTTATATACGAAATACGTTAATCGAAACAGTTTGTTTAAAATCTAATTTAGATAAGAAGGAAGATAAACACACAACTTTGTTACATATAATAACAGTTATTAATTTTTGCCTCCGTTAAAGACCTTGAGCAAAATGTAGAAATTATTATTGATAATAAAATATATTACGATATACGAGAATATTTTATATATTTTAATTTATTGTATATAAAATAAAATAAATAAATAAAAAGTGTGTGTACTTATGCACGCACGTAAGAAGTTATACTTCACTGGCGTAACAGAACAAAAATAGCTAAAGATTTCATCCCGTATGTCACAACTCTGTAAAAGAAATGATAAATTAATAATTTTTTTTTTTTTTATCTCTACTGATATAAAACACGTGTAATAAATTTATGAATATTTGAGAAACTACTTTGAATATAGCTGTTGTGAGTTTTCACGGGAACCGGAGAGACTATTATTAGCTAACTTCATCATGTCGCTTTCAACTAACTCCATCATGTCGCTTTTTGGCATCGTAAATATTTTACTATCATTATTTTTTCCACACATGCCAAAAGAAGTATAACTTCAAAAAAAATGTCTTATTAATTGGCTACACATTGACAGATGTCAGTTTAAATTTCAATAAAATAGAATCGGGCAAGCGCGAGTCTCACTCGCACACCGAAGGTTCCTTACATATGTACGTAATTCGTTGCCTTAATAGACTTATCCATAGCCAATACCATTATTTACACTTCAGTAGGCTCAAACTTTTTTTCATTCCTCATATGTAATGTTTTTGTAATTTGATTGCAGTTTATCAAATTTCAGTCTTGTACCAATAGTCTACGATTAGTCTACGAATAAAACAGTTGTGGCATACGGACAGACAGACATGATCAACTTATAAAGAATTTGTTTCTGCCTTTTGGATACAGAGCCCTAAAAAATTTCCGACTTTTCCTGAAACCTTAACGACGATTCATATGCCTTTAAAACGAGGGAAGGCTCAGAAATGGGACGTTAATATTGCTACTACCACATGATCCGCCATAAATGGACACTGTAAAAACAAATAGGCTTCTTTATGGGTTTTAAATTTACGAATATAATAATAATATCCTCCTGGCCGCCTTCGGCTATACCGACCTCACTACCCAACTGCTTAGGCGATATTATTGTACACACTACACAAGTGTACGCGTAAGTACAAGTACACTCTCCATTGAGCAAAAGGAATAGACTTAATTAATTCCCTTTTACTCTTATTTCTTATCAACAACCCAAAAACGACTACTAATACTTGGCCCAACCGGAGACTTGAACCCACGTCCTCCGGAGTCCAGATCTGCAATAGTACACGCTAACCACCAGACCAAAGAGACATTCATACATTTTAATCATGAATTAAATGGCAACTGTGATGATTGGCATAATTATTAGCATCTCCAGTTAAACGATAGATAACAACTTCCATAATTACGTCTTGCCTAATAATTTTACATAAAGTATTATTACAGATCTGAAATCATATATTTTTCTAGGATAAAATACATTATTTTTCACAAATAAATTTTAAATATTCTCGAAGGTTTATTCATTTAATTATTGTATGGTATTATATCTATACATATAATAAAATTGTAACTAAGCCGTATCTGTGCATTAAATATTTTTTGGAAAATCTTATTGAAATAGATATGATTAATTATCGATAGCCGAATCTATACTTTTTAGATTTTTTGTCCGTTTGTCTGTGACCGCATCACGTAAAAACCACTGGAGGGATTTTAATGAAATTTGGTTTGATGATAGCTGGTTATCCGGGTCAACTATAGGATACTTTTTACTGTGGGAAAAAATCTCATCTCTGAGAAATCTATACTAAACGTTAAAATGTGAGTCGCTAGTACTTTTATACTTCGAGAAATATTAAAAAGCGACAATAATGCTTCTCAGAAAATAATAACAATAAAAACAATCGCACTTTACTTATAACTCATGTTACTTGACCAGTGGCATAACTAGCCTTGGAACGGAATGGATAGTTCACAGACAGAGACAGTTTTCGAACTTCTCACATTTTTCATACCGCTCTCACGGAAGAACGGGTAGAGTAAAATTTAGTAAAAAAGCTGAGCTTTGAGCACATTCATTGTTTTATAGAACAAAAGTACGATCACATTCCTCGTGGTCATCGTAAAAAATAATAAGACACTTTTGCTTGCACTTTTATTTTATATTTTTATGAGGACTATAGTCGAAAAAATGTTTTGAAATAAAAGAATCGTTTGTGGCCCGCTGGGGCCCCTTTGAATCAGGGGGCCTCGTGCGACCGCATTAGTTGCATTAGCATAGCTACGCCATTGTACTTAACTATATATACGGGATTGCATAAAAATTTGTCGAGCAATATTCGCATAAATGAATGTGCATAAAATATTTATTCCGTGGGAATCTTTTTTTACTATCTTCACTGATATAATTGTCTTCACTGACTGATAACTATGTACGTAATGAAATTATAGATCTAATACTTCTAATTGTCGTGTCCATTTGAAACTTTGGATGTAAGTATGTGTAATCTGGATGAAAATGCAATTATTTCATATACATATGTAATCTGACGATGCAGCCATGAGAGGGGATGACGGTGAGTAGGGGAACTCTTTAATAGCTATTAGTATCACCTTTGTGTTTTGGACTCATTTTGTTTTTTATTTTTACGAATCCATGGTAATCGAAAGGATGTTTTCTTTAAACTGATTATCCCAGCTATACAAATATTATAAAGAGGCACAAACAAAGATGTTTGTCTGAACGCGCTAATCTCAGGAACTACTAATCCGATTTGAAAAATTCTTTTTGCATTAGATAGCCCGTTTATTGAAGAAGGCTATAGGTCATTTATCATATAATATATAGTTTATCTATTTTACACCAACCGTTAAAATACACCTAGGGACGAGCTCGAGCGAAGCGAGAGTGAGCCGCTAGTTAATATTATAAACGTGAAAGTTTGGATGGGTGTTTGTTACTAAATCACGCCAGAACGGCTGAACGGAACCGGATGAAATTTGGCACAGAGATAAATTATAGCCTGAATAGCACATAGGTTACTTTTTATCCCGGAAAAATGTACGGTTCCCGTGGGATAGATTTATGTTTGTTCTTCATAAGGGACGAGCGAAGCGAAGCGAGGGTGAGTCGCTAGTTGATTATATTATTCATGAATAATTTACCTATCGTCGGCTGACATCGTTTTTATAATAGTTTTTATAATAGTACATAGCAAATTAGGTATATATCGCACAGTAAAAACCCGTTTATTTATTTCTTAGCCTACAGTGTCTTACTTGGTTTAAAGTTTTAATTTTCTAGTATCTAGTGTAAAATACAATCTATAAAGTACTTATCAATTCTATTTGATAGTTTATATAGTAGTATAGTATTAAAATATTATCTATGTATACATTACGAAACGTTTACATAATTCTGATATGATATTTTTTTACACGAAATTATTTATAGTTCATAAAGAAACTTGAAATATGTTTTGGTCAGTGACCCTCCCAAATCCATGCGTAACCTATTGGATTTAACAAAATAAAGCAAATAGGCTCGAACTCGAATGGCTTAATAGTAGCTATTGAAAAGCTCTCCTTTCAGTTGTCAGATCAAAGCTCGATAATATCACAGAGTACATTTTACTATACTAGTAATAATATCAAATTATTGTACTGTAACAGAAAATACATGGTTTTTTATAGTTTTAACTTATATGACACTTAAAATATGTTTACTACCCCAACTCCTACTCCCCAGCACTGGAAGGCGGCTCAGCTCGGTGGGCGGTGTGCCATGCGGGTTGCTCCTGGTACTTCTCTGATAGCAGAGGATAGGAGCAACGCCATGGCTGTTGTAGCCTACTTCGGCAGGCCTGCCGTCGGGGTGTCGTGGTTGAGTGTCTAAGTGAACCTGCGACGCCCCATTAAAACGAAGGAGTTTCTGTAGTGTTTTGGTTGGTAGAACTGGCTTTTCTGGCCGGTGTGTCCCACATATGTAACCATCTGTATGCAGGTGGTATACGTAAATGCATTTCCCAACATTAAAAAGAAATATTTAAATTGACTTACTAGAATTGTTTACACTCGTATAATTAATGATTTTTTTCTGATTTTCCCCATAATGGTAAGCTCTACACTGAAGAAAATTATATATTACCTATTTGTAACTTATCGTAATAGAAAACAATTTCAACTAGCAAATTAGAGCAATGAAACCCTCTTTTACATCGGTAAACATAGATATATAAATTTACTTAACCTTTTTAGAGTCGATTAAGAACTACAATGTAAAGATTACAGTACCTACTACGAAGGTCAAGTAACCAATTACGTAAAACTGAGTTATTTTGTTTCATTCGCTTACAGGAAGTCATTCGTAACATATATGTACATATGAAATATATATGTTCATATGTATAGTTTAAATTAATTTTTAATATTATTAACCAATAAAACATTTTCAAACTTATATTTTTTTAAAAGTTATTCAAAAAATAAGTAAAAAAAAACTAAAATAATAAATATAAATAAGTCAAGATACAATAAAACGGAAATATATCAAAAATAATTAACTTCCATTAATTACCATGGTGCAAGTGAAAATTTTAGATGGGACCTTAGAAGGAGAAAAAGTTATAAATGAATTTGGTGGATCTTTTTATAGTTTTAAAGGTATCCCATATGCAAAACCTCCAATTGGGGAACTAAGGTTTATGGTAAGCTACAAAATAAGTTTTTTTTTTAAATAAGTAAGCGAGGAGAGCAATGAAAAGCTCAAATTTGTATTTTTGGAAACTATGCAATTTCCATTGCGAAGTTAAATCCTTCAAGTTATCATTTTTTTAGGCAAGGTAGGCAATTTAGTAAAATTAAATGTTTCTATAATTACCCACACTGTCATACTAAACGGATGATTAATCCTCGTTAGTTCAATCCTCCACATACTTGAGGCCCTGGGTTTGAGGTTGGGTTTAAAAATCACTATTGAGTCTTGTGTCAAGAAATTCTCAATATAAGCCCGGAATTGTGAAGTTGGCTGGATATCACTATTATGCCTTGAAAAATCGGCCTTAATTCTTATCTCTCACGGTTAATATCAGACTATAGCAGTCTTCATGAATAGAAGAATGAAAGGAAAAGTGTCTTCATTTTAATGTATGTGACTAATAACATCTAATTTTTTTTTATCATATTTTTGCTACATTATAAAAGTCATTAAGGCTTTCAATCTTCAAAAGAAATATATTATGTATATAATTATTATATTGTGTGATAAAAACATCTTAGTGTGTAAATCTAAATCGCACTTGACTATTTTTAAATTTTAGGCACCTCAACCGGTGGAACCATGGCATGGTGTGAGAAATGCAAAAGAAGAAGGTTCAATATGTATTCAGCATGATATTTATATCACAAACCAATGTAGTGGACATGAAGATTGTTTATATTTAAATGTTTATTCACCTGATCTAAAACCGCGTCGACCTTTACCAGTTATGGTTTGGATTCATGGCGGCGGATTCATTTGTGGTAGTGGAACTTCCGATCTGTATGGGCCTGAATTTCTTATTAAAAAGGATGTAGTACTTGTTACGTTTAACTACAGGCTCGAAGTACTCGGCTTTCTTTGCTTAAATACGAAAGAAATTCCAGGCAATGCTGGTATGAAAGATCAAGTAGCGGCATTAAGGTGGGTCCAAAAAAATATAAAATATTTCGGAGGGGATCCAAGCAATGTAACTATATTTGGAGAAAGTGCCGGAGCAGCGAGTGTTTCATACCATTTAGTGTCTCCGATGAGTGTCGGTCTATTTAGAAGAGCCATATTACAAAGTGGAGCAATTACCAATGGTTGGAGTAGATGCGAACGACCTCGCGATAGGGCACTCACTCTAGCAAGGAAATTAGGATTTTATTCAGAAAATGATATTGAACTTGCAACATTTTTCAAATCTGTACCTGTTGAATCCCTTGTCAAAGTTAAACTACCAGTCACCGTTGCTGAAAATTTTGAAACTAAAGTTAAAGTTTGGCTTGCGGTCGTTAATGAAAAAAAATTCGACAATTGTGAAAGATTCTTTTTTGAAGATGAACTACGAAACAAAATGCCTGACATTCATAAAAATATTGAAATAATAATTGGTTACACTGAACATGAAGGTATTTTGTCCTTAAATGCTGGATTGAATCTTGATGATATTTTTGAACAGTCTAATAATTTTGGAGACTATTTCGTACCTAGTTCTATTGCATACAAAGCTAGTCTTCATGATAAATTAGACTTAGGCAGTAGGATTAAAAAATACTATTTTAAAGATGATATAGTATCGATGAAAAATATAAAACAATTACTGAAATGTTTCTCAGCAAATTTTTTTGTGTATGAAATTATTGCATTGGCCAGGGAAATTGTTAAAAGGAACCAAAATAAACTTTACTTGTATAAGTTTACCTGTAAAACAAAAAGAAATATATTTGCTAAAAAATATGAGACACTAAATATTTTGGGAACAGATGAGATTTTTGTAAGTCATGGGGATGATGTTGCTTATATTTTCCCTTTATCAGCTATTACGGAAAAGGTGAAAGAAAATTCTATTGAATATGACACGATCCAGACAGTTACTAATTTATGGACAAATTTTGCTAAATACGGGTTAGTTTTACTTCTTTAACGGTATATAATTTTCCTATCTGATAATATTTTTAATATCTAATCTAATACCACTTGCCCTCAAGGTTACATTTTGATATTGTGATAAGTATGAAATGTAAATACTAATATAATTTTAACACTTCCTAATACGCAGAATCTTACTGTAGTGCAAAAGGCCAAACAACTGTCTATTTACCTTATACTCAATATAATTATTAATATTAAAGACTTCTTTAAAACATGTATTTGAAATAAGTAGATTTGACTTTTTTTGATAAAACTATTTTTTGTCCAGGATTCCAACACCTAACAATGATACAGGAGTAGAATGGCGCCCTTTCACTATTGAGAAGCAAGATTATTTAAATATTGGTAAAACACTGGCCAGCGAGAACTATCCCGAAAGAGATGAAGTTTTGTTTTGGGATACAATTTACAAACGATTTTTCCCTCATTACACAATGTCCGCCTAAGATTTAATTTAGAAAACATCGAGACAATACAGGTTACACTTAGATGTTTAGTATATTTTATGATTTATGTTTGTGTTAATATAAAATGAATTTAATGCGTTTTTCCTTTCATTTTTCTTTTTTACATAAAAACCTTTTTTTTTTTTTTGGATTTTCGAGATATTTCCATAACGAAAACAACGACCCATCACTTGTTAGACTAAGATTCTAAATCATTCAGAATTCACTAATAAGCTAACATTATTTTAAATTGATAGAATTGGTATAACGAAACAATAGAAACATTACCTATAAACAAACTACTTAATTTAAATTTATTTATAATTAAATTAGTAACTTTTTAATATAAATTAGCGACAGTTAAATATATGAGATATTCGATATAATAATTATAGACAGATTTTTTGCTCTCCATTCGATATTACGTTACATTGACGAAGTAATTAAAGTGTACCACTGGCACACTAGTCATTAACAAGAAAATAGAATTTTACAAAACATATCGAAAATATTTTTTATAATTGTAGGCATGATTTGTTTATCTGGGTGCACGGCAGTACCCCGCCAAGTCGTGCAAAAAATCACATATCATCCTTTTCTTGAAGCCACTCAGGACATATTCGACCCCCCCCCCCTTCCCCCTGTAACTTCATTGTGGATAAAACTAGAAGCTTGAATTTTCAGTGACTAAGCCAACATAATATAAGTATATTTCCAAATGACATTCAATTTGAATTTGTAGTTTAAGAACTATTGTAGGTCTAAACTATTTTATTTTAAAACTTACTCACCCATCATCAAAATTCTATTCATTAAAGAAATAAAGAAATCTAAGAGTATGTATAAACAACTATTTATTTTGCTAAAATATAAGGTTTTTCTGAGACACAATAAGAAATCGCATAAAAATGAATATTAATTTGAATTCATTCATGAATTATTAATGACGACGATATTTAGAGCATATTTATAATTCAGTGAAACGAAGGGTTGCCTTTAGATTTTCTTTTAAAATGCTGTAGAAATGTTAAAGCCAAGACATTTTTTTTCTCACGCTTTAGAGTCGCTAGAAGAAATCTCTTACACAGGTAAATCCTTTGTACATATAGCATCTTTTTATGGGTAAATGTTTTTATGGTACTTTATTATTATTGTTTAATACTCGAATTACAATATAATTTTTACTAATGTTATATAAATTCTTATAAAGTAACTAGTAAGTACATACAAACAACCAAATTGCTACTTTAACGGTATCTGAATCCTATTACATCTATTTCAATAGATAAGCAATCATACTGTCTGTAATTTATCTCGACTATTTTTTTATCGTACCTATGAACCACGTATCCACGTATGCACCACGTGAGCGTAGCCGCGAGTAAAAATTTTATTTAGCTTTATTTGCTTAGCAATACAAACTTTCATCCCCATTTTCACCCCGTTGAGGGATAATTTCCAGGATAAAAACTATTCTGTCCTTCCCAGGGTTTCAAACTATCCTCTTATCAAATTTAATCGGTTCAGTAGATTCAGAGATTACCCCCTACAACGTCACAAACTCACAAACACACACTTTACCTCTTTATAATATTAGTATAAATAAAAACATTAAATAACACCTTAGGTATGTATTTCTGTTTAGTTCCGTTTTTCTCATTATTTATTATTAAGAACTGTTCTCAATCCTTGTTAAAAATCTGTCTGCAAAAACACTAATAAGAAAAAATATAAGAGATATAATAAAAAGTGCAATCCAATAGGTAACAATTAATTAACAAACGTCAAGTGTACATTCGACTTATCAATACTTGTGTGATAAAGTTTATTTGCTGATAACCGGAAAGCCGGATATACCACGACTTTCACCGATCTGTTAACCAGATAAAACATATTTTTTATAAAGTTTCAATAACAGATAAATACGCCTAAAATAGCTTCCCTATCGAAATTCTGACCAGGCTAGTTCTAAATTAATTAATCAATCTTTTTTCTTTATTTTTCACCGTTCTGTTAACCAGCCGAATTTCGTTCTAACTGATGGTAAATAATACCAAGAATATGCCTAAGTAGGCTTATAGTATCCGTGAAGTTACCTATAGTAATTTACCTGTTTATACCCGCTTGTCAGGAGTGTGGTCAAAAAATGGGTATTATTTTATATTTACTATTGGTTAAAACAAAATTCGACTGGTTAAAAGAACGGTGAAAAAAAAATAGTAAAATTTTGTTCAATTAATTTAAAAATAGCCTGGCCAAGCTCTCGATAGGCAAGCTATTTTAGGCGTATTTATTTATTATTGAAACTTTATAAAAAAAATATGTTTCATCCGCTTAACAGATCGGTGAAGGTCGTAGTGTATCCGGCTCTTTGACCATGAGGACTTGTTTACTTATGCTTGCGCAAACCAAAACTCTTAATTACTGTCATCGTTTAAGTTCAAATAAGTAATGAGTGAGATATTAAACTATATTTTATTTAAATAAATAAAATAAAACATATAAAATGGAACATTATTATCACCAGTACCTTCACACCTATACTGAAAGATTACAGCGGTTTGTCGTCATTATTTTCTGCGTAATGTTTATCTGAATAATAATCGTTAAAGTTGGCATTTAATTTACCAGAATAAACAAATTGTATTTGAAGCCATTAACAAGAAAATTGAATTGAATTGAACATAATATAGTATATCTGCCTCTATAACTGCCTCGGTGGTGTAGTGGCTAGCATGTACGGCTGCACATCCTGAGGTCCTGGGTTCGAGTCCCGGGTCGGGCCAAGTTTAGTTATTGAGTCTTTCTGTCTAGTAAGCCTCAGTAGCAGCCCGGAGTTGGGAAGTTGGCGGTGTTTCACCCCCGTGCCTCGGAGAGCACGTAAAGCCGTCGGTCCTGCGCCTTAACTCTCACCGGTCGTGTCGAATAGTCGTCCCACCGGAGTATGAGAGTGACAGGAATAGAGAGTGCACTTGTGTCTGCGCGTACATTTGTGCACTATAATATCTCCTGCGCAGTTGGCTAGTCTCAATGAGATTGGCCGCCGTGGCCGGAATCGGTCAGGAGGACATTATTATTATTACATTATTATTAGTATATCTAACAATCTCTACAGTATTTTTTTTTTCAAATGGGAATTGGGAAATTTGTATGTTTATTTCTTCCACGCTGACATAGCTAGACTAGAGGATGTGGGTGTTTAGTCGACAGATAAGCTATGACCTGGAGTAATATTTAGGCTATTATTGTTAGGGTACCTAGAAACACGCTCGAGCCAAGCAAGGGGAAATCACTAGTATCTTTAAGAGTGCGCCATGACATCGCTACGATTTGGATTCAGAAGATCGGAATGACAAGATAATGTTCAACCGAGAGTGAGAAGTATAGAGCGTTAGATGCTCAACGTATTTAAGCGCCAAAACAGTTATTAATTCATTGTAAAATAATTAAAAAACCGATCGAAAAATGAAATTCGTTAACTGAATAAATATTTCTAGGCTTTCTGATAACCAAAAAACCCTACAAATTAGTGAGCTATTTTTAAGATAAATAGAGTGCGCAAAATATATATTTAAAAAAATATATACATATATATTCGAGGAAATTTTCACCTATCGTGTTTTCAAATTTGGCAATCTATACATATTATAAAATTCTAACGAAGCCGAATCTGTACATTAAATATTTTCTGGAAAATCTTATTGAAATAGACATTATTATCGATACAGAGGCCGAATCTATAGTTTTTAGAATTTTTGTCTGTCTGTCTGTCTGTCTGTCTGTCTGTCTGTCTGTCTGTCTGTCTGTTACCGCATCACAGAAAAACCACTGGAGGGATTTTGATGAAATTTGGTATGATGATAGCTGGTTATCCGGGTCAACATATAGGATACTTTTTACCGCGGGAAAATATCTCATTTCTGAGAAAAAATACAAAAACTGGTTGAAACAAAACCACAATGATACTATCTGTAAACAGTTTAGCAAGATAACTTATTAAATATGGTAAAAACTATAAAAATAGCTTATCTTGAAAATCAAATTATCAATAGCGCTATTTTATCTATTAAAATTGTTATTTATTTAATATTTATTTGTGTTATTTAGTTATTCGACAATAGATGTCGCCATGTGTTTTTAAAATACATAGTTTTAATTTCAAAAAAATGATTGTAAAGATATGACCTTTCCACGATTTTATTAGAATTACTCTAAATTACTCGCAGCCCCGTCCGTGTTTAAATGATCAGTAAAGCAAACTTTTTGGCTTAATAAATTAGTAACTATACATATTATAATAAAATTGTAACTAAGCGGAATCCGTAAATTTAATATTTTACTTAAAATCTTATTGAAATATTCATTATTAGCAATGTAGAGCGATAGATAATGAAATTTGGTACGGTGATAGCAGGTTATCCGGCTTAACATATAGGATACTTTTAACCGCAGGAAAATATCTCATTTCTGAGAAAAAATACAGAAACTGGTTAAAATAAAAGCACGATGATACTACTATTTTAGCAAGGTAACTTATATATGTTAAAACTATTTAAAAAGGCTTATCGTAAAAAAAATATCAATAGCGTATTTTATTCATTAAAATAATTATTCCGATATTTGACAATAGATGTCGCCATGTGTTTTTAAAATACGTTGCTTTAATCGAAAAAAAAAATGTACAGATATGACCTTTATATGACTTTATTAGAATTACTAAATTACCCGCGGCCCCGCCCGTGTTTAAATTTTCAATCAAACAAACTTTTTGGCTTTATAAATTAGTAATATATTATATTATATTTGTTGGCCGAAACAATTTTCCAATGAGAATATTTGTACATTTTTATTGTTTAGTAAATAATGTTAAAATTTTTTAATCTTTTAATATAAAAATTGGGCAAATGCAAATCCAACTCGCGCATTATAGGTTTCATATAATAAAATACTATGTTGTTTTTTTTACTTCCATGTTTTGTTAGATTAACACTGAAATAAATACGAATAATATTTACGTTTCCACAATATCTACTCATTTTATCAACCGAAAAAAACGTTCGATTTATATTATTTTATAACATTTTATGGAAAACAAGTTTATGGCTGTTAAACTGACAAAGCGGGTAACTAAAAATATTTCATATCTCAAAAAATACGAAAAAGTATGTTAGGAACTGTTATACCTCAACTTTTTCAGTTTTTTTTTTTGATACCATTTCTTGGAAGGTAAAGGCTTAAAGGACACAATAAAATGCTTACGAGTTTAATCATATTAGCCGGGCCATATGCAATAATAAGAAGTATTTGCTTAGAATTATTTACTTGCAATGAAAGTAATGTATAATGTAAGAGTATACTAATGTGTAAAACCTAAGAATTTGGTTTTTGATCATTTGAACGCGGGCGGAGCCGCGGGAAATGCTAGTTCAATATAAATGTCCGAAGTATCATTTCCCTAAATATCAAAGTGGTAACTTTCACAGATTCTGAGATAAATAACGATGTCTAGGTACAAAATTGCCTTATACACACTTAAAAAAGTGGTTTGCCATGCAAAAGAAACGGCATCAATGCAAATCTTGAAAACTGGTAGCATTTCAATTTAACTTATTTGTTAAACATGGTTTGAATAACAAAAATAGAAGCACTATTTTATAAAAAAAAAAAATCCATATACAAAAAACACAATTCTGAATTAGTACCTCCCCATTTCGAAATGAGTCAATAAAAACAATTTTGCCTCTTTCGGTTACTGAACCTCCACATTTTTTGTAAAGATTATAGAAGATTTTGCTTATACATATAGCTACATTATATACGTATAAATATAATGCCTTTAACTATCATCTATACAGATAAATAAAATTGGAGTGTCTGTTTGTAATATTAAAATAACCGCTTTTTACTAAACGCGTATGGATTTATACATGGTACATATACCAAAACAACATTTTTTTACAATTTTTGTCTGTCTGCTTGTCCCGGCTAATCTCTGAAATGGCTGAACTGATTTTGACGGGACTTTCACTGGCAGATAGCTGATGTAATAAGGAGTAACTTAAGCTACTTTTATTTTAGAAAAAAAATAGGATCCCACGAAAAGAAATGAAAACCAAATTAATTAATTTTGTTTTGGGAAGCAACCTAAGGACGTACCCGAGCGAAGCGAGGGTGAGTCGCTAGTATTACCTATATAATTTTAGGACTACGATTTTATTAGTCTTATGTCTAAAACCGCAGCCAACACGACAACCGACAATTTAATTTAAATAAATCATTGTTCTTTTCTTTTTTGTAACTTGTTTTTCTCTGTCTGCACACAAAAGATGTACCAGGCAACGCTGGTACGAAAAATCAAATAGCAGCATTGCTATGCGTTTTGAACATACGTAATTTTGGTGGTGACGACGACAACAAAATATATTAATTTTTAAAACATCAATTCATTTAATCAACATTAACTAAAAGCACTTTTACTACATATTATAAATAAAAAAGTTATATATGACTGGAGTACAAACATTCGTGCTTATCACACAAATGAATGCCCATAGCGGGAGTCGAACCCGTGACCGCTGGCAAGTATGAATAAATATTTAATTTAAAAAGGTAATAATTCCTCAACCTGATTATGACGTGATGCAACCTGAAACAATAAAAATACAATCGTTAGAAATTTCAGCGCAAATATCCGATACCAATTAGCTGTGAGAGAATTTACACATCCAAGTCTACGTTTACATTATTAAAAGCTTTACATGTTTAAGCTTACATTTTTAAGCTTAAATAACATTTTCTAGTACCGAAAAGAAATAAATTATAAGGCACAAATAGCACAAAGAAAATTTTTGAAAGATTTCTCTAAAAAAATAATTTTTAAAAAAGATTACTTTTTAAAAACTTTTACTTTAACTTTACTGAATTAATTTCAAGTTATGTTCTTTATTTCCTCAGCCTTTGTACTTAGAGTAGTCCTAGATAAATATTTACATATAGAGTTGTCATGTGATAAATAAATAGTGTATTTTAAATAAAATTATTTTTTCGGATTATTTCGCGGATTTATTTTGATTTTTGATTCCTGACGTTTCGAATGCTTTACAGCAATCACGGTCACGGGAGAAACTAAAGTTTTAAACATCTCAAAGGCGTTACCATAGTTACCATAAGTACGTACACTTGTTACCAAAATCAACCAAACCAAAAATCAAAATAAATCCGCGAAATAATTCGAAAAGATAGTTTTATTTAAAATGTCAAATATTCGCATAAATCTAAAAAAGTATTATGTAAATAGCATATGTTATAAATTACATTTCTTCTGCTACTTTTTACTTTTTGATATGTAAACCTTTGTCGTATGTAAACCTTATATGCAATATAAAGCAATGTCTTTAAATTGGTGCTATAATGTTGGTATTTTAACTTGACTGCCTCTCTGGTCTAGTGGTCAACATACGCGTACGCGTTTGTTGTTTGTTGGTTGGTTGGTTGCTTGGTTAGTTATGCGGGTTGCTCCTGGTACTTCTCTGATAGTAGAGTGTACTGTGGAACAACCTCATGGTTGTGTGATCTACTTCGGCAGACCTGCCTACGGTGCGTCGTAGTTGAGTGCGTAAGCAATCTTGCAACGCCTTAAGACGGGGGAGGTTTTGTTGGGTTTTAGTGGGTATTATTGGCTTTTCTAGTCGGTGAGTCTCACATAATCACCTGTATGTCTGCAGGTGGTATGCGTAAATGCATTTCCCAATATAAAAAAGTTTACTTAGTTGGTTGGGTTAAGTATATATATTAAATGGATTTTTTTGGAGAATACTGAGTTTCTTCTTAGGTCAGACCATCCAGTTGAGGATGACCCATATTTCGGAAAGCACGTAAAGCCATTGCGTTTGCACCCAATCCTTTACCGATCGTGTCAAATTGTCGTTTCATCAGCCTTTGAGTCTAAAAGGAATAATTAATATCTCCAGCATTACATGGCTAGTCTTCATGATCGGTGGATGGCCAAAATATGTCAGAAGGAAACCTTACTAATTCTTACTTATTTCATTAGTCATTAGTATATTCGTTGTTTTGTTTCATCATATAATCTTAAATTTTCTACAACCTTTAACGATTCTAAGTGCCTCTCGTATAAGCCAACAGGTAAAAACATAAAGTACTAGCATATTCCCGTGGTTATGCCGGCATAGTTCAATTATATATTACTATATGTCTTTATAAATTATAGTTTACTAGCAGAACCCGCGGCTTCGCTCGCACTAAAACTACAAAAAAAAAACCTTAAAATGTAGATTTCATAAAAACTTTCATCCCCTATTTTACCTCCTTATGAGATAAATTTCGAAAAATGATTTAACGTGTTTTAACACGTATTTGTTTAATTGTATTGAAAAGCATTAATACCAAGTTGTAAGTAATCCAGATCATAAATATTTTATTGGGTATATTATAACGTGTTTTTTTCCGTGGCAACGAGATAATCTCCCGCGATATAAAGTAGCCTATATCACTCTCCATCCATCCAACTATCTCCACACAAAAAACCACGCCAATCCGTCACTTTGTTTCAACGTGAAAGAAGGACAAACAAACAAACACTTTCACATTTATAATATTAGTATGGATATATTACTTTAATATACATATAAACTATATTACTGTAAAATTTGGCTTAAAACAGTAAGAAAAATAAATTTCAACATCCCCAAAAACCTTCGCGGTTATAATATTAGTTATTTTATTTAGTTATTAAGATGGATATCAAACTAATCCATACTTAATATTACAAATGTAAACGTGTATTTGTTTGTCCTTCTTTCACGTCGAAACAGAGTGAAGGATTGCCGTAATTTTTTGCGTAAAGATTATTGGAAGGCTGGAGATTGACATAAGCTACTTTTTTACCACGGAGAAGACGTTATAATACAACTCACAACAACTCATCATACGTATGTATGTACCAACTGTTAAAACGTTCCTAGGGACGAACTCGAGCGAAGCGACGGTGAAGCGCTAGTATTATTATAATTGTAGAACACTATCCTCGAAATAGATACTCGTTATTTTGTACAACACAATATAAGATGTCAAATACCTAAACATATAAGAATCTGTAAGCGGAAATCAACGTAGGACCCATATCAATATCCATTACTTTTGCCGCTCTCGTTTTTGATATCTTTTGTTACTTATTTACTTCATTTTCGACATTCAAAAGGCGTATGTCATGAAACATATTATCACACATTCTTTACACATAGCACCATCTAGTTCCATGATAAGCTACGAAGCCCGTGTTATAGATGCCAGATAGTTGATACACTACACGTGTATAACTTTAAATACATACATATTATAAATATAAACACCCATAACTGGAATACAAACATTCGTCCCACAAATGAATGCCACCAGCGGGGCTCGAACCCACGACCGCTGGCACACCAAGTAGGGTCACTACAAACGTGTCGTCACATAAATACATACATAAGATACTTGTTTTTCAATGTGTTACATAAGATATTTTTGATAGAATTATCTTTTTTACACATTAAATCTCAAATTTAGCTAGTTGCTTTTTAGTTTATCTCATTTTTAGTATTGGAATATACGCTAAATAGTAAATATCCACATAATGTTATCACAGCATCAACAATATTCGGCCTATACTCGGAATGTACCCAGAGGCATACAATCAAATCACTGCTAATAGCCTTGTCGTTCTGCTAATTAATTTACGGACTTAGGGAGCGGCCCTAAACTGATGTAAATCTTATTTATGTATTATGTCCACTAGATTTTATCATTAGTTCGATTTTATATTTATCACTTCCAACCTTACAATTTTTCTTCATCGTTTCGATAAACTTTGAATGGAGTGCTTCATTTAACTACTGATAATGTTGTGTGAATTGGTTGGTGGATCGATCAGTCGTGGTCGGAAGTTTTGAATCAGGAACCAAAAATCAAAATTATCCGCAAAAAAAATCCGAAAAGATAATTTTACTTAAAATGTCAAATCTTCGCGTAAATCTAAGAGAATAGTATTATATATATATATACTAGCGACTCACGCTCGCTTCGCTCGCTTAAGTAGTTAAGTCGTACCTAGGTACGTTTTCACGGTTAGCTATGTTCATACATAAATAGTAGCTTGCTACTCCTAAGATATTCATTTAAATTATATAGCGATTTACCCTCGCTTTGCACGGGTACGTACGCCGTACGCGGATTTTGTTCTCAATTTCATGGGTTTTAAATTTTTTTCGCGGAACCCTGATTCTTTTTCTAAAATAAAAGTAGCCTAAGTTACTCCCTATAACATCAGCTATCTGCCACTGAAAGTCCTGTCAAAATCGGTCCAGCCGTTTCGGAAATTAGCCGGAACAAACAGACAGACAGACAGATAGACAAAAATTGTAAAAAATGTTTTTTTGGTATATGTACCGTGTATACATCCATCTGCATTTAGTAAAAAGTGGTTATTTTAATTTTACAAACAGACACTCCAATTTTATTTATCTGTATATATATATATATATATATATATATATATATATATATATATATATATATATATATATATATACTTTTTTCTATTCTATTCGTCGATTTCATTTTCACTATCCTTTGCCAGTTGCCTGGAAAAGATTCCTCATATAGCGATAAGACCGCCATTGTATACTTCTAATATTTAATTTCTTTTATTCTGTATATTTTCCTGGTGTACAATAAAGCCTATTCATTCATTCGTTATTTGTATGGTAAGAATGCTGCCATTAATCGTATTCTTATTATGAACGCGAAAGTTTCTAAGAGAGTGTTTGTGTGTCTGTTTGTTACTCCGTCCATTAAAATGACTGGACGGTTTAGTACTGGCTAGTACACATAGGCTAGTAGCTAGTACTGTTAGTCACCTAGGGATGAACCAAAAGGAGGTAAGTCACAAGTAACAGGATATTGCTCTTGGTCAGATGTTCCATTTTTCCGCCACCAAAGATTTTATTTTTATTTTATTTTTTTATTTATCTACCATAAAAAATATGTTATACAAAATAAAGTAACAGAATGTCGGCAAAGGATAACTTATCTCTTTAAGAGATTTCTTCCAGAAACCCTTGAGAAGTGAGAAAATAATTTAATTTAGTACGGTGTACAGTACAGCATTAAATGGTATAAACTTAATATTAAAATATATCAAATAAGTATTATAATTATACAAAAATAAATATATTTATACACACATACATACATACAGACATATATACCTACATATATGTTTACATATACCTACATACTTATACAGTATAATTTATATAAGATCATAACTAAAGGAAAAATCTACCAAAAATTTACAAGAAACAAAATAAATTAGACCTTTAGTATTTTTTATTAGCCTTGTTATATATTTGTAATGCTGCAAGTATATAAAAATAAAACATTTTCATTACATAAAATACCTACTCGTAATTACAAAACAAAATCTGTACATGATTTTTTTTTTAAAAGCAATTACTGTTGTCTGTTACGTGTAGCGCAGGTAATAAAATCACCAAAAGAATTATAATTATTGAAAATTTTGTCTGTTTATCTATGTGCATTTCATGCAAAAAGTACAGAACCAATTTTAATAAAATTTTGTGTAGTGATAACTTATTAATTGGTTCAACATTTAGTATACCTTTTATTACAGGAAAATTATTTATTCCCACGGGAAAACACAATAACTTGTTCTGTCGAGTCATCCATTGAAATTTACATGGCTAACACTAGCTAAACCTTAAGAGATTCATCAAAACAGAGTCCAAAAAAATAGTACGTCTTAAAAAGATCTACAGGAAGGTCCGCAATAGCATGCCGCAACTATTTTTATCTATTTAAAACGTACCTAGGGATGCGAGTGTTATAGTAGTTAATTAATATACGGAGACACTTTATAATAGAAGCGGAGTTTATATTTGTTATAGATAACTATATATATATATATATATATATATATATATATATATATATATATATATATATATATATATATATATATATATATATATATATATATATATATATATATATTAATGTTATATTTTTTTTATTTATTTATTTATTTATTTAACAAGTACAAGAACAAATTAAGTTATACACTTATACAGTAATGCAGTAATACAGTAAAGGCTTGTACATTTTAATTTCAAATAGTTGGGTGAAGTACTGTACTCCTTGCTAGGTTATGAAAATAATCTGTATTAAGGAGTATCAGTCCCGTTCCCCTTTTGATATTTAAAAATATAATTATTATGTACCGTACAATATGTTTCGTAAATTACAATACTAAGTTCTAGCGTTAGCAGCAACATTAACTCGTTAAGTAAATAAATGTATGAAAATGATACTTGATAAATGGATGAATGTGTGTGTGTGTGTGTGTGTGTGTGTGTGTGTGTGTGTGTGTGTGTGTGTGTGTGTGTGTGTGTGTGTGTGTGTGTGTGTGTGTGTGTGTGTGTGTGTGTGTGTGTGTGTGTGTGTGTGTGTGTGTGTGTGTGTGTGTGTGTGTGTGTGTGTGTGTGTGTGCGTGCGCGTGCGCGTGCGCGTGCGTGTGCGTGTGGGTGTGCGTGTGCGTGTGCGTGTGCGTGTGCGTGTGCGTGTGCGTGTGCGTGTGCGTGTGCGTGTGCGAGTGCGAGTGAGAGTGTGAGTGCGAGTGAGTTTATGTGTCTAAGTTGTTATATGTAATCAACTATATTATGATGTTTCTTAAATATTGTATGTTTCATTTTCCGTCGGGCTGTTTCTTTGTCGTACATACATTCATTGTATAAATTAACAGTTATTAACTTAAAATGTACCCCAAATTTAAAACCATTTTAAAAGTTACTACGAGTATACCACCCTTAGGTAAATTAAATTTATTTATTCTATTTTGGGTTGTGAATTTCACATAGCAAAAATCAATTTTTTTTAAAATTATCAGATAACTCCATTAACTTTCGTCTTAGAGATAGTGTCAAGAGGAGAGAGGGTATCGTGGAGGGTTCTTTCGAAGCTTTCACACTGCTCAAATTTTGAAAGTCTTTTATTATCTACACTTGTGACTTACATCAATATAATTGAAATGAAAACAAAATTACGCATTGATTTTTTTTTATTTGCATTTGGGGTACCTCATAACGGCCAAATAAACAGGTTTTAAGATTTTGTCCGTCTGTCTGTGTTAGATCGTTTGTTTTTATATCGTATTAGTATTGTTTTCATAGTGGTTGTTAAAGATACAATACTAAGTACATAGTAGACTTAGTAAAGTGTGGCATTAGCTTAATATTATCACCAACATGTACCTTTAATTTAATATTTTGTTTATATTTAAAACTAGTGATTTACCCTGGCTTCGCTCTGGTGCGTCCCTAGGTACGTAGCGTTGCAACAGTTTAATATATTACTCTTTAAGAGGAATAATTCCGTAATACATTGTTTTCATTATACTTTCTTAGAATATTTGATATTTTAAATTTTAAATAAAACTATCTTTTCGGATTTTTTCGCGGATTTATTTTGATTTTTGGTTCCCGGCGTTTCGAATGCTTTACAGCAATCGTAGTCACGGGAGAGACTAAGGTTTGATAAAAAATCAACATAATTTCGCCAAAAAATCCGAAAACATAGGTAGTTTTATTTAAAACATTGTTTTCATTATGATGATGATGATGATGACACGTTTGGTTCAGTTTGTAGTGACCCTACTTGCTGTGCCAGAGGTCGCGGGTTCGAGTCCCGCTTGGGGCATTCATTTGTATGATGAGCACGAATGTATTGTATATATACTCCAGTATTGGGTGTTTATATTTATAATATGTATGTATTTAAAGTTATAAATCGAAGCTTACCATGGAACTAGATGGTGCTGTGTGCTTATGTCCAAACATATTTATATAACTCTATTGGTTTACGCGGCGCACACCAATAAAGCTACCAGTCGGCATGACTGATTGTAACAAAAGACTAATATTCTATCCTTGTCAAACTATAAGAAATCAAAGAAGCTGATATAACTAAATATTAAATAAGTTAGTAATATTGCGACTGTCACTATTATATAGAAAAAATGGAAAGGAAAAGTGAGTATTTGTTTCATAACAAAATTGCGTGAGCGGACAATCTTTATCAAACTTCCGCGTAACAGGGAACGTCCGAGGCGTCGATGGGGACATGCGAGGGGCCGTGATGTATAGCGGGAGTCGATACTGTTTCTCAAACCTTCATGTTTTGAACACGATGACAATGATATTTTTGTAACATATATCAAGTAGATTGGGTATAGGATCGATGAAGTATAAACTATGGCTGCTTATACATCTTGCAACCCTTAAACAAAATAAAAAGTGTAGCCTGATACATTTCTAAAGGCTTTCTTAAACGTTAAAAAAGTTAAATTTATTTTTACCTATTCCACGTCTTTTGAAGTGAAAATGTCAGTTCGGTTACGTCAATAATATATTTTTAATATTTTATGACTTACGTAAGGTTGTCGCAAACTTAGATATCATAACGTAGATATTTCCAAGTTCTCTTTCACGCCTAACCTCAAAATTTTACATGTAATTTGTACATAGAATATAGATAAGATTCTTAAAAAACTTAACAAGGCCTTATACATAAATTTGTCTTCAATTTATACTATTTTAATAGAAGATATATTCCACGAAGCTAAAATATCTCAATCGCTTGATGTCATCAGACTTGTAATTAGATTTCAATCCCTTCTTAGAACTTTGAGGAACAAAGTTAGCTAGTTTGTCAAGCTTGGTAGTTAAAAGAAGAGTATTTTAAAGTGCTTTATAAGTAAAGATAAAAGAAAAGCACGCCTGAAACTATAGTCGTTAGTGGTTTACAGCCTGCTGTAAACTTTGTGATACGTGTGGTACGAAAATATATGGTAAACTTGTTTCTTAAATAAAATTCTAGAAAATATCGTACTTTAAAATTAATTACTTTTTGTTGATGTTCTTTAGCAATAATTTAACGACACGTTTAGCTCAGTTTGTAGTAACCGTACTTGCTGTGCTAACAGTCGCGTGTTCGAGTCTCGCTAGGGGCATTCATTTGTTGATGGGCACAAACGTTTGTTCTCCAGTCATGGGTGTTTATATTTATAATATATATATATATATATATATATATATATATATATATATATATATATGTATGTGTGTGCATTTAAAGTTATATATGTGTAGTGTATCAGCTATCTGGTATCCATAACACAAGCCTCGTAGCTTACCATGGAACTAGATGGTGCTGTGTGTTAATGTCCCAACATATTTATTATATTTATTTAATAATAACCATAATTGAACTAATAGTAGTCACAATAGTATGACTGCGTAAATTTGTATGCGTGTATGTTTATTACTTCTTCTTGCTGAAACGGACTCGGATAATTAGTATACAGATGGATTACCTGGAGTAACACATAGGCACCTAGGGATGCACCCGAGCAAAGCGAGGGTAAGTCGCTGGTATTATACGTATTTTACGAAGAGTCTACTTAGAACTTCTAATAATAAAAATAGAAAGCGGTTTAAATATTAATTTTACCTAATATTGAATTTAAATACAAAAATGAAATTCTTTAAATATTTGTTTCGCATTAATTAATTTAAATAGTTTGACATGCAGTGACCCTTTCCACTAGGCGATTCCACGGCCATTTTGCAATACATTGTTTGTTCAATTTGTACCCTCCAACCTCAAGAGACCAAGTACCACGTTATGATAACAGCTCAAAAATATTTCGTCACTCTTAAGTTAAGGGAATAGGAGCGATATTAAAGTAAAACACTAGTATATTTAAATTTCTTCTTCTCTGCACATCTTGAAGGTAACTTACGTTTATCACTGACGTAAGTTCGATGAACTTTCCTTGCAGCCGATCATAAGAACTTTGTTTACTTTTAACCATATATGTAGGTACTTATTCAGAACAGAAAGTTTGAGCTTTCGGTTTATATTTAAAACTAACAGAACCCACGGCTTTGCTCGCGTTTAAACTACCACCACTATTACTCCACCACTGAGAACAGAGAATGGCATAACAGCTTTTATATAATTTGAAGACTGTTTTATTTCTATAAAAAACAAAAGAATAAATACAGTATAATACAGCTAATATTACATTAAAAAAAGTCTACGCTGTATATTGCTTAAAATCGTAAGTGTGCGCATTGCTTAATTCATATTCTGCTTTATTTCGATCGTTTTGGTAATTCTATGTTACGTTTACTCACGATTATTAAAGAAACATAAAATAAAAATAAATAATAATAATAAATATTTTAGGATATAAACACATGGCACCATCTAGTTTCATGGTAAGCTACGAGGCTTGTGTTATAGATACCAGATAGTTGATACACTACACATATATAACTTTAAATACATACATATTATAAATATAAACAACCATGACTGGAGTACAAACATTCGTGCTCATCACACGAATAAATGCCCCCAGCGGGACTTGAACCCGCGACCGCTGGCACAGCAAGTAGGGTCACTACAAACTGAGCCAAACGTGTCGTCAAATAATTACAAGTCTGCTTTTTGAACGTTGAGCAAATTGAATTTCGCAGAAAAAAAAAAAAAAAAAAACAAAAAATGATTGAGTCGAGCATAATAAAGTTTATTCATAATTTTCTAATTTTTATCAAATTCTAAAACAAACCTTTATTTCTGAAATAGAAAGATATTTTGAAGGCGAATTTCGTTTTGAACTCGGCAAGACATTGTAATTAATGTCTTTAGAAATATCGTCAAGTCGGGCAGCACTTAAAAGTAAATTAAATTTTCTAAATAGATTTTGAAACCTTTCTTACACTTCAATCTATTGAATGTTTAAAACTCTTTAAATCTATATTTTTATATTTTTTCATAGCGATATGGTACAATCGTATAAACTTACTTCTGAAATTTATCAAAAATAACAAAAAAATTGATGAGATCCATAATATTTTAAATGTGAAAGTGTGTTTGTTTGTTAGTCCTTCTTTCACGTCGAAACAGAGTGACGGATTGGCGTGATTTTTTGTGTGGAGATAGATAGATCATCTAATTATGTATTATATATATAAATGCGAATATTTGTATGTGTGTGTGTATATTTGTTACTCCTTATCACTAAAACAACTGGACCGATGTGGACGAATTTAGTACACAAATGACCTGTAATAACACATAGCCGAAGCAAGAGTAAGTCGTTAGAAATATTTTTTTACAACATGCAATATCTTGCAGAAACCATATTAAAAAAGTACAACGATTAAAAATTAAACGTGATACGAAAAATGAATATTTATATTATTATTATAATATAACATACCTATTACGATGTTACCACTAAGACAATGGGTACTCATTACAGAAAAATAATTCTATAATTTTATTTCTATATAAATCATTTACAGAAAACAATGGATATACAAAATAACGGACAGAAACATATTAAAATGACGAAAAATATCTAAAACACTGACGATATTAGGATAGTCTGTAACTCATTTATACTGCTAGTGTCTAGTTGGGGAGCGCCGGGTATTTAACATGCAAATACATCCACCGGTATCTGAAACGTTTTATTAACACGACTTCGTATTCGGAGTAAAACGCTGCGATCATCCAAATTATTATATTAATTATTATATTATATTAATAATTATATGTGTCTTAGCTATATTTAATAACGACCTTTGCTTATTTACAACTAGCGACTCACCATCACTTCGCTCGGGTTCGTCCCTTGGTTGTTTCCCAAAACAAAATTATTATTATTTTTTTTCGTTGGACCCAATTTTTTTTTATAAAAGTAGCCTAAGTTACTCCTTAT
Source organism: Fabriciana adippe (assembly GCA_905404265.1). Classification (NCBI taxonomy): domain Eukaryota; kingdom Metazoa; phylum Arthropoda; class Insecta; order Lepidoptera; family Nymphalidae; genus Fabriciana; species Fabriciana adippe. The sequence continues at coordinate 1,702,449 of FR989993.1, forward strand.
TACTTCAGCTATCTGCCAGTGAAAGTCCTGTCAAAATCGGTCCAGCCATTTCAGAGATTAGCCGGAACAAACAGACAGACAGACAGACAAAAATTGTAAAAAATGTTGTTTTGGTTTATATACCGTGTATACATCCATATGCATTTAGTAAAAAGCTATTATTTTAATATTAAAAACAGACACTCCAATTTTATTTATCTGTATAGATGTATAGATAAAGAAAATAGTTTAGAGCAACACAGCCAGAGGTCTCAATAAAAACTAAAAACTTAATTAAAACTACACTTGAAATTACATTATAATTAATATGTCTAATGCTACGCGATGTAACAAATTTTAATTAAATTTTAATATTAATGTGAACTCCTATTGAACAAAAGAAAATTGTAGAGTTACGTTATGACGCAAATGCCTGCGAACGTGGGAATGCTGACTCCGCTTCTCAGTCGCCAGCGTAGTGCGCGAGGTTAGCGCTCTACCTATAGCTATGCGCCATAACAAAATTACAAATACACTAACTACATATACAAACAATTATTACTGTACAAGACATATTCGCGTGGAATTGTGGCAGGAATGCTAGCCGCATTCTCCCGCTGAATGGCAATGCCGATTCTTTTTACGAAGAATGGGCCAGCTCTCCTGTCACCAGACGAGGTTTTATGTCTTTTAAGAAGTGTTTAGCACTTTTACTTTGCTTGGTTTAGTATTAAAATATGATATTAATTTAAAGTATCCTTTCGAATGTATATATCGAATGATGAGCGAACAGATAAGTGATACTTTCCATACTTTAAAAAGACAAGAAAATCAAAATGAGAAAAAAAAGGCAATTGACGTTCAATTAATGCGCTAAATTACAAGCTGCCGTCATGGCCATTTTATTTATGGTTCTACTATGGTAGGTTAGATAGTGCAGATAGTCCCCCCCCCCCCCCACAACGTGCGTTCACCTCGTCCTGGTGGTAGGGGGGGGGGGGGGGGGGGGTTCAATAGTGCCCGGCATTACAGCAGAGCGCGAAGCCCAGAAAAGCACTGGGAGGTGGCCCATCTCGGTAGGCGGTATGTCATGCGGGTTACACCTGATACTTCTTTGATAGCAAAGTGAACCATTGGAGCAACCCCATGGTTGTTGTGGTCTGCTTCGGCAGGCATGCTGTCGGTGCGTCGTGGTTGAGTGGGCAAGCGATCCTGCGACGGCTCATTAAGACGGGGAATGTTTCGTTGGGTTTTAGTGGGTGCACCTCCTGACTAAATGCATTTCCCAACGTTAAAAAAAAGTAGGTGTAGATAGTATAGGTAGGCTGGAAAGCAGGTAGTTACAAAGGTAAAGGTTAAAAGACATCAAAATGATTTATTTAAAAAACACCACAACTGTTTTAGTTTATTTAAGTATTTATATGTTCTTATTAAGAGATCAGAAATGAAATATGTATGTCGCTTAATTGGTTTACTCGTCGCGTCCCTAAAGTTAGTTAAATAACTTGGTCAAAAGCTACTAATAGATGGCATATTTGTTTCATGAGTAATATAGTAATACGATTATAAATCGCATTAAAAATTGCCAAACTAACATAACCACATTTATAACTTCAAGCAGATATTGGTAACATTTTAAAATCTATACACAAATACACATCTTTGACAAAATATCGTTTACAGGTTGACTACAGACTTTTATTTCACAAAGCTAAATAACTCTCTGGCAGTGATAGCCCAGTGGTAACGCGCCCGCTTGGGAAACCGAGTGAAGCGGGTTCAAATCCCGGGTCTCGCACCTCTGATATTTTCATGTGCGAATCATTTCTAACATGATTACCACTTGCCTTACGGTAAAGGAAAACAACGTGACGAAACCTGCATGTCTGAGAAAACCTAACAAGTTTTCGAAAGACATGTGAAGTCCGCCAATCCGCACTTGGCCAGCGTGGTGGACTATGGCCTGATTCCCCTCGTATTGAAGGGAGGCTGTGCCCAGCAGTGGGACGTTAAAAATGACTGAATACAAATAACCCTCTGGCCCACGTTTTCTCTTGCAAAGTTTGAAATTCACGCAGCAATTAGAAATAGATTGAAAAGTTGAGTTGAGTTACTTTATCAGCGTTTGCTCTCAGAACGGTGTGAAATAACGCAATAAATAATTTGTATGGCAAAAGGACATATAGGAACGTGCCCGAACGAAGTGAGAGTAAGTCGCTAGTAAGTTATAAAATTACAATAGTTTGAAGTTGTAAAGCAAACGAAATTCATAAAATAAGAAAAATGTTTATGATCTGCGCTCGTGAAATATAACATGCTAATATATTCACTGCCCCCTGAAGAACTGTAAACTAAAAATACACGGTCCAATATTTTGGTATGAAACGCTACGTATTATTTTATTAGGTTTTTTTGCGTTTTCTTTCATTGAAGTAAAACTTATTTACGCACGCTTGATTTGGGGAGTAAGCTGTTGAATGCGTAACAATAGCGTTACGAAAAGTGTGATCGGGTGAGGTGAACGTTTGTTGCCATGGTAACCGTTGTTATTGTCTGACAAATAATATATAATATTATATTCTATCCTTAAATTATATTCTATAAATATATGATTGTAATATGCCTAATATGCGTTATTTAATATTTTTTTAGTATATATCTCACCTATCCTAATTATTTAAAACATAAATTGAATTTCATAAAGAGTACAGATAACCTACAGAAGGTTACTTCTTGCGCATGTACACATTCATACACACACTGTTTAATTTTTTTATTTTTATTGATTAGAAAAAAATATATAGAAAATAATAGCACATAATTTATACGCCACACAGTTGAGCTTTTCTCTAGAGGCAAGAAGTATAATGAACAATTAATTTCTTCATATAGCTTATTTATATACTTCCACAAGCGGCAGTTACTTAATTGCTGAAGAATATAATAAGAATATCTATAATGAAAATGATACTGTGCGAAAATCAAACGTCCAACCTACATTACCATACACTTAAAGTGTTCGACGATATGTTAAAACTTAGAACTTGTAATATTTTTTTTACCAAATGTGTTAAATAAAAAATACTACTTCCTAATCTAAATTGCTTTTAGTTTATGACATTAAAATACTTGCAATATGAAAAAGCGAACTACATTTTAACGTTTATTTAAAAGATGTTATGCAAAATGAAGCAACGCGACGGACTCTACATACATTTACCGTTTTGTTTTTATTTTTTCTTTACACTTATATATTGCTCATCCGCTACTTTACAAGTGCTGAGCTGTGTTAAAAGGAAACTTTTTCTTTATTTTTTAACTCGAGCTTCACTAAGAAATCGCAGCTTTTAAAATAGAAGTAAAAATTGCCTTTACGAAATGAATTTACATTTGCGAAAATTGTAATTAAACATTTATTTAATGATGAAACAAATATAGTTGATATATCCTGTGTGTTAAATTAAGCCACAGGGATTAATATAATATTTTTTAATATTAAATTTGTATTGCCTAGATAAATGTAAAAAAAACTGGGCTTTCATATTGAAAGAATAAGTAAGTCATAGAAAAAAAGAAAATGATAACTTCTACACTCTTCTTCTAACAGATTTTATGATAGGGCTGTAGCATAATTTTTAGACATATCTAGACCAGAATAAACATCTGTATCTAAGCTGTGAACTGTATCAAGCAGTGCTAGTTAGAAATATGCACAGATATAGATATACATCTATATCTGTGGAAATATGCCTTTATATATTACGACAATTGATAGTGTTAGTCCGCTGTTCAAATACTAAGTGATTTGAGCTCAAACCTACATATATGTAAGTAAAGTATAATGATAATTATCATGACAAAACCTTAACCTAATTTTTAAACATATTTGAAACCAGTGGAACTAGAACTAGCTAGACAAACAAAAACAAATCTATCCCAAGGGAACTATACATTTTTCCGGGATAAAAAGTAGCCTATTTGTTATTTTGATGTAAGAACTATATTATTGTAAAATTTCACCAAAATCCAACCAGTAGTTCTTGTGTACTAAGTTGTATAAGTTACTATAGTTTTTTGACTACCCGACGACTAATTTTCCGGGATGAAAAGTATCTAAAATATTGACCGGGGATATAAGGTACCACCATGCAAAATTTCATTTAAATCGGTCCAACAGTTTCGGAGATTAGCTCGTACAAACAGACAAACAGGCAGAGAAACGAAAAATTTGAAAAAATCGCGAATTGTTCTATTTCTCTTCTTACATCCCCCTGACTCGGTTTTTAGCATTTTTCTTTCTATGTACAGACATTCGACCTCTACAGTTTTATTATATGTATAGGTATGTCAGCCTGCAATGAGCAGCTCATTAGACTATTAATATCCCTTATATTGAGGCCTGTGTCTAGCAGCAGGATGTAAAAAAGGTCCAAACTCAGTGAACTCACTCACTCACGGACTAGTCACAAAATCTCAAAAAGAATGAATGCTAAAAACTCGAAAAGGAGGTCGAGTTCTAACAAGTGTCATTTAAGAAAAAAATTTTAGAAAATCAATGCCGAAACAAGCAAAAACAGGTTGGAAATTTGTATAAAATTCTTTATTTATAAAATTGCAGAGAAAAAATTGGATATAATGTTTATGCCTAAAAATGAAGAATTCTGATTCAAAGTTTTTGGACGTGCGTAAATCTTCTAGGGAAAAATAGGGGATTATGTGAAACTTAGAAGGATCGAAATTATACATAAATAAGCTAAGCGAGCGGACCTGCAGGGAATCGCTAGTATTACATCATATATTAGTATTATATCATAATGATTAAGTATCTATAATAATTAGTCTTGGAGAACTACTAGATTAATATACTTCGCAATAGCTCGCGGCTGACTCGGCAAGCGTCTGAATCATATCCTCTCATGTGTTAGACTGTGCTTCTGAAGCAGTGTGTCAAAATAAACGTCAAAAGTTCGTGCATATTAAGCACGCTTATCATTCAAATTCCGCATCCTCTATGTAAGTGAATAACATTTTTCAAATCTTATTTGTATCGCTCTAATTTTCACACAGTATACTCAAATAAATAAGCATAGCATAAGACTGAAGACAAAGTTTATAAAATACACTATTATTGAGATATAATCTATACAAAGTCGCCCCTCGGTTTCGTCGAAACGCGCGAGCCGTGTGCATTGTTCGCGTGTTCTTTTTGTGATAATATCTATTGTGTGTGGAGTGAAAGTGATCGTAAAATGGATTTACATTATGACTAAGTAAGTAAAGATCAATATTAATTACATGATTAGGACAATTGAATAAGATTTTGTATAGAAATAGTGGTTTTAACAAACATCGCCGCTATTATTCGCGGCAAAATGGCGTCATTCTCGTCGATATTTTTTGTTAACTTTATTATAAACATTGTGTATTATATACGTTATATATAATATATTATACACGTAGTCTATTATTTTTATGATCTTTACGAAACATTTAATTTAAAAACAAATGTAAAAATAATTCGTATTATTGTAATAAAAAAATACCATATTTTAAAGGATGTCTACACAGATGGGGTATTCTATTTGTTTACTTTAGAAATATTTCAATATGGAAGCGTATAATATTATCGTTGTGCTTAAAACATTGTCATTATAATCATATTTTAGGAGGTCAATTAGTGTTTAAAATAAATGCAAAGAATTTTTCAATTATTGCGAACATTTGAGAGACCTTTTTTTTTTGTTTTTAATTTCAAGTGCTTGGCTTGTAGTTTGATTTATTGTAAACTAAACACTTCAAACACTTGAAACTCTGTCTGTAACAAGTATGTGGATCGTATTACATAAAAAGTTATTACCCTAAGCCACTTGACCTACAGTGTTTTCGATATTGAAAAGTAAAGGATTTTATTATTTTATTTCACTCGCGCGGGTGAAAAAAAAGGGTGAAATTTTCTAAAGCTTGTGTGGTGAAAAAAAAATATGGAGAGGTGTATTCTTTTTGTTTATTAATGTGAGATAATACAGTTCTTATGAAATAAAAAAAACAAAAATTTGAAATAATGGTTTTATTTTTAAGTTATAAAGGTTTTTAGGTAGATTTTTGGGTAACATCGGGTTCCCTGACTTCCAGGTCTATTTACTAATACATTGTAAGGCAGTTTTTATTGTGGTTTTTTAAATGTGTTAGGTTATTTCATAACGATTCCAACGATATAAGTTACTATAGCTCCCATACAAAACTTTACAGATGTCGTCATTTTAAACACCCGCGAGAAAGTTTTAGGGGTTGTTTAAAACCACCCTACACGAAGCTGCATTTTTGACATAAAGCTTCATAAGTGGGCAACACAAATGAGAGGATATACATACATAGGTACCTACTCCTTGTGATATTTATGTAGATACATACACATTATGTACTAACTAGATCACAATTTATCATAAACTAGCGACTTACCTTTGCTTCGCTCGGGTTCGTCCCTTGCTTCCCTATACAAATTTTCATCCGCATTTTCACCCCCTTAAGGGATGATTTCCGGGATAAAAACTATCCTTTATCCTTCCCAGGATCTCAAACTATTTTCTTACCAAATTTCATCTTAATCGGTTCTTTCCGAGCCTATTCGATGCAAACAAACAAACAAACAAACAATCAAATCTTTTCTCTTTATAATATTAGTATAGATAAAGCTGAAAGGGTATTAAATTATTTGGAAATATTAATCCCAATAATACCCCATTCATTATTTTGTATACACAGATTAATAATATCATTTATCACTCAAAATAAGCAGAAAGTTTTTATTATATTTTAAAAAAATTGCCAAATGATGTTAAATCTAATTTTGAATCATGAACATTTAAAGATAAATTAGTTTTTAAGGAGTTAAACCATGTCTTAGATATGTGATCCCACATCAAAATGCCACAAAGACCGTACTTCAAACTTCGTAAAGGAATAAGTGCTTAAAGTGCTTTTTACGAGTACATATTTGCATGTTACATAATATCGACGTTAATTTTAATAATTCTTTTTTCACATAAATATGACATATCTACACATATAATAAAATTCTAACTGAGCCGATTCTGTACATTAAATATTTTTTGGAAAATCTTATTGAAATAGACATTATTATCGATACAGCGACCGAATCTATAGTTTTTAAAACTTTTGTCTGTCTGTCTGTCTGCCAAGGAAAGCATCACGAGAAAACCACTGGACATATTTTAATCAAATTAGGTATTATGATAGTTGGTTATCCGGGTCAACATATAGGACACTTTTTACTCTGGGAAAATATCACATCTCTGAGAAATCTATACTAATCTTCAAAACGTATAGTCAGAAATAATAATTCGTTTTTTAAATAAATAAGACAAATCATATCTCTTCAAATAATATCTCATATAGGTTATTTTTTTTTTTTTCAAATAAATATATCTGAAATATTTACTTTTAAGTGTTTCTGAAATCGATCGAAGTACTTTTTTTTAATCAAAAATTTTACGAGTCGTGTGTCGAATTTGATACGCGACAAAAAGCCATGGCATTACAGAATTTGACCGACGGTCACGCCTCATGACCCCAATCCGTGTAACATAAGGAAAGTAACTCTATACCTCTATTTAACCATAAAGTTTTCCACTGTATGCATCACAGTGTCTTTTGTTTTATGTGAAGATTCACAGTCCATTGTTTTACTTCTTCTTTTATTGTATCGTTATTCACTATATGAGATAATATTTAAGATAGCGACTCACCCTCGCTTCGCTTGGGGTTCCTCCCTAGACAAAAACAAATCTATCCCACGGGAACCGTACATTTTTCCGGGATGATACATAGCCTATAGCCTTCCTCAGTTAACGGGCTATCTAATGCAAGAAGAATTTTTCAATTCGGATTAGTAGTGTCTGAGATTAGCGGGTTCAACCAACCAAATAAACAAACAAACTCTTCAGCTTTATAATATTAGTATAGATTAGATTAACTACAATTGAAAAAAACAATGACAGCTTAACCATTTTCACGATTTCCGTTAATCTACATTAGAATTAGTTTAATATATTTTGTGGATGAATATGTCAGTGGCCTTAGCCTGGTTTAAAAAAAAAAGAAACAGTTGACATGACTATAACAATTTGACAGATAACCAAAAATAGAGACAGAGAGTCGACGGCGGGCCGCTAGTGTGTAATGAATATTATATATGTAAATTACAATTTAATATTAGAAAAGCCAATTAATATAATATGTTTAGTAGGAATTTTGTAATTTAAAATCCAGGTCAGTTCATAGCTTATTTATAATGTATTAATTTTATTATTGATTCATATTTGACTTTAGTAATATAACTGAAATTATTATACCTAGTACCTGCTTATATTATAAATTATACTAAAAATCACTTAAAAGTAGTTATTTCATTCCTAGGGATAGTATTTTTTTTATTTTACTGACGAATAACGGATAGCGGATTACCTTCGCTCCGCTTCGACTTTGTGCTGAAAATCTTGAAATTTTCGTCACCTATCCGGGATAGATAATCCTGAACAATTTCCCACGATAATATCTGTATTGTACCTACTTCGTCACAATCGAGTAAAAAGGAGTTACTCTTACTTGTGACTTAAACCTCTACACGTCATGACACATTATATACGAACTACTTTTATCCTATCCATTTAAAATCGACGACGATTAGAAAAGTATCATAATAATTTACAAACAAATAGACAGATAACATTTTTTATTATATTAAATGTTTCTTTTTTTAAAACATCAACCATCCATTTCTCTGATACACTAGCCTCAAGCCTACTCTGCTAACTAATATTATTGTATGAAAAAGCGCGTAGTTTTAATTTTCACGCTTTTTTAAAATTAATCAATCATTTCTGTACCTTAAAACATATAACTAACGATGTAGATCATCAAGTATGTTACTTTTTCATTTCAACAACATGCAATAATTTACTCTCAAAGGAAAGAAACTCATTCATCATCGAACATTTAGTTTATATATTTAAAAAAAAAACTCATCTATTCATCCATCATCTATGTTATATGATTTTTAAGTTGCACTATTAATATTATATTCTTTATACCATTAAATACATATAAGTTGATTAAGCACCACAAAGTTTTACTCTATTTGCGACATACATACTTTATGATGCAAAATGTGGACACTTACCCATTGGATTCATGGGAATTAACCAAATCCAGACACCAGACCTAGTATTGTATATCCATACAAAGCGGTAAGTATACGTAGCGCATTACACCCCTGTCCCTACCGTATAATTCTAAATTTTGTAATAAACAGACCAACAAATTGGAATCTTAATGCATTGTAACAAAGTTTAATTTACACCAACATGTTATAGCTCTTCATACTTTCAGTACTGTCATACACAAAATGTTTATTTTCTAATTAAGATCAAACAATGCCTTTATATTCACCCCGTCGAAGTAAAATCCCCTTTGTTTCCTCAAAAATAAATACTGTGTTTTTGTACAATTTAATTGTTTAATACACGTTTTGATGGCACGCTGTTTTACATAAAAAAATACGTACCGCTGTGTATTTACTCCAAATTTTATTGTAGAAATTATAAAAATCTTCTTTAAACTGCTAGAAAAGAAATAGAGAAATTATACAAAATATCTTTATATATAAAACTAGAAACTCACCCTCGCTCCGCTCAGGTTCGTCCCTAGTTGAGTATTAACGTTGAGCTCAGACATGAGATATTTTCCCGAAGTAAAAAGTACCCTATATGTTGACCTGGATAACCAGCTATCACCATACCAAATTTCATCAAAATCTGTCCAGTGGTTTTCCCGTGATGCGGTAACAGACAGACAGACAGACAGACAAAAATTCTAAAAACTATAGATTCGGCCTCTGTATCGATAATAATATCTATTTCAATAAGATTTTCCAAAAAATATTTAATGTACAGATTCGGCTTAGTTACAATTTTATTATATGTATAGATAGATAGATTTAGATGTTCGAGTGTTCTTAACTTCCTAATCAACTTGACCGATTTTGATGCGTCTTTTGTGCACATAAGGAGTCACCTGGACAGTCGTTAGCTGTATTTCTATAATCTTTAATTATAACTATTATCGAGCACCATTTTTTGGAAGTTTCTTATAGGACGATGCGAAGGGGTACCCTAGCCGGCAAAAAACGTCCGTAACGAAAATGCGTGGAGTAAGATTTTCATGTATAGTTGATGTGTGTTCGCTACACAGTGTCTAATGTATAGTCTATGTGATGACTGTTATTTTTTATATTTTTATGAATCATTGTGAATAAAATAAAAGTGTTAAGATAATTTTGTTAAGTAGTCCTTGATTTTTATCGATAAAAAAATCATAATAAAAAATTAATACCTGAATAATTATTTTTTTTTACCTCGACTAGAACTTGAAATTAATATTGTTTATTATATATGTAATAAGGAATTTCGTTCCTATCTGGTGTCCCACTACACCATTTTTTTTTTTTTTTTTTTTTGTTATCCAACCAAATGAGGTCTGTGGACAGGACAACATCTGCCTAACGAGACCGCTAGTAATTTAGTAAAATTTTAAACTAATAACCAAATAATTTAATTATAAGTAATACAAATATCTATTAATTATCATGATAAATTCAACGTTCTCATTATTTTTAACAAATATTCTAAATTCGATGTCAAACAAAACAACCTATAATTATGGAAATTATATCTATTTTTGTCGTAGCACGCAAATGGGGAGACTGGGGTTTTCACCCACTACGTAAGGGTGTACTAAGTTGATCTATAATGGATGCTAATAATACATTTAAATAAGCTAGAGGATCGAAGTTTGATTGGTTTCGTTCTTGAAAACAAGTACATATACCTATATTCCTTGTAAATAAGACACGGTCTGCGTCTTACTACTACGCTGTACTATTTCAACTAAATATAGTAAAATTCGTGTCGCGACGACAAAATATTAGTGTATTTTATTTAAAAACTAACTAAACATTTTTTTTATTATATCTTACCTTCACACATATATTTAATAGCCCTTACCAATGCCACGGTCCGTGGAGTAACACAATACATGGAAATACATCTCGATAAATATATATGATTAATAAAAATATAATAAGATTATATAATGTTATGACATAATAACAACAACAAATTAAAATTTTAATTGCTAGTAGCAAGGATAAATTTGCGACAAAATCTCGTAACTCTTAAAATTAACCTTAGTCGGAATTCAAACCCGCAATCTCGGTTGTAGGAAAACGGAACATTTAAATTAAATCCTACTTTGTTATAGCAATTAAGTAAACACAAGTAATTAAACTGTTCCACACGAGTGTCCATGTCCAGCCATTCTTTACCAATAATTCAAGCTCGCTCGTCCCCTATCTCCCCTGCAAAGCGTACTTGTGCTTCATTTATGTACGTTATCAAATATTCATTTCATTAATAGCTGGAAAATATAAATTATTTTGATTTACATATTATCCTCTATATAAGACTTTCTACTTTTGTGTCTGAGGTGATTTTTTTAGTTAAATGGATTTTCCATCCTAACATCCGTACATATATATATATATATATATATATATATATATATATATATATATATATATATATATATATTATTTTTAAATAAAATTATCTTTTCGGATAATTTCGCAGATTAAATTTTTTTTCGCGGATTTTAATTTAATCCGAAAAGATAGTTTTATTTAAAATGTCAAATATTCGCGTAAATCTAAGAAAGTATTAGGGTTCAAGATCTTAGAATTTTATTTCCTACTACTATGTACATACATACATACATATATAAACTTGTACATAGCGATTCTCACTCTTTGCACTCAATCTCATCTCGGTTCATCGTACTAAATATTGTTTAGCACCAAACTTGTAAAGAATGTTACGCTGTAAAACTTTTTTAATGATACCAAATCTAATTTTGAGCATTTTCGTATGAAAGCTTGTGACTTGACCTTGAGACTACATGAGATTTTTAAATCAAAAAATAAAATCCGGACAAGTGCGAGTCGGACTCGCCCACCCAGGATTACGTACAAATTTGTAGGAAATCTATTTAACTTTCATTTTAAACTTTTTTTTTGGAATTTTTCCTTTATTTGTGCTGTAAGACCTTGCTTTTTGCCAAATTTCGTGATTCTAGGTCAACGGGAACTACCATATAGGTTTTCGACCCAAAACCTATAGGGTACTTCCGGTTGACCTAGACTTGTTAATTTTGGTTACAAGCAAGATCTTACAGCACAATTGTAAAGGGAAAATTCCGAAAAATAAAAATAGTTGAAAATTAAGGTAAATTTTGGTGCTTACAAGTTTTCACGAAATCTAAATTCTGATTCTTAAAATCTGATTTTTATACACCTAATACATAGACCTCAATATCTGGTATAAATTCCAACTTGCTAGGTCCACCCGTTCTTGAGAAAATCAGTGGTGAAACACGGACAGACAGACGGACAGACGGACAAGAGAGTGATCTTATAAGGGTTCCTTCTTTTATCTTTTGAGGTACGGAACCCTAAAAGTGCTAAAACAAAAGTATAGCTCTATTTTTCCCTTATTTCACTGGGCTATCTTGCTTTGTTTAAAATTCCTGAAGTAGTAACTTTTTGCTCTCATCGAATATTTCACAGGTCATATAATTGTCATCATCAGGACATAAATAGTATTAAATTAGCACATTTTTGTGTTCAATAATCATGATAAAGTTAACATGGTCTCTACCAATCAATATCAAATGGCACTCTTAGCTAACAATAGAAACCTCACTGGTCTCTGAATTGAACTGCAGTAATTAAATTGAATATTAAGAAGTAATTAAAGACGCATAATTCACTTTATTTGGCTTATTTTTTATGAACCTATCATACTCGTAATTAGTCGTCCAGTAGTCGATTTATGTTTAAAATTCAATCATATAGAAATATTTAGGCAGGTTTTTTTAATCCTTGATCGCCTACGACCTTTTTCAGTCCTTTAACCACCTACGTACGGTCCTGGAGACCGCTCATAGATTATTACTTTAAATTCGGGATCTACGGTATTAACTAAATATACGAACGAATAAAAGTGTAGTTAACACTCTAAAGCTTTATTTAATTCATTATACATATTTACATGAATCATTTAGGATCTCGCTTGCGTCAAAAATCTTTATTCTCTGGTTATGTCTAAACGGTAAAATTGTATGTTTGCAAAACCTTAAAGTAGCGTACATTAGGTAATCTTTAACTCAATAAAACTAAAAAAAATAACGCCAGTCTGTTTCTTCGTTATTGCGTGAGAGATGGACACACCAGCAATCCTAATAGATTATCCAGCAAAGTCAATTTTTATTTATAATATTAAAGAATGTAGTAATGATAATGACCTCCTGAGTGATATAAGCTACGGTTGATAATCTCGCTAAGACTGGCCTATTGCGGAGGAAATAATGTAGTGTACAATTGAGTACACCAACAAATGTGTAGTGTACACTTGATTTTGTGCATTCTCTCTTACATGCTCTCCAAAACACGTGTATACCACCTGCAACTTCTCAACTCCGGGGCTAGTGAGAATTTTTCAGAAACAGTCCCTCGACAGGTTGGCCCGAATAACCCGAACCCAGAACCTTCGGATCTACGACCGTACATCCTAACCACTAAACCGACGAGGCAGTTAAAGTAAGTAGTAATGAAGCAAGTATAGTAATAGCATTTCAATAGGTAAACTTTATTTTATGTTTTTAAAAGTTTCTCTTTACGCAGTCGTTTTTATTTTCAAGTGTATTTTTAACCAAACCAGTAGAAACTGTAAATACTGCATTTGAAGTGCTAATTAAAAGGGAACTCGACCGCTATAAAGTCCCTGCACTCTACAGTTATATGTCGTAACTTCCAGAAACATAAATAGAAAAACGTTTTCCAGTTTGTTACAAACGGGTGTAAACTTTTAATCGGCTTAATTATAAGATGCTGTGAATTTAACATTTTATTATAAAATCCTCTTAAAAGTTTGTTTCCCAGCTTTGTTCATTCGAATATTTCATTCTCCTAAAAAAAAAATTATTTGTATATTTTTAACCGACTTCCAAAAGGAGGAGGTTATCAATTCGATTGGTATATTTTTTTTTATGTATGTACATCGATTACTCTGAGATTTATGATCCGATTTACGTGATTCTTCTTTTGTTTGATGCGGAATAGTTGCCATTTGGTCCCATAAAAATTTTACATAGTTTGGCCCAGTAGTTTTCATTTTATGAAAAAAAAATTATCAAAATTTTTGTTTACGGGGATGTAATTTTATGTATGTTCGGGGATTGCTTCGTCGTTCATGAACCGATTTTAATGATTCTTTTTTGTTTGAAAGGAGATATCTCAAGGGTGGTACCATAATAAGGAAACCAGGATCTGATGATGGCATCTTAGAGAAATCGAGGGGAACCTTCGAAAATCGTAGTGGCGACTAGTGCGCTTGTTAATTTTTTTTCATTGAGTATTTTAAAGCACTACTATTTAATGAAGGTCTGGAGTCGATCTGATGATGGAACCGAAAGACAGTTGAGGAAACTCCTCAACGATTTACAGCAATTAGCTGGTGTTTGGGCTTGATTAATTTGTATTGATGAGAACTTTACACCTAGATGGGTTGTGAGTGTCATTAGGGGTCTGAATAAATAGCTTAATCGAATATGTTTTTAAAAAACTTTCTTCTTACAAATTACCTGCTTATTACGTCTACACCAAAAATGGAAAAATAAAAACTTTTTAAAAAAAAGTAAAAACCGACTTCCAGGCACAGAAAAGTAAGAAATAACCAAACGGGGGTTTTCATTTAGAATAGATACCTAATCAGATATTTTTGAAGTCGGTGCCAGCCAATACAAATCAAAGCACACCGACTTCGAAAATATCTGATTAGGTATCTATTCTAAATGAAAACCCCCGTTTGGTTATTTCTTACTTTTCTGTGCCTGGAAGTCGGTTTTTACTTTTTTTTAAAAAAGTTTTTATATCTGTATATTTACATGAAGTGAACCATTTTTGTTTTTTTTTGAAACGCGATATAAGCTTTACTCTTATATTATGTTATAAATCATTATTGGTTAAGATTTTTTTAAATGGACAATGCTATCATCTAAACTAATATTATAGAGAGGTACCTAGTTTGTGAGTTTTTGTGATCTACTGAGCTCATTTAGATGGGATTTTGTAAAAAGATAGTTTGAGACCCTGGGTAAGACACAGGATACTTTTTATCCCGGAAATCATCCCTTAAGGGGGTGAAAATGGGGATGAAAGTTTGTATGAGGAATCAAGTTAGGGACGAACACGAGCGAAATAAAATAAAAAAATAAAATATCGGCCAAACATCAGATTACAATTAAAATAATTAATTATCGATATTGTGATTTACCTTAGTATAAAGCAATCTACACAGCACTATTCTTGTACTTTTATTGAAACTGTCTTGGCCGTCTAGTGACTAATACGGCTGCCGAACCGGAGGTTCTGGGTTCAAGTCACGGGTCGGGCCAAGTTTGATTAAAGTTTTTCTGTTAAGATATTCTCAGTAATAGCCCGGAGTTGGGAAGTTGGCGGTGTTTCACGCCCGTGCTTCAGAGAGCACGTAAAGCCGTCAGTGCTGCGCCTTAACTCTCACCGGTCATTTCGAAGTATCGTCCCATCGGAGCTTGAGAGTAAAAGGAAAAGAGAGAGCACGTTATGTCTACACGTACACAGACACACACGCTGCACTATAATATCTCCTGCGCATCTAGCTGATCTCAGGGAAATTGGCCGCCATGGCCGAAATCGGTCACAAGGACATTGTTATTATTATTATTCTTGTACTATATACGAGTAACTACAATATTACAATAAAATACAGTACAATAGTAATCATCAAAAAATTAAATTAATGCCGTAACTGAATGCTGTTTTCTTTTTGGGCAGCGAGATAATCACTGCTGCGTTCTTTTTCACAAATGTCCACACTTGTCAGTACCTCTCAAAGCCGTAAATAATTTCATAATAATTAAATTTTGACTCGCCCAAAATTAGATACGCCAAAGCGGCTTAACCTGACCGTAACATATAAACCACATGAAATTGTAAATTTCCGTCACGTCACAGGGGAGTTAAAAAGCGATTTTTCACCGAAAAATTGTCTAAACATAAATTTAATGTAAATAAGGGAAAAAGACCCGAAGATGATAAATATCAGACCATCCGGATGATTAATGGATGTCATTCATACCCTAAATTATAATGTATTAAATACGTTTGAGGCGCCAATTGTGCGAGTATATCTATCATCTTTTGTTAATTCCGAGATACAAGTATTTAAGGTATGTAAGGTAATTACTAATCGATTTTTGACACTATATCAGCAGTAGTATTGATTGTGACTGATAATTTTCATACTGTCAACAATATTAATAAATAATAATAATAAATATGTTGGGACATTAACACACAGCACCATCTAGTACCATGGTAAGCTACGAGGCTTGAGTGATGGATACCAGATAGTTGATACACTACACATAATATATAACTTTAAATACATACATATTATAAATATAAACACCCATGACTGGAGTACAAACATTTGGCGACCATTAACACAGCAAGTAGGTTCTCTACAAATTGAGCCAAACATGTCGTCAGATATTATTTTACTTTCAATTCAATTTTCTTATGCCATTATTTTACTTTTAATTTCAATTATATATTATACTAGCGACTCATCCTCGCTTCGCTCGGGTTCGTCTCTAGATTGCTTCCCCATACAAACTTTCATTCCCATTTTCACCCTCTTAAGGGATGATTTCCGAGATAAAAACTATGTCCGGGATAAATCCTATGTCCTTCCCAGGGTTTCAAACGGAGCTTATTCGGTACAAACAAACAAACAAAAAATCTTTCCTCTTTGTAATATTAGTATAGATAAAAGTAATGAGCTATATTCACCTGTATAGTGTATATTGCTTTTAGAAGCTCTCTGTAAATAATTTATCTATGGCAATTCTTTTAAAAATATTCTTATATAGAAACAACTATTTTGAACATGAAATGTTTCGTGCTGTATACAACTATTGCATGCAACAGTGTTGTGAATATATAGTTTTTAAATTGGTATGATTATATTTTCTATCAGAGCATATTAAATCATTTGCTATTAATATACCTACACTTTGTTAATTATCGAAATTATGAACAATAAATATATTATACATTATACATACTATTTCTTCGCTTAGTTATTTATGGACATCTGGAACTGCTTAATAAAAAAATGAGTGCGTTAAACCTTCGCACGGTTGAAGTAAAACTTCTTTTGCGCTGTGGCAGATACCGCGATTAAATTAAAACAAATCAATATATAAATATAATATTTTTTATAAAATTTTATTTATCAATATTCATTTTTATAAGTAATAATTATTAAAAAATTGTTAACAATAAATATATTTTTTATAGATAATTATTATCTATTATAAAAATATAAACATATATTCTTTTTTTAAATTATCTATACTAATATTATAAAGCTGAAGAGTTTGTTTGTTTGTTTGTTTGGTTGAACGCGCTTATCTCAGGAACTACTGATCGGATTTGAAAAATTCTTTTTGCATTAGTTAACCCGTTAACTGAGGAAGGCTATAGGCTATATATCATCCCGGGAAAATGTACGGTTCCCGTTGGATAAATTTATTTTTGTCTAGGGACGAACCCGAAGCGAAGCGAGGATGAGTCGCTAGTTAGTAATAAATTTAATTCTACTGCCGCGACACTCATTTCTCCAATGTATTGACTTACCCCTCAATCACGCCTAAAGAAGTTTTACTTCAAAATTTTTTTTGCTTATCTATACATATAATAAAACTGTAGAGGTCGTATGTACATAGAAAAAAAATGCTAAAACCCGAGTCAGGGGGATGTAAGAAGAGAAATGAACAAATCCATATTTTTTTTTCAAATATTTTGTTTCTGTTTCCTAGTTTTTATCCCGGAAAATGAACGGTTTCCGTGGGATAGATTTGTTTTTGTTTGTCTAGAGGCGAACCCGAGCGAAGTGAGGGTAAGCCGCTAGTTTAAAATAATTTCCTCGTGTATTGTATAGGAAGCAGAATTCTAAGCTGATTTCTTTCACGTATACGTATACATGAAAACTAATTAGTCTTGAAGTAAAACCTTGCAAGTCAACCACCCGACTCAAGGTGTAAGCTAGAACTCTTACAACTGCCGTCTACAAGAACATTGCGAATGTTTCTTAACTGTTACTACTAGGAAATTTCCTCTTCCTTTGACGATTTTAATTTATTTACTAATTTAAAGTTATAAAATAAAATTTGAACAGTGGTAGCCCAGTGGTAACGCGCTCGCTTGGGAAACCGAGTGAAGCGAGTTCAAATCCCGGGTCTCGCTTCTGATATTTTCATATGCAAATCATTTCCAACATGTCTTGTCTTGTCTTAACGGTGAAGGAAAACATTGTCAGGAAACCTGCATGTCTGAGAGAACCTAGCAAGTTTTCAAAAGTTATGTGAAGTCCGCCAACCCGCACTTGGCCAGCGTGGTAAACTATAGCCTGATCCCCCTCGTACTGAAGAGAGGCCCGTGCCCAGCAGTGGGACGTTAAAAGAGTTGAATACTACTAATTTCTTTACATTATAAACTGTAAAGTGTTTGTTTGTCTAGCAAAGTGATATGGGTGTTTGCACCGGCTCTCGTATCTTTGAGATTTTTATGTGTAAATCATTTTCATCATGACTACCATTAGTTTTATGGTGGAAGAAATTATTATAAGGAAATCTGCACGTCTGAGGGGACTTGGCCAGTTTAAGAAAGACATGTGAAAGTCTGCCAGCACGAACGTCGCCAGCGTGGGGGACTCTTGCATGATCCCACTCGCATTGAGGGGAAGCCCGTGCCCGTCACTCTTGTCCAAAACGTTAAAAGACTGAATTATTATTATTATAAAGGTCAAATATCAAGTTCGCTATTTTTGATAAAATTTTCTAAAATTACGAAATTCTATACTAATTTTCAAAATCTATTAGCGCTAATCAGTTAGATTAGAAAACATTCTTGCACTTTTGTTTTTATAACCTACTAGCGACTCACGCTCGCTTACTTTCGCGGTACTTCTTCACGGTTAGTATATAATAAACAATATATACCTATGTACATACACAGGTATAGAAAAGTAAGTACCTACTTTAAAAATAAAAAAAATATATATATGTATATCTCTTACTTGAAAAATGATTCCCCGTACAAATTTCATCGCCCTTTTCACCCACTATGCCCTTCCAAGGGTCTCAAACTATCTCCATACAAAATATCATCTAAATCGGTTCAGCGGATTAAGCGTGAAAAAGTAACAGACAGACAGAGTTACTTTCGCATTTATAACAGATTCGACAAAAATCGTGGCTTCAATAAGAAATAATTAGATCGTAATTTATAGGTTATCAGCGAACGCTGTGGTTTATTTAATTATATTATAAGGTCAAGTGCGGTCATTGTAGTAGGGAGTTATGTATGTACATTGTAAAGGCATGACGTCATTATGATACGTTATTTGCTTGACACGGTTCATGAAACTGAATTTGAAAGTACGGCTTCAGTATAGCTTCGCACGGTGTTTTAATCTATATTGTTTTTATAATAGAAAATTATTTACTTAGAAATTTTGTTCTATGGTATTTAGCATTTAGATATATTCAGTAATAATTTTTACTCGCGGCTCCGTTCGCGTAATAGATACATCAATAAAAAGTAGCCTAAGCTATCTCCATTCCGACTTTGCTGTCAATTCGAGTTACTAAACCATGAAGATATAAACATACATAGTTAGTGCACACTCATAAAAAATCCTAATAATATTATTATAAAAATACTTATAATATTATTATAAAAATACATATAATATTATTGTTTCTGATGTTAATATTGCATTTTTTTTCAATCAGCTCTTTTTTAACGTCCCACTGTTGGGCAAAATCTCACCTCTATGCAAGGGGAATCAGGCAATAGTCCACCACTGGCCAAGTGTAAAAAAATCAACAGTCGAAATTAAAAGTACGTAAGTAGAAGAGCAACCGAGAACTAATTACCATGGAAAATTTCGTTCACGGTATCGTTAGTGAAGTGAAACTATATTTTTCTCCCTGTGCACACTTACATATCGTAGCTTTTATCGAAGATATTTACATAAGCATATTAATAGACTCTACTTATACCACGTAAGCTATTAGCTATCTAGCTGATATTTCAAAGGAGGGTTACATACATATTTGTTTGACACATATATATATATATATACATATATATATATATATATATATATATATATATATATATATATATATATATATGTATTGTATGTATTTATTTATGTCCAATTTAATATATTAAAAAGCTACTAGCTAGTTACATTGGGTGTGTACATATCTTAATATGTCCGCTCATATCGCGTGCCTATCGCATTATTCATTTTAGTTTATTTGCTTCGTGTTATTTTGGAGTTTAACTTCTACAAAGGTTAAAGGTACACAATGCTTACCGGAAAGGGTTCGTGACTGCGACATATTGCAGTTAAATTGCTTATGCGAAACTTAAAGGGCTTAGGAAACGTAAACTTTAAATATTTTATGGCTACGAGTACAATAAACTCATTTTAGAAATAAAATATTAGAAATTTATAAAGAAGCACGAATATAAATCAAGTATTCTTAAGACTGCAAAATGCTTAGCCTTTGAACTTAGAAATGTGTTTGACGTCTTTATTTTTCATACCAAGCGTAAAAGATTTATCATATGCCAGGTGCTAGAGAAAGGCTTTGTTAACAACATACACACGGCTAAAAAACTTCGTAAAGCCATCGTTATAAGATTTTAACGTTAGCACACTTTCTCAAAGGAAATAAAGGAAAACAATATTCAATTCACAATAACCTATTTAAGTTACTTTCAACTTAAGTGCCTTTTAAAAAATAAATAGCAATTTCATAAAACGAAGTGTATTGCTTGTGTTGCTATTATTATTCGTTTAGGCGTTCCAATTTTATTATGAACGCCCCGTGTATATACCTACCTATACCTACGTACGTACGTACTGCTACGTACATAATTTTTATTTGTACTACCGAGATGTCACGCAGATGTATAAGCGAAAAAATATGAAATTTATTAATACGTGAGCAATAAAGATTCACATTACTACCGCCGCCACATTTGCAGGGGAGTAATAAATTCGTAATAAAGAAAGATTTTGGCGACAATACTCCAATAAAATAATCTCAGTGTTTTATGAGTTATGACAATAACTTCGAGAACAATGTTCTGTACATAAGATACTGAATCTGTTTACTATCTGACAATAACCATTAATTAAGCATAACGTGCCATTACTTTTAACATTATGAATTAAATAACAATAAGGCAGACTTATTCACTAATGTATACAATAATGTACCTATACACTGTAGTCTCCTTAATCTATGGTATACACTTACTCAAACTTAAAAATACATAAAGAAAACCACAATTTTCTTTTCAGAAACTTCATAATGATGAATATTACTAGTTTACTTAAATATTTGTGTCCACTTGGGGCACATTCATAATAAAGTCGATACACGCTATATCTTTTGGAAACGGTGAATTTATAATTTATATACTTTTTAAATACACTTTGTTTATTAAAAAAATACTTTAATAACAAGTATACTTGCACCTTTTCAAAATGAAAATGATTATTTTATAAAAAATATGATATTTAATAGTTTTAAATATAAAGATCCTTCATATTATGTGTCAGTGTAGTTGTGATATAACTTCTGTATGGCATTCGATAAAATCAATGTAGTAAGACCGGAGATGGACTGAAAGCCCTGCAGTGCACTTTACCGAATAAGTAAATCAAAGTTCAAAAGAGTTTAAAAAGCATCTTATTTGTTATAATAATATTTTCGCATTTCCCTATTAATCCATACCTACTAATATTATAAATGCGAAAGTAACTCTGTCTGCCTATCTGTTACCTCTTCACGCTTAATCCGCTGAACTAATTTAGATGAAATTTGGTACCTATGGAGATAGTTTGAGACCCTGGATATCATCCCTTAAGTGGGTAAAAGGGGGGGTTGGAATAGTGTAAGGGGAATCAATAATTTCTCAAATAAGGTGTATAAAACTCATTTTACCTATGTATATATAATCTATCTATTCCATACTAAGCGTCGAAATATACCAAGGAATGAATCTCGAAAAAAATTCTTACGAAACATTAAATTTTTGCAGCTTCTCCCCGCATTGCTTTGGCTGTATCCTTCGCGTCTTTCTCTAAGATGCAGTACATTTTTACCCCACGGGAACTATTATATCATAGATGTCCTAAAGTAAAACGTCCTATCACTTCACTATACACTAACCAAAAAATATGGCACCAGTTCTGGAATATACTCAGTATGTTTACGATTTATTTCTTTCTAGCGACCCAACAAACGTTTTGTCTCAATTTCTTTAAACTTTGTGATCTTACAAAATCTAATTTATATTGAGTTCATACAATATCTTGAAAAAAAAAATTATAACAAAATCCTTTAACTGAATTTACTTGAATTACACAATTACCAAAAAACCTTATTCGGGCTATCACAGCCATAAAAAAAGTAACCAACCAATTGTAAAATTAGCCGCTCAAGTGATGTGCTTACTAACGAATAGGATTCCATATTATCTGTATATGTACATACACCTAATTATAATGATAAGAATTTACTATTTACAGATCAGAGCAAGGTCTAGAAGGAATAAGTATATATCAGTATGTTTGTAGCAATAGGTACAGGTAGGTATAACACTTTCATCAAAGAATTTTGTTCTGTAAAACTAGTACAAAGCTTTATCCTACTCAGGAACTGAATCTTATTATGATCAAACTGTTTACAAAACCACTGTACCAAACAAGTGTAATAAGTATTAAAATTTACATTTTTAAGAGAAACACTCCTATTCAATCGTATTCTCATAATAAATTAATAGGAACCCAAACGTAGACTCTTTTAAAATCGCACCGAGCGTGCTTCTTAATACATAATGAAGCTGAAAACGTTAACAATAAAGTCTTTTTGAGTAATAACTTAATGATTCATATAGGTACAGCTCTTCCTCAAAAAGCTTTGTGTACTTTAAGAACAAAAACCTTTATGACCTGACTTTTCTACCTGAAGATGGTACAATTTTATAATGTACAGTCATCTAGGAAAAATTAATTTATAGCATTATAAAATTTTTATTTAAACCTTACTTGTCAAGCCAACTCACATTTTGTCAAAAAATATTTTTTGGTTCACATTGTACGCAACAGTAATTCAGTAGGATTATTTTAGTAGGATTTTACAATATCAAAAATAACAGCTTACGATATTATCTACCAACGATATTTTAGATTTTTTAATAAGTAGTGTACAAATAATATTATAAAGTTTCATGTGTCTCCTGAAAAATTTGCTCATATGGAGTTAGCTGATTTGCCAATTAAGGTATCATTTTAACGGAAATTTAAAGTTACTCTTAGATTTTTTAAAATAGATTTAAAGCTATTAAAAAAATAACGATTTACATTATGAAATCCTATATTAATATAAATATGTAAAATTTCTTTTCTTAAACAGGTATTAATATCTCGAAGAACTTTTCTTTCTCAACTATTAGCTTCTACGTTTTTCACTTGTAACAAATAAGTTAATTTTATTGAACTACTTACTATGAGAGAAGAACCACATGCAAAAGCTGATATATATATATAACTAGCGATTTAACCTCGCTCCGCTCGGGTTGTCCCTACTTATGTTTTAAGGCTTAGTATAGATTTCTCAGAGATGAGATATTTTCCCGTAGTAAAGAGAATCCTATATGTTGACCCTAACAACCAACTATCATCGTACCAAATTTCATCAAAATCTGTCCAGTGGTTTTTCCGTGATGCGGTCACAGACAGACAGACAGACAGACAGACAGACAAACAGACAAAAATTCAAAAAACTATAGATTCGGCTTCTGTATCGATAATAATGTCTATTACAATAAGATTTTTCAAAAAAAATATTTAATTTACAGATTCGGTTTAGTTACAATTTTATTATATGTACATATATATTATTTTTACTATATGTATTCGGCCATTTTTGACATCCTACTGATGGGCACGAGCCGCCATTCGGTACGAGGGGGCCAGGCCATAGGCCACGCTAACCAAGTGCGGGTGGGGAAACATGTCTTTCGAAAAACAGTTAAGCTCTCTCAATCATGCAGATTTCCTTACAGCGTTTTCCTACACCTTAGACATTAGGTTGAGAATGATTCCCAAATGAGAATAGAAGAGGTGGGAACACCGGGAACCCGCGTCGCTTGGTTTTCAAAGTAAGCGCGTTACCACTGGGCTACGACTGTGTTATTTGTGAAATACGAACTATAATATTACAGGCAATGAACGTTCACTTTAACATAACATACGCTTGATTAATTATTTATACATCAAAGAACATTCCTAATTAGGCTGTAGCAACTATACCGACGCCGTTTTGTTTTTGCCTCAATAATTAATTATTAATTTAAACAGATAATATTTTGATGTGTTTCGACTAGATTTGATTAATTATGATGAGGGAAAATATATATGCTTGATAGTCAAGATTAATATTGTGATAGAAAACTCCTTTGAACTCCTTTGGTCAAAAATAGAGCGTACATTATGAGGTTATTTTAATAAATCATTATACCTCAGTATCAGAATAAAATTCGAGTGCGAGTCGAATTCGCACACGAAGGGTTCCGTACCATCGCACATATACTTTTTATTAATATGACTTTTACTCTATGTATGTAGTATAATAACTTCGATGATCGATTACGAACGTTAAAAAAATGTTTCTTGTATTTTTATTATTTATTGTTATAGCGCTAATAGAAATACATATTCTGTGAAAATTTAAACTCTCTACTTATTATGGTTCATGAGATACAGCCCTCGAACAGACGGACTAACAGTGGAGGTATAGTGATAGGGTTCCATTGGCACCCTTAGGGTACGGAACCCTAAAAATTAAAACTAAAAAATCAAGCATTGACAGATAATAATCATTTAAATTCTCACTACATCCCAAACAACATCCAAAACAAATATTCAATAAAACAAACAGTATTTATAACATAAATATTTAAAACCTTCCGGCGAAAATCTTGAAACGGAAAATCTGTATGAATTTCGCATACGCAATAAAAAAAAAATTAAGCACATTCTAATTTCTAGTGTTGCTTTTCGTATTTTAGCCGCCAGGGGTGTATAATAAAGTTGGAGTCGAGAACTCGCGACTTGCGAGGGTGGAAGCCGTCAGCCGGGCACGGCCGGGCTAGGGGTGCGCTTGTTTTCAAATTAATGAACGATCACTTTTGTACGAACTTTGATAATAGACTTTTTTTTAAATGCTTATTTATTTTGTTTTATTTGTGTTAATGTTAAGGTTTTTGTAAATCTGTACTAATATTATAAAGCTGAAGAGTTTGTTTGTTTGTTTGGTTGAACGCGCTAAAATCAGGAACTACTAATGCAATTTGAAAAATTCTTTTTGCATTAGATAGCTCGTTAACTGAGGAAGGCTATAGGCTATATATTATCCCGGGAAAATGTACGGTTCCCGTGGGATAGATATGTTTTTGTCTAGGGACGAACCCGAAGCGAAGCGAGAGTGCGTCGCTAGCATATTATATTACACAAGTGTATATTATTGTAAATATATTATATTACTTACATTCGCTTCGCTTGGGTGAGTAAAAATAATTATTACGATTCTTAGGAGAAAGACACATACTATTAAGGACTTTTCTGCAGGCTTTTATAAGACCGATTTTTTTTTGACAAAGCACAGACTATATATACAAACCTTCTTCATTTATCGCTCTCTCTATTAGTGAAAACTGTATAAAAATCCGTTGCATTTCTTAGAAGAGGCAAACAGAGGAACAGAGACAGACAACTTTGTTTTATTTAGTAATTACATTTTAAATTTTGTATTTTTCCATCAAAATTAGAGATTTTACCGCGCTGAATTATTAAATATGTTAATTTATGATAACCCTGCTACAAATAGTTTTTGTGTAATAAATCATTGAAATTATTGTTTAGAGGAAAATACAGCCGAACCAGCCATTGTTTTTTCCCATAAGAATGAGAGACTTTCCTGTAATAAAAGGTATGTTAATATAGGTATACAGACAAACAGACAAATATTCTTCAAAAGCTTTCATCGTTTTGTTCATGTATTTCGCTTTGATACTATTTTATTATACTCTTATATAAAGTTAGTAGCTCTGTGTAAACATTTATGTGTTTCTTGTCACTTTCCCCCTAGACATAGACAATTCGTCCTGGTTGACGATTACCACGCGCTTTTTCTTAAACGAACAGGGGAAAATATCTATAAGTATAAAATATTACTACTAGTATATATCTACTATCAACACATATCTATATATCTACAGTCTACATATATAATAAAATAGTAACGAAGCGAAATCTGTACCTAAAGTATATTTTAAAAATAATGACTGTTACAGAATATAGATCCCAAAACAATTGTTATTGAATTTTTCGTCTGCTTGTCTGTATGTCTGTGTATATTTTACGCAAAAGTACAGAGTTGATTTTAACAAAATTATTCGGGTCAACATTTAGGATATCTTTACAATAAGAAAATTTTTCATTCCCACGGGAAAACTCGATAACTGATTCTATGGAGTCATCAGATTTAGTTTACATGAATAACACTGACTAAACCGTAAGAGATACAACAAAACAATGTACTAGTGAGTTGTAAAAATTGTAGTTCTTAAGAAGACCTACAGAAAAGTCCGCTATACCATATGTCTATCTCCTAAGGTACACTCGCAATAACTATTTTTACCCACGACGGAACGGACACAATATATGCGTTTAGGGTGAAAGAATGTTTGTTTGTTTGTGCAAATCCATGTTGCCTTTTTCTCCAAAACTACTAGTTCGATTTTGATGCAGTTTTCAGTTATGGGTTCGAGTTTGATTGGTGCATGTTCTTAGACAGGTGTTACGGCGACAACTTACGAGGTGGCGCTGCAGCAAACATTGTTTGTGCAAATACATGTTACCTTTTTTCTCCAAAACTACTATTCCGATTTTGATGCAGTTTTCAGTTATTACCTATTTAAAATGTACTTAGGTACTCACCCAAGCGAAGCAAGTGTAAATTGCTAGTAGATTATAGAGCTTTTCTGGCTAAAATGTTTAGCTATTTACTTATAGCATCCAACTATATCAAGACAATAGCCTTGTTAGGTAATTCCTACAATTTTATTTCAAAGTGACTAATTGACCTATTTTTCCTTACATTTAGCCAGATAGACACAAATTACACACAACCTAATTTAACACGTACGAAAAACAATGTCCGATATCCGGCATACAATTTAGTGTCGAAAGTTTGCCCCACACTACCAAATCGTTACAATATCTTCTTCCAAAAGAAATACAAATATATAATGTCCTCCTGACCTATTCCGGTCATGGCGACCAATCTCATTGAGACTAGCCAACTGCGCAGGAGATATTATAGTGCACAAGTGTACGCGCAGACACAACGTGCACTCTCTATTCCTGTCACTCTCATACTCCAGTGGGACGACCGACGACTACTCGACAGAATCAGTGACAGTTAAGACGCAGGACCGACGGCTTTACGTGCTCTCCGAGACACGGGGGTGAAGCACCGCCAACTTCCCAACTCCGGGCTGTTACTGAGGCTTAATATACAGAAAGACTCAACAACTAAAACCTGGCCCGACACGGGACTCGAACCCAAGACCTCTGAGTGTGCAGCCGTACATGCTAGCCACTACACCACCGATTCAGTTGAATCACATATATAAATTAATTGTGATATCCGGAAAGGACTCGATTTTGCGAGAAGTTTAAGAATATCCCCGATTTCTAGGTATCTATTGAGTCCCCTCTGTAATGTATTGTGGAATTGGCTGTAATTTTGACCGTATTAAATAAAATGAATTCGACACGCAACTGCGTAGGGCAGTTGTTATCGATTGTACAAGCGATATAGAAGAAAACATGCTATTATTAACCTATCATGTTCTCATTTATCTTTCATTATAAGCTTTTATAATTAAAGTTAATTCTACTTTAAAACATTAAAGTCACTCTACCTTAAATTTTCTAAATTTTTATTTATAATTTATTTACTTAATAATTACGTTACGAAGATAACGCTTAACATATATACCCATATTTCATACACTCAATTTTTGAAATTGAACAATTTTAATGAAAATGCACTGCAAGTTAGCTCGTATAATTTACAGATACAGCACAAACCACTTAATTAACAAAACTTTTAAATGATTTATAATGACGAGAACTAAATGTTCCACATATTTATCTAATTTATATATATATATATATATATATATATATATATATATATATATATATACAAACTAGATAAATATATTTGTGTGTGTGTGTTAGTTTTTAAGGTATAATATATATTATGGGCCTCTGTATACATATTTAAGATCTTTTTGTAAATATTGCCTAAAATAAATGATTAAATAAAAAAAAAATAAGAAAAATATCTAACTAAAGACAGCATCATCAAGAAAAAAGTTCATATAAGCTTTTCAATATATTTCTCATAGTCCAAGATCCCAGATTAAGATGGTATGTATACTTGGTAGTTTGAAAGCGGCATGAAACATAGCCCCAGATCGACTATGATCAAAGTCTAGTTCGAAGTGAACATCAAATTCATCATCACCATCGTCGTCAACGTTTTTTGATTCTTCATCGTCGTCTGTCAGGTGTATGTACGTTTTTCTGTTTGAAACGTAAGCGATTTGAAATTTGTTGGTCTTAATAAAACAGTTTCAATCATATTCAATTAAAAACTCAATTTAATTGCGTGTATATACATATGTATATAACTTAACAACTAGGCGTAGCCATGTTGGGTCACAAGTTATTTATTCAGCATTCACGAACATAAAGTGAAAAGCCACTAAATTCCCGCCATGAAATATTAAGTGTTAGAATACTGTAAAAGTAATTATCAAAACACACCTGAGACGGAAAACGTTAAAGCTAAGTAAAGGCGTCCATTGCTAAAGTTGGTGAAATAATTATGAATTCAAAATGCTTTAATCTCGCAACCCTAGCTCACCCTATTTCGGCGTCTGTCCGAGGTGGGTGATTTTATTATCGGCGTCAGGCGTTGCTTGTTTCCTACTTGAAAATTACTATGTTACTTGCATATACAATTACATGTATATATACATACATACATACATACAGTTTTATTAATGGCTGTTTTGTGTATTGTTTTTGAACTGAATTCAAACTCCATATCAGTTTGACGACACTTTTGCCTCAGTTTGTAGTGACCCTAGTTGCAGTGCCAGCGGTCGCGGGTTCGAGTCCCGCTGGGAGCATTCATTGTGTTCAGTGTGATGAGCACGAATGTTTGTACTCCAGTCATGGATGTTTATATTTATAATGTGTATGTACCTATTTAAAGTAATATATTATAGTGTATCAACTATCTGGTATCCATAACACAAACCTCGTAGCTTACCATGGAACTAGATGGTGCGATGTGTTAATGTCCCAACATATTTATTTATAGCATCTAATTTCTGTTATTATGTAACTTCCGTTAAAAAGCAACAATTTAAGTTAAATAGTTACGTAGAAGATGAATTGCTTCAGTCGTTTTCAGTTTAATCATTGTTTTATTATACCGACATCTGGCACAGCTTCCCGCCGACGCGAAGCGACGCGGCGTGTAAACGTGTCTTTGAATCCATGTTTAGAGTTATCTTAACTAGAAAATTATCTAGACTGCAACGTCTTTGATACATTTCAAGTTATTAACTATGTACAATTTATTTACCATCTACTACATATAAGAAGCTAAAATTATGAAATACTAGCGACTCACCCTCGCTTCGCTTCGGGTTCGTCTCTAGACAAAAACAAATCTATTCCACGGGAACCATACATATTTCCGGGATAATATATAGCCTATAGCCTTCCTCAGTCAACGGGCTATCTAATGCAAAAAGAATTTTTCAAATCGGATTAGTAGTTCCTGAGATTAGCGCGTTCAACCAAACAAACAAACTCTTCAGCTTTGTTATATTATATTAGTATATATATATAATATAGATAGATTACAGACAAGCATCAACAAAACGAAAAAGTTTAATAAATAGGAGTTTAGAAACTTGTAATAGGTACATATTTACAGAATATAGGCCTAGTGGCATTTTTTTCTAATTTGATATGCGAAAAAAGTCGATTTTGTATAAATTTTGCAAATCTTTATTATGTTAGAAGTGAATTTTTAAAATGTTGCTTTTAGCGGTTAGGGGTTGTCCATTAATCACGTGATGTTTTTTAGCAACTTTTTTACTCTTCCCTCCCCTCTGGTGATACGTGGTGAGGTTTTAGACTAACCCTACCCCCCTAATCCCCCTCACCCATAATCATATGTATTCCAAAGAGAAAAAAAAAACTGAATATTACTTTAAATACAGGTATAATCTAATTTAATTCTAGAAAATTATGCACCGTAATAAAAATGTGCAGATAGATATTAAGGCTGTAGTACCTAAAGCATATACTAGATCTTTCGCGTATGCCCGCTATACCACTGCAGAGAAGGCAGGTCTGGAATAAAGCTTTCAGCACTGTCATCGGACTCAACATACTCTGCTACGGCGTCATGGCCTCCTTCTTTCTTCAGCCTTCTGAATTCAACGAAAGAACGACGAACAACGAAGTTCAAGGAAAAAATTAATAAATACACATGATATCTCACTAACAAGTTATCGAGCTTAAGTATTATCAATAAAAAAATTGAAAACAGTTATTTTTTTTTATAATTATTATCGTCATATTTCGACCAGAGATCGCACGCTAAATGACATTGGCAAAGTAATCTACGATTAAAAACAATTGACAAAGAAATGAAAATATGAATTAATTACAGTAGAAACTCGATTAACCGGACTAATTGTTGTCCTTAGGCATTCGGATAATCGAAAATCCGGATAATCGAATGTATGAAGAAAAGCAGGTTTTTTCCTGAAACAATTGCTAACTAACTAAAACTAATTTTTATCCCGGAAAAAATGTACGGTTCCCTTGGAATAGATTTGTTTTTGTTTGTTTAGAGGCGAACCCAAGCGAAGCTAGGATGAGCCGCTAGTGCTTTAGTGCTTGCATAAATTCGACTTGTAGCTATATAATTGGTCGCGGTTGATAGTCCGGATAATCGCGGACCGTATAACTGACGGCCGGATAATCGAGTTTCTACTGTACTATATTATGAATTAATTAATTAATATATTATGAAACAATTAATTAATATATTATTTAATTTTATGTAATAACATTATTTATTATTTTTCAATCAATTTGCAACATTTCACAGATTAAATTGCGTATAATCATGAAATACCAAAGCTACGTTATAGCAGTCACGTCAAAGTGACAGACGGGAAACAAATGGATTAGTACTTCAAGATGAAATTGCTTGCTCTCTAATCATTATATTTTTTCGCAATATTATTTAAGACTTCTTATTAAGAAAATAGAAACAATTTTTTTAAAAATTATATAAAAGTTTTTAGCATTATATTTAAGTAAACTTAGAATGGATTTCGTCGCATTTTTATTTTGATTTTGTTCATACAACATTCCCATAAATGTAAGAAAATATTACTTAGACTTAAATGTTCAGATTTTTAAATGTACGTAGAAACATAGTTTAAGATATAGAAAAATAGCCATTTCGCTGCTTTTTAATTAAATCAATGAACGAAATATGTTAACTCATCAAAAACTTAAGGTTTTGGTGTAACGAAAATTACGTAATCTGTATGTACATCTAAACTGGTATACTATATATACTAATTATATAAAATTCTTTGTATGTATGATTGAACGAATTCAAACAAATATCCAACAGATTTCAATGAAACTTTTGTCATAATATTCCTTGCGATTCCAGAAATTCTATAGGCTATGTTATATCTAATTTTTTACATAGGAAGTGGGAGCAGCAGAGCTGTCTATAAAGCTAGCTAAACACGCGCGAACGGGCATTATTTTACATTATTTTTAACTAACCCTAACCGGAAATATAATATGTATATAAAAATCGATATGTGTATCTGTGTGTTCCCTATGGACTCTAATTCCCAGGCAATCTTCAGATTAGACCAACGGATCTAACGGTGATCCTGTGGATTTTGGTAGCGATCAAAAGTTTGAATGCGGGCGAAGCCGCGGGTAGTGCTAGTAATTTATAAAAGTCTAGGCTGTTATCAAAATTTCCGTTCTATTTCACAGAAAACGCTCGTGGAAATAGTACACGCGGAATTATTACTAAGGGATTAGGGCAGGTCACGCGATTTGATTTACATTTTAGTTAGATAATTAAAACGGTGACCTTTGCTTTAAAGCTGTAGTAAATAAACCTTATCTTTATGTAAAACACTTCTGCTGTATCTAAATTGACTCTATAATATATTTTTATTTAAAAAAACTACCTTTCTCATTTTTGTTTTCTTACTTTTAGGAAGAAAGAAACATAATTTTGTAATTTATATTATACCCAGGGGCGGACCGTGAATTTGGGGGGCCTTGGGCTTACACTTCTTGGGGACCTAAACTAATTGTCATTTTGTCATTATAAAATGTATAATAAATGATACATAATATTAGATGGAATTAACATAACGCTAATGTATTTTTTGTTGATCTCAAGGTTATTAGGCCAACCTTTTATGACCTTAATATTTTCCATTCACAATATTATCCATGGTTTCCAACAGGGGACCCGTTACATCGTTTCATCTGAGGGGCCCTCGGCTGCAGACCAAAAAGCCTATATATATGTAGATCCGCCACTAAAAATACCAATAGTATTACATATTTGAAAAGCAATTGAAATAATTATCATAACTAATAAAGATTTATAGAATACCTTCGTAGGTTAATTACTATCCATATTAATTTATTTCAAACTGGCTGACCCGACAAACTTCCTTCTATCAAATCAAGTGCGTAGCAGGCCCGTTTAGAAAAATGGTGTTTTTACGATTTTCCGGGCATTTTTCCCATTTTTCTTTTCATAAGAACCTTTTTCGAAGTTTAGCGAATATTTGAATAAAAAAAATAGCCGAAAAGTCCATTGGTTCTCGAGTTTTGCGCTTAGCAACATATTTAGTGATTCATATATATATATATATATATATATATATATATATATATATATATATATATATATATATATATAAAACTACTAAAATACATATTCTACTTGTGTACACGTTATAGAGGTACGTATATTTTTTGGTACTAATGTCCGTCCATTTATCAAAATGCGAACATAATCATTATCGAAAATTTGAGAAAATATATTAATGAAATATATTAATATATACAAAACACTGTTTCCAATTTTTATATTGGTAACACTAAAGCTCTTCAATAGCTAGTAAACAAAAAAAAACGATTGACAAACAGAGGAGAAAAGGATATTGAACTTAGATTTTAATATTTAAAACAAACAGTAAAATATACGACAAATACCTTAATATTACA
This sequence comes from Fabriciana adippe, assembly GCA_905404265.1. NCBI lineage: Eukaryota > Metazoa > Arthropoda > Insecta > Lepidoptera > Nymphalidae > Fabriciana > Fabriciana adippe. The sequence goes on from FR989993.1 coordinate 1,736,207, forward strand.
AATACCTTAATATTAAATTTTCTTTAGAATCATATTTAAAATTAAAAAAAAACATTAATAAACAATAAGAAAATTGTATTTATCAAATAATTCTAAGCAAAATTGAGCATTGTTTAGTTTTAAATCAATAGTTCGCTGACCTACACTAACAGGGTTTTACAAAAATCGCACTCCCTCACTCACACATGAATAAATTAAGTGTATGGGAGCGCCGCGGGGTGAAATAAGGGCAAAATATTGATTCATCCCCAAACGAAGGGCTGCTTTTGATGATCTCCTTTTAATTGTAGCGTCAAGTTTTGCGTTATATCAATGTGGAGTACAAAATGAATGATTAAGCTATTTCTAAGGGGATGTTTGTACAAATAACTGCTAACATGCTATTTTTTATATTGCTAATTTCATTTTGCTCTTTACTTTGTGCTCCATACACATAATATTAAGAAAAATAAAAACTTAATATCTTTAGATTTATTTTAATTTTTGATGTATTTTTTTTTTAATTCAGCAAATAGAGTGTACTATGAATACCTATAAATAAGTAATATGAAAACTGCAAACAGACAGACAAGATTTTTAAAAACCAACGACTAACATTTTTTTTTAAATGTTCAATGCACAAACTTCTTAATAAATTATATATTACCGGTGATTTTGAAGTAGTAACAGTTCTAAAACTTTGATCGATACTACTAAAGCCCTATAGTCTATACACAGAATAAATACTAGCGACTCACGCTCGCTTCGCTCGCGTTCGTCCCTAGGTACCTTTTCACGGTTAGCTATGTTTATACATAAATAGTAGCTTGCTACTCCTAAGATATTCTTTTAAATTATATAGCGATTTACCCTCGCTTCGCTCGAGAGCGTACGCCGTACGCGGATTTTGTTCACAATTTCATGGGTTTTAATTTTTTTTCGCGGAACCCTGTTTCTTTTTCTAAAATAAAAGTAGCCTAAGTTACTCTTTGTAACATCAACTGTCTGCCAGTAAAAGTCCCGTCAAAATCGGTTCAGCCGTTTCGGAGATTAGCCGGAACAAGCAGACAGACAGACAGACAGACAAAAATTGTAAAAAATGTTGTTTTGGTATGTGTATCGTGTAAACATCCATATGCATTTAGTAGAAAGCGGTTATTTTAATATTACAAACAGACATTCCAATTTTATTTATCAGTCGAACTTCCTCGACTTGCCGGTAGAGAATATGCTCACCGTCTATTGTCCCCTCGTAAAGACAGGCGTCGCGTGGCGTCGCGACGTATTCTATAATTTACGCCTTACTTATTCCAAATTTTGGCAATGTGTGACAAAAGATGTTATTTACTATGTTTAAGGATTAAAACATATATAAATAAAGGTAATTGCCTGTGTTTAAGGATTTATATATATAAATAGTTTATTTATTGTCATGTATTTTCATGTGTGAATCATTTCCAACATGATTACCTAGTGGTAATCGTGTTCCAATATGGACAGTTCCAACAATGAAGAAAAACATCGTGAGGAAACCTGCATATCTGAGAGAATCTAGCAAGTTTTTGAAAGACATAATGTCCGCCAACCCGCACTTGGCCAGCGTGATGGTCTATTGCCTGATCCCCTCGTATTGAAGGGAGGTCTGTGCCCAGCAGTGGGACTTTAAAAAGTCTACTTGTATGTCAATGACTATTGTGTTTTTACTTTATAAATCCCTAAAAGTAAATACTTTTTCCGTTGCCCTTAAAATAAATAAATATAAATATGTTAGGACATTAACACACAGCACCGTCTAGTTCCATGGTAAACTACAAGGCTTGTGTTATAGATACCAGATAGTTGATACACTACACATACATAACTTTAAATACATACATATTATCAATGAAAACACCCATGACTCGAGTACAAACATTCGTGCTCATCACACAAATGAATCCCCAGCGGGACTCGAACACGCGACCGCTGGCACAGCAAGTAGGGTCACTACAAACTGAGCCAAAAGCGTCGTAAAAGTAAAGATTATTTAAATTTTCAATCTATCTCCTGAACTGTAAGTCCAAATAATATACTGTAAAGAGCACATTTTATATCTTCTGGTTACTTCTGATAGTGGAATAATTTATACTTATAAGGATTATTATTATGTAGTTCAAATAATCGGCTAAACATTATTAAATCAAAAAATATATTATTTATAAGTAAAACCAACAGCTCGAATAAACCCAATAAAAAATACCAAATAATTTATAACCTATACCTCTCTGGTATAATGTAGCTATATATTAGGGGAGATTCTATTGTTTCAGAATTTCCTGACTACAAACGGACATTTTTTTCCTATTTATTATTATAGATGAAGATAACACAATTACTTTATACTACTGATCGCCTTGTGGTTAAAAATCAACCATAATTCATTAAGTTATATACTTATTTATTACAATATTAATATATTCTCAATTTGACCACAGACTTTTAACAATAAACAAAAGAGTATAAATGCGTGTGATTGTCAAATACATGGTAGTATGTGTAATATTTTTTTTATTGATTTAATGTATTTTTTATGCATAATTAAAAAAAAATTAGCATTCTGCACTCCTTCTCTATATAAACTATAAGTGTGGGAAATTTCATATTCCTCCGTCCGCGCAATTTTCATAAAAAGGAGTACAACGTTTTTGCTTCACGTATTAATATATAGATTATCTTTATTATTGAGAGAAAAACTGCATGTAATGCCTTGTACAAGTATAATAAGAATAAAGAGTTGAAGCCATACCAGATGTAATGAAATACGTCTCGAAGGTATGACTCAGGCCTATCTGATTACACGGCTTTCTTGGGATTGTCGAAGTTATTCTCATAATAAATACTATTTTCTTCCATAGCGTCTACTTCATATTAATCTTATTAGAAATTGCTATACGTACTAAAAATAATCACTGATAGAAAATACTAGGTTATAAACAAATCTTACTACTTTATAAATGCGAAAGTTTGGATGGATGTTTGTTACTCAATCACGCTAGAACGGCTGAGCGGATCTGGATGAAATTTGGCTCAGATATAGATTATAGTCTGGAATAGCACATAGGCTACTTTTTATCCCGAAAAAATGCACGGTTTCCGTGGGATAGATTTGTTTTTGACAGACTATAATCTATCTCTGTGCCAAATTTCATCCATATCCGTTCAGCCATTTTGGCGTGAAAGAGAAACAAACATCCATACTCACAAACTTTCACATTTACATATAATATTGGCATAGATTTGTAGAAATTAAAGTTCACGTTATATTTTACATCTAATTAGTTGCTTTAATTTAGACTATTATACGTACGCGTATAATAAAAACGCTTAATGAAAATCCGTTCAAGCGTTCTTGAATGGTTCGTGATTAAAACTCACACTAAAAAATGTTAAAACAGTTTTTACATTCATAGTAAATATTTCAAAAGATATCAACATAAACAGTGTTTCAATTCAATTATATACTCGTAAGTAATAATTTTTTTTTTCATCATAACTTAAAAATTGATAATAACTAAATTTTAATATTGCTAAACAGGAAAAACTTGATTAATTTTACTCATAGGTCTGTAGTTTTTAATTTAATACTTTCTTAGATATATGCGAATATATGACATCTATACAGATAAATAAAGTGTCTGTTTGTAATGTCAAAATAACAGCTTTATACTAAATGCACATACACATTTTTTTTTTAATTCTTGTCTGTTTGTCTGTGTGTTTGTTCCGGCTAATCTCCGAAACGGCTGGACCAATTTTAATGAGACTTTCACTGGCAGATAGCTGATATTATAAGGAGTAACTAAGACTACTTTTATTTTAGAAAAAGAATTAGGGTTTGCTCAAAAAAGTTAAAACATATCTAGGGACGCACCCGAGCGAAACGAGGGTAAGTCGCTAGTTTTAAATAAAACTATCTTTTCGGATTTTTTCGCGGATTTATTTTGATTTTTGGTTCCCGACGTTTCGAATGCTTTACAGTTTACAGCAATCATAGTTACGGGAAAGGCTAAGATTTTACAAAAAATCAACATAAATCCGCGTAAAAAATCCGAAAAGATAGTTTCATTTTAAAATCTAGAATTGGTAAAAAATTAACTCCAAACCAATTCACATATCAAATTCAAATATTTACTCAAACAAAAATCCAATCCTACCAACATAGAAATGTAGGCAGGCAGTTATATAATAATTACTTTGAAATCCTTTTATTCTGAAATTGCTAAGATGACTTTGTTCAGATGTAATGACTTAGAAGTATACAGTATTCTTTCTTTCAAAGACGTCTTAAGAGATGAATAACTCGAACTCTTTAAAAATAGACATGATGGAAGCTTTTCAGTAAAAGCTTCTTAGACTTAGCGCAATTTAAATGGGGTTTCAGTTTATTGAGTAAAAAATTTTATATTTTTTTCAACTGTAAATAAGAATTTGTTAAACTACATTTATATATCTAAATATATCTTTCGTATCTCGTCCTCATTTGGTTGAGGAACTTCGCTAAGTAGCTTTTTGCAACCGACTTATAAGGATAACCAACTAAAGAGGATATGAATATACTTGTAACGGGATAAAAAGTATGTATGCCATTTGTGAAAATCATCTCGATTAAGATATAATTTAATAAGCAATATTCAATACATTATATAATGAACATGCAATCTGTCTAATGGAACCAATTGGGAATTTGGAAAGTGCTGAATACGAACACGATAAATAGCCTAAGATCACCTAAGATTACAAATATTAATTTTAGGATAAAATAGCTCAAACAAATTATTTTCCATAAAAACATTAGATTACTCTTCTCCACTTCTATACAGATAAATAAAATTGAATTGTCTATTTGTAATTTCAAAGTAACAACTTTATACTAAATGCATATGAAAGTATATACGGTACATATAATAAAAACATACTTTTTTGTCTGTCTGTCTGTTTGTTCCGGCTAATCTCCGAAACGGTTGAACCGATTTTCACAGGACTTTCACTGGCAGATGGCTGATGTTATAAGGAGTAACCGAGGCTACTTTAATTTTAGAAAAAGAATTAAGGTTCCGCTTAAAAAACGAAAACGTACCGAGGGACGAACCCGAGCGAAGCGAGGGTGAGTCGCTAGTTTTACAATAAAACCCTTTCTTTAACAGTAATGAGTGGAAGACAAGTAAAACAAATTTACCTACTGCTAAACAACACTAAGTACTTCAATTTATACACCTGATACCGACATCTTTTACCCTCTTTTAATAGATTTGCTTATTTAATCATCTGTTGAGTGGCTTAATTAAAGAGTTCCTTTTTAGGTTAACCCCGAAGTGAAGTTTTGAGGAAAAATATGAAAATGTACCTTATTTTAGCAGACACTGATTTTGAAATTTAATTTTATAAGTTAAATTCAAGAAAATAGTATATCTATGTATATACCTATATATCTTATTGTTAATAGATTTTAAGAATAATTAAAAAGGTCTTGATGAAACTTTACAGATAAGTACGTCTAAAAATCCCTTCAATAAAGCTTAAAGTATATTAATTGGTAATATTTTTTTAACGGCCCACGTTATATATTGTGATATTTAACTCACTAGCGACTCACCCTCGCTTCGCTCGGATTGGTCCCTGGCTACGTTTTCATGGTTACTATGGATATCCCATGGGAACGGTACATTTTTTCGGGATAAAAAGTAACCAATGCGCTATCCCAGACTATAATCTATCTCTGTGCCAAATTTCGACTAGGTCCGTTCAGCCGTTCTGACGTGATTGAGTAACAAATAAACAAACATATTCATCCACACTTTCGTATTTATAATATTTATGGGATGAGCAGTTAATAAAAAGTATATAATAACTAATTTTTTTGTATTAAAACTAGTACGCTGACTTGCAAGGTGGTTACACCTTAAAATAATTGTCCACCGTTGGGGGTGGAAAATTTTCTAGAAATTTAATTGGTCACATTTAAAATGACACATTACCATATTCATTAAAAAAGAATAAGAAAATCGATTTTCAAATGGCCAAAATATCAAACTTGATCGAATAAGTACCTCCTCTTTTTTGAGTCGAAGAACAATCTAAATTATCTATATTTCATAGATTACAGAAGAAGGTTTTGTGACTTATTATTAACATTAAAATCATTTTAATTAAATGTTTGAAACAAATTTAAAAAAATATTTGATAACAATTTTTCCTTTAAATATTTGCTACTTTACATTCTTATACGATAAAATTTTCAAATTTCATTGAATTCACAACATTTTTTTCATTCTTTAACCCATTGTAATTAAAATGAAATATAAGACAGGAGGTCCAGACTAAATCTAACGTAACTAGGGCTACCAATTTATCGGTGAAAAATGTGACAATATAACCACTTCGTATTTTATATAAAATAAAACTATCTTTTCGGATTATTTCGCGGATTTATTTTGATTTTTGTTTCCCGACGTTTCGAATGCTTTACAGCAATCACGGTCACCGGAGAGACTAAGGTTTTAGACGTCTTAAAAGTCATTATATACTTCTTCCTGACAGTGTCTACCCATAAAATAAAATGTTTTTCGTATTGTTTTATTAGTACAAAGTTTTCCATCTACGATTATGATTTTCACGGACGGGAAATGTGTATTGTCTTATAACAAGGCAGGCCGATGTAAACCGCAATCCAAATAGCAACGGAACTGTCTATAAGGAGTATGGCGTTAAGCTATTGAAAGTATTTTTAATTGTTCGTTTTGCTAGCAATCTTCACATTCGAACTTTATTAAAGCTTTAAATTTTGGGGATGAAAGTTCAAATGGCCATTAAACATCTTGTTTATTTAATCTTTCTGTCTACATTTTTGTATTGACTGAATCAATTTCAACGCAATTTTCACTGCCAGATGAATTTCGGGCTTGAATGACATAAGCCACTTTTGTTTTTAAGAAAGAAAACACTTTTCACATGCCGGGGATCGATTTTAACGTTAATCTAGGTAATGCTAGCAGATGGAAGTTTCGATTGAAAAATCGATATACATTTTATGAAGTGGGCATGTAATTAGTAACATTGGCTATTTATCATCTTCACCTGTATTTATCTACGTAACAGAATCTTTGAACATATCTTTAACCCACTTCAAAACTTTTTTTTAAAACAATATCATTATTTTTTTCGTTAATCACTTTATTCTTATACTAAAAAATATTTATAACTTTTTAATTCGATTCATCATTAAAGCATGTTTTTTTTAGTTTTTTAAACCATTATTTACTTATGAGAAAGTTATGAAGTAAATTACTTCATCTTTATTATATAGCGAAATCCATGGGTCTATTTACAGGTACATCGAGACTCGTTCACTAACGTTATAGTATTGTTACTATATTTGCTACCTGCCTTGGATAACTCAATTAAATACGAGCGATGTGAAGTGAACAGACTGGTATTTATAGTTCTTTAGTTATTAGTTTCTGGTAACCCTAACACCAACGTGTACGTTTGCCGGTCGGCCGCCCTGATGCGAAACGGTAGAGTTTAATTGGGGCCGTCCATCCAGAGATGTAAAGATAGATAGCAAATATAAAGGCAGGCGACCTATTGTTTCCACTCGTGCCTTCAAATTTTCGAGCCAATTTTCTGCCACGTCCATGTGTTTATTTGTTTAATTTAAACTTGGCAAATAATTTCGTTGTAACATCTTTGGAACGTGAGGGTTTGATTTCGAACTGTTGCCTCTTATGGTGTTATGTTTTGAATGAGCACGTTTTTAATTTCCGCCTCCGACGTGCAAACGTCGTTTTATTAAAGTACAAATAAGGTGTTATTACTTGCTGTATACATATTTTTTATTGACTTTAAAAACGAAAAAAATACTTAATTTAGATGGGTTTTTTGTTTACGCTTCATTTTTTTCAGTTTGAATGATGATTCATTTTTCAATAAATGACATGGCTTTAGGGTCTTCCCAAATAAATATTATTAATTTTCTTAAAAGTGTTGTATGTGTTGCAAAACATTTTGACGGCCTTCATAGCTCAAGTGGTAAGTGTCTCTGAGTGCTGAGCAGGAGGTCCCGGGTTCGATCCCCGGCCGGGGCAGGTACCTATTCAAATGGTGAATTTAGGTATATGTGTTGGGTCTTGGTTGTTATTGTGTATGTGAATGTGTGTGTTACGAAGTCGACTCTCTAAAGATTTGTCTATGTGTTGACACAATATTTTTATATGTAGGTCTTCGCGTAATACTCCTAAACATATCAGCTAATCCATCCTACTATGATATACGTAAAAGCAAAAATTTGTTTGTTCATTTGTCCTTCTGTAACATACCAACAGGTGTTTTTGCATGCAGATAATAAATATAGGAAAGCCGGAGAGAGTCAAAAATAGCTTTTTAAGCTGCGTGGACCATTAAGACGTAAATTACAAATGTCACTAGAGACGCATAAATTAAAAATATGCTCATGTATCATCTTTCTTTAAAAGTTTCCATTAGAACTTCAAACTATACCAATAATCCAAATAGAACCCCATACAGAATAGATAACAGTACTTTCCAATAACAACCACAACAATAGTGTCTTTTTTTCATTTATGACTAACTAGCAACTCACTCTCGCTTTGCTCGGGTTTCCGGGAAAAACAAAAACAAAATATATCCCACGGGAACCGTACATTTTTCCGGGATAAAAATAGCCTATGTGCTATTATATTTGACGACACGTTTGGCTCAGTTTGTAGTAACCCTACTTGCTGTGCCAGCGGTCGCGGGTTCGAGTCCCGTGGCACGAATGATTGTACTCCAATCATTGGTGTTTATATTTATAATATGTACGTATTTAAAGTTATATATGTGTAGTGTACCAAATATCTGGTATCCATAACACAAGCCTCGTAGCTTACCATGGAACTAGACGGTGCTGTGTGTTGATGTGCCAACATATTTATTTATTTATTCCTATTCATCTAGATCCGTTCAGCCGTTCTGGCGTGTTTGAGTGACAAACACCCAAACATCGAGACTTTCACATTTATATTATTAAGAACCTAAAATTCGCAACTTTACATAAAATAACGCAAACCACCAGTTTTAAGCACATTATTGCATTCCGGAGAAATATTCTAGCTTCCCCACAAAATGAACTGAATATTCTATTGCATATCCCCGAGACAATATTATTACGTTCTTCACGATATTACGTTAGTTGAGTATCGCATTTGCGTTTTAAGTGAGTTTATAATACCTACTCCGTTCTTTATTTCACAGCCGGTAGTTTTTTTTTTTTTTTTTATTTCATAGTACCTACTGAGGTGTACGTTTTTTTCAAAATAATATATCATGTTATTTAATTAATGTTTTTGTTATTGGAAAACAAATATAATATGATTTCATCGACAAAGAATCAAGCAATTATAAGTATTTTAATTAATTTGTTAGGAGAAAAGTTTTGTGACTCAATAATTTAACAGTCATAATCTTCAAACACTTTTCTGAATTGTGTTAATGATTTCTTAAAACGAATAATAAGAATATATTTGAAATTTTAAATAAAACTTTTTTGAACTTCCAACAAAGTTCAGAAAAAAAAATGAAACCGCCAAAAAAGACAACTTGAAAAAGTGCGAATTCTATTTAAATCAGATCGGTAGTTCCAGAGATGAGAACATTCAAACAAACAAATCAGACACGTGTGCGTCTGTTGGGGTTCCGTATGAAATGTTTCAACCGGGGTTCCGTATGAAATGTTAAAGTAAGTGTTTTTTTTATGATGTAACTAGGTACTTTACGGTTTTCGGATTTTTCCCTTTACTTTTGCTATTAGATAGTGCTTCTTGCCAAATTTCATAATTCTAGGTCAACCGGAAGTACCCTATAGATTTTAATTTCCTTGCGAGTGTCAAAATATGCGGTGTAAACGACTGAGTCTTTTAATTACATTCATTTAGAAGTTTTATTTTTTCACAGCACCAAGAGATAGTTGACCTGACTCCTGACTATTTGATATGAATTTCAACTTGATACTTCCACGTGTTATTGAGAAAAAGGGTCTTGACAGACAGACAGACGGACAACGAAGTAATCCTATAAGGCTTCCTTTTTTTCCTTTTGAGATACGGAACCCTAAAAAACGAACTCTTCAGCTTCGTAATATGAGAGTAGTTAGTATTATTTTATTATTATAATTTTATAATAAATATTAATGATTATTGGATAATTTATTACCAATATAACGCTTTATTAACCTAATAGTAGGTTAATGGATATAACTGCATCTAATTTATCAAAATATTTGAAATAATTATGTGGTTGATTACAGCATACACAGTTCATACGAGCACACCAATGGAGCGATATGAAATTTAATATTGGGCACTTCATAATGAATTCTAAATACACATTTTAACAAAACTAAAATACCCTAATCTATATAACTAATAAATGTTTATTATGTTTTAGCAAATGTTATTTATTACGTTAATAGCGACTCACCCTCGCTTCGCTCAGGTTCGTCCCTAGTTACGTTTTAACGGTTAGTATGAAATACATATCTTTAAATTTCTCGACTTTTCTGTACTATAATATGCATGTATTATACATATAAACCTTCTTCTTGAATCACTCTATCTATTAAAAAATCCGTTGCGTAGTTTTAAAGATCTAAGCATACATAGGGACAGACAGACAGCGGGAAGCGACTTTGTTTTATACTATGTAATGATTATAAAAATAAAAAAGCCCGAGTGCTTAAAAAGCGAATTAAAAAGATGGCTTGTAACTTGTTCCCTTCTTATTGAAGAAAAATAGTATTAAGCAATCGGAGACAGACATACATATGTATGTCCCCGATTATATAAAACTATTTTATTTCAATAACTTGTTCCTTTCTTCTTATATTTGGATACTTTAGTTTTGTTGAAATATGCATTAGGATTTATTATACAAGATTTTTTTTTATTTTGCAAAAGAGACATATACCTACCTTAAATTGTGTTTTAAGTCATTCTAATAATAATAGTCTTCAGAAAACTAAATATATACCTACTCGTATATGATATTTTTAGTTTTCTGACCTAGCCTATAGAGTCGAAGGGCTAAACACTGTTATAACAAGTCGTCTTATAACTCTACTGGTAACCACAGGGCTAGCTCGTTCTACGCCCAAAGAATCTATATTGCCATTCGAGCGAACACAGCTAGCATTCTTGCCACAATTCCACGCAAACATAATTTGTACAGTAATAATTAAGTATAAATTTTTATTTATAATCTAAAATACATATTATAAAACAAAGTCTTCCGCCGCGTCTGTCTGTCTGTCTGTTCGCGATAAACGCAGAAACGACTGCACCAATTTTCATGCTGTTTTCGAAAATGGATAGAATGGTTGTCGAGAAAGGTTTTAGTGTATAATTTATTAAGTTTTCGTATACATTGGCTAAAATATAACGATATTTGTTGGAGGTGTCGGAAAAAAATAAGCCGTCTGGGAGCTTTCAACGTAACCGCTGCTTATACCCTTTGAGATATGACAAAATAACGTATGGTGGAATTGTGTATCTTATATAGGTCTACAGAAAAGTCCGCGATGGCATATGTCTATATCTGAAGGATAACATACTATGTCCATATTAAATGTTAAAACGTAATAAGGCTCGAACCCGAGCGGAGCGAGGATGAGTCGCTAGTTACTAATATTATAAAGCGGCAGAGTTTGTTTGTTTGAACGCGCTAATCTCAGGAACTACTAATCCGATTTGAAAAATTCTTTTTGCCGTTTATTGAGGAAGGCTATAGGCTATATATATGGCCCAAGGGAGCGGAGCAGTTATCATAAATGTCAACAAGGACAATATAGGGTATAAGGCAGACTTCCATACACTATTCTAAAGGGAACGGAAAGAATAGTGTTATAATGTACTTTGAACATATATATATATATATATATATATATATATATATATATATATATATATATAGGATGGATGTAAGTGGGGCCAACTTCCACCTTAGGCCCCCTATTGTCAACCTCACCTGCTCGTGGTACATCCTGCTGATTAACGGACGAGGCTCTGGCGACCGAATACGTGGCGGTATAACCACATGAAGGCTGGAATATGCAAATACTAATCCTGATGGCGGGCAGCAGCGCCACCAGTGAAATATTCCAGCAACTGCGGTCACCAACCCGCCTGCCAAGCGTGGTGACTAAGGCAGATACCCCCTAATGAGAGACAACTCAGATTTAAGGCCCCCAGTTCCCGGTAGTCACACTATTCCTGGCCACGGTACCGGCCATGGTAACGGTGCGACAGGGGGTGCTAAGAATCCCCGGGCTACGGCAGGGTACTACAAACGACTGCACTTGGCTACGTTCAACGGACGCACTTTAAGGCTGAATGAACACCTTGCCGAACTGGAAGAAGAGTTAAGTCATATTAACTGGCAAATAGTGGGCCTATCGGAAATCCGAAGACAGGGCGAGGAGACGATAGTACTAGATGCTGGTCACTTACTCTTCTTCCGAGAAGGACATCAACCATCCCAAGGTGGTGTTGGATTTTTGATCCATAAGTCACTCAAGAACAACGTCGTAGAGGTTGGCAGTGTGTCGGCGAGAGTAGCGTACCTTGTAATTAAAATAACCGAAAGATACTCCTTGAAGGTTATTCAAGTGTACGCTCCTACGTCCACACACCCTGACGAAGAGGTCGAAGCCATGTACGAAGACATAGTAAAAGCTATGTCCCGTACCAACACCTTCTACACTGTTGTCATGGGTGACTTCAATGCCAAAGTGGGAGTACAAGAAGATGGTGAATCGAGGGTAGGAGCATTTGGCTATGGGCGTAGAAATTATCGTGGGCAAATGCTAGTAAACTTTCTTGAGGCTCAGGGGTTGTTTCTGATGAACTCATTTTTCCAGAAAAAGCCTCAAAGGAAGTGGACCTGGCAAAGCCCCGATAACACTACAAAGAACGAGATCGACTTCATTATATCCAACAAGCGCCACATATTCAGGGATGTCTCAGTGATTAACAGGGTCAAAACCGGCAGTGATCACCGACTTGTAAGGGGAGCCCTGAATATCAACATTAAAATTGAACGAGCGCGGCTAATGAAGTCGACTCTTAGACCAACACCGCCCCAGATGCAAACTGGCTGCGAAAGCTTCCAGCTAGAGCTGCAGAATAGATTCGCCATGTTGGAAACCACGCAGGACATTGATGACACCACCAACAGTCTGATGCGTGTAATCCGTGAGGTGGGCCAAAAACATTTTCGACCAAGGAGAGATGGACAAAAGTCGAAGCTCTCAGGCGAGACTCTGGACGAGATGTCGAAGAGACGCGATATGGTAAACACCACCCAGTCTAAGCGTCAGGTACTTAACAGGAAGGTAAAACATCTAATAAGGCGTGATTTAAGACAAGCGAATACCCGAAGTATTGAGGACGCCATAGAACTCAATAGGGGCTCGAAAGTCTTTGCTCAATCCCACACCTCCTGTTGTCACCTGACTAAGCTTAGGACTGCGCAGGGTACAACCGTCACCTCGAAATCAGAAATCCTCGCCGAAGTCGAAAAATTCTATGGAGATCTTTACTCTTCGCAAGCCCTTCCACCTGAGTCCCACCACACGGATGACCCACGTGCCAGACTGGTACACCACCAATCAGACGAGCTTCCCGACATCGACGTAGGCGAGGTTAGGATAGCTCTTAGACAACTAGGAAACAACAAAACTCCGGGTGAAGACGGAATTACTTCGGAGCTTCTCAGAGCGGGAGGAACACCTGTTCTAACAGAGCTCGCAAAGCTCTTTAATTCTGTTCTTCACAATGGCATTACACCGGAGGCATGGAGCAGGGGTCTGGTGGTATTATTCTTTAAGAAGGGGGATAAAGCCCTTTTGAAGAACTACCGACCCATATCACTCCTGAGCCATGTGTATAAGTTGTTCTCAAGGGTTATCACGAACCGTCTCGCCCAAAAATTCGATGACTTCCAACCCATTGAGCAGGCTGGGTTTCGAAAAGGCTTTAGTACTGTAGACCACATACACACACTAAGGCAAATAATTCAAAAGACCGAGGAATATAATCAGCCTCTATGCCTAGCGTTTGTGGACTACGAGAAAGCCTTCGACACTATCGAGACCAGGGCTGTTCTACAATCCATGCAGAGATGCCTTATTGACTATCGGTATATCCAAATACTAAGGTGTTTATACGAAGCCGCAACGATGACCATCCAAGTACAAGGCCAGAGCACAAGGCCAATTCAATTGCACCGCGGGGTAAGACAGGGGGATGTTATCTCCCCGAAACTGTTTACCTGTGCATTGGAGGACGTCTTCAAGACGCTCGATTGGAACGGATGCGGCATAAATATCAACGGAAAGTATATGACACACCTGCGATTTGCCGATGACATAGTCATTATGGCAGAGACTCTGCAGGATTTGGAAGAAATGCTTATCAGCCTAGGCGATTCTTCAAGACGGGTGGGTCTCGGGATGAATCTTGACAAGACCAAAATCATGTCGAATAGTCATGTATCCCCGAGACCAGTAATCGTGAGTGGCGCTGTTCTTGAAGTTGTACAGGAATACATATATCTTGGCCAAACCATACAACTCGGCCGGCACAACTTTGAGAAGGAGGCCAATCGAAGAATACGCTTAGGTTGGGCGGCTTTTGGGAAGCTTCGGCACATTCTAGAGTCATCTGTCCCACAATCCCTTAAGACCAGGGTATTTAACCAGTGTGTCCTACCCGTAATGACATACGGAGCCGAAACGTGGACACTCACCGTAGGGCTGGTCCACAAATTCAAGGTCGCTCAGCGAGCAATGGAACGCGCGATGCTTGGGGTTTCTCTGGCGGACAGAATTCGGAATGAAGTCATTCGCCAGAGAACTAAAGTAACCGACATCGCGCGCAGAATAAGCTCGCTGAAGTGGAAGTGGGCCGGTCATGTCTCCAGACGTACCGATGGTCGATGGAGCCGAAACGTGTTAGAGTGGAGACCACGTTTAGGCAAGCGTAGTGTAGGACGCCCTGCAGCACGATGGACAGATGACCTAAGAAAGGTGGCTGGCAGTGGATGGATGCGGGCTGCCCAGGACCGGGATGGTTGGCGCTCATTAGGGGAGGCCTTTGTTCAGCAGTGGACGGCGATAGGCTGATTGATGATGATATATATATGAATTTAAATATATTTATAATCTAACTTGTTTTTAGTTTTTGCAGTTTGTGTCTTATTTACCTATAAATAAATCGTTATAATAGTTTTCTCATAGCGACGTACATTTTTACTCATAGCGTCGTACCTTGTTTTGTAGTAGAGGAAAGCGGACTTATGATGTCGATTATATTTTAATTGAAGATATATTCAAATGTCTGATACTTAATCAAGACGTAATTGCCGTACTAGGCATAAACATAACATTATCTGTAAAGTTTACAGAAAATAAAAGCTCGAAACAACGCGAGGCAAAGATAGTATAAAATGCAGCTTTTACGTAACTATCCCTTTAGGTATCTGGGCGGTATATTTAAATAGCATTGGAGACTCTCCAACAACATATAATAAAGATTGATTAAAGTTCAGAAGTTGAAAGTTAAATATTATAAAATGCAGATTGTCTGAAATATGAAAATGCTTATAAAAGTGAGTAACAGCATAATAATGTTAATCTTAACACATAAATAAAAACGAAGGGTCTTTTCCCAATTTTGAATATATTATGTTCATATGGTTTTTATCGATACAAAAATAGGCAGAGACAAAACAGTTTAGTACTTTCTAATTTTCATAGTCCACCATGTTGGCCAAATGCGGGTTGGCGGACTTCACATGTACTTTCGAAAATTTGCTTGGTTTTCTCAGGTTTGTTCCTTTTCTAAATTAACCTATCAGTAAATGTAAGTTTAATTATTATATATAGTTATTTGTATACGTTTTCAAAGTAAATTTTGAAAATGTAATTTAATTATTTTTATATAATATTGTATTTTGTCAAAATAGTAGACATGTACCTACGAATATGTACACTTATATCATCAAGCAATTTCCTATCCACTTCTATATTGTATAACATTGACAAAGTAAATATTTCTCTTGAAGCCATAAACAAGAGAATTAAATTGAATCAAATATTTATCAACTGGCACACCTGACAGCAACAATAAAAGGGAATTTCTTATGAACACTTGCTTAATGAGTAACGTTTGAAGATTTTTAATAAATATTTTTTTTTCAGAAAAACTGCCGTCCCAGAAAAGTATTTTAGGTGTACCAGACATATTGTGAATCCTTATTACTTAGTTCATACAAGTTCAATTCATATTACAATTTTTGGTATAAATATTTAAGGCGATTGTCACACTAATAATAGTATAAATTATTAATTATATAGAAATAGGATTTATATGTATTATTTTAAATTAATTATTTATTTTTTTAAGTTGTCATTCTGATATAAAATACTTGAGTTTTCTGAAGTTGTCGTCTTGAGTGGAAAAAGGGCGGGAACAGCGTTGTGTTTTGTTTTAGAACTTTAGGGCGTATGTATAATGTAATACATCATTGTTTGTCGTAATGTCGTTGGAAGCGTTACTCTGTATAAAATAATAAAAACTGTGTGCTGTTACACCGAATTTTATTTGGCCTACCTGACCTACTTCTGAAATGTGATATATTGTAGTAGTTACTTCAAGAGACTAGATTAAGTAAGTTTTAATTTTTAAAGATACAAATAAAAAGGAGCTAATACGTTTTACAAATTAGTCCGTATTTGGTGTCTTACATTATATATAAAAACTAGGGCCTTAGTTACTGAGAAAAAAGATGTTTCTTATCAATTTCTTTCTGCATCAGTTGAATTTTTAATTAAAGAATAAATTTAAATACAGTTTTCCAACCAACAACAACAACAACAATCCCTACTGAAATTTAAAAGAAATTATAACTAAATTATCTGTAATATTGAATTATTATTCACATGAGCGGTTTCGCGTATATATTTTGATTTTGAAAGTACAAACGCTATGTAAATTGTTTTATTCACAGTCTGGTACACTACGTCACCTTTGTCAGGAATCAGCGCGCGTGAAGTTATAATGTATCGAGAATATTTACACATCAGTGTACAACGTACATTAGAATTATAATTTACATAAATTTTATCATATGCTAACGACTCTCCCTCGCTTCGCTTCGGGTTCGTCCCTAGACAAAAACATCTATCCCACTGGAACCGTACATTTTTCCGGAATGATATATAGCCTATAGCCTTTCTCAGTTAACGGGCTATCTAATGCAAAAAGAATTTTTCAAATCGGATTAACAGTTCCTGAGATCAGCGCGTTCAACCAAACAAACAAACAAACTCTTCAGCTTTATAATATTAGTATAGATTTTTATTTAATATTGTTATTGCAACTGTACATAGCATTCACTAATTCACAGTTAAAAGTTATCAATAATAAAATCTAAATTAAATTGAACTAAAGTTAATTTTGTGTTTCATAATTAAATAACATATTACAAAGACAGTGGGGGAACAATAATGGTCACCGAAGAGACTAAAGTTTTAAACAACTCAAAGATTTATACAGTTATTACATGACCATGTTTGCTCGCCTGTGCTGTCAAACATTCAAAACTTGGGAACCAAAAATCAAAATAAATCCGCGAAAAAATCCAAAAAGATAGTTTTATTTAAAATATCAAATATTCGCCTAAATCTAAGAAAGTATTATCCTTATTTAATGATATTCAGATATGATTGTCTAAACAAAAATATTCTACAATTTCTTTTTCAGGGTAGACAAAAAGTTTTCCAAGCACCTCCACACTTCGTCTTAAACAGACCGTGAAAAACCTCGAACAGCATGATTCATACATACACTCATTCAGTACATGCGATATTAACGGCCTGTATTTATGCGCAATCACACAATCTTGTGTGAAATGTGTATAATGTGTGATATTATTATAACTTTTGCTTTACATACCTATGAAATTTCTATACATAGATAGCATACTATAAAACTTACAGTCAAAACCCTTTTTAAACAAAGGATGCCCTATATTTTTAATTAAATAATAAATAAAAGTGACAGAGATATATATGTAAATTGCTTTATTCACAGTCTAATACGTCAGTTTTAACGAGAGCAAGCGTGGAGGTAATGTATCGAACACGTACACACCGGAGACTAAATTTGTTCGTTAACAGTGACAAATTGTCAAAGCCATGTTAAAAAAAAAACGAGATAAAAAAGGTTTTAGTGAACAGTTTTCGAGGTGATGCGTATACTTGTTAGGGAAATATCAACGTGTGTTAAAGTCACAATAAGGATGCTGCGAGGTTTTTTTTTTTTTAATTTGGAATAGAAATTAGAAATCTATAAAGAATAAAAATTATTGCATACCTAAACTTCTATAGTTATTTTCATGTGTGCAAGAACATTATTTAAACAAGATGAATAGTTATAAAATATAAAAAAATGTACTAAAAAGATACACCAAAGTCATCATCACTTCAATTTAATAATAATAATTTTAGTTATATAATACTAGCGACTCACCCTCGCTTCGCTCAGGTTCGTCCATAGGTTGCTTCCCAAAACAAAATTAATTAATTAGGTACATAATTTGTTTTTTTTTTTCGTGGGACCCTATTTTTTTTTTCTAAAATAAAAGTAGCCTTAATTACTCCTTATTTCATCAGCTATCTGCCAGCGAAAGTCCCGTCAAAATCGGTCCAGCCATTTCAGAGATTAGCCGGAACAAACAGACAGACAACAGACAGACAAAAATTGTAAAAAATGTTGTTTTGGTATATGTACCGTGTATACATCCATATGCATTTAGTAAAAAGCGGTTATTTTAATATTACAAACAGACACTCCAATTTTATTTATCTGTATAGATTTACAAAATAAATGACCAAGGACACAATACAAGTTGGAACCTACTTGAACTAGGTTAGCAATCTGTGTTTCAGGTTATAGTTTTTCTTTCATTTATTCTATACTTAAGGGTAGAATACTCTTTTTAAAACTTACATGAATAGACCTTTGAAGTATAGACAATATCTTAAAAAATAATCATGAAAACCGGTCAAAAGTATTGGTGAAAGTTCGTGTGACAAACAAAAGAAATATCATTCGAACTATGCGTCTTTGAAGTAGGTCAAAAAATCTTACACTTATAAAAAAAGAAAACAGAATATTATTTTACATAAATATCAAAATAACCTTGGGACTTACAATTAGATAAACTAAATTAAAAATTCAAAAACCCCTAAAACAATAACTTATTCATTGAGGCCATTTCAATAAGCCTAAACACGGTATCTCCGCAATATTTTAGCAAAGTTGAGTATTTTACAGATTCCAGATGACGCTGCAGCATCAAGCCAAGGGTACCATATCATTGCTTTAAAAAATTATATTAATTAAAATCAGTTCATCGGTTTGAGCGCTACGATGCCACAGATATACAGACACACACATGCACAGGGTACACACGTTAAACATATAGGTATCACCCCTCTTTTACGTCGGGCGTTAATAAAATGACATTCTAGAATAATTTAAAAGAATAGAAATCTCAAAAAAATATGAGATTTGCATATTATTATCATTCTACGACATAATGAGTTTGTCAAATAAATGCAATCTTTATTTTTTTTTATTTTTCAAGGATTGTTGAATGATATTATTTCTAAGATTAGTTGAAAAAGGACTATGTGAAAAATCTAATCAATGCGTAGCTTCGTTGACTGCATGAAATAAGGTCAAACCAATAAACACATATAAAATCCCGAGTCTCGCACTTCTTCTTCATGTGCTAATCATTTTCCAACATGATTACCACTTGTCTTACAGTGAAGAAAACATCGTGAGGAAACCTACATGTCTGAGAGAACCTAGCAAGTTATCGATAGACATGTGAAGTCCGCCAACCCGCACTTGGCCAGCGTGGTGGACTATGGCCGGATCCCCCTCCCATTGAAGGAAGGACCGTGCCGTAAGAACAAGGGCTGAATACAACAAACACTTTTTCTCATGTTAACAATGTTAATTTAAGAAGTAAGAAAGCAAAACTTTAAAATGAGGTCATCATATTCCTATCCTGACGGCTTAGATAATATGTTATTCTACAATCTATATATCTATACATATAATAAAATTGTAACTAAACTGAATCTGTACATTAAATATTTTTTGGAAAATCTTATTGAAATAGACATTATTATTGATGCAGAGGCCGAATCTAAAGTTTTCGGAATTTTTGTCTGTCTGTGACCGCATTACGGAAAAAACCACTGGAGGGATTTTGGTGAAATTTGGTATGATGATAGCTGGTTATCCGGGTTAACATATAGGATACTTTTTACTGCGGGAACATACCTCATCTCTGAGAAATCTATATTAAATGTTAAAACGTAAGCAGGGTCGAACCCGAGCGGAGCGAGGGTGAGTCGCTTGTCATAAAATAAAAATAATGTATGGGAATGACATCAATATGACATACTTTTCCCACTTTCATCTTAATTCTTAACTGTATTATATAAATATTAAAAAAAATACTTTTTTTTGGCGACGAAAACGAAACTTAGGCAGACCTAACCATTGCGCTCGGCAGCCATCGTGATTATTATTGAATCAACTAACAATCTACTGGGGTCTAATGAGTAATATTCCAGCTAAATTTTCTGAATTGTCGGAACAAGCTTTATCGCGTTACGGCGAAAACGCTAGGAAATCAAATAAGAGCTCAAATGGTCCTTCAATTCAATTTTCACTACTCGGAGGGGTGGGTACCGGGCGGAAACACGATGCAATCCTGTGCACGTTTTGAGGAAACATCGAAAGTTCTATATACTCTGCTACATTTCGGTTGTCTCCTTAAGCGTACAGAGATAAAGCTCTATTAATTACTAGCGACTCACCCTCGCTCGCAAAAATAATTATTCAAATCGGTCCAGCCGTTTTTGAGTTTTAGCGAGACTAACGAACAGCAATTGATTTTTATATCTATACATATTATAAAATTCTAACTAAGCCGAATCTGTACATTGAATATTTTTTTGAAAATCTTATTGAAATAGACATTATTATCGATACAGAGGCCGAAACTATAGTTTTTAGAATTTTTGTCTGTCTGTCTGTCTGTCTGTCTGTCTGTCTGTTACCGCATCACGGAAAAACAACTGGAGGGATTTTGATGAAATTTGGTATGATGATAGCTGGTTATCCGGGTCGACATATAGGGTACTTTTTATTACGGGAAAATATCTCATCTCTGAGAAAAAAAAAATACAAAACTGCTTAGAGTAAAACCACGCTGAAACTATGAACATTTATAGCAAGGCAACTTACAAAATAGGTCAAAAATAATTATAAATAGCTTCTCTCGAAAAAAAAACATATCAATAGCGATATTTTATACATAAAAATAACTCTACAAATATTTAGTTAGCTGTACTTTAGAAAACCATTACTAGATGTCGCCGTGAGTTTTTAAAATAAGTAATTTTCATAAAAAAAAGAACATTTTATCTATAGATATGACTCTTCTATGGTCTTATTCGAATTACTAGAATTACACGCGGTCATGCCCGTGCCCAAATAACCAAAAAAGTCTAAGTATATGGTTTAAAAATTAGTAATATATTAATTAATATATATCTATATTACCTATATACACCATTGTAACTAAGCCGAATCTGTACATTAAATATTTTTTTGGAAAATCTTATTGAAATAGACATTATTATCGGTACAGAGGCCGAATGTATTGTTTTTAGAATTTTAGTCTGTCTCTGTGTTACCGCATCACAGAAAAACCACTGGAGAGATTTTAATGAAATTTGGTATGTTGATAGCTGGTTATCTGGGTCAACATATAGGATACTTTTCACCGCGGGAAAATATCTAATTTCTGAGAAAAAATACAAAAACCGTTTATATTAAAACCACGATGATACTATAAGCATTTAAGCAAGGTACCTTATTAAATATGGCAAAAACTATTAAAAATAGCTTATCTTAAAAAATAAATATCAATAGCGCTATTTGATTCATTAAAATAATTCTAAAAATGTTTATTTATGTGTTATTTAGATATTTGACAATAGATGTCGCCGTGTGTTTTTAAACTACGTAGTTTTAATTCCAAAAAATTGAATGTACGGATATAACCTTTCTATGATTTTATTAGAATTGCTACTAAATTACCCGTGTTCAAATTATCAATAAAACAAACGTTTGTTTTAATATTTTGTTGGCCGAAACAATTTTCAAATGAAAATGTTTGTAATTTAACTAAAATAAATAATGTTAATGTAAAAATTGGGCAAATGTAAGTCCAACTCGCGCATTATAGGTTCCGTATAGCAAAATACTGTTGTTTTTCTTACTTACGTATTTTTTTAGGTTAACACTAAAATAATTACGAATAATATTTACATTTCCACAATATCGACACATTTTAAACCGTAAAAATAAGTTTGTTTCATATTATTTTTTAACATTTTATGGAAAACAAGTTTATGGTTGTTAAACTGACAAAGCGGGTAACTAAAAATATTCTATATCTGCAAAATAATTTACGTATATTTAAAGTATTTTAGAAACTGTTATACCTCAACTTTTTCTGATTTTTCGCAACAAATTAACTATTAATTAAGAAAAGTTATTATTTTGTAATTTTAATAATCAGCTAAATATAAATTAATCAATAGCTGTCTTTTAGTAAATAAATGATTAAAATTAATTCAGTAGCTTGAGAGTTTATCGCCCAAAACTAAACAAACAAACAAAACAGAGGTATAGACATACTATAAACGTTATTGTTAAAATAAAAAGTGCAATATTACTAAATCAAATATGAGATTAACGGAGGAACCTTTGTGGCTTTGTCAATCACTGTCATTATTTACCAATCATACGGTGCGAAATGAAATTGGTATATGTAAGTGTATACTACTATGTAAAATCTAAGAATTTGGTTTTTGGTCATCTGACGCGGGCGGAGCCGCGGGAAATGCTAGTAGGTATATAAACACCTAAGAAGCTCAGGCTTGAATACTTAATTAGCTATGAATTCAAAACGTTTTAATAAATTTTCTGATATATTCCATAGAAATTAATGGAAAATGGTCGTTTGTTAGAAAATAATTGTAATAATTGTTTTAAGAAAAATATCCGCGTTCATATAAAATTGAACTGCATATCGATTTTAAATCACTCTGCAATATAAAGGCGCTAGTTTACTCTATAATACTTTCTACATAATTAAAAAACAACCTTTTTAAATACTTAATTGACAGAAAATTGAGAATTATTTTATGTTATATTAAAAAAAAATATTTTTTTATTAAAATATATCTCAAAATTTATTAAATTACAATTTTGTTATCAATAGTAATTAATAATAATGTTACAGAACAACATGAAGCGGAACATCCCTTAGTTAGGTATAATTAAATAAAGTGCCAGTCCTAATTTTTGACCTTTGCAACATATCCAATTAAGTACATCTACTGTATCGAAACACACCACCATACCGAATTTCCATAAAGATTATGCTCTACATGAATAACATTCATATATCTTTATAAAAAAAAAACAAATACAAGAAGTAAATTGTTCCCTGACAGTCCTCAAACTTAATCAAAAATTGTTTTTTTAAGTTAACTAACAATAAGCATTATTAAAAATAAGACTAGTGTAAACAAAATTTTGTTTAATCAACACAATATATATTTGACTTTCCTTGTCTTTGAATATACATATGTTTAAAATACTATATTCATTAAAATAAGTAAAAAGTTTAAAATTTTATGTCTAACCTGTATACAACTAGTATATAATTAAAACGTGTCTTCGCATTTTAACAGTTTCTTTCCCCTTTCCAATAAGAATAATTTCTTCACAGGACAAGCATTAAAAAATAAAATATCAAATGTCATGAGTCTCGTAATAGTTCAAATAGAAAATTATAAAATTAGAGCATATCGCAATGCAGTAAATACTTACGTAAGTTGTTAAAGCGGACGATAACAAACACTTTCTAAGTAAAATCAATAGAACAATAATTTCACCAAAACTAATAAGAAATATTACTATAAAACAAATAACACATGAACACAATTTGATAGAAAATTCGAAATGTTTATTGCACTTCGGAAAAGATCGCGTGAATTTTTTTTGTACCAGAGACGTGCACCCTACACGAGGGTTGGCGAGAAACTAACTCAAAGGGTAGCTTGGGGTAAAATAGGGTGAGAGGGGGCGAAACAGACAGCCGGCTGAATGGGACAGACCCGTCGCCATTTTCATTCCACTATGTAGGTTGTATAGTAATAAACGACTCACTTTATTAAGTTTAAACAAACTTTATATAGTTTGAAAGGGTTTCTTAAGCTGTTTTATGATATTCACAGGTCGTTTATAAGGGACCTAAGATATAAGATTATTCTGCCTAAAACACTTTCATAAGTGAACTAAGTTGTGAATAGGAAAATCCCAAAGGGTCATTTCTCATGTAAACGTGTAGCAATTATGTTGGCGGCACACGATTACTACTTCGGTTCATATATGATTAAATCAATACCTACTTATACATAGATTTTTAGTTTGAAGTATTGTTTTTATATAAGGTATATAATAATAATAATAAATTACTTTCAGAGTACTGAAAAAAAGTTGTAGATAATAGAAAAGTTAATTTTAATAGTAGATAATAAAGGTTTTTAGAGCTTCATACTTTTACTTTTATTATTTAACAAATAACCACCGTGAATTTTATCGTGTCACTAGCGACTTACCCTCGCTTTGTTCGGGTTTGTCCCTAGTGTAAAACAAAAACAAATCTAACCCATGGGAACTGTACATTTTCCGGGATAAAGAGTAACCTATGTACTATTTCAGACTATAATCTATCTCTGTACCAAATTTCATCCAGATCCGCTCAGCCGTTCTGGCGTGATTGAGTAACAAACATCCATCCAAACATGTAAACTTTGTAAGTCAGAAGTAAAATGGGATGGGAATATTCATCATCATACTTCACGATACACCGACGACACAAAAAAGGTTTGTCAAGAAAGGAACCACGATTGAGTCGGTTAGAATATGTTACATACGTAGGTTTTTTAATATATATATATATATACTAGCTGACCCGGCAAACGTTGTTTTGCCATATAAATAATTTCCTATTACTAAAATGGCTATTAAAAAATAAGGGTTGATCGTAGAAGGGTGAAAATTGATGATTGTATGTATTTTTGTATGTTGTATCATAAAAAAATAGAGATTAAAAATTTTGTCTAAAAAATAAAAAATAAAATTTAGGGGTGGATTACCCCTAACATTTAGGGGGATGAAAAATAGATGTTGGCCGATTCTCATAGATACCGGATAAGCACAAAAAATTTCATCAAAATCGGTCAAGCCGTTTCGGAGGAGTATGGCAACGAAAACTGTGACACGAGAATTTTATATATTAGATATATATATATATATATACATATATATACATGGGCGTACCCAGGTAGGGGCAGGGGGGGGGCAGCTGCCCCCCCCCTGCCCCTACCTGGGTACGCCCTGGATTTAGTGTAATATTCACCGGTGAACCGAAACAAAAATATTTTATTATTATTTTATTTATTTATTTAGTACCTCATCTAGGTCATGTTAATCACATACCAAATGACAAAATATTTATGTTCTAACAATATTTGTCGTTAGAGAATGCACTATCACTACATAGTATAAAACAAAGTCGCTTCCCGCTGTCTGTCTGTCATTTTGTATGCTTAGATCTTTAAAACTACGCAAGGATTTTGATGCGGTTTTTTAAATAGATAGAACGATTCAAGAGGAAGGTTTATATGTACAATACATGCATAATA
This sequence comes from Fabriciana adippe, assembly GCA_905404265.1. Taxonomy (NCBI): domain Eukaryota; kingdom Metazoa; phylum Arthropoda; class Insecta; order Lepidoptera; family Nymphalidae; genus Fabriciana; species Fabriciana adippe. Next base: position 1,762,152 of record FR989993.1, read on the forward strand.
TAGTAGAGAAAGACTGATAATTTTAGAGGTTCCTAATGTGATATCGTAAATAAACAAATTTTTTTGCGCTTACATTGCAAACGCTCGCTGAACCCTACGAGATAGATCAAAATAATGTACTACAGTATTGTACACATTAAAAAGGTCTACAAAAAAGTTCGCGATGGCATATCTCTATCTCTTAAGGATGACATACTATATCCATTTTAATACTTTAAAAAATTGGCAATTATAATGCGGTAATGTATTGGACGTCGCTCGATATTTCGACCCCTAAGATGCCGATACTCTTACCATCTGTAAGAGTATCGGGATCTTAGGGTTAAGAGGAGTGTTCTGGAACTTTGGCGCTATAGAGAATGGAGCTTTTTTAGTGGAGGGGTTAAACTGGACGAGATTTCGTCGGCCCCTATCGGAGACCTGTTCCAGGGAAGTCGCAATTTCGGACACAAGTTGGACTCTGTTCTCCTCAACCTTAGCACGAGAGATGCTTGCTCGGCCAGTATAATAGACATCGACTGTACTGTCATCCGCATAGCAATGAGTGTTGCCAGTTAGCAACATATCGTTGATATGCAGAATAAACAGTGTAGGCGATAATAGGTACTGAACCTTGGGGTACGCCAGCGTTAATCTGCACAGTGTCGGAGCATATACCGTCAATTATGACTTTTATGCTACGTCCAGAAAGAAAGCTAGCAACCCAAGAAAGCATTTGTTTGACATATTGTTATTATTTTGAAAGAGTCAAACGTAGATGACGAAAAGTATTAATTCAATGTCCATAATATCTATCAATTATATCATACACTATTTTAAAAATCTGGTTGATCTTTGGTGCATTCTGTTGAACAATAACAAGAAGCGTCCGTTAAATAGAAAGGGGCATACGACATTTTTTTGTGAGTATTTTCTATGATTAATTGTAATTTGTTATATTTTTTTGCAAACGAAATCAATGTTGTTCGTACCTAAACCTAGGTGTAAGTATAATTGACCAGGTAACTGATTTTTTTTGATTATTATAAATGTTGTGGCCATCTTATGGATTAATGCAGCTAAAATTGATTTTACCTACCTTATACGTAAAAACTTTGCAATTTCTCTATAGTCGGGCAGCGGGCTAATAGTCTAGTCAACAAGTGCCTTTTAGGTCGACTTTTTCCAGCAGTCTCGGAAAAATATGAACGAGGTGTCATTCGATTTGGAATGGTATGCACATAGATGGTTTTTGAAAAAATCAAGTTCCGCTTGCAAAAATTGCAAAAGTTATAAACAATTAACTAAAAATTAGAAAGGGGGTTTAGTTTTTTGCAAATATCTCAAAAACTAATTGAGATTTTTTAAATCTAAAAAAAGATTCAAAAAGAGAAGAAAATGACCTAAAAAATCTCAACTCCCGGAACTGTAGGACCAATATTTATAATTTTATCTGAGGCATGAAAATACGGCCTAAAACGGGTGCTCTGGCTTGCGCAAGCCACGCCTACTTCGGATACTTTATCAATAAAAAATATTTTAACATATTAAATACAAAATTAAAGAAATGAAAAAAAATCAGGGGCTTATTGGATAGATAAATGAACAATAATCCGCGGGGAAAAAAATATCACAATTTTTAATTAGTTATGCAATAGTGAATTAATAATTACAGTCGGTAATTATGATTATGATTTTAGGGATCCGTATCAAATATAAATCAATTAATCACATATTTTTCTCCGGCTCATATTATTCATAGCGTATTTAATCAAAATGATTTTTTTATATACAATAATAAAAGGGACAATTTGATTTGACCGGGTGCCTATTAAAATGTGCCCGCTAGTTTGTTTAATTAAATAAATAAATAATAATTGACTTTTTGGAACAAAATCGATGCACTTGTTATTTAAATGAATTATACTCCATTTCACAGAAATATACGTAGAGAATTTGAAAAGTGATAGCTGCCGTCGCGCACTTGGCCGCAACCTCTTCGCAGCCAGGTGTAAGAAAAAAAAGGAAGAACATAAACCATCATAAAGCTAATTTGCGCATGATAAAATACTTCTGCCTATGTAAAAGTCAGTGGTAGCCCAGTGGTAACGCGCTCGCTTAGGAAACCGAGTGAAGCGGGTTCAAATCCCGGGTCTCGCACCTCTGATATTTTCATGTGTGAATCATTTCTAACATGATTACCACTTGCCTTACGGTGAAGGAAAACATCGTAAGGAAACCTGCATGTCTGAGAAAACCTAGCAAGTTTTTGAAAGACGTGTGAAGTCCGCCAACCCGCACTTGGCCAGCGTGGTGGACTATGGCCTGATCCCCCTCGTATTGAAGGGAGGCCCGTGCCCAGCAGTGGGACATTAAAAAGGGCTGAATACATACATTTAAAAGTGGCTGCAAAAGAAAGAAAAGAAGGAAAGAATATAATATTATATATCATTTGTCAGACAATAACAACGGTTACCATGACATGATGTCAACAAACAGTTATCAGTTAACTTTAACTGATAACTGTTTGTTGCCATGGTATGCCATGACAAATGATATATAATATTATATTCTTTCTTTCTTTCTTACACCTGGCTGCGAAGAGGTTGCGGCCAAGTGCCTAATCTTTCGTGTAGTGTTTTTGTGTAGTATGTAGAGTAAAATAAGCGCGGGGGCCAGTTTAATAAATTTCTGATTTGCCCCCCCCCTAGGCCAAAAGCTGGTTACGCCCATGTATATATATATATATATATATATATATATATATATATATATATATATAACTGAATTAGATGATATTTTATCGTTACTTTGACTTTCTGATAAAAGCCAAAGTATGTGGGTATAAACGAAAGGCCGCGTGTTTCATTTCCACATAATATGCACTCTACTGTCATTTGTACTCGTAAAAAAACTGTAGATATTTATTTCAAACTAGCGACTCACCCTCGCTTCGCTCGGGTTCGTCCCCAGGTACGTTTTATTTTTTTTTAACAAAACCCTAATTCTTTTTCTAAAATAAAACTAGCCTAAGTTACTCCTTATAACATCAGCTATCTGCCAGTGAAAGTCCCGTGAAAATCGGCCCAGCCGTTTTGGAGATTAGCCGGAACAAACAGACAGACAGACAAAAAAAATAAAAATGGTGTTTTTATTATATGTGCCGTATATACTTTCATATGCATTTAGTAAAAAGTTGTTACTTTGACATTACAAACAGACACTTCAATTTTATTTATCTGTATACAGTATAGATATCTTATAATTTATTAATTGTAAGTATTATTTATTAAAATGTGTTAAATGTATTCGCGTAAAATTACTATACAATAACTATTATTTTACTAAAACAATAAAGTTGTAATCAAAATAACAAAGTAAAAGCTATTAAAAGTTTTAAAGAAAATCGCAAATCTTCGTGGAGGGCAGCAAAAATAAAAGATTGTTTAATTTAAATGCATTGCCTCACCGGCGGTTGCCGGCTTCCCTGCCGTACTTGAAAAACATTGAATTAAAATATACAATTCTATTCTGCGTTTAAGGTGTGAAAAGTTATCTGTGGATCCACCGTCAAAGTTTTTCCTGCCTTAGGCTAAGCTCTCGTCTATATGAATATTCATCATTAAAACTATAGTTATTCTGAGTTTAACCTACATAATGTATATTATATTATAATCTTTTTTTCAGCTTCATGGTATTTCTCTTGGCTGTCTGCCTCGTTGATACCAGTGGCTAGCACGTACGGCTGCAAATCGGGAGGTCCTGGATTCAAATCCGAGATCCAGCCACGTATAGTTATTACAAACCAATGCCTCGGAAAGCAGGCAAAGCTGTTGGTCCTGCGTCTAATTTTCTACCGGTCGTGTCTAATTGTTTTCTTATTATATACTGCACGCTTAGGAAACTGCGAAACCGTTCAGGAGAACATAGTTATCACAGCTTATTTTACAGTATAAATGCCTCCCTAGTGGCTATAACATGTACGGCCAGTCATCCGGAGGTCGTGGGTTCGAGTTCCGGGTTGAGCCCTATACTTGGCTCAATATTTCTGTTTAGAAAATCTCCATAGCAGCCCAGAGTTGGGAAGCTGGCGGTGTTTCATTCCCGTGCCTCTCACTGGTTGTGTCAATTTTTCATCCAAAGTATATGAGAGTGGCATGTATAAAGAGTGCAGTTACACTTATGCACTATAATATCTCCTGCGCGGATACTAGCCAGTATTAGTGAGATTGGACACCCTGACCGAAATCGGTTAAGAAATCATATAGTGTAATAGCGTAAAAAGCCTTTAGGTTTAACGATTTCAAAATTTTGAATACGTAAGAAATATTAAATTAGGAACAAGCGCATGTACGCGCCTCGGTTGGTATTTTTTAATTACTTATGTACTAGCGACTCACCCGCTTTCGTCCCGTCGCGTCGTCTAAATTATTTTTAAACATTTTTTTTTAATTTTACAACATAGGGTCGGACATACATACATAATACATATGTACAATGTACATACATATATACACACAGGTCAAACACATAACCCTCGCAATAAAAAAATAGTAGAATTATAAGTCAGTTCAGTTCAGTTCTCTTGTTAATGGCTTCAAAGCGTGCCAATAGAGCACAGATTACTTTGCCAATGTCACGTAGAGTGGAGAACACACGAAGGAGATTTGTCGACAATAAATCAGATTATAAGACTATGTATATTAATTAAAAAGTGTGCAAAAAGGGAGCAACTCCATGGCTCCTGTATCTACAACAAAAGACAACACAATTACTATATACATAAAAACCTAAATTAAAAATAATAAATTGGTAGTAAGTTCTAGTTATTTTACAAAGATGTTAGTCTATAGTCTAATTCCATTACACTTAATATATTTACACAAAAATTTACATAAAGGACTAAATACAAACATTAATAAACAATTAACATCAATAGGACGGGGAACTTTGAGGGGAAGGACATCATAAATAGGATGGAGGAGTCTCGGACAACTGAAGAGGATATGAGAGGGAGTACCTTCATCAAGGCCACATTCACATAAGGAATGATCCCTGATCCTAATCTTCGCTAGGTGAACAGGTGTGCATGCATGTCCAAGTCGCAAGCGACAAATGGTAGTTATGACCCAACGTTCCGCAAGTTTTAGACGATGAAACCAAGGGCGCCTTGGAATCTCGGCCTGAAGGGCGGCATAGTGCTTACCTTTAAAAGTTTTTGATAGATTCCAATTATTACTCCAAGCTTTTTCTAAATGATTTTTAGCAACAGATACCAGATCCTGAGCTGAGTTATTAAAATGATCAAGCGTACCACAGAAAATAGCAGATTTTGCACAAGAATCCGCAGTTTCGTTACCTGGAATACTAGAATGGCTTGGGATCCAGACCAAGCGGACCGACAAACCCTTCTGATGGCATAGGAACAGAACTTCACGAATCCTTAAAATAATAGAAGATCTTAATTTGCTACGAAACGGATTCTCCCTAATAGCCATTAAGCAACTGAAAGAGTCTGTCAGTATAATTGTCTGTTTAAAGTCATGGGAAAGGGTGAACAGGATAGCTTCTAGTAGAGCAACAGCCTCGCCTGTAAACACCGATGATTCTGGAGGGCATTTAAATTGTAGAATAATTTTGAATTTAGGAACCCAGCAAGCTGCACCAACACAACCATCCTGTGATAGTTTAGATGCATCAGTATATATAAGGAGGTAATTCGACCAATTTTGATGAATTAGACTCTGAAATTTTGTGCTGGTGTCAGGAGCTCCCTTGATCAGACCAAGATCCAAGATAATAGAAGGAGAGAAAGTAAGAGCATTATAAGGAGTACAAAAAAGGGGGTTTAAACGATAACGGGATAAAGGGTGAGGAAGCTTAGTAAACTTGAGGAAACTTTCTAAGAGAAAGGATAAGGGTCTTTGAGAGGAATTAAAGTCAGCAAGCCGACTTAACCTGGGCCAAAGAGGGTGGGACGATAACTGTAACGACTTACCAACAAATCGATCGGATAGGTATTGGCGACGTAATGGGAATGGAGGGTCAACACATTCAACTTGAAGAGCATTGGTAGGAGTGGACTTCATTGCACCTAGTACTATTCGCAGGCATTTATGTTGAATTCGATCGAGCTTTTCTGAGGGAACCTTATTAAAGGGGTCTAAAACAAATGTACCGTAGTCAATATGACTACGCACAAGGGAATTGTACAGCAGTTTTTGAGTATATGGGTGTGCACCCCACCACACACCGGACACCGCACGTAGAGCGTTGATGCCCTTTTCACATTTTTTAGTTATATACTCAGTGTGAGCAATTCCATTCAGTCTTTTATCAAGAACGATGCCTAAAAATTTTGCCTTTTCTACTAGACTGATGTTATGATTATCAAACGTGAATTGTAAATTTGGGACTGTCCTCTTTCTAGTGAATACAACTGCCTGACACTTAGCCACTGATAATGATAAACCATTTTCAGAAAGCCATTGACCTAGATAATGCAAAGCAGAATTTATCCGGAAATTAATGTCCTCTACAGATTTTGAGCTGCAATAGAGGACGATGTCATCAGCATATTGAAGTATATTGCAAAAACTATTTATAGACAATTCGAGGTCATGAGTATATATATTATACAGAAGAGGGCTGAGGACCGAGCCCTGGGGGAGACCTTTCCAAACAAGTCTGGGAGGTACAGTAAGCAGTTGATGTTTAACAGATATGGTTCTACCGGTCAGCAGATGGCTTATGAAATGTGTCAACCTCAATGGAATGTTCAGATGATGCATTTTCTGCCTGAGCAACGGGAGAAGAACATTATCATAAGCAGAAGCAACATCAAGAAAAACACCAACCAGATACTCTCCTTGAGCATAAGCTAAACGAATGTCTGTAGTGAAAATACTGAGACTATCTATTGCACTCAGCCCCTTTCTAAAGCCAAACTGAGAGGGTGCTAAGATATTTCTGCTTTCCACTATCCATTCGAGACGAATTTTCAAAATCCGTTCAGTTATCTTCGCTAGAATAGATGATAGCGCAATGGGTCTGTAGGAATTTGGATTAGATGGGCATTTGCCCGGTTTGAGGATAGGGATTACTATTTGGGATTTCCATGATTCTGGGATAATACCTGACACAAATAAAGCATTTATTAAATTTAAGAAATACTTTTTGGATCTATTGTTCAACCTTCCAATAAAGGAATATGGAATACCATCCTCTCCTGGACTAGTATCCTTTAGATCCGTTAAGGAGCTCTCAAGTTCTTCAAATGTAAAAGGACGGTCCATTTCGTTAATTACAGACGGTGTCATAGGGTACGAGTGAGAATCATGTGGGGGAACAAATGGAGGGGCTAATTTATCAGCAAAGTCATTAAGCCATACGGAAGGGTTATTGGAGTTAGGACTAGGGACAAAGTTAATAGAACGACGAAATCTCTTAATATTAGTCCACACTAGAGATGAGGGCGACCGAGGATCAAGAGATTCACAAAAGTTAATCCATCCAAGTTTTTTCTTTTTATGAGCCAATCTTCTAAACTTTGCATCATTGCGCTGATAGACATTAAAATTCTCCACTGTCATAGAGGCTGCATATGACATCTCGGCAGATTTACGCCGATTAACAAAATCAGTGCATTCCTGATCCCACCAAGGATTGGAAGGCAATTGATTCTGTGTGGAGCGCTTCTTCGGTATGTGAAGATCTGCGGAAGAAATGATAGCAGAGACAAACCGATCATAACAAAAAATGACATTCTCACTATCAATAGATTCAGGAAGGGAGTCCACCATACGATCAACAGAACAGGCAAAATCGTACCAATTGGCTTTATTTAAATTATGTTTAAGAAGGGAATAGGAATATGAAGAGGAAGGTATATATCCAGTGACTAAAGAAATCAGGATAGGAAAATGATCGCTACCATAGGAAGAGGGAAGGACGTTCCATGACAGTAGTGCAGCGAGAGCAGGAGAAGAGAGGCAGAGGTCTACTGCTGATCTAGGATTTTGATTAGGATAGACCCTTCTAGTCGGAGAGCCATCATTGAGGATACAAAGATTAGTATCATCAATCATGTCAACCAACTGAGGAGAGAGTCTATCACTAAAATAACATCCCCACAAAGTGTGATGGATGTTAAAGTCTCCCATAATCAGAACAGGACTGGGAAGCGACGAGATAATAGATAAAAGCTCAGGAAAAATCGAAGGAGAAGGATGAGGAATATATACAGAGAGGAATGATATGTTGAAGGCCCTCACAGCAACAGCATTAATCTGTTGGCTGTGAGATGGGATAGAAATAAGAGAATAAGGAGTGGAGTACCGGATAAGAATGGCACTACCAGCATACCCATCACTTCTGTCCTCCCTTAAACAGGCAAAACCTGGCACCCGAAAACGGGAACCGGGAGTTAACCATGTTTCCGAGAGGGCAATAATGACAGGATTGTGTGAGGAAATAAGATGGATTAATTCGTGTTTTTTAGGACGGATGCTTTTACAATTCCACTGAAGGAAGTTCAGTGGGGCCATTTTTAACTATATTGAAAATTTGCATTAATTTTTGGACAACGTTGGACGGTAGAGGGACATCATCACAGGAAGATATAATAGAAATGAGGGTTTCAATGAGAGCTAGAAGGAGATCCTTTTTAGGACTGGAGGGATTATCATCATTATTAAGGGCACAGCCATTAGGAAGAGGGGAAGAGCAATTGCTAACAATTGCTTGATGAGCTTGTCTATCATATCCTTTCGCTAAAGGAGCTCGGGGACGTGGAGAACGGAAAACTGTTTGTCGATATGTTCTAGAGGAAGAGGGTTGAGGTTGGATTGGACTAGAGGTAGCGTTGGTGTAAGCAGGGAGAGAGAACATCTCCTTAGCAACATCTGCATATGAGCGCTGCACAGTAGGGAAACGGGAGGATGCTTCTATATAGGAAACATTCTCTTGCGACATTACCATCTTAATTGATTGTTGTCTAAGAAATTCAGGGCAATCTTTGTCTGTGGCAAAATGTTTGCTAGTGCAATGTATACATGTTGAGTTCTCCTTAGTAATATTACATGCATCCCCAGTATGTGATTGGGAACACCTGTAACACCTTGGCTTAGATCTGCATTGAGCTTTAATGTGACCAAAGCGGCAACAATTAAGGCACTGTATAGTGGGAAGTTTATATGTCTCGACAGGAAGGGAAGTGTGGTAAGAGTACACTTTCTCTGGCAGCATTTGTCCCCTGAATGTCATTGCAACCGACTGAGTCGGTACCCAGGTAACAATGCCTTCATTTATATTCTTACGATTCAAACGTCTCGCTTTCATGACCTTACCACAGCCAGGAGGGAGTTCTAATGATTCGATAAATTCATCCATAGCCCAGTCAACAGGGACTCCTTTGATAAGACCCATTCGAGTAATATTAAAAGTGGGAATAACTGCTACATATTTGCACATACTGAGAACTGGATTCTTTAAAAAGTTATTAGCAGCCTCAGCAGAGGAGAATTGGACAGCGATTTTGTTGCGGCCGACATTTTTTACTCCATCATTGATTATATTGGGAATTTTATTATTATGCAAGAATTGACCGAACTTGATGGCTCTTATGGTTGTTCCAGCTGCAGGGTCAGGAGTTTCCCTGGAGACATAAACTATAAATGGGCCCTTGTCATCGTCATTATAGGAAAGAGGACCTTCGGACATAGAGGGATTTATATACACATTTTGGATTGACGGGGTGGCAGTATCAGGATTGTGTATGGTTTTTTTAATTGCCGAATTTGAATCGGAAATTGAGACTTCCCCTTGGCGTTTACGAGAAACACCCTGAGAGCTTAACAAAGTAAAACCTCCGGGATCCGGGGGCTCCGACGGTGGATCACCATCCATGCTTAAGTCTAACCTACCTTTATTTAAAACACACACAAATAAAAATATAAACCAATCACCAATAAACTACTTAATTCACTACGAGGCTTACACCTTTGACACTTAATTATAATAAAAACTTAAAAGAGGGACAAGAATTTATATAAAAAGAACACCGATCTCACTAACACGTGTGTAAGCCACTTCTTTTTTTAACCAAACCTGAATTATAAGTCTTTCCTTGTGCATTAGGAGAAACAGAATGAATTTGACGTAAAACAAACTTTACAAACGGATTAATAAATGTAAATTTTAAAAGTCTATCGAGTAATATAGGATGTCATAATGAAATTAAATATTTTCTGTGTTTATGTTTAGTTTTGATCAATCGAATGAAAGCTGACACCCTACACCAAAATTCCAGCATCCTACACAAAGAAGGACTGAGAGCAAATCACCAACTTGCAGCACAACTGTTCTCAAAGCTCACAATTACAGTAGAAATGTTTTAAACGCAAAACTGATGACTTACTAACGTTTAAAAAATTATAAAACAAAAAAACATATAGGGAGTTTGAATTGAAAGAAAAACCGCTCACTCCTAATTAATGAATAATGACCCCCCTAAAGGAGTCTGCCCACTACACCGTCTCATACCATGACCGTGCTATGAACGTATCAGGCACGGAAACGAGCATGGCACGGACTACTATGCCCACTAGAACGTATCAACAACGTATCATATCCGTACATAACGGTTTTAGTGTTGTGTATGCTCACCATTGCGCCGCCTACGCGCACCGGTCCCGTAACGTCGCGTGCCAGGCACGCAGCGTACCGACACCGGTAAAATATTCTCGACGACAATTGTTAACGTTCCGTGCACGGCACGCGACGGTGCCGGTCGGTGACGGAACGGTCTAGTGGGCAGAGTCTCATACATTTCAATACAAAGAATATTTTTTTGCCTGACACGCTCCTAGCACGGTCATGGTATGAGACGGGGTAGTGGGCAGACTCCTTTAGCGGTCGTCAGGAGAAGTTCAGCAGTCAAAACTATTATAAAAATTATTTTTAATTAAATATAAAATTCTACGGTATATTATCTATCTTAAAACTATTAAACAGTTAAAATATTTAAAAACCATTTACAACATATATTATAAACAAACTTACATGTTGAACAATAAATAACATTGTCTATGTACGATCAAAGTGGCGTAACGGAACGTTGTTTTGTTTTGTTGTTATCTGTGACTTAAAAAGTTTCGTTTTGAGTTTTTCTCTTCTCCGCCGCTGTGTTTGCACTTTGATTTTGTAAAATTTATTATAATTTGTTATGAACGGTATGTTTAATGTGTTATATGAACATTAAAAATATAAGTTACATGCGTTTGTTCCATATTACCCCGTTATTATATGTGTATTCTTTGCATAACATCTAAGACTCCCAAGTACTGCAAAAGATTTATGAATTACTTCACCGTTTGTTTTTTTGTGACATTTTTGTTATATTAAACTCAGGTACTTGTTTAATGCCCTTGTATTGTGATTGTGATATGTGCCATTCTCGTTCTCCCTTTTTTCTCCACATTGATTTTTTATTTCAGGTTATTATCGACCTGTCAAGTAGACATTTTTTCGTCAAACTGTCTCCGCAAATTCGCAAAATAGGAGACGAAAACCCATTCAAGTTCTCTAGTTTTATATCGAATCTGCCACCTATAGTAAGTATTTATCATTTCGTGTACTTAGTTTAGATTACTTACATATATTACTCTGCAGTTCTTTGTTAATATTTCAGTTACTTTTATAAATTGCACTATTATTTTACTGTGACTTTCCTCGCGTGGGAGTTAGGCTTTAAATAATAGTTCACTCATAATATAACCTATCTATTAATAAAAATCGTATAATACTACAATAACCAAGCATATGGCTTATATATTAGGATAGGTATAAGTAAGGAAACTATACCTACTATTTAAGAGCTATATTTGTTTGGTATCATTATTGTAGAATATTATTAATAATATCAAATTTCATATATTTTAGCCATGAATTTAATAGTCAAGAATAAGTCAAAAGTAAGAAGAATAAATCTTGACATATTAACATAATTATAAGGAAGGTTAATTACATTTTCCTTTTATAATTCTAACTTTTAAACTCTCCAACTTTTAAATCAATATATTTTCTATTATCTTTCAGTGCCAATTTAGTTTTACACAAGATGTAGATTTTTTTAGTATTATCATATATATATAGAAACATGGAAACTATTGAAACTTTATAATTCTACACAGAATTACTACAAGTTCATTATAATAAGAGTGATATCATTTATAAGTGACTTTTGTATATGATATCACAATTTAGCAAAAATGCTTAAGATTAATTAACATGTTTATTCAATTTAAGTACATTTAATACTTGTTTATGATTATTTGATCACTGGCTGGATGTGTGTAGTAGGTATCTACAACTTTAAAATCAAAATTTGTTAGAATTGACAATGGATTCTTTAACACCTTCTGGTTAATTTCTAAGAAATTAATTGTTAACTGGACCACCAGTGGCTCGGCGATCGTTGACAGGATATTAAATATCAGAATTCTAATGTTGACTTTACTTTCAGGTAAATTATGACAATAGTATAGCAATTACTCTAATAAACTAAAAAATGTTTCTTTTGAATAAACACATGCATCAATCATTTGACACAAAAAGAATAAATTCCAGTAGGCACTCAAAGCTTATATATAGATTCACTATTAGCTAACTCTAGAAAAACAAGAACAAATCTATCCCACAGGAACCATACATTTTTTCCAGGATAAAAGGTGGCCGATGTGTTATTCTGATATATAAGCTATATTATTGTAAAGTTTCATTAAAATCCATTCAGTAGTTTTTGCATGAAAGAGTAATAAATATTCATACACCTATACATCCAGACATCCTCACAAACATTCACATTTGTAATATTAGTAGGATATTATATTTATCAATACATACTTTCTCATAGAAATTTTTCATCTCATTTTAATATGTATACATAAGTGTAACTCAATTACCTAATATATTATTATTTCTTTAGTATACAAACTTATACGCAATTCACACCATTGAAAAATTGTATTCATATTCTTTGTTTTTTTATATAATAACATTATCAAAAAATATTGTTTACATATTGCTTTCAAATAAAGAAGCCATTCATGTCAACTGTTTATTCAATATCATGTTACTTAGTTAATTAAAGGGGTCAACAGACTGATAAGTCCTTGAGAGAACTTAAAGACTAACATATGAGTATGTGGCAGTTGATTTATTCACAGTTATTTAACAATGATTAATGATACTTAATAACTAAGCTAATTGCGACTATGGCTTAATCCTCCCATTGAAGGGACCCATGCCTACTTGTGTATGTGTGGATGTTGGAATGTTAAAATATGCTGAATACTATATTACAAAATTATGTCACAAAATTGTCATATGTAAATATAATATACTTTTGTTATAAATAATTTATTGTACTTAGAAACAAATACTACAAAAAATTATGTCAAAAAAGGGAAAGTTATCTGTAAAAGAGATCGATATATGAGATAACTGTAAATTGTAAAATTGTGCAGAAGATCTATGTAGTATGTATTGTAATACTTTCTTAGATTTACGCGAATATTTGACATTTTAAATAAAACTATAAACGTGAAACTAGAAACGTCGGAAACCAAAAATCAAAATAAATCCGCGAAATAATCCGAAAAGATAGTTTTATTTATTTAGTATGTATTGCTCATTCACAAAGAATATGTTTTTAAACTACACTTAGAGTGAATGTTTGTATGTAAGGAGCAAATAGAGAGAATTCTTGTAAGAATCTTAATAACACATAACCAATGGAAAAGGATATGAATGAAACCAAAATTATGTTAAGTAATTTCGAATTGAATGAATCGTTATAATATTAAGAAATAATCCATACTAATATATATTATATACTTATATACAATATTATTAATGTGAAAGTGTGTTTGTTTGTCCTTATTTCACGTCAAAACAGAGTGACGGATTGGCGTGATTTTTTGTGTGGAGATATGTGAATAGCTGGAGAGTGACATAGGCTACTTTTTACCGTGGAAGATTATCTCATTCCCATGGGAAAACACCTTATAACACAACCCACATCAACTCATCACATTATTCCATACTAACCGTTAAATCGTACCTAGGGACGAACCCGAACGCTAGTCATCTGTACTAGTATTATAAAGAGGAAAGATTTGTTTGTTTGCTTGTACCGAAAAGGCTCCGAAACTACTAAACTGATTTAGATGAAATTTGGTAAGAAGATAGTTTCAGACCCTGGGAAGGACATAGGATAGTTTTTATCCCGGATATCACCCCTTGAGTCGCTAGTTTATAAATAAAACTATTTATTGTATATTGTGGTGGTATAAGGGTGGTGGAGCGATGCCGCGCTGCAGTAAGCGCACGCGCAGTGGCGCGCCCTCCACGGACCTGTTACCCGGCACCACATCCCTAGACGAGCACCACCATCATAAACGATCAAGAAATACTAGGTACGTTAATTTTATATATTGTTTTTAAACATTTTTAGTGAAAAAGTATATAATTCTTGTGTATTTATTATGTCTTTATTAGACTTGCAACGAATATTCGGCTACTATTCGGTATTCGGCCTATTCGGCTACTTTTATGCTATTCGGCCGAATACCGAATATCTAGATACTATTCGGCCGAATACCGAATACTTCAGTAATATGTTTTGCTGTAAACGGATAATAATAGGGAATACGCGTGTGATTAAAAGAAAGGTGAAATATTTTTTTTTTATAATCTTTATTGATTTAAACCTATATTAATATTTTTTAATGTAATTTCTTTTCATTAAGAAAATAATTATTAAAAAGTGCAAAAACAGGTGGGAAATTCAAAGTAGTTGGTACGCGATTCCATTGGTCAGACCGAATATGCCCTCAAAGTATTATCATAACAGAGCGATTAGCGATTTTGTCGCTTATTAAATTGAGTCGTCATTTCTGTGTATATCTTACTGTAACGTCAAGTCAAGCGCGCGAAATGGCGAGCGTTTAAAGTATCCGTGACGGTATGATATTTAAAAAAAAATAATAAATTTTAATTTTTTGGAACTAGCTGGATATACCTACCTATTATTATTTTTCTTACAATTATGTAACGATGTAAGCTATTATATAAAAAGCTAAAAAAAACACTCATATTCCCTATTGGTAAAATGAAAATATTGATTTATTTTATAATAATATATTTTTATTATAATCATTAAAGTAGTCATAGGTACATACATAAACACCTTCTTTATTACAAAAATTAACAAAAAAAAACTATCAAATAAATGTCTGTGCACTTGCATTATCATAATTAAAGTTTAGAAGTGAAAGATTATGATACAAAAAAAACTAATTTTTCTGCATTTTCAGGCAGTAGTTTACTCCTAGATAATCCCAGATTTAGAGAAAAGTTGCTCTGAATAAATACTACTTCCTGGCGCCAAACAAGAAACAAACACGTAGATACGGGTTTTCCCGCCACGTTCTGGCCGAATACTTTTGCCTAATATTCGGCTATTCGGCCAGAAAGCCCGCCGAATATTCGGTATTCGGCGTATGGCCGAATATACTATTCGTTGCAAGTCTAGTCTTTATTTATATCAACTTGTACTATATATAATAACTTCTAGATATAAATATGTCTATACTAATATTATAACGAGAAAAGATTTCACTTTTTATATGTTTGTTTGTAACGGATATACTCTAAAACTACTTAACCGACTTTAAAAACACTTTTACTGATAACTATAGTCACAACACTAAAATACTTTTACATATAAATATATTTCTTAAAATTCTCTAATTTTAATGTGGTATAGATATATTTTTTTTAATTTTAAGAATTCATATTATGGTTCCTTAGAAAAATTATTCACTATATATTAAAACTATATTCAGTTTGAAATACATTTATTGGTTTATAGATTCAATAATATTATTTACTTAATTAATTAATACTTACATATTGTTATTACAGTTCCAGGAGACATTCCAAATCAGAAGACACAAGTTTTAGTGTAAAGAAATGTTTAGCTTGGTTCAAAGAATACACGACAGTTTCAGAACCAGATGTTCTAGGTATTGTTCAACTCTATGTTATATCATAAATAAATTATCCAAATTCATGTTCTTAAGACAATATTAATTTATAAGATTTGCATTTGTTGGCATAATTATTTCTTAATTCATAGTAGTTTAGTTAGTAACTATCGCCATCAAAAACTCTATACAGATAAATAAAATCATGTGTCTGTTTGTAATGTCAAAATAACAGCTTTTTACTAAATGCGTATGGACGTGTGAGTATGCGTATATACGGTGCTTATAAGTAAACACAATGTTTAGAATTTTTGTCTGTCTGTTTGTTCCGGTTAATCTCCGAAAAGGCTAGACCGATTTTGATGGGAGTTTCACTGGCAGATGTACTGTTATAAGGAGTAAATTAGGCTACTTTTGTTTTAGAAAAAGATTTAGAGTTCCATTCAAAAAATTAAAACATACATATAGTATGCACCCGAGCAAAGCGAGCGTAAGTCGCTAATGATAACTAACTTTAGTATTTTTAGGACATTATTATTATTATTATTACAAGACTAGTTGAGAGTTTTGTAGAAAGTTCTTTACATAAACCCTGATACCCTCCTATAGAAGGGAGGCTTGTGCCCAGCTGTGGGATGTTAAAAAGGGCTATAAAAACACTTGACAAAAAATTGTAAAAAATCGCTAAAATATAAATTGATCACTACATTATTTTCAACCAATTAAGATGTGACTGTGTTATATTTTCAGGGCCAGAAGGAATGGAAAAATTTTGTGAAGACCTGGGAGTTGATCCAGAAAATGTCGTAATGCTGGTAATTGCATATAAAATGGGTGCCAAACAGATGGGATATTTCACACAGGAGGAATGGCTCAAAGGTGACATATTTAATTAAAATTTTATAAATCCTTGAGTGGGATGAAAAATTGATAATTTAGTAGTGTTGCTGGCCAAAATTTTGCCACTATATAAGTACTGTTATTCCAAGAAAATCATTTTAAAATATTTCTTTCTGATAAAAGATTACAAAGAAATAAAAAACATATTAAAATCAGTTGTTTAGGAGGAGAAAAAGAAGAAGAGTTTATAGTTAGATTAGGATTAGTGTTAAAAATTATTACCTAGCAAAATAAGAGCTTTCTGTATAAGTGACTATGTTTGAATATGGTGTATTTTTCTTCTTCTTTATTTTTACAGTTACAATTAGCCCACATCATCCCACTGCTAGGCCAATATTATCTTTTTAAAACACTATAATCAAATTAATTGCATTGAATTGAATAACTGCTGAACTGAGTTGAATAACTGCCATTGAACTGAATTGAATATTGTCATATGTGCTTTTTCCTCAGGACTAACGGACCTGCAGTGTGATAGTGTGCTCAAACTTCAGAACAAACTAGACTATCTGCGCCACTTACTCAACGACCCCTATGTATTTAAGGCTGTATACAGATATTCTTATGATTTTGCAAGGGTGAGTATAAGTATAATTATTACACCTTTAAAGTGAGAAAAAAATTGAAGGAAATTGTATATTTATTTATTATGTAGTGGTGACTTATCCTAGCTTTGCTCAGGAACGTCTCCAGATGCCTTCTGGATTTATAATATACCTTTTGGCAAATTTTATAACTTACTATCGGTTTACCATCACTTTTCTCGGGTTTAGAAACGTAAATTCGAATTTTGCGTAATTTTTAAAATTTTTCTATATTTGCACTGAAACACTAAATATTTCCGGAATAAAACATACCTGTATATAGCCCTACCAACTCCTCTATCTTTAAGTGAAAGTCCCATTCCAATCGGTTCAGCCGTTCCAAAGATTGTCCCTGACAAACAGCAAGACAGACAGACAGATAAAAAATTTAAAAAAGATTGTTTATGTTCTGGTATAATATACAAAACTCTATGTATTTGAAAAAACATTTATTTTGAAATCTAGACAGACACTTTAATTTTATTTATATCTTTAGATTCTGAATTTTTTAAATGACTGTAATGTAATGTATTGTGTATAGACTAGTATAAATCCAAAAATAATAATTTTTTTGTATGTATGTTTGTGCGCGTTTCACGCAAAAAGT
This sequence comes from Fabriciana adippe, assembly GCA_905404265.1. Lineage (NCBI taxonomy): Eukaryota > Metazoa > Arthropoda > Insecta > Lepidoptera > Nymphalidae > Fabriciana > Fabriciana adippe. Next base: position 1,780,271 of record FR989993.1, read on the forward strand.
ACTGGACCAATTTTAACTAAATTTTCTGTAGTGATATAAAATACAGATAAATAAAATTGAAGTGTCTGTTTGTAATATTAAAATAACCGCTTTTTACTAAATGCATATGGATGTATACACGGTATATATACCAAAACAACATTTTTTTAAATTTTTGCCTGTCTGTCTGTCTGTCTGTTTGTTCCGGCTAATCTCTGAAATGGCTGGACTGATTTTGACGGGACTTTCACTGGCAGATAGCTGATGTAATAAGGAGTAACATAGGCTACTTTTATTTTGGAAAAAAAAAATAGGTTCCCACGAAAAAAAATTAATTAATTAATTAAACAAATTAAATTAATTAAACAAATTAATTAATTAATTTTGTTTTGGGAAGCAACCTAGGGACGAACCCGAGTGAAGCGATTGTGAGTCGCTAGTATATAATATATAAATATTAATAAATTAGATAAATTAAAACGTACCCAGGGACGCACCCGAGCGGAGCGAGGGCGAATCGCTAGTTGTACAATAAAAACGTTTCGGTCTTGTGGCAGGACAAGGACCAGCGGTCGCTGGACACGGGCACGGCGCGCGCGCTGCTGGGCGTGCTGCTGCCGCGCTGGGCGCTGCGCGCGCCGCTGGCCGAGTTCCTGCGCGGCCGCCGCTACCGCGTCGTCAACCGCGACCAGTGGACCAACATCCTCGAGTTCAGCCGCTCCGTGGACGCGCAGCTGCACGCCTACGACGCGGACGGCGCGTGTCAGTACACACCACACACACACGCTCACACTCATCGTTCCCAATTACTAGTTTTGCCTAAATGCATAGACAAACATACATACATACATACATATACGGATAAAATTGTATATAGTTGGTTGGAAGTCCTAATAGATTATCATATGTGAATACTTTGCAGTTCCCATAATATTACATACATATGTGTCGAATTAATAACCTTTTTTTTAAGTCGGTTAAAAGAACAATACTAAAAACTTTCTTATACAAATCAAACAATTAATTATTTATTATTTAACACTTGTATTAATTTCTACAAAAACTATCCAGTAATGTACCAAATCGTATTTCGCGTCACCTCGAGAGAAAATAAAATCAACTTGATAAAGACACTTGACAGCTTGATTTAGTCACAGATATTATGAAATGTTAAAATAGTGAATTTGTCTTTATAATATAGTAATGTCTTTCTGACCTGTTTCGTCCGCGGTGGCCAATCTCACAAAGATTAGCCAAAACCAGTCTGGAGGACAATTATCATGGCCGTCCGCTGTTTTGATGTAAAGAAACAACCCCCTCGGACGGTACAGAATAGTTTTGGTTGAAGCTATAAATATTCTCATGCTCAACTTATATGGACTCAATTTTTTCTGAAGGAGAACCTTTTTTTCTTCGTAATTAGACAAAGTTGTCTATCAATTGGCATGATACACGTAACTATTTTTAGCAATGTCGCTCCAACAGTCTCCGAGTAATATTACTGTGACATGAACGGACGGACATATAAATTATAATTTCGTTATGTATTCCGTTTTTGCCATTTAGCTACGGTAAAATGTACTAAATACACAATCCCATGAAAAAGTTCTCTTAAAATTATCACTAGTTGTGTCTAAGTAATTATTCTCGTTGAAATAAATACACTACAATGTAAATTAAACCCTAAATGTAATGCTTAAAGATGTTTTAAAAAAAAATTAAAGAGCGCGTGTATGAATGTATTACATTGCAACAAACGTACGTACATTTTTTTCGTAACGCATTCACCAGCTTACCCCCCAAGTCAAGCGTGCGTAAAGAAATTTTACTTCGTAAAAATTCTCAATTAAAAGCGCGCTCAAATGTTCAAATGAGCTCTCATTCAGTAAGGACATTTTTGTATTGTATTGATGATTTGAATAAAGCATATTTTGATGTTTTTTTTATGTGTATGGCCAGGGCCGGTGATGCTGGACGAGTTCGTGGAGTGGCTGCGCGGCGAGCGCGGGGAGCGCGGCGAGCGCGACTGCCCGCCCAGCTGAGACCCGCGCGCAGGTACGCCGCGGCTGGACCACTGCCACTGTTAGACTATAATACTTTCTTAGATTTACGCGAATATTTGATATTTTAAATAAAACTATCTTTTCGGAATTTTTCGCGGATTTATTTTGATTTATGATTAGATGACATCTTACACATTAGTCTCTCCCGCGACCATGATTGCTGTAAAGCATTCGAAACGTCGGGAACCAAAAATCAAAATAAATCCGCGAAATGATCCGGAAAGATAGTTTTATTTAGTGTGTTAGACTAATATTTCCTCACATTTACACGAATATTTGACATCTGGATTCAAGTTGGATTAATACTTTCTTACATTTGTGCGAATATTTAACAACTATATTAATAAAAATGAACCGCTATATTGTGTCGTTTCGAAACGTCGAAAAGTCGGGAACCAAAAATCAAAATAAATTCGCGAAAAAATCCGAAAAGGTAGTTTCATTTAAAACATTTAAAAAAATAAGTTTTATGATTGAATATGATAATATTATTTATTTAATTCTATCTTTAATTTATTTAGTTTTATTTAATATCATTTACTTTGTTTCATTTAATTCATTTAAACACATGTACGTTTCTTACTCATGAATGGATTTACGGGTTTATTTCAATATCTAAATCTAACCTTTCTCCAACTAAAACCGATAACCATATTATTTCGATTTACTTAACCGGTTAATGTACGAGTGATGAATTAACCATAACGATGCCGAAATGAATCGGTTTTTTAAACCGGTTTCGAGCCCTGTTTGTAATATGAATGTATGCATATTATCCACAGTCGGAGAGCTGGAGCGGCGGCGCGACGCGCGTCGCTGACGGTGTAAGTGTATATTATCATTACGCATGTATGTATGTATGTATATTACGTTCCAGACGACGCTTCATACCCCCTGAACCTCGTAAATTACACCCCACATTGTTGTTAAGAGTTTCTTTTTTAATTATTATTATTATTATTATTATTAAGTGGAACGTTTTTGTTGTTTTTAATAAGACAGCTACATTTAATCTACATTCATTATTACGCATTAATTAGTTTTAACAGTTGTCAGTTAAGTTACTAAAATAATAATGATTTATATTATATTTATTATATAAGTAATTTATTAGGTTCAGATTAAATCGCTTCATATGTAATACATATACGTCAATATTGTATCTATCGTTTTAAAATATATGCAATCTCAAATACTCTGAAACATAATTGATTTTGTATAAGATAATAATTTATTTAATTTTATTGCCCACCGAATCAGTGTTATTAATTCCAATAAAGAGAAACAGTACAAGCGTTAATTTTTTTTTTTAAGTTGCAAGCATAGACAAAATTATATATTTATATATACGCCAAAATTAGAGTATAGTGATGAAATTATGTGAGAAAAAAAATGCTAAATACGTATATTCGAAAATGTAAAATAAAACATAGGTGAGAATGTAAAATTTACATTAAAAACTTAAATATATAATGTTGTTTAGGATCATATCAATTAATTGTATTAATGTAGTCTGTGCCATATCACACTTGACCATTAAAAAAGTGTTGTTTAACTTTTTTTTTTTAATCTATGATTGGATTTATTTTTATGTATAGTTAATTAAAATTATTAAAATTGATAACTAGGTGTGATGTGGTATTCGCTATTTAAATAACATGATCGTAAACAAATATAAACTGGCTGGAAAATATTACTTTAATTATGTTAATTTAAAAAAAAATCATTATTAATGCATTAATTAACATTGTTAACTTTTTTATTTCATGCTCGAATCACAGAATCTATCGCATTCGACAATTACATATATAATTTGAGAAGATCAGAGATATTATATGCGTTCTAAGTTTTGGAGATGACGTGACGTAGGCAGATGCGTATTGTGCCGGAACTAGACACACATATATTGATCAAAAACTACCAGATACACAATCAGCGACAAAAAATGTCCTCATCGAATGAGCGGCCATTTGAACATTTGAGCGCACTTTTAATATTTTTTTTGAGAAAACAATTTTAAGCATCGCATTTAAGGTTCAATTTACATTGTTGTATATTTATTTCAACTGGAATAATTACTTAAACACAATTGGTGACAGTTTTAAGAGAACTTTTGCATGGGATTGTGTATCTAGTACTTTTTTGATCGATGATCACTTTGACAACTATCTTTGTAATTTATTATATTATATTATTAATGAAAATGGTTTATTTAATGGGTTATTATATTTATTTATATATTATTATTTTTTCAATTAAAAATTACATACATTTTGGAATTGCATGGAAGGTTGTCAAACATTGAATGCCAGTATAATTTAAAATTTAATCGTAGGTTATCGATTGAACTCGACTGAAAAGCTTACATTTTAAGTGTCGCTTACTTCAGAGACTAATTTGCATTTTTTTGTAACTTTGCCTAGTTCTCAAGCCTGTTTGATCCAAGATGCGACGGGTTTTGTAATCTAAGAAGATTTGGCGCCATTTTGATTGATTGAAAACATCAATGGTGTAATGATAATAATTAAAGGGATAAAATATGAATATTTTTGCATATTTGTGAAATAAAAACAGGCTTTGGAATGAATCAATGCTGAAAGCTCTGAAACAAGTTCCGATAGACTAGGTCGTCTAGTCTACCTAGGTTTAGGTGTAGATATGGTTTTTTATAAGACATGTAGGTAGTATTTTCAAATTCTCTATGATTGTAACGAATACGGTATGTTTCTAAGAAAGCGGTGTATACAAAATTAATCTCAAACATTTTAGGCCCCTTGTACCGAATGTCATTGCAAGAGAAATAAATCATTTAAAAAATTATACTTGTTGTGTATTACTACTTTTCCTACTCTTTATTTCCACATTGCTTTTGATTTGTAACTTATTACACACTTATAACTTCTTTATTTTTTATATAGATAGTTTTTGAAAAAATTGACATAAATTAAGTGTTATAAATAGATTAATTAGAAGTTGATTTAAGAACTGGAGCTTTCAATTTGGTTTTTGACAGTTATTACTAGTGCTATAATATAGCACTTATATTATTATTATATTGTATTCAGCCCTTTTTAACATCCCACTGCTCCGGGTTCGGGCCTTCCTTCAATACGAAAGGGTTCAGGCCATAGCCCACCACGCTGGCTAAGTGCAGGTGGAATGAGCATGTCTTTGAAAATCTTGCTAGGTTCTTTCAGACATGCAGGTTTCCTCACGATGTTTTTCTTCACCGTAAGACAAGTAATAATCATGTTGGAAATGATTTGCACATGAAATATCAGAGTTGTGAGACCTGGAATTTGTACCCGCTTCACTCTGTTTCTCAAGCGAGCGCACTACCACTGGGCTACTACATACCTATTACATTAGTAGCAATTAAAAGAATAAAATTAGAACAAGCGTCATCATAATGTTATTTATTTAGATTTTATTTACAATATCTGTCAGCTTTCATTTTGCTTCTACGATCTAATAAAGTTTCATGTAGGTTTCCCTCTACTTTGGCTCGTTTTAATTCAGAAGTACTGCCATCATTTATGCGGAGTTTCTTATCTTGGAACTTCTGGAATTTTTTACTGAAACAAAATCAATTATAATAAATATGATATTTGTATAAAGTAGTAGATCTATGTTACAGAAAATTTGATAAAACACTCATGTTTCAAACCAAAAACAGTTTTGTGTAAAAATGCAACAAACACACCCACAAACTTTTGTAAAAATGATAAAAAAGTGGTATTTAACGTGTCCGTATGACTGACCCTCACATTCCCTATTAATTTGTAAAAAGGTTAAACAATTTTGATGAATTATGTATCTTATTCTATTGTCAGAGTATAATAAATGGTAGGGTAGGCTACTTTGGGATTTACTACAAGTATGGCAGAAGCAAACATAAAGGAGGATACCTTGCACTCTGTAAGTACCTCCACCATATATAAGTCCTGTGTATAATGTCGCGCGTCTAGGGCAGTCGATCAAAATATTTAAAAAATATTTTAATAAGTTAGGCTTGCACGGGTCAAATTAAGGTGTGGTGGACTAATTATATGCTGAATATTGTGTGATTCAATAATCTACCGATTTCCACAAGCCCACAAAACAAAAATTATCCTTGAAATTTATGTCCATATATGTCCCCTGATGGGCTCCCCTACTAATAAGATATCAATAAAAAAATAAAAAGGCGGATTTTTGGCGCAAAAAATGTCTTGAACAAAAAACATCATCTATAACTTTTTAGTTTTTCATTTAGTGCTTGTGTGATGTAATATTAATATGCAATAACAGTTATGCAATTTACTTACACATAATTTACTTCAACTTCTGCCAGGTCTCCCTCCTCTTCAGCAATTTTAGTAGTGTTTACTTCTCTGCTCTTATTGCTGCGAATATTGCACATGCTTTGTTTCCCTGCTGTGAAATCACGAGCTACCACAGAGTCATCTTCCGTTATAGTTATAAATTTGCTAAGTGAATTAAGAATTGCTGTTTCACCTGTAAAGATATGTGATAGTTATCAATTAAATTAAAAATATAAAATATTTTAGCCATTATTATTTTGAAAAATTTAAATAGAGAATAGAAATTTCGAATTAACTTAATATTCACTCTATTTATATTATTTATTTAAATGATTAATACAATAATGTTAAATGAAATATTAATAAAGTAATCACCATCTTGCCAAACTGCTTCCCATTGCTCCATAGAACCAACTGCATCTGACCTGCCGATTACTATACCTTCTGCATTTACTCCCAAATATTTTCCATAACCAGATTTTAAAGCAAACTTATTTTCTCCAGCAGGAAATGCTGTAAAAATTTCTTCAGGAGATGGACCTTCTCCATCACCATGTGGAGCCCCAACCGTGAATAGACCGTTATCTAGGGCTGATATATAAGCGTTATTCCCAAATTCGATAGCAACTGATCCAGTTATATCTTCATATTTTTGTACTTTCCACCATCCTGCATGTTTGATGCAATCTTCATCAATTTTCTCGTCTTCTGTTTTGTCTTTTTTCTTATGTTTGCGTTTCTTTGCCCTATTTTTTAAATAAAAGTATAAATCAATCAGTTTTGAAATATAAAAATAAAAAGTCTATATTTTTCGAGACAAATTGTTTCATAAATGATGTTCTCTTGTTGAGTTGAAAATACTTAATACAAATTGCTATAATGCACTATCACTACAGTTCATCAGTAATATGAATATAACTTAGAATTTATTATACATCAATAATTTAAACATCAATACATATAGAAAATAACCTCACTTACTTAGGTTTATCACCTTTTAAAATTAATTTTCCGCGTTTAACAGCTGCATACTCATCACTCATTATATATTTTAAGAGTAAAATCAGTGATAGAATGAAAAATTTCGCGGTTATCTTGTTATTAATACAAAAATATTGCTATTTATTATTTTGTTTTGTAAATGATTTTGACTTTTGACGTTTTCCTCATAAAACCACAGTCCACAGATAACCTAGCAGCACTGATAATACATATTAGTATTACCTATTGGCTATTACACACCATACAGACAGAATATTAACCCATCAATTCCTATTAATGAAAAAAAGAAAATCAGACTATCTCTCCTGCTTAATAGTATAAACACATTTAGTTTACACCAAAAAAAAACTACCACCCCCCATATTTTTTACAGGGGTGTCACCTACAACTACAAGTGACACTGGGCAATAAGTGTAGTGTTTATACAGTTACCCCTTCGTTTCTGTAGAAGTAAAACATTTGTTTTTTTTTATAAGGATTTTTATTTATTCAGCTTTGTAAAGTATTTGCGAACTTTTTCGAAATGATCGTGTGATTATAATGAAGTACTGTACACCTTTATTTGTCATTCATGCTGTACACAAAGATGAAGATATTGCTGAATACTGCTCATAATATTGACTTAATCTACATGTACTTACCGAAAATATGACACTCTGTCGAAAAATTTCTTCTTCGCGCATTATTTTTGCAACTTTTAAATAAACATTGCGGCATCGTGAACGTGTTAACGCTTGCAGTGTTTTAATACAACTAATCAAAATATACGCTCACTTTTTAAGTGAGCGGATATTTACCGAGACAGTTTTTTGACGCCGACCCGATATCTAGTGGTATTGTTGATCGAAGCTTTTTTTATACATGTAATAATATATATTTTTCGCCTAATTGTATATATCTTTTTTAAAACCCTGCTCTACGCGGATGTCAATAAAACAATATTTTTTACACTGTCAAAGAGTCTATCTCTGATTATTAAAAATATTATATTAATAAAATCGGCATTCTGACTTGGCTACACCACTGAGCTAAATTGATATTCTAACCAATAATTCATTTTAAGAAATTAACTAAGTTTCTTTATAAAATAAATAAAGTCATAATAACTGTTGGTACTAAATATGTCCATTGCTATTATTTTTTCTCCTATTATCATATTTGCCTTTTAAAATAGAACAAAATGGCATAATTGTGGAAAACTAAGAATATTTATAGACGTGCAAACCGGCGCGACGTTAGAACACGACCGGCTGTCACTAGCATTAAATAAGCGTTGTTACGCTTATTAGATCCCAGAGTTGTAACACGCGCGCCATGCTACTTAGCACTTCCCTACTTTTTTATCCTTCGTGATACTTGTCTTGTTCCTGGTCTGTGATAAAAACAATGTCTACTTTAGTCTATGCCCTACACCTAAATTGCAGCGTTGCCAACTTATGGGGAATACCCCAAAGCATGGGTAATGGAGGATTTTGAATATCGATAGTTCGGACCGGGTGGTATACTACTTAAACAACTCAAAATACTTATTTTAACAATTTGTTTAGGTTACTACTGGATATTGAACGATTCTCCATATTCAAATATTCTTTTACAACATTGTACTACATTTAATTTTCGGCATCTTTATTCTGTCGCCAACGGTTAAATATTTCGTGTATGTTATAGTGATTGTACATTTATTTTATAAAATTATGTGTCCTTAAAAATTAAAAACAGAACCGCAATAATCTAAAGTAGTTTGCTGTAGTAACATGATAGTAACCTTTATTTGTCATCCATGGTAGTAACATAAATGGCAATAAGGGAAAAGATTAAGTAATTAGGTGGCAGTGGCAAGTGGAACGCGAGCAAAATACTTGTTACAAAAATATGGGAAAAGTGTGAAGAAATGAAAAATATATAAAAGATTTAAAAAAAAATTTGAAAGTTGGTTTCATTTCTTAAAATAATTTTGAGGGGAATTAGTTGGAAACTAGTCTTGTCCTCTTGATTGTAGGGGAATTGGATAAATTTGTACTGGCAACGCAACTAAATTGTTGAATTTAATTTTTAATATGGCTACTTTATCAGAGGCACGCCATTTTGTAATTCTGAGCATGTTGATTTGCTCACGAAAATGATTTTCTTTACGCAAATAATTATTTTAAGTAGTGTAGTTTAATAAATATTTACTTAATAGTGAAGTAAACTACAAAATGGATATGACAGAAGTAAAAGCGTTCAACGCGGAGGTATTTTCGCTGTAAATTTGTGTGTGATTCAAGTTAACCGTGGCATCGTCTTATAAATCATTTGCTTTCAGTTATCCGGGTTGTACGAAAATAAGCCTCCTATATCAAAAGCCAAGATGAGTGCTATCACAAGAGGTGCTATTAAGGCCATAAAATTCTACAAACATGTTGTACATAGTGTGGAAAAATTCATACAAAAGTGCAAACCTGAATACAAAGTTCCAGGTTTGTATGTGATAGACTCGATTGTGAGGCAATCGCGGCACCAATTCGGACAAGAAAAAGATGTGTTCGCGCCGAGGTTTGCTAAAAATATGCAACAGACATTTGCCAACCTCTTCAGATGCCCTGATGATGATAAGGTATTATTACATAAATATTGCTTTTAGGTTATATGCTTTTAAATGATAAAGGAATAAATAATTAAAAATCAAAAATATTAAAGGCTAGATGCACTAAAAATATTGCTCTTTGATAATCGTCAAACGGTTGAAAGAGTTGCCATTCAATGAAAGAATAATATCTATGTCTTATTTAGTTATAAATTCATAAATAAATAATAACCATTCTAGAATTTAATAAAAATAGTAATTTATGTTTGTATGATATCAAATGTTTATTATTAAAAATTATGCTACAATAAATAGCAACAGTCAATAATTTTTTTATTAATATTTTTGTTTCTTATTAGCATATTGACCAATGACATTATAAAATTAAATTGTTAATATTCTTTTTTTTTATTTCCAGCGTAACATAATAAGAGTGTTAAATTTGTGGCAAAAAAACAATGTATTTAGCCCTGAAGTAATTCAACCATTACTAGATATGGCGGACCCCAATCATCCTTTGCATCAAGAAATCTTACAACAACAACAAAACAGCACTGCTAACGGTAAAAAACCTGTTTATGTTTATACTAATGGTAATAAAAAAGCTTTAAGAATGTACATTTTATACTACATTATATTTGTAGTATTATATATGTGACCATCATTATATTATTATATTTATGTACCAGAATGGTATGAAAAATATAAAATATTAAAATTATTTATACTCCTTAAAGTACTGCATCTAAATTATAAACTTGATCTTTTAAATGAAAAATTGTTAACTTTACAGGAAGTAGTCTTAACATTACTCACAATACTTCAGATAGCAAAATGTCACCTATGCCCCGTCAAGACAGTCCACATACATCCTCTCCAATGGGCGATGCGGTAAGACTTTTATCAATCATAAACAACTTTAAATCAAAGCCTTTGTTGCTGGCAACCTCATGCTGTTTTTATGTTCTTCTTGATAAGATAATGGACAGCAAATAAATATTGAAACTAAATATTAAAGTGACTAAGTAATGAGTAATTGTATTATTTAAAATTATTTCAGTTTCAAGATGATTCAAATGGACCACAGCCAGCTAAATTTAACCGCAAGTTGCTCAACGACTTTGAATATGAGAGTGAAGACGAATCAGCTCCAGAGCCTCCACACAGCACACACAGTACTCACAACACACACAGTTCCCACAACACACACAGTTCCCACAACACCCATAGTTCACACAACACACACAATACACACAGTTCTCATAACACACACAGTACACACAGCACACACAGTACACACCCAAGTCATACAAGTCACAATACTCATAACCCTACTGATGCTCTCGGCAGGTAATTTTGTTTATCCTGTTACCTACTATGTACTTTCCTCTTAATTTCAAAGAAATCTGTTAACTGTATATAATAATCTGATTCAAGTAATAAGCTATCATTATACAGAATTCTGTTAAAATTACTTTATGGTTCAGTATTTTTTGCTTGAAATACACACAGTCATGCAGATAAACATAAATTTTAATAACTATTGTTTTGAGGATCTATATTCTGTACACAATGTGTTAGTCATAGTTTTTAAAAATATTTCGTGTAAGATCTTGTGAAATTACTATTTTATTATAAGTAATATGTATATATTACGAATAGATGAAACATTATTATGTATGTGCTTACTAATCATAGTGTAAATTTTTTTCAGTATATTAACAAATCCTGAGATTATGAGACAGTTGCAAAGCTTACAAGCACAAATGCAACTTATGACTGGAATGCAAATACCTGTGAGTAATTTTATTATTCTTAACACGCTTTTATTAGTTTTACCTGTATCTATCTATGTAACGGAATCTTTGAACGCGATTTTCACCCACTTCAAAACTTCAGATTGAACTGAAGCTTTGCATATTTAACAAGGACCGATGATAATACAATTAATAAAAAAAAACTAAAAAAATACGCGCTTATAGCAGTTCAAACTAAATAATGGAAAATAAATTATAGTTTAAAAACTAAAAAACATGCTTTAATGATGAACCGGGAAAAGTGTCTCGATATCAGTTGTTATAAATATTCCATTGGTACGATTTCTAAAAGTAGAGTTAATATAAAAATATTGTATAAAGCACACTACACTTTTTTCACAATAACATTATTTTTTTCATTAATCACTTTATTCTTATACTAAAAATCATTTTTTACTTTTTAGTAAACCAAACTTATGTATTTTTTAGTTTTTTTAACTATTATAATTAATTGAAGAAAATTGTACAATTTTTAGTTGTATAAAGTTATATAATAAACTAGCAACAAAAGAAAAACAAAAACAAATGTATCCCACGGGAACCGTATATTTTCCGGAATAAAAAGTAGCCTATTCGCTATTCCAAACTATAATCTATCTCTGTGCCAAATTTCATTCAGATCCATTTAGCCGTTCTGGTGTAATTAAATAACAAACATCCAAACATCTAAAACTTTCACATTTATAATATTAAAATAAAAATAAAATAGCCTTAATTTATAATATTAGTAGGATGAATAATTCTCATTGAAAACTTGTTAAAGTATCTTAAAAGATTTAATACATACTGATAATAAAATTATACTATTGTATAAACGTTTTTAATGATTTCTTTTTTAAATTTCAGAATTTAATGCCAATGATGTCAGACATGCAGTTACAACAGAATCAAAATCAAAATTTACCATTTTTAGTAAGTTTCCTTAAAATATATATTTATTATTTTATACTTAAAATAATTTTTTTTATGTTGGGTCATTAACACACAGCACCGTCTAGTTTCATGATAAACTATGAGGCTTGTGTTATGGATATCAGATAGTTGATACACTACAAATATATAACTTTAAATACATACACATATATAAATACATAAACATAAACCCATATTATAAATCTATACCCATGACGAGTACAAACATTCGTGCTCATCACACAAATAAATGAATTATTATTATAAGTTTTCTAAATATATTTTGTCTGTTTTTCAGAATTCACAACCAGAACAACAGAAACAGAATGAGCCTAAAGATGACATGGCCAATGAGTCTGACATAGAGTTTGTGGAGACAGGCCCGCAAGTTATAGAAATACCTGATGCTAATGATTCAAGGTAAGTTCTGGATATAATGGTAATGACATCCCATTAATTAATCAATTAAACCCATTATTAATATTATAAATGTGAAAACTTGAATGAATGTTTGTTACTCAGTCACACCAGAATGGCTGAACGGATCTGGATCAAATTTGCCACAGAGATAAATTTTTGTCTGGAATAGCACATAGGTTACTTGTTATACCGGAAAAAGGTATGGTTCCCGTGGTATAGATTGGTTTTTGTTTATCACTACGGATGACGCCGAACAAAGCGAGGGTGAATAGATGATAAATAAATCGAAATATATTCAAATTAATGATGTGAATGAAAAATTCAATTAATATGTATGGATTTCTTATTAAAGTTATGTAAAAATGAACCTAGAAATTCTTCAAATAAGAAGTTTACATTTTAAATTTCTTATTTGAAGAAAGCTTAATTAATAAATATAACCGAATTTAATTCTTTTATATGGGTAGTAGTATCATATACCTGCAATTTGCATAGTATTATGTGATATTAATAGTAATATTATCATGCCACCTCTGTCTAGAGATAAAGCACAGGCTTCCCTTCAATGTGAGGCCAATCAGGTCATAGTTCACCATGCTGACCAAGTGCGTGTTAGCAGATAGCATGTCTTTCGAGAACTTGCTAGGTTCTCTCAGACATGCAGGTTTCCTCACCGTGTTTTCCTTTACCGTAAGACAAGTGATAATTATGTTGGAAATGATTCACACATGGAAATATCAGAGGTGTGAGACTGGACTTGAATGGGACTTGAACCCGCTTCACTTGCTTTCCCAAGCGAGCGCGTTACCACTGGGCTACCACTGTCTAAAGTAAATATTATTATTGTATATAAATAAAGATTGTTCTTGTATATGAATAAGTATCGCTATCGTATTCCAGGAGTCCGTCGCCCAAGCGCAGGCACCGCTCGCGGTCCAAGTCGCCGCGCCGCCGCCGCCGCTCGCGCTCGCGCTCCCGCTCGCCGCGCCGCCGCCGCGACCGCGACAGGGACAGGTGACATACATACATACATATTATATAGTTAGTTATATGTCTGTCCATAGACATTATATTTTATTTCTAAATAATTACATCGAACTATTGTACTTCATTAAAGAAAATGCATTGATCTCTTCGTCTTTTTAAATTATTATAACATATATAACATGAAAAATGTTCGTATTCAGCGTCCTATTGCTTCGCACGGGCCTCCCTTCAATACGATCAGGCCATAGTATACCTGCCCAAGTGCAGGCAGACTGAGCATGTCTTTTGAAAACTTAAAAATGTTGTATGAATCAATGTTTTCATACCACAAATGTCTGCGCTGGCGTTATGTTTTGATTTGTTAGTGTTTGTGTTCAATTAATAAAAAAGATATACTTTAGTTTTTAAGTAAAATGTAATTCAAAATAAATCAATTTTCAAATATGCAGTGTAATGCAAAAATGTGATCAATCTTTGTTATTTTGATATTTATAATGGTACTTTTTTTGTATTTCCAGGGACAGAGATAGAGACAAAGAGAAAAGTTACAAGGAACGAGAAGCAGAGAAAGAAAAGCAAAGGGAAAGAGAAAAAAAAGGTTTACCGCCTATTAAAAAAGAAAATCTTAGTGGTAAGCTAATAACTACATTTTTATGCCGTTTTTAAGTTTAAAATGAGATGAAGGTTATAAAAGTATATATAAAATTTATTTGAAATGATTATTATGTCAGTAATTATATAAATAAATATACTTGTGTCTTGTAGTTCTGCGAATAGTAGAGAAGAACTGTATTTTGAGAAGCTATTCTGCTTATCACGCTGTCCTCATCAGATTTTGACCAATTTTTTATGAGACCAACTTAAAATTATAAATAAAAAAACGGGTGTGTGTATTTATGTACGCATGTAAAAAGTTATACTTCTTTGGCGTAACAGAACAAAAATAGCTAAAGATTTCATCCCGTATAACACACAACTCTGTGTTTGTAAAAGGAATGCAGCTAACTTCATCATGTCGCTTTTTCGCTATCTGTATGCGCGCGCGTTGTCATAATTTAGCTCTTATAAAATTTTCCGAACGTGCCAAAGAAGTATAACTTCAATAAAAAAATTAAAGAATGCGTGTATGAGTGTGTACACGCGCAAGAAGTAAAACTTCTGTAGGTTATCAATACTCTTTATGAAATTCAATTTATGTTTTAAATAAATAAAATAAATGTTTACACGAATTGATTTGCATGTAATTCCCGGTTAGTGTGTAGCACGACGCTGTGGGTGGGGCACCTGTCCAAGCTGGCCACGCAGGAGGAGCTGTCGGACCTGTTCGGCGCGCACGGCGGCGTGGTCAGCATCGACGTGGTGGCGCCGCGCGGCTGCGCCTTCGTGGTCATGGAGCGCCGCCGCGACGCCGCCAAGGCGCGCGCCAAGCTCAACAAGCACAAGCTGCACTCCAAGGAGATCACCGTTAGTTACCACATCACCATCACGCATCAGACATATACTAATGTTACGTTTGTAATGGATAAACTAAAAATTAACTGAACCGATTATAGTTTTAGATAGGGAGAAACATAGGATAGCTTTCATCACTTTAAAGGTGTGAAAAAAGGATTGAAAGTCTGTTTGGGAATTTAACCATTTCTCAAATAAGGGATTAAAAACTTATCATACATATGTATATATAATGTATGTATGCCATACTTACCGTTAAAACGTACTTATACATAATATATAGGTGGTATGTACGGATATGGGATCCCCACCAGAACCTCTCTCTTCCCTTTAATGGGGCGTCACGAAATCACTTACGCAATCAACAACGACGGCAGGTCTGCCGAAGCTAATTACAACAATCAGAGGATTACTCCTACGGTCCACTCTGCTATCAGAGAAATACCAGAATCAATCAACATGGTGCAATGTTCACCGAAGTGAACCACTCCCAAATTGCAGCAAATGTATACATAGATATCCACGGACACCAATCTCTTTTGAGACAAGCTAACTGCGTACGCGCAGACATTCTATTCTTTTTACTCATATGTCGACAATTCAACACAATCGGTGTAAGATTATATGAAGAACCGACAGTTTTACGTGCTTTGCGGGGTCAAGGATGGAATGCCGTTAACTTTCCAATTCTGGGTTGTTATTGACTGTTTGGTTAGAAAGTTTAACTAAACTTGGCCTGACCCGGGACTCTAACCTACCGGGGTCCATCCATCATGGATCAGGGTCATGTGGTAGATTTTCTCTGTATGATGCTAGTTCCGAAATGCCACGTCTAGGTAATTTTCAATAGTGTTCCATAGCTAAAAGGTGAAATCGAAATCCTTATAATTTGAACGTCCGTCTGTCCATATGTCACAGTAATATTACTCAGAGAGTATTGGAGCTATATTGCTGAAAGTTATGTAGGCATATCATATCAATTGCTAGACAATTCTGTCAAATTACGTAGAAAAAAGGGTTCTTAAGAAAAAAATTAAAGAGTGCATGTATGAATGTGTACATGCGCAAGAAGTAAAACTTCTGTAGGTTATCGGTACTCTTTACGAAATTCAATTTATGTTTTAAATAATTAGGATAGCTGAGATACTAAAAATAACGCATATTATCCATATTACAATCATATACATAATATTTATAGAATACTATTTAAAGAAAGAATATAATATATATCATTTGTCAGACAATAACAACGGTTACCATAGCAACAAACGTACACCAGCTTACCACCCAAGTCAAGCGTGCGCAAGCAAGTTTTACTTCAAAAATTGAGTCCACATGAGTTGAGCATGAGTGTGGAGTACAGTGTGTGTGTGTGTGTGTGTGTGCAGGTGGCGTGGGCGGCCGGCAAGGGCGTGAAGGGGCGCGAGTGGAAGGACTACTGGGAGGCGGAGCTGGGCGTGGCCTACCTGCCGTGGGCGGCGCTGCACGCGCGCTGGCTGCTGGGCGCGCTGTCGCTGGACGCGCTGGAGGACGGCGGCGCCGTGGACGAGGACACGCTGCCGCCCTGGCTGCCGCCCAGGGTACGCACCTAATGTGTTTTTGTGTGGAGATAGTTGGATAGCTGGAGAGTGACATAGGCTACTTTTTACTGAGGGAGGTTATCTTATTCTCACGGGAAAGCATATTATAATACGGGTTGTATTATAACAACCCATCATGTTTATGAATAATAATTACGAGTATATAACTAACCGTTAAAACGTACTTAAGGACGAACTCGAGCTTTGCAAGCGTGAGTAGCTAATTTAAAAGTATACAGTGTAGTCAATCAGTGAGAATGCCTTTGATAAACTAACTTTAAAACCCATACATTGATACACTCTTTATAGTGCAACAGTCATTCTGTATTACAAAGAAATGTATTCATTTTTAGACAATAGTAAATATATATTGCATTGAAATATAACAAGAAATAAAGTAAAGATGAAAAAGGTAGATAAAGTAGATGAGTTTGAACCACCATCAACTATTTGAGAAGTATTTGATGCTGCTTAATTAATATAAATTCTTATTGCTTAATATATAATCCATGGTATAGCAAAAAAACGTCAGATAACATTAACATTCTACATAATATATTTAGAATAACTTATTACTAAAAATATTGTGATTATTGAAACTTGAATATACTTTGATATTCTATATAACAAAAGTTCTCTAAAACTAAGACAGATGCATGGTCCCTTGAGTTTCATTAAAACGCTTTAATGTCTTTATTACACTGTATTTATTAAGAGGCCTATCACAGAATGTACTGAGTTCTATGGTATTGAGTTCGAACGGCCGACGCATCGCTGTTTTTAGCGTTTTCTGCAGTTGTGATTACTTCTATGTAAAGTTTTATAATAAATTATTTGAAAAAAAAAAAAAGGATTGTAATTACGTTTCTTTTGAACTGACGTATATTCTGGTATAAGTTTTACTTAATAATATTAATATTGTGAGAATAATTTTACAGCTAACTATGAACGTTTTTTAATAGTTTTTAAGATTTAGAAAAGGATTTTTTTGTATCAATCCAATATATATTTTTAAATTCCGAGGCCGCTATAAACTTAACTATTAATTTATAATATTATATACGAGATATTATTATATATTTTTCATTTCGTTTGCATTGTATAGTTTTTCAATTCATGAGCTTGAAAAAGTGTCGTCGCGCGTTTCCTCAAAAACTTGCTTCGGGATTTTGGCTTCATTTCAATTAATAATGAAAATTTGTACAAAGCGAGGCCGCTATGAACTATATTAATAATTATTCTCCATCATACAATAAGTCAAAATTGTCGAAGAATTTCAGTTTCTCTGGATAAGAACGTCAAAGATGGGCATTAAATTGAAAAATCACAGTCATAATGTAATAGGCCTCTTAAGTCGAAATTAACCGATATCCGCAAGCAAATCTCATTAGATGTGTGCGTGCTAAACAACACGTGCAAGTGTGTCGTAACGTGTGTGTGTGTGTGCGCAGATAATCCCGAAGAGCCTGGGCGAGGGGCTGCCGCTGCTGGCGCCGCTGCCGGCGCCGCTGCTGCCGGCGCTGCCGCCCAGCAGCCTGCCGCTGCCGCTGCCGGCGCTGCCCGCGCTGCCCGTGCGCATGCCGCCGCCGCCCGGGTACGCACGCACCACGCACCACCTATACTTGTGCTAAATAGATCCACACCACGAAAACCGCTTTTTGAGTTACTGTCATAAGTTTCACCTACATGTCAACTTATTTATTTTTGGTAAACGAACAGTATAATAATCCTTATAAATAATTACAAACTAAAACATTCACACACCAGTAAAGTTTCCACCTATAAATATATCACAGGTAGAGTAAACATGGTAATTAGTTTAAACTTTAAAAAAAAAAAAAAAACAAAAATTCTACGAAAAATTACTACAAAACAACTTATATACGATATACTTTTTTCATGGATTTATTTTGATTTTTAGCTTCTGAAATTTAGAATGCTTTACAGCAATCATGGTCGCGGAAGAGATAGTCCGAAAAGATAGTTTTATTTAAAATGTCAAATATTCGCTTCAATTTCAAGTAAAAAAAAAAAATACTATGTTGTTGTTTTTTTGATACTTGATCACTTAATCAATTTTAATATGAATAGAAAATATATATATAATATATGTATGCTCATGAACGTGCTGTCGCCTGGGTGATACGTTATTTTTATAAACCATCGTAGTTACTGCAAACTGTCAACGGACAGGGCACTGTGATGAGACTCTTACTCACTAAAATTTGTATCCCTGTAATGCAACGTTATAGGAAAATAATGTATGTATGTACACCCCTTGTTGTGGTTGAGTGCATAAGCGATATTGCGACCCCATTAAGACGGGGGAGGTTTTGTTGGGTTTTTATGGGTAGTACTGACTTTGCCGGTGAGTCCCACATAACCACCTGTATGTATGCAGGTGGTATGCCTAAATGCATCTCCCAACGTTAAAAAAAATGAGTTTACACCCCAGCCCACATAACAAATCTCTTTTCCCTTGGGCTATTTTGTTTAATTACACCATAGATGGTGTTGATTGATAAATTGTCGTACTAGATAAATGAACTAACTCACTGACAATGATGTGAATAAAAATATTTCACGTGTATGGTATGTTATACAGAATGGGAGGAGGTCTGCCGCCGGGGCTGGGCGGCGCCGTGCAGTCGATACGGCCGCCTGTGCCTGGTCAGTATATTTATTTATACATATCTAATACCTTTAAACGAGCAATTCTTGTATATTTATTTATATCGGCGATCTCGGTAACGGCTTAACGATTTTACTGAAATTTGGTATGTGGGGGTTTTCGGGGGCGAAAAATCGATCTAGATTAGTCTTATGTCTGGGAAAAAGCGTGTTTTCTAATTTTCATGCGGCTTTCTTTCGCATTATTCCACGCAAAATATGATGCGATAATTTCTTACGCTCAGATATAAGCATCGTGGTCAAGCGGCTAAGATGCAAGATGTCCGGGTTTGAATCCCGGTCAGATACAAAGTTTTACTTTTGTTTTTTTTTTAATTTATTCAAGTTTTTTGTATTTTTTTTCTTATCTAAAAAATACGATATAACAAAAAAGAACTCTGAGCGAAGCTTGTCACCCAGGTACTATATAAATATATATAAGAATAGCATATCTTCAGTAAGTAGGCTGTATGTATATGTGTGTGTTATTCCGTTCCGTTTTATCACAGGGCTGCAGCGCGACGGCGGCCTGCAGCAGGCGGGGCTGCTCGGCTTCCCGCCCGGCATGCCGCCGCAGCCAGGTTACCATCCCATCTGCTTACTATAGTTTTGTTTTTATTTTATGATCTATGTAGGTTATATTGTGTTTAGTCACTCACTCAATCACATCAAATAGGTTGTATTTTTGGTACAATAAATATTATTATAAGTACTAGCTAGCTAGTTATGGGAAAACAAAAACAAACCTATTCCACGGGATAAAAAGTAGTGTATGTGTTATTCCAGACTATAATCTATCTCTGTGCCTTTCATCCAAGTCCGTTCAGCCGTTCTGGCGTGAAAGAGTACCAAACATACATCCATACATCCATACTCACAAACTTTCACGTTTATAATATTAGTATAGATTAATATTTTTCATTTATGATTTGTTCTTTCAAATCAAAGAAGACAGTATTCTAACTACAACATAGTCTGTTTAGTTATTATCAAATAGGGTTTTGTGGTAAAAAAAACTGGGAACCGATGAGTTAGAGTGCAAAGTGACATGATGACGACAAACCATTCACAGAGTGCAGATGTTTGCTGCCGCTGAAAGAGAGTGGTGCAGGTTTTCTGTACCACTCTCCGGAGGTGCAGCTATTCTGCAGTATGCTATAAATTATGGCTCTGATTATTTTGCACAATTCATTATCTATACAAATAAATAAAATTGAACTGTCTGTATTAAATTGTTAATTGATGATTATTAAAATTTTGATTAGTTAATTTCTCATACGTACATATCCCCAGGTATGGTGGGCGGGTTCCTGAGCGGGTTGATGGGCGTGGGCGTGGGCATGAACGTGGGCGGGCTAGTACTGCCGCTGCACCACCACGGCCTACCGCCGACGCCTGTACAGCATGCCCCTGTAAGTACTCTGCTTTATCACTGTATACTAACAGTATTTCTAGACATATTTTGTTTCAAACTAACCTAAATGTCATGGACAATACTATACTCCCTATGGCTTTCCTCCAAACGATGGGGATGGCCAAGGTGAAAAAAAAAGCATCGTAAGGAGAACCGCATGTCCGAAAGAAATTCGCCCATTACTTGGCTAGCGTGGTCGGCTATAGATAGAATATTATTTAAATTATTTTATTTTATAATGAAATTAAATGAAAGCAAATAACTAAATTGACACAATGTTGGAAATGAAATCAAAATATACTTTATCCAAATAGCCTTTTACAAGCACTTTTGAATCGTCAATTTTACATTTTAAATTTTAATTAATGTCAGTATGTAGGTCCGGAGTCTATCACCGGCTCGAAAGGTAGTTCTGCTCAGAAGAATCTCCGAGAAACTGAACAGTTGCTCTTTTTAAATAATTTAGATTATACCTAAAAATTATCGGATAATTTCAATTACATTCAAATATTCAAATATTCATGCTGTAATATAAAAGAAATATGTGATACATGTGATGATATAACGTGATAACCGTGCAGGCGGGCCGCACCGAAGCCCCGGATGATAACATGGACCTGGACCCCGAGGAGCACGAGGAGCCGCCCGCCCCTCCCGCCGCGCCGCCCGCGCTGCCCGCGCTGCCCGCCGCGCCGCCCGCGCTGGGCGACGTGGCCAACATGTCCATAGATCAGGTATGGTGTATCTATATATGTATTATGTACAATGTACAAAGTATAAAACAAAGTGGCTTTCTGCGACTGTCTATTTCTCCGCTTACTTCTTCTAAACCACCGGAGTATGAGAGTGACAGGAATAGAGAGTGCACTTGTGTCTGCGCGTACACGCGCTGCACTATAATATCTCCTGCGCAGTTGGCTAACTCAATGAGATTGGCCGCCATGACCGGAATCGGTCAGAAGGTCATTATTATTATAATGTCCTCCTGAACTCCTCTGGACCGATTTTAGGCACGGCGGCCAATCTCATTGAGACTAGCAATAAATATGCATGAGATACTATAGTGTGCAAGTGTGTGCGCAAATACATATAAGTGCATTCTATTCCTATCACACACACTCCAGTGGAATGAAACAACATGAACGGTGAGATTTTTCTCTTTCTAATTCACGTGGTGTAATATCGCCTACTTTGAAATTCCAAGCTTTAGTCATAATGTCTTGACAGAAAAACCCAATTGCTAGTACATTTAATATTGGAATTGAGGATTACGTATGACGATTCATTTAATCTATACTGTCAGTTAATTTCACAATGTATTGGGTGGTACTGTCAAGATATTGTCTAAATAACGAGTGCAAAATGACATGATGACGACAAACCGTTCACAGAGTGCAGATGTTTGCTGCCATTGAAAGTGGGTGGTGCAGGTTTTCTGTAGCACTCTCCGGAGGGGCAGCTATTCTGTACTATGATATAAATTGTGGCTCTGATTATTTTGCGTTACTCATTATTTAATATTATATTCAATACTATTAATTATATTTAATTTTATTATATAATATACTAGCGACTCACCCTCGCTTCGCTCGGGTTCGTCCCTAGCTTGCATTAAATCACGATTGATCAGTGTTCGACCGGAGAGTAAAAATGATTAAATTACTAAAATGGCTATTAAAAAATTAGGGTTGATCGTAGAAGGGTGAAAATTGAGGATTGTATGTATTTTTGTATGTTGTATCATAAAAAAATAGATATTAAAAATTTTGCCTAAAAAATAAAAATAAAAATTTAGGGGTGGACTACCCCTAACATTTAGGGGGATGAAAAATAGATGTTGGCCGATTCTCATAGATACCGGATAAGCACAAAAAATTTCATCAAAATCGGTCAAGCCGTTTCGGAGGAGTATGGCAACGAAAACTGTGACACGAGAATTTTATATATTAGATTATTATTAACAACAACATATCTATCCAACAGATTCAAGCGTTACTCTCGAAACCGCCGCCGGCATTCAACTCGTCAGAACCCCCTCCGGGCTTCAACCCCCAGCAAGAGGCGCCACAATTCGACGCGTCACAACCCCCGCCGGACGACAAGCGCGACGACGAGCGGCGCGACCGCGACAAGGACAGGCGCGACCGCGACCGGGACCGCGACCGCGACAGGCGGGAGCGCGACCGCCGCGACACCAGGGACACGCGTGACGCCCGCGACGCCCGCGACACCCGCGACACCCGCGACACCCGCGACACCCGCGACGCGAGGGACGCGAGGGACACGCGAGATACCCGCGACTCGAGGGAACCGAGGGATACGCGTGATCGTGATCGGAGGGATCGGGATAGAGGGCGTGAGCGGGGAAGAGAAGGAGATAGGTGAGAGTAATAGCTATAGTCAATATCATACATAATATTATAAAGATGTAAAGTTTGTCAGTTTGTTTGTAGGAAGTAATCTCTGGTACTACTAAACCAATTTAGATGACATTTGGTATGAAGATAGTTTGAAACCCTGGGAAGGACATAGGATTTTTTATCCCGGAAATCATCCCTTAAGTAGGTGAAAATGGGGATGAAATAAGCCATAATTTGGTAGTATGGTTGGTTAAAACCAACTTATTGAAAACAATTGTTGGTAGCCCTGAAAACCTGAGTAATTTTCAATTAACTGTAAAATTAGTTTTTTAGTTGTTTTGAAATTAATAGTCAATTGAGTTTACAAATATGAAATAAGTGTTGTCACGGGAATTATAGATGTCACAGTCAGAGGATGCAAATGAAATAAAACTTTACTTATAAAATACTTTAATACTATTTCTACAAACTAATTATCCTAAGGTGATTACACCGTCGAAGTGTGACAAATGCAATGAACGGAAAAAGGTCTGTAAGAATAAGGTACACTCGGATGTTACATCACTGTCACTTTACAAGAATTATGTTGTAATATGAAAAGAATGCGATATTGGCGGTCGACGCGACTCGCGAGGTGGTTTCCATGCATTACGGTTGCGAAACAAAGTCTTTAACAATAAAAGTTCACACGGAATGGAATGCGTTACGCGGGTGACTATTGCTATACAAAATCTATGGGGAATTGCATTTTGCTCATAAAAGGTGTGTCCAATTGAATGATGTTGATTATAATTTTCGAGATGCACCTTATTTAGTTTTTTTAAGATGTTTTTTTTTTTGTGGTTGTAAATCGATATAAATGATCCATGTTTTATTAAAATATCTCAAAGTAGATTTCATATGAATTTCTTATAAAAATATATTTAGTGTGTGTATCTTTATAGTAAAAAAAAAATAATTTCTTTGTTAATACTTTATTAAATTAACATGAATTAAATATGATAGTTGAAAAAATATTAAAATTAAAAAACGCAATAAAATCCGAAAATAGAAATATATTTTTTAAAAGTTAGTATGTTATTTGTAAAAAGGCAGTGGTAGCCCAGTCTATTATGTTTGAGAGAATCTAGCAAGTTTTTGAAACACATGTTCAGTCCACCTGCACTTGGCCAGCGTGGTGGGCTATGGCCTGATCCCCCTCGTATGTATGGCAGGCCCACCCGCAGCAGTGGGACGTTAACAAGGACTGAATACATACTATGTTATTTAATATCATTTGTTTGTATCTGGCAGGGAAAGAGACGACAGACGAGACCGGGACAGGGATCGCGGGCGCCGCGACCGCGACCGCGACCGGGAGAGGTTCAACTCCAGGGACAACAATCGGTGAGTGTCATATCGCAGGGGAGTTGTAAAAATGGTGAAATTATAATTCTTTGGAGTTTTTGGTTTTAAAAACGTTTTGATTTTTTGATTCACTGATCGCCGTAAATCGACCAATCAAAACGGACCGAGGCTTCCCGCCACATCCAGGTATTGTTACTATTGACAATTTAACTAGGGTAATTATAATTTCTCTGAATGTGCTTAGTGAAATAATAATATACCTAACATAATCCCGTTATATTGTAAGAAAAGGAGACGATTGACAAAATCAGTCCAGCCGTTTCTAAGATAGCCGGAACAGATGAAAATTTTTAAATTTTGTTTTTTTTTTTCTTATAAGTACCGGATGCACTTTTATATGAATTTAGTAAAAAGCTTTTATTTTGACATTACAAACAGACACTTCGATTTTATTTATTTGTATTGCGTAGATATAAAAAAATTATAACTTGCATGCTTTCCATCCCCTTTTTTAACGTTGGGAAATGCATGTACGCATACTACTTATAGGTGACTAGCAACTCACCCTCGCTCCGCTCGGGTTCGTTCCTAGTTACGTTCTTACGTTTAGCTCAGAGACGAGATATTTTGCCGCAGTAAAAAGTATCCTATATGTTGACCCGGATAACCAGCTATCATCATACAAAATTTCATCAAAATCTATCCAGTGGTTTTCCCGTGATGCGGTAACAGACAGACAGACAGACAAAAATTCTAAAAACTATAGATTTGGCTTATGTATCGATAATAAAGTCTATTTCAATAAGATTTTCCAAAAAATATTTAATGTACAGATTCGGCTTAGTTACAATTTTATAATATGTATAGATTATGCGAAGACCTCAGACTAAAGAATTATACAGACAGAATGCCATACAAATAAATATGAAGCCAAATAATAAAATTTTATGAACATACAAATATTGGAATACTCATTACTGTGATATGTGAATAAACATAGAATATAATAATCAGAAAAAAAAAATTGCTGATATTATGATACATATTATCTCTTTCGAGGGCATGTTTTATAAATACATAAGAATCTAATATCATTTTTAGTATTCATTACCCATACTTAATATTATAAATGTGAGTTTGTGAGGATGGATGTTAATCTTTCATGTCAGAACGGCTTAACAGATCTGGATGATATTTGGCACATAGATAGATTATTGTGTGGAATAGCACATAGGTTACTTTTTATACCGAAAAAATGAACGAATCCCGTGGGATAGATTTGTTTTTGTCTAGGGACGAACCCGAAGCGAAGGGAGGATGAATTGCTAGTAATTCATATTTTCTTCTCAAAAATGATAAATAATGGCTAATAGATGTATAAAATTTCCCTTTTTCTTTAAAGTTAACAATCCATATGGAAAAATTGAAAATAGTAGTACTTTCTTAGATTTACGCGAATATTTGACATTTAAATAAAACTATCTTTTTGGATTTTTTCGCGGATTTATTTTGATTTTTGGTTCCCGACGTTTCGATTGCTTTATTATGATTGCTGTAAAGCAATCGAAACGTCGGGAACCAAAAATCAAAATAAATCCGCGAAAAAATCCGAAAAGATAGTTTTATTTAAATGAAAATAGTAGCATGATTTGCTGTTTATGCTACTATTCTAGAATTAGCCATACAGGTCGTTTACGTTCTTTAAATAATAAGGAAACTTTTATATATAAATGTGATTGTTAAATTAATATATAATTTTTGAAAATAAAATATGAATAATAAAAATTATACTACATTTTTTAAGTATTACTTCTCTGTAATTAGCTTTTTTCTTGTATCATAATAAAATTTGTTAGGTATTTTTATTTATTAACATTTATTTATTTATCACTCAGTATACAAATTATAATTTTTAATTTAAAACATTACATATAATTTTAAAATATTTTTGTTTGACTTCATGTTTAGTTCTATGGTATTCTGTCGATATTATTTCTAAATCTGAGGATTGATAGTGTGGAGTTATTTAAACTAGTGGTTACGGGTTCGAGTTTCTTGTGCAGAGAAAGCAAATAAAACATGTCTACAGTCAAAAAGTAGCCTGGTTACTTTATTGTTTTTACACATCTACATCGTTATATCAGCCTATGACGACACGTTTGGCTCAGTGTGTAGTGACCCTACTTGTTGTGCCAGCGGTCGCGGGTTCGAGTCCCGCTGTGGGCATTCATTTGTGTGATTACCACATATGTCTGTACTCCAGTCATGGGTGTTTATATTTATAATATGTATGTATTTAAAGTTATATATATGTAGTGTATCAACTATTTGGTATACATAACACAGGCCTCGTAGCTTACTATGGAACTAGATGGTGCTGTGTGCTAATGTCCCGACGATGTTATTTATCAGCTGCGTGATTGGTTACTGTTCAGCGAGTTCAAATGCCTGGATTGAAGTCGATCGTCGTCAGTCGGTGGTCGGTGGAAGTACTATTAACCTAAACACATCGATCAAAAACGTACTAGATACACAATCCCATGCAAAAGTTCTCTTAAAACTGTCACCAATTGCGTTTAGGTAATTATTCTAATTGAAATAAATATACAACAATGTAAATTGAACCTTAAACGCAATACTTAAAGTTGTTTATACAAAAAAAAAAATTAAATCAAAAGTGCGCTCAAATGTTTAAATGCCCTCTCTATCTAGTACTTTTTTGATCGATGCCTAAAAATGAGATTTTATTCTAAAATGCTTACATATTTGCATAAATTAAAAACATGCTTTATTCAATAAAAATAAAAACAAACGTGTGCGTCTCGGAATGTTCGACAGAAGTGAATAACTTAAACTAATCTATTTTATTTATACATTTTATATTTTGAATTTTATCGCACACTAAACATTGAGTAGAGAGAGGGGGAAGCGTCTGTCCGAAATACGGCTAGCGTTGTGGGTTAGAGTGAGAGAGGAGGAGCCTGCCTACCGCCGCCGTATGCGTGAGAGAAAGGGCAGCCAGACAGACTGGCGCCGTAACGCGTTACGTAACGAAGCGGTTTACCCCTCCATAAAAAGTTATCACTTTAAAAATGTAAAATTTAGTTTATATGTTTTATTCACGCTTGTATTTTAATAAAATTAAAAAAATAATAGCAGTGAAAGAACAAGCCGCGACAAGTCGCCGCTACGCTCCACCGCCGAGGCGTCGTCGGAGAAGAGCCTGCAGGAGCGGCTGTGGGAGATGGCCAACGGCAAGCCGGACGCGCCCGAGCCGCCGCCGGACGCGCCCGACGCGCCGCGCCCGCCGCACGCGCAGCCGCCCGCAGGTACGACACGTAGGGTAGCTAAATGGGTTGTAAATTGTCAGTTTATTTATATTCGAGATTCGAGATGAGAAAAAGGTTTTACGGCAACTATCTGGTATCCGACCCAACCGGCCTTACTTGGCTGTCCGGCCAGATACCGGATAGAAACGCAACGTCCTTTGTCCGAGAACTACAAGAAAAGATATTTCTGAGGCAAATGATAGAATTTAACTTGTAAGTGCAGTAACGTGTTGAATGTTACACTCTGGCAAACCTTTGACAAGTGTGGGTAGTGGATTACCTTAGACCTTCGAGTTATCCGACCACCAATTATTAAAGATCCTGCATCGTGACAGAAGGTTGAATATATCTCGACCCGATCGTACAGATCGCCGGATAATGTCCTCCTGACCGATTCCGGCCACGGCCGCCAATGTCACTGAGACGAGCCAGCTGGACAGGATATTATAGTGTAGTACGCGTGTGGTGTGTGTGTGTGTGTGTGTGTGTGCGAGTGTATGTGCGCGTGCACGCGCATGTGTGTGTGTGTGCCTACGCACAAGCGTGCATGCGCGCGTATGAGTGTGTGTGTACATGAAGGCCTGCGTGCGTGCGTGTGTGTGTGTACGCGCAGACACTACGTTCATTCTCTAATGCTATATTTCTGCCACTTCGGCGCGGGACTGATGCAACACGTGCTCTCTGAGGCGCGAGGGCACAACACCACCAACTTTCCAACTCCGGGCTGCTACTGAGGATATCTTAACAGAAAAACTCAGTAGTTAAACTTGTACCGAACCGGGATTTGAACCCAGGACGGGTGTACGGCTGTACATGCTAGCCACTAGACTATCGTGGCAGCTCGCCGAATATCCGGTATCTAGCGAACTTCCTCGGTAATTTATCAGCACAGCAACACAACGTACTTCAGGGGTCGCATGACAGCGATACTTCGTACTTCAGGCGTCACGTGACAGAAATATTACATACGTCAGGATTTTTCTCTAAAAATATCAAAAGTTCGCCAAAATATTTTAATTTGATACTCGTAAGGCTTATGGCGAATTTTCCTTATGTAATAAGTATAAAAAATTAATTACAGATAACGAAGGCTCTGCAGAAGAAGGAGGATGGACGCAAATACCGCCGCCTCGAGCGCTACAACCACCCGCGTTTAGAGCTGGTGAGATCTGATGTCATATTTAAAAAAAAATCATTTCATTACAGATACCCTGTTTAAATATTAATTTCATGCTAAGCTTACCTGAAGGCTTAGACCAAAAGCAAACGCTCCATATCGATTCTCTTTCTATAAACAATTGATAACAATTTGGTAGCCAAACGGACTTGTCGAACGCTCAGTCTATTCGATCGTTCGACAACAATCGAACGTAGTCATGGTATTTGTGATTTTGATTTTATGAATTAATGTACTACCCTGATGTTTCATTTCATCGAATAGATTAGATCAACGTTTGGCTGCCAATTACAAATGCGATACGTTGAGTCAAATTTGAAGTCGTAAACATATGTCAATCCCATACATTGATTACTCTATTCTACTAGCGTTTATGCCACTTGTCTAAGCCTTCAGTTATGTCACTTATTACATCCGCATTACTGTTAAAAACCAAAACTGAATTTGATAACCGCAAGCGATTTTTATATCACTCTGCAAATATATTTTTATTTGTCTCCCTTTTGTATTAAGTAGCTCGATATCGGTCTCACTCTAGTTGACATTAATTATAGAACTATATTAGAATAAAGATACGAGTAATTTCAATTTGCAGAGTTAAGAATGAGAGGGCCACCGGCTCGGCAGCCAATGAGAGGTATGACTTAATCTAACCTCGCAATATCATGTTAACATCATTTGGTTAAATCTAATATTATCTAATTTCAGGTCCATGGATGGACGTACAAGGACCCGGACCTGGACCTTTTGGACCAAGGTTCAATGGAATGGGTCCATTCAATAGACCGCCATTCGAAAGACCACCCTTTGAAGGCCCTCCAATGTTTGAAAGACCGCCGTTCAATCGTATGCCATTTGATGGAAATCGACCACCATTTGATGGTCCAAGACCACCATTTGATGGACCACGGCCACCATTTGACGGCCCTAGACCATTCGACGGGCCGAGACCGCCGTTCGATGGACCCAGACCACCATTTGACGGCCCGAGACCACCGTTTGACGGCCCAAGACCGCCTTTCGATGGTCCAAGACCACCCTTTGATGGCCCACGTCCTCCATTTGACGGGCCTAGGCAATATGATGGTTTTGAAGGAGATAGGCCCTTCGATGGACCAAGATACGATGGTCCGCCAGAATTTTACGACCGTGGCAATAGAAGATACGACGATAGAGAATTCAATGATCGAGGCTGGAATGCGGATAGAGAAAGAGATTGGGATAGAAGAAATGAATGGGATGATAGAAGAAGAGATAGGAGAGTAAGAGAACACGACGATAGATTTAGAGATAGAAATGATAGAAGACGCACCTTTGAAGAAAGGCCTAGAGACCAGCCTAGAGACCAACAGTCTAGGGACCAGACTAGAGACCAACAGCCTAGAGACCAGCCTAAAGATCAACCCAAGGAACAGGCTCGAGACCAGCCCAGTAGGCCGCCTCGAGAAGAGAGGAACACACGACGAGATAAAGACAGAAAGTCAAGATGGGGGGCCGCTGAAGAGAGTAATACAAGCGAAGAAAAACCAGAGGAGGGTAAAGTCAATGAGAACCCTAGTGACAGTCAGACGGACAAAGAGGATAGAGTCAATCCTAGTCAAGAAGAACAAAGTGTACAGGATAGTGCTAGTGAAATTATCCAAAATGAACTACAACCAGAGAAGAGTAACGATAAATATGATCCAATGGTTGACGAAGAGTCTAATGACACTGAACAAGCCACGCAAAGTGAAGAGAAACAAGAGAGTGGCGACAGTGAAGAAAATAATGAAAGAGAACCTGTTAAGCCAATAGAAAATAATCATCCGCCATTAGACCTCTATGATACAAACGAAGCCATAGACACTAGCTTCGCGATACCGCCTCGTAACGAATCGCCGCCACCTGAACTGGATAAAACAAGTCATGAACACACAGAAACAACAGAATCTGTAGATATATTCAGTCAAGAACCGGAACCTGTAGCGGAACAGGAATCGGAACCGGAACAGGAACCGGAACCACAACCAGAACCAGAACCAGAACCAGAGCCGGAACCCGAAACAGAGGAAACGACAATAGAACAAATGGATACTATTGAAGAGAAGAAAGACGCTTGACACCGAAGACGGTGGAAATGTGGATATTTCCAGTGGAAATGATTCGGGTGACGCGATACCCGAATGCGAACCGCGGTTACCGTTACTGTTCCCGTACCGCGCGGTCACGGTCACCGTTACCGTTACCGTTCCCGTTACCGTTGTTGTCGTTGATTCATTGAGCCCGCGGTCACGTCCGACGCTCACCGCTATAGTACTGTAGCCGCGGGTCGCGATGCCGATATACAAAGTTCAAAATGCGCGAAATGCAAAGTTACCGTTGCTTCGATTGTTAAAAAAAATAATTAAATTTTATACGGATTGTTTTTATTTTTAATATTAATAATAATAGATTAAAAATAAAGTGATTTGACAAACGCGATGACAATAGCTGAAATCATTCTGCCATAAAATGTTCAATTACAGTCTTAGCAACCGTATCTCTGTACATCGTGTATACAGTAAAATCAAACAAACGCCAAAGATTTTATTTTATATATGAAATATACGAGTGCCTTACTGGTAACGATGTTTTGTTTGTTGGAGCGGCTTCGAAGAGGAACAAGCCTCGGCGCTCAAGTGGAGTGACCCGGGCCAGGTACTGTCTGACGCGCGTCCAGAACAATTATTGCACTATATATATTATATATACATATACATATATAACAGAGGCATCTGTTTATCTCAACACATGTATATGTAAATAATATACTATCACTATATACATCTCTTGTACTTCACAATGCATCACATATATAATAATATTAAAGTAAAAGAAATATTATATAATAATTAAAGACATAACTCTAAATATAAAGATATTAATAATCTAATATGTATATAATTATTATTATTGTACCGGAGAATTTGATTGTTTTATAATAAAAAAAAAATAGTGTCCGATTTTTTTTTTATATTTGACATGGGATTTAATGTGGTTAAAGTTAACTAGAATGATTATTTTTTTATTATTTACACTGTAATATTTGATTTAGTTTTAGAAATTAGGGCGAAAATTAGTTTTTTTTTGTTTTATTAAATAGGTTTTATATTCAATTTTAGGAATTCGTGATGCATTGTGAAATATAAGATGATTCTGTTTTGTTGCAAGTATATAAAATTAGGGATATAGAAAATGTTGCAATATAAAAGTTGAATAAATTCAATCGAATATTAATTAAATATTGTTTTCATACACTGCAACATTTTTTAGTTTTTAATTAAAATCTGGCACAGTTGTACTCGGCGCGCGTCTATTTTTATATTCACTTTATTATGTCGGAATGACAACTGAGAATTTATTTCGCAAATCACAATCACAATAAAATGTACATTTTAATTTTCGTTTACATAATTATATTTTTATTTTAATACTTCATTCCGACATGATAATAATATCGCTAGCAATGTGTGCAAAGGCCTCGACGGAGCTCGTGTCACCCGAATCAACTGGAAATATCTGGAACGATCGATCAAAACCGAGAAGACTCAAGATGTGTCGAGCGATGAAATCTCGCTCACTTATTGGCGGTTTACAGATTCCCCCTACCGGCACTTGGCTGAACTAACTTCGGCCGACAAAATCATTATTTAGTATATTTATAATGCTTAAAAGTAAACAAAAATATCCACATACGATAACGTCTTTATAAAACTCACTTACTTTTAAGTCGATGGTACTGTAAGATGTGAGAAATCTAATCGCCGCCAATACTTTAAAAAAAAAACTTGTATATTTTATACGAATATGTGAAGTAGATTTTTTTTAAATTTGTATCTTCTATATGAATCGGCATATCCTAGGTTATTTTTCAAAAGAGCTATAGTTCATTATTTTATTTGTTTTCCTTTTTTAATCATATATTTGGTGGAGGTAGGCCACGTTTAGGACATTATTTCTTCTAATAAATCTTAATGCATAGATACTAATAAATAAATTGATAGATATATCATTTATAATTCATTCATCGTAAAGATATTAGATTAGGTGTGTTTATATAAATATTTTACATTTGAAAATATAAGATAATTCAACTGTTCATATAATATGTAAAATATATATTAATTATAATTAGGGGGCTTAGAAATTTTAATGAAACATGAGGAATCACATAATAGCTCATTATAATAGATAAGCAGATAAAAATGCATGCTTAATGTTTGTCATACTTGTGCTTGAATAAAAAAAAATTGTAAAATTTCATCGAGATTTTTTGTTTGAGGAAACATTTTCAGGGATTGTGATGTCAGTGAAAATTTAAATTCACTCTTCGTCGGGGTCATTTGCACGCATTGTATAGTTGCTTTGTTTTCTTGTTTGAGTTTCAGCATTTAGCTGTTCCTGACGAGACACTAAGACACCGTAAGATGCAAAGAAGAGACAAATGACGACGAAGAGAAATTATCAATCAAAAAATCCCAATTTCTATTCATTGTTATTATTGATAAATACCGTCTTGCCCGATTTAGTACAGAAAAGTAAGGATTAAAATTTTCTGTCTTATTTCAAAACAGTTTTTGGATATTTGTCATAGCAGCTAATTACATCCAAGAGTGAAATTTGAACCTATATGGAGATTGTAATGTAAAAAATAATATCTCCTGTAAAACACATTCTTTAAAATTATATTGAAATACTGGTAACAATTAATATACAAAAATAACAAATCTCACTGCGTAAAAATCGAACTGAAAAGGTGAGAACAAGTTGATGAAGGAACATAGACTGTGTTCTCATCTTTTTTTTTTTCGGTTTTTACGCAGTCGGGTTTTTTACTTTTGTAATATTTTTTTTAATACCTATAGCTTTTTTATTAACTGCCTCGGTGGTGTAGTGGCTAGCATGTACGGCTGCACATCCTGAGGTCCTGGGTTCGAGTCCCGGGTCGGGCCAAGTTTAGTTATTGAGTCTTTCTGTATAGTAAGCCTCAGTAACAGCCCGGAGTTGGGAAGTTGGCGGTGTTTCACCCCCGTGCCTCGGAGAGCACGTAAAGCCGTCGGTCCTGCGCCTTAACTCTCACCGGTCGTGTCGAATTATAGTCGTCCCACTGGAGTATGAGAGTAACAGGAATAGGGAGTGCACTTGTGTCTGCGCGTACATTTGTGCACTATAATATCTCCTGCGCAGTTGGCTAGTCTCAATGAGATTGGCCGCCGTGGCCGGAATCGGTCAGGAGGACATCAGCTTTTTTAGTTTTGGGCAATTCGGACAATTTCATATCCTAAATTATATTAAAGTAAATAAGTTGTACATCATTTGGTAACCGTTCATAAAAACCTGTTTTTTATACCCCACTCGATTGATTCAGACTAAAATCATTATTTCAAGACGAATTGCCGCCTTATTTTCGTATTTGTGATTTTTTAATGATATTTATTTATCCTATGACACTCGTGTTATCAAGACAAAGACAAATTCGGTTAAGCCGTTTAGTAATTACGAGAGAACATAGTGTCGGACATACGTACAGATTAAACACATAACTCTCCTTTGGGCTTCGCCGCAGTCGGGTAAAAAGGGAAAAATTGAATACGTTATTTAAGAGTTTTCTACCTCAGGATAGGATAACTCGACTTTGTAGAAGCTTGCTGCCCTTGATATAAACTACCAGAAATCCTAAATAAGCATACTGAAGCTACTTGCGGAAAACAATTTTTTATCGTGTATATAAATTATTTTTTCTATTTTCCCTCGCGAACAATAGGATACTTAAAGACTTACGATGAGTTATATTATTACAGTGGTCGTCAAACTGGGCCATTAGCCGCATGCGACTCTAACATTAGTGTGGTCCGCTGCTCCCGTATGATTTTATAAGATCTTTTACTAAACTAGAATATACAATTAAAACATAAATCGAGGCATATTTATGCGGCCTTAACTTTGCCCGACAGTATTGAAAATTGAATGTGATTTTTATCAAATATATTTGATTATAGCTACTTTAGCTCTTTGTTTAACTTCATTAAATTGTAGAGAGGGAGTTTTGTATCTAGTCTGTGACAAACATTAATTATTTTATCAATATTAACATTCACTTACGTATTCGAACCCGCGACCTCAGGAAATAGACTGCGGCACTAAGATGCTAAATAAAATTCTACTTGTAGCTGTAAGTTCATATTAACAGTTAAAGGTAGTTACGTATAAATAATGACTTATAATTGGCCACGACGCGACGGTCAATCTCATTGTAACGTGCACGTGTAACTTTTGTGGGTATAGAAGTAATTCCCGGTAAGACTCATAGCAAACGGGCGCTATCTTCTGCATAAGAAGCTGAAATGTCTAAACATATGAAAAATATGTTTAGTACATTTAGTTCAACTAAAAACGAAAGATTAGTCATTATTTTAAATAAATATGTAGACTAGGTACCCTATTGAAAAACTCCAATAGGATCTCATCAAAGGCTACAAAGAAACCAATAAAAGTCACACAGAAACCAGTCAATATTTATTGGTTTCAATGTGGCTTTTGTCGCTTTTGATGAGATTCTATTGGAGTTTTTAAATAGGGTAGGTATATCACTGTTTTGGTAAATAGCAGTCTAACGCAACTAGGAACAAAAAAACTGTTCTATGGAGTTTGCAGGCAAAATAATGGCGGACATCTTCCATCGCACTTCCTCCGTGTAGCTTCTCTTTCTTTAACTAATCCGTTCGTCATTATCGATAGACAGTTCTTCACTATTTATGACTTTTGATTAAGACGTAAATACTAATTAATATCATAATTTGTTACATAAATTTGCAAGAAGATATTCTACAGAATTTGTGACAACAAGTTATCGAGTTTTGTTTCAGTGAATACGTTTTTTTAAAATGCCGCCAAAACGCGGTTTATAGGATGTGAAATTTGTGGAAATCGAACAATTTGTGGAAATAATGGCGGACGAGAAAAGGATATTTATGGAGAAATTTCCTATAGATGAAAGTCGGTATGTATTAAATCAGATATAGCTACGAACTCATAAAAATTTCATGATTTTTACAGTTGTTATCTAGCGATGTATCTAATTGTATTCCATACAAAATCAGAACAACTATGTATAATACACAAGCCAAGCCACACCTGGAGTACCTTAGAGAGATATGGGGCTCAGCTGCACAAACCAGCACAAACACAAATATGTAAGTTACAAGGAGCACAAAGTAAACTAATAAAAACACTGTTTCATCACAACTACTAACAAGAACTATAGTAAGAAGCTATACAGAAAAAAACCAAATTCTTGAATATTAATTAAACAACTATGCATACAACACATAATTAATATTAAAAAATAATGACTAAAACATACATTCAATAATAACATTCATAGCAAAGTATATTATAAATATATTACCTACATAATCTTAGAAACAAAAAGCTTCAAATCTGGTAGCTTCTGACGAGATCTTAATGGTAATAAAAATATGTGTGAAGATGTACTTTTATATAATAATCTACAGAATACTGTAAAAGATTGTAATCATATAAGCATTTTAAGAATAAGTTAAAATCACATAATAAAGATAAAATTTTATAACTGCATATCTTCAATTTAAAAAAAATGTCAATGTTGTAATGAACACTTAAACTGTAAACAATATTTAAAAGATGATTAAATTCACGCATGTTTAAAATTAATTAGAATAAAGGTGTAACAAATTAATTAAGGATAAATAAGAATAAAACAATGAGAATTATGTGAATTATAATATAATGCATGCTACTGTGTAAATACTGTTAATATTATTTTTTATGTATACTTAGTCTCTGTATAAGTGAACAGTGTGTTCTTTAAGAGAAATGTCTTTAACCTATGCACAGTAAATATTGATAATAAAATTATACATAACAGGTTAAGTCCAGATTGAAAGGAAAAAAACATATACCCAATTTCACTTTAATTAATTTATTTTTTAGATGCAGGCAATGAGTTAAGGCTGTGGGCAAAGAAGATTTAATATATTATGTTCTAATAGAAAAATTACATATATTAAAATATGTATGTGGAAATCACTTTGAGAACAAAGCTTTCAATAAGAAAAAAGTTGACTTAAAAAGTTAGCTGTGCCATTAAAAAATTTAAAACTGGGTCAGTCACTTTCTGAAGAAATGTTACTTGAATTTCCTTGTCATATTCAATCCAACATAGACTACCATGGATAATGTCTCTCAAAGGATACATGACAATGAACATTCACTATACCAGGTTGAAGCAATAGCTGGGCCTAGTAACTCAGGTTTGTCTCTTTCTTTTTACTTTTATTTGACTGTTTATTTACATCAATATGATTTTTACAATTTTCTTGTTTTTATTATTATGCATCACAGGGACCCGGTGTAACCAGCCACAGTCGAGCGCGTCCCTGCAGTTCTGCCGTACATGAGAGAAGTCACTGACAAGATTAATACTAGGAGCAAAATATTGTAAATTATAATTTAACTTACAAGAAAGATAATTATCAGTCCCGCTGAGTTTCTTTCGCTAGTTCTCAGGTCTGAGGCTTTTTCTTTCTGAACTGGTAGTAGACTCATGACGTTCAATAAAACATTGTTATAATTTAATGCTGAATAATATATAATTATATTGAAAAATAAAATAAAAATATAAACCTTATGTATTCTTTCATTACTTTTTTATTTCGATTCGAGTCTACATTTAATTAAGTCCAGTGTTGCATTAATTATTTTGCCTACTAAACAACAATGTACTTAATTATTAATTAAATGTAGACTTGATCTTCATTTCAATAATATTTGCTTAGTATCTACGACCCTAGATTTTGATCCTGAATATTATCGATATCGATAAAAACGCGTAAAGCACTAGTTGGTCTGTTAGGTTGTATAGGTTGGTACTCTTGTTCTTTTGACGTTTCTGTCGTACAGTTGGTATTGAAGTGCGATGTAAATTGAAGTCAAAAAGTTTGTTCTAAGTCCCGCCTCTTAAAACGTAGTGGTGACATTCTCTTTGGTAAATAGTATCTGAGCATAGGACCAAGAAGAATTTTGCTTTTTTTCTCCCGCCAGATGTCGCGATCACTATGGCCCTCAGTATACTGTTAAGCTATAGCGTGGGTGCAAAGAAAATGGATGTCATTTACTCCCAAAAGATAAAAACTGAAGAAATTGTGGGCTAAAGCAATAAGACGACCAAGATTGGCGAAATCAAAATCTTTTTATTAAAGGCTTTGTGGACATAATTTTATAGAAAGTGATTTTAAAGCTCTAAAGAATGTTAAAACATATATTTATTTAATTGTATTGAAGAGCATTAATACCAAGTTTCAAGTAATTCTGATCGTAAATAATTCTTTGCCCACATATACTTTATTACCTCTTTTTACCTCTTTAAGGGATAAATTTCGTAAAAATCTAATATATTATATATTTCTTATTTTTTATCTTAAGGCTAAACATCACTTTCTGTGTATGAATGATAGAGTTTCATACAATTTTTAATCCCCTATTTTACCCACTTAGGAGATGAATTTCGAAAAGTCCTTTCTTATCAGAGGCCAACAACATAAAAGGAATAATTATGTCCTTCAAATTTCACGTTACTAGGGCCAGCGGTTTAGGCTGTGTGTTGATCCATCAGTTAGTTAGAATCACCACAGGATGCACCTCTCCTTCTCAATTCTTCCTTCAGCTGGTCTAACTTCCAGGTGCAATACATTGCACAGGTAAGATGCGAACACAATTGAAGCAAAAGACCAGCTTTAAAAGAGATATCATAATAAATTGTTTAACCTCAGACTGAATGTAAATAAGAAAATCAATGTAAACAAATGTAATCATGTAAACAAGAAATCTTCCCCATTACAAACGTAGTCCCATGGCACTTCCCTTGTGTTCTTCCTACGCGTTTATCTTATTTTTTTATGAACTGAAATTTTTACCCGACCATGGCGAAGCCCACAGGACGGCTGTTTAGTGTTTTATTTTTATTTTAGTATTAGTACTAACGCCTCAATCTCGCTTCGCTCGGGTTCGCCCCTAGATGATTCTTTAAATTGACATAACTTTTTCACTTAGGAACCGATTGAAATAAAATAAATACTAAATGTTAAGTCAAGCTTACCACAATACATTAGTGAAAACCGTACCCAAATCGGTTAAGCCGTTTCTAAGATTAGCGCGCACAAGCGTACAGACAAACCGATAAACAGAGGAACAGACAAAAAACTAAAAATCAATGTTTTGGGTTCTATTGCGTTAATGAAGGTCCCCAATAATAGTTTTTCTCAAATATCTTCCATGTACAGATTAGATCTTAGATGTATAGATTTTCTGTATTTGAGTCACTCCTAATTTGACATTGACAGTTGTTTTTTCGTCATCTGTGATGGAGGTTTGAAGTCTGAGCGATTGCTGAAATATTTTTTAAAATATTACGATTCTTTGTTAATTGTTAGTGATAATATTAGCTAAAAATTATGGAAAATATACAAGTTGTAACTCAAGATTTCGTTAATGTACATATTACGAAATCGGATTGCGAAGATGCGGCTCCAGTGGAACGCCGGTTCAAAAAAGGCATCACTATTCTCGAATTTAAGGTTATTATGATTCACAGACTTTTATTTTATTGTAATTCATAACAAACTGGCGATGAATCTGTGATTATTCTATTGAAACATATAAATTTAGAAGAAAATATTTACTTATTATTTTGTCTTCTTCACTGTGATTAATTTTAATAACAAATTTTCATAACTTTACAAATAAATCAAATTTAATTTCATTATTTATTCCTTCGAAATAGTTTTCTATTCCGTATTCAACATTGTTAAACCTAAATTGTCTTTACTCTCTACTTTTATATAGTTAAGAAAATATACTGAATACCAAGTAATAGTTTCAGCTTTTTTTAATTAAGAATACATTTTTGAATAAATACAATTTAAAATAATTTTAAACTATTAAAAATCTATAGATAAATAAAATATTTGCAGACAAAATTGGAACTGGTTACTGGTGGCTCAGCCGCCACAATGAAGTTAAAAGTTTATGACAACAAAAATAAATTTCTTTGTGATATTGATAATGATGAGGCCTTGCTTGGATCTTATCCTATTGACGATGGAATGAGGATACATGTTATCGACAATTTTGCTATGATTAAAGATTTCGCTGATGCAGATAGTGCAGAAAGGTAAGATTTTACCATAAATGTTTTAGATAATATTATGTCTTTATATTTTTTTATATCAAAATTTACAAGAAATGAAACATACTTGTAAGACATTTTTTTTTTAATTACTATTGTTTTTATATTTGTTTATTATTTTAGAATTAAAGGCATCAAAATTATGTGTATAGGTGTTGTTATAAAATTTTTACTTTTGTTAGATTCCGTTTGTCTGAAGAAGAATATGAGAAGAAAGGAGATACTCTACGTTCATTTCTCCAACGTAACAAATTGGGCAAGTATAATGAGGAAGACATGAAGAAACTCAAGGAACAGCAGCAAAAAGAACTAGAGGAAGAGGCTAAGTAAGTTTTTGGATGACATTTTTATTAATCCCAGGTCTCTGTTTCTTAAATGTTCTACTTAAGTACAATTTACATATCCAATATTGCATAGAATGAACATACATACATGAACTTGAATTGTTCATATACAGGGTGGATTTTTGAGACGGGACAGTAAGGGCAGCTACCTTCACTGCTATAGTTACAGGAAAACGTTCCTAGGAGACCTTCCATAACTTTTTGAGATATTCTGAACTGCATTTACAGATTTTGGAAAAAATGCTAAAATACCAAAAATAAAATATTATGTTAATCAATCCTATTTTGTGTAAGGATTAAAAGACTCTATGGGATGATTTAAGGTATGAGTCCTAGTAATGACAGAAATCGCCAAAAAATTTTTCCATACATTTTGTACAGAAAAACAATTAAGGGACTCGAAATATTCTTTGTTGCCAAATGACCCTATTTCTTACTGTGATCAAAAGACTCTTTGAGGCCAATTGATGTTTGAGTACAGAAACAGAGTACAGAAAGTTTTTTACAACTATTTATTGATTTTAAAGCAAGTAAAAATCTAAGTTAATTTAAAAAAAAATAGGGTTAAAACACTTTAGTGTTTGTTTTAGTTAGGTTGTGTATTGGAATTATTGGTTAATAGTGTCCAAATGCCCAATCATATTGGTATCAACTGTCCAATCTTAACTGTGTCAACTGACCACTCTATTGGTGTCAACTGACCACTCTATTGGTGTCAACTGACCACTCATGTTGGTGTGAACCGTCCCTTCCGCGTGCAGGCTGGCAGAGGCGGTGCTGGTGGGCGCTCGATGCGAGGTGCGCATGCCGGGGCAGGGCGCGCGCCGCGCCACCGTGCGCTACAACGGCGCGCTGGAGGGCGCACGCGGCCTCTGGATCGGCGTGCAGTACGACGAGCCGCGCGGCAAGAATGACGGCGAGTGAGTACTGACAGCTGTCATTGTCATTACATGAATGAATTTAGCCGCAGTTGGGCACATGTGAAGCTAGCTACAGTTGGCATATGAGAAGTTAGGCCCATCACGCACGTGAAGTTAGCCACCAACATAATTTATTATTTATATTAAAATCTTGCTCTGTTCTAATGCTAAATGAAATTAGTCATCAAAAATATTATTAATATAAAAATACTAGCGACTCACTCTCGCTTCACGTGGATGGGTTTCTAGGAGTTTCACATTGGCCATTTTCCACGTCCTGGTTTCATCAGATCGCTTGATGTTATCTAATTATTTTATGTATTATTGTTTGAATAAGGTAATGTATTATTATTTAAATAAGGTTTTCAATTTTTTATTTGTATTAAATAGACAGTAACTGTATTAGTTCAGTATTGTCATCTGTTCATTAATCTATATATGTATATAATATAATGAAAACTATTTTTCCTTTGTCACGCCATCGCGTAAAAACTACTGAACATATCGAAATGGGACTTGGACCAATCGACGCAGGGTTTTTTATGTTTTAGGCTACTAATTTTTTGATACCCATTCACTCTTCACCATTTTTGCTTATACTTTCTTTTTTTTTTTAACTTTAATTTTTAAATTTTATTTATAACAAAAGATATTACACTATTTTATTCATTTGTTTTTTTTTTTTTTTTTAATTTAACCTACATATTTTAATTTAATTTAGATGCGAAAAACCTAAATATGCACTAAGATCTCTCTCTGAAGATCAAAGTGATATTTACATACGCCGAGCAAAGCGGGCGAGTGACGGTTTATGGTAAATGTATATATTTTTGTTTCAGAGTAAATGGCAAAAGATATTTCACATGCCCACCCAAATACGGCGGGTTTGTTAAGCCCATGTACGTCACGGTCGGGGACTTCCCCGTCGAGGAGTTCGATTTGGACGATGAGATATGAGCCGTTCGACTGCGCTGAATGGATATTGCTTTAACTATATAACGCCGCGACATATTTATAATAAAGTGAGAAAGTAAATATAGTAAAATGATATCTGATTCGTAAGAAATATTTTATAATACGTAAACTGGGGATACTTTGTGACAAATTTTGAGATTTATTGTTTCTCGACTTAAATCGGCAGGGTAATTACGTATCTCGCGACAGGTTTGCGACAGTTGTAAATCGCGCGATCGCTGCTGTCAAACGTCACTTTTGTATTACGTAACAGCGGCTAGAGAGCAGACTGCAGTCGAGCTCTTTCACCCTCCATCGGACAATCTATGAACCCATCTCTCTCGACTGCAGTCTGCTCTCTAGCCGCTGTTACGTAATACAAAAGTGACGTTTGACAGCAGCGATCGCGCGATTTACAACTGTCGCAAACCTGTCGCGAGATACGTAATTACCCTGCGGAATAAAAGACTGTTATAGAATCTAGATTATTTGGCGTATCCACTCAAAGAAAGATATTTACCTAAATTATATATCTTCTAGTATTTATATCCTTCCAAAATCTGTACCAAAGTTTCCTCATTCATGGGGTACTTTGTGACACACAAAAAAATGCTCAATAGTTCTTTGTAAAACTAACACTGGCCCAATCTTAGCCCAAGGGCTAGTGATAGGCAAAGATATATTTTTTGTGGCA
Organism: Fabriciana adippe; assembly: GCA_905404265.1. Classification (NCBI taxonomy): domain Eukaryota; kingdom Metazoa; phylum Arthropoda; class Insecta; order Lepidoptera; family Nymphalidae; genus Fabriciana; species Fabriciana adippe. Next base: position 1,823,804 of record FR989993.1, read on the forward strand.
TTGGGTGGCAAGCAAATGAAAGCAATAGTGTGTTTTTCACAACGCTTGATAACTTCTTTGTTGTGATGTGAGCTTAAATTGTCTCCGATTAGCACCTTTTTGCCATTTTGTTTTTTTTTTAGAATTGGCAGCATGGTGTTTATAAACCAATCTTCACAACTCTGGTTATCGAACTAATCCGATTTGCTGCAGTTGTGCGTTCTGGGCCACCATCAATCCAAGTCTGCCATAACTTTTGTGATTTGTAGTTCACATAAACTGGCGTAGTCTCATCATCAGCATTGCCACATACCACAATAGATGTGCATGCTTTGATGGAATTTCTAATTATCTCTGAGTATTTGGTACCCCTTTTAACCAACACTTTTTTTGAACTCGGATCATCCACAAAGTTGGTCTCGTCGTAGTTCCAAATGTTGCTTGGAGGCATGTGACAACAATACTATAGCCATTGATATGTAGTAATAAAAAGTCAGGGGTTATTTTGTGACACATTTGCATGATTGCTAATAACGTCATTTATTTTAATAGAAATATTTTATATTTATTTAAACAAAACATGTGCCATTTCTACTAATTTAGGAATTTTCAAGCTCATCTGGCAACCCTGCCGCCATACGTGACACCGTTATAAAGTTACCCCATGATGTTAGAATAATAAACAATGATGTAAATAGTGTCGTTTACTACACAAATATCAAAAAAACAATTAGTTTAAAAAAATACCATAGGAAACACATACCTGCAACTCTCAACAGTTGTTATATTTTTGACACCAATAGAAATTTTGCATATAAACTCAATTTTCGTTTTTCCTTCAATATACCACAGACTAAAAAAAATCTTTGACTTGATGGTATTTATTTATTAATGTTTTATGACATTTGATTTTTTTAAAGGATTTTTTGGATGCGTTCAAATAAAAAGATTTCATGATACGTCATGTTGATTGTCAAAAAGTAGGGTTGTCCCAAAGTAAGACAAACACTCATAAAATATCCCCAGTTTACGTGTTCTTACAATAAGTTTGTTTTCAGGATTCTCTTTATCTATTATAAATGATATGGAGATTTTGCAATGTAATATTTGAATGATACAACAAAAACAAGGGCACATTAAAAATTTTGATTTGAGTAAATTTTAGGTTATGCACAAACACTGGCTTCGACCGCAGCTGCACTCGGGGTAAATAAAAATGCCTGCATATTAATAATAATAATACTCATTATTGTAAATCATTAAACAAAAAAAAAAAATTAAATAAATAGGCAAGTTGTACGCCCTAACGCTCAAGATTAGCATCTAAGATATCTCGCTTCTGAATTTCCATTGAAATTCTTTCAACTTACATAACGTTAGTTTATTTAACTTTTGCATTTATAGTTTTAAGGTTTAGTATAAATTCCTCAGAGATGAGATATTTTATGTAAACATAGTAAAGTACACAGTAAAGTGTCATAAATGTCGACCCGGATAATCAGCTATCATCATAGCAAATTTCATCAAAATCTGTCCAGTGATTTTCTCGTGATGCTGTCACAGACAGACAGACAGACCGACAGACAAAAATTCTAAAAACTGTAGATTCGGACTCTGTATTGATAGTAAGGATTATTTCAATAAGATTTTCCAAAAAATATTTAATGTACAAATTCGACTCAGAATATTATTGTATCTATGGATATAGATATGTGCGAGACACGAAAATGATATCATTTTACTATGTAATTTGAAATTTATTATTAATACCAAATAATAAAAAAAAAAACATAACCCCACGATCTCGCTGGCTATGTCGCGACGGACACGCAACTTTTTAAATATACATACATATAATATATTATATATTTTTTATTTAGAAAGCTAGGTGCTTATAATCATAATTTTAATACTTACATAATCGATTGAAAGATTTTGCTTAGTAATTACGATTTTCGTTTTTACATTATTTTTTAAAAACTAAAAAGAATCGTGGAGTGACAAATTATTTTTGTAGCTTTTGTAGTTTTTTATATGGTCAATTATGAATGTCTGTATAAATTCATAATGGTGAAGCTAATGGCCTCTGTACTGTGCAATTAAGAATTAAATATTTACACAACACAATTTTGTTCTTCTTGTTCCACGTAGTACGCCATCTTAGGGGGCATCCATTAATTACGTGAGACGATTTTGGCGATTTTTCGACCACCCCCTCCCCCACGTGAGATTTTGCTCGACTTACCCCCCCCCCCCCCCCTCACACTTAAATTCCTCACGTAATTAATGGATGTCCCTTTAACTACTAAATGTATGAAGTAAACTCAAAAGACCACGCAAAGTATTATTTAAAATAAATATATATTTTTATCATCAGTTATAATTATCTTGTATTGTAGAAATACAATTTAGTATATTGTTTAAATATTATGTTTAAATTTTGTTTTGCCCATGGTCACCCCAGCAGTGGGACCTTAAAAAGGACTGAATTATTATATTGTATGCTTGGCGAGTTTTATTCCAATATTTTTTTCTTGTTAAATTACATTATAAATTCACACAATAAATGCTTTTTAAAACATTCCACTTGGATATGAAAAGTTCTAATTTTTTTTGTGTACTAATGCCCTTAGAATTAATATTAATCGAGCTATGATATCACTTTTGTAATTTAATTTTATAACATGATTGGAATAAATTATAAAATATTTTGTGTTTGTTTGATTCCATATTTGCTCTTCATATTTCACTAGATTTTTTTTTTTTAAATAAAATATGAGACTTGAAATATTTAATGGCGTCTAGAAAACTCGATAATCTTGAGTAAGTTGAATATATTTAGTCCTTTGTACATAATGAGGAAATGTCAAATGTGGGTATAAAATTAAATATAAATAAAAAAATAAATTAATCAAACGTAATATGCTTGTATTTATGGCACCCAACGTGGGGCATGATCGCATGCAATAAGTATACGTTTATATCGGACTAAAATAGGATAGGTACGTTTTGACGGTTAGTCCAAGGAATAGATAGACTATATATACATAGGTATATAAAACTAGGTAAGTACTTTAAAAATAAAAAAAATATATCCTTTATTTGAGAAATGATTGATTTCCAATATAAACATCTGGTCTTCCACCCCATTTTCACATCCTTAAGGGATTATTTCCGGGATTAAAGCTATCCTGTCCTTCCCAGGGTCTCAAACTATCTGCATGCCAAATTTCATCTAAATCTGTTAAGCGGATTTTAGTTTATCCATTAAAAAAAACGAAAACACTACTTTTTTTTCTCTTTATAAAATATTAATATAGATATAGATTACTTTTATAAATGCATCTTTGCATGTTTGTTACTCTTTCACGACTAAACATCTAGACATTTAAATGAATTTTACTACACATACAGTTTATGAGTAGGTATGACCTAGGTTCTAGAGTAAAACACATAGGTATTACCCTTCTAAGACGCAAACGAGCGAAGTGAGAGTGAATCTCTAGTATATTACATTTGCGTCGTCAAAAAATAAAACACTAATCACGACACGTTTGACTCAATTTGTAGTGACCCTAATTGCTGTGCCAACGGTCGCGCATTTCATTTATGTGATGAGCACGAATGTTTGTACTCCAGTCATGGGTGTTTTTATTTATAATTAGCGACTCACGCTCGCTTCGCTCGTGTTCGTCCCTAGGTACGTTTTCACGGTTAGCTATGTTTATACATAAATATTCGAAGTAGCTAGCTACTCCTAAGATACTCATTTGAATTATATTATAGCGATTTACGCCTGCTTCGCTCGGGTGCGTACGCCGTACGCGAATTTTGTTCACAATTTTATGGGTTTTAATATTTTTTCGCGGAACCCCGTTTTTTTTTTCTAAAATACCGGTAGATATGTATGTATTTAAAGTTAATACATGTGTAGTGTATCAACTATCTGGTATCCATGACACAGGCCTCGTAGCTTACCATGGAACTAGATGGTGCTGTGTATTAATGTCCCAACATATTTATTTATACAAAAAATCATATTTATTATCTTCAATCTACTAAAAAAAGTACATAAACAATGATTTGTTCGATAAAATACTTTATTTTCCCGAATAACTTACAAACTTTAACTCACTTGTTTGTTAATTTAGAGTTTGTACTTTCGATATTTAAAGCAAAAATTAAAAATATGTTAAATCTTTTAAATCCACACTTATTTAGCGATAATTTGTAATTTTATTTATCAATATTAAATGATAAACCAATTTACTCGATAACTTTGGTGAACTACATCACTAGCTCCACCATTATCTGTCAATAATTGTCACAGATAATATTTCTACACTATGTATAAACTTTCTTTAGGTGATTGGACCGGAATATAATAATGTCCATCTACAAATAAAAGAGTAAGAACTTCCTCCGCTTCAATGTCAGGTCGCTAGCTGACGGGGTTAGAGCCCACGGTGGCGGCGTCACCCTCGCGGTAGATTTTAAGTTAAGTCTTCTCCCTCGTATATTACATTAGCGAATCACACTTCCTTCGTTTCGGATTCGTCTTTAGACAAAAACAAATCTATCCGGAAATCGGTCATTTTTCCTGGATGATATATAGCCTATAGCCTTCTTCATTAAAGGGGCTAATGGAAAAAGAATTTTTCAAATCGGTTTAGTAGTTCCTGAGATTAGCGAGTTCAAACAAACAAACTCTGCCTCTTTATAATATTAGTATAGATTTGTATAGGCAAAAAATAAAACACTGTAATTACTATAATACAAAAAAACATTTATTATCGTAATAACGTCCATCGCACTAGATGTAGAAAGCTAGAACTTCCTCCGCTTCAGTATGTCGGGGCGCCAGTTGACGGGGTGCGTGTCCTCGGAGGCGGTGTCGTCCTCGCGGTAGATCTTGACGGTCTTGTCGGCCTCCGCCGTGATGAGGCGCGAGCCGGAGCGGTCGAAGCTCATCGCGAAGATGCCGGCCTCGCTGTCCATGGAGCCGGGCTGCACCGCCGACTGCGGGGAGAGGGGGAGGGAGTTTTAAAATCTATCTCGGAGGTTCCCGAATGGTGGTCCGCGGAACCCTAGGGTCCCGTGGATGGGTCACAGAGGTTTCGAGTTCCGTCTGAGTGGTAAATAAAACGTTGTAGAGATGAAGTCTAATTTTAGTGCTATTATAAATATGTGAAAAATTTCATTTATCACATTGAAAACTAAAGTTATATTTTTGGTACAATAAATATTATTATAAATATTAATATTTTTCATTTATGATTTGTTATTTCAACTCATACAAGAAAGTATACTAACTACAACAAAATCAATTTAATTATTATCAAAATGAGGATCTGTTGCTAAAATTATGATCAATTAAATGTCCCGTGAGCCAAAAACATTGGGAACCGCTGGTCTATCTGTATGCCACGGTGGTGTTGTGGCTAGCATATACGGCTACAAATCCGAAGGTCCTGGGTTCGAATACCGGATCTGGTCAATTTTAACTACTGGGTTTTTCTGTTAAGATATCCTCAGTAGCAGCCCGGAGTTGGGAAGTTGGCGGTGGCGGTGGCGGTGTCTCGGACTGAGAGTGGCAGGAATAGAGTGCACTTATGTCTGCGTATACGCACGCTTGAGTTTGTCCACAGACTTGAGTTTCTTCACCGGCTCCTAGCAAAACTGCTTTCCGAGCGGGTGGTAGCTTCTTCACGGACCGACTACAATGACGCTCTTTAAATCAAATTGACGATCCAAAACTCTAATTGAATAGAATTTAATTTCATTCGTTCATTCACTAGCCACCTGTGCAGGAAACTTTGTAATGCACAAGTGTCGTAAGCGCGGATCTATTCGTTAAAAAAGGTTGTGGTCACAGGCACCCGAAAAATGGCTACATGCGTATCGAAGTAGCTACTCCTGATCAATATATTTCATTTCTAAAAAGGTATTTTAATGTGTTGAATAGGAAACAATCTCTCTAGAGCAGGGGTTCCCAAACTTATTTTGTCTACTGCCCACTTTGACAATAAATTATTTTTTAGCGCCCCCATTTTTTCACCTACTAAGAGTCCTCCTAGCTACATGAAATTACAAATCGCCCCCTAAGCCTCTACACAATGCCCCCATTTTTTCTCTGGGTCTCTTACCGCCCCCCTTTAGGCCTACAGCGCCCACAAGGGGGCGTTATTGCCCACTTTGGGAAAGACTACTCTAGAGTATCTACACTGACCTACGTATTTGTAAAAAAGGTTTTTATTTTATTAAGGCATTGGATATACATTAGTCTGTCGAACGGTGGATCCGCGCTTGAATTGTCACAAGGCAACCATCGGTTCCTTTCACTGTCTAACTCCGGTGGGAAGAAAATTCGACACAACTGATGAAGATCATAGACACAAAAATTGTAAAACATTAGCTTTATCATCCAACATATAGCACATATGGACATAATAAAACACTAAATAATCAAACAAAATAAAAACCCATTTGAAACTAACAAATTTAACATACCTGTAACCGTTGAAAGTTGTATCCCGTGCGCCAATCCCAAAAATACATGGTCCCGTTATCCCCTCCGCTGACCAGCACTCCCTCGGGATTCACTGCCATACAGTTCACTATGGCGTTGTGTCCGGACAAGTTCTGGATGAATTTTCCCTCGGGACACTTCCATTGTTTTATATTGTCCGGGGATGCTGAAGCGAAGGTGTATAGGGAGGGATGCACTGCTATAGCACGGACTGATTTCTTGTGGTTGGTGAGAGTGCACATCGACTTGCCCGCAGCCAGGTCCCACAGACGGATTGTCGAATCGTGGGACCCTGTTATTATCTGGAATTAGAGGTGTTATGTTAGATTTAATATATTTTAATAGAAAGTATGCTAAGTTCTCTTAAACCCGCGGATTTCCTCACGATTTCCTTCACGGTAAGACAAGCTTGTCTTACCGTGTTGGCGGTTGGCGAACTTCATAGCTATGAAGTCCGCCAACCCGCACTTGGCCAGCGTGGTGGACTATGACCTGATCTCCCTCGTACTGAAGGGAGGCCCGTGCCCAGCAGTGGGACGTTAAAAGGGGCTGACTGAATACAATAAAAAAAAAAAGTTTTTGCAGTCGTCATGATAAAACGTACTTCTTTTTTTAATTCATTTTTCATTATATTTATCAGTCTAATATTTTTTTTCTTTTGCTGACATAGAGAGTGGGGGATATTAAAAATATTATCTAAAGAAAAAATCTAAATTAATAAAAAAGTTTCCAGAACAATATTTATCATATTTGTGTTATGGTTTGTGATTTTGTTATTTTTCTAAGGGAGGTGAGTTTATATATATGTAAACGGGCGTGCGCACCTGCGGCTCGGCGGCTTGGCAGGCCAGCGAGGCCACGGTGTCGGTGTGGCCCGCCAGCGTGTGCACGTTGGCCTTGGAGCGCAGGTCCCACACGCGCGCCGTGGCGTCGCGGCCCGCCGTGGCCAGCACGTCCAGCGTGGGGTGCAGCGCCAGCGTGTACACGGCCGACAGGTGCCCGTGGTAGTGCCGGATCACCTGTGGACCGACACTTTACTTAACGTATCATACTAGCGACATACCCTCGCTTCGCTCGGGTGCGTCTCTAACGTTTTAATTTATTTGAGCGAAACCCTAATTCTTTTTCTAAAATAAAAGTAGCCTAAGTTACTCCTTATAATATTAGCTATCTGCGAGTAAAAGTTCCGTTAAAATTTGTCCAGTCGTTTCAGAGATTAGCTGCAACAAACAGACACACAGACAGACAAACAAAAATTATGTTTTTCTTATAAGTACTGTATATAATTCCATATTATGCATTAAGTATAAAGCTGTTATTTTGATATTACAGACACTCCAATTTTATTTATCTGTATAGAATATAGATGACCAAGTTTCATTATCTATATATGGTATATGTATGTTATATGTGCACGTAGTAGTTACGGATCACCTGCAGTCAAGCACTTTAGTTATCATACGAGAAGTATAATATGTTATCATATAAATAGTGATTTTTATTATGAGAGTACAGTAGTGACAGAAGACCTGCAAGCCATGAGTTTAGATATCATATGAGCAGATTATGTTATCATGTGAACACAGAAGTGGCAGATCACCTGCACACCATCACTTTAGCTATCATATGAGCAGGTTAAGTTCTATGTGAAAGCAATCGAGGATTACCAGGGTTTAATTATCATATTATAAACAGGATTAGTTGTCGTGTGAGCGAAATTCATTATCATCTAAACAAGTTTTTCTATCAAATGGAGAGATCAGATGGAATTTGTTTTATTATGAAAAGTAATTTTCTCACCAGTTTTTGGAACTAAGGTATTTTCTGAACTGGTGGCTTACAATGTTCAGTAAAAATTGTAATAACCGAATGCTGAATATATTTTAAATTTGAAAATGAAATCATCCTTAATACTTCATCTATTTATTAAAAAAAATATAACCAAAATCAGTTCACAATTGGCGAAGATATTGTGTTATATAAAGACAAATTCTCTTCCTTTTCTGGATTCGATAAATTAGAAATGTTTACTGTCTTTTAAATAATAAAATAATCTGTTTAATAATAATACTGAAAATAATTAACATATATGAACTACACCAATAATTTATAACTAATTTATAAAAAAAATATAGTAAATTTATTTGATGGATCTTCATATTTATAGATTTTAAACAGTATTTTACCTTATTATATTCAAGATCCCAGCATTTGACTTGTCTGTCTTCTCCGCAACTGAACAAGTATGGGTGTCGAGATGATACCTCCAGTCCTATACATAGTAATGTACTATTTAACATAAAATTTCACAATATTTTTTTACTATGTTATATTTTTAACCAAAAATTATATTAATTTTAGCTAAACAATGTAAAATAGCACATGATATTTCAAAAATTGTATGTTACCTCTAACTGTGCTGACATGTCCTGTGAGCGACACCTTTAGTTTACCGCTGGCTAAATCCCATATTTTTATAACTCTATCAGCAGCACCTAGAATAAGGTTATTAATAATGATAAAAAATTGTGTAAATAACAAAAATAGAAATATAACTTAGAGGAAGTAAGTTTTGACTTGACTAGATCTGTTGTGTTCCGATTAAATCTCTAAATTAATGCTTAAGCATCTTTTTGCATTACCATAATGTATTGCTATTTAACTAATTACATCTATACTAATATTATAAACGTGAAAGTTTGTGAGTGTGTATGTATGGATGTTTGTAACTCTTTTACACCAGAATGGCTGAATGGATCTGGATAAAATTTGGCACAGAGATAGATTATTGTCTGAAATAACACATAGGCTACTTTTTATCCCGGAAAAATGTACAGTTCCCGTGGGATAGGTTTGTTTTTGGTTTGCTCGAGGGGAACACAAGCGAAGCAAGGGAGAACCGCTAGTAGTATATATTTAAATGGTCATACCTTTTATGTTTCAAATAGACTTAGATTTCCACTTTCTACCAACACCAATAACAAATAGGGATATTACAAGCTTTGCCTTTGTTTCAATCCAAAAGTTTTGCTTGCCTTAGACATGAAAAATGTATTTCATACTAGATTAAAGTAAACTAAATTACTATTATAACAAGGAAAGATTTATATTTTTGTATGTTTGTAATGAATAAACTCAAAAACTACTGGAACGATTTAGAATTTAGATGAAATTTGATAAGAAGATAGTTTGAGACCCTGGGAAGGACATAATATCAAATTATGATATTTTTTATTCCCAAAGTCATCCCTTAAGGGGGTGAAAATGGGGATGAAAATTTGTATGTGGAATTAACCTAGGGATGAACCCAAGTGAAGGAAGGGTGAATTGTTAGTGAACATATATTTTTAAAATAATTACCTGTAGCAAACCACTCATTCCCTGGTTCGACAGCTACACATCGAACCCAACCAAGATGACCTGATATAACTCTAAACAATTTCCAGGGAGCATGCCACTTGGGTCGAGGCATGGTGGGTGCTTTTCTTGGTGCAGGGACTATGGCTGTAGGTGTTGGTGTTGCTGGAGCACTGTATGGAAGCATTGCTCCATCAGATGCAAGGGCTGCAGATTCTGCTATTTCTGTGTATGGAAAATTTATATATTTGAAATGTTATTATAGTCTATTAGTGTTTACAAAAGGATTCTTTAATATTATATTTATGATCATACTACATACTAATAATAAAATACACATATGTGTTTTTTTATATATTAGACAGTTTCTCTTTAATTATATCCACATTTTTACCTGTGTCATGGGGAGTTTCTGGTCTACTTAAAGCTTCTTGCTGTTTGATTGCTTGTGCCTTTTGAACTGCTGACATTACTTGTCCATAACTGTCTCTAGCTTTTACTGCTCTCAATATTTTTTCACTGTAAAAAGTTCGACAAGTTTATTCAAGTATAACGAGGAACACGTTAATTATATTTATATATAATTTTAAATAATTAATTATAGTTTTAATAAAACGTCATATAAAATAGAAATACACTTCTAATTATTTTATAACATAATGTAAAATATAATAGTGTAAGACGTCTATAAATTATATTCACATAATAAAGTTAGCATTATTTAAAATTGTAATAACACTTACGCTTTTTCATCAATTGGCGGTAGCATACTTTGGTTAGAAATAAACATATCATGAGATCTTTTGAGAGATCTAAACACGAGTGTGTGTACAGAATGTTTAATAACTTCGTCAGCCATTTTATTTTTTTAATTATTTACCACTGCTATAACATATTATCAAAGCTTAATCCCAAAAATATTATTACTTTAATGATATCTATTTGTATGTTTTTATTTAATGATTTACAATTTCGGCGTCCACTTAGTCTTCCATTTGTATCTGTCAAGTGTCAAATGTCAATTTATCTTTACTAACAGTCACTTGTGACACTGGCAGAATGTATTGCGTCTGTTAACGCAACTCTAAGCCATAGAGAAAAAAAAAAGTCACTTGACATGGCCACAGACTGTAATAATATAGATAATTAAATAAAAATATAAGTATATTTATGGTCAATTTAACAGAATATTTAGTGTATTTACTACCGCCTAGAGAAGGTAGAATTAGGAAATGTCTTATATTGGATCTACTCGTATTGTTCGTAAAATTTTAGATAAGTAATAATTAATTGTATCATTATTAATATCTCATATTTCATTGTTCAATGTAAATATTTATAAGATCTTTTAACCCAGTTAATAAAGACATCAAAAAGAATCTTTAATCTTATTAAAAGTCAAAGAATAATATATTTTAAATAAGTATTATTTTATTATTAATTGGTTAATAAAATACTCATACTAATGATTTTGTAATTTTATTTTGTATAAAATGTTTTGTTTTTAGATTACAGAAAACTATTGCGTGGAAATATAAAATAAATACAAAGAGTGAATATTTGCTAGTAATCTTACAGTAAGTTACATTACAGTTAACATGTAAATTGCAGTTTAAAATGTATGACTAGAGAGATTCATGAATATAAAGTTAGTCAATTATTCTAGATCTAGTCTAGGCGCTAAAATGTATTTACATTGCACATCGATGGTATCATAAATATATCTTTATTTACAAAAAATAATCTTGTATAAATAAAATAAATAATAACATTTTTTTAACCCTTATTGTACGAAATTTTACATATTATAAATTTTCCGCTTAGGTTGAGTCCAATTTAATCCTTAATACTATGGCACAGATACGTAAAATAAGTTAAAAAAAATCTTTAAATTAAACAGTTAAATTAAAAAGTCATTACTAAAACTTGTGGTTTTCGATTAACGGTTCATATTCAAGCTGATCTAAGTATCGGGGTGAGCAAGTGTGTAAGTGGTCCTCAGACGAGCCGATCGACGTTAGAGTCGCTGATCATCCACTCGTAATCGATATCTGTTGAATCGGCGACGGAAAAAACCGCGCCATTTTCGGTTCAGATGGCCGATTTCTCTGAATTGTTCGCATCACTAACGCGGCGCGAGTGTGGCGCGCGGCGGAGAGTGCGCGGTTGCAAGTTCAATGGCGGGAGATTGGGCCTTTCAATTCTTGTAGGAGAAGAAACTAACGGACGGTTGCCACGTCGCAATGTCTCGATGCCATTTCTGAAATACTCTTCTGTTCTGTCAGAATAGCTTTCAATTAATGGGGCGGGGTCTTCATATTCGACGTTGAAGTGTCTCGTGATAGTGAGGTCCTCTGGCGGTCCGAGCTTATATAATGGAGGTTCTACACACTCGTAGTGGTGGTCCTCGGTCTCGTCGTGCGGGTAGGTGTCGGCGACGAAGTGCCGCGTGCCGCGCGGGGTGAGCGCCGCCCACAGCACGCGCGAGTCAAGCGCCGCGCTGCCGTAGAGGGCGTTTGAACCGCTCGCTTTTCCTGTTCCGCTTTTGCAGCCACCACGAGCTCTAATAACATTTTTTTTTTTATTTATACACCAGCTATCATCATACCAAATTTCATCAAAATCCCTCCAGTGGTTTTTCTGTGATGCGGTAACAGACAGACCGACAGACAGACAGACAGACAGACAGGCAGACAAAAATTCTAAAAACTATAGATTCGGCCTCTGCATCGATAATAATGTCTATTTCAATAAGATTTTCCAAAAAAATATTTAATGTACAGATTCGGCTTAATTTGAATTTTATAATATGTATAGATATGGTAATAAATAGGTATACATAGGTATGGCAGTGCTTAGATTTCCTAAAGGCTTTAGAAAACTACCGTCAGTAGTTTACAGTACTACTCACTAATTAAGACCCACTCTAATTACTATCTCTCATCTCTACAGATTAATTTAGATCGTGTCTTTTCATTTTGTCATTCTACGTGACATTGGCGAGATAAGCCAAAAAAATAAATAAATTGAATAACTTTATTGTCTATGGATACTGTAAAATGTACACTTAGAAACAATAAATATAATTGTAACATATACACAGACACTTTAATAGCTGAAGCTAGTGCTTTACCGATAGGGAATTAGATTATAGGGAAAACCGCAAATTATGAAAGTTATTAAGGTAGATTTGATATTATTTTTAATTTAATTCATTTGTTGCTTAATTTTGTTGATATTAAGATAGACAATGGCTTTGGTAGGTTATCTGGAATTGAATTACTTAATGAGAAATTAATACTTACTCTCTACATTTGAGCAAAAACAGCGCCAGTAGAGCTGCGATGCAGAGGACGGCGATACAACAAGTGATGATTACTAGGAACCAGGTGTCGTCGTTAGTGGCCGGCTCTGAGAACATAAAAAGACATGCAAATTGTAATATCAAAAAGGTTTCCAAAACAAAGATAATTATTGGGGGGAATAAAGGAGTTATTCAATAAACAAAAATCAACCCTTAAATTCAAGATGGCGAATGACACAAAGGGTCTGGTACCCCGGGAACCTAAATTTAGACTGCAAGTGACTCCCCCAACCAAAGAATTCGGAAGGAAAATTGCCAGTAAATTTTTTTACAATGTCAAATCCTAATTCGATTGGACTAATAATCGCACTGCTTATATAGTAAATGCGAAAAGTTATATGTGTGGTGTGTAGGTATTTTTGCTACTCCTTCACAGAGAACGTAACGAAGCGGCTGAACGAATTTGGCTGATATTTTGCACACAATAGAGAGACTATGACCTGTAATAGCATATATATTAATTAGTAAAAAATTTGCCAAAATAGTGGCGAAGTCTGCATACAATATCAACTACAGTATAGTATACTATACATACAGATAAATGAAATTGACGTGTCTATTTGTATTAACAAAATAACAGCTTTTTTCCTAAACACATATGAAAAAAGTATAGACTGTACTCATAAGAAAAAACATTTTATTAAAATTTTTGTCTTTCTGTTTGTTCCGGCTAATCTCCGAATCGTCGGGACCGATTTTGACGGGATTCAGATAGTTGATGTTATAAGGAATAACTAAGACAACTTTTAGTTTAGAAAAAGAATAAGGGTTCTACGCAAAAAAATTAAAACTCATGAAATTGTGAACAAAATCCGCGTACCTAGGGACGCATCCGAGCGAAGCCAAGAGTGTCGCTAGTTACAAATACAAAAGACATCTAGAGGTTAAATCGCTAATATAAGGAATATGACGACACGTTTGGCTGAGTTTGTAGTGACCCTATTTGCTGTGCCAGCGGTCGCGGATTCGAGTCCATTTGTGTGATGAACACGAATGTTTGTACTCCAGTCAGGGGTTTATATTTATAATATGTATGTATTTAAAGTTATATATTTGTAGTGTATCAACTATCTGGTATACATAACACAAGCCTCGTAGCTTACCATGGAACTTGATGGTGCTACGAGTATGTGTAAGTGCTCCAACATATTTTTTCGGATTATTTCACGGATTTATTTTGATTTTTGGTTCCCGACGTTTCGAATGCTTTACAGGAGTCATGGTTATGGGAGAGAAATCCGAAAAGACTGTTTTATTTAAAATGTCAAATATTCGCGTAAATCTAAGAAAGTATTATTCTTTTGAGTAACTTAGGAATTAGGATGCTTACCAAACTTACCATGTCTAGGCAACTCATGATATTCAACGCCGGGGAATAAAGCGTTATCTTCACTGTTCGGTGTTGGCGGACACTTAGAGGCTCTGCAGGGGGGCGTTAGGTTTGCGATGTTAGCTAGGAAGGCCGGCAGCGGGGGCGGCGGCATGTGCACTATGGAGTCCGGCGGGGGACCCAGAGACAGGCATTCCGCCCCGCATGACATGCTTTGAAAAAAATTTTAAAGTCAGTTAAATAAACTGAATTACTGTTACATGCGAATATTTGCATCATCGCATACATGCGAATGTTTGATTGTGTGTATGTGTGTTTGTTATTTCTTGACACGGCTGAACGATTTAATACGCAGATAGACTATGAGCTGGTGAGACAAGATCGTGTTAGATACCTTATAGGGATGAATTCAAGCCGAGCGAGGGTAAGCAGTTAGTGTATTATTTTTTAAGTAAAACTTCTTTACGCGCGCTTGACTTGGGGAGTAAGCTGGTGAATGCGTGACGAGAGCGTTACGAAAAGTGTGATCGGGCGAGGCGAACGTTTGCTGCCATGGTAGCCGTTGTTATTGTCTGACAAAGGATATATAATATTATATTCTTTACTTAAATGATATTCTATAATTGTATGATTGTAATATGCCTAATATGCGTTATTTTTAGTATCCCACCTATCCTAATTATTTAAAACGTAAATTGAACTTCATAAAGAGTACCGATAACCTACAGAAGTTTTACTTCTTGCGCGTGTACACATTCATACACGCACTCTTTAATTATTTTTTTTATACTTTTGACTTAGGTATCATCGCTTTGCTTAGTATCATCCACTAATAAACTAAAATTCCCATCCTTATAGGTAACATTATTATTTTAAAGTGATTTTAGAGTCTGTGTACATTTTTTGTTAAAAAATAATGACACTATTTCTACTCGTATCCATACTAATATTATAAAGCTGAAGAGTTTGTTTGGTTGAACGCGCTAATCTCAGGAACTACTGGTTGTAATTGAAAAATTCTTTTTGTGTTGGATAGTCCATTTATCGAGGAAGGCTTTAGGCTATATATCATCCCGGAAAAATGTACGGTTCCCGTGGAATAGAGTTGTTTTTGTCTAGAGACGAACCCGAAGCGAAGTGAGGGTGAGTCTCTAGTATTATAATATGATCTATGCTATTTAGAAAAAAAAAGTGATATGTCAATCGTTGCTATGTAAAAGAAGGACAAATTAACAAATCAACGAAGGTACTTTGGCATTTTTAGCGCGTAGCATTAGTAAGGAGGAGAACGGTTAAACTTAAAACTATGTGTGTCTGTTTGTTGAGCTTTTGTTTCTTATAACTTTCTTACAGTTCATTTGCATGTAAGGCTATTATTAAGTAATTTATGGTGGTACTAGCGGCTCACTCTCGGTTCGCTCGGGTTCGCCTCTAGAAAAAAAAAACAAATATATCCCACGGGCACCGTACATTTTCCGGGATAAAAAGTAGCCTAAGTTCTATTCCAGACTATAATCTATCTTTGTGCCAAGTTACATCCAGATCCGTTCAGCCGTTCTGGCGTGATTGAGTAACAAACATCCATCCAAAAAATCTAAAAATCTACACTTTCACATTTATAATGTTAGTAAGATGTAGATACATACGAGTATCTATTTAGATATAGATGTTTTAATTTTTATATATAAAATTAGGTTCTTATAGAAAAAGGGTATGAAATTTTAAAAGATGTAATAGATTATTTAAGTATTATTTGTTTTTTTATAATAACTTATTAAATTTTTGTTTTATTCAATTAAGTAGCCATTGAATATTTGATATTAATTAAGTTGATGTTAAGCAGGCGGCCGGGCGTAAAACTTTTGCCAAATCCTATCAGCAGTGGGTAAGATGTATTGCATCGACCCCAAGTGGAGGATAAGCAGGGAGATGATGATGACTGAAGTGAACAAAATTATAAATTTTCATTGAAAAGTTTATGAACATACCTATTATTAAATAATTAATTTATAAAATAATATCCATTAAATATGCAAAATTTAAAAATCTAGAAGGAAAATAAAATTGCTTATAACAATTTATTTTCATCTTGATTTTCCATGACGAACTGCCCAGGTCTATCTTATACTCGTATTTATTATTAAGACTAAAAAGATTCAACTCTAGTATATAACATTGTACAGTTGTAACAAAAACAAAATGTCGAGACGTAATCGATAAGAGAAAAAAATTTTTAGCCCTCCTCCTTTAATTAAATGTTTACTGAAAAACAATTTTCTTATACAAATTTCCGAACACGTCCAACTTAAAACTATTAATACCAAAAAATAATGTTAAACAACTCACATTATATATTTTAAAAGGATTTCCTCACAAAAAAGCAGCACTTCGTACTTATTTTGTAATACTTTCTAAAAATGGTCCATGGATGTAGAACGCAGGCGCGAACTTTGACCGCTACTAAGGTACGATGACACTTACAAAGGCTACATTAAATCCAATATAAAAATACATTGCGGATTTCGTTGAACTTATATTCAAGTATCACGGGTAAAATAATCAATGTATTATGTACATAATAATAACAACGTAACTAGAAAGCTTTATTGCATAGTATGAGTTATTGATTCGCGCAAGCGCGGGAACTGATTTTGCGACCCTTGGCTAAGGGTATGCTATGTTAATATGGGTTGACAAAAATATATCCATCTCTTTCCTTTGCCTAGTAGTTTGTATAGGTTAGAAGAGTTTGAATATTGAGATTAAAATTTGATGTATATTAATTTGACGCCGTAATGTATAGGGCTTTTAGATGTGGTATAATGATTTGCGAAAGCGCTTGAGAATATGTACACCTGTAGACCCCTATTTTGTGTTAATAACGTTATTATTATACTTTCGCAAAAATTCCTGACTTTGCCTGCTAGAAAATAAAATTAAATATCATATAAAATAGTGCTTTGTACGAAATGTATTTAGTATTTTTGATACTTATTTTTGTCGCGGCCCCGCTCGAAACATCTCAATCAATGTTGTGTGGTGGGAATGCCTAAACTTAAATTAATTATCCTGCCGAAAGACTTTAAAAATAGTAAATTATCATATTCAAATTTTAATTTATTTTGATTTTTTTTTATAAGAGTTTATTTTAAACAGGTAAAAATCTCTTGTGTTAATAGTATTATTATCGGAAAAGGTTTAATGGTTGGCCTATCTATACAAACGTAACAACACTCACAAAAACTTATAATATTATTAGGGAATTTATATTATTAGTTAATTTTATGTTTTTAGATAGTTAATATGAAATGTTTATTAAATATTCATGGAGGCTGGTGGCGTAATGAAAATACCTGAGGGTAAATACCAACGCTGAAGTCTGTGGGTTTGATTCGGAGCGAGGTTAATGCTTATATGTATTATTTGAGTTTCTCGCAGACAAATAACAGATAACCAGATTTTATCAAAATTTTTACTTCTAATCTTCAAGAGAAAAACCTTGGAGATGAAAAAATCTGACAATAGTAACGGAAAATATTGTAATCCCCCTCAATAGTAAAGGGGTCCTATAAGCGGATTATTCTCTAACTTCGCGATATTCAGGATAAATTAGGTTTTACGTTACATCAGATATTTATTTATTTATTTATACGGATCTCCAACAGTATACATATTTTACATTTAAATTTACTTAAATCTATTTTTTTATGAATTATCGATTACAGGAGAACAATCTATAGCGGATATATATAATTAAAACAGTATTTTAAAATGCTTAAAACTACCAATAAAATAAAAAAAACGAATATCTTATTCTATTGAGAAACGAATACAATAAAAAAAACAAGATTAATAACTTCAACAACAATTAAATTAAGCTTAACAATTACATTAACTTATTAATATATTAGCGGCTCACTCTCGCTTCGCTCGTGTTCGCCTTTAGACGAACAAAAGCAAATCTATACCACGGGAACTGTACATTTTTCATTTTTTCACTTTTTATTTCTATTTATTTAGTGACAAACAAAAACAAATGTATCCCACGAGAACCGTCCATTTTTCCGGGATAAAAGGTAGTCTATTTGTTATTCTGATGTATGAACTATATTATTGTAAAGTTTCATTAAAATCCAATAAGTAGTTTTTGTGTCCTAAGCTGTATAAGTTACTGTATTTTTGTACTATCCCACGGGGACTCTTTAATTTTCCGGAATGAAAAGTATCTAAAATGTTGACTGGGGATATAAGGTACCACCATGCAAAATTTAATTTAAATCGGTTCAACAGTTTAGGAGATTAGCCCGTACAAACAGACAAACAGACAGATAGAGAAACAAAAAATAAAAAAAAACTGGATTTGTTCCATTTCTCTTCTTACTTCCCCCTGACTCGATTTTTAGCATATTTTTTCTATGTTTAGACATTCGACCTCTACAGTTTTATTATATGTATAAATAGTATACAGTGCAGTGTATTATAAACTGAAAGTTGAGCTTCTATCTTTTCAATGTAAACTAATATGTTGTCTTTTCGGGACCCTCGTGAGGCTGGGGGCCCTCGTGAGGCTGGGTGCCCCGTGTGCCCTTATGGTAAAGACGGTACTGGTGTTACGGCTCTACGCTTTGACATAAAGACGAACAGGCTTTTAAATATACACTATGTTATGTTGAATGCCTTATACATGACTTTTTCTATATAATGCGGTATAACTTCCAGCTATTTTAAAACTTCCATAATCCCTCTTTATCAGGGCAGTGCAAGGATTCGTTAGAAAAGTTCGAAAGTCACGCGTAGAAAGGAAATGCACTTCCACTTTGATAAAGCATTCAAAGGCGAAAGGCGAGATGAAAGGCGTGCGTACTTGCATAAGGTTACAAAGAACCGAACTTAATTAAATTCCTTTGCTACTAAGAAATTAAAATAGCAGAATGAATATAATATCACAGGTCAATCTGAAATATTTGCGAGAAAATAAGGTGTGATTTAGTTGAAGAATTTGTAAGTTTCGGTATTTTAGTTGTTTTATAATCTACGGTTACACATACATATTTACATACATACATTCATATATACTTACGACTAATTACGTGTATACAAATAAAATCCGTTTTTGTAAAACACACGGCTACTCGAAATATTGGCGAGGAATTAGACAATCGTCCAGAGGATATTATAGTCCTCTTTGTGGAATCCTCTAGATTAGATGAAAAGGAAGGGTTAAAATTAATTATAAAAAATAAAAAGATAGGGGTGGCAATATATGGAACTAGGGAGTTAAATGTAAAACCTAAGTACCATATAAGCGGTACACGTATTTAAATTGAGATAAATATTTCTGTCTTTTTTATTCAAGTCAATATTAATTGTACTGTCTGTATATAAATCCCAAGTAGTGCTAGTATATACCTACGTTATTGACACTACATCTGGTCTTGTCAAAGTTTTATCCCCATTAAACCAATGATATAGAAATGGATTAGATAATAACATACAGACACAATCTCATTTATATGTATGTATTATCGCTTAGTGATCAAAATTCGATCAAAATCATTATTAAACATTTAAGACAAACATAAATAGGATTTACCTATCTATATAAAAAGACTGACTTTCCCTTTTTTTTTATAACACTAAAGCTTGTGAATAGCTACTAAGCAAAAAAAAAACCGGTTCAATATTGATTTGGGTATTATTACCTCCTATAACTTATCTACCCTCTCTATTATCAATATTTTACATTTTTTAAATGAATATTTTTCCCAATGAAACTTATTTTTATGTAGATTGGTTGTAATTATATTGTACCAGACAAAGTTAATTTATGAAATGTCTCTCAGTTTTGCGAGTGTTAATAAAGAAAAAACTAAAATTTATTAAATATTAGCGACTTCCCCTCGCTTCGCTCCGGTGCGTCCCTAAACACGTTTCATTTTTTTTGAGCGGAATCCTAATTCTTTTTCTAAATTAAAAGTAGCCTAAGTTACTCTTTATAACATCAGATATCTGTCAGTGAAAGTCCCGTTAATATCAGTCCAGCCGTTTCGGAGATTAGCCGGAACAAACAGACAGACAGAGAGACAAAAATATTTAAAATTGTGTTTTTCTTATGCTAAGTATAATTTAGTAATATAATTTCATATGCATTTAGTAAAAAGCTGTTATTTTGATATTACAAAAGAGACGCTTCAATTTTATTTATAGATCATGTCTTTCACCAGTATAATAAAGGTGATATAAGGAAAAATACTACAATAGGTACAAATCTATGTACACAATATGTATATTATACAATATCAGCCTTTGAGTATGTTTTATTAGACAAAGAGACTAGCTGTAAAAAACATTTAATTAAATCGTATCAATATTAAGTACGTATGTCTTGAATGCCTCGGTGGTCCAGTGGCTAGCATGTACGATTGCAGATTCAGAATCCCGGGATCGAGTCACAGGTCGGGTCAAGTTTACTAATTGAGTTTATTTGTTAAGAAATTCTTAGTAACAGCTAGAAGTTGGGATGATGGTGGTGTTACGCTGCTGTGCTTCGGAGAACACGTCAAGTCGTCAGTCCTTCGCCTGGTCTCTAACTGGTCGCGTTGAATATTATTATTATTATCGCATTATAATATAATAAATGCGAAAGTTTGAATGTTTGACACTCAATCACGCCAGAACGGCTGAACGGATCTGGATGAAATTTGGCATAGAGATAGATTATAGTTTGGAATAGTATATAGGTTACTTTTTATTCCGAAAATTGTATGATTCCCGTGGGATAGATTCCTTTTTCCTTTTTGTTTTTCACAGTCACTAGTTAAATAATACAAATTTATAATTAGATACGTGCTAAAACATGTCACTGCAAGGAATAATCAAAATACACTGAACTTTAGTTGCAAGTTTCGAGTTTAAGTTGCGACCTAATTTACTTCACGATAGATAACTTCTTGTGAGTGTACATGACACGAAACTCTATCTTCTGGGAGACTACTTTCAAAATAAGAAAAAGTTTCTTTACGTCTATATTCCTTTATGTACCTATTGTGCTACTTTATTTATTATATACTCCTTTTATATATAACTTTAAATACAATTTTAATAGCTCGAAGTGAAATTGAATTTCTGAACAATCACACCATTATTCTACATGTTATAATATCATGCATTATATAATTTTCTTTGAGGCAGTGGTAGCCCAGTGGTAACGCGCTCGCTTGGGAAACCGAGTGAAGCGGGTTCAAATCCCGGGTCTCGCAACTCTGATATTTTCATGTGCGAATCATTTCTAACATGATTACCACTTGCCTTACGGTGAAGGAAAACATCGTGAGGAAACCTGCATGTCTGAGAGAACTTAGCAAGTTTTCAAAAGACACTTGGCCAGCGTGGTGGATGGACTATGGCCTGATCCCCCTCGTATTGAAGGGAGGCCCGTGCCCAGCAGTGGGACGTTAAAAAGGGGCTGAATACAATTCTCTTTTTAGCTAATAGCTTTTCACGCAGTTGGGTATTTTTTTTACATAACGTTTTGTCTAAACTAGTGATCGCCGCGTGGTTGAAAATCAACCATAATTCATTAAGTTATATATTTATTGTTTTGCGTATATTACAATATTAATCTATTCTCAATTTGACACAGACTTGAACAATAAGCAAATGAGTATATATATACGTATACGCGTGTTTGTGTCAAATACATAGTAGTGTGTGTAATATTTTTTTATTAATTTAATGTATTTTTATGCATAATTGAAAAAAATATTAGCTTTCTGCACTCCTTTTCTATGTAAACTAAATATAAGTGTGAGAAATTTCATACTCCTACGTCCGCGCAATTTTCGTAAAAAGGGGTATAAAGTTTTTGCTTCACGTATTAATATATAGATGTTGCTCATATTTTCTATAGGAAATATATTTCTTATGATTATTTGGTGAGTTTAAATAGTAGGGTACGTTAATTTACATATTAAAATAAGGTCCGCATGGCAAATTTGACGTCGATCGGTAAATCTTGGTGTCAAAGAGAATGACGGATAGGCGGATTCTTTTTGGCGTTTACCATATGAATAATAATGCGATTATAAACCAGCTATTTTGGTGATACTTTACTTATATTATGTGCTTATTGCTTTAAATGATTTATTTTAGCTTTTCGTTGAACAACATCAACGACGATAGTGTTCCACTACTTTGTACTTTATGTATTTTCCCTAAAGCAAGTATAGCAAATATATTTTGTATTCTGAACTCTATAATAAAACTACAATGTATAGTTTGTCCTATATCGAGCTTTTGGAAGTTACACAGTTTGTTTTTCAAAATAAAGTATCAGATAATAAGATAATACAGAATCATTAAAAAGCTTATTTAATTAAAGTATCTTAAAAGTGTATAACACCTGTAATAAAACTTAAAAGGTATTTACTTTATGAACATTCAGAATTTTATAGGCACCATTCATCTCAGTCATTTCGTAGGGCGGAATTATCAGGTTACGAAGGAGTTTTTAACATTTACTAGGATTGCTAACAATATTAACCGAAAAAAGATCATCAGATTTAATCTAAAATTGTAAAATTAATATGCATCGATATAAATAATAAAACAGGCTTTGTAAATACCGGCAACCGCCCTAGTTTAGGTAAAGAAAACAAACATAATGACTGCCATGTCTATGACGTCAAAAAGATGGCCGCCCCATTGATAAAACGTCATGCGCGCGCACCCCATACGACCATTGATACGGCTTATTGGGCACTTCATAGAATCGGTCTAGGATACGATCTTTTTGAGATAAAAATGGAAATTATTTTGTAAATATTTTGTCTAAACAAATATAAAAAGGTTTTTTTTTTGTAATTCTAATTAAATTTATTAAATAAGGCCAATTTGATATGTGTCTATGCGATAATTGTTAGATGAAAAATTAAAAAAATAATAATTATGTAGTTTTTTATTTCAAATTATTCAGATATTTTATGTAGGGACAAACTTTTTATACATAATCATTAGAACGCGAACGCTACGATCTCTACGTACGTATTTCGATTCTTCCATTGTCTTATATTTTTTTATTTTATTTTTAATATATTTGGGAAACATACAGTACAGTATTACATAGAAATAAATAATTATATATTAAACACAAACCAGTGAACTTTCCACTTAAAAACATTTCGTAAATTAAGCAGTAACAATGAAAATAAAAATGAAGAGAAGATTATTGACGTGTGGCTTCCGGGTCCGTTGTGGTACTTATATGTCAAGGAAAATGGTGTTAGGGAATTATGATCCAGATATAATTTTAAGGGGCTTACAGTGATTGGGTATCAACGCTCACCTATGAGTACGCTTACGATGTTCCTCTTTCTACTAAGGATAAATTGCCAATAGTGTTACTTTGGATTTTCGTTCTAAGCCTAGTAAAGAAACAGTATATTTAAATATTGTTTCACATAAAAACAAAATTTACATCACGAAATTAACATTATCGTTATAGGTGTATTTGCAAGTCACGATTTTAATTTTTTTTTCGTAGGAATATTTTAACGTAATTTTTTGCTAACATTATAATCGTAGCAGTCGTAGAGGGTAAAGCGTATTTCATGAGAGCAGCCTCTGACGCCACAATAATATAGCTTACAAGGCAGTTTTCAGACGGGGTTTCAGCGTGATACTGAACGCACGCTCTGGCTGAACAAAAGCCGGCTACGAATTAAAATTTGAAAGATTAAAAAAGTTTCATTTTTATTGTCTGTGGAAAACTTATGACAAGTTAGAATTTTCAAAAACTAGTGTTGCAAGTTACTTGGAAAGGTAAGTTTGTTTCTTTTTATATTCAAGTTTTTTTTTATTTTATTATTATTTATATGCTTTTAATTTTTTTTAGTTTCAAACTAATTTGATTAAAGTTTTTATAATTTTTATACTATTTATATGAATGTAATAAATAATAATTAATATATCTATAATTTTAATTTTGGGATTGTTTATGAAATAAAAATTATTCTTGTTTTATTTTTTTATTGTCTTTAAATTTTTTATTATATGGATTATAGGTAATTTATTTTATATCTATTACTCAAAATTTTCTTATTTCTGCTTAAGCTGCTCATATATTTCTAATCGTTCTTAAACCACTAAATAAAATCTCCGCTTTATTTGAAGGATCTCTACGGAGAGATCTTCAAATAATCAGATAAAATTCTAAAAGCATTTGGCTTCCTTTGCATTATAATATACATAGTATAGATAAAATTTAGTAAAAGATGACTATTTGAACATGTGTAATATATATATATATATATATATATATATATATATATATATATATATATACTTGAGTTAATTTTGTATTACGATCTTACCCATTTTAAGGGATATTAAAGTTAACAGGTGGTTTACGGCGGTCTTCTTTTAAATTTACATTCTAGTAACTTCATATGAAAATAAAAACTGTAACTAATAAAGTATATATAATCTGTAGCATAACTTTAATGAAAAACATAAATCAGCATGGAATTAAGCCCGATTATGATTTTTTCTGCAATATGCGGGCGGGGTGTTTCTCATTTTTCTCAATTCTCTTTTCGGGTAGTAATTTTGCTTGTGGAATGAAATATATTGTATAGTATCTATTTATTTAAATCAACAATACCGCTTTGCTAAAAAACGTCATAAAAATAAATAATCACTGAAAATAGCTTTTATAATATCCACTGAAAGTTTTCTCTTTTGGTAAAAACTACTTATTTATGTTCATTTTAAAAATTCTTAATAAAAAAAAAGTTGAAAAAGAAGTTGAAATAAATTGTTTAGTATCATTTTCATGTTATATTTAATTATTTTAATAAAATAACTATTCGTCATAATATCTGTTAGGAATAGATTTGACTCTTAGCAATAACATTGGTAACGCGTTCGCTTGGAAAACGAACTGTAGCGGCACGGTAATGTTATTAACATTACCGTGGTAGCGGGTTCAAAATCGGGGTCTTGCATCTCTTATATTTTAATGTACGTATCATATTCATAATTACCACTAGTCTCATGGTAAAGGAAAACATCGTGAGAAAACCTACATGTCTGAGATCCTACCTAGTTTTTTAGAAACATATGAACTCGGCCTAACCACACTTTTTGTTAGCCATGATAAACTATGGCATGATCCCCTTCGTATTGCGGGGATTCCCCTGACCAGCAGGAGGACGTTAAAAATGAAACAATATGATATACATAATATTATAACCATTACAACGAACAAAACTATAAATGACCATCTGTCATAATATCCGTTATGAATAGATTTGACTGCAATATTGTCTCACAACGGCTTCCATCAATCACTCAACTCCACTCCAAAGCTTCTAGTCGTCGCTCGTACTTTTTGCGTTGATAAAAGATCCTTCGCTGAACTCTCACGCCTTTCGACAATTTTATATTTTTTTTTTATTTTATACTTTAATAAAAAAAATACTTATTTATTTCATGCAAATATCAATTTCGATTAACTTCAAAAATACTACATAATCCATCAATCAAGTCCTATATTTTTTTAAAACCCTTTAGTGTTTTGAATATTTTTGAAGTCGATGTTTGTTTGTAGTTAAAAAGTAATTAATTATCTTACAGACTTTGACGACTTATTTGGCTCAATTTGTAGTGACCCTACTTGCTGTACCTACTAGCGGTTGCGGGTTCGAGTCCCGCTGGGGGCATTCATTTGTGTGATGATCACGAATATTTGTACTCCAGTCATGGGTGTTTATATTTATAATATGTATGTATTTAAAGTTATATATGTGTAGTGTATCAACTATCTGGTATCCATAACACAAGCCTGTTTTAATAAAAAAAGATAAAAAATGGAGATGTACCTGGTTGAAGCAACAATAAAGAAAACATTTGCTATAATGAATATTTTAACCTTTTTCACGTGTATGACCCGAAAATGGGACATACAACTGAATTGAGTACCTCCTTTTTGAAGTCGGTCATATTAGCAGAGTGATAAAAATATTTATTTAAAATGATTTTTGCGTGTTTACTATTAAAACTTATGTATTTTATTTTAAATAAAACAATCTTTTCGAATTTTTTCGCGGATTTATTTTGATTTTTGGTTCCCGACGTTTCGAATGCTTTACAACAATCATGGTCACGGGAGAGACTAAGGTTTTAGACATCTCAAAGACGTTATATACTTGTTACAGACAGTGCCTACCCACAATTTACAAAAATGATTTAAAAAAATCAAAAATGGCACCAGAGTAGGTACCTTACAATATTTGTTGATTTTAATTCTAAACATATTTTAAAAAGTCTCTCCCGTGACCATGTTGATTGCTGTAAAGCATTCGAAACGTCAGGAACCAAAAATCAAAATAAATCCGCGAAATAATCCGAAAAGATAGTTTTATTTAAAATATTACATTTTCGCGTAAATCTAAAAAATTATTATCTATCTTACTTTTTGTAAGCCATACAACGTTTTAGCTGGTAGATAGTACCTACATATGTATAACCTATTTAAGTTGTTATAGTTTTTAGTAGTATTTGCAGCTAATGTTAAAGAGTTGCGGGCTCGAATTGTTTCGCGACGGGAAATTTTTTAATCGGTTTTTCGTATTAGATAATAATTAACTTAAGTTAGAAAAATAAAATAACATAAGTTAAAAATTAAAATAATAAATTTTAAATGGAAATTGTTTACAGACAACTTCTAAAGTTTATTCCCACGAAGAATAAGTTTTGACACTTTTAGAATTTGTCCCAATGATAACAGTCGATCATGAGTAGTCCCTTACGAAATGTCCTCTTGAAACTTCTCCTGCTTATTTTAACACGACTGAGTTTATTTTCCCGAACACTAATTGCGAAAAGAACCACATATTCTGAAAGGGAATGTGTAACTTAACTAAATGTATGGAAATAAAGCGTGAGCTAATTATGAATTAGAAATCCTGGTCTTATTTTTTCCATGTAAAACTGATCTTGTTTCATTCAAGTTATATTTAGTAACATTTAAATTAAAACAAATACAATTTCGTGTAGCCCATCAGAAATAAAAATATACGTCTCCAGCGTTATGTAATTTCTACTTAAACGCTTTAAAAAATAAAAGGTGAGCTTTAGCCAGAAAAATAGCTTTGAGCATGAAGAACAACGGAAAGGAATTTTTAGATGTTACGCCTTCAAACAGTAAACGTTTTCTAATTTTGCAGGTTTAAAATATTTATGAACTTCGTTTAAAGATTAAGATTTTTTGCTTAGGGTTCATAAATTATGTATTTTAACGGAACTAAAGAAAAAAAATATATCTTTTTAATTTGTTTTCAGTGAAAACTATTACAAAAATGATTATTTTATAGAATATGTTTCATTGCGTATTGTGGGAAGCTTAAAAGCTCGAAATTATACTGGCTAATTCAAAAAAGCCCATAGCCTAAAAGCCTAAGCCAAAAAAAGTCCTCAACATTTACAGCAATGCGTTGTGGTTAGCAAGAAATATCATAATGCGTAAACAAAAATACTGTCTTCTCCATTCTACGTGACATTGGCGAAGTAATCTGTTCTCAACTGGCACGCTTTGAAGCCATTGACAAGAGAATTGAATTGAAAAATATTAGATCATATAATACTATACTAGATAGTACGTCGTAGAAACAAATAGTCGGTAAACCAGCGTGAAATAGGAAGTTGAATTGTAGTAGACACCGCTATAAATAGTAAAAAAAGACCTAATAAATTGCCATAGCCCGAGTCGGATCTATAATCTGGCTTAAAATTAATATCCTAAATCACAAACCAACACATACATATAAAGTACTGCATATGAGCGTCCGACACACTAGACGCTGTCATCATTATGCGACTGGGATAAAACTAGGTTATGTCAATCTCCATCCCGTATGTTAATTTATCAATCATGTTAACTATTTGTTCTATTACAACCAACACATTTACATTTAATAACCTACTAATTTTAAGTAAAAGTTTAAGATTTATAATAATAACAGCTAAAATTAAATAAATAATATTATAATATTTATTTAAAAAAAAATAAAAAAGTTTAGAACTAAAATCAACAAATATTGTAAGGTACCTACTCTGGTGCCATTTTTGAATTTTTAAAATCATTTTTGTAAATTTGTGGGTAGGCACTGTCTGTAACAAGTATATAACGCTTTTGAGATGTCTAACACCTTAGTCTCTCCCGTGACCATGATTGCTGTAAAGCATTCGAAACGTCGGGAACCAAAAATCAAAATAAATCCGCGAAATAATCTGAAAAGATAGTTTTATTTAAAATCATTTTTGTAAAAGTGTGGGTAGGCACTGTCTGTAACAAGTATGTAACGCCTTTGAGACGTCTAAAACCTTAGTCTCTGCCGTGGCGATGATTGCTATAAAGCATTCGAAACGGCGAGAACCAAAAATCTAAATAAATCCGCGAAATAATCCAAAAAGATAGTTTTATTTAAAGGTTTAAGAATTTAATTTCTTTATATCTACTTAACTTTAGTAAATAAATAGTATGTTTTAAATAAAACTATCTTTTCGGATAATTTTTCCAGGACAATAACTTACCTATAACACCTTTGGGCAAACATTCTACACGTCTGTAAATTCTATTCAACTTCTCTGATTAAACAAAAAAGGGACAGGTAAAGAGTTAGAGGATCAAAGTTTACTTTATAGATATGATATTGATATATGGCATAGTGAAATCCTCTAGCGACTCAGCCTCGCTTCGCTCGTGTTCGTCCCTAGCTTGATTCCCCATACAAACTTTCATCTCCATTTTCACCTCCTTAAGAGATGATTTCTGGCATAAAAACTGTCCTATGTCCTTTCCAAGATCTCAAACTATTTTCTTACCAAACATCTAAATCGGTCTAGTAGTTTCGGAGTTTATTCGGTACAAAGAAACAAACAAACAAACAGAAAAATCTTTCCTCTTTATAATATTAGTATACATAAGTATAGATTATTATCCTTGAATTATCTACAAGTAATTATTTCAAAGCTATGCCAATACGTTTTTTTGTGAAAATAATGAAGCAAGTTTTATTGAAATCCGTTAGTAAGCAATTTTAAACGATCAATTAACTTCAAAGTATTAGCAAACTTTTAATTGGGGATATCGTCGGATTATTCGTTTACAAAAACTTAACATTCAAATTATGTGGGAAAATAATGTTGTACACTTATTTTGTGTAAGCACAATTTGCTGAGATACTAGTAGTAATCTATACTACTACTAGGGCTATACTACCACTAGGGCTGTATACTATTTTTCAGCCCTTTTCTAACGTCCCACTGCTGGGCACGGGCCTCCCTTCAATACGAGGGGGATCAGGCCATAGTCCACCACTGGCCAAGCACGGGTTGGCGAACTTCACATGCTAGGTTAGGCAACTTGCTAGGCTCTCTTAGACATGTAGGTTTCCTCATGTTTTCCTTCTCCATAAGACAAATAGTAATCACGTTGGAAAGGATTCGCACGTGAAAATATCAGAGGTGCAAAACCTGGGATTCGAACTCGCTTCACTCACTTTCTCAAGCGAGCTCGTTACCATTTTTGTACCGCTGCCTCAGATCTATTATTTATCTATACAGATAAATAAAATTGAAGCGTCTGTTTGTAATGTCAAAATAACAGCTTTTTACTAAATGCATATGAAGTCATATACGGTACTTATAAGAAAAACACAATTTTAAAAATTTTTGATTGTCTGTCTGTCTGTTTGTACCGGCTTTTCTCCGAAACGGCTGGACTGATTTTAACGGGACTTTCACTGTTAGATACCTGATTTTATAAGGAGTAACTTAGGTTACTTTTATTTTTAAGTTACTTTTTTTTTGGCACCCGTAAAGGGGTTTCCCCACAAATAAAAAAAAGGTTACTTTTATCACAGTCTATAAAACAAAACAGTCATCTAACGAAGCCGTCTAGACAGAGCAATCGTGCGGGGTGTGAGAGGTGAGACGCGGGAAAGCGAGCCCGAGCTGCATACATTTTTGCCGCCCGAATTAGTTAGCAGCTCGGGACACGACTTTAAGGGCTATCGCGCGTTTATTTTTATTTGTAAGCAATTAAAATGGTTCATACTACCTGTGATATATTATTATATATTTTTGTTAAAATTATTTATTAGGATGAGGGTTTTTAACATAATTAAGTTTAATAACAGAAATTTCAAATCCAGTAAATCTAGAAACTGAAAATATTTGTCCGTTGCCCATTTATAATAGGTGATTTGGAAATCTATTAATTTACATTATATCATATAAAACTAACTTTGCTAAAAAATTGAAAATAATGATAAATTTGTATATAACTAAATTCAATTTGACTTATGTAATATAATTTGCTAGATTTAATTTATTTTTATTATAACTTAATTTATTTCATTCTAATTATCTAGTTAATCATAAAATTAATTATAAATTATAATGTTACATAGAAATATTCATTCAATGAAATCAAATAATTGTTAAACCAATTGTATATTTTATTTTTTACTAGCAGAACCCGCGGCTTCGCCCGCGATCAAACTACGAAAAAAAAACTTTTTCGCAATATATACTTTATTACTTGCAAAAGTAAGTTTGTGTAAGTTTTATTATTTGTTAAAGTATATATGGAAACAAATTTAATTTTAGCGATCGTAACTCAAAATATCCAGTATCTTAAAAGATATTAAGCATATATTCTGTAATTATACACTTCAGCTATTTAGCAAGCTGCACTATCTGTATTTTTTATACATTTTTCTACTCCACCTTTCCAAAGTTAAAGGAAGAGAGTACAATGATACAATCGCATACAATGTTTACGATTTTAAATCATGTAACATGGCTAATATGGGTTTTTTTACCTAACATACTAACACGCTAATATCTACGTTATTTTTAAAGACCCAATGCTATGTACACCTGAATCTTACAGCCTCCCTCCTTTTCCTTCTTTTTTAAGTTACACATACAAATTGCCATTCTTATTTTGCTGTAGCTTTTTTCCCGCGGCTACGCTCGCGTGGACTGAAAAATTTGCTCAGTTTTAATTTCCATTAAATTTATATGTTGTTATATCTAATTTTTAATATTATGTCTAGATTCATTTAAGTTAGTCTACACTAAAAAAACCAAACACAAATATAGGTTAGGTTCTCTCTCTCGCGCTCTAGGTCTCTTATAGTTGTCGCTGCTGTGGCCAGTCGAAAAGTTATACATAATTTTCTTTTGGATTCGGAATAATTTCCGTTCTCTGCTTTATATCTCACACAGTTAGTGTGCACTTACAGAGAACTTGAGCCATGTTACTCTATTTAAATATATTCAACAACTCAAAATTCACCGCCCAGTTTTACCCACTTAGGGGCTGAATTAAAAAAAAATCTACAATACATATTTATTTAAGTGTATTGAAGAGCATTAATACCAAGTTTCAAGTAATTCTGATCATAAACAAATTTTTCCTCATATAAACAGCACAACCCCCTTTTACCCTTTTAAGGGATAAATTTCGAAAAAAAAAAGATATCTGTATTGATTTAGTCTTCATTTTAAAGGTAAATACTATTTTCCGTGCATCAATTACAGAGTTTCATACAAACTTTCATCCCCTATTTGACAGCCTTATGGAATGAATTTCAAGAAATGCTAAAATATATATTTATTTAATTGTATTGAAGAGCATTAATACCAAGTTTCAAGTAATTCTGATCATAAATAATTGTTTGCCCATATAAACTTTATCATCCCCTTTTACCCTTTTAAGGGATGAATTTCGAAAAAAATGTAATACATGTATTTTTTATTTTTCATCTTAAAGCTAAATATCACTTACCGTGTATTTCGCGTTAAGAATAACAGAGTTTCATACAATCTTATATCCCTTATTTTACCCCTTTAGGGAATGAATTTAGAAAAATCCTTTCTTAGCGGATGCCTACATTGTATAAGGAATATGTCCTCTAAATTTCACGTTTCTACGACCAGCGGTTTAGGCTGTGCGTTGATCGATCAGTCAGTCAGGACAAAGCATTTTATGTATATATATAGATTAAAGAAATAAAAGACTTATTATTATTATTATATGAAACTTTGTAAAACTCTATTTGAATTTGCCTCCGCGAAATGCCTTTTGGTATTCTTTGCTATGAAGAACTTCGATAAATAACTAAATAATAATATTATATTTTAATTAAATTACAAAAAAAAACTGTAACAACCCTGCGTAATGCGAAGTACGCTACGCGGTGTCGGCTTTTCGTCAAACATCAAAGGCGATAGCCCACTGTTATATTTTAGTGCACTGTGCTTTTATTTTAGAAAAAGAATTAGGATTCCGCTCAAAAAAATTGACACGTGTCCAGGGACGCACCCGAGCGAAGTGAGGGTAATTCGCTAGTTATTAATACAAAAATATCCGTGACTAGCGACTTACCGTCGCGGCGTTCAGTACTAATAACTTATATGTTACTCCAGGTCATGGTCTATTTGTGCAGTAAACTTTATCCAAATCCGGTCAGCTGCTTTATAAAAAAAATCCACACGTATCTACAAACTTTAATAAAGAAAACTATACTGGCGTGCATTTCCCACAATAAAAAAATAAGTGTTCCTATATTATTTGCTATGCCAAAGATTTTCAATCCCTAAGGAGAAATTGGCAACCATACGTTTTCTCTCTTTTTCGTGTGAGATAATTGCGGGTTTATTAAGCCGCCAAAAAGCAACCTTATTGACTACTTGCCTTAATGTCAATCGATGGCAGATCGGGAGTTATCTTGCGGTTAGACTGGAATCTTACAAAAGTTTATAAGATTATGTATATTCTAATATAGTATTGAGACAATTCAATTTTTTTCTAAGAGTCACATGCTGTCAATGTGAGTTAATAAGTTTATTTAGGTTTATTCTTGTCCTATGCGGGTTTGGTCACAATTTTCGAGGCTTTAATTATTTTGCGCGAAACTCTGATTCTTTTTCTAAAATAAAAGTAACCTAATCTGATTAACCTGATTTGAACTAATCCTTATAACATCAGTTATCTGCCAGTGAAAGTCCCATCAAAATCGGTCCAGCCATTTTGGAGATTGGCCGGAACAAAGAGACAGACAGACTAAAATTTTAATAATGGTTTTTTTTCTTAGAACCGTAAATACATTCATATGCATTTAGTAAAAAGCTGTTATTTTGACAATACAAACAGACACTACAATTTTATTTATCTGTATAGATTATGTATGTAGCTATTAATGTATTGTGTTATTTTTTTTGAGCTCTTAAGGCCTTTGATATCATAGATTACTTTTATATTAAAGCCTTACAATGTTGTCTACGTTGTATAACTTATGAGTACGCCGTAGGTCCGATAAATCTATATATACATAAAATGCTTTGTCCTGACTGACTGATCGATCAACGCACAGCCTAAACCGCTGGTCGTAGAAACGTGAAATTTAGAGGACATATTCCTTATACAATGTAGGCATCCGCTAAGAAAGGATTTTTCTAAATTCATTCCCTAAAGGGGTAAAATAAGGGATATAAGATTGTATGAAACTCTGTTATTCTTAACGCGAAATACACGGTAAGTGATATTTAGCTTTAAGATGAAAAATAAAAAATACATGTATTACATTTTTTTCGAAATTCATCCCTTAAAAGGGTAAAAGGGGATGATAAAGTTTATATGGGCAAACAATTATTTATGGTCAGAATTACTTGAAACTTGGTATTAATGCTCTTCAATACAATTAAATAAATATATATTTTAGCATTTCTTGAAATTCATTCCATAAGGCTGTCAAATAGGGGATGAAAGTTTGTATGAAACTCTGTAATTGATGCACGGAAAATAGTATTTACCTTTAAAATGAAGACTAAATCAATACAGATATCTTTTTTTTTTTCGAAATTTATCCCTTAAAAGGGTAAAAGGGGGTTGTGCTGTTTATATGAGGAAAAATTTGTTTATGATCAGAATTACTTGAAACTTGGTATTAATGCTCTTCAATACACTTAAATAAACATGTATTGTAGATTTTTTTTTAATTCAGCCCCTAAGTGGGTAAAACTGGGCCGTGAATTTTGAGTTGTTGAATATATTTAAATAGAGTAACATGGCTCAAGTTCTCTGTAAGTGCACACTAACTGTGTGAGATATAAAGCAGAGAACGGAAATTATTCCGAATCCAAAAGAAAATTATGTATAACTTTTCGACTGGCCACAGCAGCGACAACTATAAGAGACCTAGAGCGCGAGAGAGAGAACCTAACCTATATTTGTGTTTGGTTTTTTTAGTGTAGACTAACTTAAATGAATCTAGACATAATATTAAAAATTAGATATAACAACATATAAATTTAATGGAAATTAAAACTGAGCAAATTTTTCAGTCCACGCGAGCGTAGCCGCGGGAAAAAAGCTACAGCAAAATAAGAATGGCAATTTGTATGTGTAACTTAAAAAAGAAGGAAAAGGAGGGAGACTGTAAGATTCAGGTGTACATAGCATTGGGTCTTTAAAAATAACGTAGATATTAGCGTGTTAGTATGTTAGGTAAAAAAACCCATATTAGCCATGTTACATGATTTAAAATCGTAAACATTGTATGCGATTGTATCATTGTACTCTCTTCCTTTAACTTTGGAAAGGTGGAGTAGAAAAATGTATAAAAAATACAGATAGTGCAGCTTGCTAAAAAGCTGAAGTGTATAATTACAGAATATATGCTTAATATCTTTTAAGATACTGGATATTTTGAGTTACGATCGCTAAAATTAAATTTGTTTCCATATATACTTTAACAAATAATAAAACTTACACAAACTTACTTTTGCAAGTAATAAAGTATATATTGCGAAAAAGTTTTTTTTTCGTAGTTTGATCGCGGGCGAAGCCGCGGGTTCTGCTAGTCTAATATAACTTTCATACTTGCTCTCCTCAGTCATCCGGCTAATACATAAGTAAGAGTTAATCGGTTAGGTATCTAATAAATGAGTTTATTTTAGACTAGCGACTCACCCTCGCTTCGCTCGGGTTCGTCCCTAAGTACGTTTAAATTTTTTTGAGCGTAACCTTAATTCTTTTTTGAAAATAAAAGTAGCTTAAATTACTCCTTATAATATCAGTTATCTGCCAGTGAATGTCCCGTTAAAATTGGTCCAGCCATTTCGGAGATTAGCTGGAACAAACAGTTAGACAGACGGACAAAAATTTTAAAATTGTGTTTTTCTTATAAGTACCGTAAATAATTCCATATGCATTTATTATAAAGCTGTTATTTTGACATTACAAATAGGCACTTTAATTTTATTTATCTGTATAGATAGATGAGTCAACTTTCGCTTGGGGCAGAATTTGACCGGTTCTCCTGGGTTTAACCGTTGTGATGAGCGCTTCCGATTATCCTACAGGATCTATTTTTCATCACAAGTGACGATAAGATTCAAAATCCCCTAGATAGATAGAGTAATATAACACAGTACTTAACGCACAATTTATTTTTTTAACATTGGTTCGCCTGGGTGCGGTTTCGTTTGCTACTTGACACAAAAACATCGGTTTTTGTATATTATATACAGGTATTTATTTTTTAGGCAAAGAATCAGCATCCCCTTGTGGCTTTTGTTACTAATACTAGCCTACATTTGTCCATTGTCCATGTTCTGAGACTATTGTCCTTAAAGGCGGCCGAGTTCACCCTGTCCTTTACTATCCACTTACTCTTCCACAGTATATCTCTATAATACTCCTCTTAACAAAATAATCTTTTTCATGAACTCTTTGATGGATACTTATTTTATTCCACAAATATATTTCAAATTTATTTAAGAGATAAATATAAAATAAATAAAGATAATAATAATTATTCTTATTTATATGATGATGTAATTATATTTAACTAGCGACTCACCCTCGCTTCGCTCGGGGTCGTCCCTAGGTACGTTTTAACGGTTAGTGACTCCCATACAAAATAAAACAGTTCATAACTTTTTGATTTTCCAGCGGTTTTTTTTTGTTTTCGCTATTTTTTTTTATACTTAAACCACCCCTGACACACCCCCAATAAAACAAAAAAAGAATTATTCAAATCGGTCCAGCCGTTTTTGAGTTTTGAGTTTTAGCGAGACTAACGAACAGCAATTGATTTTTATATATATAGATTTAGCTTATTTGTAAGTGAGTTTTTTATAAACATTCTGGAAAAAATACTCTAAACGTTTCTATTCCATCCTGAGATGGGGGGTGGAAATTTTTTTATATAAAAAATATTGTTTCTACAATTTTAATATAACTCTATGATACTTTTAGAACTAATAACTAGTTACATTAAAAGCTACAGTAACTGACAGAAAGTTTAAAAGAACAAATTTTTAACATGAGGCAAGTTTTAAAGTTAGAGTTATTTCAAATATGAAAGCGACTACCAGTGATGGAGTGAAAGATGAGTAAAGCTCTAAGTTGCGAGTCACAGTCGTCTGGGAGGACGTGCCCGTGACCTTGATTTCGATCGATACCAAATAATTCAACAAATTTACTTACCACCCTTTCTAGTACTGTGTCAATATTGATTGCTACGATTCATGATTTATTTTTATGTATTTATTTATATTTAAAGTATATTCTCCAAACCTCTTAGCTTATTTTAAAATATGTTTTTTTACTATTAATTCATTTTTAAATTTTTAGTTTTTATTTTATTCGTATTCTTCTCAGTAAACCCTTTCGTTTGATATCCATATCCTGGGGGTGCAAAAAAAAAAACATAACCCGCCATCGAGTCCGCCATATTGGATTTAAGATGACGTCAGTGTCATCCAAACTAAACGTGTATGCAAAATTTCAGCTCAATCAGTTGAGGATAATGAGGATAAGGATAACTGTAAAATTCAGTTGCAAGATTTGACCCAAACAAACATTGCAAGTTAAATAAAAGATTGTAATAAACGGGACTACCGTATGGTAAGAAAAATCACTACATAAATGTTATTATAAAAACCAAAAATCTAAATATCTACGTACACGTAGGCATATAAAGGCGTTGTCATAGCGAGTAGCGAGGTAGAAATTCCAATAGATATAATATGATCGTGACATGCTCAATATGTAATGGCTTTCATCACGTTATCTACAATATGTGCTAGTTATTTCCATTTGTTTCTCATTCCATCTCTAACGTCTAGAACTGTAGATGTGAATATAGTATATTTGAACATGGTGTTTAAAGGACTCTCGAAATCCATTTTGATAGTACAAAAAATTTTTTTATCTTAATTTTTTTCGCTTAGACTTTTTGAAATATTTAATGATTAAAAATTATTTATTACTAGCGACTATTGCTTATTTCCCATACAAACTTTCTTCCCCATTTTCACCCCCTAAGGGACGATTTCCGGAATAAAAAATATCCTATGTCCTTACCAGGGTCTCAAACTATCTTCTTACCAAATTTAATCTAAATCGGTCCAGTAGTTTTTGAGTTTATTCGTTACAAACATACAAAAATACAGATCTCTCCTCTTTATAATATTATAATATATTAGTGTAGTGAGCGAACTTATTACTAATGTAAATGGCCTGTATATAATTATACAGGCCATTTTTTACTAACATTAGCTTATGAGTAACTCCAGGTCTATATGGGCCGCGCACAAAATTATACTTAAATCCATCCAGCTCCAGCAGTTTCAGCGTCAAATATACAAACAAACAAACAAACGCACACACACACCTAAACACACACGCGTACGAATCTACGTAATCGTAGTCCAATTAGGTCCTTTAATGTCAAGTGAAGAGGTGTCAAACCAGCAAACTGCTCGCTGCTAAACAAGTGGAAAGAATTACCTATCCACCTGGAAATTTTTAACCTCCGTCATAGTTGTCAACTGAAGACAAATAACAGCCTGCGACTGTCGTCTATATTACTTAGTGTCTGGAGCAGAGATGTTAAATGATATTTTATAAATACAAATGCTTTGTATTTATAATTGGTAATACGCACGTATTTCCACAGATACTGAAGTATTTACATAATCTGTTCTACGATAAACTTAGATCTCACGTTCTCCCGACTATTGTTTACGATTACAATGAAATTTAGTTTCTAAATCAATATTTGACCGTCTTCGGTTGTATGTTTGAGTTGTGAACCGTTTGATGATTTTTAACAGACTACCGAAAGGTCATTTAAAGAATTGATTTATCTATCAAGGGTGGTCCATTATAAACAAAGATTCCTCTAATACTTTCTTAGATTCACGCGAATATTTGACTTTTAAATAAAACTATCTTTTCAGATTTTTTTGCGGATTTATTTTGATTTTTGGTTCCTGATGGTTGTGATTACTGCAAAGCATTCAAAATGCTTTACAGTAATCACGGGAGAGACTTCCGTGACCATGATTGTTGTAAAGCATTCGAAACGTCGGAAACCAAAAATCAAAATAAATCCGCAAAAAAAACAAGATTAACGATAGAGACTTTTTGCTCTTATTTTTTATTTGGGCTCGCAATATGAGTCGCTAAACATTTCCCATATAGCATTGACATCTGCCGGAACGGACCTCCCTTCAATATGAGTGAGATCAGGACATAGTCAACCACAGTAGCCAAGTGCGGGTTGGTGGACTCGTGTCTTTGGAAAATTTGCTAGGTTCTCTCAGAAATGTAAGTTTTCTACGATGTTTCCTTCACCGTAAGACAAATGGTAATCATGTTGGAAATGATTTGCACATGAAAATATCAGAGGTGCAAGACCCATGATTTGAACCTGCTTCACTCAGTTTCCCAAGCGAGAGCGTTACCACTGGGCTACTTATGCTATATGAAATCTATAAAAAAAAATTGATCATCCTAATTTTTGTGGATTCCCGCGGGATACGGGATAGTTCTTATGACTTTTATAAGAGAAGCGACGGTTTACAGTTTTCTATCGATTTTTTGTCATTGCACTTTTATTTCATCCAAGTTCGACGGTGTAAATAATAAATGGATTGAGAAAGGTCAGTCGAGACTTCACTAATAATACAATGTAATATATAAATGTATTTTATTTTCGTCATGAATTTATTTTGTTAGGAAATTGCTGATGTTTTTTCTTGTATCTATACAGATAAATAAAATTGAAGTGTCTGTTTGTAATGTCAAAATAACAGTTTTATACTAAATGCATATGAAATTATATACGGTACTTATAAGAAAAACACAGTTTTTAAAATTTTTGTTTGTCTCTCTGTTTGTTCCGGCTCATCTCTGAAACGGCTGGACTGATATTAACGGGACTGTCGCTGACGGATGGATATCTGATGTTATAAAGAGTAACTTAGGCTACTTTTATTTTAGAAAAAGAATTAGGATTCCGCTCAAAAAATTGAAACGTGTTTAGGGACGTACCGGAGCGAAGCGAGGGTGAGTCGCTAGTAATAATATAAAAAAGTAAATTCTTAAGTATTCAATCAATTATTATAATGTACTTAAAAATCTTATTATAATAACAAGCTTTTGCCGACGGTCCCACTAGCGTAGATCATTTATGCATAATTGCACCGCTCCTTCCCTCTTACAAGTTACAACCTCCCTTAATAAATGTGCTATAAAATACAATCAAAGAAAATCTGAGTTAGCAGGTAGTTATAGAGATAACGCGATCAAACAAATGAAAAGACAATATTAAGCAAAGATTATTTGTTTTGCTCTTAATTATTTCGTTTTTTCTATGTTTTTTTCCTGAAATTGATAGTTGATATCTTTATAGAAGGTACTGAATAAAATATAGCCAAAAGTAGCGAAATAGTAATAAGAGACTTGCTTAGTTTTCGGTAGGATGGAAATATTCAATCTGCGTAATAACGGCGAAACCCGCTTACGAGCACCCAACATCGAAAGA
Source organism: Fabriciana adippe (assembly GCA_905404265.1). NCBI lineage: Eukaryota > Metazoa > Arthropoda > Insecta > Lepidoptera > Nymphalidae > Fabriciana > Fabriciana adippe. Next base: position 1,864,273 of record FR989993.1, read on the forward strand.
TGTTGAAACCAGTCCACACCTCTCAACATCCTTAGCTGAACATGCCGATGTTGCTTCCGAAGAACTATGGTATATGGTGGTAACTATGGAACTATGGTCCCTTTTGACGAAGCCCTTCTAGTGAGAGGTCACCATCTATCAAATGTTTAATGTGAATCTGTTGAGAAGGACGACGTAGTCTTATTCAGTAATCCAGTGTCTGCCCATCGGAACTCCACTCCATAGCTTTATAGTTTTCTATAGTCTTCACGCTTTATCCGGTGACCATCTTTGGGAAAATCCTTATGGGTTCCTCAGAGATGGATCCCGGCTGATGCGTCACATTAAACAAACTTGACTCTCTTAAGGACCTCTACGTGTTGGACCTGTGTCCCCACGCAAGCCTGCCAAAGGTCCGGGCTCCTTTGTACCAGCGATTCACGTAATCCAGAGCGATACAAATAATAATAATAACTAGCCAATAGCGCAAAACTTTCCCCATCAAAAGTTCCCCATCAAAAGTACCACATTGTTCTCTTTTATAGAGAGAAGTTGATATGGGTACGTTATAAGCTTCAATATTAATAAGTTGTTATTATTAAATTTTGATTTTAAGCAAGAATATATTATTACATTATAATTATGAACAGTTTAGATGTAAATGGGTTGTATCTATAACATCATGTAAAATAGTTACCGCAAAGTTGTAATTACATACTTGTTATAATATTGGCCGAATTGGCAACTCAAAAATATAAGGGCCTTTCCAAATAAAGCTTGTATACTCGTATGAACATCCGTATTGGAATGTTTTTAAATTTTAGTATGCTATCATCATCATCTGCAATTTTTTTAGGTATTATGTCTATCTATGTTATACATCAAATCTTGGGAAAAACCACAAACAAATTAAGGAAAAAATTTGTAACAGTGCGAATTTAGTTAGAAAATGTAATTATTTTCAGATATACTTTTCATTGCTTATCGATTTTGTTACCAAAATATCGCGTTGTTACGTATTATGGATTTCATGCCTCATAAAGAGCCTTTCAATATCGTATAGAAATATTGAAAGGCTACATATTGTAGTCATAAAACTTATTTATAATAAACTAATAAAGCTAGGCTTTACTCGTTTAATATTTGCTTCGAAATCTTTTATGACTTTATATTCATCCGAAGACGCGAGTCTAGTTTCTAGTTACGAAAAATATTGAATAACTAGCGGCTTACTTTCGCTCCGCTCGAGTTTGTTCCTAGTTATGTTTTAACGTTTAGTATAGATTTTTTAAAGATGAGATATTTTCCCGCAGTAAAAATGATCCTTATGTTGACCCGGATAACCAGCTATCATCATATCATATTTCATCAAAATCTGTCCAGTACTTTTTTCGAGATGCGGTCACAGGTAGACAGACAGAAATTCTAAAAACTATAGATTCGGCCTCTGTATCGATAATAATCTGTGTCTAGCCTAGCCACATCGAATGTGTTGCTAGGCTAGAATAATTAAATATTAACAACACATTTCCCTTACATACTTAATTTTTCCCCAAATGCTGAAAGACAAAGTTAAAAACATAGAGAAAGAAATAAAGTTATTTCCCGTTTGTTTTTATTCACGAATAAAATAAAACGAGGTTAGGTACATGAAATAGATAGTATATCGAAAAGAATTATATTAAAATTTTATAAATAATAGCATTGTTTTCAAAACCAAAATATTTATTATTAGCTACTAAGTCCCTAGGTACGTTTTAACGGTTAGTAATGGAATAGATAGACTGTATAATACGTTACTATTACGTATATATAGATGTGATAAGCAGTTGTGAGTTGTATTATAAAGTTTTCTAATGGGATTGTGATAACCTCACAAAACAGCACGCCAATCCGTCACACTTTTTTGACGTGAAAGAAGGCCACACAAACAAACAAACACACTTTCACATTATACTTTCTTAGATTTACGTGAATATTTGATATTTTAAATAAAACTATCTACGAGTTAGTTTTCTTTAAAACATTTTCACATGTATAATATTCCGCCAACCCGCACTTGGCCAGCGTGGTGGACTATGACCTGATTCCCCTCGTATTGAAGGGAGGCCCGTGCTTAGCAGTGGGACGTTAGGAAGGGCTGAATACAATATTAGTATGGATTTATCTTCTGCATACTATTAGGTACCTTAATAATTTTAATGATAGTTCCTAAACATGTTTAAAGGCATTTATGCTGAATTGTTCTCAGAGCTTTTTTTCTCAGAATTATTTAGTGTGAATGGAACGAAAAATATAACCCTCGTTAATATATAAAAAAAAGTTTCCGCTACTAATGGAGCTTTAATTACATGAAAGCTGATATTTTAATAGGCTAAATTGAGTCTATTTTGGTCGCGACTCAAGGTTTTATTTTTTCTAACTTTTGTAGGAGTATTTAATTCTCATATTATAGGCTACGTTATGGAGAGTGTCGATAAAATAGCCTTCAAGAAGAGGTTAATTGTCTAAAACTAAAATCATTTTACAATTCTTTTTATAATTGTAAAAGTCTCTATATATAAGCAATGAAATACTTTCTAGGGTTCCTTACCCGAAGGGTTTCAACGGAACTCTATTATTATGCTTCCGCTGTCTGTCCGTTTGTCAGAGGTCTGTATCTCATGAACCGTAATAGTTAGAGAGTTGAAATTTACATTTAGTTTCACAGAGTATCTACTTTTATTGCTACTATAACAACAAATATTGAATATAAATAAAGATCATAGGATAGTTTTTATCCCGGAAATTATCCCTGAAGGGGATGAAATTTTGTATGGGGAAGCAACCTAGGGACGAACCCGAACGAAGCGAGGGTGAATCACTAGTCCGTATTAATATTATGAATGTGAAAGTTTGTGCGTATGGATGTTTGTTATTTTTTCACGCCGGAACGGCTGAACGGATCTGGATGAAATTTGGCACAGAGATAGATTATAGTCTGAAATAGCCCATAGACTACATTTTATCCAGAAAAAATGTACGGTTCCCGTGGGATAGTTGTATTTTTGTTTTCATAAAGTTAGTCAAAAAAACAGTATTAGTTCATTTGACGTAATAGGTATGAATATATTAAATATGTAAGTTAAATCCTGTTATTATGTCGAGAAAACTTTTTTAACCAAAAAACCAGTTGACAATTTCATAAAACCACTATATAATACCACTATAATATAATAACCACTATTTTTCAGTACCAGTTCACTCTATCAAAATAGCGAATTGTTCCACGTTGACTTTAATATAAACGTGGGTTGTATAATTTTAACATTACTGTTTGTTGTTATATTCAGTAATCAGTGGAAATAACTTTTGTTGTGCCGTCACACAAAAATAGCCAAACATATACGTTGCTATATCTTTGCCTCAATAATTATAAATATTAAAAGTTTTTGCCGAATACAAAAAAAAAATGTTATAAAATTTCTTTTTGCTCCTATTAACATATAATATGTATGTATGTAAGTTGTATGAATGTACGTCTGTATGTACGTATGTATGTTTGTCTGAAACTGGTCGGATTTAGATGATATTTAGTTCATTGATATTTTTATTCACTATAATACGGAGTAACACATAAGATACTGTGAGGTACTTGGGTGCCCCCGAGCGAAGTAAGGTTAAGTCGCTAATTTATATATAATTACTAGCGGCTCATCCTCGCTTCGCTCGAGTTCATCCCTAGGTACGTTTTGACGGTTAGTATGGAATAGATAGACTATATATTATATGATATATGAGCCTATAAAAAATCTAAATAAACGGGCTATCTAATGCAAAAATATATTTTAAATAAAACTATCTTTTCGGATTATTTCGCGGATTTATTTATATTTTTGGTTCCCCAAAAATTTAAAAATTATAATATATATATATATATAAAGAAGCAAGATATGTATTTTTGTTCTTTCTTTAAAAATTAAAAATGCCTGACATAAGCTATGAGTGTTTATTGATGAGAAAACTTTATAAAGAAAAGAACTTTAAACAATTTTTCACAGAAAAATTAACACAAATACTTTACTTGAGATCTTGCAAGAAACATAATTTTTATTCTAAAAGTATATCGTCTTGTTAATGCTAAGAGAAGTTCTACTTTTCTGTTTTATCTTTTCCCTGCGCTATATTTTGAGAGCCCTTCAGTCTCCGGCCGAAGATTTTCTGTTAGTTGAAAGCGAACAAGTGGCTTTTTAAAGTAGTCTCTAATAATTCAAATTTCATTCAAATTGGGGCCCAAAGAGCTCTATGAGTGGGAAAGTTTTCCTATTTTGTTATATTTAATCGTTTAAATCGCTTAATCGATATCGATGATGAAATTTAGTAATTACAAAGATCGCAATTATTGAATGCTAAGGCTTTTTATACATTAGGCTAAAGAAAAACGCCTTACTTCGCGTAAAATTAACTTTTTTTGCATTTTTACCCAAAAGGTGGTTATGTGGAGACTCACCGACTAGAAAAGCCAGTACTACCCACTAAAACCCAACGGAACATTCCTACTCGCCCTGTCTGAATGAGTCTTGATGAGGCGTCGTTAAGAATCACTTACGCATTGCACTCCGCTCGGGTTCGTCCCTAGTTACATTTTAACGTTTAGTATAGATTTCTCAGAGATGAGATATTTTCCTGCAGTAAAAAGTATCTTATATGTCAGCTATCATTATACCAAATTTCATCATAATCTGTCCACTGGTTTTCTTGTGATGTTCACAGACAGACAAACAGACAAACCTTTGTAATGTGTAAAGACTTTTTCAATAAGATTTTCCAAAAAATATTTAATGTACAGATTCGACTTAGAATTTTATTATATCTATAGATAAACTAAGGTCGTGATATTGTCGCAAATAGCAGTAACATTAAAATAGAGATTGCAGTGCACTCGGCGGCAATCGATGCCCTACATTGACTACCGGAACCGACTGAGAACGTGTCGATATCCGGCTGTAACGACCTAAGTTGTTTATTATTAACCACTTGAACCCCGCTGGTGCCTATGGGTACCACTTCCGGCGTTACCGTTAAACCCCGCTGGTACCCATAGGCACCACCTCGCCCGCTGCAATTTTATTACTTATTACATGACGAAATTAGTTTATTTTATGCCAAATGAGTGATACACGCAAACTTTAGAAGTTTTATCAATTATATAATAAAATAAAATTTTAATTAAATGCCGACAACGTTAAAAACAAACGCGTCAAAAATTGTTTAAATTTCAAGTGAAGAGCGCGCGGTTTGCTATTGTTTTTGTGTAATTTAAAATATTTAAACTAGTGAATTTGTGCCGTAAACGTATAAATATTTATTGTTAGTATTCTTTGCCACTATTGAGATACTAATAAGTTTATAATCACGTTATAAAATTAGTTTTTTGGTCCAACGAATCTTGATGTATAAAATTCGTAAAAAAAGTCGCCATTTTACAACAAGAATTTTGACTATTAATCATTGATTTGGTGCCTGATAAAGGTAAATCACTAAAGAAAAACTAATATAATTTCATATTTTCAGTTGTTTGTAGCATATTTCAATATTTTTATTATATAAAATATGTTTATTTACAAATAATACCTATAAGCTGTCAAATTTGACATATTTGAACTCTCATCAAAGACCAGTTAGACATTGACACATGTCGATATGTGATATCGATAATATCAATATTTTAATATAAATATGTCACAGTGGGGAATAAAATGCTAAATAAAATACTCTTACGTATTGTAAAATATAATAGTTATATGTAAAAGCCTAAATACAAAGTCAAACATAATAAACTACACTATAATGGTATTCCCATTATAGTGTAGTTTATTACAGACGTTCATCCATATCTATATAAATAAAAATGAATGGCTAAATTTGTTGCTAAGCGCAAAACTTGAGGACGGTTAGACTAATTAGCCTATTTTTTTTTCAAATATTCATTGAAGTCCTAGGAAGGTTCTTATGAAGAGAAAAAATAGAAAAAAATCACGGAAAAACGTAAAAATCACATTTTTCTTTTTACTTATTACTATATTATTATGAACCCAACCTTAAAATTAATATATACTACTTGAATACATTTGTAAATTCACACTTTCTCTTTCTACGATATACAGTTTGACGTTGACTTTATTTGTTTGTTTGTTTGTACTTCTTTCACGTCGAAACAAAGTGCTGAATATTTGTGATTTTTTGTGTGAAGATAGATAGAAGGCTGAAGAATGAAATTGGCTACTTTTTACCGCGGGAGACTATCTTGTTCCCACTGGAAAACAAGTTATATCTATTTCATACTAACCGTTAAAACGTATCTAGTGACGAACCTGAGCGAAGCGAGGGTGAGTCGCTAGTCTGAAATAACATAAGCGTTCCCTGACTGCCTCGTCGGTCTAATAGTACTGTAAAAAGCTTTAGTAGTAGAGTATATTATTGAGTTGATCTACTGGGAAATACTCAGTAATAATAGTTTAGAAAAGCTCTAAGTAATTTGCAAAACGCCCGCTTCATGTTACGTGGGACTTCAAAAACATAGTTGGCAAAAAAATATATACGTATTAAACTTGTGTCTACCATTTAAGTAACGTAACTTTACTTTACACAGGCATTTAGAGTAAATTAAAGTTTTTTTTGACTATCTAAATGATTCTCTAGAGTAGAGGAAAAGATAATAAAAGGATTGGTAATCCTCGAGAACAGCAAATTTCTTAAAAGAAATCTTTGAATCAATAAATATTATGTTCATCTAAATATTATTATTTTATCAAATTATTTTAAAAATAGCAAGATAGGAGTGCCAGTACATGGAACTAGTGAAAAATAATATTTAAGTACCATATAAGCGGTATAAATTGTTAAATTGAGATAGATATTTTTCTTTTTATTAATTAATATTTAATTAATATATTATGTTACTTTTTCGTAATATATTAATTTACATAAATTAAATTTTTCATGATACGAAAGCTTGCGGGCCAGAACTTTTATTCTCGCATTTATTAATGTTTTTATAATAATTTTATTTGTTATATTTTTATGAAAATTATACTTTATTTAATATTTTTTTATCTAATTTGTCCAAAAAATTACATTGTTTTATTGCGCTTATTTTGATTTTTTAAATACTTATTTTTTATTGTTATAAATAAATATAAAAATTGTAATTGTCTTTTTTTGTGTTTAACGGTTCACGAAAATAATCGATAATTTTTAGTGTTGTGGGGTACATCACTACGCACCAAAATATTATCAGTACATACTACAGTACATAGTACATACATTATTACAGTCAACTTCACATGTTTAAATGTTTAGTTTTTTGAATAAAAAGTGTTAAGTTTTCATGTAGATGATAATGCTTAGCTTGTTCTTTTATAATTTGAGCTAAATTTATATACAGAAACGTTAATTACAATACAACACGAGCGTCTATAAAAAATAACCTCAATTTTTGTCTGTTTTAAGAAAACCATCCAAATTTTGATTACAGTGGCTTATTTTCAAGATTTATGAGTGCATAATTGTAAAGCAAGGACTATTCTTTATTTTAGTATTAGTTTTATTATGAATCCACCTACTATAACTCGGATGATTGATTTGAAAATTGCGCGATGAGCTGCGCAAATACAACGAAAGAGCCGCGAGTGTTATAAAGTTTTGAATTTGATTGTAGCTAACTACTAATATAAATAAATCAAGAAATGGTTTTGTGCGATTACATGTTTATTCATAAAACAGTGTTTCAAATTTAATGTAAGTTTAAACCGTGGTATTGTCAGAAATCAATATATTACAACAACTACTACATTTTCAACTAACACTGATATATTGTCAGCTTATTTATAATTCATCAATAGTTTAAAGTGTATTTTGTATATTGTCATAAATGCTCATATTATTTAAAAACCCAAAAGAGCTAATACATTTTAAATCGGTGCTATATTATTTGAATTATGAGTGTTTTTTTAAATCATGGTTGTATCGGAGAAAAATGACGCGCGGGCTCGGTGTTTAACGGGTGTTGCATGTCAAAAAGCGCGGGGTTCAAGTGGTTAATATACTTATTATATATGTAATAGCTGACCCTACAGGTGTCGTTGTGTACAAATAAAGCTTCTGATATTTGAGTTCAAACAAAATTTTATAGGATACTTTTAAATTTTCTACAAAATTTCCGAACTTTTCCTATGTTTTTCCTTAAAATCTTATTCGGACTGCTATGAATATTTAAAGTTAAATCAGCTAAAACTGTCCAGCTGTTCTCAAGTGACGCATTTACTAACGAACAGCATTTCATTTTTATTTATATATAGATTAGACGTTTACATATAAATAGATACCAGTGGCGAAGGGTGAAATTTTAGCAGAGGTAAGCCGTTCCAAAAAAATAAACAGACAAAAATCATTGATACACTATTTTTATATATCAATGCAAAAAAAAGACATGTAATTGTGAAGATATTTTTCTTTTTTTTATAAGGCTATTGTGTTTTTTAAATACATGTAAAATATTCAAGCAAAATACATTTAACATTTAATATAATAATAAAACCTCATAAAATATTAATAACGCCATCTATGAAAAATCATTACGCATCACTTAGTACGAGTATTCGTAAGTGAAAATACGGGAATTTGATTTTATTTTTCTTTATTAAAAGTGTATTACATCCTATATTTTTTGGGATTCAAATATTATTATTTTTTTTTTGTTAATTTTACATAAATATGTTTGATCAATATTAATATAAATACCGCCATCTTCTTAAATCTCATTAAACTACTTCGTCTTTCTTAGTGATGAAATTGATCTATTGTTTTATTGTATTTTATTTATCAAGCCAAATTGGACGAAAATTATGAAATAATACACAAAAATGAACAATGAGAAGCGCAGGCGTAATATCCTATAGCGATACGTCCGTTTTTAAAATGTCTAAATAACCTATTTAGTATTTAGCTTAATTCGTCAAATTATATTGTTAATTAATGTAACATTTAAAATAACATATTGTTTTTCTCTCTAAACTTAAATAGAATCAGAATATAATAAACATGGAAAACTAAATATTATTTTAATTTAGCACATTCACATATTTTAGCATATCTTTAATAAAAAGTTTTATGAAAATATATAGGTAACTCATTTCATGTAATAATTAAATCATATTTCAATCAAATAAGTATCTTGATGACATGCTTTTTAATTATTGAACAACTAAGTTTATAAAACTAAAGTCAATATTGTGCAAATGAATGCCATAATGGCTAATCGAACTCACCGAAATTAACAAATATGTGAAACACTCACTTTCCACAAACAAACAGCGCAAAATGTCTATATTACACTAAAATCAAGTTAAAACTCAATAAAACAAAAAAATTCTTAAGCAATGCACTAGTAGACAATAACAATCCGCCGTATTATAAAATTTATATTAAATCTGAAATCATTCAAATAATAACATTGCTCGTCTGACGCTTCGCTTGTCAAATTAGGGACGTTTTGTAATTTTTGACCAATCACAGGCAGGATAAGACGTAAAGAAGCAGCTTTTCGAGCAACAAAAATTTGATAAGTGCGCATGCGTAAAATACTAAAAATGAATGAAGTCACGTGACAATGTTCAATCCAAAACATTGAATGAAACACAATTTTGTATGAACGCGGTAAGCTAAAATACAACGTCTTATTGTCGCATTTCTATGAAGAAACGCGTAAGCAATTTGGAGCGCAAAAATGTATTTTGCATTGCTTGTGATTCTTTGCGTTATATTATTTTCAGAAATTGACGTAGTGATAATAAATAGTTCGTTTATTAACTAATTATGTTAATTCAAAAAATAAATATTTATAATGAATGATGGATTATTAGATTTCTAAAAGGTAAGACGGTGGGAATCGTCTTGTATGGACCCTTCGCCACTGATAGATACTGTCTGTTTGTCAAGTTGAGTGATTTTTGTAACTAGTTTGGTAAAATATCTTAATGATTAAAATTAATTTCACGTGTAAATTAAGATTAGTTCTGAAAATTAATTGTAGAGTTGAAAACCTAATACCACCCTGCCGATTGACGAGTGATTAAACAAACGGAAAGAATTTTTAAATAAACGTGTTCTTTGGCGTGAAAACAGGTCTGTGTTCAAAATGCAAAAGTAATTTTACAAATTGGGCCATTAATTCCCTAGAGTAGGGTGTTGGAAATTAGAAATTCTGTTGCGTAAGTTATTACTTATTATTACAATTATAAGTTAAATAATAATTTGGGTAAATACTTTTTTTTGACTAAACAAGGAACACCCTGCTTAAAAGTCCACACAAACGCTTAAAAGTCACCATTTGGCGTAACTCTCAAAGAGTTTTTATATATCGGCTTGTTTTGCCCGATTCGTTAAAAAGATAAGTGATGAAGTTAATTTAAATATTAATATATGTACTCGTCATGTATTTATTAGGTTTATTTACAATCACGTACAATAATACACACAAATATAAAAAATAATATTAAGAACTAGAAACTAAATATAGTGATTACTTACAGATAAACACAGCATGCACAGAAATTATGTTATTAAAATACTAGCGACTCGTTTCGCTCCGTTCGGGTTCGTCCCTACTTACGTTTTAACGTTTAGTATAGATTTATCAGAGATGAGATATTTTCCTGCAGTAAATAGTATCCTATATGTTGACCCGGATAACCAGTTATCATCACACCTAATTTCATCAAAATCTGTCCAGTGGTTTTCTCGTGATGCGTTCCTTGTCTGTCTGTCTGTCTGTTACCGCATCACGGAAAAACCAGTGGAGGGATTTTGATGAAATTTAGTATGACAGCTGGTTATCCGGGTAGTATTAAAAGTATCCTATAATAGTCCAAATAAGATTTGAAGGTAAAAATATCGGGTCAGTTAGTTAATAATATATCTAAAACAAATAACATTTTCAAATATAACTAACTCATTTAAAGGAAACTTAATTATTGTTTAAACTTTATGAACAATTAGATTATATAAGAGCACCGGTTACACGCCATCCGCCCACAAGCTTCGACGTCCAATATTGAACTTCATAACCTTCTACACTTTGTTACTCCCACGCACTTATTATTAACAACTATGTATTTTCAATACGATACTACCGTTTGATCAAACTCTACCTAGTTATTATATAATTATGAGATAAAAATAACTTAACTTTATAGCTACAAAATATGTTTATACTTTTATGTTTTAATACGCCTATACTAGCTCACTTCTGCTTGATGGTCAAGTGATTACCATGTATTGCTGCAGATTCGAAATCTTGGGTTTGAGTCCCTGGACTGAGTTACTGAGTTTTTCTGTTAAAATATTCTCAATAGCAGTCCGGAGTTAGGAAGTTAGCGGAGTTCATCCCCGTGCCTCGTCGTCATGGCCAAATCAGAATGACATCATTACTAGTTAGTTACACATATATGTTAGAATAAAACATAATTTTGGAAGTTTTAATCTATATTTGACTAAGTTTCCGATATCCGGATAACGTTACGGTAGCGTAATATCATCGAGCTGATCTGATGATGGAGAGCCAGGATACTTGAACTTTTCAAAACCTAAACTTTCAACGTAGTCTCTGGCGTGTACATTTAAAAAGGGTGAATTAATCCCACACATTTACGAAATGAGATATTTTAAGCGAGAATTTCCATGACAGCGACTTCACGCGTGAAACCGCATATTATATTCGTTTGACAAGTCTTTATGTCAACCAAATGAATGTGTAAATTCAACTTAATAAAACAAATATATGTATAACATTTCCCCTACACTTGAGTTAATTACTACTAATGTAGTTTTTGAATTATCTGAAATATCTCATTTATTATTGGCTTTAGGGCCCCGTAACGGCTGGTGAAATAAAATTTTAACGTAGAATTTTTTCAGGGTTCAATGCTAACTCGACTGGTCTAAGTAAATTATAAGTAGAATGTATAAAAAAGACGTATCATGTAGTTAGAACACCCCTCTTCACATTTTGGACATCTGGATTCTTTCATGTTTCAAGTGGGTTTTTTGGTATTTTCCTCTGTATGTCATGGTCAATGTCGTCATTTTAAAAATTTAGGTAATCAACATTACGTTTCATATAGCTAAATTATACAGTTCTTATAATTGTTTGGTTATTTCCGAGGGCCATATATTTATTTTGTAATCGACACCTACCTAATAGCTCTTAATGAAATCGCTTCTGAGTGCTGTACAAGATTTGTGCCGAAAATATTTTTAAACTGTTTATTTTGATATAAGGTACCCAATCTTATATATTAGCCGATTAAAGAAATAAACTTAGGTATGTTTCTATTTTTATATGCAATAAAAGAGTACTACATCGCATTTTTACTTAAATAAAACAGATACAAAATGCATTGTATAGAATTCTTTCGTTTTCACTTAACTTCGACTTGTATGAACTACTTCTTACACTTTTGATTTTGAGTGAATTCAGCCCTTTTAATCGTACCATTTTCACACAGTGAAGAATGTTGGCGAACTACACATGTCTTTTGAATTCTAGTTAGGTTCTTTTAGACACAGGTGTCCTCATGATATTTTCCTTCACTTTGTGGGCGAGGCGAGTGGTAATCATGATGAAAACGATTTGCGTATGACTTATGAGAATATGAATTCAAGGGTTCCACGGGTGTAGGGCTTAGGGTTTGGAACCCTCTTCACCTTTTCTTCCAAGCGAACGCGTTACCACTGAGCCAGTGCAACTATCAAACCAATATAACAATAATAAAAACATTCTCTTTATGTAATATCAAAGTCAGAATCTAATTAATGAATCACTGTATTGTATTGCTATTGTATTTTATGAAAAAAACTCGTAGGCGTAAGTTAATAACTTTAATTGAAATAGAAAACGCCCTTGAAACGCACGTGACCAATCAATGCAATTGGAATTGAAAAAAACAACCGTAAAAGTGAGTGCTCGACGCTCGTGTACTGCGGGTATAAAACCCCTGACGAATAGATTGGACGAACTAAAATTGGCTGGGGAATAATAACTTTTATATTTGTTGAGTACTTTTCTAAATATAGCATATTTTTATGTTTCAAATGTAAGAAGTCCTAAAAGAATTAGATACACCATTTCAAGACAAAGTCTGATATTTTTCTTACTTAAAATACCTTGCTGTAATATTATTATTATGAATGCTTTTTTGGTTCGCATATCTGTTTTTAATTTTTTTTTATTTTAATTGTATTGAATTGTTTTAACATATGTATTGTTAGTGTGCTTAAATAGTCATTACTATCGATACACTGCCACTGCCTCGGTGGTGTAGTGGCTAGCATGTACGGCTGCACATCCTGAGGTCCTGGGTTCGAGTCCCGGGTCGGGCCAAGTTTAGTTATTGAGTCTTTCTGTATAGTAAGCCTCAGTAACAGCCCGGAGTTGGGAAGTTGGCGGTGTTTCACCCCCGTGCCTCGGAGAGCACGTAAAGCCGTCGGTCCTGCGCCTTAACTCTCACCGGTCATGTCGAATAGTCGTCCCACCGGAGTATGAGAGTGACAGGAATAGAGAGTGCTCTTGTGTCTGCGCGTACATTTGTGCACTATAATATCTCCTGCGCAGTTGGCTAGTCTCAATGAGATTGGCCGCCGTGGCCGGAATCGGTCAGGAGAACATTATTACTATCGATACAGAGGTCGAATTTGTAGTTCTTAGAATTTTTGCCTGTCTGTCTGTTGAAAACCATTGGACAGATTTTGATAGAATTTAGTATGGTGACAGCTGATTACTCGGGTCAACATATAGGATATTCTTTACTGCGGGAAAATATCTCATCTCTGAGAAATCTATCTATTCCTTATAATGTATCGAGGAACGAACCCGAGCGGAGCGAGGGTGAGTCGCTAGTAATGAATAAATAAATAAAAAAATAATTTTTTATCGCTGCGTCGTCTGAATGCGTTGAAATGATCTATTGCTAATTTATATTTGCAAATATATATAAATTAAAAGCAATAGATCAACCCGCACTTGGCCAGCGTGCAACCCGTACTTGGCCAGCGTGGTGGACTATGGCCTGATCCCCCTCGTATTGAAGGGAGGCCCATGCCCAGCAGTGGGACGTTAAAAAGGGCTGAACACATATAGGTATATTGTATGAGAAATGACACTACCGTCTACCAGTATCTTTCTAACTATAGAATACTAATCAATTTAAAACCAACCTCGTAAAAGGCTACAGCCACCGAGCCGAGCTCATATAAAAGCTCATTATGGCTAATGGAAATCGCTTAGAATATCAGATGAGATGAAGGGAAGAAGGGCTAATTAACTCTTACATAATGGTATGAACAAAAGCATAGTAAGTATGTTAGAATGGAAGTGGGCTGAAACTTTATAGTTTATGTCATACTGGCGATCCGCTTTTGTTTAAAGTGATAGAAATCTGCACATCTGTATAGACTTCATGTTGCATTCGCATTTATTACTAGCGACTCACCCTCGCTCCTCTCGGGTTCGTCCCTACTTACTTTTTAACGTGTAGTATAGATTTCTCAGAGATGAGATATTTTCCCGCTGTAAAAAGTATCCTATATACTACCCGGATAACTAGCTGTCATACTAAATTTCATCAAAATCCCTCCAGCGGTTTTTCCGTGATGCGATAACAGACAGACAGACAAGGAACGCATCATGACAAAACCACTGGACAGATTTTGATGAAATTAGGTGTGATAACAGCTGGTTATCCGGGTCAATATATAGGATACTTTTTATTTCAGGAAAATATTTCATCACTGAGAAATCCATACTAAACCTTAAAACGTAACTAGGGACGATCCCGAGCGGAGCGAGGGTGAGTCGCTAATTTAATCTATACATATAATAAAATAGTAACTAAGCCGAATCTGTACATTAAATATTTTTTGGAAAATGTTATTGATATATACATTATCATCGATACAGAGACCGAATCTATAGTTTTTAGAATTTTTGTCTGTCTGTCTGTTACCACATCACGGAAAAACCATTGAGGGGATTTTGATGAAATTTGGTATGATTATAGCTAGTATAATATATTCCAGAGATTTATCTATACTTTTTAACCGACTTCAAAAAAAGGAGGAGGTTCTCAATTCGCTTGTATATATTTTTACAGCTATTCACGTGTGATAGTGTGTTTGTGACATCAGGAAATCGATAGTTTTGTTTAGTTGACGTGTCACGTGCCCTAATTCACGTGGATATTTTTTGCACTCTTCATGTAATAGAGCGTTCAAAGTCACATAAACATCCATTCATATTGTCCAAAAACCTTTTTAATAAAACCTTATTAATATAAATTAAACCTACTATTAATGCGCTGTAGTTCTTTATATACCGTCTCTAAAATTCTATGTTAATATATGAACGAGCTATTTACATATATTAAAAAAACTACTGAATATGGCCTGATCCCCCACGTATTGAAAGGAGGCCCGTGCCCAGCAGTGGGACGTTAAAAAGGGCTGAGTACAAAAAACACCTACATATATAGATAAACTTAAAAAGCATAACCTTGTTTAAATACAAAATTTGATCCAAATCGTTAGAGCCGTTTTCGAAATACACGAAATAAATTTACATATTATATACAAAAATTGCTCCTTTAATATACAAAATATATAAAACATTTCGGCCTTATCCATTCAAGCCCAGTTAAAACGTATTCCATTTCGGCGATTAGCGGGTACAAACAACACAGCAGATCGAAATAATTAATTGGCTTAGAGCTTTAGTATCATGTATTCAGCCCTTTTTAACGTCCCACTGCTGGGCACGGGCCTCCCTTTAATACGAGGGGAATCAGGCCACAGTCCACCACGCTGGCCAAGTGCGGATTGACGGACTTCACATGTCTTTCGAAAACTTGTTAGGTTTTCTCAGACATGCAGGTTTCCTCACGATGTTTTTCTTCACCGTAAAGCAAGTGGTAATCATGATAGAAATGATTTCGCACATGAAAATATCAGAGGTGCGAGACCCGGGATTTGAACCCGCTTCACTAGGTTTTCTAAGCGAGCGCGTTACCACTGGGCTACCACTGCCTCTTAGTATCATGCAAATGACTAAATATAAATATAAGCTCAATATGAGGGTAGCAATATAGAAATAACAGTCCGATACTTAGCATACCTTGTATATTATAATAAAATACAAATTTATACAGATAAATAAAATTTAAGTGTCTATTTGTAATGTCAAAATAACAGCTTTATACTAAATGCATATTATGGAATTATATACGGTACTTATAAGAAAAACACAATTTTTTCAATTTTTGTCTTTCTGTCTGTCTGTTTGTTCCGGATAATCTCCGAAACGGCTGGGACAATTTTAACGGGACTTTCACTGGCAGATAGCTGATATTATAAGGAATAACTTAGGCTACTTTTATTATAGGAAAAGAATTAGGGTTTCGCTCAAAAAAATTAAAACATACCCAGGGACGCACCCGAGCGAAGCGAGGGTGAGTCGCTAGTCTATAAATAAAAAAAGAATTGTTGTTCGTTCATAAGCGTATTTGAAAACGACTGGACCGATTTAACTAAATTATTTTCTAAATGTTTTAAATAGTCCGTGTAGGGTTTTTGGAGTAAAAAAATTGGGAAAACTGGTCGAAAAATTGGAAAAGGTATTTTTCTGTTGCTCTTTTGTATGAGCTCGAAGATCATGAACAAAACTATTAAAATCTGGACAGAACAAAATCTGCCGGGTCAGCTGTACTTAGTAAATTACGAGCTCAATATAAAGTTCCTACTTGCTCAATTAAGCTTAGATTATAAAATTTGCGATTTTTTTTCCGATATCATTGACATAAAATTATTAATCTCCTCGATTTATAAAATGAAAATCTCTCATAATTTCCAGGTTTAAAGTCGCTTGTTGATCAATACCTCGTTTAATAACTTGGCAGATAATTGAGTGAGGATGGAGGGTGGAGGCAAATTGCTTCCACTCTCCACTCTCAGCTCTCAAACAAATTGAATTTCGACAAAATGTTATCCAATTGCGCTTATGTTAATCCTCCCTTGTAATTGCTTTAACCTGCTCTTTTAAGTTAGTACTGGTATACATGTCCGTCCGTGTAGTGATATATCAGGTAAACTAATGAAATATATTGAGTAAACGAGATAATTTTAGTAAAATAGACAACCTATAGAATATTCTATATCTGTACTTATCTTTAGGCTTAAGGTTGTTGAATGTGCAAAGAACCGTGTCCCGATTTGGGCCATGTTGGGTTCATTAATGAATCGCATACTAACGGATAGGGGTTTACGAATATATTCACGGAAAAATAGTTTCATTGTTATTCGAAATGAGCGTATGATTATAGGCAACCCAACACTGGTGACCAATTGACGTTTATATCTGTGAAGATCCTTCATCGGTACCGTCAAATCTTATAAATATGTCTCCCATTACTGTTGATGGAGGTTTTATTGGCTGTGTCAGATACCTTGTATACCCTAAATATCAAATAATAGTTGCTATATGAGCGCAACAACCTACGGTTCGAGCCCCATTTTTGCAAGTACAATAGAAGGATTTTATTGAGTCTTTTTCTTCTATGTTTTTATCGGCCAGAACGTAAACGTAGTATTTTGTTTTATTTACATGTCTAGATTGAATCTTTCCTTTAATAAATACTATATTACAATAATATTTTCACAAATGAATGTATAATAATAATATTTTCACAAATGAAATGGTTTCTGCTACCCCAATGTAACGCAATTGACTTTCTTGCTAACAAAGTATGCCCACCAAATACGCTTATAAGAACGATATATTCTATCGATATAGGCTATAAACTATCTTATGATATATGAGCTACGTCGGGACTCGTCATAACCCAGAACCTGTACTATCCGGGACACGGTTCTCTCTGAAACTAGGTAGGTACCTGTTCGATTTAACCGACATTTTTGTTATATTTTAAAACCTTTCCACTGAGGGTGTAAGCTATCTTACATCATGCTTAGGCCCTTAGAAGCGGAGAAGTTATACAAACTGTAGATCAAAATCCAATAAAAAAATCGGACAAGCGTGGGTCGAATTCGCACATGAAGGGTTCCGTACCATCGTAACATGTACTTTTTATTAATATGACTGTTACTCTATGTACCTATGTAGTATATTAATTTCGATGATCGATTACGAACGTTAAAAAATATATTTAGTATGTTTATATTTATTTATTTTTATTATTTGTTATTATAGCAGCAATAGAAATACATACTCTGTGAAAAATTTCAACTCTCTACCTGTTACGGTTCATGAGATACAGCCCTCTGACAGACGGACGGATGGACAGCGGAGACTTAATAATAGGGTTCCGTGGACACCTTTCGGGTACGGAACCCTAAAAACATAACGTATAAATAAACTTGAGGAGCTTCCAAATTTCAATTACTCGTTACAAATACTCTAGTGTTGAAAAAAAAAATTATGTGTAGGACTAATATCTGTAATATTAATTTCAGAAATCATGAGGTTGGTGATGCCTGGGTGCGTTGGCGATATTCGCAGCATGCCTTACGTGAGGCTACTTTTGCTCATCGTTGCTATGTCTCTGTATTTAAATATGGGTAAGTCTATAATTTTAGTTATTAACCGACAGAAAAAAAGGAAGAGGTTCGCAATTCGACACGTATATTTAGTTCTTTTTTTATGTTTGACCATGCATAATTTTTTACAGTGTAGTCCAATTTCGATGAATCTTTTTTATTGCACAGGTACCCTACCTTAAAGTTGGTTCCATTTAAGTTTGAAAAAAAAGTAAAAACTTAAAAAAAAATTTAAAACTGACTTAAAAAAAAACATTAAAAGTAAAAAATAACTGATTGGTAGTTTTCATTTACTATAGATACCTAATCAGATATTTTCGATGTCAGTGTGCTTTAATTTATATCGGCTTTTAGTGTTTTTTTTAAAGTCGGTTTTAGTCAGTTAAGTTTTAAAATCCACCGCTCAACGATCCAGTAATGGTATTCCTGCAAGGCTGGAAATTCTTTTAGTAACTCATAGCATGCTAGGTACGGTAACGACCTAGCAGCCTGCTCATCATCAGATCTTATACATATTTGACGACACGTTTGGCTCAGTTTGTAGTGACCCTACTGTCTGTGCCAGCGGTCGCGGGTTCAAATACCGCTGGAGGCACTCATTTGTGTGAAAAGCACGAATGTTTGTACTCCAGTCATAGGTGTTTATATTTATAATATGTATGTATTTAAAGTAATATGTGTGTAATTTATCAACATACAGTATCCATAGTACATACACAAGTATCCATAACACAGACCTCATAGCTTACCATGGAACTAGATGTTTATGTGTGTTAATGTCCCAACATATTTATTTATTTATTTTTTTATATTTTTGAAAATGATTTACATTTTGAGAGTAAAAATTAAGACTTGTTATTGTAAGCTTGGAATTTTATTACGATTTAGTTAATCTGCACTAATATTATAAAAAGGGATAGTTTGTGAGTTTGTGACGTTGTAGGGGGTAATCTCTGGATCTACTGAACCTATTTAGATGAAATTTTGCTAAGAAAATAGTTTGAGACCCTGGGAAGGACATAGGATACTTTTTATCCCGGAAATCATCCCTGAAGGGGGTGAAAGTAGGGATGAAAGTTTGTATGGGGAATCAAGCGAAGCGAGGGTGAGTCGCTATTGAGTATAAAGCAATAAAATAGATACTTAGCTTTCGTTACTTTATGGCCCATAAGCTATATGTATTTAAACTTATGTTCCGTCGCATCACAAGAGGATGGCAAGCTACTTTATATTTTATATGACACAATTATATTTACATAAGTGACTAAAAGATACGACGGATGTAAGCTTAGAGACAGACGTGGGTCGCTACTAAATTATTTATTAACTAGCGACTTACACTCGCTTCGCTCGGGTTCGCCCCTAGGTTGCTTCCCCATACAAACTTTCAACCCCATTTTTACCCCCTTAAGGGATGATTTCGGGGATAAAAACTATCCTATGTCCTTTCTAGACTCTCAAACTATCTTCTTACCAAATTTTATCTAAATCGGTTCAGTAGTTTCGGAGCCTATTCGGTACAAACAAACAAACAAATCTTTCCTCTTTATAATATTAGTATAGATATACACTTTGTTTTACACCACAAAATGATAAAATGATAATAACAAAACGTATCAAAAATAATCCAACATGAGACACATTAGGCGGTTTTATCGCTAGGTAACGACTTCATCCCTACAATATTTAGGTTAGAAAATATATAAGACTAAATTTCTTGAAGAAAACACAACTGTACTGAGTGATAATCAAACCGGTGACCCGCTAATATAACCTAAGTGCAGCCACTGAGCTAAATGTTATACTTAAAATATACATTACCCTCAAAGCTTATGTAAATCATTAAATTTTGTCCGTTTCAAATCTTTTGCACAAAATCCGGCATGAAAGTTTCCCTGTAACCGCTAGTTAGAAGTTATAACAAATGTTGGAACGTGAAATTTAGTTTATTCTATAATAAATTTGAGTAATGTTCGTTTATGATGTAACTTTCTGGACTTTGTTATTAAATATTTTACATATTAATTACATTGTAACTAAGCCGAATCTGTACATTAAATATTTTTATGGAAAATCTTATTGAAATAGATATTGTTATAGATACGATTTTTAGAATTTTTATCTGTCTGTCTGTTACCGCATCACGAAAAAACTACTGGAGGGTTTTTGATGAAAGTTATGATGAGCGATGACAGCTGG
The DNA here is from genome assembly GCA_905404265.1 of Fabriciana adippe. Taxonomy (NCBI): domain Eukaryota; kingdom Metazoa; phylum Arthropoda; class Insecta; order Lepidoptera; family Nymphalidae; genus Fabriciana; species Fabriciana adippe. Next base: position 1,885,093 of record FR989993.1, read on the forward strand.
TTATCCGGGTCAACATATAGAATACTTCTTACTGCAAGAAAATATCTCATCTCTGAGAAACCTGTAGGTACTACACGGACGAACCCGAGTGGAGTGAGGGCGAGTCTTATATACTATATATATATTCTATCTCTGTGCCAATGAGATACATTTAATCTTTATTTACATTAAAAAGATTAGGTACATCATTATTGTTTATCATCTATATAATTAGTGACTAGAAATCAGTCGGTAAATATAAACAAACTACTTAATTTATCATAAAACTTTAATAGCGCACGTTTAAGGCATTAACTAATCACCTTTGGTACTAAATATTGGATTAACAAAACGAGATGCTTACCCTTCCCTCGCTAAAGGGTTACTAATAAGGTCATAACCTAGGTAACAATTTTATTATTAGCAGTACCTCCAGGTTTGTTTCGGTGGTCTAGTGGCTAGCATGTACGGTCACAGATCCAGAGGTCCTGGGTTCGAGTCCACGTTCGGACCAAGTTCATGTATTGAGTATTTCTGTCAAGAAATTCTTAGTAACAGCCCGGAGTTGAGAAGTTGGCGGTGTTTTACCCCCGTGCCTCGGAAAGCACGTAAAGCCGTCGGTTCTACGCCGTAACTCTCACCGGTCGTGTCGAGTTGTCGTTCCACCGGAGTATGAGAGTGACAGGAATAGAGAGTGTACTTGTGTTTGCGCGTACACTTGTGCGCTATAAAAAATCTCCTGCGCATCAGGCTAGTCTAAGAAATTGGTCAGGATTACCTCCAGGTACTGTTAGTTAGGGGGATATTCTATAGTACAGTGATGGGCCATTAAGACGGTGGTGGTTCCTTTAGTTTTTACTGGGAAGTACGGTTTTTATAGTCAAAAAGAGTCTTGTATATTTTCAGGTGATATGAGTAAATGTCTAACCTAACTTCCTAACTAAAAAAAAGGTCATTGACTTATCTGTGTACTAAATTTTATCCATAATCCGTCCAGACGTGAAAAAGGTACAAACATACACACATTATACACTTTCACATCTATAATTGTAGTGTGAATATTATAATTTTAAAGAAATTGTATCAATTACAATATAAGTAATTGCTCTAATAAAATGTAAGGCGCTTAGTCTACGGTAAGTATCCGACTACCTCATACTACGAAAATTGAATGAGAACATTATTTTTATCGTTTTGGGGTAAATTGTGTTTATTGCAACATTAAATATATTTATAGTAAAGTTAGATATTACCCAGTCTAATTATATATTACTAGTGATCACCGTGTGGTTGAAAATCAACCGTAATTCATTAAGTTATATATTTATTGTCTTGCATATGTTACAATATTAATTTTTACAATAAACATGACTTTAACAATAAACATGACTTTAACAATAAACAAAAGAGTATATATGCGCGTGTGTGTCAAATACATGGTAGTGTGTGTAATGTTTTTTTTTTATTGATTTAATGTATTTTTATGCGTAATTAAAAAATTAGCATTCTGCACTCCTTCTCTATATAAACTATAAGTGTGGGAAATCTCATACTCCTCCGTCTGCGCAATTTTCGTAAAATGGGGTACAAAATTTTTGCTTCACTTATTAATATATAGATACTATTATGTATAGAGTTTTTTGTATGTATTATAAATTTTCGAACGAAAGTATTGATTTTAAAAAGTGTCATTTATATACATAGCTATGGAGCTAAAACAACTTATCAAAAATATCTTATAGTGCTAGGTAATTTTTTCATAAAATAAATTAATTTAAATAATTTAAATTTGTAAAAAGAGTAAAATATGCCATTTCCGGGAAGAAACTTTCATATTGGAAACACTACTAAAACACTCATACATACTTTCTTAACGTGAATATTTGCGCGAATGCTAACTTATTTTTTTTCGGATTTTTGTCACGGTTTTATTTTGTCGGGAATAGATAATCAAAGAAAAAAGCAGGAAAATCCGAAAAAATACTTTGAACTAAGACAATAATAAAAAAAAATTGTACTTTACTGAACTTTAAACACATTAAAATGCCTGCCACGTTAAAATACCTGCATTAAAATGAATGAAAAGCTTACATTAAATAAAAATATAATTAACATTAATTAACACCTCCTGGATAATTTCTAAGAAATTATGGATAGTTTCTAAGAAATTAACTGTTAACTGACACGCCGGCGTGCTCGCGATTCGCAACGGGTTATTTAGTTGTCCTTTTATTTATATGTATTCTTATAGTGTAGTAACTAGGTATGTATTTTTCGATGCATTGTTAGAATTTACGATCGCCTAATATAGACGACACGTTTGTAGTGACCCAAACTGTGCCAGCTGTACTTGCTATGAGAGCGGTCGCGGGTTCGAGTCCCGCTGGGGGCATTCATTTATGTGATGAACACGAATATTTGAACTCCAGTCATGGGTGTTTGTATTTGTAATAAGTATATATTTAAGGTTAAATATGTGTAGTGTATCAACTATCTGGTATCCATAACACAGGCCTCGTAGCTTACCATGGAACTAGATGGTGCTGTGTGTTAATGTCCCAACATATTTATTTAAATTTATTATAATTTGAAATGACACTGATATAAACTATACTTGAAAAATAATTATTTCATATATATTTATAGGGGCGGCAGTATTTCAAGCGTTGGAGAGTCCGGCGGAAAGAGAGACCGCGAGGCGCGTCGGAGAGATCAAGACCAACTTCATTAAATATCACCCCTGTGTCTCAAGTAAGTGATAAAAAAACAATATTTTAATTTTTATTATCTTTCAAATTTTTATTATCTGTTCAACAAAATAATATTTGATATTATTATTATATAAGTTATTTTTTTTTTCATGTTATACAGCAAAAGTGACAATTCATTTTCAAGTTTTATACAGTACTAGCGACTCACCCTCGCTCCACTCGGGTTCGTCCCTACTTACGTTTTAATGTTTAGTATAGATTTCTCAGAGATGATATATTTTCCCACAGTAAAAAGTATCCTATATGTTAACCCGGATAACCAGCTATCATCATACCAAATTTCATCAAAATCCTTCCCTCCAGTGGTTTTTACGTGATGCGGTAACAGACAAACAGACAAAAATTCTAAAAACTATAGATTCGGCCTCTGTATCGATAATAATATGTTTTTCTATAAGATTTTCCAAAATATATTTAATGTAAAGATTCAGCTAGTTAACTAGTTGGAATTTTATTATATGTACCTACAGAAAAACACTAATTTTAAGAAGATGAATGACCGGAGAGTCTGTAGCATTTATAAGACCTCACGTAAGAGGGGACCCCACTATAGTATAATAGGATAATATTTAATTGTCTACACTCTTCAAGTGCCCTATGACCCCATACGTCTAAATCCGGCCCTAAGTAAGTATATAAAGTTAGAAAGTTTTGCGTTTAAGACATAGACTATATAGGATTCATTATCTCCATACATTTTTTATGTAGGTAAACCCTAGTAAATTACATAACAGTTAATTATTTTAAACTGTGAACTTCTCGCTGCAGATAAGAGGAGATAAGAAGGTATGTGTAATTTCCCTTCGACACAATCACGCGACAGAACAAAGTGCTTAACATATAATTATAATATTTACTGTTTTGTGTACATTGTAAACAATGATGCACTATCTGACACGCGACACGCGTTTATATACTAAATATTGGTATTAATCATGATACTGACCTTAAAATTATTGATCTATAAAAACACTACTCACAGAAACTAATATTTAAACCTCCAAACTATTTATAATATGAAAGCAATACAAGAAATTACCTTTAAATAAAACTATCTTTTTGGATTTTTTCGCGGATTTATTTAGATTTTTTATTCCCGACGTTTCGATTGCTTTACAGCAATCATGGTCACGGGAGAGACTTGAAAATCAAAATAAATCCGCGAAAAAATCCGAAATGATAGTTTTATTTAAATGTCAAATATTCGCGTAAATCTAAGAAAGTATTAAGAAATCACCTTTTAATCGTGCGAAGAAAAAATTGACAATATAAAAAATATCTTTATACTAGCCACTCACGCTGGCTTCGCTCGGGTTTGTCCCTAGGTACGTTTTGATGATTAGTATGCATTAGATAGACTATATATTATATGATATATAAGCCTATAGCCTTCCTCAATAAACGAGGTATCTAATGCAACAATATTTTTTCAAATTGGATTGTAGTTCCTGAGCTTAGCGCGTTCAAACTTTAAACAAACAAACTCTGTCGCTTTATTATATTAGTAAGCGAAATACCATACATTGATTGAACAGGTCAGAAATTATAAATGCTACTACTTGAAATTTGCCAGTATAGACAAATAAAATTGAAGTGTCTGTTTGTAATGTCAAAATAACAGTTTTATACTTAATGCGTATGGAATTATATACGGTACTTATAAGAAAAACACAAAATTTAAAATTTCTGTCTGTCTGTTTGTTCCGGCTAATCTCCGAAACGTGTGGACCAATTTTAACGGGACAGGACTTTAATTACATCTTTTTGGGGCAGATTAATTATATCCCGAAGAAAAACGTGTAAGGAGGTACCTGTACCTCAAACAATTGAAATAACTAAAAAAAAATCACGCTAATTTCAAATTTGGTGATTCGTGAGAGAATGATATGCTAACAAATATACTTTTGCATGTATTATACAAATATCAGCAAGTTTTTTTTTATCTGAATTATAGCAACATATGTGAAAAGGAGGAGAGTGTTTTTATGTGCACGTTAAGCAATATTTTTAACAATTGCACTTAAATCTATTTTCATAATTCGTTGTGAAATGAATAAATTATCTACTTCTAGGGTAGTCTTGTATTTATTTAAAAACAACCGGCCTAATTTGCTTAAAACCCTTACTAAACCGAGAGGTCTAAACTTTTTCAGTGTAGGAACAACTGACATGGATCACTGCGATAAAGATCTTTCTAAATTTAACCTCTAAGGGAGTAAAATGGCGAGTTTATATATAAAATTAGCATTTCATACTAAGTTTTCAATTCTTTTTAATGGCTCCAAAGCGTCCCAGTTGAGCATAAATGACTTAACTAATGTCAACTTAATATTATTGTATTTCTCATTGCATTAAACGGTTGAAATAAAAAAAAACAAAAAGTGACGTAGACAAAAGTTGACTCATCTAATAGAGACCTCTTCCAATCACCCCATGCATGTGGAGAAAAGTGTTACGTGCAAGTTATAGTGTTTAATGCTTTGCGACGCAATTTATAACATGGTTATAAGTTGCTTCTCCATAAAAATTTTCACTTCCATTTTCACTCCCTTAATGATTTTCGGGATAAGCCTTTCGGGATAACCTATGTCCTTTCCATTTCATTTTGGGATAACCTATGTCCTTTCCAGGATCTCAAGCTATCTTCTTACCAAATTTCATCTAAATCGGTTCAGTAGTTTCGGAGCCTATTCGATACAAACAAACAAAAAAAACTTTTTTTTCTTCTTTATTAATATTAGAATAGAATAGATAATTATTAATATTCTGCAAAACTCTAAAATACGAGTAAGTACGTAGGCGAAATCGAGGCGGATCTTTTGTATAATACGTAGAAGTCTTATGGTTGCCTAGGTGACGGACGAATAACATTGCTTATACCATCGCCCAGACAAGAGTAAATACGAGTACATTTAGAACTAACTACAGCCGCGTGTATGTGTTTACATACAGCCATAGATAAACCATGAAACGTGACTCACGTTTTGCTTACAGTGTCGGAACGGACAACTATACAAGTAGTTTATTTTTAGATCTACTAGACAAGTTAAAATAAACTTAAGTATATAAGATTAAGAGGCAGTGGTAGCCCAGTAGTAACCCGCTCGCTTGGGAAACCGAGTGAAGCGGGTTCAAATCCCGGATCTCGCACCTCTGATATTTTCACGTGCGAATCATTTCTAACATGATTACCACTTGCCTTACGGTGAAGGAAGACATCGTGAGGAAACCTGCATGTCTGAAAGAACCTAGCAAGTTTTCGAAAGACATGTGAAGTCCGCCAACCAGCACTTGGCCAGCGTGGTGGACTATGGCCTGATTCCCCTCGTATTGAAGGGAGGCCCGTGCTCAGCAGTGGGACGTTAAAAAGGGCTGAATACATACAATACAATACAATATAAGATTAGTATTATGTTTTAATTTAGATTATTATCATTTGTACATAAAACGTTTTATTCAAAATTTCTCTTCAAAATTATTTTAAATGGATGGAATAATTAAGTCCACCCATAAATATGGAATGATTAATTTTGCCCTTAGAGCGGAATAAATAATTCTACCATTAAAGGGTTTTCTCTTGAAATTTATATGAGATCAACTTTAACATATAATCTACATAAAAACATGAAATTTGTTTGACAATTGCCAAAAATATTGCGCAACAAAATATACAAAAGAGATAAACCTAATAAATCCTCCTGTTTTCTAAATCAACCACTTGAATATTTGAATTTTGATCGCACACGGTAGTGTTGCCTGGCTGAAGTGCTCCACCATGTACGTAATAAATAACTCATTGTATTTGTTTATCTTTCTTTCTTTTGTCTCTCTGTCTTTTGACTCTCTGTCTCTTTAATCGCAGTCTTTGATTTTGAGATGTTGCCACTGCGTTACGTTACACAATCCAACACTTAACACTTTTCAGCCATTTTTAACGTCGCACTGCTGGGCACGGGCCTCCCTTCAATACAAGAGGGATCGGGCCATCGTCCACCACGCTGTCCAAGTGCGCGTTGGCGGACTTCACATGTCTTTGGAAAACTTGTTACGTTCTCTCAAACCTGCAAGATTTCTCACAATGTTTTCCTTCGTCGTAAAACAAGTAGTAGTTATGTTAGAAATAATTCGCACATGAAAACATCAGTTGTGCGGATTTGAACCCGCTTCACTCGGTTTCCCAAGCGAGCGCGCTACCATTAGGCTACCATTTCAACAAATAATGAAAGAAAACATTTAAGGCACTTGTATGATATCTTAATGATTTCAATATGATATTTTAATTAAATAAAGTTTGTCGAATTAATTATGTGTATTAAATTAATAAAAGCGATAAACACATCGTGACTCGTGACTCTTTGTTACTGTGTATTTCTCCGTATTTGATATAAACATTGCAAGTGACGAGTTTAATTAACGTTTTTGACCAACTTCTAAAAAGGAGGTTGAAATCTATGATATCTTGGTGTGCGGTGAAGTGTGAACCAATTTTAATTAATGTTTTTTAATTTGTCAAGTTAAGTCGTTTTAGCGATTACAAGACACAAATACACATACAGAATTTTTGATAATAGCTTGTGATTTAAATATCATGCAAATAACCATATAAGCACAATACAGACAGGCCCTTTAATTTATATATATTAAGTATCTTTGAATTACTTATGTCTCTGGTCGGTTTTCATTACAATATCCTCTAGTTCTTTAATTGAAGCCCTAAATTATAATTTCATTAATTAAAAACCTGCAGAGTATTGAACTTTTAAATAAAAACTCTTTATCAACTAACGTAATTAACGTTTTTGTTGTAATTTATTTTGTCATTTTATAACTTACTTTATAAAGATAGGAACAGAATGATGAGAAAAATCATTAACTTATCATGTTGATTGCAGAGCAATTTTATACTTATTAAAAATAATGACAAATATATATCAAATTACTTAATATCATAGATCGTTAAGAACCCACCACTGCGCGTGCGCCGATTACCGATAACTTTTAACTGAATACCGTGAACTGTACACAGTTGAGTGACGATCGTAGCTCCGAACGGCCACGTATACCGAGAGTTAACTGCCATTTTATATCAATTCGTTTAACTAAAATGTATCAAGATGACATCCAAACTGCTTTTTAATACCAAAGTTGAAGTTTTCGCGCTATTTTTTGAGCCTAATCATCCTAAGCGATTCTTTAAATACAGTTGACCATAATAATAACCGTTCCGGTTGTTCGGTGCGGACATTCGAAAATTAGTTGACGAAGATTGCATTAATAAATATTTGAACGTTTTCTTTCTGATGGTTTATAATTAATAGTATTGTGATCTATTCAAAAGTTAAATAAACATTTAAGTTTTGTGCGTAACGAATTAAATTTTTAAACAAAATGCCTGAAGACAAGAAAGTGGATCGGCCAAAGTACCCTCGTATCCAGTCGTATGGAAGCATGAGCTCGGCGAGAAGCGATGACGATATGACGGTCCATAGCCAGTTGTTCCCATATCCGAAGAAAATGATTGTTCCAAGAGAAATCCTTTACGAAGAGGAGCATCCACCGTTCCAACCATTATTTGCAACTACGAAAATTTTCGGCAAAGCAAGATTTACTTGCCTTCTAGTTATGTACATCCTATTCTATGTAACGTATCTCGTCACTGGGGCTTTGGTGTTCTCTGCATTAGAGACTCCATTGGAAAATCAAGTGTGGCTCGACGTGATACGCGCTAAACAGGACTTCATGGCGAAATATCCTACTGTTGTTGGTAAGTCACATACTAAAAAAACTTTTCAACGCTGCTTTTTCGACGTAACCGTATTCTATGAAGAAAAAATAACTTCACACGTTTCATAAAGACTAAATAATTTACTTTATAACTTTTACAGCTTTTTAAACTTAAATTATTAATTAGTTTTAAATTGAATACAATCGATATTTTAATAGAAACAGACTATCCATTTTAAGTCCTAAGAAGCCAAATAAAGTACATCGCCCCAAATCTTGGATAACGACTTCATAGACCTGTCGACCCTTACCCCGTGCTGTTATAAAGTGTATTTTATGTACGAAAAATAAATATTTGGGTTATAAAAAATAAATTTACTCATTCCGTCTAGATAATAACGTGGAAAAGATACATTATTGTACATTATAATATGATCTGTATAAATCTAAAACTTTTTGTTTAAATTCAATACGTATTCCTCGCGATACAGAGCAATGGTTAAAGCTTACCTCAAAATATAATAATTTTACCAAAAATGCCATAATCGATGGGACATAATGTACTTTTGTTCCAAAGCCTTGACCCCTTGTAACTAAAGCCATCAACGAGTTTTGAATTATAACATGTAATTACGTAATCTAGCGATGATCTCATTTCACGCTACCATTTATTTTTTGGATTAAGTTAATTATAATTTTATACTAGCGACCTGACTTAACTTCGATCCTTAATATGCCCCATGTTAAAAATCTCAAAAAACAGAAGCCTTTTTCTTTTAGGATTTAAAAAGTTTATCATCCCTCCATTGAAAATCCCATTGAAATAGTTAAAGTTGTTCCGGAGGTTAGTGAGTACAGACAGGTAGACAGTTTATCCATCATTCTTACCTGTTGCATTGGCTTTGGTATCGTACAAACAATCAAATTATAGGGTCTTAATCAATTTTATTTATAATCAAAGGCACATAAACAACATTTTATATTTTCAATCAATTTTATTGTGATCCTTTTATATTTCTTTAGATTAAAAATAGTCAGAATCGAATCAATACTTTCCTTGAATAACGATGAAAAAGCTTTATATAAAAGCTATAATGTATAAGTTTTTTTTCATCCACTTTCGGTATTATAGGAAAATTGAGATTTCTCGTAAATCCATTTAAGGTTTTAATAATAAACTAGCGACTTACCCTCGCTTCTCTCGGTATTGTACCTAGGTACGTTTTAACGGTTAGTATAGAATAGACTATATATACATATATGTACAATGTATACACATACATATACATACATACATATATATACATACGTATATATATACATAGGTATAGAAAAGTAGATAAGTATCATAAAAAATAATAATATATATCCCTTACTTGAGAAATGATTGATTTAGTACTTTTTGCGTGAAACGCGCACATCGATTTGAGTAAGTTAGTCTTTATAGGTATAGATAAGAACAGATATTGCGAGTGTACCATAGGAGATAGTCATACTATTCAGGACTTTTCTATACGTCTTTCCAAGACCTACAATTTTTTGGTACATTGTTTTGATGTATGTCTTATGGCTTAGCCAGCGCATGGTTTCTAAGGAGGACTCGATAAAACCAGTTATTGTGTTTTCCCGTGGGAAAGGAAGATTTTCCTGAAGTAAGAGGTATCCTAAATGTTGACCGGAGTAATAAGTTCATTACTTTTTAATTGAAACTCGCACACACAAACGTCTGTTTGTCTATACCAACAAACAGACAAAAATTTTTTAGAACTATTGTTTTCGGGTCTATATTGTGTACGTAATACGTTGCAGTCATTGTTTTTAAGAAATATTTCATGTACAGATTTCGCTAAGTTACTGCTTTATTATATTTAGTATAGATACAATAAATTACATTCTCATAATTAAGTAACATTTATTGAACTTAATTGTTGGGTAAAAGATTAATAGCTTCCTGATTACCCACTTGGAAAGTCATTCTGCGTAAATAAAGACAGCTAAATAATATATTTAATCGATATTTATTTGTTACCATACCAAATACTGAATAGAAATCCATACTAATCCATACTAATATTATAAACTAGCTGCTCACCCTCGCTTCGCTTGGGTTCGCCTCTAGACAAGAAAAAATCTATCCCACGGGAACCGTACATTTGTCCGGGATAAGAAGTATCCTATTTATAATTCTAATGTATTAACTATATTATTGTAAAGATTCATCAAAATCCAATCAGTTGTTTTTAAACTATTCCACGGGCACTCTTTAATTTTGGGGGATGAAAAGTAAAAAAAAATCTAAAATATTGACCGGGGATATAAGGGGGGATATAAGGTACCACCATGCAAAATTTCATTTAAGTCGGTCTAACAGTTTCGGAGATTAGCCCGTACAAACAGACAAACAGAAAAACAGAGAATAAAACATTTGAAAAAAATCTGGATTCTTCTATTTCTCTTCTTACATCCCCCTGACTCGGTTTTTATCATTTTTTTTTCTATGTACAGACATTCGACCTCTACAGTTTTATTATATGTATAGATGTGAAAGTTTGTGAGGATAGATGGATGGATGTTTGTCACTCTTTCACACCAGAATCGCTAAACGGATCTGGATGAAATTCGGCATAGAGATATATAATAGTCTGGAATAACACATAGTTTACTTTTTATCCCGGAAAAATATATGGTTATGAAGCGAACTTAGAGTGAGTCGCCAGTATTCAATAATTACTTGACCTATTTCAAAAATTATTATCTCACACTTCCGGCAACATTAATATTCGATACTTCGATACTGTGATCTAAAGGATAAAATTTCATTAAAAGCATTCTAAACTTTTTTTTTAATTTAATAAGGCATCGCTCTTAAAATAAAGTTCATTCCTTAAAAAAGAAATTATAAAATATACCATAGATTTTTTTTTATGGTAATCGATTTAAAAAAAAACAATTACCATAAAAAAAAATGAATTATAGACCTTCTCTCGTGAAGTTACTTATGATTAGTCGTACATTTTATTTTCATACAACGTTTTAAAAAAAAATATATAAAAGATAATTTTGTAATCAACCAGTGACCTAAGATGAACTAAGCAAACTAAATTAGGTCCCTACGGCGCGGTGGTAAAATAAATAATCATGTAAAATATTCGTAAATTTTCATATTACGATATTTGATCTCAATATAAAATTCTAGATTAAGAACGTCGGATTTGAATAACTGAATTAATAATGAATCGAATAAATAGATAATAACATTTTGTTTTTGTATAAGAAACATTATTGTAATTTTATTCAGATTTATAAGTTTTTTTTTTGTCGTAGGATTTATTTATATTAATATTATGACTTGAGTAAAAAATCTAGATAGTTTAATGCGAAATAATAATAAATAACTACTCTCCATTCAAAGTACAAACCTTAAAAAGATCAATTTCTTTTTTTACTTAAAATTGATAATTATCAATTTTAAGATTATAATCTATACAGATAAATAAAATTGGAGTGTCTGTTTGTAATATTAAAATATCCGCTTTTTACTAAATGCATGTGGATGTATACACGGTATATATACTAAAACAATTTTTTTTTTCAATTTTTGTCTCCCGTAGTTTTTTACAATCTCTAAAATGGCTAGACCGATTTTGACGGGACTTTCACTGGCAGATAGCTGATGTAATAAGGAGTAACTTAGGCTACTTTTATTTTGAAAAAAAATATTGTTTTGTGAAGCAACCTAGGGACGAACCCGAGCGAAGCGAGGGTGAGTCACTAGTTATCACTAAAAATTGAGTATGTTATATTAATTAAAAATTACTCAATTAGTCGAGTAGGTAACTTAGTGAGTAGGTCCTTTTGTTTGTTCAAAAGTCAAAACAGAGAAGCTGTCGATATTTTATCGCTATTCTATTGGGAGCGTAGTTATTATGTTATACTTTGTAGATAAAATGATTGCCTTTACGGATGTATTGGAGCAATGCATGGCTTACAGTTAACAAGGAAGAGCTTATTAAGACTTTGTGACACATTTATGTGATTATATTCCACCAGATTCCGAGTACAAGTAATGATTTTTATATAGATTTTTGTAATTTCCCTTATATATTTATGATATTATATATCGCTCGGGTTCGTCCCTCACCCCCTTAAGGGATGATTTCCGGGATAAAAACTAATTCACTCTCTCACTTTTCATACCATGACATTTTAAAAAAAAAACATATTTTGTTTAAAAGAAAAAATCTTTTAATTTTCTTCAATACAAAGCTTTTCCTGACAATAACAAACACAAAAAAAAAAGAATTCTCCCAATTTTCGTGCAGTCTATCGAAAGTTATGCGGGTACATATGTATATTTCAGTGATTCATTTTTTTTTATATAGATTAGAAAACATATCGTGTAACTTTAAAACATACTGTTTTATTACAAACATTTTGATTTATTGCTATTTATTATATTTTTACAAATTTTATTGTAATAATACAATAATCGCAAATACATGAAGACCTGGTTCTGAACTAAAAAACTGTTTTTTCTAGAGCTAGTTCTGATATTAAATACTATACAAAACAAAAGTTTTGATATAAAGCTTTATTTAACCCCTCCATAAATTACTGTAAAGACAGTTTCATTTAGATGAAAATAATAACATATTAGTATCTTGCTAGTTTTTGCACGCGACTGAATTTGTACCTGTAGAAAAAGTGCCCTCTATTCAAGGATAGAACAACTTTCTATTAGTAAAAGATTTTTTTATTAAATTCTCTTGTTTGAAGTCTAAGGCTCGGAAACCTGTTCAATTTTAAAACCGGTTTTGGTTCTTGACGCCAAAAGGAAAGGTTTTTCGTTTTAAGGTTTCGGTTACGTTATTAAACAGGTTAAATCCGAGAGAACGGTTTTTGACGACTTTAGGTTCCATGAACAGAATTAGTTTTTTGAGTTTTTTGTGTGTTTACATTTGACGCATCTTTGTTAATACTGAATAGCTTAGTAGAAGGATGTATGCACGTTTCTTACGAATGAATGGTTTATTTCGGTATCAAAACCGAAATCCAACCTTTCTCTAAGGATAACCGTTAATCATTATTATTTCGGTTTACTAAATCGTTCGTTTTCATTAACCGGTTAAAGAACGAGCGTGGAATTTACCGTACCGTACATTACCGTACCGTACATTACCGTACCGTACATTACCGAAATAAACCGTATTCTTAACTGGTTCCGAGCCCTTCTTCAAACAAGAGAAATTATTCTTTACATACAAACAAATAAATATTATCTTTAGTAACTGTGTAACATGAAGGACGAAGGCACAAGGGATATATTTGAGATGATAAAACAATAATATAATGCTCAAATATTCTTTAGATAGCCAAGCTTTTACGCTAAAAGCTTTTATTTGTTACAATGTTTGCAGCCGAAAGCCTGTGGCTTCAAACTTTGATTGACTCATCATACTCGTATAGGAGTGTGTGTGTCTGTACGTGTCAAATTCTATTCTATATATATATATATATATATATATATATATATATATATATATATATATATATATAACTATTATTGGTGGTCTTTATTAACGCAATAGAACCCAAATCAACGATTTTTAGAATTTTTCTTTTTTTTTTCTTTGTGCGTTTGTGCGCGCTTATCCCAGAAACGGCTTAACCGATTTGGGTGCGATTTTTACTAATGTATTGTGGTAAGCTTCACTTAACATTTAGTATTTGTTTGGTTCATAAATAAAAAGGTTATGACCATTTAAAGAATCATTTGGGACGAACCCGAGCGAAGCGATGGTGAGTCGCCAGTTTTAGAAAAAATCCTTTTTATATAAAGTGGTCACTCAAGTACAACAACTATTTATTTATTTATTTATTTATTTATTTATTTATTTATTTATTTATTTATTTATTTATTTATTTATTTATTTATTTATTTATTTATTTATTTATTTAAATAGGAAGCCAACGTTGTATACAATATTAATCCTTATTCTAGAGCACACTCTTAAGATCTATGATGGAAATTGTATACCTCACTTACAGGCTAACTCAACATGCACAATGAATATATAAAGAATACTGCAAAACAATACAATACAGTCATTGCAAGTAGTAATTGTAAAAACTTACATGACTAAAAAATATTAAAAAAACACACACATAAAAATTAAAACAACTAAAAAATAATAATGACAATTAAAATTAAAAAAAAACAATATGAAAAGAATAAAAAAAATAAATAAAACAAATCAATCACGCGTACAACTTTAAAGACTATAAAAGGCTAACATTTTTTTTAAATTGTCGTTTAAAAGATGAAGCGGATTGTTGAAAAATATCTAAACCTAATTTTGTAAATACACTGACAACGACGACGACAACGACAAATGCTGCCAAAATTTTACTGTAAACTAAGGCTACACGTAAAACTGAAAATACTTCAGCTTTATATATTAGGTATAGTAAAAAAACTACCTCGATGGTGTGGTGGATATCATGAATGGCTGCATATCCGGAGGTCTCGACTTCGAATCCCTGGTCTTTAGTGGTCCGGAAGAGTTAAAGGAATAGATAGAGAGTAAGTACACTTGTGCGCAATAAATCTCCTGCGCAGCTCATTAATCTTAGAGAAATTGATCGCCGTGGCAGAAATTGGTCAGGAAGACATCATTAAGTATAGATGTCCATTACACTGAGACGGACGTATGCTAGACGGATAAGACTAACATGTGCCGATCTATCTACAGATTTCAGAACAATACATATTTTTTAGACCACGATATCTAATACTGTATTTAATCATAGATTATATAAAAGTTAGCCTTAACAAGAGATAGCTACACGTGTAGGACGAATATAAAAGCTGAACGTCAACATTGAATATAATACGTATTCTAGAAAAATCAATTTTATTTTTACCATTATATCTTTATACGTAGAACTCATCTCATTATTTGGACTAGTGGTCGCCGCTTGGTTGAAAATCAACCATAATTTTAATGAATTATGGTTGATTTTCAACCACGCGGCGTAATTATATATTTATTGTCTTGCGTATATTACAATATTAACCTATTCTCAATTTGACCACAGACTTTAACAATAAACAAAAGAGTATGAGTGTGTGTGTGTGTCAAATACATGGTAGTGTGTGTAATGTTTTTTTTTATTGATTCAATGTATTTTTTATGCATAGTTTAAAAAAAATAGCATTCTGCACTTCTTCTCTATTTAAATTATAAGTGACGGAAATTTCATACTCCTCCGTCCGCGCAATTTTCATAAAAAGGGATACAAAGTTTTTGCTTCATGTATTAACATATAGATAATAAACTCGACTAAAATTTCGATTAAATTAATATAGACATAAACTGTTTCACTTGTATATATGTATATACAGATCATTAAAACGATATCGATACCTGAAACAACGTTAAAATAATTCATATTAATTATGCCGCCATTATATCGGATTACGTTGAGTTCAACCGATTCAAGAGTTATTTGTATCTTAGGTAGAATAATCATGGAAGTTTAACATTTCAAATACTGTGCCGAAGGTAGGGGATTCGATTCTCGAAACATGCATAAAATATATACATAGAAAAATATTTGGCTGATTTATCTATAGTTGCTAGGATTCTTGACACATTTCTTGGTAGCTGACGACACTGACACTTTAAATTAAATTGACGATTCAAAAGAGCTTGTATTAAGTCTATTTCAATATCGTTTTATTTTATTTCTACACGGACATGACTTATGCAGAAATAATTACGTATACATTTGTTTTATGTAATTAAGTACCTATATTTGTAACTAGCGACTCACCCTCGCTTCGCTTCGGGTTCATCCCTAGATAAAAACATCTATCCCACGGGAACCGTACATTTTTCGGTATGATATATAGCCTATAGCCTTCCTCAGTTAACGGGCTGTCTAATGCAAAAAGAATTTTTCAAATCGGATTAGTAGTTCCTGAGATTAGCGCGTTCAACCAAACAAACAAACTAACTCTTCAGCTAATAGTAGTAGTATAATATTAGTATAGATTTCAATGTCTTAGTGATAGTTAATAACGAGAAATTGTCTAATTCAAAAAGTCTAATAAAAATGTTTCATACAAAATAAACATGCTAGGCCCCTTTTATATTTTATACGGAAAAAAATCAATAGATCCACGAAATAAAAAAGGTTCAGGTGTGAGATCGCAAATCCTCATATTATTTGGCGCAAATGGCGTCGGTGCGAATAATGGATCGCCATAGTTCAGAAAACGTAGAAGTAGCACTTATTAAAATTGATCTTTTTATCATTTTGACCAATTTCAGAGAAAGTATACTCAATTTAGTTGTTTTTTTGTGTCGCTATATCTTCGTAAACTATAAATCGATTTTTATAATTAAAAATAAAAATATATTATATAATAATAGTATTAGATAAATAAAATTGGAGTGTCTCTTTGTAATATTAAAATAACCGCTTTTTACTAAATGAACATGGATGTATACACGGTACATATACCAAAACAACATTTTTTACAACTTTTGTCTGTCTGTCTGTTTGTTCCGGCTAATCTCTGAAATGGCTACATCGATTTTGACGAGACTTTCACTAGCAGATAGCTGATGTAATAAGGAGTAACTTAGGCTACTTTTATTTTAGAAAAAAAAATAGGGTTCCACGAAAAAAAAATAAAACCAAATTAATTAATTAATTTTGTTTTGAGAAGCAACTCAGACGAACTCAAAAGCAAAGGTGAGTCGCTAGTTTTCTATAAAAATACACTGGCTTTTATGTTTGTTCTAGATATATCTGTAACATTCGTCACATTCTTTTTATCACGATTTTTTATTAGTCGAAGCGGGTTTATCAATTCATCCGAATCACTAAAATTAGAATATTTCTCTAAAAAGAATTGACTAAATCAATGGACTGGATTAGTTTTTATATAAAAATATGATAAGCAATACTTAATCAAGCTCGGAATTCGATATTCATAATTTTTTTTGTGTGCATTGATTGATATTTGTCTCAAGAATCAAGTATGCAAATATCATTATACCCTTTTTGTTTATAATATATCGGAATACCTACTATGATATTTGCGTCTGTCGGTATGTGTGCTTGTCGGTGTTTTTGTGTTCGTTAATCCTCCATAGGCAGTGGTAGCCCAGTGGTAACGCGCTCGCTTGGGAAACCGAGTGAAGCGGGTTCAAATCCCGGGTCTCGCATCTCTTAATTTTCATGTGCGAATCATTTCTAATATAATTACCACTTGCCTTACGGTGAAGGAAAACATCGTGAGGAAACCTGCATGTCTGAGAAAACCTAGCAAGTTTTCGAAAGACATGTGAAGTCCGCCAATCCGCACTTGGCCAGCGTGGTGGACTATGGGCCTGATTCCCCTCGCATTGAAGGGAGGCCCGTGCCCAGCAGTGCGATGTTAAAAAGGGGCTGAATACAATCCTCCATGCTGATGCTGGTTGGAACATGGCTGAACAGATTTGAATGAAATTTTGTACACAGATAGATACATATATATTACACAGGAGTTACACATTAGCTATCATGAGGCGAGAATAAATTGCTAGTATTTGTATTCAGCCCTTTTTAACGTCCTAATGCTAGGCACGGGCCTCTCTTATTGCGAGGACAATCAAGCTGGCCAAGTGCGGGTACTTGCTAGGTTCTCTCAGACATGCAGGTTTCCTCACGATGTTTTCCATCAACGTAAGGCAATTGGTAATCATGTTTCAAATGATTCACATATCGAAATATCAGAGGTGCAAGACCCGGTATTTGAACCCGCTTCACTCGGTTTCCCAAGCGATTAGCGTTACGACTGGACTACCACATAACGTTGCCACTGGACTACCACTGATTGAATAAAAATTTCGTAATTAAATTTACTTTCACCGACTTAAGATATAACCTCAATATTTAAAACCTCTAAATACCTTAAACCTAGAAACCTTAGTAAAATGATAGATTATTTATTGAAGTAGTGTTTGACAAAATTGCCTTCAATCAATCAATAACATATTTAAATAGAAATTTTTAACACTTGACATATAGTTACTGTTGCTAAGTTTTAGGCCTAGATTAGGTCTCCTAATTGCAGGTCTTCTGAGGTCATAAAAATTAACTAAGTGCTCCGCGTTGGGGAAAATGAAACTCTCGTTAGATGCTACCTGAAGTAATTTTGGTTTTTCCTAAAATTGAGAAATCTATAGTAAAAATGAACACAAATTTTAATTATGAAACTAAAAGCAATATTTAATAACAGTTGTAAAAAAAGCAAGTTATAGCATACTTATGACTAACCTTCGCTCCCCTCGCGTTCATCCCTTGGTACGAGATATTAGTATAGATTTCTCAGAGATGAGATATTTTCCCACAGTAAAAAGTATCCTAAATGTTGAGCCCGATAACCAGCTATCATCATACCAAATTTCATCAAAATCTGTCCAGTGGTTTTCTCGTGATGCGTTCCCAGACAGACAGACAGACAAAAATTCGAAAAACTATAGATTCGGCCTCTGTATTGTAATAATGACTATTTCAATAAGATTTTCCATGAAATGTTTAATGTACAGATTCGATTCAATAAGAATTTTATTATATTATATATAAATTATTTCTTAGTTTCCGTATGAAAGCCCTCAATTCACTTTGGTCCTAACTAAGCCCGATGTACGAGTGTGTAGTCTTTTTTCATAATTCTTACTGATATTACGATTATATCCTACAAAAATGAAAAAAAAAAAACAACGTGTGTGTGTACTTACGAGTATATACAATACGTATGTAAGAAGTTATATTTGGCTTAACAGAACAAAGATAGCTAAAGATTTCATTCCATATGTCCTAACTTTCTGTTTGTAAAAGAAATGCAGCTAACTTCATCATGTCGCTTTCAGCTAACTTCATCATGTCGCTTTTTTGCTGTAAAAATTTTACTCTCATTATTTTTTCCAAACGTGCCAAAAGGAGTATAATTCAAAAATAAAAAATAGCGCACTGAATATAGAGATACAGCCTAATACGTCACTGTTCAGCTAATAAATTATCCTGCAAACATGTTGATCTGTTCTTCCGCTAGATAGGTCAAACAAAGTAACTTTCGCCTAGTATTTCTAAGGATAATAATAACAATTATTGTTTTGGAATATTCCTACGCTGTTTACTAAGAGTTCTTGCGTAATAAGCAATAACAATGTAAAGTTTATACATATTATATATCTCGCCACACCCCCAGTGTACAGATAGCCCGACCTCACTCATAATCAGACGATAGTTTATTGTCAAGATAACATATTATTATTATTATTGATTAACTATACTTAAAACTAGCTCACGTATCTTCGTTAGCTTTTAATTGAACTTTACATACGTCAACTATTGTTTGATCGACTTCAAAAAGTATCTATGCTATTGATCTGTATTCTTTCTAGGTGATATCTTCGCTAATAATGTCTAAGATATCGATTGTGATAATTATTTCTTTATAGATAGATATCTATCAGAGTTTTGTTAGATCTGTACTTATAATAACACTGTAGAGGTCTATTGTCTGTACATAGAAAAAATGCTAAAAACCAAGTCAGGCGGATGTAGTTAGAGAAATAGAACAAATCCAGACTTTTTTCAATTATTTTGTTTCTCTGTCTCTTTGTACGGGCTAATCTTCGAAACCGTTGAACTGATTTAAATGAAATTTTGCATGATGGTATGTTATATCCCCGGTCAACATTTCGGATACTTTTCATCCCGGAAAATTAAAGAGTTCCCGTGGAATAGTTAAAAAACTATAGTAACTTATACAGCTCAGTACACAACAACTTATGCACCTAATTTAGTAAAATTTGGCATGCTGATACCTTATACCGGAAAAACGTACGGTTCCCGTGAGACAGATTTGTTTATAATAAAGTCTATACTTTACTTTATGGGCACAACATGAAAATAAGGTAATACGTTTTTATCCGAACAACATTAACATCAGTCTATCGCTGTCCGTAGTTGATCGAACATTTACCAAAGAGTCCCATCGCTGTCTAGAGCAGCCCGCATCAATCAAGTACCTGCTACCTTTGTAAAGTCACTGGTCCTAAAAATTACATTTAAAAAGATTTCATAGAAAGTTTCAAAAATTCTTTAACGAGAATATATCTATACTAATACTAATATTATAAAGCTGAAGAGTTTGTTTGTATCTCAGGAACTACTAATCCGATTTGAATTTTTTTTTTACATTAGATAGCCTATTAACTGAGGAAGGCTATAGGCTATATATCATCCCGGAAAAATGTACATTTCCCGTGGGATAGATTTGTTTTTTTTAGGGACGAACCCGAAGCGAGGGTAGGTCGCTATGTAAGTATATGACGCTTTTCTATGGGACCATCGTAGATGTACTAACCTGTAAAAGTTATATCGTTTATAATTTCTTAGTGTTATTCATCTCCGTAAATTACGGATATGAGGAAGTAGGAACGCTACATAGAAAGGCTGAAAGAATTAAAAAAGTTTTTAAAATCTATCTACGTTTAGATATGATCTAATATTAAATTATATAGTAACTGTCAGATTCAGACTGTTCTTAGAAAAGATACGCCTAAAATACATTTCGTACAGTTGATAAACTTATTTCTTACTTCGGAATTTATATAAGTTTATTGAAATGTAAGTATTCAAATACATAAATAGACAAAGACTAAGCTCAGTACATTTTTCTCCTCTCTTTGTCAACTGATTTTCTTTTTTTCTTTTTTGTTTAGTACCTATTTACGATCTTTAGTCTTATCAATAAAAATGTTGAATACTTTTTTTTAAATACATATAGAATTAAGTTATATTCATATATTTTTCCCTTTCAATAATTATTATGGCCGATTTTCGACCACTATGCGAGCACTAGTTTTATTAAAAACTAGCGACTCACCCTTGCTTCGCTCGGGTTCGTCCCTAGGTACATACGTTTTAACAGTAAGTACAATGTACGTACATAGGTATAGTAAAATAGGCAGGTTATTTTATATTTCTCTTTTCTCTTTATCAAAACTTTGCGTGTACCTTAAGGAACATACGAAAAAAATTAGCTGAATTGCTCGAGACGTTCTCGAGTATATATATATATATATATATATATATATATATATATATATATATATATGTATATAAGATGGCCGACACTAGCTTCAAAATCACCTTAAAGTGTGTATATTGTTTAATTATTCTTCAGAAAGAATTTTGGGAACTTTTCCCTTATGCATAACGCCCAACTGCGTGAAATACGAAGTATTTTATAAAAACAAAAGTAGTAGTATTACGTGCAAAAACTCAATATATGGCTGGAAACGGTTTGGAAAATTGAACTTTGTTTGGTATTGGCAGCTGTGGACGCTGCACTGTACGGTGCGCTAAGAACACTCATATGGATAGTAGGTATACGTATAATTGTGAGCTCTTATGCTATTCTTGCCATAGTTTACGGTGTTTACTTTTAATTTAATAATGAATGGTAAGAACATATAATTGGGGCCATATCTTAGGACTCCCAACATAATCTGATGAGGTTTCCTGTGTCTTTTGATTGTAACACATGTTATCTTATTTTTCGGATAGTCTCGCCCTTAGAATAAACATTTCGTGACTTAATTCACAAATATAATCATACTGGTAGATTATTTTTACATAATTTTCATAAATTATAGCATATAACCTAATCACTCTTTCAAGGAATGATAACTAATAGGGAAAATCCGTAAAGTAGTTCCTGAGATTAGCCAGAGTAAACGCAAAATCAAGTAGTAACTTATACAGCTTAGTTCACAAAAACTACTGATTGGATTTTAATGAAACTTTACAATGATGTAGTTCATACATCAGAATAACAAATAGGCTACTTTTTATCCCGGAAAAATGTACGGTTCCCGTGGAATAGATTTGTTTTTGTTTAGTTAGGTTGTCCGCTACTTTATAATATGTAGTGATTTGAATGTGAGTGAATTTTAAAATATTTCAGCAAACTAAGCAATAAGCACTATAAAAATATTAAATTGCAAATATTTTAATAATCAAACATACGAGTATTTACTAATGTTGAATTAAATATTAACTTAGCTTATCAATACGTAGTTTTTGAAGGAATAAATATTTGTAGTAAATATCTGTACCAGACATGGATACCTTAAGCTTTCCATACAAGCTGATCTCATTACAATCATACGATCTTAAACTTTAAATAAATTGATATAAAGCCTTAGACTAAATTATATAGACGGAGCTCGCCAAAAAAAAATGACAAAGTCAAAAATAGTAGCGAAATTATCTACTTATGCTACTATTCTCGATTGTGCCATACAGATCTTTTACTTCGTTCAAACAATAAGGGATATTTTATATAGGTATACCTAATATACCTAGTCGTTAACTTACAATTTTTGAGAAGAATAATAAATAAATAAATAAATAAATAAATAAATATGTTGGGACGCACACAGTACCATCTAGTTCCATGTAAAGCTACGAGGCCTGTGTTATGGATACCAGATAATTGATACACTACACATATATAACTTTAATACATACATATTATAAATATAAACACCCATGACTGGAGTACAAACATTCGTACTCATCACACAAATGAATGCCCCCAGCGGGACTCGAACCCGCGACCGCTGGCACAGCAAGTAGGGTCACTACAAACTGAGTCAAACGTGTCGTCAAATTTTTAAGCAAAGAGAGGTAGTACCTATAATATTAGCTTGTTTAATTTTTTTTTAATTAATTAACATTTAGGTATATGCTTATCAAAGTAGTGAATATTCTATTAATATTTGTATTATGTTTTAAAACATTATAATATATTATTTTAAATTATTGTTTGGTTTCATGTTTAATTCTATGGCACTGTCTATATTATTACCTTATTGCTACAATCCACAAGTTGAGGTTGAGCAAGTACGTTGGATGAAGGTCAGCTAATGATGGCAGTTGTCTGACGGCGGATCCCAAATACCGGTCTATATCCCATTTTCCATTAATCTATACTAATATTATAAAGCTGAAGAGTTTGTTTGTTTGTTTGGTTGAACGCGCTGATCTCAGGAACTACTAATCCGATTTGAAAAATTCTTTTTGCATTAGATAGCCCGCTAACTGAGGAAGGCTATAGGCTATATATTATCCCGAAAAAATGTACGGTCGCCGTAGGATAGATTTGTTTTTATCTAGGGACGAACCCGAAGCGAAACGAGGGTGAGTCGCTAGTCCTATTAATATTATTATGAATGTGAAAGTTTGTGAGGATGTATGGATGTTTGTTACTCTTTCACTCCAGAACGGGTAAACGGATTTGGATGAAAGGCACAAAGGTAGATTATAGTCTGCAATAGCACATAGATTATTATCCCGGAAAATGTACGGGTCCCGAGGAATAGATTTGTTTTTATTTTTATATTATTGCTTTCTTTACGAGCTATAGACATTTGGCATGATTTATCTCGATCTAATAACTTTCTATCTCTAGTAAAGATAACTTCAGATAGATTATCGAGAATCACCTTTGGTAAATAATAAATACCGCTAGAAGCTATGTAGATTTAAATATTAACTAAATATGTAAATATTAAATTATTCAAAATACTTGATTTGAAATATGCGTTAATCCAATAGACGCAACTATGTCCTCCAAAAATATATTTTTTTTTGGACAAATAGGCATGTATAAAATAATACTGTTAAGAAACTTGTATTCTTACATAATACTACATCGTTATACAGTTCTAGAGTTGACTATAATAGTTCATAGTTATTTTAAAACCGGTTTGGATATACCTGACAAGAGGTAGGCGATGGATCACGAGCGATAAGTAACCTATGTGTTGTTTTTATAGGTAAATAAGACGTAGAAATTAATATTATTGACCGACTTTTAAAAGAAAGAGTATTCAATCCATATTATCTATACGTATAATAAAATTGTAACTAAGCAGAATCTGTACATTAAATATTTTTTGGAAAATCTTATTGAAATAGACTTTGTTATCGATACAGATGCCGAATCTATAGTTTTTAGAATTTTTGTCAGTCAGTCTGTCTGTCTGTGACCACATCACGAGAAAACCACTGGACAGATTTTAATGAAATTTGGTATGATGATTGCTGGTTATTCGAGTCAACATATAGGATACTTTTTACTGCGGGAAAATACCTCATCTCTGAGAAAGATATACTAAGTAGGGACGAACCTGAGCGGAGCGGGGGTGAGTCGCTAGTTAATATTATAAATGTGAAAGTTTGTATGGACGGATGGATGTACTCATATGTTACTCTTTCACACCAGAACGGCTGAGGATGAAATTTGGCACAGAGATAGATTGTAGTCTGAAATAGCACAAAGGTTAGTTTTTATCTCAGAAAAATGTACGGTTTCCGTGGGATAGATATGTTTTTGTCTAGGGACGAACTTGAAGCAAAGCGAGGGTGAAGCGCTAGTTCGACAGTATTCCTTATGTGTTACGCTATGTGATATCTTCCCAGATTTTGAATAGATTTTCGTATTATTTTTTTAATTACATAATGCTTTATTTTTTCTCCCTAATTTAATTACCATTTCATAAAAAAAATATTCCTTTTAATAATTAACGGTGGAATAATTATTTCAAAGTAATTTTGAAATCAGAGTAAGTAATCTACAATATCAAAGAAATGTTGTTATTATAGGCTTCTCTCTGTACGTTAAAATAGAAATTAACATTTTTGTTCGGAATTCAATATTGCTTTTGTTTAAAAGCTCTTATTTAAATATTTCTAGTTTTATTCGACAATTTCTAGCTTGACGACACGTTTGGCTCAGTTTGTAGTGACTCTACTTGCTGTGCCAGCGGTCGCGGGTTCGAGTCATTCTGGGGGCGTTCATTTGTGTGATGAGCACGAATGTTTGTACTCCAGTCTTGGGTGTTTATATTTATAATATTTATATGTATTTAAAGTTATATATGTGTAGTGTATCAACTATGTGGTATCCATAATACAAGCCTCGTAGCTTACTAAGGAACTAAGTGCTATGTTTTAATGTACTAACATATTTATATCATACTAGCGACTTACCATCGCTTCGCTCAAGTTCGTCCCTAGGTTGATTTCCCATACAAACTTTCATCCGCATTTTAACACCCTTAAGGGATGATTTCCGGGATAAAAAGTATCTTTTGTCCTCCCCAGGGTCTCAAACTATCTTCTTACCAAATTTCATCTAAATCGGTTCATTAGATTCAGAGATTAACCCCTACAACCTCACAAACTCACAAACTTTACCTCTTTATAATATTTATTCAGTTTCTATAGAAAACATTGAGTTTAGCAGATATTTAATTCTATTATTTTTTGTATTTACTACGTAATAAATGTTTAATATTTAAACGTTAATACTTTTGCAAAATATTTTTTTATTATAATATCGTTTAATTAGTAATTATGTATTTATGTTAATTTCCATGAGCCTATTTTTGACAACAACATGAAAGTTGCTCTCAACGTTGTCCAACCTGTTTTACTTTAAACGCATTTTGAAATTTTAGGCGAACACAAAAACTAAACAACCATAATTTTGAGAAAAAACTTTCACAAATATACGTATAATATATCTTTCACAATAACTTTTCTACGTAGAAAAGTTAATCATGTATTTCAAAAAATAAAATATTTATTACCTAAGAAATAAAAAGGGAATAAAACAAAGAAGTTCGTTTGAGTCCACGTTTCTTAAGCTTATACAGTATCTACCCTCGAAAGCTACTCTGATAAAATATGTATATTGTACTTAAAATGTTATCTACAACGGAAGATAAAAAACAATTTATCTACCATCTTATCGTCCTATACATTTAAAAAGGTTGGAGAAACTATAACTTTTATAAATGACTAGCGACTCGCCCTCGCTTCGCTTCAGTTTCGTCCCTAGACAAAAACAAATCAATCCCATGGGAACCGTACATTTTTTCGGGATGATATATAGCCTATAGCCTTCCTCAGTTAACCGGCTATCTAATGCAAAAAGTTTTTTTTTTTAAATCGGATTAGTAGTTCCTGAGATTAGCGCGTTCAATCAAACAAACAAACAGTAGTATAGACTAGCGGCTCATCTTCGCTTCGCTCGGTTTCTTCCCTAGGTAACGTTTTAACGGTTGGTATGGAATAAATAGACTATATAAGATATAATATGTTTTCCCGTTGGAATGAGAAAATCTCCTGCGGTAAAAAGTAATCTATGTCACTCTCTAGCCCTCCAACTATCTCCACACAAAAAATCACGCCAATCCGTCACTCCGTTTCGACGTGAAAGAAGGACAAACAAACACAATCACATTTATAATATTAAGTATGGATTTCTTTACATTTTTGCCATTTATATGATATAAAATTTAATTTATTCTTAATTCGAGGATGAATTATTCATCACTACATATTATAAAACAAAGTCCTCCGTCGCGTCTGTGTGTCTGTTCGCGATAAAGTCAAAAACTACTGCGCTGATTTTCATGTTGTTTTCGCCAATGGATAGAGTGGTTCTCGAGGAAGATTTTAGTATATTATTTGTAAAATTTTTGTATACATTGGCTAAAATATAACGATATTTGTTGGGGGTGTCGGAAAAAAATAAGCCGTCGCGGAGCTTTCAACGAAAACGCTGCCTAAACTGTTAGAGATAGGTATAACAAAATAATGTATGGTGGAATTGTGTATATTATATAGGTCTACAGAAAAGTCCACGGTGGCATATGTCTATCTCTTAAGGATAACATTCTATATCCATTTTAATACTTTAAAAAATAAAAGTTTGTATTGGGGAGCAAGCTAGGGATGAACCCGAGCGAAGCAAGGGTGAGTCGCTAGTTAAGTTATAAGCCAAATCCTTTAATTTGGAATTATAAAATATAAATACCATATATTTACATAACTTGTATAAAAAAACGATTACTGGCATTCAATCTAATGCTGTATTATCTATAAAATAGGAAACCAGATCTCGTCCAGTTGCATACTTCAAATCAAGGTTAAGATTCGTGGGAAAATTTTGAAATTTAATCAGGATTAATTAATTACATCATTTAAATGATAATCTTTATTTTTAAAAAACATGATCTGACTGTGATTTTAAAATAGCTATATTTTTTTATCTCACTTTTATTAACTTCCCTTATAGCCTGTATTGTATTCAGCCCTCTTTAACGTCACATTGCTGGGACGGGCCTCTCTTCAATACGAGAGGGATCAGGCCATAGTCCACCACGCTGACCAAGTGCGGATTGGCGGACTTCACATGTCTTTCGAAAACTTGCTAGGTTCTCTCAGACATGCAGGTTTCTTCACGATGTTTTCTTTCACCGTAAGACAAGTGTTAATCATTTTAGAAATGATTCGCAGGGATTTGAACCCGCTTCATTCGGTTTCCAAGCGAGCGCGTTGCCACTAGGCTACCACTGCCTTATCAAATTTTGAAAGTCTATTCTAAGCTGAGGACATAGACAACATGTCATTCTACAATTCAATTGTTTACTTTCGTGGCTGCTTGGAATGTCTTTGGGGCACAATTTACTTCGCCAATATCTCGTAGAATTGAGAAGATACGTTATATAGAATGACCGATTAAAAATAAGACAAAATCCCTAGATCTGATTACATGTAGAATATCATTCTACAATCTTTGAAGAATAACAATTTAAAAAATTGTATTGAATTAACATTAAACCTATTGCATATTCTGTATGTCTATGATTTTATAGAATCACAATATGCCATTTTCATATATTTTATTACATTTTTATTAGATTTGCAATGAATATTCGGCCTTACGCCGAATACCGAATATTCCGTAGGACTTCTGGCCGAATAGTCGAATATTAGGCAAAAGTATTCGGTCAGAAAACTTATTGCAACGTGTTTGTTTCTTGTTTGGCGCCAGGATTTTTATTTATTCTTTTCTCTGAAATTGGGATTGTCACTTCTAAATTTTAATTATGATAATGCAAGTGCATAGAAATATGTTTGACAGTTTTTTTTTTTTAATTTTTATAATATAAAATTTGATTATGTGCCTATGACTACTTTAATGATTATAAGAAAAATATATTATTATAAAATAAATCATTTTTTTCATTTTTCCAATTATCTGATAACAATGAAACATTATAATACTTAAGCATTCGGTATTCAGCCGAAAGGCCGAATACTGAATAATAGCCGGATATTCGTTGCAAGTCTAATTTTTACGTTTTGATTATTTAAAATAAAATTTTTCATAATTTCTTATCCCAAATCACTAAAACATATAAGTTCCATATATTTTTGTAATCAACTCTTAAAAACATGTATTTTTATACCTCACTAGATTGATTCGGACGAAAAAATATTTTTAAGACACAAATTGGCGCCTAGGATCCGCCATTTTGATTTTCAAAGATATTTATTCGCGTTATCAAGGTGAATCTAGCGACGTATGAATTATCAAAATAAATCGATTGAGCCGTTTAGTAATTACGATGGAACATAGGATCGGGCATACATACAGGTCAAACACATAACCCTTCTTTGGGCTTCGCCACAGTCGGTTAATAAAAGGCTTAACTTATCTTTAAAGAACTTTCCTCTGGAACTCTTATTATAGTACAATGCTGTAATAATACAAGCTACTCTTTACAGTGTTAAATTACGAGAAAGAACTATCAATAATTGTGTATTGTGTTTATTTAAGGGTTCAAAAGCAAGTAAAAATGTCTAATCTAGACTAGAACTATGCGTGACGTCATATCGTAGTTTTGACCTAGGTCATAAGCTATCTCCTACACATTATGAGCAGATGACGCGCTTCGTATCTACGCCAATTATTAATTAATTATGAAATATTACATGAACTATTCATATTGTTTATGTAAATATTCATGGCCTTAATATGTCAGCATTAATTAAATACAAAGATGACATTATTGTGTAGAAATATGCCTAAACGAATTTTAAAGAATTTTCAAGGGTACTTATATAGGTAATATTTATTTTTGAAATGCGTAACTAACTTGTTTTTTTATCTTTGAGTAGTTAGATCGCAAGATAATACGTAATTCACAACAAAGCTGGGATAAATACATTATTTATGTATCTATATAAATAAAAATGAATGTTGGTAAGCGCATAACTCAAGAATGGTTGGACCAACTCGGCTAATTTATTTTTTTGTATGTTTCTTAAGGTCCACGGAAGGTTTTAATACTTAAAAAAAAAAAAAAAACTATATCCATGTTACTATATCCAATAGACATAATACAGGCATTGGTAGCCCAGTAGGTAAAAACTGAGCAAAGCAGGTTCAAATCCCGTGTTTCGCAACTCTAATATTTTCATGTACGAATAATTTTCAACATGATTACCATTTGTCTAACTGTGAAGGAAAAACATCGTGAGGAAACCTACATGTCTGAGAGAATCTAGTAAATTTTCTAAAAACATGTAAAATCCGCCAACCCGCACTTGGCCAGCGTGACAGACTATGGTCTGGTCCCCCTCGTATTAAAGGGAAACCCGTGCCCAGCAGTGGGACGTTAAAAAGGGCTGAATACTTCAATGGGATTTAATGTTGCCTATTAGGCAGCAGGATTTGCCATAGGTAGCACAAAGTGATTGGTTCATATTTCATCCTTTAAATCAGCGCCACACCGATAACTTATCTATGTACGTAGTGTAACATACATAATGTGCATTAGATAATAGGTATCAATCATATACCTACTTCAGTTTTATCAAACTATAATTTACTATTTGATTACTACTTTAGCTATAGCTATTTAATATCTATACATATAATAAAACTGTAGAGGTCGAATGTCTGTACGTAGAAAAAAAATGCTATAAACCGAGTTAGTGGAATGTAATGAGAGAAATAGAACAAATCCAGATTTTTTTCAATTTTTTTTTCTCTGACTGTTTGTCTGTATGTACGGGCTAATCTCCGAAACTGTTGGACCGTAAAATATGTTCTTATTTGATGTCTCCTACCTATATATACTAGCTACCTGCTAAATTTTAGCTACATAGGTCAAGTAGTTTTCGAGCTTTCATGTTAAGTCAATAAGTGAATGATCTTTCGCTTTTATATATGTACTAGCGGCTCACCCTCGCTTCGCTCAGGTCCACCTCTAGAAAACCAAAAACAAATCTATCCCACGGGAACCGTACATTTTTCCGGGATAAAACGTAGCCTATGTGTTATTCTGATGTATGAGCTATATTATTGTAAAGTTTCATTAAAGTCCATTCAGTAGTTTTTGCGTGAAAGAGTAACAAACGTCCATACATCTATACATCCAGACGTACATACATCCTCACAAACTTTCGCATTTATAATATTAGTATAGATAGTATAGATATAAATAATAATAACCAGTAGGTTATATGCATGTTGTAGTCGCTTTATGATGCAACTTCAATATCAACAAGGCGAATAGCAATCATTGGTAGGTATTTTGTATATGGTTAATACTCAATAAATACACTAGAACTGATTTTCTATAGACGCAATAACTGCGCGTCGTTGAATTTACATTATGTTTATTAATTTGTGGTTCTAATAGTTGGTTATTGTAAACCTAATGATTTGATTTATTGATCTCATCTCATCATTCTAATATCGTTATAGTTAATCTTCATATATGTATGTATACTAGAGACTCACCCTCCCTTCGCTCGGATTCGTCCCTAGGTTGCTTCCCAAAACATACTTTTTTTAAATTATTTTTTTGGTTTCAATTTTTTTTCGTGGGACCCTATTTTTTTTTCTAAAATAAAAGTAGCCTTAATTACTCCTTATTTCATCAGCTATCTGCCAGCGAAAGTCCCGTTAAAATCGGTCCAGCCATTTCAGAGATTAGCCGGAACAAACAGACAGACAGACAGACAAAAAATTGTAAAAAATGTTGTTTTGGTATATGTACCGTGTATTCATCCATATGCATTTAGTAAAGAGCGGTTATTTTAATATTACAAACAGACACTCCAATTTTATTTATTTGTATAGATATTTCGAATAAATGTAAATTATTTATATTAGTAATGTAATTAGATTGAAAAAAAAAGCAAAAGCAAAGTAGTATATTATTGATTTACATTTTTTACCCGACTGCGGCGAAACTTAAAGGGGGGTATGTGTTTGGTCTTTATATTTGCATACAGTACATATGTTTCCCTCGTAATTACTAAACGGCTTATTCGTTTTTGATAATTTATACATCGTTCGATTCATCTTGATAACGCGAGTGTCATAGCATATATATTATGTAGATATCATTAAAAATCAAAATGGCGGATATAAAGCGCCAATATATATGTCTTGTTAAAAAAAATTCGTTCGACTCAATCGAGTGGAGTATCAAAATACAGCTTTTTAATAGAAGATTACAATAAAACATACATACAACTTATATGCTTTAATATAATTTAGAATAAGAAATTGTTTATCGACGTGTCTAGATTTAAGATTCAATAATATTTTTTTTTAAATTAAATTAATCATAAGTTAAAAAAAATACACTATACTAAAATCCCAGAAACATAATTTATTGGGATAAGTGCAAGTGCTGGTTTCAAGATCATACTATTAAAACGCAAACTGAATATATTTTTGTCAAATGATTTTTGGCGTCATAAAATATAGATTTTTTCGAGAACGACATTCATTTAAATTTAGTTAAACGATTAGATACTGACCGAAAATCAATATCATAATAATTATTAATTTATATTATTCTAAACTTTAATTGTAATTTTTATTTTTTCTTTGTACATATTATGGGTTTTGAAAATTGCTGCAATAAATGGTTATTATTATTATTAAATATTCGGCTCGTGTGGAAAAGCTCATAATTATATGAAGCTTAGTAAAAGGATACTCCAAATGAATAATAAACCAAAATTTAATAAGATTAAGAGAGAATTAAGAATAATAAAACATATTTTAATATATTTATTTTAATATATTTATAATATGTATGTATTTAAAGTTATATATGTGTAGTGTATCAACTATCTGGTATCCATAACAGAAGCCTCGTAGCTTACCATGGAAATGTGTGTTAATATCCCAACATATTTATTATTATTATTTATATAAAACCGGTGTTAAGCAATTACTATATATTTGATCAATACACTTAGATCGAATTTCAATCACTGCGGTGATCAATTTCACTGAGACCATGTACACAAGTGTGTGTATAAACATAGCACTTTATTCCCTCGTTCTCATAAACTCTAACATGCGTGTTTTTTTTTATTTTTTTATACAAAAACTAACATCGATGTATAATTGTAAAAAAATTTACAAAGAACTGAAATTTAGTATAAAATATTTTTTTTTTATATATCATGCTGATATGGATACTTTAAATTAAAAACATATTCGGTCTGACCAATGACGTGCGTCTCAACTACTTTGAATTTCTCATCTATTTGCACTTTTTAATATTTAATATTTTCTTAATTTAAAAGAAATGACATTAAAAATATTGATATAGGCTTAATTCAAAAGCAATACAGATTATAAAAAAGTATATTTCACCTTTATTTAAATCACACGCATATTCTCTATTATATACGACGGCTAGATAACACAATCATAGAAAGATTTAAGAACTTGATATCACAGGTTCCCAATTCTGAAGTCTGGATTCTGAATACAGCCCCAAAATTATAATGTTTGGCTTCTCTATTGACTCTATATTTTATCATATGTAAAAAAAAAAACACAATTTATCAACGTAAGTAAATTCACGCTATCTCTTGACTACATTGAACAACATTCTGCCACTATCAACTGATAAGTAGGTAAATAAAGGGTCACGTGGGAATTGATAAATAATTTGTTAATTACTTCGATATTACAATACTTTCAGGTATATTGGAACTATAGATTGTAATTATTCCCTAAGCTGGCTTTGTACCCTTTTCATTAGCGGAAACAGTAAGAAAGTGGCAGGAAGTGGTAGCCCAGTAGTAGAATATTCACTTGGAATACCAATTAATGTTCATAAATCGTATTTTTAATATTTTCATGAGCGCATTTTCGACAATATTACGACTTACCTAACGATGAATGATAGCGTCGTGAGGAAATCTGCTCGCAATTTAAGAGAACAATAACTAGGCTTCGGAAGACATGTTAAATCTGCCCACCCGCATTTGACCAGTGGGACTACCCCATAACCTTCGCATAGATGGAAAGTTCGTGCTCAGCGATGGAACGTTGAAAAGGGCAATATATATTATATATAATACAAACAAATACTGAAAAAAAGCAGATGTAATGAGTGCGATTCTCAACAAATACAAATAAAAATCCGGACAAGTGCGAGTCGGACTCGCCCACCGAGAGTTCCGTAGTCCGTACAAATTAGTAGGAAATCTATTTAACTTTAATTTTCTACTTTTTATATTTTTTGGAATGTTTCCTTTATTTGTGCTGTAAGACCTTTTTGCCAAATTTCATGATTATAAGTCAACGGGAACTACCATATAGGTTTTCGTTACCTACCCTAAGGTCTACTAGGTCAACCGTAAGTACTAGGGTACTTACGGTTGACCTAGAATTGTCAATTATGGTTAAAAGCAAGGTCTTACAGCACAAAAAAAGGGAAAATTCCGAAAAATAAAAAAGTTGAAAATTAAGATAAACTTTGGTACTTACAAGTTTTAGCGAAAATCTAAATTTGCCCATATCTTTTTATCGTATTGACTCAGGACCTTGATTTTTATACACCTAATAGGGACTATAGACCTCAGAATCGAGAAAATCGGTTGTAACATACGGACAGACAGACAAAAGAGTGATCTTATAAGGGTTCCCTTATTTACCTTTTGAGGTACGGAACCCTAAAAATCAATAAAAAGTACGAATATAACGTATATTTCGGTACAATTAATTTTATTAGCAATGAAATTTTCTGTAAAGCTAAAAGCCTGAAATTGAGTTAGAAAGTTCAAAAACGCGTTCCCGTACCGGCTAAAAGTTTTAGTAAAATTCGAATGATTTGTGCGATAATATAGATCAAAAGGTAAATGTGTTAAAAATCTTTATTTACCATCGACTACAGAATTGTGAAATAAGCTTCTCTTTGAAGGCTAAAATATTTATATTAAGACTAGCAACTCACCCTCGCTCCGCTCGGGTTCGTCCCTAGTTATGTTTTAACGTTTAGTTCAGAGATGAGATATTTTCCCACAGTAAAAAGTATCCTATATGTTGATCCATATAACCAGCTATCATCAAACCAACTTTCATCAAAATCCGTCCAGTGGTTTTCCCGAATGCGGTAACAGACAGACAGACAGACACAAATTCTAAAAACTATAGATTTGGCTTCTGTATCGATAATAAAATCTATTTCAAAAAGATTTTACAAAAAATATTTAATGTACAGATTCGGCTTAGTTACAATTTTATGTATATGCCTGTACAGAACATTAAGTTTTATTTAGAAAATCTGATTGAAATTGACATTATTATCGATACAGAGACCGAATCTATAGTTTTTAGAATATTTGTATGTCTGTCTGTCTGTTACCGTATCACGGAAAAACCACTGGAGAGATTTTATTGAAATGTGGTATGATGATAGTTGGTTATCCAGGTCAACATATAGGATACTTTTTACTGCGGAAAAATATCTTATCTCTTAGAAATCTATACCATACGTTAAAACGTAAGTAGGGACGAACCCGAACGAAGCGAGGGTGAGTCGCTAGTAAAATCGCTATTTTTATCGCCAATTTTTTAAAAATCCACATTAATATTACTAAAGAGGTAAAGTTTATTTAACTGTTAGGTAAGTTTAGGGAGGAACGGAAAAGATTCAAGATACTCATACCAAATTATTCCCTATTTTGAAGACGAAAAGTTGACGTTACTGGTTACGAACTCATTTTTACAATTAAAGGAGTCTGCCCACTACACCGTTTTATACCATGACGGTGCTACGAATGTATCAGATACGGAAAGAAGCATGACACGGACTACTATGCCCCCTAAAACGTATCAAGAGCGTATCATACCCGTGCATAACGGTTTTAGTGATCGTAGCATCCGCAGTCGGTCACGGAACAGTCTAGTGGCATAACATTTATAATATGTACATATGTATTTAAAATTATATATGTGTAGTGTATCAACTATCTGGTATCCATGACACAGGCCTCGTAGCTTACCATGGAACTAAATGGTGCTGTGTGTTAATGTCACAACACAACATATACAACATAAAGTCTCATACTTTTCAATACAAAGAATATTTTTTTGCCTCGGTCCAAGCACGGTCAATGGTCATGGCGTAAGAGGGTGTAGTGGGCAGACTCCTTTAGTAGATATTTGCTCGTTTGCTCTTTTTACTATAAAAAAAAATTACAACTTGTTCGTCACTAGTTATTTATAACAATAACAATTAAGATTTTCAATTAAAAATATATAATGGAATATCACGCTACCATGAAAGTCAACCTACGGGTATAAAGGGAAACAACCCTTAGATTATAAATCGCTTACGCTGGTCTTTTTATAATATGAATTTATATAATACAGCATTGTTTTTTACAGAACTGTTCATAATAAAAGGTAACAAATAGACAAACAGACCGATTGAGTTACTTTCTCATTTATAACTTTAGTAATGCTGATCACGTTCATATATAGAGGTGGAAGCTACAGGTCCGATTCAATTAGTATCGCAGTGGGTCCAGTATAAGCCGCTTAGCTAAATAATAAATTATATTGCGGGCTTTGTTAAAACATTGCCCAAATGTAGGGACTTTGTCGGAATAAATTATTTATTGCTGAACTGAAAAGGGAGTATAATGATATTATATTCTGCTCTGCTCTTTTGGAGTAAAACGTGTTACTTGGCGTTTCCACGGCACTTTGAGTTAGTAGTTTTTTAAAGCTACAAAGTTGATTAATAAGAAGTATAATTAAGAGAGTGAAAAAAAGATTGAATGAACGAAGAAATCAATGATGATCTAGAATACTTGTCTCCGGACAAATTTTGGCTGTCTGTGTGTATCCTACCGCTTGTACCATCGAGAGTTCTGAAGAATTTTTTGACCTGGTGTCACCATCTCGTTTCTACCATCGCAACCTTTTCCGTTAGGTTGAATGTCATCCAACATCGTAGATGCTTTCCATCCCACATGTATTTTTGCATCTTACAAGCAAGTTAAAGATCGATTTTCTTTCTAAGTTGTTCCCCGAGTCTTGTCTCTTAAGATCGACAAAGCATCCGCAACTCCCCTTATGTTGCAGATATCTATAAGTCACGATAGCCTCTAACCATCAGGTCATTTATCCATTTCAAGGGAAAAGAGAATAAGGAAAAAAATAGTTATGTAAAAAAGGAATGTCACTGAAAAGCCAATGCTATTATGTGTAATAGATACTTATAAAATATTTCTTCTCTGTTTTAATTAATGTTTTAATGAAATTTTATTTTAAATTACATATTATGTACTTTTGATTATGGCTAACTTTTAAAAAATTTCACATAATATACACCTACGTGTTAAAATCAAATTAGGTCAAACTAGTAGAGACTACAATAACTTTGTTAAGTACTCTTGTAGATAAAATAAATTTAAAATCGTGGAACTATCACATCTGCACCAATAAATATTTTATTGTTCCAACTGGGTCAATTGTAGTTTGTATCAAGTTCGCGTGTGAGATTCATTAAAAACTTCCTAAAATATACAAAAATGAATCTGTTTTACAAAATTAGTAGTACCACTTCAGTACAGCGTAGCATTTATATGACTTGCAATGTTTACTGCACCGGATACCAGAACTTGGGTATCAACCCACCAAAGGATTATTGGACAGGTATATGATATCATGGACATGAATAGATCATCTATACTACATATAATAAAACTGTAGAGGTCGAATGTCTGTACATAGAAAAAAAATGCTAAAAACCGAATCAGGGTGATGTAAGAAGAGAAATAGAACAAATCCAGTTTTTTATTTATTTTTTTTTGTTTCTCTGTTTGTCTGTTTGTTCAGGCTAATCTGCGAAACTATTTGACCGACTTAAATGAAATTTTGTATGGTGGTACCTTATATCTCCGGTCAACATCTTAGATACTTTTCATTCCGGAAAATTAAAGAGTTACCCTTGGGATAGTTAAAAAACTATAGTATCTTATACAGCTTAGTACACAAAAACTACTAATTGGATTTTAATGAAACTTTACAATTATATAGTTCATCAGAATAACAAATAGACTACATTTTATCCCGGAATCCGAAAAATGCACGGTTCCCGTTGGATAGATTTGTTTTTGTTTGTCTAGAGGCGAATCCGAGCGAAGCGAAGGTGAGCCGCTAGTTCATAGTAATCTAAACGTTGCTTATTAAATATTTATATTTTTGTGTTCTTAGACATGTTTGAAGTTTTATGAATTCTGTATTCATTTGGTGCTCGATAAGAAGACTTTATGCTGTACAGATCTCAATTAAGAACAAATTAAGTTTCATTACAATCAGTCAAATGGATCTAAAATTACTCTGAACAACTATACACTAAACGGATGTATTAGTATAATATTGGTTTGGGATAAGCAGAAAGATGAGAACTGAATGATATGACAATACACCTACTTCCGTTCAACAAATATTAGTGGAATGCAGCTATTAATATCCCCGATCGATACAAATTAATATATACGAACTCTTCACGATTCCTTCCTTCACACACTACACGGTTGTCATTTTTCAGTTTTGCTAACGATTGAAATTGGGTTTTCAATATCATGAACAAATCATAGATCATGAGTTCAATAGCAAAAAAAAAGAAAATATTTCTCCTTTAACTAAAAATCGCGGTAGTATTGGTCAAACTTGAATCAAGCAAGAACTGTTAATAAAATGTATTTTGTATACCTGTACTAAAGTTTTCGCTTTTTTCGCCCTTTTTCGCTTTTTTCGCTTTTCTTCGCTTTTTTCGCTTTTTTTGTTTTTTCTTTCGCTTTTATTCGTTTTCGTTGTCTATTTACTTATAGATATGGTTCATCAATTCTATAGAATATCCATAAAAATTGTTTTTACTGACTTTCTTCTGCCTTTTTCATTTAGGTGATGGCCCCCCTCGCATTTTATTTTCAAACAAACCGACAAAATTGTATATAAAACGAAGTTGCAAATAACTTGTGTTACACAAACACGAGTCCTATATTTGGATGAATGTGCATTTATAGTGACACCTCATTTTTGCAAGAGCTGTTTTGTCACTCATTACTACGAGGTGCCTTACATAGCCGACCCTCTTCAAAGAATTAAAATACTGTTTTTAACTTTCTGTAATTTATCCAGCACGTACCTAACCTTTCTTTATTCAGTATTTTATGAATTATTATTCTCGATATCAAATAATAAAAAATGTAGCAAACAATGGATGGATGCAGACTGCCAAAGTCTGAGGTAGTTGGTATTTTATAAAAACAAATCGAAAAATAATATTAATAGTATAGGAAAGAAATAAAAGATAATATGGATAAAACGTAAGAACAATGAAATGAAGCCAAGCCAGATAAAGCTGTAAGTGCAGCAAGTGGCTAAGACACAGAGGTTGTGACCAATGTCTTCTTTGTAGGTTTATTTTATTCTTTTAAAGATTTATTATTTTATACTTATAATAAAGAACTCGAAATAATTATAAATACTTTCTTGAGTCTTGCTGAATAAATATCTATGATCATTCTGAAACTCATCTCTCGTGTTTTTACTTCATCTAACGTATTTGATTACTTCAGATTGCGAAAAATATTTATAAAAGATTTAAAAAAAAAAACATTGACATTTTCAGAAGAATGACAGATAAAAATATTAGATATTCATTTTATTTAAAAATAATTATAGGTTTTTACAAAATAATAGCGATCGCGAAACGTATTTCATTACACAACTGTTATTTATATATTCGGCGTTCATAAAGGGGAAATAAAAGGTACATTGTAGAGCCGTACAAATAAAATTCATGAATTCAACAAATGGATATCGAAATATCAGAATTGAATGAGTTTGTAAAATAAACTAAAAAAAGATAGAAACGTAAAATAACATTTAGGTATGTTATGAATATTTTAATAGTTGAAAATAGATTAGTTTGGACAGAAGACAATTATAGATCAAAATATTCTGACTAAAGTAGTTTTTTATGTAACATAAAAGTTCATTTAGAACAAGTTTTATAAAGAGGGCTGTTTTGACATAAAATATTCTCGATATTGGAAGTTGTAAGTCTTCCATAATATGAGGGAAAGCGACATTTGATACGAGAGCGGAGGCAATTGTAAAACGCTTTGCGGTCCTGCAATATTCTAGTAAGGGCGCATCTAAGACGTAGTAAGTAGTCTTTTTTGTGTTTAAATGCTATATTTTAAAATTATTTATTAGTAATGTCACGAAAAATGGCGGTTTCAATCCATATTGAAGTATGAAACCATCATGATATTAGTTCTATAATCCATATTTTATAATCTATGTTTTTCTTATGATTAATAACTAGCATTTAACGTTTTAAAATTTAGTATAAATTTCTCAAAGGTGTGATATTTTCCCGTAGTAAAAAGTATTCTATATGTTGACTCGGATAACCAGCTATCACCATACCAAATCCATCGAAATGATGTCTCCATCCATGAAAATGTCTAGTGGTCTTCTCGTAATGCGTTCCCAGACAGACAGACAAAAAATCTAAAAACTTTAGATTCGGCCTCTGTATCGATAATAATGACTATTTCAATAAGATTCTCCAAAAAATATTTAATGTACTTACAGATTCGACTCAGAATTTTATTATATGTATAGACTAAGGAAATGAGTCGACATATTTTTTTCTATACATACCTATATATAGTTTATGGGTCCGACGTATACTTCTCTATGCAAACACTCTGGACTGTAGAGCATCATTAAAATAATTTGAAAAATTTATTTTAACAAAAACAGCAGCATATAACAAGTTACTGTTACATATTTGCTTAAAATAATTATAAGTTTTATCTGTTTATTTTCTAAGTGTAAGTTGTAACTACCCGAGTAGCGTGTATGTTAACCGATAATAAATAACAGTTCATTGCCTTTTAATTTACAATTTAACTGTAATTCTATAGTAATATTTTCGTATAATAGTTTTACGATTTTATATATCATTTCTATTTTTGGCTAACTACAACAAAAAATAGATTCGCAATTTGGCTGTATTTTTTAATGTAATAACGAAACCCGAAAGTATTGCCATATTATTATTGCTAGACGAGAAAATATTGCCATTTCAAAAAATCAATTTGAAGGCTTTAATAAAATGATAATTTGTGTAAAAAGTTTGTAAATACATATACAAGAGAATATATTCTCACTAAATCGCTCGCATGTGACCTAACTTTAGTATATCTAATCGCATAGGGAGAGCATTCGTTGCTCATTCCGGCCTCGTTTCAAATGTCAGGTATCCATAGATGCAGCCGCAAACCGCTTTTGTATGCAAGTTGCGCCGTAAAACTGCAAATAATTGAACACCATTACTGCTGATGGGAATTCTATCGTGATCTATCATCGTTTTAAAGAAAGTCATGGCAAATAAAACGACACGCGACTATCTGCATTCAATTAAATAAAAATGTTAAATTAATAAAGCTTTATAATATACTAGCGATTCAACCTCGCTTCGCTTCGGGTTCGTCCCAAGACAAAAACAAAGCTATCCCACGGGAACCATACATTTTACCGGGATGATAGCCTATAGCCTTCCTCAATTAACGGACTATCTAATGCAAAAAGAATTTTTTCAAATCAGATTAGTAGTTCCGGAGATTGGCGCGTTCAACCAACCAAACAGACTCTTCAGCTTTATAATATTAGTATAGATTACTAGTGATTCACGTCCCTAGGTTGCTTCTTCATACAAACTTTCACCCCCATTTTCACACCCTTAAGGGATGATTTCCGGAATAAAAACTATCTTATGTCCTTTTCAGGGTCTCAAACTATCTTTTTATCCATCGAAATCAGTTTAGTAGTTTCGGAGTTTATTCGGTACAAACAAACAAACAAAAAAATCTTTCCTCTTTATAATATTAAGTATAGATAATGTGGAAGAAACACCAATATCCCACTCGCAGTTATAGTTCATAATTATCGACCTACCTAAATGTAGTTCTTTTCGTTGGAAAATAGATAATCATATCGTATCGAAATAGTTTTGGTTTAATAAAGGAATTGTTCATAGCATTTTAACTTCGATATTTAAAAGAGCAACTGTTGAGCTTCTTGCTGGTTCTTCTCAGCAGAACTGCTCTCAGAGTCGGTGGTAGCGTCCTCGCGGACTGACTACACAGACGCATACATTAAATTGACGATTCAAAAGCACTTGTAATAAATCTAATTGAATAAATTTTATTGTATTTCATTCATTCATTCGTTCACTTATTCATTCATTCATTCATTCATTCTGTGCGAACTTTTTCTCCTGCAAGATGAAAACCAAGCACAAGCCTGACGCCGTACCATATTAAATTCAAATATAAGTTATTTTAGTAATAAAATTCGAAAGATTGAAAGAACACAATAAATTAACTTTCATTTAAATGTTTTATTTTATAATGTTGCAACATTATAAAAAAAACAACATTTAAATTGCGCATCGTAAAAGATTTAATTTAACTAATTTCATTTCAGCTTTAATTAATATAATCGGTTAAATACAGAATAAGTTAATTTAGATTTAAGAGGTCGCCACCCCAAACATAAATAAATTTTATCTTGAAAGCTTATCTAAAGTTGTTTAAAGTTTGATTGTTCAATTTTCTCTCGTGACACCGATTTGCATAAACGAATGAGTCCATTAAATTTCATGAATTTATGAATCTATCAATAATCTAGATATATAGGTAACTAGCGACTCACCCTCACTCCGCTCGGGTTCATCTCTACTTACGCTTTAACGTTTAGTATAGATTTCTAAAGGAGATGAGATATTTTCTCGCAATAAAAAGTATCCTATATGTTGACCTGGATAACCAGCTGTCCCCATACCAAATTTCATCAAAATCCCTCCAGTGGTTTTTCTGTGATGTGATGACAGACAAACAGACAGACAGACAAAATTTCTAAAAACTATAGATTCGGAATTTCAATAAGATTTCCCGAAAAATATTTAATGTACAAATTCGGCTTAGTTACAATTTTATTAAATTTATATGTATATTTAAAATTCTAACTGATTGTGAGTCGAATCGGTTCATTGAATATTATTTGGAAAATCTTATTGATATAGTCATTATTATCGATACAGAACTCGAATCTATAGTTTTTAAAATTTGTATCTGTCTCTCTGGGAACGCATCACGAGAAAACCACTAGACAGATTTTAATGAAATTTGGCATGATGATAGCTGGTTATCCGGGTCTACATATAGAATACTTTATACTGCGGGAAAATATCTCATCTCTGAGAAATCTATACTAAACGTTAAAACGTAACGTACTTACCCACGCTCCCCTCAGGTGCGTCCCTATAAATTATATGTTCAAAAGCTAAAGATAGACTTACATAAATACTGAAATAATGTCAAAGAATTTTTACTTTATTTTTTTTTTACTAGCAACTTACCATGGCTTCGCTTTTAAATAGATATAAGGTTAAATACATCCAACGTACTTCCAACATTTTTTTTCTAGAAGATATTTAATTGGTTTTTTAACTATGTAAGGTTAATTATTGATTTATTTAATTCCAGATGATGATTTGGAGACATTGCTGGACGAAGTGGTTCGAGCGAGTAACCGCGGTGTGTCAGCCTCTAAAAATGTAACCGGAGGACCCAACTGGAGCTTTGGTCAATCATTGTTCTTCTCGTCTACTGTGGTCACCACTATAGGTAAGGATTTTGTATTTATATGTAAATCCACACATATAAAGGGAAGTCCCCGGCAAAATTTTCTCTGTATGTATGCGCTTACCTCGTGAACTACTTAGGTACTTACCCATTAATTATATATATACAAAAAAAAAATTACTGTACAAAAAATGTCTGCATGGAATTGTGGCAAGAATGCTAGCTGCATTCCCCCGCTGAATGGCAATACCGATTCTTTAGGTGGCGGAATCGGCAGAAAATAGCGCTTCTTGGTTGCTTTATCACGGTCAAAACTTTAATACTGTAAGTGCGTGAAATTGCACAATGAATATATTATATTTTGTACATAAACTATAGAAAAATACATATACTAATTACAGTAGAAACTCGATTATCCGGCCCTCAGTTATACGGATTCGCGATTATCCGGACTACCAACCGCGACCAATTATATACCTACAAGTCGAATTTATGCAAGCACTAAAGCACTAGCGGCTCATCCTAGCTTCGCTCGGGTTCGCCTCTAAACAAACAAAAACAAATCTATCCCACGGAAACCGTACATTTTTCCGGGATAAAAAATAGTTTTAGTTTGTTACCAATTGTTTCAGGAAAAAACCTGCTTTTCTTCATACATTTGATTATCCGGATTTTCGATTATCCGAATGCCTAAGGACAACAATTAGTCCGGTTAATCGAGTTTCTACTGTATAACTTATAAATAA
This sequence comes from Fabriciana adippe, assembly GCA_905404265.1. Classification (NCBI taxonomy): domain Eukaryota; kingdom Metazoa; phylum Arthropoda; class Insecta; order Lepidoptera; family Nymphalidae; genus Fabriciana; species Fabriciana adippe. The sequence continues at coordinate 1,929,254 of FR989993.1, forward strand.
TAATATAAGAATGGGAATTTCAAAGCAAATAAACAATTCACAGCACAAAATCCTGTATCTCCAATACTTCTTAATTAAGATTGACGACGGACCTGTCCTCACGGGGCGTAGGCACTTGGACGGGGATAGAACGTAAAAGAAAAAATGGCCGACATAAAATGGAATCTGAATCAATTAGTGGCAAAGCGCTGCCGTCGTGTCGCGTGTTGATTTTATTATCTGCCTTTTATAAAGAAGCTAGGAGGTTTTATGTATTTCTATAATATAATATCTTTGTTGTATTTTATTATACTATTTCTTACACGTATCCTTTTAATCTTTAATTTTCCACTAATACTATAAGGAGGTAGTGTCGATGTAGGAGGCATATTCCGAAAGAGATAGATAGAAGATTCAGAAAAATCTTTGATTAATTTGAGCTATATCTATCTATGTATATAATAAAATTGTAACTAAGCCGAATCTGTACATTAAATATTTTTTGGAAAATCTTATTAAAATAGACATTATTATCGATATAGAGGCCGAATATATAGTTTTTAGAATTTTTGTCTGTCTGTTACCGCATCACAGAAAAACCGCTAGAGGGATTTTTGAATTTGGTGTGGTAATAGTTGGTCATCCGGGTCAACATATAGGATATTCTTTACTGCGGAAAAATATCTCATCTTTGAGAAATCTATACTAAACGTTAAAACGTAAGCAGGGACGAACCCGAGCGAAACTAGGGTGAGTCGTTAGTAACATATACATATAAATGATTTATTAAATAGCTTTTTATTCGGTATAGAAATGGTTTCTAGAATATTAGCGTATTGAATTCAGCCCTTTTTAATGTCCCACTTCTGGGCTTCCCTTTGTTTTATGATGCTAGGCTAATGAATACCACTGATTGATTTGATATGACTTTATTACTTTACTAGCGACTCACCCTCGCTTCGCTCGGGTTCGTCTCTAGGTGCGTTTTACTGCTGAACTGAGCTGAACATTGATAAGTCAGTCAGTGAGTCGCGAGTAGTGAATAGTGAATAAAAATAGTAATTGCGAATGTACCTTAGGTGATAGACAAATAATATTGCGAACTTGCCTGTATAACTTTTTAAGACCTACAATATTCTAGTACATTGTTTTGATGTACCTATTAAGGTTCAGCCAACGTTAGCCATATAAATTTCTAAGGACGACTCGATAGAACCAGTCATTGCGTTTTCCCGCGGGAACGAAAAATGTATTTGTAGTGAAAGGTATCCCAAATGTTGAACCGAGTGATAAGCTATCACTATACAAAATTTAGTTAAATTCGATTCAGTACTTTTTGCGTGAAACGCGCACATCGATTTGACTAAGTCAGCTTTATTATAGGTATAGATAAGAATAGGTATTGCGAGTGTACCCTAAGAGATAGACATATACTGTTGCAGATTTTTCTGTTGACCTTTTCAAGACTTAAATTTTTTTTGTACATTGTTTCGATGTATATCTTAAGGTTTAGCCAGCGGAAGGTTTATAAGGAGGACTCGATAAAATCAGTTATTGCGATTTCCCGTGGGAAAGAAAGATTTTTCTGAAATAAAAGGTATCTTAAATGTTGACCCGGGTAATAAGTTATCACTTCACCAAATTTCGTTGTAATCGGTTCATTACTTTTTGCGTGAAACGCGCACACACAAACAGACATACAGACAAACAGACAAACAGACAAACAGACAAAAATTTTAATAACTATTGTTTTGGGGTCTATATTGTATACATAATACGTTACATTCATTGTTTTTAAAAAATATTGCATGTACAGATTTCGTTAAGTTACTGCTTTATTATAGTATAGATTACTACTCAAAGACATGACTCGACATTACATTATAATTAAGACCAGAGACCGAGATAAGGCATAGACAAAAGTCACAATCATAGAGCTCTTAACATAGACATAATATAATAGATTATAGATATACAACACCCTTCAATGCGAGAGAAATTATACCATAGTCACCGCGCTGATCAAATACGAGTTGGCGGACTTCACACGTTACTTTAATGTTGAAAATGTTTCGCATATAAAAATATCAGACGTGAGACCCGAGATTTATATTTTTTTAATAAATATAAATTAATAATTTCCAGGTTACGGTCACGTAACACCATTATCCCAACCAGGCAAGCTGTTCTGTATGGTGTACGCGCTCCTCGGAATTCCTTTAACCCTGGTCCTGCTATCGGCTTTGGTAGAACGTCTATTGCTACCAGCGACTGCTCTTCTAAGATCACTGAACGCTGCATTGGGACATTTGTACCGCCCGTTCACGATTCGTTTAGTACATCTTATGATTATAGGTGAGTTATAAGGGTTAAAGTACAACTATTTTAGTATTTGTTTAATATTTTGGTGTTGCCAGCTTCGTGTTAATTTGAGTTAAGAAATAAGAAGAAGTATCTTCTTCGTTTACACATAGGTTTTACTTATATACTATTTATCAACGTAACTGCAAGTGATAATAAGTGACAGATAACAAAATTTTAGAGTTTTATACTTGCCTATATAATACGTCTTTCTTCGATACATAATACCAACAAATGAGTATAAAGATACACTAACTTGACAAGATAATGGCATTTAGAAACATTAAATATATGACACGTATTTTAGTTTTTATCAACTAAGCAATACTGCCTAGATATATAGCTGTAAAATTGAATTTGTTATTTACAAAACACTCGTTTTTTCAGTTACAATCCTCGTAGTGTTCTTTCTCGTGGTGCCAGCGGCCATTTTTGACGCTATGGAGCCAGATTGGGACTATTTGGATTCCTTCTATTATTGCTTCATATCCCTTACTACTATCGGACTCGGAGATTATATCCCTGGAGATTTCCCGGGACAACCCTACCGGCCGTTTTATAAAGTCGCTGCCACATGTAAGTGTTAATCTATACATAGTATAAAATAAAGTCACTGCATTTCTCTGTTTCTAGGCTTACTTCTTCTAAATTATGGAACGGATTTTGATGCGGTTTTCACTAATAGAAAGAGCGTAAAATATTTTGTACAAAATGATCAATCATTTTGTACAAAATATTATTCGCTCTCGCAACACCGTCTCGGCTCAGGAGTTTTTGGGGTTTTTGGGGGGAAAAACTGTTAACGTACGATTACATGGCTAACGCTGGTTAAATTTTAAGAGATACGTCAAAATAATGTACTAGAAAATTGTAGATCAAGACCTATAGAAACGTCCGCAATAGCATGTCTATCTCCTAAGGTACGCTCATAATAACTATTTTTTTTTTCTATGTAAAACGTACCTGGACGCACCCAAGCGAGGATAACTCGTTAGTAGATATGTAATATTTATATTACATAAATTAATTACAGTTATAACTTTTAGGATGTCTACATCAAAGAAAAGACGGGTTAATTAAAAATTAGAGGTCTTGATGTTTGGGTAGACCTAACCTTAAGTTGTAACCTCCACATATTTAATTTATTGAATGAGAATCGAAGTTTTGATGAATTAGAAATTTGTATGTGCCTTATAGATTATAGATGTTTTTTCCGATACGGTTAAAGTAATATCAAACTTTGAATGAAAACTCCACGAGGAGAAACTAATTAAAGTTAAGAGCCCTTTTTCGTCGGTATGATCATAATGATTAGAAAATCAATTAAAATAGTTTTGTGTTGAACAGAAATTAAATTACCTACAAAGTAATTTAAATTTTTTACCGATTTAAGCATCCAATATTTAGTTTTACATTCGATTTGTTTCTAATTTTAACGTCATCATCAACGTTTCCCTCCATTTTATTCATTTGTAAATTGAAAAATTTCCTTTTTAATAACTGGATGTAAGGCTATTGGCTCTAAGCAAAGAGTGTTGTGATTTATCAAAATCGTTCCACCGTTTCATGGAACCTTATTTAATAAACTTAACATATTTTTTTTATTTTTTTTTATTTTCAGGCTACTTAATCGCCGGCCTGACTTTCTTAATGCTCACTCTGACGGTCTTCTACGATATACCACAATTAAATCTAAGTACTGTATTTTCTTCAATGAAACTCGATGAAGATCCGGAAAAGATGCGATTAAGTGGATCAGGAGTTATGGGACCAGGATACGGAATTGGGGGACTGGTGATGAGGGATGATTATCATCATGACCAACGTCGTTCTGTTGTGCACATCAGGCCTCATCTCGATGACAGCCCTAGCCCTGAGGACACTACGCCGGTTCATGCACGTGATATTCGAGTACATTAAAGAGCTTGTAATGACTGGGCATAACTTATTTGTCCCAACACAGTAGTTGATTTAGAAATACTATGTTCGATATTTCACATCAATTAGTTTAAACGTTTGTAAACCTTTCATTTGGGCAGTAGTTTTGTGTCTCGGTGGTAAAATAAATGTTATTTATAAATAGATTAGAAATTCTGTGTGTAACTAACTAGTATATAAATTTGAAAAATTTAAATAAGCAAGTATTTACAGAAAAAATGTGTATTGCTCATCTATTGAGTTTGTGAGCTTTAGTAATTAATATATTATATCTTCATTGATATACAAAAATCTTATATATCAATGTTTATCTTGCATAATATTTATAACAGATAAGATATATTTATTGATGCATTCTATAAAATACTTCTATGTACTTAGTTGTTAATTACTTTGTTTTATTTAAAATTTTAGTTACATTATTTTAATATAATCATCACATTTACATCTTACATTAAATGACTAAATATAATACCAAAAATCAAATGGGTAAAAATAAAAGTGGTACCTACTTCACTTTTTCACACACTTATTCGCGACCGTCCTTCACATTTTTAAAAATAATTTCTTGTAGCCATTTATAATGCACACAAAATTTTTCTTTTTGTTTAGCAAAACGAACTTGGTTCGTTTAAAAGACTGAGGGAGGTTTTCAAATTTTCTCACTTTTCTATATCAGAGAATAAATTCTAAAAATAAAGAAAAAAAAAACGAATTTCATAGTGTTTTATAAATAACAGACTGAAGAACCTGTCCCTTTGTAGTCTGTACTGTATACGTTTGAAATATCGAAAACTATTCCAATCAGTGGCATATCAAATATTTAGAGTACATTTTATAAACAATTTATCTAGAAATATATATTCTGTTAAATTTTGACAGTATATTGATACCTTTAAAACGCTCTAAAATCTTTTCCACACGAGAAAACTACTGTTTTTTTAATATTAGAATATTGTCATAGTGTATATTATTAAATGAACTTTAATGAAGAGAATTATTTGAAAATCAATAAAAGTGTGTCTTAGCCAAATATATCAATTTAATTTTATTTAATATATTGAATATTAAAATATCATATTTATTATAAAATATCATATTTCTGAATATTTATAGAAATATAACAAAAAATTAATTATTAGAAAGAAAAATAATACCTAATAACTACGTAGGGTTTGTAGAAAGTAGAACCTTTAGTCGTTTATTTTTTCTATTCACACGAAATAATTTCTTTCCCTTTTAAATCTTGTTTAAATTGTAATCAATGACAATATATAAAGCTTATGCTCAGATTAAGAAAATCAGAATACATATATTTTTATTTTAATACTATTTCTATTTCTCTACTTATGATAAGATTATTATTATGTAATACAAAGAGCTATCCATCAAATATGCCTAATGTATTATGTATGTAGCTTTAGTAATTTAAGAAGATTTTTATTCCCTGTTAAATTTTATTAAATTCTTGGCCTCGTTAATAAACTAATAATTTTATATTAATACCTATTCATACATCAGATATTTGTTATTTACATTATTCGCTTGAATGTTATATCATAATCGAGGAAAATATATTTACTATTTATTTTGAAATAATTTACAGGGAATAATCCACTATAAAGAATATAAATAATCAAATTATAAAAAAATTAATACATAATATTTAAAGTTAAACCAGATTTAATCAACTATTTAGCATGTGTTGAATTGGTAGTTCAGTTAAGCGTACTGTGTTATAAAAACAACAACATAAATCATTATATTGTAGAAGAAATATTACTATTTAAAAATAATAGGTAACAAAGAATAGACACTAGTATACAAATGATTATAAATTGAACACATAATGCCTTTAATGGTAAATGGCATAAAATGTGTATTGTATTCGATGCAAATCTGAAATAAAATGATAAAATAACAAATGTTTTTAATTTTCTCTTTATTATAAGAATCTATATGGTTAGTAGAGAATTTCGTTGCTAGTATATTCAACTATAGAACCAAAGGTTTTGTGTTCAAGTCCTCAGTCGAACTTAGTTTAGTTAAAAAACCGTAAAGACACATTTATTCAAAAGAATAATGAGAGTCATTAATTGGCGAGAAGATATCGAAATCAAATACTTATCCATAAAAATACACACAAAATTAGTTGCACCAACGTATTGAAGTGCGTTGACTTCCAAATCAATTGTTATTTCCGATTATATAATAATATTTCAACCTAGTTAAACAAAATCCCATCAAAAACATAGATGTGAAAATGGGAGCCAAGTTCAATATTAAGAATATGCGTGGTTATCAACTTCACCGACAAAAGAATTGAGATCTAAATGGGTGCCAAATTCTGTAGATGATCCTGAAATTTATTAATAAAAACATAATATTTGAGTTCGAGATTTGACTTGGCTAGTTTTTACCAGTAAAGCAAGTTTTTAGAAGAGTGAGTCATGTTCATCTTACAGTATAAAAACAATAACTTGCGTATAGCATAAAGAAGATATAAGTGATTAGCCGAATGTAAGGTAACATCTATGTAAAGCCATTGCTATTATGTTTTGGAAGGCGAAAGGTGCAGACAAGTGTTAATAAAAATTAATTGAAAAAAATTCAAATTTTAATAATGTACTGTTTTCGGATTTTTCCCTTTGTTTGCATACAATTACCCATCTAGGCACCAAATTTCAACTTTATGGTCATCTGGAAGTGAGTTAGATTTTACTACTATATGTCAGTCAGTCAATGATAAAAATACCGATTTTTAGACGTTAATATCTCAATAACCGTTTGAGCTATATTTATGAAATTGGGGATTCTAGTTAATCTAAGGGGATTAAATAAATGGACAAAATTTCATGTATTTATATTTAATAGATTTTGAGTTATTACGAGGTGAAAAGTGGCTCCAAATGGTTCGTGTAAAATATACACACGGTGCTGCATCGGCAGTTCCTTTTGGCTTGAACTTGGCTGGATACGCTACCGTGTGTCTTGATATATGGCAAAAAGATATTTTACCTCTCATTTTGCCGATAAATTCGTTATAAATAATTCTTCTTATTATTTTCTCAATTTCGAATCATTTCGACTATTAATCAATCAATGCAATAATTACCATGTTTGTATAATTTATCAACGTTGATTATATTTGCAAGGTCTAACATATCTTTTTTTTTTTTAATTTTTTTTGTACTCTAAATCTATGATAGTTTTCTAGTTTTTTTACGGACATATTAATTATTATGCAGTTTTATTGCGACAAGGCTGACAACACTGGTCAAAAACGATTTTAACTGCTAAATACAAATAAACTATGCTCCAAACCATAAACCACAGATAAAAAAGTGAAGTTCGAAATTGAAAAAAAAGGACTTAGGACATAACCATAGAAGTTAAAATATCACTTCTTACGGTGCTCTATAAAATCATTAAACTAATAAAACAATACGATGGATTTAAACTTTTAATAATTATTTTATATCTAAATATCTAAACGAGTAGCAAATAATCTTTTGAAAATCGTCATTAGTAATTAGAGGTTATGTCCTTATGGTTTGCATTTTCATTATAAAATAAGCCTACATAGTTGTGAATTGTGATAACGTCGAGTGCTTACAATAATGGATACACCTGTCTCTGCTTTTACCGTATACAAGTCTAAAAAGCAACAAAATGAAATAAAGAAAAAACAACGAAGAAATAAAAAAAATAAATCTAATAAACCGGTTTCGCCAAAAGTTACTACTCAAGATGTTAGTGAAGATCGTATGAAAGAAATTGGGCTGAAACTTAAGCAAAAACAGAAGAAGTTAAAAGAAGCAAAAAATATTACAAAGAGAAAGTCACATAAGAAGAAGAAAATAAAAAATGGTAGCAAAAAAATAAGTGTTTCGCCAAAAGTATTAAACGTCAGTAATAAATCCTCCGAAAGTGATAATATTCCGGAACTAATTTCGTCTACTTCTAAAACTAAAAATAAAGAAGAACAATTTACATATGATGATGATAACACCTCATTACATTCAAGCAATGGCAGCTTTGAATTTACTCCTGTCCAGACCGATAGTAGTGAAGAGGGACTAAAGGTATTTAAATGGATGATAGCACCATTTAGCCCTGAAGATTTTCTAAATCAAATTTGGGAAAAGAAGCCACTACATATTGCAAGAAAAAAGTCGCATTATTATAATGATATAATTTCAACTCCAGCTATTGATACAATGTTGAGAACAGAAAATATTCAATTTACCAAAAATATTGATATCACTTCTTATGTTGATGGTAAAAGAGAAACTCATAATCCAGAAGGCAGAGCACACCCCCATTTGGTATGGGATTTTTACTTAAATGGTTGCAGTATTAGGTTATTAAATCCACAAACTTACATATCTCGGCTACATTTACTAAATGCAACTCTGCAGGAATTTTTTAACTGTTTTGTTGGGGCTAATGCATACCTTACCCCTCCAGATAGTCAAGGATTTGCACCACATTACGATGATATTGAAGCTTTTATATTGCAAGCAGAAGGCAAGAAACATTGGAGAATTTATAAACCTAGAAATGACAGTGAAGTCTTACCGAGAACTTCATCAAAGAATTTTTCAGATGATGAAATTGGCGACCCAATTTTAGAAGTAACTTTAGAAGCTGGTGACATGTTGTATTTCCCTCGAGGTTATATACATCAGGGAGTGACAATAGATGGAGAACATTCCTTGCATGTTACCGTTAGTATGTATCAAAAGCATGCATGGGCAGATTTATTTGAAAAAATGATTCCTGCTGCATTACAGATAGCCATAAATGAAAATATTGCACTAAGGCAAGGTTTGCCATTTGATATCTATGAAAACTTTGGTTTAGTACACTCAGACTCAAATACACCTCGAAAAGCTGAAATTCAGGAGGTTATAATGAATCTTTTTGATAAAATTAAAGATTATTTACCAATTGATGAGGCTGTTGATCAAATGAGTAAGAAATTCCAACAGGATGCTTTACCTCCAGTCCTAAATGACTTAGAGAAAGCAGTTACAGTTTATGGAGATACTGATGTTATGATAGAAAATGGAAGAGTAACCAATAGAGTAGAAATGAGCTTAGATACAAAGATAAGATTGTTACGTAAAAATATATTACGGATGGTTTCTGAGGATCGCATAAGAATATATTATTATGCAGAGAACTCCCTAGAATACCATGGAAATGAATTACCATTCATAGAAATTGAGGAAGACATGGCTCCTGCTATTGAAACATTAATTACTTCATACCCAGAATATGTTTCAGTAGAAAACTTAGATGTGCCAACTGAAACAGATAAATTACAAATAGCAGATGCTTTATGGAGCCGAGGCCTAATTATGACTGAATATCCTTTAGAAAATATAGATGATGATTAAAACTTGCCATTTGATTTTTTTATCCATTTTCCTTAATTTTTTTTTTAAGAGACCAGATTATGTGGGATAAATAAAAAATACCTACTAACAATCCCAATAAGTCAACTTTATTTTAATAGCATGTTGTGTTTTTACCATGTATTGGAAATAAAACTCAAAAATACTGTAAAAAATTTATTATCAAAAAATGTATGAGAAATTGAGCACCCCATTCATTTTTTAAGTTCAATGGTCTACAAGCTTACAATAATGAGTTACTTAGGCATATACAAACTAACAATAAGTAATGGCAGGTTATAATTAACAAGAATGTTTTGAATAGGCATTGGATTATTTATTAAACTTCTCGATGTATTTGACAAATCTGATTCTTTATTTGAAGCACAACCATTGAAAAATATATAGCACTACAATTTTTTCAAGCTTATTTATCCGAATGCGCCAGAAGAGGGGTCGTTTTTCAAATGTATGTATGTATATTACTTTGGCACAATCTGTGGCCTAAACGGCTAGACGAATTTTAGTTTGAGAGGTGTCATTAGATTTGTTTTGTGACACTGGGTATATCAAAATAATTAAAATATATATAGCGATATACATTTTCAAAATATGTTTTTTTTTCCTCCATTGAGTTGGGCATCATAATAAAGGGTTTTATAAATGGGTTACAAAAATATATACAACTTATATGTTTAAATGTAATTTGGAATGAGAGATGCCAAAAAATAACAAAAAAAAAATACAAAATAAAAAACCCAACTGCATAAAAAGCAAACTAAAAGAATGAAAACAAGTTGACAAAGAAACATAGTACTATGCAGTCTGAGACATACACATGCAGCTATTATGAAACAAGTACATGTATGTCATCATGTATTTGAGTCAATCATTTTGGTTCACTTTTTTTACTGTCAGTTTTTTTTAATATTTTTTTTTTTATTTTAACATTCTATTTGATTAAAAACTCTCATTTGCTAGCTTTTAGCTTTATGTAGTTTGTTTTGTAAAATATTATGTTTTTAATAAACATAATCCAATGCCTGTGGTTGCTTATTCTAAACATACAGTATTTCTATTAGGATCAATATTTAACAGCTACACATTTAAGTAAATAAGGTTTTGGCGAGGATGATAAGTTCAACATTGAAAATATGGATGCTTATATTTAGTTACAAAACAAATATTATTGCCTCATAGTCCCATCACAGATTTCAAAATAATGTGTAGAAATTTCTGTGATTTTTTAGAATTCAATAAAGTTTAAATAGCTATGCTCTTTATCAATGAAATTTTTCATTGAAGGAATTCACTTTTTATGACTTGAATTTCTGACTCACAAGATTCAGTTGAAAATAATTTCTGATTGATATATTTATTGGACTTTTTGGTTTCTAACTACAGCCATTTTGTTAACTTTAAATATCACCAGTTGGCTTTAATTAGCTAAAGTTTCAGATTCTTTTTTTTATCTATGCTTTTCAGCATTCGCTTCTTTTACAGTCAGGTTTCCTTTTTGAGAACAACTTTGTGATGTTGTTAACTGTCTTCATCTCCAAAAAAACTATTCAAATTTCAATCTTCCCAATTAATAGCAATAGCAAGTGACTTGTAATAATATACTACTTAAGTATTGGAATATAGCTTTTAATTATTATAAAGGACCTTGATTTATTAATAGCAATGAAACTTATGGCAAGTTTCTATTTTAAACACCTACATCATGTATTATACAATTATACTCAATGCCAAAGCTTTGTAGAGCTGCCTGTGAGGTTTGTTTAGTATAATATACAACAAATTGCCAACTTTTAAATTTCAAATCAGTTAAAAATAATATGAAGAACATAGCTATTTATTCTAGTGCTCATAGCATAACTAAAACAAATCATGCAGTAACCTCTCTCGCATTGCGTTGCGCCTCCATATTCGCTTTGGATGCACATTTATAATGTTTTTTGACTTCATTATTTAATCCTTCACGATTTCTTGCAATTTCTATAGCATAGAACTGAACTCTAGGCACTAGTATTGTATTTTGTTCTGAATAATCTCCTTTAGTGTCTGCACGCAATAAAGTTCCAAAACTGTAATCTTCAACAATGTTTTTAAACTTTTCGCAAAACATGCGCCATTTCGCTTTATTAACATTGTTCTTGATTTCTTCTTCTTTTATATATGAAATATTTAAATCGGGAAAATCTTGTCTAAAGTGAGTATATATAAGGTCATCGTGTGGAGTTAGCCGGAGCCATCTCGTATCTACAGAACAGAGTACCTATAAACCAAAAACCAAAAAATAGTAAAAAATAATATGTGCTACATCAAGAAGAGGTTATTAAAACTGTAACCTACATTAAAGTAAATATCACTGTGCTCCATTGCTCTGGCAGCCCATAAGTGTTCAAGTGTTTCATCGTTACCAAATTCTTCAGCTGGTCTGGTGAGAACGTCCTGAAATACATAAAATTATAGTACCGCATAATATAACTCATTTATGCAAACGTTTTACTATAACTGTATGTACTTGCCATGGTAAACTATATAGTACTGATTTCGTCACTCAAACTTTGTTTCACCGGCGTTTATTTAAGTTGATAATACTTAATTTATACTTTTTTTTAATTGCACACGATTTTCTACAAAAACTCAAAGGCCACAGATTAAAGAACTAGTAACTTCAAAGGCAGCTGAAAACAACCGTCAAATGAAGTACAGATAACGCATCAATATAGAGTAACATTTTATAATTTATTGGTTTTAAGCAGATAAAATATTTAATGGATTATTATGTTACGTACACACCGACCCAACGAACACCAACGAATGGGTTTCGTTGGCCCTGTTTGGACGACTTAGCGAACGCCAACGATCGTTCGTTAGCGTTTGTCTGCGATCCGACGCGTGGCGGTAACATCAAAGGAATCGTCCCATTATTATGTTGGGTACACACCGACAGGATATATCGAAGCGAATATAGCCCCAAATCCTCGCGAAAGAAAACAGATATCGCCCTAGAATGATTCGGGAAGCCATAGAAATTAAAAAACATCCAAATTTAAATAGGGAAGATGGCTGGGTACTACCATTGTCGTGGGATCCTGTTATTAATATAATAATTAATAAAATCAAATAATAAATCTAAACAAAACAGACAGTTAGATGTAGTAAGTTCTTACTGTGCGGATCAAAATAACAGTAATTCAAATTAGTATTTCAAATTAATATTTTTCATTTGCAAATGTAATTCTTGTTTAATTTTAACTTCTTAAATTACACACAGAACAATAATGTGGCTTAAATAATTAATATTTTATTTTTTCTTTATAGTTATAAATATAATAATGACAACACTAAATATAGATTATTAAACAATAAATTTTCTAAAAAATTGTAATAACTATAATAATATCTAAGATTATATAAATAATGTTCCATATTCAAGTATAAAAGTAATTAAAATTATAAAAATGTTTAAAATTAAAAGTAACAAATATTGTAAAATACTTTGGTGCCAATGTTCAAGTTTTTTAAATTCATTTTGTTATTTTGTGCGTAGGCTGTCTGTAACAACTATATAATACCTTTGAGACATCTAACACCTTAGTCTCTCCCGTGACCATGATTGCTGTAAAGCAATCGAAACGTCGGGAACCAAAAATCAAAATAAATCCGCGAAAAACTCCGAAAAGATAGTTTTATTTAAATGTCAAATATTCGCGTAAATCTAAGAAAGTATTATGACATGTTTTTGTTAATCAATCTATACAAAGAAAAGCCTCCAGTCTTTGGGACCCTACTAATAATTAATATAAATTAAAAATGAAGAGAAGTGATTGCTGGGCAGAAATTGCTAATATTTTTAATTGCAATACACATTTCTATTCTTAAAATATGTGGTTGTCCATCATCTCCGTTTTCTCGTTTAATTTTTCTTGTCCTTGCTAACTCGTTAAGGTATATAAAACTAGCAATTATAATTATTTCGTCGTCGTCCATGACCAAACTGCGAATGCAAGCCGGAATCTGGTGCCAACGATCGTTTGCTCGACCACTAAATGTATTTGGACGTATCTTCGAAGGCCAACGAACTTACGGTAGCCAACGCTAAATATCCATCGTTGGCGTTCGTTGGGTAGGTGTGTACCCAGCATGGGACGATTCCTTTGATGTTACCGCCACGCGTCGGATCGCAGACACACGCCAACGAACGATCGTTGGCGTTCGCTAAGTCGTCCAAACAGGGCCAACGAAACCCATTCGTTGGCGTTCGTTGGGTCGGTGTGTACCCAGTATAACATACGTGCGGTAGCCAACGCTGAATAATCTTCGTTGGCGTTCGTTGGGTCGGTGTGTACCCAGCATTAGAAAATTAACAATAAACAACGAAACGCGTTCTATGTTAGAAATTATTTTATTAGGATATCTATATTATTTTTAGATATTTTATAGTATTCTACTACGTTGTTTTAATTTCTATTTTTGAGTCATTTATCTATCAATTTTATAAAGGTACATTATAACGACTAATAAAATTGTAAAGAAAATATTCCAAATTTCTAACAACACAATAATTTTGATTTAATATTAGTTAATGCTGTATCCTAATAAAATGAAGCAGATAAAAATAAATTTGGTTTTAGATAAAAATAAATTTTATTTTAAATAGATAAAAATATAAAACATATTTCAAAGGTAATTTTAATTTTGATACCTTTATGTACAGAAACATCGTGGCCTAAAAAGTAAACGTATTTTTGTTATATTTTTTGTTCATAAAAAGCAATCGTTAAATGAAACAGATATAGTACCAACTTGAGCAGAAAAATGAGACAAAGTATTCTCGGATTAGTTCGTTCAGAGTTCGTATTAATCTATGATTTCATTGGAGGAGGGAAAAAAGAGGGTGGCGCATGCGCGTTAGGCCGACGCCATCTCTAAACTACTGTGCATAATACTTGTTGAAAGATTTCGATGACTAAAGTGAATTTAGTGTATGTTAATTCTTGATAAAAAACGTTAATCATGGAATTACTCTGCCGCGAGTGAGGTCAAGTGTTTATGTGCATCGTTTGATGTCCGTATTATTCCAATCAGTGCCGACGGCGGGGTCTCGATCTTGCGGAAGTTTCTTAGCTATAGCAACGCATATTTTTTTGCGGCTATCTCTGCCGCGCTCACTACACATCAATTTCATGAGCATTTATCACCGGTTTCGCTAGTGGTAACTTTTAAACGTTATTTTCAGCTTTTTTACTTCAGTTATCCTTAAAAGTATCAAACGCGGGCATAGTTACCTCGGCGGCGTTCTTACGCGCGTACGCCTATACATAGACACAACTATTATGTATGAATTATTGTTTTGGGTCAAAGACATCTCAGTGTTCTGAATCAACAACAACAGTGTACAATCTTTATGTTTCAGCTTTTTCACGGTGAAGAGAGTGAGTTTTAAGTTGATATGAACTCTGCTTTAAAACCAGTGCTACCCCAGCCGGGGGTGCCTCAACCTGGTGGTCAGGCGAGTCCCGCCAAGGGGAACGTTGCAAGCGCGAATCACGCAGTAGGACTGCCGCAGGGCGCTCAAAACTCTTTGCATCACGGATCCAACAATCTGGTTGGCCAGAATCTTACACATCACGCCGTAAATATACCTCCACTGCCGTCCCACGCGGTGCCGTCCATGGCTCCCGTGTCTGCCAACATGGCCCAGATGGCACAAAACATGAGCCACCACGGAAACTTGTCACATATAACACAAAATTCGATCACTCCAGCAAATGTAGCCGCTAGCCCTAGTAAAAGTGCAAGCACCAGTGCTCCTCTCAGTTTAGTTCAAGACAAAGCCTCAACAACCACATCTCAACCTTTAGCATTAACTAGAACACCTGAGAAAAAAGAGCCAGATTCAACAGGCCCAGCCAATGGCACTATCGATTCGCCTAAATCAGGATCAAACACACCTGCCACACTAAAACCTCAGAATCCTGAATCAAAACAGGAAAAGCAGGATATTGCTAAAACATCACCTAGCACACCAAAGCCTCCTGAAAAAGCAGCTAGCACTCCTACTACTCCACAAAAGCCTGAAACATCAAATCCTGTCAATCGGGCTGATAGCCCCTCACTGCCTAAAGTAGCTACAGCTAATGAAGTACCAGAAAAATCACCATCAAAACCCACAGAACCTAAGCCAGCACCTGATGCTGATGTAGCACCCACACAAAGTGATAGTAAACCTGTGCCTGAGTCTGCTAATGAAAATCAAAATCAAGAAAAACCTTCGCAGAAAGAACCTGAACCCGTCAAACCTGAACCGGCTAAAGAAGAGAAAGAAGAAGTGCCAGAAAAACCTGTTCAACCTGAGGAGAAAAAAGAAGAAAAAGAAGAGTCTCCAAAGCAAGAAGAGCAAGAACCACAAACAACAAAAGATGAATTAAAAGTTGAAGATAAAAAATTAGATGTGAAAATACCAGTAAAATTAGAATCAAAAGTGACTCCAAAATCAACATTAAAATTGGCTACAGTGACTCCTCCAATGAGGAAAAGAAGGCAGGCTTCAGAGAAAGTGGATGGACCAACTCCTGCGAAGAGGCAACCTGAAGGTGATGCCACACCAGACACAAGAACTAAAAGGAATCGGACAAAGGTAACCATTATTTTTACATATTAAGTGGCTAATTACCATTACTAATTAATAATTATAATTATATGTATTATTAACTAGTTTGCGATCCTCAATTTTTAAATTAAGCTATGTCTTTAGATTTAAAAGCAAACAATTTAAACAAAAATTATAATAACTTAAATTACATTGTAAGTTACATGTTAAATGTTGCAAAGTAAAAAAGTAAGGAACATTAGTTGGTCTTATAAATGTTCATCTTATTTAAAAAAAAAACAGTATTATATAATTTTTTATAATCTATGATTCATTTTTTCACAGAATTCAAAACAACACAATTTATTTTAAAAGATTCATTTACATTATTAACACCTGGTAATTTTCTAAGAAATTAATTGTTAACTGGCACACCGATGTGCCAGCGCCTCTCGAAAGGATAAAATATTCTTCCCTTATGGGAAGTTATTTTTACAATAAAAATAACAATGTTAATAAAATTATATGATAGTCGAAGCTAAATTAAATAAAAACTTAAAAAAAAAACAAGCATACATATTGATGAACTGGTATCAGGGTGAAAGATAGACCTCCTTTTTGAAAGTCAGTTAAAAAGCAGTATTTTCCAGTTATAAATGGTCACTTTATATGTGTAGAGTATACTCGAGTTCACATGTAGAATTCAAATTAACAATTTTCTAATATATTACTTAAGTAAAAACTAGTAGAGTCAGTTAAATTTTCTAATATATTACTTAAGTAAAAACTAGTAGAGTCAGTTAAAAGCGTGATTTTGTTTTATAATTATGGTAATATGGTAAATAGCACTTTATGGTTAAAATAATAAGAACTATAATTGCATATCATATCATATTCAGGTATGCTATGTACCTCGTAAAGCATTTTACCGTATTTACGACGTTGTCCTGACACTTGCTATTGTTGCAATTTTATTTATCCTATAAAAGTTAGTTGGACATAAATGTAAAATAATAGTATTTTATATAAAATATTATTTTGTTTTTTGTTTGTTTATTTATGAAGTGAATCTTTTTTATTTTTTTATTTAATTTAAACTAAATCTAGTTTGTTAGAAAATTATAGAACCACTAATGTATGGTGGAGTATCTTTTAAAAAAACTACATAATCACGTCAAACGTTTTATTGGTCGTATACATTATTATTTTATCACAATTTGCGCTCATTTTCATATGATTTATGTTTTTTTTTTTCGAAATTACCGTCATTGCATATCTATACAGATAAATAACTACTAAATGCATATGAAATTATATACTTTACTAATAAAAAAAAACACATTTTTTTAATTTTTGTCTGTTTTTGTTTGTTCTGGCTAATCTCTTTGAAACGGCTAAACTGTATTTGGTGAGACTTTCACTTGCAGATAGCTGACGTTATAAGGAGTAACTTATGTTACTTTTATTTTAGTAAACGAATTAGGGTTCCGCTCAAAAAATGAAAACGTGTGTATGGACGCGCCCGAGCGAAGCTAGGGTAAGTCTCTAGTTTAGTATAAAAATATAGTTGAGCAAAAAAAAAAAATTGAAATGCAAAAGTAAATTGATAATGGAAAACCAGAAAAAAATTCAATTTAAAGTCTCCGTTATTGGATTATATTTTATAAACATTTTATCATAAAACCTGAAGTCGTGTCCAAATTTTGACATGACGTGTTTTTATTGTTTGTTATGACGTAAACTATATTAGTAGAGGCGTGTTAAGGTTCGAATGTGTATTTATTGAAAATTTCTTTTTTTAACGAGTTTAAATTTCAATTTTCGATTTTATATACAGAAAATTAAACTTATCTCGTTTCTGAATTTTTATAAGATAGTCAATACAAGTAGTTGTTTAAACTTTAAATATTTTTTTCAAACTTTTTTGTATTTTTTTTTTATGTTATTTTTTTTAACCTGTCGAGAGGCGCGGGCACACCGGTGTGCCAGTTAACAATTAATTTCTTAGAAATTAACCAGGAGGTATTGCTTCGGGTATATTAAAATTTAGGTCTTAAGTAAAATGTTTAAATGATATTAAATTCGTAAAATTATAATAAAAGGTCGCGCTCATCATCGCTGCGCTCGCGTTCGCGTCTAGAAAAACAAAAACAAATCTATCCCACGGGAACCGTACATTTTTCCGGGATAAAAAGTAGCCTATGTGTTATTCTGATGTATGAGCTATATTATTGTAGTTTCATTAAAATCCATTCAGTAGTTTTTGCGTGAAAGAGTAACAAACATCCATACATCTATACATCCAGACATACATACATCCTCACAAACTTTCGCATTTATAATATTAGTAGGATTGTTTGGTTCACTATTTCTTTCGGTATATATACACTTCGAACATTGAATTTTTAATATCGGCTTTTTAGCCTGCGAAAAGACTTGGCGCCAAACACGATCTCAATCAAGTACCTAAACCTTCAATATCTTAAAAACTAACAATGAGTGGTCGAACGGTAATTGGTAAATTTTTTTTGTATCGCGCCGTTAAAAAGTAAAAAAATGACTTTTTGTATATCAGTAGTTGTTACTAATCAATTAATATGTATCATTACTTAAATAATTACTAAGTACCTGGGCAACCGTGCTTCGCCCAGAGTTTTTGGCCAAAAGTGTAATTTTCTTTTTTTTTAAAGAAAAAATTATAAACTTGAATAATAACAAAAAAAAAAACAAGAGTAAAAACTTAGTATCCGACCGGGATTCAAACCCGGACACCTGTGATTGTCAATATTGCACCTTGGCCGCTTGATTACGATGCTAATGCCCGAGCGTAAGAAATTATCGACCACATTTTGCGTGGAATAATGCGACAGAAAACCACATGAAAGCTCGGAAACACGCGTTTTCCCAGACACAAGTCTAATTTAGATCGATTTTTCACCCCCGAAAACAACCGCCACGTACCGAATTTCAGCAAAATCGTTAGAGCCATTTCCGAGATCGCCGGTATAAATAAATAAATAAATATACAAGAATTGCTCGTTTAAATATATTAGATATGTATTGTTTTTATATTTTTTTCAGGTACAACTATACCAGTCTCCGACCCCTGAAATAGCGATGGCTACTAAGCTGTCGGCCTCAGCGGGACGGTCAACACCGACCAAACAAAATGACGACAAACTGATTGTCTTTTACAAGTAATATATTTTATTATTTATAAGGTATTTTATTATTTATTTACAACAATAAAGCGTAAATGGTAAAGCTACTATTATAAATACTAAAGTTTTTTTGTCGGTTTGTCCATTTTTTAAGCAGTTATGGAGTATGATGGGATTTTTTCCATAGAGAAAGTTGAAGCCGAATATACATTGCAAAACTTGTTATATGCATAATGAAATTACTTTAACTAAACAAGTTCGAATAACCACGAATATTTCATATTCAACTTAACTTATGCTTTTTTAAGCTTTAAAATTTCAATAATTTTCTATATTTTCTACTAGCGACTTACCCTCGGTTCGCTCGTGTTCGTCCCTAGGTACTTTTTATTTTTTTTGAGCGGAACCCTAATTCTTTTTCTAAAATAGAAGTAGCCTATATTACTCCTTATAATAGCAGCTATCTGCCAGTGAAATTTCCGTCAAAATCAATCCAGCCGTTTGGGAGATTAGCCAGAATAAACAGGCAGACAGACAGACAAAAATTTTAAAAATTGTGTTTTTCTTATAAGTACTGTATAATAATTTCATATGCATTTAGTAAAAAGCTGTTATTTTGAAATTACAGACGGACACTTCAATTTTATTTATCTGTATAGAAGAAATTAGTTTAACTAAACAAGTTCTACGACACTTATTTCATAATCTACTTAATCTTATCTTTATTTAAGACTTTTTCGACTTTTTCGATAATTTTTCTATTGGCATATGTATATACAATTTTTTCACTTAATTCTAACTTCGATTGTCATTTGGAACCGCTGGAATTAATCGCTTTGTATTTTACACGATGAAATTAGTTGCGTGACACTAGTTTTATTTGAAAATTTTATATAATGGATTTATTATTACTAGTAATCGCCCCGCGGTTGAAAATCAACCACAATTCATTAAGTCTGATCGATATTGAGGTTTTTTAGCTCAGCTCATACTTCTCCATACATGCAATATGCTTAAAAAGGGGTTCGAAGTTTTCTCTTCATTTTCGCTATAGTTCTTAAATTACTACGATTATTTCCATAAAGTATAAATATAATACAACGTTCAGGTATTTTTTCAGCGGGCAAAATAGGACACTTCATAAGTAATGAAAGTGTTGAGTTTTGATGAGATTTTACTGCCCCCCTCCCCCTTAAACAACAACCCACCACCCCTCCCCTCCCACTACCCTCCCACTCCATCCTCCCCCCTATCCCCCTCCTCTCGCTCCACCCTCCCCCTATCCCCCCCCTCTCACTCCCCCCTCCCCCGCCTCATTTTGAGCTCACGTAATGAATGGATGTCTCTTTAGAATTATTATTATTAATTATTATTTTTGTTCAAAGGAATGAGTATCTGGCGGTGCGTAACGCCGAGGGAGGTTTCTACGTGTGCCAAGCTCTGCAAAACGTGTATAGGACTACGCGCAAAATCAAAATACGTTGGCTGTCTCAGGATAAGTCTGACTCAACCGGAGAGACGTACAAGCCCGACTTTTATGATATCACAGGTAATTACTACGTATATGTTATACATTAGCGACGTTTTAGCAGCTAGTATGGAATAGATCGATCCCTTGCTCTGTGAAAAACAAAAACAAATCTATCCCATGGGAACCGTACATTTTTCCGGGATAAACCTATGAGCTATTCCAGACTATAATCTACCTTTGTGCCTTTCATCCAGATCCGTTCAGCGTGAAAGAGATAGAGTCTTAGTGTCTATATACCACAAATTTTATAAATAAATAGAATCATATATAATTGAGATAAGAGATTACTAATAGATCAATTCAAAAAATACTTCATTCAAATAGACTTTTACAAGCACTTTTGGATCATCAATTTTACATTTTAAATTTAAATTAAATGTCAGTCTGTATGTACGTCCGTGATAAACAACAGTAGCTCTTTTTAAACATAATAATAATTTACAATACATCAATACAATAATTATGTTCTCATCCTGTGTGAGTATCAAATATTAGTAAATTTGCATCAGCAAAGTGTTCCGCGACGGAATAATATGCTTTGCTCAATAACATATGCACGTCATAATTGGGTTCAGTTTGTAGTGATTTTACTTGCTGTGCCAGCGGTCGCGGGTTCGAGTCCCGCTGGAGGCATTCATTTGTGTGATGTTTGTACTCCATTCATGGGTGTTTATGTTTATAATAAGTATGCATTTAAAAGTTATATATGGGTATTGTATCAACTATCTGGTATTCATAACGCAAGCCTTATAAGCTTACCATGGAACTAGATGGTGCAGTGTGTTAATGTCCTAACATATCTATACAGATAGTAAATAAAATTGAAGTGTCTGTTTGTAATGTCAAAATAACAGCTTTATACTAAATGCAGATGGAATTATATACGGTACTCATAAGAAAAACACAATTTTTTAAACTTTTGTCTGTCTGTTCGTTCTGGCTGATCTCCGAAACGGCTGGATCAATCTTAACAGGACTTTCACTGACAGATAGCCGATATTATAAGCATTAACTTAGGCTACTTTTACTTTAGAAAAAGAATTAGGGTTTCGCTCAAAAAAAATGAAAACGTACGCTAGTTTATTTATAAATGATGGGATATTAAGGAGGAGTTTGCGTACAGACATGGAGTGCGTGCTGACGACGCTGTCGCTGGCGCGCGGCGCGGGCGGCGCGCTGCGGCTGCGCGGCGGCGAGCGCGCGCGCGCCGCCTCCATCCTGCAGCGCGCGCTGCGCGCCGAGGCCGGCGGCGGCTGCCTGCCGCTCACCGAGGAGCACCCCGACGGACGTGAGTGCCGCCCGTTGTTACACCACGGACACTCATCACGGACGGACAAAATGTCAATACATGTTACATGTATCGATTTGTTAATAAACTTGTGTTAAATTAATAAAAGATATAAAAATCGATCCCGAAAAGGTGCATTATCGTTTATAATTATTGAAATTTAAGCAATCAGATGATGTATTTGTAGTATATTCTCACAGATGACACTTTTACTTTTTATGAATTGTCTATCTTGGTAAAAAAATTATTAAAATCACTATTTTTTTTTAATTCGTACGCAGGATGAATATAATCATTAATCATATTTAACCATACATTACTTTGCAAATATTTATAGAATAAAACAGTTTAACTATTTACGGATCAACGACATCTATTATCTATTCAAGCAAAAAAAAAATAGCCCGTATTAGCGCTGTCCAATTTCTTTGTATGGGATGAGGTATCTGTACTAGTATACTATGATGTGATCTGTGGTTACGCCAGAGTTTAGAGTAAGACACAATACACGGTACACTCGGTGTATATGTCGCAGTCAACTAGCTTAATTAGACGTTGGATTAACAGCCTAGTCTCTTAATTAAACGGCGCAGTTCAACGACAGATTTTACTTAAAAAAATCGGGACAAGTGCTAGTCGGACTTTCCCACCGAGGGTTCCGTACAAATTTCTAGGAAATCTGTTTAACTTTGATTTTCTACTTTTTTGGAATTTTTCCTTTATTTGTGCTGGAAGAGCTTGATAATTGTGTACCGTGTTGGAAATGGTTATTTCCAACACGATAACCATTTGTCGTATGGTGAAGGAAAACATCGTTAGAAAACATGTTTGAAAGAACCTAGTAAGTTTACAATAGACATACTCAGTCCGCCCGCACTTGGCCAGCGTGGTGGACTATTGCCTGATCCCCCTCGTACTGAAGAGAACCCTACCCCCAGCAGTGGGACGTTAAAAAAAGGGCTGAATACATACATTATGGTATGACGAGTATATGGGTTAACGGGTGTAACTCTAACTAGCTTCGAGATGACAGCACTTGCCACAAAAAACCTTTTTTGACAACCTTCCTTATATTTGATAGGACATCTGCTAAGATCAAAGGGGATCACCTTCTGTTTTAATTTTTGTACTGTATCTTTGCTCACTTGCTTTTTAATAACAATTCTTCTAACTTGCATTTATTTTAATTTTTCTGTAAGGTTTTTGAGTTTGATTCATTTTGATGACTCCCATACATTATTCTCTATAATTAGTGTGTCTATGATTAGTTTGAAAAAAATCTGTATTACGTTGTTAGTGAGCAGTGCGGACGAGCGTGACAATAAATAATTCTCGTTTATAACTTGGTCTCGAGTGAAAAAAAAACAGATGTGGACACACAAAATAATAAAAATATTTATAAATAATTCTTTCGAAATACTCTAAGTTTGTTGAGTAGGATGAAGTTTTACAATTGTTTATAACCATAGAGAGTGGACTGAGGGTTTTTTTGCCAGCCGTCAGCTAATCATGGCGGACAGGCGCGACAGGGACAAAACGAATGTGCGGTCAAAAGTCTTCTGTATTAATTGAAATACGATTAATATTCTATTTTACAATCCATTATAACATAATTTTTAATAAATTATAATATTTTTTTTTAAACTCCATTTTAAATCCAGATTGAAATAAAAGACAAATATTGGCCGTACATTCGCTTTCTCTTTTTCTAGAGAGTGGTCAATTTCATGATAGTATTGCTCAGTTCATTCTCTACGTCTGTCTTATAACTAAGTTTGACATATATACATTCTGATAATATGTTATTTAATTCCAGTGGACCTATCGCTATACACGGACGAGTCTCAGCTCGAAAAGAAGTCGCGCAAACGTAACAGTTCGAAGAGCTCGCGGAGCGCGGACACTAGCGAGACCGCGGTATGACGCACATACATACATACACATCAAAATACACTCATATATAAATACATAATGTCTTCCGGACTTAGGGGCACATCTATATATAGGCTTTTTGGGCTGCAGTCCAAGGCCCTTTAGGTATAACGGGGGGCCTGTTGAAGACAATGGATAATATTGTGAATTTTTATCAAAAATATAAAAATAATAATAATTAAGAACCTGAAGAAGAATCCTAAAATTAAGAACCAAACAATAGCGTCTTTTTAATTTATTCTAGTATTATCTATCATTATAGCTTTTATAAAGGCGAAATAACAGTTTAGACCCCCAAGAAAATTGAGCCCAGAATCCTCCATATTCACGGTCCGCCCCTGTCTCCACCGATGTCGACCATGGCGGCCACTCTCGCTGAGACTAGCAGAAGTGCACTCTCTATTCCTGGCACTCTCTATTCTTAGCACTCTCTATTTCTCTCATTCTCTTACTTCGGTGGGATGACAGTTCAATATGATCAGAGATCAAATCCAAAGGGAGGACCGACGGCTTTTCTTAATCTCAAGGCACGTGGGTGAAACTGCAAACTACAGGCTATTACTGAGACTTAACAGAAAATCTCAATAACTGAACTAAGCCAGATCCGGTACTCAAACCCAGACTCGGCTGTACATGTCAGCCACTACACCACCGAGACAGTTATGCAAAAACATACACAGATATTAATTAATTTAAAATTATACCCAGATATTATATTACCCACTGCTAGTATAAAGACCGTCCAGGTTAAATATTTAATTGCACTGAAGTGCATGAAGGAGTATAATTAAACTCCAAAGTTTTCAGAATTGTAAAATTTGTGTATTTTTTAATTACGCTATTGGATATATGACTCGGCACAATCATTTCTCATGACTTCTTTCAGAGTTTGTAAGGTTCGATTCCTGCACTGGGTCAATATTAACACCGACTGTAATACATACATTATTATTATTTTAGTTATAACAGTTATGTTCTCTAATAATTATACATTCTCCCAACAAATGGGAGATATAAAAATAGCATATAACAAATGAAAAATTCCACAGAAAGAAGAGGTGACGCCTATCAAAAAAACGCGGACGCCAAAGCGCAGTCCGAAAAGCGTAACCAAACCAAAAGCCAAGCGGCAAGGTAGTACGCCCACTGTGGCGCCCTCTAGCAAGGTAGGCATAGTACGACGGATATATAGAAATGTACGTATCCGCTGCCATCTACTTAACACGTGAGCTTGGTGTGGACGAGTGCTGTGTGCCGCCGACTGACGGACGGACGGACAGACAGACAGACAGACAGATACGTAGGGACGAATAGACCAACAAATAGATGCATACAGATGAATAGTTCGGCTAACGGGCAGATCAACAGACAGACAGATACATAGGGATGAACGGACAAACAGACATACAGTTGTATAATAGGTATACAGACAGACAAATAGATAGATACATATAGATGAATAGTTTGGCTGACTGACAGACCACTAGACAGACAGACAGACATACGTAGGGACGAACGGACGGACAGACATACAGATGGATGAATAGGATACAAACAAACAGATGAATAGTTCGGCTGACTGACACACCAATAGACAGACAGATGGACAGATACATAGAGACAGACAGATATATAGATAGATATAGGGGCAAAGGGAAGAAAGGGTGACTGATGGACGGACAGACACAAATAGAAGCAAAAGATAGATCAGGCAAAAATAGACACAGACAGACACTACTAAATATGCATGTTTTATGTGAATGTAGACTGAAAGTTGACGTTATTATTACTAGGTTACTGTTAAGTAAAAAGTATATAAAAGCCCTAAAAGTAATATTTAACTTAATGTCTCCGATACTTATTGCCCGATCTGTTTACATTTAAAAAAATAAATTAAAAAAAAAAACGTTTACGCGCGGTTGAAGTAAAATGTCTTTGGCGTTGTGACAGATAACAAATTAAAATATGTATAAATATGATAATTTTTATTAAATTATTAGTAATAAATATTCATTTTTATAAGTAATAATTACTATAAAATTATTAATAATAAACATATATTTTTATAAATAATAACTATTATACAAATATAAATGTATATTTTTTAATTATTAATAATAAATTTGACTCTCACTTCCGCGACACTTATTTTTCCAATGTTTGACTTCAGTCACGCCTAAAGAAGTTTTATTTCAAAAAAAAAAAAATGCAAAAATATAAACTATAAACACATTGACACAAGGAATGAATGCGATTTGAAAGTATATGACTGGCCTATATTTAAACGCATGTTATTGTATGGATGTTTGATTTATGTTACAATTATTTTTTTTATTTTTGCCCCAAAAATATCTACATAAGTGACACTATTTAAAAAAAAAAAATAATTCATTATTCATGACACACAATTTAATTTTTTAATAACTCAAAAGCTATTGACTCATTTTAAAGTCCAATAAAAGAAAAGCATGAATTGTTTTCTGAGAGTTAGTTAGTGAATGTGATGTGAGAATACTTATATATGCATGCTATAGTACGAATGTAATGGATTGCAAGTTGATTGGGTCAAGGTACAATTTATTTTCTATTATTCCATGAACCATTGCATATCATTCCCATTATGATCACACACCGCGATTTATAACTTTGCCCACTCTACTTTGATTTCCAGCTGTGGGCAGAACTACATAGAATGGGGCAGCGGTACCCAATTTTTTTGGCCACGGAACCCTAATTGATCATTTTTTAATGATTCTCCATTTTGATAATTACTAAACTGATTGTGTTGTAGTTAGAATACTGTCTTGTTTAAGTTCAAAGAACAAATCATAAATGAAAAATATTAATACTAATAATAATATTAATTGTACCAAAAATATAACCGTAGTTAGTTTTTAATGTGATGAATGAATTTTTTTCACATATTTATTTATACTAACACTAAAATTAGATTTCATGTCTGACGTTTTACTTAACTCGGACGTTTACGGTTTAGGGTTCCGCGGACCACCATTTGGGAACCGCTGATATAGGGCATATGAAGATACAATAATAAACTATATAATATGATCATATTTACTTTTTGAATTATTGACATAACAGATAATTAATATAACGAAATAATATCATCCATCTTCATTTATCACGCTTGCTTTTTGTGTTTTTTCTTTTAATTTATATTGGTGATTTGCGATTTTTTTTATATTTTTTATTCATTTTCGCATGTAACTATTGCATGCCAAATTAAAAAAAAAAAACGTTCCGATAGAAACACGTAAAATTAATATATAATATCAAAATATATATCTGAAATTATTTGATAAATCAAGTATTGTTTTAAAAAATGATTAAACTGTGTTTCTATTTTATACTTACACTACACTTGATATTGTAAAATGTGTTGGTGTTTTTTTTTAAGTTAATAATCTTTCATATAAAAAACTTTCGAGGATTCATCTTAAAAAATATATATTTTGAATGTACAGTGTATAAACCTGAACATATTTAATTATAAATTAAAAAAAATATCACATACAGCCAATTCATTTAGTTATTTAGCTTTTATTCATGGCCTTGTTCTATTACTTTATTTATGTATAATTTATCCACTACTAACATATAATCTATAATAAAAAAAAATGCAGCCGAATTGAGAACCTCCATTTTGAAGAAGTCGGTTGAAAAACAAAAACAAATCAAACTGATTCAAACAAACAAAAACCAATACATATTACATGTCAAGTAACAATAAAAAAAAAAGAAAAAATATAATTATTAGAGGTAAATTACTGAACTAAGGCTATTTTCAGACCGCAACGGCACTAACGGAAAAGGCCAAGGCGAAAACGCCCGCGAAGCGAACCCCCGTCAAACCTACGAAAGTTGAAACACCAGTGACTACTCCCAGAAAGGGACGGCGTACTGCGAAAGGTAATAAATATATACTAATATTATATATGTGGAAGTGTGTTTGTTTGTCTTTCTTTCAAGTCAACGTCAAAAAGTCAAGTTCAAGTTCTATCAAGTCGAAAAAGAGTGACGGATTGGCGGGATTTTTTTGTGTGTAGATAGTTGGAGGGCTGGAGAGTGGCATAGGCTACTTTTTACCGCAGGAGATTATCTCATTACGGAAAAACACGTTGTAATTCAACCTGAATTAAGCCTATATAAATGTTTTAATGCAATTTTCATTAAGAAAATGTTTATTAAAAAGTGCTAATATAGGTGGGAAATTCAAAGTAGTAGAAACGCAACGTCCATTGGTCAGACCGAATGTGACGTCAATGTCTATTATAACAGAGCGCTGTTGTTTGGTGTAGACCATTTCATTCGTTGATTGCACTGTTGTCATAGACTATGACGTCACGCGAAGCGCGCCAAAATGGTGGGCGTTTAAAGTATCGAATCTGTGTGATATTAAAGGAAATTATAAATATACTTAATTATATAATATACAAAACAAATGTACACTTAGTTATTACTGTACAAGTCATGTCCGCGTGGAATAGTGGCAAGAATGCTAGCCGTATTCCCCCGTTGAATGGCAATGCCGATTCTTTGGACGAAAAATGCGCCAGCTCTCCTGTCACCAGTAGAGGCGATAAGACGAGGTGTTATTTCTTTTAAGAAGTGCTTAGCACTTTCTACAGCAAATGGAATAAAAACATAATTTTGACTAAGGGCAGTGTATTTACGTAACTTAAGAAGTTCAGCCATCTCCGCCGCGGCTCCCACTTTAGACGCCGTCTCCCTGACATGGGACGGGGCCAATGTGTCAACGCATGTAGCGTCCCACAGTAGGGCCTGTCCCCTTTTCCAAGGAACCAGCGACAGGCCATCAGGTCTCTTACCATCATCTCGACTTATTCCAGATGGCTCAATAAGAGCAGGACTGTCAATGGTGGCAAGAGCCCTTTTGATGGTATCGTTTAGGGAATTGTGACGGAAAAGTCTAGCTGAACTTCTTCTGCAAGAGAGTCCATGGAGTCCATAACAGTCAACCTCTTTTCCACACGGGCACCTGTGCTCAGTGCACAGCGGTGCAAAAAAAAAATCACAGATTTATTACTTTTGATCTGTATTAGAGTACCATTGCGTTAAAAACGATATTTAACATAATGAAACTTCTCCATTACAGAAAACAAGCCATCCCCAGTCGTGCCCACGCCGTCCACATCGACCGGCAAAACCAGTCGCACTCGCCGCCCTATAAAGAAATAACACACTACACCATTCTCGGACAGAGAGCCTGTATATAGCTAGCACACAGGTCACACCATACCTTACTCCCATAGTTTAATGTATAAATTATGACTTTGTTGACCGACTTCAAAAATGGAGGGTTCATGTTTCTTGGTAAGATTTTTTTTTAGGCTATGCCATAGACTAAAGAATTATATAGTATTAAAGTCAAATTCAAAAATAGTAGCGTGATTCGCTGTTTATGCTACTATTCTCGATTTTGCCATACAGATAGTTTCCTTTCTTTAAAGATATTTTATGGGAATTAAATATGAATTATGATATATTCTTTTGTATTTTGTAAGCATTATTTCTCTTTCTCTTAAAAGATCTTATTTTTTCTGTTAAGTAAATAAATGTTAATAAATAAACATTTATTTACTTAGTACATAAATCACTAAGTATACAGATGGTCATTTCAATACTATTTTAAAACATTATGTATTATTTCGACGACATGTTTGGTTCAGTTTATAGTGACACCCTGCTTTCTGTGCCAACGGTTGTGGGTTTAAGTCACGCTGTGGGCATTCATTTGTGTGATGAGCACGTATGTTTTTACTCCAGTCATGGGTGTTTATATTTATAATATGTATGTATTTAAAGTTATATACATATATGTAGTATATCAACTATCTGGTATCCATAACACAAGCCTCGTAGCTTACCATGGAACTAGAAGGTGCTGTGTGTTAATATCCCAACATATATTTATTTATTATAAAATGTTATTTTTTGGCTCCATATTTAGTTCTATGACACTATATTATTCCTTAGTCTGTGGGCTATGCCTCAAAATTGCACCCTTAAGGGTGGTGGATAGCTTTGAAAGCGGTTTTGAAGTCGGTATACATGTTTAGTTAAAACATAAATTAAGTGTATCTAATTTTTGATTCGTTCAATTTTAGAATTCAATGTAATGATTAATTTTTTTTAAATATATGAGAATCGAATTAGTAATGCTGTGTTAGTTTTATCATTGAAATGAAGTTTTTCTTAATTACACTATGGGATTGAGGTAATAATAATTTGTATGGGGGTCTCTACACACATGAATGATTTATGAGTTTTTTTTATTGTCATTTTGCTTTTTTATTGATTTTCTTATTGATAAAGAATGAAATTAACTATGTAATAGCAAAATTTTATAACCGAGTGTGTGAAGACCCTCAGTTTATTGTGATCGTTGTATAGAAATCGATAGTTCATAGTTCTATTTTTGTTAGAAAAGTGAACTTTTGAAACTTTGTTGAATAAATTATATTCTAACGTTACATTGACTAGTATTGATACACCAAACAAACAATTTGTCAATACATTTTTTTGACGTAAAATGTCTAAGGCTGGCCGCATATTATAAGATTTTTTAAACGCAACTCTAAGCCACCAAAGAAGAAAAAAAAGAAAAAAATACGTTTTTTTCTATCAGAAAATTTCTGATGGCCGTCGGAAGGCATAAATAAGGCTCATATTCATATGCTTTGGTCTAGACCCCGCCGTATACTATCAGAATTCTGACGTTTCTGACGTTCGCTTCTGATGAGTCCCAGATGCAATTGACATACGAAAGATCAGGTCAAAAAAGTGAACCATAACAAAATAGGTTGCATTAGGTTTCCGTGGTAACCATTGTTATTGTCTGAAAAAGGATAATATATATTATGATATAAATGATTATATATCTTTCCATTATTATCTTAAAAAATTATTATTTTTACTAATTTGTTTTCAAATATGCAAAATATTTATAACCGGTGGCTCAATACTTATAACAGCTATAATCGCCGTGATTTTATTATGTATTTATATAATAATTTATTTAATAAATTTATAGGAAATAATAAATAACCTGTGTATAAAAAATATAAAAATTTAATATGTCGGCCTTAGCTCGAACTGTAGATAGACATTTCACGTTAAACTAACGGCGGTGTGCCCCGACACGGCTTCATACAATTTTTGTTTTTTTTTTTTTTACATTTGTGTGTCAATATTTTTAAATTTACAAATAATATATTTTTTCCTTAAACAAGCTCTCTGTTCGATGACATATTTATTGTTATCATGGTGATGTGGGTTCATTTTATAATCTATATACATATAAAGTTGTCTGTACGTTTGTTTTATGGGCAAAAGACAACATTTCGAAGTTTGTTTTTTAGAGATATTTTTTTCAAAACTAGAAGATATTCAGTATGTAACCATTTTTATGAATATTTTTGAAATGTTGTCTCATTGTTTTATTTAAGTTGTGATTTGTTTGTGGCAAAAGTAAAGTATATAGGTTAATAAGGCTTGGTTATATCAAAATGTTGCTAGCTTAATTAAAAAAAAACCCCTGTTTAATTTTCTATTTTATTATAATATGATAAATATAATAACAATTTTTGCTATGGAATAGTCAAAAATTAATTATTATCGTTTAAGTTAGAGCATTTTGAAATGACCAAATTGATAGCACAAGATACAATGTTTCAATAAATTAAATAGTTTATAATTTCTTTTTTGTTATGGGTTCTGCACAAATATTGTACACGATTAAGGTCTAAATACAGTCCATTTGTCTGTTTCGAGAGCAATACATAAGTGCAGAACTCGCAAATTATAAAGATGTCCTTTAAAAATGTTAAAACATCGAAACTTAGCAATGAGGATACGACATCACAAATTTATTATTTACTTACGTATATGTGAAATAAACTCGGTTTATGCTTATTTTTTCTAACAGATTATTAACAGTCAATGTAAATACTTAAAAATTAACAAAAAATATCATATTATAATTATAGCTGGGTGGAAGGAGAGACTCTATTTGTTTTCATTCAATCAGATGTGAAAGAATGGGGTCGCTCCTTGGTCCACAATAAGGAAGTTATATTTGTGGGGTGTTTTGCCTCTAGTTAAGCAATAGATGTGTAAGTTTGATTTTTTGTATAAGATAGAACTTTTCTAAACTATTCAATTTTAATGCGAAGAATTGTATATTGGTACAAAGCATCTAAATTGTTTAAATATAGAAACTTAAGGATATTATTTTGATACTTTATTTTTAAATTAGTATATTGGAAAACGCTATGGGAATGAACTCAAAATCTGGACCAATCATTCTAGTACACATTTGTATGTCAAATGCGTCACTGCCTATTGTAAAATACATGGAATTAGAACATAATATGGATACGGCGTTTTGAATACAGTTCGTTTGGAGGCATATCAAAACTTTCGATTTCAATTTGCAATGTAAATAAATATTTAACGTTATTAAACAATTTTATCTGACGAAATTTTAAAAGAACTATGTTAGTATCGTAGAACATTAAGTATATTTTATTAAGCAAACACGAAAAATCAATAAAATATTTCACTGAACTCAATTCATATACAAAATGTAGTTTCTCGAAATTTTTGATATACCTTCTGTAAGTATATTTGTACGGATAACGTACAATTCAGTCGAGTTATCTCGATTCTACGCACATTTTGTTATTTCACAAGTGTTCTATGGTTGTTGAAACCACCATCATGGGTTGTTCACATATGGGGCTTATAACCGTTGTATGGGAGTGTGTGTGTGCAAATCTTAGGCAAACTAAGTACCTAAATTTAGATGGTATTTTAGGTTAATTTCTAAAGAAATAAGCTTAGTTTAAATTATTGTGTGCATTTTCTGTTTGGGACGAATGTTGACTGG
Organism: Fabriciana adippe; assembly: GCA_905404265.1. Lineage (NCBI taxonomy): Eukaryota > Metazoa > Arthropoda > Insecta > Lepidoptera > Nymphalidae > Fabriciana > Fabriciana adippe. Next base: position 1,962,379 of record FR989993.1, read on the forward strand.
TCCTCTGGTACAATAGCGTACATTAGCGTTTTATACAAAATATCATTCGAGAGTACTATTGTAACAGAAAGTCCACAAATTTATATGCAATTCAGAAATAAATATAAATAATATAAGGACATATGGCTGTTTTTATTTTTCTCTCGACTCAGTTTCAAGTTCATAACGAAATGGGAACAAGTTTATAAGACAATAACTAGAAAATATCGAGATATCGAAACATTTTTAGATATTACAAGATTTTGGATTACTGTAATTTGCAATTTAAGTATTTTAAAAAAGTAAGAGGTTTTTAACTTTTTAGTTAAGGTTTTTGAAGTATTGTTTTAGTTAAGTCAATTAAAAAAAAAAAAATTAAAAAGTAGACTTATCCTCGCCTCGCTCGGGCTCGTCCCTAGGTTGCTTCCCCATACAAACTTTCATCTTTAAGGGAGGATTGCCAGGATAAAATCCTATGTATGTCCTTCCCAGAGTCTCAAACTATCTTAGCAAATTTCATCTAAATCGGTTCAGTAGTTTTGGAGCTTATTCAGTACAAACAAACAAAAAATATTCCTCTTCATAATTATATAGATATATGAGATTTTAGCCATGCTTGATAGATTTTACTACATGTAATGTAGAAAATAAAATTACCATATATATTACGTTTTAATGTAGTATTATAATTTAATGTTCCCAAGTAGTCTTAAATTCAAGGTGGGTATTCGATATACTAAGCTTTTTATTAAAAGCTAGCGACACCCTCGCTTTGCTTCGGGTTCGTCCCTAGACGAAAAAATCTATCCTACGGGAACCGTACATTTTTCTGGGATGATATATACCCTATAGCCTTCCTCAGTTAACGGGCTATCTAATGCAAAAATAATTTTTCATATCGGATTAGTAGATCCCGAGATTAACGCGTTCAACCAAACAAACAAACTCTTCAGCTTTATAATATTAGTATAGATAGGATTGACACGTATGACTGATGCGTATTAGGCTATAATTTTGTAGACCATGGACCCAATTCTTACACAGTGATATTCTATGTTAACTAAGCCAACTCACAGATAGACAGCCGTACACGCTATTTCTCCTGGAGTATAGTTAATTTTATGAAGCTAATATGTACATATAATAAAATTCTGAGTCGAATCTGTACATTAAATATTTTATTGAAATAGCCATTATTATTGTTAGACGTTGAATCTAGTTTTTAGAATTTTGTGTCTGGGAACGCCTTACGGGAAAACCACTGGTCTAATTTTGATGAAATTTGGTATAATGATAGCTGGTCATCCGGGTCAACATATGGGATACTTTTTAATGAGATTTTTATAAGAATTGTTACTAATAAATAAATTTCATTTCCTTTTTTTTAGGTACCTATTACATATATACCATTTTAAGGGCTAACGAGGAAAATATTCTTGTCCCAATGTGAATATAGTGTTCAGACTTATGGCAACAAATTCAAACAAACTATAGAAAATCGATCAAGCGCGAGTTGGACTTGCACACGAAGGGTTCCGTACCAAGTCGATTTATTTAATTAGCATAGCAGCCTTTTTAAAATTCGCCATCTTGGTTTTTTATTATTTGTTGTCATAGCGGCAATAGAAATACACTCCGTGAAAACTTCAATTCTCTACCTATTACGGTTCACGAGATACAAGCCCTTTGACAGACAGCAGAGGCTTACTAATAGGGTTAAGTTGGCACCCTTCGGGTACAGAACCCTAAAAAGTATGTTTTTTTTATTAATTTAATTAGATTATAAAAATATTATATTTTACATACTGTTTGTCTTCTATGTAAAAAAAAACAGTTACTACAATTATAATAGTGTAGATACTAAATATTCCCCATCAGAACATTGCATTTTAAGATGTAAATGAAAGTAGAAATGGAGTTTTTTCATATTTTTATTAATCTTAAATCTATGTTCACGAGGCTTCCATCGCAGTGGCGGTCTCCTCAGTGTACTTGCCCTTGTCAGAGCCAAGTGCTGCTAGTCTGCCCTTAGCACGTCTGTCCAAGATAGCTTTACGATCCTTGTTCATCTTTAGTTTTACAATAACACACTAAAAATAATAGGTCTATATTAATTTTGATACTTTATAAAACTAGAATCAATGAAGTTTTTGGTATATCAGAGCCATGGAAGTGTCTCAGCAGTAACTGTGTCAATAACAGAGGTCATGCCTTAGTTATGATAACAACAGTCTAAGTTAGAAGTTATCATCATTTAAAATAAACTTAATAAAAAGACATTTCAATATTTTATATATATTGTTTTGTATGTAAGGTATAAAGGTGTCTACGTACCTTTGAGGGGTGGATACCAACATACGCACTGGCACCATTAGCCTTCTCCCTTTGGATCCTCTCAATGTAGACAACAAACTTCTTACGGTATACCTGGACTACTTTGCCAACTTGCTGGCCTTTGTAATGTCCACGTACAACCTAAAACATAGTAAATAAAGGTGGAAATTAGTAGCAATGTTAATATGTCACTTTTTTTCTCAGATTTACTAACTCGCCAGTTAATTAATCAGAGCCATAGTTTGAACCATGGTACAGAATCGCTTTCCCTTCCGGAGTGCACTAGAGAAAACCTCTAGCACTCTCTTTCAGAGGTAGCAAACATCTGTAGTCTGTGAATGGTTTGTCGTCATCATATTAATTAACACTGGCATCATTTATATTCTTATATATTATAACCATATACAGTAGTTTAAATGTGAATATCAATAGCTAGCTTTCAGTGACAATATTATAGGAATATATATATATATATATATATATATATATATATATATATATATATATTATATTTTAGTTTATTACACATAAAACAAGGCGGATTCTAAGCTTTGAAAACTTTTTAAACAAATAAAATACCACATGCATATGAGCACATTGACAATTAAGTTTTCTAGAAATAAATAAACAGAATTTGTACTAGTTTTGTAATTAATTTTTCATTAGTTTATCAGGGTTTACATAAATTTACAAAAATTAAAGTTAGGGCTTAACATAACATATTAAAACATCATGATTTATTAAGATGAAAACATAAAAATATACCTAATAATAACCTAAAAATATTTCTGAAGAGTCAATTATTTACCTGAACTTCGTCGTCTTTGCGAATTGGCATAGACTTAACATTGAATTTCTGTCTTAACTCCTTGGAAAGGGGAGAGGACATCAAAACTCTTCTGATGTGAGAAGGGGCGCTAAAATGCCTCTTCCTGTTTTTCCTCCTGGAGGAAGTTACCAGCCTATTGTACTTCATACTGGTAGTCTTCACTGAAAACCCAAAATAACCACGTTTTATTTCACTGTTTGCAATACATTAGGTTATTACTATGTGCATTAAACGTCAAGTTGCCGCGGCGGTTTTTTAATTCACAAAAACATAATATCTGAGAAATACATATGAGTTTATTATAAACCATGTTTTTAGATCAATTTAAAAACTTTTAGTAATATGAATATGTGCCGCTAACGAAGATTTTTGCGGATTAATTCAACGTACCCGAAACGACACGGCAAAGAATCAAGTTAAAAAAGACATACAGATTATAAACACAGAGACATGTCTAGTCAATAGTGTTGCCAAATCAAAAAATAAAATTTGTATAGATTACATTAAATATTTTTATGAAAATAAATCATTATTCATAAAAAGCTTATTAAATGTATCTAAATTATTTATTTAAGCTAAATAACTAGTATTGGCTTTGTTTTATTGTATTCATTCTCTTTCCAGTTGCTATAACGTATTATTTTTCTATAACAGGAGACCAAACTTAAGCTGTAATATGTAAACCTATTTATTAATAAGTAAAAGTACTATAATTATTTAACTTATATTCGTAAAAATGCTATATAAAAGACTAAATGTTTTATAATATTTTATTTCTTTATAAAGTTATATGCATTTTTTTTAGTTTTTTACTTTTATATATAATACCTATATTTGGTCCTTAGCTTCCCCATATTCAAAATTAATCCTCGAAATTACTCCATAATTTATAATCGAGTTATTTCTGCAGCTCTGGTGGCAGCTGTCGGTGGAACTCATATTCGTAAATAGCATCTAACTTTACATTTTTAAGTGTAAAAGGATCACTTATGAAAATACCTATTATTAATATTATAAATGTGAAAGTTTGTGAGTATGTATGGATGTTTGTTAATCTTTCACACCAGAAAGGCTTAACGGATCTGGATAAAATTTGGCACAGAGATAGATTATAGTCTGGAATAACACTAGGTTACTTTTTATCTCGGAAAACTGTACGGTTCCGGTGGGATAGGTTTGATTTGTTTTCCTAGAAGCGAAGCCGAGCGAAACGAAGGTGAGCTGCTAATAAATAATATCACAGAGTTGTAAGATTTTTCATTGTTATATGCACCTTTTCGTTTCATTTTGAGCCCATGTTGATTTTACATGCTATATTAAACAAAAAAAAAAAAATCGATAGGGAATGTTCAAAATGATATTTTTTTATTTTGTCATTATAGCTCTTTACTAATCCATACGAAAGAATTGAATTTTTAAATTAACTACTTAGTCCAGTCAAATAAGCAAAAAAGGGGTATATCTCGGAATGAGAGATAATAAGCTGTAAACTCGTATATACCTTCATTTTGGTGTTCTAAAAGTTGTCCCAAAAGTCTCATAAAATCTTGTGTCTGCGTCGTAAGTTATTCAAGGTCAAAGCTTACAAAAATCAGTTTTTCGCGATTATCTCGGTTTCTATAGCTCCAATAATATTAACGTTTATTATAAATCATTCCATTATAATCATATATATTTTATAGAATACCATTTAAGGAAAGAATATAATATTATATATTATTAATTTTCAGACAATAATAACGGTTACTATGACAACAAACAGTTATCAGTAACTTCATCATGTCGCGTTTTAGCTGTCGGTGTGCGCGCGCATCGTAAAAATTTTACTCTCCTAATTTTTTCAAACGTCCCAAAAGAAGTATAACTTCAATAAATACAACAACAACAACTCTATTATATATAGATTGTATTCAAAAGTAGGTATATATTCAGCTAAGTTTAATAAGTCTAATTGAATAAAGTTTAATTTAATTTCATTATTCTGCCTGACTTCCAAAGAAAATTATTAACATAACGCACTTTATTTTCATACGCGTAAGTTCGAATGTGTGTAACAGTCAAAACTTACGATTTTTGAGTTTTATTCTTTGGTTTGAATGAATTGTGCATCTACGTTTTTATAATGATGATGTCCTCCTGACCGATTCCGGCCACGGCGGCCAATCTCATTGAATTGAGACTAGCCAACTGCGCAGGAGATATTATTTATATTAACGACCGGTGAGAGTTAAGGCGCAGGACCGACGGCTTTACGTGCTCTCCGAGGCACGGGGGTGAAACACCGCCAACTTCCCAACTCCGGGCTGCTACTGAGGCTTACTAGACAGAAAGACTCAATAACCAAACTTGGCCCGACCCGGGACTCGAACCCAGGACCTCCGGGTGTGCAGCCGTACATGCTAGCCACTACACCACCGAGGCAGTTATATTAGTTTTATATATATATATATATATATATATATATATATATATATATATATATATATATATATATATATATATATATATATATATATTATATATTATCATCATTTTACATATCAATAGCGACAGTACAAAAACCCATACAATATCAGGCCATCGCCCAATGATCTATATGAATAACAAAAAATAGTCGTGTGCAGAGAACACTATACGTTGCGTCGCACGTTTCTTCAAAATCTGTCGAGTAGTTTTCTTGTGATACGGTCACAGACAGACAGACAGACAGGTATTCTAAAAACTATAAATTCGGCTTCTGTATCGATAACAATGACTGTTTTAATAAGAATTTCAAAAAAATATTTAATATACAGATTAGACTCAGTATTATTTTATTATATGTATAGTCTAATGGGTAACGTTTACATCTTACTTTTTAGATACATATTATGTGGTTATATGAATTTGATATTTTTTTATGTTTGGTCCAGAAGAATATACATTGTACATGCATAGTATAGTAAATTATTCTATTTTTAATTTAATGTTTTAAAATGAATTCGTTGATATTAAAAGAGCGGACTTATTGGTTTATTTACGTCGCCCGTGTTACGAATAATAGTCAAAACTTATTGTCCTATATTTAAAATAAAAGAGTTCTTTCAACAAATTATTTTTTTAATCGTTTAAATTATGTGCCAGTAATAAATATCATTTATTTGTCTTGATATTTTTTAAACAGGAAAACATTTCTGTTATCAACGCAAAAGCTAGCATATCCCGTTTTAAATTACCTATATTCACTAAATCGTTATAATAAAATATTTTATACTCTTGTATGACTTTTCTTTTATAAGCAGAACTATTTGCACAAAAGAGAATTCAATGTTAAATAAATAATAATAAAAAAAAAATATAATAGTGGCTGTATATCTGTGCATATTACTATAAAATCAAAATAGGCTGTTTTAAGTTATCATTAAAAAAATTGGAAAATACTTTTTGGCGGGTAACTTACCAACGCAGTAAGCGATTATGTCATACCTATAAAATATTGTCCGTTACATTTTAAATAATAATTTAAATAATAAAAACAAACAAAGTTATTATATAACTATTACTCATGGAAGTAGTAATTTTACATAAAATTATTTTATAATTTTTGATACATCTTGATAATACATTTGCTCTAAGAAATTCTTTTGTTAAAATAAAGACACATTAACGACATAATTTTCCTACGAGTGGCATCATAATAGTTCACCGTACAATACAAAATGCATTGCGCCGTGAGATTTTTCCGGTGTACGGCGACAACAGCGTGTGGCCTCGCAGTGCTTGATAACAAGCTTCTATAGAGTCCGACAATAATGACATCGTGAATGGTAAGTATAAAATATTTACTAATATTTATCTCTTAATAAAGAAACTAGACTAACATGAATAAAGTTAATGTGTTGTTTTTGTTTGAATATTTTAAATCGTGCAAATAGTTTTGTTTTGATTTTTACAATCCCGTATTCATTACGTTTGAACGTAAAATTTCTTTTGTCCAAGTAACATAAGTAGCATGTAATATACCTCAATATATAGACTATAAAATGTAAAAAGTATTTTTAAATCGGTCCCGCAGATTCGTCAAAGTTGATGAATGTTTTTAAAAGTGGAGTAATTATACATAATAAACTATGCAAGTGGAGCCGCGTTCAAAAGCAAGTCAATAAAATTTAGCTCTTTGCAGTCCTTTTTCATCCTCCATATAACTTTATATTTTTTTAAACGCATAACACCTTGAAAGATTATACATAATTAAAGATCTATGTAAATAATATCTCGGTTGTAGAAAAACATGGTTGTTTTAAGGTTATTATTATGTACTAAACAGGCGATGTGCAGGCAAAGATAGAGCGAAGCGATATAGGGTCGCTAATAACCTTAAACACTGTATAATATTCTTTTGGTGCGTTTTATATCCACCGAAGAATTTTTTATGAAAGTTATTTACAAAACCAGAAATTATTCACTGAATTTATTTGTGTTGATTTTTGGTTAAGATCAGCTATGCTGTTTCCATGTCATAGGTAGTTCATTTTTAAATACATATTTATCACAATAAACTTAGAAAATTGTCAAATAGTTTTCATTTAAGACTTATATTATAGAATCAGAATTTCTCCATACAATCAAAAGGTTTTAATCAAAGTAATTGATTTAATGCAAACATCGCGCAGCCCTGAATTTAATTTCAAATGGCATATAATAAAAACCAAAGTTTCCATAATTTTTAATCTTATAAAGTAATAATGACAGAATTGATGAAAGAGAAAAATAAACTTTAGAGAAGTTTTATTTTTTTAATATTACCTTACGGATTTATAATTTGCATATTATCAGCCAAGTTTCTAAAAAAATTGAATGTGAAATGGCTTATCCTTAGTCTTTAGGACAAATTACTGACTCTACGTATTATAAGAATGAAAGTTAAACATTAATTATATTTTATACTCACAATAATCATGTCCTTCTAGTTAACAATAAATGATAATAAATATAATATAATTAAGTATGTATATAATTAAATAATATTTTTTAAATCGATTTAGATACTTAGTTTGTAAAAGAATTGCAAAGAGCTTTTAAAATCGAGTGAATTTGTTGGGCAATTGTTTGTACATGTTTAAATATCCCCCATAATATGCTAAGAAATTAAGTAAAACAACAATCAAGTCAAAAAAAATATAAACTACATATGAAGGTTACATTCATGGCTTAAAATCATTGATAAAAAGCTACTGAATGTTGACCACACAGTGTGACCGTAGTACAGGTAGAGTCACAATGGTACGCATAAACTTAGGACAGTTTACTTTGTGGCGACCCTATGACCTCTAGAGCCCAACCCGGCAAAATGAGAAAGATCGTAGATGTCTCTGGCGTCACAGTATCCGAGTTTGCGCAAATCGCATACGCCCGGGCAGTGAATGGGGAGACCGAGGAGTGTTCACACGCCTTCTAACTTGGACCTTATGTCGTGCAGTGATGGGACGTGAGAGGAGAGATGGCCAGCTCTCCTGAGCCCGGCTACCGACCATGTGCGAAACTATAGGTGAGTGATCCCAAGGTCAATTTAATATGACCGGTCTTAATATGTCCTCTTGTGATTTGTCGGTAGTGAAATGTGATTCGTAATTTCGATAGTTTTCATTAATTTTTGGAGATTTCTTTTTGGTATGTGCGTTTTTTTTAGATATTAATGCGATTTTAACGACAGTTAGTGTAATATCGGCACGTGGTTTAATATATATAATATGTTTAATTCATTCTTATTATAGCACTGTATAATTCTAACACTAAAAAAATCAAATGAGCGTCAAAATATTGTACAGTTTTTTGTACTATCTGTAGAAAAACTGGTATTTGTGTATGATTATATTATAATTATGGTACTTCGAGTAAACAATTTAATTCGCATAAGTATTTTCTATTCAATTTGGTACAGACAATTGCCGCGCCTAATAATAAATATTAACGATAAGTTATTTTAAATTATTTTGATATATAAATTAATATATGATTATTTACTATAAATGCTAGGTGTTAAAATCTTTAATATATTTTTTTTATGAATTTAAAGTATGGGGTTTTTAACTTCGTTTCTAGATGCTTTCATTATCAAGTGCTTTATTATATTATATATTCATATATTATGTATATATGTATGCATTAGAATTATTTTCTTTTGAGAAAAAAATAAATTATACAAGTGAGACTGAAAAGGATCAAAATACTTTGTGTACAGCAACGTTTTGTTAAAATTAGAAAGAAGTAGAAAGCGTATAAAATAAAATGAATAATACTTCAAACGATTTTTTTAATTTTTAGTATACGGAATGTCAGAAATCATAATAATAATATTTTATCTATAAATGTACGTCTGTCCTCAATATAATATAACTTATGATTATACACGTGGATATATGAACCTGTTACCTAAAATATTGTGGAAATATATATATATGTATATATATATATATATATATATATATATATATATATATATATATATATATATATATATATATATATATCTAATATATAAAATTCTCGTGTCACAGTTTTCGTTGCCATACTCCTCCGAAACGGCTCGACCGATTTTGATGAAATTTTTTGTGCTTATCCGGTATCTATGAGAATCGGCCAACATCTATTTTTCATACCCCTAAATGTTAGGGGTAGTCCACCCCTAATTTTTTTTTTATTTTTTAGACAAAATTTTTAATTTCTATTTTTTTATGATAAAACATACAAAAATACATACAATCCTCAATTTTTACCCTTCTACGATCAACCCTTATTTTTTAATAGCCATTTTAGTAATAGGAAATTATTTATATGGCAAAACAACGTTTGCCGGGTCAGCTAGTATATATATAAAATTCTAAATGCTTAAAATGACTTATTTGGGCAAAATATTTTAGATTTATAGTTTTTAAAAATAACATTGGAAATTATTAATATTTTATAATACAAATTAATGGATGCTAAGGAACTCGAATGTTTGGATCTGAGTTTAATTGAGAAATTATAATTACTGTATTATAAAGTTTTTTTTTAATTTAATTTAATTTTAGTAATGTTTATTTTTAATTCAATTTTAGTAATGCATAGGTAATAATAATATACCTTACGAGTACTCCGTGCTTTCAAAGGCTGGTGTTTATATGCGATGAGTATTGTATACTTGGGGAAATTTTCTACATCACTATAAACATTTTGAATCCCAGGATTGAAATTACGTTGCATAGTCTTATCCCAGTGTACTATCCGGTTATTATTAATTTAAATTATTTTTAAAGACATTTAAGTTATTTATACAGATGTGTTGATTACACAGGTAACCGATTGTAGCCTCCATTAACAACGTTCTAATTAAATTTTGCCCAATAAACGTGATTACGGCGTTCCCCGTCAAAATTACTTACGTTTCAGAATGTTTTCAAAATCACGCTTCATATGGTTATTTAATAAAGGGTCAGCTGTGGTTTTGTGTCAGTCACATTTAAACTCAGGAACTTATGTACTTAGATATTCAAAATTATTCTTTAAATATACGCTAAGTGCAAGTTTTCTTTTCCTGTTTAGGGGTCATTTGTCTGCGACTGTACTAATTGTTTATTATGTCTATAAAAAAGTTAATGTTACTTACCATTGAAGGCTGTGGTCATTTTTTATCCACTACCTACTGAAATTCTTTTTTCTCAATCATTTTCCAGTGTTTTTTTTTTTATATTTGGCTTTAGTATCGAGCAAATAACCAAATAAACTCTATGATGGAGTTATTGTATTGTATACTAGTGACTCACTCTTCGCCCCTAGGTTGATTCCCTATACAAATTTTCATCCTCATTTTTACTGTAAGAGAATGATTTCCGTGATAAAAACTATCTATGTCCTTCCTAGGATCTCAAACTATCTTTTTACCAAATTTTATCTAAATCGGTCCAGTAGTTTCGGAGCTTATTCGGTATAAACAAACAAACAAAAAAATCTTTCCTCTTTGTAATAGGTATTAGTATAGAAGTATAATCTATACATATTATAAAATTCTAACTAAGCCGAATCTGTACATTAAATATTTTTTGGAAAATCTTATTGAAATAGACATTATTATCGATACAGAGGCCGAATCTATAGTTTTTAGAATTTTTGTCTGTCTGTCTGTCTGTCTGTCTGTCTGTTACCGCATCACAGAAAAACCACTGGAGGGATTTTGATAAAATTTGGTAGGATGATAGCTGGTTATCCGGGTCAACATATAGGATACTTTTTACCGCGGGAAAATATCTAATTTCTGAGAAAAAACACAAAAACTGGTTGGAATAAAACCACGATGACACTATTTACAAATAGTTTAGCAAGGTAATTTACTAAATATGGTAAAAACTATTAAAAATAGCTTATCTTGAAAATCAAATTATCAATAGTGCTATTTTATTCATTAAAATAGTTATTTTAATTAATATTTATTTATGTGTATTTAGATACTCGACAATAGATGTCGCCATGTGTTTTTAAAATACGTAGTTTTAATTCCAAAAAAATGAATGTATGAATGTATGTAGAATTACCTACTACTAAATTACCCGCGGTCCCGCCCGTGTTGATATTATCAATAAAGCAAACTTTTGATTTTATAAATGAGTAACTATACACATAATTAAATTGTAACTAAGCCGAATCCGTACATTCAATATTTTTCGAAAAATGGTATTGAAATATTCATTATTAGCGATTTAGAGGCCGTATCTATTGTTATTAGAATTTTTGTCTATCTGTCTGTATGTAACTGCATCACAGCAAAACCAATGGAGGGATTTAGATGAAATTTGGTATGATGATAGCAGGTTATCCGGGTCAATGCATAGGATACTTATTACAGCAGGAAAATATCTCATTTCTGAGAAAAAATACAAAAACTGGTTAAAATAAAAGCAAGATGATACTATTAACATTTTAGCAAGGTAACTTAATATGTTAAAACTATTAAAAAAATCTTATCTTAAAAGAAATGTCAAAGGCGCTATTTTATTCATTAAAAAATAATTATTTTGATAAAAATGTATTTATGTGTTATTTAGATATTTGACAATAGATGTCGCCATGTGTTTTTAAAATACGTAGTTTTAATCTAAAAAAATAATAATGCACAGATATGACCTTTCTATGACTTTATTAGAATTAAATTACCCGCGACTCCACCAGTATTCAAATTATCAATAAAACAAACTTTTTGGCTTTATAATTTAGTAACGTATAAGTAATATTTTGTTGGTCAAAACAATTTTCAAATGAAAATATTTGTAAATTTTTATTGTTTAGTAAATAATGTTAATATATTTTTTTTTATCTTTTAATGCAAAATTAGGCAAATGCAAATACAACTCGCGCATTATAGGTTTCGTATAGCAAAATTCTGTGTTGTTTTCCGTACTTACGTCTTTTATTAGGTTAACACTAAAATAAATACGAATAATATTTTCATTTTCGCAATATCGACTCATTTTATCAACCGTAAAAATAAGTGGAAAACAAGTTAATGGCTGTTAATAATATTGCATATCTCAAAAACTTTGCAAAAGTATTTTAGGAACTGTTATACCTAAACTTTTTCAGTTTTTTTTGACACCATTTCTTGGAAGGTAAAGGCTCAAAGGACATAATAAAATTCTTACGACTTTAATCATATTAGCCGAGCCATATGAAATAATAAAAAGCATTTGCTTAGAATTATTTACTTATTACACTTTCTTTTGAAAATCGATTTGGAAAATATTACTAACTAGCGCTAACCAATCCCTGTTTCGCGACAAATTAACATTAAGAAAAGTTACCATTATGTAATTTAAATAATCAGCTAAATATTAAATTAATCAATAGCTGTCCATTAGTAAAAAAATATTAACATTAATTCCGTAGTTTGAAAGTTTATCGCCCAAAACTAAACAAACAAACAAAACTGAAGTATAGACATACATAAATGTTATTGCTAAAACAGAAAGTGCAATATTACTAAATATGAGATTAACGGAGGAACCTTTGTGGCATTGTCAATCACTGCCATTATTTACCAATCATGCGGTGCGCAATGAAAGTGGTATAGGTATGTAAGAGTATACTAATGTGTAAAGCCTAAGAATTTGGTTTTTGATAATCTGAGCGCGGGCGGAGCCGCGGGAAATGCTAGTGTATAAATAAATATAATGATGCGGTCATAAGAAGACAGCGTTAAATAAATCAACGATATTTCAAAATCATTTTCTGATGTATTTTTCAATATTTTAAATCTTCAAACAAGCTTTCTAGGTTTATCCTATTTTATCGAAATGACATCAAAAATCAAAACACTTTTATTCATATCATATAGAATTTAAATAATTGGTGTAGTTATTAATTAGATAATAAATGTATCATACGAATATGCATTAAGTGCTAATCTTCTTTTTCTGTTTAGGGGTCATTTGCCTGCGACTATACTAATTGTTCCTTACGTACATAAAAAAGTTTATGTCACTCACGATTGAAGGTTGTTTAGTTCATTTTTTATCACTGAAATTCTTTTTTCTCAATCAGATCATTTGCCAGTGATTTAAAAAAAGAAAATATAGCTTTGGTATCGGGAAAATAATCAAACAAACTACGATGCTTCCTGTATTGAAATACAGACAGATACTTCATATAGTTTTTACCTACTTTTTTAATGAAATGTAGTTTTTTAATGTATTAATGGGTAGATTTTCTGATTAACTTCTGATAACCCTTACTTAAAAGGCTAGACATACTTCTACCTAAGTTAATTTCAAACTAAATTTATTTCAGACTAGCGGCTCACCCTCGACAAACAAAAACAAATCTATCCCACGGGAACTGTACATTTTTTCGGAATAAAAAATAGCCTATTTGTTATTCTGATGAATGAACTATATTATTGTAAAGTTTCATTAAAATCCGATCAGTAGTTTTTGTGTACTAAGCTGTATAAATTCCTATAGTTTTTTAACTATCCCACAAGAACTCTTAATTTTCCGGAATGAAAAGTATCTAAGATATTGACTGGAGATATAAGGTACTACCATACAAAATTTTAATTAAATCGCTTCAACAGACAAACAGACAGAGAAACAAAAAAAATTGAAAAAAACTGGATTTGTTCTATTTCTCTTCTTACATCCCCCTCACTCGGTTTTTAGCATTTTTTTTCAAAATACAGACATTAGACCTCGAGTTTTATTTAGTTATATATATAAATATAAATATAAATTATCCTAAAATTCTATTTTTCATTATGATTGTATTGGAAATACGTTCAACAATCGACTGGCGGAATGCCGAATATTAGGAACCGTAGAATAGCCGACCAGCCAACATCATTTTGGCACGATAACCTGTTATATAATTGTTGACTTATTTTATGTTTTATGATTAATTAGTATCGGCAAAGTGAGTCAATGGCAGAGTACCTTTGAAACATAACGTAAATAGTATTCTTCGAACTTCCTTACTAACTGAAAGGTGTTTGTTTATTTGTCCGACATTTACGCAGTAACGTAGCCTATAGGCTATGTTTATGTTCTACAAAGGGAAAAAGGCAATTTTGTATCAAGCAATTCCGCGTGATATTACTATTTCAAAAGTATTATAGGGACATATAAAGCAAAAACGTGTCACCAGTACGTTATATTTGTTCTTTTCAAGCTGACTAAAACTGAAAAAAAAAATATACGGGCGTCATTGTAGAGCTGCTACGTCAACCGTAGCAGTTTGCACTCAGCCATCCGTTTTTTATATACTAGTATATCAAACTGTTACACCAAATATAATATTAATGCATGGTTTCATTGTGCTTGTTTCTTTAGTTTTAACCCTACAAATTATGTACCTTCGCTCACACGAGCCATATAAATCTATACATATAATAAAATTGTAACTGAGCCGAATCTGTACATAAAATATTATTTGGAAAATCTTATTGAAATAGACTTTATTATCGATACAGAAGCCAAATCTATAGTTTTTACAATTTTTGTCTGTCTCTCTGTCTGTCTGTCTGTCTGTTACCGCATCACGAGAAAACCACTGGACAGATTTTGATAAAATTTGGTATGATGATAGCTTTTTATCCGGGTCAACATATAGGATAGTTTTTACTGCGGGAAAATATCTCATCTCTGAGCTAAACGTTAAAACCTGTTAAAACCTGAATGTTGCTAAGCGCAAAACTCAAGAACGGCTCGACCAATTCAGCTAATTTTTTTTTCGTATGTTCCTTAAGGTACACGGAAAAGTTTAATAAAGAGAAAAAATATAAATTAATCTGCCTACTTTTCTATACCTGTGTATGTATATTGTACTTACCGTTAAAACGTATGTACCTAGAGACGAACCCGAGCGAAGCAAGGGTGAGTCGCTAGTATACCAATAATTATAATGTACGCTCTTGACCTATGTACATTTACTATATCTACTGAATTTTAGTACGTTTTTGGAGCAAGCCAGGTAAAAGGAAGTTGGTTTTATCTAAACAACGAATAAAAAGGAAGAGGTTTTTATACCAATGCACATATTTATAAAACCACGCGTAGCTTGAATAGGGAATGCATCGTAATTAGACCTATTGAAATTGGATGAGAAAATTTTCCCTATAGGGTTGATAAATAGGGAATAAAGTAAAATGAATGTAAAGTGTTTTAGAAATAAGTTTTCAGCTCTTAATTAGAGCAATTTGAATAATGATACGATCTTAACTAGATGGCATGGCGTTAAATAATTCAAAGATAGATAAAAATCAATTTCTAAGGTATTTTTCCTTGATTTCACATTTTTAACGCCTTAAGTTTTTCCTGTTTTTATCAAAACGAAATCAAAAATCACGACAGTTACATTTCCAGCATATAAAATTTAAATAATTTGTCTAAGTATTAATTAGATAAAAAAATATATCATGCGATTATGATAAAAAATTGAGTTCGTTGAAAATATACAGCATATTTTTAAAGAATTGTAAATAATAAGCTGTGTAAAAAGTTGCAGGCTATAACGAGTATAGTATTTTGGCATGTTGAGAACATTTCGTTCGGAAAGAAATAAACTCACCGACTTATGTAGCCAGCGTAGCATAAACTTGGGCTCGATTGACCTCATTTAAAGCCAGCTTCAAACAAGGGTTTGATGAAATTCTTTAAGGTGCCGTTCAATTTAAAGAAAGTGAATATTTTAATATATAAAAAAAATCTGTTAGCTCAAACATTTTACAAAGTTGTATAAAGTGAAATAATGAATTAATTAATAGTGAAAAAACTATATGTACATATGTTGTATAAGTATAAGTAAAATAAATGAAGGGAGACCCAAAGATACTGGAAAAGAGGGAGAGTGTGGTAAATGATAAGATGATCGATACAAATCTTATTGGCATTTGGAAACCCTATTCCATAATAGAGTTTTGTGTGCCTTACACGTGTTATAGGGGTATGTCGGTTGTCATTGATAAATTATATTTATATTAATACTAGCGATCCATCCTTGCTCCGCTTGGGTTCGTCCCTAGGAACGTTTTAACGGTTAGTATAGATTTCTCAGAGATGAGATATTTTGCCGCGGTAAAAAGTATCCTATATGTTGACCCGGATAACCAGCTATCATCGTACCAAATTTCACCAAAATCTGTCCAGTGGTTTCCTCGTGATGCATTCCCAGACAGACAGGCAGACAAAAATTCTAAAAACGATTGATTCGATCTTTGTATTGATAAGAATGACTGTTTTATTAAGATTTTCAAAAAAGTATTTAATTTACAGATTCGACGTAAGATTTTATTATATGTATAGATTAATGTTACACTCCGGCTCAGAAAGATCTCTAAGA
Organism: Fabriciana adippe; assembly: GCA_905404265.1. Lineage (NCBI taxonomy): Eukaryota > Metazoa > Arthropoda > Insecta > Lepidoptera > Nymphalidae > Fabriciana > Fabriciana adippe. Next base: position 1,979,363 of record FR989993.1, read on the forward strand.
TAAATAGATATATCCCGTCATAAAATATAAGTGGCGTAAGGACTAAGGAGGAAATTGTAATAGGGATCCTGCCCACACAAGATGCCCACACTGATTTGAAGGTCAAGTTTACTGCTGACAATAAAATTAACGACTTTATAAAATTATTTAAGTAGTGATGTGACAATATCTATGTCCTAATTAAAACTATCTTTTCGGATTATTTCGCGGATTTATTTTGATTTTTGGTTCCCGACGTTTCGAATGCTTTACAAGTTTTCAGCAATCATGGTCACGGGAGAGACCAAGGTGTTAGACATCTCAAAGGCGTTATATATTTGTTACAGACAGTGCCTACCCACAATTTACAAAAATGATTTTGAAAATTCAATAATGGCACCAGAGTACCTTACAATATTTGTTGATTTTAATTCTAAACATATTTAAAAAAGTTTAATGAGTATTATAATTAAAAAAAAAAAAAAATTAAATATTATTTGTTTAATTTTAGCTGTTATTATTATAAATATTACAATATTTTAAAAACTTTAAGAATTAATGATATAATATTATTTAGTGTTGCCATTACTATAACCACAAAGAAAATCAAAATATGAATTATTTATTAAATACTAATTATTTATTAAAGCATTATAATTGTTTTATATGTAATTTAAAAAAAATATATATTTTTTTTATTTTAGATTTCTAATACAATTTTAAGATAAAATATTAAGCAACACTATCTTCACAGATAAAATATATATTAATTTGAATCACTGTTATTGCTGTACTGTAAAGTATTAAGAAAGTATTAATATCTACGTCATGAAATATTTAGTCCCTTATTAATAGATCATTAGTCATCCGTCTCTGTTACATCTGTTTACAAGTATCCCATGAAAATCACTTGACATCTATCCAATATAATAAAAAAATACAGGTACATCACTAGTATTAATAGAATATGCTTGCGTATTTTTAATATGTGCAAACTATAATGGTACCTTTCCCATTAATAATATTAAGTAATTTTTCCATCTCCAGTCTTCCAGCTATCACTGTAAAATCATATCGATTTAATGCTCCGTTTTAGTATTAAAGAAGGAGCAATGAACGAACACCATCGTTTATAAAAGATATGGAAGAATGGATTGCATGCCCAAATGCAATGCATTGAGTCAATGACTTCGGTAAGAATACTATTTTTTTTCACTTTTCGGTGCTTAATATTCAGCGCTGGATTTACACTAGAGGCACTCGGGGCTAGTGCCCTAACTCGGGCGGCAAATTTTTAGGAGCGGCAACATTCAAAGGTGGGAAAAAATCTAAAATACTTTTTTTATTTTCCAAAAAATGAAAAATAATAAAAGATTAACTAGTAGGTACATTTTTCGAAAAATTGATAGCATTTATAAATTATTTTTTTGATTTTTTCAAAAAAATTATAATTTTAAAAATTTAAACTTTCAAAATTTTATTTAAAACTAGCGACTCATCCTCTCTTTGGTCGGGTTCGTCCCTTACGTTTTAACGTTTATTAAAGATTTCACAGAGATGAGATATTTTCCCGCAGTAAAAAGTATCCCATATGTTGACTCGGAAAACCAGCTATCGTCATACTAAACATCAAAATGCCTCCGGTGGTTTTTCCGTGATGCGGTAACAGACAGACAAAAATTCTAAAAACTATAGATTCGGCCTCTGTATCGATAATAATGACTATTTCAATAAAATTTTCCAAAAAATATTTAATGTACAAATTCGACTCAGTTAGAATTTTATTATACACTAGCGACTCACCCTCGCTCCGCTCGGGTTCGTCCCTACTTACGTTTTAACGTTTAGTATAGATTTCTCAGAGATGAGATATTTTCCCGCAGTAAAAAGTATCCTATATGTTGACCCGGATATCCAGCTATCACCATACCAAATTTCATCAAAATCCTTCCAGTGGTTTTTTTGTGATGCGGTAACAGACAGACAGACAGACAGACAGACAGACAGACAGACAGACAAAAATTCTAAAAACTTTAGATTCGGCCTCTGCATTGATAATAATGTCTATTTCAATAAGATTTTCCAAAAAATATTTAATGTACAGATTCGGCTTAGTTAGAATTTTATAATATGTATAGATATACATATAAATTTCGATAATAGGGCGGCATTCCTTACAGGGTCCAGGGGCGGCGCTAAGGTTAAATCCGGCACTGTTAATATCAATCGGTTCGTACTGAAAATTCTCAGCTAAATTAAATTGAAGACAAATTAAATAGAAATACACTCAGATCTTATAAATAAATACAAAGCCTACTTCGCAAAATCCACATATTACGCCTCCAAAGGGTGTATTAACATTTCAATAAGACATTCTCATCGGCACCGAATAAATGATCTGAGATACGATATAGGCATCGGCTTAAAACTTCTGTAAGATACGAATGGGTTCGTCGCATACTACTCCAGATATTTTATGATATTACTTTAAATTTTAATATAAAAGTTTGTGGAATAAATTATGCTTGGATAAGAGCTTACAGTTTTGTAAGCTTTACAGTTCCGTAGGTAAATTATGAAAACTTTAATTTATTTATTATTTATATGTATATATATACTAACTAGCGACTCACCCTCGCTTCTCTCGGGTTCGGCTCTAGATATGTTTTAACGGTACGACTATATATATCTATATATATATACGTATGATGAGTTGTTGTGGGTTGCATAATAATGTATTTTCCCGTTGGAATGAGATAATCTTCCGCGGTAAAAAGACGCCTATGTTACTCTCTAGCCCTCTAACTATCTCCACACAAAAAATCAGGCCAATCCGTTACTCTGATTCGACGTGAAAGAAGGACAAACAAACACACTTTCACATTTATAATATTCGTATGGATATTGATTTTAGTTAGGTAACTAAAATCTAAATAAAGGTTTTAGTGTAGTTGGTGGGTTACGTTCACTGGAAAGTGAGTAGATCATAATAATAACAGGATGGCTGAAGATTATAGAGTAAAGTTTTTATATTTAACTAGCATTGCCCGCGGCTCCGCCCGCGTTCAGATGCCCAAAAACTAAATACTTAGGTTTTATATATTAGTATACTCTTACATTGCAATTTTTGTATTTTTTCTCAGAAATGAGATATTTTCCCGCGGTAAAAAGTATCCTATATGTTGACCCGGATAACCAGCTATCATCATACCAAATTTCATCAAAATCCCTCCAGTGGTTTTTCTGTGATGCGGTAACAGACAGACAGACAGACAGACAGACAGACAGACAGACAGACAGACAAAAATTCTAAAAACTATAGATTCTGCCTCTATATTGATAATAATGTTTATTTCAATAAGATTTTCCAAAAAATATTTAATGTACAGATACGGCTTAGTTACAATTTTATTATATGTATAGAAGAACATTTTGAAAGTTTTTGATCATACGTTTGAAGTAATAGATATGTAGGATGATTATTTATGGTTCAAGTCACATATAACTTAAAAAAAAAGATTTTAATTGAATATCATTGACTTTCTGATAAATCTAATAGGTTGTGATGTGAAAATCGATGAAACGAAAATACAACACTAAAAATAGACAAACACAAATATATAGGATTAAGCTGGCGAGAGAAGAGATAGAGTACATTACCATGTTGCCAATGATTTGGTGCAAATTTTGTATTCAGATATGGTTTTGCTTTTTAATTTTATCTTTATAGGCCTTTTCTGAAAAAAAACGCTATATTTATATCTTTTCCGAAAAACTTTTAATAACTAAACTATTAAATACTATAACTAAACTATTAAATATTATAATAAAAAATACTATTAACTATTAAAACTAAATATGTTAACTAAACTTTTAATAAAACTTTTTAATTTGCCTAAATTACCAAGGCCAAAAATATAGCAGAAAAAATTAAATTACAAGAAAACCGAACTACAAAAAATCTGAACTAAAAGATGGAAACAAAATAACGTATAATTCATATAAATATTTAAACTAACAATGCGATATCTATAAATTATTTTAGATAACTTTATATAATTTTATGAGTACTTAAATGTACGTTTCGTAGAACTGATCTAAGCGTAGGTGCTCCGTGAGTTACATGTTACTGAAGTTATAACGAGCTACGAATTGTCAACTATGATGATTTATATTTAGTACCTGGCGACCGAACTTCGCTCGGAGTTTTTTTTGTTATATCGTATTTTTTAGATAAAAAAACTAAAAACTTGAATAAATACAAAAAAAAAGAAAACAAACGTACCAACACCTTGTATCCTACCGGGATTCGAACCCTTACACCTATTCGGAGCGTGCGAAATTATCGACCACATTTTGCGTGGAATAATGCGAAAGAAAACAGCAAGAAAACTCGAAAACACGCGTTTTCCCAGACATAAGACTAATCTAGATCGATTTTTCGCCCCCGAGAAAAACTTTATCACTCAGTGATTATGTCGCCCCCGTCATAAAAATTACATATTTTATAAACACATTCTTAATTAAAATTTATACTATAAACCTATTCCTGACGGTGTGTCGCAAATAGCAATGTACAAAGCATCCTTGCTTGCTCCGATAAGGGGCAAGCCAAGATACTGTTGCACAGATCTACCTCATAATCTATACTTATTAATATTATAAAGCTGAAGAGTTTGTTTGTTTGTTTGTTTGGTTGAACGCGCTAATCTCAGGAACTACTAATCCGATTTGAAAAATTCTTTTTACATTAGATAGCCCGTTAACTGAGTAAGGCTATAGGCTATATATCATCCCAGAAAAATGTACGGTTCCCGTGGGATAGATTTGTTTTGTCTAGGGACGAACTCGAAGTGAAGCGAGAGTGAGTCGCTAGTATCTAATAAAAATATGTCGACAGTCCTCCGAGTTTCGTTAACATTCCATCAAAACATGTTGAATATCATCCACGGTTAGGGTATTAGGGTATCCACATATTAGGGTACATCAGATATCTTTTATAAATGCAAAAGTTTGTATATGTGTGTAGGTATGTAGGCTTGTTACCCCTTTATACTGTAACATCTAGTCAGATTTGGATAAAATTTAGATAAGAAATAGATAAAACCTAGGTAGACTACGGTCTGGAATATAGCATAGGTTACTGTCATCAAATAATAATTTACTCCTAAGGACACACCTGAGCGAAGCGAGACGAAGTCGCTAGTATAACATAGACGTCGATATTTAACTTGACCATTAAACTTTAAAATTAGGTCACTCAATAAGTTCTAAGCCCATTAAGCCTTAAAATTAATGGTTGTTAATTGTTCTTACTGAACAAACTAAAGGATAGCAGAGAAGTTTTTGTTTGAGTTTGCTTCATTTTAATGCTCCACAGCTCCACAGCTAGACCAGTTAAAAATGTAACGTTCTAAGTTTGACCCTATTTTCAGACATCTATTTACTTATGTTTATTGGGAGCATAGATTTACACTATTATACTAACACTAGCGATTCACTCTTGCTCCGCTCGGGAATTGAGATTAGGATAATAAACAAGACTTCTTAAGTTTATACTCGACAAGAGGTTTTATTTAGTAAAATCACACTTGCACAATATAAAGTAAACGCTTTGACAAAACCGGAAAACATAGTGGCGCCATCAGCTGGTATTATATTATAAAAAAAAACAGGCAAACACTCATCGCCTACAGCCAAATATTAAAATAAAATTTAATCTAATATCGGGTTCATCCTTAATTACTTTTTAATGTTTAGTATACATTTCTCAGAGATGAGATATTTTCCCGCAGTTAAAAGTATCCTATATGCTAACCCAGATAACTAGCTATCATTATACCAAATTTTATCAAAATCTGTCCAGTGATTTTCTCGTGATGTGGTCACAGACAGACAGACAGACAAAAATTCTAAAAATTATAATAATGACTATTTCAATAAGATTTTCCAAAAAATATTTAATGTACAGATTCGACTCAGTTTTATTAGACGTATAGATAATACGTATAAGAAATATAGAAACGTAGCAAATATACCTTCTAGTTCACTTATCTATTATTATCATCAAGCCAAGTATAACTAGTGCTATTCTGTAAGAACTTTTCTGTAACTCGACTGCTGATTCCGAGAACATATTTTAATTAATATGAATCTATAGAAGTATGAAATAAGATAACGGATTCAGCTATCGAGTTACATAAAACCTACAGATACTACCTACTGCTTTTGACAATTATTTATAAAGTAGAAATTTCATTCGCATATAACGCAATAAAAAATAAGTGAAATACTACTTTATAAACAACTAGCGATTCACCCGCGCTTCGGGTTCGTCTTTAGGCAAAAACAAATTTATCCCACGGGAACGGTAAATTTTTCCGGGATGATAATATATAACATATCCTAAATAAACGGGATATCTAATGCAAAAAAATTTTTCAAATCGGATTAGTAGTTCATGACATTACAAAAAAAACAAACTGCCTCTTTATAATATTAGTGTAGATGGAAAAAAAGGTCAAAGAACAGCATTGAATATTAATTGTGGCTTAAAATAATCAAAAAACAATACACTCAATACTTTTAAACGTTATTAAAAAAATAAAAACAGAAACGAGCAATACAAATAGATTTTTATTTAAAAATAATAAACAAAAAGCTTTAGCGACAGACCGCTCGTGAAGCTTATTTTCTGCACCACTGAGGACACTGCCCGCCTCGGAACCGTTAAATGTACATTAAGGCTACTTACAGACAGTAACATTTATTTGACGAGATGGTATGATTTGAATTAATACAAGTAGTACATATTAGTAGTATGTATATAGACACTAGCAGCTCACCCTCGCTTCGTTCGGGTTCGTCCCTAGTGAAAATAAAAACAAATCTATCCCACGGGAACTGTACATTTTACGGGATAAAAAGTAGCTTTTGTGTTATTCCAGACTATAATCGGCTAGTATAAACTATTTTTTTTCCACAATCATCTATAGCTATTGATTTATATTACACTTGTATTCCTGTTTTCAGCCTTTTTGTAACGTCCCACTGTTAGGCACGAGCCTTCTTCCAATACAAGGGGGATCAGACCATAGTCCACCACCATCCTATTACTATATAAATGTGAAAGTTTGGATGTTTAGATGCTTGTTACTCAATCACGCCAGAACGGCTGAACGGATCTAGATGGAATTTGGCACAAAGATAGATTATAGTGGAATAGCACTTAAGTTACTTTTTATTACGCAAAAATGTACGGTTCCCGTGGGATAGATTTGTTTTGTATAAATCTTATTTAATTAACTTGTTCTTAGCCATGATATTATTTAGTTTTATTTTAATTTACGTTTGAGGCTTTAATATACAGCTTAAACTTTCCGTTTATGATCTGAAATAAATCAACTGATATTACAGTTTTTACTGAATTTCACAAAAATAGGTACACATGTGTTAAATCTCAGATAGTTGAAAGTATAACACGAAAACCGGTCCCTTTTTACTGTAAAATTTTTTTACGTCAAGAAAAAGCTTATGGAACTACTTCTTCGTCTTCTTTCCAATCGGTGTTATATGACGAATACTGGGGTCTCTGGGGACCCCTTTAAAATGAGTAAATTAAAATTTTTATAATATAATTATAGAGCAGTGGTAGCCCAGTGGTAACGCGCTCGCGGGAAACCTAGTGAAGCGGGTTCAAATCCCGGGTCTCACACCTCTGATATTTTCATGTGCGAATAATTTTCAATATGATTACAACTTGCGGTGAAGGAAAACATCGTGAAACCTGCATGTCTGAGAGAACATAGCTAGTTTTCGAAAGACATATGAACATATGTCCGCCAACCCGCATTTAGCCAGCGTGGTGGGCTATGGCCTGATCCTCTCTTATAGTAAATTGCAGCAGTGGGATGTTAAAAAAAGGCTGAATATGATTTATATAATTAAATACATTATTTAAAAAAAATACAATAAATATTAAATACTTAAAATGTACACTTATTGTGTACATTCATTTTGTATGTTACGTAGCAAAATCCGAACCAGCTCCCCAGACATCTGTAGACGTACAAGGGACGAAATGTTATGTCAGTTAGCTGACCCCACAGAATTTATTTGTGATATTTTAGTTTTTTTCCGAATGACCCAATTTTCCAGGATACTTTATAAATTGTTTTCCCATAAACAATATTTGCACTCTTATAATTTTTTTTAAATAAAATCAACTAAATCGATCCAGTCGATACGTAGATATACAAACGAGCAGCATTTCGTTTTTAATCTATATATAATAAATAAATATAAAAATATATCAATATAATATTTAAAAATTTCTAACTAAATTCTTATTGGAATATAGTAAATTCTTAAAAAAAAAATTATCTACTGTATTAATTACGCGATAAAAGTGTTCGTGACATCTCCCGAGCGAACAGCGATATTTTTATTAATTGGACGCAGACTACACTCGTATTTCGGTAGCATTGTTACTGATAAAATAAAATAAAAAAATACATGAAAAAGCTAATTGATGTCAAGATTCTTTAATAATAATTATAATATAACATTGTGTTAAAATAGTTATTAGTACAGTTAAATAATATTTTCCGGTCCAAATTTCAACCACCACATATTGTAGTGCCCATAACTGCCCATTAAAGACGCAACTGAAAGATCACTCGAAAGGGATAGATATATGTTGGTCATTTTCAATGCAGTCATAAGTTTTCCAGGTAATTATTCTTAATTTGGTCGTATTGCAACTCTTCTGTAAATACTCAAATTGACATTTACTCAAAGTTTATTCCAAATAAAAACTACATGGATCTTGGATGCAATCTAAATTTTAAAACAAAAATCTTGATGTCGATTCTGTCCACTTGACAACAGATCTTTTAAAATAATTTTCAAAATGTACAATAAATTACAATAATTTGATAAAATGCCTGCACGGAACGTTATGTAGAAGCTAATACTTTGTCTAATAGGTCAAGTGGAAAAATAAGTCTGGGTTTTAGGATTGGATGAGTTCTATGGGTCCAGAGAAAGTTGTTGAAGTGAGTGGGCGGATGAATGGATATCAATATATGGAACTTTTTAGGGATGTTTTTACCGACCGTTCGTTCGGCTTACCTTGAAGATATTATTTATCTTGCTCAGGACAATAGTGCCATTCATAGATCTCAAGTTGTGCAATAATCATTGACAAGTCATCTCGATATCGAAATCTTACAATGGCCAGCAAAAAGTCTCGATCTAAATCCCATTTAGAATCTTTGGGCACAAATAATTTTCAATTGGGATCCCTCTGACGTACGTACTCAGACCAATATATGAGATCTGGTGTATTCCAATTGGAAATCGTTAAGGGCAACAAAATGTGCTGAAACATGATGGAGGAAATGCGAGTTAGGATAGTAAGCGAGGCGGATTCGATTTCAACTCAATCCGAACCAATGTTCGTGTCCATATTATGTCCTGCAAAGTAGTCCTGCTGTTTATGCACCATTAGAATATTATATAATAGAATACTCATTTCCCACCACAAATGAAATAACAATATTTATACATACTAAATTCAGTAGAACTAAAATTGTAAATAAAATAATAATTACAAATAAATGTTTTATTTAAATGTGGTTATGATATTAAAAAAAAAATCTTTAGATCCGTAATGTTGAATTCCTAAAATTTTGAACAGTAAAAAATTATTAATGTCATTACATAGAAATCTGGATGTCTAAATGTCGTCACATTAAGGTAAAACGAAAACAAACGACTCTTACCGATTTTGCCCGATTTGATAATTATCCGACGAAATTAAGTCTCTTAATTATACACAATTTTATCTGACATATTGCAGGAAAGAGACATTTGACGTTGACAATTATGAACCCTAGCCAGTGGCTGAGTAACATACCGACCGAATAAGGAATTATTACCTAGAAAACTTATGACTACATTGAAAATGACTAACATATATCTATCCCTTTCGAACAGTGATAATTTCTCTCAGTTGCGTCTTTAATGGGTACTTACGTGTGTTGCTGTTTGTACAAACGCGAATACACTCTCTATTCTTTTCATTTTCATAGTCGGGTAGGGTGCTAACATAACAAGAGATCAGCACTGACAGTTTTACTGAGGCATGAGTGTGATACTGCCATCTTCCCATCCTTTTGCTGTTGCAGAGACTAAACTCAATATTTTTCGCATATTTAAGCACCTGGATCTTAGACTCAGGGACTCATTACTAGGTCAACGGGTAGTCACACTAATTTTCATGCTTATACATTTATAACTGAATAGTTTGAATAAACGATAGATCAATAAAAATAATCCTTAAAGTGTATTTCTTGTATGGGAAAGCTTCCTTTAAATTTTATATATTTTTTATTACTTTTTACTCCATCCCTCACAACAATAACTGTGCTACGTGTTCTGTTAATAAATTTACCTTATTATAACCTAAAAGATGTGCATATGTAGATCTATAAACCTACGGATACCTAGAAATACGAACGAATAAACACAGAGAGCTTAGTGATAGAGTCGTTACTCCACGAAGCCCTAAAAAGAGGAAGATATTACAATAAAACAATCTATTTTCCTGAAACCGCTTCTATTTGATAGATTTGACAGCAAGAACGAAATATATTGCTAACGGGATTTATTTTGCGTGGGCGATCATTTGCAATATGCGTTGGTGTCAATATTGGATGCAATAAGCTTTTATGTAGTTAGATATTTTTTATACTCGAATCAAATAATGATGGCAACACGTATGGCTCAGTTTGTAGTGTGCTACTACTTGCCCTACTTGCTGTGCCAGCGGTAGCGGATTTGAGTCTCGCTGGGGGCATTCATTTGTGTGATGAGCACGAATTTTTGCACTCCAGTCATGGGTGTTTATATTTATAATATGTATGTATTTAAAGTTATATATGTGTAGTGTATCAACTATCTGGTCCATAACACAAGCCTCGTAGCTTACCATGGAACTAGATGGTGCTGTGTGTTAATGTCCCAACATATTTATTTAATAACCCCAACAACAACATATTTAACCTCTGAATGGAAGGTAATACGCTATGACCTATCTTATCTGTGGCGTATTTTTGTTTTGGATTTTTGTATATTGGGCTCAAAAGTACTCTCGTATCACAAGCTTTCAGGCTTTACGGTTAAGTCACGGATATTGATTTTCGAGTCACTACAAAAGTTTTTGAGCATAAAATTCACTACAAATCTAATTTTAGGCAATACTTTATATGATCTATCGTTTTTGAGATAAAGCGCAAGTAGTGGGAAGCGTATTAACTGTATGCCTGGTAGACGGCAGTCTTAACTGTTGAAATGTATATAAGATATTTTATTTTAATCTTTTATCTACACATATAATAAAATTGTAACTGAGCCGAATCTGTACATTAAATATATTTTAGAAAATCTTATTGAAGTAGTCATTATTATCGATGCAGAGACCGAATCTTTAGTTTTTAGAATTTTTGTCTGTCTGTCTGTGACCACATCACGGAAATACTACTGGGAGGGATTTTGATGAAATTTGGTATGATGATAGCTGGTTATACGAATCAACATATAGGATACTTTTTACTGCGGGAAAATATCTCATTTCTGAGATATCGAAACGTTAAAACGTAAGTAGGGACGAACCCGAGCGGAGCGAGGGTGAGTCGCTAGTTTTGTATACAGTTTTACTAAATTATGGTACTTCTATACGTTTATTCCGATATATAGATTTCCCGATTTTTTAAAGTCTTATGTCCGTACTTTAAACCATCATAGAAAATCTAGATTGTAAAATACGCAAAACTAAGAACGTTTGATGTTTATGGTAAGATTGCATAATAAATAATGTAGCTTAAAATTTTATAAAGAGCAACTGTTGAGTTTTTTTACTGGCTCTTCTAATCGCTGTATTACAAGCCAGTGGAGGCTTCCTCTCGGACTGACTTACACTTTTTCAGTCGATTTGCATAAATAAATATGTTGGGATATTAACACACAGCACCATCAAGTTCCATGGTAAGTTACGAAGCCTGTGTTATGGATACTGGATAGTTGATATATTTCACATATATAACTTTAAAATTACAATACTTACATATTAAAAATATAAACACCCATGACTAGAGTACAAATATTTGTGCTCATCACACAAATGAATCCCCCCAGCGGGACTCCAACCCGCGACCGCTGGCACAACAAGTATGGTCGATACAAACTGAGCAAAACGTGTCGTCAAAATTATTAAGTTTATATTAACAGACATACAATTGTATTTATTTTTATCATTTTTGTGGCTTAAACTTTTATAAGAGTGTTCAGCAGAGACACAAGACATGGGTATAAAAGTCATTAATATTAAGATGGCTCGTAAAAATTTCATGAGCTCGGCTCAGAGGTAAGGAGCGAAATAATATATCACGCTTCGAATGAAGTAACGCTTTGGAATTTTTGATTGTATGTATACATACAGGTACAGGTACATAAATCACAAGCAGTTTAACCCAGATTCATTTTGCTATGTGTGATAGCTATATAATAATTTAAAAAGTTTACTTTTAAGATTTTTGAATGTAAGAATTACAACTGACAAAAAATTTCAGAACTTCGATTTGCTTGTTTAATATAGTGTCTCTAAATATTTTTTATACAGTTACTCTATACAAAGTTTAATCTCGCAATAATCGATCGTAATAAAGATACTCGAAATAAAATATAGATACAAACAAAAATTGCTCATTTAATATTATAAGATGTGAACCGATTGTTAGTAACTTTATCGTTTCCGAACGTATCTAGAAATATATTTTGAGATTTATGAGTATTGAGTATGCTTCAATGAAAATATTTTCATAGTAAGCAATTAGAGTAGCGTAGTAAGGACACACGAATACTGTAATTGCTATTTTAAAGCTCTATATAGTTACTTTATTAGATTAACGCGAATATTTAGCATTTTAAGTAAAACTATCCTTTAGGAATATTTCGCGGATTTATTTTGAGTTTTGGTTCCCGATTAATACATATTTTTTTTTTATTTGTAAAAATAGCGATAGCGTTGCTTTAATATTTTAACTTTAAATATTAGCAATCTAAATTAATAATTTAATTTTTAAATCACATATAAAAATAATATTACTTTAATAAATAATTAATGTTTTTGATTTTCTTTGTGGTTATACATATTATAGTAATAGCAATACTTAATAATACTATATTATTAATTAATAAAGTTTTTAAAAACTTGTAATATTTATAATAATAACAGCTAAAATTAAATAAATAATATTACTGTATTTAATTATAATACTTATTAAACAAATTATATTTAGAATTAAAGTCAACAAATATTGTAAGGTACTCTGGTGCCATTTTTGAATTTTTAAAATCATTTTTGTAAAATGTTGGGTAGGCACTGTCTGTAACAAGTATATAACATCTTTGAGATGTCTAAACCTTAGTCTCTCCGGTAACCATGATTGCTGTAAAGGGTTCGAAACGTCGAGAAACAAAAATCAAAATAATTCCGCGAAATAATCGGAAAAGATAGTTTTATTTAAAACTCTATATAGCTTTTTATTTGAAAGATCTCTAAACATTGTGCGTATTCATCTCAAGGGCAAATTTAAAATTTCACACAAACAAGGGGTAAAATTCGCAAAGTGAGAAACCCACGGTTAAGGATTTATGGGACTGCTTTGAACATTATTCCGCTTAAATTTTAACGATACTATATCTCTAGAGTAGTACAAGAGTTGAGTCACAATATGAATAACGTAACGACTTTTGAGACTGTTCTATAATCTTGCAATTCTGAACTTAGCTTGTTGATCCTCAAGGAGACGTTTAACCTTCATACTCTAACGATAGAACTGAAATTAAATTTCTTTCTGTTGTAGAGATAGTTGGGCCGTAAATACATACTCATATTATAAATGCGAAAGTAACTGTCTGTCTGTCTGTCTGTTACCTTTTCACGTTTAAATGAACCGATTTAAATTGGTATGGAGATAGTTTAAGACCCTCGGAAGGATGTAGGAATTTTTATCCCGTAAATCATCCTTTAAGGGGGCGAAAAGGGGGGTGGAAGTTTACATGATATATATTTTTATTTTTTAAAGTACTTACTTTTCTATACCTATGTAGTACATAATATGTATATATAGTCTATTTTATAGTAACCGTTAAAAAGTACTTAGGCGAACCCGAGTGAAGCGAGGGTGAGTCGGTAGTTAAATATAATATAAATTATATTTAATGCATATTCCGTAGCAAAGTTGCGATTATAATCATTAGAACAGTTAATTCTACATCGGATTTCAATTACTTTTTATTAGAATACAAAGTTTAGAAATTTCAAGTTCTATAAGTACAATTATTGATGACTAACATTTGCCCGGGGCTTCAGTCGCTTAATTTATTTATGCTTCAGCCCTAAGTATATCGTAGATCAATGAGATGATATGATAAAGTTTTCCTTAAATAGACTGGAAAATGCAAAAAATACTTTTCAAGTCGAGGTAGTGCGAGTGATTAGCGCTTTCAAGCAAACAAAATTCCTCCAGGCTCCGCCATCTCACCTTTAAAGGCGTGTCTTCTTTATCTTTTAATCCGTAACAAGGTAGTCCGTCGAAATGTTCTCAGAATTATGTTATTATGGCAGTTCATTCTATATTATCTTACCATTTTTAACCGAAATTCGTAATTATTTTTTATAATATTTCTTTACTTTTGATATTTTTCGCAGTTTGTTTTAACTACATACAATACATACGTGAATATTATTAAATTCACATTAATTCGCTGCCTGCACTTTGTAAACACCTTTTATTCAGGAATTTTCTTTTGTTAATTCGTCTCTGATAATTATTGTTTGGATGTACCTATACTAATATTTAATTAAGCAATAATCTATATATTAATACGTGGAGCAAAAACTTTGTACCCCTTTTTACGAAAATTGCGCTGACGAAGGAGTATGAAATTTTCTACACTTATAGTTTATACAGAGAAAGAGTGCAGAATGCTAATATTTAAAAAAAATATGCTTAAAAAATACAATTAATCAATAAAAAAAACATTACACACACTACCATGTACTTGACACACACACGCATACATACTCTTTTGTTTATTGTTAAAGTCTGTGGTCAAATTGAGAATAGATTAATATTGTAATATACGTGAGACAAATAAATATATAACTTAATGAATTATGGTTGATTTTCAACCACGCGGCGATCACTAGTAGTAATAATTGGTTAGAAAATTAAGTTATTCAATAATTCTTTACTTAGTCATATTGATCATAAAAATTATTGCATTTTGACTAATAAAGTAACATTATTAACAATAAATTCACTATAATTTTCTTTATCATTGAAAAGTAACAAGATAGTAAATTTTCTAAGTGGCTTTAAAGTATACGTTATGGCTCGCAAAGCAGACGTATATAGAGCAGTACTCGACGTCGTAAATACTACAGGGGCAATGTAGAGTGAGCTGGTTATAAATGATTTAGTTTATATAAAATGAACAGTTTTACAATCTAACCACTATTACTATTGCGAATGTTTGTGCGTATGTGTGTGTATGCTTGTTACTCCGTTACGTTAAAATGGATGGATGTATTTGACGCTCCGATGGCAGGTCTACTGAAGCAGGCCATATAATCAAGGGGTGGCCCCGTTGGTCCACTCTGCTGTCAGAGAAGTACCAGGAGCAACCCGCTTGGTACACCGCCCACCTAAGTGGACCTCCCCCCTGTGTGTCTTGGCTTCACGCCCGGCTGGATTGCTGGATGCTAATGGCCCTCCTAACCACGACAAGAACACATTGGGGGAGGGAGAGGGGATAGACTATGACCTAGAGTAACTTATAGGGCTACTGTTTGACACCTAGGAACGCTCGAGCGAAGCAAGAGTAAGTTGCTGTGTTATAACAAAGACAGTTTAGAAAAAATTTCTTTTCGTTATCATTTAGAGTACCTACTATCGTAACAACTAAGTAATGATACCAAAACTAAGAACTTAAATTAAAATAAAGTTAGTATTCCATACAAGAGAAACACAGACTTGTCCTCATACTTAATTAAGATAGGTTTCTGCATGTAGATTTTATTTTCGCACTCTGCTTTTTATATAAACTAGAAAAACGTTAAATATTGGCTCTCATCTCTCTTCTCATTAAAGTTTATTTGCCTTTTTAAATAAAACCATTTCTCATCATCATAGGTCTCTCTTGTGACTATGATTGCTGTAAAGCATTCGAAACGTTGTCGGAAACCAAAAATCTAAATAAATCCGCGAAAAAATCTGAAAAGATAGTTTTATTTAAAATTTCAAACATTCGTGTAAATCTAAGAATTTGCCTTTTACTCAGCAATAAAGTGAAAAACTGACTTGATAAATATCGTAGATAATATAGTTGCGGGATGGAGAATGATACAGATTGCTTTTTAACACAGTTTATGAAGTGCTTCCTATAGGATATGATGTTAGAGCCAAAAGAAAGCGGAGTTAGCTCAATTGATTTTAACTTGATATCCTTCACATTTTCTTTTTCATTATTCCCTTTAAAAACTTTAATAAAATAATAATCTTGGCTAACTTTGAACGCTTAGTTTAATTATTTAGTAATGGCGGTCATATATTTTACAAATTCAAATACATAAGTTCTTTTGGAGTCGGTTAGCTGACCGCACTCTATGCTAGCATGTTGTTTGCTGAAATTAAATGTAAATTCGTATGAGTTAGATCTTGAATTTTCCATGAGAGTCTTTTGTGCGTGCCGCGTCGCTTTGATACTCTATATTGTATTCCCTGTGCTAAACATGTTTTAATGTATAACAGATGTGATGAGGCCTAATCGATACGATTTGTAAATTTCTAAACTATTTTAATCATTGCTGTGATAAAAGAAGATTTTATAGTGTATCTGAATAATAGATATGTCCATAATAATATTAACTCCTTATAATACAGCCTTTAGAGTCAACAATACTGGTGTATTATATATTGTTTTCTAATGTGACTTTATATTAAACAACTACTTTCTAAAATTCAAGTACACAGGACTAATAGTTAACCACATGAAACTATGGAAGACAGTCGCAACGTGCTCGCTTAGTAGTAATTAGTAGTAGCAATTGGTTTTGCTGGTTCAAATTCCAAATCTCGCACCTCTGATATTTTCATTTCCAATATGATTACCATTTGCATAAAGCAATTGTAGAAAAACATCTTGAAAAAACTTGCATTTTTGAGAGAATCTCGTAAGATTTCGAAAGACGTGAAATCTTCCAATCCCCTCGTAATCTTCAATACAAGGAAGCTCGTGCCCAACTGTGGAATATTAAAAGGGCTAATTTAGAACTATCAGTCCCCAAGTAAACTGCCTGTGATATATGGACAGGCGGACAACTACTAGGATCAGGCTAAAACTATAAGGGTTCCATTTTTTCATGCTGCGAAAGGATTCCTAATAATGTATAATATAGAATCTATTAATTTACATTTGAGCTTGAAGAAAAATATGGATAAATCCTATGTCTATATATTATGATATCTCATTGAAGACACGTTTGGCTTAGTTTATAGTGAACTTACTTGCTGTGCCAGCGGTCGCGGGTTCGAATCCCGCTGGGCATTCGTTTGTGTAATGAGCACGAATGCTTGTACTCCAGTCATGGGTGTTTATATTTATAATATATATGTATTTAAAGTTATATATGTGTAGTGTATCAACTATCCAGTATCCATAACACAAGCCTCATAGCTTATCACGGTACTAGATGATGCTGGGTGATAATGTCCCAACATATTTATATATATTCTACTATTTACCGACTCAAAATATATTATTTTTGATTTCAAAAACGATTAGCCTTAAAAGATATAGCTTTAAAATGCATTCTCTTCTATCATTGGAGGAAATGATATTTTAAAAATAGCGCTTTCGTGATGGATTTCTTTACAAATGTTGTTTATTTAACCCGTAAGCGGATGTTTTTACCGAGTTGTATCAGTTGTATGTAAACGCTAGAAACATAGTATTTTTTTTGATGCATTTCACTTAGAATTTTCTTTACATTTGCACGATCATTACTCACGAATGGAGCTGCTTTTAAAGAATTTACTGGAGTATTTATTAAGGAAAAGGAAGATTTCGTATAAAAATAATACTAAATTATCGCTAAAACAGTATATCCTTTTCGTATCTACTGTTTGGATGAGGAAAATATATATGATGTAGAAAAAACGAGTCTTTATGAAATGATATATTTGATTTTCTTGATTTATCCTTATTTAAACATGTGATTAAGCAGATTCCACTTCTTTCGTAATTTGAGTTTACTGTAGGAAATAATGTATTTATTTTTATACTAGCGGCTCACCCTCGCTTCGCCTGCGTTCGCCCCTAGATAATTCTTTAAATTGACATAACTTTTTTATTTAGGAACCGATTGAAATAAAACAAATACTAAATGTTAAGTGTAGCTTACCACAATATATTAGTGAAAACCGCACCCAAATCGGTTAGGCCGTTTCTAAGATTAGCGCGCAAAAACGCACAGATAAACAGATAAACCGACAAACAGACAAAAAAACTAAAAATCATTGTTTTGGGTTCTAATACGTTAATAAAGATTCCAAATAATAGTTTTTCTCAAATATCTTCAGTTACAATTTTATTATATGTATAGATTTTCACAAAGTCTAAATAGTAATATATAAAAAAGTAAGTAATAAATTGATATATTTCTAAAATTAATGAACCAATCATTAAGACAATATGATCCATTCCGTTCTAATTTATAGTCAAATAAGGCAATGATTTATGCAAGATTTATATACGGTTGCAATGAAGCAGCGTAATCAATTCATGTGATGTATGCACTGGTAGGTACATGTTAAACATCCTACATCAGGTGTGACTAACCTTTTCATTGTTTATATAAAATGGAAGCAAAATTTTTTTTAAGCTTACACAATGAGTAGAATGTGTGGAAATTATAGATAATTATTTCATCAATGGCAAAATTCTAGGAATTTCGAGGACGATTTTGATTGATAAGGACTAAAATTAAGTTATTAAATTAAAAATAATTTTGTCATATATATGTATGTTAGTGTATTCCATAATCCATTTCTGTTTTTAGATATATCTTATTGTTTTAGATTTTGTTCCATCTACACCCACGTTAATAATGTATCTAATATAATATTCAAGTAGGCGTAAGTGATTTATTATGATTTTAGATATAGCTAGAAATTTGGTTTATAAGAACTATTGGATTGATTTTTACGTCCTAATTTAGCTAAGTTAAAGTAATACTTTTTTGACATGTTTTTTCTGACTTATTTGCAATAGTAAAATGGTGCACAGACGATTAAATAATAAAAACGTGTAACTAATGACGCTTATTTATTTTCTCAATATTTAACGGAAACAACTTGATGTAACTATTTTTAATTTATAAACAAAATAGCCTATCTACATTTATTATATTAGTAAAGATGACATATCAGTTTTCAGCAATTTTTTTTTACTGTTAAGCTTCCTTGATTGATTGCATTTAAGCCGTAGGTTGCACACCCATGCTCGTATAATACCGTTTGATTAACGCGCCGGCACAATTAAATTTAGTATGGAATTACCTGTTACATAAACCATACATTACGTTTGCATGAAGTATTTAATAGAAATAAATAAATTCAAGTTTCAAAAACATTATATTCAGTCCTTTTTAACATCCCACTACTGAGCACGGGCTTCAATGCGAGGGGGGATCTGAGTCTGACCATAGTCCACCACGCTGACCAAGTGCGGGTTGGCGGATTTTACATGTCTTTCGAAAATTTGCTATATTCCCTCAGACATGCAAGTTTCCTCATGATGTTTCCTTCACCATAAGACAAGTGGTAATCATGTCAGAAATAATTCGCACATGAAAATATCAGACTTGCGAGGCCCGGAATTTGAACCTGCTTCGGTCCTTGGAAAACTTGGGAAACGAGCGCGTTACCACTGGGTTATCACTGCCTATACAAAATTAGATATAAACAAATATTTCCTTTACTAACTTAATCATTAGGGCATCTCTTGAGATTAGAGCGGTCAGAAGACGTGATGCATGTAATAAGTGGGTACTTAGATGATAACGCCTCTTCCCTAAGGAAAATGAGAACTCGGTGGCTTAGTGCGAGCAAAATTTGTTTTACTTTTAAAAGAAAATAGGTTCAAAGTAAAACATAATAATAAAAATAAACTAGATTGTAATAGACAGATAATAAAAATACTACAACTACTACTAGAAACCATGACTTTTCAGATTTAAATTATATGTTGCGAAAAAATTTGAAAGTGTTGTAGTATCTTGTAATATTTTGATTTACGTCTATTTACATATTCTAAAAGAAATGCAAATGTATTGTAATATGTTGCCATTTATTGACTTGGTAATTTGGAGCCCGCCATACAGTTCAACAATAATAACTCTTCAATGATTTGCTCTGCTATGTTTAGGCTTTCTGCTAACCAATTATTTTACTTGACAAGTCTTAATTTCACAAGTAGGTAATTGTGTAGGAGACGTCTAAAATCTTAGTTTCTCCTATGAACATTATTGCTGCAAAGCAATCGAAATTTCAGGAACCAAAATCAAAATAAATCCGCGAAAAAGTCCGAACAGATAGTTTTATTTAAAATGTCAAATATTCACGTAAATCTAAGAAAGTATTAGCTGTGTATGTAGGTATGTAGGCCCCGCCTTTTCGCCAGTTATTCTTAGGGCTGAGGCTTTTTCTTTCAGAACTGGTGGTAGACTTATAACGTTCAGTAAAAAAATGTAATAATTTAATGCTGAACTTGAATTTGAAAAAAGTGTTTATGTCCGATCATTTAATTCGCCAGATCGTAATCTGAATAGGTTTTTCATGATAAATCGCCATTTCGTGACTCGGAAATCTAGCATGCACCATATCCTTTAACATTAATGTTTCAATGGTTTCTTCTGCCACGTTTAGGTATATTGCTATGTCTATGTAGGGTTAACTAAGACAATAAGACAAAATATGGGTCTCGTAGTTCATCAAAAACATATCTAATACGAAAGCTAACAACAGGAGTAACGCTTTGCTTCGCTCCTATCATACCTTTAATCTGTCTCCAAGCTTAAATTTGATATATAGAATGCGTGAAAACAAGCATTGCGTCGCGTCATAATATAGCGAAGTGCTAGTTGGGTATATCAATAAATTAGATACTTTCGTTGATCGGCTTGTTTTTCTATTAAGATTATTGTGATAATGTATATAAGTTAGCAGTCAAATTATAAAATGGCAAAATATAACGAAAAACCTAGGAAGATCACGATCTACGGAATTCAACAATCGGACTTCGACGATATATTCAAGATTCGAGTGAAGCGTTAAGGAAAAATGATCTTGAATGAAAGTCACGTACATCGTACGTACTTCGAAGATATGTCATTAAATACATAGTTAAAATATTATATAAAATATGAAGTGAATTTGCTCTATATATTCCTTTTCTTTTCTTCAGCCATAAGGAAAGTGTAAAATGTAATTAGATTGAAATTTCGTTTTAATATTCTCATGTTTGAAATATTACCTACTGAATGGGCCAGACGCAGCTTATTAAGGCATTAGCCTATATTTGTAAAATATATAATAATATACATAATTAATTGAAAAAATCTTGATTTCAATTGCCATTTTTCACCTGCCGTGAAATTTTATTATCGTGACTTATTACTATTTATAGAAATCAGTTTTGATTTTAAGGGCATTGAAATTCTTAAATTGATTTAAATGTTACACTCGTAAATGATCTTTGCTAAACATATTCATGACATTTAAATAAAATTAAGAATTTGGTATGATCTATAGATTCAAAAGTCTATGAAGATGATAATATCTATATCTAATCTATCTCTCTAATATATTTAAATGAGCATTTCTTGTACATTTATTTATTTATTTATACCGGCGATCTCGGAAACGGCTCTAACGATTTCACCGAAGTTTGGTACGTGGGGGGTTTCGAGGGCGAAAAATCGATCTAGATTAGTCTTGCGTCTGGGAAAACGCATTTTTCGAGTTTTCATGCGGTTTTTTTCGCGTTATATTTCTCGCAAAATATGGTCGATAATTTCTTACGTTCGGGCATAAGCATCGTGGTCAAGCGGCCAAGGTGCAAGATTGACATTCTCAGGTGTCCCGCTTCGAATCCCGATTGGATAGAAAGTAGAAACTTTTGTTTTTTTTTGTATATATTTAAGTTTTTAGTTTTTTTTAATCTAAATAATACCCCGAGCGAAGCTCGGTCGCCCAGGTACTAATATAATAGTTTATTAACATACTATGAAGAGAAACGTATCCATCTAAGTGTACAATTTGACCAAGATAAAGTATTAGTAAACAAATTCGTTCGAGATAATTTAATTTATGCCAATCAAATATTAACACGAGAATTACTAAGAGAAACGAAAACTTTCTGCTACATGTATTTAAGTAAATTTGAATTTCAATTACAGTGGGTTCGGTTTTTTAACACTTTTATGGTTTTATCCAATCGGATTTTGTATACGGTTTACCGTAAAAAAGATAAACATTAATAGCATTAATACGTTTATTATTCAAGGTCACTGATTGTGATATGTGAATTGTTGCTTTACACGATGCGGTTTACCGGATCGGCTTTCGTATACGGTTTGCTGAATAAGCGTTCAGGTTCTATTGACTGTAGCGGCTGCAGTTGCCGCAGGTTATCGAAAACCGCTTCTGTAAAACATGGCGTGTGAACTCGCTGTAAAACTTTTAGTTAGGATACTAGGTAGGGAACTTTTAGATAAAATAGGTTATATAACCTTTTTTATTTTCTAAGTAAATCATATTTTAAGAAAAATAATAGCTAAGTGAAGTTTTGTCACAGCCAATACAATTTTTGAAGTAAAACTTCAGTGACTGAGGGGTAAAATCAATACATTGGAATAATGAGTGTTGCGGAAGTGAGAGTCAAATTTATTATTAATAATTTAAAAAAACGTATTATATTTATATTTTTATAATAATTATATTCCTTATGAAAATGAATATTTATCACTAATAATGTCTTAATATGTAGTATAATTTGGTGCCATAAAGCTATCGCTCCGAAGAACTTTTGAGTAATGCGCTTTTGAACAAGATAGTGACGAACATATTTGCAGAAAGTATCCGAGCCATTTACAATTAAGAGAAAAATTAAATTAAAATACATTATTCCATACAACTTTTCAGCCTTTGAGATGGGAATATAAAAAGTTCTAAAAAAGTAATAGAATTCTCAAGTCAGAGAAGCTTCCTATTCTTCTCCTTTAGATAAAGCTTTTTACTTAGCAGTGCAACTTAAGTAAAGTAAGTTAACTAGATGAAACTTGATTCGAAAAGTGTCCTGCATTTTCCTTTTCCATGTCAATTTGGTAACCAATCACTGCTATCGTTTGTGTGCAACCTAATACTTCGGCTGCCTTACCGTGAAAAAATGAACTTTTAACGACGTACTTAAACTTATTCTCATATTTTCATTGCATTTTCAGCTTTATTATGTAAACAATAAGACGCCTAATCATTTGGTCGTTTTATCGCCGTAAATAATATTACCGGACCACAAAGAATCCTCTGATAGCGGCACGATTTAAAAAGGTTGTATAATTTTTAATGGAAATAACGGAATTTAATTTGAAACTCGCAATGCCTATCCCGTCCTTTGTTTTCAAGACTGGTATGATAGAGTTTTGTAAGTCTTGAGATAAATATGAGTACAATATTTTTGTACTTTACATATTTTAAGCTTATTTACATGAATATTTTCTTAGAGAAAGAGGTATAATATATATAGACGATACTATCATTTGTTGAATATCGTCTAAAAAATGTTACTTAAAACATTATATATGAAAGTAAAAATCAAAAATGTTATGAGCACTAAGAGTAAAAATTCTGCTTTAATTTTTCAGTTATATTTTAAGTGACATTTTTTTTCATAAAAATATCATCTAATGCTCTTTACAGTTATACTATATTTATATAATACTAGCGACTCACCCTCGCTTCGCTCGGGTTCGTCCCTGGATACGTTTCAACAGTTAATATGGAATAGATAGCTTATATATTACATAGGTATGATGAGTTGTTGTGGGTTGTATTAAGACGTGTTTTCCCATGGGAATGAGATAATCTCCCGCGATGAATAATAGCCTATGTCACTCTTCAACCCTCCAACTATCCTTGCACAAAAATCTCGCCAATCCGTCACTTTGTTTCTACGTGTAAGAAGGACAAACAAACAAACACACTTTTACATGTATAATATAATATGAATTTTATATCTATCTATAGTATGTTTATCCAAACTATGATAAATACTTGTGGGGTGGGGCTCATACAATTTTTTATCTATGAAATTCAAAACTGCGTTCTGTATTAGAGACAGAGTACTTATCCGATTACACGAGATGGTTGACAAATATCTTCAAAGTAGGGGCGTCGAACTGGATTTCCAATAACGCTTTTAAAGAAATTTTAAGATACGCGCGCCAGATGCAAAATAAAATTGAAAATACCCTTAAACAATACTCTGTTATTGTTAAAATTTTGTTGCTGTAACCACGACATATGATCTAGTCACGTTACAGAAAAACTTTGATCAAAATGACCTGTTCTCACTTTGATGAACTGGTAGAAAATTTCTTTTGCCTATTTCTTCACTATGCCACTATGTATGTTTCAAATTTCATCACTATTGGTTCAGGCACCAACGTTAAGCTACAAGAAACAAATAAGTAAACATAGACAGACCTTGAAAACGGCAGTGGTAGTAGTCCAGTGGCAACGCGCTCGCTTGGGAAACCGAGTGAAGCGGGTTCAAATCCCGGGTCTCGCACCTCTGATATTTTCATGTGTAAATCATTTCTTATTTTATGGTTAAAGGAAAACGTCGTAAAGAAATCTGCATGTCTGAGAGAACCTAGCAAGTTTTCGAAAGACATGTTAAGTCCGCCAACCTGCACTTGGCTAGCGTGATGGACTATGGCCTGATCCCTATCCTGATCGTATTGAAGGGAGGCTCGTGTCCAGCAGTGGAACGTTAAAAAGGGCTGAATACAAAGACAGACCTGGAATAAGACAGTATGACGAACTATAAATCCGCCACTGCAATACAGTTATGATGGCAAAATCAATGAAATTTTTATTGCGAGAAATAGCAACATACTATTTTCATTTTATATTAATATCGCTTAGCCTTTCTATATATAAGTGACCTATTGTACACGGACAGGTAAGTAGGACATAGATGGGTTAACTCTGATTAAGCTATACGTAAGCAGTGTATTTTTAAATGAAAAGGGTACGTTTTTCTTTAAAAATAAACGGCTTAAACATTTCATTTAAAAAGATTTCAAATGAAGCAATATTTTTTTTTATATTTTTTTTTACCGGTATGTATTATAAAAAAAACAAAGCGCATATTTATATATCTAAAATCTTCATGGTTCTTTCTTAATTTTTATTTCTTCTTCAAAATATAGTAGTCCTTCTCAATACTGCTAAATTTTCTGCTCGAATTTTTCTTTCAGTCAGAAAGTTTTCTTTCATTATCCTTCATCATTTCGGATTTTTTCTTTTATTTAGAAAATTGTGATAATACTTCAAAGAACTAGAGAATGGTATAACGATTTCGGTAAATAGAAGCTAGCTTCGTGGGCTGTTTTGTTACTAAGGTTTTAAATGATAAAAAATTCAATATTCTAAGATTATGCATTTGCCAAACTCAATTGTGTAGTTTTTGAAACTATACGTGAAAAGAAAATATTATCAAGCTTCTTAAAACAAAGCTACGAGTAGAGTGTAATATACAGTAACATCTCTAATAGCTCGAAACTACTATCGTTAATTACTTTAAGATAATAAAAGGGTGTTAAAGTAACGAGAAAACGTTTAATGTGTTTTTTGATCTTAGAAATAATACTTAAGTTTTAGAGTTGGTCAGTGAAATTGCTTGAAACTAATTTTAATTTAGCCTGATCCCCCTCGTATTGAGGGGTGAGGAGGGGGGGGGGAGCTGGAGGGCATTCGGACGCTAAAAAGGGTTAAATACAATTTTATTACTGACTTTAGTCATGTCAATGAATGACAAAGTCATAATTTAAGATAATATAAACGTAAAAAAATGAAACGGAGAAATCCAAATTCAAAAAAAAAAATGTATTTAATATTGCACTCTGAAAAATGTCAGGCAAAAGGGCTCATTGCGTGTATGATGGATTGATTTGCCCAGATTTCAAAATTTAACGTTTCAACAATGATTTTCAATGAATGCGTTTAAATTAGTCTACACTCTACACGAACAACACAAAATTAGTCATACATATTTATCTATCTAGGGTTTTAAATATAGAATATTAGAAGCAAATTGACTTGATATTTATTTATTGATATGACGGCACGTGAAGTGACCCTACTTTCTCTGTGCCAGCAGTCGCGGGTTCGAGTCCCGCTGGGGGAACTCATATGCGTGATGAGCAAGAATGTTTGTACTCCAGTCATGGTTGTTTATATTTATAATATGTATGTATTTAAAGTTATATATTTTTAGTGTATCAACTATCTGGTATCCATAACACAAGCTCGTAGCTTACCATGGAACTACACGGTGCTGTGTGTTAATGTCCTAACATACTAAACATATTAAATTTAGAGCAATCTATCATTACCAGCATATTTTCTGCATTACTCTAGTGTAGAATCATCCTAAGAAAAACTATTAGTTATCATTTATAGAACACAGTGAACTTTTTAAGCTATAAAACGATAAAATTTAACTGGAAATAGATATATAAATAATATCTCTCATTTTTATAGTGCACTAAAGCATGGCTTACCTAAGTGACCTTTATCGTTGTTTTTATCATGGAAATGGGTACTTGGCGGCCCCATACTTTGATTCTTTATGACTATATAATAATTCAAGTCTCATTCAGGATTCATTTTTTATCCTCATGTTGAAGTTAGTTTTAGATTTTACATGAACAGGCGTCTCGTTTTTGTTATTAGACTTAATAATTGGATAACAAAATATAAACTAAAAATATTACATAATTATTTTATATGGTCAATATTTAATATACATTACTGATAATTATTATTATTACTATACTAGTGCTTCCTTCGGCTCCGTCTGCTCAATTATTATTATGCGTAATTGATCTACTCCTAAAGGACATAGCGTGACCTTTGTCAATATATAATTAGGCTATAAAATACAAAAAGTTTTTTCTAATCGGACTAGTATTTCTATAGATTAGCGCGTTTAAATAAATGAACAAGGTTTTCAGCTTAATATATTAGTATAGATATAAACTATACTAGCGGCTCACCCTTGCTTCGCTCGGGTTCGCCTTTAGAAAAATAAAAACATACCTATACCATGGGAACCTTACATTTTTCCGGGATAAAAAGTTACCATTCCAGACTATAATCTATTTCAGACAGCTCAGACTATAATACTATATTATTATTTTTTTTTGGAAAATCTTATTGAAATAGTCATTTTTATCGATACAGAGGCTGAATCTATAGTTTATAGAATTTTTGTCTGTCTGTCTGTCTGGGAATGCATCACGAGAAAACCACTGGACTGATTTTGATGAAATTTAGTTGTTCGGGTCAAAATTTAGGATACTTTTTAGTACGGGAAAATATCTTATCTCTGAGAAATTCATACTAATCGTTAAAACGCACCTAGGAACGAACCCGAGCGGAGCGAGGGTGAGTCGCTAGTATATAAGTATAAAACACAAGTCAGACATTATTACAAGTCATTTAAATTTCTTTGTAACTACACTTTTCTCATTTTCTCGTTTCCTTGATATTTTAAAGTGAAACAGAGGTTTATACCAACATTCAAATATCAGTAACAATTTCAATGTGAAGTTCAAAAGTGGGATCAAATGTTAAGTGTTAAGAATATATAAACGCCTGACACGTGTTGGTAGTGGGCGCTTTGAGGAAATTATCCAGAGAGCAATTTGTGTTATTGAAGCTATCTGTTGCCTTTGATATTTATATTACTTTCACTTACGTGTATTTTAAAATAACACATATTCTGTAAAAAAATCGCTCCTTAGCACAGATAAAATATACTTTTTCCAGGTAGGGCCTCTGCCCTACATCTCTATGTACGATTGGATTGCGTGTACTGCGTAGTAATACGGTTCCCATAACAGCGTAGTAGTTCATTTATTATCTCGTTGGTCGAGTGGCTAAATCGAGAGATTCAGTGTTTGAGTCAGGGTTCGACTCAATAAATAGTTCCTGAGCATATCTCTCTCGAATTACCAATAACAGCCCGGATCTGGGAAGTTGGCGGCGTTTCACCTCCGCGCCTCGGAGAACGTTAAGCTGTCGGCCTTTCATCAGACCTTGTTTAGATTAGTGTTTTTGTGTACCTTTTTCTCCATTATTTGCAGCCGATTTTTTTTTGTTTAGTATTTAGTTTAATCAATAAAAAGTTTTTTTTATATACGTAGGTAAAGACAAGGATACTGAACTGCTTTGTATTGTAAATAAGCTATACAATGAACGAACGTAAAATAGTAGAAAAAAGTATATTGGAAAAAAGTAAATACGTATGTTTTTAATAAAAATTTTAGTCGAATTTTGGCCATTAGTACTAGTATTAGTATGAATATCATACGAATTTCGTAACATTAATATACGAAGTTATATTAGAGCACACATTATTATTAAAGTTATGTATATGTAATTAGATTGCGATTAATTAAGATCTAACAGACCTTCGACGATAGTTATTATCTGATGCGAATTAGATTAGTACCGCTTCACGTATAATAAATGGTTATTGATTTTTGACATATGAATATACTTTATAGTGTACTAGGATTGCCCGCGGCTCCGCCCGCGTTCATATAACCAAAAACCAAATTCTTGGGTTTTACATATTAGTATACGCTTACATTGCAGTTTTTGTATTTTTTCTCAGAAATGAGATATTTTCTGCGGTAAAAAGTATGCTATATGTTAACCTACCAAATTTTATCAAAATCCCTTCAGTGGTTTTCCCGGTATGCGGTAACAGACAGACAGACAGACAAAAATTCTAAAAACTATAGATTTAGCCTCTGTATCGATAATAATGCTTATTTCAATAACATTTTCCAAAAAAATATTTAATGTACAGATTCGGCTTAGTTACAATTTTATTATGTGTATAGACTCTTAGAATGTAGAAAATTCACTTGTAAAGATTTTACTTTTATTTATTTTTTAAGAAAGAAAAGAAAATTAGGATTGCTATTTCAAAAAAATGTGGTTTTATCCTTATAATATAGTAGCAAATAATAAAAAAATAAAAATAAAGATTTTCTAGAAGATAAAAACCTTCAGCGTAGGAGAAACTGCCAGTAAAACACTTAATTTACTTTTATAGGTGTACTAAAATTTTTTTAAGCAGTTAATGTAACTTTATGTTTTGGGGCAAAGACAATTATTTTATTAGAAGTCAGTGAGTTCGATTCTAGCTATTTATTCTAGTTTTTAGTTTTTTTTTCTAGTTATTAGTTTATTTATTCTAGTTTATTAAATCTGTCTATAAAATGATTAGGAGCTAACAAATTAAAGCTACTATCGTCTTAATGAATAAACAATTAAAATATTTGCAACGTTGCCTCGTGTATTATAAAAATATTTTATATTTAAAAAGGATAAAATATGAAAGTAAAAGTAATTCTCTAACATTTTCTTCAAAGTTATTTTTCGTGTTTCAGTTGAGACAGTTGAAATCCAATTTTCCAATAGCAAGCCAAGGGAAGGCTCTGAATAAAAGGCAATAAAAATTCTTAGAAAAATGTTTGCATTACGAATATTTCAAAATATATAAATGTACATTAGAATTTTTCTACAGCAAACATTTCATTTTACAGTCTGGTGAAATTGAGAAAAGTGACGAAAGTGAGATGCTTATTGCGGTGAATGTAGTAGCTTCGATTTTGTATACAAATACTTAATTTGTACTATCTATGATTAGGATTACGGAAGAGCTAAAACCACTTATCAAAAGTCACTAGCGACTTTCCCTAGCTTTGCTCGGGTTTGTCCGCCGTATTATTCTATTTGTAATTCTATGTCATAGTTTATTTTTGTTCTAAATTTCATCCGAATCCGTCAAAAACATATTATGTATACAGTATACACACAAATATACGTATACAATCTATCATAATTACAATAGCGGTCCGATTATTTAAAATACCTATGATATATCTAGATGTATCTAGATATATTACATTCCTTATTAATAAACAGTCTGATTGGAAAACTTATATATATGTATATTTCATTTGAATAAATTGCTTTCAAGTTATCATTTGATTTCTCTGAAGTACGGGACGTGGGAATCGATTGATAGTTGGTAACTGTTTTGATAAATATCAATCTTGTAGACTTAAGGCCATTAAAATAAAAGTACTTGGGCGACCGAGCTTCGTTCGGAGTTCTTTTTTGTTATATCGTATTTTTCAGATGAAAAAAAACCAAAAGCTTGAATAAATATTAAAAAAAAAACAAAAGTAAAAACTTTGTATACCGACCGGGACTGGATCCCGGGCGTATGTGTTGTCTAACTTGCGCCTTGACCGCTTGACCACGATGCTTATGCCGGAGTGTAAGAAATTATTGACCATATTTTGAGTGGAATAATGCGAAAGATAAACGTATGTAAACTCGAAAACATGCGTTTTCCCAGACGCAAGACTAATCTAGATCGATTTTTCGCCCCCGAAAACCTCCACATGCCAAATTTCAGCAAAATCGTTAGAGCCGTTTCTTAGATCGCTGGTATAAATAAATAAATATACAAGAATTGCTCTTTTAAATATATTACATTTTAGTAGGTATATCTTTGTAATGATTTCGTGTTTCATAGATGACGAGCCTCATGTGATTTCCATCGGGAATGTAAAAGGAAGCTTAAATACCAGTTTGCATATGTATGACTTGACTAAATTTAAGATTTTCTTAGATCTACGTGAATATTTCACGTTTTAAATAATGCTATCTTTTTGATGTTTTGAATGTTTTACATGAATCATGGTCATGGGAGAGACCATAATTGATGTAATGCATACGTAACGTCGGGACTCAAAAATTAAAATATATCCGGGAAAAAATTCGGAAAGATAGTTTCACAAAATTTTCAACTTTCATCCTCTATTTCCCCTCCTAACAATCCTTTATTTTATGTTAACATTCGTTGTATAAAGAAACTCTGGGATTTATGCTTCTAGGCCCAACGGTATTGCGGCGCCTCATCAATAAAACATTAGACAGTAAATAATTTTAAGATTTATATAAAACAGATTTTCCAATTCCCATCGGCTGTCCTTTTACGAACCCAGAAATCCATCATTAAAATAAATAATTAAAATTTAAGAGATTCTAAATAAGCAAGCGTCCTTGCGAAACGTAAAATTTTCTTAAATTATCAAATCGCGCAACAACCATGTAACAATATTTATAATAAGTAGATACTTTGATAAATAATAAAGTTTAATAATAACTTGACCAGATTTGATTTATCATTAATGATATAATAAATATTAAACAAAATTATCTATAAAGAAAAACTATCTAGCAAGAATAACAAAAACAAATCTATCCCACGGGAACCGTATATTTTTCCGGGATTAAAAATAACCTATGTTCTAGATCCGTTCAGCCGTTTGGGCGTGATTGAGTAACAAACATTCGTCCAAAAATCTAAACTTTCACATTTATAATATTAGTAAGATGTCTAATAGAAATACTCGCGTTTTAAGAAAATATTTTAAGAAATATTAGTATCACCTTTAGATTTTGAAAAGAATGAATTAAAGAACTAATAAAACGAAACCAGTTAGATTCCGTTATCAATCACTCCATAAGATCTCGTAAACTTCGACCGCCATTTACGGCACAGACAATTTACGACGCCGTATTGCTTCCTCACGAACCGATAAATGAAATATACATTACATTTATAGGATGAATCCATCTCTTGTTCGTTTAGTGGTTAGTATGTCATAGCAGATATGAAGTAATGGGTTCGAATCCTATGTTGTTCAAACAGTTATTCTGTTTCCTTGTTGAAGCGTGCTGTGGAAAGAATGACACACTTAATGAGTGAAGGTAAATGTCTATTTCTAGAGATTGGTAAACATTTCTACATTTAATTCAATTCAATTAAATTTTTCTTGTTAATGGCTTCACAGCGTGTCAGTTGAACACAGATTGTTTCACCAATGTTACTTAGAACATTTACTACTTACATTGTGATATTGACTGACAGAATTGAAATTGAACCGACACGAAACCAGTTTATATGCAATCATCTCACCCACACCAAAATAAGACAATTCTTAACGTAGAACCTTAGAAACACACACACACACACACACACACACACACACATATATATATATATATATATATATGTATATATATATATATATATATATATATATATTGACAAAAGTCAATAGTGTAGAACATCAATCACTTATATCAGTTTACAATTTGCAAAGTTTTGCGCAACATACATAAACAACGTACAATCGAATTAAGCATTTCCTCCTTTTTGAAGTCGGTCAAAAAGCGTAACTCCTAAAGTTTTATTTTGGCAAATCGTAATAGTATTCAAGATTTGGCAGCAGATATATTTGCCGATAACGCAAGTTATATTTTATGTACGTGTCATTTCAATGATGACTTCTGAGTTTTGTGGTTGTTTTTTATTAGGATAATCCTAATAAACAAGAGCTTTAAGAATTTCAGCGTAATAATAACGTAAGTCACATTTAGTTTGTGGGTGAATGATTTTTTTACTTCTTTACGTTGTAGTGATTCGATGAATTCGAGTGAAATCTGGCATAATATTCTTTGATTAGCACATTGTTTTTTTGACGCCGTCCCTATGTATCATGTGAGCAAAACTGCGGGCTAAAACTATTTTTATATATACATTACTTATAATTGATTTTGCACACTGATTGATATATGATACTTATGTATATTTAAATTACATATGAACACTTCAATTTAAATAAAACTCATTTCTTCGGATCTTTTCGGATTTTTCGCTGTTTTATTTTGATTTTTACGGGTACCGTGAATTTTATTTAAAATGTTGTTTGAATTTTATCTGAATATTCGTGTAAATCTAAGAAAGTAAATAGTTGATAAAAGAAATAGTAATAATAGTTAATTTTATTGTACAAAAACGTAATATAAATATAAACGATAAATCAATAATGTCCTTAAGTCCTTGCATCCCATCTCCAAGGCTTTAATATAACCCCTAATAAACCCTGACATAACCATAAATATAAGGTCAGTCAGATAATGGCCGGCCGTAAAATTACAAAATACACGTCATAATGCCGGAATTGATTGAGGAATTTAATTAAAATCGGTACACGCGCCTTTCATTTACATTGTAGTATGAGAGCTGGCGACTAAATTAGGTATGTATTTGAAATTTTAAAATGACGTAAAATTTGAAGATGACCATATTATGCTTTTGTTTTTGTCAATGTCAATATATTATGTATGTGATATATGATGATGTATGATTCTAGTAATATTTTTCTGGTTAATGAAATTTATAAATTAAATACTTATTAGTTATACATATATGTATAATGTATAATGTGTGTATATATATATATATATATATATATATATATATATATATATATATATATATGAGTATGTGTAACAAGACAATAGAGATTATTGACTGATCGACAGCTCTTAGAGTCATCTCACGTTAGATTCTGCCGCACAGCGTGAATACTTTACTTTGTAATTGAAAATAGCTTTAACATTATTTAAAGTAGATTTCATTTTTAAAATAATTAAACATAGATATTTGTACCATGCTATAAATGTAAAATTGGTTCGATCTTAGTATATTTATATAATTTTATTTTAAATTAAGATAAAAACGCTTATAGCAATTTTAAAATAGTAATAGTAATTCTTAGTTCTTTGCGATTGCATAAAAATGAATACACCCACGTTTTACAGTTAAAAATAAACGTCGACTTTAAATATAAAATGGAAACAATATTGTTGTTATGTTACAAAGCAAAAATTCATCTAAACGTGTTACTAGGAACCTCTTTTGAATTGTTAATAACTTATTATTTTTGAGTCAAACTTCCTTTTTTGCTCCCTGTTAAAAAAAAAACACTAAAGTTATTGATGTTATAAATATGTAAATTTATTCATTCTGTTTCACAATTTAATGGCATCAGGGCTGTTAACTCCTGGCCTATACGCCCACAAGCTCATTACACAAAAACCGCCCACACAGCATTGTATCGCAAGATTGAAGATTAAAATCCTGTGTCTAATCCTACCACGCAAATGAATAAAACTTTATGTTTAATATTTTACTTACTATGTACTTTAAAAGAAGACATTTTTCGAAATAATTTACTATAGTTGAATACACTCGTAATTTTTTATTAGATTTACATGAATATTTGACATCTATACAGATAAATAAAATTGGAGTGTCTATTTGTAATATTAAAATAACCGTTTTTTACTAAATGCATATGGATGTATACACGGTACATATACCAAAACAACATTTTTTACAATTTTTGTCTGTCTGTTTGTCTGTCTGTCTGTTTGTTCCGGTTAATCTCTGAAACGGCTGGACCGATTTTGATGGGACTTTCACTGGCAGATAGCTGATATTATAAGGAGTAACTTAGGCTACTTTTATTTTAGAAAAAGAATCAGGGTTCCGCGAAAAAAAAATGAAACCCATGAAATTGTGAACAAAATCCGCGTACGGCGCACGCACCCGAGCAAAAAGCGAGGGTAAATCGCTATATAATTTAAATGAATTTCTAAGAGTAGCAAGCTACTATTTATATGTTAACATAGCTAACCGTGAAAACGTACCTTGGGACGAACGCGAGCGAAGCGAGCGTGAGTCGTTAGTTTTAAATAAAACTATCTGTTCGAATTTTTTCGTGGATTTATTTAGATTTTTGGTTCCCGACGTTTCGAATGCTTTACAGCAATCATGGTCATGGGAAAGACTAGGGTTTTAGACGTCTTTTTATTTATCTGTAATCTATTTTTCATATTATTATTTATTATAATTAAATTGTTTCGACGGATTCACTGATGTATGGAATCCTTAAAAAAACCAAATCTATACTTACTAATATTATAAAGCTGAAGAGTTTGTTTGTTTCTTTGTTTGTTTGTTTGTTTGGTTGAACGCGCTAATCTCAGGAACTACTAATCCGATTTGAAAAATTCTTTTTGCATTAAATAGCCCGTTAACTGAGGAAGGCTTTAGCTGAGTTTAGGCTACATAACATTCCGGAAAAATGTACGGTTCCTGTGGGATAGATTTTTTTTATCTAGGGACGAACCTGAAGCGAAACGAGGGTGAGTCGCTAGTTTCATATGTTCTGTTACATTATTGTTTTCGATAATGTGTATTGGGGCAATGACTATCTAAGTCCTTTATTTACTTCTCTTTTCAATTACATAAAATCCAATGTAAAATATCCATAATTCTCAATGGTATGCATTTATATTTATGAATTTTTTTCTATTTTAAACCGACTTCAAAAAGGAGGAGGTTCTCAATTCGGTTGGTATATTTTTTATGTATGTACACCGATTACGTTGAGACTCATGATCCGATTTAAGTGATTCTTCTTTAGTTAGATGCTGAATAATTGCCATTTGGTCCCATAAAAATCTAACATAGTTTGGTCCAGTAATTTTCATTTTGTTTGATTTGACAAGCCCAATACGTTAGAATCCGATTTTAGAGCCAGAATTTTTAGTGTTACTAATAAAAGCGAATTTTAGATTATCAGTCTTCATTCTTTGCTACTACTATTATGTTTACACTAAAAAGGGAAAAATAAAAACTTTTTAAGAAAAAAATAAAAAATGACTTCAAAAAAACCACTAAAAAGTAAAAAATAAGTGATTGGTAGTTTTCATTTACTATAGATACCTAATCAGATATTTTCGAAGTCGGTGCCAGCCGATACAAATCAAAGCATGTCTATGTATTCTTATTTTTTTACTACTTACCACAAATTATATTTTTAATAGGGAAATAGTTCATATGATATCTAGTTCTAGTCCTAGGGGAAATTTGTGGTGTCAGATTGATATATGTGACATCATTATTATTTACGCTAACTCTTCTTTTCCAGCATAGAACATGTCTATAGTAAAAATGATTTTTTATTATAATATTATATTTATTTTAGCGTTAAATTAATAAATAAAAATGTGCAAGCAAAGCCGAGAACGAATGTTAGTTATGATAAAAAATATAAATTCATATTTTTATAACTCAAATATTGCCGAAGCCGAAAATATATAGTAAAGTGATAGTTAAAAGTGCTTTCAATCATACGTTTAAGTGTTAATAACAAGTAGTCGGACCAACAGAGTGCAATATTGGCTTAGAGAGTGCGTACTTTGTGCGCCCCAGTTACTGAATATGAAGAATAATAGTTTATTATTGTTAGAAAAAGTGCGGCTTTTTGAAAGTCATATTAAAAAACTGAAGTGAAACTTTGTAGTGTCAGAACACTAGAAACTTTTGCTTTGCCTAGTATGTAAAAAATTATCTCGCATGAGCTTCGTATAACAGTTGAGTTCTAGAGAAATCGTAAATAACTTTTCTTGTTCACTTGGCAGGGTCCAAGTGGTCGGAAAATATTGGTTGGATGGTCGTATGTGTTTAAGACATTGTTATTTTTTTAAATATTTATGGTATTTTATTTTGTAATATGTATAAAATTGATAAAACGATATTCTATTATTTATTATTTATTGAAAACTTAAGTTAATTTAAATTTTTCAAAGTTGAAAAATGCACATTCGCATATAACCTGTACAACGGTTACTGGTTAGTTAGAAATGCCGCTACTACACACTAACATCAAACGGAAAATTGGCAAGATCTCAGTAAGTAGCTGGTTACTCTCACATTTTACTTCATTATCAGAGAGGTATTAAGAGCAATCTACACGGTACTAAGATCGTTGGTGGCTCGCATCTAAGTGGCGTCCTTTGGCTTTACACCTGGCTGAATTGCTAAACCCTTCTTCATGACCAGATGAACACATATTCAGGGGCAAGGTTAATGTTAATGTGTATATGTATTTATATGCCTTCAATTTACATTATTCAACCAGTTTTTAATATGCGTAAACGATAAATTATATTTATTTTGACTAACGACTTACCCTCGCTTCGTTCGGGTCTAGATACGTTTCAATTTATTTGAGCGGAATGCTAATTCTTTTTCCAAAATAAAAGTAGCCTAAATTACTCCTTATAACATCAGCTATCTGTCAGTGGAAATCCCCTCAAAAGCAGTCCAGCCGTTTCGGAGGTTAGCTGGAACAAACAGACAAACAGACAGACAGACAAAATTTTTTAAAATTATGTTTTTCTTATAAGTGTCGTATATAATTCATATGCATTTAGTAAAAAGCTGATTTTGACAGTACAAAGAGACGCTTCAATTTTATTTATCTGTATAGATTATAAATCAAAATTCAATTAGCTACTGACTCTTATTACCCGTATATGCAAATTGATAATTATTTTAAAAATTAAATAAATGCTGGCTAGCTAGCTACTTATACTTCTTTGCTAAGAAGTCATGTTATGTTTATATTTTGAGTAAAAAATGATTTAGCCCTCTCTTCACAGATCTTGTGTTTCAGGAACTTTTAATGACCCTGTAGAAATACGAAATTGAATTTAAATATTTAAATGTAAGTAGTCCTATTTCATAAAACAAGCATTATCTTTAATTGTCTAGACACGCTTTGTTAGTAATCAAAATGAAGCACTATTTCTTTTTACCATGTACTTAACATGTGCCCAGTGGGATTCTCTGCGAACGTATCTAAATCAATTACACTTCAGTATTCAGAACAAAATCTCTCCCTAGAGTGTTAGTTATATCATCCATTGCTATAGTAACAGCTACTTACGCAAATGTAAAATTTATCGTCTTATCATCTTAAAGGATTTTTTGAAATTCATTCCCTAGGGGGGTTAAAAGGGGTGGGAGAATTTACTTAAGAACTATTTTTCATGTGTCATATTAAACACGGAAGTTGCAAGCTTATGTTATACCTACTCGTATAGTTGTAAATTCACATAGGATGTTTACGTCATGCAACATTATCTTGTAGTTAAAGGGCTGTTTGAGGAAACGATCTACTTGATGATACATGCTTATCGTATACGATAATATTGCGTGTAGAAAGAAAGAAAAGAAAATAAGAGTTGGAATCCAAAATGGATTCCAACTTTACGATTTTTTACGATTTTTCTTTCGTCAGCCCGCTAATAAATTAGATATTACTTTTTAAGCAACTATTGTAATACTCTTTACCGGTCGAACTTAGAGACCATTCTTCTGGTATATATTCGTTAAAAGAGTTAGAATTGATCCCCAAATTGTATTCCAGTCATGGGTGTTTTTAATATTAACATACATGTATTTAAAATTATATATGTGTAGTATATCACCTATTTGGTATCCATAACACAAGCTTCGCTCATGTTAATGTCCCAACATATTTATTTATTTACAAAAGAGAGAAAATTGATCCACAATTGTCGAAGTTATTAAGAAAAAGATTTACAAAAAAACATAGACGAATTGAGTAACTACCTTCTTCGAAGCTAACCAAAAAGAGAGAATAATTGAAAAAAAAAAAACTATTTCTAAAGTGTGTATTAAAATTTTTAGATATACAGCGCTATATTTTGGTAGATGGCAGCCCTAACTTATGGTATAATTAAATCGGTCGAGGTTTTATGATCATACATTTCAGAGGACTTTCCGAAGCGTAAAGTATTCGGAAGCACCCACACAATTGTTTGCTGGCTTGGTGTGTTATTTAAGGGGAAATACACGAGTTGTTTTTGTAAAAATATACAATAGAAAAAACAAGCTTTGTTTTCGTAATTTTTTGTGTTTAATTTATATTACTATTTATTCACGTACTGAATCCTAATCTTATATATATATATATATATATATATATATATATATAAAAATCGATGTGTGTATGTATGTTCCCTATGGAGTATGGACTCAAAAATGGCTGGAGCATGAAATTTTCAGGTAATCTTGTGATTAACTCTGCGGGTGATCCTATGAAGTTTGGTAGCAATCGGAAGTTAGAACGCGGGTGAAGTCGCGGGCACTGCTAGTTTCATATATTTATCAATATTTAACACAACAACTATTGAATTTCTCACCTGCTTTTCTTAGCAGAACTTTTGCGTCGGCGGTAGCTTTCTCACGAACTGAATACACTGACTCTTTTAATTAATTGAATTGAATTGATGATTTAAAAGTGTTTGTGTATGTCAATCTAATTGATTTTGATTGAAATTAATCATGCTTACATAGTAAAAAAAAAAAAAATAGAAAAATATTTTTTGTTTTTCTGAAGAGACAGACCCGACGTGATATATTCATACATATAATTTATAGGCTGAATAGTAACAAGGCTAACTTTTAGTTCCGTATACCAAGTAGTTTCCGTGGTAATTTTTAGTAGGTATGCTGTAATAAATTACAAATATTTTATACTAGCGGCTCACCCTTGCTTCGCTCGAGTTCGCCTCTAGACCAACAAAAACAAATCTATCCCACCGAAATCGTACCATTTTCCGGGATAAAAAGTAGCAGTAGTTTTTGAGTACTAAGCTACTATACTATAAGTTACTATAGTTTTTTTACTATCGCACAGAACCTCTTTAATTTTCCGAGATGAACAGTATCTAAAATTTTGACCGGGGATATAAGATACCATTATGTAAAATTTTATTTAAATCGGTCTAACATTTTCGGAGATTAGGCCGTACAAACAGACAAACAGACAGAGAAACAAAAAAATTGAAAATATCTGGATTTGTTCTATTTCTCTTCTTACATACCCCTGACTCGGTTTTTAACATTTTTTTTCTATGTACAGACCTCTACAGTTTTCTTATATGTATAGGTATTATACGATTATCTCATAAACTCTCCAAAACATAATATACAGAGAGTTCATTTGCAATTCTTTAGTTTAAATTATATTATATCACAACTAAATAATTTGACGTGTGTGTGAACAACCTTAATCCAGGCCCCATTTGCCGGTTCTGGCAAACAAACTTACCACGCTCAGTAGAGTGTTGGAGATCAATTCGATTCAGTCGACAAATAGGCTGACGGGTTCGGTCGATATAATTCAAACGATTTTGTCCTTATTGCTATAACAGTAGAAATGCTCTATAGGACTGTTTTTGTGTATGAAACGACATTGTCCCTAGTATTTTGTTTGTGTTACCGTAAACGAATTGATGTGCTGATTTTGTGTTAACAGCTGTTACATATTTTATTTATTTATTAGTAACATATTGATCTAGAATAAATATGAATATACTTTATTTTGACAAAAATTTTGGTGACAAACATCTTATGAAGGTCAGTTTGAGATGTGGAAGATTTAAGAGCGATTTAAGTATTTAATGATATTATATTTTCTTAATTTGAAGTAGGTCTTAAAACTATAAATAATGAAAGAAAAATATCCTTAACTTGCTCTTTTTTAAGATAGTACCTGGGCGACCGAGCTTCGTTCGGAGGTTTTGGCCAAAAGTACAATTTTCTTTAATTAGCTTAAAAAAATAATAATTAAAAACTTGAATAAATATATTCCCGGGATACCCGGGAT
This sequence comes from Fabriciana adippe, assembly GCA_905404265.1. NCBI lineage: Eukaryota > Metazoa > Arthropoda > Insecta > Lepidoptera > Nymphalidae > Fabriciana > Fabriciana adippe. Next base: position 2,020,251 of record FR989993.1, read on the forward strand.
TCGAACCCAGGCACCTGTGATTGTCAATCTTGCGCTTTGGCTGCTTGACCACGATGCTTATGCCAAATTTCAGGGAAATCGTTAGAGCCGTTTCCGAGATTACCGGTATATATAAATAAACAAATAAATATATAAGATTTGCTCGTTTAAAGGTATTAGATTAGATTAGGTTATAAATCCGCGATAACGAACGTGACTTTGATTCTGATGATATCTTGAAGTAGCTGAGAGCGGTGATCAAAATAGTATCCCTACGATATTTTTGGCCTTCTAAAGAGAAGGGTCTATAACCACATCTCTGGGAGAAATCTCGACAAGAGGAGTAACTACACTGGAAGTATAAAATATTTCCCACTTTGTATCCTCTCGAAGTGCTCGTTAAATTTGATAAAGTTCGTGTTATTCTTTGGCAATCTGTTAATTTTAAAATAAGATTAATTAATTAATCTTTCGTCACAAAATCCTCTACATTCTGATCTTAGTTATGATATATTTTTATTTGTTTTTCTCTCATCCGTAGCTTGGTCTGATAAAATGATACCAAATTCAAAGTTACTTTAAATCGAAACATCTTTTATTTTTATATATCCGAGGAAGCCGTTTTCCTTTCTGAGGGTGAAAATTAGCGTATGATTTTTGCCTGAATCGAAGTATCTTTTTCGTGTGTGAAGTGAAAGTATCGACTGTTCGTGAAATTGAAAATTATTTTTAATGTACATATGTTTGGATTTTATATCTTGCAAACAACCATAAAAGATAAATAATAATAATAATAATAATAAAAAAATTACAGAAAATACATCATTAAAGACGCGACAACCACAAATGACAAATGCCGTAAATGCAATACTCAGCCGGAAACTATTCAACACATCACTGGAGCATGTACAAGCCTAACGCATTCTGATTATACGCATAGACACAATCAAATTAGTAATATCATTCATCAACAACTCGCAATAAAACATGGACTCATACCGAAATGCAATACACCGTATTATAAATATCTACCTCAAACAATATTAGAAAATGCCTCACATAAATTGTACTATGACCGCGCTGTTCTTACAGATAAAACAATACACTTTAATAGACCGGATATAATACTACAAAACAAAATAGATAAGATAACATACCTAATAGATATAGCAGTGCCAAACACACACAATCTCCAAAAAACATTAACAGAAAAGACACATAAATATCTTGAGCTCAAAGAAGAAGTTGCCCGGATATGGAAACAGAAAAAAGTTTATATTGTACCTATCGTTCTCTCTACTACAGGCATCATCCCAAAAAATCTACATCATAGTATTAAAATTTTAGAATTAAAAGATACAACCTATATCACATTACAGAAAGCAGCCATACTAAACACTTGTAGATTAGTTAGAAAATTCTTACAAATAGACGACAAACAACATACACAAACAGAACTATCATAAAATACACCCTGCATTTACTTGGTCAAGGACCCGTATATGTAGTTATACCAGCTTAAAGCTGAGAAAATATCCACCTAAGAAAAATAATAATAATAATAATAATAAAAAAGATAAATATGGACTATAATAATAGCTATTTGAAATTACAAACAAACACTTCAATTTTATCTGTACTAATACTTTCTTAGATTTATATGAATATTTGACATTTTAAATAAAAATATCTTTTCAGATTTTTTCGTGGATTTATTTTATCATAGTCTCGGGAGAAATCCGCGAAAAAATCTGAAAAGATATTTAATCTATAATTATATATCTTTCTATATTTTTATGCATGTGAGATTAATGAAAGCTAGTGGTTATTAATTTAACAAACATACAAAGTTAGGGCACACATCGTGCATCAACGTAATAATACGTTAAATAATTACTGTGTCACGCGTCATCGAGCTGAATATATAATTTCTCTTCCAAACAAGCGTGATGTTTCCACTGGTATACTATTCTGTTTTAAATTAATTAGTGTATTCGCATGGTTTTAACTGATATGTTTTATTATTACGTCCTGGTGGACGGATGGATAGATGATTAATGTAACGATGTTCTTTCTACCCAAATACTCATGTATAATTTTCGTAGCAATCGGTGAAACGGTGTAAAAGTTGATATACTACAGCGTTATACATATATTGTTATATTATTTATTGCAAAATACATGGAAAGTAGCGACTCACCCTCGCTTCGCTTCGGGTTCGTCTCTTGACAAAATCAACTCTATCCTACGGGAACTGTACATTTTTCCGAGATGATATATAGCCTAAAGCCTTCCTTGATAAATGGACTATCCAACACAAAAAGAATTTTTCAATCCCATCCAGTATTTCCTGAGATTAGCGCCTTCAACCAAACAAACAAACAAACTCTTCAGCTTTATAATGTTAGCATAGATTTAAAGCTTTTTTGCCACCTGTTAAAGTTTAGTTTACAGTCATCGAAAACGAATAATATGTTTTATATGAAAAAAAAATGTATTGACCATAATGTAAACTGTATGTACATATAGTTAAAAATGTAAAATTCTCTTTGTTATACTATATATCTTAATAAAAAAAATATCATTAGTGACCCTAACTTTGCTCATGTGGGCCCATAGGTACCCTTAGTATTTATAATATTAATTATGACATCGGTAGCTTTTTTCGTGAAATATTCATAAATTATAACCTTCCTGGGATGATCACTCTTTGAATTGGTAAACTTTATGAAAATCTGTGCAGTAGTTTCTGAGATTAACCCTCGTAGAGGGAGAATTTCACTTATAATATGGTAGGAATTTCTTTATTGATAGGTTCAAAGTATCCCACTAATTGTCAATTCGAACTTAATAATACTATGGTCTAACATCAGTAGAGCTTCTATGTCAACAAATTTTAATTAAAAGAAGACATCTTCCAATTATTCCGCACTTTTTTCCTCGTGTTTTAGTAATTGAGTGTTCGGGACTGTAATTATATTAATTGCAAGGGACCTCGGTCTCTTGAAATTTGATCTTGAGCTTCGTCATCCTTTTTAAGTGTCAAAAACGAATAAGTAATTGCGTAAGCTGAGAGTGAGGTACTTTAATGTAACTCTGTTATATCTCTATGTATAAATTGCCTCATTAGATTAGTGGTTAGCAGTAGCCGAAGTTCGGAGGTCCTAGGTTTGAGTTCCGAGTGGAGCTAAGTAAACTTTTTGAGTTTTTATGTCTAGTATTAGTTAGGAAGCATCACCTTCAAACATGCAAAGGATGGTTTTGCACCTGATCTCTCACCGATTATATCTATATATTGTTGCACCGGAGTAAAAGATTGAATGGAATAGATAGTACACATGCGTAACATACATATGCGCTATGTCCTGCTAGCGAACATCGGTTATGGCGATGGCCAAATTCAACACGATCGAGGTAATACGTAACACCGACAGCTCAACGTTGTATTTAATATGTTTTTTAATTTGAATTGCGTTCTGCCGAGAGCCCAGTAAATATATTTTATAATCATATTTACTTTGACATCAAGCTCATTGAAGTAGGGTCTAACCTATGCGGGTAAGGCACGAAAGAGAAATTTTCAGAAGTAATGGAGAGTTTTGGAGTTGGTGGTGTCCATCGCGAAATAGATACGTCTTTAGTTCAATAGTTGGTCTACTGTTTAATTTATGTGGTCGTGTATCCATTGAACATGAGAGCAAGGGGAGGAAGGACGTAAGAGGTGCACTTATGTTTTCGTACATGCTTGCATTTTACTCTCAAAAGCCTGCGCTACGTGGATTTTAATAAACGGTTAACCTCAGCGAGATTTATCATCTTGATTAAATATCTTTCAGAAATATTTTAGACTTATATATATTAAATGGTTAATTTAATTTTTTAATTAATTGTGAAAAACAAAAGGCAGTGGTAGCCCAGTGTCAACGTGCTCGTTTGGAAAACCAAGTGAAGCGGGTTCAAATCCCGAGTCTCGGACATTTGATATTTTCATGTGCGAATCATTTCTATGAGTAACATGATTACCACTTGTCTTACGGTGAAGGAGAACATCGCGAGGAAACCTGTATATCTGAGAAAAGTTAGAAAGTTTCAAAAGATAGGTATGTGTAGTCCGCCATCCCGCACTTGGCCAGCGTTGTGGATTATGGCCTGATCCCCCTCGTATTGAAGGGAGGCCCGTGCCCCAGCAGTGGGGCGTTAAAAAAGACTGAATACGTACAAAATATAGTATTTTCACATGTAACGGTAGTATAAAAAAATGATAAGAACTAGCCTTATTGAGTTTCTACGTTGAATATTGAAATATCAATGGTTTCTTGCAATCAGTTTAACGCGACGGAAGCGGAAACAAGATTAGGATTGTACGCCGATGCGATACAAATGTAATATCCTGTCGCGCTCGTAATACATTCATAGTTACTGTAAAGGTTTAGATTCTGTTCTATTTCAGGGTTCTGCAGATATCAGGTGCAGGATCGACGGCTTAATGGGGTCTTCGAGGCACGGGTGTACCTATGTATAACGGTATCTATACACCGCCAACTTTCCAACCGGGCTGTTGCTGAGTGTATCGATATAAGATAACCCAGCAACTATTTTGACCCGGCTCGGGACTCGAACTTAGGATCTTCGGATCTGCAGCAGTTTAAGCCACTTACGAAGCAGTTTTTATATAAGTAGGTCTGCTTATAGCTGATTTTGGGATGGGTATAGTTTTTAGTGTACATTTAACGTATCTAATGAAAATTGGAATACATATACGTCGTAGATGTAATGTTTTAGTTTAGAAATGCTACAGTTTAAAAAAAATCTATTATTGAGTTGATCTAGTCCGCTACTAAAAAAAATAAAAAATAAAAAAAGGAAAGAACACATAAGTAAATTTTCACGTTCGTACAGAATTTCCATTCTATTTTCCCACAGGTAATATGTTAAACTGAAAACGCGATCCGTTCAAAGGATTCACTCGATATCGAATACGTCTACATATCAAATTGAATATTCCTGTTGGAGGAAGTTCTTTTAAATGCAAAATGTGCGCATACGATATATTGCATACCGAGCTTTAGTACTAGTTTTTGAATACACCAATATTATTAACTCTAACTTGTTTATTCTAAGATATTTTAATGCTTGCAAAAACCAAACGGCATTCGTAAATCATGTATAATAACTATATTATTGTGGTTTAAAATGATATATGAAACCTATGATCATCATGTTATATATTAGTTGCAACTATATATATAAGTAGCGATTCACCCTCGCTTCGCTTCGGGTTCGTCCCTAGACAAAAACAAATCTATCCCACGGGAACCGTATATTTTCCGTGATGATATATAGCCTATAGCCTTCCTCAGTTAACGGGCTATCCAATGAAAAAGAATTTTTCAAATCGGATGAATAGTTCCTGAGATTAGCGAGTTCAACCAAACAAACAAACAAACAAATTCTTCAGCTTTATAATATTGATATAGATTTGAATTTATTTTTAGTTTTGTTCAAAAAAGAGGGTTTCAAATATTGTGTAGGTTTTTTGTTTCAACAATTCGTGGTCTCGGAGGTTATTTGTCCTAATGATCAATTTAACGAAAGAGGTTTTAATCTATACATAAAATAAAATTCTAGCTGAGTCAAATCTGTACATTAAATATTTTTTTCGAAAATCTTATTAAAATAGACATTATTATCGATACAGAGGCTGAATCTATAGTTTTCAGAATTTATGTGTCTGTCTGTGACCGCATCACGAAAAAACTACTAGACAGATTTAGATGAAATTCGGTATGATGATAGCCAAATGATGGTTATCCGAGTCAACATTTAGGATACTTTTTGATGCGGGAAAATATCTCATCTGTGAGAAATCTATACTAAACGTTAAAACGTACAGAATAATTGTCTTTTAAGTTTTAACTCTATTTGTATTAAATACTCATTTTACTTTAACAAGACCAATAAAATGTATTTTATTTATACATATATGTATATAGATCTTAGAAAAAAAGATTTTGTCTTCTAATTCAAAAGAATTATAAAAATCTTTTTACTGGACTGTAAGTACAACAAGTATTGATCGTTTGAACGACCAATTGTGGACCGATTCATGATTCCACCTCATTCTCAAATAAGTACATCAGCCCTTTTTAACGTCGCCACTGCTGGGCACGGACCTCCCTTCAATACGAGAGGGATCAGACCCACCATGCTGGTCAAGTGCGGGTTGTCGGACTTCACGCCAACGTCAAGCACACTTCACTTCTTTCGAAAACTTGCAAGGCATGCAACTCGGTGTCCTCATGGGTTTTCCTTTATCCTAAGGCAAATGGTAGTCATGTTGAAAAAGTTGGTTTGTTTACTTCAACAGTCTTATACATTTTAAGAGAAAATTATACCTCTAACAATTTTTTTTAAATCGTTTTCAAGCAACGTTTTAATATGTTTAATATAATTTATTCTAAGAAATGCCTACTAATGTACTTATTATACATAGAAGAGTATTTTTGATTTATACTTCCTTAACGTAGCAACGAATCGACACTATCTTTTCATGAAAATAATTTATTAGACAGAGAGTACTGCAGACTACTTTTTATTTCCTTTCACAAGGTATTTTTCAAAGAATATCCATATCTCAAATTACAAAACAAAAACCAAAGAGTATTCATGGCCCAATTACGCCCTAGTTAAAGCAGGAATAGATTTCCAGCTGTTTAATAAAGCTCTATGTAACAATTCCATTTGGCTAGAAGATGTTTCGCATAAAGGCAATAATCACAAGGGGCCGCCACTGTTCGAGATTAAATTTTCAATTATAACTGACGACATAGGAGAGGTTAGAAGGTCACCTTTGAAGATATATAACTCTACAAGACCTCCCTCTTCTGGTTATACGAGTACAAATAAATAAAATAGGTTGCCTGTAAGAGATCACTTTTAGTGATAAGGCCGCCTTTGCACATCTCTTTAATTGTATTTTTTGTTAATGTACCATTTTAGTATGCAATAAAGTGTTATAAATAAATAAATAAAATTAATACGTTTACTTATAGTCAACTAACAACTAGCCCTGGTTTCACTCGGTATATTTTTTTTAATTTGACATTTTTATCTAATATATAAAATTCTCGTGTCACAGTTTTCGTTGCCATACTCCTCCGAAACGGCTTGACCGATTTTGATGAAATTTTTTGTGCTTATCCGGTATCTATGAGAATCGGCCAACATCTATTTTTCATCCCCCTAAATGTTAGGGGTAGTCCACCCCTAAATTTTATTTTTATTTTTTAGACAAAATTTTTAATTTCTATTTTTTTATGATACAACATACAAAAATACATACAATCCTCAATTTTCACCCTTCTACGATCAACCCTTATTTTTTAATAGCCATTTTAGTAATTTAATCATCTTTCCTCTCCGGTCGAAAACTGATCAATCGTGATTTAATGCAAGCTAGGGACGAACCCGAGCGAAGCGAGGGTGAGTCGCTAGTAATGTTATAACTCTGTCTACAGTGGAACGATATTTATTGTACAGTAAAAATTATAATGTGCTTGTAGATTATTCTTCATTTATATACAACACATTTATTAAGTTTAATATAACGCCTATTGTACATGATCTATACATATAATAAAATAGTAACAGAAATCTGTACATGAAATACTAGTGGCTCAACCTCGCTTGGCTCGGGTTCGCCCTTAGGTGCGTCTTAGCTGTTAGTATGGAATAGATAGATTATATATTATATTAGAAATGCAAAAAGAATTTTTCAAATTGCATTAGTAGTTCCTGAGATTAGCGCGTTCAAACAAACTAACAAACAAACAAATGCTGCCTCTTTATAATATTAGTATAGATTTTTTTAAAACAATGACTGTACGTGTTGTGCACACATATAGATCCCAAAAAAATAATTATTAAAAATTTTGTCAGTTTGTGTATATATCTGTTTACTTACTTTTCACGCAAAAAGTACTGAACAGATTTTAACTCAATTTTGTGTAGTGATAACTTATTACTCGGGTGAATATTTAGGATACCTCGGGTGAATATTTACTGTACATATTATTATAATTATAAACACCCATGACTGGAGTACAAACATTCGTGCTCATCACACAAATAAATGCCCCCAGCGGGACTCGAACCCGCGACCGCTGGCACAGCCAGAAGTAGGGTTACTACAAACTGAGCCAAACATGTCGTTATACATGAAAACAATGTAGAATTCAAAACTCATTCTCCATCTCAGACTTGTAGGATGATGTTACATAGCTAACCTATCCTAACTTACTTAGTAAATAAGATTTATTTACCTCAATAACTAATATATCTACGAAATATTTTTTAAATCTGACTGGTAGTTTCGGACATTAACGTATTCAAAGAACAAACACTTCAGCTATACGTATGTATAAGTATTATTAAAATTATCTATAGTGTAATAAGTCTTTTTTCTAATATCAAAATTGCAGTAGAAAAAGAAAAATTGGAGAGAAACTAATAACAAGCCCAAGTTTGTGGAATGCAATGAAAATTCTGTAATCTACACAAGAGATTAAATTTCCAATTTCCTAAAGCCCATGTCGACTATATATTGGTCACCTTTATATTATAACAAAATCTTTGGTAAAAATCTAATTTGAGCTTGCAATATTAACTTGAAACTACTTTTTATTATGTTATGCAAACTTTTACATCTATACAGATAAATAAAATTGAAGTGTCTGTTTGTAATGCCAAAATAACAGCTTTTTACTAAATGCATATGAAGTTAAATGCGGTACTAATAAGATAAAAACAATTTTTAAAATTTTGTGTCTGTCTGTCTATTTGTTCCGGCTAATCTCCGAAACGGCTGGATTGATCTTAACGGGACTTTCACTGAGAGATAGCTAATGTTATAAGGAGTAACTTAGGCTAATTTTATTTTAAGAAAAAGGATTAGGGTTTCTAAACTATTGATATAAAGATCAGTTTTACAATAATGTATGGAAGCCTGCCCGATTTGTTGACATTTATGATTACTGCCCCGCTCCCTTGGCTAGCAGCACGATGATATATAGCCTTCCTCAATAAACGGGCTATCTAATGCAAAAAGAATTTTTTAGATCGGATTAGTAGTTCCTGAGATTGTCGCGTTCAAACAAACAAACAAACTTTGTCTCTTTATAATATTAGTATAGGTTAGAATCTAGTGAGATAAAAGAATTCTACCCCGTATCTAATTTTAACTAACCAATATTTTCCTTTGATTCATACTTTCCATCGCAAAACAAAGTACAGAATCGAAATAAAGAGTGATTGATTTTGTTTACATTTCTAACTTAAAGCTACGGTATGAAATTGAACTGTCGGTTTGAACTTTTATATTTTATATGGGTTTTATAACAAATTAACAGTTTATGTGATTGATAACAATTGACTTAAATAATTTAAGCAATTTAAGTCTATTTTAAATAAAACTATCTTTTCGGATTTTTTCGCGGATTTATTTTGATTTTTGATTCCCGACGTTTTATTTATTTAAAATGTCAACTATTCCAGTAAAATTAAGAAAGTATTATATTCAATTTAAGTCTAAAATTAAAAATATATTATTGAATAAAGCTTATTACACCGTTATGGAATACTTTGTAGATGTCAATGAGTGGAACCACAGATCATATAGTACTGTGGACCTATGTCCTGGACCTAATACCTAGACAATTATTATATTACAATATTGTAAACAAATATTATTTTAAAAGAGCAACTGTTGAGTTTCTCGCCTCTTCTCAGAAGTTCTGCCTTCCGAGCCGGTGGTAGATTCCTCACGGGCTACCTACACTGACATTTAATTTAAATTTAAAATGTAAAATTGACGATTCAAACGTGCCTGTAAAAGTCTATTTGAATAAAGTATATTTTGATTTGATTTTTAAGAAAAAAGTTACTTTTAAATCTTCACTTACAATTAGTTATCAAGTAAATGTAGTTTATATCTATCTAATCTAATATATTTAAATGAGCAATTCTTGTATATTTATATCTTTATATCTTTATTTATTTATTATACCAGCGATCTCGGAAACGGCTCTAACGATTTTGCTAAGATTTGGTATGTGGGAGCTTTCGGGGGCGAAAAATCGATCTAGATTAGTCTCATGTTTGGGAAAACGCGTGTTTTCGAGTTTTCTTGCAGTTTTTTTTGCATTATCCTACGCAGAATATGCTCCATAATTCCTTACACTCATAAGCATTGTGGTCAAGCGACCAAGGTTCAACATTAACTAATCAATAGGTGTGTCTGAGGACGAATCACGATCGGTTACATAGTTTTACTTTTTTTTTGTATTTATTCAAGTTTTTAGTTTTTTTTTTCTAAAAAATACTATAAAACAAAAAAGAACTCCGAGCGAAGCTCGGTCGCCAGGTGCGCTAGTACTTAAATGCAGTATTAATATATCTCGACGTCAATACTAATATTGCTCATAACTAACTAATTTAGACTATCGGTAGGCTCATTTACATAAATTTAGGTCCCATAATTAAATTGCAAACTAGCAGTCTATTATTTCCATTTGTACTGAATATATTCTGATATAAATTTCAATGACCACAATTAATATATTATATGAGTATGTATTTTGTTTGGCTGGCTTCCGGAATGGATAAGTTTTCTAATACAATTTTAACTCAATATATTGATCATTATGTATAAATATTTAAAAAAATTACATAAAAAACATGAATGATTTAAAATACCTATTTAAATCTAAGGTAGGTACTGTGCCTTGTAATGTACGGCCCACTCTTTGCATAGATTTTATAAATAAATAAAATTAATAATAGCTTTTGTTTGTCGCATCTTTTGCAGTAATGGCAAGCTGTAGTTATTTTAAACATACCACAAATGTCCATGTACGCATGCTTTTTTGGTCAATATCATATTATTATTATTTTTAATTTCTCTGGATATTGAAAAAGATACTTTGACTACTACTAGATACAGATCAATACTATATTATAATAAACTAGCGACTCAACCTCGCTTCGTTCGGGTTCATCCCTAGGTACATTTTAACGGTTAGTATGGAATAGATAGACTATATATTATATAGGTACAAATTAACAGTTTTAAAATTTTCGATTTTCCAGCTGATTTTTTTTGGGGTTTCCCAATTTTTTTATACTTAAACGAACCCCTTTTCATACATCACATTACACACCCCCACATGTTATTTTATATCTATTTTGTATCGACAATATCACACATTACAAACTAGTAGCGCCATCTACCATAGAGTATGTAATACTGTGTATTAGTTACTCTATAAGTTTTTTAAGTCAATTTAATGATTGTCACACAAAGGAGCATTGGGAGTATGCAAAGAGAGTATTAAAATATCTAAAACGAACTAAATGTTATGGAATAAAATATTCTAAAGAAGGTAATTCAGAAATAACAGGCTATGTAGATGCTGATTTGGCCTCTAACTTTGTAGATAGGAGATCATACACTGGGATGTGTTTTTTGTTATCTGATGGTGTGATATCATGGCAATGTAGAAAACAGAAATGTGTTGCCCTCTCTAGCACTGAATCAGAGTACATTGGTCTATCTGAGGCATGTAGAGAAGCATTATATCTAAGGGGATTACAGTATGAAATAACCAATAGGATGTACACAATCAGCATATTTAATGATAATCAGGGCGCACAGAAGCTGTGTGCAAACCCAGTCCTTCACAAACGTACAAAGCATATTGATATCAAATATCATTTTTGTCGTGATCTAGTAAAAGATAAAATTGTTAAAGTACTGTATTTGCCAACAGCTGATATGCCGGCTGACATTTTAACTAAAAGTTTATGTTCAGCAAAACATTATAAATTTATGTTGCTTCTTGGCATAGTTTGTATAGAATAATTTTGTATAAAATTCTTTAGTGAATATTGCGATAAGTGGGGGTGTTATTTTATATCTATTTTGTATCGACAATATCACACATTACAAACTAGTAGCGCCATCTACCATAGAGTATGTAATACTGTGTATGTAGTAATGTTTTTCAAATAAAGTCAGTTGTTGTCTGTGACTCAAGCGTTTAATTAACTAGACCACAAAACAAAAAAAAAAAAAATTAAATCGTTTCAGCCGTTTTTGAGTTTTAGCAGGGCTAACGAACAGTAAATGATTTTTATGTACATATATAGTAGACTAGCGACTCACCCTCGCTTTTCTCGGGTTCATCCCTAGATGAAATATATTCACGTAGTAAAAAGTATCTTAAATATTGACTCGGATAACCAGCTATCATCATACATCAAAATCGGTCCAATGGTTTTTCCGTGACGCATTTTCAGACAAGAAAAAATCTAAAAACTTTAGATTTAGCCTCATAATAATAACTATTTCGTATAATGTACAGATTCGAATCAGATAGAATTTTATTATATGTATAGATATATGTATTAATTTTACATTTTGACAAAGCGGTCAATTTCTTTTTTACCTAATAGTTGCAGCCACTGGTATTTTTAAAAATATAAGATATTTTTAATCATATAAAGTTCTAAAACTTTTTACTACTTTTTTCATAAAACAACTAAAACAACAAGTGATTTTTTTTCTGATGTAACAGATAAAACAATGTAAAAAACTGCACAACTGAACGTCAATCTGTCAACTCATTTTTTATATGGAGATTTTTTTAACCAAATTTTTCATTTTTTCGTACAATTTTTCAAATATTTCTTTCATAGAAATCTTGCCATGACAATTACAAACACAAAAAAAAAGAATTAGCCAAATAGGTGCAGCTGTTCTGAAGTAATTCGCTTACATACAATTGGCAATTGATTTTTATTTATAAGTGTAGATGTATAGATAAATAAAACATGTACATTCAATTAAATAAAAGATAGTAGTAAGCAGAATAAAAATAAAGTACAATTATATTTACTACAATTATATATTAGTCACTGATATATACCAGCGACCTCGTAGGCGTTCTTTTAGTGGGTTATCATCCATTGGCGACAATGCAAGTCCCTCAAACATTTACGCGATGGCACTAAATGACATTGCCAGCATGAGAGCAGATAGGAAAAGGCTCTAATTATAAGTTTTAAAATATATTTTTTGTGCGCTTTTTCAGAAAATACACCAATACAGGTAAACTTAAAAGCAAAACCTTATTTACAAAATTTGATTCAAATCGTTAGAGCCGTTTCCGGGATACGTTAAATAAATATACATATGTACAAGAATTAGTCATTTAATATTATAAGATATATTTAAATTCATATATTACTAGCAACTCACCCTCGTTCCACTCGGGTTCATCCCTAGTCACCTTTTAACGTTTAGCTCAGAGATGAGATATTTTCCCGCAGTAAAAAGTATCCTATACGTTGATCCAGATAACCAGCTATCATCATACCAAATTTCATCAAAATCTGTCCAGTGGTTTTCCTGTGATGCGGTAACAGACAGACAAAAATTCTAAAATCTATAGTAGATTTGGATTCCGTATCGATAATAAAGTTTATTTCAATAAGATTTTCCAAATAATATTTAATGTACAGATTCGGCTTAGTTACAATTTTATTATACGAGTATGTATAGATAACTCAATAATGTACTTTTTACAGTCAATGACCGTTATTTATGATAAAAAGATTTCGATTAAGATTAGCTTTGATAAATGAATTGGAGTGAATTGAACTGAACTTTTGAAGCATCAAATTGAAAACAAATCGTTAGATAAAACGATATGATAAAAAATAGGCAAGAAATGATAATTTTTGGAACCAGAGGCAGAACTATAAAAAAATCTCCTTTAAGAGGATAGTTTTTTGTAAATTATCAAAACGATATCTGGCTGATATCGTTATCGTATAGGTATATATATTTTTTATAATATCTCAATTATTAAAAACTAAGTAAAAATATATACCTACTACCCTTTCGGCTGTATACTCGTACTTGCAGAATATTTACGTCTATTTCCAACAAGTCCGATATCGTTTTAACAAAAAAAGAAACACCTAAAAAAACGTCTTCACGAAACTCTAGCGTAAGGGCACTTTGTTTAACGCAGAGGACGCTGTCGAGGTCTTTAATAAGTAACTAAACCTTAGTTAGGTTTAGTCTTCACTGATGGTTTATTTGCAGCAGTTAAGTAACTTTAATAGCTTATTTGTGTTTAGAGTTTTTGTTTCCGACGTTAGAATGCTCTACAGCGAACATGGTTACTGGAAAGACTATCACGGGAACTACCACGTTCATGTAAGGCACTCGAAACGTTAAGAACAATAATATAAATCATCATCATATCCCTGTCCATTTTCCAAATTACTTGGGGTCGGTGTAGTACGTCCATACTGCAAATTGGTCTTGGCAAAAGTTTTTCGATCGGCCGCCTGCCTGACGTCAACCCTCTTTGGGAATGCTCCTATTCACCCACCATCGAGTAAGGGACTCAAGGTGCAATGTCCCTAGATCCATTACTCGTCTTCTACGACACCCACAGGTGATGATGGGGTAGCCCTATTCTATTCCCTCCTAGCCGAGCGCTACACGGCTAGAAAAATAATACACAATCTATATATTATAGGCAAAGACAAAACAGTTTATCTACAGATTTTCTTTTTTTTTGTTTGTTTAGTAGCTATTGACAAACTTTAGTGCTGTCAACAGAAAAATTTGGAAACAGTAAGTGTTTTTCTATTTTTATATGTATGTTTCTCCCTTTTCAATAATAATTTTGGTCGATTTTCGACTACTAGATAAACACTTGTAAAAAAAATTATATAGCGTGATCGAAATGGAAATGATTTTAATAAAGTAGGTACTATAAGACTTGCAACTCGTGTTACAAAAGTTCCGGCGTAGACGAAGAACTTGTGACGTTGAACGTTTCTCAAAGTCTTGCCTTTGTTTGACGGAGACAAAACAAAATTATTGCTAAAGCCAGAGCAAACACTATCGCCATATGGGAATTCGATATTTACAATAGAACGGTAAGGTCTGTTATGTTGTAATATTGTAAACGAGTTACCTAACCTAACTTTGGTGCCTAACGGTAGCCTGTGTCCAGTATAATCTTTTTATGTACTAAATTTCACTCAAATCTGTCTTTTCGTTTCAACGTAGTGGAGTAACAACTATACATAAACTTACATATACAAACTTTTGCATTTATAATAGGAGTCAGACATTACTATAAACAAAAATGTTCTTGTTGAATTGTCCATTTTTCAGATAGCAAAAGGTCTATGGATCAACATTGTTTTTTTTTATACAGATAATTATAAAAGCCAAAGATATGTACCTATCGTCCTGGATTAAATATCCCACGAGATATTAGCTTGTTGTAAAAAGTTACTTAGAAAATAACCTGTCACTACGCCACGTGGTAGATATTAAATTCAAATATTAATGTAATTTTATTGTATATTCTAGTGAATCCTGGGATGTGATCCCTACTTGCTAGTACAAACTGTCGCTATGGCTCACGATACGTGTGCACTGCACCTCGCTAGGGAATGTATCAGAAATTAGGTCACAATGGTCGACGATACGGTCAAATGCCTGTGAAAGTATTTTTCGATTACCGAAGATTATATATCAATTTTAAAATAAAACGAATGTCGGCATATTCGCCTTTTTACATATGAATTTTTATATTTTTACATCATGAATATGAACAACACAGTTAGAACTTTTATTTACTTTGATTACTAAAATGCTTGCAATAACTTTTATTCGAGTACGTAATTGAAGTGAGTATCAATATTTACAAACCTTTGTTGATTCTACGAGTACACATGTAGTATTGTGAACGATACTCAAACCAATGGAATCATATTTTTTTGTCTGTTGATTTTAGCTAATTTCTAAAATGGACAGTTTTAAACTGGAATTTAGGTTACGAATAGAGAATTTGAGCCAGAGTGATAGGTTACTTTTTTCCTGAAAAAGAAAAACGGTTTCGAAGTATAGGAGATAAAAGCTTTGGCACGGAATAAAGTGATGGTAAAATCGAAGCTTACTCACGCCGCGTCGGCTGAATAGGTGCCATCACATTATCAAAATCAAATCACAGTTGAAGCATGTACTAAAAAATATTTATAAAAACGACATTTTTCTTATAAATAAAACCATCGTAAAAACGAGATAAAATTTCATATTCCAAAATCGGTTAGAAAGGTGTACAAATTGACATTTTACGGCCGATTTCGTGTATCTCAAGGGAAGTAAACGCCGCGTTGTGACGAAAACGTCGCGAGTCACATCACGTGTGTACCACGCCGACCCGCCCCCGCCCGCCCTCGCCCGCCCTAGGGAATGCCCGCGGAAATTAGGTCATGGTGGTCGAGGTCACGTCGCGATTGGAGACGTTTATCATTTTTTGAAACTTTCCCAGTTTTTATATGTTATCACGCAGAGAAAACATATTTGAGCGTTATCCCGAGGGGTTGTCGAATAGAATGTATTCAATCCTACTCCGTTATTTAAGAACTTCTGGTTGAATTTTAATTTAAATGTTTTAAATTTATTTTTATATTTTTTTTTAGTTTATAACGTAGACGCTTAAGTCTATGATATTTTATTAGTCATTTATTTTATATGAAAAAAGATATTTACTACGTGCGTCTCAAGTGCCAAATAAAAAAGTATTTATCTACGAGTATACATATAATCTAACTAAGCCGAAACTGTACATATTTTTTTTTGGAAAATCTCATTGATATAGTCACTTTTATTGACACAGAGGCAAAATGTATAGTTTTTAGAATTTTTGTCTGTCTGTCTGGGAATGCATCACGAGAAAACCGCTTGACAGATTTTGATGAAATTTGGTGTGATGGTAGCTGGTTATCCGGGTCAACATATAGGATATTTTTACTGCGGAAAAACATCTCATCTCTGAGAAATCTATACTAAACATTAAAACGTAACTAGGGACGAATCCGAACGGAGGGAGGGTGAGTCGCTAGTCATGTTATATACGGCTTCAGCTTCAAGAAAAATATAAAACTAACAGTACTATTACTAAAAGTAGCTTATGTGTATCTGCTATCTATATGTTAAACTTTATAGAATTTCATCCAGCTGTTTCACCGAAAAGGAATATCAAACAAACACATTTTCACATATACAATATTGGTATGGCATAAATAAATAACAAAATTTTACGTATTGATTAAAGATGATTATGATTGTTTAAAAGGCGAACCCAAGCGAAGCGAGGGCGAGCCGCTACTATAATATATGGCACAAATCCCATGGGATTTCTTAACATGATGTAGGTATTCAGTACTACGCTTTCCATTACTCGTTTTAAGAGGTTGTGGTTGGATTTTGGGTTTTAGATCTGATTCGTTCTAACAAAAGTATTTAGATTTTGCATTATTAATATACGTTTTGTTTGTTTAATTATTAGTATTACTTTAATATATATTATTATCGTTGTATGTAAAGATTTGTCATAGTTTTTGTAACGTAAAATTTAAAACTATCATGAGCAATGGAATATTTTCTGCCAAGAGTTAATGTGAAAATAATTTAATTCATTATATATAATTTATTGGTTAATTTTAAATGTGTTTAGTTTCATAATTATAAATATTTTAATTTAACTTTGATCTTTATCTGTTAATTAGTTTAAACTGAATAACGAATAAAATATTCAGTAGAAAATTCCTTAGCTCCCTTATTAGGTATGACTTGATTAAAATACTGTTAAAGCGAGAAAATGGTTAAAAAGCAGTCTAAAAGTCGTCTACCTACATCATCCTACTTACATACATGTGATTATAAATTAATCATCGAATCTGAAGTCAAAAGGGTCGATATAATTCTCTTCAACTTGTATCAAATACATGCTATATTTATTTACACATATAATAAAATTCTAACTGAGTCGAATCTGTACATTAAATATTTTTTGGAAAATCTTATTGAAATAGTCATTACTATCGATATGAGGCCGAATCTACAGTTTTTAGATTTTTTTGTCTGTCTGTCTGTGTGCCTGTCTGTGACCGTATCACGAGAAAAACACTGGACAGATTTTGATGAAATTTGGTATAATCATAGCTGGTTATCCGCGTCAATATATATACTTTTTACTGCGGGAAAATATCTCATATCTGAGAAATCTATACTAAACATTAAAATGAGTAAAATGTTGCTTGTTATGTAAATAAAAAGATTACAAAAAATATTTTTTGTTGAAATATTTTATTAATTTACACAATTTAGACATCACATTACATAAACTATAGAGTTTAGAACCTAAGCAGTAATCATTAAGTAAAGAATTTTAGCTTTGATCCTTTTCAAAATATTATGATAAAAAATGTTATATATGTATGTATACTACATATTTTCAAAATACATTCATTATATTAATACCAGAAGCAAACACAAATTTATAATACCCACGAGTGCGTTTCACAAAGGCAACAATTTCTTTTATGGACAATGTAGGTATATATACGTTTTTATAACATTACATTTATGTTGTAGTTATAGGCAAGGTTTTTGTAGTCTAAAAATAATGATATGAATATATGTACAATGCACATATATTTATGGTACGTTTTTACGGTTAGTATAGATTTCTCAGAGATGAGATCTTTTCCCACAGTAAAAAGTATCCTATATGTTGACCCGGATAACCAGCTATCGTCATACCATATTTCATTAAAATCTGTCCAGTAGTTTTCTCGTGATGCGTTCCCAGATAGACAGACAGACGAAAAAAATTCTAAAAACTAGATTCGGCCTCTGTATTTTGAATAATTACTATTCCATTAAGATTTTCCAAAAAATATTTTATGTACAGATTCGACTCAGAATTTTATTGTATGTAGATGTTTTTTTTTATTATATATAAATTAAAAGGTCTAAAAAGACCTGTAATCACTATAATTATATTTAGCTAGCTTTTTAAAATGTTTTTCCGAACTCCTAGTAAAATTGACAAATGGTGCGTAATCTGCGTATATTTTTGAAAAATCTATATTTAAAAAAGCCAACATACTCAGAAAAACATTCTTGCTATAAAAATGAGTATGAATTATCTCAATAATATACCATTTTAACCTCAAATCCTTTGTAATATCAAATCTCTTTATTGAATTCAGTCATTACTTTTGCCTTGGGCTTAACAACCTCCCTTAATCGGCCCTTTTATCTTTAAGTGACAGTCCCTTAAGAGTTCTATTGATAGATTCTATAATACAGGATGGAACAAATCGATGGGACATGGAAGAAAAGTACCTTTTTGAAAAAGTTGGTTGAAAAGGGCTGAATACATAAATACTTCGTGGATAATAAATAGCTTAGGTTGTGATGTTAGTTAGGATTGATATGTGCTAGTTGTAAGATTTCAGCTTTCATTAATTGTAACATACAATTTTCGTTCGATAATATAGTGACGGGTGTACCTTTCTGCATTTTTTTTTCTGCAGGTCGCCTCTTTAAAAAAAAATGAAAGCAGTTAATCTTATTTTTAAAAAGTACCTGAGCGACCGAGCTTCGCTCGTAGTTCTTTTTTGTTATATTGTATTTTTTTAGATAAAAAAACTAAATGATTGCTTAAATACAAAAAACAAGTAAAACTTTGTATCCGATCGAGATTCGAACTCAGACATGCCTATGAATGTTAATCTTGCACCTTAATCGCTTGACCACGATGTTTATGCCTGAGTGTAAAAAATTATCGAGCATATCCTGCGTAGAATAATGTAAAAGAAAACCGCATGATTACTCTAAAAAATGCGTTTTCTCAGACTTGAGACTAATCTAGGTTGATTTTCCAAATTTGAATTTTCCATTCAAAGAAAAAATCCTTTTTTTGCGCAAGGAACCTTTGCAGGCTCAGCAGGGTTTTATCATAATCGGATCAATAGTTTAGGAACGCGCAGAGATATTTTTATTTATATAGAAGAAGATAGATAAATGTAAAATATTGTTGTCTAAGAAAGTATTATGAAACATATAGGTATTATCTATAGATGTGTTAGAAAACTATGTTGTTAAAGCAAGCCTCTACTACTATTTCTTTTGAATTAGCTATACGCATGTTTATTTTTTAATTATATAAGAGAATATGTTAAATACTTTGCAAAAATCCTTCAAATCTTTTAAATATTCTTTTAACAGCATAGAAAAAAAATTTCTATTGTTTCATTCCTACTTTTAGATGTTTGAAAATTATCCTTTTTCTATACATATAATAAAATTTTAACTGAGTCAAACCTGTACAGTAAATGATATGTTTTGTAAAATATTGTTAATATAGTAATTATTATGGATACATAGGCCGAATCTATAGTTTTTCGAATTTTTGTCTGTCTGTCTGTTTGTAAGGAACGCATCACGAGAAAACCACTGGACAGATTTTGATGAAAGTTGGAATGATGATAGCTGGTTATCCGGGTCAACATATAGAATACTTTTTACTGCGGGAAAATATCTCATCTCTGACAAATTTACACTAAATAAGAAAAAAATAAATAAATGTCCATTTTATAATATACTGTTCTGTCAAACAAAATAATGCATACAAACGTAAAAGACATTTCTAGGAATGGTCAAAGAGTTTTCACAAAGAAATCGGTCGGATGAAATAAGAAAATAAATTGTTGTCGTATTGCGAAGTTTTTATATTAGTTCCCGACTTTGACTTCATTTGATTATACTGTTTGCAAAACAACCTATTTATTTGGAACTAGTGAGTCACGATCACTTTACTTAGACACTTTCTCAGCAAGTTTTAGCGATATATCCCATGGGAATCCCTTAATATAGGTACCGGGATAAACTGTAGTTTATGTCTGGAGTTTGCTCGGCATTTTTTTAATACAAAAAATCGTATCGACCGCTTCTTATAGGTATTGTTGAAAGGTGGGTCGATTTATATACTTTTGTTGTATATAATTTTACTAAACATCCATCGTACTTTAAAAAACAGTGGTAGATACGAAATAAATGCTACAAATAAGGACAAATTGATAACGTCAAGTTTTCGTCTTTAAAAGGTGAATAAGTTTTTTATAGGACAAGGTGTACATATAATAAAATTCCACATTCGATATTGAGGTAGCCATTTAAACAATTTAAATCCAAAGTTAAAATATATTATTGAACAAAATATATTATTATTCAGTCACGGAATACTGAGATTGAGGCAGTGGTAGCCCAGTGGTAACGCGCTCGCTTGGGAAACCGAGTAAAGCGGGTTCAAATCCCAGGTCTCGCACCTCTGATATTTTTATGTGCGAATCATTTCTAACACGATTACCACTTGCCTTACGGTAAAGGAAAACATCGTGAGGAAACCTGCATGTCTGAGAAAACCTAGCAAATTTTCGAAACACATGTGAAATCCGCTAACTCGCACTTGGCAAGCGTGGTGGACTATAGCCTGATCCCCCTCTTATTGAAGGGAGGCCCGTACCAAGCTGTGGGACGTTAAAAAGGGCTGAATACACGGAATACTGTGCGGATGTAATTGTCTGGCCTAATTTTAGTTGATACTCGCGTAGGGTAAGGACATAATTATTGTATTACAATATTGTAAATGATTGTAATTTTTATACGAACAAATGTTGAGTTTTCCGCTGGGAATTCTCAGCAAAACTACCTTCCGAGCCGGTAGTAGCTTCATCACGTACTTACATACTGACGTATAAATTAAATAAAAAAGAACTTTCGACTTTGAATTTTACAAGTAACTTTTACTCTTTGGATGCAACTTCAAAAAGTTATAGAGTGGTCACCAAGGGTCGGCACAAGCGTAAAACATATTGAAACGATGATATAATATGAACAGTAGGTATTTCTATGTTAAGACAATTTAATAAAGTATACGAAAAAAGTTTTCTTCAACAAAATTAATGATCTGACAAAAGAATTTATCATAATATCTAATATGTATAATAACAAGGCTAAAAATATTAATAATAATAAATAATAATAGTAAATAAACAAATATGTTGGGACATTAACAGACAACACTATCTAGTTCCATGGTAAGCTACGAGGCCTGTGTTATGGATACCAGATAGTTGATACACTACACATATATAATATTTTTAAAAACATTCATATTATAAACATAAACACCCAATTAGTGATCAGCATGTCTTATACTTCCATATTTAATTGGCCACATTGTCCTACAATTTGAATGGTACGTTTGTCATAAGTTATACAGTGTTTAAGTATAGTTAATTTTACAAAATAATCATAATTTTGCATACAGTAGTACAGTATGAAAAGTTTGAATTGCAGAAATTGGGTTTATTCAACGTTTAAAACTGAATTTGTCAACGATGTTAAATTCGACGGCAAAATTTATTTGGAAACTGTTACTTTTGTTTCGTTTCTAGATTATCGTAAAAAATTTTCATCGAAAATATCGCAAGGCACAGGTTTTTAACAATTTTTTGGTGGCATATTCACATAAAACTTTAGATGATTGAAAGTCATAATTTTTGTGGTAAGAAATTATCATTTTTTAACATTGGAATTTTTTATAGATATAAAGCGAAAGATATTTAACCTAGAAAATGAAAGATACTTGGAATTCTAAGAAACAAGAAGAACATCACTATATTTGAGTTAAAATTGTCTACATTTCAAAAAAACTATCTCCATTTCAAAAAATTCTTTTCCGCTACGAAGGCTACGAAAATCGTAGCACGTAGTTACGTAGCTACGTCGCCAACATTGCAGTTTTAATACAATTCAGGTCACTCACATTACACATTTACGTAAGAAAAGTTGAAGGCACTTGCATTTTATGTACTTCAAATTAAAATTGCTTTTAATTCGGGAATTTTGTTTAATCCTAAAAAGTTATAATATATATATGTATATAATAAAATTCTAGCTAAGTCGAATCTGTATATTAAATATTTTTTGGAAAATCTTATTGAAATAGATATTATTATCGATACAAAGGCCGAATCTATAGTTTTTACAATTTTTGTCTGTCTGTGACGTGTTATCAATTAATGTTACTTAATATTTACCATTTTTTATTTAAACAATATTTATATTATTATTGTTATTAACAATTCTAGACGGTTTTACGCAAGACGTAAAAATTATAACTACTTTCTGCTGGCGGCTGCGCTCGTAAAGCAATGGGGTTGGGGATAAAAGGTCGTGTTTATTCGTCTTTATGATGCAAAAATCTATGTGCTTGAAAAATTTAATCGAAATCTGTCCAGCATTCTAGCCGTGAAAATAAATAGACATACAGAGTTACTTTTCCCTTTATAGAAAGGTTTAGTAGTTAAAATGTTTTTATATATATTTTTATAGTCTGCATTAAAAAGTTCGTAAAGTGCCTATAAAGTTAAAAATGTTGTGTTATTTATGTGCTGCTGTGTTTTAATTCACTTTTATTTTCTTCAAAATTTGTTTTATTGTACATATGTATTTGCTCTAAAAAATTGGTAGTTCAGGAGTTACACCATCGCTATAACATTCAAATAAACCGGGTTCAAATTGCAAGTGCACATTTTTTTCAACATGATTATCACCTGCCTTACGATGAAGGAAATAATCATGAGACAAACTTGTATGTCTAAGAGAACCTACTAGTTTTTAAAAGGCGTGGGAAGTCCACAAACGTGCATTTGCAAGCGTTGTAGACCTGATGCCCGGAATCGCACTGAGAGCTAAAAAGTGCTAAATTATATATAAAGAGACAAATATGTTGGGACATTAACACACAACACCATCTAGTTCCATGGTAAGCTACGAGGCTTGTGTTATGGATACCAGATAGTTGATACACTACATATATATAACTTTAAATACATACATATTATAAATATAGATACCCATGACTAGAGTACAAACATTCGTGCTCATCACACAAATGAATGGCCCCAGTGGGAGTCCAACCCGCGACAGCTGGCATAGCAAGTACAGACACAAGGGTCACTACAAACCGAGCCAAACGTGTCATCATATATAGCCTTAGGATTTTAAAATAAATATGGTGTATCGATAATACGATTGTACTTGCAAGAATACTCAACTGTTACATGAATTTGTATAATTTTATTTTATTTTTAATATTTTTAATACATATGTACGTATGTTAAAGGAAAATATTTAACATATAGTTAGTTGATTGAAAATTGATTGCGAAATAATACTTTGTATATCTAACTACAGTTTAAATACTTAAATACGTTGCAATACAATTTTTTAATTCACAGTGTGTACTTGAAGCAAGCCGATAAAATTAAAATATTATATAAAACTACTTATTGATTATTCCAAAACCAGTAAAAGATTTAATTAGATATATTTTTAAACTTTAAATTTTTTGAAGTTTGGCTTCAAAAAGTTTAAAAATATATTAATTATTGATTTGTTTTAATACAATTGCGATATTTGATAAAGAAGTTTTACTTGAAACGCGCGTAAAGATTATACGCACCCTTTTTTAATTTATAACAATATATGTGATACATGTATTTAATGAAAAAAATATCTAAGAGAATATTGTATACTAGATGTATCGATTTTAAAAGCAAAACATGACACTCCAACCCAATTTCCGCTCCAGATATTTCATTCACACGGTCTATTTATATAATTTTATTTAAAATTTCCATTTAAGATATGCGAAGTGAAAATATTATAACAAGCTGGCTATTCATGAAATGATTTCAACCTGTCCTGACTTTGTTCAATTTTTATACATCCACTAATGATATATGTGAGTATGTTATAAATAAATAAATATAAATATTTTGGGACATTAACACACAGCACATAGGCAGTGGTAGCCCAGTGGTAATGCGCTCGCTTGGGAAACCGAGTGAAGCGGGTTCAAATCCCGGGTCTTGCACCTCTGATATTTTCATGTGCGAATCATTTCTAACATGATTACCACTTGCCTTACGGTGAAGGAAAACAACGTGAGGAAATGTGCATGTCTGAGAGAACCTAGCAAGTTTTCGAAAGACATGTGAAGTCCGCCAACCCGCACTTGGCCAGCGTGGTGGACTATGGCCTAATCCCCCTCGTATTGAAGGGGGGCCCGTGCCCAGCAGTGGGACGTTAAAAAGGGCTGAATACATACATTAACACACAGCACCATCTAGTTCCATGGTAGTTTTATGGATACCAGATAGTTGATACGCTACACATACATAACTTTAAATACATCTATACTAATATTATAAAGAGGTAAAGTTTGTGAGCTTGTGAGGTTGTAGGGGTAATCTCTGGAGACCGAGACCCTGGGAAGGACATAGGATACTTTTTATCTCGGAAATCATTCCTTAAGGGGGTGAAAATGGGATGAAAGTTTTATGGGGAATCAACCTAGGGATGAACCCGAGCGAAGCGAGGGTGAGTCACTAGTATATTATACAAACCTTACGTACGTAAATACTTAATACGAATAACTTACCAAAGTTTTATCGATATAAATACATACAATAAAAACAGATAGACTTTAATTTCTTTATAAATTTTATTGTGATATAATGTAGTGTAACATACCTAGTAATAAATGTTAAATAATAGGCAATATGTAACATTATACGTCGTGGAAACAATCAACACCAAGAACCATCAATACAGATATTGATGGTTCTTATATACATGTATGTATTCAGCCCTTTTTAACGTCCCACTGTTGGACACGGGCCTCCCTTCGACACGAGGGGGATCAGGCCATAGTCCACCACGCTGGCCAAGTGCGGGTTTGCGAACTTCACATGTCTTGCGAAAACTTACTAGGTTTTCTCAGAAATGCAGGTTTCCTCACTATGTTTTCCTTCACCGTAAGGCAAGTGGTAATCAATTTAGAAATGATTCGCACATGAAAATATCAGAGGTGCGAGACCCGAGATTTGAACCTGCTTCACTCGGTTATCTAAGCGAGCGCGTTACCACTAGGTTACCACTGCCTTTTTATACATATATTTATTATATATTACAAATATTTTAACTATATAATTTTTATCCGGGCTAATGCTATCGATCGATCTTTGACATCGTAGCATGACACACCGACCTTTCGACATAGCGGTTTATGTATTCGCAACTTATTTGTTTACTTTAAAATTGAAAACTTTATGAACTTGTTTACATTTATGAGATTCTTTATTTATGAGTTTTAGTATATTTTACAGTGAATATTATTGACAAATAAACTATACAGTTACTCAATAACGTATTTAAAGTCGATCAAACGGTGTGAAAGATAACTTTTTTCATTTGCAAAAACAAAAATGTGAAAAGAGATGAAAAACTAAATAAAGTAAAGTTATTCTAGGCTAAACGAAATTACCCCCTCAACGTGCGTTCATCTTGTTGTGGTTGTGGCTCATTAGCGTCCGGTAGTTCAGCCGGGCGCGAAGCCAAGAAACGTACTGGGAGGTGATTCTCTTCGGTAGGTGGTGTGCCATTCGGGTGGCTCCTGGTACTTCTCTGACGGTAGAGTAGACCGTTGGAGCAATCCCATGGTTGTTGTGGTCTGCTTTAGCAGACCTGCCGTCGGGGCGTCGTGGTTGAGTGCGTAAGCGATCCTGCGACCCATTAAGATGGGGATTAAAACAAGAGGCTAAACGAAATGAAGGCAAAACGCTAGTTTATATTAATATAAATATATATTAAAAAATCGAAGAAAATTAATTTTAAAACAAATACTTGTTTGTAATATTTGTTCGTCGCATTGAGAAAGTGAACACTAATTTAAAGAACAAATCTCGTTTGAAAACATAATAACTTTTCTTTAGTACATTCAGTGGATCTTGAAACAAAGGAATAAAGTTTATTTTCGCTTGTGCAATGTTCAAGTTCTCCTTACATCAGTTATTTACTTTGGTTCATGCTGTCGTTGTAACTTTATTGCAGACTATGTATCGACAAACAAATATGTAGTTTCAATTTTCATTACAAAGTATATAATTTTTCCAGATATCGAATATTATCAAATTTTCGCAGTATTTGAGTTTTTATATAATACTAGCAAACAAAAACAAATCTATCCCACGGGAACCGTACATTTTTCCGGGATAAAAAGTAGCCTATTTGTTATTCTGATGTAATTGTAAACCGTATTATGCCGTATAATTGTAAGCTGTATAAGTTACTATAATTTTTTAACTATCCCACGCGAACACTTTAATTTTTCGGGACAAAAAGTATTTAAGATGTTGACCGGGGATGTAAGGTACCATACAAAATTTCATTTAAATCGACCCAATAGTTTCGAAGACAAATAGACAGAGAAACAAAAAAATTGAAAAAATCTGGATTTGTTCTCTTGCTCTTCTTACATCGTCCTGACTCGGTTTTTAACATATTTTTTCTATGTACAGACATTCGAACTCTATAGTCTTATATGTATAGACATGCTCGTGGTTTTTTTCATATTGTTATCTTATAAGGATAATCATTAAACTCTTTTAGGAATCAATCAGCATTTCGTAGCCCACAAATCTAATTATTATTTAATAATAAACTTATCAAGAATCAAACAACAAATAGGCACATTAATTTTTACGAATAGGTAAAGTTTATACATAATTTAGATCGGAATCTGATTTTTTTTGCGGCACATCAAGTACCAAGTCGTAGTTGCCAAAGCATACAAGGTGAAGTCAGATGCAAAAAGTTTAAAAAAATCTAACCCATACTAATATCATAAATATAAAAATAACTCCTCTATCTGTCTGTTTGTCTGTTACCTTTTCACGCTTAAACCACTGAACAGACATCGATAAAAGGCAAGAACATAGATTTTATCCTGGGATCGGATATAGGCTACCCTTGATTCACATCCCGGTTATCACGCGAGCGAAGTCGCAGGCAAAAACCAGTATTATACATAGTATTCTAATAAGACCTATTACATAATACTATATATACTCGTACATCACCTATTTGTACCTAAAATTTAGAGACCGCTTTATATCAAAACAGTGATACCTTGTTAATAGTAAGTGTTAATTATATTAAAACCTAATTCCTTTTCTAAAATAAAAGTAGCCTATGTTACTCCTTATAATAACAGCTATCTGCCAGTGAAAGTCCCGTTAAAATTGGTCCAGCCATTTCGGAGATTAGCCGAAACAAACAGACAGGCAGACAGACAATAATTTTAAAAATTGTGTTTTTTCTTATAAGTACCGTATATAATTCCATATGCATTTAATATAAAGCTGTTATTTTGACATTACAAATAGACACTTCAATTTTATTTATCAGTATAGATATCTGTATAGATTTTGCAAAGATGGAGATTTGATTCAAATTTATACAAATGCTTATAACATATTGAAGTTCATTGATAAAATATTACGGGTTTAAGTGACAAAGTTAATGTGTGAATGGCCCATATGAATGTTATAAAGTAGAATAGATAGTTTCCATAGGCAACGAGAATAATAGAATATGAGATTTCGAGTTTGAGTACCCATGGAGATATATATAATACAGAAGTCAGAGGCCAAATGGAGCATATAAATACAGCAAAAAAAAATTATTTCATCAGAATCACAGCAGCCATTTTAGCTATTTCCCTTTGAAATTTAATAGCGCCAGTTACAAACGTTACTAACGGCGCAGATATTTTCTGCTTCTAAACTAGACACAAAAATATCAACCTATATTACATTTAGTTTTATACAAGCGATTTGTTCACACTTTGCTCAGCATCATATTAAATTTCGATTGACTTTCTTTCTTTTTTAAATATTAAGATTCTAAGACAGTATATATTCTTTGACATTTATCTATATATAAATAGAAACGACTTTTCGTATGTTTGTTCTATATACATTACTAAACAATTGATCCGATTGTGATGAAACTCTGGTGGATTATTCTGTGATCGCCGTCGAAGGTATCTGGCGCAAAACTATTCAGCTTAGGGACGCACCCGAGTGAAGCGAGGATAAGCCGCTAATCTATACAGATAAATAAAATTGGAGCGCCTGTTTGTAATATTAAAATAACCACTTTTTACTAAATGTATACATGGTACATATGTATACCAAAGCAACATTTTTTACAATTTTTTTGCTGTCTGTCTGTCTGTTTGTTTGTTCCCGCTAATCTCTGAAATGGCTAGACTAATTTTGACGGGATTTTCTCTGGCAGATAGCTGATGTAATAAGGAGTACTTTTATTTTAGAAAAAAAGGGTCCTACGACAAAAAAAATTAAAACCAAATTAATTAATTAATTTTGTTTTGGGAAGCAACCTAGGGACGAACCCGAACGAAGCGAGGGTGAGTCGCTAGTTTTAAATAAAACTATCTTTTCAAATTTCTTCGTGGATTAATTTGGGTTTTTAGTTACTTACCAAAGTTTCGAATGCTTTACAGTCATCATGTTTACGACGGAGACTTACACGGGTGAATGTAAAGATGTATTTAAAATAATGTTCCGGATTGAATGCTAGTATTTTTCAGTGCCTACCTTACATGAGCTATCTCTATATAAAAAATTACAACAATTTGTTTGTATGTTGTTACCGCATTTATAATATTGTAATTGATTAGCTTAACTAACGTTAAATTTTATTTTCATTTAAAATTTATACCAATGTATGGTTTTATTCATAAAAATACATACATCCTTCTCTGTTATTATTTTCTGCCAGTGACACTGAATGAGCATTTATTGCCATTAAGTTCCATTCTAGCGTAACGGGGTCACCATTTTATTAGGAAACATAATGTATGGGAGACCTCAATCAATCTTTTAGCTAGCTTATTAATTTTAAAAATCACTGTAAGCAATATTTTTGAATCAGTAAATAGTCTGTACAATAAATAAAAATTCCTTTAATTTTTTTTATGTGTTGGGACATTAACACACAACACCATCTAGCTCCATGGTAAGTTACGAGGCTTGTGTTATGGATACCAGATAGTTGATACACTACACATATATAACTTTAAATACATAAATATTATAAATATCAACACCCATGCCTGAAGTACAAACAAATGCCCAAACACAAATGAATGCCCTCAGCGGGACTCGAACCCGCGACCGCTGGCACAGCAAGTAGGGTCACTACAAACTGAGCCAAACGCGTCGTCGTATATGTTTGTGTGATGAACATGAATGTTTGTACTACAGTCATGGGTGTTTATATTTATAATATGTATGTATTTAAAGTTATATATGGAATCTAACTAGATGGTGCTGTGTGTTGATGTCCCAACATATTTATTTATTTATTCATTTATTATGTTTTCTAGAGAATCTGGTCTACACATAGATTATTTAAAGTATCTTGCTATATCTGGTTTCACACAATGTTATGAAAGCTATGTAAATAGCTCAGCCCACTAGGTCCATACCGACTAAATACCAATTGTATTGGTATGTCTTTGGTTTCCAGGTAGTGCTGTAGAGTTTTGGCAATTTTGAATCTAGAAGTTTTAATGAATTAATGAATAACTCTTTATTGTAGATCCAAAAAGAGAAAAGAAAATATGCAAAATATAATAAATAGGTACAAGAGGCGGCCTTATTGCTAAAAGAGCGATTTCTTCCAGGCAACCTTTAGGTGTAGGAAATAGCACTAAGATAGAAGGGGCGCGAGTAATAAATAAAGAGATAGTTTTAATATTAATTACTTTTGCTTATTGGTCTCTTTTGATTATTTATCTCAGTTAAGATATGAATGTAGTGTAGTTTTGGACTATATATGTATATATATACTAGCTGACCCGGCAAACGTTGTTTTGCCATATAAATAATTTCCTATTACTAAAATGGCTATTAAAAAATAAGGGTTGATCGTAGAAGGGTGAAAATTGAGGATTGTATGTATTTTTGTATGTTGTATCATAAAAAAATAGAAATTAAAAATTTTGTCTAAAAAATAAAAAAAAAATTTAGGGCTGGACTACCCCTAACATTTAGGGGGATGAAAAATAGATGTTGGCCGATTCTCATAGATACCGGATAAGCACAAAAAATTTCATCAAAATCGGTCAAGCCGTTTCGGAGGAGTATGGCAACGAAAACTGTGACACGAGAATTTTATATATTAGATATATATATATATATATATATATATATATATATATATATATATATAGATATCCATATAACATATATTTAGGAATATAATAACAGAATGATGACTCTATATAAACTTGACATGAAAAATTTTATGATAGAGAAATGTATACTTGAATAATAATATGCGAAAGAATGGGACAATAGCTTTTCTTCAGAATCCTGCTACCATTAAGTGCAGGAAAACTACATTTCAGGAGCCGTAATATATAAATATTATATAGAATTTAGAAATGTGAATAGACTCCTATTAATAATGACAGAATATATAAGTATACAGATACAGATTAAAAGCATCGGTGATTTAGTGGCTAGCATGTACGACTGCTGATTTGGAGGACCTCGTTTCGAGTCCTGGGTCGGGCCAGGTTTAATTATTGAGTTTTTCTGTTTGCGATTTGCACCCTCGTGCTTCGGAGAGAACGTAAAGCCGTCGATCCTACGCCTTACGTTCACCGGTCGTGTCGAAGTATTATCCCATCAGACTTTAAGTGTATAAGGAATAGAGAGTGCACTAGTGTATGTATCTCCTGCGCATCTCAGTGAGATTGGCCGTCGTGGCCGAAATCAGTCAGGAGGATATTATTATAACAGATACAAAATAATTTATTTACTATTTGTATGTATTATTACAAGCTAGATTTTTCGGATCGGATATTAAAGCACGTCACTTGTACTATAAGGGTTGCGTTACTTTGACTCTACAAGAGTCACTTTCGGTCCTACATGTGTACGTACATTCAATTCGGCTTAAACCAAATCCTTGAGCATTAATATCCATCAGAAACTTCACTTTCATTGCTCTACTTTATGTCACATTAGCTATCCACCCTGACTTCGCTGGGATTCGTCCCTAGTGAAAAACAAAAACAAATCTATCCCACGGGAACCACACATTTCTTCCGAGATAAAAAGTAACCTATGTGCTATTCCAGACTGTAACTTATCTCTGTACCAAACATCCGGATCCGTTCAGCCGTTCTGGCGTGATTGAGTAATAATCATCCATCGAAACTTTCGCATTTATAATATTAATAGAATTAATGGGGTGGGATTATAATGGGATTTTCAATATCTTTTCGATCTTCACTGAACTCCGAAATTCAACTTTATTACTATGTGACATAGTGCCACCCTTTTTATATGAATAAACAAATAATGTTTTAGTATGCGAAAATTACAAAATTGTCTCATAAACTCTATTTCTTTCTAAAATGTGATTAGTTCTTATCTCACTCATATTTATGGCAACTATCGTGGCATAATTCTTAAGTATAGTTTATGCATGATTTTTTAATATAAAGATGTTTTACACTCTCAACTACGTACCTGAACAAAGCCAGTCCGCGTCGCTAATCAATACAGATAAATAAGATTGAAGCGTCTGTTTGTAATATTAAAATAACAATTTTATACTAAATGCATATGGAATTATATACGGTACTTATAAGGAAAACACGATTTTTAATTTTTTTTCTGTCTCTCTGTCTGTCTATCTGTTTGTTTCGGCTAATCTCCGAAACGGCTGGACCAATTTTAACGGGATTTTCACTGGCAGTTAGGTGATATTATAAGGAGTAACTTATGCTACTTTTATTTTTGAAAAAGAATTAGGGTTCCGCTCAAAACAATTAAAACGCACCCGAGTGAAGCGAGGGTAAGCTGCTAGTATAACAAAGTAAATAAATCTTCTTAGACGAACTACGTCCAAAGTAACGTAAGTATAAAACATATAATATAACATAACTTGCGACCGCAGAAATTCATAATTAAGGCCAAAATTACTTCGCCCTATTCACTGTATGCGAAGCAGTTGCTTACTTTGGCTCTGCATTACTCCACACATCTGGGTTTAAGAATTCTCTACAAACACACTTTGCGGATTTTTCTATAGATTTACCTTTCTATCTTTGAGTTGTTGGTTATGTTCTTGTAAAATAATTGAGATTGTTTGTAGTCGGGTCAAAGGCGATTTAAGAACTTCGTTATGCCTTTTTTTGTTTAGTATATTATAATTTAATGTACTCAGTATTTTTTTTATCTATACTTATATTATAAAGCTGCTGAGTTTGTTTGTTTGTTTGTTTGTTTGTTTGTTTGTTTGTTTGTTTGAACGCGCTAATCTTAGGAACTACTAATCCGATTTGAAAAATTCTTTTTGCATTAGATAGCCCGTTAACTGAGGAAGGCTATAGGCTATATATCATTCCGGAAAAATGTACCCGTGGGATAGATTTGTTTAAAATCTAGGGACGAACCCGAAGCGAAGCGAGGGTGAGTCGCTAGTCTTCTAAAAAAGTGTTTAATTTTTGTTTGTTTTAGTTGTTCATTGTCTTTCTGTTTTTATCTTCTGCTTCTTATTTGTATTACTTATAAGTTGAAACTTGACTGGTTTATGTGTCGTCTTATTATTATTTATTATTGATCTAATATTTGTTAGTTTGTTTTCCTAAAATTAAATATAATAATACTAATATAATGCTCTCCTGACCGGTTTCGGCCATGACGGCTAATCTCACTGAGACTAGTCAGCGCAGGAGATATTATAGTGCACAAGTATACGCGCCAACACAAGTGCACTCTCTATTTCTGTCACTCTCATACTCCGATGGGACGACTACTCGACACGACCGGTGAAAGTTAAGGCGCTGGACCGATGCGATACGTGCTCTCCGAGGCACGGGGGTGAAATACCGCCAACTTCATAACTCCGGGTTGTTACTGAGGCTTACTAAACAGAAAGACGCAATAACTAAACTTAGCCCAACCCGGGACTCGAACCCAGAACCTCCGAATATGCAGCCGTACAATATGCTAGCCACCACCGAGACAGTTAAAAATATACAGATTGAATATAAACTGGAATTAACAAGTAGGGTTCTAACTTCTAAGCGATGCCTAGGAGATGGTAAGTCCCTGATATAACATAAAGCGTTTCTATACAATTAATACAAGAAAAATGGTTGGCTATGTGAGTTAAGATTTTATATTTAAACATGTTTGATAAAAGGTTAAATCGTTTGAAGACTACAATCACTTTTCGTAGGTTGTTCTAATTAATCTTAACTGTTGAGACTTGTCTATCTTGTAGTGTTTTCAGATTTTAAACCCAATTTTGGCTACATTAACACCCTTTCGTTTTATTAAGCCAATATAGTGCAATTACATTAGCCTGTTCAGATGCTTTGGTGCGAGTCATAATTAATTATAAGGCTAAGTTGGCCGCTTGCCAGCCATCGGCTTTGTAACTAACACAAGAAATATTACGGGATTGAGATTTTAATAGCTTTTGTCAGTTTTTAATATACTTTCACTGAAAACCACTATTTTGTATAATTTAACAAAAAAAGTTATAACTCATTCGTCATCATTACATCTTTAGGTGTGAATGTTATTTAAAAGATAAGGGAAACCCCCGCGATGTTAATGAAAAAAAAACCTTAATAACGAAAATATCAAAAAAAAATTTACAAAAATAATCAGATATCGACGTTTTTGAAGTCGGTCAAATATTAGTGAACTATTTTTATTAAGGGCAAAAATAGTCCTTATTCAACATTCGTGTGTTTTTTAATTCTATTGGTTAGACCACCGTATATATCTAATATATAAAATTCTCGTGTCACAGTTTTCGTTGCCATACTCCTCCGAAACGGCTTGACCGATTTTGATGAAATTTTTTGTGCTTATCCGGTATCTATGAGAATCGGCCAACATCTATTTTTCATCCCCCTAAATGTTAGGGGTAGTCCACCCCTAAATTTTATTTTTATTTTTTAGACAAAATTTTTAATTTCTATTTTTTTATGATACAACATACAAAAATACATACTAATCATCAATTTTCACCCTTATACAAACATACACATACAAAAATAATACATACATTTATATGGCAAAACAACGTTTGCCGGGTCAGCTAGTATAGACATATAATCTCAAATTTGAGCCTTTTTAACACTTAAAAATATCTTTATAGCCAATTTGGATATTAGTTTGGGTGCTATTACTAACTAAAATGTATGACACCAGCGTTCTAAATGGTTAATAAGGTCTGGACGAACTTAGTACATGTATTTTAAATACTACAGAAGATAACAAAAAAGGCAAATTATAAAGATGAAAATATTCCACCAAAAAATCATTTTACATTTAGGATTAATCTTTTGAGAGAACCAAATGAACAATGCTCTCATTTAATTCCGCTCCTTGGTATAACAAAGGATTTTATACGTGGCCTGAAACGTTATTGAGATCGAGATATTTTTTAAATATTGTAACGGTGATTACAATTTCTTCCTAATTTTGTATATATTACATTTATAAAAAGAGGGACATTAATATATATATATATATATATATATATATATATATATATATATATATATATATATGTGTGTATATATAACGGAAACCTTACTTTAATTAGGATTTCTTCATCTCTTCTTTGCATCGTTAGACTTAGGTGACATTTGAGGACGCCGAAATATCTTAAGAAGATCAAGATATAAATGTATAGACGAAAAAAAATGATAACAAAATCATGCGGAATTAGAATCTGTACTCTAGGTCCTTTTAATTTTTATTTTAATAACTAGCGACTCATTATCGCTCCGTTCGGGTTCGTCCCTACTTACGTTTAACGTTTAGTATAGATTTCTCAGAGATGAGATATATTCCCGTAGTAAAAAGTATCCTATATGTTGACCCGGATAACCGGCCATCATCATATAAAATTTCACTAAAATCTGTCCAGTGGTTTTCTTTTGATACATTCCCAGACAGACAGAGAGATAGGCAAAAATTCTAAAAACTGTAGATTCGGCTTCTGTATCGATCATAATGACTATTTCAATAAAATTTTCCAAAAAATATTTAATGTACAGATTTGACTCAGTTAGAATTTTATTATATGTACAGATAATATGTTAAGCACACCTTTTAATGAGTGAAAAAACCCAGCTCACAAAATGTTATAATTTTATTATATTGTTATTGACAATTTGTATGTGTTATGATAATTGAAAAACGCTGTGTGGCAAAGAAACAGCAATACTGAGCGAGCCGGTGGTCGATTCCTCACGAACCGACTACACTGATATTTAATTTAAAGTTTGAAAATGTAAAATTGACGATTCAAAAATGTTTGTAAAAGTCTATTTGAATAAAGTGTATTTTGATTTCATTAAATAAAGGAACAAACTTTGTAGCAATAAGACAGACTGACCGAACCGAAAATATTAAGCATCTAAAATACTAATAAAGTTATTTTTAATACTATTATTGTCTTTATAGTTCTAAAAATCCTTAACTTAAGTCAATTCTCTCATATACATATAATAATAATGTAGATAAGAATAATAAATATACATATATAATAGATATAGCAGTACCTAACACTAATAACTTACAAGCAACAATCAGTGAAAAAATAAGCAAATACATAGAGTTACAAGAAGAAATTAGGAGAGAAAATGACTAATGTTACAATAGTACCCATAATAGTGTCCACAACAGGCGTTGTTCCGAAACATTTATTTAACTCTAAGCATTCTTTCTTTGCCTAAATTTACATATTTAACCCTTCAGAAAGCTGATATTTTAAATACCTGCAGAACATTAAGAAAATTTTTTGCAACTTTCTTCAGATAACGATAAAACAGTACAACAAACTACACAGAACTAATTCAGCACTTGGTTCACGCCCGTGCTGAGTCATATTATACCAGGCACAGCCTGAGATACCAAATTTGATAAAAATAAATAATAATAATTTTAATTCAAGATATTACATCCATATTTGTTAGTAATAAAACAATTTAGCCTTAAATACTATAATAGTGTATGAAATTATTAATTAATTAATTTATTATTCATTAATTAGTTTATTTATTTATTATTTTGTAAAGTTTTTTTATATGTAAGTTTTTCACAATTTTCGTTTAGCCATACATGTATGTATCATATAATATTTTATAGACTTATAAAATATATAATGTAGTTGTATTCAGAGTAAAGCTCAACAAAGTAAATTAGCTGTATAGGAAGGTTATGATGGATACTGGAAATAAGAGCATAACAATACAAATACGGTGGAACATCGAGAATCTAATTAATAGCGACACTGCAGTA
Organism: Fabriciana adippe; assembly: GCA_905404265.1. Classification (NCBI taxonomy): domain Eukaryota; kingdom Metazoa; phylum Arthropoda; class Insecta; order Lepidoptera; family Nymphalidae; genus Fabriciana; species Fabriciana adippe. The sequence continues at coordinate 2,057,457 of FR989993.1, forward strand.
TCTCGTAGTGAGTTTTATTATTAAGCATTTTAAAACGTGGCTTTTAAAGTAAAAAAAATAAATAAAATAATAATAACCCATCCTCTTTCACTGCTTAGTTTTGATATTATGTTTATGTACTGGAAATAAAAATAGCCTGTGCTACTTTTCGACCTTAGACTTAGGAATAATATAGACCGGAATAATATTTTAAAATAATATATAAACTTTTAAAACAGTATACAATTAATAACAATTTGTATACTGAGTGATAAGTAAATAAATATTAATAAATAAAAATATAAATATATTACTAATATTATTAATACCAAAACGTGTTTGTAGGTATGTCGGTATATCCTTATCGTAGCAACGATGACATTTTATACATAAGACATAAGGATAAATACTAAAGAATACTAAAGAATGTTCGAAATATAGCATAGTACAGTTCAGATTAATTGACACAGCATTGAACTCTTCATAATAATTAATATAATATAAATCAAAATTGTCGTAAGTTAGTATTTAGTACCGAGTCTAAATCTATACATATAATAAATTTCTAACTAAGCTGAATCTATACATTAAATATTATTTGGAAAATCTTATTCTAATAAATCTATCTATCTGAATCTATAGTTTTTAGAATTTTTATCTGTCTGTCTCTCTGTCTGTGTGTCTGTGACCGCATCACGGAAAAACCACTGGAGGGATTTTGATGAAATTTGGTATGATGATAGCTGGTTATCCGGGTCAATATATAGAATACTTTTTACTGCGGGAAAATATCTCATCTCTGAGATACCTGTACTAAACTTTAAAACGTAAGTAGGGACGAACCCGAGCGGAGCAAGGGTTAGTCGCTAGTGCTGTTATAAAAATAATAAATTCACCATGTAACTTATGCAAAAACGATCGAATAAAACATATCAATAATAATGAGAAAGGAAAAATTCCACTGTAAAATCTAGTGCAGCATGTCTTTACATATTCAGCGTTCGGAACATTCCATAAATTTGATATTTTGCTGCCACAGGCTAAATAAAACAGTAGATTTATAGTGCTCTATAGCATCCTTTGTGTTAGACGAATACGACACATGGGCTATGCTTGGTATTGAATTTTGTAACAGCTTGAAACGATAGTTCTGAAATTTGATTGGATTTTATTAAACGATCTCTCGTCAGTTATGTACCTGTTATCTGCGTTCTATGTGGAGTAATAGGTATAATTTATTTTATTAAATTAATTAACAATGTCAAAATGATAAATATTAAAAATGACACGTGCTAACGTTTAAAATGAGTTGGTAATGGATTTGATGCCTTCCTGAGGTTTTTTTATTTGTAAATTGTTTTAACATATTTGTATATTTATTTAGTTTGGATAATAAAACAAAGTAAAAATTGGAAAATTATGAAATAGTAAATTAAATAAGGAATATATAAAATTATTCGAAGTACAAAACCACTCAAATTTTATAAAACTTCTCACTTTTAGTATAAAAATGTCAAGAGTTTCAATATTTTTTTAAAGATATTAAAAAAATACTTGACCGAAAGTAAAAAAGGTACAGTGTTTTAGTTTAGTTCTAAAAGCCTACCGACATCAATTGTTATACAGTTTCTTGCATCCCTTAATGTGAATGAAGCCTCAGACCCTTATTGTTATGTACCTCTTAATCTTAATCAATGTATCTAAACGTTCAAATGCAACCCACGCATTTCCTTTGAGTAAGGTCGGCTGTAACCGCGGATGGTAAACGCTCTAACCGCTCCGTTTATATAATTTAGTCAAGCAATCTCGCAGAGTATTAAAACTGTACGTGCATTCGTAATGTTGGTAAAAAATTTTAATTGTTTCGGCTCCGTAAAACACCCCCGGAGGCCATGGAGATTGTTGTCATTTTCGTATTTTAACTTTTTGCGAATTTCGTTTTAATTTCCCACCCTACTTGGTTTTTTCATGTTTACAAACCGTCATCAGGGTTAATTGTTGTTTTTAATAGCTATTCCGATTTGTAATATTCGACATATTCATGCATATGAACTTTACATCTAAATGTATCAGAGATTAGTGTAGTAGCTTCGATATCAGTTTTAATTGAAGAAAGAAGTGTCTTCTGGCAATATTAAGAAATATTTTTGTTTTAAATGAATCACTATTGTATATTATTATAAATGCCAACAGTAGTATGTGTAGGTATGTTTGTTACAGGTTCACGCTAAAATGATTAGATGGATTTGGATGAATTTTAGAACACAAATATATTAGGACTTAGAGTAACTCATAGGAAGCTGTTAGTAGGTAATACAATTTTCCAAAAGGTGGCGCTACCTGTATTTAAATATTGTAAATTTAAAAAGTGCCTTAGTAATTTATATAATAAGAACTTCAATGTTAACTTTAACCTTAAAACTTAAGTGTATGTACTTTGTTCCAGACGGATCCGCTCTCGGTCGGCGCACGAGCCGCGGCGGATCGGGGGCCGCGGGCTCGAGTTGACGTCATGCTCATCGCTTTCAACCAATCAGCCAACCTGTCTGACCTGGCGCTCGGCCCCGACCTTCCAGCCAGCCCTTTTAGCCTCGCCCAGAAAATCGTCATCGCAATCATCGCCAGCGTCCTTTCAGTGCTCACCGTTGTTGGCAACTCTATGGTCATGATAAGCTTCAAAATAGACAAACAACTCCAAACGATAAGCAACTACTTCCTATTCTCCTTGGCCGTCGCAGATTTCGCCGTCGGCTTGATATCTATGCCGCTGTTCGCCATGTTCACCATATACGGCTATTGGCCGCTCGGGCCGCATGTTTGCGACACCTGGCTAGCGTTGGATTATTTAGCTTCCAACGCGTCGGTACTCAATCTCCTAATTATAAGTTTTGATAGGTATTTTAGTGTGACACGCCCGTTAACGTATAGGGCTAAGAGGACTACACGTCGTGCGACAGTTATGATCGGTGGAGCGTGGGGGTTCAGTTTAGTTTTGTGGCCCCCTTGGATTTACGCGTGGCCGTATATAGACGGCGAGAGGAAAGTGCCCCCTCACGAGTGCTATATCCAATTCATAGAGACTAATCAGTTTATTACTTTCGGGACGGCCATTGCTGCGTTTTATGTGCCAGTGACAGTTATGTGTATATTATATTACAAGATATGGAGGGAAACGAAGAAAAGACAGAAGGATCTACCTAATCTTCAAGGAGGAAAGAAGCACGATTCGTCTAAAAGATCTAATTCAAGGTAGGTTCATGAAAGCTATAAAAAGTTACATCATAAATGGACTATTGCATAGTAACTTCTCTTTTCGCAAAGCCTAAGAATCACTGTCCTTTTTATTTTTATCGATCCCAAAGTTCTCAGAAGTTACGAAACTTAATCGTAGACGAGCAGCATCATTACTTACAATCTGCAACTTTCGGAATGGCCACAAAAAGTTTTACTATAATTCTGTTTGCGTCTCTCAACCCTGATACTTTGATTTAAGTTTTTTTTTCACTTGTACTAAGGTCTGTATTTAGTTGTCATGGTGCTGTATTTAACTGAGAGTTCTGAATTCAACAGTACCGCCCTAAGCGTGTTAGGGCTAAATGACGATAGTTTTTCTCGGGCTTTTTCTTCTCTTTCATGCTAATATTTTGTTTAATAATGTCACTGTTAGAAATTGTTTTAACTTTGTAGTATTAATATTATATAGATATAATTTAAAATTCTCAAATTGCAAGATTTCATAAATTATCTATAGGTATATATAAAACAAAGTCGTGTTAGTTACACCATTTATAACTCAAGAACGGCTGGACCAATTTTTATATTTGATTTTTTGGATTTCTCTTAGGATATTAACGGGATAGGATAATAACTATTAAATCACATATATATATATATATATATATATATATATATATATATATATATATATATATATATACACAAGTAAAATTTATATACCAAGCGCTGGCAAATTACCATTTTAAATATCTATGTAAAACGTACCTAGCGACGAACCCGAGCGAAGAGAGGGTGAGCCGCTAGTACTACATACAACACATTTACCATGTTGCATTAATTAGTCCCTAAAATCAAGCTGGATATACCTAAATTAGGTTTATAATATATATAAATTAGGTTTATAATATATAATTATAGGTATATAAATTTCCATAGTTTCAACTATAACTAAGGAATATTTACATCAAATTATAAATTTTATTTCTAAAATAAAAGGAAAATAAGCAAAGAGGTAATTCAAGAAAATAAATACATATTATGAAATATAAATTCCATGACAAGCATTCTGAACGTGAAATATTCGCTTTGATATGTTAATTGGATCTGTCCAATCATCAGAATCGATATAGATAATGGAACTCGAGTTGTTAAAGTATCGATGAATATTCAGCATCGGATGGAAGAATAACAACGTGTAATTAATGATAATAGTTTTGTTTTTATAACGTCACTGGCTCTTTCCCGCATTTCCATTAACATTAATTTCTCATATTTATCCTCTATACTAATAAATATTAATGTGTCCATCCGTGAAATCAAAATAGCGACCTCATATTGAACTAATACAGTTGTTTGTATGTACATATTATGTATTATACTCAAGTCAGAATTATCCTTAAAAAATATCTCACAAAAGATTACTAGTGTATTCCGCCGAAGAAAAGATTAATGAAGAGTTATTTAATAACAGGATTCTATTACCGAGTAGGGGACTTGGTCACATTATGGGATACGCGCATTTTTTCCCCGGAAAAGGGAAGGGCTCCTGCGGGAAAAGGATAAATAGTTTTATGACCTTTTGTCATTCTTAAAACGAGAGATCGCCAGAATGTACAAAATAAAAGCTGTGAATATTAATTAAAGTTTTAGTTTGTCAGTAGACAAACTAGTTACGTAGTAAACAAAGCTATACATAAAGGATTTTAGAAACTTTAATATTTAAATGCGGTATGAACCTATTCCCAATAATCTTTTAAATATAACCAGTGGGTTTTAAATAACGCACCACTGGATGAAGCCATTTTATATATTCATTGTCACGTAAACGACTTGATTACACACTTGCTAAGGTACCTAAGTAAGTTTAAATAATTGCAGAGATTAAGTGGAATCCCTAGTTATTATTATAAATTGGAAATTGTGCTTCGCTAAAGATATAATAATATATATTTTTTTATTGAAGTTCTAATTCTAATAATTCTTCTTCACTGTTTCCTTTCTATTTTATCTATCTTCTATTTAAATCAATGATGGCTGTTAATTGTAATGTTTTTTTTTTGCTACACTTTAGTGTGAAAGCCAGAAAAGTTTATTTTATGTAATACAAGAGTAAGCTGAAATTTTCTTTACTAAATATAGAAAATAAAAAATCGTCGTAATGTAGTGTGGTTAGTGTTGCAAAAAAACAGTTTTTTTTGTACTGTGAAAAAAACTTAAAAAAAAAACATGAAAGAAATGCGTTTTTTTTTCTGGAGCACGTTTTTTTTCAAGAGTACAGAATTCAAAATTATTAAGATAGTTTCTGTAAAATATAAAATAATACTTAAGTATATAGAGTTTTCTGTTTTTTTTTTTAAACCTACCATACTTTTTTGGTAGAATAGTGCCAAGCTTACATGTGAAAATTCCGACACTGACAAGACTAGTATAGATGGCATTTATACTGAAAGTGATACTGACATTGACACAGAGGAAGTATAAACTTTTATTTTAACTGATTCATTATACTTTATTTAAAAAAAAAACCATAATTGGAAAAAGACAAAGTCGTTTTTTTTCATGTCACATCACTAAGTGTACGTTTTCAAGTGACTCACTCATAATAGATTCGATCTCGTGCGATGTGCGCGTTTTTATTGATTAATTTTAGGTATAATAATAACAATGAACCCGTCCTGGCTTTGCCTTTGCTTTCTTATAAATTGATACAGTTATTTTCTTATATAATTTACAGAATATTGGCCATTTTAAATAAAACTATCTTTTTGGATTTATTCGTGATTTTTTTTGGTTCCCGACGTTTCAAATTCTTTACAGGAAACATGGTCATATGAGGTCAATTATTACAACAAATGACCACGTATGTACATAACAACACACATACAGTACAATGTACATAAGTATAAAAATTCCTGTTGTACAGAGATTTATAAATCTCTAGCTTCCCAATGCGATCCGCATCGTGGAATAGGATAGCGTAGAAATTAGCGTGGCCGTACACTTTTCACTACTAAAGTTTCATCATAACCGGATGAATGATATAGAATATATAGTAAAGCATCGCTTATATCGAAACTAATCGACAAACATCCATTTTTATATAAATCTTAACGCTACAATCCTTAAACCAGATAACATAAACACATCACGATTATCTCCTTGTAGGTATAAACGATAAATTCCCAAACGACAAACTTTTACCCCACGTATCTAATAAAAATACCTATCGCGTAAAAGCTCTTAAAAATTTCAGCGTCTTCAAGTATTAAGGGAGCGTTTAGACGAAACACATTTTAATTTATTATAAGATGGCCATATTTTGTAAACTCCATTTTTGGTTTTATACTGTTATTAAAAGCAGGTTCAAAAATAGATAGCATTTTATAAGTAAGAAAAATTAATTTTGCACCACAATATTATATATTCTATATTATTTGAAATTAATCTATACTAAAATTATAAAGAGGTAAAGTCTGTGATTTTGTGAGTTTGTGAGGTTGTAGGGGGTAATCTCTGGATCTACTGAACCTATTTAGATGAAGTTTGGTAAGAAGATAGGTTGAGACCTTGGGAAGGACATAGGATACTTTTCAAACCGGGGAACATCCCTTAAGGGGGTGAAAATGAGGATAAAAGTTTGTACGGGGATTATTCAACCTAGGGACAACTCGAGCGAAGCGAGGGTGAGTCGCTAACGAAATAAAATTAAGAACTAGCCTTTAAAGAAAAAGACAAACAAAACATGCTTAATGTATTATTACTAAATTATATATAAAATAACTAGTGGAGTTCTAGTAAAATAATAATATATCAGTTATTACATTATTAATAATAAATTGAATTTACACTGTTTTACAGTATATATATTATAAAATTTTAAATAAAAAAACGTGTGTAAGTAGCCTTATCTCTCTTATCATCCTTTTAGACTTCCCATGGCACCTTACGTTGGCACACATTACTCGAAGGCACAAAGATTTACGCCATGTTTGATACTTTATTTAACACATGAATTCTATCTAGTAGGTACTACTGACTTATCCTGACTTCGTTCGGGTGCGTTCCTATGTACATGCACATAGTGTTGCTACAGTTTAATAGGAAGATCTTTTTATAATATATTTGAAGTACTTTTTTTTCATGTCCCGTTCATTTGTTACATTTTGTATATTTAAATAGTAAGTAGTTGAAATAAATTAAATAAATCCAATATAATTGAGAAGCTTTTTTGTTTGAAATCTAATACATGATCATCATCATTATCTCTCTGCCTATTTCCTAAATTACTTGGGGTCGGCGCAGAACGTCATATAGCTTATTGGTCTTGGCAAACATTTTTTGACCGGCCGCCTGCCTGACGTCAACTCTCTTTGGGAATGCTGTTGTTCGCCCGTTATCGAGCAAGGGACTCAAGGTGTGATGTCCTTAGATACTTTAGTCTTCTTCTACGCCAACTACAGGAGGAGATGGGGCAGCCCTATTCTATTCGAGCCCTACACGGCTAAAATTTTGTAGTGTTGACGAGCTTGAGTTTTATTTATTACTAGCGATTTACCCTCGCTTCGCTCGCGTGCGTACGTTTGAATCTTTTTGAGCGAAACCCTAATTCTTTTTCTAAAATAAAAGTTGCCTAAGTTACTTCTTATAATATCAGCTATCTGCCAGTGAAAGTCCCGTCAAAATTGGTCCAGTAGTTTCAGAGATTAGCCGGAACAAACAGACAGATAGATAGATAGACAAAATTTTAAAAATTGTGTTTTTCTTATATAATAAGTACCGTATATAATTCCATATGCATTTAGTATAAAGCTGTTATTTTGAAATTACAAACAGAAACTTCAATTTTATTTATCTGTACAGATTTGCCGTTTCAAAGTCCAATTATAACGAAAATAAATAAATATGCACGTGAAATACACGTGCATATTTAAACAAATGTATTTCAAAACAACACTGAATAGATAAAGCCTAATACGTTTAATTCAACCGGCTATGTAAATTTAAGTTAGAAGAAAATGGTTGACAATTAAATTTATTAATGAAACCGCAGTCGTGTTACGTTTTATATTGTTATCTGGATTAGCATAATCTTCCAATTAACTATCGTCCACATCTTTTTGCACGTGGATATTAAAAGTACACGTGTTAAGTTTTTAGTATAAATACCTATGTATATAGAATTTGTGAAATCTTTGTTTGTTTTTATCTAACTTTGGCTCTATTTAAAACTATGGTTACGTATTTAAAAATAATAAATTTTATATTAAAACATTTATTCAGCATTAAATTGTTACAATTTTTACTCAATTCCACCATTTTGGAAAGAAGTCTTTCAGCCCTGAGAAGAAGATTAAAATGGATCTTTTTTTTAATTTTTTTTTAATATTGACAACTAGCGGCTCACTCTCGTTTAAATCGGGGTCGTCTCTAGAAAAACCAAAATAAATCTATTCCACGCAAACCGTACATTTTCCGGGATAAAAAGTAACCTATGTGCTCTTCCAGACTATAATCTATTTCTGTGCCAAATTCTGTCCAGATCCGTTCAGTCGTTCTGGCGTGATTGAGTAACAAACATCCAAACATCTAAACTTTTACATTTATAATATATTATGTAGAAAGCGATATCATTGTCGAGGAGTTGATTAGTAAGTTTGAAAAATGTCTGAAAGATGGTAAAATAAAGAAAGTGGTTTTTGATATTTAATTTTGTGATAAGAGTCTTTATAAAATTAATATATTATGTAGATAGTAAGTACGTCAAGGAATTTTAGTATCTCGTGTGGCAAAGGTAGTGTTTCTCTAGGATGGCTAAAGTTGGTTAAAAAACTCCTTTAGTATGCAAAGACTTTTTGTTTTACTGTCGCAAGCTTTAGTTACTAAGTTCTAGCCGTATGAAATTTGTGTTTCGTATTGCTCATACTTATTCAAATAAGCTAGCGACTCATCCTCGCTTCGGCCGGGTTTGTCCTTAGTTACGTTTTAACGCTTAGTATAAACTAGCGACTCACTCTCGCTTCGCTCGGGTTCGTCCCTAGTTACGTTTTACTGCTAAACTGAGCTAAACGTTGATAAGTCAGTCTGTGAGTCGCGAGTAGTAAATAAAAATAGTAATTGCGAATGTACCTTAGGTGATAGACATATAATATTGCGAACTTCCCTGTATAACTTTTTAAAACAAAATTTTGTTGAAATCGGTTCAGTACTTTTTGCGTGAAACGCGTACAGACAAAGAGACAAACAGACAAACAGACAAACAGACAAAAAATTTAATAACTATTGTTTTGGGGTCTATATTGTATACATAATACGTTACAGTCATTGTTTTTAAAAAATATTTCATGTACAGATTTCGCTAAGTTACTGCTTTATTATAGTATAGATAACGTATAAGAAAACAGTAATATCATTTAATAAAAATAGTTATAGCGAGTGTACTTTAGGAGATAGACATATATTGTTGAGAACTTTTCTGTAGAAATTTTTAAGACCTACAATTTTCTAGTACATTGTTTTGATGTATCTCTTAAGGTTCAGCCAGCGTTAGCCATAGAAATGTCTAAAAACGACTCGATAGAACCAGTCATTGCGTTTTCCCGCGGGAACGAAAAATGTGCCTGTAGTAAAAGGTATCCTAAATGTTGACCCGAGTGATAAGCTATCACTATACAAAATTTTGTTAAAATCGGTTCAGTACTTTTTGTGTGAAACGCGTACAGACAAAGAGACAAACAGACAAATAGACAAACAAACAAAAAATTTAATAACTATTGTTTTGGGGTCTATATTGTATACATAATACGTTACAGTCATTGTTTTTAAAAAATATTTCATGTACAGATTTCGCTAAGTTACTGCTTTATTATAGTATAGATTTCTCAGAGATGAGATATTTTCCCGCAGTAAAATGTATCATAATACCAAATTTCATCAAAATCTACCTAGTGGGTTTCTCGTGATAGTTTTAAGTTGTAAGTTTTTGGTCTGGTCACAGACAGACAGACAAAAATTCTTAAAACTATAGATTCGGCCTCTGTATCGATAATAACGATTATTTCAATAAGATTTTTCAAAAAATATTTCATGTACAGATTCGAATCAGTTAGAATTTTATTACAGGTATGTAAAGATTAAGGAAAAGTTATTTTTGTGAATAGAAACACTTTAGTTTTATTATCGACTAGCGACTCACCTCGCTCTGCTCGGGTTCATCCCTACTTACGTTTTGTAAAGATTTCTCAGCGATGAGATATTTTTCCGCAGTAAAAAGTATCCTATATGTTGACCCGGATAACCAGCTATCATCATACCAAATTTTATCAAAATCCCTCCAGTGGTTTTCCCGTGATGCGGTAACAGACAGACAGACAGACAGACAAAAATTCTAAAAACTACAGACTCGACCTCTGTGTCAATAATAATGTCTATTTCAATAAGATTTTCCAAAAAATATTTAATGTACAGATTCGGCTTAGTTACAATTTTATTATATGTATAGATAGCAATTATCAAGCAATTAAATTGGATTTTAAAAGGAAAAAATACAAAAGCGTTAATATTGATGTATATTTTTGAATACAAAAATTACGAATTTCATTACATTCTTTAGCCCTATATAACCCTTCTAGAAAAAAATCTAAAATTCTTTCTTAGCGCTAACCTTTGTTTTATAAAGTCATAATTTCATGCTTCAAGACACGCCACTTTAAGCTGTGCATTATTAACCAGTCAATGTTAGAGTTTTATTAAGTAGATTAGCAGTTCACCCTCGCTCCGCTTGGCTTCGTCCCTACTTACGTTTTAACGTTTAGTATTGATTTCTCAGAAATGAGATATTTAAAGTAAAAAATATCCCGTAGTAAAAAATATCCTATATGTTGACCCGGAAAATCATCATACCAAATTTCATCAAAATCCCTCCAGTGGTTTTTCCGTGATGGGATCACAGATAGAAAGATAGACAGAAAAAAATTCAAAAATTATAGATTCGGCTTCTGTATCGATAATAATGATTATTTTAATAAGATTTTCCAAAAAATATTTAATGTATAGATTTGTCTTAGTTAGAATTTTATTATATGTATAGACTAGCGACTTACACTCGCTCAGCCCTTGGTGCCTAATGTTATTACAGGTCAAACAAAATACTCTATCTATATACATTACAGGTAATCATCTATACAGATAAATAAAATTGGAGTGTCTGTTTGTAATATTAAAATAACCGCTTTTTACTAAACGCATATGGATGGATGTATACACGGTACATATACCAAAACAATTTTTTTTACAATTTTTGTCTGTCTGTCTGTCAATAAACTTCAGTATTTATTATAGTAATCCAATATATTTGTTAGGCTCGAAACATGAAATTTTGTATTAAATGAAAAATAAAAGTGTATCACAAACAACAATGACAATAGTGTTCTATTTCATCTAACAATAGAGGCTGCACTGACTAAGATTGATAAATGGTGAGTTGCTATCGGGAATGGGGAACCGCTGCAAATTAATTACGTTTCAACATTGCGTTGGTATAAACAGTGTAATTAACTTTAAAATTCGATCCTTTTGATGTATTTTGCTGATTAATTATCTTAACTCTCAGAAAAGTTGATATTTCATATGTTAATTATAAGTTTTTCCTTTATTAAAGACTAGCGACTCCCCATCGCTTCGCTTCGGATTCGTCGCTAGACAAAAACAAATCTATCCCACGGGAACTGTACATTTTTCCGGGATGATATATAGCCTATAGCCTTTCTCGGTTAACGGGCTATCTAATGCAAAAAGAATTTTTCAAATCGGCTCAGTAGTTCCTGAGATTAGCGCGTTCAACCAAACAAACAAACAAACTCTTCAGCTTTATATATTAAAGGACTAAAATATAGAAGTCTAGATGCCTAATTGACACGCATGTGCGTGTTAATTAAATAACTAGAAGCTCACCCTCGCTTCGCACGGGTTTTGCTTATAGATAAACAAAAACAAATTTATCCCACGGGAACTGTACATTTTACCGGGATACAAAGTAACCTACATGCTATTCCAGATTTGATCTATCTCTGTGTCAAATTTCATCTAGATCCGTTAAGCCGTTTTGGCGTGATTGAGTAACAGACATCCAAACATCTAAAAGTTCACATTTATAATATTAGTAAGATAAAAAAATAAATTAAAAAAAAAACACTGTGAAAATGTCAATTAAAAAAATAGAAACAAGATGTGGTACACATGTTTTTTAATTCCTGTGAGTCGTGTTACGTGTATAATATAGGTCAAACACATAACCTTTCTTTTGAGATTCGCTGCAGTTGGGTAAAAAATAACAATTTAATCTATTCAACGATATTCTTTTAACTCCGTATATACATTACTTTTTACTGCTTATAAATAATTTCCTATACACTATAATAAAGTAAAAGTCAAACGATCTCTAGAAGTATTGGACCTGAAAAAAGTACTTACTTATATAAAACTACGCCTTTCTAAACTAAGTCTTTTTATTGACAATTTAAGCGAAGACGCGTGAAAAAGCTAATATTTTATAAGTGGCCTCTTTGTTCTCTTCAAAGAAACTCATCTCGCTTGAAGTGTAAGCATTACAACAGTTATAGGGGACTACATATATAATATACATATCTAGTTAATGTCGTGTTATGAGGAAACTCAGAACGGGGCAAATGAAACTGAAATAGTCAATGATTTTGCTTAAATTGCTTAATTCTAAGACTGGAACGTTGTATTTTTGAAAAAAAAAATGTTTATTCTAACTAATATAATATTTTAAAAATAACATTTTTAACGTCATAATATTATAAACGTAAAATTTTGTTTGCAAAAATTTTTTTTTGTTCATATTACATTAATTTTAGTTAAAAAAAAAAAAAAACAGAATAATGGCGCATATTTAACCATCCGTTTTTTACCATTGATGATTCTTTCTTCTTCATTCTTCCATTAACCTCCGGAATCCATCATCAGTTCAGGTCGATGGATTCAAATTAATTTGATTTCATCATTTTCATCTGAAATTCACATAATTACGAATCTTACTAATCTGTATAAATATCATAAATGTGAAGTTTGTGAGTATGGATGTTTGTTACTCTTTCACGCCAGAACGGCAGAACGGATCTGGATGAAATTTGGCACAGAGATAGATTATCCTGAAATAACACATAGGCTACTTTTATTCCGGAAAAATGTACGGTTCTCGTGGGATAGATTTGTTTTTTCTTGGGATGGTGAGTCGCTAGTTAATACTTTAAATTAGAAAAAAGGTTAAATTTGTTTTAGGGAGAGTGTAGTGTGCAAATATAAGTAAAAATCCATAGTTAAAAGTCTTATGTAAAATGAAATGTTTATTTCTAGAATGTTAGTTTATTTTTGACTAACGACTTACCCTCGGTGTGCATTACAACTATAGTCGATAAAATAATTCAACCGCCATTTTTCCGGATTTCAATGAAAGTTTTAAAATAACTTTCATAGAAGTCTGAAAAATGGCATTTTCTGATAGTAAACACATTTTTACCGAAATAAAAATACCACCCAGTGGTAATATAGCTTCATATGAATTAAAGAATTTTCAAAATCAAATCAGTAGTTTCAGATATTATTCCCTACATACCAACTTTACTTAGGTGAATTCTCTAGCAAATATTAGCTCATTATAAAAAAAAAACAACTTAAAACATAGCTCCCTTTTAATAAAAGCTACAGAAACCAATTTTTTCTTCCCCAATTTTCATTGTGGCGCCATCTGCGTCCATGCCATAATTCCATCCCTGTGTCGAAGCCAAATGGTAGATTAATAAATTTTCCTGTTATATGTACTGCAATATTATAATACACGTAATAGCCTAACTTATACGTATATTATATCGCCACTTTAAATAATTAGTAGGTACTAAGCTTTATACATACAAAATGAAGTTATCGACAAGCGTTTGTATGTACGTCCGTATATAGACTGTTAACCTTGAGAACTGAATGAATTTGGATGCGGTTTTTGCAGTTCTGATCTGCATTTGTTCAAGATTATATGTGGGGATTTTTTTTATTTATATAGAAAACGACAGTGGTAGCCCAGTGGTAACGCGCTCGCTTGGGAAACCGAGTGAAGCGGGTTCAAATCCCGGGTCTCGCACTTCTGATATTTCCATGTGCGAATCATTTCTAACATGATTACCCCTTGCCTTACGGTGAAGGAAAACATCATGAGGAAACCTGCATGTCTGAGAGAACCTAGCAAGTTTTCGAAAGACATGTGAAGTCCGCCAACCCGCACTTGGCCAGCGTGGTGGGCTATGGTCTGATTCTCGTCGTATTGAAGGGAGCCCAGTGCCCAGTAGTGGGACGTTAAAAAGGGCAAAATACACATACATAGAAAACGATTAAGTTACGATTTATTCATTAAAATCAGTTGAGTATCGCCAGTAAATTATTTCAAAAGAATCGTAACCATACTTTTCCATGTACACAAAATAACACTTTAGACTAAATAAATAAATAAGTATGTTGGGACATTAACACAGCACCATCTAAATTCATGGTAAACTACGAGACCTGTGTTATATGGATACCAGATAGTTGTTACTACACATATATAACTTGAAATATATACATATTATAAATATATTATATACAGTATATTGTTAGTTCAGTTTTTGGTGTTAAGTTAACAAGGATAGTACATCCGACCTATCACTCATGTTGCCATATCAATCTTATTCAAACCACACCTTTACCTTTGTGAACTTCTGAGACCATTTCTTCTTAGAATATAATTACTTATGTTAACTATACATATAATAAAATTCTAAGTCGAATGTATACATTAAATATTTTTAGGAAAATCTTATTGAAATAGACATTATTATCGATACAGAGGCCGAATCTATAGTTTTTAGAATTTTTGTCTGTCTGTTTGTGACCGCATCACGTAAAAACCACTAAAGGGATGTTGATGAAATTTGGTATGATCATAGGTGGTTATCCAGGTTAACATATAGGATACTTTTTACTGCGATAAAATATCTCATCTCTGAGAAATATAAACTAAATGTTAAAACGTAAAAATAAATAAAATTGATTCAAATTTTCTTAAGATATTCAATGTACCTACGTAACTTTTAAAATGCTTATAATGAAATTTAATTTGGAGATTTTATTACATCGTTGGAGCCATCAATAATCCTGGCTTGCGGCAAGTGTTTGACAGGTGATTGAATATATATCGTTATCACCTTTTATATATACTTCTTATATTTACTAACTAACTTTTGCCCATGGCTTCTCTCAAGTGATAGGCACTATCGATATCGATATATATGATAATACAAAAACAAATCTATCCCACAGGAAAAGTATATTTTTCCGGGATAAAAAGCTTATGTGCTATTCCAGACTATAATCTATCTCTGTACCTTTCATCCAGATGCTTTCAGCCGTTCTGGCGTGATTGAGTAATATCCAAAGATCCATCTAAACTTTCACATTTATAATATTAATAAGATTTCGTGGACTTTTGTTTTACATCAACCTATTCGTAGCATAAGCCTGCAAATAGAATATTATTATTAAGAAAAATTAATATGATCCATCTCCCACGTCGTGCCACACGGCCATCTGCATTTTACTTCGTTATAGCTTAGCGTACTTTCTGACCTGCATTTTTTACGGTAATTGCTTTTCTCCTAATACTCTTAAAGAGGTTTTAAAATGCAAAAAAAGAAAAACATGTCCTGTAGTTTCAGATATTAGCGCATTTAAGTAGGCTTATTTATTGAGGAAGGTTCTAAGCTATCTAGCTATCCTTCATCACACTATACGACCTAGGAGAGGGGAGTAATCCTACAAAATTTCACGATGGGGACCACGAGAAAACGCTGGTATAATTTAAAACCCATTAAGTATTGCTATAGCAATAAGCATTAAGTATTCTATGGAACTTGCCAGGGAATGGTTGGATATAGTATTTATACATACATATATATGTGGATATATGTTTAAAAAATCTTTATTCTAGTCTCATCTTTTTTTATTTTATTTTATTTTTTATTTTTATTTATTACAGGGAATATAGTACGTACAATTTACATTAAAAAAAAAATAAACACATTTATCAGGTAAGTTTCCATAAATAAGAAACACATAATTAGAAAAGTAGAAAGCATAAGGCTAAATTAAAGAAAAAGTTGACACATACGTATACACATATAAGTATACTATAAACATAATTAAGTATTAAATATTATGAAAATTATTGGACTATGTTATTAATGAATTTCTTGAAATTTAAACAGAACAGTTCATTATATCTATATGGTTAAAGTAATCTTAATTTACTATTGACCAAAAATTGTTTTGTGTACTTTTAAAGTATATATATATCTTATTTATGAAACGACACATGCATCGATCAGAAAATACTGATACACAATCAGCGGCAAAAATTGTCCTCAGCGAATGAGCGCTCATTTGAACCTTTGAGCGCGCTATTAATTTATAATTTTGTTTGTGAAAATAACTTTAAGCATTGCATTTAAGGTTCAATTTACATTGTTGTATATTTATTTCGACTAGAATAATTACCTAAACACAATTGGTGACAGTTTTAAGAGAACTCTTTCATGGGATTGGAATGGGAATTTGGAAAATTGTTAATATGGGAATATGGCAATAAAATCCTTAGTAATATTAAAATGTGGAATATTTCCTGTCTGCTATTCATCAATTTTTATGCGATAGTAATTAAGTAATAGATCCTGTAATTTTTTGCGCAAAGTTCGATAGGTAAATTGATATAGTGGTTAGTTTTCATCACAATTATTCTTTCAAGTTTCATTCATATATAGTAACTGTATATGATAGACTTTTGCAGTGGGCGCGTATTGTATTTATTATAGAACTTAGAACCGTAGCTTCGCTTGCGCTTAAACTACAAAAAAAAACTCAAAAAAAGTAGGTTTCATACAAATTTCAACCCCTATTTTACTCCCTTATGGGATGAATTTCAAAAAATGCCACACGTATTTATTTTATTATATTGAAGAGCATTAATACCAAGTTTCAAGTAATTCTGATCATAAATATTTTTTTGGATTGTATTATAACGCGGGAAAAAGTAGCGTATGTCACTCTCCTGCCCTCCAAATATCACCACACAAAAATTCTCGCCAATCTGTTACTCCGTTTCGACGTGAAAGAAGGACAAACAAACAAACACACTTTCACATTTATAATATTAGTAAGTATAGATATGCGCATAAAATCCTTAAATAAAAGACTCGGATAGAGATTATTTGTTTTTATTTTTTGTTATATTTCATCACAGAAACTATTGTCATATGCTTTTTCAAAGTTTCATACAGTAAGAGCAGTTTGTTTCCACGCGAGACCAACTTATTTGCGATAAAATTTCAGTGTTCAATGTATTCCGAGATTCAAAAACCTTTGGTTTCATATACATGTACTCGTCCGTACGTTTGTTGAGTTTTATTACCATATGCTGAAAGGTTTTGTATATATGTATATATATATATATATATATATATATATATATATATATATATGTATATATATGTACATATATTAATGTATTTTGCTCTTGGCTTTACTCGTATGTTATGATGTAGGGTAAGTATATAGTATTTTTTAATATATTGTAATTATATAAACATTATGTTATGTATGGAAAAATATTTGTGCTACAGTAGCAATGACTACAGTAAAGTATGTATATTGCTGGAAGAAAAATTGTTTGCTTTTTTGACCTCAAAAAAAGAGGGGTTTTTTTTATTTATTTTTTATTTATTGGGACATTAATACACGGCATCATCTAGTTCCATGGTAAGCTTCGAAGCTTGTGTTATGAATACTAGATAGTTGATACACTACATATATATAACATTAAGTACATACATATTATAAATATAAACACCCATGACTGGAGTACAAACATTCGTGCTAATGATATAATGAATGCGGCAGTCGAACCCGCGACCGCTGGCACAGCAAGTAGTCACTTCAAACTAAGCCAAACGTGTGTTTATCCTACAAATATAATTTAATAGATACGTTAATAGTAATACTATAATATTATTTTATTTATAAATACATAAAAAAGGGTATAATGAAGAAAAAATACACCCCTAATGATGAAATAATTAATTTAAAATAAATTATAAAGTCGACGTAGGTACTTTAAAAAAAGTTATAATTAGGAACCATGTTTACATCACTGTTTACGTTTAATTTTATCTCCCCTGCAATTTTATAAAATAAACGAACCAAGTGTTTAAATACGAATGAATATGATGTAATAAGGGAGTTGACTGAGAATTTGCAAAAGCTGACTGTTACGTGTGTGGGATCTATTGAGCGTGTGTAACGTTGCACTTTTATATTCGAGCGTTTAATGGAAAATAATATATTTGATTAATTTGATATATTTGATTATTATATGTATGTGTATGGCATGTGGATATGTGATATTGGCCGATAAGAATGTATTTAAAAAATAAAAAGGACGCGGATATTCTTTTGTTTTCCCTGCGCTTGACAGGGGGGTAGATCTCGGTACCATCCTGTAGTGACCAGTCATAGATTGTTTGTAATACTGAAAATGATTGTTGTAAAAAAATATGTAACTCATTATTTAAAAGATTAAGTGTTGAGTTTCTTGCCGGCTCTTCTCAGCAGCACTGTTTTCCGAATCGGTGGTAGCTTTTATACGGACAAACGTACTGACGATTATAAAAGTACTAAACATAAGAATGCAAGGAATATCTTGAAGTTTTATTGGTAACCCCTTACACGTGTAACATATTTACGTCCTCTAAATTAAGTACTCTAAATTATCACACTGAAACGAATTTTGTACCATTCAGAAAAAGTTCTGTTAAAATCCGATAAGCTGTTAAGAGATTAGTGAGTTCAAATAGAGGTTTACTGTTTTAAAGCTTATTTGGACTGTGATATACTTTTTCACAATTGACGACACGTTTGGCTCAGTTTATACTGATCCTACTTGCTGTGCCAGCGGTCGCGGATTCGACTCCCGTTGGGGCATACATTTCTGTGATTAGCACAAATTTTTGTACTACAGTCATGGGTGTTTATATTTATGATATGTATGTATTTAAAATTATATATGTGTAGTGTATCAACTATCCTGTATCCATAACACAAGACTCGTAGCTTACCATGGAACTAGATGGTGATGTGTGTTAATGTCCTGATATATTATATTATTATTATAATTTTACTTAACTATATTTATCAAAGTTACGTAAATAAGTTAGTCAGCCAAATAACTGACATTGTTTAATGAAAACCATTAAAAAGTTAAGTTAAGCTTTTGTTATTTTTAACCACGACCAAAACTTTTTAATGGAATTTACCGACGAGTCATCTCTCTCCCTTTTCTGTTATTCAAAGGCGCTGTGGACACAGGTAGAAATTGTATAGATAATTGTTTTTACTTGGAATACTTTTATCATGTTTGAACGTGTTCCGAATTGCATAGAAAATAGTGCTGTAACTAATAATGTAAAAAATAATAAATTCTCCGAAAATATGAGAAAATGTGAAAATCAAATCGTCATTAACATCAGCTTTAACATATAATTTAATACCACATCAAATTCTCGTTCGAACCTATAAAAATGGAATAACCATAGTTCGTCACGATTTCTTCATAAATACGATGGCTGTCTGCCAGAGATAGGCCTTGTTAAACTCATTATGTGCAATTTACACTCTAAGCCCGATACAATGACTACTTGACTCTACCGAGATGCTTTGAAAGCTTAAATCGATTACTAAAAATATCGCTTCACTATGTTTTAGTAAAACTTGAGCTTAGAGATATAATAACGTTGACTTTAACTCATTTAGTCGGACTCTCTCGATTTCAATCGATTTTATTCGGTATCAGTATACATTAATGTATAAATATTTTCAAAATATTTATCTGTAAATTAATATAATGAAATGGTGTTGGTAAATGCATCACTTGAGAACGGCTGAACCCATTTGGTTAATATTTTTTAGGAAAAAAAGTTCTAATAATTACCCTTAAGTCGCCATATAATTTTTCCTGGTATTTATATAGGAAAACCTTTTAAGCAAGTCATTTTAATAATAAATAAATAAATATATTGGGGCATAAACACACAGCACCATCTAGTTCCATGATAAGCTACGAGGCTTGTGCTATGGATAATAGATATAGGTATATATTATACATATAAACATTCATGACTTGAGTATAAACATTCGTGCTCATTACACAAATGAATGCCCCCAGTGGGACTCGAACCCGCTACCGCTGGCACACAAATAGGGTTACTATAAACTGAACCAAACATGTCATGAAAAAGGAATCATGAAAATTGGTTTGCAGTTGATATCGAGTTATTTAAATAAAAAAATCATATATCTGAATTGGATATCGTCTTTTTGAAGATAAAACAATTTACATAAGAAATATGTAAGTACTACTATTGACAGAAACAAAACGCAGACGTGCTATGATTATTTACTATTTAACTATTTGTATATATTTCTTAATGGAAAGAACGCGTGAAGCTAATCTAATTAACTCGCTTTTCTATAAAAAAATTCTATAGACTGTAGAGTGGTGGATCAAACCCACATGTCACCCATAATGTACTCGCAGGTGAAGGATAGTTTACTCAGCAGTGAGGACCTTAATAGGCTATTACTTTTATTCCTTTTTTATAGATAGTTATTTCAGGTGACTTCATTACGTGGTTGATATAAAATTTTATGTCTGTTTTAAAACCGTGCTGTACTTCAAGATTACTGATATCGTTATTTTATGTGTTTAATCGTAAATATTAAAAATCTGAATCGATTTTTGGCTAATAAATGATATCGATGTTCTATTTATATTATATGAATGATTCTCAAGAATATATTTTAACTTTAATTGTTAACATAGCTCTGAAAATTTTAGATAAAGTTAAAATATTAAAATATTAAAGAAACTGTATTTTTTCTTACCAAATTTCATCTAAATCGGTTCAGTAGATCCAGAGATTACCCCCTACAACCTCACAAACTCACAAACTTAACCTCTTTATAATATTAGTATAGATATACCGCAATTTATACTGTAGTCATGGTGATAGGAGAGACCTCTCTAGTGACCATGATTGTTGTTAAAAATTCGAAACGTCCTGAACTTTAAATAAAAAAAAAATCATGAATAAATCCATAAGTAGTTCCTCCGAAAACCCGTATTTTTTTTTATTTAAAATGTAAAATATTCGTGTAAATCTAAGAAAGTATTATATTAATATATTAGGTGTTTTATAGCTAGTACATAATATGTCCCTATTGATATGTAAATCCCTTATAACTGGTGCAGTTGACTTCCTGCAATACATATACGGTCTTTAACAGATGCTACCATATAGTTTGAGAAAAGTTTATTTGATAATAAGAGATGCATAAAAATTTACTTCTTAATTTTAGTGTTAACTCCATATATAGAGTATAGATGCAATAATTCTGGCAAAAATATACTACATACTAGAAGCTTTGTATTTCATTATTTCTTCATGCTGTAACGTTTTCAGCCCTTTTTAACGGCCCACTGCTGGGCACGGTCCTCTCTTTTGTACCAGGGGGGTCAGGCCATAGTCCACTACACTGGCTTAGCGCGGGCGACTGAGCATGTCTTTCAAAAATTTGCTAGGTTCTCTCAGACATGCAAATTTCCTCACGATGTTTTCTTCACTGTAACAGAAGTGGTAATAATGTTGAAAATGATTCGCACATGAAAATATCAGAGGTGCGAGACTTGGGACTTGAAGCCATCTCACTTGGTTTCTAAAGTGAGCGCGTTACCACTACGCTATCACTGTCTTATGGTGCACGCTGTAACGACTCAATCATAATTTTCTATTAACGTGAGCAGAGTCACAAGCAATAACTAGTGTAACATACGTATATCCATTGTCCATATTAAAATTACATCAGTCATGGGTGTTTATATTTATAATATGTTTAAATTTAAAGTTATATATGTGTAGTGTATCAACTATCTGGTATCCATAACACAGGCCTCGTAGCTTGCCATGGAACTAGATGGTACTGTGTGTTAATGTCCCAATATATTTATTTATTTATTATTATAATGACTTGCTTAAAAGGTTTTCTTATATAAATACCAGGTAACTTACTATGGAACTAGATGGTGCTGTGTCTTAATGTCCCAACATATTTATTTATTTATCAGTAATACCACCTTCCGATTCCGGTTCCGGTGCTCGAATACGTCAGACGTTTAACTGCAACGCTCCTGTATTTTATTTAATAACACTGGCAAATATCATAATCTCGGTGAATAAGTGCGGATCTAAGACTTTTAAGTGTTTGTGCTTCAAAAATCATACAAAACATTACAAAGAGCATTGGTTTTGGGGAAGAAATAATAAGGAAACACATTCTGCAAAAACAAGTGAAATTAACCGTTAACTGTCAAAGTGTCAAACTATACCAAAGACTAATAGAAGTGACACAGATAGTTCCAACATAACAGATAAAAAAATATATTCGTTCAGAAACTGGAACAACGTTCCGTTCCTTTCAACGACAAAACTACGTTCCATTCTACCGCAAGATGTCAACTCAGCTGTCACCAGAAATGTTACTTTTATTAGAAAAAATGGATGAAAAACTTAACCTCCAAACTATTACTATAACAGAAAATATAACAACAGCAGTACTAATTCAAGTCGATGAAAAAATAAAACCAATATTAGAAGAAAATGCCAAATTAAAAACCGAAATTGACAAACTTAACAGAAAAATAGAAAATCTGGAAGCTAACGGGAAGAGAAATAACTTATTAATACATGGGATTCCGGAACAGAAAGATGAGACTGAAAAAGATCTTAAAACTGTCATAACTACAACGCTAAATGAAATAGATATTATGCTGAAGGATGAAGAAATAGATAGAATGCAAAGACTAGGGAAACCAGATAAAGGAGATGGAAAAATCAGACCAATCCTACTTACTACAACAACCCTACAAAAGAAAATTCAAATACTAAAAAATAAGAAAAAAATGAAACCTAACACTTACATAACACAGGACCTTACAAAAGAAGCTCAGATCAAAAAGAAGGAAAGAAGAAGAAATGAGAAGAAAGGATTTGAAAAAAGGAAGAGATCCGAAACCCCTAGCCCTAAAACTAGTTATGAGAGAAAGAATAATGATCCAAAAGTTATAAAGCGGGATGCCTTTCAATACCTACGGGACAGATCACACGCACTTCCAGACAAACAAAGACACCCTATGGAAAACACGGGCACCACGACCCGGAAAACCACAGCACAATAAGCAACAACAACCAGAGAAACTCCCACCACGGCTGGTCCCCGCGGGAGATCTGGATATAGACCATCACCCTCTAACAAGAAGGGACAATACATTTAAGATTGCAACTTTAAACACAAGAACCCTCAGAACAGAAGAAAGTCTACAAGAGTTAGAAAAAGCACTAGAAGACATAAAATGGGACATTCTGGGCATAAGCGAGTTACGAAGACTAGAAGAAAAAATAGAAGAACGCACAGGCTATGTATTATTCCACAAAGGTGAAGTAGCAGGCCAAAAAGGTGTAGGATTCCTGATTAAGCACACACTGAAAAAATACATTCAAGAACTCATTGGAATCTCTGATAGAATAGCTGTGCTCAACATTAACATACCGGGATACAGGAAATTATGGTCAATCATACAAATTTATTCTCCGACAGAGCAAGCAACAAGAACAGAAATCAAACTCTTCTACGATAAATTATCACAAGTAGTATCAAAGTATTCTCATAATCACATTATACTGATGGGCGATTTTAACGCTCAAGTCGGAATTAAACAAAATAAAGAAGAATATTGCATAGGCAACTTCAGTCAAGGAAGAAGAAGTCCCAATGGCGAATTGCTAGTCGAATTCTTATTAGAACACAACCTAACGCTTCTAAACAGTTTATTTATGAAAGATAAGAAGAAGAAGTGGACTTGGATCTCCCCAGATGGTAGCATTAAAAACGAGATCGATTACATAACTTCACGGATACATCAGTTATAACGAAATTCAACTTCAACACTAATCATCGCATGGTAAGAAGTTCCTTAAAAATAAAACCTCCGAGAAAATCTAGAAAACGTATAGCTCCACACAAAACAGAACATTGCAGAGAAGAAACCATAAAGAAAATTGCACAGTCCCTAATAAAAACAGCAGAAGAAATAACAATGAGTACCAACAACACTGAAGTTCTTACAAAATACGAAAAATTAGAACAGCTGTTAACTCAAGTTAAAACAGAGAACAATAAAGGAAATAAATACAAACTAAGTGACACGACGCTACAACTTATAGAGAGAAGAAAAACCTTGCTTCTTACACAACACAAGAAAGAAAATCTCAAATTAATAACCGAAATAAGTAAGGAAATCAGAGAGAGCATCAGAAAAGATAGAAAAACCAATAGACTCAAAACATTGGAAAAACATATAAAGAGAACAGGAGGAATCAAAAAAGCGCTAAAGGAACTGAGAGAAACAAAGAAGGAATGGATACCAAAACTCAATAAAAAAGGAAACATTTCTTCAAACAGAAAAGAAATAAATGAAATAGCTACTAAATTTTACCAGGACTTATATTCAAACCGCAACGACAGACGAACACAAGAACAAAGGAAAAACTATGACGAGGGAAACAACAAATGGGAACCCGAACCAGAAATCCTATCTAGTGAAATAGAAAAAGCTATACTTAGCCAGAGGATGGAAAAATCCCCAGGTCCTGACAAAGTTACGAACGAGCTCCTCAAAGGCACCCTCGAAGAATTATTACCCATACTTACATCAATATTTAACGAAATATTAACTACTGGTATTATCCCTACACAGTGGAAAACAGCACACATCATACTCATATTCAAGAAAGGACAAAAGGAAGACATAGGAAACTACAGGCCCATAAGCTTAATGTCGAATATCTACAAAGTATTCTCCAAAGTCATTTTGGGAAGAATAAGTAAAAAGCTTGATGAAAACCAACCAAGAGAGCAAGCGGGCTTCAGACAAAAATATTCAACCCTTGACCACATACATACTGTGAAACAAATAGTAGAAAAATACAGGGAATATAATAAGAAACTTTATATGGTATTTATCGACTACACCAAAGCCTTTGACAGCATCAATCACACAGCCTTATGGGAGAGTCTAGAACAGCAGGGGATACCATCAAATTATATCAACATTATAAAGAACATCTATACAAATAGTAAAGCAAGAATTCAACTAGAGACACTAGGGCATAAATTCAAGATCGAAAGGGGCGTAAAACAGGGAGACCCTATATCACCGAAATTGTTCTCTGCTGCTCTAGAAACTGTTTTCCGCTAGCTAGACTGGAATAACTTCGGCCTCAACGTGCATGGCGTAAAATTGAACCACCTCAGGTTTGCGGACGATATAGTATTATTCGAGGAAAATCCGTCACATTTGAAGGAAATGATAAAATCGCTAAACGACGAAAGCATGAAAATAGGCCTATCCATAAACAAACTAAAAACAAAAGTGCTTACTAACTCTGAACCGATAACAATAGAAATTGACAACCAACCACTTGAATATGTAACAGAATACAGTTATTTAGGACAGATAATATCTCACAATGATCAGACCACTAAGGAGATAAACAGAAGAATAGCGAATGGATGGAAGAAGTACTGGGCACTCAAAGAAGTCCTAAAATCCAAAGAGGTAAGCATGCAAATAAAAAGAAAAGTCTTTGACACATGTATTCTTCCTGCCATCACTTACGGTTGTGAAACTTGGGCTCTCACCAAACATCACAGAGAAAAACTGGAACGTTGTCAAAAAGCCATGGAGAGAAGTTTGACAGGAATAAAGAAACAAGACAGAGTAAGAAGTAGCACAATAAGAGAAAAACTAAACTGACTGATATAATTACAAGAATAGATCAACAAAAATGGAGATGGACTGGCCACATGATGCGAGATCCTCAGGAGAAGTGGAGTAAAACTGTCTCTGATTGGTATCCCAGGGACGGAAAACGCAAACGAGGACGCCAACAGACCAGATGGGAGGATGACATAAAACTGACAGCTGGACAACACTGGAGGAGGGTGGCGCGTGACCGATCGCAATGGAAAATGTTAGAGGAGGCCTATGCCAAGAGGCACACCGAACTACGAGACATACTATTATAAATAAACCATATTCTATAAAGTCACACATACAAACAGTTCGGAATAAAGGGCTTATTATTATTATTATTATTATTATTATTATTATTAATACCACCTTCAACCTTGAACGCTTGATAACATTAAATTGTCAACGTTTATTTTAATTTTTTTTAGAAAAAACGTAAGTTGCATAGACCTTGGTAATCGATTTTTGCTCTCGATGCATCTTTGAAAAGTCAAGTGATCATTGTTCTAAGCTCAGTGACTAAATGGCGTTTAAGAGTTTAACGGAGGCCGTTTTATGAATGAAAAAAATAATAACACCCTAAACGTTGTAAAGATTTGATTATTTTAGAAAAGGTTATTAAGAGAAATAAATTATGCAAAACATTCTATCACGTCTGGTTTTAGAAATATTTATTTATCTATACTAATATTAAAAATTGGAAGTTTAGATGTTTGGATGTTTGTTACTCAATCACGTCAAAACGGCTGCACGGCTCTGGATGAAATATGGCACAGAGATAAATTATTTATAGTCTGGAATAGTACATAGGCTACTTTTTATAAGTAAAAAAAAAAACGTAAAAACGTAATTTATATAAATTTTGTATATGTATACTGTTAGTGTTCCATTAAATAAATAAACAATACTTGTTAGTGTTATCTTATTGTATTTATGTATTGCACATTTGTAGCGATGCATCTGAGCCCAAAAGTTCTGAGGGTATTACTACTCGATGTTTAAAATCCGTGCTAAACTTTAGGTAACTTATCTGTTAGTTCACCAGCTGGTATTCAATTTTCTCCCCTAATAAGACCATTACTTAAATAAAGGAAAAGTTTTAATTTTTGTTGACCATAGCTTCTCAAAGTGCTTATTAAGATTTGTGGATGAAAATTTTGTCTTTACTTCCTATGTATCTTTTGCGCCATAAGCAAATCTAACGGAATTCAGTAAATAAAATATACTACACTAGCAGAACTTGCGGCTTCGCTCGCAATCAAACTACGAAAAGTACGAATAATTCCGTAATACATGCTTTTCATATGACTCAATTGGTTTACACCGCATAAACGTACGCTCAAAGCTCCCGACTTTTTTCCTACATCTTTAATAATCATATTCATATTTCAGCCAGTTTTCAAAAAACCTGAATTAAATACACTTAACTCTACATCATAAATTAATCCGTCCATTCGTGAAAACCATATAAAAATCCATTCCGTAGATTTTGAGACAGACAGATCGTGTTCAGACAGACAGCTGCTGGAAGATATCCCCCAGAAGGCAGCACGTTATGTTTAGCAAATGAAAATGTACATATTTACGTACGTACCTACACATTATTGTTTTTTTAATAACATCGTGACCACTAGGAGTTGTGCCCGATCGACAGGAAGAATAAGGGTCTGTTTTACATGAATAAATGAATATTTTGTATTGATGATAATATTGGCAACGTCGCAACGCGCAATACTTTTAGCATAACAAGATATCTATCATAAAATCGATTTTATTTGAACAGCGCAAAAATTACTACGGACTCGTTAACTCTATTTTTATTAACCAACTCATAAAAAGGAAAAGGGTTTCAATTGTTTGTATTTTTTGTTCTCAATCGTTTGTATTTTTTGTTTGTATTTACAAATGTATCTTTATTAATGTACTGATTTTAATAATTTCTTTTCGTTACATCCAACATAGATCCTTAAGTCAAATGGGGCCACCAAATATGTAAATCTTAGTATTGGATCTTATACTCGTAGATAGTCGTACATCTGGAAACCTACAGTAATTGAGATGTTGTTTGGTTTGTGATAATTGCTAAGTGAGGTTAGGACGATGTCAAGAACGTATTGGACTGGCTGAAATACTTCATCGAAAAACGTTTGTGGAAATCAAGTTATGAGAAGTCCAATACGTAAGATTTGTATCTAGTTATTTGAATTTTAGATTGCATAAGTATGTTTTTAATGTTTCTTTTAATGGTTTTTTTTAATGGGAAGATAAAATTGTTATTTACGTTTCTGCTTATATTATTGTTATTCCCTTACTCTACATTATATACTTTTTCCATAAATATCAAAAGTAAGTAAATATAACGCAAAATGACTTTAAAACAGTAAGGCTGGACATACACGGGTAGCTTGAAACAAATAGTATCGATTGCTTCAAGCTGCGACCCCATAATAAACTACAGTCTTCTAACTACACACATAAGAAGAAAAAAATAATTGATCAGGTCTATCTTTTGCAATAGGTACCTAATCACACATTTCTGAAGTCATTGTAAGCCATCGTAACGGACAACAAAAGGAATTTAAAAATGAATAATTATTGGTTAACAATAAACGTCTTGTATTTACAAGACGTTTATTGTTAACCATTGAAATAATATTATTTACTAGCGGTTCACCCTCACTTCCCTCGGTTTCGCATCTAGAAAAACAAAAACAAATCTATCCCACGGGAACCGTACATTTTTCCAGGATAAGAGTACTCTATGTGTTATTTTGATCTATGAGCTATATTATTGTAAATTTTCATTCAAATCCATTTAGTAGCTTTTGCGTGAAAGAGTAACAAACATCCATACATACATATGTATATACATCCAGACATGCATAAATCCTCACAAACTTTTATAATATTAGAATATTTAAATAGTATTGTTTTGTCTTAGATTTTTCTTGTGATTGTTTATTAAAATTATTCGGATATGGAGAATGATAAATTTTTCGTTTCCTTTCATTCAATGCTGAAATAGTCGTATGTTTTTCTTTTTAATCTAATATATTTAAACGAACAATTCTGGTATATTTATATCTTTATATATTTATTTATACCGGCGATCTCGGAAACGGCTCTAACGATTGCGCTGAAATCTTGTATGTGGGGGCTTTCGGGGACGAAAAATCGATCTAGGTTAGTCTCATGTCTGGGAAAACGCGTGTTTTCGAGTTTTCATGCGGTTTTCTTTTGCATTCTTCTACGTAGAATATGGTTGCTAATTTTGCACGCTCGGTTGGATACAAATTTTTTACTTTTTTTTTGTATTTATTCAAGTTTTTAGTTTTTTTTTTATCTAAAAAATACGATATAACAAAAAAGAACTCCGAGAGAAGCTCGGTCGCCAGGTACTATAAATTAAATAACACATGAGTTGCACTAAAAAAATAATTTTCGACTTATTACTAGCAGTACCTGGCGACCGAGCTTCGATCGGTGTTCTTTTTTGTTATATCATATTTTTTACATTAAAAAAAAAAAACTAAATACTTGGATAAATACAACAAAAAAAGTAGCACTTTGTATCCAATATCCAATATGATCCATATAATGTTAATCTTGCACCTTGGTCGCTTGACCACGATGCTTATGCCTGAGTGTAAGAAATACGAACATAAATATCGAACATATTCTGCGTAGAATAATGCAAAAGAAAACCGCATGAAAACTCGAAAACACGCGTTTTCCCAGATATGAGACTAATCTAGATTGATTTTTCGCCCCCGAAAGCCCCCCCATACCAAATTTCAGCGAAATCGTTAGAGCCGTTTCCGAGATCGCCGATATAAATAAATATATAAAGATATAAATATACAAGAATTGCTCGTTTAAATATATTAGACTAGGAGTGCTATAATTTAACATCAAACTTTAAAAGTTAATAGTATTTTAGAAGAGACAAATATAAAAAAATAGTGGTGACGAATAATAAGCAAATTATATCTAGGTTAAGTGTGTTTTGAAAATAGTTCTTATAAGAGCTTTACTAAATATATAATTCATGGTAAAATAAAATGAAAAGAGCTTTCAAAACAAAAGCAGCCATAAATTGCTTTGCACGGAAGTGAATGTGCTTTTTTAATTAGACACTTGTTTTAACTAAAATCCCGAAATGTGTTTTTAAATAATTTTACTAAAATATACATAATATTAACTTTAAACTTTAAAGTAAATTAAGGCAAATACTTTTTTCATTATTAATTCTTAATAATAAAACTTTAAAAAAAAAGTGTGTGCACTTATGTACGCACGTAAGAACTTATACTTCTTTGGCGTAACAGAACAAAAATAGCTAATGATTTCATCCCGTACGTCACAACTCTCGGTTTGTAAAAGGAATGATATATTATAATATTATAATTATTATTAAAATAATTAAATAAGGCATATTAGGCTTATTATAATCATATATTTATAGAATATCATTGAAGGAAAAAAAATAATATTATATATCGTTAATCAGACAATAAAAACGGTTACCATGGCAACAAACAGTTATCACTTATCAGCCAACTTCGTTATGTCGCTTTTTGGTTGTCGGTGTGTGCGCGCATAGTAAAAATTTTACTCTTATAATTTTTTCCAAATGTCCCAAGAGAAGTATAACTTCAAAAATGAAAACCGTCTTCAAAAAACACTAAAAAGTAAAAAAAAAATATAACTAAACGGGGTTTTCATCTACTATGGATACCCAATCAGATATTTTCGATGTCGGTGCACGTCGACATTGCTTTAAGATATGAATATCTATTACTTAAACATGACAGAGTATAAACTTTAATTATAGCTTAAAATATTATACATCAGTTTGTGATGTAAGCTTTGCTTTGATTTGTATCGGCTTTAGTGTAGACATAGTGATGTCCTCCTGACCGATTCCGGCCACGGCGGCCAATCTCATTAAGACTAGCCAACTGCGCAGGAGATATTATAGTGCACAAGTGTACGCGCAGACACAAGTGCACTCTCTATTCCTGTCACTCTCATACTTCGGTGGGACGACTATTCGACACGACCGGTGAGAGTTAAGGCGCAGGACCGACGGCTTTACGTGCTCTCCGAAGCACGGGGGTGAAACACCGCCAACTCCCCAACTCCGGGCTGCTACTGAGACTTACTAGACAGAAAGACTCAATAACTAAACTTGGCCCGACCCGGGACTCGAACCCAGGACCTCCGGGTGCACAGTCGTACATGCTAGCCGCTACACCACCGAGGCAGTTAAATACAGGCAGTTGGTAGACATAGTAGTAACTAAGTAAAAAGAAAGTACATATTTTAAAAACTCAGTACGTGAAATATTCAATCCTTTCCTATTTTCTTTACTTAGGAGTTTGAGGTTATACCTAATCCAAAAAAAAATCATCGATATTTCAATGATTTTTTTGATTGAGATTGATTTTTTTACAGTATAGTATGTTGATTTACAGTGTACCTATTACTATTGTACTACACTGTAAAAAGTTATGCGTGGTCAAATGTAAAAAAAATATACGTGTCGAATCGCGAACATCCTCCTTTTTTTTGTCAGTTAATAATACAATAGAATCAAAATACACTTGATTGAAATAGACTTTTACAAGCATTTTTGGAAGGTCGACTGTTACATGAATTTATTAAATGTTTTTAAATATGAGTCCGCTTTGAAAATTGAGGAGAAAAACTCAACGTTATAGAGCTCATGTTTTATCACGTTACTTCCAGCCTCGATCTGGCCCTTTCTCATAAGAGATAACGAAAATATCTGAGAGTATTTTACAAAAAAATATTTCTTCTTTTTATTCGAGTGCGATGGAACCCAATGGAGGTTTATTTATTTATACATGTGTTACATTTTCCTGTCAGTCTGTATCTGTGTCTTATTGAAACGGTCATTATTATCGGTCCAGAGGCAGAATCTTAGTCCATTGAAAAGTTACATTTGGGGTTGCATTTGTCAGAGGACGCAATTTTATTTTTTAGATATCAAGGAGGGGTTAGTGTAAAGTTAAATCCAAGTTTGTGGGGTTGCAACTCTTGTCCCACGGCCGCCATCTTGGAAAAAGTGGTACAAATGGTTTTTATGGTTTATCTGACAAACTATAGGTCTCACAAAAATTATATTAAAACATTTATGGTTGTAAATAAAATTCTCTACAACTTTGGTCATGTAACTTTTAGTCGTAGAACCAAAAATAACAAAGTTATAAGTGAAAATCGATGAAAATTTGAGAAAATAATTCTATTGGTCGTTATTACTTTTTTTCTGATCATTTTAAAAAAAAAATATATCAGACTATTTTTATAGAGGGCTTCTTAAGGAATAATATATAGTTTGTCAGATAAACCATAAAAACCATTTGTACCACTTTTTCCAAGATGGCGGCCGTGGGACAAGAGTTGCAACCCCACAAACTTGGATTTAACTTTACACTAACCCCTCCTTGATATCTAAAAAATAAAATTGCGTCCTCTGACAAATGCACGCTAAGGTGAAAAAAATGTAACATTTCAATGGACTATCTGTAATTTTTAAAATTTTTATCTGTCTGTCTGTCTGTCTGGGAATGCATTACGAAAAAACCACTGGACAGATTTTGATGAAATATCGTATGATAATAGCTGGTTACTCAAGTTGTTGACTTGGGATAGGATCTTTTTACTGGAAAATATGTCATCTCTGAGAAATCTATACTAAACATTAAAACGTAAGCAGGGACGAAACCGAGCGGAGGGTGATTCGCTAGTGATAAAGTAAACGTTTAGACGTCAAAAGCCAGTCTCTCAAGCATTCAAAGTATTGGATAAAAAATTAAAACAAAAAAAAAAAAAAACAATCAAAACCGTGAAGGAAGCTGAAAAAATTGTTGTTTTTTTTTTGAATAATATCATTTTACATTATAATATTTTGTAATTCAATTTTTATATTTTAACATATTTATATTGTTTACTAAAATATAGAACCTCATCCTTTTTGAAAGTGATAAATGAGAAGATACTAATAATTTGCCATGTACCGATTCGTAAACCTTAAAAAAAAATAAACTTGAATATATGTTTTTTTTATTTAATCTATGGACATTATTAGTTGATTTCTCAAAGGCTTTTAAAATAAAGTCGATTTTAATCTTAAATATAACACATGTACTAGGGCGACATATTCTTGAAGGCGGTTTCCTCGCATGGAGTTACAATTGAAGCGCAACACAATGACATGTGTCCTTCCCTTTCACTCCTATGACATGGGTATAATGCTGTCTCACTTGACATGTCCGACAGTGTATCGACTAGAACGATTCAACGTTCTAAATAGACTA
The DNA here is from genome assembly GCA_905404265.1 of Fabriciana adippe. Taxonomy (NCBI): domain Eukaryota; kingdom Metazoa; phylum Arthropoda; class Insecta; order Lepidoptera; family Nymphalidae; genus Fabriciana; species Fabriciana adippe. The sequence continues at coordinate 2,091,036 of FR989993.1, forward strand.
TCTGATGCTCGAGATTGTATGAATGGGATTGAAAACAATTGCTTTGTATTATTGTTTCTCTAATAATAGTGTGGATGAGTATTATATTTTAACATAAATAAAAACCTGGTTCGGTTTTCATTTTAGTGTTATTAAATAATATCGATAATATCATAGACAATAGATACTGATAGCCCACTGGTAATGCACTAGCTTGGGAAACCGTGTGAGTGGGTTCAAATTCTTGGTCTCGCATCTCCGGTATTTTTACGTGCCAATCGTTTTCCAACATGATTAACACTTGTCTTACGGTAAAGAATACCTGCGTGTCTGGGAGAACCTAGCAAATTTTCGAAAGACTTCGCACTTCGCCAGCGTGGTGGACTATGGCTGATCCCCCTCGTATTGAAGGGGGCCCGTGCCCAGCAGTGGGACGTCAAAAAAAGCCTAAATACATGGTTAATATCATAAAATTCTTTGTTATGTTATAAGAAAGAAATATTCTGCAGTTTAGTAAAATTATTTTAAATAAAAAATTATAATGAAGAAATGTGATTCTAAAATCTAAACCTCACGTTGTATGTTTATTTTTAGCTACAAAATATACTTAATTGGACCAGGCTTTATGAACTAATTTTCTTATCTCGCTTTGTTTTGTTTTTCGGTATAAATTTTGAACTAATTTACCGATGATTTAGCTTGAAACTTTAAACACAGCTTAGTATTAACTAGTAGTAACTATGACTTTTGAGATGAGATTGTCAAATATTCACATAAATCTAAGAAAGTACCTATTGATTAAATTGAGATTAAATAAATAAATATGTTGGGACATTAACACACAGCACCATTTAGTTCCATGGTAAGCTACGAGGCTTGTGTTATGGATACCAGATAGTTGATACAATACACATATATATTTTTAAATATATACATATTATAAATATAAACACCCATGACTGGAGTACAAACATTCGTGCTCATCACACAAATGAATGCCCCCAGCGCGACTTGAGTCCGCGACAGCTGGCACAGCAAGTACTGCAAACTGAACCAAATCTGTCGTCTAAGTTTTTTTTCCCTTGAAAGTTTTTATTTAGTAAGTTAGTTTACATTAGTTCTTCTCTTCTCTTAATTTTTCTCTTTTTTTATTTAAATCTACAAGACACTTCTGTTTGAGTATTTCTAAGTTTATTTCCTAGTTTCGACAAATTCAGTTTTAAGCTTGACAATTTAGTGTAGTTCTTGATTAAGAAACCTTACCGAAAGCAAACTCTGTTACTGAATAGTAAAGTAGAATAAAATTGAGCTGATTGTTTTTCTTGCATATTTATAATATATTTATCTAGTTTCTAGAGTAATATTATAAAGCCTAAGAGCGTTTTTGGATTTTTTTTGTTCGTTTGTTCAAACGTGCTAATGTTAGGAATTGCCAGTTAGATTTCAAAAAAAAAAACCTAACGTAATGTTAGCAACGGAGTAGGTATATAGGGTTCCGTAACTAAAGGGTAAAACCGGACCCTATTACTAAGACTCTGCTGTCCGTCTGTCTGTCTGTCTGTTCGTCTGTTACCAGGATATATCTCATGAACCCTGATAGTTAGACAGTTGAAATTTTCACAGATAATGTATTTCTATTGCCGCTATAACAACCAATACTAAAAAAAGAATAAAATAAATATTTCAGGGGACTCCCATACAACAAATGTGATTTTTTTGCTTTGCAATATTTAGTAATATATTCACTTTAAAAATAAATAATTGAATTTAAATAAAACAAATATTTAAGTGGGATATGGAACCCTTCGTGCGGGAGTCCGACTCGCACATGGCCGGTTTTTACAAAAAATACTCTACATTTTTGTTAACTTTATTTGAATCAATTAATACTGCAATACTTTCTTTGTTATTTTAATTGGTTAGTCCATATTCCTAAAGGGTAAACAAGCAAAACTATCACTATAAAATGTACTTTCATAAATAAAATTGCAAGTACGTCTAAAAACATTATATAAAATACAAAAAACAACACGATAGCCATTTAATCTATTTTATGTATAAGTGAAGCCAGAAAAACAGCCATAATAAAAAGCATAGATCAAATAAACTTACAATATTTTTGCACGAAAGCGCCCGAACGAAATGAATGTAAATCGTTCTGTCAGTGCGAACGACGTAATCTGACAGATGCGATGTTTTTCGCGCGATATTAGAATGAATTTTGAAAAATAGATAAATATACAACTATATAGGTGGAACGAATGAATGGAACGTGGCTGAAAAGTAATATAAAAAACTTACGTTTTAACGTTTGGTATAGATTTCTAAGAGATGAGATATTTTCCCGCAGTAAAAAGTATCCTATATGTTAACCCAGATAACCAGCTATCATCATATCAAATTTCATCAAAATTTGTTCCGCAGTTTTGTCGTGATGCGTTCCCAGACAGACATAAAAATTCTAAAAACTATAGATTCGGCCTCTGTATCGATAATAATAACTACTTCATTAAGATTTTCCAAAAAATATTTAAAGTACAGATTCGATTCAGTTAGAATTGTATTATACGTATAGATGAAAATATAAAATTTTGTGCAAAATAAACTTAAAAAAAAAAGCTTACCTGAGCCGAAAATCGTTGTTCGTAGTTAAAATTAAAAGGAAAAAATTACACTGTTACAATTTTATCGAATTAATCGAAGGATCTATGGTAAGGATAAAATCTGTCAATTATACGTTGTATCTTATAAAAAAAGAACAATATGAAATCTAATTCTACGTGTGTAGAATTAGCACGCTGAAGTAAAAGTAGATTGCTCATGTCTTCATCCGTATTGATAGTCGATGGAGCTGATATGTGTTAGAGTGGAGAAAACACATAGGCACGTATGATTTGAAAATGGTGGCATATACGGGATGGATGCGGGCTACCCAAGATCGGGATGGTTGGCGTTCTTTGGGAGAGGCTTTCCTCCAGCAGTGGACGACGATAAGCTGAAAAAATAAATAAATCTCACAACTTCAATTTGTATACCTATCATAATCAAGTACGCTTTTTTAAACATATTTATATGTAGTTACTCTTAGTTGGAAAATAAAATAATGTTTTCTTAAAATGAGAGAAGATATTATCATTATTGAAGGTATACTTTTTTTTAAATATTCCTATGTTTAATTTAAAAAAAAAAAGAATGTTTCATTTGAGCAAAACTTGAAATCTTCTATATTTGAGGCACTTTTTTCCATGACCCGTTTGTTTGTTCCACCCTGTGTATTAAATACGTAAAGAGAAAACTTTGTACCCCTTTTAAAGTATATGCCGTGTAGAGGAGTGTAATTTGACATATTTAAAGTTTATTTTTGATTTACTTGCTATAGTTTATTTATGTATAATAGCTTTGCTTCTAAAGGCTTATGTTAAACTAGCGATTCACTCTCGCTCCGGTCGAGTTTGTCCTTAGTTACATTTTAACGTTTAGTATAGATTTCTCAGAGATGAGATATTTTCCCGCAGTAAAAATTATCCTATATCATACATCCATCTATCACCATATCAAATTTAATTAAAATCTGTCCAGTGGTATTCTCGTGATGCGGTCATAGACGGACAGACAGAATTTAATTATATATATACATATATATATATATATATATATATATATATATATATATATATATATATATATATATTTGACTGATGTATCAACGCACAGACCAAACCCTTAAGGCTAGAAAATTGAAATTTTGCACACGTATATTCCTTGGACATATTTGCATAAAATTTTTATATTTTTCGTAGTTTGATCGTGAGCGAAGCCACGGGTTCTGCTAGTACAGTATATTTTATTTACTGAATTCTGAAATTCTGAGTTGTTCTATAAAAATTAGAAAAAAAAAATTCATGATATTGAACAAAGCTTTTGCTTTAAATTAAAATTTGTACATCGTATACATGTATTGTATTACCACATTGTATATCGAAAATTAAAAACTGTACGCAATATGTTTGAACAAAACCTCGCATCAAAACTTTGAAAAGAGAACTAAATAAAGCAAAAATATCATCCAAAACGATTCCATCCCTGTGTAAATAGTACCTTTAATATGGCTCAAAAATTCATACTTACCAAGCTAAAATAGTATTTAAAATTTTAGTAATACAGTATCAAATCGCTTGAGTATAAGCAGGTTAGAATTGATAAAAGCGTGGTAAGCACTCTCGTAGATACCTATCTGTTGCATAGCCTTAAGAATCACAACAGCTTAAACGTAGTACACGACTATCGATCTTATATCTTTAGATTTACAGTCTATTTTCTGTTACATTAAATGGAGACACTTTGAAAATATAAATGGCAGAGCTTAACAAAAATCAATCTTGTTCAAATGTTTTAAAGTACTATTTGCTATATCAAATTTGGATATACAAAGTATGCAGTCAACAAAATAGTTCAGATACTTGTGATATGACTTCTAATAAAAAATTAGCTGAGCTTCTTTATAGCTCTTTCCCAGTTTTCAGTAATAGGGTGACCCATATAGGCAAGGTTTAATATTAGAATTAGTTTGCACCGTTATTTTTAACCGATTTCAAAAAAAGGAGGTTATCAATTCGACATGTACCTATGTATATAGTATTATCGTAAGATATACTGGAAATGTAGTGGTATTCCAGTTGTAATGCGTTCGCATGGGAAACCGGGTTCAAATCCCGGGTCTCGCATCTCTGATATTTTCATGTGCGAATCATTTCTAACATGATTACCACTTGCCTTACGGTGAAGGAAAATATCGTGAGGAAACCTGCATGTCTGAGAAAACCTAGCAAGTTTTCGAAAGACATGTGAAGTCCGCCAACCCGCATTTGGCCAGCGTGGTGGGCTATGGCCTGATTCCCCTCGTATTGAAGGGAGGCCCGTGCCCAGCAGTGGGACGTTAAAAAGGGCTGAATACATACTGGAAAGATTGTAGATGAATAAAAATGTAAATTAACCTGAAACTTTTGCAGTATAAATTATAATATTATCATGCTTTTGTCTCCTTCTTTTACTACCCAGAAATGAAAGTAATTTCAATCGACTTGCTTTCAGCGAAATATATAAAATAAAAATAAAAATACTTTTATTGATTTAAATGCCTTTACATGCTAGTTGCAAGGGCTCCTGTACTCGATGTAGACCCGTGTTACTGGGTGCCCCGCTCATCCACCAAGACTAGAAAGTCAACAATCGTGAAAACAAAATTAAATTTGTGTGTGCGTGCGTGTGCACGAGCGTGTGTACGTGTACGTGTACGTGTGCGTGTGCGTGTGTGTGTGTATGTGTCTGTATGTCTGCGTGCGTGTGAATGGATGCATTTGAATTACCTATGTGATCGTAAATGTCCGTAAATATAAGCTGCTCGATCAGGTTATTATACAATGTTTTGATTAACACCTCCAGGTTAATTTCTAAGAAATTAATTGTTAACTGAACCACTGCTGGCTTGGCGGTCGTTGACAGGTTAATCATCAATTTTTCAGTCTCATCATAGTTCAATGTCCGTAGGGTTTTGGTTAGTACACATACAATATATGTTAGACATGGCTTACTTGAAGAAATAAAGGGTTTTAATTTTAGTTAATTTTTTACATATTTCGTGTATATTAAATATACATACTCACGTATATAAAGTACATTTTATATGAATCGAATTAATTATTTTGTTATTTTTTTGTCTGCATTGGACGAACGTAGACATGTTATATTCCATCTTGTTTTCTTCTTTTCATTTGAGTTGAAACAAGCCTTTAGGCCACGCGGCCTTTGTCACTGTCCAACTCAGAATAATATCAAGACCATCCGCCGCCCCTTTGTTGCGTTAAGGACAAACTAAAAAACAAACAAACCAACATATATAAGCTATACTAATATCACGTGTCATAGTCAAAATATTTTTAAACTAGCGACTTACCCTCGCTTCGCTCGGATGCGTCCCTAGGTATGTTTTAATTTTTTTGAGCGAAACCCTAATTCTTTTAAAAAAATAAAAGTAGCTTAAGTTACTCCTTATAATATTAGCTATCTGCCAGTGAGAGTCGTTAAAATTGGTCCAGCCGTTTCGAAGATTAGCCGGCATAAATAGACAGATACACAGAAAAATATTTTAAAAATTGTGTTTTTCTTATAAGTACCGTATATAATTCCATATGCATTTAGTATAAAGCTGTTATTTTGACATTACAAACAGACACTTCAATTTTATTTATCTGTATAGATTAAGTTACAACTGCACATATAAATTAAATTTGAGTTTGTGTGTTTGGGCTAATCTCATAAACTACTGTACGTATTTTGATACGACTTTCACCACCAGTATGACGATATTTGAGAATTAAGTCGAAAACGTCTCTTGTAAGAGGAGACTTAGAGGCGCAAAGAAAGAGTTGAGGTTAAACTAGGTTTTAAATTAAAAAATAAAATAAAAAGCTGAATGAACAGAACTGTGCTTATTTGGGTGTCCATAAATTAAAATTTTAAAAAGACCCTTGTTTTAAAGTCAATTAGTAATCGTAAAAATGTTTTCAGTCTTTTCTTTCAATGCTCAGAGTAACGCCATCTATTGATGGGTTCCGAAATAAAATGATGTTAAAGTTACATTCGAGTTAAGCTATTATCTCAGCAGAACATGTTACTTGATGAAAAGTATTGAATGTTAGTAAAGGACAGCTATACTAATATTATAAAGCTGAAGAGTTTGTTTGTTTATTTGTTTGTTTGTTTGGTTGAACGCGCTAATCTCAGGAACTACTAATCCGATTTGAAAAATTCTTTTTGCATTAGATAGCCCGTTAACTGAGAAAGGCTATAGAATATATACCTATCATCCCGGAAAAATGTACGGTTCCCGTAGGATAGATTTGTTTTTATCTAGGAACGAACCCGAAGCGAAGCGAGGGTGAGTCGCTAGTTATTAATATGTACTCAATGTAATGGGTAACTGATAATAATTCATATATGTATATAAAACAAAGTCGGGTTAGTTACACCATTTATAACTCATGAACTATGTACTGCCTCGGTGGTGTAGTGGCTAGCATGTACGGCTGCACATCCTGAGGTCCTGGGTTCGAGTCCCGGGTCGGGCCAAGTTTAGTTATTGAGTCTTTCTGTATAGTAAGCCTCAGTAACAGCCCGGAGTTGGGAAGTTGGCGGTGTTTCACCCCCGTGCCTCGGAGAGCACGTAAAGCCGTCGGTCCTGCGCCTTAACTCTCACCGGTCGTGTCGAGTACTCGTCCCACCGGAGTATGAGAGTGACGGGAATAGGGAGTGCACTTGTGTCTGCGCGTACATTTGTGCACTATAATATCTCCTGCGCAGTTGGCTAGTCTCAATGAGATTGGCCGCCGTGGCCGGAAACGGTCAGGAGGACATTATTATTATTATTATTATTATTATTATTAACTCATGAACGGCTGGACCGATTTTTATGATCTTTGATTTGTTGGATTTGTCTCCGCTTCAAAGAGCAGAATAACTATTAAAACATTGAAAAATTCATGAAACAAAAGTTAAAATTTACATGGCTAACGCTGGCTATTAACTATTTATATCTATTTAAAACATTAAAAAAAATAAAAAAAAATTGCCGAATTGACAACCCCTCCCTTTTGAAAAAGTCGGTTGAAAACGTACCGAGAGACGGAATAAGTTGCTAGTAATTTATAAATAAACTATTATTCCTATGATTTATTCGTAATTGAATTACATAATATATATGAAGTTCAAACATCCAATTATCTTACCATCTTTACAAACTGTAAACTATTTTTTATATTAATAATATATTTTTTTATATTATTAATACTCGTATTAATCACACTTATATTTTAAATGAAAAGTTTAAGTGTGTATGTGTTTCGTAACTCCGTAACTGGCTAAACGATTTGAGTGAAATAAGTTATGAAGGTAACTTATATTCTGAAGGCATAAGTTTTTTTTTTTTTATTAAAGAAGAAGATCCTTACAGAGATGCTGCAAGATCTAGTAGAATATAATGCCATACCGTAATTGTTCACATAATCTGCATATTTCAAAACTATACTGTTCAAATGCCACTGCTATTATTGTTGAAGTGTAGAGTAATAGTAGTAGTATCTAGTAGTATTCAGCCCTTTTAACGTCCCACTGCTGGGCACGGACCTCCCGTCAATATGAGGGGGATCAGGTCATAGTCCACCACGCTGGCCAAGTGCGAGCGGACTACACATGCCTTTCGAAAACTTGCTAGATTTACTCAGATATGCAGGTTTCCTCACGACGTTTTCGTTCACGGTAAGGCAAGTGGTAATCATAATAGAAATGATTCATATCTGAAAATATCAGAGGTGCGAGACCCCAGATTTGAACCCGCTTCACTCGGTTTCCCAAGCGAACTGTTACCACTGGGCTACTACTGCCTTTTAGCGTAATAAAAGTTTCGTAATTAGCATAAGCTAACTCACAAGAGCAAGGACCTAATTACAGACTTTAGATTAGTTGTTAACTTGTAACACAAGCGTTTACAAGGGTTCTGATAACTTATAAGTTACACGGTATAAAGACAAGGGATATTATATATTTTTCCTGATTATTGATTCTTTCTTTAAAAGAAAAAATACAACGACGCTAAAAAAATATATAGGTACATTTAAAAATAACTATGTTTTCACTAACCAAATTTGTACTCGTATGTAGTAAGAATCTTTTCAAAACTTCCAAAGATGATGGAAAAAGATGTGGTGGAAATTTTCAATGGTTTTTAGCCATTACCTTTACTTGAGCAAATAATTGACAATTCTTCAATGATAATCTTCGCAATGTCATTGAACTTTTTTTTCTGGAAACCTCAATATAATTATATGACATACGTTTCTCCTCCCATTTCGCATAATATAACAAAAATAACACAAGAATTAATAGCTGAAGAAATGGTTGTAGGTATTCGATGTTAAAATAAAATACTTTGGCTGACCTTTCTAACATATTGCACACATTTTTTTTTCATTGGCCTGACTATAGATTCATTTAATTCGTTTTATTCAGCCCTTTTTAATGTCCCACTGCTGGGCATTGGCATCCCTTTAATACGAGGGGTCAAGTACCACGTTGGCCAAGTGCAAGTTGGCGGACTTCATATGTTTTTCGACAACTTGCTAGCTTCTCCCAGACATGCAAATTTCCTCACGATGTTTTTCTTGACCTTAAGACAAGTGGTAATCATGTTGTAAATGATTCACACATGAAAATATCAGAGATGCGAGATCCGAGATTTAAACCAGCTTCAGTCGATTTCTCGTGCGAGAGCGTTACTGGGCTACTATAGTCCTTTAATTTATTTCGTCCCTTATATCACATTTAGTCGAAAGCCTGGTTTTTGAGTTATTCTTAAATTAGTTTTCTTAATTTATTTTTTTACTACATTATATTTATGAAGATGAAATAATTATATGCAGTAATTTACTAAGTTAATATATTTAAATGAAAGATGGTTTAAAGAGCAAATTAAATCGTACTACAATAAAAGCTCAGCCGTAAGAGAAACAAAAGCTTGAGCTTTTCAACTCCACAATTTCTTATTAAGGAAATTCTAAATAAATACTTCTACGTTAAATGTAATTATATTAACTATTCTAATATTATAAAGAGGAAAGATTTTTTGTTTGTTTGTTTGTACCGAATAAGCTCCGAAACTACAGAACCGATTCAGATGAAATTTGGTAAGAAGATAGTTTGAGACCCTGGAAACGACATAAAATAGTTTTGATGAAATTTGTATAAAATAAATAAATATGTTAGTTAGTAGGATCACTACAGACTGAGCCAAACGTGTCGTATATAAAATCATAAATACAATAAGTACCTAGAGACGCACCCCAGCGTAAGTAAGTTACAATAATTACTCCTATAACATCAAACTACGACTGTCATATCCTAATTTAATAGCAAACTTAAGCGATAGCCATAAGTAAAGTAGAGTAAGATAAGTTAACAAGTGATCCTCAAAAATTTTTCTTTACTATATATCTTTAAGCATTTATCACATTTTTAACTAGTGACACGCCATAGCTTTTTTGCTCAGATGCATCTCTGACTTTTTAGAACAGATTACATCATATGGAAACCAGAATAAAAATTGATATGCATGAAAAAAATGTGTAAATCTCTAATACTAGAGCTATTTGAAAAAAAATATAAACTAAGGATATTTCTGAGAAGAAACAAACAAATTAATTCATAATTTGTACACAAAAAATTTTTAGCTACGCAAGTTATCATTAAGTCAAGAGTATTATTAATAAATCTAAATAATATTGGTTTAGGATTATGGCCTCAAAAGCTCTGAGAGAAAGAAATTCTTGGCATAAAATGTTAATAGCAAATTGATGGCTTGTTAGATAGCTGCTGATAGAAATATGTACGAAGAAAAACGGAAATAAGTGAAGGTATTAGCCTGAACGAAGCGTGGAGTGTAAGAGAACAAATAAAAACGATGCAATGTCTGTGCAGGACTAAACTGCAGACGATTTAGACACAACTAATTTCCAGTGGGAGAGTAGATGTTTTCACCTATAGTATAAGTCATAAGCGGTAGCGATTTTATTAAATACAAAACAAAGTGACGACACGTTTTGCTCTGTTTGTAGTGACCCTACTTGCTTTGCCAGTGCAGGTTCGAGTCCCGCTGGGGGCGTTCATTTGTGTGATGAGCCCGAATGTTTGTACTCAAGTCATGGATGTTTATATTTATAATATGTATGTATTTAAAGTTATATATATGTAGTGTATCAACTATCTGGTATCCAGGCATCACAGGTATCACAGGCCTCGTAGCTTACCATGGAACTAGATGGTGCTGCGTATTAATGTCCCAACATGATTATTTATTTAAGTAATACAAGATGAAACAGACTTCTTTAAAGCAAATGCTTCCACGTTGACATAAAACAGTATTTTATTGATACTTTTCCACCAAGTTATAACCTGACCGAATATAAAATTGAAACAAAGTAATTTATTCCTACAGCTCTCATCTTTTGTGTATCGTATTTTTGCTATATGTGTATATAACTTCTATATATTATATATTTATTTCCAGGTCGATTTACGGCTTTATTTTCGATCTAGCTAAATAAGAAGGCGTGTAGGAAAGCCTGGTATACTTTAGTACCAAGTTACTGTACAGTATACACTGTCACAATACTAAAAAATATGACGATATGTATAGACGCAATCCTTCCTGTACTTTACTGATAATATATGCGTAAATGTAAAAAAGTCCTTAATTTTTTTTTATGTAAATGTATGTAAGTTTTCCAACCGCTTATATTTATAGCATACGAGTAGCTAGCGCCGTGGCATAATGCCAGCTGCTCGCGTCCATTCATCTCTCTTTATGTGCTTTTGATTAACCCTTTCCGTGCATATCTAAGTGCGGAGGTGTAGAATATCCTTGCAATATAGAATATATGTATGTAAATCAGTTCTAATATACGTATAGCAGATAGAAGACACTATTATACATTTAGTTTGAGTTATGAAATGCAGAGTTTTGTTATTTTGAAATACATACGCAACAATAATACTACCTTAGGGGCCGTTCAAGTATTACATAAGCAGAATTTTAGTAATTACTAGCGACTCACCCTCGCTTCGTTCGGGTTCGCACCTAGGTACGTTTTAAGCGAAACCCTAATTCTTTTTCTAAAATAAAAGTAGCCTAAGTTACTCTTTATAATATCAGCTATCCGCCAGTGAAAGTCCAGTTAAAATTGATCCAGCCGTTTCGGAGATTAGCCGGAACAAACAGACAGTCAGACAAAACTTTTAAAAATTATGTTTTTCTTATAAGTACCGTGTACAATTCCATATGCATTTAGTATAAAGCTGTTATTTTGTCATTACAAACAGACACTTCAATTTTATTTATCTGTATAGATTAACCCCTCCCTCCCCCTTATCAGCAAAAGTAAACAAAGCTCTTACTCTTCCCTCGTTTGCTTATGTAAATATTGTCTCAATTATTTTCGGGAATCCCTGAACTTTTTGATTTTGAGCATAGACAAGTATGGATGTCATGTGCATTCTAAACACGTTAATTTGACAAATTAAAATTTACAAATTTTAATTATTTATTTTAAATAAATATTGCTGACGTAATCAATATCCAGACCCCCCGACCTCTATGTCATCAAAAGTATGCAAAGCATTAAGCAAGGACCCTCCCGGCCGCTTTGGTGCTTATATAATACTTGAATGGCCCCTTAATATAAAATAAATATTCCATGTATGTATGTTTTCAACCCTTTTAAGGTCCCACAGCTGGGCCCGGGCTAATCAATTGAATATAAGGGGGATCAGATCATAGTCCATTATTCTGGCTAAGTGCGGGTTGGCGGAGTTCACTTGTCTATCGAAAACTTACTAGGTTTTCCTTCACCGTAAGACAAGTAGTAATCATGTTCGAAATGATTCGCAAATCGAACACGTAAATATCATAAGTGCGACACCCGGGATTTGAACCCGCATTGCTCAGTTTCCCAAGCGAGCGCATTACCACTTGGCTATTTTATTTATTTATTTATTTATGTATCATAAAATATATGTTATACAAAATAAAGTAACAGAATGTCGACAAAGAATAACTTATCTCTTTAAGAGATTTCTTCCAGAAACAACACAGCTACCACTGCCTTTAAAATATTCCATGTATCTATAAAATTAGGTTTTAGTTTTATCGATAAAAAATTAAAAATATATTAACATTTTCCATACACGAGTAGTTTCTTGGTATATATAAATAATGGTAATTAAAATAATTATAGTTTGTATACCAATTTAAATAATATATTTTATTAATGAGTTTTGTCCATACAGTGACGAGACACGCGAAGTGGATGGACGAGCGAGATCAGAATCTGGGGATGCTGATTCCGTGTACCATGTTCGAGGAGCTTTGACAGACACCCGTTGGAGAGAAAACCAGGTAACTTACTAGCATATTTATAATACTAATATTAAAAATGGGGAAAAATGGTTGTTGATAATTTGGTTACTTCTGCTTCAATTATGTATAGGAATGGATAGTTATTTGTATTAAACCCGTACATTAAATTCTCCTCATGAAATAATGAATAGCAGAGTACCGCTAAGTTGTGGCATTATGTCTTCATACAGACGAAACGTTCTGATTATATTATACTAAGCAAAAACTCAAAATGTATCTTTATAAAACACTTTGTAGCCTTTTCCCTGCATACTTAATCACTTTTATTTTAGAAACTATATATATAATATTTTAAAATAAATAGAACTAATGAAAATTAAAATTACTTTAATATAATTTTAATAAAAAAATAATGTGTCAATTTTATATAACACTAGCTGTCTGACTTTATTGGCTTGTCTGGCTTTGCTGGGCTGGACGAACGTAAATGTTTCTTTTGGTCGGTCGGTCGGTTTGGTGTTCGTTTTTGCTTTAAATTAAATATTTCAGTTAAATATAAAAAAATGGAGAAAATATTGGTTTTTATTGGTCAGAAAAAAAAATTTATGAAAGTAAATAAAAAAAAATGGCGAAGAGTGTATGGAATTCAAAAATAACCTAAAACCAACAACGATCCCGCGTCGATTGGTCAAAGTCCGATACATTCAGTAGTCTTTACATGATGCCGTGACAAAGGAAAAATCGTTTTCATTATATATGTCTTACTCGTATATATTGTATTTATATATTGTCTCTTGTATTAAACCATATTAATACAAAAGACAGTCTGTTGACAGCCTTATTACGTGTTTACCAAACGGTCGCCGGTAATTATTTCAAGAACATTGCCGAGACAAAATACTGCTTACTTAATTATACTGTGGTAGTACTTTGTTACAAAATATCGACGCAATGAGAGGCCAATGCCCTCGTTGTCCCAATTCATTGAGGTTCATTGGGGTAAGAAGCTGTCCTGAGTTATGATACAGTCACAAAGACCCTTCTTCACGTTATCTGGGCTTTTGGTTTGTTTATAAACCCGAGTTTTTTGATGGCGAAGGTGACTCGCTAAACAGATTTATTGTCAATTCAATTCAATCCTCTTGTCAATAGCTTCAAAGCGTGCCAGTTAAGAACACATTACTTCGCCAATATCACGGAGAATGGAGAAGACACGATCGAAATTGGTCGGTAAAGATTTATTGTCTGAATATTGGGGTATGTAAATCGTATTATCGTCGTGTTTTGTATACGTGAGGGATCTAACAGCATCCCACTGTGACGCTGACGGTACTGCTAGATTTTAAGAACAACTACTTTTATATTTATTGAATCGATGAGTTCCACATATTTATCTATCTCCATGTAAGACATATTTTGATCTATTTAGATTTTTCATCTTATTGAAATGAAACTTAACTATGTCATTACAAAAACATATATACGTTGCTGTTACGCTTAGATTTCGATTCCAAAAGGTAAATAAATCCTCCATGGGCCTGAGTATACGCGTATAATATAATAAGATTCCACAAAATATCGTAGATTTACCCCTTCAAAAATTTCAAGATAAAATTAAAAATATTTTATTGAGCAAAGCGTATTACACTGTTCATGAGTTTCTTGATGATGAAAAAGTGTATATATTGTTATGTTAATAAAATAAATGTAACTTCGATATTTAAAAGAGCAACTGTTGAGTTTCTCGCCGGCTCTTCTCAGCAGAACTGCTCTCCGAGCCGGTGGTAGCTTCCTCGTGGACAGACTACACTCACGCATACATTAAATTGACGATTCAAAAGCACTTGTAATAAGTCTAATTGAATAAAGTTTATTTCATTTCATTTCATGTTTAGTTAAAATTGTTCTTTGAGATTCGAGGCAAGTATTATGAATATTATTGGTCTTTTCGTGTAGTATTTTCATATTATATCCTTAAATCTCTAATATGTACTTCAGATACGACTGGATAGATATTAAATTACAGTACTGAGAACTGCTCTCCCAGGCAGGGGTTGCAACTAAGTAGGTAGGTACCAACTTTCAACCTCCGGGCTTAGAAGCCCGAGATTATTGAGAATTATCTGACTCAGACTAAGCCAACCAGTAAACCAACGAAACTGTAAAAATCATAAAAAATATGAACGCACTTAATAAAGCAATAAAAACATCCGTTGCGTAATGTATTTGTATCTATTGAAGTAATAAATTATATTTCTCCCTCCTTGATTATATTTTCAAAGATGATCCCTCACTCACAACATTTAAATTTAGAATTAAACAGCACTATTTATCAAATCAGACATAAATTATAGTATATAACTATGTAAGTATATATGTTTGTATGTATGTATGTATGTGTATATAAATATATTAATGTTTGTATAATTATAATATTATTTAGTTGTTATATTTTAATATTAAGTTTATACCATTTAATGCTGTACTGTACCTACACCGCTCTAAATTAACTTATTTTCTCACTTTTGAAGGATTTCTGGTAGAAATCTCTTAAAGATATAAGTTATCCTTTGTCGATATTCTGTTACTTGTTACTCTTTTTTTAGATCATTTTAAAATATTTAATTTTCATTTCAAAAGAATGATTTTACAAGTTCATTTATGCCTTAAAAAGGAGATAAACTGAATTTTTGATACTTGCTAATTTGCACAAAGTATTTGATGTGTAACTACAATACTTTGAAAAGTACGAAAAAATTACTCGGAAAGTAGTGGTTGTGAGGTTTCAACCTACATATGTATTTATATCTAGCGTCTCACCGTCGCTTCGCTTCGTCTCTAGGCAAAAACAAATCTATCCCACAGGAATCGTACATTTTTCCGGGATTATATGTAACTTATAGCCTTCCTCAATAAACGGGCTATCTAAGGCAAAAAAAAATTTCAAATCGAACTAGTAGTTTCAGAGATTAGCGCGTTCAAACAAACAAACAAACTCTCGTTGTAATATTAGTGTAAATAAGAAAAGTATCGTGATAAAGGTGCGCAAAAAAGAAAGATTTATGTAGGTGATGTCATGTAGGTGATATGTGTATTAAAGTATGACTTTCTCCTTCGTTTACATTTCACCTAATAATTTTCTTACTATATTATGCTTATTTAAGCTCTTAATATTGGAAACCTCTTTAGACGTAGTTATGTACACCCTTAAAGGTGAGTTTTTTCTTGAAATTTAATACATCAGTCATCTATTCATTAAAAAATTTAATACACATATATTATACATACATATATACATATTAATATATATATATATATATATATATATATATATATATATATATATATATATATATATATTAATTTCAGTAAATTAAATAATCTTTTTTTAAAGTCGCTCAAAAACTTGCTGTAGTTGCGTCAAAGACATATTTGAAAAGTAAGGATTTTTGAATGTAAACAATGTTGCTAAATTACAAGGATAATTTCGATCTATTAAAATTAATACAACTAGTTAGATATGAAGGAAAATCAATACATCCCAATAAATACACGTGATCGACTTCTCATTAAATTGTGTACTGAAAATACCCCTTCGATGCTACGGTTGTTCGACCAAGTGACCCAGATATCTTGCAAGACACGCCAAGTTAAAAGTACTAAGTCTGCCATTACTCTAATTACATTAAGACCTTTGTTATTTATTGCTCCACTTGTCGTTAAGAAGGCACTTTGAAATTGTATTAAATTTTAACCTTTAAAGTACTTCATACTAATAACGTCGGCTTCATTTTATCCAGTTACTAGTGATTTATACTCGCTTCGCTTATGTACGTTGCTGGGTACGTTCATATAGCGTTGCTACAGTTTTCAGATCTTTTTAAGAGGAATAATTCCGTAATATCCAGTCAGCGTGATTTTTTTGTCATTTTCTATAAAAAAACTTAATAAATTATATATGTATAGTATCTGTTATAGGAATCTTTTCACATTTATAAATCTATACATTTAACAAAATTGTAACTAAGACGAATCTGTACATTAAATATTTGTTTGGAAAATTTTATTGAAATAGACATTATTATCGGTACAGAAGCCGAATCTATATTTTTTAGAATTTTCGTCTGTCTGTCTGTGACCGCATCACGGAAAACCACTGGAAGGAAATTTTGGTATGATGATAGCTGGTTATCCGGGTCAACATATAGAATACTTTTTACTGTGGGAAAATGTCTACCTCTGAGAAATCTATACTAAACGTCAAAACGTAAGTAGGGACGAACTCGAGCGGAGCGGGGATGAGTCGCTAGTACAGCTTGAAGAATGGTAAAAAAGTAATATTTGTATGGCTAAAATAGTAATTTTGTAGGTAGGCGGGTTTTGCGGAAGTGCCAAATTAAGAGGGTCTAAAGCTTAACGTATATAATAAAGTCCTGTTTTTGCTGCTAGAGACATAAAGATGTGTTATTCTGATTACACATAAATTACGTGAGTGGAACCGTAGGCGAAGCTAATAATATTACAAATGCGAACGTGTGTTTGTTTTCCTTTAATACAGCAACATATCATCGTGAATTTAGTGTAGTAGAGATCTATATAATATATTACTCTTAGCTCTGTTACGTAAAGTTGCCTAAGCACCCACTAGGGTCATTGATCTTTTATAAAAACAGGTACTCTCTCTCTTTCCTTCCCAGGTACCATTGAAAGAATGGAAGGCACAGTGTTTTCCTTAATGGCTCATAATTTCACGGCGATTTATGATCGCTTGCAATACTTCCACTTTCCCATTTAACTTAGTTTTTGCAAACACAACGTCTATGTAATTTTTGATGTTGTTCTTCCAATTATTATTTTATTTTAAACAATTGCTATTTTTGATTAAAAAATTGTAATATATTGTAGAATATATTTTGAAAGTTTAATAAAAAGTTTTAAAATTGATTTATAAATCAGAGCTTTTTATTATCTACATATAATAATTAGTTTTTGCTAGCGTTTCTGCTCGCTTATTATAAGCGGGGCGTCACAAAATGTAACTTATAATATCAGTCCCAAAGATTTATATTTTTTTTAATTTCATTCAAATTTGATCAGCGAATTAAAGTTTAAAAAGATAACAAATATACAGACAAAGTAACTTTTACATTTATGAGTATCGATTATTCGGTTTGGTCGAATCTTTACGTCTTGTGCAGGATGATTGAAAAATACACGGTTATTACATAAATGGGCAAGGCCGGGCTTCATATAGATGTTTTTCTAAAATTTTATACTACTCAAAACTAAGTACTCTCTTACTTTGTCCCATAAGGTTATTTTTAAAAAGTCGATTTATGTTTGGATAATTATATCGAAGGGTATTTACACAGAATTTCAAACAAAAATACAAATTGCATGTAAGCTTTCCTATTTCAAACCCCTCAGTGTTTGAATTTCAAAAATCCTTTCACGTCATGTTACTGTAGGAATAACCTAATATTATTTTAGCTCTCAAGTTTCAGCGCTTATATCTGAGCGTTTACGAATTAGTTAGGAAAATGAGTGCGTGTGTGCAATTCACACATGGTAGAAGTAAAACTTAATATTATATATTTGCCCGACAATAACTACGGTCACCATGGCAACATGGCAATGTATTCTATCTCTGAATAGAGAGAATATCACTGGACAGATTTTGGTGAAATTTGGTGAACTATGCTAGCTGGTTATCCGGATAAACATATAGGATACTTTTTACTGTGGGAAAAAACCTCATCTCTGAGATATCTATGCTAAACGTTAAAATGTAATTTTAGGGACGAACCCGAGCGGAGCAAGGGTGAGTCGCTAGTTCGTTTATATAAATCCAATTTAGTAAGCTCTGACATCTGAGATGTATATTTTTTATTAGATAATTATATCAGATTATATTATGTTTCTGTGATAATATTTATTAATTTTCTTGTATTTATTGTTATTTCAGTGGGTTTTTGATTTTAATAAATATTTAGCTTTATAAGTATTTAAAATGTTTTCATTTATGAACTTATTATGATTACGATAACAAGCTCGCACTCCACAGAGTGCAAGTCGCCAGCTGTTCCTAATTTGCCAACGCCAAAGTTACGCTAAGTTAGCACTGTGATATATTCAGCGAAATTTATATACATATATGTATAACGTTATACGTTAACGTCTATGCCAAGTTTGCTTAAATACTTTTGACAACATTTTGTTTTCCATTACACGAACTTGATTACTTCGCTCACTGCGGAAAGTTTGAAAATAAATTGTGGACCGAATTGAAAATTGAAGAGTTGAAATTTTAATGCCAATCTATACTTTTATAAAGGGGTAGAGTTTGTTTGTTTGAACGCGCCAATCTCAGGAACTACTTATCCGATTTGAAAAATTCTGTTTTGCATTAGATGGGCTATTCTATATGTATTTTATTGCGAAAGGTTATTGATGTCCTCCTGAACGATTCCGGCCACGGCGGCCAATCTCATTGAGACTAGCCAACTGCGCAGGAGATATTATAGTGCACAAGTGTACGCGCAGACACAAGTGCACTCTCACTCTCATACTCCTGTCACTCTCATACTCCGGTGGGACGACTATTCGACACGACCGGTGAGAGTTAAGGCGCAGGATCGACGGCTTTACGTGCTCTCCGAGGCACGGGGTTGAAACACCGCCAACTTCCGAACTCCGGGCTGCTACTGAGGCTTACTAGACAGAAAGACTCAATAACTAAACTTGGTCCGACCCGGGACTCGAACCCAGGACCTCCGGGTGTGCAGCCGTACATGCTAGCCACTACACTACCGAGGCAGTTGCGAAAGGCTATATGCCTATATAAGCTATATATCATATACATCTATATTATCTATACATATAATAAAATTGTAACTAAGCCGAATCTGTACATTAAATATTTTTTTGGAAAATCTTATTGAAATTTTATTTTCGATACAGAAGCCAAATCTATAGTTTTTAGAATTTTTGTCTGTCTGTCTGTTACCGCATCACGGGAAAACCACTGGACAGATTTTGATGAAATTTGGTATGATGATAGCTGGTTATCCGGGTCAACATATAGAATACTTTTTACTGCGGGAAAATATCTCATCTCTGAGCTAAATGTTAAAACGTAACTAGGGACGAAGTTGAGCTGCTAGTATAATATATAGTTTATCTATTCCATACTATTCGTTCAAACGTACCTAGGGAAGAACCCGAGCGAAGTGAGGGTGAGTCGCTAGTATTTTTATATAAACAGTTAAACTGTAAATCTTTAACAAAGTTTCATTTTTCAGTCAACGCTACTCCTACAAAATACACGGCTTATATTCAAATACAATTTAGTTAAATTCTACAATTTGGCGACAATCCAATAATAGTAAATGCGACCGGAATGTTTGGCAAATGGCAGATAGATTGGAACATTTTGAATGCTTTGGCAACTATTGTGTTTCTCTGATCTGAAGGTGTGGTTAAAACTACCTTCATTTGCCCCTGTTTCTGAACTTCAGAAGAAAATGCTTAACATTTTTTGGTCTACTTATCACTAGGTTTGGCAAGCGACCAATTTTAGAAATTTTGGCAAATACGCCACGGTGAAAATGCTTTTTTTTTCCGTTGTGTTGTTATCATTTAGTACAATTTTTCTAAGATATATGCAAGAGTTCTTATTTATTATGTGAAAATAGTGTTTTTATATAAATTTACGAGAGTGCGCTGTTTAAATTAACAAATCCTATAATTTTATAGTTAAAGTACTATTAACCACCCATCTTGTGATCTATGAGTACAAGTGTTATAACACCTCCATTCTGTTAGTCAGAGAAGACGTTTCAAAAAATGCTGCTACTACGTCGTAAATCGTTTTGACGCGACGCCCAACTTCTTTCTTTACGAAAATTATAGATAGTGATACCTAGTAGAGGGCACAGTATATGGTGTGAAATATGTCATATGGATCCAAACTTTATTAATAATGGTTAATAATATAATCATTTACTAATTTATTATAAGAAAGTTTTAAATAAAATATTATAAACGACAATGGAAAAATAGCAATTAAAAAAAAAACTAACTTACAAACACAAAAAAAAAGAAAGAAAAGAAAGATTCTCTTCCTCCTTTTTGAAGAAGTCAGTAGAAAATACAATAAACACAATTTATAAATATTACTTATTTACAGACTGCATCGTCTCGTCGTCAGAAGCGTGGTTGGGCGGCTGTGAGGGCGTGGTGTGTCGCGTGGTGGCACTCGGGGAGAGAGGATCTGGAGGATACAGAGCCTGAAGAGGAACCATCTGACCCTGGTTATGCTACTCCAGTGTCTGTGGAGACACCACTACAGAGCTCAGTGTCCAGGTACTGAATTACTAGCCACTTTCACTCCCTTCGCTCGAGTGCAATGGCTTTTTGTATTTAAAATATTATTTATGTCAGCGCCACCTTTTGGTAAATTTTATTACTAAAGTAGCCTATGTGTTACACCACGTCTCAACATCTGTGTACTAAATTTTATCCAAATCCGTTCATTTCAGTTCCAGCTATTGCAGTGTAAATAAATATGTGCATATTTACAAAATTTTGCTTATAAAATAGTAGTTCGATGTAGAATGTTATTTTTATGCTATTTCATACAGCAATATTGAAATCTAATTAGGGTTCAATTTCAATTCGTACTTTATGATCTTAACGAATATCTTTAATACATAAGATTACGTCTTTATAATCACTTCATATGATGACTGTGTATTCTAGTCATGTTTTTTTTCTGACAGATGTACTTCGCTGAATGTCATCAGGGACCCATACGCAGGGCGTGGTGGTTCAGGAGGCTCGAGTGTTGCGGATGGAGGGACATCCCCTCTACGCCGCAACTATGACCCACCTGTGCCAATACCCGCTGCGCGGGACAGCCGGTCATTGCCCCCAAACACTAAAATAAATGCTACTACCTCGCCAGCACCAAAATCTGCATCTGCAGATTCCGTATACACAATTCTCATCCGATTACCTGACGTTGATACAGAGCGACCTAGTATAAAAATGATCACCGAAGAATCTCCCCCAGCAAACACTAGACCACATTACCGACCAGCCAGAGGGGACTCTGAGCTGAATCTGCATCCAGCAGCCCACCCAGCTTTAACGAGGCGAACATCGCATATACAGGATGTTCGAATTCCTCTCAACGCAAAAATAATTCCTAAGCAATTAGCAAGCAAAGGCATCACATCGAAACAGCCAAAGAAAAAGAAAACTCAGGAGAAAAAGCAGGAAACAAAAGCGGCGAAAACTCTTTCCGCCATCCTCCTATCTTTCATCATCACTTGGTTGCCTTACAATATCCTCGTGTTGTTGAAACCTCTCACAGCTTGCGCCAGGTGCATTCCAGACGAGTTGTGGTCATTTTTTTACGCCCTATGTTACATAAACTCAACTATAAACCCTGTTTGCTACGCTCTATGCAATGCGACGTTTAGGAGAACGTATGTTAGGATTTTAACCTGTAAGTGGCATAACAGAAATAGAGAAGCTATGACTAGAGGAGTGTACAATTAATGTTGATATGGACTTTTTAAAATTTTTAACTTATAAATATCCCAGTGGTTAATGAAAGTATGAATGGAAGGTGCCAAGATAGTAATTGCCCAATTTTGGTACCCACCGATTAAGTAAATGCTAAGTTAAGACGTTTTATAGAAATTGAGTAATCGGTGTCACATTTTATATAGTAGTTTACCTAGATAAAATAAAAAAAAAAATATATAAAAAAATCTTTGCTCATTTCTTTTTAAAGTATTTTATACGTTGTTATGGAAACTCTTAGATAGTGCAGGAAAAAGTAATTTTGAACTTAAATCGCTATTTTGCGTGTGGAACGTCTTAACTTGGTCTTTAAGACCAACTATTGCACATTTTGCTCTCTTAAGTGTAACTGTTTTAACGTTTTGAATATTTTGAACCATCATTTTGAATGTACCTTTAGTTATATTATACAATATCGAAGCAATTTTATTTTGTTAGTGAGTTTGAAGTCCCGTCCATTATTGAATTCGTTTTATTCGTTGGGAATCCCCGGATGCGTTCTTTTAGATTATTTCGTTTCCTAATCTTCTGTTCTAAGAAGATCAGATTTGAAACCAAATGTTAGAAACGTATTGCCATATAAGAGTGAGTAGCTTAGTTTAGTGGATCTTGCGACCGACGTGGTGTAATATTAGACTTAAACATGCTAAGAATTTCTCTAGTCAAACATTTTTAAACGTGTTCGGTAAAGTGTGAGCTTGTAGGGTTAAAGTTGACGAATTTAGTGCATGGATCGATTTCTTTTGCATACAATTTTCGTCTTAACGTATCCAATTGTAAATTATTTTGCTGGATATATTTCTAATATTATGTACTACGCTACGCATTACAAACATGCTATTTTAATTGATAAACTAAATGGTTCCATTGGATAACTCTGCCGTAGGAGAGTCTCTGATTTTTGATAAGTTCTATAATTATAAGAATCTAAGCAATATTAAAACAATTTTCTTATGTGGTTTTTGTGTGAGATTGCGTTGGATTGAGGAAATGTTTTCCAAATAATAGATATATTTTGGAATGTGATGTTATTCCAAGTTTTATTCGGTCATATTTGGACTTCCACAAAGTACCTGCTTACAATTTTTCGGACTATAAATGTTTTATGCTATTCGAGTAACTTTAAAATTAGGCATTTATCCTTTATCTTCTAGTAAGCTGTCAGACAACGACTTCGGAGATGTATGTAGGTGTGAATCCTAGATTTAACAGATTTTTTGTGGGTATTTAAGCCCTATCTAATATCACAGTGTTAGACATTTTTGTCTTTTTGCATAATTTTTGTGATAAAGCCATTAACGAATTCAAGGTAAAATATAAATATTTAAATCTCTAAACTATGACTGATAACATACCCTCAATTGAAGTTTAATATTAGAAAGAAATAGTATTTATTTGTAATTTTTTACATAATGTTGTCTCCCTGAACTTTTGAAATAAAATATAATCGTATAATATCAATACATATTTGTTTTCAGTCATAGATATTAAAATAAATATATGTGTGTAGTGAAGTAAGAAAAGAAGTTAATATGAATTCTAAATTTGGTGTTTATTTAAAAAATAAAATGTAAATATGTATTGTGTAAGTTGCATTTGTATCGTATAGTCGGATTATATTATACGTACTATATACAATTGTAAATCTGTGTCGTGGAACGTTCCTTTGTTAATATTTTATTGAGATATTTGAATATATTCTATGTTTAGACATAGTTAAAAGTTTTATACGGGTAAGGTGAATTACGCATTTTACTTAAGATTATATGAAATTTGTAAAATATACAAAGTTTAAAATATATCGTTTTGGAATTTATATATTTTTTTTATTAATTTAATAAATTTTCTGTTAAATTAATAAGTTTTATATATTTTTTTTTAAATTCACACAAAGATTAAAAAAACTAGATACACAATCAGCGACAAAAAAAATGTCCTCACCGAATGAGCGCTCATTTGAATATTTGAGCGCGTTTTTAATTTTTTTTAATGTGAAAACAACTTTAAGCATTGCAATTAAGGTTCAATTTACATTGTTGTATATTTATTTCAACTAGAATAATTAACTAAGCACAACAGGTGACAGTTTTAAGAGAACTTTTGCATGGGATCGTGTATCTAGTACATTTTGATCGAGAATTCACATTGTATTAATTCGTACCATTCGTGGAAGTGTTATTGGCGACAACAAAATGCGTAATTCAATGTGTAAATTCACAATTTACAAAGGTCAAAAATTATTACAAATAATAATAATAATATTATAAAATAATAAAAGATTTTTTAAGATTTTTAAAATTAACGTAATATTGATTATATGTAATATATAGATTTATTGCACGTATTATATCTTAAATTTAATCGGATCTTATACTATTTTGTGAATTAAGTAATGAAAAATAATTTTTCATGTTAAGAAACTGAATGACTCAAAGTAAACTATAGGATCGTAAAACTTATAAAACTTCAGTCGGAATAGTAAGCTCGTTAGACCGATTCATGGTTTGGGAAATAAGCTAAATTTTCACCAAAAGAACTTCATTTTGTTTTAGTTATTCAAAGTTGTGAAATTGTTTATATATATTGGTGGATGCTTTTGTGAGAGTGTGGATATATATATATATATATATATATATATATATATATATATATATATATATATAAAAATACTTCACGTATGTTCATACATATTTGATTTTGCTATGAGAAAACTACTTTTCATAGTATAAAAGCTATTAGATTTGCATTTCCTGGGATCTCACTGAACACTTAAATAATCATAGCTATTATAACATAAATGACTCTTGAAGAAACATGAAAGGAAGTTATAACAGAAGGTAAAGTATACACATTTTCTAATATCGAGCATAATTTACCATTTTTCAGTCGGTTAATCATTTTTATTTGTAATAACTTTTGGTCATAAATTTTAAATTCTATATTCGTATTGTCAATGCGCACAGTAATGTATCTAGTTAATATATAATTATTAAAGGATATCTTTTGTGAATGTCTTACAATTTAACCGAATTGTGTTGTAGATATCCTGTAGATGTATTTTCTATGACGTGTACGATTTTAAAATTGAATAATGGAAGTTTTAATATATTTGGCAGTCAGCGCTTGAAATAAAACTATATCTTCGGATTTTTTCGCGGATTTATTTTCATTCTTGGTTTCCGACGTTTCAAATGCTTTACAGCAATCATGGTTACGGGAGAGACTAAGGTGTTAAACATCTCAAAGGCGTTATATACTTGTTACAGACAGTGCCTATCCACAAATTTACAGAATGATTTCAAAAATACAAAAATGGCACTACAAATGACACATTTTTGCTATTTATTTAAAATATCAAATATTCGCTTAAATCTAAGAAAGTATTAAGATAACAGTTTAGCTAGAATCCATATTATATTATTATTTAAAACAAGTAAAAAATAAGGATAATTACATACAAGTCTCAAACGAGTCAAATAAAAAGCTGCAGCCTACAATAAATGATTAAAAGTCTAAAAATTGAATAATCATGCCTTTACTGACGTACATATGAAGAGTAGAGGCAAAGAACAGAGAATATCACAATATTTTTTTTTATGTTTTGTACTGGTAACGAATCTATGTCTATGGTACTTACATTCCTAACCATTGGTTTCTACAAATACTTAATGGATGTCGCTAAAAATACGTTTTTATCTATGCCCAAAGCGAAAAGTACCTACTGGAAATGTCCGTGACATATCGCTAAAGAAGGAGGATTGTCCAAAAATCTACATAGTAAACATTTACTGTATACTTTCATCTCAATTAAAATATTATACTTCTAAACTTTAAATTGCTTCTTTCTTATAATCTATTCATTGGGACATTCCCTGTTCTTTCATATCTATGCTAATGTTATAAAGCTGAAGAGTTTGTTTGGTTGAACGCGATAATCTCAGGAACTACTAATCCGATTTTAAAAAATCTTTTTGAATCGGATAGCCCGTTCATTGAGAAAGGCTATAGGCTATATATAATCCCGGAAAAATCTATGGTTCCCGTGGGATAGATTTGTTTTTGTCTAGGGACGAACCTGAAGCGAAGCGAAGGTGAGTCGCTAGTATGTTATATCTGCAAACCCGTATGTAGTAAAAATAACAAATTAACAACTAAAATTCGTATGAATCTTACTTTAAATTCCTTAGAGTATCGTAATCGTAATTGCTTTATCATTTGGATTGTTATGACTTGCTTTCGTCCTATAAATACGTCTAAAGGCGGTGGTAGACGTACGAGTAAATACGCGTACTTATGATTCAACAGATTTTACGTACGTGTGTCTAACTTCTCAAGCTTTAATACAGAACCAAATTTAATACAGAAAAAAGTATTCCATTCCATTTCAAGAACCACTTCTAAATTTTGTTCGTAACTCTCGTAAGAAGTTTTTCGACGTGGCAAGGTAAGAATGAGTGGGCTTCTGTTGTAGGCCGACCTGTAAGAACGCGAACTTTCAATAAGTTGATTATAGAGCTCGTACGTGTGTCATCCCCTTTAGTTTTTCTTCTCTAGTAGCATATTTTAGTATATTATAAAAATGAAATTAAAACTTTAAAAGCCTTTGTTATGTGAGATGCTTTATAAGAAAATATATAAATACGAAGACCGTAGTCCGTGACAAGTATACGCGAATTGAACCCATAACAACCTTTACAGAGGTCAGTTTCAAGTATAACTGCAAAGTTGTGTTAATTAATTTTAATCTAGGCCATTCTATCAAAATCAGTTCAAGGATAATATTTATAACACTAGCGACTCACCCTCGTTTCGCTCGATTTCGTAACTAGATACGTTTTAATTAATTATTTGAGCGAAACCCTTATTCTTTTTCTAAAATGAAAGTAGCCTAAGTTACTTCTTATAATATCAGCTATCTGTCTGTGAAAGTCCCATCAAAATCAGTCCAGCCGTTTCGGAGATTAGCCGGAACAAACAGACAGACAGACAGACAAAATATTTTAAAATTGTGTTTTTCTTATAAGTACCTTATATAATTTCATTTAGTAAAAAGCTGTTATTTTGACATTACAAACAGACGCTTCAATTTTATTTATCTGTATAGATTACAACGCGCAACTTGATGGATTATGGCCTGATCCCCCTCGTACTGAAGGGAGGCCCGTGCCCAGTAGTGGGACGTTAAAAAGGGCTGAATACAATAGCTATATACGTATTTCATCTCACGTACAATCGTAAAACCTACATAATGCGATGCTGTAAATATTAACAAAGTAAATTATGAAACGCAGCTTCCTTTATTAGTTTAAAATCGTACACATAATTCAAATTAATGTACATAGTTTTAGATATCACGAAATCTCCATATAAGAGTATATATTTTAGTCTGGTTATAATATTAGATGCATTTATATGAAACTACGAATCCTAATATAGCAGATATATAACATATATAACAGAAATGTTTGAGAATTGTGTAAAAAATAATTTTAATAGATATTTTTTTCTTTATTTATTCCAGCTGTGATCTGAATTGGTTAGGCATAATGTAAACGGGTTATGAAAATATTTTACTGACATTAATTTATATCTATACTGAAAAACTAAATGAAGGGTCAAAAAATATTTGAATAGCACAGTTCATGTCACCTTTGTACCGACCATCGTTAATTGAAGAGTTTAGAATATCAAGTGTCAAATAAAGTGAAATATTCATACATAAATTAACTTCATTTAAAAAAATCCATGTGAGTTATATTTGTGAAAAACCATGTAGCTTTTTCAAAACCCTTATAGGATTTTCATAAAAACAGGTTTTAAAATGTATTTTACTACATTATTGTTACAAAATATGAATGTGTGGTTGGTGATTTATCGTTTTTAGGGTTCCGTACCGCAAAAGGTAAAAAAGGAACCCTTATAAGATCACTCTCTTGTCCGTCTGTCCGTGTGTCTGTCCGTGTGTCCCCACCAATTTTCTCAGGAACGGGTCGACCTTGCAAGTTGAAATTTATTTAGTTAGGTCGAAAACCTATACGGTAGTTCCCGTTGACCTAAAATCACGAAATTTGGCAAAAAGCAAAGTCTTACAGCACAAATAAAGGAAAAATTCCAAAAAATAAAAAAAGCTGAAAATTAAAGTTAAACAGATTTCTTACAAATTTGTACGGAATCCGCGGTGGGCGAGTCCGACTCGCACTTGTTCGGATTTTTTTTCTTGTAACAACAACTATTAGTTGTATCCACAGACTAACTTTGATGAACTGAAAATGCACCAGATAGAACAATGTACAAAAGAAGTAATATCTAATATCACTCTCCGACTCTTAAGATGTCTATACAAAAATTCACGTCTATTTATTTTTGTGTTAGAGAAGGACAAAACCAACCAACACTTTCGTATTTATAATATTAAAAAAGTAAATTACAAAAAATATTTTTTATCTGAGTTAAACTTGAGCCAATATTATTAGTTTATGTGTGCGTTCTGTTTACTAAGCAATTTATCGGAGGTTTGATACCTGTGTAAGTCAAATAATTTACTCTTGCAAAAACAAAAGTACAGTATTTTTAAATAATCCAGTACATATTCCCAAAATATAGTCCGAAAGTAGACAAATAACTGGCTGTCCCTCACTGTTTTTTACGTACGTAACGATATTTTTTTATTTTATTTACAACGACTCTACAACGATTTGTACGAAAAGGAGGTAAAAATTTTCTTAAGGCGATCAAGTATAATCTTAAGCTGGCTTACCATGGCGCGAGATTTTTGGACAAGAACGTTTTTAGTACAAAGGAATAAGCGTTTAATTACTAAATCCAGAAAGATCAAAATAGCGAAACGACAATCTCCAAATTGCAAACCCATTAAAGCCTTTTAGTTTGATCTTTATTTCGTTATTAATACGGTTTATATTCATTTGCGTGTCCGTGAAATGGCGGACAATAGGAAGCCAGGTTTATAGCTTAAATTAAATCTATTACTAATTGTTACATTATTAATAATTTAATTTTCTGGTTTAATTAAATTTTAAACACAGTATTTTGCTACAGTGTTATTTTCCGTCATTATACAATATGTTTATTCCCGTATTATTATTTATTTAAACTAGAATATAATGAAGTATTGAAAAAATAATGCGAATGATGAATATAACGCTCAATGTTAATAATTTTATTAAATTTTATACTCTCATTTGGATATATAAAATATTAAAAATACATACACACTACCATTTCTGTAAAATAATATCGAAATTATTCGTAGTACCGACTGTTCGTAAAATATTTCATTAAAAACCTTTACGTACTTTGCAATTTGGATAGGCGCGTTTTAATATCGATTTTAGTGAATTATTTTAATGATTCAAGGCCAGGCATTGCACACGTGGAAAATGTACTATACATGCAACTTGTGTATCTACGTATTGGCAAATTATACCTACTTTGGTTTAGTAGTTCGCATGGCTGCAGAATATGAAGTCTTGGGTTTGAATACGGGTTGGCGTAAAATAATTTTTGTTTTTTTTTTTGGGTGTCTACACACATGTGTGTACGTACACAATTATTAACCCATTTTTTTTATTATTTTTAATAAAACCATTGAATGAAAAAAAAACAATAATAATCTGGACTTTACAGTTTACTGCCGCGTCCCCTAATACATAGTCAGTTCTTATTTGCCTTCATGTTAATTTTTGCGTATATTATACACGACGTTGATCCTTTAGCTTAGGAGAGCGTAAAATTGCTTTGTATAAGGGTATGAGTTTGTTCTAAAATAGCACTTTACGAGATAAAATAATGTTTTTTTTTTTGTATATGTATGTACGTCGTATTTTTTAGAAGCTGGATTTTTGTCAATACATGTATGACAATCTTTATTCATAAATATACATTTCAACCAACGAATCTGTCAATCACAACTTGGATCGGTTATTTAAACTTGACGTGTCACTTTAGATTCTTAGGAGGCTTAGACAAGATGTCATATTTAACGCAATGGAATTATAATATAGATCAACACTGATAATTCGGTGAAAAAAAAAACAAATCCTTGATAGATTTGTTTTTTTTTTAAATGACTAAGAAATTAATTTCGACAGTTCAGCTTTCATAACTTTTTGATTTGTTGAGATATTTCAATATTCTTTCATATTTTGTTATATTTTGCTTAAATTTTTATAATTATTACAAAAACAAAAAAAATGGGAAACTTCTTCAATGACATTTTGAAATTGTGTCGAAATGACAAATATAATCTTTATGTCATAGAATCATAATATGTCAGTTCTATATTTTTGTTTTAGCTTTCTATTCTATAACGATTGTAGAACGACATCTTGTCTAAGCTTCATGATTTCCTTCGATATTTGTTTACATTTATCTACTTAAATCTTTTAAAATAATAATAATATTATAATTTAATATATATTTTGTTTGTATACAGTATAAAATTTTTTACAGTAATAAAAAGATATAGTAGCAAGACGAGAAAATCAAATAATTCATTATTGTACTTTTCTTAAGAGTGTATTATGTAACTGATTTTAAACGATATCCATAAAAATTTAAGAGCTGACATTAAAATAATCAGATAAAATTTCTTCATACTAAAACATAATATGGACAAATTAAAAATGACAGTTGCACGAATAAATTACTTCAATTATATCACTTTTATATTCAGTCGGGTTAAATTTGTTTGATGGATAAGTTTTATCTGACAATTGAAAAAGAAGCTCTAAAAAAACAAGGGATTAAATGAACTGAAGAACTGTACTAATTAAATAATATAAATATTTAAATTTAATGTAAAGTTATTGGAAATGGATTAATGTGCCAAATGTGATGCCAAAGAGTTATTTATTGGAAGTTTTGTGAACATTTGTGGCATAGTATTTGTTGACACTACGTATTAAGCTGGAGGTCAACGGTTCGATTTTCACGAGGTAAATGTCTACAGCTACACATAACATGCTAGTCACATGAAAGCCATTATTATAAAGCCGTATTTGCACTATAAAATTAATTATGAGTATAAAAGTTTTTCGCGTTTTATTATGGATATATTCATTTGGTTTTTAAATCTTGGTTTTCTTATGAAAAAAAGCTATTTTTTTAGCCTCTTAGTCGAAAGATGATTGAAAAAAGTCTAACCTACTACTACTAGTACTTTATTTAAATTATTTAAACTATTTATAATAAAATTTAATTCAATAAATATACAATAGAGTCACGGCAAACTATGAACTGATAATTTTGCTTTAATTATTCACACACATGCATAATTAATTTTAGAGTGTAAATCCGGCTTTAAATGTAGCATTGAATTGTATGGGATAAATATCTATGATTTAATCACCTACAAATTTTATTAAAATATCACATATAACTACATATATAACATATTATATGTTTATGAAAATAATATATCTAATTCAATAGTACTTTGTAGATTTTTGTATAACACCCTGCATAATACGTGCAAGTATGTCAAGATATTTATGTGTAGAATCTCAGATCCATATCAAAAGATATTCAATGTTATATCCATTAATTACTCTCTGAAAAAAAAAACGGTTAAAATATCTCGGAAACAATAAACTTTAACAACTACAGTATTATGAAAATATCTAAATAATTATAATAATTTTTCAAAATTAACATATTTTCCGGGAAAATTTTAACTAAGAATGTTAAATTTAGTTTATTTTTTCATTCATATTTATTTAGTCATAACTGATAACAGAATAATTGTGATATTATTTGATGTACCAGACAAGCGAAACAAACATTTATAAGACAGTTGTGGTCGAACCGCTCTAAAATAGTTTTACTATAATCAATGTACAACTTTAGTACTTCACGATGTATTTATCAATAAATAAATGTGTTTTTGTAAGTTATTTTAAAGATTATTCCATGTTTTTGTATAACCAAAGACAATAAAAATTTAACTAAACAGTGTTATTTTCTGGCGGAGCACCATGAGTGATGTTGCAAATATGCACAGGTGTATAGTACAAAATATAGTTTTTTTTTTTGGAAAATTATAATTATCGGTAAAATCTATTATTGATCTAGCCCCGACTGTTCTCAGAAAACCATATTTTAAAAAGTGGAACGGTTTAGTAAATTGATTCTTTCAAAACAAAATTTAATTTAAAAAAAAATAAAAAAAAAAGACTTAAAAACGGACTGTCCTTATAAATACAAAAGTTCATATGTGTCTGTATGTTTGTTACTTACTTTTTCATCTTATTCAGTTCTCTAACGTCTTTAACGTTTAACGTCCCACAGCTGGGCACGAGCTTCTCTTTACGACAAGGAGGATCAGGATAGTCCACCACACTGACCAAGTGCGGGTTAGCAGACTTTACATGTCTTTCGAAAACTTGCTAGGTTCTCTCAGACATGCAGGTTTTCTCACGATGTTTTCCTTTACTGTAAAACAAGTGGAATGTTGGTAATGATTTCCACATGAAAATATCAAAGGTAAAGGACCCTTCAGGGAACTGAACTTGTTTTACTCGGTTTCCGAAGCGAACGCGTAACTACTACAGGTTAAAATGTGTAATATGTAGCTTCCGTCCCCCTTCCCTTATATCCCTTTCGCCTATAACGTTTAAAGATTAAATAAAAAATACCATAAATCATAACTTCATAAACCATAATTACTTTTAAACTGGAAATTACACCGGCTTCAAAAATATAGTCCAGAACATCAAATAAAAGAGCTTATTATATGGAATGTACGAGTAAGTATGTATATTTTTATGTAATTTAATTTTTGATTATATTTAAAAAGATATTTAAAAAAATAATGAAAAAATTTGAAATCACTTAAACCTTAAACTTCAACCAAATCTCCATAAATACTAGGGATGTAATTTCTAAAAGAAATTCAGGAAATATTTAAGGCTTTATAACATTAAAGGAAAAATACTAACCACCCCTAACATTCTCAATCCATACTAATATCATGAGTGCGAAAGTACTCGTAACTGTTTATTTGTTTGCTTGTTATCTTTTTACGACTAAACGGCTGAACTGATTTAGATGAAAATTGATATGGATACAGTTTGAGATCCTTGGAAGGACATATGATAGTTTTTACCTCGGATATCATCCCTTAGGGGGGTGGGTGGAAGTTTGTATGGGGAATCAATAATTTCTCAAATAAGAGATATAAAACCCATCATACCTATGTATATATAGTCTATTTATTCCATATTAACGGTTATCCGGTTAGCGTTAAAACGTACTTAGGGACGAACCCAAGCAACGCGAGGGTGAGTCGCTAGTATCTAATATCTTTAATATTTCTTATATATCTTCACGCCAGTTTTTTGATCTTACTACAGTTTTAGTAATATTTTCACGTAAGTTAATATTAATGCGGAAACGATGGATAGGAGGAAGCGTGCAAATATATTTCTAGATTAAAATACAAATTGCCTCTGATTTAGAAACTAATAGAATTTTGATCATCTAGAATCTAGATCAGCCGATATTACCTACTTCATATTGCTGAAAATTATTAACATTAATTTTCTAACTAATGAGAGCACGTAGTGACGTATGTGATTTACCTAGTGAAAAAGCAAGCTATTTGAACTAACATTGTTCAAAAGTAAAAGATATAAAGATATATGTATATCCTTACTGTAAACCAATTTTCATGTTTTTTTTTAACCAATAGATTTTACCTTGAGGTACTCTTTGATACTCCGCATGAGTTTAATGAAAAATCGACTCTTAAGGTTTTATTTACTTACATTAAATTATTTTAAAGTGACTTTTAAGTCGGCGTATCATTTTATTCAAAAAGTAATTATTGGACAGAGCTAAAGTAGAAAGGTAGGTACTATTTTCATACATTCGCATACATACGCGAATATTTGAAATTTTCAATAAATCTATATTTATAGTTTTTTTGTGGATTTATTATATTGAAGACGTCTAAGATTTTAG
The DNA here is from genome assembly GCA_905404265.1 of Fabriciana adippe. Classification (NCBI taxonomy): domain Eukaryota; kingdom Metazoa; phylum Arthropoda; class Insecta; order Lepidoptera; family Nymphalidae; genus Fabriciana; species Fabriciana adippe. The sequence goes on from FR989993.1 coordinate 2,125,549, forward strand.
TCGCTGTAAAGCATTCGAAATGTCTGGAACCAAAAACTAGAAAATTCACAAAAAATCTGATAACAAAGGTTTTAATTAAAAAAAGTCTCACAATTCAAAAACACAAGTCGGCAATAAGGCGATTTAGACAAGATATCGTTTTACAAGCGCTGGAGGAATAGAAATCTTTAAATAAATAAGCAAAGACAAATAGATAAGTACCTTTTTCTCCATTGTTGGTCATCCAATTTCCTTAATTTTTTTTCAGTAGCTATTGTTTTTTGTTAGTTTTTAGATATAGTACATAGGTAAATTCTATTAACATAATATGACTTCCTCAAATTTTCAATAATGATTATGGTCGAATCGACCACTGGGAAAAGACTAGTGTAATAAAATCTATACATATAATGAAATTGTAACTAAGCCGAATCTGTACATTAAATATTTTTTGGAAAATCTTATTGAAATAGACATTATTATCGATACAGAGGTCAAATCTATAGTTTTTAGAGTTTTTGTGTATCTGTCTGTTTGTGACCGCATCACGGAATAATCTTTGGAGGGATTTTGATAAAATTTGATATGATGCTAGCTGATTATCTGGGTCAATATATAAGATACTTTTTACTGCGGGAAAATATCTCATCTCTGAGAAATCTATACTAAACGTTAAAACGTAACTAGGGATGAACCCAAGCGGAGCGAAGGTGAGTCGCTAGATAATATAAGGGTGACATATTATAATAATAACTAGTAAATTGTTCGTACCTGAGGTATTAAAAAGATTATATCAGACTAGCGACTCACGCTCGCTTCGCTTGCGTTCGTCCCTAGGTACGTTTTCACGGTTAGCTATGTTTATACATATATACATAGTAGCTTGCTATTCTTAAGATATTGATTTAAATTATATAGTGATTTACCCTCGCTTTGCTCGGGCGCGTACGCCGTACGCGGATTTTGTTCATAATTTCATGGGTTTTAATTTTTTTTGGCGGAACCCTGATTCTTTTTCTAAAATAAAAGTAGCCTAAGTTACTCCTCATAACATCAGCTATCTGCCAGTGAAAGTCCCGTCAAAATTTGTCCAGCCGTTTCGGAGATTAGCCGGAACAGACAGACACAGACAAAAATTGTAAAAAATGTTGTTTTGATATATGTACCGCGTATACATCCATATGCATTTAGTAAAAAGCGGTTATATTAATATTACAAGCAGACACTCCAATTTTATTTATCTGTATAGATAATGTTTGATGATGATTGTAAAATTCCAATTTGTAATTTCTACACTGAAACATTTGAAAATCATAAGATATTTGGATATTACTAGAGGCAATCGCATTTTGTACGTCGCTGCTGAAATTCAGCGTTGGAACAAAATGTAACGCTTGCTTGCGTTGAGATTTATCTTCTTTAAAAGAAGCTTAAAAAGATTTATTTTGTCTGAACCTTGCAAATATTTTTATTACATATTTTCGTAGTACATATTATTAAAGAAACGGTTTATTATAAAAAAGAGGAAGATATTGAATTTTTTATATTAGGTAAATATTTATGGGATTTTATCACAAATTTTATTTATCAAATAAATAGCTCTTAATACCAAAATTCGTTTTACCATTTTTATATAACTAAGTAAATAACGATCATTAAGTATCGCATATTAAAGTAAAAGTGCTCTACAGATGAAAAAAAACTAATGCTTTTATTTAAAACGAGGCCCTTCATTGCTTCACTCTTCATCTTCCTCGTACTAATAAATATTTAAATTATTTACTTAAATAAATATTTTATATCATAGACTAGCGACTTACTTTCGCTTCGCTCGTGTTCGTCCCTAGGTTAATTCCCCATATAAACTTTCATCCCCATTTTAACTCCCTTAAACAATGATTTCCGGGACAAAAACTATCCTATGTCCTTCCCAGGGTCTCAAACTATCTTCTCATCAAATTTCATCTTAATCGGTTCAGTAGTTTCGGAGCCTATTCGATGCAAACACACAAACAAACAAACAATCAAATCCTTCCTCTTTATAATATTAGTATAGATTACCACAATATTATAAATTCTTTATAATAAAATAACAAGTAGCTTATGTTATTCCAATTGAATCTTTCATCCACCAGTGAAAGCTCCGGTAAAATCGCTTGCACAGATTTATGAGCACAAAATGACAGACAGATTGACGTTAAGGTTTGGGTTTTGATATTAAATAACCATATAATCAACGTGGCTTAGTTATTTTGTAAACCCAGACATTTCGATTATATTTAGTTTTGTTATAAAACTTATTTTTAAGTTTCTTATCATATTGAAATGAAATGAAATTTTATTCAAATACACTTTATTTTAAGCACTTTTGAATCGTAGATTTAATTTAAAGGGCGTCAGTGTCGTCAGTCCGTGAGAAAGCTACCACCGGCTCGGGAAGCAATTCTGCTGAGAAGAGCCGGCGAGTAGCTCTTTTATGTCTTCACATATTTAAAAACAAACATAAAATAACTCACTTTCATCCATAATACTTTCTTAGATTTACGCGAATATTTGACATTTTAAATAAAACTATCTTGTCGGATTATTTCGCGGATTTATTTTTATTTTTGGTTCCTGACGTTTCGAATGCTTTACAGCAATTATGTTTACGGGAGAGACTGAAGTGTTAGACATCTCAAAGGCGTTATATACTTGTTACAGTCAGTCCCTACCCACAATTTTACGAAAATTTAAAATCACTTTCATCCAGCTCTTTTCAACGTCCCACTGCTGATCACGGGCCTTTTTCGCATTGAAGATTGTGAATACTGAAGGGATCAAACCATAATTCCCCATAATAGCAGAGAGCGCGTCAGCGAACGATACATTTCGAAAATCACCTAAATTCTTTAAGACATACATATTAGTTTCCTTATGATTTGCTTTACCTTTAGGCAAGTGGTAATCATGTTGAACAATTGCCAATAAAAGTAAATTTGGGTATTTTGAAAATGGTCTCTTGTTATGTTATACTGTATTTGCTTTTAATATATATTTATTCGATTTCCTTTATCACATAATTCAGTGTGCGAACAACGTAAATGCCATTCATCCTTTAATCGTACTTGAAACACTTTGGACCCTCACGCCTTCTCCGGAAATAACTCTGACAGTCAACAATGTAACTAAAATCGTCGTTCGTCCGAAATTTGAAGAAATGTTCCAAAAAGATTTTCATAATCTTGTTTATTGACATGTTTTTTAAAAGTAATATGTTTTTTATAAAACTTTCTTAGATTTAAGCGAATATTTGACATTTTAAATAAAACTAGCGACCATGGTCATGGGAGAGACTACGATTTAGACAGTATGTATCTCGTATATATATAATTTTTGTCTGGGTTATTACTTTATCATCACCTATTTATAAATAGGCAAATACTAAACAGTACAGTACCTTTATCTACAATTTTTTATTAATATGACTTTTACTCTATGTTACATACATAGAGTAAAAGTATATCAACATCGCTGATCGATTACGAACGTTAAAAAATGTTTCTTGTGTTTTATTTTCTTATTTTTATTTATTTTTGTTATTCGTTCTTATAGCGGCAATAGAAATACAAACTCTGTGAAAATTTCAACTCTCTACCTATTACGGTTCATGAGATACAGACAGACAGACGGACGGACAGCGAAGGCTTAGTAATAGGGTTCCGTTCGCACCCTCCGGATACGGAACCCTAAAGATATCATGATAAAAATTTCGATTACTGGATAAACTCTATGAAGAACGTGTAATTACTGTTTACATGATCCCTTGATAGATAGGATAATACATATGTATATATCTCAGACCGGGTTTGTTAAAAGTTGTAAGAAGGATATTAAACTTTTCTCAAATTTTCGTTTACATATAAATTACTTCTTCCAAGAGAAAATCTAAAAACATATAAACTCTCGTGGCATGAGGGTAAGTTTCCAGCTTTAGCAATTAGCATGTTAATCGATAAATTTTAAGCAGCAAAGTTTAAAGATACAATCTATACATATAATAAAATTCTAACTGATTCGAATCTGTTCATTAAATATTTTTTGGAAAATCTTATTGAAATAGTTATTATTATCGATATAGAGGCCGAATACATAATTTATTGAATTTTTGTCAGTCTGTCTGGAAACGTATCATGAGAAAACCACTGGACAGATTTTGATGTAATTTGGGATGATGATAGGTGGTTATCCGGGTCAACGTATAGGATACTTTTTAGTACGGGAAAATATCTCGTTTCTGAGAAATCTATACTAAACGTTAAAACGTTACTAGGGACAAACCCGAGCGGATCGAGGGTGAGTCGCTAGTAGTTATATAGAAGTGATAGTGACGAAGATGTATTCATACTGATGCACGTTGTTTGATAAGTGAGATGCTGGAGGCTCACTTATCCTCCCTCAAACCCCACACCCTCTTAAGTGGTGACGTGTGATTGATGATCTAAATGTTGCATTCGTACAAAAGGAACGCTTACGCTATTTACCATGAAACTATTTTACCATTTTATACAAAATAGAATGTATGTGCATGAATAAACAAAAAAGTGGTCATTTTCTTACCATTGCGCAGAAGTGGCCATACAACACCATAGTTATTACGAATATTAATATTGTGTTATAATTTAATCTATCGCCTCCTATTAAGCAATTACGTTGCAAAGCGCATGTAATATAACTAGCGACTCATCCTCGCTTCACTTCGAGATGAGATGATATATAGATATCCTCAATAAACGAGCTATCTAATGGTTTTTTTTTAAATCGAATTATTAGTTGTTGAAATTAGCGCTTTCAAACAGACAAACAAACAAACTATGCCTTTTTATAATATTAATAATAATTGATAATGCAAATATAACGTAATTAATGTTTTTTTTTCTCTTTATTAGGTTCACCAACAACTTTACATTTAACAAATACACAAGAAATTACAATAAGAAATACAAAACTAAAATGTAAATTCATTTACATTTAAACACAGCATGTATCACTTAAATACTAAACGGTATAATTTATCATGTATAATTTGACTCTTAGAATCGTGATATCTTACGAATGGTAACTCTTAGAAAAAAAATTATAAAGACCATTTTTGTAGAGAATTTTAAGATCTATAACTTTGGTTTGAAATTTTTTTTTTTTGATAATACTTACTGTTTTCGAGGAAAATCCAAAAAACCTCAAACTTTGACTTTTGACCTCGAATAACTTTTGTAGCACACATAGGATCGATGGGGATTTTTAAAACTTTACTTATAATGGCAAACCCTAGCTCTGCACCAATGTTTGGCTTTCCGGGAAATTTTTGTTATTTGACCACTATTTTTATGTCTAAATTGACCGGACTACGACTGGAGTACAAACATTCGTGTTCATCACACAAAAGAATACACCTAGCGGGAGTCGAACTATTGTTCGTATAAGTTTGTATAAGTTTGTAATATGCATTTAAAGGTGCAATTTAGCTCTAAAAATGTTAAAAATAATTAATATTATATGCATATATATATATGTTTCTATGTATGTCGTGTATAATAATTTAACTGAATAAAAAAATTATAAACCAAAAATCTAATCTGCTACCTCTGGCATAAAACGATACAGCTAACTCTATAAAGATACAGCTGAAGCCATAAAAATAAAGGATCGAGTGGGATTTTAGTAAAGATATTATGTATAATTCTGCTCTTTTAACGTTCTAAGGCTGGGTATGGCCTCAAAGTCAAATAAAAGTCTTCTGAAAACCAGATTAGAGATTCTCTCATATATGAGGGTTTCATCACGATGTTATCCTTCACCGAATTAGCAAATGTTAATTATGTACTAGTGGAAAATGACTTGCACATGAAAATTTCAGAGGAGTGAAGTGAGTAAGTAAGTGAATTAGCCCCGGATTCGAATCCGTTCACGTTGTTTGGCAAACGAACTAACTGCATTACTAGAAAAATCAGAAAGTATTCTTTAGTTTAAACTGTAAATAGCCTATATTTACTGAAAGCCGCGCAGCGTCTGTGCAATTTAAAATCAACTGTACCAAATCTAAAGTGACTACCTTTTAGCGTTCTGACATTTTAACGTTCTCTACATTTAGAGTTAAAAAGTTCTTACGTGTGGCGATTGAGAGATTAAATATTGAATTAAATGGTATATTATTCGGACTACTTCAGTAAAGGCGAAAATTTTAATGTACATATGTATGTGTAACGTATATGCTGAACGGACTAGACGGATTTGAATGAAATTTAATACACTAGAGTATTGCTTTTTTTTATGTTGGGAAATGCATTTACGCATACCACCTGCACACATACAGGTGGGTTTCACCGTCTAGAAAAACCAGTACTACCCACTAAAACCCAACAAATCTTTCGCCGTCCTAATGGGGCGTCGCATGATCGCTTGCACACTTAACCACGACGCCCCGACGGCTGCCGAAGCAGACCACAACAGCCAAAGGGTCACTCCAACGGTCCACTCTGCTGTCAGAGAAGTACCAGAAGGAACCCACATGACACACCGCCCACCGAGGTGGGCCACTTCCCTATACGTATCTTGGTTTCGTTCCCGGCTGAACTGCTGGACGCTAATGAGCCTCCCACCACGACAATGTGAACGGTACGTTGGGCAGGACATTAGACAGCAGTAGCTTATCCGAGCAAAGTGAGAGTAAGTCGGTAGTGTGAAATTATAGGACAAAGGCGTTATACTACTTATTATATAATTGAGTAGTAGAGCGACTTACTTAACTTTTTCTAAAATAAAAGTAGTCTAAGTAACTTCTGAGGCAGTGGTAGCCCAGTGGTGACGACCTCGCTTGGGGAACTGAGTGAAGCGGGCTCAAGTCCCGGGACTCGCTTGATTTTTTTAACTTACGTGGCACCATTTTTGAAATTTTCCATTTTGTTATTATTTGTTCTTATAGCGACAGCAGAAATACACACTGTGAAAATTTCAATTCTCTACCTATTACGGTTCATGAGATACATTCCTCTGACAGACAGACGGACGGTCAGTGGAGGTTCAGTAATAGTGTTCCGTTAGCATCCTTCGAGTACAGAACCCTAAAATGTATATAAGAATATACTTTCTTTGAAATACATACACGGTGAAGTTAAATCAACTATTATTTAAGTAAAGTGCATAGTACATTCTGTATAGCATCATCTCTCCACATTTGTCAAGATAGCTAGAGTGGAGCAATCGTGGAGCAATCGTGAAGCAAAATTGCGCCACATGAGCCCCACTCTGCCCATTGGAAGATGGAAATTATATTTTCCTCATGCATCTGAATATTCAATACTGATGCTTATATTTTCCTTTAATGTACTTTCAGATGAAAGTAGTATGTTTAATGTTTGTAAAACGTTATTTAATGTGTACTAAATGAAATGCTTTTGAACCGATTCACTTCGCGTGTATTTTTGATTTTTTTGATTTTTTAATCTGATGTTTTTGAAGTGAGTGCTTTGATTGCTAGAATTCGTGTATATTCGGATTTTTGTTCTGTATTTGAATGATTTTATAAATGTACCCGATTACACTCATTTCATGAAGTCTCTTGCGTTTTGTATAATACGAATTTCCATTTTTTGTTCCAAAATAATTCTTGACACATTCAAACGTTACTAGGTTGCCCTTAGAGGTCTGTGAAACATTCAGCAAATATAATAATATACACACTAAGCTTAACAAATACTGATTTCACCGCAAAAAAAAAATTTAACCTCAGCTGGGAAACGAATCTACGACCTTAAACAAAGGGACATACATACACTCCAACTCCCACGACAGGCAGTCGGCAAATGAGAAAAATATTAAAATCTGAATGAAATACATGTTTCAATAGCATCAAAATTAATAATTCAAAGGAAACTTACAAAATATGTCGATTTGCAATGTATAATTGGTTGAAAATGAAGAAATCGTGAAATAAATTAATATTAACGAGTTTGTTAGAATAGAAATTACCTCTATTGTAACATTAGTTTATAATTTATGTTTTATTTAACTTACACGTGTAAACTTGCAATAGCATCTTAATAAAGATAACTCTTACTTTATAATAATATAGTGATATAGTAATTGAGGCAGTGGTAGCCCAGTGGTAACGCGCTCGCTTGGGAAACCGAGTGAAGCGGGTTCAAATCCCGGGTCTCGCACCTCTGATATTTTCATGTGCGTATCATTTCTAACATGATTACCACTTGCCTTACGGTGAAGGAAAACATCGTGAGGAAACCTGCATGTCTGAGAGAACCTAGCAAGTTTTCGAAAGACAAGTGAAGCCCGCCAACCCGCACTTGACCAGCGTGGTGGACTATGGCCTGATCCCCATCGTATTGAAGGGAGGCCCGTGCCCAGCAGCGGGACGTTAAAAAGGGCTGAATACAATACAATAATATAGTACAAACTCAGACTATAAGTTTATATAGATGGAGTCCGTCAAAATAAATGTCAAAGTCAAAAATAGTAGCGTGATTTGCTGTTTATGCTACTATTCTAGATTTTGTCATAGATCATTTACTTTCTTTAATTTCAGAATAAAATATTAATAATAAAAATAATACTACATTCTTTTGCAATTTTAAGTATCAATTTTCTTCCCAATGAAAGAGAGATGGCTTAAGATAGAGATAATATTTACTTTTTGTTTTCGTTATTATTATAAAATCCGTTAGCTATTTTTATTTATTAACATTTATTTACTTATCACTCAGTATAAAAATTGTCGTTTTTATACTATTTTAAAACATTATATATTACTTTTAAAACATTATTTCTTGGCTTCATGTAGTTCTATTACACACTGGCTATATTATGCCAAAGTCTGAGAATACAAATTAGAAAATGATCCTTCTTCTACTCAGCAACAGAACGATCGATCGACATGATTTGCATAGAGATAGTTTATGGAGAGTGATAGGGTTTTTATTCCTGTAAAATAAATCCCGTGGGATTTCAATCTTTTACAAAAGTCATCTCGAGATAGTTGTCTAATATTATATATTTTTTTTATGTATGTACGTAACTATGGGTATTTTATGTTTGTTTCATACCATATTTTTAAGCTTTCTGTACAAATTAATGGTATTGGAAACGTTCTCTGCATTGTAATTTTTACCGCATTTTCTTAAGTTATACTTATCACTACATAGTATAAAACAAAGTCGCTTCCCGCTGTCTGTACCTATATGTGCTTAGATCTTTAAAACTACGCAACGGAATTTGATGATTTTTTAATAGATAGAGTGATTCAAGGGGAAGGTTTACATGTATAATACATGCATAATATAGTAGAGAAACACTGATAATTTTAGAGGTTTCTAATGCGATGTCGTAAATAAACACATTTTTTTTGCGCTTACATTTCAAACGCTGGCTGAACCCTACGAGATAGATCAAAATAATGTACTACAGTATTGTACACCTTAAAAAGGTCTACAAAAAAATCCGCGATGGCATATGTCTATCTCTTAAGGATAACATACTATATCCATTTTACTATATCCAAGTTAGGGATGAACCCGAGCGAAGCGAGAGTCCCTAGTTATACATATAGTTATCTATAATTCTATTTTCTTTATCGTTTCTTGTTATCTATAATAGATAAACGTATATGATGACTTATTTCTTTTACATATACAAGAAATCAATTTATGTTAAGGATAGATTCTGTAAAGATTTGCGTGGAAAAATAAAATGAACTCCAACGTGTCCGCAACATGCATTCTCGATTAAAATATGTAACCTAAGTACGATCGGCATTATGGGATTTTTATTTTAATTAACCGTGTATCAGGTTTTAAAGAGAAATGCTGTTACATTTTTTTCAAATTACAATATTCTAGTATATCATATTCTAGATCAATCTGTGCTAATGACTCGTCTTGATGAAAAAGTTAAGTGTAGGACTATTATCTGGTTGGGTTTCATGTATAATAATTATTGTATTGCAATATTGTAAACGAATATTATTTTAAAAGAGCAACTGTTAAGTTTCTCACCGTTTTTTCTCGACAGACCTTTCTTCCGAGCCGGCGGTAAATTGCTTAAGGACTTACACGTTTTCAAGATATTTATAACTAGCGACTCATCCTTACTTCGCTTCGGATTCGTCTCTAGACAAAAACAAATCTATCCCACGGGAACCGTACATTTTTCCGAAATGATGTATGTATAGCCTATAGCCTTCCTCAGTTAACGGGGTATCCAATGCAAAAAGAATTTTTCAAATTACATTAGTATATCTTGAGATGAGCGCTTTTAACCATATGAAAAAACAAACAAACAAACAAACTCTTCAGCTTTATAATATTAGTATAGATTTATAAATGTTCTTTGAGTATTTCTTTGGTTTACAATAATATATAAAATAGTAGATGAACTAGATAGTCAAGATGTAATCAAACATCATAGATATTACCCACTTTAATTGCTTTTTCAATTAACGCTTCGACGATCTTCAGTTGAGATCCGCGTAATGGACTCTACATAGATTATAAAGTTATAAAATATTCACGTTTCGTTCGTTCAACATTCATTGTCTTGATAAAATGATGATAATTTCAATTTTATTTTATTGTGGTGATGTTGTTATGCAAATAAGTTTGCTTTATAAAAGATAATGTTTTTTTTAAGTTATTTAAAAAAAAAAATTAAAGAAACCAAGTGAAGCTGTAATGTACACAAACAGAATCTAATACCATACACAGCAGAGTAATTAATATTTTTGTGAAAAAGTATTTCCAAAAGTCACCTATATATAATAAAATTCTAACTAAGTCGAATCTGTATATAAAATATTTTTTAGAAAATCTTATTGAAATATGCATTATTATCGACACAAGAGGCCGAATCTATAGATTTTAGAATTTTTGTCTGTCTGTTTAGGAACGCATCATGAGGAAACAAAAGCTGGACCGATTTTGATGAAATTTGGTATGATGATAGCTGGTTATCCGGGTCAAGATATAGGATACTTTTTATCGCATGAAAATATATGAGATATTTTCTCTGAGAAACTGTTAATTTGTATTTAGGCACGAACCCGAGCGGAGCGAAGGTAAGTCGCTAGTCTACAAAAATCGATCGATCATGTTTATGTATACCTATTCCCTATGCATTCTAAAACGGCTGGAGCTAGCGGGTGATCCTGTAAAGTTTAGTAGCGATCGGAAGTTTGAACGCGGGCGAAGCCGCGGCTACTGCTATTTATTAATAGAATTTAAAATATTAACATTACTTAAACAAAAAACTTATGCATAACAAATATGGGGTTCAACAAGAGCCCTATCTCCAGGTTCCTTAAAGGCCGGCAGTAGTACATACGCAACTCCTCTTATGGTGTATATAGATGTCTATGAGGGACAATAACATTACTTACCATCAGAAGTATCTTTCGCTCGTTTGCTCCTTCATTCTATAAACAAAAATGGAACTTGTAACATTTCTACATTCTTTTTAGTCTTTGCCCCGGCGCCAGCGTTCAGACGTCTATAATTCCATTTTTTTTTTTTTTTTTTTTTTTTCTTTTTATTTGGGTCTACAAACAGTGTTCACAATAAAGCTTATATCTAAAAAAAAAAACTTATATAAATAAATGAATAATCATGACACCAGCATCGTTGACCACAGGTTACTAACAAGTCTTGAGAAGTGGTAATGTATTTAGTATTTAATAATATATTATTTTATTTGATGGGAGAAAACATTAAAGGTATAATGTAAAAACACAAAAAAAAAAAAAAAAAAACATAATGACATAATGACATAAATATCAGAGGGAATTGCGTATTATGCTTATAACTTCTTTTTTAAAGCTGTTCATGTTTGTATTCATTAAATCAATAGAACCGAAGTATGTATTGTAAGTATTAACAATTCTGCGCATTGGAGAACGTATACCTGCAATAGTTCTACAACGATTGGTAACAAAAAAATTATTGCTTTTACGAGTATGTGTTCTATATGGTACATTATAACATAATTTATTATTAAGTTGAATACAATCATATTTACCATGACAAAGATCATATAAGAACATTATATCTAATTGCACTCTCCTACTTTGCAGTTTAAGCAGCTTGTATCTTATTAACAGTTGCTCATAAGGCAAGTGGCGTCGATAACACTTATAGTACATACTGCGAAGGAATTTTTTTTGTACAATTTCAAGTGAATCTATGTACTTAGCATAATGGGGGTTCCACACTGGCACAGCATATTCTAGTTGAGATCGAATAAGGGATTTATATATATGTATAAATGTCAATGGTTGTCGAAACTTAGTGCTTGCTCGCATAGCAAAACCGTACATTTTATAGGCTTTGTTAATAATATTGTCTATATGCATGTTCAAATGTAGCTTGCTGTCAAGAGTTACTCCTAGGTCTCTTATATTATTAACGCAGTTCAGTTGAGTATTACACAATGTATATGGATAGTTACTAATAGTTTTCTTTTTAGTAAAATTTATTAAGTTACATTTATTTAGATTCAGACTTAATTTGTTAATTGTGCAATAGTGAGAGAAGCGATTTAAATCATGTTGAAACCTTTGATGGTCCTCTATACTTTCAATTGTATGAAAAATTTTAAGGTCGTCAGCGTATAATAGAAAGTTGCAAAAAGTAAAGCACTCAGAGACATCGTTTATAAAAAGAACGAAGAGTAAGGGGCCCAGAATGGAGCCCTGTGGAACTCCTGAGGTGACAGTGACAAATTCAGATTCATATCCCTTAATTACGATCTTTTGAGTGCGATTTGATACATATGATTTAAACCAACGCCACAAGTTACCACGTATACCGTTGAAAGCGAGTTTTTCAAGAAGCAATTTGTGATCTACTCTGTCAAAAGCTTTTTTAAAATCAGTATATACACTGTCAGTTTGTTTATTTAAGTCTAGCTGTTCAAAAAGATAACTTGTATAATGAAGTAAATTTGTTGTTGTTGAACGTTTTTGTACAAACCCATGTTGCTGTTCAATAATTACATTGTGGAGTTCAGGATAAATTATGTTATGAACCAGTCTTTCGAAAAGCTTGGCCAGAACAGGTAGAATTGATATCGGACGATAGTTCTCCACCCTATTTTTTAATCCACCCTTGTGTACCGGTACAATACGAGCAGTTTTCCAGATTTTAGGAAAGACACCTTCCCGTAAGCACAGGTTGTATATATAGTGCAATGGACGCGAAATGGTTAATGCAGTTGATCGAAAGAAGATTGGCGGGATATTATCTACGCCAGAACCTTTAGATATGTCAAGTACTTGCAATTCTTTAGTCACAGATTCTTTACTTATATATATATCACTAATATTCAGATTCGAAATGATATTGGTTTCTGAAATATTGTTTACATCTAATTCATTATTAACGGTAGAAGGCTCAAAAACAGAATGGAAAAATGTAGAAAACAAATTACATATGTCTGTGGGATCGTTTACTGTTATATCGTTTAATGTCATACAATTAGGCATATCATCATTATTTTTGCGATTACTCATATACGTATAAAAGTGCTTTATATTATGTTGGATGCTTTCTTCTACGGACTTTATGTAATTATTGTAGCAGACCTCACTCTCTACTTTAAACCTATACCTATAAAGGCTAAATGAATCATAATCAGACTTGTTTTGATATTTTTTCCATTTAATCCACGCTCGCGTTTTATTTTTAAAAATGTGTATCAAGGGAGGTGTAAACCAAGTTGAGTATTGAGTATTTTTTATGTTTTTGGTTGGTATTATTTTTTTAATAATTAAATAAATCTTTTCATATAAAATATTTACAGCGTCTTCAGCTTTTTTTTGAAAAAATAATTCGTCCCAGTTTATGCCATCAATTTCTGTATTAATTAATGTATAATCGGCTTTGATAAAGTTGTATTGTTTTCTGGGTTTGCTTCGAATGGATTTTACACATTTAGCAATTGGCAAAAGTACATAAAATGGTGGATGGTGCTCATCGATAGGGACAAGGCTAATAGACGGGCAATTTGGCAGTGAGACGGTAAGTATATACACCTGATACGCTTTCGTTCTGTGCGATGGCAGATTCATTTTTACTTATTTGCTAATTGAACATAATATAACAATATATTTTCAACTATATGGTTATCTCGGTCTATTTCGCGGCGACTCAAAAGAGCATTTGGGAGATTTTCTTGTATAGAAAATACTCAGTAGTAGCTCCAAGTTTATATTTATGGGATATAAAAACAGCTATAGATTTATTTACCGTCTAAGACAATGGGTTTCTAAAAATGTAATAACATGATGACAGTTAAATGAAAATTGTACTTAGCTTTTTTTTAACATCCTACTGCTGAGCACGGCCTTCCTTCAATAAGAGGGGAATCAGGTCATAGTCCACCACGCTGGCCAAGTGCGGGTTGACGAACTTCTCACGTCTTTCAAAAACTTGTTAGGTTCTCTCAGACATACAGGTTTCCTCACGATGTTTTCCTTCATCATAAGACAAGTGGTAATCTTGTTGGAAATGATTCGCGCCGGGAAATATCAGAGGTGCAAGACGGATTTGAATCCGCTTCACTCGGTTTCCCAAGTGAGTGCGTTACCACTGGGCTACCACTGCCTAAAAATTGCCTAAATGAAAATTACATTTTTGCTATTTTCTATTGTTACGAATCCCCAGACATATGTACTTGAGAGCTTCACCTGCGAAAGTTTGGATTATCATAACATGCCCATAAGCCTCATATTTCCAATATAAATGGCATAAACTTTAAATTTATGCGAGTTTGGTCAAACTATGTAGTTAAAGAGAAATGTAGTTAAAATGTGTAAGCGGAACGTTAACTGCCAAAGTTGAGTCTGTAATAATTTTAACTGCGAACTAAGAGACTAAATCGAAACAACGTACACGTTGATTTGACCCTTCTATATGTTATTCTATTATCTATATATAAATGGACAAAGACAAAAAAGTTCAGTACCATTTTCTCATCTGTAAGTCAATCGATTAATTATCTTTTGTTTAGCTATCGACGAGCTTTACTGTTATCAATAACAAAATGTTGGATACAGATTTTTCAAAGTAAAACTTCTTTATGTACGCTTGAATTGGGGGGTAAGCTGGTGAATGCGTTAAGAAGACATGTACGTAGGTACGTTTGTTGCCATGGTAACCGTTGTTATTGTCTGACAAATAATATATATAATATTCTTTCCTTAAATGATGTTCTATAAATGTAATGATTGTAATATGCCTAATATGCATTATCTTTAGTATCTCACCTATCCTAATTATTTAAAACATAAATTGAATTTCATAAAGAGTACCGATAATCTACAGAAGTTTTACTTCTTGCGTGTGTACACATTCATACACGCACTCCTTATTTTTTTTATATAGATAGGTAAATTCTATTCATATATTATGTTTTCCCTAAATTTTTGATACGATTATGGTCGTATTTCGACCATTGGATGAACACTAATATGATAAAATCGTGCATTACAGCTTTCGTACACCCTTATAATATGAGTTTTTATTATACCTAGTGGTTGAGTGCGTAAGCAATTCTGTGACGCCGTATTAAGACGGGGAAGATTCGGTTGGGTTTTAGTGGGTAGTACTGACTTTTCCGTTGAGTCCGAGATAACCATCTATATGCCTGCAGATGGTATGCGTAAATGAATTTCCTAATGTTAAAAAAAAGGTTTAGTAATACTTGGAATGTATACAAGTTTTGGGTACAGAACTCAGATTTTAAAATCATTAATGACTAGCAGAACCCGTGGCTTTGCTCGCGCTAAAACTACAAAAAAAATCTCAAAAGGTAGGTTTTATGTATAAAATTTTCACCCCCCATTTTACCCTCTTATGGGATGAATTTCGAAAAATGCTAAAGCACATATTTACTTAATTGTATTTAAGAGCATTAATACCAAGAGTCAAGTAATTCTGGTCATAAATAAATTTGCGTTGTATTATAACGTGTTTTCCCGTGGGAATAAGACAATCTCCCGCGGTAAAAAGTAGCCTAAGTCATTTTCCAGCCCTTCAACTATCTCCACACAAAAAATCACTTCAATCCCTCACTCTATTTCGACGTCAAAGAAGGACAAAAAAACAAACAAACAAACAAACAAGCAAGCAAAGACACTTTCACATTTATAATCCATACTAATATTACAAATGTGAAAGTTTGTGAGTATGTATGGATGTTTGTTACTCTTTCACGCCAGAACTGCTGAATGGATCTGGATGAAATTTGGCACAGAGATAGATTATAGTCTGGAATAGTACAAAGGTTACTTTTTATCGCGGAAAAGTTACGGTTCCCGTTGGATAGATTTATTTTTGTTTTTCTAGAGGTGAACCCGAGGAAAGCCGTTGGAATTAAAATATTAGTATGGATTTCTTAATAATTATTATTTAATTCAAATTTGCAGAGTGGTAAATTTCAGTCTAGCTACACTACCACAAATTTCAGATTCAACCCCTCCATAGTTAATGTCTATACTGACCTGTGTATAATATAATTATAATGAGTAAGTATTAGGCAATTTAAATAACGGTGATTTTGCAATGACTTGAATAAACTATTTTACTTATGACAATTTTTATTATTTATGTTCAACATGTTGCCTTCGGAATCTTTTACGTGACTGGCAACGAAATTGCGAATATTCGTTACTACCATACAAAACTCACAGCTTCGCTCAGTTTTAATTTTTTTTACCTGGCAATTTTTAACGTATGTGTCTGTATGGTCTTTTGGGAGCTAAACTTTATTTATTTTTTAATTTAAATATGTGTATAAATAGTTCGTCCTGATAAGAAGGTGCTTCACTTTTTAGATGAACTCACAAAGACTTCGAGCGGAACTGTCGTTTCTTTTTATATACGTGTTGAATGGTATAAAAAATATATAAGAGACATAACGTTGCAGTAGGTATACGTGTTTCGTTATCATTGTCTGTTAAGACAAAGTTCGTAGCTTCGAATCTAACGTATTCATTCATTAATTTTAAAGGTAAATATTCCCATAAAATATGTTTTAGACTCTCAGATACATATATTTATACATATATTTTTTAAATGAAACATTTTAAACTAGCGGCTCACCCTCGCTTCGCTCGGGTTCTTCGCTATGTACGTTTTTAATAGATATAAATAGTTATTAGCCAGTTATTCATTTTTCTCTTTATTAAAACCTTCCGTGGACCTTAAGGAACATACGAAAAAAAAAACTTTATGGTATGGTATTAAAGTTCAAATTGACTTTTAAGTATTACGAATCATTTGTGTGGGAATATAGAAGTGTTGTTTTTAGACTTTTTCAGGCAATTTTTTAAATTTTGCTCTCCGTAAGAACCATCCTCGTACTTCAATGAATATTATAAAAAAAATTAGCGAAATCGGTTCACCTGCTCTCCAGATTTACGCTTAACAACACATTCAGCGATTCATTTTTATATTATAGAGATGAAACATAATATTTTAAATATTATAATAAATGTACAACTTAGAACTTCAATTAAAAATCAACAAAGTTTTCAATGCTTTATTAAGTAATTAGCCAATTAAAAAGTTACAAGAAAATATTTTCCTCCATTTGTAATCGTATTTAAATTTTTCCCAATCCATATCCATATCCGTAGTCTAGACCTTTGCTAAGACCTAGACCGAGGTTAAGGTTATAGTCCAGACCTTTTCCGAGGCCCAGACCTAGACCGTAGTTAGCTACGGGCACTTTGATGATCGGAGTTGATATGATAGGTGTCACTACTTGCCTCACGATGGGTATAGGAGCGGCTTTGTATACGTTAGCTGTAGAGACTGCAGGTGCTAAGAGAGGAGCACTGATTATAGGTGCAGTATAGATAGGAGCAACGGAGATTGGCGCTGACAGACCTAAAAATATAATATCAATGATAAATCTCAAATTGGGTACAATTATATCTGTACAGGAAACGAACTGGTACGATTTAGTTTTTTTTTAATATGTAGGTAATTAAAAATTAAAGATTCATGTACTTTAATGTATTATGTTTTAGTTAGAGATTAAAAAAGTTTAGTACATATTACCTTTTTTTATAATCAAAATTATTTTATTTGTATTTCTTCAAACGAAATTATTAAAATTAATTAATGAATATGTTAGATTTATTTTATACTAGCATTTCCCGCGGCTCCGCCCGCGTTCAGATGATCAAAAACCAAATTCTTAGGTTTTACACATTAGTATACTCTTACATTATACATTACTTTCATTGCGCACCGCATGATTGGTAAATAACGGCAGAGATTGACAATGCCACAAAGGTTCCTCCGTTAAATTGATTTTTTTGTTTTAGCAATAACATTTATGTATGTCTATACTTCTGTTTTGTTTGTTTTTTTTAGTTTTGGGCGATAAACTCTCAAACTACGGAATTAATTTTAATCATTTTTTACTAATAGACAGCTATAGATTAATTTAATATATAGCTGATTATTTAAATTACATAATGATAACTTTTCTTAATTAGCGCTAGTTAGTAATATTTTCCAAAACGATTTTCAAAAGAAAGTGTAATAAGTAAATAATTCTAAGCGAATACATTTCTTTATTTCATATGGCTCGGCTAATATGATTAAAGTCGTAAGCATTTTATTGTGTCCTTTAA
Organism: Fabriciana adippe; assembly: GCA_905404265.1. NCBI lineage: Eukaryota > Metazoa > Arthropoda > Insecta > Lepidoptera > Nymphalidae > Fabriciana > Fabriciana adippe. The sequence goes on from FR989993.1 coordinate 2,144,213, forward strand.
GCCTTTACCTTCCAAGAAAAGGTGTCAAGAAAAAGTGAAAAAGTTGAGGTATAACAGTTCCTAAAATACTTTTTCATAGTTTTTGAGATATGAAATATTTTTAGTTATCCGCTTTGGCAGTTTAACAGCCATAAACTTGTTTTCCATAAAATGTTATAAAATAATATAAATTGAACTTATTTTTGCGGTGCAAAAAATGAGTAGGTATTGTGGAAACGTAAATATTATTCGTATTTATTTTAGTTTTAACCATACAAAACACGTAAGTAAGAAAAACAATATAGCATTTTGCTATACGAAACCTAAAATGCGCGAGTTGGATTAATATTTGCCCAATTTTTACATTAAAAGATTTAAAAACATTAACATTACTTACTAAACAATAAAAATTTACAAATATTCTCATTTGAAAATGGTTTCGGCCAACAAAATATTACTAATATGTTACTAATTTATAAAGCCAAAAAGTTTGTTTTATTAAAAATTTAAGCACGGGCAGAGCTGCGGGTAATTTAGTAGTAATTATAGTAAAGTCATAGAAAGGTTATATCTGTACATTTTTTTTTTGGATAAAATTACGTATTTTAAAAACACATGGCGACATCTATTGTCAAATAGCTAAATAACACATAAATAAATTTTCATTAAAATAACTATTTTAATGAATAAAATAGCGCTGTTAATATTTCTTTTAAGATATGTTTTTTTAATAGTTTTAACATAATAATAAGTAAGTTACCTTGCTAAAGTATTAATAGCATCATCGTGCTTTTACTTTAACCAGTTTTGGTATTTTTTTTCAGAAATGAGATATTTTCCTGCGGTAAAAAGAATCCTATATGTTGACCCGGATAACCTGCTATTACAATACCAAATTTCATAAAAATCTCTCTAGTGGTTTTTCTGTGATGCGGTCACATTCAGAAAGACAGAAAAAATTCTAAAAACTATAGATTCGGGCTCTATATCGCTAATAATGAATATTTCAATAAGATTTTTCGAAAAAATATTAAATTTAGGGGTTCGGCTTGGTTACAATTTTATTGTATGTATAGTTAGTAATTTATAAAGCGAAAAAGTTTGCTTTACTGATAATTTAAACACGGGCGGAGCCGCGGGTGATTTAGTAGTAATTCTAATAAAATCGAAAAAAGGTCATATCTGTACATTATTTTTTTAGGGATTAAAACTATGTATTTTAAAAACACATGGCGACATCTATTGTCGAATATCTAAATAACACATAAATAAATATTAATTAAAATAACTATTTTAATGGATAAAATAGCGCTTTTGATAATTAGATTTTCAAGATAAGCTATTTTTATAGTTTTTACCATATTTTGTAAGTTACCTTGCTAAACTGTTAACAAATAGTATCGTCGTGGTTTTGTTCCTACCAGTTTTTGGGTTTTTTTTACAGAAATGAGATATTTTCTCGCGGTAAAAAGTATCCTATATGTTGACCCGGATAACCAGCTGTCATCATACCAAATTTCATCAAAATCCCTCCAGTGGTTTTTCTGTGATGCGGTAACAGACAGACAGACAGACAGACAGACAGACAGACAGACAGACAGACAAAAATTCTAAAAACTATAGATTCGGCCTCTGCATCGATAATAATGTCTATTTCAATAAGATTTTCCAAAAAATATTTAATGTACAGATTCGGCTTAGTTAGAATTTTATAATATGTATAGACAAACCATATCCACCGTAGCCTAGACCGTACCCAGACCCGTGCACATTCACGGCTACAGCCAGCAGGCAAGCGAACTAGAAGTAAGAATACAATCGAATATTAATATTTACAAGTGACTTACCCTCGCTTCACATACACGTTCCTAGGTGACCTCAAAAGTGCCTTATATGTTATTTCAGGTAATCATAAACTAATTATATACTTGATATCATCGAAATCAGGCCAGCCGTTTCAACATATGTATATAAACACATATATAGATACAAACTTTCACATATATAATAGTGTTCTGATTAATTAAGACTTTTAACCACAATTTGTGAGAGCAATTATGAATTATTATCATTTTCAAGTCTGTATCTAATACAAGGGCTATGTTGTAATCACCACTCATTAACCCTCTTCTTTCAAGAAAATCTTATTGCTTGAAAAACTTACGGATATTTAACATATTAGATATTAAAATAAATAATAACAAATTCATGTGTTACAATGTTTTTTTTTATTTTCTATAATAGTCAGTGCAGAATCACAAAAAAATCATGGCTATTTTACCCCAAGCGAAAATCGAACCAGCGATTTACAATTAAGTAAAACACTATAATAAAAAAATAATATTTTAAAATACTCACAGTAATAAAAGTGTTCATATTGGTTGAATATTACATATGAAATGTGTCTAGCGATCCATATTATTGCGTTTTTATACTTGACCGTTTCCTTTGAATTTCAGTGACTTAAATTGCTTGCACTTGTTTACTGAACATATTGCACATAATGTATGTTAATTTGTAGACCTTTAATAATAGTTGATTTAAGAACAGGTAGTCCGGGATCCCTGGTCTATTTTTACAATTGATTACTATCAAGCTAATTTTCCGTGAGTAGCTTAATTTTGATGAGACGCCCAACTTTTTCTCTTACAGAAATTCTCGATTGCGGTATTTAACAGAGGTAGCAGGGATAAAATATGTCGATTTGAAGATTCTCAAAAATTTATTACTAACTGTGGGTTTTTTTGTTAAATCTCAAGAAAATTATCAAAATTATTCGAATAAATATTTGTCCTACAAAATGTATGGTTTGATCAAATGATGACGGTATGGATTATTTGAAAAAAAGCTATAAATCAAAAAATGAAAATGAAGAAATTAAAAAAAATTCATAGGATATTATCCTTCCAGTTTGCCACAAACAAAACGAGAATTGTTGCAACAAATTAAAAGAACAGTATTCATCTGCAACTTATGGTGTAATGCACACATGCGTTGCCCCACGGAATAATTGTCAGACAATTATGGAAGGACAATAATTGATGGCAAATATGAATATTATTGGTTTGATGGTCCCCAAAGTCCATGTTTTGAAGAATTATCTTCCGACTTATAAGGTACCCTATTAACACTATTGTTATTTATTGATTGATAGCAGAATTCATGGCTTCGCTCGCGATCAAACTACAAAAAATACGAAATTTCATGCAAATACGAGTATGTCCAAGGAATAAAAAGAGTCATACAAACTTTTATCCCCTATTTCACCTCCTTGAGGGTTGAATTTTGAAAAATCCTTCATTAGTGGATGCCTACGTCATAAGAGGAATACGAGTGCGAAATTTTAAGTTTCTAGCCCTTAGGGTTTAGCCTGTGCGTTTATTTAAAACTTTCATCCCCTATTTTACCCTCTTAGGGGTTGAATTTAAAATAACTCTGAAATACATAACTCATTTTTTGCCGTACTCAATTCATACGAAATTTCACGTAAATATGTCCAAGGAATAATAAGTTTCATACAAACTTTTATCCCCTATTTCACCTCCTTGGGGTTTGAATCTTGAAAAATCCTTCCTTAGTGGATGCTTTCGTCATATAAGGAAATCGTGTACAAAATTTCAATTTGCTAGCCTTAAGGGCTTGGCCTGTGCGTTGATACATCAGTCAAACACTTTTGCCTTATATAATAAGATTATTCGGCAATTTATTCAATTTTTTCATGTTATTACAAAGTCAGATATGACGAATGAGGGAAATGAGGGAGATGAAGATGAAAGTGATGTTAGTAGCAAAGAAGATGAAGATTTAGCAGATGAAACTGATGAAGTTTTTTTTTATAAGTAAATATGCAAATTTTTTGTACTTACGAGAAGTTCACTAGAAAATAAAGTTATATAAATTTCGAAAAAGATGTTTTTATTTTATGTTATGTTAAAAATAGAAAAACGAAAATGATAATTCTTGTCGGACTAGTGATACACACCTGTTTTCTTGTAGGACATTGTTTCATTTGGACAGAGAACATACTAACCTATTATGTAATATTTTTGTCCTACAGTTACTAATAAGAAAAATGGTCTTATGGTATTAACAATTTCTAAGCGTAGGACCGGAATAACGTACTCGTACCACGCAATTTGTAGGACAATGTGGCTGTTAAATTATATAAATATTAATTAAGCAACTGTAAAAAAATTAGCTGGTTAGTAATCATTTTTGATGACCTCGTCATTGATACATGTTAGAAGACTCTTTGATCAAACTATACATTTCGTAGGACAAATATTTTTTTGAATAATTTTAAAAATTATCTTAAGATTTAATAAAAAATCCCCACAGTTAGTAATAAATTTTTGAGAATCGTCAAATCGACATATTTTATCCCTGCTACCCCTGTTAGCTACCACAATCGAGAATTTTTGTAAGAGAAAAAGTTGGGCGTCTCATCAAAATGAAGCTACTCACGGAAAATTAGCTTGATACTAATCAATTGTAAAAATAGATCAGGGATCCCGGACTAAGAGTCACTTTTTTAGAATTTTGAAGAACTACATACTATACTTAAGTCATTTTCAACATTTTGTCCTTTCAAAATTGTGTGTTAAAATCTAACCAACTAGACTCAGCTAAATATGTATATCGTATGTTTTTTTTAAATCTTTTACTTTAAATGTTTCACTTTAACATTAAGTATAATAATTTATTATTTTTGCCATCAACTATTGGAATATGTAAATATTACGTGTAGATCACAATTTTAATAGATTTATTAGAATGGACTGCTATTCATTCTGTACCTTACATATGTACGTGATAAATGCTCGATTAATTTAGGCATGAAGGTGCTAAAAAGTAAAGAAAAAAACGAGTGTGTGTGTACTTATGCACGCACGCAACGCAAAGATTTCATCTCGTAAGTCACAACTCTCTGTTTGTGAAAGGAATACAGCTAACTGCATCATGTCGCTTTTGGCTGTCGGTGTGCGCGCGCATCGTAAAAATTTTACTCTCATAATTTTTTCCAAACGTGCCAAAAGAAGTATAACTTCAAAAACCATCGTCCGATAGATATGTCCGATTTTTAGTAAAGTTTGTAATCTTTGATTTCATCAAAAAATCCTTAAAAAAAACTAACAGCATTTCATTTTCATTTATATAGACTAAAATATTATAAATATCCTTTAATTAAGTATAGTCATAATACTTTCTTAAATTTACGCGAGTATTTGACATTTTAAATGAAACTATCTTTTCGGATTAGAACGCCTCGATTCGGATCGTAAATCAAAAATCAAAAAGATAGTTTTATTTAAGTACAGTTAGGAAATACACACTGTTTATTAAATAAAATTATTGCTTTTGTTAAAATTAACTTGAGTTTTAGGGAAGCATTCGCGATATATTTTTGTTCTCAATCTTAAATACATTTTCCTTACAAAGATATACTATTTTCTTCATATTCCTTTGGTTAACGCGCTTGAAATACATTATAATTATGTTTTAGCATTTTGTGATATGCGAGAAAGACTTGTTAATAAAAAAAAATAAAAAAAAATATATTATAAGTAAATTGATGGATGGTACTCTAATTATTATAATTTAAAGCATTTATTATATTTCTTAATTTTAAAGAATATATTATTATTAGTCCAGTTATATATAATATGCCGTATGTAACTTCATTTTCTGTCCTTAAGTACCAATTAAAAAAAAGAACCAACAAACAAACATATTTTCAAAAATTACAATAGTAGTAAAGTTAGAGGAGTACTAAATCAAAAATCACATATTTAGCTGTGGATGCTTTATTAAGTTCATTGACCAATCAAGATGTTACATAGCGTTTACTTCGTCTGAAGACATCTCTTGTCTCAGGGCTTATAGTCTAGCCAAGTTTTCCATATCCGTAGCCAAGTTTGCCAAGCCCGCCAAGGCCGTAGCCAAGACTGCCAACTCCTAGTCCATAGCCGCCAAGACCATAACCGCCAAGACCATAACCTGATCCTAGGGCTACGCTATAGCTGGATACTGGTACGGTTTGGAGGATAGGTCTGCGAATTATGGGAGCTACGGCGACTGTTTTAATAATTGGTGCGGCTTTGATAACTGGCGCTGAGATGATAGGGGAGGAGACAATCGTCGATAGACCTGTAAAATAATTTTAGATGTCAAAATACTAAAAAGAAAATTCAACATTAAAATAACATATATATTATATTTGTTGAGAGAAATCGATGGTAACGAGTTCAGACAACACAATTACTTAAGGAACTATGGAAATAAAAGCAGCAAAACTATTGATTTTTTAATTTTAATTGTTAATCATAATTTCTAAATTTTTGTATTGAATGTTTTATAATAATTTATGTATTTAAAACGTTAAATAATATAAGTGAACTTATCTAGTATTTAGTTTTGCGGTGGCCAAATGAGCTATATCTCTAAAGTGTTTACATAAGATCTAAATAGGAGTCAAAGGATAGCCGTCGACACCAATATTGACTGAGTGTTTCAACAGCATTATTTATTTAAACGTACTGTGCCATCTATTCTATAGGGTAGGACAATATACAGGGTGGATTTTTGAGACGAGACAGTAAGGGCAGGTACCTTAACTGCTATAGTTACAGGAAAACGTTCCTAGGAGACCATCCATAACTTTTTGAGATATTCTCAAAAATCCACCCTGTACATGTACATTAAGTACATTATACAGATGCTGTTTGTGAGAAACTTTTTCGTGATTATGCTACTAGGGAGACTTATTTAATTAACATATTTATTAAAGACTAGCGTCTCACCTTCGCTTCGCTCGGGTTTGCCTCTAGAAAAACAAATCGATCCCAGGGAAACTGTACATTTTTCCGGGATAAAAAGCCTATGTGCTATTTTTGACTATAATCTATCTCTGTGCCAAATTTGATCCAGATCCGTTCAGCCGTTCTGGCGTGATTGAGTAACAAACATCCAAACATCTAAACTTTCACATTTATATTATTAGTAAGTTTATTATATTAGTAAGATTTAATTAATAATATTATTCGATATAAAAATTAATAATCTATGTACATCCGCTTTACTTCAATTTCAGGATTCAGTATTATTTTTTATAAGCAGCTATTATTTCTTTAGAACCACTTGAATTTGAAGAAAAACTTCATATTTCGAGTATCCCAGGATAACTTTGAAAAGGGATGTCTGGAAGTTAATCGCAAAGGGTTAAAGGGATACGGATTAAAAACTCCATAAATGTTGAAGCATGGGAAAATAACTGAAGGCAATTGAATGATTTACCATAGCCGTAACCGCCGAGACCGCCGAGACCGCCGAGGCCGCCGTAACCCAGCCCATAGCCCGACCCGTGCGAGACAGCGGCCATGGCTACCAAGCAAGTCAACTGGAAATAAAAATTTTGTTAACTTCGGGTTGATTTTTCTATCATCACGTAAAAGTTTTTTTTTTTAAATTGTAACGTAACTAAATATATTAGTACTGCCGAATTTAACCTTAGCGCTGCTCCTAGGCACTGCAAAGAATTTCGATGATAGGGCGGCAGCCCGAGCCGATAACGGGAATAAAAATTTTTTTTCCACCCTCCGAATTTTGTCGCCCCTAAAAATTTGCCGTACTGGGCACTAGCTCTTAGTGCCCCTAGTGTAAATCCAGCGCTGTATAGTAGTGACATAATTAATATGTTCACTCAGATGAGTCCTTAGGTCCAAAATAGCTATGATTTTTAAACTGTGAAAAAATAATTATCATATGAACTTTTAAATGATTGATGAAAATAAAATCAATATATTATTTATAAATCTAAAATATGAAATTAGTCCTCAATTTAATATTTCATATTCATAAATATTCATTTTAATTATAGCAAAAAAATAATATTCACTTTTGATGATATAAATTTATTAAGTAATTTAAATTATTATATATTCAAGAAGGACGCGAAAATAGAAGTAGGTAATAATTTATAAGGAAAAATATGAACAATATCATATTTTCAGAATAAAATATATATAAATAGGGCTGACGTACTTGTTTTAAAATCATATATAAACCTTTAATAAAGGCTTGTATACACCTTTCATTAGTTCAATACGTATTAAGATATGTATTTAGCCCTTTTTAACGTCCTACTGCTGGGCACGGGCTTCCCTTTGATATGTGGGGGATCAGGCCATAGTCCACCACGCTGGCCAAGTGCGGGTTGGCGGACTTCAAGTGTATTTTCGAAAACTTGCTAGGTTCTCTCAGACATGCAGGTTTTCTCACGATGTTTCTTTTTACCGTAAGGCAAGTGGTAATCATGTTAGGCATGATTCGCACATGAAAATATCAGAGGTGCGAGACCCGGGATTTGAACCCGCTTCACTTGGTTTGCCAAGTGAGCTCGTTACCACTGGGCTACCACCACTTTTACACACACGTATGAAGATAACATGGGTTTAATATACACATAATAAGCCCTTTTTTAATGTTAATTAATTCATACACATAACATTTGAAAATTAACAACAAATTTAAAAAATGACTTGCAATATAAATAAAAAAGTAGACTTTACTTCTAACGTATAACATTTTTCTTACATTGGCGTCATTCCCCAAAAATAGGGGAAAAGTGAGCTCTTAACAAACTTAACAAACTCGAAAAAATTTATACTACTGTATACTCACTGTGATGAAGGTGTTCATATTGGTTGATTTCTTCAGACGAAGTGTATGGATCTTAGAAAATTCATGATTATTTATACGTATTGGTTTCCTTCAGTTTTCAACAAATTTAATAGCAATCGCATGTTATCATACTGTATGTAATCATTCATAATATTAACATCCTTGTTTACGATTAAATTTACATAAATAATGCGTGCCCTTTAATACTAGTACTGAAAATGTTTTCGAAATAGTTCCAGTTTTATTAAGTTTTTTCTTGAAATAAAAACCACTTAACTGTCTAAAAATTACTTAATATGCCAACATAAGTTAACTAAATAATCTAAACTTAAATTACATGAATCCGTTGTATATATTCAGCTCTTTTTAACGTCCCACTGCTGGGCACGGGCCTCCATTTAATACGAGGAGGATCAGGCCATAGTCCACCACGCTGACCAAGTGCTTGTTGGCGGACTTCACACGTTTTTTGAAAACTTGCTAGGTTCTCTTAAACATGCAGGTTTCTTCACGATGTTTTCCTGCATCGTAAGACAACTGGCAATCATGTCGGAAATGATTTGTACATGAAAATATTGGAGGTGCAAGACCCAAGATTTGAACCCGCTTCATTAGGTTTCCCAAGCGAGCGCGTTACCACTGGACTACCACTGCCGTAGTGTTATATATAACATTAATACTGTTTTTTTGTTTTTTGGTGTATTGATAAATAAATAAAAATTTCATTAACAGTTATCTCCTTGTATTCTTTCCAAATAGCAAATTCAAGTTAAAACAATTATATAAATTAAGCAAACTAAACAGTAACTGAGCTATATATAAGCGTAGCGTATGTGAGAAAACAGGATGTGATCTGTAGAGCTTTCTCATGCTCTTCGACAAGTCAATATTGGAATACGAAAGGCCAATATTGACTGACAACTGATTGTGTGCAACCGGTCCACGTAGTAATGTGATCAATGACCGAGAGACCAAACGAATACAATATCGCTATCCAATATAGATAACTATTGTAGTTTTTAACTTTTAAATTGACAAAAGCTCTGGTGTTTTTTTGAGTTTTATTATAAACTAACGACTCACCCTCGCTACGCTCGGGTTCGTTCATAGTTATTTTTTACGTTTAGTATAGATTTTCCCGCAGTAAAAAGTGTCCTATATGCTAACTATCATCATACCAAATTTCATCAAAATCTGTCCAGTGGTTTTCTCGTGATGCCGTAACAGGCAGACAGACAGACAGACGAAAATTTTAGAAACTATAGATTCGGCCTCTGTATCGATAATAATGTCTATTTCAATAAGATTTTCCAAAAAATGTTTAATGTACAGATTCGGATTAGTTACAATTTTATTATATGTACAGATTAGAAAGTACAGATTCATTACAAATACCTATAAATATTGCACGTCTGCCTGTGATTTTAATTGAGAGACTCTTCCATTCTGCACCTACTCTACACCAAAGGTTTAAAGCATTTTTTTTTAATTTTTGGATAATTCTTGACGAAAGTTAAAGTGTTAAACATTTTAATTCTTCGCAAAGTTTACATAAAAGAACTTTCTTTACACAATGTAAACAAACACTAAGACGATAGTTTTGAATATTTAAAAAAAATATTAAAACTCCTTAGTTTAAGTATATCCTATTAATATTATGAATATTAAAATATGTTTATCAGACTGTTATTTTCTAATGGCTTATACATTCAACGCACATAAAATCAATTTTTATGTCTTTAATGGAAAAACTGGAAGTGGAGAGCTCTCATGGGATTAAAATCCAATATTTTACAAAAGTTTTGTTTTTATTGGAAAAAAATACTCGTGTATTAAAATACATTTTATTAAAATAAGGCAAATCTATTATTTATTTACCAATACAATTGGTCATTGTATTGTAACATTAATATTGTATTATATTTATATTAATAAAAACTAGTGAATCACGCTCGCTTCGCTCGCGTTCGTCCCTAGGTACGCTTTCACGGTTAGCTATGTTTATACATAAATAGTACCTTGCTACTCCTAACATATTCATTTAAATTATATAGCGATTTACCCTCGCTTCGCTCGGACGCGTACGCCGTACGCGGATTTTGTTCACAATTTTATGGGTTTTAATTTTTTTTCGCGGAACCCTAATTTTTTTCTAAAATAAAAATAGCGTAAGTTACTCCTTATAACATCAGCTATTTGCCAGTGAAAGTCCCGTCAAAATCGTTCCAGCCGTTTCGGAGATTAGCCGGAACAAACAAACAGACAGACAGACATACAGACAGTATATGTACCGTGTATACATCCATATGCATTTAGTAAAAAGCGGTTATTTTAATATTACAAACAGACACTTCAATTTTATTAATCTGGATGTATGTATGTATAGATGAATGTTTCTTGGTATACTTGTTTGCTTCAGTAGAGTATAGTAAGTACTCTATGCGAGAGTAGGCCACCAGTCAATAATAAAATCTCACACTAAGGAATTATGTAGATTAAGTTTAATGGAACTAAACATGAAGCTAAACAATAATGTTTTAAAAATAATCTATACACTTGTAATCAATGAGGTTATAACTGTATAACATCATTGCTCGTAATACATGTAATAAAATTGTAACTGATCGCTGTCTGTACATGGAAGATATTTGAGAAAAAATATTATTGGGGGTCTTTATTAACACAATAGAATCCAAAACAATGATTTTTAGATTTAATAATATTCAGTTAATTAAAATCTTTAACAATAGATGGCGTTGTACAAAATTAGATCGTACTGCTGTTGTTTTTAAACAAAATAAGTGTAATGGCTAATAATAATTTAGTCGTCGCAATTATTTATTTAACATTATAAAGAGGTAGAGTTTGTTTGTTTGAACGCGTTTATCTCAGGAACTACTAATTCTATTTGAAAAAATCTTTTTGCATTAGATAGCCCATTTATTAAGGAAAGCTATAAGCTATATATCATATAATATATAGTCTATCTATTCCATACTAACCGTCAAAATGTACCTAAGGACGAAACTGAGCAAAGCAAGGGTGTTTCGCTAGTTGTACTCGTATAGATTAAGCAACGCCCAGACATTTGATTAAAAACTAATATAAACAATATGTGTATTTGCACATTAATTTTACTTATGTAGGTTGTATTAATAATTTCTATAAATTATAATGTAGGTACATATATTTATCATATCACGCGATTCGCACAAATTGAATAAAACAATACTCAGTCAAGGTGTAGGCCATTTAACAATAGAGTATAACATGATTTTAAAGCATAAATTAATATTAAGCCAAACAAAAACTAAGTATATTTTTGTTATAGTGGTTATTAGTTTCTTATTAATCTATACATATAATAAAATTCTGAGTCGAGTCTGTACATTAAATATTTTTTTAGAAAATCTTATTGAAATAGTCATTATTATCGATACTGAGGCCGAATCTATAGTTTTTTGAATTTTTGTCTGTCTATCTGTCTGAGAACGAATCACGAGAAAACCGCTGGACAGATTTTGATGTACGATGATAGCTGGTTATCCGGGTCAACATATAGGATAGTTTTTACTGCGGAAAAATATCTTATCTTTGAGAAATCTATACTAAACGTTAAAACGTAACGCTAGTTGAATTATATGTTCGTAATTCTTTGAACAGCACCTTGATATTAAGTCGGTCATTCACTGGTCGTACACTCACTGACTAAACATGAATTCTTGGAAACACCTCGATCTATGAAGCTGTTATTTAATATAAAATATGTAATTTTTATTTTTGTCAATTTTTTTTAACGGATTTTGCAACAGGAATGAATTAAGTGGGTCTAAAGGTTACAGAAAGTTTGTGTGACAGCTCTATGTTTTTACTAATATAGACACAAAGATTCTGATATATTATATCTGTAATAATAATAATATAAAGAGGAAAGGCTTTTTGTTTGTTTGTTTGTACAGAATAAGTTACGAAATTACTGAACCGATTTAGATGAAATTTGGTAAGAAGATAGTTTTAGACCCTGGAACGGACATAGAATAGGATTTATAATGATATAAAAGTCATTATTTGGTAATAAAGCGTCAAGCAAAGCGAGTTCGTGTTGTAATATTATAAAGATAGGAATCTGGGGGCACATCTGAGTGAAGCGAGGTTAAGCCACTAGTTATATACTTATAAGTACATAAAACATCTCCATATTAGGTCAAATATTTTAACAACTATTGAATTTTCAAATGACTTTAGTGGTATAATGATAAAAAATAATAACTCGAATGATTTAATTCGAATGAGCATCGATATTATTAGTTTAAGTAATAACCCAACCAATTGTTAGTAATTTTGTTGGAATAAGTTACACGCTCCGACGACTATGGACGAGTGTTTCCTTTCATGAAAATTCGTTAAGGATTGATGCAATGTGATATTAGTATTTATTTATTACGTTATTGTATAATTTAAATGGCAGTGGTAGCCCAGTGGTAACGAGTTCGTTTGGGAAACCGAATGAAGCGGGTTCAAATCCCGGGTCTCGCACCTCTGATATTTTCATGAGCTAAACATTTCTAACATGATTACCACTAGCTTTACGGTGAAGGAAAACATCGTGAGAAAACCTGCATGTTTGAGAGAACCTAGCAAGTTTTCGAAAAACATATGAAGTCAGCCAACCCGTACTTGGCCAGCGTGGTGGACTATGGCCTGATTCCCCTCATATTGAAGATAGGCCCGTGCCCAGTAGTGGGACGTTAAAAAGGGCTGAATATAACAACTAATCGGTATATGTATACACTGCGCCCTTCTAGGACAGTCGCTAGTATATGTCGGTGCGTAGCCCAAAATTCTTTCAGATTCCTGACAAAGAAAGATCTGACCAAACAAGGATGCTATCGTTTCACCACTTGCAATTCATCTCAACAACAAATCCTTCATTACTTTATTAAGTTAATTATTACGAATAAATTAACAGCTTTAAAAACGTATTGGGCTGTATTAACTTAAATCCATTTTACATTTAATAATCATGCTATTATAAAAAACTATCAAAATATATCCTAAAAATAATAATAAACTGTGAATCAGATTTTATTATTCTCTTTTACTCGCAAACTATACAATTAAAATTATATATATTTATAATTTACTAGCATTGCCCGCGGCTTCGCCCGCGTCAAATGACCAAAAACCAAATTCTTAGATTTTACATAGTAGTATACTCTTACATATACCAATTTCATTTCGCACCGTATGATTGGTAAATAATGACAGTGATTGACAAAGCCACAAAGGTTCCTCCGTTAAGCTCATATTTGATTTAGTAATATTGCACTTTTAATTAATTTAACAATAACGTTTATAGTATGTCTTTACTTCTGTTTCGTTTGTTTGTTTAGTTTTGGGCGATAAACTCTCAAGCTACTGAATAAATTTTAATCATTTATTAACTAAAAGACAGCTATTGATTAGTTTATATTTAGCTGATTATTTAAATTACATAATAATAACTTTTCTTAATTAATAGTTAATTTGTCGCGAAACAGGGATGGGTTAACGCTAGTTAGTAATAAATTCCGAAAAGATTTTCAGAAGAAAGTGTTGGGGAAAGCGAAAGATTCAGAAGTACATAATTAAAGTAAATAAGTAAATAATTTTAAGAAAATTCTTTTGATTATTTCATATGACTCTGCTAATACAATTAAAGTCGTAACCATTTTATTGCGCCCTTTAAGCCTTCCACCTTTCAAGAAAAGGTGTCGTGAAACAAACTTATTTTTACGGTTTAAAATGTGTCGATATTGTGGAAACGTAAATATTATTCGTATTTATTTTAGAGTTAACCTAAAAAAATACGCAAGTAAGAAAAATAGCACAGTATTTTGCTATACGGAACCTATAATGCGCGAGTTGGACTTACATTTGCCCAATTTCTACATTAAAATTATTTATTTTAGTTAAATCACAAACATTTTCATTTGAAAATTGTTTCGGCCACCAAAATATTAAAACAAACGTTTGTTTTATTGATAATTTGAACACGGGTAATTTAGTAGCAATTCTAATAAAATCATCGAAAGGTTATATCTGTACATTCAATTTTTTGGAATTAAAACTACGTAGTTTAAAAACACACGGCGACATCTATTGTCAAATATCTAAATAATACATAAATAAACATTTTTAGAATTATTTTAATGAATCAAAGAGCGCTATTGATATTTATTTTTAAGATAAGCTATTTTTCATTAAAATCTCTCCAGTGGTTTTTCTGTGATGCGGTAACACACAGACAGACTAAAATTCTAAAAACAATACATTCGGCCTCTGTACCGATAATAATGTCTATTTCAATAAGATTTTCCAAAAAAATATTTAATGTACAGATTCGGCTTAGTTACAATTATGCATATAGGTAATATAGATATATATTAATTAATATATTACTAATTTTTAAACCGTATACTTAATTTTTTTGGTTATTTGGGCACGGGCATGACCGCGTGTAATTCTAGTAATTCTAATAAGACCATAGAAAAGTCATATCTATAGATAAAATGTTTTTTTTTCGAATGAAAATCACTTATTTTAAAAACTCACGGCGACATCTAGTGATGGTTTTCTAAAGTACACCTAACTAAATATTTGCAGAGTTATTTTTATGTATAAAATATCGCTATTGATATGTTTTTTTTCGAGAGAGAAGCTATTTATAATTATTTTTGACCTATTTTGTAAGTTGCCTTGCTATAAATGTTCATAGTTTCAGCGTGGTTTTATTCTAGGCAGTTTTTGTATTTTTTTTTCTCAGAGATGAGATATTTTCCCGCAATAAAAAGTACCCTATATGTTGACCCGGATAACCAGCTATCATCATACCAAATTTCATTAAAATCCCTCCAGTGGTTTTTCTGTGATGCGGTAACAGACAGACAGACAGACAGACAGACAGACAGACAGACAGACAGACAAAAATTCTAAAAACTATAGTTTCGGCCTCTGTATCGATAATAATGTCTATTTCAATAAGATTTTCAAAAAAATATTTAATGTACAGATTCGGCTTAGTTAGAATTTTATAATATGTATAGATAACTCAAGAACGGCTGGACCAATTTTTATGATATATATTTGATTTTTTGGATTTCTCTTAGTCCGGAATAGGATAATAAGTATTAAAACATCAGAAAAATTAACGAAAAAAAATTTATATGGCTAACGCTGGCTAATAACTATTTATATCTATTTAAAACGTACCTAGCGAGGAACCCGAGCGAAGCCAGGGTGCGCCGCTAGTAGATATAATTTGCTACCAATATTTTGTACTAGATGGCAGAATAATCGCATGCCCAAGTATTAAATAATGTTTTATTCCCATTCGAGGTAACCTTAAGCCCAACTGGCACTCCTGGAAGCCATTAAAAAAAAGAATTGAATTGAATTAGGTAACCTTAAAGTAACCTAGTTTTGTGATCTTGTCAAGAAATGCTCATATTTATTTTGGAATTTAACAACAAATAGCATTATCTAGGAACGTCGTAAGGGAAGGTGAGACTCATGGACGGTGCCGCGGGCAGAAACTAGTCTATATAAAATTTTATATATGACTTTTACTGCTATTATGACTTCATCATAATCTGACAAGTAATTACTTGTCCTGTCTGATTCAGTTAAACACCTAAAACAAGTTTTTGTGTTATAGAATTCATTTTATTGAACATTTTTTTTATTAAATATCAACAGTATATTAAAATAGATTGTTTGAACTCATTCTATGTATCTCAAGATTAAAAAATGGAAGTTATTAAGTTGTTTCGGTCTAAGGTCCTATGCACACGATGATTTTTTAACGCGCGTTAGACGTGCAATGATCGCATGTGTCGCGTTTATATCGAGTGCAATTTGTATTTTTTTGGTTTATCATTTTGTTCATATGCATCTTGTTGGCGTTTTTTAAACTTATCTTCTCCTGTACTTTTATAATTACAGCAGCTTTTGGTCAGTTAGACATTTGGAGTTTTATTAACAATACTAATTACTCTACCACGCTTCGCTCGGGTTCGCCCCTAGTGAAAAACAGAAACAAATATGGATAGACAGGAACCGTACATTTTTTCCGGATAAAAAGCAACTTATGTGCTATTCCAGACTATAATCTATATCTGTGCCGAATTTCATCCAGATCTGTTCAATCGTTCTGGCGTGATTGAGTAACAAACATCCATCCAAACATTCACATTTATAATATACATATAGGATGATACCATAAATTATTATTTTTAAATATACAAGTTATTTTTCTCATTGCCTCTTGAAAAACATTCATTGGTGCCTAAAAAATTCAAGACATTGATTGAATTTTTAATAGGTGATTTTAATGTATCCTATAACATCTCGTTATTAAGACGAATCGAATTACGTATAGTTCATCAAAATTTGTTAAGTAACATAGAGTCTGACATACATACACATGTATGTACATAAATACAGCTCCAACACATAACCCTACTTTTGGACTTCGCAGTCGAGCAAAAAGCCTTATAGCATTTATAAAATGATACATACATGTATAAATAAATACAGCTCATGTGTACAACCCTATTTTTGGATTTCGCAGTTAAGTAAAAAGTCTTGTAGCATTTACAAAATGATTGAAAAAAAAAAAAATGTTATTGATCGTATTCGAACCTGTATCCTTTCAAACACCAATAAATCAAAACGGTCAAAGGATATAGGATAAATGAATATTCATAATATGTATCCTTTAGCTATTTTCACAACCTCAATGCTTAGCAGTCATTAACCGGATTCGTTTCGCTGTTAAATTATTCTCTTTGTCTATGCCGCTCATTTGTCCCCCCTTCTCCCTAAACATTTTTACCGCTGCGTTTAAGGCTTGGAATACATTGTAGACTAATTTCTATTATCCTTTAAACAGTTTGATTATCTACAAACGATATCGCTTATAGAAAATAGAATTATATTATATTTATTTACAAAGATAATACGATGAAATAAAAAATATACAATACTAATGTACATTAAATAATTATATATAATTATAGAAAGTTATATATGTCAGTTTGACTTCATCATAATTTGATGACTTCATGTATTTTTTTAGATTTCATATCATATATCATTTCATTTCAAAATCCATTAATCTATGAATTTGTATCTCCATATGTATATATTATGTATCTTAGGTAGCTAGTTCGATTTCCCCTCGGTGTAATTATTTCTATAATTCTTCAAACTAAAAGAATAAATTTATAAAGTACGAGCAATATTTTTAGTTTTTACATACACCATTTAAGTGACAATGCAGTTTACAGAAACTCGCACGTGGGAAAAGTTTTTAGTTTTTTTTATTTTATTTTATTTATAGAAAGATAGGTAGCCTTCACTAGCCATATGCCTCCGCTTTGTATAGATAAGTCCTTAGATATCTTTTTTTATTTAAATAAAAAAATTATTATTTAAATTTTAATTTTTATTATTTAAATAAATAAAATCATGGTCACGGGAGAGACTCTCTCCCGTGACCATGATTGCTGTAAAGCAATCGAAACGTCGGGAACCAAAAATCTAAATAAATCCGCGAAAAAATCCGAAAAGATAGTTTTATTTAAATGTCAAATATTCGCGTAAATCTAAGAAAGTATTATCTTTTTTTATGTTGGGAAATACATTTACACATACCACCTGAAGACATAGAGGTAATACAGGATCGCTTACACACTCAACCATAATGCCCTGACGGCAGGTCTGCCGAAGCAGACCATAACAACCATGGGGTTGCTCCAACCGTCCACTCAACCGTCAGAAAAGTACAAGGAGTAACCCGCATGGTTCACCGCCACCGAAGTGGGCAACCCACCACCCAGTACGTTTCTTGGCTTCGTTCCCAACTGAACTGCCTTGATGAGGACGTCAATCTATTTTAGTATAAAAGAGTAATATATATATATATATATATATATATATATATATATATATATATATATATATATATATATATCTAATATATAAAATTCTCGTGTCACAGTTTTCGTTGCCATACTCCTCCGAAACGGCTTGACCGATTTTGATGAATTTTTTTGTGCTTATCCGGTATCTATGAGAATCGGCCAACATCTATTTTTCATCCCCTTAAATGTTAGGGGTAGTCCACCCCTAAATTTTTTTTTTTATTTTTTAGACAAAATTTTTAAATTCTATTTTTTTATGATACAACATACAAAAATACATACAATCCTCAATTTTCACCCTTCTACGATCAACCCTTATTTTTTTCATAGCCATTTTAGTAATTTAATCATTTTTCCTCTCCGGTCGAAAACTGATCAATCGTGACTTAATGCAAGCTAGGGACGAACCCGAGCGAAGCGAGGGTGAGTCGCTAGTATATATATAAAATTCTCGTGTCACAGTTTTCGTTGCCATACTCCTCCGAAACGGCTTGACCGATTTTGATGAAATTTGTTGTGCTTATCCGGTATCTATGAGAATCGGCCAACATCTATTTTTCATCCCCCTAAATGTTAGGGGTAGTCCACCCCTAAATTTTTTTTTTATTTTTAGACAAAATTTTTAATTTCTATTTTTTTATGATACAACATACAAAAATACATACAATCCTCAATTTTCACCCTTCTACGATCAACCCTTATTTTTTAATAGCCATTTTAGTAATTTAATCATTTTTCCTCTCCGGTCGAAAACTGATCAATCGTGATTTAATGCAAGCTAGGGACGAACCCGAGCGAAGCGAGGGTGAGTCGCTAGTATATATATATATATATATATATATATATATATATATATATATATATATATATATATATATATGGCATCGGCAATAAAAATGCCGAAATTCGGTTAAATCGAATGTGAAACGAATTTCGGCCCATCCCTACTATTTTTCAACCCAGTAATTGCCTTTCAGCCTGCCAGATGAATTATTTGAAACAAAAACGTAGATATTTCGAAATTTTAAAGAGAAAATAAACACGGCAGCATTTTAGTGGCATTAGTGTTTTAATTATTTATATACAAAAGTTACTGAAATGATTCAACATTTTTAGACTTTCAAGGCAAAGTAAAATATACTATATTTATTATTTAAAAGCAAACAATTCATTTTTTTTTACATTATACTTCTTACTATGTAGAACGTTGTTCTTTTTCTATATATAAATAAAAATTAATGTTTATATGTTTGTCCTCTATGCATTCCTAAATGATTGATCCTCTGGCGGGTATGTCAGCGAAGGTTCCTGGCGTAAAGAAATTAATATCGTTTTGGACGAATGTCTTGTATGCGTTCCTACCCAACTCAAGCTTAGGGACGCACCCGAGCGAAGCGAAGGTGAGACACTAGTATATTTATAAAAACATTTATAAACTAAGGAAATATATTAAATATACAAAGTTATTGTACATTTTGAGATGGACATGTAGTATTGCAAACTTTTCTGTAAGCCTTTTTAAGACCTACAATTTTCTAGTAGTAGCTTTGATGTATCTCTTAAGATTTAGCCAGTGTTAGCCACGTAAACTAAGAACGACTCGACATACTCAGTTATTGTGTTTTCTCGCTGGAATGAAAGATTTTCCTGTAGTAAAAGGTATTCTAAATGTTGACCTGAGTGATAAGTTATCACTTTACAAAAATGAGTTAAAATCGGTTCAGTAATTTAACGTGAAATCCACACAGACAAACAGACAAAGATAAATAGATCAAAATTTATAACTATTGTTTTGGGGTTTTTATTTTTACTATAGATAACAATGATCGTTTTAAAAAATAAAAATGTACATTTTTACAGATCTCGCTTCGATCACAGATTTCGCTTTATTACTATTTTATTAGAATATGTAGACGTACAGATAACAAAATTTCGGGGAATGATGTGTAAACGTACTCTTTTCGGGTGTATCAAAGTTGCTAAAGACAGTTGTTTTTGAGAACACTACAATAATAAACTCATGCCGTTCGCTAAAAATTTTAAGAAATTAATACTAATTGATTTTTATTGAATTTTATTTGATAAATCTGCGTTAATTTTATGCATATCAACTGTTTTTTCAAGACATCGCGACTTTTTTGAATATTTATCGCTATATCTTATAGCGTCGAAACTGACCCATCCAAACTTGAAAATTTTAGCCTGTAAATCAAGCGTGTTATACAAATATTATCGTTAAAGATTAGGTGAAACAATTACTTATCTATACTAATATTATACAGCTGAAGAGTTTGTTTGTTTGTTTGGTTGAACGCGCTAATCTCAGGAACTACTAATCCTATTTGAAAAATTCTTTTTGCATTAGATAGCCCGTTAATTGAGGAAAGCTATATAACTTCCCGGAAAAATGCACGGTTCCCGTGGGATACGAACCCGAAGTGAAGCGAGGGTGAATCGCTAGTAAGTTATAACTAACAAAATTATAAAAACATGCGAATATTAGTATTATATTTAATATCATTTCATATCATTAGCTATTTAAAAAGGTTGTAAATTCGTTTTTGTCATATACAAATTCACGTTTCACAGTTATCAAAGTGGGACAACAAAGGGTACCTCATTATGAAAAGTATCCCCCGCAGCCAGCTGTAAGCACCGTCTTCACTCAAATAGCTGTTTCATTTTATTTTACACCTTTATAGAGATGATTGCTTAAAACGTCTTTTATAATAAAATTATATTACATTTTTCACGGCTTTTGTACGTGTAGTGTTCTAACTGTTGAATAAATCTAAATCTAACGTTACATTTTTAACAAGTTTTTATTTAACTTGCAAGGTTTACGCGAATTTAAATTCAAATTCAAAATATTTTATTCAGCATTAAATTATTACAATTTTATACTGAACGTCTACTACCAGATCGGAAAGAAAAAGCCTCAGACCTAAGAAGAACTGGCGAAAGAAACACAGCGAGCCTAATATTATTTGACAATTTAAAGTAAACTATCTTTTCGGAGAGACTCTCCCGTGATCTTGATTGCTGTAAAGCATTCGAAACGTCGGGAACCAAAAATCAAAATAAATACGCGAAAAAATCCGAAAAGATAGTTTTATTTAAAATCTCAATATTTGTATGAATATTTTTTCGAGTCAAATCTTGCAACTGAATTTTAAAGCAGTTATCCTCAACCGATTAAGCTAAAATTTTGTATACACGTTTAGTTTGGATGACAATGCATGGTTAGCTAAGTGACGTCATTCTAAATCCAACATGGCGGACTTCTAACGATGGTGGACTATGTTTTTTTACCCCCAATACCCATGATATACATATCAAATGAAAGGGTTTGCTGAGAAGAATGCGAATAAATACCTAAAAAATAAAAAAAATAAACTTTAAGTCAAATCAAACCCCATTACACAATATGATAAAAAAGCTTGTTTTTAAAAGTTTTATTGTCTTGCAAAACGCTTCACTCAGTACTTGGATTTCTGTACGAAAAGAATATTTTCCATTTGTTCTCTTTATATATAATAATTATTGTGTGCCTGTTTGTTCTATTGTGATGAAACTTTGTTGAGTTGTGTTTACGTCTTCGGCTTATGAGACACTACACACGGTATACTCAGGGTATATAACGAGTGTATGTGTGAACGCGAGTGTCTCTTATTTCACAATTAGAGACACTCGTGTTTACACAGACACCTCGGTGAATACACTGAGTGTACCGTGTATACTGTCTTAGTCTAAACAAACCTTACACAGTGCGATCAACGTATGAAAGTAATATCACACTATTAGTGATTTATTAATCTGAATGTATTCAGCCCTTTATAACGTCCCACTGCTGGGCACGGGCCTTCCTTGAATACGAGGGGAATCAGGCCATAGTCCACCACGCCGGCCAAGTGCGGGTTGGCGGACTTCACATGTCTTTCGAAAACTTGCTAGGTTTTCCCAGACATGCAGGTTTCCTCACGATGTCTCCCTTCACTGTAAGGCAAGTGGTAATCATGTTAGAAATGATTCGCACATGAAAATATTAGAGGTGCGAGACCCAGGATTTGAACCCGCTTCACTCGGTTTCTCAAGAGAGCGCGTTACTACCAGGCTACCACTGCCTTATTAATCTGAATACCAATAAATAATTAATTAAGATATACCTCAACGAAGATATTAAAAGATAACTATAAAACAAAATATATTATTATTGATCGAAACCAGGGGTATTATTAGTTGACATTTAATTATCGCGCAGCAAACTATAATTCCGAATCTATTCATTTGGAGAGGTTCAGATGTCATTGTTCCAGAAGCAATCGAACGTGAACGCGATAACTCAAATAATACGTAGGTAGGTATATACCTACTACCATTAATTATATACTTTATATATTTTGTATTAAAACGATAACAAACTCTTTCAATAGCATAACACGTTTGGCTCAGTTTGTAGTGACCCTACTTGCTGTGCCAGTGGTCGCGTGTTCGAGTTCCGCTGGGGATTCATTTGTGTGATGAGCACGAATGTTTGCACACCAGTAATGGGTGTTTATAATTATAATATGTATGTATTTTAAGTTATATATGTGTAGTGTATCAACTATCTGGTATTCATAACATAGGCCTTTTTTTATGATGGGAAATGCATTTACGCATACCACCTGTAAACGTACAGGTCGTTATGTGGGACTCACCGGCTAGAAAAGCCAGTACTACCCACTAAAACCCAACAAAACCTCCTCCGTCTTAGTGGAGCGTCGCAGGATCGCTTAGGCCCTCAACTACGACGCCCCGACGGTAAGTTTACTGAAGCAGACCATAACAACACTCTGTTAGCAGAGAAGTTCCAGGAGCAAACCACATGGCATACCACCCACCGATGTGGGCCGCCTCACGGTGCGTTTCTTGGCTTCGCGCCCGGCTGGATTGCCGGACGCTAATGAACCCCCCCACCACGACAAGGTGAACGCACGTTAGGGGCGGGGATTCATAACACAAGTCTCGTAGCTTACTATGGAACTAGATGGTGCTGTGTGTTAATGTCCCAATATATTTATTTATGTCAAGGATGACTTATCTCTTTAAGAGATCTTCACATTGTTTATATTAGCATTGCAAATTGCGAGGTGGATGCTACTTATAATAAAAAAATAAGTATAGTGATCAGCTCACTTCGCCAAGTCACGAACGGAACCCTTTTTAGAAAAGAATTGATACATCGCGATAAAGAGGAACCTATAACATTTAGAGAAAATTGGGTGGTCTCTTAAAGAAAATTTTTCCAAAATGAATAATATGCTTCATATAACCAAACTTACCTGAATGTTCATATTGTGTTGTATTCAGCCCTTTTTAACGTCCCACTGTTGGCCACAAGCTTCCTTTCACTACAAGGGGGATTAAGCCATGGTCGAGATTTGAACCCACTTCACTCGGTTTCCCAAGCGAGGGTGCTACCACTAAGGTACCAATTGTTTGAATATTATGTTTATGAGATTATACTTGTTTAATTTTTATTTCATTAGCAAAAAACCATCTCAACCTAACGATTTTTTAATTTTTCATAATACTATTTCCTCAAAGGTGTAAAGTAGCTCATTGAAAAATTTCAAATCAAAATTTAAAATTTTATTTGCAACTAGCGACCCACCCTCGCTCCCCTCGGGTTCGTCCCTACTTACTTTTTAACTTTTAGTATATATTTCTTAGAGATGAGATATTTTTCCGCAGTAAAAAGTATCCTATATGTTGAACCGGATAACCAGCTATCATCACACCAAATTTCATCAAAATCCCTCCAGTGGTTTTTCCGTGATGCGGTAACAGACAGATAGACAGACAGACGAAAATTCTAAAAACTATAGATTCGGCCTCTGTATCGATAGTAACGATTATTTCAATAAGATGTTCCAAAAAATATTTAATGTACGGATTCGACTTAGAATTTTATTATATGTATAGATAAGAAATTATCAATATTAAAGCAACTCATTAAATTTTCGTAGTACCCCAGTTTCGAGAAAAATTGTTCACATGCTGCCCAGGAGATTACATCTAAAGTTAAGAGTAAGCCAAGCGTTATATCGAGATTTAAAGTCAAGCCCAGTCCTGTGGGAAATAAGACAAGATGTAAATTGTTCTAGACGATTCTAAATTCATTGCTGATACGAAGTGAATAAACCGTTATATACACCGTTATGTATATTGTATACCTTTATTTAGTATAAAGTATATAAGTGTAGAATTTATTGGTATACAAGTAAATATTTATTTATTGCAATATTCAACCTATTTGGGTTTCCTGTTATCATATTTTTTAATGTTTTTATTACACGTGAAATCGTCCTTTATATGAGAAACGTATTCAATATGTCGAAATTGGTACGTTTTATTCAAAACAAAGCATTTTATAATCATCCATAGAGTTAAGTTATAACTGGAATAACTTTGCCTCTTCGGCTTGTGGAAATCGGCAGTTTATTGAATTGCACAGTTTTCAGCATGTAATTAGCCCACCACACCTTAACTTGACGATATCAAGTATTTCTAACTTAACAATTTTTTTTTTTATATTTTGATCGGCTGGACTATATGCAGAGGACTTATATATGGTGGAGGTACTCAACAGAGTGCAAGGTATCCCCCTTATGTTAATCTGCCACGCTTGAGTAAATCCCAAAATACCCTCTTGGGCTCGCTTACTATTTGGATTTCTCTTGAAAAAAATTAAGTACCTAGTATGACCTAGTCATAAAAGCTACTACGATAATATGTTAATTAGTTAAAAGTTAGTATTAATACAAAGCAGTATAGTGCATACACACTAAAAACTTATTATCTGTGAAAGGAACATCTAACTTTACAAATTGAAATTCCATATGAAACTTTGGGTAAGAATAGAAGTTGTTAAAGCACAATGTAAGCAAAGCTCGCTATTCCACATAGAAAACTAATTTTAAAATACAACCTACATAATAATAAAATCTCAGCTTTCTTAGACGTATCCTAACAATTATATTATTTAATTCGAAACAAAATCCGCGATCAAAAGTAAAATTTTATTCACAAAACAAGTGAAAATTGCTAGAGAACACTCGTGTCGAGGCGCAGAGAAACGGGCAACTTTAATAAACTACGACCGCCATCTGCTCGAGACTGCTAAGGCCTTCCGCTCACTGACAAAAAAATGTAAGCCATTTTTATTAAAATTCACTTCTTGTTTTATTCAATACATTGTTTGATGTTTATGGGAAATTTTTCAAATATTGTAGAATCCCACTAATGTAATAAATGCGATTTGTATGTGTGTTAGTTCTTCACGTTAAAATGGTTAAACAGATTTGGATGACATTTAGTGTATAGATAATCTTTCTTGTTTTAACGTTGCGTAATGTATACACATACAACTTGTATACATACAGGTGGTTATATGGGACTCACCGGCAAAGCTAGTACTACCATATAAAACCATCCTCGTCTTAACGATGGCAGGTCTGCTCAAGCAGACCACAACACTCATGGGATTGCTCCATGCTACCATGGCCCACCTAGATGGGCCACTTCTCAGTGCATTTCTTGGTTTCGTGCCTGGCTGAATTGCTGGACGTTAATGAGCCCCCCACCACGATTAGGTGAACGCACATTGGGGGGGAGTGTATAGATGACCTAGAGTAATACATAGTAGCTTATGTTTCACTCCTTTTAGCATCGATCAAAAACGTACTAGATACAGAATCCCGTGCAAAAGTTCTCTTAAAATTATCATCAATATTGTGTTTAGGTAATTAATCCAGTTGAATCAAATATACAACAATGTAAATTGAACCGCGATACAAATAAAGATGTTTTCACAAAAAAAAAACTACAAGCGCACTCAAATGTATAAATGAGCGCTCATTTGGTGAGGAAAGTTTTTGTCGCTTATTGTGTACCTAGTACTTTTTAGATCGATGCCTTTTAGTAATTAAAATTGCCAAAAGGTGGAGCTATCTATATCTAATCAAATTAAACGATCAATTCTTGTATATTTATTTATTTATACCGGCGATCTCGGAAAAGGTTCTAACGATTTTGCTGAAATTTGGTATGTGGAGGATTTCGGGGGCGAATAGATCTAGGTTAGTGTTATGTTTGGGAAAACCCGTGTTTTCGAGTTTTCATGCGGTTTTTTTTCACATTATTCCACGCAAAATATGGTCGATAATTTCTTAAGAGCATAAGTATCGTGGTCAAGCGGCCAAGGTGCAAGATTGACAATCGCAGTTTTTACTTTTGTTTTTTTTTTTGTATTTATTCAAGTTTGTAGTTTTTTTTATCTAAAAAATACAATATAAAAAAAATGAACTCCGAGCGAAGCTCAGTCGCCCAAGTACTATAATATTATAAGTAAAAAAGGTACCAAGGGACGCCAGTATAAGTAAACATGCTGGTGTACTACCAGCCTTTTGTATAAAGCGAACTATGAGGGCCATATGTCGAAGTTAGGAACCACTTGCACTGAGCGCGAACAGTTTATTGGTTCTATTCAAAGGATCGGCTTAATACATAAATTATTTGACTAAAAGACTTACTTTTTGTTACTTACAATTAAACGAGCAATTCCGTATATTAAAAACATTATTTGATAACCGTCTAGATATACTAGATAAGTACTTGGTACTAGTTAAATACTAGGTAAGTATGGCCGGAGATCTGTAGGTCCTGAGTTTGAATCCTAGGTGTAGCAAATTATAGTTATTAATTTTTGAAGTAAAACTTCCTTACGCACGCTTGGCTTTGGGACTGGTGAATGCGTTACGAAAAAATGTACGTATGTTTGTTGCCATGGTAACCATTGTTATTGTTTGATAAATGATATATAATATTATATTCTTTCTTTAAATGATATTCTATAGATATATTATTGTAATATGCCTAATATGCGTTATTTTTTGTATCTCACCTATCCTAATTATTTAAAACATAAATTGAATATCATAAAGAGTACCGATAACCTACAGAAGTTTTACTTCTTGCGCGTGTACACATTCATACACGCACTGTTTAATTTTTTTCAGTTAAGAAATTCTCAGTAGCAGCCGAGAGCTGGGATGTTGGCGGTAATCCTGCGGCTAAGTTTTGCTGGTTATGTCGAATTATCGTACTATCAGACTGTGTGCAAAAGATACAGAGGATGCATTTGTATTATCTTCGCACGGTTAGCCAGCCTAAGTGCGATTGGCCGCCGTAGTCCAAAACGGTTTGGAAAACTTTATTTTACTATATGCTTTTTTTCATCGATTGTATTATAGGCTTTTGCAGCGGTAATTGCGGATTCAGGATTACAGATTTTTATATACGTAATAGTGACTTTAGATTTACCATTTAAATTATTATTTTTTTAATATGTTAGGACATTAACACACAGCGCCATCTACTTCCATGGTAAGCTACGAGGCTTGTGTTATGGATACCAGATAGTTGATACACTACACATTATAAAACTTTAAATACATACATATTATAAACTAGCGGCTCACCCTCGCTTCGCTCGGGTTCGCCTCTAGACATACAAATATAAATCTATCCCACGGGAACTGCACATTTTTCCGGAATAAAAAGTAGCCTATTTGTTATTCTGATGTATGAACTATATTATTGTAAAGTTTCATTAAAATCCAATCAGTAGTTTTTGTGTACTAAGCTGTATAAATTACTATAGTTTTTTAACTATCCCACGGGAACTCTTTAATTTTCTGGGATGAAAATTATCTAAAATGTTGACCGGGGATATAAGTTACCACTATGCAAAATTTCATTTAAATCAATCCTACAGTTTCGGAGATTAGCCCATACAAACAGACAAACAGACAGACAGAGAAACAAAAAAATTGAAAAAATCTGGATTTGTTCTATTTCTCTTCTTACATCCCCCTTACTCGGTTTTTAGTACTTTTTTCTATGTACAGACATTCGACCTCTACAGTTTTATTATATGTATAGATATAAACATTCATGACTGGAGTACAAACATATGTACGTGCTCATCACACAAATGAATGCCCCCAGCGGGACTCGAACCCTCGAAATTTTGCACTAAAATCAATAGATAAAATGTTAGTATAAGGAAATACCTTGAAAGTTTAATAACATTTATATATTGCATGAAATCTTATGCAAGCCAAAGTTTAAAATAAGCTCACACATGACGACTTTCAGCCAACTTCCTCTTCAGACTTAACACTAAAATTAAATTAGAGCTAAGTATATTTATTGTTTAGGGAATTTGAACCTATTACAGTGCTGTGCTATATATTAATTTTCATATAAAGTATATATAAATACAAATATGAAAATTTGTCAGTATGCTTGTAACTTCTTCACTTTGTAACAACTCAATAGATATTTTGAGGAAGAGAATAATTTCTTAATCAGTCGATTTGGAATAGACAGTGTACTTATATTTGTGCACTATATTATCATAAACTTCTTTAGAATCGTTGTGATTTGAAACTCGATGAAACGAAAATGCGACACTAGAAAGAGACAAACACATAAATATATAGGATTAAGCCGGCGAGAGAATGAGATAGAATATATTACACGCTATTATGACTAATTGTTGCCATGGTAACCGTTGTTATTGTCTGACAATATATATGATAAATATATGATTTTATAGAAATAAATATATGATAGTAATATGCCTAACATGCCTTATTTAATTATTGATTTGTTTTAATTTAATTGCGATATTTGCCAAAGAAGTTTCAATTCTACTGTGAGTGAATTAGATACACACACATAATTTGTTTTTTTTTTTATTGTAATAATAATGTCGTCCTTTCTGATTTCGATTACGGCAGCAAATTTCATGTGTCTATTCTTTCACAACACAATTTCCAGTAGACACTTTGATACGATAAGAGAGATCAAGTATCGAACCGATAGAAGTGTAACATCTGTAACCAAGAATTTTGTGAAGTAAAAACTCAATAAATATACTTGGCCCGACCCGGGATCGAACCCAGGACTTTTAGGCTTACAATTGTATATGCTATCAAAGTGTCTAATGAGGAGTTATTTTTTTTCTATATTATATTATATATACACTAGCGACTCACCCTCGCTTCGCTCGGGTTCGTTCCTAGGTACGTTTTATTTTTTTGAGCGAAACCCTAATTCTTTTTCTAAAATAGAAGTAGCCTAAGTTACTCCTTATAATATCAGCTATCTGCCAGTGAAAGTAATGTTAATATTGGTCCAGCCGTTTCGGAGATTAGCCGGAACAAACAGACAGACAGACAAAAATTTTAAAAATTGTGTTTTTCTTATAAGTACCGTATATAATTCCATATGCATTTAGTATAAAGCTGTTATTTAGACATTACAAACAGACAGTTTAATTTTATTTATCTGTATAGATGTATAGATTACGGCTTGAGCCTATGACTTATGACATTGTTAGATTAGTACTAATCATAATACTCGAGCCTTATTGCGGTACTGCAGTTATATTTGAATATTATTGTATATTTTTTAGTCAAAACAAGTACTCATTTCTAATAAATAAATTTTTCATTAATATAGAGCAGGAAATAAATAAAAAGTAATTGATTTGTTCGTTTTATTGACTATATAAAAGCTTTTAATTTTTTACTTCTTTATTGTACATTCATCTCTTACATAAATGTGCATAGGAACTTTAAATTTTATAATAATTTCTCTTTAACTAATTAAGATGCACCGACATCAAAATAAATTTAAGCGTAATAATTTTATTCCCATACAATTTTTGTACGACCACCAAAACGTATAATATTTTTTATTTTATTAAAAACAATCAAACAAAATAAATATAGCATTGGCGAAGATATCACGTGCTAATTACAAACATACATCCAAATATATTGTTTTCTATGTTTTTCTTAAAAGAACCTTCTTTTTCATACTCAAAGATAACTTCTTTATATAAATACTAGCTTCTCACCCTCGCTTCGCTTCGTTCCTAGTGAAAAACAAAAAAAAATATATCCCACGGAAACCGTACATTTTTCCGGGAAAAATTAGCCTGTGTTTTTCCCGATTATAATCTATCTCTGTAGCAAATTTCATCCAGATCCGTTCAGCCGTTCTGACGTGTTTGAGTAACAAACATCCATCCAAACTTTCGCATTTATAATATTTATGGGATGAAGCAAATAATATTTCAATGTGTATTCACGTTATAAACGAAAAATTGTCACTGACATGAATGCTATGCACTGGGAGTTGGGTCTGACACGTGATATGTTCATACTGAGTTTTATTATTATATACTAACTGACTTGACAGACGTTATCTTTTCCACAATATCTGTGGTATTTGAGTCCATATAAAGATGTTAAAGAAAAAAAGCACTTTCAATTTTTCCCGGAAAATTTGGGCTAGGCAAAAATTTTATAGAGTTTTCCCGGAAAATATTTCAATTTTTTTTTTCATAAAGACCTTACTATATTTCACAAATAATTTAACCTAGTCGGTCCAGCCGTTGTTTTTTTTGACGGTTTAAACAAGTTTGTTTTTCTTAGTATTTGCATGAAAAACAGATATTTTTAAAACATTCACTCCCCATCCCTGTAAGCGAAGCCGAGCGTGAAAACTAGTTATACATAATTTTTAGTTATTTATGAAGCCTCTAATGTGTATAAAGTATATGAAATCAACGAATTAAGCAAGACTAAGAAAGCTTACAATATTTTAAATACAACTAACTATCTTTTTGGTAATTTTCGTGGATTTATTTTGATTTTTGGTTCCCGGAGAGTCTCTCCCGTAACCACGACTGCTGTAAAGCATTCGAAATGTCGGGAACAAAACAAAATAAATCCGCGAAATAATCCTTAGATAGTTTTATTTAAAATGTCAAATATTCGCGTAAATCTAAGAAAGTATTAAGTACAGTATTAGCAAAAGTAAAGTAAAGTATGTGAGATTTCCTAGTTATGTTTATTTGCTACTTTAAAATTCTTTTTACATACATTACACCATAATATCTTATAAATGCTTTATTACAATTTATGAAGTATAATTATTTATTTATAAAAGCTAAAAATTCAAACTCGTTTATTTATATTTATCTAATTAATTATTTTAAAACGTTTAAACTATTTTACAAAAAAATCAAATAAACTTTGGTTACTTATTCATATTCTCAAGCACATTGCAGATCTAGAATTGACCTTCATAGTATTATTATTAAACTATTTTTATCTATATTAATATAGTAAATAGGAAAGATTTTTTGTTTGTTTGTTTTTACCGAATAAGCTCCGAAACTACTGGACCGATTTAGATGAAATTTGGTAAGATAGTTTGAGACTCTAGGAAGGACATAGGATAGTTTTTATCAGGGAAATCATCCATTGAGGTGGTTAAAATGGGGATGAAAGTTTGTATGGAGAATCAACCTAGGAACGAAGAGTCGGTAGTTTCTTATACTTTTTATGGCGAGATTTTGCATTAGGGAATCTATTACCAACACTACATCATCCTTTCGCTAATCTATTTGTTAGAGAGCTATATATAGGTTAGTTTTTTGGACAAATAACTAACAAGATAAAATATGTGCAATTTAAGGCCTTTCAAATAAAGTTGTATGTTTCTATTGTTTTTATCGTATTTTTGTTTGGGAGTAAATAATTGCATATATATATATATATATATATATATACTAGCTGACCCGGCAAACGTTGTTTTGCCATATAAATAATTTCCTATTACTAAAATGGCTATTAAAAAATAAGAGTTGATCGTAGAAGGGTGAAAATTGAGGATTGTATGTATTTTTGTATGTTGTATCATAAAAAAATAGAAATTAAAAATTTTGTCTAAAAAATAAAAATAAAATTTAGGGGTGGACTACCCCTAACATTTAGGGGGATGAAAAATAGATGTTGGCCGATTCTCATAGATACCGGATAAGCACAAAAAATTTCATCAAAATCGGTCAAGCCGTTTCGGAGGAGTATGGCAACGAAAACTGTGACACGAGAATTTTATATATTAGATATATATATATATATATATATATATATATATATATATATATATATGTGTGTGTGTGTGTGTGTGTGTGTGTGTGTATTTAAATAGTATGTATGTAACATTCTTCTTGCCTTAATTTTTTTTTGTTTAAATATGACGTTTGTTTTACGTTCAATAAAGAATTAAAAAAAAACGACAAACATATAGCATAAATAATTAATACTTGTATTAATTATTGAAATAAGAATCAACGCCAAAGTCGCACTTGACCAATATTTATTGACACTTCGCTTTATTTTATTCTTTCAAAAATGTTGCTTTATTAGATAAATACTCTAAATACGTAGATATGTAGAAATCAATCTGCAATGTGCTTTAACTAAGTAATAAAATTCTTAATTTATTTTATCATATATTTTTATCTTCACAAATGCCGGGTTCCGGAGAAAGTGTGAGAACGTTAGAGTTGTATTTAATTTCTTCTATCTGAAAAAGAGAAATAAATTATAAAGTCACATAATCATCTATACATATGCATTAGGCAGTGGTAGCCAAGTGGTAAGGCGCTCGCTTGAGAAACCGAGTGAAGCGGGTTCAAATCCCGGGTCTTGCAACTCTGATATTTTCATATGCGAATCATTTCTAACATGATTACCACTTGTCTTAACGGTAAAGGAAAACATCGTGAGGAAACCTGCATATCTGCGTATATAATA
Organism: Fabriciana adippe; assembly: GCA_905404265.1. Classification (NCBI taxonomy): domain Eukaryota; kingdom Metazoa; phylum Arthropoda; class Insecta; order Lepidoptera; family Nymphalidae; genus Fabriciana; species Fabriciana adippe. The sequence continues at coordinate 2,177,562 of FR989993.1, forward strand.
TAGCAAGTTTTCAAAAGACATGCTCAATCCGCCCGCACTTGGCCAGCGTGGTGAACTATGGCCTGATCGCCCTCGTATTGAAGGGAGAGCCACCCCCCGCAGTATGACGTTAAAAAGGCCTGAATAAAATATTATATATAAATTAACTATTTAAAAACCCCCAACACAATAACCTGTCTATAAATTGAGGTCATTTCAATGTTGTCCAGATACTGAAAACATAAAATGAAGCTTTCGCTACAAAAGGTCAAGGAGAGTTCTAATTTGACCTCGTTTGACTTTGATGTTCTAATTAATATTCCGAATTTGCGACCTTAAGCGACCGCCACTCGCACCGCCATATTGGAAAAATAGTAACAAAAACCAGTTCTTCGAGAATATTTTCTCTCCAGCGTCATCAAGGTCATAAATGGTCATTACAAAAATTAGAACATAAAATTTCCTGCATATTTTATACGAAATATTTAAAAAAAAATAGTTTAGGAGTTACAACAAAGCAAAGTCAAGCTTAGCTAATTTTTACTTTCCGCAGAATCGATACACTTTTACTTAGTATTTCAGTAAATATAGATTTTTCCAATATGACGACGATATCCAGATGACGCTGCAACATCATGATAAGGATACTATATTGCTGCAATGTCATTGAAGTGACAGGATACCAAGTTTTGAATCGATTAGATCTGTGGAAGTCGATATCCTTTTACCGTCTAGAAAAGAGCTGATAGCCTGCAAACGACTTAACTGATTTTCTTGATCTAAGAACAATTTCAATCAAGTCACCTTTCAAAAAAAAAATGTTCATCCGTTTGGGCGCTACGATGCCACAGTAAAATACTCACATACACTCGTTAAACTTATAACTCCTCTCGTTTTGCGTCGGGGGTTAAAAATATAAGAAATTATTTGTTTTTTGTTTACTTTTTTCTATAAAAGTAATAAAAATAAATATATTAGGACATTAACATACAGTACCATCTAGGTCCATGGTAAGCTACGAGGCTTGTGTTATGGATACCAGATACACTACACATATATAACTTTAAATATATATATATTATAAATATAAACACCCATGACGAGTACAAACATTCGTGCTCATCACACAAATGAATGCCCCCAGCGGGACTTGAACCCGCGACCGCTGGCACAGCAAGTAGGGTCACTACAAACTGAGCCAAACGTGTCATCAAATATATCTAATCTATCTTTTATATTTAATAATTATTATGAACTAGTAGCTTGCCTTAGCTCTGCTTGTGTTCGGATCACAAGAGACAATTTTTCCGTTTATTTCACAAATATCATCATAACGATAGATTTTTTTTGCAAAATGTTCAAAAATTATAGCCTATAACCTCCTAGATAATCCCACGTTCTATTGATAAAAAGCGTAATTAAATCCGTACGGTAGTTTCTGAGATTAAGTCAAACATACACAAACATAACTTATACCTACATCTATACATATAAATAAAACTAAAGTGCCTGTTTCTGATTTTGAAATAACTTTGTTTTTTCAAGCACTTAGAGTTATATACATATATGATACCAGTAACTAAACAGCATTTTCAAATTTATTGTCTGGCTGTCTGTCTGTCTTTCTGTTAGACCAGGTTAACCTTTAGAATGGCTTAACCGATTGTAATGAGACTTTCATTGAAAGATAGAGGAGTTTGTAGGATTACATATAGGCGCGAAAAACCTTAAAAATTACACAAAATTTGAATTTACGTTCCTAAACTGCTAGAAACCCGAGTGAAGCAAGAGTAAGTGGCTAGTTTATAATATATAAAGTCTTTTTACAATTTCTAGCCTATTAAAGAATGCTATAAGATATTAGTAAAGAAGCATAGCATTTCAATTATGTACTTTATAATAATGGAATTTTATAATAATATTAGTTTTCCTCTACTACATTGCAAGTTAGAGTGCCAGCGACAAAAGGAGTGGTGGAAGTTGCGGAACTGAAGGCGACATATGAGAGTTTATGAAAGAAAATGTAGCTCTGTATATTTTCTTTTTCAGATAATTCTTAACTGGTATACAGTTTCATTGAAAATAGGGATTTATGTCAGTTTCACTCATATTCTAGACCATGCTGTAAGATTTTAAGTAAGTTAAACTTTTTAAATCTATACTAATATTATAAAGCTGAAGGGTTTGTTTGTTTGTTTGATTGATTGAACGCGCTAATCTCAGGAACTAGTAATTCGATTTGAAAAATTCTTTTTGCATTAGATAGCCCGTTAACCGAGGAAGGCTATAGGCTATATATCATCCCGGAAAATGTACGGTTCCCGTGGGATTGATTTGTTTTTGTCTAGGGACGAACCCAAAGCAAAGCCAGGGTGAGTCGCTAGTAATATAATATAATAAAAATGGTCAACCGTTTTTCCAACGAAATCTCATTAGTTGGCGTCATTATTTTGTTTACTATCCACCGTGGGTGGCTGACGCTTATAATAATTACGTGGACATTAAACAAATATTTAATATTACTTTGAATAAGTGTTTAAATTTTACACTACCTCCTCTATATTACGTATGACTTCACGCTACGGACTTTAGAAGCAGAATAAACTACGCAAGTAACGCCGGGGGCAGTTATCAAGATTATAATTAAGATGAATAATAATTAATATAGTTTTTAAAATAACACATGTCTTCTGAAAACTTGCCAGGTTTTCTCAGACATGAAAGTTTCCTCATGATGTATATATATTCCTTTCCGAATGTCAGAGGTGCGACCTAGGATTTGAACCCGTTTCACCTGGCTGCCAAACTAGCATGTTACCACTGGGCTACCACTGTCGTTGAGTAAAGCCCAATTATAGGGACTAAAAAGTTTTTTATATATTTATTAAATTCGAATACAGATCTCATTCTTCACACTTAAATTTAAATATATAGTAGATACGTATGTACACTTACATCATTAATTTTCCGCGTTTCATTAAAGGATTTTGTCAGCCGCTGAGCCCTCTTTTGTGCAGAGGCAGCGCGTTGCTGTAAGATCTGTGAAAATAAGGAAAAATGTTAAATGAACATTTCGAAACTTGCGCTTTTATTTTGATTTTTTATTCCTGACAGGACATATTTGGTACTTTTTATTTCTTTTTATTTAGTGGCAAACAAAAACAAATGTATCCCACGAGAACCGTACATTTTTCCGGGATAAAAGGTAGCCTATTTGTTATTCTGATGTATGAACTATATTATTGTAAAGTTTCATTAAAATCCAATCAGTAGTTTTTGTGTACTAAGCTTTATAAGTTACTATAGTTTTTTAACTATCCCACGGGAACTCTTTAATTTTCCGGGATGAAAAGTATGACTTTATTAAAATGTTGAACGGGGTATAAGTTAACAGCATGCAAAATTTCATTAAAATCGGTACAACAGTTTCAGATTTTATTAGCCCGTACAAACAGACAAACAGAGAAACAAAAAGTTTGAAAAAAAAACTGGATTTGTTCTATTTCTCTTCTTAAATCCCCCTGACGTGGTTTTTAGCATTTTTTTTTATATGTACAGACACTCAACCTCTACTGTTTTATTATATGTATAGATGTTTCAAATACTTTATAGAAAACATGGTCGCGGTAGATACTAAGGTTTTTGTTTGAATATTTCAAAAAATAGTTATTACAGACGGACAGTATTTGGACATTTAAAAAAATATTGTTATTCATATCTAAATCAGAATTCTTTTAAAAAAACAATTCTGAAATCAATCAAAAAAGATTTTTATTTCGGCTATATTTTTATTTTTGAATTGGTTTTAACATTTCTTATTGAGCATGCGTCGACACCTACAGTAAAATGTTTGAAGTGAATTTTTAGTTTTAGTGTTTTTTAAACTAATTGTGTATATTTTAGTTTAAGCATAAATTTTTAAACAGTTTTTTTGTTTGTAAAAAAACAACAATAGGTAATTTAACGATATTTGCTTGGTTCAACATAAGTGCTTGATACAGTTTATAGCGTAAAACAAAAATTATGTAAATGAATGTACGTTTGTTTTTACTTCACGTTGAAGCTGAAGCAACAGATTCGAGTAAAACAAAAACGCGAAAAAACATTTGTACGAAGGTTTTATGGATATTTTTGTGTTTGTTAATCCATTGTAAGTAACACTATCATATACTGGACTCACGTAAACTTTTTCTTTTTATCTCGCTCGTGAAATTTAAACTTCAATCTTATTTCCACAGTAATTTAGCTCTTATTATCATAGCACTTCCAAAGACAATTGAAAGAAAAAACTAACCATAGACAGTGTATTTTTTTTTAAATTTTATTTATAGATTTCTTACCAACAACCTCCTTTGTTCAGCCTCAGCGAGTTTTTCCTTTATATCAGGTAAGCGTATGTCAGCGGCCGGCGGCAGTAAGAGCCTTTGCAAGTGGGCCGGTGGTGTGGACGGCCGCTTGTTCCCATCGAACTCTTCAATCGGTATTTCGTAGGCTATAGCTACAATTCAAAATGGTTCATTTATTTATTTTATTTATTTATAACACTTTATTGTACATTAATGGTACATTAAAAAAAAAACAAATAAAGAGACATGCAAAGGCGGCCTTATCAATAAAAATGATCTCTTACAGGCAACGGACAGAAAAGGATACAAGAAAATAAGTGAGAAGAGCGGAAAGGTGCATAAAGTGCATTTATTTATTTATTTTAATAAGGTTTGCTAGTGATTATTACATGTTTTATAAGAAATGATTTAACTTAAATATTTAGAGAACAGTTATGCATAACCGTTTGAAAGCAAACACAACTTGCATATTCTTATGTCCGTTTTCACAATTATGAAGATTTAAAAAAAAAAACATAATAAGTAATAATAGATAATTATATAAATATCTATAATTTACATGTATATAAATTATAATTATCAATGTAATGTAGATTAAAAAGTAACTATTTCAATACAGAACGAAGTTTGATCATTATAATATTATTGTTGTTCAATTATATTTGTTTGACTACTGAGCTTTTAAATATGTTTTATTTATCCTGTTGTCCTATTTGTTTGGTACCTTGTTGTTTTAGATGCCTTTTTTACTGTCATACTAATTGTATTTTTTAATTAATTAATTTATTTATAGGACACACAGTTGTTAAAAACATTATAACATCGTAACTAAAAACTGAACGGAAAATTAAAAAAAAAAAAGTTTAACATTTTAAGGTGTCACAACATGCACATGACTAAATTTTTACTTTTAAGTATAAATTATATACACAGCCACACACAGCCTTGTATAATACTTAAAAGATAATTACAATTAATAACAAAAATAACATAATACTGGTATAATTAATAATAAAAAGGAAAAACTAAAAAGAAACAAACTCAAACAAAACAAAAACATAACCTTAAGTTTTTTTTCTTAAAACATCTAATTATAACCTTCTTAAAAATTATTAAGTTATCGCCAAAAATATCTACATCCCCGCAAAAAGTGTTATATTCTCTTGAAAATCGTGGTATGGGAGAATACTGTTACTTATTTGACCTTGTTATTTTAAATAATACATACTCATAGATAGATAACTAGTAACGCGCACTCGGGTTTGTTCCTAGGTAAACAAAAGCATACAAATGTATGTATGTTACGTTTGAAGTAACTACATAAGTATATCAATACAGAACCACATAAATCAAAACTTTTCTATATATGGATTTTATTATAACGTGTTTTTCTGTATACAATATTATCTCGTAGTAAAGAGTTTGACATTTACAATATTCGAAAAAATATGGATCATTATCTATGATGATTGAATTAATTAAGAATTTTGAGCTAACTCCTAAAAGGCGAAAACAAATATATAAATAAATATGTTGGGACATTAACACACAGCACCATCTACTACCATGGTAAGCTACGAGGCCTATATTATGGATACCAGATAGTTGATACACTACACATATATAACTATAAATACATACGTATTATAAATAAATATAAACACCCATGAATGGAGTATAAACATTCGTGTTCATCTCACAAATGAATGCCCCCAGCGGGACTCGAACCCGCGACCGCTGGCACAGCAAGTAGGGTCACTACAAACAGAGCCAAACGTGTCGTCAAATATATACACATGTTTTTATACTTTTACAGCATTTTGTCCTCCATTTCGAGGTTTAATCTCTTTTAATTCATTAACCGTATTTTTTTTTAATTCTACATTGTTTAGTGGCAAAAGCAATTAGTTTATAAAATACTCACGAGGTTTAGGTTTCACTGGTGTTTCAGGTAAAACGACAGTAGGTAAATCGTCGTTATGGTGATTACCACCATTGCTATTTGTGCTGTTTCCATTCACCATTTTCCCTTCAACGCCATTGGAATCCGCTGGAGAAACCACGTGACCGGACGAGCCACAACCCATATTGTTAACTTTGTACACTTATGTCTGTTTATTGTTCAAATATGTACGAAATATACATTGGTATGATAGTAAAGCTTCCTTGTTTTGAAAAACTCAAGATGTTTTATACACTTTTATTTCTACATGAATATGTCAAAATTTAATAAGCTTATTATATAACCGCTCTTTTTTTATTAAATACCGCTAGTTTTAGGCAAGTAAATAATGTAATCGCCAAAAAAATAACAATGTTTCTAGTATAATAAAAGGGCACTGGCAATAAAAGTCTTTGGATGTAGTTTTTATTAAAAAAAAAAGTTTCAAATAAAATAATGGAATCTTAATCTTATATGAGCAATTCTAATATATTTATTTCGCGTACCTCGAAAACGGCTCTAACGATTTGGATCAAATTTTGTATTTAGGTAAGGTATTGCTTTTTAACTTTATATATAAAGGTGTTCGTTTTCTGAAAAAAAAAAAAAACAATTTTTCACAAAAAAAAACACATTTTTTTTTATAATTGAAACGAGCACCTATGCCGCGCACGAGTACTACCTAATGTATTGGAGAATATAAAGAATTAAAAAAAAAATATAAGAATTAAAAAAAATAAGAATTCATTGGAGTAGATAAAGCAGCGTACACGAAAAAATGCGACCGAATTAAGTATCTTATGAAGTCTGTCAAAACAAGAAGATGGAACTGATAGTTTTTGAAATAAAAGATACTCTAATACTTTTTAAGTTCTATCTATACTAATATTATAAAAAGTAAAAAGTTTTTTTTTTGTTTTTAGTAATGAATAAACTAATCCGCTTAATCAATTTGAATGAAGTTTGGTATGAAGATAGTTTGAGACCCTGGGAAGAATATAGGATACTTTTTATCCCGGAAACAATCCCTTAAGTGAGTGAAAATGGGGATGAAAGTCAATTTCTCAAATAAGGGATATAAAACTCATCATACCTATGTATATATATATATATATATATATATATATACACATATATATATATACAAATATATAGTCTATCTTTTTTGTACTAACGAACCCGAGCGAAGCGAAAACTCACGAACCTGAGCAAAGCGAGGGTGAGTCACTAGTAAAGAATAAAATAAAAGGACAATGACTGCTGTATTATAAATAAAAATATTAATTTATGTCAGTATGTATAATAGAATTAAACTAGATCATTTCAAGCTGCAGACGATAAATGACCCAATTCAATTAAGCCGTTTACACTGTGGTATCCTGTCTATGGCGTTAAAAAGAGTGTGAGACGTCGGTTGTTGGTACGACCTACTTATTTGTGTGTTTAAGGATTTTTTCAGCTTTCATCTACACTAATATTATAAAGCTAAAAAGCTTGTTTGTTTGAACGCGCTAATCTCAGGAACTAAAATCAAAATAAATCCGCGAAATGATGCGAAAAGATAGTTTTATTTAAAATTTCGTTAATATGCTTGAATTATAACGACTTACCAAGGATTCATCATATTCAATCAATAAAAATACAAAAACAAAGTTAAATCCGTCATCTTACGCCCCGTCTCCGTTTTTATTTCACCGTTCGCGCCTAATCAGGAAATATTGGCGGCAATTTATCTTATTTCCCCTGTTTACAACATGGCACCATTCGACGTTTCAACGGTAATTTTTGCCGCCGGTAATTTTTAATCTGTGCTACCGCCTTTTGAAGCAAATGGCGAAGGTATAAATTTATTCAGCCTGACAGCCTGATATTCCGTTTGATTGATACAAATCGTTCTAAAAAAAGGAAATTGTATAAACATATAAAAAAACTGGATAGAAATAAATTATTAAATGCCTAAAATACATAACATGTAGAAAAAACCTGTGTATATTAAATAAAGTACCTGTTTGTATGGTTAACAAAAATATTAGCTTCATGCGACAATATAACCTATACCAGACTTGATTGCATCGAATATTTTATAACTTTTTATCGTAAAAATATTCATCGAAATTGAATTTAAAATTAACATGAACGGTCGTAGGCATATAATAGTATAATTAATGCCCAGGGCGTTGATCGACGCATATAAAATTCATTAACTGCCGAACATTTAATAAATCTTATTTTATAAAACGTATGCTTTTTCAATGTTATTTTTGCTATCGTGAATAATATAACGTGATCAGGTGCACTTTTCCCTGAGAACGTGACATGTTTTTATCAAATTATATTTTATCTATGCATAACAAAAGAAAACCTCATCTAGTATTGATTTTATATACAGTATTTAAAAATATTCATATATACCAATCTGCTTTCTGTATGCGGAAATAGTTATTATCTGGTGACCTTTTCTTTTTTTTTTATTTATATAAAAATGGCTTGGCCTAAAATTGAAGCCAATACTGGCTAGGTATAAAGTGACAAATATGCATTAAATGGCAGGTAAAGGCACATGTGATATTTAAGTATCAGTAAAGAAAAACAAAAGTAGAAAAACATATATTCATATTAGAATACCTATTGCTCAAAATCGATAAATATTGAAAATGATTTAGAAGAAATTAATAACACAGTATAATTTTAACTTTTGTAATAAATACATAGAAAATATATCGATTTGTCAATGACACTTCACGTTAGACTGTGCACTAGGCACTCTATCGAGGGTCGAACAAGGGCCCGTGTGCGCCCGCTCGCATCGGCCGCGATACTATCCTTTCGATTAGTATAGGTTTTATTTTCCATACATTTTCATACCTTATTGCTGTGTAGTTGAAGCAAAAGGTTTTGATAATTGAAGTAAAACTTCTTTTAGATACCCTTAAAGGGAAAAAAAGGATTGGCGTCACGATTTTTGTAACGGAAACGGTTGTACGGAAGTGTTAGGGAATAGTCGATTAAAAATTATTTAAACTACTATGTATGTGAATTTTTAAATAAAACTATCTTCTCGGATTTTTTTGCGGATTTATTTTGATTTTTGGTTCCCGACGTTTCGAATGCTTTACAGTAATCATGGTCACGGGAGAGACTGGTCTCTGGTTTATTTAAAATGTTAAATATTCATGTAAATCTAAGAAAGTATTACTATATGAATATTTTCAAGTATAAAAGAATAAAATAAATGAAGAAAGATATTTGTAAAAAATTCTTCTTTCTTTCATTTATTTTTAAATGAACTATGGAATCATGTCAAATGAATATAGTTAAAATTTTTTTTATTGGAGTATATATAATATATATTCTATGTGAATAATAAAATATTGTTTTCCTTTTTAAACCGATAAAAAATATATTTAGTATCACTCTTGTCCTAATTATTGAAAACATAAATTGAATTTAATAAAAAGTACCGATAACCTACAGAAGTTTTACTTCTTGCGCGCGTACACATTCATACACGCACTCTTAATTTTTTTTAATTGTAATAATATCAAATTACACATTTAGTCAATTTTTTTACAACTTTTAAACTTATTTATGTTATAGAGAAAGAATAAAATAATCATTATAATAAGAATGTCCTGTGCTGTTTTACTATAAGAAATTGAACTGACTTAACAAATAAATTGTCTAATATCAAAAATATTAATATTTTAATAATTTTATTTAAATGATTTTTCACGTTATTTATATTTACTAAAGAAGCCAAGCTTTTATAAAAAAAAAAGAAAACATCAACAAACTATCACAACTGTCAGTTACACTACATTCAGGATTAACAATGCTTACACAGAAATTACAGGTCGCTGTAGCCGACACCCGACACCCTCGCTATGTGACGTGCTGACTAAAAATCTATGGAGTCGAAACATTTTTTAACTTAAAATAAAAACTGAAATGAGTGGAGCAGGATAAAGTTAAGATTAAAAAAAAAGATGACATACAATATCGTTATTATTAAAAATAATATTATTATTATTCATTACTTGTCGTTATTTTTGAGCTTTTCATGGATTTTCAATTAAAACTTTTGAACTGTCAACTCAATTAAGACTAATTATAATAGAATAGATACATACTTTTTGTGTCATATTTCTTTATTTTTTTAGCTTTTAATTAAGTTTGTTTACATTTTTTTTTTATTTTGCTGTACAATTATTGTTTTGGGAATTATTTTGATATATATACCTACAGCGCCTTACAAACTAACTTGTAATACGAGTTTGCTTGAAAATATGCATTATATATAAAGTTTTTAAGAAAAATTCTAGCTAGCACGACTTCAGTGGCCTAACTCCATTTGGATTCATTACGCTCAGCGATATTCAGGATAGAAATTCTTTACTGAACTTATATAAAACTAACTTCGAGTTCGATAGAATATGAAAATACTTTTTAACATAAACTTTTTATTCCAGCTATTCATGAAATAAATGAAATTTAGTAACAAAATCTTTTAAATTACTTTTCTTAGTCGCGAAATGATTTTTTGAGTTTTCTAGTGACTTACCGTTACTTCGCGCGATTGCTTCCCTATGTAATTATAGCATACTAGCATTGCCCGGCGGCTCCGTCCGCGTTCAGATGACTAAAAACCAAATTCTTAGGTTTTATATATTAGCATACTCTTACATTGCAGTTTATGTATTTTTTCTAAGAAATGAGATATTTTCCCGCGGTAAAAAGTATTCTATATGTTGACCTGGTTAGCCAGCTATTATCATACCAAGTTTCATCAAAATCTGTCCAGTAGTTTTCTCGTGATTCGGTAACAGACAGTCAGACAGACAGAATTTTTTTTAAAAAACTATAGATTCGGCCTCTGTATCGATAATAATGACTATTTCAATAAGATTTTCCAAAAAAATATTTAATTTACAGATTGGGCTTAGTTACAATTTTATTATATGTATAGATATGCCCAGGTCATAATCTATCTCTACACTAAATTTCATCCAAATCCATTTAGCCAGTAAGAAAAAGTAACAAACATACAAACATACAGACATTCGTATTTATAATATTAGTGTCTATCGAGTCGACTCTGTTATGTCCCGCTTATTAAATAGTTACACTGTTAATTGAACAGGCATGTTTTCATTTAAAGTCGTCTCCACCCATTTCCTTCTCTACCCTGACAATCTATGAAACAGCTACCTGATTGCCGCTACATAATGCATGCCCCCCTAATCATCCCACTGACCCGACCCCCTTAAAGGTTTGAGTACGTTGTGTTAGATACGTATTGTTGATTCATCGATTTTTTTTTATAATTGTTCCTCACCACTATTTTATGCACTAGTATTATTTTAAGTCAAAGTTTAGTTTTAAAGTAATAATATAACTAAATAAATATCTAAAATCTATATAAATAAAAATGAATGTTGGTAAGCGCATAACTCAAGAATGGCTGGACCATTCGGCTAATTTATTTTTTTGCATGTTTCTTAAGGTAGATGGAAGGTTTTATTACTTAAAAAAAAAAGAAAAAAAAAAACTATATCCATGTTACTATATCCAATTATTTAAATACTTCTAAGTTAAAGTAAACTTTGTGGCAAAATATAAGGGTGAATGGCAGTAGAAGCCCAGTAGCAAGGAGCTCGCTTTAAAAACCAAGTAAAGCATTTTCAAATCTCAGGTCTCCCACCTCTGATATTCATATGCGAATCATTTCTAACATGAATAGCACTCAAACGTTGAAGGATAACATCGCAGGGAAACCTGCATGTCTGAGAAAATCTAGCTAATTTTCGAATGATATCCGCTATATACGATATTCGATAGTCCGCCATTAATCACTTAGCCAGCGTGATGGACTATGGCCTGATCCCCCTCGCATTCAAAGGAGGTCCATGCCCAGCATTTGAACAGGGAAAAAGGGTTGCATACAAATAGTATTAATAGTACCTAATACGTATAGTGTATACAACTATGCAGTTAGATAATCTTCACTATATTATATTATAGATTAAAACCCCTCGATGCGCTCCTTGACTTGTATTCGAGCTAATTCCAGCTCAGAAACTACTGTAAACGTTTATATATGGCTTTAACCAATAGAATAGTAAGATTAAACACCTAGAGTTTATAGGCTAAAATTTATGAACAACTAGGTACGTTTTATTTTTTTTGAGAGAAACCCTAATTCTTTTTCTGAAATAAAAGTAGCCTAAGTTACTCCTTATAATATCAGCTATCTGCCAGTAAAAGTCTCGTTAAAATTGGTCCAGCCGTTTCAGAGATTAGCCGGAACAAACAGACAGACAAACAGACAAAAATTTTAAAAATTGTGTTTTTCTTATAAGTACCGTATATTGTTACCGTATATACCGTATAAATATACCATATTATGCATTTAATATAATACTGTTATTTTGACATTACAAATATACACTTCAATTTTTGTTTAACTGTATAGATTTCCGAAATTCCGAATTTAAGCTTTCGGTATAATGATATTTGTGAATTAAGTCGAAAAAAGTTCCTTCTGATAGCTTTTGTTATATTGTAGGCAATGAAAAGGGCAAAAGACGCAGCGAGGATTAGTCACCAGTATAATAATAATCAATAATAATATTTAAAAAATTGTTTCTGGTGTTTTCTTCTGTGTTTCTGGTGTCTGGTCAAGCGGTGTATTAGTGCTTTTTTAAGGTTCCGTACTCGAAGGCTGCTAGCGGAACCAAATGATTATGCCTCTTCTGTCTGTCCGTCCGTCCGTTTGTCAGAGGGCTGTAACTCATCAACCGTAATAGGTATAGATTTGAAATTTTCAGAGTATATATTACTATTCCCGCTATAACAACAAATTATAAATATAAAAGAGTAAAAGTCATATTAATAAAAAGTATATGTTTCATGGTACGGAACCCTTCGTGTGCGAATTCGACTCGAACTTGATCGATTTTTATTTTCTTACATTACATTGTCATTCTTTTTTTTTACATTGTTACTTTGTCATTCTTTTTGACTTGTTACATTATACATATTTATTATTCTACATATATAAAGGATACTAAAAGTTTACTTTTTTTAAACAAACCTCTTCTCGGTGTTCATATCGCAGTAATTTTTAAATCACATGTGTATACATTATTTTATAATTATTATGGCCTATAGATACAGATGTAAAAAAATAGAAAACTCAACATCAGACACACTAGGCAGTGACCACCACTCTTATGCGGGGGCGAAACGTAATTTTGGAGGGCGCAGGGCTAACTTCTTGGAACTAAATAGTACCTTTTTGAATTGACCAAAGGGTTTTTAGGCTAACCTTTTATGGCCTTATTTTTTTTTTCATTATATATAAATTTTTATTTTATAACTTCACAATATTATCCATTGTTTTCAACAGGGGGCCCGTTATATCTAAGGGGCCCTGGGCTGCAGCTCAAAAAGCCTATATATAGATCCACCCCTGCCAAGTATGTCACGACAGTCGTTTACGGCGGAAGAAATACATTAAATCTAACTTCTTCTGTAATCGAAATTGTACTGTAAAGTCTATCAAACAGCAATAAATATGACATTACGATGGTTATCTATGGTTACCTTATATAAAGTCATTTATTTTGTTTTTATGTAGCCTTTTTCATAAAAATACATTTTATTCAATCTAGCAATAGAAATCTTTCTTTAACCTCGAACACTGCTTTTATCTATCCTTATAATATTATGTTAGTAATTTTAAACCATTAACTGAAAAATAAGTTCATGTCTCAATTACGAGTATATAATGTATGTGTCACCAAAGTATACACTATTTAAAAAGGCGCCTGTTACTTTAGTCATAGCAAAGTTCTTAAAATGATTTTTAACACAAATTGCTATGATGAAAAAGTAAAGAATATAAACTTAGCATTTTTTTATGTTAGGAAATGTATTAACGCATACCACCTGTAGACAGACAGATGGTTATGTGAGACTCACCGGCTAGAAAAGCCAGTACTACCCACTAAAACCCAACAAAACCTCCCCCGTCTTGGGCTTAGCAATACCCCGACGTATATTATATCACTAAAGGCGATAATTGACACTTTAGGTAGTAGAAGTCTATTGGTATTTGGTAACGCGTTTGCAAGGGAAACTGAGTGAGGACCGAAAAACCGTTGTGAGGAAATCTTCATGTCTGAGAGAACCTAGTAGGTTTTTAAAAGATATCTGAAGTCCGCAAGCCCGCACTTGACCAATGTGGTAGACTATGACCTAATTCTCCTTGTATTGAAGGGAGACCCAGCAGTTGGACGTTAAAAAGGGCTGACTACATGGAACACTTATGGTTTCTTTGGTTGCCTTTAAATAGAACTTATTTTTGAATTTTTAAGAGATCGTTTTCTTTATTGAATTTGTGTTTATTTTTATGTTTGGGTATTTTAAATTTAAGAGCTAATTCCATACACCCTTCACCATTATTTTTAGTAATTTACTTCCATAAATATTCTTTCCCGCCTATAGAAACAAAAGACGTTTGACTTCCTTTTTTTTTTTTATTAATCTAAATGTGTAATTTATAAGTGAAAAACCAAAATTCTGAAGAAAAAAATAAACATTTACATACGTCCAGCAAAGAGGGCTAAAGTAATTAAATAAATGTAAATAACAATATGTTGTTACACAGAAATATTGATTGATTCATTGAAAACTCGAGTGCTATAAGTGATGACCGCTAGTAAGCTATTTGCTTCGCGTGTTAACCTTCACTCATATTTTTTACTAGAAACTTGATAATGTTTTATTTTATGTATGAAAAAGATTTCAGATTTATAAAACTAACGACTTAATCTTGCTTTACTCGGGTTTTTCAGTCTCCTGACAGTATTTTATTTGTGTACTAAATTTCATCCAAATCTGTTCAGAAGGTGTGAAGAAATAACAAACGTACACACATACAAAACTTTCGCATTCATAATAATAACTAGCGTTAACATTTAGTATAGATTTCTCAGAAGTGAGATATTTTCCCGCAGTAAAATGTATCCTATATATTGACCCGGATAACCAGCTATCATTATACCAAATTTCATCAAAATCTGTCCAGTGGTTTTCTCGTTATTACCATTTATATAAGATACTTTGAAATCACACACCGACACTCAATTTTTATATAGGTAAAAACTTCTACCACAGAATTTTCTTAGTTTATAATATGAAAGCGTTATTTGTATAAGAATCGTAGCTAGAATACAGTAGGATTCTTTTATAAGTTTAACCTTTATAGTGATACATACGTCATACATACATACTAACGCCATCTAGTATAGTTTTGAACAAACATTTAAATTATAATTACTACAAATCACAACAGATGGCTTGCAATCGATTCTTAATATAATACTGAAGAATAGCTAACAGATGTCACTACTAGCTTTATTTTTATTTATTAAAGCACTAGCGTTCGGGTACGTCCCTATTTACGTTTTAACGTTTAGTATAGGTTTCACAGAAAAGAGATATTTTCCCGCAGTAAAAAGTATCCTATATATTGACCTGGATAACCAACTATCATCATACCAAATTTCATCAAAGTCTATCAATTTTTTTTTCTCATGATGCGATCCCACACAGACAGGCATAAATTCTAAAAACTATAGATTCGGCCTCTTTAATTATAATAATGACTATATCAATAATAATTTTCAAAAGAATATTTAATGTACAGATTCGACTCAGTTAGAATTTTATTATATACATAGATTACAGTTTTTGGCTTGTTCTTTTTTGACTATGATATTTTATGTTTCAAGTAGAAAATTTTATTCTGTTAAGTACAAGAGATAACTGCTAATGCTGTTACTCTCTCTCTCTCTTTCTTCCTGGCTGTGGCTGTGTATCCCACATCAGTGTTGAAAAACTCCAATAGGCTCCCATCAAAAGCGACAAAAGCCACATAGAAAGTTACCTATTGGAGTTTTTTTTTAGTTTGGTCAGCCTTCCTTATTTTACTTCTCTACTCCATTCTATCGGAGACATCGTCTTCGGAAAGCCTGCAGTTCTTCATGTCATGTGACACTTTCCATCTAATTTTGGCTCTGCCTTTGGATTTTCGACCTGGGATAGAAAGTTGTAGTGCCATATTCCCCACGTAGTCAGACTATCTCCTTTTCACTAATACTGCTAATTCTGTTACTAATATTGTAAAAAGTTTTTTAGGGACGCGAATGAGTCAAACAAACCAAGGTAAGTAAGTAAGTAGTATTAAGAGGTTGCATTCTAAGAATATTGCCTATATTAAAAATTCTTCATCGTTATTATTTTTGGGATATATCTAAATTATAGTTAAATTTCTTTAAAAAAATGTTCTCTGAATAAAAATTACTCAACTTTTGGTTCATTTTACAAATTGTTTCAATGTAGATGTTTTAAAATATTTTCCTTTAAGCTCTTCATTGTTACTATTCAAAGGCTTAAATGTTCTTTAAACCTATTACTTGTTAATTTCAGAACCAAAAAGATAGCAGGACTAACAAGCCTTCACTAATTCTCTAACAAACATCGTTCGTCGTTACATTTTTCATCCATCAAGAGTTAAAAATCAATGTCACTCATCTAAATCAACGGTAAACCAAAATTTGAATACTTTATTTCTAATATAAAAAAGATTTATGTGAGTCGCACAGACAGACAAAGACGTTGCATCCTATAATATGTATGTATATATATAGGTACTTTTAAAACACGCAACATTTTCTTAACAAATGTCACATTTAGGCTTTATAAAAAAATCTGTGAACTAGGTACCATACGTTGATCACGAAATCTTAAAAAAAATATAAATCCTTTAAACTTGAAATCCCTACTTGATGATACCTATTAGGTAGTTTTCTCATAAGCAGCATGTACTCATGTATCCGCAAAGTTTTTGAGAATTTAAACGGAAAGAGCAAAGCCTAATTATGAAGATCTCTTATTTTATTACCCAGACAGAGCCGCGAAAAAATACTTATCAATATATAAGTACAATAATATAGTATTACTAAATTCATGTATTGCTTAAAACTTAAAATTTTGATATTATTTTGCTACATGTACATGTATTTACATACAAAACATCGGCGAGTCACAGTTTCTACCCTTTTTTGTTATACCAGCATCTGTATTATGATTATAAGACATTGTCCTCAGTCGATCCTTTTTCGAAAAAGTCAATAACACCGTTAAGATTCATTCACATGAAACCGTTACTTCGATCTAGTTTCCTAAAATAAGAAAAGCTAAATAAGGGATGCTGAGTTCGACATCGCCAAATTGGTTTTTATCTCTCTAACGATCGTAGTATATAAAAATAGTTTTTTTTTTTATGTATTTACATGCTACGATTTGTATTTATAATTATAGCAGTACCCGCGCTTTCGCTCGCGCTAAAATTACTCTAAATAGGTAAGTTTCATACAAAATTTCATCCCTTATTTTACCGCTTTATGGGATGAATTTCGAAAAATGCTAAAACACTTATTTATTTAATTGTATTGAAGAGCATTAATACTAAGTTTTAAGTTATTCTGGTCATAAATATTTTTTTGGGTTTTATTTACTGCGTGTTTTCGCGTGGGATTGAGATAATAAACGAGTAAAAATGGGCCTATGTCACCAGCCTTCCAACTATCTCCAGCTAAAAAATCACGCTAATCCGTCGCTCTGTTTTGACGTGAAAGAAGGACAAACAAACAAACGTAAAAACAAACAAATACACTTTCACATTTATAATATTAGTGTGGATATTAGTTTTCGTCCTGTGGTCGTAATTCGACCATAATCATGATTCAAAGTTTGATGAAAGCATATCTAATTTAACACCTTTAAACGAGCAATTCTTGTATATTTATTTATACCGGCGATCTCGGAAACGGCTCTAACGATTTCGTTGAAACTTGGTATGTGGGGGTTTTCGGGGGTGAAAAATTGATCTAGATTAGTTAGTTTCTTTCGCATTATTCCACGCTAAATACAGTCGCTAATTACGCACGCTCAGGCATAAGAATTGTGGTTAAGCGGTCAAAGCGCAAGATTGACAATCACATGTGTCCGGGTTGGAGTCTCGGTAAAATACAAAATTTGTTTTTTTTTTTTTATAATTATTCAAGGTTTTAGTTTAAAAAAAAAATTCCGAGCGAAGCTCGGTCGCCCAGGTACTATGAATAGAATTTACCTATCTATATAAAAAAATAAACGTTTTCTAATTTTGCTTATTGATAACACTAAAGCTCATCAACAGCTACCAAAAAAAAAAAAAAAAACAATCGGCTGACAAATACAGGAGAAAAAGTTTCTGAGCTTTTCTGAGAGTGTTTTGTTTTTGTCTATTTATATATAGATATTACATACAGGTAGCCAGGTCTATGCCAATTTTATTACTAACAGTAGCCTATGTATCTCTACATCATATGTAGATTGTAAATTAAATTTCATTAATCCGTCCAGTCTTTTTAGCGTAAAAAAGTAACAAACATACTCACATATATAACTTTTTATAATAGTAGGTGTGAAAATTATTCGCTTCAAAACGACAACTAAAGTTTTATCGCAACTGATGTGACTAAGTACATATATTGGTTCTTTGTTAGAAAGGAACTTCAGAGGTGGAAAATAGGGATTTACTCTTAAGTTACACTCTGTTTCACAAGAATGTAGGAAGTTATATGATATTATATTTAATACTAGCAACTCACCCTCGCTCCGCTCGGGTTCGTCCCTACTTACGTTTTAATGCTTAGTATAGATTTCTCAGATATGAGATATTTTTCCGCAGTAAAAAGTCCTATATGTTGCCCCGGATATCCAGCTATCATCAAACCAAATTTCATCAAAATCTATCCAGTGGTTTTCTTGTGATGCGGTCACAGATAGACAGACAAAAATTCTAAAAAACTATAGATTCGGCCTCTGTATCGATAATAATTACTATTTCAATAAGCTTTTCCGAAAAATATTTAATAGGTATACAGATTCGACTCAGAATTTTATTATGTGTATAGATAATAATCTATATATACATAAAATGCTTTGTCCTGACTGACTGATCGATCAACGCACAGCCTAAACCGCTGGTCGTAGAAACGTGAAATTTAGAGGACATATTCCTTATACAATGTAAGCATCCGCTAAGAAAGGATTTTTCTAAATTCATCCCCTAAGGGGGTAAAATAGGGGATAAAAGATTGTATGAAACTCTGTCATTCTTGACGCGAAATACATGGTAAGTAGTATTCAGCTTTAAGATGAAAAATAAGAAATATATGTATTAGATTTTTTTCGAAATTCATCCCTTAAAAGGGTAAAAGGGGGTGATAAAGTTTATATGGGCAAACAATTATTTATGATCAGAATTACTTGAAACTTGGTATTAATGCCTTTCAATACAATTAAATAAATATGTATTTTAACATTTTTTGAAATTCATTCAATTCAAGGTTGTCAAATAGGGGATGAAAGTTTGTATAAAACTCTGTAATTGATGCACGGAAAATGGTATTTACCTTTAAAATGAAAACTAAAACAATACAGATATCATTTTTTTTTTCGAAATTTATCCCTTAAAAGGATAAAAGGGGGTTGTGCTGTTTATATAAGGAAAAAATTGTTTATGATCAGAATTACTTGAAACTTGGTATTAATCTCTTCAATACAATTAAATAAACATGTATTTTAGAATTTTTTTTTTAATTCAGGCCCTAAGTGGGTAAAACTGGGCGGTGAAGTTTGAGTTGTTGAATATATTTAAATAGAGTAACATGGCTTAAGTTCTCTGTAAGTGCACACTATCTATGTGAGATATAAAGCAGAGAACGGAAATTATTCCGAATCCAAAGGAAAATTATGTATAACTTTTCGGCTGGCCACAGCAGCGACAACTATAACAGACCTAGAGCGCGAGAGAGAGAGCCTTACCTATATTTGTGGTTGGTTTTCTTAGTGTAGACTAACTTAAGTGAATCTAGAGTTTTACTCTAGACATAATATTAAAAATTCGATATGACAACACATAAATTCAATGGAAATTAAAACTGAGCAAATTTTTCAGTCCACGCGAGTGTAGCCGCGGCCAAAAAGCTACAACAAAATAAGAATGGCACTTTATATACATAACTTAAAAAAGAAAGAGAAGGAGGGAGACTGTAAGCTTCAGGTGTATATAGCATTGGGTCTTTAAAAATAACGTAAATGTTAGCCTGTTAGTATGTTAGTTAAAAAAAAATTGCATGCGATTGTATCATTGTACTCTCTTCCTTTAACTTTGGAAAGATGGAGTAAAAAAATGTACAAAAAATACAGGTAGTGCAGCTTGCTAAATACCTAAAGTGTAAAATTAATTACAAAATATACGCTTAACATCTTTTAAAATACTGGATATTTTGAGTTACGATCGCTAAAATTAATTTTTTTTCCATATATACTTTAACAAATAATAAAACTTAAACAAACTTATTTTTGCAAGTAATAAAGTATGTATTGCGAAAAAGTTTATTTTTTTCGTCGTTTGATCGCGGGCGAAGCCGCGGGTTCTGCTAGTATTTAATATTATAAATAGGGCTAATATACTATGGACGTAAATACTGTTTATTTGTGAATAAATCTGTAATGACAGAATAATTATTTAAAAATCGGAAAATCATGGCACATAAAAAAATCATGGCTATCGCAGGCTAATAATTAATAAATCTATTTAAAATATTTCAAGTATACGTAAAAGACATACATCGAAATTGAAAAAAAGCTCTTTCTTCCTAAGTCGGTCATAAAATATACAAAGAAAATTCGTCGGGTAGAAAAGCTAGCTTTTCCAATATCAGTAATACATTTAACATATAAATCAACAAAATTTTCTAATAATATTATAATTCGTACGTCGACCAATCGCTTAGTCATATCTTTAGTCGAATTTATTTTCCAATAAATATGCCTTTTTTATTTCGCCATTATCCTATATAGAACCGTTAATCGGCCGACGACCTGGTGTTTGCGTTTCCAAACCAATCGCCCTAAAAATTGCCTTTTAAAGAAAAGCGTGGTACGCCACGGCCTACGCACATGTTATATCCTATAATTTTTAAGTTGTCCATATATACGTATTGAAGGGACTTTTATAAAGTACTAGCGACTCTCCCTCGCTCCGCTCAGGTTCGTCCCTGCTTACGTTTTAACGTTCTCTATAGATTTCTAAGAAATTAGATATTTTTCTGCAGTAAAATGTATCCCATATGTTGACCCGGATAACCAGCTACCATACCAAATTTCATCAAAATCGCTCCAGTGGTTTTTCTGTGATGCGGTCACAGACAGACAGACAGACAAAAATACTAAAAACTATAGATTTGGTCTCTGTATCGAAAAAATATTTAATGTACAAATTCGGCTTAGTTACAATTTTATTATATGTATAGACTAGTGACTTCTTTTCTTTTTTTAACGTTAGGAAGCATGCCTCTTGTTGTAACCTCAGTTGAAACCTGCATGCCGGGAAAACCTAGCAAGTTTCGAAAGACATGTGAAGTCCGTCAACCGGCACTTGGCCAGCGTGTTAGACTATGGCCAGATCCCCCTCGTATTGAAGGAAGGCCCGTGCCCAGCAGTGGGACGTTAAAAAGGACGTACCTAAAAACTGTAGAGATATCGTGTTTAGACTCATTGAAACGGCCTCAATGAAAAAGCTATTGTTTTGAGGTTATTTAAAATTTTCAATTTAAGACTTATTTTCATTTTAGTAAATTTAAGCTTAGCTTTAAGTTTTACTTAGAAAGTCCTTGAAAGCTTTATATGGGAACAGACACCCAAAGGAAAAGGGCAAGTACAAGGACATGGAGTCATAATATTAACATGGCATTTAGCACAACAAAATTACGTACAATACCATATAATTTTAATAATAAACAGTTTTGTCACTGAAATAAGTTACCTACAGACGTAACACAATTAGAATGTCATCACCAAAATCGTACACCAAATACAGATATATGAAGTTTTAAATCAAATAAACCCGATAAGGAATCGCGAATTGATGGTCAAACGAACTTGGGGACATGGTAAGTGACACTTTTCACTAGGACGATGTGTATTGGTAGACTAGTCACTTTTTCCGTTTTTGTCTATTGTATTTATGCAGTTTATATTTTTTTATCGATATGTAGAAAACTAGCGACTCTCGCTCGCTCCGCTCGGGTTCGTGTCTGCTTAGGTTTTAACGCTCAGTATAGATTTCTCAGAGATAAGATATTTTCCTGCAGTAAAAAGTATCCTATATGTTGACCCGGATAACCAGCTATCATCCATACCAAATATCATCAAAATCCCTCCAGTGATTTTTCCGTGATGCGGTAACAGACAGACAGACAGATAGAAAGACAAAAATGTATAGATAGTATTCGAAGGAGTTATTCGATATTTTTCGTAATTTCTATTTTTAAGGTAGCTATTGCACTTTAAATATATTTTGCTTACATTTTATTCATTTTAAACGATTTTTTCGTCTTATGCCATGCTTTATATCTAAGAAGTTATTCACTAGTGACTTTTACTTCACCGAGTTTTAACTTTTATTTTAATTTCGTTTTATTTTTTGGTATTTATTTAAATAAAAATTTTGTTTTCACTTACTATACATTATACATCAATTTAGATTTTAGATGCTACTATTATATCAATGACTAGTTTGATATTTTTGAGGTAGGGTGCAAGTAAGAATACGTTATAATTACAAGACTTCTTTATTACTTAATACTTCGCATGTAGGACAATGGACGCATGTGCACAACGACTCGACTTATCATAGATAATAGACATAGACTAAAATCATAGATCAAACTAGATGTAAATATAAACGCTTGGAGTACACCACAACTAGCAGAACCCGCGGCTTCGCTCGCGATCAAACTACGAAAAATACGAAATTTTATGCAAATATGTCCAAGGAATAAAAAGTTTCATACAAACTTTTATTCCCTATCTCACCTGTTGGGGGTTGAATTTTTAAAAATCCTTCCTTAGTGGATGCCTTTGTCATATGAGGAATACGTGTGCGAAATTTTAATTTTCTAGCCTTAAGAGTTTGGCCTGTGCGTTGATACATCAGTCAATCGCTTTTGCCTTTTATATATGTACTAGCAACTCACCCTCGCTTCGCTCGGGTTCGTCCCTAGTTACGTTTTAACATTTAGCTCAGAGATGAGATATTTTCCCGCAGTAAAAAGTATCCTATATGTTGACCCGGATAACCAGCTATCATCATACCAAATTTCATCAAAATCTGTTCAGTGGTTTTTCCGTGATGCGGTAACAGACAGACAGACAGACAGACAGACAAAAATTCTAAAAACTATAGATTTGGCTTCTGTATCGATAATAATGTCTATTTCAATAAGATTTTCCGAAAAATATTTAATGTGCAGATTTGGCTTAGTTACAATTTTATTATATGCATAGATAGATAAAGATTTCTTACTGATTTGTTCGCTTGCTACGGTGTTGTCTTAGCGACGGTAACGACTTAGCTTTACATTGTGAATTGTATGTTCCAACACGCAACACTTGCACTTTTTAATTCTTTTTTATATATATTTTATATAATATCTTTTACCTAATATATTTATTAATAATATCACTACATAGTATAAAACAAAATCCCTTCCCGCTGTCTGTCCCTATGTATGCTTAGATCTTTAAGACTACGCAACGGATTTTGATGCATTTTTTTAAATATATAGAGTGATTCAAGAGGAAGGTTTATATGTATAATACATGCATATTTTAGTACAGAAAAGCCGAGAAATTCAAAGATTTGTAGTTCATACTAACCGTTAAAACGTACTTAGGGACGAACTCGAGCGAAGTGAGGGAAGTCGCTAGTTAATAAATAAGTTAGAAGCGATTGTGTGTTTGAAGACTCTTGTCTCTTAAACTACCAATTAGATTTGTAAAAGATGCATTTTAGATATTATTATTTAGGGATTTACTTAATAAACGCGGAACTCGAGCGTAGCCGTGGGCAAAAGCTATTTTTTTTTTTGTATTATTCTATATGAAGTTGTGAATTTCTTTCTTGTTAAAGTTGATTGATTTGAACAAAATGTAAATATGTTATTTAGCAGTCGTTCAGAAAAGTAAATACGATTATTTAGTTTCCATCATTGTATAGGCAACGTAAAAAAATGTTGAGTAACCTTGTAATTTTTTATCTCTTATCAATTTGGAAGAAAATAGCGAAGGATATCAAGGATGTTAAAAAGATCATTTTTATATATACTAGTATTATAAAGCGGCAGAGTGTGTTTGTTTGTTTGTTTGTTTGTTTGTTCGGACGCACTAATCATAGGAACTACTAATCCGATTCGAAAAATTCTTTTTGCATTAGATAGCCTGTTTATTGAAGAAGGCTATATGCTATATATCATATAGTATGTAGTTAATGTAGTCTATCTATTCTATACTAACCGTTAAAACGTACCTAACCACGAACTAGAGCGATGCGAGGGTGAGTCACCAGTTATATTATAAATACAATCGTAAAAACCTCTTATGTCTTTAAATTTAAATCAAATTTCATTTAAGCCTAGTTTACTTAAACTAATTAAAAATATAAAGTAATTTCATAAAGTTGTATAAACACTCTACTCTCGATCTCGGTCCCACCAAAAACAACAAATCACTGTTTACACAAACTGAATTATCTTCAAACTTGGAGCTTTAAGCTTTACCCACAATGAAGATCGTTGCAGCTTTGATAATAATTATTTATTCTAACGTTAGTATAGATTTCTCAGAGATGAAATATTTTCTCGCAGTAAAAAGTACCTTATATGTTGACCCGGATAACCAGCTATCGTCATACCAAATTTCATCAAAATCTGTCCAATGGTTTTCTCGTGATGCGGTCACAGACAAACAGAGAGATAAAAAATCTAAAAACTAAAGTTTCGGCCTCTGTATCTATAATAATAACTATTTCAATAAGACTTTCCAAAAAATATTTAATGTACAGATTCGACTTAGTTAGAATTTTATTATATGTATAGATTAATATTAATATCGAATTATTGATAATTTTTTATTTGCATATGTTTGTACGTTTGTTACTTGTTCACGCCGTAACGGCTAGACGGATTTCAATGATATTTAGTATACAGATAACTTGCCATGTAGGAATAGAACTTCTTAAAAACTTTTATGGGTTGAAAAAGACTTTAGAGTAATTATTTCAATAATAATAACATCATAATGAAAATGCATATATTTGCGTCATTTGATCTGATAGTCGTCATAAAGTTTTAATTTTTTTTTATTAAATAACTTATAATTAATATATCTACATACAAGTAACATGATGTTTCACATTTTTACTTCTCACGATTATTATGTTATGTTGGGACATTAACACACAGCACCAACTAGTTCCATGATAAGCTACGAGGCTTGTGTTATAGATAACAGATAGTAGATACACTACACATATATAATTTTAAATACATACATATTATAAATATGACCCATGACTGCGGAACTCGAACCCGCGACCGCTGGCACAGCAAGTAGGGTCACTACAAACTGAGCCAACGTGTCTCTAAATATTATTATAATTTAACTGTATTAAAATCAACTCAGTATTGTTTACTGTGTAATGAGCCTTAATTGAAGTTTGAACAAAAGTTAATCTTACTCTCTTGCGACGCTCACGCTTTGTAGTCGATTTCAGCTTAATTGCTTTACATGCGATATTCTAGTAACTAAAATTATCGTTATGAAAAAGGGAAAAAAATGTACTAAACATTATAATGCAAAGTTCTTACTAATGTTGTATTCAGCCCTTTTTAATGTCCCACAGCTGGGCATGGGTCTCCCTTGAATACGAGGGAGATCAGGCCATAGTCTACCACGCTGGTCAAGTGCGGGTTGGCGGACTGCACATGAAACTTGCTAGGTTCTCTCAGACATACAGGTTTCCTCACCATGTTCTCCTTCACTGTAAGTCAAGTGGTAATCATGTTGGAAATGATTCGCACATGAAAATATCAGCGGTGCGAGACTCGTATTTGAATCCGCTTCACTCGGTTTTCCAAGCGAGCGCGTTACCACTGGGCTACTACTGCCCTAACCTTGCTTTACTAATGTTATAAACCTGAAAATGTGTGTTTATTTGTGTGTATGTTCTTTCACGCCGAAACGAAGCGATGGGCTAATATAGACGGCATGCCGACTTTGTACTCCAGTCATGGGTGTTTATATTTATAATATGTATGTATTTAAAATTATATAAGTGTAGTGTATCAACTATTTGGTATCCAAACACAAGCCTCGTAGCTTACCATGGAACTAAATGGTGCTGTGTGTTAATGTCCCAACATATTTATTACGAGTATTATTATTATTATTACCACTCTATGTCCGAAGATAATTGAAGGGCTGGACTTTAAGCTATTTTTTACTCTGGGAAAGTATCTCTTTCTCATATAAAACATAAGAAAATAGAATAAACACGAAAAATTAAATACACCCCAAATACCATAAAAATTACTAATATTTTTATTCCGCCAACACTTTAATAATATTACCAGCTAGATTCGCTGCATATAAGATGTGAGTTCGCTTTCATTGATCGAGAGGAAACCCGTGAAGCCAGACACCACGTGCATCTCCATACAGGCACTATAGGTCCATAATTTTGGACCCTATCCATAAAATTACAATGACTTATTTAGATAACCTACGTACAAACCTTAAGTGGGCACACTAAAGAGTCTTTTTAGTACTGATATATTCTTTTTTGGTTGTGCTACGTAAGGAAGCAATCCCGTTATGTTACATAATACTCGCAAATGGCAAGGTTTCCCTTTTACGAGTTTTTTTTAACGTCAGTATGATAATGTGTGGTACACCCATATTCGTTGGGGAGCAATGTATTTTAATCCATTGTCCATAGTTTTTCATGCTAAGGTATGTTGGTTTTGAGTTTAGTAGGTTATTTGGTTATGCGGGGTGAATGATTTGTGATATAAACTAAAATCGGTTAAATCGCTAAATATAACTATCTTTTCGGTTTTTTTGCGGATTTATTTGGATTTTTGGTTTCCGACGTTTCGAATGCTTTACAGCAATCATGGTCACGGGAGAGACTGTCTCTCCCGCATGTACATAGTTTTATTTAAAATGTCAAATATTCAAGTAACTCTAAGAAATTATTATGGTTAAATAGTTTTTACTGGCTACGTATATGATGTAGAAGATGAAGATTGTCTATTTTATTAGATGATGCTTTCTTTTGATGTAAGCTTATTTAGAACAGTACGTATTGGTTTGACGTTTTTGATTGAATCCTACAAGAAAAAGGTATTACTTTTGAGTGTGCATGTTACATGATATCTTTGCCAACTCAGAATAGATTTTTTTTCTTTTAATATTAAGGTATGAAGATGGTTCCTAAAAGTGAAAACCCTTTTCCATTTTTAATATTTTATAGAGAATATATTAAAGATGGACATCTTTGTATTTTATAGCTAATGAGCGTTTTAAAAAATGATAATATAAAGGTTCGACGTTTTCTCAATTAACGTTTGTTAAATTCATTCAGTCTTATCAAAATAGATTTAGCAAAACCTAATTTAGAAGTAAGAAAAAGTAATAACTTAAGGGTTGAGTGAACTTTTTGTTAAACCGTATTTTATTTTGTAGTATACAACTAAAAATATTGGAGTATTCCTTTAAAATTCGACAAAATTTATATTAAATCAAACTGTGACCGAAAATTTTTACTTTATTTAAACATACCGTGTAAATTGTATAAAATGAAACACTGTAATAAGTTATACCCAACACTGAACTATTTATAACAATTTAATGTGGTCTAAAATTTAATATAAGCTTTGGCAAATGCAACAGCTATGTAGACTAACGTGCGAATAGGTCATCAAATTATATTTTAGCACATCATAATATTGTTTTTTCGTGTTATAGTTTAAAACATAAACAGAAATTATCTATATAAATAAAAATATGGACGTCTGTTTGTGAAAAACTTTAAATCACTTCTTCTTTTTAAAAATCTATACTAATATTATAAAGAGGAAAGATTTTTTATTTGTTTGTTTGTATCAAATAAGCTCCGAAACTACTGGACCGATGTAAAAAGATCATTTGAAACCCTGGGAAGGGCATAGGGTAGTTTTTCTACCGGAAATCATCCCTTAAGGGGGTTAAAATGGGGATGAAAATTTGTACGGGTAATCAACCTAGGGACGAACCCGAGCAAAGCGAGGGTGAGTCGCTAATTTAATATATAAGGGTCATTTTGGTGTAACGTGCCACTAGATAATAATAATAATTTTTAATAATAATAATTTTTATTTCAGGCAAAACCCATAAAAATACAAAAAGACATACAAGGAAACACATATACAATTTATCTAATCTAAGAGTTAGTGATACAAAATACTTAACCTATGTTAGCTTAAAAATAACTAGATTGCCCTACGTAATAAGGCCACACCAATAGCATGAGACCCGTTACTCCCGCCTCGTGGCTACATGTACATTATTCTAATGCCTCCAGAGTGGGCTATCCAGCTTGACCGCCAATGTTCCGAGGAGGGTGTTGGAGCTGCTCAATAACCTGCTTATTATGGACGCGGTACGCTTGCGTATGATCGCGTAGAAATCGTCTACATGAGCCTCCGCAAACATCGCCGACGCACTGCAGTGTCGAGGTTTTCTCAGCACCGCCCTCAGCACATTGTTATATTGTACCCGCAGGGCACTGTAGGCCCGCTGCGTGTAGTCCGTCCACAGATTGCACGTGTAAAAAGATTGGCAATAGGCTTTAAACAAGATTAACTTTACTTGTGTCGTACAACGTGCAAATCTACGGGCCAACATGTTGCCCCTTACCGACAGCGCCCTGCGTTCACGTTCTATGTCAATACCATCATCCAGGCGTTCGGTTACAATATGACCGAGGTACTTGAACTCAGCTACTTGCTTCAGGGGCATCCCACGTAGCTGAATACATGGTTTATAACTTACTGGCTTGTTTTTTCCCCTGAAAATCATGAATTCACTCTTTTTGGTGTTGTAGCTGAGTCCATTTTCCTCCGCATAGTCTTCACAGATTTTTATCAGCTTCCTTAGTCCACTGACCGAGGGGCTCAACAGAACCATGTCGTCCGCGTAACTAAAATTGTTCATAGCTACACCATCAATGGAGCAACCGACACCGGCTGTGCTGAGTCCCTCTATCAGCTGGTTAACATAAAGATTGAACAGCCTGGGTGATGTCAGCCCTCCCTGCCTCACTCCACACTCCAGTTTGTATGGATCACTAAGGGTGTTACCCCATCTAACCATATTAGCCTGGTTACCATACCAGTACTCGAGTAATGAGATTAGTTCCGGTCTTAAGGTGCTTTCCTTTTTAAGCTTCTGCCATAGAATTTTGTAGGATACGAGATCAAATGCTTTGGACATATCCAAAAAACACGCATATACAAGGGTTTTTCTGTCCGTGTAGTACCGCACAGTCTGCTTGAGACACAGTATTGCGCTCTCAGTTGATAGTTCTGGCTTGAAACCAAACTGCGCATCATGTATTTTGACTGCTTTATTTAATTGTGTATCAAGCAAGCTGTCCAGCACCTTAGCTATGATTGTTGGTAGTGATATCGGCCTATAATTGGTTTTATCCGCCGCATCTCCCGTCCTATTTTTGATGATAGGCACGACCACTGTCATCATCAATGTATCTGGTAGGTAACCATGTCCAATACACAGATTGTAGAATAAGCTAAGTACTCCAGGAAGGTGCTCACCAGCATATCGTAGGTGTTCGACGCTGAGGCCATCATGTCCAGGTGACTTTCCACGTTTCATACTTTTTATCGCGTCTTTAACTTCATCGGTTGTAAAACGCAGGGAGTCTCCCCTAGAATCAATACTGTCCTCAACGTCATCATCACTCGCTGAGCAACCTTCCTTAGAGATATCTACTTTGAACTGCGCCTTAAACATATTCGCTATGTTTTGACAGCCGCTCACACCCCCTACTTCGGCCGGAAGACTCGGCCTTGCATTCAGTCTATTTGTATGTTGCCAAAATTTACCAAAATGTTTAGCTTCATACGATGTTGCCAATATATCCATTTTTATCTGCTCTACATTGTCTTGGCACATTTTAAGTTTAGTTTTAAACTCTCTACGCGAGACCTTCATGTCCTCGTATGTAGCTCCACAGGTCGGCCTCCCGGCACATACCCATGACTGAAAGCAAAGACGAGCCCTAGCATGATACGGCGCCACATGCTTATTCCATCCCGTAATATATCGTTTATTACTACGCTGCAGCGATTCGCGACTATATATCGCTCCATCCTGCAATATAGATGTAATAGCCTCGTACATTTTCCCGATAGCTACTTTATGTTCAGACTTATGGCATAACTTATCAACACACTCTATCATCTCGGTAGGGCAATCTACTAATCTTAACCTATTATTACAAAAATCTGTATATTTAATAATGCGGGCCATCAACTTCTACACGATTTAACCGATTGCGTTGAAAATTGGTACACAATTATAAATTAGTTTGAATATGGCGAATATTTTCGTATTCATATTGCTGTAAGTCTTCTCTAGATCTTAATTTATTTAACCAGACAGAGCATAGGAACGCAGGGCCCGGTATAGATTCGAATACCGTACTGAAATTGACTTACAAAAGTTAGGTTACTTAGGCATTTGATCATTTTTTGCGTGAATTTTATGACAATGATTGCCCTAAAACACCTCAATAAAGTAAAATAAAAAAATCACAGTGACTGATGTTTATAACTATACTAGCGATTTACCCTCGCTTTACTCAGGTAAGTCCCTGGAATGGTCCATGGTCCCGCTTGAATGGCTTAGGAACGCATAAAAGACAAGTGTTCAAAGAAAAATTCTTTTTTTTGTGCTAGAAATCTTCGTATGTGTATACAGAATAACCCACCAGAGTTTCATCACAATCGGATCAATAGTTTAAGAACACAGAGGACAAACATACGTAGATTTATTTTTATTTATACAAGACGATTGTGCACAATTGGTTAACCATATATATGTATGTATATAATTTTTTATCAACCAAAAAGCTTCAAACATTACCCTAACACATAAATAACCCTTTGCAACATCGTCTGTATACATTATTAATATATTTCAATGTCAATCACAGTTCATATTCTGACCCCGTGTGTCGGTTACGTGGTCAGAGTTAATTTTCTATACACCATTTATCTATTTTCATTTCCGGTGGCACAGGAAGGACGTGTACAGTTACTTTCGCGCCAATTGCATAACAATTGTCGTCTTGACGGAAGTGCGAAACGTCAAAATTGATATTTGAAACGCATTGCGACCTGTTTTCGTGTTATATTCGATTATATCATTTATTGCTGTTAAACAAAAGCTTTTAAATTAGATATTAAAGCTTAAACTAATAATATGTACGTAATTTATGTGGAAGGCAGTGCTTTAGACACGTATTGTGTGGAGGTTTTTGAGTATGGAACCTTGGTATTAAATATATTATATTAATTGTAGGATGTTTTAAAAAACATTTTTTAATATCATAAATTTTTAGTAGGTATAACAATATTTTTATTGTAAACAAATTTTCACTTAACGCGTCCTCACAGTTCCATACTATTTTACATAAATAATGACCCAAATATCTTGTCCAGAGTGGAATTCGAACCCGTGACCTTTATCCACTTAGACAAATCCAGGTATATACATGTGTGAATATCCATATTATATTATATTAGAAAAACAAATACAAACCTATCCAACTGGAACCGTACATTTTTCCGAGATAAAAAGCAGCCTATGTGTTATTCTGATGTATAAGCTATATTATTGCAAAGTTTCATTAAAATCCATTCAGTAGTTTTTGCGTGAAAGTGTAACAAACATCCATACATCTATACATACAGACGTCCTCACAAACTTTCGTATTTATAATATTAGTAGGATTAATTATTATAATAACATCTGTAGTCGACATTCTAGCGAATGTATCCGTCGTACAGCTATGAACGTGATCAAAATGCAACCAAGCAATTTGAATGTGAAAATCAAGTAGGTATATGTACATTATACCTACATATCATTTGGATATTTTTTTTAAATGTGCATATTTATCTTACTTTAGAGAGATATAAGGTTTATTCCTACGTTTTAATACTATTTCATTTTTAATATTATATTTGTGGATATATGCATTCAAAACTGAACATACTCCTATGTATCTTGGTCTGCTTTTTTGATCGACTTTAAAAACTAGAAGGTACTACTTTTTTGAGTTATTTCGTACCATATCTAACTACTATTTAGTTTGAATTAACTTTCATTTTTCTTTTAATGGTTTTACCTCAAGGATGTTGCTACATAAATATCAAAGGGGTCCACCTCATATGCTCTTATGGGTGGAATAATTATAATAAATATTAAGTACTAGCGACTCACTCCCTTAAGGGATGATTTCCAGGATAAAAACTATCCTAATTCCTTCCCAGGGTCTCAAACTATCTTCACACCAAATATCATCTAAATCAGTTTATTGGATTAAGCGTGAGGAGGTAGGTAACAGACAGACAGACAGACAGACAGATTTCCTTTGGTATTTATAATTTTAGTATAGATTAAGTGACTTTGAAGTCGGCTTTCTATTAAGTATTAAATGACTTTGAGATCAGCTTTCCTTTTTGTTAAAAAGTAACAAGTAACAGTAGACTGTCTGATCAGATTTTACTTTGCTATTATATTTTATAACTAACTTTGGGTGTTAGCATAAATAATACTCTACTTATTCCATATCTCAAGTTTTTTGTGCAGATTTTCATCTGTTTTTATCCTTAACTTATGAACTAATCAAATAGAGGTAAGGCTTCTTTATTACAATACAATAAATATAATATTATAATAAATACAATAATAATAATAATACAATACTTGTATATATATTTCATGTCATATATCTCGAAAACGGCTTAAACGATTTGGATCAAATTTTGTATTTAGATAAAGTTTTGCTTTTTAAGTATATCTATACAGGTGTTTTTTCTGTGAAACACGCATTTTTTTATATCTTTTTCGAAAAACGCCGAGCGAAGCTCGGTCGCCCAGGTACTAGATATTATGCGACATTTAAACAAACTATTTCAGTTAAAATGTAAATAAAACAACAGCTTCACCTAACAACTAGTACTTATCGAATATAACATTACTATTAAAACTCCTTCAATAATAATACAAATATTCTGTTTTTTTTTGACATTAACACACAGTACCATCTAGCTCCATTGTATGCTGTGCTGTGTTATGGATACCAGATAGTTGACACTACACATATATTAACTTTAATAGCATATTATAAATAAAAACACCCATGACTGGAGTACAAACATTCGTGCTCATCACACAAATGAATGCCAGCGGGACTCGAACCCGCGACCGTTGGTACAGCAAGTAGGATCACTACAAACTGAGATATGAAGAAAGAGAAACTAACAGAATAACAGGTGGCAATGGGAATACGTCTCACACGTCGTACCGTGAGTATGATTGATATATAATTATATTTTCCATTTATAGACGGATATATATCTTAATCGCGATTGTTTCTCGAGCAAACCGTCACCGTCTGAAGATCTTGTACGGTTTAAATGACAGGGTGCTATTTTGAACTGTCCAAGTTACACTTTAAAATAGATATATAACTTCAGTTTGAAACCAAGCTTCGATTTAACTTTTTAAATTATCGCGTTTCATAATTATAGTAAGCTTCGATTGGTTAATAAATAGTATTATTTACATATTTGTGTTTTTAACACCTCCAGGTTAATTTCTAAGAAATTAATTTTTAACTGGACCACCAGTGGCTCGGCGGTCGTTGACAGAATAAGGTAATTATGTCTAATAATAAGACTGATGGTACTTATTTTAAGTGAAAAAACGTATGAAGTTGTTTAAGTTTTACCCGTTATTTGAATTTGAAGAGTATCTCGTATAATGAAATGCACGTGCAAATGTGTGTGTCTTTATGGCGGTCACAAGTTCGAGTCCCGCACAGTACAAATACAAATATTAAATATCTACAGTATAAGTGGGGTGTAATGTATATGTATGCTTACCCCAAAACAAGCTACTCTATTTCATTTGTAAATTGTTATTAACAAATAATAAAAGACCAAGATGGTGAAATTCAAAAAGGCTGCCATGCAAATTAAAAAAAAAACGATCATGGTACGGAACGTTTCCTGTACGAGTCCGACTCGCACTTAACCGATTTTTATTAGTGAACAGACTAAACCTTAAGGGTTGTGCCATAAACCCTAATAGTGGACTTTATTCCTTTTAAGTGAATCTACAGTTATACCTTTTAAAGCTTTTTTTTTAATTTAATTTACAAAATCCACGTTAAAACAAATAGTAGATCAGACATATATGACAATTTTTATTGTAACAAATATAACACAAACCAATCAAATCATTATAAATAAGGTATCTGTAACCGTTATAGGTTCCTTCCGTTAGGCCTAAAATGTCTACGCGCGGCGGATGCGTGACAAAAGTAACACGATGAGCCCCGTATAGGGCAAACACTTAGTTCTAACCCACTGACACTGAGATCTTGTTGTTTTAAGGAAGGTAGGAAGTTCCCACAGATATGTGTGTTATTAAAGTCGGTTAGATTTATACAAAAAAGTATGTAAAAAGAAATGATGATACGTAGAGAAAGGAATTTCCTTTCTCTACGTACTTTTTTTTTTAGATAAAACGTCTAGGCATTTAATATTAAACTACTTATTATTTTATATGTAAATGTAATAATAATAATAAATATGTTGGGACATTAACACACAGCACCATCTAGTTCCATGGTAAGCTACGAGGCTTGTGTTATGGATACCAGATAGTTGATATACTACACATATATAACTTTAAATACATACATATTATAAATATAAACACCCATGACTGGAGTACAAACATTCGTGCTCATCACACAAATGAATGCCCCCAGCGGGATTCAACCCGCGACCGCTGGCACAGACAGTAGGGTCACTATAAACTGAGCCAAACGTGTCGTCATTTTTTTTATATAATGATATATATAGAGAGACTTTTTAGAAATGAAATTTAAATTTCGCTTTGTACCACATAATTTCGATATATTATATTTATTAAAAATATCATTATAATGGACTAATTAAAACCAATTAAATATTTTTACGACAAATTTATTATTTTTGCACGCTTTGGATTCATTAACAAGAAAATTGAATTGAATTGTATGAATCTGTCTATTTTTATATTTTAAATAAATATTTTTATAATAAAAACAACACAACTAAACTTATTTTAAGTACTACAAACTTAAGTTTAATGTTTTAGATATAAGATTTCTGACTGCAATGTCCAATAATTCCTTTTAAACTAAAAAAAAAATAAATGAAAATAACTTTTAAAGTAAATATTCCATCTATAAGCGTGGATTTTTTCCTTAAAACTAGCACAGAATATTTTTTTTAAAGAAAACATGAAAATCCGATTACAGTTGGCAAAAGTAACCTTCACGTGAAATGACTACTCTCTTTTTTTAAAGTCGGCCAATTAAGTACTATTTCAGGGAAAATTGCAAGTCTCCATCATATCGTTACAGAACATTAGGCTATCACGAATTTACCCTTCGTTAACTATGTTAGGTTTTAAAACGAATTTTATTACCGCTTTTTAAACCCAAAGAAAGAATTTCTTTTTATTATCATTTAAAGTTTTTTTTAGTGCTTTTGAAAAAATTAACTATTATTCAACTTGAATTATTTATTCCTTAATATTGTTTACCAGTTAGCCTAGTGGTGACGCGCTCGCTTGTGAAACCGAGTGAAGCGGGTTCAAAACCCGGGTCTCGCACCTCTGATATTTCCATGTGCGAATCATTTCCAATATGATTACCACTTGCCTTACGATGAAGGAAAACATCGTGACGAAACCTGCATGTGGGAGAAAACCTAGCAAGTTTTCAAAAGACATGTGAAATCCGCCCGCACTTGGCCAGCATGGTGGACTATGGCCTGATCCCCCTCGTATTAAAGGGAGGCCCGTGCCCAGCAGTGGGTTAAAAAGGGCTGGATATATTGTTTATTATAAGTGCCTGTAATATATTTAACAGTAGTGACTCGCGCTTAGGCCGCCGAGGCTCCGGTAAAATACCTAAACTAATATTTCTCGGTAGGTACTCAACAAAAGTACTCAAACAAAATTAAGATTGACTGTTTTTTATTCGGGGATAGAAAAATGTTTCATTGATTTTAATGGAACCATTCACTGGAAAATTTCAACCATTCACACTGGCATAGAACATTTTAATTGTATTAACATGCAAACAGAGTCGCGGGCAAAAATAAGATTGAAAGTAAGTAAAGAAAACAAAAGAAGATGCAAAAAGATAACATAAAATTAGTCTTATTCCATTTCAAAAGGCTCAAAGGAGAAGCGATGAAAAAGTATATATAATAAAATGTACTAACAAACTAGCATATTTATAAAGCATTTTGTAAAGTTAAAACGATTTTTAAAAACCAAATAAAATCTCAAATATTCCGGTAAAACAAGAGGATTTTGTTTTTATCATTTCTTTTTTACAAGAAATGAAACGGAGCGTCTGCCTTTGAAGTAAGACTCTGGCGTCATCTCAGAACGAATTCAAAGTTATCCATAAACTGCAATTTCCTTTATAAAGTGAAGGAGTTTACAAAACCTAAATAATACGATTTTTATTATATATTAATATATGATGTATATAATTGACAACACACAGACAAATAAATATTTATAAAAAATATATATGTATGTATGTATATGCCGTATATTTTTGTAAAATAAAAAAAGATGTACATTAAGAATCTTACAAGCATAATAGGATTAATGTATGTAACATTACCCCACATATTTGATTAAGGACTGACTTTTCAACCATGATAAAAACGTAATTCGTAGCTCAGAAACACCATAGAAACAATATATAAATTATTTTACTAAATAACAAAAAAAAAACATTAAGAAAAATTGACTGAAATTGATTAAGTCGCAAACTCAATCGTTATGTCATAGAATCGTCAATATTATTTAAATCTCTAGTTATAACTTAGTCGATGTGAAACTTTTGTACGATTACTGAAAAATCAGAGCTATGTCTAATTTAGTTGAAAACACTGCTATTTTTAATAGTCTGTATAAAGTTCGATTACTTAAAAAAACTTATATTACTTAAAAAAACTTATATAAAAAACTTATACATACCCATACTAATATTATAAATGAGAAAGTGTGTTTGTTTGTTTGTCCTTCTTTCACGTCTGAACAGAGTGACGGATTGGCATGATTTTTTGTGTGGAGATAGTTGAAGGGCTGGAGTATGGCATAGGCTACTTTTTACCAGAGAAGATTATCTCATTCTTACGGAGAAACATGTTATAATACAACCCTCAACAACTCATCATACCTATGTATATATATTGTCTATCTATCCCATACTAATCGTTAAAACGTGCCTAGGAATGAAGCCGAGCGAAGCAAGGGGAGCCGCTAGTATTATATAAATATAAAAACAATTATAATTTTATTTACTGTAATCATTCTTTTAAATTTCATCTAGTGTCGCTTATAAATATAAATATGTTGAGACACTATCACACACCACCATCTTGTTCCATGGTAAGCTACGAGGCCTATGTTATGAATACCAGACAGTTGATACACTACACATATATAACTTTAAATATATACATATTATATATATAAACACCTATGACTGGAGTACAAACATTCGTGCTCATCACACAAATGAATCCCAGCGGGACTCGAACCCGCGACCGCTGGCACAGCAAGTAGGGTCACTACAAACTGAGCCAAACGTGCCCTTGCATGAAAAGTTACCCCCTACGGAGAAAAATTCGTTAGTGGTGGCCGCAGCAATTATTGGATAGCAGTCAAATATCGCGTATGCACGATTCTTGGCTCGCGTGTTTTTATCACGTCCTTCCAAGGGTACGCCGTGAAGGTATCCACTCCGAATGCCCGACAATTTATCGGAACAATCTAATTTTTGAAATTTTTAATGAAAAACCGTATTGGTATTCATGATATTTGATTTTGAATTAATTTATATTTATTATTGTTGTATGTTAATGTTGTACATTGTATGTGTTATGTCTACTAAGAAGTTCGCAGGTTCGGTTTTTTTTAAAGAATCACATTATGATTATATGTGCGATAGTTTGTATACCTGTGAGTTTGTTACACGATGAAACAGCTATGTATTTAGATGAATCAGTACACAAATAGGCTTGAATCTGGAGTAAAAACATAGTTTAATATTATTGATAAAAATAGAAAAACAATAATACATAAGACACCTAGCGCCCGAGTGAAGCGAGGGTAAGTCACTTGTTTTGTCAGAATAAGCTAGTTAGTTCTACGTCAATTGTATTTCGTTTACCCAAAATGGCATGAGTGAGAAGAATATTATTTTAAGTATTTGAATTACAATAATTTGTATATTAAAATATATTTGATAAATATTTTGACATTGAAAACGAACGAAGTATCATAATATTTTTTTAAGATTTACGCAAATATTTGACATTTTAAATAAAACAATCTTTTCGGATTTTTTCGCGGATTTATTTTTATTTTTGGTTTCCGAAGAGTCACTCCCGTGACCATGATTGTTGTAAAGCATTCGAAACGCCAGGAACCAAAAATCAAAATAAATCCGTGAAAAAGTCTGAAAAGATACCTTTATTTAAAACAACTAACATTCATAAAAAAAAAGTTTTTCTAAATTAAAAAAAAAAACACTTATTTAACAAAATCATTTTGTCATAGCAAATTCACATTCACTATACAGTTTATATTTATTGATATTTTTATAATGTTTTATGACAACGATAAAAACTTAATTAGAGCTATATACGAGTAAGTACGATTAATTAACATTAATCGATTTTAGTTTTAAGAATGACATTGAAGCATCGGAATTGTATTGTAATTTACTAGATATTTCAACGTTACTGAATACATGTATTGGGGGTATGCCTTTTTACAACACTATATACAAGAGGTGTGTTCATAGACTCCGCCCATATAACAACAAACTAGATATCAAAATTCGTTCCACGCTTCGACACATGTTTTTTTTTTCAAATTGTCCCCGATGGAATCTGCCGTAAATTCCTACGAATGCATTAAAATTGTATAGGATATTGGTTTTTGTTTGTTCAGGTATATATAATTGTAATTAACATAAGGCTTCTCGTAATAACGGCGGTGCGCGCGCGCAGCTAAAATGGTTAAGCCAGTTTTTGTACTGTATGCGTACTCTGAATATCATAAGCTACGTGCGTGGAACGTAACACACTGACGCATTTTTCTTTAAAGAAAATTTGTTTTGTTATTTAATAAGAGACTGTGATATTTATTTTATTTATTTTTTTTCTAAATTGGAACTATGAAATTATTAGGGATTTTTTACTAGTTTCATCTCACGTGTTATTGAAATAGTATCTACTGGTTTTCTTGTTCTAGTTGTATACATATCGTATAGATAATAATAATTTCTGAAATTATGACTATCTCCAAAGGTGTCGTGGGATGTTAAAACTGGAGTAAACTTAGAATCTACAGGTACATCACCTCTCAAAAAGTTCTGTTCGCTATGCGTCGAAGATATCGAAGTAGTAATATAGTCTTCTATCTATCTTCTTTTTTGTGTAAACCTAAATAACTTCATAGTGGTAGCCCAGTGGTAACGCGCTCTCTTGGGAAACCGAATGAGGTGGGTTCAAATCCCGGGTCTCGCACCTCTGATATTTTTATTTGCGAATCATTTCTAACTTGATTACCACTTGCCTTACGGTGAAGGAAAACAACGTGAGGAAGCCTGCATGTCTGAGTAAACCTAGCAAGTTTTCGAAAGACATGTGAAGTCCGCCAACCCGCACTTGGCCAGTGTGTGGTGGATTATGACTTGACTCGTATTGAAGGAAGATCCGTGCCTAGCAGTGGGACGTTAAAAAGAGCTGATTACAAATAACATTTTTTTGTAAATTCTAATAGAAAATCTATGGATGGCAACAAAAGAAAATT
This sequence comes from Fabriciana adippe, assembly GCA_905404265.1. Classification (NCBI taxonomy): domain Eukaryota; kingdom Metazoa; phylum Arthropoda; class Insecta; order Lepidoptera; family Nymphalidae; genus Fabriciana; species Fabriciana adippe. Next base: position 2,218,044 of record FR989993.1, read on the forward strand.
TATTTCTTTTGATAAAGCTTGCTCTTAAACTTTTATTGGAGAAAGATGGAAAATTATTCTGTAAAAATAAATGTTTTACTTTAAAAACCTTCTACTGAAATAATAAATTCATTTTAATAATAATACTGTACAAAGAAGCAAAATATTATTTTAATAATATATACAGAAAAGATAACGTCTATACATATATTTCGTATCGCTTGCTATGAATTGTGTTGTCTTTGACGAAAAGGGTTCATATATAATAAAAGAGAAACTGTTTTTGTTTTCCTCTATAAATATTTATTTTGTAAAGGATTTAGTTTTCTAAGAGAGGATTTAAGTAGCGATAGATGTATATAATTGATAACGATAACGACAAGATTTTGATCTAGATTGCTAATAGAAAGCAAAAAATGTATTGAAATGAATCGTTATATCATGTATTTCTTAGTTTTCTATCGTCGATATTGACTGTAGATAGATTCATTTGTTTTCTAAAGATATAGAAATAAAATGATTAAAAACATTGTGCAAGCATATTATATTTATTAATAAAAATCACCTAGTGTGCAATTACTATTTATCGGGGGAGACTGAGCTACGCCCTGTATGCTGCGACTCGAGACTGTTACCTATCTTACAACTGACGAGATCTTTTACAATAACCGACACGATAACCATACGATATTTATAAACGTAACATATATTGAAAAAAAAAAAACATTTTTTTGTGTATTTTAAATAATTTTCGTCTACGTAACTTTTTAGTTGGTTAAATTTCTTGATTTGAATTTTGTATTACGAACATTTTTCATTGAGACGTTATTTCCGACGAATTAGCAGCAAAAGTAACATAAGAACTTTTATACACTTTCAAAACTCGTAAAACAACGTAAATATAATTTTCTAGATATCCACATAATATCGTAAGGTATAAACACACAATTTCCACAAGTCGATCCTTACAACTGGACGTACGGAGCAGAGTTTTTGTTGTAACGCGTAACACGATCGGCCCATCTCATAATTTTAGCTTTTTTCACCTCGCCCTTATTAAGGCTGTGATCGGCTCCTGATTACGAGCGAGTCCGCGTGATTGACACACGCTATTGGCATGAAATGCATTGATTTTCGCCTTTATCTCTCGCTTTTAACAAGTACTTGTCTAGTGGATGCCTTTGAAGATAGTTGTGCGGTATTTAAGATGGAATAACGAAGGATTTCCGTATAAAATATTATTATTATATAAAATTACAAAAGGTTCCTTATAGGGTCATTGAAGCAGTACTAGCTTAGCGGTAACGTAATCTCTTGGACCAAGTAGGGGAAGTGGGTTCAAAGCCGGGTAACATATCTCTGACATTTTCTTAGGAGAATTATTTAAAGCATGATTATTATTATTACTAATAAGGTACGATAGACAGTCTGTACGTCTTTTATTACACAGCCCTCTATTTTTCAGATGGATGGAAAATTTTTAAGTGTAATTTTTATTTTATAAATGATTCTTATTATTTTTCTAATATGAAAATATTTTTCAATGCCGAGGCTGCTCCTAATACCGTAACTTCTCTATCAGTTAAGGTTAACGATAGTATGGCCGATTAATTCCAATTTCAGACAATATTTTATATATAGCACAGTGTTAACTGTGTATCCATATAAGTTTATTATATATTCATATAAGATTTATTTACCAGATTTTGATGAAACTTTGTCGAGTTGGGCATAAGTGTAATAAGACTTTTGACGTAGTACCATTAGAGTTTGATAGGTAATGAGCGATATTTAGTCTGTTGCGTTTGTAAATATGTGTAGGTATGTATAACGTATGTTTTCCTCTTGAGAAAAACAAGGTAGCCGCCATGGTTAAATCTATACTTCCATACTTAATATTATAAATGTGAAAATGTGTTTGTTTGTTTGTCCTTCTTTCACGTCGAAACAAAGTGAAGGATTGGCGTGACTTTTTGTGTAGAGATAGTTGGAGGGCTGGAGAGTGACATAGGCTACTTTTTACCGCGGGAGATTATTATCTCATTCCCACGAAAAAACCCACATACAACCCACAACAATTCATCATACATATGTATATATATATATATATATATATATATATATATATACATACAGTCTATCTATTCCATACTAACCATTAAAACGTACCTAGGGACGAATTCGAGCTAAGTCAGTGTGCGTCGCTAGTAACTTAATATATAACAAAAATCATAAGTCCCCTTTAATATGAAACTATTGACGAATCAGCATGGAATCCGTGCTTATTAATGAAAATCGTCCTTCAGGCGGACAATGACTACCATACTTAGAGCGGACGCGACGTTTTAGGGGTGCGCGTGCGCGGGCATACTGAATAGACTAGGGTACACATATTTGTACATAATATTACAATATTATATGACAAAAACAAAGTAAGTGTCAAGTAAAATAAACAGCATTTATTTAACTAAAACAATAGATATCAGTAAATATGCTACCTTTATGCTATTTTTTAACTATTTTAAAGGGGTTTTGATGTTTGAATTCTTAGAAACAGTAGTTTTGTATATTTGATGATAAAAAACTTAAAAAATTATGTTTAATCTGTGATTTTTCGTTTGTCGTTCTGTGTATGTAAACACTTTGACACTTTTCACCTCTCGATTTCAATAGTTTCTTATTTTTATTATTACTAAATTATTATAGTACTAGCGACTCACCCTCGAGAGATATTGCGCGAGCGAGATATTGTCCTGCAGTAAAAAGCATCCTATATGTTAACCCAGGTAACCAGCTATCCTCATACCAATTTTCATCACAATCCCGCCAGTGGTTTTTCCGTGATGCTGTAACAGACAGACAAACAGACAGACAGACAGACAAAAAATCTAAAAACTATAGATTCGTCCTCTGTACCGATAATAATGCCTATTTTAATAAGATTCTCCAAAAAATATTTAATGTACAGATTCGGCTTAGTTACAATTTGAATCTATGTATAGATTAGTGACGTGTTCAAACAAATAACTGCTAGTACCTACAAATTATTATTAAGAAATTCAAACATTTTTATGTTCAATATTTTACTAAACATTCAAAATTTTCCATAACATCATGGTCACCATATGAAAATTTGACGCGCATAACCTTTTATGGGGGGCGTTATTCAAATAATGTTCCATAGAAAATCGCGAAACGTTTATGTTCCAGCGACACTGAATATATAATGCCTGTTTTTCTTCATACGGAAAATGTTAGCTTAAAATCAATCAAAATGAGCCAAATTGTAGATCCTGGGAAATATTTTATTAGTAATTTAAGTTTTACGAAATATTATATAAATAATAAGTTTGGACTAAATATATATTATCATATATTTGACGACACGTTTGGCTCAGTTTGTAGTGACCCTACTTGCTGTGCCAGCGGTCGCGGGTTGAGTCCCGCTGGGGGCATTCATTTGTGTGATGAGCACAATGTTTGTACTCCAGTCATGGGTGTTTATATTTATAATATGTATGTATTTAAAGTTATATATGTGTAGTGTATTAACTATCTGGTATCCATAACACAGACCTCGTAGCTTACCATGGAACTAAATGGTGCTGTGTGTTAATGTCCCAACATATTTTTTATTTATTTATTTGTTATGTATACATGTATGTAGGTATTTGTAAACGTTTTTTTTTTCACCTTTAAAAACAAATAGCTAAAAATATTAATATAATATACAATTACTGAAAATTAACCTCGCAAAAGTACGTTGCGTTATTTCACTGAATGGCGGACTATGGCTGAATCCCTTACATTAATGGAAGACCAATTTTAAAATATAATGTATGCAGAATACATACTTTTACTATTAACTTTGTATTGATAGTTGGCAAAACAATGTTTCTGTTGTAGTGAAAAATGCTATAAAAGCAAATTGATCTAAACGAGAATCGAACTGTGAACCTCCAAACTTTTATACTGACATTATATCGACATACAGGATATTTTATTATAAAATAACAACAATGTAACCGTATGATAAAATTGTTTACATGTACTAAAATATTTACTTTTTTATAAGGAAACGAATAAATTCCAGCGTAATTCTAAGACGCATAATGAAATCATTTGAGCTATATGTGTAAGTGCTTTGCTATTTCAAAAGTCCTCAGTAGATTCAAAGTTATGTAAACAATTTTCACGTCGTCCTCTTTACACGTATATCTTATAATATTAAATGAGCAATTCTTATTCATACATACATATATACATTCGTACATAAATTTATTTCGTGTATTTCGGAAACGGATCTAAATATCTGGATCATTTTTTTTACTTAGATAAGGTCTTGATTTTTAAGTTTATCTATTAAGTGCATTTTTGTGTAATTTTAAGTGTTTTCTGAAAAAACGCAATTTTTTTACCTTTTTCGTAAAAACGCCGAGCGAACTCGGTTCGCTCGGGTTCAATAGATTTCTCAGAGATGGGATATTTTTCCGCACTAAAAAGTCTCTTATATGTTGACCCAGATAACCAGCTATTATCATAACAAATCTCATCAAAATCTGTTTACTGGTTTTCAAGATTTTCCAAAAAATATTTAATGTACCTACAGAGTCGACTCGTTATCGAGTCGTGAAATATATTTATATACTAGCGACTCACCCTCGCTTCGCTTGGTTTCGTCCCTAGGTACGTTTTAATTATTTTGAACGAAACCCTAATTCTTTTTCTAAATAAAAATAAAAATATCCCAAGTTACTCCTTATAATAACAGCTATCTGCCAGTGAAAGTCCCGTTCAAATTGGTCCAGCCGTTTCGGAGATTAGCCGGAACAAACAGACAGACAGACAGACGGACAAAAATTTTAAAAATTGTGTTTTTCTTATAAGTACCGTATGTAATTCCAGATGCATTTAGTATAAAGCCGTTATTTCGACATTACAAACAGACACTTCAATTTAGTTACATGTATAGATTATAGATTACTTGCAGAACACGCGGCTTCACTCGCGCTAAAACTACAAAAAAAAACGTTAGCTTTATGCTATTAGTAATAATAGTTTGATGGCTGTAATGATTTTCAAATGTGTATAATTGTGAATGAGTATGATGTTGACTCGCGCATGGAGGGTACCGTACCTTCGAATATTGTACTATTTTTACTCACATATTTATTAAAAAATTGCAGAAATATCATGTTTAGGCTCATTGAAAAAGGCCTCACTCAATAGGTTATTGTTTTGGGGGTGTTTTTTTAATGTTTTTATTTAATTTCTTGTATAAGGAGAGTTTATCAAAAGCTTCTTATTCAATTTTTGTATTATTTAAAATATCGTTAGTTATTATATTAATATATAATTAATAGCTATTTTACATTAGCGAATAGGCAGTGGTAGTCCAGTGGTGACGCGCTCTTTTGGGAAACCAAGTGAAGCGGATTCAAATCCCAGGTCTCGCACCTCTGATATTTCATGGTGCGAATCATTTCCAACATGATTACCACTTGTCTTCTGATACACGAAAATATCGTGAAGAAACCGGCATGTCTGAGAGAACCAAGCAAGTTTTCGAAAGACATATGAAGTCCGCTAATCCGCACTTGGCCGGCGTGGTGGACTATGGCCTAATCCCCCTCGTATTGAACGGAGGCCTGTGCCTAGCAGTAGGACGTGAAAAAGGCCTGAATGCTAATAGTATATATCTCAATATATACTACATCCACATATCCGAATCTCAAGTTGGAATTATATGATTTTATATATTTGAAACAAATGGAGTGTAAGTCGCATTCTTCATTAAGTGATTTCAAAAATTTTTTACTACAATCTCGTCTACTAACATTTTGCAATATTAAGATTCCGCGGAAAACACTTGGCGTAGTGAAATAAAAAGTGACGTAAGTCGCTTCAAAACCCAACTCCCCTCGAACATAATTAACAAACTCCATGTAAAAGGTCATATCGATCTAATGCTTTGTTGCGGCGTTTAAGAAGAACAAATCTATTAACATACCTACACATCTACAGTAATTAAGAAGGAAGTATTTAGTTTACGTTTTTTCCAGTGTACGAATAGAAAAAAACATACATACAGACTAATCTCCTCCTAAGACCTCCTCGTTTTTGGAAGTCGGTTAATAAAGAGAATATAGAAAAAGTCACTGAATAATGATTTTAATCGTTTTAACATCAATTTTAATATCTTTTAGTTAACTTCAATTTAGTTATAGAAATCGATTTTAATCAACTTATAATTATTGTATCGATTTTGTTTGTATGCGAAAACTAGATGATAATACAATCATTTGCAACTACCGAGATGATCTGTTTATGGACTCAGGAGATGGATAGTGGAAGTCTTCAATGACTAGCTATTAATTTTGGAGCACCGCATATAGTACCACCACACCGTATACAATACTAGCGGCTCATTCTCGCTTCGCTCGGGTTCGCCTCCAGACAAACAAAAACACATCTATCCCACGAGAACCGTACATTTTTCCGGGATAAAAAGTACCCTATTTGTTATTCTGATGTATGAATTATATTATTGTAAAGTTTCATTAAAATCCAATCAATAGTTTTAGTGTACTAAGCTGTATAAGTTACTATAGTTTTTTATCTATCCCACGGGAAATTTTTAGTATTCCTGGATGAAAAGTATCTAATATGTTGACCGGGGATATAAGGTACCACCATGCAAAATTTTATTTAAATCGGTTCAACAGTTTCGGAGATTAGCCCGTACAAACAGACAGACAGAGAAACAAAAAAATTGAAAAAAATGTGGATCTGTTTTAGGTATTTCTCTTCTTACATCCCCTGACTTGGTTTTTAGCATTTTTTTTCTATGTATAGACATTCGACCTCTACAGTTTTATTATATGTATAGAAGTCAAAAATATATGTATGACAAAACTATTAATTTTTAATCCCTAAATTACAGGCTAAGTAAATCTGGATGACTTTGTAGTATTCACAAACTCAAATCAAATCAACTTAAGGTACAGCAAGGACGTCTTCTTTATAAGAATCTAAGTCATTAAGACATGCCTCTAACATTCTCGCAGGCATAGCTAGTTAAATGACGACGCTGAAACTAACATAAAAATATTTGCTAACTAAATGCAAATGCTATTTAATATCGTTTATGTTAATATGTTATATGGTAATTGGTTGGTAACCTACTTACAAGCTGGATATCATGGGTTCGATTATCGTAGATGCTATATATACGGGTAATAAAAATATGCTAATGTTCGCCCATTGATCGAAATTAAACCACAATCAATATTGACAATTTAAGGAAAACATATGTATATGAATAGAATTTACTTATCGATATAAAAAAAAAACAAACTGGTTCCAATTTTTTTTTTAATAACACTAAAATTTGACATTAAGTACTAAACAAAAAATAAACTAAGAAGAAAATGGTACTAAACAATCTTCGCCTATACATATATTTGTCCCTAGCTTGCTTCCCAATACAAATTTTTATCCCCATTTTTATCCCCTTAAGGAATGATTTCCGGGATAAAAAGCATACTATGTCTTTTCTATGATCTCAAACTATCTTCTTACCAAATTTCATCTAAATTGGTTCAGTAGATAAAGAGATTAGCCCCTACAACGTCACAAACTCACAAACTTTACCTCTTTATAATATAGATAAAGTTTTTTATTTATTATTTATTTAAGTATTTTATAATATAGATAAACTTTATATAGATAAAGTTAATATCAGATAAATATATTATTGAGGTCATTTACAAATAATAAAAAAATATAAATTTTCTATTGGCCATAACCTTAAACAGAGTATGGACTGAGCGATACTGTCATGAAATCGATCAGTCTCTAGAAAGAGAGAAAGCAAAGGTGCGGCCATTACCTATCTTATATTCCAATTTGAATTTATAAATGGGATGAAGAAAAATATAATATTATTGAAAATTATAATATTATAATGTAATATAAAATGTTTATAAATATCTATCTTCATTAATCGTATTTCAATTAATACAGAAGATTTCTGGCCGCACATTCGTTTTGTCTCTTTCATTTTTCCGCCATCTTTAGGTGTCGGCTGGCAAAGACAATCCACTGTCTATGTCTATGGCCATAACATCGATTAAAGAAGTTAATATACGTATCTACTAAGGAGATCTATATTCATAAAGCCTCTTAAACGAGTATTTACAATAAAATTATGTGTTCGTATTTCTTTCCTATGAATATGAATTTTATTGTACACTAGCGACTCACCCTCGTTCCGCTCGGGTTCGTCCCTACTTACGTTTTAATGTTTAGTATAGATTTCTCAGTCATGAGATATTTTCCCGCAGTAAAAAGTATCCTATATGTACAATACCTCATACCTTTCATCAAAATCCCTGCAGTGGATTTTCGGTGATACGGTAACAGACAGACAGACAGACAGACAAAAATTATAATTACTATAGATTCAGCCTCTGTATCGATAATAATGACTATTTCAGTTAGTTTTTCCAAAAAAATATTTAATGTACAGGTTCGACTCAGAATTTCATTATATGTATGGATGATATTAGTACTGTATAAAATAAAAAATATTTTCCATTCGTATAAATATGTATAGGTAGGTACTGTTTTAGTTCAGCTATCCGATATCATTCTTCAGCAAAATAATTAAGAGTAAATGTGCACAAAAAATAGCACTTGCAAATGGTTTAAAGGTTACATTATTATACGTATGTTTTTATACATCATGGTAATATTATAAAGAGGTAAAGTTTGTGAGTTTGTTTGTAGGAAGTTATCTCTGGAACTACTGAACCGATTTAGACGGAATTTGGTATTAATATAGTTTGAGACACTGGGAAGGATATAGGTTAGTTTTAATCCTGGAAATCATCCCTTAAGGGGGTGAAAATAAATAAATGTCGACGTGAAAAGAACATACCTACTAATTATTCTTCTGTATACTTTAATATACATACATATTCTCGTAGTTTTTTTATTGTACTTTTCCTTTGGTGTCTAAAGCAACCCCAAATATACAAAATCTTTAACATTTGAAGCATTTCTTGATAAATATTTTATTTTCGGAAAAAAATGTCAATTTGTCCTTCTCTTAGCTTTTCATGAGAATAAGTTATAAATTCTACTTCAAAAGTATAATTTCCAGAAAGAATAAACTAAGGGATGGCATTATTGGGGTTAAAAATAATTTATATTCGAAGTGTGCGCCGGCATTATTCTAAGTCAATGTCCGTTCATTATTTATGTTTTACGTTACGTCTTTGGAAACAAATTGCGGTCATTTGTTTTCGAGGGCTCTTTCAACCCTCAAGGACTTTGGAACAATGAAGTGGTAAGTTGAGAAGGTTATTAAAACTTTTTGAATTCTAAAAGTACTTTATTTTAAAACTAGCGACTCACCCTTGCTTCGCTTCGGATTCGTCCATAGACAAAAACAAATCTATCCAACGGCAACCGCACATTTTTACGGGATGATATATAGCTTATAGCCTTCCTCAGTTAACGGGCTATATAATGCAAAAAGAAATTTTCAAATCGGATTAGTAGTTCCTGAGATTAGCGCGTTCAAACAAACAAACAAATAAACAAACAAACTCTTCAGCTTTATAATATTAGTATAGATTTCACTTTCTAAAGAAGCCTCTGATATTTTATTTCTAGGGATATATTCAATACGTAGTCTAAGGAGTCTTTACCTAAACCGTAATGAGTAACGAAATGATACAGTATTTAAGCTTGAAACGCACTGATGTAAGGATATAATTACACATTTAATTCTTTATTGAAGTTAGTATAGAAGTTATATATTGCTATACCCAAAGACAAAAAATTCCCAGAGACAAATTGGTTATTTTATATAGTACTAGCAACTCACCCTCGCTCCGCTCGGGTTCGTCCCTACTCCCTAGTTACATTTTAACGTTTAGTATAGATTTTTCAGAGACTCATCTCTAAAATACCTCAGTATTTCCCGCAGTAAAATGTATTCTATATGTTGACCCGGATGACCGGCTGTCATCATACCGAATTTCATCAAAATCCCTCCAGTGGTTTTTCCGTGATGCGGTAACAGACAGACAGACAAAAATTCTAATAACTATAGATTCGGTCTCTGTATCGATAATAATGTCTATTTCAATAAGATTTTTCAAAAAAATATTTAATGTACAGATTCGGCTTAGTTACAATTTTATTATATGTATAGATTTTTAGTACCTATAAATCTTTTTTTAAAACGCAAGAGCATGCAGTTGCCATACATACGTGTATGCTATAAATATAGACAAATCATTTTCACAGATAATTAAGTTTAATTATGAAGCAATGCATGCCTTGCTAAATAGCCACACGTATTAAATGTTCAGGGGTCTCCAAAGTGCGGTCCGCTGAAAATAATATTTAATAATGAAATATTTGGTACCATTTTTACAAAATATGGGTAGCTTTTTATCACAATATATTTTTCGAGTTTAAAATTTTAGCATCAAGTGGGATTGTATTCTAGTCCTAGAATAACGCATATTTTTTTAATATACATAGGTCTATACTTATGTCATTGTAATATTGAAATGCATAACAACATGCATAACATTAATACTAGGAGCAAACACAAACTTGTAATGCCTGTGACTCGTCTACAGAGAGTCAGTAATTCTTTTTATGGACAATGTATACGCTTGTACAACAGGATCCCAGAAAATGTTCAAAAAGCCTCCATCGCTAAATTCAAAAAAAATGTTAAAGAACGTTTGTGTGCTAAAGGCTATTATACAATAAATGATTTTATAGAAGATAGCACGCCTTGGGAATGAAGTGATCGCCTCCAGGCTACTTCAACTTTATAGTAATATTGTAAATTATAATTTATTAAAAAAATACTAGTCCCGCTGAGTTTCTTTCGCCAGTTCTTCTCAGGTCTGAGGCTTCTTCTTTCCGAACTGGTAGTAGACTCATGACGTTCAGTAAAAAATTGTAATAATTTAATGCTGAATAAAATATTTTGAATTTGAATTTGAATTTTGAAATAATTAAACATATAACAAATAAATTGTTTGTCGTTAGCGAGATTCAAATCCTATGGCGTTAAGACCACTAAGCGATCAAATAAAATGTACAATGAAAACAGACATTATTTAAAATATATATATATATATATATATATATATATATATATATATATAATTAAATGCCTAATCCATCTAAACTCGATTGAATATATTATTTAATATATTATATATTTAATAAAATATATTATATATTAGTTAAACTTGATTTCAGAAAATTTCGCAGCTTAAAACCAAGATAAAATAGATGTAGATAAATAAATAATGGCCAGAAGTCCAGTAGTAATGTGCTCGCTTGAGAAACCGAGTGAAGCGGGTACAAATCCCGGGTCTCGCACCTCTGATATTTTCACGTAAGAAACATTTACAACATGATAACCATTTTCTTAAGGTGAAGGAAAACATCGCGAAGAAACCTGCATGTCTGAGAGAACCTAGCAAGATCTCGAAAGACATGTGAAGTCCACCAACCCGCACACGGTCAGCGTGGTAGATTTTGGCACGAGGTGACAGGTGTAGTCCCAACGACTTTAAACATTTAATGTTATCGGTTACCACTAGATAGGTACATGTTTTTTGATATAATTTTAGTTCAAACGACTTGATATATTTCATCGTTAGATACATAATCATTAAATCGTAAGAGTGAATCATGTGTCCATACTAATATTATAAATTTGAAAGTTTTGAGGATGGATGGATGTTTGTTACTCTTTCATGCCAGAATGGTTAAACGTATCTGGATGAAATTTGGCGCAGAGATAGATTATAGTCTAGAATATAGGTTACTTTTATCCCGGAAAAATATACGGTTCCCATGGGATAGATTTTTATCTAGGAACGAACCCGAAGCGAGGGTGAGTCGCTAGTAATATTCTAGTGTTATTGAATGGGAAAAAAGATAATGTCGTGCAATGAAAAGTTAACTATGAATAAAAATAGCTATAAATTTTAGATAATTCATACAAGCCCTGATATCAAAAAACCTTGCACATTTTTTTTTATGTCCATAGACATGGATCATTTGCTACAGTTATTTGTTGTTACAGACGTGTGTAAAGCAATTTGGTATTTAAGTTTTTTTTTTGTATTTTTAGAATACGTTATACGAATGATGTAGAGTGGACTAATTTAAATAAATCTTTTTAATTTCCATTACTTTTGTAGATCGTTTAGTAAATATTTCAAATAACGCCTTACAAAAGATTGAGAAAACATATTTTTCATGTTTTTCAAACTAGTACAGGATACGTACTTACTTACCTTACTCTTAATATTCATTTTATAAAAAAAATCTTTAAAATCAAGTTTTTTTGTTAAACAAAAAAAACTTAGTCAAATAATTCTGGTTGTATTGTATATGCAATGAATGGGCAGTCCCTTGCATTTAAGGTCATCGGTTCGATTCCGACATTAGTCAAATATTTATTTAAGTTGAACTTTATTGGGGCTTATAGAAAGGGCCTTACATATAAGTAAATGTAAGTATCGTATTAGTCATATCTCATGAACTATCTTGACGCACAAGAAAATATAATAGCATAATGAGTATAACAAATAAAAAACTATCAGATATTTATACATCAATAATATGAACATATTAAAACAAATACAAACTTATAATCGATCGATAAAATTGTTCGATATAAAAAAATTAAATAACTACCTCGTATTTTATTAGCGGTAATAAAAAAATAAATTAAAATAATTTATGCGTGCTAATGCGACTCCATGCTTGCCTAGTTATAGCTTGTCAATCAAACTATACCCATTGGTCGAGAACCAACCAATAGCTGATGTTAAATAAATTGAACATGTACTCCAAATATCTGTGATAAATGCAATACCATTCACAGAAACTACTTGTTTAACAAGATTACAACTTTTAGCCCGACTTTTGCCTACTAATGACCATTTTCCTTCTATGTAAATATTGTATGAATGAATATTATTGTACTGCATTATTTTTTGTAGTTATTATTAACTATTCTAAAGCATATTATAAAGAACTAGCGATTCACCCCCGGTCTGGTCGGGTTCGTCCCTAGTTATGTTTTAACGTTTAGTATAGATTTCTCAGAGATGAGATATTTTTCCGCAGTAAAAAGTATTCTATATGTTGACTCGGATAACCAGCTATCATACCAAATTTCATCAAAATCTGTCCAGTGGTTTTCTCGTGATGCGGTCACAGATAGACAGACAGAAATTCTAAAAACTATAGATTTGGTCTCTGTATCCATAATAATAACTATTTCAATAAGTTTTTTCAAAAAAGTATATTATATAAACAAAAAAAGTATATATACAGAGTGGATTTTTGAGACGGGACAGTAAGGGCAGGTACCTTAAATACTATAGTTACAGGAAAACGTTCCTAGAAGACCATCCATAACTTTTTGAGATATTCTGAACTGCATTTACAGATTTTAGAAAAAATGTACAGTCAGCGAGAAAAATGCTAAAATAGGAAAAAAAAATTTTTTTATGTCAATCGATCCTATTTCATGTAGGGATCAAAAGACTCTATGGGACCATTTAAGGTTTGAGTACTAGAAATGACAGAAATCGCCTAAATCTTTTCCCATACATTTTGTACGGAAAAACGTTTAATCAACTCGAAATATTTTTTGTTGCCAAACGGTCCTATTTTTAATGTGATCAAAAGACTCTTTGAGGCCAACTGAAGTTTGAGCACAGAAACTACGGTAAGTCACAAGACCGGGTTTACACGCAAGCATTTTATGCAGCGGGCATAAGATAAATTTTTTTAGTGTTTCTGTAATCAAACTTCAGTTAGCTTCAAAGAGTCTTTTGATCACATTAAAAAATAGGACCGTTTGGCAACAAAAAATATTTCGAGTTGATTAAACGTTTTTCCGTACAAAATGTATGGGAAAAGATTTAGGCGATTTCTGTCATTTCTAGTACTCTAACCTTAAATGGTCCCATAGAGTCTTTTGATCCCTACATGAAATAGGATCGATTGACATAAAAAAATTTTTTTTTCCTATTTTAGCATTTTTCTCGCTGACTGTACATTTTTTCCAAAATCTGTGAATGCAGTTCAGAATATCTCAAAAAGTTATGAATGGTCTCCTAGGAACGTTTTCCTGTAACTATAGTATTTAAGGTACCTGCCCTTACTGTCCCATCTCAAAAATCCAACCTGTATATATATATAAACAACTTAATTAACATAACAAAAAGCAGCCTCCGACCGATGAGCTATTTTCTTGTAAAAAAACGTGAATACTTCATTACTGTTTAAAAGAGCTGTATGGCTGCAGATCCAGAGGTCCTGGGTTTGATTCGAGGTTGTGGTCAATATTTTTATTAAGTTTTTCGATAGTTGAATTAGGAAGCTAGCATTATTATACTCCTGTGGTACAGAATCCTGCATCTGATCTCTTACCCGTCTTGTCAATCTTAAGTTATCCAGACTGCTCTCGTGTTAGCACACATACTTTTGTTTTATAACATCTCCTGTACAGATAACTAGTATATGTGAGATTGGCCACTGTGACCAAAATGTCGGAAGGTTAGAAGGTCATTATTTTTGTAATTATTATAGGTATTGTATTGTGTTGATCTTACAAAACTTCGAAGAGGTTCGATTCCCGACTATACTTTGAGGCACCTTGATCTGAGCGAAGCTTTTACATAACATAAATGTGAGAAAAAAATTTAATGTAAAAAAAAAATCCAAGAATATATTTAACATTAATTAATCGTTATTAGTATAAAAATAAGTACTAAATCGCTTATCGACTTGTAAATCACTCTTATATGATCTTACACAATTTAATCGTGTAACCATTTGATGGTCGCTAAGGTTTTTTTTTTAAGAAACAGGTTCTTTTTTCTAGAATTCAATAGTTATGGCGTCTCGATGTTGGTGTATTTTTAGCATTGAATTGACTGAAATAAATTGAACAGTTACTTTGTTTTCAATTGAGGTGGAATATAAATTTGTATGATGTATTTTTATTGGAATTGATATATGGGTATAGTTGTGTACTCGAAAAGGTATTTTCTGAGTTGATCGCTCTGTATTTATTCGAGAGACCAAAACCTAAGTAGATTTTTGTATGAGATTAATATATCGGTATGATTTAACCAAGTAAAAGCAGGTTTATGGTTTTACCGAATCGATTTTGGTAAGCGGTTTGCCGAATAAATGAATCGACTTTTTTACCGTATTAGGTTTTAATATACGGTATGAATACATCCATGTGTACATACGGTACTGGAAAACATATACGGAAACCGTTTCAATAACCATAAGGTGTGGTTAATAACCCGCTATATTGTTAAGATTTTTACAAAAAACAATGTTTTAGTTAACTATACTTATATTATAAAGACGTCTTTTTTTTGTTTGTTTGTTTGTACTGAATAGGCTTCAAAACTACCGAACCGATTTAGATGAAACTTGGTAAGAAGATAGTTTGATACCCTGGGAAAGACATAGGATAGTTTTTATCTCGGAAATCATCCCTTTAAGGGGTAAAAATTGGGATGAAAGTTTGTATGGGGAAGCAACCTAAGGGCGAAACCGAGCGAAGCGAGGGTGATTTGCTAATGAACTATATTTGAATGTGGTACAAAATTTATTTAACATTCGCTTAAAAAAATTCTCCATTGAAAAAGATTGCATAGTTGTCTCAGTCAGGTCGGTCTCAATAACCGATTTTGGTAATAAATACTTTGTCAAATTAAACTATAAAATACATAAGGACTACTGTATACGTAAAAGTATATTTTGAATGAATAATTACGCCTGTCTGTTACATTTATAATGTTTTTAATTTGTATTTTAATTTATTCAAGTATAAAGTGTTGTTTTTGAAAATATTTAAAATATACATTTTATTTATTTATCTATACATATAATAAAATTCTGAGTCGAATCTTTACATTAAATATTTTTTGGAAAATGTTATTGAAATAAACATTAGTATCGATATAGAGTCCGAATCTATAGTTTTTAGAACTTTTGTCTGTCTGTCTGTTACCGCATCACAGAAAAACTACTGGAGTAATTTTGATGAAATTTGGTATGACTATAGCTGGTTATCCGGGTCAACATATAGGATACTTTTTACTGCGGAAAAATATCTCATCTCTGAGAAATCTATACTAAACGTTAAAACGTAACTAGGGACGAACCCGAACGGAGGGAGGGTGAGTTGCTAGTTAGAATAATAAGATTTGAACTTAGTGATTCGTTAATAAAAAAAATACACAAAAAATTATAATGTTTTATTAATTGATAGGAAACAAAAAGGAACATGAATTATATTACTTAAAAAACAAACTTATTGAACTGATGAGTACCGTCAGTCGTTATAGTACGTAAACGAACGTTGAGAAAAGATAGTTATTAAAAATGGATTTTTATACATTTACACTGTATAATACATATTTTTATGTATAATATCTATTTTTCTAATCTTTATTTTTTTGTTTATAAAAACATAGAGCCGCTAGTTACGCATTACTCAGATGAAAACTTTTCTAAACGTTCGATTATTACAAATAAGGCGCACGGCGGTGCAGCAGCCGAGTTCATTTAATTACAAAGCCGCATATAATCAAAATAATAAATGCTTATAAAAGAAAACAGCAATTTGTTAAGAATTCAAATGAAAATTATACAACTAAATATATCGTAATAACTTGAATACCAATACAAATTATAGATATTTTTTTAAATAGTTCGCTTTTGAAAACAGACTTTCAGTTTTCTTTATCATAATATAGAAAGAAATTGCGTTTGTACCAAAAGCGAATAATAATTACATCGTAGATCGAGCCTACAATATATTGTGGCCTACATTCGGAATATACACATATATTAAACTTATACATTTGAGTAAACAATTGCTTTTGTTATAGCTTTATTCAGTCGGTAACTAGGATGTTGAAATTAAAAATCCTTACAAACGTTAAATGAAATGCTAGGAGATTAAAACACTTGAATATATTTTTTTTATATATAATAAATGTTACATTCTTTATAAAGTAACACAGTTTTGGTACAAAAATACTACGTTATTATCGATACAAACAATGCCTTAACTAATTAATTTGATACATAAAGTTAAATGTATTTTACAATATTTTCAATGTCGTTCACAATTTACAAGTAGCTACTTGGCAAGGTTGAAATGCTTTATGCAATAGATTGGCCTAAGTTTTAACACTCGCCTCATTACTTATACTAAAAACGTCAAACGTAGCACAGATTATATATTTCAAATAGAAAGTCCTTCACGTCAATTTTTTTTTGTATAATATAACCTCTTTATTTACTAGTTTTTTTTTCTTATTTGACATATTTTTTTATTACAGAGACTAAATAATTTATTTACGCTGAATATATAGTTGAAATAATATGTACTTGTATAATACATTTACCTAATTAGTTAAAAAAATAATATCAACGTTATATTGTATATGTTTGTAATAAATCAAAGATAATTAAAAAATATTTGACAAATCACAAAATTGTTTTTAGTCCTAAATTAATACATAGTTTAATACGTATCAGATCTTTTTAATTGAAATATATATTCTGTGGCCTATACATTGTCCTCAGTTATCGGCGTTGACAAACCATGTAGTGACTTAAATTACAATATGTTTTTATCAGAGACCGGATTATTTGAAATACAAAAACATGTACTCAATCGATTTAAAAGGCGATACACGCATATAAATGCGAAAATCTAAATTTTACTAACATGTTCAAAACTAAATTATTAAATATTTGTTTAGATATTTTAGAATGTGCTGCACAGATCTTAAATTGGCGATATATTTTAGTAAGAAAAACCCTAGCCTGAAACAGGCCTAACTTTATAATATTTTATGGAAAATGGACTTATTTTAATAAGATATATATACAGATTTTAGAAAAATACCATATTTAATATGAACATTACAATTTTATACAATTCGAATTTATTTCAATAATTTGAGTTAGGCCATTTTTGCCATAAGTTTTTATTTGTATTTATGACAGGATATAGAATAATATATCACTATTTGTATGAGTTAAAAAAAAACATGTCAATAAATTCTGGTGTGACGATAAATCAATATTTGTTTTGAAGTGCAGATTTATTTGATACATACTGTAGAACTTTTATGAGCCATGTTTTTTATTTATTTAGGTAATAATTTTTTTTTATTTTTTTTTCGTAACTATCTAGAATTTTACAGTGTATACTTTAAAAATAGAAACTATTCGACTCGAAGCTTGAATATTTGTAAGGAATTTCTAATAATATCTTCAAGCAAAATAAGCCTCGGTACTTCTTTGTTTTATATTATTCGTTACAATATAATATGTGGTATTCGCCTTCTAAGTTCTCTTTAAAAAGTATTCTATTAAAACTCAGACTAAAAATAATTTAGACAGAGTGTCATAGAACTAAACATGAAGTCAAACAATGTTTTAAAATAGTACACAAATATGAATATTTAATAGAACACTCATTGCAATATGAAAAAAATGTTAAAAAATATAAATACAGTGCTACAAGGAACATTTTTCACTTAGGTGACATTGATATGAGGGTGTGGATGTGAAATTAGAGTTTTTCTTTAAAAAAAAATCCTTTTAACCTCCCTATCACCACTTCATGTTTTGAGATATTTGTATTGAAATAAAAGCACGAAATATCCACAACAAAAATAAAATCCAACTTTTCTCAAAAGTGACGCTTTACAAGATGGCGGTGTCAGTTCTGATTTCCGCCACGTGCCAAATGGTATTTGTAGCACTTTGTAGCTAAGAGAATTTATTTCATAAGGAAAAAAATTGAATAAGCTACTGTTATGCTATGTTCTTTCAAGGGGAATAGAACTGATGCTTGAAAATACAGAAGAATATAGTGTTATTTTTATTTTCTGATTAAAAACTGTAAGTTAACGACTAATAGCTATTTCCCTTATTCTTAAAGAAAGTAAACATCTGTATGGCATGGAGAATAGTAGCATAAACAGTACGTCATGCTACTATTTTTTACTTTGCCTTTTTTTTGGCGGACTCCGTTTCTATATTTTTTTTAGTCTGAGTGCTATTATAATAAATAATTCGGCCTCTAGTAGATAGTTTCAACTGGGAATAAGAATACAAGATAATGTAATACTATAAGTTGTATTGAACTAAGCCAGTATAGCTTTGGTAAGTAAAAAGTATAGTGATGTTTAATGGCTACTTTCCAGTCTTCGGGTGTTTTCTGTGAAAAAAAAACAGTTCTATATTAAATTCCACTGTGTGGTTTTATTAAATCTATATCATCAAGATAAGAAATGCCTCGGTGGTGTAGTGGCTAGCGATACGGCTGCACATCGAGAGGTCCTGGGTTCGAGTCCCGGGTCGGGCCAAGTTTAGTTATTGAGTCTTTCTGTTTAGTACGTTTTAGTAAGAACCCGGAGTTGGGAAGTTGGCGGTGTTTCACCCCCGTGCCTCGGAGAGCACGTAAGACCGTCGGTCCTGCGCCTTAACTCTCACCGGTCGTGTCGAATAGTCGTCCCACCAAAGTATGAGAATGACAGGAATAGAGAGTGCACTTCTGTCTACGCGCACACTATAGCGCGCGCATACTATATATATATATATATATATATATATATATATATATATATATATATATATATATATATATATAACACATAGGCTACTTTTTATCCCAGAAAAATGTACGGTTCCTGAGGGATAGGTTTGTTTTTGTTTTCCTAGAGGTGATTCCGAGCGAAGCGAGGGTGAGCCGCCAGTTAATAATAAATACTAAATCTCATCGAAATCCAGTCAGTCGTTACATAAATGCCTGCATGAAGGAGTAACAAACGCACATACATGCAAGATTTCGCAATTATAACAAAAGACTGAGACATCAACCATAATTTAGTGAAAATAATGATATATAGTAAGGCAATGGTAGTTCAGTGGTAACGTGCTCGCTTTGAAAACCGAGTGAAGCGGGTTCAAATGTCGGGTCTCGCACCTCTAATCATGTGCGAATCATTTCCAACATGATTACCACTTCTCTTCCAGTGAAAGAAAACATCGTGAGGAAACCTGCATGTCTGAGAGAACCTAACAAATTTCAAAAGACATGTGAAGTCCGCCAACCCGCACTTGGGCAGCGTGGTGGGCTATGGCCTGATCACCCGGGTATTGAAGGGAGACCCCGTGCCCAGCAGTTTGACGTTAAAAAGGACTAAATATAAATATATATAATATTTACCAAGCAAATCTCACTTCCGTCCCCCAGTGCTGAGGTCCTGTAGCTCGCTGCTGTCATCACTCGAGGCACATCCGTTGGCCGGCCCTGACGCAGCCGCCATGGCCATCGACAGTGGTATGGTTATGAACTGAGGCTGGTTCGAAGATGATGATGCTGGAATATAGTCTATGATAGTAGATAAACAATATGGAATATAGTTATTTTAAGCTTATAGCTTACTTAATCTGTGTATTTTATTTGTTGCCAGATAATAAATAAGCAAATATCAATAGAAAAAGTCTAGCTAAGTCTGAATTCACTGTCGCTATAGAATAATAATGTTTGGGTTTATTTGGTTTTTTTTTAGCGATAGCGATTGTAGATAACTAGCTTAGCTAATCCTGAAAAATAGGAATGGATTATACAAAAATGAAGTGCAAGTACGTCTAAAGTGAATCGCTCTGCTATATTGCTCTACTATATTATAAAGTACAGATATCATATAGCATTCGAAACGTCGCGTCGAGAACGAAAAATCTAAATAAATCCGCGAAAAAACCTAAAAGAAAGATAGTTTTTCTACTATATACGTGTATCTAAGAAAGTATTAAAAGTACAGATAGTCATATTCATCCACTTTGCAATAAAACAAAAAAAAAATACGATAATCTTTAAAATGCAAAAACCACAAAAAAACCACAATTGTTAAATCCAACTGTCATGGCCATAGCCAATAAATCGATTACTCATGGCCTCGTTTTGGAGATCAAAAACACATATTGATATGATGAATTACATACAATGTATGAAACAAACGACATCCCTACGTTAGTTATTATCATATTCATTCAACGTAGAACAGCATAAATAGTTCGTTCGAGTTATTGGCATCGTATAGATTTGTGGGATACCTAAGAATTTATTGGGAGACCATTTGTTATGTACATCGCATTGCTTAGATATCGGCTACCACAATCTATACGTCTTAGCTTTAGCTTGAAACCAATTTCTCAGTGAACCAGAGCTTAATTTATACAGATAAATAAAATTGAAGTGTCTGTTTGTAATGTCAAAATAATAGCTTTTTACTAAATGCATATGAAATTATATACGGTATTAATAAGAAAAATGCAATTTTTAAAATGTTTGTCTATCTGTTTATTCCAGCTAATCTGCGAAACAGCTGGACTGATTTTGACGGGACCTTTACGGGAAGATAGACGTTGTTATAAGGAGTAACTCAGGCTACTTTTATTTTGGAAAAAGAATTAGGGTTCCACTCAAAAAAAATTAAAACGTACCTACGAGTATAATATATTATTGCATAGTTATTTAAACTAGAATGTACATAATTGAATTTCAACCACTTGTGTCATTATACAGTTCGAATTTAATCAAATGTTTGCGTTTATTTTGTTACGTTTTGTATACGAAAATCATTAATGTATGTTTACTTTATTGGACATGCTGTAACGGAATTTTTATTGCACGTACAATACGTTTCGAATGGTTATTTTCCTCTTTTCTTTATAAATACTAAATAATTTAAATTGTGTATTTTTTTTAATAAATAATACAGATTGTTCACTTAAAATAGTAGCAAAACGTGACATTTAAAAACTGGATCTTTAAAGATACTTTTATTTCAATAGACTTAGAAGCATCAAATATATGTTGGGACATTAACACACAGCACCATTTAGTTCCATGGTCAGCTACGATGCCTATGTTATGGATACCAGATAGTTGATACACTACACATAATATATGACTTTGAATACGTGTACATCACACAAATGAATGCCCGTAACGGGACTCGAACCCGCGACCGCTGGCACAGCAAGTAGGGTCACTACAAACTGAGCCAAACGTGTCGTCTATAATAAATAGTAAATAAAGCATATAATAGTATCGTCATTACCTCCTTCTTGTCCCTGGTTAGCCAATCCCAAGATAAAGCTATGAGGGTATCCCATAGCCAAATTTCCAAGACCCAAATTACTTCCAAGGCCATCTAACCCTGTGAGGACACTGGAGTGATACAACATAGCACCTCCCGGAAGATCAATTTTCGGCAATATCTTGGGTAAAGATGGTTGACTTGACTTGCTGCTCTCTGGCTCAGGATTTGAAGTAGAAGTTGATGGTAGATTGTCGTTAGCATTTAAATCCCTGTAATGAAGTACGTGTGTTAGACGAATCCTATTAATACAAAAATAAAAAAATATATAAAAGAAAAATGCAAAAGTTTGGAGGGATGTTTGTTACTCAATCACGTCAAAATGGTTGAACGGATCCGGATGGGCACAGAGATTATAGTCTGGAATAGCACATAGGATACATTTTATACCGGAAAAACGTACGGTTCCCGTGGGATAGATTTGTTTTTTTTTTCACTAGTCGTGTCGAGTTTGTCTCCCGAGCAAAGCGGAGATTTTATATGTAAAAATCCTATAAGGAGTTAAAGCACATAATAGAGTCATAAATAATACTCAAATATTTGAACTTACTGTACTTGTAATGTTTAAAAAGTTTTTAAGCTGATAAATAATCATATTAGCTATATACTTGTACGAAAACTGAGCCCAAAACATAGGAAAATGTCTCTGTCCGCCCATCTGTTTGATTAATTTTAATGAGACCTTTATTGAAATTTTACGGATTTTAGAATTGAAGTGAGTCTTAACGAGATCAAAAATTTAAGCACACAATATATTGTACGTACAAAAACACATTTTCTGTTCTATAACACGACTCAGGGTTTATAATAACAAATTGCTCAACTGACCTTTTAACATCTCGATCCTCATTACATGGCCAATCTTGTTTATGATTTTGCATGATCTTCTCGCTGGGTGACTCAGGTTCGCTGCCGCTCTCGTCACCGCTGTCACCTGAAGTCGCTGGTTCTTCCTGAAAAAAAGAAAAAACTGTAAACTTAATAGTTCGGTGTCCATATATTAAAACTTTAAGCATTCTTGCTAATATTGTCACTATTTTACGGGCAGTGTAGCTGTTTATAAGATTTTTTCTTAAATAATATACATATGCATATAAACGGTATATTATAAAAATACCACTTTTTAACTTTTTTCTGTAAAGTAAAAATTATATGTAGCATATAAAATATAGCATGCATAATATGAAATGTAGGTAGGTACAATATTTGTTAACTACCATCGAATGAAATGGACGTTTAGGTAGGCCGCTAATATACATATATGGTTTCCTGATTCGACTTCCCAATACGGAATACACATGGGCAAACTTCCAAACGGACGTCTGAAGCTATTACCGAAAATAAATTTAAGAATCTAAACACGATTTACAGCTATTTGCTAGAAATCGAATTTGGAAAACGAAATAGGATCTGGGCAAAAATTATTTGACACTAATATTCGTCTAGTTGTCAAAATTAGACCATAATTGTTCTTGAAAATTTGAGGATAGCATATATGAGATATGTGATATATAGAATTTATCTATCTATATAAAAAAATGGTTCCAAAATCTTTTTTTTTTATTGATAACATACAAGCTTGTCGATAGAAACAAATAAAAAACAGAAAAAAATTGGTTGACAAACAAAGAAGAAAAAGGTACTGAACTTCTCTTTGACTATTTATATGTAAATATGTTAAATCTTTAGGTAAACATAACAACAAATCCTATGGTAGCTTAATGTACTCGGATATATCCTACTAGCGAGTTAACCTCGCTTTATTTGGGTGCGTCCCTAGTAGGCGGATTTTGTTCACAATTTCATGGGTTTAAAATTTTTGCGCGAAACCCTGATTCTTTTTTATAAATAAAAGTAGCCTAAGTTACTCCTTATAACATCAGCTATCTGCCAGTGAAAGTCCCGTCAAAATCGGCCCAGCCGTTTCAGAGATTAGACGGAACAAACAGACAGATAGACAGACAGACAAAAATTTTAAAAATGGGTTTTTATTAGTATCGTATAAACTTTCATATGCATTTAGTAAAAAGCTGTTATTTCGACAGTATAAACAGACACTTCAATTTTATTTACTTGTGTGTATGTATATGTAGATAATCTGTATGATGTGATCTTTATAATAAAAACACATCAGTCGTACCGTTGCATCTGTACACGTAAAAAAGACAAATAACTACCACTTTCACATTGATAATATTAAAGTAGAAACAGTATACTATTTTTGTATTTTACATCGCTGTATCAAGTTGCGCCTTTTTCTCAGCGTTAACGCTCCCTTTTAACTTCACTGACCCTAAAACACGACAGACTGAGACGCAGGTGTGAACAAACTATATACCACTTTGTTAAAATACTTTAGAGTGAAAAATGATATTAGGTTTGAATGATATTTTACGCTTTTATGTAATGGTATATTTAGGTAAAAACTGTATTTTCCCGCGGCTTCGTCCGCGTAGTACAGTACATGTACAATATATCTAGAAAGTACCTTTTTTTTTAATGTTGGGAAATGCATTTACACATACCACTCGTAGACATATAGGTGGTTATGTGGGACTTACTGGCTAGAAAAGCCAGTACTACCCACTAAACCCCAACCAAAACCACCCCCGTCTTAATGGGGCGTCGCAGGATCGCTTACGCACTCAACTACGACGCCTCGACGGCAGGTGTGCCGAAGCAGACCACAACAACCATGGCGTTGCTCCACAGTCCACTCTGCTATCAGAGAAGTACCAGGAGCAACCTGCATGGTACACCACCCATCGAAGTGGGCGACCTTTCGTGCGTTTCTTGGCTTCGTGTCCGGCTGAACAGCCAAACGCTAATCCCCCCCCCCCCCTCGCCCCCCACCACGACAAGGTTGACGACGACGACGACGTTGGGGAAGGGGGGGGGGGACCTAGTAAGTACCTAGTAAACCTAGTATTACTTTATAATTTAAAACCTGTACCTATTATTCCGTTGCACAAGCTTTATTAATTTAAAGTTTCATTAAAAACTGTTTTGTCGATTTTACGTGAAAGAGTTGATTTGATTTAAGACTCTAAAACAATATGTGAGAAAAGGAACTTTTTTCCCGGTATTTTACTAAATAATTATAAATTGGCAAATATGAAAACGAAAGTGGACGAGAAAGTTCACTAGTTAAGAACAAATAGTGCATCGAAAAGAAATCTAACCCATTTTAATAACTAAAAATTTACACCGACCTTAGAATGACTTTAAATGTATCCTTAAAAAAGAGCATTTTTTTGAAATTTATAAGGAACTATATATTATACTACCGTTAAGGATAACTTAAAAAAAAACTAATATTATATATAAGTATGGTATATTTTTATGCAAACACACGAGTTTGGTCTAAAAATTACAAACATTACATAATGAAATGACTGTACATCGTTACATGAATAATAAAGGCCTACGAAGATGATTTTAAGCATACAACAGGCTGCATGCGCAGATGCGATCATGATTTTCATTTAAAGAATAGAGTGGATATAACGGTATTGAGAAACACTTTGTAGTTCATGGCCGTGCGATTCAGCCTAATGTTTAGAGTTTGGCTTAGTTTGTAGTGACCCTACTTGCTGTGCCAGCACTTGCGGATTCGAGTCCCGCTGGGGGCATTCATTTGTGTGATGAGCACGAATGTTTGTACTCTAGTTTTGGGTTTATTTAAAGATGTGTAGGCCTCGTAATACCATGGAACTAGATGGTGCTGTGTGTTAATGTCAGAGAGAGAGTCTGAGAGATGAGAGAGAGAGAGAGTCATACATATTTTTTATGTTTAATATTTGTATCTAACTTTAAGTACATATATGTACCTACTATAATATTCAATTTTTTGTTGTTTTGACTGTTTGGTTAAATTTGTTTATATACCTAATTATATTTATTTGAATGTTGTGTACAGATATAATTGGACAGCAAAATGACATTTTAGCTTTTAATACGTAGTTTAATATTCTGTTTCTGCACCTTCATAAAAAAATGTTTATAACAACAAATAATTTTCGGGTCGTATCCTCAAAACATCAACGCATATCATTGTCGTTGCGTAGGCGCGGGCTTTGTGCGGCGGCCCACTAAATAATAATAATTGCGGCTAACTAACTACCGCTTAACGCATTGGGCGCTCCGTCCATCTGATAACAATGTACTGTGTGTAGAACAATATAAACATGAATCTTTTAATCAATTATAATCTTTATTTTAATGTTATCGTACCATTGCCAAACCTAATTGGTTTAAATATAGTGTACTAGTGACTTACCCTCGCTTCGTTCGGGTTCGTCTCTAGGTACGTTCACATAGTGTTTCTATAGTTTAATGGGAAGATCTTTTTAAGAGAAATAATTTTGTAATACTTTGTTTTCATATAACTTTATTAGTTTACGCGGCGCACGCGAGTAAAGCTCTCAGTCATGATTTTTTCCGACATCTTCAACAATCGTCGTCTTATTTCAGCTATTTTACGCAAAACCTTAATAAATTACACTTAAAACTTTTTCTTGAATCACTCCAGCTATTCGTGAATTCCTTATGAAAATCCATTCAGTAGTTTTTGACACAGACAGGCAGACGCGGCGGGGAACTTTATTTCTTAATATGTAGTGATTTAAATATTTTTTAAATATGTTGAGACATTAACACACAGCACCATCTAGTTCCATGGTAAGTTACGAGGCCTGTTATAGTTGATACACTATACATATATATATCTTTAAATACATACATATGATAAATATAAACACCTATTACTGGAGTACAAACATTCGTGCTCATCACTCAAAAAATCCCATTCAAATCCCGGGTCACACACCTTTTGAATTATTTACTTGAGATATTATAGTATTTAAGTATGTGCGCAATGCATCGTTGCTTTAGTGCTTATTTGTTCAAACGACCAACACTTCTTGTGCTTTACAGTAGAGAGTTTTTCTATTTTAAAAACAAAGCTATATTTTTAAGATGTACAATGTATAAATAACATACAGATATAAAATATGTTTTCGGCTTTATTAAAGTAAAATATATTTTATAACAATAGAATTGACATTTAAAAGTCAATAATACTGTGTTAAAAATTCAGTAAACTGGCCATTTGGACAAATAAGCACTGAGACGACAAGTGCTCTCTTTATTTCTTTCCCTCTCAAAGTCTTATAAGATAACCATTTAACACGTCCAGTAAGAAATATGGCGTCTGACTGCCAGCTTTTCTTATGCTGCCTCTGAATTGTGGGTACCTAAAAAGTTTTTTCAGTAATCAGTAAAATAGTCAACACGACCCGTAAGAAATGAGGCCAGACTGACGGATTTTTGTGATCCTCCTCTAAATTCTGGGTACCTACTGAGTTTTTTTTGACAGTCAGTGAAATAGATATACTTTCGTTGCCAACAGTACACAATAGGCATAATCGCAACCTAAACCTTTTTTGGTCTAACAGTTGTTTTATTCGCTTTCCAACGCTGACGTCACAATCATTGCCTCATTATCCTTTTAGATACCACTCTATTGTTTAAATCTAATATATTTCTAGATTTCTTTGTTGATTTAATTGTTTCCCAGTGGTAACGCGCTCGCTTGGGAAACCGAGTGAAGCGGGTTCAAATCCCGGGTCTCGCACCTCTGGATATTCTTATGTGCGAATCATTTCTAACATGATTACCACTTGTCTTACGGTAAAAGAAAACACCGTGAGGAAACCTGCATATCTGAGAGAACCTAGCAAGTTTTTCTTTCGAAAATTTTAAGAGCGTCCACACTTAACCAGCGCGGCGTGGTGGGCTATAGCCTGTTCCCTCTTGCAGTGAGAGGAGGTTCAGAAGTTAGCAAACAAGTTACATACTGATATGTAAAATAAATTAAGGTAAAATGGCTTAGTTTAGTAAGAAACACTTTCTCACACTTTTCTTCTGTTTAGTCAGATGATCCTAAGAGAAAATCGAACGTGTGAAGACCTGTTAACTGAATAAGAACGAAATCCTATATCAGCTATGGAAGAATATGCTAATAATAGGATTCTTTCAATAAAAAAGAAAAATCTATGCAATTTATAATGGCCTGCTAAAATTTAAATAAATAAAACCCGCCAAGCAAGCGGCCCTCGAATGGAGGGAGAAAGAAGAGCCGGAGCAAACCAACTGTCAAACAGGTGCCACCATCGGGGTCGAGAAAAAACCACTCTGACGAGGAGGGCTTCATTAAAGTGGAGAGGAAGAAGAAGAAGCCCTCATGCCGTAACATCTGTGGCACAGCTCCGAACCAGCCAGACCATCTGCTGCGCCCTGCCGTACCATCGACGCCGCTGTATGTGTCCCGACTGCACTGGTCTACGAAGGTAGAGGATGTCGTAGACTACGTCCAGAAGAAGTCCAGCTTCAAATTGAGGGTTGAAAGGCTGGTACCTCGTCACAAAACGAGTTTCAATTCGTTTTTGGTGAGAGTGCCTACTCATCATCTGCCAACCTTCATGAAGGAGGACTTATTTAGTATTTCGGAAGTTCCGAGGTCGTTTGCCCGCTGACACAGCTCACACGTCGATGTCTACGCTACGTGTTAAATAGTTTATATATATATATATATATATATATATATATATATATATATATATGATAAATAAAATAAAATAAATAAAAATAAAATAAACCAAAAATATTATCTTTAAGTAATCTCCAAAACGAGATTTATTTAGGGAAACTCAAAGTGCATTATTTAAATTAAAAGTACCGTACACAGTGGATCCAGTGCGGCACAAAATAAGTGATAAATCACTAAAAGACAAGGCGGCGTGGGTCGAAAATAGCGTCATTACCGCGAAATTCAATGTGTGTTGCGCGGGCGCATCGACACAAACACATTGTTTTAGATTCGTTATATATAATCAATGTTTTATGTAAAGAAAAATATTTTTAGTTAATAGATCGTCATAGATCCACTATATTTAATATGAATTTTACTTATTTTTAAGTGCATTACATTTATTTTGTCTAAAACATTTAGTCATGATAAAGGAGATTAAATACTTTTCAAAAGCAAAAACAAACAAACAAACACTTTGCCTCTTTATAATATTAGTATAGATAATAGGGAATATTAAATTGTATTTTTTTCTAAGAACTCTAACAACGTAAATATATTTTCAAGTCTCAAAAAATAAAAACTTGGTCTTTATAAAATAATACGACGTATATAATTATTATACCTAAATGAAAACAGAGTTAAAATTTTCCTTCTTACACATGTTCGTATAAGAAGTGAATAATGTACCATCTAAAGTAGGTATACTTAGATGAATATGGTACACATCTATGCATAATATAATAAAACTGTAGAGGTCGAATGTCTGTACATAGAAAAAAATGCAATAAACCGAGTTAAGGGGATGTAAGAAGAGAAATAAAACAAATCAAGGTTTTTTTCAATTTTTTTGTTTTTCTGTCTGTTTGTCTGTTTGTACGGACTAATCTCCGAAACTGTTGGACCGATTTAAATGAAATTTTGCATGGTGATACCGTATATCCCCGGTCAACATTTTAGATACTTTTCATCCCAGGAAATTCAAGAGTTTCCGTGGGATAGTTAAAAAACTATAGTAACTTATACAGCTTAGTACACAACAACTTATGCACCTAATTTAGTAAAATTTGGCATGCCTTATACCGGAAAAATGTATGGTTCCTATCGGATAGATTTGTTTTTGTTTTCCTAGAAGCGAACCCGAGCGAAGCAAGGGTGAGCCGCTAGTATATTTATAAATATTCCCAATGACCCATTATAATTGATGGTGACCACAAAACGATGCGGTTTGCACAATTAATTGCTAATTAAAATTTCTCAAACAATTTTGATACTACCTGACATGCGTTAATTTGATTGGATGTATTTTGTTCTAATTATATATATATATATATATATATATATATATATATATATATATATATATATATATATATATATATATATATATATATATATATATATATATATATATAGGTAAAAACAAATCAGTTCATTATCTTTTACTCCTCTGCTTGTCAAGCTATTTTTTTTTCGGTGTATTAGCTATAGGTACTTGACAAGCTTTGACGACACGTTTGGCTCAGTTTGTAGTGAACCTACTTACTGTGCCAGCGGTCGCGGATTCGAGTCAGGCTGGAGGCATTCATTTCTATGATGAGCACGAATGTTTGTACTCCAGTCATGGGTGTTTATATTTATAATATGTACCTATGTATTTAAAGTTATATAAGTGTAGTGTATCAACTATCTGGTATCCATAACACAGGCCTCGTAGCTTACACAGGAACTAGATGGTGTTTTGTGTTAATGTCCCAAGATATTTATTTATTTATTATTATTTGTGTTATCAATATAAAAAAAAATATGAAAACAGTTTTTTAATATGCATAGGTAAATTCATACTAATATTGTAAATTCGAAAGTATGTTTGTTCGTATCTCTATATTGTATGTCCGTATGTATGTATTTTGATAAAGTTTGGTATAGAGAGGGACGGGACCTTGGAGAAGGACATAGGATAATTTTTGTTGCAAAAATGAAACTTGAAAGGGGTGAATCACGGATAATTTTATTTCATTTCACAAGGGAGATAGCTCTCTAAGTCAAAATTAGATTAAGCTCTCTCCATCCAAGTTCCTATAAAGCGATAAATATTATGCAACGAACAAAATTATTCATAAACTGCCAATTTATTAACAAAAGTAAATGAAAAATAAAGGGTTAAAATAAAAAAGGTACGAAGCGAAAACATTCCAGCGAATACAATCGTCTGATAACATCGGCTGATCGTGTCGGATACTGTGGACACGCGTTACGATATCGCATCGATAATGAGACCGAATTTGTTCGCATAATGGCGTACGATACTTATAATATACACTGTTTTGACGATAATAGCTGATAAAAGCTCATAGGATCATATGAGCTCTAGGTTATTATTGTAAATTTTACCATTTATATACTTTGTTATATAGTAATATGTTTTTGAAGCTCGATGTGGTATTATAATAATATTTTGTCTGAATACTAATGTAGCAGTAAAAATATTGTGAACAAGTATGGACATCTCTTAGGTTTTTTTTGGGAATGCTTATAAATGTTTTGATGTTAAAACAAAATTAAAGTTTAATACTTATTAGCAAAAGCTATTACCCGTTCACTCACACTCACACCGATAAATCTATACATATAATAAAATTCTGAGTCGAATCTGTACATTAAATATTTTGTGAAAAATCGAATCTATAGTTTTTAGAATTTTTGTCTGTCTGTCTGGAAACGCATCACGAGAAAACCACTGGACAGATTTTGATGAGGTATGGTGATAACTTTTTACTGCCTGAAAATATCTCATCTATGAGAAATCTATACTATAATAAAGCAGTAACTTAGCGAAATCTGTACATGAAATATTTTTTAAAAACAATGACTGTAACGTATTATGTATACGATATAGACCCCAAAACAATAGTTATTAATTTTTTTGTCTGTTTGTCTGTTTGTCTGTTTGTCTGTTTGTCTGTACGCGTTTCACGCAAAAAGTAATGAACCGATTTCAACGAAATTTTGTGAACTGATAACTTATTACTCGGGTCAACATTTAGGATAACTTTTACTTTTGGAAAATCTTTGTTTCCCGCGGGAAATCGCAATAACTGGTTTTATCGACTCCTCCTTAGGAACCCTCCGCTGGCTAAACCTAAAGACATACATCAAAACAATGTACTAAAAAATTGTAGATCTTGAAAAGGCCAACAGAAATATCTACAACAGTATATGTCTATCTCTCAAGGTACACTCGCAATACCTATTCTTATCTATACCTATAGCAAAACTAACATAGTTAAATCGATGTGCGCGTTTCACGCAAAAAGTACTGAACCGATTTCAATTAAATTTTGTATAGTGATAGCTTATCACTCGAGTCAACATTTAGGATACCTTTTACTACAGGCACATTTTTCGTTCCCGCGGGAAAACGCAATGACTGGTTCTATCGAGTCGTCCTTAGAAGTTTATATGGCTAACGCTGGCTGAACCTTAAGAGATAAATCAAAACAATGTACTAGAAAATTGTAGGTCTTAAAAAGTTATACAGGGAAGTTCGCAATATTATATGTCTATCACCTAAGGTACACTCGCAATTACTATTTTTATTCACTACTCGCGACTCACAGGTTGACTTATCAACGTTTAGCTCAGTTCAGCAGTGAAACGTAACTAGGGACGAACCCGAGCGAAGCGAGGGTGAGTCGCTAGTCAATACTAATTGTTAAAACGTTCCTAGGGACGAACCCGAGCGGAGCGAGGGTGAGTCGCTAGTACTATATATAAAGATTTTTTCTCTCTCTTATCTCTTTATCTTATCTCTTTAACATAATTATTTTCGCAATATTTGCACATGTTACAGTAAAATTTATTTAATGGACTTTTCCAATTAACTTCTATTTCAATTACTAACAGATGCATAGCTAATATAAGGACAGGTCAGACAACATATACTTGCTTCTAATAAACTGTTTAAAAAGCCTGATTACTAAAGTGAACAACTTACGCAGCCATTTTGCTCCAAATCGGTTTAGCATATTGTACTCAATATTTACTACCGGCAATATTTTCTAACTCAAAGTGAATAGAATATTTACAAGTGTATGTAATTGCACTTTGAATGGCATTGGATGAGATGATACGTGAATAGGTTAGGCTCATATAAAATATGATTAAATGTAGTTTGGATTATATAAAAGGATTTGTGTAAAGCTAATTTGAATGTATCTTTTAGGGTTCTATATTCAAAGTGTCCTGTGAAACCCTAAGTTGTTCATCCGTCTTTATCTTTTGAATGGTAAACGAAGTCAGCTGATATATTTATGGAAAAGATACGGAATCCTCGGTGCGCGAGTCCGATTCGTACTTGACTGATTTTTCATTGCAGTATTTTCTAATATTTTTGAGTAAGATTCTCATCTTATCTTTCAGGATTGTGTTACAAACAGTCACATGTTTGAAAATCACCTCTACGAGTACCTCTCGTACAGTCCAGTCGTTATGTCTACCCTGATAGAAATAATGTAGAATTTTCTTAATACTTATTTATTGATATTCTTTATTACACAAATAAGTTACAAAAAAACAAATTGCACAGAAAGTGATATGGATATACGTAGACTTATAAAGTGGATCTATAAGAGATCTCTTCCAGTCAACCCAAGTTTGTGGAGAAATAGTGTTAAATAACGTTAAATTTAATTAATAGGGTGAAAATAAAACGATAATGACCTGTAAATTTTCGTAGTTTTTGCTAAAACAGAATATATTACGTAAACAATGCTACATCATTAGTTCATTAATTACTTGTACCCGAGCTAAGTATAACAAGAAAAAAATCAAAACAAATACAAAATTTTCTGGATTCTTCGAAATTTTCAGACAAGATCGAATACCAAAAACTATGTTTATCTCCCGATTGTAAATCATTATTCGAACCATACAAATGTCCCGTGAGCAAACATGTGTTGGTGAATAGGTATTATACCGCGGAATGCGACCGCTTGATTTTGAATGGCTGCTTATTATGCACCCATTTACACCCGAAGCTTGGCTACGTTGATATAACAGGGTGCTACTAGAAGAGATTACCTTTAAATTACCCTTTAAATAAAACTATCTTTTCGGATTTCTTCGCGGATTTATTTTGATTTTTGGTTCCCGACGTTTCGAATGCTTTACAGCAATCATGGTCACGGGAGAGACAAACATTGCTGTATAGCATTCGAAACGTTGGGAACCAAAAATCAAAATAAATTCGCGAAAAAATCCGAAAAGTTTTATTTAAAATGTCAAATATTCGCGTAAATCTAAGAAAGTATTAAATTACGCTTTTTTATAATATAGCCGCCAACCGGCACTTGGTCAACGTGGTGGCCTATGACATGATCCCCCTCGTATTAAAGGCAGGCCTGTGTCAAGAAGTGGTACGTTATAAAGGGCTGAATACAATTTTATAAATGCAATTGTGCATGATTTGTTTTTCTATCCCAGAACGGATTAAAGTTTTTTTTGTATGATTACATCATAATTTCATCTGGACAAAGGGTGGCGACAAATCTTACTGAAATTAGCTATATGGGAAGAAAATACGCTATTTCTTTCACTCTTAAAGTCCAATGGGACGAAAACGCGACACGACGACATGATAAATCAGGCACCGACGGTTTTACGTGAAATACTGCCAAATTTCCAACTTCGGTTCGCTACTAAGCATATCTTAACAGAAGAAAGAATAACATCTTAAAAAATCCAATAACTAAACACGGCCCAACCAAGGATTCGAACCCAGAATCTCTGTGTGCAAATCCAGATGCCGTTCATGATAGCCACTACTTTTTACATGGTTGCATATAATGGTCCCGCGGGAAATTAGTTTATACAAAATGCTGTCTTACGTCACAGTGTATTAAAAGAACCTGTAATAAGAGAAAGGAGTCTCATTTTCCTCTTTCCTCTTTTATTACAACTTAAAGTTACCAAGCCTCTCGCTTTATTTTAAAACCCTTACCCTATATGAAAATCAAACCTGTTATCTACGACCCACTAGTCATACCAACCAGTTTATTTTCAAAATCACATTAAAGTAGTTTTATTTTGTTAAAGTTTAATAAAAATACTTATTACTCGATTCCATTCAATCTAGAAATCTACATCTGTTACCAAAGAAATGTAAACAGTAGCTCAAAGATACGATACTCATCTTGAAGCGGTAACAAGGCTTTGTACCTGACAGTATTAACACGTTTTTTATTAGCTTCCCTCGTAACTAAGGAATAATATAATAAAATTTTAGAGGTCAATTTTAGCCTACTTCTAATTGTCATATCGAAATGAAAGTTTGTATGTAGCTATATGAAGTTCGGGTGACAGCACTATAATTTGGTACCTTGGAGCTGATCTGATGATGCATCCAGGAGGGGAATAGTGGAACTTTTCAGTGGTTACTGGTAAGGCCCACGAGTTTTGGGCTTATATATATAAGGTCATTTTTAATTTACTGAAGACCTTTTGGGAATATACTATTTAGATCATAACAACAACATCTGTAACAAAAAAAAATATTTCTTAAATTTTACAAAAATATATTTTTTTTATTGCACCTTATAAACAAACGGTGATAATCCGAGCAACTGGTCAAGTTTAAATGAGTAAGCCCCGCCTCCTGCACCCTCCACCCCTCCCACTCCACCGGCCACGCGATTTCTTTTGCTAATGCTGGACTATTACCGTTTAGAAGGTGCAATAAAAATATTCTTATTTTTGTAAAATTTAAGAAATATATATTTTTTTCTTACAGATGTTGTTGTTATGATGTAAATAGTATATTCCCAAAAGGTCTTCAGTAAATTAAAAATGACCCTGTATATAGCCTTCCCGAACTAAAATTAAAAAAAAAAAAATAGAAATTTCAAAAGTTTTATCCTAATTAATAATGAAAATATGAAAATATGACGATACGTTTGGCTCAGTTTGTAGTGACCCTACTTGCTGTGCCAGCGGTCGCGGGTTCGAGTCCCGCTGGGGGCATTCATTTGTGTGATGAGTACGAATACTTGTACTCCAGTCATGGGTGTTTATATATATAATATGTATGTATTTAAAATTATATATGTGTAGTGTATCAACTATCTAGTATCCATAACACAGGCCTCGTAGCTTACCATGGAACTAGATGGTGCTGTGTGTTTAATGTCCCAACATATTTATTAATCACATCCAGACACTGTATATCTCGTACAAAAGATACGCAAACGGTAGCCCAACTCGATACACATCTCGTGGTCGCGGTAACAAGCCCCTTGTATCTGTCAATCGAGCTAATGTTACCTTTACAATTGACTACAAGCAAGTATATAATAGCTAATTCCTATACACTTGCATGCGTGGGCGCTGACAGGACTAGATTAAATCGTGTTTTGTTATCTTCTCCGCCTTATATACTTAACTAGCGACTCACCATCGCTTCGCTTCAGGTTCGTCCCTAGACAAAAACAAATCTATCCCACGGGAACCGTACATTTTCCGGGATGATATATAGCATAAAGCCTTCCTCAATAAATGGACTATCCAATACAAAAAGAATTTTTCAATTCCATCCAGTAGTTCCTGAGATTAGCGCGATCAACCAAACAAACGAACAAACAAACAAACGAACAAACTCTTCAGCTTTATAATATTAGTATAGATGTTCAAAAATTTACTCATTTAAAGCACGTCTAAATTAATTGGATGATTCATACAAGTTGTAGTTTTTATCGAAAACAAAGCATAAACATGCTTGTTCATTTTGTCTTGAAAGATTTTTTGGTTTAGGATTCTTGTTGGGTTAATCTGTTATAATATAGGATGAGTAATAGATATATTGTGAGAAAGTGATAGATAGATAGGTATGTGAATGAGTAAGTTAATGAGTGAAGGATAAGAGAAGAGACAGACCGAGTGTGGAACGACGCGAGATGTGAAGGGACGATCTAATAAAAAAGTGTAAAGGGATAGACGTTATAATTTCTAATTAAACTTATCCGACCAAAGAATGTTTACTGATTTCTATCCCTAAACCCTACATAAATGTACTATAAGTTAAAACGAAATGTTATTATATAATTTTAAACTCCATGAAATAAACAAATATTATAGGTAGCAATAAACTCTTACATCTGTCAAAAAATAAGACAAATCTTACGAAACCTTTCACGTTACTGATTCCACCTGACCAATCAACCCATCAATTCGAGGGTTATAGAGTGAGTCATAGAAATAGAATACACTCGAAAAACTTAACCCTCTTTCCAATGCGACCTAGTAAAAAACACCTGTACTATCTAGCTATATAATAATCTAGCAGTACCCGCGGCTTTGTCCGCGTTCAAATTTCCGATCGCTACCAAACTTCACAGGATCATCTGCTGGGCTAATCTGAAGATTGCCTGAAAATTTCATCAAAATCGCTCCAGCCATATTAAAGCCATTTTGGAGTCCATAGGTAACATAAATACATACACACATCGATAGATTTCAATATTTTTGGCCTATTTGTAAGATAGCATTTTCACTTAACAGGGGGCCTTCACATCTAGACGCGTTGACGCATGTCCATTGTGACTCGCGGTTTACCTCTCGGTGGAAATGGCGAGACAGCTGAATCTTAACGTAGGTGGCGATGGTGCCAATTACTCGCGACATGCAACATTTTTAGGCTATACAGGCTGATTTTAAATAATAAATCATATAACTTAAATATATATTTCAATAGCAACTCATCCTTGCTTCGCTCGAGGTCTCTAAGGTAATTCCCCATACAAACTTTCATCCTAATTTTCACCCTCTTAAGGAATAATTTCCAGGATAAAAACTATACCATGTCATTTTCAGAGTCCCAAACTATATTCTTACCAAATTTCATCTAAATCGGTCCTATACTTTTTGAGTTTATTCGTTACAAGCATGCAAAAATACAAATTTTAGATGCCATTGATATAAAGACATTTCAAAATATCAGGTTTTGAAGATATTATAAATCTAATTTTCTTCTGTCTGTTATAACATTTTTATGTCTTGTTAAAATATAATGTCAATGAAATTACCTCCAAATTTTTTAATTATTTAATTTAATCATTTATTTCACGCAATATTTACAAAAAGATCTTAAATATGTAAACAGAGGCCCATAACATATATACCTTAAAAACTAACACACACACACACACACACACACACACACACACACACATATATATATATATATATATATATAGTTTATATGTGTGTATATATATATACATATAAACTATTTAACACGTAGCGTAGGCATCGACGTGTGAGCTGTGTCAGCGGGCAAACCAAACTTCCGAAATACGACGCCCTGCGGCCAGAAGTCCTCCTTCATGAAGGAGGATTTTAAACAAGAATAATAGGCGTTACGTTTTTTTATTGAATAATTAACTTATTAAATAAAAAAAGTAAGTAATTAAAAGAAAGTCTTAAGAGACTTCATTAGACGATATATTTAACGTCTAAGAATAATTAGTATTTTTAAAATTTGAATTAAAATAACATAAACTGAATGTATGAAATATTGTATATTATTTTTAAGTCTTTTTATCCCCCTGTAGAGCGTGTCATGAAACAAATTCTTTCTTCGCGAGATCTTGACGAGAAGCCATCAACATGCATGTACCTACTAAACGCACTTTATAATAAGCAAGCAATTTTAAATTTTACACTTTAATTCCTATTTTAAACTTACCATAATTAACATACATATATAATTAAAAAAAAATAATACTTATTATTATTTTTTTCTATTATTCAACCTATTTCTTCAAAATATTTCATCAAATAGATTGTATATCAAACATATAGCAGGTTGTTAGTTAGTTATGAGTAAAGATCAAGTCAATTGTCATTGTGATTTCTTAGTTGATGACACGTTTGGTTCAGTTTGTAGTGTTTGTAGTGTACTTGCTGTGCCAGCCGTCGCGGGTTCGAGTCCCGCTGGGGACATTCATTTGTGTGATGAGCACGAATGTTTGTACTCCAGTCCTGGGTGTTTATATTTATAATATGTATGTATTTAAAGTTATATATGTGTAGTGTATCAACTATCTGGTATCCATAACACAGGCCTCGTAGCTTACCATGGAACTAGATGGTGCTATGTGTTAATATCCAAACATTTGTCCCAACATTTAATTTCCTTAGCACTAACCTAAAAATTTGTTCGTAACAGACGGACATAACCTCAACTAATCAATTATAATTGCACATATTTCATTTCAGAAATACAAATACCACTCACAATCGGCACGAGTTTAATAGATTTCGATCACAATTAGCTATCTATCCTTTGTTAGTAAAATTGATTGTTGCTTACCAAATGGCCGAGAAACAGCGATATTCAACTGCCGATTAGAGGACAATAACGTGTCGCAATTCTAATGTTAATAACGTTATAACAACGTAGACCCCATTTTTGGTCTAGGAAATCGGAGCAATAAGTGCATGCGGTAGAAAGTAAGTGTGGATAAACGAAAAATACTCATTTCTAAAATATGACGTGAAAGAAGTTATTTGGTACACTTATCCTATACTAGCAGTTCACCCTCGCTTCGCTCTTTTTCGCCTCTAGAATAACAGAAACATATCTATTCCACGGGAACTGTACATTTTTCCGGGATAAAATGTAGCCTATGTACTTTTCCAGATCATAATCTATATCTGTGCTAAATTTCATCCAAATCCGCTTAGCTGTTCTGGCGTGATTGAGTAACAAACATCTATCCAAACATCTAAACCTTCACATTTATAATATTAGTAAGATTATAGTGGATTTAATCCATCTTTTAGTTGAAGATACTCGTAAGTAGTGCCTACATTAAATTATTAAAAAATCATCAGTATTAGAAGATTTATTTGATTTGTTTGAACTAAATGAAAAATTTTCTACACAAAAACGTTTAAGGTTGAACATAAAACTGTTTCCTAGAAAATCTACTATATTGTGTGGAAAACGTCAGGTGTGGAAGCGTTCATTACTGCTTTTATTGCATAGTGGTCTGAAGAACATTTTTGGTTTTGTTTTAGAATGAAATATATTCGTGTGCAATTAACAAAGAATATACTACTACAGATATATCTACAGATACAGATAAATACAGATCGATATATCTATATATACAGATAAATAAAATTGAAGTGTCTGTTTGTAATGCCAAAATAACAGCTAAATGCATATGGAATTATATACGGTACTTATAAGAAAAACACAATTTTTAAAATTTTTGTTTAT
Source organism: Fabriciana adippe (assembly GCA_905404265.1). NCBI lineage: Eukaryota > Metazoa > Arthropoda > Insecta > Lepidoptera > Nymphalidae > Fabriciana > Fabriciana adippe. Next base: position 2,258,179 of record FR989993.1, read on the forward strand.
CCATCTGTCTGTCTGTTTGTTGCGGCTAATCTCCGAAACGGTTGGACAAATTTTAACGGGACTTTCACCGGCAGATAGCTGATATTATAAGGAGTAAATTAGGTTACTTTTATTAAGAAAAAGAATTAGGGTTTCGCTCAAAAAAATTAAGACGTACCTAGGTTTCGCTCAAAAAAATTAAGAGATACCTAGGGACGCATCCGAGCGAAGCGAGGGTGTCGCTAGTTAAGAATAATCTCATTGATATTTTTAGTATAGTATAGCAAGATACACAATAATAGTCTCAAAACTGTCCACAAAACGTAGCGCATAATTCGAAATTGTGCGCTCTTTTTCAAATCTCTTTTGTTCGTTGCTTTTCGGATGACAAAAATTAAAACGTATGTTGTTTCGTTTAAAAAAGTACTTTATGTGATGTGCGTAAGTTCGAATTTGTGTTTAAACATTTCGATTTTTTAATCTTATTCTTTGGTGTGATGTAACGTCACATCTCGACGCCACTTTTTGAAGAGATATTTGTTAGGAAATGTGTATCTATGTTTTTATAGATCAATGAATAATGTATTAAAAGTAGCCCAATTATTAGTACTTTATGGCGCTCTAGTTCCATTCAAATAATCACATCGATATTTTACTGTGTCAAAGGAGGTCAACTAACAAACCAACAAGCACAACGTGACAGTTATAATATTAGTAGATGATTCGGCAGACGTTGTTCTGTCCTAATTTCAATAAATTTATTTGTGGGTCATTCTTAGATTTCATAAAAAATCGTATAGAAAAGAACACTTTCAGTCAAAAAACAGCCAAATCTATTCATTTGTTCTTTAGTTATGCTTTTACCAACGAAGAGCATTTCGTTTTTATCTATACAGATAAATAAAATTGAACTGTAATAACAGCTTTTTACTAAATGCATATCCAATACTTATAAGAATAACACAATTTTTAAAGTTTTTGACTGTCTGTCTGCCTGTCAGTTTGTTTCGGCTAATCCTCGAAACGGCTAACCTGATTTTGATGGGACTTTCACTGGCAGATAGATGTTATAAGGAGTAATTTAGGCTACTTTTATTTTAGAAGAAAGCTCGAACGAAGCGAGGGTAAGTCGCTTGTAATATATATATACATACCTACGATACATAAGTATTCACTATCCATTTGGGGAATATATTAAAAATTCTCTCCTAAAAATATCCTTTAAAGTGCATTACAATTTAATTTATTCATTCAAGACAATAGTTATTTTTTTCAAAACGTAACTTACACCACACCATCCAGCGGCATACGGAAGCGTGCACAATAGCCGGCGAGATGAAAGCCTCATTTATATGCGTGATGTAATGCACAGTAACACTAATAGTGGCTATAGCATTGTTAAGAGATTTATTTATTGCAAACCAGCCCTAAGAGGTTTCAAATTGGGCATTAAAAACGAATGGCTAATGGATATTAATGGTTCCCAATTATGAAAGTTATTGTCGAGATTTGAATATTCTTCACTAATATTATATATCTGAAGGAATTGTTTTGTTCGTTTGTACGTTTCTCTGGAATTATCATTCGATTTTAGAAAGTCTTTCTACATTTATAGTGGAAGGCTACTAAAAATCACAATATAACACTTGGAAGCAGAGAAACTTAAAGGCATAGCTGCGTGAAAAGCTAGTGTATAAATAAGAAGAGTCTTAGTTGTAAATATTTAAAATATATTTATTTTAGTCTCACTATGATGTTTTTATAATATATTTGATAAAGGCCCTCTTAAGTATAGCAAGAATAATATGAAAAGAATTGATACAAGTTTTTTAAACTTTTGTGGCGTCACGAAATAAATATTAGGAGCTCACCTACTAAATATATTTATTACAATTTTAATAGCCTGCTCCGGCATTACTTAGCTGTTTTAAGTCATCGTTTTTACTTCGTTTTTATAATAAAATGTAGTCAAAATGTCAGTTCTTCAGATTGAGGTTTGATTTGAGCGATTTTGAAATAAGTGAGAATAAGCAACTTACAGAAGAATGGCGGCATGTTTGGGTTTAGCATAGCTACTTTTTTTATTCTTAACCAAAAAATATTGTTATTACATTCTATACATAGTGAAGACATCCAAAAATAGAAAACCTTTTACCCTTTAAAAGGGTGAATTCGACAAAATCCTTTGTTACAGCTATATTATTATACGAATGGCCTGTCATTATTTCAGCGTTGTCCAGACCAAACTGCCTGGTACAGTAAAAAAATAATAATTATTATTATTAATAAAACAGTTAGGGCAAATAATTTTAGAGGTACTTATGTATATGTATACTAGCAGAACCCGCGGCTAGGCCAGCGTTCAATCTAAGAAAAAACTCTTTGGCTTTATGTTATATTGTTCATACAAAAATACTAAAATCTCGATTAAAAAATGGGGGGTGGGGGGTAGGAGGGTGAAAAATACTTTACGACCTATTCTCATACCTACCAAATATACAAAAAAATTCATTAAAATCGGTCGAGCCGTTTCGGAGGAGTGCAACCACAAACACCGTGACACGAGATATTTATATATTAGATTAAAGGTATGGTACATAAGAGATGCAGTAAAATATATTTAGTACTTTGGCTTTAATTTGGCTTGGATATAGTAACATGGATATAGTTCTGTTTTTTTTTTAAGTAACTTTAAGGAACATACAAAAAAATAAATTAGCCGAATCGGTCCAGCCATTCTTGAGTTATGCGCTTACCAACATGCACTTTTATTTATATAGATTATATTAGTCTAGTGGAAAAAGCATAAATATATAAAGAATTATTGATATCACTTCACTTATGAAATTCCTTTGTGTGGACTCTTATGGAGGATATATGGAAAAACTGAACTATATGTTAGATATTTTTATACAGTAACTAGCATTTCCCGCGGCTCCGCCCGCGTTCAAATGATCAAAAACCAAATTCTTAGGTTTTACACATTAGTATACTCTTACATTATACATTACTTTCATTGCAAGTAAATAATTCTAAGCAAATACTTCTTATTATTGCATATGGCCCGGCTAATATGATTAAACTCGTAAGCATTTTATTGTGTCCTTTAAGCCTTTACCTTCCAAGAAATGGTATCAAAAAAAAAAAACTGAAAAAGTTGAGGTATAACAGTTCCTAACATACTTTTTCGTATTTTTTGAGATATGAAATATTTTTAGTTACCCGCTTTGTCAGTTTAACAGCCATAAACTTGTTTTCCATAAAATGTTATAAAATAATATAAATCGAACGTTTTTTTCGGTTGATAAAATGAGTAGATATTGTGGAAACGTAAATATTATTCGTATTTATTTCAGTGTTAATCTAACAAAACATGGAAGTAAAAAAAACAACATAGTATTTTATTATATGAAACCTATAATGCGCGAGTTGGATTTGCATTTGCCCAATTTTTATATTAAAAGATTAAAAAATTTTAACATTATTTACTAAACAATAAAAATGTACAAATATTCTCATTGGAAAATTGTTTCGGCCAACAAATATCTATCTTCTATACATATTATAAAATTCTAACGAAGCCGAATCTGTACATTAAATATTTTCTGGAAAATCTTATTGAAATAGACATTATTATCGATACAGAGGCCGAATCTATAGTTTTTAGAATTTTTGTCTGTCTGTCTGTCTGTCTGTCTGTCTGTCTGTCTGTCTGTCTGTTACCGCATCACAGAAAAACCACTGGAGGGATTTTGATGAAATTTGGTATGATGATAGCTGGTTATCCGGGTCAACATATAGGATACTTTTTACCGCGGGAAAATATCTCATTTCTGAGAAAAAATACAAAAACTGGTTGAAACAAAACCACAATGATACTATCTGTAAACAGTTTAGCAAGATAACTTATTAAATATGGTAAAAACTATAAAAATAGCTTATCTTGAAAATCAAATTATCAATAGCGCTATTTTATCTATTAAAATTGTTATTTATTTAATATTTATTTGTGTTATTTAGTTATTCGACAATAGATGTCGCCATGTGTTTTTAAAATACATAGTTTTAATTTCAAAAAAATGATTGTAAAGATATGACCTTTCCACGATTTTATTAGAATTACTCTAAATTACTCGCAGCCCCGTCCGTGTTTAAATGATCAGTAAAGCAAACTTTTTGGCTTAATAAATTAGTAACTATACATATTATAATAAAATTGTAACTAAGCGGAATCCGTAAATTTAATATTTTACTTAAAATCTTATTGAAATATTCATTATTAGCAATGTAGAGCGATAGATAATGAAATTTGGTACGGTGATAGCAGGTTATCCGGCTTAACATATAGGATACTTTTAACCGCAGGAAAATATCTCATTTCTGAGAAAAAATACAGAAACTGGTTAAAATAAAAGCACGATGATACTACTATTTTAGCAAGGTAACTTATATATGTTAAAACTATTTAAAAAGGCTTATCGTAAAAAAAATATCAATAGCGTATTTTATTCATTAAAATAATTATTCCGATATTTGACAATAGATGTCGCCATGTGTTTTTAAAATACGTTGCTTTAATCGAAAAAAAAAAAAATGTACAGATATGACCTTTATATGACTTTATTAGAATTACTAAATTACCCGCGGCCCCGCCCGTGTTTAAATTTTCAATCAAACAAACTTTTTGGCTTTATAAATTAGTAATATATTATATTATATTTGTTGGCCGAAACAATTTTCCAATGAGAATATTTGTACATTTTTATTGTTTAGTAAATAATGTTAAAATTTTTTAATCTTTTAATATAAAAATTGGGCAAATGCAAATCCAACTCGCGCATTATAGGTTTCATATAATAAAATACTATGTTGTTTTTTTTACTTCCATGTTTTGTTAGATTAACACTGAAATAAATACGAATAATATTTACGTTTCCACAATATCTACTCATTTTATCAACCGAAAAAAACGTTCGATTTATATTATTTTATAACATTTTATGGAAAACAAGTTTATGGCTGTTAAACTGACAAAGCGGGTAACTAAAAATATTTCATATCTCAAAAAATACGAAAAAGTATGTTAGGAACTGTTATACCTCAACTTTTTCAGTTTTTTTTTTGATACCATTTCTTGGAAGGTAAAGGCTTAAAGGACACAATAAAATGCTTACGAGTTTAATCATATTAGCCGGGCCATATGCAATAATAAGAAGTATTTGCTTAGAATTATTTACTTGCAATGAAAGTAATGTATAATGTAAGAGTATACTAATGTGTAAAACCTAAGAATTTGGTTTTTGATCATTTGAACGCGGGCGGAGCCGCGGGAAATGCTAGTAATATAATATATTACTAATTTATAAAGCCAAAAAGTTTGTTTGATTGAAAATTTAAACACGGGCGGGGCCGCGGGTAATTTAGTAATTCTAATAAAGTCATATAAAGGTCATATCTGTACATTTTTTTTTTTCGATTAAAGCAACGTATTTTAAAAACACATGGCGACATCTATTGTCAAATATCGGAATAATTATTTTAATGAATAAAATACGCTATTGATATTTTTTTTACGATAAGCCTTTTTAAATAGTTTTAACATATATAAGTTACCTTGCTAAAATAGTAGTATCATCGTGCTTTTATTTTAACCAGTTTCTGTATTTTTTCTCAGAAATGAGATATTTTCCTGCGGTTAAAAGTATCCTATATGTTAAGCCGGATAACCTGCTATCACCGTACCAAATTTCATTATCTATCGCTCTACATTGCTAATAATGAATATTTCAATAAGATTTTAAGTAAAATATTAAATTTACGGATTCCGCTTAGTTACAATTTTATTATAATATGTATAGTTACTAATTTATTAAGCCAAAAAGTTTGCTTTACTGATCATTTAAACACGGACGGGGCTGCGAGTAATTTAGAGTAATTCTAATAAAATCGTGGAAAGGTCATATCTTTACAATCATTTTTTTGAAATTAAAACTATGTATTTTAAAAACACATGGCGACATCTATTGTCGAATAACTAAATAACACAAATAAATATTAAATAAATAACAATTTTAATAGATAAAATAGCGCTATTGATAATTTGATTTTCAAGATAAGCTATTTTTATAGTTTTTACCATATTTAATAAGTTATCTTGCTAAACTGTTTACAGATAGTATCATTGTGGTTTTGTTTCAACCAGTTTTTGTATTTTTTCTCAGAAATGAGATATTTTCCCGCGGTAAAAAGTATCCTATATGTTGACCCGGATAACCAGCTATCATCATACCAAATTTCATCAAAATCCCTCCAGTGGTTTTTCTGTGATGCGGTAACAGACAGACAGACAGACAGACAGACAGACAGACAGACAGACAGACAGACAAAAATTCTAAAAACTATAGATTCGGCCTCTGTATCGATAATAATGTCTATTTCAATAAGATTTTCCAGAAAATATTTAATGTACAGATTCGGCTTCGTTAGAATTTTATAATATGTATAGATTAAATGAAGAAACTTGACATTTTTGATAAAGGTCAACATTGGTTTCTCGATAATGTATTGTGATAGTTTTTATATAAAAAAGGAAAAATCTTTATAAGAATCATTTCTAATCTAAAAAGAACGGCAGAACTTTTTTGCTCATAGATTACGATTTCTTTTCTTAGAGTGTATTTTTTTCTTTTAACCAAAGGCCATTTTGTTATATATGTACATAATACATATATAATAATAATAATGTCCTCCTGACCGTTTCCGGCCACGGCGGCCAATCTCATTGAGACTAGCCAACTGCGCAGGAGATATTACAGTGCACAAGTGTACGCGCAGACACAAGAGCACTCTCTATTCCTGTCACTCTCATACTCCGGTGGGACGACTATTCGACACGACCGGTGAGAGTTAAGGCGCAGGACCGATATACATATATATTACCCATATAAACATTATTTATTATTTTTAACTTCAGTTTTAAACCTACGTTTGTTTACTGTACATTATTAATGTAACATCTATTCACTTTTAGTTTAAAAATACAAAATTGCTAAATCTGTAAAGTAATACGAAGCGGTACCTACATTTTGTTGTTAGATTCAAGCAAACTAAATCTAGTCTGTGTAGCCAGATTTGTGGTTCAATAAACCTAAACAAAACGGGGACGGGCATTTGTGCGGGATTTGAAAGGAAAATGCTTGTGATTTTGTAGACTTTTTTAAAAGAGTAAAGTTTATATGAAACTGTGAAAAAGTTCAAGCTTAGATATTATAATATATTAGTAAGGTAGAGATAGCCCAGTAGTACTGCCCAGAGTTTGCACCTCTGATGTCTTCATGTTCGAATCATTTCTAACATGAGCATCACATGCTCTACGTTAAGGTGAAGGAATACATTGTGAGAAAACCAGCATATCTGAGAAAATCTAGCAAGTTTTCGAAAGACATGTGAAGTCCGCCAACCCGCAATTGGCCAGCGTGGTGGACTATGGCCTGATCCCCCTCGTATTGAAGGGAGGCCCGTGCTCAGCAGCGGGACGTTAAAAAGGGCTGAATATATTTCCCTAGTATGGAAAAACATCTATAATATATGTATAGAAAATTTACTTATATCGTCAGATGCCCGTGAACCCTGTACCTGTCCATTTTACAATAATATTCTAGTTCGCACTAAACCCGCCCCTAGTTTTAGTATCGAACGTGACGGCAAATCGATAGAAGCGCAAACATCGGTCAGGAGAAATGACAGGATCGACCGATCGCGTCGTGCGGCCCTCCGGCCTCCAACCACCGGTGTGTCGTATACATTGGCCTTAACCATATGCAAATAGTGGAGTAATGCTTTTTGTACAATAATCACAATAAGTCCAACTTTAAGTAATAATATGCTATAAAAAAATTTCTTTTTATTATTATTTTAATATAGTTATTATAATAATTTATTATTATTTATACCTATAACCTACTAATTATTTCATCGAAATTAGTTTAGGGTTTTGGTTAAAAGTGAAAATGTTAGATATTTTAAAATTTGGCGTTTTTCGTTTGGTTTTAATATATTTTAAGAGTAATTTTGTAATTAAAAAAAAATGTGTGCAATTCACACACGGTAAAAGTGGAACTTCAGAAAATTAACCTACGAGAGAATGAGATGAATATAGAGTACCAGGAGTAGGATAATTATATGGTCTATTTTATTATATTTTTACCAAGTTTAAAAGTTTTTTTTTTTTGCATTCTATTTAACATCTATTAAATTACATATAATGAGTATTATTTTTCACTTCCCATGTCATTTTCTCGCCGGCTTAATCCCATATATTTACGAGTATTTGTTTGTCTCTTTGTCGTGACGCATTCTGGATTCATCGAGTTTTAAATCATAACGACTCTAAGGAAGTTTTACTTTAATAAATCAAATAAATGTTATTAAATTACCTGGAGATAGTGCCTATATTTATTATTACGATTGTAATTATATTATTAAAATAATGTTTTATAAGAAATAATTATAGCTTTATTAGGAATACACACATGCTTCCTGAATTTAAACAAATATAGAAATAACATATATTATATTCTTTCACGATTAAATATCTTACTACATAAGTAAACGCAATCTTTACTTTTTTTAACGATTTTAATATTCTTTTTAATCTACATAATATATCGAAATACTATTATAAATACAGGAGTTTGTTGATATGTGTGTGTATATATTTGTTAGCCCTTTACACTGAAATGACTGATCAGATTTTGATGAAATTTAGTAGACAGATAGACTAAACCTTTACTTCCTGTCTTAATATATAGGTGAGCCAAGCAAGGGTAAATTCCTAGTTTTATGTATTAAAAAAAACTTTATTTGATTTACAATATATTAAAATTTTTAGCGAAACGTAATATGGGATAATTTATTATTTACTAGCGATTCACCCTCGCTTCGCTTCCCACGGGAACCGTACGTTTTTCCGGGATGAAATATAGCCTATAGCCTTCCTCGGTTAGCGGGCTATCTAACGCAAAAAGAATTTTTCAAATCGGATTAGTAGTTTCTGAGATTAGCGCGTTCAACCAAACAAACAAACAAACAAACCTTTCAGCTTTATAATATTAGTATAGATTATAGTTTCGGAGATTTAAATCAAATTAAGAATTTGGTTTAAATGACCCCAAATATAGAACATAAATTGAACATTCAATGTACGTTGAATAGAAGATAAACGGCGGATTAACGAAAATACGAGGTTACAGCGCCGATCATGATCGCACTTCGAAACAGTTCACACTTCGGATGCTAAACGGTATGTAGTAGGCTGGAATACTCTTATTTAAATTAAGTTAAAATAATAATAACGTCCTCCTGATCGATTTTGGCCACGGCGGCCAATCTCACTGAGACTAGCTATATGCGCAGGAGATATTATAGTGCACAAGTGTACGCGCAGACACAAATGCACTCTCTATTCCTTTTACTCTTAAAGTGTTGGGACGATATTTCGACATGATCGGTGAGTTAAGGGTTAAGGCGCAAGACCGACGGCTTTACGTACCTACTCTCCGAGGCACGGGGGTGCAACATCGCCAACTTCCCATCTCCGGGTTACTAGTAAAAGATCTTAACAGAAAAACTCAGTAATGAAACTTGGCCAGACCCGGGACTCGAACCCAGGACCTCCGGATCTGCAGCCGTACATGCAAGCCACTAGACTACCGGGGCATTCAATTATTATACTTACAATTTAATTGGTATTGTATGTAGGTCATTCATTATTATGATAAAAGACACTATAATTATAATAAAAGAGTTAAAGATTTCATGGTCACTGACAATATTTTTATGATTTTAAACAAAATATTTACCATATTTATGAAAATGTATAGCTTTACAACATTTTATAGTATTGTAGGCTACTACAGCATATGTAGATTGTAATTAGTTATGATATACAAGCAACGCATCCTTGCTCCGCTCGAGTTCATCGAATTTCGGTATAGATTAGTAAATTTTAAAAATTAAAAATACATAAGTGTTATGTATAAACATATGTATATATAGAAAAAAAACTTAAATTAAAAAAAAATATAAAAAAAAATAGTATTAAATTTTGTGGTACGATGATATACTTACATCTCATTTTGGATAGCATAAAACGGCAGCTACTAACCTCAAGTCGCCCCGAGGGAGGCTTCAAACTGGCTAACGGGGATCTAGTACTCACATACATTTGTTCTCACGTTCTATACTACTCATTACACAACTCATTCTTATGAGGAATATTAACATTTGCCCCTAACAATATTTGATTATTTCTTGTGTTGACCGATTTGAAAAAAAGAGGAGATATTTTTTACGTGTTTTGGAATTTTAATTTTCTTTTCTTTATATGTTATGCATTATCAATAATTTGATACTCTACCATTATTAAAAATGATATATACTTTTTTAAGAACCCCGACATGTTTTCGGATTATTTCGTGGATTTATTCTGATTTTTGGTTCGCAACATTTCGAATGCCTTGCAGCAATCATGGTCACGGGAGAGACTAAGGTGTTAGACATCTCAAAGGCGTCATATACTTGTTACAGACAGTGCCTACCCAAAATTTTACAAAAATGATTTTAAAAATTCAAAAATGGCACCGGAGTACAGTACAATATTAGTTGATTTTAATTCTAATAAGTATTATAATTAAATATAACAATATTATTTACTTAATTTTAGCTGTTATTATTACAAATATTAAAAAAAAAAATTAAAAACTATATATTCGCGTAAATTTAAGAAAGTATTATGTAACCCCTACTTGTTTACGATATTTGAAAATTTTGGTTTTACATTACGTACAATAAACAAGAAGGTAACTACTAATAAAGTATATATCACCATCATAAAAACTCTTACGTTTTGACGTTTATTACACAAAAAATAATAAATGGTAAATAAAAGAAATATTGTGAGGCAGCGCTGATCGCCGCCGGCCCTTGTCCTATCACGAGAGCGGCTATCTGACAGACGCGAATATGCAAAGTATTCACAATTTGTCATTACTTCGATATATTTACAATACTAGCAACTCACTCTCGCTTTGCTCGTGTTCGTCCATAGTGAAAAACAAAAACAAATCTATCCCACGGGAGCCGTATATTTTTCCGGGATAAAATGTAACCTTTGTGCTATTCCTCTCAGACTATAATCTATATCTGTGCTAAATTTTATACAAATCCGTTCAGCCGTTCTGGCGTGATTGAGTAATAAACATCCTTCTAAACTTTCGCATTTATAATATTAAATGGGATATGAGGAAATCTTAAAACTGTAGTAATATTCAACCCTTTTTTAACATCCCTATGCGGCGTACGGGCCTCCCTTCAATATGAGGGCGATCAGGCCATCGCCCACCACGCTGGCCAAGTGCAGGTTGGCGGACTTCACATGTCTTTCGAAACTTGTTAAGTTCTCTCAAACATGCAGGTTTCCTCACGATGTTTTCCTTCACAAAACAAAGACAAATGTTTGATGGTTCATTTCATGATGTATTGTTCATGAACAGGTAATCATATTGAAAATGATTCGTATATGAAAATATCAGACGTGCGAGACGCAGGATTTGAACCCGCTTCACTCGGTTATCCAAGCGAGCTTAGTTTAGCTAATAAAATTTAAAATTACGACAATTCAATACAGTTTCTACAAAGCTTTTAAATTAGAGCCATAAAATATATATTGTCGATGTAGAGTACCGGCAACACCATGTTTATTTAATCGGGCGCATTATCCGCTACATTGATCGCTCAGTTAATGATTGCGCGATATTTAATTTCTGTTGAGGCGTGTCCCATTCAAAACAGTATTGATGGATGTACCTTCTAGTACATAGTAAGTGGGCTTTGGTACCTTATATTTTGGATTTCTCCTATGTGGTCACCAGTTCAAATCTCGTATGAGGCAAATATAATGTGGTATAGTTTAAACAATGATAAATTGAAATCGATGTGACAAAAAAAACCGTGCGTACTTTGTCCTAGTGGTCTGAATATCTTAAAGCAGAGATTACAAGTATTAGAAGAACTCTTATTTCACATTATGCATAAATTACATAAATAATGCCATTGTTGTACCGAATCTTGTTTATATCACCTTCCTGTCTTTATGACAATCACACCATTTTTACATACAAAATTACGGTGTGTGTGCTTATGATTGTTCTTCTCCTAAACGGCTTGGCTTATTTTGATGAAGTTCTTCCCATGGGATTACCTAGATAGTTTTTAGCTATATTTGAACTCGGTAGGTTAAGATTTCGCCAAGATCCAGTAAAATTCCCTTCAATTTATCTACCAAATGAGATATAGGTATGCCTGCCACAAAATCTGTCTACAGGATCCTTTAGTATTATAATAAAAAAATTTTGCTATCAATAATAGGTTTTAAATCGAAACCATAAACAATAATAATTACAAAATCATCGTTATATTAATTCTGTTATAATAAAATTAAATTTTTAATTCGAAACTACTTGATTTAAAATATATATATATATATATATATATATATATATATATATATATATATATATATATATATATATATGTTCTTATATGCGTAAGCTACGTTTGAATCATAATTAACAAATGGATGCCTCAATAGCAAAGGAATTCCAATCAACATTCCAGGCTATACCTGAGGTTAGTATAGTAGTTAAAATGTATTACGGCTGAATGTGACGAGATTAAATACACGAAAGACGTTTATTATTATTTGAAACTAGCGACTTGCGTCCTTAGGTAAGCGGATTTTGTTCACAATTTCATGGGTTTTAATTTTTTGCGCGGAACCCTGATTCTTTTTCTAAAATAAATTAGCCTAAGTTAGTCCTTATAATATTTTTTATCTGCCAGTAAAAGTACCATCAAAATCGGTCTAGTAATTTCGGAGATTAGCCAGAATAAACAGACAGCAAGACAGACAAAAAAAAAATTGTTTTTTCTTATAAGTACTGTACATACGTTAATATCATGCATTTAGTAAAAAATGTTTTTTAACATGACACACAGACACGTTAATTTTATTTATTTGTATAGTGATATTGAAAAAGGTAACATTTTAGTCTACTACTAGCGACTTACTCTCGCTTCGCTCGGGTGCGTCCCTAGGTACGTTTTATTTTTTTTGAGCGAAACCCTTTTTCTTTTTTTAAAATAAAAGTAGTTTAAGTTATTCCTCATAATATCAGCTATCTTCCAGTGAAAGTCCCATCAAAATTAGTCCAGTCGTTTCGGAGATGAAATACACATTGTGAAGTTAAGCAAATATTTAAATAAACAAATTAACAAAATAAACAAATATTTAAATAAACAAATTCTAGGAAAAAGTATGGAGTTAAAATCATATTAGTTCCTAATAATTATTCAAACTCATATTTATTAAAAACTTAAAGACATTTCCAGGCACTTTACTTAAAGCTCACTCTAATCTATACATATTATAAAATTCTAACTAAGCCGAATCTGTACATTAAATATTTTTTGGAAAATCTTATTGAAATAGACATTATTATCGATGCAGAGGCCGAATCTATAGTTTTTAGAATTTTTGTCTGTCTGTCTGTCTGTCTGTCTGTTTGTCTGTCTGTCTGTCTGTCTGTTACCGCATCACAGAAAAACCACTGGAGGGATTTTGATGAAATTTGGTATGATGATAGCTGGTTATCCGGGTCAACATATAGGATACTTTTTACCGTGAGAAAATATCTCATTTCTGAAAAAAAAATAGAAAAACTGGTAGGAACAAAACCACGACGATACTATTTGTAAACAGTTTAGCAAGGTAACTTACAAAATATGGTAAAAACTATAAAAATAGCTTATCTTGAAAATCAAATTATCAAAGCGCTATATTATCCATTAAAATAGTTATGTTAATTAATATTTATTTATGTGTTATTTAGATATTCGACAATAGATGTCGCCATGTGTTTTTAAAATACATAGTTTTAATCCCAAAAAAATTAATGTACAGATATGACCTTTTTTCGATTTTATTAGAATTACTACTAAATCACCCGCGGCTCCACCCGTGTTTAAATTATCAGTAAAACAAACTTTTTGGCTTCATAAATTAGTAACTATACATACAATAAAATTGTAACTAAGCCGAACCCCTAAATTCAATATTTTTTCGGAAAATCTTATTGAAATATTAATTATTAGCGATATAGAGCCCGAACCTATAGTTTTTAGATTTTTTTCTGTCTGACTGTATGTGACCGCATCACAGAAAAACCACTAGAGGGATTTTTATGAAATTTGGTATGGTAATAGCAGGTTATCCGGGTCAACACATAGGATTCTTTTTATCGCAGGAAAATATCTCATTTCTGAGAAAAAATACAAAAACTGGTTAAAGTAAAAGCACGATGATGCTATTAATATTTTAGCAAGGTAACTTACTTATATATTATGTTGAAGCTATTAAAAAAACTTATCTTAAAAGAAATATTAACAGCGCTATGTTATTCATTAAAATAGTTATTTTAATGAAAATTTATTTATGTGTTATTTAGCTATTTGACAATAGATGTCGCCATGTGTTTTTAAAATACGTAGTTTTATCCACAAAAAAAAAATGTACAGATATAACCTTTCTATGACTTTACTATAATTACCACTAAATTACCCGCGGCCCTGCCCGTGCTTAAATTTTTAATAAAACAAACTTTTTGGCTTTATAAATTAGTAACATATTAGTAATATTTTGTTGGCCGAAACAATTTTCAAATGAGAATATTTGTAAATTTGTATTGTTTAGTAAGTAATGTTAATGTTTTTTAATCTTTTAATGTAAAAATTGGGCAAATGTAAATCCAACTCGCGCATTTTAGGTTTCGTATAGCAAAATGCTATGTTGTTTTTCTTACCTACGTGTTTTGTATGGTTAACACTAAAATAAATACGAATAATATTTACGTTTCCACAACATCTACTCATTTTTTGCACCGTAAAAATAAGTTCAATTTATATTATTTTATAACATTTTATGGAAAACAAGTTTATGGCTGTTAAACTGCCAAAGCGGGTAACTAAAAATATTTCATATCTCAAAAACTATGAAAAAGTATTTTAGGAACTGTTATACCTCAACTTTTTCACTTTTTCTTGACACCTTTTCTTGGAAGGCAAAGGCTTAAAGGACACAATAAAATGCTTACGACTTTAATCATATTAGCAGAGCCATATGAAATAAAAAAATGTATTCGCTTAGAATTATTTACTTATTACACTTTCTTTTGAAAATCGTTTTGGAAAATATTACTAACTAGCGCTAATTAAGAAAAGTTATCATTATGTAATTTAAATAATCAGCTATATATTAAATTAATCTGTAGCTGTCTATTAGTAGAAAATTATTAAAATTAATTCCGTAGTTTGAGAGTTTATCGTGAAAAACTAAAAAAAAACAAACAAAACAGAAGTATAGACATACATACATGTTATTGCTAAAACAAAAAGTTCAATTTAACGGAGGAACCTTTGTGGCATTTTCAATCTCTGCCATTATTTACCAATCATGCGGTGCGCAATGAAAGCAATGTATAATGTAAGTGTATACTAATGTGTAAAACCTAAGAATTTGGTTTTTGATCATCTGAACGCGGGCGGAGCCGCGGGAAATGCTAGTATCAAATAAAATAAAAAACCGGCAGCAGACGAACATAGTAATATTGCTATACCATAAGAGTTTTAAGCTCATATAGCAATTCCTCACTTATCTCAAACATTTTTACAAACGTTAAAAGCAATCACAACACGGTAGCAAAACCATTTTAATTAATACACTACTCGTACCAGTAAACTACTACGATACAAAAACTAATAACTAAGCGAGTAGCAAAAACTGCACTGATATATGGTACAAGAGATTCCCACGTGCTACCTGGAATCGAACCCGGAACCGCCTGGGAACGGACATCGGAACGTCTGGTTCGTCGACAAGCTATAATTGGTAAGGACAATAAATATCACTGGATATAGCACGCGACTTTACTCGTGCCGTGTCTTGGTATAACTATATATGGAATGGTAGGTTTTTCTTTTATAATATGCTGTGATTTATCTGTTCTGTTATTGTTTATGATTGTGGAGTGGTGGCGTTATGTCTGGCGTCGACTTTACGTTAGTTGTAGGTTCTACAGACGTTTTTTACCCAATGTTTGTAAATAACACGCCTAATTTGAATATTGCAGAAAGGACGATATTGAACATAATATCGTGCTCTTATTTTTAATATATTACTAACATACTATTATAATGAAATTATTAGTAAAATGTCATACAGTATTCATAGAACATTTTCCTTTACCTCCTAAACATTATCAGCCTAAGCTATTCGAGCAAATGCTATCCCATAATGTACTGCAAAATGAGAGATAGACGTTAAAATTCGTCAACTGACCGGTCCGCATCGGCACGTACCGGTCGATCGCCTTTCATTTAACCGATAAATAAATAATCGTTTTATTGTACGGACACGTTCCACGACGGAATCCCGCCTAAGGGCGTCACCATATATGGAGGAGGAAGCGCGAGCGCACTTTATATTCGCTACTTGTCGTCCAACAAAAAATTACGATTCGCGTACGTAGCGTAAGACAGGGATGCGATCGTCGCGGGCTGGATTTTTCAGGGTTGGCCCTTAAGTGGTAAAACTTTACCCCTGACTTTACGTGAGGTGGTTGAAATTTGATACTATGTTAGAATTGTGGTGAATTAATGTACGTATTTGTTTTTTTTTTTTTAACAGTAACATAGCATCAGATTTACCCTTTTTAGTATTACTTAGAGTATTTTACATTGCAAAAACCTAAAAAAACATTTAGAATAATACAGTATGTCTGTTATGAAACAGATTCCACCTCAAGGAGTAGTATTTGTACTGTTCACGTTATAGTTTTTACCAGTCCGGTATAGAGAAAGGAGATATGCGAAGAACAAAAATAGATATCATCTACTACCACTATATTCTCTTTGTTATCCTTTTGGTTAAAGAAAAAAATCCATAGTAATCCCATATAATAATACTAATCTCATAAATGTGAGAGTTTGGATGCATGTTTGTTACTCCATCACGCCAGACCCGCTGAACGGATCTGGATGAAATTTGGCACAGAAATAGATTATAGTCTGGAACAGCACATAGGTTACTTTTTATCTCGGAAAATTGTACTGTTCCCGTAGGATAGATTTGTTTTTGTCTAGGAATGAACCTGAAGTGAAGCGAGGGTTAGTCGCTAGTATTATATAAACCCAAGTTGTATCGAGACTTATGCTTACAATATATTTAGCTTTTATATCTACATATATCAATATAGGAATATACTGTCAAAATTTCAAGCTTTTCAGGTACAACTATTGAGTCTGCAGTGTCAAAAATAGTTAAATAAGTAAGAAAATAAGGACAACATTAGAAAAACAAAATATTGATTTTTTTCTGCTACTGGGTAAAAACAATAGATAGATATATGTGTATTATAATAACCTAAAACTTTATTAAAACTTAGTTGATATAAGTCTCACGTAGAATATGGCAAAGTTTTCCGATAGAGCACTTTTATAAGTTGCTGGCGCGAACACTAGGATCTGTGTAAATTGTCTTAAAATTACTTTAAATAACTTCTTTCATCCATAAAGTATGTGTAAAGCGTAAAGTTACATCCAATCAAAAGTTTACGTTATTAAATCACTAAATCCAAATATCTTCACAGACTTATATTTATTACAAGTGACTTACCCTCGCCACGCTAGGGTCCGTCCCTAGTTACGTTTTAACGTTTAGTATAGACTTCTCTGAGATGAGATATTTTCCCGCAGTAAAAAGCATCCTATATATGGAACCGGATAACCACCTATCATCATACAAAATTTTATCAAAATCTGTCTAGTGGTTTTCTCGTGATTCGATCACAGACAGACAGACTGACACGCGGACAAAAATTCTAAAAACTATAGATTCGGCCTCTGTATCGATAATAATTACTATTTCAATAAGATTTTCCAAAAAATATTTAATTTACCGATTCGATTCAGTTAGAATTTTATTAAATGTGTAGATATGTACTATTTAAGGCAGTGGTAGTCCAGTGGTAACACGCTTGGGAAACCAAATCAAGCGGGTTCAAATTCCGAGTCTCGCACCTCTGATAACCTCATGTGCGAATAATTTTGTTGAAGAAAAAACATCGTGAGGAAACCTGCATGTCTGAGAGAACCTAGCAAGTTCTCAAAAGACATGTGAAGACCGCCAACCCGCACTTGACCAGCGTGGTGGACTATGGCCTGTTCCCTCTCACATGGAAAGGAGGCCAGTGCCCAGCAGTGGGACAATAAAAAGGGCTGAATACTGAATAAATATGCTATATATAAACTATATATGATGTGCTATTTATATAATATTAATATAAAGTCTTGTTTTAAAAGAAAATAAAATATTATATCAATAAAATGCAAGTCTTTTGAAATTGTAATTTTCGTTCGAAACCTGTAAGCGTTATAAAAAAAACTTACGTTTCGCGTACTCCAGCGTATGACAGGAATTTGATCGCTGTTGTTTCCTTGCGGGTCTCCGCTTTAAATTAAAATCATTTGTGACATTGTTAATTAATTGATTTGAAGTTTTTTTTAATTATATCTCCATGGTAAAATTCCATGGCCATGGTATTGCATATATATTTGATACCAAATATTTTTTTGCTCATTTTAGTATTGTTTTCTTCTTCTTTTAAGGATATATGTTTTATTCATATCATCAGGTGTTTTTATTCTGTAAAAATATTAAAATACAGGAATATAACCTGTGTATGGCTGTTTGTATCGTAAGGTTTTTGTCTAAGTTCTGATGTGGAGTACTATAAGCCTAATAGTGATTTTAAATATGTTGTTGACAATGAATGTTAAAGGCGCAAGATACCTTATTGTTACATAAAAAGAATAATAATAATAATGCCCTCCTGAACGATTCCGGCCACGGCGGCCAATCTCATTGAGACTAGCCAACTGCGCAGGAGATATTATAGTGCACAAGTGTACGCGCAGACACAATTGTGCACTCGCTATTCCTGTGACCCGCATACTCCGGTGGGACGACTACTCGATACGACCGGTGAGAGTTAAGGCGCAGGACCGACGGCTTTACGTGCTCTCCGAGGCACGGAGGTGAAACACCGCCAACTTCCCAACTCCGAGTTGTTACTGAGGCTTACTATACAGAAAGACTTAATAACTAAAATTGGCCCGACCCGGGACTCGAACCCAGGACCTCCGGGTGTGCAGCCGTACATACTAGCCACTACGCTACCAATACAGTTACAAAAACTATATTAAGCAATTAACAGAAACATTTAACCTACACGAGAATCGACTCCGCCACCTCTAATTACCGCTAATTAAAAACGCCACTGAACCAGAGGTCATTCTTTTTTCCAAACATATTTACAATTTTCCAATGAAAACTTAGTATTATTTGCCAACAACGTATTACTACGGTGTAATTATCGAACTTCTACAATAAACGAGCGATTAGACTCGATGCCATCGATTCTCAAAATCGATTGTAAATTCAAAGTAAAAACTTGGACAAATTAGTTGAGGCATGATTCGAATGAGTCGCTCTTTTATACTAACATCGCTTTCGACTTTGTTTGTACGTTTTTACAGTCGTATAAGCTATATATTTCAAAGTAAATATCGAAATTAGATATTAATTATAATAAAATAAATTAAAAAAGAACTACATACATACCTCGTTTAATAATATTAATATCTGTTAGCGGTTAGTTACTGCATCAAGGTGTAACGAGACAAGGAATGTTATAAAAAATCAGAATGGGAATATAACAATATCGCGATCAAAGACTAGTTAAAAATGAATAAAAACTTGTAAATTTATACTAAATAATATTCTTTATTGCACTAAACAAGTAATAAAAAAACAATACATAGAAAAAAATGTGGACAAAGGTGGACTTATCTCTATAAGAGATCTCTTCCAGCCAACCCATGTATGTGGGAAATAGTGTTAAGTAGCGGGACAGAAAGAGAAAGTGCAAAGAATGATAAGGATATATAAAAATAAGCAAAATATGTAAAACAAAATAAATACAATATATAAATATATATACACACAATTTATTTCATATATATAATATAAACATAAATACATAAATACAAATATGTATTAATATTAGCTTGTAGGGGGTAATCTGGATTTACTAAATTTAAATGTACTCGTAAATTGGTAAAAAGATAGTTTGAGACCCTGGAAAGGACATAGGATACTTTTTATCCCGGAAATCATCCCTTAAGGGGGTGAAAATGGGATAAAAGTTTGTATTGGGAAGCAAGCTAAAGACGAACCCGAGCAAAGCGAGGATGAGTCGCTAGTAACTTATATAAGTGCAACACTTGTTATTGAATAAATAACTTCAAGACTATATGTGGTTTTATTTAAATTTTGAATATACATTAAATTTATTCGTTAAATATCACATATTGAACGTACAGACGGTCGTATATTTTTATTATACTTGTTACATACTCGTATACAAATATCACAGATGGTTCTCATTTTATCGACTTGGAAAAAAATCAATTAAGCAAATGGAGCTTACATTTAAAATGTCAAACAGTTTTTAAAGAACAGTATTGTATTAAGTATAATTAATTTAAGCAACAGTAAAATAATTAGAATATGTTTATTACTAGCGACTCACCCTCGCTTCGCTCGCGTTCGTCCCTAGGTACGTTTTATTTTTTTGGAGCGAAACCCTAATTCTTTTTCTAAAATAAAAGTAGCCTAAGTAACTCCTTATAATATCAGATATCTGCCAGTGAAAGTCCCGTTAAAATTGGTCCAACCGTTTCGGAGATTAGCCGGAACAAACAGACAGACAAAAATTTAAAAAATGTGTTTTTCTTATAAGTAGATACCGTATATAGTTCCATATGCATTTAGTATAAAGCTATTATTTTGACATTACAAACAGACACTTCAATTTTATTTATCTGTATAGATTTACACCACTTTTTAATTGTTTTCAATATTTTCATTTACTTGGGGGGTTGTCTTCAAAACAACTAGTAGAGTTAAAAACAAGGAATAAAAACAATGTTTATGAGCAAATACATATAAATACATTAGCCTTTCTTAGCGAAAGGCATTTTTAAACCAATTATAACTAGCCGTTTCGTGGGAAATTGTTTTTAAAATACAATTGTTTTTGTTATTCGACGGATCATATTATCGTAAATGTTGAAAAAATATATATTTTTATATACATTTACTAAGTAAAAATTTTATAAGACACTTATCCCATTTCCTCAAAACCAATACATCTCACCCTTTGAGCAGAAATTGCTTCGCCGAAATAGAACTACTCTCGAGTTAAAGCTTATTTATTGATTTTTTTATTAAAATCGCTTCATACATAATATAAATAAGGATAATTATTATGTTTTACTGTTAAACTTCTGGCATAATATAGTGTTTCATAGACACTATTTTAAAATAAAGAAATCGGTTTCTAGACAAAATAAGTAATTATTTTAATCAACGAAAATATTTTTTTATTCAAACTTACTTACTTTTTTAAATACAAAAATATAAACTTAAATTATAATAATCACTAACCTATCACTATAACTTTAACACTAAAAATGTAGTCGTAGAGCCTTGCTCTTGCTAGCTCTTTTATAAGAAGCGCAGTAATAGAGACGAAGCCACATGCTGTCTGTTCCCTTTTTAGTTGTAAAATGTGCGTAGTTTTTATTCAACACACAAACAAACACGCATAATATAAAATTTACAATTCAATTTATCAATTACATATATGTAGCCTTGGTAGTATCCCGTCGAGTGCGAAGAAAAAATACTATTTATTACGTAGATTCTATAAAGAATGTATTTAGGTTTAGAATAGATGAATGCTTGTGAACAAAGAACGTTAGACTTCAACTAAGTTGTTATAACTCCTTTTAAGAAGCGAGGCTAAAACATATGTAAAAGTGAAAATGTTATTATGTCTTATATATATATATATATATATATATATATACACACACACACACACACACACACTAGCAGTACCCGCGGCTTTGCCTGTGTTCAAACTTTCGATATAAACATCACTTTTATGATAATGTATGGAAGTCTGCCCGATTTGTTGACATTTGTGATTACTGCCCCACTCCCTTGACTAGTAGCATAATGACATATAGCCTATAGCCTTCCTCAATAAACGGACTATCTAAAGCAAAAAGAATTTTTCAAATCGGATTAGTAGTTCCTGAGATTAGCGCGTTGAAACAAACAAACAAGCAAACTCTGTCGCTTTATATTATTAATATGATATATATTCATATTTCGTCTTAAAGAATTATTATATGAAACAATTAAAAAAATGAATATGTAAAAATACACTTTTTTTGATTTTATGGTTTGCCAAATATGGCTTTAAGGTACAATTACATTTACATAAAATAATTAATATGAATATTTATAAAGAAAACACAGAAAAACCTATTCTGGTTTTTAAATATTATTATCATTACACAAAATGGCTGTCAAAAATTATCATAGGTACTATAATGAACTAGCGACTCACCCTCGTTCCGCTCGAGTACCTAGGTACGTTTTAACGGATATTATAGATTTTTTAGAGATGAGATATTTTCCCGCTGTAAAAAGTATCCTAAATATTGGACCCGGATAATCAGCTATCATCATACCAAATTTCATCAAAATCTGTGCAGTTGTTTTCTCGTAATGCGTTCCCAGACAGACAGACACAGACAAATATTCTAAAAACAATAAATAGATTCGGCCTCTGTATCGATAATAATGACTATTTCAATAAGGTTTTCCAAAAGATATTTAATGTACAGATTCGACTTAGTTAAAATTTAAATATGTATAGATAACTAGTTCTAAAATAATTTAAGAGTACTTATTCCATTTTCCAGAATTTTTAAATGATATGGACACTAGATTCGAAATTAATTTACAGTTGGCGAAAATGTTGCACAACAAACACACAAAAGGGAAATCCAACACAGAACCTCCTTTTTTTTAAGTCAGGTAAAGGTCATTTAGTTATATTGAAAAGTCATTTAATTATATTGAAAAAAGAATAAAATCGTATTAAATATCAAAAAATAATCATATATTTTATACAATTTCCATATACATAAACGTTTCGTACCGCACTTATTGTTTGGAGAGACGCGCCGGCGGCCCTAAACAAACCCATCAATAATTAACATCAATAAAGTAAGCGTAGCTTACAAATAAACACCGTCACAGCGGTAGGCTGCCTATTTCGTCTGTCCGTATTTAGACGAGACAATTCTATTAGGGACCATTTAATTTAATACTTTAAATATTCCCACCTAATTAACATCACTGTTTCCAGAATGTTTGGACACCCACAGTTGAAGAGCGTTAAAAAGCAAGAATCTAAGCAATTTTGGCTCACATCCATATTCATGGGTAGCCAGAAATCTTGAGCGGTGGCCTTACAGGGTGGGATTCTTCTACTGGTTTAATAAGTTTTTCGTTTGTAATTAACCTTTTGTAATGCCTCGGAGACGTTGCCACGCGTTGGACGCGCGACTACCCTACATGGACACTGCACCTCGCAGATCACCGCTTCGAATCTACATTTATTAAGTCGGCACACTGCCGAAATGATGTAAGTGCTATCTTCGTATTTTCAACTCTGTATTGAAGAAATATTCGGTAATGTTAAGGTGACATCGATTTAGATGGTTATATCGATATATTCGGACCTTCAGACAGTTTTGGATTTAATGCAACAAATGAAATGGATTGAAAATCGTTTGATCGTGTCAATAAATCGGACGTTTTAGACTCAAACGGTTAGGAGAAGACAGAAGGCCGCCACGCGACGAATTCCATACGGCTCTGAGACACGATTCCGTTGAAAATAGAGCATCATTAAGATAGGTGAGGTGTCGTGACTTGAAAAAAATTAAGGAATCAGAATCGTGGGTAAGTTAGATGAATTGAATATACTCGTAATGAGTGGTAATGTTGGCGATACGATGGTAGTCCAGACTATGTGGTACTGTCAGCCGTGATGGTCCGTCACGATCGCTTTGATTGCTAATGTGACATCGATAAATGAATTTTTCGTAACAAACCAAGTGTCACTGGTCATTTGACAAATGACTTGGCTATGTTATTTTTATACTGTGAATTGTGAAACCTAAAAGCGGTATATTTTCTTAAACAAAAAAATTCTAAAGTATGCTTTATCTGAGTTTTAGTTAGAAATCTCATAGTTAACGTATAGATAAATATGTATATAAGATAGTTTTTTAATCCAGTTCGCCTAATCTAGTAGTCATGTAGCTGAATTATGTAATATGTTTTTTCTTCTTACTTTTACCAATTGTCTTAGTGTTTAGATAATTTATATGCGTGTTTTTCTTATTTTTATGTCCAACATTTCAAACACTATGTTACTACATAATTCGATAGAGTAAGTTAAGATTTATTTATCACTAATATATCAAAAATTTGTAACTGGTTTCAAAGTGATTTCGCGATCTGTCCCAAATTACCAAATATTACAGGTACCATTTATGATAATACTTTCTTAGATTTACGCGAATATCGCGACATCTTAAATAAAATATTTTCGGATTATCTCGCGGATTTATTTTGATTTTTGGTTCCCGATGTTTCGAATGCTTTACAGTAATCATGGTCACGGGAGAGACTAAGGTTTTAGACGTCTCCCGTGACCATGATTGCTGTAAAACAAACGTGGGCAACCAAAATGAAAATAAATCCTCGAAATAATCCGAAGAGATAGTCTTATTTAAAATATAATTTATGATTTAAATAAAAATAATGGATACAAAATGAATAACGTATAGGAAATTCCTTTACTTTAATCATTCAATTCTTCACTTTAAAAGCACAACACCACCCAATTAGCCCAAGTAATATCAAAACATAAATAAGTCGTAAACAAAATCGATACAAAATTTACTGCCTAAGATTTGACAAAAAATTTACTTACAATTGCGAGTGGTGCATCTACATGACAATGCCTATATGTGGCTCGTTTCATACTTGTAAATACGTTATTGTATCTTATTGTATCCAACGACCGTCTATCCGTCTGTCTGTCCACTTGATTTGTTCGCATCTCCCGTATAATGAAGGTGCAAGCCACTGACAGGGCACTTGCGATACTCGATGATCGATTTCCCGATTAAAAACGATTGTTGAGAGCACAATCGATTATACTCCCGGTTGTCGCTTAATTATGGTTGACGTTAATACTTCGTAATTTAGTTGTTACGGAAGTTGATTTGTATGCGTATTTAAATACGGTCTTTAGAAGGCCAAAATGGCGGAATAAAATATTTTTCTAAGATTTATTTTTGGTTCTAGTTGTTGGAATTGGTTATTGTTTTTGTTTTATTTCAATAATCTTTAATTATTATGAATATTTTACGTCATTAATTTACTTAATTGTATAATGACAATTTAAAACCTTTAATTAATAGAGGTATTAGCGCTCAATGTTGGTTTTAGCTTGAATATTTCTTTCTAATAAAATAATATTATATAGTCGCCATATAAATATGATGTTTTTCAAAAATTTGTTGAAATTGCATCGTTATAAAATTGTGGAATTTGGATAGTGATGTTGAAAACATAGCACCTGATATGTCGAACTGACGATGTAACCACAACGTATTTATGCAAGTGGGAAATTTTAAGAGAAATTGATTTTAATACACCCCCTTAAAGGATGATTTTCAGAATAAAAAATATCCTACGTCCTTTCCAGAGTCTCAAACTTTCTTCTTACCAAATTTCATCTAAATCGGTTCAGTATTTCTTGAGATTTTTTCGTCACAAACATACAAAAATTCAAATCTTTTCTCCTTATAATAGTAGTGTAGATTAACATTAAAATATGAAATTATTTATTTTATTTTTCTATCTTTAGTTTTATATACATTTAGTTTTTCCAATTACTTGTACACCTACAAATTTGCATTTTTGTGCGGCTAAATTATAATTAATTCTAATAGAAAATGATATAAAATCATTGAACATACGTTGTTTAAACAAATTAAACAATCACAAATCAACAGTTCTTACCAATTTTTCAACGAAAACTTCAAATAATGTATATCTTTCAATTTCGCCGTTCCAGATTTCAATCCAATAAAAGGTAATAAATAGTTACACGTATTTCGGCACCGTAAAACGGTAAAGTCGTCCTGCGCGGGCGCATCCTATTAATCACTCTTGTTAAACTCTGAGATACTGAGATAAGGTCGAAAAATAACGCCTTCTAAATGAGTTATGCACTTTGGTCATTACAAATTAACTGTTTGGCTTATGGCTATTAAGGAAGATGTGTTATCAGTGATAATGTTCTGTAAGTGATGGGCGGCATCAAAGAAATTACGGTTGTATGTAAAAAATACGATATTACCACTTACCATCAGGTGAATCGTCTCGTTAACCCCCTTATATTATAAATTATAAAAAAAATACTGTTTTTTTTTTTACTTTTTTTTACATTTTTATCGACTAGGTAAATGAAGAAGAAAATACACAAATATTAAAAACATATATTGTCTGTCTTTTTAATTTACTTTTAATTATTTTAAATAAAATTAATATATTCGCGTAAATCTAAGAAAATATTACTTTTAATTTGTTAAAATAATGTATATTTTATTTAAATACTTACCTTGACTTTAAGTTCCATGGTCAAAAATCCTTAAGATGCATTTGACTTACCTGAAAATAACAAAATTAGAAAATTAGATTTTTCAAACATCAAAAATATTTTTTTTTAAACTTACTTTTTCCAATATCTAATAAGTACATATCATTAATATATAACAAATAAAAAAAATAACATCTATTTTATTTCTAAATCAACAAAACATTTCTGAATAAGCAAAATTCAATTCGATTCACAAATCAAAAAACCTGAAAGGGTGCATTAATTGATCAGTGTCAATAATGACATATTTATGTGTTCGAGAAATGTAACAAAAAGCAAGTTATCAATTTTATATTAGAGGGTCCGTCATAGCGACCGGCGCCTGCGCCCATGTACCGCCTAAAAACTTACATCATGGATAGTTTCAAATACAGTAGACGGAATTTTTAGCACAGTGTAGCCAAAATATAGATGAAGCTTATATTATACACTAATATTATAATTTACACTAATATTATAGAGAGGCAAGATTTGTATTTTCGTATGTTTGTAACGAATAAACTCAAAAACTACTGGACCGATTTAGGTGTTTGATAAGATAGTTTGAGAGGGAAGGACATAGGATATTTTTTATTCCGGAAGTCATCACTTAAAGAGGTGAAAATGGGGATAAAAGTTTGTATAGGGAACCAATCTAGGGATGAACTCGAGCGAAGTTGATCGCTAGTTTCATTAATATAGAACTATGCTAACTATAAATGCGATATTTTTTTTGTATGTATGTGTGTTTGTTTGTTTGTTTGGAGTTGATGGATTTGTAACTACATACATATATATAGACAACGAGTAGTTATAAAATTAGCCAAAAGATGGCGCTGCCTATATAAATAATATTACAAAAACAAAAGCTTTCCCGGAAGCGAAGCGAGGGTATGTTGCTGATTATTAATATGACTTTCGCTCGAGTTCATTGTGTCGTACAGACTTTATTGTAACGTAGGTCGCGTGTTCAGTTCCCGTACAGAGTACCTAAATATCGTCCACTCCAGCTTCAGTCGACTTGTTCTTACGTGAATACAATAGCCTATCCTAATAAACAGCTCATCTTATCCCACGATACTTACTCTCTCTTGCAGCGTGTAAATAAACAAACTAGCAAACAATTTTATGGCATTAATAAGTATTTCCATCCCTTAATATATTCTAATAAATAAATATGTTGGAACATTAACACACAGCACCATCTAGTTCCATGGTAAGCTACAAGGCTTGTGTTATGGATACCAGGTAGTTGATACACTACACATATTTATATAACTTTAAATACAATAATTTATAGTCTAGAGTACATACATTCGTGCTCATAACACAAATGAATGCGGAACTCAAACCCGCGACCGCTGACACAGCAAATACAACTACAAACGAGCCAAACATGTCATCAATATCAAACTGTATATATCTACAGATATAATTTGAGCCCAAAGAGTCTACTAAATATAACCTTAAACACCAGAGAGGCCATGATAAATGATTTTCATCTTTGCTCTAAGCAAAGTACTCGCTAGTGGCATCCTCATGAGGGTTGGCTTTAACTTGTTCAAATGAAAATACTAAATGTTTCAAGACTGAACGTTCATTTGCCTTAAAATTATTGGAGCGAGAGAGACCCTAGTAACATTTCTGTATTCAAAATTCTTGCTATTTTGAGCTGTATTGTCATTTTAAGCGAATAGCTAAAAATCCTTATTTAGGCTAGATTAAGCATTTTCATCACCAACAGCAGACACTAGCCTCGAATGAGAATCAAACTTGCAATACCTTTACCACAAGGACAGTCGGAGATGTTACAACTCTATAGTGTTTAAAAATCTAATATAGCATCTCTAAACAACTTTGAAGCATATATGTACGTAATAATTATAATATCAAAAATCACGTTGCAAAAACTTTATCATAAATTACTAAAATTCATCTCAATTTTGCTATACTCTATCATTGATTTAGACAAAAGCAAGAAATAAATGTGGCGTTTCAATAAAAAGTCGAATATGATTCAAACAGTCACATAGTCGACTTTGTATTTTAATACTTAATGCCAGCGATGGCATTCATCTACGGGTTTACTCACAGTTTGGAAGGTTAGTTTGTTTATCATTCATAGAAATAAAAGGTTTTAAACACTTTATTTTAAGATATAAATCAAAAGCACTATAATAATGCGAATTTCGGAGTTTTATAAAAAGATTTAGCGACTCAGTACTCACCCTACGTTAGTAAGTTTTAAAAGATAGGATAGATATCTCAGAGATGAGATATTTTCTCGCAGTAAAAAGTACCTTATATGTTGACCCGGATAACCAGCTATCATCATACCAAATTTTATCAAAATCTGTCCAGTAGTTTTCTCGTGATACATTCCCAAACACACAGGAAGACAGACAAAAATTCTAAATAAAATATATGTAGATTCGAGCTCTATATCGATAATAAATAATGTCTATTTCAATAAGATTTTTCAAATAAAATTTAATGTACAGATTTGACTCAGAATTTTATTATATGTATATATTATATTTATTCAAATTTAGCAAGAAATAAAGAAAAGGGAGCAACGCACATGAATTTTCTAAACTTATAAGCCGTAATAGTATTAAACATTTTACACAAAAAACTATGTTTTAAATTTTTATGAAAAAATATTAAATCTTCACAATTCATAAAAAAAAAAGATATTCTAAACAAAACTAGAAAATAAAACTGTATATTAAAACTAAACATAAAAATACTAACTAAGGCAAGCAAAGTCGCGCGCAATCACTTGTCGTAACGAAATATCCGCGGCCAGTGTTTTGCGTCGGCGGCTACTGTCGGGATATTTTTCCGTTTATTATGCTCTTAATGTGACAGACTGAATGTATTGTGCTTTATTTATGTCCTTTCTATTGGAGACACAGAACAAGATTGTTGTTTGGAAGTGCCGCAATATGTTATTGTGAAAATGTGTTTGTTTACACTTTATATCGCCATAAACATACAATAAAGTTTTGTCTATAAGATAGATATATAAATATGTTGGGACATTTACACACAGCACCATCTATTTCCATGGTAAGCTACGAGGCCTGTGTTATGGATAACAAGTAAGTTGATACACTACACATATATAACTTTAAATACATACATATTATATACTAGCGACTCACCCTCGCTTCGCTCGGGTTCGTCCCTAGGTACGTTTAACTGCTGAACTGAGCTGAACGTTGATAAGTCAGTCAGTGAGTCGCGAGTAGTGAATAAAAATAGTAATTGCGAATGTACCTTAGGTGATAGACATATATATAATATTGCGAACTTGCCTGTATAACTTTTTAAGACCTACAATTTTCTAGTACATCGTTTTGATGTATATCTTAAGGTTCAGTCAGCGTTAGCCATATAAACTAAGGACGACTCAATATAACCAGTCATTGTGTTTTCCCGCTGGAACGAAAAATGTGCCTGTAGTAAAAGGTATCCTAAATGTTGACCCGAGTGATAAGCTATCACTATAATAAATTTAGTCAAAATCGGTTCAGTACTTTTTGCGTGAAACGCGTACAGACAAGAGACCAACAGACAAACAGACAAAAAATTTAATAACTATAGTTTTGGGGTCTATATTGTATACATAATACGTTACAGTCATTTTTTTTTTTAAATATTTCATGTACAGATTTCCCTAAGTTACTGCTTTATTATAGTACCTATAGATAATATGTATATATTATATACATATGTCCTAGCACTTTATTAGATAAAGCAAGATCTATATTTTGTTACGCGTTCATTCAAAAGTGTTAAATAAAACATTTACGGTAAAAATACCATCATCATCTTCAACGTTCATAATTTTTTGGTTTCAATTTTCACATATTGTCTCTTTAACCGAGAATCGTACCCGTTACATGTGAAATACAAAGTCAAAGCCATTTAGATACACTCACTGTGCAATAATAATCGATATTAAAACTCAAAATTTTAATTAAATTAAAAAAAAAAGAATTTTTAATCTGGCCTTCATAAAACAAAGTAACTCTTCCTTTATCAAATGTAATAATTATTTATTTTCATATGAAATATGTAGAAATCTCGACCGCAATCAAACCAAATTTATTCGACGGTAAAAGCTGAAAGTACGACTGGTAACGTGTTATCATTTATAGTTTATTTTATACGATGGAATGTACCGCATTTATCGTGTATATTGGAAACAATTTATTGATGCCTGAAATTTGAAAATTCTCTATTAAAATATTAATTAATCGCATGTCTATATATAATTCAGACGCAATGGTAGCGTCTAGTCTTAAAATATGTTATCATTCCGTAGACTTCACTTGATGTACATCGAATCGAAATAAGCACTTTTCAACCTAAAACTATGCATAATATACAAATAATTATATTATAATTTGAAATTAAAACGGTATATAGCCTGCATACTAATTGTAGATCTTTATGCAGATCTTGAGGTATCACACTTCTTACTAATATTATAAATGAGAAAGTTTAGATGGGTGTTTGGATGCTTGTTACATAATTACTATATATTAGCGTGTAACTAATAGGCCACAAATGCTATCTGCTTTGTTTATTTTATGATGTTAGTCAAAAAGACATAAAGAAGAACCCTCAGACGCCTTGTTGACGAGACGAGACCAACTCTTAAAATTATGGCTGCAAGAAAAGTCGCCTAGTCCTGAAATATATTTAAACAATTAAATTTTTATTTTTCAATATCATAAAATAGAGAGCAGCCTCATATTAATGGGTTCATAAAGTACTGTTCTGACATTAATCAAATGTTACTTTTTACACGTATGATATAAAAACCAAACTAAATCACTTTCGTGATAGGTGAACAATAATATACAAGTACAAAGAACAATTCAAACATAAAAATTTTGTGGGCAAGTGGTAAGATAGTATGGCGCTTATCTTACCTGACAAGATGTTCAAGTTAATCAAGAACTCAATAAATGTTATCTTTATGTTATAAAATCTCTGTTATTTCAAAAATATTGTTCATAATCATATCTTAAATATTTTCAATAAGAAGATCTAATTTAGACTGTTTATTCGTCCTCAAGTCACCAGAAGCGAGAGAGGGTTGAGTTTTTATGAAGATGCCTCCAGTCTAGATGATTATGATAAGTCGATACAAATATTACAGATAAATGATATGATAAAAGATATCGTTTCCCAGAGAAAAATAATTTTGTGCCTTTGTCTAACCGAGAAATTCGACGCAAAAATAACACGAAGGCATGCGTTGCGTCAAAAATAAATTATTTATCTGCTAAAATCGATTCACGTATTAATTCGTTTTTGAAATATCAGCCATCAATCATAAAATCCTTGTTATCGGAGAGCATCACCGGGAACCGAACTCCGATACCTTTATTTCTTGCCGGGCGTAACAATTAGCTATTGTGTATTGTATTTTGAAATGGTGAATTAGTTGGGCATTTCGCAAAAACCTTATTTTATTGGTATCACCAATCGATTTATTTTGGTATGAGTAAATAAATACGGTTAATGTTCCGGACAATTGATGGCGCTCTTTGAGGTACCGATAGCTACTTTAAGTATGAGATCGCTCGTATTTCGTTACTTAATAATGTTTTTAGCTGAGTTTTAAAGGACAGGATTTTTAACTTTTTTTTCAATGTTAAATTCAATTAAAAATCGAAAGGTTGACAGTTATTTAAGTCAAAATTAAAGTATAGATATCCGTGATCATACATGACGTGGGAAATAGTGGAAGAGATACTTCATGGATAGTTACGACTCTTGTTTTTGCTTTTATGATTAACAAAATATGTTATAAATATGACTTTTTTACACAATTTTATATAAAAAAATTATCGCCATACTTTATTTGCATGTAGATATAAATAGAAATGTCACCGCAGATGTTACATACATTTGTAAATTTTCATACTACAATGTTACATACAATAAAAACATCGTCATTACACCACCAAAGCAATAGCATGAAATATCGAGACATGTTTAAACACGTTTATATAAAAAAAAAAAGAAAAAAAAAACAGAGTACAGGACTGCACGCTGTTCATCTGACAATGGTCGCTGCGACCTTTGCTTCGGAACGATATCGTATCGCATCATCTCGGCTACCGATCCGACCCTTTAACCTTAAGGGTGACCAAATATTTAACTGTACAATCTGGACAATTCTATCCTTATTTAGATCATATTTTATATACTGACGACACGTTTGGCTCAGTTTGTAGTGCCCATACTTGCTGTGCCAACGATCGCGGGATCGAGTCCCGCTGGGCATTCATTTATGTGATGAGTACGATTGCTTGTACTCCAGTCATGGTTATTTATATTTATAATATGTATGTACTGCCTCGGTGGTGTAGTGGCTAGCATGTACGGCTACACATCCTGAGGTCCTGGGTTCGAGTCCCGGGTCGGGCCAAGTTTAGTTATTGAGTCTTTCTGTATAGTAAGCCTCAGTAACAGCCCGGAGTTGGGAAGTTGGCGGTGTTTCACCCCCGTGCCTCGGAGAGCACGTAAAGCCGTCGGTCCTGCGCCTTAACTCTCACCGGTCGTGTAGAGTAGTCGTCCCACCGGAGTATGAGAGTGACAGGAATAGAGAGTGCACATGTGTCTGCGCGTACGCTTGTGCACTATAATATCTCCTGCGCAGTTGGCTAGTCTCAATGATATTAGCCGCCGTGGCCGAAATCGGTCAGGAGGACATTATTATTATTATTATGTATGTATTTAAAGGTCTATGTATGTAGTGTTTCAACTATCTGGCATCCATAACAAAAGCCTCGTAGCTTACCATGGAACTAGATGGTGCTGTGTATTAATGAAAAAGAAAAAAATGATATAGTAAACGTGCGAATCATCATTGCTTACTCACGACATATGTAATTGAAGTTAACTAATCGTTTAGTTAGATGATAATTCAGACCTTTTAAAATCCCACTGCTGGGCTTACCTCCGTTTAATGTAAAAGATCAGTCCATAGTCCACCACGCTGACCAAGTTGGCCTGGCGGGTTGCTAGACATTACAAGTCTTTCCATTAGTTAAGTTTTTTCAGACAGTTACACGTTACGATTATTACACAGGACAACAGCATGTATGTTGCATGAAGTTTTGTACTTGAATCTGAATAGTTTTTCTACGCTGATTTCAAAAAACTAAACTGTTTTCTTGTAGCAGCTCTAGTTTTACAGATATGAGGTGACGCAATTTTATACTAAAATGCACATAGTTTCAGATATAAAAAATTATTAAATATACGTAGTCTGAATAAAATTGTCTTTTATATGATTTACTCGCATGAGGTATGTTAGGATTATTATTCTGAATGTTCCAAGAATAATCAGTCATCATATTTACGTTCTAGTAATCCTGGTATCTCTCCTCCATAGTGCCTAGTATCCTGGTGAAAGCGCGTTCCTCTTTTTAACATTTCTATTAACCCCAGTTTTATATGCTAATATTGTACGATCTATAGATGCTAGTAGAGTATTAATAACTACTAAATTGTTTTCTTTAGTAAAGAAATAAAACTGTTTTCCCTGTTACGGTAATACGATTATTGCGTTTCTTTCGTCAACAGATTTTTTCTTTCAATCGGGAAACTAGAATTTCTAATGCAGGATTAGAAGTTAAAGGTTCCTTATTAAGTCATTTAGATCGTGTTGGCTTAGTGGTCGAGGATAACCGAGGTTGTTAAGATCACTGTCGCCACTATTGTTGTAATTATTGGTTTATTGGCTGCACTATTCTGGATGTTCCGAGGATGTATGGTTGCTGTGGTACTAATGTATCACTAATATTCAGGACCAGTCTTATAGCAGATTGTAAGCTGGGATAAATCCATTTAGAGCAATTTTTACGGTTCATTGGTATGATTTTCGAAACACCAGAAATAACAGTGGTCATGATGATTTGATGATTCACGCCAGGTTACTGCAGCTTTGTACTTAAAAGAGGCTCTTTTTTTGTTAGCTCATAAATGCAAAGGCTCAACACAGTTTTTACACACCAAAATAGGTATCCAGAGCTTGGCGTTTGTTGGCAATGGAAACCCGAAGTAGTCAAAGTTGCTTTTTTCACGAAGTCGGACACCTTCAAGTGGAATTTTTGTACATATATTCGTCACAAATAACACAAAAATAATTGAGAATATTTAAAGATGTCCTTCTTGAGGAACTCATAATGAATATTATACAGAAACTAGTTTAGTTGACTGCTACTCATAGAAATTGTCGACTACTTATGTTAATTTAAGACGGTACCTATATCTCAAAAACTAGAGCTGCTACGAAAAATCTGAGAGTAGATTTGAAATCAGCGCACCAAAATTAGTAAACAACAGTAGAAAAACTTCATGCAACAAAAAAATATGTCGATTTTGTTGTCCTGTGTTATTATTTCCTTCAGCGTAAAGTAAAATTGGTAATCATCTTGAAAATAATACACATATGAAAACATTAGAAGTGCGAGAACCGGGGCGGGGTTTAACTCGCTTTATTTGGTTATCCAAGAGAGCGCGTTGCAACTGGACTACCAACTCTTGCAGTATCGTTTAGTTAATATTTTCAATATATTATTATTTAACAAAAAGAACCTATATAAAAAAGTCAATCACATAAATTATCTTTATGCAAAAATAATTCAAATCGTTACAATGCTAAGAAAAATAAGGTTAAACTAAAAAAATGTATAATAAAAAGTAAAATTAATATCATTAATATTATATAAATCTATACAGATAAATAAAATTGGAGTGTCTGTTTGTTATATTAAAATAACTGCTTTTTACTAAATACGTATGGATGTATACACGGTACATATACCAAAACAACATTTTTTACAATTTTTGTATGTCTGTGTGTCTTTCTGTCTGTCTGTCTGTCTGTTTGTTCCAGCTAATCTCTGAAATGGCTGGACCGATTTTGACGGGACTTTCACTGGCAGATAGCTGATATAATAAGGAGTAACTTAGGCTACTTTTATTTAAGAAAAAATAATAATTTTGTTTTGAGAAGCAATCTAGGGACGAACCCGAGCGAAGCGAGGGTGTGTCGCTAGTCATACAATATGTATAATCAAACACTTGTCAGAAAAATACGAGTCTACGGTATTTATCGAGGCGTAAAATTTAAATGGTGTCTTCATGGTGTCTCTACATAGAGCTCCTGTTATTTCAATGTAAAGCCATTGTGTCCCGAGTAAATACTCCGATATTCATAAATAACTAATTCCGTCACCTCGTATATCATGTTTGTTGTGTATTAAACACATTACTCATTGGATTTGATGATCATCTGGCACAGTGGACGAGTATCAACTTAGTCGTAGGATCAATTCCCGATCGAAATATATTTGTATATAGCCAGTATATTATCACGCAATATTACTGTTGAGAAGTGAACCTACTAACTAGAGAAAGGGTGCAGAATGCTAATATATTTTTTTAGATTATGCATAAAAAATACATTAAATCAATAAAAAAAATATTACACACACTACCATGTATTTGACACACCCACGCATATATACTCTCTTGTTTATTGTTAAAGTCTGTGGTCAAATTGAGAATAGTTTAATATTGTAATATACGCAAGACAATAAATATATAACTTAATGAATTATGGTTGATTTTCAACCACGCGGCGATCGCTAGTTCGATTAGATGGGTGGTAAAAACTTCATTTCATAATGCAAATTTGCTCTCTATAAAAAATACCATAAATATTCTCTATAAAAATATCCATTACCAAATTATTTGAAAATAAAATTATAAATAATACATTTTTAAACAAGTGTAACTCTAAAACTCACGCCGAAGGTCGCGTAGTATGAAACTTTAAGACGTTTTAACTTAAATATTAGAAATAATATTATTTTTACGGAAAAAAGCGTGCTACTGAAAATATCCCATATCTCAAAGACTACTCAACGCATCTCCTTCATTAATTTTGTTGATCATTCAAATTAAATACAAAAGTGCGACCATATTTCATAGACTTTTCCTGGGAATGTCCAAGATGTAGCTCATATCAACGTTAACTCTCGATTCTATAAATTTCTATGATATATAAATGATTATGAAAGTTTCAAAAAACTAATTAAATGCAAGCTTTCGGCCAATTATAATGAATTAAATCTAATGAGTTCAAGCTCGATGGTTCTATTAGCCACTGAAGTACCGATATTCAGGTCAAGGCAAATCGTCATCAGTCGATGGTATAAAATTATCGTATTGTGTTCCGGATACTACATTTTTAAATTGTTGAAAATTATAAATAAATATGTAGGGACATTAACACACAGTACCATCTAGTTCCATGGTAGCTACGAGGCCTGTGTTATGGATACTAGATAGTTGATACGCTACACATATATAATTTTTTCAAATACATACATATTATAAATATAAACACCCATGACTGGAGTACAAACATTCGTGCTCATCCCACAAATGAATGCCCCCAGTAGGACTCGAACCCGCGACATGGCACAGCAAGTTAGGTCACTACAAATTGAGCCAAACGTATAATTAGATTGGAAGTGCCTTCCAAAATTTGGTTCCATATTTATTGCTAAAAATAACATCGATACTTTTGTATAGATGGTATTTGTATGGATACTAAAAAATATTTATCCATTTTCCATTATCTATCTATCTATCTATCTATATATATATATATATATATATATATATATATATATAAAAAAGGCAAAAGTGATTGACTGATGTATCAACCCACAGGCCAAACTCTTAAGGCTAGAAAATTGAAATTTCGCACACGTATTCCTCTTATGACATAGGCATAAATTAGACTAAGAAAGGGTTTTTCAAAATTCAACCTCCAAGGTGATGAAATAGGGGTTAAAAGTTTGTATGAAACTTTTTATTACTTTAACATATTTTCATGAAATTTCGTATGAATTAAGTACGGCAAAAAAAAAGAGTTACGTGTTTCAGCGTTTTCCAAAATTCAAACCCTAAGAGGGTCAAATAGGGGATGAAAGTTTGTACGAAACCTTTTTAGAGTTTTTGTTGTAGTTTAGCGCAAGCGAAGCTGCAGGTTCTGCTAGTCGTTAATAATCGAAATAATTAAATTCTACAATGTGTAGATGTTTTTGTGGCATAACGTCTTAATGAGACAGAATGATGTACCAACTGGGCAAAAATATAATCGAGAGCAGTTGGGAAAAAGTGTCGATCGCTGATATATATCATGTTGTGACGGCTGTTATGATTCATCGCTGGGTGACTTAATAAAGTGCGAGACAATTGCTCTGCCGTATAATTTTTAATTGATTAAAAGAAAATTTGGTGAAACCATAATAACATTTAGTTATATCTGTTAATATTTAAGAATACTATTATTTTTCACTTTCTAACAGTTCAAAAATCAATTTAAGGTCAATAATTCAAATTTTTAAGAAACAAAAGTTTGTGGGATTCCCCGTTAGAAGCTCTTAGTGTGACTGTGAATACTTAGAAAGTATAACATAATTCTGAACGCTTTCTTTATATCCATGATTAAGTAACAACCATCAGGTCGCTTCATTCCATCATATTTGTATTATAAATTCAGTAAAGTTTTATGTCGCTTTTCTCCTCCATTCAACTGACGGTGTTTTTGCACACAAACAAACACACAAATCATGATTATCGTTGAACTGTGACAAATGATTGATCACTGACGAATGCTATTATATCGAACAAAGGTAAATATCTAATGTGCCAAGCAAACCACACCCTTCTATCCTAGTTAGTAAAGCTTTCATAAGCACTAATAAAAAGCTGAACGTGCAAAAAGCTATGAAATATGAGTAAGTTCATTCTTAAACGATGAAATAGGTACCAAAAAACTATACTGAATTTGATGGTAATTGCTCCAAATCGGTAACCGATGTTGTGATAACACTTGATTCATATGTTACATTTATGAAATTTTGTACATTTTTTGTGCAGAAAATTGCAATTCGAAATCTACTGGATATTACGCAAGATAAAACCGTACTGTATAATTTCGTTAAAAATATGACAGGAAAAGGCTGTTAAATTTCATTTGTCTGCGATGATACAATTTTTTTTTTATAAAATATTCGTTTTTTCGATAATGCGACAGAAATTACGATATAATTGTAATACGAGTACTATACTGAGTTACTTCTAATGCATACTTTGTTGTTTTATTGTTGTATACAATCTAGGTGAGATCTAGAAGCCTAGAAAACTTAATGTATATATTAAATTCATTAAGAGAACAATATTTTTTTCCCCTAGTTTTAAAATACACTAAAATAGATTTTCAAAACCTAATATATTAGGTTTATTTTTTTTATTATTGAATATTCATATATGAATTTGAATAAAAAATATGAAATATTATGTTAGCATTTTCAAACGTATCTAACATACAATATTGATTAAAATAGCTTTATATAAACCTTAGTCTTTCCCGTGATCATGATTGCTGTAAAGCATTCGAAACGTCGCCAAATAATCCGAAAAGATATTTATTTTTTAAATAATCACAAGTTGTTTTCCTTTTCTTAAATTATTTATATTTTCAGTACAACTACTGTTTTCCGTATAAATTTACCTTATATATAAAACTTTATGTACTTATTTTTTATTTTACCAAATTAAAACGAAAACTTTTTAGTGAAAACAAAATGAATACTGAGCCTGTATTATATAGAATTCAATTTAATAATTTAAACTATAGATACCACTTTTTACTATTTTCACTCACGTTTATTATAATTATTATAGAGAAAAATATAATAACCTCTTTGATATCAAGTTGATTGATGCACCTATACGTCTATGTATACTGTATACATACATATGCATATAGGTACAAGTCCTGACAGGACTCAATTCGTGCTATCGGCCATCCTGTGTGGTCCTTACGTAGCGCCACAAAAACCTATCGATTCGCTTTTTGCAACCAGACAATAACAGATCTACCCTCATAAAACAAAACACAAATAAAACTCAACCTTATGTACATATAATTAAGGAGATATCACGTAAAATTCATATGCAAGTTAATTTTTGTCAATTGATGGAAAAAAAATATTATATAATTGCTATAGGACCTGTCAGAGGCGAACGATTTCGTCGCGACGGCTATCTTGCAGTCGGTCAAATAAAAGGTTATTAGGTATATTTGGAATTTATGCCTTCCGCGAAAAAAGACCACCCTGCTGTTTACAGTAGGTATGACTATTCATTGGATATTGTTTCATCAATTTTGGTTTAATCAATTTACGGCACGCATGCGGTAGAAGCTTTTGTAGGCATCGTACTTCAATAAAACCAAGGCGTCGCAGCGTGAGATGGAAAAGTATAAAAAATTCGCAAACATTGTGTGGCGAATCGATAAATATCACTTGAAGAACTGAATTGTGTGCGAAACGATAATTTTTTTAATGTTCTGTATCTGTGAATTATACTTAATTGATAAATTTAAACATAATTATAATAAAGTATAATAATAATAATCAATTGCTAACAAATATAAATATGTTAATATAAATATGTTGGGACATTAACACACAGCACCATCTAGTTCCATGGTAAGCTACGAAACCTATATATAGCCAAAATAACTATAGCTAGAATTATAAATGATTGTGAATTTTACGTTTCATCTGTAACTATTATAAATCTTTAATGAAATATTTTTAATTTAAACCTATTTGAAACAATAAGTTTTGAAAAAATCATATGTTTAGGTGGCAATGCTACATTTCTAAAGGAACCCAACAATTTCCATGCGTTTCTTCAGCTCGTTAAATCACAGATTGCCACTCTAATGAGAACAGCTGGAGTCATCACAGCAGGTCAGGATGCTGTCGCACTACGTAAATATTTATGTATGTACAAAATATGTATATTGAATGCGTGATTTTTCTTGAAACTTAAAAAAAAAATTGGTTGAATTATTTTAAATTTTTTAATTTACATTTGTGGTAGTAATGTAAGAAACCTCAAAAATAAATATAAAATTCATATATTTTTTGCTATCCACACTTTCATTTGGCTTCATTTAGTTACACAATATCTTGTCTTTTAGTCTGAGATGCACAAAAGGACGATGTAGCTTTTTTTTTTAAGATCTTGCAATCAGTCTTCTTGACTATGAGCAGATGAGGTGTAAGAATGTCAGTGGCAGGGGAAGGTATTCCTCAGTAGGAATTTTTGCCTTCTTTAATTACAATACAGGACGTACAGTACAGGACGATGTAGTTACAAAAAACATCCTACTAATCCTACTAATATTTTAAATGCGAAATTTTGTGAGATATATGGACGTTTGTTACTCTTTCATGTTGAAACTACTGATTGGATTTTAATAAATCTTTACAATAGTATAGCTCATACATCAGAATAACACATAGGCCACTTTTTGTCCCGGAAAAATGTACGGTTCTCGTGGGATAGACTTGTTTTTGTTTTTCTAGAGACGAACCCGAATGAAGCGGGGGTGAACCACTAGTTTAATATATAAAGCAAAAATCTTAATGTATTTTTTTTTCAAATGTGTACAAAAGAGCATTAAATCAGTTAAAATATTCGTGTAAATTAGTTATCCGTCCACGTACAGCCAGATATAACCATGTTCCCGTGTTTAACACGCTCTTATTGGATACAAAAAACTAAACAATGGTTAAATGTAACAAAAATATCGCATTTTCAATCCAATGTTTATCTGTGTTCGACAAAATCAACGCATTAAATAAAATTTTATCAATGGAATGTGCTATTTATGATTCAGTTATTTGGCGACACGTTTGTCTCAGTTTGTAGTGACCCTACTTGCTGTGCCAGCGGTCGCGGGATTGATTCCCGCTGGAGG
Source organism: Fabriciana adippe (assembly GCA_905404265.1). Classification (NCBI taxonomy): domain Eukaryota; kingdom Metazoa; phylum Arthropoda; class Insecta; order Lepidoptera; family Nymphalidae; genus Fabriciana; species Fabriciana adippe. The sequence continues at coordinate 2,299,864 of FR989993.1, forward strand.
CATTAATTACAGGAGCCTCGTAGCGTTATATGTATAGTTGTTGGTACATTAACTCACAGCACCACCTAGTTCCATGGTAAGCTACGAGGCTTGTGTTATGGATATCAGATAGTTGATACACTACACATATATAACTTTAAATACGTACATATTATAAGTGTAAACATCTACGACAGGAATACAAGCATTCGTGCTCATCACACCAGTGAATGCCGAATGCTCGAACCCGCGACCGCTGGCGCAGAAAGTAGAGTACTACAAACTGAGCCAAACGAGTTGTTCAGTCCAGTTTGTGTTATATTTTCAGCTGTGATGACTATAATATGAAGAGCTATTTTCAATTTATTGGATATATCAATTTCAACAGGTATTTAATAAATTTAAAAATTATACTTTGCAATAAATGAAATAAAAATCCCATTACCATAAAAACATAACAAGTATATAACACCTTTGAGATGTCTAACACCTTAGTCTCTCCCGTGATCATGATTGCTGTGAAGCATTCAAAACGTTGGGAACAAAAATCAAAATAAATCCGCGAAATAATGCGAAAAGATAGTTTTATTTAAAATCTATACTTATATACTTTTAATATTATAAAGCTGAAGAGTTTGTTTGTGTGGTTGAACGCGCTAATCTCAGGAACTACTAATCCGATTTAAAAAATTCTTTTTGCATTAGATAGCCCGTTAACTGAGGAAGGCTATAGGCTATATATCATCCCGGAAAAATGTACGGTTCCCGTGGGATACATTTGTTTCTGTCTAGGGGCGAACCCGAAGCGAAGCGAGGGTGTGTCGCTAGTGTCAAATATTCGCGTAAATTTAAGAAACTATTACCCATTACCATAACTTAAAACCATGGGTTTGAAATAAATTGTGAATTCGGGACACATTTTCGATGGTATTACATATTCCCCTTGCATCGTGCTATAAAAAAGTGAGATTTTATTATCAAAAAGCTATTAACAAGATTCGAAAATTCCTCGACGATGCAACACGGTTGCTGTTGTAAAAAACATCTAGAACATGCCTGTAACACGATAAAGCATGTTAGGATTTTTTTTTAATTTTGAATCTTTATCGTTTTCATGTATTTTCGGTGGTCGATTCTGTAAATGATTGATAAGTAAGGATTTTAAAAAACTTCAGAATCGTCGAGTCAAAGATGAGTTCAAAATCTTTATGAGAATTGTGTTATATATCTACATATTAATACGTGAAGAGAAAAGGAGTATGAGCTTTGGTATAATTAAAGTTTATATAAAGAAGGACTACAGAAAGCTAAAATTTATTGACTTTCTTTTACCCGCGAATCCACTCGCATATTTTATTTATATATAATTACTTCACTGCTAAAAGATGTAGCATGATGTTAGATAACTTTCATCAGTTTTACATAAGTACATAAGTTTACGTTAAGTTAACGTAAGTCCTTACATAATATTAGGATGAAAACTTTGTTTGTCTGTACGTACAAATCTCTGAATCTACGGGCCCGTTTCAAAATTCTTATAAATTTTATAAGGTATCTATATAATTTTGAAAAAAGAACCTCAATATCGATCAAACTAAATGAGTTATGGTTGATTTTCTACCACGGGGCGATCACTAGTTAGTAGTACTTCATTTATTAAAAGAACATTATGAGTGTTAGTTATTACCTAAATAAAAAGATTGCACTTATAAGAATAAACACCTTTTATCGCCTATTGTTAAATTTATTCATCGATATGATACATCATACATTCATCGATGTCACAAAATAGAATATTTCTCAGGATTTACTTGAGTCAAAATAAAAACCCAAAAGTACTGAATATATTATTAACTAGCGACTTACTCTCGCTTCGCTCGGGTGCGTCCCTAGGTACTTTTTAATGTTTTTGAGCGAAACCCTAATTCTTTTTCTAAAATAAAAGTAGCCTTAGTTACGCCTTATAATATCAGCTATCTGCCAGTGAAAGTTCCGTTAAAATTGGTTCAGCCGTTTCAGAGATTAGCCGGAATAAACAGAGAGACAGACAAAAATTTAAAAAATGTGTTTTTCCTATAAATACAGTATATAATTCCATATGCATTTAGTAAAAAGCTGTTATTTTGATATTACAAACAGACATTTCAATTTTATTCATCTGTATAGATACGAGTATACCTACTAAGAACCACTACAAAAATACAAAGTGCGCAAACGTTATTTAAACTTCGAAAACAATATAAATATAGTATATAGTATATCATCAAAAAATATCGAGTAATGTCAGAATTGAGTGCTTTTAACAAATTATGCGTTCATCTTTGTCCGACATAGAGCATCAGTAATATGTTCTAAATGTCTTTTTGCCTGTCCGTTTGACAATACCGGTATTCATGTTGTCGTCGAATTCCTGTCAAGGCTTACTAAGAGACCTAAAACATGCGGCCATTATAACCGACTCTAAAAACAGAGGAGGTACTGAACTCAGATGTATGTTTGTTTGTCTGTTTAATCGTATATTCAATATTTTTTTATTAATATTAAATTAAAATATATGGACGATTTAAAAACATTACAATTATCATTAAAATCGATTCATTAAAACCCGTTTTTAATGATTTTGGACATTCAGAACTACTTTCCTACTAAGCATTCAAAAATTTGGAAACCAAAAACCAAAATAAATGCGCTGAAAAAAAAACCGAAAAGATAGTTTTATTTACAATATTACATATTCGCGTATATCTAAGAATTTATTTTTATAGTTTTTTCATATGTAATGACAACGTTTCTTTCTGCATGTTTCTTTATAATATCCTTAATCTATACATATAATAAAATTATAACAAAGCCGAATCTGTACATTAAATATTTTTTGGAAAATCTTATTGAAATAGACTTTATTATCGATACAGATGCCGAATCTATAGTTTTTAGAATTTTTGTCTGTCTGTTTGTTACCGTAACATAGGAAAACCACTGGATAGATTTTGTGGTATGATGATAGCTGGATTATCCGGGCTGACATATATGATACTTTTTACAGCGGAAAAATATCTCATCTCAGAGAAATCTATACTAATGTTAAAGCGAAGCGAGGGTGAGTCGCTAGTTAGGAAATAAAAACAGAAGACTGCAAGGAAAACCGCATGCTATAATTATATTCTCTAGTTTCTACCAGCCCATTAAATTGTCTATTGAACGAGGTGTTGAGTGAATGAAGAGATCATTAGAATAATTCCACTCTCTACCATTCATATTGACACTGTATGATTAATCTGCCCAATAGTGTTACAATTAAAATGATTACGTACGAATTAAATTGGACTTGAGTCAAACTAAAGACCGATTTTCAAAAGAATATTTAGTTTTTTGTGTATGTATGTATGTATGTAGCCTTATAGCTTCGTTTATTGTAAACAAATTTTTGTGGTTATTTTTGAAGTAAAATTTCTTTATACGCTTGACTTGGGGGTAAGCTGGTGAATGTGTTACGAAAAAATGTACGTACGTTTGTTGCCATGATAACCGTTGTTATTGTCTCTCAAATGATATATAGTATTATATTCTTTCCTTAAATTATATTCTATAAATATATCTATCCTATTCTAATTAATTATTTAAAACATAAATTGAATTTCATAAAGAGTACCGATAACCTACAGAAGTTTTACTTCTTGCGCGTGTACACATTCATACACGCACTATTTTTTTTATTAACAGGTTTTACTCCAAGGGTGATCTATATTATAAATGATATTTAAAAAAACAACCGTTGAGAGTGGAAAAGTTATTCCAAAACTTTATTTTGGAGTCGTTGTAACTTTTATATATAAAAAAGATGTACCTATATATTATTATTTTTTTTAATCAAATACAATATTTATTAGTTATCAGTTTGAATTAAACTCACCATAATATACTTTTTAGGGTTCCATACAAATTGCAATCTTGATAAAATGCTGAGGCGACGCCTTTCTGTATTTTTCTATACTATATGCAATAATGTATATCTATACTAATATTATAAAGAGAAGAGAACCGAAGAGAAAAGAAACTTGATAAGAAGATAGTTTGAGACCCTGGGAGGGATATAGGATAGTTTTTATCCCGGAAATCATCCCTTAAGGGAGTAAAAATAGGGATGAAAGTTTGTATGGGGAATCAATCTAGGGACGAACCCAAGGGAAGCGAGGGTGAGTCGCTAATAAATGATAAAAAATCTAAATTAACATTTGAAATTGGCAAAAATTAGGTAAATATTACAATTTCATAGCTTAAAGAACACCCTAAGACTTTGGTCGACAATGGGAACAAAGAAAAACATCACTCTTTACTTGCACGCATAACTATATAAAAATAAAAAATATTTTTCTGTAATAGCGAAAATACGTAATACCTTCGTTTTTTTTATTATATCCTAAGTACACATACCTGTAATGCGCACACTCATCCTTTTAATACTTTCCTATTTTTTGATTAAGACCTTTTTTATTAGCGTTTTTTTTATAAATTACGTTTTTTATAGATATTGGTAAAAAGTAAATAAACCGGCCAAGTGCGAGTCGGACTCGCGCACGAAGGGTTCCGTACCATTATCTATAAAAACAGCAAAAAAAAGAGTCCCCAATAAATATTTGTTTTATATTAATTTAATTATTTATTTTTAAAGTGAATATATAACTAAATATTCTGTGATTATTTCAAGCGTCTACCTGTTGCCGTTATCAATATCAAACAACAACGAGCAAAAAAATCACGTTCTTTCATGGGAGTCCCCTTAAATATTCATTTAATTCTGTTTTTTAGTACTTGTTGTTATAGCGACAACAGAAATACATCATCTGTGAAAATTTCAACTGTCTAACTATCACAGTTCATCAGATACAGCCTGGTGACAGACGTACAGACAGACTGACAGACGGACGGACAGCGAAGTCTTAGTAATAGTACGGAACCCTAAAAAGTGTCATTAAAAAGGCGTACAATTGTATGCACGATTTTTATTTTTATTTCAATAAAATAGATTTAAATAATCTAATATTGCTGCATCGGCCATATTGGTGATTCCATGTTAATAAATAACACAAGAGTAATTTATTTTATAACTTTTAGTATAAATTCCTACCATTAACTACCGAAATCCATTTTCTTAAGAGAGACATAAACATGTGACAGTTGTAAAAGTGTTCTCACTGTACTGTAATAAATATAATGCAACATTTGAATGCTTAAGATATTATACTGATTAACATATTAATTGTTCGTTAAAAGACTTGAGTCTATTAAGTGCGAGATAGATGGGACCGCCACGCCCTTACAATCAAATGACGGTGTTATGCAAAATATAACGGTAGGTAATATAATATATTTTATATTAATTTTTATATGTGTGTGTTTGTTTCTAATCAAACCCGAAATCGTGTGATAGATTTGGGTTAAATTCAGTATATAGTCAGACCCAGTAACACATAGGCTGTTAGGATAGAGTTGCACACGAGCTATGGTAAGACGCTAGCAAATACATTGTACATACATACATATATTTATTATACACGTCGACCCGTTCTTTCATTGACTTTGTTCAAGTTCATTGACAAAGACAAATAAACAAACAATTTTTCACACATGAAATCAATAAATTAATAAATTTGATATAGTTTAAGAAATAGACAAAAAATTAAAAAATGGGTATATGAATGTGTACGCAAGAAGTACAACTTCTGTAGGTTATCGGTACTCTTTATGAAATTAATTTTTGTTTTAAATAATTAGGATAGGTGAGATACTAAAAATAACGCGTATTATCCATATTACAATCATATTTATAGAATATCATTTAAGGAAAGAATATAATATTATATATCATTTGTCAGACAATAACAACGGTTACCATGGCAACAAACGTACGTACATTTTTTCATAACGCATTCACCAGCTTATCCTCCAAGTCAAGCGTCCGTAAAGAAGTTTAACTTTAAAAATTTTGTATTTAAAATAGTAGTCTATTTTCATGAAATAGTTCTACAATAGTATAAACACCGTTACCAAAGGATACATATTTATGAATTGAGCGAAGCAACAATAAGTCGTTAGTAATAAATTGTTTACAAAGTTGTTATGTTTGAAAAGCATCTTTAGAATAAACTAGCGGCTCTCTCTCGCTTCGCTCGGGTTCGTCTCTAGGAAAACAAAAACAAACCTATATCACGGAAACCGTTAATTTTTCTGGGATTAAAAGTAGCCTATATGTATTTCCAGACTATAATCTATCTCTGTGCTAATTTTCATCCAGATCCGTTCAGCCGTTCTGGCGTGAAAGAGTAACAAACATCCATACTCACAAACTTTCACATTTGTAAAATTAGTATAGAAGTATAGATTATTATTTTTGCGCTTTTTACATTGCATCTGACTCCGATTTGTGATAAATTACTGTACGTACACTTAATATGACTTATCCACTTGCTTCTAACTCATCAGTTTTGCTAAAGTAATAATTTTTTATACAAAGTATGTGTTATATGACATTTTAAAATATCATAATATTATTTAAAATAAAAATTAATAATCTCGAAATTATTGAAAAATTTGCAAACATTAAAACCAAAAGCGCACATTACATCAATTTTAATTATATAAATACTTTTTTAGATGTACGCGAATATTTGACATTTTAAATAAAACTTTAACAAAAAAAAAACAAACGTTGTTAGGAACCAAAGATCAAAATAAATTCGCCAAATAATCCGAAAGGATAGTTTTATTTATTTATATATTATTAATAATTATTAATACAAAAATAATATTTTTATTTGCAGTATTACATAACACCATCCACGCAATCACCCACACCTAAAAGTTGGTAGGCAAAATAGAACAAACGTGAGTCAATGATCACTGTTATAAGGTAGCATTTTAACGCATCTACATAAATAATTATGGGGAAGTGGAAGTGACGATAAAAACTATCAATCAGTAACTGTCTATACTGACGTGATAAAATAAATTATAGTTAAATAAAAAATATATTTACTTGTTACTCTATCTTCCGGCTCTCTCATTAGATTTTCATTACCAAACATGCTAAACTCAAGGGAATCAATGGTAGTGTTTAAAGAATTATAATATGACGTTTGGCTCAGTGTGTAGTGACCCTACTTGCTGTGTCAGCGGTCGCGGTTTCGAGTCCCGCTGGAGGCATTCATTTGTGTGATGAGCACGAATGTTTGTACTCCAGTCATGGGTGTTTATATTTATAATATGTATGTATTTAAAGTTATATATGTATACTGTATCAACTATCTGGTATTCATAACACGAGCCTTGTAGCTTACCATGGAACTAGATGGTGCTGTATGTTAATGTCCCAACATATTTATTTATTTATACTACACTAGCGACTTACCCTCGCTTTGCTCGGGTTCGTCCCTTTTAGGTACTTTTTAACGGTAAGTATGGAATAGATAGACTATGTATTACATATGTATAGGTATGATGAGTTTTTGTGGGTTGTATTATCGTGTTTTCCCCAATGAATGATATAATCTTTCACGGTAAAAGTAGCCTGAGTTTTGGGAGCTTTTGATAGGTGAAAGAATTTTTTTAAATTGGTCCAGAAGTTTTTTTAGTTTATCCAATACAATACAAACAAACATACAAAAATAATATAAAAAGATATAGGTGTAAAGCGTTTGAAACGTCGGGAACCAAAAATCTAAATAAATCCGCGAAATAATCCGAAAAGATAGCTTTATTTAAGACTAGCATTTCCCGCGGCTCCGCCCGCGTTCAGATGATCAAAAACCAAATTCTTAGGTTTTACACATTAGTATACTCTTACATAATACATTACTTTCATTGCGCACAGCATGATTGGTAAATAATGGCAGAGATTGACAATGCCACAAAGGTTCCTCCGTTAAATTAAACTTTTTGTTTTAGCAATAACATTTATGTATGTATGTATAATTCTGTTTTGTTTGTTTTTATAGTTTTTCACGATAAACTCTCAAACTACCGAATTAATTTTAATCATTTTTTACTATTTATTTATTTATTTATTTATTTATAAGTTCACAAAACCGACATACAAATGAAATAAACAAGCTTAATTATAATTATTCAAAAGTTTACTATCACACAAATGTTGTCTTCTATGATGTGAACATCACGTGCATATGAATAGAACTAAGTATTAATTATAAAAATAGGTATATACTGTTTCACAAGGCTAAATTAAATTAATTCTAATTATTATTGTATTATAATATAACATAACATAAAATATATAGTACAATCCGACTTATCTACTTTTGTTTTATACTACGAAAATAATATTTAAACAACTTTCTTTTTAACGAAGGCACGGAATCACCGAAAATATCTATATCATTTGTTAGGGCGTTTGCTAAGGATGCCATTCTATAGATAGGACTATGTTGACCTAGGTTGGTTCTTGCTATTGGTAAAACGAAGGTTTTACGATTATGCAAACGAGTTTGTTGGCGGGGTATTGAAAAATGCAAGCGTTCCAGTAATTCAGGGGCATCAATTAAACCTTTAACTAATTTACACAATAGAGTTAAATCTCCTATTATTCTTCGTTCTTTTAATGGTAACATATTAAAATGTTCTAAACGAGATTTATACGAATGAATATCTTTATAGTTTCTTTTTAAATATGTCAGATGATACAGAAAACGTTTTTGTACCCGCTCGATCCGGTCTGAATGCACTTTATATATTATATTATATTTATATATTATACTAATAGATAGCTATAGGTTAATTTAATATATAGCTGATTATTTAAATTACATAATGATAACTTTTCTTAATTAGCGCTAGTTAGTAATATTTTCCAAAACGATTTTCAAAAAAAAGTGTGATAAGTAAATAATTCTAAGCGAATACATTTTTTTATTTCATATGGCTCTGCTAATATGATTAAAGTCGTAAGCATTTTATTGTATCCTTTAAGCCTTTACCTTCCAAGAAAAGGTGTCAAGAAAAAGTGAAAAAGTTGAGATATAACAGTTCCTAAAATACTTTTTCATAGTTTTTGAGATATGAAATATTTTTAGTTACCCGCTTTGGCAGTTTAACAGCCATAAACTTGTTTTCCATAAAATGTTATAAAATAATATAAATTGAACTTATTTTTACGGTGCAAAAAATGAGTAGGTATTGTGGAAACGTAAATATTATCTATTCGTATTTATTTTAGTGTTAACCACACAAAACACGTAAGTAAGAAAAACAACATAGCATTTGCCCAATTTTTACATTAAAAGATTAAAAAACATTAACATTATTTACTAAACAATAAAAATTTACAAATATTCTCATTTGAAAATTGTTTCGGCCAACAAAATATTACTAATATGTTACTAATTTATAAAGCCAAAAAGTTTGTTTTATTAAAAATTTAAGCACGGGCAGGGCCGCGGGTAATTTAGTAGTAATTATAGTAAAGTCATAGAAAGGTTATATCTGTACATTTTTTTTTTTGGATAAAACTACGTACTTTAAAAACACATGGTGACATCTATTGTCAAATAGCTAAATAACACATAAATAAATTTTCGTTAAAATAACTATTTTAATGAATAAAATAGCGCTGTTAATATTTCTTTTAAGATAAGTTTTTTTTAATAGTTTTAACATAATATATAAGTAAGTTACCTTGCTAAAATATTAATAGCATCATCGTGCTTTTACTTTAACCAGTTTTTGTATTTTTTCTCAGAAATGAGATATTTTCCTGCGGTAAAAAGAATCCTATGTGTTGACCCGGATAACCTGCATAAAAATCCCTCTAGTGGTTTTTCTGTGATGCGGTCACATACAGACAGACAGAAAAAATTATAAAAACTATAGATTCGGGCTCTATATCGCTAATAATGAATATTTCAATAAGATTTTCCGAAAAAATATTGAATTTAGGGGTTCGGCTTAGTTACAATTTTATTGTATGTATAGTTAATAATTTATGAAGCGAAAAAGTTTGCTTTACTGATAATTTAAACACGGGCGGAGCCGCGGGTGATTTAGTAGTAATTCTAATAAAATCGAAAAAAGTTCATATCTGTGCATTAATTTTTTTGGGATTAAAACTATGTATTTTAAAAACACATGGCGACATCTATTGTCGAATATCTAAAAAACACATAAATAAATATTAATTAAAATAACTATTTTAATGGATAAAATAGCGCTTTTGATAATTTGATATTCAAGATAAGCTATTTTTATAGTTTTCACCATATTTTGTAAGTTACCTTGCTAAACTGTTTACAAATAGTATCGTCGTCGTTTTGTTCCTACCAGTTTTTGTATTTTTTTTCAGAAATGAGATATTTTCTCGCGATAAAAAGTATCCTATATGTTGACCCGGATAACCAGCTATCATCATACCAAATTTCATCAAAATTTCTTCAGTGGTTTTTCTGTGATGCGGTAACAGACAGACAGACAGACAGACAGACAGACAGACAGACAGACAGACAGACAGACAAAAATTCTAAAAACTATAGATTCGGCCTCTGCATCGATAATAATGTCTATTTCAATAAGATTTTCCAAAAAATATTTAATGTACAGATTTGGCTTAGTTAGAATTTTATAATATGTATAGATATAGAAGTAGGTATAGATAAACTTAGTATAATAGAACCTTGGCTGGCATAAACATGTTGGTTGAATTGGTGAAGTAGAACTACGCCATCAATATTTTGTGGACTTAGTGACTTCTTTCCTTAGTTACGAAGAAAAAACATACAGAAGCTAATTGAACCAAGTAATAATAATTGATTTAAATACTTTGTAAGGTTGATATTATGTAATTAATCATACAACAAAAAATATAACATAAACAAAAATATTAAGACATTATTTTTCACTTCCATTGAAGAATGCATGTTCCAAGTAAGTTAAATTGAGATCGAATACTTTCAAGAAAACCTTACCGATAATTACATAGTCTGTAAAGCTTTTAAATTCTTGGAATAATAATGAGCCATCTTTACTTCGGCGGACATATTTGAAGAAAAATTGATGTGCATTGGGAAATGTATCAACTTATAATAAATAATAATAAATATGTCAGGTCATTAACTCATAGCACTATCTAGTTCCATGGTAAGCTACGAGGCTTGTGTTATGGATACCAGATAGTTGATACACTACATATATATAACTTTAAACACATAAATAAGTACATATTATAAGTATAAACACCCATGAGTCATGAATCAGTGACAGGAGTACAAATAATAGTGCTCATCACACAAATGAATGCCTCCAGCGGGATTCGAACCCGATGGCACAGCATGTACGGTCATTACAAATTGAGCCAAACGTGTCATCACTTATATCTTCTAAGTTACTATGACACAGTTGGCACCATGGTTACTAACTCGATACGATTCCCGGGTAAAGAAGTCAAAAGATTTATTATAGTTATAGATCATTTTTCTCTAAAAAAATCTTAATACCAACTCAAAATGGGGGAGCTAAAAGTGTTTTAACGTCGTGTTCTTAAAGCACGTTATACCCTTGATCTTGTTTATTCTATGGTCTTGTAACTTTGCGTTATGAAAATTAAAAATAGATTTTACCTGTATTTGTGCTTTATTTTCAATTATAGTATACATACTTTTACAGTATATATATATGTACATATATATATATATATATATATATATATATATATATATATATATATATATATATATACGAAAAAAGCGTGACCGACATTCGGTCAGGAGGGTAATGTTATTACATATTCAATTTCAATTCAATTCAATGTTCTTGTTAACGCAGTTATATAGAATTTGGTTTATAAAACTAAGATATATTTCCATACTAATATTATAAATGTGAAAGTGTGTTTGTTTGTTTGTCCTTTTTTCACGTCGAAACGGAATGGGGGATTGGCATGATTTTTTGTGTCAAGATAGTTGGAGAGCTGGGGAGTGACATAGGCTACTTTTTACTGCAGGAGATTTATCTCATTCCCACGGGAAAACATGTTATAATGAAATCCAAAAAAATGTTCGTAATTGAAACTTGGTATTAATATTCTTCAATACAATTAAATAAATAAATATTTTAGTATTTCTCAAAATTCATCCCATAAGGGGGTTAAATAGGGGATGAAAATTTGCGTGAAACCTACCCTTTTAGAGATTTTTTTTTGTAGTTTTAGCGCGAGCGAAACCGCAGGTTCTGCTAGTATTACTATATTTTTGTTAATCGAAACTATTTTTTAAACCGATAGCTGTGTTTATAACTTTAAATAAACATCGCATACCGATATAACAGCTCACGTGGACGTGACTAAAATTGTGAAACTATGCAAAAATACATTACTCACTTTAATCAAGGACGATGCAACAATGGTGTTTCATAGAATTATACTAATCATATCGATATTTGACGTAATAAATACACTATACATGCCGTTAAAATATATCTTTTCCTTATCAAATATCGAATAGTTATTAAAAATTGAATAATCGGTAATAAAAAAACCTTTAATGAAAACTTTTAACCTCTCTTTATTAGCAATACGGTATAAAACAATGGTTATAATACTTTCTTAGGTTTACGCGAATATTTGACATTTTAAATAAAACTATCTTTTCGGATTATTTCGCGGATTTATTTTGATTTTTGGTTCCCGACGTTTCGAATGCTTTACAGCAATCATGGTCACGGGAGAGACTGATCAGTCAGAAAAGATAGTTTTATTTAAAACAATGGTTATGTTGAATGAAATAGAAGGTGATTTATATGTTTATGTATGTATTCAGCCCTTTTTAACGTCCCACTGCTGGGCACGGGCCTTCCTTCAATACGAGTGGGATCAGGCCATAGTCCACCACGCTGGCCAAGTGCGGGTTGACGGACTTCACATGTCTTTCGAAAACTTACTAAGTTCTCTCAGACATGCAGGTTTCCTCACGATGTATTTTCTTACCGTAAAACAAGTGGTAATCATGTTGGAAATGATTCGCACATGAAAATATCAGAGCGAAACCCGGGATTTCAACCAGCTTCACTCAGTTTCCCAAGTAAGCGCGTTACCACTGGGCTACCACTGCCTCATATATTTATATATAAAGTAAAACTTTACTGTATTATCATTTTAAAAATATTTTTGTTGATTTGTCTTGTTTGTAGCCAGCACTGAAGCAAGTTGTCGTAATTATGTGTACTTTTACTTAAGTATTTTTTACTTTACTTAAGTAATTCTTATCCCAAACAACACAAATGTAAAATGTATGTTTTAGTTTTAAATAAAACTATCTTTTAGGATTTTTTCGCGCATTTATTTTGATTTTTGGTTCCCGAGGTTTCAAATGCTTTATAGCGCACATTGTCACGGGAGAGAATAAGGTTTTAGACGTCTCAAAGGCCACTATACGAGTATATTTGTTTTGTAGGTAGGTGTGGCCTATAACTCCTAAATGTAAATCTAAGTAAGTATTATCTGTGTTTGTTTTTTGCTTTGTAACAGCTGGACGGATTAGGATGAAATTTAATATACAGGAAGACTATTACCACGAAGGCTGTTTGTAATAAAATTTGCCAAAAGCTAGCGCTGCCTGTCAGACTATCATTATGTAAATATTAGAAAAGTTAATATTATGTAATTATTAATTATACAATAAAAATCCCTACTAATGTTATAAAGGCTTATTTTATTTTCTGATTAAAATTTAAAATTAAATCCATACTAATGTTATAAAGACCTATATTATTAGGCTATAGTAACTCTGTCTGTCCTCTGTTACCTTTTCACGCTTAATCTGCTGAACCGGTTTAGATGAAATTTTATATACTTTGAGACCCTGGGAAAGACATAGCATAGTTTTTGATTTTCAGGATAAAAACTATCCTATGTCCTCCCCAGGGTCTCAGACTATCTTCTTACCAAATTACATCTAAATCGGTTAAGTAGTTTCGGAGCTTATTCGGTACAAACAAACAAACAAAAAAATCTTTCCATCTTTATAATATTAGTATAGACTTATTTTGCAAATTTATCAAAACATAACCTAGAAAGTTAACACCTTATACTATAGATAAAATTAATAAGTTTGTCTAACAATTAAACGTTTAACATATGCCTACATATTCATTATACACATAAAATTTATGAATGAATAACAAATTTTTCTAATATATTAAACGATTATTTTCCAAGTCATAATTGTGTTGGCGGTTTGCACACGGTACCTTTATAACTTATGTTTAAGGAAAAAATACTGTATTGCAATTAAAATAAGGTTGCAAATTTGCTTAGATTAAAAAATGCTCTCTACCGTTTCCATATAAGGTGTCTTATAAAATTGAGGTTACATTTGATCCTGTTTACTTTATTATTTTCTTAATATTATATATATATATATATATATATATATATATATATATATATATATATATATATATATATATATATATATATCTTTTTATGTATTTATATAAAAATATCTTTATTTATTAAAAACAACATTATCCCAGCTTAATAGAGTAAGATATACAGCATCCAGAAGATTGAAGCCGGAAATGATATTATAAATAGCTGTTTTATAATACCATCCCTAACGCTATATCACAATATTGAATTTAAAACAAAATAAACAATACGGGAAAAAATAAGATTCAGACAGTTTCGCATGGCTTCATTTATTGTTCTATATGCATCGTTTATTTTATTATTCTTTTACTTTATTAAGCTTATTCTACATAGTACAGTATTCCTATAGCAAAGCACTCTCAAAGATTACCTTGACAACGTCATATATTTTTACTATCACCAAAGTGACATAACACAATCATCATACATTGATTGGACGTCAACAAGTGTTTGAAAGATTGAACAAAGCTTGAACTAGAAAGGCGCACATACTAATAAAGTTTAAATTAAAGCTGTTAGGAGAAATTATTTGAACTAGTGATCGCCCCGTGGTTGAAAATCAACCATAATTCATTAAGTCTGATCGATAACGAGGTTTTTTTTTTCAAAGATATGTAGATAACCTATAAAATCTAAAAGAATTTTGAAACGGGCCCATAAATTCAGAGATTCCCACGTACAGACAAACAAACATTTTATGTTTATATTATGTAAGTACACGTATAATACTGATGAAGGTATCTTTTTTTTATCTATTAATAGTGAAGTCCGCTCGCGCATTTTATTATATATTTTTCTATCTTCTATCTTTCATCCGCACTTTCACCCCCTTAAGGGATGATTTCCGGGATAAAACCTAACTCATATCCTTCCCAGGATCTCAAACTATCTTTCTACCAAATTTCATCTAAATCGATTCGGTAGTTTCGGAGCCTATTCGATGCAAACAAACAAACAAACAAACAAACAAACAAACAATCAAATCTTTCCTCTTTATAATATTAGTATAGATTATAAATAAAATGCGCAAGCGGATTTGCAGGTCCTGGTCGAGTTCAATGCCAAGAAGACGCAAGTATGCGCGCTCTCGGCTAAAAAATCTCCATTCCTTTGTCTTCCCTCTCTTCAGAACACACGCCTTACGATGCAGGATGGCATCAACATCCTCGGAGTTAATATCCGTAGCGATCTGAACCAAAAAAGCCATATCGAGAGTGTCATTTCGTTAGCTTCACGTAAACTCGGGGTTCTGAACAGGGTGAAGCGGTTCTTCTCGCCTGAGCAGCTATGCCTTCTGTACAAGACTCAAGTGCGCTCATGCGTTGAGTACTGCTCCCACCTCTGGGATGGCTCTGCTAAGTACTTCTTAGATGCTCTTGATAGACTTCAACGCCGTGCTGTCCGCATAATTAATAAAGCTGAGGCTACTCAAGACCTTGAATCTCTGCAATTGCGTAGAGATGTTGCTTCACTAGCCGCTTTTTACCGCCTATATTACGACGAGTGTTCTGAAGAGCTCTTCCATCTTATACCCTCCTCTCCTTTCCTCTCCAAGACCACACGTGCTGGTCGGAAATTCCATCCTCACACAGTACTACCCATATCATCTCGTACCAAAAGGTTTGGTAACTCCTACCTGTGCCGCACTATTGGGAAATGGAATTCATTACCGTCTCACGTGTTTCCCTCCTCCTACAATCCTGGGTCTTTTAAACGGAGCGTGAAAAAGCACGTATGTGGGCCGACGAGGTGAGGTTGATCGGTGTCGAGAACTGGAGTCGAGAATCGGAACCGATGGACTTCATTCCTGGACTCCACTGTCGCTTACCATCAGGCGTCATGGAGTCATCTTGTCGAGCGACAATAAAAAAAAAAAGGTAAAAGAAAGGCAATGCCAAAGATCATACTCCTCCGTACATGCAATATGTTTAAAAAGGGGTTCAAAGTTTTCTCTTCACGTAATGGATAGATGAAGAATGAAAAATAAAAGCGTATCGAATTCCAGGTCTTACAAATAATTTTAAGACCTGGGATTTGATACGAGTTTATTATATTACTAGCGGTTCATCCTCGCTTCGCTCGCGTTCATCCCTAGGTAGGTACGTCTTAAATAATTATTAGCCAGCGTTAGCCATGTAAAATTTAATTAAGTTGAGAGGAGCGAGGATGAATGGCTAGTAATAAGTAATTATTATTAGCTCTTAAAATCCCTGTTGGGCACTATAACACCCATAAATACGAAGGGAATCCGGCCATAGTCCATCACGCTAGTCAAGTACGTTCTAGTGGACTTCACGCGTCTTTTAAGAACTAGTTAAATTCTGTTAGACATGCAGGTTTTATGATGTTTTCCTTCATCGAAGTCCATATTAGGGCAAATGGTAATAATGTTAAAGTAATATATGTACATCATGTACCTACATGAAAATGTCAGAGTGATGCAATAATGTAATTTATAGTCCAACTAGCAACTCGCCCTCGCTGCGCTCGGGTTCGTCCTTAGGTTCGTTTTAACGTTTAGTATAGATTTCTCAGAGATCAGACATTTTACCGCAGTAAAAAGTGTCCTATATGTTGAGACGGATAACCAGCTATAACCATACCAAATTTCATCAAAATCTGTCCGGTGGTATTCTCGTGATGCGGTCACAGACAGGAAAACAGACAGACAGACAAAAATTCTAAAAACTATAGATTTTCCAAAAAACATTTAATGCACAGATTCGACTCAGAATTTTATTATATGTATGCTATATGTTTTCTTAATATCGCTTTGTCTCTAATTAATCTGTAGTACATATTACGATAAAATACCTTAAAATTACTTTATGAATTTCTTTAAATGACAATAAAAAATTATAAGCATAATTTCTAACTGAAAAATTCCTTAGGGAAGGTTAAATAAATGTCGCTGTAATTACCTTTATAGTTAAATTTTATTATGGTCTTACTCTGTAACACCTGTTCAGTTCACATTAAAACAGTATGTTTCGTCTTTGCGCATAGTACCGGTGTAAGAGCGGATGCGCGTGCGCACGCGACTCTCCCCTCTCCCCATTTTCCTTTTTTGAAAATAACAGAGGCTCTCAAACTTATCCACTCCTCTAAATGTAATTATTTTCTTGAGTATTTTATTAACATCGAAACTGTACTAATTGATTTTTTTTATATATTAAATATTGTAATTTACAGAAAACTTCTTATTAAATTAAGATTTAATAAAGTATAATAGAAATAAATAAAAAAAATAATTAAAAAAAATCTGTGATTATTTTTATCGTCTTAGTTATGGTTTAGGGTCTTGTATTATTTACCCGACTGCGGCGAAGATCAAGAAGAGGATTGTGTGTTTGAACTATTACACTTATGAAAATCGTAGAAGTGAATTTCACTATCGTAAATGGTTTTTAGAGTAGATACCATAACGCTGCTCGGCAAATGTAAAGTGTCCGGCAGTGCTTGAATACGTTGAGTTAAAAATGCAGTTCAAAGGGCTGACATGGTAGTCTTGTATCCAGGTATCAAAGAAATAAGAATAAAAAAAGTGGGTACTTGTATATTTGGATAACTAAATAAGACTTATTTAATGAAGGTTAATTTTATCTAATACTAATATTATAAAGAGGTAAAAATGTAAGTTTGTTAGTTTGTTTGTAAGAACAAATGTCTGGAACTACTGAACTGATTTAGATGAAATTTGCTATGAAGATAGTTTGAGATCCTGGAAAGGACATAGGATAGTTTTTTTCCCAGAAATCATCCCCATGAAAAGGGGGATGAAACTTTGTATGGGGAATTAATCATTTCTTAAGTAAGAGTTATGAAACTGAATCATACCTATGTAATATATATGTACTACAATATCTATTTATTCCATACTAACCGTCAAAACGTACCTAGGGACGACCCCAAGGGTGAGTCGCTAGTTTTATAATAAAGAAAAGTTGCGGACCCAAGCTTGGAAATCCCTATAGAAATATAAACCGGAAATATGTTTGATGTGGTAGACATACGCCATATTCGTATGAAACGTTACATCGCCTATGGATGGCATTAGTAATTATGAATTTATTCAATAAAAAGTTCACCCTTCATAATAGGATAACGTATCGGAAAAATTATCGTCCTAGGATTGAGGAAAAAGTTGTTAGTATATGGTGGAGATTTATCGATTTATTATGTTTCTTGACTTATAGGTGGTTAAGAAAAATGGCACAGGCTTTATTCAAACCTAATGAATCTCTAACATGGAAAACATATCAGTTAACTTTAAAATGAATTTATGTAACAGTATTTAAACTGGAATGCTTTACAGCAATCATGGTCACGGAAGAAATTAAAGTTTTAGACGTCTGAAGTGTCATTATATACTCGTTACAGACAGCACCTACCTACTAGCGTAGTGAGACGCCTAAAACCTCAGTCCCTCCCGTGACCATGATAGCTGTAAAGCATTCGAAACGTCAGGAACCAAAAATCAAAATAAAAAAAGAATATTTGATATTTTAAATCAAACTGTATTTTTGAATTTATTTTGTATTTTTATTCCTGACGTTTTGATTGCTTTACAGTAAATATCACCATGGTCACGGGGCTTAGTTTAAATAGTTTCAATTGCCTACTTTATTATAGGAAAAATCTGTCAAAGAGTCATGCCTTTGAATACCATGCTTTGAACTTTCATTAGACTGAATATGAGCAATAACATATAACCTCCTTATGATCAATTTCGGACACGGCGGCCATTAAAAGCTTAGCAGAAAGATATTATACTGCATAACTATACTATTATTCCTAAAAATGTCTGGTGCGATAACAATTCGAGTAAGGGTTAGAATCGATGATTTTACGTGTTTTCAGGTTCCAGGCTGCTACTAAGAATTTCTAAACAAAAAAAATATACTTCGCCCGAGCTAGAAATCGAAACTAAAAGGATCCTCACTAGAGCTGCGAGACAGTTATTGACTGTAATTGACAAATATGGAGAGAGAGTCACGTTGTACATCATAAATATTGCTTATACAATATAGAAAATAATACAATTTAATATTAATATCAATATTCGTGACAATGTTTTCTTAGTTTCCGCCGGAGCAGAATCGGAAGTCACGTCACGGTGATTATCGACCGCCAAATATCGCCTTTAAAAGTTCAATCACTTTGTATACAGTAGTGCGAATGTGATTATTCTTATTAAACGTGCAAATTGCCGTTTAAGGTATATAGTATAAGGATAAATAAACTGAAATTACGATACTCATAATTTCGTGTCGTTAATCATTAAATAAGTATTTGTTTTTGAGAGAGCATCAAAAAGCTCAAAGCGGACGATGTATTTTTATTTAAAAAAAAAAATCATTTGGGATTTTGAGATATTTGGAATAATCTAGGTTAGTGTAAGCTCAAAAATATTCTGACATTGCAACTTCAGAAATGTAGTGACTCATAAAAAGTTAGTACTTTGGGATATGTAGAAAAGGAAATCGATTACAATCCATCCACGTGTGTTTTAATGTCTACCACCACCACGTGTGTTTTTATGTATACCTTATGCAAATACAATTCGCATACCGAAATTAAAGCGGCCAATTATACATAAAAAAAATATTTATTATAATTTTATTTAAATCAAATTGTACAATATTGAAGATCGTTAACCCGTTAAGTGAAGGGACAATCGTTATAAAATATATATATATATATATATATATATATATATATATATATATATATATATATATGAAGTCAAAAATCAATAATAAAGTCTATCAAAATTCTAAAGTATAAACCTAAATCTATATTTCAATTAAATTAAATAAGGTGTCACTGCGCCTTAATTTTAATAAGAAAAACTTATTGATATACATTGGTTTTATATATCAATCTATATGTCTATGTATGCAGCCCTTTTTAACGTCCCACTGCTGGGGGTGGGCCTCCCTTCAATATTAGGGGGATCAGGCCATAGTCCACCACGCTGGCCAAGTGCGGGTTGGCAGACTACACATATCTTTCGATAACTTGCTAGGTTTTCTCAGACATGCAGGTTTCTTCACGATGTTTTCCTTAACTGTAAGTACAACTGGTAATCACGTTGGTAATGATTCGTACATAAAAATAACAGAGGTGCGAGACCCGGGATTTGAACCCGCTTCACTTGGTTTCCCAAGCGAGCGCGTTACCACTGAGCTACCACTACCCTATCATCTGTCAATGTTTATACTATAATAATATTGATACACTTAAAATAATACGATCGATTTTTAAAGCTTTATATGTACGTTGCATAAGTGAGACATACGCATTAACTTACTAATATACTCTACGAAAATCTCTTAATATGTAAAAACCAAGTAGAAAACCCTATCAAATAGCATTCTACCAACAAAAAATTCTAATGAAAAAAAATCCTTTTAATTCGATGAACTGAAGCTGCTTGAAATATGGCAACAAAACACATTTGCAATATTAGTTTTTACTAGTTATTTAGTCCGCGTGAAAAGGTTTCTTTCTTTTCTTCGAGCACCTCAGGTCAAGAAGGTCTAAATTAAAACACGCAGATAGAGTCACAAAAACAATCATATATGAAAAGATAATCATATATATGTAAACATATAAAAAATTCTGACTCGAATCTGTACATTAAATATTTTTTTGGAAAATCTTATTGAAATAGACATTATTATCGATACAGAGGCCTAATCTATAGTTTTTAGAATTTTTGTTTGTCTGTCTGTCCGTGACCGCATCACGAAAAAACCACTGGACAGATTTTGATGAAATTTGGTATGATGATAGCTGGTTATCCGGGTCAACATATAGGATAGTTTTTACTGCAGGAAAATATCTCATCTCTGAGCCATACATTAAAACGTAAAGTTAAATAATAAAATTAAAATGATTGCATGCGAAATTAGAGATTTGACCGCCGGTATTAATTTACAAGCCGACATCTATGTAATAGAATCTCATTTCGATGACATAACAAGTACGTGTTCATCATCACAATTTGGCTATTACGAGCGTGTTCGGCATACGGCGGCGCTACAAAGCACTAGTTTCTAGAATGCACTTGCAAACGCAAATTTTAAAAAATCAAGGCCAATTCTTATGAAGTCTTCCTCGCTCTTCCTGTCATCTTCCTTGTTTTTGAAATGATGTATTGTGGTATTTATTTTATTTTATAAATGATTTTTAGCAGAAGCAAAATGAAAAATAAATTTATTTCAATTTATATATTTTATAATTTTAATGAAAAACAATACATCCAACTAATATTATATATCCGAAAGTTTGTGAGAATGTCTGGATGTATATGTAGATGTATTGATGTTTGTTACTCTTGCACGCAAAAACTACTAAATGGTTTTTAATGAAACTTTACAATAATATAGCGCACACATCAGAATAACACACAGGCTACTTTTTATCCCGGAAAAATGCACGATTCCCGTGGGATAGATTCCGTTGTGTTTTTTAGAGGTGAACTTGAGCGAAGCGAGGATAATGCCGCTAGTTAACGATATGATTTAAAGCTAACTAATAAAACTTCTGCGTTAAAATTCGCTATTAGTTACTCGCTCGAAACAAATATTTATATTGAATGTATAAATAATGTCATCTCCCTAAACCTATACCTAATATGACTATCATATCTATTTATATTTATAACTAGCGACTCACCCTCGCTCTGCTCGGATTCGTAGTTACGTTTTAACGTTTAGTATAGATTTCTCAGAGATAAGATATTTTCCTGAAATAAAAAGTATCCTATATGTTGACCCAGATAACCAGCTATCATGATTCCAAATTTCATCAAAACAGACAGACAGACATTTCAAAATTCTAAAAACTATAGATTCGACCTCTGTATCGATAATAATGACTATTTCAATAAGATTTTCCAAAAAAATATTTAATGTATAGATTCGACTTAGAACTTTATTATATGTATAGATAAAAAGTTACAGTATTAAAAGTGTTGTTATAAATTACCCAATCTCCATTTTTAGTATGGTCTACGCTGGTAGGCGCCAGAGCTACCAGAATTTTGATATATATTAAAATGCATCATGCACTCAGTCAATTAGACCGTGCGTGACGACCGAGGAACGGGGACGTGACGTGAAATATTATGGCGTTTTGGGCGACTATTGGGGGAAGTTGAGCGTCATTGTATTTAAATTGCAAGGTACAATACATTTTAAGTGTATTAAATTATTAATAAGGATATAAAGTAAGAAACCTTAATGTATAATCTTAAAAGTTCGTCTTAGAAACACTATTTGCAAATTGTATTCAGCCCTTTTTAATATCCCACTGTTTGGCACGGGCCTCCCTTCAATACGAGGGGGATCAGGCCATACTCCACCACGCTGGACGAATGCAGGTTGGTGGACTTTACATGTCTTCCGAAAACTTGCTAGGTTATCTCAGACATACAGGTTTCCACACGTTGTTTTCCTTCACCGACAAGCAAGTTTTAATCATGTTGAAAATAATTCACACATAAGAATATCAGAGGTGCGAGACCCGAGATTTGAATCAGCTTGACTTGGTTTCCCAAGAAAGCGTTACCACTGGGCAACGAATGCCTTTATTTGCGACTAGCGACTCACCCTCGCTTCGCTCGGGTTCATCCCTAGTTTGATTCCCCATACAAATTTTCATCCCCATTTTCATCCCCTTAAGGGATGGTTTCCGGGATAAAAAGTGTCCTATGTCCTTCCCAGGATCTCAAGCTATCTTCTTACCAAATTTCATTTAAATCAGTTCAGTAGATCCAGAAATTAACCACTACAGCGTTACAACATCACAAACTCACAAACTTTACCTCTTTATTATATTAGTATAGATTACTGAGGGTTTATTATGTAAATTAATATTAAGAGAAAGTATGTATTACCTAACTGATTGAGCTAAATAGATAAGGATTGTACCTTTTGCTGTTACTTCAAGAAAAATATAAAGTATAGTCTATGGTTGTATATAGATAATAGCTGGGAATGTATACATTATTAATACTGTTATTCTCGCTATTTTTACTTTACTCTTATAAAAATATTTTTGTTAATAATTTTTGCAAGACAAAACTTCTTTATTATTTGCAAAGATTAAAAAAAGGACACAATAAGCCAAGTTATAGGTATTTATATACGTTTTATATTAAAATATCATTTCGCACATTTTCTGCCGAATAAAAATAAAACGGGTCTTAAAACGACAACATTTGAATGTAAATTAATAAAAATGAAGCATTAAATACAGCTCAGCATGCTAATTGATATCGCCTTTTATCATTCGAAATCTTAGATTGGCGGATGAGATAAGAGTATCCTTTTTACTTGTTTGAAAATATCTTTAATAAGCTTGGGACGAAGCGATTTTGATGTAATAATCGCATTTTGATAGATTGTATGTTTGTCTATGTTACTCCCTCACGCTGAAAAGGATGGATAGATTTCGATGAAATTCAGTACAATTATAAACTATTACCTTTTTTGTAATGTTGGGAAATTTACGCATATCACCTGTAGACGTACAGGTGGTTATGTGGGACTCATCGGCTACAAAAGCCACATTACCCACTTAAACCCAACAAAACTTCCCCCCTCTAAATGGGGCGTCCCAGGATCGCTTACGCACTCAACCACGATTCCCCGACGGCAGGTCTGCCGAAGCAGACCACAACGATCAGGGGATTACTTCCACGGTCCACTCTGCTGTCAGAAAAGTACCAGGAGCAACCCACATGGTACATCGGCCACGGAAGTGGGCAACCTTCTAGTAACACATAGGATACTCTTTTTAATCAGATTTAGCGAGGGTAAGTCGTTAGCGACGTCAAATATTCTTCAAATTCAAAAAATATATTTATTGTTTTATATACAAGGGCTATCCTAATCTTTGCATGTAAAAAGTAACAACTGAGGGGCGTTTGCCCTCAAAAGACAACTTGATGTTTTAAATATAAAATACATATAGGTATTATGTAAATTTCAAAATCGATTTTAATTATTTATTTTTAGATACAATGATGTATCAATTATTCATTTTGTGGTTTACTACTATAAAATCGGAATATTCAATATGTGAAAATAAAATGTACGTGACGTATGATGATCGGACGCGTCATTTCCGTTTAAATATTCGGTGGCTCGTAGGGTGACAATACTTGATATTTTTGAAAAATTACCTAACGTTAAAAAAAGACCACTACTTTTATGTCCCACTAAAACCATATAATATATTTATATATATATATATATATATATATATATATATATCCAATTCTACATCAGTTTCTAGCCCATATATTGTGTTCATATAATGTATAAACAAATCACATAGAGTTATTCGCTGCGTGAAAATTAGACAAACTTACACATACACTTTATCTTTTATAGTATTAATAAAAATAAAATCAACACAATAATTTTATTATATTCAGAGACGTTACTCAATATTTTTTTTAATTTTTTATCCTCTCATAAAACTTTAAGGCTGTGTAGCTCAGTGGTAATACGCTTGCTTGAAAAACCGAGTGCGGGGACAAATCCCGGGTCACGCACCTCTGATATTTCCATGTGCGAATCATTTCAAACATGATTTCACCACTTGTTTTACGGTGAAGGAAAACATCGCGAGGAAATCTATATATCTGACAGAACCTAACAAAGTTCTCGAAAGACGTGTAATCCGCCAACCCGCACTTAGCCAGCTTGGTAGACTATGCCCTGATCCCCCTCGTATTGAAGGGAGGCCCGTGCCCAGCAGTGGGACTTTAAAAAGTGATGTACAACATAAAACTTCCATATGAGATTAGAGATATTATTATTAAAGAGATTATGGCCACTCTACATAAGGAACAACGTCGTTAAATCGTAATTCGGTATATGCCTTGCATTTAGAAGTAAGTCAATGCCCTCTTTCGGCCGGAAGGTTCGTCTGCGCGGAAGTAGCTTGCGTGCATTTTATTTTTTCATCACACCTATTTTTGACACATTCGCAGGATACCGGTTCGTTGACACAAAGTTTGGGAGTTGTCTAGCTTCCTAATGATGGACGTGGTGGGAATTGTTAGAGGGAAGTGCTATTGACTCTGTTGCACTGTTAGTTTCCTTCCTGTAATTTGGGTGTATGAAAACAAAGATGACGACACGTTTGGCTCAGTTTGTAGTGACCCTACTTGCTGTGCCAGCGGTCGCGGGTTCTAGTCACGCTGGGGTCATTAATTTGTATGATGAGCACGAATGTTTGTACTTCAGTCATGAGTGTTTATATTTATAATATGTACATATGTATGTAAAGTTACATATTTGTAATGTATCAACTATCTGATATCCATTACACAAGTCTCGTAGCTTACCATGGAACTAGATGGTGCTGTGTGTTAATTTCCCAATATATATTAAAGATAAAATATAAGCGTTTATAGCGTTCTTTGCAATCATTGTAGTAGCTTTACATTGGCTAGTTTAAAATGCTTTAATCAAATGCCACTTAGGGAGGGAAATGCCCAAAATCCTTTTCCTTGTAATTTTTACTATTAACTTAAATTATTTAACTAAGGTTGGCTTATTTTCTAGATCTAGTTAAGATATTACATAACTATGGTCTGTTTTTTCTTTTAGTATAATATGTGCGTTGAATAATAAGATTTTTTTTTCTTTATTTCTGTGCCTATTAAGTATATTTTCGTTACTTAGATCATTTGTAAAATTTACAAGGACGACATGTTTACAGTCTCATGTAAACAAGTCCTTTAAATAAACATATAATTAAATCCGGTATATATGTATATAGTAAGTATATTAAATACTAGCGACTCACCCTCGCTTTGCTCTGATACGCCCCTAGCTTGCTTCCCAATACAAACTTTCATCCCCATTTTCACCCCCTCAGGAGATGATTTCCGGGATAAAAAGTAAAAAAAGAAAAAAAAATCCTATGTCCTTTCCAGGGTCTCAAACTATCTTCTTACCAAATTTCATCTAAATCGGTTCGGTAGATCCAGAGATTACCCCCCACAACCTGACAAACTCACAAACTTCACCTATTTATAATATTAGTATATATTTTCCATATTATAAGATATTTTTATATATAAGAAAGATTAAAACCCATAATAAACTAAAACAAAGAAACAATATATAATAAAATAACATATACCTACTTGACTATAACAATTATATATGAATACGTAATTTTTATTGAAGTTTATGACGCTACACTCTCATTACTTAGAGACTCCATAAAGTTATTATTCTGTAGAGCTTTTTTCATATAAAATAGTGAGTGGAGTGAACTTAAAATTAGTGCTCATTTTAAGCACTAACGTTTCCTGCATAGGTAACTAATTCCAGTAATATTGGCCGGTCTGATGGAAATCGTTTAGAGGGATATATTAATAATATTTCTCTGATTAATTTAAAGGCAGAATGAGTTATACATTTGCTTTACTAATTTGCTAATTATATCTTATATAGGCAAGTCTTTGACCAACTTGCCCTAGATAATTTAAGATTTCACACATTAAGTGTAATCAATTACAAGTAGTACCCAGAAATAATCTCGAAACAACTATGATGTTAATTACTAAACATTACCTTATGTGGTTTAGTCAAGATGAGTGTATTATAAATCAATATGTTGGGACATTAACACATAGCATCATCTAGTTCCATGGTAAGCCACGACGCTTGTGTTATGGATACCAGATAGTTGATACACTACACATATATAACTTTAAATATATACATATTATAAATATAAACCCATAACTGGAGTACAAACATTCGTGCTCATCACACAAATGAATGCCACCAGTGGGACTCGAACTCGCGACCGCTGGCACAGCAAACTGAGACTAACGTGTCTATAATTAAACTCATATTATAAAATACGAAATTGACTCTCTTAATAAATAATTAATATATATTTCTACATTATTATTAACAAAATAAACGTAAGTTAAATAAAGCGCGAAAGAAATCCTCATACCAATGATGTCATCACATTAAATACTAAGAAATTCAGAGAGCATGTAGGTAATGTACGAGTATGTAATAACATCTCACTTAATATTATAAGTGTGCAAATTTCTGAGTATGCATATTAATTTCTTTGGATATGGATGCAGCACTCAATTCTGGGCTAGTACATTAATATTTTTTACCCTAAAATACGTTTTTCAGGCAAAGCCAAAGAACAAAGACAAAGGGCGGAAACTATAGCAGGATAGAGAAGGAGCAGATGAGATTTAGTAGTACTCTAGCACTCAAATTATGGATAACAATGTTAAAGCAAGGTCAAGCTTAGGACCCCTCCGATGTGTCACCTTGTCGTGGTGGGGGGCTCATTAGCATCCGGCAATCCAGCCGGATATAAAGCCAAGAAAGACTGCATCGTGCGGGTTGCTCCTGGTATTTATTTGAAAGTAATGTGGATCGTAGGAGCAACTCCTTGGTTGTTGTGGCCTGTTTCGGCAGATCTAGCATCGTTGTTGAGTGCGTAAAGGGTTCTACGACGTCCCATTAATACGGGGTGGGTTCATTTGGGTTTTAGAGGTAGTACTGGGCTTATCTAGCCGTTGAGTCCTACATAACCACCTGTATGTACGCAGGTGGTATGCGTAATTGCATTTCCCATACATTAAAAAAAGATATACCTTAGCAAGATATATTCTCTCTATATTCAATTCGCAGTTTTTTTTTTGTTTTTTGTTGTATCAGTTTTTTCGAGTTTTAAAGAAGAAAACGCTCATACGTACTGTTAAAACAAACGAAGTCACGTAGATAACTAACAAAGCATAAATCGCAATGACCCAAACTATAAATCATTAGGTTTTACGAGCCTCTAAATGAGTCTGTAGGATGCGCGGGCGCCGATGACGTCACTCGATCGCCTTAAGATACTAACTATTGCCCTTGACTCGATCTATATCATCCATAATAAATGCTCTAGAACTAAATCATTAAATGATTACTCATAATCCAAACTTAATAATATAAATGTGAGAAGGTGTTTGTTTGTTTGTTAGTTCTTCTTTCACGTCGAAACAGAGTGAAGGATTGGTTGTGTGATTTATTGTGTGGAGATAGTTGGAGAGCTGGAGAGTGGCATAGCCTACTTTTTACCGCAGAAGATTATCTCATTCCTATTGAAAAACACGTTATATTACAACCCACAACAACTCTTCCATACCTATGTATATGTATATAATATATAGTCAATCTTTTCCATACTAACCGTCAAAACGTACCTAGGGACGAACTCGAGCAAAGAGAGGGTGAATCGCTAGTATAGTAATAAATTTAAAATTACTCAAATATAACATATACTTAAATGAGATCTTGGTAGAGTTTTCACAAATAAGCCTTTATTTTAAACCCACTTTCCGTATATGTAGTTTTCTTGAATTGTAAATACGAAGTTGTTTCGTGGTTATTAGTATTTAGCAAGAATTAGGCAATGCTAAAGCTGAACAACATGTTTTGATTGTGTATAAAATATTCTGGATTTAGTATTTGAATTTAAGTGAAACTCAGTTAAACATCTGCATAATTTCACCTAAAAGAAAGCCCGAACTATTACTTTTTAGTAAATATAACAGTTACAGAGATTTTCGAGAAAACACAACTTTCATTATATATTTTCACTAGCGACTCACCCTCGCTTCGGGTTCGTCGTTAGACAAAAACAAATTTATCCCACGGGAACCGTACATTTTTCCAGGATAATATACCTAAAGCCTATAGCCTTCCTCAGTTAACGGGCTATCTAATGCAAAAAGAATTTTTCAAATCTAATTAGTAGTTCCTAAGATTAGCGCGTTCAACCAAACAAACAAACAAACAAACTCTTCAGCTTTATAATATTAAGTATAGATTATATTAGTACAGTCGTTAAGCCGACGTGCTCGGGATTGTTGTTATAAAAGGCACTCAACAAACGTTTGAACTGAGCGGGAATCGAATCTACAACCACTTTCTTAATAAAAAAAAACTGAATTTTACCATATTTTTATAGCAGAAGACATGTTTGGTAAAGGAATATGATCGAGTTATAGAACAACAACACAGCGTGGAAATAGCACAAGTATTCATCATCTTCATCATCATCATCATCATCGTCATGAACCCTTCTCAGTCCACTGTTGAACATAGGACTCTCAGAGTGTGCTAGAAAGAGCGAGCTTTACGCATCCAGTCTATACCGGCCCTACGACGCTGATGAACTAGCAGGACAGAGCGTAAATATTGTTAGTAGTTAATAGCATATTATCCATCCATTACATGAAAAGGCCAAGACAATATGTATATTTTAGGTTAGCGATTAAATTAAGAGATATAATATGTTATCTATACATCTATACAGATAAATAAAATTGGAGTGTCCGTTTGTAATATTAAAATAACCGCTTTTTACTAAATGCATATGGATGTATACACGGTACATATACCAAAACAACATTTTTTACAATTTTTATGTGTTTTTGTTCCGGCTAATCTCTAAAATGGCTGAACCGATTTTGAAAGGACTTTCACTGGCAGATAGCTGATGTAATAAGTAGTAACTTAGGCTACTTTTATTTTAGAAAAAAAATAGGGTCCCATGAAATAAAATTAAA
Organism: Fabriciana adippe; assembly: GCA_905404265.1. Classification (NCBI taxonomy): domain Eukaryota; kingdom Metazoa; phylum Arthropoda; class Insecta; order Lepidoptera; family Nymphalidae; genus Fabriciana; species Fabriciana adippe. The sequence continues at coordinate 2,329,902 of FR989993.1, forward strand.
ACCAAATTAATTAATTAATTTTGTTTTAAGAAGCAACCTAGGGACGAACCCGAGTGAAGCGAGGGTGAGTCGCTAGTCTATATGTAATATGTTAATAACAATGTGGATGATGTACCTATATATTTAATCTATAAAAAATCATTACAAGTATACGATATTTTAAAGAAATTGTGTTAATAATCGCATTTTGTTAATTATACTTTAAGAAAAGTTAATGGCAGTTATTGCGTAATAAAAATGCGTTTTCTTTAAAAAAAAACTAAATGATGCGGCTTCAGCCCTCTTGCCCTCGGGTCTCGCACCTCTAATTTTTATGCGCTAATCATTTACAACATGATTACCATATGGTAAAAGAAAATATCGCGTGAAAACTGCATTTCTGAGACGGATAACGAGTTTTCGAAAGAAATTTAAAGTTCGACAACCCACAGATGGTCAGCATGGTGGATTGTGGTCCTCCTCATATTGAAGTCCCATACGCCCCTAAATACCCCATAGTTTTACTTTAAAAAAGATAATTTACTATAAAAAAAACCAACGTATATAATTACACTCCAAATTTTAGTAAGAATAATAAAATAAGATCACTTTTCAACATTAAATATTTATAAGAGGCAAGAAAACAAATGAATCAGTCGTTAAAGCCAATTTTAGAGGGTCGAATTGTTTTAAATATATTTTTCCCCAAACTTGGCGCTAATTGACAATTGAAATGCTTAATCGACTCGATTGAATATGTAATAGCATGGAGTCAGATAATGGAGTGTTAACCTTATACTTCAACTTACGAACAGGTGTTTTATGAACATATGAATATTTATTATGGAACTAGATTGTCCTTGCGTCTGTATGTAAAAAAATTTAATGGTTTTATAGGAAAATGTGTTGTTCTGAAGTTTTAGTAGTTTTTCAAGCATAATATTTAACACTGCACTTATACTCGTATATTTAACTAGCAGGACCCAAAGCTTTGCTCGCTTTAAAACTACAAAAAAAAACTTTCGCTTTATGCTATTAGCAATAATGTATGAAAGTCTGCCCAACTTGTTGATATTTATCATTACTGCTCCGCTCCCTTGGCTAGTAGCATGATGATATATAGCCTATAGCCTTTCTGAATGAACGGGCTATCTAATGTAAAAAGAATTTATCAAATCAGATTAGTAGTAGTTCCTGAGATTAGCGCGTTCAAACAAACAAACTCTGCCTCTTTATAATATTAATATTAGTATAGATAAACATTTCCAGTAAATTAATTATTACTAGCGTTCGCCCAGTGGTCACAATTCAACAATCATAACATTGAGAGGAAAACATATAACATTTATAAAGAATAACTAACAGCTTCCAATTTTTTAATAGATAACACTAAAGTTCGAAAAAAGAAAAGCGGTTGACGAACAGAAGAGAAAAAGGTACTCAACTGTTTTGTCTTTGCCTATATATATATATATATATATATATATATATATATATATATATATATATATATATATATATATATATATACAGTCGACCCCCGGTAATCCGACGAACGTTTTGCAGGGTAGTGTCGGACTATCGAATTTGTCGGATTATAGAGTACTGCTTAAGACCCCCTATAGTCCGGATTTTTTTGAAAAAAAGTACCTTGTAATCTGACAATTACAGATCAAAATAATGAGATTCTACTTGAATTATAAATCATACTATATATGTATGTCGGATTTAGTAAATTAAACAACACAGCACAATACTGTGTAGTGACGGCGCGTACGAGTTGTAACCTGTTTAATCATGCACTATCATACATTCCTGAAGATTTGTCAAAATAATGATTATGCTTCTACATTCAACTGTGATAGGCATGTCGGATTACAGGGGGCCCCGGATTAGACAGGGGCCGGATTACCGGGGGTCCACTGTATATATATAATAAACTATTATATACTACACTAGTCGTTTTTACTTCAGCAACACTGCCATTATATTAAGCATAGTAAAATACATTTATTAGAGATAGACACTTTCTATCTTTAGAAAGGAGAGCAACAAATGGCTAGGTTATTGGGATTCACAGCGCCCCCTCTAAGCCGTGAACTATACATATATATTATATATGTAAAAAATCTCGTCAATCTGTTATTTTGTTACTGCGTAACAGAGGATACCAGTATATAATTTGTAAGGACAACAACGGGTGTAAAAATCTCGCGTGGGCGACTGACTCACCGCCCTATTTGGACATTTTGTTTTCTAACTCCGAAACAAGTAACAATAATTATAAATGTTCTCCAAATTTAAATAAACACGACGTATGACCATCTTAGGCAGCTACCGTGTCTAAATGTGCCAGTTATTTAGTCAGATAGGCTTAAATGTGAAGGAACAATAGTCACGATTTTTTTTTTAATTCGTTGGAAACTTTCTTGAGTGTTGATTTTACTTTTAAGATGAATAATAGTGTAGTCATATTTTATGTATTATTATAATATAATTATTACATACCATTGCCAATGAATAAGGTTACATAATATATTTATATACTACGCTCATATTCTGTTACATGCATACACTAGCGATTCACTATATGTTGAGTGTTGACCCGGGTCAATCGATCGGTAAAAATGAATATTTCAATAAGATTTTCCAAAAATATTTAATGTACAGATTTAAATCATTTAGAATTTTATTATATGTATAGATATAGACCACACTTTTTTTAAGGAATGTGTAGTTCAGTAATATTAAGTATGTGCTTTATTAGTATAAATAATCAAATTATTATGAAATCAAGTTTATCAAATGAATCTATATTCTTGCAAAATTTCATCTAAATATGTTCAGTGGCTTAAGCGTAACAAGATGATAGATAACCAGACAAAATTTCTTTTACATTTATAATACTAGCGACTCTCCTTCGCTTCGCTCGGGTTTCTCCCTAGCTTGGATATAGTAACATGGATATAGTTTTTTTTTTTAGGTATTAAAATCTTCCGTGAACCTTAAGGAACATACAAAAAAATAAGTTAGCCGAATTGGTCCAGCCATTCTTGAGTTATGCGCTTACCAACAATTATTTTTATTTATATAGATTAGTATGAATTGATATGCAAATATATGTAATTATAAAATATAATTTCTTTATTTCCTTCTGGCCACCCGCGCCAGACCACACACGGTCTAGGAAATCCGGCGTTGGCTAGAATAAGTTAGAAGTTAGGTCTCGTATCATAATGCACTTAGCCGAACTTCAAACACGCCGCTATCCTACGATAGCTATGTTTCCTTGTACATTTGATATTCTACACTAATTTGTGAAGCTCTCATTGGTATAGTGGTCGGTGTGAATATCAATATTCACCAAACTAAATTGGGAGTTCGATTCTTGTGAACTTTTTGGTGTTTTTTATAACGACACCGATTTGTATTTTACGAATATTTGTACAGTAGCTTCAGGAAAAAATGTTCTCCTTGATATTGTCATTAATATTTTAAATATGGAAGTCTGTTTTTGGTTTATTGTATTATTTATGTTGTTTTTTTAATGCTGCTACAGAGCCTGATTATTCGAATTGATTTTCTGCGTTGAGTTTTACAGTTTTTAAGCGTTTTATCGGGATATTGGCTTGCAGCAATAAGAAGTTATTATAATGTTTATTACTAATCTATACAAATAAATAAAATTGAAGTGTCTCTTTGTAATATCAAAATAACAGCTTTATACTAAATGCATATGGAATTATATACGGTACTTATAAAAAAATCACAATTTTTAAAAAAAATTGTGTCTGTCTGTTTGTTCCGGCTAATCTCCGAAACGGCTGGATCAATTTTAACGGGATTTTCACTGGCAGATAGCTGATATTATAGGGAGTAACTTAGGCCACTTTTATTTTAGAAAAATAATTGGGCTTTCACTCAAAAAAATTAAAACGTACCTAGGGACGAACCCGAGCATAGCGAGGTTGAGTCGCTAGTAGTAACATAATATGTGTTATTTCAGGTCATAATCCATCTATATACTCATCCAAATCTTTCCAACCAATCTGTAGAAACAACAACCATGTACATTGTACATGCGTATGTGATGGTTCGCAATTGTAATAGCAGAGCGATTTTCTTAACTTATTTTATTAATATATCAAAAGTATTAAGTTTTATTAATTTATAATGTATTAAAAAACAGTAGCTTTAAACAATTTTTAAGTGAAAATCTACAGCAAAACAAATTTATTATGCAGAAGGCTGTGTTCAAAGTACCTAGAGCCTACAGGGTCATCGGTCACGTATCTTGACGAGTGTCAGATTGAATCGCACCGATTTTGGTATGGAAGATTTCTGATCACGTGTTAGATATTGTATTCCATTATAGTTTACAAAACATTCCCCGTTTTGTGCAGAATAGCGGTCGGCCTTCGACCTGCGTTAGATTTTAACAATTGGACTATATTATGTATAAACTAGAAATATATTATAAATCCGAATGTTTGTATGAGTGTATGTTTGTTACTCGGTTATGTTGAAACTACTGGACGGATTTTAATGAAATTCACTACACGGGTAGACTATAACCAGGAGTCAAATAGGTAGCCCTAGTAACGCACTCGGACAAAGTATGGGTAAGTCGCTAGTAATATATGTATTTGACGACACGTTTGGCTCAGTTTGTAGTAACCCTACTTGCTGTGCTATTTGTCGCGGGTTCGAGTCCCGCTGGTGGCATTCATTTGTGTTATGAGAACGAATGTTTGTACTCCAGTAATGGGTGTTTATATTTATAATATGTATGTATTTTAAAGTTATATATGTGTAGTGTATCAGCTATCTAGTATCCATTACACCAGTCTCGTAACTTACTATGGAACTAGATGGTGCTGTGTGTTAATGTCCCAACATATTTATATTTATATATGTATATAAACTAGCACTATATATGCAGAGCCATCATAGTGGACACAAGAGCACTATTAATGTCATTCTCAAAGCCCAATTAGATGGCAATTCAAAAGCCTGGCGAGAGACATCATCAGGCTAAGGACCAACAGCTTTGAACACTCCAACGAAGTATAGAAAAACGTATATAAAAAAATATGTGTAAATGTTGTATATCGATTTTACATAATAAGTAAATGTTTTAAATAAAACTATCTTTTCGGATTATTTCGCGGATTTGTTTTGATTTTCGGTTCCTGACGTTTCGAATGCTTTACAGCAAATCTAAGAAAATTTACGTAAATCTAAGAAAGTATTAAGTAAATGTTCTAGATAAGTAACTCGGTCCTACTTTGCAATATCTGAAAATACTGTTTTGCCAACATTTCGGCTTGTTTGGTTAATTTGAATACCACTTAATGTTTAAATTATGTTATTTAAAAACAATATTCTTAAACCAGTGTGAACAAATGTATTTTTACTTTTAAATTAATAAACTATTTTTAGATGCAAAAATATTAAAAAGTAAAGTTTTTGTACAGAAACTCCCTTACTTAAGCAAAAAAAATATACTTGTACTCATAGTTTACTATATGTGAAGTAATTTTAATATAGGTTTAAAACTTTTCAAACAATACTAAAAATGTTTTCTATACGTTTTAAACTATATGTACATTATAAATTATATAAAATTCATCCTCTTTTAACGACCCACTGTTAGAGAAGTGCTTGTCTAGAGTACCAGGAAAGACCTATAGTATAACCTATAGACCTAGGCTATAGTCCAGCACTATGTCAATATATAGGTAAGTAGATTCTCTCATATATGCAGGTTTCTTCATGTTTTTCCCTTTACCTTATAAGCAAGTAGTTAACTAATTATGTTAAAAACGGCTTGTCTCTTTATAATAATATCAGACATTAAATAAATAATATTAATATTTAAATATTTTTTGTCATAGACTGTATCTTGTTATTTTTCAGTGTATAAGAGGTGGATAATTATCATTTTAATTAAAATTTGTACGAGCTAGCTTTACGTTAAAGAAAAACGTACTTATATATCTGTAATAATTTACTTCATATAAATGATGAAATCTGTAATCATGTATTTTTTATAAGTACATTGCATTATTTTGAGTTTAAATTGTGTATGAAGACAAATTTTATTTGTAGTAGTACCCTAAGGACACACCGTCTGCTATTACTATTACTTATTACACATCAAAAATCTTAATCTTTCCCGTAACCATGATTGCTAGAACATTTAATGCGTCGGGAAAGAAAAAAAAAGAGCAACAGAAAACTACAGAACAATAAATTAAATTAAAAAGTCATCATATTTTTATCTTAGTTAAAACGTTTTAAATAAAACCATCTTTTTGGATTTTTTCGCGGATTTATTTTGATTTTTGGTTCCCGACGTTTTGAATAGGTACTTTACAGCAATCATGATCACGGGAGAGACTAAGTTTTTAGACGTCTCAAAGGTCGTTATATACATATGTACTTATTACAGACTTGTTGTGTTGAAAATAAATCCGCGAAAAAATCCCAAAAGATAGTTTTATTTTATTTAAAATGTCAAATATTCGCGTAAATCTAAGAAAGTATTAGTTAAAACGATTCGAATTCGTCATATATTTTATTAGTGATTCATTCCAACTCGAATAACATAATTACATCATACTTTCGTGTTTATAAATAAAGTAGCACGCGATCATTCGCTTCTCTGTCGGGTAACCTAAAGCCTTATGTGTGCCCCCCACTCATTTCCCACTTTCCGGAGTGAAGTTGTCGAGGGTGGGCGGGGCGAGGGGCGTGGCTGCTTTCCCGCCAAGCGATTGAAAATAGAACCTTTACACACGGCTAGCGAGATGGTTGTTTTTTTTTTTTAAATAGAAACTCTTTGGTGGAAAATTATAGTTCGGAAATTTTAGGTTTATGTTTCAATAATAATAATAATTTTGGATGATATCTTGTCTGTATATTGTTAGAAATTAAAAAAAAAATTAAGTGAATGTTTGTACACTGTAAATAAAATTATGGCGTCATTTTTAAAACTATATCAATTTGACTACCATATTTTTATTTACGTTGGATTTATTATGCCTTACTCGAAGTTAAAATGGCAGTTTAAAAATTAATATTCGCAAGCAATGATTTCATTCGATCTGACAAGATAACTTTTTTTGAATTGAACAGCCAATGAAACAAGTGAACTGAACGCATCTATAATAAAGCGACTGACCTTTGCCTACACTTTGTCACTCATGACTTATTCATAAGTTTACGTAAAGTGAGTACATTTAAAAATAAATGACCAAACGATTATCGATCGTAATAGCTTGTGTTAAGATATCGATATTTTTACAGCGAATTGTTGTGGAACGGCACAAAAACTGACTTGTATCGATAGATTATGGTTTTTGCCTCTCTACTCGAGCAGCATTGTTCGAAACGTCAATTAGAGATAATGAAGAATGGCGTCTTTACGTTTCGCTAGTTTTTAGGTACGTGATAATGTTTGAAATATTACTTAGTTTTTATATATTCAAATGAATTTGAATTTATTTTTTGAATAAAAACAAAATATTTTGTACTGTTGAGAAATTACATCTCGTTAGGAGAAGCGTAATTTACAAAATGCAATGTTTAAAGATCTTCCAGTACTAAGTCTTAATTATTACACAATACAGATATGCTTAAAAACTGTTCAGTAAGTATATTTTCGATTAATAGATTAATAGAGTCGAAGAAACAGTTTGAAACCTCCATACGATACAGTGTCATACATATCGGGATACGTGTATAAGGATTCCGAAATGAATTAAAGTAAACTAGCGACTTCACCTTGCTTCGCTCGGGTGCGTCCCTAGGTACCTTTTAATTTTTTTGAGCGAAACCCTAATTCTTTTTCTAAAATAAAAGTAGCCTAAGTTACTCCTTATAATATCAGCTATCTGCCAGTGAAAGTCCCGTTAAAATTGGTTCAGCCGTTCCGAAGATTAGCCGGAACAAACAGACAGACAGACAGACAAAACATTTAAAAATTGTGTTTTTTTATAAGTACCGTATATAATTCCATATGCATTTGGTTACATACAAACGCACGTGCAGACACTAGAATAATAACAATAAAATTAAATCAGTAAGCGCAACATTGTTCAAAATGATTGGATGGTCGCTTACCACAAAGTATTCAATTGCAACAAATTAACTAAACAGTCGTTACGTTATGAACTGTCAGACATATTATGGACAGTTGTACATGACGTATTAGGTAACTTATATTTTTTGCGATCTAGTGGTTAGCTTATACGACTGTAGGTCCTGAGGTTCTTGGTTCGAATCTTAGGTTGAGCCAAAAATGGATACTAAGTAGTTTTTAAGCTTTTCTGTTAAGAAAGTCTCAGCATTAGGACGGAGTTGGGAATAAATAAATAAATAAATATTTTGGGATAATAGCACACAACACTATCTAGTTCCATGGTAAGCTAAGAGACTTATGTTTTGGATAGCAGATAGTTGAATAACTACATATATAATGTTAAATACATACATACTATAAATAAACACCCATGACTGGAGTACAAACATTCGTGCTCATCACACAAATGTATGCCCAGCGTGACTCGAACCCGCGACCTCTGGCACAGCAAGTAGGGTCACTACAAACTGAGCCAAACGTGTCGTCAAAAGTTGACGGTGTAACACTCCGTGCCTCGAAGAGCACGTAAAGCTATCGGTCCTATACCGGATGTCTCACTGATCGTGTCTATTTATCATCCCATTAGACTTTGAGAATGAAATTTGACGACACGTTTGGGTTAGTTTTTAATAACCCTACTTGCTGTGCGAGCGGTCGCGGGTTCGAGTCCCGCTGGGCAATTCATTTGTGTGATGAGCACGAATGTTTGTACTCCAGTCATGAGTGTTTATATTTATAATATGTATATATTTAAAGTTATATAATATGTATTATGTGTAGTGTATCAACTATCTGGTACCCATAACACAGGCCTCGTAGCTTACCATGGAACTAGATGGTGCTGTGTGTTAAAGTACCTACCCAGATATTTATTATTTATTATTAAAGGAATAGGGAGTGCGAGTATATCAAATGTGCAATCACCAAACTAGCAGTAATTGCAAGAGATGCAACTAAGCCATATATACTTAAGATTATAATACAGTAAAATTGTCATAAAATAATATTATAAGCTAAAATGGCATCCCTATAAACAGTTCAACATATAATTGGCACTATACTGTGTAACGGATTTCTAATTTATTACTCTCGATAGAACCCAGCTGCAAATTTTGCACATCTAATCATTGTTTTGACAATTCATACTAATTAATAAACGACTATGTAGCTGTGTGTTTGCTTGCTACATTTGGATATCACTAGTTCAAATCCTGCTAAAGAAAATATTTGTGTTGGTTATTTGTCTTTACATCTATACATATAATAAAATTGTAACTAAGTCGAATCTGTACATTAAATATTTTTTGGAAAATCTTATTGAAATAAACATTAGTATCGATACAGAGGCCGAATCTATAGTTTTTAGAAGTCTTCTGTCTGTTACCGTATCACAGAAAAACTACTGGAGAGATTTTGATGAAATTTGGTATGGCGATAGCTTATCCGGTTGTCTGGGTCAACATATAGGATACTTTTTACCGCGAGAAAATTTCTCATTTCTGAGAAAAAATACAAAGACTGCAATGTAAGAGTATAATAATATGTAAAACCTAAGAATTTGGTTTTTGGTCATCTGAACGCGGGCGGCGCCGCGCGCAATGCTAATACGTAATATATTCGGAATTATATCAATATTGATAAAAACCGATGAAAATTATCGAAAATTGATGTAAATTGTAAAGAAAAATCAATTTATAATTTCATACTGAATAGACGTGAGAAATGAGTTAGCAAAAATTGTTTCTATAATGTATTCAGCCCTTTTTTAACGTCCCACTGTTGGGCACTGGCCTCCCTTCAATACGAGGAGGATCAGGCTATAGACTATCATGCTGGCAAAGTGTGGGTTGGCAGACTTCACATGTCTTTCGAAAACTTGCTAGGTTCTCTCGGACATGCAGGTTTCCTTACGATGTTTTCCTTGACCGTAAGACAAGTGGTAATCATGTTAGAAATGATTCGCACATAAAAATATCACAGATGCAAGACCCGGGATTTGAACGCGGACCACTCGGTTTGCTAAGCGAGCGCGTTACCACTGGGCTACCAATACCTTTGGTTTCTATAGTAATACATAAAAATAGTTCTTTGTATTTTGTTGTTGTTATTTTTATCTCTGACTCTGAAGCATACTGGATACTTTCAACCGTAACTTCTTTGTATGATAACACGGTAGCCTCATACCTTCTTCGCATTATTTAGGCAATAAACCTTAAAATAGTACGAGAAAAACGATACAAACAGACGGACTTACATATAATTTTCTACGTTATCAAAAATCATGGTAGAGCAAGGCAATATTCGCATTACGCATACAGTAACAGCAAAATCGCGGCAAAAATGCCATCAAAAAATACCAAACCAGTAACAATTGCACGAATAATTGGCACTACGTCTATATCTAACGAATTTCTAATTTATTGTACCCGATAGTACACACTCGCAGTAAATTACGTACATCTAATCGACGACGCGGTATCTCGCGGCGCCTTTGCTTAAGATTCTGAAAAGCCGACTCTACCAATAATTTTATTTGCATTCTCTATCTAGAATAGTGCTAGGTGGTGATAAGGGCGGTTTTAATTGTAGTAGCTAGGCTTGCCATATTTTTGGTTTGATTAATATATACTAATATTATAAAGAGGTAGAGTTTGTTTGTTAGAACGCGCTAATTTCAATAGTAATAATAAATATGTTGGGACATTAAGCACATCGCACCATCTAGTTCCATGTTAAGCTACGAAGCTGTGTTATGGTTACCAGATAGTTGATACACTACACATATATAACTTTAAATACATACATATTATAAATATAAACACCCATGACTGGAGTACAAATATTCGTGCTCATCACACAAATGAATGCCCCCAGTGGGACTCGAACCCGCGACCGCTGGCACAGCAAGTAGGGTCACTACAAACTTAACCAAACGTGTCGAATCTCAGGAACTACTAATCCGATTTTAAAAATTCTTTTTGTATTAGAAAGCCCGTTTATTGAGAAAGGCTATAGGCTATACGAGTATATCATATAGTATATATTCTATCTATTTCATACTAACTGTTAAAACGTACCGTGTTTAATAATGAAAAACATATGTTACAATTTATAGCATATATTGAAGTTTATTAAAAATTGCCGGTGATTGTTCATAGAGACGTAACAATGTGATAAGATTTGAGAGTATAATCACTTTTACCGGTTATTATTAATATAATTATTCAACGTGTTTGGTCAAAGTAACAATATAATGCGCATATATTCAGAACGTAATTAATACATTTATAGAATCAAACTGAGGTTCAATACCAAATCAGTTAAATTAAAAATAGTTTAAATAATAAATTCAAGTTTAAAAAATCATTCCTCACTCACTGACAAACAACGTAAGTTTAGACGCTATCTGTTATGAGGGAATGTATGCAGGGTCTCAAGGCATGCTTTTTTACCACAAAAGTTCATTTTCTAAAACAAGGTTAATATTAGTACTTTCTTGGATTTATAGTAAATATTTGATACTTTAAATAAAACTATCTTTTCGAATTATTTCGCAGATACTTGTTATAGACTGTATGTAACAAGTGTTGACGCCTTTAATATGTCTCAAACCTTAGTCTCTCCCGTGACCATGATTGCTGTAAAGCATTCGAAACGTCGGGAACCAAAAATCAAAATAAATCCGCGAAATAATCCGAAAAGATAGTTTGATTTCAAATACCATTTTTGTATTGATATAACTAAACTTTATTACTTAAGTTTAACTCCACACTTATTTACTATTAATAACATAAGTGTAAAATTTAACAATTTTTAATTTTGTCCGGATTTTATTCCATAGTGTTATGGAAACCCTAACTCTAGCCATTTCTCTGGTAATCTACCATCGTGGATGGTAATCGGAGGTCAAGTGCGTACTGTGTTTGAATGTGCTAATGATTTGACCTATGAATTTTTAAATTATGGTTTAAGAGATCAGCAAACTTTGAGATGTTTACATTTTTAACCGACTTCCAAAAGGAGGAGGTTATAGTTTTCTATGAACATAAACGTATGTTGTCTGTAGAACATCATCTCGTCTAACCACAGTTTTATTAATAATATTTGCAATGCTCAGAGATGAAATACGCCTAATTTATTTTCTCAAATGCATAATATGTATACTTGCGATACCTAATATTCCTGTCACTCTCATACTCCGGTGGGACGACTACTCGACACGGCCAGAGAGTTAAAGCGCAGCACCGACGGCTTTACGTACTCTCCGAAGCAAGGGGGTAAAACACCACCAACTTCCCAACTCCTGGCTGTTATTGAGGCTTTTTTTCTTTAGTGGTTGTTACTGAGGCTTAGTAAACAGAAAGACTCAAAGTAAATTTGACCCGACCCGGGTCTCAAACCCAGGATCTCCGGATGTGCATGCTAGCCACTACAACACCAACGATTCCATAGACCTGAGTTAGTATGTAGCTAAATAGAAAACGAAAATCATAATTATAAATCCTCTCATAAGAACAACAGTTAGAGAACAATTAACTTCAGTGTTCAATTAAGAAATGCTAGAGGGCTATATATCATCTCGAAAAATGTACGGTTCCCATGGGATAGACTTGTTTTTTCTAGGGACGAAGCCGAAGCGAAGCGAGGGAGTTCCTATATATAGGGTATGTTTTATTTCGGAAATATCCAGCGCGAAAATCGATAGCGCGAACGTCGCTAGTTTTAAATATAACACGGTAGCTCTAATTGCTACACTAGAATATATGGTAAAATACGTCAAAACACCATAGCAACTTACGATACTAGTATGAAACATTCACGTGTGATAATAGCGTAAAATAGTGATGTACGCAGCATGATTTAGCATGTCGATATCGATTACTTTGTCGGGTTGTCGATAAATCCTGCGCCCGCGCACCTAACGAACCGATGTACACAGACCTTTCATTAGCGATTCGATTACGGACAGTATATTAATGACTCTTATAAACAAGTTACAAATATTGATTGTTTGAAAGTATTACCGTTGATTTTAGGCTTGGTAAATGAAAAATACGTCTTAACACATGAATTTCCATTCAGATGACAGTTTTATGTACGGCCATTTTTATTTTCGATGAAATTAAGATTCATATTTAAGTTGGAAAGTATTAAGTTTTTAATTTAATTATGAACGGGTCTGAATGGAACGCTAAATGAAGTGGTATATAAAGTTTGATAAACTTGATAAAATTCAATTACTGTTCTAGCATTCTGTGTTTAAAATGATTGGATTTGTTAATTTATCGTGAACAAATTTAATTGAAATGCACGACGTTATTTTCATACTTTGTCTAAATCTCTAACTAATATATATTTTTTTTAATTTTAATAAGTTCACATCAGTTTATAGCAATCATGGTCACGGGAGAGACTAAGTTTTTAGACATCTCAAAGGCGTTATATACTTGTTACAGACAGTCCCTACTCACAATCTTACAAAAATGATTTAAAAAAAATTAAAAATGTTTAGAATTAAAATCGACAAATATTGTAAGGTACTCTGGTGCCATTTTTGTGTCTTAGTCTCTACCATGACTATGATTGCTGTAAAGCGTTGGAAACGTCGGGAACCAAAAATCTAAATAAATCCGCGAAATAATCCGAAAAGATACTTTTATTTCATAAGGTATTTAAGATTATTATTTTTATTTGTAGCCTATGATCTTCTCTCATCTCCATATTAAATTTGATTAAAATTAGTTTATTACTAGAAGATTTAACGAAACAAAAGAAGAGCTAATTTTAGATTCATTTTAAATCCCACCCTTAGGACACGATTTTCTAAATGTGACACAAGGGTTTACCATATATGTAAATATTTAGGAAATCCTATTTAACTATGCTTAAAAAGAATTATAAAAATTCCAATTGTTTACGTCGTAGAGTCGATCCTACAGATTATCACTCCATTTTCCACTCTTTGTTATAGATTAACTATGAATATAATGTTATAATTATAAACTATTATAAAGAGGAAAGATTTATGTTTTTGTATTTTTGTATGTATGTTTGTAACGAATAAACTCAAAAACTACTGGACCGATGTAGATGAAATTTGATAAGAATATAGAGACCCTGGGAAAGACATAGGATATTCTTTTTCCTGGAAATGGAATGGAAGAAAATAGGGATGAAAGTTTGTGTGGGGAATCAAAAGCGAGGATGAGTCGCTAGTAGGTATATTATAAATTAACATAGTAGGTAAAATTGACTACTGCGATATAACACTTAAAAAAATTAAAAGGGTAAATATGTATAAAATAATTAAGAATCAAACTCCCTATCTATGTTGAAGTGTTTAAAACCTTACATACATACTTTTGTTAAAGAAAACCTTAAAGCCTTTCTTACTTAATATTCGTCCTAAAACACATATTATATTACTAAAGTATTATAACAAGTTTATGAGTAAGTTAGTGAGTGTATGTACGAGTATTTGTTTGATTTTATTTCATTTACACAAGGGGCGGAATGAATCTATTAATTTATCAGACTACTATCTATACTAATATTATAAACAGGTAAAGTTTGTGAGTTTGTGAGGTTGTAGGGGGTAATCTCTGGATATACAGAAATGATTTAGATGAAATTTGATAAGAAGATAGTTTGATATCCTGGAAAATACATAGGATACTTTTTATCTCGGAAATCATCCCTTAAGGGGGTGAAAATGGGGACGAACGTTTGTATGGGGAATCAAGCTAGGGATGAACCCGGGCGAAGCGAGGGTGAGTCGCTAGTTAATTGTAAATGTGAAAGTTTTTATGTTTCTGTGTGTGCATTCTATACTCCTTCAAGCTGAAATGGCTCTATAGATTTAAATGAAATTTGTTACTCCCAAATTCCGATGGAACGATAATTCGACACGACCGATGAGAGACAAGCACGTTAAGACTGACTGACTGGAGACGGGAGTGAAACACCATCACCTTTCCACCTCGAGGCTGTTACTGAGACTTTCTTAACAGAACAACTCACCAACTGATCTTAGCCCAACCTGGGAATCGAACCTACCACCCCGAATGTGCGGCCGTATACGCTAGCCACTACACCACCGAGGCAGTAGACAAATATGATCTGCAGTAACACATACTCACACGATTAGGCAACTAGAGAGACACACGAGTGAAGTAGAATAAATCGCTATTAAGATATAGAAATATGTAAATTAAACAAACAGAATTTATAAACCTAACTATAATCTATACATATAATAAAATTGTAACTAAGCCGAATCTGTACATTAAATATTTTTTGGAAAATTTCGTTTTTTTTGGAATTTTTTAGAAATTTTTTTCAGAATTTTTGTTTGTCTGTCTGTCTGTGACCGCATAACGAAAAAACCACTGGAGGGATTTTAATGAAATTTGGTATGATGATAGCTGGTTATCTGAATCAACAATATAGAATAATTTTTACTGCGGGAAAATATCTCATCTCTGAGACATCTATACTAAACGTCAAAACGTAAGTAGGGACGAACCCTATCAGAGCAAGGGTGAGTCGCTAGTACATAATAAAAAGAAGCTTAGCTTTAACCATTAAAATTCAAGGTGAAAATTATATAATTAAAAGCGACATAAATTCGGCGATTTTTTTTAAATTCGACAGTGTGCGTACGTTCTAGGTCAGATCAAGAATTATACCATGCCAATAATACTGAATATCGCATGCAGGTTTCGGCACTAACGGTCGGTGCCTTTGATGTTTATGTAAAGTAAACGTGACGCTCATCGCATGGTAATTGCATCTGGGGAGTGTTGTCGCGGAGTTGTATCGATAAGATCACAAATTTTGCGAATCTTGTCATATGTTGGTATGTTATTGTGAAGACAGGCTGTTCTCAGAACGTTTGTTGTGGGTTCGAGTCTCGGTGAGAGCTAAGTCCTTACTTATCTATAAAGGCGGTAATCTCTAGAAGAAAAAAATATAAGCCAAATAGCATCAACTATATGTATCAGCAAATATATGTATTTTATATTTATATACATGCAAGTATTGTAAAAATATGAAAATACATTTTTTAAATTTCGTTTTCTTCACTTTTTTAGCAACAACGAAGATTGATATAATTTTAAGAGGGGCTTATTAATATGTAACCTATAAAACCTATTTGCTGTCTCCGTAGAGTATTAAAAAACTAATTAAAGAACGCGAGATGTTTACGCGTCTGGAGACTGAGTAGAGCAACGTTCGCTCGTTAGTGTATAATATACTAGCGACTCACCCTTGCTTCGCTCGGGTTCTTCCCTAGCTTGATTACCCATACAAACTTTCATCCCCATTTTCACCCCCTTAAGGGATGATTTCCAGAATAAAAAGTATCCTATGCCCTTCCCAGCGTCTCAAACTATCTTCTTACCAAATTTCATCTAAATCGGTTCAATAGATCCAGAGATTACCCCCTACAACCTCACAACCTGACAAACTTTACCTCTTTATTATATTAGTATAGATAAAGAATAGTCTGTAGATCCCTCGAACTTGAAACTGCTAAGAACTATGTTTACTAACTCTATGAGGAATCGGCAGTTATTATTTTTTTTCTAAATTTTTCATAAGTTGAAGGTTTAATATTTACTTACTTTAAAAAGATTTCAAATTTAAATTTTAATACAGTGAAAATGTTCACAAAAACAATTTTAGTTTTGCTTAAAAATATAAAGACCGTTCCAAAAAGTTTCATTACAATCAAGTATTTTAGAGCAGTGTCATCTATAAATGAGATAGCCAATAGCCGTTACGAAAAAAATATACGTTACGAATAAAACAAGAATTTTTATTATTTACTAGCGACTCACCCTCGCTTCGCTAGGGTTTGTCCCTAGGTTGCTTCCCAAAACAAACTTTTTTAAATTTTTTTTTGGTTTAAATTTTTTTTCGTTGGACTCTATTTTTTTCCAAAATAAAAGTAGCCTAAGTTACTCCTTATTACATCAACTATCTGCCAGTGAAAGTCCCGTCAAAATCGGTCCAGCCGTTTCAGAGATTAGCCGGAACAAACAGACAGACAGACAGACAGACAGACAAAAATTATAAAAAAAAGTTGTTTTGGTATATGTACCGTGTATACATCCATATGCATTTAGTAAAAGCGGCTATTTTAATATTACAAACAGACACTCCAATTTTATTTATTTGTATAGATGTATAGACAAGGTTTATTGTTCATTGAAAATGTACTTAAATATGTAAAGTATTGATTTCAACATCAATGTAGATATAATCGTTAAATATTTTAAAGACATTTTAAGGAAAAAATGACTCAATTAATGCATATTACATAACTAAAAACAACTGATGCAAAGATACTGAGAAAATAAACTTTTATTTACTTAAATTTATTAATATTTACGAAAGTTTCCTCTGATATCTTAAATCTTGTACAGGCAGTATATAGTATTGTTATTGGTATACAAATAAAGTTATTTGTACATGAATTAATTTCCTATGGCTAAGGCATTTATAGAATAAGTTTTTTTTTGTAATTTTTTATCATAAGTGTTAGGAAGCCATATCTAGATGGTTGTTCGATCATTTGAACGTCCAAATTGAAAACGTAGTGTTCACATATCAACTGTTATATACTAACAGAACCCGCGGCTTCGCTCACGCTAAAATTACAAAAAAAAAACTCTAAAAAGGTAGGTTCCATACAAACTTTCATCCCCTATTTTACCCTTTTATGGGATGAATTTCGAAAAATGCTAAAACACGTATTTATTTAATTGTATTGAAGAGTATTAATACCAAGTTTCAAGTAATTCTGATCATAAATATTTTTTTGGGTTGTATTATAACGTGTTTTCCGGTGGGAATGAGATAATCTCCCGCGGTAAGAAGTAGCCCGTCACTCACCAGCCCTCTAACTTTCTCCACACAAAAAATCACGTCAATATGTCACTCTGTTTTGACGTGAAAAAAGAACAAACAAACAAATAAACAAACACACTTTCACATTGATAATATTAAGTATGGATTTACTGTGACAAAATATATATATATATATATATATATATATATATATATATATATATATATATATATATATATATAGTATTTTTTTTGTTTGTTTTTATTAAAAGTGGTAGTTTGATCATTTGAGGTTAAGTTTAATTTAATAGTAGGAAATTATTAAGCAAATCCAACTGCAAGAGCTAGTATTCCTCATATCGATATAATCACATCACTATCCGATAATTATGCTATAGCAGTTTTGTTTCCGACGCCGCCTCGAGCGTTACTTGTAACTCGTAATTTTTTCTCGACGGTACTTTCTTTTCGGAACGTCTTCGTGAAAGTACATACAATAAATTGATTAAAAACGCTCGACAAATACGAAGGTTTGTGAAGGTTATTTATTATAGCACATCTTACCTACAAAGCTATTATGCCACTTCGAGGTGAAAGTTCATGGTTATTGAATACTAGCAACTCACCCTCGCTCTGCTCGGGTTCGTCCCTAGTTACGTTTTAACTATTACCTCAGAGATAAGATATTTTCTCGCAGTAAAAAGTACCCTATATGTTGAACCGGATAACCAGCTATCATCATACCAAATTTCATCAAAATCTCCAGTGTCCAAAAAGTCCAGTGGTTTTCCCGTGATGCGGTAACAGACAGACAGACAGACAGACAGACAGACAAAAATTCTAAAAACTATAGATTTGACTTCTGTTTCGATAATAATGTCTATTTCAATAAGATTTTCTAAAAAATATTTAATGTACAGATTCGGCTTAGTTACAATTTTATTATATATTGTATAGACTAATGATGAGAGGTTATGTCCAGATTAAAATTGACACTGATCAATCAGTTCTATGAAATGTTTCATGAAATCTGCATAAGACAATACGATCTTAATAGTAGAAGATCCCCATCTTCGTTCATTAAAATATTCAATACTTGGAGAACGATATTAAAATACTTTATTTACATTATAGAGAGATATAAGATAACGTGAAATATGAAGAACTCAATGAAGTTATTATATATTAATTTCAAAGCTGCTAAAAATCTAATCTTACAGTAAATTGAAAACTCGGGTTTTCAGAGCAAATCTGTTTTTTTAAAACGTTGCATTGTCTTGAAATTATTGACTAATGATGTCAACTACCCAATTGTTAAAGGTACCGAGTATACAATAAAAGACAATTGAATTGTTTATCCCCTCGTTTTGAAGTCGGTGAAAAAGAGAGGATATGCCATACTGCATATTATGATACTCATTCTTTCAATTTATTGAAGTGTTAAAAGTTATATGTGTAAGTTTGATGACACGTTTGGCTCAGTCTGTAGCGATCCTACTTGCTGTGCCAGCGGTCGCGGGTTCGAGCCCCGCTGGGGGCATTCATTTGTATGGTGAATACGAATGTTTGTACTCCAGTCATGGGTGTTTATATTTATAATATGTATGTATTTAAAGTTATATATATGTAGTGTATCAACTATCTGGTATTCATAACACAAGCGTCGAAGCTTACCATGGAATTAGATGGTGCGGAGTGTTAATGTCCTAACATATTATTATATGTTGTATAACGATATAACATGAATATTTTATCTGTAATATACGGTAATAAAATACAAATTTTAAATGAAACCAAATAATCGTTGATAATTCTCAAAATTATATTCGATTATAAAATAAAGTTGCTGAAAGATATTTATTAATCCATAAAATGTAAAAAGATAAGATATTTAGTAATTCACAAAATGAAAGCACATTTTTTTTATTAATAGTACCTAACTGGTTATACAGAATGCCCCAAAAGTTACGCATTAAGTAATCTATATAAATAAAAATGAATGTTGATCTGTATGTTTGTACTTTATCCGATCCAAAACCATTCATCCGATTGTGATAAAACTTTGGTGAGATGTTGTGAGTCTCCTCAAAATTGCGTCGCCCAAAAACTAAAAAATATTATTTTTTGTATACACCGTTAAAACCATTCGTCCCAAGAACGCATCTGAACAAAGAAAGGGTATGCCGCTAGTTTTTAATTTAAAAGTTTTAGTTGAAAATTATAAACGTTGTATACATACATACAATATTACACTGTACATATATTTTAGTATTCTCAGAAAAAAGTAAAAATGTACTATTTTAAACTAAAAAACTAAGAATTCTATTAAAATAACGTGTTATGTCACTTTTGGAACACCGTATATAACTAGTTCTAGATTATGGCTCCGTTCGTGTAAATAGTCTAGTACTTTACGATTATGTAAAATGATTTTTTTAGAAGAGTACTTAAAATGAGAAGTTTAAACTTAATCTTTATAATTTATTCAGCGACCGACTTCGTACTTATACATATATTAAATTCCGGCTTTCAACAGTAAAATAAAACTGATCCCATTTTACGTCACCGTTCTCAAACTACACGAGTACGTACTCAGTAAACAAAATTGGACAAAAGCTTTCAGAAATGCTGATATAAGATATGACCAACGTCAAAAAAAAGAAGTTATATATTTAATTTTATATACATATATAGGTACATATGTATATGTGTATATAAAATTAAATCAAAAAATCGATTCATTAGTGAAGATATGGTGTAACTATACAGTTACACCATATCTTCCCTAATAAATCGATTTTGATAATAATTAGTCTTCATTACATCAAAAATATTGTGTATTGTATTCATCCCTTATAACCCTTATACCGCCCCACTGCTGGGCACGGGCCTCCCTTTAATACGAGGGGGATCAGGCCATAGTCCACCACGCTGGCCAAGCGCGGGTTGGCGGACTACACATGTCTTTCGAAAACTTGCTTGGTTCTTTCAAACATGCAGTTTTCCTCACGATTTTTTTCTTAACCTTAAGACAAACATTCAAACGTTTACTTTAAATATTTTATTTTTAATATTTTAGATCTTTAATTTCATTTTCAATCCGTTTCTACAACTAACGTCTAATATTATTTTAAAATACACATCAAGTATCTACTTTGAGTTCTTTAAAAATGCATCTATCATCGCGGCCTCTAAAGGTATCATTAGTTAAATTATCACCTCGGCCTAACACAAGTGCTTAATGATATTTTTTACTCTCCAAAACCACTGCGTAATACCAATGTTTGTTTAAAACTATTAAATTTCAGTGAGTCGTGACTGTGGTACAAGTGAATAGATTAAAGTTTACGAATACGTTTTATATTCAAAAGGTTTTTAAAAAATCTTTAGCAAGTTCTTTTTATTAGGTTTTTTAACTGTAGGGTATACTGATTTAAATATCACTTTGAGAGTGACTATTTCTTTGCTAGGAGTAGAATTTTTATTATTTTTTTCTCGTAGAGCCCTATTTTTTTCTAAAATAAAAGTAGCCTAAGTTACTCCTTATTACAGCAGCTATCTGCCAGTGAAAGTCCCGTCAAAATCGGTCCAGCCGCTTCAGAGATTAGCCGGAACAAGCAGACAGACAGACAGACTGACAGACAGACAAAAATTGTAAAAAATGTTGTTTTGGTATATGTACCGTGTATACATTCATACGCATTTAGTAAAAAGCGGATATTTTAATATTACAAACAGACACTCAAATTTTATTTATCTGTATATATTATGGCTGGTCCCATAAGTTATTTAATAAAGAGAAATATGTAAATAAGCTTACAATTTTTAAAGTATAGTACAATAGATAATACTGGTATTACACAAAATTAATATCAGGAATAAAACATCGTTATCATCATGTAATATTGTATATGTATATTGTTAATATGTATAATAAAACAATATATTATGAAGTAGGTACATATTTTTTATGTTATTTTATAGAATGACGTTTCAAGAAAGTCCCCAAACCAAACCCAAACAACAACAAATATCCATAGAAAATTACTTTTGCATTTATAATGCAGAAAAATACATTGACTTCAACAACACTTAAGGCAATTTTTTATAAAACTATCTTAGACCTATTCGTGAAAAAAAAAAATAGATTTTTAATTTGAATTGCAATGAGCATTTCCTCCTTTTTGAAATTGGTTAAATTAACCCAATTTTAATAAAACGTGATGTAATACTTTCTTAGATTTACGCGAATATTTGACATTGTAAATAAAACTATCTTTTCAGATTTTTTCGCGGATTTATTTTGATTTTTGTTTCTCGACTTTTCGAATGCTTTACAGTTTACAGTAATCATGGTCACTGGAGAGACTAAGGTGTTAGATGTCTCAAAGTTATTATTTAGTTATTACAAAGAGCCTACACACAAAATAACAAAATGAATTCAAAAAACTTGAAAATTGGCACCAAAGTACCTTACAATATTTGTTAATTTTAAATTTAAACAGTTTTATAATTTTAATTACTTTTATACTTGAATATGAAATATTATATATACAATTTTAACTGCTATTATTATAATTATTACAATTTTAGAAAACTTTATTGAAAAAAGAGACGCTTATCGCTATTTCCCACTACTCGGGCCAAGTCAGAACAATTTCGACGAATGACAAATAAGAACCTCTGATTACTACCTGCATCATTAACGGGTAATTGAATCGATCCATCGATATGTTACCATCGCATCACTAGTTAGTCCTCGTTTTTTAGATCACGCGATAACGTACGTCGTTATTAACGCCGTTATTAAATGTATCTTAGATAAAAGTAATTGAGACTAAGATAAATGATGTTATATACTTATTCTTTAAGAAGCTGATGCCTTATAGTTTTTTTTTTTGTTGTAAAAAAATGATTATTGGCATAATGTGATATCAGATATGATATACAGGTGGTACAATAGGCATTACGTTCCAGGTTCGAATTACGCGCGATACCTTTTTTTAGTCTAGGTTAGTTTTTGGTTATAAATAAATATATGTTGGGACATTAACACACAGCACCATCTAGTTCCATGGTAAGATACGAGCTTGTGTTATGGATACCAGATAGTTGATACACTACACATATCTAATATATTTAAACGAGCAATTCTTGTATATTTATATCTTTATATCTTTATTTATTTATACCAGCGATCTCGGAAACGGCTCTAACGATTTCGCTGAAATTTGGTATGGGGGGGCTTTCGGGGCGAAAAATCGATCTAGATTAGTCTCATGTCTGGGAAAACGCGTGTTTTCGAGTTTTCATGCGGTTTTCTTTGCATTATTCTACGCAGAATATGCTCGATAATTTCTTACACTCAGATATAAGCATCGTGGTCAAGCGACCAAGGTGCAAGATTAACAATCAATGGGTGTGTCCCAGTTCGAATCTCGATCGGATACAAAGTTTTGCTTTTTTTTTTTGTATTTATTGAAGTTTTTACTTTTCTTTATCTAAAAAATACGATATAACAAAAAAGAACTCCGAGCGAAGCTCGGTCGCCAGGTACTATAACTTTTAAATACGCACATATTATAAATATAAACACCCACCACTGGAGTACAAACATTCGTGCTCATCACACAAATGAATGCCCCCAGCGGGACTCGAACCCGCGACCGCTGGCACAGCAAGTAGTCACTACAAACTAAGCCAAACGTAGTAAACTAAACTTAGGTTTTAGGAAACAGCTTTTAAAAACTGAAAGTTTCTACAATAGTGTAAGAGAAGAAAAATAATTTTCTCTATAATATGTTAATATCTATACTATAATAATCTCTATACAACCGTTTTTTGTTATTATGTAATGCTTTTTTTCTCTTTCCACCTTGAGAAATTACGTCGTTCCGCAAAACACAAGGATATTTCATTTAAAACAAAAACAAAATTGCTCAGTTTCGTACTTTGAACTTTAAATTAATTAATTATGCATAGACGCTTCTAAAGCTTTTGGTACTTAAAAGTATTATAGAATAAAATTCTGCAATTTTAAACTTATTTTGTCATACCGTATAATAGCACTTTAGAAAAATGGCCAAAAACAACAAATTACTTGTAATAAATTGCTTATGTTTATATTATGTAAAACTGTCCAATTTAAAATAGGAAAGCTATAATAGAGACTTTACCTAATAATATTAATCTATACGTATAAAATTACACGACTTGACTATTTGAATGATCCATCAACGCCCACCAAACACCTGGATGTTTATTTTAATTAGATACTTCTTAACTAAAATGTTACACTGAATTGAAAATAATCTATACGGATAAATAAAATTGGAGTATCTGTTTGTAATATTAAAATAACCGCTTTTTACTAAATGCATGGATGTATACACGGTACATATACCAAAACAACATATTTTACAATTTTTGTCTCTCTGTCTGTCTGTTTGTTCCGACTAATCTCTGAGATGGCTGGACGGCAGATAGCTGATGTAATAAGGAGTAACTTAGGCTACTTTAATTTTAGAAAAAAAATAGGGTCTCACGAAAAAATTTAAAACCAACTTAATTAATTAATTTTGTTTTAGGAAGCAACCTAGGGATGAACCCGAACGAAGCGAAGTTGAGTCGCTAGTTTTAAATATATGTAATTATTCCACTCAAACAATACAAAAAAAAATATATACATCTACATCGTGAGAAAACCTGCATATCTGAGAGAACTAAGCAAGTTTTTAAAAGACATGTGAAGCGCGCCCTGCACTTGGCCAGCGTGGACTATGGCCTGATCCCCCTCGCATTGAAGAGAGGCCCTTGCCCAGTAGTGAGACGTTAAAAATAATATATAAATTAGTCCCATTATTGATCTTTGAAACAGTTAATTTTGAAGTTTTTAAAATTCAAATCAAAATAACGTATGAGAATTAAAATATATGATGCAAAGCCAGAGAATGTCGCTAGTTCTAAACATGTATGGAAGGACGGTCTAGCCTTGTCGACACAAATAACAATTGAAAAACATGAAAAGAAGAAACTTCAGGTTAAAAATATTTAATTTAAATATAGTTTATTTTTTATTTTAACTACCTTTTATTTATTTAAACTAAAAAGGTAAAGTAACTTCAAATCTAATAAAAAGTATTATTGAAAATTACCTAGAACCTTTGACCTAGACATAAACAAAAATCATGAAAAACAAAAAAAAAACTATTAAAGTTTATCCCTTTTTAAAATCGGTTAAAAATAACCCTTTTCAGTAAAAAGCTAAAACACTTTCTTTACTAGAACTCAACGGCTTGGTCTTCCCTATACTACGACTACTGTCCGCAATCAATACATCAAAGTCAGCTCAGACATTTTTGCGGCAAGTGGCGTGTCGCTCGTAAATCGTCATTTGCACGTCGCGTTTTGACGAGATAATGACTGAATACATCATTTAGTTGGGCCACTAACACTTTTCATATTTAAATTTTACTCTGTTTTATAATATAATTTTGTCGGATATGTATAAAATGTATTAAAAATAAAAAAAAAATCTTATACGGAAACAAAAAAAATATTTCTGACATTATAAATATAGTGCCATGACATTATTTTTAAGTAATTTTCAAGACAATTTCCGTTTTTTAGTAAATTGTGTATTTTTATTTATAATTTAAACAGCCACTATAAAGTTTTTTAGAAAAAATATTATTTATTAAAATTATTTTTTTTAATTATTCTTTTTATTTAATAGCTAAAATGTTTTCTACATACTTTCACCGATACGTTAAAAATAGTGCCCGGCACATGTCTGCCTGTGTGCAAAATTTCTTAATATTCCATTTTACGGTTTACGTATGACTAACAAATATCCTAACAACTTCACAGATTTCAACATTTATAATATAAATGGGAATATTTCTCATTGCGGCATGCTTAATGGCTCCACACTCCTCGCAATATGTTTGCAAAATTCAATTAGGTGCAAAAACAATATTCAAGATGAGCTATTGAGATGTTAGCTTTACGATGTGTATTCAAAATGTATGAATTTATTTTGTTATTTAAATTATAATTTCAAAAGATATGCTATTTTGCTACAAATGATAGATATATGTATAACACTATACTATGACGAACGAACAGTTTTTTTGTCTAAGATGTATACGTGTACCTAGTGCCTAACACCATACAAACCTTGTAAAATTTAGTCATAATATTTAGAAATATGTGATTATATCTAATTTTTATTAAATTCCATCGATTTTCTTTATATATATATATATATATATATATATATATATATATATATATATATATATATATATATATATAGTGGATTTGAACTATATTATATACATGCAAGAGAAACTAAACAAATGGCTAGCTTAATTAAAAAAAAACCTATGTAACTTGAGTCTAGACCAAAAATAAGCCAAGTGTTTTTTACTAATTTCCTACAATCTTACCACATTAAAGTCAACAGTATTAAACAATAGATGAAATAACTTTCACGTCTGTGAGTGCCCTTAATTGTCTTCTTCCTAATGGGTAATATAAAAGATGTTTCTAAAGAATACCTTAGCAGATCATAAATAGGTTAGTTACACGCTTCAGACCATCGAACGGGACATTAAAAGACTGTTACTTTTACTTTTGAATTTTAATAAAGTACGCCTTCATATGAAATAGCTAGGTAAAGATCCGTTCATATGGAAAAGCAAAATGTTTAAATTTTTGGTTTGGTTGGGTATGCGTGTATGTTTGTTAAAACTAAAACGACTGGTCGGATTTGAATGAAACTTTGTACGCATATATGACTACTAGCGATTCACCCTGGCTTCGCTCGGGTTCGTCTCTAACTTGCTTCCCTATACAAACTTTCATCCCCATTTTCACCGCCTTAAGGGATGATTTCCGGGATAAAAAGTATCCTATGTTCTTTCCAGGGTCTCAAACTATCTTCTTACCCAATATCATCTAAATCGGTTCAGTAGATCCAGAGATTACCCCCTACAACGTCACAAACTCATGAGTTCACAAACTATACCTCTTTATAATATTAGTATAGATAACCTAGCAACACATATGCTACTAATATTATGGTTGGTATTAAAATTATAAATATAAAAGGCAATTGAAAACGTATCTTTTTTTTTGGCGTTGAGAAATACGTTTAGGCATACCACTTGAATACATACATACAGGTGATTATGTGGGACTCAGCGGCAAAGCCAGTACTACCCACTAAAACCTAGCGGAACCTCCCCCGTCTTAATGAGCCGTCGCAAGATCGCTTACGCACTCAACCAAAACGTCCCGACGGCAGGTCTGCTGAAGCAGACCACAACGACCATGGGTTTCTCCAAGATTTCCAAAAACGAACCTGAGCGAAGTGAACGTAAGTCACTAGTATAAGCATTAAGTACATTTTACGTTTATGTTATGTTAAAAACGTAGCCTAAATTTTGCTCGCAAAACTTAACTATACTTTATACAGATTTTTAAGATAAACACATAGAAGTTTTTTGACAAATATTGGTATAATGCTACAATATGAGTTAATATTACATTAAAAATCATATACAGTAATTTAATTTATAACTACAGTATGGAAAAAAAATTACATAAAAGGCGTTGTTTCTCAAACTTTTATCTAAACAGGCCTTTACAGGGCTTTTAAATGAAAATTATTAATTACAACGTTACAGCTCAGTAAGATTAATTGGTATCGATTAGCGAAATCTCGAGCAGATTTTATCTAGCCTTTGAAAATGACTACGCATTCGAGCTGTCATACTTTATGATCACTTACTGACTCAAACGAGTTCTCGTTGCTTTAAAATACCAAGGGTTTCCATAAGTAAGAGAAATATCGATTTTTACGATAAAAACACGTGAAATGATCAAGTTATGATTGATAGAAATCGATTTTAAATGATAATTATTAATTTTTAATTTTACATTTGCCAGTGCGATCGTAATAGGCTAAGTGTTTTTTTTTTTTAAATATTGTTTATTTTTTAATAATATTGAAGGACAGATTAAAAATAAAATAAATAAAAGAGGGATAAGAAAAATATATCTCCAGTAAGTCTAAGACATATGGAAAAACTAAACATTAGGTATTACAAGTTTAGTCGGGTATATTTTGTTTGTATCTTCACTTCAGTTCGGACGGATTTAAAATATAATTTTTATCGCAAAGGTCTTATTGAAAAAGTTAGATGTCAATTTATAAGGTACTAAGATATTTCCGAGCCGGTGGTAGCTTCCTCATGAACTGACTACACTGACCCTCTTTAAATTAACGATTCCAAAGTGAATTATGAAGACTCATTTAATACAGCTATTTTTTATTAGGGTTATGTACCCGAAGGGTGCCAACGGGATCCTGTTACTAAGCCTCCGCTGTCCGTCCGTCTGTCCGCCATGCAAATTAAAAAAAAAATTATACAGATTATCTTGTATGATGGTACGGAACCCTTCGTGTGCGACTCAGACTCGCATTTCACCAGTTTTTTTTAATAAAAAAACTGGTCAAATTGCATTCAGAGTTTAATGTATATATTTAATGGATATAGAGTGAAACAATACAAAGGGAAAGAAAGTCGATGAATTACTAAAATAATAAAATATCAATAAAACTGACATAACTGATTAAGCCAAAAGATTAAAATTGTGAAGTTAAAAATAAACTTTTTTTTTATTTAATATGTTCTTATTCTGACAATAATGTAGCAGACAAAAAACAGGATTTTATTCGAATTCTAGGTTAATCAATATTAAGCACGCTCTTAAAATTAAAACACTTTCAGATATTTTAAATACATACATTATTATAAAATGGTAACGAGAGCTGAATATTACATTGAGAAATTGGTTTTTATTTTTATTATTCTTCACTAGTTATTGCCCTATCTAAGATCTAAACGATAGATGAAAGATGGTCCAACATAACAACTAACTGGTATCAAATAACCCGAAAGCGCAAACCGAAGCGACCTCACAAAAGGTGGTGCGAAGACTTACTCAAACTAGCCGGTGCCATGGTCCAGAAAAGCTAGAGATAGGTCTAGGTGGCGATAATTAGTGGCAACACAAATTAAAAAAAGTAATAAAAAAATAATAATAATAAACAAAAAAAATATATAAAGAAATAATTATGGAAACAGTTAATTAAAAAAAATCTTTACAAATAGTTAAATATCTACATAGAAAATCTATGTTATTTAATTTGCAAGAAATAAAAGTTTATTTATAATTTTTTTTTAGCTTTTTTTTAAAACCATGTAAACCACGATATTAGCTATCCCTATTTTTTGATTGCATCTATTCAAAATGGACATAGTGGCGGATATCCATTTTCATTTAAGAATATTATCTTTATTGATGCATGCATATACACTATGCGAGTACCTACATTCTAGTAAAAGAAAACGGCAAACATAAGTCAAATTGATCAATTCCAAGCCGCAAACCTAACCAAGGGTAGCATAAATGTGTCTTTATATTGCTAAAATTCTGAGTGAATTTGAATCCACTATAATAACACATATTTCATGACTAATTAAGATGGATACCTACCTGCTACAGTTGAAAATATACTGTTTTTTTGGTGTAGGATGACTGACAAACGAACGGACAGACGGTATAGGCTTAATAGTAACTGCAAAGCTTAAACTCGCACTATTAATGTCAGCGGTGAACTTACTAAACTAAACACACCCGCGGGATTGAACTAGTCGATACTAATATTATAAATGCGAAAGAATTTTATGTGTTACCTTTTCACACTGAATCGGCTGAAACAATTTAAATGAAATTTGGTATGGAGATAGTTTGAGACCCTAGGAAGAACATAGGATCGTTTTTATCCCGGATATCCTTCTTTAAGGGGGTGAAAAGAGGGGGTGAATGTTTGTATGGAGAATCAATCATTCCTTAAGTAATTGATATAAAACTCATCATAACTATGTGTATATATAGTCTATCTATTCTATACCATATATACATAAAAAACGTGTTACAAAGTAGTACACGCAAACGTTCTGTAGCTGTTCTTATGAAACTTATGTATTTTACACAAAAACTCGAATGAATTAAGCATTACGCAGAGTGAGCGCCCGCTGGGTTTAACGTGTCATTTCATTGCGTATTCTGTGACAATAATGCAGTATAGTTTTGAAAACGTTTTAATTGGAGTACTATCATGAATACGAATGTTTGTATGTACGTATGTTCGTTACTCTTTCACGCTGTAACAGCTGGAAGGACATGAATGAAAAGTACTTAGATGAACTATGACCTGGAGTAAATAGGCTACTATTAAAGACGCATCTTAGTAAGTTGCTAGTATGCATTATGTTATAATTAAGATTTATATGTTACGTACACGTTACATATTATTGTTGTAGTTAATATTAAATCATATTAGGTGGTAGTCAACCACAAAGTGATTCAAAGACTCCATGTGTGGTTTAGTACCTATGAATCTAATTTGGGTTTATTTAGCTTTGAGATCTTGTTAAAATATATTTTATTAAGATGAAGAAAATAATATAGTATAAGAAAGCCATTAAAGCAATGAATGTAAATATTTGTGATTGTATGTATTTGTAATTTTTTTACGAATTAACAGCTTAACAGATTTGAATAAAATTCAATATTGAGATAGTCAATAAACTGGATAAACATACAGGCTACTTTTATAACGCACCTTCAAAACGAGCGAAACCGCGGGCAAAAGCATGCAAGCATACATACAAATCGTAAATATAAAACAATCCAAACATATATATTAAATAATAACGACAATTTATATTTTTAAAAACAGCAATTTTCTCATAACGCAATTACGATCGAGCTACCAGAATACGCCCGCACTAACCCGGTGGTCCGTAACAAGAAATACACAGTACACCGTCACAGTATTATTTTATTCCACAACGCTTTATTAGAAACAGCTCGACCACTACTGAAAGTTTTACATCAACTTGATTATTATTAATCTGATCTGCTTTATTAGATGATACAATATAAGTTATGTTAAGTTACAGGGAGGCTTGTGCCCAGCAGTGGGACGTTAAAAAGGGCTGAATACAATTGTGTTTCAAAGACTACTAGCGACTTACCCTTGCTTTTCTCGTAAGACGCTGGGCTAATTTAAAAATAGCCTGAAAATTTCATCAAAATCGCTCCAGCCGTTTTGTAGTCCATTAGAAACATACTAAACCGGTTTTTATATATAGATTAAATACAAGCGGCGCCACTTTTTGGCAAATTTTATTGTCAAGCCAATGTGTTATATATATCCTTCAGATCAATTAAATTAAAACCCTTCAGCTATACATATAGCATGTAGAAAAACCCTGAAATAAAAACTTCTTATTCTAAAAAACCCCGCTAAAATCCTTTTTAATGGCATCAAAACCCTTTATGTCGTGTATGATTTTTTTTATTTGAACAAAGTTAAGGAAAAGTAATAACATCTATACAGATAAATAAAATTGAAGTGTCTGTTTGTAATTTCAAAATAAGAGCTTTTTAGTAAATGCAAGTAAAATGAAATTAAATACGGTACTTATAATAACAATTTCTTAAAAAAATCTGTCTGTTTGTTTGTCTTATTCGGCTAATCTCCGAAACGGCAGAACTGATTTTGTCGGGACTTCCACTGGCAGATAGCTGATGTTATAAGGAGTAACTTAGGCTACTTTTATTTTAGAAAAAGATTTAGGGTTCCGCTCAAAATAATTAAAACGCACCCGAGTAAAGCGAGGGTAAGTGTGTAGTAATAGATATAATCAAAAGATCCAATTATGAGTCAGTAACAGTCCCAACACAACGCTGACGTCATGTAATTGCTGGCCAGGTTGCGCAGGAGTCCCGATATGGCCGTCAAAGTGCAAACACTGTGGTACAGATGTAAATACTAATTGCTGTATGACTCTTTGTTTGTGCCGTTGCTTAATCTTTGTAGACCAAAATTGTATGTGAGTTATATGAAATGAAATAGTGTTATAACACATAAACTTATATGTGCATTAATAATATAGCTAGTTATTATATTTAGTGTAACTTATGCTTAGAAATAGAAAATTGATTATAATGACGTATTTATTATTTAACTAGCGACTCACCCTCGCTCCGCTCGGGTTCGTCCGAGTTACGTTTTAACGGTTAGTATAGATTCCTCAAAGATGAGATATTTTCCCGCAGTAAAACGTATCCTATATGTTGACATATTGATATGTTAACCCGGATAACCAGCTATTATCATACTAAATTTCATCAAAGAATCAGCGTTCCCAGACAGATAAAAGACTGAAACCTAATCTAAAAACTATAGATTCGGCCTCTGTATCGATAATAATTGACTATTTTCCGAAAAATATTTAATGTACAGATTCGACTCAGAATTTTATTATATTTATAGAAAGATAGATGTATTAGATAAGATTTTATTCATTTATCTTTTTAATTTTGCATTAATTTGCGATCTCTACAGCTTAGCACTACATTGGTACCTAAATATAAAAATAAACAAACAATTTATTAAAGCTTTACATCTCACAGGAATTGAACCTACTATAAAGTCAATTTGTAGAAGGAAAGCAATCTAAATAACTGAGTGTACACATTATTTAATAGCAAATTACGTATCCACTTACGTGAGATTTACTGGTACATATTTACATCGTTACTCCAGTTTAGATTTACATACCTGCAACAAGAACAATTAAGTTTAATATTCATTTGTAAAGTAATAAAACATCGAGTGCATTAAAATAACATCTTGTTTGAAGATTTATGTTTTGGCGTACAGTATACAACCTTAAAAGTTTAAATTCAAATCCTAAAATTCATTCTTATTCAATACTAGTTTTAGCCCGCGACGTCGCTTGCATAGTAAATTGGAGGATGAATGGTCCCTATAACCTTCCATGATGCAACTTATGTCCTCAACAATTTAAAACATTATATAAGTCAATAAAAATAATTTTATAAAACGTATATAGGGAACGTATATAGCGTAATGTATATAGCGTACGTATGTATATAGGAAAAGTCACATCCATCGCTCTCATAGTATTAGAAAATTATTTATTTCATTGCAGCTTGCTTGTTTTTAAAATCAACTTAGTATCAATAGTGTACGCTGTTGTGTAGTGATAAGTGATAATGAAAGGTCTACGAAGAGTAAAGCCACTCTTCACACTATGGACACTTTTTCGCGCGACCTCCTTACCATGAGGACAAATGTATCGTTAAAGTATTGGGTAGTAACTATACATTTTAATTGATTTTTATTTAATTTATACGTTTAAAAAATAGCAAATAATTATTAGCCTTCTCACTTCCAAAATAAAAGACAGATGTTTCACATGACGACACGTTTGGCTCAGTTTGTAGTGACCCTACTTGCTGTGCCAGCGGTCGCGGATTCGAGTCCCGCCGGGGGCATTCATTTGTGTGATGAGCACTAATGTTTGTACTCCAATCATGGGTGTTTATATTTATAATATGTATGTATTTAAAGTTATATATGTGTAGTGTATCAACTATCTGGTATCCATAACACAAGCCTCGTAGCTTATGTTACGTAAAACCTTCAAAAACAGAAAAATTTTAAATCCTTACATTGTATTTTCTTATTTTTTTTCGTATTTTATGTTGCTACTTGTTAAACGTGAATGGTCGGCCTACTATTACAATTACGTAAGTTTGAAGTTATATGTGTATGTTTATTACGCCTCCACGCTAGAAAGGCTGAACAGATTTCGGTGAAATTTCGTACACGTATAGATTAGAAGCTGGAGTAACACATAGATGGCTAACCTATACAGATAAATAAAATTGGAGTGTCTGTTTGTAATAGTAAAATAACCGCTTTTTACTAAATGCATATGGATGTATATACGGTACATATACTAAAACAACATTTTTTACAATTTTTGTCTGTCTGTCTGTCTGTCTGTTTGTTACGGCTAATCTCTGAAATGGCTGAACCGATTTTGACGGGACTTTCACTTGCAGATAGCTGACGTAATAAGGAGTAACTTAGGCTACTTTTATTTTAGAAAAAAAAATAGGTTCCCACGAAAAAAATTTAAAACCAAATTAATTAATTTTGTTTTGGTGAGCAACCTAGGGACGAACCCGAGCGAATCGAGAGTGAGTCGCTAGTAAATAATACGTCGCATAATCGAATTCACATCCATTTCCACAAATGAGTTTGCAAAAAATCAAGAAAATTTGTATAGCTATAAAAAACTTTAATGCTATATTTTTGATCAATATTCAAAGGGGCGGGACCGAACGGTGGTTTTTAATTTAACCACACAATCAGTGTTAAGGTAAATTGTTCGATAAATCAATGGAGGAGCATCGAAAAATTGGTTATTTAAAATCCCTGCCTGGTGTTGATATTTACCAACTCGTATTAATCATGGGAAGGGCCTGTAATTTTTATATTGAATATTTTTTCTTATTTTTTTTTTAGTATGTAGTAGTCAGATCTCGTTTTATGAAGTTAATTATTTCGAAATTATGCATAACTAGCGGCATCCTCGCTTCGCTCAAGTTTGTTCTTAGGTAGGTTTTAACGGTTAGTTTGGTATAGATAACGCGTTCAAACAAATAAACAAACGAACAAACAAACAAGCGTACAAACAAACTCTGACTCTTTATAATATTAGTATAAATATGGCAAAAATATTTTTAAAATGCTATATTTTTGATAATAATAAAATTATTATCTAACATATCGAATACAAAGAGTAATAAGATATTAGAAGAAACAAAAACGAAGTATAAATTCAGTGTTAAAACTATACAAAACTTTTAAGAGGTACTTCAAGCTGGAGAGAAAAGTTCGAAGCTAAAGTCCTCTTAAGGTTATATTTGCATAACCCAAAGTTCTTAAGAAACATTTTCAGTTTAAAAGATTATTATAATTTATTTAGTCACATAATAGTAGGAGAGATGATATAGACAGTGGTAGCGCAATGGTAACGCGGTCGTTTGGAAAAGCGTGTGAAGCGAGTTCAAATCCCGGGTCTCGCACCTCTGATATTTTCATGTGCGAATCATTTCCAACATGATTACCACTTGTCTTACGGTAAACGAAAACATCGTGAGGAAACCTGTATGTTTAAGAAAACCTAGAAAGTTTTCGATAGACTTGTGCAGTCCGCCAACCCGCACTTGGCCAGCATGGTAGACTATGGTCTGATCCCCCTTTTATAAAGGGAGGCCCGTGCCCAGCGGTGAGACGTTAAAAAGGGTTGAGTACAAGAGAGACGATATGAACGAGGGCAAGACATAATCTATCTACTCTTTATTTTTTTATACCAAGCAAGATATTTGCTTTAGGCATATTCAAAACTCACAAATATACACACACACGCACACGCACACATACGTACGACACACGCACACTGATACACAACACACAGTTTGAATAGGTACAAAGGACAAAATTTTTGCAAGAGCCTTTTGCTTTATATAACAAAACTAAGCATTTTTGAGTCCAAAAATCATAATAGACTAGCGACTCACCCTCGCTTCGCTTCGGGTTCGTCCCTAGACGAAAACAAATCTATCCCACGGGAATCGTACATTTTTCCGGTTTGATATATAGTCTATAGCCTTCCTCACTTAACGGGCTATCTAATGCAAAAAGGATTTTTCAAATCGGATTAGTAGTTCCTGAGATTAGCGCTTTCAACCAAACAAACAAACAAACTCTTCAGATTTATAATATTAGTAAATATTAGTATAGATGTATTCAAATTCATACAGCCGTATCACTAGACAAGTACAAGCACGTGGTCTCACGCGTTACTAGGCTTAACCCCATCTCAATAAAAAAAATGTTATAATATAGTTCTCATAGACTTTATCTGTCTATTCTTCTATCTATTACAGTAATAAGTACGTATTTTATAAGAATTATACAGAGTAATATGATCCATATTTGTAAGTAATATGATATAATTATCATTGAACGGATCGCCACGGGGCGTATTTGGACCACACAATCTACTAGGTCTTCTTTATTTAACCTTATAAATTAAATACATATACAGAATAATATAACAATGTGTGTCCGTACAATCGAATTTTATACATATTGGAATTTTTCTAGCTGAGGCCTGTGTTATGGATACCAGATAGTTGATACACTACACATATATAACTTTAAATACATACATACATATTATAAACATATAGAATCTTTAAATCTACTGGACCAATAAAAAAAATCTTGCACTAACAAATATCTAGACTATACTTATTTTTATAGATGCACATTAACAGAGTAAGAAAAATCTAGTAGTATAGCAACTTAGCCTCTTTATATCTCCCACCGCTAGACAAAGCTTTAGGTTTTCGTTCTAGACTTAAACATATTTTTAGACCTATAATTAGTTTTTATTAGATTGCCTTCATTAATTGCTCATGCAGCTGTTTCCGTTTAGAGTTCTAACATGTTATTATAAATCATAAGACATAACTTAATTATTTAAACTAATAACATTTTGCAATTCTAATAATTATAACAATTTAGTCAAGTTATTATTTATTATATCCACATTACTACTACAAGTATAATAAATTTGAAATTTTGTATGTGTGTGTGCACGTGTGTGTTGATGCGTGTTCGCATGCGCACGCGCATGCGTGTGCTTGTGTGCGTGACACTCATTCACATTAAAACGGCTGGACGGATTTGGATGAAAGGGTATAGCCGGATATACATATGAAATTTGCCCCCGCGGAATTTTCTCTTCGTACTTTGGAGATCGTTTAGGTACCAAATAAAAATAATTCTGTCAAAATTTCAGCTTTTTATCTCAAGCCGTTGTCGAGATATTAAAAAAAAAAACTATTTTTTCGATTTTATTTTTTTATTTACAGTAAAATTGAAATTTGATAATCGCCGATTTTTTCACTAATACTTACGAGTAAAAGGCATGAAAAAAAATTGTTTTATGATTCCCAGACCAAAATCAATACACAGATAGACCTGGAGTAACACATAGTCTATTGGTAGAAATCTAAGGACTGACGCGAGCGAAGCGAGGATAAGTCGCTAGTATTCATAATTATATATCTACATCTGTCTGTTTGGCATTCATAGCTAAATGACTTAATCATTTAATATGAGGTATGAGAAGTGAGGATATTAATCATTTTTTATTTTTACTTTGATCAAAAATAAACCCTAAAGCGTAAAATTAGTTCAAAGGCTTGTACGGAAAAATCGTGCATTTTGATATTTCCAAGAAAAATGTATGAAGTTAAAATTTTTAATCATATAATTAAATATTTTAATCAGAAAGACCGTTACATTAAAAAAAACCACGGTGATGGACGAAGCTGCTGCGAGTTGGTAGTGAAATTACATACGTATTGATTAATCCTTAAAATTAATAGTTTGATATAACGGTTAGTATAGATTTCTCAGAGATGATATATTTTCTCGCAGTAAAAAGTATTCTATATGTTGGCCCAGATAATCAGCTATCGTCATACCAAATTTCATCAAAATCTGTCCAGTGGTTTTTTCGATATTTATAGATTCGACCTCTGTATCGATAATAATGACTATTTCAATAAGATTTTCCAAAAAATATTTAATGTTCAGATTAGACTGAGTTAGAACTATATTATATGTATAAATATATGTATGTACATACTAAGTTTCTCCCTATTACCATTGCCTGGTAAAAGAAACTTAGTGAAAAAACGAGAGTATGTTTCCACGTATGGAGAAAATGTGTGACGATTCCACAGCTGACTTCTGAGATATGGCGGTAATTTACGTTTTTCTATTCTGAAATGTTATTAGAGTCAAATTATTAGAAGTTAAAACTATGGAAATCTAGAAGGTAAAATCCAATTACCCATCTTATTATCATCCAGATAATCTGTAGAAAATAAAGATGCTGACAAACTATAGATTAGAGTTCATGAAATCAAATCAGGAAAATGTACATATCTAATATGCGATAACCTTTGTATGGAGATCCATACAATTATAAAAATAAAAGTTAGTCTCTCTGTCTGTGCATCATGGAGAAGTACAGACATCCTATTTTCTTAACTCTGTACATCCCACAAGCAAAGTCATAGGAGAAATTTAGTAATAAATTTATTTTTAGAACCTGAATTAAACTTGTCCAGTTGTGAACATATTTCAACTATTGCATCAGAGAGTCGCAAGTAATTTAATTTTTTTTTTTTAAATACAAAAATGTCAATAAAAATTTTAAACTGTTGGCACGTTTTTAATTGCAGTTCATGTTTTAAAATAATGTATTGGTTTATTTAAATATGAGAAAGTACTTCAAGGAAGTTTTTTGGAGTACTTGCAACAAGATCTGCTTACGTAAATTATACACTTAATTGTTGTTATATAAAAAGAACCCGTTACACTTTTAATTGATTTTAAAACTTTAATTGATGTAATTGTTATAAATTCCCTTGATTTAAACAGATGAAATCTCAGTATTTTAAACACACAAAATTTATCCACTCTCTAATACTAATACATACGTCTTATAACATTCGCATATCCAAACAGCCTAAGGAGATACCGTCACGGCAATTATAAAGAAACAGGCATTAGACATGACGTTATTTTACCTAGAATGGAAAACTTAAAAAATAAATATAGTTTATAGCAGTGGTAGTCTACTGGTAGCTCGCTCCT
Organism: Fabriciana adippe; assembly: GCA_905404265.1. Lineage (NCBI taxonomy): Eukaryota > Metazoa > Arthropoda > Insecta > Lepidoptera > Nymphalidae > Fabriciana > Fabriciana adippe. Next base: position 2,368,586 of record FR989993.1, read on the forward strand.
GATCTCGTAGGTACCTCTGATATTGTCATGCGAATCATTTCCAACGTGATTACCACTTGTCTTACGGTGAAGGAAAACATCGTGAGGAAACCTGCATGTCTGATAGAGCCTAGCAAGTTTTCGTAAGATATGTGATGTTCGCTAACCCACAGTTGACCAGCGTAGTGGATATATGCCCTATGCCTATGCTCTGATCCCACTTGTACTGAAGGGTGTTGCCAGTAATATGATAATAAATAAATATATTGGGACATTAACACACAGCAGCATCTAGTTCCATGGTAAGCTACGAGGCCTATGTTATGGATACCAGATATGGTTGATACACTAAACATATATAACTTTAAATACATACATATTACGTATATAAACATCCATGACTGGAGTACAAACATTCGTGCTCATCACATAAATGAACGCCTCTAGCGGGACTCGAACCCGCGACCGCTAGCACAGCAAGTAGGGTCACTACAAACTGAGCCAAACGTGTCGCCAATATCGTCAAAAGGGTACATACAGGTATATTTCAATAAGTCAGCTTTTAAGTTACGATCGCGAATCTTTAAACCGACGTGACGATAGTTGAATAAACCAAGTAAAAATATTTTTTTATAGACAAAATCCAAAGGAATGTTGAATTTAATTCCCTCGTAATTCAGTGCAGCGACTTCATTGCATTTCAAAATGGCGACACGTGGCGGGAGCGTTTTGTTGCCACTTTCGACAGGTCATTTTGAATATAGTAAGAATGAATTAGATTGGCAACAAAAATATTATTTAGCGCAAAATATAGCTAATTAATGTATGATGTCATACACCAGTGAAATATGTTTGATAACAATTTATACAAAAAAAATATTATTTATTATGTGAAACAATTGTATAAGCCATATTATAGAGGTTTGTCTTGTTCTTTTAATCTAAAAATCCAGTGAACAAACAACAGAGATGAGAGCTGTCATTTTTTCTCTTCTCTTTCTTTCTATCTAATTAACAAGAAAGAGAAAACAAATTTAAAATAGGCCGATCAGAGGTAACATGATGTTGTTTTCACCTTCCGGCAATCTTTATCCGAAAACGTATAGTCTGTAATAAGTATATAATTACTTTATGTTTTAATTTCCCATAAAAAATATTTATATAAATGTATCTAATAATATAACTTAACATAATATTTTATTTTTATTGCATTTCCAAATAAAAGTGAAATAGGTTTTCTAAAGTGGAAGAAATCTCTTCCAGACACAAACAAGAGAGAAATAGAGTTAAAAAAATTAATATAATATTCAAATTTGGACCAAAAACTTAGTTACCCTTTATTATTAGATGCTAAACGTCTTATTATTAAGTTAATTACTTAATATTTTTCTGCGATGCCAGTCCACAATATCAATAGTATAGAGCCATGATGAGATCCGTCGCGAAATGACCGTAACTGGAAATTTTGGCACTTTAATCGATTATTACCAAGAGACATCATGTGTGAAAATAACAATATATCTTCATATATCATTCGAGATAAAGCTTTTTGTATATTATTTCTGATAAAATTTTTAAAGAATTATTTTGAATTCTTGCCAAATAATAATAAAAAAAATATATTTTGACTTAAAATTATTTCTAATTCTAAATAAACTAAGAATTTAAATGTTTGTTTAAATTTGAATTAAAAAAAACCGTATTTTCTAATTTAGATTGCCTTACCATTGTCAATGAACGCTAATATTAAAAAATCGAAGCCACAAAAGGTTTTTTTTTTTTTTTATTGACATAAATATTTATTATCCCAAAAACATAATTTATAAATATAATAGACATCATAGTACTAACTACTAAGACAATATAGCATGAAACCACGCAAAACATTCAACACGACAGTGTTTTCCTTAATAAATCAATAACCCGTATTAATTCATACAAAAATACTGATAAAAAAGTAAGAGAGTACCTTCTGAAAACCGCTTGGCAGATCCCAGTAGATAATTTGCTTACAATATAATCGGACAGAGATTGCCGGCCTCAAGCTAAGGGGCAAAAAGCAAGCCATAGGAAACGGCTATTATATTCAAATTCGGCTCGGTAGAGGCAATTTATATGGATTTTATTGACAAGACCAAGGGCCGGCGCGAAATTCCTAAAGAAAATATCTTTACCTCCGCTTCTCCTTAATTGAGGGGACAATATCGTTAAAACGTTCCTACTTAAACTTTACAAACTAGCTCCCAAGCCTGGCTTTATACGTTTTCAACCGACTTCAAAAAGTAGGAGGTTCTCAATTCGCCTGTATTTCAACGACTTCGAAAATATCTGATTAGGTATCTATAGTAAATGAAAACTACCAATCACTTATTTTTTACTTTTTACTGTTTTTTTTTTTCGAAGGCAGTTTTTTTTTAAGTTTTTATGCTACGTTAATAAATATGGATAAATAAAAAGCAACATATCGTTATATTATATCGATGGGTGAAATATAGCAAGCGACCTGTGGATATGCTTCCTATAAAACAAGTTGTAACAATTATTACGCCATATGAATCTCTTTCATAACTTTATATCATATTGTAACTTTGTATTAAATCAGATTTATCGAAACAGTTAAAAAAAAAATAAGGTAATGTCATAATTGTGATACGATAAATATTTTAAAGAGAAAGATTTAAAATGGCTATGATAAAGATTTTTATATTTCACGTTTAAATAAATAAGTTTTCCTATATTTTCTTTAAACATAACGGAACTTTTTGGTGCTTTTTTGCTTTTTTATAAACTTTGTACTTGCAAAGCTCGGAAGAAATGGACACAATGCGGGATTTCTTAAGACAGATTACAGAGGAGCGCATTAATAGGGTGACGTTTACAGTCGACGTGGTCGTGACGATATCTGATAGGGTGCTGCCCTTTTTATTCTAAGTACATGCATATATTAAATTATTAGGAATTAATTATACGTTTTATTTTAATGAAAAAAGTTCAAATAATATGTGAAAACCAAGCAGTCGTGAAGAGAAAATGTCATGGCAGAAATACTGGCGAAAATAATATAATATGTAATTAATAAAAAACTAAAAAGTAAAAAAAAACTTAAAAAATAATAATACTGCAAAGCACACCGACTTTGAAAATCTCTGATGGTGAATGAAAACTACCAATCAGTTATTTTTTAACTTTCTAGTGTTTCTTTTTTTGAAGTCGGTTTTTATTTAATGAGATAACCAATAAAAACTAACTTTTTCGTATTTTTTTTAAATACAAACAACTTAGTTCCTAAATAAAGACTTTATGTATTTACATAATGTAAATGCAAATAAATAATAATAAATAAATGAATATGTTGGGACATTAACACACAGCACCATCTATTTCCATGGTAAGCTACGAGGCTTGTGTTATGGATACCAGATAGTAGATACACTACACATTTATAACTTTAAATACATACATATTATATATATAAACACCCATGACTGGAGTACAAGCATTCGTGCTCATCACAAAAATGAATGCCCCCAGCGGGACTCAAACCCGCGACCGCTGGCACATTAAGTAGGGTCACTACAAACTGAGCCAAATGTGTCGTCAAATTTTGCCTCTTAAAATATAATAATATTCATGTTGTTTTCTTGAAACTTATTCATTATATTTAATGGTATAGATAAAAAAGTTGATATTTATTTATGCATATTTGATTAACGTTATCAGTAAAATGATAAATACGTATTTTGGTACCTTAATTACTTACACAAATTGAATAATTATAATACATTTACTTTTATTATAAATTGATGTGTTGATAAAATAAACGTTAATTAATTAATTTTTAGTTTATCTCTTATACATTTCAAGTACCTATAATATTTAAATAAACAAAATGATTAAAACTTAAAAAAAATATGCAATTAATATTTGACTTGATTTTATAATGACGACTCGTTTGGCTCAGTTTGTAGTGCCAAACGTCGCGGGTTCGAGTCCCGATGGGGACATTCATTTGTGTTATGAACACGAATATTTGTACTGTGTGTATTTACAGTTATATACATGTAGTGTATCAACTATCTGGTATCCATAACACAGGCCTCGTAGCTTAGCATGGAACTAGATGGTGCTGTGTGTTAATGTCCCAACATATTTATTCATTTATTATTATTTATTTGCATTTGCATTATGTAAATACACAATATCTTTATTTAGGAACTAAGTTGTTTGTATTTTAAAGAAAATACGTAAAAGTTAGTTTTAATTGGTCGTCTCATTCTTAAATAAACACTTAAAAAAAAATCGAAAAATTTAGGTTTTGGTTATCACTTTCAAAACACAAAAGGTCCTATTACTAAGCCTAATATCATCAATTTCAATGATATTTATTCAAGTTAAGTTGCATTTTATTTGCACTCGTGCTTGGTTAGCTTTTAATTAAACATAGATGGTATTACGAGCTTTCCTACTAATTACAATTTTATATTTAACCTACTTATAAGAAGAGGAGGTACTTAATGGCAGACTGGTCGTGTTCGATTTCAAGAGTGGGTCCCGTATAAATATCAAGAATTCTTGAACACTTATTTCAAATTATTATTAGAAATTATCCATATAAATTTTTGACCGTTTTGACAATAAACCATTATTTTCTATATATACCTATTATAAATTAAAGTTCCCCACCGTGTCTGTCTGTCTGTCTGAATGCGGTAAACTCAAAAAATAGCACTTATTTCATATGTTTTCACCAATAGATAGAGTGATTCATGAAGAAGATTTAGGTTTATAGTACAATAGTGGTTTTGTACAAATTGGCTGAAATATGGTCATGATTGTTGAAGATACGGAAATAATCGCCGACTTGGAGCTTTATTGACGGGCGTCGTGTAAACTAATAAAGTTATATAAAAATAATGTATTACAGAATTATTTCTCTTAAAAAAGATATTCCATTTAAACTGCATAAACGCTACATGCATGTACTTAGGGACACACCCGAGCGAAGCAAGGGTAAGTTAAGTTAGTTATCTATACAGATAAATAAAATTGGAGTGTCTGTTTGTAATATTAAAATAACCGCTTTTTACCAAATGCATATGGATGTATACACGGTACATATACCAAAAAAACATTTTTTACAATTTTTGTCTGTCTGTCTGTCTGTCGGTCTGTCTGTCTGTCTGTCTGTTTGTTCCGGGTAATCTCCGAAACGGCTGGACCGATTTTGACGGGATTTTCACTGGCAGATAGCTGATGTTATAAGGAGTAACTTAGGCTACTTTTATTTTAGAAAAAGAATCAGGGTTCCGCGAAAAAAATTAAAACCCATGAAATTGTGAACAAAATCCGCGTACGGCGTACGCACCTGAGCAAAGCGAGGGTAAATCGCTATATAATTTAAATGAATATCTTAGGAGTAACAAGCTACTATTTATGTATAAACATAGCTAACCGTGAAAACGTAACTAGGGACGAACGCGAGCGAAGCGAGCGTGAGTCGCTAGTATATAAAATATAACTGTTTCTTAATATCGTGTGTCCTGAAATAGTCGTATAGTGTAAAGTAACCGATACGTGGTCATGTCTCGATGGCAAGATAAGATCGTAATCTTTTCGGATATAGCTCGCTATAATCATATGCGAGATTACTTTTTTCTTTTTCGCAGGGCGTACCCGTGGACAAAAGGCACGTTTAAAGAACTTACTGAAGATCGTGGTTTCACTTGCTCACTTTGAATTATAATATTGTACGTATCTATACTTAATATTATAAATGTGAAAGTAAATCTGTCGTAATTTGACGCGTTTGGCTCAGTTTGTAGTAACCCTACTTGCTGTGCCAGCGGTCGCGGGTTCGAGCCCCGCTGGGTTCATTCATTTGCAATGAGCACGAATGTTTGTATTCCAGTCATGGGTGTTTGTGTTTGTAATATGTATGTATTTAAAAGTTATATATGCGTAGTGTATCAACTATCTGTTATCTATAACAGAGGCCTTGTAGCTTACCATGGAACTGGATGGTGCTGTGTGTTAATGTCCCAACATATTTATATTTATAACTCTGTCTGTTACCTTTTCTCGTTTAAACTACTGAATAGATTTTGATAGAATTTGGTAAAGACATCTTAGGATCGCACATATCTATCGCTTATCACGCGCGCCGCAAAGCTAGCCGCGGACAAAAACTAGTTCAAAATATATATTAAATACCCGTGTCGAAGTTTTGTTATAAATGTGAAAGATTATATGTGTCTGTTCGTATGTTTGTTTAGTTACTATGACCTGAAGTAACATTTAGGCTACTATAAGGCAGACAGGAACGCACCCGAGCAAAGCGAGGATAAGCTGTTAGTTGTATAAATCTATTTTTTTCGCAATTATGTACCCCATTTCGATGTCATAACAAAAAATCGAATTTGCGACCGATAATACATAACCAACTACTCTAACGTTATCATTCATTGATAATTTTTAAAATAAAAGCTTTTAATAAGTGAAAAATATGTTATTAAATGTACTTGTCAGCTATTTAATTAACTGTTATGGTTAAAACTACTTTAAAGAGTTTAAAATTGCGTATTTATTTTAACAATAATGTTCACTACACGTTTTAAAAAATTGTTCGCATTCTGCCCTAGATTTTATAATACGTGTTACTGACGGATATTATAAAAATAAGTTTAAAAATGAATACCATAAATTGTTGTAAAATGATTTTATTTAATATTTTACTTAAAAATCCTTTATTTTAAAAACGAGTTTTTTTTTCTCGTTTAATGATTTGATTGTGATTAAATTTTTCGCACACATGTACACTACCTATCTTTATCCATATATTACACTAGCTGTGCCCCGCGGTTTCATCTGCGTTAAATTTGTTTGATTATATCAGTTTTACAATAATGTATGGAAGTCTGCCCGATTTGTTGCCATTTATGATTACTGCTTCGCTTTCTTGAGTATTAGCATGATGATATATAGTCTATAGCCTACATCAGTTAACGGGCTATCTAATGCAAAAAGAATTTTTTAAATCAGATTAATAGTTCCTGAGATTAGCGCGTTCAAACAAACAAATAAACAAACAAACAAACTCTGCCTCTTTATAATACTAAGTACAGATATGGATAAAGATAGGTTTTACAGCGGACTATTATTACCTATGTAAATACTAAAGGACTCAAGGGGTTTCATAGAAGGGCGAGTCTCTAATACAAAACAAATCGTTAGATTATAATATTGCAGAACAATTTAAGATTTTTTCTCTATTCAATTTAATTTTCTTGTCTATGTCTTGAGAGCGTGCCACTTGATAATAGACTAGTGACTCAGTCTCGCTCCGCTTGAGTTCATCCCTACATACGTTATAAAATTTAGTATAGATTTCTCAGACATGAGATATTTTCCCGCAGTAAAAAGTATTCTATATGTTGACCCGGATAACTAGCTATCATCATTCCAAATTTCATCAAAATCCCTCCAGTGGTTTTTCCACTATGCGGTCACAGAGAGACCGACAAACAGACAAAAATTCTAAAAACTATAGATTCGGCCTCTGTATTGATAATAATGTCTATTTCAATAAGATTTTCCAAAAAATATTTAATGTACAGATTCGGTTTAGTTACAATTTTATTATATGTATAGACTAGGGGAGACCGGGGCTGGTTGACCAAGTTTCAGCTTAAAGGTTTCTATTTCTATTTCTTTAGAGTATATTAATTTAAAAACGGGTTCAGTTCGTAGATTAACTATTAAGCTTTGCAAAAAGTTGCAAAAAGCACGTTATTCATTATGATATAGAGTACAGGCCAGTTTTTGTAGAATAGGAAAAACTGGTAAACCTACCCCATGCCTGGGGTAGGTTGACTATTCACCTGGGGTAAGTTGACCTATGAAGTTGTAAGGGCAAAATCTACGAGGAAATAGGATAAAAGACACAAAAATGTATTACTCATTTTTTTTATTCAAACCAAGGAGACCTTCCGCCACGTCAATTAAACACAATAAAATTCAAATTATAAGAATAAACAATCAGACATTTAAACATTTGGCAATTTGAGTACCTAAAAATAAACAAAGTACTTTCTTATTAAGTATTTAAAACAAAATGAAATAATTTCTTGCAAACTTTAACCATTTGGTAACAAATTATCATATCTAACTAATATATATATTCTAATATACATAAATATATATATTCGTATATATGTTATAGGTATACTATTTTATTAATAACATAAATTATTTTGAGATCATACTATCCAATCAGTCTTCTAAATCGGAGGTGCAATTTTTGCATTTATAGAACAATATGTTCCCGTTTACACATTTTGTGTGTGCCCGCAACTTGCACACAGTGCACTGAACCCATTCTTCTCCAAAAATACTAGAGCGATAGGATTCAGTGCACTCCATATAAAATGTTTCATCCTTATCACTTTCATCGTCGTCACTTTTCTATTACATCTTTGGATGTACTCCCTCTATTAGTCTTTCTTTTGTATGTTCGCATAGTCCTGAAACAATATGCATAATATTATGGGGCTGGTTGACCAGGTGATCAACCAACTCCGTTATACATTAGTCTACTAGCCCCGAACCACCTTTTAACTTTTAACCACATTCCATAACCTCAAAACTGCGACGAAACCAAATAGAATAATACATAAAAGAAAGAACATGAATCAAACATTCGTTATAAACTCTTTGACAATCAATAACCATGAATAAATAGGCATTATTACAAATAATATTACGACAAAAAAAATTACTTACGTGTGTTGTTTTTCAATATTACGTTCCTTCTCTCAACTGACGTGCGTGCGCGACGCCGCGTTCCCGGTGGCTGAGCGGGGGGAGGTGACGGTCTTTCGTGTCTCACTGGTTAGCTGAAGGCTATTGCCTCGGACGAGTTTTTGATAGTTAGTCAACCTACCCCTATAGTCAACTAACCCCGGTCTCCCCTACTTCGCCAATGTCACGTAAAATAGAGACTTCGTAAGCGTTATAATAAAATTGACAGTGACAAAAATGCTTAAAAGAAGGATGAAAGGACCGACATAATAAAATTTTTATATATACAAATATATTTTTGGTAGCGAGATAAAAAAAATATCGTTAAAGAATCATTCAATAAGTGTATGGGCGGATCGGTGTAATATATGATTTAATTTGAGTCTGCTTAAATGAGCAACATTGCAATTAAGATACGTAATTCGTTTTGTGAAAGTTGCAAATAAATGTTATTTTAACCACTATTGATAACTAAATGTAAATTGTTTTATTTACTACAGCATAAATAATAATATAGTACAGTATAAATCTATACAGATAAATAAAATTAGAGTGTCTGTTTGTAATATTAAAAAACCGCTTTTTACATACATATACCAAACATATACCAAAACAACATAATTTACAATTTTTGTCTGTCTGTCTGTTTGTTCCGGCTAATCTCTGAAATGGCTGGGCCGATTTTGACGGAACTTTCACTGGCAGATAGCTGACGTAATAAGGAGTAACTTAGGCTACTTTTATTTTAGAAAAAAAGGGTCCAACGACAAAAAAATTAAAACCAAATTAATCAATTAATTTTGTTTTGGGACGCAACCGCTAGTAATAATAATAATTTATGCTGTATAAATAATATAACTAAACTGATTTTTATAAAATCCGGTATAAGAACAGCCTTTGTCAACTTAGTTCGAAGTTACCTTAAGACTTTGCTTACTTTTGAGAAAATTTACTTTCCCTTAAAAAGATAAAAATTAGGTATAAAGTAGGTAAATAACGCAAGTTACAAGAAAAAAAATAGTTCTTTTTATATATATTAGAGAATAATTACACAAAAACTAATCGAAAATACGCCGAGGTGAAGAAGGTGGAGATGTAATACAAATAAAAAGTCAACCCAATCATACATTCTAGCAAGTCACGAATATGTCAAACAACATATCAACCTCATTCAGATATATTAACATCTACATATAGATATATGCAGATGTATATAAAACAAAGTCGGGTTAGTACACCGTTTATAACTGAAGAACTGCTGGACCGATTTTGATGATCTTTGATTTGTTGGATTTGCCTCCGCACCGAAGAGCAGAATAACTATTAAAACATCAAAAAATTTCACGAAAAAAATTACATGTCTAACGCTAGCTAATAAGTATTTATATCTATTTAAAACGTACCTAGAGACGCTAGAGCGAATTAATGTTAATGTTAACCGTAAATAAAGAAAAACTGAAAAGTTTGGCTTTCTGTGGCTTAATGACTCCATCGTTATTATTTCAAAAATTTCTTGGTTTGTTGACAAAAAAAATATTATAATATTTTTATCTTACTTTAAAATGTATCTAACAGTGCATTGCAGACGTAAACTAGCAAATTGCATCCTGATAACGCGTTCAATCCGAAACGGATAGGAAGCGCGAATTACGAGCCAGTGCCCTACGGTGCGCACGCGCACCGATTTACGCGCATCACTATAATAGTGTTGTGCTGTTTGATGATATATAAAAATATATTTTATGGTTTCCTTTTCTTTTTATTTCCTACGATCGACTCACCCTTGCTTCGCTCGGGTTCGTCACTACCTAGCTAGGTACGTTTTAACGGTTAGTATGGAATATATATATATATATATATATATATATATATATATATATATATATATATATATATATATATATATATATATATATATATATATATACATACATACATACATATATATATGGCCAAAATCCCTTGTAGAACTCGAATCCATAACCTTTATATACATACTTAAACGTACGTTAAGTAGTTAAATAGTCGTTTCGTTTTCGTTCCTATACAAAAGTCTTTGCCAAGCCAAATTTTAACCAATATACCAATATATATATATATATAGGCTACCTTTTAACCCAGAAAATTATAAGTATTTTCTATACAATTATAGTGTTGTAAGAATTTGCCATATAAAATACAATAATAAAAAATAAAGCAGATTTAATATAAAATTAAATAAAAAGCACATCACTACACCGCCGCGAGCAACCACGCGCTATATCGATGCGCTAAAAACCATCGCGACCCCGACACTAACCGAATTATTCTCGCTTGGATTACTGTACATGGGATATGACAGAACCTGAATGCTAACAATTAAATGAAAATCATCGCTGATATTGTAAAATTTAGCAAAACCTGTTCTAGAGTTAGAAAATAGAGATTTAAAGTTATGAAAAAATATTTTTTTAACTAAGGACTCACCCTCGCTTCGCTCGGATTCTTCCTAGGTACGTTTTATCGGTTACTATGGAATAGAACATATATATGTACATACAAAGGTATAGAAAAGTAGGTAAGTACCTACTTTAAAAAAAATATGGGAGATATATATATATATATATATATATATATATATATATATATATATATATATATTACTTGGGAAATGATTGATTCCTCATTATTTATTTTTATTTCTTTCCAGGGTCTCAAACTATCTCCATACCATATCTAATAGGGGATGAGAGCTTATATGAAAATTTATTTTTGCTTTTAATGGTGTTAAGACAGATCTAGCGTTATTTATTTATCATATTTTTTGCGTACTATTAACAACATCTATGGGCGTCACTAGCCATTAATAATAATCTACAAGTATAAATTTCCAACTGTTAGACCAATTAGACATTTTTTTTACAAAAACGAAACTTGAAATATCTTTTAAAAACCTTAACAAATAAGACGAAATTATAATTATTACTCCAAAAAAATAATAATAATCGCTTATTATAATAATACAACCGACATAGTGTGACAAATATTATCTCGAACAATAACGAAGTCTTAAATGGCACGATGGTCGGGCGCCATGCCTGCGTTCGCTACCAGTATTTTGATACAATTTAAATTTTTTTGTAAATTAAAATCATTAATTGTAACAAAACGGCCCTTTCTTTTTAATATCGGATGGTGCAATTTTAAGTAAATAGCGTATTTAAAAATACGTTACAATACAAATTATGTTTATGTGTATAATTATATCCAAAAAATCCAAAAGAAGTCCACGTTATACTTTCTTAGATTTACTTGAGAATTTGAAATTTTATTGAAGACCAAAAATCAAAATACATCCGCGAAAAAGTCCGAAGTATATAGTTTTATTAAAAAGACTCAAAAAATCAAAAGAGATCCGAATTCGCAATATCTGATATAAATCGATGTTCCTAAAAAATAAATATCAATTTTTGAAATTTTCCAACCCCCAACGTGCGTTCACCTTGTAGTTGTGAGGGGGCTCAGTAAAGCCCGGTAATATAGCCGGGCGCGAAGCCAAGAAACGCATAGAGAGGTGACCCACCGGAGCGGAGTGTCATGCGGGTTGCTCCTGGTACTTCTCTGATAGCAGAATGGACCCTTGGAGCAACCTCATGCCTGTTGTGGTCTGCTTCGGCAGACCTGCCGTCGCTGCGTCGTGGTTGAGTACGTAAGCGATCCTGCGACGCCCCATTAAGACGGGGGAGGTTCCGTTGAGTTTTAGTGAGTAGTACAAGCTTATCTAGCCGGTGAGTCACACATACCCACCTGTATATATATGCAGATGGTATGCGTAAATGCATATCCCAACACTTAAAAAAAAATAGTTATCTTTTGGTAGATTTTTTAAACAGATCTGTTTTGTTGTACCATATTTTATATGTAAGAATATTTAAAACACATAAACATGTGTACTACATCTTTTTTCTTCAAACCAAACGCCAAAAGAGCTTAAGCGCACTTATACCAAGCAAGGTAGTCCTCATGTAGTGTATGCACGAGTAAAAACGCAACTTTCACTGTTGATTAGCCGGTATCGATGTGCTATCTATCGAGTTGAATGTTACAGATAACAAGACTTTTTAATTAAATTTATTTTTTCAACACGCAAAAGCGGCAATTAAAGACTTTATAAATGAAAATCTTATATGAGACGAACAACTTTTAAATAAAAATCCGGCTTTTAATACTAGATGGACAAGCTTAAATTTTCGTATATTTAAAAACTAGCTGTTCTCTGCAGTTTCTCACGTATGTAACTTACTTAATAATTATGAAGAACCCACATTGTTTCATTGATTTTTTTTTTGTATATGTTGGGACATTATCACACAGCACCATCTAGTTCCATGGTAAGCTACGAGACTTGTGTTATGGATACCAGATAGTTGATACACTACACATATTATAACTTTAAATACATACATATTATAAATATAAACACCGATGACTGGAGTACGAATATTTGTGCTCATCACACAAATGAATGCCCCCAGCGGGACTCGAACCCGCGACCGCTGGCACAGCAAGTAGGGTCACTACAAACTAAACCAAACGTGTCGTCAAGATTATTCATGGATTAACATTTTTAGCTTGCATATAGATAGTGCTATATTTATCCCCAACAAAGTAACGTAATATGACTTTTATCGCTGAGTGTGAATTCGTTTACAGAAACAGAAGTCTTGTTACAGTTTCTTGATTTTACTATAGAGGAGTATTGGGAACAAGGTATACAGTCACTTACGAATTCACGTGTTAAATTTCGTAGTATAATTATTACATAATTATGATATGCGATAATTTAAAAAGTTATATCCAGGAGTACTTCCGCCCATTGATTTTTGCTGGAGTCTACGTTAAATTCAAAATTAATTGGTTTCACGGAGAAAATACATGGAAACAAAACGATTAACTGTCTTGAGTTAAGCCCTAATACTTCATCAGAATCTTAGAATAACCAAAGCCCAATTTGTTTAGCTTAGATAATAATCTGACCACATTGTCTGTACGCAATATACTAAAAAAAAAATTAAAGAGTGCCTGTATGAATGTGTATACGCGCAAGAACTAAAATTTCTGTAGGTTATCAGTACTCTTTATGAAATTTTAAATAATTAGAATGGATGAGATACTAAAAATAACATATATTAGGCATATTACAATCATATATTTACAGAATATCATTTAAGGAAACAATATAATATTGTATACCATGTGTTCAAATCCCGGGTCTCGCACCTCTGATATTTTCATGTGCGAATCATTTCTAACATGATTACCACTTGCCTTACGGTGAAGGAAAACATCGTGAGGAAACCGCATGTCTGAGAAAACCTAGCAAGTTTTCGAAAGACGTGTGAAGTCCGCCAACCCGCACTTGGCCAGCGTGGTGGACTATGGCCTGATGCCCCTCGTATTGAAGGGAGGCCCGTGCCCAGCAGTGGGACGTTAAAAGGGGCTGAATACATACATACCATGTGTTCTGACACAATAACAACGGTTACCATGGCAATAAACGTTCGCCTCGTACACTTTTAATATTATATATCATTTGTCAGACCATAGCAACATACGTATGTAACGTACATTTTTTCGTAAGCATTCACCAGCTTACCCCCCCACCCCACACGCCCCCCCATCCCCCTCCCCCTCCCCAAGTCAAGCGTGCGTAAAAAAGTTTTACTTTAAAAAAATATTTAACGAAAAATTAAATGGAATCTTGACTTCTATATCTGCTACTAACATTTTACATTTCCACAAATTGTCCAACGTTTATTTTCGATTGTACTACACCCATTTGTCTCATCGCAGTAATTATCATTATGCCTATATCAATATAGCTAATGTAAAACATCTGTGGCAAACAGAATGCAAGCCAATAAGAACTAAATAATTGTTCACGACAGTATCGATGTCGAGTTCAACTTATAATTATAATTAAATTACTTTAATAAAGCACTCGCCCTAAGGGACGGCACGACAAACGGCGAACGTAAATATCGTGCCAATTAATATGTAGGGACAGAAAAATATGTTTATTCAATTTTGTATTGATAAAATAAAAGAGTTATGATCGATAATGGTTGTAAAAAATGATATTTATGCCATATTATTTTGGATGGAAAATTTTAAGCTTTCTAGAACAAGCTTTTACAGTTTACTTATAAAGCGACTTAGACAATAGTCCATTTCAAAAACTTAAAAAGAACACGCTTATGACCAACTGTCATGTATGGGCCTTGCTAAAAGAAATAAATAAATAAATTTTATTTAAAATTTCAAATATTAATAAAATAAGGTAAATTTTAAGGTTTTATTGCGTGACCATTAAACAGTTAAACTATCCACCTCTCACTCCATCATCAAATCAGCTCCATGGTTTTAAATTATTATAAATTCATATGGATATTATGGAGGCCGTGATAGCCCAGTGTTAACGCGCTCGCTTGGGAAACCGAGTGAAGCGGTTTCAAATCCCGGATCTCGCACCTCTGACATTTTCGTGTGCGAATCATTTCCAACATGATTACCACTTGCCTTACGGTGAAGAAAAACATCGTGAGGAAACCTGCATATCTGCGAGATGTTAGTAAGTTTTCGAAAGACATGTGTAGTCCGCCAACCCGCATTTGGCCAGCGTGGTGGATTATGGCCTGATCCCCCTCGTATTGAAGGGAGGCCCGTGCCCAGCAGTGGGACGTTAAAAAGGGCTGAACACATGGATATTACATACTTATAAATGTATATATTGATTAAAATTAATATTTTATTACATAAAATATAACTGTGCGTGAAAATAGATACATCACGGTTTGGTCAAACCATTAGAGTCATGACGTGACAACAAAAAGATAACGATTGCCAGGCTATATGCTAAATAATATTTCATAGTCTATAAAACGTATTCCTAGATGCTAATTAAAGCTATAATGCGCAGACACAGTGGCGTTGAGGTAAACACCATACCGTTAAGGGAATACTCCATGCTCTATGGGGTGGAACGAATGTGCAAAAAACCTTGTATTACAATCACATATAATTGCAAGAAAAAGTAATCATTAGTTATTGAACATATGCAATTTTATTAAAAACATTTTTTTATTGTTAATTGAAAGAAAACATATAATTTTTATATCTTTTATTCAAGAGTTAAATGTACTTGAAAGGTCCAAGTAATAGTAGTAAAGTATAAATAATAACAAAAATAAGTAAAAAGAAACATTGCCGTCAATTCTTTTTTTTTAAATTAACGACTTACGCGCTTAGATAATAACTAGCGACTTACCCTTGCTTCGGGTTCGTCCCTAGACAAAAAAAACTATCCCGCGGAAACCGTAAATTTTTCCGAGATAAAAAGTAACCTATGTCCTATTCCAGACTATAATCTATCTCTGTGCCAAATTTCATCCAGATCCGTTCAATCGTTGTGGCGTGAAAGAGTAACAAACATCCATCCATCCTCCCAAACTTTCACGTCCATACTATTATTATTAGAGTATGGGCGTGAAAGTTTGAGAGATATATTATTATAGTATGAACTTATTGACTAAAAAGACATACTTAAAAATCACTATAATATTAATCATTCTCCTCATAGAGATGCAATTTTTTCTACTTTATATGAGACTACCCTTGAGGTATAAATTATCCAATATGAAAATTGGCTTAATATGTACAAAAACTTTATTCTAATTTAAAAAATTAGAATTAAGGGGAGGCATCTTTTTTGATGTCGGCCAAAGAGATGACAAAAGGATATTTAATATGATCTAAATTCTATCTAGCATCCATGATGATAGTGAAAAAGCATTAAAAGTATACACAGATCATAACGCCTCGAATGTACCTACAAACTCTGAGGATGTATTCTCTGACTATAGATACTGCAAAAAACAGTTGCTACTTATTAAATAGTATTTAATACTTACTAGCGACTTACCATCACTACGCTCGTGTGCGTCCCTAGGAACGATTTATTTTTTTTGAGCGGAGCTCTAATTCTTTTACTAAAATAAAGGTAGCCTAAGTTACTCCTTATAACGTCAGCTATCTGCCAATAAAAGTCCCATCGAAATCAGTCCAGCCGTTTCGGAGATAAGTCAGAACAAACGGAGAGACAGACAGACAAACAAAAATTTAATAAAATTATGTTTTTTATAAGTACTGTTTATAATTAATATGCATTTAGTAAAATGTTGTTATTTTGACAGGTGTCTGTTTGTACACTTCATTTTTATTTATCTGTATAGATAAGTAACTTAATAAAATAATGCATATTAAATAAAACATCTATTTCAACATACGAGTTTATAATGATTTATAATATTTATTTAATATTTTCAAACGTGTGTTTGTTCCGTTTTACTTCTCCATAACGAAACAACGAATTGGCATCAATTTTTTCATAGAGTTAATTGTTTTTTTATAAGCCGGAGTCTGTTTATGCTACTCACATAGTCTATTTTTGGTACATCGAGTAGTTTCAGTGTCATATTAGTCCCTCATAACCTAGCGTTTTCTAACATGATCACCACTTGCCTTACGATGAAGGAAAACATCGTGAGGAAACCTGCATGTCTAAGAGAACCTAGCAAGTTTTCGAAAGACCTCTGAAGTCCGCCAACCCGCACTTGGCCAGCGTGGTGGACTATGGCCTGATTCCCCTCGTATTGAAGAGAGGCCCGTGCCCAACAGTGGGACATTAAAAAGGGCTGAATACAATACAACCTAGGTATGAGCTTTAACGGAGCTAGAGAGGGTCAATATGATAAAGGGCCCATCACTAAGACATAATACGGTAGAGTAACGAAAAGTAAGTAAATGTTAATTTCTTTACTCAACCCAATATAATCGCAGTATCTCGAGAAATCTCGATCGTGATGTTATATAGTTATAATCTAGATTTTAACTGATACATTAGCATATCCATGCAAACCATACAAATCAGTGCGGGAGAGCATCGAGATAACGAGAAATAGAGAAAAAAATCGATTTTGCATAAAAAAAACTCGAATGCACGACTGCAAACTGATTATTTTATTGTTTACCATTGTCCTTTACTGCTTATAACCATGTTATGAAAATCTTATGGCCTTTTGATACGCCGCTTTAGTTTTGGGTTACAAATAAATGACTATCTTTAGTGTTGCGCCTAAATTGAGAATTTTAACCTTATTATTAGATCTTGAATGATTCTGATGTAACTCTAGCGATTCACCCTCGTTGCGCTCGGGTCCGTCCCTAGTTACGTTTTAACGTTTAGTATGGATTTCTCAGAGATGAGATATTTTCCCGCAGTACAAAGTATTCTATATGATGACCCGGATAACCAACTATCATCATACCAAATTCCATCAAAATGTGTCCAGTGGTTTTCTCGTGATGCGTTCCCAGACAGACAGACAGACAAAAATTCGAAAAACTATAGATTCGGCCTCTGTATAAGTAACAATGACTATTTCAATAAGATTTTCCAAAAAATATTTAATGTGCAGATTCCACTCAAAATTTTATTATAGGTAGGTAGATAACATGATATTCTTATACTTTTGTATAGAAATTATACAATTTGTGAGTTTCCATGATGTAAAGTTATTATATACGTAGGGCATACAACTATGTATAACATGATTTTACTGATAGAAAACTACATCAACTCAGAAATAGTACTATTACTGTTATTTATATGCTCCATTAAAAATGTATGAGTAATATTAATAATATTTTTTTAATTACTTGTTATAAGCAATTGTCAAAAAAAAAAAAGATAAATACAGACAAATATAGAACCTCCTCCTTTTCATAAGTATACAATGTACGCGACATTTTTATGTTATTTTGTATACCTTTTATTAATGTGCTTTTTGAATAAATAACTTTTTTTCTTGTACTAAACTAAACTAAGATCTTGCGATCGAATTGATAAGCCCTTAACTGATTTGCTCCAGTAAGGAAGCTGTCTCTTTTTAAATTAAATAAATAAATATATTGGGACATTAATACACAGCACCATCTAGTTCCAAAGTAAGCTACGAGGCTTATGTTATGAATACCATATAGTTGACACACTACACATATATAACATTAATGACTGGACTATAAATATTGGCGCTCATCACCCCATGACTGGACTATAAATATTCGCGCTCATCACACAAATTGATGCCCCCAGCGGGACTCGAACCCGCGACCGTTGGCACAGCAAATAGGGTTACTACAAACTGAGCCAAACGTGCCGTAAAATAAATACAACAACTATCTAATAAAATGTAACCATGTAACAATAACCAACATTTTGAGTGATAAATAAACGGAAATTTTCGAGTCGTTACTGCGGCGAGTTGCAAAAACATGCACGCGCGAGAATGTTTGAGATGCAGGATCGGGCAGACACAGATTATGCGCCTAAATTAGTATAATTCTTTGGTTAAAAAGTAATTATTATATACGGTACTTATAAGATCTCGAGATGTCTGTCTGTCTGTTTGTTCCGGCTAATCTCCAAAACGGCTGGACCAATTTTAACGGGACTTTCACTGGCAAATAGCTGATATTATAAGGAGAAACTTAGGTTACTTTTATTTTAGGGACGCATCCGAACGAAGCGAGGGTAAGTCGCTTGTAGGAAATAAAATGCAATAAATATTTTTCAAATATGACAAGTGCTTCCAGATATAAGCGCATTCAAATAAATAAAAAAAACTTCAAAAGTCCAAAAAAAGCAGACCTAAATCATATATTGAATGGGTATAGTGTAGCACATCTAAATTATTTCATACTCTTTGTCTATACGTGGAAGTGTCCCCGTCTGTGCTTTTCTCACATTAAAGTGGACATCTGAGATTATTGACGTTCAATTTTCCTAATTAAAACTCTGCTATCGAGTAGAATGCCTACGTGATGGGTTACTAAGAAGCTGTAAATGCCAATAGATACTTAGAGTATAGTATGATTGAGATGTGATCTTAGTTGGATGCATCTATCCGAAGAATTGTGCTACTACTACTGCACTTAACTTTTTAAAAGATAGTTATATAAAAAATAAATTAAGTGTGAAGTTAATCTATACATATAATAAAATTCTGAGTCGAATATGTACATTAAATATTTTTGGAAAATCTTATTGAAATAGTCATTATTATCCGATACAGAGGCCGAATCTATAGTTTTTAGAATTTTTGTCTATCTGTCTGTCTGGGAACGCATCACGAGAAAACCACTGGACAGATTTTGATAAGATTTGGTATAATGATAGCTGGTTACCCGAGACTAACATATAAGATAATTTTTACTGCTAGAAAATATCTAATCCAATGTGTATTTCAACAAAAAAAATATTAAAAAGCCTACGGTCAACAAATATCTGAAACTCCAAAAGAATAATAATATAAAAATATATAAAATATCATATAATTTGCAAAATATAGGTATAGGTATACTTCGAAATTATGAAATTCGAGAAGAACATATTTCTCTTTTCACAAAATCGGTCAAAAGCTATAAAAGTTATGATGAAAAACAGCAATGTAACGCTAATGTCAAGCGGAATCAAGTTATGTTATAATATAAAGCAGCAAGTGTAATAAATAAATGATTTATCATATGGTGAACTCTCAATACCACGGCAATAAATCTGCTAAGTTCTTAGAAAGACGCCCTTTCGTCTGCGCACTGCCGGATGTACATACGTACTACTTTATTTATTGTTTTTCCCACGTAAAGCATTATTGTATGATTAATGCATAGCTATGTTAATAGAAAGTTTTTAGATGAAAATTCCAAAGTTCTTCTACTTTGCGAGCGAGCTTTTAAGTCCTTGCGCGAGATTGTTTAATAGACAATTTGTCTTTATTTCCATCTTATTTATAACTAGTAACTCACCCTTGCTTCGCTCGTGTTCGTCCCTAGGCAATGTATAATAATAATAATGTCCTCCTGACCGATTCTGGCTACGGCGGCCAATCTCATTGAGACTAGCCAACTGCGCAGGAGATATTATAGTGCACAAGTGTACGCGCAGACACAAGTGCACTCTCTATTCCTGTCACTCTCATACTCCGGTGAGACGACTACTCGACACGACCGGTGAGAGTGTCGGCGCAGGACCGACGGCTTTACGTGCTCTCCGAGGCACGGGGGTGAAACACCGCCAACTTTCCAACTCCGGGCTGTTACTGAGGCTTACTATACAGAAAGACTCAATAACTAAACTTGGTACGACCCGGGACTCGAACCCAGGACCTCCGGGTGTGCAGCCATACATGCTAGCCACTACACCAACGAGGCAGTCAGTCGTCCCTAGGTAGGTACGTTTTAACGTTTTGTATACAATAGACTATGTATATATTATATTATTGCACCGCTCCCTTGGGTAGTAGAATGATGATATATAGCCCATAGCCTTCCTTAATAAACGGACTATCTAATGCAAAAAGAATTTTTCAAATCAGATTAGTACTTCCTGAATACATGTGAGAGTAGTGTTGAACAAACACTGCCTCTTTGTAGTTTATAGTTAGATAATTTATTATTTATCGAAACACTTCAATATTTTTTCTATAAAATTCATCATTTGTTATTAAATTGTGAATTTCTAAGATATATGTATACTAGCGACTCACACTCGCTTCGCTCGGGTTCGTCCCTAGGTACGTTTTAACGGTTAGTGATTCCCATACAAAATAAACAGTTCACAACTTTTTGATTTTCCAGTTGTTTTTTTTTTGTTTTCGCTAAAAAAAATTTATATTTAAACCACCCCTGACACACCCCCAACAAAACAAAAAAAGAATTATGCAAATCGGTCCAGCCGTTTTTGAGTTTTAGCGAGACTAACGAACAGCAATTGATTTTTATATATATAGATTATTTAATAATAACAATTATGTTTCTAAAGGAATATCTCAAAACGTGTTTATTTCTAATTTTATATGGCTACGTACATATATAGATAAACAATCAATATGTATGTAAGGATAGGAACAATTTTTTCCCATTTCTAGTAAACCCATAATGTCTTTGGATTGTTGGCGATCTATCGTCTGATGCCTGCCGGATACCTGCCCTACTTCACCTTTATTGCGGCTTTTCCCACGTACTCCATACTAATGAATATTTAGCACTCACTTTTATAATATATAAATGACTTTATTCGAACGAGAGGAATATTTTAGAAAATTCCATGAATTTGGTTTGAAATTTCATTTGGTAGGTTTTAAAAATAAAAAAAATACTAGCGATTTACCCTCGGTTCACTTGGGTGCGTCTACAAGTGCCTAGCAGTAGCCTAGGTAATACTCCAGGTCATAATCTATCTATGTATATACTAAATTTTATCAAAAATTGTCGAGCAGTTTTATCGTGAAGGAGACAAATTAACACAGATACAAACTTTCTCATTTATAGCGGACTACTATTTATACAGTTAAAGTAAACTGTAGCTTAAAAGACTTACGTAGCACCTTATTTTAGCTTAAAATGCATCAAATACGTTAATGGCATTATATATATATATATATATATATATATATATATATATATATATTATACAGTTAATTTAGGTTAGATGTTAATACAACATATATAGCTTTATATGTGTGGGATTACTATTAGTTGATGCTCACGCAGAATAAGATCAATAATTTTATATAGATATATTATAATACTGCAAATTATTATTATATTTAAAAAGAGCATCTGTTGAGTTTCTCGCCGGCTCTTCTCAACAGAACTGCTTTCCTAGCCGGTGGTAAATTCCTCACGGACATACATACTGACATTTAATTTAAATAGTAAAACTGGCGATTTAAAAGTGACAGTAAAAGTATATCAGAATATAGTATATTTTGATTTGATTTGATTTAAAAATATAAAAAATAGGTTTTCATATAGCTGATATTTTAGATGTAAGGAATCTTCTAAGCTTGAAGGAATGTGGGCGCCCTCTTGTCTGCGCCCTGCCGGATGTGTGCTCCACTGCACTCTATCTAGCGAATAATTAATACGTATATTGTAGTTTTTTCTTATCATAACCTATTTCAAAGAACTCGTCGATTATCATCCAGACGACTATTAAATTCATAATATCAAGTGACGTTCCTACTGAAGACCTTAGCAACTGTTTGTTTGAGTAAAAATAAAAATATACGTATTTAAAAGCTATGTAACTAAATGTGGAGTAAAACTTAAGTGTTGGTTTAATTATATCAATACAATAATGGTATTTCAAATAAAACTATCTTTTCGATTTTTTTCGCGGATTTATTTAGATTTTTGGTTCCCGACGCGAATATTTTAATTTTTAACGTTTTAGATGTCTCAAAAGTCATTTATATGGTCTGTAACAAGTAGGTATATAATAACCGTTGAGACATCTAAAACCTTAGTTTCTCCCATGACCATGATTGTTGTAAAGCATTCGAAACATCGGGAACCAAAAATCGTTATATTTATTTTTGATAGTGTTAGTGTAGTGATAGTTTTATTTTAAATGTCAAATATTCGCGTAAATCTAAGAAAGTATTACAAAAATGGTATTTGAACGCTTTATCTCTAAAGGAATTGGCATATTTACGTATTCTACATCTCGATACTCTCTTAAATCAAAATTTTTTGATTAAATACGAAAGGAAAATACGTGATAACTCTTTATATAATATAACTTTAGCTATATATAATATAAATATACTTGTTATGGTACAATAATACCATGATTGATGGGGATTGCTAATAGCTCCACTAACGTGTCCAATTTCTACGCAGGGTAAACATTTGTATTAGTCATCCGTACGTACATAAGTCTCTATATAACATGCTTTTTGTCTATTTTTACTGCTTTGTTGTCTACTGGCTAGCTTTCAAGGCTTCTGGCTACTAGAATAGACCAGAGCAGGTATTAATGAATTTTACTCCTAAGAAGTTACAATACCCAGTAGTTTGAAACTGAAAAAAAGTTTAGTCCTTCAAGTATACGAGTAATTGGTACTAAAACCAATAGCATAGACTGAGACTTAAGATTTTTCGAGGTCTTTCGAGAGAGAGAGAGAGAAATAGATTAATAATAAAATAATATATTATAAGTTCAAAAATCGTATTTCCAAAACGTAATTGCTCCACCGGAATTCGAACCTGCGATCCCCACAATAACTGACCACATCACACATCAGAAACAAATATATAATATAAACAAATATAATTTGCAGAATAAAGAAGCTGAAAATAAAAATGCCGCGGTCGATGTCGCGCGCCGCATCGCAATGAGAGACAGTTTTTGCGGTGCGCCAGCGTGGGAGCTTTACAACCGTTGTTTACGTTGTAACGGTTGACGCAGGTTTCCCGGTAAATCTTAGTCTAGTTTTTAGGATTTTCTTAGACCTATCTTTAGATATTATTTAATTTTTCTTTTATTATTTAATTCATGACTGACATACGTCAGAAAGATATGTGAAAGTTTCGTAGCTTATCATGGAACTAGGTGGTACTGTGTGTTATAGTCCCAAAAAAAAAAGAGATTTGGATGTGCATGTTTGTTTCTTCTTCACGCTGTAAGGGCTGCACGGAAATTTAGTACACAGATTGCTACTTAGCAACATGAGTTGTCAAAAAGTATGTACATATTTTTATAGATAAAAAAGGCACCAAGGATCACACTCGTTTGAATTGAGGGTAGGTCGCTAATACTTAATTAACATTTTTATTATATGTATGTATTTAAAGTTATATATGTGTAGTGTATCAACTATCTGGTATCCATAACACGGCCTCATAGCTTACCATGGAACTAGATGGTACTGTGTGCTAATGTCCCAAGATATTTATTTATATTTTTTCGTGGACGTGAAATCTAAACATCTCTTACATTATACATGTAAAGAAAAATAAATTTTTTCATGTAACAATACTAAAATATTGTTACCTAATATTATTACGATCTAGCCAAAAAGGCTAATAATATAAAAAATAATAGAAAAAAGTGCAAAACAGAAAAATTGCTTTATAAAAAAAAGCTGAAAACGAAGTACTATCAATTTTCGGTGACATTTTTTATTTCTATGCGAACCATTTTTCCGATTTCCCTTTATTTTGGTTTGAAGCGTCAGCCCATTTTATTTGTCAAATAACACGTGCCACGTCGAAACTCGTATCGGCGGCTTTTTACATTCGTTTAGTTTTCATTCCAAGATTAGGTGTATTCTACACTCGTGGAGGACTTAGGGTTTAATACTTTCTTAGATTTACGCAAATATTTAACATTTTAAATTAAACTATCTTGATTTTGTTTTTTTGATACTACACAGTTTCAGTTATCTCAATATTAAGCGTGAATGTTCATTTTATAAATAATTTGACAAAGAGCCATTTTGTATTGCTGTTTTTTGGAAAACTTATAAATCTTGCGTTTTTTCAGAAACGATACTTATACAAATAAACTTCATAAGAAAAACCTTATCTAAAGATCCAAATCGTTACAGCCATTTTCGAGATTCATGAAATTTTATATATTATAATATACTAGCGGCTAAAACACACAGACAAAAATAAATCTATCCCGCGGGAACCGTACATTTTTCCGGAATAGTATTATTCCATACTACACATAGGTTATAGTCTGGAATATCACATAGACATGTGCTTCGAGTATTCCAGACTATGATCTATCTCTGTGCCAAATTTCATCCAGATCCGTTCAGCCGATCTACCGCGATTGAGTAACAAACATCCATCCAAACATTCAACCATCTAAACTTTCACATTTATAATATTAGCAAGACAAGAATTGCTTATTTAATTCAGTGTTTGAAATAATAAACTTAGAAATAATAAGTTTAACTTTTGATTATATTTCTCAATACGTCATAAGTATATCGTTAGCTTTTGCTGACCATATTAATGATGTAAGAGTGTAGTGTTGCATTGATTCTAATATCTGAAATAACGGGTTTTGCTTCGTACGTGAATATTTTTTTTATTAATCTAAGCAAATATGTATCCTAGACCTGGTCTTCTATAGACGAAGCGTAATACATTTTCACCTATATGCATATTTCTAGAAGATTATGTTATAATGCTTTAAATAAAGAACGACCAAATAATGATCATTGCAAGATCAAAACAAGCTTTTTATTTTTTTTTTTTTTTTATAATACCTACAACACAAAGAAATATTTGATTGCATCAAAAATATAAAATTCATCATTATTAGTCTGTTTTCGTCCACTGCTGGATATGCCTTTCCTATCTCACGCCGCTGGCAGAATTTTTGGCTTTCAATATTTTGCAATTTGATAAACGTTACCTTTAACATTTAACTAGAAATGACAATATCTTATAAAATTCAAAAATTTACTGCCTAACGTTATCAAAACCGAGCTAAAATAAACATACCATCAAAATATATACCTATACTCTCGACAGTAAAACTCATCGGCTTTCCTCTTTTTGTGAGTCAATCTGAAGAAAGTTCCATAAGTGCCATTCTATATTTACCCTTACAGGCCATTGTTGCCACGAAGTGGAGGCTCTCGAATTTTTTCAACAACATCTTTATCTGTATCAATAGATCGTAACGTTTGCTGGACGTGAGGTGTGAATTTTATCGCTTTTTAGCACGTCCAGAAAATTACTTCGATTCAAACCCATCGATATTTTAATCGTGAAAAAAATACTTATACAGGTAGCATTTCATTTTTATGGTACGATTAATGAAGCTTTATAATGCCATTCTAAGAGAAGCTGATGATGGAAAATTAAATGAAGGTATTTGAATATGCATTTCCAGTGCCTTTGATCTCCCCTTTTAGATTTAAAGTACTTGCTTCTTTGAGGCCTTTAGAAATGGGTGTTAGGTTTAATGTGATACTTTAAAAAAAAATAACGTTCGATTGTTATTATTTAACTAGCGACTCACCCTCGTTCCGCTCTTGTTCGTTCCTTGGTACGTTTTAAGGGTTAGTACAGATTTCTCAGAGATGAGATATTTTCCCGCAGTAAAAAGTATCATATATGTTGATTCGCATAACCAGCTATCATCATACCAAATTTCATCAAAATCTGTCCAGTAGTTTTTTCGTGATGCGTTCCCAGACAGACAGACAGATAAAAATTCTAACAACTATAGATTCGGCCTCTGTATCGATAATGATTATTTAAAAAATATTTAATGTACAAATTCGGCTCAGTTACAATTTTATTATACGTATAGATAACTAAATTAGTATTAACTAGACAGTATATTTGATGAGATACTATTTTCTTTCTTTCCCAATCATAAATATTATAACGAGTACTTTTGCGATGTAAAAAACGTTCTTTTAAACATGTGAAACGATAATATTAAAAAATATAAGACATAAAATAAGCATCGAAATTATATATATATATATATATATATATATATATATATATATATATATATTAGTTTTAATTTTTTTCTGGCAATACTACTTAAATTATCTGGCAATACTCGTACTATTTAAATAAATGTCAAAAAATATTAAATTGACATAATTTTTTTTCGAACAGTGTTCATCGTAAATGACATTACGGAAGCCAGGTTAACAAGATGGGGATTGAAATACATAAAAATGTAATCAGTTGATACTTTGAGAGTAATGGGGACGCCATAAACCTTTATAGTAAAGTCGTATACGAAGTGTACGATTACTTTTTGTTTTGAAATTGCTTTTCAAGATTGTCACATGATTTGAAATTTTGTAGAACTTTGTTGTTGGGTTCGATTCCTGTACTCGATTAAGTCACTGCTGACAAGTACCTAAATATATGTTATGGATACCAGGTAGTTGATACACTACACATATATAATTTTAAATACATACATATTATAAATATAAACACCCATGACTAGAGCACAAACATTCGTGCTCATCACACAAATGTATGCCTCCAGCGGGACTCGAACCGCGACCGCTGGCACAGCAAGTAGGGTCACTATAAACTGAACCAAACGTCGTCTTACAAATTAGTATGAATCATACATTTTTTATAAATGAAAATCTAATTTATGACAATACTGTACAAATGAAGCATTGTACCATAGATAAGATGTCATTCTATAATGGTTGATGAATAGATATAATATAGACAACTATAATTCTATGGCATGACGATTAAATTTAACATATTCAATTAAATAAAAAAAAAATTGTACCATAATTGTACAATGACATATAAACTCCATTGGTAGTAATTTTAATGATGGAAGAGATTGCATATTCCATAAAAGACAAAAAATAATAATCACACTCACAATTCTAGGGATAATCACGTACAAACAAACAAAAACATCTTTTCGTCTTCATAATATTAACAAGAATTAGAACAAATCACTACATATTATAGAACATAGTCCCCTACTGCGTCTGTCTATCTGTCTGTTTGTCTGTATGTGATGAACTCCAAAACTACCGAAAGGATTTTCATACGATTTTCACCAATATATGGAGTGATTTATAAGGAAGGTTTAGATGTATAATTCACGAGCGACTTACCCTCGCTTCGCTCGGGTTCGTCCCAAGGTACGTCTTATTTTTTTGAGCGAAACCCTAATTCTTCGTCCAAAATAAAAGTAGCCTAAGTTACTCCTTGTAATATCAGCTATCTGCCAGTGAAAGTCCCGTTAAATTTGGTCCAGCTGTTTTGGAAATTAGCCGGAACAAACAGACAGACAGACAGGAAAAAATGTTAAAAATTGTGTTTATCTTATAAGTACCGTATATAATTCCATATGCATTTAGTATAAAGCTGTTATTTTGACATTACAAACAGTACATTATATGGTGCTATATGGTTAGCCATTACTTACATATAAAAACATTCTAAACTAAATAGTTAATATCATTTGAACTGGTACCCAATAAGAGCAAGTAACCCTATACAAACAAAGTCGTGGGGTCAGGGTATCGTATAAGGCGTTTGCGGGATCGTTTATAATTATTCAAAATCCGGCGTCCGGCTGTTAAAGGCGAATAAATCGGAGCGTTAATAGCGAAGACAAGGCCCACAATGCCACCGCGTGCGCGTATTATGGCAACATTCGCGTGCATCACGGCTCAATAATTGGAGCACTTGATATATTTTTGTACGTAATTTAATAATATAACGAATGATTTTTTTATTAATTGTGGAAAAATAGTTACATATGAGAAAAATATTGGCTTTATTTTATTTATTATAAATAATATGCCTTGATCTTTTAAAGGTCTAAGAAAAATAGCGACATCTTCCACAACTTTTTATGTAATATATTTTCATAGTCAAAATACTTTGATTTCAAAAATAAATATCCCTATCGTTAATGCTTAATAATAATACTTTACATATATTTAAATTAAATAGTTTATATTTAATACTTAGTAATCATTTACAAATATATTAAAGCGATATAGTGATAAGTCATATAACATTAATTATATTTAGACAAAAAAAAAACAGTTTCCCGAATCCCTATTCGTGAACCGTGTAGCTCGTTTTTAGGTCCAAGAGCCCGACGGACTCTATCGTAAATAGAGCAGTGTCACGCGCTTACATCGAACAAGCCACCCCGGGAGTCACAACTAGCTGTTTAAAACATGCCCTTAGAAGATATTACTATAAAACACATCCGAAATCAACCTTATACCTATACATTTAAAGTTGAAAATAGTTTAAAATCAAATTGTCTCTACATAGAGCCACCGCAATACAAAGTATTGCTAACAAAATTAAATTATTGTGTTTTATTCCAATGACATAAGCTTCGTTTTAGTGTATTTCTTAGTGTTTTGAAATAAAGCGATTTAATTGGCATTATGGATGCACTCGATTCAGATGAGTCACATTATATAAGATGCCTGTATAGACGATCAATTGTTCGGTTAACTTAGTGGGCAATAGTTAAAATTCCTATTGGTATTTGATATATAAAGTTTAGTGAGCTTCACTCGGAGTTTTTCGAAAACGATATTAAAAATTAGTTTTTACAGAAAAGATGTAAAAAAAATTAATTAAAAAACAAAAGCTTATCTAAATACAAAATTTTATCCAAATCGTTAGAGCCGTTTCCGAGATACACAAAATAAGTTTATACATACATATACATATATATATGCCCCTAAAATTACTTTAAAATAATCATATTCAAACGTGCACAAGCAAAACCGAAGGCGAGAATAAGTTAATAAATTAAGTTTTGAAAGACTAAAGAGTTGTTGATCGAGTTAATATTAAATAACATAAAATTAATATTGTAACACAGATATATTATAGGGTACAGATTGCTTTGGCACTATAAAGTTATGGCGACGTCCAACATCGTGTGCCATGGGACCATGAAATATTTAATGACCCGCGGTGCACTTTGTGACTTAGAATATTGTTTTGGAAATGGTATCAATTACTGAAAATATTACTAATGATTACACCAATCATATTTTTTTCATAATTCTATGTCAAAGATATTAATTTTATAAGTTATTGTTTTGCTGTATTCTTACAGATATTTTTTTTTCATTTGAGTTGAGAATATGCTGTAATAATAATAGTTTAATGTTAATTTGCTTAAAATAAATTTCACAAAAATACTTTTATTTCAGCAAATAGTTTGACATATTATATAACATTAGATAATTTTTTTTTTTTTTTCGCTAACATAAATGTTATGTGGTCGGATTCAGCTCTTTCCTAATAAGCGGACTTAAGTCTTGAGCGCCAGTAGCCTTTTGGTGTTTTTCGGAATTGGTTTTACATATATGAGAATAAAAAATGTAATTACTTATGTTCGTATATGAGTTTTATCCTAAACGTTAATATTAATAAATAGTGTTAGTTAACAAAACTGTTGTCATGAAAACAACTTACGTTACTCGACAATATAGTAAATTTAAAAAAATTAAAGAGAATTTTTAATTTAATTTGTGCGTTTTTGTATTAAA
This sequence comes from Fabriciana adippe, assembly GCA_905404265.1. Taxonomy (NCBI): domain Eukaryota; kingdom Metazoa; phylum Arthropoda; class Insecta; order Lepidoptera; family Nymphalidae; genus Fabriciana; species Fabriciana adippe. The sequence goes on from FR989993.1 coordinate 2,399,308, forward strand.
ATTTTATTCAATCCTTTCTTTTAATAGTTAAACACCATAATATTTTCTTTTAACGCGAACATTTGACATTTTAAATAAAACTATCTGTAAGGATGTTTCCTCGGATTTATTTTGATTTTTGGTTCCCGACGTTTCGAATGCTTTACAGCAATCATGGTCACGGGAGAGACGGTGTCTAGTTTTATTAAAGTTATATACCAATTATTGTGAATACCTATTTATAAAAACAATGCCACTTTCACAATATCCCTGTTCTAAGATTTAAAATGAAATTCGTGATTTAGTTGCCTCGCCACGACAATATATTCATTGATAAAGTTTATTGCTGGTTAGGAACCACGAATGATAGTAATTATAGTTCATTACGGGCAATGTACAACAAAGTTTGCCAAATGAATAAATTAAAACTAATATTTTATATATGATTCATATGATGTTATTTGAAAACTAAGGTCGTAAACGGAATAATAGACAAAAGAAAAATAAATAAAGTATTTTTTCAATTTACAATTTCAATCCATACTAATATTATAGAGGAAAATGTTTTTGTTTGTTTGTTTGTACCCAATAAGCTCTGAAACTACTAAACCGATTTAGATGAAAGGTAATAATATAGTTTGAAGCCCTGGTAAGGACATAAGATAGTTTGTATTCCGGAAATCATCCCTTAAAGGAGTGAAAATGGGGATGAAAGTTTGTATGGGGAAGCAACCTAGAGTTCGTGAGTCGCTCGCTAGTAAATATAATAAGTTTTTGTATGAAAATTTAGTTCTTTAACACGTTTTGTCGCAGATTTTCTCTTCTGATTGACGCCATTTTTTACATCTTATTTAACCCAAGGGGACATTCCTTTTAAGAAAATCTACTTTACAGTCTCCAAAAATAATTTATCTAGCTTGAAGCCTTTGACAAGATGTCATTTTACAGTTTGCGAAGGAAATTAAAAAAAAATTGGAATTGACATACTATAATTCTACATGTACCTTGTTATAAATTGTTAATGTTATTTAAGTAGCCTAAGCTGTTTATGTATAAATAAATAAATAAATAATAATAAAATAAACATTACGACAGATATTACAATTATTCTATGCAGGACATAAATATTTTCATTTAATAATATTACAATAAATAAATAAAATTTTAGTTACTTTCATAAGTATAATATAATATTAGTGTTGTATTGAAAATACTAAAAAAATTTATGGCTTTCTTCTAATCTTCTTCGTCTTTTGTATAAACTGTGATTTAATACTTTCTTAGATTTACGCGAATATTTGACATTTTAAATAAAACTATCTTTTCGGATTATTTCGCGGATTTATTTAGATTTTTGGTTCCCGACGTTTCGAATGCTTTACAGCAATCATGGTCACGGGAGAGACTAAGGTATTAGACATCTCAAAAGCGTTATATACTTGTTACAGACAGTGCCTACCCACAAATTTACAAAATGATTTTGAAAATTCAAAAATGGCACCTTACAATATTTGTTGATTTTAATTCTAAACATATTAAAAATATTAAAAAGTTTAATAAGTATTATAATTAAATATTATTTGTTTAATTTAAGCTGTTATTATTATAAATATTACAATATTTAAAAAAAACTTTAAGAATTAATAATGATTGCTGTAAAGCATTCGAAACGTCGGGAACCAAAAATCAAAATAAATCCGCGAAATAATCCGAAAAGATAGTTTTATTTAAACTGTGATTATTAAAAACACCTATTGATATTGTAAATATGCGAATATCTATTTCTTAGTATGATTTTTTAAATTTTATAATGATAAATAAAAAATAAATAAAAAAGGAGTTTGTACGAGTACTTTCCAATACAAAGAAAATGTTTGTTTCTTTCAATAAATATATATGTTGGGACATTAACACATAGCACCATCTAGTTCCATAGTAAGCTACGAGGCCTGTGTTATGGATACCAGATAGTTGATACACTACACATAATATAATTTTAAATACATAAATATAAACACCCATGACTGGAGTACAAACATTTGTGCTCATCACACAAATAAATGCCCCCAGCGGGACTTGAACCCGCGACCGCTGGCACAACAAGTAGGATCACTACAAACTGAGCCAAACGTGTCGTCAATAATTTATTCATATTATTCATAAAAGATTGACGTCAACAAGAAGATAAGTTACAGACTTTTCCTTATAATGATGCGCGTAGCTTTTATTTCCTTATATCTATACATATAATAAAACTGTAGAGGTCGAATGTCTGTACATAGAAAAAATGCTAAAAACCGAGTCAAGGAGATGTAAGAAGGGAAATAGAACAAATCCAGATTTTTTTTTCAAATTTTTTGTTTCTCTGTCTGTTTGTTTGTTGGTCTGTCTGTACGGGCTAATCTCCGAAACTGTTGGACCGATTTGAATGAAATTTTGCATGGTGGTACCTTATATCCGCGGTTAACATTTTAGATACTTTCGGAAAATTAAAGAGTTTCCGTGCGATAGTTAAAAAACTATAATTACTTATACAGCTTAGTACACAAAAACTACTGATTGGATTTTAACGAAATATTACAATAATATAGTTCATACATCAGTATAACAAACAGGCTACTTTTTATCCCGGAAAAATGTACGGTTCCCGTGGGATAGATTTGTTTTTGTTTGTCTAGAGGAATAGGACCAAGGGGGCAAACGAGCAGGAGGCTCACCTGATCAAAAGTGATTACCGCCGCCCATAGACATCTGCAACACCGCAAGGCTTGCAAATGCTTTGCCGGTCTAGAGGCGAACCCAAGCGAAGTGAGGGTGAGCCGCTAGTATAGGCATATAGAGAGTAAATAATATGTTATGCGATACGTTAATACGTAACCATATATGTATTACATTTACGCCCATGGCACGTTATGACACGTCATACAATACTTTTTCATTTTTACCTACTGCAGTTACTATATGATTAGTGTTATTTTCCAACAGGATGGAAGGATTCAGTTCTATGTGCGGTAGCTTTACTTATTGCGTTTTAAAAAAAATCTTAATGATAATTTAAATGTACCTTACTATAACTTAGTACTAACAACTTACCCTCGGGGGTCTCCCAGGGTGCCTAGGCTATTTTAGGTCATAGTCTATCTGTGTTACGTTTCAGCGTAAAGGTGTAGCAATCGTACATACAAATATTCGCATATATATTAGTTGTGCGTTTATAATATATGTAAATATATAGAATACTAGAAGAACCCGCGACTACACCTGCGTTTAATGTATCAAAAAAAAATCTTTGGCTTTATTATATAATATAATATTGTTATTTATATAATGTTGTTTATACAAAAATACTAAAATTGCGATTAAAAAATGGGAGGAGGGATAGGATGGTGAAAAATACTTTACGACCTATTCTCATATCTACCAAATATGCAAAAAAAAATGTGTATGTATGAATGTGTACACGCGCAAGAAGTAAAACTTCAGTAGGTTATCGGTACTCTTTATGAAATTCAATTTATGTTTTAAATAATTGGGATAGGTAAGATACTAAAAATAGCTCATATTAGGCATATCATAATCATATATTTATAGAATATCATTTAAGGAAATAATATAAATATATCATTTGTCAGAGAATAACAACGGTTGCCATGGCGACGAAAGTACGTACTAAAGTGTTTTATCGTAACGCATTCACCAGCTTACCCCCCAAGTCAGTTTCGGAGGTGTGCAATCACAAACACCGTGATACGAGATTTTTAGATATGTATATAAATTAACTGTATTCAAAAAAATATATATTTAGTATATAATAAAAATGTATATAATAACTATACATTTAACAATTATTCTATATAATGTTTTAACTCCACATGGACTCAACCTAAGCAGGCGGGCGCTCAAATATAAATCGTCAGTTACTGGGTGGTACACTTAGAGCGCACTGGACCACACCTCGCGATGCCCTGCTTTATTACTCGCCACTATCTTTTATAACTTTCTTCTAACATTCTTAAAGAATCAACCATACATTTGCATTTAATTAATATTAAATTGTATTTAAAATAGAATAAGAAATAAGGCAATTTGTGTATAGCTTTATAGTTTCGGGCGACCAAGCTTCGCTCGGCGTTTTTCGGATCATAAAAATTGCGTTTTTTTGTTCAGAAATAGCATATGTAGATAAACTGAAAGAGCTAAGCCTTATCTAAATACAAAATTTTATCCAAATCCTTAGAGATACACAAAATCTATACTAATATTATAAAGCTGAAGAGTTTGTTTGTTTGTTTGTTTGGTTGAACGCGCTAATCTCAGGAACTACTAATCCGATTTAAAAAATTCTTTTTGCATTAGATAGCCCGTTAACTGAGAAAGGCTATAGGCTATATATCATCCCGGAAAAATGTACGGTTCCCGTGGGACAGATTTGTTTTTGTCTAGGAACAAACCCGAAGCGAAGTGAGGGTAAGTCACTAGTAAATTTATATTAATAGAAGAATTACTCGTTTAATATTATAAGATCTATACATATAATAAAATCTGTTCATACATGTAAGATATTTGAGAAAAACTAATATTGAGGGTTTTTATTAACCCAAAACAATGATTTTTAGAATTTTTGTCTGTTTATCTGTGCGTTTGTACACGCTAGTCTCAGAAACGGCCTAATTGATTTAGGTGCGGTTTTCACTAATGTATTGTGGTAAGCTTCACTTAACATTTAGTATTTGATTTATTTCAATCAATTCATAAATAAAAAAGTTATGTCAATTTAAAGAATTACCTAGGGACGAATCCGAGCAAAGCGAGGGTGAGTCGCTAGTATACAATAAGTTTTTGATATTAGTGTATTATTTTGCCTATTAAGACTAATTATGACGATTGACGAATTAAGATAATTATATTTGAATACATTAACCATTTGGAATAATGCTTTGCCTTTAAACATATATGATAAGAAATTAAAGCAGTAATTTTATCCCTTTTATCCTTTTAAAATTATCCTGTAAAATAAACCTCGTAAAATCACACTTCTAATTTTACAAATATGAAAGTTTGTATGTATATGTATGAATGTTTGTTAGTTTGTGACGCTGAAACCGCAGAATGGATTTTGATGAAATTTATTTTCACTCATAGGCTATTACTTGAAATAACACATAGGTTAATAATAAAATTGTTAAAAGGTGACATTGTCTGTACATAGTATTATAAAAAAGGCATCTAACCCTTAGCTGTCGCTAGTTTTAAAAAATCAGTTTTCTAATTAATACATTTTTGCATACTAATAAAAAAAGTAACTGATGTTTGAATTCTCCAAAAACAATACTTTTTGGTTGGTGCCAACGCAAACCCTTTGTTCTTAGGCTATATTATGGGTCCAATCAGATCACTGTTAATGAGCCTAAATTATCCTTCTTTTTTGCATTTTTATTTTGTTCGATTTCCGATTCAGGGAAGCTTTTTTTTTAAAAAAATTAAGTGCAGTTACTATTTTTTTTTTAAATAATGCAATGTTTCCTTTGAGCAAACCATCATAACTTCAATATTTAAGGTTCTTTTCTTCCATGCCCCATCGATTTATTCCATCCTGTATAGTGTAGAGATATGGAATCTTTCGTGTGCGAATCTAACTCGAATTTAACTAAATTTGCAAATAATATTAAATTATTATAACTTACTAAGTATAATCTACACATATAATAAAATTGTAACTAAGCCGAATCTGTACATTAAATATTTTTTAGAAAATCTTATTAAAATAGACTTTAGTATCGATACAGAGGCCGATTCTATAATTTTAAGAATTTTTGTCTGTCTGTCTGTTTCTGCATCACGGGAAAACCACTGGATAAATTTTGATGAAATTTGGTATGATGATAGCTGGTTATCCGGGTCAACACATAGGATACTTTTTACTGCGGGAAAATATCTCATCTCTAAAAAACCTTTAGTAAACGTTAAAACGTAAGTAGGGACAAACCCGAGTGGAGGGAGGGTGAGTCGCTAGTTAATTATACGCAGTAAAATAAATTGGTTTTCTTTTTCTGTCTCCGTTAAAATATTCATCAAACAGCATTGTCATAAACCAAGATACACCTACAACTTATGATATCTGCATGAAAATTGACTTCACGACCTATCACTTAGTATGCAGAATGCAGATATACAACCACTGCACAGACAGTTAAAGTTTAATGTTCCAAAATTAACCCGGACACAAACCGGCCTACGATAACGTATTTACGTAAGGACGTCGCGGCGAGTACAAACTGTCGGCGCCTTTACAACAATCGCACGATCGCACGAGCTCGGATAAGATAGTATCGCTTTCTCTGGCTCTGGCTTGGTGAACGGGTGCCTTTATCTCGTGTGTGCGCTGCATTGTTGAGTTTCTAAGAGTTTATAAGAAAATCTGTTATAAAATTGAGATTTTTTTAACTTAAACTAGTGAAAAATTAAGTTTAAACTTATTCCCTAAGGGCTTTTTCTTAGCGTGATGACATGAAGGGTAGAGATGCAGTTGGTAGATGTACCATGCTTGTTGCTCCTGGTACTACTTCTGGCAGCGTTAAACCATAAGAGCAATCCCGTGGTTATTATAGAAGAAGGGATGATGGGAGGAGATCTGAGTTTATTGGGTTTTAGTGGGTAGCACTGAATGATTAAGCTTAAGAGTTTAAAGTACAGCTTTTTCACATAAAAGCTAGTTTTTAAATATAATATAAATAGTACCAAATGTACAACTTGAAAATTTGAAAACAATTATTTTTTTTTACTATTTTTTTTTAATTTATAAAAAATAATCTCTAAATTTGCCCTAACAATTGCTGGCACTGTCAATAAAAATGATTAACTTAAAACGTTTACAAATGATACAAGACGTTGAAGAGTCATTTCAAAAGTGTAGCTGCGCCTGCGACGCAAATATTTAACATCCGCCGTTCTTCCCAGCACACATCCTCTCGTGTGTTTTAACACTAACATGACGCATTACCTGTCTATTCGTAAGACAAAAATGTTCAGATATCTGGCATTACCTAGTACATCGATAGTTACGTGTTCGATTCCTAACTTAAACAAATTTTGTCTTAGTAGGAATCAAATGGCAGCGATAAAAATAGTCTAAATTACACTTTAATCTCGACAGAATACTTTCATCGTAGTAAATGTTCCAATGGTACTGTCAGAACAGAGACAAAATTAAAATTAACTTATCGACAAAACTATTTTGTAGTTTAGTGTATAGGTATCTATTGTTAGTGAAAAGAATCATTTCAGTTAAATTTGAGGTACCTACTTATTTTGGGATCACGCGAAACTTAAAAGAAGGAACATATCTATACATACAGGTAATAAAATAGTAACTGATCGCTGTCTGTACATGGAAGATATTTGAGAAAAACTATTATTGGAGATCTTTATTAACACAATAGAATCTAAAACAAGAAGTTTAGAATTTTTGTCTGTCTGTTTGTGTGTGCATTTGTGCGCACTAATCTCAGAAACGGCTTAACCGATTTGGGTGCGGTTTTCACAAATGTATTTTGGTTAGTTTCACTTAACATTTAGTATTGGTTTTATTTCAATCAATTCATACATAAAAAAGTTATGTCAATTTAAAAAAATCACCTAATCTTTTACATACAGGTACATTCAGATAGAATGTTCAATACATAAATTACACTATCTTAATGCTTTATTTTTAAAATATAAGATCATAATGTCAAATAAAACTAAAAGATTGATAATTTTTCTTTGTCATTTTGATATATGTAACTGGCATTTTCTGTTACAAAATGTTAAAAACACAAATAAATATTCAAAATTGAATGTAATATTGTTCTTACGTTGACAAAAGTCTTGTTTACAATGTAGAGATACTATCGACAGTATTATTAATTTGAATTTAACTACCGCGTGGGACGATTCAAAAAGAAACGGTGAAAAGGGAAAAGTTGATATATTTGTTTTTTTTTTTTTCACAAAATGTTAACTAGAAATAGCGTTTTCGAATAAACTAGATATATAATAGCCACTCAATGTACTGAGAAAAGTCACAGTCAAAAAAAAATCTTTTCATCACGAAGATTTGTTGAGACAAGCTAACAGACTTATACTCTAAATTATAATATTAGTATGGTGGCTTTTATGATATACTACCGACTCATCCTCGCTCCGCTCGGGTTCGTCCCCACTTACGTTTTAACCGTTATTATAGATTTCTCAGATATGAGATATTTTCCCACAGTAAAAAGTATCCTATATGTTGACCTGGATAATAAGCTATCATTACACCAAATTTCATCAAAATCTGTCCAGTGGTTTTTGCGTGATGCATTTCCAGATGGACAGGCAAACACGCAAAAATCCTAAAAACTATAGAGTCGAAGACTGTTTCATTAAGGTTTTCCAAAAAATATTTACTGTACAGATTCGACTCAGTTAGAATTTTTATATATGTATAGATAGACCACAAGGGGTAAATACAGATGACCGACCATATAGATGTTTCTTTCAAATTTTATACCATATTTTTATCAATGAATTCCTAAGCTCGAATGATTGTAGAATATGTTTACTACAGTTGGAAGAGAACCTGCGACCATTTCCTACTAACTACTACTCATGGTAAATACTGTGACATTAAGTGAACTATATTTTCATCTCATAATAATATTATATATATATATATATATATATATATATATATATATATATATATATATATATATATATATATATATATATATAATATAAATAATATTATGTGAATAATATCTTGAAGAGACAATTCTTAGCTTCTTTTTTTAAGCAAAAAATAAAAAACCAAACATTTTTTTTCTTTCACTTCCATAAAAAAAAGGTTCGCCAAAAACCGCACAATAAACAAAGTTGATACAAAGCAAATTTAAGAACACATCACAAAAGCAATAACAAAACTCACTCATAACTTTATTCACTTACACCCACGTTACGTCTAATATGACGTTATTTATTGACTCAGTGTGCGGTGAGCCTTATCTTTAGTTGTCACTTTTTTTAAATATTAAATAAATTAATTAATATAGAGATTGGTCAAATAAGTTAGTATTTTTAGAGCAATGAAAGTAATAGTCAAAAGTCACATGTTCTATTTTAGACCGACTTCAGCTAGGAGGTGTACGGATTTGTGTTTTTTAATTGTACACAATCTTTTACAGCAAATCTTTATCAATTTTAGACTTATATTTATGATTATAATTATAATGAAAAAAGAGCTGAATGCATATACAGTTATAGAATAATCCGTATATAAATTAAATAGAAATAATGCAAAAATGCTTTACATTTTTTTAATGTGTCAATGGACCAATAGATACTTAATCTATAGTGTATTTTTTGTAAAGCGGTTTATTATGGACGTAGAGTAAAAAAAAGTATTTTGTCCTGGTACAGTAACATTTCGAATGTATTTTTATCTGACTGAGATGCTAGTGCATGTAGCTGGAAGACGAGCAAGGTAAAACCTTGAACATCCGTATTTGACGACACGTTTGGCTCAGTTTGCAGTGTCCTACTTGCTGTGCCAGCGGTCGCGGGTTCGAGTCCCGCTGGGGGCATTCATTTGTGTGACGAACAGAAATGTTTATACTCCAATCATTGGTGTTTATATTTATAATATGTATGTATTTAAAGTTATATATGTGTAGTGTATCAACTTATTTATTTATCCTGAACTAGCAAACCATAGTAACATGTATTATCCGACTAATTATAAATGCGAAAGATTCTGTGGGTGTGTATGTGTGTTTGTTTGGGTGAAATAAAACAAGAGGTAGCTTATATGTTGGAAAACACATAGGCTACTTCTTAATTTATGGAATCTTTGGGTATTTAAAATTTTGGTTAGGAAATTAAAACAAAACTATAGAAATCTGATTCATTTTTGACATTTTTACACTTTAGAACTCGACAAAATATTTTTCAGTTAGTACGTCTAAAGGTAATTTTTTTGTCATCATCCAATCATCATCCAAAAAGGAGATATTAAAGTTTATTACAACGCACGTAGAGCGTTTAACATTATCTACAGTACATTACTCATAAAGCCTCCAATTAACGAATAAGTTATTTTACCATTACCATATACGAATACTTGTATAATGAAGTATCCTAATCAATAATTTTGTGAACACATATGACTCAATATTCTGAACTAGCTTAAACTCACGATTTCCTTCCTTCCTCTCATAATAATTAAAAAAAATTGAAATATGTAATGAAAAATAGAAAACCGTACGTTTCATATTATGATAAAAACTATTTTTTTTTTCAATATTCTTTAGAGAAAGTTTTAATTCTTACATTGACATTTAGGTTCTTTTTAATTACCTACTAGGGAGAGACTTTGTCGACAAAATGTTACATTACAACTATTTTAATGGACAGTTATTTAGGATTTTTTCTACTTTCCAAGTAGAATCGAACTTACAAAGCAACTTAATTAATGAAAGGCAATCTTTTACAAGAAATATCAAAAAAATATGATATTTTCATTCAAAATATATGATTTTAGACATATATACATAGTAACAAAGCAACAACGTACAGAAGGTCTTTGATTTATAATAAAAACAGTAATTTAAAAGTTGTACCTTTTTGCGTGACACACCCACGCCGCCTACACGAGGCTAACAATGTCCAAAAAAACTCGTTCCCTGATATGAATGTACGGTTGCATTATTTAATTTGTGGCCAATGAATAAGGATATTTTTTATAACTTTCATGTGACAGCTTAAAAAATTGTCTCAGTGTTTAAATTTGAATCCAACTTTTACTTTGATGTTTGTTAATAAAACAAAATCGTTATCTACGAGTGTGTGTTAAAATAATAAAATGTTTGATAGTTTTTGACAAACACGTTAATCACGTAATCTATACTAATATTATAAAGAGGTAAAGTTTGTGAGTTTGTGAGGTTGTAGGGGGTAATCTCTAGATCTACTGAACCGATTTAGATGAAATTTGGTAAGAAGATAGTTTGAGTCCCTGGAAAGGACATAGGATACTTTTTATCCTAGAAATCATCCTTTAAAGAGGCGAAAATGGGGATAAAAGTTTGTATTGGGAATCGACCTAGGGACGAACTCGAGCGAAGCGAGGGTGAGTCGCTAGTACGTTAATAACACTGTTGTTATTTTAGTATTGTGCTTTTCTTTAAAGATTTGTTCTGAGGATTCTTGGATCTTATCTAACTAAACAAGTTCAATCCCATAAAAAATCTAAGCACTGAATCATTGTATGCAATACACAACAAATTTATTTTATTTGTTTTTATTTTATTTATTTATTTCGTGTTTCTTAGCTGTTACAAGTACGTACATATAGTCATATGTTTCTAAATCTATAATTTATAACATAAACATGGCATGCGTAATTATAGACAGGAAAATTTAAATATGTTAACAAAAAAAAATAGAAAATTCACGGCCTAGGGGACTTTCATAGATTTCGTACATGTAGATCTATAATTTTATTATAAATTATCTATTATTTTTACTCCACCAGGTGATAGTTTAAATATTATATTTCCTATAATAATTTCTTATCCTTGTCCCGTGATCAAAAAATCAAAATAAATCCGCGAAATATTTCTAAAAAACAGTTTTATTTAAAATTATATTTCTTACTAGATTTTCTTGCCACAGATTACAATTTTTCATTGATTTTTTTTAATTGATTTCAATTAAACTCGAGTTTAGGTTTGTTCGTGCTAATCTCAGAAACTATTGTACGGATTTTCATACAGTTGTCACCAATAGATAGAGCGATTATCTAGGAACGTTATAGACTAATTAAAAAACATTTTGCATGAATTTCTAAACAAGCATTACTTTAAATAGAAACCAAACTCAGTTTAGTACCACGCAGAATATATTTAACGCGTGCACATAATTATTATGACAGTACAATAAGCGCGACGACGCGCCGACAGCTGTTCCTGCAACGAGATAACATCAACCATTGTAACTCGTCTTTATCTTATTGTATCTGATACAGATGATTGGGTAAATCATTTTAAATGTTTTACATCATTTTTGAGTATTTACAAGCAAATCTATATAAAATAAAATTCTGAGTCGAATCTGTACATTAAATATTTTTTTGGAAAATCTTATTGAAATAGTCATTATTATCGATACAGAGGCCAAATCTATATGTTTTAGAATTTTTGTCTGTTTGTTTGTTACCGTATCACGGATAAACCTCTGGAGGGATTTTAATGGAGTTTGGTATGATGATAGCTGGTTATCCGGGTCGACATATAGGATACTTTTTATTGCGGGAAAATATCTCATCTCTGAAAAATCTATATTAAACGTTAAAACGTAAGCAGAGACGAATCCGAGCGGAGCGATGGCGAATTGCTAGTTTTTAATAAAAATAACAAAATGGCAAACGTATAACAATATTTCTTTTATATTATAATTGCGAAATTATCTTGAATGTTATTATTTTATAACTTTTGCAGTTTCTAAGAAATGATAGAATATAATATAGTCTGAGTATTTTATTATTCACATTTAATATTTCGAACTAAAATTTAAGTCACAAGATATTATAAATGCGAAAGTTTGGATGGATGTTTGTTACTTAATCACGTTAGAACGGCTGAACGGTTCTGGATGAAATTTGGCACAAATGTGGATTATAGTCTGAAATAGCACATAGGTTACTTTTTATCTCAGAAAAATTTACAATTCCCATGGGATAGATTTGTTTTTGTTTCACTAGGGACGAACCCGAGCGAAGCAAGGGTAAGTAGCTAGTATTATATAATTCACAAGATATTAGTGTACTCGTACATGTGAAAACAACACATGTTTACACACAATAAGTATGTTTTAAAGCTTGAGAGATACACTTTTATGAACTGCGGTACCAATTTTTCACCCCTTAGACAATAAAAAAACATTTATTTTTGGGAAACTCTTCAAGCTCAACAAAATTTTAAGTATCTAGCAAATTACGCTGTGTTAATGAAGCAACATATACATGCCTTCGGCAATTACTAACTGACCTTTCCAAAACAAACAGACTGCCACCATTTCCATAACGTCAAGTGTACAATGTGTCTACGACACGTGACACATTACACTAATTTATGAAATTTTAAATGAAACTGTTCCCCGCATAAAACCTACTTATCCCTAAATATCAATAAACAGTCTATCCCGTGACCATGATTACTGTAAAGCCTTCGAAACATCGGAAACCAAAAATCAAAATAAATCCGCGAAATAATCCGAAGAGATAGTGTTATTTAAAATGTCAAATATTCGCATAAATCTAAGAAAGCAAATATCAATTAGTTTAGACATTATATTAAATTTAATAAAAAAATTAATATATGTACATACATAAATACGAAAGATATTAATACTAAAAGTTCATAATTATTATAAAGCTCTTAAACAAAAAACATCTCAAAAGCATCGCCTTTGACCCAGAAGGGATGACATTTCATTTTCCAGTACAGCTATAAATCATTTTGACTCGTGATGATTCAGCGATCACCGGTCAAGGATTAACTACGAGTATTTAAGTTCTGTCAAAGTTTGCAAAGAATATTTTTTTTACATACATACATAACGACCCGATTTTGTCTCTTCTAAGTAAAAGAAGTATTTTATCTCTATACCATCCATACTAATATTATAAAAGTGAAAGTGTGTTTGTCTGTTTGTCCTTCTTTCACGTCGGAGCAGAACGACGGATTGGCGTGATTTTTTTGTGTGGAGATAGTTGGAGGAATGGAGAGTGACAAAAGTTACTTTTTACCGCGGGAGATTACCTCATTCCCACGGAAAAATACGACGACGTGTGTTCTTTGTGAAGTGTAGGTATCCTTTAAGATTTTTTGAAATTCCACCCCTAAGAGGGTGAAATGGGGGGGTTGAATTTTCTGTGAAACTTTTTACTGTCTGGGTCGATTGACTCGAAAATTGGTACACATACTCTTCAATATATTTCATAATTTATGAGATACATATATCACAGTTTTTCCAAAATCATCCTCCAATAGACTCAACTAGGGCTTCGAAAATCCTACACGGTATGGTAGACGGGCGCATGGCGCGCAGGGTGGCACAGGGGGTGCGGAGGAGTGGGGGTGTTTCTGTATTAATTACTTATAACATAAAACGAAAAAAAATGTTTTCTCTGTAGTTTTAATGCGAGCAAAGCCGTGGTTTCTGCTAGTTTATCATATATTCAGCCCTTTTTAACGTCCCACTCCGGGACACAGGCCGACCAATACGAAAGGGATCAGGCCATAGTCAACTACGCTGGCCAAAATATTTTCCCACATATCAATAGTGTGAAGTAATGTACAAATGTTAACTTGTTACACAGTTAAAGTTAGAAGTGTTAACTGTTTAAGACGGATGCTAAATAAAAGTATCACTAAAAATCCTTTGTAGTTGGTAAAACAATCACATCTCGTTTCGAAGTTTACTTTAGTTACACGTTAAATTGACTGGAACATGATAAAGGTTCAGACTAAGGAATAATATCGAGAGTGTTATAGAACTAAATATGAAGCCAAACAACAATGTTTAAGTATAATAAATATAATGTTTTAAAATAGTATATAAATCACAATTTGTATGTACATATATACTGAGTGATAAATGAATAAATGTTTATACATAAAAATAACAAACGGATTTTTTTATAATAAAAATGCTAATATTATTATATGTTTCTTTCAAGGGGAAACCACTAATGCTTAAATATATAAAAGAATATAGTATTATTTTTATTGTACATATTTTATTTTCGAAAATTGTATATTAATCCCATATATATTATAAATGCGAAAGTTTGGATGGATGTTTGTTACTCAATCACTTCAGAACGGCTGAACGGATTTGGATGATATTTGACATAGATATAGATTATAGTTTAGAATAGCACATAGGTTACTATTTATCCTGATATAATGTACGGTTCCCGTGGGATAGATTTGTTTATGTTTTTCACAGAGGGATCGACTATCTATTCCATACTAACCGTTAAAGCGTACGATACGAGGGTGAGTCGCTAGTTAGCTAGAAAAGATATTTATCAATTATTATTTAACTTCGTTTTGATACATAACATTCCAAAAGAACAGAATATCTATACAGATAAATAAAATTAAAGTGTCTGTTTGTAATGTCAAAATAACAGCTTTATACTAAATGCATATGGAATTATATACGGTACTTATAAGAAAAACACAATTTTTAAAATTTTTTGTCTGTCTGTCTGTCTGTCTGTTTGTTCCGGCTAATCTCCGAAACAGCTGGACAAATTTTAACGGGACGTTCACTGGCAGATAGCTGATATTATAAGGAGTAACTTAGGCTACTTTTATTTAAGAAAAAGAATTAGGGTTTCGCTCACAAAAAACGTACCTAGGGACGAACCCGAGCGAAGCGAGAGTGAGTTGCTTTAAGAAATAAAAATAAGAACAGAAATTCCATTTCAATCCATCAATAATCGCTTCATATCAGAAGTCAGTCATACAAAATGTAAGTAACAATTCATACAATCAGTTCCCATGCTCCGCCCACATCGTGTAGGTACAACAATTAGTGATAGCTTTAACCAATCGGTGTAAACTATTAGTTAACACTGACGTCGCTAAAATCATATTAATACTAAGTAAATACCGGGGTTTTGTCTGAAGAAAAGACATTTTTCATGTATACTAATATTATAGAGGTAAAGTTTGTGAGTTTGTGAGGTTGTAGGGGGTAATCTCTGGATCTACTATCATTTAGATGAAATTTGGTAAGAAGATAGTTTGAGACCCTGGGAAGGACATAGGATACTTTTTATCCCGGAAATCATCCCTTAAGGGGGTAAAAATGGGGATGAAAGTTTGTATGGGCAATCAACCTAGGGATGAACCCAAGCGAAGCGAGGGTGAGTCGCTAGTTTAAAATATAATGAAGGTTTAAAATATTTGAAACAGTATTTTTTTTTTATTAATTCTAGACGTATCTGTATGACAGATTTTTTTTTTTTTTTACTTTTTAGAACTTTGAGAAGATACTTGTTTTTTGATTGTTAACAATAATATTGATCTATTATTATTTATTAAAGATCAAATTATTTTAAATAAAACTATCTTTTTGGGTTATTTCGCGGTTTTTTTTTTGATTTATCGTTCTTGACCTTTCGGATTATTATTATAAATATGTAAATTTGTATGTGTGTATGTATGAGTGCATGTTTGTTACTCCTGAATAAATTTGAATGAAATTAAGCACCAAGATAGACTATGAGCTGAAGTAACACAAAGTCTTCTACTGGTAGCTACCTAGAAAAATACCCGAGCGTAGTGAGGATAATACGCTAGTTAAGAATATATTATAAATGAATATATATAATATTATAATACGAAAGTAACTCTGTCTGTTACCTACTTTTTCACGCTTAATCGCCGTAAATCTATCCTTAAGGGGGTGAAAAGGGGGGTGAAAATTTGTATGGGGAATCAATCATTTCTCAGGTAACGGACATAAAACTCATCATACCTATGTATACATATATAAATGGTAGAGAACTCTAAAAATCTTTATTTTCAAGCCAAGTCAAGATTATATTTACTTTGAAATTCATAATTTTGCCACATCCTCTCATCGTGCTTGTGTCAATACTTACTTCACGGTGGAAACCATTGACGCATACAGACCAACAAAATGACTATTCCACAAAACATTATTGAATTGATAATAATATTCTATTTTTGTATAGAGAAATAAAAAAATATTCATAAATCCCATCCCTACCCATTATTAATATTATAAATGCGATTTTGGATGGATGTTTGTTACTCAATGACGTCAGAATGGCTAAACGGACCTGGATGAAATTTGACACAAAGATAGATTAGTCTGGAACAACACATAGGCTACTTTTTATATCGGAAAAATGTACAGTTCCCGTAGGATAGATTTGTTTTTGTTTTTGTGAGTAGTATATTATATACAAAACACAGGTAACACTTTATATAATAATAAAAATAAATATAAAATTAACAACAATAATTTATAAATTTCATAATATTTATATAATAACTTATAATTATTATATAGCTTCAAATAACCCATATTAATATAATAAATGTAACCGATACTATCACTGTTACCTCTTCACGCGTTAACTGCTAAACAAATTTCGATGAAATTTGATAAGGACATAGATTACATCATGGGAACTGATATAAACAACCATTCATCGTTGTCCTGCTTACCATCCAAAGACATCAAAAAACCAGACAAAAATTAATTTATTATAATCTAAACGCCATAAAAGTATTAAACGCACTAAAAAATCAACAATTTAAAATTATCGTATCAATTTTTCTATTATAAAATAATTAAAAAATCCATCACAGCTATTCGTGACATTAAAATAAATAGAATGAGTCACACAGATAAAGAGCATCGAGTTACAGCTTCCTCGTACTGTACAAGGCTCTAAGATTGCCTCGAAATATTGCTACAAACTGCTATCAATTGTTCGCACAATGTAATATGGTATTACTTGTTTACCGCCTGTGGTGTTTGCCTAGCTAAGGATTAATCCCACTGGTGGGATTAGATGATGCAGAATGTTATTATATGAAGATAGTGGGCTAATTGATTAAATAGGTAACCTGAGTCCCAGCTGTGGGATAAAAATGTAGCCTAGTATGTGAATTAATCCATTAGGTTATGAGGTAGGCGTATATGCCCAGCTTTGGGCTACATGTTATGTTCTTTCCTACTGTTTTTCTGCAGTTTCTTTTTTTTTCCGCTATTTAACACTATTTCCTTACATTAGTTAATTATAGTTACTTAGTATACATATATTTTTTTTAGGTCTATAAAAAATATTGTATCACATGCATATAATACACTAGCGACTCACGCTCGCTTCGCTCGCGTTCGTCCCTAGGTACGTTTTCACGGTTAGCTATGTTTATACATAAATAGTAGCTTGCTACTCCTACGATATTCATTTAAATTATATAGCGATTTACCCTCGCTTTGGTCGGGTGCGTACGCCGTACGCGGATTTTGTTCACAAATTCATGGGTTTTAATTTTTTTTCGCGGAACCCTGATTCTTTTTCTAAAATAAAAGTAGCCTGAGTTAATCCTTATAACATCAGCTATCTACCAGTGAAAGTCCCGTCAAAATCGGTCCAGCCGTTTCAGAGATTAGCCGGAACTAACTAACAGACAGACAGACAGACAAAAATTGTAAAAAATGTTTTTTTGGTATATGTACTGGGTTTACATCCATATGCATTTAGTAAAAAGCGGTTATTTTAATATTACAAACAGACACTCCAGTTTTATTTATCTGTATAGATTACATAATATACCTTAAAACCAGCAGCGGGAATAAAACACGTAGCATATAAATATAGCAGCGTGTATTTACTAAGAATTTCTACAAAATTTAATCCGAACAGTGTGTATAGCATTACTAAAGTAGTAGTAGAGTAGAGAAGTTAGGATTTAAACTAAAATTACGCCTTATGTAGAGAAATATATAAGAAATAGCGACTCACCCTCGTTTTAACGTTTAGTATAGATTTCTCAGAGATGAGATATTTTCCCGTAGTAAAATGTATCCTATATGTTGACCCTATGGTTGAGCTATCATCATACCAAATTTCATCAAAATCTGTCCAAAGGTGTTCTTGTGATGCGTTCTCAGACAGACAGATAGACAGACAGACAAAAATTCTAAAAACCATAGATTCTATGATGACTATTTATTATATTAGACATTAATATATACTATATTTATTAATATAGACTATTGATGACTATTTCAATAAGATTTTCTAAAAAATGTTCAATATACAGATTTGATTCAAAATTTTACTATATGTATAGATTTTTCTTTAGTGACATTGAAACCGATGTAACGAAAGCTATTTGAATATCCAAGTTTATATGATAATTGTATTAGCAAATCAATTTAAATGGAAAAATTGCAATGAAAAAATACTTTTCCATTAAAATCAATTAATTCTACTATTTCGCTCACGCTATCATGTCTTAAAATAAAATCCAACATGATATGAGATATATTCTACATAAACAGTCAGGGGTGGAACTTAGCATAACGTAAAAACATATATTTTCATCGTATGCTCATTATTTTTTTACCCTCTGAAATAAAATTTCATGGATTTAATTAAAATCAGTATAGCTATTCATGAGACCGCAGGGTTCCATCCGTTTCGACACTTGAGAAAAAGCCAACACCACTGTTTGTGGACGCTGCGCACTTTAATTAATGTTGTTACCTACTTACTGTCATAGTTTATGGCTCAGTACCTAGGCTACCGAGCTTCGCTCGGAGTTTTTTGTTATATCGTATTTTTTAGATAAAAAAAATCAAAACTTGAATAAATACAAAAAAAAGTAAAAACTTTGTATTCGACCGGGATTCGAATCCGGTCACCTGTGATTGTCAATCTTGCACTTTGGCCGCTTGACCACGATGCTCATTCCCGGGCTTAAGAAATCAACGACCATATTTTGCATGAAATAATGCGAAAAACAACTGTATGGAAACTCGAAAACACACGTTTTCCCAGACATAAGACTAATCTAGATTGATTTTTCGCACCCGAAAAACCTGCACATACCAAATTTCAGCGAAATCATTAGAGCCGTTTCCAAGATCGCCGGTATAAATAAATAAATAAATATACAAGAATTGCTCATTTAAATATAATAGATTTTATATATACTTGTGACTTACCAATGTTTCTCTCGGGTGCGTCCCAAGATGCTTATAAGTTTTAGTACTAAAAGTAAATTGTGTTTGTGTGTATGTGTTGTTTTGACGACACGTTTGGCTCAGTTTGTAGTGACCCTACTTGCTGTTCTAAGAGTACAAATACGCTGAACACAAATACGCTGAGTGTATACATTTGTACGATGAGCACGAATGTTTGTACTCCAGTACTAGTACTACTAGTTAGTGTTTATATTTATAATATGTATGTATTTAAAGTTATATATGTGTAGTGTATCAACTATCTGGTATCCATAACACAAGCCTCGTAGCTTACCATGGAACTAGATAGTGCTGTGTGTTAATGTCCCAAATTTTTTTTTTATGAATTAAACGTTATAGTCAACTATATACTAAATTTAATCCAAATCTGTCCAGCCGTTGAATTTTTAAGTGTACGTTAAAATCTAGACAATATTTAGTCAGGTAATAATATACATTCTATCATTAACGATGAAATTATTCAAACTTAAATGAGTCTAAAGTTGAAAATAAGCATGAAATTCGATTCACAATTTACTAAAAATTGCACCCAACAAACCCAAAAAACAGCCGAACTGTATACCTTTTCTTTTAAAGCCGGTCAAAATTAACAATAATCATCTTAATGATGGACCTAACGAGTTTTTCACGCATTAATAATGCATCGATGTATAGAAAATACAAAGAACGTTGTTAGTAACACTTAGCAATATTGCAAGAAATGCTTCGATGGCTCTCCTGCTGGGTCGCGTCATTTCGTGCAAATTTTTAATTGGCAATTGTAGTTTTTGCTTTAGATGCTTACATTCAGACTCGTAAAAGGTATTTATATATAAAGGTATATACTTGTAACGTCCCCTGGCTTTTAAAACTAAAATTCTTAGATATTTTATATTATATGTATAACAAAATAAAGCATAAATATCTAAATAATTCAAATTAATTTCATAATTACATGACATAAATAAGTAGGTACTAATAACACTATTAACCCAAAATAAAGACTCTTAAGAGTTATGAGAGTTATATGATGAGTTACTTATAAGAGTTATATGATTTAAAAAGCCCCTCTTAGTTTATAATATACAACTTAGCTAAATTTTAAATTTTGGCAAAAAGGGTCTATTCGAAAATGTTAGACAAAGCTGGGGTACTTTGCTAGTTCTAAACAATTTTGTATCAAATTAATCAAGAACGTACTGAAATACCAAAACACGAATGTAACTAAAATATCTTTTTATTATAATGTCTGTCTGTAGAATTCCTTTATGTAGAAACTAGCTGTATACTTCGACGTCGACAGCTTTACGAGCACCGTTTTTCCTTCAGATATTTACAATGTTGACAACATTTTTAAAACCCGTTCTGATCTTTTTCATGTGACTCCGAAAAGGAGACAATTGATCACGTATGTATGTATATTTTATAGTGCATCGATTACTATAGGACTGCAGGGAACTGGTGTATGCTGTTTGTCCGACTTCGACAAGACGAGGTACTCAAATCTAGTATATATTCTACATTATGTATCAAGCCATAGCTTCTTCTTTAATTAGTTTATATTTCAAGAGTGATACTATAGAAATTTCTAAAAAATATCTCTAATATAAACAGTCTTTAAAACTTTATGATCAGTGATAATGTTTTTATCCGTTATCCGTTACCACTGCGACTAATTTGTGTTTTAATGTATGAGCTAGCTAAAGTTTACTTTTAAATAATGGGGCCATTATCTTAGATTACTATACAACATCGACATATTACATATGTCGGATGTCATCAGAACGGATGAAAGCTATTATATTTCCTACTAGCGGCTCACCCTCGCTTCGCTCGGGTTCGTCTTTGGAAAAAACACGTATATTTTTCCGGGATAAAAACCCTATGTGCTATTCCAGACTATAATCTATCTCTGTGCTGAATTTTATCCAGATCCCTTCAGCTGTTCTGGTTTAATTGAGTAACAAACATCCAAACATCTAAACTTCCACATTTATAATATTAGTAAGATTTGTCAATTGTCATATTGATTTGTACTTGAGAAAACAAAGATTTGATATCATCGAACTGATTCGGTGATAAAGCCTATAGTGACAAAACCTATAAATATGTACATTAAATTCTTCAATGCCTACTAGAAACCTTCCAGTTGTAGCTCATTTAGTTCGTTTTGACGAGTTCCATACATTATACATTTGATCAAATGCGTGTTATCTTAACATATTTTTTATTTTAAATTAATTAAAATCTTTTTAAAATTACCTATTTTATTAATTTAATACTATTTAGTGACATCTTCTGATATGACACAGACAGTGTTCTTATTATTTTGCATATTCTATTATCTACAGACAAACATTCCTACATGAAACATAACCATGAAAAAAATTAAGATGCTACCATTATTTTCAAAGATCCAAAAATTGTATCTTTGGTTTTTTTTTATAATATCCTTAGTATCCAAGCTCTATTCCAACCACGAACAAAACTTAGTGTCACGTCCAATAAATTTGAATCTCATTACAAATGTAAACGTTAAAGTTTTTATATGTATGTATATATATATATATATATATATATATATATATATATATATATATATATTATATATTCAAACTTCAAGCTCAAACGTCAAATTTAATAAAAATGTAACTAAGCCGAATCTGTACATTAAATATTTTTTGGAAAATCTTATTGGTATAGACATTATTATCGATACAAAACCGAATCTATAATTTTTTTGAATTTTTGTCTGTGTCTGTCTGTGACTGCATCACGGAAAACCCACTGGACAGATTTTAATGAAATTTGGTATGATGATAGCTAGTTATCCGGGTCAACATATGTAATACTTTTACTGCGGAAAAATATCTTATTTCTGAAAAATCTATACTAAACGTTAAAACTTAAGTAGAGACGAACCCGAGCGGGGCGAGGGTGAGTCGCTAGTCCGTATATAAGATTAAAATTCAAAATGCACTCAGGGATAACCAACCGAAGTGAGGATAAGTCACATGTATTTTTATAAAATAAATAAGAATTATATTTACCCTATTTATATTATAAAATAGCTTAAAAAATTGAAACTTTAAACATATATGTTCATATAATCGGTAGCTAGAGGCGTTCTGAAGAAAAATTTCAATAAGCCTTTTTATCAGAGAAGAACAATGCATCGAGGAGGGCTAACGACGCAATTAAGACTCTCGAAGATTTCGCCAACAAAAATGTATTGAACTTATGGCTTTTGCATATTTATATGCACGATTTCTGCTTCATCTCGATAATAGCCCATTGAAGTTAGAATATAAATATTTTATTTCGTACCGCGTTTCGCGAATGTATACCCTCCATACAAAACCTAAGCTTTCTGGCGTTTCGATCCGGCTTTAGTGTCTCATCTTGACTTTCCCGATACTGTATTAGATGTTCGATAAATAAATACAGTCATTATCGTTATCATTAGCAAGTGAATGTACAATTTAAGCATTTTATGGCTGAAGAGATTTGGAAAATCTTACATTATAAATTGAAATATTTATTTTATCGATACAATTTCTTACAATTTATTACTAAAATATTAATCACTAAGTATCGGTTACTCGTTTAAGTTATTCTATATAAATTATACAAAGGCTTTCATTTATTTTACGTTATTTTTTTTATTTTATCACATTATTTCAATTCGTTTTTGATAAGACAAGAGATATCTTTGATTAGAGAAGATATATACATAGTATAAAACAAAGTCTGTTTGTACGCTTAGATCTCTTAAACTACGCAACTGATTTTAATGCAGTTTTCAGCAATAGATAGAGTGATTCAAGAGGAAGGTTTACATGTATAATACATGCATACTTTATTCATACTAACCCTTAAAACGTATTTAGGGACGAACCCGAGCGAAGCGAGGGTGAGTCGCTAGTATACTAATAAAATTCGAAACACAAGTTTTATATAATGTTTATAATACGTACCAAAATTCAAATTCATCAATGCTAATATATTTAAAAATTTATAAAAACAGTTTTGAACGCATTTTTAAAAGAAACCTATTGATTTAAAAAAAAAATAAAATAAGATAATATGAATAACGTGCATGTTTAGTACTAAGAACAATAAATGAAATCTCACCATGAAATTAGATTATCCATTCGAAGTTACACTCCAATCAGCTTAATCTATGAAAAAGTTACAATCATTCTGAAGTGAAACTTTTGCATATATATTATAATACTAGCGACTCACCCTCGCTTCGCTCGGGTTCGTCCCTAGGTACGTTTTAACGGTTAGTGATTCCCATACAAAATAAACAGATCAGAACTTTTTGATTTTCCAACTGTTTTTTTTGTTTTCACAAAAAAAAAGAATTATATTTAAACCACCCCTGACACACCCCCAACAAAACAAAAAACGAATTATTAAAATCGGTCCAGCCGTTTTTGAGTTTTAGCGAGACTAACGAACAGCAATTGATTTATATTTATATATATATATATATATATATATATAATTTGTGTTTTGCTCTTTTGGATATAAGGAATTTATAATTCTCGTAGACAGTTGCATTATTCTATCCCTCAGCAAAATATTATTATAGACCAAAAAAAACACATGTTACATTATAAATAGGTATGCCTACATCTCATTACTTTAAAAATGATAGTCCCGTCCCATTCTAAAGTGAATTGATTTTTTTTTTTTGAGAATTTGTATAAAACCCTTTAGATGTATGGTGAAAAGCGCGAAGCTATTGCGTAATGTTCGTAAAAATAAGCGTAGTACACATGATTCGATTTACGATTTGATACTTACCTTTTTTAAAGTCGGTTAATACATTTAAATCAAATTCGTAATATATTATGTGTTTACACACTTTAATCTACACTGTGAAACTATTTTCGGTTGTGAACTGGCTGAAATTTCTACTCTGTGGTCACAAACTTTAATAAGCCCTTCTGTCAAGAGAAAGTTCAGATATATGCGTCGTACCCATCTTTATGTAGGGTAAAGGTTATTTATGTACTGACATACGTCACGCCCTGACAAGGTTACTGTTGAAACAGCCAATTATGTTCCCACAGCTGGACAAAAAATATTATTCAGAAAGATTTGGGGTGGAAAAAGTTATTAACAAATGTATAAATTACACTGTTACTTTAGGAAGTGTGATATGGATGGCTTTCTTGAAGTTTCCTTCTTCGAATTTGGAAATGAACTAAGCTTATCTATACCTTAATATAATAAAATTGTAACTGAGTCGAATCTGTACATTAAAATATATTTTTTGGAAAATCTTATTAAAATAGACATTATTATCGATACAGAGGTCGAATCTATAGTTTTTAGAATTTTTGTCTGTCTGTCTGTGACCGCATTACGGTAAAACCACTAGAGGGATTTTGATGAATGGTTATCCGGGTCATCATTTAGGATACTTTTTACTGCGGGAAAATATGTTATTTCTAAGAAATCTATACTAAACGTTAAAACGTAACTAGGGACAAACCCGAGCGGTAAGTCGCTAGTCGTAAATAAGAATAGGTACGAATACATGCTTTTCTTAATCCCGGTGAACTAGATTTTTTTCTAAACATATAGGTTTTTCCATTCATTTGCTTGCAACTTTAAAATTATATAGGACTAATGTAATTCATAAGTGAATATATAATTACGTTTTTTTCCAGGTTATTTATTTTCAACTAGTTCTTTCCTACGGCTTCGATCGCGTGGCAAATCCAAATTTTTTAAGCGGTTTAAGAGATAAAAGGTAAAATACACATTTACTTTCACATTTATAATATTAGTATGGATTGTGTTAATCAAAATGATTGGAAAGTCCCAATTATAATTCTCGCAATACTATAGTTTATGGTATAAGATACAATATTGACATCATTATGTGATTATTTTCAATCGTTGATATTATAGTTGCAGTCCCTTTGTCGCTAAGACTCGTATAACCAGTGATAAAGCACCGTTTACATCGAGTTTAATCAATAAATATATATATTTTATATGTTGAGTATATCTATAGTCTATACATATAATAAAATTGCCCCTAGGCCGAATTTGTACATTAAATATTTTTTGGAAAATCTTATTGAAATAGGACATTAATATCGATACAGAGGCCGAATCTGTAGTTTTTAGAATTTTTGTCTGTCTGTCTGTTTGTCTGTCTGTCTGTGACCGCATCACGAGAAAACCACTGAACAAATTTTGATGAAATTTGGTATGATGTCAGCTAGTTATCCAGGTCAACATATAAGATACTTTTAGTTTGGGAAAATATCTCAGCTCTGAGAAATCTAGCGACGAACTAGGGAATCTAGGGGAGAAATCTAGTGAGTCGCTAATCCAATAAATATACACTTAAAAATCATACACACCTATTATTATAACAAAAATAACACTTTAAAAACAAAAGAAACAACAAAATTTTAAAAATTTGTTATTTTTTTTTAATATAACATATGAACTGTAAATCAAAATGTTTATAACATCTGACACATGGTAATGTATCTTCAAAATCTATGCCATCATCTGACTTCAAAGAAATCCTAATCCGAGAGTAACTCGAGCTAGGTTGATGTCATTTGTTATAGCAGTATCATATTAATTGGGCTGACATAATTTAGGTACGTGTAACTGCTTGTCTTGTATATTTTTATAATAAGTGCGTATTTAGCCCTTTTAACGTCCCACTGCTGGGCACGGGCCTCCCTTTTCATACAAGGGGAATCAAGCTATAGTCAACCACGCTGGCCAAGTGCGGGTTGGCGGACTTCACATGTCTTTCAAAAACTTACTCTCTTCTCTCAGACATGCAGGTTTCCTGACGATGTTTTCCTTCACCGTAAGATGTTGTGTTGAAAAAATATCAGAAGTGCGAGACACAAGATTTGAACCCTTCACTTAGTTTTCCAAGCAAGCTCGTTACCATTCGGCTACCACTGCCTTATTATCTTTTTATAATAAGTAAATACGTGTTATAGAATCTTTCATAATGATATTAATTTTATTATAAGATTACAAGAAAGTGTGTCTGTTTGCAAATTAGAAATGACACTTTTTTTAATAAAAAAATAAAAATTGAATTCAAAAAAAAAAACACTAAAAAGTAAAAAATAAGTGATTGGTAGTTTTCATTTACTATAGGTACCTAATCAGATATTTTCGATGCCGGTGTGCTTTGAGTATTGGCTGGCATATATTAAAATATAATTTGATTTCCAAAGAAACATCTTCTAATATATAAAATTCTCGTGTCACAGTTTTCGTT
Source organism: Fabriciana adippe (assembly GCA_905404265.1). Classification (NCBI taxonomy): domain Eukaryota; kingdom Metazoa; phylum Arthropoda; class Insecta; order Lepidoptera; family Nymphalidae; genus Fabriciana; species Fabriciana adippe. The sequence goes on from FR989993.1 coordinate 2,426,399, forward strand.
GCCATACTCCTCCGAAACGGCTTGACCGATTTTGATGAAATTTTTTGTGCTCCGGTATCTATGAGAATCGGCCAACATCTATTTTTCATCCCCCTAAATGTTAGGGGTAGTCCACCCCAAAATTTTTATTTTTTATTTTTTAGACAAAATTTTTAATTTCTATTTTTTTATGATACAACATACAAAAATACATACAATCCTCAATTTTCACCCTTCTACGATCAACCCTTATTTTTTAATAGCCATTTTAGTAATAGGAAATTATTTATATGGCAAAACAACGTTTGCCGGGTCAGCTAGTATACCTATAAATATCTAAATTTAAAACAGGTTCAAGTTTATGACTAAGAAGGCTTAGTCAGGTCAAACGTGACGTAACTAATTTTTAGTTTATGCCTAATTTAAATAAAAGACTTAGCCAACCATTTTAACTTTTTCCACACTATAAAGTGATAAAATCTTCTATATAACAGTTTTAATTTTATATCACCGGCTGACGAGTTAAAAGTCGAAATAAAAATAACCATTAAGTTAAAATCAATCAATAAGTTTTTACTTTTAATAAAATTACACACATTAAAAGTCACGTAACAATGGCGATTCAGTCCACTAATTATGCCGACAAAATCGCAAGGGCCCCAGTGAGATCCATTAAAAATCAATTACTTTATCCGGTTGCAGCTTAAATCGTTATATTCTGTATAAAAATTGCTTGAAATATCAAGATTCCATTGTAATAAATAAAATGCTGGTTCTTGGGAGGCGTCCAGACTAAAAAAAAAAAAAAAAAAAAAAAACAATAACAAAAGTGTATATATATAATTTCATACACATGTTCAAACAATTTTTTTGTATTTTGCTATAATTACACCATTAACTATGAAATATGTTAAAATTCTCGCTTCACTCGGGTTTTTATTTTTTTTGAGCGGAACCCTAATTTTTTTCTAAAATAAAATTAGAGTATGTTACTTCTTATATCATCAGCTATCTGCCAGTGAAAGTCGCGTCTAAATCAGTCCAGCCTTTCCGGAGATTAGCCTGAACAAACAGACAGACAGGGAGACAGAGGAACAAAAATTTAAAAAATGAGTTTTTCATATAAATACCATATAATATAATTTCATAAGCATTGAGTAAAAAGCTGTTATTTTGACATTACAAACAAAACAATTTTATTTATCTGTATAAATGAATCATTCCATTTGTAGCTGATTTTTAGTATCTTACATATAGCACATACAATATACATACATATAATATATCTCGTTGACCCAGTGTGTCAACGCCCTTATATCAGAGCGCGACCCAAAGAAATCTTGGGGGTTTCTAAGAAAAAGCTGATATAAATGTTTAATCTTTTTATGAGTCTTTCTCTTTAAATCTCCCGCGTGTATTATATGTTCATTACTATACTATACAATTTATGCTGAAAGTTTTAATTGATAAGATGATTTATTCGAAAGCTCCGCTTCTTTATTAATTTAAGATTTATAAGTTAAAATTAAATTTTAAAACCATCTTTAAAGATGTATTAATAAAATTTCTAAGATAAGATAAATTTTTAGTTTACCTATGTAATGCGTTATTTGATATTTGAAATAAATAAAATTCATTAGAACTCCGTATTAGCATGAAGAAACAAACATGAATAAACTAAAAAACCGATAATATATTCTTCTAAGCACTCACTATTCAGAAAATAGTAAACGTAACAGATACGAATATTTTTCTGTCTTGAGATCGAAATAACCACTAGTGAATGGCAATTCTTAATACCAAGCTTTACTTAACATGTTCAATATACAAAGTTCTGCATATTTAATATTTCCGTTAATAAAAAAAAACATTTGTCCAGTTTTTGACTTCGTCATCAGAACAGCTACCTGGTACTAATGCGACGCGAAAACTACACAAAGATTAAAATAGATTTCTAATAAACCTATCTTTTCGGATTATTTCGGGGGTTCATTTTAATTTTTGGTTGCCGACGTTTCGAATGCTTTACAACAATCGTGGTCACGGGACAGTTTCTCCTGTCGGGAGAGTCGATAACCAAAAGTTAAAATAAATCCGCGAAATAATCCGAAAAGATAGATACATATATTTAAAATGTCAAATATTCGCGTAAATTTAAGAAAGTATTAGATTTCTAATAACTTTTTTACTGGAGACGAATTCGAGCGAAGCGATGTTGAGTTATTATAAATATGAAAGTAACTTTGTCTGTTACCTTTTCACGCTCAAACCGCTGAACAGATTTTGATAAAATTTGGTCTACATAGGCCACTTTTTATCCTAGCCCCGCTTACCAGGCTGGTGAAACCGCGGGCAAAAACTAGTCTAAAATAGTTCCTACACAGCACAATACTCGAAGTTAGATATAAGATGGGATTGGTTAATACTATTTTTTAACTGATTCCAAAAAACGATACTCAATTCAATTATATTTTTGTGGAAACATTCCCAATATCTTCACCATAACAATGATACACATAAGTAACTGCCTCGGTGGTGTAGTGGCTAGCATGTACGGCTGCACATCCTGAGGTCCTGGGTTCGAGTCCCGGGTCGGGCCAAGTTTAGTTATTGAGTCTTTCTGTATAGTAAGCCTCAGTAACAGCCCGGAGTTGGGAAGTTGGCGGTGTTTCACCCCCGTGCCTCGGAGAGCACGTAAAGCCGTCGGTCCTGCGCCTTAACTCTCACCGGTCGTGTCGAGTAGTCCTCCCATCGGAGTATGAGAGTGACAGGAATAGAGAGTGCACTTGTGTCTGCGCGTACATTTGTGCACTATAATATCTCCTGCGCAGTTGGCTAGTCTCAATGAGATTGGCCGCCGTGGCCGGAATCGGTCAGGAGGACATTATTATTACACATAAGTAACACATAGATATAGGTTAATTTAAATAATTTTTTTTCTAATTTAATCGCAGTTTTATTTTAAATCCTTTGTTTCCGACGTGTCAAAGGCTTTTTTTTCTTGGTTAGACACTTTGATAACTTTTTAACATAAGTTACTACATGTAATGCCATCACAGTCAATCCTCGAGCGATAACTTATTTTCTCCTAGGTACAATAAAAATTATACTTTAAATGCTTCAATTAGCAGGTTTAAATTAATAACTAATTGCGTTTTTACCACAACTCCTCAACGTAATATATGATAAAATATGTAAATACCTACCACATACAATGTATGAACCAAATAAGATTGTAATAATCTATACAGATAAATAAAATTAAAGTGTCTGTTTGTAATGTCAAAATTATATACCTACTTATATAAGAAAAACACAATTTTTAAAATTTTTGTCTGTCTGTCGGTCTGTTTGTTCCGGCTAACCTCCGAAATATCTGGACTGATTTTAACGGAATTATACCGTCAGATAACTGATGTGATAAGGAGTAACATAGGCTTTTATTTTAGAAAAAGAATTAGGGTTAAAAAAATTTAAACATTTGGAGACACCCGAGCGAAGCAAGGCTAAGTCACTAGTAAGTAATAAACAAGAATGGAATGGCTATTTGTTGTTAAATGGTCTATTAAAAATTTACATACATTTTTGTATAAAACAAAATATTCCATGTTACAAAATAGTTAAATGTAATCAAATTAAAATTCTCCGCGCAAGAATCTAGATCGTGCAAGCAGACTACGGACTTCCTTTCAACGCACCCGTTGAACTCTTTACATGCCGACTAACAAAAAATATTGTTAATTCAAGCCAAAATAGCTCTTAATTGTATGCGATAAGGTTAAAAATATGTAGAAGAGTGTTTATTCAGATGACGGAAGCGGTGTGGCCTCGCAATGGCGTATGGTACAAACTAACATCCATATCACTGTATATATTTACTTTGAAAACAGCGATTTTGTTAAACGGTTTTATTTAGCTTGCCCTGTTTGTTTAGGTCAGACTTAGTACTTGTTTTACCCCTTTCCTATTGACAGATTGATCTGATATTTGATACACGTCTTTAGTACTGATGACAATACAATTTAATATATTATTATCTTTTTTCACAATCCCCTCAATGTAGGTATCAAATAGGGCTTGACAAGTAGAATATAGTACACTACGAAAAAATCCAAATCCAATATGGCCGCCAACACAATGGCCCATTACATATTTTTTCACAACCCCCTCTTAATATGGGTATCAAATGAAAGAGCTTTGCAAGTAGAACACAGTGTATGGCGGATCATAGAGTTTAGACAGTTTGAAATAAAAAAAAATAAAAACTTGACAATAAAATGCTTTTTTTTTTCAGTTAAGCGATTTTATTGAAAAGATATATAGTTAATAATAATGTAGATAATGCATTAAAATCTAAAAAAAAAATTTGGTAGTTAATAGGTACCAGTCATCACACCACTCTCCTCATCAATCTATCTTATATTAGCTTGTACCTACACTGTGCATACTTGTAATTTCATTTTGATCTTCGAGCTAATTGTATCAGAAAAAAGATTGCATATTTTTAATTTTATTATCTGCCACATATTTATAAATTTATATTATCTACTAAAGAATAACATGAAGATAGAATATGAGTAATAAAAGAATATTAAGGTTATCTTTCAAATATTTCTCTCAGCATAACATCATATTATTATTGTACAATGTGAAGATGATAATATCCTCCAGGCCGATTTCAGCCACGGCAACCAATCTCACTGAGATTAGGCAGGGCAGAAAATATTATACATACACAAGTGCACTCTCTATTACTGTTACTCTCAAATTCTGATAGGATAATAATTCGACACAACCAATGAGATCAAGCGCAGGATTTTATATGCTCTCCGAGGCACGGGTATGGACCACCACCAACTTCCCAACTCCGGGTTACTGAGACTTTCTTTGCAGTAAAACTCAATAACTAAATTAACCCGGAACTCGAAACCAGGACCTTCGGATGTACCTGGGCAGTTAAAACAATATATATACCTAATATACATATGCCTATACGTAAAATCAATTTGATATAAAAGTAAGAAATATAATATACACTATGAGTACTAAAATTATATAGCTTTTGTCTCTTCGATTATTTTAATTAAAACGATCTTTGCGGATTATTTCGCGGATTTATTTTGATTTTTGGTTCCCGACGTTTCGAATGCTTTACAACAATCATGGTCACGGGAGAGACTAAGGTGTTAGACATCTAAAAGGCATATATACTTGTTACAGACATTCTTCGATTAATAAACGTACAAGTATGAATCGCTATAACTCATAACTTGTGACGTCAGGCCGCACGCGCCGGGATGCTAAGGCGCGGCGCGCTATCGCCCGACTGGTCTAGTTATCGAAATCCATCCGGCTTGACTTGGGTTGAAGGGTCTGATGTTCTCGGAAAAACATATTAGACACTTCGTTGCGTAAGTCATTTGGAAAGTCAGGAAATATAATGATTTTGAGTAGGTTTTAAATTTGAACCTAAATTATAAGCTATACATAAATTATTAGTTAACAAGTGGCTTACCCTCGCTTCGTTCGGGTTCGCCTCTAGAAAAACAAAAACAAATCTATCCCACGGAAACCGTACATTTTTTTGATAAAAAAAAGTTGCCTATGTGTTATTCCAGACTATAATCTATTTCTGTGCCAAATTTCATCCAGATCTGTTCAGCTGTTCTGGCGTGATTAAGTAACAAACATCTATCCAAACATCTAAACTTTATTTATAATATTAGTAAGATTATTATTTTTGCGATTTTTTTGTACAAAGGGTTAGAAAGGAATTCTTAACATACGCACTGTCATAAAAAAAAACCTTATAGACAGGTATAAATATACTATACGTATGTTTAGAAAAACATATGTTTGCAAATGTATAAATAAATAATATGTTGAGACAACAGTTAACACACAGCACCATCTAGTTCCATGGTAAGCTACAAGGCCTGTGTTATGGATACTAGATAGTTGATACACTACACGTATATAACTTTAAATACATACATATTATAAATATAAACACCCATGACAGAAGTACAAACATTCATGCTCATCACACAAATGAATGCCCCCAGCGGGACTCGAACCAGCGACCGCTGGCACAGCAAGTAGGGCAACTACAAACTGAGCCAAACGTCGTCATAGGTTATAAAAAATCCCAACGTCAAAATTACTAAAATTTATTAATTCTAAGATCCATCCTTTAGGAAAAACGTATTGATTAAAAAAATAATATAGAGATGTAACGGAAAACAGTCACAAAAAAGTTGAGTTTAAGGTCTACCTATAAAAGTCAGTCTTTGGAAAAAGTGTGTTTTGACAAAAAGTCTAACATGAATATCAATGTTGCTAATAATAATAAAATTTTATAATAACTACTCATTTAATACAGTTTAATATATATTTTTTCATATAACTAAAAGACAAGCAAAAACTCAATACTAGATACTTAAGTACTAAGTGAACTAAATCTAGTTTATAGATATAGGTAAAGGTAGAAAATCACGTATACTTTATATCATCCTGGAGCCAAGCTATTAGCTATCAAAGAATAAAGAGCCAACTTTGTATGCGGAACCACAACCGAAAACCGGACATGTCGCAGTAAGTTCATAAACATGTTCATCTGTCTATCCGTAACTGGGCAACCGACCGCCGGTGAATTTTGCATGAATTTTAATGTACCTGACAGAACTAAATGATGGTTTGGCTTCCTGAAGCGTAGTAATATATATGTGAAATATTCACGTTTACTTCAAAAGTAAAATGATAATCTATACGAATATTATAAAGATGAAGAGTTTGTTTGTTTGTTTGTTTTGTTGAACGCGCTAATCTCAGGAACTACTAATCCGATTTGGAAAAATCTTTTTGCATTAGATAGCCCGTTAACTGAGGAAGGCTATAGGCTATATGTCATCCCGGAAAAATGTACGGTTCCCGTGGGTAAAATTTGTTTTTGTCTAGGGTTGAACCCGAAGCGAAGCGAGGGTGAGTCGCTAGTACTAAATAAACCGAGATAATATGGTAAAATCTATAACAAACTGCTAAACTATGTTATAAATTATTTATTCTATTATTTTCTTATTTCATACAAGTTATTGTGAATAGGAAGCTATCAAAATGTTATTTTGCATTATTTTTGAACGACTTAAAAGAGAAAGAAGATGCTCGAACGTGTTTTTTGAATGTATATTTGTCATATAGGCTACACTTTAAGATTGATAAAAAAATTAATTAAAAATTCAACTTTCAAGGCCTTTTAATACGTTTAGTAATCTATACCTACATATAAAAAATTGTAACTGATCGCTGTCTGTACATGGAAGATATTTGAGAAAAACTATTATTGGGAATCTTTATTAACGCAATAGAACTCAAAACAATGATTTTTAGTTTTTTTTATCTGTTTGTCGGTTTGTCTGAGCATTTGTGCGCGATAATCTTAGAAACGGTTTAACCGATTTGGGTGCGGTTTTCGCTAATGTATTGTGGTAAGCTTCACTTAACATTTAGTATTTGTTTTATCTCAATCGGTTCCTAAATAAAAAAGTTATGTCAATTTAAAGAATCAACAACCCAGGCGAAGTGAGGGTGAGCCGTTAGTTTGATTATATGTATATATGTACTCGTATCTACTAAGATTTTAGGTGGACGTCCTTTCCATCAAAGTTGCAGCTAAAGACGTCATATTTCACAGTTAACTAAACCGAAATATAAGCCATATATAAACGTTACTTATTGACTTCAAACGCAACCGATATAACAAATTATATGAATACAATTTAACGTAATTATTTTATTGAAACCGACGATAATTGAGACGTAAATAACAATATTTTCCACACCTATTGATAGCTGAGACAGAGACGGATATATATAATGATAATATATTAGAAAGAGATAAATTCATTTCTCCTTTATCTACTTATATCAACACAATTATTCTTTAAATCAACACGTCATAACTCACATCACAAGTTTCATGCAATTTTAAAGCGTGCGTTTCAATAATAACGTCTATTTTGGTTTGTGATGGCATTTGTTAAGAGAAATCAAGTCGATTTCAAATCTAAGTAATAAACGCTACGCATACGCGTAGATATAAAAGATACGGGTTTGTAGGCGCAAGACTTAAGAACCATTCACACTGTAAATTAAAGGCTTATATTTTACCTTAATATATATATATATATATATATATTTCTTCTGTACGTGTGTTTGTCACCTTACTCCTTTTAAAGGGCTGGACCGATTTAGATGATATTTTGTGTGTATATTTAAATGGGGTCCTGGATGGTTTGAAAACACTATTGGACCCGGCAGGTAGCGCTGCAGTCGGAGTGTCAAAGAGTTTGTTTTTTTAGTAGTTTGAACGCGGGCGAAGCCGCGGGTACCTACTGCTAGTTAAATATATTTATCTACGTTGATAGGCTTAGATTGTTTGACCTTCTGCAATCGCTATCGAGAATAAATAATAATAAATGTTTGTTTTTAAATGTCTAAATGTAATGTCATTTTAACGACACGTTTGGCTCAGTTTGTAGTGTGTACTTGCTGTGCCAGCGTCTCGGGTTCGAGTCCCGCTGGAAGCATTCGTTTCAGTGATGAGCACGAATGTTTGTACTGCAGTCATGGGTGTTTATATTTATAATATGTATGTATTTAAAGTTATATATGTGTAGTGTATCAACTATCTGGTATCCATAACAAAGGCCTCGTAGTTTACTATGGAACTACTTGTAGATTGTGCTGTGTGTTAATACCCCAACATATTATTATATAATTTCCATATGTTTTTAGTTTTTTATTAGTTGTTTAGATTATAGAAAGTAAACATGTATTCTGTGCCAGATTTGAATTAACGAAGGAACGTCTTACGAAATCGTGTCATATTTATAATGATATAATGATCCATTAGCTTTTCCATGGTAAGGTCAGACGGGTCAAGGGGGCCCATGCTCGATAGCAGTTATCGATGTTTTTGAATAGGTATATAAAAGTGACCCTACGGCGCCCTATTAAAGGAAGATTTAGTTTTATTTAGCTTCATAAAGGAAGCTACTGGGTTATGACTTATGCATAGATAAATCTCTAAAAGTTATTATTAAAATCTGTTGAACTTACGCGTTGATGAATAAAAAACATCGAAAGACTTTCACCAACTTTAAACTTAATATTTAAAAAAAACTCCGAAACACCAGTGTGCCACCAACTTAACATTTCAAATCTCTATTTATTATTTCAAAGTGGACAGCCGAGAGATAATGCTTGCAGATAAGTTACAGTTTGTGTGCTATACACAATACTATTATAATGTCAGTGTGAAATCAAAATTGATAGATGAATACCTTGATAGTAGATACAGACGTAAAATCTAATCAAAATTTTGCAAATCATAATATTTGCATTAACATCTTTAAAATTTGAAAAGAAAAACATATTTAATAGGTTGTTATGGGCGTCTATATACGCCATTTATATTTTACTAGCGGAATAAACTATGAAACAAAAACAAATCTATCCCACGGGAACCGTACATTTTACTGGAATAAAACGTAGCCTGTATGCTATTCTAGACTATAATCTATCTGTGTGCCAAATTTCATCCAGATTCGTTCAGCCGTTCTGGCGTGATTGAGTAACAAACATCCAAACACCTAAACTTTCACATTTATAATGTTAGTAAGAAGTAAGATATGTAGTTTTATAAGTAAGCTGACAATATATTACATAGAAATATTTTTAGATTGTTGTGCGAAGTAGGCATCTAGCATAAGTTTAAAAAAATGCAAGTCAGTTATTCTGCCTAAATCGTCCAGAATTCGCTGGAGATATTTCTGTAAAACTACATACAGAATAGATAGGTACCCATTCTGTAGAATTATATACAAAAACTATAACTTTTACCACTATAGTAAAATAACTAAACTGGATATGAACTCTGCTGGATACGGGTCTCAAAAAAGTGCGAGATTAGGATAACCTTCACATGTTTGAGAAGTCACATTTTCTCAAAAATGAAGTTTTCTTTTACTGTATTGGCAAGAAGTACCTAATCAAATTAGAAATGTTACTTAAAGCCTCAAAGCGAGAGCTAGGGTCTGAACCTGCACCACTGTTTGCAAAGCGAGTATGGTCTTTGTCAGTACTTGCAAGCTATTACAGGAGGAACTAAAAATTCAGTACCTATATACAAATATATATTATTAATTTATATATATGAATTGAATTCTATAAAGAGGTGCAGGGAATAATAGATAGGTACTTTCTTAGATTTACGCGAATATTTAATTTAAATAAAACTATCTTTTCGCATTTTTTGCGTTTTTTTTTTCGATTTTTGGTTCCCAACGTTTCGAATGCACAGCATTTTCCTTCGAAACATCGGAAACCGAAAATCGAAAAAAATCCGCAAAGATTTTTATTTAAAAGATACAGGGAAAGTCGAAAACTAAACTTAGTCTCATAATCTATTATATATAAAACAGTAATATATAATATAAAGCAATTACCCTACTTCAAGTACATTAAAAAGTAGTCTTAAAAAGTGACCATCTAAACGTCTGTCAAAACGTCCACTCAACCATATGACGCGAAAACTATTTTTCCTAACACTTAGGTAATACTTGCAAAGTTCAGTTACTTTTTAGGTTAAAATGTATGTGAAAATTATTTTTTTCGCGAAAATTACGATTCTCTAGACTCAAGTGCTGAATATTTATCGTAATATTTCAGTACATATGACCGCCGTATTTGGTGTGGTGGTTTTGTCCTTTTCTAACCGGTTGACGGTGTGACGTCAGACAACGGTAGTTCAAGCTCTCAGTGTGAACTTAATGCGATATTTTAAACATGTTTTGTCACCTTGCTCTATGTGCAGCATCTTTGACTAGATCCTGACCTCGGTTTTAGATATATAAGTATATAACCATTTTGGGCAGCGATAATTACACAGAACATGATTATTCAAATAAACACTATCTACAAATATGAAATGATTTTTTTTGGAAAATCATGATAATAAATAAATCGAAATAATAGATAGGAATTGAATCTATACTAATATTATAAAACTGAAGAGTTTGTTTGTTTGTTTCTTTATTTGGTTGAACGCGCCAATATCAAGAACTACTAATCCGATTTGAAAAATTCTTTTTGCATTAGATAGCCCGTTAACTGAGGAAGGCTATAGGCTATATATCATCCCGGAAAAATGTAGGGTTCCCGTGGGATGGATTTGTTTTTATCTAGGGACGAACCCGAAGCGAAGCGAGGGTGAGTCGCTAGTTATATATTTAATTGAATGATAGTTTTATTTAGACCTTTAGACCCCTAATTGTTGTCAATCATCCATTTTATTCCTAATCAATTTTAGTCACTTTATCATCATTTAATTGTAAAGACGGAAGCACACTGTCGACAATAACAACTCAACAAGCATTTTTCCTCCGTGAACCATATAATCTAAATTAAATCTCACATATACATAGCATTAGAATTTCCTTACATTCTCACAAAGCTGTAAAAAAATCTCGCTATAAATAAATCCGTCTAGCACTAAGGTCATTCGTCCTAAACAAATCTTTCGCCATAATAAATACCATATTCATATTATCCTAAACAGATCGACTGCATTAACTTCATACTTTTGCCTTTTAGTATGTATCATATGCGCTTTCATGGTCCTTTCCCCGTGTTGGGCCCTCGGTATGCCCCATAAAGTCCTTTCTAATTAACTTCGCTATACCAAATTCAGTCAATGAGCCTTTTTATTAAATATCTGTTGGTCTCACCTTGGCAACAGTATTTTAAAGATGCAATAATGTATTTGTGGCCTATTTTAAAACCAGGACGTGAATTAAAAGATGGTTTAAACTAAAATAACATTCATTATGTCTAAAAGATAAGATTTTCTGATGTAAATCCTAACTTTCCTTTTTAGGTTGAAATATTTATTAATACTGTGTAATTAAGCAAAAGCATGTAATATTGTGCCTTATTTTACACAAACTGAAGTCTCTTTATATAGGATATGTACATACATATTATAGTACATTTGAATTGTTTATATTAAGTAGTATTCGCTTAGTGGTTGTAGTTTAACTATAATAATTATTGAAAATTTGTGAAAAACATATATAAATAGAATTTATATATTTTTTTATTATTATTATTTTCATTGATAACACTTAGAGGTCGTCAATAACCTACTAAAAAAGAAAATCGGTTAACAGAGGAGAAAATGGTACTAAGCTGTTTGGCCTTTGCCTACTTTTACATAGTTACGAAAAAATGTACGTACGTTTGTTGCCATAGTAACCGTTGTTATTGTCTGACAAATGATATATAATTATATATTCTTTCCTCAAATGATATTCTATAAATATATGATTGTAATATGCCTAATATGCGTTATTTTTAGTATCTCACCTATTCTAATTATTTAAAACATAATTTGAATTTCATAAAGAGTACCGATAACCTACGGATGTTTTACTTCTTGCGCGTGTACACACTCATACACGCACTCTTTAATTTTTTTATATATGTATTGTTCAACGATTGTGCAATGACATCTTACCTAAAATAATTAAAAAAAATCAGAAAAAGGCCCAATTACATAAGGAGGTAGTTTTAAGCAAGAATAAATATAACGTACGCCGTACACCCTTGCAGAGTAATATTGAGTCACATAAAGGCACATCTGCCTGTGATAAGTCTGATTAATTACGAAGATGAATCTCGGTGACGGACGCGCTACCGTTATAACCGAAAACGTATGCAAGATTAAACTGACATACGAAATGACCCCAAGTGATAATACATTTTGGTGCAAAGCAATTTTCGAGACAACGTAATGTGTTGTTTTGAGAAATTTCGTCTTCATTTTTAAATTGAAAACGTAAAAAGTTCAAATTACAGTTATTTTGTGTGGCTTTTTCAAAATGTGAAGTGAGCCGTCTATTGAGAATGTATAAAATACTTGAAATGCTGAAATGACAATCATCACTTTTAAAGAAAAGCTATTTAAAAAATAGAAACCAATTTTAGAAATATTTATTTTTAGATTTACAGAAAACATACATACAAATGTACCTCATATTTTTGAAACCTAAAAGGTTAGTGTATGAGGAGCGATAGAAGATATTATTTTATAGATACTGATTAACATTATCTAGCAGATATATGTATTTTTAATATGTATGTATGTGCTTAAAGTTACATATGTTTAGTGTATTAACTATCTGGTATCCATAGTATTTATTTATTAAGCTAGCAAAATTAAGTAATTAACCCTGACGTGGTGTTGTGGGAAGGCATAGGCCTAGCCTTCCAAGTAACACTTAATTGTAAATTACCATTTTCATAATATTTGTATATAACGCTAATCTCCGCACTACTTAGCAAATCTTACACAGAGTCACCAATTCACAGAGAATCAGTCAGTCAAAATTACAGAGAGTAAGGAATTTTCGGTATACAAATATTTACCCAAAGCCGGATTCGAACCCGCAACCATAGGCAGGCATAGAAGTAAGTCGACACCAGTTCCCAGTCAATTAATACAAATGAAACTATTGACAGCGCTAGTTTTTAGTACAAACACAGGCTGTAATTATATGAAAATAATGAGGCATACTGTTGTAAGAAATGCAAATGTTACCACATTATAATCGAATGACGCTTTCGTGTTTGTTTGTTTATAATCGTCCGTCCGTCGCTATCTACTAAATTTATTCATACAGTTGCACCTTGCAGGGGACCAATTAAAATAATAAAAAAACAGTGATATATTGGTTAAGGTGTTTAGAAATGGCTTCTGTGTTCAAACACACCTTCAAAGCTACGAGGAATATTGCTGTTAATTAGGAAATAATAGTAATTCTCACCTTTGCAAGTCACTGTAAATATTCGCCAAAGCATTGATGGCATTTGCAATAAAATAATACCCCAAAGGAAGTATAAAACGATTTATAATAAACATGTTTGGAAATTTAAATCAACAAATATTGTAAGGTACTCTGATGCCATTTTTAAAATTTTCAAAATCATTTTTGTAAATTGTGGGTAGGCACTGTCTGTAACAAGTATATATACCTTTGAGATGTCTAACACCTTAGTCTCTCCCGCGACCATGATTGCTGTAAAGCATTCGAAACGTCGGGAACCAAAAATCAAAATAAATCCGCGAAATAATTCGAAAAGATAGTTTTATTTAAAACATATCACTTTCAGAAAATCCATCATATATAGTCATCCTCGTGAGCAACTACATCTGGGGCCCTATCTATGATATTCTTTCACTGATATGACGTTATTAGAGGTTTAACTTTCGCAATTCTATTTACCGAAATATTATCTATCTATACATATAATAAAATTCTGAGTCGAATCTGTACATTAAATATTTTTTGGAGAATCTTTTTGAAATAGACATTATGATCGATACAGAGGCCTAATCTATAGTTTTTCATTTTTTTTCTGTCTGTCTGTGACCGTATCACGGAAAATCTAGTGGAGGGATTTTGATAAAATTTAGTATGATGATAGCTAGTTATCCGGGTCAACATATAGGATACTTTTTATTGCGGGAAAATATCTTATCTCTGAGAAATCTATACTAAGCGTTAAAACGTAAGTAGGGAAGAATCCGAGTATAGCGAGTGTGAGCCACTAGTTTAAAATAAATATTAAATTTAGCAGTACAAAAATGTTTTTCCAAAAAAAAATTAAAGTTTATTGACAGATGAAAAAAAAACAACGACCAATTAATTATACCTTCCTAAATAATACATGCCTTATAATTTTTAAGAACGCAACTAATATAACCATATATTATGATCCTCCATTATTATATACTTAAAAGATATGTATATAATAAAAATGCTAAATATAATGTCTGACTGACACACCTTACTTATCATAAGTTATATAATAAAATTCCAATATTGCAGCACTTGGGTGTCGACACCAAACTGATTGTATGATGTTATTGATGGCGCGGGATCCTCGCGTGAATTATTTATGCAATTAACTGCGACAAGCTGTACGCTTTTTACAGATACAGTTATTTTGTGGTAAAAAATAACACATGTCTTCACCTTGCTTGGTAATAAGCTATAAAATCATTTCTACTTTTGATAAACTCCCGTACATATTATCCTCTGAGATAAATTAGATGAGACCAGATCACCTAAAACATGAAAATATTGAGTTCCACATCACCTATAACTAATAGTATTGGAGCAGCACCCACTGTATCACTATATTATATACACTTTTATACTCATCGCTTCTATCAATGATGTTTCAATAGCTTAGTTTGAACTAGTTGTACCTTTTATTGAGATAAAATCGTTATTTTTAGGATGCTAAGGCCCAAATAATAATAGCATTAACATAAAAAATAAATAATCAGTACGTCCGTTTACTTATCAGTTAAACCAATTTTAACGGTGAATAAAATATTTCAGTACCTACGATAAAACATAAAACTAGTTCGTGAATATGTGAATGGCGACTTTTATAAATGAAACCAAATTTCAAGCAGTATAAATGTAATTTTTTGCATTTTTACAATATACTTGTATATCGACATTGATACACTACAAAATTGTAACTTAAATTAAGATTATTCAAAAATAGAAAGAAAAACATCGCTTCCCTTATATTTTGTAAATCACACTATGGGTTGAATTTTGTGAAACTAAAATACGCGTTTTCCATGTCAATTTTTCCCATTTTTACTCCTTTTTAAATTAAAAATAATCGCGTTTGGAATACGCCTCAATAGCTTTAGCTTCATATTCTTTCATGGTCAGACCAAATTACTGGGTTGTATTCAGCCCTTTTTAACGTCCCACAGCTGGGCTCGGGCCTCCCTTCACTATGAAGGGGATCAGGCCATAGTCCACCGCGCAGGCCAAGTACGGGTTGGCAGACTTCACATGTCTTACGAAAACTTGCTAAGTTCTCTCAGACATACAGGTTTCCTCACTATGTTTTCCTTCACCGTAAAGCAAGTGGTAATTCTGTTAGAAATGTTTCGCACATGAAAATACCAGAGATGCGACCCGGGATTTGAACCCGCTTCACTCGGTTTCAAAACAAGCGCGTTACCACTGGGCTACCACTGCCTAATTACTGGGTTAGTCGTGAATAAATCAATCAGTAAATTTTAATATATATCTACATATATATGTATGATTTTCAATAAAAGACAGGCAAAACCACAATTTTTTCATTGTATTGTATATAACATATACATATATTAATATTATAGCTCTGTGCATCCTAAACTGACATTTGAAGCCGTTAAGTCCGCTGCGATCTCGCAATCACGATAATCCGATCAGTCGAATATTGCCATAAACAATATAAACATCGCAGTAAATTGCTCAAATGAACCGCACCATACAATATGAGGCGTAGAAATAGGTGTTAGGCCACTAAATTGGAGTGTTATAAAAAATATTTTTATTTAACAATAATTTGAATAAGTATCTTGATTGGCTAATTCTGTTTTCGGTAATTTAAACCTTGTATATAGCATTCTGTGCCTTGTAGATTATTAAAACTTATTTTGCAAAAAGTAGAACACTTTGCATACTAATTATCTTTAAAGCTCCATAAAAAATGCGATAAAAATTAAACATAATATTTATAACTTGCACTAGATAATATAAAACTGGTTGACATGGAAATCTTTGGAGGAGGCCAGTACCCAGAAATGGACGTATTTCAGCTATTGAATATTTATAGCCAAACTGTACTCTCAGTGGCATGTTACAATGCCTTAATATCTCATAAACCTTTTAAATGGTTGTAAAGCTACCTTATACTTGTAGTACTCAATCACAACTCAACAAAAACAAGTTGGCATTTATAATATTAGAATATGTCATGTTTTTTTTCTCCTTTCATTTTTTCTACGTATATACGTATTAAATAAACTAATATTATATTATCGCTCTTTTCGTAGCCCCAAAAGCTATCAAAACTGACTTTGTTGCTACTACGCTACGCAACACATCTGAGTTATTTGTGCTATTGTTTGTTAGCGATCGATAGGCTTTTACGATTATTAATAATAATTTAGAAGTCTGTCCATAATTCTAATATAAAATTTATGTTATGGAGAAACTTGTTAACCATTTTTTTCTAAAAGCTTATAAACTTGAACTTTCTGGAAGCTTTCAACAACAACAAGAGAATGGTAATGAGTTCCGTTTCATAGCATATTTTGTAGCAATTGCATAAAGTTTTCTATATTTTTTTTATTGCCCATCATTTTTTTAATAAAATAAAGGTTAAAGCATACTATTAGCTCACTGTATTTAAGCGTAAGAATAAATTACTCTCTAAGACTAGAAAAAATAAGTATGTTTCTAACGTCTATTTTTTTATTATTAAATCGATGATATGGAAGTAATATATATATATATATATATATATATATATATATATATATATATATATATATATTTGGGAAAAAGCTAAGTCTACTTTTGGTATACAGTTTTTTAAACAAGACTTTTCCCGGGCAACTTCTTACCAATCCAGCTTAATAAAATAAACCTAATATTAATAACACGTTATACGCTTAAAATCAAAATAAAAACGTAAGAAATAAGTCAACTTCATCCGGTTTTAATTAGTTCAAGGTATTACTGTTATTACAATATATTATATAAATGATTATTTTATTCTTGCCCGTTAAAGCAATCTAAGTTAATTATAGATCGATAAAGAAAATAAATGTACTGCGTATTTAGTACAAAAAGATGGGATAGGCTATGAGAAATTACAGACCTCCGGGTATGAATAAAGAAAACAGGGAATGGAAAAAATCCTGAGACTTGGCCTTCTCTCCTGATCCACTTTACTATAAATACTAGCGACTCACTCTCGCTTTGCTCGGGTTCGTTCCTAGGTTGAGTCCCGATGCAAACTTTCGTTCCCATTTTTACCCCCTTAAGGGATGATTTCCCGGATAAAAAGTATCCTATGTCTTTCCCCGGGGTCTCAAACTATCTTCTTACCAAATTTCATCTAAATCGGTTCATTAGATCCAGAGATTACCTCCTACAGCCTCACAAACTGACATACTCACAAACTTTACCTCTTTATAATATTAGTATAGATATCCTAAGATTATTTATAAAACGTTATTAAGAGCTATAAGTAATCAAATATTAGAGGCATCGATTGTAAATTTTAAATAAAAGAAATCTAGATGACAGTTTGAGGCCATTAAGCTGGTCCGATGGTGGATTCAAGAGGCGGACAGAAGAACTCTTCAATAGCTTCTAGGAAAACTGAGGCTTATTTTGTTATTTTGACGAGTTCCATACATAACAGTTTCTAAAATCAAATGTTTTTTTTAACTGAGGTATTATTTTTCACTTTGTGTAATAATTGTTTTGATACTTATTTGTGGATGAATTTCTTAGATCTTGATCCTTATAAGTGAAATTATTGATTGAAGCATTAATATCTACCGAAAGCTTATTTTAGCTTTTCAAAAACGTACACGATTGTAGAATGGCATCTTATTTAAACTCCTTGATTTTAGCATATTTAAGACTAACTAACAAGTTTTACGTTGCGGTATATAAAGGAAACGTTTGACCAAAGTTAATGCGGATAATCTAAAAATGGCCATAATATGGTTTTTAGCATTTCAATACGATTTCTCACAATTGTATGTATGTAATAGGGGTCGTCGATCTTATTTATTTTTTTTCTATAGAATATAAGTTAATTGATACCCAAACGAAATAAAACCGATGTGCGGAAATCGATTTTATGAAATCCCACAATTTCACTAAAATCGATGTGCGATTGTATGCATGTATTCAGCCCGTTTTAGCATCCCACTGCTGGGCACGGGCCTCCCTTCAATACGAGGGGAATCAGATCATAGTCAACCACGCTGGCCAAGTGCGGGTTGGCGGACAACAAATGTCTTTCGAAAACTTACTAGGTTCTCTCAAACATGCAAGTTTCCTTTCGATGTTTTCCTTCACCATAAGGTAAGTGGTAATCATGTTAGAAATGATTCGCACATTAAAATATCAGATCTGCTGGACCCGGGATTTGAACCCGATTCACTCGTTTCCCAAGCGAACGCGTTACCACTGGGCTACCACTGCCTGTGATTGTAACATCATGATATATACACCCAAGTATTACTTTACTCCATCTAACTCGATAAGAAATAACTAATTTTGACTTTTATTACAGAAAAACGTATGCTCTGACTTACCGATAAGGAGGTAGCTCGCCAGTTGAATGTTAAAAATACCTCTTATTCCAACTGTATATAAGTATATATGAACGTGATATAAAATGCGCAGCGAATGAAGGCGACCAAGGCCCGCAATTATTAAAACTGGGTCGTTGAGACCGGTTACATATGCATGTATATCCCAAAAATTAGGATAGTGTTTAGCTTTTATAGCATGCTAGTTAGTCGACCTAGCTTTACGCGCATTATTAGATAGTTTTATACAATAATGTAATATCTCAGGAAATAAATAAGAAAATTTGTATACGTGTATGTTAGTCTTCTTCTAGATTAAATTAAGTACAAAGAAACCTAAAAAGACATATAGGCTACTGTTAGGCACCTAGGAACGTACCTAAGCGAAGCGAGGGTAAGTCGTTAGTCATTTTATATGATGTACTGGAAAATATAACATTTTCATCCATCCATACTAATATTATATTGCGAAAGTAACTTTGTCTGTCTATCTATCTGTTAGCTTTTCACGCTTAATCCGCTAAACCGATTTAAATAAAATTTAATATGAAGTTAATTTAAGACTCTGAGAAGGGTATAGGATAGTTTTTAACCCACAGATCACATACTTTAAGGGGGAGGAAAGGAGGGTTTGTGGGGGGAATCAATCGTTTCTCAAGTAAGGGATATATAAGTCATCATACCTATGTATGTATGCATGTATGTGTATATATATATATATATACTATCCATCCCATGCTAACCGTTAAAACATAACAAGGACGACCCCGAGCGAAGCGGGGGTGAGTCGCTAGTAAACACATATATAGATAAAAATTGTTTTTTTTTTTTGTATTTTGGAATATTGTTATCTACAATCAGTAGAATAGTAATTGGATGTATGGATAAAATTCATGTGTAAGTGCACTCTATTAAAAGCAGTACTCATTACGAATTAAAATTTAGCAATATTTATCTTTTTAACTAATCTAATTTTTCATATATATTTCTTTTAAATGGTATAGAAGTTACAAATTACATAATTTATCCCAATTTCCGATACAATAGAGTACGTGGGCGAAACGTGAGCATTCTTAAAAATGTGTCAACTATGGACGAGTTAAGCAGAGTGGAGCCAAGAATTATTAAAACACATAAATTAATAAAAATACTGATATTTATATATACTGATTCAAATACAGTAAAAAAATTACAAAATAGGCACTAGAGACGCAAAATAGACACCTTGTTAAGGCTTTTTTTTTTGTAAAATATTTACTAGTTTTTTGGGTAAATGTTATAATTTTTAATGATATCTTCACTCTTTTTCCTCAAGTTCTATTTGTATTTTTATTTAGATATATCTACATTAAATTTATTGCAAGCCAAATAAACACCAAATGTGAACAGACTTAATATAGAATTTATAACATTATATATACTCAAAAACTCACCTGATTACGCTTAACAAATCTGAATGCCCAAATACACACAGTGTACACAAATAACGTAAGAAATGTCTAGTTTTATAGCCAACAAGCGACTAACCCTCGCTTCGCTTCGGGTTCGTCCCTAGACTAAAACACTATCCCACGGGAACCGTACATTTTTCTGGGATGATATAAAGCCTATAGCTTTCCTCAGTTAACGGGCTATCCAATTCAAAAAGAATTTTTCAAATCGGATAAGTAGTTCCTGAGATTAGCGCGTTCAACCAAACAAACAAACAAACTCTTCAGCTTTATAATATTAAGTATAGATTAGTATTTGCCCGAGAAAAACTCAAACCCGTGATTAGCTACTATTGTGTGTGAAACATAAGTTGACTTAAAACGAGCGTAACTCTTAAATTGTATAGTACATAGGCTGACATGCACGTTACTCTTTGCATTTCGGTTATTTTACACATTATGTAAAGATCATTAAAAGTTTTACAGACAAAAACCACTTATTACCCAAAACGCAGACGAGTAATTACTAAAAAAAGTACCAACATCGATTAAGAATCACTTACACTTATTACTTAATCGTAACAATTTTCCCACCTTTAGGGGTAGTTTTTTTTTTTTTCAATTTCTATGGACCACCCTTAAGGTATAACTTATTAAAAAATATGAAAATCGACTGATAACAAAGAACGTATCGCGTAACACGCCCCACACGTAGAAGCAGCCGAGTTGAGTAGGTACCTATCTCCCTCCTCCTTCTGATATAAAAACATCTGCTAATTTTTCTTTTACTCAAGTAAATATTAAGAGCAGTTTTAAAATTCGTATGGATTTCAAACAGGAAGGTTTATTTTTATTTACTTGAGCGTCCCTAGGTACATACGTTTTTTGTTATTTGTTTTGAGTGGAACCCTAATTCTTTTTCTAAAATAAAAGTAGCCTAAGTCGCTCCTTATAATATCAGCTGTCTGCCAGAGAAAGTCCAGTCAAAATCAGTCCAGCCGTTTCGGAGATTAGTCGGAACAAACAGACAGACAAAAAATTTCAAAAACTGTATTTTTCTTACAAGTACCACTTGATTTCATATGCATTTAGTAAAAAACAGTTATTTTGACATTACAAACAAACACATCAATCTTATTTATCTGTAAACATTAAACCACCAACAAAATACATACTAAACACATTTTAACATACACAGAAAACAAAACAAATAGAATAGAACCTGAATTATATGTAACGACAATCTTTATATCAAGGCAAAACAGCATTTAGGATATTAAAAAATACTTTAAAAATTATAATATAAGCTATAAAAATAAGAATTTAGTTAGAAAGACCTTTTTTGAATGATACCCGATACCGTAATAATGTTTAACAGAATTACATAATTATTAGTTAATTGTACCTCAAGGAGTACTCTCATATATTATGTACACTAGCGGCTCATCCTCACTTGGCTTCGGTTCGACCATAGGTACGCTATAACGGAATACGGAATAGATAGACTGGAAATCGGATTAGTAGTTACTGACATTAGCGCGTACAAACAAACAAACGAACAAAGAAACAAACAAACAAAAAATAAACACAAACAAAAAAAACAAACACAAACAAAAAAATAAACACAAACGACAAAAGAAACACAAACAAATAAACTATAATATTAGTATAGGTAATTTATAATATTAGTATAGGTAAATTTCACGAAATAAGTCCAGAGTGCAAAAATTTTAAAATAACTTTAAAAAATAATTATTGTTGTCAACACTAACATTATAAATTAAGATTAATTTCATGAATTAATAATTCCAAATCTATGCTAATATTATAAAGCTGAAGAGTTTGTTTGTTTGGTTGAATGCGCTAAGCTCAGGAACTACTAATCCGATTTGAAAAATTCTTTTTGCATTAGACTAAGGAAGGCTATAGGCTATATATCATCCCTGAAAAATATACGGTTCCCGTGGGATACATTTGTTTTTATCTAGGAACGAACCCGAAGCGAAGCGAGGGTGAGTCGCTAGTGTACTATAAAGGTAGAGTTCTTCAAAGAATCTGAACTAGTACTATATCAAGCAACGTATTTTAAAATTCACACCCATGCATAGACAAACCTGGTGTTGAGTTACTTGTAATATCGACCTGGAAGCATAATTATAAGTTTTAATATCTACTAAAATATTTTAAAAGGGAAAAGTATAAAAAAATATTTCAAATATAGAATTAAATGAACTAAGTTCCAAAATAAAAATCTACGTAATCGCGTTTTTAAGGTCGACATGTAGAATAAATTACACATTTAGACAAAAAAGCGATCCTACGTTTTATAAAACTTATATTGTAATAAAATAAATTAACTAAAACAACGTACGACTATAACATCATTTAATTAAAAAAAATATAATCAAACAAAGATAATGTTTTAAATAAAACTATCATTTGGATTTTTTTTACGAATTTAATCTGATTTCAGGAGAATCCACGATTGTTGTAAAGCATTCGAAACGTCGGGAACCAAAAATCTAAATAAATCCGCAAAAAAAAAACTGAAAAAATAGTTTTATTTAAAATGTCAAATATTCGTGTAAATCTAAGAAAGTATTAAAGAGAATGTTGTTTTAGTTAAAACAAGTAGAAAAATATATTTCGATGGAAAACTTGAGAAAAGTAATAACATTTGAAATTATAAAACTAAAGTTGCTATAGGTAGTAAGGTAAGTTTTGAACACAAGGACGTACGTGCAAGACTGCGAGTGACTAATCTAGATATTTTTCTACGTATGCAACCTTAGAGCAATGCGAGAGACGTGGCAAGCAAAATATAACTAAATATTTCTATACTTGAATTGCATGACGGAATATAGAATTCATTAAATTACCTAATAAAACCTTATTTTCAAGAAAATAAAATATTTTTAGACTTTGCACTGCCACCTTTGCGGTATAATTTATAAAAAATATATATAAATCGACTGATAACAAAGTACATATCACTTATCACGCATACAAAGAAACAGCCAAATTGAGAATATAGTGGCTTATAAAAATCCAAATATCTATAAAATAATTAGAAGTAATTTCCATCACAGAAATCTACAAACCAAGTTATTTTGTTGGATGGAAACACTGAAATGTCTTATATCTAAATGGTTTCAGGTTTGAATCCGGAATAAAGCAATATAACTATGTTTTCAGCCCTTTTTAACGTCCCACTGCTGGGCACGGGCCTCCCTACAGTACTAGGGGAATCAGGCCATAGTCCACCACGCTGGTCAAGTGTGGGTTGACGGACTTCACATGTCTTTTGAAAATTTGCTAGGTTCTCTTAGACATGCAGGTTTCCTCACGATGTTTTCCTTCACCGTTAAGACGTGGTAATCATGTTGGAAATGATTCGCACATGAAAATATCAGAGGTGCGAGACCCGGGATTTGAACTTGCTTCACTCGGTTTTCCAAGCGAGTGCGTCACCACTAAGCTACCACTGCCTTGCAATATAACTATCGATTTTTTTTACTGGCTTTAAATATTAGGTCAGCCCACAGGAAATGGCTAGTCATTATACATAGCACATAGCTCTAAGGTGTTTTACATTGTGTAACAGATAGGTAAAGTGACCAACAAACAGGAAAGGAAATGTATAACAAATGCATGCATATTAGACTCTATTACCATTAACGAGACACGTAACGAATTGTTTACTGAGATCTGATACTGGAAGTAAGTCTTAAATTAAATGTATATTATTCCCTTATAAATAAAATTAAAACGTTAACTTTGTTTCATCAAAATTTCCACGTTTTAATATTTTTTGAGCGAAGCCCTAATTCTTTTTCTAAAATAAAAGTAGCGTAAGCTACTCCTTATAATGTCCGCTATCTGCCAGTGAAAGTCCTGTCAAAATCTAGATATCTGCAGGATATTTCAAATTTACAAACCATTTTTCATTTGATAGACTAATGCCATCATACTTAGTATTATCTATACAGATAAATAAAATTGAAGTGTCTGTTTGTAATGTCAAAGTAACAACTATTTACTAAATGCATATGAAAGTATATACGGTAATTTAATAAAAGCACAATTTTTAAATTTTTTGTCTGTCTTTCTGTCTGTTTGTTCCGGATAATCTCCAAAACGGCTGGACCGATTTTTACGGGAGTTTCACTGGCAGATAGCTGATGTTATAAGGAGTAACCTAGGCTACTTTAATTTAAAAAAAACAATTAGGGTTCCGCTTAAAAAAATAAAAACGTACCGAGGGACGAACCCGAGCGAAGCGAATGTGAGTCGCTAGTTATAAATACAAAAGTGTATTTTGTTAATACGGAAGCGATTTATAAAACCTTATAAGTCGCTATTTAAAACCAAGTAACTCAAGCTAAGTCTAGAATCTAATTTTCAACACGATTACGACTTGCTAATATGTAAACGAAAACATCGTGAGGAAACTGCATGTCTGAACTCAATTAGATTAAGAAAAACGTGTGAAGTCTACCAATTCCGTATTAGGCCAGCGAACAACAGCCTAGTGGACTATGGCTCAGTCTTTACATTGTTTTATACCTATGTATGTGTTCGATGAATTGAAGCCTTTTTAACGTCCCACAGCTGGGCACAGATATCCCTTCAATACGAAGAGGATCAGGCCAGGCCACGCTGGTCAATTATGGATTAACGGACTTCATATGTCATTGGAAAACTTGTTAGATTCTCTCAGACATGCAAGGTTCCTAATGATGTTTTCCTTCTCGCAAGACAAGTGGTAGTCATATTGAAAATGATTCACAGATGAAAGTATCAGCGCTTCACTTTATTTTCCAAGCAAACGTTACTGGGCTACAACTATCTATTTTTACGTTGATTTGTTCTTTTTACACAAAGTAATGGATAAACATGAATGTTTGTATTGAAATATTTAGAAACTAGAGTGATAAAAGCTATTTTTTATTCCTGTAAATCAAACGATATTCTTCGCATGTCTTGTTTGGCGTGGCACGGTCATACCATTCTTTTGTCGAAACAACTTATAAATCTTTTAAGCCCTACATCTACGTTATGAGTAAGAGTACAAGTTTGATAGCAGGCTATAGCTAGGTTTAAACGATAACTTTCGCGATATTTAGTGTGTAAACAAAACAGCAAATCATGTATAATATGATCGATACGAGAATCGAACTCGTAACGTGCTACTGGAAAAGCTATAAATAATAAATAAATAATAAACTTTTATTAGCAAAAGTTACATTTCTTTACAATAAGCGCAAAATAAGCTAATTACAAATTATAAGTTGCTTACTTCGGTTTGGTACTGCCGACTGTACTAGGCCGAGCCTGTATTACAAACGGCAGATCCTTCCTCTATGACACAAAAGAACATAACATTATCACTAAATTTAGCTTATATTTAACTAAAACGCCACACAGTAACAATGACATTAGAAAGTCAATTTAGGTATTCCAATGCGATAGACATCTTTTTATCTAAATAACTTCTACACAGGTCATCGTCATTTTGCTAGTCCACGTTTATTTCCGTTTGCAGGTGCTCGCCACCCCAAGTTCCCTTATATAGTGTGCAAATATTCCTCTTCTTGATAACCATAAGTGATCATTTCTACCTAAACTATGAAATTCCATTCAACAGTTTTTACTTAAGCTATTAAGTGTTAAATTAATGTTTACATTTTTCAAATTTGTTTTTGTTTGAGTTCATACAGAGATAGCGGGTTCGATTCCCAATATAGAATATTTATGTAATGGATCTTTTAAACATTAATGTACTAAGGTTTACATATATGGATATCTTAGTGGACTTATTAAATAAAAATTGCAATGAGATGAGATGTACGAGTGCAACATTCACACGTAGAATATGTTGCAAAAATTATGTCGGTAAGATGATTGGGGCGCAGTCGTAATAGTATCTGTCTTCTTTATCGTCGTCGTTATGACTGTTAAGTCAGCTACAGTTATATTAAAATAGATTTTTTAATACCAAATTCTAAATTAAAAACATAACTTTTATTGATGGCATTGATAGGTGTTTAAAAACCATCCGTTAGAGATATATTGTTCTACTCGCGGCTCACTCTCGCTCCGCTCGGGTACGTCCCTACTTACGTTTTAACGTTTAGTATAGATTTCTCAGAGATGAGATATTTTCCCGCAGTAAAACGTATCCTATATGTTGACCCGGACCCCGCTTAAATAATACCAAATTTCATCAAAATCCCTCCAGTGGTTTTTCCGTGATGCGGTAACAGACAGGCAGACAGACAAAAATTCTAAAAACTATAGATTCGGCCTCTGTATCGATAATAATGTCTATTTAAAAAAGATATTCCAAAAAATATTTAATGTACAGATTCGGCTTAGTTACAATTTTATTATATGTAAGATGTATTTTTACTTAGTTAAAAAATTATTTTGTATGTCGGATAATTTAGTGCGGAATATTTGTATGGTATGTGTGTAGCTACATGTTTATTACTCCTTCGCGCTAAAAGGTCTAAATCAATTATAATAATTAAATTAACTCATTTAGCCCTTTGAACGTGAAGGACTAATTAGCGTGAAGGAGAATTAGCTTATTATAATATATTAAATATAATTTAGCTTCTGTTAGGTACCTAGGAACGCACTTGAACGAAGTGAGGATAAATCGCTAGTAATAAGTTAACAATTACTAAATACCCACCATAAGAAAAGTCCAAAAAACTATAAATAAAAAAAACTGCTTTTAATACGTATACGTGCGTATTTTTGGTAATATCTGGGAATACTTAACCATTTTCAAAAAAACTTTTGCTGATATATAGACAGAGAATTCTCGAGATATAGGCTACCTTTGTCCAGCGAAATAATAACTATCTCCGCTAGATATTACGCGATTTTACTGCAAATACGGAGTTTTACTGCAGGTAGAGGATTCGGGTGAACGTAGACAGTTGGTCGTCATATCATGAGTCGCAGGCGTAAAATTACAAATAAATATTACTAAAAAGGAAGAACTTAAAAACTAGTCTAACAGAGTTTAGTACACAAAAACAATAATATGTCCATTTAAATATGTAAATACCATTTTAATTATAACCATTAAAAGCTTGATGATTCGAAATTGTAAAGGTTAATTAAATATGTTTCATAAAAAACAAAAATTCATATCAATTTTTTATAGAACTAGCGACTCACCCTCGCTACGCTCGGGTTCGCACCAACGTTTCAAGGTTAGTATAGATTTCTCAGAGATGGCATATTTTCACACAGTAAAAAGTATCCTATATGTTGACTCGGATAACCAGCTATCATCATAACAAATTTCATCAAAATCTGTCCAGTGGTTTTCTCGTGACAAAAATCAAAAATCTAACAAAAATATAATATCTATAGATTCTATATCGATAATAATGACTATTTCAATAATATTTTCCAAAAAAATATTTAATGTACATATTCGACCCAGAATTTTATTATATGTATAGATAGCAAAAAAAATAGCTCTATTTTAAATAAATTTCGCTACTTTATAGTTCAGTTCTGGTACTAAAACTTTAGAAATATTATTTTCTAATAAGTAGAGGAATCGCTACAATGTCAAAATTGAATCTAATATCAAAATTAAACTTGTAATCTTAAGTACCTACAAATGTAATTTGTAGCAAATTCCTGACCTGTTTCTAAGTTCCTGATATGAATCTGACCAAATTTCATGGTAAATTAGTAGTTTTTGCGATAATAAGACAAACTTATTTTTATTATAAAACAGGATATTCACCATGTTATTTATACTCAGCATTTCTGTAACGCAGTCGATGGCTTGTAACAGTGCCGAAATATTGGGGATTCATAAAAGTAAATGAAAAGCATGGTAAATATCCCGTTTTACCATAAGAATATTGTCAGTGACCGTGAAAGCTAAATGATCTATCCTTACTTATACCATGAATGTTGGTTTATTTTTTCTTCCCTCAGCAACGGGGATACGGTTTGACGTTATTTCATTAAATATAGGTACTTTATGAGCCTGATAAGAATATAGACTACATTTTTCCCCATACATGAAATGAAGAACGTAGTGTGTTAGTGATGTGTATTTACGGGAATTGGGTCAACAGACCATACATCGGAATAGTTGTACATTGATATTAAACATTTTGATTTAGCCCACTTATTATGCATATAATATTTGAAAACCAACAATAGAAATAAAGATTTCAATTTATCAGCATTACTTCACGCCCGCGGCTCCGCTCATGTAATAAGTTTAAACGGTTAACAAAGTTATCTTACAATAATAAAACTTAGTCTTTAAAGACACACTTGAAGCAGTGGTAGTTCAGTGGTAACGCGCTTGTTTGGGAATCCGAGTGAAGCGAGTTCAAGTCCCAGGTCTTGCACCTCTGATATTTTTGTTGCGAGAATCATTTCCATCATAACTACCATCTTATGGTGAATGAAAACATCGTCAGGAAACCTACGTATCTAAGAGAATTTAGCAATTTTTTTAAAAAGCTACGTATGTGAAGTCCGCCAACCCGCACTTGGTTAGCGTGGTGGACTACGGCATGGTCACCCTCGTATTGAAATGAGACCCGTGCTTAGCAATGGGACGTTAATAAGGCCTGAATACAAGACACACTTAGCCCTAAAAAAAATTAAAAGAGAATCGAAAATATTCACTAAGACCAAAAATAAAACAGCTATGTTTCACCACTACTAGGTACCGATAATAACATAAGTCACTTAAGTCTTTACATCTCACTCATATAAAGTACAAAACTATATTCAACTTACTTGAAATACAAATTGCAGCTGTATTTAAATGATAATATTAAACCATGTCGCAATTATAATATTTACATTAGTATATATGAATAAGTCAGCTATAAGCTCATGAGTTTTTATATAGAGTCATGCTCGCCATCATTTGTACGTCCTATATGAATTTTATTCTATTGCAGATGGCACGACGTAAAAGGTAATGAAAAATATTTAGTAAAAACCTACAAATTGATATATTAATGCGTACGATTGGGACAGTCGCAGCATATATGTATACATAGGTATACATATAGGTATAGCTCTTTGGATGAATAATCAAGTATGTTATTTTTTAGATTTCACTATATGTTACACGTAATATTTAATTATACGAGTATAAATATGTTGGGACATTAACACACAGCACCATCTAGCTCCATAGTAAGCTAAAAGGCCTGTGTTATAGATACCAGATAGTTGATACACTACATATACATATATAACTTTAAATACTTACATATCATAAATATAAACACCTATGACTGGAGTACAAATATTCGTGCTCATCACACAAATGAATGCCCCCAGCGGGACTCGAACCCGCGACCGCTGGCGCAGTAAGTAGGGTCACTACAAACTGAGCCAAGCGTGTCGTCGTGAGCCAAACGTGTCATCGTGAGCCAAACGAGTATAACAGCGAATACTACTCATTCACTGACTAATCGCGAAATTTCCATAATCACTAAAACTTGGATCACGAATTTTAATCAGATCATAGTTTGAATACGGCTTAGAAAAGTGTTTTGGAGATTTTGGCGAACCATTTTACCGATAAAGAAATTAAAAAAAGCCTGGAATGATTACTTACAACCATAGCCCATATTTACTCATATGTTTCCTAATTTTGTGAAGGAATCTGCAAGTCAGAGAGAATCTAAAAAGTTAACGAAAGACGTGTGAAGTCAGCCAACCCGCATTTGACTAACGTTGTGAAATATAGCCTTGACACATTAAAGGGCTAAATTTTAACGGTTATTATAGAATGGTAGACTACATATTATATATACATAGCTATGATGAGTTGTTTTGGGTTGTATTATAACGAATTTTTTCGTGGGAATGAGGTAATCTCCCGCGGTAAATATCACCCTCCAGCCCTCCACCTATTTCCACACCAAAATCACGGTAATCCGTCACTCTGTTTTGGCGTGAAAGAAGGACAAACAAACAAACAAACAAACAAACAAACAAACAAACAAACAAACGCACTTTCATATTTATAATATCATCTATGTTATAATGTCGCATTCGACACAATGACATTGCACAAGACGGTCAATGTAGGTAGAGTCGTCATGTTTTTCTAAATTTCAAAGAATCAAAATACATTTGATTGCTAGTTAAATGTTCTTTGATTACAAAAAGAAATATAGAAGGAAAAATGGTTTCGTGTGACATGAAACCATCCCTCAGATATGATGAACGCGTTCGGACACCGTGGTCACCTTCGAAACCGTATTGTTCACTAGAAAGGAGTACGCGAGTAGGGTCAGCATATGTAATTATAATAAAAAAAAATATATATATACAAATATTCTATATATACAAAATAAAAATATAAAGATAGTAACAAATATTTTCAACTAGTATCAATATAATATTTTAATAAAATCTAACAGAAATGTTCAACTTGTGTTCCAACTGTAATAAGAAGAAATAATAAATACGACAAAAACTTAGTAGTATAACTGTCTCGTACTCATGTATAAAATGTGTAATATGTGTATGTATAGAGCTATATATACATTATAGATATTTTTGAAGTAAAACTTTACGCACGCTTGACTTGAGGGATAAGCTGGTGAATGCGTTACAAAAAAATGTACGTAAGTTTGTTGCCATGGTAACCGTTGTTATTGTCTGATAAATAATATATAATATTATATTCTTTCCTTAAATGATATTCTATAAATATACGATTATAATATGCCTAATATGCGTTATTTTTAGTATCTCACCTGTACTAATTATTTAAAACAAATTGAGTTTCATAAAGAGTACCGATAACTTACAGGAGTTTACATACACGCACTCTTTAATTTTTTTTCGATTTCCAATTATAGCAACGAATATGAGCAGCTACAATCACATCTAGACATCGTAGCGTAATGAAAAATATTGTATTTTTGCAATCGAACTGATGTTCCAGGTAATAGAGCGCGTAAATAACAAACACATAAAATTCAGCTTTATATATTAGCAGTTTTTTTTTTCAATTTGTTTTTGTGTTTCTATGCCTAAAGGAACAAAATGAAATAATACATCCAATAAAAATATTTTAAACCAAAATTATTATCGAAAAACTGTTTTAATTATTTATGCCAACCGTACTACACAACACAGCGACAAAACGCATACATTTATCATCATAAGAGCTGTATTAACATTGTCACAATGCCTGCCATTGTATTGTGCCGCGACTTCTCTCGCCTAATGATACTTTACTATTCTATAATAAACTCAACGGACAGATGTTACACTTTTGTTGGAAGAGTATAGCATAACATATGTATGTATAGTGCTTATCTTTCCTCATTTCATCCTATATATATATATATATATATATATATATATATATATATATATATATATATATATATATATATATATATATATATATATATATATATTTATAATATGTATGTATTTAAAGTTATATATGTGTAGTGTATCAACTATCTGGTATCCATAACACAGGCCTCGTAGCTTACCATGGACTAGATGGTTCTGAGTGTTAATGTCCCAACATTTTTTTTTTTTTTTTCAGTGTACGTGTCACGTGGACATTTTATTATTTACAAAATTATAACTTCTTATAAAATCTTGTTTGTACAATATATAATAACATATGGTTATAAGTGACTAGGGGAGCTTTCCACCTGTTGAGAACTTGGTTTTTTATATTAAAGCTAAAAGAGCAAGCTTAGAATAATTAATGTCGTACTCTGTAAGGATAAAATATGTTATTTAGAATTTCTTGTTTATAAAACTTATTTAATACGATAATAAAATAACGATAAAAGTGCATTTTTAGAGTTTTAACATACAGCGCAGTATGCACTTTCAATATTCGACAAAATTTTTATGTGATAGGTACCATGACAGATGTAACAAATCATAAAATCAATGAATAACTAAAATCTATTTATAAAAAAAGTATTTGTTACCCTCCTACCCCCACCCTCCATTTTTTAACTCACCCTCACTCCGCTCGGGTTCGTCCCTAGTTAGATTTCTCAGAAATGAGATATTTTCCCGCAGCAAAAAGTATCCTATATGTTGACCCGGAGAACCAGCTATTATCATACCAAATTTCATCAAAATCTGTCTGGTGGTTTTCTCCTGATTTCTCTGTATCGATAATAATGACTATTTCAATAAGATTTTCCAAAAAATATTCAACGTACAGATTCGACTCAGAATTTTATTACATGTATAGAAATCCAACGTACAAACATCGAATAGAAATAGTAAGAAATGTGAAATATATAACACAATTTTTTATAATACCTTCCAGTCATTTCCAGACATTAATTACAAAAGATCGCAAAGCTCCAGAGCGCTTTTATTACGAGCTTTTAATTAAAGACGCTGTTAGCATATCACGTCTTGTACAAATAATTAGTCTTCTCATTGTTTCTGTCTTGGTGACCCAGTTATTTTTATTAAAGATATTAAATGTAGATAACAAGTGTACACTTACTTTATTCTTCGCTCAGATAATATAAATTGTTTATAGTTCATGTGATAGAAAAATCTGTAAGGGAGGGTAAATGAAGATCTATGCTAATATAATATTATAAAGAGACAGAGTTTGTTTGTTTGTTTGTTTGTTTGAACGCGCTAATCTCAGGAACTACTAATCCGATTTGAAAAATTATTTTTGCTTTAGAGCTAGGATATATACCATCATGCTACTACCTAAGAGAACGGAGCAGTATATTATATATATATAGATAAATGTCATCAAATCGGGCAGACTTCCATACATTATTGTTAAACTATATATATTATTAAATAGAAAAGAACCCGAGCGAAGGTAAGTCGCCAGTACTAATATAAATCGGAGAACTATTACAAAGGTGAAAGTTTGTATGTGTGTATGTTTGTAAATTCTCCACGTTGAAATGACATCGTCAGATTTGAGTAAAATTTAGTACTCAAATATAATATGACCTGGATCTGACCTGGGACCTGGAGTAGCCCATGAGCTACGGTGAGGCATCTAGGGGCGCACCCAAGCGAAGTATCCTATTTCGTTAGATAATTTAATAATTTTAATTAATTTCGTAGACATATCGATAGTAAAAAACCTACAATAAAATCATAAAGTCTTGTACTAAATATTCAACCAAAGAACCGGATCTATTAGGTTTGTAATTAATAAGTGGGTGTAATTGAAAAAAAACAACGGTATCTGATAAAAGTTGTATGTTAAGAACGATCAAATAACTCATTCAATTTTAACTCATCTACGCTCATATTTAGACTTCTTTTATTTTCACTTAAAATTCGAGGTTATTAATTTAAATGGTTTGGCCATAAAAGTTTTATACACTATTATCACTCTATTATCATAAACGCGAAAGATAATATGTATGTCTGTTTTTTATCCCTTTACGCCAAAACGGCTGAACGGATTTGGATTAAAATTTAGTACACAGATAGATTAATTATGACCTGGTTTAACATATAGTCTACTACAAGGCACCCAGTGAAGTTATAAAATGGCTGATAATAAAGATTTCATCACTCTTAAAACTTCTTTTACTAAACTAATATGTAAAAATCAATGTTTTTTTAGTTCGTATTTCATGCCATACCGTTCATCCGATTACGATAAAACTTTATCTCTATTGCTTACACTTGCAAACGTTCTAGGCATAATGCAATTAACTTGCAGTTATAGATGGTGCATGTGTCGTAGCGGCAAATGTTAATGAAAGTGTATTTCTGCAATTCCAACAACAGAACCAACCAACAGAAAATTCTGTAATAGCATGTGTCTATCTCCTAATGTACGCGCACAATAACTATTTTTATCTATTTAAAACGTACGTAAGGACGCACCCGAGTGAAGCTAGAGTAAGTCGCCAGTCTATATATATAATAAAATTGTAACTAAGCCGAATCTGTACATTAAATATTTTTTGGAAAATCTTATTGAAATACACATTATTATCGATACTGTGGCCGAATCTATAGTTTTTAGAATTTTTGTCTGTCTGTCTGTGAACGCATCACAGAAGAACCACTGGAGGGATTTTGATGTAATTTGGTTTGATGATAGCTAGTTATCCAGGTCAACGTATAGGATACTTATACTGCGGAGAAATATCTCATCTCTTATAAATCTATACTAAACGTTAAATCGTAAGTAGGAGCGGAGCGAGGGTGAGTCGCTAGTCAATCAATAAAATTCCAACCGAAATCGAATACGCGATCCCTGTAACGTAATTCAATAAAAACCTACTAGTTGTTACACTTAAATCACTATTCTTATCTTATTTTTTAAGGAGAACATTTCTACGTCGCGTTTTCTGTTCGGAGATGCTTTTATTACGAAGACAATTTATCAAGGAGCTTTATAGTCTACAGGGCGCTTTGTGTGAATTGAAAAATATTTCAACATGGACATTTCGATCTATTGGCTACCTCATGTTTTGTAGAACATATATACTTCAAGAGAGGTTATTTATGATGTTTAATCACGACCGCTTCAAAACGTAACCACTGCTTGATACGAGTGATTCAACTGTGAACCGAATTTTATCATTCTCTCTTTTGTTTTTTATAGAATAGACCCATCTGATGTTATTAAGTAGCACAATATCATTTCATTAGAATATAAATAAGCAATAAATGCAAAAAAAGACAACCTAATAAAGAAATAACAGCCTACTTCCGAATAATTTAAATTTAAACGACCATCAGAAGTTTTTAAATAAACACTTTAATAATAGCATATCAGTACAGACTAACAAGAGAACAACAGAATAAAGCTTTGAAAAGCTTCCAAAACTTTTGTTACTTCCTTTGTATGAAAGCTCCGAAGTGCAAAGCTAGCGAGTCTTGAATATTAAAGTGTCAGTGCATCTGGGTCGACAGTGATATTCATCAAGCGATGGTAATTCGCGGACAATTTGCTTGCTTTATCAGCGCGTAATTATCCGAAACGCGTACCTTAATGAACGGTTGTGATGATGTGCGAGTTAAATTATAGGCGGACAGCGGGAAAAGTTTTAAAATTGAGAATGATTAGTTAAAAGTTGTGACTAATGTGTACTATCATATTATATTAAAAACTTTCTCTAACAATTTGACTAGTATTATAAATTTGAAAGTTTGTATGTATGTATGTTTGTCACGCTGAAACGGACGGATTTGAATGAGTACACACTAGATAAAACCTCGCAGATCACGTAAAACCACCGGTCATGTGGCGGTCGTGTCGAATAGTTGTCCTACCGGAGTATGAGAGCGACAGGAATAGAGGAGTGAACTTGTACTCTTGCATATGCCGATTGCATATGCAAGTATGTGAAGGCATTTTGAGAATTTTCTTCATCATCAGAACACTAGCAACTAAAAAAAACAAACTTATACCACGTAAACCGTACATCTTTCTGGGATAAAAAGTAACCTATGTGCTATTCCAAACTACAATCTATCTCCGTGCCAAATTTCATCCAGATTCGTTCAGCCGTTCTGACGTGAAAGAGTAACAAACATCCATCCATCCTCACCAACTTTCACATTTATAATATTAGTAGGATTGTTATTGATAATTTTTTTGTATTATGTGATGATACTGTGTTTAAAAATAAATTGCTATTTATTTATACCTTTACATTTGGTTTAATTATGTAACTTCTTAGATAAGTTCCTATACATATATATATATATATATATATATATATATATATATATATATATATATATATATATATATATATATCTTGCCTATTAATTACCTTGAAGGAAAAATTTGAAGAACTAACATAAACAAGAATACATTTCTGACACAGTACCTAATTGTTGTGATCTTATAAACACTTCGTGACATCAGCAACATATTGTCCTTGCGAATATAAATATTAAAGTATATACCTAATATAAGTGTTAGAGTATGACGGTGGATAGACTGACTTGTCCTATTTCATGCAGCAAAGAAGCAACGAATTGAAATAACTTTATATGATAGTATACAGATTGTTATATATTAATAGTAGGCATAGACGGTAGCTGGAGGGTTGATTGAGGGTCTGGCAGGCGTTTGGTCGTAGAACTTTTGCCAAATCTTATCAGCAGTATGGAAGTTGTACTGCGCCGACCCCAAGTAATTGGGAAATGGGTAGGGATATGATCATGAGCCCCCAACGTGCGTTCACGTTGTTGTGGTGTGGGGGGGGGGGGGGGGGGCTCAGTAATACCCGGCAATCCAGCCGGGCTTGAAGCCAAAAAACGCACTGGTAGGCCACCTCGGTCAGCGATGTGCTATGCGGGTTGCTCCTGGTACTTCTCTGGTACTTCTCTGATAGCAGAGTAGACTGTGGAGCAACCCCATGACTGTTGTGGTCTGTTTCCACAGAGCTACAGTCTGGGCGTCGTGGTTGAATGCGTAAGCGATCCTGCGATGCTCCATTAAGACGAGGGAGGTTCCATTGAGTTTTAGTGAGTAGTACTGGCTTTTCTAGCTGGTGAGTCCCACGTAACCATCTGTATGTATACAGGTGATATGCGTAAATGCACTTCCAAACGTAAAAAAAGGGATAAGATGATAAGACGATAACTAGAGAGAACTTATTATAAAATACTTTAGATTCCGATACATTAATCGTTTTTATAAATATTGAAGACCTTTTTAAAAATATTGAAGAAAGCGTGTGGCTTTGAAAAGCAAGAACAGGTTGGAAAATAAACCAAAGACGTAAAAAGACACGAAATATCTCATTTTTCTCTAAATTAATAAGTACATTGACTTCAAAATTTGTTTAAAAATATATATTGTACCTTTAGGAATCGATCTATTTTTTTTTTATTAAATCCTCTATCGGTCGAGTTGGAGATCGGTCCTTCAATTTTGATTGAAAAAAGGAATAATTAAAATCAGTTTATATTTATCGAGGAAATCGCTTACACAAAATAAAATATGTACATGAAAAACCTCCTTTATATAGTCGGTAAAAAAAAAATCTAAGACATTATTCATACTGGCAACACAAAAATCTCAAAGCAATTTACAACTTGCACCAACGTGGGTACATGCGCATCCCAAGAGTAATTCAGAGGGCCGGTAGTTATTAAGCGGTGAGTTATGGCGATGACACGTATAGTAAGTGAGAATATAACATAAGCGATAATTATCCAAATTTATTTTCCAAGAAACACGTGACCGGCGGAATGTAACAAGTCACATCTGTCAAAGGCTCTAGTAATTATATTTCTTTTTGATCACATAATTTATATAAAAAACCCCCTTTTAAATCTTAAATAGCTATGTTAATTAACTGGTAATTAAGTGGGTTTAATTATGTTTTAATGTCCTTGGCCAGTAGAGTGTAAATGGAGCTACGTTTTAAGTCATTTATTCTCAAATAGCGACTTACGACTTACTACGTCTCTACTCGTATATGTCTAACAGTAGCTTATATAACTTATATATTACTCCAGGTTCAAGCCTATCGGTGTTGTAAATTTCATCCAAATCCATTCAGCATTTTCAACAAAAAAAGTAACAAACGTTCACACACATACTCACATACAAACTTACCATAATAATAAATGCTCAAAGAAAGTGTAATTTTTACTAACATCTATATACTAATCTATACTAATATTATAAAGTTGAAGAGTTTGTTTGTTTGTTTAATTGAACGCGCTAATCTCAAGAACTACTAATCCGATTTGAAAAATTCTTTTTGCATTAGATAGTCCGTTAACTAAGGAAGGCTACAAGATATATTATCCCGGAAAAATTTACGTTTCCCGTGGGATAGATTTGTTTTTGTCTAGGGACGAACCGGAAGCGAAGCAAGGGTGAGTCGCTAGTAAACAATATGCTGGGAGGTCCCATCTACTTTATTGCAAAGTAAGAAAAAATACTTGCCAATTAATTACACGAATTAAACGAAGCTCTTTTGATCGATATAATTATTCTGTCTATACTTTTAATATCATCTTTAATATCATTTATCATCCTGGTCTTATTAAAGGAACGCTGTTTTTAATTCCGGAACATCGCCAAAGAATTACAAAACTTTAGAATTTAAGCTTTTTTTTTCATGTTTATATTTCTTATAAGGACTGCTCTTTTAATATTAATATTTTTTTTAGTATAGTTTCAAAGTAATAAGGCAAAAATATATTGTACTTTTGCAAGTACATACATACATATATCTCAAACATAGAACAAATTGTTTATATATACGAGTATATAGATAATTATGCAAAAAATATGAATGTTTTATGATTAAAAATAACTATTTTGTTTTAAGAAATGCAAGATTGTGTTGAATGTTATTATAATAATTTTCATTTCAAGTAGGTACTTTTTGACATTTGAAAAAACCACATATTTTTGTCTAAAGTAGCTCTATATAAAAGAAGGCCTATATCCAAAAGATGTCTAGTAAACATACTAAAAAGCAAACACATACCCAGAACCTAGTAACACAGACCATAGAAATAATCTTGTAATAAATTTTTACCAAACTTTTTTTACAGAATAGTTTTTGTATGCAATTAAAATTCGCTTGAAAATCGCCTTATTATACTAATTAACGATTAGTATAGATTTCTCAGAGATGAGATATTTTTCAGCAGTAAAAAGTATCCTATATGTTATCCCGGATACCCAGCTATCATCATGCCAAATTTCAACAAAATCTTTCCAGTGACTTTCTCGTGATGTGTTCACAGACAGACAGACAAAAATTCTAAAAACTATAGATTTGGCCTCTATATCGATAATAATGACTATTCCGATCAGATTTTCCAAAAAATATTTAATGTTTAATTCGACTCAGCTACAATTTTATTATATGTATAGATAAAAGACAAGGATTTATTAAAAAAAAAAGTAGCTATATTCATTTTACACTTCTTTATATAACTACACAAATTATATATATTCTCTCATATCACAGATCTAATTAGCCTAAAGAGTCATAAATAACCAAACTGAGAGATTATTGTTATCGACGTGGGCGGATCAAAATTCAAAAGACGTTTTCATCACAACACTTTTAATCGATACCTTCCTCCAGTTCGCACTTTCCATTGATCGATGCGATAACTTGACAAGCTTTCACATCAGAAACAATTCAAAATACCGTTTTAAATAAAACCAGTATTTTAAGATATATTAAGGGAAAAAAAAGGTTGTTCGTTTAATTATAGCATTAAAATATGTGAGAACAGTCAAAAGTTAATTGTAAGGATCGCTACTAGCTTTTTAAGACGCTTTTTTAAAAGCTTGCTTTATTTTGTAGCCATGTAATTAAAACTTAAGAGTACACAAAAACTAGGTTAATAGTGCGAAATTTCGTATCGATTTGAAACTATGTGAAATCCAGATGACAATACAATAATTTGACAACTTTATCTGAATTAGGTAGTTACTCTAGTACCTTCGAGTTTAGGGGTACATATAATTTGTTTAAAGTCTTTTTCACGGTTGTATTTTGATTCTTGTTCGAATGCTTTACAGCGAACATGGTCATTAGAAACACTAAGGTTTTTGATATCTCAAAGATCATAGTTATTACTAACGTTGTTTACCCCCAAAAAAACGCGTAAAAAATTGCACGCAATACGATATTCTCTAATATATAAATATCTCATGTCCCGGTGTTTGTGGTCGCACTCCTCCGAAACGGCTCGTCCGATTTTAATGATATTTTTTTCGTATATTTAGTAGGTATGACAATAGGTTGTAAAGTATTTTGCACTCTCCTACCCCCACCTCCCATTTTTTAAACGCGATTTTAGTATTTTTATATCTTACGTTAGATTTATTTGATAATTTATATGGCAGAACGACGTTTGCCGGGTCCGATAGTATATAATATAAATAAACAAGTAGTGCTTACAGAGTAGACGCGTTAGAAGTGAAACTTCATTGGTTATTTATATTATGTACATCTCTATCTATTCCATACTAACCGTTAAAACGTACCTAGGAACGAATCCGAGCGAAGCGAGGGTGAGCCGCTACTCATAAATACTTTGCATATTTGAAAACAAATTAGTAAAAATAGTAATATTTGAAGATAGCTGCAGAAACAATGCCATATAATATGTCATTTATCAGACAATAACAAAAGGTTACTATGGCAACCTAAAGCAAGCGTCACGGACATGACGGTTTTTCGTGATTTCTCATGACGCGGCCATGAAATTTTACTGTCATGCGCGGCAAAGAAATTTCATTTCAAAAATTTTTGACATCATTAAACTATAGTGGTGGGCGGAAATCGATATAAAATCGATGTTTTGTAATAATTAAGTAATTAACTATATAGAAGTATAAAAGATTTCTAGTAATGTGGGTAGCGTGTATAATTTAAAATTGGCATTTTTTTCGCCACGGCCCACGGCGAGATTAGTCAGTGTTTCGACATTCCGCCCACGCGAATGTTATTAACATAAAATCGTACAACCTATTGTGCAATATACTTAAACTGCGATTTTATCTAGTGATAAAAGCTGTTTTTTAAACCAAATAATTCGAGCGTCCGGCCCAGTAGCCAAACTAAGCACAAGTTCGATTCTAGTAAAAGAAATTATTATAAATATAAATAAATAATTATAAGTAGAAATAAATTATTATAAGTAATAAATAAATTCGGATCGGTCGATGTTTAGTTATTGAGTTTTTTTGGTAAGAAATTCTTAGTTGTAACCCGGAAATACGAAGTTTGTGGGGTTGCACCATCGTCCTTCGGAAACGTCATCGCACGTAAAGCGGTGGTTCTATGCCTTAACTCTCACAGGTGAAAGGAATAGAGAGCACTTGTATTTGGGCGCATACTTGTGCATTATAATATCTCCTGTGCAGATGACTAGTCTAAATGAGATTAGCCATTACATTATATAAAAATCAATGTTTTATTAGTTCATCTATACTAATATTATAAAGCTGAAGAGTTTGTTTGTTTGTTTGTTTGGTTGAACGCGCTAATCTCAGGAACTACTAATTCGATTTGAAAAATTCTTTTTGCATTGGATAGCCTTTTTGCATTAGATAGTTAACTGAGGAAGGCTATAAGCTATATATCATCTTGGAAAAATGTACGGTTACCGTA
Source organism: Fabriciana adippe (assembly GCA_905404265.1). Taxonomy (NCBI): domain Eukaryota; kingdom Metazoa; phylum Arthropoda; class Insecta; order Lepidoptera; family Nymphalidae; genus Fabriciana; species Fabriciana adippe. Next base: position 2,468,197 of record FR989993.1, read on the forward strand.
GGTTAGATTTGTTTGAGGTTGGGGGGAAACTCGTTTGGCTTAATCTTTCTGCGCTTTTCTCGATTGGTATTGTTTATTTACGACTGCTTATGTTTACTGGATTTGTCTGATTCTATACTCGTTCTGTTTTTTGGCTTTGTTTAAAGGAAATTTGATTTTTGCTTTTGATTGGTGTTGTTGTTGTTTTGCGCGATTTTCTTCGCGCTGTTTGTGTTTGGTGTTGATGTTCTGTGTTGGCGAATGAGTCATGGCTGACTCAGACGCCAGCGCGGACACTGATGTGTCGGTTGGGCGCAAGAGAACGAATGTTCTGCCTCCGCTTCCGAGTTCTGGCTCGGAAACGGAGACGGAGCAGAGCGTTGGCGCGAGAGTGCAGAAGGCTCGTCGAGGACGGTCTGCTGGTAATGGGGGTGGCTCGGGTCTGACTCGCGCGCGCGCCGAATTGCGCGAGTTAGAGGCGGAAGCGAGGGAGGTAGAGTTTGGGCGCGCTTTGGAGGCGAGGGCCTTCCGCAAAGAGACTCGTAAGGAGTCTCGTTCTGCGGAGGCCGTTTTTGAGTTTGGGTCCGAGCTGTCGTTGTCTGAAGGACAAGACGAGGACTTCAGGAGGGATGCTCAGTGTCTGCGTGCGGTTGCTGGACGCAATGTGGCAACTATTTTGGAGATTGCCGCTAAGTCCGGGAATTTGAAGGGGACCTGCGTGAAAGGGCTGAAGGATGCAGCAAAAGCACTGCAGAAGATCGTGGAGAGCTTGGTCTCTCGGACGATGAATGAGGAGACTCGCAGAGTGGCTGCAGATAATGAGAGGTTGCGTCGCGAGGTCGACAACCTCAAAGCTGAAGTAAAGGCGCACAGGAGGCAGTTTTCGGAGTTGAGGGCTGCTCCTCCAGCTGCTGCAGCGAGGGAAGACGTACTGGAGGAGATGAGGGCCTCCATTATCTCGTCGGTTGGTGCTCTCATTGAGGCGAAGTTCGCCAATATTGAGGAGCGCCTTCTGCCGGCGAGGACGGTCCGCCCTCCGTTAGCGGCCGATAGGAGGAGGGAGACGGTTGCGCCTGCACCTCCGCCGATAGTGCCTCGGGAGTTGCCAGCACCGGTAGCGGTAGTGGCGGCTGAGGGATCGGCGGCGCGTAAGCGTCAGCCCAAACAAAAGAGGGCAGTGACTCCTGTGCGCCCGCGGCCTGAACGACCGGTGGGGCCTGCCCCGGTACCTACTCCGGTTTCGGCGACGGTTCCACCTGCACCTGTGGCGGGGCCGAGTACCGCGAGGGAGGACACTTGGGCAACTGTTGTCCGTAAGGGCAAAGGGAAGGGGAAAAAATCTTCCCCTCCAGCGGCCCCAACCGCTCCGGTGACTACAAAGCCTGTGTCAAGGGCCGCTCCGGCGCCGGCTAAGCCGAAGATTGCCGCCCCGCCGCGCACTGCGGCTGTGATTATAACGCTCCAGCAGGAGGCGGCGTCCAAGGGTGTAACGTACGCCAAGCTGCTGGAGCGTGCGCAACAGGGCATTGACCTTCCCCAGTTGGGCATCACGGGAGGCCTCTCAGTGAGGGTGGCTGCAACTGGGGCGCGGCTGCTGGAGCTCCCAGCCACCGTGCCAGTGGAGGCTGCGGACAGGCTGGCGGAGAAACTCCGACAGGTCCTGGATGGGGTGGCGACAATCGCTCGGCCCTCTAAGATGGGAGAGCTGAGGGTGTGGGGCCTAGACGATTCGGCCACTAGGGAAAAGGTGGCCGAGGCAGTCGCACGTGCGGGCGGCTGCTCAACAGAGTCTGTCTGGGTGAGCAATGTTCACTCAGGCAAGGGTGGGGTGGGCGCGGCTGTTGTAAGGTGCCCAGCTACAGCAGCCAAAAAGGTGGCCGACGCTAAACGACTTCTGGTTGGGTGGTCGTCGGCCAAAGTGGAGGTACTGGAGCAGCGTCCATTACGCTGCTTCAGGTGCATGGGTTTGGGGCACACAGTACCTCGGTGCCCATCCAGGGTGGAACGGGGGCGCCTGTGCTACCGGTGTGGCAGCGACGAGCACCATTCCGCTGCCTGCACCGCAAAGGCAGCTCGCTGCGCAGTCTGCGCGGACGCTGGGCGCCCTTCTGGGCATATGATGGGTGGGCGTGACTGCAACCCACCCATCACGAAAGGCAAGACGGCTCAACGGACCGGAGCCGTCACTAGTGCCGGAAGCCGCCAGGCTGAGGAGGCTGAGATGTCATCTTAATGGACAGACACTCTCGCTTCCTCCAAGCGAATGTAAACCACTCGGCTGGAGCGCAGGACCTTTTGCTGCAGTCCATGGCCGAGTGGGAGATTGGTCTGGCGGTGGCCTGTGAGCCCTACTTTGTCCCCCCCCAACCGCACTGGGTGGGGGACCTGGAGGGCTCCGTGGCCATAGTGTCTGGGAGCAGCACCGGCCCCCGTCTCTCGGTAATCGAGAGGGGCCAGGGACTTGTCGTGGCAGGGTGGGGAGAGTACGCGATTGTCGCCGTGTACTTCTCCCCCAATCGCAGTCTGGCGGAGTTCGAGGTTTTTCTCGACTCCGTCCGCGCTGCGGTTTGCAGGTTGTCGCCGAGGCCCACTATCGTCCTCGGTGACTTTAATGCCAAGTCCCTGGCCTGGGGGAATCCCACGACGGACGCTCGGGGACGAGCTGTCCAAACGTGGGCCCTACTCTCCGGCCTGTCCCTTCTCAATGTTGGCACAGCGTTCACGTGCGTGCGGCAGCAGGGGGGGTCCGTGGTGGACCTAACGTTCGCCACCCCCGCCGTCGCACGCAATGTGATAAACTGGAGGGTAGAGGAGGAGGTGGAGACTCTGTCGGATCACAATTATATCCGATTTGAGATCTCCACCCGTCCGGTGCCAATGGACCGCCCAAGGGGGCCCTCTCGAGCGTTCCCGAGGTGGGCCCTGGGCCAGCTGGACACAGAGCTGGCCAGAGAGGCGGCCATTGTAGAAGCGTGGTGCTCCCAGGGGAGTGTGGTGGGCGCCAGCTCCGACGTGGAGGAGCTGGCTGGCCGCATGCGGGACGCCCTCACTAGGGTGTGCGATGCGGCCATGTCGCGAGTCCGGCGTCGCGACCGGCGCCGTCGTTCGGTGTATTGGTGGTCGCCCGAAATAGCACAGCTTCGGGCGACGTGTAATGCGCACAGGCGGAGATATGTTCGGTGTCGCAGGAGGAATGGCCTGGACCCCGACTTGGAGAGCGAGCTGCGGCAGGCCTACCGGTCAGCAAAGAAGGCCCTGCAGCTCGCTATCAGCCAGGCCAAGGCGGCGGCCCGCCAGGAACTATTGGCGGGCCTGGATCGGGATCCGTGGGGGCGTCCCTACATCAGCGCGCGGAACAAGCTCCGCGCGCATGGCGCCCCGGTCACGGAGACCACGCCGCCCGATGTCCTCCTGCGACTGATCGGAGGGCTGTTCCCGGAGCCGTCTGGGCACGTCCCCCCGGTGATGGCTCCTCCCTCGCGTCTTGAGGGAGTTGAGGGATTCCCCCCAATCACCGAGGGGGAGATGGACCTGGCCGTAGACAAACTGCGGGCCAGGCGGGCGGCTCCGGGTCCGGACGGTATTCCGGGGCGAGTTCTGTGCATCGCCCTGGAATACCTGGGAGGGGACCTTCGGGCACTGTTCAATGCATGTCTCCGCAGTGGGCAGTTCCCGAAGGTCTGGAAGGAGGGAGTATTGTGCCTGTTGCCCAAGGAGGGTCGTCCTCTGGACTCCCCTTCGGCATACAGGCCAATCGTGATGCTGAATGAGACGGGCAAGCTCTTTGAGAGAATTCTCGCTGCCCGTCTAACTCAGCATCTCGAGGAGGTGGGGCCGGGCCTTTCAGAGGCTCAGTTTGGGTTCAGGGCGGGCCGTTCAACGGTAGACGCTCTGAACGCCCTGAAGGTTCGGTCCTTGGCCGCAGTGGAGGAGGGAGACGTGATGCTAGCCGTCTCGTTGGATGTGGCTAACGCCTTCAACACCCTGCCGTTTGAGACGCTACGAGAGGCACTTCGGTACCATGAGGTGCCTCTCTATCTCCGGCGGGTGTTAGACGCGTACCTCCGCGACAGACAGGTCGTGTGGTTGGGGGCAAACGGGATGGTCGGTCGGCGACGTGTCGACTGCGGGGTTCCACAGGGGGCGGTTTTGGGCCCGGTTCTGTGGAATCTCGGCTATGACTGGCTCCTGCGGTGTCCGCTCCTTCCCGGGCTGGGTGTCATCGCTTATGCGGATGACACCCTCGTCACGGCCCGGGGCCATTCTTATGAGGAAGCGGCACGCTTGGCCACAGTCGGCACCAATTTGGTCGTCGACCGAATAGGGATGTTGGGCCTGAGGGTCTCAGTCTCCAAAACGGAGGCTCTCCTTTTCCATGGCCCACGGAAGGGTGCCCCCCGCAACGCCTGTCTGCGTGTCCAGGGAAGGATGGTGGAGGTTCGGGCCCACATGCGCTACTTGGGCCTGACCCTGGACGGTCGCTGGACGTTCCGTGTCCATTTCGCCCAGCTCACCCCGAGACTGATGGGCGCCGCCTCGGCCCTCGGCAGACTCTTGCCGAATGTCGGGGGCCCTGGATCTCCTTGCCGGCGGCTCTATGCCGGCATCGTGAGGTCCATGGCACTGTACGGTGCTCCCGTTTGGACTGACGCCCTCTCCGCTCCAAACAGGGCCCAATTGCGCAAGGCGCAGCGGGTCCTGGCGGTGAGGGCGATACGGGGATACCGTACGGTGTCCTTCACGGCGGCGACGCTTCTGGCGGGCGATCCACCCTGGGAACTCCAGGCGGAGGTGCTCGCCGAAGTGTACCGGTTTCGGGCGAGTGAGCGTGCGCGCGGGGAACGTCCAGCGCGGGAGGGAGTCGCTCGGATCAGGCGCCTAGCTGACGAGGTTCTGATCCGGCGCTGGTGGGAAGAACTGGGGACTCCAGCGGCTGGCCTGGCGACGGTGAGTGCGGTTCGTCCGCATTTGTCTCGCTGGGTCGGGAGGCCACACGGTGTCCTGACGTTCAGGCTGACGCAGATGCTTACCGGGCATGGATGCTTTGGTAAGTATCTGTTTCAGGTTGCGCGTCGGGAACCGTCGCCCGCATGTCACGAGTGTGGTGCGTCCTCGGACACCTCGCACCACACCCTCGTGGAATGCGTCGCTTGGGCTCCCCAGCGCCATGCCCTGATGGCGGTAGTGGGTGGAGACCTCTCGTTGCGAAGCGTGGTGGAGGCCATGCTACGCGACGCGAGGTCCTGGTCGGCGATGGTCTCCTTCAGCGAGGCCGTCATCTCACTGAAGGAGACGGCGGAGAGGGAACGCGAGGCTAACGCCTTAGCAGACCCTCTTCGTCGCCGTCGGCTGGGGGAGAGGAGGCGCCGGTATGCGCATCTTCTCCCGCCACCCTAGAGGAGCTACTGCGGGGGGGTCTCTCGTTGACTCCCCTGCACGTCATCGGGGCGGTCGGGATGCTCTGCGAACCGAGGGCATCCTGATTTAGGCGAGGTTGGCCCGCGAGGTACGGGCCGTCCGCAGGGGTGTTGTAGTGTATGCGCAAGCGATCCTGCAACGCCCCATTGCACTGCGGCGACGGGTTCCGCTGTGGGTTTTAGTGAGTAGGAGTCTCACAGTACCTCACCCATTGACGGCCGGTGAGGTCCCCATGATGGGTTTCCCCAGCGAAAACAAAAAAAAAAAAAAAAAAAAAAAAAAAAAAAAAAAAAAAAAAAAAAAAAAAAAGGTTAGATTTGTTTTCATCATTTTTTTTTTTTTTTTCATTTTTTCATCATTATATATAATATCTCCTGTGAACATGTAACCATGTCTCAATTAAAATAGGTGCCAGGATTGAAATCGATCACATTATTATTATTATTTGATTTGCCATAATAAATAGTATTTATTTAAATGTTATTAAGCAAGCTTAACGCGTAGCGTACATTATTTTAATCATGCTTTACTCCATTAGGTTATAAAAGATATTTTTTTAATTGTAAACTCTTAGATAAAGATGTTTGTGTAACAAGGTTAAGTTTATAGATCAGCTTTAAAAGCTCGAAAGTTCCCAGGAAAAGCTTAAAGACCTATTAACATATTAAATATTAGAATTTATTATAGCTTTAACTCCAATTTTACTACCATCTTATCAATTTGAAATAAAACGTAGTATTATAAAGAACAAGATTATTACTTCAAGGACATCTTTTACGAGTTTTTTGTTACATATGTATCTCAACTAGTATCAATATATTTGAATTTTTATTTGCAAGTCCCACCAGATTCAAAACACATCGTATATTATGTGGACAACAAATAAGGGATCAATTAACTGTGTGACTTAACTGTAATAAAATACGGTCACTTTAGGTCTTAACTAATTATGACGTGTATTGTAAGTAAATACATACATATATTGTAGAGTAATATTTTTATTGTCAACTATAGATTAATTTCACTGTTAAATATATTTTTAGGGTTCCGTACAGAATCTAATCAAAACCCTGATACTGATATATGTATAAGTAAAGTCTATACATATAATAAATTTGTAACTAAGCCGAATCTGTACATTAAATATTTTTTGGAATATCGTATTAAAATAGACATTATTATCAATACAGAGGCTGAATCTGCAGTTTTTAGAATTTTTGCCTGTCTGTCTGTAACCGCATCACGGAAAAACCACTGGAGGAATTTTGATGAAATTTTGTATAATGACACCTGGTTATTCGGGTCAACATATAGAATAATTTTACTGGGTGATAATATCTCATCTCTGATAAATCTATACTAAACTTTAAACCTAAGTAGGGACGAACCCGAGTGGAGGGAAGATGAGTTGCTAGTATTACTAGTATTACATAAGTTTCTTATTGTTTATGCTAGCGTTAAAACAGTAATAATAAAACGCGTATAATGTCAAACTTAGTATGCTTATAGTACAAAACTTTAAAAATAGCCAAAAAAATTGGCAAAATCAACTAAACTCAATTGAAAAGGTGCTATCGGTTTTAACCTAGATTAAATCCTTCTATTTTAATAGTAAATCCATATCACAATTATATGATAGCATATCATATAATATTAAGTCTTTCTATACCTAAGTAAGCCTCGTGGTTAAAATTACAATAATCAAGCAGTCTTTTATTGCAAGTTGTTTAAGCTACTTTTTGACAATCTATTTGTATAGGTATGTGTAAAAAATTAAAAACTCCCATAAAGTTTTTTATCCACAATTTACTCCCTTAGTTTTTTTTAGTGCTTATTTTCTTTATATTAAAAAATATTGTGTAAAACATCAAAAGTTTTCAATCTTTCAGTTAAAATACGTTATCTGCCAGTCATTTTTATTAAGTTGATATGAAGAATTTCAGGAAAAGCGAAATAATACTTAAAATCTGATGGTACAGAGTCGACTCATTATACGCGATATAATATTTCGTAAAACAAAGCAGGACCGACAAAGCATCGCAAATCTTAGCGGACAGAAGATAACAATCTCATTCTTTCAACAATGGTCGGCTCATAAGCCTAATTAGTAATATTCAAAGTGCATTGTGGTGGCTATCTGGAAACGTACAATAAGAAAATGCGTTTATCTAGGGCGATACGGTTGTGCTGGACTCAGTTGCTTCGAGAATGAAAGTTCCAGGTGATAAGCTTTTACTGGTTAACCATTGCTGGTTTTTGGTTTTAGCAGTTTTTAGGGTTTCTTAGTTGGTTTTCAATGAAAGAGCAGTTGAGTTTAGCTGTTGTTGGGGACTTGGTTGAGATGCGATCGTGTTCAGAATGCGTAATGCGCGGTAGTGCGCAGTCGTGTAGCGGTCTTATTGTTTGAGTCCAGTTCGAACGTAAATTGAATGCGTTGTCTGGTCGCTAATTTAGAGAGAATTATTTTGCTGTTTGCGAAAATTATTGGACGTGTTATGTACGTACGATGTTTATTTAGAAATTGCGCTTTTATAATACTTGTTTTGTTTAAATATATATTAATGGTTATAAAAATTTGGAGTGTTGTGCTTATTAATGTTCAATTATGTGATATTACTTTTAATAGACTAAAATATGTAAAGAAGATGAAGGATAATAGAAAAAAATGAGCAGCCTTTGAAAATATTACACACATTATACTTGAAAAATAAATAAAGCCTTTGGAAACTCCTTGAAGCATAAAGAGAATGTATTAGAATGATCGTAATATAAAAACGAAAAAGTTTATACAGATTAGGATCGACCTACTCCATTCAAATATAAGCTTGGATAAAACTTGTACGTAACGCTTTCATTCTTACTCGGTAAGCTATACATATAATAAAATTCTAACTAAGCCGATCTGTACATTAAATATTTTTTGGAAAATCTTATTGAAATAGACATTATTATCGATACAGAGCTCGAATCTATAGTTTAGAGTAGAATTTTTGTCTGTCTGTCTGTTACTGCATCATGGAAAAGCCACTGGAGGGATTATGATGAAATTTGGTATGATGATAGCTGGTTATTCGGGTCAACATATAGGATACTTTTTACTGCGGGAAAATGTCTCATCTCTGAGAAACCTATACTAAACGTTAAAACGTAAGCAGGGATGAACCCGAGTGGAGCAAAGGTGAGTCGCTAGTATTATAATAAATGATAAAACATTGTTGGTATATATACGTACAATTTACATATTATTATGTTTATCTTCCTACAGCAAAATCAGAATACCGAGTCGAGATGATTTTTTGAGTACTTTTACTTTGATCGAAGCAAAACACAGCATCCTATTTTACTAATTATTTTTTTATCAAGTAATACAAGTTAAGCACATTGTAAAGTGTTACTGATAATTGAGAGAAGTACTAATAGAGCCTAAAAAAAGCAATGATAGATATAATAATAATAATAATAATAAATATATTGGGACATTAACTCACAACACCATCTAGTTCCATGGTAAGCTACGAAGCCTGTGTTATGGATACCAGACAGTTGATACACTACACATATATAACTTTAAATACATACATAATATAAATATAAACACCCATGACTGGAGTACAAGCATTCGTGCTCATCACACAAATGAAAGCCCCCAGCGGGACTCGAACCCGCGACCGCTGGCGTAGAAAGTAGGATCACTACAAACTGAACCAAACGTGCCGTCAAAGTTAGATAGTTTTTAATCATTAATTTAAGATTCTTTTTATTACTAGATTATTATCAATAGACTCCTAAATAGTAAAAATAGGAGTATGCTATATTTAAAAGTTATATATAATAGATACTGAATATTTCTAAAAGATCTTAAGCTTGGTTTGATAATAAAGCAACAAGCGTGAAGTTCAACGCATTAGGTACTAATTAAAATACTTATCAAAACAATATGCCTCGTTAATCCTTCAACCATCCATAAATACAACAACCATAAATACAACAACCATAAATTTTACATAGAATGCAATACCAATACAAAGTATATTGTAGCTGTAAATACCTAATTAACTACGGAAATAGACATTTTAAATAAAACTATCTTTTTGGAATTTTTCGCGAATTTATTTAGATTTTTTGGTTATATATAGTATATATTAACCTATGAGACGTTTAAAACCTTAATCTTTCCCGTGACGTGATTGCTGAAAACCATTCGAAACGTTGGGAATCAAATAATATATCAACCAATAAAAAATCTAGAAAAAGTCGTTAAAAAACTTAAATACACTCAATCGATGTAGCAAATAGAAAACTAAATAACTACTTTCTACCTAAAAATAATCATCGGATTCATAACTACCGAAGATATCGCTAAAACATACACAAAAAGTACACATCCAATTTAAATATCTCCTCGTTTTGTGAAATCGCTCAAAAAGTAAACCTAACTTCATCACAATTTTAATGAGTAAAACCTGGTTAAATATTTGTTTTTAATTGCAACAGTTATGTTGGACCACCAACAGTGGTAAATAGGGGTTCTTCGCAAAAAATTAGAATAAATATCGAAATTAATTAGGTATTGCTGCGTATTTTATGCTACTGTTAACAATATCCCGCTGTTACAGACCAGTTGACATGATGAAATACATCTGATGGCTATCTGTTGATGTTCGGAAAAATCGATGCTTTCTGTTTCTTTGTAACTGAAAACGTATACATATTTTAACTCTTATATCTCTTGTAGAAGGATTTTTTGTCTTTTTCCTGAATTTCGTTATAAGGTGAATTACATATAATATCTACAGAGCGACAACTGTTTTTAAACAGGTAATATTTTATGAAGAAAAATGTAGTACAATGTTAAATTCAAGTCAGATATCTCAAATTGTTTAAATTTTTTATCAAAATTATAATTTTGTATTATCTACCTACCTATAGTAGGTATACCTTTATAATTGAAATTTATTATACTTAATAAATATTATAATACAAATACATTTTCACTATAGAATGTTTACTTCCATGATTTTGAAGCAAATTAAAGATATTGATTTCAATAAAGTACCATACAATTGTATAAATTAAAATGAGAAAAGATTTAAGACCTTTCATCATGTTCATTCGATTCAATCATTTAGCATTTTTATAGCCACGTCATAACCATACGGCTGGTCCCATTTATATGAGGTTTATTATGAAACATGAGGCGAAATATTTATTGGTCAAATGATTTAAAGACCCGTCACATAACCGTTGACGTATCGTTATATTATCACAACGTACCGGATAGTTGGTTGCTTCAATTTTAACGTACACTAGCGATTCACCCTCGCTTCGCTCGGATTCGTCTCCGTCCCTAGGTTGCTTCCCAAGACAAAATTAATTTATCTGTTTTTTTTTTTTCGTGGGACCCTATTCTTTTCAAAATCGGTCCAGCCATTTCAGAAATTAGCCGGAACAAACAAACAGACAGACAAAAATTGTAAAAAATATTGTTTTGGTATATGTACCGTGTATACATCCATATGCATTTAGTAAAAAGCGGTTATTTTAATATAACAAACAGACTCTCCTATTTTTATTTATCTGTATAGATGAAGTGGTTGAGGAGTTGAAAAAAAAGGGGAAGAAATCAATGATCTGTTGCGAGAAAAAACGGGTGCGCGAGGTCGCAAGTGCTATTTATTTATGCTAATCGATTCAGAAACTCGATACATCTCTCTCCGTCACTTACTTGTCTTTTATATATAGTTAACTGTTTCGCTTCAAATTTTGGAGTACCGAAAAACAATGTGTTCCGTAGCGGTTACGCGCAACCAGGACAATATCCTGACTAATAATATTCAATGGTCATATACAATTTAAGGGAGCGACAAAATTCGAATTTATGTTAATAGATAAACTTCACCGGAAAATAAAACTTCTAACACCTCTCCCGTGACCAACTTTGCTGCAAAGCATTAAAAAATCTAAAAATCGATTTATATATTATTAGTAGTAATAATCATGTAGCTATTGTGTCTATGAATTGCGGGCAACATTTTATAACTTTGGCCTGATCCCCCTAGTATTGAAGGGAGGCCCGTGCCCAGCAGTGGGACGTTAAAAAGGGCTGAATACATATAACATACATTTTATAACTTTTATCTGCCCGAAATAAGTAGCCCTCTTCTTTGAAGTCGATAAAAATAAGAGCTACAAAATACCTTACATCAGATGAAAGATGCTGATCACGCACATATTCACTACATCATGAAGATTCATTAATAACAAAAATTAAAGCTCATACAATATTTTAAGCACTAGCTTAAAAATAACAAGAAACGAACGGTATTGGCAATTTAGTTAAACGCTCGCAGATACCACGCGCGAATATTTATTTAATGAAATGACAATTATGTACAGACACTTCGGATTCCTAGTGGTTATATGATTGGTTATTAAGAAATTTAACTTACTAATTTTATATAAGCAACTAGCGACTCACCCTTGCTTCGCTCGGGTTCGTTTTTTAGAAAAACAAACACAAATCTATCCCACGGAAACCGTACATTTTTCCGGGATAAAAAGCAGCCTATGTGCTATTTTACACTATGATTTATTTCTGTGCCAAATTTCATTCAGATCTGTTCAGCCGTTCTGGCATGATTGAGTAACAAACATCCATCCAAACATCTAAACTTTCTCATTTACAATATTAGTACGAAAAATAATAATGGAAAGTTATTTGTTCATCCTTCTTTTACGTAGCAACAGTTACCGAGGGACTTCATTTGTAACATTTTATGTAAGTTTATCCCGAGCGAGATCGCGGTGAGTGAAAAAGAGACAGAACATTTTCCAGAAAAAAGTTGTCATTAATACAGTTTTCTATTTCTAGAATGTTCTTTGATTTTTGTATATAAAAGTACAGTATATGCGGATTTTCTGTTAAATATATATTTGTATGACTGGTAATCATATTATTTTAGACTAAGTTGTATATTATAGATGAACAAACCAATGAAATACAATGAAGTATCGAGCTACGAGTAAGATACGAGACATCACGAAACAGAAGACGACCATGATTTTTATTCCTACCAATGAACAGACAATTGTAATTACTGAATAACATAATTATCTTATTAGATTACTTTGAATAAAGGAAAAGAGTATTAAAAATAAACTTTATTTAAAAACTTGTAATTATAAAATTTTCACTTTCTTTTTTATTAGATTTTGACTTTCTTCTTTCTTCTTTTGTAAAAATGGCTGTGTTTGAAACGTCTATCAGTTTCAAATGTTACTTTTTAGTTGAATACAGACATACAATTTTCATAAATACAAAATCAGCATCAATCGCGATATGTGACGCTACGCTATCTATAATAATATATTGACTCTCTCACTATATTAATTTCAGGTAGCCAGAGGGAAAGGAATGCGAAGTGCTACGAGCTCTATACCCGTATTTGTACGTTTTTGCACTTCAATATGTTTTGGTGTTAAATGGTGTCTTCTGACTTTTGATTTTTTACGTTATTGATAAAAATACTGATAGCCATCCAACCTTTTTGAACTGCGTCGGAATGTGTAGAAAATTGAATTGTAAGCGATACATATAGAGTTACATAATGCTTTTCCACTCTATCTCAGGCAAAGATATCGACGTATGGCAGAAATAACGTCACATCATTCGTTTTATGCCTTCTGCCAATAAAATATATATGCTCTGTGTTAACCAAACATACTCATCCATTTAAATAACATTAAATATACTTTTATTATAATAATAATTGACTCTAGGCTGAAAACATTTCGATTCGTTTCTCTTTCTTCGTTACTAATTTGGTTGGTTAAAAAGCGGTGGAATGCTGCACGAGCCCCCGCGAATACTTCGATAATGAAATGACAATTACCTACAGACCCTTTGGATGCCTCGACATTACGTAATCGGGAATCGACTCCTTATTTTCCCCTACTACGAATGATAAAAGTCAAGTAGTTTTGTTATATTAAGTTAAAATATTTCTTTTATATTACAGTATATAGAGTAAACCGAGAGCAACCCTTTGGTTGACTTGTGTAGTCTGCTTCGGCAGACTTGCCGTCGGGGCGTCGTGGTTGAGTGCGTAAGCGATCTACGCCCCATTAAGACAGGGAATATTCTGTTGGGTTTTAGTAGGTAGTACTGGTTTTTCTAGCCGGTGAGTCCCACATAACCACCTGTATGCATACAGGTGGTATGCGTAAATGCATTTCTCAACATTAAAAAAAGGCGTCCCTAGATGCCACTTTTTGAGAAGCTTCTTTAGGTACTAATAGTAGCATATATGCTAGTCCAGGTCTATCTGTCCACCTACTAATTAACATCCATCTAGCTGTCCTAGCGTGAAGTAATTACAAGTACATATATGTATATACAAATTTTCGTATTTATATTAGTAGTCTAATTATGTAAATTGCATTTATCAAGAATCTTTTCAACATCTACATATTTGTGACATTTTTTAACGAGAAACATTTACTACATAATGAATGTGATGATTTCAACATGAGTTATGATGAATATTTTTATATATAGTTCTAACTTTTTTTTTTAAATCAATATTAGGTATATATAATAAATACTGTCATGACAGTATAACATAAATCTACTGTCGAAGTATTATGTAAAGAGAATTCTTAAATGACTTTAAAAAATGTTTTATAAATAATATTATTGTATTAAGCAATTAAGAAAGTTGTACCTTTCACATTCCGCTTATTTTGGAACATAATATATAGAACTAAAAATTTTGTTTTATAGTTTGTTTAAATGGGCTTATCTCTGAAAATACCAGTATGATTTAAAAGATAATTTTGGATTTAATATGTTATTTACTAAGAAAGGAAAAGGCTATCTAACATCATGCTTCGACTATTAGGAGTGAGGCATTTAAAATAAATAAACTAGGCATGCAAAGCCGCAGGCAAACGTTATATTTGGTATGATAAATGGTGATTCAGGGCTTTGGCAGGGAAAATTTGATACCAATTTGCATATGAAAAATTTATTCAAAAATCAAACCTGCTACAATTACCTCGATAGCCACTATCCACGTCGAAAATATTAAAAGCTTAGAATGTCAACCGAAGTCCTCTAACTACGACAAATTAACCGACACATAGGGTAGATACGTATCACATAATGTATACAAGTTAATGGTCAGTCACATCAGTCCGCATAACTCGCACTAATCGCTTCATATGCAATTATATCCAATCACAACAACGCTTTAGTAAGAAAAATGAACAATAATTAGAATTAAAATCTATTGCCTTCGCATTCTTTGGCCTTTCGAATAGTTTTTACGCAGAACCAATGGTAGGGTCGATCGCATTTATCGCATCGACGTTCAATTGTTTTATAAATAAACCCCCCGCAAAAAATACTACCGATCAATCGTGCGAAAGTCAGACGATGAGAGTCGATAAACATTAGATATACCAATTTAAACTACAAACTCATATGAATTAGGTTGATTTTCCTATGATATGTCATAAAAATATTCACTATGATATCGGTTGGATGGAAATTTTAACTCTAACACGTATTTATAAGGCTCAAAATAGCACTTTCGTATAACATCATAGTAAGATTCTATGCGTCCAAACATTTTATACTTTCAAATATTGCCTTATCTATAGTGACGATCTGAATTGTTATCTGATCAAAATGGGATGGCCTTAGATCTTTATTACATGCGCTTCAAAGCGACAGGTCGGCTGCATACAGGTGGCGAGTTGAGGTCGGATGACAGGGTAGGTGCCAATTTAAAACATATATAAAAACTTAAAAAAAAAACTACTTCCAGGCACTGAAAAGTAAAAAATAACTAAACGGGGGTTTTTATTTAGAATAGGTACCTAATCAGATATTTTCCAAGTCGGTGTGCTTTGATTTATATTGGCTGGCACCAAAAATATACATATATAAATATTCGGTCGAATTGAGAACCTCCTCCTTTTTGGAAGTCGGTTGAAATCAATGAAAATTACTTTTATTTTGAAAATATGTAATTTCAATAAATATTAATGTTTAAAAAATTCACTCTCATTATTTTTATCCTCTAACGCGCCAAAAGAAGTACCTACCTATAACTTAAAAAAATGAATAATTAAGTTAGAACAAAACTACTATTTTACAAAAGCTTAACCTATTTATATCATTTCTCAGAGGCGATTAAAAAATACATATTACCTACTATATTTCTACTACCTTATATACTATAAAATGCTTCGTCTGTCTGTTTGTTTGTGCGCAAGTAATTCAAGAACAAGCACCATTAACTTATTACTTTTAAATATAGATTTTATACGTTACTCGTCAGATTTAGCTAGCAATAATATTACATCCCATTCAGAACAGATGAAAAATGATAGTAGGTACGAAATTTTAAAGACCTCTGTGTACTTATGAGTTAGAGCTAGCAAAACTAGCCCTATGTATAATGTAACTAATCACTATAGACATGTAACATAATATATATACCTCAACTGAGAATAGAATCTCATGCCTTGACAAAAAATATGACATTAAAAGTCATTGTCTTCCTCATTTTATCCTGTTACTGACATATTTATTGACCACAGTGAAGGGTCCATTAAATCAATTGATTTTGATAAGATTTCTTCCAAGTGATAAGAATCGTTTAAAGCCTCATGTTATATTTATATGAAGATATCATCTAATTTTAGTTGTTTTGAGCTCTTAGAGAAATTTCAAATTTATACTTTGTTTTTTTCCGCACTTTTGAATACTTTTTTTTTGTATATAAACCTATACAGTTAATTACATACATACATGTGTTTGAAATGAAATTAGTATTTATTTTATTTAAAACTAGCGACTTACCCTCACATCGCTCGGGTGCGTCTCTATGTACGTTTTAATTTTTTTAAGCGGAATCCTAGTTCTTTTTCTAAAATGAAAGTAGCCTAAATTACTCCTTATAATATCAGCTATCTGCCAGTGAAAGTCTTGTAAAAATCAGTCCATCCATTTCGGAGATTAGCCGGAACTAACAGACAATCAGACAGACAAGAATTTCAAAAATTATGTTTTTCTTGTAAGTACCGTATATAATTTCATATGCGTTTAATAAAAAGCTTTTATGTAGACATTACATACAGACAATTCAATTTTATTTGTCTGTATTGATAAAAAAGCTAGATTTTTTAGCAAATTTTAACACCTTGCGAGTGGAGTTACGAGGTCGTTACGTTTGGCAACACTGTCCATACGCTGCAAGGAATAAATAAATTGTTTTTGTTGACTACGCTTATTGGCTAGCGATTCTATACAAGATATCTATTTATTTTCACATAATATGTTTTTGCTATAACTATAATTGCGAAGTCATTATAATACTTTAGATGCATAAATCATGTTATATTAATTACAATTCACTACAAAAATAACTATATTAATATATACCTATATTAATTATTATCAACACAGGTAATTCAGAAAAAAATCCTGCCTTATATAATAAGTTAAATATATGTATGTTGTTTGTCTTTTGTTAAGCAATTAGCTTGACTTGGTAGTCAGATAGATAGATAGTATAGTATGATTACTATAATTATAAATATAAGTTTTTTTGTTTGTTTGTGTGCGTAAGATTGCTACTTACTCCTTTAAGCCGTGGGTTTGAAAATTTTCCAGGCGACGGCGCTGATCGTTTGGTAAAAGATGAATACATACATAGAAAAAAGTACTAGATACACAATCAGCGACAAAAAATGTCCTCACCGAATGAGCGCTCATTTAAACATTTGAGCGCGCTTTTAATTATCTTTTTTTTGGTGAAAACAACTTTAAGCACTGCGTTTAAAGTTCAATTTACACTATTGTATATTTATTTCAACTACAATAATTACTTGAACACAATAGAGAATATGCGTGTATTTTAAATAAAGGTGAAATATACTTTTTTTATAATCTTTATTGCTTTTTTATGTGAAATATTTTTAATGTAATTTCTTTTTGATGAAGAAAATAAGTATTAAAAAGTGCAAATGTAGGTGGGAAATTCAAAGTAGTTGAAACGCACGCTATTGGTTGGGCCGAATATGACGTCAAAGTATTATCATAACAGTGATTAGCAGTTTTGTTACACAAATTGAGTCATTTCCCTGTGTATATCATACTGTGACGTCACGCCAAGCGCGCGAAATGGCGGGCATTTAAAGTATCCGTATCGGTATATTTTAACATTTTCTTTTTTAATACTTTCTTAGATTTACGCGAATATTTGACATTTAAATCAAACTATCTTTTCGGATATTTTCGCGGATTTATTTTGATTTTTGGTTCCCGACGTTTCGATTACTTTACAGCAATCATGGTCACGGGAGAGACTCTCCCGTATCACTCTCTTCCGTAACCATGATTGCTGTAAAGCAATCGAATCGTCGGAAAATCAAAGTAAATCCGCGAAAATATCCGAAAAGATAGTTTTATTTAATTTTTTTTTACTAAATTTTAGTTTTTTGGAGCTGGATATTTTTTTACAATTATATAACGACTAGCATTTCCCGCGGCTCCGCCCGCGTTCAGATGATCAAAAACCAAATTCTTAGGTTTTACACATTAGTATACTCTTACATTATACATTACTTTCATTGCGCACCGCATGATTGGTAAATAATGGCAGAGATTGAAAATGCCACAAATGTTCCTCCGTTAAATTGAACTTTTTATTTTAGCAATAACATTTATGTATGTCTATACTTCTGTTTTGTTTGTTTTTTTAGTTTTTCACGATAAACTCTTAAACTACGGAATTAATTTTAATCATTTTTTACTAATAGACAGCTATAGATTAATTTAATATATAGCTGATTATTTAAATTACATAATGATAACTTTTCTTAATTAGCGCTAGTTAGTAATATTTTCCAAAACGATTTTCAAAAGAAAGTGTAATAAGTAAATAATTCTAAGCGAATACATTTTTTTATTTCATATGGCTCTGCTAATATGATTAAAGTCGTAAGCATGTTATTGTGTCCTTTAAGCCTTTACCTTCCAAGAAAAGGTGTCAAGAAAAAGTGAAAAGGTTGAGGTATAACAGTTCCTAAAATACTTTTTCATAGTTTTTGAGATATGAAATATTTTTAGTTACCCGCTCTGGCAGTTTAACAGCCATAAACTTGTTTTCCACTTATTTTTACGGTTGATAAAATGAGTCGATATTGTGGAAACGTAAATATTATTCGTATTTATTTTAGTTTTAACCATACAAAACACGTAAGTAAGAAAAACAACACAGCATTTTGCTATACGAAACCTAAAATGCGCGAGTTGGATTTACATTTGCCCAATTTTTACATTAAAAGATTAAAAAACATTAACATTATTTACTAAACAATAAAAATTTACAAATATTCTCATTGGAAAATTGTTTCGGCCAACAAAATATTACTAATATGTTACTAATTTATAAACCCAAAATTTTGTTTTATTAAAAATTTAAGCACGGGCGAGGCCGCGGGTAATTCAGTAGTAATTATAGTAAAGTCATAGAAAGGTTATATCTGTACATTTTTTTTTTTTGGATAAAACTACGTATTTTAAAAACACATGGCGACATCTATTGTCAAATAGCTAAATAACACATAAATAAATTTTCATTAAAATAACTATTTTAATGAATAAAATAACGCTGTTAATATTTCTTTTAAGATAAGTTTTTTTTAATAGTTTTTACATAATATATAAGTAAGTTACCTTGCTAAAATATTAATAGCATCATCGTGCTTTTACTTTAACCAGTTTTTGTATTTTTTCCTGCGATAAAAAGAATCCTATATGTTGACCCGGATAACCTGCTATTACCATACCAAATTTCATAAAAATCCCTCTAGTGGTTTTTCTGTGATGTGGTCACATACAGACAGACAGAAAAAATTCTAAAAACTAAAGATTCGGTCTCTGCATCGATAATAATGTCTATTTCAATAAGATTTTCCAAAAAATATTTAATGTACAGATTCGGCTTAGTTACAATTTTATTGTATGTATAGTTACTAATTTATGAAGCGAAAAAGTTTGCTTTACTGATAATTTAAACACGGGCGGAGCCGCGGGTGATTTAGTAGTAATTCTAATAAAATCGAAAAAAGTTAATATCTGTACATTAATTTTTTTGGGATTAAAACTATGTATTTTAAAAACACATGGCGACATCTATTGTCGAATATCTAAATAACACATAAATAAATATTAATTAAAATAACTATTTTAATGGATAAAATAGCGCTTTTGAGAATTTGATTTTCAAGATAAGCTATTTTTATAGTTTTTACCATATTTTGTAAGTTACCTTGCTAAACTGTTTACAAATAGTATCGTAGTGGTTTTGTTCCTACCAGTTTTTGTATTTTTTTTCAGAAATGAGATATTTTCTCGCGGTAAAAAGTATCCTATATGTTGACCCGGATAACCAGCTATCATCATACCAAATTTCATCAAAATCCCTCCAGTGGTTTTTCTGTGATGCGGTAACAGACAGACAGACAGACAGACAGACAGACAGACAGACAGACAGACAGACAGACAGACAAAAATTCTAAAAACTATAGATTCGGTCTCTGCATCGATAATAATGTCTATTTCAATAAGATTTTCCAAAAAATATTTAATGTACAGATTTGGCTTAGTTACAATTTTATAATATGTATAGATGTCAGCTAGTGTATAAAAAATTTAAAAAATTCACGCATATTCCCTATCGATGACAGTTTTAAGAGAACTTTTAGATTGGATTCTATATCTAATACGTTTTTAATCGATCATATTTTCTATTAAATTGCAGAAGGCACCTAGGGACCTACCAAAGCGAAGCAAAGGTATGTCACTAGTCTGTATTTATTTAATTTAATTTGTATATATTTATAGTTAATGAACTTGAAAGACTACTTTTTAATAAGTAGTCCTTGAGTTTAGTACTAAGTGTCAACATAACCGCTAAGGACAGAAAAAAAAATCATTGTATTCATAAGAAAAAAAGACTTATTGATGTTAATTGTTTATTAATGTTTGTTTTATTCCTCTGTGTAATTTTTTATGTAAATATATTATGTAAATGTAATGGAATTATATTATAGGCCAATATTTTTTGTGTAATAATTAGAATTTACTAACAACTTCTATACTAATTATAAATTATTTTTTCATTATTTTTATTCATTTATTTTATAAACTACTAGCAGAACCGGCGGCTTTGCTCGCGATCTAACTACGAAAAATACGAAATTTCATGCAAATATGTTCAAGGAATAAAAAGTTTCATATAAACTTTTATCCTCTATTTCACCCCCTTGATGGTTCAATTTTGAAAAATCCTTCCTTAGTGAATGCCTTCGTCATATGAGGAATACGTGTGCGAAATTTCAATTTGCTAGCCTTAAGGGTTTGTCCTGTGCGTTGACACATCAGTCAATCACTTTTGCCTTTTATATTATTTTTTTATATTATAGATAGAATAATAATTAATATTTTTTTACCGACCAATCTCCCTGGTCTTCAATTGAAAACCCATACGTTTCTGTTTCTATGGCTACTCCTCTCGTTCTTCATTGCGAGGGAGACCTAGCAGAAAGACGGGGGCTGAATAAGATCATTAATATATTTTCGACGACACGTTTGGCTCAGTTTGTAGTGACCCTTGCTGTGCCAGCGTTCGCAGGTTCGAGTCCCGCTGGCGGCATTCATTTGTGTGATGAGCACGATTTTTTCATTACATATATATTTAAAGTTATATATGTGTAGTGTATCAACTTTCTGGTATCCATAACACAAGCCTCGTAGCTTACCATGGAACTAGATGGTGCGGTGTGTTGATGTCCCAACATATTTATTTATTATTTATTTTCAAACTCGATCATTGTGTGAGTACTTGCGATCTCAACCCATCTACATATCACCAGATATTCATGTCACTCGGTTGATTTAAATCACATACATTATGCATATGTGCACCCATTAGATATACGTGCGATGATGCGTTTGGCATTTTTATTGATCGCAATTAAAATCGTAAATATCGACGTCTATAGATGAAACAATGTTGGATCGCTTGGACTAGCATTGAATTTGATTTGATTATGATACAATAATGTATTCGATTTGCATACAGGATAATAATCTTATGCTATTACAAACAGTTGAAATGTTATAAATGTAGCATAAAAGTCTATAGTCAATAAGTCTGTGCCAGATTTCAACTACATATATACCTACAACTATACATATTATCTATACATATAATAAAATTCAGAGTCGAATCTGTACATTAAATATTTTTTGGAAAATCTTATTGATAAAGTCATTATTATTGATATAAAGGCTGAATCTATAGTATTTAGAATTTTTGTCTGTCTGTCTGGGAACGCATCACGAGAAAAACACTGGACAGATTTTGATGAAATTTAGTATGATGATAGCTTATCCGAGTCAACATATAGTATACTTTTTACTGCGGGAAAATATCTCATCTGTGAGAAATCTATATTAAACGTTAAAACGTAACTAGGGAAGAATACGAGCGGAGCGAGGGTTAGTCGCTAGTTAAGAATAAATATAAATGACACCAGAATCTCTAGAAATTAAAGATGAAGAATTAAAGTATTCTTAAATATTATACAGCATTATTTGCCAGGTGTTGGTGTTGTTATTGAACTGAGAATATAATCACATGTCAAGTGCGTAGGCGACATATTAATTGCCATACAGTTTTTATAAAGCGATAGGATTTTTTTATGTAGGTACGGCATTTACATTTGTATTAATTATTGCTACGTAAGTTGTTATATCTAATAAATGTATAGAATAATATATTATGCAAAATTATAACTTCTAGAAATAATTTAAACCAGTTGACAGATGTACGTGTGAAAAATAAAAAAATATAACACAATATTATTTATGTGATGATCAAAGTGCTATGCGTCGTACGATTCATGTTCTCAAGATATGAATATTTTGTATTTGTTACCTTATAACACTATATAGAAGCTAGCAGAACCCGCGGCTTCGCCCGCGTTTAATCTACAAAAAAAACTCTTTGGCTTTATATAAGGTATATAGCCTTGCTTCCCAATATAAACTTTCATCCCCATTTTCACTCCCTTAAGGGATGATTTCCGAAATAAAAAATATCCTATGTCCTTCCCAGGGTCTCAAACTATCTTCTAAATCGAATCGATTCGATGCAAATTTCATCTAAATCGGTCCAGTAGTTTTTGAATTTATTCGTTACAAACGTACAAAAGTACAAATCTTACCTCTTTATAATATGTAGTAGCTTAGCTGTGGAAGTAACTCTTTCTGTTGCCTTTTGACGATTAAACCGAACACATTTCGATAAAATTTGACAAGAACATAGATCGCATCCTGGGATCGGACATAAGACTACCCTTTTAAACTCCACCCCGCGTATTACGTGAGAGAACTTATAAATAAGTGAAGTCATAAATTAATATAACTAAAATCACGGCATAAAATAATTAAGCATTTAATACTTAGCGCGCAATACATTTATTTATATAAACTAACATTGACCTATTTTGTTTTGAAACGGTATATTTTCCCGTTTCCTGTGTTCTATAACTAAATTAGTTCTATTAATTCCACACTTCTAACATAGGTACAGTGTTGCTAAGGATTTTTTGTGCTTTAAAGTGTAGTACCTGGGGGAATGAGCTTCGTTCGACGTTTTTTATATTGTAAAATCGTGTATATTCAAAAAAAATGCCTTTCTTTAAGAAAAGACACCTAAAAAGATAAACTCAAAAAGCAAAAACATTAACACAAAATTTGATCCAAATCGTTTGAGCCCTTTCTAAGATGCACGAAATAATGTACAAAAACTGCTCATTTAATATTATAAGATAATTTAATATCACACAACTATAATATATCACCAAGTTTGTATGTGGGTATGTATTTGTCGTTTCTTCACGCTGAAATGATTGGACGAATTTAAATGAAATTTGAGGCAGTGTACGCCCAGTGGTGACGTGCTCGCTTGGGAAACCAAGTGAAGCGGGTTCAAATCCCTGGTTCTGCACCTCTGATATTTTCATGTGCGAATCCTTCTAACATGATTACCACTTGCCTTACGGTGAAGATGAGGAAACCTGCATGTCTGAGAAAACTTAGCAAATTTTCGAAAGACAACCCGCACTTGGCCAGCGTGGTAGACTATGGGCTGATCCCCCTCGTATTGAAGGTAGGCCGGTGCCCAGCAGTGGGAGTGGCACTTAGACTTACTGTCAGTAATAAAAGCCAAAATGTGCAAGCGAAGCGAGGGTAAGTCACTAGTTAGATTTTTTTTAATGTAAACAAACATTATTTAAAAAAAAAAGCAAATATAGGCTTTCTCGACTACTCTAATCAGCACAAAGCCTAGACAATCTACGTTTTTCTACAAACTAGCATTCCAGGATGAAAAGTATATCTAAGATCAGCGCCAATAGTAATTACTTTTTGACTAAAAAAGTTGTGTACCTTTATAGACTTCAAGTCAATTTAAAAGTTATTGTTTCACTAAAAGAAGTGGAATTGCTGCTTCGAAATTACTCATAAATTATGGACGAGTATATGATTCCATAGAAGCACTCTAAAATTAGAAAAAACTGATCATTAAAAATAATTATAAAATAATACTTTCTTAGATTTACGCGAATATTTGATAGTTTAATTAAAACTATCTTTTCGGATTATTTCGCCGATTTACTCTGATTTTAGGTTCCTGACGTTTCGAATACTTCACAGCAACCATGGTCACGGGAGAGGCCATGATTGGAGTCTCTCTCGTGACCATGATTGCTGTAAAGCATTCGAAACATCGTGAACTAAAAATCAAAGTAAATCGGCGAAATAATCCGAAAAGATAGTTTTATTTAAAATAATTATAAAAATTAGTGCAGAATAATTGGCGATCGATCGGTAATACGCACATCTATACTTGGCATATAAATATATACATACATACATACATACATATCTACAGCCGAATGGACTATTTCTTTTGAAGTCTGTCAAAATAATTGAATTTGCTATATTACAAACTTAGCCTTAGACGATTTAATAACTTAAAGATTAAGTGGGCGTCCAAAAAAACCCATGATGAATATCGCAAAACAATTTCGCCATTTTCCTAAACTTACAACATAATTTATTCGCTTTCAAATCTTGATCCTTGTAAGAATGGATTTTTAGTTTACTAATGAATTGAGAAATATAAAATTAACCTAGTTTAGAAACACCATAAAAGTTAAAAGCTTCCTAAAATAACTGTTTTGTTACATCAGATATCTAAGTAATTTTTAATTATTTAGATATCTGATGACCTCTTGCCTATAGGATCCGCCTCTGCTCTAATTATAGCTTCATGGGGTAAATATTTAAAACAATTATTTCCTATGGTTTTAAGCATTATTAGGCGATACGACGAAGTGTTAAAACTAACTAGAAGACTAAACTTAATGTACATCGGTATTACACGAATTTAGATCCGTTCAAAATGATTTCACTAACTTAGTCTTTTTTTAGGGTTCCGTACCCGAAGGGTGCCAACGGAACTTTATTATTAAACCTCCGTTGTCCATCCGTCCTTTAGAGGGCTGTATCTCATGAACCGTAATAGGTAGAGTTGAAATTTTCACAGAATATGTACCTATTTCTATTGCCGTTATAACAACAAATAATAAAAATAAAAAAATAAAAACACAAGGAACATTTTTTTAACATTCGTAATCGATCATCGAAGTTAATATACTACTTACATAGAGTAAAAGTCATATTTTTAAAAAGTACTTACACGTACGATGGTATGTGTCTGGTATAAAGTGCGAGTCGAATTCGACTCGCACTTGACCGATTTTTTTTTAATTTGACGTGGATAAAGCCAACTTATAATTTTCCTAGCCTTGTAAATATTATACTAGGGAAAGAGTGTTTGACCTACGTCTTTAACCTTTTATGATCCCTAACGTTATTTTTATGTTATGAAATTGGATATTTACCATAATAACACTTTTAGAACAGCCTTTCCGATAGTGACGAAATATAGTGACTAATAACCAAGGAAAAAAAAAAACAAAAAAACAGCAAATATCTCGATGTTTACATTATAAATATTTATATTTGTTGGTTTTTTAACGTAAGAACAAAGCAGAACGACGTGAACGAAATTATGGTGAAATTTTATGGCATTACATTACGAGTACATTAAGTTATTCCTATGGGATGAGACAGATAAGAGAAAAATAAGATAGCATTATAATTAACTTTTTTTGAGCTTTGGGCTTTTCCCTAATGCAGAGCTTAACACAAAATTAAAAGTTAATTACCAATTTGTTTTATAAAAAGAAAAAATGTATTCTAATATTGCAGGGACGTGCTTGTGTATATCAATAACAAAGTGCTCGACACCGCACCTGGCGTTTTATCATAGGAGACAAGATGATTGCAAGAATTACAAGGGAACTCGTTTAGCAATTACAAGATTGATTCACTATTAGCAGACGCCCGTAATTCCTCTGTCAATACGTTCTAAACATTATACACACTTACTGTACTGTGGCTATATTCATATACATATGTACTTGTAAATAAATAAATAAATATGTTGGGATATTAACACACAGCACCATCTAGTTCCATGGTAAGCTACGAGGGTTGTGTTATGGATACCAGATAGTTGATACACTACACATATATAACTTTTAATACATACATATTATAAATACCCATAACTGAAGTACAAATATTCGTGCTCATCACACAAACTATGTCCCGGCTCTAGGAAAACAAAAACAAATCTGTGTGACGAAAACCGTACATTTTTCCGTTATAAAAACCTATGTGTTATTCCAGACTATAATCTATCTCTGTGCCAAATTTCATCCAGATCCGTTCAGCAGTTCTGGCGTGAAAAAGTGACAAACATCCATACTCACAAACTTTCACATTTATAATAATATTAAATACTCATGCTGGGAGACTATAATGACTGAAATCTGAGAATCTAAAAAATTCAAATTCAATGAAGTAAAAGTATAATATTATTTTAATTAACTGTCTTTTCTGTTATTACAAATTCTCGTTTTTTTTTTTTATCTATTTCTCAAGTTTCTCCAAACTCTGCTCCTCTTATTCCACTAGAAAAATATTATATATTTTGCTGTTACTTCTAATATATACATAATATTATTTATAACGCTTATATTAGGTTATGAACTTTGGAGCAGATTTTCTTAAAAAAAAAATAACTGATGTTGAACAAAGTGCAATGCTTTTAACTATTTCATTTCCAAATCAAACTAAGACACTCATTAAGTAAATAATTATATTTAACTAAAAAGTACATCGCTTTCAAAATAACTTTAAATGAAATCAATTTGAATCATAAATAGTGGACTTTTTTCTTTAAAAATAATGAAGCACTTTTGAGTTATAAGTTAGTCATAAAGAAAAATGAAACTGTTAGTATTCAGTAAAGGTATAACTCAACGTACACAAACAAACATATACAAGATTATTACACTCTTCTTTTTGAAATCGGTCAAATACACCTTGGCCTAACTAGAATTTCGTATCACCTTAATTAGGGTAACGACAAGACCTAACTATCGCCTATCGCTGTTAATGATTAGGTTTATTCATACAGACGGAATAAATATCTTCATTTAAAGTATGTATCCATACTAATATTATAAATGTGAAACTGTGTCTGTTTGTTTATTTGTCCTTCTTACACGGAGTGACGGATTGGTGTGATTTTTTGTGTGGAGATAGTTGGAGAGCTGGAGAGTGACATAGGCTACTTATTATCGCGGGAGATTATCTCATTCCCACGGGAAAACCCGTTATAACACAACCAAAAAAAATATTTATGATTAGAATTACTTGAAACTTGGTATTAATACTCTTCAATACAATTAAATAAATACATGTTTTAGCATTTTTCGAAATTCATCCCATAAGGGTGTAAAATAGAAGATGAAAGTTTGTACGAAACCTACCTTTTAATTTTTTATATATTTTTTTTACCTTTTAATATTATTATTTTTTTTGTAGTTTTAGGGCAAGCGAAGCCGCGGGTTCTGATAGTAAATATATATTAAAGGGGCAGTCTTCGAACAATTTAATTTCTGTAATGGCTAGACACTGTCAACACTATCTCAGGTAATTGCTTATCGCAGGAGTATTATGATTAAGTATTTCAACAATGTAAATGGTGAAGATAAATGGGGCAGATGGGTTTATATAATTTTGTATGAATGTTGTATGAATACAAATTATTCATTTGAATGTTTTTTATTTATAATTCTATGTAGTTTAAAAATAACAATTATTCTTAAGTATGAAATAGCTTTGTGGAAGTAATTCTTTTCTTGATAATGGTACATCTTTACATGTATTATTATTAACGCGAAAATGTGTTTATTGGTTTGTTTGTCCAAGTTTTGTAGAGAAGTAAAGACTGTATATTATATGTATATCTTAAAAAGGATAATGAAAAAGAGTATATAGGAATACCTTAGCTAGTTTTAACGGTAATTTACAGATAAAAAATCCGTATCAAAAGGAGCAAGCATCGCCATGAGCGAAAACTAGTCTTCATACTCGTTACATACATAATTTTTGGAAAATTATGCATTAACTACAAAATATAGAGGATTTTAACTTTTATTTGTTTTGCGATCCTACAACGTAACTGTGCTTGTAACTTGCTAATGAGCTTATTTATTACGTCGCATATGATAGAGCGTCGCACTGATAATAAACTTTAAAAAACGTAACCAAATTATACTAAAAAAATATTTTACGTATAACACTAATATAATAAAAAAGTTCTTAATTTAAAATAATACATTTTAACTCTAGTAGGTACCATTTAGCCATTTTTTTAAATGTTTTGAAAGTTGTAACATGTATCGTATGCGTTTTCAAAATTTTAAATAATTAATGCTGCATCTCTACTTCTGTGCAAATACTAATAAAAAATAGGTACTTATAACAAAAAAAAAACACTTTACCTAGTAACAAAGTTTCAAGACACATAATATTTTGACAAATTCTTAATTTTTGCTATAGAATACTCGAACTTTATTAATTTAAAATATTAAAGTGATTAAAATTATCGTTTGTCTTTAAATGTTAATTTATTTTTGAATTTATTAGACCAATCTTGAGCCCGAGATATAAAAAAAATCATGAAAATAACCTAAAATTGGCGAAGATTGGCCTATAACGTATCATAATTCAAAAAAAAAATCACATCAAATTCACTCCCCTTTGTTTTCTTGAAATCGGTCAAAAATAGTATGAAAAATATTACCTCGGTTCAGCGGCTAATTTTAAAGGATAGCCTACAACTGTGTTATCTTTACCGATATAATCGTCTATCTTCTGCCACCCCGATGAGAGGTCAATAGTAGATCAGGGATCAACACGATGCTTAACTTGAAAATAATGGCGATTTGTTTATATTGCAGAAGAGGTAATAGGAAAACTTATATGCTATAATACATTGTTACATCACAATGTTTATCTATTTATACGAGTATAACAGCGACAGGTTCACTCACTGTCTAAACGCGAAATTTCGTAGTTCTTCAAGAAATCGAAGAATCTGTTTGGTAGAATAGGTAGGAAATGTGAACTAAGAACGGATTTCACGATAGGGCCGAATTTAAGTGTTCGGGGTCTAAAAGTGTAAGTTTATATTTTGCTGCTAAAACATAAAGATGATTTATTCAGGTTACCCATATTATGTGAGTAAATCAAAATGTAAAGACGTGGGCGAAGCTGATTAAATCAAAATAAAATTTACAAGTAAATAGATAAGACACATTTTCCGATTCACGTAATGATCAGTGATTGATATATTTTTATTAAGGGTAACTTAAAATAAATTTATTTTAAAAGGGTTTGAGTTTTTACGGAAGCGTATCATTTTTGAAGTTAGAAACGTGGCAGATAGTACAACTTTTTAAGCTTATAAAATCTACCCATAGTGCATCAATTACATGTATAAAAAATAAAATTGTATTGTTTTTTCGTACAAGTTTCATTCATTGATAGAAACACAAAATTTCTTTTATGCGAAGGTGTTCATTCTCATCATTACTTAACTCTTGGAAAGTATTGACCTGACCTATAACTCAAACCAATTTTATTATTACGTACATGTTACTTACAAGTGATATTTTCACCAATAAGTATACTTTTTATTCAATTATTTAGCACATTATAATAATAATATACCACACATTGTTTGTTCTTCGGCAGGCGCGAAATCACTTAAAATTATTATCTTTAATGCTACTTGGAACTTGATTATAATTTAACCGTGTACCAAATCCTTTACCGAATGAGATTTAACAGTACATTTTTTAAAAGAGTAATCTGTAGCTGTGTATGTAGATGTATATGTAGATGTTTTGTCGCTCCTTTATAACAAATATACTCTACATAGTAGATAATTTATTGTAGAAAGACGTATTATTTTTTCACCCAAAATGACACTGGTTGAAAAAAGAAATAATAATCAAAAATATTATCTATTCGTTAGCCTTATCCACCCTTGAGGCTTAGACGAGATGTCTAAGAATACAAGCCTAAAAAATATATCGAAGCGACATATTATGATTCTATGGAATATCAATTTAATTTTTCATTTCAATACAATTAAGAAAAAACTATAAATTAAAATGAAATCTTATTCGTACTTTCGCCCTCACACCCCCCGTTCCCCCTTTAATAGTCTACTTTTACACAACACGAGGACCATGTGATTTTGAGCATAAATGTTTTTATTTATATGTATATCAATTAGTGCCAATTAATTCCGGTATAAAGGTGTATCTCGTGGGATATTAGTCTGTTGTAAAAAATACTTAAGTACGTGATTGATGATAACTAGCAGAAGATATGAGAATGCCGATACATTCCACTGAACAGCTTGAAAACAGCCAATGGATAAATAACTTGGAAAATCGCCCCAATAATGATACTATAAAAAGTAAAAACCTACAATAGACTCGACATTTTACAGGCAGCTATTTTTACTGATGTCAATTTTAACCGTTTTCTTACTCTATCAGGGTACTTTAGACCCATCTTTCCAAGAAATACAAGTACTTGATAATCCGGAATGCTTTTAATCACGCTTTCAACAAATTACGACACCGACTACAGAATTCCTAAGCTCTTTCTAGGACGAGTTAAGTGTCGTGAGAAAAAACCAACAGTTTTAATGTTTTCTAAGAGACAAATGAATAGTATAACATAACATATTATAAAAATCGTTTTTTTTACTTGGATTATCGAGTCCCCCTACAATTAAACAACTCAACGTTACACACCAGGTGAAACTGCCAACTGTATAGAATTAATAATTGAATGAATATTATTATATATATTATATAATATATATTCTTGAAAATCTTAGAAAAGAAATTATTCTCTGACGGAGTATTTCGTAGAAAGAGTTATTTCGTAGAACGCAAATACATTTACTGGATATGACATAATAATAATAAGGATAACTAGACTGTAGTACAAGTACTAATTTAAAAAGAAATATTAGTTTAAATTGTGGAGTGCAATGAAGTACAAGTTAATAAATGCATATGGGAAAATAGAACTTTTCTTAATGATATAACTAACACTACTGGCTATCGTAGTTTTATAATTCCTACTAGGAAACGAGACAGTGAAGATCATTTAAACTTTTTATCTGTTAGTTAAAGTTAAGAGCAAAAATCACAATTGTTTCCATTAAAGATTTGCGACAGTAAAAACAGACCATTAGTGTTAATTACACGATCAAACAAACGGTCAGGCTGTCGGGAAAGCGTTCGTGATTTTACCTCAGGCATTTTTCACTTCTCGTTTCTATCACACATTACTCATTTTAAAACGCAAAAAGACTAGTCGAGCGTGAATAGATCGAAATTGAACGGTTAAATGTTTAATTGAAATGGCATTCCTTTTTTATCTTTAAATGTGATAAAGTACTTGAAAAATCGAAATACTGTTGAAATCAGTAGGTAAAAATTAAAATATAGAAGCCGTTACAATAACGAAGTAGATATATAGATAAAACAAAAACAATAGTTTTAGAACTAATCATATACAGTAACTATTAAACCTTCTATCAAATTTCACTGCATTCATAAATAAGGTTACACAATGATTTATAACCGTAGAATCGTTGAATCACATCATTATCAATTAAAGAATTATAAAAGAAGTAAAGAATAAAAAAAATCAATCCGTTCATTATTCTTCTTAGAATAAATCGTAATAGGTTTAGTTTTTATAAGGCACGCTTCAAATCGATAAATAATACTGCTGTCCAGGTGTTAAACTAACCAACTAAATAAATAAATAAAATAAATATACTTACTAATTAAAAATCATAATATCATATGGCTGGTTACTCAATTAAAATTATATTCTAAATTCCTATACCTATCCATAAAAGCAAAATGCGCCAGCCCAAGAGATAAATAAGATTCAATTGAAGGCCAATAAATTTCTAAACAGCTCATTGTTTATACAACTGGTGACATATTTTCTATTATTAATCATTTTAACCCAACACGTCAAGCTGTCTCAAATAAAATTAATTCACACAATCTAGAGGCTATTGTGAATCGTACAGATCTGCATATCATAAGCGTTAGAACAAACCGACTTAGGAGATAAAGACCGCAAAACGATGAACTACTGCACGTTCTGTCGTAAATCTGACCCATTGAAACGACTATCATCGAGAGAAATTACTGGACCAGTTACACGGAACCACGAAATATTCAAAACAGTGGGACGTGTTGAAGACGAACAGGGGCCAAGTCATTCTGGTATGCATAATATAGTAGGCGCACGTAGTAGAGATTATTCACGAAGCGTCACAATATTTTAAACGGATACTTTAAACTGACCCCAGATAATTTGGTGTCGGCTTTAATATACGGTTAAACGATTGTGGAAAAATAAGCACTTTGCGTTAACCTTTTTAATACAAATGCCAGGTAATGTTATATTGTGCTTTTGAAAATTGTGAGTGAACGATAATAATGTTAAGCTAAATATTATCTTTATAATTTTATGAATCTGTAAAGTTTTTGGATAATTTTTAATGTATAACAATCACATATAAGTCAAAATTATAGGATAAAATTACATCGTAATGTAAATAAACTGATAAGATTAAGGAAGAATAAAATTTACAGGAATAAATGTCATAATTTATAATTAAATTGATGTTTGCAAATGCTCATACAAATATTTTAAGGTTAAGTGCCTATTTATTGAAAATAAATGTCGAAACATAATACGAATAAACTTTGCACTGTAAAGTCGTTCTCATTTTAATGTCCAATAAAAAAGTTCACAATCTCTCCTCTCGCGAAATTCTCATTGTCAAAGTCGTGTAACATTAAATATTAAATTTATATCCTCCACATCACTTTATTCAATTGATACCTGTACGAAGTAAATCTGAAAAAGCACATCGAAAAACACACATGAACAAAAACAAGTTTAATGATGTTAGTCGTTAAAGGTTTAAATAATAAACCACTTACCTTGTAGCAGTCTTCTGTTTTCTGTTTTCTATTCACATATTTGTTTTCAGAAAGATTGGCCAATCTTACGCTATGCATCGAGTATAGTCGAAGAAAGCTGTTACAGCCGCCTTTCCACGCGAGAAAACTTGTAGGTGGATCATTGAGCAATTACACCGGGTTTGCGATTGCAATATTCGTGTTGGACGGGGCGAAAGTAATTATAGGGGCAGGCTGAACAGCTTTGGCATCGACGTACTTAAAAAACTATTAAATGACCGCTTCGAGATACCTCCGAGGGACGTCCCATCGAGTGATGTCGAAACGGTCAATTTATATCGATGAAATCAAACACTATCGGACACACCTCTTTGAATAATTGAAATAATAATGAAAACTAAGACCATACATTGGACATGAAATATTTGATTTTAGAAGGAAGATGTCCTGTATGGTCCACTTGGTGGCGTCCGAAATTAAAATACACCAAAATTCCAGCGAATACGATCACATGTCTTTAGGCCTTTAAGTCATGTGACGTACATCGATGAAATAATGAGGTACCTTAACTGGGGCCCCTCGAGCGCCACCCCTAATCACAGATTTTGTACGATGCCTTAATTAAAGTTTCAATATAGCAATTGAGATTTCCAAAAATATGTAGTAAATTAAAAATGTGAACCGTTTTTGCAGTAAAAGATGAAACTTTGATTAAAGGCACAAGACGACATACAGGAATCATGTTCCTAAAGTCCGATGGTGGTTGTAAAGGTAAGGTGACTTAAAACTAATCGCAATATAAAATCTGATCAAATTTTTTAACGTTTTATTATTTTTTATAATCTTTCATGTCTCCTTCATTTTGTCTACGAAATTGTACAAACGCATAATATAAATTATTCGAAACGATAAAATAGTTCATTATTAAAAATAGTGTAGATTAAATCTTTCAAAAAATATTTAAATAGAAAAAATTGTACAACATTGTATCTAGTATTAAAATTACTCTTGCTTATTCTGTTACTTTATTGTACATATTTACAAAAAATGTATTTTACAGTAACAATGATCTAGCGTCTTTAGGTATTATTTCTATCACATTGCCTTTAAAAGTCACTTTTGGGGTATACATTTCAACAGATAATCCTCAAAAGCGACTTATCGTATATCTTTACTAAGTTAGTCGTGGACGAAGTTAAAACTAAATACAAGTTGGTCCTCACAACCACTTAAGTCTCTAAAAAATTCACAAATATAATATTATGCCCAGTGATTAAATTTATTTGCAACATTGAATATTTCAACTCTTTTCCTGCGACACTAAATACAAGAGGAACCGACGTATTAGCGGTTACTTAGACTAAGCGCTAAAAGGTTAGTTCCTGTTGCAGTTATTATTACAGAACTATCGTATCCAACTGGCTTAATGTTCGATAACAAACGGTCAATTTCAAATATAATTACAGAGCTCAATCAAGTGTATAAATTAAAAAGCCAAAACAAGTAAATAAAAAAGGCGCTAACTACGCCAATTTATAACTAGCGATTGTAAAACAACATCCGGACTCATCCGGCACACTCGAAGTAGACTTGCACATTGAACAACCTTTTAAACGAGAATTGAATTATTGCACGTCGCACATTTATCAGAGGCCGATGAATAATCGACTCAAAATGCAATAAAAGTCCGTTGAAAACTTAATTTCATATTTAAACATAAGCTGCTGATTTTTTGTATCGTGACTGGAATTTTGAGCCACTAAAGCATTTATTACTTTAATAATGATACAAACGCTATGAATTAAGTTTATGAAACTAAATATTATCGTTATTTATGGCATATATCAAGTACTCGTTTAAAAAATTGTCCGTTTATAAAAGTAAATTTTTCATATACAATATTATGCACATTTCATAAATAAATATCTATTCTACGCGGGGGCATTTATATAATATTTGATTCAAAATTTGTCATGACTTCTGAAGACTTGCTTAATAGTGAATTGAGTTGAATCTTGAGTATTTCATTTGACCATTCAGACTAGTGATTGGTTAACATAAGTACAGATAAAGAATTGGGTGCCGACCAAAAACTATACTGAGATTCTTTTTAAAACTATTTACTAATAATTCAAAAAACTTGTTCCTCAAATTCAATTCCATTATAGGCTGCAAAATAATACTGGTTCGGACACAACTTTTAAGTACGTACTTTTCCCTCACGGTTATGTAAGGCACTAAGAAGACACCGGTCCACAGTCTTTTCGTTTACGCCGCTCTATGTTAGGATACATTAATTACTTAACAGCTAAATTATTAATTTATTATTATGTTTTAACGTCAAATGTGTTTTCACATTCGCTCTGGTACTTTTGACTAATATATTAAGTCTTAAAGTACTAGACACGACTATCAGGATCGATCGACTCTTCATTATTTATTAAATAAGTTTAATTTTTTCATAACACGTATAATATAGCACCAATAATTTCATAAAATACACTAATGAAGCGTCAGCCGATACTTTAACAGTTTTAAGAGTCATTCGTTCAAAAAACACACATCATGCCTTAAAACTAATATACGTTACGTTGGATGGATCACAAACACTGTTATGGACACGAAAGCGCAAACTGGGAATGTTACGTTACTTTAATACAGGTATCAATGTCACAGGACTGCGTCCCGAACGGACGTAACTAATATTAACTACATTATAAAAATATATTAATATTTAAAATTAAATATAAAATCAGAACAATTTTAATGCGAAGAGATCACCTAAAATAGAATGAACCATTGCAACAGCACCAGATAATTTAGCAACAATTTATATTGTGCAACTATTTAACTTAACTTGAGTAGGTAATGGCTTGGGTGAAATCAACGATGATCGTGAAATGAGGATGAAAGTGCAAATGAACCTAAAACCTAATCGATGCTTTGAAATATCAACCTCGATGTACTTAAATACTATAGAGACGATGGCACTTTATTAATGGCCTGAGAATTAATCGAGTAAAATGCATTAGAATAAAATCTTACAGTAAAAACGCGGAATTATAAACAAAATTTACATAGCGAATGTAAAATGTTAACTTAAGCCTCGCGTCTCTTTTGATTTGGTAAATCGAGTCACGTTCATGTATACATATTATAGTGTGTGTTTGTTTCTCTGCCAGCCCTCGACTACTGTGTATTGTTCCTTTCTGATGTCGACTATTTATGATGCTTTTATTAAAATGACTCGCAGATGTCTCCATGCGTTTACGAGGATTCTAGTTGGAGACAAACATTCACTTTCTATTAGTTAATATAATTCAAGCGAAACGAAATAAATGCTACAATATTAACTTATAATGAACATTAAATAGCTAAACCTTGAAAGGACTAAACACCTTGCAAAATATGAAACTTTCATTTGCTAAGAAATTGACAACTTTTTAAGCGGACGTCTTTGTAAACATTTCTCAACAAAATAAAGGGCATACAAATTAATATGATCTTTAAAAAATAATTCGCAAAGAACCACAATAAATTATATAAGCTTGATGCGACCCCATCCACTGTCATTATGCGAAAATGTTTTCGACGAGGACCATGACTTTTAAAATGGGCAGCGCCGTACCGTTATTGCAAAATACAGAACGGATATCACTACAACAGAAAAGCGATCCGAATTAAGCCATAATTTAAGGAGGATAGCAATTTCGAAAGGTTCTATAACACAAAGTGGTAGGAAACGCGTTTTATAGCTCGCGCCACCTACGTGTTGATGTCATCCTTACGACAACAGTTAGCCGGTGTTTGAATGTCCAACAGAAAGTTTACATATAAAAATGTTGAAATATTACATTGCGTAATCCATATAAAAGTCCTTATTGTTGTTTCCAAAATTTTGTTAGTCTAAAATTAACGCCTCAAACACCATCAATAAAAACTAACGTAATGTCCAAAGGGCAAGTTTAAAGAATTTGTGAATTTACGATAGCATCCCTAGTATTTTATTGTAATGAAACAAAAATACTAAAAAAAATATTGCCTGGAAGAGTACTTTTGCAATTTTTAAGTCGCTGCGTGGGCGGCGTTTGCGCTGCCGTAGGCGGACGGAAGTGAGAGCCCGAGATTGAATCTTGCGTCTTTATCTAACGATATGATATCGCCACTTGCTGAAACGGAATAGACAAGACAATCTCCACAATGTCACAGATCAACAAAACTTGATACAACACTGCCAAGGCTTTTAAGTAAGTTTATGACCACTTTCGATTCAGAATGACGCAACTGAAGATTGGAATTCTCTAGTGGATTTCTACACAAGAACTCATTGAGAAAATATCGCGACACTGAAACACGTTCATGTCACGTCATTACGAGATTGGCGAAGAAATCACTGAATAAAAGACCAAAAACAAATTAAGTCGTTGATTGATAGCCGGGTGTATGCTCGTTAAATAATATAAGAAGAAAACTTATAGTACTCGTAATAAATTGTAAATTAATATTTGACTATACTGTTAAACAATGGTGGCTAAACGCGTATACAATCCAATATCAATTCAAATCGTCTAAATACAGGAAGACAATTTATATCTCCATTTTACGACGCAATCTGAATAAACAATCATGTTTCAGATATGCACAGCGGTAGATATTATTTTTAAGATTAGGAAGGCTTTGCATCTTATGAATTTTCATTCAAGTAAAATTTCTAAGTTATTGTTAACTGACGTGATATATAATATTATAATAATAAAAATGTAAGAAACTTATACAATTATTATATATACGCATTTAAAGATAAATTTGCGGTATGTTTTATGAGTTTAACTAACCATATATAAATCATCTGAGTGCAAGGTGCGCGTGCGCATTTATAACAAACTGCCATAAGATTTATGCTGACTTACTATTTAAGCACATAACATAAGTTCCTCGATAATATATGATTTCACTAAGTACAATTGCTTTGCTTTACTTTTATAAAGCTATAGTAAAATCATCATTTCAGATTTCGTAAACATTTACCGTCACTTTGTACTTTGTATACATATTTGGATTTAATTTTATATATTATTTAAGAACAGAATGGTCAAGGCATATCATTTTAAAATAGACCAAATATGTAAGACGACTTCTACTTGTTTATAGATAGAAAAGGTATTAGCCGATCGGCGCCAGCGTTTCGGAAGGACGCCGCCCACGTGTGACGCAAAGCAAAAGCGATTATATCACCGCCTGTAGGTGGCCATATAAGGTCAATTGTTCAAAATACAAACAAGTTATTCAATGACCCACATTATTGATGTTTATCGTTTGATCGGATCTTCATTTACTTCCCCAATCCGCTGAACAATAAGAATGTTGAGCAAAAACTTAAAATTTCTTAAGTTTAGACGGTTTTCTAAGATGATTGGCTAACATTTACGTGAATGTTTAAACAAATTGAAATTTTAAATGTTCGTAGGATATTTCCCACGAAACTCGGCGGAACCAATTCATGGCACGTTCCGAGGATTACCATTTGAAAGCGTTTTGTTTGAGCTCTAGTAACGATCAATAGAAAAAGTATGATGGATCGATGGTTACGATTTGTTTCCAGAACTGAATAGCCTCGAGTTAGCGGTGTACGCTTGTAGAATATATTAGACGTAAGGTGATACAGGTTACCCTCATATTATAATTTGTATGGAATGTACAAAATATTACAAAGTAGTATATCTACGTGACATCTAAACGACCGTATAGTGAAATATCATGTGTTTTTATTAGTATTTGTTTATTCGGTTTATTTTTTAGTAAAATCTTCAATAATAAAATCATCATAACCACAAAAGTTTGCAACATAGTGTTGTAATCCCTTTAACAGAACATCAGTATCGTCCGCACACAGCTTTGTTCCCATAGCTGTCACGCAGGCTCTACCTATCGCCGCATCTACACCGCTAGTGGACAATCATCCTAACAAAGCGCGCCGGCTACAATCATTTCCCACGAGATAACGGTCGGGCTGTACCGACAAACCTGAATGTAACGATACTTTGAAACTAAGTGACGTCCAATACTCGCTTGCTATGAAAAATGAAGACGTTTTCGAATCAACAAGCAATGGAATATAAACAATGGAGCCTTTCGCCGCACTCTGCCGGCGAGCTAGGCGTTGAGATAACAAAAGGATGACCCAAAGATAACTTGTATATTCACCCGTTGACAGGAAAACATTGTTTGCGTATTCGAAACAACGGCTTTAAAATTTGCCGTCATAGTATACTAAGTTCAAAAAATTAAGATTAATCATAATTCATAAACATTTTTGATTTATTCAACATTACAACAACACTATAATAGTAACAAGAATAATGTTTAGGCTACGGGAAAAATTATCAATGTATATAGATGAAATTTTGATTAGTTACGCTGTAACACAATATCCATGAGGTCGGCGCGGTGACGAGGCACGCACAGTTTACGCTATTCCCGGCGGGCCTAATTTTAACCATCTGCGTCTCTCAGTCTAGTTTTAGGAAGTGGGCCGGCACCGTTTCGCTGAATCAATCCAACCGAAATCATATCACACAGGAATGACACATCGGTATTAATCTATGAAAAGCATTTAATCTTAATAAATCGTGATACGAGTATATTGTTACATGCGTTATTTCTAATTGAATTTAGATTAAGCAAGAATATTGCAATGATCAACTGTCAATCATGGGATCTATCACATATGTTTGTAAATAAGCTCAATCGGCTACATAATCGCGGGTCCAATTATCGAATGACACAGACTTCAACCTTCTGACGATACCCGGTTATCTATAATGGATGAGCACGTCCACTGTCGATCGAGTAAACGAGATCGCATAAATGCAGACGCAAATACAAGGGGCTGCTATGACAATTTATACACTAATTCATTATTGTTATCGAATTAGAAAGCATTGGGCAATAGGGGCGCGTGCAGGGAGCAGCGAATAAATTTCAATTAGAGCAATCAGGACGGTCTGTCGCGGAAGTTTCTGGATCCGATGGGCACGGGATAGCGTCGCTGCACCTTGCATACAAAACGTCAAGCCTAGCGCATACAAAGGAGGACCTCCGCCGCAAATCATTAGAATTGCGGTAAAGGAGATGTGAGTAGAATTGTGTTTGATGGACGCAAGATAATGATGTTGGGATTTTGGATTACTAAGCTGAGACTTATGTTAAAGTTTTAAAGAACTAACAATAGTCATAATAGGAAAGAGAACTAAAAATATCAGAAAAGCAACTGAACTCAACAAAAATAAAAACAAAACATCCCCGATTTGCTAAACGAGCTCATGACAATTTGTAACGAGAGACATGAACCGTTGATGTAACGTCTGTAACGAAGTCCCTAAACAATGATATAAGCGATCGCATCAACTGCCGCGAAATATCTCAACCTGACAAGCTGACCCAAGAAGCTAACTTTACATTCGCCGACGTAACGAGGGACGCCGGCTCGCCCATTGTATTTGTGCCTACACAATTTATTTATTCGACGAACATTACGAAGACACAAAATCTGGTACATAAATACATGTGAAAGCACATATCAAGTATCGGAATGCAAACGGCGGAGCTCGTGTCTGAATTATGCAACAGAAATGCGGGCAGGTCTACCGTAATAGTGCAAGGAGTGGACGAAAGCTCCTAAAATAATGCCGAACGCGCCTCAAAATAACGTCGATGCGGAATTGCTCATCAAACGTACTTCCAATGACCTATATATGGAATCGTTATGCAACGCTCTATATAAAGAACTTAATTTGTGTATTGAACTAGTTTGATTTTTATATATAAAAAAGCTAGCTTTCAAATAATATTAATTTTCATTTGAGCTGTCAATTAAGCGATTTTGAGGTGAAATATTTTATTAAAGATTCTGTTGTTGATGTTTTGATGGCCAAAATTATGTACATTTTATAATAAGATTTACAGCGTAGAGTTTTACAAGTAAATTAAAAACTAAAGGTAAATTTCAAGCTCACGTTAATCTTATTAAATATGTCATATTTATTTTAGTCACAAATAGTCTTTTTATATCTTTCCACAGCGATTAATTCCCGGTACCATTACCGAGATGACAGCGCAAGTCGCGCATAAGAAATATCCAAACTGCTCAAAATCTCTTAATTTGCCCAGCATATAACAACACAGTGAGATCGATTATACGATTATTACCCTTATATCGCAGTTGTTGTGGGTACACTTTGTTAAAGAGGTCGGCGGACAGGATAATTACAGGATACACCGGTATTTAAAGCGTATATTCTTACAAAGATTAAAGAATTTTAAAGAATGATCTACGTCGTTTCATTAATAGGTAGATATAACTTATTGGTGTAAAATCCGTTTTTTATAAGAATTCATGTAAAAACTGAATTGACTCAATACATTAACAGAATATTTAATTGAATTACCTATTGAATAATTACTTTTTCACCTTATAAATTAATGCTTTCAAATAATCACCGAAGCATAGCTATCGATAAATGAACTAATCATACATTAAAAGTAAATTCGAAATAATGATACCCATGCGATCCGAAATCAAGATACAAGCAAGATAAAGAAACAAAAACTAGAACAATAGCTTTAGAGAGGCGCTCATTAAAGGAACAGTACGGACCTATGATATTGTAGCTAATCCTTAAACCACACGCGGCGACGATTACAACGCACCTATTAGTCAAATTAGCTTTATTGTTAAATCACGCCAGACTTGAGCAATCGGCTTATACACCAACAATTATGCCACACAATAAGATGAGTCAACAAAAATTGTCCGGGCGTTTATCAAAACAATGGTATTGATAAGTTAATATAGGGAGGTGCGAGACATATAACGAGCGGCGTCTATTCTAGACGCGTGTCGCGCGGAATACGTTATGACTCACCGAGAGCAAGCTCCAGATGGAATGAAAAAGTAAAAATGTCCACGACGATAAACGAAAGATTTTTTTAATTATATACACGTCTTGTAGTGTAACGATACTATCTATAGTACGTGGAGACTTTAAGACACTGAAAGTGAAACGTGGTGATGTTACGAAACGGCAAAGTATTTAAGATTAGGCGATCACTACAGTGAGGGCAGTGACCGAATTCCGCATTTATACCGCTAATTCATGCAAGAGCATCCTATGTGGCCGAGCTACAGACACAGACTCAACCATTTATATTCACGCCAGATCGCGATGTAGCTTTAGAATACTTAAACTATCAAATTTGTGCGAGGACAAACACATTTATGACAGGAGAAAATGCTCTGTCAAAAACAAACTAAATTCACATACGAATATATGTAGGTACAATGACTCTTTTGATAGATTGATATAACAAAAAATATGGTATACTTTATAAAATTTATTAGAAATTGAGCTAGTGTTTCTCTAAATAGCGGTTTTTAAATGTATTGGTTTTTTTTTTAATATACTATTGTACCTAATCGCTCAAAATCGCAATTACTGCGTGAATATTTCAATCGGGTCAGACTTTTCAACAATTGAACAATGAGCATTCATGTTGCCCCGGACATGTTATTCCCGTACGTCAAGAGGACCAAGCGATGAAAGATTTTTATCATCGCCCGAATCAAGAGAAGCGACGTAATCGATTTCAACGTATCAAAGCTGAAAAGTTGTATTTGAAGATGACTTAGGAATAAAATGGGATCAACAATGACCTATCCATTGGAAATAGTGAAGCTACAACTCGTAAATCATATGAATACCGGCAATTGCAAATTATTAATATTAGCGGTCATTTTACACTTTTTTTACGCACCAATCTAATCCAATATATCAAAATAACTAATTACTTCTATGTAGATAAAATAGATCATCGTATTTCTCGACCAAAACATAATTCAAATATGCTTTGACAAGTCATTTAGATAATATATCTTAACTC
Organism: Fabriciana adippe; assembly: GCA_905404265.1. Classification (NCBI taxonomy): domain Eukaryota; kingdom Metazoa; phylum Arthropoda; class Insecta; order Lepidoptera; family Nymphalidae; genus Fabriciana; species Fabriciana adippe. Next base: position 2,511,142 of record FR989993.1, read on the forward strand.
AAAGTAATTTTCAATTTATTTTATAATCCGACTCACATATAGACGGGAGCCAGGAGCGACAAAGCTCCTTTGAAACCTACTAGTTCAACACCTGCTACTGACTGGGATTTTTTTACGTTTTACGGTAAAACACGAGTAAAAGGAATAAGTTTTTATCTCTACTAATAAAATTGTAAAACTATTAAGATAGCGTGAAATGTCAGTATGGTATAACTAATTTTAATATAATTAACACTATGTTGCAAACTGGATTTCGGTTTTATTTAAAAAAAAAAAAAAAAAAACAAAAAAAAACTTTTGACTACGCAATGTGCGGATGTTCAATCTTACTCGTACGTACAGAAGTCGCTTATTATAGAGGCACGCTTAAATCGTCTCGATTACTGTAGCTAAAGCAGAATGAAAGGCCGATTCATTCATAATAACGAATCAATAGTTACACACGAAACGACTCCCAATTCCGAACCATCATTCGGAAATCTACAACCGGTTTCTGACGTTAATTATGAACCGATTTTGAATGTGATTACTCGCTACCGATCGCTTTCGACACCACTGATGATAGACATCGATTCCATTCATAGATTTTGACGAATGATTAATTAAAGATCGTAAGCAAATTGATTTTGGGTTAAACATTATAATTATGATAAAAAATTAAAATAAATTGCTTTTAATGAGCAGCGAACGCGAGATGTGTAAAATTTAAATGGTTAATCTGTAATTATTATGTCGTCCAATCCGATTTACTTGTCAATTTCGATTCGCAATTACTTATGTATATGCAACACTTATTACAATTCGAAAGTCATTTATCCAAAATCCAACTGGAATCCTTCTAAACGATGTAACTTAAAGAACTATTTACAATAAGTATAATAACTATAGTAGCATATGTACTCTTTTTACAAGCTTGTCTAGAACGTGACTATTCCCATATATCGATATAAAATCGATGCCAATTAACAGTAAACTCTAGTCCTGAACTACCGTTGTGGATGATGAGACATATGGGGGTGAGATAAATGTGCGTGAGAGTAGGGTTGTCCTAATGAGCTGAGTGGGAGAGGGGACGGGCATGGGGGGTGTTGATGGTACTGTTGCAACGGTGAAGGGGCTAGCCCTGGGTGATGCTCTATGGGATACTGCGCGGAGCCAGCGTACGCCAATTGCCTCACCTTCATATCGTCGTCTACTACGTTATACGTGAGCTCGGTTTCCTCGAAGCCGGTGGCGGCCATCCTCTGCTCGCTAGTAGTCGGCGGATCCGGAGAGTTGAGACACGTCTGAATGAGTCTCTTTCCTGAGTCCGAGGTGATCATTGGTTGAAGCTTTCTCGTGGCAAATGTGTACACGTGTCCAGTTTCAGAAGCGACTAGTAGCATGACTTGTGTTCCCGTCAAAGTTGACAACTCGTAAGCCTGAAAGGAATATCATTACATTAATTATGTTCATTTAGAAGATAAAAAAACATTACGGTTATTTCAATTATAATTAAAAATATTTTTAGAGACTTGAAATATTTGCGAATACGCAATATAATATTAATAAACTATAAATAGGATATTTTTTATGAAAAATGCAGAATCATTGTTCTTGAGAGCATTTGATATACCTAACAGGTTCTTGTTCAAATAGATTACCATGTCACAGACTGGTTAGCATTTAAAATGACACATTGGCGTTAATTTAAATTCAGGATCACTATCGCAATCTTGCTCTAGTAGGTCACAACTTAGATGCATATTTTAAGCTATTAAATAAGAGCATTAACAAGACATCCGATAAAATAAAGAATATAACTTTCAACGCTCACATAAAGGTGACTTCGTGAATACAAAAGCAGTACATCACTCGCTGGATCTAATAACATATTTATTTGGATTATGGAAAACAGCATTTCTAACCTTTCACCTCTCCCACGCTCGTCCAAAGTAAACCTACGTTTTCGGGTGCTCTTATATTTGCCGCAGGAATTATCACGCCTACTGGCGTCACCTACTCGGTTTAAAACAGTTTACATATAACCAGGCTGATTTCAACTTTAAAAGTTACCAAATAAAGAAAAAGTTGATTTAAAATCTTTGGAGATTGACAGAACGGAGTCAGATATATCAGTGGCGCCTAAATTAATGTTAAGCAGAAAGTAAACGTTGGAGTATAACCAATATGAGTTTGTAATTCTTGATTTTACTTTTGTTGTCAATATGCATTCTCATTTATTATTTTTCGATGATTATTTGTAAGTTCATTTAAAAATTAAGTTGTCATATTAAAACCCTTTCTCGACAGAATAAATACGCAACGTACATTGTACCCGTTAATATGGTAAATACAACTTTTCATTCAGATATATTTGGTTATGGTTGTCTTTAACGATAATATTGTTGAATTAATAAGAATTAAAAATCTACTACCTACTATTTAAAGAAACAAATTTCCCCAAATGAATATTACCAAAGTTACTATTTCCCTAACATTTTATATTTTCGGTTTATTTTTAAAGCTATTGGTTGATACGGTTGTTGTAAACATACGAATTAAACGTATTCTAAATCACAATCATTTGTTATTAATAAAATTACTGTTTAATGAAACAGGTAAAACCGATAGTAATCACGGCAGCTCATTTCCTGTTTAGACATACCGTATAAATACATGTGTTTTATATAGATCGTGCATAAAAATTGAACCAATCATCGAGCAAGAACTCGAAACGCATGCATAAAGATTTACATGTCGATTTTATAATGCGTCAAGATCTAAAATCTCTTATTTTTATGGCAATTATATACATATCTATGTATTTATACTAATACTAGCGACTTACCCTTGCTTCGCACGCGTTGCGTCCCTAGGTATGATTTAAATAGATACAAATAGTTAATGCGAATGTATCTTAGGAGATAGACGTATGCTATTTCGGACTTTTCTGTAGCCCTTTTTAAGACCTAGAATTATCTAGTACATTATTTTGATGTATATCTTAAGGTTTAATCAACGTTAGCCAAACTTTCTAAGGACGACTCGATATAACCAGTTATTTTGTTTTCCCGTGGGAATAAAAGATTTTGCTGTAGTAAGATATGACCCGAGTAATAAGTTATCACTACACAAAATTTAGTTAAAATCGGTTCAGTACTTTTTGCGTGAAACGCGCACACCCAAAGAAACAAACAGACAAAAAAAATACTATAACTATTGTTTTGGGGTCTATATTCTGTACATAGTACGTTACTGTCATTGTTTTCAAAAAATATTTCATGTACAGATTTCGCTAAGTTCCTATTTTATTATATGTAGGTATAGATTACAAAGTTGAAGAGATTGCTTTTTTCGTTTGTTCTTTTAAGCACGCTTGTCTTTGGAACTAGCCGACCAATGCGCAAAATTATTTTTACTTCTTATAACCTATTTAGTAAGGAAGATTTATAGGCTAAACTACGAGAGCGGAGCGGAGAAAATATACATATATGTATGTATAAACTACGCAAGCGATATCGTGTGCAAGATCTAATTTAATAAAAATGATTTAATCCTTATATATAAATCATAATGATAAAAAATAAAACTCGTTTACTAATAGCAACAACGATTTGATTTGAAACCCTTGTTTAGGGTTCCTTACCCGAAGAGCATCAACGGAACCCTATTACTAAGCCTTCGGTGCTCGCCCGTCAGTCAGAGGGTTGCATCTCATGAACCGTAATAGTTAGAGTTGAAATTTTCACAGAGTGTATTTCTATTGCCGCTATAACAACAAATAATAAAAAACCAAGATGGCGAGTTTCGAAAAAGCTACCATTCAAATTAAAAAAAAAAAACGATTATTATTAAATAAAAATAGTATTTTTCCTTTAGAAATATTAAGCAATACGCTGTGCATTTTTCGTAATATAAATTTGTTTATAAGATATTAAATGTACGTATTAAAATAATACCTTTTTTCATGTACTTTAATCTAACATAGCAAATTCTTTACATTATCAATATCATCATCAAAATAAAACCTTACAATTGCTCACTGGACCTATCACGATCTCATTCCCTGTGATTTTAAAGATGGACGGACGGACATGTAAATGTCAGATGATAAAAAAAAATCAATCATATACAATTCCATTTGTTTGTACAAGCGGCATTTGAAAACGACTGTATCTATGAAAGATCTATAATTCTATGGGAAAAATTTAATTTTAGGCACGGTTTTAATCCATAATTTAGTGTATTATAAAACTTATAGGAGCTTTATAATACCTACACTAGATTTTTGTTATTTTTTGCCGATTATTTAGCAGATTCTGTTTTGTACAAAACTAAGTCCAAGATCTCAATCTAATAATGTATTGATATTATTATTACTACTTAGTTCTCACCTACAATAGTTCTAGTTGAAAAAGTTCTCAGAAAGTTTGTCTTATTGCTAAGCCATTTATCGTATGATAATCAGTAAAGTTAAGCATGTGGGAGCTTTAGAAAGGTACGTACTAAAAAAATAGGGCTGATCTCGAATAAAAGATATTTCTGGTTTTTTGCAAAATGAGATATAAAACTGTAAAGTCAGAAGTTAAAAACTGTACAGTTATTTTAATATAAGGACTTTTAATATTACGTAATGTAAACTGATAATCTAAATACTTAATTGTCAACATTTTTGAGCTAAAAAGTCAATTAGATCTTATGAAATAAAAGAAAAGGCTGAACGAAATTTTTCATTGCCACCAATAATTATGAATAACAAAAAAAATAAACATGAAAAAATTAAGATTCACATACTCTATTAAGATTTAACACATTTCCCCCGTACCTAAGCACGTTGTGTATGTTAAAGTTTCAATGTTTTAGTATGCAGCATGATACGACAGGACCGAGTTATCTTTCATTATACGTACAGATAAAAGCAGTAATTGATTAAGTTCAAGATTAACTGACGAGCAGTGTGAAACTGGCTTTTAGAAAAAATATGTGTACCGAGGAGTGGCGGTGTCGTTATTGGAGCATAATTGAATTTCGCGACAACCCATCTTCAACTTAAAGTTTCATCGATAAAGTTACATTTATTTTACACTTCCCACCCATATTTGCAACGTCGCAACAATGATTGATGATAAGACAGTAATTAGCGACTGCAACTCGATTAAAAGTTTTGAAGAAATAAACCTTACTTGTACGCAATACGTCACTGTATCTCGCATTGTTTTCGATACCGAAATTGACAATTACAAATGCACATTTAATGAGCTAAGCTTATAATATGATTAACGAGAGAAATTTTTGCGCGTATCGACATTAAAAAATTGCAAAGTATATTTTTACCGCTATATGGCATTTCTCTTGATTGAATGCTTGAAATGGCATCCAATTACTGAAGCTCTTGACTGTTACGAGATTTCTTTGGCCTCCGATCTACCGATCATAACGCCTTCATCTCTGACAGTTATTTCATATTTTTTGCTAATGATGAAAATTCGGACAGTCTTTTAATGTTCCCGGTATCGATTATAGCGTATGATATATACCTATTTAAAAAAGTAAATATATGATGGAAATATAAAATTTCAAATGTATCGTAAAATGATGAAACAGACAGCTTCTGGTTAAACGGAAAGCACGCGATGATATCTTATTTAAAACTTCGAAGTGATAACGCAATTATAATATTAAGTCATTACCAATAGCCGTTACGAGATGGATAAAGTACTTAATTTTATACATCATGTATAGGAAAAAAGAGGACACAAAATTATCTTCAAACATGATTGACAGATGTAGTAAAATGAAATTCACTTGAAAACCTTCATTACTTTATTGCAAAAGTGCATAAATTTTCTCTCTTTAACATAAGATGACATAAAGAGTCACTCGTCATAAATTTATTTGACGAGTCGACTGTTTAATGAATATTTTTAATGCATTCAACAGGGTTTCTTAAAAATATGATATTGCAAAGTTTTGTAACTTATGTTAATGTTTAAATTTTTCATTATATTGTATTATCAGAATGGCCGAGTTCAAGATTTTTCAGAAGCAGAATTTTATTGGCTTTGTAGGACTTATTTTGCAAAACACATAGAAGAGATATTAAGCTGCCTTCGAATCACAGCAACTATAGAAGCAAAAAACAACATTTCATTACAAAAAATCTGGTTCGGAATTTTCATAGTAGCTACCTCTTGTATTTACTATACAAAATTCCACGAACCATTTTCAGAAATTCAAACAATAACCCCTACATAATATGGTCTTCAAAATTAAATACTTACATACAACATACTAATAAAACGTTAAGTGCACCAAAACGGGATTTATGGTCTGTAATAAATGTTCGCGAGGTGATTTTTATTTTGCTATCATTTTAATGGTAATAAATAAAAGAGTTGTTTGGATAATCGTTGAATAATTTTTAATACCTTTGTGTATTTTATATGCTGTACTTGAATTTAACTCATTCAAAGCACAAAACATAAAATAAAACAAAAAAAAGCGCCTTTTCATGAATATGGGACACGTTATAAAAGTTTTAATAATACTATACTCAAAAAGTCAATTCAAAGATTTCATAAACACAGAGATCATAATCGAGACCTTCTAGTAAGCTCCAGTACTACAGACTTTCAACGAACCTTACTACGCATTTCGTTTTTGTAGTTGTTTCATATTTAAAATTCATCTCGTGTACAGAGTAAAGGAAAATATCATAAGGAAACCGGCTGGAAAGTTCTGAGAAATGTCATAAGTGGAGCAATGTAGAGGATCAAAATTATACTCCTGTTATATCTTTCTCCTAAAATAGTGGAGAGTGGAGTTGGAGTAATACTGCTACTACTTATGCTATTGTCCATCTCCAAATATTTACAAGTCTTATGTAGCCTAAAAATTTGAACTTTTAATTCCATCGAAACTTTAAGGAATTCGAAACAGGATTACCACTTGATAATATTTATTTCTTTAAATAAGTATTTCAAAATTTAGTTACATAATTTCCAATTAACTTTCGCATAATTAAAAACATCAAGAACGTACATAATGTTTAAAGACAGGGTGTTAAAACTTTCACCCAGTCAAAATTCCTACCGCTTGTTAGGCTAATTCCTCATGGCGTAACTTAATCCATCGAGAAAAAAATTAATTATATATACTGATTGACAGATCCGCTTCTCAATTGGATCATACAATCTACCGCTAAGATCGTGCTCGAAATGATTAAAAAAAGCTTTTAATCGTTCAGCAATAAGAACATATGATGGTTAAGATTTGTGTGAGCGGGTGTACAATTTTTGGAAAAATTAATATGATCCAGTTAAGTCAAAAGTGATTGTAGTATCAGGTGCAAGTAATCGAGAACCTGAATCTGCGCGTGCGCAGAATGATAAACACCTTTAAGAGCTTACTGGTCAAATCAATGTTACCTTACATTGTTAAAATTAGCAAGGAAATTATTATAAGATGACTTTTTTAACTAACAATTCTACGTCTTCAATTTTCATTTACTTAACATTTTTTTCTTAATTTCTTTGCAAGAATTTCTTGACCGGGTTCATGATATAAATAATCATTAATAATTAATCTGCGTTTTATAATTATACGATATTGTTTACAAATTAAATTACACTAACGTATGATGATATGTTATTTGACGACACGTTTGGTTCAGTTTGTAGTGACCCTACTTGCTCTGCCAGTGGTCGAGGGTTCGAGTCCCGCTGAGGGCATTCATTTGTGTGATGAGCACGAATGTTTGTACTATAGTCATGGGTATTATTTATATTCATAATATGTATGTATTTAAAGTTATATGTGTAGTGTATCAACTATCTGGTATCCATAACACAAGCCTCGTAGCTTACCATGGAACTAGATGGTGCTGTATTAATGTCCCAACATATTTATTATTATTATTATTAGTATAATTTAGATTTTAGGATGCATTATATTGATAACGATATATATTTTCATAGCTTGGCTTTACATAAAATATACTTAACTTAAGATGATAATGATCAGAAAGTAACAATTCTTATGTACATAGGTACTTAATTACAAAGAGGGCGCCCTCGAATTTTAAGATTTCTTATTCTCAAAAACCAAAATTCCGTAGCTGTTTTAATTTATATTAAAAAAAAAAAAAACAAGAACAAGATATTAAAAAATCAATTGTTGAAATACTTCTTGTTCAAACTGGATCACTTTTACAAACTTAATCATCTACTTATGCAGTTCTTTGCGATATGGCTGTCATACTCTATATTTAACGCTGTTCTGTCAAAACTAGTATTATTGATTACAAAACAAGTTACATTGAAGTCACCGCAAAATTATTTGAATGGTATTAATAATATTACTACGACATTGATGATAAAAAATGTTGACATGATTTTAAGTGTATGAAGAATTAGTAAATATCGCATAAATGATATCATGTATGCTTTTTATCATAAGCTATTTAAAGGAGCTTAAAGTGCGGTGCATAATAAGCCTAAAGCGATTTGATGTTATAGGTACATACTTTTTTTGGCACGTTTGGAAAAAATATGAGAGTAAAATTTTTAAAATGCACGCACACACCGACAGTCATAAAGCGACATGATGAAGTTAGTTGCATTCCTTTTACAAACAGAGAGTTGTGACATACGGGGTGAAATCTTCAGCTATTTTTGTTTTGTTACGCCAAAGAAGTATATCTTCTTACGTGCGTACATAAGTACACAGACACGTTTTTTTCTGTATGTTGAAATGAAATTGAAACTATTTCTTTTTACTTGACTGTGACGAAAACCAAAAGGAGAGTAGAAAGACTCGCAAAAATTACAAAATATTATACCTGTCTCCAATTGCATAAAGCTATTTGTTTTCTTCTTTTTAATTTGCATTTTACACTGACTTACTTTTTTTAATTAATTTTTTTATTTTAATTTGAGCAATACTTGAGTTATATAGGAAATACTCTATATTTTACCCCCACAATGTAAGTAACTTAGAAACGACGTAGATTTTTATTAAAATTTCCTTAGTGTAAAACCAGATGACTATTTAGTACCTTAGTGCACAATTATTATTCATACTAATTTAATAAATGTTAAATTTGTGAGTGCGTGTGTTTGTTACTCGTTCACACTAACGACTCAAAGTATTTGAATTGCACTTGAAGTGGAAAAAGCTTATTATATTCTAGATTAACATAAAAGCTACTTTTTATCGACGCACCTATCACGCAAACTTGCAATAAAATATACAATTCACATAACTACAAAATATTGGACTTTATGTAAGTTTCTCTTAAAATATATATTTTTTAAATACTTTTTAAATATGTTGGGACATTAACACACAACACCATCTAGTTCCATGGTAAGCTGCGAGGCTTGTGTTACGGATAGGTACCAGATAGTTGATATACTACACATATATAATTTTTAAATACATACATATTATAAATATAAACACCCATGACTGGAGTACAAACATTCGTGCTCATCACACAAATGAATGCCCCCAGCGGAACTCGAACACGCAACCGCTGTCACAGCAAGTAGGGTCACTACAAACTGAGCCAAACGTGTCGTCAAATAGAATATAGAATATATAATAAAATTTAAATAAAAACACGTAAGTATAATGACACTCCACCACTTTAAAATTTATGATTTTGTACCGCAGTTCCTAAACAAGAACGATGTGATAAAAACGGCACTTTTTGTTTGCTTAGAAGATACAGAATCCGATACCGCGATAGCTAATAGCTCTATAAAGGAGATAATCATCTTTTTACCTGGAAAACTAAATACTTTAAAATAACACGATAACACTATAAAATCTAATATTCTTTATATTTTATTAGACTTTTTCACGCACTTTGAAAAGTTTTGCAAACTTAACCTATAATTTATGATACATTTTTTTTTTTTACAATTATCATTAACTTTGTTAAAACATGGTTATTGGAGGATTAAAGAAGCAAACTTTTAATGTGTATATGTATAGATTACTACTAAAGAGTTCACTGATTTTAAATCAATTACTGAGGAAGTAAAGCAAAGTTTTTCGACATGTTATGTTATATTAGAAACAAAGGTATAAAAAACCAAAAATTGTGTTAAAAATGTTATTTAAGAGAAAAACTGTGTAAGAAAACATTAGAACAAAAAACAAATGCAACTTCGTAAAGTATTTCATATTTTATGTGAAAGGAGTTATTTTATGTAATATACATATAATGGAGAACATAAACCATTTTACAAATATATTATCATTCTTAAACCGGATTTGAACATGAATAATGTGAAGTAATAAATTTTAAGTCACTATGAAAGTGTGAAAATTTTAATTTAATTGATGACGACAATTAAACTTAAATATCAATTTAATTTTTTGAAACAATTTTTGCATATCGAGACCTATTTCTCTTACAAAATCAACTTTATGACTCAATACTAAGTGTAACACCAAGATAAATCTTAACTGACAAGAGCAATTTACAGACGTCTTCCAAAAAAGTCCATGCATTTATGTCCATTTATGATTTTTTATAGTTATTTTGATCATTGCAAATATAATAATGATTACAAAATTTAAAAAATAGCTGATATGATTCTGAAAGATAAAAACAATTTGGGACAAGGCATTAAGAGATGTGACATTTCTCGACAAGTGCGACTTGGTACGGCCAGGAAAAAATCACTAATTGCAAGTACAATGGAGTACAAAGCGGCCGCTCTTCCCACGGAGCATCACAACGTGCGTGCCGAACATTTCGAGGGTGCTTGTCTTTTATTGCCAAAAATTAATGCCCAGTAAACAGTCTTTAATTGCAATCCACTTGGACAACGCATGGACGAAGCGCCGGCATAAGAATTTTTAGGGAAAAACTGTGATGGAAAGTACAAAATTTCATTTTGACTGATAATTTGTGCCTTGGAGGAAAATTAGCCAGTATAATCCCACTGCAGTGGAAAAAATTGAATGCCAATTCTTTCCGTATTAAACTCCTATAAGTAATCGAGAATATTCAACGTTTTCTAATAAATCCTTATCGCCGTCCATGTTTATAAAATTGATTGAACAAAATTATACATTTATTAAAATAGTTTCATATATTGTTTAACCGTTAGCTGTGTAAATAATAAAACAACGTTTCCATTTAATCTTCTTGATAAAGTATATTTTATTTTTAATTACTACAAAAATACCAAGATGAAATGAACGATTTCATTTTAAAGTACCTTATCAGTTATGAGTAAGTATCCCCATATTATGTTTTCGAATACTATGTAAAGCAAAATTATAGCCGAGTATACTAATGTAAATTTAATTCGAGAAGCAAATACGCATTAAAACAAATACACGAACTAATGAAATGCAAAGTGCGCCTGCGGCGTTAAATTGAAGTCGTTTAACATGGTCTAACTTACGAGCTAGTTCTGAATAATTATCGACGTATGCTTGTACTTTTATCAAGATGTTACTACTTTGATTAAACAACCAATAATAGAACCTAATTTGTAATTTATTGATTCTATAGTAATATTCAATAATAAAGTACCTACTCGAATTTTTTTTTAGGTTTTGGGCAAAAAAAAAAAACAAAAATATAACCAAACATCTTTTAGTAACTAATTCTTGTCAGTGCCAATTTCCCTGATATAAGAAACACATAGGTATGTATTTGTATAAATTTTGTATAAATTTTCATTCCGAAGTAATGAAGACACAAAGTTTCGCATTTATAATATTGATGTGGTATCATATGTATATCAAACTGAGAGCAAAGTCTATTCAAATGAAACGAATCTAATGTTTAGTTTTTAGTTGTACTACATTGCCTATATTTTCGACACATCGAGAGAGCAAGACGTATAAGTTATTTAGGCCCTTAATACTTTCACTACCGATGCGGGTGAATAGCCATTATCTTCGCTCTGCAAACCGCAATTCCTATGATAATGAGCCAACCTAGACACGATAGGATTGTAGCGTTGACTTCAGTAGATATATGTACGTCATACTAAGTTTTTGCATAAGCCGCATTAGAATCCTCAAATCAATAACTAAAGACACCAATCCTAAATGTCCAGATGTAGTATAGGTATTCTACTATATAGTGTTTATATCTACACTTTAAAATAACGACAGGCAAGTTGACGACTGTAATATAATATGTAAATGTTACAATTTTGCTATTCCTTGAAAAATCATAATATACCAAGAAAATTTATTAGATTTATTTATTTACATTGCAGTTAATGAGTAACTACGCCCTTCAATTTCCACATAAGAATTTCCTGCTCCTCGCTGGCTGGTGGTCAATAAAAAAATCTTTTATGTAAAAAATAACTACTACTAGAGTAATTGTCAATCAAAGCTCCGCAACCAGATGTCCAGATGTAGGAAACATATTCATATATTATTGGTCTATGTACGGGCATAATAAACATTTCATGAATAATGTAAATCAGTATCAACCTGTGAAATTAACAATCGTTAATACTCAATATACACCCATATAAAGGAATCAAATTTAAAGACTAACGAGGCACGTGTTGTAGTAAAAATACGATACATAGCACCAGGGACAGAGGAAGCCCCAAAAACAGGTTATGAAAGGCCAGGTTGCCATATTTGTGAGCAGTTGTCGAGTGGATTAATCGTAAATGGTTTAAACGAGCCTTCTGCCTGATCACAGGCCACGTGGCTTTGTTTGCCAGCTCTAGCTTTACGTCATTCTACCTGCATGCAAGGATGCTTTGCGTAACAGCCGTACAGTTACATATGCGATAAGATTTTATATTTTTTTCAAATGGTAAAATTATATTATAATTATTAATTACATTTCCGCCGGTAAATATTATTTTGCATACAGTGAAGAAGTAAATTACAAAATCTGACAATGACAATGCAAATTCAAAACGACAAAAGTTACTTAGTTTGTTTTGAGACTGTCAGAGACCGAAAAAATGATTGCAGAAAAAAAGTTATAATTTAGTATGGACCAGTCAGTCGGTCCAACTTTTTTTGAATATTTATACAGTATAAATGTAAATTCGAAATTGACAATACCTACATAAAAGGTATAAAAGCTGTATACTTTAGAGAGCTTTAGATTTAAGTTTGATGGTATTTACTATTTACCATGAATGAAAGGGTTACTGTAATTTATCACATAAAACCGAAAAATGGAAGGCATGGCGTCGAGGTAGTAGAAGTAGACTGAGTAATGGCTAGACCGATTAATTTAACCGACACTTAAATAATAATTACTGAGCGCTGCAACCAGAGCATTATCGTAACTCCAGTAGCAAGTGGATTGCGTCCAAGAATAACAACTTTGGTGCATTTAATATAGAAGTGTTTTGTGAAAGGTACACAGTAACAGCGGTTTTTAAAAGGGTTTACAACAATAATTAAAACGTACATATGATCACTTAATTACCTGTATAATTTTGAAAAAATAATGGTAAGTAACGTGACACAGTTGGGTTTCAAAAATATTTTATATAATTAACATTAAATTGATTATATCGATATGAACGGTGGTTTTGGTTTTATACGCTTACCGAATAACTTGAAAGTATTTATGAAAGTAAAAAATAAAACTTATGATAATGTTATTCTTAAAAAGTTCTGAACCAAAACTGATAACTAAATACAATTTAAAAGCAACAATGCCCAATTCATAGAACAATGGGACAATACTTGATTCAATAGAGCTATATATTCTTGGTGGGCAATGCATAGTTATAAGATTAAACCTAGTGTCACATGCAAATTTAATGACATACAATTGCTATCAATACCAATGGTGCCGATAATTGGCCGTTTATAGGCTAGTTACCATTTCATTCATAAACAAGCGCCATTACTTTATGAATGGCCGTCCAGCTATGCCCTTAATTTATTGTGTCAGCCGAGCAACTTCCATAAGTTTCCTGTTCGCCTATTACCATTTATCGAATGTTGTCCACGCAAACTATCATTTTGTAGGCGCTAACTTGACCTTGATTTATGAAGTTCATTGAGAAACATTACCAAGTTTTAAGCGCGTCCAATTACCTGCGGATACGAGCTCACTTAAGATCGGAGTTATTGCTGCGAGCGACGTTACGTAGGTAGCACCGTAATGTAGAGATGAATTTATTAAATTTACATTCAATTCATTACTGTGACGTGAAAAAACAAATATCTCAACTATTAACCGAGCTTATGAGCATAAACCTGTCCACCTGTTAATAATTCCCTACTTAATGGCTTCTCATGGTTGAATAAATTTTAGTGCTAAATAAACAAGCTTTATCTGCGATCTCCACAATGCAACGGGTCCGAGGGTAACAGGAGCCGACTGAAGCGCCGCGACGACGATACCATCACGCCGATATGCATCAAGGAAGACCAGTTGTCAATACATTTCACCTGCGAACTAAACCAACTTGATGGCCTGTCTGTGACCAGAACGAGTTCCCATGAATTGTGTTGATTCCAAGACATTTTATACTTCTGTAGGACAAGTTGTAGTAATTTCTGTATTTACGTGGTAATTTATCTACTAACTATCTACCCAAACTTAATGTGAATAATATTAACTTTTTGTTACACTTAAATGAGTCTTTTTTAAATTTTCTAAGATCAGTTAAATACTAAAGCTTATAAAGCAGTAAATTGCTAACTTTGTTTAAAGCTTATGCAAATCTGAAAATTTACTAGCCATATTTACTGTACAATTCAGACGTCCATGCCAGTGGTTCCAATAAAAAGTTCGGCTGAACCAAGCGCCTCTAAGAGATGCCGCTCTCCCTAAAAGGATAATAATACGTCGTTTCCATGCTCTCGACCTACGGCGAATGCTCAGGACTCCGGGAGAAATGTAAATTGTCCTGGCACCTGACAAATAGCTTAATTAACGACTAACACGCGACACGTGAATTATTGAGATTATCCGAATGGTTCATTATAGAACTTGCAGCGCACCGTTTATTATGCACAATTACAACCAGTTTTATGATCGTTAAAGCGTCAGTAGGTCGCTCTAGATTTTTTCTTGGAGACTATAATGAACGTTTGATAACGAGCAAATTCTGAAAAGATTCCATTAGTAACATTTTAAATGGTTAGTTCAAACACACTACAATTTAAAGCTTACAACATGGATATTTAATAAAATAAACATCAGGAGCTGAAGGAAACGATCTAGGTGCCCACGTGCAATAATTTAATTGAGGCATTAAATTTCAAGGTTATAATAGGAATTATGTAAAGAGATTTGTTTTTTTTTTCGCAACGCAATGCGTCAGTAGGCGTCACGTGGGCGCGCACGTGATGACTTTGTGACTTTGTAGCATAAAACTACACAACCGCTAGCGTGGGCGACCATCGCAACACTGACTCAAATAAAGCCTCCTAAGCAGTATTCCAATTTAAAGCAACATTATAACTTAAGAAAACCATAGGAAACTGTTTGATTTTTCTAAACTTCACACGTCGTTCATCGCATAATATGAACTGGACTTACAACGTCAACCTTGATTTAATGATCAAGGCTGCGAAAAAAATGGGTTCGTTTGAAGGTAGCGCCTGTAGCACGCGACGTCCGTGGCGAATTCCAGTTTTACATCAAATCGTCAACCATTCCGGGAAACAATGACAGTAAAAACGATTTGGTAGTTCAATTGCATAACGATGCTGACGAAACTCGAGCTTTCCCACCGAAATCTGGATGTTTGGTGTATTTTTTAATTGACGAAAAAACGACATCGCGACGCTGTGCTCGAGCCGCAATAAAATAAAAACTTACTCGTTAATGTTTTATGTATGATATTCGCGATGCCAATACATTATGGATGGGGCCCCGCTGGCTACGTTCGGATATTTTGACGGAACGCCAGATATCGAGGGGCACTATGGTGGGCGAACTTCTTGGTGTTTTTTCGTGACAACTTTAACTGATAAGATCTGCTGCCGAATAACGACCGTGCGTGGTCGTGTTTCCATTATTCCAATTTTAGTATGTTAAATTATTTTAAGAAATAAATAATTAACTTTGTACTTTCAGAATTCGGCTGAATCGATTTATGAATTTTAAAATACATTTACTACATTACTTTTCTGAAGCTAGCCCGCCTTGACACGTTTACACGACTTAAACAAAGCCTAGAAATGTTTAAAATATCTGTGGAATGGTGATTAAAATGTAAAATACCTTGGTATTTTTATATCCACACGACTAAGCGGCTAAAATGAAAACAATTTCAATTTACAAACTTTAATGACCAAAACTTCGTTCGTTACAACTAGACTCGAAGGACCAATTTCATCAAGCGAGTAGCTGCAGGTGTCCACGACTAGGTTGGTCATAAAGCTTACGTGCTAAACGTAATTTATCCCATACATTAAGGGATTATAGTAATTATGTACTGTTTCGCAGCACAGCGAATAAATTTCTCACTTGAACATGAAGTGTACGGTTTAAAAGAATTATAAACTCGTGCATGCGCTGCGAGTTACACATTAATATCTATATGAAGTAATCTTAAAATATGGACAGTCACAACACAAGAAAGCTGCTAATTCAAATGAAATCTTTTGCTCGTCCCGATTAACACAACACTTGTTCAATAAAAAGCGTCGTTAGACATGGCAGAATGTCGTTCATCAATCATTGTATGTGATTACTAGCAACTGTCGAAAAAGAAGGGAATAAATGCAGATATTCGTCGAAGGAACGTAGTCGTAAAATCCCACGGATTGATCCCGTACTCGAAAACCGGCTCCTGCCACGTCACACTTACGCCTCACTTTACACATAGGTTTTAAAACAAGAACTTTAGCGGCCTATAGCTACTAATACTTTAGCTTTAATTCAAATTGGACTACTAATAAAACTGAGGAAGTTTTTATATCCGTGTGTGTGTATGTCTGTTATTCCTTCACGTTGTTCTTTCTTTTTAAAATTTGTCACGCAAAAACGGCTAGACAAATTTTAATTAAATTTAGTAAACAGGCTACGGTGAAATAACCATCGACGCAGCAGAGGAAAGCTTGGGTAAATCACTAGTTTAGATATAACTGAAAAGGTTTAAGTATAAAATATTCATTATATTGCGAATTCTTACATACAACAATTAAAATAATAAGTTAAATTAAATTATTATTTATTATTAATTAATATGATTATTATTAATTATAAAAGTATATAAAATATAGTTAATTGCCCGCTTCAGCCCTTATATTGGAGTTATCAACTGTGTTTGTCCACAAGGTGCTCATTACAAGCGATAATGACTGGATCTATCTGCAAGTGTAATGTGATCGCGCTTCGGAAGAAAGAAAACTTATTTCTTATCTAAACTGAATTTTATTAGCTTTACCCAGAAAGCGAGAGAATATAGAACATTTAGTTAGAACCAGAAAGCTCAACAGTAAGCTTTTTAATTACTTTAAACAAAATTATTCAAAAATGTATATTTCATCTTCAACATGGCCTGAACTTTTATTACAAAGAAAGCTACGTGACACACCATAAGTATGAAATATGGCATATTCATGCATCTGCAAGAATTAACGAGCCCTTATAACACTTAATTATTATTAAACTATGAACAAAAAATCTATTAACACAACGGTTAAAAGTTTATTTATATTCTCATTCGGTAAATTATAGGCGCTTCTGCTAGGCGTTTCGAGAAAATAGGATCCTTATAATGTGTCGTATATGAAAAAAGCAGATTTGGCACTCATTGCCATTGAAAATAAGGGTTGTAATTAAAAATATACCAATATACCGTATCTCCTCATGTCGCCAACCGTACGCGCCTTCGGGTAATTACACGGAGATCGTCTTTAATTAAAATTTTCGGATACTTCGCGGGTTTTAAACTTCAAAGGCAATTTTCGTACTCTAATTACTCACAATATTATTTTTATGTTACAAAATAATGTTGGTTCCAAGTTTTTAAGTCTCTTTAATACCCTATTCATTTCATTATTCAATCCAATTAAAAGTGATACGTCGAATTGTGAAGAAATAAGGTTATTTTTTCCACATGCATAGCATACATGGCATTAAAATTCGTCTGGCAACACAATCGCTTGTTACATTTGATCAGAATTCGGGTAATGGTGCTTCATAATCGTGCGCGTTACAGCGATTTTCTCGAAATCCCGCCTCGAGAGCATTTTAGTCGTGATCGTCGAACCCTTTGATACCACCGACGACTAACGAACTAGTCTGGTGGATAAATTCGCCGATAAGTCCGACGATTAATCGGACAATGTCCAATGTCCGTCCTCTTGCTAATCAGTCCTAACCGACTGTCATCTGTCTATACCCTCGCGAATAAGATTGATGTTCGAATCGATGTTTAATCGATCTTAAAGTGCTTCTCAATTCGTGTGTGCACCAATTACTCGACCGAATCGTCAAATAAATGCGTCTTTTTAATTATTATCGATTTAAACGATTATAAAAAAGTTTTTATACTTTATATATCTGCTACTACCTAAACATAAATATATATCTATAGGTAAAGTAAAAAACGTTAAACCCCTCCTTAAGGACGCGAGGACTATGAATTTTGGTATAGTTAAAATTTATATTGTAGGCAGTAGAAAGCTAAAATTAACTGCCGTACTTTTGCCTGCGACTTCGCTCGCATAATTTTTTTTGTGTGTAGATCTACTTGATTTCTAAAAGTTATACAGAAAGCCTATAATAACTTTTATCAATTTTATACTAATATATAGGTGAAGAGTTTGTTTGTTCGCATATACCTACTATCTCTGAAAACTACAGGCTCAATTAGAGAAAATCACTTTGCACTTTATAGTTTATTTATTAAGAAAAGTTAACCTACTAAGTTGTTAGGCTACCTACATAAATAAATAAATATGTTGGGACATTAACATCATCAGCACCATCTGATTACATGGTAAGCTACGAGGCTTGTGTTATGGATACCAGATAGTTGATATACTACATATGTATAACTTTAAATACATACATATTATAAATATAAACACCCATTAGGTACTGGAGTATAAACATTTATCATACAAATAAATGCCTCCAGCGAGACTCGAACCAGCAACTGCTGACACAGCAAGTAGGGTCACTATAAACTGAGCCAAACGTGTCGTCATATAAAACATAAGAGAAGTGTTAATCATGTTGAAAAATCATTGGCACATGAAAACATCAGAAGTGTGAGACCCGGGATTTGAACCCGCTTCAACGAGCGCGTTGCTATGGCAACTTAAGTTTACTTACATATGTAACTTTAACGAAAGAAACTTAATACCTAAAATAATAATGAATAATGGTCAGTTTTCGACCACGATAACTAGTAATAATATATAATCGGTCTTGTTTACAATATATCAATCTCTCGTCCCAATATTTTTACAAGCATGTTAACATACGTTTATTTTTCTACATAGAAAAAAACATACACAACAGATAATTAAATAAATATTTTGAAGCAAAATATTAAAAAAAATACATTATACCCTCTATTTAAAGTCAAAGCTATTATAATTATAAAAAAAAACATACTTGAAACATAAGCTATGGTATCAAAGTCATCAGTAGCGAGCAAACACTTGACTAGTCTTAACGGATTTATCGGATTATACATTTGGTTCAATGAAGGCACGTAGTACTAGGCGCGCATAACAACGAGGCGTTCACTAGGTGTGAGGGGGCGGTCCGACGCGCCAGACGTTCCCTTCCCACCGACCAATCAATCTAAACCTCCCTTGCCCCCCGCAAACCATCCACATACACTACAAAACCCGGACAACGGTAGTGAAATGGAGACCTTGGTATACTGGTCGAATTTGTCGACTTCTTGACTAGTCATGAACTCCTAGTAGCCGACTTATTTAGGCGGTCTCTTAGTGTTAACTAACGTCCTACTATTTTTGCTTTACGATTAATTAACGCGGAATCGTTCTAATAATTTCACTTCTATTTAAAGTTCAATATTGTACTTAACGATTGACGTAAAAATGGCTTTAAAGTTTCAAATAGTGAAAATTAATTGGAAACAGTTGTAATATCAATTAATATGATAATTAAACTAAACTTATATCTGATTTGAACTAATAACTAATTTGTAAGCTTCAACTTTATTAAAGCCGTCTCTCATCTCGCACCGCCATTGCGAAACTTGGACCGTGAGATATGGGTCGGCGCTTCGCAATTAGTGTACGCAACGGATAATTGTTTAATTTTGGCAAGTCTCTACTCCTATTTTCCATGGATTCATTTATTTCGAGAGAAAATCTGCGAAAACGTTATTTTTTCTTTTTCTTTTCGAAAATTCATTAAAAACGCTAACAGGATATAACATTTTTATATTTTGTTGATAATTAAAGCTTATTATATAGATAAATATAGATAAAAAATATACGCATTTAAGCACAACAGATTATATAAAAATTTGCATTAGTTTTTTTTTTTTTTTATAACAAAATTGCATTTGGAACGAACACATTCTAAGCTTTTGTTATCATCATTTAAAAAAAAAGAGGGAAGATACGATAACAGCACCAAATTTGGTCTCAAAAGTACTAGAGCTCCAGAGCATATAAAGAGTTCCCTATTAGCATCACATATATGGGACTGAGGTGGTTTATACGAATTTCGTCTTTACTACATCCAATCATAAAGTTGTTTATGACTTCACCAATATTTTACTGGTCAATCTTGTTAATGGAACTTTTTCTCCTACAAATAGTATTTTAATGAATTGCTTTAACAGAAATGTAGTTGCAATATAACTATAGAGTATTTTAAATAAAATTATGTTTTCGGAATTTTCGCAGATTTATTTTGATATTTGGTTCCCGACGTTTCAAATGCTTTACAGCAATCATGGTCACGGGAGAGACTAAGGTTTATAACAAATATTGTAAGGTATTTTGGTGGCATTTTTGTACTTTTTGAATTCATTTTATTATTTTGTGGATAGGCTGACTGTAACAGCTATATAATGCCTTTGAGACGTCTAAAACCTTAGTCTCTCCCGTGACCATGATAGCTGTAAAGCATTCGAAACGTCAGGAACCAAAAAATCCGAAAAGATAGTTTTATTTAAAATATCAAATATATGCGTAAATCTAATATAGAACCTACCTGCAGATCAGCAACACTGTTGGAACTTCAGTAATTTAGTTAATGGACACATCTCAATTTTCGTTAACAATAGTTTCAAATCTCATGATCTCGTCGCCCGTGTGGGAAAATAATCTACCTCGCAATCTACTAGCTAGTTCCTAATTAATTTAGTAATCGCTCGTGACGACTTATTCCGGGGCTTAACCACTAACAAAATCACGACTCTGCCAAACGATAATAGTTGTTTTAAATTTATTAAAATGTCCTTAAGGACTATATCGGGATTGTTCTATCGGACTGTATAATTTATCTATACCTACAGATAAAAAAATTGAAGTGTCTGTTTGTAATGTCAAAATAACAGCTTTATACTAAATGCATATGGAATTATATACGGTACTTATAAGAAAAACTCAATTTTTAAAATTTTTGTCTGTCTGTTTGTTTCGGCTAATCTCTGAAACGGTTGGACCAATTTTAACGGGACTTTCACTGGCAGATAGCTCATATTATAAGGAGTAACGTAGGCCACTTTTATTTTAGAAAAAGAGTTAGGGTTTCGCACAAAAAAATTAAAACGTACCTAGGGACGCACCCGAGCGAAGCGGGGGAAAGTCGCTAGTTTGAAATATAATAATAGCTTTTTAAAACTTCCAAGAGATATCAAAGCAATTGCTGAAGTATTGGTAGAGTAAAATATTTATGAAAATTTATACACATGTAAATGAAAATGTAAACTTTCATATTTAAAAAATTAAATTAATAACCATAGAGGTTTTAAACATTAAATTTTTCAAGTCCTTAATAGCCAGGTGTTTGATACAATTAATCACAATTCCCGGGTTAATCGGTAAGGAGGTTCGTTACGGATTTCAAAAATTCATGATCAGATTGCGGCAGCATTTAAGACCACCTTGCGAGTACTTTAATAATGCAAAAACAAAATAAAAATATACAGATAATATATCGATATTAATAAAATTAGACTCAAAATTGTCAAATTTTTTAGGACAGTTAAATATGTAAGGTATGATAGTTTTCACATTGTTGACTCATTTAGTCCTCTGACCGGTTTTTAGTTCGATCGTGATCTCAGTTCCTTTGACGGTCATTAAAAATGAACTATCTCCGAGTTTCTGATCGCAATAATAAAGCTGAATAGTTAATACCTGTCATGTGGGAATAAGAAAAATGTGATTTATAAACAGGGTGCATAGCAAGTTTAACACTGCCAGTGTACTTGGACGAAACATTGTGAGATACATTCGCAAAGTTGTTGCTTTTATATTGCAACAGACAGCAGACATTAACAGTAATTTTTATATATATATATATATATATATTAATTTTAATTAATTCCTCAAACATTATCCACATTAAGATGTCGTTATATCTTAATATAAATATCGGATAATGAAAAAAACCAACAACTAAATTTTTACTCTTATAAAAATGCACACAAAAACTCATATTTTCAGCATGCCTCTGTAAATATTATATAGATATATGTATTTTAAAATAATTAAACGACACCATATGTACAAAAACGCTAACAACTAATAGAAAGTCGAAGAATTCCGTAATAAAAAGGTTAAGAAGGAATGCAACTGATAATAAAAGAATAAAACTGACTGATCAAATGTTTTTCACTAACGACGTGACATACCGCAATAAATTGCGATTCCCGCATCGGCTTACGTTGCAACTACATCGCCTCGGGCTACTACGTCGGGGTACACGACAGCCCTACAATGGCCGACAAATGCCGACATCAGACCGACGACGTGTGTAATAAAATTATAATTTTCATTAAACTTTTAACTAAATTGTGCATAATCTGTTTTAAATTTTCCATTAATTTTGTTTTATTTTTCCACAATATTACTTAACATTTTTTTTTAGATTTTGTTTGAAAGCTACATATTATTACGAAAGGTACAAAATACGGTAGTATTATTGATTATTTAGATTAAGCTTACCTCATTACATTACGCGAAAACCGCATCCAAATCGGTGAAGCCGTTTCTGAGATTAGCGCGCATAAGCGCACAAATAAATAGACAAAAATTCTAAAAACTATTGTTTTGGGTTCTATTGCGTTAATAAAGACCCCTAATTAAATGTACAAAAAGCTATTAGTTACACTTTTATTATATGATTTGACTTCATATTATGGAATAAATATTATAAGAACATTTTTCGAAACGGCCGTATAATGTATTATACATAATAAGTAAATTACGAACTCATAACTAAGTTATCCTTTGCCAATACGACTTTCAATAACTATCAAAACTCAATAACTTTAAAAACTGGTCATCTAAATTAATGTCAAATTTTTTTAAATCAAAGTTCTTCGCTTCGCTTCGGGTTCGTCCCCAGACAAAAACGAATCATCTACCCCGTGGGAACCGTACATTTTTCCGGGATGATATATAGCCCACAGCCTTCCTCAGTTAACGGGCTATCTAATGCAAAAATATTTTTTCAAATCAGATTAGTAATTCCTGAGATTAACGCGTTCAACCAAACAAACAAACGAACAAACTCTTCAGCTTTATAATATTAGTACAGATGTTTTAAAGATCTTGATAACCTAACAAATACAAGATACATTTCAAATATATCATTTCAAATCGTTTTTATTTTACAAGTAAATAATCTAAAAAGCAAAACCCTTAATAGTTAAAATAACTTAAATTCTAACTTTTTATATGAAGAGAAAAAAGAAAATAATATCTAGATATAAATAAGCCATTACTGTAATAGAAACTTTACGGAAGTTGTTCTAAACGAAGTTTCTCAATCGATTGAAATCGTTCGTGTATCGAATAATGTAATCTGTTAAGGAATCCGTGAACAAATATACGTATAACTAAAGATGCATGTCTTAAATTGATAATAATAATTAATTATTCATGTAATACTAAAAAGATACAATGAAATTCATTCAAAACACTATAAAAATAATTATTACCCTTATGTTATCCGATATCATCGCCAATTGTATACCATTTTCTCAATTTTTAATGATTTTTATTATATTTTTGCGTGAAAATGGGTTACAATTGGCAACCATATCGAATAACATACACACAAAAAAACATAACATACCAAATTGAGTGCGTTTTCTTTTAAGTCGCTCAAAAAAATTTAATTCAAATAATAACTAAAATATTATGTGTGTGTCTGTGTGTGTATTCAGCCATTTTTTATCGTCCCACTGCTAGGGATCGGCCTCCCTTCAATACGAAGGGTATCAGGCCATAGTCCACCACGCTGTCCAAGATTTTTTTTTTACACTTTTAAGTTATTTATTTTTTTAATAACTGTATCTACCTAATAGATGTATTTAAGTTATTGCTAATTTTGAAAATATGACCTTCATAGGTCCCAATACCACTTAAAAATTATCTTTTTCTCCTAAATTATACGTGCATCATACAATTAAATGTTAAATCAAAATACAGTTCAGATCGATCGTCCTATCCAATCAACGTATAGGAATGTACTAACAAGCGGATATGGTCTCTTGTCCACGTTAAACCTTTGCCCGCTGCAAAAGCATTCGTTCGTCTTTACTCTATATATTATTATAATTATCATTATTTTATTTTTTTGCTCAATTTTTATCAATACATATAATAAAATTGTAACTGAGTCGAAGAATCTGTACATTAAATATTTGTAAATAGGTGTAATCTATAGTTTTTTGATTTTTCTGTATATCTGTCTGTTTGGGAACGCATCATGAGAAAACCACTGGATAGATTTTGATGAAATTTGGTACGATGATAGCTTCTAGATAGATTATCCGGGTCAATGTATAGGATACTTTTTACTTTTCTTACTGCGGGAAAATATCTCAGAAATCTATACTAAACGTTAAAACGTTAAGTGTACGTATGTATGTATATATAATACAATTCCACACTCCATATTGTGCTTGCCACTCAAATAATTTAAGTTAAAAATTAAAAATATGTTATTGAGCAAAGCATATTATTCCGTTACTACGAAATACTTTGCAGATGTAAATGGGATTACACTATTAGTTGATACTCACACAGAATAGGGACATAATTATTGTATTGCAATATCGTAAACAAATATTTAAAAGAAAAGCAACTGTTGAGTTCCTCGCCGGCTCTTCTCAGCAGAACTGCGTTCCGAGCCAGTAGTAGATCCCTCACGGACATACATACTGCCATATAATTTAAATTTAAAAATGTAAAATTGACGAATCAAAAGTGCTTGAAAAAGTCTATTTGAATAAAGTATGATTTGATTTGATAGCTTAAATTTTACGGCGCAAATTTAAGGAGCAATCATCCTTAATTTGCTTCATGCCTCTTTTAATTTTTTCACGACCTTTTCGATGTGATAGAATTACATCCTATGTAAATAATCCTACGTTTTTCGTTTTCTCTTTCATTGAGACAGATAGCATATTACATAGAATACATAGATAGGTACGTTAAGACTATAAATATGTCATTTTGACAAGACACTTACGAAAACCTTTTTTTAAATAATAAAATAAATATATTTATTTTATAAAATATTTACTTATACACATATATGTTACAATTTAATCTACATATATTATATATAATAAAATTCTGAGTCGAATCTGTACATTGAATATTTTTTGGAAAAATCTTATTGAAATAGTCATTATTATCGATATAAAGGCCGAATCTATAGTTTCTATGATTTTTGTCTGTATATCTGAGAGCGCATCACAAGAAAACCACTGGACAGATTTTTATGAAATTTGGTATCATGATAGCTATCTGGGTCAACATATAGCATACTTTTTATTGGAGAAAAATATATCATCTCTGGGAAATCTATACTAACCGTTAAAACGTATCTAGGGACGAACCCGAGCGGAGCGTTGAGTCGCTAGTTTTAAATAAAACAACTTATAGCATATTAAGCAATAAACTAAAAAAAATCTTAATAGAAAACACTCACATTTAGGCAATCTAGATTAGCATTAGACTCCGACAAATAAAGCACGTAACCCTTCATTCGAGATATGTACCAGATTGTAACATACTATCGGTGCATCAAAGACTCCGTGACTGAAGATCCGACTGACAACTTGTATGCGCAATGACGGCTTATAGATACACTTTAGCCTTATTAATGTCTTAGATATATAAAAAGTTTAGCTATGCCTAGACTTTAACTGTCGCACGTTTACGATGAATTATACGAAGATATGGACAAACGTTACATATTATAATTTCGCTTTTTTAATAAATAAGTTGGTTTTTTTAATATATTCTATGTTTTAAAACCTATTTTTTGATATTAGCTAAACTATAAATAACATAAGATTAAATATTCTAATTCTTTTCCTAATACATAACAAATCGATTAAGTTATAAAATCGATTAAATTTATTTCAATTACTAAATTATAATTGTAATAGGTAAATTCCGAATACATAGCGGTGTTGCCAATTATCATTATAAGGATGCGAAATCTGCAGTCTGTAAGTTATTAAAATTCTTCTCAAGACGACTAGAAAAATCCTGTTTGTAACAGACACCTTCCTACGCAAATCAATTGATTTGTTAAAATACCTAGCGGCAAATCAAGCTATATTTTTTATTTCAACCTTCTGATTTACAATTTGTTCTTTAATTATTGCATAAATACTGGTAAAATATCTTTAAAAAAATATCGTTCAGAAAACGTTAAAAGAGTTATAATTCTAACAAAAATAAATATAATTTAAAATATTGCGTTTTAAATATTTTTAGTTACTTATAATAATTATTATTAAAGCCGATAATTTTCAAAATATATTTTGGAAGTAGCGTTTGTTTGATACAAGTGGCGCCATCTATTGACCCATGTATGTAACTTATCATGACAGATGACTCAAATTAATACTAAAATAAAACTAAAATCGCCTTAATCAACTTATTACGAATAATAAGAAATATAATTTACTATAATAAATATAGCGATAGTGATCTCAATGGAAAAACCAATGTCAACATACTCACAAAGTCTTATATTATCAGCTGACATCTGTCAAAACTTTCTTCACAAATGCTCACAAAAACACATAAAAATCGTCCAAAACACACATTTTTAACTACTTCTACCTGAAAAAAAAAGCTTAATAATGATAAAACATGCATTAACACACACATTTAGCAATATTCCAGTGGTTTTATTTATTGTCTGACATAACCTAAATGTATGAAGTAAAACTTATTTTTTGATATTAAGCCCATAAAGAAATAAATTTTCTAATATAATTTCAGTTTTTAATATTGGTTGATAATTGCTTTAATATAAAATAACAGAAAAATAAACCTAAGCTTTGCATTTTCTTTAAAAATTCTTGATCAAATGTATTAATATTTACAAGCTGCACCATACAGTTTGAAAATTAATACTTATTTTGGTATTTTGACTGTTGTCAAATGTTTTCTTTTCTTTATAAAATTATGCATGTTATTATATTTGAATTATATTATCTAAAACTTATAACAACTAAGTTGCTTGAAAACTATGTTATAAATACGAAGCAAATAAAAATTAGAATATAATATTTGTTTAATTATATTGAAGATGTTATTTCAATTTCCTTTATATTCAAAACTGGTTAATTAATTAATTGATTACTTTTGCACCTAAATGAGCCTACAAGAATACTTTACCAACTGTTACCGGGAAATTTATATCATGACTCGGATATGTTATATTATTGGACACAGCTTAGCCTTTTCCACTATATATTCTACAGGGCAATAAATTACACTTTCACACATTTTAGTGACCAGTATGCATAGGCCAACATTATGGAATATTGCCAAAAGTGGTCTCTGCGACCCACCTTCTTCATGATTCCTGTCTTCCGCTTCGAGAAAGTAGTGTACCGCCGCAGTTTGTTATCTATGTATTCCATTTTGATTTTCACACGACCCTTGGTCTTTTTGCCGTTAGACGGTGGTGATTTCTTAGGCTGGAGAGAAGCATAGCCGTCATCTGCAATGTCCGGCATCTGGCAATGCTCAAGGCCGAGGCTCTGCGAGGGTCTCTCATCGTAGCACTGGTCGGAGGGACGTTTGACTCCTGCTCTAGGCACCGGGCAGGACTGCATGCCCGGTCTTAGGCCTCCGCCGCTCAGGGAGCTCGGCGGTCGGCCTGCTCCATACATATCCGGCACATCTCCTAGGAGTCCCATACCATAAGGCGACCCGAAGCGGGGCTCCCGCGCTCCGCCGGGCGCGTCCATTATAACCTCGCAGTACGCCACAGTAACCGGTGCGCACACGCGCTACACACACCTCACCGTTCGAACGCCGAACGGAGACTGACCGAAAACGCGAAAGAACCGAGGGCGGGACTGACGGCTCGGCCGCTCGGACCGCGACTGACTTCGCGACGTTGCGTCCCGCGCACCTCGACTGCTAACCGTCTCGCTCTAACACGCGCGCACAGCGACCCCGCGACAAGGACAGCAACACCGAGCGCGACGTAACCCGACACATCCGCAACCGGGAACCCGCGAACGTTTCAGTGCCCGAAATCTGTATTAAAATAGAGCTTTTATTTTGAGTTTATTTCGTAAATAGAAATAATAGAGTCGGAAGCGCGAGAGAGCGCGCGGCGGTCGGTGGGCCGGCCTCAAGCCGTATTTAGACTCGATCCGTGCCAAATATGGCAATGGCGGTCAAATGGGGGCCACTGAAATCCCTCCTACTCGCAGCTGGCGATTTTCACGTCTAATAATTAAAATTGTCACGTTCCTCATTGTGCATTACATACATATGCGTTGACATATTATGCCTTTAGATAGATACTAATGCTACAGGTCCGTCAAAGAGATATAGAGTTAGTTTTTGTGGTCGATTTTCCAGTCTAATGTTCGTTTAAAATACAATGCGAAGGAAACATATCGAATGGCGGCTTGTTCTATTTTGTTATTAAAAATATAGTGGTGATGGTGTTTAGAGAATACTTTTAGTAAAATTATGAAATACGGCTTTAAATAGAAATAGGTAGGTTATATATGTGAAATCGTAGTGGTTTTTTTTTTTTTTTATGGAAAACTAATAGATCATAATATGGAAAGAACAATAAAACATTTTACAGGATATGTTTAAAATGTGAGATTCACACATCATAAACAGAAAACGGCAATTTTCCTAATATGTCACATATTTCTTTAACTGTATAAATTAACGCTATTGTTATTCACATATAAAATTCGCCAAGAAAAATGGAAAAACTTTATGTCAGTTTTATAGCATTGTTAGAGCATCTGTTAGTTGCCTTGTAGTTCGCCCACTGAACATTGGACATTTTAATTTGCTAATTTTCCATTTTTAGACTATTTTATGACAACAACGGTCTTTGACCCGTACGGGACTTCATAATAAAATAATTATATTATATTTGAGAAAATTTTCTTTAACGGGTTCATTGAAATCTTCAAACACCTAATGAAGCAACTGTATACAACTAGATAAAGAAAAATATCTAAGAAAATGCACTCAAAAAGATATATATTGTCGTAATACTTTCTTAGATTTACGCGAATGTTTGACATTTAAATAAAACTATCTTTTCGGATTTTTTCGCGGATTTATTTTGATTTTTGGTCAAATCAAAATATATTGTCGTAATTTTTATTTTGAGCGTTTTTTAAAGTTCCTAACTCACTATGATGGGTACCTTGCTCAAAGTTTCCTTCTTAAATCGTATACTTAATTTTAATCTATTCAATTTTTTTCGCGCATTTATTTTGACTTTTAGTTCCCGACGTTTCAAAAGTTTTACAGCAATCATGGTTACGGAAGAGACAATGGTTTGAAACGTCTCAAAGGTATTAAGTATATAGTTATTATAGACAGCTTACCCACAAAATAATATTTTTTTTTTTTTTGTTATTTTAGATTAATTAGAAAATATTATTTTATTTAAAATGTCAAATATTCGCGTAAATCTGAGAAAGACCGTATTCTTAAATTAAAACAGAATTAACCTGAAATAATGAAGATACAGATTATAAACGTGTTGCCACCTGATAATTTAAAAAGCAATATTAATAATTTTAAATGTAATTATTTTTGTCGTCTGTTCCTAATTTTTATTGCAGGTTAGATGTAGAGAATTAAGTAACATTTTACTAGGTGATTCGTTTTCTGCCATTACGGCATTTTTTTTATTTTATTAAGATTCACCAGTGGTATTCACAGTATTGCAAAGACTTAAAAATATTATAGTAAAAATTATACTATATTACAATGTTCTTATTGCTAACTTTATTACCTTTTAAGGTGAATACCGCATGCGAAAATATGTGGAGAATTCTATAATCTATATATACATAGCGAGACTGAAAACAAACATACATACTTATTTTTTATTTTCTTATATTAATTATTAGTATTTCTTATTAGTATCCAGACCACAAGCTCGTAGCTTACCATGGAACTAGATGGTGTTGTGTGTTAATGTCCCAACATAATAATAAAATTGATTCGTAGTTATTAATACCATTTTCATAAGCTTCGATTCTATCAATAACTAACTTACAGTACCTACTAACCCTTAATATTAAAATTCGGCCTACAAAAGGAAGCAACCTGAGTCCTCTTATATAGAAGAGAATAAAGTACCTACCTCAAAAAAAGTTGAAATTATTCTTTTTTTTTTATTACTGGATAGGCTTACGCTTGACGACAATCAACGCTGGGAAGCACTGATGAAGTCTAGGTTGAAACGCGTTTGCCTAGATGTCTATTCACTCATGCCTTTTGCAAGAGTACCTACTCAATTCGAGTGTGTTTTTTTTTCAATAATAATTATTTTTAAAACTAGGTTTTTATGAATGTACCCTACTCAAGGCAGTGGTAGCCCAGTGGTAACGCGCTCGCTTGGGAAACCGAGTGAAGCGGGTTCAAATCCCGGGTCTCGCACCTCTGATATTTTCATGTGCGAATCATTTCTAACATGATTACCACTTGCCTTAAGGTGAAGGAAAAATATTGTGAGGAAACCTGCATGTCTGAGAGAACCTAGCAAGTTTTCGAAAGACATGTGAAGTCCGCCATTCCGCACTTGGCTAGCGCGGTGGATCCCCCTCGTATTGAAGGGAGGCCCGTGTCCAGCAGTGGGACGTTAAAAAAAAGGGCTGAATACAATACCCTACTCAAGAATGATATTATATCAAAACAAATAAGAATTTCGAGCAAATGGCCGTAAGTACCTATAGAAATCATAATCGTATTTTATACCAATGATAACTATGACTAATTAATTAAATTACATACAAACGTAGCCACAATTTAAAATCATTCAACGTTCACGACGTAAAAGGAGTATTTTAGAATAATTGTCACTAATGACGTTTTTCCTTTTAGTTAGGTACGAGTGATCTAATAATTTTGGTCTATATTTAATATACTTAGTAAAATTATATAAAGCATGACGTCATTCATTGATTTTTTCGTAATTTTTTTATAAAATATTTACAACCTGCCTGATGGAAGCAATTTTTTTTAAATACTATTTATTCTATACAATTTGGATTTGTAAAATATGTACTTGTGCCACTCCTAACGAGGCTTTTCCTTTTTAAATATTTTTTTTCTCTCTTATTTGACAACCCAACAAACAGACATAGGTACGTACGTTGAAAATTATCTTATTTTATTTGAAATTGGCTAATTATTTCACATTAATTAAATAACTTATTATTATCAATTTCGTACAAGGATAATTAATGCTAATGATCACATTACTATTATAAATGCATTTTGTCATTTGTGTTTGAATATTTTATCTTTTTACGCTGAAACTGCTCCGCGATAGATCTATGGCCATTTCTTTCATCCAGTTACTCAGCAAAAAGGCTTCTAAATGTGTATCAAACAAAATCGTATATAGACGAACTTGTGAGTCATAATTAATGTTATGGTTTTCACTTACACACAAAATAATTATTATTACTCGTCAGACTTCATAATATATACATACTTTTCTGTTATATCTCATAATATTACATAATTTTTCAAAAATGTTTGTTTGTATGTACCTAAGTGATGATCTCTGGTATTTCTGAATCTATTCTAAAATTGTTTTTTAGTTATGACTTCACTAATATATAGTTTGTGATAGTTCCCAAATTAATATGGACTATATAACATCAACATAATAAGCGATCAGAACCTCGAAAATAGTTAATATTATCAAAAGACAATGTTGTTAATTAACCGACTTCAAAAAAAAGGGGTTCCCAATCCAGTTGATTTTTTCATTAATAAAAGTTAATCTCTAGAGGTTGTTGTATTCAGCCCTTTTTAACGTCCCACTGCTGGGCACGAGCCTACCTTTAATACAAGGGGGATCAGGCCATAGTCCACCACGCTGGCCAACTGCCGGTTGGCGGACTTCACATGTCTTTTGAAAACTTGCTAGGTTCTTTCAGACATGCAAGTTTCCTTACGATGTTTTCCTTCACCGTTAAAACAAGTGGTCACCGTTAAGACAAAATATCAGAGGTGCGAGATCCAGGATTTGAACCTGCTTCTCTCGGTTTCCTAAGCAAGCGCGTTACCTCTGGACTACCACTGCCTATTTATTTCTCTAGAGATGCTGATCTCATATTTAATATAAAAGTTGGCATATACATAACTAGTAAGAATTCAGTCGTCAGGTTTATTCTATATTTTATCTCGGGAAATTAAACGTTTCCCACGGGACAGGGGATAAAAGTTTTACGATAATTCCGTTAGTGCCTACACGGAAAATACTTAACGGAGTACATCCACGCACTTTAGTAAGTAGATATATTATTAAAGAAGACGCGAAGTAAACTTACCGTTTATGTTTAAGTTAACAATGTGTTAACATTTATAATGTTCTGTGAGTTTGTACTGAAATTGTTTTGTGTTTATTTTACATTATTATTAGTTTTATCTTTTTTTTATTATCTTAAAGGCTATGTAATTAGGTACTTTAAAAATGATTTTGAAGTAAGTGTGCCCTTAGAAAAAGTATCAAAAATTAGTAGTTTTAATCCCTTTAGGAAAAAGGGCTGAAATATTATTGTTATACATAACTTATGTTATTTTACTTTATTTTAAGCCGTTAAGTTATTGACTAAACACTCTGTTCTCTTTTATTAGGTGCCTATCCCAGAAGTCAATAAACTTTCAATTGCGTTAGGTTTGCAAGTAAGTTTTCAAAGCACTGAAGTCCACCAACCCGCACTTGGCCAGCGTGGTGGACTATGGCTTGACCCTCCTTATGTTGAACGGATTCCGTATTTAGTTGTGGGATATTAAAAAGGGCTGAATATATGTGTAGGTATGCACACACTACATACAAGGAAAAATATTGTAACTCAATATTGTAGAAATTTTACATTTTGATTTCAAATAGATATGATGTTTTTTACATGTTACAATGTTGTTCCTTGCTTTGCAGGTGTCGATCTGATACAATCGTTACTTCACACGTGAGCTAATAATTTCGTCTTGTCAAATCTCGTCAGATCCTAATCTGCTAATGGATTTGGACAAATATAGTACTTGTGATATCTCATATACATTTAATATGAAATGCGTTTGAAAAAGCGATTTCCGTCACACTATAGAGACTTTCTAAACGCTCGCCGCATTCCTCGCCAAAAGTGGTATGTGCCGCGCTTGACGCAATGCCATTCAATACGCTAGTGTAGGACCACCATTATTTTCTTTAAAAATAAATATTCTTTACTTAGTATAGGGAATAAGAATAGTTATCGGAAGTTTATATGTCTGTTTATATGTTTATCAGTCATTTGTTCTGAAATGACTAGAATGATTTGGGTGAAAGTTTTACCTGGATTCTACACAATTTTTTTTAGTTTTTTGTTAGGCACCTAGGGCCATACTCGAGCGAAGCGAAGGTAATGTGGCTAGTTATAAATGCTAATGTGTTTGTTAGTTTGTTGATTTATATTGCACGCATAAAAATAAAAATTATTCACAAAATTTCACGATGGCTACCTGTCATCCTAGTTTTAAGTCCACATGAAAAACCAGACGATTAGAAAAAGTTAAGACCTCACATGAGAGAACTAAGGGCGAGTTTTAAAAATTTAACGATAGTCTAAGACGACTTAGTGAATCACTTTGTATAGGTTTCTGTAGCATCATATTCATGTAAAAAATATTCAGAACGGTAATACTAAACATTCAATCCTATTCAATCTTTATTGCCTTTTAATAACTATAATAATTATTAGTCTAAATAATTATAATTATAATGAGACGCACCCTACCTGTAAAACGGTCCGCTCAGTAGGCTTTTCCGCCGGAGCCACCAATATGACCCCAGAGTCACAGAATCGTAGAGCAGGTCATATAAATGTAAGTACCAGGGCGACCGAGCTTCGCTCAGAGTTCTTTTTTGTTATATCGTATTTTTTAGATAAAAAAGAATACTTAAAACTGGAATACCAACCGAGATTCGAACCCGGAAACCTGTGATTGTCAATCTTGCGCCTTGGCCGCTTAACCACGATGCTTACGCCGAATTATCAGCCATATTTTGCGTGGAATAATGTGAAAGAAAACCGCATGAAAACTCGAAAACACGCATTTTCCCAGAAAACCCGCACATACCAAATTTTAGCAAAACGTTAGAGCCGTTTCCGAGATAGCCGGTAGAAAATAAATAAATAAATATACAAGAATTACTCGTTTAAATATATTAGATAGATTAGATTGTCAGTCAAATAATTACTTTTCTTTAACTCTATTACACGATATAAATTTTATTTTAAAATCTAAGTATGATAGGTGTATCTATTCGAATCAGTTAAAAATTAATCATTAAAGACGAAGATGTCGCGTTAAGTATGTTTTTGTGAAATAAAGTAGACGATGATAATACTTTTATTAGTCTACTAGCGACTCACCCTCGCTTCGCTCTGGTACGTTTCAATGGTTAGTATGGAATAGATAGACTATATGTTATATAATATATAGCCTATAGCCTTCCTCAATAAACGGACTATCTAATGCAAAAATAATTTATCAAATCAGATTAGTAGTTGCCTGAGACTAGAGCGTTCAAAAAAACAAACTATCTCTTTATAATATTAGTATAGATTTTCGGTCCTGAAATTTTATTTAAACAAAACAAACATGTTGGGACATTAACATACAGCACAATCAAGTTCCATGATAAGCTACGTGGCTTGTGTTATGGATACCAGATAGTTGATACATTACATATAAATAACTTTAAATATATACATATTATAAATATAAACACCCATGACTGGAGTACAAACATTCGTGCTCATCATAAAAATGAATGCACCCAGCGGGACTCGAACCCTCGACCGCTGGAACAGCAAGTAGGGTCACTACAAACTGAGCCAAACGTGTCGTCATTGCTTCCCTTTTAATTCCAATAATCTCAAGTAAGGCGATGGTACAATTAAGCTCATTCTCACTATCGAAATGAAAACACGAGAGTGCGAAACCAGGACATGAGAATGTATACCAAATTTTTCGTCTGCCAAACAACACAAAATTTAAATGTGCATGAAAATAATTAATACAAAAATTCCTTCCTTCCTGTTAGTATATGCAAATGGTGTTAATTTGCTTTCAATTTTGACGCAAGTACACGGAGGTCACAATAAAGCAATATTTGTGTTTATTACATTTAATAATTAATTATGCTATTTATTATGTATTAGAATAATTTAGCTTAAATTAGATTCGATCAATTCAAATTATTTCCTGTTACGTTATTGAGAGTCGTCTCTTTAAAATTATATGTAGAGCTAAAACAAGCTGTTATCTACGACTCTCGGTTCATCAAAATCGATTAAGCCGTTTAGTAATTACGAGAGAACATAGGGTCGGACATATATACATACATACGTACCTACAGGTCAAAAACATAACCCTCCTTACGGCTTTGCTGCATTGGGGTAAAAAGAGAAAAACTGACTAACCTAACGACTGAAATAAAAGTATTTTAAGTAACTTTATTTAAATAAAATTATTTTGCTTTGCGTATTTCCTAAAACTACAGATAAATACATACATACATGTAGAGATATTAGTACTTAGTAACTTCTAGTTCACTGTGTTTTCCGTGGCTAAGTCAAGCTTCTCTTATTGCAAAACTTTTATCAGCGATGCTGAGTCTGGAGAAATAGACGATTTTTTTAATTTATAGTTCGTTGTCATCCTTCCATGTAAATAATTAATTTAAGATAAGAACTACCCTTTACTTTTAAGGTTTACGTGCGCGCATATATTATAATAATAATATAATTAATAATTCGGCACTTTTAACGTCCTAAAGTTTAGTACTTTGGGTTGGAGCTTCCCCTTAACGCTAGGGGTATCAAGCCATTCGCGGTTGAATGCGCAAGCGATCCCGTGGCCCTGTCTTGTGCATTAGGGATGACCATGGTGGTTTTAGTGGGTAATCTGCCGCGCTTCTCGCAGCAGGAATCCCGCATACCCCGCGCGCCCCGCGCTCGTGCACCCGTAAAGGGGTTTCCCCACGAATAAAAAAAAAGGGGTATCAGGCCATAGCCCACCACCCTGGCCATTTTGTTCGATAGACCTCACTCGTCTTTCGAAAGCTTAGCTTAACTGTTCTCTGACTTGCAGGATTCCTCATTTATCCTTCACCGTATTAGTAAGTCATAAGTGTAATAATATTGATAACGATTCGCATATAAAAATCTGCGTGTGAAAGCTGTAGATCGAACGGGCTTTATTTGACTTTTAAGCGAGCGCATTACCATGATAATGATATATAAACATTACTGTGGCATTACTAATCGGCTACCGCTATACCTTTTATCTTAAGGAACTTGAATGGACGGAATTATTTTTTATTTTATATTTTCATAGCTTGTTATAAATTTTGTTTTACCTGTATGTACTTTTTACAATCTGATTTTTATTGTACGTATTCTCTACAAATGTTTCATCTGTTTAAACGCTAGATAATATTTTTTTGCATCCAAGCGCCATTCTTTTGTGTTTATTGAAGTACTTGTTTTGGCACAGGACTCTGGCAACAAATCCAATGAATTGTAATTTATATTGATCGTTTCCTCTGTGCATCACCTCGAAACTTTTCTCTCTATCTATCTCTCTCTCTCTATCTATCTCTCTCTCTCTATCTCTATTTCTATATGTCTATTTGGAAATATGTTATAACGTTGTCACGATTAAAAGCTACTGTGGTAAAGAAAGATTTTTTTGAAGTAAAACTTCTATACGCACGCTTGACTTGGGGAGTAAGCTGGTGAATGCGTTGCGAAAAAATATACGTACGTTTGTTGCCATGGCAACCGTTGTTATTGTCTGACAAATGATGTATATTATTATATTCTTTCCTTAAATGATATTCTATAAATATACGATTGTAATATGCCTAATATGCGTTAGTTTTAGTATCTCACCAATCTTAATTATTTAAAACATAAATTGAATTTCATAAAGAGTACCGATAACCTACGAGGTTTTACTTCTTGCGCGTGTACACATTCATACATGCACTCTAATTTTTTTAATTGTATTTTTTTGTTAGGCAGTTTATACTAGAAGGAATTGTTTTTTAACTATTAGATAGTCGTATTAGACACAAATAATTAAAATATATCTTATGGTTGAGATTACGCCCAAATCCATCCAGAATATAAAACAAAAGTAAAGATTATTAAACGCTAATTAATATTCAACGAGCGTTACATAAACTCATGGTGACCACAAAGCAATCTATTTGTCAGAGTGGCGGTTCGATGACCGGTTGATGCCTGAAAATGGCAAGTTTCGTTATTATATTCAAACACCTGCGTCACATCGCCATTGTAATATTATCTGATGTTTATGAATTAAGTTTAACCTTTGTTTTATGATGTCAGGACTTTAATTACATATCGAATTGGATTTGGCAACGCTTGATATACATACCTATGAAACTACCTAGGTTTAAAGAGAATTGGGAAATTTTAAACATAACGAGTATCTCTATGGGCCTACAGTATTAGTTTAAATATTTTCATATATATAAAAATATTTTAGTGTGTGTAGAAGGTACCTACCTAAGTACATATAAATTCTTATGTTATTTGCGACGGGAACGAATTCCTTACAATCTGTAAGGGAACAATTAAATTATGAATTCTATAATACTACTAGCAACTTACACTTTATACCTTTTGTATTCATAATATTAGGTGACATATAGTCAAAAACTTTAAATATATTCAAGGAAAACTTGAAATTAAATTTAAATTAAATTGTAGTCTACTTAATTAAATCAAATCAAAATATAATTAGGTACTTTATTCAAATAGACTTTAACAAGCGCTTTTGAATCGACACTTTTAACATTATTAAAATTTAAATTAACGATATTTTTTTTATTTGAATTTCCTAAATGTAAGTGTTAAATTGTTCTTTTTAAGGATAATTAATAAACATATTTAACCTAATATATGCAGCGCCTTCTTTTTTTCAAATGTTATTACTAGCAGAAATCTTATTGAAATAGATATTATTATCGATACAGAGGCCGAATCTACAGTTTGTAGAATTTTTGTCTGTCTGTCTGTTACCGCATCACGAAAAAATCACGGGAGGGATTTTGATGGGTATGAACAGCTGGGTATCCGGCTGGTTAAACTTTTTACTGCGGGAAAATATATCATATCTGAGGAATCTATACTAAACGTTAAAATGTAAGTAGAGACGAACCCGAGCGGAGCGACGGTGAGCCGCTAGTCTGTGTACTAAATTTCATCCAAATCCAAGAGTAATAAACAAGTAATGAAATGAAATGAAATGAAATAAACTTTATTCAATTAGACTTATTACAAGTACTTTTGAATCGTCAATTTAATGTAAGCGTCAGTGTAGTCAGTCCGTGAGGAAGCTACCACCGGCTCGGGAAGCAGTTCTGCTGAGAGCAGTGCAATGTGATAAGTATGTACATTATCATGATTTTCGTTTACGTTTTAGAATGAGATAGAACTCGTACACCAGTGGTATATTTGTCGTGAGAAAAAGTCGCATTTGCTAATGATTTGTTTCATACTCTCTTAAAAAATATTTAAAATCTATACATATAATAAAATTATAACTGAGCCGAATCTGTACGTTAAATATTTTTTGGAAAATCTTATTGAAATAGTCATTATCATCAATACAGAAGCCCAATCTACAGTTTCTAGAATTTTTGTCTGTCTGTCTGTCTATTTGGGGATCACTAGACAGATTTTGATGAAATTTAGTATGATGATAGCTGGTTATCCGACTACAATCAATCACAATTGCAATTTAACCAATCAAAATTATAATCAATCACAAACAAAATACAAACACATCAACATATAGGATACCTTTTACAGTGGAAAAATATCTCATCTTTGAATTTATGCTAAACTTAAAACATAGGGACGAACCCGAGCGGAACCTCGGAACTTTAGTATCCAATAAATCAGTTACAATTATAATTTCGAATAGAATCTTTCACGTAAGAACCATCCTTATGTTACTTATGACGTTGTTATACCTTTTTAAACTAAGAACTTGCTACTATTTCATTGCTTATACCAAGAAATATAGCAAGAAACCGAAAGAATAACATTTTTGGACGATCTTGCAACTTTAAAGCTTAAATGCACTGCGACAATATTACAATAGTGCAGTGTAAGCTAACAAATGGCACGAGCTTTCAAACTGATTCTCTTCGCGAATCGATCTTCGAATAAAACAGAAGTATTGAATTTCTTGATGAAATTCGTAACTACTTTAAAGTTTTTCAAGTTGTTGGATAAAATAATTGAGATTCTGTCTTCTATTTAACTAATCTTTTGCTTTCATTTCCTTGTACTGTTCCGTATCCTCAGGGTCTGAGGGAAAACTTTAGCTAAGCTTACTCTGTCTATCATATAAAATCAGTTGTTATTTTGACAAAATATGCGCTTTACTTGGGGCGCCTTCACTTTTAATATATCTAAAACAAAAATTTAAAAAAATTAGACTATCTAATTCATACAGAAGCCTAACCCAGTGTGACAATAACGCTTGATAAATAACTTAACCGATTTTTTAAATACGGCTTATATACAAAAACCGCATCTAGATTTAAACTTAAAGTTTTTAAAAATCAAATTATACTTTGAAAAATATCAAAGGACACACCAATTAGATATAATTTTTTTAATTGTATTATAAATAAGTT
The DNA here is from genome assembly GCA_905404265.1 of Fabriciana adippe. Classification (NCBI taxonomy): domain Eukaryota; kingdom Metazoa; phylum Arthropoda; class Insecta; order Lepidoptera; family Nymphalidae; genus Fabriciana; species Fabriciana adippe. The sequence goes on from FR989993.1 coordinate 2,551,502, forward strand.
TAAAGTACCTAAATATAAATTGACATACATATTTGGGGCGCAATGAAAAAACCAGATTCTTAAGTAAACCAATTAGTATTTATAAAATCTTCGAAGGAAGTCATAACTTAAAATACGTCCACGTGATAAAACGTTATCATTTTTATAAATAATATTAATTATTGAATACCTATATTTCATGAAAGCGTAACACGCGCTGACAGCTTATTTAACATGCTGTTTTAAGATAAAGCATTAAATGTTAAATACATTTTTTTTTTACTTATATGTTAAGAAAAAAAATTAAAGAGTGCGTGTATGAATGTGTACACGCGCAAGAAGTTAAACTTCTGTAGGTTATCGGTACTTTTTATGAAATTCAATTTATGTTTTAAATAATTAGGATATGTGAGATACTAAAAATAACGCATATTAAGCATAGTACAATCATATAATAAATTCGAAAGTGTTTGTGCGCAGAATTGCAGTAAATTATAGGCGGGTAGATGTGACATTTTGCATAGACATGTTAATTTGTGGGTAAGAAAGAGCACACGTTACTGATTTCCGTAATATTAGTATAGCAATATTTATAGCAAAAATGTCACTTAGGACAAAAATATTTATTAAAATATATATAGTATCGATATTCCATCGACCGGAAAAGATTGCATCAGTTCAAAACAAAGCACCCGTACGTCCATACATTTGTTTGCGGCCGTACGTATTGTCGATATATTTGAGCCTTCGGCCGCAAATCGCTCGGTCCTTTGCGGCATTGTACGCGCTAACACGGTAGGTGTTAATGTCGGACAAATATGTTGAGAAACAAAAGTAAAACCCTCGACTCGTACAAGTTCGCTGCGCAGAATTTATCGGGTAACAAGTTGGGAGAAATTTTAATTAGAATGGCCTTTTAATGAATATAAAGACATAAAGCATGTTGGTAGATTCCAACGATTTCGCCGATTTGTGGCGTGCCGATGTAATTGACTAGGTTAGGTTATTCTCGCGATGCGAATTATGTAGATTGAATGGCCACTGTCCATTGTCAATACGCGACAGTTTAACTGGATAAGAGCGAAATTTATGGATATCCAAAGGTTTTAAGCTACTGTTATTTTAGGACTGAATTAAAGGGTTAAATGCTCATGACTTAGAAAAGATAATTGAAATTCTGTAAATGATTTATATATATATATATATATATATATATATATATATATATATATATATACGATTGTACATTTTTTCCAAAATCTGTGAATTTAGTTCAGAATATCTAAAAAAGTTATGGATGGTCTCCTAGGAACGTTTTCCTGTCACTATAACAGTTAAGGTACCTGTGCTTACTGCCCCTCTCAAAAATCCACCCTGTATATATGTATGTATGTATGTATGTACGTATATATGTATGTATGTATGTATTATGGAGAACTAACTATAACAATTAACAACTTAAACTGAAAGTAAGAAATGAAATGCAATAAATGCAGCGATTCGATATTAAAAGGCCGTCATAAAAATACCACTTACAGAAGCTAATATTTAAACCTCAAAACAATTTATAATATGAAAGCAATTCAAGAAATTACCTTTTAATCGTGCGAAAAAAAATTGACAACATAAAATCGATTATTTACACCCGATGATAGGTATCGATTAGCCGCCGCGGGATGTTTTGGCATAACATATATCAGCTTTCCCACTTTAAGTCCTGTTATTTTAATTTAAAAAAAAATTGAGTTAATTGCCATTCATTATATGGCAGCATTATTTAAAATACATTATATGAATATTTACAATAAACAAATGTATTTAACTTTCCAAAGAAATTTTAACCGACTACGAAAGAAAATGAGTACATAAGTTGTATATATAGGTACATATGGAAGCATGTAGGTATGTACATATTATTTATATATATGTATATATAATATTTCTCTCAATAAGTCAAAGAATAATAATATTTCACCATTCCATGTTTAAAAGACATTATCTCATTATTTAACTAAGTAATTTGACTTAAAAGATTTTAATCGATCAAATAACAACTATAACATATTTTATTTCAAAAGTGCTTATAATTAATTAATTTGCCCATACATCAAAAATAGAAAAACACTTCAGTTTTTCATTCACACTAATTAAGCCTTATTAAAATTCAATAATAAAACTTAAAACGTCAAATAGCAAGTTGAAACAAGCTTATATTTAAAAGCTGATGTCAGTATACATTGCAACTAATGATCCTCTTCCCGTCTTGCTAAAACAGCCATCATAGACCATATATAAGTACTAAGAGCAAAAAACGCGAGTACTTTAAGTGTGAAAATAAATCACTGTCGGAGTTATTTAGAAAAATAGCGGCGTATTTGTAGGCATTTAAACAACGTGAAGCTCAGTGTAATGGAATTTGCTGTTGAATTTACGCTTTCTATTTTTGTTTTTGCGTAAAAAGTTATATTAAATGTTTCTTTTTTTCTGGATATTTTTATATCTTCTAAGTACTTAAGGATCTTGAATAGTATCTGTATAGGTACATATAATATTGTATTTATATACGTATGAATGATTATCTAATGAAATTGCAAAGAAGAATAATCGGGTAGTATTTTGGGATTTACCTACTCATGCGCGGCAGATTAACCACCATAGGTATATAAGTTCTCTGTATAACCCTATTTAAAAACTCCAATAGGATCTCATCAAAAGCGACAAAAGCCACATAGAAACCAACAATAATTATTGGTTTCTATGTGGCTTTTGTCGCTTTAGATGAGATCCTATTTAAAACTAACAAATCACACTCGCTCTGCTCGGGTTTGTCCCTAGTTACGTTGTAAGGTTTAGAATAGTATTGACAGAGATGAGATATTTTCCCGCATTGAAAAGTATTCTATATGTTGACCCGGATAACCAGCTATCTTCTTATCAAATTTCATCAAAATCTGTCCAGTGGTTTTCTAATGATGCGTTCCAAGACTAAGAACTGACACACAGACAAAAATTGTAAAAACTATAGATTTGGCTTCTGTATCAATAATAATGACTATTCCAAAAAATATTTAATGTTCAGATTCGACTCATAATTTTATTATATGTATAGAAAATATTTTGATAAGTTAAATATAAAATCAAACCGTCAGATTAAGATGTGGTGGGCTAATTACATGCTGAAAAATGAGGTACTCAACAAAGTGTAAGTCAGATGAAGGATAAAGTCGCCAAAAGATAACAGTATGGTTTTAACTTTGATTGGAGAAGTGCTGGTTAAATAATACTTACCAAGATACCCTTTAGCTTTTTCGATGAGTAACGACGAATATCCCACCACCACCATTCACAAGAAGTGTTGACATCATTAGTTGGCTGTAAAACAATAAGCCGTAACTCTAAACAGTATCCTACAAATCAAAGCAAACTCAAACTTAATTAGATTAAACAAAAAGGCAACTTAAAACTTTATAACAAAACAAACAAAATTTTCAAATTACACAACAAAAATCTAAATCCAACGTGCAACAGCGTGAACAAAATGGCGTGCTTAATTTCTCCGCTCGCCCAAACCGTAAGTTAGTATAATTTATGAGTTAGTTTAATACTATTTAAGGCACAATGCATTTGGCCGCCCACGTATCAAGCAGACAGCAAATGGGGACAAGTAGCGAACTGCACCTTTGATATACCGGCATATTGTGAGCGAGAATTATTGGATCAACTGCATCAAAACAAATAGATAATACGCTGCCTTATATTTTATAGTAGATATATTAGTTTACTTGTTAAGGTATTGGTAATAATAACTTTGCAGGAATGTTCGAAGTCTTGGGTTCGATTCCCATATGAAGATTGATGAATAGTTCAATTTATAAGTTGATTACAGTCAAGTTTACTACGCAGATGTAGAATATAAAAAACAATTTTAGTTTATAGGATTATTAAGCTATATTATTTTATATAAGGCATTGGTATCCCAGTTGTAACGCGCTCGTAACATACTAATTGCTATTTGCAGCGTTTGAAGAACTCGAAATATAATTATTTATATTTTCGAGTGATGAAAATATTTTTCCCTTCGACTTGTGTACTTTGTTTCGTCTTTAAGAAATTGTAATTTGCGCCTCTTCCTCTCCCTTCATCACTGACAGAAGTAATTTTCTAGAAAATTCTAAAATACTTACCATAAAATATTTATTTATCTATACAGATAATAAATTAAATTGAAGTCTCTGTTTGTAATGTCAAAATAACAGCTTTATACTAAATGCATATGGATTATATACGATACTTATAAGAAAAACACAATTTTTTAAATTTTTGTCTGTCTGTTTGTTCCGGCTAATCTCCAAAACGGCTGGACCAATTTTAACGGGACTTTCACTGGCAGATAACTGATATTATAAGGAGTAAGATAGGCTATTTAGATTTTAGAAAAAGAATTAGGGTTTCGCTCAAAAAAATTAAAACCTACCTAGGGAAGCACCCGAGCGAAGCGAGGGTAAGTCGCTAGTTATTTATACTTACGTCAAATCATTTAAAAGTTTATTAATTTTTCGTCAAATTAGATTTGACTAATAAGAGGTTTGTTTGGGTCGATTTCAAACGTACATACATACATATATTTAACCGACTTTAAAACCAAGAAAGTACTCTATTCACATGGATGTTGTGTGTGTATGTTACGACAAACGTATCTTCGTCAATTTTCGACCAATTTTAATGATATATGAATATGTGTTTTGAAACATGAAATTTGATGTAAAATCGAAAATCCCACATAAATGTTTCTCTATACGATAATACTTAGACTTAGTCCTCTGAACAAAAACCTACATTTCGCTTGCAGGATAATTTATAACAATTTATAAATAAATCATTTAAAATCTATTTATGGGAAAGGAAAATGAAATAACCATTACAAATTGATATGTCTCATTTTATTCACAATATATATGTATTGTAATATATACACGCTGTACACGATCAAATTATACTATTAAGTACTAACATACAAAAACCATTTATCTACAATATGGAAAATAACGAATACGTATTCGTGTTATAACTGATATACTCTGAAATACATTTTGTATGTAGATATAATTAATCGATCACCATGTATTATAAATTAAAGTTGTCTTGTGTTTATTCGGGCTAATCCATTGATTTATACATATAATAAAATCGTAATTAAGCCGAATCTGTACATTAAATATTTTACAGTACTGTATTTTACTGTACAGAAAATATCTCATCTCTGAGAAATCTATACTAAACGTTAAAACGAAAGTAGGGGCGAACCCGAGCAGAGCGAAGGTGAGTCGTATAAAAACATAGATACACATGTCCTAACAAATATCTCTTCAAAAAGTGGCGTCGACATGTGACGTTAAGTCAAACCAAAGATTAAAAATCAATAATCGAAAGTTCTAATTACTTAAACCAAATTGGAACTTAAGTACAACACATAAAGTACTTTTTTAAACGAAACAACGTGCGTTTGATTTTGTCATCCGAAAAGCAATGTACAAAAAAAAATGGAAAAAAGCGCACAATTACAGGTTGTGCGCTTCTGTTCGAGGACACTTTTGAAACGATGATATATATCTTGAGTTTTTCTATATCAACTACGAATTTCCATATAGTTTTAGTTTTTATTCTCGAATTATCCTCGAATAGGATATATTTCTAAAACTTACTTTCAGAGTAGCAGTTATAATACGAATAGTACACATCAAACCTATTACACCATACTAAATTCACAATATTTTAATATTTGATTTTTAAAAAAAAAAACATCATTTCTTGCTTTGTTATTGTATAAAAAATCATTTTCTGTACATTTCAAGTTTAAACTAAGCTCTACTTCATACGAGTATTTACATTCAATTCTCTGACATTAAAATTTTTCTACGTATAAAATTTTATTGAAAAAAAAAAAAGATAATACCACAAATATAGAGAACAAGACCAAACCCAGGTTTATCTTAAAAAAATTGAACACTCTCGATATATTTTCATTATAAATTTAAACTTTTATTTAATTCAATTCAATACAATTCAATATTCTTGTTAAAGGCTTCATAGCGTTAAGCATAGCATTAATTCATACCTAACTCGCTTTAATAAAATCCAATTAGAAACAGATGAAATTAAATGGTTATAATATGACTTTGTTTCGTCCATATTTTTTTTTTTTTCAATGATCTTATTTTACAGACCAATCTCCTTCGTGTCTTCTCCATTCTACGTGACATTGAAAACTAATCTGTGCTTAACTGGCACGCTTTGAAGCCATTAGCAAGAAAATTGAATTGAATAATTGTTTTTTCATCTAATATTATAAAGAGGTAAAGTTTGTGATTTTGTGAGGTTGTAGGGGGTAATCTCTGGATCTACTGAACCGATTTAGCTGAAATTTTGTAAGATAGTTTAAGACCCTGAGAAGGACATAGGATACTGTTTATCCCGAAAATCATCCCTTAAGGGGTTAAAAATGGGGATGAAAGTTTGTATGGGGAATCAACCTAGGGACGAACCCGAGCGAAACGAGAGTGAGTCGCTAGTTAATTATAATTTATTAGGTTAGTATTTCCAAGCGATTTGTCTATTTCTCTATATTTATGGGAATTACATCATTTTGATTAAACTAAATAATTTATAACGCAAACATGAAACAAGCTTTAGTGACAGTTCAATCAATACCAAAAAACCATAGACTTGGCTGTTTTTTTTTTTTTTTTTTAAATAAAGAATACCAATTTACAAAAAGGCCAATATATTATACTTCTTTGATATAGTCTATACTAAAATTGACTTTAAATTTCCACCCTAAATTATAGTTTATTTTGAATTGTTACTGTCACAGATGTATGAAATTGTGGTAAAAAGCATTAAATATTATTTTAATAGTAGATAAACGTTATTAAAGATTTTGTCAAAATACTATTTTTACTGTAAGCTCTTCTACTAATACCCTCGCTATTTAGTTTAGGCCGATTTAAACGAAATGAAGCGAAAGCTCGGTTTTTTCATGACGGTCTCAATAAAAAAAAAATCCATCACATTTCTTACTTTATAATGTTTTGACGTTTTAAATAAAACTATCTTTTCGGATTATTTCGCGGATTTATTTAGATTTTTAGTTCCCGACGTTTCTAATGCTTTACAGCAATCATGGCTGTTACAGACAGTGCCTATCCACAATTTTACAAAAATGACAAGTATATAATGCCTTTGAAACGTCTAAAACCTTAGTCTCTCCCGTGACCATGATTGCTGTAAAGCATTCGAAACGTCGGGAACCAAAAATCATAATAAATCCGCGAAATAATCCGAAAAGATAGTTTTATTTAAAATATCAAATATTCGCGTAAATCTAAGAAAGTATTATGTGTTTTATAATATTTAGTAATTATTATAATATAATAGATTTTTTGAATCAAACATTTCATAAACATAATCGTATTTCAATATAATTTCTATTGGATGTAGCTACCCACAGTATACTAATCTTAATTATTAAAATCTAAAATTATTTATACACAATTATTAAAAATAAAAAAGTACAAACTACTTTTAAGAAGCATTAAAACACGCCATCTTGCGTCATATTACTTGTACTTTATACAACTAATGATCAATGTTAGTACAAAAAAATTACAACTACGCACTACGATTCATTTACGTCTAAAATATATCTATTTATTTATATATATATAAAAAAAAATGAAAATACTCAGTCTGTCCTTTTGATATAGCGCTGGTAACGACACAAGAAGTATAATTAAAATACGATTAAATGCGAAAAATTATAAATATCTTCGAGACTAGTCGACAAGGTCTTTGGTTATGTTTTAAAAATACCTTCGTGTGTAGAAGCCATTTTAATTTACATTTTCTTAAAGTAAATTTCTCATGTACTTATTAACGAATTAAAAATAAAACAACATATTGTAATTCATTGTAAATTGTAGATTATGAACAAATATATTTTTTAACTTAAACAAACACATAATAGAATGAAATTAATTATCATTCTGTATTAAGTAATATAAAAAAAAAACTTTTTTTTGATTAAACTACGGATAGTATAGAAAAATATCGATAATATCGATGTCTCGATAGAATATATAGCTAAAGAAGACCAAAATGAAGCTATCAAAACTTTAAGTTTAAAGAATAATTTACACGCATACTGAATACATATTGATTCATAATCAACAATTTCAATAAAAAAACGAATATTTATCTTTTAATGTCATCAAAACAATTCATAATATGCAATATGTAACTAAATTAAAAATCATTTTAAAATCAAAATAAAGTTGCAAAATGCGATAGCTGTCATTATTGCCAGTATAATAAAATATAGATTATAATTCATAAAATACTGACTTATAAATTATTAACAACATCAAAGAACCATAGATTATATAAAATAATGTGCACATTATTTTTTTTTCTCGTAATAAAATAATGTGCTCTATTATATAAAATAAGGCTGCTGAAAAAATACTTAGTGGACGATTACGAAAAATCGATTACATAATTTATGTAAATTTAACTTAAATAATTATAATAAAAATGACATTTTTGACGTTTGTAATAAGTTTAATATATAGACGTAACGAATTGACTGAGGAGTATTGTAATGAAATTGACCACTCTCTAGAAAGAGAAAAAGCGAATGTGCGGCCAATAGGTACCTGTCTTTTATTTAAATTTTGTAAATGGGTTGTAAAAAAAATATAACACGGTGTGATAGAAAAAAAAATATAGTTACAAATATCTATCTTCATTAGACGTATTTCAATTAATACAGAAGACTTCTGGCCGCCGTTTTTGTTAACACTTTAGCCGACGACTGCCAAAGAAATACTCAGTCCACTCTCTGAATCTATGGTTAATCGTGTCAAAGTGCGAGATATCATAAACCATAATAATCGATTCCGAAATCGATTATTCACTCGTAATCGTCCACGTACTCAGCTGCCGGCCCATACAAAAAATATCGCAAATCGCACTATCTATAAGTCTACATATAACGTGCGTTACAAACACATATAATATCTACTTTATAATAATAATTAGGAATTATCCTTCACTCAAGCACCGATATGTCGAGATGGACTAAATTTTTTCTAAACTAAATCGATTCTAACATTTTTAGAATATCATTACTATATCTAAGGACAATATTTTAAAAATTTGATCATTCTTCTTCACCACTTTTAACTGCACTCCTTTTGTTTTTGCCATAAAAATATATCGCATGTATAATATATTGATATGATATATTATATGAAAGTATAAAGAATGTGTTTAGTGTTGCGTAAAATGAATTATATATTTAATAATAATAATGAAATAATGATAAAAGTTAATTTTGTGTATGTAAAATACACAACTAGTGCGAGCCAAGAAGTAGACTATATATAATAGCCTAAATGATACAAAGTTAAAAGTGGCAAAACGAAATCACATCTTAGGATTTAAAGATTTTGACAATTTAGAGAGACCAGTTATGACTTATGACATATACAAAAAAAATCTAAAAAAGCTAAGGAAAGTGTAAAAAATTATTAAAAAAAAAACTATTTTCTTTATATTTTACGTCAAATATAAACCATAGGCGATAAAAACCCATGATTTATGTCAATATTATTACATATTTATTGTCTTAAAATTAAAAACTTAATGAATACTATGTCCAAAGGAATGGCAAGATTTAAGGTTTCAGTGCGTGAAACCAATATTTTATTAAAAAAAAATATTTTACACCATTTAAAATTATTTATAATCTGTATTATTTTTTGTATTAATTATAATTAATATATTCTGTATTTGATCATTATTTTCATTGTCCGATATACTTTTCGTTTCATTATTATGTCAACACAAAATTAATCTTAAAAGCTGCCAAGATTAAAGCAAGTGTACTAAAGGTCTAATAATAATATGTACCTAAAGATGACTGTCAAAATATATAAAAAAAAGTTCTAAATCGATATTTTGTTCATTGTAAAATTATTAACAGGCATTTAAAAAAATTGTAATTGTTCTCAGCGAATATTTAACTGTTAGTAAATAACATATTAAAACAAAACGTGTGTGTACTTATGTACGCACGTAAGAAGTTATACTTCTTTGGCGTAACAGAACAAAAATAGCTAAAGATTTCATCCCGTATGTCACAACTCTTTATTAGTAAAAGAAATGCAGCTAACTTCATCATGTCGCTTTTTATCTGTCGGTGTGCGCGCGCATCGTAAAAATTTTACCCTTATATTTTTTTCCAAACATGCCAAAAGAAGTATAACTTCAAAAAAATAAAATCTCAAAAATGTGAATACGAAATTACTGATTACACATACGTCTCTTTTAAAAATCTTAGTGAACGTAAAGAAATAAAGATAATATAAAACAATATACACTTAAAATGTACTGAAATAAAAAAAATATCCTCATAAAACAAAATGTTAAAATGAGATATGACAATACTTATTGATGTTAATGACCTCTTAAAAAAATTATTATTTTTCTTTGTTTTGTGGTTTTTACATTAAAATATTGATTAGCGTTTGAAATGTCAATAATATGACAGTTGACAGTTCAATAGATTTGATGGCACAGAGAAAAAATATACAGATAAATAATAATATAATTTAAATGGGAACATCGAGAGAAGAGTTTAGACAATTTTAAATAATTACATTTATAAAATGGTTTGATAAAAGGAATTTTACTTTTTTTCATACAATAAACAGAATAAATCAATTTGGTCTTCAATTAATAGTACTGAAATTTTATTCAAAGATACGTTGTAGCTTTTTTACTTTAAAAAGTGCACAGATAAAACACAACTATTGATAGGTACACTATCGAATATCGATACTCTTCTCTCGATATAAAAAGTCAAGCGCGAGTCGATCATTCCAAAATCAATTATTCAAATCACACACGTGAAAGGATTCTATTGGCAGTTAAACCTACATACCCTGGTATTGGGGGGACGATTCCCATTTTACTTCACTTACAGCCTTTCGAAGTTTTCTGATAAATTTTATTGTCCGATCCTCAAATAACTAAAGGGCCCTCATATTTTGTTTCGAATTGTATACATTTCCTACATTTATTAGAAATTCAAATGAAATATGACTATTTAGGTACTTATTCTCTTAATATATATATATATATATATATATATATATATATATATATATATATATATATATATATATTGCTTAAAAATCGATATAAAAAGGAATTATCATCATGTCATATACAGAAATTGACTAAATACACATATAATACATATGTACGTAATGTGCTATTTTTATATATATACAACAATAAAAATATGTAATATAAAATAAGTATTGAAAACTAATTCAAAATAAGGGCCCAAATAATCTTACCTTAACATTCACGTATCGAAATTCCGCAACGTATTTCGTGTAAACCTGCGGAACTCCGCAACTGTTTTCCTTCATTCAACCTTACAACGCTCCTATATCGGGATAGACTTGCGGAATTCCGGACCCAGTTTCTCTGTATTGTAGCGGATCCGCGCGGAATTCCACGGACTTTAACGCCATATGTCCGTAAATCCGCGTGAATTTATCAATGCATGCAGATCTTTGCGACATATGGCGGGCGTCGGCAGACAACATTTCAGTATTAGTACACTCTGGACACTTAAATTTTTTACGGGGAGTTACCTGGAAGGCATAAATAATAACATATTATAATTTAATACTTTATTAGATTTACGCGAATATTTGACATTTTAAATAAAACTATCTTTTCGGACTTTTTCGCGGATTTATTTTAAATTATGGTTCCCATATTCAATTATGAGGCTTATTAAAAGTATAGAAATTTTTAAAATTTAAAAAAATATTGTTAGGTACTTTGGTGCCATTTTTAATTTTTTGAATTCATTTTGTTATTTTGTGGGTGGGCTGTATGTAACAACTATATAATGCCTTTGAGACATCTAAAACCTTAGTCTCTCCCTTGGCCATGATTGCTGTAAAGAATTCGAAACGTCGGGAACCAAAAATCGAAATAAATCCACCAAAAAATCTGAAAAGATAGTTTTATTTAAAAAGTTATTATTTAGTTTACGCATATCATACAATGTGTATACGTAACATAATATTGTAAAGCTTGAGAATCTATTTTGTTTGTTTGTACACGTTAATATCTGTAACTGAAGGTCCTATTTCAAAAAAAAATATTTCATAGTAAATTCATTAAGGCATCTGCCAATCCGCACTTAGCCAGCGTGGTGGACTATGGCTTGATCCCTTGTATTGAAGGGAAGCCCAACAGTGGGACTTTAAAAAGGGCTAAATACATTAAGGTAATAATATGATATCACTGTGCAACTGTTAGAAGTGGAGCAATTATATAAATAATTGGCAAAAACTAGTGAAAGCGGAAGTCTTATTGGTAAATGTATTAACTGTTTTACACTATAGTTAAACGTATCCTATTAAAGGGGGTTCCGCCGTGTGATGGGTTCAAAAACCCGATTTTTTTCCATAAATTGATTGCTTTACATGTGTGAAATATAGTGGTACAATTTGTATTTGGTTCGCAGATTGATCGTAAGTTAAGATTTTCATACTTTTAACCGTACTTGAAATTTTGAACTCGTTTTTCTTAAAACTGTGTTTTTCAAACTTTCGTCCATCATATTTCGAGAAAGGTTTGACCGATTCACTTTAAATTTATAGGGTGCACTCAGCACATATAGACGCACAGAATCATCCAAAAATTAAGAATACTTCATCTTTTCGTAACGAAAAAATAAATCACGAAATTTGAATCCAATTTTCAATATTTTCAAATAATTCTAAGTCTCTCGATGCATTTAGGCTTACAGATTAAAACGCCGTCTTTTTCTTTTCCCATAAGCCAATCAGTCGAAATCGTGGAGGAAGTGAGCGTCCATTTTTGTGGCTGATATCTTCAGAGTGGTACAACTTAGATTCTATTGAAGATTTTTACTTGAAATTTGTTTTCTCTCTTGGAATAGCAATAAATAAATGATAAAAAACTCTAAGTTCTATATTTTCATTGATCGTCAAAAAAAAGTCCCAAAAATGCTTAAAAAACCGGCCGTCACATGGGGGAACCCCTTATACCAATAAGTAAATCTTCGTCTTTAACCAGAAAGTGAATATTTATAAGTATTATTACCTTAATAGGTGGTTTTCTAGTAATATTAGCGACTAGAAAGTTCATAGCGATGTCTTCACAATTGAAATTATCGTCCACCCACGTTCGGATTTCGGAGGGCATTTTGTACGTGTAGTACCAAGACCATATCTTATGATGGAAGGCTGCCCCTGTCAATACCTGGAAGTAATTAAAATATATTTTTATGTGTTTGTTTTTATCGTGTATTTGATAGTTTATATCTATACTATTATTAAAATTAGCGACTTTCTGTTCCTTTGGGGTGCGTCCCGAGATCCGTTTTGTAGTTATAATATTACCCTAGCTTTGCTCGAGTGTTATATATAACTGCCTCGGTGGTGTAGCAGCTAGCATGTATGGCTGTACACCCGGAGGTCCTGGGTTTGAGTCCCGGGTTTGGCCAAGTTTAGTTATTGAGTCTTTCTGTTTAGTAAGCCTCAGTAGCAGCCCGGAGTTGGGAATTTTCACCCCCGTGCCTCGGAGAGCACGTTAAGCCGCCGGTCCTGCGCCTTAACTCTCACTGGTCGTGTAAAATAGTCGTCCCACCTGAGTATGAGAGTGATAGGAATAAAGAGTGCACTCGTGTCTGCGCGCACACGCGCTGTTCTATAACATCTCCTACGCAGTTGTTATCAGGAGCTCCTGACATTAACGCGTTCAAACAAACAAACAAACAAACTTTCCAATATATAACAGTAGAGTGAATCGAAGGTTGTTTTTTGCCAGTTACGGAGCGATATATGAATCTATGATGAATATTAGCATAATAAAAAGTTTCTTAGACTTACGCTTGTCATTTTTATTTCAGTAATTTCTATTTTTTTCAATTACAAATTTTGATCCCTACTATACGAGAACGGTAAACATAAAATGAGTAGCCAAGCTTTAATTTAAGGATCTATTCGTGTGATTGAAATAAAACTAAACTTTTTTCTTACGCTTTTATGATTCGTGGAATAATGACTTTTTCTGAGAAATAAACTTCTCTAATCGACTATGCAGGTTAATAATATAGAAAATCTATTTCTAACGAGCTCATATATTTGGTACTAGCGATTTACCCTCGCTTTGCTCGGGTATGCCCCTAGTTACGCGGGTTTTGTTCACAATTTCATGTTTTTTTTTTTTGCGCGAAACCCTGAGTCTTTTTCTTAAAATAAAAGTAACCTAAGTTACTTCTTATAATAATAGCTATCTGCCAGTGAAAATTCCGACAAAATCGATCCAGTCGTTTCGGAGATTAGCCGGAAGAAACAGACAGACACACGAAATTAAAAAAAAATGTATTTTCCTTATTGGTACCGTGAAAGAGATCGCTCTCAAGCGATAAGGCCGCCAATTGTACTATTTCTACTTTAATTTGTTTCTAATATGTAATGTAAAATAATAGTGTGCAATTAGGAATATTTGTATTAGTAAATTACCATATTAATATACCTTTACAGAGCAACTTTGAACTACTTACCATAGAGATTTGATTAGTCCATTCACTATGGTATCTCCATGAATTCGTGACGTTGTCCCATACGTGTAAACGCGAGGGAAACCCGACTATTCTATCGGGGAATTCCCGCCATACGTCGAAACTGTAAGCATATTAATAAATATTACAATCTTTTTGTAGGTAAAATTTACAAAAATAATAAAACAAAAACAACGTTGTTAAAATTAAGTTTCTCTATACAACAAACATATATATAAAATTAAGGTGTCTGTCAGTGATTTTAAAATAAATAATATGTTTTCTCATGAAAATAGACTCATTTATATGATACCAGTACCTAAACAATTGTTTTTATTTTTTTCCTGTTTCTTTCTGTTTGTCCAAGGTAATCTCTAGATCAGTTTAATCGATTGTAATGGTACTTTCACTGAAAGATAGAGGAGTTTGTAGGGTTACATATAGGGTATGTTTTATTCCCGGAAATATTCAGGGTTCGAGCACGAAAATGGAAAACCTTTAATAATTACGCAAAATTCGAATTAAAAATTACACGAAAACGTCCGCGATAGTATGTGTATCATAAGGTACACTTACAATAACAATTTAATATTTTTATTTATTGACAACGTACCCACGCTACCTACGCACTCGAGCGAAACGAGGGTAAGACGCTAGTTTATAAATAAAAATGAAGTATTTGTCAGTCTGTATGTGCTTGGTAATTCTCAAAACTAGTCCACTTTGACGATGTTTTCACTGGATAGCGGATCGGCTTAATGCACGTGCAAAGTCAAGAATATAATCAATTAATTAATAAGAAACCAATATAAAACTGGTCTTAGTACAGAAATCGAAGCTACGATCTACTTCATTATCGGCATTGCTTGTAACATTAGGTAAAATTGGGTAATAATACCTAAAATATCGATATTTTAATTAATCGGTAAAATTAACAAATGCTTTGTAGTTACTACTTACTCAAGTACTAATAGTATACAATACATTAATTGTAATAAATAGATACCTTTTTCAACACAAAAATGATTAAATCCAAAAATTAAAACCCCTCTGATGTAAGAATGATTTTTAAATATAACCTAATTTATATGTCCAATGAATGAAATACGAGCGTTTATATGAGAAATTTAAACGATTTCCCTTTTAAAAGTGGATAAAAACAGTCTACATCCATCTCCGTGACACCAACCGTCCGTGTGACCAACTCAACGATCTGTAGAAGCGTCCAAGCGTAAAGTACCAAAGAGATACGTGGAGTTCGTTTTCGCATTTGAAAAATGAATGCAGATACTCAATATTGAACATATTTTTTCAATTTTTGAACAGACTAATAAAAAAATCTAGAAATATTGCTAGGAACGTTAGGAATTCGACAAAATTTGTGTCAAATTTCTATCCGTAGTAAGGAAAACCAAAGATAGATAGAATATTAAGCTTGCTCGTTGATAGTGAAGTATGTACGAATGACGATGCCTATTTTTGTCAAGGTTTTAACAACATGGGTTAAATTTTTATTACCCTTACTTCGCGACCACGGTCAGCGCGGCGTGCCGACAGAGGTATTTTATGTAAAACTAAAATAAAATTCTAACTGAGTCGATCTGTACATTAAATATTTTTTGAGTAAATCTTATTGAAATAGTCATTATTATCGTTACAGAAGCTGAATCTATAGTTTATAGAATTCTTGTCTGTCTGTCTGTCTGGGAACGTATCACGAGAAAACCACTAGACAGATTTTGATGAAATTTGGTATGATGATTGCTGGTCATCCGGGTCAACATATAGGATACTTTTTACTGCGGGATAATATCTCATCTCTGAGAAATCTATACTAAGCGTTAAAACGTAACTAGGGACGAATCCGAGCGGAGTGAAGGTGAGTCTCTACATCTCTATAATATGTATTACATTGACCATACAGATGAATTTCTCGAACTGTCGGATGAACGCAAACGTGGCACGTGCCGACATGTTTGGGAAACGGACTGCTTTCTTTTTTCTACTTAACAAAAACAGTTTAACGTAAATAAATACATAAATGAAAAAATATTTTTAACTGACAACAAAATTTTCATTCGGATGTATGTATTTTTTTTGTATCTCATGCGATATCTTTATCTATTCTTAGATGATTTTTATGATATTTTTTTCTTAGAGAACAGAGCACATATAAAAAGTGGTAAAAATACTAATATTCCACCCACAAGGGAGGAATTATTATACTTTCAAGGCGATTTTGACGGCGGTCTAGTTTTAAGTTAACATAACTACGTAACATTTATTTGTTCACGTTCCAAATTTTAAACTTTTCTACTTCAAAATAATACATACATTTTTCTACTTCGTGTTAAATGAAAGCCGAAAAATTCTTTTCAGTGTCATTAACATTAGGATTTATTTCATTTTGCAAAAAAAAAAGTTTAACGACCATAGTTCCAAACAACATTTTCGTCTAGCAAATGTCTGCGTCTAGTACAAAGGTCACGAAGCTTCCCAAAGCTCACTGCAAAGAATATTCGCCTTAAGCAACAGGTATTAGAGTTCAAAGTCAATCGTACGTTTTTATATAATTTTGTCAAACTTAAGGGATAGGTATAAGCGAGATATCGTGACTGAATGTAGTATTTTACAGAACTCTTTTTCATACATTTTTATTAGGTAATTCCTCATTAGCCTAATCGTTTTTAAAATATTGTTTACATTGGCTTAATGAAAAACTAGTTTCGTCTCGCTACTCCGCTTGGGCTATGCATGGTGGGTACGTCAATAAAAGTAGCCTAGATGTAATAATACAGGATAAAACGCTATCCCAATTCCGAATTCACTCCACTGTAGCCGAGCAAAAGAAACAAACATACTTATTTTATTACTTTTTATATATAAGTACCCTTTTGATGTGGATCTATTAACTACAGAAAGATTTGCGGGTTCAATTTTCACCGATAAGTACAACCTTGACTAAGCAAAAGTCGATTTTTGGGACTCTTATACCGCACGATTGTTGATCTTGGGCAAACAACTTGTTTGCCGCTTTCTATACCATTGTATAAGTATAAAGCAATGGTTATACAAATATTTTTCTCGAATGATTTTATAGATATTTGTACTCATCTTAAAGAACCTAAAAGTGCTGGTTAAGATTAAGGGGTATTGTCAGCGCCATCCATTCAACAAACTTTCACGTTTAGGATAATAGATTTCATTATTTACTTTGCAAGAGAAAAAGTGGAGACGAAAATCTAACATATTCCGGGCGAAGCCGAGAAAAATATCTTGTCAAAAAAAATTATACACTTATAAATATAAATCCATGTATTTTCTAATAATAATTACTATAAAAATAAATCTACAAAATATTAATTGAGTAAACTGGCACGGCCTTGTTTGTTTATACTTTTCGTCTAAAATAATTATAAAATACTAGTTTATGGAGACTGCTTTGCTTGCGTATATTTTAATGTATACATTTTTATATTAAAACGATGACTAACA
Organism: Fabriciana adippe; assembly: GCA_905404265.1. Classification (NCBI taxonomy): domain Eukaryota; kingdom Metazoa; phylum Arthropoda; class Insecta; order Lepidoptera; family Nymphalidae; genus Fabriciana; species Fabriciana adippe. The sequence goes on from FR989993.1 coordinate 2,569,653, forward strand.
CAGTAATATACCTATAATATCAATACATTCTTTGTTCAGCCGTTATAGCGTGACAAACTAACATTTAGCGTAACACATTTTTTTTTTATTTAAATTAATTTCTTTAACTGCTTAACAAATACAATATAGAATATGTTAGATTCATAAATCGATAAATCAAGCGATTAGCTATCGAGATTTATTTAATCGCTAACTATGGATTTATTGTATCAACGAGATAAGCGAGATATTTCAATGTGTTGTATAAAAACGTACAAGTAGAATTTCTCACATCATGATTTACGAGTTTAGTAACAAAATATTTGCAAGAGAAAATCTATTCATAACATGAGACACATATAAATTAAATGAAATTAAGCAATTCATCCAAACGTTGTATCGCGTAATTGGTTTCATGGAAACGTTAGCTCCTTGCGATTATTTTGAATATATTATGTTTAAATGGATTCGCAATTTCCTTTTCCATAATGCAAGTTTAAATTAGGACTAAAAATATCTTACTTTTTATAAACAAAAAATGTAATGCTGTTCTTTAAGAACTTCACTGAGAACGACGGAATCGATTTAGCAATTTTTTTTAAATATTCGTAATAGTCCCGATAAGGTATTGATGTGAAAAAATTGGAAAAATGAGAGAGCTTTCTTCTATAGGATTTTTGTTAATGTTCAATTATCAAAGTCAGTCCCAACTCCCACGTAATATTTGTACGTTGAAAAATTACAGTCTCAACAACTCTGGTCACTGGTTCGATTACTTCTAAGCAAATTATTTATATTGGAAATTGTATATAGGTACTCTATGACTAGAATAAACGTGATGTGTATTTGTCACGACATAATCGCTGGAATTTTACTAAGCCCAAAGAAAAAGAAAGTAAAAATACATATTTATTATGTATGTATATTTGTGTTGTAAAAATCTCTTGATTATCATTGCGTTTATAGTAAAATGTGTATTGTGTGAAGTATTCAGCCCTTTTTAATGTCCTAAAGCTGGGTACGGGCCTCCATTCAATACGACGGCAATCAGGCCGTAGTCCACCACCCTACCTAAATGCGGCTTGGCGGACTTCACATATCATTCGAAAACTTGCTAAGTTCTTTCTCACATACTGGTTTCATAACGACGTTTCTTTTTTCACCGTAAGATAAGTGGTAATTATGTTGGAAACGATTCGCAAATGAAAATATCAGAGGTGCGAGACCCGGGATTTGTACCCGCCTTACTCGGTTTCCAAAGCGAGCACACTACTACTGGGCTATCACTGCCTTTATAAAATATACATTTGAATAAAACAGAAAATTATACGAGAAATCCTTCTCTTTATACAATTTAGTCATACCAAATCCAAACAAGGCTGTTCACGATTCACATAAACATTCTATAGCGGGCTTATTTATACTTCCTCCTGTATTCCGTATGAAAAAAAAATATTTGAATAGTTTCACTTTTCATATGTACGTACATAACAAGTAAGTAAACATCTTCACAGCACATCCCTTACTAGAGTGTAGACAGAGGGGTTACAGTCAAGCACTACTTAGCGCACTTTCCTCCCCACCAGACTTGTTTTCAACAAATTACTAATTTTCAGACAAATAAACAGATTAAATAACTTTTTTTTAAACTACCACTTCTAACTTAAAGAATTTTATTTTTATTAAGCTTGTAGTTAACGATTAGTATGGAATAGACAGACTTCTATACATATAATAAAATCGTAACTAAGCCGACACATGTCACAATCTGTACATTAAACATTTTTGGAAAATCTTATTATATATATATATATATATATATATGTGTATATATATATATATATATACATACTTGTATTATAACGTGTTTTCCTGTAGGAATGAGATAACCTCCTATGGTGAAAGGTAGCCTATGTCACTCTCCAGCCCTCCAGCTATCTCCACATAAAAAATCACGCTAATTCGTCACTCTGTTACGACGTGAAAGAATGACCAACAAACAAATAAACAAGCAAGTAAACTTTTATGTCAACAGAACTCAAGAAATCAGTATTTGCTATATTATTAACAAACATGGTCTATAACTTATAAGGACATTAATTATGTATATTCGTAATACAGTATCTATAGACTTCTAGTTACAGTTGTAAGTTTTTCAACTGGTCAAATAATTGAAGTACAAAGATATGATAATAAAATATCGTACTAAAATAAATCAGGTCATTCGTTAATCGTCTGATAAATATTATTATGGTACACTAATTTTGAATGTATGTATGTATCCAGCCCTTTTTTAACGTCTCACTGCTGGGCACGGGCCTTCCTTCAGTACGAGGGGAATCAGGCCATAGTCCACCACGCTGGCCAAGTGCGGGTTGGCGGACTTAATTTTGAATATCCCTCCAAAATTAATTACTCCACTCTTACGTATAATATAATTTTTTCATAAAAAAAGTGTCAAAGATATAGCGTAACATAGGTCTACTCAAAAAAAAAAACAAATTGGCTACTATCTCTTTGAAGTCGGTCAAAAAGTGCGGAAAGATCAATTCTCATTAATCATTATTTGTAGATAGCTGATCGGATATTCAAATGATTGAATATGCATTGCCGGTTATTCGGCCACTATTCGGACACCATTTGTCAATACTAAAAAATCGATACCTGATTGTTTTAGGTCATACCGTCGACTAAACGTGTTATGTTGTCAACTCAATTTATTTGGATGTAAATAAATACGTTTAATAACATACGATACTGATTTATTGACTGAAAGCTTATAATTATTTCAGAAAAATGTTCTAAGTTAGATAAGTTTAAGTACAAAATAAAGTTAATTTAAAGTTGTCTTTAAAATTTTTCAATTCATCACATAATGTTGAAATGTCATGTTATTATAAGTATTTAAAAAAATATATATTAACCATAGTTAATAATCTACGTTTTAATAAAAATCCTTAAAAAATTAACGTTACACACAAGCAGAGACTAATAAAAAATTGTTAGCTTTTTTCTACAAGTCCCAAACATTTTAAAATAAGCTATAATTGGCCTTACATATTAATATCATGAAATCAAATTTATTATTTGCAAACAAATCGATCAGTTTAAATTAGACAAACAACTCTATAAAAGAACGCCCTTTTAATTAATAAAAATGTATCGTATATTCGAATTTACCATTGTGTTTACTGTTACAAAATCTTTACATATAATAAAATTCTGAGTCGAATCTGTACATTAAATATTTTTTGGAAAATCTTATTGAAATAGATATTATTATCGATACAGAGCCCAAATCTATAGTTTATAGAATTTTTGTTTTTCTGTCTATCTATGACCGCATCACGAGAAAACCACTGGACAGATTTTGATGAAATTTGATATGATGATAGCTGCTTATCCCGGTCAGCATATAAGATACTTTTTACTGCGGGAAAATATCTCATCTCTGAGAAATCTATACAAAACATTAAAACGTAACTAGGGACGAACCTGAGCGGAGCGAGAGTGAGTCGCTAGTCCTTAATATTACTAATTATCAATGATAACTTGTGGGTATCTAAATAGATATATAAATAGGCAATAACAAAACAGTTGACGTTCTATTGAAGAGCTTTAGTGTTTCTAATTAAAAAAATGGAAACAGTTTTTCATGTACAGTATATTTCATATCTATCTATGAATGAAAAAAAAAAAGTTTTCAATGAATAAAAATAGTTATTGTAAAACCTTAGAAAATACACACATGGTATCGCGGACTTTTTCGTAAAACGGTAAATTCTAATTTTGCGTAATTTTTAATGGTTTTCGATTTTCGCGCTGGAACCCTAAATATTTTCTGAATAACACATACCCTATATGTAGCCCTACAAACTCCTCTATCTTTCAATTAAAATCCCATTACAATCAGTTAAGCCGTTCCAAAGATTGCCCCGGGGATTTTTGAAATTTTTGTCTGTTTGTGTGGACAACAATTTCAAAAAGGTACTGGTATCATATAAATAACTCTCCTGAAAAAACAGTATTGAAATGACAGACAGTCACTTCAATTTTATTTATATGTGTAGATTAAAAAAACACGAACTCACCCGAATTCCAACTCATCTGGAGTTAACATGACGATGTCATCGTCAATCGTCAGCTGGCACTCTGTTTCAATATCGTCGTATGGAAAAAATCTGTTCGACAATTTGTTCTCTTTGGTTTGTATCACTTTCAATGGCTTGTTCACTACTGGCCATTCTGAAGCTAGAAATATGAAAAAAAGAATAGATAAGTAATAAAATCTAAAATCTCATATTATACTAGCGGCTCACCCTCGCTTCGCTCGGGTTCGCCTCTAGACAAACAAATACAAATCTATCCCACGGGAACCGTACATTTTTTCGGAATAAAAAGTAGCCTATTTGTTATTCTGATGTATGAACTACATTATTGTAAAATTTCATTAAAATCCAATCAGTAGTTTTTATGTATCAAGCTGTATAAGTTACTATAGTTTTTTAACTATCCCACGGGATCTCTTTAATTTTCCGGGATGAAAAGTATCTAAGATGTTGACCGGGGATATAAGGTACCACCATACAAAATTTCATTTAAATCGGTCCAACAGATAACCTTTATACTATGTATATAAAATAAAGCAAAATCTATCTAAAAACAAAATTTGTTCTAAATCGTTAGAGCCGAGATACACGAAATAAAATACATAAACAAAAATTGCTATTATAATTAATATTATAAGATATATTTTATAGTGATATTTTCAAGCGCTTTCTATACTATTAATTTCAATCTCATTTTCCACCCATATGAAGGCATTGCGTGATCTAGTGGAATTTTGAGTAATAGCTCCTAAACAGTCGAGTAGGGTACACAAAAAAATATTGCGAGAATGAATAGTACATTTGTTGAATCAGAAGATACACAGGCTAAAATTTATGAGTGGCCAACCCTTTCCGCCGCCTTGCCGTATGTGTCTAACAATCTCTCAAGTACCTATATCTCAAGTATCGACACGATTGGCTCAGCTTGTAGTGACCCTACTTGCTGTGCTAGCGGTCGCGGGTTCGAGTCTCGTTGAGGGAATTCGTTTGTGTGATGAGCACGAATGATTGTATTCCAGTTATGGGTGTTTATATTTATATTATATATGTATTTAAAGTTATATATGTGTAGTGCATCAACTATCTGGTATCCAAGACACAATTACAAGCCTCGTAGTTTATCATGGAACTAGATGTTGCTGTGTGTTAATGTCCCAACATATTTATTTTATATGATGAAACTAGGATCATTCCTTTTTCGGCTATCAACTTTTGTTAGCATAATTAAAGAAAATAGGACAGTTGTTGATATTAAACATTGGTGATTATATACGAGTTTCGGAAAAATACAGAAACCCTGAAGTAACATTTTTACTATAAACATTTTCCCCGTGCGAGAATCGAATCTGAGACAATCAGAATCACATCCAACAACACGACAAGTAATGTTAACCACTTATAGTTTAATTTCAGTCCAATTTACCAAATACTTTGACATTCACAAGCAACAGAGTAGAACGTTTACTCTAATAGTAGCTTCAGGCAATTTGGGTACCTAAATAAATAACTACGCCCTTTGACATATCATAAGAACACTGTCAATTAACTCGGCTAAAAGCTCTTCGGATTTGAAATTATATTCTGTTAGTGTATTTACAATTACCGATTTAGTTACACCATTGTTCCAGGTGGCCATCGACATAATCTTATCTTATAAATAAAAATAATTGGCTAAATGTGTTGCTAAGAGCCAAACTTGGTCCAATTCAGCAAATTTTTTTTTTTTCAAATATTCGTTGAAGTCCGGGAAGGTTTTTATGAAGAATATATACGATATACAGTTTGACTTTGTTTGTCCTTCTTTCACGTCGAAACAGAGTGACAGATTGGCGTGATTTTTGTGTGGAGATAGTTGGAGGGCTGGAAAATGTATATATATACTGTCTATTCGTACTTAAGGAGTCTGCCCACTACCCCGTCTCATACCATGACCGTGCTAGGAGCGTGTCAGGCAAAAAAATATTCTTTGTATTGAAGCCGAGCGAAGCATGGGTGAGTTGCTAGTTTTAAATAAAAACAAATATATACTTAACTAGCATCTCTCTTATAGATATACAATCTTTATTACACAGTTAATTGTCTAAAATATTTATGTGATGTATGGAATGCGCTCATTCATTCGTTTAAAAAATTAAAAGTTTTAATTTAACTCAATTGTATTGGAAAATGAGTTCTGATGCGATTGCTTAAAATTGATTTTAACTCGATACTTTGCAATTTCACTCTCGGAACGATATTACAGTTGCATGTATAAACGGACGGGCTAATTGTGTTTGCTCACTGGAACTGTAAATGAGTATTATTTAACTTATTATTATCAAAACGCTAGTGAGATGAGAGAAATTATTTTTAAAATTGACATGTACGGGATTCGATATCTGGTTGAGGAAAATATAATAATAATAAACTTGTAATGCGCTGGTTTGCACAGGTCTTTTAAGTTAATATCTACAGAAACTATTTTATCTATGGGAGCTATTTGATAAAGTTGTGAGTATCCGGTCTATAATATCTATATTTGCAAATAAAAACACAAAGAAATCTTTAACCTACAGAAGTCCCGTCAAAACGAATTAAATAAACTCAAACTCGATGAGCATCCAGTTGTTATCGATACTAATTACTATTCATTGTAAAATCAACTCGAAAATTTCAAACTACTGTACTGATTTTTTTACATAATAACAAAATTTTAAATCGATACATTTAGAAATAGGTTAAAATCGATTTCCAATAAATAATAAAAAAAACATAGTTATTTAGTTGAAAATGAAGCTATTAAAAGCGTAAACGTAAAAATGACATTGACAGTTACAATTAATTACTGCACGAAAAAATTCTAAAAAAAATCACACTTTTATTTTTTTATTTAGAAAGAATGTAAGAAACATTTATTTAAGGTGGTACAATCAGTAAAATAAATAATTAATCAAAGTGGGAATGTGGAACGCGATAAAGAATTAAAAATATTGATCGATTATACCGCTTAAGAATTTAAGCGACTAAGATAATATCACGACGCGTCGCGTATCGGCCTCGATGGACATTTGACTGTAACCAATATTCGTAACAATTCTGAGACTTAAAGGTAAATAACTTCAAAAGATTCAATGAATGTACAGAAAGTAGTAAAAGGTCCACTATACATACATATCTATACTAATATTGTAAAAAGGATTTTTTTGTCTGTTTGTACCAAATAAGCTCCGAAACTACTGAACCGATTTATATGAAATTTGGTAATAAGATAGCTTGAGATCCTGGGAAGGACATAGTTTTTATCCCGGAAATCATCCCTTAAAGGGGTGAAAATGGGGATGAAAGTTTGTATGGGGAAGCAACCTAGGGACGAACCCGAGGAAAGCGAGGGTGACTCGCTAGTATATTATAAAGAGTTAAAGTTTATAAGTTTGTAAGCTTGGATGTATTAGTATAATGTAATGTAATGTAACGTATTCTAAAAATTCTGCCTAATATAAAGCTGCACTATCCAGTAATATATAGCTTATTTTTTATTCCGACAAAAACGTATTTCCTGTCAAAAAATATAATAACTTTAATTGAAGTTGGAAGGAACCTGTCGATGAATTGCTTTACACAAAGTACATGAGCGACTGAACTTCGCTCGGCATTTTTCGGAAAAGATATAAAAATTGTATTTTTTTCAGAAAAGACGCCTAAGTATATAGATAAAGAAACCTTATCTATCAACAATTTTTAGAACCGTTTCCGAGATACACAAAATACATACATATATACAAGAATTACTCATTTAATATTAATTCTCGCTTTATATGAAGGATATAAACCTTCGTTACAGTTTTAATTAGACCTATACAATAAAAGATCCATTGAAATTCGTTCAGCCATACCCAAGTCATGCGTTCGCAAACACAATGCACAGAGAAAGTGATCATCAATCATCAACTATGGTTCTACGCTTGACAGTTCTACGATACTCATGAAGATGATAAAGAAATAAATATAGCTATAAATAAATAAAGTTAAATTCATGTTTTTTTTTCTTGTGTAACGTTTTCACTGAAGTTTTAAAAAATGTTGTTTTATGTAACTTATAAAGGGATGCATATTTGCAATACTGTGTCAAGCCACACAACTGCCATTTTGAGAAAATTGAATATAAAGTTTTTATACCGCAATATATTGAATTTGATAGAAATTAAACGATTTTTATTGATATAAATGATTATTTCGGAAATGTATACGTTTAGTTATCTTTTTTGATTGCGCTATGTGTTTGCAAATGTAAATCAAGGAACTTGAATTATCTTTGTAAAATTATTAAAAGAACATTGTGGTTTAACATTTTAAAAACAAGTCTGACACTTGTTGATATTAAGCATAGTTGATTATCAGTTTGGAAAAAAACGGAAACTCCGAAGAAGAATCTCTATTATAAGCATTCGCCATTTACGAAAATCGAATCCGAGACTGCCAGAATCAAACCCTACAACGCAACAACTAGCAACCATGTAAACCACTTATACTCTAACTTCAGTCCAATTTAATACATATAAAAACTTTATGAAGCAATCGATGTTGAATAACTACGAGTATTGCAAATCAAAATACATGACGTAGGATGAGAAGACAATTATTCATTTTCGTATGGTCGGCGAATACTTAACAATGCTCAAAGGAGAGGGTAGAGACAAAAAAGCATTTAATATATTAAACTAGTGGCTTACCCTTACTTCGCTTGGGTGCTCCCTAGGGGTATTTGGAGTTTATAATATTCCCACACTCGCTTCCCTTGATCTTTATAATTAAATATCACTGTTTATTTTCTATTATAATATACCAGAATATATAAATAATATTTACATCTCTAAAAGCAAAGACATAGAACTTTCATTTCACCCCCTTAAAAGTTTTATTTTCGCCACAAAAATGTCTTTCTCCAAGATTCCATCTATCTTTGTATCAAAATTAATCAAAATTGTTTCAGCGGTTTAGGCGCAAAAACGTAACAGACAGACGGCATTATAATATTAGTATGGATTAACAATTTTCCTTATTGCTGTATACTCGCATGTAAACGGCTAAACTTATATAATGAGTGATACCTATTATTTTGAAATGTTTACGAATATAGCGCACACTAAAATGTTTACAATACCAAGAAGCTGGGAATAAAGACGAAATCTCGGCTTACTTCGCTATAAACAAATGACGTATAATATATCAACACAAAAATTATATATAGAGATGTAAATCTCGGGAGTTTTGATCTAGGATATAAATGCCTATTTTTAATCGGATTCTGAAAGTATATATAACTCACAATTACACAGCTACCCTATATAAATAGGCTACTTTTTATCACCTTTTCTCTTGAGGAATATATTACAAAATAAAGGAGATGTGAGATGAAGTTGTATTCAAATCTTTTAACATCCCACTGCTGGGCACGGGCCTCCTCTCAGGGCGAGAGGAAACAGGCCATAGTCCACCACGCCGGCCAAGTGTGGTATGGCGGACTTCACATCTTTCTAGGACTTGCTAGGTTCTCTCAGACATGCAGGTTTCCTCACGATGTTTTCCTTCACCGTAAGACAAGTGGCAATCGTATTGAAAATGATTTACACATAAAAATATCAGAGGTGCCAGACCCGGGATTTGAATCCGCTTAACTTGATTTCCCAAGTAAGTGCGTTACCACTGAGTTATCACTGCTTTTTGGTGAGTTATCTCATAAAGTTTTAATATAACTAATCTATAAACCGCGCTTTGACCAATTCTAATATACAGACCTCGTCAGACCGAATCAAAAGAGCTCAATTCATTGGAGAACTCCACTACCTAACTCCTGATTCCATCACCAGATGAGCTCGTATCAAATTATTATATCTTCAGGATTTCACATACAATTCTAAGTTTCAAATCAACATGACAGTCAGTAGGAGTTAAAATCAACTCCAAAGATTTTGGTTATATTAGATACTGGCGACTCACTCTCGCTTCGTTCGGGTTCGTCCCTAGTTACGTTTTAACGTTTAGTATAGATTTCTCAGAGGTGAGATATTTTCCTGCAGTAAAAAGAATCCTATATCTTGACCCGGATAACCAGCTGTCATCATATCAAATTTCATCAAAACCTGTCCAGTGGTTTTCTCGTGATGCGGTCACAAGCAGACAGACAAAAATTCTAAAATCTACAGATTCGGTCTCTGTATCGATAATAATGTCTAATTCGATAAGATTTTCCAAAAAAAAATTAATTATTAATGAACAGATTCGGCTTAGTTACAATTTTATCATATGGAAGCTAATTAAAACGTTTTAAAGAATAACTTGTTTTTAATTTACCATTAAAACATACCAAAACAAAATATATTATTTCTAACTTCAAATTTTCAAACAAGTTTGAATATTTAAACAACTACACATTATTTATTATATTTTTATTTAACTAAAGTTAAGTTAAAGAATAAATACTAATAACCAAAATTGTAGACGAAGAATAAATAAATCTTACTTTGTTTTCCCTTAATTCTTGTGTTCAAGACTTATTTTTATATAAAAACAGTCCTAATTAAGAAAATGATTTTTGTTTTCGCATTTAAAACAACGAGGCTTGTTTGTCGAAAGACATGATAATGTAGCACGATAAACAAAATATTTTACTACAGAGATGCTTTATTTTATTAAAGCTTTCAAATCAACCCTTTGAGTAGCAATTTCTTTGAATAGAAAAACCCTCTTGTTGTTTATAATATCTTTGATGTACCTAAATTATATTATTTATTTAATATTTTAAGTTTAAATACATAAATTATGTTTGAATTTGCCTATACTAAATAATTTATACTAATATTATAAAGAGGTAAAGTATGTGAGTTTGTGAGGTTGTAGGGGGTAATCTCTGGTTCTACTGAACCGATTTAGATGAAATTTGGTAAAAAGATAGTTTGTCCTGGGAAGGACATAGGATACTTTTTATTCCGGAAATCATCCCTTAAGGTGGTGAAAATGGGGATGAAAGTTTGTATTTGGAATCCGCCTAGGGACGAACCCGAGTGATACATATAATAAAATTCTAAGTTGAATCTATACATGAAATATATTTTGAAATAGTCATTATTATCGATACAGACGCCGAATCTATAGTTTTTAGAATTTAAAGAATTTTTGTCTGTCTGGGAACGCATCGCGAGAAAACTACTGGATAGATTTTGATGAAATTTGATATGATGATAGCTGGTTATCCGTGTCAATATATAGGATACTTTTTATTGCGGCAAAATATCTCATCTCTAAGAAATCTATACTAATCGTTAAAACGTACGTAGGGATGAACCGGAGCGGAGCGACGGTAAATCGTTAGTAATATTATAAAAAGGTGAAATATAGGTTTGTATTTGTTTGTAGGGGGTAATCTTTGAAACTATAGATCCGATTCTTTTACTCACAGAAAGCTATATTACCGCTGAGTGTATTTTTAAGAGGCTATTTTTAACGAAAAATATGTTTACTTTCAGGAATCATACTCGTAATAACTTTAATTAAAGCCGAAAACAAAATGACCGTTAAGTTACCCGAGTGAAGCAAGGCCAAATCGCTAGTGTATTATATAGTACCATCCACTATACTCCTAGATGTAATTTAAATTGTAAACTACGCATGTATGACGGTACGACATTCGTTCATAAACTTGTCGTTTTGAACAAAATATTGCAAATGCAAAGATATGCTTTCATTTCGTCATTTCACCGAGGCAAAGTGAACCGTTTGACGTTATTCTTGACCGATTTCAAAAAAGAGTAAGTACCCAATACGAATATATTTTTCCAATTTTGGATGATTTTCACAATATTCTACAAAAATTTGTTTTAACTTTATGTTTTAACTTTTTTGTTTAACTCTAAAGATGAAATAATTATTTTTAATCGGCGTACTTTTTATCAGAATAATTTATTAAAAGATATACTAGTATGTAATTTATAAGCCAGAGACTGTAGGCTATTTTTTATTCCAGTACATCGAGCTTTTTCACAGGATATTAAGCTAATACAAAAAGCTACTTATAGACGTGTGTGGGCGACGCGAGTCCGAACCATAGGTTTATGCAATTGATAAGGATTACTAGACTTTAACGTTAGACAAACTTCAAAGCCTATTACTAAGCGGTGGATGCTGATTCGAATCTCACACGAGACACATTGTATTGACTCTATATATTTTTACACGTTTTCGGTAAGACAAAACGACCACCTAACAAAAGAGTAAGTGTAATGCTTCTAAACTGTAAAAAGTTCGAGTTTGACATTGTAAGAGCTAAAATAAAGACCGTAAAGTTGTATTTCGAAGGGAAAAGTTAAAAGTACTTTGCACCAACTCTACACGACTCTTGTGTAGATACATTACTCGTAGAAACTCCTAAGTCTCTATATCCTTTGCATTTTAGGTAAACATTATATACAAAATTTCCCATGTTTTTTAAGCGTGTCGTGTCTGATAAGAAGTTGTTGAATTACTACTAATATTATAAATGTGATAGTGTGTTTGTTAGTTTGTTTGACCTTCTTTCATGTCGAAAAGGAGTGACATACTAACGTGATTTTTTTTTTGTAGATATAGCTAGAGGGCTGGAGTGACATAGGCTATTTTTGACTGTGGGAGATTATCTCAATCCTACGCAAAACACGTTATAATACAACCCACAACAACTCATCATACCTATGTATAATATATAGTCTGTCTATTCGGTACTAACCGTTAGAATGTACTAGGAACGATCCCGAGCGAAGCAAGGATGAGTCGTTAGTTGATTATAATTAAAGCTATGCCATTCGTTTAGTCACAAAAAGAAACGTTTGATCTATGAATTACAGTAATCCAATCAAAAGTAAATAAAAGGATCAAAGTAAAACCGGCACTCGAAATGCTACGCTGCGAATATTTGCAAAACTGATAAATGTATTATAATGGACAAGTACATAACAAATAATACTAACAATTATTATCTATTATCTATACTTAATATTATAAAGCTGAAGAGTTTGTTTGTTTGTTTGGTTGAACGCGCTAATCTCAGGAACAACTAATCCGATTTGAAAAATTCTTTTTGCATTAGATAGCCCTATAATATCATCCATGGAAAAATGTAGGGTTCCCGTGCGATAGATATGTTTTTGTCTAGTGACGAACCCGAAGAAAAGCGAGGGTAAGTCGCTAGTTATACATATATGTATATCTTGTATGAATGAATTTGAAATAAGATAATAATTATTATGTTTACATAGGTTTATTGCCTTACTTTCCATGAATAAATGTGTATACTGTATGATATAATCCCTAATCCCTATGAACTCCAAAACGGCTGGAGCAATTTTCATGCAATTTCCAGGCAACTTCGGATTAGCCCAGCGGATGATCTGTGAAGTTTCGTAGCAAACGGAAGTTTGAACGCAGGCGAAGCCACGGGTACTGCTAGTTATGAATATATAAAGATGAAAATTATTATTATTATGATAACGTCTTCGTATATTACATAACTTTAGTCTGTTTTGTTAATTTCTTTCACCAAAGAGATTACTCTAAGCAATAAGACCTTTATTACTTTGCGTGTCGTTTGCAAGAAATTGTTGAACAAGGTATTATATATATATATACATATATGTGTGTGTCTGATGTGTTATGTAAGTATACCTTTGTTTATAAAAAAAAACCTTTTTTCAAAATCCGTTCATTAATTTGCAGCATGCAGTGTATGCCGTGCATGGTATGTTTCTTCGTTTTAACCATGTTCAAAAAAAAGTAGCTTCACCAAATATTCCATAGTCACCAAAAATCGTTTCACGATTGGCAAGGATTAAACATTGTTGGAAATGATATATAATTATTAATTAGTTTTAACGTGACTGAAGTCGATGATCATTTCTAATAAATTAAATCGTAATTATGTACACTAATATTATGGATAGTTTTTTTTTTTTTTTTTTATGTATTAAAACCTTCCGTGGACCTTAAGGAACATACAAAAAAATAGATTAGCCGAATTGGTCCAGCCATTCTTGAGTTATGAGCTTACCAACATTCATTTTTATTTATATATAGATATAGAAGATAGAAGAAGATATGTAAAGTTTGTATGCAGGGCATCATTAAAAAAATATTTCGCTGATAGTAAGGTACATTACCCCAGAGTGCTCTCAAATCGCTAGTTCTATATAATGAAGTGCGCTAGCAGGTCTGTCCAAATAAAGGAACCTAACACGAGCGTTTGAGGCACAAACTTCGCTCCCATACATACGAGTATACCTACGGATTAGTCGTAGGGCGGTTGTTCACGGGCCACTCCGCCGGATTAGTTCGTATGTGAATGGCGACACTTCCACATACCCTTTAGCCTTCTCGTAGTGGAGACATACCTACTTGAGTTTACAGTTAAAAAAAATATTTTGTACAGGTAAAGTCAACGAGGGATAAGTTTCAGAATTATCAGACACTGATAGTGATTTCATATTAAATTATGCAGTTATCACGTAATATTTTTTGAAAATCGGTAAATGAGTAACAAAAAAAACAAATCCAGATTTTTTTCAATTTTTTTGTTTCTCTGTCTGTTTGTCTGTTTTTACGGGCTAATATCCGAAACTGTAGGACCGATTTAAATAAAATTTTGCATGGAGGTATCTTATATCCTCGGTCAATATTTTAGATACTTTTTATCCCTTGAAAATATACGGTTCCCGTGGAATAGATTTATTTTTGTATATCTAGAGGCGAACCCGAGCGAAGCGAGGGTGAGCCGCTAGTAGGATATAAAGTAGCTTATAGGCTATGTAATTCTCCTCCTGTACTCTCTCTATGCAAAAAACCACACATGCGTTGATCTTTTACAACATGAAAAAATGTCTATCAAACACCTTTTTATACTTAAAAATCAGTAAGAATTTTTTATATCACTAACATCTGATTTAATGTTACTATAAATTATAATACTAACATAACAACATATCGTCAAATCGATGCTGTTAGGCATATCGCATGTTTACTATACAGAAAATAATTATAACAGCTAGGTATACTTTATTAGTTATTTACGTACTAATATATTAGTACAAATGAATACATATTTTCAATTATGTTTAGTTAGTAAATATTAATTTAGTTAATGACCTCATTACTACGTACTAGTTATCTGGTTGCAGCCCGATAAATAACGAGTTAACACGAGCCCGCTATGCCAGATGGACAGACCAGATACATACAAATTATTCACCGGCAGGCATTGCAGAAAAACAAAGATGACAATTAAAGTTTATTTAATCACTACATATTATAAAATAAAGTCCCCCGTCGCGTCTGTTTGTCTGTCTGAACGCGATAAACTCAAAAACTACCGAGCGGATTTTCGTACGGTTTTTATCAATAGACGGAGTGATTCATGTCGAAGGTTTAGGTGTATAATTCATTATGGTTTTATGTAAATTGACTGAATTGGCTGAAATATGATAATGATTGTTGAAAATATCGAAAAAAATTATGCCGACTTGGAGCTTTAGTGGCGTGCGCCGCGTAAGGCGTTGGTCTGCAATAAACGCCTTAAGTCGCGTCCGATGTGACGCTGTACGCGGCCTAGAAATGCTTGGTATGGAAATGCACTATAGTGGTCTCTCCCACACGCCTGACGCGGCGCACGAGGACCGTACGCCGCGTCCATAGGCTGTACGCCGCCTAGTACCTACGCAGTCATTTCCGGGCATCCCGACGTTACGGACGTCGCGTTTTTGTCATACAAGTTGGTGAAATTTACAAAGCAGCCAGACGAATTACTGATAGAATCAGTAAAATTAAACAGAATTTTATTTGATGCCAACGATAAAACAACAACGACCTCTGTCTTCACGAAAAGGTCGTGACGCCTTTTTCTTCTCTCCTGTTTTAATAACATTTGTACAACGAGATCATCCATATTTGTTGTCTGTTCATCCATATTTTAATCACTCACGAGTCACGTCTATTCCACGAGAAACTAAAATCCTGAGTGACCATCGCAAACAACACTGGAAGCCGCGTCCAGCGTCAGCAGACCCCGGACGCTGTCGGACGCAAGCTACAACGTTTGTTACAGACCAACGCCTAAACTAATAAAGTAAAATGAGAACAATGTATAACAGAATTATTCCTTTTAAAAAGATCTTCCTATTAAACTGTTGCGCTATGTGCACATACTTAGGGACGCGCCCGAGCGAAGCGAGCATAAGTCACTAGTAAATAATAAGCTAATGTACACATATACTTAATTTTCATAATTAACATAATGTTAACTTATATTGTTTCGATACCAGGGATGTATTTTGCTCAAATTTAAATGATGGACCAATTTATAATTATCCCCAAACATACATAAAAATAAAAAACACATTTTTCATACCTCTTTTATGAAGTTGATAAAAGGTGAAGAAATCTATTATTTTACATCAACAGCAAAACGAAAAAGCGTAGAAACACTTGTATGTAATTGGTTAACTTTCATCTTTGTCACGAAAAACATGTCATAAACAGATAGGTATTCTATTTATATTCTAAAATAAATTTGGAATGTAAGAAGCCATTTTTATATAGTGAGAGAAAAAAAGGTACATTTGGTACAAAAGAAAGTAAAAATATCTGACTTTACCTGAATTTTTAATGTCCGATAGAGGTTTTGGACACTCTTACATACATGTGACATAAGCTATTATTAAATCGTACCTCGTAAGCAAACCCACGGGGTAAGCTAGTTTAAAATTATACATTAAAACGATAATTTACATGCATGTGAAGTAACTCACAGCCTAATTACTTGCCTCGAGGGTATTTTTAGAATTCCATAGCCAAATGACAGAAACAAAATTACATAATTTTGTCATGACCATCTGTCCATTTGTATATTAAGCCATTATTTTCAAAGACTGCTGGCGTTATACGACTTTAATTGTTTTTAATAAATAAGGAATATATTAAGTTTTAACATTAACAGAAATAAACTTTGTTTAGTACATAACTTTAAGTGCATATATATTATGAATATAAACACCCATGACTGGAGTACAAACATTCGTGCTCATCACACAAATGAATGCCCCCCGCGGGACTCGAACCCGCGACCACAGCAAGTAGGGTCACTACACACTGAGCTTAACGTATCGTAAAAAATATAGACATACTATCTATACTTTGTACGTGTAAAAATATTCATATTTACATTAAAGCGTCTGTTATTTTAACCACAAAAACTTTTCACTTTCAATAAACTCAACCGTTAAAAATCCAAGAGTAATTAAAAGCTTACATATTACAAGTTCCCATCCAAAGACCTTTTAAATAGGAACTTGCAAGATAACAAGTTGAGTCACTATGGCAGATGAGCGCGATGTGCAAAAGTTGTTCAATGAGAAAAAAACTCTTTACAAAGTTGCAAATTAAACGCAGTACGGTTTTTTTATACTTTCCAATGTTTATCGGAATACATCGTTACTTCCAATCCGACGATGGTTGGCTACCTTGATACTTGCAATGCAGGGGTATCAAATTCGATTTTCTATGGGGCCATTTGCAATACAAATTTAGGAGGGGAAATTATATTTACACTGAGTTCCGCAAAAACAATGTCATAATGTGAATTGGCTACTATTTTGTTAGAAATGAAAAAACCGAACTGTTTCAAAGGTTATCTGAATATGTAAAAATTAATCTTGTAATGTTGACAATATTATAATATAATAGCGACTCACCCTCGCTTCGCTCGGGTTCGTCCCTAGGTTGATTTCCCATAAAAAATTTCATCCCCATTTTCACCACCTTAAAAGATGATTCCCGGGATAAAAGATATCCTATATCCTTCCCACGGTCTCAAACTATCTTCATACCAAATTTCATCCAAATCGGTTCAATAGATCCAAAGATTACCCCTTACAACCTTACAACCTCACAACCTCACAAACTTTACCTATGTAATGTTAGTATAGATAAGAATTAATAAGCAAGTGAAACAATTTAGATCAAGGAGTAGCGAAACATTTGATAATGATATCGATATGTCTTGAAACGCACTTGCTGTATACAGTGAGCCAGTACTGCCAATATTATAGTGTAGAAATTTTTTTTCTTTGTTTGTCACCACTTCATGCTAATACTTGAACAAATTCTAGCGTTTTTAGATTCTTCCGTAGTCTATTACATTGAAAGAACATTGACTCCTATATTAAATATCCGCCCAAAAAAGGTTATATGACAAAAAATAATAATTTATGAAGCCAGAAGTAAGTCATGTGGTAATACGTTACTTCAAAATATTTTAACCGTAATAAAATACAATTTAAAAACAGAATTTGCAAAAACAATTTCGTTATATTAGGCAAAAAACGTACTCGTTTGTAGCTATCCAGTATTCTTAGCAATCACATTGATCAATAGCCAGTGATTTACATAATGGTACGGTCGAAACAAAAGTCGAAAGTTAGCACATAAAAATACATTTGCTCGTTCTGTGTCGGAGAAAATCCTGCCGATAACTAAGTAGAATTTAATGAGATTCATATCGTATCGTTGTTCAATAAGTATGCAAGATAGCAAGCTCTTAACTTTATAATTTTAAAACGTCCCAGATTTCAGATCTACTGAACGTTCTCAACATTTCATTAAAGTCAAGTGTCGTTGCCATCGGTATAACACCTAACCCAACTGACCGTAGGTACTTTGGAAGACATATTGAACTGATTCTGATATATGATGAAATGAAAACCTTTGAATGGCAGAAAAACTCTAACATAAAAGTCGTCAGTATTATTATTTATTAGATTTATAAATAATAAAACGAAAAAATCTGCGTTAAGATAAGGTTTAATAAATAATAAAGCAAGTTTTAATAAATTAGTTAAATATTGAAAAGTAATAAACTAAATGTAGTAATCAATAAAAATCGGTCAAGTGCGAGTCGAATTCGCACACGAAGGGTTCCGTACCATCGTACATGTACTTTTTATTAATATGACTCTTACTCTGTGTATACTGTATATTAACTTCGATGACCGATTACGATAAAAAAAGGTTTCTTGTATTTTTATTTTTTCTTTTTTCTCCAGTTACGGAACCCTAAAAACGTACAAATATTTCACTAGAATACTGAAATATATTCAGAACCAACAGAAAAGCAAATGTAGTTAGCATCACCTGGCATAATATTTAAATTATAAACACGACGCCTCTATGTATATAGGGTACATACATGGCACACGCTTTACTTCATTGTTTGAATAATATCAAAGTCATTGATTATTATCTTTTATAACGGTGTAATAAACACTTGAAGCGTATAAACTTTCAAGATCCACTTGCACAAAATCTTTAATTTAAATTTCTTGTAAATGTATATGTTATGTTTAGCAGATTGTACTGATTGATTTTTGCTAAACAAAATAAAACAGAAATCAAATTAAGGATTTTTAGTAGTAAATCCAGTTTAAAGTAAAAAAACCTTCGAAATTGAAGTCATCGCTACTGCATGTAATATTTAAAAATTATTAATTTTATATCAGAGACGGATAGAAATAAGCATGTCAATTTAAAATAAAACTATCTTTTCGGTTTTTTTTTTGCGGATTTATTTTGATTTTTGATTCCCAACGTTTCGATTGCTTTACAGCAATCATGGTGACGGAAGAGACTAAGGTGTTAGATGTCTCAAAGTTATTTATTATATAGTTGTTACATAATTTCTAAATAATTTTAGCTGTTATTATTATAATTATTACAATTTTTTAGAAAAAATTATTGAATTATAATCTATATTTAATGTTGCCATTATTATATTTATAACTATAAAGAAAAATAAAATCTTAATTATTTAAGCTACATTATTGTTCTATGTGTAATTTAAAAAAGTTAAAATTAATTAAGAATTACATTTGCAAATGATTGCTGTAAACTGTAAAGCATTCGAACTGTCGGGAACCAAAAATTAAAATAAATCCGCGAAAAAATCCGAAAAGATAGTTTTATTTAAAATGTCAAATATTCGCGTAAATCTAAGGAAGTATTGCATGCTAATTTAAATTAAAATCCAGACAAAAGCGCTACGGGTTAAAAAGCTCAATTCAATCAAAGTAAATCTCTAGGTCCAGAATGCAATATATTCTAATATCTGTCTCATATTCCATCTTCTGTTACTTTATGCAGGAGAAAGAAATGCTAATATACCGACGAACACACTTTGGCATTTAGACACTTAGTAAGGAAAATAATAAGAAAGAATGAGAACGAAGACGAAGCATATAAGGAAAAATAAACACGTTTTTAGTTCTTCGTCTACATAGATAAGGGGTATGTTGTAATAATCATGTTTGGTTTTTTTTTCATTAATATTATCTAGAAACACGAAATTTGCTATGATAATAAAAAAATATGTCGCAAAGTATGATAAATACTTACATGGCGGCGGTTGTTTCTTCTGATTGTTCCACACAACGAGGATCTTCGCTAGGCTCGGAGTTCTTACTAGCTTCCTTACAAGTGTAAACAAACTCTCCACACGGTCATAAGTGAGTATTACCGCTGTGAAGCCTGGCGACTTTGGTGCGGTGACAGGCAAGAATAGAGGGTTTACTGGGCCATACTGTGGACAAATACCAAATAAGAAACCAGATAGCAAAAATGTATGATTAAATAAATAAATATATTGGGACATTAACACATAGCACCATCTAGTTCCATTGTAAACTACGAGGCTTGTGTTATGGATACCAGGTAGTTGATACACTACACATATATAACTTTAAATACATACATATTATAAATTTAAACAGCCATGACTGGAATACAAACATTCGTGCTGATCACACAAATGAATCTCCCAGCGGGACTCGAAACCGCGACCGCTGGCACAGCAAATAGGATCACTACAAACTGAACCGTGTCTTATAGTTGAAAATATTAAATTTTTAACAACATACTTCTATTAGCTTCTTGAAAATATAAGTAATAAATACTCAGTATATAACTAAACAAATATAACAAAAACATAACCTAATTCTTCCATCTATCCAATAGAAATTTTAGTATTGCACGTAATGTGATTGATAATTGAGTTAACCTGTGATATTTATCAATAGCCACTAATAAAAACTCCGGATTTGAGCTTGTTTCGAGGAGTTCAACGCAACAGTATGTGTACGTTAGTCATTACGTCGTACGTTACGTCGATATTCTGCAAGAGGGTAAAACCTCCCCGGTGAAACTATCCCGTTGATATAAATACGTGTAAGTAAAACAGACTTTACTTTTAAATGAACCAATTTCATTAAATAAATCACATCACCATCTATTAATCGTTAAAAATATTAATTACGACATCAATAGAAATGGATTACAGTGTGTTTAATCAAGATGGACTGAACAAATATCTATCATCTACATATACATATGATAAAATTCTGAGTCGAATCTGTACATTAAATATTTTTCGGAAAATCTTATTGAAGTAGCCATTATTATCGATACAGACGCAGAGTCTATAGTTTTTAGAATTTTCGTCTGTCTGTCTGTCTGGGTGAGAACGCATCACGAGAAAACCTGACAGATTTTGATGAAATTTGATATGATGATAGCTGGTTATCCGGATCAACATATAGGTTACTTTTTACTGCAGGAAAATATCTCATCTCTGCGAAATCTATACTAATCGTTAAAACGTATCTAGGGACGAACCCGAACGGAGCAAAGGTGAGTTTGCTAGTCCTTTTATAAAACAGGTGAAAACATATCTAAGGTTTATTTCTGTCGATCGAATAAATCGTGAGATTCAGCAACTATGTGGTACGTGCTCTTTTATATTGCGGGGGTAATGATGAGAGATTGTGGACTAAATTAAAATACATACGTGGGCTAAACTGTAGGAAGTAGATAATTTTCAATACATCTATCGTGACACGTTATGCTCTATAAATAGTGTTCACCTACCTGATTATTATTATTCAAAAGACTAGCACTAGTTGTAGTTAGATGTACTTAATTACCTCCATAAGTTAGAATAAGACTGGTCGTTAAAAATATTTTTTCCGACGCCCCCTGAAAAGCCTTCTTTTGATAAAAAAAAACGCGAGGATTTTTTTTTTTAAGTATGTACAACAAGTGTCGCAAGATGATCTAAGTTCATCACTAAATTTGAACTAATTTCCCAACTAAATTTCATCTAAAAGGAAAAAAATCCTACCTAAAAGGTTTATGTACATACATTATACTATTAGACATTAATGCCTACTGTACATTTCGAGAAATTTCCCGAAAAAAAAAAAGACAACCTAAAAATTAACTTAGATCGTCTTGCGGCACGTGATGTTTTTAATAAAAATAATTCCTCGCGTGTTTTCATCAAAGGAAGCTTTTTGGGGGACGCCGGAAGAAATGTAATTTTTAACGACCAGTCTAGTGGGTACACAGATCTTATTCTGTAGTCTGATGGAATGATATCTGACAAGAAAGATTAAAAAAGAGAACTGGCACATGTCTTACGAATTTAAATACTCTACGAAGGAGTTAAATGTCATCAATAACCCATCTCCGAGCTACTCTTAGAAAATTCTTGACAGAAAACCTCTGACGAGACGACTTTTGCAGTCTGACAGGACTTGAACCCATCACGGCAAACAACTGTATATTGTAGTCTAAATAAAGCAGTTACACACTATATATTGCGGAGACAGTAATGTAGTACACATTTTGAACAGCTTATTAACTTAATGTTTGACATTCAGTGGGTAACCAAATTACATACGTATTTGTTTTGTACTAAATTTAACAGCAACGGAGTTCACATTACAATGTGTATTTTGCGTATAGTAATTTATGTTATGCCCAGAGGTTCTATATAGCTAAGCTCATGTACATGAAATCATACACAATCCTTCAAAAGCAGCTGAAATTCAGCTGTCTTTCTGAAATCCCGCTGCGGTCTGGGTGGCTATCTTTTATTTTGGCACTGTTTGATTTGATCACACCGCTGCGTACTTAGGGTTAAGTGTTAACAAAGTTATGTTATCTATATACATATATAAAAAAATAGATGTGTGTATGTATATTCCCTATGGATCAAAAACAGCTACTGCGATTTTGTTGAAATTTTCGGAGAATCTTCAGATTAGCTCAGTGGGTTATCCTGTGAAGTTTGGTAGCGATTGAAAGTTTGAACGCGGACGAAGCAGCGGGTAGTGCTAGTTATTAATAATAAGGGAAGTAGAACTCCGCCCATGTTACTGAGAGTTGAACAGATACATTCAGTGCATATATACGAAGTGAAAAAAATGCATAATGGTGGGATACCATTAAATATGTCTTTAAAAATGAGTTAGATGCATCTAAGCTATCTCAATATTTAAACCAGTAGTTGCCGAGTTATATACTTCTAAACCCTTAAACGTTTCGTCTTCTAAATTACATGTGTATACATATATTTTGGTGCTACAAAAGTGCAAATCAGATGCGCACTCAACCATTCTTTTATACCTCACACACTACATTTATATTATTGTGGTTAATATCGTGTATAAATAAAGATTCCTTTTTATCAGACTCAAATTGGCAAAGGCAGTGATACATAGTGCCATTATAGGGTCATCAACTTCTTGATTACTTACATGTCCGAGTATGTATGTATAAATAAAAGCTTATTTAACTTATTTTTCATCACAAGCTATAAATACAATTAGACAGACAGCCGTATAAATAAATAAAGCCGTATAACCAAAGAGTGTGTGCAATTTTATAGGTGAGGATGACCGCTATATCCGGCGTGGAGGGCACTTAAGAAGTCTAGATATTTAATCTTTAACGTAGATTAAAACAATAAAATTAAACGTTTAAAACTATATTTCTCATGTTCTTTATTACCTTGATTTTTTTTATTTACTGGTATATTACCGATCGGTATTAGAGAACCTAACCAGTTTATGAAGGAAGTCCGTCAACCTGCACTTGGTCAGAGTAAGCTATGAATATATAATACTCTAATTCCTCTCGCATTGAAGGGATACCCGAGCCTAGCAATGGAACGTTAAAAAGAGCTGAATAGCTATAATAAAATATTATGTAAAACGTCTACTTCAATTCTTGATAAAAAATCCTGAATATGGGCTTTTATTAAATCAAAACAACTTTGAAGTTACGAAATAATTTTTCTCTTCGTTGAGGTGTTCCCAGACATATCGCTAAAGGCCACGTTTTGATTAAAATTATACATACTATTCGTTTATTGAATTGACATAACAGAATATTTGAACATCTGCATAAACATATTTTAAATCAAATTGGGAAATTATTATAAATGAAATTAAAAAGTTGGTAGAATAACATCTATACATATAATAAAATTGTAGCTTAATCGAATCTGTACATTGAATATTTTTTGAAAAATCTTATTGAAATTATCGATACAGAGGCAGAATCTAAGTTTTTTGAATTTTTATCTATGCATCTGGGAACGCATCACGATAAAACCACTAGACAGATTATGATGAATTTTGGTATGATGTTTGGTTAGCTGGTTATCCGGGTCAATATATATAACATTTTTTACTGCGGGAAAATATGTCATCTCTGAGAAATCAATACTAAACGTTAAAACATAACTAGGAACGAACCCCAGCGGAGCGAGGGTGAGTCGCTAGTAAAGAATAAAATATTTTTTTTATTAAGAGAGAAAAAGTATCCACAAGAATATAGGTAATCCGTATTAATATTATAAATGTATAAAAGTATGTATGGATGTTTGTTACTATTTTACGCCAGAACAGTTGAACAGATCTGGATGAAATTTGGCACAGAGATTGATTATAGTCTGGAATAACACATAGGCTACTTTTTATCCCAGAAAAATGTACAGTTCCCATAGGATAGGTTTGTTTTTGTTTTCCTAAAGGTGAACCTGAGCGAAGCGAGTGAGCCGCTAGTAAATAAATAACATGATTTAACGTAAGTACTTCATCAAAGTTCCAAACTATTCGAAAAACTATTGACCAATTTAAAGAAAGAAGAGGTTCTCAATTCGGATGTACGTTTTTTGTTCTTATGTTACGCGATATATTCGCGGATTCTAAACAATAACGTTTACCTTTTGCTGTCATTGAGTATATAGCGTTATTAATATAGTATTTATTACCGACCTATTATTTATTAGTGACCCATCCTTCCTTTTCGTCGGACCACACTGCATCCGGACTAGACGTAGTATTCCGACGAGAAGTGAGAAATCTAATTTTTATCCCTTCTTACATCTATCGATAAGAATTCTATCTTTATCCTTGAATCAAAAATATTAAATATGCAATCACTTTGAGGAAAAACCGTTACGAAGATTTGGAGATAAGTACAAACATATAGATTTTATAGAGACACACATCATTTTAAGTAGGTACTAGATAGGAATTTGGTACCTTTAATAGCCTATAATATACTAGTATAAACTTAGTAGGGGGTATCGAAATTACCGACAGACAATTTAATTTATTAGTAGAGATATAGTAAAACTAACGTAAACCAGCGTCTAAAGACTTAAATGCATATAATATCATCATTCTTCCTCCAATGACTAGAATAATGTTCTAATTAAATCTGTTTTTCTAAACAATCGATTCAAATGAATAAATATTTTAAATATTTAACCGCAAAACCTACTCTAGTGAAACAGTGGTTTTATGAGCTCAGACTAACTTCACACGCGACAGTATATGATGATTGTGAATCCTACCGACTTGGGCGCGGTCTGAGGTAAAACGTATTGACATACTTGACATTAATATAATAGTCCGGTCAATTTAGATATAAAAATAGTGGTCAAATAACAAAAAATCCCGGAAAGCCAAATATTGGTGGAGAGCTGGGGTTTACCATTATAAATAAAGTTTTAAAAATCCCCATCGATCCTATGTGTGCTACAAAAGTTATTCGGGGTCAAAGGTCAAAATTTGAGGATTTTTGGATTTTTCTCGAAAACGGTATGTTTTATCAAAAAAAAACCTCAAACCAAAGTTGTAGATCGTAAAATTATCTACAAAAATGGTCCTTATGATTTATTGATATTTTTATTGATTGTTTTTTCCTAAGAGTTACCATTCGTAAGATGTATTATCGGGAATTTTTGTTATTTTAAATGTCTATATAGACTGGACTATAATAAACACAACGTAATTTCCAAATTGAAAACTCGGAAATAAAATATTTTCAACTTAACGAATCAACAATATTTAAGAATGAAGACTGACATTTCTTCTAAATATTAAAGGAAAAACAGTCACCTGTCTCACTAAGATTAATATTTTTGACTTAACGCGAGCCTATTGCAGCACAGATTTCTTTATATAAAATCATTTTTCATTATCTAACTTCCCAAACCTACGCGAAGTTGTGATGATACGATGAAATACGATGAAATATACAGCTAATATGTAACGCACCTACATATAAGGTTTTCATACTAC
Source organism: Fabriciana adippe (assembly GCA_905404265.1). Taxonomy (NCBI): domain Eukaryota; kingdom Metazoa; phylum Arthropoda; class Insecta; order Lepidoptera; family Nymphalidae; genus Fabriciana; species Fabriciana adippe. The sequence continues at coordinate 2,596,219 of FR989993.1, forward strand.
GATCTGATATGGCACTAGCGACTCACCCTCGCTACGCTTCGGGTTCGTCCCTAGACAAAAACAAATATATCCCACGGGAACCGTTCGTTTTTCCGGGATGATATATAGCCTATAGCCTTCCTTAGTTAACGGGCTATCTAATGCAAAAAGAATTTTTCAAATCGGATTAGAACTTCCTGAGATTAGCGCGTTCAACCAAACAAACAAATTTTTCAGCTTTATATTATTAGTATAGATGAGATAAAGTACTTTGCGAGTTTGTAAACTTATAATCGCACTCCATGGGATTATTACATTTGAAAACTACATTATGTACATTTTTTTCTTGGATTTTCACGTTACTTTAACGTCTAAACTACTTATAGTGCTGATGTTGAAAATTGGCGGTTACGAGTTTCGAAGGTTAATGCAATTGAATTTGCTTTGCATCGATCAAATAAGATGCTTTTAGGTCTACTTTAGTTAGGTATACTTTAGCTCGCAATTAATGGAATTGGTTGATGTTTCATTTAATCTTCAAGCTTTTTTAATCTTATCTTAATAAATAAATAAATAAATATGTTGGGACATTAACACACAGCACCATCTAGTTCCATGGTAAGCTACGAGGCTTGCATTATGGATACCAGATACAAGATACACTACACATATATAATTTTAAATACATACGTCATACATATTATAAATATAAACACCGATGACTGGAATACAAACATTCGTGCTCACCACACAAATGAATGCCTCCAGCGGGACTCGAACTCGCGACCGCTGGCACAGCAATTAGAGTCACTACAAACTGAGATAAACATGTCGTCTTTTTGGCAAATTAATGAAGCAGAATGCTGTAGCATAGTAGCAGTTCCAACTTACAATTGTGAAATATTTAAAGTTTCCATTCGAATACACAATTACGGTACGTCGGTTAAGATGTGATGATTATTGCAAGAAATATGTTCCACGAGTTCACTTGTAACGAGTCAACCATTATAATAGTAGATTATTGTACGTCGAGTACGATAGCTTTTAAGCGTAACAATAAATACAGTCGCATTTCATAAACGGGTCAAGTCGACTGAGTTTTTTTGAAATTTCGACGTCGGAGTAATTGAATAAAACTTTAATCAAAAAGTAATCGATCAAAGGTCAACTATTATTATTCTTACTAGCAGTACCCGCGGCTTCGACCGCGTCTAAACTTCCAATATAAACAGCAGTTTTACAATAATGTAGGGAAGTTTGTCCGATTTGTTGACATTTATGCTTACTGCTCCGCTCTTTTGGGTAGTAGCATGATGATATATAGCCTCTAGCCTTCCTCAATAAACAGACTATCTAATGCAAAAAGAATTTTTCAAATCGGATTAGTAGTTCCTGAGATTAGCACGTTCAAATTAACAAACAAACAAACTCTGTCTCTTTATAATAATACTAGCGACTCACCCTCACTTCGCTTCGGGTTCGTGCCTAGACCAAAACAAATATGTCCCACGGGAACCATACATTTTTCCGAGATGATATATAAACTTCCTCAATTAACGGGCTATCTAATGCAAAAAGAATTTTTCAAATCGGATTAGTAATTCCTGAGATTAGCGCGTTGAACCAAACAAACAAACTCTTCAGCTTTATAATATTAGAATAGATTAAAAAAAAAAAAGAAAAACACGCCTATTCCCGGACGTTGTTAAAACTTTAACAAGAAGGTAAGTTCATAAAAAAAAAATTATGCTCAATTAAGAATTTCCGTGGAGAGAGTAAGTAAGCGAACCGATTTTGCACGATTCGTTTGGACCGCGAGTTTTAATTAAAGGCATATTGATGTGCAAATGATCGGGTATATATGTATGTATGTATACATGTCACATAATTTCTCCGCTCACATGCACAATATAACAATGTTCCTTGTCGACAGCGCACGCTATTAATTTTTAATGTTTCTCCTTATGTAAGCGTAAAGGCTAGAGTAAGTCCTCGCGAGAATAGTTATTTTTAGTTTTACCAAGGCAACGACTGACATGTTTTATCTAAGCACAATGCCTTTCCCTCCGTAATGGGCTTATCTTATAAGGCCGAGATTCGATGTCGGATTTGTGGAGCGTTTTGCATGTTTTAACATCGGCGCTGGTATTTCAGTACTATTTCAGTAAATAATGTACATTTATCAACTGGCATATACTGAGAAAGCTGCGACTCACATTTTAATGATGAGTAATTACACTTTTATATTATTAAAAAAAAAAAACACATTTTTTAATCGACTTAAAAAAACTAAAATATGGAGAGGAGGTTCTTAACTCGACTGTTTTTTTTTGATCAACTGTAATGTTATATTCTAAGATAGACAAAAAAAGTTACAGTAAGTTAATTTCTGAAGTACCAATATTGATTATATAATTTATAATTTGAATTTGTTCCTAGTAGTAGCTTTTGAGGAGTTCCACTATGCTGTATCCACCTCCTGGCTCCAACATGTTTGGCTCAGTTTGTAGTGACCCTACTTGCTGTGCCAACGGTCGCGCTTTCGAGACCGTTGGAAGCATTAATTTGTGTGATGAGCACAAATGTTTGTACTCCAGTCATGCCGAGTCACTCCGAGCGAAGCAAGGAAGAGCTGCTAGTTTAATATGAACCAAACATGATTACTAAAAAACACATTAATTTTAACACATAAACATCATTACTAAAAAACAAAATTACTGTATTATCATCCACTTTTCACGTGATCACGAAGTTTCAAATCGATTCGACAATAATTAGAAGTAGTTTAAAATCGACTTCAAAGATTTGATTACATATTTAGTGAGTTGCTAGTGAAGCTAATAAAAGCGGGTTAAAATTAGAAATCGCTTTGAATTATTATGCTTGTGTATTCATTCCAGCTTTTTTTAACGTCCTCCTGCTGGGCACGGGCCTCTCTTTTCAATACGAGAGGAATCAGGCTATAGTCCACCACGCTGGCCAAGTGCGGATTGGCGGACTTCACATGTCTTTCGAAAAATTGCTGGGTTCTCTCCGATATGCAGGTTTCCTCACGATGTTTTCCTTCATCATGAGACAAGTGGTAATCATGTTAGAAATGATTCGCACATGAAAATATCAGAAGTGCGAGACCCGGGATTTGAACCCGCTTCACTCGGTTTCCCAAGCGAGCGCGTTATCACTGGGCTACCACTGCCTTAGGTATTGGAAAATATGTGATAATCTCTTTATAATTCGCTTAATACATTAATAAACAGAAATGGGGACAAAAATCATTTAACCACTGTTCTAAGAAAACAAGGAGACGACCCTAATAGCACATCCTACAATCAAGATCCTACGAAGTAACGTAACGTAATTCGTCGAAACAAATTTTCCAACCGAGTTGAAGAGTTTATCTTTTTAAATTATAATTAGAGTACTCGAAATAATACTAAAATAACTTTGCTCCATTAAGATTAGGCCTCCGAGTGAATTGCTTAAAGTATTTTGTTCCAGATTTTATATGTAATACTCTGGAGAAACTTGCCAAGATAACTCTCGAGTGTCATTATTTCGATAATTGAAACTAGAATTAATGGTGTAACTTGAGACATTTTAGTCTCACAAACTGCCAATGGCCCATTAATTATTATTATTATTAATACATCGTATGTTAAGTGCATCGACGTTGTCGAGTTTCGTCATAACAATAGCTTTATGCTAATGATTTTGCTTAAGGGCATACAATCTTAATGTATAAAGAATGGAAAGATAATTAATATGTCCCTTTGTGGTTGAACAACATTATATAGGCAATAATTTTTTTTATCAGTTTTTGAAGGGTTCATTTGCTAAAATATAGTTGCATTACTAACTTGTATTAATTCAAAATAGAGTATATCTTAAAATAATACAATTATAAAATAAAATATCAAAATTTAATATATCGTAAATTAACACTAATCCATACTTCCATACTAATATTATAAATGTAAAAATTTCTCTATCTGTCTGTGTGTTACCTTTTCACGCTAAATCTGCTGAACAGATTTAGACATAATTTGCTATGGAGATAGTCTGAGATTATGGGAAGTACATAGGTTATTATTATCCTGAAAATCATCCCTTAAGAGGGTAAAAAGGGGGTGGTAGTTTGTTAGAGGAATCAATCATTTCTCAAGTAAGGGATAAAAAACTCTTCATATCTATGCATATAGAGTATATATTCCATACTAAGCGTCAAAGATGAGTCACTAGTTGGTAAATAATTTAATCATGTCTTATAAATAAACCAAATAAATTGATGAATAAAAAACTTACCAAATGTTCAGGCATATTCCAATCTTCATACATCCGAGCTGCCAATGGAAATACTTTCTCATTCAATATTTCCAGTGTTGTTAAAGTAATTTTCTCTATGCTAGAGAAATATCTTTCATATACCCATCTCAGCTGCCAATATAGTTCTCCTCGCCTCTCTTTGCTGACGGAGTGAACAATTTTCAATATGCTTTTAATATTCTCCTCAGGTACAAACAATGCAATTCTATTCCAGTCTACATGAGAATTAAAAGGCATTACAATGGTGTCAGCAATTATTATAGGTATACATTGCGATGCAATAATATCCATCAATATAGGTTGTGCCAATCTCGCACTTCTCACAATCAAACAAAACATACCCTCCTTTAAAATTTCTGGATAATCAAATACTTTACCCGTCGTGTATTCGCACCGTTTTGTAAAATCTGTGTTCTCTGACTTACATCTATCTAACAATAATAAGTCATTTGATGATGATGCTATACTTTGTAATTCTGATAAATAATCATCGGGAATATTAAATTGTGTAGAAATGACCATATAGTTTTTTTGTTTGGGCTGTGATTGGTCTATTTTTTCAGCTATCGGACTGTACAAAGGTATGGAGATATCAAAACCATATCTAAAAGTCCATGTGTTGAAACCTGCACCAGCTATAATTGCTTTGCTTGTGTTAAGGTCGATAACAGAGTTATAATTTGGTGGTGTTCCAGCCAACATATTAAATATAAGATGATTTTCTCCATTGTTCCAGCTGAAAATGAAATTATTCATTGTTGCTGTCTATATTTTAACTTTTAGTAGATTCAATTCAAATATTTCATTCAAATAATATTAAGTTTTATTTAAAATTTATAACAAAGTTAGTTATTTATATATGAAAAGTTATATTATTACTATTTTTTTGTATTAAATTAACTATTAAATTTACTTACTATTCAAGAGATTGCAGAGCTTGTGCAACATGTTTACTAGAAAAACTGTTTTGATTCAGTGTATCTATACTAGGCACTAATAAACAGGCGTCGTCTGGATTTGGCGTATAATATTTACTATTCTTTATGGTACGCAAAATTTCGTAAAATTCCCTAGAAAAATGGGATATTGCCCTCCCATCTCCTGTTCTGTAATCTTTCAGAGGATAGATATAAATCGTTATCTTATCATGACCTCCTCTGCCACATTTGTATACATTAAAACAAAGCCAATAAGTACAGTTTGTGGCGCGCTCTTCTGATGTACGAGATTCGCTTTTGAGCGTCTGAATAGGAAATCTTATGACATCCAAGTTTACAGCTTCGTGAAAATCCACTCGAGGTGCACTTCCCACAAACACATTACATATCACTATCAACACTAAAGATACTACAATAAACAATAGAAGACCGACGAAGAACCTATGATACAGAATTTTCCTATACGATGTATACTTCGAATACTTGTTCGTTTTTAGGAAGGTCTCCGCAGCCATTTGTGATTTTGACGGTTAAATTAGCATTCTTAATTTACATATGGCACCCATTATTAGGTAATTCGGTTATTTCTCATTCAAAACTTCATAAATTTGTAAAACACTATACAAAGCTGAAGCTTCACAATAATTTTGAGAACTGTCGAGTGACGACTGTCGCTGCGGTTGACGGTCGTCTGACAATCATGATCGATGTTGTCAGATATAAATTAACAATATATACAGACTAAATGCAGATGGCTATAACTCGATAATCAAATAATTTCACAAATAATTAATATATTTGTATTAAAAAATTAGTTTGTTATTAATGATTAAATAAATAAAGTTATTCGACTCAAATTGAATTATGTATAATATTATAATAATTGACGATGAGTGTATTTTATGAACGCAACAATATGTCAGTGACGTAGGTATGTAAACTTTCTTGTTTTTGTGTCAGTTTTGTGTTGTGCGTAGTTGTGGTTCAGTTTCTGATGGCTTGATTAATTTGATTAAAATTTTATTTTTCTATTCCGATTACATATTTTGGTTCGAGCTTGACCAGAAATGGCTTTGCTACCACCTGACCCGGTATATACGATTCGAAACGTCGACAATTCGCCAGTGTATTGCTTGGCGTTCAGCTTTCTACCGGGGGGACTCGAGAGGTTACTAGCCGGCTCGAAAAATGGATATGTTTATGCATACAACCTTCAGGTGAGATCAGTTATTCTAAGTATAATAATTCCATTTTAATATATCTACTACGTCGAAATTTTTTCTCACGTATACGGCTTCGATATATTGCGTCTTTCTTTGTTTACTACCCTCATTTTGTGACCTAGAAAAATAGTAGTTTTGTTACTACGCAGTGATTTCGATCTAATGCGTCTTTTAGGAACCTTTTTTAACTATTGAAAATTAGTTTTGCTTGTACAAAATTGTACTTAATCAATTTTTTAAATATTGTTTCAGACAAACCGGGTCCAGCAAAAAATCAAAGTTGGTCAAGCTCCCATTCTTCATCTCATTCATACAAACAGCCATATGATAACCCAAGAAAAGGGGGGTAAGTACAAAATTTTTAACTTGACAAATAGTGGCTATAAAGAAGAACAAACCATAGACATTGATTATCCAGGATTTTGTCGTTTTGATGCCAACACAAAACTCGAAACACTCTTTGTACCTGATACTGAATCCAAAATATACATTTATAACTTTTCCGGAGAAAAAATTGGTTGCCTAAAACCTGAAAACCCTAAGCTTGGGGATCCAATGTGTATAAAGTATATTGAACTTTCTGATGACCAGCCTTGCCTTCTAGTGGGCTATGAAGCAGGATGGCTTCTACTATGGGATCTCAACACTAGTCAATGCATCAGTAAATTGCAAACTAAAGAATGTCCAATGTCAGTAGATTTCCATGTCGAACAACAAAGAGGCATGATCGGGAATGCCTCAGATGTGATACAAATATTTAGTATAAGCAAAAAAGACTTAAGCTTGGCCCATAAACTTGATATAAATATAAAAAATCCTGGAATAAATAGAGTTTTCACTAGAAATGATGGAAGAGTTTTCGCCTCCGGCGGCTGGGATGGCCACATTCGCATATTCTCATGGTTCTCTCTAAGGCAATTGGTAGTACTTACTGAGCACAGACAAGCAGTCCAAGATGTTGTCTATTCTACCCAAAAAGTTTCATATTGGAATGCAAATATTATGGCAGCCGGTGGTCTTGACGGAGCTATTACTCTCTGGGATTTATATAATACTAAAAAGTAATAAGCTGTATCGTTGAACCATATTATACATTAAAAATAGGCCACAAATGATCGTCAAGAATGCTGAGAAAACCTTCCATTCTTAGTGTAAATTAAGTCATAAAAAGTCATAAGTCGTAAATATGCGTTTACTGAAGCAATATCTGATATACATAATTTCAATAATAGATAAAATGAAATAAATCTCACACATCTGTTTATGCATTTACTTAAATATTTTTTTTTTTTTTACTATTATTTCAATTTGTCTATCATTGAATAACTGATACAATTATTTAATTATTATCTGTATAATTTTCAAATAAGTTACAAATACAATGCTATGTAATAGATTTATCAATGCCAATATTGCCTTTGAATTGTTATTTAATAATAATGCTTTAATTAATTTGTGATCACAATAATGGTGCATGAAAGCTGGATCATATATAAGGTATATCAGTGGCGGTATTAGATAAGGATCTAATTTAATAACTAAGAATAAAAGTAAATATGGAAAAAGGTCATAGAGATGCATAGAACCTCAATGTTAGAATACTTGCTCATTTAGAATCAATTATTGTCTGTAGGACGTATATAATTGAAATTCAGTTGTGCCATTGTTTACAATCAAATGAATTTATTTATAATCAAAAATTTAAAAGGATTGCTCTTACCCGACTGTGTCAAAATTCAAAGGAGGGTTATGTGTTTGACCGGTATGTATTTTTGTAATGTCTTTAATAAGTAACTTGCAATAAAGAATGCCGCCACTGAAAAGTAAGTGTATTTTCCGTGTGGCCAAGCTGTTAGATGCTATGAGAATTTGTTAAACATTATAGCAGTGACTATATTCCATAAATGATTTATAGCAACGTTTTTGAAGACATTAAAAGCCTATGAAATTGGAATTTTGTTTTATTTTCCTATGCCCACTAAACTTTTATGCATATATTATGTAAGAATTTGCAATTATATTGATTTATTTAGTATTTTTGTTTAAAAAATAATTTCATATGGAAATACAATATTCTATTAATATTTTTTATCGTTTAGGTCATATTTTGCTATATCTAATATATTTAAACGAGCAATTCTTGTATATTTATATCTTTATATATTTATTTATACCGGCGATCTCGGAAACGGCTCTAACGATTTCGCTGAAATTTGGTATGGGGCGGCTTTCGGCGGCGAAAAATCGATCTAGATTAGTCTCATGTCTGGGAAAACGCGTGTTTTCGAGTTTTCATGCGGTTTTCTTTTGCATTATTCTACGCAGAATATCATGGTCAAGCGACCAAGGTGCAAGATTAACATTATATGGATCATATTGGATATTGGATACAAAGTTCTACTTTTTTTTGTATTTATCCAAGTTTTTAGTTTTTTTTTAATCTAAAAATATGTTATAACAAAAAAGAACACCGAGCGAAGCTCGGTCGCCAGGTACTAAAATATATACAACACTAGCAACATATCCTTCACTTTGCTTGAATACATCTTTAAAATTTTGTATTTGTAATATTTACAGCCAGGCAGCGCCACCTTTTGACAAATTTTATTAACTGACACTAGGCTATGCTGAAGATGCCTAGTATATAAACGTGTCCTATATTTAAGCCAAATGGTTTAAGTGAAACCTTTTAATTAAATAATGAAACAACATTTAATATTAAATTAAATAAACTTGAGTCTAGAGCTGATGAAATCTTCGTACACGTTGCATGTTAAATCCTATGTACAAGTGAGTAATGTGTAAAATAATCTATCATACAGTTTGAGTCATTAGTAAATGATTCACATACATACTTATGTTAACCTACAGTCAATATTTTCTTAGCTATAGCTAAAACGAATTCCGCTTTCAGTTAGGAAAAAAGAAAAACAAAAATCTAATTTTAAATGTGAAAGTAACTCGGTATGTTAGTTACCTTTTCACGTTTAAACTGCGGAACAGATTTCGTTTTGTCATGGATATATGTATGCATATAGAACCCATGAAAAACATAACATGTAAAAAAATGCAAGTCTCGCAACGTAGTTCTTCTACTACAAAAAGTTTTGAGATCTAATCTAAAACCAAGTCGATTTTATTCAGTACCTAGGGAAGCATCTAATCAACAACTTTGTTATAAATTGTTACATAATTATAGTTAAGTAACAACGTTTTATAAAGACCGTATTAATATTAGGTATCTCTATTTCTATAATAAATAGAATGACTTGGCCATCGCACACGGCAAATAATAAAATTTGCCTAATATTAACACCGCTAGATTACAATCTATCTAGCGTGATCGTAAACTTCGATTCGACAGTTTACAATCTCGCTAGATAGATTACAATCTAGCGGCACTTCCAATTTGCACATATGCACAGAGACCTGATCGAAAAAAATCTTTTAGCAAAGGACTGCGGTGCTTTAGCAAAGGCTGCCATGCCCCCAGATTGCATCACGGCCCACGGGGAAGAACATCTACTACCTTTTAGTTTCGCTCCGCTTACAACTTACTAGAGGTTTATTAAATTATCATAAAAGACGACAATATTACGTTATTTATTAAATTAACTAAGTACATGTATACAACCTGTATAATAGTTTGTTTAGTGTACCTACAGATACAGCATATTTTTAAACTATGTATAATAGGTGGTTCGCGTCACCAGATAATTCTATATTCATTACTTAAGAAACAAGTAAAGTACCTGCTTAAGTGCACCATTTAGAACCGTAATGCTGTATTAATATACGTAAGTGATTATTTCTTCCTGACCGATTTAGGCCACGGCGGCCAAACTTACTTATATGGAGATATTCATTATTATAGTGCACAAATATACAATATGCAAACACAAGTGCACTCTACATTTTTATCTCTCAAATTCCGATGGGATAACATCTTGATTTACATCTGCAGACATGATGGGATATGCAGCCGCAAATGCTAGGCAGAAAACCAACGAGGAAGTTATTACTTTTATTATTCACTATGATCTATAGTAAATTACTGTACAGATACATCCTTACAACGCATTTGTAATCAGCCCTTTTTAACGTCCCACTGCTGGGCACGGGCCTCCCTTCAATGCGAGGGGGATCAGACCATAGTCCACCACGCTGGCCAAGTGCGTGTTGGCGGACTTCACATGCCTTTCGAAAACTTGCTAGGTTCTCTCAGGCATGTAGGTTTCCTCACGATGTTTTCCTTCACCATAAGGTAAGTGGTAATCATGTTAGAAATGATTTGCACATGAAAATATCAGAGGTGCAAGACCCGGGATTTGAACCCGCTTCACTCGGTTTCCCAAGCGAGCGCGTTACCACTGGGCCACCACTACTTACAACGCATTTGGGCAGTACTTTATGATATTTTTGTTTGCTTAAATAGACGATAGAAGGCGTTGATCTATAATGTTATTTTATAAATATCCGTGTACCTACTAAAATATGTTAAATATAACATAATTTATTATACATTCATTATTGCTAATAAAAAAATCATTTAATTCATATTTAAATTACCTTGAACTGTGTTAAAGTAGTTTAAAAGTTTAATTGCTTTTAACAGGATTAAAATTTACAAAAGCTCAAATCATCTTCGCGAAAAACCATTTAAAACTATCAGGTAACGTGTTAACAGTCAGACAGACAAAAATTTAGAGAATCGTTTTTCATTTTTGTATCGACCAAGTAAATACTAATGAGATGATACTTTACATAAGGTTTCATATTTAACAAAAATTATACTTTGAGAAGCAATGACCAACAAAGAAATCTACAAAAAATTTTTTAACTTTGTCAATTACTTTTAACGAAGTACCATAATATCTAAATAATTTAATACCTAAAATAAAAAAAAATACTTTTTATCTTAAAACTTTATTATATAATAGAATAATGTTACTAATATCACATTTACAGTGTTTCTAATTAATTTAATGAGATATTACCTTACATCTAGGACTAGTTGCTTGAAAATAATGAACTTTATTCGAATTATAATGCTTTGTGATATGTATGAAAGATTATTTTAATAAAATTTTCCCATAATAACAACCAACTGGATATGGGAAAATATAATTTATTATTATTCAATTACATTTATTTAAATTTTGGTTACCTACTTACTGCACATTATTTTTACACAGACGTAAAGCATTTTTTTATTACATATTTTTTATCTATAATCAAATTTTATTTTAGTCTCTGCTTATTTTATTATTCTTGATAATAATTAATCTTAAAATTTCAATCAAAATAAATACCTAGCAGCATTAATCTATTTGTACGTAGGTGTATAACTTTATGTGCGCGATTCAAGAATTTTATTCGAAATATATTTTATAAAAAATGTTAATGCTGCGTGTTGACCTTATTATTTGTATTTTATACATAGTTGAAAGTTTTATTAAATTTAAAATATTTACACTTGTACAATTTTCCTTGATTTAGGAATGAGTGAGTCGTCCTCTGTCGCTTCGACTAATCTTCGTCTTTTTCTTAATGGTCTCGATGATTCCGCTGATTCACGGGGTTTTGTCACAATTTTTGCCATTTTGTTACCTAACCGAGTTATTTTAAATTTTGGCAAAGTTTGCTCCGGATTCGTTTCAACAGATTCATTTGATATATCATCTATTCTCTCATTAAAATCGTTATTCCGGTCATTTTCTTCTACGTCCAATGTTTCATTATTTGTCTCACTGACACTTTCATCATTTTTCTTTTTATCTCCATTCATTGTGAAATCTAGGGGGCCCTCAGTATCGTCGTTGCTTACTTCTGTTTTTACTTTACTAGCACGATGTGCTTGAATAAAAGACGTAAGTGGTATCGGTATAGGAATAGGTAAAGGTATTGGCAATATTACTGGATAGGGAACTAAAACGGTAACAGGGGGAGCTTGGCCTAGTGGGGGATAGTTCAATGGGGGAAACAATCTAGGTCTTTCTTGTGGTATCATACCTGGTGGTAAGAAGGGTCTAGGTGCAAACATGGGATGCCTATGATCGTTCATGTGACTGTTTTCTAAGAATACCGGTGGAGGCATTCCGAACATGGGCGTTTGAAATGGAGGTGGGATCGGATGGTTCATAGGATGTGGTGGGGAATGTATGACGTTATTTCCCACAGTGATTGAAGAAGCAGGGGACGAAGCATCTATAGACGGACTTCGCATTTTAATATCTTGCGCCTTAGGAGTGGAATTATGTCGAACCGTTTGCGATGTCACTGTCGCTGAACATTTAGATGCTCTACGCTTTCGCAAATTCATTTTTGTGTTCCTCATATCTTTTTTTGCTTCCGGTGACTTTTGAATCGGTCTTTCCTCAACAGGTTTAGGATTCATTAGTTTTGCTGGGGGAGCTATTGTTATTAATGGAAGTGGCGATTTTCTTTGGCTAGCGGGTGTTTCTGTTTTGTCATTACTTTGGTTTTTCTCTATATTTGGAGATACAGAGCGATCAGACGCTGGCGACACTGATCTACTCTTACAGTTCTTTAGCCATAAATCCGGTGTTATTAGACTTGATGAAGATGAAGCGTTCACCAAATGTGGGTTGAGATCAAGGTGCGCTTGTGTTTCTCTACAGAAAATGTGCATTTTGTACTGGTTGAGACATTTGTCTGAACAGAACTGGAGTTGCGTGGCACCATCCTGAAAGGATAAAAAACATAGATTGAGTAAATTATTATCGATATCAATACTATAAACAAAAATCTTATTTTTCGACAATATTTAATTTTTTTGTTAATATTTAACTTTTTTAAATATTTTAATAAAAATGTAGATACCTGAAAGTCGACATAAGCAACAGTATGTCGCACGTGCCGGCACCAATCGCAAGTCTTGGCGCGTTTAAAATTTGCTCTTCGTGATTGACTAAAACATAATTCAGAACAGAACACAGCTCCTCCTTGCTGTAGCGCTCCACTCTCACTAGTGATGTTCTTATTGCACCAGGAACATTCATCTGTTGACAAAAAAAAAACGTAAATTATAAAACTTATTCAGCATCAAATTTTTAAATTCTCTCGGTAAACGTTATTTATTGTAACACCACATTGAAAATAAAATACCTAAGAAATTTTTTTGAACCTGACAGCGGGAGATTAGACTATTGATCATTTTTATTTTTTGTCTTAATCTTGTACAAAAAATAAAATGTTTTGAAGGATATTATTATTGTGTTTTGGATATATAAACTATTTAGTCCATAACAGAAATAACCATGCCTTCAGCAATATCTGTAAAAGTGTTTCTAAAAACCGTTTCTGGTCACATTATTAATGCCTACATACATATTTTAGAAAAAATATATAAAATTTTCCCATAAAAATAATTTCGCCAATACTATTTTAGAATTTTGTGTTCTATACAAAATATAAGCAATGTAGCTTCATTTTTTTATAAAGCCCAGATCGGTAACGTGATAGGTATTCATTCATTACTACAGCTCGTTTACAAATAAAAACAATGATATCTCGTTATCGGCCTTATTAATATCCTGTGGCGGACTAACGATCGCCGGTCGGATTTGTTAGACATTTGAGCCTTTCTCGCGTCATTATTTCATTTGAATTACTGCTTGATAATAATTTATATCGTTAAAAATATTTTCGAATAACATAAGTATTTTTAGTGTTAAAGTTTATCTTGTTATTTCTTTGGGTTTATAAATAAATATGTTGGGACATTAAACACACAGCACCATCTAGTTCCATGACGACGCCTGTGTTATGGATACCAGGTAGTTGATATACTACACATATATAACTTTAAATACACACATATTATAAATATAAACACTCATGACTGGAGTAGCATTAGCAAGCATTCGTGCTCATCACATAAATGAATGCCCCCAGCGAGACTCGAACCCGCGACCGCTGGCACAGCAAGGGTCACTACAAACTGAGCCAAACGTGTCACCAAAATTTATTTATTTATTTATTTATATATTTCATTGGTTTTTAGTACATAACATAGGTCATAAATAAAAATAGTGAACACAAATAAATATAACTATACCACAGATAACGTAACGAATAACGATAATTGTAGATATTTAAAGTAACATGAAATAAACCTCAACTTTTAATAGCTCTAACACTGATAAAAATATTGGCGATTATTATTGTTTTAATTATTAGTTGAGTACCTAACTCCTGCAGGGTTATCTACTTTTTTATCGTAAAAGGGGCAGACAAGCAAAGGATCCGCTCAAAGGTTTCTTTCAGTTTTAAATGTTAAGGTGTCTTATGCACAGACCTCATAATTCCTTACCGCAGTAAAATCTGCGGTAAGTAATTTTTAATTAATTAATTTTATTTATAATTAATTAATTTTATTTATAATTAATTAATTTTATTTATAATTAATGAATTTTATTTATAATTAATTAATTTTATTTATAATTAATTAATTTTATTTTTAATTATTTAATTTATTATTTAATCTGTTAGGACGTATATGAGTCCTGAACAGAGATTGAATTCGCAAACTCGCTTTTCAATTGCAGAAGTAGTGATAATTTAGTTATACAGTATTTAATTGTACCTACCATGTTATTTGAGAGATAAAATTTGTTAGAAAGGTACCTTATATAGAATATTATATTACAATATTAAAAAGTGAAAATTTGTATGTTTTTATACAGAGGATAATTTTTAGAATTTTGAATCGATTCTAAGAATTATTGTACTTTTAGAAAGCTTTACTGACTATTGATAGAAAAACATGGCTGTTTTTATCTACATTCGAGTACCATATATGGATGATAACTAGTATTTTATATTATTAACTAATATATTATCATCAGGTTTTTATCTAAGAAGACATTATATATCTACGAATATCCTGTATCATTATCTGTTCATATAATATTCGGTGTTTGCTAGTGCCTTGTGAATATCGTTGAAATAACGGAAAATAAATAGTGTATTAAGCCCTTTACAAACATCCCACTGCTGGACACAGGCCTCCTCTTTATGCGAGACCACACTGCCCACATGTGGATTGACGATGCTTCACACGACTCTCGAAACCTAATTAGGTTCTCTCAGACATGTAGGTTTCCTCATGAATCAGAATGATTTCTTTCACCATATTAGTAATGTTGGCAATGGTAGCCCAGTGGTAATGCGCTCGCTTGGGAAACCCAATGAAGCGGGTTCAAATCTCGGGTCTCGCACCTCTGATATTTTCATGTGCGAATCATTTCTAATCACTTGTCTTACGGTAAACGAAAACATCATGAGGAAACCTGCATGTCTGAAAAAACCTAGTAAGTTTTTGAAAGACATGTGAAGTCCGCCAACCCGCACTTGGCCAGCATGGTGGACTATGGCCTGATCTCCCTCGTATTGAAGAGATGCTCGTGCCCATTAGTGGGACGTTAAAAAGGGCCGAATACAATACAATCATGTTATAAATGATTCGCACAAGAAAATTTTTAGAGGCCCGGATTTGAACCCGCTTCACTTGGTTTTCCACACGAGTGCTTTATAACTAATTAACCACTAACACAATAAGAGTATGAATAATCTCTATTTTAAACAAGATATTAATAGAAATTAGAATGAGTAGGTATATGAGGTGGTGCTTTATTTTGCAATATTTTTAATTATTTTTTTCTTAATCTATACTAATATTATAAAGAGGAAAGATTTGATTGTTTGATTGTTTGTTTGTTTGCATCGAATAGGCTCCGAAACTACTGAACCGATTAAGATGAAATTTCGTAAGAAGGTAGTTTGAGACCCTGGGAAGGATATAGGATAGTTTTTATCCCGGAAATCATCCCCTAAGGTGGTGAAAATGCGGATGAAAGTTTGTACGGGGAAGCAAGATAGGGACGGACCCGAGCGAAGCGAGGGTGAGTCGCTAGTATTTTATAAAAAGAAACTAAAGGTCACCAGAGGAAGACCAACATAATATCTTGAATAACATAACGCTACTAAAATTTCAAATTACAAACGCCTTCCCATTTTCAATTTCAAAAACACTCTGTAACACTATACCTTTATCTGTATCCCATGTAACGTTATAAGGTAACTCTAGCAGCTGTTAATCATCGCGTTTTAACCGCAAAGTTCTACATTTATTCCAACGAAATACCTTATATAATGTGGTATTTGGTACACGATATACGAACAATTTCGCGAGTGTTCATTAGGAATAGTAAACCCGCTTTGAAGTATCAAATTCGTAAATAACGCTCGCAATACACATCAATACGTATATGAAAATGAATAACTTAATAATAAATTATTTAGTCTGTAAGTTTTAGATATAATATTTAAATATTACTTGCTAATTATAATTATGCTACTTGAATAATGAATTTAAAATATCTTACATATTTTCCAGTTTAATTTTATTACCTATTCTATTTATTTTGCTATCTATCTTTTAATAAAAGCTTATTTATAATTAACTCAAACTTCGCTCCGTAATATAAAATGCTGACCAACAGTATTCTTAGAACAACATCATTAAATAAAAAAAAATATATTTAGATTATTATCTGTTGTACCCCGCATTTGGCGCCATTTCCCGGTAAAAGTCGGGGTGCGTTAGAAATCACGGTTCGTGGAATGAAAGCTGCACCTATTCTTAGAATAATTTATTGCAGCAATTGAATGTATCGGCTACTAATATATATAAAAGGTATATTTTATTTTTTAATCATATGTAAATAATATCTCGTTTCTAATATTTTATAAAATGGCCTTTCTTTCCAACACTTATCGTTAGTTTAAAAACATATTTACATAAGTATAATATATTCAAATAATGTATTTTGATGAATCGTAGAATTAATTTATTCTTGACGAGACCCGCTCGATCGGTTAAAATTTATGTACTTAACTAGCGACTCACCCTCGCTTCGCTCGGTTTCGTCCCTAGATTACTTCCCAAAACAAAATTAATTAATTAATTTTGTTTTAATTTTTTTTTCTTGGGACCCTATTATTTTTTTCTAAAATAAAAGTAGCCTAAGTCACTCCATATTACATCAGGTATATGGAGGACATATTAAATCGGTCCAGCCATTTCAGAGATTAGCCGGAACAAACAGACACAGACAAAAATTGTTAAAAATGTTGTTTTGGTATATGTACCGAGTGTACATCCATAGGCATTTAGTAAAAAGCGGTTATTTTAATATTACAAACAGACACTCCAATTTTATTTATCTGTATAGATAACTATTTACTATCACTAGAAAACTTCGCTTATACGTATAAGTCGCCACAATTATACCTACCTAGGTATGTAAAAAGAAAAATTAAATTAATGCTTTCTTAGATTTACGCGAAAATTTGACATTTTAAATAAAACTATCTTTTCGGATTTTTTCGCGGATTTATTTTGATTATTGATTCCCGCCGTTTCGAATGTTTTACAGCAATCATGGTCACGGGACAGACTAAGGTTTTAGATGTCTCAAAGGTCATTCATTATAATATACCTACTTGTTACAGTCTGTCATCAATGTTAAAAATCAAAATAAATCGGCGAAAAAATCCAAAAAGATTTAATTAAATTAGTTCTAATTAAACCTATGTTAATAAAACTTCTTATTATTTTCATAACAAAAGAAAACTTTCTTTTTGCACGTAAAGTGTTTTGGTTCGCCTATATTTATTTGTGATTCAATAAAGAAGTTACATAGGTACCTATGTATATTCTAATTTCGTTGAAATTCTTTGAGCTGTTACAGCGTAACAACAATACACATTCATACTTTTTAGACTTACGCGAATATTAATTATTAATTATTATAATTTTGTACAAACACATTCGAAACGTCGGGAACAAAAAAAAATCAAAATAAATCCACAAAATAACCTAAAAAATATGTTTTATTTCAGACAAAACATTAATTAAAAAGTAAAAGCATACACACATTCGCAATCTTTCGCATTTATATCTTACACTAGGTGGTAAAAACATTAAAATCAAAATAGCATAAGTATCTATATTTTTAAGTACCTATATATTCTAATGCAACTTAACTAAAAGCTGCAATTCTTCTTAGTAGGTATTCAGTACGGTAATGATTGAGGGTATCGCTTACATAGACGTAACGTGTTAATGAACGATGTTATATGTTAGTGAGTAGTGACTTTTATAGAAAATTAACTGAGACAAATTATTTATGCATTCTGTTTGAAAGCTCATATATATATATATATAAATCAATTGCTGTTCGTTAGTCTCGCTAAAACTCAAAAACGGCTGGACCGATTTAAATAATTCTTTTTTTTTTGTTGGGGGTATGTCAGGGGTGGTTTAAATATAAAAAAATAATTAGCGAAAACAAAAATAAAACAGCTGGAAAATCAAAAAGTTATGAACTGTTTATTTTGTATGGGAATCACTAACCGTTAAAACGTACCTAGGGACGAACCCGAGCGAAGCCAGGGCGAGTCGCTAGTATTTTAAATATCTGAAGTGAAATCAAGAACTAAACTTATGAAATTATTTTTCCAACAAAAATATTGTGTCAATTTGAATATACCTACCGATTTTGAAAAATAGATGTACGATAGATTTTAACGCTAATTCCTAACTTAACTTGATTTGAATTGAAACAGACAGTCGTTGTCACAACTTAATATATGCTAGAATATCGCTTCGATGTAAGAATCGAACATGTTATCTTTCGCTTAGCGACAAGAGATGTTTAAAATCAAACTGAAAGCCTTCACGATATTATTCGCAATAAAACAACATCATTAATAAGCATTGTACCTTCCCTATTTGGGCTCTGCATGCCAGGAAGGGTTGCTATTGGCCAACTTCTCAGGCACGGACTCTTAGTTATTGGACAAATTGATGCAAATTTCTTTAATGATTGTCAGACAGATGCAACACAACGGGGCGATTGCTTTTTTTTATTTTTGACCAACTTCAATAAAAAGGAGTACGCAATTTCGATGTCGTGCGTGCATGCGTGCGTGCGTGCGTGCGTGCGTGCGTGTATGCATGTGTGCGTATATGTGTGTGTTTATCTGTGTGTTTATCTGTGTGGAACCAAAGAAATAATAGCCAAACAGAAATAAGTCGCTAATTTAAACGGTTCACCATTTACAGCTCACTCTTAAAAAGAAGAATGATAGTGATAAAAGTAGAGGCGAAGTATTATTAACATGCTATTATTAGTCTTTTCTATTTTACACGTGCTTCTGGTTGCACGTGTATCGTGTAATGAGAGCTCAAAATGAACCTAAATAATATCAATTAAATGGAACATTAAAATAGACAAATGTTACGGGGAAATAATTTTGTTTTGTTTTAATTAGAAAAATATTTTTTTAAGCATTCATGTAATTAGTATCAAGTACAGGATATATCTTCCATGAAAGTGTGATACGGTATACAAAGTAAAGAAATTTCAACTCTCTATATACATAATAAAAACTTAAAAAAAAAGTCGGTGCTAACCAATACAAATCAAAGCACACCGACTTGGAAAATATCTGATTAGGTATCTATTCTAAATGAAAACCCCTGTTTAGTTATTTTACTTTTCAGTGCCTGGAAGTCGGTTTTTATTTATTTTTTTTAAGTTTTTATTTTTCCATTTTTAGTGTAGACGTAATAAGCAAGTACTTAATTTGTAAAAAGAAAGATTTTTAATGAATAAAAACATATTCGATTAAGCCATTTATTTAAAAACCGCTTGACCGATTTCGATAAAATTTATATGGGAAGAATACCCTTTGAAACAAAAAAGAATTTTCCAAATCGGTTCAGCCGTCTTCGAGTAATCCGTGAACATACATAAAAAAAATAAGATTCCGACGAATTGAGAACCTCCTTCTTTTTGGAAGTCGGTTAAAAAAGGCTGCATCATATTGATAAACAGAAGGATACCAATTTGTGTAATGCGTAAGAGACTTGAAGTTTGAATTTTACTATTATTTTCTATCATTCTATAGATATACTAGCGACTCACCCGCCTCCGCTCGGGTTTGTCCCTATTGTACGTTTTAACGGTTAGTATAGATTTCTCAGAAATGAGATATTTTCCCAGAGTAAAATGTATCCTATATGCTAACCCGGATAACCAGCTATTATCATACCAAATTTCATCAAAATTTGTCCAGTGGTTTTCTTGTGATGCGTTCCCAGACAGACAGACAAAAATTCTAAAAACTATAGATTCGGCCTCTGTATTGAAAATAATGACAATTTCAATAAGATTTTCAGTCAGAATTTTATTATACGAGTATGTATATGTAGATATCACTCCAATTGGAGTTAACATTGTTAAGGCCAATTCACACGTTTATAACAAACGCGCGTAGTCTGAGCGGATAAACCTAAAAAATGCGTCTTGGGTTACAAACGCGCGTTTGTAACGCGCTTTAAGCTAAGCTAAACAACAGAACGTGAAAATGTCCTCGTGTGCATGGGCCCTTAGAATTTTTACAGTCTATCTAATAAATTCTATCTAACAGATACCAAGATCTAAAAATAAATATACCTTTACTCTTCTGTTCTGCTTGTTCGGGACTTCCCGTGTCTTTAGCACGCGACGCTGCCCAACGTCGTAACTCGAGCCTCTCATATCCGTACCATCCAAGTAACTCATTCATTGCAGTTTCTGCAAACTCCTGTAAAAATATTAATTATTTTTATTACTTATAAATAAATAAATAAATATGTTGGGACATTATCACACAACACCAACTAGTTCCATGGTAAGCTACGAGGCTTGTATTATGTATACCAGATAGTTGATTAACTTTAAATACATGTACATATTATAAATATAAACACCCATGACTGGGCAAGAAACATTCGTGCTCAGAACACAAATTAACACCTCTCTGAAAGTCGAACCCGCAACGCTGGCACAGCAAGTAGGGTCACTACAAACTGAGCCAAACGTGTCGTCGTTATGGACATAGTTTTTAAGATATTTACTAACGAGATAAAAATATTATAAAACTAAAAGTATGTATATCAGAATATAATTATATAAAACTAAAATAAAACGGATCAACTGTAATATATAGGGCTCGTCAAAACTAATTAAATGAGTCTGAATACGAATTTTACATACAAAGTTTCAAATCGATACAAGTTTAGAAGTAAGTTAATATTGACTTCAAAGGTTTGATCACTAAGTTAGTTACAAGTGTAGAAAATAAAGAGTTTTAAATAATAGTCTTTAGGGTTCATAGTATTATAACGTACTATTTAAAAACAATTAGAATCAGATCAAAAGTTCTAGAGGCTTTTTCTGACATCCAATTTCACAAGTTCAAAATATTAATCTAATCTTGACTAATGTCTATACTAATACTATAAAGAGAAAAAAAAAGTTTTTTTGTATGTTTGTTTGTAAAGGATAAAGTAAAAATCCGGTGAACCGATTTAAATAAAATTTAGTATGAAGATAGCTTGAGACCCTGAAAAGGACATAGGATAGTTTTTATGCGAGAAATCATCTCTTAAGGGGTGAAAATGGGAATGAAAGTTTACATTGATTCCCCATCAATAATTTCTCAAGTAAGGATATAGTCATCGTACCTATGTATATATACATATACATATCTTAATATACAGTCCATCTACTCCATACTAATCGTCAAAACATAGCTAGGAACGATCCCGAGCAAAGCGAGGTTGAATCGCTAGTGTAAAATATAAATAGGTATGACGTATTAAGGTACCTAATAACTGCATACAAAGTATTATATTACCTATACATTTAATACTATATAGGAGTCAAGATTCTGTAATCTCATTTGAAGAAGGTCATGTCACAGCTTTAGCTACGGCAACACCAAAAATAAAATTTATTTTTATTTTTTCTTAAACATTAAGATTTGTGTAAAACGAACGCTCGCCGATGACCTCCTTAGCTCGTATTTTATTGCCGGTGATCAAGTTAATAAATTTTCAAGAATATATATAAGAGTCCAAAACAACGGGACGTAATTCAAGAAATATCTGTGCCACTATAAAAAGATATTATAACGTATTCAAAAGTAGTTTTACTGCGTGAAAACAAGTGCCAATAATTACGTGTTTGCTACTCTTTCACGTTGGAATTGGCTGGCTGGATGGATTTGGATCAGTACCTATAGGAAAGGTGATGCGTACATTGAAAGACTACGATCTAGAGTAACAAAAAGGCTACTTTTAATGATAAAATTTGCCAAAAGGTGGCGCTGACGGTGTACAATACCACAGATCATATATAATATACTAGTATTGTATTGTATTCAGCCCTTTTTAACGTCCCACTGCTGGGCACGGGCCTCTCTTCAATACGAGGGGGATCAAGCCATAGTCCACCACGTTGGCCAAGTGCGGGTTGGCGGACTTCACATGTCTTTCGAAAACTTGCTATTTTTTCTTAGACATGCAGGTTTCCTCACGATGTTTTGTTTGATGAATATACTAGTATAATACTATAAATACAGGAGACACTTGGGGAGGGACATACTAAGCGAGGGTAAAGTATGTACTAGATAATCCGTACTATATTTGTATTACGCCCGAAAACATATCAGATTTAATAATTTTCTAGATTTTAGTAGAACTTTCCATACAAGCGCATTTTTTGTACATATCCCAGGCGATATTTTCAAATGTGTACCGTTACCGTTTCGACGTTTCGAATGCTGTACATACAGTAACTAATCATGATTACGGGTGAGACTATTCTCGCTTTGATTTTAGACCTTGTAACCGACGTATTTGGTTTGCGATTTCTAGTCCGTTCTGGTTCATATAATACTTTCTGAGATTTACGCGAATATTTGACATTTTAAATAAAACTATCTTTTCGGATTTATTTTGATTTTTGACTCCCGACGTTTCTAATGCTTTACAGAAATCATGGTCACGGGAAAGACTGTCTCTCCCATAATGATTCGTAAATCTAAGAAAGTATTATTTAAGAGTTATGATAATTAACAACTAAATTAAGGTTTTATTTTATACTTTTACACTACGTTTAATTTAAAGGTTTAGATAAATATAACAAGATAGACTTTTAGCTTTTCACCTGAAGTAATCAAATATGTAGTCTATAAAAGCAATGAAATATTATGTAATTATTTATTTATTCTTATGTTTAAAAATCCATTCAAAAAATATTTTGGAAACAAAAAACTAAAATAAACTTTTTCATTTTATTACAAATATCTTTAGTTTTGTATCTTTTCAAAGTCATATTCTTTGATAAATAAGAAATTAGTAGGTAGTGCAAATAAATAAATTAAGTTCCTATTTTTTATCGTACACATACATACCTACATATATCATATCGTACATCTTAAACTTTTGAAAGGTGCTAACACCTCGGGGTGTCAGTTAACAATTAATTTCTTAGAAATTATCCAGGAGGTGTTAAGAATGAAACTAAAGTACTATTTACCCGACTGCGGCGAAACCCAAACGAAGGTTATGTATTTGACCTGTATGTATGTAAAACATATGTACGTACATATGTCCCTACCTTACTCAGCCACATTTCATTTGTCTTTCGCAGCGTCATAAGTAAAAGAAACGTTAACTAAAACCGCAACTTAATCTTACGTATTAGTATTAAAAAGTGTGGATAATGCAAAATAATAGAAAAAAAAACTACTCAATAGAAAAAGTCGACTTATGGTATCTACGGAATATATAGAGTGCCCGCTTTAATAAGGCGTAAGAGATCATTACCAAGGCGAGGTTATATTACAAAATATGTCATACAAGGAACGATCACGTGACACGTCTTAAAGGACGTTCATTATCCTTGCTTTGACATGCGAGCGGTGCTTAATTAATACTAGGCGAGTGACGTAGTAAGGTTAGCTTTCAAACGATGTCCAGTAATTGGGCTCCCGTTGCTCTTTTACAGGTACTGGATTATACTTTATGTAAATGGATATTTAAGGTTTTATTAAAATCTGTGCGTTTTTTAGTTTTTGTATCATACTAGTGACTTACCCTCGCTTCACTCAGGTACGTTCCTAGGGTTATCTTCCCCCCCTGATATCCCCGACCTTGTCGAGGTGGGGGGCTCATTAGCGTCCGGCGGTTTCCCAGCCGGGCGCGAGGCTAAGGAACAGAGTGATAGGCGTCCCACTTCGGTGGACGGTGTACCATGCGGGTTGCTCTTGGTACGTCTTTGACAGCAGAGTGGACCGTGGTAGCAACCCCTAGGTTGTGTGGTCTGCTTTGCCAGACTTGCCGTCGAGGCATTGTGATTGACTAGGTAAGTGATCCTGCGGCTCCCCATTAAGACGGGGGAGGTTCTGTTGGGATTAGTGGGTAGTACTGCCCTTGCTAGCTAATGAGTCCCACATAACCACCTGTATGTATACAGGTGGTATCAATTTATCTGATGTTTTAATAGTTATTCTGCTATTCGTGGTGAAGACAAATCCAACAAAATAAAGATCATAAAAATCGGTCCAGCCGTTTTTGAGTTATAAATGGTGTAACTAATCTGACTTCATTTTGTATAATATAGATAGCCAAAGTATTGCGTAGTGATAGAAGGCTTCTCATAATATCTTCTGCCTTTAAATGTGACTAAAGATTCTATGCAAAAAAAAATCGATTTACTTACAATTATAAATTATAATTTTAGCTATAGCAATAGTATTGTAGCATGGATTATAAAAATATTTAAGTCTATTAGTAATTAGCGATTTGGGTATCTTCGCTTCGGTCGGGTACGTACCTAGGTAGATAGGTACGTTATATTTTTTTTCAGCAGAACCTTAATACTTTTTCTAAAATAAAAGTAGCCTAAGTTACTCCTTATAACAGCAGTGAAAGTCCCATCAAAATCTGTCAGCCGTTTCGGAGATTAGCCGTAACAAACAGACAGACAAAAATTTAAAAAATTGTGTTTTTCTTATAAGTACCGTATATAATTTCATATGTATTTATTTTTGTATTTTAAGAACATTACATTAAGAATTCTATAATGTTATAAAATACCAATAAGTACATTATAAAAAATAAATGATCAAAAATATACTAAATAACCTTAAATCAATTAACTTTAAATTTAACTAACCAACCCATATAAACAACAGCACTCACACGTTAAGCAATCAGTTAGTATCTATGTGAAATTTATCAGAAAATAGCCGAAACATCGTTTGCGAGTAACTAACGTGAATCCTCTCAATTTACGCGTTGCGTAGTAATGAGAACACGATACCGACGCAGACCACCAACAACCAAAACTGCATCCATTTGTTTGGCTTAACCATGGATTATGCGGTAAATTCATATCTACACATCATATTCTATAGTACATAATAGTTACTGTTAAAATAATTTACAGCGACGTTTTCATTTGCAAATTTACTTAACTAGCGACTCACCCTCGCTTCGTTCAGGTGCATCCCTAGATTGATTCCCTATACAAACTTTTATCCCCATTTTCACCCCCTTAAGGGATTATTTCCGGGATAAAAGTTATCCTGTCTTTTCCAGGATCTCAGACTATCTTCTTACCTTATTTTATTTAAGTTTAGGTGTTGTTTATTCGGTACAAATAAACAAACAAGCAAAATGCGCCAACGTGCGTGTGACCTGCCGTCGGGGCGTCGTAGTTGAGTGCGTAAGCGATCCTGCGACGCCCCATTAAGACGGGGAAGGTCTTGTTGAGTTTTAGTGGGTAGTACTGGCTTTTCTAGCCGGTGAGTCCCTCATAACCACCTGACATACATGTGGTATGCGTAAATGCATTTCCCAACATTAAAAAAAAGGCCCTATGTATCCCCTCAATGCGAGGGGGATCACGCCATCCACCACGGTGGCCAAGTGCGGGTTGATGTACTTCATATAACTACTAGTTATGTTTTTCTAGATATGTTTAGAGACACGTGATGTTTTCCTTCACCATATTAGCCAATGCTGATCATGATGGAAAAACAACACTTAGCCATAAAATGTAATTCAAATTTCAGAAAGCGAAACAAAATTAAAAAAAAATTAAGGCACTTAAAAGTAAGAAATAAGTAAATGGGAATTTTCATGTACAGTTATCTGATAAGATATTTTTAGGGTTTAAATTTCAGATTATAAAATACAGTTTTTGCTACTTTTCAATAAAATCGCAGGTATATCCTGCTTTAAAATAAAATACTCCACTCTTAGGGACGGAAGTTTTAATAAATTGTATCAAGAACCATACTTATAAGTAAAAAACACACACATAATAACATGCTTCAAGAAGTCAATCAAAAATAAAAAAAAAAAATCCTTAAAAATAAAATTTAGACAATTAAACATAAAAAACATGTCAAATAGCAAATCATTAAAGCAAATTCAAAATTAAAAAATAAACAGCACATTTCCTATTTCAATTAGCTGTTATTTATACCATGTGAACCATCACTGATCCCCATCGACTACCTGACATACCAACACCATGGTACAGTAGTCCATTATATCGACTGCCGCATTGCAAACTGCATACGCGGATATTAATTAACGTACTACGAGTATATATTGTCTGTTAGCTGAAAATGTCTATTTGAAGGCTTTGCCTCCAGTAATATCCGATAGTAACAGATACTGTACGTTTTAATTATCATGAAAGATATTTAGATTCATGTTTTCGGGCTTAATTCGTTTAATTTCGGCTAAAGGTCGAATATGAGATATTGAATATATTGCTGCTACGCAATTGTTGTAAGTTGATGAAATACGTATATTATGATAAATTAATGTTTTATTGCTTTAATTTATATAGACTAGCGATTTGTCATCGCTTCGTTCGAGTGCATTCTATAGGTATGCGGATTTTGTTCACAATTTCATGGGTTTTTTTTGCGCGGAACCCTAATTCTTTTTCTAAAATAAAAGTAGCCTAAGTTACTTCTTTTAATATCATCTATCTGCCAATGAAAGTCCCGTCAAAATCAGGAGAATCCCGTAACCAACAGACAGACAAACATTTTAATTTTTTTTTTCTTATAAGTACATAAATAAAAAGCTGTTATTTTGACATTACAAACAGACACTTCATTTTTATTTACCTGTACACTTCAGCTAGGTAAGGCAAGGATATACGCAAAAGTTCTAGAAGCAGTTGTTTTAGGAGATTCATATCGAGTTCAATTATGTGCCATGAAAGATGCCTATGTTCATGATTTGAATGCATAAAACACATTACGAGAGACCGCCCAAGACACGTAGAGAAAGATACCAGTAACATGACAACGATATTTATCTTTTAAAGCGTCTTTGTTCCAGCATTTACTAAAAATATTTTTGAATAATAACCTATTTATCTACAATTTCTGTATATTCTTTGGTCGAGGGTCACGCGTTTGATTTCCATTTAGGATTATTATTATATATATAGGATTTATAAAGGTTTTATATATTTGTTAATGTTTGCTATATAATTTTCTATATTTAAAACCTAACTAATCTTGGTTTAAAACAAAAAAATAAAAAAGCTCTACAAAAAGCACAAGAATGACACGACAACTTTTTGTACAAAATAAAATTAACTCGTACCATTTCTTTAAAGGCTGTATAAACAGGTAGCTAGTAAAATAAAATAAACCTACAATATATAGTCGCAGCGGATATAACGTAACACTATCCAAGCCACGTCGATATTGTGATATTCAATATAACATAAATGCTTTTAATGGCGGTAGCGAAGGTAAATTTAGGAGCGGGGGCAATCCGACACCTGACCTACGCGCACAGTTTACACTAGAAATTATAAAGATACTTTTTACGTGGAAACTTTTATAAGTTTAATTAGTTATCAAGTTATTGGAGATCGAGATTGATAATTGAATTAATTAATGTTTAAGCACAGTATCTAGTATCTTATCTTATAATATATAATATCAAATTAGCACTTCTTGTGAGCATATATAATGCTGGTATATAATATACTTATTTCGTGTATCTAGGAAAAGGCTGTAACGATTTAGATTAAATTTTGTATTTGGGGAAGGTATTGTTTAAGTTTTTCTACATACATATGTATGTTTTTTTTTTATCATAAGAAAAACAATTTTTTACAAAAAAAAAGTTTATAACTAATTATGATTAGAGCCTTTTTCTATCTGCTCTCATGCTCACAATGTCATATAGCGCCATCTCGTAAATGTTTGTGGTAATTGTATTGTCGCCAATGGATGATAACCCACTGGACGAACACCGACGCCCAGCGAAGCTTGATTAGACAGGTACTATAAGTAATTGAGATATTTATTTATGTACAGGTACTTTTATATTAATATATAAAGTTAAGAAGGTTTTTTTATGTTGTTTTACATGGATCATGACCAAATATACATAACTAAACATTGCGAGCGTGGCTGCGGGCAATAGCCAGTGTTATATTTCTAAGAAAGCGTTCTATTTCTCACGAACTAAAAATTCAACATAAAATTTTCTGTAGCCCGCTATTTCAATAAGACGACTATTAATAAAGATAGATTTTTACTTATACAGTATATGTAAATATTGGTCATGTGCGAAAATCAAACCCGCCTCCTCCGTACCGTACCGTAAAAAACCTAACTTTTTCCAAAAAACAAAAAAAAAAACCGCCGAACGAAGCTCTGTCGCCTACGTGCTACTAATAAAACGTAATGAAATATTGGATACTTATTTACTTGCAGTTTTCTTATTCCAAAAGGATAGTTTGAGATTTCTAGGATAAAGTTTAATTATTTAAATCATGCTAACAGTTAAGACCACATTCTTAATTCTTGTTATCAAAAGAATATCTCGAATATGGTTTAAATTAACACATGCGAGCAATAAATATTGTTATATACCACACATGCTTTACATGTGAAGTAAAAATTTGAGACTATAAAGTATTTTCTACTAAAATTGTAGTCATTTTTACTTAGTAACAAAATTTTTTGACATTTTTTGTTACAAACTCTAAATTTACACTGGAAACAAAATTAAAAATTCTTTATATTATACAAAACTAACGACTTACCCTCGCTTCGCTCGGGTGCGTCCCTAGGTCCATTTAATTTTTTTTGAGCGGAATCTGAATTCTTTTTCTAAAATAAAAGTAGCCTAAGTTTCTCCTTATAACATCACCTAACTACCAGTGCAAGTCTCGTCAAAATCAGTCCAGGCGTTTCAGAGATTAGCCGGAACAAACAGACAGACGGACAAAAAATTTAAAAATTGTGTTTTTCTTATAATATACCGTATATAATTTCATGTGCATTTAGTATAAAGCTGTTATTTTGACATTACAAACAGACACTTAAATTTTATTTATTTGTGTATATAATTCATCTCTCTATATATTTAAAATTTACTTTAAAGAATGAGAAGGTAAAGCCGGTGCAACAAATCTTTACTACTTACCTACCTTTTTAGGTAATATTAATAATTTATTGCATTTGCTTTTTAAATATGCACTGACAAGTGAGGTCGTACGACGTGTTTTTTTAAATACTCGTATGTTTTTTTCAATTTACAGTAAAAAATATTACAAATATACTTAATTATATATACACAACAAATGTACACTTAATTATTACTGTACAAGTCATGTCTGCGTGGAAAAGTGACAAGAATGCTAGCCGCATTGTATTTAGCCCTTATTAACGTCCCACTGCTGGGCACGGGCCTCCCTTCAATACGAAGGGGATCAGGTCATAGCCCACCACGCTGGCCAAGTGCGGGTTGGCGGACTTCACATCTCTTTCGAAAACGCCGCGTTAGCCCCCCTGAATGGCAATGCAAATTCTTTGGTCGAAAAACGAGCCAGTTCTAATGTCACCAATAGAGGCGATGTCACAAGTAGTATAAATTGTATATTATTTCTATATCTTAAAAGCATTTGCGATCACTGATTAAAAGCCTTGTTTACAATTAAAAATATATTTTGGTTTAAATTTAGACAATTTAAATAAAAGATGTAATGTGATTCCCAGTTGGACAGTTCCCAGATGTAAGAGAGAAAAATATCCTCACATATATACGGGTACATTTAACATGTAGTTATTGAAATATATTAAATCTCTAAGTCGAGACAGACAGACAAATTATATAGATTACCCTGCTGGCTGTTTTCGGAATGAGAGAGAGTAGTTAACAATACCCATTACTACGCAGTAGGTACCCCTTACTACGCAGTACCCTTTACTACGCAGTACCCCTTAAAAAAAAGGAAATTTTGAAGTAAAACTTCTTTACGCACGCTTGACTTGGGGGGTAAGCTGGTGAATGCGTTACGAAAAAATGTACGTACGTTTGTTGCCATGGTAACCGTTGTTATTATTTGACATATCATAATATATAATATTATATTTTTTCCTTAAATGATATTCTATAAATATATGATTGTAATATGCCTAATATGCGTTGTTTTTAGTATCTCACATATAATTATTCAAAACAAATTGCATTTCATAAAGAGTATCGATAACCTACAGAAGTTTTACTTCTTGCGCGTACACATTCATAGAGGCACTCTTTAATAAAATTTTTTAAGTAATAGTACTACTTTATCGTCTGTAGACATTTGACCTAAACTTTTATAGACACTTTATCGTTCGAATCTGCCATCCACCTATACTCTAATTGATTTTGTAATACTTTAAGAGTATACTAAAGCTATTTGTAAGTTCTGTCCATATATATTTTAAATATTTAGCGGTAATGTGATTATATAAAAATAATAAAAACACTTTAGCATTTTTTATAAAAAAAAATGTTAGCAAATCACATTAAAGCGATGGAGTCGTTATGTTTTCAAGTTTACACGTTTTAAGTTAACGTTTTATTACAATTTTAGATGAAAATAAATAATATATTTTACTATTTTAACTACTCTATTCTTTTTTTTCTGTACTGTTTCCAAAAAAATATATTTTAACCATTATTTTGACCCTTATTTTGTTAAAAAAGTAGTACATTCGTTTTGTGTAGGCGCTCATTCTTGTATGTTTGTTGTGTTAATGTTATACAGAATATATTCACCAATTGTAAAGCCATTTTCATATTACTTAAAAGAACAGGACGAAGCACTCCACTAGGTACATTCTTAAAATAGAAAATATTAACTTATTTTAAGCTTATTTTTCTTTACTTTTTATAAAAATGAAATACGGCAACGATTTTACATTGTACGGTATTCGGTAATTGTTTTAAAAGATACAAGAAGAAAGGTATTGCAAACTTAAGGATTTGTTATATCAAACGTTAGTAGGACGGGTGGGATAGATGCAAACATATCACGTGTCGATCAGTCGAGCTGATAATTAGTTAGTCTAATGCTGTAAAACGATAGCGAGCTAATGTGAAAACAAATACGAACTATATTTTAATGTACGCTATACCTACATATGTCGTTGGCATGATGGCAAAAGTTACAGCTAAGCCAGTTAGCTGTGCAAATAAGTAATTTAAAAAAAAGCTGATATAGGTACTTATAGTCTTAGCAGCCTAACAGTCAGGTGTAGTGAAGTCGATTCCCGATTGAGATATTTTTTTATTGGAAAGATGCACCATCGACTTATAATGACACTATACATTTTAAATAATATTATCTTTTCGCATTATTTCGCGTATTTATTTTGATTTTTGGTTCCCGACATTTCGAATACTTTACGTTTACAGCAATCATGGTCACACGAGAGACTAAGGTTTTAGATATCTCAAAGGCTATATTTAAAGTGACAGACATAGTAAATAACATTCTCAAATATTTATGTGTCCATTTCATACAAAAAATCTCAAACGCATTACACAAAGGTTGAGGCAAATTGTGTATTCGTAAGACTCAGTAATTACTAATTAGTTTATGAAAATTATTACGCTTCACACATTGATATATATGTATGTATATACAAATATACATACACATTTCCTAACAAATCTCTCTTCAAAAAGTGGCTTGACATGTGACGTTAAATCAAACCAAAGAATAAAATCCAAAAATCGAGAGTTCTAATTGTCTAAACACAAATTCGAACTTACGCACACCACATAAAGTACTTTTTTAAACGAAACAAATTTTTAATTTTGTCACCCTAAAAGCAATGAACAAAAGAGATTCTAAAAAAGCGCATAATTTCGAATTGTTTTTATTTATTTATTTATTTAGATCCACCAGTGATAATTACATTAATACAATATTGAGTAAAAAGAAATACAGTGTAGGTTAATCCTAAATGTATTATCTTTTAAGGCAGATACAGGATGCAAATATTAGGAAGTTTATAAATTTTTTCTTAGATTTACGCGAATATTTGACATTTTAAATAAAACTATCTTTTTCGGATTATTTCAAAAATCAAAATAAATCCGCGAAACAATCCGAAAAAATAGTTTTATTTAAAAAGTTTATAAATCATTTATTTATTACATCATATTAAAAACGTATTAACTTATTGGCGAAAATTATCAAAATGAGATCGTTTTAGGTTACAGGTAGTTCATTATATTAAAAATTAGTTCATTATATTTTGTTTATATAAAAAAAAAATTAATTTATCACTGAACAAAAACTTATTACGAAGTTGTGCGCTTCTTTTTAAGGACACTTTTGACTGTAATTGCGTATCTTGAGTTTCTGTATAGCAATGACTTCACATAACATGTTTGATAAGCAAACAATCAAATTATTTTTAATTTGACCAGCGTCATACAAAATCTATTAAAAGCTACAACCCCACCGCAGTACGCAACAAGTCCCGCCACGTTTCAATGCGTCTCGAATAACCATCAATTCTCATATTCATTATAACGTCATCTGGCAAAAGAAAGCTCGAGTCGAATTACTCCCGAAGTAAGCACTGCTTTTTATCAGTGAAAAAATATATGTTTCAAAAAAAACTTTTTTCATAGAGAATTTCGTACTTATTATATCGTGCTTTGTTTTATTTTTATATAAACATAACTTTAATAAAATAAACACTTTAACAAAAGGGCTAAACACCTTTAAAATCAATATAAAGTACTTATCCCCTATCCTTAAGGCTGCTTTGTTTTTTTTTTCAAATGGAAACATCCTTGATAACTTTATCATCATTCATTTCATTATAATAATAATGAAAATCCATCGATAAT
The DNA here is from genome assembly GCA_905404265.1 of Fabriciana adippe. Taxonomy (NCBI): domain Eukaryota; kingdom Metazoa; phylum Arthropoda; class Insecta; order Lepidoptera; family Nymphalidae; genus Fabriciana; species Fabriciana adippe. Next base: position 2,629,797 of record FR989993.1, read on the forward strand.
TGGAGATATCGAGTATCATACCGACAAAAATACCGAAAAAATAAGTCCTTTTTATATTTTAAAGACAATCAACTATGTATATAAATATATAAGGTAACTACGCAGTATCAGCGGTACATTGCATTTGAGACGTTAGAAGGAACAAAATTGTACAGAAATAAAAACAGTCATGCCAAGTTTCTATCTATAAGCTATCTCAAGTATATTTATAGTTAAAATCTACAAAAAAATCACCCTTTTGGCCGACTGTAGTGTTTACCTACTCTTGGCTCCGTCATCAGATTAGCTCTATGGTATCATATTGTATTACTATCCGAATTTGTTAAACGCATAAAGTTTGATAAATTTAAACTAAAATCTACATATAAATATGCAAAATATATTAATCAGTCATCAAAATTACTGAATTATTAATCGATTAAATCACGGACACACACATACATACAGACTAAATACAAAACCAGCTGTTTCGAAGTCGTTAAAAAATATAAAACCCAGTCTAGTCGAGGATTAAAGATTAAAATGTATTTGAAGTCGGTACCCTACGCAAGAGGAGCCGTCATCTCCCATTGCATCTCATATATCCATCAATCGATTCACATGCTCATTATAACGTCTGGCGAAACAAAGCTCGTGTCGAGTTACTCTCAAACCAAGCACTGTTTTGGTCATGCGAGATCGCAACACTTTCCACTTGTTTTAGCTTACTTTAGTACCACCTTTGTAAAAGAACACTGAAACTGTATAGTCTCTGTGACGTATTATGAACGTAATGAACGTTTTGTAATATTACACCGACGGAAAACGGAACGGTTTCGTAATTGCATTATGGTTTTCATTTCGCATGTATTTTTGAGAGAAAATATTATGTTTTTGTTATTTTGTGGTTGAAATATGATTTTATTTGTTATCCACGTGTTATTCCATTAAAAGCTGATTTTTTAACAGTTGGATAAAAAATCATCATTATTATTATTTAATTGATAGATATTTGTCTATACTTACAGGTATATAAGCTTTTTCTGTTTGCATTTTTTTATATTTTTTACTAGCGAGTCAACCTTGCTTCTCTCGGGTTCGTCTGCAGATGATTGTTTATATTGACATAACTTTTTTATTTATGAACCGTTTGAAATAAAAGAAATAGTAAATGTTATACGTTACCACAATACATAAGTGAAAATCACGCCCAAATCGGTTAAGCCGTTTCTAAGATTAGCGCGTAGGTACAAACGTACAGACAAACAGACAGAAATTCTAAAAATCATTGTTTTCGGTTCCATTGCGTTAATAAAGATCCCCAATAATAGTTTTTCTCAAATATCTCCCATGTACAGACAGCGATCAGTTACACTTTTATTATATGCACTAGCGACTAACCCTCGCTTCGTTCGGTTTCGTCCCTAGCTCGGATATAGTAACATGGATATAGTTTTTTTAAGTATTAAAACCTTCCATGGACCTTAAGGAACATACAAGAAAATAAATTAGCCGAATTGGTCCAGCCATTCTTGGGTTATGCGCTTACCAACATTCATTTTTATTTACATAGATAAATTTGATTTTATCACATATAGGAGCGGAGTAATTATAAATATACATACGTATATGTATAATCTAGGCGAGCAGAACCATGAGCTAGCTAAAATTATAAAAGTCGAAAACTTGAAATATTTTATTCATAAAACTATACATTTTAATTTGTTTATGTTATATATTATTCTATGAATAAATCTGGTGATTGAATATTCATTATTCAGTCCTGAGAAAAACATCTACATATTCTGAACTACGTATATAATAAAATTCTGTTGTAAAATAAACTAAACATTCCGTTTGTCTTAATCAAAAAGGGATATTCATGTGACTAACATAAACAATCGCCACACATGGAGTTCGAAGCTGCGACCTCCGATGTAGTAATCGATGCCAATTGGCTAAATGATTTTATGGCCATCATGAAAGCCAACAATTAATTATGCGTAGATAACTCGTCATACGCTTGGAATGCAAATAGTAAATATTGGAGTGAGAAAAAAAACATTGAGGGTAATGTACGTATATCAGTAACGTATACGAGAAACGGAAATCATAACATACCAGCAGCCTGGCCTCGTCTGGTATTTTCCCATAGTAATAAATCTCAAATTATTCCCTTTGTTTTCTTGCTGGTGGGAGTTTCGGTAATTTTCCCGGATGAACTTCAATAAATAACATAAATCATAGGATTATACGCTACAAAAAACAGACAAACAAATTAAAATCATAATTTAGCAGAGAAACGTCCACTGCTGCATAGGTCAGGACAGCCGGTGTTATGCTATCCACATAAGTATGTACTTTAACATCATAACTAGTAAAACATGTAATTGAGCTTATATTTATTTCATACTAGCGACTTACCCCCGTTTTTAATTCTTTTTCTAAAATAAAAATAGCCTAAGTTACTCCTTATAATATCAGCTATCTGCCAGTGAAAGTCCCGTTAAAATTGGTCCAGCCGTTTCGGAGATTAGCCGGAACAAACAGACAGACAAAAAATTTAAAAATTGTTTTCTTCTTATAACTACCGTACCGTATATAATTCCATACGCATTTAGTATAAAGCTGTTATTTTGACATTACAAACAGACACTTCAATTTTATTTATCTGTATAGACTGAATAGTCTAAGATTGTCATAATATATAACATCTATGTATCTTTAGACCCATTTTGAACAATAGTTCCTTGCGTGTGCAACACTCTTTTATTAAATGCGGTAAAATACGTATGTAAGTAACTCTCTACAATCACTTTGTCGTAGCATCAGCAAAAACAGAGAAAATGATGTAAAAATATAAATCTTTTTCCGTCTAACTTAAAGTCAACATATACGTGTATTATATGACAGTATGGTAACTAAATTTCAAATAGCCTTTTCATATTAAACACTTCGTAAGATACGAGTATCATAGTGTAGATAAGAGAAAAAGAAAAATGATCGTTCGATCATAAACTGATATATTAATTACTAGCGCCTTACCTTCGTTTTGGAGATTAGCTGGAATAAACAGATAGACAGACAAACAGACAAAATTTTTAAAAATTATGTTTTTTCTTATAAGTACCGTATATAAATTCATATGCATTTAGTAAAAAGCTGTTATTTTGGCATTACAAACAGACACATCAGTTTTATTGATCTGTATAGATAGATTAAAGTTAACTAATTCCCTGTAACTGGCAACTGACCCCGTGGCTTCAGTATATTTAAAGTTTAGGATTTCAGTACTCAAGTACTCGGCTAACTTCAAAGTTAGCCGAGTATCTACTATAAATATTAATTTATAAAAATGCTCGCCGTTTTTTACGACAACGTAAATCGCAACGCCTTATTTATGAAGGTTCCGTAGTTTTCTACAAATTTTGGACAAACTCCACCTTTATGCTTAAATATCAAACTTAAAAATGTATGTTTTACTATCATTACATTATTATCTACCAGCGGCTCACCCTGGCTTCGCTCGGTTTTACTTCTAGAAAAACAAAAACAAACTTATCCCACGGGAACCGTACATTTTTCCGAGATAAAAAGTAGCCTATGTGTTATTCTATAATCTATCTCTGTGCCAAATTTCATCCAGATCCGTTTAGCCGTGAAAGGGTAACAAACATCCATACATATTCACAAACTTTTACATTTATAATAATATTAGTATGGATATTTATAAATACGAAAATTTTTACTATTTTCAACTTCTTGAGATCAAACGTGATAGAAATTTTATATAACAATAAAGAATATTATTCATAATTCATATCCCTATTTATAGGTAACGTGAATAATTTGGTTACACAGCTATCCTGTAGTGTAAAATAATGAACTTAATTAATACCCACAAAAATAGAAATGTAGTATATCATAAACATATCACAGTACGGACGACCTTACAGATTTAAATTTGGCAAACACAAAACCTGAAGCGGTGACATTTAAAATAGAAAAACTTGTAATGGCCTCTAACCACACTCACAAGTGTCAAAACAAAATGTGATAGCTGTCAAAAAGAAAATTCTTAACTAGCATAATTAAAAAGCCGGTAAAACCGACTGCGAATAGAGTAACGTTTTTTGTAACACAATATAAAAATTATATTAGCAACTTATAAATTAAAAAAAACAATAAAGAATTAAAATAAGAAAAATAAAATCAATAAAAATATAGAGTACTAGCGACTCACCCTCGCTCCGCTCGGGTTCGTCCCTACTTACGTTTTGGTGTTTAGTTTAGATTTCCCAAAGATGAGATATTTTTCCGCAATAATAAGTATCCTATATGTTAACCTGAGTAACCAGCTATCATCATATCAAATTTCATCAAAATCCCTCCAGTAGTTTTTCCGTGATGCGGTAACAGACAGACAGACAGACGGACAAAAATTCTAAAAACTATAGATTTGGCCTCTATATCGATAATAATGTCTATTTCAATAAGATTTTCCAAAAAAATATTTAATGTACAGATTCGGCTTAGTTAGAATTTTATTATATGTATAGATATATATACGCAGCATTTTACTATTGCAAAAATGGGGAATACATAACATATGTTGGCAGCACAGAAGAATAAATGAAAAAGCGTGTTTAAAAATCAATTGACCATCGGCAAAGGTATAGCGTTATAGAGCCACAAAAAAAAACGAATTGAGTACTTCCTCTTTTCGAAGTCAGTGAAAGATAACTTTTTTAAATCTTTATTTATTTTGTTATAAAACAGTCAATTTTTTGTTTAAACCAGATTTCAAATTAACATTGTATAGCCTGAACCCACAGTGAGTTGGTTAAACATATAGCCAGTCTTACATGAAATATTCGCACGGGTATCACTATATTTGTTTTGCAGTTATATAATACGGCGCAGTCAAACGGTTAATAATGTTATTTGCCTTGCCATACGATACCCTCATGAAGTGCAGCGTTTAAAAATTTCAAGCTTCATAGATCATTTTTACCTCGTTATTTATTTATTACGGTAATGTGGTATACATTTATACACTGTGTAATAAAAAAATTATTAACAAAGTTTATGTATTAAAAAAGGAATTATGCTTGCTATTATAAGTATAATATTCGTATAATAGAACAGCAACTTAATAAGTGAATCACTTAAAAGTATATACGAGTATGTATGTATTTGTTCCATCCTTGGGCGGGTTTCTTTTGACTTAATTATTTAAAAAGAATTATCGCCCAACATAACCACAATAAATTAAGATGAATTAAGTAGATACCTCCTTCTTTTTAAGGAGGTAAAAATTTGTGAAACTCAATATGTGAAAACGGTAGGATCTATATCAAGAAAACCATTACCTTAGAACTTACCTTCACACAATATAATTTAAACTAGCCAGATTACAGATAAGAAGCCGCTTTTAAGAAGTAGGCGAACATAAATGAAAAAAAAAAACTGTCAGTCGTAGGACTGTACGTCAGACGTGAAAACTTGAAAACATTATTTTTGGGTTAATAAGAAATATTTTTAGAAAGTGTTTTTTTTTAGAAATTATTTTTATCAACATATTAATATAGTAATAAAACTTCCATTTACTTATTCTTACGTGAAAAAGAATAATATTATTATGTATATTATAAACTACATCTGAACGTGACGATCACGCGAGTTTAGTTACTTTTTTATTTAAAGTCGTGTAATTACGCAGACAAAACCGAAGGCGGAAGTTTGCTTAGTCATTTACCATAAAATAAATAATTATACATAAAATGTAATGTGATATAAGCCAAATGCTATGGTAATACATTTTCGATATAAATGTAGAGTCGGTATTTAATTACAATTAAAGAATGTCATGGGATCATGTTACTTATGGCGTTATGTGATATGCCGTATGAGTTGGTAGACTTTATGCGACAAATTCATATTCATTAGAGGATACTTTGTAATCCCTATCATTATTAGTCCATACTAATATTATAAATTTGAAACTTCATGAGGATGGATGGATGTTTGTTACTCTTTCACGCCAGAACGGCTGAACGGATCTAGATGAAAGACTGGATAAGCACGTAGGTTACTATTTATTAAGAAAACTTTACGGTTCCCGTGGGATAGATTTATATTTGTTTTTCACTAGGAATGAACCCGAGCGAATCTTTTCGGATTATTTCGCGGATTTATTTTGATTTTTGGTTCCCGACGTTTCGAATGCTATACAGCAATCGTGGTCACGGGAGAGAGAAATGATAGTTTTATTTAAAATGTCAAATATTCGCGTAAATCTAAGAAAGTATAACGTTATATAAAATTAAAAATACTAGTAAAACATAATGAATATTAAAATAAGTAAATAATTGGCAGACAGATCGGGTTTTTGAAAACTCGCGCCAGGCTGACGCAAATGTGACGGTGTCCGATGGCGGGCTAGCTGAGACCGGCATTAATTATGAGAGGATCGAGTTCCCAACGAGAGACCTTTGTGGAAACACTAGATGCTAGTCTCGAATGAAATGCTGATCCATATTTCTTTTAAAATTTAAAATAGAACACTCTATAAGCCTGACTTATATTGCCTATTGAGTTGGTACTATCGGATTCGAGTCCTGTTCGTGCCAATTTTTCATATGTAAATCTGTTGAATTATGAAAAGACTGGTGCTAAGTACTCACACACATAATATAGCAGTTTGTTTAAAGAAAATAACAAAGTGAGATGTCTTTTGACTATATCTACACCTCTTCCGCAAGTTTTAAACCATTTTTTACCAATATAATATTATTATATAAGCTTTGTGAGAATTAGAGAGAACAAAATCCATAATATTCTATTTGTTGCCAAAAATACAATTGTGTTAGTTTACCAAAGAATGATAAACAAGAATCTGTAAATAGCGGTTACTGATACCCAGCTTCATCTAGACTGGCATTAATTATGTGATATCGAGTTCCCTAACGAGAGACCTTTGTCGAAGCGCTAGAAGTGGACTGATTCATATTTATTTCGGACACGGGAAGTACGTTACGTGTTTGCGGACTTTAGATTCTATTATTTACTTACTAATTAACAACTCTGTCCCAGAAATGATTTTCAATATTTCACTAGAAATGTGGGTAATTGTGTAATGATTTTACTTTATTACGCATGCCAACGCATGCAAGCCGAGTCGAGCCAAAATTTATTAAAAATTCTTATAGTATAATGCATGTAAATTAATAAAATTTTGTGTTATTATAAAAATAATAATTATATCATGACTTTTTGAAAACATTTTTTTTTCCGTGACCATAATTGCTGTAAAGCATTCGAAACGTCGCGGTCGGGAACCGAAAATCAAAATAAATCCACGAAATAATCCGAAAAAATTGTTTTATTTAAAATGTCAAATATTCGCGTAAATCTAAGAAAATATTTATTTTCTTTATATAATGAATAATAATAAAAATATTAAATAAATTTAATTTAATATTTATTTTTGGTCACAACGCAGTTATTTTAATATAACAGATTATATCGTGTTCACTGTACACCATCTTGTTTTTAATGTAAATTGTAATCGAGTAGCTAGATGAAGAAAAAACTCAAATTTTCTTTTGTTATTTTTTTATTAAACTTCACAAAAATACTTAATCCCTATCGCGTCTACTCGAGATGTAACGGAGATGATTTTTAATTACAAATAAACTGAGACGTCGCAATTTCGATAGCATTTTAATTATCTCAGTACCATGACACCGGACGCCGTCGTTAATTTTAGAGTAAGACGAACCCCGACAGTGGTCTACGAAAGATGTTTTGTACATTATTAATTTCAATTGATATTTTATATTATTTGCCCTGAATTTGTTGTTTTCGTGTATCATTTAATTTATATTCTGAAGGTTTCATATCCAATTATCAACATGTAGGTATAGATGGAGATATAATTTTGGCATGGATTTTCTACTAACTTTATAAATGTTAACGTTTGAAATGAAATTTGTCAATTGTTACACAATCATGTGGCAATGGAGCAATAGATCGATAGGATTTTAGCATAATTACTCAATGAGTACCTGGGCGTATTTTTTAGATAAAATAAACTAAAAAATTGAATAAATACAAAAAAAAACAAAAGTAAAAACTTTGTATCCGATCGAGATCCGAACTCGGACACCTGTGATTTTTTGCACCTTGGTCGCTTGACCGGGATGCTTATGCCGGAGAGTAAGAAATTATCGACCATATTCTGCGTGGAATAATGTGAAAGAAAATCGCATGAGAACTCGAAAACACACATTTTCCCAGACATAAGACTAATCTAGATCGATTTTTCGTCCCCGAAAACCCCCACATACCAAATTTCAGCGAAATCGTTAGAGCCGTTTCCGAGATCGCTGGTATAAATAAATAAATAAATAAATATACAAGAGTTACTCATTTAAATATATTAGATAGATTTAGTATATGTCAATAAGTTTTAGGTATCCGACTTCAAAATGACGAGTTACTCAATTTGGCTCTATTTTGTTACTGTGCGTCCTAGTGTTCACCCGGCTGCTAGACAAAAAAAAATGATTAACAAACAGGAGAAAAAGATACTTAACTGTTTTGCCAATTTTATTTAATTAATATTTATATATAGACTAGCGACTTACCCTTTAACATTTTAACGTTTAGTATAGATTTCTCAGACATGAAATATTTTCTTACACTAAAAATTATCCTATATGTTGACCCGGATAACCAGCTATCATCACACCAAATTTCATCAAAATCTATCAATAAAATTTTAAAAACTATAAATCCGGCCTCTGTATCGATAATTATTATTATTTCAATAACATTTAAAAAAAAAAACATTTAATGTACAGATTTGACTCAATTAGAATTTTATTATATGTATAGATAGATTGTGTATATATTAAGCGATATCTTTGTCTATTTACATCTTGCATTATCTATATATTAATACGTGAAGTAAAAACTTTGTACCCCTTTCTACGAAAACGGACGGAGGAGTATGAAATTTCCCACAGTTATAGTTTATAGTGAGAACGAGTGCAGAATGCTAATATTTGTTTTTTAAATTATGCATAAAAATACATTAAATCAATAAAAAAATATTACACACACTACCATGTATTTGACACACACGCGCATATATACTCTTTTGTTTTAGTTAAAGTCTGTGGTCAAATTGAGAATAGATTTATATTGTAATATACGCAAGAGAATAAATATATAACTTAATGAATTATAGTTGATTTTCAACCACGCGGCGATCACTAGTAGGTACATTTAAAAAAAACACTTTTAAGATAATATCTACCTCCTTTTTTCATATTCAAAACGTGAATTTGTGGCTAAGTGTATACTGTATACAACAATTTCAAAAGGCAAGTAAAACCTGAAGCTACCGGTGAATATCAGAGGCCCTCATATCGCAACCCGATACCTCTTAATCGATACAAAATGTCATCACCCAGTGTCATCTTACCTTACACTTACTCGCTGACACTTACAAATTACCGATCGTTTTGTTTCAACTTTCAAGTTTTATATCGAATGGACGTTGAGTAATACCCATTTATACTGTAGTGATTTTATTTTATTAAAATGTTTTTGTTTATAATCTGTATTCTGTAGCTTTAAAAGTGTCTGTCAGTCAGAATGCGAGAAAACTTATATTTATAAATATATAACCAAATGAAGAAATCCATGCTATTTTGCATTTTATTATTAGCTTCAGTGAATAATTTTAAAATAAAAATATCTTTTCGATTTTTTTCGCGGATTTATTTAGATTTTTTGTTCCCGATGTTTCGAATACTTTACAGTAAATATGACCACGAGTTTTATTTTAAATTGTAAATCTAAGAGAGTATTATTCAGTAAATAGCATCTGAGGATCATTAAGTGGGCATTTATTATATTTAAATTTTTACGTGGCACATTCTAGGCGAAAGAGTAAGCGAATAAATAAAAAAGCAATTTTAATATCAAGGCAATTTATGTTAGCTTTATACCTATTACAGCACAAAAGCAACAGAGTTTATTTATGTTTTCGTCAAGAAGCCCAAACTTGTTGAGCTACCCTTCAATGACTAGTAGTGAACCTTGCCTCGAGAACAATATGCTCCATTATCTATAGTACCTGGCGACCGAGCTTCGCTCGGAGTTATTTTTTGTTATATCGTATTTTTTAGATAAAAACAATTAAAAACTAAAAAAAAAGTTAAACTTTGTATCTGTTCGAGAATCGAACTCGGGCACACCTATTGTTTGTTACTCTTACACCTTGGTCGCTTGACCACAATGCTTATACCTGAGTGTAAGAAATTATCGAGCATATTCTGCGTAGAATAATGCAAAACAAAACCGCATGAAAACTCGAAAACACGCGTTTTCCCAGACATGAGACTAATCTAGATCGATTTTTCGCCCTCGAAAACCCCCACATACCAAATTTCAGCGAAATCGTTAGAGCCGTTTCCGAGATCGCTAAGATATAAATATACAAGAATTGCTCATTTAAATATATTAGATAGATAAAAAAATAAGATTCCACAACCACAATACTATTTAAAACTAGTAATACCTCCTTCTTTTTTGAAGTGGGCTTTTTCAAAGAACACTTTGTGAAACCACTTATCAACATCTATTATTATATTCCAATAATTTCTAAAATAACAACTTAAAGCGTATAGCTACTGGCTTAAAAAAGCAGGTCATGTAATAAGATGCCGTCACCGGACACCCGACACCGCGCTAAAAGCGAGTACTCGCGTTACCTGCAAAGGGTTTGTGACTAATGCTTATGTCTTGACCGGTGGGAAAAAGCTTGCTCGAGTATGTAAACGTGTACTTTTTGTAATAATAAATATCTTTACATAGAAATTTAATCAAACAGACCATCACATGTATGGTGTTGTATCACGGTCATAATGTAAAATTTTCATTATTTACATGATCCTGAAGCAAACAGCAATATCTTCATTGTAAAATAAAGGAAATTACAAAATATATTCTTAGTTATTTATACAAAACAAATGGGCACTTAATTTTTGCTCTACAATTGTCATGTCCGCGTCGAATGGCAATGCTGAATCTTTGGGCGAAAAAAGAGACGGCTCTCTTGTCGCTAGTCGAGGCGTTTAGACGAGGTGTCTCTTAAGAAGTGTTTAGCATATGCCAAGGGCTTCTACACAATAAATTTAAAAATGTTCTGGCGAATGAGCCGTGCTGATAGCAAGTGGGTACAAAACCCGCTAACCTTCAGAACGGTTCATTCGATTTTAACTAAACTAAAAAAATACTTTTTAGGGTTCCGTAGTCACGAGGAACCCTTATAGTCGCGATGTTCGTACGTCCATCCGTCTGTATGCAGCTTAGCTCAGAGACACTTAGTACTAGAAAACTGTAATTTGGCATGGATACATATACATATTACTCAGGCCTACAAAGTGGTAAAATAAAATCTTGAAAAAATATTTTTTTTTAGGGTGCTTCCTCTTCACATAAAGTGGGGATATTACCATGGGATAGATGAACAACCAACAGCTAGATAAACAATCAATTAAAGTATCTTAAAATATAAAAACTTTTCAGTGATATCGTAATTTACTGTGAATTCTTATTTTTTATTATTTTCTAACTTAGCTTAGAACACGAGTAGATAATTCTAAGAAATTAACTATAAGCAAGAAAGTTGGTTCTTTCATTGTTATAGGATATTACAATAGCCATAAAAATGTATGGGATCTTTCTTCATCTATACATATCAAATTCTAACTGAGTCGAATATGTATTATATATTGAATATTTTTTGGAAAATCTTATTGAAATAGTCATTATTATCGATACAGAGGCCGAATCTATAGTTTTTAGAATGTTTGGTCTGTCTGTCTAAGAACGCATTATGAGAAAACAACTGGACAGATTTTGATGAAATTTGGGATGATGATAGCTGGTTATCCGGGTCAACATATAGCATACTTTTTACTGCGGGAAAATATCTCATTTCTGATAAATCTATACTAACCGTTAAAACGTAACTACGGATTAAATATTATTATAAAAAAAGTTGAGACTCTTATTTTATTATACTCTCGCTTCTTATAATTAGTTCAAAGTAATAAAAATAATGCCGACGTTCCTATACCGACTGTAGTTCACCTCATTTTCCTAATGTCATCGTAACATTGAAAGCCTATTAAAAGTAGTGTTGCTATAAACTATGTTATAATTACAAATTAAATAAATAAATAATATTTACAAAATCATTGACATATTAATTCGTTATATATTTAAATCAATACTTTTTAAAATTCGATAGTAACTCAGTTACACAGTGCAATAAAAATAACTATGCTGACGCTAATATAATTATTTTAAGTTATTTTCTTTCAACATAAGCTATCGTCCCTATGTACGTTTAAAATAAATATAATTAATTATTAGCCAGAGTTAGCCATGTTAATTTTGTTTCGTGAATTTTTCTGATATTTAAATAGTTATTCTGCTATTCGGGGCGGAGACAAATCCAACAAATCAAAGATCATCAAAATCGGTCCAGCCGCTCTTGAGTTATAAATGTTATAACAACCCAAAATTTTATATATCACTAGCGGCTTACCCTCGCTTCTCTCGGGTTTCTCCCTAGGTACGTTTTTAATTTTTTTCAGCGAATCCCTAATTCTTTTTCTAAAATAAAAGTAGCCTAAGCTACTCCTTATAATATCAGGTATCTGCCAGTGAAAATCCCGTTAAAATTGGTCCAATCGTTTCGGAGATTAACCGGAATAAACAGACAGACAAACATTTTAAAAATTGTGTTTTTCTTATAAGTACCGTATATAATTCCATATGCATTTAGTATAAAGCTTTTATTGACATTACAAACAGACACTTCAATTTTATCTATCTGTATAGAATAGTTGAAATAAATAAGTAAATAATAAATAGTTTGAAACTTTAATTTTATGAAAAGAAGAAATCTTACTCCAAATTGAATAAAAGCTTGTATCTGCTGTATGTCTGTTAAAACTGATAGTTATCCGACGTCACGACTTACGTTACATGTAGGGTTAACGTACATATATATATTATAACTCGTCTGCAATTTGAGAACTGCATTGTGAGAATACTAGTTTCACCGTTCAAATATTTTTGAATGAATATTCAAGTTTTGACATTCAAAGTTAGGTGGAAATTATTATATAGCCATATAATATTTATTTCATACCATCATGTGTGCACATTCATGCATTTCTGGTTTTACTTGTCACTGACTTAACTGTAATGTTGATTTGTCAGACGATTTCTACTATTAGCCTTGATTAAAATTAAAAACATAGCTAAATTTCACTTCAATAATAAAAAAAAAAATTTAATATGACCCCATATGGCTTAGAAGTTAAAACCACTCACGGATAATCTTAATTATTTAATCCTTTGTTATTCAACCACCAAAAATCTATATAGATATATTGAAGTGTCTGTTTGTAATGTCAAATAACAGCTTTATACTAAATGCATATGGAATTATATACGGTACTTATAAAAAAAAAACACATTTTTTTTAATTTTTCTCTGTCTGTCTGTTTGTTCCGGCTAATCTCCGAAACGGCTGGACCAATTTTAACGGGACTTTCACTGGCAGATAGCTGGTATTATAAGGAGTAACTTAGGCTACTTTTATTTTAGAAAAAGAATTAGGGTTTCGCTTAAAAAAACTAAAACGTACCTAGGGACGAACCCGAGCGAAGCGACGGTAAGTCGCTAGTATAACATAATAACGTAGTAAGAAAATATCTCGCAAGAATAACCTCCTGCTGTTAAATTTTGTGAAATAAGCCATTAAAGTATTTAACATTAACGTTTTGTATACATTTAAATTCAATCGTAACAGTAAAATTTCATTTGGAATATGTTCGCGGGGAGTCAAGTTTCAGTAACTTTATATCGGGTTTTTTCGAGGCAACGTGATACGTAAATATAAAAAGAACATTTATAACCTATGTTTTTATGTGATTTTATAAATGGAAGGAGAGGTCAAGGAGTTTCTTATTTCTCATCTGATGAAGGCGGAGATACTTCCTTGGGTAAATACATATAGATAAAATATTTGCAGTATATATTATAGCAACAACGAAGCTATAGAGGATAAATTAAAAACTATATCTGTCAATTTTGCAATTTATGTCTAACAATTTATAATTTTTTTCTGCTTTTTTGATATAATTTTAAAGTTATTTTAAGTAAAATAAATATTAAGCACTTTATGAAAATTTTGTCAAAAGTATACAAAACTAGTCTAATGCTTGTTATACTTCTATACTAATATTATAAAGAGCAAAGATTTTTTTTGTTTATTTCTTTGTACTGAATAAGTTACGAAACTACTTGACCGATTTAGATGAAATTTGGTAAGAAGATAGTTTAAGACCCTGGGAAGGACATACATATATAGGACAGTTTATACCGCGGAAATCATCCCTTAAAAATGTAAAAATGGGGATAAACGTTTTTTGGCGAATCAACCCAGGCACGAAGCGAAGCGAGGGTTAGTCACTAGTATGTAATAAATGCCTTGTTTTATTAATTAAATAATAGATATGTACCGATACAGAGACCTGAAATAATGAAATTTTAACAGCATATTTAAATAGTGGCAAAGATAACCACTAAGAAAGGATTTAAAATTAATTGTTTTTAATAAATATTAATTATTTCACTATATTATTTTCAAATATGAGTAATATTAATTTATTACTATTCATATATTTACAAAATATTATATTCAGTCACATTTGAGTTCTATTATATTTTTAATTTTTTATTAACATACAATTATATAATTATAACAACCTTAACTCAAGAATATTTTAAGCAAGCTCATAGTTCAACTGTGTATAGAACCAGTTGTGGATGAGATATCATTAATTTGTTGTTTTTCTTTTGTTATATATGAAAGGATATTTGATTTCATTTTGTATGGAACATAATATGGACCAAATGGTCGCCGCGGTATTGCCGGGCAGCGCGTATCGGGATCCGATTTTGATAACTCGACTATGGTTTCAATCGAAAATGATATCATGATATCATTGAGAGGTGATAACAATAAGTAAGGAAAATTTACTTCACTTAAGCCTGTGCTTTATCGAAGCTATTTGCTTATTTGTGTTTTAGGTCTATCTATTTACGTACAAAACCCGGTGAACGAACTTTTTACCTGTATTATATGCAAGGATAAGTAAAGAAAATTGTCTATACTAAGTATACTCTACTTCTTTAGAATCGTTGTGATTTGAAATTCGATGAAACGAAAATGCGACACTAAAAATAGTTAAATAAATATATAGAGATATAAACAGACACATAAATATATAGAATTAAACAGCGAGAGAATGAGATAGAAGACATTGCCATGTTGCCATGGTAACCGTTGTTATTGTCTGACAAATATATAATATATTCTTTCCGTATATGGTATTCTACAAATATATGATTGTAATATGCCTAATATGCCTCATTATTCGAGATACATTACACAGGAAGTGAAAAATAATATAATTAATTACTGAATAATATGTAATGTATATTTATGTCAAATAAAATGTAAAATAACTTTTAAACTTGGTAAAAATATGGTAAAAAAAATAAACCTTATAATTATCCTACTCCTGATACTCTATATTTATCTCATTCTCTCGTAGGTTACTTTTCTAAAGTTTCACTTCTACCATGTTTGTATTGCACACACACGCAATTTTTTTTATTTTTGTTCAAAACCTAATCTCTATTTGATATAACTTATTTTTTTCTTTAATCGATTTTCGAACTATTGACCGACAAATAGAACAACGAATGCAAACTTGAAACAATTTAATTATTGGTCGTTTTTTATCTTTCACAGGGACTTTAACTTTATCTAACGTTAAAATTAATGTAACTGGTTCACTTAAAAGATATAAAAGTGGAAGGTTTTATTATTTTATTATTATTAGGATATATATATTCTTTAATGTTAAGCATAACAGCCAGAATCAAAAACAAAAACTACTTGTCAATAATCATATTTTTTTAATATTTTAGATTATTTGTTGATATTTTAAATTATAATAATTATTAACGAACGTGAACAAACATAAGTTAGCGGGTGTTAGTGACACATGATCGCTGAAACCGACACCGGCTATGCGATGCCTCTGCTGTGTACATCGTTGCGTCAAAGATTAGTTGTACACCTAGCTCACTTTAATACCTATTTTCTGTTACATTTAACATTATAATATCCTTTGTCGCATGTAAAAGTTTTATAATATACTAGCGATTCATCCTCGCTTCGCTTCGGGTTCGTCTCTAGACAAAAACAAAACTATCCCACGGGAACCGTACATTTTTCTGGGATGATATATAGCCTTCCTCAGTTAACGGGCTATCTAATGCAAAAAGAATTTTTCAAATCTTATTAGTAGTTCCTGAGATTAGCGCGTTCAACCAAACAAACAAACTCTTCAGCTTTATAATATTACTATAGATTATTTAATTCAATTTTTTTAATTCGATATTGGCATTTTTGAAATGCAAGTTTATTATTTTTCAAAAACTCTACCAGCAATTCTGAAAATATGTCTTAGTTCTTAGAAAAACTGGCAAAAATTGTTTGACTTTCTCATATAAAATACTATAATATATGAAGAAGATCATATTCTGTATTGAGTTATTGCAATATTTTTTTAGAATTACCCTTATCCCTTTGGATTTTACCGTTATAAAACATATAGTAAATAACATTTTTTATGTTCATAATATTTTATTTATTATTAAATAAAAATAAAATTATATAAAATAAATTAATTTTAATAAATAATTTTATAACACATAGCATAATTATAACGTAGTGTTGAGTGCTATCAATGTGCCACATCTAATTTATAAAGATTCTTAGAACAGGGGGTGAATAAACACCACCAGGCGCAGGAGGCGTGCGTGGTGTCAGATATCCTCATTCTTGTTATACTAATTTGTGACTTATCCCGTACTAATAAGATTTAAATTATATAAAAACACCGAGGGATGAGATAGATGAATCTAGCGTTTAGATTTCAAAACGTTAGTTCAAGGATTATTTACTGTTATTTTATACATGTTGAACCATTTCAAATATGCGCTTTAATTTAGTACTAGCGATTTGTCCCGGCTTCGTCCTGTCTATTATGTAATTAAATTTTAACACTTTTCAAAAAATATAATTTCCCGTATAACTGGGAACTGGTAACTCTGGGACTCTCCTTTTGGTTCTATTTATAATGTTCTTCTGCATAGTTTTAGTTGGCAGTGAAAAAAAAAACATGTATTTGTGCTTAAATAAAAACTTTAAAAAAGAATAAAAACCGACTTCCAGGCACTAAAAAAATTAAAGAGTTAGTGTATGAAAGTGTACACACGCAAGAAGTAAAACTTATGTAGATTATCGGTACTCTTTGTGAAATTCAATTTATGTTTTAAATAATTAAGATTGGTGAGATACTAAAAATAACGCATATTAGGCATATTACAATCATATATTTATAGAATATCATTTAAGGAAAGAATATAATATTATATATCATTTGTCAGACAATAACAACGGTTACCATGGCAACAAACGTAAGTACATTTTTTCGTAACGCATTCACCAGCTTACCCCCCGAGTCAAGCGTGCGTAAAGATTTTTTACTTCAAAAAGTAAAAAATAACTGCACGGGGGTTTTCATTTAAGGCAATGCAAAGCAAAGCAAGCATTACCTCGTCCGAAAGCTCTAAATCTAAACATTTAATAAGTAGCTAAAACTAGCCTCGCTTCTAACAATTTACCAAACTAACAACCTCAACATTAATTACCGATGGCGCTTTAAAAGTAAGTAATGAATGTATCTTTTCTTCGTATTTCAATTTAAGGGTAGATTTTTAACAATTTAAAATTTAAATGTACCACATATAATTAAATATAACTATTTTCCCGACATTTCGAAGGCTTTACAGAAAACATGATCACTGGGGAGAGAGGAGACTCTGCTGTAAAATAAAACCGCAAAAAAACCAAGTACCTATAAAATATTTGCTTAAATATACATAGAAGTGCTTGTAAAATCATTTCGCTGTTGTTCCTATGTACATTTTGTGATCTCTCAACAATGAATACTATATGAAAGTCCTATTAAACTTTAATTTGAAAAAAATTAGTGTCTTAATATATACATATATATATATATATATATATATATATATATATATATATATATATATATATATATATATATGGTAAAGTTAAGATCAATAAGATTGATGTGAAAGATGCCTATAAACTCATAACCTTCATTTTATAAACCTGAATTCTCCATTTTAAGGCTTACTGTGTATTACAATACGTACCTAATACAAAAACATTAAACTCTAAAAAAACCCGCACAAAATCAACCCCAGTGCCAGGTTCCTTCATCTTTTAAACTTTAAGTATAATTACATAAATATATAACTAATTAATCTCAATTAAAGAATCAGACTGTAAATATTGCACGACCATCAGACGACCTTGGCCCACACTGCGCGGGCGCATCCGATGCACTGTATCTGACGTTACGAATTCAGAACAATCGTATTAGAAATTGCATCGAACACATTTAATTTTAAGTACTTCTAAATTTTTTATTTTTCTATAAAATTCAAATTGAGTCGAATCTGTACATTAAATATTTTTTGGAAAATCTTATTTTTTTTTTCTTAGTTTTTAGATTTTTTTTCTGTCTGTGTGTCTGTCTGGAAACGCATCACGAGAAAACCACTGGACTTTGATGAAATTAGTAAGATGATAGCCGGTTATCCGCGTCAACATATAAGATACTTTTTATTGCGGGAAATTATCTCATCTCTGAGAAATTAATACTAAACGTTAAAACGTAAGTAGGGACGAACACAAGCGGAGCGAGGGTGAGTCGTTAGTCTGTGATATAAAAATAACTGTCCTCATTAACCTTAGAGTCCTTGACAAAATAAAATTGGTTTTCTTAGGGCGAAATCAATTTTATTTTTTTATTTCAGGGCTAAATCGATTTTATCGTGGCTTCCATTTGTTAGTAGAGAATTTGACGAATAGTGAAATGATACATTTTGTATTTTTTTATTGCAATCTCATGTGACTTAACATATCTTAAATCTTTATGATGTAATAGAAACCAAAACAGTATGTAATAGACATCAAAATAATAGTGTAACATTTGTCTGTCTGTTTGGGAATATGATTTTTGATATTGTCAAACGACAGTAACCAACACAAACCATTTACATAGCAAATAACATACTTTTTACTGGATCTAAATCTGTATCATACCCACGTATCATTTCTGATTCCCCCTATTCTGAGGCCAAGAGCATGCGGAAAACGTTCTATTTAAATTCAATGTTGCATTAATTTGAGAATTTAAACAGATTAGCGACACTTATATTTGCCCTTTGCGACGCAAGACCGTGATATTTAATAGCCGACATTAATTCAGATGTTTCCGCGAACAATTTATAACAAACGTTACGTTTTAACAATAAGTATAGATTTCTTAAAGATGAGACATTATCCCGCAGTAAAAAGTATCCTATATATTGACCCGGATAACCAGCTATCATCATACTAAATTTTATCAAAATCTATCTAGTGGTTTTCTCGTGATACGTTCCCAGACAGACAGACAGACAAAAATTCTAAAAACTATAGGTTCGGCCGTTGTATATGATAATATGACTATATATTGTAATATTGTATACGATAATAATGACTATTTCAATAAGATTTTCCAAAAAATGTTTAATGTACAGATTCGACTCAGAATATTATAATGTACAGATCACGTTCTATCCTTACATTATGAATACTTTAATGTCAGGAATTTCTATTTCAGTACTGTTTTATTTTGTATTTCCAGTGTTATAATCCTCACTTATATCATAAAGAGGTAAAGTTTGTGAATTTGAATGTTGGGGGAAATCTCTAAAACTACTGATCCGATTTGACATTAAGATAGCTATTATAGTAGAAAACAAATATGTATTTACGTTAGGACGTATATACGTATCTAATAAATCTAAGTAATCGATGGGGACTTTTGACACTATATTCCTAACAGTGTACCTAAGGTCTCTATCAAAATTCAGCTCTGTGGGAGTTTTTGTCACTTGAAATATCTATTTTGACCGGACTATAAACATTTGTCTGAATGTGTCATTCCCATACATTTTTTAATTTCTATTATTTATATTCTGTAGGATTTAATATTATTAAAATCTTTTATACAAAATTTATACATTTAATTCAATTATATAATTAGTATTTAAACAGCCTGGGTTATCAGATGTTTCGAAGCATATATCGCGTTTCAGTAATAGGTATTCATAATAAGTAAAAAAGTACTCACTACTCAATCCTCTTTCCGCACTGGAGGGGACAATTGTTCTCAAAATCAATCATCTTTAGAAAAATATAATCTTTAATACAAACGTAAAACATATTTTGACAACAGATTTTCTTTGACTTTCTTATTTGTCCTCTAAAATTCAAATATCAAAATTAGATTTACTGACTAATATATAAATTATGTTCAAAAATTTTTAGTTTTTCTGACTAATAGATTTTTGGAAAAAATGGACAAAAGGATAGAAAGACGTACAAAATTGTATTTAATTTTCCAAAACACTATGCACTTTAAATATAAAGTAGGTATACATAGTACTTTAAAATGTAGCATGATCTGTATAAGTATAAGGAATCCAAAACGATCCAAGGGTGGCTTCCATATTGCGTGTTTTCACCGAAATTTCCTCGCCAATTTAGAATTTGATATGTTAAACAGTAGTTTAGGAAACTCGTAACAGATCGATTCTTGCATTTACATATAGATAGAAAACAATGTTCAATATAACGTATGCAGTTGCATGAGAATCGTGTAACACGTCATTTTGTTACTAAATAATATTTATTGTATGTATTCGCTTATTGGTTCTCCAATATGAGCACATTTTAAACATATTTTATGTCATTTTATACATATCTAATTGAGCATGCGATAGAGACTTAGGAAAATATAAACCAATCACCAAGAAAATTACCGAGAATGTGCTTAAAATTACCGTGATTGTTGAGAAATGTTTATCGCACGTTTAATGACATATGTATATAGTTTTAAAGAAGGTTTTATTTTTATGCTAACACTTTTAGTAAAAAGCTTTTATGGGATATTAAAATTAAAATATAGAAAAAAATATATTAGTCAGTTTCTTCGTTTGAGATACTAAGGATATATGTATTAATTTGACAGATTTTGGATACAGGGAGGAACAATATTTAAGAAGAACCATTGTATAACTTGTTGAGTAGAAAAGTAAAAAAAAAAATACAAAATTAAAATAATATAATATTATAAAGAGGTAAAGATTGTGAGTTTGTGAGGTTGTAGGGGGTAATCTCTGGATTTACTGAACCGATTTAGATGAAATTTGGTAAGAAGATAGTTTGAGACCCTGGGATGGACATGGGATACTTTTTGTCCCGGAAATCATCCCTTAAGGGATGAAAATGAGGATGAAATTTTCTATTGGAAATCAACCTAGGGACGAACCTGAGCGAAGCGAGAGTGAGTCGTTAGTATATATATTATTGTAAGAAAATATTTGCCTGTTAAATTATTGTTTTACTTTAAATTTACCCATATACTACGTTAAATAATCCTTATTGTTATATACCTTAGAAAAATGTTATTTAACATTATATGTGATCAAAGATTGGAATGGCTAAATATATAATAAATGCTACTATTCTCAACTCACACCACAAAAATAAAAAGCCATTACACAAACAATTTAGGGCGCTAGACGCGTAAATATATAAATTAAATCGACCTCAAACTTCTTACACAAATTGCGTCCCATGACATCACTAGCGCGGACACCGGTCATTGACATGTCAAACTATTTCCGTAGTGCCAAAATAAAGATGCAACGGGGGTGTTAATGCGTTACCGCTGTTCTACTACATACTTATCATTTCTTACGCATTAAATACAATCAGATGAAAACAATAAATTGTAGCGTCGTCTTTGCGGCCGCCCCAGGTTTCAAGTTACGGTTCGAGCAAAGGAACGTCTAAAATTACCCCGCACAAATACATGCGAGTACATCGTATACACACGCACGCCGCGCACACGTCGACAGCTTATATCTATTATCAAAACATCCAACGACTCTGGTTACAGCGTTCGAGCGGATCGCATTTCACACTTTAATGGCTGGAAAAGGCCTCGAAAACGCGATATTACACGCATTTTATTGTAACGCAAAATGTAATTAATATTGTAATTGTATACTTTATAATTTATTCTTGAGCTTTCGTAGTTCATACCCCTCGGATCAAATTTATAAATACGACCCGACGTGTCGCGTTACAAGAGATGAAAACGGCCGCTTGCCAAGCAACTTGCGATGATGTCAATGCCGTAAAAATATTGTAACAATACATTTTAATATTTTCATGTTTTTACCTTTATTTCTTCCTCGTTTTCCTTTTTCACTTTCGGTTTTGGAGATGGAGAGTTCGAACTTTTGTCCATTTTTGTATCTTAAGTTCACTTTTGCACTATATATACTCATATATGGATGTAGGCTTTAAAAGTTTTTATTATCGTAACGTAACTTTCACGTTCACGTAAACATTTACGATAAAAATATTCACGCGCTCCTCATACGGCGTCCGAAGCGCGACTGAGCGTACTGCGTAAGTTCCTTTGACTGAAAGCTAGACAAAGCTTTTTCCCGCGCTGTCGAATGGGCGGGGCGTTGTGCGTTGGGCGGTTGTTAGAGCTATGAAAAGTCTTACATATTATTATTTGCTTATTTTTTGTTTTATTTTTTAGTTTTTATTAGTGAAATAGATAAATCTTAATATTTATTTAAATAAAAAAGAAGAAATGCAAATCCTTATGAAAATATTTCTGTATAATTATGAGTGATGTAATTATTTGGACCATATTATATATAATCTGTTAACTAATGTTTAGATTTTACAACTTATATAAGAGTTTATTTCTACTGGTTCTAAGTAAAAATAAATACTCTTTCTGCTCGTATATAATATTATGAGATATGTATCAACATGCCCAATTTTAAAGTAAAATAAATTTATTCATCTATCACTAAATCTATGAGGAAAGTTCACACGAAAATAAATAAACATTTTGTTTTCGATATACATATGTAGATGCATTATACAACAACTAACTAGACAAAAAAATAAATTTATAAATAAACTCAAAAAACCTTTTTTGAGTTAAAGCCCTCACCACAACAAAATTAGAATAGAACCAGCGACAGCAGATTTCAGTTATGTGGCTATTGCTTATTGTAAATAAAAACAATTTTCTTGTAGACTGTGTCGGATCAAATATATGTATGTTCGTTTTTAATATAGTATCTAAATAGCACCTTTTACAACATATAAGTACTGCTGTTTAAGGTAGATTGGCAATATTACATTAAATTTTTATATGTCGGGACATTAACACGCAGCACCATCTAGTTTCATGGTAAGCTACGAGGCTTGTGTTATGGATACCAGATAGTTGATACGCTACACGTGTATAACTTTAAATACATAAATATTATAAATTTAAACACCCATGACTGGAGTATAAAAAATTGTGCTCATCACATAAATGAATGTCTCCAGCGGTACTCGAACTCGCGACCGCTGGCACAGCAAGTAGGGTCACTACCAATTGAGCCAAACGTGTCGTCATTATAAGTTTGTTTAGTATATCTTACCTTCTAGAAGTATCTATAGCTTCGCACCAGTTCGCATTATAATATTACTAGTATCATTATAACTTAAGTAAGGAAAATATGCAATTCTAGACTTATTAATAAAAGTGATTAGGCTCAAAACTTTTTAAGGTGAACATTATTTTATTTTACGATACTCAAGTTCAAATTCAACGCCAAAATATATTTAATGCATATTAATAACTTTGCTTAAAAAAAGTACCCAATGCTCATAAAAATAAACTATAAAATTTGGTGATCCCGTTTCAACTATGTTTTCTTTATCATGTTGAGAAATAAAACGAAACTCACAGGACCCCATATGAGAAGTAAAACCATGACGTGTTAATTGATTGTTTCCAACACCAAGCTTTGATGTAGGCTAAAATAAATATTTATGTAGTCTATGTGAACTTCATGCTTGTATCGAACCTGTGACGTCGGTATTGAAGAAATCGCCACAGTAGTCTTCATGATAGATTTTAGTATAAAACTTATTACTTAAAAGTTTACATTTGAAATGGTCATCGGTCTTTTGCATATTTTTAATTTAGCGGAAATGTTTTTTTTTCTTTCATTTCAAAAATTATTGTCTAAGCGTGTATATTTTTTAGATATAATTTTATCTGTATCTTTTATTTATATTTGCTGCAATTATTCTGTATACCTATTTCATTAAATTAATTAATAAAAATAAGTATTAAATTTATATTAGTTGACATTTTAAAAAATATTTTACTGTAAAGATTTTATATTATTATACGTAGGTATATTATTATTTTACAACCTTAGGTAACTTTGAACACGATAAATTCCTACTTTTGAATTAACGATTTTTATGACAAAAGAATATAATTTTATTACTCAATGAATATTAAAAAACAATGAAATTTGATAAGACCTATTGAACACCTCTAGATACTTAAACTTCTGCGTATTCGTGTTTTATTATTGTTCTTAAAATTAAGATTTTATTTTCTTTTTAAATACGACCTCGAAACCTGTAAAGTTTAATTTGTTATTATTATTTTTTTATTGCACTTTACCGATAACAGATACCTATTCGTATTTTTAATGTTCAGAGAAAACAAACATTATTTTAAAGGATTTAAAGAATTGGAAACTGATTTTAGTCTATTATATAGATAAAAGCTTATTTAAATTAGGTAAAATAAACTTCTTAAGAAGTTTTTAAACTTTTTGAATAATGAATATTACTATAAAGAGTAAAAATTTGTAAGTTTGGATGTTTTGTATAATTTGTAAAATTACCGACTTGTATTTTCAAAATTTTGAAATAAAGCAATAAAATGTATGGCAGAAATACATCTGGGGACGCAGACAAGTGAAGCGGGGGTAAGTCGCTAATATTGTACATGCATACTTAATATTATAAATGTAAAATGTGTTTGTTTGTCCTCCTTTCACGTCAAACAGAGTGACGGATTGGCGTGATTTTTTGTGTGGAGATAGTTGGAGCACGGTAATGATATATATCATTACCGTGGTTGGAGGGTTGGAGAGTGGCATACGTTACTTTCTACCCACGGGAGATTATCTCATTTCTACCTGCCTAGTACTTAAGAACGAACCCGAGCGAAGCGAGTTTGAGTTGCTAGTATAATTTGAATACAAAATATAGTATATCTATACTGGAATTATCAAAATTCACATTTGCTTGTACTTTATTAATAATTTTGAACAGCAACCATACTTTGTAGTAGGTATAGCGATTATAAGCCTTAAGGGTCGAATTGCGTAATGAATGATATATCATAATTCATAATATAACGATGGACATATCGCGGGAGGCGTAATCGCAAAACGGTCGATCGAACTTGTTTGATAAATTATTATAGCTTCTAAGCGTGTTGACAAATTTTACACTTATGTGGTGAGTACATATATAGTACATAATATGTTGTTTATTTAAACCAAAAACATTTGTAGACATTTTTTAACTAGTGCTTTCCGAGTAATCATTCACGAAAATCACCTAGTCATTTGAATGGGTCCAAAGACCAAAACAACAAATAGATTTACAACAGACACTTAAATTTCTGTTTCACATATTGTATAGTATTATAGTAATAAAAAAAATTAGAGAAACATATGTGTAAGGTAGCATTTTTATACACAAGTTAATTAAGTATTATTACTGAAAGAAATTCGATATATATTGTACTAATTTGTATAAAGCCTTTGTTTTTGCAACCTTGGTTAATAGAAATGCATTGGCCATTGTACTTATTTAAAAAAAATTAAAATAGTGATGTACCTATGTATGTGATGTTTTCCAATCTCCGGTATCTCCATACGGTAACTAGTTATACATTGCCTCTACTAGTAACAAGAGAGCTGGGTCGGCCAAAGACTCGGCATTACCTACCATTTGCTTTGTATATATTTATAATTAAATATATTTGTAAAGTTATAAATTGATTTTAATACTAGAAATTATATTTGTACCTCAATATTTTAAGAGCAACAGCCAACTTTCTCGCTAGCTCTTTTCAGTAGAATTGCATTAAAAGCGATGATAACAGATAGCTTCCTCACGGATAGACTATACTGGCAATCTTCAAAGTACATATTATGTTTCAAAAGAACTAAATATAAAAATAGATACAAGGAATATCTCGAAGTTTAGTGTCATCCTACAAATACTATTTCCTTCAAGAAATAACTTTTCCAATCAAATTATCTGATAAATGATACCGAGATTAAATTATTAAATTAGTACTATAAATATATCTTCTACCGTCTCCAAAAATTTGTGTTTAAAAAAAATAAAAAATAAATAAAGGCAAGACAATATTAGACTTATTGTTACTGTTTTTGACTTTATTATATAATTTTCTTTGGTGGAATCTCTTCTCTTGTGGACGTGGGTATTTAGTATTTATTGTTTCATTTCTAGTACCACTTCTAGTACGAAGGTACTTAATGCTTCAGCTTCATACATTTAGTATTGTCACGTGACATCTGCAAAGTTGCCGCACTCAGCATAATTTAATTTGTTCAAGTTAACAAATATTTTGTATAAATTATAACAAACGATGTTAAATAAATTTTTCGGTTTTATCACAAAAGATAACAAACCTTTTTCGGTACGTTTTTTCGCTTCTGTGGTTTTAATATAATATCTACGTATTTTAGTAACAAGTAATACGCAGTAGTACGCTGCGTACTACTGCGTATTACTTACGCACGTTCTCTAGCAACACTACTTCGTTATTCTCTTTTCATAATCATTCATAGTTCATACAATATAACAGCTGATTGCCATAATAAACAGCTGTCATAATTGTTTTAATTTCATTTTAAAAGTGCTATTTTTATAAAATGCGTTAGAATCTCAAATAATCACGGTTTAAATACATTTCTTAATTCATATTGTAAAATAAAATGTATATTTAGCTAGAAGTTATATTTGAAACGAAATAACCTCAAAAAACAAATGGCGTCTAAGCTACCAAAAACAGCTCTTAATTTAAAACAGGTATATTATAATATAAATAAAGAACCACCATAATCTAATTCATACTTTCATTATTATGTTATTTTTGTCCAATAGAATATTACATAAGTTCTATCATAATACAGTCGTACGTATCCTTTATCAATCATCTGCTAAGGTCAATTTATTTTTAATTCAAAAGAATAAATTAAATAATAAGCATTTATTACTGCTTTTCAGTTCCTGTTACGACAAGAGGTCCTCAAATTATATCGTGATATCTTCAGAACCCTAAGAAAAGTGCCCGATGAAAAAACACGATTAGAGTTAAAAGAATGGGCACGAGCAGATTTTAAAAACAATAAACATCATTGTGATGAAACTACGATTAAGTCTATGTTACATTATGGAAAAAAATCTTTGAAAGATTTACAAAGATCACTTGCGTTGAGTGAAAGCTAAGGTGTTCAATATTAGAAGTATTTCAATAATGTACAGATTTATGTATTAATGTATTATAGTTTATATTCCCTATTTATTAACCCAAAAACAATGATGTGTAATAAAATATATTTTTAATTAATTTTAAAAACTACTTATTTATTTATGGCCCCCATAAAATTAGGTAGCCAAACATCTAAACAAATAAAAGCTAACTTAAAGATTTGTTTTATACATAATATAAATAATTGGATCATTTATCAAGAACTTTGAAAAAAAAAACACATTATAAATTATTGTTTATTAAAAAATTATTCTACTGCTTAAAAACTACATCAGAGTAGTCAATATTATTTACAAAAAAACTATATTTGTAAAATCTATAATACTTTCCCCACTATTTCATTATTTTATTTGAAGTACTATAGAAATACTTGTAACAAAAAATTATGCAGCCTAATTTTATTTAAAATAGCATAATTTTCTGTTTTGTGCTGCCTTGGTAAGCCCTTGAATAAGTGATTGTTTCTATACCTCTAAATAAATTTAATTAACTATTTTTTTTAAATAATTTTAACAAATAATTTATTAATTTAAATGTTAAAATCTAATAACTATCAACAAAGATGGCCTTATAAAACAAGTAGACTAATATTGGTACAGTTATACCTGTGCCAACCACTACGGTAAATACTGTAAAGAAAGTTATGAAATCACCATTCTTATTAAAATATTTTGCTAACCACTGTATTATATTTCTGGAAATATGATGCCCATCAGTACCATAGCAGGGTAAAACATTCAAAAACCCTATGCCCATAGAAAATATAAATATATAACGCAACAACTTTTCAAATTGAGATGGGGAGAAAAATGAAATAATAGCACTTCTAGGGAAATATTGATCTACAAAAACAGTTTTATGAATGTCATATGGTAATCCTAAATAGAGAACTGCATTATTGTCTTTCCTTTCCACTATTATTAAATATGTTTGATTATTTAGTGACGGTTTTAGACAGTGCATATTTCTTGGACAGGTGTAGCCATTTGGCTCAGTACATTTAATTAGTTTATTCTTCACCATATCTCTAGGTTTCAAGCAAGAATATTGTCCTGGCAACACTGAATCAGCAACAGCCTTCGGCTCCATGTATTCAAAACAAAAGCTATACAAATCATCTTTACGACAACATTCTACTACATCATTTTCTTTGATAGTCTCCATCATTATTTCATCATTTTGTGCGATATATTCTGCACTTGTGCATATACCAAATCTATCATGAGCTACATGAAGGCAATACGACCAATCATTACCATTTTTTACTGTGCAATCATTAATGGACATAATGATGTCATTTTCTTCTAATCCTCTTGCATCTTTCAATGGTGAATCATCTGTAAAACCTGTCACTCTCACACCAATGTCAGTTTTATAAGCTAAACTAAAAAGAATTGGAGCTGAGAAAAATAGTAACAGTGCTAAAAATGCTAGAGCAACATTATGCCACACTCCAGCACAATATATTTTCAGTCTTTTTGATATGTCTAGGCTGCTTAAATGTTCAGTGTTAAGTTTAACAAAAGCAATGGGAATTATAGTAAATACATAAACACCCACTTCAATCAATTGGACATCTTCTTGAGCTGCAGCAGCTGCATGTCCAAGCTCATGAAAAATAGAACTAAATCCAATAGCAATAAAATAAAACCAAAAGTCTGATGCGGGAATATTGACTCCAGGCAACATAGCCTTTACCTCTGGTACACTATTCAGTTGAATAGATTCATGGAAATGCTCAAAAACAAATGATAGAAGTGTCCATAGAGCAAATGGTAGGAATATTCCAATAGTAAATATATATCCAAAGTTGAACCACTTGCGCAAAATTCTAGTTAGAATCTTGCTCCATCTGTATATAAATCTATTGAATGCACTTGTTGTCCAGGAGAAGTTAAAAATTCCAATTTTTAGCCCAGTGCCCTCTAAGAATGCATAATAGGGATAGTGCATGCAACTCTGTAATTTAAAATAAAAATATTTTATTCCATGTACACATCTTTATTGTGATTATTATTGCAGATAAACTTACCTTGAAAAACGAATCAAAAAACCAAATTACAACGTAAAATGTCAACACAAACGTGCAGAGAATAGTAAATGACATTTTGCTGTCTATTATGTACGTATTATATCATATTTTATTCACATTTCAATAAATATATATTAAAAATTGGAACCGGCATCAAATTCATAAAATCGATTTATTACGAAATGAGCAATACAGCATTGCATGAAGATAATACGTTCGTATTATGTTCCTTATTTCTATTGAAATAAGAATTTGTTACCAGAGACAAGGAACAACAAGTTTGTTACGATTGAATATTTTGAAGTCATTTGTTGACGTTTACTGTCACGTTTTGACTTAAAACAATAAAGTTCTAAATATTTAAACTTACGATTAAAATACAAAAATTCACAAAATACAAATTATTTAATACTACACAAAATAAAACTAGAATAGCTCAGAATTTCTTTATTAACTATGCAGTTTTAATATGTTAAAGTTATAACGACGTTTAGTTGCACTACAAAATGGAATGTATTATACATGTTTATAGTCTGTGTAATCATGAGCATATTACTTTGGAAATGATGTTTTTGTCAAGAATCAAAATTGTCAAATTTTAATTTTGACGGACGCGTAGCAGCGAGTGTGTAAATTCGAAATATATACTTTGTTATATTTTATCATGTGAGTGATGAGTTGTACCGAAAATGATAGTGGCCCCTATGTTGTATTCTTCTTACCAGCCGTTGTTGGCTGCCTGACCATACTCTTGGCCCGACGCTGGGCTAACTCTCAAGTTAGCAATACTTCATCCACTGCCATTTCGAGGCGAAGGAAAATAATTAAAGACCCGCTTGTTAAACGTCCTTTACCTCCAATTGCTTGTAAAATGGTAGCTCCTGGCTCAAAGAAGACATCTGGAGCGAGCAAAAAGGTATTATACACCAATAATTTAATAAATAAAAAGATGAAAAAGTTTTGTTATTGTGGATATTGTAATAAGATAAATGTATTAATATTAATTACCTACCTTATAAAATTTTGTGGTAAAGCCTCCTAGGTTTTCCATGCAAAATGTACATAATATACACTATTTTATACTTGCTTTTATATTTTAGGGAGTAACACTTCCTTTATCAGATGAAGATGTTAATGGAAAGAGGGCCAGACCAAGGCTTTCTCCGACAAAAAATCCACCTGACATCAAACAATCTGATAGCCCATTGCCACCAAAACACATACCATTCCCATATATTCCCCAGGATGGAGAAGTATTATTTGAAATAATGTCATTTGTGTTTTTACTTGTGGCTATGGGATTGCAGTTCTTAAATTTGTATAGGACAATGTGGTGGTTACCACATTCATATACTACACAGGCAATGGTAACTATATACATATATTTACTAAAATAAACCCTTTTCATTATTCTATTTTTTTAATATCATACATAACATATTTTAAAAATTTACTTTTATTTTATGCACTATAATAAAATATTATTAAAAATTGTGTTTCAGAATTTTTATCTTATCGACCCACATCTTGTAGCATTTATAGTGACAATCATAAGTAGAAGACTACTTCTAAGCATAAGTTTAGTTTTTCTTAGGTGCATTCTTGCACCTAAAATGATGCCGCATGCTACTATAGCTGCTAGGTAAGTTAACATTTATATAAAATAACTAATACTTGACTTGGCTGCACTATACATACCAACTCAAGAACACCATTTTTATGAATAAGTGTGAAATATATTTTTATCTCTCATAATTAGAATAATATACATAGTCCTAAAATATTATACCTTTGTCCGTTTGTTGGCATGGGCATAACTAAAGAACAGCTGTAAGTATTTCAATAAGTTTTATTTTATGATATGAGGCAATATTCTATAATCTATACAAAAGATAGATAAATAAAATTTACACAAGTTGATTTAGCACTGAACGATGGTAGCCACCCACATATGCCCTTTTGTTAAGGAATGTAAAATTATTGTTATAATTAAATGATTTTTTATGTACTTAATAATTAATCATGTAATTCATATCATCTATGTATATATTTCAGGATGTTCATCTTAGGAGTAGTTCTTGGTGCAATGTCCTGGTGCACTTACTTTTTAATGCTCAAACATCCTTTTGTTAAGATATTTTATCTCTGCTATCCGTAAGTATCACCTATTAAATTATTTAACTTATGTATTGAAACATAGTGTTATTAAATAAAGGTAGGTTATCGATAAGGCCTTATTTCCACCCTGAATAATGAAAAAAACTATATTATACGGTTTGATTTTTTTTAAATATTTGAGATTTGATCTTTTCTTTACATATACTGAAAATAGACTGTGTGCCTGATAAGACAATATATTTATGTGAGAAAAAAGACAGCACTATAGATACACAGACAGATAAATACTACTTGTGAGATGCCAAACTTTGGCTTAACTAGTAACTGATCTAACAATTCATCCAAAATGACACATTTTCAAAAACATTTCAACTTATTTTATATAGACTGCAGGATGTAAGCACTGTAATTTTTAAATATTTTGTATAGTAACATAATAACATTAAAATAAAACAAAAAAGAAGGTGCACTACAAACTAAGCCAAATATATCATCTAAAATCTAAATAATAAATAATTCATATTATATCGACAACACGTTTGGTTCAGTTTGTAGTGATCATACTTGCTGTGCCAGCGGTTGCGGGTTCGAGTCCCACTGAGGGCATTCATTTGTGTGATTTGCATGAATGTTGTACTCCAGTCATGGGTGTTTATATTTATAATACATATGTATTTAAAGTTATATATGTGTAGTGTATCAACTATCTGGTATCCATAACACAAGCCTCGTAGCATACCATGGAACTAGATGGTGTTGTGTGTTAATGTCCCAACATATTATTATATCCGTACTTATATCCAAATCTGAAATTTCATATCCATAACATTCCCAATTAATAATATTAATCATATTTCAGCGCAGTAATATACTTCATTCTATTCGGAATGAACTCTATACCATTCCTGGAACTCCACAACTCCCCGCCCCTCATGCACAGCTGTTCGCATGAAACTGAGCAGATAAGAGTGGAAGTGGAGGTTCTGAGACAGGACTTCAATATTAGAGTGAAAAAGATACTCTTCAATTCAATACTCGGGACGTATTATAGCAGTTTTGTGCCATGTTGTTTTGCACAGGTATTTTTTTTATTCAAATTATGCATATTTTTTAACACAAACCGATTTCGAAACAATGTTATGATACAAAAGAATAATTTTATATAACTACAGTCTATACATATAATAAAATTGTAACTGATCGCTGTCTGTACATGGAAGATATTTGAGAAAAACTATTATTGGGGATCTTTATTAATGCAATAGAACCCAAAACAATGATTTTTAGTTTTTTTTATCTGTTTGTCTGTGCGTTTGTGCACGCTAATCTTAGAGACGGCTTAACTGATTGGGTGCGGTTTTCACTAATGTATTCTGGTGAGCTTCACTTAACATTTAGTATTTGTTTTATTTTAATTGGTTCCAAAATAAAAAAGTTATGTCAAATTAAAGAATCATCTAGTTAGTAAATAATTTAATTAAAAAAAAACAATTAGTAAAAAATATTGTAACACGTGAAATAATATATTACAGATTTTATATAAAAATATTACAATTTTGGTGTACTTTGTGTCACCTGTGTAGACAATAGATGGTGTTTGACTAAAATGTATTGAGTGAACCTATCCAATTTATTGTATTTAATTATTTGATTGGAGGATTTGTTCATATTGTCGTTGGGGTGGTTCCGTTGGGTTTTAGTGGGTAGTAGTACTCCCTTTTTTAGTCAGTGAGTCTTACATAACCACTTGTATTTATGTGGATGGTTAAATAGGAGTTAAAGGCGTAAATGCATTTCCCAACGTAAAAAAAAGGTTATAGTCTATCTGTATACTAAATTTTACCGCTGGCCTAATCTGAAAATTTCTTCAAAATCGTTCCAGCCGTTTTGGAGTCCATAGGGAACGTACATACACACATCGATTTTAATATATACATATGTATATGTGTGACTAGGGTTTTATTTCAACACTAGCGATTTACCCTCGCTTCACTCAGATGCGTCCTTAGGCACATTTTAAATAGGTATAAATAGTTATTGCGAATGTACCTTAGGAGAAAATTTATACTATTGCAAATTTTTCTGTAGCCCTTTTTAAGACCTAAAATTTTCTAACCTACATTGTTTTGATGTATATCTTAAGGTTTAGTTTGTTACTCAATCATGCCAGAACGGCTGAACGGATCTGGATGAAATTTGGCACAGGCATAGATTATAGTCTGGAATAGTACATATGTTACTTTTTATCCCGGAAAAATGTACGGTTCCCGTGGGATAGATTTATTTTTGTTTTTCACAGAACAAGGGATCAACTATCTATTCCATACTAATCGTTGAAACGTATTTAGGGACGAATCCGAGCGAAGTGTGGGTCTATACAGATAAATAAAATTGAAGTGTCTGTTTGTAATGACAAAATAACAGCTTTATACTAAATGCATATGGAATTATATACAGTACTTATAAAAAAAAAACACAATTTTTAAAATTTTTGTCTGTCTGTTTGTTCTGGCTAATCTCCGAAACGGCTGGATCAATTTTAACGGGACTTTCACTGGCAGATGGCAGAGAGCTGATATTTTATTCTATTCACCGAGTGAACCATGCAAAGCGCTTTCTCTGTCCCACATTTGCATACAAACTGATAAGGACAGAAAACTGTCTAGCTCCGCCCATTAACGCTTGCCATAGGGCTCGTTCATGTTGCTAATGCTTTAGTGAGGAATTATTAATAATTTGTAATAAAATAAAATCAACATACAAATAAAATCAACATTTAAGTAAAATTAACTTTATTTTTAAATATTTATATACATTATTTATTAATTTTTAACTTTTCGCCGTATCACTGACATCTTCTACATTGATAATAAATCAGGTAACTACACGAGAGACGACTGAACGGTACGGATTGCAACGACGGACTAATTATGACTTGCATTGTGATCGCGGCCTAAGCGTGTTATCTGCAACGAATCATGTGCAAGGGCAAATTCTCAGTGCTTGGTTCATTCGGCGAATACGGTATAGTGTTTAATATTTTAACGGTGTGTCGTGTGTGTCGCCAGTCGTACCTGCAGTACGACGCGGCGGGCGCGGCGCAGCAGGTGGGGCTGGTGTGGGGCGCGCTGTGCGGCCGCCTCGCCGCGCAGCTGCTGCCCGCCGCGCTGGCCGACGCGCCGCACCGCGCCGCCCGCCACCTCGGCCGCTGGGCGCCGCACGGTGAGCCACCGGCTTGCTTATTCAATACGGAATATGCATGTTTTTTTTTTTAATTTTTTATGCAATAGCTTACATAAATTAAATTAAAAAAGTATTTAATGTCATAAAAAAAGAGTAAAAAAAAGTAACAGAATCAGTAAACGCTTAAAGTAACTTATGGCAAAGGGTAATAACTCAACTGATGCCGCTCAGACCGAAATCTCAAGCAGCGCGGATTTTCAGTTACACCCAGTTAGGGTGTTGAGCGGGAGCAAGGCAAGAGGACTATTCCTCCAGTTAACCTCTACAGGAGTCAGAGAAAATACCAATTGGAACAAAAAGCAATAAAAGAAAATTAACAAACAAAAAAGAAAAAAATGTGTGTGTGTGCGTCCGTGTGTATGTGCGTGTGTGTGTGCGCGCGCGTCCGTGTGTGTGTGTGTGTGTGTGTGTGTGCGTCCGTGTGTGTGTGTGTGTGTGCGCGTCCGTCCGTCCGTGTGTGTGTGTGTGTGCGTCCGTGTGTGTGTGTGTGTGTGCGTCCGTGTGTGTGTGTGTGTGCGCGTCCGTCCGTCCGTGTGTGTGTGTGTGTGCGTCCGTGTGTGTGTGTGTGTGTGTGTGCGTCCGTGTGTGTGTGTGTGTGTGTGTGTGTGTGTGTGTGCGTCCGTGTGTGTGTGTGTGTGTGTGCATCCGTGTGTGTGTGTGTGTGTGCGCGTCCGTGTGTGTGTGTGCGTCCGTGTGTATGTGTGTGTGTGTGTGTGTGTGCGCGCGTGTGGACGAAAGTGTGTATGTTAGTATGTGTGCGTGCGTACTTTAGTGTGCGAGTAAATGAGAGTACAATAGGATCAATCAAAAAATACATCAACGCATTTCTATGAATTGTGCGTACGAAATATTTACGAGTCTCTCTATATGTTAGTATTATATTATAAGATCACTGAAATTGATGTTTATCGGGGTCTAAATAATTACTTATTCTTGAGAGTAGTTGTCACGTTATAGTTGTAAAAGAGTGTTTCAATATATGGGTAACAATGTAAACCAAACAAACCTTAACAATATCTATGTTTGAAGGAATTTTTCATTAAATAGACGTTATTTATATTGAATTTACACTGTATTATATAACTGGTTTTTATTAACCACTAAAGACTTACCCTCGCTTCGCTTCGGGTTCGTCTCTAGACAAAAATAACTCTATCCCACGGGAACCGTACATTTTTTCGGGATGATATATAGCCTAAAACCTTCCTCGATAAATAGACTATCCAACACAAAAAGAATTTTTCAATTCCATCCAGTAGTTCCTGAGATTAGCGCGTTCAACCAAACAAACAATCAAACAAACTCTTCAGCTTTATAATATTAGTATAGATTATGAACAATAATTGCTGATGTTAAATCATTTTCTTAATCTTTATTTGTTACATTTTCTTTATATCTACTATCATATTGTATTGTCTTAATTTTTATATTATATTTGAAATATATTATGTTAAAATCATTTCATTTGCTTTAAAAGCGATGATTCCTTCACAATACATTTTCGTTAAAACCTATCTCTTATCATCCCATAGTACCAGAAAACATAGCAGACGTGCCGGAGTGGTGTCCCACACGCTGGTACACCTACGGATCGCGGGTTCGAGTCTCGGACGAGGTATTCATAGCGGACACGGCCATTGTCGCCGCCACGCCTAACGACGTTCACCATATACGGTTCTATGTGAGTATGATTAATATAATTATTCTTAATTTTTTTTCTTTCTACCAATAATGTGTTCAAAGTTTAGAAAGCCATCGATTAAACTGTCAAGTCGATACGCTACAGTGCCATCTATTGGTGAATTACAGCAAAAAAAAAAATGTATAAAAACTTTTTCCATATATTAAATTGTGTCAAAATTAAAGCAATTAGTACTGAATTTTCGGTAGTTTGTGATTTTAAACAAATGAACATTTATATTTTTGTCATGTAAACATAATTTTAATATATTTACTTTTAAGTGTAACTGTAACCGTATTAAGTGGAATATGATATCAAAATAGACCATATAAATATATACATAATAATTAATAATTAATTACTTATAATATTCATTTAATTATTATTAATATACAGATAAATAAAATTAAAGTGTATGTTAGCTTATTAATAAATGCATTTGAAATTATATATGGTACTTATAAGAAAAAGTCATTTTTTTGTCTGTCTATTTATACCGGCTAATCTCCGTAACGGCTGGACTGATTTTCACTGGCAGATAGCTGATGTTATGAAGAGTAACTTAGCTACTTTTATTTTAGAAAAAGAATTAGGGTTCCGCTCACAAAAATTAAAACGTAGCTAGGGACGCACCCGAGCGAAGCGAGGGTACGTCGCTAGTTATATACATATGACGACACGTTTGAAGTTTATACTTGCCGTGCCAGCGGTCGCGGGTTCAAGTCCCGCTGGAGGCATTCATTTGGGTGATGTGCACGAATGTTTGTACTCCAGTCACGGGCGTTTATATTTATAATATGTATGTATTTAAAGTTATATATGTGTAGTGTATCAACTATCTGGTATCCACACACACACAGGCCTCGTAGCTTACCATGTACCTAGATGGTGCTGTGTTTTAATATCCCAACATATTTATTTATTAATTATAAATGTATAAATATTTAAAGTGTATTTTTCTCTTTATTCCAGTCCGTATTCAGCAATCCATCAAAATTGCTCTGTCTTCTGCTATGTCTCCAGCTGTCCCTAGTCGCGATGCAACTTTGCCTCTTGTTCAGTTCATTCGCTTGGCACAATTTCGTAGCCATTGTTATTTTACTATTTATTAACTATTATACTGTATTTAAAATGATAAGAGATTATCTCGTCGCTTGGAAAGTGTATAAGGCAGAAGATATGATACAAGACAAAAATATTCAACATACTGTTAATTAAAGTAGTTGTTCCGTAGTAATTTCTAAATTAAAACTTCCAATAAACGGCATTTGTTTCACTTAGAAATGTTTAGATATATTTGTCATAATTTAGATATTTTTTTAATCGATAGTGTGGTGTAAGTGTAAGAAGTAAAGTTTTTTTTTTTATTTTTTTTTATCTGTAACCGTTTTTTGTTTATGAAATCTATTTAATTAACTTAATAAAATGATACAAGGACAAATAGTCTAAATTATTTCTAGGCAATTATTACAATTAAGGGTCTAGTCAGATCTAAGTCTACAGATTATGTAATACGTTTTATTTAAAAAAAAAGTCAAGTTTCTATGGAAACGTGTTAGAGGTGAAACTTCGTGAATTTGAAATCTAAGGATTATTAAATTAAAAAAACTTCTAATATTACACTCAGACAAAAATATGATTTAAACAAATATCACAGAAAGGGGAGATAATAATATTTTATCTCTTTCTATCTAGCTGGATTCTTACATCTATCGCTAGTTATAAATATTTTGCATATTTGAAAACAAATTAGTAAAAATAGTAATCTTTAAAGATAGCAACGGTAAGAATATATATAAATATATCATTTTTCAAACAGTAACAACGGTTACTATGTCAACCATGACGGTTTCTCGTGACAACGAAGTTTCACTTCAAAAACTAAATATTTTCTATATAGTGAGACACATGCCTAATAATGATCTGGTTTAATTTTATGTACTTAAATTTAAAACTAATGAGGGCTAAATTCTTTTAAATAAATATTGTAATTTGTGTATTGTTCTAAATGCATAAGTTAAGCATTTCACAGATTATATTAGATTCGGACTCAACTAAAAAAAAAAAAGAATATTTTACATATAATATTATTAAATAAAACTATCTTTTCAGATTTTTTCGTGGATTCATTTTGATTTTTGGTTCCCGATTTGAATGCTGTATAGCATATTATGGTCACAGGAGAGTCAAAAATCAAAATAAATCTGCGAAAAAAAAAAACCGAAAAGATAGTTTTATTTAAAAAATGTCAAATATTCGCGTAAATATAAGAAAGTATTACATTATTAACTTAACTTTCATACTTATACAAAAAAAAATATATAATATATAAATGGAGTGTCCAGAAAAGTGGAAAATCTTGATATGGTATTAATATTGTTTCAAAATAAAATACATACCATAGATGTTTCACTTTGTTTGTGATCACTTTGTATATAGATAATTTTCCAATTCTTGTGTCAATATGTAGTTTGCAGAATTTAGTCTTCATAAAATAACATTTTGTAATACTTTTGGCAAATTTCAAAAAATGAAATTAGATAAGACTGAAGTTCTTGCTGTTTAAACTTTGAATCAAATATTCTATGAAAATGTCATAATAATATATTTCCTTAATATAAAAGTAAACAGAACAAATATATAACTTGCCAAATATGAAGTTTCATTTTAAGTTTTCATACCTTTTTAATGTCCCAACTAGACATAGGCCTCCCTTCAATACCAGGGGAACAGGCCAAGTGCAGGCAGACTTCACATGTCTTTGGAAACCTTACTTAATTCTCTCAGGCATGCAGGTTTGTTTGCAATGTTTTCCTTTACCATAAGACATAATATGGTCATCATGTGGGAAAATGATTTGCACATGGAAATATCAGAGATGCAAAACAAGGGATTTGAACCCGCTTCACTCCATTTCCCAAGCATGTTATCACTGCCTCCCACTAGGCTACCACTGGCTTAAATATTATGAGCTAGATTAAATTATTATTGTTACCTAATGAATGTGAATATATTTGATAACTAATACAATA
This sequence comes from Fabriciana adippe, assembly GCA_905404265.1. NCBI lineage: Eukaryota > Metazoa > Arthropoda > Insecta > Lepidoptera > Nymphalidae > Fabriciana > Fabriciana adippe. The sequence goes on from FR989993.1 coordinate 2,669,688, forward strand.
TGCATCATAATTACACCTATATTGCGAGTTCAATAAAAAACCAGACAGCAAATAGTATAAAAGAACCTTTTATTAATTAATAAACATATTTTACATTTATATTACTAAACTATACAAAACATAATATTTTTACTAACAAGTGTTTCTCATTATACCTAATTTATTTTATATGCACCCAAGATGACTTGTCCTTACTATCATTTATTTGTATTTTCATGGACTTCATTTTGTCCCTCACTACATCACATGCACTCAATATTTCTTTATCTTTTCTTTGTATTGCATTTGCCCGGACAGTATGTCTAAATTCAACTAAAATATCTAAAAAGGAGTTCGAAGTTTCATTATGAGCTGCCTCGGTTAATTTTAAACCAAACTTTGTTAAAATTTGTACTAAGTATTCTGCGATTAATATAACTGGGACCGGATAGTAATCAGATGTATCAGCCTTCATCAACTTATTAGTTATTCTAATTAAATTTAAAAGAGAATTTATACAAGACGCTGTGTCAAAATCATTTCTTAACGCCTCTAAGTTACTCACTTCTACGTTTTGTAATTCATTTAGTAACTGATTGTTATAATCTCCGCTACTAGCACTACTATTATTTACATAAATCTCAACGTCTTTTAAAAAGAATTTAAATTTGTTGAGGACTTCTTGTGCATTAATCATTACTTTATCGCTATACTCCATTGAGTATCTGTAGTTTGACATAAGACATGCCATTCTAAAAATATCAGCACTGTATGATTGTATTACATCTGGTATTAATATTGTATTTTGGAGTGATTTAGACATTTTTGTTTCCTTTAGTTTTAAATGACCAACGTGAATCCAATAGTTAGCCCACTGCCTTGTGTTATGAAAGGCACATGACTGAGCTTCTTCATTTTCATGATGAGGAAATTGTAAGTCAATCCCACCTGCGTGAAAATCTAATTGAGAACCAAATACTTTACTAACCATTGCTGAACATTCTATATGCCAACCTGGTCTGCCTTCACCCCATGCAGTTTCCCATGATGGCTCATTTGGTTTATAACCCTTCCATAAGGCGAAATCCATTTTATTCCGCTTAGCTTCATCACTAGGATCACCATTATCTTGCATAGTTTGCAATTTTCCATAAGCTAGATATTTTGAAGTGTCAAAATATACAGAGCCATCTTTAGCTATATATGCCATGCCAGAATCTATTAAGCCTTTTACGAAATTGCTGATTGTATTAATATGGTCAGATACTCGAGTTACGATCATGGGTTTTTCAACATTTAAGCTAGACATATCTATCCAAAACTCATGCTCATACTTCTTAGCTACCATTCTGAAGTCACTTTTGGTTTCATTACTACGTTTTATAATTTTATCATCAATGTCGGTAATTCCCATGGCGGTAACGAGTTTTATATTAAAGAAGGACTTTAATATTCTCTGTATGATGTCCAGTTTAACGTAACAACAAGCGTGACCTATATGCGCAGAATCGTATACTGTAGGACCGCATGAATACCACGTAGCAATTGAAGGATCATTTAATATAATAGGGACTCGTTCTTCAGCAACACAATTATAAATATATACTCCTATTGGATTCCCATTCGGCATCAACCACTTTGTATCTTTATACGGTTTTAAATTGCAAATATGAGTTAGTTTTCTAGAAAGAACGGGAAAAAATTTATTCATTATTATTTATCACTTAAACACGCGGGTATAAAAAAGGCCGATGGGTTAATTCATCTAGAAATGTCGTTTGTTGCTAATTAATAATTATCAATAAAAACAATATCAGCTGATTCAATAATATAGATTATAAAGAATTGTCAGATCATAGATTATATATAAAGAATTACATATTTGTCAGATAGATAACAATGGAGAAGTTTCGTGATAATTTTTTATATAATATTATATTTAACGCAATGTAATTATAATATAGATCAAAACTAAAAAAGCAGTTACATTTTTTGTAATCTATCAATAAATGATTGAGACATTTTTACGCACAACGATTGCGGTCTTTCATTCGACTTTCGAGTGACGTCATTTCACCTAACCGAGATCGTCGCACCATAAGTTATATTGCGTACAACTACTTGTTTTTTTATTTATTGGTAGTGTTATTTTTAATTTCACCATAATGGAAGAAGGCATCGAAAAGGGACAAAGTGATAAAAAAAGGGACAAAGTGATGAAAGTGACCTAAAATTGATATATTTACATTAATAAACTTTTTTCTTCAAATCCATCTTATGTTGTTTTGTTATGAAAACAAAGGAACGGTAGAAAGTGCAATTTGTCATGATTGTGTTGCTAATCAAGGAGGATGTAAACACACTGTAGCATTTTTGATATGGCTCTTTAAAAGAAGTGAGGTACCTGCAACCACGTCGGTAAATATTTTTCTTTCTTTTTAACTGAATATTGAACTTTATGATTTGTAAAGTTGTATTTAGCCCTTTTTAACGTCCCACTGCTGGGCACGGGTCTCCCTTCAATACGAGGGGAATCAAGCCATAGTCCATCACGCTGGCTAAGTGCGGGTTGGCGGACTTTACATGTTTTTCGAAATCATGTAGTTTTTTATTTTAGGTAAACGTCTTGAAGACTATGTCAGAGTATAAATAGAAAATATAAAGAAAACTCAAGATCAAGTGCGGTATTTTGTTGTCAAAGGAACAACCTACGAGTATGTTAGGTGCCTCTCCAGGCGATGTAACAGAAAAACATATTATTGAAATTAAATGTCCGATGGAAACTAAAAATATGTGAAAATACATTACCAATGCAAAATTGACAGCAAAGTGCAAAGCTCAAGCACAACATCAAATGCACTTCGCGAATAAACAAAAAGCATTGGTCATGAAAATGTTGAGACATCTAAACGAGTTGATATTTATGATTTTTTTATGATTCAAAATATTGTAAAAAAATAATAAGTGTACATTGTTCTGAAAGTATATTGTTGATGTAATGATTAAATAAAACAAAATAAGTTTTGATTACTCGTTTATGAATTTCTTTTGAACATAATGCGTTTATAATCTAACATGTTGGCAAGAAATAAGAACAATGGATTCTAATGGAATCGATATGTTTTTGAATCTCCTGTCAGCACATCTCAATGATAAATGTTGTAAAAAGCCGCAATCTTCAAATATTATTGTGTCGCTAGCCTTGCCCCCATAACCTTCAGGAAAAAAGTTGGTAAGTCCATCAGGGGAATGGAAATCAAATATTTTATACTATTGTAATTTTTACACTCGGACCATGTCAACTCCTGTTGTACTGCTTTTGTAGGTTTTTTTATTCTTATTTCAAAGCAATCCAAAATACTGTGGCAGAATACGTCTTTTTAAAAGATATCGATAACTTTTCACTATTTCATTCGATGGGCTATTAAGGGACTAGTTTTATTGAATATTTTACTTATAAAGCTTTTATATGCATCGCAATCTATAGCTTTACGCACATAGAAATCGTCTAAGTATAAAGTAATATTCTTCAAAATTATCAAAATATCTTTTACTGGACTAGCAATACTTTAAGATAATAGTTTTGTGAGTAAAAAATATCTTTGGATCAGCCCATATAAAGTATAATATTTTTAGTTATTTTGATTATTGCATCGCTGCAATACTAAAGCTTGATTGTATGTAGCAATTAACTACATGAATCTGTACTGTTTTGTGAAAATATTGATACTTTTGAAGGAGAACTACTTAGTGAAGATACCGATTTTCTTGACGGAGTACTTTGAGGAGATAATATATAAATAATTTCGGTGCCCTTCTTTGCTGTATCTTTCGCATTGTTTCTGTCAATAATAGTTTGCACTGCTTTATTTTTTTGTGATATTTTAATATTTGCTTGAACTCCTTTGTTTTCCTTTTTATTTGCATGATCACCTGGTACTGATTCTGTATAGATAATATCCTCTGGTAGCGGGTCCCCTGTATCATTTGATTCTATTTTATTACACTCAATCATTTCAAAAGATTGAAACAAGTATAATTGATTTGAGTTCGACGGTACTTGTTGTGTTAATAGATTTTCATTATATTCAATTCGACATCTTTTTTCATATGCTTCTTTTTCTTTTTTAGGTTTCCCTTGACAGTCGAATTTATGAGGATATACATTGACTTTCAATTTTAATGTTCCCCCAACTAGTCTGTATTTAATTAAATTCTCTGTGTCATTTTCAACCTGTAATGTAATAATAATATTCACATCCTCCAGTAATGTCATCATCGCAAAAAAAAAAATCAATGAAAATTGATCGATAAAAATACAAAACAAATTTAATAAAATAACTCTCCTTCTGTCGCAGTCGGGTAATAAAAACAAATACCAAAAAGAATACAAGTTACAATGAATTATTTTTGACAGTCACAATAAACATTCAGCATCGATATAAAATGGGGCTTATCAAATATCAACGCATGCTTCATCACCATTTAATAAACTTTTACAAGAAAGTATTTCAAAGTTGTGACTTGTGATGCGGCCTAGTACACTGACGTTTCGCAACAACTTTTTTAAACGTGTTACACACATGATTTCAAATAATAAATTCTAAAATATTAAAGAATTGTTAAGTTATTTATAGTATTATCATTAAATATAATATATAATATTCCTGTACAATAATCTAAAAATGAAACTGGTAAAACTATTTAAAAACAAAAACAATATTTTAAATTGTAAATTAAGTTAACCATATTACAATGTTAATACCATTAAAATTATTTTAGCTACATATTTAGATAAGTCAACTTTACAGCTGCGGGCTGCCAAAGTGTAGGTATTTCTTAGATTTGATCGACTAATAATAATAATAGTGTACTATACAATTACATCAAAATGATCTTCACACACATATTTAGTACTTTTAGGCCCAATTAAATCACGCTTCATTATTTCACACCATTTCTTTCTTTTATTCATGTCACTTGGTACACGAAAAAATCTTTTACTCGGGGTTTTAACTGTCGTGCTTTCACACATAGGAACAATACAATATTTGTAGGCATATTTTTTAGTTTTCGTCATCATGTAAACAACACACGACGCGAACGGCGCAAACTGTACACAATGAAATTATGAGTAGGTTCTAAGCGAACATGAGTCGCGTCGGTGGTTTAGGTTGTGTGACGTCACACGCTGGAGCGCCGCCACAGATTCAGGAGACTACAGCGCCGCGTGATACGACATTATTCTTGCAATCGCAAATTTAAAGTTTCATAACTTTTTCATTTGTTGAGATATTTTGATGATTCTTTCGTTTTCGTTATATTTTACTTAAATTCATATTATATTATAATAAAAAAATATTGAAAACTTCTTCATTTAGAAATCAAAGCAACATTTGACTTTTTATTTTTGTATGATTAATATATTATAATTATAATTGGTATAAAAGTAATCTTAATTTGTATTTAGAAATAATATTCGCCAATAATACTGATGCAAAAACAATAGGTTTCTTTTATTTATTACTATTAATTTCAATGACAATTCCTTGACTTTATTCAACAGAAACTCACTGTCAATTGTCAACTGTTATGTCAATGTCAAAAATATGAAATTACTGAGCGACGATTGAGTAAATAAATTGTATAATCCAGAATTATAATACATTTAAGGCGATAAATATGGTTACTTTTGCCCCAGATGAAGTCGGCTTAGCCGACAAATCGCCATGTGCAGGTGTACGGGCTGATTTGAAGATGTGTTTATTAACTAGCGATTGTTGCAAAAAGGTTAGTATTTTATCTCTAAAAAGTGTAGGTACTTACTGTAAAAATTCTATAAATATGTCTATTTATGACTACGATAAGGATTAAAGACTTAATTGTTTATTTGTATCATATAAAAACGTTACTGTTATTGAAGAGTAAGCACTCTGGACACAGGTATTTTTATGCACTGTATAGGTAACTTATTTAAAGTAATAAAATTATTCTTATTACTATTTACAGGATAAGAAAACACCTCGAGAATGTTTGAAAGATGGCTTAGTTCCTTCAGAATGCTTACAACTACGACAAAGCTTCTTTGAATGCAAAAGATCATTGGTAAGTTCAAATTCAAATTCTGAATTTATAATTGAAAGAAACTACGTAATATTTATATTATATTGGTCCAATTATAACTAGCACCACTGGTACTATATATTTATCTACCGACTCACCGTTGCTTCGCTTCGGGTTCATCTCTAGACAAAAACAATCCAATGGGAACCAAACATTTTTCTGGGATATAAAATAACCTATGTGTTATTCCAGACTATGATTTATCTCTGTGCCAAATTTCATCCAGATCTGTTCCACTACAAACTTTCACTTTAAATAATATGAGTATAGATTTTTAATTTGTACTTATATAATTAATTATTAATTAATTTTATATTTTGTTTTTCTAAAACCTATGTATTAAATTTTATTGCTATAAATAATTTCCATCAATTTAAAATTAATATCATTAATAAAAAAATTACAGCTGGACAACAGGAGGAGGTTTCGAGGACATAAAGGATATTAAATATTGTTAGATAATATGTAAATTATCATAGTAGTTAGTCACTTAGTGAAATATATTACTTTAATGAATTTATTAATTTTAATAAATTATTGTTATAATAAACAAACAGACTGTAATTTTATCATTAAGGCGATGACATGCTTTAGTTTATACTTAAGAAAAATATACTGTGTATACAAAAATTTAAAAATATATGATTATATGGTGCTTATCTTTCTTTTTTAATAAAAGATAAATAATAATGCAATATCATTTGGATGGTTTTATTATAAAAATAGTTCAAATTTACATTCTATATGTCAGAGCCTAGCCCACAATGAAAACTAGCTTTTGAAGCTAAATATTATTCTTACTTGCTCTTAAAACCTATATTGGTACAACCCTGGTATTAGGGAGTAAGTTCATTGCAAAATTAAAACATTATAATAATACAGAGGGGTAGTTTAGATGAAAATTCATGAATAGGACAAGAAATTGGAATTATTTTTAATTTTTACATATTAGATTGAGAGTAGCAAGTGGTCTGATCCGTGAGTTCTGATTAAAATACTTTTTTTTTATGTACTAAAGTGCGTAACATATTAATTTCGTATTTTATACATAAACACATCAACGAGTAGGTATCCTCCATATTATTTTGATTTACAATTACTATAGTTGTTTATTGAATGTCCCACAAGATGGCGTCACTAGCAAATGTCGTTGACAATTGACTTGCACTTAGTAAAAGTTTAAACTTTAAGCAGTCTAAAAATATTTAATATACCAAACCAACCCCAGAAGATCATACATGATATATGGGTTGATCATAATCTTCTAGAAGACAACTTAGCTCATATTAATTTATCAGTCATGATGTTAACAAAACATGTTGATTCCATTCTTGTGGCGCCATAACCGATGAAAAGTCCCAGTGAGACTCCCTGTGTTATAATTCAATCTTCATATACTCGCATCACAGAATTACTACATTAATGTGTAATTAGTATTTTAATTTATATGGAAATAAAACGATTTTTAATCTTTACAATCATTTTTTGAAGCAGCTATTGAAGTTTGAATAAGGGAATGAAAATACAACTTTCACCATTCCTTCCACAAACAAGGTCATTCAAGGTAAAGGTCAAGGAAATTTACCTTTAAAACTAAATAATTGTGAATAAGACTTATAAGATATATGAGAACAAGTGATATAAATGGCAGTGTGTTGACATTTACATAATTTATGTGCTAAAATCAAGCCAAATTTAATTTTAGGGATTTTTTTTTAGTTAGAGTTAAAAGTTAGAGAAAGCAAAATGAATATCCCTGTTGAAAAACTCCAATAGGTTCCCATCAAAAGCGAAAAAAGCCACATAGAAACCAATAAATATTTATTAATTTCTATGTGGCTTTTGTCGCTTTTTATGGGATCCTATTGGAGTTTTTAAACAGGGATAATGACTAGAGTGGCGTTAATGTATAAGTATTTATTTAATTTATTTATTTAACAAGCATCAATCAAAGTAACACGTCTCATGATACTTTGATAGCGGATTTTTATAATATCAAACCGTACCTATTCACAAAAACTAAATTTGAGTTGAGTCTATAGCTCTTTTTTTTACTTAAATCCAGCTTGATTCTAGGCTTTACAAGAATTTGTTTTAATTTATCTAAAATAGTTGCTCTACATTACGTAAGTGATGAAATACAGATTTGTGAATTAAAATTGTGTTGTAAATACCTTAAAGTTAAAACTACTCGACAAAGAAGGTATTTTGTTGGCAAAGGGAGATAGCGTAAGTTTAAACAGGTCTTAAATATAACTTATCTAGATAGTCGACCCTTAATTGTTCGTAATACTGGTTCCTTAAAATACTTTTCGCAGTATTTCTTACGTGATAAAGTGAGCATGCCAGAAACCTAGCAAGCCTTCTAACTAATTATTAAATTGACTATATTAGCACCATAGCAAAATAATCGCGCTGCAATAATTGAAATTTTAGTGCCTTTTAAATATATTTAAAAATAACTAACGGGTGTGTTTACGTCGGTACATTAATTTCATAACGAACTAATAGTTATTTTTTATTATTGTCATATCTAATTTAGATAATGAAGGAATAAGGATATTGAACATAGATAATTTATTAGGTATTATTATATTTAGAGCTATAATATAATATGAAGAAAATGGGGGCATAGAGAGGCCTAGGTTTTGTTTTTTAGAACATGGTATCAAAATAATTATGTAATATAACGTTAACACACCCTTATAACGATATTATAATTCTTTAATCTTATATAGATTTAACTGTGCAGTGCAAGATTTTCATTTTCAATGAATTTTAATTAATTTTTTGGGCCTCTGAAAACCATGCTGTACTGCGATTTAAATTTTAACAAACTACTAATTTGAACTTTTAATCTCACTAATTCGCTTTGAGAATTCGCTTTCATTAAACTATTTATAATATAGTATGAGTAATTGCATTTTAGTGTATGAATTCTTAAAATAAAATAATTCATGATATTTAATACTTAAGAATTATTATTAAATAAAATTTGTATTTACAGAAAAAATCTTTTTTTTTTTTTGGTATCGATACATTCACACTTTTGTCTTCTGTTTTTGCTTTTTAACATTCATTTATAATCTGCCTTCCTGTTTAATGATATGTTTCCGGATATGTCAAAAACCGGGATCAGTTACGTTTTAAAACTCCGGGTGGATTGGCAGTTAATAGTATTAATTTTTTTTTTCTGAGCGTAATGAAAACATTATATAACATGTAAGGTAAAGTTCGACGAGACTTTTGTAGCTTTTACAAGAAAATGTAACAAAATTAATATGGAATTTGGAATCAAAATAGTAATTAATAATTATATTATGCGTTATTATTTATTTGAGATAATTATAATATTGTCAATATTATATTAGTTTACATTTATTGTTATTTATTGTTTGATTGAGAGAGAGAAAGAGACGGAGAAAGAAATCAATTTTGAAATAAATTCGTTTTACATTAATTTTATATAACGCTGCAAAATAAATATTAGCAAAAGTTGTAAAATCTTTAATAATTCGATGAGAATCTTTGTATTATCTAGGTATATCTAAACTAATGAGTGATTCTAATTCCAACAATCCACAATGGAACCTTCGAAAGCTCTCTTAAAATGGTGCTCCCTTATAACCTTATTTAGACAACGATACATTTAATACAATTCAATAAGGTTGCCACGCTTAGGGTTTAGAAAAAATCCGGCTACTTTGTACTTTCTACTAATTAATTATCTAATAGTTATAAATGTACATAATAATGAATATACTATTTTGAATTAAACGACTTAATTTTATAAGCAATTAGCTGTTGATTCCCCATACAAACTTTCATCCCCATTTTCACCTCCTTCAGGGATAATTTCCGGGATAAAAAGTATCCTTTGTCCTTCCCAGGGTGTCAAACTGTCTTCTTACCAAACATCTAAATCGGTTCAGTAGATCCAGAGATTACATACAACCTCACAAATTCACACACTTTACCTCTATATAACATTAGTATTGATGACTGTCAGCGTATACCTTTAGTACTTTTTGGAAATGATTGTGGTTTTTGGGATAATTAATGAAATTCGTAAACCATCTGGATACATTTTTCGATAATTGTATAGACCAATATATCTCGCCTTGTTTGACGGTATGAACACTATTCAGCACTGGTAGTTTAATAAATTGGCACAAACGCACACCGTTTAGTATGTTTTGTCCCTCAATAACTCTACACATAGGCCGAGTTCGTTAAAACTCTTATTCATAAATCACTAAAAGTCCAAATGATTTAAAACCCTAATTTCTGGCAACCCTATACCTACTAGAAAGTTTGTATCGGTCTGTACAAGCCTGTATAACCACATAACCTAGCTCTCAACGCCGTCACTAGCATGGCAGCTCCGGACAAATCGTCCAATAAATTTGCGCATTCACACACTAATAGATACATTTTATCTCCATGCGCTGCGACGGACTTGTGTAGAGCTATTTTCCTCATTCCAACTGAATGTGGTAGATGTCGGTATAGCATGCGAGCTCCGGTCCAATATAGCCAATTTCTTTCGAAACGCTCTCCGTCGTCGCCTTCAAATACCTGAAATGTAAGACGAATAGACTTATAAAAAATAGGTCATGTTTCTAGCTATTACTACTTAAATGTCTATATGTATTTATGTTAATATTTGATATTTTAAATGAAATTATTTTTTTCAATCTTAAATATCTTCTATCTATGTATAGGTATAAATGAAAATGAATGTTCGTATGATTGTCCTCCACTAATACACCTGCGAAGGTTCCTGGCGCAAAAAAAAGAAGTTTTATTTGGGCGTTTGTGTTTTATGCGTTCCTAAACCATTTAAGCCTAGGGACGCACCCGAGCGAAACGAAAGCGTAAGGTAATTCGCTAAATCCTGATATAAAAGGAGTATAATATAATATATAAATATCTCGTGTCATATCTCGTGTCGTGTTTGTGGTCGCACTCCTCCGAAACGGCTCGACCGATTTTAATGATTTTTTTGTATATGTGGTAGATATAAGAATAGGTCGTAAAGTATATTTCACCCTCCTACCCCTACCCCCCATTTTTACAATCGCAATTTTAGTATTTTTGTATATCATATAAATAAATACATGGCGACGAACCTAAGCGAAGCGAGGTTGAGTCGCTCTATAACATAAAGAGTTTTTTGTAGATTGAACGCGGGCATAGCCACGGATTCTGTTAGTATTTAATAATAATATCTCCACAGTTTTATGACAATCTATACTAAGGTGTATTTGCTACCAATGTCTTGCATATTAACTAAGCTAAAAAAACCAATCCATAATAATTACCTTATAAACACTAATAATGAACCCCGTTGTAGGTGTATGGGATTTTTTTGGTCCACCAGCGAGATCATTAAACGGAGGCCGACAGATCATGGCCACTTCACTGTACAGGTCTAACGTATGAGCAGCTGAATATCTCATAGCTTTCGGATCAAACTTGCTTAATGAGGCACTTCGCATGTTATTGTAAAACAAAAGTGGATCTGTTTGTGTGGTATTTATTACATAATAAGCTATGAAAGGGAATTCCGCGTTTTTTTCCATGTTAGCTAACAACATGCCTCCTACAGCTGTATTTGCGTGGGCTACGTCATTTAGGAGTTCACTAGCGGCAGTTTTCTGTTTCGTCAAAGGTTTGGCAAGAGGAGATTCTAGGATAGGCTCTATAGGTTCTAAAGGGCTCATTAAATGCGCCAATATACAAAGCTTTGGATCGGCAACTTCTAGTATGCTGAGTGAGTTTTGGGTTTTTGTCGTCATCCCTTTCTCCGGCGTCGGCGGAGGAACAGGAAGCTGAAATAATAAAAAAAATTGCTTTACTTCAAAGCAAAAATCTGCTTAATGTATTTTATAAAATACAAATAAAATACAATTAAAATCAAATGGCGTAAACCACACAGAAATATAGTGTAAGTAGTGTTCAAATATTGCAGTTAAAGTTATAGTTTTTGAATCATGGTGTGTAGGTAAAAGTAATTCAATTTAATATATATGCTAAGATAGAACTCACCGGCACGCCATCAGGCAGGAACCGGTCTAGTGCGTGTGCAGGTATCACGAAGCAGTCTCTCTCCAAAGTAGCCAAAGATACTGGCTCCGTCCGTCTTCTTTCCGTTGAAGGTGGTTTGTCCCATCTCATGAGGGACACCGAAGGGTCCCTCGTAACCAACGGCTGTGGGGGCTCGGGATCCGACCCCGTTCCTCCACCGATGACTGGTCCACATCGTTCTGAAATTTAGAGAAAATATAGATTATTCATGGGAGATGTCACTACTCGCATTTGACTTCGAGAAGAAACAAAAAGAAAGTCGTAACTATGAATTTGAGTATAATTTTTAAATTTAAACGTTGTTAAAGTATATTATAACCAAACTAACTCCAATTAGCTTTAGCAAAAATCATTAAAAAAATGAAGTTTTATTAAATTTCACATTTTATATTTAAAAATGTCACTGATTGCGTTCAGCTCTTCACAAATTGTAAGCATTCATTTAATTGCAAATGTGTCATTGGAGTGTCAGTGACACACCATCGGGAAACCATTGAATTAGTAGACTACCAAAATTGCAAAAAGTAGCAATTACGATGTCATTGATCGACAACTGTAACACCATTGCAATAGCAGACTTGAGGCCCAGAATAGGTGCCTGCGTCATTTCCTCCATACTTGTTAAGCGAACAGTGAACTGATGGCATACTCTGTTATTAACATAAAGCAAATATTTTCAATTCATTAGTGACGATATAAAAACATCATTTAACCTGGATTTTTAATAGTAATTTTTGCCTCATATCCCCACGTTCTTTCCTAAAATAGACTTACGTGTTCTCAATCGTCAGTCGCGTGCGACACGTAGACAATATTTGGGTGTGACTTCTGGGCATCATTAAAATTCTGTACATATAAGTACTTAACATAATCATTACTACATTATTTTGTTGTTCTTTGTTTAATTTCAGTATGAAAATACAATAAATTGAAAAGATTTTGTCAGTTTTTATATTGAAAATTAGTATGTCGTTATTATACTATATACACATATATTACGTTTGTTTGTTTATACTCGTTTGTTTCGAGATATCTTTCGAAGGTGTAATTAGTGATAATTGAAATTTCCTCTTATAGCTACCAATATATTAATTTCTTATGAGATCTTAACACACTCATGATGTTTTGAGTAACTCAAGTTCTATAAATATATCGGCTAAAATTGTTTACTGCAAGAAAAATTTTAATTTTGTCCGCTGTGTCCATGCACATACTATATGCATATACTCTATGACGTATAATAACGAACTTGTCTCGTCAGTTGTCAGTTCAGTATAAATAGATTTGACGGCCTTTTACCGCGTCACATTAAAGTATCATAAAAATCATAACACTTGTTAATTATAAGAAATAATTACAAAAGTATACATAAAAAAACAATTTACCAAGAGATTTATTATTGACGAACATGCAAACCTTTCGATTATAAGACGTTATGATAGACGTAGAGACAAAGAAACCGTAGAAACCGCTCTACGTGGCCTCGTGTAAACAAACTTGCACTGCACACTATATAAACTACGATCCTTACTTCCCGAGTTACCTGAGCCATCGTTATACTGAGTACTGGCCCTAGGCGCTGAGAAGAACAGATGTGTCCTGTAATGATGCTCCTCCATGCACGAATATCGGTCACGATCACGTCGTTTGGCATTCCTGCCTGCTCCCAACGCTCCTTTGGCTTTCCCCCCACCCCCTCCGCTCGACACCGTCTTCTCTGTGCTGAAGTTCTTTCGAAACATCAAATTCATCTTGGAAGTTTGCCACAAGCGTCCCGTTCACACATTCACGTTAGTTAGTTTGCTTCTCTTTAAATTTGTTTTAGTGTTGAGCGTACGCAAGATGATCAGCGAATTAGTGCGTTTGTTTTGCTTTTTATAACTATTTTATAAAATATTTGAATTTTCTTTTACGTATCTAACATTTTAGATTTCTATATAATTGTAAATCTATATTTAAACTTTACTTCATATTAATAAATTATCTGTTTTAAAGAACATGTTATTTAAGCGGCTAATGGACTTTTGAAGTTGTTATGATAATAATTATTTCAGGATTATCCTAATTTGTATCTAAAATCTTCGAGGTAGATTTTATGGGGTCATTTCTTTTGGTAATTGTTTACTTAATGCTTTAAAAACGGATACAAATGTTCTAATAAATAAAATATTATGACCTCATGCGAAATATTATGAGCCTGAGGTTCATAAATTGCTACCGATACAGAATATTTTCTTTAATGTCTTAAAATTATTTAAATAATTTCAATTCTAAGACACAATTTTAAGAATAGCTAACATTTTGTGCCATGAGCCTTATTTTTCTTTTTTTTTATGTTGGGACGTTAACACACAGCACCATCTAGTTCCATGGTAAGCTACGAGGCCTTGTGTTATGGATACCAGATAGTTATTAACTTTAAATACATACATATATTATAAATATAAACACCCATGACTAGAGTATAAACATTCGTGCTCGTCACACAAATGAATGCCCCAAGCGGTACTCGAACCCGCGACCGTTGGCACAGCAAGTAGGGTCACTACAAACTGAGCCAAACGTGTCGTCAATTTGTATTTAGATACCATTTGCAATTTGTCAAGAAATTAAAACTGAAGTTCGGCAACTCTAAAGCTAAGTTACCGAAATAGTTTCAAAGATGTAACATTGCACATGAAAGTTTCCAGTGGATTTTGGAATGCATTTAAAACTTCGATTACAATCTGTAATACAATTTTAAGACCTAAGTTTTATTCAAAGAAGCTTAAGTTTTAACCTTATCTAGAATTTGATGTGAACGTTTAAAAACATTTTAAAATAAGTACCATCTAAATTATGGTGATTGTATTTTAGACTTTAAAGCAATGTCGGCGTATCCAGCAGTACTTCTAAGCATGTCGTTAATTAAATTCTAAAGATTAACTGGTTATTTGTTACAGACGTAAAGCATAGGTATTATATTGAATATAATATTATGTTCAATAATATTTATGGCTATATATAACATTAGCGACTCACCCACGCTTCACTTCGGGTTCGTCCCTAGAAAAAATAAATCTATCCCACGGGAAGCGTACATTTTTCCGGGATGATGTATAGCCTATAGCCTTCCTCAGTTAACGGACTATCTAATGCAAAAAGATTTTTTCAAATCGGATTAGTAGTTCCGGATATTAGCGCGTTCAACCAACCAAACAAACAAACAAACAAACAAACTCTTCAGCTTTATAATATTAGTATAGATGAGTAATGATAAATCACTCGTGTTGAATAATAATATTTAATGAACATAAGTGATTTACCGTCTCTTAGCTTAGATACCAAACTATGTATTAATTCAGATCACACTCTATTTGTCTAAACATCCAAATTCGTCCACTCGTTACAGCGGTAGTATACACATACGTTACACATACAAACTTTAACATATATGTATAATAGCAGATCAATTTTAAGGTGGTCTTGTTTATATACGTCGATTCCACCTGTTTCGTAACTTTTCATTACTAACTTTTAGTCAAAGGAGATTTTATTAAGATTTTTCAAGTATTCTAACAGAAAGTTGTAACAGAATCTTATACGAGTATGTTAAAAATACGAGTAGCATCTGTTTTATTTAAATTGTTCTTGATATAGTTGATAAGGTGCAGTAATCTATACTATATATTATTATTATTATAAAGCTGAAGAGTTTGTTTGTTTGTTTGGTTGAACGCGCTAATCTCAGGAACTACTAATCCGATTTGAAAAATTCTTTTTGCATTAGATAGCCCGTAATCTGAGGAAGGCTATAGGCTATACTGATGTATAGTCATATACCGAACCGTACATTTTTCCGGGATGATCCCGGAAAAATGTACGGTTCCCGTGGGATAGATTTGTTATTGTCTAGGGACGAACCCGAAGCGAAGCGAGGGTAAGTCGCTAGTATTTAATAAAAATAACAACGCTTTGGAGACAATACTCTAAGAAGATTGTTTTAAAATGAAGATTCTACTTTAAATATCACTAAATAACATCGATCTACACGTACTCGTACAATGTTATTGTCCAATACGATGAATTATTGAAACCGATTTAACGATTATCGATGATGAAAGAGAAAGGTTGAATATCTATTCTAATAGAAGCCTTTAAAGGCTAACGTTTTGAAAATCAATGTCATGGAATTATATATTATGCAAAATTACATAAACACTTTAAAAATACTACTACTATGTAGCTACTTGTTATTGTCTTCGACCTTTTTTTTATTTTCTTATTTATTAGTTTTTTAAGGGAAACACACAGTACCTACAATAAATAATTACATTATAAACACATATTAAAATAATTCTAAAACCGATCAAGTTTCCACAGATATCCAGTACATAATAAAAGCTGATTGAAATTTGACGACATGTTTGGCTCAGTTTGTAGTGACCCTACTTGCTGTGCCAGCGGTCACGGGTTCGAGTCCCGCTGGTGACATTCATTTGTGTGATGAACACGAATGTTTGTACTCCAGTCATGGGTGTTATATATTTATAATATGTATGTATTTAAAGTTATATATGTATAGTGTATCAACTATTTGGTATCCATGACACAAGCTTCGTAGCTTACCATAGAACTAGATGGTGCTGTGTGTTAATTTCCTAACATATTTATTATTTATTATTATTAGCTTACCACCTCGATATGATAAGATATACTTCAGGGATATATAGCATAGCTTTTGTAGAGTCAGTTCAATTTGTAGAGCAACAAACAAACAAATTTTGCCTCTTTGTAATGGTAATAAATCTATCATTTTCAAAAGGATAATCATGGTGAGATTGCATTTTACTTTCTATATTATTTAACGTAGTTTCTTCAAATATTGAAGAGGGATATATTAGGAAAACATAATTTTATTATTATTTAAAGTGTATTGTTTGTATTGATACTGTTGGATCGTAGTTAACATCATGCACTATTAAAAGTTTAAATAGATTTTCTTGTATAAACATTACGACAGCTTTATCGACGCTGTTGAATAAATGGAATAAGGTACTATATCTATCTTTATGAATACCGCAGAATATATTAATAGCAAATATCCAAAAAGTCTTTAAACTTTCATGGTCACTGACAAAAAACAACATTCTAAACATTTTAAAACTTTTACGACATAAAAACAAATGTCGATCATTCATTCATACTTTTAATTCCACGTTAAAATTGCTAAATTTAAAAATTACCGCTCAAACTCATTCGTGTCTTCTTCAGAATACGTGATACTGTCAGAATGTATTGTTACCGCAACTCTTAGCCATTAAAAAAAACAAATGTCCAAAAATTTTCGCGTATGTAAAATTACACTACAATCATGGTAAGATTTGATATAATACAAAACAAAGATAATATCTACGATGTAAGGTACGAAATGAAGCTCATTTACATCAAGTGGTTTTCGCATGCGGTATGCAGAGTTTTTATAGTCCCTATTTTGCTGTGTGGCCATGAAGAAGTACAAAGAAAACATTTCATTTTCCTCATAATTATATGATTAGTGAAGATGTTAATGGAAACATTGTAATTTTATTCTAACGATATGAATCGCCTTTGTGGTTTATAAGACGTTATACGAATGTTTGGTACGTAATTTAACGTCTGACCTCTCATATCCTGTTAACGTTATTTACGTCTTTTATGAGTGATGTGTACGTTTTCTTTACTATGACGGTGATTTCTTTTGTAGCTTGCCAAATTGCTTATTGTTAAACATTTTTTCGCCATTAAGTACGTCGCTGATTTTTTGTGTCAGAAAGAAAAGATTACAAAAAATCTTATTATAATATAAAAGAAAATGTTTATAAATTGTATATATATGAAAATTATTCACACTGTTAACCAGTAAACGAAATAAAAAAAAAATATTTCCCTAGGGCTGTAGACTAGATGTCCTTCTACAATCGTTGAAGAATAGACATTTAAAAATATATGGGAATGACATATGCTTCTATGATATAAGGATTTAATTTGTCATTTTAATACAATTTTTACATTATTCGTTTAGATTCTGTAGACCGATTATTTATTTATAGTTTTAATTCCACGTTAAAACTGCTAAATTTTTAAACTACCGTTCAAACTCAGTAGTATTTTCCTCACAATACGTGACACTGGCAGAATATATTGCGTCTGTTAACGCAACTCTAAGCCATTAAAAAAATATTCGTCAATTATTGTAGAGTGACATGTGGTTTAAGCCTCTATGTAAAAAAATCATCACATCATCTATCCTTTCTGAAGTCGGTGAAATAAATGTTCAATGTTGAATCGTGCCAACAGGATGACTTTCCTTTTTTACGTTTAGATGGAAATACTCGTAGATCGATTGAATAGTCATTCTATTCAAATATACTAAGATGGACTAGCAAAGAAATCAAACTGTACTATACAAGACAGTCGAAGTAACAGTATTCCCTTGATAAAAGAAATTACAAAGTATTAAAAAGATGTTTTTTCGCTTTTCAAAGTTATACAAGTACTTATTTATTTGTTTAAATGAAAGTTGTAATAAAATATCACTTTGCTTATCAAACATGAGGTTAAGTATATATACCTCCCTCCTCCCCCCTCTTCCACTCCTAATATTTATTTTTTACTGAAATTTAAATCATGGAGCGATATGAAATAAAATGAAATAAATTTTATTCAATTATACTTATTACAAGTGTTTTTTAATCAGATATGGTTCAAAATTTTATATGAGTACACCAAAGTTAGGGCTTACTTCTTTTTTAAAGTCGGCCCAAAAATTTATGTATATCTATTAGTAGCATCTTATCTCCAAAATTGTTTAATCGATTTTAACAGGACTTTTACTAATGTATAGAGAATTTGGGCAAGATATAACTACGTTTCATCTCGGAAAATAAAACTGTTTTTTTTTTAACAAAAAAATATATCTAAAAATAACCTATACCTACATAATTATTATAGTTATATTTACCACTCAAATCATTCAAACAAAAATTCAATATCAATTTTAGAAAAGTTATTATATTATCTATTGGGCACATAAAACAATCGTTTGGTTTCGGGAATCGATATAGTCCAAGTTTTATGGGTCGTATATGTTTGTACATTGTTTTATGCCTTTAATAGGGCTGTTTATTGAGACAATATTTTTTATAACTTAGTTCCTATGTTTTACGTGTTTGTATTTAATAATATTGACTAGCGACTCAACCTCGCTCCGCTTGGGCTTGTTCCTAGTTACGTTTTAACGTTTAGTATAGATTTCTTAGAGATGAGATTTTTTCCCGCAATAAAAAGTATCCTATATGTTAGCCCGGATAACCAGCTATCATCATACCAAATTTCATCAAAATCTGTCCAGTGGTTTTCTCGTGATGCGTTCCCAGACAGACAAAAATTATAAAAACTATGGATTCGGCCTCTGTATCGATAATAATGACTATTTCAATATGATTTTCTAAAAAATATTTAATGTACAGATTCGGCTTAGTTGGAATTTTATTATATGTATGGAATATTTATATTCATGTAATGTCTTCCTGATCGGTTTCAGTCAGTCTCGGTCAGAGAGATAGTATAGTGCGTGTGTGAACCGAATTTTGGTGATTCTTTTACTAATGCTAATTTACTTTTCTTTTCATAATGGGACCATCTTATAATTCATCTTATGGTATGGTCCCATAATGGTAAATGGTTTAGTATAGGAAGGTTAATATCGGACCATGCTATAATACATTCTTAAATTTAAGCAAATATTTGACATTTTACGGGAGACACCGTGACCATGCTTGCTGAAAGCATTCAAAACGTCGGAAAACAAAAATTAAAATTAATCCGCGAAAAAAAAACCGAAAAGATATTTTTAAAACCACCCTATAAGTTATTTTAAAGGATGGCCCCATATTAACATCAAGGAATAATCTACAAATTAGTGAAAAACATTTAACTTAATTTTGAAGTTAAAAAGTAATTATCATTAGTAAAAGAATTGGCACTATTAGATTAGTAGTGGAGATTTTTTGTAACAAGAAGATAATAAGTTGAAGTTTTTGAGAAAAATAGCTTACAAAATGCACTTATTTCTTACGCCCAGGCAAGTATCGTGGTTAAGCGACCAAGGTGCAAGATTGACTATCACAGGTGTCCGGGTTCGAATCCTGGTCGGATACAAGTTATTACTTTTGTTTTTTTTTTGTATTTATTAAAGTTTTACGTTTTGTTTTTTAATCTAAAAATACGATATAATAAAAAAGAACTCCCAGCGAAGCTCGGTCGCCCAGGTACTATGTACTTATATGAAAATATATTCTTCGTTAATAGGTACTGTAATGTATCAAAGGGATATAAACATCGAACCGAGCAATCACAAGATGTTCTGTGGCTGGAGGATCGTAAACCGCTTGATTTAGAGCTTAACCGATGCACTACGTTGGTGTTAGCTTGAACGTACCGAATACTAACAAACAGTATGTCGTGTATATTTTTTAATTCATTATTAGATGTTTATAAAATAAATAAATAAATATGTTGGGACATTAACACACAGTGCCATCTATTTCCATGATAAGCTAAGAGGCCTGTGTTATGGATACCAGATAGTTGATACACTACACATATATAACTTTAAATACATACATACATATTATAAATATAAACGTGTCGTCAGTCAGTTAGTTTATTTAAAAACTAGTGACTTGTCCTTGCTTCGTTTGGGTTCATTCTTAGATGTTGACGTTTTTTTTTTCATGATTTCTGACAATAAACACATTCTTATGGTATAAATGTTGTCTAGCACTCGACGGTAATTTGGCGGTTATTAGTAATTAGGATGAGTGGTTTCAAATACTACCTACGTGTAAACCTATAAACTAACATTCTTTATCTCTTTATAATATTAGAGTAGAATTAAATAAAATAAACAATATCTTATTTGGCATGATAAGATGAAAAATTGGTCAATTACAAATTGGATTTGTGTGGAAGGTAACATTTACGGTTTTGTTTACTTTGAGTGAAGCTGTATACTTTATATTTTTAAAGCTTTATCATATTTTTTCACATATACAAATATCTCATCACAAGAAATATATTACCTAGTCTCAGGTGTAACGAAGTCTGGGAAGAAAAAGGGACGTTTAGTGATCTATCAACGGTTTTTAGACTGGATAAACAGCGAGATAAGTTTTTCTGCTGAAGTTAAAATAGCGAGATGTAATATTATGTTTAGTAATACTTTAACAAATATTTTTTTTATATCTATACTAATATTATAAAGCTGTAGAGTTTGTTTGTTTGTTTGTTTGGTTGAACGCACTAATCGCAGGAACTACTGATCCGATTTGAAAAATTCTTTTTGCATTAGATAGCTCGTTAACTGAGGAAGGCTATAGGCTATATATCATTCCGGAAAAATGTACGATTGTCGTGAGATAGATTTGTTTTTGTCTAGGGACGAATCCGAAGTGAAGCGAGGGCGAGTCGCTAGTTTAATATATATTAGTTACCCAGGCGTCGCCACATTGACGAAATGACCTTGCGACCCAAGCCAAAGGAGTATAATAAGACCAATGAATTATTATCGCCTATAAATAATTATTAATAACTACTAAGCATTTAATTTAATATTTTTGGTACATATTATTATACATAGTATACATCTAATTTAGTTTTAGAAGTTTAAGTCATTTGAATCTGGGTTCCAATTATAAATGAGGCTAAAGGACTCATTGGGTCTGTCGACAATTCTCGTCATCTATTTTCAATTAATCTTATCGATTGCCGAACTATCAACTAACGAGAGTGTTGAAGTAAAGATAGCATATATGTACACATACATTTATATACTTTAAAGTCGCATGTAGCATTATCTCGGTAATATTGAAATTAAATAAAAAAAAATCGAACCCATAAATAGCCTTGTATCGGGATTCGACGAAATATACAGCGACAAGTAGGTACTTATATATATATTCAGCCCTTTTTAAAGTCCCACTGCTGAGCACGGGCCTCCCTTCAATAGGAGGGGGATTAGGCTATAGTCCACCACGCTGGCCAAGTGCGAGTTGGCGGACTTCACATGTCTTTTGAAAACTTGCTAGGTTCTCTCTGACATGCAGGTTTCCTCACGATGTTTTTCTTCATCGTAAGGCAAGTGGTAATCATGTTAGAAATGATTCGCACATGAAAATATCAGAGGTGCGTGACCTAGGATTTGAACCCGCTTCACTCGGTTTCCCAAGCGAGCGTGTTACCACTGGGCTACCACTGCCTGAGTACTTATATAACCAATATAAAATATTTATTATGTCCCGAGCGGGATTTAAATCCGCAACCAATATAGAGACAGATCATACCTACAGATACGGTATTCCGACCACTACGCTATCCAAGTGATGACTGAAACCATTCAAATTACCATATGTGCTATAGCGAATGTATATAGAACTCGTGATATAGAGATTTTAGCATGCGCTTATCAGTGGACAATGGATAGCTTAATATCATGAAGCGTATGTGCTAATTGACCATATACATACATACATATACTATAGGTACATACCTAAAAGGAAAAATATTTTAACTTAGAATTCTAGCAATATAAAATGTAATCTTTAAATATTACTAGTGATCGCCTCGTGGTTGAAAATCAACCATAATTCATTAAGTTATATATTAACTTTAACAATAAACAAAAGAGTACATATGCGTGTGTGTGTCAAATGCATGGTAGTGTGTGTTATGTTTTTTTATTGATTTAATGTATTTTTTATGCATAACTTAAAAAAATATTAGCATTCTGCACTCCTTCTCTATATAAAGTATAAGTGTGGGAAATTTCATCTCCTCCGTCCGCGCAATTTTCGTAAAAAGGGGTACAAAGTTTTTGCTTCACGTATTAATATATAGATATGAGAAAAACATTTATATTTTTAAATTATCTTTATATTGGGTAGGCAAACTGCCTCGGTGGTGTAGTGGCTAGCATGTACGGCTGCACACCCGGAGGTCCTGGGTTCGAGTCCCGGGTCGGGCCAAGTTTAGTTATTGAGTCTTTCTGTCTAGTAGCAGCCCGGAGTTGGGAAGTTGGTGGTGTTTCACCCCCGTGCCTCGGAGAGCACGTAAAGCCGTCGGTCTTACGCCTTAACTCTCACCGGTCGTGTCGAATAGTCGTCCCACCGGAGTATGAGAGTGACAGGAATAGAGAGTGCACTTGTGTCTGCGCGTACATTTGTGCACTATAATATCTCCTGCACAGTTGGCTAGTCTCAATGAGATTGGCCGCCGTAGCCGGAATCGGTCAGGAGACATCAATATCAATATTGGGTAGAGAGTTAGAAAAGATTATGTGTATGAAAGTATTGAGAAAATATAAAACATCAGTGTTGTATCCTCAGAAAAATTAACTAGACGTCGTTATGAAATTAGTTATTTGTAATACATAGATATTTATATCTATATCTATACGTACAAGAAAATTCTAAATGAGTCATCCGTACATTAAATATTTTTTGGAAAGTCTTATTGAAGTAGTCATTATTATCAAAATAGAGGCCGAACCTATAGTTTTTAGAATTCTAGCTTGTCTGTTACTCTGTGTGTCTGTCTGTCTGGAAACGCATCACAATAAAAGCACTGGACATATTTTGATGAAATTTGGTATCATGATAGCTGGTTATCCGAGTCAATAAATGTATAGGATACTTTTTACTGTGGGAAAATATCTCAGCTCCGAAACTTAAGGTAGGTACTAAAAGTTAATAAGCTTATAATAGGTATTATACGTGTTTTAACGAATGTATCAAGTGTTAAACGTTTTAGATATTAAACCAAAAAAAGCCCAAATGTATGTAGGTATATTATTACCCTTTTCTGTATTCATTAAAATAATATATAAACAAAATTTTATATTTTTTTTCGATGTTACTTTATTGTTTTAACGGATTTAAAAGCATGTTATATAAATAAAATAATAGTTTTATAATCCTAAAATAAACATCGTAAATAATGTGACTGGAACGGCGTACTGTTGGCAACGGACACAGTATTCCTATAAGATGAATGAGAATAGTCTACTTCCTTGCAAACACAGTAGTATGTTGTAGAAATGCTGTAAATATCTATCATTTTATTTATAGAAAACTGAAATTCAGACAATATAATTGAAAATAATTGTGATATTACGTAAATTTTAATTGGAATGAGGTCAAAATTATATATATTAGTTAAGCATTTATTAAGCTAAGCTTCTATCTATTTGAGTGTAAGTACCTAAAAACTTTGGAACTTTTCATTTAACGCACTTCCATATAAACGGGTCTCATATTAACATTTGTCATCTTACTACTTTATAGTATAAATGCGAAAATTTGAATGTATGATAACTTTTTATCCCGGAAAAATGTAAGGTCCCCGTGGGATAGATTTGTTTTTGTTTTTTTTTCCGCTAATGACTAAATAAATATAAAAAACGCACGCGAAATTGCAGGAAAAATTATATAGATAATATTAGTGTTGTAATAAAATTATTGTATCAAAAATAAAATTTATTCTTTGCTAAAAAAATATATATATACTTCAAAACCTCTTCAGATATGGAATTTTCAACTTTATATAAAGAGTGGAATTAAAAAAATATACCTATATAATCTCAATTGACTAAGTTTATGAACAAAGTGAGAGTTCTTGAGTGTTTCCGTTTTTTCAAAGTCGGTCAAATACATATATCTTACTTATCAAGTTTACGTACTCTTTAACTAAAATATCATTTAACAGTTTAGTTTAATTCGAAGCTCGCATGTACAGTGGTCATTAGTACTGAGCTTAGTTAAAATATGTAGGCATTTATTCTGTACCCATTCCACATTTGCCATTCAAAATTAAGGCGTTCCAGACATGTAGATAACAGAGCACGCTTTCATTATCATTTGCATTTGTTTTTCATTAAATATTTACGCTTTAAGTCAAGGTTATGGTCATGCTATTGGTTTTTTAAAATGTTTTTGTACTATGTATGAAAAAGGTCTTTATCTCTTACGTAGGACTGTTATTACTTAAAATAATTGTTTAAAAGGTGGTTCTTTAAATTACATAACTTTTTTGTTTATTAACTGATTGAAATAAAACAAATACTAAGTGTTAAGTAAGGCTTACCACAATATAATGGTGAAAACCGAACGCAAATCGGTTAAGCCGTTTCTGAGATCAGCGCGCACAAACGTACAGACAAACATTTTTTTTTAAATCATTGTTTGGGTTCTATTGCATTAGTAAAGACCCCTAATAATAGTTTTTCTCAAATATCTTCCATGTACAGGCAGCGATCAGTTATAATTTTATTATATGTATAAAAATGGCTTTAGCATGAAAATTTTGTAAAAAGTTAATCTTGTGATGTGATTAAGCTATTTCACATTTGTATAATATTCTAATGGTAGGTACCTACCTAATAGAGGTGATTAAATTATTATGATTAAAATACCCAAGAAATGTACTCATGGGTAGGTATCACAAATATAATGGCTACTCGTATTTAAAAAAAATAATTTAACGTATTAATATTATAACGTATTTTTTTCAAACATTCTAATTTTTTTAATTTCATATTTATTTTTAATTTAATGTGATGCCTAAGTTCTAACAACTAGCTAATTAGGTCAATCTATTTAGAAAACCTCAACATAAAAAGGTAAATTTTATTGAGTTTCCATATTAATGGTCTTAAGGAGAAATTATCACAAGTTACATGAGAAACGATCACTTATGTTAACAGAATTACGTACATCACCAAAGTAAGCATATTGCAGATCCTCTAATCTCATCGGCGGCAGCTTGCTAAATCTACTGGAAGCATGATAATATTACGGTTTGATTTACAACATATATATATATATATATATATATATATATATATATATATATATATATATATATATATAAAGTATAAAAATGAAAATAAACAGGTTGAATTGCAAACGTGACATTTCCTTGCGATATGATGGAAAGCATTCATACTCAATGATGGAAAAAAGCATGGTGTGTTGCCATTTAATAAATATAAAAACGGGAAAGTTAGTGAAGGTACATTTTTAAATGATTTATTTTTCGTCGAAGCTCATTTAATACAAATATTTACGAACATTATGTTTTTATTAGAATACATGTAATTTTATCAATGTTAGTAATTAAATCAATTTTACAACTATTACATCGACAGTAATTATATATGTATTAGATTTTGACGACACGTTTGGCTGACTTTGTAGTGACACTACTTGCTGTGTCAACGGTCCCGGGTTCGAGTCCCGGTGGCATTCATATGTATGATGAGCACGAATGTTTGTACTCCAGTCATGAATATTTATTATATTTATAATATGTACTATCTGGTACCTATGACACAAGCTTCGTAGCTTACCATGGATCTAGATGGTGCTTTGTGTTAATGTCCCAACATATTTATTTATATTTATTAGAAGTAGTACCTATATGAAAGTATTAAACACTAAAATATTAAAATCTGTTTTCTTTATAAGCAAAATTTAAGCTAGATATATATATTGAAAATACCTAATCCCTGCTGTTGTAGGTTCCATTTAAGGCGCTGACAGACAATTTCGTGCTCGGACTGTCTCTACAAAGCCTTGGATGAAATGTTGTATTTTCTATACCAAATTGTATTTACAAAATATTTATAAGATTTTATTTAGTATTATTATAATTTAAGCCACTCGAAATAATGATAACTCGAAATGTTGAAGATTAAAAAAATGATAATAGCAAGTACCTACTAACTAAATGCATTCAAAGTTATCAAGTTTAACGCTGTCATTATTTTTTTCTTTTTGATTTTTCTTTCTTTTTCTTTTTATATTACAGAATCATAGTGCTAGTACATTATCTATACTAATATTATAAAGCTGAACAATTTGTTTGTTTATTTGTTCGTTTGTTTGGTTGAACGCGCTAATCTCAGGAACTACTAATCCCCGTATAACCTGTTAATAGCCCGTTAATTGAGGAAGGCTATAGGCTATATATCATCCCGGAAAAATGTACGGTTCCCGTGGGATAATTTGTTTTTGTCTAGGGACGAACCCGAAGCGAAGCGAGGGTGAGCCGCTAGTATAATATAATGATATAAGTTATATCATAATCATAATAACAACTAACAATAAGAGATCTCAAGCTATTCAATGTTCAATCGAACTCGTAGGAGTTGAGCGCACTCTTCTATATTGTGTTTTTATTGTTATTCTAACAATGTCGTTGTTACTGCCGCCTCTGTGGTCATATAATAAAAAGCAAGAGTTATTTTCATTTAAAATATATTATTTTAGTAGAATCTGATGTATCGTACATTATGTTTATCAAACTACTTCAGAAGGAGAGTGAGTCAGAGGTTTTTGAGTGTATGTGTGTTTATTTATTTAGCACGCTTTATAGATTTCGTCCGATGGTGTTGAAATGTAACTTTGGTGAGTTATTCCGCGTACACCCTTGAAAGTTTCTGGCCAAAAAAATGCACACAAGATGGGCTATAGTCTGGAGTAGCACATAGGCTCCTTTTTAGTAGTTTGGCACCCAGGCATGCACCTGAAGCGAAGAGAGGGTAAGTCACTAATCTATACTAATATTATAAATGCGAAAGTAACTCTGTCTGTCTGTTACCTTTTCACGCTTAATCCGCTGAACCGATTTGGATGATATTTGGTATGGAGATAGTTTAAGACCCTGGGAAGGACATAGGATAGTTTTTATCCCGGAAATCATATACCTATGTATGTACATATGTATATAGTTTATTCTTTACTAACCGTGAAAACGTACCTAGGGACGAACGCGAGCGAAGCGAACGTGAGTCGCTAGTAAATAATTTAAAAGATGTTGTTAGTTTCGCATCACTTTTAATGACATATAATATTTAAATATAAAATAAATAAAGTCGAAATAAAAAAGTTCGTGAATCATTTTTTTATTAATAAAGTGGAAAAATAAAATATCCAATTATAACAAAAAGCTAAGTTAAGTTATAATATGTTTTGATACATTGTTACATACACAAATACATGTTACATACTGTTTGCTTATTTCTTTCTTTTATTGATAATGACTGATATTAGTTTGTCGCTAGACATTGACATGTCTCTGACATTGCTTAAGGGCTATTAATCAATAATAACTGGAGCTGACAGTTTAACCTCCTCTCTGAAGGACGAAACTTAATTATTTTGTCATCAAGTGGTCACCAATCAAATGCGTCCTGGCATAGTTGTTTAGTTCTGGTATTTGACAAGATAATTTAAACATCATAGTCTTATTACATTACTAGCAACTGACCCTCGCTCCGCTCGGGTTAGTCCCTAGGTACGTTTTAACGGTTAGTATAGATTTCTCAAAGACGAGATATTTTCCCGCAGTAAAAAGTATCCTATATGTTGACCTAGAGAACCAGCTATCATCATACCAAATTACATCAAAATCTGTTCAGTGGTTTTCTTGCGATGCGTTTCTAGATAGGCAGGCAGACCGACAAAAATTCTAAAAACTATAAGCTCGGCCTCTGTATCGATAATAACGACGATTTCAATAAGACTTTCCAAAAAATATTTAACGTACAGATTCGACACAGTTAGAATTTTATTATATGTATGTAGATAGATTTTTTAAAATTTAAAAAAATTGTAAAACTATCTTTTCGGATTTTTCCTCGAAAAAATCCGAAAAGATAGTTTTATTTCAATGTCAAATATTCGCGTAAATCTAAGAAAGTATTAATAAAATTGTATTATAAATTATATATTTTCTTTTTCAAAACATGTATAATCGTCCATGTTTAATTCTTCATTAATATATTTTAGGCTGACAGTAACACAATAACGCACAACGTCCATTGATGCTATCTTTAGATAACATAATCCACTTATCTAATACCTTTAAACGAGCTATTCTTGTATATTTACTTGTTTATTTATACCGGCGATCTCAGAAACGTCTCTAACGATTTCGCTGAAATTTGGTTTATGCAGGTTTTTGGGGGTAAAAATCAATTTAGATTAGTCTTTTGTCTGGGAAAACGTGTATTTTCGAGTTTTTAGCGGTTTTATTTCGCATTATTCCACGCAAAATATGGTCGCTAATTCCACACGATCCGGCATAAGCATCTTGGCCAAGTGAGCAAGGCACAAGATTGAC
Organism: Fabriciana adippe; assembly: GCA_905404265.1. NCBI lineage: Eukaryota > Metazoa > Arthropoda > Insecta > Lepidoptera > Nymphalidae > Fabriciana > Fabriciana adippe. The sequence continues at coordinate 2,699,082 of FR989993.1, forward strand.
AATCACAGGTGCCCAGGTTCATATCCTGGTTAGATACAAAGTTTTTACTTTTGTTTTATTTTTGTATTTATTAACGTTTTTAGTTTTTTTTTGTTTTTAGGCCAAATTAAAAAGAAATTTGAACTTTTGGCCAAAATCTCCGAGAGAAGCTCGGTTGCCTAGGTACTTTATATAATTTCCATAGTTAAGATCACTTTTTCATATATCAAGAAGAATGCAAATGAAGTGATCATCTAGTGAAGTCTAAGGGATGCGTAGTCGGCCTTTGCAGAGTTTTCCTTTACACTATAACGTCTATATTTCACAAGGCTTTGACCCATTTCATAAAATTTATATACATAAATTTTTTTAAAGCGTAAATCTATTTAAAATTAAGTCTAAAGAAAGTTCCTACTGAATACGTTATCTCATTAAATATTCTTTCACAGTTTTAAAGTACCATCAACACTACTTAAAATAATTCTGGTCTTTTTTTTAATTTTATGATTCTGCCATGAAATTTTCCAAATCACACCTTCCTTTAGAAAATAAATTAATACATTACGACATATTATTAACTAAAAGCTTCTGTAAATGTGTGTTGAAGTAAATTATTTTGAATATAATTTAACTATCTCAGAAGAATATACTACTGAAATTATATGTACATCAGCAAAGCAAGCAAATTCCTACGTATTCCACGTATTACGCGTTGATATACGTAATAGATAAAGCAGACTACACCAGATATTGTACAGAGTGCTCAAGTTTTCAACATCACAATTCATATAATACATTCTTTTGAGACGAATATTTGACATTTTAAATAAAACTATCTTTTCGGATTATTTCGCTGATTTATTTTGATTCTTGGTTCCCGACGTTTCAAATGCTTTGCAGCAATCATGGTCACGGGAGAGACTAAGGTTTTAGACGTCACTACACTGTCTGTAACAAGTATATAACGCCTTTGAGATGTCCAATGCAAAAAAATCCGAAAAGATAATTTTATTTAAAATCACAATTCACATTCTAATTTCAAAATTTTGTTTCCCGTCGTAGACTATAATAACAAAAAAATTATAATTGCCATAATTACTTAAAATTAACAATAATTTTTGAATAATAAATTATATGTAGGTATATTGTATAACTTTGTAGAATTTCATATTTATAAGTGGTACGGCGTACCACGGCGTAAGGATTTGGTATTTCCCAAAAATATTGGGTCCAATTGGATGACAATGGATCGTAAAAAAAGGACAGTTTTTTTTTTAATGAACCCCGAGACTACTTCAAAGTTTCGTATTTTGCTAATCGTGCCCACTTACAGAAACTCTTGTACGGTGTCAATGTACCTACTGACAGTATCCGCCGGGCCGACACCAACCGATTTTCCAAAGTTCACAATGTTTTTAATAAATATTGCATAATTTTTTTTTACAAAAAGCGGATTTAATACTAATAGGTACTATCATTCTCTAATAGTCCTTTAGCTCATGCAGAAAATCAATTACAAAGGTATTTCTAAACTAGCGACTCGCCGACGCTTCGCTCGGGTTCGTCCCTAGATTGCTCCCCCTTACGAACTTTTATCCCCATTTTCACCCCATTAAGGGATGATTTCCGAAATAAAAACTATCCTATGTCCTTTCCCAGGGTCTTAAACTATATTCTTACCAAATTTCATCTAAATTGGTTCAGTAGTCTCGGAGCTTATTCGGTACAAACAAACAAACAATCTTTCCTCTATATAATATTAGTATAGATTTTACGCAAACAATTATAGAATTCAAAGGTAAATGATGAGACCGAGACTGTCATCGAATTATTTTGGAAAGTTTCCAAACGTATCACATAAACTGGAATATCTTTAGATTTTCCTAACATTAGAAGTTGTAATATAACCGTGTAGCTTCTGTTAATTATGATGTTCAGAAGATTTAAAATAATGAACTTTAAATTGACATAACAATAGTATGGGACTACTTATATCTTTGAACGTCTATATTTTAACTTTAAATATAAGCCAACTCTGTGATTTTAAAAATACTGACCGAAAACAAAGATTTTTGTACTGATATATTATATATAATACGTTATACGTTATAGTAAATTACTAGCCAAAGTTTAAGTCTTTTGAGAACATGTTGGATCTCTCAGACATGCAGGTTTCCTCACGATGTTTCCCTTCACCGTTAAGACAGGTGGTAATCATGTTGGAAATGATTCGAGTTTAGGCATAATGTAGTACAAATTAGTAATTAAGGCATGGACATACATATATATGTATTATGTCGTCCAAAAATGACCAAAAATTCTGTATACTAGCTTACATAGCATCACGTCCACTATTATATCTTCTAAATGCACGGCACGTTTAACAAAACACGTATTTCAGCGTCCTTTTTTAAATATAACCTGAAAAAGTACAAAATGCTTACAGAAAATATTATATACTAATATATAAATAATATTTCTCAGGAAATGCCGAATTAAAAAAATATCAGGTGAAACCGGAGTAGGTCAATATTTTCCTCGTGAATTCATAAATCATACATAAATGTTTAAATCAAGATAACATCAAAATATAATCGTAGAATCAATAATATAATATGTAAATTAAACTGTATATTTGTATAAGTTGTTAGTAAGAGTACCATTTAACTATTTTGGGGGCCGTAACATTTAATTGGTAATTACATACCTAAAGCTAGCCTTGAAATTTTACTTTAACATGTTTCGGGCATGATCTTATGTTTTTTTACGCTATATAATCAAAGTAACAATATAAGGCGAGTAGTTATATGTTTTCTTTACTCGGACTATTATTACCTATAATGGTGAAAGTTTTTATGTGTGTATGTTTGTTTTATCACGTTGAAACAGATGGATTTCGTTGATACTTAGTATATACCTGGAGTAATACGTAGGCTACCTTTAGGCACTCAAGCGAGGGGAAGTCGCTTGCGCAGATCATATCTATACTAATATTATAAATGTGAAAGTTGTAAGTATGGATGTATCGATGTATGTTTGTTAGGTTTGTTACTCTTTCACGCCAGAACGGTTGAACGGATCTGGATGAAATTTGGCACAGAGATATATTATAGTCTGGAATAACACATAGGCTATTTTTTATTCCGGAAAATTGTACGGTTCCCGTGCAATAGGTTTGTTTTTGTTTTCTTAGGGACGAACCCGAGCGAAGCGAGGGTGAGCCGCTAGTAATACTATACTAGTCGCTAGTATGAAATATAAGTTAGTGATTAAATTTCACTGTCCATGTTAAATTTTAACATAGCCGTGTTAAACAATTAATAGACATAAGTTCGTTTCTACCTAAACTACGTTCTAACTTCGGGTGAAAAGCCGAATAACGACATTCTAAATATTATTTATGACTTATGGCTTATAATAAACCTGTCTAAGGAAATTAATGGAAAAATTAAAGATAACTTATTAAATTAATAACTTTCTTTCGTTAGATGTTGAAATTTCGCACTCATACGGCGTAAGATATTATACTATACTATTAACCATACAGATATTTGTTACTGTACAAAGTACACATGTAGACCCGCTACCTTGGCCGAAAACAAAAAAAAAAAAACAAAATACTCAATTAATTTTACATGGGAAAAAACCAGAAGTTACAAAAATGATGATGAAATAGATAATACTATAAATTAATAAAATTTTGGCATAACTTCTCATTTTTGTAATCGGTATTTGTTGAATTATTGAGTCATGAACTTGGCGTGGAAAATACATTAAGTTAAAAGGATTAATGTCACGTTTCTAGCAAATATGCCTGTATTTATTATAATTGCTGAAAAGTTTTATAATTATTAGGTATTAAAATTTTGTATTGCATTTATCGATCGAATGGCCGCCACTAAATGCACTATCTCACCGTCACGCAATATGTCCCTATAAATCGGCTAAACGTGTTTTATAAATAAGGTTTCATGATATAATAGATTTTGCTGTTATGTAAAACTGTTACGAGGTTAATAAAATTTAGAATCGGACTATTTAACGTTCAGATTTGTACTACTTTATTTTTCTACTGTTCATTGCATTTACTAAATATTCGTATTCTATAAGTTTCTTGTCAAAATTGTGGCATCCTATGAGATAGTCATATGGGTATGTATGAAAGAAATATACCCTAAATACACATATATTCAGTCTTTTTTAACGTCCCACTGCTGGATACAGGACTCCCTACAATACGAGGGGGATCAGGCCATAGTCCAACACGCTGGCCGAGTACGGGTTGACAGACTCACATGTCTTTCGAAAACTTGCTAGGTTATCTCAGACATGCAGTTTCCTCACGATGTTTTTCTTCATCGTAAAACAAGTGGAATAGTAATCATGTTCGAAACGATTCGCATATGAAAATATCAGAGGTTCGAGACCCAGGATCTGAACCCGCTTCAATCGATTTCCCAAGCGAGCGCGATACCACTATGGTACCACTGCCTTACTCATCTATATATAATAATAATTATAAAATTACTAACAAAATATGCTTTTGACCAAACTCTTTATAGCTATCACAAAATTAAATACGCTGCTTTCTAAGTTTAACTATCTATGACCATAAATACTAAGGTTAAACAAGTTTCCTTTCTCCTTACATACATATATTGTGGATTTTTGTGTCCCATATTGGGCGACATCCAAAACGTACTTTATGGGATAATAAAATGTAGCCGTCTAAGATTTTATTTTATTTTTTTTATATATTAGCATAATAACTTCGTTATCATCGAAATTCATTGATATTATAAATTAGAAAGTGTGTTTGTTTGTCTTTCTTTTGTTTGTTCTCTTTGTATCATCATATGGAGGGAGAGATTGATATGATAATTCATGTGGAGATAGATGGAGGGCTAGAGAGTGATATAGGTAAGTAAATATAAATAAATAAATATGTTGGGACATTAACACACAGCACCATCTATTTCCATGGTAAGCTACGAGGTCTGTGTTATGGATACCAGATAGTTTATACACTACACATATATAACTTTAAATACATACATATTATAAATATAAACACCCATGACTGGAGTACAAATATTCGTGCTCATCACACATATGCCTCCAGCGGAATTCGAACCCGCGACCGCTGGCACAGTAAGTAGATTCACTACAAACTGAGCCAAACGTGTCGTTATAAGTATTATTTTGTTTTTATTTTGTTGTTATTTAAGAAATAGAATAATAAACAAGTTAATAATAATAGCAGTTAAAATTAAGCAAGAGTTGCAGAGTTATGGTAGCTGAATAAAGAAAACACATGTGAAGTTATACATATGATACATTCATTCAAATTCTAAATACTTAATATAAGTCAGATCTACACCGTAGTGCGTAACAGATCGTTGTCGTAGCATTTTGAACTTTACTATAAAGCTCTTAGTAACATGGACAAATGTGTTTTATCAGTAAATTGTTATCATTTTCACTACGACGTTCTTACGTAACATTAGTTACGCCCTTCGAGCCTCATTGAAAATGTCAATGACAAATAAATCAATTCTAACTGTATAAGTCCATATCACTTTCTTTTGTTTACATATGTTTAAGAAATTTTATGTATATGAATTAGATGTTTATATATATTTAAAAGAATTTGTTTAATAATTACTATTTTCACTATTGCAAGATAGACTATAAAATGAAACGAATTTTTTTATAATATTTGTTACTGGGTACGTGGATTTTGTTCACAATTTCACGGGTTTTAATATTTTTGCGCGGAATCCTGATTTTTTTCTTAAATAATAGTAGCCTACGTTACTCCTAATAACATAAGCTATCTGCCAGTGAAAGTCCCATCAAAATCGGTTCAGTTGTTTCGGAGATTAGCAGCAACAAACAGACAGTCAGACAAATTTAGATTTTTTTTTCTTATCAGTACCGTATATACTTGTATATTTAGTAAAGAACTGTTATTTTGACATTACAAACAGACACTTCAATTTTATTTATCTGTATAGATATATCAGATTAAAAATAATATCGGATATATAATTTATGTATAACGTATATCTGAAATTAAAAAAAAATACATGAAATATGGAGCACCAGTCATAAATTCTAAACATTTAATTTTATTTACTATAATGTATGTACATAGATTAAAAAGTCTTCATATCAATCTACTCGCACTTGACGATTTTATTGTATTTGGCAGATATTTTGCACGTGATGTCCTTCTCAAGGACTTCATTGGGTAAAATTAATAAATGTACACTATCGTACTGGCAAACGGCCAGAGAAACAATACTTTATTCCTCTGTCGCATTGTTATTTGCAATAATTCGGTGTCAAGCAATTGTTTAGATTTAGATTCTTATTTCAATTTTTAAAGCACGTTTCACGATTTCTGGGAAAGTTAATTTTGCTAGTAGAATTTCTAAAAGAAAATATCTATACTAATATTATAAATGTGAAAGTTTGTGAGTATGGATGTTTATTACTTTTTCACGTGAGAACGGCTGAACAAATCTGGATGAGGCACAGAGATAGATTATAGTCTTGAATAACACAGAGGCTACTTTTTATCCCGGAAAAATGTACGGTTCCCGTGGGATAGGTTAGTTTAAGTTTACCTAGAGTCGAACCCGAGCGAAGCGAGGGTGAGCGCTGAGGTATTCGCGAGGATACATAATACATACGTTTTCTGTATAATTCAATGGAGATTTCATAATAGAGATGATATTATATTACCTTGACAATAAAATATATTTAAGAAAAATAAAATAATAATAAATTCTTTTTGAACAATTGTAATTATCTTAAATGAGACCAGATTGTTAAAATATTTTTAATTAAAATTATCATTGTGTTGCTAATGCAACGTTATTCAGTGCAGTAGTAATCGGGTGCGGCGGAAGTCCGCTTTGTTCGTTAAATTCGTTCAGCGCCATTTAGATAAGCGCAGATTAAAAATATGACATTGAATCTGTTATACAGTTAATATTATCTACAGTTGTTCTAGGATCATTGTTTTCGTTGAATTTATATAATACTATTCACACTAATATTGTAAATGCGAAAGTACCTCTGTTTATTTGTTTGTTTGTTTGTTACCTTTTCACGACTAAACGTCTAAACCGATCGTAATGAAATTGGCAAGAAGATAGGTTATATCCTGGGGAAAGGCATAAGATAGTTTTTTCCCGGAAATCATCTCTTAAAAAGGGGAGTGGAAGTTGATATTATGGAGAATTAATAATTTCAAGTTTTTGATGTAAAACTCATCGTACCTATGTATTTAGGTTACAGTCTATTTATCCCATACTAGCGAATCACCATCGCTTCGCTCGGGGTCGACCCCGAGCGAAGCGCATGCCCCCCATACTAACCATCCCCATTCTTATCCTCATTATCCTCATTATTTCATCCCCATTTTCACCCCCTTAAGGGATGATTTCCGGGATAAAAAGTATCCTATGTCCTTTCCAGGGTCTCAAACTATCTTCTTACCAAATTTCATCTAAATCGGTTTAATAGATCCAGAGATTACCCCATACAAACTCACAAACTGACAAAGTTTTACCTCTTTATAATATAGTGTATACTAAGCGTCAAAACGTACCTAGGGACGAACACCGACCAAAGCGAGGGTGAACCGCTACTTATTATATAAAAACTCGGAGAAAATGTACATCGAAAAATTGTTATATTATGCATATTTCGACCATAAAATCTAATCTAGAGCATGCAGGACACGGTTTAGAATACACTTTTTATATGCATAGAATACGGGATGATTAAGAGTTGAGTTGAGATTGACATCACTTTTATTGTTCTAGACGCTCTATCTATCTTATTTTGTAAGTCTCGGTATGCATAGTAATTTTATAACTAGCGATTCACCCTCACTTCGCTCGGGTTCGTCCCTAGGTACGTTTTAACGGTTAGTATGAAATACAAATCTTTGAATTTCTCGACTTTTCTGTGCTATAATATGCATGTATTTTACATGTAAACCTTCCTCTTGATTCACTATATCTATTAAAAAAAAACGCATCAAAATCCGTTGCGTTGTTTTAAAGATCTAAGCATACATAGGGACAGAAAGCGGGAAGCGACTTGATTTTATACTATGTTGTGATAAGATTGGGTCAGAATAAAGACCCAAAAATAAAATGCTATTTATTTGTTTACATTAGTTTATCGAAAGCTCGATGAAAGAAAACATTACCTATAGCTTTTACAAGCTCTATATCCCATTATCAAGGTGACATACCACTACATAGTTGTAAATGGAAAAACGTTGTTTAAACTTTCGTACCAATCATTATCGGATAACAAATAAAAGTTTATTTCATATTAAATAAATAAAAAGTTTCAAAACATTTTTCTACAAGAATTTTCATTGCGGCCAGTAGTTTATTCAGTCTACTGTGTTATTAATTATACTGGATATTTATTATATTTATGGTAAAGTATAGTGTTTGGCTTTATTTTACACTTTTTCTATTTACCAGGTATCGAAGTATGGAGGATACAGAAGAATAAAATAAGATTCTTATACTAATACGAGAGAGACTTCATGTAAAAAAATATATATTAAAGAGTGCATGAATGCGCAAGAAGTAAAACTTCCGTAGGTTATCGGTACTCTTTATGAAATTCAATTTATGTTTTAAATGATTAGGATAGGTGAGATACTAAAAATATCGCATATTAGGCATATTGTCTGTATTCAGCCCTTTTTTTTAACGTCCCACTGCTGAGCTCGGGCCTCCCTTCAATACGAGGGGAATCAGGCCATAGCCCACCACGCTGGCCAAGTGCGGATTGGCGGACTTCACATGTCTTTCGAAAACTTGTTAGATTTTCTCAGACATGCAGGTTTCCTCACGATGTTTTCCTTCACCGTAAGGCAGGTGGTAATCATGTTAGAAATGATTCGCACATGAAAATGTTAGAGGTGCAAGACCCGGGATTTGAACCCGTTTCACTCGGTTTCCCAAGCGAGCACGTTACCTCTGGGCTACCACTGCCTGTACGGTATATTACAATCATATATTTATAGAATATCATTAAGGAAAGAATATAATATTATATATCATTTGTCAGACAATAACAACGGTTACCATGGTAACAAACGTACGTACATTTTTTCGTAACGCATTCACCAGCTTACCTCCCAAGTCAAGCGTGCGTAAAGAAGTTTTACTTCAAAAACTAGCAACCACTCGTTATTCTTTAACGAAATTACTTTTCGGACTAATTAGTTACAATTTAATCGTTTCAATGTTAAGTAAGGTATCTAATAATTTGTTTATTGTAAATTAATAATCTTAACCTTTCAAAAAAAAAAAAAACCAGATTAAATCCGTGAAAAAATCCGAAAAGATAGTTTTATTTTATAATCTCAAATACTCATGTAAATCTAAGACAGCATTAGGTATTATGCTTATGTTTTATTTGATTGTTAAAAAAACAGTTCTTAATAGTTTTTCCCATAACTTATAAGTAGTTTAAAATACCGTAACGTCGTGCACCACGTTTTTATCATCATTATCTGTATAAAGGCACATTTTCATAGAAATAGTTTCTCGAACGATTTGAGATGAGAAATCGTATTTTAGTATCAAACTAGCGACTCGCCCTCGCTCGGGTTCCCATTTCGCTCGGGTTCGTCCCTAGCTTGCTTCTCAATATAAACTTTCATATCCATTTTCACCCCCTTAAGGGATGATTTTCGGGATAAAAAGTATCCTATGTCCTGCCCAGGGGTTCAAACTACCTTCTTACCAAATTTTAAAAAATATCTTCTCAAGAAAAAAATTGAAAAATCTGGATTTGTTCTATTTCTTTTCTTACATGCCACTGACTCGGTTTTTAGCATGTTTTTTCTATGTACAGACATTCTACCTCTACAGTTTTATTATATGTATAGATGTAGAAATCGCCATACGATAATCATATTTAAACAACAAAAAAATATAATATGGACTACAAAATTATCTCACGAGATATCAAATCATTTCTTCTTTGAATATAATTATTAACTAACGTCTTTTTTTACGTTTCATTTTATTAGCTCTATTCTTAGAAGAGCAGAGATAATTAAAATACGCTCACCCACTGCGCTCATAATGGCGATTGACACACGAATTTAAAAGACATGTATGTATTTGCTTTCGAGTTTTATTTACACGGAGATCGTGTTCAAAGACCAGGCGATTTTGATACTTTTCCATACCAAGCTTACATGGCTCTATTATGCTATATCTAATACTTTCTTAGATTTACGCAAATATTTGACATTTAAAATAAAACTATCTTTTCGGATTCTTTTTCAAGATTTTTGAATTAATTTTGTTATTTTGTGGGTAGGCTGTCTGTAACAACTATATAATGTCTTTGAGACATCTAACACCTTAGTCTCTCCCGTGACCATGATTGCTGTAAAGCAGCGGTCGGCAACCCGCGGCCAGCGGGCCGCATGCGGCCCGCGAGCTGCCTCCATGCGGCCCGCGACTGTTTTATAAATAAAACTTTGTATGCTTTTTAAGTACTCTTTATGCGTACTTTATTTTTGTTTATGCGAACATTTTCAATTCGTAATTACCGAAAAAATAAATATGTTTCTCGTCTCACAGATGAGCATTTAAGAGCCATTTTAGGAATTGTCACATTGAATTTTGTAGTTTACATATTTTGTGGTAGGTATAGGTTTTTTTGCTCATTCCTTTAAATAAAACACAAATAAAATGTTTTTTTTTTTTTTATTTTTATTATCACAAGTGCGGCCCGCTTTTACTAGATATTGCCACCTTGTGGCCTCTGCCTGCTGAAAGGTTGCCGACCGCTGCTGTAAAGCATTCGAAACGTCGGGAAGCAAAAATCAAAATAAATCCGCTAAAAAATCCGAAAAGATAGTCTTATGTTATATCTCTCATTTAGTTGAGCCGAAACAGCGTGATAATTTTTTTTTTACTTAGTGACCTAAGTAAAAAAAATATTATATTAAAAACTAAATTATAATACCTATAATCTAGGTTCTCCTAGTTTAGGTGTCAAGGGAACCTATTTCTGTACTTATTATGAGTTTATGTTTTCGACAAGTATATTTGTTTGTACTGTAATAATAAGTAAATAGTTAAGTTCTTATAAAACTACCATACGAGTTTCGAGTTTCGAGAAAAGAAACATCGTATAACCGTCCATCGTATAGCCTTGAGCAGTAAGTTAAGCCATACTCTTTATACAAATTATTAATATGTAATTATTTGTCGTTATAATGTTAAATATTAGTATACAAGATTTGCATGTATATTTTTTCCATAGAACTCATAAAACGAATAAAATATTTCCTGTGGGGTTGAGTCCATTAGGACGGCACTTACACACCATAAAGCCAAGGGTGAACCAGGCTAGTGGGCCACGGTCGTTGGTGGCGGAAATTCGCCAAGGCTTATTTTTGGGTGGTCAGATATTATTGTTTGATGTCAACTTAAGAATCACTTTCTTTTATGTTTTTTAATCACTTAGAAACCACTTGTATATGGAGAAATTACTTATACATTATATTTATATCTGTTTAAGATGAGTTATTCTTACATTCTTGCATAACATCGTGAAATATTTCATAAGAAAATAATCGTTATGCCAAGCTAACAGCTTTTCTACAATTAGTAAGTTTTCTACATATATATATATATATATATATATATTTATATATATATATATATATATATAAAAGTCAAGTATCACGTACTAGCTACACTTTGAAGCTTATTCGTTTAATTTAGTTTATTTACTTAATATCGCTACAGACCTTTTCTTGGTGCCCGGCCATTTAACAGAATTGAAAAAGTTTTATCTAGATGACTATAAAAAACCAAAATCAGACCAGTTAATCATTTTATCACAATCGTATTTTATCGTATTCAGCCCTTATTTAAGGTCCTACTGATGGGCACGAGCCTTCTTTTATTACAAAGAGGATTGGGCCATAGTCCACCACGCTAGCTAAGTGTGGGTTGGCGGACACATGTCTTTCGAAAACTTGTTAAGTTCTCTCATGCAGGTTTCCTCATGTTTTCCTTTATCACCAGACAGTGATGTTGTAGGAAATAATTAGCATATGAAAATATCAGAGGTGCGAAACCCGGGATTTGAACCCATGACATGACTCGGCATGACTCGGTTTCCCAAGCGAGCGCGACACCACTGGATATACCATTGCCTTATATTACTATCACATAAATATTTAAGTTGAATCATGGAACATCAGGTAAGATCAATTACTTTGGAGAGTGCCAAGAATTTTAACCTCAACAGATTTGAGGTTTGGAATAATTTTCTCAATAATATTTTCCCAACAAATATTTTCGATGTGCTTCGACTGAATTATTGTGCTCTATAACAAAATTATTATTCTAATTTTTATAAAAGGATAAGAACTGACTTAATATTCTTTGCTCTTTTCCAACTTACAATAAATGTTTATTGCCTTTGTCGTCTTATTGTAAAATCATTTGGCAGGTGCGTTAACTCGCAAACGGTTTGAAAAAGGTTTTATTATTTACTAGTGATCGCCGCGTGGTTGAAAATCAACCATAATTCATTAAGTTATATATTTATTGTCTTGCGTACATTACAATATTAATCTATTCTCAATTTGAGCACAGACTTTAACAATAAACAAAAGAGTATATATGCGTGTGTAGGTCAAATACATAGTAGTGTGTGTAATGTTTTTTATTGATTTAATGTATTTTTTACGCATAATTAAAAAAAATTGCATTCTGCACTCCTTCTCCATATAAACTATAAGTGTGGGAAATTTCATACTCCTCCGTCTGCGCAATTTTCGTAAATAGGAGTACAAAATTTTTGCTTCACGTATTAATATATAGATACTATAGCTTACATCGTTATATAATTGTAAAAAAAAACATCCAGCTCCAAAAAACTAAAATTTAGTATAAAAAAATTCAATATATCATACCTACGCTTGGCGTGACGTCACAGTATACAATACACAGAAAAATGACGACGTAATTTGTAGCGACAAAATCGGTAATCGCTCTGTTATGATATAGTCTGATGTAATATTCGGTCTGACCAATAGCGTTGGGTTTCAACTACTTTGAATTTCCCACCTATATTAGCTTTTTTTAATAATTATTTTCTCAATCAAAAAGAATTTACATTAAAAAATATTGATAAAGGCTTAATTCAAAAGCAATAAATAAAATAAAAATAAAATATTTCACCTTAATTTAAATCGCACGCATATTCCCATATTCGCATATTATTTTCTTATTCTTTATTAAGTTCAAAACTTTAAGTTAAGTTAGTTACTAACTGTACATTTGAACTTGTAGTAAGTTAAGTCAATAATCGTTAACAAGTAGGTTAACAATGGAATTAAATAAAATGCTCGCAACAATGTAAAGTACCCTTGTTAATTTCCCATCTTTGAAGAAATCCTTTGATACTGAAACTAATGCTTTAATTACGTCCGCTTCGAGCTATAGTATCTTTTAGTAAATAATAAATATGTCTCTATATAATATATAAGATTCTCGTGCCACAGTGTTCGTAACAAAACTCCTCCGAAACGGCTTGACCTATTCTTATGAAATTTTGTGTGTATATTCAGTAGGTCTGAGAATATGAGGTAAACTATTTTTCATATCCCTAATTGATAAGGGTGGTCCACTCTAGGAACGAACCCGAGCGGAGCAAGGGTGAGTTGCTAGTTCTAGAGTAAAATTCAAATATCATAAGATGATTTAATGAGGCCATCAGCTCGAAAACGACAACAATATACATAAAAATATTTTTTATGATATATTTTTTTTTATATTTCCATTTTGTATCTTTTTCTGTATGATAGCACAGACACAGTCATCTTAAGCATCTTAACTCAAGAATACATACATATACCTATTTGTCTAGACTAATATGTAATATTCTATATCCAAGAAGGATACAATCTGAAATTAGTCAATCTTTTAAAAATTCATCTCGAGAGACACTTGTGTCGACGTAATAAGCAAGTGAAGCTGTGGGTGCAAAAAAATTTGCAAAAATAATAAATAAATATGTTGGGACATTAGCACACAACACCATCTAATTCTATGATAAGCTATGAGGCTTGTGTTATGGATACCAGATAGTTGATACACTGCACATATATATTAAATACATACATACGTATTATAAATATAAACACCGATGAAGGGTGTACAAACATTTGTGCTCATCACACAAATGAATGCCCCAGCGGGACTCGAACCCGCGACCGCTCGCAGTAAGTAGGGTCACTACAAACTGAGCCAAACGTGTCATATAATTTCCATACAACAATTTACAGTAAAACTTTATATTCATTATACATAAAATGTACCTATTTTTCTCAAATAAATTTCTAACCACGTCACTATACTGATTTACCTAAATCGACATAATCAGCCTATTGACAAATTACTTTCAAGAACGAATGTCGCAAGCTTCATACTTTGTAGTTTGATTGGTCCTTTGCCAAGTACCGTTGACTTAATTCGATCGAACTTTGTTTCCATTTAGAAACATTCAATAGAATATTCATTGGCCTATATTATTTGGCTTAAAACAGTTTTAAAATTGTGAAACTCATTTAAAAAGTTGTAAAATTTTATCGTTTTTATATTATCCACATATATAGTATGTGTATATTAAAAGATAAATAAATAATATTGAAAAATATTTTTATTAATGAACTATGCTTTTTGAAGTTCTACTTCTTTTGGCACGTTTGGAAAAAATTATGACAGTAAAATTTTTACGATGCGCGCGCACACCGACAGCCAGAAAGCGACATGATGAAGTTAGCTGCATTCCTTTTACAAATAGAATTGTGACATACGGGGTGAAATCTTCAGCTATTTTTGTTCTGTTACGCCAAAGAAGTATAACTTCTTACGTACGTACATAAGTACACACACACGTTTTTTTATACAAAATAAATGTTGTATGATCAATACAAACATATGAAATTCAAGAACAAAACTCAGGACGCGACTAACTGGAAAAAACTGAAGCCATTATATTAATATGTACTTTAAAGAGTAATTTAACTTTGCTTGCTATCTGTAAATTTATAGTTTAATGGAACGTTTATTTACATCTTCGTTGTCGCAATTAATATCATTCTTGAAAAACATATATAAAGTTTCATAGTACATAATGTTTCATACACTTTCTATACAATAAGTTAAATAATCACGTATGACAATACCCTGTGCTGCCTCGATAGTTTTTCAACGATCGATATAACCTAGGTTAGTGTCGAGTTACGTACTAAAATCCCTTTGGGAAAAGTCAGCTGGTTACTTTGTGGAAAATAGTTTATATAAGTTTTTTAATATCTCCTTTATGGGTAACTTTAAAACATTACATCTATACATATAATAAAACTGTAGAAGTCGAATGTTTGTACATAGAAAAAAAAGCTAAAAACCGAGTCAGGGGTGTAAGAAGAGAAATAGAACAAATCCAGATTTTTTTCATATTTTTTGTTTGTCTGTCTGTTTATCTATTTGTCTGTTTGTATTATTGTGTATAGATAAGGTAATTCAAGATGAAGGTTTATGCGTATAATACATTAATATTATAGTACAGAAAAGCTGAGAAATTCAAAGATTTGTATTGTGCGCTTACATTGCCTACGAACCGAGGCGAAGCGAGGGTGAGTTAATAATAATAGTCCTGGATATAGCATATTAATTGTCATATGGGATGTTTATATGTCCTGGATATTGTTATATAATTAATAGTTTTTTTATAATATTAGTACATAGGACGAAGTGACTTAGCAGTGTTCGCCGTTTTTATCCGATTCGCTTTCCACTGCCTACAGAAAAATGCATACTACGATATTTTCCAGCGCCATTCTTTTATTTACTGGATCAAAATAATCCACTAATATTTTAAATATTAAAGTTTGTTTGTTGGTTTGTTAATCTTTGACGCAGTAAGAGAGTGATGGTTCCATGTTTTTATTATATTGTTTACAGAACAGAGATGCTATAGTTTTTTTTATTTCGGTACATCAAGATTTTCCTATGCGTCATCAGTATATTACTATAAAATACAAAATCTCTGAAGGAGGTCAAAATAAGTCGCTAGATATTATAGCCCTTTCTAGTAACAACATTTGTCATGAAATTTCAATTATAGGTTTTTAGTTACTTTACAAGACAGCTAATCTAATCGCGGAAAGCATTTCAAAACTGAAATTATAATTGTCACCGCTGTATTTTTTTACCTCGTACGAAAACCAAACCCGTTACCTACTACGGACATAAAAATTAATACATTCAAATAAAATATAGCGCTGTTATTATATTAATCGACTAGCGACTTACTCTCGCTCCCCTCGGGTTAGTCCCTAGTTACGTTGTAAAGTTTAGCTCAAACTTGAGACATTTTCCCGCAGTAAAAAGTATTCTATATGTTAAGCCGGATAAACAGCAATCTTCACATCAAAATCTGTCCAGTGATTTTATCGTGATGCGGTCACAGACAGACAGATAGACAGACAGACGGAGAGAGAGATAGACAGGCAGACAGACAGACAGACAGACAGACAAAAAATCTAAAAACTATAGATTCAGCCTCTGTATCGATAAAAATGTCTATTTCAATAAGAGTTCCCAAAAAATGTTTATGTACAGATTCAGCTTACAATTAAAATTTTATATACCTATGTATAGATGTATAGGTATAGATGTATAGGTGTAGATTAACCGTAAAACGCTTTTCAATTTATCTTTTACCCTAATAGTATATTTCACAGATGACACAAGTTAGCCTGTTATCCTTAGAATGTTTACGGGTTTACCCGATAAGTCAAGCTGAATAAGGGTGTTTTATCGATAATTTAGGATTACGCACCCTACTTTGATTTACGTTTTTTTACGGACATTGATTCTATCAGATAATTTAATAGTACTTTTTTAGAACTACGCAAATATTTGACATTTTAAATAAAACTTTCTCTTTTGTCATTTTCATTTTTGGTTCCCGACGTTTCGAATGATTTACAGCAATCATGGTTACGGGAGAGACTAAGGTTTTAGATGTCTCAAAAGTCATTATTATAATTCATTATTATTATAGTTGTTACAGACAGTACTAGGTACAGTAGGTATTTTCATATAAGTATGCTTTACTCTTATTTTTAACCGACTTCAAAAAGGAGGAGGTTCTCAAATCGTCGGAACCTTTTTTTTATGTGTGTTTACCGATTACTCGAAGACGCCTGAACCGATTTGGTAAATTCTTTTTTTGTTTCAAAGGGTATCCTTCCCCGGTGGTCCCATATAAATTTTATTGAAATCGGTCAAGCGGATTTTAAATAAATGGCTTAATCGTATATGTTTTTATTATTAAAAATCTTTCTTCTTACAAATTACCTGCTTATTACGTCTACACTAAAAATGGACAAATAAAAAATTAAAAAAAAAACCGACTTCCAGGCACTGAAAAGTAAAAAATATTTATTATATGTAATATTATATGTAAAAAATATTTATTATATATAAATATAAATTTTTATTATATGTACTCATGAAAACTCATATTATTTTAGAATTTTAAGCAACTGAAACATGTCGTTTACTATAAGAAGAATGTTCATCACAGATAGAATAACAAAAACATATTTATGATTGGGAGCTCTATATTAAAATCGTTTTTATATTTTCCATTGAAACGAAATATTTGTATTCGAAATGGTAATTTTGTGGAGTGTTTCTTGGCGTTTCCTTATCTAACAATTCTATCGATTTGAAAAGCATTTCTTGTAAGCGTTGCATTTACACATATTATTAATGATTTCCGTCTGTTTGTACAGTACTTACTGTGGATAGTAATTATTTTTTAGAAAATGTTATATTTTATATTATAATGGAACTACTACTATTATTAACATAATGTTATATTTTCACGATAAAACGGTAAGCTTGACGGATTGCGATGAAATTAAGTACACCGATAGAGACCTAACCTGGAGTAATATAGCGGTCGTCAGGCATCTAGGGAAGCACAATATCAAAGTTCAAACATATTATTTGTTAAAAAGATATCCTATTGTACCTGCATATTTTGGAACTTGGAAATTCGAGTGAGAGTAAAATAATTTGGAAGGCGAAGTAGAAAAAAACTTTGGATGACGTTTGAGGACCAAGTGTCCATTATACTTAAAAAAGATAAGGTCAAAATCTGGAGACCCCTCCATGAGCGTTTATGCATATGAATAGAATGATGA
This sequence comes from Fabriciana adippe, assembly GCA_905404265.1. Lineage (NCBI taxonomy): Eukaryota > Metazoa > Arthropoda > Insecta > Lepidoptera > Nymphalidae > Fabriciana > Fabriciana adippe. The sequence goes on from FR989993.1 coordinate 2,717,368, forward strand.
TAATGGAAGCGAAAAAAGTATGTAGAGATCTTAGCACTTAGCATTTTCACGTATGTACTTCATAGACTTCTACATGTCATCGCGACATGCGAGTGTATCCGCGGATTAATGCTATTTTTTGATACAAATAAGGTTAATATTATAATATATACATTACATGTGACAAACAGTTAATAAATGCGTAAGTCTTTTTTAAAATTTTATATTTCAACATAAAATCCATAAAATCAAAAATAAAACAAGTTTTTCGAACCTAAACGGTCTCAATTTCACAATTAAAGTATGGAAACCCTCGTGCAAGTCTTATTACATTGAAAGCGTAGACGTAAGTCGGGAGACGTTTTATTGTTCAGAAACAAGCGTAGTACTTAACGTATGGGACCAAGTTTTGTAATAAAAATAAGATCAAGAGATGTAGCACTTGGCTAAAAACGTAAAAATTCGGTCATGACAAGAATTACTTGTTTTTAAATTTTCTATGATTTGGTACACATATTTTCGTTTATCAATTGTGATTTTTATTTAATAAGATATAATATATAAGATATACAGAGTACTTTTATAATAAAACTAGCGACTCACCCTCACTCCGCTCGGGTTCGTTCCTAGTTACGTTTTAGCGTTTAGTATACATTTCTCAGAGATGAAATATTTTCCAGCAGTAAAAAGTGTCTTATATGTTGACCAGGATAACCAGCTGTCATCATACCAAATTTCATCAAAATCTGTATAATGGTTTTCTCGTGATGCGGTCACAGATAGACAGATAGACAGACGGACAGACAAAAATTCTAATAAATTATAAGTAGTATAAACTATAGATTCGGCCTCTGTATCGATAATAATGACTATTTCAATAAGATTTTCCAAAAAATATTTCATGTACAGATTCGGCACAGTTAGAATTTTAACATATGTTTAGATATACATATATAGATATGTTGTTGAATTTGACAATATCCATTTTAATTAGGCATTTCAAAAAGTTCTAAAAATGAATCGAATTGAAGAGTTGTTTCGCTCTTTAAGCTTTCATACTTATCATAACCTTACAAGTTACATTTTGTTACTGATTTTTATTCATTGCTAATGTTGGTTATCGTCTATATAAATATATTAATACCTTGTATAAATATCTTATTTATAACATTAATTCATAATTTTTAAAAATATGATAGTTTACAAAGTCAGTTTGAATATAAGTGACTTATGTAAGGGTATATAACCAGTATAAAAAAAGAAAAGAATAAATTATATCAGAATTTTTGTAGCAAGAAAGCAAGCGCGATTATAGAATTTAAAAATAACTCAAGACCGTTTCTTCGTCGCACTCGAAATATTTAATGCATAATTTGCGTCCGGACTGACAAAATAACTTGTTTTACGACAGCTATAAATTAAAATTCTTTATTATTTGATAAATTTATAAAAATGTTATTACAAAGCAAGTCAAGGTATATAAAATTCAGAAGAAGAAAGCAAAATGTTTTAGTAGTTTGACAGAACACATGCGGTGTGTCATCAATAATATTATAAACGTGAAAGTGTGTTTGGTTGTTTGTTTGTTTGTTTGTCCTTCTTTCATGTCAAAACGGAGTGACGGATTGGCGTGATTTTTTGTGTGGAGATAGTTGGAGGGCTGGAGAGTGACATAAGCTACTTGTTACCGCGGGAGATCATCTCAGATCCACGGGAAAACACGTTATAATACAACCCCAAAAAATATTTATGATTAGAATTACTTTAAACTTGGTACATATGCTCTTCGATACAATTAATTAATTAAGTGTTTTAGCATTTTTCGAAATTCCTCCCATAAAAGGGTAAAATAGGAGATGAAAGTTTGTATGAAACCTATCTTTTTTAGTTTTTTTTGCAGTTTTAGTGCGAGCGAAGCTGTGGGTTCTGCTAGTTCTTTATAAAACAATCAATTAAATTAATTGCTTTGAATTTTATTAAATAATCTTCTCTTTGGCCAAAATAAAAATTTAAATTTTATTATTTATGATTATCCATCAAACGACACCGAAATCTAAAAAAAAAAAACATATTTACGTTAAAATTAGTAATCATGGATGACAAATAAAGGTATAAATGTCTCATTATAACCTCTAATTGTAAGTTAAAACTAAAATCAAGTAACGTATTACTTGAATAAAGGAATGTGTGAGGCTATCGATTAATTAATTATTATGGTATTGTTTCATCCTTCCATCCCATAAATTTGGTGTTTCGAAAAATTAGGTTTACTTAAAATAAACTTAACAGTGGGGAATCCCCGTTGATATACACAAATAAGAAAATTTTACCTTATAAAGTAGTATAAAGTATAAATAAATATATAAAAATTACTATTAACTAGCATAACTAACAAAAATTTTATTATATTTAGTTTCGGAATTTATTTCGTAAAATATTATATTCTATATGAAATTTTTTAAAGTATATTATATTAGTATTCAATATTTTAATAAACCCAAGTCACGTAATTTTCGTTCATCATAACTAAATGCTTATCAGACGAGGATAGGATAAAAGTAAATTAGCTCCGCTTCTTACGAGTACTTTGTCAGACGTATTTCTAACATTTCATGAAAAATTTGGAGTAACTTGGGCGTTAATTACAACTGACAAAGAGAAAAATTCTTCTTCTAACACCATAGAAATTAGCTTTCGCTAAAGTTATTGCGGTTCGTCATTTAGAACTAAAAATTCCACTCTGAAATTCTAATGTTCTCACGGGGATTACGATGTTTATTAGAGACGACTGAACGATTCAATTTTAGATCCTAGCAAATATCATTTATTCTAAGTATGACCTCGTTTTGTCGCATCCAAAACCCCCGTTTTTGCATTGCTTTTTGATATAATTAGGCGTCAACAATGTTTGCTAAAGCTTACTTGTTGAATTAAAATTTATTATATTTATTCACTCGACGCGCGACTTATTCACGCGACTCACCCTCGCTTCGCTTCGGGTTCGTCCCTAGACAAAAACAGATCTATTCCACGGGAACCATACATTTTTCCGGGATGATAAATAGCCTATAGCCTTCCTTAGTTAACGGGCTATCTAATGCAAAAAGAATTTTTCAAATCGGATTAGTACTTCCTGAGATTAGCGCGTTCAACCAAACAAACGAACAAACTCTTCAGCTTTATAATATTATTATATACTAGCAGAACCCGCGGCTTCGCTCGCGCTAAAACTATAAAAAAACTATAAAGGTAGGTTTCATACAAACTTTCATCCACTATTACCACCTTATGGGATGAATTTCAAAAAATGCTAAAACATGTATTTGTTTAATTGTATTGAAGAGCATAAACAATTTTTTCCTCATATAAACAGCACAACCCCCTTTCACCCTTTTAAGGGATGAATTTCGAAAAAAAATGATATTTGTAATGTTTTCGTTTTTATTTTAAAGGTAATTACCATTTTCCGTACATCAATTACAGAGTTTCATACAAACTTTCATCCCCTGTTTGACAGATTTTTGGGATGAATTTCAAAAAATGCTAAAATACATATTTATTTAATTGTATTGAAGAGCATTAATATCAAGTTTCATCTAATTCTGATCATAAATAATTGTTTGCCCATATAAACTTTATAACCCCCTTTTACCCTTTTAAGGGATAAATTTCGAAAAACATCTAATACATATATTTCTTATTTTTCATCTTAAAGCTAAATACCACTTTCCGTGCATTTCGCGTTAAGAATGGCAGAGTTTCATACAATCTTTTATCTCCTATTTCACCCCTTTAGGGAATGAATTTCGAAAAATCTTTTCTTAGCGGATGTTTACATTATATAAGGAATGTGTCCTCCAAATTTCACGTTTCTACGACCAGCGGCTTAGGCTGTGCGTTGATCGATCAGTCAGTCAGGACCAAGCATTTTATGTATATATATAGATTAGTATAAATTATATTTGTTTAGTAAGTAAAAAAGGTTCATTACGCCTATTGTATCATCTAATAAATTTATTTGCGTCGATTTTCTCTTTACCTTGTACTGTTTTTCGAATCCATCTGTTACAATTTTGCTTTACTTTTCATGTAGGTATGCAAGATTAAGATTTTGTTGTATAAAAACTTATTATCATCATAAAAGACGGATGTTACTGGTTCAATTTCCGAGTAGAACGAACATTGAACGTATAAATGTTTGTATTTTTTTTTGTTGCGCTAAAGTTATAAAAATATTCAGCATAATCACGCGTTGAAAATATTTCGGTTAGAATAGTGAATACCTTAAGCCTGAGAAAAACTAGCAAAAGAAATACTCCGGGACTATTATTTGTTTCAATTTAAGAAAATAATCCGAAGAATCTATACGTTACTAGCGACTAACCCTCGCTTCGTTCGGGTTCGTCCCTAGCTTATCCATACTATATCCGTAGTAAAATGGATATAGTATGTTATCCTTAAGAGATAGACATATGCCATTTTAGACATTTTTGTAGAACTTTTTAAGACGTACAATACTGTAGTACATTATTTTGATCTATCTCATAGGGTTCAGCCAGCGTTTGCAATGTAAACGCAAAAATTGTGTTTATTTACGATATCACATTAGAAACTTCTAAAATTATCAGTGTTTCTCTGCTATATTATGCATGTATTATACATATAAACCTTCCCCTTGAATCACTCTATCCGTTGCGTAGTTTTAAAGATCTAAGCATATATAGGGACAGACAGCGGGAAGCGACTTCGTTTTATACTATGTAGTGAAGATAGACACGACTACATAGATAAATGATTTCATCAGACTAGAAAATTTAACAATTAATATTCTTACGTCCCTGTTAACAACTAGGCGGTTCCACAATCTCTTTTGTCAGTAACATTAAACTATTCTTTTATTCGCTTTAAAGGATTTGGTACAGCATTTGCGTCGTCGGATTAAACTATTTTCCGAGTGTCGTCTGTACACTAAATTCGTAAGCAAATTGGTCTTGTTAGTTGTTGTTTAAAATATAAGTACTTAAAACTTCATATTTTAAAACAGTCTGTTTCGTTAATATTGCATTTGTTTTTATTGTATATATTATATTATAAGAGTATCTTTTTATGCCCCAAAAAATATTTTAAGCGATACTAAAAAAAAATGAAATCATCCATTAAATTAAGCATTTACGTTTATATCCCCATTATCTCATTATCTATATTATGTATATCATTATAAATCATCAATATATTAAGATGTTTGTAAAAAAGAGCTTTATTTCTAGAAGGCAAATCTGAGACACATCTTGATACACACGAGTGAACTCGTAGGCAACAATGTAGTAACAAAAATAGAATTTACGAATCGTATTTTATTGAAGTTCAATAATGTATATTGTATACTATATTTAGGACTTTTATTAAATAAATATTTATGTATTTTAAAAAGCTGTTATTTATTCCATTGCTAAGCTTTTCCTGCACTGTAAAATATAAGTCAAGGATAACATTGTCATACTCGTTATTTTTGTTGCTCTATATGAAGGGTAGCCTATTTCATGTAATAATACTAGACCACACAACGTATCTTTTTGTAGGAATTTATATATAACTAGAGGACAAACATGCTGTCTAAATTTGAATAAACTGGAATGCCGTTTTTCCGAATTTCCCAATTTTGTTGGAACTATTACATTATTTTTTCCCTAAAAACCTTCAGACTATTAACGAGCATTAAAAAAAATTAAAAAATCAAAAAAGCCGACTTCATAAAAATAGAACTAAAATGATCAAAACAAGTTGACTATAATAGGAACATGTATTTGATATATTGAAGTGTCTGTTTGTAATGTCAAAATTATAGCTTTTTATTAAATGCATATGAAATTATACACGGTACTTATAAGAAAAACACAATTAAAAAAAAAACTTTGAATTTTTTTTTAAATTTAACCTAGGGACGCACCCGGGCGAAGCGAGGGTAAGTCGCTAGTAATAGTATAGGATTAGGTAAAACCGTAAAGGTGTGAAACCGCTCTTGAGAGTCCATTTTAAAAAAGTAATTTTAAAATATATCAAATAAGTAGGTATCATTTAAATGATTGTATTTTATTCATTTGCCGTAAATAAAAAAAATATGAATAAAACATATAAATAGACAATATTATGGTTGGTCCCATTACGAATATTTATAACCCAATATTTCAAGACTATGTTATTAGGTTTTATGTACGAGTATTTTCTTTCTTAAGATTTAAGAAAATTAGGTAAGTGCGAATCTGACTTAAGCAAATCCACAGCATAGAACATTACATTTTTTTTATCAAAAAGTATAAATCTGACTGCAGACATTGAGATAAACAATGGCACTTCTTAACAAATAGAAGTAAGTTATCTGACGACACGTTTGGCTCATTTTAAATAAAACTATCTTTTCGGATTATTTCGCGGATTTATTTTGATTTTTGGTTCCCGACGTTTCACGGGAGAGACTCTCCCGTGACCATGATTGCTGTAAAGCAATCGAAACGTCGGGAAACAAAAATCAAAATAAATCCGCGAAATAATCCGAAAAGATAGTTTTATTTAAAATGTCAAATATTCGCGTAAATCTAAGAAAGTATTACGTTTGGCTCAGTTTGTAGTGACTGCTAGTGTCGTAGTCGTAGTAGTAGTGTTTGTACTTGCTGGCCAGCGGTCGCGGGTTCGAGTCCCGCTGGGGGCATTCATTTGTGTGATGAGCACGAATGTTTGTACTCCATTCTGGGTGTTTATATTTATAATAAGTATGTATTTAAAGTTATATATGTATAGTGTATCAACTATCTGGTATCCATAACACAAGCCTCGTAGCTTACCATGGAACTAGATGGTGCTGTGTGTTAATGTCCCAACATATTTATATTTATTTGTGTGTAAAACTATTTCGTATTAGTAGTAGTTACTTTCGTTTGTTTGTTTATCAGTAATATCTGAAATTACGTATTTATTAAGTGCATTAAAAGCTATTTCGACTTTTGATAAACCATGAAAATTAAAATTAAAATTACATCTTATGTTAATGTAAAAAGTAAAACGTTTTAACGTTTAGTATAGATTTCTCAGAGATGAGTTATTTTTCCGCAGTAAAAAGTATCCTATATGTTGACCCGGATTATCATCTATCATCATTCAAAATTTCATCAAAATCTGTCCCGTGGTTTTCTCATGATGTGTTCCCAGACCGACAGACAGACAGACGAAATTTCTAAAAACTATACATTTGGCCTCTGTATCGATAATAACGATTATTTCAATAAGATTTTACAGATGTACAGATTCGACTCAGAAATTTATTATATGTATAGATATTGATAAATAGATATGTTGTTGAATTTGATAATATTCATTTTAGTAAGGCATTTTTCCGGGATAAAAGAAGCCTATGTGTTATTCCAGGCTATAATCTATCTCTGTGCCTTTCATCCAAATCCGTTCAGTCGTTCCTAGCGTGAAAGAGTAACAAACATCCATACTCACAAACTTTCTCATTTATAATATTAGTTTAGAAGTATAGATGTATAGAAGAATGAAATTCCACAACATATTTATTAACTTCTAGCGACTTACCCTCAATTCGCTCGGGCGCGTCCCTAGGTACACGGATTTTATTCACAATTTCATGGGTTTTCATTTTTTGCGCGGAACCCTAATCCTTTTTCTAAAATAAAAGTACTAAAGAGTAACTCCTTATAATATCAGCTATTTGCCAGTGAAAATCCCGTTAAAATCAGTCCAGCTGTTTTTTGAGATTAGCCGGAACAAGCCGACAGAAAGGCAGATAGACAGACGTAAATTTTAATAATTGTTTTATTCTTATTAGTACCATATATCATATACATTTAGTATAAAGCTATTATTTTGACATTACAAACAGACACTTCAATTTTATTTATCTGTATAGATCAGTATAATGATCATGATTCATGATGTTTAAACCAAAACATATATTTATTCATAAGGGACGCGGGAACACAAGTTCAGTTAATAATTAATTTCTTAGAAATTATCCTGGAGTGGATAATCTCCGTTTATCCGATATTAACTGGAAAGTTGGCGTACCGCAGTAATAATCCGCATTGTATAAAACACAAACAAATACGCGGTAACAGTTTATAGTATTTTATTCGCCTATTCTACTACGTTCTTGTATGATAAGGGCGGTTCTTTGTTAGTTTTTCTTAGATTAATGGTCAGGGTCGACTTACTAAATTATATTGTGAATGACGTGGAAATCATTTATTTTTTTGATAGAAGCAATGCTTGGGATATCTGAATTAAGAAATGCGTGTTTATAAAGGTGGTAAAATTTGTATGGGGAAAAAGATTTTTTGTGCGTCATATTAAAAAAACGCTCAGGCAAAGCCAAAGCAAAGCAACAATGTGCATGAGAAAATACTGGATTTGAGAACAAACTTAAACAAACTTAAAATTCACTTATACCTAAAGTTACTATGGGATAGGTATTATTTCTATGAATCATATAGTGTAACTAGCGACTCACCCTCGCTCCACTTGGGTTCGTCCCTACGTTTTAACGGTTATATATAGATTTCTCAGAAATGAGATATTTTCTCGCAGTAAAATGTATCCCAAATGTGAACCCGGATAACCAGCTAGCATCATATCTCATCAAAATCCGCCCAGTGGTTTTCTCGTGATGCGTTCCCAGATAGACAGACGGACGGACGGACGGACAAACAGATAAAAATTCTAAAAACTATATATTCGGACTCTGTATCGAAAATCTTATTGAAATAGTTATTATTATGATTTTCCAAAAAATATTTAATGTACAGATTCGACTCAGAATTTTATTATATGTATAGATTTTATATTGAGTTTGTGTTTGTTGTATTTGATTATTTAGGTTTATAGGCTATTAATAAACATTATGCAAACAATCTATCGGTATGATAATATTTGTGAATTAAATCGGAAATAATTGTCTATTCTCGGGACTGAGGATTATTTTATACACTTCAAACCTTTACGTTTTCGTTTTACATAATAATAATATATTCCTTTTTTATTTGAAAGAACTATTTTGGAACTCATATTGAATACACAGTGCAGGATACTTCAATTCAAAGCTACGAGGCTTAAATGGCACCATAAGGAAAACTCTATGCAATAGATGAAACTACAAGTTAGGCTCATTTTTGTTAAATGATCAGTGGTGTGCTACAATTAAAAAAAAAGTGTGTATATGCAATTCACTCACAGTAGAAGTTAAACTTCTTTGGCAAATATCACAATTAAATTAGAACAAATCAATAATTAAATAAAGCAAATTAAGCATATCACAATCATATATTTATTTCTATAAAATCATATATTTATCATATACGGAAAGAATATGATATTTTATATCATTTATCAGAAAATAACAACGGTTACCATGGCAACAACTAGTCATAATAGCGTGTAATGTATTCTATCTCATTTTCTCGCCGGCTTAATCCTATATATTTATGTGTTTGTCTCTTTCTAGTGTCGCATTGTTGTTTCATCGAATTTCTAATCACAACGATCCTAAAGAACTTTCACTTCAATTTTTTTTATATTATATGTATATACAATGATAGTTTTAAATACGCTTGTCAATTAAACAATATTAAAATATTTTAAATAATACTATCTTTTCGGATTATTTCGCGGATTTATTTTGATTTTTGGTTCCCGACGTTTCGATTGCTTTACAGTAATCATGGTCACGGGAGAGACTGAGGTGTTAAATATCTCAAAGGCGTTATATACTTGTTACAGAACAAGACAAGTTAACACCTTAGTATCTCCCGTGACCATGATTGCTGTAAAGCATTCGAAACGTCGGGAACCAAAAATCAAAATAAATCCGCGAAATAATCCGAAAAGATAGTTTTATTTAAAATGTCAAATATTCGCGTAAATCTAAGAAAGTATTAATATTAAAATACTGTACTATTATTGTGTAATAAATGAATCACCGAGATTAATTATAATTAAAGATTTAGATCACCTAGTTTAGGTATTATTAGTACATATTATGTTTATAACCTTATGCTCACAGGGAAATACGTTAATAATGCAAAGTTAATACTAAAAATGTCTATTAAGTTAATGCTTCTTCAATGGAAACGATTACGTCGATTATCGTCGATACGTCGCAAATAATTTAGTAAGTAAATACGTTCATATAGGACTACATAATGTATGTACAATTGATCTTGGTCACTACAGTGTTCTAGACTACCTTTACAATACTTTTAATTTATAATTATTTCAATTATTATTAAGTACTAGCGACTCCCCCTCGCTTCGTTTCGGGTTCGTCCATAGACAAAAACAAATCTATCCCACGGGAACCGTACATTTTTCCGGGATGATATATAGCCTATAGCCTTCTTCAGTTAACGGGCTATCTAATGTAAAAAGAATTTTTCAAATCCGATTAGTAGTTTCTGAGATTAGCACGTTCAACCAAACAAACAAACAAACTCTTCAGCTTTATAATATTAGTATAGATTTGATAGTGTTCGTTGAATTTTCAATTTGTCGGTCTTTAACACGGTAATAGATTTTGAGTAGAAATTGTTTATGAAGTGGAAAGAACTGTGTTGTACTTTTTATGCTGGATTGTAAATTGACTTACATCTATACTAATATAATATTATAAAGCTGAAGAGATTGTTTGTTTGTTTGTTTGGTTGAATGCGCTAATTTTAGGAACTACTAATCCGATTTGAAAAATTTTTTTAGCATTATATAGTCCGTTTACTGAGGAAGGCAATAGGCTATATATCATCCTGGAAAAATGTACGGTTCCCGTGGGATAGATTTGTTTTTGTCTAAGGGCGAACCCGAAGCGAAGCGAGGGTGAGTCGCTAGTAAGATATATTGTAAAAAATCATTACAGACATTTAAAAATGTGAAATGTTCAAATGAGTAAGTATCATTTGACAGCCTTATAGCTTTTCAAAACGTTATTAAATCCGCTATGCTTGGATTTAATAACGTCTCTGGCAGAAAGAGGTCTTGGTTCCCGTAGGATAAGAGATGAAGTTGAAGCTCAATGAACTATATGAATAACATTTTTCATTCGTAGAATGTACAAAATCGTAGCAACAAAACCTTTAACGCTTGCTACATCGTAGCGTTTGGTGTTACGTTTAGGCATAATGCGCCTTTTTCGTTAAAAAGTGCATGTAAAAGTCTATTTGAATAAGTATATTTTTATTTTGATTTTTTACTCTTACACTATTTACATTATTTGTTTTTAATATTCTTATGTAAATAAAATTGAAAAATAAACCTTACTTAAGAGTAGTAATAGTTGTTTTAATTGTTAAGATTTTCTTTTGTTTTAATTTATACGTACAGATAGAATCTATGACGAGCGCTACGCTTTGTTTCGCTCTCGCCTTAGCCTTTTTGAGGTTTTGCAAAAACAAAAAATAAATTAAGGTTACATATCACGGCAAAAAATAAAGTTCACTAGCAATTTTCATTCGTATTTGTATTATGTCTTTTACCTGAAACATAGTATTTTTGTTCTAAGGCACAATCTATAAAGTAAACTGGATATTCATCTCAAATTAAAATGAAAACAGCACCAGACCGAAAAGATCCTCTAGTTTACCAATAAAGCAGAAAAAGCTTAGTAAAAAAATCATTTATTTTTACCAAAATAATTTCTAATAGTCTTATAATTCCAAATTGCTAGTGTATTATATTTTTGAAGCATAATACTAAAATATTCGATGATTGTCCGCAATTTCGTTATAACAGCGGTTTGAGAAGAAAAGCCGGTGACAGGAAAATTAGTTTTTTATGTGATATACGGCATAGGTATAATGGCCAGAATAACATACTTACATAGATTATATGACACGTTTGGCTCAGTTTGTAGTGACCCTACTTGCTGTGTCAGCGGTAGCGTGTTCGAGTCCCGCTGGGGGCATTCATTTATGTGATGAGCACGAATGTTTGTACTCCAGTCCTGGGTGTTTATATTTATAATATATATTTATTTAAAGTTATATATGTGTAGTGTATCAACAATCTGGTATCCATAACACAAGCCTCGTAGCTTACCATGGAACTAGATGGTGATGTGTGCTAATATCCCAACATATTACTTATTTTTACGAAAATATTTGCTAAATACAATTTTGTTAAACCACTGTGTACTCTCTCAACAGCTTAAGGGACCATTATAAAGGAGTTAGATAATTACAGGAAGGATAAAGTTCTTTGTTTGTATCAAATTATTTTACTTTTTAAGTGGTAAACATAAAACTCCATATTTAAAGTGTGAAACACCGTATTTTAACAAAATCAGTAAAGTTTTGTGTAAAACGACTGCTATCCTAATCGTATGCCTCATTTAGTTAGTCGACAATCCTAAACTAAAATGGTTAGACGAATAGAACGAGATGTGCTGTTTAACCAGTTGCTAGTTAGAAAATGTACAGAATGCCATAATAGTACCTAGTCTATACATATAATAGAATTGTAGCTAAGCCGTATCTGTACATTAAATATTTTTTGGAAATTCTTATTGAAATAGATATTATTATCGATACAGAGGCCGAATTTTTCAGAATTTTTGTCTGTATGTCTGTGACCGCATCACGGGAAAACCACTGGAGGGATTTTGGTATGATGATAGCTGGATGTCCGGGTCAACATATAGGATACTTTTTACTGCGGGAAAATATCTCATCTCTGAGAAACTATATTAAACGTTAACACGTAAGTAGGGACGAACCCGAGTGGAACGAGGGTGAGTCGCTAGTACCTACATATGTATATACTTATATTTATAGCTCCTACATCCTTTATTGATTCTATAACAGATTATCTTACGGAAATTAGTTGATGGACCGAGGGTAAAAAGTAGCCTAAGTCACTCTCTGGTACGTTTTACGCTGTGATAATAATCGCATCTATCCGGTCCTGAGTAAAAGAAATGTAACCATCGAACCAACGAAACACACTTTCGATTCTGTAATTTATATTAAACCCTTTTTAAACGTCTCACTGCTGGGCACTGGCAATACAAGGGGGATGAGGTTATAGTCCACCATGCTGGTCAAATTCGGATTGGCGGACATCACATGTCTTTCTAAAACTTGCAAGGTTCTTTTAGATATGCAGGTTTCACGATGTTTTGCTTCACCGTAAGACAGACATTCTATTATCTATTATAGATTGTCTTACGGTATCTACTATTATAATTGTGAAAGTTTGTGTGTGTTTGTTTATTACTTTTTCTTGCTAAAGCGGCTGGTTGGTTTTGAATAAATTTTAGTATATAGATAGAGTATGCTTTGGAATAACATATAGGCTACTGTTTGACACCTAGGAATGCACCCGAGCGAAGCAAGGATAAATCCCTAGTATTAATAAATATTTTCAGTAGTTTAAAAATAATTATTTCGTTCCAAATCATTATTTACTTTATTACTGAAATTATTACCACTTTTATAGGAACATAATAGCTTATTATATATTTAAATGGTGACTCAAAGTATCGTAAATAGTGTTTCGTTGCATGAAAAAATGTTGTTTCCAAAATCGATTAAACTAAGTACAGACTAAAGTACATTAGGGAATTATGATTTTAATTGATTTTTTAATTTATTTATATCAATCCTTTGTTTTTTTTTTTTATTTTTTTCTCTCTGTGATTTAAAAAACAAAATTGTTATTACATTTTTTATTCGAAATTCCCATACTGTGTCTGATAGGTGATGGTAAAACTTTTAATGTGCTTATAAATTTTGATCGCTTCGTAATGGCTTTAACGGTTTTAACCACTCATTTTATTTTACAAAAGCCTAATATAAGTTGTATAGTTTGCATCATCATTACGTTCACGTTTTTTGTTCATTATTATTAATAAAAAGACAAAAAACTACTTTATAATCTATATATAATAGCTTAGACTTAAAAATTCAGTACATTTTTCTCCTCTGTTCGACAAATGATTTTCTTTCTTTTTTTTTGTTTAGTACTATTGACGAGCGTTAGTGTTATTAATAAGAAAAAATCGAAAACAGTATTTTATATAAATAGGTAAATTCTACTCATATATGTTTCCTTAAATTTTCAGATCGCTGTCTGTACATGAAAGATATTTGAGAAAAACTATTATTGGGGATCTTTATTAGCACAATGGAACTCGAAACAATGATTTTTAGTTCTTTTGTCTGTTAGTCTGCTTGTCGGTTTGTCTGTTTGTCTGTGCGTTTGTGTGCGCTAATTTTAGAAACAGCTCAACCGATTTGGGTGCGGTTTTTACTAATATGTTATGGTAAGTTTCACTTAACATCTAGTATTTGTTTTATTTCAAACGATTCATGAATAAAAAAGTTATGTCAATTTAAAGAATCATCTAGCTATTGATTATTATGATTGAATATCGACTAGGTGAAGTTAGAATAAATAAGACATATTCTTCAATTTTCATGCCTTTAAGTTTTTCTCAGCATTACAGCGAAAATTAATAAATAAAATTTAAGTACAAGTATAAACTGTTCATCAACTTTTACGTACCAACATATTTTTAATAAGTGAATAAGTATATTCCCCGATCAAAGTTTTCATGTACCAAGTTGCTCTACGTTTTTTACGCTGTACGTGTATTTCGATCAGATTAATTAGAATTGTGAAAAGTTTAAGTGGTTTATGATTTATTGACAATGGCATTTTATATTAAAATTTTTGTGTCAATCACAGAAACATATTTTTAACAAGTGATCGCCGCGTGGTTGAAAATCAACCATAATTCATTAAGTTATATGTTTATTGTCCTGCGTATATTACAATATTAATCTATTCTCAATTTGACCACAGACTTTAACAATAAACAAAAGAGTATATATGCGTGTGTATGTCAAATACATAGTAGTGTGTGTAATGTTTTTTTATTGTTTAATGTATTTTTTGTGCATCATTTTAAAAAAATATTAGCATTCTGCACTCCTTCTCTATATAAACTAAAAGTGTGGGAAATTTCATACTCCTCTGTCCGCGCAATTTTCGTAAAAAGGGGTATAAAGTTTTTGCTTAACGTATTAATATATAGATATTTTTGGTTTAATAAACTACAAATAATATATTTATATTATTATTAAAAACGGGCGTCAGGATTACGAAATAGTTTTTCCAAATATATTAGAAATATAGTATTTAAGTAATATTATAGAGGATTTGTAAATAGTAAGTGAAATATCGTATGGTAACATTTTCAAAGAGGTTTTGTGTATAGTTTTAGGGTAATAAAAAAATATCTATTTATCTCAATAAATAGATATCTTTTTATCATCAATTTTAGAAGCCTCTACACTGTACGCTCATTAAGTGTGTAGGGTATTTTTTTTTGCTATATAACTTTTTTGACTAGAACATAAAAAGTTCAACACGATTATTGAATATTCTTAAATAGGAGATTTTTAATCTGTTAACTTTTGTGGAAAAATTTACATGAATTTATTATTAAGTTATCATTGTCAGATATGACACACATTTTTTTATTAAAAATATTATTGCAAATATTTTCAAATATTCTGATCATCTTGCGTTATATACTTTACCATAAATCACACATAACACAAAAACACAAAACAAATAACACTATCACATATCCATAAAGTCATTTTCCTTTATTTTCCCGCCTTTTTTGACAGCGCACGAAAAACTATGACAGAATTTTTTAAATGTCAAATATAATCATTTTTTTTATTCATCCGTACGAGTATTTATGCTAAGACACGTTGCGTGCGTCCGTTCCGCAGACGGTCGCACTATTACTGAGTGAGCAGTGAACTGGTCACTGGTGTATCGGCGATGTCGATCTTGATTAACGGTTGCGAGGTCAGGGTTTAAGATTTAAAAAGCTCTAATTAGGCACAGGTGATATTATTAATACAAATATTTTTATTAATTAATTATAACCCATGGTTATTTTGTGTAATTTGATTTTATATGTTTACATTTCTTAATATAAAGAATATGAAACTGATCAAACTTGAAATAAATAAGAAAAGATTATGCTGATAGAAGAGGTATTTTTAGAGGCGGCTGTTGGAAATAAACACTTGTTTATTTTTAAATAAAGTACCTAAAGAAATTACATATTGTTAAAATAATAAATAAAAATCAGTCAAGTGTGTGTCGGGCCACGCGCAATGTAGGGTTCCGTAGTTGCCCATCACAATGCGGACTAATAAGAGAGCTTTCTTTGGTTTCATTCTAAGAACATTTAACGTTAACGGTTTCGGCGGTTCATAATAACAATAAACAAGTACATTTTATAAGTTGCGGATAGACGGACGGAAGAACATGGCAAAACTATAAGGGTTCCTTGTTGACTACGGAACCCTGAAAAAGATTCAGATTTTATTATTTTCTTTAGATTTATATACAAGATTAAAAACACGCAATTTCTATTTCTCTCTCAATGAAAAAAAGTTATATTAACCAGCCAGCCGTTCTCATACTGTAGGTACTTACCAACGAACAGCTCTTTATTTTTATTTATATAATTTATATAAACTAAGCAAAAATACTTAAAAGACATTACATTGTCTAAAAAGATATTACACTTGTATGAGTATTGCCGTCATAAGAAAGAAAGCTGTAATTTCGAGATATTTGAAGTTTTTTCTTACTACTACGTCAAAATTACTACTAGTTTTGACGTAGTTACGATGAAAATGGTTATGGTATCTCCGGATTCATAAGACTTACAGCTTTATGAGTAAGACTATTAAGTAGCATTTTTTTGCTGATTCCGAATCTGCATATAAGTCATTTTTGACAAAATTGTTAGTTGAGGACTTCTTTCTTATAACGGTAGCATACATATAAACTAAACTGAAACGGCGTTATTACTAGTTTAGCTATCCGGCATAACTTTTTTTAAAATAATTTTATGTAGCGCGATGATTACGTCAGTTTTCAAATACAACTCTCTTTGGACGTCATCTGTGGGATACTATCAGTAGCCTACTAATATAGCACAATCATTTCGAAATAGAGGTACCTATTCATATGCTCGTATTTATTTTTGTGTAAAATATATTTTAATGAAAAAGTATGCAATATAGCTTTTATAAAATTAGATGCTCAGGATTAGATTTAAAATAATTTCGTTGTTCAATGGTGATATTTTGGTATATCGTGCGTCACTGGTGACAATGCATAAATGATTATATTTTTAACAGTAATCTGGCTCAATTCAATTGAAAACTGAAAATATAGATAATATTATAAAGAAGTAAAGTTTGTGAGTGTGTCTGTAATTTCTGAATCTACAGATCTGATTCTAAAAATTATTTTTCTTATTATTACTATAAGAAGCTACATTTCACTGTATTAAATTGAAAAATGTGTAAAATTTGGTTTATTGTAAAAAATTAATAAACCTTCAATTGAAATCTGAATAAAAGTGACAGTTGAGTTGATTTATTTGCGTGCGCTGCCTTAACGGTTTGACATAATACTTTCTTAGATTTACGCGAATATTTGACATTTAAATAAAACTATCTTTTCGGATTTTTTCGCGGATTTATTTTGATTTTTGGTTCCCGACGTTTCGATTGCTTTACAGCAATCATGGTCACGGGAGAGACTGAGGTGTTAGATGTCTCAAAGGTATTATACAGTTGTTACAGACAGCCTACCCACAAAATAACAAAATGAATTCAAAATTTTGAAAATTGGCATCAAAGTACCTTACAATATTTGTTAATTTTAATTTTAAACATTTTTATAATTTTAATTACTTTTATACTTGAAATATGGAATATTATTTATATAATTTTAGCTGTTGTTATTATAATTATTAAAATTTATAGAAAGCTTTATTAATTAGTAATCTATATTTAGTGTTGCCATTATTATATTTATAACTATAAAGAAAAATAAATATTAATTATTTAAGCCAAATTATTGTTGTTTGTGTACTTTAGAAAATTAAAATTAATTAATAATTACATTTACAAATGAAAAATATTAATTTGAATTACTAATTTGACATACTGTTATTTTGATCCGCACAGTAAGAACTTACTACATCTAACTGTCTGTTATGTTTAGATTTATTATTAGATTTTATAATATTAATAACAGGATCCCACGACGATGGTAGTACCCAGCCATCTTCCCTATTGAAATTTGGATGTTTTTTAATCTAATGGCTTGGGCGATCCTGACTATGTTTGCAGACAGCAGATGTTGCATTACGCCGGTGTTTCACATCAGCTATGTGTTCCTTGACCCGAGTTCTGATGGATCGCTTTGTTTGTCCGATGTAAGAGAGTCCACAATCACAATCAAGCTTGTAAACTCCTGCATCTTGTAGAGGGATGTGGCACTTGACAGGTGGTAAGAATTGACTAATTTTCTTTGGCGACTTGAAGTAAGTTTTAATTGAAGCTCGTTTTAGGATGTAGCCAATCTTGTCAGTGACTCCTCTCATGTAAGGTAGGACTGCAGGGACGCGCTCGACTGTGGCTGGTTTCACTCAGTCCCTGTGACGTAGGCGCGGCACTTGCAGCTTGTTGTCTCGCAGAACTTGCTTGACATGTTGCAGCTCTCCGGCCAGGTGTTGCTCGTCAACGGTTTGAAACGGTTTTGCCGTTAACGGTTTGAAATAAAATAATAAAATATATGACAAAACACCCCTAGTGACACACCCGATCGAAGGTAGATCGCTAGTATTCAATAAAGCTATACGAAGTGACCTGTCTTATTAACTCTGTATAGAATTTCATCATTATCATAATTTCAGTCGAAACACGTCCATTGGACTGGACACTGGACATAGGTTTTCCCCAAAGACTTCCACGACAGCCGGTCTTGTGCCATCCGCATCCAGTGGGCTCAATCGACTTAGACGAAGTCGTCGGTCCACCTTGTGGGAGACCTGCCTACGCTTCGCCTTTGAAATAATTAATTTTAATATTATATTTACTAGGAAATTAATTTCTTTATTAATATTAAATATACTGAATAATCTTTTGTAAATAATGTTTATTTATGTTATTCTATTATAACACGTAAATTAGAAAGAGTAAATATTTTTATTCATTTTTTTAGTTTTTAGTAGTAATTTTAAGGTAGGAAAAATATCAGATGAAATGGATATTTGCTGGCTTCGAACAATTTAAAAGCGTGCTAGCGCCACCTGGATTATCTTGTTACTTGTACTATCTATCAAGAGATCAAGTCACGTACTTCCCAGCTTCTTTGTTTGCGGCGTCACAAAGATTGTATTTTATAAATTTGGATAGAAAATTTGTAAGATCATTTACTTATTTTGTGCTATAGCTAAAAACAGTTTATTATACTCACACCAACCAACAAAACATTAATCAGACATCGATACGGCCTGATTTTTCATAATTACGAGCATGTTTTTCTGACCGAGTCTTCAAGGCGCCCAATCTCACCGAGACTAGCTATTAGCCCGGCAAATATAATAATTTATAAGTATATGCTCTAACACAGGTCTACACTTTATTTTTTTCTTTCACCTGTGATAGACTGGTTGAAATATCATGGAATTCGCCACGACTGGAAAGCGACCAGGCAGGCACTGATAGCTTTATGAGTCTACCAAGATACGGAATTCGAAAATATCACACATAACTTTTCAAGGCTGCATTTTTTCTTTTTGGATGGTAAAATTCAATGTAGAAGCATAGCCTGAGCTAAAGACCCAAACTCTGAAAAGGTATTATATTTTCACATTTCCTTCCGCCAAAGACACAGAGAACACAGTGAATTCTCACTATACCATTCAAATAAGCTGTGAAATCCGAAATAAAAGATTAAGTGAGAAATGTAAATATTTAGGTTTAAGTCAGTAGGAAATTTCTGAATTAATGAAAGTAAAATTTTTATGAATTCCTGAAATGACTTATGGATATTATTTATATTTATCCTATTTGGCCTATGTTAGGATTATTTACAGCTAAGTGATTATTTATAGCTAGGTAAGTGATAGTGACTTAACACTACGGTGATGAAAAAAGGTCTGTACAAATAATATAAATTTATATATACATACATGTTTTACGATGAAGGAAAAAATCGTGAGGAAACCTGCATGTCTGAGAGAATCTAGCAAGTTTTCGAAAGACATGTGCACCCGCACTTAGCCAGCATAGTAAATTATGGCCTGATCCCCCTCGTATTCAAGGGAGGCCCATGCCTAACAGTGGGACGTTAAAAAGGGCTGTATACATATATACATATGTAATAATAATAAATAAAGAAATACGTCACGGATGGGAATCGATCTTGTGACTGCAGGCTCAATGGATAGTGCTAGTTATGCGTTCTCTGTGCAATTTTAAATTATGGAAATAAAATACTGCTCATTAAATTGTAGTTAAGAAATAATTTTAACAAGTTCAGTATTTTTTCAAAGGAAAAGAAATATAAAGTACGCATAAGTGTCGACAGTTTCTCTAGACGTGAGAGGTTTTTATGTACTCATTTGAATGCATTTGCTTTATAAATATACACTATAGGCTGTGTAATACTAGCTTTTCATATAATTTTGCTTGTGAGAAAACATCAACACAGTCTAGAAGTAAAACATATATATATATATATATATATATATATATATATATATATATATGTGTTTTCGTTAGTAATATTGATTTAAAAGTGGTCAATTAATATAATTGTCATTATTATAACATTCCTCAAACTTGTTAACACTATAAATGTAAGGGAAACTGTGTAAATATTATATGAACGTATAAACGTAGGAATTGACACAGGCTGGTCTAAAAATATGCAATAGACAGGGATCGGAAACGGTTTAAAAATAATGGTTTA
This sequence comes from Fabriciana adippe, assembly GCA_905404265.1. Taxonomy (NCBI): domain Eukaryota; kingdom Metazoa; phylum Arthropoda; class Insecta; order Lepidoptera; family Nymphalidae; genus Fabriciana; species Fabriciana adippe. Next base: position 2,738,212 of record FR989993.1, read on the forward strand.
TGTTGGTAATGTAATGGATAATACATCGCTCGTTTTTTAGTAAACCACTATTTTTAATAAACCACTATTAACCACAATTAACGGTTTAGTAAACCAAAATAATAATGGTTATTCAATTATTCTTAATGAAAGGTTAGATTTTGGTTTTGATACCAAAATAAACTGCTTAATTCATTCATAAACAAAAAACGCACGTGTATCCTTCTAGTACGCAATTCACCATTAGCAAAGATTAGCCAAATGTAAACGCACAAAAACTCATTTTAATCGGTTTATTTCGACTATGGAACCTAAATTAATCAAAAACCGTTCTCCGGGTTTTAACCGGTTAAAGAACGGAACCAAAACCTTAAACAAAAAAACCGGTTTAAAGATTGAACGCGTTTCCAAGCCCTGAATAGAGGTGACAGTGGAAGGCTTGGTACGAATACTAGATACATTTGGGTATTATACTTTAAAAATATCAATTCAAAAGGGAGTCGATGTGCATTAAGAAAATATTGACAGCTGAAAGAGCATAAAAGCACACATTGTAGCGTTTGGCACTCTCTCAATACTCCGGACCTTAGACCAGAATTGACACACCTATACATATTAGTAATATTGCGAATTTATGTTGTATGAAGAAAAAAAAACATATGTTTTTAGACTGCTACATTTTTATTGAATTCTGAGCAATTTTTTAAAGATATTTCTTCAACTGAAACATCATACATAATCACTATCATTATCTACTTCAACGCAGGTGTAACATGTCGAATTCTCTCCATTTGTTTTGATCGATCTTCAAAATTGACGCGACACAAAATATAACAAAAATACCCGATTTTTTGCAAGTGTCACTTAAATAAATTAAAAGCTTTTCTTCCGCATATTATATGAGTAAGGAAATGATATTTAACACAATTTTATGAATGGTACAGAATTGTGTACGTAGTATTAAATGATTGTGTACATTTTTAACGCCGTAATGGAGATAACTTGTAGTTTTTACTTTTCCATGCACAAGGGCTACATATAGTATTAGCTACAGAAATTTATAGTTATTACTCAGGAGCTTTATTTGTAAGGTACATTTTATGGAGGATGTCAAACGTAACATAGGTATATTAGGTTTTGCACGCAGCTTAACGAGTGGACTTTGCCTTATTATTTTCTGGTAAGCCTTGGTTCGGTAATAGCCTACACCCGCACTTCGTACCGTAATGTATTATAGTAGGTAAAGTGTAATCCTATAGATATTTTTATGTATTGTACGTTCATATTTTTTTATTATATACTAGCGGTTCACCCTTGCTTCGCTCGAGTTCGTACCTAGGTACGTTTTAACGGTTAGTATGAAACAGATAGAATATATATTATATTATTGCTTGGGTAGTAGCATGATGATATATAACCTATAACCTTCCTTATTGCAAAAATAATTTCTCAAATCGAATTAGAAGTTCCTGAGATTAGCGCGTTCAAACAAACAAAAAACAAACTCTGTTTCTTTAATATTAGTATACATTTCTGACACTTTTTTTCCACAATGGAAGTCCAGGTAGAATAGATTTAACCGTCCTGCTTCTATTTTGTTCTATTCTTTATCCTCATTTTCCCCAGGACCCTGTTTCTTTATCGGGATAAAAATTAGACACAAAAATTACGCAAATAAACATTTTTTAATAATATCAATATAATATCTTTTAATTACATGTAATACATAGCTGTAATAAAAAGATACAGGCACTTTAATTTTTATTTATATGTGTGTTGTAATAATGGTACAAAAATACACATCAAGGAAAATGTATTAAAATAAATATAGAAACTCCAAACTATATTCGTCGTACGTATTGAACGTTTTTTATAACTTGGTATATCTTTTTCTGATTCATTGATTGTACATGTAGATTTTCTTACAGCCTCTTAGAATGCTTACAATGTTGAAAGATAAATATATGACGTGTGATGGATAGACTATTTTTAAAATTATGATGTAAAAGGCATGTTTAATTTTATTCTGTAACTAGCGACTTACCCTCGCTTCGCTCGGATTCGTTCCTAGGTTGATCCCCCATACAAACTACATCCCCATTTTCATCCCCTTAAGGGATGAATTCCGGGAGAATAAGTAATAAGTATCCTATGTCCTTCCCTGAGTCTCAAACTATCTTCTTACCAAATTTCATCTAAATCGGTTCAGTGGATCTAAAGATTACCCCCTACAACGTCACAAACTCACAAACTCACAAACTTTACCTCTTTATAATATTAGTATAGATAAGCAAAAAAAAATACATATATAGTTTACTTATTAAAGTTATGTAAATTTTTGTAAAATTGATTATATAAAAATAGCTTCAGCAAAATATGACAGCCTTTGATCATAATGAAAAGTCATCTCTAATATTGAAGGTATATTGACAAAGAAGAACATCTCGTCGTATATTATTAATAGTCCGCCCAGTGATCAAAATTCAACTAACATTATTATATAAAAAAAACGGTTATCATTTTTTTTTATTAATAACACGAAAGCTCGTCAATAGCTACTGTAGGAGGTCACCAATAAAACTTCAAGATATTCCTTGCATTCTTATATTCAGTACTTTTATAATCGTCAGTACGTTTGTCCGTATAAAAGCTACCACCGGCTCGGAAAACAGTGCTGCTGAGAAGAGCCGGCGAGAAACTCAACAGTTAATCGTTTAAATAATGGTGGGTGACGGAGCAGTCGCGTCCTGAAGTGCTAGACTATTATTTAAGTGTAATTGTTATATTTTAGAATCATAATAGGTACTCCCCCATCATGCCTCCTTCATATTACCAATTTTATTGAAAAATCGCTCAGAGCGCAGGTAAACGGTCAGCGTTCTTTTTATACAACGGGAACTATACATAATATGAATATTCTAACGGGTCACATATATTAATTGTCGAAATAAGCAAGCGAAACCGTAGGTGGAACCCAGTCATAAAAAAAAATTTAAACACTAACAAACAATATACCTATATATGTTGGGACATTAACACACAGCACCATCTAGTGCCATGGTAAGCTACAAGGCTTGCGAGTTGCGTTATCGATACCAGATAGTTGACACACTATACATACATATTATAAATATAAACACCCATGACTGGATTACAAACTTTTGTGTTCATCACACAAATGAATGCCCCCAGCGAGACTCGAACCCGCGACCACTGGCATAGCAAGTAGGGTCACTACAAACAGCCAAACGTGTCGTCATAAATAAGATTTCTTAATCAAAACTTTCTGACATGGATATTAATGAAAAAAGTGTGAGTAGTAAAAGGCTCTTTAGTTAAAGTAAGTTATGTAACCTCCAGCTGTCACGTTTAGTTCCTCTGCTTAGTGCGATACAAGATGGAGAGTTACGAAAAGAACACCGTTTTACTTTTAAAAACCTTTTTATAATAATTTTCCGTATTATATCAATATGCTGTGGTTTTTTATTTGAACTTGAAAACTTTTAAATATGTTAGTCTAGTACAAGCTATACAAATTATAAGATTTTGAAGGTCAAAGTTTCTAATAACTACGATAATTGTAACGTCATATACTTAAGTCTCTCCCGTGACTATGATTATAGTAAAGCATTCAAAACATAGGGAATAAAACGTGAAAATATTCATAAATAAACTTTAAGTCCAAGGGTCTTCTGTTTAGGTAGATGCCAAAAACAGCCTGCCTTAAACGTCTGTATTTCTGTCTGATTGCACATCTATACTAATATTATAAAACAGAAGAGTTTGTTTGATTGTTTGTTTGTTTGTTTGTTTGGTTGAACGCGCTAATCTCAGAAACTACTAATCCGATTTGAAAAATTCTTTTTGCATTAGATAGCCTGTTAACTGAGGAAGGCTATAGGCTATATATCATCCCGGAAAAATGTGCGGTTCCCGTGAGATAGATTTGTTTTTGTCTAGGGACGAACCCGAAGCGAAGCGAGGGTGAGTCGCTAGTAAACAGATAAAGGCCGTTTTCAATTGTACCTTTAAACATGTTCTTATCAGCTTTACTTTGTAACTAACTTTTCAACGAAATCTGTATTTTTCAATGAAATCTGACTGTCTATCTTTTGTTCCGGCTAATCTTTCATTGGCAGATAGCTGCTATTATGAGGAGTAATTTAGGATAATTTTATTTAAAAAAAAATTTAAGGTTCCGTTTAAAAAATTAAAACGTACGTAGGGATGCACCCGAACGAAGCGAGAGATTGTGCTCATTTGATTCCGTTTTAAGGTCTGCATACATTACAGTTAGTATAAAGTAGTTTTTATAGGTTTTTAACACCTCCGTGCGAATTTCCGGGAAATTAATTGTTAACATACGCACGTATGCGCCTCTCAACACGTTAAAATTGTTATTGTCTAAAGTGTTACGTGGACTAAACAAAAATAATTATAATTATTATCTTTATATACGAGCGAAGCCGCATGCTAGTCCGTATTATTAATATTATGAATGTGAAAGTTTGTGAGTTGTTGGATGTTTGTTATTCTTTCGCGCCAGAACGGCTGAACGGATCTGAATGAAATTTAGCACAGAGATATATTATAGTCTGAAATAATATATATGCTACTTTTTATCTATATTTTTGTTTTCCTAGATGCGAACCCGAGCGAAGCGAGGGTGAACCGCTAGTATAAAATAAATCAAGAATATTTTCGAAGTATAAGTATCACATCAATTTGTCGAATATGACAGTTTAATAAGCACTGAGCTGGGCCAATATTGCGAAAATATAATGGTACTGAAAGAGATGAATTAATTAGTTATAGCAATGTTTCGTGAAATGGAATACAGGTTCGTTTTGTACTAATTCAATATATTTATACTCTATCTAGAGTATCTTCTAGAATTAACTATATGCAATGAAAAACATGTTTTTTAACATTTATTATTGAATAATTTGTTAGGAATTACTAACAAATTGCTAACTTTACGAATTGTACACATAAAATTAATTTAAAAAATACATACATGTACATTTTTAATTAATTAGAACGGAAAAGTCTACGTGGAGATAGTAATTTTAATGACAGCACTTATACATGATGATACACTTATACATTTGCTTTAGAACCGATATTAGTTATATATTAACAAATTCTACAACTTTCAAACTTAATACTCACGTGGTTACGTTATATTTTATTCTGCCAAAGTTGCCATAAATCGATTGTGCTCTTTTATTTACGAGCACTATTTATTCTGGTAAATTATTTGTGTTAAACTTTTATTCTCAATCCTTGTCTTTGTATTTCTTCTTTACTTTGTTAAAAGAACTTATTGAGCTTTTCTTTGAGCTTTTGAAGAAACGTCATGTCAATTATATTATAAGTAGTGTGATAATAACTGATATGAAATACGGAATACAAAATAACAGGAAATTTTCTTTTGCAACGCGTGTCAAAAGATAAGCTTAATGCTAGCATTGCATGTTTTGTGGCTGACTTTTTTTAAATATATCATAGAAATTATAAATTCGTCATAGAATAATGAATCATTGTATGTATAAAAATCATTTTAAAAGTAGAAAAATGGTTGCTATTTATGAGTAACTAGCGACTCAGCCTCGCTCAGGTTCGTCTTAGTGAAAAACATGAATTCATAATTAATCCATATCCCTACTATTATTATAAATGTGAAAGTGTGTTTGTTTGTCCTTCTTTCACGTCAAAACAGAGTGACGGAATGGCGGGATTATGCGAAGATAGTTGGTAGGCTGGAGAGTGATATAGGCTACTTTTTGCCGCACGAGGTTATCTCATACCCACGGGAAAACACGTTATAGGACAACCCAAAAAAATATTTATGATCAGAATTACATGAAACTTGTTATTAATGCTCTTCAAAACAATTAAATAAATACGTATTTTAGGTTTTTTTTTAAATTCATCCCATAAGGGGGTAAAATAGGGGATGAAAGTTTGTATAAAAACTACTTTTTTAGTTTTTTTTTTGCAGTTTAGCGCGAATGAAGTCGCGGGTTCTGCTAGTATAAAATAATAATTAATTGTGTGTATTATATTATCGGAGAGAGAACAATCAGAAAACAAATTAAAGACTGATTTGGTTTTTAAACTGCAAAAATACTCATACGAGGCGAAACATAAAAACAAAAAAAAAGATGATGACGAAGAAATCAAATCGAAAGTAACCTAAAAATACTTAGAAATTCTAGATAGTTCTAGATTAACGTCAAAAATATGCTATCAAGGCTTTAAAATTATAATTCAAGCTTTCTTCAAGCCAAGGTTTTAGTCAAGATTAAAATTTCTGTACTTAAAAATAACTTAGGTCTTCAGTTAAGATTAGAAATTTGTCTAGACTAGGTTTTAAGGTTATCAAAGTAGAAATAGTTTTCGTATCTGAAAGTCTAAAAGTCTATACGTGTATCTATCTATCTATCTAATATATTTAAACGAACAATTCTTGTATATTTATTTATACCGGCGATCTCGGAAACGGCTCTAACGATTTCGCTGAAATTTGGTATGTGGAGGTTTTCGGGGGCGAAAATGTCTTATGTCTAGGAAAACGCATGTTTTCGAGTTTCATGCGGTTTTCTTTCGCATTATTCTACGCAAAATATGTCGATAATTTCTTACGCTTTGGCATAAGCATCGTGGTCAAGCGGCCAAGGCAAGATTGACAATCACAGGTGTCCGGTTTTGAATCCCGGTCTTTTTTTGTATTTATTCAAGTTTATAAATTAAAAAAAAAAAAAATACTTTTGGCCAAAAACTCCGAGCAAAGCTCGGTCGCCCAGGTACTTTCAATCTAATAAAGTAATAATTTGTCCTTGAGCTTAATTAAGTTTATAATACCAGTCTTCCCATAGATATCAAATAGATCAAAATTTATTTTATATTCCAGTCGAGTTTTAATTCATTATTAAGAATATTATTTAAATATTCCAAATAAAAATGTAATTATTATTTATATACTTTAGTATTTTCTTTCGCCAGTTCTTCTCAAGACTAAGAATTTGTCTTTCCGATATGGTGGTGATCCACAAATAACATGTTTATGAGGTTTTCATTGATTTGCGCTCTCGTTAAAACGTTACTATGTACTCGTACAAGCTTGATGTCAAATAATAATGATATTAAATATTTTTATAAGAAAAATACTTTAAAATTTAAGTAATTTTTCTTAACCAAATAACCCAAGTGGACGAGATTTTTAATTTAGAAGTTTTTAGGAATATCTTATACTTATTATTATTTTTTTTTATTAGCGACTCACGCTTGCTTCGCTCGCGTTTGTCCCTGGTACGTTTTCACGGCTAGCTATGTTTATACATAAATCGTAGCTTGCTACTCCTAAGATATTCATTTAAATTATATAGCGATTTACCGTCGCTTCGCTCGGGTGCGTACGCCGTACGCGGATTTTGTTCACAATTCTATGTTTTTTTTTCGCAGAACCCTGATTCTTTTTCTAAAATAAAAGTAGCCTAAGTTACTCCTTATAATATCAGCTATCTGCCAGTGAAAGTCCCGTCAAAATAGATTAGCCGGAACAAACAGAGAGACCGACAGACAGACAGACAGACTGACAGACAGACAAAAATTGTAAAAAATGTTGTTTTGGTATATGTACCGTGTATACATCCATATGCATTTAGCAAAAAGCGGTTATTTTAATATTACAAACAGACACTCCAATTTTATTTATCTGTATAGATGTATAGATATATTTCGGGATTACCCAAAATCTTAAACGAATATATTGTTCAGCGTAGCGAAGACCGACCCATATAAAAAGAAATATAGTATTAGAAGATTATTACATTTGATGTACATATATGAATACACATAATAAAATAAAGTACAATATATGTGACAGAGTTATAACTTTCTATTTAGCTCCACTAATATTTTTTAAGTAAAATTATCATAAACAGACCAAATAACTTAAGTGACGTGCCATTTCTAGTTAGTCCAAGTCCTTCAGCTGTCAGTTTACCGGAAGTCTAACTATAGAACGTAATCAATATAAGTTATAAGCGAAACTATTCATATTTCGTTTAAAATAAAGTTTTGTTAATAAATCTATACATATAATAAAATTCTAACCGAGTCGAATCTGTACATTAAATATTTTTTGAAAAATCTTATTGAAATAGTCATTATTATCGATATAGAGGCCGAATCTACAGTTTTTAGAATTTTTGTCTGTCTGTCTATCTATCTGATACCGCATCACGGAAAAATCACTGGAGGGATTTCGATGAAATTTGGTATGATGATAGCTGTTTATTCGGGTTAACAAATAGAATACTTTTTACCGCGGGAAAATATCTCATATCTGAGAAATTTATACTAAACGTTAAAACGTAAGTAGGGACAAATCTGAGCGGAGCGAGGGCGAGTCGCTAGTATATATATAAAACTTAGAAACTCCATTAGCATCTTAATACTAAGGGTTTTACAAGTAATTTGAATATTTTTCTCTAACTGCCTGTTTGTTATTCACCTCGAAAGCTCTATTTAAATCTATAAATCCTTATTGATAGATTTGAATAAGACTTTTGAGGTTACGCTATGTAGAAATAAATAACTGCTTTTCATTTTTATACGTCGTGTTGACTAAGAGCTGATTTTTCAATCAATTAAGTTATCTTTTAATTAAATTATAACCTAACTCAGCATAAACTAAACAATTAGATAAAACTATGTTTTCATATTTTTTATAAAATAAAGTATTATTATTATTATTTTTATTTTCTGCTATGTAATATTTTCTAAGCTTTAAGCTGGTTATATCTTATACGTGTCTTGACCAAGTAAATTCAGAGTGTGTATTTTATGATGGTTCTGTTTGAGCATATTGTTTTTCGTATATTTGCAAAAATTTTCTATAACCAATCTATAATTTAGTATGGCTGGTTTCTATAATGTTTATTATTATTTTTTTAAAAATGAGTAAATTATGTACAATATTCTTAAAGCATTTATTTAATAAATAAATAATAAATATGTTGGGACATTAACACACAGCACCATCTAGTTCCATGGTAAGCTACGAAGCCTGTGTTATGGATACCAGATAGTTGATACACTACACATATATAACTTTAAATACATACATATTATAAATATAAACACCCATGACTGGAGTACAAACATTCGTGCTCATCTCTCAAATGAATGTCCCCAGCGGGACTCGAACCCGCGACCGCTGGCGCAGAAAGTAGGGTCACTACAAACTGAGCCAAACGTGCCGTCAAATTATATAACATATCAAATACCTCCAAATTAAGTTGTATACCTATAGACTAAACTCGTAATACATAAACGACACCTAATTTGAGTGCCCTTTGTGGTAGTTCAACCAACCACGTCCCTATTGCTTCTAGTGCCGAAATCCAGCTCAAGGGCAGATTTAATGGGACAAAGTTGCTTGGTTTCCTTTGCCTTTAGCATTATATATAGCATGTATTTTTACTATTTATGTTAGAGGAAAATGAGACTTATGCTTTCATAACAGTTTCAGACAATATTTCATTAACTGAACAATGATAAAAATTATCTTGAAATCTAACGGTTCGGGTCAACTAAACGTTTAAATATTATTAATTGAATAAAATATATATAATGTACCTAGGTGTTAGTCAAGACATTACTGTAATTTAAGAAACTATATCTATTATTGTACTAGCGGCTCACCCTCGCTTTGCTCGGGTTCGTCCCTAGGTACGTTTTAAAGAGATATAAATAGTTATTATCCGACATTAGCCATCTAAATTTATTTTTTTCTTCGTGCATTTTTCGATGTTTTAATAGTTATTCTGCTATTCGGGGTGAGGACAAATCAAAGATCATCAAAATCGGTCCAGCAATTCTCGCGTTATAAGTGTTGTAACAAACCTGACTTTGTTTTACATACATGTATGGATTAAGATTTTTACTATTTTATCATTTTTATAATACAAGTATAACCCATTCACGAAGTTCAATTTTTATGCTATAAATTACTTTAAAAGACGTCTAGTCACGATCATGATTACATACGCGTGGAAAATCTAGCACTAATGTTATATGAATGGGAAGGCTGCGATCCTGAAGGATTTGATCTAACTTCACAAAACCTATTATTCATTATTTTTATATAAATATTTATGTTGTTAAAGTTGGGCTTATAGTTTAGGCTTTAAGCAACATCTAATAAACTTACTTCCCTTTAACTGTTAGATTATTGGGAAAAAATTGGGAGTAGGCTATATCTTGAACCCTACTGCGAAAATATTTTATCGATTAATATACCTATTTAATACCTACCAAATAAAAAGATGGTGATATTATCTATGAAGATAATATTCAAACTAGTTTTTTTATTATCGATCTATAAATATACATTTTTTTTAATCTTTACTTTTATTTAGGGACTTTTATCCTTTTAATACATGCCAGTCCCATTGTATTTAAATAAAACTATCTTTTCGGATTCTTTCGCGGATTTATTTTGATTTTTGGTTCCCGACGTTTCGAATGCTTTACAGCAATCATGGTCACAGGAGAGACTAAGGTGTTAGATGTCTCAAAGATATTATATAGTTGTTACAGACAGCCCACCCACAAATAACAAAATGAATTCAAAAATCTTGAAAATTGGCACCAAAGTACCTTACAATATTTGTTAATTTTAATTTTAAAACAATCCGCGAAAAAATCCGAAAAGATAGTTTTATTTAAATGTCAAATATTCGCGTAAATCTAAGAAAGTCCTATTGTATCTTAACCTAAGTACAGCATCGCAAATAAATTATGAAAAAAGGGAAACTGGATTAATGTTGCAAAACCTATCTGCTAAAATTTTAACAACATCAATACTTAATGGGTTCGCTAATATACTTAAGTATGGTCCAATATCATAACTATTAATATTAAGTTTTTGCATCATTGATTCCCTCTCCCTTTGATGTTTAACACATTCCATAAGGATGTGTTGAACATCGTCTATCATGTTACAACTGTTACATAAGGGTGAATTTACCTTTTTCACAAGGTACGCAAATTTATTTGACGGATAATGTCCAGAACGCAATCTATGTAGAACAACAACTCTCACTGTATAGTTTTGTACCAAATACCCTTTTCTATACTTTTTTCGTCAAAATAAATATACATGAAAGGAAGTAAACTGATTGAACTTTCATTTATTCACGTTTCTACGTTATTATATTTGAACAGTGTGTCATGCATAGAGATAATACACATAGAGTAGGCAAGCCGATCAAAAATGTGATATCCCGACAGAAAGAGACAAAAATAACCAGACCCCTTTCTATCTCTTTTTATTTTTTACGTTTAAAACATGAAAGTGATAAATTAGATGACTTACAATATAGAATTAAAATGAAATAAAATTAAAAAAATAAATTAAAAATTTTGATTTATTACGAAAATTAAGAAAATTTATTTTCGTTACTTATTATTGTGTATTTCTTAATTTAAGTTACGCGCCATATAAACTTTACTAATGAAACAAAGATGGAAACTAGCTAGATGGAAGCCGATATTTTCTATCTTTTTAGGGTTCCGTACCTCAAAAGGTAAAAAAAGGAACCCTTATAAGATTTTTTGTCCGTGTGTCCGTCTGTCCGTCTGTCTGTCCGTGTGTCACCACTGATTTTCTCAGGAACGGGTGGATCTGGCAAGTTGAAATTTTTACCACGTATTGAGGTCTATAGTTCCTATTAGATATATAAAAATTAAGGTCCTCAGACAACACGATAACAAGATATGGGCAAATTTACTTTTTCGCGAAACTTGTGAGTAGCAAAATCTACCTTCATTTTCAACTTTATTAATTTTCCGAATTTTCCCTTTACTTGTGCTGTAAGACCTTGCTTTTAACCAAAATTGACAATTCTAGTTCAACCGAAAGTACCCTATAGTTTTGGGTCGAAAACCTATATGGTAGTTCCCGTTGACCTGAAATCACGAAATTTGGCAAAAAGCAAGGTTTTACAGCGCAAATAAAGGAAAAATTCCAAATCATAAAAAAAAGTTGAAGTTACATAGATTTCCTACAAAGTGCGGAACCCTCGGTGGGCGAGTCCGACTCGCACTTGTCCGGATTTATTTTCTTCTCGCCTCACCGCCACTTATAGTGCTGAATGGCAGTTCCCTACTCTATGTGTATTATCTCTATGGTGTCATGTATGTTACTTCGACGTTGTTAGTCGAGGTAACTTTGAATTGATGTCTAAATATAGGGTATACTCGTAATATGTACCTACTAGTGATTGATTCAAATCACATAAAAATTACAATATTGTAATGTTATTTTATTTTTAAACTAGCGACTTACCCTCGCTTCGCTTCGGATTCGTCCCTAGACAAAAACAAATCTATCCCACAGGAACCGTACATTTTTCCAGGATGATATATAGCCTATAACCTTCCTCAGTTAACGGGCTATCCGATGCAAAAAGAATTTTTCAAATCGGATTAGTAGTTCCTGTGATTAGCGCGTTCAACCAAACAAACAAACAAACAAACTCTTCAGCTTTATAATATTATTATAGATTATAAATTATAGATTTTAAATATCTCCAAATATTTGTTTAAGTCAGGTATTTTAGGAAATATTTTCAAAATATTACTGCTGTTATTGCATTGTTATTTATTATTATTGCATTTCTATAAAAGGTAACTAAAGTGTATGTTAAATTAGAAAGACAAAAGGAAAGCCTTTAGAAGATTTATTTCTATGAAAAGAGCAAAACTTTGAAACTAATGGCCGTCGATCGCTGTTAAGTCAAACATCAGTCTTGCTAGAGTGCTTAGATTTTTCACAAGTAGTTTGTTCTAGACCTATATTAGAAAAATTGCATTCTATACAGTCTTACATTGTGGTAAATAGTATAAAGATTCTTTTTATACTACTTTTGTCATTGTTATTTTCTAACGTTTAACTGAAATAAACGTTATTAATATTTATTAACAACCGACTCACTATCGATTCGCTCGGGTTCGTTCCTAGCTGATTCTTTAAACTGACATAACTTTTTTATTTATGAATTGATTGAAATAAAACGAATACTAAATGGTAAGTGAAGCTTACCACAATACATTAGTGAAAACTGCACCCAAATTTTGGTCAAGCCGTTTCTGAGATTAGCGCGCACAGATAAACGGACAAAAATTCTAAAATTTATTGTTTTGGGTTCTGATACGAGATCTTAGGAATCAGAAATATAGTATTACTATACGTAGAATTATTATTTCGTACCTGTACAATACAAAATGTAGCGCAAAGAAAGTAACGTAGAGACAAATTATTTATTTTCTTCCGGAGCCATTGAAATAAATAAAATCTGAAATGAATTCTGTTCAGTCATCGTCCCAGTGATAGTGGAACGAATAAGATTTTTAATAACCAATTGCATAATTTCATTCCTTTATTTTTGCAAAATAATCGCTGTACGTTGACAGTTTTGCTTAAGTATCAGTTTGTCGAAAACAATTTTAAGTTTGATAATATATGAAGTTTTAAAATATAATCGGATTTATATCAATATATGTCTAGACAAACAGACAAAAATTCTTAAATCCATTGTTTTGGATTCTATTGCGTTAATAAAGACCCTTAAAATAGTTTTTCTCAACGAAGTTCAGGAAGGCATTGTTTTTTTTTAATGATTAAGAACTTTTTTTTAAATAAAATGTAATTTATATCAAATGAAGCTGTATAACTTGTACATACGAGATTATGCTTTATTTACCGGCGCCGCATAAGACATCTATCTATAATAATTGTAAATAATCTTATTAATATTATACAGTCAGTCTGTTTCGACGTGAAAGAAGGACAAAGAAAGAAAGAAACAAATAAACACACTTTCAAATTTATAATATTATATAGTATGGAGTTTATATTTTTATACTGAAGAGCTTTCAAAAAGCACTACAAATAACATAGTATCATTAAATCATACAAGAATAATGTCATATGATTATAGCCATAATTATGTTGACGTCCGAAGAAACATAAAAACTAATGATCCAAAGTGAAGTGGTACTAAACGTAAATAAAATTTTTAGTGCTCCGTAAGTTATGTTGAAAATTGTGTTTATAAAAAAATTAACAGTTCCACGCGGGTAGTCACAGCGGACGCGCGTGTCTCACCTCGCTCAATTCGTTGTCGTGTTTTAATTTACGCGTAAAGTGACTATACTTGCCTAGATAGTGGAATACCTTGCGCAGGGTTTTTTCCTGGCAACAGGAAATTATCCCTTGCATAAAAATGTATTTAACCTCAAAGTCTTCTAACCCCCCAATGTCTCAACTACCTAAAACGTCAGAAACAACACCTAATACTGCAAGTTACGCTAATGTGACATCGTCAACATGTTTTCCCAAGAAAGACCAAGCCATAATACTGGATTCCATCGATGGGATAGCACTCAGGGAGTACCTCATAGCTTTATCTTCCCTCATACCTGCTACATCTATTAGATTCATATCTCGAATATCGAATGCACGTATATGTATATATTTAGATTCAAAAAGAACAGCTGATAATTTAGTAGAAGAAAAGAAAAAGGTTATTATACAAAAATATATTCTTGAAATTAAACCGCTGATTACAAGAAATAAGAGAATAGTTTTATCTAATGTCTGCCCCGTAATACCTAACTATGTAATTGAACAAAAATTTAAGGAATTAAGTATTAATGTAATGTCACCTATAACGTTTATGAAAGTAGGAATAGCTGATCCAGGTTTTTCCCATATATTAAGCTTCAGAAGACAATTATATATAAACCCAGATGATGAAGTGCGACTCCCGGAATCATTTCAGCTATCTTTTGAAGGGACAAATTACTGGATATATATATCTACTGATGCTTTAAAATGTTTTGTATGTAACACAATGGGTCATTTAGCCAAAAATTGTTCACAAATTTTAGAAAAACCCCAAACGCCGGAGAACCAGGCGATGGAAGAAACTAATGACTCAAATAATACAATCGGCGATCTTGTAACCACCCAGCTATCTACTCCACTGACAAATGAAAATTTTCTAGAACCATCTCAAACCAATTTAAAAGGGAAAAAACGTATCCGTTCACCAACTACCAGTGAATCATCAAAACAAGATTTAATAAGAATTAGTACCACTGAAGATGATAATCGTATAACGGAATTGGAATCTGATGACACAGGAAGCAATGTTTCTTTGGAAGACATAGAAGGTAAAGTCAAATCAAAAAAAAAGTTGAAGAAGGACTCTAGAACTGAAGAAGATGTTTGGAAAGATATCGAAAATAATTTACCAGAGTTAAGTGAAGGGATTAGTTTTCCTATTAATTTAGTCCAATTTATTAGTTTATTAGATAATTCACGGGGTAAACAAAATATTAAGGAATTAGCATATTCATATACCGATAATATCTTAGATCTTATTAAAATGTGTAACAAGTTGCACTGTAAAATGAACAAAAGCTTAAAGAACAGATGCTCTCGCTTATCTAGAAAATTATATGAAATAGTTAATGTAACCCCTGTATCTGATACAAACAAAGTTTAATAAGCACGTTTATGCTTTTACTAAATACGGTAGGTACATAAATAATTTTTGTTTTTCTTATTATTATAAAGATATGGATTTTTTACAATGGAATATAAATGGATATTTCAAACGTCTAGAAAATATTAAAGTCTTAACTAATCTTTTACGTCCTACTTGCATTTGTTTCCAAGAGACAAATTTTACCTCGAACTATTGCGCTTCTATGACAGGATATGATTGTTTCTATAGAAACCGATCAAATTATAACAGAGCTAGCGGCGGAGTAGCTATATTTATTAAATCATTCACAATGGCTAAAGAATTACAGATAAACTCAAATTTAGAAGCAGTAGCGATACAAATTAAATTTCCCTTACCTATGACAATATGTAACATTTACCTTCCTAATAGTAGCCAACTTAATATTGACGAGTTTAATAATTTAATTAGTCAATTGCCAACACCTTTTATAGTTTTGGGTGATTTTAACAGTCATCATTTTTACTGGGGCTCTGATAAATGTGACACCAGAGGTAAAATAATAGCTGATTGGCTTGATAATCATGATAATGTACTAGTATTAAACAATGGCCAACCAACTCACTTTAATAGTAATTCTGGTCACTCAAGCTGCATAGATTTGACTTTGGCTTCACAAGATATATCATCATATTTTGAATGGAATGTTTTAGAAGATCTATATGATAGTGACCATTTTCCAATTTTAATTAAATCTCAAATTCTTCATGACATACCTAGCGATATTAGATTACCAAAAAAATGGAAATTTGATAAAGCTGACTGGTTACAATTTACCGAAGATATTAATGAAAATATTTCTAGTTTAATAAGTTTAGATACTAGTTTTGACTATCCGATTAACAGTATCGTTGAAAAATTTACAAAAATGATCCTTGCTGCAGCTAACAAATCAATACCTAAAACATCAGGAACCTTAAGAAAATACAACCTACCTTGGTGGAATGATGAATGTAAAAATGCAATTAGAGAAACTAAAAAAGCGCTAAAACTATTTAAAAAATTTGCTAGAAATGATCCTAATTCGGTATATAAAATTGAATATAAAAAAAAGAGAGCCTACTACCGAAGGCTTCTCAAAGAGAGTAGAAAGAGGTATTGGGAAAATTGGGTTTCCTCAATTAATAATAGAACACTTACTGGTGATATGTGGAAAAAATTACAGATACTTAATCATAATAAAATTAGATTTAACAATATTATAATTCAGAACTCAGACGGCACATTCATATACAATCCATCTGAAACTTCTCACCTACTAGCAAAATCCTTCGCAACTAATTCTAGCTCAAATAATTATGATGATCATTTTATTGAGTATAAAAGAAATCATGAGTCGGCATCTAATTTTGATGTTTTAGATAACTCTAATCCCATTAATAACGACATCCAAATGCATGAATTGTTACTGGTCTTGTCTCAACTAGGTAATTCCAGTCCGGGTCCAGACAACATATCTAATACTATAATTAAAAACTTACCAATCTCTGGACTAGAATATTTACTTCAATTATACAATTACGTTTGGAAGAAACAGGTGTTCCCAGATGCCTGGAAAGAAGCTTTAGTAGTTCCCATTTTAAAACCCGGAAAAATATCAAGTTTGACAACAAGTTATAGACCAATTTCGCTAACATGTAATCTTTGTAAAATACTTGAAAAAATTATTAGCAAAAGAATTAGGTGGTATATAGAATCAAATAAACACCTTTCACCATTTCAATATGGTTTTCGTCAGTTTCGTTCAACAACAGACCATTTAATGAACATCGAAAGTGAGGTACTTGATAGCTTTGCAAATAATAATTATTCTGTGATTGTAGCCCTAGACATAGAAAAAGCTTATGAAATGGTTTGGAAACACAGGGTCCTTCAACTACTACAAGACATTGATATTAAAGGGAATATTCTAGCATTTGTAAGAAACTTTCTTTCAGATAGATCAATTAAAGTTAGAATTAATGAAACTTTATCTGACCCTGTTTCTATAGAAAATGGTCTTCCTCAAGGCTCTGTGCTTAGTGTAGTCCTTTTTTTACTTGCAATTAATGATGTTCTTTCGTATATTAAAAAACCGGTAAAGGGTTTTCTATTTGCCGATGATTTAACAATAATTTGCAGTGGTAGGACATTAAAACCTACATTAAATCTAATTCAAATTACACTAAATAGTCTCCAAGAATGGTCACAAAAATCAGGATTTAAGTTTTCAAAGACTAAAACAGAATATATTGTATTAAAGAGTAAGAAAAGTAAAACTAATAACGCAAATTTAATACTAAATGGCCATATTATAAAAGAAGTAAATAACTTGAAAATTTTTGGTTTAACATTTGATAAAAAAATGTCTTGGATTCCTCATATTAATAAACTTAAGTCAGAATGTTATAAAAGATTAAACATAATAAAAATATTATCATCAACTACATGGGGATCTGATAGGAAATGTTTAATAAATACGTATCATGCCTTAATTCGACAAAAAATTGATTACGGTTCTATTATTTATGATTCTGCAAAACAACGTACATTAAATTCATTAGAAAGCATTCAAAATACTGCTCTTCGATTATGTATTGGTGCATTTAGGACCAGTCCAATTATGAGTATTTTAGTTGAAGCTGGAGAAATCCCATTAGGAATAAGAAGAAAGCAACTAGTAACTGTATACGCTGTAAATATATTATCTCAACCTGATACTTCAACTTATAATTACTATAATAAAACATCAGCCGTAGATGCCGAATATGAATTTCAAAGTAATTTATCGAAACCCTTGCGTATTAGAGCAGCCAAATACTTTAATGATTTAAACATTACAGTGCCGCATTTACTTAGGAAAAAATCACTGGCGTGTGCTCCCTGGAAAACCTATGAATTTCCTATTAATCTTAAGCTAGCCAAATACCATAAAGATGATACCTCTCCGTACACATATAAAACATTATTTAATGAAATGCATAATGATTATAAAGATCACATATTTTTTTATACTGATGGATCAGTTTCGAATGGAAGATCAGGATGTTCGGTGGTAACTGGGAATTTATCTTACCGGTATAGACTCTGGAATTATTCTTCTATTTTTAGTTGTGAAGCAACAGCTATCCTCAGAGCTTTAGATTTAATACATAGGGAATCTAATCTAATGAATTATATAATTTATTCAGATTCTAAAGCATGTCTAACAGCATTACAAAATCCAAAAAATAGTAACCCTCTTATTATAGAAATTAAACAAAAAATGATTAATCTCTTAGAAAATGGTTACAAATTTGAAATTATATGGATTCCAAGTCATCAAGGTATTGCTGGTAATGAGAAAGCTGATAGTGAAGCAAGAAATGCAACTAATGAAAATGATATTTCCAATTTAACTAAACCAACCTACTGTGATTTACATAAATATATAAAGCATACAATTAAAATTTACTGG
Source organism: Fabriciana adippe (assembly GCA_905404265.1). Taxonomy (NCBI): domain Eukaryota; kingdom Metazoa; phylum Arthropoda; class Insecta; order Lepidoptera; family Nymphalidae; genus Fabriciana; species Fabriciana adippe. The sequence goes on from FR989993.1 coordinate 2,757,235, forward strand.
GACACATTTTGGAAGACAGGAAACACATCAAAATTATTTAATGTTAGAAACTCAATTTTTGATAAATCACCCCTCTTATTTAACTGTAGGAAGGATCAAGTAGTTATCACGAGATTGCGTATTGGTCACACTAATGTGACACATATTCATTTAATAACTAAGGCTGACAGAAACAAATGCAAGTGTGGTCTAGATTTGACTGTATTCCATATTTTAATAGAATGTCCAGCATATAATAATGAGAAACAGTTATGTAATGTACCAAACAATTTAAAAGATTGTTTAAATCAAGATGGTTGTAAGAGTATTCTTAATTTTTTGAAAATGATAAATATGTACCAACTAATATAAATTAATGTATGTAACCTAGATGTAAGCTAGTATGTCCAATGTGGTCGCTAATGACCTTAGATGTTAAAAAGCGACCTTAAATAAATAAATGAAAAAAAAAAAAAAAAAAAAAAATTAAATTAATAATATTGTACTTGTCTTTCTTAGTTTATTATAAAATTTTTGTTTAAAAAAAATAACCCTGCTTGCTTTTAGTTGAGCTTGAAATTATTAGTTCTTAAGAGTTTTTTCCTCAAAATTTCAATATTTTAGGTATTTTAAGTTAATATCCTTGTTTATCTAATATTAATTTTTTTTTGTGTTATTTTAATTCAATCTATACTAATATTATAAAGCTGAAGAGTTTGTTTGTTTGTTTATTTGTTTGTTTGGTTGAACGCGCTAATCTCAGGAACTACTAATCTGATTTGAAAAATTCTTTTTGTATTAGATGGCCCATTAACTGAGGAAGGCTATAGGCTATATATCATCCCGGAAAAATGTACGGTTCCCGTGGGATAGATTTGTTTTTGTCTAGGGACGAACCCGAAGCGAAGCGAGGGTGAGTCGCTAGTAATTAATAAGACGTTTTAAATAAAACTATCTTTTCGCATTTTATCCCGGATTTATTAGATTTTTGACGTTTCGGATGCTTCACAGCAATCAAGATCATGAGAGAGACAAATTTTTAGACATCCCAAAGGTTATATATAGTTGTAACAGACAGCGCCTACCCACAAAGACTAAAATAAATGGTTAGTCAACTAATAATAATTTATTACGAGAACTGTCTCAATTATTCAAGCTAGATACTATTATTATACCAAACCCAATTAATAACGATAAATTATTTGTTATTCGCAATCTTATTCAATGAAACTAGCTGGCAATTGCTGTCGGTCGACACGATGTGCGTACACCTGACGCGTCAAGGGGAAGAACCCGCGCAGAAAGCCAACGTCACGCTTCGACGCCTTCATAACGAAATAATACCGTAGCTTCTTTCGTACTTTATAACTTCGTAGTACAAAAAAAATATTCTAGTTAATACAAAAAACTTAGAAATAGCTACTTTATCTATACTAATAATATTAAAAAGAGTAAAGTTTGTGAAGATTTATAAAGAGGTAAAGTTTGTGAGTTCGTGAGTTTGGAGGTTGTAGGGGGTAAATCTATGGATCTACTGAACCTATCTAAATGAAATTTAGTAAGAAGATAGTTTGAGACCCTGGAAAGGATATAGAATACTTTTTATCCCAGAAATGATTCCTTAAGGGAGTGAAAATGGGGATGAAAGTTTGTATTGGGAAGAAAGCTAGGGACGAAATCGAGCGAAGCGAAGGTGAGTCGCTAGTAAACAATATGCATGAAATTATATTATGTTAGTAGCGACTCGATTAGGTTTTAACGTTTAGTATAGATTTCTCAGAGATAAGATATTTTCCCGCTTTAAAAAGTAACCTATGTGTTGACCTGGATAACCAGAATTTTATTATATGTATAGATGATTTTAAATACGTATACTAAGCAAGCGAAATGCATTAATTAGTATTCCAGTCTCTTATATTAAAGAGTCAATAATATCTTTAATAAAATATATAATCAGAATTGATGACATACAGGAAAGTAAATAAAAATTACTTACTTTTTTATCAAGAACAGTACAACGTTTTATGAAAAACATATGAATATTTTACGTAAATATACCAATGTTATTTTTAAATCTGAATAGAAAGAGCTGCAGCCAAAACCTTGTCAGTGACCATTTGCTGGGATATATTCGTGTTAAACGGCACAAGAATAATCTTGGCCGCTTTTCCTTTGAAATAAATTACAAATATCTTTAAAATTAGTCGTGTATTACGTTTTTATGTTCCCTTAAGTTTCACATTTCAGTGGCTTTGGTTTTTATTGATCCATAAAACCACGTACTACAGACGTTACATTAAATTCATTGTTAGAAAACTGGTCTAAATTACTAAAATTAATTTTATTAGTCTTTTTTATATGTACATTTTAGATTCGATTAGTGTTGCCTGAGTAGTTTCCTTTTAAGCCAAAAGTCAATTGGAGTAGGTTGAATAAAAATCAGTCTAGACTTTTTTCTGATCCTGTAAAAAAACGATTTAATTACTTTTTTTCAGTCAATATGTATCTATGCTAGAGACCTAGTTACGTAGTACGTTTTACTTTAAACTAGCAACTTGCCTTTGCTTCGCTCGCATGCCTGTGTTTCTCCAGGCCATAGGTATAGTTATCTTTGCATTTTACATCCAAATACATTCAGCGTGAAAGAACAATAAACGTACACAAACACCTTGTCCAATGGTAACAAACAATACGTCCATCTAATCTATTTGTTTACATTGTTTTAAAATAAATAAATAAATATGTTGGGACATAATACACAGCACCATCTAGTTCCATGGTAAGCTACGAGACTTGTGTTATGGATAACAGATAGTTGATATTCTACACACGTATAACTTTAAATATATACATATTTATAAATATAAACACCCATGACTGTAGTACAAATGTTCGTGCTCATCACACAAATGAATGCCCCCAGCGGGACTCGAACCCGCGACCGCTGGCACAGCAAGTAGGGTCATTACAAACTGAGCCAAACGTGTCGTCAAATAATAATATTCTGTTAATAAGCTAGACCCTTTTTATATAAAATAAGAAATTATTTACAACGAATAGTTCAAATATGAGGACTATTCTAGCTTACAGTGGCAACTTGAAACAATAAACTAAGCTGAAATTCTACTTGTTATAAGAACTGCTTCAATAGCTTTAAAAATATATATAAGGTCCAGCTATATTACGTTTAGTAGTAATCTATAACTATAATTTATCTTATGAAGCTAACAACGTTTTTTGAACTTCTGGAACGATAATTTAGATTTGAAAAATTCTTTTTGCATTTTATCATTATTATTATTTTATGAAGGTCACTAGACAGCCTTATTTTAGATAACGTTATGACTTATGATCCATGCGAGTAAAACCTAAGAAATTGGAAACTCAATCTCTGAAGGAGTGAGAAGGAGTAACAATGTTTGTATGAAAAAGTAGTCCGCTGAAGCCGATCTCGTGAGTTTATCATGTTTTATTAGACAGGTATTACCTACCTGCTTTTTTATTATAATTTGAGAAATAAGGGCTTGTTATTATTGTCTTATTACTGTATCCTTAACAGATCTTTTTTTTACAGATATTTATGTACCGAACTCAAACTAAAGACTTATATAGATACAGTCCACTGCTAAAGGAACGTCTCCCCCAATGAGCACCCACCATCCCGGTCCTGGGCAGCCGGAATCCATCCATAGAAAATATGAATAGTTAATAATAACGATCTTTTTCTCTTGAAAAAGATTTCTTTTACTATACTGTACTATATACTGTTTTAAGACATTAAAATTATATTAAAACATTATCGTTTGGCTTCATGTTTAGTTTTACGACACTCTATCTATATTAATCAGTCTGAGGTCCGAATTGAGACCATGGGTTTTTCATTCCATCACCAACATCATATGGTGCCCTGATCTATTGGAAAAAATACTTAGGTCACTAGTTTAAAGTATTTTTTCCTTTTATTCTCCAGATTTTATACTCTAACATTCACCAAGCCACAATCCTTTAAATTTTACAATAAAATACTGTAAATCAATGATTTCATTTGTAAAACTTTCACATTTATGTAGTTAAATGTAAATATATATAGATATTTTGGTTTAGACTGAAGCAAACAATGGTATAAATTTAATTTGTATTGTATTAGATATCCCGCCAGCTTACTTTATGCGTAAAGTGTTTGTTAACATGGATCGATCTAATTAAATTTAGGCTAGAGGATCCCTTTTTGGCTATAAGTAAATCACAAAGACTAGGTATAGAATTTCTCTGATGTATTCAAAAATATATTAATATAGAAAATGAGAAGACATAAAAATATACAAAACAAGAAGAGTCTTTGGTATAGTTCTTATTTTATGCTTGTTTTTAAAAAAAATCTAGTTTGAAATTTTCGTACTGTGTTTTCTTACTTTAAATGAAATTACTTTTACCGTTAGCTAAGTTTTTTTTATAACTAATTTATGCAAATCTACATTCTATCATAGTATCTTCAAAAAACAGTAAAAATAATCGTTTGTGTCTACGAGTATGATAATATAAAGTACACTATACACAAGTAAGAAAAATTAACTATTAGTGTATTTCTATAAAAATGGCAAAGGTATTCCAAAATTATAGATATTATATAAAATAGTCATTGAACTATGTAAAATTTAATCTATAACGTTGATCATCTTGATACGTTACTTCTTACCACTTTTATAAATTAAACACCGTACACACGATACGGACAAGTCGTATTGCCTTTAACATTTCCCGCCCTTTTTTGACAGTTCATAAATGGCGGTAAACAAAGTTATAATGTCAGTGCAAAAAAATTAAATGCTTTTTAAAATTAAAGATTTTGTCCAAGATCCCAGAGCGATATGACACAACTTATTTTCACACAAATGAAACTTTAGGATCTCAGTCATGTCTCATGGGCTTTGAATACCTGCATACTTGTGGAGTTCGCCCGGTGACACCTGGGCAGGTACCAGGTGAGAAAGGTAACTAAAAATAAGTGTTACTTAACTTAAATTTGTATAGCTGATTTTTACATATGTTCTGTAGAATATTATCCTAAAGTAATATTATAAGTGTCTGACACTTTCCATGGACCAAAACTTTTGTAAGACGCTTTAAAGCTTCACAAGAAATAAATCAACTTCACTTATTTTTACATGTCTGATTTTGAAATATATTGTTAAGATAACTATAACAAAGTTATATTTCATCAGTCAGACAAATAGTAATGATCAAACATCCCCTAAACATGAAAATTATTCAGCCGGGAGTATGAGCGCGAGAGCACTGTGCGCATGCGCCATAGTGTAAAATATTTAAATATCGGAAAAGTACTTACTGCTTTAAAAAAAGCTTTTGCTTTTTTAAAAAAAAATTGATGCTAGCAGTTTACCACCATGCGAAACTGAGTTATTTCAACAATTTCTCAGAGCTAATTACATTGCTAGCATATGGAATAATGCCAATGAGAAACAACCATCAATTTTTACTCCTGAAAACAATGGGTGGACGTTAGAAGAAAACCAGTACCACTTTCATTGGTTTGACGGTGACCAATTACCAGGAGACGTCAGTGAATCTCTTCAACAATCAGGTACTGTACTTTGACTTCTACTTTACAATTTATTATATTCGTAATTTTATGTTTTTTAATTTTTTGATCTGTTTTTGGCAGAAGAATCTGCCAGCAACGACAACATGATTGATGATGAAGAGGACGATGACTTGTATGGCCAGTATCATGACTGGCATAATGATGAAAATTCCAATGATTATGACGATGATAACGATGATTAAAAGATAAATAAATATTTTCTTTTATTAATGATAGTTAATTTCTTTTTTAATCAAATGATTTTTCTTACAATTGTTTCTAATGGTACTTTTTTTGTAATAAAATCAAAATAATTGTTTTAAAACAATAAATTAATTTACCTTCATATTTATTAATTATTACCTTAATGTTGAAGTTCATCTTATTTAAATAAAGCTGTAAAAATATTGAATTTAAAGCAGTAAGTACTTTTCCGATATTTAAATATTTTACACTATGGCGCATGCGCACAGTGCTCTCGCGCTCATACTCCCGGCTGAATAATTTTCATGTTTAGGGGATGTTTGATCATTACTATTTGTCTGACTGATGAAATATAACTTTGTTATAGTTATCTTAACAATATATTTCAAAATCAGACATGTAAAAATAAGTGAAGTTGATTTATTTCTTGTGAAGCTTTAAAGCGTCTTACAAAAGTTTTGGTCCATGGAAAGTGTCAGACACTTATAATATTACTTTAGGATAATATTCTACAGAACATATGTAAAAATCAGCTATACAAATTTAAGTTAAGTAACACTTATTTTTAGTTACCTTTCTCACCTGGTACCTGCCCAGGTGTCACCGGGCGAACTCCACAAGTACGCAGGTATTCAAAGCCCATGAGACATGACTGAGATCCTAAAGTTTCATTTGTGTGAAAATAAGTTGTGTCATATCGCTCTGGGATCTTGGACTAATTCTTCTATAAGTGTGTAATTAATTATCTTTGTGTTTGAAAATTGTGGTGTCATTGAATTTGAACATCGTATTTAGAATGACAAATGTGCCATGTCCGTTCCGCAGACGGTCGCACTATTACTGAGTGAGCAGTGAACTGGGCACTGGTGTATCGGCGATGTTGATTTTGATTAACGGTCAGGGTTTATTTACTAGCGACTCACCCTCGCTCCGCTCGGGTTCGTCCCTATTAACGTTTTAACGTTTAGTATAGATTTCTCAGAGATGAAATATTTTTCCGCAGTAATAAGTATCCTATATGTTGACCCGGATAACCAGCTATCGTCATATTAAATTTCATCAAAATCCCTCCAGTGGTTTTTCTGTGATGCGGTAACAGACAGACAGACAGACAGACAGACAAAAATTCTAAAAACTATAGATTCGGCCTCTGTATCGATAATAATGTCTATTTCAATAAGATTTTCTAAAAAATATTTAATGTACAGATTCGGCTTAGTTACAATTTTATTATATGTATAGATTTATTATCAGTTGGGAAACAAACAGTTTTTATAATACAGATATATGTAAATACAAAATATTCTTCTCATCAGCCAATAAAGTTTCCACTCATAAGTAAACATGGAGTGAATAAAAATATAAACTATACATAAAGTCACTTCAACATAATATTTGTGTACAGAAAGGATTACAAAATACATACTATTATATCAAGGATGATCGAGTTTAATGCTTTGTGAAAATCTGTTGATATTACTATCAAGTATGTTAATTTGGTTATAATATGGTATCGGTTATAATATAGTATGGTATTATGGAGGTAGTTCTTAAAAACTTAATATATGTATGCACATATTTTGGAATAACTATAATAATAGGTGTATTCAGCCTTTTTTAACGTCCTACTACTGGTCACGAACCTCCTTCCAATGCAAGGTGGATCAGGTCATAGTCCACCACTCTGGCCAAATGTGGACGGACTGAGCATGTCTTCCGAAAACCTGCTAGGTTCTCTCAGACATGCAGGTTTCTTCACGATGTTTTATAGGAATATTATACTATATAGTAAAAATATAGAATCTAGACCAAACATTATAAAAATCAACATAAATTCCACAAAATGATAATTTTCTTATGAGTAAAAACATTACGCTGTACTGTTATCATTTGTGTACAAAATAAAATATAATATTAACTGTTACGATGAAAGCTAAGGCAACATTCTCTTAAAAATATTTTTTGCGTCTTTCATTTCGAATGTTTCTTGAGTTTATGATTAAAAAATTAATAGGATAATTTGTTATGAAAAATCCATGGAAACCGATTTGGCAACCTCCATAGGTTATATATTATATGAGAACACGTGGAAAATGCATTTAATATAGAAATTTCCACTGGAATATCATACGTAGCCACGTATAAAATTTTATTTTAGTGCTCTAAAATATAGTTTTCATGTTCAGAGTCTTCATAAAATATCTTTTTATGGAAATCTGTAGAGATTCTACTATTTGAAAGTCTCAAATCTCGATTCTACAATTCGATGTTAGTTCTTTTTCAATTTAGTTTAATACTTTCACTTCTCATAGTTTTGTTATATTGAATCTTTACATTGAGTTTAAATAAATTATTCGAATTAACACGTCACTTTGTTTTCAAATATCCAGCAATGAAATTTTTTGCTCAATATATTTGACTATCGACTTACCCTAGGTTGTCACTAGGTTGATTCCCCATACAAACTTTTATCCCCATTTTCACCCCCTTAAGAAATGATTTCCGGGATAAAAAATATCTCATGTCCTTCCCAGAGTCTCAAATTACCTTCTAACCAAATTTCATCTAAATCGGTTCAGTAGATCCAGAGATTACCCCCTACAACGTCACAAACTCACAAACTTTACCTCTTTATAATATTAGTACCTATAGATAATAAAGTCACTACATAAAACTAATAAATATTTACTTCTAATTGATGTTTAAATTTTTTATTCTCTTGACTCAACTCTAATTTTCTGAAATTGAATTTAAAATACGAAAATTAACAGGTTTTTTTCTAGTTACTAAAAAAGGAGGCAAAACGTACGTAATACGTCTAGCGGATAAATTACAGCCTATATGTCTACACGCAAAAAGCACAGCTGTATAACGAGAGACTTTTCAGGCGTGATGAAAGCTCTACATATTAGTATATATATGAGATATTTTTCAGTGTCCTTTGTGTTTTGTAAGTATATAAAAAATCTATGCATATATCTGTAAATTAAATATTTTTTGGAAAATCTTATTGAAATAGTCATTATTATAGATACAGGGGCCGATTTTATAGTTTACAGATTTTTTGTCTGTCTGCTGTCTGGGAACGCATCACAGGAAAACCACTGGATAGATTTTGATGAATTTTAGTATGATGATAGCTGGTTATCCGGGTCAACATATAGGGTAATTTTTACTACGGAAAAATATCTCATCTGTGAGAAATCTATACTAAGCGTTAAAACGTAACTAAGGACGAACCCGAGCGGAGATAGGGTGAGTCGCTAATATTTATATAAATATGTATATTAGTTTCGTAATAAACTGAATATTAAATTATTAAGAAAGACTACGGCGGAGTAAAATTGTTTTTAAATAATTGACTTCTAATAAGGACTGAATATCGAAAGCAATAGAGTATAAAATGGCATACTTTGATTAATACGTTTAACAAATGATAAATTATGTCTTTGTGTAAACTTGTCAGTTTTCTAATTTATGTCATTTTCACATCTTCATATATACTATCCATAGATAAATTAAAAATTGGCTTTTGTTTAGATCTATTTATTATCTGCTGGTTAAAAGTCATGCTTGGTATTATTTATTTTAACTTCGAGTAGTTATTACAATAATATTTATTACAAAATCATAAACAAACATACATAACTATAAACAAATATACATAATTATTATACATAGTTTTTAATTTTAAAAATATAAGCGCCATCTATAAAACAAAGGCATAAATGCTGAAATATTACATAAAAATAGTAGCGCCATCTGTGGCCAACTTTTTTAACTCGCTGAAAATTCAAGGGATGTTTTCAGGTTGACTCTGTTTCACGTTAGTGGGCGCTATGTAATATATTATTATTAATAAAAATATTCGTGGATTTAAAATGAAATATAACAATGGGCTCCTGGATAGTTTGAAAATACAATTGGACCCGGTAGGTGGCGCTGCAGTCGGAGTGTTAAAGAATTTGTTTTTTTTAGTAGTTTGAACGCGGGCGAAGCCGCGGGTACTGCTAGTAAACGTATATAATTCTATACCCGTTACACTTTACAGTAATATTTCAAACAGGCATCTTTGTTAATAGCATTATTGCGAAAGTAATTTTTATTATATTTGTTGTTTCTTCTTTATTTACTTTAAAATCTTTCTTAGATTTACGCGAATATTTGACATTTTAAATAAAACTATCTTTTCGGATTATTTCGCGGATTTATTTTGATTTTTGGTTCCCTACCAACCAAACCAAAAATCAAAATAAATCCGCGAAATAATCCGAAAGATAGTTTTATTTAAAATACTTTAAAACCTTTGTAGTATTTTATGGGCCGAAAAATTACATATAACTTAATTTATTTTTCAATCCTCTATACCAAGTGATTCCGTGGGATAGTAACTAAGATCTGAGTGAAGATATGTCAAAATGAGCAGATATTATTAATAAAATGTAATAATAAATGCAATTAAAAGTGTATTATTTTTAACTTCTATCTCTTCCCTAGTGACTCACCGCCGCCTCATTATACTCGTACACATTATATACATTTTCTTATCTAATATATAAATATCTCGTGTCACGGTGTTTGTGGTCGCACTCTTTCGAAACGGTTCGACCGATTATAACGTTTTTTTTTTGTATATTTGGTAGGTATGAGAATAGGTCGTAAAGTATATTTCACCTTACTAACCCCCCCCCCCCCCGCCCCTCCCCCCTTCCTCCATTTTTTAATCGCGATTTTAGTATTTATGTATGGACAATATTATGTATTTTATATAAAAACATAACTACGAACCCGAGCGAAGCGAGGGTAAGTCGCTGTATAACATAAGCCAAAGAGTTTTTTTATAGATTGATCGCGGACGTAGCTGCGGGTTCTGCTAGTAATATTATATACGGATAGCATCACACATACACACACTATAGCAATGTAATAATACATATGTTGACGTGTGGCAAACAAATAAATCTTCATGTTTCTCCTTAAAACAAACCGAGTATATCGACGGCGTAGGTGGAGAACTAAATAACTCAAATTTCCAAAGTTTGGAGAAAATCGCGATTTACTGATTTTTTTTTTCCAACTTTTTGGCATAATGAGAGAAAATTTTACTGTAGTTAATTTTATATACTTTACGTCTCTTTCTACGTTACTGTTTAGTGCTAGTTTCCACATATTTACTTTACCATTTGGAATACAAATACGGCTATATTTCTGAAACGGGACAAGTTATGAAAATGCTTGTTAGAGTAAAATATGCGGCATTTTTTGGATTTGATTTGGCCAAAATCGCAGTTATATAGTTATCCACCTACGCCGACTATATAATGTTTATACACAATACTCGTGTGGTATTACTGATGTTCCGCATTTCGGGAAAACGTATCGGAGAGCTTTAAGATTGGTTTTGTCGAAATATAATTAATATGGATTTTACTTACGTTAAAGTTTTGATATTTACCGTGACTTATGTCTTAAACGTGTTCACAAATATTTATGTATGCTTGAAGAAATTTGAATTAAGGTATTTTCAGAAAATCTTAGGGATCGATTTTCGCAGTACCATATATTATGTTACATACATTAGGCATGTAGGTATATAGTATAATAATAATTAATTATTTCTAAAATATTATACTTTATGTTACACATATTGACATATAAGGTTGTGTTACTACACAAGCTTAACTACGAATAAATAAACAAATTCTTCAACTTTATAATATTAGTATACTTCTATTCAGTCGCAGTTTAGCAGGATTATTTTGAACAAGTTTTGGTTTTATTTTTTTTTTCCAATTAGTAACGGAAAGACAGCCTAATGGCGTAATTTACATGCAAATCTTTATAAGTAAGACAAAGTTGCTATAAAAGGTATTTTACTAAAAACGCTTGACTTTTTTACGTTTGTGTTTACTTTTATAACAATTAACAAACGCCTACAAAATAAGTGTGTAAAAGTGTCGTAAATTATATTCTGAATAATATATTTTACGACTTGAAAGCTTATTAAAATATATTTAATTTAAATATTATAAAAATATATAATACTAGAACCCGCGGCCTCGCTCGCATTAAAACTAAAAAAAAAACTCTAAAAAAGTAGGTTTCATATAAAATTTTACCCCTGTTTTACGGATGAATTTCAAAAAATCTTAAAACACGTATTTTGTTTATTTATTTATATTGAAGATTATTAATACCAGGTTTCAAGTAATTCTGATTGTACATATTTTTTTGGGTTATATTAATTATAACGTGTTTTCCCATGGGAATGAGATAATCTCCCGCGGTAAAAAAAATAGCCTATGTCATTCCCAGCCCTCCAGCTATCTCCACACATACAATCACGCCAATCCGTCACTTTGTTTAGATGTGAAAGAAGGACAAACAAACAAACAAACTTTCACATTTATGATATTATAAGTATAGATGTACATTACGTACAAGCGTTATATTTTGGCATAATATAAACATACATAATTTAACATACATAGGTATGAGTTAATTTTCTGTGATAGAGTCAAAGTAGTAGTGAAAAAGGCACAAAATTCTTAAAATGTTGTAAGTTTAGACTAAATCAATACAATTCAACATTTAAAGCTAATTAGGCCATTTGAATCAAACATACAAAAAAAAACATTATTCCCCTTTTAAGATAGTCGGGTAATAAAAGTATTTGTAGTACAAAATGTAATTGAAATGGTGTCAACGTTATACAAAAGTAAATTCAGCTCTCGAAATAGTAAAACACAAATATCTTAGATGTCACACCTGCGCCCGCCACTACCGAGTACCGACTCAAGTGAAATGTAATATTTATTTCCGTTCCAACTATGAATAGGAACGACTAAACTATGTCGTGATATTGCAAGTGTAAAAATAACCTAAAAAGATAGAGTATGTTTTTTTAACATATTTGTAAAAAGGACAAAATATGTTAAAGGGTTTTTTTACGCCTATTTTTTTAAATAAAGCTATGTAGTTCGAATGTACACTAATATTATTAAAAGGATTTTTTGTTTATTGTTTGTTTGTTTGTACCGAATAGGCTCCGAATTTACTAAACCGATTTAGATGAAAGATAAGAAGATAGTTTGAGACCCTGGGAAGGACTAAGGATAGTTTTTATCCCGGACTCCGAGTGATTCGCTAGTAGCATATATATCTGTAGGTATAACAGATATATAATATCTAAAATACCTATAATTATGTGTGTAGGTAGAGGTGTGTAACTAAAAAGAGTCCGAATCAAATGAAAAGCAATTATTCCACTCTTAGCGGTGATTTATTTTTAAAAAAATATACAACCAGCTTTATGGTATTATATGTATTTGTAATATGTAGTTATAAAAAAATAGCGAAAACAAAAAAAAAACAGCTGGATAATCAAAAAGTTCTAAACTGTTTATTTTGTATGGGAATCACTTACCGTTAAAACGTACCTACCTAGGGACGAACCCGAGCGAAGCGAGGGTGAGTCGCTAGTAATCAATAAATATTAAATAAAATAATCTACAATTACCTTTTCTGAAGTCGACTAAGAACTATTCGATATTCTACTTTGACTTCATAAAAGTTTGATTAAAAGTACTACATATGTATATTTATAGCTTCACAACTTCTTGCCTTTTCACGGAAGTTACAATGTATAAGGATTCTGAAACTTCTAGTTCTAAGTGAAGTTAATGTTTGATTTAATCGAACTGTTTTTTTATTTATTTTTTATTCATACACATTTTTTATAAATTTACTTTTTATTTTATCTATATCAGTACTTTAATAATAATAATAATTTATTGAACAATATTACATACAAAAATAAACATACATATATTATTAATAGCGACTCACCCTCGCTTCGCTTCGGATTCGTCCCTAGACAAAAACAAATCTATCCCACGGAAACCGTACATTTTTCCGGCATGATATATAGCCTATAGCCTTCCTCAGTTAACGGGCTATCTAATGCATAAAGAATTTTTCAAATCGGATTAGTACTTCCTGAGATTATCGCGTTCAACCAAACAAACAAACAAACTCTTCAGATTTATCTATACTAATATTATAAAGCTGAAGAGTTTGTTTGTTTGTTTGTTTGTTTGGTTGAACGCGCTAATCTCAAGAACTAGTAATCCGATTTGAAAAATTCTTTTTGCTTTAGATAGCCTGTTAACTGAGGAAGGCTATAGGCTATATGTTATCCCGGAAAAATGTACGATTCCCGTGGGATAGATTTGTTTTTGTCTAGGGACGAACCCGAAGCGAAGCGAGGGTGAGTCGCTAGTAATATTATATAAGTATAGATACAGAACATCTTCATCAGATCTTAGTTTTTTGCACAGTTTAACTTAGGCTGTGTCGACACGAAAAATATGGTAGCCTCTATTGCCGTACTAGGGGACCTGTATTACGGCAACAGTAACATGAAAGTCATTGATAAAAACTCTGTTGAAAATTATTTTTCTAAACCAAATAAGTTTAATTATTTAATTTGGCTTGCGTGAGACAATAATCGCAATTAATGTAGTTTATTTTGAGTTATTAAATGTACGTGACTCAATTTTTTTTATTTAGATTTGTAAAATTTATAGGTAATTAGAGCAGGCGTAATAGTAATGTAAACTTGGATAATAAAAGGAACTAAAATGTAAACTGTATATTAATTATTAAACTGATAATTCGGTTTATTGATACGATCATTTTATATTTGCTTTTGCCTATTTAAGAAACTAGCGGCTTACGCTCGTTTCGCTCTTGCTTGCCTCTAGAAAAACAAAAACAAATCTATCCCACGGGAACCGTACATTTTTCAGGGATAAAAAGTAGGCTATGTGTTATTCTGATGTATGAGCTACATTATTTTAAAGTTTTATTAAAATCCACTTAGTAGTTTTTGCGTAAAAGAGTAACAAACCTTCATACATCTATACATCCAGACATCCATCCAGTAGGATGTTAGGTTATCTAACATAACGGCACAAGTCTTACGAGGAAAGTAATAAAATTTAAATAAACTCTGCAAACGGAACCGCGTGCAAATGTTTGTTACAACAATTCTTGCTTTTTATTAACGGTTCAGTCACAATTAAAGAAGTTATTTTTGTATACAAGCTTCAACAACCCCTCAAGTGGTTGAGTTTTCAAAGATTGTATTTCGCACCCTCCATGTCAAACAAATATTCTCTTTGAACTGGAAATGGATATGAAATGGTTTCCTTAAGAGATAGACATATGCCATCGCGGACTTTTTTGTAGACCTTTTTAAGGTGTAGAATACTGTAGTACATTATTTTGATCTATCTCGTAGGATTCAGCCAGCGTTTGCAATGTAAGCGCAAAAAAATATGTTTATTTACGACATCACATTAGAAACCTCTAAAATTATCAGTGTTTCTCTACTATAATATACATGTATAAACCTTCCTCTTGAATCACTCTATCTATTAAAAAAACCGCATCAAAATCCGTTGCATAGTTTTAAAGATCTAAGCATATATATGGACAGGAGGACAGCGGGAAGCGACTTTGTTTTATATTATGTAGACACACACACACGGGCGTATTCAAGTTACTGTAGAGTGTAGTCTACATAATTTATTATTACAGTTAGGTTAAAAATGGAGGCGATTTTCCAAAAAAATAACTTCTTTCTGCGTATATTTTTTATCACAACATATGAAGAAACATTCCATAATAATTTCCATCAGTTGTTGTCATATAATTTATTTTTCCCATTGTGACAATTTTATCAATAGAGGGTAAATAATCACTATGGTTTGAAGATAAGATATGAAATGGGGAGCATGGGTTCATGTTATTGTATGGTTTAAAATATTATAATTATTTTATTTGAATATTAATTTATTTATTACTTTTAATTCTTTTTACAAAAAAAAAAAATTAACTGCCTTAGATTTTTCTTCAATTTAAATGGGATCACTCTTAACCATAACAAGTATTAGCAAATATATTAAAAATCCATTAATAATGAAAACCTTACAGAACAATTAAATAAAAACATGTCTGATTATTTAAATTGAAATTATAAATTCAGTAATTAAACAAAGCAGAGTTTATTGTAACCTTGTAAAACTGTAAAAAATATATAACCTATTTAAATAATTTATGTTCATATGAATAAGACACGCAATACTTTCTCCGAATATTTCTGGGATTCCGTGGTCTTTATATACGAGTATATATATATATATATATATATATATATATATATATATATATATATATATATATATGTATATATAGACCACTTAATAAGTTTTTAAGTCCCCAGAAGTCCCCAGACTTTTTTTTTCGTTTTAAATTTTATATGTAAAAAAATATTATATAAGAATTTATTTATTGAATATTTTTATTGGTAAAATTTTTTATTAGTTACTTTTTGTCCCGATATATACATACAGTGTCATTCCCGTAGGATATTACTTTACCTTAGTTACTGAAGAAAGAATGTGTTTTTTAATTTTTAGTTATTTAATGCCCAAACGAAATGAGGAAAGGTAGACAGTATTTTTTAATAAGTTTACAAATATAAGTTATTTTTTATTTGAACTCATTTAAAATGAACTATCTTATTATTTGAATTGTTTAAAATAAACATTTTTTACTAATAAATATAATAATTTTTTGATTGTTTCAAATTAGTTTTTAAAATGTTTAAAGTTATTTTGTAAAAGCAAAACAGAAATTATGATGACTATTATATTTCTATATTTAAAATACAAATAATGTATCGTAAAAAATAATTATTAAAAATAATGAATATGAATATATCATGACACTATTTTGAACCATAAAATTACTTGTCAGAAGTGGGATTCGAACCCACGCCCACAGAAGTGGACTGCGACCTGAACGCAGCGCCTTAGACCGCTCGGCCATCCTGACTTGAAAGCAAGTTCTGAAAATTATCAACCATCGCTAACATATGCTAGCGACCTTAATAACGACATTGAAGTATACTTACCTATTGATAATTAACTTAATAACATGATGTTGCTAGAGGAGAAAGCAAAAAAAAATTTGCAATACTTAAAATCACAAAGAAGTTTATCTTATAATCAATAATAATCATATTCAATCATTACTTTTTAATTAAAAGTTACACCAAATTCAAAATTACTTTTATAATAATTATCCCATATTGATAAATGTAGTTTATTCTTGCTTAATTATTTTTAAGCAATTGAAATCGATTCACTTCCTCCAGTGATTTATGCCGATAATTATGAGAACAGTTCATAAAAGTTATTTTTAAAACAAAATAATTTTCAATATACGTATAAAACTGAATTAAATGTAACGTAAAAAAGGAAAGTAAAACATATGCCATCTACCCCTGAACTCCCCTTATCTATGTTGTGGCTAGATGTGTAATATAAAAAAGCACTCATAGCTAACGACCACGCACTGTTCCTATTTTTTTAAATTGGGAAACAACTTGTCTACAAAATGACAGACTACGAAAATCATCCTGCAGTGAACAATCTCCGGAACTACATAAGGATACGTTCTGTTCATCCTAACGTCAATTATGGTACGTTTTTGTCACTTTTCTCCTAAAATAGTCTATTTTCTATATACAGTAGAAACTCGATTATCCGGCCCTCAGTTATACGGTTCGCGATTATCCGGACTACCAACCGCGACCAATTATATACCTACAAATCGAATTTATGCAAGCACTAAAGCACTAGTGGTTCGTCCTAGCTTCGCTCTGGTTCGCCTCTAAACAAACAGAAACAAATCTGTCCCACGGGAACCGTACATTTTACTGGGATAAAAAGTAGTTTTAGTTAATTAGCAATTGTTTCAGGAAAAAAAACCTGCTTTTCTTCATACATCCGATTATCCGGATTTTCGATTATCCGAATGATTAAGGACAACAATTAGTCCGGTTAATCGAGTTTCTACTGTATAACTATTTATTGTCGATATATCGACAGCCGATATATCGACAGTCGATGCTACGTAGCACTGCAGTCGATCTCACTAATACTTACGTTGTTTGGTTTTCATTCATGAACCTAGTTGAATAAAAAATGAATTCTAGGTTGGTATCAAAATCGATCGAAGCGTTACTGTTATAACTTTATACAAACTATATATATATCTGGTACAATGGTTAATGATATAAGGTAATGTCTGCGAAGGCAAAGGTCACAAGTTCAATTAACAAAATATATATAAGTTGAAAGTGGTAGACCAGTGGTAACGCGCTCGCTTGGGAAACCGAATGAAGCGGGTTCAAATCCCGGGTCTCGCACCTCTGATATTTTCATGTGTAAATCATCTAACAAGATTACCACTTGTCTTATGGTGAAGGAAAATATCGTGAGAAAACCTGCATGTCTGAGAGAACCTAGCAAGTTTTGGAAAGACATGTGAAGTTCGCGACCCCGCACTTGGCCAGCGTGGTGGACTATGGCCTGATCCCGCGATTATATTAAAGGGAGGCCCGTGTCCAGCAGTGGGACGTTAAAGAGGGCTGAATACATACATATCTACATATTTATAAAATTATTGATCTACATATGTTAAAGACCGAGACCAAATCATCCTTTAACAATTATGGAGATGAGAGTTGACTACTCTTATTTTTTTATTTATGTTTCTCTTCTATGGGAAAATGTATGTGATTATAATAAGAATGATTTTACAAAGAGTAAAATTAAATATGTAGATATATTATATATATAGTATATATATTGTATGTATGTAAGATTTCATTCCTATCACGTATGACAAACGTTATCGATCCTGCGGTTACCAATCTATGTAGTTATCTGTTGACACGCACTGCTTGAACGTCTGAACTACTGACTCCATGAATATTAAATATTTTGTGTATCCTGTAATCTCACGAAGTAATTTAACTTATTCTAATTAAACTTTGCTTTATGATGGATTGGTTTTGCGTATTTGAAATAAGCTTTCACCAGCGGCTTCACTCGCGTCTTTTATTTATGTTTATTTATGTATATTAAGGAATAGGTTATTGACCTGATTGATTGATTATTAATAATATTTCCAATTATCAAATATACAGATACATAAATATAAATAGGCAAAGACAAAATATTTTCGTATCTTTTTCTCCTCTGTTTGTCAACCGATTTTATTTTATTTTAGTTTAGTAGCTAGTAATAAGTTTTAGTGTTATCAATAAAAAATTGATAACGGTTTTAAAGTTAGAACCACCGACAGCCAAGAAGCGACATGATGAAGTTAGCTGCATTCCTTTTACAGTTGTGACATACGAGATGAAATCTTTATCTATTTTTGTTCTGTTACGCTAAAGAAGTATAACCTCTTACGTGCGTACATAAGTACACACACACGTTTTTTTTTTATTTAGATATATAAATTCTATTGATATATGTTTTGTTCACATTTATAATAATAATTATGGTCGTATGTCACTAGGCGAACAAATCCATAGTAATTATTGAAACTATTATTATATATGATATCAAAATATAAATCCATATAAAGTTTCCTAATTAAGAGTTTTTTTTAAATACCTTTATATTTGAAAAAAAAAATCAATAACACTAGTGCCTAGCGTCCCTAGGTAACGTTTTAAAACAGAATAATTTCCCACGGGAATTGATGTACCGGAAAATAAAGTGGGTCACTCTCCGGCCAATTAACTTCCTGTTCACAAAAATCTCCGCAATATGTTTATTCGTTGCTATAAACAACAAACAATACTATATATCTTGGGACATTAACACACATTACCATCTAGTTTCATGTAAACTGCGAGGTTTCTGTTATGGATACCAGATAGTTGATACACTACACGTTATATAACTTTAAATACATACGTATTATAAATATGATATACACCCATGAAGTACAAACATTTGTGTTCTTCATACAAATGAATGCCCCCAGCGTGATTCGAACTCGCGACCATTGGCACAGTAAGTAGGATCACTACAAACTGAGCCAAACGTGTCGTCAAAATCTACTACTATCAAACATGCATAATAATTATAATATTAGAAAGAATTTAGAATTTCTTAAAACCAAGCACAAAATGTGGACTGGAATTTCAAATCAAATCAAAATATACTTTATTCAAATAGACTTTTACAAGCATTTTCGAATCGTGAATTTTTCATTTTTAAAATTAAATTAAATGTCAGCATATTCAGTCCGTGGGGAATCTACCACCGGTTCGGAAGGCAGTTCTGCTGAGAAGAGCATAAAAGATTAAGTTAAGGTTTAAGTAAGAAGAGAAGAAGTTTACACAAGGTATCATTCTAAAATCATTGAAGAAAAAAAATCAAAAAGTACTTTAGATTTTTCAAAGATTTTTTATACTATGCCAACCATCGATCAAAAAAGTACTAGATACACAATCAACAACAAAAATTGTCCTCACCGAATGAGCGCTCGTTTCAACATTTGAGCGCGCTATTAATTGTTTTAGTGAAAACAACTTTAATCATTGCTTTTAAGGTTCAATTTACATTGTTGTATATTTATTTCAACCAGAATAATTACCTAAACACAATTGGTGGGTTGTGTTTCTAGTACTTTTTTGATTGATGATGCCAACCCGTCTATCACATAAGGCTAAAAACCATTGTAATATATTTTTTAAAACTTCTATACTTCCATGGTTATGGTATGACATTTTGTCTAAACACCCTTTTATATTTGGTTTTTACTTAACATATTTAAGGTGTTTTAAACGAAATTTTTAGTGCAAATGACATTAAGAATTGTATCTCCGAATTACATCGATAAGCCTAACGATCCTTCGGAGACTAATCTCCGAGCTTATCAGATACGCAATCACTGTCCAAATATTAATTACGATAATGTTGCGCTTACTTTACTCGTAGATATTGCTACGAGAAAATTGTCCAGTCACTAATTACTGGGGTTTATCGGCTTTTGTGGAGATCTGATGCGTGCCTACACTAAAAATTATAATTAAGGACCTAACAATCTAATTTATTTCCATGTAATATTTAAATTTATCGAATCTATACAGATAAATAAAATTGAAGTGTCTGTTTGTAATGTCAAAATAACAGCTTTATACTAAATGCATATGGAATTATATACGATACTTATAAGAAAAACACAATTTTTAAAAATTTTGTCTGTCTGTTTGTTCACGCTAATCTCCGAAACGACTGGACCAATTTTAACAGGACTTTCACTGGCAGATAGCTGATATTATAAGGAGTAACTTAATCTACTTTTATTTTAGAAAAAAATTAGAGTTTCGCTCAAAAAAATTAAAATGTACCTAGCATAACGAAATATAATGAAATACTATTACAATTTGCAACTTATGTGACCCTTATCACTACAACGTCAAAGGATATCCTTGTCATACCTATGCCTGTACCATATCTTTCTAGACAGATGAAATCATCGACCTACTTTGAGTAGACTTTATAAGCTGTATTGAATTTTAAGGCTGCTTACTCATCACATATATTGTTAAACAAACACAATATACATATTGTCGTTTTTTATATAATTCTTTCTTACTGCAAATGTTATATTTGCTTTTACATTTATACCTAATGGTTTTTTCTGTAAAGGTTCGACATATTTAAAACTAGCGACTTACCCTCGCTTCGTTCGGATGTGTCCCTAATTATTATTATTTTTTTCACCGTTTCGGAGATTAGCCAGAACAAACAAACAAATAAAAAATTTAAAATTATGTTTTTCTTATAAGTAGGTACCGCATATAATTTCATATGCAATAAAAAAAAAATATTTCGAAACAAACTGACATTTCAATTTTATTTATCTATAGAGATGACTGCTTTATTTTTTATAATAAAATATTTTATAATTGTGCATATATTGAGTAATCATTTTTTTTTTAAACAGATGAGTGCATCAACTTTCTCAAAGCCCAAGCCAAAGAGCTTGGTCTACCGTGCCAGGTATACGAGCTGGTTCCCAAGAAACCAATCCTGGTAATGACATGGGAAGGTCTCGAGCCTTCATTGCCCAGCATTTTACTCAATTCACATATGGATGTTGTACCTGTTTTTGAGGTAATCTTTGTTTTCAATTATTTTTATTTAACCTTATCCTCAGATATAATAACAATAATACAGACATTTCATCCTACACAAATAGTTGAATTACCTTTATTTATTCATAACTAGTTTTGCCCGCGGATCCGCTCGCATGACAAACGGGAAAAAGATAAAAAGTAACCTATGACCTACCCTAATATGGATAACAATCAATACATATTACGTCATCTGTTGAAATTTATTTGAACTAATCTTTCTTTCTGAAGGGAGGCTTTACTAAGTAAACTTATTACTATGGTCATGCAACAGTCATAACGGCAAGGAATGGATGGTGATTATTTGTGCCTTAACACCTGAGCTTTACTTAGCTGTAAAGTGCACGTCGTATAAGCCGTCTCAGTTGTTATTGATAAATACCAGCGATTATGCCATGTTAAAGGCCTTTGGGCGGTCCTATAAACTATTACCTCTATATAAGAGCGTGATAACTTCATCCCAAATTATCACTATCTATAGACTATGAAATTTGCATATTATTAAACTAGCAGAGCCCGCGCCTTTGCTCGCGCTGAAACTACAAAAAAAAACTAAAAAGTTACATTTCATACGAGTTTTCATTTTATTTTACCCTCTTTGGGATAAATTTCAAAAAATGCTAAAACACGTGTTTACTTAATTGTATTGAAAAGTATTAATACCAAATTTCAAGTATTTCTAATCATAAATATTTTTTGGAGTTGTATTATAACGTGTTTTCCCGTGGGAATGAAATAATCTCCCGCGTTAAAAAGTAACCTATGTCACTCTCCAGCCTTCCAACTATCTCCACACGAAAAATCACGCCGTTCATTCCGATTCAACGTGAAAAATGGATAAACAAACAAACACACATTCACATTTCTAATATTAACTATGGATTATTATCGAGCGTTATTCACAAAAGAACGCCACTAATATGCATAAATTCAGTACCATTATTTAATATTTAATAAAGAAAACTTGCTTCACTCTTCTCTATCAAAGAGTGGTTATGCTTCACATTACGATCTCACGTGTTAAAATTATCGCTGAAATTATTAGAAAAGAATTTTACCCCAAGTTTACAGATAATCTATATCTGTATTTCGATATTTTCCAACTTCAACTTTTCCATATTGGTAGTGCTGTTGTTATGAACATCGAACTTGTTACCTATGATACAGTTGTTAATACCACCCAAAAAAATAATATTTCTGCACAGCACTACGGTTTTAAATACTCGCATACTATCATAAATTATGTAAATTCTTGCTACATCGACTAAAGTAAAGGGGCTGTATCGACTACTTCTTTCTAATATCAACATAGTGGATAAACATATCTTAGTAAAAGTTACACAAATTTGAAAACAGTATTCACGATTAAAGACTAAAACAAACAACGTATTTTTAAATTTCAAACCAAAGAAAGTATTTGATAATGAAATATAATGAAATCTATGAAACTATTAAAAAAATTAGATATTGTTTATTTATTTATTTGTTTGTTTGTTCGTTCGATCGTTTGTTTGTTTCAATGCGTTTACCTTTAGATCTACTCGTTAGATAGAAAAAAATTCTATATTTTTAACCTATTTATTGAGAATGGATACGTGCTATCTATATATACATAAAATGCTTTGTCCTGACTGACTGATCGATCAACGCACAGCCTAAACCGCTGGTCGTAGAAACGTGAAATTTAGAGGACATATTCCTTATACAATGTAGGCATCCGCTAAGAAAGGATTTTTCTAAATTCATCCCCTAAGGGGGTAAAATAGGGGATAAAAGATTGTATGAAACTCTGTTATTCTTAACGCGAAATACACGGTAAGTGGTATTCAGCTTTAAGATGAAAAATAAGAAATGTATGTATTAGATTTTTTTCGAAATTCATCCCTTAAAAGGGTAAAAGGGGGTGATAAAGTTTATATGGGCAAACAATTATTTATGATCAGAATTACTTGAAACTTGGTATTAATGCTCTTCAATACAATTAAATAAATATGTATTTTACCATTTTTTGAAATTCATCCCAAAAGGCTGTCAAATAGGGGATGAAAGTTTGTATGAAACTCTGTAATTGATGCACGGTAAATGGTATTTACCTTTTAAATGAAAACTAAAACAATACAGAGATCATTTTTTTCGAAATTTATCAGTTAAAAGGGTAAAAGGGGGTTGTGCTGTTTATATAAGGAAAAAAATCTTTATGATCAGAATTACGTGAAACTTGGTATTAATGCTCTTCAATACAATTAAATAAACATGTATTGAAGATTTTTTTTTAATTCAGCCCCTAAGTGGGTAAAACTGGCCGGCGAAGTTTGAGTTGTTGAATATATTTAAATAGAGTAACATGGCTCAAGTTCTCTGTAAGTGCACACTAACTGTGTGAGATATAAAGCAGAGAACGGAAATTATTCCGAATCCAAAGGAAAAATATGTATAACTTTTCGGCTGGCCACAGTAGCGGCAACTATAACAGACCTAGAGTGCGAGAGAGAGAGCCTTACCTATATTTGTGGTTGGTTTTTTTAGTGTAGGCTAACTTAAGTTAATCTAGAGTTTTACTCTAGACATAATATTAAAAATTCGATATAACAACATATTAATTCAATGAAAATTAAAACTGAGCAAATTTTTCAGTCCACGCGAGCGTAGCTGCAGGCAAAAAGCTACAACAAAATAAGAATGGCACTTTATATATGTAACTTACAAAAAAAGGAAAAGGGGAGACTGTAATCTTCAGGTGTACATAGCATTGGGTATTTAAAAATAACGTAGATATTAGCCTGTTAGTATGTTAGTTAAAAAACCCATATTAGCCATGTTACATGATTCTAAAGTCGTAAACATTGTATGCGATTGTATCATTGTACTCTTCCTCTAACTTTGGAAAGATGGAGTAGAAAAATGTACAAAAAATACAGGTAGTGCAGCTTGCTAAATATCTAAAGTGTAAAATTAATTACAAAATATACGCTTAACATCTTTTAAAATACTGGATATTTTGAGTTACGATCGCTAAAATTAAATTTGTTTTCATATATACTTTAACAAATAATAAAACTTACACAAACTTATTTTTGCAAGTAATAAAGTATGTATTGCGAAAAAGTTTATTTTTTTCGTCGTTTGATCGCGGGCGAAGCCGCGGGTTCTGCTAGTCTAACATAAAATTCCATGCACTAAAATCAGAGTGGACAAAAGCCAGAATTATATATTAGCTCCAATTACTAATAAGTTATATGCCACATACATATATGTATTCAAGGTGGTATGGAATGCTAGCTATATAGGTATAGGTATTGAGTATGTTTGATACGTATGCCCTCTAATTGGTATGCGTAGAAATTCTCTTGTGTACATAAATAATAACTTAGTAAAGTAGTTACATATGTTATAGTAAAAAGCTTAAAATATAAAGAAGAAGCTGTTTCATACTTCCTAAGTTTTAAATTTATTTAAAAAACCTTAGTATTGTTTTAAGAAAAATGTTTGCACTAATTTTAGTTAGTTTTTTTGTTTGTTAGTTTTTAGATATTAGCTAAATATTTATATTTGCCTATAGGAAATTATCCACCAACAATAAGATGGTAAAATAGTGGTTGTAAAGAGTCGGTTACTAGTATACGTTAGCACAAAGAGCATTCCGAAGTCCTTAATATTATCTGTTTTATTTCACTTAATAAAACGATTTTGAAACAATCTCCGTAGCTCGAAAGTCCGCGAATCTATTAAACATCCCGCCTATAGTCAGCGGTTTCAAAACCAATATTGCACATTGTAATCTTTTGTCCCGCTAGATTGATCAAACAGTTTACATAATACATAAAACTTATAGCTTATATAACAAGCATTATATACGCCACTTTAACACAACGGACGTTTATAATGCCGACACAAATCCACATCGGGATTACAGTATATATTATTATAGATGCATTTAAATGTTGTAATAAAAAATTACGTTCTTAGAAAAGCTGGACCTACCCTCCATTCGAAGCTCGTTTGGTGGACGGAGTCATTTACGGGAGAGGTGTTCAAGACATGAAATCTGTTGCGATACAATACATTGAGGCTATTCGAAGACTTAAGAATAAAGGGTTGAGGTTCAAAAGAACTATCCATTTGAGTTTTGTCCCCGGTAAGTAATATATGTTGAGTCATCTTACAGGTAAGTATTTGAAAACTATAACAAAAAAAGTTATATTCTTCAGAATAAACCATTTCACTTGACATGATATGCGACATCCTTGAGAAATGTTTTTTTTTTTTAATATATTTTTTTACCCTTAAAAGCAGTATTAATTTATTTATCCATATACGGAAAATAGGTTGTAATTAGACGGATTGACAGACAGATTGGCGAATGACTTATAAGGTTTTATATATTACATATATACAACCCTAAATAATGGAAACTTGAAAGGAAAAGTGAAATTACAAGAAAAAATAATAGCAAAGAAAAACCTTTCTCGCAATATTGCGCATTTCTTTAAGGTAAATTCTTAGCAAAGAAATTGTCGGAATCTAAACACTGGCCACTTACTATAATGAAGCTTACACATGAATGTATTTTATCCAATTCAACTTCTTAAAATATTTAATATACGTGTGCGTAAACGTAGTACCTAAGATTTTGATGGCCGAAATGAGTTTCATATGTAAAAATAGAGTAAAATTTTCTCTACATATTAAACGCAATAAATAACTTGCTTAAATCAAAACCTCATGTAATATAAAGAGCATAGATCAATAGTGCTTGCGGAATTTAAAAGCTAAATTGATGTTATTGAAACTATTTCGCGATATTAATCAAAAGAAGTTAAATTACAAATAAAGTACATAAACAAAATTAATATTCACCCTACAAATAAGCTAATCAAATTGTATATTTTACTAGCGATTCAGATACGTATTAATGTTTAGTATAGATTTCTCAGAGGTGAGATATTTTCCTGTAGTAAAAAGTATCCTATATGTTGACCCGGATCCATCCATTATCGTACCAAATATCATCAAAACCTGTCCAGTGAATTTCTCGTGATGCGTTCCCAGACAGACAGACAAAAATTCTAAAAACTGTAGATTCGGCCTCTGTATCGATAATAATGATTATTACAATAAGATTTTAAAAAAAATATTTAATGTGCAGATACGAATCAGAGAACGTGGGTTGTTTAAAATCGACCACGTGTTCACTGCTAATGAATATGTATCAATACGGCACTTTATATTATAATTTGTGCTTTGTCTATAAATAAAATTGAAGTGTCAGTTTGTGGCTTCGTAACAGCTACCCATATTGGCATATGTTTTGCACAATAACAAAGCCTAAATAACCGTTTAAAATTTCTGTTTATATCCGATTGTTTTCTAAATTAATGAACAGATTTTAATAGAACTTTCATAGCGTTAGGTGATAACGAATTAGATTTCTTTAGGGTCTTACGTGATACGACAGTATAATTATTCATATCTGTTTATAAACATCAAAATCCGTTTAGCCGTTATAGCGTAAAGGAGTAACAGACATACACACATTCAAACGTATTAACTATCGCATTTATAAAAAGACTAGCAGAACCCGCGGCTTCGATCGCGCTAAAACTATAACAAAATCTCTCAAAAGGTAGGTTTCATACAAACTTTTATTCCCTATTTTATATAGTTTATCCTTATAGGATGAATTTGGAAAAATGCTAAAACACGTATTTATTTAATTGTATTGAAGAGCATGAATACCAAGTTTCAAGTAATTCTGATCATAATTGATGGACTGTATTATAACATCTTTTCCCGTGGATATTAGATAATCTCCTGCGGTAAAAAGTAGCATTTATCACTCTCCAGCCCTCCCAACTATCCATATACAAAAAATCTCGCCAATCCATCTCTCCGTTTCGACGTGAAAGAAGGACAAACAAACAAACAAACAAATAAACAAACTAACTAATAGTATGGATATGGATATGGATTAAGAGTTGCCACCATTTAGTGCTATAAATGTTTTTATTCTTGCAAAATAAAAAGTAATTGTCTGTACGTATGTTTAATTCAAGGTAAGTTTCACGGCAGTCCCGATGCGGTAATCCCTAACGAATGTATATTTAATGCTATGCAATTCTCTGTTCTTCCTCAAACCTTAGATATTCGATACTGTATAATCGGATTACAAGTTCGTATGATATTCAAATACCAGAAACTTCAATCGATATACGGAAATTTGGATTATCCTGTAGACAATTGGAATTGCTTAATTATTAAGGCTATCAGTGTTAAATAATAATCAATTTTTAAGAGAAAAAGGTCTTTTATGCCTAAGTTTAAAAGTTCCTTTTGTAATTTTTATGAGACCACTCTTGATCTATTAGTAACCTAATCGTTAAGAAAAACAATTATGAAAATCGATTTAAAATTGACCGAGATATCGAATATCAAACCCAAAAATACTGCTTCTTTGATTCTTTCTTTCATTGAGTACTCCTTCTTTATGAATTATCAAAAAGTCAAATTTAGGACTCTATATGCCTTTTTGAAATCAATTGAGGACTCTATATGCCTTTTTGAAATCAATTACGAAAATAAATTTATATTCGTATCAAATAATTTTACTAAACTTAATATTTAATATAAGTAATTCGTCTTAGTGTATTATACTTAGAACTCGAATCGGATTCGCTCATAACTCATTTTCACAGTAAAACTTGTCAATTTAAGCTTAGTCGTGACTCATTTCGCCTTATTCAAATGACTAACACTTGTTGTACTATACAGTGGACAGTTTTTTTCTTCTATTTTAAAAACCGAAGCTGTACATCAAAGACTTACATAAATATATAAATAAAAAACATTTCGTTGATTTTATTAAAGTAAAATCTGTATTTCACACTAATAAAAAAACAGTTAAAAGTCAATAATTCTGTATAAAAAATCTTTGGGTGAATTGTTCTTTAGAAGCTTTAAGCTTTTAAGCACTGAGGCGACAATTTATTAGTATTTGTACATAAAACTCTAGATTAAGTAGATCCAAACATTTTTAACCTTTTATCTTTAAAAAAGTTGCAATTTTATACAAAGAAAAAGCCTTTAAACTGATACAAGATAGTACAGTGTTTTTTATCAGTTCAAAGTTATAAAGTACAGGCTGCAATTGGAAATGTTGGTTCAAAGCTAGCTGGCAAAAAGCGCCGCTGTTACTCTCAAACAACTTTAGCTGGCACTTAACTTTTGTAAAGTTAAATCATCTCAGAATAACAATTTACTTGACTTCTGCTTTTTAAAATAAATAGAATAAAAATTTTATGGAAAACCTTTTGTTTGTAATTAAATGAACCTTTAGTAGATGTAAGCTTTTACGTTCACGTTCATAGTCGTTTCTATAAGTACGAGCACATATGTACGTGTAGGCTTTCTAAGTAATCATTTGTATCATATTGAAACCAGATCTGTATTTCTTTTTTACTTATACTTATTAGATATAGTAAAGAACTTTTTTAATAAGTATGACTTCCTTAATGACCACGTGATTTATTCCACTTAAATTAAAATCTACACATACTCGTATAATCAAATACTGAGTCGAATTTGTGCATTAAATATTTTTTGGAAAATTATATTAAAATAGTCATTATTATCGATACAGAGGCCGAATTTATAATTTTTAGAATTTTTGTCTATCTGTCTGACTGTGTCTGTGACGAGATCACGAGAAAACCACTAGGCTGGTTATGTCAGTGACGTCATTCTAAATTCAACATAGCAGACTCCTAACGATGGCAGACACGTTTTTTATGCACCCCCATGATTTTTATATCAAATGTAAAGGTTAGCTGAGAAGAATACGAATGAATACCTTAAAAATAAAAAAAATAAACTTTAAATTAAATCAAACCCATTTATTAAATTAAACAATTTATGTGATATGAAAGCTTGTTTTTTTTTTAAATATTTTTTAATATTAATTTAATATTAGCCTATACAGTTGTTCTTGATAACTTTCTTCTAAAATAGATTATTGCTGCGAAGAAAAAGCGTGTGATCATGTTTTAAAAATAAAATTCTTTTAATATTATTGCAGAAGAGGAAGTAGGTGGTAGAAACGGAATGATTAATTTTGTGAAATCTGATTATTTCAAGAATTTGAACGTTGGTTGCGCCTTAGACGAAGGCCTAGCAAGCCCTGATGATTCATACATAGTGTATAACGGGGAGAGGAGTATATGGCGTGAGTATATGTCGTTTATTTAATGACATTTTGTATTTGATGATTTTCTTGCGCAACGTTGCTTTCTTACAGTAAAATACCTATTAGGACCATAATTGACGACACGTTTGGCTCAGTTTGCAGTGTTATTTGCTGTGCCAGCGGTCGCGGGTTTGAGTCCCGCTGGGGGCATTCATTTGTGTGATGAGCACGTATGTTTGTACTCTAGTCATGGATGTTTATATTTGTAATATGTATGTATTTAACATTATATATGTGTAGTGTATCAACTATCTGGTATGGTATTGCGTGTTAATGTCCCAACATAAATTTATAAGTATTTATTTTTATTTGTATAATATCGCGATAATCAGACAGCTTAGAAGGGCACTATGTATTCGTATATATTTTAAATATTTGTAAACACAACACTCGATAATGGCTGGATAAAGTTCAATGAGACTTTTCTATTGTTACGGTTAATGACCTAATAATATTATATTCTTTTTTGCACCAAAACGATGAAAAACAGATATAAGAGGGAGAAGTAGTCAAGAAAATAAGAAATAAAGGATATTAAATAACGTATATTAAATATATATGTATTAGAAATTATACAATATACGTATGTAAAAAGTTTATAGTTTTATTTTACAATTAATTGTTCTCAAACGTATGATTAGTGTTGTGCATTGAAAATAAAACAAAAAATAAAGGTATCATTATATAAAATACATAATTTTAATATTTTCTGTTAGATATAAACGTAATATGCCCGGGCAAGTCTGGTCACGGGTCACTTCTGCTTCCGGACAACTGCGGGGAAAAGGTTAGTACTAAATACTAAAATATTACTTCAAATTAATAATTATAAGTCGTACTCTAACACTAATTGTGATGAAATTAAAAAAATAGTATAGGAACATATCTATACTAATATAATAAAGAGGTAAACTTTGTTTGTTTGTAGAGAATAATCTCTGGAACTACTGAACCGATTCCAATTATTCTTTCACTAATAGAAAGCTAAACTATCCCTGGTGGATATAGGCTATATTTTATTTTAACCAAAAAAAATTATGCGCTAAATAGAAGCTTTACCAGCCTGCACTAGCCAAATCGTTGACTGTATATGGTAATAATGTTTATAAATAGGCAAACCCGAGCGAAGTAAGGGTGAGTCGCTAGTAATTGTATAAATTTAAATGTTTTGGCCATTGCTGTTTTTTTGCAACTAAACCGCTGAATCGATGTCAATGAAACGTTAACACAGTAGATTGTCAAAAACAATCACGAAAATACGAGTATATTACAGGAAACGTTCAATATTAGGAAGTAATATAAAATACAAATTTATTTTTGCAGCCAATACCATAAATATTGTAGATGGGTAATACTATATTTTACTTATAACGTAGCACATCGTATGCTAAAGCATAAAATAAATAATGTTTCGCGTGCGAGTCAAACTCGCACTTGCCCGATCTTTCAATTTTCTTTTAGAATTTAGATGGTAGAGTGAGTGTATCTTTGTATCGGCTTTTCTGTATACACTTAGCAGATTCTGGTTAGGAAATAGGTGTGATTCACCTTGTCGTAGTATCTTATTAAGGTACTGCAATCCAGCCGGGCGTGAAGCCTAGATTTCTCTTGGGTTTTAGTGGGTAGTACTGACTTTTCTAGCTAAAAAGTCATACGTATGCAGATGATGAGTGTAAATGCATTTTACAATATAAAAAAGGAACAAAGTGTGATGCTTTGTGTTTTTCTGGCATTGCAAATAACGTGATTCATTATATTACAGTATTGTTTCATTGTTAGGTACGGTTTCATTTGAATCAGTTGAAAGGATTCATGACCAAAACTTAGCTCTTTGTACTATGGGGTTCGTTGCAAAACGGAGTTCATGATTCCCTAGTTGTTGTAGGCTAAAACTTACACACTATCATGTCATATTATACAGTTATATTGTAAAGAAAAAACCATTTGACTGAAAGGAGATATTGAATTGGGGTGTACGTTTTTTGTGTGTTTGTTACATTATATCTTTGTCAATTGTAAAGGAATTATTATTTACTATAAATAAGTTAGGTGTATATTTCAACGGTTATACTCTTAGAGATCTTGTTACTTTGAAGGTGATTTTGAAAATTATGCACATTTTTAGTTAAGACATATTTATCTACAAAAAAAGTGGTTTAAAAAAAACTTATGTACGCACGTAAGAAATTATACTTCTTTGGCATAACAGAACAAAAATAGCTTAATATTTCATCCCGAATGTCACAACTTTCTGTATGTAAAAGGAATGATAAATTACAAAATTATATCGCAATTAAATTAAAACAAATCAATAATAAAATAGTGCATATTAGGTATGTCACAATCATATTTTTATAGAATATCATTTAAGGAAAGAATATAATATACTAAGTCATTTGTCAGACAATAAAAACGGTTAACATGGCAACAAACAGTTATCAATTAACTTCATCATGTCGCTTTTTGGCTGTCAATGTGCGCGCGCATCGTAAAAATTTTACTCTCATAATTTTTTCCAAACGTCCCAAAAGAAGTACCTATAATTTCATAACTCTAAAAATGTAAAAGGTATCATAAAAAATAGAACAATGTTGAACAATTTTATGAAACTTCATATTTTAAGAAACTTTCCATAATTCAATTTATACTTCAAGAGTTTCTGAGGCTAAGTGTTATATTCTTGTTGTGTATTATTTGGAAAGTTATTTAATTGTGTTCTTGTATATTTTTTAGATGCGAAATTATTATTAAATAGCGAGTCACCCTCGCTTCACTTCGGGTTCGTCCCTAGACAAAAACAAATCTATCCCACGGGAACCATACATTTTTCCGGGATGATATATAACCTATAGACTTCTTCGTTAAAGGGTTATCTAATGCAAAAAGAATTTTTCTAATCGGATTAGTAGTTCCTGAGATTAGCGCGTTCAACCAAACAAACAAACTCTTCAGCTTTATAATATTAGTATAGAAATAGGTTGGGTTTAATACATTTATTTACAACAGAATGAACGAATAAGTCTCCTTCTTTTACAAGGTTTAAATAAACCATTGAAGTAAAAAAATCATACTATTTTATCATATCTATATAGGTACATAAAACGAAGTCGGGTTTGTTACAACACTTATAACTCGAGAACGGCTGGACCGATTTTTATTATTTTTATTTTGTTGGATTTGTCTTCACTCCGAATAGCAGAATAACTATTAAAACATCGAAAAAAAAAACAAGAAAATAATTTGAAAAAAATCTATTCCATACTAAACGTCAAAACGTACGTAGGGACGAATCTGCTAATCAAGAGTGAGTCGATAGTTATTAATAAACTGTACAAAACTTCACGTGCCTTATCAACGTTGCAAAATACGTTGACGTATGCCACTTATAAAATCTTTATGTGGTTTTGTGATTAGAAGCTAGTACTTTCCACCATAAATCAATGGAACCTTCCCTGTCTTGGGATGCCACAAAGAGGTTAGTTAGAACCTATAATATACTAATTCGATGTAAATACAACCACGGAAACAGTCAGATAGTACAGTTTGAAGCAAAACCACACTTAAATTAGATACAATATTTAAAAGCGTACGCTGTAATTATCAGTGAAGATTGGTGGCAAATTATAGATCGATTTAATTAACGATTGGCAATGTTCCAGCAGCTCGAGCTGTTTACTCTCAGGGGATAGTTCATTTAAACACGTTACTTGACAGCTTTTACTGACTTGCTGTACGTTTTAATCGTATTGAGACACTAATATATAGTTTTACTAGCATTTCCCGCGGCTCCGCCCGCGTTCAGATGATCAAAAACCAAATTCTTAGGTTTTACATATTAGAATACTCTTACATTATACATTACTTTCATTGCGCACCGCATGATTGGTAAAAAATGGCAGAGATTGACCATGCCACAAAGGTTCCTCCGTTAAATTGAACTTTTTGTTTTAGCAATAACATTTATGTAAGTCTATACTTCTGTTTTGTTTGTTTTTTTAGTTATTCACGATAAACTCTCAAACTACGGAATTAATTTTAATCATTTTTTACTAATAGACAGCTATAGATCAATTTAACATATAGCTGATTATTTAAATTACATAATGATAACTTTTCTTAATTAGCGCTAGTTAGTAATATTGTCCAAAACGACTTTCAAAAGAAAATCTAATAAGTAAATAATTCTAAGCAAATACTTTTTATTATTTCATATGCCAAGCCACTAATATGATTAAAGTCGTAAGCATTTTATTGTGTCCTTTAAGCCTTTACCTTCCAAGAAAAGGTGTCAAGAAAAAGTGAAAAAGTTGAGATATAACAGTTCCTAAAATACTTTTTCATAGTTTTTGAAATATTTTTAGTTACCCGCTTTGGCAGTTTAACAGCCATAAACTTGTTTTCCATAAAATGTTATAAAATAATATAAATTGAACTTATTTTTACGGTGCAAAAAATGAGTAGGTATTGTGGAAACGTAAATATTATTCGTATTTATTTTAGTGTCAACCATACAAAACACGTAAGTAAGAAAAACAACATAGCATTTTGCTATACGAAACCTAAAATGCGCGAGTTGGATTTACATTTGCCCAATTTTTACATTAAAAGATTAAAAAACATTAACATTATTTACTAAACAATAAAAATTTGCAAATATTCTCATTTGAAAATTGTTTCGGCCAACAAAATATTACTAATATGTTACTAATTTATAAAGCCAAAAAGTTTGTTTTATTAAAAATTTAAGCACGGGCAGGGCCGCAGGTAATTTAGTAGTAATTATAGTAAAGTCATAGAAAGGTTATATCTGTACATTTTTTTTTTTGCATAAAACTACGTACTTTAACTCCTCGCGGACCGCGAGCACACCGGTGTGCTAGATAACAATTGAATTCTCGGAAATTCGCACGGATTTCTTAGAATTTGTCCGGGAGGGATTAAAAACACATGGCGACATCTATTGTCAAATAGCTAAATAACACATAAATAAATTTTCATTAAAATAACTATTTTAATGAATAAAATAGCGCTGTTAATATTTCTTTTAAGATAAGTTTTTTTTAATAGTTTTAACATAATATATAAGTAAGTTACCTTGTTAAAATATTAATAGCATCATCGTGCTTTTACTTTAACCAGTTTTTGTATTTTTTCTCAGAAATGAGATATTTTCCTGCGGTAAAAAGAATCCTATGTGTTGACCCGGATAACCTGCTATTACCATACCAAATTTCATAAAAATCCCTCTAGTGGTTTTTCTGTGATGCGATCACATACAGACAGACAGAAAAAATTCTAAAAACTATAGATTCGGGCTCTATATCGCTAATAATGAATATTTCAATAAGATTTTCCGAAAAAATATTGAATTTAGGGGTTCGGCTTAGTTACAATTTTATTGTATGTATAGTTACTAATTTATGAAGCGAAAAAGTTTGCTTTACTGATAATTTAAACACGGGCGGAGCCGCGGGTGATTTAGTAGTAATTCTAATAAAATCGAAAAAAGTATAAAAGTATCTGTACATTAATTTTTTTGGGATTAAAACTATGTATTTTAAAAACACATGGCGACATCTATTGTCGAATATCTAAATAACACAAATAAATATTAATTAAAATAACTATTTTAATGGATAAAATAGTGCTTTTGATAATTTGATTTTCAAGATAAGCTATTTTTATAGTTTTTACCATATTTTGTAAGTTACCTTGCTAAACTGTTTACAAATAGTATCGTCGTGGTTTTGTTCCTACCAGTTTTTGTATTTTTTTTTTCAGAAATGAGATATTTTCTCGCGGTAAAAAGTATCCTATATGTTGACCCGGATAACCAGCTATCATCATACCAAATTTCATCAAAATCCCTCCAGTGGTTTTTCTGTGATGCGGTAACAGACAGACAGACAGACAGACAGACAGACAGACAAAAATTCTAAAAACTATAGATTCGGCCTCTGCATCGATAATAATGTCTATTTCAATAAGATTTTCCAAAAAATATTTAATGTACAGATTCGGCTTAGTTAGAATTTTATAATATGTATAGACAAAGATGCTTTGTCCATCTTGCCATCAATGTCCATAGGAAATTTTCTGTGTATACGAAATTTTAACTCAAATCCCATTAAACGGTTTATGTAATAAATAAACACACAAACAAACACTCATAAGATTTAACAATTTTAATCTTAGGTAGTATTTGTGCATATTGTTAGAAATACGTTTGGTTATAGCTGTAAATATTTGAATAAAATTATGAAATGCCCAACATTTCATAACAAGCTCTTGCATTTGATAAGTGGCCAAAAGACGAAGCCTTGTTTAATTATTTTATTTACCATCCAAAATTAACATTCAAAACCGGAATTGATATACGTAGCTATACTTTGTTCTTCATTAAGTATCCTAATTATATACCTAATTGTACCTAATTTCAATATTTCAATTCTTTACCAATGGAGAAAATAGTGAAAGACGAACAGATTGATTTACATTATTAGGCAGAATTACATTAATGATTCTTTAAAGATTAAGTTTTAACCGACTTCAAAAAGAAATAACGTAAATTATACTTCTAGCCGCATTAATAAAAAAAAATACTTTACAGTGATATTAAAGTCTGTGAACTTAGTAAAACTGTACCTATATACAGAACTCTAAAAACGTTTTCTATAACATAGCGACTCCCCATCGCTTCGCTTCGGATTAGTCGATAGACAAAAACAAATCTATCCCACGGGAACTGTACATTTTTCCGTGATGATATATAGCCTATAGCCTTCCTCGATTAACGGGCTATCTAATGCAAAAAGAATTTTTCAAATCGGCTTAGTAGTTCCTGAGATTAGCGCATTCAACCAAACAAACAAACAAACTCTTCAGCTTTATAATATTAGTATAGATATACCACACTTCATTGGTACTAATTCCTAGCGAAACGAGTATTTCACGACTCACTGACACAACACTAAGTTGTCTCATTTTATTCGTGGCAAATTGTAAATCGCTTTAATTAACACTCTGGCTGAATTCCAAAAGACGTAACTATCAGTTCACCAATTTTATGTTCGCGTTACTTAATGTTTGTACGGATATTAGAATACGTAATATGACATTTATGTGATACATGAATTTTGAATGTTGTACGAGTATAAAATAATAATATACTGAATAATGTTTGTTACTTAGTTTAGGCAGTGGTAGCCCAGTGGTAACGCGCTCGCTTCGCAACCGTCTCGCACCTCTGATATTTTCATGTGCGAATCATTTCCAACTTGATTACCACTTGCCTTACGGTGAAGGAAAACATCGTGAGGAAACCTGCATGTCTGAGAAAACCTAGCAAGTTTTCGAAAGACATGTGAAATCCGCCAACCCGCACTTGGCCAGCGTAGTGGACTATGGCCTGATCCCCCTCGTATTGAAGGGAGGTCCGTGCCCAGCAGTGGGACGTTAAAAAGGGCTGAATACTTAGTTTACTTCCTTATGGATTTAAAATAGGGGTCTATAATAGATTGGCTTGTTTTTTTTTTTACCAAAAAAACCGCCGTCATGATCTGTAAAAATTCATTATTCGATGTCTTTTAAACCTATATGGGAGCATCCATGAGAAACTTATTAAAAAAATCATAAAAAACAACTTAAAATTAATGAAGTTATTGCGTAAAATAAAAAAAGGAGAATTGAGTACTTCTTCCTTCTTGAAATCGATCAAAAATGCTAACGACCTGAGAACTTTTATTTTCCTTTATTTTCCATAATAATTAAGTTTAAATTACAAGCATTAAGTGTAATTTTAGCAATAAATAAATTTTCATCTCAAAAATCCTTTCTACCATATAATACAAAGCTTGCTCTAAGCAAGAATAAAACACACGACCGTACAACATAGAAATAGAAAGAACTTTGAACGAAATCGTCATTTGTTTTACAATCTCATGTGTATAATTTGTAAGCTATCTTAATTAAGCACAAGACACTAAGATTAATGGGCCATTTAAAGCTTAATGCACTTTGTATCGATTCCAAATGATCCGGTTTAATACTCGTATATCTCAGTATAGAATTTTCTTACACTGTAGAGAAAATTGTATAATAGTGTTTGCTTATGACTTTGATATAGCGCTAATTAAAAGCTTATTCGCAACACCCTGGCTTGGAAAGTAAAACGGATACAAAACCCGGGTTTCGCAGCTTTGATATGTGTACGTAACATATAAGCGAAGCGTACATAAGCGAATCATTCTCAACATGCCTTACGGTGAAGGAAAACGTTGTGAGGAAAACAGTGTTTGAAAAATTCTAACAAATTTTTCAAAAACATGTAAAGTCCTCCAACTCACGTTTTTCCAGCGTGATGTATGACCTGATCCTGAGGCAATCGCTGGTTGGGGCGATGCCCGTACCCAGCAGTGGGACGTTATAAAGTGTTGAAAAAGTTACAATATCTTACACATATTTCGACTTTCTATTTTGCTGCCCCTAATTATTTCATCCCCTCATAAAGCCTTTTTAATACAGGCCTTAGTGCGCCCAGATTATATAGATTTTAGTGAATATGTAATTAAATGAATAATATACATTATTTGCTCTTTATCAATAGATAAGGTACATAATCGACAAATTCATGGATCTACGTCAAGAATCTAAGAATAAACTTGAAAGTGACACCAACTTGACCATTGGAGATGTGACATCTATAAACCTCACCAAACTCTACGTAAGTAATTTTAATCTTAAATTTTTACTCTTGAAACCAATGAATCGTATTATAATCGTACCTCATACCTAATACACCATATGTACGTAGTATATACATACCTACATACGTGTTTACATATGTACATATATCTGGTCTTTGGGAAAAGAAGACGTAACTAAGACTTTTTAAATAACAAAAACCGGCCATGTGCGAGCCGGACTCACGCGCGAAGGGTTCCGTACGGCAAAAAAATCATGTCTTTGTATGGGAATAAATTAAATATTTATTCCCTTGAATATTTGTTTTATTTTAATTATTTATTTTTAAAGTGAATATATAACTAAATATTCTGTGAATATTTCAAGCGTCTACCTGTTGCCGTTATCAATATCGAGCAAAAACGAGCAAAAATATCACGTTAGTTCTATGAGAGCCCTGTTAAATATTTATTATATTGTTTTTTAGTATTTTTTGTTATAGCGGCAACATAAATACATCATCTGTAAAAATTTCAATTGTCTAACTATCACGGTTCATGAGATACAGCCTGGTAAAAGAAGGACAGACAGACAGACGGACGGACAGCCAAGAAGACTTCGCTGTCCGTCCTAGTAAGTAATTGGGTCCCATTTTACCCTTTAGGTACGAAACCCTAAAAAGTAGCATTTTTAATACAAAAATAGCTGTTACAAAGAAATAATTTTTATTTTTAGTATAAAGATCTATCTTCAAATATTCGTATATTAATTACCTTACACTTAGACCACTTTTCACTTTAGCTGTGATAAAAATAGTCAAATCTCAGATTAAATAATATATACGGAGTCCGCCGAAACAAAAGTCAAATTCAAAAAAAGTAGCATGATTTGCTGTTTATGTTACTATTCTAAATTTTTCAATACACATAGTTTACTTTCTTTAAAGAATAAGGGAAATTTTATATAGTTATATATTAGTTAAATTAATATACATTTTTTAAATCCTTTATTTAACCAACTTATCACCACCTACCATCTCATCCAATTTTTAACTTATCACTCTCTATACAAATTATTATTTGTATACTATTTTAAAACGTTATACATTATTTTAAAGCATTATTATTTAGCTTTACGTTTAGTTCTACGTTACTCTATATATATTATTCCTTAGTCTGAGAGTAAAATGTTAATTATGTTATCTCAACTAGATTGAAAAATCCTA
Organism: Fabriciana adippe; assembly: GCA_905404265.1. Taxonomy (NCBI): domain Eukaryota; kingdom Metazoa; phylum Arthropoda; class Insecta; order Lepidoptera; family Nymphalidae; genus Fabriciana; species Fabriciana adippe. Next base: position 2,797,241 of record FR989993.1, read on the forward strand.
ATGGTACGAATATATCGTACACCCACTTACATTATATACTAAAATCTTTATTGTAATACTATAACAGTAATACTTTCTTAGATTTACGCGAATATTTGACATTTTAAATAAAACTATCTCTTCGGAATATTTCGCGGATTTATTTTGATTTTTGGTTCCTGACGATTCGAATGCTTTACAGCAATCATGGTCACGGGAGATACTAAGATTTTAGACATCTCTGAGGCTATACTTGTGGGTAGGCACTGTCTGTAACATAAATGATCTGAAAAGATAGTTTTATTTAAAATACTATAACAGTCTTCATTTTTTGTAAATTCTTTCGTATACGATGTCTCAGTGCTTATTTGTCTAAATTACCAATTTACCGAAAGAGTTCAATTCGATTCTCTTGTTAATGGCTTCAAAGCATGCCAATTGAGCGCAGATTACTTCTCAATGTCACGTAGAAACCAAAAGAGTTTTTAATACAGAATTACTGACTTTTAAATGTCAAATCTATTGAAATATAAAATACATTTTAAATTACCGCTCAAACTCATTCGTGTCTTCCTCACAAAACGTGACACTGGCAGAATGTATTGCGTCTGTTAACGCAACTCTAAGCCATAGAGAAAAGAAAAAAAAAAATACATTTTACTTAAAAAAAAAAGAAAAAATCTAAAAAAATAAATAAAATATCTTTATAAATAGAAGAACTTTAGAAATAACACTTTGTATTTGTAATAGAGGAAAAAAACTCTCTTCTTTGAAGTACAACAAGTATGAGTGGTTTGAACAAATATTTTGCCTTGATTTATTTTACCTTATAGAAACTAATATAATAATTTTCAGGGTGGTATTCAAAGCAACGTGATTCCAGAGAAGTTTACCGCCAGTTTCGATCTTCGTTTAGCCCTATCAGTGGATTTGGAGCAATTCGAAAATATGGTAACTTATTCGAATTTCCTTTATATAATGTATAAATAACTATGGTTTTTTTTTAAATTTATCTTGAACAAGAAAGTGCTGAGTTTTATTCTATAGGTTTTTTAAATATGAAATCCTTTAGTTTCTTGTAGTGACTCCACTTACTGTGCCAATGGTCGCGGGTTCGAATCCCGCTGGGGGCATCCATTTCTGTGTTGAGGACGAATGTTTGTACTCCAGTCATAAGTATTTATATTTATAATATATATGTGTTTAAAGTTGTATATGTGTAGTGTATCAAGTATCTGGTATCCATAACAAAAGCCTCGTAGCTTACCATGGAACTAGATGGTGCTGTATGTTAAGGCCCAACACATTTATTTATATTTTTTTAATATAATTTAGCTTAAAAATGAAAAACTATAACCTTTTTTTCCATATAAAGATAAAACAATGGTGTAAGGAAGCGGGTGAAGGAGTTACTTATGAGTTCGAACAAAAGGATGACCACGTGACGCCCACTAGCGTTGGTGACGATAATCAATATTGGACAGCTTTCAAATCGGCTTCCGATAAACTGTAAGTGAAAATCCTTTTAATCTTTCCATTCACTCATTCATTTTTCACATTCATTTTCTATCATTGACTTAGAATCGTTCTAACATTATAAACATTTTTTTATCTATTTATTTAACTTTAAAATGTCATGGGTTCGATTATAACACACAAAAAAGAATATATGTAAAGGTAAAAAAAATAAGCAGAATTTATATTAAAAAATTAGAAGAAACTAAAGTAGAAAATCGGAGAAAAGAGTAATGAATATTTTATTGTCTTCTATTTCGCATAAAACTATAAAATCATAGAAGTTTCAATATTTAAATTATTTTTTTTAATTTTTTAGTTTAAATTGTTTTTGTGGGCTTGTTATTTTTTTTAAATTATCATTCATTGATGATGATTTTTTATTCATAATAATTCATTCATTTATGAATTTACGATGTCATTCACGTCCCATTCATCCATGCGGAATTATCGAAATTGATCCAGAATTAATACGAGATATATGGTATGTGATTTGAGCTTATCTATATTATCCGTACTTTGAATAACACTGAATTATTCATCTGTGTTTCAAATAATAATTATTTAACATTTAAAAAATTAAAGAGGTATAAAAAATCCACTAAAATCAAAATATATTTTTTAAATTTTTGTTTATATTATATATAATTATAACTATAAAAAGTATCCTATATGTTGACCCGGATAGCCAGCTATCAACATACCAAATTTCATCAAAATCTGTCAAGTAGTTTTCTCGTGATGCGGTAACAGATAGACAGACAGACAGACACACAGACAGACAGAAAAATTTTTTAAAAACTTCGGCCTCTGTATCGATAATAATGACTATTACAATAAGATTTTCCAAAAAATATTTAATGTACAGATTCGGCTTAGTTAGAATTTTATTATATGTATATATAAAAAAAAAATGTTTTCTTATGTACCTATTTCTTATTTCTCTAACACTAAATAGGAACAGTTAACATTCCATTTTAACTATGTCCAACCTTTAGCTACAAAGAGAAGTAATTTAGATGTAACGAATGTAACAACAGGAACAAAGCTAGCACCCTGAATACAAATGAACCGCCAACTTTGCTCGAACAAACCATGCTTATTTAAAGGAGATTTAATGTATTATTATTATTAATAATATAGTATTAGTTTGATTCTAATATACTTTTTCTATTTCACCGTTACAAAAATACTATAAGTACAAAAGTAACGATGTCAATGGCATCGAAATAAATTTTCTTTATTTTTACGTAAAGCTTATATGAAGAAAGTGTTGAGATTGCAATGTTATTTTTTGGTATACATATTTATTAATAAAAAACATGTATTTAGAGTTAATTAACTTTAAATTATATATTTTCGTTTAAATTAATTTTTGTATTTAATTTTCACTAACACTGTCTTTTCTTTTTATTGCTAAGCGTAAAATAACACACAAATTAATTGAGTTACTGTAAAAATCAATAATTAATCTATTTTTGAATAAATTATTTTTGACCTACTAAGAATAAAAAATCAGAAGTTTCTTAAGTCATGTTCGATATCTATCAAAACGTAGGTAATTTCGCCATCTTCAAGTGACCATCACACCACTATTTCTAACAAACGATTTCAAAAACCATATAAACATTATAAACCGCTAAATAAACTTTCCATAAAATAATAATAATATTAAAGCAGTGGCAGCCTAGTGGCAACTCGCTCGCTTTGGAAACTGGGTGAAGCGGGTTCAAATCCCGGATCTCGCACCTCTGATATTCTCATGTGCGAATCATTTAAACATGATTACCACTTGCCTTACGGTGAAGGAAAACATAGTGAGGAAACCTGCATGTCTGAGAGAAACCTAGCAAGTTTTGCGAAAGATATGCTCAGTCCGCCCGCACTTAACCAACATGGTGGACTATGGCCTGATCCCCCTCGTATTGAAGGGAGGCCCGTGCCCAGCAGTGGGGCGTTACAAAAGGGACTGAATACAATATAATAATAAGAACTAAATTCCAGGAACATCCCAATAAAAACCCGTATATTCCCCGGCGGCACGGACTCGCGGTTCATACGACAGCAGAACATTGGCGCTTTCTGCATGTCGCCCATGCGTCACACCCGCCCTGGTCTTCACGAGCATGATGAAAGCTTACATGCCTCTGTGTTCTTAGAGGGAATAACCGTTTATGAAGAAGTTATACCTGCTATGGCTAATGTGTAATTGGATGATTAAATCAAACCAAATATTCTTTCGAACGAAACATGACATTTACTTATATATTAAAGAAAAAATAGCACAAACGTGGTGCTATTTTGGCATGATGGTATTGAAATAAAATGTTTTACTGATATAATATGAATTTGTTTTATTTTATTTTAAAACGACCAGTATCAGAGTAATTCAGAAGGCTATCGCCATTTTAAATTTCATTTAAATTTTGAGCTTTTGCAGCGTAAAATATTAACATACACACTGAAAAACTTTCGGTTTTATAATATGAGTATAACAAGTATTCATACATCCTTCACTAACTCTTTACAATATGCCCGAGAGCTATTTAAATGAAACTTATATACTCTGTGGAAGCAGCTTGATGTTGATGAATGAGACAATAGGAAAAAGTAAGTAGCCTACGTCAGTCTCAAGCCCATAAACTATTCCAGATAGATATACTCACTTTTTCAGTTAGTATGAAACCTAATAATAACCACTTTAATGTAACATGAACATAAAAATATAAATACAAACAAATTATTATATTTTACTAGCGACTCACCGTCGCTTCGCTCGGGTTCGTCCCTAGGTACGTTTTAACGGTTAGTGATTCCCATACAAAATAAACAGTTCAGAACTTTTTGATTTTCCAGATGCTTTTTTTTTTGTTTTCGCTAAGTTTTCACCCCTGATACATCTCCAACAAAACAAAAAAGAATTATTCAAATCGGTCCAGCCGTTTTTGAGTTTTAGCGAGACTAACGAACAGCAATTGATTTTTATATATACAGATTATATTAATACGAATCGCTTTTTAACCGACTTCCAAAAAGGAGGAGGTTCTCAATTCGTCGGAATCTTTTTTTTTTTATGTATGTTCACGGATTTCTCGAAGACGGCTGAACCGATTTGGAAAATTTTTTTTTTTGTTTCAAAGAGTATTCTTCCCCGGTGGTCCCATATAAATTTTATCGAAATCGGTCAAGCGGTTTTTAAATAAATGGCTTAATCGAATATTATGTTTTTATTAAAAATCTTTCTTCTTACAAATTACTTGCTTATTACGTCTACACTAAAAATGGAAAAATAAAAACTTTTTAAAAAAAAAATAAAAACCGACTTCCTGGCACTGAAAAGTAAAAAATAACTAAATAGAGGTTTTCATTTAAAATAGATACCTAATCAGATATTTTCGAAGTCGGTGCCAGCCAATACAAATCAAAGCACACCGACTTCGAAAATATCTGATTAGGTATCTATTTTAAATGAAAACCTCTGTTTAGTTATTTTTTACTTTTCAGTGCCAGGAAGTCGGTTTTTATTTTTTTTTTTAAAAAGTTTTTTTTTTGTAGTAATATTTAGAAATACACAAATTTTAAACCTTAAAAAAGATTTTTTGTTTTCACTTTTCTAACAAAAATGTTTCCTATGAAATTATATTAAAAATACTAAAAAATTATTCATATCATTAAATTCAACGGTAACATAAAATTTATTTGGAAACGCGAATATCTACATACTACATAGAAGCGTTAAAATCTTGTACTGTTCATTCTTTAGGTATCTTATGTGCATTAGCGTTTATCTACGAATCCAGTACCTACTGTTTTTGAGCTTTAAAAGCTAAATAAAAGGAACTTAACTCGGTCTTTGTGATGTTGGTTATATCCTAAGGAGGGCTTTTCTAATGTCCGAAAAATCTATACTAAGTAAAAAAGCTTATAATAGTGCTTATTGCAGATTATATGTACATCATGTATATCACTACATAGTATAAAAAAAGCCGCTTCTCGCTGTCTGTCTGTCCCTTTAGATCTTTAAAACTACGCAACGGATTTTGATGCAGTTTTTTTGATAGATGACTAATTCAAGAGGAAGGTTTATATTTATAATACATGCATAATATAGTAGAGAAACACTGACATTTTTAGGGGTTTCTAATGTGATGTCGTAAATAAACACATTTTTTTGCGCTTACATTGCAAACGCTGGCTGAACCCTACCAGAATATCAAAATAATTTACTACAGTATTGTACACCTTAAAAAGATCTACAAAAAAGTCCGCGATGGCATATGTCTATCTTTTAAGGATAACATACTATATCCAAGCTAGGGATGAATCCGAGCGAAGCAAGGGTGAGTCGCTAGTATAAATATAAAAGCAAAACAATAAACTTTATATTCACACAACTGACATTTCTCAATTTGTGTATGTAGTTTTTTCTTATAAATAACTTTACTAATTTTTAAAAGATCAGACTCTAGTAAAGAAAGCTTAATATAAATAGCTTATATTGCAGCTACATGAGCTGTAAAGATGTTGATTATTTAGATCTCTGTAGCACCGGTTCCATGGTGTAATGGTCAGCACTCTGGACTCTGAATCCAGCGATCCGAGTTCAAGTCTCGGTGGAACCTAATCAACTTATTTTATAAAAAAATTCCATACATAATGCCTTTAAGCTTTTTAATTTTTTTTAGTTTTGTTAGCAGTTAACAGTAAATGTTCAATGTTTTTAAATATAGCTAAAACGATCATATAACTAATAATTCATAATTTTGTTTCATGTGATATGTACATATAACCATAAATTCTGTTATAATATACGTGTAAATATAAATTTTGTGTTAAAAAAATGGTTTGATGTCAACCGAGGCAAAAAAAATCTATACATATAATAAATTTGTAACTAAAAGTAGTTATTTAAATTTTATAACTATATTTAGTCTAAAAAAGAAATATCTTTAAGAAACTCATTATGCTTTCTTATAATAATCTCGTAGCAAAATACTATAAATTTCTTACTAAAAATATGTTCTTAAACTACGTGAATGAATAATGCGCCTTGTTCACCTTTGAGTACGTTCCCATTGTTACTCGTACATTTTCTTTTAAAACGCAGTCCTTAGTGGTAGTAACTGTAAAATTAGTTCTTTTAAAACAAAAATGGATCAATTTCAACCATTACAATATATGTATAAAAGCTACTTGCTTTCGCTTCGCTCTGGTAGGTCCCTAGGTGTATTTTATGTTTATAATATTACTAGCAAAACCCGCGGCTTCGCTCGCGCTAAAACTAAAAAAAAAACTCTAAAAAAGTAGGTTTCATAAAAACTTTCATCCCCTATTTTACCCCCTCATGGGATAAATTTTGGAAAATGCTAAAACATGTATTGAATACTATGAGATTTGCCGACTAGCCGACTAATCAATTGGAAAAAGGTCGACTAATCAGCCTTAATTGTATTGAAGTGCATTAATACCAAGTTTCAATTCTGATAATATATAATTTTTTGGGTTGTATTATAACGTGTTCCCGTGGGAATGAGATAATCTGCCGCGATAAAAAGCCTATGTCACTCTCCAGCCCTCCAACTATCTTCGCACAAAAAATCACGCGAATCCGTCACTCTGTTTCGACGTGAAAGAAGGACAAACAAACAAACAAACAAACACACATTTCACATTAAGTATTAAATATGGATATACAGACAACACCACCTTTTGGCCAATTTTATTTCTAGCCTATACTACTTCAGTACTTATTTGTGTATTAAATTTTATCAAAATCCGTCCAGTCTTTCAACGAACAAACAGACACACATACAAACTTTAGCATTTAATAGTAGTCCGATAAATTATGTTTATGTATTTGTAATGAATGGTCGCAAATATTCAAGCTTTTAAGCGGCTTAAATAACCTTTCAAAGCACTTTTGTGCCGCTAAGCGGTCATATATCAAATACATGCTCAATAATTTAACTCTGTTAGGATAAGTTATGTACGAGCGTCCCTCTCCATTATTGAACTGGAAGTAAAAATGGTAGACTATTAAGGAACTACTTAATATTAATGAGAGTTTTTTATACTAGTTAGGAGTTCTTTAAGCCTTCGTGGTCACTCACAATAATTTTATAAAAAATATGTTGGAACATTAACACACAGCACCATCTAGTTCCATGGTAAGCTGCTTGGCTTGGCTTACCGTGGAACGAGGCCTTTGTTATGGATACCGGATAGCTGATACACTACATATATATAACTTTAAATATATACATATTATAAATATAAACACCCATGACTGGAGTACAAACATTCATGCTTATCACACAAGTGAATACCCCAAGAGTGACTCGATCCACAACCGCTGGCACAGCAAGTAACATCACTACAAACTGAGCCAACGTGTCGTTTTATGATACAAAAATGGGAGATTTACCATGTTTCTCTCTAAATCTTATGAGCATTCAATATTTCCATGGCGTTAGCAACAGAATCAAAATTAATAACATGGTAAATATTTTTCTATACATATTAAAGAGGTAAAGTTTAGTAGTTTGTATGTTTGTAAGTTTGGAAGTTTGAATGTAGGTGGTTATTTCTGAAATTAGTGGTTCTGTTTGATCGATTGAATGAATGACAATGAATGATCTGATTCTGAAAATTCTGACACTTGAAGTGATATTTCCGCCGAGTCCTATCGGCTAATTTATATTCTAATAAAACTGTGTGTAAAAAATCGTAGTAACTTTATATGAAGTCGAAAAATACTAGCTTGCCATATCGGTGTGCGCTGACAAAACGGCTTATTATAAAACCATAAAATGTAAGACAAAATACACCTACGGATGCAAATGAAGCAAGGCTATGAAACTAGTAAAAAATAAAAATATAATCAAGCGCCACTTAGTTCCTGTTGCAAATAACCTATCACCAAAATCTATTTACTCCTGTTTCTAATGTTAGAACGACAGAAATTCCTCTCTTAACCAACATACAAAAATTGTTACCGTTAATAAAATGTAGTATGTAGAACATTATTCAATGCAAAAAGGAAATCACCTGCATATCCGTTTTCAGTGCACGTACTTTGCTTCGAATTGATTTATGTATGCGTAAAATAGTTCCTGAATTTATTGGTGAATTGAACTCTTAGATTTATTATTATTTCACACTAGCTGACCCGACAGACTTTGTCCTGACCCAATAAAGTTTGTGATGTTGAGTTTACAGAAAATCCTTTAGAAAAAAGCTCAAATTAAATTTTCCCAAATTTTTCCTAACTACTCGGTAAATTTTATAATTTTTTGCCTAAAAATCTAATTAGGTCTATAAATGAAAATTTCAAATATATAAAAATTAGTGATATTCGTCCAGTCAGTTTCAAGTAATGTACGTACTTACCAACGAATAGTATCATTTTTATTTATATGGATGTTACATTAATGTCACACGAACCGTTGACTTTTTAAAACAGACTCATCCTACGGGAATCACTTCATACATTGAGTAAAAAGGTAGCCTGTCAATCTGCCGTCCAATTACGTCCTCTGTGTAAAATATCACGTCAATTCGTTGTTCCATTTCTTCGTAAAAGACAAACCAACAAACATACCTACTATTTATTATTACGTTTATAATAATAGTAAGATTCATTATAAGGCATGCCCCATTGGGAGCTCGCTTAAAAAACAGAGTGAAGCGAATTCAAAACCTTAGTGTTCTACCTTTAAGATTTTAAAGCACAAATCTCATTTTGATTCTTGATTAAATAAAATTATAAGGAAACCTATTCGCCTTTGAAAATCTAATAATGGTGGAAAACCTGTCCTTGTCCGTCTTGTATTTAGGAGAGGATGTCAAAAATACTATAGTATTATTATTATAAGTTTGGTTGGTTTGTTGAAACTAAAAAAGACTTTTTTAATTGTAATTTAGTTTTATATAAGTTGTTAAGAGAATGATATAAGTGGTAGCACTAGAGTACAATATATCATTTAATTTCACTCATACAAAGTATAAAAGATAGTAAAAAATATTCGTACAGTATTAACGTATCGTGCGAACGTTTTTCCATCTATTTTCACGTAGAACATAAGCTGTGTCTGTGCCGATTTTCAACAAGATTAGTTTTCAGCGGTTGAGCAATGGCAACGAAAAAAGAATTTTTTTATAAAAAAAAAAAATCTCAAAATGTATCTAGAGACTATTTACGCATTTGCTGACCATAATATTGAATAAAATAAAATAAAAAAAGTACTCTTAAGTTCAAATCCTTTTATTATACTTTAATTAACTCAGTTTGCAATTATTTTGACAAAACCCTTGAAATAATTGACTGTACATATTTACGACGTTTGACGACACGTTTGGCTTGCTGTACCAGCGGTCGCGGGTTCGAGTCCCGCTGGGGGCATTCATTTGTGTGATGAGCACGAATGTTTGTAGTCCAGTAATGGATATGTTTATATTTATAATACGTATGTATTTAAAGCTATATGTGTGTACTGTATCAACTATCTGGTATCCATAACACAAGCCTTGTAGCTTACCATCGAACTAGATAGTGCTGTGTGTAATGCCTCAACATATTTATTCATTTATTTACATTTGAAAACAGCTGTTTGGTAAAACTATGCCAAATTCAATGCAGAGGCACAGTTCGACGTGAACCAAAATTCGCAGTTATGTAAAATTGTGCAAAATGCTGTTACGCTACATTCATTTCTAATTGAAAAGCTTCGGCACGTTACATCCGCACGGTGCCAGGCGCCGGGTACTCACGTCGTCATCACTGTATTGTTTTATTTTCTTTATTCACCCAGAAATTTGCTAATGACAATTTAATTTTACCGCAATGCAAAATTCCTACTTATATAATAGCAATTTTTTGGCCTATATGATACTCCAGAAAGTGTTTTTCTATTAATATTATAAAAAAAGGAAAAATTTGTTTTTTTATTTGTTTGTTTGTGGCGAATAGGCTCCGAAACTACTGAACCGATTTAGATGAAATTTGGTAAGCTTGAAGTTTGAAGACACTGGGAAGGATATAGGATTTTGTCTCGGATAGATCCCGGAAATCATCCCTTAAGGGGGTGAAAATAGGAGGGAAAGTTTGCATGGGAAAGCAGCCTAGGGACGAACCCGAGCGAAGCGAGGGTGAGTCACTAGTATGTACTAAATTTCATCATAATAGTAGTGAGACACCGAAAACATATGAAATATTGTATATCTATGTATGTATGTATTCAGCCCTTTTTAACGTCCCATTGCTGGGCACGGGCCTTCCTTCAATACGAGGGGGATCAGATCATAGTCCACCACACTGACCAAGTGCGGGTTGGTGGACTGCACATGTCTTTCGAAAACTTGCTAGATTTTCTGAGACATGCAGGTTTCCTCACGATGTTTTCCTTCACCGTAAGGCAAGTGATAATCATGTTAGAAATGATTCGCACATGAAAATATCAGAAGTGCGAGACCCTGGATTTGAACCCGCTTTACTCGGTTTCCCAAGCGAGCGCGTTACCACTGGGCTACCAATGCTATATTGTATATGGAACTCACACATAAATTACTACAGTAAAATTAACCTTTCTAGTTTATACTGTCGTCCGTATGCTATACCGAACATGTCAAAGGCGAGTTTATAAAAAAAGGGAGTATACTTGATTTATATACATATAACGACAAGAAAGTAAGTAAGTACCTATAGGTTAACGACTATAGGATTTATGGCTTTGTCACTAACACCTAATATTTTAAGAAATTTTATATCAAAAACATGAAATATCTATACTTCTAGTACCTATATAATAATCTAGATAAAAGATGGAGATAAAGTTTCAAACTCTGTTGAAATTTGACTTTATGGTCTATACTTACCACCAGTAAATTTCCTGAATTAATTACAAGCATAATGAAAAATATACTCTACAGTGACGAAAAAAAAAATACTTTAATTAAGTTTTTATTGGCTTAATAAAATGTTTTATAAGTTAATTTAAATTTAAGGCCGAAGAGTGAAAACTTGGCTGGTCTACTCAAGTAACTTTGTTGGAAATCCATCAACTAAGAATATTAGATTTGGCACTAAAAAAGATCTCAAACCTTATCATATTTAATGCGGTATACATTTTTACGTTTTAAACTTTTTGATTCTATAATAATATTTAATAGAAATGGTTGAATTATAGATAATTAGCGAATCACCCTCGCTTCGCTCGAGTTCGTCCCTACTTATGTTTTAAAGTTTAGTAGAGATTTCTTAGAGATGAAATATTTTCCCTCAATAAAAAGTATCCTATATGTTGACCCGGATAACCAGCTATCATCATACCAAATTTTATCAAAATTCCTCCAATGGTTTTTCTGTGATACGGTAACAGACAGACAGACAGACAAAAATTGTGTATATTTCAATAAGATTTTCCAAAAAATATTTAATGTACCGATTCGGCTTAGTTACAATTTTGTTATATATATAGATATACATTATACACTATATTTACACGTATTACTAAATTTATATACGTAAAGACAGCATAGGGCTCGTACATACTTTTCTCTGATTTTGTGTACTTTAAGCGATCCACGGCTCCGAAGTCGTAATCTGATTTAAGCAAACTGAGGCCAACATATATATTCAGTCAATATAAATATTCGTCTTATGTAGTGTTTGGACAACCCTTTGACGAAAAACTAAGGTTAGAGTAAGAATATATTATTCACATTGTGGGGTAAACCTTCTTTAGTTGTATAACCTCGGATTGGATCTACACCCTGGGTTGTAGGAATTTTAGGTCGCTGGTATTTAAAAGCTATACGCGATACTTAGATTACCTTGGCGGCACGTGTTAAGATGAAAAATACCAGAAAATAATAAATATATATTGAATTATATCTAAACTCACCCCTTTGGCTGCGTTTATCTATATAGTGCGCACTAACACTGACTCAACTAAAATTATCCATGGTTTTCTAATTTTTAAAGTCCACATAAAGTTTTTCACAACATCGTAACTTTGTAACGGCGGCCATTGAGTCCATGCTTTCTTCTAGCCAATTAACACACGCGAGCGTGGCGGATAACCAATCCCCGTTAAGTAGTGGGAGGGAAATAGATATATTATATACAATATAAAATAAATGAGACAAGTGTATAATGTGTGTTGCATTAAAATAATAATAATGGTAACAAAACTAAACATCCTCCCCCCGAGAAAGGCTGGATTAGCCTTTATCAAAACCAAACAGTATGATCAGAGAATAAAAAATAAAAATAAAAAATAATAAAAAATAATAATAATAAACCAATTATATTAACTTAATTTAGTTACTATGAATAAGCTATTCTATTTATTCATTTAATCAAGAGGCAATCTACAAATCTTAACAACTGGTCGAGTCAGAATACCTGAAGCAGTTCTTAATTTAACTACTCGAATTACATTATCTTTCCCAGGCAATAATTCTAAAATTCTAGCCATCTTCCATCTTAATGGAGGCAGATTGTCCTCTTTTATTAACACCAGATCCCCTACTTTAGGAGGATCAGTAACTAAGGTCCATTTGTGACGCATCTGAAGTGTGTGAAGATATTGTTCACTCCACTTGATCCAAAACCGTTGAGAAATTGCATGTACTAATTGGTATCGTCCCAGTCGAGAATTAGGAATCTGGTCCCATTTATACTCTGGTACGGAAAACAAAGGTCGACCTATTAAAAAATGGGCAGGGGTTAACACCTCAAATTCTTCTGGGTCGTGAGATAAAAGAGACAAAGGTCTCGAGTTCAACACTGCTTCTATGCGGGTAAAAACTGTGGAGAGCTCCTCATAAGTGAGAACCTGTTCTCCAATAACACGCTTTAACAAAGTCTTAGCCGATTTTACAACCGCTTCGAATAATCCTCCAAAATGAGAAGCTGTAGGTGGATTAAATTTCCAAGTAATACCCTGAGCCCCGGCCTTATCTGCTAGCGCTTCTTGGACGTTCCGATCACGTAAATATTTCTGAATTTCGTTTAAATGTCTACTACTACCAATATAATTGGTTCCACAGTCCGATCGAACTACACTGGGCAAACCACGTCTAGAAGTAAATCTGGAGAGCGCCGCTAAAAACGCTTCCGTCGATAGATCACCTACGACTTCTAAATGAACTGCTTTAGTAGCAGAGCAAATAAAAACACACAAATAAACTTTAAAAGATTTTGCCTGTCGGAGCCGAGAGGCTTTTATGAGAAAAGGTCCGGAAAAATCAGTTTGCACCGTATGGAAAACGCCAGTAGCATTCACCCTATCCGCTGGCAAGTCTGACATAACAGGCTCAACTGACTTGGCCTTAGTCCTAAAACATGAAATGCATTTAAACAAATGACTTCGAATAACCTGACGTGCAGAAATAATCCAAAATTTAGTTTGCAATATAGCCTGAAGGGCAGTTGTCCCAGCATGACAATGTAATTTGTGATAATAAATCACGATTAATGAGGTAAGAGCATGCGATTTAGGCAATAACAATGGATGCTTAGAGTTAAAGGTTAAATTAGATCTCTCGAGACGACCGCCGACTCGAAGCAAGCCAACCTCATCAAAAAATGGCTTCAACCTTCTTAATGAAACTGAACAAACTTTATTTTTCTTTAATAAATCAATATCTTTCGAAAAGGCTTGAGCTTGAACAATTTGCACCAGTCTTTCCAAAGCGTGATTACGCTCTTTCACTGATAAAGGACCGAAAATTTTATGTTTAAGGTTAAGAGTGTTATGACAAAACCGTAAACAATAAGCAACTACGGAAATTAAAGTTGATAACGAACTATATTTCTCCATAAATGACGTATCCACCACAGCAATCGACGAAACAACTTTAGAAGATTGCTTTCGTAACCCTGGCAATGGTTCTGCCATTTTAACCATATTACATGGCCAAGAATCCAGGCTTGATTTCAACCAATTTGGCCCCCACCAAAGGTTATGCGACAGGAGCTCTTTCCCTGTACAACCACGGCTTGCAACATCCGCTGGATTTAGCTCTGAAGGAACATATCGCCAATTTAATTTTAAATTACTATTGTTAATCTGCAAAACACGATTTCCTTCAAATGTCTGCAACATATGAGGTGGATATTTCAACCATGAAAGCACAATAGTACTGTCAGACCAACAGAATATGTCGTCGACAGAAATTTTATCTTGTATAGCTTCTATCACGTATGCAACTAGTTTAACCAGCAAAGCCGCACCGGATAATTCCAATTTGGGAATAGTCAATTTAGATTTAATAGGTGCCACCTTAGATTTGGCCATCACTAGACTTATCTTAACTTGACCACACTTATCTACCACCCGTAAGTAGACTGAAACTCCATACGCTTTCTCTGAAGCATCAGCAAACCCATGAAGCGAACAATTAACTATTTCATCTGCTAGGATAAAACGATCTATTCTAATAGATTCCAAAAATGTTAAATTTTTGAAAATAGTTTCCCACTGATTCAAAATTTCTGGCGGTGGACATTCATCCCACGCCAGCCTTAACATCCAAAGCTGTTGAAGCAAAATTTTTCCTTGTAAAATAACCGGAGTGATCCAGCCCATAGGATCAAACATCCGGGCAAGAGTAGACAGTATAGATCTTTTAGTCCAAACCTTATCAGGACTCAAATGAGTATTATAGGTGAAGTTATCCGTTACAGGATTCCATTGTATTCCCAGGATTTTAAAGTAACCCGGTCCATCCGTCTCAAATACGTGAGGTTTTTCATGATATTCAGCCGGTATATCTTCAAGTAACCGTTTATCATTGGACACCCATTTGCGTAATTCAAACCCGCCTGACGCAAGTATATCTATCAATTCTTGTTTCAATTGTCGTGCATCTGATAAGCTGGAAGCACCACTTAAAATATCATCCATGTAAACCGAATTCCGGAGAACATTAGCAGCATTTTCATACTGACAGGTATCCAGGGGAGATCCACTGTTGACTGTTACATCATCAGCCAGTTGGTGCAACGTGCGTATAGCCAAATACGGACTACATTTCATTCCATATGTAACAGTTCGAAGTTCGTAAAGTTGTACTGGCAATTCCGCTGATTCGCGCCAAAAAATTAATTGAAACTTTCTATCCTCCTCCTGAATGTTTATCATTCTATACATCATCCGAATATCCGTAGAGAAAGCAATCTTAGGTAACCTAAACCGGGAAATCACCTGCATAACATCCTGCTGCAACTTTGGTCCAGCGTGCAGACAATCGTTAAGCGAATAACCCGATGAAGTAATACAACTAGCATCAAACACGACCCTAATTTTCTCGGAACCTGATTTAAATATGCCATGATGCGGAATCACATAATACGGTTCTTGAGGATCTCCAACATAAGGTGCCATGTGCCCCATATCTTCGTATTCCCTCATGAACTCTACGTATTTTTCTTTTAATCTTGCATCAGATTGTAGACGTTTTTCCATAGAAAAGAATCTCTTCAAAGCTTGTGTCCGGGAATCACCTAACACCGGCCCTTCAGAGAGAAATGGCAAACGCACTTGGTAGCGTCCTGACTGTTCGCGTTTATAAGATTTTTTAAAAATAGCCTCACATTCTTCATCCTTAGGATTTACAATCTGCGAAGGAACCTCCTCAATTTCCCAAAATTTTTCCAAAATAGAATTAGTATTAACAAGAAAAGACTGTGTTTTATTCAAAGTATTTTCTAAATTATAATTGTAAGGACCCTGTAAAATATATCCAAAAACAGTATTCATAGCATATGGTAATCCTTTGGTACGGATAATGTCACCACCTAACAGAATATCCCCTAAGACATCTGCACCTATAAGAATATCAATCTTACCACTTCTATAAAATTGTTTATCTGCCAATTGCAGTCCTTTATAACAGTTAATTAATGAACTTGGTAACGAATAAGCAGGAAGCTTATCTGAAACTTTATTTAAAACTAATCCTGTAGTGGAAATCAATGGTTCAGGTGTATGCTGTGGCACCATTCTCAAAGTCACCTGACCTCTACATCCAGACAATTCATTACCTCCAATACCCTTGATCTCAATACAACCAGACCCACGAACACACAACCCTAACCGAGATGCACATTTCTCAGTAATAAAAGTGGATTGACTACCGCCATCTATTAAAGCCCTGGCCTCTTGAAAATTACCATACTTATCTGCCACACGAATAACTGCCGTGGACAACAAAACAACGCACCTAGTATTATCCGCAGCAGCATGTAAAACATTAGACACAGAGTTTAACTCTTTATTAGGAGATAATAAATTTGTCTCCGGCAAGCCCGTCTTTGCCTGAGACACAATACCTACAGTAGGACCGTCCACTACTGCCCCATTTTCAACCTGGGTTTCCAAATGAATTAACGAATGATGTCTATTAGAATTACATTTAGTACATGTCAATTTAACCCTGCAATCATGAATACTATGGTTATTTAAGCAACGGAAACATAATTTATTTCCAATAATAAACCTTTTCCGGGTCATTGGATTCATTTTAATAAATTTCTCACACTTATTAAGATAATGAGAACCATTACAACATAAACATTTTATTACCTGCTTCTGAGAAATACTATGAGAATAAGAAACATGTACTTTATGTGAAGTACCTCTATGACCCTCTGTAGTCTCCAAAATTTGTACTTCTTTTGTTAAAAATGAAATAAAGTTATCAAAAGTAGGTAGCTCCGAAGTCCCTCCATACTTGTCTTCAAATTGTCTTTTTAAAGATAAATCAATTTTATTTAAATTAATATACAACAATAAATATGACCATTCTCCAATAGGAAATTTTAATTTTTCTAATCCTTTAGAAGTCGCTAATAAAATATTTAAAAAAGATTTAAGTGAATTTAAATTTTTACCAATATGATTTATTGACAATAAAGTATGAAGTAATTTATCAGCTTGGAATCTCTTATTTCCATACCTATTTTTTAATATGTCAAGCAATACTGAATAATTTTCACCTGTTATGGACAAATGTTGAACTAATGACCTTGCCTCCCCTTTCAAAGATCCATATAAATAATACATTTTTTGAGACTCAGATATATTATCATCACTACCAATCATAGATTCAAAAAGGTCAATGAAATGGACATATTCCTCAATTTTACCAGTAAACACAGGTAATTGCACACTTGGCAACATAATATTTGACCTAGCTTTATGAGCTTGGGTTGAAGATATATTTGCTTTAGGTAGATCACTAGTTTGGAACAACTCAGCATACTTAGCTTTAGAAATATAGTAAATATCATTAATATATTTAAATTTTTCCATGTGTTCTTCCGGACTTAAATCTAAGCCTGAATCTGATGCCAACTGTATATGCAATTCTTGAAATTCTTGAAATACCGATTCTAAATCCAAACATCTGGTTTTAAATAGTAAGGCATTCTCATTAGAATCCAACGCCGTATGGGAAAGAGAATGTATGGCTTCTATATTTGTAATGGTTATATCATAACGCAATTTAGACATTAACCTTTTACCGCCCATCTTTAAAAACTACGTTTTAAAAAATGTAAATAATAATAATAACTTTATAAACTGCCTATGTATGTCTGTCTCAACACAACAAAATTATACCCAAACACTATAATCGTTAAAAGTAGTCAATATTATCCGATTATTGAACAATACCTTTAACCCAATTTATAGGTAAATATATAAAACTACAACTTATTACAAGAATGCTTACTTTTGTTACCATCTGAACCTCAAGACATGTAACAACGTGCGCGTGTAATAGTATGATGCAATAATGTTGGTTTAAACTACATAGACTTATAACTTTATAGCGGGACTTTTATAAACTTAAACACAATATATGTAATATAAATATATTGGTGAATATTACGTGTAGTGTAAATTATGCACTTTAATTCGATAAACCAATCCCACAAAGGAGTATTCTTTGTAAGGCTGCCAAAGCAAACTAAGTAGGTATATATTTAAAACTTCGAATGGACGTCCGACTCGAAGGAACAAAAAAAGTATGTGGGGTAAACCTTCTTTAGTTGTATAACCTCGGATTGGATCTACACCCTGGGTTGTAGGAATTTTAGGTCGCTGGTATTTAAAAGCTATACGCGATACTTAGATTACCTTGGCGGCACGTGTTAAGATGAAAAATACCAGAAAATAATAAATATATATTGAATTATATCTAAACTCACCCCTTTGGCTGCGTTTATCTATATAGTGCGCACTAACACTGACTCAACTAAAATTATCCATGGTTTTCTAATTTTTAAAGTCCACATAAAGTTTTTCACAACATCGTAACTTTGTAACGGCGGCCATTGAGTCCATGCTTTCTTCTAGCCAATTAACACACGCGAGCGTGGCGGATAACCAATCCCCGTTAAGTAGTGGGAGGGAAATAGATATATTATATACAATATAAAATAAATGAGACAAGTGTATAATGTGTGTTGCATTAAAATAATAATAATGGTAACAAAACTAAACACACATATTATCTATATATTAATACGTGAAGCAAAAACTTTGTACCCATTTTTCGAAAATTGCGCGGACCGAAGAGTATGAAATTTCCCATGTTCATAGTTTATATAGAGAAGGAGTGCAAAATGCTAATATTTTTTTAAAATTATGCATAAAAATACATTAAATCGATAAAAAAACATTACACACACTACCATGTATTTGACACACACACGCATATATTATACTCTTTTGTTTATTGTTAAAGTCTGTGGTCAAATTGAGAATAGATCAATATTGTAATATACGCAAGACAATAAATATATAACTTAATGAATTGTGATTGATTTTCAACCACGCGGCGATCACTAGTTCATATTAATATGCGGTATCTGGGCGACCGAGCGTCGCTCGGTGTTTTATCGGAAAGTTGTTTTTTTTTTTCAAAAAATACACTCACTTAAAAACATATAACAGTATCTAAGCCACTGTATAAGTAAATAAATAAATATATGAATAAGTTTCAATGTTTCTTTGATACTGGGATGACCTTCAATATATTATGTACATGTCTGCATAAACTTGAAAAAACCAAAGTCAGGTGCATTAAAAAATTACCACATCGAGGCCGCTATAAAGGTCGTAGTGAATAAAACACAAGAGACGATTACGTCTCCACCGCTTGGATTAGAAAAAAGCTGGCTTTAACTTGTAACCTGAAATAGCTAGCTCATGCTTCGGCTTTCCAGGCAGTGAAATCGAAATATATTTGCTAGATTTTTGCTAAAACTCATTTTTAACACCACGTAGTAGACGGAGCTAAACTCTGCCCTTTGCATTTATTCAACTAATTTTAATGAAAAATTATATATATATCAGTGGCGAAGGGTCCATACAAGACGATTCCCACCGTCTTACCTTTTAAAAATCCAATAATCCGTCGTTCATTATAAATATTTATTTTTTGAATTAACATAATTAGTAAATAAAAAATCTATTTATTATTACTAAGTCAATTTCTGAAAATAATATAACGCAAAAAATCACAAGCAACACATAAGCAACGCAAAATACATTTTTGCGCTCCAAACTGCTTACGCGTTTCTTCAAAGAAATGCGACGATAAGACGTTGTATTTTAGCTTACCGCGTTCATACAAAATTGTATTTCATTCAATGTTTTGGATTGAACATTGTCACGTGACTCCATTCATTTTTAGTATTTTACGCATGCGCACTTATCAAATTTTTGTTGCTCGAAAAGCTGCTTCTTTACGTCTTATCCTGCCTGTGATTGGTCAAAAGTTACAAAACGTCCCTAATTTGACAAGCGAAGCGTCAGACGAGCAATGTTATTATTTGAATGATTTATTATTTAATGTAAATTAATATGGCGGATTGTTATTGTTTACGAGTGCATTGCTTAAGAGATTTTTTGTTTTATAGAGATTTAATTTGGTTTTAGTGTAATATAGACATTTTGTGCTGTGTTTTTTTGTGGACTGTGAGAGTGTCTCACATATTTGTTAATTTCGGTGAGTTCTATTAGCCATTATGGCATTAATTTGCATACTATTGACTTTAGTTTTCTAAATTTAGTTGTTTAATAATTAAAGAGCATGTAATCAAGATACTCATTTGTTTGAAATATATTTAATTATTACATGAAATGAGTTACCTAAATATTTTCATAAAACGTTTTAATTAAATTGTGTGAATGTGCTAAATTAGAAAATATTTAGTTTTCCATGTTTATTATATTCTGATTCTATTTAAGTTTAGAGTGAGTTTTAATATGTTAAAGTTATTTTAAATACGTTAAATTATTTAACAATATAATTTGACTAATTAAGCTAAATACTAAATAGGATATTTTAAAAACGACATTTTAAAAACGGATGTATTGCTATATGATATTATAATTAAAGCCTGTATCGTTCCTTTTTTGTGAATTATTTCATAATTTTCGTCTAATTTGGCTTGATAAATAATAAAATACAATAAAATAATAAATCAATTTCATTACTAAGCACGACGAAGTAGTTCAATGAGATTTCAGTAGATGGCGGTATTTATATTAAATATATTGATTAAATATATTTATGTAAAATTAACAAAAAAAAAGATAAAATAATATTTAAATCCCAAAAAATATAGGTTGTAATATATGTACTTTTAATAAAGAAAAATAAAATAAAATCAAATTTCCGTACTTTCACTTACGAGTACTCGTACTAAGTCATGTGTAAAGATTTTTCATAGATGGCGTTGTTAATATTTTATGAGGTTTTATTATTATATTAAATGTTAAATATATTTAGCTAGAATATTTTACATGTAACAACAATAAAAAACACAATAGCCTTATAAAAAAATATTGATTGATATATAAAAATTGTGTATCAATGTTTTTTGTCTTTTTTTTTGGAACGGCTTACCTCTGCTAAAATTTCACCCTTCGCCACTGATATATATATATATATATATATATATATATATATATATATATATATATATATATATATATATATATAATTTGTCAATGATATCAGTTTTTATGTCTGAAAAAATATATTTTGAGGCGGGAAAAAAATATCATAAAACTGTATTATTTTTCAAAAAGAACAAAAGTGCACAAATAGCTTTATCTGATTGTAATGCTAGCCCGTTAATAACACGTTTGCTAGGGAAACCCAGTGTAGCAGGTTTAAGTCTCGGGTCACACATCTATGATATTTTCATGTGCTTTTCATTTACAATATGATTACAACTTGTCTTACGGTGAAGGAGAACATCATGAGGAAACCTGCATATCTGATAGAAGCTAGCCAGTTTTCGATAGATACATTAAATCCGCCAATCCGCACTTAGCCAGCGTGGTGGACTATGGCGTGATCCTCGTCTATTGAAAAGAGCCCTTGCCCAGAAGTGGAACGGTAAAAAAGAGCTGAATATAACTCGTGTCGGTCTGGTATCCTTTCACGCTTATGTAGTAGACTAATAATCTAATAATGACTGTAGCTGTTCCTAAGAATATTAATTCATTCGAAAAACTGCACTACAAATTAAACATTCCCGACTTTTGTAGTTCGATTGGCATTGCATCCTCAATTCGTGTCACGCGTAGAGCCACCAGTTTACAAACGATCTGTGTCCCGTATCAGGCTTCGTGCTTGTTTTATATCACTTTATTTGAATTCTTCTCTTTCAAAATGGTTTAAAGGCACGACGAAATGAAAATCTATATATCCAAGTTAATTTTTATGAGGTTTCGGGCTTTGTTTTATCGAAATCCATTGTTTACTTTGTAATGAATCGAGATTATAGTATAGCAATGATACTGTCAGTATGATAATGTGAGAGGGTTAAAGTTACTTGCATATGTTTGACGACACGTTTGGGTCAGTTTGTAGTGACCGTACTTGCCGGCCAGCGATCGCGGGTTCGAGTCCCGCTGGGGGCATTCATTGGTGTGCTGGGCACGAATGTTTGTACTCCAGTCATGGGTGTTTATATATATAATATGTATGTATTTAAAAATTATATATTGTAATGTATCAACTATCCAGTATCCAAAACACGAGCCTCGTAGCTTACCCTGGAACTAGATGGTGCTGTGTGCTAATGTCCCAACATATTTATTTATTTATAAGTCTAAAAATATAGTGAATTTTTCAGTCATGTTGGAAATAACTCATTAAGTCTCTAGCACATATCACCCTAAGTGGATGTAAAAGTGGAAAATATAGTTACTTAACAAGATACCTATAATGTATAACGTTTAGACTAGTATATTTTTATTTATCTTCCATTAAAAAACGTCTTGTGAGTAAGTGAATTCAGAGTGAGGATTTGTTTTTCTTAACGCTTTAACGGTTCAACAGATTTGAATGAAATTCGAAGTTAAGATTACTTATCTTGTGTAATAACACAGAATAGTCTCAACCCACTAACGTACAAATATTTACCTCGCTAGTGGAAGGGCTTTAATTTGGAAACTTAACTTATTTTAATATCTTCATAGACATACTCTCTACTTGTGTTATCTGGAAACAAACTTTTAACAGTTGTAGTTTAGGTTTCTATATAAGTAAATATATCCGTATAGTTTATTAAATATTGTGATTTACCTCCTTGTAAGGACAATCAGACTTCGTATCTTATACTGAGGCCTCAGACTAAGGCATAAAATAGATAAAGTGCCTTAGAACTAAACATGTAGCCAAACAATAATGACAATTTGTTATTTCCAAAAATTTTATATTAATTTAAGTAAAACCTATAAAAAACCCCTTAACATTTAAAGAAAGTAAACGACCTATATGGAAAAATCGAGAATAGTAGCATAAACAACAAATCATGCTACTGTTTTTGTCTTTGACTTTTTTTGGCAGACTCCGTCTATATAATTCTTTACTCAGAGAATAAGGCTAATATTGTAAATGCAAATCTTCCGTAAAATTAAATAAAAAAATTAAAGAGTGCGTGTATGAATGTGTACACGCGCAAGTAGTAAAACTTCTGTAGGTTAACGGTACTCTTTATGAAATTCAATTTATGTTTTAAATAATTAGGATAGGTGAGATACTAAAAAAATAATTAAATAACGCATATTAGGCATATTGCAATCGTATATTTATAGAATATCATTTAAGTGAAGAATATAATAATATATATCATTTCTCAGACAATAAATAACAACGGTTACTATGGAAACAAACGTTCGCCTCGGCCGATTACACTTTTCGTAACGCTCTTGTCACACATTTACCAGCTTACGAAATTTTAATTAAGAAGTTTTACTTCAAAAAAAATATTAATTTAAATATTAAACTTGAAATTTAGCATTTCAACTTAAGAAAAAAAAATTATAAGCTTTTGAACACGTAATTAATTAATTAGAAAGAGTGTGCAGAGAACAAAGGTGGATAAAGGCTAAAATATATGACGATAGGAAATTATTTTTAACCAGAGACAATTTTTAAACTAAAAGACTAACTTTGTATGATTTATGGCGCAATGAGAAAACTTTTACGCTTACGTTTACCGGAAAGTTTCGATTTTATTTACGTTATTAAGGCTTACCGTTTCCGCCGAGTATAACTTTTGTTATAGTAATAATTATAAGTTAAACCAAGATGTGAGCTGTTTTCTTATCTATATACCTAAGATGGTAGTGAACAGTAACAAGGTACCCTACCTTGAATGAAAATATATCACTGTTCACACATGTTATTATGTAACTTTTACAAGTTAGTTTATCTCTGCTTCGTTATTAAAAAAAAATGTAGGTACATGAGCCATGAATATCTACAAATAATTACAGGATTATTGCTAAATAATGAATAAAGTGCAGATTGATTAGTCAAAATCTTTCTATCCCTGACTACATATAAAAGTAGGCTATTATTAGCATGTATAATAAATAAAAACTTGTGTGTGTACTTATGTACGTAAGAAGTTATACTTCTTTGGCGTAAGAGAACAAAAAAAGCTAAAGATTTAATTCCGTATACATATAACTATATATTATGTATATATAACTATCTGTTTGTAAAAGGAATGCAGCTAACTTCATTATGTCGCTTTCAGCTAACAACATCATGTCACTTTTTGGCTGTCGGTGTGCGCGTGCATCGCAAAAATTTTACTCTCATATTTTTTTCCAAACGTGCCAAAAGAAGTATAACTTCAAATAATGTAACCGTAAAATGAAAAGAATACCAAAAGACAATCTCATAAATACTTTTATCCATAGAAAAATATGTAAACATGAGCTAAGCGACACTTATTTTTTTGCTAAAGAAAAATAAAACCTGTACTCTCCTGAGGTACATTTTTCGTAGCAAACACAAACAGCCTTTTCAGTATCATATAATAAACTGCCTTTTTAGATTGATTTATATATGCGTTGCTTACGTTTAATTCACTTCTCAACATTTTAACTTCATTTAAAACTATAAAATATATATTTGAAAGGCGAAAATGAATTTTCCTACTATGTAAAGCTAGATTGGATGGTTATATGGTTCTCAAAAGGAACTAAAAGTTGTAATTCGAATCAAGTATTGACGCATGAGAACAAAAACATATATTATAGAGCTTCCAATCCATAGCAACAATATCAGCTATGATAATCACTCACAATTTATTTTTCGTTATTCTACTACAGTATCGTTTAATATCCATAAGAAACGCTGATATTCCTAGTTGTCACGAGTTAATAGTCTTGGAATAAAATGGCTGTGACATACGAACTGATCAATTCCACTCCTTAGAGTGTTTTTTTTTTATTTATTTACATACTGTAATGTGTAATGGAACTACCCTAGAGGTATACTCTATTCATTAATAATGATTAAAAATAGAACTATCTTTTCGGATTATTTCGCGGATTTATTTTGATTTTTGGTTCCCGACGTTTCGAATGCTTTACAGCAATCATGGTCACGGGAGAGACTAAAGTTTTAGATGTCTCAATGGCGTTATATACTTGTTACATATACTCGTCTAAAACCTTAATGATTGCTGTAAAGCATTCAAAACGTCGGGAGCCAAAAATCAAAATAAATCCGCGAAATAATCCAAAAAGATAGTTTTATTTGAAATGTCAAATATTCGCGTAAATCTAAGAAAGTATTAAATTCTTAAGAATTTAAGAAAATCGTTTTGCAATCGACCTAAGTATTGGGGAACTTACCACAAAAGTAACCTCACACAGCCTATCTTCTCATTTTAAATGTTTGTAATAAATCAGTCGATCATCACAATGAATATGAATATTTGGAGTTAAGGAATGTCGGTTCCATGGTGTAATGGTCAGCACTCTGGACTCTGAATCCAGCGATCCGAGTTCAAGTCTCGGTGGAACCTAATGTTTTACAAGTTAGATAAGCAAATTATAACTTTAAATTATATTTATAATCTTATACATAATTTTCCTACTTCTCTTTTATCTCCAATTTCAGTACTCATTTTAGAAAAAAACGTATAATATTTAGGAACTTTAATTTTAGTATTTTTTTTCTTACTCACATTTTTTCACAGATAATTTGTGGAAGTATTTTCATATAATATAATATTATCATTAGCTTTTTTTAATAATTAACTAATAACTTATCTTCTTGGTTAATTTTTAAAAAAGCATTTCACGGAACTACTTCCCAGGATACTGTACCAGGATAGAAAGTTTAATTATCCTCGGGCACATAATAATGTTCTCTTTGTACGAGTACATATAATGTCAATAGTACGTGAAAGAAGTGCATTCTCTTCACTTCTTTCACGTTTTATTCAAAAATATTGATATGGTGATATGGTAAGATATATAATTAAGAGTTTTTAAAACCATTAAAAAATCAAAAACATAAAAACTAACAGATCAAACTTGACTTGTTAAAGACTGAAAGCTTTTCAGCCTTTTTTATACGTTCCTACAAATTAGCCTCATACTTTTAGTGAGGAGTGAAGTGGGCACTGAATTTAGGAAAAATAAAATTAACTCCAATGTTAAGTATGATTAATTTGAATCTTAACGTTTAAGCACAGATTACTTCAACTTTCAAGGGTCTAAGGGAAAAGGAATTAAGACCCAAAACGCTTTATAATTTATTGGGGTATACTTGTCTTTCTTACGAAATTCTGACATTAATTACAAAATATAATTATTTACATGATAATTATATTATAACACTAACGACTCATCCTTGCTCCGCTCGGGTTCGTCCCTAGTTACGTTTTAAAATTTAGTGTAGATTTCTCAGAGATGAGATATTTTCCCGCAGTTAAAAGTATCCTATATGTTAACCCAGATAACCAGCTATTATCATACCAAATTTAATCAAAATCTGTCCAGTGATTTTCTCGCGATGCGTTCCCAGACAGACAGACAAAACTTATAAAACTATAGACTCGGCCTTTGTGTCGATAATAATGTCTATTTCAATAAAAAAAAAGGTTAACTTTTAATGTTGTCATTAGTAATTCTGGTAATAAAATTTAGGCCTTTATTATAACAGCTTCTGTTCCAGAAACCGATACTACCAACGAAACAAGCAGTACTTATAAATAATAAGTTCGAGCCTAAAAAATAGATAGTATAAACTATAAATAAAGAAATAGTCCTCATGAGGAAAATAAACGCCATTTCATCGAAACGTTATTTTCTAACGGGAAGCCAGTTTGCGCAAGTTATCAATATTTTACAGCATTGCGGAGAACTGAGCTTCCTGTACAAACATTTTGTTTATAAACATTCCTATCATATAACGTCTTTTGGTTAAAATCAATCCTGATAAATGTCAAAGTCTATCCGTGCCCAAATAGAGATGTATTCATATCTGTATCTAATCCGAATTCGTTTCAATTATTTAATTTATTACAATAATATACTTTGTTCTTTTTAAAAAACAATCATGCTTAAAATAATTAACATACATCCTACTAATATTATAAATGCGAAAGTTTGTAAGGATGTATGGATGTCTGGATGTATAGATGTATGGATGCTTGTTACTCTTTCACGCAAAAACTACTGTATGGATTTTAATAAAACTTTAGAATAATATAGCTCATACATCAGAATAAGACATGGCTACTTTTTATCCCGGAAAAATGTATGGTTCCCGTGGATTAGACTTGTTTTTGTTTTTCTGGAGACAAACTCGAGCGAAGCTAGGGTAAGCCGCTAGTAGGTAATAAAATACTTTGTCAAAGAGCACCTGTACAATTTTTTGAGTCAATTTTTCGAATAGTAAAAGTGTAATTTTCACAAAATCTAAAGATTTTACCTTATACCATTTTGCATCTGTCTACCAAAACTTTTATACCCGTTGAAGATTCTATAAACTAAGAGATTATTACAAAATATAGCGGCAATAGAAATACATACTCTGTGAAAATTTCAACTCTTTACCTATTACGGTTTATGAGACAGCCCTCTGACAGACGGACGGACGGATAGCGGAAGCTTAGTAATAAGGTTCCGTTGGCACCCCTTCGGGTACGGAACCCTAACAATAAATAAAATAGACAGACTTGCAGATATAACCCCATAAAACAAATTTTATGAGGCATTTAAAGCCAATGTTGATTCAGTCAATAGAATTTAAAGCAAACTGTTAGCGGTAAAGCGGAAGCAGCGTCTGGCACCGACCACGGTAAGCAAATGTTCGGATACTATTCAATTACATTTCATGC
This sequence comes from Fabriciana adippe, assembly GCA_905404265.1. Taxonomy (NCBI): domain Eukaryota; kingdom Metazoa; phylum Arthropoda; class Insecta; order Lepidoptera; family Nymphalidae; genus Fabriciana; species Fabriciana adippe. Next base: position 2,825,421 of record FR989993.1, read on the forward strand.
ATGTAAAATTACATGTAAATTGTTTTTAGTGTTTCTCATTTAACATTTACAACCTTTAACAATGTTTTTGAATTAAATTTTTATTAAAATGTAAATAATTTTAGAGCTTTACGGTTTTAGCTTATTGTTAGTAATAATTATTATTGTCTTAAAATATATATGTTTCAAACAAACACGCTGTAAGTGAACGTTCTGATGGCATTCGAATACATTTCAACTGCATATAAAATTATATGTAAATTGTTTTTGTATACCTCACTTAACATTTACATGGTTTAACAATGTTTTTGAATTATATTTTTGTTTATATAATATCTTATTTATTTAATATATTATTTATTTAATATTTTTGTTTATATAATAATGTATTGTACCTTTTTTCTTTATTTATATTTTTCGTACATTATCTGTTCTGTATGTTGATAATGGCGTACCTACTATAAAGAGTATTGTTACTTTTTATTTTAAAACTTTTACGCGTAAGATTAAGTTTAATTATATATGTATAATTTTTTGTTATACTTACATTTGCTTGATTTAAACAAACGCTGTAAGGAAATGCCATGATGCTATTCAATTATGGAGAGTTATATTAATGTTGTTTATAATATATTTTTTTTGTTTAATCTTTATTGCACACAATCTAATATATAAAATTCTCGTGTCACAGTTTTCGTTGCCATACTCCTCCGAAACGGCTTGACCGATTTTGATGAAATTTTTTGTGCTTATCCGGTATCTATGAGAATCGGCCAACATCTATTTTTCATCCCCCTAAATGTTAGGGGTAGTCCACCCCTAAATTTTTTTTTTTTATTTTTTAGACAAAATTTTTAATTTCTATTTTTTTATGATACAACATACAAAAATACATACAATCCTCAATTTTCACCCTTCTACTATCAACCCTTATTTTTTAATAGCCATTTTAGTAATTTAATCATTTTTCCTCTCCGGTCGAAAACTGATCAATCGTGATTTAATGCAAGCTAGGGACGAACCCGAGCGAAGCGAGGGTGAGTCGCTAGTATAAATATAAAAAGGTACAAGTATTGTTTCTATTTTACATAGAGCGTGCAAAGGTGGTCTTATTGCTAAAAGCAATCTCTGCCAGACAACCTTTGGTGAAAGGATTTAAAATACTAAAACGGGACGTTGCTATCAAAATACGGATTAAATTATTAATGGCATAATGTAGAAAAATAAGATATACTTACTCATAAACAAGTACAATATAATATATACATATAATATAATACCCAAATAATTTGATTTATTAACAAATAATTTGAATATTAGAAAATAAAATATGATATGATAAATGTTGTTCAAGTGTTTTAATCATTTCTAAGGTTTAATGTTTTAAACTTCTACTTGTGAGGATTTACCCCTAACTAAAGCGGTATAAGAAACCCATTAGTACTTTACCATATTTATTTCACTTCCACATCACTTATTCACATATTTAACACTAGCAGAACCCGCGGCTTCGCTCGCGCTAAAACTATAAAAAAAACTATAAAGGTAGGTTTCATACAAACTTTCATCCACTATTACCACCTTATGGGATGAATTTCAAAAAATGCTAAAACATATATTTGTTTAATTGTATTGAAGAGCATAAACAATTTTTTCCTCATATAAACAGCACAACCCCCTTTCACCCTTTTAAGGGATGAATTTCGAAAAAAAATGATATTTGTAATGTTTTCGTTTTTATTTTAAAGGTAATTACCATTTTCCGTACATCAATTACAGAGTTTCATACAAACTTTCATCCCCTGTTTGACAGATTTTTGGGATGACTTTCAAAAAATGCTAAAATACATATTTATTTAATTGTATTGAAGAGCATTAATATCAAGTTTCATCTAATTCTGATCATAAATAATTGTTTGCCCATATAAACTTTATAACCCCCTTTTACCCTTTTAAGGGATAAATTTCGAAAAACATCTAATACATATATTTCTTATTTTTCATCTTAAAGCTAAATACCACTTTCCGTGCATTTCGCGTTAAGAATGGCAGAGTTTCATACAATCTTTTATCTCCTATTTCACCCCTTTAGGGAATGAATTTCGAAAAATCCTTTCTTAGCGGATGTTTACATTATATAAGGAATGTGTCCTCCAAATTTCACGTTTCTACGACCAGCGGTTTAGGCTGTGCGTTGATCGATCAGTCAGTCAGGACCAAGCATTTTATGTATATATATATAGATATAGATAATGCATATTATAAACATTTACGTTATGACACCTTTAACTTTCAGCATTATTTCAACTTACGCCAGAACGACTGAACGGATCTGGATGAAATTTGGCACAGAGATAGATTATAGTCGGAAATAACACAATGGGTACATTTTATTCCGGAAAAATGTACGGTTCCCGTGGGATAGGTTTGTTTTTGTTTTCCTAGAGGCGAACCCGAGCGAAACGAGGGTGAGTCGCTAGTTATCAAATAACACGTATTTTACAAATGACAATTGTCTGAATAACAAATTTTACTTACTTTGCTTTATATTCAGTAACGTAGTAAGTACTTTTGTCATCTACCTATACCTTTTATCGGCTCACTCGAATCCCTAATTCAAAATTGGCGAACTTTTAATATTAAAAATCTACCAGCGACTGACTCTGGCTTCGCTGAGAAAATTCTGAGTTGAATCGGTACATTTAATATTTTTTTTTAAATCTTCTTGACATAATCACAGAGGCCGCATCTATAGTTTTTAGAATTTTTGTCTGTCTGTTTGTCTGTCTGTCTGTTACCGTATCACGGAAAAACCACTGGACAGATTTTGATGGGTATGATGATAGCTGGTAATCCGGGTTAACATATAGGATACTTTTTATTGCGGGAAAATATTTCATCTCTGAGAAATCCACACTAGCTGTTAAAACGTATCTAGGGACGAACCCGAGCGGAGCGAGGATGAGTCGCTAGTAAACAATAAATATAAAAACTAATTTTAAATGAAGAAACAATAAACTAAATAGAAATATAAATCTGTCAGTGGTGGAGAGTGGCTTCTGCGATTCAATTATAGTTCAACTACATTCAATACTTAATTGTGCAATTTTCTTGTCATAATATATTCCGATTTCCGACATCGTACTTTTCAAATTTCAATTTCACTTTGAACTTTTGACAATGGCTATTACGATTTTCAGGTTAAAGCAAGTACCTATTTGCTATAATTTGAAATAGTTTATATTTATTATTAAGTCAAGTAGGTACCTACTAATCCATTCCAATATTATAAATGCGAAAGTAACTTTTTCTGTCTGTCTGTCTGTCTGTTACCTTTTCACACTTAATCCGCTAAACTGATTTAGATAATATTTGATATGGAGATAGTTTGAGACCCTGGGAAGGACACAGGATAGTTTTTATCCTGGAAATCATCCCTTAAGGGGGTGAAAAGGGCGATGAAAATTTGTATGGGAATCATTTCTCAAGTACATACATACATATATAGTTTATTCTATACTAACCGTAAAAACGTACTTATAACGTACCTATGCTAGTATTACTAGAATATCGCATGATAGAAAACGTGAAAATTTCGTCTGTCTCTTACATGTATTTTTAAAATGTTTATATATAATGTATACTAGAATGTAATCTATGCTGCTTATTTGCGAACTAACTACATTGGTTGTTAGTGATGAGTGATATAATTATTACTATATTAGCGATTCACCCTCCCTTCGCTCGGGTTCTAGGTACCTTTTGACGGTTAGTATGAAATAGCCTACATATTATATACCTATACATAGGTATAATGAGTTACTGTTGGTTGTATTATAACGTGTTTTTCCCTGATGAGATATTTTCCCGTGGCAAAATAGCCTATGTCACTCTCCAGCTCTCCAACTATCTCAGTTTCGATGTGAAATAAGGACAAACTAACACACAAACAAACAAACATTTTCACATTTATATATATATTAAGTATGGATGGTGCAAAATTCCCGTAGGATTGCAATAACTTTGATCGAATATTACATTAAAATGGAATCGGTAATATTATGATCTAATCGGAAAAGCCAAAACTAGGGAAATTACTAGTTATATATTATGGAAATTACTCAAACATGAATACAAATAAATATTCATTGATTATTATTTTATTATTCTCAATCAATACGCAAGTATTGGGTTTCTCAGAAATCTCATTTAATTCAATTTATTTTGTAAGGGCGGGTCCCTCAAATTTATATTTATATAAAATAATAATATTAAGTAAATTCGATCAGTCGTATTTCACTTAAGCGACCTTTCGATGAGAAATGATTGTGAAAGCGTTTCTCAAAGTTTAATTTATTGTTTTTCCTTTTTTTTTGCTGTCATCAATTAATTAAAGAAAACAAGGTAATGTACTATACAAACAGGATTTATAAAACAACCATATTATGTAAACATATAAATAAAAATGAATGTTGGTAAGCGCATATCTCAAGAATAGCTGGACCAATTCGGCTAATTTATTTTTTTGTATGTTTCTTAAGGTCCACTGAAGGTTTTAATACTTAAAAAAAACTATTATATATCCATGTTACTACATCCAAGCTAGGGACGAACCCGATCGAAGCGAGGGTGAGTCGTTAGTTTTGCATAAAATTATACCCTCCCCTATTAATACTAGTAGCTCTGCATGTAGCTTGCTTATTTCGATTACTACAAACCCTGTTTCCAAAACCGTGTATATAGTAAAATATTGTATAAAAATATTCAAACAATGAATGGCATCATACGAGTATAACATACTACAATAAACATTTCAAACATATAAAGGAGCGTGGTGAGTATTTCTGTAAAACTAAACCCAGTTGCCGGAGTTTAAGAAGTTATATATTTTTCAATTCCATTAAATTGTGGAGGAATACCGTTTGCCTCCCAATTCTCAATTTCGGGCAAATTGCATCTTCGCCTACTGTGATTTGTGCAGGCTTCGGAGAATTTCTAGATTAGATTTTACATTATCTAACCATCATGTAAAAAATTATATTACTGCATAGTACCCAGTTTTTTTCAGTCCAAACGTAATTAAATTTAAAAAAAAACTTATTTAACAAAAAAAAGGTGACACTAACTTCAAGACTATTTAAAAGTTCTAATGTTTAGATGAGATTAATTTTGAGATGGTTAAATTCTTTAAAAATATAATTATTAAATTGTTTCGTAGTTGGCAAAGACATTGCGTGACATACACATAAAAAATACAGCCGAATTGAGTGCTTCTTCTTTTTTTTAAATCGGTCAAAAATAACTGTCTGATTAACTTACTTAGTGTTTTGTTTATATTTTTTATTAATATTACAATAAATATTGATATGGAGAATACAGGATTTCAATATGGGCCCATAAGCGTCAATGTGACCTAAAAGTAGGTTCTCATACTAAATAAATAAAAAATATATAAAAATGTTACCTAAATCTATACTTAATATTAAAAAGTGGCAGATTTTGTTTGTTTGTTTGAACGCGCTAATCTCAGGAACTACTAATCCGATATGAAAAATTCTTTTTGTATTGGATAACCCGTATATTGAGGAAGGCATACAATAGTCTATGTATTCCATACGAACCGTTAAAACGTACCTGGGGGCGTACCTGAGCGAAGCGAGGGTGAGTTGCTAGTAGTTGAGTAAACTTAGACATATATTCATTTTATAAGTTTTATCATTTTGTGCATATATTTTAGCTGGAAAAAATGCAAGTTAGAAGGTCTAAAAGTATCTCTTATCTGGTGAATATTTAGTAACTAAACAAAAAGCCTGGAGAATTCGCTGAAATGCATGACATTAAAAATGCAGTCGTTGAGTTCCGCATCGACGCCTCAGAGTAAATGTTGCCTTGAATAAAACATATGAGTACATCAAACGTTTAGTAAAATTATTAAAAATAAGTTAGAGAAATTAGAAAAGTGCGAGTCTTATTCGTGATCCGAGGGTTCTGTAGCCTGAAACATTGTTGTTTCAACAAATGTTACGTTAAACCTAAAATAAAATATAACCAATCTACAATATGCATTTAAGTGACAACATAAATAAGTTTTCGAATTTAAATGCGTAACATGGCAACTATTGACATGAAAAAAGTTATTTAGGTATATTTATCTTATTTTTAAATAACCATGAAACTTATGTCTATATATTATTTTTTTTAGTTTTCATAATAACGAATCTATAATTATATATGGAAGTAGTTCTATTCAAAAGGAATTCTTTTTAAAAATATTTAAATACTTTATGTTTTTTTCATCGTTTCGCGATTTAGACAAAATAAATCAAATTATTTGCTTTACCTTCTATTATATTTCAAATATCGCTCAAACACGAATTACCAAAGCATTATACGAACTATTTTTTTTTTTACAATATAAAGTGTAAAATTTTAAGTTTAAAATTTCACCTTGACCATATAAAAATTCTATTTTACAGCAAAAAATCGTCACCTACATTTGTGTTCCCTTAACCTCAAAACTAATTCTCACGTAAGGAAATAATCGCGTGTAGGTATATGAATAAAAACAATTACCTAAGAATTTGTTCATTTACACTATCAATTATAATATATATAACGATTGTTATCATTAAATTATTGTACTACTTTAATGATAAAAATCGTTTTTTAACTATGGCCTTGATTAATGATTTTATATTTTTGTATAGATAATCAAAAAACTGTTTAAAGTTCTTTTATTCATTTGGAGAAACAATAGGATCTCTTTGTATACCACATATCACTTTCACATTCAAGATGGATCTAACATATACTTAATTCCATCAAGCCGTCTAAGCTACAGAGTTTAATGAAAAGAAAAAAGAGATGTAGATTAGTTAAATTCAAAAATAAATAAATATGTTTGGACATTAATACACAGCACTATCTAATTGCATGTTAAGCTACGAGGCGTGTGTTATGGATACCAGATAGTTGATAAACTACGCATATATAACTTTAAATACATACATACTATAAATATAAACACCCATGACTGGAGTACAAACATTCGTGCTCATCACACAAATGTCCCCAGTGGGACTCGAACCCGCGACCGCTGGCACAGTAAGTAGGGTCACTACAAACTGAGCCAAACGTATCGTCATCAAATTCATTATACATAAAAAAAAACTGAAAAAAATCTAAGTAATATTTAAACACCATTAGGCGTTACCATTAGGTGTATTTCTGTTCATACCCGAAGGAAAAAGCCAGCTCGTCTGGGATCGCCCCTCTCTAAGGATATTTGTCCATAATATTATAACGTTGTATCACAGCTGATATTATAATTCAAGAGTTTGTCAGTGTGTTGTTACTTCTTCCCGTTATATTGGCTTGTAATTTTGTTTTTTAGCGAGCTCTTTATCCCTTAAGAACAAGGGTTTGTCGTACAATGTTAGATAAAAGACATGGTGTATATTACACATAAAGTTATTGTATTCAACTCTTTGTAATGTCCCACAGCTGGGCACGGGCCTCCCTTCAATACAAGGGGGATCAGGCCATAGTCCACCACGCTGGCCAAGTGCGGGTTGGCGGACTTAACATGTCTTTCGAAAACTTACTAGGTTCTCTCAGACATGCAGGTATCCTCACGATGTTTTCCTTCATCGTAATATGCAAGCGATAATCAGAGAATGATTCACACATGAAAATATCAGAGGTGTGAGAGATAAAGTTATTACAATATATATTTTTAAAACTTAATTTATTCTTAGAGAAACATACCGCTGTAACCATAACCACTTTCCTGTTTAACCACTCGGTAATTTGTTTAACACATCCACAGAGCTGAGTGCGGTTACATGACATAAAACCAATCAAAGTTTTACTAATATTTTCATAAGTTCTACAATATTAATTATTATGTAATATTCATTTAAATAAACAGTTTACACTAATTTAGTTATTATCGCCAAGTTATTTTTGTAATATACTAAATGTTTTTAATAAATAAATCTCGAGTTAACGCTAAACGAGTCTAGAATCGTCAAAATACAGCATTGTAAATATCAACACTCGGAACAAAAATGTATGTGATGACTTTTCGAGTGCCAGTATCGTTCGTCAAAATTTGAAACTCACACTTATAAAATGTTTGAAAAACCCAATCCTTTTTTTTTATAGTATTCTGAATTAGTGCTTGACTACGTTCCACCTGATGGTAAGTGGTAACGCAGTCGTAGATGGTAAGTCGCACTAATTCAGTAGCCACCTATTCACTCTTGCCTTGAAGACACCCATATTGTAATCGGACGGAAACCCTGACGCAGGCAGGTTGTTCCTATCCTTAGCCGCACATATAATAAATGACGTAGCGAAACGCTTCGTCCGGACGGGTGGAATGTCCACGACATAAGGATGGAGGCCTGCCGTTCGTCGGGTTATCCGATGATGGAAAGGGGATAGGAGAATTAAGCAGTGTAGTTCCTGCGTACACTCTCCGAAATGTAACCTATACAATTTCCACTAGAATTCTTACTTTCAATGTTCCCTGAGAGAAAACGGGCACGTAAAAATCTTATAATATCTTTTCATCACTAGATAGCACATTCCATATAAAACTGCATCAAAATCTCGATAAGGATAGCCTGGACACAAATTTTAAACCATGTATGTTTACTCAATATATAACGTTATGCGTTAGGTACACTACGGCTTATGATATCTCGCATTCATAACTAAGCAACTTCAATGTTTTAAAGTAACGATATAATAGAATAAAATTAATACAATACACTTTTAAAATATCATTTATTTTATTATTATAAATTTTTCATATCATATACGTTGTGCCTCACTCTGTCTATCCATACGTGTTTATAACTCCAGAATGACTGGTACGATTTAAGTAGATACCTTTTTAATATAAAGTCCGTTACCTGGTTAGGTTTTAATTTACATGTTTGAATAGGACAGATAAATTAGGGTTTTAATAATAACAATGGATTTTATGTCGGATGAAAAATTACCGCAAGGGTCGGGTTTAAAAACGTACGTCATGTGCGAAGTGAGAACGGATCGCTAAATACACATATGTATAATCTATACATTAAAATTGCAACCAAGCCGAATCTGTACATTAAATATTTTTTGGAAAATCTTATTGAAATAGATATTAATATCGATACAGAGGCCGAACCTATAGTTTTTATAATTTTTGTGTCTGTCTGTCTGTCTATGACCGCATCACGGAAAAACTATTAGAGGGCTTTTGATGAAATTTTTATATGATGATAGCTGGTAATCGAGGTCAACATGTAGGATACTTTAATTTACTGCGAGAAAATATCTCATCTCTGAGAAATCTATACTAAACGTTAAAACGTAAGTAGGGACGAACCCGAAGGGAGCGAGGGTGAGTCGCTACTTATATAATAATTAATAAAGTACATGTATGTAATTAATGTAGTAATAAAGCGTAGTGAAATGATCTTCTATATTATGTAAGTATGAAAGCGTGTATGTAAGTTGGTAAGCGCATCACTTGAAAACGGCTAGACTGATGTCAAATAATTTTGTTTTTAAAATGTTCGTAATAGTTCGAATAACGTTTCCAGGGAAAACAATTGGAAAAGTTACTCGAAAAATTTGGAGATTTGGAGAAATTGTGCTTTTACCTATAGGTTTTGTGTATGAAGTATGAACTCAAAGATCATTGTAATGAAATTAGAATTAGGACAAAACAACGTTTGTAGAGCAAACTAGTAATAAATAAAAAAAATTAAAGAGAGCGGGTATGAATGTATACACGCGCAAAAAGTAAAACTTCTGTAGGTTATCGGTACTCTTTATGAAATTCAATTTGTGTTTTAAGTAATTGGGATAGGTGAGATAATGAAAATAACGCATATTAAGCATATTACTATCATATATTTATAGAATATCATTTATGGAAAGAATATTATAATATTATATATTATTTGTCAGACAATAACAACGGTTACTATGACAACAATCATTCGCCTCGCCCGATCACACATTTCGTAACGATCTCGTCACGTATTCACCAGCTTACTCTCCAAGTCAAGCGTGCGTAAAGAAGTTTTACTTCAATAACATCTCTTATAATTTACATAATATGTAAAAATGTACATATTTAAAAATTGAACTATTTAAAAATTAACCATAAAAATGTCGAGAGGGGTAAATCTCATTACGCACGCCACATTCAACGCAGTTGTATCATTCAACTATACTTAAGTTAAACTTTCGTTCTTAATTGCCATTTGCTTCGGGGATGCTTTTTATATCATTAAAAATAACGTTTCTAATTAGAGGCTAGGTTTAACTGCAAATGGATAGTAATTTAAGAACTTGCGCTTATTAATTTTGTAGTCCACTACAAAATTAATAAGCGCAAGCTCTGCGCAAGCCTGTTACAAATTGTCAGCTTAAACTATTTAAGTTATTTATTTAAATATTTTATTATTTAAATAAATAACTTAAATGGTATATATTTTGCTACTAATGTCTAAACTAGTCTAATAGGGTAAAAAATAAAGAATTAAAAAGAAAAAGTAAAAAAAATAAAGGGGTGTTTCTTTCTCATAAAGTGGGATTTTCACAATTTTCATTAATGAAACCTACCAACGGCTTTCCTCGCGTACTATTTATGTATATAATTAATACGCTTCTAAGAGTCGTAATGTGATATTAGATTGCCTATAATGTTCCTTAATAAATAATCAAATCTGACTCCAATTCTAATTTTTCCAATTTTTCTTTTCCTTACAAACTAATCAGTGAATATTTAACTACTTTCAATTAAAACAAGCATCTATATTTAGGGGTAAATACTTTTTTTTTACAAAATTAAAGTATTAGTAACTTTTCGCCTACACTACTATTATAAAGAGCAAAGATTTCTATTTTTGTATATTTGTAACAAATAAACTCAAAAACTACTAAACCGATTTAGATGAAATTTGGTAAGAAAATAGTGTGAGACCCTGGGAATAGGATATTTGTTATTCCGGAAATCATTCCTTAAGGGGGTGAATTTTTCATGGCATAACATAATTTGTTTTTAAGTATAAAATTACATGTGCTAGAAATATGTATTTGTTGAATATAAGCTACTAGCGACTCACCCTCGCTTCGCTCGGGTTCGTCCCTAGGTTGCTTCCCCATACAAACTTTCATCCCCATTTTCACCCTCTTAAAGGATGATTCCCGGGATTAAAACTATACTGTCCTTCCCAGGGTCTCAGACTATCTTCTTACTAAATTTCATCTAAATCGGTTCAGTAGTTTCGGAGCCTATTCAGTACAAACAAACAAACAAAACTTTTCTCTTTATAATATTAGATTTGTTAAAAAAAAGAATATTAAAATCACTACAAATTGGCAAGGGTATCGTGTGACATCCACAAAAGGCATACACTCGGATTGACTAAGTAAAAAGGGCCCATTTTGTGGTCAATAAAAGTGGAGGCAAACTGTAAAATTGATCAATCCTGGCGCAGTACGCGGTTATTGGCAGGCACAGTTCTATTGCTGTACTATTTTATATATAAGAAATTCATTAGTTTGTTTTTAAAATTAATCTAGAAATAAAGTATTAAAATCATTATGTATTGTAAAGAAATGAAAATTATTTTCTATGCCCTTTCATGGAGATATTAGATCTATTGTTCGCTTTCATCGCGTGCATTTTGATATATTACCGTTTCTCATTTTCACTTACTGTATGGAATGGAATTAAGAAATAAGCATTTTTGCCACAATTCCACGCAAGCTTGAATAGCTACGGTAATTAAGTGTATATTTGTTTTGTAGGAATATTTATAGTTATATTATATAGTTTTATTGTATTTTTTTATAAATAAAATATTTTAGGTACAAGTAATAATTAATTATAAATTAACATTGTTTTTTTATCTATACTATAATATTATAAAACTGACGAGTTTGTTTGTTTGTTTGGTTGAATGCGCTAATCTCAGGAACTACTAATCCGATTTAAAAAATTCTTCTTGCGATAGCCCGTTAACTGAGGAAGGCTATAGGCTATATATCATCCCGGAAAATGTATGGTTCCCGTGGGATAGACTTGTTTTTGTCTAAGGATGAAACCGAAGCGAAGCGAGGGTGAGTCGCTAGTTATAACATAAAGCCAAAAACTTTTTTTGTAGTCTGAACGCAGGCGAAACCGCGGCTTCTGCTAGTATAAAATAAGCGGTCTGCATATGAAGCACTTGGGCATGTCCACGATTTCATTTTAAAATTATGTTCACATTTATAGTTATATTTAATTATTAAATTTTATTTAAAATTTTATATCATAATTAATTAAAAAGCTGTAATAACAATACTTACAAAAATAATTAACTTTAAAAAGATGATGAAAAATGAATATGAGGTTGGACAATATTTTGTTAAAATTTTGAAACTAGGGGAAACTACAAATTTCTTAAGAAATGCACTTACAGTCAAATTAGTTAACTTGTTTTAATGCTTGCCGTTAAAAATGGTGCCAACGATGTTAAGCTTTTTAACTTATTTTACTTGGATACTTTTACACTTGCAGAGAGTCATCAGACTTCCCTAGAGCTTAATGAAGCAGTCTAGATCTACGATGCAGTTTAGGCTAATGTCATATGATAAGCGATACTATGTGATGCGATATTAAATTACTTCGATGTTTTATTATAAGATTTTTTTCCATAGACAATTTATATACATATTATGTTTTCTTAATCGGTAGCGGATCACAATTTCATTAAAAAATTGATATATTTCTATTCAGACAATTCAATATTAGTTAATTTTGAAATTAGTGCAATTTTTAGATAAGAAGCAATTTATTGTTGGGTAGTGATAAGGATATGGAACTGTAAACATACTCATAGTGCAAACTAGCGACTCACCCACACTTCGCTCGGGTTCGTCCCTAAATACGTTTTGACGGTTAGTATGGAATAGATAGACTATATATTATGTGATATATAGCCTATATAGCCTTCCCCAATAAACGGGCTATCTAATGCAAAAAGAATTTTTCAAATCGGATTAGTAGTTCCTGAGATTAGCGCGTTCAAACAAACAAGCAAACATACAAACAAAAAAACAAAGAAACAAACAACCACTGCCTCGTTATAATATTAGTATAGATTATATGTTATCTATTGCATATAGCGCTATAACGCATAGCTTAGCTTCAGTTGAATAATGAACTTAAATATGTGGCCTGAATCAGAGGTCACGATTACACTTGAATGTTTAATCACGACATTTGTGCCACAGATATGCTCCACAGGAAAGATTACGGTTTTTATTACAGCATTTCACGAGCCGAATGAAAACATTTCATTTTATAAAATTTACTTTTTATTTGGAGCTATTTAAATATTTTAAATTCTTAAAACTGGATTTCATTCAGTATCCAATGGGATATACATATATCCCGGGACGACCCATTGCACTGCAGCGGTAGGGTTCCGCTTTGGGTTTTAGTGAGCAGTCTCACAGTCCCCTGTAAGTTGTTGGCCGGTCCCACGATGGGTTTTCCAAGCGACATAAAAAAGTATCCAATAGGATTGCATTTCAAACCGTAATGGGATCGAACACAAGACGTCACGCGCTTTCTTATGCACGATGTAACACCATCAAAATCACAATTTGGCTGCGAAGTACCTATTCCATTTTAACAAAAAACATAACACATTTCGGCCCAGGACTCAAACCTAAACGTGATCTACAATCCTTACGCTGATCACCTACCCAGTCTTGTATTATAATATAATAAACTATTTATTTGGTCTAGTCACTAGACTTATAATCCATACTAATATTATAAATGCGAGAGTAACTGTCTGTCTATCTGTCTGTTACCTTTTCACGCTTAATCTTCTGATCCGATTTAGATGATATTTGGTATGGAGATAGTTTGAAACCCTGGGAAGGACATAAGATAGTTTTTATCCCGGATATCTTAAGGGAGTGAAAAGGAGGGGTAGAAGTTTGTATAGGGAATCAATCGTTTCTCAAATAACGGATATAAAACTCATACCTATGTATATTCTATCTACTTTATATTAAGCGCCGAAACGTACCTAGAGACGAAGTAAGTCGTTAGAAAACTATAATTCCATATTTTAAAGTATTTACTTGGTCAACTAACTAACCAAGTAAATAGTTAATTATATGGAACTAGCTCTCCCTCGCTTCGCTCGGGTTTGCCTTTAGATGAACAAAATCAAATCTAATTGATAATAATCGCTGAATGTTAATATGGATAATAGTAATCATTTTCCATTACACATTATATACATGTAACTCCAACGGTTTTTGCGGCGCCAGAATAGGTCGCAAATGGCAGATTTTATTCCTACTTACTTGACACTTATTGTTATATATTTTGGATAATTCACACTATATCTTTATAAATTATAGCATATGTGTTATTCTGATGTGTAAGCTATATTATTGTAAAGTTTCATCAAAATCCATTCAGTAGTTTTTGCGTGAAAGAGTAACAAACATACATCCATACATACATTCTTACAAACTTTCGCGTTTATATATTAGTAGGATATACAATTACTACTACAGTATATACAGAAAACATGTTGAATAAACCAGAATATTCACCGCATTTTTGTTGAAATATACCGCTTATCACTCTACGTAACGAGTATCTGCATAGCGTAGTGTTGGTTGCAGAGTAAATATTTGATGATGATGATGATGTCCTATTATTCCGTCGTGGAACTTAGGGCTGCAGCAGTAGTTTTCCATGCCCTTCTATCTTTAGCTACTGCTTGGACATGGTTCCACGAGATTCCCACCCTTCTAAGGTCCGCCTCAATGGACCTCCTCCAGGTGTTAGTTGGTCGACCAGGTCTTCTTCTACCGGCAGGCTGCCCTTGGAATGCTACTTGTGCAGTATTCCCTTCCTCTCTTCGCAAGATATGCCCGATCCAGCGCCACCGCCTTAGACCTATCTCCTTGCATACTGGGAGTTGATGGCATACTTCCCACAGGTCTTTATTTCTGATAGTATCAGGCCAGTGAATACGAAGAATGATACGAATAGAGTAAATATTTACCATCCGTATACTGTACGCGAGATTTTATTGATGTGAAAGCTAAACTATCAATAAACCTGTTGCAAATCTAACTGCATTATTATATCAAGTCAGATTATACGTGTAATAAACATTGTATATAATATTTAATACTTTCTTAGATTTACGCGAATATTCGACATTTTAAATAAAATTATATTTTCTGATTATTTTGCGGATTTATTTTGATTTTTGGTTCGAATTCTTTACAGCAATCATGGTCACAGGAGAGACCAAGGTTTTAAACGTCTCAAAGGCGTTATATGCTTGTTACAAACAGTGCCTACCCACAATTTTACGAAAATGATTTTAAAACGTTCGTATATAACAAATATAACGGCTTTGAGACGTCTAAAACCTTAGTCTCTCCCGTTTCCATGATTGCTGTAAAGCATTCGAAACGTCAGGAACCAAAAATCAAAATAAATCCGCGAAATAATCCAAAAAGATAGTTTTATTTAAAATTGTATATAATTTAATTTAAACTAATATTATAACGATGAAGAAACTATTTTTGTGTGATTGAACGATCCTGTCTCTGGGAGTAGCCTGATTTTAAATAAGTTCGGTCAAGTGCGAGTCGAATTCTTACACGAAGGGTTCCGTACCATCGTACATGTACTTTTTATTAATATGACGTTTACTCTATGTATGTAGTAAATTAACTTCGATGATCGATTACGAACGTTGAAAAAATGTTTTTTATATTTTTATTATTTGTTGTTATATCGGCAATAAAAATACATACTCTGTGACAATTTCAATTCTCTACCTATTACAGTTCATGAGATAAGCCCTCTGACAGACGGACGGACGGACAGCGGAAGCTCAGTAATAGGGTTCCGGAGGCATCCTTCGGGTACGGAACTCTCAAACTCATCAGATGAAATCAAAATATACATACATAAACTAAGCGAACGGAACTACGGTCAAAAGTTATGATTACTGTAATATATAATAATCTACAATCCTTTAATTTCAATCAGTTAGTTCAGTAAAGTATAGACTTCCTTATTCTAAAAGTGAACGTTTTGAAGTTCGTTTCTAAGAAAATTTCGCAAAAAGTTGTCTCATTTTATTTCTTACTAGCAACTCACCCTCGCTCCGCTCGGGTTCGTCCCTAGTTACGTTTTAACGTTTAGCTCAGAGATGAGATATTTTCCCGTAGTAAAAAGTATCCTATATGTTGACCCGGATAACCAGCTATCTTCATACCAAATTTCATCAAAATCTGTCCAGTGGTTTTCCCGTGATGCGGTAACAGACAGACAGACAGACAGACAGACAAACAGACAAAAATTCTAAAAACTATAGATTTGGCTGCGGTATCGATAATAAAGTCTATTTCAATAAGATTTTCCAAAAAATATTTAATGTACAGATTTGGATTAGTTACAATTTTATTATATGTATAGAAAAACCGGTTTTTACAATTAATCGTTTCTTTTTATGTCTAATAAAACCTACTTTTATAATTTCCACTGCAATAACAACTTGTTTCATTATAACAAATGTATACCCATACAATTTATTCTAATTTAAAATTTGGGTGACCTCTAACATAAAGCTACTCTGACCACTAGATGCCAGATGTCTGACAATCAAAGGTTTTCTAAGACATCTTTATAACACGGTTGTTTCAAGTATTTTCTTCTTCGTTGAGTATAAAAATAGAATGTATGAAACAGTCGAGAGAGCAAGGTTCACTAACAAGCCGCGACTTGCGACTACACTTGACCGCTTTAATTATTTCTGTTACAGCTCTGCGGTACTTCAAGTGCCAGTGTGTTCTGAACGATGTTTAATCTGTGGAATATTGGGACTATTTTATAAAAAAATAAGGATAAAGTCTTATATTTTTATATTATTATAAGGAATTATTTAATGCATAGGATCTTAAATAGGTATTGTGTCTAATATTTAAGGTATCTCCAAATTATACTACTTATCATTATAAATGTGAAAGTTTGTGAAGATGTATGGATGGATGTTTGTTTGTTGCTCTTTCTCGTTAGAACAGCTGAACGTATCTGGATGAAATTTGGCACAGAGATAAATTATAGTCTGGAATAACACATAGGCCACCTTTTATCCCGGAAAAATGTACGGCGAGCGTGGGATAGATTTATTTTTGTCTAGAGACGAATCCGAAGCGAAGCGAGGGTGATTCGCTAGTTCAAAATAACTAAGTGTAGTTATTACTTAGATTGCAAAAAATTGATTAACAATGTAGAGTCAAAACATGCAGTAAATGGGAATCTTGTAATTTTGTCGTCGTACTTATAAATGTAAAACGATCTATTTACTTTATCGTTAATCCCATATATTAAAGACTTTGGCTAAATGTGGGTTTACTTTGACAAGATCTATATTTTTGGTCTTAGAAAGATTTTTTGATATATTTAAAAAACAGTTGTAATATACGGTTCTGTAAATATGTATCACTATACATCTCTACACATTTGAGCTTGTGAATATGTACATATGTGAATATCAAATTTTATTGTTTTGCCAATACAATTAACATAAAGACAGGTTAGATAGGAGGCCTCTTTACGTGCTCGCCGAACTTCCCATCTTTCGCAGTAGTAGCCCAGGGACTGCTCTGAAAAATCTAGTAACAGTTTTTAAAACCACCTGGGGTATCAGGATTTACATTTCGACCTAGGGTTTACAGCTATATAGCGTACAGAAATTACGGTAAGTCACAAGACCGGCTTTACACGCAGGCATTTTATGCAGCGGGCATAAGATAAATTTTTTTAGTGTTTCTTTACTCAAACTTCAGTTGGTCTCAAAGAGTTTTTTGATCACATTAAAAAATAGGACCGTTTGGCAACAAAAAATATTTCGAGTTGATTAAACGCTTTTCCGTACAAAATGTATGGGAAAAGTTTTTGGCGATTTCTGTCATTTCTAGTACTCATACCTTAAATGGTCCCATAGATTCTTTTGATCCCTACATGAAATAGGATCGATTGACATAAAAAACATTTTTCTGGTATTTTAGCATTTTTTCGCTGACTGTAAATTTTTTCCAAAATCTGTGAATGCAGTTCAGAATATCTTAAAAAATTATGGACGGTCTCCTAGGAACGTTTTCCTGTAACTATAACAGTTAAGGTACTTGCCCTTACTGTCCCGTCTCAAAAATCCATCCTGTATATAATAGGCAAATGTGATTGACTGATGTATCAACGGTCAAATGGTCAAACCCTTAAGGCTAGAAAATTGAAATTTCGCACATGTATTCCTCATACGACGAAGGCATCCGCTAAGAAAGGATTTTTCAAAATTCAACCAAGGGGGTGAAATAGAGGATAAAAGTTGGTATGAAACTTTTTATTCCTTGGACATATTTGCATGACATTTCATATTTTTCATGGTTTGATCGCGAGCGAAGCCGCGGGTTCTGCTAGTTTAAAGATAAAATTAAAAATATTTTACTGAGCAAAGCGTATTACACTATTCAAGTTTCTTGTTGATGAAAATGTGTGGAATTTAGAAATATTGACTCGTATGCGGGTTATCTATTGTTATGTTAGTAAAATAAATGTAACTTCGGAATTTAAAAGAGCAACTTCTGAGTTTCTTGCTGGTTCTTCTCACCACTGCTTTCCGAGCCGGTGGGTAGCTTCCTCACGGACTGACTACACTGACGCTTACATTAAATTGACGATTCAAAAGTACTTGTAATAAGTCGAATTGAATAAAGTTTATTTCATTTATTCATTCAAATATGCGAAGAGATATTTTAATTACATAGAGCTCTTACAAATTTAAGGAGTATTTTCGAAATTAGCAATAAAAATATGCGAAACACATATGTATAATAACATAAAGACATCACAATTAAAATTTTGCGAACATTAATTAAAGTAGAGAAACAGTTGTGATTAATTCGTAACATTCAAGCGTTTGAACAAAGGAATGTTTATTTTGTTATTGTAAGGATTGAGTTAAAATATAAGGCAATGTGGAGCAATTCTGTGTGTATGTGATGAAGATATTTATTTAGTTCAAGAGACACTTTTAACAAAGACGATATAAATTATAAGCTCTTCTCGAGCAATTTATAAGATAGGAAATTAAATATTAAATTTATAATTGTAATTAAATTCTAAATATACGAATAAATTTGAAATTAAAACTTATTTTAGTAAGAAGGTATTTTTTGGTCCAGTAAAATTTAAAGTATTTCAGAACTACGCATAAAAAATAAAGAAAACGCAATAATTTGTTAAAAACTGTGGCATATATTTGTTACTTAGAAGGTTGAATTTTCGATGTGAACTAGTCTGCAGTGTCATTCTTAAAATGGCTACAATTGATTATGGTAAGACTTGACGAGAATTATTTATCTATACAGATAAATAAAATTGAAGTGTCTATTTGTAATATCAAAATAACATGTTTATACTAAATGCATATGGAATTATACACGGTACTTATAAGAAAAACACAATTTTTAATTTTTTTTGTCTGTCTGTCTGTCTCTGTTTGTCCCGGCTAATCTCCAAAACGGCTGGATCAATTTTAACGGGACTTTCACTGGCAGATAGCTGATATAATAAGGAGTAACTTAGGCTGCTTTTATTTTAGAAAAAGAATTAGGGTTTCGCTCAAAAAAATTAAAACGTACCTAGGGACGAACCTGAGCGAAGCAAGGGTAAGTTTCTAGTTATTAAATATTACCATCTAAGAGGAGTATTTATAATTACTGACGTAATAAATTTATAGTGTAAAGGCAGAATGATGTACCACTAAGCTGTATTGTCTAACGATAATAATTATAAGTAAATTGAGGTAGGCCGCATCTGCAATGCGACTCACTCACTACTAAACACTTCTACCCACATTCTTTTCTCTACCTGCGACTTTAATTTTTAGACTCAGTAATTGCATTGAAGTCATATATTTCATTGTACTTGACGTTTGCAAGAAAATTTTTATTCTGATTTTCTATAATATTTTCTATACTGACCTTTTGTTAAATTGTTCGAAGATAAAGTTAAAGTAAGATTTTTGTAATTTTAGGACTTGTTTCTTAGGTTGCCTATAAATGTTTGATAGATTTTTTTTTCTATTACTGAAACAGTACTTTAGTTCAGTTTTAAAGCATGTGCATAATAGCTTGATTCGAATGTATTACGAACTTGTTACAAAAAACAAAAGTCTTATCTAAGTTCTAATACCTACAAAACAATTGTATGGTTCTAATTGAAAATATAAGTTTTCAACGGTTGAAACAGATACAACTTTCAACTCTCAACTCTGTACATGGAACGGAGACTTGTGCAGTGAATGTGTAAATCAAAGTTTGGAAAAACTTATTGTGGTTGGAAATACCGAGAGAGAGAGAGAGAGAGAGAGAGAGAGAGGGAGGGAGAGAGAGGGGGGGGGAGAGAGAGAGAGAGATAGAGGGAGGGAGAGAGATAGGGGGGGGGGGAGAGAGAGAGAGAGAGAAAGTGTAAATTGAATGTAGTTTACAGCATAGTTTGAAATAAAATGTTAACATAGGAAATGAATTTTGGACTGATAATTTTTGTAATTAGTTTATAAGGTTGCCATCTCCTGGTCTACTCAACATATCTGGTCTATTCAAATAACTTATACAATATACATACAACTCAAATATCTGAAAATCCCTGTTAACGTATCGCTATAAAATGTGAAAAAACATTCTTGTAATCCTTATGTATACTTAATGTAATACCCTTGTCATTTTGCTGTTGTCAACCGACATCGTCAAAAAGGAGGAGGTTCTCAATTTAAATTACTCGAAAACTCCTGAAACGATTTTTTTTTTGTTTCAAAGGGTGTTATAGGTGAGTATACTTCCCAGGTGGTCCCATTTAAATTTTATCGAAGTCGGTCGAGCGGCTTTTAAAAAATCAACAATAAATTATTTTTAAATAAATGGCTTAATCGAATATTATAATACAAATTACCTGCTTATTACGCCTACGCTAAAATTGGAAAAAGAAGAACTTAAAAAAAACCTACTTCCTAAACTAAAGCACTAAAAAATAATTAAACTGGGGTTTTCATTTAGAATAAATACCTTATCAGATATTTTCGAAGACTTCGAAGGTTTTTTTTTTTAATTATTTCTACCTTTAGTTTCATAAGAACTTTTTTTTATATTATCAGCCAGGTATTTCATGGTATTGTTTTTCTTTATTAAATACCTTGTTTTTTTCCCTGAAAATATTTAGGGTTTCCATGCAAAACAGAAACCATTCAAATGACAGCAATAAATCTTGCAAACTTTACAATTGTCACAAACTCCCTACAGTATATTTATTTCGATTCGTCGTTTAAGTGGGCCAAAGTTCCCCTAACTTATGTAAGAGTAAAAATAAAAAGGAAATTTTACTTATATAAGCATACATAATTTGATTAATTTCTATTATTTATCAAAAATCTTTATATCAAATTTTAAAAAACTGTTGTGTTTATAAAAAAATTTAATATTATAATAATTTATCGTTGCAAAATTATTTGTTTCACTAATATTTTAAATATCATTAATATTAAAAAAAAGTTTATGTATGAGTTATTTAATTTAAATTTTAAAAATAAAAATATTGATGACTAGCGACTCACCCTCGCTCCGCTCGGGTTCGTCCCTAGTTACGTTTTAACGTTTAGTACAGATTTCTCAGAGATGAGATATTTTCCCGCAGTAAAAAGTATCCTATATGTTGACCCGGATAACCAGCTATGATAATACCCAATTTCACCAAAATCTATCCAGTGATCTTCTCGTGATGCGGTCACAGATAGACAGACAGATAGACAAACAGAAAAAAATCTATATAGATATATTTATATAGATTCGGCCTCTGTATATCTATAACAATGACTATTTCAATAAGATATTCAAAAAAATAATTAATGTGCAGATTGGACTCAGAATTTTATTATATGTAGGTATAGATAAGTGCTTGTAGAAGTCTATTTTCATACGATTTGATTTAACACTAACAATTATGCAAGTTTAAAAGAAATTCGAAACAGATACTACCTTAAATAATCAGCGCTGCGATTGAAAGCGTTGATACGGAATGTGTTGTGATATTAGGGGACTTCAACGCGCATCCAGGAACTCTTTTTGGAAAAGAGCTGGCAGAATATTGTGGTGAGCAATCATTATGCTATTTAGACGTAGAGAGACTTGATAAAGACACTTATACATTTGTGAGTGAGGCGCATGGCTCGTTTCGTTGGCTTGACCACTGCATAGTGACGGCCGCCGCGGCACCTCTTATCATGGATATACATGTAGAATATGACTCGTTTTGGTCAGACCATTTTCCTCTTGTCATTCACTGTGATTTTAGTTTAATTAGGCCTAAAGTAGTATGTGATATTAATTCTAATTTAGATAGTTTAAAACATTTATGGGGTAAGAAGGAGAAAGAACAAAGGGATATGTATACAAAATTTTGTGATGAAAAGTTAAGTAATATTTTACGTAAATATAGTGATGTTAATATGGAATGTTTCGCTGTACAATCACTCTGTGCAATTGGGGATCACTTAACACTGATTGACCAGTTTTACTGTGATATTATAAGTGCGATGCGGTGGGCAGCTGAACAGAGTTCTGACGTAAAAAAATATAGAAAGGGACAGAGGGTCGTAGGCTGGAATTTTCATGTCAGGCGCTCACATGTTAAGGCTAGAGAGAAGTTAGCGTTGTGGGTTCATCAGGGTAAGCCAAACTCGGTGTATCTTTACGATAACATGGTAGCTTCACGCAGGGAGTTTAAAGCCGCGCTCAAATACGTACAATGTAATCAAGAACAAATTAGAATGGAAATGCTGGCTCGGCATCGTTCCACTTGTAACTTTGTTGAGTTTTGGAAAGAAACCAAAAAGCTTAATAGTAAAAATTGTTTATCGGCATGTGTAGAGGGAGAAAGAAATAAAAAAAATATAGCAAATTTATTTAAAGATCATTTTAATGTACCAAATAAGAAAGACAGTGTAATTAGTAGATTTAAAAATAAACTTCAGTCAACGCGGGGCTCGGAGACTTGCCTCGAGACAGTCTCACCTAAACAGATAGAACTCATTCTGAGGCATATGAAGCGTGGTAAGTCTCCGGGCCACGATGGACTTAGTATAGAACATTTGTTGTATGCTGGGCAGCATGTCTGTAAGGTATTGGCGAGGTTTTTTAATCTCTGCATAAAGCATAGTTACTTACCAGAGGAACTTACCCGTGCGCTGGTGGTTCCTATCATAAAGAACAAAACGGGAGATATCTCGAGCGTGGATAACTATAGGCCTATCTCACTGGCCACGATAGTGGCCAAGGTGCTTGAACGTGTTATGCACTCCTACACAAGCGCTGTAAGTATTGACGACGGGCAAGTTGGTTTTCGACCACAAGTTTCAACCGATATGGCGATATTTGCGCTAAAACAGGTTGTCAGTTATTACAAACAGGGGAACACTACAGTTTATGGTTGTTTTTTGGATCTAAGCCGCGCCTTCGACACACTTAATCACGAGCTATTGTGGAAGAAGCTGCGGGACACAAGTGTCCCATCTGAGATTGTTGGCCTTCTCGAGTACTGGTACCGTAACCAGACCAACAATGTCAGATGGGGCTCGGAGCTGTCAGACTGCTATCAGCTTCCATGTGGTGTCAGGCAGGGGGGGCTTACCTCTCCTGATTTGTTTAATATCTATATGAATGATTTAATCGGGGAGCTGAGCAGGACTCCAGTGGGGCTGAGGTTGGATGGCAGATATGTCAACAACCTGAGCTACGCTGATGATATGGTGTTGCTCAGCCCCTCGATTAAAGGCCTACGTAAACTTATCACCATCTGTGAACGATATGCGAAAGAGCATAATCTAACATACAACGTAAAAAAAGCAGAAATGGTAATATTCAGATCGAGAGAGGTGCCACATAATGTCCCCATAGTTTGTATTAATGGACAGCCTGTCAAGGTAGTGGACAGCTTCAGGTACCTTGGCCACATCGTAACGTCCTGTCTTAAGGATGATGCAGATATTGAGCGACAACGTAGGGCTCTATGTGTGGTGGGCAATATGATTGCGAGAAAGTTTAACCGGTCAGCGCCTGACGTGAGAATCACTCTCTTCAAATCCTTCTGCCAGTCGTTTTACACGTGTCAGCTCTGGACTAACTATACTAAGAAGTCGCATGATGGCATACGAGTCGCTTACAATAACATTTTTCGATTCCTCATGGGCCTGAAGCGTTACTGTAGCGCTTCAGAAATGTACGTGGAGGCTAGGGTCGATTCGTTTAACGCTATTCAACGGAAAAGAATTGCATCATTCATGTCCAGGGTTGATACGTGTAATAATGGCATTATCAGGAGTCTGTCTGACAGGCTGATGATGTCAGCAATGTACCGACGCTGGGTGGACATTTCCACCTAGTTTCTATTTGTAATTTATATTGTTTATTTTATTTTTGTTGTATTTATTGTATTTGTACTATGGATCATGGGTCTGAAATAAAGAATTATTATTATTATTATTATTAAATCCTGAATTTCATAGGCTGCTATTAATCAACATACTTAACAAGCGAGTGAAACCTCAGACTAACTAAAACTAGTTAATATTTCCTTAGATTTACGCGAATATTTGACATTTTAAATAAAACCATCTTTTCGGATTTTTTCACGGATTTATTTTAATTTTTGGTTCCCGACGTTTAGCATGCTTTACAGTAATCATGGTCACGGGAGAAACTGTCACAATATCGTAAAATAAAAAATAAATCCGCAAAAAAAATCCGTAAAAGATAGTTTTATTAAAAACCAGTTATTTTATATTTTCCATTTCACTTTAAAGAGAAGTTAAAGTATCTTATAAGTGTGCTACGACTGTAGCAAATGCTTGAGTTCCTCTGATTCATTATAAATAAAATATTCTACACATATATTACACATTTTAACTGCATAATAGTTCAAAATTATTCAGCTTGATGCTTCTTTAGACTGTTTTGTAACTTGTATACAGTTTAATTCTCGAATATGTCGTCGAAATTCATTGCTCCTTGCTACGAAACATCTCATTTATTATTACTAAATATTTTCTCTTAAGACATTTCTACATGAATCACATATATTTAAATATAAATCATGTTTTCAGTTGAAGTAAAAGAACTGATGAGCATTGAAAAAAATGTGTTTAGTTTCTGAAATATCTAAGGACTGATCGCCAGTTTTTCTTACCTATTGGTATATATTTCTCAGAGATGAGATATTTTCCCGCAGTAAAAAATATCCTTTAAGTTGACCCGGATAACCAGCTATCATAATACCAAATTTCAACAAAATCTATCCAGTGGTTTCTCGTAATGCAGTCACAGACAGACGGACATACATAAATTCTATATAAATATATGTATCTTTATTATTCTAATATATTCGGATTAGCCTGCAGACTGCAATCAGTAAAATATCGTTTTTATTTATTTACTACCGACGTACAACTCGTTTTGCTGTAACCCAGATCCATAGTCTGTCTATATACTCAACTAGCCACTCATCCTCGCTTCGCTCGGGTTCCTCCCCCGATACGTTTTAACGGTTAGTATAGAATAGGTAGACTATATATTATTCCTTCCGCAATAAACGAGCTATCTAATGCAAAAAGAATTTTTCAAATCGGATTATTAGTTCCTGAGATTAGCGCGTTCAAACAAACAAACAAACAAACAAAGAAACACACAAACAAGCAAATAAACAAACGAACTTTGCCTCTTTATAATATTAGTATAGATTTAGTGTAAAATAGTATCAAACACTCACAGGCATATACAAAGACACTTTCGCATGTATAATAGAAGTCCAATTGTATATTATTTGAATATATTTGCAACATGTACCTATAATATATATGTAATAGAGTTTTATTATTTTTAATGTTAGAAAAACTTAAATATATTTTTAAGATGGCAATAGTACAATAAAATTGTAAAAATAATTACATTTAGAAAGCTTTTATCTATTGTTTTCATATTCACAGAAATCAAGTTTATTATCAATATAGGTACAATTACATATGACTCGATTTTTATAACATTGTAGTATCAACTTTTCGTTGCTTAAACTACATATAACTTTACAATGGCTTGGAATAAGCTTTAGATATAGAAAAATAACATCGTCAAGTCCTCTCTTTCGTATCTTTCAAAACATTACTCTTCACGTTGTTCTATAACTTTGCAGTTATTTTTAAATGTATTGGTGTTTTTTTTTGTCACTTAACTAGCTTTGACACACAAAATCCCTATATCATTGTCGCTCCTATCCAAACGTGAAAGTCGCAGTAAAATCAGTTCAGTACATGAAAATTAAATGGTTTAATCATTGTTTGGGTCTTATAGTACTATATGCAGTAAGTACAATTGGAGATAACTATATAAACTTATTATGATCATTATTTTGAAACACATAAAGATATACATACAAATATTATAATGTACCATGTACAGATATTTATAATATCTAAAACATGCTATAAAGCTCAGAGTATTAAAAAAGTTTATATGAAAATTAAAAATTAAAAAGTTTGTTTCAAAGTTCAAGGAGTTTAAAAAGTAACTATATTGAAGATAACAAACTCAATAGAGTCAATGTCTCTATATTTAATAACGCCCATGCAACAGATATTAAAATATCTGAAACACCTGCATAAGTGTGGCATAACTTTTGTACTACTGGAAACCTTACATTTGATTAATTATTCACAAAATAACAGGTGTTCTAACAACTACCATATGAGTATTATTTTTAATTGTAACTCCACTTTCTTGTTGATACAGTAGCAAATTTATACCGATCCAGATTTATGGTTCAAGACATTAATCAAACTTAAAAACTACTGAGTTTTTCTGTTAAGATAATATTTAAAACACTATCCCTGATTTCGCACTTTTGTTCCAGAAGGCATATTTAGCCATCAGATTTCTTCTCTCCGGTCAAACAGGAGTTCATTCGGATTATGAAAGTGACAATATGTGGCGGATTACCAATAAGCTAATTATAATATCCTTTCTACCCATTGATAATGCAGCCGTACTTACTAAGGGTATTGCAATTTGAAATTTATCATAATACAGAAACATTTTTTTTTTCAATATACTAATGAGTATCTATCATACGTCCAATGGTTTTGCTCTGCTGAAACTGACCTAATACTCCTGGCTATCCAAAACAAACTACACGGCACTCCTTATAATTGTAACTTATACTCTCTTTTCATGTTTTTTTACAGTAGTTTTGATTCATCAACTCTAAACTTATAAAGGAATTTCGTATCTACAAAAAAAAATACAATGTTTGTAATATAAAGCCCTTACCAATATCATAAAAGCAAAAGCTTGTTCGACTGTCATTTAAAAAGAAAAAATTGAGCGACCTCATATATATAATATTTTTAAGTAATTAAAACATAATTCATCGAAATTCATTTATTTCTAACAAAAATTAAAAATATATATATAAAGAACTAATTCAAAACTCACATTAGCATACGGCATTCGTATAACAACAATTTGATCTAGAATAAAAGGTTTATTAAGGCATTCAACACCGCAGTGCCGAATATTAAATTGTACTGCATAATGAAAATATTTTTTTTTCTTGCGGGAGCGGTAGGCTGGAGTCGCAATATTTATTTATACAATTTCCGCTTTTTTATAGCGTCATATTACTTTTTGCCGTGCCTACCTAGCAGATAACGCCTAATTTTAAAGAATGATTACTGGTATTTTGTAGTCCAGCATCTTGTGTTGCTAGTTGATCTTTCACATAGGACACAGTTGTCTTAACTTATAAAAACTTGATATCTACGCGTAAGGTATTATAGTGCAAAAGTCATTTGCTCACTTTCGTTAGTTTCAATTGACCGCAATCATCAAAAAAAAATTAGGGGGCATCACCCCCACCATAGGGGGAAGAATCTGCTCCTTAGACTTGGTCTGGTGGGTAACGGAGCAAATTATCCGATCGATAGAATTATCCCATGTTAGGACATGTAATATCAAATCTGCGAGCTGCTACTCAGATTAATTGAAGAATCAATAATTATTATGGCTGGACCAAGATTCCCAATCCAGATACAATATACAAAAGAGAACTGACACAAGCATTAAATTGAAATCACAAATATTAGGAGCAATATTATCAGTGAATACAGTAGAAACTCGATTATCCGGCTCTCAGTTATACGGATCGCGATTATCCGGACTATCAACCGCGACCAATTATATACCTACAAGTCGAATTTATGCAAGCACTAAGGCACTAGCAGCTCATCCTAGCTTCGATCGGGTCGCCTCTAAACAAACAAAACAAACCTATCCCACGGGAACCGTACATTTTTACGGGATTAAAGGTAGAGTTAGCAATTATTTCAGGAAAAAACCTGCTTTTCTTCATAATTCGATTATCCGGATTTTCATTTATCCGAATGCCTAAGGACAACAATTAGTCCGGTTAATCGAGTTTCTACTGTAATTATCAAACTGTTCCACGATTCTCGTCATCTTTTTTGTACGTAGCGCTAGTGGCTTTATATAAAAATAGCAAATATAATTGCATATGGTAATAGCTAATGAACGTAAAAATATTTCTCTCCTGCGGCAACTACATCAAAAATTGTCAAAGCCATTTTTAAAAATCAAGCTAAGAACCTTGAGCATTTATGTTAATCGACATATTTTGCACCTGTATCCTACATTAGCTACCACTATCCATAAATTTCGTAAAGAATATTGTGAAACTGAATCCACTGATGATAACTAACTTCGTTAATGGCCAATGTATAAAAATATCATATAATCTATACAGATAAATAAAATTGAAGTGTCTGTTTGTAATGTCAACATAACAGCTTTTTACTAAATACATATGGAATTATATATGGTGCTTATAAGAAAAACAGAATTTTAAAATTTTTGTCAATCAGTCTGTCCGTCTGCCTGTCTATCCGTCTGTCTGTCTGTTTGTTTCAGCTAATCTCCAAAACGGCTGGACCAATTTTAATGGGACTCCCAATGGCAGTAGCTGATGTTATAAGGAGTAACTTTTATACTTAACTTTTATTTTAGAAAAAGAATTAGGGTTCCGTAAAAAAAGCAAAATGTGTCTAGGGACGCACCCAAGCGAAGCGAGGGTAAGTCGCTAGTGTCAAATATAAAAATATAATTTACAAGTATATTTTCAATGAACTTATAGCACAAAGCTGATAATTATAAAATAACTAGCGACTAACCCTCGCTTCGCTCTAGTGAGTCTCTAAGCTTGAAAGTCTGGGAACGCATAAAAGACATACGTCCAAAGAAACATTACTTTTTTAACAACAAAACTTCGCAAGCGTATACAGAATAGTTCACTAGAGTTTCATCATAATCGGATTAATGGTTTAGAAACGCATAGAGAACACACATTCTCGTACAAACATTCATTTTTATTTATATGTAGAACATTATATATTATGAAAATACATATCTTGAGTTGACAATTGCATAATATTCATGTATATGGTGGCTCTCATTCATGGACGTTGTACTCTTGGCATATTTGTCACAGTGAATGGCCCGCGCCAACTATACGTCAGATCGTGCGTGTGCGGAAGTTGAAACACCATTTATATCTTTCTATTGCTTGTAAGGTACATGTTTGAACAATTTTCTTAGATATTAAAATACACAGTAACATAATTTGACATCGAATTACTATTATAAATGTTTGACTGTATCGGTGGTGTAGTGGCTAGCATGTACGGCTGCACATCCGGAGGTCCTGAGTTTGATTCCCGGGTCTGGCCAAGTTTAGTAATTGAGTCTATCTGTTTAAAAAAAAGTCTCAGTAACAGCCCGGAGATGGTACTTGTGCACTATAATGTCTCCTTCGCAAATGGCTAGTCTTAATGTGATTGGCCGCCGTGGCCGGAGTATTAAATAAAATCTAAGAAAGTATTATCTAAGAAAGTAATTATGACATAAATAATAATATAAATCCTAATATAACGTTAACTGTAAAATTATATTTGTTGATTACATGTGACACGGGAATAATCGTTATGATTTTCGCATTGAAATAATTTATAGGCCAAAAAGCTCTCCGTTTGGGCCTACCTTTATAACACAATCTCTGCATCAAGTGGTTCTCTGGAGATATAGAAGATACTTAAAATATTTCCCAAAGTTATTGAAAGACACGCGGAGTGTACCTCTTGAACCTTTAAGCAAGGCGCTGGTATTAAGGTATTATTAAAATTAAAATAATGTTTAAAGCATTTAGTGCGATTTAATCAAGCAAAGGTAGCAAGGGAGTGTAATACATATATAGATTACAACATAACACAACATATACAACAAATACATATATAGATTAGTACATTCTTAATGTAAAAAGACGTTTGTACATAAAAATTTCAAGAACGTTCCTGTGGTTTAGTTATATGAAATTTTGATAACGCTATAATTTAAAATGTAATGTGTTTCATATATCAAATTTAACTTTCATTTATATTTAAACAGTACAAATAGTAATTAAAGAGTACAAATACTATTATAATAAAGGGTACAAATAGTAATTAAAATAAATTAACTATACATAATTAAATAAAGTATATAACGCCTTTGATACGTCTAAAACCTTAGTCTCTCCCGTGACCAAGATTGCTGTAAAGCATTCGAAACGTCGGGAACCAAAAATCAAAATAAATCCACGAAATAATCCGAAAGGATAGTTTTATTTCAAACTAGCAGAACCCGCGGCTTCGCCCGCGATCATATTACGACAAAAATAAACTTTTTCGCAATACATATTTTATTACTTTGAAAAATAAGTTCGTGTAAGTTTTATCACACACAATCACACACTCACAGTTTAATCCCGTTACATAGCTTAGGTGACTTTTTCGTTACAGTTGTGCCAACCTTCAGAAGGAGGATGTAGATAGCAGGATACTCTCTAGCTAGGTTCTCTATCTCGCGCTCTAGGTCTGTTATAGTTATCGCTGCTGTGGCCAGCCGAGAAGTTATACATAAACCTTTACATAGATTCGGAATAATTTCCGTTCTCTACTTTATATCCCACACAGTAAGTGTGCACTTACGGAGAACTTGAGGCATGTTATTCTGTTTAGATATATTCAACAACTCAAACTTTACCATCCAGTTTTACCCACTTAGGGGTTGAATCGAAAAAAAAAACTAAAATACATGTTTATTTAATTGTATTGAAGAGCATTAATACCAAGTTTCAAGTAATTTTGATCATAAATATTTTTTTCTCATATAAATTGCACAACCCCCTTTTACCCTTTTAAGGGATGAATTTCGAAAAAAAAATGATATTTGTATTGTTTTAGTTTTCATTTTAAAAGTAAATAAGACTTTACGTGCATTAACTATAGAGTTTCATACAAACTTTCACTCCCCATTTTACCCCCTTAAGAGTTGAATTTAAA
Organism: Fabriciana adippe; assembly: GCA_905404265.1. Taxonomy (NCBI): domain Eukaryota; kingdom Metazoa; phylum Arthropoda; class Insecta; order Lepidoptera; family Nymphalidae; genus Fabriciana; species Fabriciana adippe. The sequence continues at coordinate 2,856,998 of FR989993.1, forward strand.
AAAATGCTATAATACGTATTTATTTAATTGTATTGAAGAGCATTAACACCAAGTTTCAAGTAATTCTGATCATAAATAATTCTTTGCTCATATAAACTTTATCATCCCTTTTTATCCTTTCAAGGGATGAATTTCGAAAGAATTTTATACATACATTTCTTATTTTTCATCTTAAAGCTAAATACCACGTTTCGTGCATTTCGCGTTAAGAATGACAAGGTTTCATACAATCTTTTATCCCCTATTTTACCCCCTTAGGGAAAGAATTTTGAAAAATCCTTTCTTAGCGGATGCCTACATTGTATAAGGAATATATTCTCCAAATTTCATGTTTCTACGACCAGCGGTTCAGGCTGTGCGTTGATCGATCAGTCAGTCAGGACAAAGCATTTTATGTATATAGATGTCAAATGTTCGCGTAAAAAGAAAGTATTACGTACATATTTAGTTAAAATACAGTAACAAAATATTCTTATATTCAATCCCATTCTTTATTTGCTCTAGTAACATAAACCTAACATAATCATATTATCTTAAGCTTCATTTTAGTACATGATTATAAAAAAGAAACCCTTGTCCATAACATACGCAGTCTAGCAAATATGGAAGGTAAAATTTAATTCCCCAATGAATTTTATTAGAATTTTATTAAGGGACAAGTCCCCAAATAAAATCTTGTCTAAAAATAAGAGTTAAGACTCTTCAAAAGATTAATTTCATATAAAACATTAAAAGGATGAAGCGTAAGTATAAAATAAGCTCTTAAGCTCACAAGTACTCGCAAATGTGAATTCGTAACCTGAATCAAAGTCACAAAATCTGAAAAAGTCTTGTACACCGAGTGAGTAAAATATTATATTATACTAGAAATACTCGCGGCTTCGCCCACGCTCAAACTTCCGTTCGCTACCAAACTTCAGAGGGTCACCCGTTAGGCTAATCTGAGGGTTGCCTCAAAATTTTAACAAAATCGGTCCAGCCAATTTGGAATCCATAGGGAATATACACACATACATACTGCGATTTTTATATAAATATAAAGATTTACCTAATAGAAAATTACGAAAGGCCAGCTTTCAGTTACATTTATCGGCGACATGTTTTTGCTCATGGCTTCGTTTTCATGGAAACGGGCCAGGTATTAAAACCTATGTTGGTCCGTCCCCATGATGCTATATCCTTGTTCAAATTTCATTGAATTATTTGTGTTCAGTGGTTTAAGCGTGATAAGAAGAATGTAATGAAGTATGGATTGAATTTGAAGTTAAATTTAGAGCGCCATGCTTTTATCTTAATTACATTGATTAAACCGTTTAATCTATACATCTTTACTACTCGTAATATTATAAAGCTGAAGAGTTTGTTTGTTTGTTTGTTTGGTTGAATGCGCTAATCTCCGGAACTACTAATCCGATGTGAAAAATTCTTTTTCAGGCTAGGATGGGGGGTAAATTTGTGTAAGTCGTCATCGACATGGTCACGTGACTTGTTAACGCTAACTGTAGCATATGTATTGAATGTGTGTAAACAGTGTGTCTTTTAAATTTTGTTTTTGTTTAATTTTTATTTGAAGTCTTTAAGTATACGATTATTGTGCAGTAAAAAGTGAGTATAAAATATATTAATATTTTCATATAGATTTTTAGTTTAAATAACAAAGGAGGAAACGAAGCAATATAACCTAAAAAATAAAGAACCTCATTATTTATTTTTTTAACCGACTTTCAAAAGGAGGAGGTTCTCAATTCAATTGGTATTTTTTTTACAATTACTATGCAAGGAGTATTTTATAGCAATTTAGGAATTATTTTACTAACGTGATAAAACAAAAATAGCAACTGTTTGTTTATAGTTTTAAGTTTTCACTTCTGTCGGCAGTCCTGATGACTGCTTTTTTGTCTGTTTGTCTATCCGTCCGTCCGTCTGTCTGAGAACCACTGGATAGATTGATTTTGAGGTATGATAATAGCTGGTTGTCCGGGTCAACATATAAGAAACTTTTTACTGCGGGATAACATTTGATCTCTGAGAAATTTATACTAACCATTAAAACGTATCTAGGGACGAACCGAAACGGAACAAGGGTGAGTCGCTTGTAATAAATAAATGTCAAGAAGTAAGAGATGACTGACTAAAAAATGTGAAACGAGTTGCTGTTCAGAGTTTACGAATGGGAATTATCATTACTTTTTATATTATGGTAATATAATTTCCTACTTATTATAATCTGTATATATAAAAGGCAAAAGTGATTGACTGATGTACTCGTATCAACGCACAGGTCAAACCCTTAAGGCTAGAAAATAGAAATTTCGCATACGTATTCCTCATATGACGAAGGCATCTACTAAGTATTTTTCACAATTCAAACCCCAAGGGGGTGAAAAGAGGGATAAAAGTTTGTATGAAACTTTTTATTCCTTGGACATATTTACCTGAAATTTCGTATTTTCCGTAGTTTAATCGCGAGCGAAGCCGCGGGTTCTGCTAATTAAGAAATACATTAAGAATATAAAATATTCATTTAAATTTAGTTACTAGGCGTAAAGAATGAATAGCGGATGAGCTGCCACTGTAGCAAATAAAAATGATTCAAGCTCCCTTAAGTGGTTCTAGTTAGGTTTTATTATTTCTACTTAGGCTTTAAATTTTCATACGGATTAAAGAATCTGATTTCACACAAAGCATATTTCAAATAAAGGGATTGCTAATTCAAGTAATTTATTCGAAATTCATTCAACGCCCACTTGGTTCTTTTATCTAAAATTCTAGAATTATTCCTGACTTTTTGAGGTTAATTGTTTAAAACAATGTTATTTTAGTTTCTTCTTCATGAATATCTTCTATAAAAATATTGGATATCTTATGTCAATTTTATGTTTTACATACATATAATAAACCTACATATAATAAAATTCTTACTAAATAGAATCTATACATTAAACATTTTTGGAAAATCTTATTGAAATAGTAATTATTATCGATACAGAGGCCGAATCTATAGTTTTTAGAATTTTTGCCTGACTCTCTGTCTGGGAACGCATAATGAAAAAACCACTGGACAGATTTTGACGAAATTTGGTATGATGATGATTATCTGGGTCAACATATATGATACTTTTTACTGCGGGAAAACATCTCATCTTTGAGAAATTTGTACTAAACGTTAAAACGTACATAGAGATAGGCATGCGCGATCCGGGTTGTCGATCCGATTTTTGGATCGTAACGGATCGTAATACCACGATCCGGTCCGCGGATCGGATCGCATGCCGTCGTTCCGATCAAGTAAGACACAATTAATTTTAGATCTTTATTAGGTAAAATCCTCAAAGTATGTAAAACTTGTAAACAAGTACCTTGAAGGTTTAAAAGAAAAACAATGTGAAATAGTAATTGTACTCAGAGAACTTAAGAAAAGACTTAGGCTGGACATACACGGGCAGCTTGATGCAGCTAGTATCGACATGCTTTAAGCTGCGATCGCATAGCAAACTAGTTTTCTATATACACACATACACGAAACAACTCAAGCAGTTGCGGCTTCGGGCGGTTGTCAGCGCGGTGAAATGTCATCGTGCGGTCAAGCAATCGCCAGGCATATACTGACTACTCGTGCTGTCGACTGCTCTCGCACAGTTACCTCCGCCAGCGCTCTTCAATCCAAGTCGTCGCCGTCTGAGCAAAAGTAGTGTGACTTGTTGAGCAGTTGATACCAACTGCTAGGCAGCTTCAAACTGTTGGCTATGACTGCAGAGCGGCCCATTTATGTTGATCACTGACTAACTGTTCGAGGAGTTCGTGTATGGCCGGCCTTACTAGTCATTTCTCAAAAAATTTAGACTTCGAAGTTCCTAATTGTTAAAACAATTTTTATAAGTGCCAGTCTTCGAAGTCTAAACATTTGAGAAATAGTAACTTGAACATTTTATGCTCACTTACCCACAACATTCGTTTATAATAATACTAGAGACTCACCCTCGCTTCGCTTCGGGTTCGTCTCTAGACAAAAATAACTCTATCCCACGGAAACCGTACATTTTTTCGGGATGATATATAGCCTAAAGCCTCGATAAATGGACTATCCAACACAAAAAGAATTTTTCAATTCTATCCAGTAGTTCTTGAGATTAGCGCGTTCAACCAAACAAACAAACAATCAAACAAACTCTTCAGCTTTATAATATTAGTATAGATAATGTATAAGATTAAAAGAAAAAAATTATAATGTAAACTAAGATAAAGTTCGTAATAAATAAAACTAAGTAAGTACCCAATTTATTGTAATCAAGCCGCGTTTTAATTCATACAATCCAAGCGCTCCTTACCTAGGGACGAACTCGATCGAAGCGAGAGTGACTCGCTAGTAAATAATATTATATTTTAAATTATATTTATTTATATATTATATTTATAATATGTATGTATTTAAAGTTATATATGTGTAGTGTATCAAATATCTGGTATCCATAACACGAGCCTTGTAGCTTACCATGGAACTAGATGGTGTTGTGTGTAATGTCCCAACATATTTATTTTATTTTATTTATATTATTATAATATACAAGACACCTATAAAAATGTATGCTCTGAAATTAAATTGCTCCACACATCAATCAAAAAGAGGTTAAGACTTACATTTCTATAGTAACAAGATGTCGTGATATTTTTTTAACAATTCGCACAAAAATAATTACAAACGGTTTGGTAAAAGTCGCACTATTTCATTTTTAAACCAAAAAAAAATCTTTACACCTACATGATATTACAACAATTTTTATATTTAAAAATTCATTGTAATATATAAATAAATATATTATCCACATAATAATTAATATTTAATACTGCTTTGCCTAGTTTTGATTTAAGAGGAACTTAAAAGTTAAACATGTGACATGATTTTTGTCATTGTTTTTAAAGAGTTAAAGAGACTTGATTTCCATTGAAAAAATCAAACATATACTAATATAATAAAGCTGAAAAGTTTATTTGTTTGTTTGGTTGAACGCGCTAATCTCAGGAACTAATAATCCGATTTGAAAAACTCTTTTTGCATTAGATAGCCCGTTAACTAAGGAAGGCTATAAGCTATATATCATCCCGTAAAAGTGTACGGTTCCCGTGGGATAGATTTGTTTTCGTATAGGGACGAACCCGAAGCGAATCAAGGGTGAGTCGCTAGCATTTGCATAAATGTAAGAAAATATCGTTTCAACTACAATAATTTACAATGAAATTTGTTAAAGTACATTTAATTTATTTTAATTTCGAAACGGTATAATTGTCTGTTCATGAAGACGCTAGCACAGCTCGTATTGCGGAGAGCTAGCGAGGAACTTGAAAATGATAACGTGAAATATTACATGTATAACACTAATACCAGAACTTTTACTAAATATGCATTTTCTTCTAAATAAATTATGCAGTATTAAACAGCTTTTCTCTATTACACATATATCACACAAAGCAGATCAAAATGTAAATAGTGCTAGAATGTTATCCCAAAAAACTTTACAAACTGGGAAAATGTTTGGTTGAACTCGTTCAGAAACTTATCTAACTTTTGTCTTATATCTGATATTACTAAGATTCTTTCATTTTACTACAATTTGTCAAACAATTGACAATCTTTATTTATATATGTACAAGTATTATTACAAAACATTATTCCTAATATTGTTAAAAAATATCGATTTTCCTAGTTACTTTTTATATTCGATAAAATGATTACTTTTTGAATACTTATTTTTTTTTTTGGGAAGTTTAATTTAATTTTTTGCACGTATTGCCGTTAGCGATCATATAAGGTTTGAATAAAATGTTTATATTATGTTGTTCTTATTTGGTTATGTAAAAAATCTTTTGAAAGCCTACTGGTAAAAAATATTTTAATACATAAAAAGGCAAAGGTTAAACATAAATGTCAAATATTGTTTTTGCATCATGTCCTACGAATTAATAATAAGTCTATTTATTCGTAGTTGAGGCAGTGGTAGCCCAGTGGTAACGTGCTCGCTTGGGAAACCGAGTGAAGCGGGCTCAAATCTCGGGTCTCGCACCTCTGATATTTTCATGTGCGAATCATTTCTAACATGATTACCACTTGCCTTACGGTGAAGGAAAAATATCGTGAGGAAACCTGCATGTCTGAGAAAACCTAGCAAGTTTTCGAAAGACATGTGAAGTCCGCCAATCCGCACTTGGTCAGTGGTGGACTATGGCCTGATTCCCCTCGTATTGAAGGGAGGTCCGTGCCCAGCAGTGGGACGTTAAAAAGGGCTGAATATATACATACATACATTCGTAGATCATGTCCTCTATTTTCTCCACAAACATTCTTGATGTTTGCCAGACAAACAAAATAAGTTAGACAATAATTATCATAAGAATGATTTAAGCTTCAACTACATACAAAAAAGTCACTTTTATAGGCAAACAAATCTATCCCACGGGAACCGTACAATTTTCCGGGATAAAAAGTAGCCTATGTGTTATTCTGATGTATCAGCTATATTATTGTAAAGTTTCATTAAAATCCATTCAGTAGTTTTTGCGTGACAGAGTAACAAACATCCACACATCCATACATCCTCACATACTTTCGGATTTATAATATTAGTAGGATTTAAAATTAACTTTTAGATTGAAAAATATATAACCTCTATCTTTAAATTAAATAGGAAATAGAAATAGGGAAGTTTTCATGCGTGTATTAAATATTTGAAAGAAATTTTCTCATAGTTCTCCCACTCCATTAATTGAATCAACGTAAATTTTCAGGTAAATGGATTGCGAGTTAGACTATATAGCGGTAACTAATTAATTATAACTATTTAGATAAAAGCAATGTATTTTACTTGAATTGAAATAACTAAGATCTATAAGGTAAGTCATTATCTACTGTTTCTGACATTTTATTATGTAAGTAGAGGTACTATGAGAGTAACGTGTCACCCAAACATAATATACACCTATTCAGACTGAATAACAAAAAGATTTTGGAAATAATCATTTAATATGTTTGAATTTAATATACAGTATGCCGTCATTAAAACTTTTTAAACATACCAATATATTAGTCAAAAGTAATCTGAATGTAAAATTGTTTATGTCTAATACTTTCTTAGATTTACGCGAATGTTTGACATTTAAATAAAACTATCTTTTCGGATTTTTTCGCGGATTTATTTTGATTTTTGGTTCCCGACGTTTCGATTGCTTTACACCAATCATGGTCACGGGAGAGACTGAGGTGTTAGATGTCTCAAAGGTATTATATAGTTGTTACAGACAGCCTACCCACAAATAACAAAATGAATTCAAAAAACAAATAATATATCTAAACAAAACAGACAGTTAGATGTAGTAAGTTCTTACTGTGCGGATCAAAATAACAGTAATTTAAATTAGTATTCAAATTAATATTTTCATTTGCAAATAGTAATTCTTAATTAATTTAAATTTTTTAAATTACACATAGAATAATAATGTGGCTTAAATAATTAATAATTTATTTTTTCTTTATAGTTATAAATATAATAATGGCAACACTAAATATAGATTATTAATCAATAAATTTTCTAAAAAATTGTAATAATTATAATAATAAAGCTAAAATTAAATAAATTATATAAAATTATATAATATAAAAGTAATTAAAATTATAAAAATGTTTTAAAAATGTTTTAAAATTAAAATTAACAAATATTGTAAGGTACTTTGGTGCCAATTTTCAAGTTTTTTGAATTCATTTTGTTATTTGTGGGTAGGCTGTCTGTAACAACTATATAATACCTTTGAGACATCTAACACCTCAGTCTCTCCCGTGACCATGATTGCTGTAAAGCAATCGAAACGTCGGGAACCAAAAATCAAAATAAATCCGCGAAAAAATCCGAAAAGATAGTTTTATTTAATTGTTTATGTCTAATTGAATCGCAGCAAATGATAATAAACAATTCATAAAAATGTACATTTTAATTTTTAGTCTGTGACCTACATTTCTAACGTTTTATTTCTAGGTCCATTAAAAAAATATAAATTTATATTTGAAAAGCTGAAAATAACCCGCAGTAATCCTGGCAGCTTAGATGGATCGTTTTAAATTTATATTCAAAATCACCGATGCTGTCATAACCACTTAGAGTAAGATGAAATAGAAAAATTATATAATTCTTTTGTGAATCAAAATTAATGTCACTCAATATTTTATATATTGCACACATATCAGACGCATTAAAGGCATTACAAAATGCATCCTTTAACTGTATTTTTTTTTCACTAGTGTAAAAGTTTTCCCGCCAAAATAAAGTTAACTGTCAAACTCACCGGGTTGTTTCTCGGGCGTGGGAGGTTCCTGATGGTGCCGGAGAAGCTGTAAAGCAAACTCTGTACCGACTTCTTCAGATCTTGGACAAGGCACGTACGCGTATTGTTTCTTTGTCGGCGCCGGAACGGGCGCGACGCGATGCTTGCCGCGCTCGGCCATGCGGCGTCTGACTGTTACTGTGCACAGTGTTGCCAACTTGTGGGCAATTCTCCTTTGGATTAGACGTTGGGTGACACCAAATATTTTTTAGTTTTAATGTTAGGGAAAAGTAACCGATGCTATTTTTATATTAAAAGTGTTAAAAATTTTATCAGAAAGTTATTCAAAATATAAAATAAAAATAAAATGAAAACTTTTACGTTTTAACACAAAATAAATATATATTTATTTTTAAATCATTTTGATATTTATTTATAATTCTTGATTAATAAAATATTATAATAAAACTTATAAATATAAAAGTATAATGGAAAACACAAAACATAATAAATATAATTGAATATTACAGTCAACTACACTAATTATTATTTTTTAATAAAACAACCTACACTTAGGGAAAAACTTTTCATACAGGTATTACTGGCATTGCCGCAGCTGACGTGAATCCTTATCGATAAAGCGCGCGTAACTTGACAGTTAACTTGCCCAACCAATAATCGCCTCATTAACAAACCACTTGTTTCAAAACAAAGCCGCGTATGCAATTTTTTATTGAGTATCTAATACAATAGACTATATTTGAAAAGAAATCACTTAAATATTATAGTAAATTAAATTGATCAGATATTCCATGGTTTATTATTAATAAAAAAGTTATATTTTTTTTAGATAACAAATACATTATAAAATTAATATTTTTCCATACAGAGTTATATGGATCGATTATTCTATGAAAGTGTACTAAGTTTTAACTACAAATTAAAATAATTTTAAGCAAAACTAGAACAAAGAACTTTAAAAATGTATATCAAGATTTGTTCCACTTGATAAGTTCATTTATTTTTAATGAGTAAAAATTTATTAAATTACTGACCGAGTTTTAGTACTATTTAGATTTCTGAATAAGATGTCTAAAACATAGTTGTACGATTATATATGTGGTAAAGTCTTTAAAATTTTTAGTTTATTAAAGTAAATAAAATATCTTATAAAATTATTTACTATCGAACTAGCAATATTACACTTTATTTTTTTTTTATTTTTCGTTTATTATTGACTAAAGCAAATTGAACTATGGCTTCGATTATTTCAAATAGAGTTATATTTATAAAAATCACAGTCATAAATTACTACTTTAATTTTTTGCTATACTATGTTAAAAATATACTATTCCTTTTTTATTTATAGTAAGTTAAAAAAATAGAAAATTACACATACGTCCGGACATACGTCCTTAAGGGAGGAAATAATAATTAATTTTTATTGCTTTAAAATAATATCTGTATGCTACGTAATTTTGGCCTAAACTAAAAGCAACTCTCTATCCTGTATCTTATTATAATATTAAACGAGCTATTCTTGTATATATATATATAAATTTGTTTCGTGTATCTCGGAAACGGCTCTCACGATTTGGATCAAATTTTGTATTCAGATAAGGTTTTGCTTTTTAATTTTTTTATATACGTGTTTTTTCTGAAAAAAACACAATATCTGTATCTTTTCTGAAAAAACGTCGAGCAAAACTCGGTCCTCCAGAGACTATATTTTGAATTTTTAAATGTATTCAAACTCGCGGAACGTCACTAGTAGTGTCAGTGCGCGCGCATTTCTCGTGCTTCCCGCACTACGGTCGATAGCACGCGGGAAAGCTGCACTATGCGGAGCAATGCGTTCCTAACTTTTTAGAAATTCTTAACAAAACTTTTATTTAATGATGCAATATAATACAATATAAATTTTATTAACAGGTTTCAAATAGTCATAGAAAAATATACTTAAGAAGTAAGTATATTATAATTATTATTTTTAATCTATACTAATATTACAAAGCTGAAGAGTTTGTTTGTTTGTTTGGTTGAACGCGCTAATCTCAAGAACTACTAATCCGATTTGAAAAATTATTTTTGAATTAGATAGCCCGTAAACTAAGGAAGGCTATAGGTTATGTATCATACCGGAAAAATGTACATTTCCCGTGGGATAGATTTGTTTTTATCTAGGGACGAACCTGAAGCGGAGCGAGGATGAGTCGCTAGTTTTAAAATAAATCTTGTTTACAAACTTACTGAATGATATATAATTTATATACTATAAAAACGATTACATTGATAAGTCTCACTTTAAAATACATATTTAAAATATAATCTATAATTTCAATGTATTTAATATTTCAATCTTATTATTATATAATAATACATTTATAAATTATTTAATTTTATATTTAATTTGGTATATAACTAGGAAGGACGATTCCTTTTAAATAAACATGTGTTTATTTAGTTATTTCGGCATCTAGTTAACATGGCAAAGTTACTTTGAGAGTTGAGAATGCACTGAAAACAGTAGAGCCTTGTCCGCTTAAAATTACTTGTCTTTGTTTTGTATTTAGTATATTGTTTTTGTTGAAGAAAATAAAAGATTACTGTCACGTTTAAAATAAAACTATTATTATATTAACTTATATTATTCTTACTCTATATTAACTTCTTCTAATCTCTCTTATTTTTTTTAAACTGCAGCTAGCGTACAAGAAAATATATACTATATATAATACTAGTGACTCACCCTCGCTTCGCTCGGGTTCGTCCCTATATATATAGTATTATGAATATAGTGTGTTATCCGTAAGAGATAGACAAAGTCCTTTTTAAGGTGTACAATAATACTGTAGTACATTATTTTGATCTATCTCGTAGGGTTTAAGCCAGCATTAGCAATGTAAGCGCAAAAAAATGTGTTTATTTACATCACATTAGAAACCTCTAAAATTATCAGTGTGTCTCTACTATATTATGCGTGTACGCAGACATTATACATATAACCCTTCCTCTTGAATCACTCTCTCTATTTAAAAAAACCGCATCAAAATCCGTTGCGTAGTTTTAAAGATCTAAGTATATATAGGGACAGACAGACAGCGGGAAGCGACTTTTGTTTTATACTATGTAGTGTTACTCGTATATACTCGTACAATTACACGATTTTATTTTTGAGTCTAATCAGTGCCCTACTAATGAGGAGAGTGGTGTGATGACTAGTACTTTAGACCTTCCTAATTATTTTTTAGCTTTTAGTACATTATTGTAATAATGATGTAGATAGCTTTCCAATAAAACCATTTAACTTAAAAAATATTTTTTACATATTTTATTATGGTAAAGACATTAACGTTTATTCCAAATATCACTGCTACATTTTAATTACATAATAAGAATAATATAATGATATTTTAAACCCATACTTCCATACTCCATACTTAATATTATAAATGTGAAAGTATGTTTTTTTGTTTGTTTGTTTGTCCTTCTTTCACATCGAAATGAAATTACGAATTGGCATGATTTTTTGTGTGAAGATAGTTGGAGAATGACATAGGCTTTTTACCGCAGGAAATTATCTAATTCCCACGGGAAAACACGTTATATAAATAGTCTATCTATTCCAGATAGCGAAGCGTAGGTGAGCCACTAGTATCTTATAATCCATACATTTTTCGATTTGAATCCGAACCACGTACACTGCTGGATCACTTGCCTCGGACACTGATTCGACACCGTACTTTAAAACCTTTTTTCTTAATTTGTGACCATTTGGAATAAAACCCTTGTTTTAGTCTATTTACACTGAGTAATTTTATTATTATAACTTCATATAGATAGAATAGAAAGCAGAAGCCATAATATACCTACATATACTCAGTTAATGAAGACAAAAAAAATCAACCTAAAATAATTTTTATGATCTTTTTCTATTTTACAAGTTAACACGTTCACTGCGTTAAGATTTTTAGACGACTTTCAGCTAGTGCTATATAAGGTCCCTAAGACCTGAAGCGTGATGATCTTGGAGTGCGTTGTCGGGTCGAAAATATCTGTTCGGTATACATGTATTTAGAAGTAGATTTTGAAGCAATTATAATGATTTTTTTAAATTTTCTTTATAAAACATATTTTTTAATAATCATTTCGTATATTTATACATTCGTAACAAAATCCGACTATTGTAACTTATGTTAACGATTTGTCAAAATTTTCGGGTCGTTTTCACCCGATATCCGCACTGCTTGTAAAGTGTATCGATAAAAGATTAGTGTTGTACAAGTAAAACAACGATGAGATGAATAGTAAGTTTTATTGAAATAAAAGATACTTATCGACAATTAAAAAATATTAGAAATATGTTTTTCATTACAACAAATGGTTTTTCTTCATACTTCGCAAAAAGATTTAACTTTTTTTCACTTTGCGTGTGACTAGTAAATATTCCGGGACTTACAGTTTCATTCCGGGTTCTATTATTCCTTTCAACTTCACCTTTACACGTCAAAAGCATTTTTCTACATCTCGACCTCTTCATTTTGTCAAAACTGCTTACCACTTGTAACAATAATTACAATACGTCGATAACGACTTAGACGTTGCTAACTTATATGCAACACTAGTGTGACGAACACGAAATCTGGTGCTGCTATCGGGTCATCGGGTCATCAGGTCTGAAAGACCCGATAATCGCACCTAGCGAAAAATGTTTACTGCTAGTCGTTATAAGGTCGAATAGATCTGATATATTTTTTTTGTATCTACGTCAAATATTTGAAGAGGTAAAAATAGAACTTTAAAAGTCCCTTATTTATTTCATAAAACGAAAGAGATATCTATCCCGCACCAGCGGTAAGACACAGATTTTTCGTGCCGCACCACGGGGAAGTCTCGTATCAGGTTGATTCGACCTATTGCCGCAGTGAACGTGTTAAAAAGCGAGAAGCTACTAATATAAATATGATAAAGTCTCATAAATATTAAATTCATATGATCGTTTTAATAACTATAGTTTTCAAAAATAAAATTTACATCCTTTTGACCAACTTCAATGAACGAATCTAGTCAAAACACATCAAATGGACCAAAACCCCAAAGTTTTACTATTAATATATGCTGTACTAGTGTTTAATAGCCATTGAAAAATTTACTTTTCACCTTCTAGCTCCATCCCATACCATATGATGTAACCAATTAAAATTAAGTTTTTGAATAAAACTGTTTTTTAGATTTTTTCTTCGCGTTTTTATTTTTAAGATTGATATTTGGTTTTCGGTGTTTGAAATATTCGCGAAAATTGAAGAAATTGTTATAAATTAGACTCCCAAGGTTTACTTAAATAAAAACCTTAGTCTCTCCCGTGACCATGATTGATGTAGAGTGTAGAGCATTCGAAACGTCGAGAACCAAAAATCATCAAATAAATCAACGAATAATCCGAAAAGATTGTTTTACTCAAAATCGCGTAAATCTAAGAAGGTATTAACACAATTTTATTTCAGTAAAGCATCAATACAATTTTAAGTTAATATTCAGATGTTTTCAAAAATATTATCCACTTGTTAACAATGACCGTTGGTTTCTATCATTTTTATTTTTAAACGTGATCTCCAGCGATTCACATTCTATTCAGCCTTTCACTGCATTTATTTTCAGTGCTATAATTGGAGCGGGCTACATTTTAAAAACCACTTTTTATTAAAGCCTAGTATTTGTATATGGCTTATTGTGTAACTGTGTATGTCTGTACATCTTAAAAAATGATTTTACTATATACTTATTATATGCAACTAATACTTATAACCTTGGTTTGCTTGAAATTATCTTAAGAAGTTTACTGTCATGCTTCTTACTGCAGGTTGGCAAGAATTCGTATAAAAATTTTGCTGAGCATAAAATATTATTTAACGATACCAATATTCTACTTCAATGCGGAAAAAAAGCAGTAGGTATATTTTATAAGATAGTGAACGTTGCATGAAATGTAGATAAAATCTTACTTTTGTTTTATGAACAAGGTATGTTTTGAAATCATATTAAAATATAAATTGCAGCTTTTCTTAAGAATTTTGTTTGGAAACATTTACCTATTATTATTAAATGTAAGAATTTACATCCTTTATATAGGCAGTTTTTAAAGACCTATCTTCATCTAACGTTGACGGCTATTACTCGTAAAAAAGAAGTGACCATACTAAAGTGATGTAAAATTAATTAAATTTGTTTGTTGAAAATTGCCACCTGAAAAACTTAGCCAAAGAAGATAAATTTTGGCACGTACTAACGTATATGCTAAAGGAAATAAACTTCAATTCATCTCTGTCTGTTAAGTAATTCTCTTGGTAATTGAAAATATCTAGTGCCATTTGACCTAAACAAAGCCACGTTTTTTTCTAGTAAAGCACCCTCACTTCTCACGGGTTTATCCGTGGTTAGAATCATAACTATTACCTACATACATATCACTAAAGAGACCTCCGGCTATCTCTATACAGAAAACTTTATCAATCGAAACTTCTTGTGTAACACTAGCGGCTTACCCTCGCTTCGCTCGGGTGCGTATTAAGTACGTATCACACATGATATTGCTGACTTTTCTGTAAGCATTTTTGATACTCCTATGTTGAAGTATTTTTTTTTATGTTGTATTGTGTATGTTGAAGCTATGCAAGTGTATGAACAGTAACAGTTTCTTTGACAAAAATCGTCATAGCTGACAAATTTTTTAACGGACTTCAAAAAAGGAGGAGGTTCTCAATTCGTCGGGACCTTTTTTTTATGTATGTTCACCGATTACTCGAAGACGCCTGAACCGATTTGGAAAATTCTTTTTTTTGTTTCAAAGAGTATTCTTCCCAGGTGGTCCCATTTAAATTTTATCGAAATCGGTCAAGCGGTTTTTAAATAAATAGCTTAATCGAATATGTTTTTAAAAATCTTTCTTCTTACAAATTACCTGCTTATCACGTCTACACTAAAAATGGAAAAATAAGAATTTAAAAAAATCGGTGTGCTTTGATTTGTATTGGCTGGCACCGACTTCGAAAATATCTGATTAGGTATCTACTCCAAATGAAAACCCCTGTTTAGTTATTATTTTCTTTTCAGTGCCTGGAAGTGGGTTTTAATTTTTTTTTTAGTTTTTATTTAAAATATTTACAAATTATATACACAAACTCTTCTCATTTAGTGAAAACCGTACTAAAATTCGTTGCGTGCTTTAGAAGAAATAAGCGGAGAAACATATAGATTAGCATAATTTTTTTCTTTTAAATCAACATACGCTACAAGTCCCAGCCATAGCTACTGCATATTATAATAACTATAATATAAAAATATGTACGAGTAAGTGAGCGTAATGACTGCGCAAGCATTTAGCATTTAATAATTCAGTGGCACAGTCTTGGCAAGGCTCTTTTGAAATTCCAGTAAGTTACTATAACTTAATAAAAAAATCATGTTTTATAATAAGTTTTATAATGTTAATTATTTGATATATAGATATTGAACAAGATTAAGGATTTTTATCCCTATTTTAACCTACTTGAAAGAACGATGATGTCTCTTGCTTTTTTCTTTCATAACGCGTAATTTCGGCAATTAAAAACAAACAATTTTTAATTAAATAATTTATTATTTTCTCGTTGATGCATACCAACATACCTACATACTTGACGGCCCTTTTAACATACGCGACAGTAACGCGACCATACCTTAATATTCATATTTTTCTCCTTATTAATTGCGTTATTTCTAATTGATAATGAAATATGGAATTAGGCAGGCAAATTTTATTACGAACAGTACACCCTCCACTTACAATATAGGCTAAGATCCCGATCTATATGGTGAACCCCTCATTAATTTTCCGAGGAAACACACTTTTAAACCATAAAATAGATTAACAAACACGACCCAGGGGGGTTATCACCAAAAATTTTTCTAAGAACCTCTAGTCTAGAGATATTTTGGTATGGCAACCCTATATTATTAAATTTGTTATAAACTTATCTACAATTTTGATACTTGATTCGTTCCGGAAAACGATACGAGGAATTAACTACTTCAATTTATCTGTCTATACCTGAATGTCAAGTAATGTTGTTCGAAAAAGGTCGCCAAATGTATGATGGCATTTTCCACGAGTCTTTTACTTTCGATTGATATTAATTTGTCATAGAAAAAGGGTTCCTATACTTAATAAAAAAAAAACTATTTTTTTTTTATTAAAAATAGCCTGGAGCAAATTTTTGGTGACAACCCCCTAGGTCGTGTTTGTTAAGAATATGTTTTATGGTTTAAAAAAAACGTCTGGGAAAAGAGTGAGGGGTCCACCACATAGATCGGGATCTCCTACTAATATGAATGATTAATATTGTAAGAATCTATACTAATATTATAAAGCTGAAGAGGTTGTTTGTTTATTTGTTTGTTTGGTTGAACGCGCTAATCTCAGGAACTACTAATCCGATTTGAAAAAATTTTTTCGCATTAAATAGCTCGTTAACTGAGGAAGGCTATAGGCTATGTATCATCCCAGAAAAATGTACGGTTCCCGTGGGATAGATTTGTTTTCGTCTAGGGACGAATCCGAAGCGAAGCGAGGGTGAGTCGCTAGTGGTTTATAAATCAATGAACTTGGACAGATGTCACTGTTGGCAAATAATATGAAATCCACAAGTTAACACGGCAGAAATCACGGCTTAAACTTAGATGCTAAAAGAGATTCTTAACTTAACTGAAATACACTGTCGGTACAATTCAATAAAGATCCTTAGTTACGTCAAAGTTAATGTAGAAGTTTTTCAATTAAAAGTTATGTTAACGAATGTTTTATCTTCCTAATTTTCTTCTGTTAATCTAATTACAAGCTTTATACTTAAAACATTAATACTTCTCCTTCATTTCCGTTTTCCCTTAAGAGCACATCATATATTGATCGCGGGTCTTGCTCGCATGTTGTTATGGTAAAGAATATCCGCCAATAAATGTCCAGTGAAAATCAATTAAGCTGTATATATTTTTTTATACTGGAAAACTATATATAGTATGGCTGCAAATTCATCACGATAATTAGAATTAGTCGATTTGAGTCTCGCCGGGATATAATTAATTAGGTTTTTCTGTAAAGAAATTCTTAGTGACAGACCAAAGATAGGAACTTGGCGATGTTTTACTCCCGCACCTCGGAGAGCATGTAAAGCTGCTGGTCCTTCTCCTGACCTTTCACGTGTCGTACGAGTTAGAGAGTAAAATGAATAGGATTTTAGTTTGCGCATAGCTGTAATATCAGAATCAGAAGTAAAAAATTAATAAAAAGAACACAAATTCATTGAAAAAAATAAAACACCGATTTTTCCATAGGTAATAAGTTAATTTACAACTATAGAATATAGAAGACCTCTTCGACATCCGCGAAGCTGGTAAAAGCTAATCGTCAATAGCTTAATTTATTTGACTTTTAAATATCCCAACAGTATGATTATTTTACTATTATTTTACAAAATTATTACTCAGATTAATTACTAGAATTCAATTTATTCAACTGCGTAGGCGCCACACTTGTCATATTTTTACCATGAGAGAGTCATATAGCCCAACACTCATGCTTATGTTACAAGTATCTCATACAGTTAAGCCAGGGCTCACAATAATTTTTAAGCAAATTTTCCATTTTATCATGCATGTAAATGTAAAGTTAACTTTGTTTTACTGAACAGCAAGCAATAATACTACGTAATGGCTACTGCCGCTGTATCCGGAATAACTGCACTGGCGTTTATTAAAATATTTAAGGTTAGGCCGAAAAACGGACTGACTTAAGCTATTTCCTGGCATTCTTACAATAAATTCTTAAGAAATTGAAAAAAGTTACCCTGAAAGGTATAGAGGCATGGAATTTTGCTATTACATTTGAACCCATTGAGTTAGTAGAACATTGAGTTCGTAGAAGCGCAGATCATATAATACTATACTAGTGTAGAAGTCATATACTCTTACGCTGTCTGTCCGTCTATCTGTGATACTTCTATGTATGTATTTAGCCCTTTTTAACGTCCCACTGCTGGGCACGGGCCTCCCTTCAATACGAGGGGGATCAGGCCATAGTCCACCACGCTGGGCAAGTGCGGGTTGGCGGACTTCACATGTCTTTCAAAAACTTGCTAGATTCTTCATTTTTAGATTCATTAGAAATGATTCGCACTTGAAAATATCAGAGGTGCGAAACCCGGGAATTGAACCCGCTTCACTCGGTTTCCCAAGCGAGCGCGTTACCACTGGGCTATCACTGCCTAAAAAAACATACTATATAATCTAAATCTATTCAAATATAGTAATCTTTGTAAACACAATAGAAAGTCTGTTGAAAAAATAAAGCAAGAAATGAAAAGAAGGATGCCATATTTTCTATTCTAAGCAAATACGTATCGCAAATAAATTGTGATAGGAACACTCGCTAAAGTAGTCCGACTGGTATTTGGATATTTATTTTTTTATATTTTTGAATCAAAAGGAATAAATATGATAAATACGTACAATACGTGAAAAAGTTGGCCTAATTGAACATAGAAATCGCCATCTTGTGCCAAAAAAGCAGTTAAAATACCGTTTAGTATTTTATATAATGTCAATTATTTCTTACAAATCAAACATAAAAAAGTGGTCTTAACGATCAGGCAACATGTCTCGTGGGAATCTTTCTGTCTCATTGTGCATTATTTAGGTCAACGACTACAAACTCCGCATTCATCCGCATGCTAAAAACAAAGTATACATCAACATCTAATTTTGACGAGTAACTTAAAACATTCCAACTGTTTAACTAAAGTTATGATATTGTGAGTTTATTTACCAGACACCACCTTGAATTGACGACACGACACTTGACGACACGTTTGGCTCAGTTTGTAGTGACCCTACTTACTGTGCCAGAGGTCGCGGGTTCGAGTCCCGCCGGGGGCATTCATTTGTGAGGCACGAATGATAGTACTCCAGTCATGGGTGTTTATATTTATATTTATAATATGTATGTATTTAAAGTTACATATGTGTAGTGTATCAACTATCTGGTATCCATAAAACAAGCCTCGTAGCTTACCATGGAACTAGATGGTGCTGTGCGTTAATGTCCTAACATATTTATTTATTTATTTATTTCAATGTTTTAGTTTTAACAATTTTAAAGAAACAAACTACTTTGGCTTTATAACGCCACTACCATCCCGTAAAAGTGCTGATTAAAAATAACAATCATAATCAAATATATTAATTATTCTCATTGTCTGTTATTAAATGTATGTGTTGCTGTTAGCCCTAGGGATCTTGACAGTGTCACAATAGCTTAAAGCCTGATTGACGACTCGAAGAAAGAACGCGATGACGTTTACGTAATCGGACCGATATATGAAAACGATATCAAAATTTTATGAGTAACTAGCTGTGCCCCGCGGTTTCACCAGCGTTAAATTTGTTTGATTATAAACATGAGTTTTACAATGGGGTGGAACACCGCCAACTTCCCAACTCCGGGCTGTTACTGAGACTTTCTAAACAGAAAGACTCAATAACTAAACCGGGTGGAGCTATCCACCCGGGACTTGAACCCAGGACCTCTCGATGTGCAGCCGCACTTGCTAGCCACTACACCACCGATGCAGTATGTATGTATACAGGTAGCTAGATTATGTTTTTATGAAAATTAACTTTAATCGTGGATACCTAAAAGTTCAGAGTTTTTATTGCTATTATTATTCTAAGTATGAAGTAAAATAGCAAATAAATTAAAACTAAAAACCAAGTCTAGTGTTAATTAATTGAAAATTACACAACAAAAATATAATATGTGTTGTAGATATAAAGTAATTTCCTACTTTTAATTATTTTCAAATGGATATAATTGCGTATTTACTATTATTAAAATTATTATAAATCATTCCTTATAGTTTTAATGCCTAAATTCTAAAATTATTAGAAATTATCACACAAATATAAATAATGAGAATGCTTTATTGAAATTAAATTTTGATTTACAAGTTCAAATGAATTTTAGGTTAGATATCACTTCAGCTTGCCAAAATCGTCTATTCCGTTCATAATATTTTTAGAGGTATTTGCCGTATCCACCATAGCCAAGGCTCTTGCCATATCCGCCATAGCTAAGTCCGTATCCACCATAGCCAAGTCCGTAGTCAAGGCTTTTGCCAAGTCCGTATCCGCCAAGGCCAAGTCCGTATCCGCCGTATCCTACAGACTTAATGATTGGGGAAGTTAAAATTGGGGCAACTTCTACATTCTTTATGATGGGAACTGACTTAACAATGGGGACAGTTTTAATGATGGGTGCTGATTTAATGATGACGGGTTCTTTTATAATTGTTGCTCCTGTGAATAAAAGAAAAGTGTTATTTTTTATCTGGAAAAAACTTTATAATAGGTCATTGTGTATCTGTGTATTGAATTTCATCTAAATCCATCCAACTGCTGCAGCATACATTAGTAAAGAAAATTAATAGATACATATACTGTAAGCGACTCACTCTCGCTTCTCTCCGTCACTCTGTTTTGACGTGAAAGAAGGACAAACAAACAAACAAAGTGAAAGTCAAACTATCAAAACAAACAGTCAAAATATCGCAGAAAGAGAAAACATCACATCTGCAAATGCATTCAAGTAGTTTATATTAATTTTAAGGTTGCGTTCATGATTATAAAACAGTAGGTAGTAAGGAAAAAGAAAATGTGATTTTTACGTTTTTCCGTTAATTTTTCCAATGTTTCTCTTTCTGGAAGGAGAAAGAACCTTCCTCGGACTTGAACGAATATTTGAAAAAAAAGTTCTCGCTCTAGAGTTTTGTGCTTAGTAAGACATTTAGAGATTCACGTTTATTGATAAGATATCACATTTATTTATTGTAATAGCAGTCAGAGGAATTAGGATTCTAGTTTAAGATTCTAATTTATTATTTAAATTTTGAAGAATTGAAAGAAATATTATTAATAGGAAAATCACATTACTTTAATTACTCAGTAAAAACCGCTTACCGTATCCACCATAACCGAGTCCACCGTAGCCAAGACCACCATAACCGCCATAACCTGAGCCGTGGGCGCAAGCAACGACGGCCAAAAGGCAAGCGAACTGGAAATATAAAAAAAAATATGTACAACAATAAGAAAAATCGACTGCTTAAAAAACGAACTATAACAACATGTTCTGTAATTCTTTCTTAGATTTACGCGAATATTTGACATTTTAAATAAAACTATCTTTTCGGATTATTTCGCGGATTTATTTAGATTTTTATAACAATTATATAACGCCTTTGAGATGTTTAACACCTTAGTCTCTCCCGTGACCATGATTGCTGTAAAGCATTCGAAACGTCGGGAAGCAAAAATCAAAATAAATCCGTGAAATAATCCGAAAAGATAGTTTTATTTAAAAAGAACAAGTAAACGAAGAAACATAGTATTGTATTATACAGTCGGACACATGCAAGTTTTTTTCTAACTGCGAATCTTGCTACGTATGTATACATGTCTTCTTCTTCGTTTTAAGGAACATTTCTTGTTACATATATAATTAATACTAATTGACTAATAATGTTAGACAACACATAATATTAATCACTTGGTCTAAAATAATAAAATTTCGCATAAAATGTCCATATATAACGATAGTGAGCACTAAAAGCATAAATTAGGGGATAAAAAAATGATTGATATATTATTTCTATCCTAAATTTTTAATTTAGATAAATTGACATTAATATTTCAGTCTCTATGCATATTGCCAATGGGATATATAGGGATCACAGATTGTAGCTAATATTTTTATAACGCATTTTAACATCTATTACGAAAAAAATATTATATAGGTAGATAACACAATGCTAAAAATAACATTACAATATAATACATACTGCATAGGAGAAAATGAATTCATTTTTTTATTAAAAGGACCAAATTAAAGTTATTTGAAGTATTCAATTAGGGCTAGAGCAAAGCAAGGGCAAATTGCTAATACAATAAAAAAAATACTTACAGTGATGTAGGTGTTCATTTTGTTTGAATACTTTACATGAAGTGTGTCGATCATTACCAATTATTGCATATTTATACTCGTCGATTTCCTTCAGTTTTCATATAGTATCGCATGTTTAGGGCATATTGCAATCATACGTCACAGTCATTAGTGCATCCTTGCGGATTGCTCACAATTGCATTTGCATAATTATAGCCTCAATTTGTTATTCTTTATTTATATTTTTGTTTACTCATGTTCTTTTATGGAGAAATGTCTTGTATGCCCTAAGTTCCTTGTGAAAATATTGTTCAGTTATGCCCTTACTGATAATTTAGCAATATATCTTACAAAAGTTCAATTTACTGTTTTTGGGTAAAAGGTTTTTGTGCAAATATTTTGGATATTTCTTTAGACATGGCTATGACAATCAACATTTTAGGTTCCTGTTTTTATTCATCTATTATTTAGAGTCAGTCATAATGGCATCAGTGTGATGGTTTTGTTCCTTAGGAACAAAGTCCTATTATATGTGGTGGTGTAATATTACTGATGTTGACGTATTGGGTTTCCTGCCAGGGACTCTAGTGTTTTTCCAATTTAGATAGACTCTTTTCGCCTTTTTTGAATATGAATGCGTGCTTACTAGAGATAGTATGACTTGGGCTCCATACAAATTATGACAAATATAGGAATTGGCTAATAAGGAAACAACAGATAGATAATTTTAAGGGATCCATCGTAAAGCACTAATCCGTAGATAAAATACAATATTTCTATACGACTAAGCAATTGCCATAATGCGTATTACTCTTGAAGACTGGATAGACGACGTAGTTATTAGTGGATACAAGATATCCAACTTGCGCTACGCTGACGATACGACCTTGTTCGCGAATAGTGTTCGAAATTTAAAAGAACTATTTCTCAAAATGGATCGTGTGGGCCTAGAATTTGGATTAAAGATTAACCGCAGTAAAACTAAGATGATGATTGTAGCCCGATTAATACAACGAACAATAATTCGCCCGAAGTCACTGAAATCGCGAACTGTGAGGTTGTCCAATCCAACATCTATCTTGGAGCTTTGATCTCGAACGATGGAGGCTGCATAGAAGAAGTAAAACGACGTATGGCAGCAACTAGAACTGCGATGGACAGGTTGAGGAAAGTATAGAAAAACCAAAACGTAACGAAGGCAACTAATATCCGGCTCGTTCGAACACTTGTTTTTCCCATACTTTTATACGCTGCGGAGACGTGGATTTTACGACAAGTCGAGAAGAAAAAAGTCGATGCTCTGGAGATGTGATGCTGGAGGCGAATACTTAGGATATCGTGGACCGAATTTCGCACCAATGTCTCTATACTCGAAGAACTCGGTATTAAACAACGCCTTTCGGCGGTAGAAGAGGGTCGCATCCTAAAATTCTTTGGACACGTCTCCCGACGCGAAACGACTCCATTGAGCGCCTTATCTCGTACAGGGCAAGATAGAGGGTATCAGAAGACGAGGACGATCACGCATGCGATGAACCAACCAAATTAAGTTAGCTGTGGGTGGTCCTTTGCATGAGTACATCTAGATGTCGGCCAACAGGGAGAAGTGGCGATCAATCGTGAGGAGCATCACATCTGCTCCTACAGAAACTGCTATGTGATAACCACGACCTTTCTGTCAAGAGTGCCAAGAAGAAGCGATTTTTAAATAAAAATATAATAAATATACAAAAAATAGATAATTTTGCCCTGATATCCTAAAATTTCTCAGTTATAAGTAAGATATAATAAATATTCTGATATAAAAATATAACTAAATTTGGTAATTATGCCCTAATGCTCTAAGGTATGCATGCATATAGCCAAAAACTGATTTTGATTTATAATATTGATTATTTTAATTTACAACTACGCAAATAACTTGGAACAATTTGAACATGATGCTATACCAACTTCATTATGAAGACATTTTGCGTGTTGAAAAATATTGTGTTATAAATCACTTTGTACCTAAAAGTAGATCATGCAGAATAATTTTAGTTATTATATGGTAAAATAAACAAACAATGCTTGCTGTGGAAGAGATAATAGGACAATAGAAATTGATTTAGATCTTTCATTATATACTACTAGCGATTTACCCTCGCTTTGCTTGGGTGCGTCCCTTGGTATGTTTTAATTTTTTGGAACGGAACTCTAATTCTTTTTCTAAAATAAAAGTAGCCTAAGCCTTACTCCTTATTACATCAGCTATCTCTCAGTGAAAGTCCCGTCAAAATCAGTCCAGCCGGAACAAACAGTCAAACAGTCAGATAGACAAAATTTTTAAAAATTATGTTTTTCTTATAAGTGTCGTATATAATTTCATATGCTATATGAAATTACGAACAAACACTTCAATTTTGTTTATCTATATAGATTATTATGTACTGTTATAAATGCGAAAGTTTATATGTATGTAGGGTGTATATTTGCGTGAAATTTAGTATATATTTAGATAAACTTAGACTCCAGAGTAAAAAATAGGGCACTTTTAGTAATAAAATTTAATAAAAGGTGACACTACCTGTATATTCATACTTCCATACTATAAATATGAATAATATAAATGGGAAAGTGTGTTTTTTCTTTGTCCATCTTTCACATCGAAACAGAGTGACCGATCGAGTGAGATAGTTGGAGGACTGAAAAGTGACATACTATTTTTTACCGCGGGAGATTATCTCATTCCCACGGGAAAACACGTTATAATACAACACACAACAACTCATCATACTTATGTATTTATATAATATATAGTCTATGTATTCCATACTAACCGTTATAACGTACCTAGGGACGAACCCGAGCGAAGCGAAGGTGAGTCGATAGTAATATTATAAATATAAATGGCAACAAGAGACCCTTCCGCGCGAAGCGAAGGTCGTAAGTATGCGAAATCGCTATACTAATCGCTATCGCTTTGACGACACGTTTGGCTCAGTTTATAGTGACCCTACTTGCTGTGCCAGCGGTCGCGGGTTCGAGTCCCGCTGGGGACATTCATTTGTGTGATATTTAAAAGTTATATATGTGTAGTGTATCAACTATCTGGTATCCATAACACAGGCCTCGTAGCTTACCATTCAACCAGATGGTGCTGTGTGTTAATGTCCCAACATATTTATATTTTATATTTTATACGATTATTCGATTACTAAGTGAATACATCATATCTCTGCTATAACATGAAATCTTTTTTGTTTTCTCATGGCTCTTATACAATAAAAACGAAAAAATCCTGCCAACTACATTAAACTAAAGGAGAGAAAGAATTAAATACCACAATTAAATACATTGTTGCGACAGTGATTGTACTTTACAATTAAAGCCGGAATCATGTAATTAGAAAAAAAATAGATTCTTGTATCATTTAGTATTAGTTTCACGGATATTCAGTAGAAAACTTAATTGAATTGATATAGTTATTAACGTCTATTGTAGCCCAGTGGTAACGTTCTCGCTTAGTAACCAAGGGTAGTGGGTTTTTTTCTTATGAGTGTACTAAGCACGGACTTTTTATCAGTGGTTCTGTCTGATTTATTTATTTATAGTGTTTTTTTTTTTATATTTTAATAAACGTAGGTTTATACTTTTAAGCTTGACGGTTCATCTAATATTCGGTAGATTTTTGACTGATAGTCTAAAAAGGAAGAGACCTCTTTAAAACAGCCTTTTCTTAGATTTGGTTTCTTTGAATTTTGCCGCTGGATTTTACCTCAATCAGCTCTTAGGTGTGAAACTGATCGAGGACTGGAAGGATTCTCTTCAAGAGAACCCACTAGACATTCATGAGCGACTTCTAATATTTTCATGTGCGAATCATTATTATCGACATGATTACCACTTGCTTTACAATGGAGAAAAATATTGTGAGGAAACCTACTTGTGTGAGAGAACCTAACCAGTTTTTAAAAGACATGAAGTCTGCCAACCCATATTTGATGCTTTTTTAAATTAACCATACCTTATTTTTCCTCAACGCTTATAGTAATATTCCCAGTGTTATTTTATCATTACAAATCGCGAGTATTTAAAAGCTCATACCTCTATACTTATCGACACCTTCATCCATACATATATACGACGACACGTTTGGCTCAGTTTGTAGTAACCCTACTTGCTGTGCCAGCGGTCGCGGGTTCGAGTCTCGCTGGGGGCATTCATTTGTGCGATGATCACGAATAGTTGTACTCCAGTCATGGGTGTTTATATTTATAATATGTACATATGTATTTAAAGTTATATACGTATTGTGTATCACCTATCTCGTATCCATGACACAGGCCTCGTAGCTTACTTAGAACTAGATGGTGCTGTGTTTATGTTCTAACATATTTATTTATTTATATTTCATCATACAATTGAACCTGTAATATCCGGCAAATAAACAATATTAGCCAAACACATAACAACACATAACTATCATATATCATAGTTACTTGAAAGGATATTATTGAGTATAATTACTTATTAATTATTACAAAAAAGTGCAGCAATACACTGAATAAATAAAAAACTCGAAACAACGTATCCATTTATACTGCGTAATGGGTGACGTAGAGCGTAGCAGCTGTCGTTAGTGTCGACCTACTTCAATGATTTTCATGAGCTAATAAATAAAATATTTACAATCTATGGCGTGGTATGTTTTAAATATTTAATGATACTGATATTTTAGAGCCATTCACATAATTTAATGCTAATAAGTGAACTTGATTTTTTCTAGTGAAGTAGTTTTCATTTTGGATTAAAATAATCAACTACAAACACAGCACAAATTAATGTATTCAGCTCTTTTTAACGTCCCACTGCTGGGCACGGGCCTCCCTTTAATACATAGTCCACCACGCTGGCCAAGTGCGGCTTGGCGGACTTTACATGTCTTTCGAAAACTTGCTAGGTTCTCTCAGACATGCAGGTTTCCTTTCCTCACAATGTTTTCCTTCACCGTAAGGCAAGTGGTAATAATGTTAGAAATGATTCGCGCATGAAAATATCAGAGGTGCGAGACCCGGGATTTGAACCCGCCTCACTCGGTTTCCCAAGCGAGCGCGTTACCACTGGGCTACCACTACCTATGTACAAATGAATGCAACAGTATAATAATATAAAGCAAAACTTATCAAAATGTCTACTCTAAAACTTTTGAAAATAAGGTAAAAAAACAGTATAGAAAAAATTAAAATCTATGATTTAAGTACCATCCTTCATCGTCCGTTTTATTTGATTCTAGCTCTGTTTCATTACGTCTATAATAATCTATCAAAGAACGTCGATTCAGAAAATTGACTCATCCAGCTCTTAGTAAGTTTCTTCTCAGCGTTCTGTATTAAAATCTACATAAAAGCATTTACAATTTCATCTTTCCTATGTACAATAGTGATGATGTCCTCCTGACCGATTCCGGCCACGGCGGCCAATCTCATTGAGACTAGCCAACTGCGCAGGAGATATTATAGTGCACAAGTATACGCGCAGACACAAGTGCACTCTCTATTCCTGTCACTCTCATACTCCGGTGGGACGACTATTCGACACGACCGGTGAGAGTTAAGGCGCAGGACCGACGGCTTTACGTGCTCTCCGAGGCACGGGGGTGAATCACCGCCAACTTCCCAACTCCGGGCTGCTACTGAGGCTTACTAGACAGAAAGACTCAGTAACTAAACTTGGCCCGACCCGGGACTCGAACCCAGGACCTCCGGGTGTGCAGCCGTACATGCTAGCCACTACACCACTGAGGCAATAGTAATCTATACTAAAATACAAAATTAAAGAAGAGTCCTGAAATGCAAAGCAATTATACTTAAACTAACTGCTCACTCTCGCTTCGCTTGAGTTCGCCCCTAGCAAAAAAAACAAACCTATCCCACGGGAACCGTACATTTTTCCGGAATAAAAAGTAGCCCATATATTATTCCAGACTATAATCTTTATCTGTGCCAAATTTCATTCAGATCCGTTCAGCCGTTCTGGCGTGAAAGAGCAACAAACATACATCCATACATTCTTATAAACTTTCGCGTTCATAATATTAGTAGGATAATGCACGCGAGCAGAGTCGCAGGCAAATGCTAGTTGAATAACAGCAAAATAAACAAATAAAAATATATGGAAATCAATACGGTTAATTGATTTCACTGGACAAAGACGATTACAGAATGATTTGGTTTTAATTACAACTAATTAATAAATACATATGTATGTACATATATACATACATACATACAATGTATAAAACAAGGTTCTTTGAATAGTATAAAATAAAGTCGCTATCCGCGTCTGTCTATTTAAGTGCTTAATTCTTCTACAGTACGCAACGGATTTTGATACGATTTTCATTATTATTTAGAGAAATTCTTGAGTACAATTCCTTTTGTGATTTTTTTTTTGTATGGAATAGATTGCTTTAATACATGATAAGCATCAGGCATATATTATATTAGCGACTCACTCTCGCTTCACTCTGGGTTCGTCCCTAGACAAAAACAAATCTATCCCATGGGAACCGTACATTTTTCCGGGATGATATATAGCCTATAGCCTTCCTCAGTTAACGGGCTATTTAATGCAAAAAGATTTTTTCAAATCGGATTAGTAGTTCCTGAGATTAGCGCGTTCAACCAAACAAACAAACAAACTCTTCAGCTTCATAATATTAGTATTTTATAGAAAGTGAACAAATATCGATGTTGTAATAAACTCGTTAAGCCCGAGCGAAGAAGGACGGGTCGCTAGTTACTGTTATAATCAAATCGAGATATAATCAAATTGAGGGTGTATTTGGTAGTTTATCTTTCAGTTACGCGGCACCGGAGTAACCCATTAATGTTATTTGGATACAGATAATTTATAGCCACCGAGAGTCACAACCTACATACTTTATGTATGTATAGTCTAGCTAGTACATAAAGTAGAATATTAGTATGTAAACAAGAGTAGTTCCAATAGCAGTTCAGTCCTTTTTAACGTCCCACTGATAAGAACGGGCTTTCCTTCAATACGAGGGGGATCAGACCATAGTCCACCACACACATTAGCACATGAAAATATCACAGGTGCGAGACCTACTCTAGTATTTGAACCCGCTTCACTCGCTTTCCCAAGCGAGCGCGTTACCACTAGACTTCCACTTCCTTAATTATAAATAATCATAACCAATAAATAATCACAAATCAATAGAGTTTGATAATAAATAATCATAAAGCCATTAAGGTGTTTTTCCTACTTATTATTTGGTACGAGCTTCCATAATGCCATTCCTTACTCTAATTTCTGCTTTTTGGCATTGGACTGTGTAAAAGAACAATGGTGCATAATTATTCAAGATATCACGTAAACATATACTGTATACCTCAGGATTTAATAACACCTTTTTTGAATTTTTTTGAAGTACATCAAAAACAGATATAAATGAATTTATTAGTATATAGCGAAATATAAAGAATATATCTATACTAATATTATAAATGTGAAAGTGTGTTTGTTTGTTTGTCCTTCTTTCACGTCAATACAGAGAGACGGATTGGCGTGATTTTTTGTGTGAAGACAGTCGGAGGGCTGGAGAGTGACTTAAAGTACTTTTTACTGCGGGAGATTATCTAATTCCCACGGGAAAACACGTTATAATACAACCCACAACAACTTATCATACCTATGTATATATAATATAAGTCTATCTATTCCATACTAACCGTTAAAACGTACCTAGAAACGACCCGAGCAAAGCGAGGGTGAAACTCTAGTATTCTATAAATAAGTTATGTTTCGCCAACCACAAAAAAAACAACAACCACAAGTTACAAAAACTATCTATTTTTAAAGAGGAATGTAATTTAGATTCTAAACATTTACTTTATCATATGACAAAATTTAAACAATTTAATCTAATAAGAGACCTTATTAAATTTTTTACACAAATGATTTTCATCCGTATTACTAGAATAGAAAGATCGATGTTTGTTTACCCAGTGTTACCCAGTTTTAGTTTTCAATATCTTATAGAAGTAAGATATTTTGTATGTGTAACTTGATTCTGTTATGGGAAAGTACCAATATTCCATGTAAAAAAATATTATTAAAATATGATTCATGAAAGGTCTATCATAACAAGGAGAAAAATCTATATTTATATATTGACCGAGCGAGGGAAGCGTCTATGGTTCATATCTGGCATTTGCTTCCCTCTGTCAGTTTGTTGATACTCATCTACAGGTTGTATTTTACAACCAATCTGGACGAAACTTAGTACTCAGGTTTTCCGACTTTGTAGGATTTTTTTGTCATCGGGGATTTTTAATGCTGCTTTTTTTATTTGAAAGGTAATAACTTTAAGTTGATCTTATAAACATTTTATGAAGATCTGACGAGGATCTTGATGAGCAGAATAAATAGCTCCACAAAATACAGTTTGTGCTCACGAGGTCTACTATTCGCAGAACTACTAGTTTATTATGTACATAGATTACCTCTCTTTGCCATATTAAGTAATAAACGAGTGACTATTTTAATAAAGAGAATTATATCACATAGACAAATTTTAAATATTAAATAATTATTTTACCCATATATTATCTGTATCAAAAAATATAAATACTTATATTTCTATAAATAAAATAGATAAAAAACATAAAACTCAATTCAATAAATCATTCTGTAAATATTACTGGCATGAGACTTATTTATTGAACTGTGCATCGGTTTTCAGATGCAATTAAAATCGACTGTATGTTTTACGTGAACTGTACAAAAAGTGTGTTCACATCCCGAGGGATTTTAATTAACCGTCACCTGTTTTAACTTTTTTACGTACTGTAAAAAATTATATTAGTGAATTGGGCTTCTGTATTTCTGGAAATTAGAGTTAGTCGTTTTTAACTAACATAGCCCTAGTCTAGTGCCGATTGTACATCTTTTTTATTATTTACGTTAGTAACATTTATTGTTTTCTTTTTTTATATGGCATCACTATTTTTAAATGGTCTTTATTATTTCTATAAATATATATATATATATATATATATATATATATAATACGTAAATGCCTGGATGTCTTAAAGAATTAAACTAAAGAAATGTAATAATTGTATTAGATTACTGTATCATTACATTTAATCTATTTTATTCCAAGCTCTTTGTTTGGAGCAAACAAAACGAAGAAATTCCATTTGATTTTAAAGCAAATGCAAAATTACATAACCAGTTGCATAACCGCCTGCAATTTGAAGCTTAACTTTGAATGACAGCGGTATTTCCTTCAACTCTTGAACCTTGTTTACTGCTTTCATTGTATCTGTGCACAGAATTCCCAATAAATAGAGCTAAGCTAGATAGGATGGTAAATTTTATTTGAATATTGAATATCAAATGATGTTCCAACAAAGAAGTTCTTTACTTTCAATTAGCCAATTTAAGCAAACTAGTGATCGCCGCGTGGTTGAAAATCAACCATAATTCATTAAGTTATATATTTATTGTCTTGCGTATATTACAATATTAATCTATTCTCAATTTGACCACAGACTTTAACAATAAACAAAAGAGTATATATGCGTGTGTGTTTCAAATACATGCTAGTGTGTGTTATGTTTTTTTATTGATTTAATGTATTTTTTATGCATAATTAAAAAAATATTAGCATTCTGCACTCCTTCTCTATATAAACTATAAGTGTGGGAAATTTCATACTCCTCCGTCCGCGCAATTTTCGTAAGAAGGGCCACAAAGTTTTTGCTTCACGTATTAATATATACATAGATATCGTAATGATGTGGGAAATAATTTTCATTATAATCTAATTTCATTCTCGTATTAAAAAAGTTGTTATAAACTTGTAGAAATAAAATATGTTAGGTCGGCTAACCATTATTTCTCATTATATTTCTTATGTTTTGTAGCATTAAGCTTATACTTAAACTTATAATTAAACTATTTAATTTTTGCAACATCCCATCAAAATCTGACTTTCCATCTTCCCATAGAAATATATTTTAGGATGAAAAGTACTTTTACTTTGACCAAAATAGTACCTCTTTGCAAAAACATTAAACCTTTTTCACACACTGTAAATGCAGATATAAAGAACAAACAACTATTTGTATTTAAAATTACGAGGATTTTAGGATTAAAATATTCTTACCCTATACAGTATACGTATAAATTATTTATTTTTAATTATTTATCTCCATTATTTAAAACTCGCTTAAGATTCCAATGCAATACAAGAAAAATATAAAAAAAAATATATTTATTTTGCAGAAGTAAATAAATATTAAAATACTAAATATCTTTATTGATAACTTATATAATATCTCAGTCGAATCATCAGGTTGTAACAAAAAATCTGATGCAAATGATGATGCTTTAATTGTTAAATGTTACACAAAGGCTGTTAGTACGCGAGACCCTAAACCGAAGAAGAAAAGAAAACAAGCTAAAACGTCACTAACATTATTAGTTATTTGCCAAATACAAAGTAGTAAAAATAACTGAGTCCTAAATTTACTTAGATGAAGCCTAGAATATTGAAGAGCTATATTTTTTTCAGTATAAAGTTTTATCAAACATGGAATATCCTGATAGAGTACAGCGGTTATTTTTGGTCATCGGCGACGTTTTATTAAGCGATGATAAAATTGTTGAGAGCTTATGGCTCAGCACAAATGCATGTCGAGAAATGTTTTTTTGTCTTTGAATGTGGGGCCCCAGGCGCCGTAGTTCTTTTGCTCCTGTTTCTTAGTATCTTGGATATTGGATTGAGAGGCTATAGGTTTTCTGAAACAAAGAAAATAAATAATAAATAAATAAATATTTTGGGACATTAACACATAGCACCATCTAGTTCCACGGTAAGCTACGAAGCTTGTGTTATGAATACCAGATAGTTGATACACTACACATATGAATATAACTTTTAATACATACATATTATAAATATAAACACCCATGACTGGAGTACAAACATTCGTGCTCATCACACAAATGAACACCCCCAGCGGGACTCGAACCCGCGACCGCTGGCTCTGCAAGTAGGGCACTACAAACTGAGCCAAACGTGTCGTCTAAATAACTTTACTATTTGTAAAACTAATACTTTTTAGTACTCTATTTATTACAGTAATATCATAAAGCTGACGTTTAAAATTTTACAATAATATAGTTCATGCATCAGAATAACAAATAGGCTACTTTTTATCCCGGAAAAATGTACGGTTTCCGTGGGATAGATTTGTTTTTGTTTGTCTAGAGGCGAACCTGAGCGAAACGAGGGTGAGCCGCTAGTTACTAATAAGGGGCTCTAATAGAAAATGAAAAATAATAACCCATGTTTTAGAAACATGCATGGTTTAGCAGCAAGAAGCAACATTCAAATATCATATACATGTTTTTTATATTTTAAACAATTTCTCTATTCACACTTGCAGCTTAGAATACAAGATTGCGATGTAATGTACTCATATATTTTCCTTCAGAGGCGAGTGCGAGAAATGGAATACTTCAGTCCTTTTAATAAAACGTGATAGTGCTTCTATGAATATGCTTAGTGGCGATTGCATACAATATGAAGAAAAACATGAGACAATTTTAAGATATATTTTGCTCTTCAAGCCATGATGAAACGAATGTCATGATTAGTTTAAAATACTTAAGAGAAATAATAAACAATATTGTCTTCATCTCTAACAATAACAGTGATAATATAAATAATGAATCTTCTTTTGAAAATAAACTTAAGAAAAGCAATTTTCTTTAACGATATTAGAGAAATACCTACCATAACAATAATAATTACATTCAATTTTTTTAAAACGTATAGTTTAAAACTTTATTTATTAAATATTTTTATTTTAAATTATATTGAATTTATAAGCAGTAAACATGATGAGCTTTTTTTCGGTAACATTATAAAATATTTAGATAGCTATATATTTATTTTTACCCGACTACGGCGAAGCCCAAAAGTGGGTTATGTGTTTGACCTGTATGTACATCATATGTGTGTTGTTTATATGTATGTTTGTCCCATTCTATGTTCACTCGTAATTACTAAACTGCATAACCAATTTTGATGATTCAAACGTCGTTAGATTTGTCTTAATAACACGAATGTCATAAAATATATGGATATCATTAAAAATCAAAGTGGCGGATATAATTTTCTTTAAAAAGGACGAACTTTCCCATTTCTTACCCAAAGTAACTTCTTTAAGGGAAACATTTTCAATAATCCTTACTTTGTGCTCAACTTCGTAGTACCTATTAGGCACACACATTAGTAATACAGTATGTGGAAAATTTCATGTTTTTATAAGGCCGAGCAAATAAATCTAGACGTTGTCGATCAGAATAACTAGCAAGACATTATTTTTCTTTAGACTGCTAAACTGAGGTTGGCATAGTATCCAAAATTTATATTTGACAGTCGCAATAGCACAAAAAACATGAGCATCTGCATTATGACTCTTGTAGAGATTCCGTGGTAGAAAATTGAACGGAAAGCACCTTCGATACGTTTTAATGTTTTTAATTTATTATTTAATACATTTTAGTAAACAAATCTGGTGTTGTTTTGTATTCTAAGGGATAGTGAAGTTATAAAGTCGTAAAAACATTGAAACGTGCATCGAGTGTCAGCCAGCAACTTGTGGTGCAGACTTGCCTTGGGTCCGATGGCATCTTTAAACCTGCTAATACGATAAGACTAGTACGTAACCACAGTACTAATACAGAACCCTTGAAAAAGATTTAGAACTAAAAGACCCGTGTTTTACTGTGTGGCAGACGTAAATCTTGTTTTTAGATATTGGTTTAATACTTACAGAGATGTATAGATTTATGTATGTATCAAACAAATAATTGAATTTCATCTCTTAATATATAATTAGGTCAATTGACAAAGTAAAAATTGAGTTTTTCTAATCTAAACTAATATTATAAAGAGGCAGAGTTTGTTTGTTTGTTTGAACGCGCTAATCTCAGGAATTAGTAATCCGATTTGAAAAATTCTTTTTGCATTATATAGCCCATTAACTGAGGAAGGCTATAGATTATATATCATATGATATATAGTCGATCTATTCCATACTAACCGTTTTTTTTTATTTGAGTAAGTCTAATGCCCACAGACATATGTACGTCCGTGCCTTTTTTTGGGCTATTTTTATGTCTTGTTGTTATTTTTATTTTATTAGAGATGGATTCGTGCACGTACAATTTCAGAATCAAAAAATATTGCGAATAAAAAGAAAAGTTGAACAAAACTGTGGGATCGGGTGGACTTTAGGTGTCCACCCAAATGAGGCTAGTGTGTTACTACCATACTAACCGTTAAAACGTAGCTAGTTACTTATATGTAACTATAATTTATATTGGTTGTTATTTTCTCTGTATAGATTTAGATGTAAGTGGGTGGGAATCAGATGATAATAAGACAGGTGTTAATAACGATAGTGTTGTACATTCAGTTACATTTAAATATAACTAATGGCATAATCAATAATTTGTATGACGTTTTATAGTTATACGTTTCATGATTTTGTCTTGTACATGTTTGATTTTCATAATTATAATGTCAACTGTCAAATCTTTATAATCAACTAGCGACTCACCCTCGCTTCGCTTCGGATTTGTCCCTAAAAGAAAGAAATCTATCCCACGGGAACTGTACATTTTTCCGGGATCATATATAGCCTATAGCCTTCCTCAGTTAACGAACTATCCAATGAAAAAAGAATTTTTCAAATCGGATTAGTAGTTCCTGAAATTAGCGCGTTCAACCAAACAAACAAACAAACGAACGAACGAACAAACAAACAAACAAACAAACAAACAAACAAACTCTTCAGCTTTATAATATTAGTATAGATTTTTAGCTATAATTATTGGCTTCAATTAAATATATGCCTATATATGGTCTAAGATATAGATCTAAAGCGGTCTGGGTTGGGCATATCTTACGGAGAGAGGAAGGGAATGTTGCACAAGCGGCGTTCCAATAGCAGCCTGCCTGTCAAAGAAGACCTGGTAAACCAATTAACACCTGAAGGAGGTATATAGCGGCGGACCTTAGGTTCATGAGATACAACCCGCTAAAAGACAGACGAACGAACAGTGGAGGCTTACTAATAGAGTCCTGTTGGCACCCTTCGGTTACAGAACCCTAAAAACTTACTTGATAGGAGCAGAGACGTCGAATTGGTTGCATGCGTGTGTAGCCTTAGAGGCAGTTTTGCACTCGTCGCCGCGGGCCATGGTTATTGGTGATGGAATGACGGTGATGTGTGATGAAGAGGTTCGGAAGTAGGTAATCTACGGCACGTGCTGGAGGTGAGTAAGCACTGCGTGCTCGAGACGGTTCCCGGTGTTAGCCCGACGACTGCCCTTACGGGTGCACAAGTTTTTAGCGAGCCTGAAAGTAAAAATATACGTATTTATATATATTTTTAGTGAATATGCTATTGTAATAGTACCTATGTGTCTATAAAATAGTAAAACATGCGTCATAAACCCTCCCTTTAAGCTTTATAATATACTAGCAACTCACTCTCGCTTCGCTCGGGTTCGCCTCTAGAAAAACAAAAACAAATCTATCCCTCAGGAACCATATATTTTTCCGGGATAAAAAGTAGCCTATGTGTTATTCCAGACTATAATCTATCTCTGTGCCAAAGTTCATCCAGATCTGTTCAGCCGTTCTGGCGTGAAAGAGTAACAAACATACTCACAACTTTCACATTTATAATATTTATACAGATTTATGTACATATACCGGAGAAACATGCAAGCAGAGCCGCGGGAAAATTAGTGGACTATAAAATTGAAAAAATAACTTTTCTAATCTAACTGGTAGTTGCAGATATTTTACACATTTAAGTATATCTATACATATAATAAAATACTGAGTCAAATCTGTACATTACATATTTTTTGGAAAATCTTATTGAAATAGTCATTATTGATACAGAGACCGAATCTATAGTTTTTAGAATTTTTGTCTGTTCGTCTGTGACCGCATCACGAGAAAACCACTCGACAGATTTTGATGAAATTTGGTATGATGATAGCTGGTCATCCGAGTCAACATAAAGGATACTGGGAAAATATCTCATCTCTGAGAAATCTAAACTAAACGTTAAAACGTAAAGCTAGTAGTAAAGTCTTTATTATATTATATATTATTTTTATCAAAATGATATTATTGATAACCATCGTGACTTAATAGAATATATGCTACATTATACGTACGTATATATATATATATATACTAGAGTACATACTAAATGTAAATGTATATATGTGTATATATATATATATATATATATATACATTTACATTTAGTATGTACTCTAGTATATATATATATATATATATATATATATATATACGTACGTATAATGTAGCATATATTCTATTAAGTCACGATGGTTATCAATAATATCATTTTGATAAAAATACACTTTAATATTTAAGGACAAGTAATTTAAGCCAAGAGAATATCTAAACATATATACAGCAACAAGAGAATATCTAAACATGGCAACAAGACATAATATACATATTAATTAGCACATTTTGTAAAAACTGGAATAAACTGACTCAGATTCTGTCACTGATATTTACGATTATTACAAATTATATAATTTATATTGTGCTGTGATGCACAACAACTGGTTATACAAGAATAAGTTCTCACATTTTAGCTATATTTTATATAAACATATATAACGTTTGCAGCACGTGCCTATCGCATGGGAACAAAAACGTGAAACAAGATATTACTTTTAAAGCCATTTCCTTAGCCTACTCCGTAGGAATTCTATTTTTCTGGAGTTTGTTAGTTCAAGAAATGCAATATTTTTAATGTTAGCTCGAGAATGTCGCAATGGATTTGCTTTTTGTATAAGGGAAATTATAACATTCTCCATTTATTATTAAATAATAAAAAGACGAAATTAATAACATTCTCAACCAATGTTAAACTTGTTGATAATGGTGTAATATTAAATGGAGAAGTATTGAAACCGGTAGAGTCCACTAAATTCCTAGGTATTATCACAGTCTATAAAACAATACAGTCATCCAACGAAGCCGTCTAGACAGGGCAATCGTGCGGGGTGTGAGAGGTGAGACGCGGGTAGGCGAGCCCGAGCTGCATACATTTCTGCCGCCCGAATTAGTTAGCAGCTCGGGACACGACTTTAAGGGCTATCGCGCGTTTATTTTAATTTGTAAGCAATTAAAATGGTCCATACTACCTGTGCTATATTATATATTTTTTGCTAAAATTATTTATTAGGATGAGGATTTTTTACATAATTAAGTTTAATAACAGAAATTTCAAATCCAGTAAATCTAGAAACCGAAAATATTGTCCGTTGCCCATTTATGATAGGTGATTTGGAAATCTATTAATTACATTATATCATATAAAACTAACTTTGCTAAAAAATTTAAAATAATGATAAATTTATATATAACTAAATTCAATTTGACTTATGTAATATAATTTGCTAAATTTAATTTATTTATATTATAACTTAATTTATTTCATTCTAATTATCTAGTTATTCATTAAATTAATTATAATGTCACATAGAAATATTCATTAAATCAAGTCAAATAATTGTTAAACCAATTGTATATTTTATTTTTTATTAAAGAAATAAAAGGCTTATTATTATTATTATATGAAATTTTGTAAAACTCTATTTGAATTTGCCTCCACGAAATGCCTTTTTGTATTCTTTGCTATGAAGAACTTCGATAAATAACTAAATAATAATATTATATTTTAATTAAATTACAAAAAAAAACTGTAACAACCCTGCGTATTGCGAAGTACGCTGCGCGGTGTCGGCCTTTCTTCAAACATCAAAGGCGATAGCCCACTGTTATTTTTTAGTACACTGTGGTATTATCATAGATCCCAAACTGCAGTGGGGCCCCCATATTGAGGGACTAGCGAGTAGACTCAGCTTTGCAGCGTTCGCGGTAAAAAAAATTAAACTTCTTACTCATGTAGATACAGCTCGAATAGTATATTTTAGTTATATTCATAGTATTATGTCCTATGGTATCTTGGTGCCGATCCCGGTGACCCAGGGATAGATCAGGCACAAAACCGATTATTTTACATGCTCTCACAGAGGCACAACAGTGCTACACCGTCACCTCCCCAATTTTGGGCTGCTAAAGTAAATTTCTTGAGAAAAAACTCAATGACCTAACTTGGCCCAACCGGGACTCTTACATAAGACCTTATAATTTGAAGTCATTTGTGATTTTATACTATTCAATTATATCTAAACTATACAATATTCTCGTAAACGTTCTAACAGACACTATAATTTTATTTATTAATATAGATATAGACATTTGAATGTATATATGCACAAGCAGGTTTATTTATGTAGAAAACAATAAGGTCCTTTAGGTCGTACAACTGGTCTGACCACCTGATGCAATACTAAGCATCTATGCCATCACACTCATTTTAATACCTACTGTTTGTTTCTTCGCCTATTTTACATAATTTGCATAATCATATATAAAAATGAATTAAGAGCTTTGGAAAGCCATATATATAAAGCTATATATATAAAGCTGGACAATAAAAAACTCTTAATTAACTTAGCATAAGTTTTTACCTACGTAGTACTGTTCTTGCACGTGGAAATGGTAATTAACTTTAATGTATCTTTCATATGGTATCGAGAGAGATGATATAATATTAATATTTACTTGACCAAACTTTAATAAAAATACCTAAATCTTCTATCCTTATGAGCGATTTTTTTCTTGTAATTTCTATAAATCAGAAAATCGGTTAAAAGTCATGAATTTGGGTTTACAATTGGCTAAGATATCGTGTAAAATACACGCAAAACTTACTCATATTAGCATAATAACAATTATTTTTAATAAACTTTTTTACATTAAGGAGTTTTTATAATAATTTGAAGTGTTATCGTGTTCGTTATAATTTTTCTGTAAAGAAAAATTGAAACCCTATAATCTGTAAATCTCAGTCCTGTAGCTTTTGGCAACTCAATTTTCAACAAAATTTAAAGGATTATCCATTAAAAAAATATTATCTTAAAATTTAGGGAAACAGCTGTGTTGTTCAGACGCTTTCAAGTTTTAAATAGACTATGCTGACTTAGAAATGTACCCTCTAATTTAGGTCACAACGTACCAGTATGAAGTCTTCATAGCAAACGCAATGTGTATCTCGTTTTTTCTAATATATTTAAACGAGCAATTCTTGTATATTTATATCTTTATTTATTTATTTATACCGGCGATCTCGGAAACGGCTCTAACGATTTCGCTGAAATTTGGTATGTGGGGTCTTTCGGGGGCGAAAAATCGATCTAGATTAGTCTCATGTCTGAGAAAATGCATGTTTTCGAATTTTCATGCGGTTTTCTTTTGCATTATTCTACACAGAATATGGTCGATAATTTCTTACACTCGCCTACAAACATCGTGGTCGAGCGGTCAAGGCGCAAGTTAGACAACACAAATGCCCGGGATCGAGTGTCGGTCATAAAATAAAGTTTTTACTTTTCTTTAATCTAAAAATTACGATATTACAAAAAATACTGAATAGTACTGAATATCTTAGTTAATTACTAAAATTCAAAAAAATAACATAATTAAAATGTTGTGTGTTGAAGAAAATTTGAAAATATCTTAATCATAGGTAACCATTTCTATACTTAATATTTTAAATGTGAAAGTGTTTTTTTTTTGTTTGTTTGTTCTTCTTTCACGTCGAAATGGATTGACAGATTGGCGTAATTTTTTGTGTGAAAATAGTTGGAGGACTGGAAAGTTACATAGGCTTTTTACCGCGGGAGATTATCTCATTCCTACAGGAAAACACGTTATAATATAACCCAAAAAAATATTTATGATCAGAATTACTGGAAACTTGGTATGAATGCAATCTTCAATAGAATTAAATTAATACGTGTTTTAGCATTTTTTGAAATTCATCATCCTATAAGGGGTAAAATAGGGGATGAACTTTAGCGCGAGCGAAGCCGTGGGTTCTGCTAGTATGTATATGAAACAAAACATGTATATATAAAAAACTTCCTTATAGAATAAACAATCTATTCTTATCAATTTTGGACGTTACCAATCATATTAAACTCCATGTGCTTTATTTAGAAAGTTATATGATTATTAATTAGGTACAAAAATGATCTCAGAAGTATTTTCTTATATCAGGTTTTTAAGTTCAATGACTATGTTATGTCACGCGAGAGCCTGATGACAGCACGCGGCGCCCTCGTGTTCGAGCTAGAAAACCACTATTTTATTTGTCCGTTCTAAACATTAACCAGTTTTTAGAATAAAAATGTATTCTTTACATATTTCATTAGTTTTAAGTTATTTTTGTTTGGAAATAAATAAAAGATACATCAGTTTATAAAGAGATTATTTTTTCCAACAATTTCTAGATGCGTTCTGACATCGTTGTGTTGTTTATGAGTGAAAAAAATGAATGAAATGAAAAAAAAAATTATCAAATTTATGTGGAGCTTTATATTATTATTGTTCTGAAAACAAGTCTATGATACTTTATATCTAATCTTTTACATCAGCAGGTATACTCGTATAGATTTTATAATTAAAAAAATATTTTTTATTAAGAGTACTAATATTTCTTTAGAAATAACTTGTAAGGTATCCCTCGATGTTATACATTGTTCAAACAGTTTCCTTTCGAAAGAATCCTAAATATAGATTTAGTTTCAGCAGCACTACCTATTAAAGCAGTGGGTATCACTTTCTTAAAGCAATAAAACTAAATAAATAAATATATTGGCACATTAACACACAGCACCATTTAGTTCCATGGTAAACCACGAGACTTGTGTTATGGATACCAGATAGTTGATATACTACACATATATAACTTTAAATACATACATATTATAAATATAAACAAGACACCTATAACTGGAGTACAAACATTAGTGCTCATCACACAAATAAAACAGCGGGATTCGAACCCGCGACCGCTGGCACAGCAAGTAGGGTCGCTACAAACTGAGCCAAACGTGTCATTAAAGTAAAATATACATATTGCCATAGTAATGAAGTAGCTGAGCTTCTCTCACCGTTCTTCGGAAAAGATATAAAAATTGTGTTTCTTTTTTCAGAAAAGACTAAACTAAATACTAAATTTGATCCAAATCGTTAGAGCCGTTTCCGAGATACACGAAATAAATTTATACATATACAAGGATTGCTCATTAATTATTCTAATTTATGGTCCATCATAGTTTTACGCCAATGAGGTTTTGAAAATCTAAATAATTGTTCCCGGATTTTTTGACAGATATTCAATAGAATTCGACAGATTAAGTGAGAGTGGACGAGAGAACGTGCTAATCTCAGGAACTACTAATCCGATTGGAAAAATTCTTTTTGCATTAGATAGCCCGTTTATTGAGGAAGTCTATAGGCTTATATATCATCATGCTAATACTCAAGAAAGCGAAGCAGTAATCATAAATGTCTACGAATCGGGTAGACTTCCATACATCATTGTAAAACTGGTATTTATATCAGAATTTTGAACGCAGCCGAGGCCGCGAGCACTGCTAGTTTTGTATATAAGAATAATTAAGACTTAAAATACATATTTAATAATGACTAAACATCAAAAGAAGATGAAAGTAACTAAACTTTTTACACTAAAGATTACAGTTTAAAGGTTTTTAAACTATACTATATCTATGTCTTCTAACCGATAAACGATGTTTATTTTCAGCCTTTACTATACATAATTATTGAAAAACCGAAAACTAGAAAAATTTATCAATGCGACTTTATTTTAACAGGTAAACCGGGATGTTTTATACTCGATTAAAATAAAATTGGTGTTTTACATCATCACTAGCGACTCACCCTCGCTTCGCTCGGGTTCGTCCCTAGTTACGTTTCACTGCTGAACTGAGCTAAACGTTGATAAGTCAGCCTGTGAGTCGCGGGTAGTGAATAAAAATAGTAATTGCGAGTGTACCTTAGGTGATAGACATATAATATTGCAAACTTCCCTGTATAACTTTTTAAGACCTACAATTTTCTAGTACACTGTTGTGATGTATCTCTTAAGGTTCAGCCAGCGTTAGCCATATAAACTTCTAAGGACGACTCGATAGAACCAGTCATTGCGTTTTCCCGCGGGAACGAAAAATGTGCCTGTAGTAAAAGGTATCCTAAATGTTGACTCGAGTGATAAGCTATCACTATATAAAATTTAATTGAAATCGGTTCAGT
This sequence comes from Fabriciana adippe, assembly GCA_905404265.1. NCBI lineage: Eukaryota > Metazoa > Arthropoda > Insecta > Lepidoptera > Nymphalidae > Fabriciana > Fabriciana adippe. The sequence goes on from FR989993.1 coordinate 2,900,670, forward strand.
ACTTTTTGCGTGAAACGCGCACATCGATTTAACTAAGTTAGTTTTGCTATAGGTATAGATAAGAATAGGTATTGCGAGTGTATCTTGAGAGATAGACATAGACTGTTGTAAATATTTCTCTTGGCCTTTTCAAGATCTACAATTTTTTAGTACATTGTTTTGACGTATGTCTTAAGGTTTAGCCAGCGGAAGGTTTCTAAGGAGGACTCGATAAAATCAGTTATTGCGATATCCCGTGGGAAAGAAAGATTTTTCTGTAATAAAGAGTATCCTAAATGTTGACCCGGGTAATAAGTTATCACTTCACTAAATTTCGTTGTAATCGGTTCATTACTTTTTGCGTGAAACGCGTACAGACAAAGAGACAAACAGACAAAAAATTTAATAACTATTGTTTTGGGGTCTATATCGTACACATAATACGTTACAGTCATTGTTTTTGAAAAATATTTCATGTACAGATTTCGCTAAGTTACTGCTTTATTATAGTATAGACTATCGACTCACCCTCGCTTCGCTTCGGGTTCGTTCCTAGATAAAAAAAACTATCCCAAGGGAACAGTACATTTTTCCGGGATGATATATAGCCTATAGCCTTCCACATTTATTGGGCTATGTAATGCAAAAAGAATTTTTCAAATCGGATTAGTAGTTCCTGAGATTTGCTCGTTCAATTAAACAAACAAACAAACAAACTCTTCTTGCTTTATAATAATAAGTATAGATTATGAGAATAATTAAAAATGTACATATATATTAATCACTGCTCTAACAAGAAAACAGATGAAAGTGACGAATTACTTGCATTAAAAAATGAAACTTAATTATTATGGTAATTGCTTGGATTTAAGCTAAATTAACTGACGAATATCTTATTAGCATCATTTGAATTATTCTTAATCTGAAATCGGTAAAAAAAAATTGAAAGACAATTTAAATTCTCAGTTATTTTAGTTAATTAGTTAGTTACCCTATTAGTATAAAACACAAATCATGCGTGAAAAAAGGACAAATTAAGAAACTGAAAACCATACTTGTAGATGTAGATATTTTTTTTTATTTATTATTTTAAATTATTATTACTTTACTAGAGGCTCACCCTCGCTTCGCTCGGGTTCGCCTCTAGACAAACAAATACAAATCTATCCCACGGGAACCGTACATTTTTTCGGAATAAAAAGTAGCCTATTTGTTATTCTGATGTATGAACTATATTATCGTAAAATTTCATTAAAATCCGATCAGTAGTTTTTGTGTACTAAGCTATATAAGTTACTATAGTTTTTTAACTATCTCACGGGAACTATTTAATTTTCCGGGATGAAAAGTATCTATAATATTAACCGGGGATATAAGGTACCACCATGCAAAATTTCATTTAAACGAGTCCAACAGTTTCGGAGATTAGCCCGTACAAACAGACAAGCAGACAGACAGACAGAGAAACAAAAAATTTGAAAAATATCTGGATTTGTTCTATTTCTCTTCTTACATCCCCCTGACTCGGTTTTTAGCATTATTTTTCTATTTACAGACATTCAACCTCTACAATTTCATTATATGTATGGATTTAAGCAAAGTAATGGAATATTTAATAGAAAACCTATGTTTTCGATAAATACCTAACTTACAATATTTGAATTCCATTTGAATAATTGGAATTCCATCTCCCCAAACAAAACCATCGAGAAATTCAACAGATACTCATGTAACTGACTCACTTAAAAAAATATTATAATATATGTACATATAATATATATTTAAATCCGAACACGTTTTATAAGCATTAATCGTACGCAACTAACAAAGTATCAAACTAAGAATGTAAACAAATGTACTTTGTGTATTTTTTATTATAAATCAATCTTAACCTAATCTTATTTATTTGAAACTGCAAAGTATGTAGGTATGTCATTCGGATGACAATTCGATAATTGGTTCATCTGGATGCTGACTTGGTGTTGAAAATAGGAGATTTGAAACAAGAGTTTTTATAGGCTTAATAGAAACTCGTGGAACTATGACGTCACGTTTGGTTCAGTTTATAGTGTCCCTACTTACTGTGCCAGCTTTCATTTGCGTGATGAGCACGAATATTTGTACTCCAGTCATGGGTGTTTATATTTATAATACGTATGTATTTAAAGTTATATATGTGTAGTGTATCAACTATCTGGTATCCATAACACAAGCCTCGTAGCTTACCATGGAACTAGAATATTTATTTATTATTTATTTATAGTTTATCTCGACATATATTTTATCGAGGCTAATACAAAACACTTGGACCGAATATGTTAGAGCCAGAAGGTATATATGTATAAATAAACGTGTTTGCGGTAAATATGTCAACATCTTACAATTAGTTATTTTAATTATAAACCGGTTTTTTTATTATGTGGAAACCTTAGAGGAAGCCTACGTACAAAATAATTTACCTATAACAACTAAAATCATAATAATATTTCAAAATTTGCAAAATTTGCTTATAAAAATATATTCATATGTACTACATTAATATATAACAAAAGTACATTTTTAATATTACTAGCAATCGCCGCGTGGTTGAAAATCAACCATAATTCATTAAGTTATATATTTATTGTCTTGCGTATATTACAATATTATATATATATATATATATATATATATATATATATATATATATATATATATATATGCAATGATGTTACTTTTATAATCTCATTGTATAGGTATATGCGTGTGTATGTCAAATACAAATAAATAAATGGTAGCGTGTGTAATGTTTTTTTTTTATTGATTTAATGTATTTTTATGCATAATTTTAAAAAAATATTAGCATTCTGCAATCCTTCTCTATATAAACTATAAGTCTGGGAAAGAACAATGGCAAGTTTTTACCTGAATGTTTTTAAAACGTCTAAGTTTAGGACATATACAAATCTGAATTATTTAATTTGCTCTTTTTTTTCACGGCGTTAGTTTTACATGACAAAGCCACGGAGAAATGTTTACATAATAAGCTACTAATTGATTGTTTTTATGTACTTCCGGCTTCGCCATTCGTCAAAGATGATGTAAAAATTGTTGCCACAGACGAAAATGAAATGCCGTATTTATTTTAAAATATTTTTATTAAAAGTCTTATGTACATAATTAAATAATGATCTATGTTTTGTTCATTAATCTTACAGTTTTACATATAATGGAATCATTATATGTTAAGCTGTAAGTTTAATTGAAGCTATTAGAGTTAGTACAGTAATTAAAATAATAGTAATAGCAACACAACAGATGACAATGAGATTGACTTGATAATAATTCATATTGACATATTATTTAGATTTTGTATTTTATTTGTCATCCATGATTTTACGTATGCCTCTGACTACTACGTTTGATTTTGCTGTTACTGTTCCATTTTTCTAGATTATTTTAAGTATTAATTGTCGCTTTGCCCATGGACCCCTTTTTTCTGCCCCATACGACGACTTGTGCATTCTCTCGGACGATCGCCAGTGTATACCTACGACTAATACTGATTTCTCCTAACGGACTCGAAGTAGTACCTTATTTCATCCATGATAAAGAAATTAAAAACGTAACTTATATGTATTGCTAACGTACTTTTTTTAATTTATAATATTTAATTTATAATATTCGATACAATGATCAGTGACAACTGTCATTGCTAGGTAGGTTTGTAACCGCAAATCATAAAATAAAAATGCTAATATCTTTTTTTTGTGACTTCCTAACAAGACAAATCTTTCTGGATAAACTTGTGTTATTTAATCCCTATCGTTTTAGCATTTTTTCATTTCTAGACGCCTCAAATGGATATCAGGTAAAAGGTTGTATAGAGACCTGCCATTGTTCTTTCATACTCCTCCATTCGCGCAATTTTCGTTAAAAGGGTACCTACAAAGTTTTTGCTTCATGTATTAATATATAGATAGATGCTACTTTTTGACAAAATTTATAAACGGAATAAAAATCTGTCATCACATATTATAAAACAAAGTCCTCCGCCACATCTATCTGTCTGTCTGTTCGCGATAAACTCAAAAACTACTGCACTGATTTTCATGCTGTTTTCACAAATGGATAGAGTGCTTCTCGAGGAAGGTTTTAGTATATAATTTGTCAAGTTTTTGTATACATTGTTATTTTGAAAACGATGCCTAAACCCTTTGAGATATAATAAAATAATGTATGGTGGAATTGTGTATCTTATATAGGTCTATAAAAAAGTCAGCGATGGCATATGTCTATCTCTTAAGGATACCATACTATATCCATTTTAATACTTTAAAAAATTTGCAATTATAATGCGATAATATAAAAGCTATTTACACAAATACGGTATTATTCCTTATCATTTTAAATAAGTTAGAGGCTTTAAGCATTTTTAATACACATTATTTTACTCTTACACCATATAATTTAAATGACTATCTTAGGAGTAATCGCTAAAAAATTACGGACGCGAGAATAAAATTTTAAGCGCCTCGCTTCGCTTGATGCAATCGCCGACCCTCTCCCCGCACCGTCTTGCCTACTGTTTAGCTAATTTTTGTATGTTTTTAATGAATGAACTCAAAAACTACTGGACCGATTTAGATGAGATTTGTCAAAAAGATAATTTGATATCCTGGGAAGGACATAGGATATTTTTTATTCCGGAAATCATTCATTAAAGGATTGAAAATGGGGATGAAAGTTTGTATGGGGAAGGCAGCTAGGGACGAACCCGAGCGAAGCGAGGGTGAATCGCTAGTATTATATTATAGCTAGTATAAATAAAGCAATATATTAAGATTTTTTATTAACCAAACTATGTGGATTGCGCAAGCGCATCCCATAAATGAACACTGAACAAAATCAATTAATTAAATAAATCTTACTAACCTTGGTAAAAATTTGTCGGTGATCGCAAATTTTCTCTTCGATTTTGTCATTGACACCCAAATTTCCGTATAAAATAATGAAATAACGTATAAACGTAAAGAATTTAGCGTCCGAATGAACCGGGAACCAATTCCGAACTGTGACCGGTTGCTTAAAGCCTGCATTTATGTAGTTGGACTCGTTTTCGTTCTGGTTGTTTGACGTCACGGTCCTTAACAATATTAGTAGGAAAAATATTTTTTTTAGATGAATTTTTCCCAAATGTTAAATTAACATTTAAAGGATTTTAATTTTATTTGGGAAGAATAAATAAATGTTTGTTGCTTTACGGCTTTATATTATAATATTCGATAACTCGCTCTAGTCCTTGAATCACACTTGTATATGGTTCCAACAGATTGAAATGATTTTACCGTTTAAGATAAACATTTTTTAATGAAAATATATATATATATATATATATATATATATATATTGTATATTAATAGAAATATTTTTTTAACTATTCATTAAGGACGTATGATTTTTGTTTTATATCTATTATATACAAATTAAAAAGTATATACAAAGCTTCACATAATACTGTAAATACTTTTAGACCGACTTTAAAAAGGAAAATTTAAAAGGGCGTTATAGGTACTCGTACTTGTGTATTGATTTACTATTTTTTTAAATTTATTAATAGTTTATCCTCATCAATCGATCTATAATTTCAAGAAAAATCCACAATATATTAAAAATAGGAATTAAAAAATCAAGTGGAGCTGTGTTGGGCACACCGCCGTAGGTTTAACGTAAAACGTCTATTTCAGCAAGTCGCTTTTAGTATTAAAGATTGGAATAAAAACAAAGTTGACTTCGTTCTAATTGTTTTAATACTATACTGACACTGAATACATAGTGTATATAAAGTTCTTTCGATTAATATTAGATAATATATTTCTTTTTAAATTGATCTGTGATATGACAAATAAAAAACAATAAGGCTTTGTGTACTAAGAATGCCTTGGTACTTTGAGACGCTTTCTGCTCTCCTCGCTCGCTCAGCGCCGGACGTTAAGTTACCTATGCGTAACCCATAACCTACTCTTTCCGATGACATCCGTGATTTACATTTCCGGCTAGCTACAGTACGAGCTGAGGCCGACATATTGAATTTTTATATTTTTTAAACACTTCCTGGTTATTATTTCCTATATAAATTACTAATATTGTCCAAATTACAAGTATTTTTATTTAAATCAATCGGTCGGAATCAATTCTATAAACATATTATAAAATCACGGCGCTATCACGTGTGGGCCGTGAGTTACACCGAATAGAAAGGAGAGAGAACGGCGATTTCGGTTATTTTGCGTAGGGCCCTATCCCAGCGAATCCACCCAACTCTGCCGCAAAGTCAAACTTACAACAGTGTGCTGACTGTATAAGCTAAATAATGACACTAGATTTATGTTTCTAAGACTAACAGTTTTGTAATTATGAAGGTACGACGATATAGACAATTTCGTTACGGTCCACTTTTCTGACCTGGTACCCTGTTTTGGTGTGGTTTTAAAGACGTTTCACGTCCAAAAAGGAAAATAATCTAGATGGAAAACATAAAAAGAACATTAATTGCACCCATTCTGTATATTCTCCTTCCTATAAGACGGGGAACAAGTTTGGTGTGATTGGGATATGGTTATGGTGATTGCGACCTAGACATGACGGACTAGACAAATAGGTGAATCTGCGGACGGCAGTTAGTATTTAAAAAAAGTTTGAATAATAAAACAAAATGTAAAAACCTATTCTACATAATGTTGTTTATATCAAACGTGTTGCTGATCATGTCGCTACTTGATGTACACTTGCAAAACTACTATTCTATAATATTTTTAATGAACTTTTATCTTTAATCATAATATTATCAAATCGAAAGTGTTTTTATTTGTTCTTCTATCATATATAGAGGGGCATATAAACGTAATTTTTAGATAAAAAATAGTTCAACTGCCTGATCTCTATTTTAAGTGTAGTTATTGCTGGTTTGTACGATTACAGATAAGGAAGTCCTGGATTCGATTCCTATCAAACCAAGTGCAGTTATTGGCTTCTTATGTTAAGAAAATCTCAGTGAAAACTAGGCTTGAGAAGTTCACTTGAAAAGGACTCTTGTGCCTCGGGAGTTCATGTTGTGTTTGCGCGCACACTTATGCACTTTAACATCTCCTAAGCAGATGGCTAATTTCAGTGGATTGACCGCTGTACCACAAATCTGTCAAAAGGCAATTATTATAGAGAACGACGAGAGCGATACCTTAACCCATAATCGAGCCTACTACCCTACTTAACTTTGTTTAGGCATATAACACTCATGATTCTTATAGGTCACAATTTCAAATATTTATACGATAACATTTTTAACTCTTGTGAGCTAATTTTATCTCTTTAGAATCGATTTTCAATCATCGGACAAAATATCGAGATATAAATTACAGTATTACAATTAAGTTAACATAATAGTATGTACATATGTTATGGTATATAGTATGTATAATATTTTATTATATATTTTTATATAATTTATTTATTTAATTATTTATATTTGAGTAACTGCACTTTAGCCTTCTTCTTAATACTATCTCTCTAACTCACTTAGGTTGATAGGAAGAGATCTCTTCTGTAGATAAGTCCACCTTTGCTAACTAATTTTATTGTTTGTTAATTTCTGTATTTTACGTATAAGTGCAATAAAGAATAGTATAAAGTTTAATTCTTTTACTGTTATATTCAGCTATCTTATATTTTAATTAATAGAAAGTGTTACTTTCATCCAATTTTAATATAAAAGTGTAATAAAATCCTAAAATGATTACTTAAGTGTTATCGGTAGACCAAAAAATTAAACTGGCGGTTCAATTCCCAGTAGAATTTCGAAGTTATTGAATTTTCACGTAAAAATCGCGACTGCATAAAAACCGAGCTGAAAAGATGGAAATGAGATAACGTTGGAAGTGGAACATACTAGAATATATTTACGTATAATGGAAATCTTCTATTTTCTTCGATAGTTTTTAAATTGTATTCAAATTAACTGGAAAATTCAAGTACACTAAAATTTATTATTACTAGACGTCGTATTATATGCACTATCAAAATGCCAAAAATGCATGCAAATATGCACTAAAAAAGGGCGAAATATGCACAAGATATGCACAATTAAAATACTAATTCTTATCAAAATTTACATTTATTTTCTCTCTCTAAAATATATGTATATACCTACTCGTAATTCTTGTTACAATATACAATAACATATTGCTAGAGCTTGGTGACGTTGTCACTTAATATTAATTTGTAGGCTGATAAATACGCTAACACTTCACTTTCTTTATTCCTTTAAGACTTCTTTATTCCTACAGAACAGCGTTTAATTTGCCACGGACCTCTTCCAGTAGTCAACTCAGAAGTGTGTTAATCTGTTTACTGATTTTTATTTTTCAATATTTCCAAGGACTTGCACAGAGGACGGAGTGTAGTTCCTTGTCTCTTCACGGTAATAAAGCACGCCTCACACATTTAACTACTGAAATAAGCACTATAAATGAAAAAGTACTAAAATATGCAATAACGCTAAAAAAAAAATGCGTTTTATGCATTTGCATATGCAAATATACAAATACATATAATCCGATGTCTAATTATTACTAACTAGCAGAACCAGCGGCTTCGCCCGCGATCAAACTGCGAAAAACATAAACTTTTTCGCAATACATACTTTATTACTTGCAAAAATATGTATAAGATGTTAAGCGTATATTCTGTAAATAAATTTACTCTACTTTATATCCCACACTTGAGCCATGTTACTCTATTTAAATATATTCAACAACTCAAACTTCACCGCCCTGTTTTATCCACTTAGGTACTGAATTAAAAAAAAATCTACAATACATGTTTATTTAATTGTATTGAAGAGCAATAATACCAAGTTTCAAGTAATCCTGATCATAAAGATTTTTTTCCTTATATAAACAGCACAACCCCCTTTTATCCTTTTAAGAGATGAATTTCGAAAAAAAATATATTTGTATTGTTTTAGTTTTCATTTTAAAGTTAAATACCATTTTTCGTGCATCAATAACAGAGTTTCATACAAACTTTCATCCCCTATTTGACAGCCTTATGGGATTTATTTCAAAACATGCTAAAATACATATTTATTTAATTGTATTGAAGAGCATTAATACGAAGTTTCAAGTGATTCTGATTCTGAAGTGATCATAAATAATTGTTTGCCCATATAAACTTCATTACCCCTTTTTCCCCTTTTAAGGGATGAATTTCGAAAAAAATCGAATACATATATTTCTTATTTTACATCTTAAAGCTAAATACCACTTTTCGTGCATTTCGTGTTAAGAATAACAGAGTTTCATACAATCTTTTATCCCCTATTTTACGCCCTTAGGGGATGAATTTAGAAAAATCCGTTCTTAGCGGGTGCCTACATTGTATAAGGAATATGTCCTCTAAATTTCACGTTTCTACGACCAGCGGTTTAGGCTGTGCGTTGATCGATCAGTCAGTCAGGACAAAGCATTTTATGTATATATAGATGATTCGTCATTTCGTTCATTCATTCGTCGTCAAAATAGGTCTTTTATATAAGAAACTTGAACTATTTTTAGTTTACTCTATAATACCTCACCCGAGTATCATAGAGCTAGCTCGTTTCTTAGACAAAGTGGTTTAAATTAAAGCTAAGATGACTCCAGAAGCCATTAAATGCACGTGTCGCAATTAACTAAGGGGCATAATCTTCTGGTGTGCCGCCAAATTGTAGCCATAGCATTTAGTTTATATGAGATTACCAATATGGACGAGGACAACAAAAATTAAGTTATCAATATTTAAAAGTTGAAGGCAACTTTGAATTTATAAGTAAAAGCGAAAAACCCTTAGAGAAGTTACGGGTCAAACCTATAATAACTAAATTAGATTTTAGAAAAATATTTTCCGAATCAGGAATCGAAATTGTTATCGATGAAACAAAGTTAGTGTCGCTTTTAAAGTTCAAAGTCTTGAAAATAATTGCATATAGCCAAAACTTTTTAAGAAACAAGCTCCTTTTTAAGAAACAAAATCCTTTTTGAAGTCGGTTAAAAGTAGCAAAACAATGGCTTAAAAGTCAGCTTGCCTGAACATTTTACTATGTATTTTATAGTCAAAAATTTAGTGGTTTTTCGGTCTTACTAATGAAACCTCAGGTTAGTTCATGAGTTTCATGTGGTTTTAGTAAATGTGAACTACTTCTGTATACTAACGTGTACCTACTGCATTTAGAATTTATACCTCGGTTGGTTATATTCCTTTAATTCATTTTAATCTAACCTTGATAATTAGCACCAAAATTAAGTCACGAAAAATTATCAGCCTATATTTATTTCCTCTTCAAGTATTTATTTATTCAAACAACTTCTCTCTCAATTCGTTATCCATTTTCCATTATTTTTATATTCTATATTTTTCACTCATAAAACAAGGCAGCTTAAATTAGACATTTCATATAGGGTAAGTCCGGGAGAGACGCCCATAAGGGAGAGACGCCTAATAAATTAAAAAAAAAGCGAGTGAAGCGAGATCCCGGGTCTCGCACTCCTGATATTTTCATGTGCGAGTCATGAGTGGGTAGTACTGGCTTTTCTAGCCGGTGAGTCCCACATAACCACCTGTACGTCAACAGATAGTATGTATAAATGCACAAAAAAAAATATTTGCGTCACTACGCAAAGTACAAATATAAACGACTCTCACACGTGTGGAGAGTATTATAACGCCACTAAGAAGAAATGCGACTGATTATAGTGTGTTCATTGTGGTTTCATGAAAACTGCAGTGAAGATTCAGCGGAATGCCTAAAGTATAACGTCTGTTTATGCACTAATTACTCGTGGGCATCTATCCCTGACATCTATAGTCAACTAACCCACATGTCTGGGTGAGATGCCTATTTTCTATTATTTTTAAAAAACAATTTTTAATCTAAAATATATTACACAATAGTTCCAAATTTAATCTAAATGGCATAAGTAAATATTGAACTAAAATAAACTATGCTTATTTTATGTAGTATCTTACACATATAATTAATATTAATAGTTTTTTAAAACTATAGGCAACTCTCCCGGACTTACCATATTAAAATTTCATTTAAAGAATAAAATACTAAGTTTATTTTAGTAAATTTATTTAATCTGTGTAAGGCTTTATGATAATCTCCTCAACTCTTCTCTTGCGGTGATTATAAATCCATTCCATTAACAAAACTGTTGTAGCGGAGAGAACACCTGTTAAATATTCGTTAATATCAATATACATATGTGTGTATACTCTTTTAAAAAGACGTAAGAATCTTAACAAACTAGATTTTAATAGAAGAAAGTATAAGATGAACAGTGAACTCAGACCTTACTTCTTATGAAGTGTTTAATATTAATAAACATTATTATAACAATTAATTAATAAACATTAAAGTAAAAATAACATAAATAAGCAGTCCACACATGTGATAATGGATGAGCCAGGTGAAATAACGATGAGATAATAAAAAATATCTCATCAATGAAAATAATCACTATGGTTTGTTAACCAATGTTAAAACGATTTAAATCATTTTTAAAAATAATCATTAATCCTCTCTAACTTATACTTCTACTTATTGTTAAGGCGGTCCTTCACCGGGAGCATTCGCCTGTAATGTAACAGTTCAGATTCGAGCATTACATAAGTGAGAGAGAAGAACTAAGCGTTAATATTAGTAATGCTCAGTTCTTCTCCCTCACTTACATAATACTCAAATCTGAACTGTTACATTACAGGCGAATGTTCCAGGTGAGGGACCGCCCTTATTTTAAAAATTCATCTTAAACCAGTCTAGCGACAAGACCTCTACCTCCGCCGCTGTCACTTCGTCATCATCATTTTCTTTCTTCTTCGAGATTTTCTTTTCCTATTTCATCTTCAAATAATCGTCTATCATATTAAATTTAGATAATTAACTATTAATAAACTTAATTACCAAAAAATAACACAAAGAAAGATCCCTGCATATCGCTAAGATTTACGGTGTGGTTGTTGACTTCCTCCACGGCAGAGGTCTTCCAACACCGGTCACGCTTAGGAAGGTAAGCGCTCAACCACTTCGAGATGAGCCCCGCTTTGTGCATACGGTTTAATCTAGAATAAAATTCTAGATTTAGTATTCTATTTAAAGTACTTATTAAAGAAGACCGACTTTTGCCATTAAGCACAGTATTTGCTGATAAATAAAATAAATAAATATGTCGGGACATGAGCACATAGCACTATCTAGTTCCATGGTAAGCTACGAGGCTTGTGTTATGGATACCAGATAGTTGATACACTACACATATACGTTTAACTTTAAATACATACATAATATAAATATAAACACCCATGACTGGAGTACAAACATTCGTGCTCATCACATAAATGAATGCCCGCAGCGGGACTCGAACCCGAGACCGCTGGCACAGCAAGTAGGGTCACTACAAACTGAGCCAAACGTGTCATCAACTGATATTAGCTTTTCAATTTTTTTGAAAAATAATGGATATGATATTTGTACATTTTTTTAGTTTTTAGTGACATTGTTACTGTGAAGAATATTAATACATACCTATTAACATGTCTGGAGCAAGGAAAATATGAAAGCTATCATTTGCATAGTTTTTACAAATTTCAATCATGTCGATTGTAGAGCATTAATATTATAGATTCCCAAAAATATATGAACTACTCCTTGCCCGCAACTCCGTTTATTTATGTAAATTAAAAAAAAAAACAATTTTACTCTCGTACACTATGTTTTTCTTTATTCTTTCTTAACTCATTCAGTTCATAAGGACCTGGGTTCGAGTCCCGGGTCTGGCCAAATATATATATTTTTTTTCAATAATAGCCGGGAATTAGCTGGGAAGTTGGCAGTTTTAAATCCTCGTATCCCAGAGAGCACACACAGCGTGCTTTTAAACTATACCGCGCAAATTTCTAGATTTAATAAAACTTACTTCTCTCAGATCTTAATAACGGCTACGAGGAAATTCATACTTACTCTTTATTTATAACAGGTAGGTACGGGCTACCTGCAGGCACTATCATCGCTACTTGCTCATCCATGAATTCTTCTGTACCTATAGAAATTTATATATTTTCATATATTATTGTAAAAATAATTGTATTCATTAAATTATGAATTCCTCATCAGTTTTTCTCAGCAGAACTGCCTTCCAAGCGGGTGGTAAATTCTTCACGGACTTACATATTTATTTAATTTAAAATGTAAAATCGACCATTCAAAAGTGCTTATAAAAGTCCTTTTGAATCTATACTAATATTATAAAGCTGAAGAGTTTGTTTGATTGTTTGTTTGTTTGTTTGTTTGTTTGTTTGTTTGGTTGGTTGGTTGGTTGAACGCGCTAATCTCAGGAACTACTAATCCAATTTGAAAAATTCTTTTTGCATTAGATAGCCCGTTAACTGAGGAAAGCTATAGGCTATATATCATCCCGGAAAAATGTACGGTTCCCGTGGGATAGATTCGTTTTTGTCTAGGGACGAAACCGAAGCGAAGCGAGGGTGAGTCGCTAGTAAAATATATTTTGATTTGATTTCATTAGATTCTTTACTTACGAGTCTTATACCTGTATACTCACTATACAACCAGAGAAATTCCCGCTAATAGGAACTTGGTATATTTCCAAGTGCTTACTATAAGACTTACTTAAAGAGAAGTCGCATGTGTCAGTTCTCAGATTTTCAGCCCTCATGAGATAAGTGAGCCGCAGCTTCCAGTCTATCAGCGCGTGATGATTATTGCGGACCCGATTTAATGTTTCTGTGCCTTCGAAAGAGTTTAATAATTCAAACTTTGTATTTAATATATTCAAATATACAGCATTACAAATAAGAGGTAAATAATATCATTAGCTTAGTTTGTGTAAGGGTTCTGTCAAAATATGTGCTTTCCTCAATCAGGAATTAAACCTATAGGTCTCTAATGTAAAAACAATTACTTTGACCAACTAAATTTTTGTGTTACTATTTTAAATAATAGTTAAAAGCAATTATAAGTATGTAGATTTTGTACAAAGATGTTTATAACAATATTTTCAAATATTACAAAACTTCAATCTCCAATTTCCAAACGTAAATCTGTCAAGAACGCAACAAGTTTTCCAGTTAAAGTTGTATGTGAAATAAATGTTCTTACCGGAAACGAGGCTGCCTTCAACTACGTTAATGCCGCTAGTCACTTCCGCCCCTTTCAGTAGAGCCGTGTACTTTGGCTCGTCAGAATGCTATGAATTTACCATTTCACATTATTATTTTATTTATGAATTATTTATGAAATACTTTGAAGTTTTGCCTTATTTCATGGAAAGACTTGAAATTATAATATAACTCTCCTTAAAATTCTATTATTTATTTATTTTAATAAGATTTGCTAGTGGTTATTACGTGTTTTACAAGAAATCATTTAAATTAAATAATTAAATACAGCACAGTTATGCATAACCGTTTGAAAGCAAACACAAGTTGCATATTCCTGTGCCCTTTTCTCAATTTTGAAAACATAGTAATAAATATTCTAGATTAATCATTAGGTTAAATAAATTAAATAAATTTTGTTTGAAAATTGAAATATAATTGAATTAACGGACAGTTCAGTGCTTCAAAGACTTTCGCAAAAACACTAAGAATTGCTTATTTTTACTTTAAGCTATAATCTTTACTTTAAATCTTGTTGAGGATCTTTCAATACTTATCTACGGTTAGTTAACTATCCTAACTATGTAGGTAAATACCCAAATAAGTAATAATCCTTTACCGGTGTTAATTAATAACTGTTAAATTTAACCGATATTCGCTAATTGATATGCTTCGGGCAATATCGCTATGAAAACTATTTGTTACAAGGGCACATCATGAACATTATAAAAATCATATAACTTTTTAATAAATCAAAATAAATCCACACTAATATTTCAAATATACATAACTCTGTCTGTTTGTTACCTTTTCATGCGTAAACCGCTGAACAGATTTTGATGAAATTTTGCAAGAAGTAACATGTGGATTAACATTGACTTTTTATCCCCACTTCGTTTACAATGCAAAGGAAATTGGGGGCAGTGACTAGTTTTTAATATATATATACATATATATATATATAATTATACATATTGGCACATATGTACCTTCAATTGTGTCTCCAAAAACGATCCCTTAATAAGAGACCAAGTGTAGGTCTTACTTTCCAATAGTTCCGATATAGTTGTAACAGGTATTTCGAGTTTGGGGAAAGTGAGAAATGCCACCAAGTTCCCAGAATACGTGGTGACGACTATTAATACAACTATCCACCACGTACCGACCACGAGACGTCCACTATCAGCACGAGGCAGGTACATTCCTCCTTTGGAATTAAATACATATTTTAAATAAATAACTATAATGAATTTTCATTATAATATAATCTGTCTGTATGTACATCATATAATTTTCCTAAACAATAAATAGTAGAATAAATTAAGGCATGATATTATATACTGGTTGGTGTGTTTGGTTGTTTGTTCCGTCTAATATTGAAAATGACTTTATTTTAGTTAGATTATTTACATTTTTTATGGAGACATAAGCTAACTAGGTATAATGCCAAAGTATTTGAGGAATATTTTATTTCTTCCAAAATTTTTGTATGTGTATAATGTATTAATGGAATCTGGCTTATTTTTATATTTTCCATAGCATCCCATACAAAACACACTTAAATAAAATAGTTAAATTCACATTTCACAATTTAATTCGATTTGAAAACAGATTGACTGGAAGAGATTTCTATTATAGATAAGTCCACTAATGCTCAATACTTTTATCCTGTTAAACTAAATGTACATACACAGTAGCAGTGCTTTACATATTTACTACTTGATATATGAATATAATAAAACCATTCAAGTATATAAACAAGTTACTTTGGGATCTCATACAGATGATGCAATTTTAACTAAATATTACATTCTATTTGCAACATAATTACATATGTACATACATATTAATATATTACCTTGTTGAAGCAAAGCGCCATAAATATACCATAGGCAGTTATGTATAGTGGACAAACCCCCCTCGCGGGTGATCTCCATAGCATCATAATACGGACTCAGTCGGTGAATGATGTATAGCGTTGGACCCATTAAAATTACTGCAAATCCTAAACATAGCCACGTCTAAAAGATGCGAAGTGTTTAAAATACAATAATTTTAATATTATAATGAACAAGACTTTAGCTTAATTAACGAGATGTTATAAATATTTTTTAACATTTGTGATTAAAGACAATTATACAGAAGGAAGCTATCGGAAGGCCTAATAAGATGATCTTTAAAATATTGGATTACTATTATACTAGAAAGAAGGACTAACAAACATACACATATACATACAAGCTTTCACATACTATATAACTTTTGATGGTAAAAAACTAGTTTTTTACGCATATGTCTAACGTAGGCGTCAAGACATAGCAATCCACTGTCACACATACTTTTATATGACAGTTGGGATATATGATATCTAGGGTATATGGGGTATGTAATGGCTTCACAAATTATGGGTATAACAGAAACTTGCCACGTGATAATAATGTACAGTGCTTTAACATCGAAACATCGAAAAATGAAAATTGTTATTTGCTTGCACAACATTTTCGTTAAAATCTATGGGCGATCGTCTACTAAATGGATTTTTATACTGCGACATTACTATACTCGTATATCTTTCTAAAACAGCTTACGTACTTTATCGTTCGTTCTGTGAATAAATTTTAGAAGCGAGAAAACTTATTGGCTATATGAAAAGTTGAACATAATCTATAACGAAAGTGAGTGCTAGGCCATTGTGGCGTCGATTTGAGTCTAATAAAGTTACATATACTTATATATGTTACAGTCAGAACACTTTCATGGTCAAAACTACTTTTGACTGACAAATACAGTTAAATGTAGTTTTGACTGCAGGCCTTGGTCAATAGCATTTTTACTGGCATATCGGTCAAAACTCTTAAAATTATGGCACTCGCCGGCCGCTACCGCAGCACGCTCGCTTCGCTCGCTCGGCTCGTGTGCTGTGGTCACTGTTCTAACCTAACCTAGAAAGAAAGAAAGGGTTCTTCCGAGTAACCTTCAACCTACTTACCTCCTTAACATTTTAGGAGTTTTGACCAATATGCCAGTCAAAACTGCCATTAAACCTGCGGTCAAAATTACTTTTGACCAACCTCTTTAATCAAAAGTAGTTGTGACTAAAAAATAGTTTTGACTGTAACATATATACAGTATACACATATACATTTATTATATTTTTGGAGGTAGATATGTGAAACTTACATCAGTAGTAAAAGGTAGCAGGAATAATAACGCTCTACTCAACTCCCTCGGACGAGCGATCATGAACGAGTAAGTCTGAGTACTGACAGGTGTGGTGTAGTTTATTCCTGAATAGATTAAAAAAATCTTCTACTTTATTATTAAAGTAAATACCTATAGGATAAAAAAATATATTTTTATACCCACTTACAAAAATAATTAGGTTCTTAATTTGTATGTATGTCTACTGTTTAAAGACTAATTTTAATTTTACTTCCTTAAGTAATCGTCTCTACTGAAATAGTTTGCTTTAAATACCCAAAGTTTTCATATATAGATATTTTTTGATATATTTAGATATATGTTGTAAAAGTTATTTAAAACTTGTGAACAATTTTGCTGCTATTACATTTAAACAATCACCTGGATTACGATCAGAGAGGACCGTAAAAGCGGCGGCCGCGAGCGCCGCGCGACCCTTAGCGATTGCAGATAGAGTCAACATAGAACTCGCACTATGTGACATCTGAATAATAAAATATTAATATTATATATCATAGCCTATATCATGCCCAGTAGATAGTGGTAGCCCAGTGCTAACGCGCTCGTTTTTGAAACTGAGTGAAGCGGGTTCAAACCCCAGGTCTCACACCTCTGATATTTTCATGTGCGCATCATTTCCAAAATGATTACCACGTGTCTTACGGTGAAGGAAAACATCGTGATTAAGCCTGCATGTCTGAGAAAACCTAGCAAGTTTCTGGCAGACTTGTGAAATCTGCCAACCCGCACTTGGCCAGCGTGGGGGACTATGGAATGTTCCCTCTCGTATTGGGAGGAGGAGGGATATACATACATATATGTAGAAGCGTTACGCAAAAAGGGAACCTCAAGTTAAATCTTGAGATAAGCTCTACCGATTAAATTACTTCTTTTAACTTCTCTTACTTCAAGAGACTCTTACTTCTACAATAAATAACTAAAATCCGCATTCACTCAAGTGCGTCGTCATATCGCTTACAAGTAGAGTCACCGTTCTATTTATAGCCCGGATTTTAAGCCCGGAAATTAGCGGTGCTTCACTCCCGTGCCTTGAAGACACATGTCGCGTCGGTCCTGCGCCTTAACTCTCACCGCAAGTGTCGAAGTACCGTCCTATCAGAATTTGTGAATGAAAGGAACACAGAGTCTCAGTGAGACTGGCCGCCATGACCGAAATCGGTCTGGAAGACATCATCATCATATTGACTATACTTATAATACTTACATCTGTCGCTGTGTCATTAGTATTATTTTGTTTTATATGCCCCGGCAAAATTATACGAATGCTGAAACCAGAAACTCTAAATAAAAACTTATATAATTTACATGTAGATAAAAGTTGAATAAGATTTGTCTGTTGGAGACTATTTTCTAAGGATAAAAGAATTTATTTGTTTTTATGATATACTGTCTGCTTTAGTATTCAATATTCATTCCAATAGATTGATTGAAGCGAAAATATTCTATGTTTGACCATCGGCCGCAATCAACCAAAGTTACGTATTGAGGGGTTCTATATACAAATTGAGGAAGGAACTTACTTACTAATATAATTCTACTGGAAGTATGTCTGTTTATCATACATGAAATTTTACAAGTCACGTATTATTTTTGAGGATGCTGAAAAAAAGCTGCAAAAAGTTATTTTAATTTGAAACTTACGTAAAATTCTTATTTTTTGCGAGCTGTTCCACTATGTCAAATAATAAACCACTGTAACTAATGATAGAACCCGATGCGTTTGAACGTAAAATTGTCCATGGAGGATTCTGAAAATAAATCTATTAGCTATATATATATATATATATATATATATATATATATAATATTGTAAAGGCTACTAACCTTTCTATATCATCTATACAGATAAATAAAATTGGAGTGTCTGTTTGTAATATTAAAATAACCGCTTTTTACTAAATGTATATGGATGTATACACGGTACATATACCAAAAGAACATTTTTTACAATTTTTGTCTGTCTGTCTGTCTGTTTGTTCCGGCTAATCTATGAAATGGCTGGACCGATTTTGACGGAACTTTCACTGGCAAATAGCTGATGTAATAAGGAGTAACTTAGGCTACTTTTACTTTTGAAAAAAATAGGATCCCACGAAAAAAAATTAAAACCAAATTAATTAATTAATTTTGTTTTGGGAAGCAACCTAGGGACGAACCCGAGCGAAGCGAGGGTGAGTCGCTAGTTTAATATATAAATAGTCTTAAAACTTCAAAATAGTAGTAGAATTAATCATGAGTAATATTTACTTGTAGTTGAATATATATTTTTTATACTTATTGTATTATTAACTTACATGATAAGTGATGATAGGTAGCTCTTTCCCTCGGAACCCATGTTCGATATGTGGGAATAAAACATCGTCGAATTTGATACCATCGATCGGGCGCCATACACCAACCTAAACAAAATATTTTTACTCGAATAGTGCATTCAGATATCTTATACTTAACTTACGCTCTCCAACAGGAGAGGTAGGTTCTCTTAGGGTGGGTTCTCTTAGGGTAGCGCTAGTTTCCCCCCAACGTGCGTTCACCTTGTCTTGGTGGGGGAGAGGGGGGGGGGGCTCAGTAGTGTCCGGCAGTTCAGCCCGATGCGAAGCCAAGAAACGCACAGGGAGGTGGCCCACTTTACTTCACATAAAAAAAGGTAGCGCTAGTTTTCCTATAGGGCTGAAATTATAGATCTAGCCCGCAGATTTTTTAATTTGCCTGTGTGAAGTTAGCAACACATGTATTTTTAATTTGTATCACTACACTATCGAACCAGAACTATCTTTTATATAATTATCAATACAACTTGGATTCTAGCTAATAACTCTATGTGCATTTTTCAAAGAAGTTAAATATTATAATTATAAATAAAAACTTAAATTAAAAAAAGCCTGGATATATTCTTCACTTTTTTTAATCTTAAATTTCGGAAAACTCTTTTGTTTATCTTCTTCTTTTTAGAACAATTAAATAAAAGCTTGTTTTTAAAATGTTTTTTACAATTATTTTATTTTTAATTATACGTATTCTACTCAGCAAATACTTTCATTCGATATCCATATCATGGGGGTGCATAAAAAAACATAATCCGCAATATTGGATTTAGAATGACGTCACTTAGCTAACCATGCATTGTCAACCAAATTAAACGTGTATACACAATTTCAGCTCAATCGGTTGAGGATAACTGCTTTAAAATTCAGTTGTAAGATTTGGCCCGAACAAACAAACATTGCAAGTTAAATAAAAGTTTGTAAAAATAATTTTGTCAACTGTCATCCAAAGAAGCCAGGAAACATTTTTTTTTTATTTGATATATTGCATAATCTTATTTTTTATACTATTTATGTGCTATGCATGTTGATAGAAAAAAAAAAACTTTTTATAATATACTAAAAATCCTTCGAGCCGGATTTGAACCAGCGACCTATGGATATCAATTATCGACCAACTACAGTCCACCGCTCTACCAACTGAGCTATCGAAGGTGTTACAAGTTCGACGTCTCGTGTAAACACTTTTAAAAGTAAACATTGTGAACAATATTTTTACATTTTTGGAGAAAAGAATACGAAAACGCTTCTAAAAACATTTATATTTATTGAATATATTGGCGTGTATTATTATAATCATAGTTATTTTTTATTTAAACGGCCGTTCTTACTATTTCTAGTCATATTTCCTTCTGTCGGATGAGAACGCATTCCGACACGAGGCAAAGACTAAACAATAAACGTATCAATTTCTTGCTATTTAATAATCTTAATAATATATCATAATAATATATATATTGACCTAGTAAGTCGTTTGACATGACTTGAATCCAGCACTACATAATCTACACATATAATTAAATTGTATCTGATCGCTGTCTGTACATGGAACATATTTGAGTAAAACTATTATTTCGGGTCTTTATTAACGCAATAGAAATCAAAACAATGATTTTTAGAATTTTTGTCTTTTTGTCTGTGCGTTTGTGCGCGGTAATCTCAGAAATGCCTTCACGATTTAGATGCGGTTTTCACTAATGTATTATGGTAAGCTTCACTTAACATTTAGTATATATAATCATTTGTTTGATAAATTTAAACAATTTAAAGAAACGCCTAGGGACGAACCCGAGCGAAGCGAAGGTGAGTCGCTAGTTACAAATATACTTAATTATATATACAAAACAAATGTACACTTATTACTGTACAAATCATGTCCGTGTGGAATAGTGGCAAGAATACTAGCCGCATTCCCCGCTGAATGGCAATACCGATTCTTTATGTGAACAACGAGCTCTCTCCTGTCACCAGTAGAGGCGATAACTCCAATCCTAAAATTCTCCTTAGGTGTATTTAAATACTCACATGTAATAATTCAACATGTTCAATGATACTGGAGGTCTTGTTACTTTTAGTGTCTACAGCTTTTTCCCCATAAGTGGCCCCCCAGGTGTCCGCAGCCAGCGCTCGCCACGAACTACAGTTACCACATCTGCTTTTTGCCATTATGTATTGCTGGAATTATAACATATTTTCATTATTTGCATATATATATGTAAATAATTAAAAATATGAAGGAAGTTTAGTTATTGAGTCTGTCTGTTTAGTAAGCCTCAGTAACAGCCCGGAGTTGGGAAGTTGGCGGTGTTTCACCCCCGAGCCTCGGAGAGCACGCAAAGCCGTCGGCCGTGTGCCTTTAGTAGTACTTGTCGAGTAGTCGTCCCACGGCCCACCATATGAGAGTGATAGGAATAGGAGTGTACTTCTGTCTGCGCGTACTCTTGTGCACTATAATATCTCCTGCGCAGTTGGCTAGTCTCAGTGAGATTGGCCGCCGTGGCCGGAATCGGTCAGGAGGAAATTATTATTATAAATATTAAATAGGTCTAAAATATCAATTAAGATTTAGTAGTAACCAACCTGCATATGTTTCAATAAAGTATCCCGCCTCTGTTCTTTGGTAGGTCGTATTGCTTCCCACTCCTCATCCGATACTTGCGCGGCCACGTCGAACTCTTCTTGCACGGCTGAGTCGAGCGCGGATATGAACGCGCTCATCATTTCTTTAGCATAGCACAGCAGGCCGTTCTGTTATTGTTTTAATTTAAATTTTAATCATTTATAGTTTACTTGTCTAGCTAATCCACTGACAAGGGCTTAATCCACCTCGTATTGAAGGAAGGACCGTGCCCACTGCCCAGCAGTTAGACGTTAAAAAGGGTTATTAAAAAGGCGAATACATACATACATAGTTATAACATTTTATATATTTTATAATATTTTAGTTAATTGCTTGAATTAACACAACTAGTATTCCATTATCACGAGCTCCATTCTAAATTACATTTCCATTGTATTTAAATAGAAACCTAGGAATAAAATAAAAATAATGGTACACTAGCAGTAAAGTACTTATAAATTGAATATAAATAATTTTGTTATTTTCATACTTAGTTTTTATTAGCTTCCTTTGTAATTAAATGTAAAAAAATAATTTTAGTCTACTTCTTTGTGATCTTTAATTTTGTAAATACGTGAAAGGCTAATAACAATACACTGTTTTGACACAATCGAGCTCTCCTGGTAATGGAATTTTGGGGTGGAAAATCAAACTGTTCAATGATCGCTTAAATTGAGCTAGTATCCCGTACGAGTTTAATTTGATTGATTTTGATGAGTATACTTACCATATACCATATACTATACAATTACACAAAAAAAATAAAAATAAAAATCCTAAGCAGTTTCTTTTTCAAAATTTTCTCATAATTGAAGCGTTTTCTTTACGATTACTATGAAAATAAGAATGTAAAAAGAAAAATTAATAAGAAAAGCTAAAAGTTATTGTTAAACAAATGTTTAATACAACAATTTCGTACTTTACATTCTTTATCATTGTTCGTAGCATTGAAAATATAAGCTATGTTCTCTCCTTCATACAAATCATTGATCAAATTGGAAAAGTTTTCAACTCCACTGGTATCCGATATGACATATAACCACTGTGCCTGTGTATGCGACATTACGAGATCTCGAGCCGTCTCTGCGATTGTTGTCATTACTGCTGCCGTCACTATTGCTATGAAATTTTCGCCTAAAACATTTAATTCTAGTTATATCCTGATTAAAGCTTAAGGATTAAGATCAATGGATGCGCCTAAAAGTGTTTTAATTTCAACTAGCGACTTATCCTCGCTTCGCTCGGGTGCGTCCCTAGATAAGTTTTATTTTTTTTAAACGGAATCCTAATTCTTTTTCTAAAATAAAAGTAGCCTAAGTTACTCCTTATAACAACAGCCATCTGCCAGTGAAAGTTCCATCAAAATCAGTCCAGCCGTCTTGGAGCTTAAGCGGAATAAGCAGACATACAGACAGACAAATATTTTAAAAATTGTGTTTTTCTTATAAGTAGCATATATAATTTCATATGCATTTAGTAAAAAGCTGTTATTTTGATATTACAAACAGACACTTGAATTTTATTTATCTCTATAGATAACAGTAATAGAGTGAAAGTTCATTATATTTAACTTCTTTTTTAAATGTCTGTAAATGTTTTAGGTAAGCTTAAGATGTCATAAATGCCAAATCTAAAATTATTTATATTTTTAATTTGGCCTTTAAACAGCTACACACGCTTCACATAATATTATCTACACATATAATAACTTATTAAAACACTCTTATTAAAATGGGCATTACAAGACATTTTTTTACATTATCGATACAGAGGCCGAATCTATAGTTTTTAGAATTTTAGTCTGCCTGTCTGTCTGTTATCATATCACAGAAAAACCGCTGAAGGGATTTTGATGAAATTTTGTATGGTTATAGCTGGTTATCCGGGTCAAGATATAGGATAGTTTTTACTGCGGGAAAATATTTCATGTCTGAGAAATCTATACTAAACGTTAACACGTTAGCAGGGATGAACCTGAGCGGAGCGAGGGTGAGTCGCTAGTTATAAATATATGAACATAATATTACTAGTTATATAAATATGAGTTACATTTGATTTTTTCTCGATTTTAGTACCTATATAACAAACCAACTGCTTAAGCTTCTCGACTTATATCGTATCATAAAAAAGAATTATATTTAATACGTGTGAAGAAGAAATAGTAATACTCAAGTGGGTGGAAACGCAGACAGCGTTCATTCGTAATAATATGAGATATATGTGATTTGGAAAGAAGCTCTTACTTTTAATACTTTTTTAAATGGCAATGGCAACCCAGCGGTAACGCACTCGCTTGGGAGACCGAGTGAAGCGGGTTCAAATCCCGGGTCTAGCACCTCCGATATTTTCATGTACGAATCATTCTAACATGATTACCACTTGCCTAACGGTGAAAGTAAACATCGTGAGGAAACCAGCATGTCTGAGAGAACTTAGCAAATTTTTGAAAGGCATGAGCAATCCGCCAACCCGCACTTGGCCAGCGTGGTGTATACCCTGATCCCCCTCGTACTGAAGGGAGGCCCGTGCCCAGCAGTGGGACTTTAAAAAGTCCTGAATACATACATATCTTAAATAGCCACAAAAGATTATTTTAAAATCTTATGTTAAACTTAAAAAAGTCTATACCTATATATTTTACTGGAAGCTTTGACAGTACTCTGTGAATCTCTTTACGTCTCAAGTATTCGTTAACTTCGTGTTTCATTTTGAACACTGTCACAGATATAGATGGTGCGCCTTCGTCGTCTATTTGTGATGTTAGGGATTTGACTACACGTGATATCATGTCTCTGTCTGAAATAAATCTTTCTAGTTTACAAAAAATATATATAAAATTATATGAAAGTACATTCTTAAATTCTTAACATAAAATGCGTAAAATTTTCACACAATAACTTATATCTACATTGTATAATAAATATAAAAATTAAAAAAAATACGAACAGTTGTTAAATTTCCCAACCGCTCTTCTCAGCAATGCTTGATTTGGAACGAGACTGTAAACATTTGAGTATTCCAAAAATAAAACAATGAAATAAACAATATCTCTTCTATACCATACTTACTTAATGTATCGTCGTGCAATATAACCGCTGATTTCCAATGAATGGCTTTTTGGGTTCTCAAATCTAAGAACATCTGAGGCAGCTCCTGACCTGAGTCAGAAAATGTCACCGTTATAGCCGAATCTGTTGGTAGACGAGGACAGTCGACTTCAGTTAAAGCAAATAGCAACAGTTGTTCTTCTTCAGTCCGTGAAAAGAGTGACCATGTGTCTTCACATGATGCCACACTGAAAACTGCTAAATAGCCTGTGAAATTAAGTAAGTGTAAAAGGCATTTGATAAATTGTGAGACTAAAGCCCGACCCACACTATGGAATCGATTAGGGTTCGATCTTGTTCCGATATCTGTCTGGTAAAGTATTGTTCTACAAGAAACAATGAATGCATTCACACTATCAGTTAGAGTCAAATTCCGGTAAATCACACTTCAGCAACGTTTCATGTATAGAAAAACTTTACCAGATCGAAATCGGACCGTGAACGGGCTGTTATCGGTGCTATAGCGTGGATCGGCCCTAATGCTATAAATACGAAAGTTTGTACGTTTGTTACTCCTTCAAACTGTATTATAGCGTGTTTCTGGACCGATTTGAATGAAATTTAGTATAGGACTATGACCTAAAGTAATATAAAGCTACTTAGGGGCTAGTTAGGTTTAGGGACGCTTTTAATTTACTAATACTGTACCCATTTACTTTTTAAGCTCAATAAATTGAACCAAAATTAAACATGTTAAATAATATTTATTAATTGAAAATTGTATCAAACAACCCACAGAAGATTGTTATACTTGAATACTTAGCGTTTATTATTGATCATAATAGTAAATGCTGGACTTTAAGTAAAGACTAACGACACCCGAAATCAGAATGAACGTCAATTTGTAGTAAATTTCGAATCAAACTAAAGGAAAATTGAATGAATTCACCAAAAGCTGCAATTTGCGAATAGAATTTATGATCAAAAAGGAAAAGCACGTTTGTTAAATACACTAGTTGATTTGTTGAACATTTAAAACAAATGTAGTTTTTCACAATTTCATAAAATTCAGTAACTAGAATAACAAAATCTGTACTTTATAAAACAAAGTGCTTAACTGAGATGTTTAACACCTTAGTCTCTCCCGTGACCATGATTGCTGTAAAGCATTCGAAACGTCGGGAACCAAAAATCAAAATAAATCCGCGAAATAATCCGAAAAGATAGTTTTATTTAAAATGTCAAATATTCGCGTAAATCAAAGAAAGCATGACATTTTAAAATTGTTTATATTTAGCCCTTTTCGCTATTTCCTCTATGAACTTTTTATCTAGAGCAGTCTGTATACACAGTTGTATTACAAACCGGTTATACGCTACGTCTTGAAACAATATAATTAACGCAATAAGTTTGTGTGTTGATTAGTGTGTTAAAAAATGTCATGAAAGATTAAATAAATAAAATAAATAAAGAAATGAGAAATGAAAACGACTTAACGATTTTAAACAAACTTTCACTTGTACAAAGACCAACCGGGGCGATATTGACATTAAGCTTTTTTCAATATATTACAGACTCAAAGGTTTTTACTAGAATTTCACTGACGGGTAGAGGATTCACATAAAAGTGACATTGGCTTTTTTCGCAGTCGCAAGAGGGATGTAGTAAGAAATAAATTCTAATGAAAATTAGATATGCGTCATTACATTTTTAAACCCGAAACATGGAAATATAAAAAAATAACATTCAGCCTTCAATATCGTGATAAAAACTGAGAATAATTAAATATTAATTTTTAAAGCGTTACCTTTTTTAAGACTAATTGCTGTCCAAGAAAAGTAATGTATGTTGACTCCTCCATGCTTAAGCTCAACTCGCGTTAGTTCTTTGATATAGTCTTTTAGTTCGTCCATTATTGTTTGATATTCTTCTCCTAGAAACTGTCGGTCTAATACTACGGCTGTAGAGTACACGTGGACTTTAATTTTGTTAAAAAAAAACTATACTTTATTAAGCTGCCTTCAACTTCACTGAGGTACGTATATTTTATCGAATGTACAACCAAAGAAATGATGACCTCAAGGTCTCCATCAAATTTACTTAACCCGATGAAATAAAATCTAGCTATTTTTTAATGCAGATTATACGCCTAATCAAAAGGTTCCATGAGAATCGATCCAGCAATTTCTTATGGTGACTCATAGTTACCAGACTCACCACCAACAAATCGGCAATGACATGAAAATTAAAAAAGAATATTTAAGAATAAATAATTAATAATACTAGTAAATCCTAAATAAAATAAATAATTTGTGTTGCGATAAACACATAATATACGTATAAATCAAGGTGTTGATATGGAATTTCAAAATATTACTTTTTAGTTATATATTTAATTAATAATTATTATATTTCTTTAGTATTATACCATTTATTACCTATAGAAGCATTTGCCGTTATTAAGGATGGAAAATCCTCTGCCAAACCATATTGAACTAAAACACACATTGCAATCCATAACTTCATTTTTACGACACACAAGCACTCTTGCACCGTTTATATATGAAATTCCAGTCATAATTCGCGTAAAAATTAAGTTTTCCAATCAAAATGCCTTGTTTTATTCAACGCTTAATTACAACCATGGGGTGGATATGTGGGCCATGTTAACATTTCATGTAGACGCTGCGAAGTTGGAATGGCTGGTGTGGTTTTGTATGGTGCTTTGTTAGAGAAAATAAATCTATAGAGTGATATAATAAAGTAAATCTTTAATTTTTATTTTCATTTACGCCATATTACACTATTAGGTCCATATACAAAATTCTTAAATATATTTTTAAATAATAGCTATAGTTTTTTTTTATTATTTTGTACGAGTATTAAGTTTTTTATAATTACATAATCAGGTTTCGTGGTTTAAATATTGTTACATTACAACCGAAGTCGGGTTCATTTTATAATATAAACATCATCTCTTGTAAAGTTCTACCCTAATAAGGTGAGTTCGACTTTTTCATTACGAATATGTCCAAATCTAACTCGTAAGTAGGTCTATCCTTTCTGCTGATTCGGACAAAGTCAATTTAGGTCTAGCTGATGGTTCTGTGCTAGATATCCTTATTTTTAGATCGCTTATCATATTGTGTATTTTTATCTTAAAACAATAATCAAAAGATATACATTTTATAACGATCCGACGACTATCCATAATTCCTCTCTTACCAAGTGTATCAGTTATTTTATTGCTTAATCTATACTAATATTATACACCTGAAGAGTTTGTTTATTTGTTTGGTTGAACGCGCTAATCTCGGAAACTACTAATCCTATTTGAAAAATTCTTTTTGCATTAGATAGTCCGTTAACTGAAGAAGGCTATTTCCGGGATAGAATGAATAAAATCCTATGTGCTATTCCAGACTATAATCTATGTCTGTGCCAAAATTCATCCAGAATTTCATCCGTTCTGGCGTGATTGAGTAACAAGCATCCATCCATCCAAACTTTCGCATTTATATTATAGTAGTAAGATTAAATAAGATAAAATTTTAAATGCAACCAGTTCAACGAAAGATGACGGTAAGTAGGTATAATATTTACACCTTGCATACGAGACCTTGTCAAATGAGCTCTTGAAGAAATTCTGGTTGTAGCACCCGATGGAAAACTCAAGGGAAAGATAATTCCACAACTTGCACGTAATAGATAGAAAGAAATAAGCGTGTTAAATATCCAACACTCGACAAAAATAAAGGAAATATTGTACCTACGAAAATTATTATTTTTTTTTACTTCATATACATATCTACATATGTAAATACGCTCCACATGATTATTCATGTATTAGATATATAATGTATACGAATAATAAAACAAATAAGACACCCTATAAATGCTCCACAAGAAATTCGTGATAGGTTATGCATATAAAAAATTCAGAATAAGGATTACGAAAGAACACCCGATCGTACTCTACGTCTACTAAATAGCACAGCTCAATTTTCTCATCAACGGAAAATGATAATTTTCATTGACAGTTTAACGATACTACGATAGTTACTGTTATATAACAGTATTAATATTATAATACTTAGTAATAAACTCGCCGGCATATTTAGCGGAACACAAAAAAAAGGTCCATTATTAAAAAATACGGTTTTATTTTAAAATCTACTTACCACACTTCTTTTGTTATTTAAAGTTTCATTTGTTTTATTTAAAATGAGATCACATTAAGAACAGATTTAGCGAGTAAAGTGTAAAATGGTATATTTTTGAACTTTTCATGTAACCGGGGATAGTGAAAATTAATATGAAAATAGCAATTAATTAAATTAGAAAAATGGTGATTAATATCGCGTATTTCCTCCACGTGCTCTTATTAAAGTTTCTACCCGTCTAGGCATAATGAGAATGATGTTATCAATGGTCTCCTGGGATAGTCTCCGCCATTCCTCAACTACGGCGATTCGCAGTTCATCCACGTTGGCAGGAGCTGGAATTCTGGACTTAACTTTTCAGCAAGTCCCAAACGTGCTCTATTGGGTTCATATCTGGTGATCTCGCCGGCCACTCCATAACAGTGATATTCATATCATTAAGATAAGCTTGAGCATTATCCTGCATAAAAACAAAATCGTCACCGATATATGGGGCAAACGGTACGACATTTTCTTCTAAAACTTCTCTGATATAGCGGTCTGCAGTCAGACTCCCTCTGTCAATCACTACCAAGTCTGTGCGAGCTCCCAAACAAATGCCCGCCCAAACCATTATTGATCCACCACCGTATGCAACTGTAGTTTCAAAGTTTGTCTGAATGTATCGTTCTGCTTTGCGTCTGTATATTCTTTGCCTGCCGTCAATTTGATTTAAGAGAATTCTGCACTCATCACTAAACAATACCTTACTCCATTGGTCCGCGTTCCAAAGTCGATGTTCCTGAGCAAAAGTTAACCTGTTTCTACGATGATTTACCTCGAGCCTTGGAGCCTTGGCGGGCACAAATGAACCCAAACCAGCTTCTTCGAACCTTCTTCGTACCGTACGCTCACTTACGGTTACACCCCGGACTGCTTCTAACTCATGTCGGGCTTGGACGGCTGTCAAACGGGGGTTCCTACGTACACGAAGCCGAATGAAACGATCATCCCTACTCGAAGTGCGTCTTTTTCTGCCTTGTCCTGCTCTTCTCACATAAGTACCGGTCTCCCTGAACCGTTGGATACTGCGATGGATCGTTGAAACTGGTCGACGAAGATCTCTGGATATCACTCTGTAGGTTTTACCATTTCTTCGCATTTCGAGTGCCCTGGCAATCTCCGTTGGGGCTAAGTCAGGCATAATTCAGTCCTCAACTCCAAAAAGATATGCGATTAAAAAAAAACTAACAAAAAACAGTATTTCAATGAAATTTTAAATCAAACTCAGAAGGAAGAAATACTCGAAGTTCGCTCCAGATAAGGTGTATTTGAATAAAATTAAAACAATTGGATAAAATGTGATGTTCAGTTGTTTTCTTAATTTGAAAATATTTCTTTTTAAATTAAATGACATATAAACCAGCCAGCAACCTTATATGATACTGATAACAAACCTTTATTTTATGTTACGCTAAATATGCCGGTGTGTATATTTTTTAATTAGTATTTTAAGGGCCTAATATCTACGAGTTTTAATAAACATGGTTGGACTTGAATATTTTTTTACCTTTCTCATTATTCTGACCATCTACAATATTCTTGATAACTGGTTGAAATTTATATTTTATTACTTTTTCCATTTTTATAAATATTCTGTGTTTACAAATGAATGTTTTGATCCCACTATCTTCGGGAATAAAACACTAAGGGGACAATACTGCTGCCCTCTATATTTCGCGAACGGCCCCATACATAAGTTGAAATTTTTGTTTGTAGAGATATTTTAATAATTTTAGGCTCATAAGATCTCGTCTTGTCTAGAATTAATATTTCAATTAGAATAAGAAAATCGGATAACCCGTTTAGAAGATATGAGCAAAATTGAATAAGAGAAATGTGAAAACCTGTATTATTTAAAGTATATGTTCTAGAACTTTTTAGTTATTGTAGTATATAAAATATCACTGTTTTATATAAAGGGATTCATAGGGATAAAACACCTGTGATAAAAATAATGTTCAGGGGTACAATTGTATCAGTCAGGACTCCAGCTCTCAACAGAGCAATATTAAAAAGAAAAAAGTTTGTGTGTACCTACTTATGTACGCATGTAAGAATTATAATATTTATAATATATCTTTGTTTTTTTTTAGATAAAAGTATTTAAATAAAAGCTCGTTTTTTTAAATGTTTAATGTAGTAGTATGTAGTTTCGATGTCTTAGATAACTAAAGCTCGCTGATATCAATATCATAACGGAATTAATTTCAGAATGTTATTAAAAATTCGTACATTCCGGGGGCATACTTTGTTAATTTCCAGCTAATAGAATAAACTCTCCTGATATCCTGTACCAACCTAGACCCAATTATATCTCATTGTATTAAATAGTTTACGTAAAGAGATCGCACTTCGTGACCTTTAGCGATTCCTGTGAGTTTCCACCAAAATAAAACAGAACGTACAGGTGTTGAACGTACGTTGAAAAAAGATATAATATCATGTTATAATATACAGATATTTATTACACATATTAATATAACTATTTAAGAATCATTGATAAAGGATTTTATACGTCAATGGTAAATTATATATAATTTAATTTTTATTTCAAAAATGAACTATTTCCGCACATTTCTATCACTTATTTGACATTGACAGCACTGTGTTTGTACACAGACATATACACGTCAAGCACCATCAACTATCAAAGCACTTTTCTCCAATTTAATTTCCTTTTACAATCAAACATGCAACCAAAATATGAGAAAATATTTATAACTGTTGGAACAACACGCTTTGATCTATTATGTAGTTACGTTTTATCACCACCGGTACTTCACGCTTTAAAAAAAATAGGTTGTAAAGAGATAACAATGCAAATAGGGAATAGTGACGTTAATCCGGGCGATTATGAAAAAGAAGATATAAAAATGCACCTTTATAGGTTCAAAGATTCAATAAAACAAGATATGTGCAATGCAGATTTGATCATAAGTCACGCAGGCGCTGGTAGTTGTTTAGAAGCATTGGACGCCAATAAACCCCTTTTAGTGGTAATTAATGAAGACCTAATGGATAATCATCAGTTAGAACTTGCGGACCAATTGCAAGTAGATGGAAATTTGTATTACTGTACTTGTGATACATTAATCAGCACACTCGAAACTGTAGATTTTAGCTGGTTATCACCAATGTCAAAGCCAACGCCACAAGCCTTTGTCAACTTTTTAGATAGTATTTTTGTTGTTAAAGAACATACAAAATGACATTTTTGTACTAAAACTAAAATAGAATTCTATAGAAATACTATATTTGATATAACATTAATTATTTAGGATAAGAATAATAAAAAGAATCAAATTTAATATCTTTATATTTAACTAGCGACTCAACCTCGCTTCGCTTCGGGTTCGTCCCTAGACAAAAACAAACCTATCCCACGGGACCCGTACATTTTCCGGGATGATATATAGCCTATAACCTTCCTCAGTTAATGGGCTACCTAAAGCAAAAAGAATTTTTCAAATCGGATTACAAGTTCCTGAGATTAGCGCGTTCAACCAAACAAACAAACAAACTCTACAGCTTTTTAATATTAGTATAGATTATTCAAAATTGTTTAACACATTTTTAAAAGTTGTACAAATTATAAAATAATTGTTAATTAGGCTAGTAAGTATATTTTCTTATGTATGTATAAAGTACATATTATATTTTGTAAACAATTTGTAATTTACATTCTTAAACTGATTCTGTGTAGTAAATTTATTTAAATAATTGCCAAATGTGCTGTTGTTGTGTTTGTGTATCATAATATTTTTTTAAGATTTATTCCCAAGAAGAGGTGATGTCAGGCAGGCAGCCGGTCATAAAACTTTTGCTAAAACCGGTCAGAAGTACAGAAGATGTACTGCACCAACCCCAAGTAATTTAGGAAATGGGCAGGAGGATGATGATGAATACTTTTTTAGATACATGATTATTTGACATTGTAAATAAAACTATCTTGTCAGTTTTTTTGCAGATTTTTTTTTATTTTTGATTTCTGACATTTTGAATGCTTTACAACTATCATGGTCACAGGAGAGACTAATGTACTGTCTCTAACAACTATAATGTACCAATACCAATACAATATAACTATAATGACCTTTGAGACGTCTAAAACCTTAGTCTTTTCTGTGACCATGATTACTGTAAAGCATTCGCAACATTGGGAACCAAAAATCAAAATAATTCTACTAAAAAATCTGAAAAGATAGTTTTATTTAAAATTACTTTATCATGTTTTGTATTTCATACAATATGGAAATATACATTTACTTTATACTTAGTCATGTTTTATAATTGAATTGTTACATTTATTGATGGTTGATTTATTGATATGAATACAATTTTTATATAGAAAATAAAAATCAAGAAATTTAGGAAATATTTTATTGAAAAAATGCAGATCACAACAAAGATGATTCTGTTAAAAAATCTGAATTCATTTTATAGATAGTCACATTTTGAATATACTTAAATAGAAAACTGTATATGACTCAACATTTAATTTATAATTTTTAAACTAATTTCTTAGCCTCAAAGAAACTCTTCAGATGTCTCATTTGCCAATATCCAATGCCTACAAGAACTCCAGTCTGAAGCAAACTCCACCACAGCACTCTTTGATTTGTGCTTTCTGAAGTCTGTCGAAATCTCTCTTCACGGTGCTAGAAACAAAACAATATAAAATAATATTGACTACTAAAATGTTAATACATTATAAGTTCAGAGTAAAAAATATTTTAGTCACATTTCTCTTGTCTTGTTATTTAAAAACTGAAATCCATAGTAATATTAAAAATGTGAAAGTGTATTTGTTTGTTTGTCCTTCTTTCATGTCGAAACAGAGTGATGGATAGATGTAATTTTTTATGTGGAGATAGTTGGAAGGGCTGGAGAGTGACATAGGCTACTTTTTATGGGAGATTATCTTATTCTCATGGGAAAATACATTATAATACAACCCACAACAACTCATCATACCTTTATACATACACATATATAGTCTATCTATTCCATACTAATTGTTAAAACACACCTAGGGAAGAACCCGAGTAAAGCGACGGTGAGTAACTAATACAATATAGTTTTTAAAATTAATAAAAACTAAATTTAAAACATACCCTCTGATAGCTTTGTTCCTTTGTAATTTGATGTACTTGGTCTAATAATTGCCTGATTCTTAGCTGTAATTCTGTAAGTTTATCCTTTTGTGCTACGTTAGCATAATCCACAGCATGTTCACCAACTTGAATGTCCAAGTGAACCTTTGAAAAAAATATTCTTGTTTCAAATAAAAGCAAATAATATTTATTTCCTAAACTAACATTGTGTTAAATCTAGAAATCTTTACTAAAACTAGTAAATTATAAAATAAGTCATATTTACACAAGTGTGGCACTGGGAACTTAAAGAAAATAAATAAATTTAAAAGCAAAATTCTCAACATGTATTACAAGACATAATAAACAGATAATATTTCTTTAAAATATTAGTTTAAAACTTATTACTTACTCTTAGTTGAGATCCACTGAACCAAGATGTACTATTTGAGTACATACAAATAACATGTTCTCCAGGTGTGGTTGAAGTGAAAGAGATCATACCCTCAGAAGAGTATACTCTAGAGAGCACTACTCGATCATTAGGGTCTCGCACTTCCACGTGCATACCGATACCAGGAGACGAGGGCATAAAACCTCCTGATCTTGGATCATAGAGCTCGACTTTGTAATTTACTGTAAAGTACATGTAATAATTAATACAATATAATATTTTATTTCATATATGCTCATATTTTTCTATTATAATAGGAGTATGATATAAAATTAATCTACTGCATTACCTATTACAGTTGTGTCGTCCGGTATCTCCTCTATAAAACATTTTCTCTCTCCTTCTGCTATGTGGAAATATAAAGCAGAAGTAACATCTAAAAATAATAAAAGAGACACTAGTGAAGCTACATTAATTAACATCATGTTTTATTAAATACTGTAGTTGCCGAAATTCTAAGCAATTCATGAAATCTCAAATGACATGACACACGTCATCTGAAAATATTTGTATAAGCCAATTTTATTGGTGCATTCAACAGCTAATAAAATAAATTATGCAGTTTTTATAGTAACATATAAATAATACATAGATATCTA
This sequence comes from Fabriciana adippe, assembly GCA_905404265.1. NCBI lineage: Eukaryota > Metazoa > Arthropoda > Insecta > Lepidoptera > Nymphalidae > Fabriciana > Fabriciana adippe. Next base: position 2,936,406 of record FR989993.1, read on the forward strand.
TTTTTTATATTTATTAATTTTATTGAATTTATCTCATATATAATGTAAACAATACTTGTTTCTATTATAAAATTTCTATCAGTATTTTGATCGCATCATCAAAAGAAAAAGTGAAAGATATGTCAGATGACAGTAATGACGTTTCATTTTAAGTGTACAACAAAATGTTACTTATCATATTTTTAAATGAAAAACATGCTACTTCCTTTGATTATTTGCAACAATAGAAATAAATAAACATAATTTCTTATATTTTTCATTTATACATCTGTAGTTCTTTTTTTTTCGAAAAAAATATATAATACTTACATCAACATCTAAAAATATAGGTAACCAATTACCATGGATCCTTTTATTATTGCAGCAATTATTAGTGCCATCGTTATTATCGTATTAACAATTGCATTTCTACGAGTGACACAAGTTAAACAAAGTAAGGATGGACTAGTTTCTATATTAGTTATGAAAAATATCACAATCACTTCACTGTTTGATTTTCATATTATTGTTACAGCGGGTGCAAAGCCAAGAGCTGTAGCACAGAGAGATGGAGGCCCTGGAAGAGTTCAAGCTGTCAGAAATCAAAGAGCAAGGATGAGAGCAAATGGTATATAGAAATACTTGTATTTTTTTTTATATTTTCAAAAAGCTAATAAATTCCTGTATACATTTTTGCTAGTTATTGTTAGTTATTTTACTATTAAGTAAGTAATGTATATATTATTAATTTAAGCATTTTATACTGCTGAATAATGAAAAAACATATTATGTTTATTTATGTAAAAATATGGGTTAAAAAATATATTATCTTATTCTGACATACATTCTGATAGCTGCTAGGCATCAAGCAGCACTAATTGAAGAAGAACCAGCAATAGCTGAAGAAGAAGAAGAAGATGCCATTCCAGAAGCTCCAAAAGAATTTGATGACAAAATGGGAGCCAAGGTATTTAAATTTAAATTAATATCTTATATCTATTTACTAATACTGAACTGTAGAAATTAAACATTTTATAATCACGTTTTTGTGATTATAGTTTTATCTACGTACAAAAAATATATATTTATACTAATAGTGCAGTACACCGTTCATGTCAGTTTTTGATACAAACACAAAGCTCAACCTACATATTACACATTACAATTACATTACATTTAAAGCAGAAGACGGTCCTGAAAATGCCATAATTTAGATATTATTCCATCCTAATAATTTGTTCATCAAAATATGTAAATTGATTTATTACAATACTATTATATTGTTGCTTTAATAATATTTTTTACTATAATTAATTTTTCTCTTATTCAGAAAAGGGCTAAATTAGAAGCTAAGATGGAAAAAAAGAAAGCACGCGAAGCTGAAGAGCAAATGCGGGAAATGAAGAAGAAGCGAGATGAAGAAATGGAAGAGGAAAAGAAGAAAATTGAAGAGAAACGAGAGGTATTCGTTTAATTTAATAATAATAATAAAACCTTTATTGATGCAAAAATAGATATTTATGAGATTGATTGTTCTTAATAACTAGTTATGTAACAATAGAATTTTATCAGCAATCTGGGTTTTTTTACAGCTTGTTCGTTAAAGCATAGGCCTCCTTTTAGGACTTATTCTTTTCATTCTCGTCTTCTGTGGCCATCATACCATGCGTTTTTTTGATGTTATCTTATTTATATTATTTTACTATTTAGCTGCCCTTTGTTGTTATACGCCGTTATGTCATATTAATAACCCCTATTAATCCTTCTCATTGCTTAATATGCTTGTAAATAAAAATGAGGGTCCATGTGCAATCGGACACTGTCACTGAATTATAGTTTATTCGGCAATATAATAAATAGTTTGTGAAAGGTAAAGATTTTTGATTGGTAAATAATGAATCAAATGTAAACAGCTCCATCTATGAATATGCAGTACAAACTTTTACCTAGTGCTTTATTTTATTATCTTTAGAGTATTTTTTTAAACCAGAACATAGGTTTTTGGGATCAGCAATTTGTATTTTATAAAATTACACATATCATAAAAATTCAACACCAACCTATCATCTCTTGACATTTATGTTAAACTTATTTTTCTTTATTGCTGATGAGATAGATTTAATATACTTAAATATTATAAATAATTTTACCTATCAGGAAGAAGAACGTAAAGCAGAGGAAGCAGCGCGCAAGATTGAAGAGGAACGGAAGAGGAAGGAACAAGAAGAATATGAAGCTATGAAAGCTGCTTTTTCAGTGGAAGGCGAAGGTTTCGATGAAAACCCAGAAGAAGATAAGGAGAACTTATTGCAAGAGTTTATTAACTTTATTAAAGTAAGTATTGTATATTTATATCATCACCTATATTATTTTAAATTCATAGATACAATATGCGTACCTATTTCTAGTTTTTACTCAAGAACATAATGAAAATATCGTTATAGTTAATGAAATAAAAAAATCCCGGTGGCCTAGCTAGCTATGTACGATTGAAGGTCCTGGGTTCAAGTCTTGGATTAAGCAAATTTAGTTATTCTGTCAAATTTCACAATTTATATAACAGCATGAACTTGGAAAGTTGGTGGTATTTCACCCCTGTGCCTTAAAGAGCACGTATCAAGTCCGTGAGCATCGGTCCTGCGCATGATCTTTCACCGCGAGTGTAGAATTGTGATATCACCAGAGGATGAGTGACAGGAAAAAAGTATGAACTTTTTTCGCGCTTGCGCAGATACTTGACTACTATAATATTTCCTGCGCAGTAGACTAGTCTCAAAGAGATTGGCTACCATAATCGACATCGTTTAGGAAAATCGAACCCAGGACTTTCGGATCTGCAGCCGTGTATGCTATCGAGGTAATTAAAAAAATAAAATTATATTAAAAATATTTTCAGGCACAGAAAGTTGTGTTACTAGAAGACCTCGCAGCACACTTCAAAATAAAGACTCAAGCAGCTATCGACCGAATAACCGATCTTCAGTCAAGTGGTTATTTAACAGGTGTTATTGATGACAGAGGGAAATTTATTTACATATCGCAGAAAGAATTAGAAGATGTCGCGAAATTCATAAAACAAAGAGGACGAGTGTCAATAACAGATTTGGCTGAAAGTAGTAATGACTTGATCAATTTAAACCCTGTTACAGTAACATAGGTTGTATTACATGTTAAGTACTCACAAAATATATTATTAAAGCAAATGTAATTTGTTTACTTAATTGTATAATAAATATTTTGTTAAAATGGAACTTTTATTTTCTGAAAAATAGTAATTCAAAAATAATTTGAAATGTATGGATAAAATAGCCAAACACAATTGTGAGACATTGTCTTAAAAATCAAATTTAATGTAAATTAAATCCGAGGTGACTTTCATTAAAATTAAAAGACTTTACTCAAAATAGCAAAATGTATTAAAATAAAAGCAATATACTAATCATTTAATTCATAACCAAGAATGTCTCTTCCTTTTTCTAACAATAGCAATGAGGATTCTTTGATCCTTTCTAATACTTCCAGAAGTTTATTTTTTGTGAACACCTTGTATAATCCACGGTTTTCACCAGCAATTAAATCACTTATTCTGACAGCTTCTCTGTGGTTTTCAATATCATCATTACTTTGCAAGATTTTCAGTATTAAAATTGTTATTTCTGGAATACACAGGCGTCTTAAAGTGTTTAATTGCTTGGTTCGTTCATCGTGTTCTTCCTGAGTGAAGCTACGAGACTTAATGCTATCACTCTCATCTTGTAACCAACCACCAGGGAACAGTAAAACATTGTATAGTAGATTTTTGGTGTGTCGAGATTGATGAAGAATAGCATTTTTCCATCTAGCCTTTTGCTGTTCCACTTGAGCACATCTTTGCTCATGATGTACTTTATCAGAGAATGAAGCATCTGGCTGTAAAGGCTCAATGTCTTTTGGTTGACCGCTTATGTAATGTCTGTACCAAGTTGCAAACCCTTCTAATGCCTCTAAATAAGATTTTAAACACAAATGTTCCCTCAATTCTGATGAGTCAGTTGGGATGCTTTTCACAAAATCTTTAAACATCTTATTGATACTGTTAGCACACTGTAAGGCGGCATCTGTATTTCCAATAAATATGAATGTGCGTATCATAGCATTGCTTAGCCATAATGCTTCTTCAAGTTGATTTGGTAGTAAAGAGAGCCATTCTAGTGAAGATATGACTTTTGTAATCAGTGTCTTGTCTTTTTCTATTGCAGATGTTTGAGTGAATGTTAAATCTACATTTCCATAACCTTGCTGTATGTCTGCTATGGCTTTTTTTATGGCAACCCTAGCAGATGCAGCCACATCAACACCAGCTCTAATACCAGCTTTGACGACATCATCTCTATGTTCACTTTTTACAATGTGATCCATAAAATCTGCATACAAAACAATCTGTTTATCAACAGGAACCGTTGAAGTATAGTATGCAATAAGTTCAGGGCATTCACAGGAACCTTCAGCTAAGTTATGAATTAGTTGAATCACATATTTCTCCAAAACTTTATCTCCAATATCATGCTGAGGATCTTTACCCATCTGTCGCAGAACAAGTACTAAGTGTGCTAAAAATCTTATAAACCTGTCTTCAGAACTATCAAGCCACTCTAATGCATCTTGCATTATTGTTCTGACATGACCCAGCATAAGATGACGTTGACAAGTTTGATAATTTGACTCTCTTTTACCATTCATCAAAGATTTCACAGCACTAAATACTTCTTGTAAAGACAATTCATCAATCTGTAATTCACTTTGAAGCAGCTCCAAAACATCAGGTGTTGTAGTGTTAGCTTCAGCTGTTGCATAATGTTCATGCAAAAATTTATCAACCCTTGCTTCAATTTGTACCCTCAAATGTGCCCATAATAAATCTTCCCAATTTCCTTGACAAGCTGCCAAAGCACTTTGTAAATGACCACATAAGATGCCAACTGTAGCTCGATAATGTATATTCTCCGTGACATTGTTAGCTATACCTAAGGCACACCACTTCCACAGATCTCTAGATGAGTTCCCAGAAACCTCTAATGTACCTTCAACTTCTCCTGGTTTATAGTGTAATAGCTTCCATCCTTGCAATACAGCACCCCGCCAAGCCTGTCCAGAATTGATACACAAGGAGACAGCTTCAGTAAACTTCCCACATCGAACTTCTGTGAAAATTTTCTTACATAAGTCATAATCATCTTTCTTATCATCAGAATGAGTAATTTTATTTTGTCGGTTTGGTGCATCTGGGTCCATACATGTAATCATTGCTTTGTTTGTATCTTTGTTAAATAAACTTGAGCCTATCAGTAACTGATGTAGAGTGTTACCCCACTGAATGTTATTTGCAATGATTGGAGCAGCAGTATTTGTTGCTTCTTCCTGGTAAGCTGCTGTAGCTTCTAACCAATCAACTAGCAATTGCAATAAGCGAACTTCAGATTCGCTTTGAAAATAAGCTCCTACTAAAGTTTGTTGTGATAATGTCGGTTGAACCAAAACATTTTCTAAGGAATTTGGATGCTCATGTATTGAATCAGAATACAAACAATGTAACAGTTTCCATGTGTTAGCTTCTTCTGCAAGCCAATAATTTTGAGCATTATACCTATTCCATGGTTCAACAAGCTCTAGTGAATCACAGCAAACTTGAGCTAACCTCTCTAGCGTATTTAAAACTGCGCTTGGTCGACTGGATTGTATTATTTCAAAAAAAGCTTCGTTTAGTCCATCTCCCGCATTACCATTATTTACTAATATTGACGATTCATCCAACACTTGTCGTAAACTTGTATCGTTAAGAGTTTTGAATATAGATGTTTCGTTAAGAATCGGCGTAAGATTTAATGTGTCTTCTCTTCCCAATAAATGTCTAACTTTTTTGCTGTTAAGTGGTGTTCTTTGTGTAGAATGTAACTGAAGGCTGCTATCAAAACTCATCTTGAAGGTTCAAGTTACACGAAATACGAATTAATATAACTATTGACTAAAACTGTTTATTAACGCATTCCGCGCCGCGGCTTTTTTGACAGTGTGAATTTTATTTTTTTATATGAAAATTGAAATAGATAGCTGGTAGACTATATATATCAAAATATGTTGTTAAAGCATGAAAAATAATCCTGTATTAATTTTTAAATATTATCAATATACTTGTTAGTGTACTAACTAATAAAATTACAATATTACTTATTACAATTACATTTTATAATGCCGAAATGCTTTAGTAAACATTTAAAAATAACTTGTGTACAAGCCTTACAGCTACTTTACTCAGTCTAACGCAACTAGGAACAAAAAAACTGTTCTATGGAGTTTGCGCGCAAAATAATGGCGGACATCTTCCATCGCACTTCCTCCGCGTAGCTTCTCTTTCTTTAACTAATCCGTTCGTCATTATCGATAGACAGTTCTTCACTATTTATGACTTTTGATTAAGACGTAAATACTAATTATTATCATAATTTGTTACATAAATTTGCAAGAAGATATTCTACAGAATTTGTGGCAACAAATTATCGAGTTTTGTGTCAGTGAATACGTTTTTTTAAAATGCCGCCAAAACGCGGTTTATAAGATGTGAAATTTGTGGAAATCGAACAATTTGTGGAAATAATGGCGGACGAGCAAAGGATATTTATGGAGAAATTTCCTATAGATGAAAGTCGGTATGTATTAAATCAGATATAGCTACGAACTCATAAAAATTTCATGATTTTTACAGTTGTTATCTAGCGATGTATCTAATTGTATTCCATACAAAATCAGAACAACTATGTATAATACACAAGCCAAGCCACACCTGGAGTACCTTAGAGAGATATGGGGCTCAGCCGCACAAACCAGCACAAACACAAATATGTAAGTTACAAGGAGCACAAAGTAAACTAATAAAAACACTGTTTCATCACAACTACTAACAAGAACTATAGTAAGAAGCTATACAGAAAAAAACCAAATTCTTGAATATTAATTAAACAACTATGCATACAACACATAATTAATATTAAAAAATAATGACTAAAACATACATTCAATAATAACATTCATAGCAAAGTATATTATACCTACATAATCTTAGAAACAAAAAGCTTCAAATCTGGTAGCTTCTGACGAGATCTTAATGGTAATAAAAATATGTGTGAAGATGTACTTTTATATAATAATCTACAGAATACTGTAAAAGATTGTAATCATATAAGCATTTTAAGAATAAGTTAAAATCACATAATAAAGATAAAATTTTATAACTGCATATCTTCAATTTAAAAAAAATGTCAATGTTGTAATGAACACTTAAACTGTAAACAATATTTAAAAGATTATTAAATTCACGCATGTTTAAAATTAATTAGAATAAAGGTGTAACAAATTAATTAAGGATAAATAAGAATAAAACAATGAGAATTATGTGAATTATAATATAATGCATGCTACTGTGTAAATACTGTTAATATTATTTTTTATGTATACTTAGTCTCTGTATAAGTGAACAGTGTGTTCTTTAAGAGAAATGTCTTTAACCTATGCACAGTAAATATTGATAATAAAATTATACATAACAGGTTAAGTCCAGATTGAAAGGAAAAAAACATATACCCAATTTCATTACTTTAATTAATTTATTTTTTAGATGCAGGCAATGAGTTAAGGCTGTGGGCAAAGAAGATTTAATATATTATGTTCTAATAGAAAAATTACATATATTAAAATATGTATGTGGAAATCACTTTGAGAACAAAGCTTTCAATAAGAAAAAAGTTGACTTAAAAAGTTAGCTGTGCCATTAAAAAATTTAAAAGTGGGTCAGTCACTTTCTGAAGAAATGTTACTTGAATTTCCTTGTCATATTCAATCCAACATAGACTACCATGGATAATGTCTCTCAAAGGATACATGACAATGAACATTCACTATACCAGGTTGAAGCAATAGCTGGGCCTAGTAACTCAGGTTTGTCTCTGTCTTTTTACTTTTATTTGACTGTTTATTTACATCAATATGATTTTTACAATTTTCTTGTTTTTATTATTATGCATCACAGGGACCCGGTGTAACCAGCCACAGTCGAGCGCGTCCCTGCATTCCTGCCGTACATGAGAGGAGTCACTGACAAGATTAATACTAGGAGCAAAATATTGTAAATTATAATTTAACTTACAAGAAAGATAATTATCAGTCCCGCTGAGTTTCTTTCGCTAGTTCTCAGGTCTGAGGCTTTTTCTTTCTGAACTGGTAGTAGACTCATGACGTTCAATAAAACATTGTTATAATTTAATGCTGAATAATATATAATTATATTGAAAAATAAAATAAAAATATAAACCTTATGTATTCTTTCATTACTTTTTTATTTCGACTCGAGTCTACATTTAATTAAGTCCAGTGTTGCATTAATTATTTTGCCTACTAAACAACAATGTACTTAATTATTAATTAAATGTAGACTTGGTCTTCATTTCAATAATATTTGCTTAGTATCTACGACCCTAGATTTTGATCCTGAATATTATCGATATCGATAAAAACGCGTAAAGCACTAGTTGGTCTGTTAGGTTGTATAGGTTGGTACTATTGTTCTTTTGACGTTTCTGTCGTACAGTTGGTATTGAAGTGCGATGTAAATTGAAGTCAAAAAGTTTGTTCTAAGTCCCGCCTCTTAAAACGTAGTGGTGACATTCTCTTTGACTTTACTTTTCAAAGCGATACTTCTCAAGCGGGTTTTTCTTTTGAGATAATTTTATTTTAACAATGTAAGATCAATCTTATTAATTTTATTTATTATAAAACTTTAAATAATTATTTATTCTAAGCATAATCTATTTTGTTATTGACAATAAAAAATTCATAAATATAATTCGTTCAAATTGCATTATTTTATATTTGAACGTCAGCCAAATTTAGATTAAAATTCACTCTCTTCTTTTTTGTCCCCTCCTTCATTATTTTTATTATATATCATCTTTATATCTGCAGGTAAGTTACTAATATTTAATATATTTCAATATTTTTTTTATTCAATTTTCTTTTTTAAGTAAATACGTAAAAAAGTAATATATATTGTATACTATTCCCCTTTTTAAATTCTTATTTTTATACTTATGTTTAAAGGAAGCAAATTAGTTGCTTTCGCTTTTTTTATTTTAACTTGTAGATCACTAACCAAGTAAGAACTAAGAAGTATAAAAAAGTACTACTAACGTAGTTATCTACTAACATTTTTGGTAACATTTCATACTTAATAGCCCTGTTTATAAATAAGTGAAGGTATTGTACATATGTAAGTTATAAAAGTAAAACATTAATTTTATCTTAAAACATTTTTGGGATATTATAATTATCAATACCAATGAAAGTAAAACATATCAATGTCTAAAACAAATAACTAAGAACTCCAATTATGTTTTTATTGCATAAATTGTAAGTGTTACTTTTACTTTAACTAATTAAATAATTATGAACACAGTCAAGGCACATTGAAATTATTTCTTGTAAAACAATTTAATATTTTAAATTGCCAATTTTTATTGAAATAATTATTTATACTACTTTGCAACATCATGAGCACAATGATAACACCGAGTATAATCATATAAAGTATTTTAACGAAATCATTATTTTAATTAAATAATTGTTGTAGCAATTTAACAAATTAAGCTTCCGGGTTCTATTACATAAAAAAAATGATTCGGGTAAATAATTTTATAAAAATTTAATGAGCCTGATTAAGTATTGCTAAAAGATGGAAACCGTATTAATATTTTATTTTGTCCTTATATTTATATACATAACATATTCTTATTTTTAGCACTTATTTGTAATAATTATACAAAAAAAAAATGTTCTGATTATTTAAATAAGTAAAAAGTTTTTGATAAGTCATCAACAGGTACTGTACAAGTGTTTTATTACTTTAGTTCAATTTGATTAAAATTACTTTGCAGCAAAGAAATAATTATCATGTCAGTTATTTCAATTATTAATATTATAGAATTCTTAAAGTTATCTACTATTTTTATTACTTATACACAGTATACACATATATGATATATGTAAGTCTTATTGATTTAGCTAGCTTCAGGTGCATAATATTGTGTAGCAAAATAATAAATACATAAAAGAAAAAAGATTAAAGATATTGGATTATTTGTATATTTTTTTTCATTGACAATGATGACATCTTGTACAGTATTTTCTGTCATTTGCTTGTCATATCTAGAGTCTCCCAAGTTACAAGACTTTTGAAAAACTAATTGTGTTAAATAGAAAACTATTGATATTTTGCTTTTATGTCTATCAATTTTAGGCAAACAATGCAGTGCAAAATGAAGGAATGTAATACTTCTTTAGACAATATGAGGAAACCAGCTCAACAAACAACTTATCTTTATTATGTTAAAAAGGTGAGATTATAAAGTTATTTTTTAAATTATATTATTTTCATTAGTCTAGTTAAACCATTGAGAAATTTTTGTGAATTCCTAATTCAAACTACTAACTTAATTTATATAATAAGTGTGAAGCTCTGCATAATTAATGTGTGAAATTATTTTATATTCCTCCTAAGTATAAATAGAATTGAATTTAACAGGAAAGTAAACATTTCACTATACAATATAAGTATAGTGAGTGGCATAAGATAGGCTTACTTTTTTATACATTTATATGAATCTGCATGTTACAGTCAAATGATTATAAAAAAAAATAACTATTAAGTTTCAACTAAGTAGTAAGATATATTTCAGTAAGTTAGATGCTAGAAAATTAATTAAGTATATAATGACATTTTTTCTTTTAATATTCACTCGTTTTCATTTAAAGTTGTAAATATACTAATAATTTAATATATTTTATTTATAAATATCAGTAAAAAAATACAAATTTTCTTTATTAATTAAAATTAAATGTGTATAAAATATTGTGTTGTAATATGACGAAAATATTATGCGAATTGCCAGCAAATATATTGCTTTTGATTTTAAATTGCGAATTGATATAAAAAATGACAAAGTATAACATAAAAATAATCAAGTGCCAAGTTTTATATAAATAACTTACTTATTTTTACACTGTATTAAACTGCGTAAATTGAGACGCATATTGCATTTACGAGTAACGTTACAGATTATGAAGAGTCAAATTGAATTAAATATTATTCGTGTAGATTTATATAGAAAAAACACTAAACTTTTTTATTTATATTTTACACAAAATTAAGCTATAATAATATTCGACACAAGTATATATTTTGCTATATTCGTAAATACTTTTGAGCTTGTCGACATCATAACTATTTAAATTATTTGAAGAATATTTTTTCTTCGATAAATTTACTACTAATGATTTATGAATGCAATATTTTAGCAATAGTTAAAACAATATGTTGTGCAATTTTTACTATTTCATCATAATTTCATCTACATTAGGTACCTCTATTGTTAGATTATAGCGTGGCGGTAAGGCATAACATCATGTATCGAATACCATACTCTTAATTTGTAATTCTCAATGAAACTGTTAATTTTTATGATATAGGTTTTTTAAATTGATAGAATATTTTTATTCATTTTTTTATTTCAATTAATTGTGATATATTTTTTCAAAGATTTTCTTATAGTTCGGATTTGACTTTACCGCGCAAGTACTAATTCAGCTATGTATTAGCTATCTCTTTTTAACATTCAGAAGTCGCTCGGTGCTTGTAGCGTTTGGTGCGGTCTACGCTACGTTTCGTCACTAGAATTGAATTGCTACTTATTTGAACAGTGTTTTTAGACCTCACTCCGCCATTACTATTAACATTTTTTCATTGTGATTATTTGTGTTGTATGTGATGAACTAAACGTGAGTGAAGTGTGAAAACATTGTTACATTGGTTCCCCGATGAGTGCTTGAGAAGTGTATCATTTCCTGTTCCATATCGTACAGAAACAAGCTACTACGGCCGCTTGCGAACTCTATTCATTATCACGTGGGTTAAATTTTGAATAATGTGGGTTTTGGAAATGAATTTTAAGCGTTTATGATTAATATAGAACAATGATAACAATGTTTCTTCCGTGTAAACAAAGACCGGCTCATAATCAGTCTTAACCGTTGTTTTTCAGAAGCGCGCCGTTCGCATTCAGTCATTGCCTTCCATTTCTCAAGAACCGGCTGGAGATTGATACAGAGAATGACTGTAAATAGTGGCCTAGTGCATTATAGAACAGTGTTGGTGTTGTGAAATAGTGCATAAGTGAAACGTTACATAAGGTCGGGATGAGTGAAGTAGGAAGCCCGCCCTGACGCGTCTTGCGCCGGCGTCCGCGGCGGGCGACGCTCGTGTCATGGCCCCGGCGCTGCCCGTCACTCAATTTACCCATTTCGACGTGGTCAACGAGACCGAAAAAATACCCCACCGAAGACGGGCCCTCGCGTCCGTCAATAACCTAACACCCATGGAGGAAGATGACATGGGACTCCAAAACCAACCTAGCCTGGCCAAAGACTCGCAAGAAATGGAACAGATTCTTGTCGATCTGGGCAACAGTGACCTTGTTCAAACAGATTTACTTCAAGCCATTAAGACCTTAGAAAGCGGCGGCGACACACTGTCTACAGGAGATGCTGATGCAATTTTTCCCTTAGGCGGCTTTGAATTGCCTGATACAGTAGATTCTGAAGGAGATGCATCAGAAGACAAGATTAGATTGATGCAAGCAAGGTTAGAACGTCGGTGCGCATTTTTGTTGAGACGTTTACGAATATTGCAAGCCAGGGCCATTGGTAAAAGAGTATCGGAAGAGGCTGCACAAACATTTGAAAAATGTACTCGTGGAGCTCGGAAAGATGGTGGCGGGAGGCCTATGGGAATAAAAGCTTTTTTGAAAAAAGTTGAAACCACAGCTGCTTTACAAGCAAGTGCAGCATCTCGATCAGTTGTGGGTCCAAAATATTATCGAGCAGGAACATCCAAAGGTGATGCGTCTCGGTCAGCATCAATAGGTATAGCTTCTGGGACTCTGAATGGCTTGGAAGACACTGCAGGAGCTCTAAGGTCACACTTGTCTGTAGTGAAACATCAGCTAGACTCTGATGCAACTGCATCCTCATCAGGAGCTGAAAGCAATGATGAAGCTGTGACATACAATAATACACAGCAGCAACATATGCCCATGTAAGTTATTATACAAGTTTGCTGTATTAGTTATTATTGTAGCAGTAAGTTTTATATATAAATATATGAAATACAGAGAGTAGAATTATGAAATTCAGGTTGAAATTACCTAACAATTTTAATTCACCAAATGTAATATAAGTTTTCAGTAATTAGTATTTTAATATATCAATATTAATGTCCATTAACAGACCATAGAAGAGCTAAACATTTCTGGGAAACTTAAAATATATATTGTAATATTTGTGGAATATTTAGATACATTATATTCATACTAATATTATAAATATTATGACCTGATCCCCCTCATATTGAAAAAGGAAGTCCTTCGTTAAAAGGAAGCCCATGCCCAGCAGTGGGACGTTTAAAAAGGGCTGAATATAATATTATAAATGTGAAACTTTGTGAGGATGGATGGATGAATGTTTGTTGCTCTTTCAATATGATTATGGATGAACAGATCTGGATGAAGGGCACTGAGATAGATTATAGTCAGGAATAGCACACATATTACTTTTTATCCCAGAAAAATGTAATGCTACCTTGGATAGATTTATTTTTGTCTAGAGATAAACCTAAAGCGAAGCAAGGGCGAGTCGCTAGTGGTTAATTATTTATCAATTCAGCTTTATATGGATATTTAAGTTTAAAACTTTAAAATAGTAAATAATCATTGGTCATTTTAAAAAAAGAATATATCTTTATAAAATATCCTTTTTTGTCCATCTTCCTGTTTTATTTTTTTTTTTACATTTTTTGTATGCTTTTTTTTTAATTTTAAATTGTTATTTCTATTATTAATCACACTTAAAAATTAATTATTACATTCTTTAAAATAATAAAACTATTTTTCATGTCGATATTTGAAAACTATAAGGGATTATTTCAATCTTTTTCTTATGCTGACAATAAGAAACCCTAAAAGCTCTTAACAAGGTCATTATAGAGCCCCATTCACTTTTGTTTGGATTTATTTTTTAAATTATTTATGGGCATTTAGGCATTAAATTAGGTGTTTTAATATACTTTATACTGTTTTAATTATTATGTTTTTTTAAGCTATTATCCAATCCAAAGTTTTCATTCATGTATACATATATCCTCTTTCACAATATTAGAATCTCTTATTTATCTCAAAGCTTATTTCAATATTTTTTTCTCCTAAAATATTATATATTATTATATTAATATATTATTATATTAAAATTTACAAATATAATTTTCAGACTGATTTTTTTATACTGAAAATATTTTATGCATTAATCAACAGAAATTGAGTAAATTAATAAAAGTAATACACATGCATTATGTATATTGGTTATATATTATCTTAATGAACAAGTAAATATAGACATGCATTTTATGTGTGTGTGTGTGTGTGTGTGTGTATATATATATATATATATATATATATATATATATATATATATATATATATACACACACATATGTATTAACAATTTTTTGCCTTCGGCTATGTCAGGATATAAACTATTGCATCCAAGTTTCACTTAAATCCATAGAGGTGTTACTGTTATGAAGAATAAATCAACACAAACTTACATTCTTAATTTTAGTGTATATATATATATATATATATATATATATATTGTTCGAAAATATGCTTATTTATTAGATATATGTTATTTACATTCAGTGACTTCTAAGTTGATAATTCTGTTGGTTTACATTTTTTTTTTGTATCCAAACATGTTAGAACTCTTACACAAACACAAAGATATGTACGACCTTGAGTATTTTTTTTTTGTTTAGTACTAAAGGTTTTATAAGTTGTAAAACCTTGAAAGTTTACTGAGGCTTGCGCAGAGCGAATTCTTCAGCAGTTAACTATAAATGAATTATACGAGAAATGATTGTTTATATATAACAACTAGCAGCTCACCCTTGCTTCGCTCAGGTTCGCCTCTAGACAAACAAAAACAAATCTATCCCACGGGAACCGTACATTTTTCCAGGGTAAAAAGTAGCCTATTTGTTATTCTGACGTATGAACTATATTATTATAAAGTTTCATTAAAATCCAATCAGTAGTTTATGTGTACTAAGCTGTATAAGTTACTATAGTTTTTTAACTATCCCACGGTCAATTTTCCAGAATGAAAAGTATCTAAAATGTTGATGGATGATGTGGATGGAGATTAGCCTGTAGAAACAGATAAATAGACAGACAGAGAAACAAGAAATTTGAAAAAAAAAAAAAACTGGATTTGTTCTATTTCTCTTCTTACATCCCCCTGACACAGTTTTTAGCATTTTTTTTTCTATGTACAGACATTTGACCTCTACAGTTTTATTATATGTATAGATTATATAATTGCATTGCTCTTTTATTTTATTTCAGTTTGAGCAAATTTCTGTTGAATATAGTTTATATCCAGTAAAAATACCTGATTTTTATATCCTACTAGCGACTCACCCTCGCTTCGCTTCGGGTTCGTCTCTAGACAAAAACAACTCTATCCCACGGGAACCGTACATTTTTCCGGGATGATATATAGCCTAAAGCCTTCCTCGATAATTGAACTAACCAACACAAAAAGAATTTTTCAATTCCATCCAGTAGTTCCTGAGATTAGCGCGTTCAACCAAACAAACAAACAAACAATAAAACAAACTCTTCAGCTTTATAATATTAGTATAAATTTCATCAATTTTTTTTTTTTAATTTCATGTTGTTTGTTTTGTCTGAATTATATTTAATGAATATATTAATATTTTTTATTCTATATTTCTTATTAAAAGTAAATAAATGTCATTAAAAACTCAAAATATTCCTATGGATAGTCATCTACTATCCATAGGAATATTTTGAACTACCTGTTGTGGTCTTCCTATATTAAGGAAGAATTATGATTATTTTTTGTGTGATGTTTAGTGATAAATAAAAGGTTTACAGTAAATATTTAAAATTTACATAAATTTTTAATAGCGAATCACCCTATCTTTATTTGGTATGTTTTAACAGTTAGTATGGAATAGATACACTTATTATATATTATTTATATGTATACAATAGGTATAATGAGTTGTTGTGGATTGTTTTATATATTATAACGTGTTTTCCCGCGGGAATAAGACGATTTTTCGCGGTAAAAAGTAGCCTATGACACGTTTCAGCCTTCCAACTATCATTCTGTTTCGACGTGAAAGAAAGACAAACAAACAAACACTTTCACATTTATAATATTAGTATGAAAGTATGGATATAGTAATTTTTTTAAAAATGCTTTTATTAGCATCTTCAGTTAATAATAAACTATGTAATCTATTTTGGTAGTTGCTTTTATTCTTCTGGTAATTAATTATTCTTACAATAATTTTATACCATCAAAATGATCTGATGATGGAGCCAGGAAGTGGATGATAGAACTCTTCAATGGTTACAGACATAGATAAAAAAAAAACTAGATACACAATCCCATGCGAAAACTGTCACCAATTGTGTTAAGATAATTATTTTAGTTGAAATAAATGTTCAACAATGTAAATGCAATGCTTAAAGTAGTTTTTACAAAAAAAATAAATAAAAGCGCCCTCAAATGTTCAAGTGAGCGCTTATTCGGTGAGACAGTTTACGTCGCTGATTCTGTATCGAATCCTTTTTTGCTCGATGGTAACAAATAAAACCTACGAGTCTGAGCTCATTTAATTCTTCTTGATGAGTCCCGTACATTACATATGGTCAATAGCCAGTTTTTTTTTTTTTTATAATTACATATTATAATTTTTCAGCGAAAAACGTGCGTTATGGTCGTGGCAGAAGACTCGCGCGTCGATCGCGTCTCGCTGGTGTTGGCTTCAGGTGCAAGTGCAGGAGCTCGAGTACAAAATACGACAGCACGATGATTTGCATAAACAGGTATGATTTTACATTTCCCTTTTGGTGTGGTTTATTACTTCGTCTTCTTTGTTTCTTCAGTTTTTTTTTTCGATTTTTTTTCTTGTGGTGATAGGCTGGTATTTGGTTTTTTTTTTAATTTTTTTTCGAATTCTTTTGAAGTAAAACTTCTTTAAAATCGTTGTGATTTGAAACTCGATAAAAAGGAAAAGCGACGCAATGTTGCCATGGTAACCGTTGTTATTGTGTGACAAATATGTAATATTAAGTTACACTTGTACCATGTGTGAATTGCACACATGTACCTATTTTTAGTAACATCTCACTATTTTCTGTTTCTTTTTTTTCGTCTTATTGTAATAGACTTGGTACTTTTTTTTACTCTATCTCTTACGTTTAAATACAAAGTAAGTTTTCGCGGGTTTTTTTGACCCTCTTGGTACATCGATATAAAACGCAGAGTTAGTGTGGTTTTTAATAAGTGAAGTAATTTTTATTATGGGTTAAAGCAGTTCTAGAGATTTTTCTGTACAGTAAAGTGAACTTTATCACTATTGAATCATAATACCAATATGCTAAATACATCTCATTGTCTATACATCATCCAGTAATCAAACTCGCAACTTGTCTTGGTCATCTTACCTTGTTACGAATTAAAATGCTTTATGCGTGATAATGATCGTTATTTATATTGCGTTAAATAAATGTTTAGATTATGATATGTGACTAGAAAAGAAGCTAAAGCTTACGGATACTAGCGACTCACCTTCGCTCGCTCGGGTTCGTCCCTACTTGCGTTTTAACGTTTAGTATAAATTTCTCAGAGATGAGATATTTTCCCGTAGTAAAAAGTATCCTACATGTTGACCCGGATAATCAGCTATCATCATACTAGACATCAAAATCTGTCCAGAGGTTTTTCATGATGCGGGCACAGACAGACAGATAGACAAATTTTTTACAAACTATAGATTCGGCGTCTGTATCAGTAATAATGACTATTTCAATAAGATTTTCCAAAAAATATGTAATGTACAGATTCGACTCAGTTTTTTATTATATGTATAGATATACGAATTAATTCAAGTACGTTACAGACAATTATTCTCTCACATGGCGGTTCTTTGAATCTTCGTGTTTACGTTATTTGAGATTCACTATCAAGTTTTATTTTAATATCCCTCAATAATAGCGCAGAGTTTTAAAATAAAATCAATACGTAAGCTCTTGAGGCTATCGGGTTGTTGGAATTGAAAACCTACGAACTTTAACTGCTTTTATTCTGCATATTTTTTTGTAAATTAGCTTTTCTTTTTAAATATATTTCATATTTCTTTATTTATTTAATTAATTGTGGATTTGTAATATAGATATTATTCAAAAATTAATTATAAACCAATGAGGTTAAAAAAACTTATTTAGAAGATGGGGGTTGCTACACTTTGATACTAGCAACAAGCCATGTAAGAGTCGTAGGGGATAAAAAAAACCTTACTTCATTAAATCCAAAACCAATTAGGCAAAGTAGTTTATATTGCTTTCAAATAAACAAACAAAGCCAAATCTGTACTCCTACACTAATATTATAAAGAGAAAAGATTTTTTGTTTGTTTGTTTGTACCGAATAAGCTCCGAAACTACTGGACCGATTTAGATGAAATTTGGTAAATAGATAGTTTGAGATCCTGGCAAGGACATAGTAGTCTGGCAAGGACAATAGTAAAAAAGAAAAAAAGGATTTTTATCCCGGAAATCATCTCTTAAGGGGATGAAATTTTGTATGAGGAATCTAATTAGCTAAAACGGCTAAACGGATTTGGATGAAATTTAGTATACCTAGTCCTAGTATGGCCTAGTATGGCTATGGCCTGGAGTAACACATAGACTACATTTTGGGCACTTAAAGATGCATTCGAGCGAAGCGAGGGTAAGTAAGTAGTATGTGAATATGCTTACATACTCTATTATCTGTATGATTGTTACTTTTTGACGAATTTATGATTAAAACCTACTTGCAAATACACATTTAATGATTAATAATACCTACTATAAAGATGTACAATAAAATATAATAGCTGTGATTCAGTGTTGTTTACTAAATGTTTTCAACCACCTGTCGATGTTTTCATTACGCTTAAAAGCCTACGATTAAAGTCATTGCTTCTTTTCATAGATAGTCCGTAATAGCACGATGTTATATAGCTTATAATTAAAACCTCTTCCAATAAATTAATCTAAATTCTAACGCAAAAAAACTTATCTAACAATTAATTTTAACCTCTACACATTGACCGATTAAATTCATCAAGTAATATTTCATTACAATGTTAGTTTTTAAAATTAGAATATTAATGAAAATTCCAAAAAAACCGCACAATGAAATTTACTAAGCCTAACTTTAGGTAAAATAGCGATTCACCCTCGCTCCGCTCGTGTTCGTCCCTAGTTACGTTTTAATGTTTAGTATAGATTTCTCAGAGATGAGATATTTTCCCGCGCTAAAAAGTATCCTATATGTTGACCTGGATAACCAGCTATCATCATACCAAATTTCATCAAAATCTGTCCAGTGCTTTTTTCGTGATGTGGTCACAGACAGACAGACAAACATTCTAAAAACTATAAAAGGAATGCAGCTGACTTCATCATATCGCTTTTTGGCTGTCGGTGTAAAAATGTTACTCTCATATTTTTTTCCATACGTGCCAAAAGAAGTATATAACTTCAAAAAATAAGCATGATCAAAATTTTTTTGGCAAATTTCGTTTTTTCACCGTCCATTCGTTCCAATTAGTGTGTATTTACATAAATATAATCCAGTTTTACAGGTCAGTCGACCGGTATCCAGTTCACCCTTGCTAACTCGTCAATGCGAGTCCCCGAAATATATTTTACTAACTAAAATAAATGAAAAATTACTTTTTAAAT
This sequence comes from Fabriciana adippe, assembly GCA_905404265.1. NCBI lineage: Eukaryota > Metazoa > Arthropoda > Insecta > Lepidoptera > Nymphalidae > Fabriciana > Fabriciana adippe. The sequence continues at coordinate 2,956,346 of FR989993.1, forward strand.
AAAATCATCTTTTTGGGTTTTTCACGGATTTATTTTGATTTTTGGTTCCTTTTAAAATGTCAAATATTCGCGTAAATCTAAGAAAATATAATAAATTCTTTTTGAGAGATATAATAATTTAAATAAGATTTTTATTTTAAGGACCCGAATGACGCTATCCGGTCCTTTCAATAAAGTTTGTAAGCTTTAAGTGTATACAAAAATTCTATCGAAAAAAAGCACCTTCGGTTTTTCCCGAACTTCCCATATTTTAGTGGCTGGAACTTTTCCCATCTTTTCCCTTAAAAACCAAACCGGTATACCAACAAACAGCATTTAATTATAATAACATTACGTACATAATAATTAATAGTCATAAGTTATTCTATTTCCTCTCAGATAATCGCAACTTATCGTACGCGGGTCAGCGTTATGTAAATATTATTTTATTTAATCTCACTATTTGGCACTTTTTTATGTTAGGGGTCATTTATCATAAAAAATACATTTATTGACCGTATTATTAGTTTTTCTCTTTCCCAAAAAATACTCATTGTAAATTTGTTAATAATATAATGTTTATAAGGTAGTGGTAGCCCAGTGGTAACGCGCTCGCTTGGGAAACTGAGTGATGCGGGGTCAAATCCCGGGTCTCGCACTTCTGATATTTTCATGTGCGAATCATTTCTCACATGATTACCACTTGCCTTACGGTGAAGAAAACTATCGTGAGGAAACCTGCATGTCTGAGAGAACCTAGCAAGTTTTCGAAAGATGTGTGAAGTCCGTCAACCCGCACTTAGCCAGCGTGGTAGACTATGGCCTGATCCCCCTCGTATTGAAGGGAGGCCCGTGCCCAGCAGTGGGGCATTAATAAGGGCTGAATACACAATATAATATTTTACGAGCCCCAAAATAAATAACAGAATTTCGCCAAGAAATCTCAATAATTCCAAAATATAATGTTCGAAAATGTGTGTCATGGTTCAACGTGATTTTTTGAATAGAGATAAATATTCTTTTAATATATTCATTGGATTTCAGTTACATAAAGAGTTCTCTATAGTAAATTCACAACTCTAATCTTATCTGCTGGTATTTGGGTCGGGTACTAACCTTTTATCCTTTTCGTACATTCAAGGGATTATGTAAATTATATGAAATAGCGATTTATTCGTAAAGGATAACGCAGGTATAAACAAATTGCTCTAACGTATTTAAATAAGTAAAGGAATACCTAAGTATATAAATAGTAACGCCACAAGGACATCTCTATTGAAAAGTATTGTTACTTCGAGAGTGAAACAAGATTTCAAGTGTTTAAAATTAAGTTAGAAATGGATACAAAAATGTTAAGTGTAAAACACTTGAAGTTTATTTGTTCGGGTAATTTCGTTGTTTTATGCCTTTTTATGGTATGGATTGTGATGCGGTTTTGAATTGTATATATATATATATATATATATATATATATATATATATATATGGCAAAAGTGATTGACTGATGTATCAACGCACAGGCCAAACCCTTAGGTTAGAAAATCGAAATTTCGCACACGTATTCTTCATATGACGAAGGCATCCACTAAGGAAGGATTTTTTAAAATTTAACCCCCAAGGGGTGAAATAGAGGATAAAAGTTTGTATGAAACTTTTTATTCCTTGGGCATACTTGCATGAAATCTCGTATTTTTCGTAGTTTGTCGCGGGTTTTGCTAGTGTATATTATTAGTTATTTTATTTTATTATTATTTGGTAATCGTGTTTTTGATTACTGTCCAGTCGTTCTAATTTCAGGTAAAAGTATCTGTGTGTACTTTTATTCATAATCCGTCTAGCCCTTTTAACTTGATAGAGTAACTAACATATATATATATATATATATATATATATATATATATATATATAATATTATAAAGCTGAAGAGTTTGTTTGTTTGTTTGGTTGAACGCGCTAATCTCAGGAACTACTAATCCGATTTGAAAAATTCTTTTTGTATTAGATAGCCCGTTAACTGAGGAAGGCTATAGGCTATATATAATCGCGGAAAAATGTATGGTTCCCATGGGATAGATTTATTTTTGTCTAGGGATGAACCCGAAGCGAAGCGAGGTTGAGTCGCTAGTAGGTACCTAATAAAATTATTTTCTAAGACGACGCTTAGTATGGCCTGTTTGTTACTTCCCTTCGATGTCATTAGAAGCGGATTCTACCGTACATACAAACTTTCGTTTTATAATAATAGACCGATTATTTTCCCTTCTGTTGCATTACAATGTGCATTCATGTAATTTTTACTTCATTATTATAATGTTATTACGTTTCACTCTTTAGCAAAATAACTTTTTAAACACATAACCAGACTTCAAATATCGATTAATGTGTAACGACTCTACTTATTCTATGGCATTGAATATATGTATGTATCTGGGATGCTAATTACTAATTAGATGTCCTTGCAAAAGTAACGCAGTCTAGGGTATAGGGAAATCTAATGTAGGGTCGCAGGATAACTAAAACAAAAAAACCCTAGTATAGGATATTTTTCATTATAAAACATTCTCGATTATACGTGAAACTAGCGACTTACTCTTGCTTCGCTCGGGTTCGTCACTAGGTACGTTTTAGCGGTTAGTATGGAATAGATAGCCTATATACTATATGATATATAGCCCATAGCCTTCCTCAATAAACGGGCTATCTAATTCAAAGAGAATTTTTCAAATCGAATTAGTAGTTCCTGAGATTAGCGCGTTCAAACAAACAAACTCTGCCTCTTTATAATATTAGTGTAGATTAATTTAAATAAAAGGAAAAGACTGCACAGATAAAAAAATACAGTTTCTGAATAAATTAATGAAAAAGACAATCAGTTTTTAAAGTTTAGAACATTTAAAAAAAAATAGTTTAATCTGATAATCTTATAATGGTGTTTCGTCCATTTCTTTAAGGTGTTTCTTCAACATTATCGAAAATTCGTAACATAATCCAACGTTAAACAATTGCTTGCATGATAATATACAGTATTGAGTTTCATGTGCCGTCATTTATTACAGGTCAATAACTTTCATAGAAAACGCCTTAATTATTTTCATTATGGGGGCGAATGTTTACTGTAAGGCATACTAATGTGCTTGTCTCTAGGTGGTTAAAATAAACGTTTTAAATTGTTAGTGATTATTAAAAGTTTTAGAACATTTTTTTAAAGATTGGATAAGGTTTATAAAAATATTTTTAAACATGCTATACGCTATTTAATTTAATTTTTTATTACACCAAAACAAAAATACAATTTAAATGAATACATAACTTTCTCAAATATATATTTCAGTGTAAAGGCGGCCTTATTACTTAAAGTGATCTCTTCCAGGCAACTTATATTATAAAGAAACTCGTAGAAACTATATTGAAAAAAAAAAAAGAAAAACCGTCTATAACATAGGTACCTCCTCAAACGGTACATACTATAAGTTACACATAAGCTTACATAAATAACAAAAAAGATATAACATAATATACAGGGTGGATTTTTGAGACGGGACAGTAAGGGCAGGTACCTTAAATACTATAGTTACAGGAAAACGCTCCGAGGAGACCATCCGTAACTTTTTGAGATATTCTGAACTGCATTCACAGATTTTGGAAAAAATGTACAGTCAGCGAGAAAAATGCTAAAATACGAAAAAAAATTTTTTCATGTCAATCGATCCTATTTCATGTAAGGATCAAAAGACTCTATGGGGCCATTTAAGGTTTGAGTACTAGAAATGACAGAAATCGCCAAAATCTTTTCCCATACATTTTGTATGGAAAAACGTTTAATCAACTCGAAATATTCTTTGTTGCCAAACGGTCCTATTTTTTAATGTGATCAAAAGACTCTTTGAGAAAATCATAATTGCATTGACAAATAAAAATAAAATAAAATTATATCAACTAAACGTGTTTTTTTGAAACACGATATCCATTTTAAGCAATTTATTTTGTAGATCACCTAAATGTGCCCTATTTACGTTTGTATTAAGAGTTTTTTGATTACATTAAAAAATAGGACCGTTTGACAACAAAGAATATTTCGAGTTGATTAAACGTTTTTCCATACAAAATGTATGGGAAAAGATTTAGGCGATTTCTGTCATTTCTAGTACTCAAACCTTAAATGGCCCCATAGAGTCTTTTGATCCTTACATGAAATAGGATCGATTGACATGAAAAAAATTTTTTTCGTATTTTAGCATTTTTCTCGCTGACTGTACATTTTTTCCAAAATCTGTGAATGCAGTTCAGAATATCTCAAAAAGTTACGGATGGTCTCCTCGGAGCGTTTTCCTGTAACTATAGTATTTAAGGTACCTGCCCTTACTGTCCCGTCTCAAAAATCCACCCTGTATAAGTGTAAACAATATATGTGACATAAACAGGGCTTACATAAATATACATAGACTTCAGCGATAAATCTAATATATTTAAACGAGCAATTCTTGTATATTTATTTATTTATACCAGCGATCTTGGAAACGGCTCTAACGATTTCGCTGAAATTTGGTATGTTTGGGTTTTCGGGGGCGAAAAATCGATCTACATTAGTCTTATGTCTGTGAAAACGCGTGTTTTCGAGTTTTCATGCGGTTTTCTTTCGAAATATTCCACGCAGAATATACTCGATAATTTCTTTCACTCAGGCATAAGCATCGTAGTCAAGTGTCCAAGGTGCAAGATTAACAATCACAGGTGTCCGAATTCGAACCTCGATCGGATATAAAGATTTTACTTTTGTTTTTTTTTTTTATTTATCCAAGTTTTTAGTTTTTTTTTTATCTAAAAAATACGATATAACAAAAAAGAACTCCGAGCGAAGCTCGGTCGCCCATGTACTAGTAGTTTATAAGACGATGTTTTAAAAACTTGCACCGATTCTGACTGGCGGATGTCATGTGGTAAGGCATTTCTAGGCTATGAACAATATTATGCGCTTTCGCAGGTCACATTTATACATTTTTTAGGTTCAAAAAAGCACTTACAGACGCCGAAGAGAACTACGACTTAGATTGTTTTTTTTTTTGCATTAATACTAATTCTCGAGAAATGTAGGCTATTTAACATCGTGCTACGAACCTTAGTAGTGAAGCAATTATAATTTATATACATAAAAACTATGTGAGCGGACACGCAAAGTTAGTTTAACATAAAACTTTAAAGTTAGGTAAATAATAACATTATTATAATTTTGTTAGATCATTGATATCATTTTAAACATTAATTTTCTGTATCGATTTCCTCCGCCCTTGACATAGCGACATCGAATGCATTTTACATGCATTCCAAAATAGATTATGGTCGACTAGTAAGTCGAGGAAAATTATTCTTAGTGTTACAATATAAGTAATTATAATATATAATCAATTATTATCATTAACGTGATCTATCTTTGTCATCTAATTTAGATATAGATTAGCTCGTGGGCTTGCACCTTTTTTATTACGGCGTTGTATTTTTTTTTTAATATTCGTACGATCTTGTACTAAGCTTGTTCTTGGCAAAGAAATATTATGATCTGCCCTAGTCTTTACCATGATTTTCTCCTACCTAGTATACCTGTCGCATTATTAATAACCTAATTATGATTTGTACTGTGAAAACTTACTATAAAAGTAGCGGCCCATCCTCGCTTCGCTCGGGTTCGTCCCTTAGTACGTTTTAACAGTTAGTATGGAATAGATAAACTATAATATATTATATTACTGCTCCATTCCCTTGGGTAGTAGCATGATAATATATAGCCTAAAACCTTCCTTAATAAATGAGCTATCTAATGCAAGAAGAATTTTTCAAATCGGATTAGTAGTTCCTGAGATTAACGCGTTCAAACAATGAAACAAAGAAACTCTGCCACTTTACAATATTAGTAGGTATAGATAAATAAATACTCAAATAATTTTAAAATGAAAATATAAAAAAAAAAAACAATTTTTCCTCATTTATTACCTAATTAGAATAAAACATTGATTTAAATATGGCTCGGGTAATATTTTAAAATGTACTACATTCATTTTTTTTTTTCAGGTCCGCGAAGCCAAAGGTCCCGTGGAATTCGAAGGAGAGCCAGTGGGCTACGAAGGCAGCCTTCCCGGAGATGAAGACTCGTGTACGTGTGCCAGAGTGCGTCCTCTGAGAAGGGATACGTTCAAGAAGAGAAAACTATTGCAAATGCACAATTTACATATTGCAACACCTAAAGCTGCGAAACCCTCTGACATTAGGTAAATAAATAATAAATAAACATGTCGGGACATTAACACACAGCACCATCTAGTTCCATGGTAAGCTACGAGGCTTGTCTTATGGATACCAGATAGTTGATACACTACACATATAATTTTAAATACATACATATTATAAACTAGCGGCTCACCCTCGCTTCACTCTAGGAAAACAAAAACAAACCTATCCGTATGGAAGTTTGTCAGTATGGATGTTTGTTACTCTTTCACGCCAGAACGAATAAACGGATCTGGATGAAATTTGGCACAGAGATAGATTATAGTCTAGAATAACACATGACTATACTTTTTATCTCGGTAAAATGTATGGTTCCCGTGGGATAGATTTGTTTTTGTTTGTCTAGTAATTGAATATCACACATTATTTAATTGCTATTATTAATATTTCTATTCCATATAAATTCCAGATGCACGTGCCAGTATAAAGTGGAGAGCTGCTCGGTGTGCACCGGGCGCGCCGAGCCCGCGCAGCCGCCGCCGCCCGCCTGCACGCTGGCGCCCGCGCAGCGCCTCGCGCTCGTCGACCCCGCGTACCATCCCGTGCTCAGCGATGTTAGAGGTCGGTTACCCACACCGATACACACGTACACAAGCACGCAGATACAATTGCACACATATACATTTTAGTAGTCGATAATGGTTGTTTCATTACGAACTAGCGACGAGAGTGAGAGAGTAATTTATTGACCCCGCCTACTATTCCGTGCTCAGCGATGTTATAGGTCAACGTTTTGTTCTGTGCTATGTAAAATACAAAATATATGCATAAAGAAATGGTCTGTGTGCTAATTTAGGATATAATCTATAATCAATGTAGTTGTAAGATTATACGGCAGTAGTCATTGTAAATAAATGGGTCATGTTTTTTTTCTTTTAAACATTGGGAAATGCATTTTCGCTACACTACACATATATTAACTTTAAATACATATTATAAATATAAACATCCATGACTGGAGTACAAACATTCATTCTCATCACACAAATGAATGCCCCCAGCGGGATTCGAACTCGCGACTGCTGGCACAGCAAGTAGGGTCACTACAAACTGAACCAAACGTGTTGTATGCATATAAGCAATTTATGTATGTATGTATGAATTCAACCCTTTTTAACGTCCCACTGCTGTGGTAATCATGTTAGAAATGATTCCCACATGAAAATATCAATGGTACGGACATACGGGATTTGAACCCCCTTCATTCGGTTTCCTAAGCGAGCGCATTACAGTGGTAGCCCAGTGGGGCTACCACTGCCTAAGCAATTTATATAGCTAATAAATGAAATAAACGTATCCATTTGCAGATATCCGGCCACAAGTGCACCTGTCTGCGCTGTCGTCCCGCACGTGGTTCCGCTCGCGCTGCGGCAAGGCGTGGCGCGGCGCGCACCACGCGCCGCCGCCGCGCGCGCCCGCGCCGCGCCCGCCCCCGCGCCGCCACGCCACCAGTCAGTCACCCCCCGTCTTAGTGCCAAAATATAGACATAGAGAATGGACTGAGCAATCTCTATCATCTGTTAAGTGAATAAGGAAAGTGCGAGAGAGACGAAGCGATCGTGCGCTCAATAGTTGTCTCTTTCTAGAATTGTGATTGTGATTGGTCTACGAACTACTAGAATTGTGATTGCAGGATTGATTGGATGAATGCTACGATATAACTGAATACAATTTTATTTTTCCATCAATAAGTTGTTTCTGTATTTAATTTATAATTTGTTGAATTTACACGTTTCCATTATAATATGTTATAGTTTAGTTATGTTGAATATTATATTACATATTTAAGTTGATTTATTAATTTTTATCTCTAAATTCCTATATCACTTACTTTATTTTTATATATAATTATTAAATAAGTATTGGCCGCATTTTCGCTTTCTCTCTTTCTAGAGAGTGGTCAATTTCATGATAGTATTGCTCAATCCATTCTCTACGTCTATGATAAAAACATGGATACACATTTCAAAAAATGGCTTCGACATGTGACAATAACTCACAAAACCCAAGTCCAAACACAAATTCGAACTTACGCACTTCTCATAAAGTAGTTTTTCAAACAAAACAACGTCCATTTTAACTTTGCCATTCGAAAAGTAATGAACAAAAGAGATTGGAGAAAAGCGCATATTTTCGAATTATGTGCATCTTTTTGAAGAAATTTTTGAGACGCTAATTGTGTGTTTTGAATTATTGTATATTAGTGCCTTAGTGTTTATTTGTTCAAACGACGAATACTTGTTGTACTTTGCAGTAAAGACTTTTTTATTTTATAAACAAAGCATTATTTCTAAGATTTATATACATATAGTTAAAATACATTTTTTCGGCTTTGTTACAGTAAAATGTGTATTTTACACCAATAGAATTGACATTTAGAAGTCAATAATTCTGTATTAAAAACTCTTTTGGTAAATTGATCGTTTGGACAAATAAGCACTGAGAAGATGAATTACGTAGTGACATAGTATAGATTTACATAGGTTTATGTTATTTAACGATACTAGCGGACCAAACAGATTTTCTATCCAAACATATAAATAATTCTTCTGTACGTGTGTATTTCACTGAACTACTAAATGGCTGGATCAAATTTGATGTCTTTTTTGTGTTTGTCCCTAATCCTAGAATCCGACTGCATCATCACCTACCGGGTAAAGTTGTGAATCTAAAAGATTCTAGGGCATAAATTTCATCAAAATCGGTCCAATCGCTTAGGAGAGAAGAAGAATTATTTATAAAGATGATGGTGATGATATCTCCCGAGCAGTCCCGAGGTTTCAGTGAGATTGACCGCCTTGGGCAGAATCAGTTAAGAGTATATTATAAAAATCCATACAGTAAGACAATCGCAGATTGATTTTAACGAGAATGCTTGAAGTAAAATCACTGTAGTGCAATCTCGTAACACATTACAGTTACACCCTAAAACCATTTCCGAACTGACAGATAAAAGTAAGCAAGCACCTCATCAGAGTCTTACCTTGCACCTACTGCATGATCTCTGAGTGACATACTACCTACTAAACACAATAGAATGAACTTTGAATAAAAATATTACTATGTAGAAATTACTGAATAAGTATTGATTTTTTTTTCAAGAAATTTAAAGGTATTTATAATTTTATTAATTTAATATTTTACAATTTCAGAATTGAAAAGAGGTCGTCCGCCATTATCGAGGAAAATTAAGGAGCGAGACAGAGACGGTGACACTTCGACATCGGGACAAGACAGGTTTGTTACAATACAAAATATTTGAAAGTACATACATCTCAAATATTCGAAAAATAATAACGAACACGGATAAAACTATTCTGCTATATAACTATTGGTAAATGGAAATGAGCAATACAACTAATGAGAAAATTCTGGCTTTCTATACAGTAACAATTTCAAACTAGATCTCGGCACCTATAATATTTTCACCTGAAAATGTCATTTTCTACTCGAAAATATTATAATGAAAGATGTAAGAATTCCGTCAGTATTCATTTGGCTAGTATCGTGATCTATCACCATCCTGCGTCCTATCAAGGTTCGTACTACCTTTTTATTATATAATAATACTAGCAGAACTCGCTTTGCTCGCGCTAAAATTACAAAAAAACTCAAAAAAACTTTATCCTCTTATAGAATAAATTTAGATAAATGCTAAAACAAGTATCTATTCAATTGTATTGTAGAGCATTAATACTAAGTTTCAAGTAACTCTGATCATAATTTTTTTTGGGTTGTATTATTACATGTTTTTCCGTGGGAATGAGATAATCTCCCGCGGTAATAAGTAGCCTATGTCACTTTCCAGCCCTCCAACTATCTCCACACAAAAAGTCACGCCAATCGTTCCCCTGTTTCGTGAAAAAAAGGACAAACAAACAAACACACTTTCACATTTATAATATTAGTATGGATATAAATAAATATAATAGGATTTAGTATATAAAAATTTTCTCTGCATTTTCCAGAAGGAGCCGCAGCAGTACGGAATACAGAGCGTTGCGACGGCAGTCGTACGACATAGACAACATCGTCATACCGCAGAGTGTGGCCGCCTGCACTCGGCCGGAGATACTCAACTATAAGCAGATTATTACTCCCAAGTAAGATAATATTATATTTTAAATAAAATTATCCCCCAACTATTAGTTTCCGACGTTTCAAATGCTTTACGGCAATCATGTTCACGGGAGAGACTAAGGTTTTAGACATCTCAAAGGTCCGTTATATACTTGTTACAGACAGTGCCTACCCACAAAATGATTTCAAAAACTACAAAAATGGCAACAAAGTGCCTTACAATATTTGTTAAATTTAATCTTTTTTTTTTTTATTTTAGTTAAAATAATGTCGGGAACTAAAAATCAAAATAAATCAGCGAAAAATCCCGAAAAGATAATTTTATTTAAAATGCCAAATATTCGCGTAAATCTAAGAATGTATTAATGTAATATTATGTGTGTTTGTATGTATGCCGCAGGAATATTGTATAATTCGTTATTAAACTTATTATACATACGACGCCATCAAAATGATGAATGAAATAAATGAAAATACTAAAAGCAAATTGCAAGACGCCTGAAGTCTGAACTTAATTTAGTTTTGTCCTTATTACTGTAATATGTAACAATAATTTAGAAGTAAATTAAAGGTTATAGACTCGACTATTCTACAATTTCCCAACTTTTTTTTTGTCGACCCACAGAAGCCACTTTGTATACCAATACTTATATAAAATAAATCATTCTTAACCTTTACGCGCGGTTGAAGTAAAACTTTTTTATCGCTATGGCAGATATCGCAATTATGTAAATTAAAGCAAATGTAAACATAATATTTTTCATAAAATTATTATTATTAATAATAAATAGGATATATTTTTATAAATACATAGTCTGGTCATAAGTTCTGTCACACAATAAAAACTTTTGAATTTAAAATGCTGGCCACAAAAAAGTTTATTGAATTCGAATTACGAATTTTTCATGAATATAAAAATGTATACTTTTTAGAAATTTACTCATTTTTAAATATGGAGTGGACACTTAAAGAAGACCGCGTTGCGGTTATTGCGTTGCATCCTTACGCTCTCGCGTCAATTCAGATTTTTGACATATTGAAAAATTTGAATATAACCAAAAGATTCGTTTATCGTACCATCAAACGATACATTGAAGACTCTAGAGTAGATAGACAGGTCAAGAAGTGGTCCCCCTCGCTCGGTTAGGACTCCAGCAGTGATAAAAGCTGTGAAGGCACGAATTCAAAGAAATCCCATACGTAAGCAAAAAATTTCGGCCCTTCAGATGGGTTTAAGCAGAACCATGGTGAAAATGGTGTTAAATGAAGACTTAGGGCTTCGGGCATATCGAAGAAAAATAGGACATCGTTTGGACGCTCGTTTAATGGACCTGAGGTTGAAGAGATGTCGCGCTTTGTTGAAGCGGTACGCGGGAAACAATAATCGGGATATTCTTTTTTCGGATGAAAAAATTTTTAATGTGGAAGAGAGCTACAACAAACAAAATGTTACGGTGTACGCACACAGTAGTGAAGAAGCGAGCAACCATGTTCCGCGTGTCCAACGAGCCCATTTTCCACCCTCACTCATGGTTTGGTTGGGAGCCTCTTATTGGGGCTTAACTTAGTTACATTTTTGAGAGAAAGGCGTAAAAACAAATGCAGTTTTGTATCAAAATACAGTCCTCACGAACCTTGTGAAACCTCTTTCTCATACCATGATCAATAACAGGCGCTGGGTATTCCAAAAAGATTCTGCGCCAGCTCACAGAACGAAAAGCACTCAAGACTGGCTGGCGGCGCATGAAATTGACTTCATCCAGCACGAAGACTGGCCCTCCTCCAGTTCAGATTTGAGTCCGTTAGATTACAACATATGGTAACACTTGGAGGAAAAGGCCTGCTCAACACGTCATCCTGATTTGGAGTCACTCGAGGCATCCTTGATTAAGGCAGCCGCCGAAATTGACATGGACCTCGTTCGTGCTACGATAGACGACTGGCCGCGCCGGTTGAAGATCTGTATTCAAAATCGCGGGGGTCATTTTGAATAAACTTTGTTAGCATAAGAATCTATGTTTTATAAAGTTCATTTTGGTATATAAATGTTTACATCAATAATAAACATGTCTCAATTATTTCATATTAAACATGTGACAGAACTTATGACCTGACTATGTAATAATTATTATAATAATATAAATATAATATTTTTTATAAAATATTAATAATAAATATATACTTTTAATAGATTTAATAAAGAATAATTATTATATAAATATAATATTATTATTTTAAAATTATTACTAATAAATTTGACTCTCACTTCTGCAACACTCATTTTTCTAATGTATGGACTTACCCCCTCGGTCACGCCTAAAGAAGTTTTACTTCAAAAATATTGATGATATTAGTATATATTACGCTTTTTTCATATTAGTAGGAATAAGAGTACATTAAATAAAATTATACATTTTATTTTGATTACACTGTACTGCAAAATAATGATTAGATAATTATTATTTACAGATGGCGGGTTATGGAAATCCCAGAAACGCCACTCAATAATGGCGTAATGAAATCTAATCGCATGTCGATAGAGAGTGACGTAAGTTATGTATATTAAAAACCTATAGATATAATAAAAATTATTACTATATAGATATACATATAACAATTTATTATAAATAATATAATATTTGAATAAATATTCATTATATAATATTATGCCTTTACAAACAAATATATTCGTTTAACTTTCTAATAAAATTGCTTCATCATTTCCTAGATGAAAAACTAAAGAAAATTGTCGTACACATTAAACGTTATTATATTATATACCAAATTACAAAATTGCCTACATTGGAAGTAGGTTAAAATTGACTTCTAAATTGAAATCACACAGTTAGTTGTAACTTATAAATACAGCAAATAAACACTTGTTTATTTAATTACTTGCAAAACCCGCGGCTTCGCCCGCGTTCAATCCACAAATAAACTGGCTTTTTTATATAGCAACTCACCTTCGCTTCGCTCGGGCTCGTCCCTATGTATTTATATAATACACATAGTTTTACAATAATGTATGGAAGTTGGCCTGTTTTGTTGACATTTATGATTACTGCTCCGCTCCCTTGGATAGTAGCATGATTATACATAGCCTTCCTCAATAAACAGGTTATCTAATGCAAAAAGAATTTTTCAAATCGGATTAGTAGTTCCTAAGATTAGCGCGTTCAAACAAACACACAAACTCTGCCTCTTTAAATTATTAGTATAGACTATAGACAAGCAACTCATTCTCGCTTCGCTAGGGTTCGTCTCTAATGAAAAACAAAAATGTCTAAATTTTTTTCTTAGATAAAAAGTGACCTATGTGCTATTCCAGACAAATTTAATCCAGATCCATCCATCCAAGCTTTCGCATTTATAATAATTAATGGAATTCACAAATTTCCAGGATGAAGACATTTCAGACGCGGCGGTGCAAGCGAGGCACACCCGCGCGGAGACGCGAGAACGAAGCAGGTACATGCGCAAGCGGCGTTCCCGACGCAACCACACGGAGGAGAACAACGCGCAACCACACCCGCAACCTGAACCACCACCGCCCCCACCGCCGCCGCAACCGCAACCGCGACCAGCACAACCGGAACCGCAGATGCATGGTCAGAGACAACCGTCGCCCGCGGCATACGAGGCAAGTTACACAGAATTATATTAAAAGCTTTAATGTAGGTTTCCAAAACCATTCGAACATAATTGAATATAGTTATGCAAAACGGATCTAATGCACGAAAACAGTTTTTTAGTTACTGTCATAAATGGCACCTACATATCAACTTATATATAGAATGTGGATAAAATACCCAATATTTAACAGGAATTTAAAAAAAAACCTATGGTCTTATTATTTTGATATACCAATTTTACTAAAACTCCTATTTTCTCGAAAGTAAGTTTTTGTTGTTGGATCTATTTTGCATAACTATGTCCAATTGCGCATGCGCATGCAAGTTTTTGCTTAAGAGTTTAATTACTCATTTTCCTCCTCTTCCAATTTAATTTCCTTATTTATATATAAAAGCAATACATATAGCTAAATGTGGGTTTGTGGAACATTAAATCAAAAGTGCTTGGTATAAGTCTTAAGTTTATTTCATTTAATTTCAAATATCTCGCAAAGACCTCTGTTTCTTTTTTTGTTATATTTATATTGCGTTGGAGAAGGAGGATTATTATTAACTAATCATAATTTCTAATGGAAATGAAACCTTCTGATATAATCTCAATTTTGTGGCTATCTTTTTAAGTGGCTCATGGTTTTTTTTTTTTGCTTAATACAACATTTGGTATAACAATTGATGCAAGTAATGCTGTTTTTGGTGTTATGGTATATGCATACTATTATTTTTCTTAATAGTTTTTGTATTATCACTTATCAATAATAACTTATCTTCTTCGTATATTCTTTAACTAACACTAATTTTCCTATTTCAATAACACGTGTCTTACTAACACAGAAATAAACAACATTAACATTCTAATGTTTCAGACAGTGAGACCATATTCGCCGAGACGCTTTCCACTGCAAGAAGAGCAATATCTAGAAATGCTATCCATTATGCCGGAGGGCTACCGGCCAAGTAGTCCAGAGACACCACGGATCGATGAAGAATCCAGTTCTCTATCACCAATGTCACCTCTGGTCTTCGATGGAGATGATCCAGATGATGCTGAATGGGATCCCAGTGTGGAGAAATCAGAACGGAGAAAAAGTACTTTGAGATAAGCTGTGCTGTGTTATACTTGTGGAGAAGACAGTGAATATTGGATTTTTAATATGGTGTGTGATAATTGTTTTTTTTTTTTCATACAATCTATAATGGAGAATAGATGGCCCATAATAATGTAAGTTATGGTTAAGGAAAGATATTTTATGGGGAATTTGGTAATATCAAATTTGTGAGTAACTTGTGGTTTATTTAGTCAAACAATATCTGCACTGTGTCACTGTTTTTATTCGGGCTTTTGCTAAATACTGGAAATATTAATTTTTACTCTGAAAATTTAATGCGAAAAAGAAGGATTGGTATGGAATCAGTTTTACATAATTACACTTCAATACAAATATCTAATTACTGTGTTGTTGATATATAATAGTGTTTAATTATGATAGTGTTCAAAAGTAAAGTCCGGTCGCAGAGCAGAAATAACCTCTTTGCCTATTGACACAAAAATTTTTGTACTGTGTGTTATATGAAATATTTTAAAGAGAAAATTGAGCGATCACTAACACATCTCAGATTGTATATGTCGATTTCAAACTGAATAACAAGGCGTGGGTTTTTGAAGTAAAACTTGTTAAGCCCTGACTGAAGGGTAAGTCAATGCATTGGAAAAATTTGTGTCGCGGAAGTGAGAGTCAAATTTATTATAATAATTCAAAAAAAAAAGTTAAATTTTTTATTTATTTTAATTTACATAATTGCGGTATCTGCCACAGCGCCAAAGAAGTTTTACTTCAACCGCGCGTATAGGTTTCGCGCATTCATTTTTTTGACTCAAGGGCAACTAAAAATCACATGTGTACAAGAACAGACCTTACACTCATAGGTAGAAGGTTTGCAATCCCTTGAGACGGCGGTTATTGTATGTGTGCGAGCGCGACAGTAATATATTTACGCGGGAGCGACAGAGACAGGTAGATAGCATCGCGACCGGACTTTAGTGTTGAGTCGAATGTGGTCCATCATTTAATATATTTAAATAATTTCAATTCTTCAGACTTTTTCGATCGTAAATTTAAGTAATAACTACTTTATGAAAGGATTTTTTTATTCTTCATAAATAAATAATTGCTTGAGAATTCAATATGTATTTAAACAAAATATTTTGTTTTCTATTGCAAATGATTTTTAGAATGTCCCATTTGAGAACCGCTTTTTTTTTTTCGATACAACAAGACTAATAGTAATTTCAATGTTATAAACGTTTATGTATACGCCATATTTTTTTCTTCAATACATTTACAAATTAAAATCCTAAAATTCAAGCATTGTCTCTAAATACATTTGCTTTAAATTTTTAAATTTAACAAGTATATTAAAAACATATTTCTGGACAAAAATAATACTGAATTTCCTTACGTTGTTATATATTGGGGTTATGTAAATAATTATATAACATATTTTGTATCACATTTGCCAACATAATTTATTATTTGAAACAAATTTCTCTATTTATTTACTATCAAATCGTATGTCGAACGATTGATATATTCACTGTATCTACACTCACTGAAACTATTGATAATCATTACATTTCCCTAGTGGCGGTATTCAGAACTAACAAAAGCTGTATTTAATTAACTATAACAGAATAACTTTATCGTCTTTGATACATTTTGATTAAATAATGATTCACATAATACTTTCTTAAATTAAATAAAACTATAATACCTATATATTCTAAACTAGCAGAACCCGCGGCTTCGCTCGCGCTAAAACTGCAAAAAACTAAAAAGGTAGATTTCATACAAACATTCATCCCCTATTTTATCCTCTTAAGGGTTGAATTTTAAAAACGCTAAAATACGTAACTCATTATTTTTGCCGTACTCAATTCATGCGAAATTTCATGCAAATAGGTCCAAGGAATAAAAAGTTTCATACAAACTTTTATCCCCTATTTTACCCCCTTGGAGGTTGAATTTTGAAAAATCCTTAGTGGATGCCTTCGTCATATGAGGAATACTTACGTGAGTCAAATTTCGATTTTCTAGCCTTAAGGGTTTGGCCTGTGCGTTGATACATCAGTCAATCACTTTTGCTTTTTATATAAATAGATAAAGCTTTTGGAGAATCTCTCTCGTGATCATGATTGCTGTAAACCATTCAAAATATCAGAAACCAAAAATCTAAATAAATCTGTTAAATAATCCGAAAAAATAGTTGTATTTAAATAATGACTTTGTCAGTCAAAGTTTTTGTTCAGTTCTGAAATTTGCTACTAGGGACAAAATTACTTGTCGTCAAAACACTATATCGGTGGTTAACTTCCAAAATTTGTTATCCCTATAAATTTTAAGCTTAAAGGAGTCGGAAGTTTTTATTTTAAAATGCGTTAATAAGTTATACAAAACATTTTTTTTTGTTTAAAATTAAATATAATAATTCTGAAGTGCAGATTGCATTATAGGTTTGTGTGAGTTGGAGTATTTTTTATTTATAATAGAGTGTCTTGCAGTTCAGTGAGCCTCTTGGTATAGGCCTCCTCCCATGGTGTCCCATTGTTAGTTTTATGTCATCCTCCGATCTGGTTTGTTCGGATCCTTGGGATTCCAATCGGAAACAATTTTGCTCTACTTTTCCTAAAGATCATCTCTGTCACTAAGAAATGTAATTATTTAAAATTGTATATATATTTTTTATTATGTGAAGCAGTAGAACTGTGCTTTAGGAATAAGCAAAAACATCTATTTTGGTGGTTAACGTTTGATATGAATATTATCGTACATTATATGTCAGTACAACCAAATTTAAAATGAATGTAATTTTTTTTATAATTGTAAAATATTAATTATTAATTAGACTAAGTGCATTCGATTTAAAATTTCAGATCTCAAATGTATATAATATATTGTTTTGATTGGTCGGTTCTTCTTTGTTGCCTTTATTGAGAGTTGCCAGTACTGTAAATTTATCTGAAGAAAAAACAATTAAATGGTTTTTTTTTTACTTTTATGAATACCATGCACGTGAAAATTATATATTTGACTTATCCAAGGTGAAAAATGCATGTATTTTTTTTTTTGTTGATTCAAAAACTTGGTAACATTTTTTATTACAAAAATAAGACTGGTATTACATTTACTAAGGAAAGTTGTTATGAAGATGTAGAGTTACGATTTGAGCTTTATTGCAAGAAATCTTTATGTAAACATGATAAAATACAATATTTTGTAATATTACTAGTTTGAAAGCAACTCACGATCAATGAAATTTTTTCCTAATTATATTTCAAATTAAAAAACACCGTCGTGGAGATAAGCACTATGACGTCGACTTAATACTTATTTGTTCAAACGGCTCATACTTGTTGTACTTTACAGTAGAGTGATTTTTTTTGTCTATTTTCAAAAGCAAAGCTTTATTTCTAAGATTTGTATACATATATAGATAAAATAATTTTTTTCGGCTTTATTACAGTGCAATGTATATCTTGTACCAATAGAATTGACATTTAGAAGTCGATAATTCTATATTAAAATCTCTTTCGGTGAATTGGTCATTTGGACAAATAGACACTGAGATGATGATATGTCTATATTCATAAACTAGCGACTCACTCTCGCTTTGTTTGGGTTCGTCCCTAGGTTGCTTCCCCATACGAGCTTTCACCCCCTGTAAGGGATGATTTCCGGGATAAAAACTCCTATGTCCTTCGCAGGGTCTCAAACTATCTTCTTACCGAATTTCATCTAAATCGGCTCAGTAGTTTCTGAGCCTATTCGATACAAACAAACAGAAAAACTAATTTTACCTCTATAATATTAAAGTAGATGTAATACTGTCTTAATCAAGCTATGATTTCTTTTTGATAAGTTATAAATATCAATTAAAAATAAGGACTTGTACGTTGAAAGTTCACAAGCTTTATTATTAATAAGATGTCTGTATAGAAATATTATGTAAACTTGTATATAGTAAATGAAATGACTATTTAGCGTGTACAGATGTTACCCAGTGTATTTAAATATGTAGGTGGACCCTAACATTCCTCACAGTTCAAATATAAGCGGAATATTTAATGTGACTTACATTGTATCTGAGAAGCATAACACTGTAACTCCGTTTTTTACGAGTTTGTGTATTTTACAGTATACTATTGTATGTGTCCTTTTCTATAATGGCATAACACTGTTTGTACCAAAATTATTAAATACTAGCGACTCAGCCTAGCTTCGCTCGGGTTCGTCCCTAGGTTGCTTCCCAAAACAAAATTAATTAATTAATTTGGTTTTAATTTTTTTTTCTTGGGACCCAATTTTTTTTTCTAAAATAATAATAGCCTAAGTTACTCCTTATTACATTAGCTATCTGCAAGTGAAAGTCCCGTCAAAATCGGTCCAGCCATTTCAGAGATTAGCCGGAACAAACAGACTGACAAAAATTGTAAAAAATGTTGTTTTGGTGTATGTACCGTGTATACATCCATATGCATTTAGTAAAAAGCGGTTATTTTAATATTACAAACAGACACTCCAATTTTATTTATTTGTATAGATTTAATACTATAGATAATTAATTTTGCTACAAACAATGTTATTCCATTATAAAAAAGAACGCATATAATAATATACTGTAAAAAACACAAACTCGTAAAAAACGGAGTTACAGTGTTATGCTTCTCAGGTACAGAACGTAAACTCTGTATAACCCATTGTTATACAAAAACTCAAGATACAATTAGCATCTCAAAAGTGTCCTCAAAAAAGAAGCGCACAATTCAAAAATATGCGCTTTTTTCCGATCTCTTTCTGCTTTTCGAATGACAAAATCAAAACGCATGTTGTTTCGTTCGAAAAAGTACTTTATGTGATGTGCGTAAGTTCCAATTTGTGTTTAGACGAGAACTTTCGATTGTTTAATTTTATTCTTTGGTTTGACTTAGTCATACGTCGCGTCGACGCCACTTTTTGAAGAGATATTTGTTACCAAATGTGCATCTTGTGTTTTTATATATCAATGTAACTACCCTTTGTAGATTTTTGAGCTCGGAAGTTATATATTTTTTCATGAGATATTGAAGGAATATGAATATTGTTTGAGCGTGTAACAATGATACTACATAAAGATTTCTTTTTGCATGAATCATTTTTTGTTTATTATATACAGATTTTATTCCACTGCATCTATAGATTTTTAATTTATAGATTTATTTAAGATGATTTTAAAAGTTCTGAGAGCTCTCACAGTTTTCTTATATGGTTAGTAAATGTTTTGTGGATGCAATTTAAATTTTGGGCATTTCTATATGTAATTATAAAGAAAATGAATTGTATACACTTACTATGGGTGCTTTTGCTTCATTATCTGTTGTCTTTGGGAGTTTTAGATATATTGTCATTTTACAGTGAGAGGATCGTACATTTAGTTTGTTTAATATTTGTAGTGAGAAAATTTATTACATAATACACGTTTTTGTGTGTTTATTTTAAAATAGTAATTTCAAAATATTTACTTACATATATAATTGTATGTATTCAGCCCTTTTTAATGTCCCACTGCTGGGCGTGGGCTTCCTTTTAACGAGGGGGATCAGGTCATAGTCGACCACGCTTGCCAAGTGCGGACGGACTTCTCATGTCTCTCCAAAACTTGCTAGGTTCTCTCAGACATGCAGGTTTCCTCATGGTGTTTTCATTTACCGTAAGGCAAGTGGTCATCATGTTAGAAATAATTCGCACATGAAAATATCAGAGGTGCGAGACCTGACATTTGAACCCGTTCCATTCGGTTTCCCAAACGAGCGCGTGACCACTGGGCTACCACTGTGTTAAATATAAAAATATTGTCTGTAACATAATTATTTTAAAGAAAGTCTTCGCCCTGTAAACTGATGATGTATAGTTTTTTTGTATAATTTAGTAATTTCTAGTTTAAAACTGGCCCGAAAACGCCAAGCGAAATGTAAATAGTAACGGGCAGTGAATAGTAACTAATAGACTGGCTATAAATAATTTGAATCTCTATAAGAGTACCATATTTCACTTTCACTCGGATTTAACAATTTATGTTTGAATTGACAACTTTTTTTGTTCAACGAAATCCTTGTATATTGTCATTTTTTTTTTAATCTATTATGTTGTTTAGGGAATTGTCTGGTACAGTGTGGTTGTTGTATGAAGAGTTGTGGCTGTTCAGTGTTGCCATTTATCGTTTGAATATTCAACTTTATTTTTTAAAGTTGCCAGAATAAAAGTTAGGTAATATAACAGATTAAAGGGTGTTTTCAACGGTTTTTCATTGTCAGAACTCTTTATGGGATAACCGGACTAGAGTGCATGGTAAAATGGAAATATGTATTTGTTTAATTTTATGATTTCAGAAATGACTTGTTAGAGAAATTTAAAAATTATATAAGTTTTTTTTTTTGGTAATATAATGAGTCCGTGGATTTTATGAGTGTTAAATTAACAGTTATTTGCGATAGCTGTACAGACAATTTTCTCTATGTTTTACTAAAACTAATTCGCCATTTTAAATTTTACTGCTTTACAATTTTTCTTTATCATCAAATCATAAGAAATAATTGTTAAATTTATTCATTTTTTTTTAAATAATAAGGGTATAGGACACATTGTTGACGGTGTGTAAAATGTATTTCGTATGAACACATCACAACAATTAGTGTGTTTGTAATATGTACACGATTTTTAATATGGATTTAGGCAATCTTATAATTAACAAAATTAATAGTTATTTTTAATTTACGTTTCTGTTTTATTTACTTAGGATTTTTTTTATTAGGCTTTGAATTTCTCTAAAAGTCATAAAATACAGCATTTTAGTTTTTATATATTATAAAGTGCGTGCCGCGTGGGATGAAGTACTATTGAATGTTTTTATTCAAGAAGCCAAAGTCTTCTTAATGTAAGAGTAAGTTTAGTTTAACGGCGCGAGTCGAGCGCTTGCTACATATTGTTAGTATGCAGAATAAAAATAAAAATTCATGAATTACATTTTGTTTTATTTTAATCTTATATACCTTTTTTTTAAAGTTGATAAATGCATTTACGCATACCACCTGTAGACATACAGGTGATTATGTGGGACTCGCTGGCTGGAAAAGCCAGGATTACCCACTAAAACAACCCCAGTCTTAATGTTGCGTCGCAGGATCGCTTGCGCAGCCAACCACGACGCCCACCAGACCACAACAACCGTGGAGTTGTTCCACACTCCACTCTGCACAGGAGTGCCAGGAGCAACCCGCATGATACACCGCCCACCGAGGTGGATCTCCTTCCTGGCTTTGCGCCCGGCTGAACTGACGGACGCTAATGACCTCACCCCCTCCCCCTTCCCCCTTCCACCACAAGGTGAACACACGTTGGGGGAGGAGGGGCAATAAAACCTAATAGAACCTTATATACGTAGTATAGGGGGTACCTACATTATCTAAACATGACCACAGTCTAGTCATTATCTATACAGTCGTCTAAGGAAGGCTTCTAGAGAGGTGCACCCGACTGTTACGCATACAAAAATGAGATTTGGGAAATGGCTATAGCGCCTTAGTTCAATTCAATTTTCTTGTAATAGCTTTAAAGCGTGCCAGTTCATAACCAAAATCAAAAGCGATCGCCTACCCTATTGAAAAAACTTCAAAAGAATCTCATTAAAAGCGAATAAATATTTATTGGTTTCTATGTGGCTTTTGTCGCTTTTGATGAGATCCTATTGGAGTTTTTCAATAGGGCACTTTAAGATTTTTATGTAGTGCTGCTATTATAAATACAAGAACTTGTAGATATGTATGTTAGTTACTTCTTCCTACTAGCTGGACGAATATGGCTCAAGTTTAGTACATAGTAGATGGACTATACTTGAATGAAGGAACACATTGGTAACTGTAAGGCACTTATGTACTTCATCCGAGAGAAGCGAGAGTAAATCGCTAATATTATCTAAAGGCATAGATCATACATACTATACTAGTACTAAAGGTAAGGATATAGGAATCCATCAGGAATAAACAAAAAACGTTAAAACGTAACTAGGGATGAACCCGAGCGGAGTGAGGGTGAGTTGTTAGTTTTTATACAGAAATAAAACAATGATTGATGGTATATATTTTTATTTATTATCTACAAAGTACATTTACCCACAACATTCAGTGTCATAATCTCATATCTTGTGATATATGTGCTTAATGAAAATAAGCGTTAAAAGAACATCTAACTTTCTACAGTTCATTAAACATTTAGCACTCGCTACGTACATAATGCATGTAAATTGTGTAGAAATATTCAAAGAACATCTACAAAAAATGGTAGACCTATTTTTCTTATACAAAATTCTTTTTTTATGTATAAAACTGCATTTAATATAATAAAATTGTCTACTAGGCGTTCAACAGTTATTTAAAAAATCGCAGTAATAATTCTATGATGTAAAGTTATCGCCATTTAATTTACAAAACGTCAATATAAATATTATTTAAAGAGAAACAAAGAATTTGTCACAAATAATTATAAACACCTGTGATTAACTCACACAATTTACACATCTTGTAAACTTAAACCTAAAAATACAAATAAAAAAAATCTGTACACAATAAATCAATAGTCAATTAAGTACAATGTATACGTAAATTCTTACAAAAATAACACAACCTAATTCCACTATATACATAAAATGGCACCTTTCTTAATCTTAAAATATAAGGAATTACAAATAATATGGTAAGCTATTTATTAATAATAATTAATTGTAAAAAAATCACATCAAAGTCCTTTGAATATATTAATACTGTAGCCTTATTATATGAAATGGTTCCTATACACAGCCGTTACATACTGTTATATAAATAAATGCGATGAGGAATGCTTATATGGATTGCAAATGGCCGTTTATCTAACAACACTGTATAATATGGCATGTTTTGACGTGAAACGTCTTGAAAATGACACCGAAGCGTACGGATACCAAATCAGAAAAGTGGACCGTAACGAAATAGGTTGCATTCGAATTTAAATTGCCATAATAACCGTTGCTAACCTCCCAACGTGCGTTCACCTTGTGGTGGGGGGCTCAATAGCGTCCGACAGTTCAGCCAGGCGCGAAGCCAAGAAAGTAGAAACGCACAGGGAGGTGGGCCACTTCGGTGGGCGGTGTACCATGCGGGTTGCTCCTGGTACTTCTCTGATAGGAAAGTGGACTGTGGAGCAACCCCGTGGTTGTTGTACTCTGCTTCGGATGTATGTCTACAGGTGGTATGCGTAAATGCATTTCCCAACACTAAAAAAAAGTAACCGTTGTTATCCACCCCAACATGCTTTCACTTTATCGTGGGGGGCTCATTGGCGTCCGACAATCCAGTCGGGCGCGAAGCCAAGAAACACTCAGGGAGGCGTACTGCTCCTGGTACTTCTCTGATAGCAGAGTATACCTATGGAGCGACCTCATGGCTGTTATGGTCTGCTTTGGCAGACCTGCCATCGGCGTTGTCCCGTTTAATGTTGGGATGTAATTTGGTATGATGATAGCTGGTTATCGGGTTCAATATATAGGATACTTTTTACTGCGGGAAAATATCTCATCTTTGAGCTAAACGTCAAAACGTAACTAAGGATGAACCTGAGAGAAGCGAGGTTTAGTCGCTAGTTATATATTGCCAGTTTCAATGATTTAGCAATGAGACAAATTTATACTTACAGTGTTGTTAGTTAATCGGTATACAATTAAATAATAAAATGAATATATAATGGTAATTATTGACCAGAGAACTTAATATAAATCAAAAATCATTTAAAGTAAATTAGCACATATAAGTAAGCTAGCAAATACAGTCTATATGCAACACTACATTTCTACTAAACTTTGACATGTAATTTAAAATTTAATAGCAGTTCTTTAACAATAGGCGACGCCATTTTTTATGTTAAAAAGTTTTACAATGTTAAATACTAACATTTCTAAATTCTAAAAATGACAGCGTTGACAAAATTCAATCGATTAAATTAGAAACTTTTACTACTACTTTAACTGCTTTAATAAAATTCCTTTTC
The DNA here is from genome assembly GCA_905404265.1 of Fabriciana adippe. NCBI lineage: Eukaryota > Metazoa > Arthropoda > Insecta > Lepidoptera > Nymphalidae > Fabriciana > Fabriciana adippe. The sequence continues at coordinate 2,981,421 of FR989993.1, forward strand.
AATTCCAAGCAATAGTTTAACATGAAAATGTTCTGCTCATGGGTGCTCAGGATTATTTCCAGCGGGGTGCATCTGCTTCTTTACATTAAACTACTAACTAATTTTTAAATCATTAGCTTTATAATTTCAAAACTTCTATAGGCAGGTTTGGATGGGGAGTAAATTCATGTAAGTCGTCATCGACATGGTCACGTGACGTGTTAACGATAACACTCAGGGTGCCGATAGATGGCAAAACCAGATAAGTTTTAATTTACAAATTTTAAAATAATTAATTTTAATATCCAAAAATAACAACTATTTGTTTATAGTTCACTTCTGTCGACAGTCCTCATGACTGCTTTTTTTTATTTATATCTTATTTATTATCTTTTTTGCAGATATCTAAAAAACAATGATTTTATCAATACAATTTTATTTCCTTAAATTTTTCTATATATTTTCCTTCATGGTAGGGGAGTGCAAGTGCACCCTCTTGCACCCCCTCCCGGAGCCCATGATTCTGCTCAATTAAATGAAAATCCATAAGAAAATCTAAGTCAAAGTAGCAATTAATGTGGAGATGACTTTTGATATAAAACTAGCCTTATATTATATCAATGGCAGTGTTACTTACATATGCAATTAGGTTTTTTAATTGATATTTCGGGACAAGTCCTGAATGCGTCTTGCATTACATTCTCTGCAGTATAAATGGCCATCTAACGGGTAGCAACCTCTTCCTTCTTCTTTAGAACAGAGCGAAGCACCGCAATCCTCGCATGAATAACATGCAATGTGAAAGCTTTTGTCTAAAGCTACTATTCTTACTGTTTCTTCGTTACCACCTTCAGGTATAATGGGTTCTCTACAGCGAGCGCAACGCGGGGCGTATCTGAAACATTCATTTAAAAACAATTTTAATTTATTATTGTTTTATTTATAACTACTAGCGACTCACCCGCGTTTCGCTCGGGTTCGTCCCTAGGTACATTTTAATTTTTTTGAGCTAAGCCCTAATGCTTTTTCTAAAATAAAAGTAGCCTAAGTTACTCCTTATAATATCAACTATTTGCCAGTGCAAGTCCCGTTAAAATTGATCCAGCCGTTTCGGGGATTATTATCGTTCCGGTATGAACAGACAGACAAAAATTTTAAAAACTGTGTTTTTCTTATAAGTAGAATACATAATTCCATATGCATTTAATATAAAAGCTGTTATTTTGACATTACAAACAGACACTTCAATTTTATTTATCTGTATAGATGTACTATAGTAATTAAATCTTGAAAGTAAATTTTAAATACATATTTAAAACTTTACTTTCATGGTCAAAACAAGGTGGATAATTGATTTCTTCAGTGGCTACCAGTAAAACCTTTACATATGCAGCCCATAAATTATTATTAGTTAATTACTACAATTAAATCATTTGGTCGAGCACATTCAAAAGTATTGATTAAACTCAAAAAATATATCGTGTTACGTAATTGAGAACTAAATGGAAATTTACTTTAAGACCATGTCGCAGACCGCACCTAGTAAATATTAAGAATGTTATTTAAATATGTTTAGTGGTTTCGGCCCTTTATAACGTCATTGCTGGGTACAGGCCTCCCTTCAATATGAGGGGGGATCAGGCCATACTCTATCATGCTAGCCAAGTACGCGTTGGCAGACTTCACATATGTCTTTCGAAAACTTTCTAGATCCTATCAGACGGCAGGTTTCCTCTCGATGTTTTCCTTCACCCTAAGACAAGTTAATCATGTTGGAAATGATTCGCACATGAAATTATCCGAAGTCCGAGACCGGGATTTGAACCCGCTTCACTAGATTGCCCAAGCGAGCGCGTTATCACTGGGCTACCACTGCCTTTAATTTTGAGCTTGCTTTGTCGAGTCATTTGGTTACAAATATGTAAGTTCATAATATAATAAAACATAAATTCTATTAAAAACTTTTTATTTTATACTTTAAACAACTTGTTTTAAACTAAAATTACTAAGCTTTGGTTAACCCAACCTTAGTAGTCTCTTGAAAATGTATGTATTTAAATAATTATATCCACAAAATGTTCTCTAAACAATCATCCTCTTATAACTCTGACAATATTATTATGTTGTAAAGCAGGATTTTTACTATGTTTAGCTCATGTTTAAACACCTCCGTCCTCTTACCTTTTATGAAAATCTTCAATACAATGAATGCGATTAACAGCGTCCACAGTAAATGGGATTCCATCAAGACTCTTCTGACATACTACACAAGTAAAGCAGCGGGGGTGATAGGGCTTCCCAGTTGCTCTCAAAATACGATCGAGTATAGGGTCGCCACATACACAACATTTTTCAAGTGTTTCTAAATAATCTCTTTCGCATAGTGCTTTGCCTTGTACAGCATAAAAGGGCCTGCCCTAAAAATTAATAAAATATCAAATTAAAACATGATACTTAAGGATTTTGTAGGGCCGAATAAATATTAGAGGTAAAGGTAACAAAAAAGTTATTCTAGTCCCGCTAAACTCAGTGGGAAACTTCTTTCACCAGTTCTTCTTAGGTCTGAGGTTGCTTCATTCCAAACTGGTCGTAGACTCATGATGTTCAGTAAAAATTGTAATAATTTAATGCTGAATAAACTATTTTGGATTTGAATTTAGAGGAGCTTGGAGAGGAGGAGGAGATAAACTCAGGGTGAGTCATAAGATATTTAAAGGAAGATAATGAAAGTTTTCTGGAAATTAGACATTAACCTGTTTGTTTGAAAAAAAGGTAACGTGAGTATTTCTTGTTTACTAATGAATAAAAACAAATCAAATTTTAGGCATATTTAGAATATTTATACAAGTGTATATTCATAAAGCAAAAACAACCTTTATTTAATTTAACAAATAGGTATTAAGCTTTTTAAGTGTAATACTTAATTTACAGTACTGTGAAAACTGAAGTGCTATTTTCATTTTTTGTGTCACCTGCTTGAATTTAACATTCATACATAAGTAATGCTGTGGATAATAAGATACAAAATTATATTTAATGAAGAATATGAAATGGGAGTTATGTATTATTTAACTCCCTTTTCAATTTTTGTACCTTATCACTTACCACAAGCAAGTGAGGTTTCTAATTCATCTTGAATTTAGCATACTATGCAATAATTTCTAATTCAAAGAGAAATGAACTGGGCATATTTAATATATTTGCAAATTATACTGATTTCCAAATTTCAAATATTGCTTTCTAATAGTAATAAACTTGGCTTGATCCCTCATATTGAACGGAGGCCCATGCCCGGCAGTGGGATGTTAAAAGGGAAGAAGAAGTATAAAAAGAATAAATATTATAAAGGTAATAAAAATTTAAAATATAAATAATATGTATAGATCTAAAAGAGAATTATTTTGTCATATTTTATAATAATGTCTTGTCAAGGCAGAATTTCAAGATTTTTATAATATTTCATTATTAATAAATCTTAATGCAACATACCTGAAGATTAATTGCACATTGGTGACAACAAAAACATTTAATGTGATATATTCTTTCCATAGCAGTACAACCAGTTGTCTCTCCCATGATTTTTTCACCACATCGGTAGCAATTACCACAATATAACGCTTCATCAGGTTCAGGTATAGGCTCAATAGTGGCACCAACATAACCACCATACAGAGATGTTCCAGACAGCTGACTGCATGGTCTAGGGTTAATTGGTTCATACAATGACTCATAAGTCGACGATGTCTGGGAACCACCATATGTAGAAAAGTCTTGAGCATTCACTGAAGCAGAAGACGGCGGATAAGCAGACCCAGGTCGCCGTAACTCGCTATAAGTCGATTGTACCCCCAAATCGCTTATTCTCGATACTTCCGACCGAGTGTCTCGGTCGTAAAAACCTTCAATATTGCGTTGCATAGGGATGTTCGAATAAACATGGTTTGTGCCTCCTGGAGGCAACAAATTACTATACAAAAGGACATCGCCACTACGTACTCTAGCCGAATTTCTCACGATACAACTCTTCACTGGCACTAAGTTCGAGTATGTTGAACTTGTACGGCTGCCATACTCTAATCTTGAAGAATAGGAAGGCTCACAAGCAGATTTCACGGTAAAACTCTGTGGTATCTGAGGTAATGGTGCTTTGTTTTTTTTGGGAGGAATCGAGGGTTTCAATTTTGCAGCATTTATATCATCTTGTAATTTAGCATCTAATTCATTTGCGTAGATTCGCAAATCTGCTAATTGTTTATCAAGAGTATTCATTGTTATGAATTTATGAGGCGTAATAATGAATTATTTATTCATTTTATTCATAAATACACGAAAATTCGGCACTCCTTTTGCAAAAAAATTCTATCGCCTTGTAAACACAGATAAAATCTGACAAACGATGAGTGACACTGACTTTTTTAAACATATCTCAGAACAAATATCTGAATTCTCACATTTTAGCCTGTAACGATGTCCTGTCTGTTTTATCAAATGTAAAAAGTGAAGAGCCTAGTGATAAAATTTACATTCTATTGATTTACTTAATATTATGGTGACAATAATACTTTTGTTCAAATTAGAATAGAATTCCAGGTTAAGTAGCTGAATGTAATAATTTGATATGTTTGTTCATAAAAGTAATTTTATGCTATACCAACGTAATAATTTAAGCAAGCAGAAGCTAATTATAATGTACATTCATGGGCGTCGCGAGGGTGCAAGGGAGTGCACTTGAACCCTCTGCAAAATATATAGAAAAAGTTAAAGAAATAAAATTATATAAGTAACATCCCTGTTTAAATTTAGATATCTCCAAAGAAAAAAATTAAATAAGATATGAATAAAAATTAAAAGTTAATCATTTAAAGATTAGTTAGTAGTAAACTACTATATTAAGAAACAGATGCACCTCCCTGAAAATATTTCTACCGCTGCCCATGTGTACACTTACATATACATAATATGTGAATTGTGAAGTTACAGCGTCGTAAATTGTATGAAAATATAATATATCAGTTATAAAATATTGATAAAGTAATAATTTAGAATCAAAGTGATTGTGGTTTACATGTTTTTAATTGAACAATAAAAACCTTATACCAATTACGTGATTGCTCGCTGTGTTGTTTTTAAATTAAAAGGCGCAGTATGTTAACAATGGCAAAAAATACAATAATAATGATATATTTATCAACATTATTATTGCAGGTTTGTTTTTTATAGTTTGTCATTATTGTATATTACAAAACTTACAAAAAAGAAATCAAGTCAAAATATTCAAATTAAAAATTAAAACAATTTCAGCTAAATGCAGTAAATTCAGATGACGATGATGGTATGTTGAATTACGTATATTATTTTATCCATAAAAAAATATTAAATTATTAATGAATATGTTGTAGATTTAGGGACTACAGAACCAAGTGAAGAAGAGGTAATATTATTTTTTATTCTAATGAATTGAACGTTGTTAAATCCAAATATTAATTAATTTTATTGTTGTATTCAGTGGCATATGGATTTTATGCCGGTAAGTATAAACAAGATTTTAAGGCTTGAAATAGTATACAAAATTAAAATCCTTTTGTACTTATTAATTTTGGACAATGTTACAGACTGGATATCTACCAGACAGCGTCTATAGAGAACTAGCTTGGTATGGGATATTGCAAATTCAACCCTTACACCACAGCACTAAGCATAAAGTTGCTGCGCAATTAATCTGGCAGCATACACTTGGAAGACCATACGTGATCATGGAAAATCCTCCTCAGGTATTTCTTGTTAATAATATATTGTCGAATTATAAAAAAAATCTATAATTAATTTACAAAGTTAATTTACTAAATTCATCCACAAATGTATTTTTAAAGTCAACTCAATCAGAAGGTAAAGTAAGTCGACAAATACTAGCCGAAGAGGCCGCAAAATGGTCAAGAGAGCAACGTGCAGCGCAAGAAGTTCTTATGGAAAATATCAAAAGTGGCGGTAATGGTCTTACCGTCAGAACGGTTATCAGCGCTCAACATAAAACAACGTACATTATACAAAATGGTATATTAATATAATAAACATTATCAAAACTTAATATAAAATAAAGCAAAATACAAATTATACTAAATCAAAATGATTAATGTTTATGAAATATTTTTCATATCGTAGGAAATTACTATACATGCCCAGAAGGTTCTGAACCTGATCTTGATGCCTACAGAATGCAGGCAAATATGCATGAAAGAAAATGTACTTTTGGAAGGTCTTCTATCCCTGTGCCAATAGATCCTTGCATTGAAGCGGAAGTAGCACCCATAGAATACTCCTTTCACGAAGGATGGATGTTTTGCCTCGGAAGTGGTGACCGGGAAAATAATTATTTCCAAAATGGTACTTTAGATTGTGGGAATAAAACAAAGGTAAGAAAAAGTAGTAGATTTACGGCAATTAAAAAAACTTTTTTTAAACCTTCACTTACTTTTAGATTTCAGTGGACGAATTTTTAGAAAAATGTGCCATTGATAATAATGTAGTTATATCATTCGACTACTTTGGCGATGAACCTAGGAAGGATTTGTTACATAATGCTACTTTATGCACTACTTGGGATCCATGTAAATTATCCTATTTGTATAGATTAGAGGTAATATTAATATATTATGCGATTATAATTTATACATATAAAACTTTACCTATTAAAAAGACAACAGCTTATCATCATTTTCTAATATACTTTAAATATTAGCCCCCACCGGTTGAACTCGCTCCTGCTTTCCCAACCACGACTCCTAATCCTTGCGAGACAACAATATGTCCAGAATGTATGGAAGGATTCACTGGTGATCAAGGAGTACCTATCGATTGTAAGTTAATTAAAAACAATTATAATATTATATTTTATATTGATATTGAGTTTGCATTATTATTATTGTCTTTTTTTTCAGTGGAAGAGAAGTAGAGAGACTTACAAGACTCTTCGTTAAACATTTTATTATATTTTTACCCAACTACCAAAAAAAGTTAAATTTGGCCAGTTTTTTATCTAAGGCCATTCAATAATAAAAATTAACAAAATATATAATGTACTTATGAATGTAGTGCAAGAAACTCAAAATATTAAATAAAATATTTATGAAAATTGTATTTAAAATCCTACACATTTTACAAACTGTATGAATATGTTTTTTATTACTAAGGAGCGTATAATAATATGTAGTCTGAGGTATGTTAGTCGATATCAAAGATGAATAGTTATTAAACTCGATAACTTCACCCATTGTGGCTTCCATGACACTGCTATTAACCACGAATTTTTATAAATCGACTCGAATAAGTCGACAAGTAAAATTAAACTATATTTTCACCATAACTACGTTTATACTATACTGTATTACAATAATAATAGACTGTAGATTCATATATTTCATTAAATTGCGGTACATCCATTGATTTACAAAGTTTTTATATTATATCAAATTAATTTCAATCAGCTGAAAAATTGAAATTAAATTGTACAAACCTATTAACGTAAAAATGATATTTTTATAAATAAAAGTTTACTATGAACTAGTGACTCACGCTCGCTTCGCTCGCGTTCGTTCCTAGGTACGTTTTCACGGTTAGCTATGTTTATACATAAATAGTAGCTTGCTACTCCTAAGATATTCATTTAAATTATATAGCGATTTACCCTCGCTTTTCTTGGTTGCGTACGCCGTACGCGGATTTTGTTCACAATTTCATGGGTTTTAATTTTTTTCGCGGAACCCTGATTCTTTTTCTAAAATAAAAGTAGCCTAAGTTACTCCTTATAACATCAGCTATCTGCTAGTGAAAGTCCCGTCAAAATCGTCCCAGCCGTTTCGGAGATTAGCCGAAACAAACAGACAGACAGACAGACAGACAAAAATTGTAGAAAATGTTGTTTTGGTATATGTACCGTGTATACATCCATATGCATTTAGTAAAAAGCGATTATTTTAATATTACAAACAGACACTCCAATTTTATTTATCTGTATAGATTAAAAGTTTGAATAGGCACCACGGTTATCGTATTATCATGTGTAGCAATAATCATCTATAGTGGCAATGATTATAATAACTGTCAATATTTGTATATTCATCAATGTGACAAATGTCAAAACCATGCTGATAGTTAATTTTTGTAAAAGAATTTTTGTGACTTTCTGACAAATAAATATGGTTTTAATTCAACACTTTCAAGATTTATTTGAATCTCTTGATAAAACTACAGAAGTTAATTTACCAACAAGTAAAGAAAATGCTTTAAATATAGAATTCTCTAGTCTTCAAGTAAGTAATAAATTACATTGATTACTAATATATTGTGAAATAACTTAGTACTACAATTGTTTTAATTTTATAAAAATCTATATATACTGTAAGCTAATTGTAAATAAAAATAAATTTGGTTTACTTTTGGTATACTCTGTCTTAATAGTACTAAAACATATTTATCATGATTTTTATATAGGACATAACTTCTTCTAAGGCAGTATATAAAGACAAAGCACCACTGCTACCATTTGCTGCTAGTGAAGTTTTCTATGCACCTATTAATGAATGGAGAAGGTTGACAGCTGTGGATGATAATTGCAAAACAGTATATGAAGTAACATTTGATATCAATGTAAGCACCAAAAAAAATATATCAAGTTTGTACAGTAGAGATTTAGTATTAAGTTTATAATTTGAAGTAGATAAGTATTTTATTGCACCCATAAAAGAAGAATATAAAATATAAATTACAAAAAAAGATAACAATAAGCATGCATCATCTATGTTTTACTGCTATGATCAAATTCTACTTAATATCTTGGAAATGTTTTATGGCATTATATTACTGATACTTTTATATAAATGAAAGTCTTAAATCTATATATTATACTCTTTTTACAGTGTACCTTAAAATCAGAAAAAAAATATGTAAATACATATATATAAATGTTAGCAATGTTATGAAGGTTCATCCTTATTTATTTAATTTTTATTTCATTTTCAGGGGAGCAATTTTAGTTATAAACCAGGGGACACCATTGGCATTATACCTCACAACAGTAAAGAAGAGGTGCAGCTCATAATTGATCACTTGGATTTAAAAAAAAATCTTGATGTGACTTATGCACTGAAATTAAATACTGGCCAAAAAGGAGCAAAAATACCATTACATATACCTATTAAATCAACTCTAAGATATGTTTTAAATAACTGTGTTGATCTAAGAGGTATGGTCAAAAAGGTAATTATTTTTTGGAATATTTGATACAAAAAATAATAGAATAACACATGAGTGAATGAAATGTCTCTAGTGAGACAAAGCATTATTCAGCCAGCAACAATAGGTACACTACTAAGTAAGACAGCAATGTGTGCAAAATGCACACACATTCTCCTATTGAGTGTAATATCCTTAGTCTGAGATTGTCAACTGTTTAAACCGGAATTAACCAGTTTTGTCAACTGGCAGTGCATTCATCAACTCGTTGGAGATCTGTCACACATTTGTTATTGTTTATAGTCAAGTTTGTTGTCTTTGTTATTTGGATAATTTACAATTTTTTACTATCGGAAACTAAGTCTGAGTCTGAAGCTTTGTGACATCTTTACTCTGTAGGAATATGAGTATGTATGTATTGTGTCTCATGACAGGGACATGAGTAGTATGTGAGGATGGTAAAAGTTCAATTTTGAATTAAAAATGTAATACTTTTATTTCAGCTATTTCTTCTGGCCCTTTCAAAATATACAAAGGATAAGAATGAGAAAAAGATTTTAGAATACTTGTGTAGTAAGGAGGGCTCAACTGCATATACATCGCACATTTTAAATAAACAAATTTGCATACTGGATTTATTTATATTATTCAAATCATGTAAACCACCTGTCGAAGTTCTGTTAGAACATCTCCCAAGGCTTTTACCAAGGCCATACTCAATTGTCAATAGAAAGAGTGATGATGACAGATTAAAAATATGTTTTTCTGTCATTGATATTGGTAACAGCAAAAAAGGTCTTACTACTGGTTGGTTAGAGAGTATAATTTTAGGTAAAAGTCTTGAAGAAATGATGAATAATATGAGTATGGATGAAAAAAGTAGTTTAATTCCTATATATATTAGGAAAAACGTGAATGAATTTTACTTACCCATTAACAATGAATGTCCACTTATTTTAATCGGCCCGGGAACTGGTGTATCACCATATATTGGATTTTTAGAAGAAAGGGAATTTTTGCAGAGAACCCAACCAAATATTAGTTTTGATGAAGTGTGGTTGTTTTTTGGCTGTCGAAATCCTAAATTAGATTTTATATATGAGAATGAATTAAGATGTTTTGAAACACAAGGAGTTATTACTAATTTACAGACAGCTTTTTCTAGGCTTGAAAATACAGACATTTGTTATGTACAGGTAATTCTTTTAATATATATTTTTATATTTTTAGAGCTAAAAATTAAAAATGATAAAATTCAATTTATCTAAATGAAAAAAGTTTCTTTATATGTATTAAATTAAAATAAACAAAATATTTCTATTAAATATATATAATAATTTTTAGGATGCTATGATCAAGAAAGGCAAAGAACTTACAAATTTAATAATGCGAGGTGCATTTATATTTGTTTGTGGAGATGTCAAAGTGATAGCAACACAAGTGAAAGAAGTTATTTTGCAATGTATAGAAAAATATGGGAAAAAAACTAAAGAAGAAGCGGAAAATTATTTGATTAATATGCAAAAAGAAAAAAGATATTTAATTGATATATGGAACTAATAAAAATACATGTACAATACTTAGTCAATTGTAAATAAAGTATTTATATGAATCTATTGAAATATGTTTTGATTTTTGAAAGGGATACAATGAAACATACACATATGATTTACAAAAATAATTTAATAGGCAAATCTCTAGTAATAAAATGTTCAAAAAGTGTCATTGGTGTATATAAACTTATGACTATGCGTTCTAGCTTCAATACATTAACACAATTTTCGTTGTGCGGCAAAATATGCGTTAAACCTAGCAATAATACAATTACAACTAATCAAAGCAGGCACTCTTGGTGGAGGGCACTTCGTAAAAACTCCATAGAGGTTGGCTGTTATGACTGACACTAATGAAAAATATGAAAAAATCAGACTTATTTTATTGTCTGTAACTTTTTATGATATTACACAATGTAATGATCAACATTTATTGAAAAATCAAGTTAATGAAAAGGGCCCTTATAAGTTGTATTTTAATCATTAGTGATTACCTAAGAAAAGTATTTTAGATTAGCATTAGTAGAAGACGTATGAAAAATAGCAATGTTATACAGTAGGTATTGTCATATTTATTCTCAATGCACTTACAGGTTTAAGATTAATCAAAAATATGAGTGTGAAATTTTACATTTAACATAACTGAAAATACCACTTAGTATCTTCCTTTAATTATTATTGTATTAAGCCTTTTTTAACGTACCACTTCTGGGCACAGGCCTCCTTTCTATAGAAAGTACTCGTAATACGAGGGGGATCAGGCCATAGTCCACCACGCTGGCCAAGTGCGGGCGGACTAGGCATGTCTGCAGACACCTTGCTAGGTTCTCTCAGACATGCAGGTTTTCTAACGGTGTTTTCTTTCACCGTAAGACGAACGTTAATCATGTTAGAAATGATTCGCACATGAAAATATCAGAGATGCGAGATCAGAGATTTAAACCCGTTTCATTACCGTTACGTTAGCGAGCGCGTTACCACTGATCTACCACCGTATTATTATTAATATCATCTAAACTTTTGGCATAATTTATCCCAATCACATTAGAAAATTAAATGGAATAGATGAGAGCAATATTCTTTTGGACCCTGTAAAATACTGGCAAACTTAAATGCACTGAAAAATTTAAAGAACAGTTAATTTGACGCCATAATGCATAATGATATTACAATATAAATACTAGAATATATAGGCCGTTCCAATTAACTTATTGCTATATGCACTTTCCATATAAACTAATCACTAGAATTACTCGTTATTGATAGTTTATTAATTAACAATTTTGTATCTAAATATATCATTAGATTGCCATTCATATTCCCACCTCTATTATCCAATTCCAACAAATTGTTAGCTTTTAACATCAACTCGATCTTATTCTCAAATATGGCTACTGCTTAAAAATAATACAAAATAATACTAAATTAAAAGTATTTCATTTTTATAATACATAGTAATATTATGATGAATTCAATCTAAATTAAATAAAAATTAAACAAGATGGCCGCTATATTTCTTTGATATAAAATATGGAAGGTAGGTGTAAGGAGAATCGTCTTATATGGAAGACAAGTTGAAAAAATGTCCACCTGTAAGCGGTAAATAACAGTTCAAAAACACACCAAAATGCTAGCGTAGCAAGAGGGCATAAAATGAATTTATCAGTTGTAAAAGGAGTGAAATATTCTGAGTTAAAGATTTTAAAATTTTGGATGACTTGAGTAGTTTGAACGATTTATGTAGTCCAAAATAATTTAGTAAATATAAACGAAAAAACTGTGGTGATGAGAGGGATTTATTTTTTGTGAACTTTTAATAATATGTACTTTTGGCACTTTTTTCCATCAAATGCGCCCACTAGCTACCGTGGCGCCACCCAAATTTAACGCTTTTCGACGGACACTTTTTCATCACAGAGATAGTTCTCCTTAAGTTTAACCTCCATAATATAAAATCACGTTTAAATTAAACGTGGAACGATTTTTAATCACATATTGCACAGATTTACAATATACAAAAGCAATAAGATTTAGGGCCTACATACATTTTACTTTTTATCTGCATAGATTACAAAAAGCTGAAGTATTGGCGGTGAGTAGATTTCTTAACCATTTATAGAAGAAATATTTTTTACTACTACCAATAAAGTCACAAATTTTGTTTATGATAAAATAGAATTTTTACTGTTTTGGATAGTATTTAATATTCATATTAGTTACAACACTTAGGAAATCTAAACACTGCCAATAGTTTAGAAAGTTTCTTTCAATCCATGAAAAATAGTCAAAAGTCAAAGAATATGAGCATAATGTCGTTACAGTCTTAATTATATCTTAAAAGCTAAAAGCAATACAGTTTTTTTATCAAATTAATTTGGAATTATATTTGGTCATTTGAAGACAGTCATCGAAAATAGGAATGTAAAAGGATCAAACATTAAGAGTAGAAAACCAGTAAAGTATTTTGTTCTTTTTATAGAAAAATGTAAAAATTTGGAAGATTTGTTTTTAAAAAAAATATTCTCTTATAAATTAAAAAATGCCACATACGATTATTATAAAACTACCTAAAAATAATGTCTATGTACAGCTTTTTTTGGTAAATTCATAGAAACAAAACTGCACTTACTTTCTAAAATCTAGAATATATTCATCGTTCGAAAGCAAAAGTGACTGCCGTCGTATCTATACATATGTTCTTATCGCTGCAAATAAATTGACAGGCTCCTTCCTATATTAACATTCAGTTTTTCGATATTGTACCTTAGCACTTGACTTCAAGGTATGATTTCATCTAATCCCTGCACAGATGTTTCTCGACGTCCTACGCGTTCCTTTAGATATAAAAGCAATTACCTTGTGAAGAGGACTAATTTAAAAAAAAAAACAGTCTTAACAAACCTTTGGTCCATTCTTTATATTATTTACATCGTTTAGAATTCATTTATTCTTTAAAATGGAAATTAAGCCGTTAAGAAAACAGCTTTACTTTATATGGAATAATTTATTTTACTTATTTAGTATTGATTTTTTCTTTCATATATGGAAGTTAACAAAGACATTTCATATATGAAAGTTAAAAAAGTCATGATTTGAAAAACCTTCATAAGCCAGTAAGTTGTTTGCAATGCAATATTGAGATACGACGGCACACATTTTGTAAATGGAATACAATGTATTGTTTTTGGACAGATTAATTTATTATAGTCTAAGATTCCGATCTATGTGGTGGACTCCTCATTTTTTCCAGGCGAAATATATGTTTTCAACCATAAAACATATTAACAAACACGACTCAGGGGCTGTCACCAAAAATTTGATCCGGGCTATTTAATAAAAAACAATTTAACTCTTTTCCTGTGACAACTTAGTTTCTATAGAATGTAAAAGACTTGTAGAAAAAGCCATCATACGATTAGCGGCCTTTTTCCAGGTATAAACAGGTAAATTGAAATAGTTAATTGCTCGTATCGTTTTCCGAACCAACCAAAACTCAATATGTAGATAATTTTATAACAAATTTAATGATATATGGTTGTCATATCAAAACATGTCCAGACTAGAGGTTTTTTAATAAAAAATAGCCTGGAGCAAATTTTTGGTGACCACCCCTCTGTGTTGTTAGTTAATATGCCTTATGGTTTAAAAAATATATTTCGCCTGGAAAAACAATGAGTGATTCATAACATAGATCAAGATCTCAGACTATTAACCCTTAAGTAAATTTAAAGCTTATATGACAAAGCTTAACATTTTATTTTTACACAATATGGCGTTAAATTGTACGTACACACATGCCTATTACGTGAGAATAATATGCGTGATGTATATCTATATCAGTGGCAGATAATATTATATCTACTCAAGAGCAACGATAAGAACAAACGCGGCATGCGTTCAGCCAAATACATAGCTAATTTATACAAATTTTTCTTTGCTAAGAAATTCTGAATCGGAAATCGTCGAAAATAAACGTATGATTCATAACTTAATGATAGCATATAAATAATAAAGACGAATTAATCTTTTAAGATGGTATGGTGTATTAATGACGATTTGAGGAGTCGACCATCTTTATTTTTCATTGTAATCGCAAAGGTGAACAAATTATGTTGCGGTTAAAGTCAATGTTACGTTGTTAACGTAATCCGACGTTTTTTATCATTATTTAATATTGCGCATGCGCACAGTAGTTTCCATTTACTGATTCTTTTAAATTACAATCATTTCTTATGATGTTATAGATAGAAAAACACGATATACCTAACCGTGTAAATATTATAAAATTGGCACGTTCAATAATTTAAGGAAGAATTATATAATTTTGAAGCTGATTTAATAAAAAAATTATTTGGCAGTTGTTACGCTTTTGCTTAAATATACATATTTAGCAGTTTTGTAAATAACATAAAATTGTTCAGCGATACTTTTCAGTTTAACTGTTTAGTTATTTTTAATTCAATCGAAGTTTTTGTGCAGAATCCGGTGCGCTGCTTTGATAAGAGGTGTCAATGTTCTCAATTCCATGGCGCAGTTTAAAAATGGATGTTCCAATAATTCATCTGCCGTAGCTCGTTGATCTGCGTCAACTTGCAAGCATTTGTCGAGGAAATCTTGAAATTCTGGTGATAATTTTTCCCATCTAGGTACTTTAGGCCGGCCTACAGCCGCGATAAGATATAACGCTTTCAAGGGTGTTTCTTTCATGTATGGTGGCTCGCCTTCAATCATCTCAATAGCCATGATTCCCAACGACCACACATCTACTTTTTTGCCGTATTGCTTTCTTGTAACAACTTCAGGTGCCATCCAATACGGCGTTCCGACCATAGTTTGTCGTTTCTCATCTCCTACAATGTTCGCGCAAAATCCGAAATCAGTTACTTTTACTGTACCGTCCATTCCGAGAAGAACGTTATCAGATTTAATATCTCTATGTATTGTGCCTTTAGAGTGTAAAAAGGCGATTGCCTGTAAAGTTTCACGGCACACGGCAGCAATTTGACCTTCCTTCATGACTACTTCTGTAACTACATCTGTTAATGAGCCTCCATCTAATAACTCCATTGCAACCCAAAGGTGATCAAAGCATAGGAAAGCATCAAGGAAATTGACAAGGTTTTTATGATTAAACCCTTTCAAAACATTTATTTCATTAAGTATGAGATCCTTTTTGGTTTGTTTAGTTAAATCTATATCCTTTATAGCGACTCTAGAGTTGTCTGTGTTGTCTATTGCGATGAACACGACACCTGGAGATGAAATATGAATTAATTTAAACAAAGAAATTACAACAAACATTTAAAATAGATATCTATAAATGAAAAGAAATTATTAATAGAATACAAACTTCTTAAAAATACTGTACTGTACATGTATAACCATATACAAATTAGGACAAGATATTATCTGCTATTTTATTACATCAAATTAAATTTAACCAAATCCTTTTGCTTTATAAAAGTTTTGTGATAAAAAAAAACATCTGGAACATCTGTTTTCCTAGTAAGTACTTGGCTTTCATAAATGAAGGCTACTATGATAATATTTATATGTGTTGTCATCATTATGAATTATTTGGCAAGTGAGCAAAGAGATTCCGAGAAAGAATAGATGGTAAGACAGATGTAGACACCATTGCATGATAGTACCTTCAATTTGTGTTAGGAAAATAATAATAATTTGTTAATTTAAAATCTTATGTTATTATTAAGTTAAACATGATACTGTTAGAATTAAAATTTTCTCAATTGACTGGCAGATAAAGTTTAAGCCTATAGAACTGTGGGCATAAAGATCTACAGTTCCTTAATAAAATCTATACATATAATAAAATTCTAGCTGAGTCAGACCTGTACATTAAATATTTTTCGGAAAATCTTATTGAAATAGTCATCACTATCGATACAGAAGCCAAATCTATAGTTTTTACAATTTTTGTCTGTCTGTCTGTCTGTGACCGCATCACGAGAAAACCACTGGACAGATTTTGATGAAATTTGGTATGATGATAGCTGATTATCCGGGTCATCATATAGGATACTTTTTATTAAAGAAAAATATCTCATCTCTGAGAAATCTATACTAAACGTCAAAACCTAACTAGGTATGAACCGGGGCGAAGGTGAGTCACTGGTATATAATAATAAGTGAATTATTAATATCGGTGGGCACCAATGAATGAAATGAAGTCAGAAAATTCATGCATTAATTGGAGGTAAAAGTTGTATGGAAGTATTTATATTTGTATTTTGAAATATGAGGATTAATGTTAAGGCTAGCCTAATCAAATTCCTAATTAGGGTACAAAGAACAATTAATACTCCTGTACTGAAAAATTATGCAATAGAAAATGTGAGTTAAAAAAAGATTATGAGTGAGACAGTTTAATGTGATTATAGCAATTGATTCTAATTTGCACAATCATATTTAATTTTCAACTTCTGTCATTCATATAAGTTTCATTTCTTTAAAAATCTTACATTTAATACCTGATCTATAATTGACTAGCGACGCACCCTTGATTCGCTCAGGTTCATCCCTAGTGAATGACAAAAACAAATCTCTCCTACGAATACCATACATTTTGCCAGGATAAAAATGAATTATCATTTCAATAATTAGAAAGTAACTGAATGCCAGAAAAGGCCAGGTAAAAGTAATATTCAAATCAGTTAACTCTAGATGGCACTGGGTGGTTATATAGAATAAAGTTTTTATGATTTTAATTTAAATTGCTCTCTGAAATTTAATGTATGATAAGTATTTGGAACTTTAAATCCTGTGTTATTACAACAGAAACAATAGCTTAGGTTAAGTATATAAGATTACCTTTAAATAGCATAGGCATTTTAACATAATATCTATTAGAAAGCTTTTCTATGAAAAGTAAATAAGATTTATTACATGTATGTTTACTTATCTTAACTATTAGTATATCTCTTGTTAATTACTGTTTCAGATAACAATCTGATTACCTTTGTTTTTTTTTTCAAATTAATGCTAAGCTTATATGATAGTTAGGCCTAAATAACAGCTTTACTATCCTGTTTCTTTAACATTGTGCAATAGAATTATATTTCATGACAAACACTCAGTGTATGTGTAGTAAAAACACATCAATCCATTGCTTGTTCACTTGCATGAAAGATTTTTCTATTTACAATAATATATAGTAAACATCCTAAAATAATATATATACATATATAATATATAAATTTATCAAACTCAATATTTTTGAGTTTGATAAATAAATACTATATTTGTATAATAATTCAAAAATATACTATTTACTAGCGCCTCACCTTCGCTCCGCTCGTGTTCATCCCTACTTACGTTTTAACCTTTAGTATAGATTTCTCAGAGATGAGATATTTTTCCACAGTAAAAATTATCCTATATGTTGACCTGGATAACCAGCTATCATCATACCAAATTTCATTGAAATCCCTTTAGTAGTTTTTCCGTGATGCGGTAACAGACAGACAGACAAAAATTCTAAAAACTATAGATTCGGCCTCTGTGTCGATAATAATGTCTATTTCAATAAGATTTTCCAAAAAATATTTAATGTACAGATGCAGCTTAGTAACAATTTTATTATATGTATAGATTTTTTTTACATATTTGTCAATAGTATGATAACTCAACTATAATAATAATAGTCATTTACATACAATTGTATGGCATACAGATTTTTATTTTAAAAACCACTCTAAGATTCAGATATTGTTTAATCACATAGTCAAGGTTATAGATTAAGATAAAGTTTCATTGTCTGCTGTCTTCACATAGCCTTGAAAATACATAATTTACTTGTTTGTCCTTTGTAATAATTTGACAAACCTGATGTTATAATTTGACATATATTTAATGTTGTATTAATTAGTTTCAAATGACATATAAATATAAGATTTGTTTATTCTATAATGTTGTTAAGCATTTTAAATAAGAAGAAATCAATAATTATAGGTAATATTATGTTAAGCAAAATAACCTCAAGTTGGAAGTTAATTATGTTTGACCTTGTAATAAAAGTTTTTGTGTATATATGCATAATTATTAATATGAAAAGGCAATATTACCTGAAGCTCCTGCACCAAGTTGTTTAATTCTCTCAAAACGAACATATGGATCATCTTTATTACAAATCCTCTTCAATTCTTCATATATTTCTTCATCACTTAATGTGGCATTCATCAGTTCTTTTTTTCTTAAAATTGGGCTCTCTTCAGGTTCAGTTCCAAGACCTGAAAAGTCTTCAACTATTGCTGTCAAGTCCATCATTGCATCTTTTTTCTTTAAACTATTTTTTATTGGTGATGCTGGCATAGTTTGTCTCTGTGAAAATGTGTCTGTAGGCGCAACATCTTCTTCACTACTTTGACCTATCGAAATATCTGAATCTTGACTTTGGTGAGCATTTTTCTTTGCTAAAAACTTTTTCATCTCCAATCCTTCTTTTGTAATTGCTTCTTCGGTCACGATGGGCTTGCATGGCTCGTTTTCTGCCTGTTCCTTTTTCAAAACGTGAAAATTGTGAAAAGCAACAGCTTGAATAGCCGCGTTCGGATTTTCTTTCTGTTCTGATGGCGATATTTGTGCGTTCAGCTGTCGCAGCCATGATGATGGTAATCCCTCTAACATGCCAGTTTCAGAGTTCATACTGACATGTATATGTTGCTTAACATTGGTGGGCATACCAATCTCCGTTACTCTTTCATCTTTCGGATACTGCTTCTTTGAGAACAGCTTCCCAAACACACCACGGCTTGAGCGTCCCGTCATTGTGGCTTATTTCTTTTTCTGTATGTAATTAAGCCATAAAACTTTAACAAAACTGTTTCTGAGATCACAACACTACATTTCTCGCGTCAGATTTTGGTAAATTAAAACTAATTAAGTATTACCGAGATAGGAGTGGCTAATCACGGACGGACAAAACTAAAGACATCACATCAGATATACTTTATCATCTGTCAAATATTTGGCAATACACAGAATAAAAAGAAACTAATATCCATTCCACGCAGGTCTCTAGATTTAAAAATAAGAATTTAATTGTAAATGTAATATAAAAGACTAACTGCATAATTTTTTGTTAAAAAAATACTATAAAATTGTAAAACATAAGTATATAGCACATAAAAATAAAGAATTTAAATGTATATTCCACATATGTTGTGTATGTATGCGGTTTTCAACATTAATGTTCATAGCTAGAATGGAACGTTGTTTGTATTTTTTACGTTGGCATAACTGACCCGCTGATAAAATAAGTACTAAATAGGAATTTCGGATGATTCATTCATAAAAGCAAAGAAGAAACTCCGGTTTTACTTGAAAGTCATTTTAAGATAGTATGTAAATTCAAAATTGATAAGAGTAATTTTATTTATATTTAAATTAAATCAAATCAAATATTCTTTTTTACACACCAATAAAAAAATTACATGACATATATATAATATATTATTAAAAAAGAAGTTATTACATTATTTACAGAAGTTCCATAAGCCAATTTGTTTCAATTTTGATATGATCCTGAAATCAATCATGTCAAAAAATTTTTAGGTATAAAAGTACAATACCTACAATTATAATAACACATTCAGATCAGATATCTACTAAATTACCCGAAACATATTTAGTACCTATAAAGTGTATTTTTCGAGAACCTGGAAAATATTCATGATCTTTTCAATGAAAAATAACTTAAATTTTAATTAAATTTCGTTAATATAAATAAATAAAATAAATTAGAAAGGAAATTATTCTATTTCTAAAAATAGTTATGAGAAATTATTACTCATAGCCCGTAGATATTATATGAAAACTATAAATGTTAATTGTCAATTGCTGCAGATTTTATACCAGGCGTAGTAGATACACAGTAGGTGTAGGTACATTATACAATAACGAGTTCAAGAATAGTATAATAATAACTAAGGCTACTATTTTCGATTCGAGTCGGTCAAGTATCATTGGGGTTTTCTTTTTTTAGTCATCACTTATATTTCATAAATTCTTAGAAAAAGCCCGGAGTTGAGAAGTTGGCGGTGTTTCACTACGGTACCTCGGGCCTCGGAGAGAACGTAAAGTCGTCGGTCCTGCGCCTGATCTCTCATCGGTCGTGTCGAGTTGTCATCAAACCAGTGTTGGCAAGATAGATAAAAAAGTACTACATACACAATCAGCGACAAAAAATGTCCTCGCTGAATAAGCGTTCATTTGAACATTTGAGCGCTTTTTTTTTGGGAAAACAACTTTAAGCATTGCACTTAAGGTTCAATTTACATTGTTGTATATTTATTTGAACTGGAATAATTACCTAAACACAATTGGTGACAGTTTTAAGAGGTCTTTTGCATGGGATTGTGTATCTAATACTTTTTTGATCGATGGTTTGAAAGCGACAGGAATAGAGAATATATTTGTTTTCGTGCATACTTATGCACTATTTTATCTCCTGCGCACATGGCTATAATCTCACTTCTCAATGATTTTAGCGGCTATAACCGAAATCGGCTAGGAAGACATTTCAGATCATTATTATAGAAATCTTCTACCAAGCGTGTATCGTCTCTATATAGAATTTTCTCTTGCTCCAGAGATCTAAATGATGGTACGTCACAGGTACGTCATGAGTTTTCATGTGTTAACTGAGTGTTGCGTGTAGTTACAATACACAGGATATAAACGTCCAAAAGATTGTTATCAAACGTACATAAATTTCAAAATTATTGCTATGTTTCGTGGCGAAAGATTCATAGGGGCCAATTTCCTCCGCCTGAGCTTTCAGAAATCAAGTAATGACATCAGTTATTTCTGACAAAAGAATCTTATTGAGGCTGACTACCCAGCTTACTTCTTTTCAACCTTCACTATAGATATACACTTTACTTTTTAAGTATAATTATTAGAAAGTTTCTTTTTGCTTTTTACTTAAAATTTATTTTAGCTGATCTTTCGGAGCTAAAACATACTTAAGTGAAATTAGACAGAACAGCGAAATTGCTCTAACTTTTATTCTTAGAAAATATTTATGTACTAGATTATTTTAGGTAACAAAAGTGTAAAAGTGCAAGAAGATATCCTCTAACCAACGGAACTCTCTCGGAACTCGGAAGCGACACAGAATACTTAAAACAGTAGGAATAAATAGATTGACTTTAAAATGTGATCGTATTTCTTAAGCAAGAGAATTAATTTTCCTACGACAAGGAAATACTGTAATCTATTAGTGACTGGTGTCTTGTTTATTTGGTTTTTCTTTTGGGATACATTAAACATGATAGTCTAGTTCTGGGTATATCGATAGATTTTATATATTTACTAGCGACTCACCTTCGCTTCGCTCGGGTTCGTTCCTAGGTAGGTTTTAACGGTTAGTATGGAATAGATAGTCGATCCCTTGCTCTGAGAAAAACAAAAACAAATTTATCCCACGGGAACTGTACCCTTTTCCGGGACAAAAAGTAACCTTTGTATTATTCCAGATTATAATCTACCTCTGTGCCAAATTTTACCCAGATCCGTTCAGTCGTTCTGGCGTGATTGAGTAACATACATCCATCAATCCAAACTTTCGCATTTATATTTTATAATATTTAGGGGATTATTGGATTATATTATTTATTACACTATCCATTACTCAACATAAAAAGTTTTATGCATGTCCAATTTCTTTCTTTTATCCCTAAATCGCCTAAAAAAAAAGTTTCTTAGCAGCGGGCCTATTGCAATTTAAGATCTGATATCTTATGATCCTAGACCCTAGTAACTATTTTGGTATTTTTAACACTTCGTGAATTAGTCACAACATATAGATAGAAAATATAATACAGACAAAAATATAACTATTGCTAATTGCTATAAAGGTATTCTTGCTCAGCAGTCAACATTTCATACTGATAGCATAGCCTACTAATCCATACTTCTATTCTATTTTAGTTTGTTTATTGAATATTTTTGGTCTATTCGTACAATGACATCTAGACAGGCTAATCGTGCGGGGCGTGCGGGTGGACACATAGATGAATTATTTAGTTACTTTAATATAGTGGTTGAGTGCATAAGTGAGCCTGAGGACCTGTCGCCCTATTAGGACGGGGAAGATTCCGTTGGGTTTTATTGGGTAGTACTGGCTTTTCTAGGCTGTGAATCTCACGTACCTATATATATTCAGGTGGTATACGTAAATCAATTTCCCAACTTTAAAAAAAAGTAAGTTGAGACAGGTACAGAGTCAGGACCCCCTCGATGTGTGTTCACCTTGTTGTGATGGGAGGACCTCATTAGCTTCCGGCAATCCAGCCGGGCGTGAAGTCAAAAGACGGTGGGCGGTGTGCCATGCGGGATGCTCCAGGTACTTCTCTGATAGCAGAGTAAGCCATTGGAGCAATCCTATGGTTTTTGTGGTCTGCCTTTACCGGCCTGCCGTGAGCCGTCGGAACGTCGTGGTTGAGTGAGTAAGCGAACCTGCAACACCCCATTAAAACGGTTCCGTTGGGTTTTTGTGGGTAATACTGGATTTTCTTGTAGGTGAGTCCCAAATAACCACCTGTAAATTCCAGATGCGTAAACGTATTTCCCAAAATTAAAAAAAGGTTAGGTTAGGTCAGGGGAGGGCCTCCTACTACCCCCTATTGCACTGCGGTAACAGGGATCAGCTGTTTTAGTGAGTAAGAGTGACACAGTTCTGTGCCCGTTAATAGCTGGCAGGGAGGCCATGATGGGTTTTTCTAGCGAAAATAAAAATAAAATAACAGGTATAACGGCAACTTGCCACACTTTGTAACTTTTTAAATCAAAATAAGTTTTTTTGCCGTCTCTTTTCAGGACAACTGCATTCCTGACGAAGTGACTACTTTGTTTTTTTAATTAAGCTGAAGTTTCTAAAGTGCTCGCGCATGTAAATATAACGTTAAAACGCATATTAATCCCTCCCGGACAAATTCTAAGAAATCCGTGCGAATTTCCGAGAATTCAATTGTTATCTAGCACACCGGTGTGCTCGCGGTCCGCGAGGAGTTAATTAAAAAAAAAAGATTGTTTTTTTTTTAATATTATCGATATATCGAATTAATGATGCATCTCTAAATATATTTCTGATACTGAAGCAGAGCTACAGAGGCGTGAAAGATTTTCGTATCGTAAACAATTCTTTCTAGCGTCCGTGCGCGTTATTTTTAGGTCAATAGTTTTAGATTCGCTCATCGGCTTAGCCGTACTAACAAATGAAGATATCGTGTGCATGAACACTTTTTTTCTTTTCTTTTGTTCACATGCAATATTAACTCAAATATGGAATTTTTATTAAAATATAAATAAAACTATTATTTTATTTTTATGCACATATTTTTTGTCTCTAATAAAATCGCGTGAGAAGTACACTTACTAAAGATATTTTTTTATAGTGACACGAAAATTAGAGCTGGACATAATAATGAGAATTAAATGATTGCTTTCTTTATTATTTTCAGTCACGATTCCAAACAATACGTCTTATAAAAGATATCATAATTTAAAGCTTTAGCTTATTGCCCATTGTTTTTGACTTACAAACAGTAGGACCTAGAAACTAAATTAACAACTTATTAGTAAGATTCCCATTGCTTTTACTTACTAGAGATAATTACTGATAATTATATATATGTAATGTAATAGAAAAAATTAGGCCATATTAAATATTTCATTACTGAATGACGCGTGTGTATATTTAGTCGGGGACTGGGCGGTGATCCGCCCACTGAAACTCAGTCTCGACGTCCACTCCGCGCGGTCCGCCTGTTTCCCGCCAAACAATTTAAGAGGAGGCTCCCTAAATTTAACGCTGATTTGCCGGGATATTATATGTATACCAGATATCAAATCAATGTGATAATTTAAACATATGATTTTTCAAACCTTTTTCTAACGGACGTTACAAACAGAAACACAATTGAATGAAATTTTCTCGAGGGTTTTATTTTTTTTTAAATATGCCTTTTTTAGAGATTTATGGATTTTACTTGTAAATTACTTCATTCACATATGCAAAAAAAATACTCACATAAGGAAAATATAGTTCATTATGTCGTGTTTGAATATCATTGACCTTGACCAATTATTATTGTCATAATAAATTAAATTAGATATTAGACTTACGTCCTTTAGTTCTGTGCAAGAATAAGATCGATCGGATATTCGATATTCAACCTTATTCGCTAGCGGCTTAGGTGCAACGGCGATAGTGATTCAGTCGGCTGCTGGCCCTTGACGAGGTAGGACCTATGTCGCTTTTGCTCGCGCACAATCCCCCCCGCTAATTTATCGAAATATTCATTCTTGGACATAGTGTAAAAAAATCAACGTTTTTTGCTTTTTATACATAGCTTTGCCAAAACAACTTTAAAACGCACATACATTTAAGGTTGAATTTACATTATTGTATACTTTTTTAAACTAGAATTACCTAAACACAATTAGGTTTTAAGAGAACTTTTGCATGGGATTGTGTATCTAGTTCTTTAGTGATCGATGAAATCATAAGTAAACAAATTCCGATTTGCCGTATACTACGGGTTTCGTGCGGCTATGCTTATGATTAATATTTAATATGAATAAATAATATAATTAATAAATATAAGTAATTTCTATACGCGTTGTATGTATGTGTGTGTATATAACGTACATACGTACATAATATGTACGCGTATTACTTTCGTACTAGGTACTTTTCTAGAGTTTACAAGTGTGTTATCAGTATGAACTTTCGTTTCGTTTCGTGGTGGTATAAGTAGGTATGAAAAGGTTTTTATGTAAGATGTTGATAATATTGTAATCTCTGGTATTAGATAATTATTTTTTTTAAAAGTCTATGTTGCGGGACGCAGACATACACCCAAACCTCTATATATGATCTGTGCCCAAACACTATTATCGATTCTGCCACGACTTCATCAAGCGATTGTACGCGTAGGATTTGGACGCGGGTTTCACATAAATCTACATGTGACATACCTACCAAATTTCATAAATATAACGTGGACTTAGCTAACCGAAACTAGTACGGGTAAGAAGGTATATCATAACAAAACATAGGGTATGTTTGTTCCTCAAGGATAATGCAGATTTCTATGATAGAAATAATTTTCAAATCGGACCGGTAGGTACCTATCTATATACTTATAACTTTACCTTTTATTATGTACATATGCCATTTTAAATAAACTGAAGACATTTTGGGAATATATTATTTACATCATAACAACGTCAAAGTTTTTTTATGTAAAATAAAGCAGTATGTAAAGTTAGTGTAAATATGTTATTTGAAGTGGCGTCCCTGGTGGAATAGGCACAGTGGTTAGTGAGCGCAATCAGCTGAGCCCGGGCGTCGCGTCAGTTAGAAAACCAAGCGTTTAGAAAAAAAAGTGAATAAAAAATAAAAAAATATTTCGCACGTTATGAACCACGTATTTCACTTCGCAAGCGAAGCATAAGATGGTGTAGCGGTACGATCTCTGACTATAATAACGATCATCGTAGGTTCGATTCTCCATACGTGTAGGCATTTTTTTTCCCTTTTTCTCAATTTATATATTGAATTTTGAATTTTCATGTACAAAGTTTTTTCGCATGCGCTTTAATTACTATTCCTTGTTGAAAAGTCCAAAATCCCATTTTTTTATCATTTCTATGCCTTTTGCATATCTGTACATATAAAAAAACAATAAATGATAATAAATAAAGAAAATATTGATTTCTTTGCATAATTGAAAAATGAAAAATATATAAAAATTGAGAAAAAGAAAAAAAACCGTCTCGGTACAGGGAATCGAACCTACGACCATAGAATGTCTAGATCGAACTTTCACCGTTACGCCAACTTACACTTGGTTTGTACATCGAAATAAGTGATTCATAATCATAGTCCTTTAATTGCTTTTCATTATTATTAATTCAATATTATAAAAGTTACATAATAATTTCTAAACATTATACCAATAAAAACATAAGTAACTTCCTGATGAGATTCCTGAAGTATCTGTATGAATATATAAATAATTGAATAAAATATAATTTACTTGTTCAATATTTACTCAAATTCATTTATTGCGTAGGAATAAATGTCTTAGCTTTTCGCGATTACTAAGTATATACTTATTATAATAAAACAAAATGTTACCGGATCAATGCCCGTATTTTAAATTCCAATAATATTAAAAACAAATTAATGTAATAAGTTGGCCTATTGCCTACAGACGCGCTTGCGTACTCTGTGACGCTTGGCCTGTAGTTGTGAGTTCACGCCGGCGACGTGAGCGCACAGCTCGCTTTGCGGGAGGGGAGGTAGCGTTAAATGCCTACTTCGCGCGGACAGCCTGCTCTTAATATTTATTTATATATTATTAATAGTTTTAACGTGTGTGATTTGTTTACAAAACGATTTTTTTATATTCGGGAAACAGTTAAATTAAATTTAAATTGTGAGTTTCGAATGCTATAGTGAAGTTGTTATACGATTACAGCGGATTTACAAAGGATTCTTCTTAGTAAGGTTATTATTTTTCTTGGTGATATTGGATGCTGATTTTAAGATATAAGTTATCTGATAAAATATTTTTTGCACTTCTTATATGATATATCTATTGTATTAAATAGATAAAACTGTATATTGATAAATTATTTAGACAAAAAAATTGTATAAAATAATTAGTTCAGGGTGACAATTACAAAAACTATATAAGTTGATATAAGTTTATTTTAATATTTTTTTAAATTTTTATACTATGTTTAAAGTAATTTAATAATATAGGTGTTTTAACAAAAATTGTTTCATTAAATAGTTTATCTATCTATTCAGCTCTTTTTTTTACGTCCCACTGCTGGGCACGGGCCTCCCTTCAATAGCAATTAAAAATAGTATAATTTATATTTAATCACACAATAATAAATTTTTAAATTAATAAATCTATTAATAAATTGAATTTATTTAAGGTATAGAGATAAAAAACGGTTTATTTCAGCCATTTTTAGCTGCCGCCAACCATACTAAGCTAACTTTGTTTATCCAAGTGGCGCGGAAAAAATTGGAATTTAGAACACTTATTAAAGTTGTTAGACACATTCTTAGTTTTTTAATTTATATTAAAAGTAAAATAATTATTAGAATTTGTACATCGTAACGGTATTTTACAATAGTTTTGAGTGTTTCTATGAAAAAATTATATTTAGTAATAATAGTAACATTATGATGTAAAAAATATTCCAGTTAATGTTTATCTATTTTATCTATTTTATTGTAATTGAAATTTGAAACTATGCAGTATGGCCCTTAAATTATATTTTACTTTTAGAATAATGACTAATAGGCATAAAATTTTTTTGATTGTTATTTTCCACTTCATTTGCAGAGTAATTAATTGGCGGCTTCAAACTGTAGTCGTCCAGCATAATGTATTTTTTGCAATACATAGTTACTATCTATAAATAAACTGACTTATACATTACCATCATCATAATATACGTTTATGTGCGTTTGTTTGACGTGTTCACGTTTCTACTTAACTTTTGGAAATTATCTCATGGCATATAGGTATTCCATGGGAACCTGATATCTAGTAACAAAAACTAGCCTAATGCTTTCTTAGATTTACGCGAATATTTGACATTTTTAAATAAAACTAACTTTTCGGATTTTTTCGCGGATTTATTTTGATTTTTGGTTCCCGACGTTTTGAACGCTTTACAACAATCATGGTCACGGGTGAGACTAATGTGTTAGATGCCTCAAAAGTGTTATATAGTTGTTACACTAGCCTATGCCGATCATCCATAACTATCGTCTATGTCTATAGGCAATTGGCAAAGCAATAACAGATCGACATGTAATGTAATCATGTTGATCTGTCGTTCTCGTTGCTGTTTTTGCCACATACTGTACCATCATAATATGCTGTAGCACGTTTTCATTTACTGTGTTCACGCCTCTAAGTATGAAGTATTCCAATTACAAAATAATTAATTCACCCTTAGAGGTACAATAGTTTTTTTAAATTTATATGGGCCTTTCTCCTTTTTAATGTCCGTTTAAATAGTGTTTCATCGTAGCTTTTACTTAGGTGAAATATTTGACTTTGTTACTATATTTTCAAGATTTTTTTAGAACCTAGCATGTTTTCGAAAGATATGTGAAGTCCGCCAATCCGCACTTCGCTAGTGTGGTGGACTATAGCCTGATTCCCCTAGTATTGAAGGAGACCCGTGCCCAGCAGTGGGACGTTAAAAAGGGCTGAATACACACTATATTTTCCATTCAAGTCATCGTTGCGACTTATAATATAATATCTGAACTAACTAAATAAATTAATAATAACAATTTATAGGTTAAATGATAAACTTCTAAGCCCAAGAAGCGTCATTAAAATCGGTTCACTACCTACCTTTAGTGTGACGCTGAAAAAAAACCTAAAAATCGAGAATTGAGAGTCAGAACCACGTAAACAATAGGTATATTATCACACTACGATGCCGGAAGTTCAGTTCCGGCAAAGTGCAGTTCGCAAAGCACTTCTTTCCTTGGACATTCATAAATCGAGTGGGCCCGATGGCATCCCTCCGATCGTGCTGAAGACATGTGCTCCGGAGTTGGCACCGGTCTTAACGCGTCTTTTCCGGCACTCCTATTCATTAGGCGTAGTCCCGAAATCTTGGAAGGCCGCTTTAGTGCACCCGATCCCAAAAAAGGGCAACCGCTCGGATCCGTCCAATTACAGGCCTATAGCCATTACCACCTTGTTCTCAAAGATAATGGAGTCCATTATCAACTGCCAGCTCCTACGGTACCTAGAGGAGCACCGGCTGATCAGTGACCGCCAGTACGGCTTTCGTCGAGGTCGCTCAGCCGGTGATCTTCTAGTTTACCTGACACATAGATGGGCAGAAGCAGTTGAGACCAAGGGGGAGGCGCTTGCAGCCAGTCTGGACATAGCGAAGGCCTTTGATCGGGTATGGCACAAAGCGCTTCTTTCGAAGCTACCTTCCTATGGGCTCCCCGAGAAATTATGCAACTGGATCACCAGCTTTTTGGCAGATCGGAGCATTAAGGTCGTTGTCGACGGTGCTTGCTCTGATCCAAAATTTGTTAATGCTGGTGTTCCACAAGGCTGCGTACTGTCTCCTACTCTGTTTCTTCTGCATATCAATGACATGTTGCAAATTAGCAACATTCACTGCTATGCGGACGATAGCACTGTGGATGCCCTGTACACTGGCCGCGCTAATATTTCTCGGGAATACGTCGACCAGTGCCGGAACAAACTTGTGTCTGAAGTCGAATCTTTGTTAACGAAAGTCTCGGATTGGGGTCGACTAAACCTAGTCCAATTCAACCCCAAAAAGACACAAGTCTGCGCGTTAACCGCTAAAAAGTCACCGTTTGTCGTAACTCCTCATTTTGCGGACACTCCCCTGTCTGCCACAGCCAGTATCGGAATACTTGGCATCGATATCTCGAGCAACGTCCAGTTCCGTGGTCAATTGGAAGATAAGGCCAAACTGGCCTCAAAGAAGCTTGGTGTGCTCAGTAAAGCGAGACAGTACTTCACGTCGCGTCAGCGCCTTAATCTTTATAAAGCGCAAATTCGGCCGCACATGGAGTACTGTTCTCATCTCTGGGCGGGGGCTCCCCAGTACCAGCTACTCCCATTTGACCGCATTCAACGTAGGGCGGCTCGAGTTATCGACGATCAAGCTCTTTCCGATCGGCTTGATTCTTTAGCCCTGCGTAGAGATGTTGGATCACTCTGCATCTTCTACCGCATATATCATGGGGAATGTTCCGAGGAATTGTTCGGACTGATCCCGGCCGCTGAATTTCACCATCGGACATCGCGCCAAAATAGTAAATTCCATCCACACCACCTCGATGTCCAGCGTTCCACAACAGTGCGATTCTTAAGACATTTTCTGCCCCGCACAACCACTCTGTGGAACCAGCTGTCGTCGGCGGTCTTTCCGAACCGTTACGACCTGGCGACCTTCAAGAAGAGAGCGTACTCTTTCCTGAAAGGCCGGCAACGCATTTGCAAGCCTTGCGGTGTTGCAGATGTCCATGGGCGGCGGTAATCACTTTCCATCAGGTGAGCCTCCTGCTCGTTTGCCCCCTTGGTCCTATAAAAAAAAAAAAAAAACATTATTATCGATCTTTACATTTTTTAATAAAAATATTTAAACTTTCAAAGTTTTATAATAACTTAGAGAAAAATATAATAATACTACATAAAAATATAATAATAATAATACATTTGTGTGACCCTCTCGGCGCTGTTATGGATAATAATCTATACTAATATTATAAAGCTGAAGAGTTTGTTTGATTGTTTGTTTGTTTGTTTGTTTGGTTGAACGCGCTAATCTCAGGAACTACTGGATGGAATTGAAAAATTCTCTTTGTGTTGGATAGTCCATTTATCGAGGAAGACTTTAGGCTATATATCATCCCGAAAAAATTTACGGTTCCCGTGGGATAGAGTTATTGTTGTTAATTATTAATTGCTAGGGTACAGAATTTATTTTTGAACTTATACTTTTTTTGGCACGTTTGGATATAAATTATGAGAGTAATTTTTAATTTTTTAATTTTAGAATTTTTACGATGCGCGCGCACACCGACAGCCAAAAAGCGACATGATGAAGTTAGCTGCATTTCATTTACAAACAAAGAGTTGTGACATACGGGATGAAATCTTTAGCTATTTTTGTTCTGTTACGCCAAAGAAGTATAACTTCTTACGTACGCACATAAGTACACACACACATTTTTTTTGAAATATCAAGCTTATTATTTAACAACAAGCATTACAGTAGGTATGCTGTTTAAAAACATTTTTTTATGAGGAAATAGATTTTTATACGTAATACCTATTTATTTTTGTTATCTTCACTTCTTCACTACTTTTCAAATGTGTTACATCATTTCCAAATTACAAAAGATAGATAATTTTTTCTATTATAAGTACTAATAAAACACAAATCAATAAAATGTAAGATTTATAAGTCCATTGTCTACTCAAGGGGAGTTAGTTTGCGTGACGGATATTGTATTGTACCAAGCCCATAGGCGCATCATACTCTTCAGTTCGAGACTGCACTGTGAGGCCATTTTAAAATTTTAAGACTCCGTAATAAAAGTGCATTCAAAAGTTTATTTTCAATTAAATATAAATTATCATGTTGGAATAATTGATATGTGCGTTTGGAAAAATCTTTATGGTAGGTATGATTTCGCTTTTGTGTGAAAAATTTTCTTATCTGTAGGTACTTACTAAAAAACACTTATGATACTTTTGGAGTTAAATTAAATATTTGTATACTTTTTTAATATATCGAAGAATATTTAAAAAAAAATATTATCAAAAAATTTAAAACAAAATAAAATGTAAATCTGTGACTAATTTATATAAAAACGTAGGTATTACAACGGAAAATATATTTTTGATATGACATTTTTTAGGTCAGCTAAATTTGTAATTGTAATTTATTTTTAAACATAGAAATATTTCTTGCTTAATATTATTTTTTCTAATAGGTAAATATTATTCATGTTCATAAATCATAGGTCATGCAAACTACGCATTATTATCGGAGTCATATTTTCATATCCTATTTTAATTTACATAGGCTTAGTTCGATAAGAGTTTTTTATTTTCTTATAAAAATATATCTTTTTTATTTATTTATGTATGAATAGTCTCTCATTCAGTCTCACATTATAAAGAGACTAGCAGAACCCCAGTAGGGTCCAATCTACAAAGAAACTCTTTAGCTTTATATTATTGTATAGTGTTATGTATTTATATAATATTGTATCTAGAAAAATACTAAAATCGCGATTAAAAAATGGCGGGTGGGGGTAGGAGGGTGAAAAATAAAAAAAAAATTAAAATCGGTCGAGCCGTTTCGGAGGAGTAGGTACGACCACAGACACCGTGACACGAGATATTTATATATAAGATTGTGATAGTTTAAATGAAATATATGAATTATAAAGTTAAATTGTGTAAATCCATTTTTTGTAATTGTGTATAAAAAAAGTTATTTAGCTCTATATTCATAACATATCATTTTAATTAGTAATATACGTTGTTATGTTAAAGAAAACAAAAACATCCATTATGTAAAATTATAGTCGTTTGTATTTTCCTAAAAATTTTCTACCCTAAATGTAACTTTTAATAATCGACTGAGTAACAGAAATCTGCTGAAAATTTAACTATAACTATTATATCTTCGCGTGAAATGTAAAAGAAAACGGAATTTCTGAAAGAATTTCATGTAAGCTGAATCCGTGATTGTAATCATACTATATGAAGTATGTTCGCGGATTCAGTTGTCGATTTATAAAAGAATTCTTACGGAATAGCACTAGACACTAGTAATCTAACGCAGCATGAACGTATCGCGTATTATCCTCAAAACTGTATATTCGATTCGTATAAGCTGAAGTCTACGTTGGCATTACTTTATTATTTCAATCCCGTTAATACGAAAGCCACAGAAAGTCGCAATTCATTTCATTTACGGTGTCGGTTTGTATCATGTAAGTAATATTAATGTTACATGTACCAATTTATAATTTTTGTGTGGTACTGCCTTCTAAAACTTCACACACCTTTCTATTTTCACTTAAAAATGAATCCAAATTGTGCTTTTAACTAAATAAAGCAATAATTTTATAATAAATGCATAATGTAATGCACGGAAAAATAGGCAGACTAAGATATGTCGATCAGAGATCATCATCATAATCAGACAAGAACTAAAATTGCAGTTAAAACATATTGTAGGTACGGTTTCTTCCTTTATTACTTAAATATGACGTACGGCTTATAAAAAATACATGAAACTCAATAAAATAGTTGTACAACGAATTTGTTATAATTTCTTTGGGCGATGAGAAAAGCTCTTTTTCTTGAAAGTTGATCGCCTCGACTTGGCGCGCTGCCATCAGAAATGAGACCAATATGAAGGTCAAGTATTTTAGATTTGATATATCCGATATAAGATGATGCTTTGGTTTTGTTTATGTTTAGTCTCATTAAAAAAAATATAAACCGAAAAAGTATGTCTATTTTTAGGGTTCCGTAACCAAAGGGTAAAACAGGACCGTATTACTAAGACTTCGCTGTCCGTCCGTCTGTCTGTCTGTCACCAGGTTGTAGGTATCTCATGAACCGTGATAGTTAGACAGTTGAAATTTTCACAGACGATGTATTTGCTCGTTTTTGCTCGGTATTGATAACGGCAACCGGTTGACGCTTGAAATATTCACAGAATATTTAGTTATACATATATTCACAATTCACATTCAAAATTTAAGGGGGGTTCCCATACAACCGACATGATTTTTTTGCCGTTTTTGTAGATAATGGTACGGAACCCTTCGTGCCCGAGTCCGACTCGCACTTGGTCGGTTTTTTATATTCGCCATTATTATTGAATACATTAAGTTTAACAAGTCAAGAAGCTTTTTCATTAGAATTAATAAAGCTTGGTCTAACGACTAAATACGTAATTTTGTTGGTGTACACTTAAATTATTTTAGAAATAGGATGTGACGTCATGGGATAAATTAGTTATATGAGTTGCTGACGTAACTCATAGATAATACACGCCATTCTGCTAATTAAAGAGTTATTTTTTTTTATAGAATTAGGGTATTTCTCCTTCTTCTTCTCCCACGCTTCGTGTGTTCGACTCATGTTTTCTTCTACCATTCTCTATCATCATTTCAGCACACATTTTTTTTCACATTCACATCCTCTTTCACGAAGTCCATTCATACCTTCCTGGCTCTAACTTTTCTATATTTGTTCATGCATGAAGTATAAAGCTATGCTTTCTGGCTTCGTATAATAGGTTCGGGGACATGGGTTCAAGAATTTGGATGTTTGTATAAAAATCGTTTTAGTCTAATTGCTTTTTGAGTTAATATATTTTTATAATTGAAATTAAGTGATTTTGAGCATCTAGATGCACTTGGGTAGTAAAAGTTTAGATCTAGGACTTAAGATTTGACGACTTCTGATATTAGAAGTGACTATATAAGAACACATCTTCATAAGAAAAAGAAATAACTTTTACTTACGTTTCATTTGGCTGGTACGTGTGTATGGCCGTTCCCTTCATTGTTTTAGCCATGCTATGACTATATTTAAGGTATAATTGAATCTATAATTCTATATTTATTATATATATTTTATATATTATTGTTATATTGATCTAAAGCAATGGAAGAAGTTTCTTATTTATTGTACGTACAAAACGGCTTACTTTCTACGTAGGTATTTTATGAACTGCTCTATATTTAATTCATAAGTTTATCAGTTATAATACATATACATACATACATATGTCTCATATTATGAGAGAACTATAATATATGTATAATTATAATAAATGTAACTCAACATTATTTTATTACATTTTTAAATTATTTTTTACGAAGATTCACTCCTCTCTACATATTGTATGAATCATACAGATTCATACAAAACATATTAATTGTGTGTTTAATACCAATCTTATGTGAGAATTGAACACGTGACCTCAACCGTAATGGGTAGTCACGGTTCACTTAGCCACGTGCTAATTATATTATTATAATATACTAATGATCTGCCCTCACTTCGCCCGGGCTTACACTGTGCCCTTTACTTACTTATTGTCGCACATGAGCTTGAAGTACCAGGTCTAGGTCACTTATAAGTCTATTAACAATTTCTTGCCATATTAAAAAATACTTTCGCAGTTGAAGTAAGATATTTTTAATTTTTTGTAAACTTTAAATTATTCTTGCTGTTTATTTTTTAATGTTGCAACAAATTAATTATTAATTTAATTTTAATCAACTTAATTTTATTGCTTTTATCATAAATTTTTCCCATAACGGAAGAGTATTGACCTAACCTTAAATAAAAACAACAGGTTCAATGACCTAAAATATTTTCATTTGTTTACGTTTGTGTTTCGTCGGTTGCCTAGAGCGTTAACACTCGCACAAGTTTAAGGATTGGATTAATCAATACATAAATAAATATAACACATAAAAGTGCTCGTCTGTCAATATGTGTATGTTATGGAATTATAGGGGAAGCCCAGTGGTAATGCGTTCCTTTGGGAAACTGAATGAAGCGGGTTCAAATCCCGTGTCTCGCACCTCTGATATGTTCATGTGCGAATCATTCCCAACATGATTGCCACTTGCAAATTGCCACTTGCAAAAAGGAAACCTGCATACCTCAGAGAACCTAGCAAGTTTGCGAAAAGACATGTGTAGTCCGCCATCCCGTACTTGATCAGCGTGGTGACTGGTGGACTATGGCCTGATCCCCTCGTATTGAAGGGAGACCCGTGCCCAGTAGTGGGACGTTATAAATAGGGATTGCAATCCGGAAAAACGGATCCGGTAATCCGGCGGATCCGGCACCATTGAACGTTTACCGGATCCGGTACCAATATACCGGATCCGGCGACCGGATCCGGTGCTAGCAATTTTTAGCAAAATAATAGAGATGTTGCATGTATAGGCCCTATGCAGAAGAGATTAGACCCTGTTAAAGGTAGACTTTCGAAGCAAGAGTCAATAACGCGGCGTTTATAGCGTTACCGACGCCGCGTAAGTTGACTGGTGTCAGTGATGCCTTGGTGACTTTGGATGGCCACGACAGACGTCCATCATCGTACCGCCTTTGCCACGCCCACCACATCTCGACAGCTCTTTTAAAAGTATTTCCGTCAGTGACGCTGCGCTCGAATGTCGTTCCCTACATTTACATAGTGCAAGCGTCAGTGAGGTCGCGACAGGGCGGCAGATTAATGCACTATGAATATGTAGGAAACGACATTCGAGCGCAGCGTCACTGACACCGTGTCAGTGTCGCTGCGACTGTGATGTTAGACCCTAGCGTTACTGCAGCGCTCATATTCGCAGTGTCGCCGCCGCCCAAGTGTATTTTGAGGTATTTTCAATAAAAAATCATAAAATGGCATCTGTTGAAGCGTTTACTGAAAATGATGAAATTTTAATTACACTGGTGTCTCGGCATCCATTGCTTTATAATTTATTTTTTATATTGTTTTATAATTAATAACGTAGAAACCTTCATTCTTTCGACTTTTTGATGAAAATTGGATGAGTGGAAGGCCCTTTTTACACTGAGATAGTATCGAATTAAAAGGTCATCATCTTCTTCCTCTTCTATAATCAATTCAAGATAATCCATAATGAAATACTTTTATAAGAGCTGTCGAAATGTGGTGGGTGCGGCAAAGGCTATGGACGTCTGTCGTGGCCATCCAAAGTCACCAAGGCGTCAAAGTTGTTTTTATATATGTTTTATTTTTTATAAACTACCTATATTAAGTACAATGATACTTGATTAACTTACTAACAGTTCATTTTGAACCGAAAAGCGAAAATCATCCTGATTTAATCAATCCGGCCGGATCCGGTCGGATCCGGCCGGATCGATGGGAATCTAGTCCGGATCCGGCCGGACTAAAAATGACGCCGGATTGCAATCACTAGTTATAAAGGGCTGAATACACCAAACATATTTAAATAACATTCTTAATATTTACTTGGTGTTGTCTACGACTTGGTCTTAGAGTTTTCTATTTAGTTTTCAATTACGTAACACGATGTGTTTTTAGGAGTTCAATCAATACTTTTGAATGGGCTTAATTAAATGATTTAACTGTAGTAATTAGCTAATAATAATTTAAGTGTTTTTGTTGAGATCTGAAAAATAAAATTCCATTGAAATCCATTTAATTGCTTCTGAGTTATACTATCAAATCTATACTTAATATTATAAAGCTGAAAAGTTTGTTTGTTTGTTTGGTTGAACGCGCTAATCTCAGGAACTATTAATCCGATTTGAAAAATTCTTTTTGCATTAGATAGCTCGTTAACTGAGGAAGGCTATAGGCTATATATCATCACGGAAAAATGCCCGGTTCCCGTGGGATAGATTGTTTTTGTCTAGGGACTACCCCGAAGCGAAGCAAGGGTGAGTCGCTAGTAGTTAATAAACTGACACATTCTTGATCCCAAATACATTTTAAAAAAAGCATCGAATCGTAGTTATTTTATTATGCTTAGACTTTAGCAGTTATTAACAATATGTCATTTTGATAAGTAGCTATAGCTAAGAATAGAACCCAGAACTTTTAATAAGCTGTCTGTTGTAAGCACGTGTTTGGGGAACAGTAAAACAAATTACGCTATTTTCGTATACTTTTGTTCAACATGTTGCAGGTTAAAGTTTTGTTAGTATACTGTGCTTATACTTAGCGTTGTTTTTTACGATGATTTAATGGATACTTTTTGTAATTTTAAAAATTTACTAGCGACTCACCCTCGCTTCGCTTCGGGTGTGTCCCTAGACAAAAACAAATCTATCCCACGGGAACCGTACGTTTTTCCGGGATGATATATAGCCTATAGCCTTCCTCAGTTAACGGGCTATCTAATGCAAAAAGAATTTTTCAAATCGGATTAGTAGTTCCTGAGATTAGCGCGTTCAATTGAACAAACAAATAAACTCTTCAGCTTTATAATATTAGTATAGATCTTAAACAAATAGCAAATGTTTATTTTTATAATTAATTTCTTTGACAGTGTGTATAACACATTGTCTATTCACGATAATTGTATACAAAATTTTGCTTATAGTCCGGATAAACTGATTTTGATAATAAAACTGATCAAAATTTAAATATAAATTTAGCTGCTGACAACACTTTTTGTTTTTTGATAATATAATGAAATTATTTACATAATATGTGTATTACATATGTGATGGAAAGGATTAACACCATCATGACTTTGCCGGTTACGAATATGTGCGTCTTGGTAGATTGGATGGATAAGGCGGAGTGGCAATAGTGGTCATTTAACAACTACAGTATCGACAATCAATACTATTAAAAATCGAATAGATAGAAGAAGAAGGGAGAAGTCACTGTAACCTCTCTATTTTTGCATGCAAAGGAATGTTAGCAAAAAAAATATGTATGTAAAAGTAATATATGTATTCGATCGTTTTTCCTAAAAACGAATGATTTCATAGGTTAAAATACGAATCTAACAGTTTGCTGTATTTTATCTTACAGAAATTATCTGAAAAAGTAATCATCGCCAAAATTATTAATCCTTCTGCAAAGCAGCATCGCATATAACAAATATGATTCACATGGTAGAGTCACGGATATTTCGGGATTATAATAAGTATCTACGAATAACTTTGTTTCATTTGTATTTAAATGAAAATCACGTGCGAATCATTTTTAACATGATTACCACTTGTCTTACGGTGAAGGAAAACATTGTGAGGAAACCTGCATGTCTGAGAGAACCTAGCAAGTTTTCGAAAGACATGTGGAGTCTGCCAACCCGTACTTGGCCAGCGTGGTGAACTATGGCCTGATCCCCCTCGTATTGAAGGTAGGCCCCTGCCCAGCAGTTTAAAAAAAGGGCTGATTACATACATACATTACATACAAATATGTATATAGAAAAAATACACTTTACCAAAAGTTTGTTTTCTATTTAGACTCTACCATTCTTTACTATTAATGTCCATCTTGGGCATCTCCTAACTCATTCAATCGGCTGAAGTTATGGGAAATGTTTATAATTGTTATATTGGCCTGTACTACTATCTAAAATGGGAAATTATTCCAAAAACTGTAATAATATTTAAATCAAATCAAGATTTTTTCGTGCAAGTGGGCTTAAATGATAATCTCATATTACTTACAAAAATAAAGGTATCAGAGATTTTTGTATATTTTTATTTCCTATATTATTTCAAATTACATACACAATTACTTTAATAGATTGACGACAGGTTTGGCTCAGTTTGTAGTGACCCTATTAGCTGCGCTAGCGTTCACGGGTTTGAGTCCAACTGGGGGCATTTATTTATGTGATGAGCACGAATGTACTCCAGTCATGGGTGTTTACATTTATAATATATATGTATTTAAAGTTATATATGTTTAGTGTATCAACTACCTGTTATCCATAACACAAGCCTCGTAGCTTACCATGGAACTAGATGGTGCTGTGTGTTAATGTCCTAATATATTTATTTTATTTATTCTATCCAATATACTGTTGAAATTAAACATATTTAAAAAGGAAACATTTTCTACATTTTGTTCCTTTGATAAATCGATATACATTAATTAGTATATATTTTTACATACATTACGTCAAGGAATTTCTTTTGATTCTTATCTGCTCAAGAACAAATCGGTAGCCATTATACTCGCAATTACTGCAGTTAATTACTATAGAAATATATCTGACGAATGAATATTGCAACGCTTGATTAAGGTTGTTACTCACGAACATTAGAGTTATTTAAAATATTGTTATGCTTCTTCAAACTATCTATTTTATTATTAAGTTGTCATAATTACATTCGATTTTTAATACTTGAATAATCTTTAAATTACAATACTATTTTTGCCTGCGGCTCCGTTCGCATTGTCATGTTTATAAAAAGACTAGCCATAATATAAGCTTATTAGGACGTACAGTCAAATCCTTTGATTCCATGCTGTTTCTGTGTGGCTGAAAAGATCAATAAAAGCTGGGTTTTACCAATATTGCTTTAAAAATTGTTCTGTCGGATTTTAAAGTGAAATTTTCTTGTGAAAGTAAAGAATGAATACTGTGGGTTTGAACTTCTTTCCCGTAGCAGTTTTAGGCGATATTTGCAATTAGATAAATTATCATCAGTATTAAGTGGCTTCAATGATCCGTGTGGTAGTTTGAGACAAGAAATTACATACTTACAAACAAATAACAATAATTGCTTAGAGATTATATCACACGACATGCTTAGCCTTTATTATCTTGTTCACGGTACTTTGAATGCAAGTCGCTATTGTACCGGCATGATTCAGGTCGGATTCAATTCCACTTTAATTGGCACAATTGCGCGCGTCCTTTGCCCCTGTATGAAAGCGAGACTAATTCATTCGTCTAACTTTGTTCGCAATCTAGGCCGATATCATTTAAATTGTGATTTTGCGTAGGTTATGTTATTCAGCGGAAATTTTGCTGTAGATCAAACTAGTTTTCGTTTTGAACCAATTACTATCAAACATATGGTTTAATTTTAAAGTGGAGTGTGGCGTGGTGGCTGGCTGATACCTTATGCCAGTTTTCTGAATAAATATACCACGGTTTTATATCTTATTAATTCTACTAATATTATAAATGTGAAAGTTTAGATGGATGTTTGGATGCTTGGATGCTTGGATGTTTGTTACTCAATTACGCCAGAACGACTAAACAGATCTGGATGATATTTGGCACAGAGATAGATTATAGTCTAGAATAGCATATAAACTTTTTTATCCCGAAAATATGTATGGTTCCCGTGGGATAGATTTGTTCTTGTTTTTCTAGTGTTACATATACTTGAACATATTATTATGTAAAATTAATGTTATAGCTCATATGGTCTTTTTGCGTAATTTTTTAGTATTCTCGAACTTTAACTGTTCATAAAACATTCTTATATGAATGAACAAAACGTGTCATTATGTCATTGAACAAATGTTACATGTTTATGTGAATATATTAATTAATTAATAAATGTATGGCAATTTTTTATATTAGAGGTAAAGAGGTAAAAATTATATAAGCTAATTTCATACTCACCTTTCATTACACGACAGTCGACAGTCCATTAGGGAGTTGTGTGGGAAGCACATGAAATGAAAGGGCGCGGAAAGCCCCAAGAAAGGGTGCGTTATTTATAAGCAGTTGAGCGATATACTTAAAGTATTATTATAAAAAAGTTTTTTTTTTAATTATTTATGTTATTTACGGTTAAGGGATAGAACTGAAAACAATAAATCATATGC
The DNA here is from genome assembly GCA_905404265.1 of Fabriciana adippe. NCBI lineage: Eukaryota > Metazoa > Arthropoda > Insecta > Lepidoptera > Nymphalidae > Fabriciana > Fabriciana adippe. The sequence goes on from FR989993.1 coordinate 3,023,114, forward strand.
GTTTATTTTTTGTCCGATCCACTAAGTGCATAATATGTGCTTTTAATTTATTAATATAGTAATATAGATATATAAATAATAACTTATATGTCAAGTCAGGATAATGAGTTATTTCCACTGCGAATTTCATTTAATTCCATTGACCATTAAGCTTAAATTTTAACACATTACAAATACTCACTCGAAAACACTCGTATTTATAATATTACTGTAAAAAATATTATACGAAAACAAACTAAAATAAAAGAACAATATTTAGAATTGTTAAAAAAAGTATTGAATCCCGCAAATAACTACTATATAATGATTGAATAGAAAATATTTAATTTTCCTTAGATTTTAATATAAACCATTAAAAAATTGCTTATTAAATTTCAGAATCCATAACGAGAAATCGATAACAACAAAGGCGAAAGACCGCGGACGATCGAGACAGCCCGAATTATACGAGTCGGTGACGTCATGACGTCCACTGACACATCGACCTCCAGCCAAATATCTGCCGCCGCTATGGAAGAGCACAAGCGAACGGTCGACGAAGCTTTCCTGAACAAATTGAAAGGGCTCGTCGAACGATTGAGGCTTGAAAATGTGAACTTGAAGAAGTCGCTTGACATCGAGCGGGGCGAAGTCAGAGCGCTCAAAGCCCGACACGAGAGCATAATTAGAAATCTAAAGACTGAATGCAAAAAGAAAGAGGATCTATTAGAAAAACAATTACGAACTGTTGCAAAATCAGAAAAAGTTGAAGAGCCGTTAGGCAATAACAAAATGGTGGAATTGAAAAAGTTGACAACAGAAATTCAGTCTTTAAAAGCTGCGAATAAGGGTCTTCAAGAGAAACTAAAGGTGTGTAAAAAGTATCTTTTTTTTTCCTTTATCCTTATTCATTTTAAATATTAAATTAAGTGCTACATTGAAATAGAAAAATATTAATAAATTTTGGTTTTTCAACAAGGAAGTTAAAGTAATCAACTTTAAATTACAGGAATTTTATTGAGTAAGCGCATTAATAACAATTCAATAATAAAAACTACCGTACTTAATAAAAGCCCAAAACTCCAAACTATTAGAACTTCTTTGACATTCCTTATATTCAAAGGCTTCTTTTCTTTATCATTCTCTATATACGTCACTTTATTGTGTTTTTGGAAGAGCGTGTACTCGTCAGATTGGGTCCAGTGGTGAAGTATTCCCGCTTGATTTAAATGGTTTAACAAATAGTTAAGCTTCGGTAGATATGGGCTTCCATAGCGAAGGCCATACACGATAGAACAAGGCACAGGGCAGTCTCCAACAGTATGATAAAGAGGTCTACCATCCTTCATATTAACTGGTTTGCGACTAATATATTGGGCGTCTGTTTTTCTAAGCAATAGTGCGTATTGATACTGTCGTTTTTCTAGCACTTCTTTAATCTTATTATCATTCATAACTTCAGTTCTTCTCATAATTTGCTCAATAAGTTCTCCGTTTATGCTTCTCTTGTATATTCTTAAATGACGATTATGAACTCCAAAAGTCAAATTAGTCTCTAATAACTCTTCCAGTGTATTTATATCGTTTTTATATCTGGGATACGATATGGCTGTTGTTATAATCCCCTGAAATATTAACAAAATTTCAAAATTAAAAAAATATATTTATTACAATCCTTTTAAGTGGTTACTACATAAAACGTTTAATTAATAAGCGAAAAATAAAAGTATATGAATAACTTACGTCAATGACACAATCCACTATCAAAGAATATATCATTATCAATAATGCAACAGCTCTAAAAATTGGCCCATTAAATTTTATATCAACAGTCTGTCTTATAAAACACTTTACTAAATCAATAATTGTTTCAGACGTCGATCTTCTGTCTTCGAGATCCCAAAGTTTATTCTCTATTCTACGAATTATTATGCTTATACCCATAAAAACTACGAAGGTAACTATAAATGAAAGTATCAAGTCGATTGAGATTAGTTTTAACGTTGTCGTAAATGTGGATTGGGTCGTCGCCTTTTTTATAAGGAAGCACAGTTCATCTTGAACAAGAGGATACGTTGTGTCAATGTAACCGTAGTAGGAATTCTTTAATATTCGAGAATTCAAATCCATATCAGTATATCCGTCTAGTAAATCTCCTACTACTCCGGTTGCTGTACCATTAGGCAAAAAATCTCCCACAGTATTTCCATCTCTTGGAAGTAGTGGTTTGCATGTTGCATTTAATACATTCAAAACTGTTGTTGCTAATTTTGAATTACAGTAAACTGGTCCAGTTTCATCTGAAACATAGATTTTTCTAAAAACACTTAATCGAAGTTCATGACCATTCAGATCTTCGTATTGTTTAGCCAAAAGTTTAGTAATGTCCCTCACATTTGTTACATCTTTTATTTCTTTATAGAATGGATTGTAGCAGTACATTCTTAATTTATCTGTCCATATCACGATTATTGAATTAGTTATACTTCTACTCCATAATAACTCAAAATGGCGTATCATATCATAGTTAAAATAGCTGTTCATTTCAACTGGTGTGTTAATGACAAATATTATTGCCGATCTAGGCTTGAAAACTCCAGTTCTTATTAAAGCTTCTATTGCATTTTCACTGCCTTCTACTGTCAAATCTTTGGATGTCACTAAATAAGCAGTGTTTCCGTGTGTATCAAGCTTAGGTTTGACTTTAGTAGCTTTTCGATCTTGGCAACCGTTCAAGAGCATGACGGGATATCCATAGCCGTAGTTCTCTGTGTATTTTAGGATCCTGTTTTCAAAATAAGTGAAATCACAGAAGGTAATCGTGAAAAACCATTGTTCGAATGCGTTAAATATTTTATTAACTACTTGATAAGCGAACTCAGCTTTTAAGTACGATTCGTTGTGATAGGCAAAGACTTCTTTATAGAGAGTATTAGATTCGTAGAAACACAGAGATAGATTTATAAGGGTTAGTATTAAAATTATTTTTGCCATACCGAATCACGTGTAGTCAGTTATCAGAACTCAAGGTATACTGCAGAGTTAAAGGTCAATTGAGTTTTAACGGCATCATTAGTGATGTATCACCAGTAATATGTAGTGGTTACAACCCGTCAATTATCGTGCATGGAAAATATTAGCATTGCTTAATTGCGTCGATAGCATTTTCTCATTTTCTAACTAACAGCAAAGTGACACTCGAGTGACATAATAACGTATAATAATAAAATTATAAAATGGTATTGAACACGCTAAGAAAAAAGTTATAATATAGTTGCAATTTTGTAACTTGTTCTATGATACTTAAATATTATCCATTAAGGAGTCTGCCCACTACCCCGTCTCATACCATGACCGTGCTAGGAGCGTGTCAGCAAAAAAAATATTCTTTGTATTGAAATGTATGAGACTCTGCCCACTAGACCGTGCCGTCACCGATCGGCACTGTCGCGTGCCGTGCACGGAGCGTCAACAATTGTCGGCGAGAATATTTTGCCGGTGCCGGTACGCTCCGTGCCTGACACACGACGTTGTTGAACCGGTGAGCATACGGGTTATAAACGCGTATGATGACCGTTCTAAGCCCGTTACGTATTGCCGCTTGTCTTGTAGAGATGGGCGATAATAGTTATTAAAGTTGGGTTAGTACCGATATTTCTCAGGATTAGGTAATATTAATATATTCGTCTGGCAATATTATAATATTGTAACTAATACTTCAATATTAGTGATATTTATCTAGAAACAACAGGTAATACTAAAACGGGAACCATACGGATATGACACGCGGATGATACGCAGATGATACGCGGCAGCTACGGTCACTATAACCGTTATGTACGGGCATGATACGCTGTTGATTCGGTCTAGTGGGCATAGTAGTCCGTGCCGTGCTCGTTTCCGTGCCTGATACGTTCATAGCACGGTCATGGTATGAGACGGTGTAGTGGGCAGAGACCCTAATGGTTATTTTTTGTATTTTCTTCATTATTAATATGACGTAAGTCTTTAGTTACGATCAACTGAAATGTGTTTCTTTTTTAGGTATGAAATGCGTATTTTAAATTTTTACATTACACAATTTATTTACAAAGAAAATTTTAAATCAAATTAACCTGTCGTACAACTGCACTTGTGTATGTGTAGGTATATACGTAATATACTATGAAAAATCCAATATTGATCAGACCACTGTTTTCCGAGTTAAATGTAAAAATGAATCAACAGACGGAGATTGAAACAGTAAGAGAGGGAGCGGGAGGAGGGGAGGGGGGTGGCGATGGGGGAGGGGGGAGAGAAAGCTGTTATTTGAGTTTTATAACAAGTTATATGTATATAAAATATTTAATATATTGTTGATATGTGAGTGGCAATTAAACTTATTATTATTCACAATATATGTATCTTTTAGACAACTGTGACAGACCAAGGAATAAAAAAAGAATCTAAAAGGTGTGTCCAACTTAAAATACTATACTTGAATTTATGTACATACATATATGTACGTACCAACATAAGAATTACATTGTTTGCGTTCCTAATACATGACATGTACCTATATTGGTTAATTTCTATGTTAAATCTATATTGTTTTAATATTAATATGGTTTATTGCAGGTAGCGCAGGCGGCGGAGTGCGCCCGCGCGGCCGAGCTCCGCGCGCAAGTCGCCAAACACAACGCGCTAGAGAACGCCGCGCGGAGAGATGCGCGTGCGCAGTGTCACAAATTGGTACATGTTATTTTTTATATTACATTGTATTATGATTTAAATTAGTTTAAAATTTGCTATCGAGTTCTCACTAAGATCAAAAATGTAGTAAGAACTTAGTAGCAAGGTATATCTACACTAACGTTATAAAGAGCTAAAGTTTATAAGTTTGAACGTACTTAATAGTGGGGTATGGGATAATCTCTATAACTCTGATTCAATTTTAAAATTTCATATACTAATAGGGAGCTCTATTACCGTCTAGTAGTTTACATTTGCCTTATAGGGAGCTCTTTTTAAATTTTCTTTTGGATATAGTGAAAACTTAGTAGCAAATAAAATTGTACTTGGGAATTTTATTTCGCTTATCATTTGAATAAATGTAAAATATATTTTTTTTAAATAAAATTATACTAACGTATTTGATTAAATTATATTATAACGTCATGTGGTATATATGGTATGATAATAAAAATAAAGCAAATTAATTAAATTTAAAAGTAGCGACTCTATAGACTTTATAGCGCCTAAAAGAATTATACAGCAAAATCACGTGACGGTATAATTGTATTTGTATTTATAGTCTAGACTCTAGACTATAAAGATATAAAAATGGCATAAATTATGAAAAGTCAAGGGGACTTTTAATTTGGTAGGTTAGTCCTCCACGATATTCAATGTTTGGTAAGCCATGCTTATGAAAAAGATAATTCAAACATATAAACACACAGTTAAATTAATTAAGTTTTGCTTATAGCAAAGTAATATATATGTTAGTTCAAAATAAACAATAATACATACATAGACGAACATAGAACCTCCTCCTTTTTGGAAGTCGGGTAAAACGTAATAAAAAGAATTCTATACATAGCTCATATTGTAAATAATTGCGTAGCTACTGTTAATTAGATATTTTATAGAATATTTTATTTCGTAACGTTCGTAGTTAATTGCCAAAATAACGGTAGTTTTCCTTGTTTGTTATCGCAATTTTAATTTATATAGAAATATGCGTGGCTAAATTTGTTTTGACACATAGGTAAGTGCCGGATAACTAAATCCATTTTTTTTTATTATAAATGTTATAAATAAATACCTTCACATCATATGGAGAAATAAATGAGTTATTTGCTTAGGTTTCACGGATAGCTAATGCTCAATAACTTATGGTTCACATAACTTTTTCAAGTCAGTAGATTTAGGGCCGATCCACACTATAGTGCCGATCACGGTTCGTTCTTGGTCCGATATCGGTCTGGTAAAGTATTGTTACACAAGAAACAATGAGTGCATTCATACTAATCAGTAAGACTCACGTTCTGATCGAATCACACTCCAGCAATGTTTCTTTTATAAAAAAATTAAAGAGTGGGTGTATAAATGTGTACACGCGCAAGAAGTAAAACTTCTGTAGGTTATAGGTACTCTTTATGAAATTCAGTTTATGTTTTAAATAATTAGGATAGGTGAGATACTAAAAATAACACATATTAGGCATATTACAATCATATATTTATAGAACATCATTTAAGGAAAGAATATAATATTATATGTATATCATTTGTAAGACAATAATAACGGTTACCATGGCAACAAACGTACTTACATTTTTTCGTAACGCATTCACCAGCCTACCACCCACGTCAAGCGTACGTAAAAGTTTTATTTCAAAAACTTTACCAGACCGATATCGGACCGACAACGGACTGGGCCCGGCCCTTAATATCCGTACAAAGTACAATTTTTCACTATCGTAACTTTTACTCACAACTAGTCTCAAATAACGTCGTAAATATTACTAGTATGTAGCTTACGTGTTACTCCAGGTCATAGTCTATGTGTATACTAAATTTCATACAAATCCGTCCGGCTGAAGAAGTACCAAACAAATATACATACATACAATCTTTCACATTCATAATAGTAGCGTGATTGTCTTAATAAAACCATTATACTTTACTTATTATTTATATAACATAATTTAATTACAAATGATATAAAAAATGTATTTATAATTATAGTATGCTTTTTTCCTGCAGCTGGAGGAAATAAAATCGAAGGAGCGGGTGATTATTCAGCTCAAGAGGGAGGCGGCGCGAACAGCGTCCAATGAACAGGTTAGTTATGTTTTATGGCTCGTATATATATTTTTTTCAAATACCTGATTTCCCACATACAGAGTGCAAGAAGTGTTACAGAGTGCAAAAAAAAATATTAGTACCTCTTAAATAATTATTGCGTTTTACATTCTGTATAAATAATTATGTCATTAATATTATTATATATCGGATACTTTATCAATTAATATTAGTCATATTAATTGATAAAGTATCCGAATTAGGCGTGGCTTGCGCAAGCCAGAGCAATGGTTTTAGGCTGTATTTTCATCCCTATGAGTAAATTATAAATATTGGTCCTAGAGTTGAGACTTTTTTAAGAAATTTTCCTCACTTTTTGAATCTTTTTTTAGATTTGAAAAATCCCAATTAGTTTTTGAAATATTTGCAAAAACTAAACCCCTTTTTTCACTTTTAGTTAATTGTTTATAACTTTTACAATTTTTACAAGCGGAACTTTTTTTCAAAAATCATCTACATACCATTCCGATTCGAATGACACCTCGTTCATATTTTTTCGAGACTGCTGAAAAAAGTTGACCTAAGAGGCACTTGTTGACTAGACTATACGGCGAATATCATGTTAGAAACAGACATGGGAAACTTAGTCGAGATCGCGTTACTAGGTAATGAGAAAAAATTATAAGTGTTTGAAAATTATCTGAATCTGATTGAAAAACCCGGGCTGAAATTTATACTGAAGGGCTTTAATTTTGACAACCTGTTGTCATGATGACATATGGAACTGCCGACAAAGGATTTATATAAAATTAAACTTCAAAAAAATTAAAAGTAATGGCAATCTTTGTGTCCGTTAACAGTATTTTTTTCGAGAGTGAAATTAAAAATAAATAATTTAACATATGAAAATGAATGCTTATCTTTTTGTTCGCGAATCGTTCTTCCTATGAAATTAAAACATATCGGTAATAGGATAAAATCATCTGAAATCTACCTATAAATTTAAAAGCGAAATTCTCCTCCACAAACTTAAAATTTGGCAGAAAGATTCCTCCAGGAAGATAAGGACTAGGAATCCGCTAATAGGAGATTTATGGCAATTCAACTGCTGAGAGGGGTAAAAAAGGATACATTAATTAGAGATAAAAACACGGGATGACGTGAAACTTGCTGCTGCAAACTCGCTTACTTGTTGCAACTTAAGGCTTTTAGTCGCAAGTTCGATTCTCAACATGACTGCGACAAAGTAAATGCATTACCATTGAACTTAAGGTAACCTAAAATAATATATAACATGTGAAATGTTTTATATACTTTCCTTTCATTATATTTTGAAATTAATTATCTTTATATTTATGACATGTATTTGAACGCACGCAGAACTTCTTTAAAACGATATGTTAGAGTTCACGTACACGCTTAAAGTAATTGTTATTCTATTCAAACGCCATATTTTTACAAACGAGCCGAACCTGCTGCGAGTTCTAAGAAATACTAATGTTGTGCTTAGGTAAACGTTAATATGAACTTGTTTATGAATATAATATGGGATGGATGGCAGTGGCAGCCCAGTGGTAACGCTTGCTTGGGAAACGGAGTGATTCGGGTTCGAATCACGGGTTTCTGCACCTTTGATATTTTTATATACAATTAATTTTCATACTATTTTTCTTACGGTAAAGGAAAACAATCCAAAAAAAACATGTCTGAGATATCCTAGCAAGTTTTCGAATGATGTGTGAAGTCCGCCAACCCGCAATCAGCTAACGTGGTGGGCTATGGCCTGATCCCCCTTGTAGTAGGGTTACGCAACAGTAGGACGTTAAAAAAGATTTGAAAACAATATATGTATGTATAATAAAAGCTTGCGTGTAATGAAACATGAATTTAATTTTAAACGATGTAACTCGAACTTTGACCGACACATTTGGCTCAGTTTGTAGTGACACTACTTGCTGTCCCAGCGGTCGCGGGTTCGAATCCCGCTGGGGGCATTCATTTGTGTAACGAGCACGAATGCTTGTACTCCAGTCATGGGTATTTATGTATATAATATGTATCTATTTAAAGTTATATATATGTAGCGTATCAACTATCTAGTATCCATAACACAAGCTGGTGTTGGTGGTAACAAGATGGTGCTGTGTGTTAATGACCCAACAGATTATTAGTAACTCATGAAAAACTAATGCTTATAGGAACAGCAGCGTGTGATTTTATGAGTTATAACTCATTAACGGCTTATCCTCGCTTTGCTCGGGTGTATAGAGATACACCCTACCTAGAGAGGTAGGCCTAACAGTAACCTATGTGTTACTCCTGGTCATAGTCTATTTCATCCTAATCCGTCCAGCTGTCCAGCGTGAAGGGATAACAGATAAATACACGCATATACAAACTATCACAATTATAATAGTTTGATTTCGTGGAGCAAATTAGAAAAAAATATAACGAAAACTACCTATATTTGAATTCTAATAATGTGGTCTATTTTTAGATAGATCACTATTTTTTTAATATTTCATGGCATATATCCTCTAAATCTAGATTATTTTTTATTTATGATGCACTTAAGTGAATTAGTATAAAAGTAAGTACTAAGTACTTTGTGTTAACTTAAGACGAGCTAACATTCTATACAGCACCGGCTTAATATGAAATGTTACACCGTAACCAAACTCCCCATGGCTTCCCATACTCACTTCAGGGAAATCTCTTTAAAGCCTTAAATATGATTATAAGTGTTCATAACGGTATTTTTGAGGTTTTACTATTTTTATATTCTTACTAGCAGAACTCGCGAATTAGCTCGCGCAAAAACTACAAAAGAAAAAACTCCAAAAAGGTAAGTTTCATACAAACTTTCATACCCTAGTTTAGCCCCTTATGGGATGAATTTCAAAAAATATTAAAACACGTATTCATTAAATTGTATTGAAGAGCATTAATACCAAGTTTCAAGTAATTCTGATTATGAATCATTTTTTGGGTTGTATTATAACGTGTTTTCTCGTAGGAAAGAGATAAATCCCACGGTAAAAAATGGCCTGTGTCACTCTCTAGCCCTCCGACTATCTCCACATAAAAAATCACGCTAATTCGGCACTCTGTTTCGACGTGAAAGAAGGACTAACAAACAAACAGACAAACAAACAAACACATTTTCACAATAATTATAATGTGGATTATTATCGCCGACTGACGAATGTACTGTCTAATTAAATAAAATTATAAAAACTTATTTGTTTTTGAAACGAATTCTCACTCTAAAAGTAATTATTTATTTGGAGTACATTTTTTTCTTCAAATCTATGTGGGACTTCTTCATTCGTATAAATAATTTTGTAGTTGCCATATACCGTTATATCATACCTACACCTGAATTCACTAACTGTACCTTTTTTTTAAATTAGTCAATGTAGCTTTTGTGCGCTTTCTTCTAAATGCTGATGATCTTATATAGGATATAAGTATTGAACTATTTGGTATACCGGGTTATGTCGTTAAGTAACTTTTAAAAATTTGAATGATAGCGAGCATATTTTTAAGTACGATTTTTGGTAATTTATAACTAGTTTACTACTTACTACTGGAGCTTTGTGAATTGTAATTTAGAATAAAAGAAAAACGAAATTTATTTAATCAGTGCGAAATTAACTTTTTTGAAAATTTCCTTTTATCTATAACTGGTGACTCACCCTCGCTTAGCTCGGGTTCGTCCCTAGGATGATTCCCCATACAAACTTTCATCCTCATTTTCACCCCCTTAAAAGTATCCTATGTCCTTCCCAGATTCTCAAAATATCTTCTTGCTAAATTTCATCTAAATCGGTTCAGTAGATCCTGAGATTACCCCTTACAACCTCACAAACTTAACCTCTTTATAATATATATATATATATATATATATATATATATATATATATATATATATATATATATTTAATGGTTTACCTTATTTCAGTGATTTAATTCATTTAGTAAAAGAAAAATGTTACGAAATGTGGAAGGAACATTTTGACGTAAGATCAGTAACAAAAGGAATTTGGTACAAAACCATACAGCCATCTCTTTCTCGGTCTCCGTGGTTTGTTGGTGTTAATTTATGTAGATATGATCTTGTAATAGCTCTCAGACTTCGTTCCGGACACATCCCATTGAATAACTTTGCTTACCTGGTACGTAAAACCCCATCTCCTAAATGTTCAGAGTGTGGTGTTGTCGAAGATGTTTACCATGTCCTAGTGGAATGTGTCCGAAATGAGGTCGAAAGATTAGAATTAATGAGTAATATAAATTTGTTTGAATTAGGAATATGCAATTGTATTTTAGGTCGTCCTGAATCAAAAGAAGCTAGAATATTGTATTGTATTGTATTGTAGATTTATAAAATAGCTGTAAAGCGTCGGTGAGTTATTGTGTAGTTGCTCCAATGAGGGTAGCATGTTCAATTTATGAACAAACCCTCTTTAAAAATAAAATAAAGATTAAATATATATATATATATATATATATATATATATATATATATATATATATATAGATTATACTTAATCACATCAATAAAATAACTATCAATAGCATCATCGTCTCGAAAGTATAGAAAAATAATGTCATTTAAATAATAATTCGTAAGTTGAGATGTTCAAAGTTAGGCAGGATAATGTAAAGGATGCAGGAATTTTTAAATCGTGTGAAATAGCCTCGGGATATCAATTTGATAGGCATTCAGAGATGTTCTCAGCAGTTAAAACAATTATCAAAAGTGCTTTAGGCTACGTATTTGGTTTTATGAACCACATATAATTAAATCTTATTCGTATTTTTACTGTTGTTATTATTATTGAACTACATATAAATATCTAATCTCGTAGTGTTCTTTAGTCGTATTAAAGAATGAAGTGCAGTTTTTTATAAAGTAACTTGACTGTTTTTCTTCGCCATCTTGTATAAATTTTAATAAAAGAGTCATTGTGTTGAATTAATCTATACTAATATTATTAAGCTGAAGAGTTAGTTTGTTTGGTTGAACGCACTAATCTCAGTAACTACTAATCCGATTTGAAAAATTCTTTTTGCATTAGATAACCCGTTAACTGAGGAAGGCTATATATTATATATCATCTCGGAAAAATGTACGGTTCCCGTGGGATAGATTTGTTTTTGTCTAGGGACGAACCCGAAGCGAAGCGAGGGTGAGTCGCTAGTGTTATAGAAATATAGAAAATATTTAATTATCTTTTATCATTGTGTCATTAGATCAGTCTTCACGCGTGATATTCAATTTACTTAGTAGGTACGTACTATGTAATAATTTATTGTAGATCGCCAAAACAATGGTAAATGCAGGGCTGGCAATCGTTTACTTTTAATTACAGTCGAAAAATATAGTTTGCTTAAATAGATCATTCGTAAAAATTCTAAACCCATTACATGGAACTTTCTTGTGCTATGTTCGGAAAGTATACATACGCAATAAATATACTGGAATTTTGCACAGAATTGACTTCTTATAATATCATTGTTATTGTTATTCATGTTCTCATGTTAATAAATATTAATAAAATATTTATGTGAATCATTATCATCAATTCCATTTAAATAATAATAAAAATATTATGTAAACAAATATTGGAATCCCTTGTATTTAAGGCAACTTCGACAAATATTGCACCATTCGCGACTTTACCACAGAGTTTTTATTATATGCTTATAAGCGACTCACCCTCGCTTCGCTCGGGTTCGTTCCTAGGTTGCTTCCCAAAACAAAATTAATTAATTAATTTGGTTTTAATTTTTTTCGTGTGACCCTATTTTTTTTTCTAAAATAAAAGTAGCCTAAGTTACTCCTTATTACATCAGCTATCTGCCAGAGAAAATGCCGTCAAAATCGGTCCAGCCATTTCAGAAATTAGCTGAAACAAACAGACAGACAAAAATTGTAAAAAATGTTGTTTTGGTATATGTACCGTGTATTACATATTACAACCATATGCATTAGTAAAAAGCGGTTATTTTAATATTACAAACAGATACTCCAATTTTATTTATCTGTATAGATTAGTTTAAACGTTACCCATTAAAACACTGTAACCTTACTGAATATGTATGTAAATACATATATACTAATTGAACTATAAATAATATAAACTAGCGAATTACTCTTGAATCCCTAGGTACACGGATTTTGATCACAATTTCATGGGTTTTAAATTTTTTGCGCGCTACCTAATCCTTTTTCTTTAAATAAAAGGAGCCTCCGTATAACAACTGCGAGTGAAGGTCCCGTCAAAATCGGTCCAGCTGTTTCTGAGATTAGCCGAAACAAACTGACAGATAAAATAAATAAAAATTTCTTTATTTATTATATTATGTACCGTATATATGTACTTTCGTATACGTTTAGTATAAAGCTATTATTTTGACATTACAAACTGATACTTTAATTTTATTTATTTGTATATATGTAAATGTATTGAACTTTAATTTTTAATTTGCCTACGTTATATTTTATGCCTTAGTTAAAAAAATATATTATGATTACTTTTATCTGATGACTGGGAAATCAGTCCTCACGGTTTTAGGTATCTAAGCGTGTTCGTGAGCGGTGGGATGATCTAAAAAACAACAAAAATTCGTTGTATGTTTAAAATTTTAAGCTTTTCAACGACTTTCATTCAATTTATATGTATCTATATTACATATTGTTTTATTGGTCAGTTTGCACAAGTGTAAAATATTCGTGAGACTGAAATTATTGAGTTACATAACTTTCAGGGTTAAAAACATTGTCTTTTAAATCTTTTACGCCTTAATGTTAGTATACTCGTATATGCAAATATGAATCACTTGTTATTGGTAATGTATCTATTATATCAAACTGAAATTTGTAATTTCTAAACAGTACAAATTATACCCTATATCTCATAAAGTAAATTTTTCATCACAAAATCCGAAATAATAAAAATTGACTTTGTGTAGCTAATCGTTTCTATTCAGTACGGTTGTACCTTTTGCCCTACACTACCTTTACTTTTTTAAGAAATAAAAATGGTTACCGTGAAAGAGGACAAAAGTAGATAAGTTATCGATTTGTAAGACGATTTTCACTAACAGATAGACTCAGAAAAAAGTAATAACAGCTTTCGTTTATAGTTCAAGTCGCATGTTAATGCGTTTTTCAATATTTTACTTCCATGTCAAATCTTGGTTTTTGACTGGCTACAAAATGTGGTGGTAATCGATTGTATGTTTTTTGTGTGATATGTTACTCGATATTTTCACCAATTGTGTATCGATTTGTATAATTCATTTTATAATAGAATAGGTTCGTATTATATGAATTTCAAAAAACCACTCGTGTGGATCTTGAAATTCTATAAATATACTTTTTTTATGCATTTAAAAAATGTCTTTATAATCTGTTTAAAATGTAAGTGGCAGTAAAGTTTCAGTTATTCTTCCCGTTGTTGGTCTCAGTTGACCTTCCGTTAACATACGAGTATTAAGTTGTGATCGTAAAGTTTTTTATAGTTTAAATTAAATTTTAGATATTATGACTTAACTACAACTTATAAAAACTTACAATGTTGTCCAAACACACAGATGTTTGAGAAGTTATATGGGAAAATATTTAAAAAATATTTTAAACCATTGACAATAACTTCATTAATTCTATTTTAACAATATTTACAGCGGTTTAAGTAAAAAATATAGTAAAAAAAACTATAAAAACGATTATTTCTCATATGTTGAAGATGTATCTACTTAATAAACTAGTTTTAACTATAAATACAAACTTCAATAATACTTACAGTATAATATTATTTTTAATACTTTGAAGTCTGAATTGTGGTTTATTCCCCAACCGCATTATTGTGCACTACTTAGTACTTACTACTTACACACACAAGTCGTCATATAATATTTATATTTCGTATATTTTTCTTTTGGTTCAACATTTAAAATGAGAGATTTAATTTTAAAAATATTTTACATAAATAAAATATAACTTATATAATGCTTTTTTGGAGGATAGAGTCTGTGACTCTATTTTATTAGAAGATTACTCAATTGTCTCTAAACATGAATCATCTCTTTTAGTATTACACAACAAATACAATGTTTGAGTATTTTACGAGGTATTAAAATATAAATTAATTACTTCTAATGGCTCTATGATTTTTGGATTTGAAAAATCTTTTACATTTGTATGTGCAGCTTAATTTATTATATAAGAGATTTCGATTTCTATATATGCTAGGAAACCCAAGTAATGCCACCGGCAATTGCTAGTATACTCGTGCTTATGGTGTCGGACCACTGCACAATACAGACGTGAGACGACCATCAGAGCGACCCCGGTTGCCGTACAGAGCGCACGCGCGGAGCCATCTTTGATTCAAATTGACATATTCGTTCCCGCGTAAAATTAAATGTGCCAGATTTAATATTATTTAAACTAAGTGTATAATCTGTGACTGTGTGATTATTTTTTTTTCTATTTACTTCATACTTTTTTAATTTAGTGGTTAAATTAGTTTTATTGACTGTGGTGTGGTGACCGTTGAGTCGTGATCTAACGCTCATTATTTGTGACTATTTCGGATTTACTTTCTATTATTGTAAGTACTTGTTTTATTGTTTATATTTGTCTTTCATTAGTAGAGAAAGTGGAATTTGTTCACCAATTTGGTGATCCCATTGGCACACTTCGGATCCACCAGTCAAACGAGTTACAGGTCAATATTTAAACGAATGTCGTTGGGTTTGTCGGTCCCATCCCAACTTACTTCTAGCTAAATAGTAAATACTATCGTCGCTTAAGTTAACAGTCACGAAGCTGATGTTTAAATATTAAATTTTTGTTTAAAGTGATCTCTATAATCTTTAACTTAACTAAAGGCAAAATAAAAAAATCCAAATGTACAATTTAAATTGAAAAGGGTTTTCTGTTTTATTACATATTTACAATTTAATTTATTTTAATTAATTGTTAGCTAATTAATTTTCAAACGTTCAATTAAATCAAAAGATTCTAAGCATTACAAATATTCATTAAGGTTTTTTTTGTAGGTCATTGACACACAAAGCCTTCTCGCACTTTTAAATAAAAATTGCAAACAAAATATACATATATTAAGTATAGAAATCTATCTATTATTATATATTTTATACTTTATGAGTTTACTCTTATATATGTAGATAAGTTAAACAGTCAATGAATTGCTGATTTAAAAAAAAAAAACGGTTAAAACCGGTTAAGTGTCATTCGGAACGTGCTCCGATTTTACAAGCACACTCTGCATTTAAAATTGTAATGCTCTTAGAAAAAGATAATTTAATATTTTTAAATCATTCATACATTTCGTTTCGAAACAACATAATTTTTATTGAAATACTAGCGACTCACCCTTGCTTCGCTCGGGTTCGTCCTTAGGTATGTTTTAATTTTTTTGCGCGAAACCCTAATTCTTTTTCTAAAATAAAAGTAGCCTAAGTTACTCCTTATAATATCAGCTATCAGCCAGTGAAAGTCCCGTTAAAATTGGTCGAGCCATTTCGGAGATTAGCCGGAACAAACAGACAGACAGACAAAAATTTTAAAAATTATGTTTTTTTATAAGTACCGTATATATTTCCATAAGCATTTAGTATAAAGCTGTTATTTTGACATTACAAACAGACACTTCAATTTTATTTATCTGTATAGATTATGTCTAGTTTTCTCAATGACTTATGTTCATAAATTTATCTTTGGTAAGTTAATTACAACTAAAGAAAAAATTAAATAATCTATAATACTGAAAATATATTCTGAATTTTTTAGTGTATAAAATGTGAAAGTAATCTAAATAATGCTTTATTTGAAAAGGAAATGAGTTTGTAAATAATGGCTCATTAAGTTCAGCCTTTCTTCGAGGAACCATTAGCACTATCCCTCAAGATGTTAGCGTATTAAATTTATTTATCTCTTTACATTACTTAGGTAAGTTAGGTAAGTGAAGTTAAAACTTATTTTTTTTATGTACGACCTTTTTTAACGTTGACATATAAAATAATAAAATATACACTATATGTGAAGCACTTGTACTATCTATACCTACATATAATAAAATTGTAGAGGTTGAATGTCTGTACATAGAAAAAAATGCTAAAAACCAAGTCAGGGGGATGTAAAAAGAGAAATAGAACAAATCCAGACTTTTTTCGAATTTTTTGTTTCTCTGTCTGTTCGTCTGTTTGTCTGTTTGTACGGGCTAATCTCCGAAACTGTTGGAACGATTTAAATGAAATTTTGCATGGTAGTATCTTATATCCCTGGTTAACATTTTAGAAGCTTTTCATCCCGGAAAATTAAAGAGTTCCCGTGGGATAGTTAAAAACTATAGTAATTTATACAGCTTAGTACACAAAAACTACTAATTGAATTTTAATGAAACTTTACAATAATATAGTTCATACATCAGAATAACAAATAGGCTACTTTTTATCCTGGAAAAATGTACGGTTCCCGTGGGATAGATTTGTTTTTGTTTGTCTAGAGGCGAACCCAAGCGAAGCGAGAGTGAGCCGCTAGTGTCTAATAATAAGAACAATTATTTTTTAGGATTCCGTATATTCTATAAAAAAATGGAATTCTTATAGGCTTACACAGGTCTGTTGGGAATTATGAAATTTGGGTGCTTTCCTTGATTATTTTCAAGATCATTTGGTACATTATACTTGAGTTATTTTTGCTGTGTAAACATTGTAGCATTTCATTGACCGAATTTAGAATAATATGCGCTTAGCAATTATAATATAGTAAAACATATGCATATTATTATTTATAAACAATTTTCGTAAACGTAGTTCGGAATGTTATAAAATAAGATTTAATAATATGATAATTATGTACCTGTTTCTTATCCATAATAACAATTTTCTCAAGAAAACACCGTAAAATAAATTTATAATTTTGACAATCATTCTGTATTGTATACAGAGGTTTATTCTTCGCGCTCTCATCATAAAAACGATATTATAGCCATTGACCATACAGGCGTCCACTATAATAAATAACTGTCATTCATTTTGTCTGTTGGATCGTAAAGAACTTTCTACGTATTTGAAGCTTACACTTGTAAATGTTGGTGGTATGTAAGTAGCAAGTAGTGATGAATAATTATTATTAGGCTCGCTACACACTGTATACTGTATGACAGATTATAAAATGTATTTATTATTATTATAAGTCATTGTTTTACAAGTTCTACGCAACGGATGTTATCAAAAACTTTCAATTGTCCCATGTTTAAATACTAAATTTGATAATTATAAAACAAAAAGTGCAAATCATACTTTTCTAGAATGATTTAAATTATTAACTACTACAGAGTAGTTCTTAAGCAACTTTTGCATAAATCGGGACACAAAGAAAAGTAAGAATTGTTTTGAAGAAAATTAAAAGTTGTATTTAAAGAAAAATAATATATCGTACTGAACTCTATAGGTTCTATAATATATAAATATTCAAAATTTATCATATTAATAATGCGTAAAATTGAAGGCCCAAAGTTTTAAATTTGCCAATGATTAACGACAGGGTAGACGTCAGACACTCGACGATATGAACCTCGTTTTTGTTAAATCATGCAAAGCAATTTTTTAAAGGCTTTAATTTACATAATGGAGTGCAGTTAACGGCAAAGT
The DNA here is from genome assembly GCA_905404265.1 of Fabriciana adippe. Taxonomy (NCBI): domain Eukaryota; kingdom Metazoa; phylum Arthropoda; class Insecta; order Lepidoptera; family Nymphalidae; genus Fabriciana; species Fabriciana adippe. Next base: position 3,041,575 of record FR989993.1, read on the forward strand.
TATAGCGTTGCAAGATTTTTTTTTATCTAAAAGAGGTTGTGATAAGGATGCAGATAAGAGTGATAGGCAGTGAAATTGTTGATAACATTGTTTGCCTATAATATAATGCGGTATGCTGCATACGCATTGACGAAGGTTGAACTAAAAGTTGATCTATTTTTACATATATTTTAATATTATTCATTATTGTTATTATAACAATAAATAATTTCTAATAACTTATTTATATTGATAATTATATTCTACTGGTTACTTACCATTGCTTCGCTTGGGTGCGTCCCTAGTACGTGCACATAGAGTTGCTATATTTTAATTGGAAATTTTAAGGGGAGTAATTAAAGGTCAAAATCGGTATAATTTTTTCCGACATCTTCAATAATCATTGTCATATTTTAATTTACACAAAACCTCAATGAATTATACACCTTAACCTTCCTCATGAATCACTCCATCTATTGGTGAAAACCGTATGAAAATCCGTTCGTTGGTTTTTGAGTTCATCGCGCTCAGACACACAGACGCGGGACTTTATTTTATATGTATAATATGTTATACATATATGTTTATAATATGTATAGATAGACAGATAGTTAACAATTTCATATAAAAAGGCAGTTTTTTCCCTAATTATTTCAATTCTATTAAAGATATTTTTTTTATATTTTCTAAATCTATGTATAAACTCAGAAATAAATAGTAATAATGCTATACACTGTTTTCCATCCGATATTCGAACAAATCTACTATACAATGTACAGACCCTATGTCATTTTGTACAATTATTATTTTTTTAGTCCCGTCTCGACAAACGTGGGAGTAAGACATTGAGGTCGAATCCGTTCATCTTAAATACCTCGTTATAATCATCGAAAGGAAACATTGGATTGTTTTTTATAATTCTATTGTCTATTATTTGCATTCAATGGCCTATGAATGGGTTCCGACTCCGAGTGATTGTTTGGACGCTGCTTTGGTATACAATTTTCCACGTACGTACACGTTCGTGTTTAGAAAATAATAAATATTGTATTTGTGATTTGTAAACGTTTACTTTCATTATCATAATTGAGCTGAATAGATTTTGATATAAGATTCTAGTAACTCATGTAAGTATATTAGTCTCGGGCTATGTATGGGTATGATTTTGGAGATAGTACTAAAAATCTTAGATTGCCTAACCTATGCTCTTTGAATATATGTAGTTACTTGTAAAAACTATTATTTACTTTTTATTAAGATTGTATGATATGAAGAAGTAAGAAGAAGAAGTATGATATGAAGAGTTTTTTTTCATAATTCTTTTTATATGGTTTTAATATTTACCCTATCACGTCGTAGGAACGTCAACATAAAGTACGAGTAGTACATGTGGATTCAGGATAATAAAGGCTATTATAGAAAATCCGTCAAAGAAGTAGTAACAAGCACTCACTAATAAAAGCTTCATAATAACAATTTTATTGTGATTTCTAAATTATGTTTTAACCGATCGCAAAAAGATGTGAGTGCGATGATCAACCTACTCTAGCATAAAATTAAGTGTATATCCATACTAGTATTATAAATGTGAAAGTTTATGAGGTTGGATGGATGTTTGTTACTATTTTACGACAGAACAGCTGAACGGATCTGGATGAAATTTGGCACAGAGATATATTATAATCTCAAATAGCACATAGGTTTTTATCCCGGAAATATGTATGTTCCTATAAATTATAATGTATGTATGTAATTTTTAAAATCATGCACATTTAATGTTCTTAAATATTTTAAAATATGAGGCTAGGGGTCTTTGCCTTGTAGCAATGCTTTTCCCTCCAATCTGGCTATCACTGATGGTGTTGTAAACTTTAATCATTCTGGGAAATAAATATTAGTTTTCTATTTAATAATCTCTTGCATATATTTAACAGATACAAAAGGATTCCTTGACACTAGTATGGTATCTTTAACCGCTATACTAACATAACCGTGCAAGAAAGTATGCGACGACAACGAGTAACACAAGTGAAATTAGGCGTCCATATAATTTTGACAAAGAGTAATAAAAAATTGGATTTATAACTGTAATAATCTTTACTATTAAAAATGGGAAAGTGTGTTTTTTTATTATTTTGTTTTTCACGCTACAAAAAGTTTTGCATAGAGATAGTTTATTAAGAGCTAGAAGGACGAATAAATAAATTAGGTCGTTTAAAAAAATTATACATTTTATAACACTTTCTTAGATTTACGAGAATATTTGACATTTTAAATAAAACTATCTTTTCGGATTATTTCGCGGATTTATTTTGATTTTTGGTTTCCAACGTTTCGATTGCTTTACAGCAATCATGGTCACGGGAGAGACTAAGGTTTAAACATTTCAAAGGTGTTATATACTTGTTACAGACAGTGCCTATCCACAATTTTACAAAAATGACTTTAAAAATTCAAAAACACGTACATACATTTTCTATTAGTAAATGGAATGGCTACCCTGGAACATAAATCTTTTGCATAATTACGAAAAAAATTATGTGTGGGTATAATTGTTACTCCTTCACTTTGAAATAGATGGACGGATTTGAATGAAATTTTGTAGTTAGATAGATTATGACTTGGAGTTTTGTGTTAACATAGGCTAATATGAGATTCGTAAGGACGCACCCAAGTGAAGCGAAGTTAAGTCGCTACCATTTAACCCGTTGAGAATCGCGGGCACGCCTGGTGCGGCGTGTCAGTTAAGTTCTTAGAAATTATACATAGTTTCTTAGAAATAATCCAGGAGGTGTTAATAAGTCCAACATATTTCAAATAAAACTATCTTATCTACAATATATTTTGTGGTGCAATTTTTTTTTATTTTTGAAATCATTTTGTAATTTTGTGGATAGGCATGTCTGTAACAACTATATAATGACCTTTGAGACGTCTAAAACCTTATTTTCTCTCGCATTTAGCATTCAAAGCGTTGGGAATACGCGAAACAATCCGAAGATAGTTTTATTTAAAATTTCAAATGTTCGTGTAAACCTAAGAAAGTATTAAATCAAAGGAAATGTTATCAACAGAGTTTTCTATGGGAAAACCATCACTAACCCACCGTCATTTATGATAGTGAGAATCTATATAACAAATCTATAGCGTAACAGTAAAACTAGATGCGTTCTATTGCCATTGAGGCATTGAGTGCCGTTACCGAGCTTGTTTGTTTAAGTCGTTGACTGGCATCCGTCTCTAGTTATGTATATGCGTTGTTGGACGACAAGCTGTAATATTTACTTTGTAAATGTGAGATGATATAGGAAATAGGGGGAGAGATAATGGTATGGTACATTGGTTTTATTTGCTTTGGTACTCGTATAAGCTGCCTCCATGTCTTTTTCAATGATCAGATAGACGAAACCTATCAATTATACAAGTGTTATTTTTAGTGTTGTTTTTTTATCCTATTAATTTTGAAGTGAAAACTTCTATAGGCAGGTTTGGATGGGGAGTTAATTCATGTAAGTCGTCATCGACATGGTCACGTGACGTGTTAACGCTAACACTCAGAGTGCCGATAGATGTCAAAACCAGATAAATGTAAACAGTTTTAAATTTAATTTAAGATCGAACAATTAATTTGAATATCACAAAATAACAACTGTTTGTTTATAGTTTTAAGTTTTCACTTCTGTCGGCAGTCCTCATGACTGCTATTTTTTAATTAACATTTAGCTATTAGTTATTATATTTTACGCATAGTAAAATTTTATACAATGTTTCCGGGTAGGATAAAATGAATGATTTAATTATGATTTCTTTCAATGTAGGAGTAGGTACTCTGTTGTCCATTAAATTCATATTACATTAGAGTAATCAAATTTTGGCCGTATTTGTTTATAACTTTGTGCTCAAATTGTATTTTTTTATAACGCTGTATGGTTACCGATTAAATAAATAATTAAATAAATTAATAAATAAAATGATTTTTATAAGACAGCGTTTTGAAATATCGATTCATCGGAATACTATTTTTATAATTATAAACATGTATTTGACATAAAAATGTTAATTCATAAAGTCAAAATAATATATAAGCGCAGTAGAACATAATCTATAGAACTATAATTTAGAACTGTAAATGACAAAAAATGAATGGTTTAAAATAGCCATTTCAAATGGTGGAACAACTCTATTCCACCGAGACTTTAGTCACCATTAAAGATTCAACGTCGTGACAAGCCACAAAAACACTATCTTATATCTCAACCAAACAGATCATTGCACTGGTACAATGTATTTTATAGCCCAATTTGAATCGCGTGTCGTATTCGGCTTCAGGTTTTTGCTTTAGAAATCGCATATACGCAATACAGGCTATTTCCTCTATATTAATTGCTTGCTGACTTCGTGCTCCACTTAGTTTTGAATCTCGTTTAGTAGATCATATTAGATTTCAATGTTTGCTATAAATAAATTATCGAAAATTACGAGGGTTTTAGTAACTTATTGCAATACACTAATATAAAATATATTAAAAATTTTGCTCTTTTAAAATCCCAGTGTAGGGCACATGCCTCCTTGAATATGATCTCCCTGATCATGTCCGAGATAATGGTCTTCACACGTCTTTTGAGAACTAGTTAGGTTCTCTAAGATATTTAGATTTCCTTGTGATATTTTCTTTCACCATACAACCATACCGAAAATGATTGGTAAAAGAGAATTTCAGAGGTGCATGTTCCCAGGTTTTAACCCACTTATTATGGTTTTTAAGCTAATTCATTACCAGTGAGTTAATAAGAAAATACCTTATGTCTTACAGGGCTCTTGAAGGTTCCCAATGGTGAAGAATTTTCAAAATAAACCTATTTTTTGTAGAAATTACCTACAAATTCACAAAGTTCAGATCAATATTATATTAGTCTACAATGATATATACTCGATATAAATTAGTTTATTATTAGTCATTTTAATCGTGGGAAAGATGTAATATGTTTGAATGAATCTTGTCACAAAAAATATTAATGGATCCAGATTTATAAAAGATTTCCGGTTAGTTCTGGCTAGTTTTTTATGCCTATTAGATATAGAATATGTAATAATGTTCGTTATTATATTTAAATTACTTTAAAGTAAAATATTATTTTTTATTTCGTTGAAAATAATTTGGGTTTAAGACAGATTAATACGAAGCTTTTTGTCCTAGAAATAGGTTTTTTCTAGTAAGGAAGGAATCTAATTTGAATTTGAAGTATGAACTAAAAACATCTACTAATAATTTGACTGACAGAAAACTGAATGAATTTTAATTTTAATATGGAGTATCAAGCAAATTATTATAATATGTTACGACGGGAAACCTACTAATATTTTAAGTTATACTACTAAGTTTTGAAGGATCGGTTTGTTTGCCCGTTAAAAATGATATACCTAATATTTTACATAACACTTTCACCATTAATGGTGACAATGTGCTTTCCATAAACTGTTCACCCATTTATATTGTTAAGTAAATTTACGTTGCGCAATCCTTAAGCAAATTTGTCCTAACTAAATATTTCAACAGTTATATCAAGTTGAATGTTTATAGTTTCTAGTGAAAGGTATAAATTATTAGAAAATTAGTACATTATTTAAACGCTCTAAAGTCTAATATAAAGTTTAGTAACATTTAAGACAACCTCTTTTTCGTATTTATGCTACCTTCATGTTTGGTTTATAATTTTTTATAGACGATGCGTTTGGCTCAATTTGTAGTGACCCTACTTGCTGTGCCAGCGATCGCGGGTTCGAGTCCCGCTGGGGGCATTCATTTGTGTTATGAGCACGAATGTTTGTACCCCAGTCATGGGTGTTTTCATTTATAATATGTATGTATTTAAAGATATACCTATATGTGTCGTGTATCAACTATCTGTACCCATAACACAAGCCTCGTAGCTTACCATGGAACTAGACGGTGCTGCGTGTTAATGTCCTAACATATTTATTTATTTTTACGTATTTACATTATATTTATTTCCTAAAACGTAAAAATTTTGGCGCTGTACGAGATGTGTGCAGTGGTTTACATTACAGTTTATGTTGCAGATGCTCATGGGCATTGCAAAAAAAGATTTAAACATTAATTCGCCTATAACACTCAAAAGAATCTTATTCTTTACTAGCGACTCACCCTCGCTTCGCTCGGGTTCGTCTCTAGGTACGTTTTACTGCTGAACTGAGCTGAACGTTGATAAGTCAGTCAGTTAGTCGCGAGTAGTGAATAAAAATAGTAATTGCGAATGTACCTTAGGTGATAGACATATAATATTATTTAGATGATTAGGAGTGCTGTATATAAATACAGCACTCCTAAACATCTACGAGTAAATAAAGTGTAATCTTAGTGTAAATAATGTATATATGTTATTTTATTAGATATATTGAATTGAAAAATAATAATCCATCAATTTAATCATAATTTAAAAGATATTAGAAAGATATAATTTTTCATCTCAGCTTATTAGAATTTCCATACATTCTCTATTAATTGGCTAATCAGTAGCGAAGAAAGTGTCGACTTGTTTGTCGCAAATGACATACTGGTCGCGGAACAGCCTGCTTTAATAGCAAGTGTACCTCAGTCTGAATGCATAATTTTGCATAACAGGGTGCTAAGATTTTTTACCGACTAAGTTAAATACTATTATTGATTCGTAAGGAAACATAAAGTTATATATTTATTATTATAAATAATATTTTACCAGGGTCTGCTTATAGTCACATCGTGAAGAATCAAGAAAGCCTAAAAATATTTTTTTTTAAATTTGACGTCATAAAGAACTATGTTTGTAATCTCTAGTAGTACACGACGTTTTTCATAGTTTTAACCGAATTTCCAAATAAATTTTAATATGTAAGTACTTACAGGAACAATAATAATACTATTATTATTTTGAAGAAATAATATGCGAATAAATACGAAAGTTTGTGAGGGTGTCGATGTCTGGTATAGATGTATAGATGTTTGTTACTCTTTCACGCAAAAACTACTGAATGGATTTTAATGAAACTCTATAATAATATAGCTCATACATCAGAATAGCACATATGCTACTTTTTATCCCAGAAAAAGTACGGTTCCCGTGGGATAGATTTGTTTTTGTTTTTCACTAGGGACGAATCCGTGCGAAGCGAAGGTGAATTGATAGTAAATAAGACTAATGCTGGCACTAATACTTTTTTTATTCAAAACTGTAATTTCTTAATACGGTATAATTACACAGTAGGTAATATAATTTATATAAGTTAGAAATGCCTAGATAAGACGATCACTTAAATGTATGTAATGGAAAGTATAATTTTTTTCTTACATACCGAATTATTTCATAAAATAGCCGATACTAGACGCGACGAAACACTTTAGCCGATTGAGTCACATATGGACAACATAAAAACATCGTTATATGAATGTATTCATTATTTTTAATGTATATGACATTTATGTAATATCAATTAGTAAAGAGAAATCAAGTAAGTCGTAATGTTATTTAATAGTAAAGATTAGAATAAAAAATATCGATTCCACACACAATATGCATATGCAAACTTAAATAGAGAATTTATAGTGTAGTATAAGGTTTTAAATTATTTTTATTACGAATTAAGTAAAAAGTACAATGTATGAAGTAGTTTTTTTTAATCATGTCAATTCTATAGAGGTCTATTAAAAAGTGATTTATTTTTTATTTTTAGTCTATAGACACTTTCACCGTATTATCATTAGAGTGACTTATTGTTACATACAAAGGCTTTTACTTCTCAACTGTAGTTTTATTTTTAATTGAGGATAATAAGAAACTTAGGAAGTAACGTAACATGTTCCGATGGTTAGGGCAAGTGCATTGTAATTGTGGCGGGTGAAAGGTTTAGCGGAACTAATATTGATTTCTATGGTTCTTGTTGTGACGCGTCTAATGGACAGGTGACGTGAGTAATGGAAAACGTTACTCTATGAGTCTGTTGTGTGATTCATTATAACATTTTGCTTCTACATGTGTTGAATAGGTTTTACTTATTATGATTTATTCTGTATAAATAGAAATTATGTAAACTTATCTAACAAGTCATTTTAAATAAAAAAAAAAAAATCAGATTTTTTCACGGATTTATTCTAATTTTTTGTTTCCGACGTTTCGAATGCTTTACAGCATGATCACGCGAGAGTATTCGGGAACCAAAACTTAAAATAAATCCACGAAATAATCCGAAAAGATAGTTTTATTTAAAATGTCAAATATTCGCGTAAATCTAAGAAAGTATTAAGTCGATTTTAAGTTCTGACTCCAGATGAAGAGATATAAATTGTATATGTAGAGATCAAAATTTACTATTTTGATAAAACTCCTTCTCTTCGTATACACTCCACACTTAATACGAGATACATATATGTATATCTCGTATTAAGTGTGGAGATTATATAGTACACTGACGTTTAATTTCTATGGTGCCTATTTTTAATTATTATAATTTTGATTAATCCCTCCTGGATAATATCAAGAAATTATGGATAATTTCTAAGAAATCAATTGTTAATTGATACGTCGGCATATACCCGTTCCGCAAGACGTTAAGGAATAAAAAGAAACATGCATTTGTTATTCCTTTTTTTATGCAATTATAAAAACAAAATAGGGGACTAGATCAGTGAATAATGACTGGCAATTTCATAATTTTATTAGCACAGCGTTTATCGCTACCAAACCAGCTAAGTGAGCTGTCATGTAACACTTTTTGTTTTAATCCACGAAATTCCAATTACTTGGATAACATCGAAAAACTGGATTTCGTAAAACAATTCGCGTGCCGTATGTAATTAACAAAATTTGTATGAATTTTAAAAAGACGAATTTATAAGGGGTTTTGTAATTATTTTTATGTGCAAGAACGTTTCTGTGTCTTCATTTAGTGGGACGGGCATATTAATACTATTATATTCACACATTTTTACATTCAGTATAGTACAATTACTTTAAATAATGAAATAATAAGAGATTACTTCATGCTACAAGCCACACGAGGGAAAGGTAGTACTGAATACTCCCATATAGAATTTTCGAGAGCCGTAGTCCTATTCAGTCGTATAAATAAATAATGTACAAAATTCTTTAAAAAAATAGACATGTCTAAAATTAACTATCTTTATCGTCCATTAAGCAATAAGCACTACCAAAATTGATAGTTCCAAGAGTGAAGTAAAAGCCAATTGATCACATCAGGATATTTCAAACACTGAATCTTTTTATTAGCCATACGACATTCTTCTAAATTAGGATAATAATCAAAATGTGATATTTAAAGATCACTCAATCCAATGGTAATAATTTATAAAGTTAGGATGTATAAAACACTAGGACCTGTCGTTATGTATGGATCGGAATGCTGAGCTACGAAGAAAATTGATGAGAGAATATTGCATACTGCAGAGATAAGAACGTTCAGATGGATGTGTAGAGTGACGAGAATGGATAAAATAAGAAATGAGTACATAAGAGGAAGCTTAAAAGTAGCACCATTGACAAAGAAGTTGAAAGGAAATCGTCTAAGAATGTGAATGTGAAGAGGAGAAATAAAACGCATGTGACGAGAAGAGTGATGGAAATTAATGTAGATGGATGAAGGTAGAGGAAGACCGAAGAAAAAATGGAGAAATTGTGTGAGACAGGAGAAAGGGGTGAATGATGAGATGACGAGTAATAGGGAAGAATGGAAGAGATAAGACTTACTGCACCGACCCCAAGTAACTTGGGAAATGGACAGGGAGAAGAAGATGTATAAAAGAAAATGATATGATTAATCGTTTTCTTAAATATATACATATTTTTGTCAAATAATGTTTTGACTAAAATAGTTTTATCTTATTTTGTGAATATTTGCTATTACAACGTATGTAGATGCACGATAAGCAAGAAACAAGGTCGTTCAATTTCTGCAGTCATCAACAATTAAAACAAAAACACTTACAAGGCATTATGCTCATTATGATGGCACGTATAAAAACATGCTAAAATAAAAAGAAACATTAAAATGAGACTGACTTCCCTGTTCTTGCGTATTTTTTATTTAAATAGCGCAAATCTTTAATAATATTTTATTTAAAATTCTCATCTGTGAGATGTCATAGTTTTTTTAAGGTTTTATTTAAAAAAAAAAACTTTATAATAAAATCAATTACAATTATAAAAATATAGATAATTAAATTGTGTTACATTGTTGTGGCCTAAAAACTTCTGGAGAAAATAAACTATATGGAGAGCAAATTATTCCAGGAAGTTTCGTTTGCCGAATGATTTTTAATTAAAGATTACAAGGAGTTTTTGCGTAGTAGGTTGTATAGTTTTTTTATAACGACCCGGGCACGCTTTGTTCGGACTTTGCCTCAGTCCGCGCTCGTAATTTGCATCAAAAGTGTTCTTATTCCAAAGTCCATTTTGTAACAGTCGTCTCAAAATTAGTCCGCTAGTATCCAAAAGTAATCTAGACGAAATACAATCTTTCTTTTTTTATAAAATATTTCGTGTTATATAAATTATTAACTAAGATTTACTACAACATATTTTTAACTGTGACTTAATTTAAAATCTTCCAATATATTATCTGTGATGAGTAATCTGTGGCTGTATAGGGTTGACAATTACAAGTTTTTGCTCCAGCTGATTTAACTCGGCTCGGGCAACGAACTCGAGCGTATTTCATAACCTGACCAACGACCAGATGCGTGCCGAATCAAGTGCGCAGACAAATTATAAGAAAATTTATATGTATTACTCATTTATAACAATAATGATAATATAGTATATAGTATATATATATATATATATATATATATTTAAATACTAATAGATTTAATTGTAAAAGTAATATTTAATTACATTATAATGTTAATAGAAAAAATATTTACAGGGTTATATATTTAAGGCCCCTGGCGGGTATAGGTCTCCTCCAACATTTTCCAGGTTGTTCTTACCTTTGCTCTTTTTGCCCAGTTTTCTCCAGCATTTTTCTTAATTTCATCAACCCAACGTTCTCTGGGTCGTCCTCTGGCTCTTTTGCCACTTGGACCTGACCAATTAGTAACTAAATGAGTTCATCTGTCAGTCTTGACCAGCCCATCTCCACATCAGACGTTTCATATGTTCCCGACCATCTATGAACTTGGATTTTTGCGTATGTTTTCTGCTTTTTGTTTGTCCTTCAACCCTAATATTCAGAATACTCCTTTCCAAGACAGACTGGGTCTTCTGTATCCTGTCTCTAGCATAATAAGTCTAGAACTTACTCCATTATTACTATTACTCATTTACTACATTATTGACATTGATTTGTTAAATAATAATGCTACTTTTTAAATATACTTTTAATTCGGAATTCATATTTCATATCTATTATACATATAATCATATAAGAAATTTTAAAATAAATCTTTTAGAATTTACTCGCGGATTTATTTTGATTTTTGATTTCCGACGTTTCGAATGTTTTACTGCAATCATGGTCATGGGGGAGTCTCTCCTGTAATTACAGGAAGGAATTGTGTCTTCAATTACCAGTATGATTATCGTTTGTATAAAATACTAGGACTTTCCTTTACACATATAAATATATGTATGTGTTCCTGAACGGTTAGCGTACCTGTAGTGTACCTAATTAGGTACAATATTGATTCGATACAAATCGCACATAATCTTTCCTAACTTCATTTTATTATCCCGTAGCAATTAAAATCCCAATTTTAATTTATTAGAAAAATAAAAAAAAAAAAAAATAAAATCTGCCGGCACGCCAAACATAGTCAAGGCTTTAATAAAAATGAAATTGACCGTATAAAATGAATTTGAGCCAAGGTAACTTCAGTTTTTGCTGCCTCAGTTCGCTGCTTATTAATTATGTTAGTCACTGTAACATATATATGTATATAACTAGCAACTCACCCTCGCTCCGCTCGGGTTCGTTCCTAGTTACGTTTTAACGTTTAGCTCAGAGATGAGATATTTTCGTGCAATGAAAAGTATCCTATATGTTGACTCAGATAACCAGCTATCATCATACCAAATTTCATAAAAATCTGTCCAGTGGTTTTCCCGTGATGCGGTAACAGACAGACAGATAGACAAAAATTCTAAAAACTATAGATTTGGCTTCTGTATCGATAATAAAGTCTATTTCAATAAGATTTGTCAAAAAATATTTAATATAATACTTTCTTAGATTTACGCGAATATTTGACATTTTAAATAAAACTATCTTTTCGGATTATTTCGCGGATTTATTTTAATTTTTGGTTCCCGACGTTTCGAATGCTTTACAGCAATCATGGTCACCTCCCTCGACATACCTCGACCACGCTCCCGTGACCATGATTGCTGTAAAGCATTCGAAACGTCGGGAACCAAAAATTAAAATAAATCCGCGAAATAATCCGAAAAGATTGTTTTATTTAAAATATTTAATGTACAGATTCGGCTCAGTTACAATTTTATTATATGTATAGATAAAGTTCAGATGCGGTTTTCATAATGCAAATATCATCTTCATAGCGTTAGCATTATACATTTTTCTGCTATTTTAATTTTTTTTATAATTCAGTTAAAAACTGAAAAAAATATATCAAAGTAGCATTAAAAGAAACGCTTCAAAATTTTGTGATTAGCAATTCACCGCTTCGCTCGGTTTCATCCCTAGGTGCGTTTTAACGGTTAGTATGGAATAGATAGACTATATATTGTTATAACATAGACATAGTTACAAAATGAATAGTTCTTAACTGTTCCAGTTGTTTTGTTGGGTTTTCCCTATTTTTTTATACTTAAACCACCCCTGACACACCCCCAATAAAACAAAAAATATATATTTAAATCGTTCCAGCTGTTTTTGAGTTTTAGCGAGAAACATTAATTTTAAACAATCTGTTTAAAAACGAAACTCGTGTTTGCATGTAAAAATTTCTGAGACGTGAACTAACACTTTCTTTTACCGTCTTTATCTCATAAATCACTCACAACTTAATTATTTGATAATTAATGATCTATCCCACGGAAACAATTACGTTTTCGTTTTCGAATAGTCTGTTTTGTAAAATTAACAGAACAATATGATGGCAAAAAACTTGAGTATTAAATGTATGGTTTCTCTTACAAAAACTAGAAGAAACAATAAATCAAAGATTTTAGCGTTAATTTATTATAACTAACACATTATTTTTAATTGCTCTGCAATTTTTTATGTACAATTTTAAAAATATAGTTTTTATTTAACAAAATATTAAATAACATTACTTAAGTAAAATGATAATTTAGTTTAGTTTTCTTACTAATATGACCACTTGCGAACTAAGATTACGATAAGTTATGAAATCACTGTCTACATGACATGTGGTCCAAATAATAGATCTCATTTGAATACAATGCGTGTAACGCGTTGAATACGTCAGTTTAGCTCGCGACTTGTTAGAACAGCTTTATTTCACCATGTGATTGTCTAATGTCTGTAGCTAATTACAGACTCTGAGATTTTATACCTATTTGGAAAACAATTATACAGGATGGATTTTTGAGACGGGACAGTAAGGGCAGGTACCTACCTTAACTGCTATAGTTACAGGAAAACTTTCCTAGGAAACCATCCATAACTTTTTGAGATATTCTGAACTGCATTCACAGATTTTGGAAAAAATGTACAGTCAGCGAGAAAAATGCTAAAATACCAAAAAAAATATTTTATGTCAATCGATCCTATTTCATGCAGGGATCAAAGGACTCTATGGGACCATTTAAGGTATGAGTACTAGAAATCCAAAATCTTTTCCCATACATTTTGTACGGAAAAACGTTTAATCAACTCGAAATATTTTTTGTTGTCAAACGGTCCTATTTTTTAATGTTTAAAAAGACCCTTTGAGGCTAACTGAAGTTTGCGTACTTCTCAAAAATCCACTCTGTATATAAGTTAAGTAAAAATTATATATATATGCGGGAATGTCCAGTAGGTACCGGGACGGTTCATGCTCATTTGGCTTATTAATATAAGTTATAAAATAATAAAATATTAAAAAAAAATATCGCTTATATATTATCTCTTTCTCTTATTCTTATTGGAACGTCAATTATTTATCTATCCATATAATAAAATTTGTACATTTGATATTTTTTTGAAAATCTCATTAGAATAGTCATCGCCGAATCTAAACTTTTTTGTCTGTTGGTCTGTCTGGGTACGTATCAGGGGAAAACCGCTGAATAGATTTTAATGAAATTTAGTATGATAATAGCTGGTTATCCGGGTCAACATATAGGATAAATTTAACTGCGGGAAAATATCTCATTTCTGAGAAATCTATACTAAATGTTAAAACGTATATATAAAATAAAATGTTATATTTAAATAAGCGTTTAATAAATAAATCTTTACTTCAGTTTGTAATAAACACAGCGTCTCATGAAACGAAAGTTCCAATAAAAATTTAGTATTAAATTCGGGTACTAAGTGGGTGTAGTCATAATTATCGGTCCCCATGTATCTTTATAGAAAACTGGTTTTGTTCAACGATTATGTCTTGGGAACATTGTACCTTGAATCACTATAATGTTATGCAAATGTGCTCAAAGCTATCGAACAGTGTATTTGCTTTTATTCCTTTTTGATTTTGTAATAAGTCTAGTATTCATTGTATTATGTAACGAATATTGATATTAATAACATTTTTTTTTTTATTTAAGCGTTTTAGCGTTTGCATGATGTGAAATTATATTATATTAGCGACTAACCCTCGCTTTGCTTCGGGTTCGCCCCTAGACAAAAACAAATCTATCCCACAGGAACCGTACATTTTTCCGGGATGATATATAGCCTATAGCCTTCCTCAGTTAACGGGCTATCTAATGCAAAAAGAATTTTTCCAATCGGATTAGTAGTTCCTGAGATTAGCGCGTTCAACCAAACAAACAAACAAACTCTTCAGCTTTATAATATTAGGATAGGTAATTTTCGCATGCAAAGTCTTTAAAAGAATGTTGATACTTTATACAATTTTTTGCACTGTATTCTATTCGGCTAAAAACTAAATGATGAAATTTTTAATAAGTAATTTATCTAAGTCAAAAGTGTATAGATATTGTTGTCTCATGTATCATTTTAAATTCGATAAAAAACACATATACGTCGAATATTTCACCGCCTTGAATAAAGTAGTACCTATTTATTTTTTTTGAAATCGGGATAATATTTTTGTCTTTACGACAGTCATATCAAAACTTCTTTTGAAAATATTAAATATAAAATTTTATTTCAATGAAATTGACCAGTGACAATGGTTTTTTTTTCTAAAATTTTTAAAGTCTGCTCATGATTTATGGAACTTGTTGTAACGGCTATTTTGTCTAAAGATGATACATGTTAAATACCAAGTGCCGGGAAAGGAAACGTGAACAATAAACGGATGCATTTCCTTTACTCCTGTATCTCCATCAGCTTGTAATGACAATGGAATAAGAAATTGTATGCATATTATGCATAATGTCATTTATTAGTTGCTTATTACGACATAGGCTTATTTGTACACTTGCGGCTGACCCTTGCTTCGTTCGGGTTCGCCTCTAGAAAAATAAAAACAAACCTATCCCACGGGAACCGTACATTTTTACGGGATAAAAAGTACCTAGTAAGTAAGTAATAGGATAAAAAGTAGCCCACGTGCTATTCCAGACTATAATCTATCTCTGTGCCTTTCATCCAGATCCGTCCAGCCGTTCTGGCGTGATTGAGTAACAAACGTACAAACATCTATACTCACATTTTATAATATTAGTATAGATTACTAGCAACCCGATGTTTCTTCGTTTAATCGCGAATTCTTATTTATAGTTTTTTAGTATCTTTTGACCGACTTCAAAAAGGAGGAGTTTCAATTATTTTTGTGTTTAAATACATATGTATATGCGATATATTCGTCAATTGTGAACTAGTTTTTATATTTTTTTAATGAATAAGTTTTGCCTCAAGGGCGATTCCATATTAATTAACATACCTACATAATAATAACATTTAAGTGATTTTGAATTCGGTTTACCTTTTGTTAAAAATAAATTATTGTATTAAGTAATTATTACTTTATATATTATATTAGACTAGCAGAACCCGCGGCTTCGCTCGCGATCGACTACGAAAAATACGAAATTTCATGCAAATATGTCCAAGGAATAAAAAGTTTCATACAAACTTTTATCCTCTATTTCACCCCCTTGGGGGTTTTGAAGTTTGAAAAATCCTTCCTTAGTGGATGCCTTCGTCATATGAGGAATACGTGTGCAAAATTTCAATTTGCTAGTCTTAAGGGTTTGGCCTGTGCGTTGATACATCAGTCAATCACCTTTGCCTTTTATATAATAAGATTATACTTAAAAACCAAAATATTTTCACAGAAAGTCGGACATTGACAATGTGGTTTTGCTAGCGGCCGCTAGTCCGTTTTAACAGTTTCAAAAGTGGAATTGCACAGCATCGTGACGATACAATATTACAACTTCTACAATTTTTGTGGAATAACCCAGTAACTTTAGGCGAGTCCTACTTACAAATAATTGAAAGCTTTTTCGATTTTAACATATTTTTATTAAAAAATATAGGTATATACGAATTTTCGAATTTTTGAATGTGAAATATAATTTACTATGTAAACCAAATGTAACAATAGTTTCAGTTTTAACCTGTCAACGACCACCGAGCCACTGGTGGTCCAGTTAACAATTAATTTCTTAGAAATTAACCAGGAGGTGTTAAAGTAAAAATGATAGAGGTTGCATATTAAATATTTTTAAAATATCAGAATTTCATATTAGAATGCGGGTCGACATGACTTGATGTTTGCAAATGAAATAAAATACGCACGTGTAGCCGCGGGCTAAGCTTCTATCATATAAACTATGAAACAGTATATGAAAATAAGCTCAACCTTATTAGCCAGACATCGTGACTACATTCCGCGGATTGTTCTACTATTCGGAGAAAGTTAGTATTGAGCGGACGATCGGAAATAATATACGATATCTCGACGTGTTTGATTGCTTTATCGCTGACATCATTGTTTTTTGGCAAAATAGTATCTGAATGTGTGTCAAAAGATTGCAAAGCCGATGAATTTATTTCTGACTAGCGATTTCTGGTTGCTTCCTGAAATAAAATTAATTAAATAATTTTCTTTTTCATTTTTTTTCGTGGGATCCTATTTTTTTTCTAAAATAAAAGTAGCCTAAGTTACTCCTTATTACATCAGCTATCTGCTAGTGAAAGTCCCGTCAAAATCGGTCCAGTCATTTCAGAGATTAGCCGGAACAAACAGACAGACAGACAGGCAGAGAAATAAAAATTGTAAAAGATGTTGTTTTGGTATATGTACCGTGTATGTATATCCATATGCATTTAGTAAAAAGTGGTTATTTTAATATTACAAACAGACACTCCAATTTTATTTATCTGTATAGATTTATAGATATGCTGATATAGATTTTTAATAAATAACCTATATTCGTTTAAGATAAAATTGATGTCGAAAATCCTAATCACATATTATGTAGTATGTATGTACATACCTAGGCGGGAATCTCATATATCTCTTTATTTAAGAAAAAAATTAACTCGCAACTGCTTAGTTACAATCAATATCCCATGAAAATAATTTAGTGTCCAAGGATAATCACAATAATAAGAGTAAAACAATATTTAATATAGTTAAATACAGTGGCTTAAAATATTTTACAAAAATGAATGGGAAAAATTGTAGGTGCATATACAATTATGTATATTGGCAGGAAGTCATTGAATCTTTACTGATTTTAGCATATATTTTGAATGTATTTCCTCCATTTCAATATAACAAGAATTTAATGGTTTTTAAGATCGCCATTTGAGCATTCTGCATATCAATTATTAACTAGATCGAAACGTATGCTTTTAAATTAACAAGTTTAAATTTAATTTTTATTGGATTTTATATTACAAAATCCAATAAAATTAAATATAAATTAAGAAGTAGAATAAAGAAGGATACATAATCTTTTCTATTCTTAAAGGATTTTCTGAAACTTAAGGATTTTATGTTCTACCTTAGGTTATTAGATATAGAGACCTTAAAGAAAAACGACATATCTAAGAGTTAACTTAGTAAAAACATTATCGTCTCATCTGGGAATGAAACCCGCGATATGCGTCGAAGTAGGCCATACCAGTTAGCCGCAATGCCACTGTGCTATGACAATCATCGTATACAATAACATATAACCATCATAAGGTTAATGACATATTATTTTCTTCTGCGCTCCCACGTGCTCGTCTCACTAATTACTCAGTACTTATTCCATAATTACTGGTAACTGGTTCTTGCGAAAATTATTCAATTGTTTTCATTATTTCCAGTAACTGTATTTCGCCGTTGCTTATAATTTTAAGAATTATTATAAAATTTTCAAGTGTTATAAGGCTATTATAATATCATTTGATGTTATAATTTTTGTGAAATATTTGGATTATTACTATTGTCTCTATTGTTATAGGGTTTTGTAGCCAAATAACAAAAACGGACCCCTGATAATAATTTCTTCAGTTCTTCCGTTGTCAGATGTCATAACTAATTTAATTAAGGGTTATATACTTCCAGTATAAGCAGTGTACGGTTAAAATTTGGAGAGGAGGTTCCATATACTGCTAAATGTTGCTGACTCTTGGTTTAATTAATACTATAAATATATGAAATACATCGCGCTTAACACGAATGTTACTAGGGCAAATACATATTTATATTATTATTATTTTGAATTTTTCTGATGTTTTAATACTTTATTACCCTATTCCGGACTAAGAGAAATCCAAAAAATCAAATATCATAGGTCCAGGCGTTCTTGAGTTATAATTGGTGTAACTACTAACTAACACGACTTTGTTTTATATATATGGATTAATATGTAGTTAAATTCGAATTATCAATCATCAGGCTTGGCCATCAAGAATTTTCATTGTAGATATCAGAAAAAGCATCAGTTTTTAGAAACCTAGATTACGAAACTATTATTATAGCATTCATTAAATTTCTAACGGCGTTTATTTTTTAACCGGTACAGAAAAATACTATCGTAACGAATTTCAATAATACTTTCCTTTATGGTGTATGGCTAAAGTTCATTCACCAGTAATCAGAAAAGTGTTCTGAAGAATCCGGCGTGACTAAAGAGGTTCCACCGCAGATGCGTGTATCTAATCATACGTGTCACTTTAATGCTTGGTTCCGTTACGCGCGTGCCGGCGTTACTATATACTTTAGAGTTTAGATCTACTATTTCTATAGTAAAACATTAGTTTTCTATTGTTACTAACGTATTGTTACTTTGTGGTGTAAGTTTTACATATCGGACTTGAAGGTGTTTTACAAATTATGATTTAATTATTATAATGGAAGTATAATAGAAAAGATAATAATTTTATTTTATTAATAACGCAAGAGATGTTAACATCGACAATATTTGCTCTATTATATATAAGATTTTTTATATCTTTTATCATATATCGTATACAATATATGGTCTATATTATTTACGTATTGTAAAATTATGGCGATTATTTGTCATTTGCTATCGCATGCCTGCCACATCATACGTTTATGGTATTATTTTGAAAACTTCGCAAGTGTGCTCCTAACTAATCAGATTTCTTCACAATTAGATGAATTCTATAACAAAAAGTTACCAATAGACAAACATACACTACATACATAGTATATATGCATCTATGTATGTATATAGATAGAGATGATAATAATGTAGGTTACTTTAAAGAATCTTGTGGAACTAAAACGCTTCCGCCGTTAATAAATATATGCAATCATATCTTCGCGTCACACTAATGCTCGATTCCGTTACACATGTCACAGTTTTTACTTAGTAGTTACATCAGAAAGGATGGAGACTCTTTTAACGCCTTCGTTGCAATATGAATAGTAAAAAATGTCACAAATTACGATTGATGAGTGATGAATTATTACCTTAATGTAATGTTTTAACCATATTAGAACAAGTTGTAGTGACCGGATGGTCGCAACAGTGTCAGTAACACGTGTAAGAACGCCATAAGATACGCCGCAGGCGTTATACTGGAAGAGTAATTACGTCTGTTATGTGTGTGGGACGCTTTATTTAGTTTATTTCGATGATACATGTATTTTTGTGTATTATAGATATGAATAAACTATAATTAATGTCTGCCAGTGCTTTTTTCGTGATGCGGTCGCAGACAGACAAAAGTTCTAAAAACCTAATAATGCCTATTTCAATAAGATTTTTCAAGAAATATTGAATGTACAGATTCGGTTAGTTAGATTTTTATTATATGTATAGATTTTAATAGTGTTTTGATTTGCGTGAAGGATTTTATTTGAAAAAGCCCGAAAAGTAGAAGAAGATATTTTGAGTGTAATAAAATATTATTGCTTAGAAACTTTATATAAATGAGGCTCGAGTAAGTTAAAAAGTCACATTAGTAAATCATAATCTATACATATTATAAAATTCTAACTAAGCCGAATCTGTACATTAAATATTTTTTGGAAAATCTTATTGAAATAGACATTATTATCGATGCAGAGGCCGAATCTATAGTTTTTAGAATTTTTGTCTGTCTGTCTGTCTGTCTGTCTGTCTGTTACCGCATCACGGAAAAACCACTGGAGGGATTTTGATGAAATTTGGTATGATGATAGCTGGTTATCCGGGTCAACATATAGGATACTTTTTACCGCGAGAAAATATCTCATTTCTGAAAAAAAAATGCAAAAACTGGTAGGAACAAAACCACGACGATACTATTTGTAAACAGTTTAGCAGGGTAACTTACAAAATATGATAAAAACTATAAAAATAGCTTATCTTGAAAATCAAATTATCAAAAGTGCTATTTTATCCATTAAAATAGTTATTTTAATTAATATTTATTTATGTGTTATTTAGATATTCGACAATAGATGTCGCCATGTGTTTTTAAAATACATAGTTTTAATCCCAAAAAAATTACTATAATTACTACTAAATTACCCGCGGCCCTGCCCGTGGTTAAATTTCTAATAAAACAAACTTTTTGGCTTTATAAATTAGTAGGTAACATATTAGTAATATTTTGTTGGCCGAAACAATTTTCAAATGAGAATATTTGTAAATTTTTATTGTTTAGTAAATAATGTTAATGTTTTTTAATCTTTTACTGTAAAAATTGGGCAAATGTAAATCCAACTCGCGCATTTTAGGTTTCGTATAGCAAAATGCTATGTTGTTTTTCTTACTTACGTGTTTTGTATGGTTAACACTAAAATAAATACGAATAATATTTACGTTTCCACAATACCTACTCATTTTTTGCACCGTAAAAATAAGTTCAATTTATATTATTTTATAACATTTTATGGAAAACAAGTCTATGGCTGTTAAACTGCCAAAGCGGGTAACTAAAAATATTTCATATCTCAAAAACTATGAAAAAGTATTTTAGGAATTGTTATACCTCAACTTTTTCACTTTTTCTTGACACCTTTTCTTGGAAGGTAAAGGCTTAAAGGACACAATAAAATGCTTACGACTTTAATCATATTAGCAGAGCCATATGAAATAAAAAAATGTATTCGCTTAGAATTATTTACTTATTACACTTTCTTTTGAAAATCGTTTTGGAAAACATTACTAACTAGCGCTAATTAAGAAAAGTTATCATTATGTAATTTAAATAATCAGCTATATATTAAATATTAGTAAAAAATGATTAAAATTAATTCCGTAGTTTGAGAGTTTATCGTGAAAAACTAAAAAAAACAAACAAAACAGAAATATAGACATACATAAATGTTATTGCTAAAACAAAAAGTTCAATTTAACGGAGGAACCTTTGTGGCATTGTCAATCTCTGCCATTATTTACCAATCATGCGGTGCGCAATGAAAGTAATGTATAATGTAAGAGTATACTAATGTGTAAAACCTAAGAATTTGGTTTTTGATCATCTGAACGCGGGCGGAGCCGCGGGAAATGCTAGTTGTATTAAATAAATGCAATAGCAAATTAAACTAAGGCTGCATTCCGATCAATGTATCTGTTAATGTGCCTAATACTTTAATCGGATTAGAAAACGTTCGTAATTTATTGTAATTACTAAATGCCGTATTAACATCAAGAGCCAGTATGCCGATATATTCTATAGAGAAAGAATTAGAAATGGCATAAGCATAGATTTTAAATTTTAATCGATTTATATATGTAGGTGACCTATAAAGTTAATATATGGTTGGGTCGTGTTTTGCCAAACTTTATGCTACTTATACTCGCATTTGTCAAATCTACCTTTTTTCTTATATAACTTGAATAGTTGATTCAAACTCTATTTTGTTTATAAAAAAAAAACGCGTGTGTGTACTTATGTACGTACGTAAGAAGTTATACTTCTTTGGCGTAACAGAACAAAAATAGCTAAAGATTTCATCTTGTATGTCACAACCCTCTGTTTGTAAAAGGAATGCAGCTAACTTCATCATGTTGCTTTTTGGCTGTCGGTGTGCACGCGCATCGTAAAAATTTTACTTTCATATTTTCTTCTAAACGTGACAAAAGAAGTATAACTTCAAAAAATAACATTTTGAATATCTTCGGATCTTCCCTTCTATCTTTGAATATTCGAATCTTTTCGGATTTTTCCGCGGATTTATATAAAATTTGGATAGTTTTTCGGATTTTCCGCGGATTTATTTAAATTTAGATAATTTTATTTAAAATGTCAAATAATCGCCTAAATCTAAGAAAGTAATAATATTTTGCTTAACTTGACTCCATTATTCTACGCTTGGTGACATTTGTAGATTTTTTTATTTAAACATAAGTAAAACAGCTTCCTTATAAAGTTATACTAGTTTAGCCGTGCTTAGATTTCAGACAAAAGTTAAGTAATCGGCATCCGAGATCTCCACATTTTTGTATATAATGTTCGCTCTTTAGCCTTGGTGTTCTTAGAAGAATAATTGCTGAGTGCTACTTCGAATTAATAAGGGTTCCGTATTTTATAATGTGTTTTTTTTTTATAGTTTTTATAACAAAATACAAAATATTAAAGTTGTGTACGATATTATTGAAAATATCACTGGAATATTATTTCGTAGATACACTGTAATTATATTTGTATTATGATTTAAAGAAGTGAAAAATTGTTTTTGATTAGTTCAGCCATTCTAGAGATTAACGAGTACAAACAGATATACAAAATAATGTTTTAATAGTTATTGTGCATATTATTTATTATTGTCATAATCAAATCTTGTAATATATAAACATCTCGTGTCACGGTGTTTGTGGTCGCACTCCTCCGAAACTTCTTCAATTTTATTGATTTTTTTGTATACTTATTTGGTAGATATGAGAATAGGTCGTAAAGTATTTTTCATCATCCTACCCCCACCCCCCATTTTTTAATCGCAATTTTAGTATTTTTGTATGAATAATATTCAAATAATTTAATATTATATAAATAGTACATACATAGGGACGTACATACATAGGAGTCGCTAAAACATAAAGCATAAGAGTTTTTTTTGTAGATTGAACGCGGGCTAAGCCGCGGGTTCTACTAAAAATCATATAAATTCATTAATATACAGTAGATTTTTTAAAGATGAAGCATTTAAAGTTATTTTCATTATGTACATACGTAAATAACTAACCTATGTAGTTATAAACCAAATGTCACTGTGAATCACACGAGCCACGAACGTTTTTATTTTCACACCAAGGTACCCCATTCCTCTGAATAGCGGTGTAGATAAATAGAGCAAAGAGAACAATGATGCATCGACGGTTTTTTAACTGACCGACTTGTTAACCAGCGTTCTTGTGGGAAAATCGCGAAATGTGATATTAACGGTTTAACTGAGGTCCAATTAAAAACTGTTATATATGTATTTTCGTCACTCACTCGTAATAGATTTAATGGGTTCTTTGAGCAGAGGCACAATTGGATAGGCTCTGTTTTATTATTCATTATTTTTAACGACTGTCTGTCTGTTAGTAATTAACAGGTTATAAACTATATGGGTCATCACATTTAATTTCTTTATTAGTATTGCCAATTTATTTTGTGGATGTTATTGGCTAAAATTGAAACAAAAAAATATTGGAAAGCGTTTTATAGTTATTTTTCATACTGATTGAATAAAATCTTAGTATTTATTTGTAATGGTTTGTATACACCTATATATAACATATATGTATACTAGCGATTCACCCTCGCTTCGCTTCGGGTTCGTCCCTAGACAAAACAAATCTATCCCACGGGAACCGTACATTTTTCCGGGATGATATATAGCCTATAGCCTTCCTCAGTTAACAGGCTATCTAATGCAAAAAGAATTTTTCAAATCGGATTAGTATATCCTGAGATTAGCGCGTTCAACCAACCAAACAAACAAACAAACAAACAAATAAACAAACTCTAGCTAGTGTTATATAAAAATATACAAATTTCTAATTGAAAAAAATATATATTTGAATATTGATTCAATGTAGCCTACTCAGACTATTAATGTACAGCCGATTGAAGTGTATTCGACCGTGGGCTTAGTTTAATTAAAACATTTATCTGCGGTTTTCGTATAGCCTTTCTATTTGATGTGTTTATTTTTGAAATACCAGTTATTGCGTTTGAATTTGTTATAAATACTTTAATTAATAATTTTGCTTAAATGAAAATTGAAAGTGTGCATGCGTATGTATCTATGATCAATATTTTTTTGTAATGTATGTCGCTATTCTTCAAGCGTGCGAGGCTACAAGCGATTAGCAAAACGTCCAATTCTCTTTGTAAAAGATAGCTCATGGATTTCTTTTCGATATTTTACAGATAATTATTATCGAATACATTTGAGAGATTGGCGTATACAAACATAAAAAATGACAATAAAACATAATGGTTGCTCAGAACTTCGATATCGTGCGAATAACTATATGTAAAATATGAGCACAATATTTTGACATGATAGATGGACACATTTTTTATATACATTTACATTAATGGGAGATCTATTCTGCAACTTTTCAATTGTTTTTTAATAGCGACTCACCCTCGCTCCGCTCGGGTTTATCCCTACTTACGTTTTACGTTTAGTATAGATTTCTCAGAGATGAGATATTTTCCCGCAGTAAAAATATCCTATACG
Source organism: Fabriciana adippe (assembly GCA_905404265.1). Taxonomy (NCBI): domain Eukaryota; kingdom Metazoa; phylum Arthropoda; class Insecta; order Lepidoptera; family Nymphalidae; genus Fabriciana; species Fabriciana adippe. Next base: position 3,066,806 of record FR989993.1, read on the forward strand.
TTGACCCGGATTACCAACTATCATCATACCAGATTTTATCAAAACCTGTACAGTGGTTTTCTCGTGATGCGATCACAGACAGACAGACAAAAATTATAAAATCTATAGATTCGGCCTACAGAGGCCGAATCTGGCGATAATTATTATTTCAATAAGATTTTCAAAAAAATATTTAATGTACAGATTCGACTCAGAATTTAATTATATGTATAGATTTAATCTCCAATAAAAGGTACTTCTATTTAGAGCGGATATATAAATTGTAGGTATTACAATATATTAGTAATGGTTGCATAATGATCAAAGTGCGGTGTGTCGTAGGCGTGACCTATGTATCCTGGATGCTGCGCCCTACGCGCCATTGTTTGGTGCATGGCTTTATTACTCTCGTCATGACTACAAGTAACAATTGATTAAAGGAAATTAAGTTTACTAGTTATTATAATGGCGTATTTAGATATTTGAGATTTCTCAATATGTGAAGACGAAATTTTAATGAATTTTGTATGTATAAATATTATTAGGTAAAGACAAAACAGTTCAGTACCTTTTTCTGCTCTTTTTGTCAATCGATTTCTTTTTTTTTTATTTAATAGCTATTGATGAGCTTTAGTGTTACTAATAAAAAAATTGGAAACAGTTTTTTTTTTAATACAGATATGTAAATTTTATTCATATATGTTTTCCTCAAATAATCAAAATTTTTGATAATTATTATTATCCTTGAATTTCAACCACTAGACGAACACTAGTATTAATAAACGTTAATAGTGCCATTGGTGAAATAAAAAAAGGTTTAATCTATACTAATATTATAAAGCTGAAGAGTTTGTTTGTTTGGTTGAACGCGCTAATCTCAGAAACTACTAATCCGATTTGAAAAATTATTTTTGCATTAGATAGCAATTTAAACGTTTTAATTTAACCATTAACTGAGGAAGGCTATAGGCATCATATGTATATCATCCCGGAAAAATGTATGGTTCCCGTGGGATAGATTTGTTTTTGTCTAGGGGCGGACCCGAAGCGAAGCGAGGGCGAGTCGCTAGTATCTAATATCTATGTATACATACAGGTATTGCCATTAAGTCATAATGTTGCATTTTATTTAATCACATCAGAGGTATATTAATTAAACCCATAAAATTCTTCAACGACTTAGAAAACCGTTAATTAAGTTTATGATTTATATCGTGTATGACATATTTTATGTTAACTTTAAGTATCCATTTACTTGCTTATTACATATTAGCCCATGTTCATATAAAAACTTAGTTAAATACAAAATTTTAACTCAATTTCCAGTAAAATTACTCTATATAAGGGTTTTTAATAAAACTTGTAATCAAATTAAAATTAGAGCGGAAGTTGCTACAAAGTGTACGTAAATGTTTGCGACACAAACACACGATAACGGTAGGTTCTACACCGGCCCTAAATCTGTCTACATGCTGCATTATGTACTAAGTTAGGAAATATTTTTAAATACAAACATTACCAATTTCCCTAGATATATTTTCGTTGTGTTACTATATAATATATATAATAATACTAGTTTTTAAACACGGATCCACTCACGTAATACAGGTGATAAAAGTACCCTATATTACTAAGGCACGTTTAGTTTTTTACTGAAAGAACTTTTAAAACATTTTAATATACAAACGAATAAACATTTTTAATTATGTAAGTTAAAAAGTTAGGTAGGTATATCCATGATTTTTTTTTCGTGCAGTTTCAAAATAAAAAAATAACATTCACTCTCGTGAAGAAATAAAAAAAAAATCTGCTTAATTTGTATAGGATTCTTAACTTCATAAGATTTCGTAGACGGCTTTTATTTATTCGATGGATTTAATTATTCTCAAAGGTAATATGTTAAATAACATAACCTTAAATTGCTATTAAATATATAATTTTAAATTCCCATGGCTCTTGGAAGTGTTCGCAGATAAAAATTGTTTCAGTCAATATTATCTATTCTGTAGTCTTAATTAATAATAAAAAAAAACTAAAAAGTTTTATGTACTTCTTAAATCTATACGAAAATATCTGCCAATCAACATTGACAATATTACATGAGAAACCACTCATTTTAATTGCGTCACACTGTACCGGTGGTCCATTCATGTTTTGCCGCTGGGATCGGAATAATCACTAGCAATTGTTACGTGCAATTTCAATTTAAACTGTAACTCTTACATCTATCACGTAAGTGTTAATTTTTTTTACAGTTTGATTATTTCTTTTGAATTACAATATTTTATTTCATACACGCCCGAAGCAAACCATTAGCGTTTTTTGTACAAACTTTGTAAATACTCGTATGTACATTGTAGGCTTATATTAGACTAGCGACTTACCCTCGCTTCGCTCGGGTGCGTCCTTAGGTACGTTTTAATTTTTTTAAGCGAAATCCTAATTCTTTTTCTAAAATAAAAGTAGCCTAAGCTACTCCTTATAATATCCGCTATCTGCTAGTGAAAATCCCGTTAAAATTGGTCCAGCCGTTTCCGGAGAATAGCCGGAACAAACAGAGAGACAAAATTTTTAAAAATTGTGTTTTTTTAAAGGTACCTACCGTATATATTCCGTATGCATTTAGTATAAAGCTGTTATTTTAACATTACAAATAGACACTTCAATTTTATTTATCTGTATAGATTCTCCCTTTTCCTTATTAAGTTGCTAATTAATTTGAAAGTTTATTCGCTAAAAGTACGTATTTTATGTGCTGCTTGATATATGAAGAGTTCACAAATAAACGACACTAAAAATATGAAAATATAAATATAATTAAATAGGCAATTATTTTTTAAAAGTATAACATCCTGTATTACGATTATTATCGTATCCTACAAATATACTGTATAAAATATGTCCGCGTGGGATTTTGACATGAATGCTTACTGCATTCTCCTGCTGGATCGCAATGCAATCATTTGGACGAAATGTACCTATATAGGCCATATTTGTTATCTATTTGATATTTTTTTTTTAATAATTTATTGACAGAACAATAAATACAGAAAAGGCACAGTCTATACTTTTAAGTCTTGATACGTATTTTAGTTATATAAAATTATATTAAGGCAGTGGTAGCCCAATGGTAACGCGCTCGCTTGGGAAACCGAGTGAAGCGGGTTCAAATCCCGGGTCTCGCACCTCTGATATTTTCATGTGCGAATCATTTCTAACATGATTACCACTTGCCTTACGGTGAAGGAAACCTGCATGTCTGAGAGAACCTAGCAAGTTTTCGATAGACATGTGAAGTCCGCCAGCCAGCCAGTTGGCTAGCGTGGTGGACTATGGCCTGATCCCCCCTCGTATTGATGGGAGGCCCGTGCCCAGCAGCTGGACGTTAAAAAGAGCTGAATACATACATACAAAATTATATTACAAGTAATTCATGATTAAAATAATGAAGCCTCGTTCAATAAATTAAATTAGTAATTTAGTTTCAATAGTTTAGTTAAGATTGCCTTTCAGTATTTACGACTTGACCATTTGCTTTGAGTATCGCTCGATGCACCGGTATAAACAGTAGCCTTTAGCTATAGCATCTTCTATAAACGGTCTTTCACATTTACCAGTATAAGGAAATTAAGTTTATTTTGTATTTTATTAAAATTTTTAATGCATGCCTTTTTTAACTTAGGGAAATGCAAACTCGACTCGTCGGCTAGAAAAGCCAGTGCTACCCACTAAACCCAACGGGACCTCCCCCGTCTTAATGGGACGTTGCAGGATCATTTTTTATGTATTTCTGAATTAACCAAATTGACTGATTCAATCATAACAGAACAAAATTTAAATAATTAAGATAATCATTGTTCTTTAATCCTGTGTTTAAATAGGTTTTTTTGATAGTTAATAATAAAAATTCGGATCTTTTACCGTCTCATTGCTAGGCATGGATTAAAGCAGCTTTAACCAAATGGTGGACTTCATATGATTTCGAAAACTGTTTAGGTTGTTTATTTATTTATTTGCTATCTACGATATTTTCTACGCGGAATTTCCTTCACTGTATTAGCAAGTTGTAAATATGTTGAAAATGAGATACGTCCAGGAAAATTAGAAGTATGATGGACTGGGTTTTAATCCCGCTTTACTCTTGTATTAAAACGATCATGCTATCAATCAAGCTCTCTACCATTGCTATATACTTCTATCAAATAAATAGCTTATCATAATACAAGTGATTTTAGCGATTAACATTTACTATGTAGAGGATGTAACATGCGGTTATTGCAAAAAAAACTGACTCAATCAAATACACGAATTACCGTTAATGAAGCGTAAACACTTTTGATATTTAAGTTTTGCAATACATTGCAGTGTATGACCCGATTCGGCCTCATTATTTATATATAAATTATTAATTCACCTGTCAATATGTATCGGATAGTATAGGTGTGCCTTATGTTCGTATAAACGTATGGCTCATTGGTTGTACAGTCAGTTTTTTTGCTTGAGAGAAACCGTTTAGGTTTTTTGTGTTATTTTATAAGTTATATTTATAATGTTTTATTTCTTATTGCATAAAATTATTTATATATAGTTTCTGCTTTCACGGATGTTTGTAATTCTTTATTGGTAGTTGGTTTAGTTCTTAGCTCAGTCTCTATTAGGCTCATTTGGAAAAATGAATGTTGTATTCAGCCCTTTTTAACGTCCCACTGCTGGGCACGGGCATCCCTTCAATACGAGGGGAATCAGGCCATAGTCCTCCACGCTGGCCAAGTGCGGATTGGCGGACTTCACATGTCTTTCGAAGATTTGCTAGGTTTTCTCAGACATGCTGGTTTCCTTACGATGTTTGTATGATGAATGTTAATATGTAGTAAATTTTTGTAAAGAATGTATTTTAGGGAAAAGTTAATTTTAAATCTAAATTAGACGTACGGCATTAGTGTGTCTAATAAGCTTCAAAGCAGTCTAAAGCATGTGTTTATATTCTTTCCATTTATTTTTTTCTTATAGTTCGATAAATCATATACTGTTCTTGCAGTCCAGTGATTATAATAATTGTTTGGTTCCAATATTATTATTTTTAATTTGTTAAGAAAAAGAAATGTCTGGAAAATGGTTGTGCATAAAATTATGGTAAGTAAAACGATAAAAACTCTCAATTAGTAGTTTAGTCTTATTCATATCTTAATACTTAGAATAAATGTGTAAATACTCATACTATCCTACCTAGTATAAAACAAAGTCTCTTTCCGCTGTCTGTCTGTCCCTATGTATGCTTAGATCTTTAAAACTACGCAACGGATTTTGATGCGGTTTTTTTAATAGATAGAGTGATTCAAGAGGAAAGTTCAGGAGAAAAGCCGAGAAATTCAAAGATTTGTATTTCATACTAACCGTTAAAACGTACCTAGGGACGAAAGCGAGCGAAGCGAGGGTGAGTCGCTAGTGTAAAGCTTTATTTACGAGTACGGCTTATACGTCCTCATAATAGTTTTGGAAAGTATATTCATTGCTATTATAACATTGACAATATGAAAATTTGCATTGCAAATTTTTTCTATAACCAATCGCTGTGTCGAGCAATAAAATAAGTAATAAAAACAAGTAACAGCAGACAGTATGTTATGAAATAGAAAGAGCGTGCAATGTGCGATTTTACATACGTAATGAAGAAAGCGCGACTTGATTGAATGTAAAAAGTTAGTGTTTGAAAATCATTGCTCATAGTTTTCTATATCTGACTTGGGAACTAAAAAATTATAACATAATAATTATATCTTTGCGAAAAGAGTATATATAGGTAATTAAATATGTTTCAGGACGATTGACGACAATTATTCAGCGTAAACAGATCCTAAATTAATTATAGGGACAAAAATGTAGCCTAACACTTTTTATAAAATTATTAAGAATCTACTAACCACTTATCTCTAATTTAGGTTTTATATTTTATTTTTTTTAGATGCAAGGGTTATTTGTGATAAAGGAAGTAACCTTTTTTACACATTATAATTTAATATAGTTTATTGATCTTATCTTACCGTCCTTTTCTCAATCGTGTCTACTCCATTCTGATATTGGCGAATTAAAAAAATAATTTGTGCTCAACTGGCACTCTTTGAAGTCATTAATAAGAAAATTGAATTTTATTGAATTGACAGTAAAATGAATAGTCGAGATATGTTTACACAGTTATGGCTTTTGGTAATTAAGTTAGATGCTGTACGGGGGTGACATAGTCAATGTCATGATTCAAACTCCCATATAAAAAAAAGATAAAAAAAAAAGAATCAATTTTCATATAAGGCCCTTGGTGTAGAAAGTTTATGAGGAGTGAAATTTATACAAGCGCTAACTGAAAAGCGTTACTTCTCTGCGAAATGTACTAATATCTTGCGCATCTTTCACTTTGTAAGATGCTATATGTTTTTTTTTTTCTTGTGGAAGTTTCTGCTTCTTGCGCGAGTAAACTCCAGTTGTGCGTCGGAGCTTTTTTTAACCTGAATTGTAGACACGGTCCCATATAGGAATTTCCAGCCTCTATCTCATATTAATTATTCTAATAAAAAGACATGCTGCATATTTCTCCAGGGTGTGTGTCTCAGAAATCTATAACGGGAAATGCAATAGTTACCCATATAAAGTGTGAATAGAAAGTCTTTAGTAAAAAGCCCACAGTAAACTACATTACCTAAGACTAATAAAAACTTATAGTACACATAAAAATTAATATAATATATTTGTGATGTATTGAATAAATTTAAAACATTCATCTGATTGCGATGAATCTTTAAAGAGTTGTGTTCGCCTGAGAGAGTTTCTGATATAGTGCTATCAATGTACATACATATATATTTATATACAATGGATGACGCGTTAGCTGTAAAAGATAAATTTAGTTGTCTTTATCATAATACACCAAAGCGGAATCAGGCCGTGTCGCTATTGTATCTATATACCTATGTTACTGTCTCAGTGGTCTAGTGGCTAGCATATACAGCTGCAGAACCAGAGGCCCTGAGTTCGAGTCCCGGGTCGGGCTAAGTTTAGTTATTGAGTCTTTCTGATTCGAAAGTCTCAGTAACAGCCCGAAGGTGGAACGTTGACGGTGTTTATTCCCCGTGTCTCGAAGACTACGTAAAACCGTCGGTCCTACGCCTGGATCTCTTACCGATTGTGCCGAAGTATCCTCCCACCGGAGTATGAGAGTGACAGGAATAGAGAGTGCACTTGCGTCTGCGTGTACACTTGTGCACTATAATATCTCCTGCCCAGATGCTAATTATTTATTAGCACTGACCAGGGATTTATTTTTTGTATAATGCTTTATTTTTGTACCTATTTGGTTTTAGAAATTTTACTAATGATACTGTATGTTAAAAGTGTGATAACAAGAAGTTTGTATTGCATAATCAATTAGACCACTTTGATTTGTTGGCGCAATTACTTTTATATGCGAATGCTTTATAAGTGATTAATGATAGTATATATTAAAAAAATTAAATGTTATAAAAAAAATGTTTTAGCAATATAAAAATAAAATTATAAGCTAAATAATTCGTAATTAAAAAAAAGAATCCTTTTTAATAAATTAAAATAATGAATAACATGATGGGGATTCTATATAATATTCTGACTTTTTCATTCTCTACATCTAAAGTACTTGTGAAATCAGTAGACCTAATTAATATCATTATTACATTGTGCTCTACTTAATTATAACGTAATTATAATTTACTTGTGGCTTATGCTCATTCCGCTTAGGTGTGCCCCCAGATGTACATACATATGTCTACAGGTGGTATGCGTAAATGTATCTCCCAACATTAAAAAAAAAGGGTGTGCTCCCAGAGACATATTCCGACGTAATATAATATTTCGACTTAAAATCGAAAACAAATAAATAAAATAAAATCAAAATCATTGTTTTAAGGCAATAGAATAATTAAATGTTGTTATTTTTTTAAGTAATAATTAATGTTGAAACGTACTCTTGAATGTAAAACATTAGAGAATATATAATTGTTATGAAATATACTGGTAATGTATAACAAATATATAATGAGTATTTCTATTATTATTTCAATGAAGTAATGGCAATTTCAGTAAGAGCACGTAAAGGACACGAATGAAAGTGAAATATGATGATAATTAAATAATGCGTGTTGGTTGCTTTGTTAAATTATCTTATTTTTTTCTATGCAATCTTTCGTAAACAACTTAACATATGACATGAATAATTGTAATAATTTTCAAAAATTAACACTATTAGTAGTAAATTCGAACTTCTGGAGATATAGATGTAGATAGATATGTATAAATACAATTTTTTGATGATAACTACGCTTGTTTTATAGACCGCTTATCATTTCTTTCATCATCAACATTCATCCTTGTATGTTTCAAACAGAAAACAAGTAGGTAAGAGTGAAAATATGAAAATTTCTCATCTAAGGGCATAGAAGAAAGTGGTAAAGCGTGTACGCGCGAAAGCTGTCACTAACACATTGTACGATAACATTACAAATACTATTTATCTCTCGATACTTATTAAAGAACTTGATTCAAATAAGGATTTTGCGTAAAAACATGTATAAAGCGGCAAGCTTAATGAGTTTCTTTTAGGTATTATAATCACTTAGTAATTCTATACGCAATTCAAGTAGGTTTAGGTAACACAATTAGCGTGCCTAGATAACTTTGTGTGTAGTATGTCTTGATTTATTTTTAAATAAAATAAATTTTTTAAATTTTAATGATTTCATAAAACATGAAAAATATAATAATGTGAATAATACTATAAAAGGAAAATTTTATTCCCATTATTACCTACGAGAAAATATTTTTTATATTTTATATATTAAATACCTGGTCTCCAACTTTTATTTTGCTAATCTGCTAAAATATGTAATGTCGCGGATTTTTGTTGAGATCGTTTCTGGAGAAATGTTGAAATAACAGAAAAAAACCGCATCCAAATTCGTTTAGTAGTTTTCGAGATTAGCGCGAATATATGTACATACATATTATGTACGTACATTCACATGCTCGCGGGCGACTTCCACTTATACATTTGTATTTGTAAAAGATAAAATAAAGCTAACCCACTGTTGACATACTTGGTTACACAATACATAAAGCAAGTAAAAATTATTGGATTTCATTGAAGAGAGACCCTACAAACAACTACGAAGCAAACAATATTTATTTGTTCATACAAAATATATCGAATGATATAAGACGATAGAATTTCAATGAAGTAATCGAGTATTTCTCAAGACAACCAAACCCGTATAGGCCCTTTTAATAGTCCTCCAGTTACTACAGATGCGCTTGCGCATATTACATCACTTTTTCACTCGTGCTTAAAGTTATCCTTAAAAGTAAGAAAATTAGTTCGTAATTATAATAATTACAGTAATAACGTGTCGGTCTGTTTGTCAAGATGTGAGTATGCGGTCAACGTTAGTGAACTGTTTAGAATTCCACTAAACGTTTTGTGTGTTTTAATTATTTATCAGTGCGCGACTAGCCGTTGGACTTGACTTTATATTATGCGCCAGATGTTTGTATAAATTATAAATAAATAAATAAGATATTGAATTAATATATTATAAGAATTAAGTAAAGTCCTGGTCGTGGGTTCGGTTACCTTAGCGAGTAAATTTATAGATTAATCAAATAAAACGTATTTAACGCTATCGTAGATAGATTTATAAATGAAACCGTGTAAAAAGCGAATTATCGAATAAAAACTTTAAAAAAAAAAAATAAAAACCGACTTCCTGGCACTGAAAAGTAAAAAATAACTAAACAGAGGTTTTCATTTAAAATAGATACCTAATCAGATATTTTCGAAGTCGGTGTGCTTTGATTTGTATTGGCTGGCACCGACTTCGAAAATATCTGATTAGGTATCTATTTTAAATGAAAACCTCTGTTTAGTTATTTTTTACTTTTCAGTGCCAGGAAGACGGTTTTTATTTTTTTTTTTAAAGTTTTTATTTTTCCATTTTTAGTGTAGACGTAATAAGCAAGTAATTTGTAAGAAGAAAGATTTTTAATAAAAACATAATATTCGATTAAGCCATTTATTTAAAAACCGCTTGACCGATTTCGATAAAATTTATATGGGACCACCGGGGAAGAATACTCTTTGAAACAAAAAAAAAATTCCAAATCGGTTCAGCCGTCTTCGAGAAATCCGTGAACATACATAAAAAAAAAAAAGAAAAAAAAAGATTCCGACGAATTGAGAACCTCCTCCTTTTTGGAAGTCGGTTAAAAAATATGGGAACAAGTTGACTTCGGAACATAGTATTATACAGTCAGAGAATTAAATATGTACTTGTAGCTTGACTCGCAGCATGTTTAACACAGGATAATCTAATCCTAAACCTAAATAAAAAAATATTAACCTCTTTTTTGACTTCGTTGCAGTCGGGAAAAAAAAAAAATATAAAATGTGTATACATTTTCGGTAGTCAGCTTAAAAATAAAACCAACACGAAGTCCAGCTCATGACCGAAGTGTTAAATAGTGAAAGTTCGTGGATATAATACAAATCAAATAAGATAGGTGAATGACTTCTAAAAGAATGCGACATTGCAAGTTATGTAAGACGACGCTATCAGTGGGGAAAAAATATAAACTTGACTTACACGCAAATTATGTAATTAAATGAACTGTTATCTAAATTATTAAAATGCATTTTTTTTTGTTACAGGTGAGAAATCTCTTTTCTTAAAAATGTCTTGTCTGGATGCTGAGCAAATAACTTAAGGTGAGTTTATTTAATTTCATACTGATGGTTTATTTTGCGGGGGTGGGGTGTGGGGTTGGGGGTGGGGGTGTAATCTATGCTAAGTTTTGGCTCACTATTTTATTAAATAATTCTGTAAGCATAGAAAGCAGAAAATTTAGTAACAAATACCAATTACTTATAATTAGTAGTACACTATATAAATCTGTGCGGAAATCGAACTCGCACTTTTCACAATACTAGAAAATGCCAGCACATCAAGTCCGTATTGGTTAAGTTTTGAAATCATTTTTTATTTATATCAAAATATTAAGATTTCGTTGTTATTCAATAGTTACTAGGTGGAGTATCCAAATGATGCACGCAAGGCTATTATAAAACGAGATAAATACATTTTGCCCTTTTCATACTCAGCTTATTTTCTTAATCGTGGGGTTACTGACATTTAGCGTCTCATCTAAATAAGGACTCTGACATATGGTCTGGGAGACTTAATAACGTAATTGATGGATGTTTCTTTATGATATTTCAAATGTAACTTGTTTGTAAGATTTATTTCGCCGTAGGACTTTATAATTAGTATAGAAAAATATAGTGTATGCTTTACTATTTTGGGTCCAAAGATTAAGCACGAATTATAAATTTAAAATATTACTTATTTCAAATAAGAATATATTCTGTGGTCTCCATAATGTTAAATATACTAGAAAATCAGATTTAAAAGACGTTTGTAGCAAAATAATTAATAAATTGAAAAAGGCCAAATTATGGTTTTTATTATATAGAGTATACTAAAAATCTCAATTTTTGCCTGTGAAACTGTTTTGTCTCTAACTCTTTACCTATCTAAAAAAAAAACTGTTTCCAATTTTTTTTTTATTGAAAACACTAAAGCTCGTCAATAGCTACTAAACAAAAAAAAAGTAAATAGATTAACAAAAATAGGAGAAAAAGTACTGAACCATTTTGTCTTTGAATATACATATATAAATTAGTGTTCGTCGTGACCAAAATAATTATTAACGATTTGAGAAAAAAAAAACTCCTTTGAGACGTTTAAAACCTTAGTCTCTCCCGCGACTATGATTGCTGTAAAGCATTCGAAACGTCGCGCGGGAACCAAAAATCGAAATAAATCCGACAAAATGTCAAATATTCGCGTAAATCTAAAAAAGTATTATAACAACTTAGCTCAATCATGTCCTTGATTTGTTTTAATTTTTTTATAAAAATGAGTAACTTTAGAGTTGATAGTAATGAAGTTTCATTATGTTTGCAAGTGAATAAGTGCTTAAATATTTACTTTCAACAAGAGAATGCTTAGTATGATGACGGTCTTGGATGAAAGTAAGCGCGGACAGCTTATTAGTATTGGAAATAAGTTGTGGTAATGATAAATGATAATTAAATGCACGTTTCAGAGTTGTAAAGCAAAAATAGATTTAAAATTGTTATATGTATATTGTATACCTACTAGCGGCTCACCCTCGCTTCGCTCGGGTTCGCTTTTAAACATACAAAAACAAATCTATCCCACGGGAACCGTATATTTTTCCGGGATAAAAAGTAACCTATTTGTTGTTTTGATGTATGAACTATATTATTATTGTAAAGTTTCATTAAAATCCAATTAGTAATCTTTGTGTACTAAGCTGTATAAGTTACTATAGTTTTTTAACCATCTCACGGGAACTCTTTAATTTTCCGGGACGAAAAGTATCTAAGATGTTGACCGGGGATATAAGGTACCGCCATGTAAAATTTCATTTAAATCGGTCCAATAGTTTCGGAGATTATTCCGTACAAACAGACAGACAGACAGAGTAACAAAAAAATTGAAAAAAAAACTGGATTTGTTCTATTTCTTTTCTTACATTCCCCTGACTTAGGTTTTTTTTCTATGTACAGACAGACATTCGACCTCTACAGCTTTGTTATATGTATAGATAATGTGTAAGTATATCGGCATGACAATATATTTATTCATCTTTCATACTAATTCAATATACTCCCAATACTTAATAGTCTGCTTACTTTCTATCACTTGCGTGTATGTCCGTAATTATAGAGCCTTAAACACTCAGGAAAAATGAAACTCTCTTTTAGTGAAATAACATATTATAAAACAAAAATTTTATCTCTTTATAATATTGTAAGATATTATGTATACTACTTTTGGCCATGTCTGCATCTCGATAAAATACTCATAGGGGTTTGTTTAATCAAATATTTTAAAATTTAGAATAAGTTCCCATTCTGATTTTTATTTATTTAACTTGGCATTTGCTATGAGTCAGTAAAAGTTATAGTGTGAAGAAGTATAGATAGAAGTAAAACATACGCACAAAATAATTAATATTTGTATGATATTAGTATTAAAAAATTATTATCATCATGTCTAACGAGACATTCGTACGAATGGTACTTTGTAAATTGATTCAACATTAGGTACTACTATTGGTTCAAATAATTTCTTTAACATAATCCTCCGTGTCAAGGCGCTCCTGCTTGCGTGTTTTGACGCTGGCTTTTCATACCACGTTTAAATGATATCTTCATTGTATGTACTTTATTTTAGCCTTCACATTTAGGTATACGGCATTAAGTAAATGAATTGGTTATTTTGTTTATTTCTTTGATTATGTGTAATATTCACTTTAGAATAGTATTAATTTAAATTTATTTTAAGTATTGCTTTATTTTATCTTTTTTGTTGAGAAGCGGTTTATTCCATAAGAGAGTACGTGCAAAATGAGTTATCAATTTAAGTTCGTAGCGACACCCTTCAAGATTTCATCAAAATTTATCCAGGTTTTTTTTAAATAAGAATCTCATAGAATCTAAACATCTTTTGTTAAAAGTAATACTGTCGTGATATCAAAAAACATTTCTTATAAATGTAATTTTTTGTACGTCATTTCACATTAACAACTTCATAAACACGCTAAGTGAAACGTGAAGTCCATTTTGTTGAAGCTATTATATATTGCTTATTTACCACTCAAAAGAGTATTAGAAAATCTTTAATAAACTTTCAATACTTAAATGAATTAAAATACTTTATTGCTTTTTGTTTGTTTCAAAATAAATTAATTAATTTAAAATTTCCCTTATTATTATAATCTTATAATTTCGTCATGTCTGTCCGTATGGCATAGACTTTTTACTTAGATAAACAGACTTTCATAAATTGCCAAATAAATAGTGAACATACATACTAACGGCTCACCCTTGTTACGCTCGGGTTCGTCGCTAGTGAAAAATAAAAACAAATCTATCCCACGGGAATCGTACATTTTCCCGAGATAAAAGTAGCCTATGTCCTATACCAGACTATAATTTATCCCTGTGCCGAATTTTATCCAAATCCGTTCAGCCGTCCTGGCGAGATTGAGTAACAAACATCCATCCGTCCAAACTTTCACATTTATATAAAAGTAAGATTATTTAGACTTTTCTTATTTAGCAAAAAAAAAAAAACTATGCAGACAAAGTCTGTATAAACATAACTTATAATATATTATGACAGTTTTCAACGTTAGGGCGCGGCATAACGCAATAAGTAGCGTAACGCAATTGTCTCATTTGTGACAGCCTTGCGCTTTATTGTGCCTTTTCACATCCAAACAGGTTATTTCTAAATTAATTACACCTTAAGGTCATATTGTTTGGATACTTTTTAAATTTTATACGTATAACAAGTTCAATTTCAGCTCTAGTATGATAGCTGGGTCTGGCTGAACTGCTCGTCTTAAGTTCGAATTTACAGACCAATGTTTTTATAGCAATATCATGCTTTTTAAACCCTTATTGTTTCCTTATTGTACTGTTTTTTTTAAAGGATATAACTTCGGTCGCTTTAAGTATATGTTTTCATAGAAAGTAGAGTCCTCTTAGAGTTACAATACATACCATACATTACGAAGATGTATAGTGTTTTGAAAACGCATCAGGCGACTGAAATTATATGTTGGGAGCGGATTAATAGATATGGATGCGGCATTGTGTCTTCAAAAACCACATACATTGCCGTTCGCAAGGCATTTGCCTATTTTTTAACTACTTCTTGCAAATATAGTTAAGGAAAAACATCTTGAAGAAATATTACAATCTAAAAGAACTTAACTACTCTTCAAACAACATTAGACCATGACCGAATGTTACTCGAATTATTGAGGGAAAGCCCGTGCCCAACAGAGGGATTTAAAATATATATATAATATTAATATATATATATATATATATATATATATATATATATATATATATATATATATATATATTGTACTAATATGGCTAGGTTAATTTTATAAACAGGAAACACCTTGAAAAAGTTTATATTATGTATATAAATTTTAAATATTCAAATAAGATAATTTGATGGGCGGATGTTTATTGCTGCTAATTTAGAACCTCATAAATCCATAATATTACTTGTGACCCAAGGCGCGCGTTCAAAAATACAATGATCGTTCTTATAAAAACGAAGATCTGTCTGCCTACCTGGATTCGACCTCTTGACCCTTTTGCAGTTAAAGCTTAAAAAATATTGCATAGTGGTTTTTTTTTATTTTGCTCCGACTGCTAAATCCGACAAAATAAAAATATCACAATATATTTTAGGGTTCTATATCCAAAGGGTTCGGACATATATTATTAAACCTACACTAACGTATTCGTATTTCAGTCTGTCCCACTTATAATATGTACTTTTCGATGCATGTATAACTATACCCGATTTCCTAAAAATGTAATGATTTAAAAAAATTAAGGCATGCCATAACTATATGTGATTACCTATATTTTAAAATTTAAAACTCTAAAGTAAATCGAGAAACAATAAAATTTTAGGAAGTCATTCAAACTCATGCTAGATACTCATATACTGTTCCTCAATCATCAATACAGTGTGGTGGTACAGAATCCTCAGTCCAACTGGCATTAATTTTAGGAATTATGAAGTATATTCGTACCACACAACCGTTTTGAAATTAACTCTTAATGATTACATGGAAAATACATTTTAATTACAAAAAAAGAACAAAACTTCCATTTTTGTCACTGTTTTTGAATTCATTGCAAATATACTGATATTTGCTTCCATCATATCATGCCACGTGATTTTGTCAACAGGCAGTATTAAATAACAATGCGTCGTTCGTGACCCGGTTGCGTCTATTGTGTAGGCGCAGGTCTCATTGTGCACCTACCAGCGATACTTATCTGGCGCTAGGGACTATCTTATATTTTTAGTTACGAGTATGGTTCTACATATTATGTCATGACTAATCAAACCAAAGTTTTGTCATATTTGTTCTTATGCAAGTTTTATTTTAACTTAATTCGTATTAATCGTGTTATAGACGCGATAGAGTCAGACGTACGACTAAATGGCGACGAAAAGATATTTTCATCCTCTCCTCCTTAATTATGTCGTTTAAAAAACCTTATTGGGTTTATTCATTGAACTTTGACTCATATAGTAATATTTACTTAAGCTTAATTAGTAAACCATGTGGAAATATTTTTGGATTTGTCGTATTGCAGAATGTCTTAAATGTAACACAAATCAAATAAATACTCGCAATAAAAATTAATTGTCACCCATTAGTTCATTCGCGTTCTAGGGCAGTCATATTTGGTAAGTAGGATACGTATAGTTTCTCTTTAAGTTGTACTATATTTTCATATAGCATGTCTTTATATGAAGCGCAATAAAGTTGCGATTTCGTTAGTTTTTGTTTTGTAAATTTTTAGGGTTCCGTACCCGAGGGGTTCCAACGGAACCCTACTACTAAACCTCTGCTGTCCGTCCGTTCGTCCGTCTGTCAGAGGGCTGTATCTCTTGAACCGTAATAAGTAGATAGTTGAAATTTTCACAGAGTATGTATTTCTATTGCTGCTATAACAGCAAATAATAAAAATAAATAAAAATAAAAAAATACAAGAAACATTTTTTTAACATTCGTAATCGATCGTTAATATATTACGTATAAAGAGTAAAAATCATAATAATAAAAAGGACATGTATGATGGTACGGAACCCTTCGTGTGCGAATTCGACTCGCACTTGACCGATTTTTAGTATTTTTTACAACATTTTTATTAGGTGGGGCTAATCTTCTATCTTGGTCTACAATAACATTTTAAGTGTTTACACTTAATACTAAATCTCAAAACTTAATACTAGATCTTATCATAATTGTTGTAATAGTGACATTTGCTACAATTTTGGTAGGTAATTTTTTTAAAGATTTTATGCTGGGATTTGTATTTTTAAATTTAATAATATTTAGTGTTCATAATCTATCTATCTATATATATATATATATATATATATATATATATATATATATATATAAAAGTAGTGTTAGTAGTCCATTTGTAACTTGAACGGCTGGACCAAGTTTTATGATATTTGATTTTTTGGATTTCTCTTAGTCCGGAATAGGATGATAAGTATTAAAATATCAGAAAAATTAAAAAAAAAAATTATATGGCTAACGCTGGCTAATAACTATTTATATCTATTTAATACGTACCTAGCGACGAACCCGAGCAAAGCGAGGCTGAGCCGCTAGTTTTATTATATAATACTTTGAATGTGTGGGCTCAATGTTTGGAGATCACAGAATACTTTCTATGACTCATAGCTAGTTTCAAACAAATTGATTTTATAACCAAAATTATTAACTTATTCAAATCAATTAAGTTGATTTATAAATGTTCATTGACATGTGTTCTTTCAAAGTTTGGTGAATGTTTGTATTATTTTCTAAAGGATTACAAAATGTATTTAAATTGTTAGTTTCGTTACAATAATTGTAGTAATTGCTCAAATTAACTTTAAAAAATGAAATGTATGAATAATTTTTAATAACTAAATGACATAAAAATATATCAATTTATTGTGATCCAGTTTTTTGGGTTGAAATGGTTCGTAATTATTTAAACGAGTTCACATTTTAAATCTAAACAAAATTAATGTAGAACTGTAATTATTGTCTATACATATAATAAAATTCTAATTGATTCGATTCTGTATATTAAATATTTTTTTGGAAAATCTTATTGAAATAGTCGTAATTATCGATATACAGGCCAAATCTATATTTTTTAGAATTTTTGGCTGTCGGTCTATCTGGGAACGCATCACAAGAAAACCACTGGATAGATTTTGATGAAATTTGGTATGATCATAGCTAGTTATCCAAGTCAACAAATAGGATACTTTTTACTGCGAGAAAATATCTCATCTCTGAGAAATCTATACTAAACGTTAAAACGCGTCGCTAGTTAGTGTAATAATAAATAATATTAAACCAGTGCTTTAAAGTATTTTTTACATTAAAAGTTGTCTCTATCTTAATTATCCCCTGATTTTCTGAACTCTACACACTGATTAAGTATTTAAAGTTATAAGAAAATAATGTTCTTGGTTTATTTTAATGCAACCAATTACGGA
Source organism: Fabriciana adippe (assembly GCA_905404265.1). Classification (NCBI taxonomy): domain Eukaryota; kingdom Metazoa; phylum Arthropoda; class Insecta; order Lepidoptera; family Nymphalidae; genus Fabriciana; species Fabriciana adippe. The sequence goes on from FR989993.1 coordinate 3,085,012, forward strand.
TGTGGTGATATTTGACTTACAAAGCCCTATTGGCGCTTCGCTTCGTCGGTCACGATACACAATGGGATGTGAAGCAAAACCTTGACTAAATAAAGCTGTTCGTTGGTATTTTATGTATATAATAGATCTATAATCTGCGGTTTAAAGGTTCTTGGCTTACTTATTTCTGATTAGTGAATATTTTGTATATTTTTTCCGTTATATCATTGAATTTAGACTATGTAAAATATTTGATTTTATATATATATATATATATATATATATATATATATATACATACATAATAAAATATGTTAATTAATTATATTTTATTATGTATATATAGTTTTATTCAAAAAGGAGTACGACTATATCTCTGTAGAAGTGTTTTTGAAATTAATAATATAATATGTAAATATTTCTAAGCATATATACTATTAAACACTAGACTGGAATACATTGTGTATTCCATACGAATATGTTTTGGTATTAATTATTAGGTGAAAGATTAGTTACAGTCACTAGCACAATTATAAGAGAAGCAAAAACAACAACCGTTTTGTTTGTTTTACCTTCAACTTTTAAATATTTCTCTTTCGATTGAATCCCATTGATAATAGCATATAAAAGCCTTGACCGATAATTGCTAGTGATGGGAAATCACTTTCCATGAGTTCTCAAACACTTCTGCTTCGACCTTGAATGGTACTTAATTGTCTCTTTAATTGCGGTCATTATTTTGCTTATAAAGTCACAGCGTGATGCAAACTTGGGTATTGTTATAACGTGGGAATATATTTTATTTAAATAAAATAAAAAATATAAAATATACATATATATTTATAAATATAAGGGACCAATGTCCAATAAATTGAAAATACATAGAATATTTCAATATTGGAAAAAAGTTTTTAGAATTAATTATTTTCAATTTATTAACGTGGCTAAAAATTCTGAAAGCTTAGATCAAAACTTAAATTTCTTATTGGACTTAAAGTTTTCCAAAATAATAATACATATAATAAAATTGTAACTAAGCCGTATTTGTACGTTAAATATTTTTTGGAAAATCTTATTGAAATAGACATTATTATCGATACAGAGGCCGGATCTATAGTTTTTAGAGTTTTTGTCTATCTGTCTGTCTGTGACCGCATCACAGAAAACCACTGGACAGATTTTGATGAAAGGTATGGTGATAGCTGGTTTTCCGGGTCAACATAAAGGATGCTTTTTACTACGAGAAAATATCTCATCTCTGAGAAATCTATACTAAACGTTAAAACGTGTCGCTAGTTAGTGTTATAATAAATAATATTAAACAACTGCTTTCAAGTATTTTTTGCATTAAAAGCTGTCTCTATCTTAATTATCCCCTGATTTTCTGAACTCTACACACTGATTAAGTTTTTAAAGTTATAAGAAAATAGTTTTCTTGGTTAATTTTAATGCAACCAATTACGGATGTGGTGATATTTGAGTGAACTAGATGCGACATTTTGCATTATTTTGCAGGCATAGTTTATAAAGAATGCGCTGTGTGATATATTGTCGCGGTCGACAGAACGAAATTGGTAGGATGTAGGACACTACAGAGATACATCTTGTGGTTTCTGTGGGTTATAAAAATATTTTTTTAGAGTCACATTTGAGTAAAGTGAATGCGGGTCACTAATAACCTATCATTTATAGAGCGATCTGTATAACCTTCAATTTAATAAACTGGTATTCTGCACATACGCGTGTCTATATATATATATATATATATATATATATATATATATATATATATATATATATATATATATATATATATATATATGTATATATATATAAATGTGTATATATATATGTATATATATATATACACTCTACATGTACTGTTTCAAATACTAAACTCTATTTGTGCTGTCAGTTATTAAAGGCCATGAACATAATAATTAATTAGTTGCGAAATCAATAACAATGCATGTGGGACAGCGGGTCGCTTTCATCGTCCGTATCTGTCGATCACGATCAACCGCACCTTTTTCGGGCTCAGCAATTCTATATGTTAACGCTTTCGAAAATAATAACATTGTAAATAACGCAGTAGCTGTTATGATAGTTTAGGAGTTCAGTGGAAGTATTTGTGTATTGTGTTTAGTAGAAAAGTGTGATGAACCCTAAGTGTAGGTAAATAAAATCTAAGTCTATTCATGACAACATAAAATGAAAATAATCGAGTTGAAATAATCAAAATTTTAACAAATGTAACATTTTTTATATTCTTTGTTTGAACTGTTAAAACCCTTATTAGAAAATTTGGTAGTTTTCAATTCAACTTTCTTGTTAATGGCTTCAAAGCTTGCCAGTTGAGTACAGATTACTTCGCCAATGTTACGTAGAAAGATAGTTTTACTTTTCAGTTGATTGTATTTCAAGTTTTTTCAGACATTCAGACAGATTTGAACTCAATTTATATAGTAATATTTGAGGCTTGGTCATAAAAACACAAAGCCATTCTCATATTCAATATTTTTAATAAATAAATATATAGAATACTAGCGCGTCACCCTCGCTTCAATCGGGTTCATCCCTAGGTAGGTTTTAAGGGTTAGTATGGAATATAGACTATATAATATATATTATATACGTAGGTATGATTAGTTTTTGTGGGTTGTATTATAACGTGTTTTCCCGTGTCGCTATCCAGCCCTCCAACTATCTTCACACAAAAAATCATGCCAATCCGTCACTTTGATTCGACGTGAAAGAAGGACAAACAAACACACTTTCACACTTATAAAATCAAGTATCGGTTTTATAATATTATACTATCGACAGATTGTGTATAAAAGCCTTATTAGTATATACATGTAAATGGACACAGGCTACTTAGGTTTTAATTCGGTTTGATTTCCCAATTCGATCACGTGTGTAATCGGATTGCCTAGAGTTTGGTGTATGTCGAAATATATGCTTTGAGAAATTCATTGGAGCATAATTTATAGATTATATGCGTAATGCATATTGATCAGTGTTTTGACTTTTGACTGTTGATAACTGTATCTGATTATTTGCTAATGTATAAGATATAATCTGCTCTCACTTCATTCAAACTCCAATGGTGTAGGACCTTGTGAAATGTCTGTGTCGATTAATTATTTTCTTATTATGTTCTACTTTTTAACCGACTTCCAAAAGGAGGAGGTTATCTACCTAAACGTCAAGACGTCTCTATTATTTTTTATGTATACATTTGATATATGTTATTTTAGTTGACTCCCAAGGAGGGTTGATGACATACGCGGCCGGTCGTAAAACTTTTGCCAAATATCAGCAATACGGAAGATGTACTGCGCCAACCCTAAGTGATTGGGAAATGGGCACGGAGACGATGATTTGATATGTTATATAATATACACCTAATTTAAATTTTAATTATTGGTTTAATAATAGTATAATTTTGAATGCCTCGGTGGTGTAGGGGCTAGCATATACGGTTACATAACCGGACGTTCTAGGATGGAGTCCCAGTTTCAGCCAAGTTTAGTTATTGAGTCATCCTATTAAGAAAGTCTTAGTAACAGTCCGGAGTTGGAAAGTTGGTGGCGTTCCGTCCCCGAGTTTCGGAGAGCACGCAAAGACGTCGGCCTTGTGTGTGCCTTTAGTAATAGGTACTTGTTGAGTAGTCGTCCCACAGCCCACCATATGAGAGTGACAGGAATAGAGAGTGCACTTGTATCTGCGCGCACACTTGTGCATATAATATCTCCTGCGCACATGGCTAGTCTCAATTAAATTGGCCGCCGTGACCGACATTGGTTGGGAGAACATTTATATACTAATTTTCTTTTAATAAAATATTTTTAGCATTAATTCAATATTTTCAAATATTATGCTATCAATACATGCATATAAAAATATCAACAATCATCTTTTCATTACTCATGGGTATTAGGTAGATACGAATGTGTCATAGCTCTTTAACTTTATTTTATTTACATATAATAGAGCAATAAATTTAATGGGTAATTTAATACAATGGGGCTGGATGATACATACATCTGCAGTCGACGTATGTAGGCAGATGAAACGCCATTCCATCTTCTGGGGTTGTGTGGACCTTTAATGCACAAGCGCAGTAGGTACTCATCTAGGAAAACAAGCTCAAGCCCAGATTTTCTAAGCCTAGGTGAAATAATAGTACATGGGAAACATAATATAATAGAGCTTTTTGTTTTTTGTTTTTTTTTTTCATAGTGTCAAATCTTATGTATTAAAGTGAAAATACGTACAGGCAGATATTATATATAGATATTTTTATTAAATAAACTTGATTACTTGATCTAAATACGTATTACTTTTACGGGCATATTTTCAATCTATAAAGGCTTCCACACCGGTACGGTTTTAACTTTAATATAACTTATTTTTTTTACAATGCACACTCATTCCACTATTATATTCGTATATATATATATAGCGTAAATTAAATATGTATTAATGAAAATCTGCAAATAAATAAAATAAAAAATATTTAACTTTTTTTTCTACCTTAATATAAACATTTTTTTTTTGGAACTTAGCAAAATATGTTTGTTATAGATTATTTTGATTTCGGGTAAACTAAGACAATAATCAAATGGGCAAGTACAGTTATTTCTCGCTTCCTAAATGATAATGTTCTTGTTATTATTGACTTAATTATAAAATTGAAATAAAATTAACAGTAATACGTGTATTTGTTTCTATAACTGTATACGTACACGACGTGTGTTTGACGACACGTTTGGCTCAGTTTGTTATGATTCTACTTGCTATGTCAGCGGTCGCAGGTTCGAGTCCCGCTGGTGGCATTCATTTGTGTGATGAGCACGAAAGATTGTGCTCCAGCCATGGGTGTTTCTATTTATAATATGTATTTATTTAAAGTTATATATGTGTACACTACACTATCTGGTATCCATAACACAAGCCTCATAACTTACCATGGACCTAAATGGTGCTGTGTGTTTATGTCCCAACATATTTATTTATATTTATTTACATACAAATATGTACGTAAATACGTGTTTACTCAGTTTAAACATTTTCCGCAGGTAAAACTCATACAACATTTGCTCGTAGACTCGATAGCTAGTTCAATGTCTTCCTAAACCTTTCTCACGCGATCAAAAGGAATGCACAATACAGTATACAGTTGCAATGCAAATGTTCATTAATTACATGTGTATTGACTTTCAAATCATTACCTTACAGAGAAAGAGCGCTAGATCCAACTATTATATTGAGAATATGTCTAGAGATGCCTTTGTGCGTTACTAAAGTGCAAATTAAGTAAGCTAAGAGTATAAGAGTATGTGTCTCTCCCGTGACCATGATTGCTGTAAAGCATTCGAAACGAGGGGAACCAAAAATCAAAATAAATCCGCGAAATAATCCGAAAAGGTATTAGGTAGTTTAACAAATATAATATGTTGAGGCATTTACCTCAAGGATATAAATAAAATAACACCTCTGAGGATGGATTATTTAGTTTTTATAATTTATCAAAGCCCGTGTACCTTTTCCTTAAAAATGTATTATGCATCGTGATTTTTCATTATTTTGCAATAATATCGTTAGGTTATTCATCATTCTTTACATGTGATATTTGTTAACATTTTAGATAGTTCATTAATCAAATGAAACTTGTAACCGGTCTGCCCTTGATAGTCGAGCGATCATTCTTTGTAAAACAGTCCACTTGTCATGTAGGCATAGGCATTCAGATAAGATATTATACTCTCGCTCTTATTAGAATGCTGCGAAATAATACGAATAGGATTGGAAATATTTTTTATAACGCATCCAATTAACTTTTATTTTGATTGAACTATTGTTTGAACTTTAATTTGCTTTTAATTGGTAAGAAAAGCTAAGGCATTAAGTAGTCCCTGATTTATTTTCGCTATGTATTTCTATGGCTGTGCTGTAAATAAAAATACACATTTATATATGTATGTACATATGTAGGAAACAAATTAAAACATAACCTTTGTTTTATTGGTGGTTATAGTTTTATATTTAAAGCGTAAGAAGTATGTAGGTTTTTTTCAATTTTTCATAAATCAAACGTTTTGTAAAGATCTATTTCAATGATTTATATTTTATTTTTGAATGTATAAATTGTATCGGTTATTTCCTTTCGATTCATGCAAACACATATTAAGAAATCTATGAAATTTATCTAGAGTCTGGTCTAAAATGCAAAGCGGGACAGTAAAGATTAGTATAAACGTGCAGTACTTGTCGTTTACACAGCTTAAGTATTGAAATTAAAACAGGTCGTGCCAGCTGTATGCAAATACCATTAATAGTTACGTACAAGTGTGATTTATCGGGGGCTATTCCGTTATTGTGAATTAACAGGCCTTCATTATGTTTAATTAGAGGTTTTTATGCTTTTTTGAGCTTTTTTCAAAAAGAGGTAGAGCTTTAAAGGAATTGTTATGAGTTAGAAAGAAACGAAAAATTTTGACTTATATTGTAATTTTGATAAGGTGTCGATTTATTTGTCCTTATTAAAAGATAAGCGCGCTGGGCGCTTTGTGATTTTTAGAGTTTACTAGCATAACCTGCAGCTTCGCTCGCGTTCAAACTATCGGTCGCTACCAAACTTCACAGGATCATCCGCGTACCGCGGGGCTAATCTGAGTATTGCCTGAAAATTTCATTAAAAAATACATTAAATCACTAATGTTTTTAACATTACACACACTACCATGTATTTGATACACACACGCATATATACTCTTTTGTTTATTGTTAAAGTCTGTGGTCAAATTGAGAATAGATTAATATTGTAATATACGCAAGACAATAAATATATAACTTAATGAATTATGGTTGATTATCAACCACGCGGCGATCACTAGTTATTATTATTATACGTACTACAGGGGTACGCATCTCAAAAATTCAGAAAAGGAATTACGAGTAGGTTACTACTGTTCCTTCCATGTCGTACCAAACTACATATGATTTAAAGTGAACGTAACGCTTCCGCGATGCAGCTTACTAGTAACGCCATCTGTACTGGACTTTGAACTTGCAAAATTTTTCTCAATTTAGTATCTAGACTAGATTCTAGTATTTCTTAGCTGAAAGGTTTAATGAGTCGGTGTATTAATACGGTTTTTATTATAAGATATTTTTATTTAAGTAATTAAGTAACAATTTATGACGGAGTTGTAGTATAGATGCTTCCATGGATAGGTACCTACTGAAAAATCAATAGTAAACCCAACAATTTATTACATTACACAATTTATATGATACTAGCGAGTAGCGAGTTACCTTTGCTCCGCTCGTGTTCGTCCCTACTTCGTTTTAACGTTTAGTATAGATTTCTCAGAGATGAGACATTTTACCGCAATAAAAAGTATTCTATATGTTGACCCGGATAACTAGCTATCATCATACCAAATTTCATTAAAATCCCTCCAGTGGTTTTTCCGTGATGCGGTAACAAACAGACAGACAAAAATTCTAAAAACTATAGATTCGGCCTCTGTATCGTTAATAATATCTATTTTAATAAGATTTTCTAATTAATATTTAATGTACAGATTCGGCTTAGTTACAATTTTATTATATGTATAGATAAAAGCTTGTCGCGAGATTTACCTACCTATTTTAAATATTATATTTTTGTTTATCTACACAGGTATACAGATGATACAGGCTACTTTTTGTCGTAAGAAATTAGTTTTATGCAAAATCTTACTTGGAGAGAAATCACTAATAGTTATACTGAAATTTCAGTCTTGTCCAAAAACGCTTAGAGTTCTATGTCAAGAATTAATTAATCGGCAATATTAACTTTATTTTCGAAGAGGACTTAGTGATATTTTTATGTTATACTAGTGACTCACTTTCGCTTCGCTCGGGTTCGTCCCTAGATACGTTTTAACTGTTAGTGATTCCCAATCAAAATAAACAGTTCAGAACTTTTTCATTTTCCAGCTGTTTTTTTTTTAGTTTTCGCTATTTTTTTTAATATTTAAACCACCCCTGACACACCCCCCAACAAAACAAAAAAAAAGAATTATTCAAATCGGTCCAGCCGTTTCAGACTTTTAGCGAGACTAACGAACAGCAATTGATTTATATATATATATATATATATATATATATATATATATATATATATATATATCTAATATATAAAATTCTCGTGTCACAGTTTTCGTTGCCATACTCCTCCGAAACGGCTTGACCGATTTTGATGAAATTTTTTGTGCTTATCCGGTATCTATGAGAATCGGCCAACATCTATTTTTCATCCCCCTAAATGTTAGGGGTAGTCCACCCCCAAAATTTTTTTTTATTTTTTTAGACAAAATTTTTAATTTCTATTTTTTTATGATACAACATACAAAAATACATACAATCCTCAATTTTCACCCTTCTACGATCAACCCTTATTTTTTAATAGCCATTTTAGTAATTTAATCATTTTTCCTCTCCGGTCGAAAACTGATCAATCGTCATTTAATGCAAGCTAGGGACGAACCCGAGCGAAGCGAGGGTGAGTCGCTAGTATATATATATATATATATATATATATATATATATATATACAGCGGATGGATATGTCATAAAAACGAGTACATTTTGTAATGTCCATTAACTTTTAATACATATGCTGGTATGCAATATCACATTTAAACCCCAGAGGCCTATAGTTCTAAGAAAGTCGAACCCAGCCAATGTAATACCATGAATAATAATGCACGAAAGCGCGTGCCGGAAGTGAGGAGAAATTATGTCTATAATACAAACACACATATATAGTTAATAACTAGTGTGTGTAATCAGTGAATTGTAGTATATTTATTGTTACATTTTTAATTTATATAATTTCTCCAAACATTATTTTTGATATTTTACTAATGTTATTGGATATAATTTCTGCAAACATTTTTTTTTCTAATGTAATAAGTTTAATGATTTAAAAAATCACACAATCGTATATAAATGCGAAATTTTGTATGTATGTATGTGTCTGTTTGCTTGTTGGCTGGACAGATTTGGATGTACACGCATAGTACGTGGAAAAAACAATGAACTGGAGTAATATATAGGCTACTGTTAGTAAGCGAAGCGAGGGTTAGCTACTAGTTAATTAATATTTATTATCTGTTTTAATCAATATTTCATACATGAGATATGTATTAGGAAAAGTAACTAAGGCATGCGCTAATAGTATATTTTTTATTCCCATCGAACTTATTCGTGTGGGAAAATAGTATTTTTTAAACTATTCTTTATAATCGGAAGCCCAGGCTAAAGTTGTGCAATTTCCACATAGAATTAAAAATGGATTGTTTATCCTGTTTTCTATCATTTATTTTGTTCACATAGTAAATAAATTATATGCTATCATCATTTTACATTTTTACCTATTACCATGAAAGTGATTGACTACAATTGATGTAGTTTTTACTTTTCGACAAAAACTGTTGGCTAATACGGAAGAATCAGTAGTATTATTGTGAGAATTATTTCTCTTTATTGTCTAAAGAATTATCTTGCATGAAACCATTCTCAAACATCGAAAAACAAGTTTCAAATGAATTGTGACAATTTGCATAAATCATTTCACTGTATTTTGTGTTTAATAGATGCAATTTTTGATTGAGAAATATTTTTAGCATGTTTTCTTTGGATTTTTTACCGGTTACTGATCGTACTAATTAAAAACAAGTATAAAGTTCTCTTGATCTGTTACATCATTGTTGTCCAATTTATTGGCAATTACGGTGCTTATTCATTTAAATATTTAAATATAATACATTTTATTTATAGGTAAGGTTTATATTTAACTAGCAGAACCCGTGGCTTCGCTCGTGATTAAACTACGAAAAATACGTCCAAGGAATAAAAAGTTTCATACAAACTTTTATCCTCTATTTCACCCCCTTGGGGGTTGAATTTTGGAAAATCCTTCCTTAGTGAATGCCTTCGTCATAAGAGGAATACGTGTGCGAAATTTCAATTTTCTAGCCTTAAGGGTTTGGCCTGTGCGTTGATACATCAGTCACTTTTGCCTTTTATATACATATATAGATCAAGATCTAATTTCACTCGATCAAGATCTAATTTATTATATAGAGCAATTATATTGCTCTATATAATAAAAAGCAGATAGTTTACTAGCAGAGTACGTCGAAATATAAAACAATATAAAATAACGGCTAACTTAATAATGTAGTCTAAATATGTCGCATCGTAAAAAAATCACTCTCATCATTCATTTTTCGGGTTTCGTACTCGAATGGTGTCAACGGAACCCTATTACTAAGCCTCCGCTGTCTGTCCGTCCGTCTGTCAGAGGGTATCTCATGAACCGTAATAGGTAGAGAGTTGAAGTTTTCACAGAGTGTGTATTTCTATTGCCACTGTAACAACAAATAATAATAATAAATAAAAATACAAGAAACATTTAACTACATATAAAGAGTAAAAGTCATATTAAAAAAGTACAAACCCTTCGTGTACGAATTCGACATGCACTTGACCAATTTTTCATTTTTCATAAAGAACCAAAAAAGTATTACTTCAATAATATAATGTCTTGCCATAACTCAAATACGCATCGTTTTCTAACTGACAAAAATAAAACTTTAACAATTTGTTTGAATATAAAACCTCTAGGCATTTATAGTAGGCTGATACATAATCTATACAGATAAATAAAGTTGAAGTGTTTGTTTGTAATGTCAAAATAATAGCTTTATACTAAATGCATATGGAATTATATACGGTACTTATAAGAAAAACACAATTTTTAAAATTTTTGTCTGTCTGTCTGTCTATTTGTTCCGGCTATTCTCCGAAACGGCTGGACCAATTTTAACGGGACTTTCACTGGCAGATAACTGATATTATAAGGAGTAACTTAGGCTGGTTTTATTTTAGAAAAAGAATAAAGGTTTCGCTCAAAAAAATTAAAACGTACCCAGGGACGAACCTGAGCGGAGCGAGGGTAAGTCGCTAGTCCATACTAAAGTGGTACATTCTAGTAATGAAGATTTATAGGAACTTTAATTACTTTACTCTATTGAAGATAAAATATTAGAAATATTATTTATTTTCCTAACAAATCAATACAACATGATTTGTGTACGCCCGCCATTCTCCTGGTGTCGATTTTGCTGTAGGCGACGTATGTAGATCATGCGATAGTTTTGTTGTTGTACCGTCAACAAAATGTAAATACATGATATTTATATAGTACGCACATTTTACAAAAATACCCGCATTTATTTACATGATAATCCACCATTATATTAAATCAACATTATATTATACACATAGAATATCACGTTTCTGTAAGTAATATAATTTATAATAGTAATATAAAATCATAGCTGAAATTAAAATAAACACTATTAGAAAATGCTAACGACTTACCCTTACTTCGTTCGGGTGCATCCATAAGCTTGAATGATTTAGGAACGCATAAAAGACAAGCATCCAAAGAAAAATTCTTTTTTTTTGCGCCAGAAACCTTCGCCTATATACCTACAAGGTAACCCACCAGTTCCATCACAATCAGAACAAAGGTTTAGTACCTATAAATGTCAAACATACGGACATTCATTTTTATTTATATAGATTTCGTTTATTCATAACTAAAACATTTTAGCTATCTACTTTTTTTGCTAACCGTATATCTGATTGTATGGCTATTATTGTGTTACAGATTTTTATCTCTCTAGTTCAGCCCGCGGCTAAGATCCCATTAAACTTTGATTCTGAAGGCGTCTTATTGTAATTATCGCAACGAAAGTTATTTATGGATACACTTGTATAACGATTTGTATTTATTTGTTCGTATTACGCAGTATCTTGTATCATGTCACTTTATCTTCAAACATAATTTTGATTTATTTTTATATATACATATTATACCTATTCGTAATATTGTTACGTGTATTCACAAAGCTTCCTTTCACCATATTGTTGTATGTACATATTTATTTTAGTTTTTCAATTTTTACGTGATGGGAATAGAACGTAAGTGATAAGATTTAGCCTAAATTTTAGTATTTCCATTTAAAACATACTAATCGTTGTTTTAATACAATTTTAGTTAGTAATCCATAAAAATTAACTTGTTTATATACTCGTATGATACATTATAATATTTACAATGAAAAAAATACGGGGGCAATGAAATATTTACCATTATCTAAAAGTACGTAAATATTCTCTTGCATTTGTAGGAGGTGGCTTTTCTCAGGTGCTAAAATGAAATTTCATAACACTCAGGGATATTATAACACAGAGTGTAACCTGACTTCCTTCAACATAACATATTACGGTAAAGAAATAACCCTTATACCTTACATTTAAAGTTTAATTTGTAGTAAAAATGAATTTCTTCATAACTTTACTCACAGGGATATCAGATTCAGTGCGCTTCGGTGCTTGGGCTTGCAGATATCGATTACATTGTGCTATGCAATTTTGCTGTGAATGCCCTTTGCTAGGGAAAATTAAGCAGTAAAACACTACTTTTGAATACATACTTCGTTCGTAGGAAGTAAACAAAAAGTAATCTCTGTGCTTGCTTCGTATATCTGGCATAAAACATATACGTATCGTATACTTCTTACCCTTATATTCTAACAAAATACATAACAATATATTATATGTAGTTTAGTAAAATAAATTAAAATTAACATATTATGTACTGTATAACACGTATAATAGCAAAAAGGTACAGTTTGTGTAACATAATATTTTTTTTTATTGAGATAGTTAACGATGTTACTGTTATAATTTATGCTTTACTACAAAATCCAAGAAAAGGCTTTAAGAGTTATCGAGGCTTAAAGTTAAAAATCTAAACTATTCTAGAGGAGATAAATCATAATTGTTTTATTGAATTCCTAACAGAACCTGCGGCTTCGCTCACGCTAAAATTATAAAAAAAACTAAAAAGGTAGGTTGCATACAAACTTTCATCCTTTATTTTACCGTTGAAATACGTAACTCATTATTTTTTCCGTACTCAATTCATACGAAATTGCTTGCAAATATGTCCAAGGAATAAAAAGTTTCATACAAACTTTTATGCCCCATTTCACCCCCTTGGGGGTTGAATTTTGAAAAATCCTTCTTTAGTGGATGCCTTTGTCGTACGAGGAATAGGTGTGCGAAATTTCGATTTTCTAGCCTTAAGGGTTTTGCCTGTGCGTTGATACATCAGTCAATCACTTTTGCCTTTTATACTATAGAATATCTTAGTTAAATTCTAGATCAAATTCTTAAATTATCATATCTATATGTATGTATGTATTCAGCCCTTTTTGACGTCCCACTGCTGGGCACGGGCCTCCTTTCAATACGAGGGGGATCAGGCCATAGTCCACCACGCTGGCCAAGTGCGGATTGGCGGACTTCACATGTCTTTCGAAAACTTGCTAGGTTTTCTCAGACATGCAGGTTTCCTCACGATGTTTTCTTTCACCGTAAGGCAAGTGGTAATCATGTTAAAATGATTCGCACATGAAAATATCAGAGGTGCGAGACCCGGGATTTGAACTCGCTTCACTCGGTTTCCCAAGCGAGCGCGTTACCACTGGGCTACCACTGCCTCATATCTATATACTTATCATAAGTTAGTATAACTTAGTAAGTAGAAATCAGTGAAAGCCTTGGTAATTGCTGATATAGTATGAAAATATGTAATGTATTATGTGTAGATGTATGTAATATCATTGCACAAAAGAAGCCGCCACTGTAATATGTGATCTCACATGCGACGTCGTGTCGTGAATCATGACAGCACGCGGCCATCATAAAGAAATTGAATCACTCATTGAATCTTATAACCTTCGATAATTATAACAAGTTGCAAGTTAATGTTTACGTTGATGTATTTATACATTAATCTAATTAAAAAATCTTCTGAAAGTGTATTTTTATATGCTAATATTTAAAAACAGTTAAAAATTACAGCGAAATAAATTGCTTTGTTTTTTTCTTAGTAGTGCGGTCATTAGATGCTCAAAACGGGGGTTACCTTGAAAGATTTATGGGAGCTACTGTATATTAAAATCTATAAAATCATCAATTTTCAAAACTCCCGGTAAACTTTCCAAGTAAAACTACCAAATGTCTGGACTGTAAGCATCTTACCTTATGGTGTTATTTAATGGTACAAGTAAACCAGAGTCTAATTCAGAGAGCAGGATAGATGTTCAGTTAATTATTTATCATTAAGAATCGTTGATACATTACAAAGAAGTAAACTAGCAAACAAAACTTTCACATTATAAGTTAAGATTTAACTTTCTAATTAACTTTTATTATTAAAGTTTTCTTCTTAAATGTCTAATCATAATCAATATTTGTAATAATAATCAATGTTTGAATAAACAACAACTAGTTCGAACAGTCGCTGCAGTCTTATGCAACTCGCGCTTATATCCAATACAAATAATTGCCACCTATTGTCCGAACTATCCAGCCATTACATGTTTAAATATTATATAAAACAATTTTGTAATGTTTTTTGTAACTACTAATACTCGGTATGAAATTGAATGAAAAATATATATCTTACATGATGTAGAAATTATAATATGGTCGCAGCTTTATTTAAAGAATTTGTTAATGTATTGTGTCGTTTTAATAGCTTTTAGAATTGTTGACTTAAAATAATGACGACACGTTTGCCTCAGTTTGTAGTGACCCTACTTGCTGTGCCAGCAGTCGCGGGTTCGAGTCCCGCTGGGGGCATTCACTTGTGTGATAAGCACGAATGTTTGTACTCCAGTCATGGGTGTTTATATTTATAATATGTATGTATTTAAAGTTATATATGTGTAGTGTATCAATATCTGGTATCCATAACACAAGCCTCTTAGCTTATCATGGAACTAGATGGCGATGTGTGTTAATGTCCAAAAAAAATGAATAAGAGGCAGCAAAAATGTATGTTTTATGGGTATATTTCGATAACTTAAATTATATCATGTATTATTTTAATTTAATATTTAATCAATCTTTGGATATATGAAAAGTCATTATAAATTTTGCATACTTATCGAATGTATTTCGCGACACAGGCAGTGTAATCATACTAATATCATAAATGCGAAAGTTTAAGTAGCGAGAGTGCTTGTTACTTTTTCATGCTGTAATGACGAATGAGTAAATCAAGGGTTTGAAGCAAGATTTTAAATGGAGATAGCTTTTACTTGGATTAACACATAAGAATACTTACTTACGTGTACTTTTTTTCATCGACAAATAGCCACGTGTAAAAATTACTATTAGTAGGCTGGCTAAGAAAGTTTTATTAAATAACGTTTTTTATGGGATCTCACTCGGACTGTAACGCTGACAATTGCTCTCTTAGATTTACGCGAATATTTGACATTTTAAATAAAACTATCTTTTGTCTTTCCTATGATAATTACTATACATAATTGCTGTAAAGTATTCGAAACGTCGGGAACCAAAAATCAATATAAATCCACGAAAAAATCAGAAAAGATAGTTTTCTTTAAAAGCTGACAATTACCTTTATAGTTATTTTAATTGTGTACATTTAATATCTAATAAAACCCTTCGAAGCGAAGAATTCCACATGAATATATTGTGCATGTAGAGTCGCGGGCAAAAGCTAGTTTTCGGTCTAAAAAATATATCGAAGAAACCGGCGAATATGTCATAATCCCACTAGTAATCACCTATGGTAATATTCTTAGAAGCGATAAACCTAACAGTCCTTCTAGTAATTTTGGGTGCAACAGAATTCTATACACGACTGCCTACGTATGTATGAATTATAATGATGATTATCACGAAATACTCGATAATGCCGATCGTATTCTCCAATACGTGACTAGCTACGGTTGCATACCAACTATTACTACTGCTTCTGATCGTCACCTTGAATGTGCACGCACTTTCTAAGATAATCTTTGTTATTATTTAGCGATTATTAGATTATAGTCGGCTTCAGCTAATTATACGTGATTATTGAGTTGTTGTGTTATATTATGATACGATGTATTTAGCTTTTACCTGCGATCAACTACATATTAAAAGTCATATCTATATTATATTAGTTATTTTAAAAAATATGAAGTTATTAAGAAAAAATGAGATATTTTCCTGCAGTAAAAAGTACCTATCCTATATTTTGTTCCAAATAGCCAGCTATCATCATACCAAATTTCATCAAAATCTGTCCCGTAGTTTTCTCGTGATGCGTTCCCAGACAGACAGACAGACAAAAATTCTAAAAACTAAAGATTCCGCCTCTGTATCGATAATAATGACTATTTCAATAAGATTTTCCAAAAAATTGTAATGTACAGATTCGACTTAGTTAGAATTTTATTATATGTATTGAAAATCATTAATTATTAATAATTTTATAAATATGTATGTTTTTAAACTTATATTTCCTTTTAGTGAAATCAAAGTGACCGACTAATGTATTCATAGAATAACGCTGTTATATCGGTTAAACGAAGTTCATGAGTTTTGTGTTTGCCCTTCCCACGGACCCTAACTTATTATTTACATAACACATAAACCTCCATCCTGACACCTACGCACAACTTTCGCTCATAGTTGTTTATATTTGATGGTGTTTTCTAAATTTTACATTATTTATAGGTAGCTAGAAATTATTTAAATTACATAATAACTTTACATTTTTAATTTATTAGAAAAAAAAAAATTATATAGCAATATTTTCCACTGTGCTATTTATTTCGCACACTCTATCTCAATCGATTTAGTTATTTTTTATGAATATTATAATAAATCTGAAGGGAATTTTATGTTAAAACGTGTCAGCAAGTTAGCACGTAGAGGTCAGTCTCTACAATTGATAGCCAAAGACACAGTTGCGAACAAAAGATTACTATATATTTTAGAAAGCCATTTTTATTTTTAATTTACGTCTCAATGTTTGTAAACATTTGTTCGATGGCTTCTGATTGACGTAGCGATGACTAGAGTGAATTTATCTATACATATAATAAAATTCTAACGAGTCGATCTGTACATTAAATATTTTCTGGAAAATCTTATTGAAATAATCATTATTATCAATACCAAGGCCGAATCTATAGTTTTTAGAATTTTTGTCTGTCTGTCTGTTACAGCATCATGAAAAAACCAATGGAGGGATTTTAATTAAATTAAATATAGGATAATTTTTACTGCGAGAAAATATCTCATCTCTGAGTTAAACTTTATAAGGACAAACCCGAGCTGAGTGAGGATGAGACGCTAGTATATTGATAAAATACTAAATGGCGTGTAATATTATGAATATTTTTATTTTCTATATTATGTACCTACTAGCAGAACTCGCGGCTTCGTTCGCGATTAAACTACGAAAAATACGAAATTTCATGCAAATATGTCCAAGGAATAAAAAGTTTCATACAAACTTTTATCCCCTATTTCACCCCCTTGGGGGTTGAATTTTGAAAAATTCTTTCTTAGTGGATGCCTTCGTCATATGAGGAATACGTGTGCGAAATTTCAATTTTCTAGCCTTAACCACGGTAAAGATATAAACATTACCGTGCCTTAAGGGTTTGGCCTGTGCGTTGATACATCAGTCAATCACTTTTGCCTTTTATATAATAGGATTATTAAAATTTTTATAGCAGATACGTTTAAAAACGGTTGTAATTGAACTTTTATTCAATTTATAGGTATAATTCTCAAATCCTTTCGCGACATAATCACGAGCGTGCGAAGCAACGGCGGTCACACGACCATTAAGCCATTGTTTAGCTCATTTAATTACCATTGCTGAATTCACGCAAATAATAAACTATTTTTAAATCAAACTCTTAATCTCTTGACATATGAACTTACTTCTTAGTCGAAGGTTAGGAGTTCGATTGTACTTAGAATGTTTGAGTGTTTAGTCTTATTTATTAGAAACGAAAACGCTAC
This sequence comes from Fabriciana adippe, assembly GCA_905404265.1. Classification (NCBI taxonomy): domain Eukaryota; kingdom Metazoa; phylum Arthropoda; class Insecta; order Lepidoptera; family Nymphalidae; genus Fabriciana; species Fabriciana adippe. Next base: position 3,102,970 of record FR989993.1, read on the forward strand.
CTTCGGAACTCTCAGCAATCATAGATGTAGAAAGCGAAAGAAGGAGAAATACAAAGCGGTAAGCGGTCATATTTAAGAGCGTTACTTCGTTATAAGATGTTTTATTTAACTTATTCATTTTGTAAATTCTAGTTCCTATAATCGTATTATATTAATTTTTCATCCATTGGCATAGTTGTGATATCTTCTACAGAAGAAAACTATATATATATATATATAGACGACACGTTTGGCTCAGTGTGTAGTGACCCTACTTGATGTGCCAGCGGTCGCGGGTTCGAGTCCCGCTGGGGGCATTCATTTGTGTGGCACGAATGATTGTACTCCAGTCATGGGTGTTTATATTTATAATATGTATGTATTTAAAGTTATATATGTGTAGTGTATCAACTATCTGGTATCCATAACACAAGCCTCGTAGCTTATCATGGAACTAGATGGTGCTGTGTGTTAATATCCCAACATATTTATTATTTATTGTTTATTTATTATATGTATATAAAATATAGGTAAAGACAAAACAGTTTGGTACCTTTTTCTCCTCTGATTTTCAACAGATTTTCTTTTTTTATTTTAGTTTAGTAGGTATTGACAAGCTTTAGCATTATCAATAAAAATTTTTGGAAATGTTTTTTTTTATATCAGGTATATAATACATAGGTAAATTCTATTTATATAAGTTTTTCTCAAATTTTGAATAATGATTACGATCGATTTTAGAACTAGTATATAAAAATGATTAAAAAAATCTTGCAGAACTTTGTATACAAATTATGTCTCTACGCTTCAAAAATGCGAATTCCCATTTAATATTATATTTTTGTACATTCTTACGTAATACAAGTACGTGTATACTTTTTTAATAACAAAGTATGTTACTTTTACAATTTTAAGTAACTCGGGAGGACCAAAAAGTGAATTTCCTCACGCAGTACATTCGCATGGCGCGTTGAGAATAGTTAATTGTCATATTACCATTTACGTATAAACAGGGTCTTGAACTCTTGACACTGTTCTTATAATAGTTATTATACACCTAATAAATTTTGAAATACAAAATTGGTGATTTAAAAGTGCTTGTAAAAGTCTATTTGAATAATTTGTTGATAATGTAGGTCTGAAATTGGTCTGCACATATTTGATTCTAATAATATGTAAATTTTGAATTTAATTGTATGTTATTTAGTATCTTAAAACAATTTGTTAGCTTTATTCACTTTAAATATTAAATGAGCAATTCTTGTATATTTATATATTTTATTACGGGTATTTTGTAAAAGACTTTGGATCAAATTTTATATTTAGACTAGCGACTCACCCTCGCTTCGCTCGGGTTCGTCCCTAGGTTGATACCCCATACAAACTTTTATCCTCATTTTCACCTCCTTAAGGGGCGATTTCCGGAATAAAAACTATCCTATATCCTTCCGAGGGTCTCAAACTATTTTTTTACCAAATTTCATCTTAATCGGTTCAGCAGTTTCGGAGCCTATTTGGTGCAAACAAACAAACAAACAAACAATCAAATCCTTCCTCTTTATAATATTAGTATAGATAAGGTTTGGCTTTTTAAGTTTATCTATATAGGTATTTTTTCTGAAAAAATTTGCAACTTTTGCGAAAAAGCACGATTTTATGCAAAAAGAAACGCTAAGCAAAGCTCGGTCACCCAGGTACGTTACTTTATATGTATGTAAGTATAATATGTAATGTTCCAACAGTGTCCTAATTTTTATGAGACTTTTTTATTAAGTAGTTCCTAGGGTTTTACAATATTTGAATAAAATTATCTTTACGCTAGTAAAAAGTGAAGAAGTAAATAAATATACTTTTTCTCCGTAACGAAAAACGCTCGAAGATAAAAAATAATTTATCTCGAAGCAATGGATTATATTATATAAAGCCCTCTATTACGCATTATAGAAAGACGTATTTAAATTAACATTAAAATATTCTCATACCACTTTGTATAACATTTCCAGTTCACATGTAGTTAAGCCTATAACAGTTTAGTTAAGACCATTTATTTTTAAATTACAAAATTTTATTGCATTATGCTAATTAGTAATATAAGATTGATGCTTTAGTGACAAAACTTGAAAGCTCATAATGATATCTTTAAAGGGCATTAGAAAGTATTGTAAATTAAATGTTAATTTTCATCTTTAATATAAAGAAAATAGACGTAAATATTAACTTTACGATTGGAAAGTAGAAATGTTAACTATTTGGTTATAATATAAATCACATAAAGTATATTTATGGTATATAATTATAAAAATCAATAAGTCATGAAGTTACGACGACTGTATCGTACAATTAATGCATGGGATAATCAATGGCTGTTTTGCCATAGTACCATCGAATTCGTTGTTTTGACGTGAATTGAATAGAAAAGTACTTTATTTCTATTAATTAAAAATTTGAAAGGAAGTAAACTTTTTAAAGCTCTTATGTATTATCGATGTTATGAATTTTAACTCGAAAATCTGTTGATATACGTGGATAAATCGATTTCACTTAACGTAATTTATAATTACGACATTGTTAGTAACCGCAAAAAGTTTACGTGCATTTTCGGAAACCTATATCCCTAGATAGGAACTTTTACTCGAAACGACTTTATTTATATGGTATGTCTGTCCCATCATAAGCCAAGAACCGTAACAAGTTTCTCTTAAGGAGGAAATTACGTTTCCTTTGCATAAATGTTAAGGCGATATATCGCTCGTGTTACATATTGATGATTACATCTTTTCCTTTTACTGTCATTTGTAAGTAAGAAGAAATTAACAGTTGTTTGCGCTTTACCACGGTAACATAACAGCCTACGTCACCTGAACCCACTATCCGCTAGAAAACGTTTACTTAAATTTGTTTTAGCCATTGCTTTATCATATGCTCCATGAATACTTTTACTTTTCCGAGATATTTATCACAATTTGCTGTAAAGTTGCCCTTAAAAGCCTTTTCGAATAAAATCTGGTATAAAACGATAGACAGACAAATTAAAACTATTTTATAGATAGATAAAGTTTGTTTGTTTTTTTATTAGCATGTAGGGAATAATCTCGGATCTTAAAAATTCGTTCTTTAATAGAGGCTACATTATCCTTTAGAGTATAGACTTGAAATATTTTCATTGATATTCATAAGGCTAGACAATAATAGGAGGTTACTTTTGCCGACGTAGTGTGCGAGTGAAGGTGACAGATGGCCAATTATATTTAACCGACCTTAGAAAAAAAATAACGAATGTTATACATAGTGGAAGTCGGGTTAAAATAGTGTATAGGGTAAAAATTACCCTGTGCCCTTTCCAGGGTTTCAAACTGTTTCCAAACCTATTTTCATCTAAAACTGTTCAGCCGTTTAGTCGTGAAAAGGTAACAAACAAACAAACAGAGTTACTTTCGCATTTATAATATTAGTATTATTAGGATGACTTTGACACAATTTCTTGGTTAATTGTTAACCGATTTTCATGTTTTTTTTTAATGAAAGTTATTTTGCAATCCGTATGTATGATTTTAGTTATAAAAAGTAATTATAACTTTAATTTAACTCGGAAACATTATTTTTACATTTAACTTAGACACAATAGTATGAAGTTAAATGAAAAACGGTAACGACGTGACAGTTAGAACGATCACAGAGTTCAGAAAGTGTATCGAAGTACTTTCTGGCTATGGCTCGTTTTGTAAATTAATAGTTGTACATATGAAGTGAGTCTTTCGAGTAAAATTTAGATACTACACTGGTTATATAAATTGTCTTATCTTGTACAGGTGGTTCACCCTTGCTTCGTTCGGGTTTGTCCCTAGGTACGTTTTAACGGTTAGGATAGAATAGATAGACTATATACTATATGATGTATAACCTAAAACCTAAAGCCTTCCTCAATAAACGGGCTATTTAATGCAAAAAGAATTTTTCCAATCGGATAAGTAGTTTTTGAGATTAGCGCGTTCAATCAAACAAACAAACGCTGCCTTTTTATAATTTTAGTACAGATAAAATGGATAAAAAATAATAGCTTAAAAAATTGGGTGTAAGGGTTATTCAAATGCTTTAATTCAATCTTGGATAAAGAAAATGAATTAAAACATTTGAATAAAGGCAATTATTGCTCTATCCAATTGACTAAATATTTTTTGTTAGAAAAAAGATTGTTTTTGGTATTCATCCCGTTTCTTTGATTAAAGTCTAATTGGACAAAGATTTAATCATATTTGGTTTAGGATTTTATTATACACACTAGCGATTCATCCTCACTCTGCTCGGGTTCGCCCCTAGGAATATTTTAACGGTTAGTATAGATTTCTCAGAGATAAGATATTTTCCCGCAGTAACAAGTATCCTATATGTTGATCCGGGTAACCATTTATCATTATACCAAATTTCATCAAAATCTGTCCAGTGGTTTTCTCCTGGTGTGTTCCCAGATAGACAGAGAGTCAGACAAAAATTCTAAAAACAATAGATTCTGTCCCTGTATCAATAATAATGACTATTTCAATAAGATTTTCCATATATATTATATAGATGTTAAATAATTTGTATAAAACAAACGAAAATATTAATATGTGTGAATTTGACAAAAAAATAATTACCTATATTTAATTTAGAATTTTTAATGCACTTGTTAAAATTACTGCAGTATCTATGATGTACATTATGCATATATTATTAATTTATTAATTTTTATAAACAGATATTATATTTTTTAATGTGTAAGTACATACATAACTACAATGTTATGTTTTCAAACGTACTCGTAATATTTCATTATTTACAATTAACAATATCATATTGTCTGTAAGTGGGACACATTTGCGTCTTTTAGGAAAATGGTTCACAAAATGCAACTTGCATACAAATGAATGGCACAATACGTTGCAAAAGCCTTGAGTAAACTAAAATCTTGCAAACAATTACTTACAAATATTTAAGAAATATTCTATTAATTCTAGTGACAATGGAAAAAACAATAAAACTTGATAGCTTAGTGTACATTGACCTAAATTTTCAATTCAAAAACTTTATGAAGTCTATATTTTATTGTTTTTAATATGTCTATTCTTATTATACTAGTGACCCGCCCAGTCTTGCACTCATGTTTTTAATTTGTTTTTAATTTGATACTCTTACAAAAGTAGTCATCGCTTTTCTTATTAATTTTCTACAAGCTGTTTTACTAATTTAGAGATGAAATTAAAAAAAAATCTCAAGACTTAAATCTCTAAATTCAATCATTTAAACATATGTACGTATCTATGATTTTCAATTAGTCAATCCGTCGCTCAAAATTTCCAATGAGTCAATTGTTTTCCACGTGAAGATGTGTGTAGAAAATATATTATATTTTTTGCTTTAATTATAAAATTATATTAAATAATGTAAAATATGTGAATCATCTTTACTAATATTATAAATAGGAAAGATTTATTTGTTTGTTCGTTTGTACTGAATAAGCTCCGACGCTATTGGACCGATTTAGATGAAATTTGGTAAAAAGACAGTTTGAGATCTTGGGAAGGACATAGGATTAGGGGGTGAAAATGGGGATGAAAGTTTGTATGGGGAATTAATCTAGAGACGAAGCCGAACGAAGCGAGGGTGAGTCGCTAGTAATTTAATAATAGGAATGACTTATATTTTTTATAAAAAATCGTAATAACTTAACAATTATTTGGTAACAAACACCTTTAAATGTCAAGTGTATCGTTACATGACTTTCTTATATCAAGAATAGTAACGTAAAAGTTTAACAATAGCACATTCCCGTTACGCAAAACATCTTGCCATGCCATTTATAGAATCTTAAAGCGTGTTATACAAAAACGTGAAATTTAACTGTGCAACGTACTTGACCTTACACAACATCTGCTGTATAGGTCCGTTAGATCTATACATTTAATAGGTTTATTGAAAATAGGGACCAATTACGAAGGCGAGATGATTATATAGAAATAACTGGTTGGCATGTGCTGGTGAAAACATCTGGATAATTAGTATTGGTCTGTTTACTTTACTTTTAATTGTATTCTATTTATATGAAGCACGCGTCCACAAGAACCAAAAAAAGCTAACAGGCAGCTGTCAATTTTTACGTTTTATCAATTTAGATGTTTTAAATGTAGCTTTTTCTAATAATTTATGATTTAAAAAAAGAGTAACATACGTTGTAATATTTACTTAGAGGCAGATTGAGAAAAAATATAATAAATGTATGTAAATCATTTTTTTAATGCTGAATACAGTAATTTAATTATATTATAGTCGCAGGTTAAAAGATGAGACCTATAAGATGAAACATCTTCTTTAATTGGCTTTTCCGCACTTAGACAGAAATTGTCTGCTATGCGTGACACATAAGCGAGAGACACGTTGAAACATGTTAATCAAATTACATAAGATTATAAAAAACTTGGGTATATAACGCTAAAAATAAATTTAGGTTTACATATGAAAAAAGTCAAGTGATTAAGATACCTTTCTTTATACTTTAATATATGTTTAATGTATATATTATGTTAATAACGAGCTTTATTATATGTATATATGTGCCCATAAAAGCTCTTAAAAGTTCTCCATAAAACTTTCCCAAACAACGCCCTATGCCCAAACGGAAACCGAGTCTCATTGAATTAAACGAATTTTGAACCATGATTACATGATTATCGTTAACCGATTACGTAATGTTACAAATCGCAATGTGTCGGTCCATCAGTCGGTCTTTATGTACGAAAGCACGCGCCGCGCCATTGTTAATTGGAAAACGTTTCGAATTTTTTAATTCCAATTCTATGGTATTCAATGAAGAAGAATTTTATTACTCTATAGTGGTTGATGTTGTGAGTATATATGTACAAGTACATACATATATATGTTATTCATTTAAGTAGTAAAATTGTGATAGTTTTTTTGTGACATTCTAAGGCTCTGGAATTATGTCCATATATGGTGGGTACAGGTCTCCATACTTTTCTAAATTATTAAATAATACACGCTTTAACCTATCTTATATATATTTAAACGAGCAATTCTTGTATGTTTATTTATTTATACCGGCGATCTCGGAAATGGCTTTAACAAATTCGCTGAAATTTGGTATGTGCGGGTTTTCGGGGGCGAAAAATCGATCTGATTTTTTTTGTATTTATTCAAGTTTTTAGTTTTTTTAATCTAAAAAATATGATATAACAAAAAAGAACTCCGAGCGAAACTCGATCGACCAGGTACTAATGATGAATACGCGATTACCATAAAACATGTGCTAATGATAAATGCATATCATAATTTCATGTTGTAATATCAAATCAATAAACTAATAAACTAACAACTTTCACTTATATTAATAAGGCGCACCTCTGATATTTTCATGTACGAATCATTTTCAACATGATTACCACTTGCCTTACGGTGAAGGAAAACATCGTGAAACCTGCATGTCTGTGAGAACCTAGCAAGTTTTTGAAAGACATGTGAAGTCTGCCCCGCACTTAGCCAGCATGGTGGACTATGGCGTGATCTCCCCTCGTATTGAATCTCGTATTGCCCAGCAGTGGGACGTTAAAAAGGATTGAATACCTAAGATATCTGAAACAAACAATAGAAACAGAGTTTCGTTTGTATTCATTGCAAAGATATTAAAAGTAAACAGGACAATGTTAATTAGTGCAATTCCAACGAACACCTGATCTCATTTATATGGTCTGAAGACATTATCGTCCTTATAGGTAATGTAGAGTCATAGGTCTTATTAGTATGCAAAAGCCGTGTGTTCTTTGTGAAGCTCTACATTCTTTATATTGATAATGGTTGTTTTCATGATTTTTATACAGATTGTAACTGTTGTTTTTATCTGTAATTTGTGTTTTTTGGACAAAATCTATTCTAAGAAAGCTTGCGCATAAAAGGGAAAACAGCCTTTTTAGAATCTTAAAAAAGACTACTTTAAGACACTAAAAAATAAAAAAATAACTGAACGATGGTTTTCATTTACTATAGATACCAAATCAGATATTTTCGAAGTCGGTGATAGCCGACAATGCTTTAAGATGTACAAAGATTCAATAAATTTTCTCAATAAGAAAATAACTTATAATATTTATTGTAAACTATTAATATTTTTATGTTCACATTACTAAGTTTTATATTAAAATACGCTGAATTTGCAGGTGCGACAGGCTTTCACTGTTACATAATTTATTTTTCCTTCCTACATGTTATATTCGAAGCAAATGTGTAAATACAGCTATATATTATGCGATATTCGACTCCTAAAGGGCTTTTGTATGAATAATAGACTAGTATTATAATTTTAAATCGCTATAACAGTTCGATGGCTCTTTCACTATGAATTATGCACGTTGGGAAATGTTATATAAAGTAGGTACTTCTTTTAGTGACTAACGACCCTATAGCATTTTATTATTTTAATTCATATTATTTAGAAGAATATATTATTTTGTAACAAGTAGACATAGACTTATGTTTGTATAAGTTATATTTCAATCCAAATACGAAATTCTTCATAGGATTGAGTTGTTCGAATAAATAAGTCTAAAATTTTACATCAATTAAAATATATAAATTTCTCAATGGTAAGAAATATACACACAATATATACTTACTAATAATAATAATATGTTGGGACATTAACACACAACACCATTTAGTTCCATGGTAAGCTACGAGGCTTGTGTTATGGATACTAGATAGTTGATACACTACTACACATATATAACTTTTAAATACATACATACACATGCACAACACCCATGACTGGAGTACAAACATTTATGTTCATCGCACAAATGAACGCCCCCCAGCGGGATCGAACCCGCGACCGCTGGCACAGCAAGTAAGGTCACTACAAACCGAGCCAAACGTGTCGTCTAGAAGAGTTATATAGCGTCATTTTAATCTAAAAAAAATCTTCTTTAAATAATGATGATAAAAATAACTTTTCGTCTACTTAATCTAATAACCGGACTCTTTCCTACTTTTGTGATTGGAAATTTTCGTTACATCACTTATATTCGATAGTGCTGTCAAATAAATGGAATAATTATTGACCATTATCGATTTTATAATCGGTTAGTGAAAAGCCATCGATCTAATTTGTTACGTAATATTTAATGCGAGTGTTATTTAAACATGTGAGTGTATAATCGTTATACACGTATGTAGAGTCAAGGTGTGGCGTGCTCTACTTTTAAAAATATTAACGAATTCTAACCGACCTTGCTTTATGTTAGCGCTATATACTAATAAAGCTTCTTTCTATCCCAATCAATCTTTCCTTTTCTAAGGATAAAATATAGCCTGTGTCAGTTTTGATCGAGTTCTCTGCACATGTAGCTTAAGTTAAATTCGATTCAGAAATATTTCTTTAGGATAGAATAGACACCCCTTTTTATTCCCAGGTTAAAAAATAGTCCAGATCCTCTTACTCACCATCCATCTGTTCGGCATTGAAATATTTTACCAATAGCGGCTTACTCGTTTTGCTCGGGTTCGTCCCTAAACGTTTTAACAGTTAGTATGGAATAGATAGACTATATGTTACTGCTCCGCTTCTTTGGGTAGTAGCATGATTATTTATAGCCTATAGCCTTCCTCAATAAACGGGCTATCTAATGCAAAAATAATTTTTCAAATCGGATTAGTAGTTCCTGAGATTAGCGCGTTCAAACAAACAAACTCTGCCTCTTTATAATATTAGTATAGATTCGTGTAAAAACACAGTTTAAGACTGTCAACATTGTAGCCCAAAAGATCTTAGAGGTTTAATGAATAGAGTTATATAAAAAGATCAATCGATAAGTTCTACACAACTGAATAACGTAAAGTTGTAAAAATACCAGCTACATGTCGCGTGCCGACAATACTTTGAATTCTGTATGGCGACTTTCTAATTGTTACTCGCGTTACAATATAACCTTAATTCTGTTCACGCTCGTTATGAGAACAATTTAGTGTAACATATTACGAACTTAGAAAACTTATCTAAGAAGTTATACCTATATACAGTAAGGTATATATGTCTCATGGCTAATTAGTAAAACCGAGGTATAGTCAAAAGTCATAATAGTAGGTACAAATGCTTTTCAATCCAATTTTTGATATTCATTTTAATCTGCTTAATTATTATAGATTTGAGTGTATATTACATGATATCCTGATGACAACAAATAATTTTAAATAAAACTATCTTTTCAGATTGTCGGATTTCGGATGTTCTGAATGCTTTACAGCAATCATGGTCACGGGAGAGAAAAGATAGTTTTATTTAAAATGTAAAATATTCGCGTAAATCTAAGAAAGTATTATGAAAATACACTATGTTAAAAGTGACATTAAATTGTCACCATCAAGTTGATTTGATGATGGAGCCAGAAGTTGGAATGTTAGAGAGTGAACCTCTTCAATGGTTCCCTGTAAAATCTTTGACCTTGGGCTCATATGATTCATTTTAACGTGGAACACGTGTAGTGAGTTAAAAGCGTGTTATTTTTAATTTTTATAGTCATAACTATGTATGTTTGAAATTTAAAATAGATAGCAATTAACATAACTATTTAAAGAAAACCGGTATTGCAGACCGTAATTAACGTTTTACTAAAATGATAAACAAAAAAATCATGTTCCTTACATAGAAACGGCGATAAACTACTCTAATTATTTTAAGAGTATTTAAAACATTAACAAAAAATAAGCTACATTCTGAATTAAGAAATTGCTTTCCATCCTAATACTTCAAGTGTCCCAGATTAAGAGTGCGTTAAAAGAATGATTCTTATTGTAGCAGTCTTCTATACATATAATAAAATTTTGAGTCGAATCTGTATATTCAATATTTTTTGGAAAATCTTACTGAAATAGTAATTATCGATACAGAGACCGAATCTATAGTTTTTAGAATTTTTGTCTGTCTGACTGTCTGTGTGATAAAATCGCTGGACAGATTTCGATGAAATATGGTATGATGATAGCTAATTATCCGGGTCAACATATAGGATACTTTTTACTGCGGGAAAATATCTCTTCTCTGAGAAATCTATACTAAACGTTAAACGCAACTAGTGATGAACACGAGCGGAGCAAGCTTAAGTCGCTAGTCTTTTCATAGCAATCTTTCGTATAACAAATATCAATTAATTCAAACGGTGTATGGCAATATCATATTATATTATACAATTCTCTAAAGTATAACATTTCAGAGGCAAACAGGGCATAACTGACATAAACACCGGTCAAACGCGAACCTGCTCGAACAGTCTCATTTCCGATTTCGTAATTTCTTTCAAAAATATATTGATAATGATACAATGCATTACAAACAAACGCTTAGTACGTACCAATTACAGTATATTACGTATTACGAGTTAATAAAATTAGGATTTATTTGAAATACACTAATTCATCTACAGGTTTCTCTATTCATACAAATATTAAACCGTCTAATATTCGGAAAGGCATTATTTTGATTAGTATCTACGCGTAAAATTTTTGTAATCGTAGTAACCCATCAACATTAAGAATTCAATTGCTTAAAATTAAGAATATAATTAATTAATTTAAGTCAATTAAAATGCTTATTTAAGGTATATCCTTCCTGCAAAATTGTATATAACGGTTAGTGTGGAATAGATAGACTATATATTATATATGTATATACTTAGTTATGATAAGTTGTTGTGGGTTATATTATAACGTGTTTTCATGTGGGAATGAGATTATCTCTCATGGTAAAAAGTAGCCTATGCCACTCTCTAGCCCTCCAACTATTTCACACAAAAAAATTACGCCAATTCGTCACTCTATTTAGACGTGAAAGAAGGACAAACAAACAAACCAACAAACATACTTTCATATTTATAATATTAAAGTAAGAGTATGGGTAATAGAATCACTGTATGATAATTGTTAAAGTATCTGAGAATTTACTTCAAAAAATTTAAGCAATATTGGTTTTTAAATTGTAGGACGACCATTTTGTAAAAGATCGGTGAATTTTTATATTACTAACAGTGGCGGATTTACACACTTTCCTAGCATAGGCTGTTAAATTTTTGCCGCACTTTCCTCTATAATTGTCAGTTTCTGGATTATTTTTACTATCTAACAATTTGGTTGAGATTACACAAAAAATAGTTTCTGGGTATATTTCCGAGCCAACCAATTTTGTTCCGAATTGTTACAGAAGTCTTTATGATTTTTGTAAGACGTCTAAAAAAATCTGCCCTAAAATTTGCCGCCCTAGACTTAACCCTACTCAGCCTGCTGGTAAATTTACCACTGATTACTAAAATTAATCTAATATTATATTTAATACCTACATTCTCAACTACAGCATTCTGTCCTAATAATGAAAAAAAAAACTGATGAAATCATAGCTATAAATACAAGGATTTTAATCGTACACTGTATAAAACCTATTGCCCTGCAACAAGGGCTACATGAACATTAAAGTTTGCAATTAAAATGCTACTGACGTCGTGGGTCATCGTTTCGTCTAAAGAGGATTCAGAAGGTTAATGCTCATTTGCAAAACTTTACACATTTGCTTTATATAAAGTGCATTTATTTGTACTGTTGAATTTTTGCTATGTAGGAATATTTTTTTCAAAAATGAAAGATGACGACAAAATGGTCTTCAAACCAGTTTATAATGTTACTTTTTAACTATATGTTTGTCCGATGTCTATATATACATAAAATGCTTTGTCCTGACTGACTGATCGATCAACGCACAGCCTAAACCGCTGGTCGTAGAAACGTGAAATTTGGAGGACATTTTCCTTATACAATGTAGGCATCCGCTAAGAAAGGATTTTTCAAAATTCATCCCCTAAGGGGGTAAAATAGGGGATAAAAGATTGTATGAAACTTTGTCATTCTTAACGCGAAATGCACGAAAAGTGATTTTTAGCTTTAAGATGAAAAATAAGAAATATATGTATAAGATTTTATGGAAATTCATCCCTTAAAAGGATAAAAAGGGATGATAAAGTTTATATGGGCAAAGAATTATTTATGATCAGAATTACTTGAAACTTAGTGTTAATGCTCTTCAATACAATTAAATAAATACGTATTATAGCATTTTTTGAAATTCAACCCTTAAGGGGGTAAAATGGGGGGGTGAAAGTTTGTATGAAACTCTATAGTTAATGCACGTAAAGTCTTATTTACCTTTAAAGTGAAAACTAAAACAATACAAATATCATTATTTTTCGAAATTCAACCCTTAAAAGGGCAAAAGGGGGTTGTGCAGTTTATATGAGGAAAAAAATATTTATGATCAAAATTACTTGAAACTTGGTATTAATGCTCTTCAATACAATGAAATAAACATGTATTTTAGATTTTTTTTAAATTCAACCCTTAAGTGGGTAAAACTAGACGGTGAAGTTTGAGTTGTTGAATATAGCTAAACAGAGTAACATGCCTCAAGTTCTCCGTAAGTGCACACTTATTGTGTGGGATATAAAGTAGAGAACGGAGATTATTCCGAATCTAAAGGTTTATGTATAACTTCTCGGCTGGCCACAGCAGTGACACCTATAACAGACTTAGAGCTCGAGAGAGAGAACCTAGCTAGAGAGTATCCTGCTATCTATATCCTCCTGAAGGTTGGCACAACTGTAATGAAAAAGTCACCTAAGCTATGTAAGGGATTAGACTGTGAGTGATACAACTTACACGAACTTATTTTTCAAAGTAATAAAATATGTATTGCGAAAAAGTTTATTTTTATCATAGTTTGATCGCGGGCGAAGCCGCGGGTTCTGCTAGTAGTCAATAAAATTAGTTCAATTTATATTAATTTATGTAGAAAAACGTCCAGCAAAGTGAAGAACATATGTAGCTACATACAAATGGACATGCAAACATTTTGAGAGCTATGACTTTTGTGACAAATAATGACTCCAAATAAGTCGAGTTTTGTTAATCCATGTCGGCTACGGCACGATTAACTATCTCCACAGAAAATATAGTGTTCTCCTAAGCATGGGGTATTACAACGTAATCTTCCCGACTCATGGCTGTCACTGAGAATTACTTGATAGGAAATTTCAATAACTATGCATGGCTGACACGAGTCTTGAACTCAGGACCTCTGGGTCTGTAGCCGTAAATTCTAGCCACTAGACCAATGAGACAGTTATATATGCTACTCCAAATTTGAAAGGTGTCAAGTGTCAACATATTGACTAAAATAGATATGGCTTTGTTCAAAGGGATTCAAAGTACCCATGGTAATATAAGAACAAAATATATAAACTTGATATGATGGAATCCCAAGGCTTACAACGTCGTGCTGATCTGTTAGATTGTAAATATTTATTATTTCTTTGAGTAGGTAGTTATCGATGTCTTAAAAGTCATATATGTGACCTTTTATTTTAATATTGTATAATAAATCAACTTCATAAAACTACAATTTAATGAAAAATTATAAACAACGAAAATTTTCCTCTTAGGGTCTAAAATTATGGCCCAGAAGTCTTCACAATGTGGTATAGATGAATACTAAGAAAGTAGTAGATTAATAATAATATATTCTCTAAACACTAATTAAATTTAAGATGCACTGGAAGAATTAGCTATAAGTTGGCTTGAAAAAAAATATTTTAAGGTTTTAAAAAATAAATTTTATAATTTTCAGTGAAGCATTAAGTGTAACTGATTAATATAACTATGACCTAAAAAAAAATATTCACTAAGCTTAAAAGTTAACCAATGCACTATTACATCTCAAGAACAAACTTTTAGAACAAACGTTCGTTCTGTATTCTGAGTATTACATACACATAAGGGTGCGTTTACATCAAACGAACAAAGAACTAGAGCTAGAGCAAGAGCATTCTTTCTTGTTCTTTTAGTGTAAACGAAATCTCGATTTCAGCGTTTACACCAAAAGATCAACGAGCAAAATGAGAACATAGAACTAGAATTCTTGCAATGACGTTTAGATCAGTCGAACGAATGCTCATTGCCCATTGTCAATTTTGTGGTTATTATTTTGTCTCAAACAGTCAAAAAGAAAAGAAGAAAGAGACGTTGGTGGATGACAAATTTTATTAATAGACATTAATAGACATTTACCTTGAGACCAATCCATGGTTTGATAAGTAGGTATGTACTCGTAAATATTCAAATTGCTAGAACACAAGAACGCTTTGAAGAGACCGCTACGGGGAGCGAGCGCGTTCGAACATCTAAGAACGCTCTAAGCAATTGTTCGCACGTTCTAGTGCCGTTTACATCAAGCGAGTGAGCATTCTTAGAATATTCTATAGAATGTTTGCGAACGCAGAGAGAACAACGAAAGAATGCTCTGTCTCTGTTTACATTAAAAGAATTTGATAGGGTGGGGATAGAATGAGCATTCGCTCGTTTGATGTAAACGCACCCTAACACATATTATATGATAGAGTAGAAAAAGCTTACACTCATCTGTCGTCTCATATGCAATTGAAAGTTGTCATTAGACTTATCGCAAAAATCTCCACTTGTATGCGATTATTTGCATCCTGATATTATAAATCATTACTCATTTGCCTTTCTATCCTCTTTGAATTGCAAAATCTGCTTTATATCATACACATTAAGATTTAATGCTAGAAATGGTAGCATTAATATGCGAACATCTATAAAAATACATTTAAGTAGATTCTATTGTGCTGGTTTAAGGTTCAATTTCCTTTGTTTAGTTTTGCAACGTAACGCATCTGGAAGTATAGCGGATGCAGTACAGTCTGCCACGCTTTCCTGTCTTTGAAGCGCCCGATGTTTTTTGTTCCAACTGTGCTAGACATACTAACGTTAGAATTGTTTATGATCACTCGGATTAGATCCATATATGGATATTAATAAAAAGATTTCCGTTACAAAAACTAACCATCCTTAACTATTGGTCTAGATTACAAATCTATACATATAATAAAATTGTAATTGTGTTGAATCTGTACATTAAATATTTTTTGGAAAATCTTATTGAAATAGACATTATTATCGATACAGAGGCCGAATGTATAGTTTTTAGAGTGTTTGTCTGTCTGTTTGTCTTTCTGTGACCGCATCACGGAAAAACCACTGGAGGGATTTTAATGAAATTTGGTATGATGATAGCTGGTTATCCGGGTCAACATATAGTATACTTTTTACTGCGGGAAAATATTTCATCTATGAGGAATCTATACGTAAACGTTAAAACTTAAGTAGGGACGAAATCGAGCGGAGCGAGGGTGAGTTGCTAGTGTTATATAAGTATATACATATTACATATTTTTACATAATAAACTATATAATGTAGCCATAAATAAAGTAACGTTGCCTGCTAGAGGTACAAAGTACAGAATCGACGCCAACAAAAATGTATGGAAGCTTGTCAGTGAAAAAATGCGCCATAAGATATTTTCATGTATTTTGTTTAATGGTACTTCCACACAGCAGTTAAAAAATGTTAGATAAACACAACATTTTTTAACATGAAAACTTTTTTATCATTCAGTAACATGTTAACTATTGTTAGATGTTTTTAAAGCTTCCACACTGATAAAACATGTCGTAGAACATTTCCTAACATTTTATAACCATTCTGCAGACCCCGCTATCGGGTGTAAAGTTTTCTAAGAAAAGTTACGTATTGTTATATTTTGCTGTAAATTGTTTTGTTAGCAAATGTTAATAAACATTTAATGAAAAGAAAACATTTAATAACTTTTGTTATAAAATGTTTTTTTTTTTGCGATAAAATGTTCACTAACAAATGTTTACTAGCATTTTTTAACTCCTGTGTGGAAACATCTTACGGCTAACAGACAGTTGCCGTGCTATATTATTTTAATATTTATAACACTAATATAACAATTTTGCACCATGCAATTCCAGAATTCAGTTCAATTCAGTTATAATAGACTCAGTTTATTAATTAATGGCGATCGGTATAAACTTACATTTTTTTTCAGAAAATTAAATATCAATCTAATTTTCTACTATGTTTGTTTCAGGCGCAAAGAATGGAGTGCGGAACCACAGACTTTGGAAGAAAGCGTGGTGACCAGGTGAGGCGTCATACATTATTATTTTTCTTTTTATTATATAAAAAAAAGTTTATACGGTTACATATAATATATGTAATAACATGATAACTTAGTAATTGTTACTAATATTAAAGTCTCTTTGTTACTTTTTTCTTCTCTCATACAGCAATGGAGGACAATAAACTACTTTTTAACCGACTTCCAAAAAGGAGGAGGTTCTCAATTCGTCGGAATCTTTTTTCTTCCTTTTTTTTATGTATGTTCACGGATTACTCGAAGACGGCTGAACCGATTTGGAAATTTCTTTTTTTGTTTCAAAGGGTATTCTTCCCCGGTGGTCCCATATCGAAATCGGTCAAGCGGTTTTTAAATAAATGGCTAAATCAAATATGTTTTTATTAATAAAAATCTTTCTTCTTAATAAATTACAAATTACATGCTTATTACGTCTACACTAAAATTGGAGAAATAAAAACTTAAAAAAAAAAATAAAAACCGACTTCCAGGCACTGAAAAGTAAAAAATAACTAAACAGGGGTTTTCATTTAGAATAGATACTTAATCAGATATTTTCGAAGTCGGTGCCAACCAATACAAATCAAAGCACACCGACTTCGAAAATATCTGATTAAGTATCTATTCTAAATGAAAACCCCTGTTTAGTTATTTTTTACTTTTCAGTGCCTGGAAGTCGGTTTTTTTTTATCGTAATACTTTTCCACATACCTAGTAGTATCACTTCAAAAAAGTATTCCTCTTTAAGTGGATTTTTTCTAGAAATTTTACGATAAGGTTATTTAGGATTATCTATAATTGCCTTGATCCTTAAGTCTAAAACCATTCAGAGTAGCATGATTTTAGACATTAGGTTAGGTTTTAATAATAAGCTATAAAATACGAAAATAATATTTGAAATCGGACGGGTTATTCAAGAGATTAACACGTTTTAACGATAAAAAAAAAATGTCTTAAGCTTTATAATATTAGTATAGAATGTATAGATAATATTCCATACGAATGCAAATCATTAGCGATCTGTACATATAAGAGAAATTACCCTTTATGTAATGAATAGTTACATAAAATACTGTCACCTAATGATATATTGATAGTTTTCTCTCATAACATTTGGTTTACTTACTGTCAGTTGTATTTTAATTTGTTAGACCACATTATTTTTTCCCTTTACTCATTTTCATTTGGTATGTTAAAAATAATTTAGTAATGTATACATATAATAAAATTCTGAGTCGAATCTGTACATTCAAACATTTTTGGAAAATCTTGTTGAAATAGTCATCACAGAGGTCGAATCTATAGTTTATAGAATATTTATCTGTCTGTCTGGGAACGCATCACGAGAAAACCACTGGACAGATTTTGATGAAATAACCGGCTACCATCATACCAAGATGGTAGCTGGTTATTCGGGTTAATATTTAGTACACTTTTTACTGCGGGAAAATATCTCATCTCTGAGAAATCTATACTAACCGTTAAAACGTGCCAAGGGACGAACACAAGCGGAGCGAGGGTGCGTCGCTAGTATCTAATAGAGTTTGCATTTGTAAAAAAATCCGTAAAGCGTATTCAAAACCTGAGTCTCGTACGTTTGATATTTTGACATATAAGTTACTATGTATGATTATCACTTACTAATGCGGCAAAGCAAAGCACAGTGAGGAAACTTCGACGTTTGAGAGAACCTAACTAGTTTTTAGAAGACATAAAGTGCCAACACAGATTAGGACAGCGTGGTCTGGCCCAATCTATTCCCATTAAAAGGTAGGCTCATACCTAGCAGTGATACATTTCAATTTCCGTATTTAACTTTTCATGTGTAAAACGTGGAAAAGTAACAAAAATACTTACTAACTCACTAAACTATTCACTTATATGATTATATAGATTACTTCATATATACTTAGTAGGTTAGGCTAACAAGTAGTTATTGTTCAGCGACACTCAATATTTGCATATCTTGATGAAATGGGAGTCTAATAATAGAACTAAGCTTCATTTTGCAACCATTAATGTCCACCTTTTGTGCATGAAGTATTTATTATCTATACATATAATAAAACTGTAGAGGTCGAACGTCTGTACATAGAAAAAAAAAATGCTAAAAACCGAGTCAGGGGGATCTAAGAAGAAAAATAGAACAAATTCAGATTATTTTTTAATTTTTTGTTTCTCTGTCTGTTTGTCTGTCTGTACGGACTAATCTCCGAAACTGTAAGTCTGATTTAGATGTAATTTTGTATGGTAGTACCTTATAAAATCGTTCAACATTTTAGATACTTTTCATCCGGAAAATTTAAAAGTTCCCGTGGGATAGTTAAAAAAACTATATTAACTTACATATATAGCTATACACGTAGTAGCTTAGTGCACAAAAACTACTGATTGGATTTTAATGAAACTTTACAGTAATATAGTTCATACATCAGAATAACAAATAGGCTACTTTTTATTCTGGAAAAATGTACGGTTCCCGTGGCATAGATTGGTATTTGTTTGTCTAAAGGCGAACCCGAGCGAAGCAAGTGTGAACCGTTAGTTTATAATAATTCTAACGATGCTTTTCACGTTTTGGCTTGAGTATTAAAAAGAGTTTTTGATAATAATTATCACAATAATTGATTACACCAGACGGCTTGTTTTATCTCAAATATACTGTTATACATTTAAGTCGAAAAGGCAGTTAAACTCCAGTTGAAATGTCAAAGCCTTTTGACATTTCAAATGACAATACTCTTTCACTTTCCCTGCCTTTAGACAGCTGCCAAATTATGCAACCGAATAATTGAGAGTGGACACCTGCCATAATAAAGGTGTATCGCACAAAGCAAGCAGATGTATTTGTTTTTACTGTAACAAGTGTTTTTAATTGATGAATTAAAGTAATTATAAATGGCTAAAATAGTTTCCTTTTATTTTTATATATCAATAGAAACAATTATTTTTAGTTACTACAATGTCGATCATCATCAATAATATTTATAAAATTGTTAAAAATAAACATCGCAGTATCCACTTTGCTATAATTTATGTTCAAAATGTCGGACAACCGAATCGATTCTATTCGATTGTAGTAATCGAGTGGTTTGTGTAACGGTTCCGCTCTACGCACGACTTCGATATATTATCTTGAGAAAATAGTCGCTCTGTGGTCACAAACAGATTCTTATATTGTTTAGTCTGATTCATAAATTATACAGCTTTCATTTATAATGTCCTGGGGTCGAGTCCTTTACTAAAGAGGGTTAAAAGTTTAAAATTTAAAGGATTTTCTAATAGTTTTCAGTAAAAGCTTACAGTTATCAAGTAGGCGATGTACAATACATGTGCTCCATAGAGTATTT
Organism: Fabriciana adippe; assembly: GCA_905404265.1. Taxonomy (NCBI): domain Eukaryota; kingdom Metazoa; phylum Arthropoda; class Insecta; order Lepidoptera; family Nymphalidae; genus Fabriciana; species Fabriciana adippe. The sequence goes on from FR989993.1 coordinate 3,123,398, forward strand.
TAAGTCCTTGGTACTTCTGATGTATGAACTGATTTTGTCTCACTTCTGTGGCTACGATTCTCTGTGCTAAATATTCTATTATATTTGTTTTTGTTAATAATATCGTCTTGTATGTTACAAATATAATATGTAAATTTCGAACCTGTCTTTACAGAAATATATGTTTGCGCCTTTCTATTTAATTTTTTTTTAAGGAAAAAAAAGCATTTCATCAAATAATTACGGGCTTTTTTATCATAAGAAAATATTTATTAGTTGTCACATTATATATTTTTTTATACCTAATACAATATGTACTTTGTTTATATATTATGTTTATTTTTGTAAATATTTTGTGTCCATATTATTTTATTTTTTAGGTAAAATATACGTCTTCTTGCGCTAAATTAAGTACTACATACATAATACCACTTTCATCGAGTGACTGGAAGAGATTTCATCTAGATGTCTCTCCTTTTTAGTTTTTTTTTAATTTAATTTACTCTTCTGAATATTTTACATGAAGATTTATATCTATATATGTCACTACGACTGTGTTTAGTGGTTTATATATTATTTGTAATTTTACCTAATTGTAAAAATTTTAAAAGGAGTTTTGATATTCTTAAAATTGCACTTGTTTTTTATTTGCTTCCATAAGCAATATCATATAGCATCTCGTAAATAATTCACACTTAATGAATGCAAATATTTGTTGCAAACGTTTACTAACAATATTACCACATAGACTTACAGTGTTTGTTTAGTCAACATTTCAGTTCGATACTATTTCGTATGATTTCTATTTATCTTAGGATTCTTACATTGAAATTAGGCGCTGTACTAAATATAAATATTTTAAATGCTAGTTAGTTTTGTCGTAAATATTGCTTGACATATATTACACTAGCAACTATCCCTCGCTTTGTTCGGGTTCGTCCCTAGTGAAAAACAAAAACCGTACACTTTTCCTGGATAAAAAATAGCCTATGTGCTATTCCAGACTGTAATATTTCTGTACCAAATTTCATCCAGATCTGTTCAGCCATTCTGGTGTGATTAATTTACAAACATCCATCCATCCAAGCTTTCGCATTTATAATATTAGTAGCGACTCACCTCGCTCCGCTCGGTTTCGTCCTTAGGAACGTTTTAACCGTTAGTATAGATTTCTCAGAGATGAGATATTTTCTCGCAGTAAAAATTATCCTCTATGTTGACCCAGATAACCAGCTATCATCATACCAAATTTCATCAAAATATGTCCAGTGGTTTCCTCGTGATGCGTTCCCAGACAGGCAGACAGACAGACAGACAAAAATCTTAAAAACTATAGATTCAGCGTCTGTATCGATAATAATAATGACTATTGCAATAAGATTTTTCAAAAAATATTTAATGTACAGATTCGACTCAGGTAGAATTTTATTATATGTATAGATTAAATTACTATTTTACTAATAAATTCTGAGTTCCTGTATTCTATATAGAAAATTTGTTAAAGCAAGAGAAATCTGGTTATGGTGGTGAAGGCTCTATTCTCACGACGTCCCATGAAACATTTACCGTTTATATCTAAGGATAGGTACACACTGCTAACAGTCTTAAAGTGTATGTCTTCTAATAATTAATAATAACTATGGGATATAAAAGAATTACTTCTTGATAAAGTTATCTCGTTTCAATTAAGATTACCATTGTTCCGTTTTATTATTTTTTTATTTGCAGATGTTTGCTTGAACTTTCTATATTCTACCTATTATTATTATTATATATTATTCGTAGATATTATAAATGTAATTTATTTTAAAATTTCTTGGGCGTTCATTTGTTTCTCAATATCACGTGAACGGATCGACAGATTTAGGTGTTTGGAACTGTGTCCTAAATTTACATTGGCTGATTTTTAACTTAATACAAAAAAAAAGTTTTGGTAGAATATTAGTTTTTGCAAAAAATGACCTACGGATAAACATATTTGAGCGAAGCACACGTCACTCTTTATTAGTAAATGAGGATTTTACGTGATCTACATTTTACGTATACTTATAACAAAGTCACTAATATTTTAAATTATTCAGATGGACCCATATATACATAGATACGTTTTTATCTTTTTGAGCAGAATCCTAATTCTTTTTCTAAAATAAAAGTAGCCTAAGTTACTCCTTATAACATAAACTATCTGTCAGTAAAAGTCCTGTCGAAATCAGTCCAGCTGTTTTAGAATTAGCCGGAACAAACAGACAGACAGACAAAATTAATAAAAAAAATGTGTTTTTCTTTACCCTATATATTTTCATATGCATGAAGTAAGAAGTTGTTATTTTGATGTTACAGACAGACACTTCATTTTTATTTATCTGTATGGGTTATTTGGGACAGCTATTGTCATAAAATTGACTCAGACGGTGTTGGGTCAAACCGCTAGTTAAGTTTTCAGCACCATTCTCGCAATAATAATAAACAATGGATGATAGTCTTCACGAAATTATATCGTATTTTACGAACTGTCAGCCATAAGCTTTGCTTGTGGCAGCTCAATGCAGTTACTTTAGCTGTCTCCGAAGGTTTACAATTGTTAGAACAATATCACTAATTTCCATTTTACATTAAACATAATTTTATATTATTGTTAAAATAGAAGTGTTTTCTAATGGTTACTTTTATTGAAATTAGTTAGTTATTAATTAAACTTACCATTTATTCTACTCGTATACTGTTATCCTTACGGTATAGGTAAAAGCTGTCAAATACTTTCGTTAAAATTAAGCAAACACTACATTTGTGGAGATATTTTATGTTTTTTTCCTAGAAAAATGAAGTTCCCAAAATTCAGATATGATGGGGGATAGATAGTCTTTAGGATTTATATTTTAAAAGAAAATCGAGCTGTTGGAAGAAAGAAATTAAAAAAAAATGTTTCTGATTGCGATTCAGTCAATACTCATAGATTTTACAATTTTAGAGAAAAGTTGAAAATTTGAAAAATTGAGGAAAATTTTTTGGCCTACATAAAAACCTGTCCCATTAAGCGGTAATTTGACGTCACACAACCATCGATCAGACCGGACCGGGATCGACAACCGGTTACAACGGTACAAGTTAAGGAGAAGACCTACACACGATGCCCAAAATTGGGAACTTATGTATTACATTTATTTATATAAGGAAGTACATATATATAATGTCCGGTAGTACGACAGACAGATTAACATATAGTATCATTTTAACAATCTGTATTTTTTTAATCTTAGAAATAAGAGAAAAACTTATATGAAACTGTTTTCTTTGAAAAATACGTTATCTGGGAGCTTATACTCAAGAAAATTTGGAAATAAATAAAATAAAAATATTTTATTTCATAGGTAAAATTGTCATTTCGATACAATCCACAATAATTCTATTTTTCAATTCGTATACTATATTTGATCACGAGTGATAGTCTAACGTATTTGTTATACCTAATTTGTTTTATTTATGTTGGACGAAGGTGCTATGTGTTAAGTGGTAAGGGTTTACTACTTGCTGGTAATCTATACAGATAAATAAAATTGAAGTGTCTGTTCGTAATGTCAAAATAACAGCTTTATATTAAATGCATATGGAATTATATACGGTATTTTTAACATTTTTGTCTGTCTGTCTGTCTCTTTGTTTGTCCCGGCTAATCTCCGAAACGGCTGGACCAATTTTAACGGGACTTTCACTGGCCGATAGCTGATATTATAAGGAGTAACTTAGGCTACGTTTATTTTAGAAAAAGAGTAAGGGTTTCGCTCAAAAAAATTAAAACGTACCTACCTAGAGATGAACCCGAGCGAAACGATTGTGAGTCGCTAGTAATCTTTATAAAAGTTAAATCTCATAGTTCAATTTTGGATAACATCATTTAAGTGATAAGGTATGGAGAAAGACAAAGCGGAACAGCGGTATGTTAAAAATGTATGCTTAAAAAGGTGGGGTTCAGGTAAAGGCACTTGAACTCCTTTACTAAAAGTACAAGATCAAAATTCATTAGCCCACTTTCGAACCAGTTTCTCTGAGTGGTAAGTTGACGTTACAGAGTCATCTATCACAACGAATTTATCGATGACTGGATGAAGTGCTTCTTAAAAGGATTGAGGAAAGAAGTAATAAATTTTAAGAAAAAATAATGATAAATGAAGTTCTCGTACATGAATTCAAAATAAATAACTTTAAAATGGTACTTATGTGGGTAGATATGGACAAACGTTTCGTTTTTTCTAACCACTTTGTAATTTAGGCTTAAAAATTCGTTTTCCGAACAAACATTATAAGAAAAAGTACTAAATATAAAATTTTATTAAATGTTAGTAATCATATTATAATTATTGTTATCAAATGTAAAAGCTAGTCCTTAAGACGCGGTGAACGTTTTGCTACAGATTCGACTTCTGTTCTGAACATATTGCAAACAAGTTATTTGTGGAACATCGAAAATGAGGTAAAAACATAAATTATAAATTTATAACTATTTATATTTTATATGTTTATAAACAAAATAAGTTTTACTATGATTTTTTCTTGATATTATGGTTTAAAAGTAAGCTCTATTAAGCTCACGTTTGGTTATTCACTAGACATTTTTTTATTATATCTCATGTGGTAGTGAAAAAGTTTTATTTTTCTAATTTTCCCTTGAAAATTAATCCGAAGTTTGTTGACTTTAGTTATTAAACCTTTTAATTCTATTCTATTCTATTTTCATTCTATTCATTTTATTTATTTTGTATTTATAGTTAAGTATGTAATTTAGAATTTTATCTTATAAAAAATATATTTATAGTTTTAAAACTGGTATAAAAACTATATATACGAAAAATCTGCTCGTCTTTATATATATTATAATCGAGATTTTAGTTTTCCACTTTTATTGTCTTTGTTCTTCTTCTCTTCTGTTTGTAAATTCTATACTTTAAAAGTGTGCTTAACAACCATTTTTAAAGTGTAGAATTTTCTTTGCGTGAATGAGACAAACAATTAATGTATATAATACGTATTTATAATATGTATGTATTTAAAGTTATATATGTGTAGCGTATCAACTATCTGGTATCCATAACACAAGCTTCGTAGCTTACCATGGAACTAGATGGTGCTGTGTGTTAATGTCCCAACATATTTATTTATTATTATTTATTTATTTATAATGCCACATCACACTGTATAGCCGAGCCTTACGACGCCACGCCATAGCCAAGCAACGCCAAGCCAAAGCCAAAGCCATCCGTTAACTGTCTACCGGTTGTGAGTGACGTCACATCCAACTGATAAATCAAGAGGGTATAAATGCCCAGATTGTTAAATTCTCGAAATATTCTTTTGTAAGCATTGACCAGTGGTAACGCACTCGCTTGGGAAACCGAGTGAAGCGGGTTCAAATCCCGGGTCTCGGCTGAATACAAACATTGACATAAGTAGAAACTCTGTCAGCTTGTATAGAGTTACTTAATAAACTAATACATAAATTGCATATAGTGCGTAGGTATTTGTTTCTTGCCTCTGCATGTTGTCTGAAGGTGCGCAGCGTTATCTCATAATATATTACCCTTAAATAAATAATTAAATTGTAGATTTGTATGTTGATCCATAAATAAAATTGTTTCCTTTATCTTAAAATAAATAACGGCTAACAAAAACTAATGCTTATTGACAATAATTATAAGAAAATTGTTTTTTTTTTTTTAAATATGTCATATGTAGGCTAAAGACAATAAAAGTAGACAGTTCATCTTAGGCCATTAACTCAAATGCAAACTTTCTACCTACGACATGAGATATAATGACCGTAAGCTATAAAGTTACGATTCATTGTCCCGTTACGAAGCATCGATTCGTTTTTAAATCGGCATAATTGACAATAACAAACGTACTTAGTAGAGATGACATGAAGATTGTAAACCCACTGATAAATAAATGATGCAACAAAGGAAAGCTTTTTACATTCTGCATAATAACTCTTTATGATACGCGTACTTCCATACATAAGGTCGTTTAATGTTGGTATACACACATTAAAGGTGTAAAATTTAATTCCTTTTAAATGGGCAAGGTATGGTTTATAACAGTTATATTATAAATGCGAAAGTTTATAAGTGAGAGATTGAGTGTTCGTTTGTTACTTCTTAACGCCAAAACGACTATTTTAAGAGAAATTGAAAATGGAATAGTTTATATAACGATATGTTTTAATCTAGGGAAATAAATAAAATATGTGATATTTTAAATAAAAATATTTTTTCGGATTACCCCCGGACCCATGACCACGATTGCTGTAAAGCATTCGAAACGTCGGGAATCAAAAATCAAAATAAATCCACGAAAAAATCCGAAAAGATACTTTAATTTAATATTTAATGGCGAGCGAAGTCAAGCTCACAACTCACAAGACACTCGTAAATAACTATCTTAGTTCAAGTTTTTACACTCGATGAGTCATAAACATAACAAATTATGCCATCGGAAGTTGTTACATTCTCACGTGTAATTTTTCCCATATATACCTTGTAAGGATTCGTCGAGATTTCTCTCAGATTTCTTGAGAACCTTATCTTATTTATACCAGATTTACATGACGATTTAAAACATTGCTAGCTTTATAATTTTCCTTGCAACTATGTAACCTTTGTTGGAGAGGTCGTCGGTTCTATTTTGGGGATAGACAATTTTTTATTGTCTCTCGAATATATAGAAAAAAAATGTCAAGATTACTGCACTTTTCGCTGTTTTCTTTGATTATGTGCTAAATATTATATATATAAAAACTTTAAATGTAAATGGATTGTAGTAGTAACATTTATTTAATTTATTAAAAATACGTCAACGCAATTTTGAGAAGCATGTAAATTAAACACTGTGACATGATGTTAATTAAGTATCTAATTAATTTGTGAAATATTAAGTGTTACTTTTTATTGGAATTATAACAGAAATTCGTAAGGAATGGTCTATTTATTATTAAAAATTGAATTAATTCATCGATAGTACCTAATATAAAGACGCGGAGAATGCATTCTGTTTTTGTACTAAAATGTACTAATGTACTAATGTTTAAAACTATCAGTCAGATTAAAAAAAAAACTTACATTTAAAGCCTATTTATTAAGAAAGAATTAATTTTTGACTTTTAATAATCATGACTATTGGGAGGAGAAATGGCACAATGAATAATCTACCCGAGTAAAAAATTGATAATAATATTAAGTATAAAAAGTTATACATATTTTGTAATCAAGAAGCAACGTAAGAATATTTAATCTAAGAAAGATTGTATAGTAAAGCATGCAAATAACAAAAGTAGGCTATACAGTGACCTCTGAACTTGCATCTGATGTGCAAAACGACAGATAGGTACATTTAGAAAGTAACCGTTGTTGTGGGAATTGTTACAGCTTTTATGTAAGTACTTAAAAATCAAAACTTCACTCGTTAAAGTTTTACGACTTAAGTCGAAACTCTTGAAAGCTTTTTAAGACATTTTATCAGACATTTGAAATAATAGATTTTTTATTTAGATATGTGGTGGAGTGGTAAAACAGTTTTACTACACTACACTGCACCATATACATATTATCTAGGTTTGAATCTTGCATATGACATATAAAGAAAAGAAAAGAAAAAAAAGGCCAAGTGCGAGTCAAATTCGCACACGAAGGGTTCCGTACTATCGTACATGTATTTTTTATTAACATGACTTTTACTCTATGTATGTAGTATATTAATTTCGATGATCGATTACGAACGTTAAAAAATGTTTCTTGTATTTTTATTTTTATTATTTGTTGTTATAGCGGCAATAGATTAGAATAGATTTCACATAATCTGTGAAAATTTCAATTCTACCTATTTCGGTTTATGAGATACAGCCCTCTGAGACACGGATGGACGGACGGACAGCGGAGGCGTAGTAATAGGGTTCTGTTGGCACCGTTCGGGTATTGAACCCTAAAAATCATGACATAAGATAAAAGTTCTACAGTAGTAATAAATTAATTGTAAATAAATAATATTTAAATCCAGCAGTGAGCTAAAGCACTATGAAATTAGTAGGCACGCCTTGTTCCTTGACTTACCTACTGGGATCACTATGAAACGATATAAGAATTTTTATCGCTTCATTATACATCATACAATGTATCACTCCAATTCTATATTTAGTTAAGGCAATTGCTATCTCTGCTTGGATAGAATAAAAATTAAAGAATAAAATGGTCAAGTGTGACTCGACTCCTGTGTACCGCCTTAACAAAAACTGAAAAATTTGTCTTATGCCCGCTGCGTAAAATTCTTGCGAGTAAACCCGGTCTTGTGACCTACCGTAGTTTCTGTACTCTAACTTCAATTGGCCTCAATGAGTTTTTTGATCACAGTAGGAAATAGGACCGTTGGGCAACAAAGAATACTTCGAGTTGATTAATCATTTTTCCGTACAAAATTTATGAGAAAAGTTTTTGGCGAATTCTGTCATTTCTAGTACTCATACCTTAAATAGTGCCATAGAGTCTTTTGATCCCTACAGGAAATAGGATCGATTAACAAAAATCTGTGAATGCAGTTCAGAATATCTCAAAAAATTATGGATGGTCTTCTAGGAACGTTTGTAACTATAACAGTTAAGGTACCTGCCCTGCTGCTTAACTGCCTCGGTGGTGTAGTGGCTAGCATGTACGGCTGCACATCCTGAGGTCCTGGGTTCGAGTCCCGGGTCGGGCCAAGTTTAGTTATTGAGTCTTTCTGTATAGAAAGCCTCAGTAACAGCCCGGAGTTGGGAAGTTGGCGGTGTTTCACCCCCGTGCCTCGGAGAGCACGTAAAGCCGTCGGTCCTGCGCCTTAACTCTCACCGGTCGTGTCGAATAGTCGTCCCACCGGAGTATGAGAGTGACAGGAATAGAGAGCGCACTTGTGTCTGCGCGTGTGTGTGAATGTGTACATTTGTGCACTATAATATCTCCTGCGCAGTTGGCTAGTCTCAATGAGATTGGCCGCCGTGGCCGGAATCGGTCAGGAGGACATTATTACCTGCCCTTACTGTCCCGTTTCAAAAATCCACCCTGTATATAAAAGAATATTCCAGATATTTAAAGATTTATATTTGTCAGTTTTTGTTGTTGTATAACTTTGAAATTTTAAACCTGTAGAATAAATATGATGAAACCGTTTGTCAGAACATGTAATTTATGCTTAGATTAGTTAAGGATGGAATATTTATAGTTATTTCAAATATCCAGTAGCTTAAAACATCAAGCTTTTATATAAATAATATATAGAAAATATATAATAAATTGCTAATTAAGTCTTCACATTAAGAACTGACAAATATTATTGGCCATATAATAAATGGCGTGTATCTTATGTTTCGCAATGCACTTAGCGATCGTCCAGTGCATTTGAGAGTCGTGAAAGTCAGATGCGACCCAAAACTATTTCCTTCGTCACCTCGATTTCGTTAATTGCGGTAAAAAGGTTGCGACATTTTGCTATTAATATAGTTTTTTAAAATCTCTCAGTTCTGGTTTAAATGAATAAGTGCATTCTAGATTAGTGGCTAATATCTAAATATATCTATACTGGTTTTATAAGTTTTTAGTTTTTCATTATTCAAAGCATATAACATTATACATATTTTATTTTTAATATATGCTTGACTAAGTATTTGACTTTAAGCTCTAACTTCGCATCTCAATAAATTTTGCAATATCTACTTATGACACACTTAGTATATTAGGCTTAAAAATTAAAAAAAAAGTAATAACTTTGTTATTCTGATGCTGCGCGAATAAGGACATATTATTAAATACGCTCTTTTTATAACAATACCTACTACCGATATAATATTAGTAAAGATTAGTATTAGTAAAGAAGCTCTATCTCTAAATACATATAATAAAACCGGTCAAGTGCGAGTCGGACTCGAACACTAAGCTTTCCACCTTTCAGCTCTTCCACCATAATCTATTTTTTTTAATTTGCATGGCGGTCATTTTGAAATCCGACATTTTGTTTTTTATTATTTGTTGTTATAGCGGCAATAGAAATACACACTCTGTGAAAATTTTAACTCTCTACCTACTATGGTTCATGAGATACAGCTCACTGACAGACAGATGGACGGACAGCGGTGGCTTAGTAATAGGGTCCCGTTGGCACACTTCGGGTACGGAATCCTATAAAGCAATGAACGAAAATGTTTAATTAATTTAAGAGGATTTAAAACCGTTAAGAGCAATTACATTATCTAACAAACGTTTAATTTATCTTTTTTGCCCTATAAGAGAGGTATTTTGACCACAGCTAACAGGCATCTGTCCTATTGTTGTTGGTATAAAATATCGGTGAACGGCCCAAGTTGAAAAGAGGTTAGAGATCCTTGAATTGTCTATAGTTTAAGGAATAGAATGTCTAATGAATGACTACAAAACTGTAACCTTTAAAGGATTTGAGTTAATTTTCAAGCTATATATAAAAAAAAATTATAATCGATTAGCATTATATGAGAGAGCTCATCGAGAGTATAAAAATTTAGTAAATACAGGATTATTTGCACTCGATTCACTTATATTTGTAAAAATATATCTCACTGGTATCTATACTTAATATTATAAAGAGGCAGAGTTTGTTTGTTTAAACGCGCTAATCTCAGTAATTACTAATGCGATTTGAAAAATTCTTTTTGCGTTAGGTAGCCCGTTTATTGAGGAAGATTATATACCTACGTATAGTATATAGTCTATATATTGACGGGACAAACCCGAGCGAAGCGAGAGTGAGTTGCTAGTAACTAAATATTTATGAAACCTCAGAGTAAAATAGATGTGACTTATGGACAGACCAATATAACGCAAAAACAATTTTATCGTTTTTGCCATCACATGGTTTTGATTATTTTACCCTTAAATTATTATTTATTATACTTTTCATGTTACGGATAAATAATAAGTATTTATTCGTAGCTTTCATGTAATATTGGTAGTGTCATTCTAACGTGGCAGATAATTATTGTGAGTGGATATGGTATAAAGATATAGAATATAATAGAAATAGAACAGATAATCTATATATTAACACGTGAAGTAAATACTTTGTACCCCTTTTTACGAAAACTTTCGCGGACAGAGGAATATCAAATTTCCCACACTTAGAAGGAGTGCAAAATGCTTATATATTTTTTTAATTATGCGTAAAAATACACCAAATCAATAAAAAATATATTACACACACTACCATGTATTTGACACACACACGCATATAGGTATACTCTTTTGTTTATAGTTAAAGTCTGTGGTCAAATTGAGAATAGATTAATATTGTAATATTCGCAAGACAATAAATATATAGCTCAATAAATTATGGTTGATTTTCAACCACGCTGTGATCCCTAGTACCTATAATTAAACTAAATGCATAACTATGTTAATAAGCCGATAAGGATGAAGCTTTTATCATGCCTTTTCCGTAACTTAAAGTGTATTATTTGTATATAGTATAAAATGAGTTATAATTTCATATTATATTATAATTATATTTGAGTTTTTAGTATTTTCCGTACATAATATTATGTTTCTAGTCTATGTAGAGACAGTATATTACTGTAGGCAAATTACGCAAATTATTACAGCTCGCACTTTCACACCATCTCGTAGTCTACTCATATTTGATTGTATGATTTATTAAGTTTCCGCCTCGCGACGTAATTGAATATTCTCAATCGGATTGATCATCGCTTCCACTTGAAGCGTTCATTGTAGGATGACAATGAAAATGTGGTTTTAAATGTTTATACCTATTGCTGTAGCCTGTAACCAAAATGGATTCAGCCGTTTTTTTTAACGTCCCACGGGCCTCCCTTCAATCGAGGGGGATTAAGCCATAGTCCACCACGCTGGCCAAGTGCGGGTTGGCGGACTACACATGTCTTTCGAAAACTTGCTAAGTTCTCTCAGACAGGTAGGTTTCCCTTCACCGTAAGACAAGTGGTAATCATGTTGGAAATAATTCGCACATGAAAGTATCAGAGGTGCGAGACCCGGGATTTGAACCCGCTTCACTTCACTTTTCCCAAGTAAGCGCGTTACCACTGGGCTAACACTGCCTTACCAAAATATCAAATACCATACCAATACATTATATTCGCTTCGATAGACCCCAAATCCTCGCGAAAGAAAACAGATATCGCCCTAGAATGATTCGGGAAGCCATAGAAATTAAAAAACATCCAAATTTCAATAGGGAAGATGGCTGGGAACTACCATCGTCATGGGATCCTGTCATTAATATAATAAAATCAAATAATAAATCTAAACAAAACAGACAGTTAGATGTAGTAAGTTCTTACTGTGCGGATCAAAATAACAGTAATTTAAATTAGTATTCAAATTAATATTTCAAATTAATATTTTCATTTGCAAATAGTAATTCTTAATTAATTTTAATTTTTTAAATTACACATAGAATAATAATGTGGCTTAAATAATTAATAATTTATTTTTTCTTTATAGTTATAAATATAATAATGGCAACACTAAATATAGATTATTAATCAATAAATTTTCTAAAAAAATTGTAATAATTATAATAATAAAGCTAAAATTATATAAATAATGTAAAATTATATAAATATAAAAGTAATTCAATTATAAAAATGTTTTAAAATTAAAATTAACAAATATTGTAAGGTACTTTGGTGCCAATTTTCAAGATTTTTGAATTCATTTTGTTATTTGTGGGTAGGCTGTCTGTAACAACTATATAATACCTTTGAGACATCTAACACCTTAGTCTCTCCCGTGACCATGATTGCTGTAAAGCAATCGAAACGTCGGGAACCAAAAATCAAAATAAATCCGCGAAAAAATCCGAAAATATAGTTTTATTTAAATGTCAAATATTCGTGTAAATCTAAGAAAGTATTATTAAAATTATTTACATTATATATGTATATGTTATAGGTAATTATTTATATGTGTGCAAACGCAGCATATGGGTTTAATAGGTACTACTTACGTTTGATGTATTTTGTTCTAAATTCTACACTAATTCTATTTTTGCATCGTTTTTGCTAATTTCATATTAGCAATATTAAAAGATTAATAATAATTATTTGATCTATACTAGAATAATCATATTTTTTCTATAGAAATAAGGGTTATTAAAATATTATGGTTACCCTAAAAATAAGTGACGCACTTATTCATCGTAGGTCAGTTCAGCGCGGGTCGAACTTTCCCATACTTTTGTTGGCTTAAAGTTCAATGCATATGTTTCATCATTGAGTTTCAGTTCTCTTCTCTGCAAAAGGTTAATAATGATTTGTAAGTTTAATTTTATATTTAGACGTTTTCTGGTAACAAAATTGTACACATACTTACCCTAAATACTTCAAAAAAATATTTTTGACCATGCACGAGTATGATCTGATTAAGTGACTTTTAAATGGATTGATATATTTTATTTTTACAAGTTTCACTTGTTTGTAAAAGCACATTAATTGTAACTTGTTAATGAATTGTAACTTATTAATTAAATAATTATAATATTAATTTTAATTATAATTATAATTTACAAGGGCTAGAAATCCCTTTGAGATTTGATACATTTGACGAGAATACGAATAGGTCAAAGGCGTGTCAAATGTTTGCTGCTATAGTCAAAATAGAAAATAAAAAAAAATCGTATAAATTAATATTATTTTTAAATCAGATATTTTTACATAAACAACTCAACACTAGTGCGGCGCCATGTGATATATTCAAATTGATTATTTTATCGATTAATATTCTATATGTTATGAAATCGTTACGATATCATTTGTAATATTATTACTCAAGCGAAACATCGATATTTACCGTGTCTCGTTGATTTATGTTATACGATTAGCGATTGCGATGGATAACTAACTGCCTATTTATTTAAGACCAGTCTCTCACTTTATTGGTTCATAATCATAGGCAGGGCCGGATTTAGGGGAGGGCAAGCGGGGCTGCAGCCCCGGGGCCTCCACAAGAGAGGGGCCTCCACAAAAGAGATTAAAAAAAAAACGAATTTTGAGTGGTCGACAACTTTTTCGTTTTTATTTTTAACAAATATATATGTATAATTATTCTTAAATATTAAAAACAATTTATCCATATTCGTTCACCGCAGTTCATCGCGGTCGGGTAAAAAGAAGTTACAGAGCGGTTATCCTTAATTAACTGCCTCGGTGGTGTAGTGGCTAGCATGTACTGCAGGCTGCACATCCTGAGGTCCTGGGTTCGAGTCCCGGGTCGGGCCAAGTTTAGTTATTGAGTCTTTCTGTATAGTAAGCCTCAGTAACAGCCCGGAGTTGGGAAGTTGGCGGTGTTTCACCCCCGTGCCTCGGAGAGCACGTAAAGCCGTCGGTCCTGCGCCTTAACTCTCACCGGTCGTGTCGAATAGTCGTCCCACCGGAGTATGAGAGTGACAGGAATAGAGAGTGCTCTTGTGTCTGCGCGTACACTTGTGCACTATAATATCTCCTGCGCAGTTGGCTAGTCTCAATGAGATTGGCCGCCGTGGCCGGAATCGGTCAGGAGAACATTATTATTATTATCCTTAATTAATTATCATGCGTTTTTTTGGTTTCGCGTGAGTTTATTTATTTTATAATTTTTAGGTCTGCAATATTATCATCAAATGCCAATGTTTTATAGGTAAATTCACGTTTGTTAATTCAAATTTGAAAGAAATTATTCGATCCTTTTCTATTTTTGTGTTTCGTATTTTTGAGTGCATGCACATATCTATATCTACTTCATAGGATTAGGTAGTTAACTAAAGGTAAACAAAGAGCTCATGGGGACTTAACCTTTTATTATAAATATTTTAACACATTGTCAACTAGCGATTTAACCTCGCTTCGCTCGGGTGCATCCTTAAGTATACGGATTTTATTCACAATTTCATGGGGTTTAATTTTTAACGCGGAACCATGATGTTTTTTCTAAAATAAATGTAGCCTAAGTTACTCCTTATAATATCAGCTACATTCCAGTGAAAGTTTCGTCAAAATCAGTCTAGCCGTTTTGGAAATAAGCCGGAACAAACAGACAATTTTTTTAAAAATTTAAACCGTATATGCATTTTATATGCATTTAGAAAAAACTGATATTTTGACATTACAAACAGACATATAAATTTTATTTATCTGCAGGTATAGTTAAAATACCTACAGCTTAAGTGTAAAATACAATAAGAATCTAGACTCACAGGAGAATCTGCATATCTAAAAGAATTAACGAACAGTAGCTTATCTAATAAGATTGTTAATTAGAAATAAAAAAAAAACAAGGTTTTGTTCATTGTGTACCATTCGTCGGATAGCAATAGAAGAGGCAACTAGCAAGGAAAGCTAAGGAAGAATCAACCAACGAAAGTTTCATTTTGAAACCCTTAAATGCAGTCCACCATATTTAAATTTAAAAGTTTCCATATGGTATATCATGTTAAATCAAGTGAATAAGGTTTATTTATATGCTGTTGCTGATATTATATAATATAGATGTTTGCTTTTTCACCCGACTGCGGCGAAACAGGGTTATGTGTTTAACCTGTATGTATATCTGATTCTATATTCGTTCGGAATCACTAAATGGCTTAACTGATTTTGATGATACATACGTAATTCGATTCGTATTGATAATGCGAGTGTCATATACAGATATTATTAAAAGTCAAAATGGCGAATAATAGGTGCCAGTTTGTGTATATTGAAAAAAAAATTTCGTCGGTCAGTCGGTTTTTTTTTATTTTTGTAAAAAAAAATTGTTCATTTTATTCGGAATATAATTAGGGGCCTCCACTCTTCTGTTGCCCCGGGGCCTCCACACCCCTAAATCCGGCCCTGATCATAGGCATTTGTAAAATGTAATAGATGTCGTATTTGAAATTAATTATTACAGATTTCTGTATATTTTATAATAGTATAATATTAGCATTTACCTGCGGCGTTGCTTGCGTAGTTTAAAAAATTGTGTTTACGTACTTTCCAAACCCATTCTTACCCCTTAGATGAATGAATGAATGATGAATTACTAAACATCCTTTTTTATCGAATAGCTAGTGCCTATGTTATAGGAATCTCTCCTAAATTTCTAAAACATTATTAATTGAGATGTGTTAAAGACTCGCTCGAACTAAGAAAGATTATAAAATATTTTATTCCAGCACTAACCAATCAATAATTTATGATCTCTTATAAGATTAACTAACAACATGCGAGTGTACTGAATAAGTCACGGCTTCCTGCAAACAACGAGGAATTGGGGCAGTGAATGCAATTAGATAATATATAATATCTACGTATGTACAAATACATATGTACGTATTACTTATAACTAGTGATCGCCGCGTGGTTGAAAATCAACCATAATTCATTAAGTAATATATTTAGTCTTGCGTATATTACTATATTAATCTATTCTCAATTTGACCATAGACTTTAACAATAAACAAAAGAGTATACATATGTGCGTGTGTGTGTCAAGTACATAGTAGCGTGTGCAATGTTTTTTTTTACTGATTTAATGTATTTTTTATGCATAATTAAAAAAAAATATTAGCATTCTGCACTCCTCTATATAGACTGTAAGTGTGGGAAATTTCATACTCCTCCGTCCGCGCAATTTTCGTAAAAAAGGGTAGGTACAAAGTTTTTGCTTCACGTATTAATATATAGATAAGCAATGGCATTTTGGTTAAGGTTATTTGAATATTTATTCAAGCTGTTTTTTCTTATGGAGAATCACTTTTCTGTGAGAAATGATGGTTCATTATGTTACGTTTACACTATTGATGAGCTTTTGTGTTATAAATTGAACTAGCGACTCACCCTCGCTTCGCTCGGGTTCGTCCCTAAGTTGCTTCCCAATATAAAATTAGTTAATTTAGTTTTAATTTTTTTTCGTGGCACCCTATTTTTTTTTCTAAAATAAAAGTAGCCTAAGTTACTCCTTATTACATCAGCTATCTGCCAGTGAAAGTCCCATCTAAATCGGTCCAGCCATTTCAGAGATTATCCGGAACAAACAGACAGACAGACAGACAAAAATTGTAAAAAAATGTTGTTTCGCTTTATGTACCGTGTATACTGCCGTGATAATTAAGAACGCAGTACTTGCAAAATGGCGGTTTCGAGAAAAACGCGGAAAACATATTTTTAGACATCTGAGCAAGATGTTCATATTTTATGACCAAAAAAATATATCAAAAAATTCAAAAATAAATCAAGCTTGTGAATCATAATTTTATTTTATTTAATTTATCAATCTATCTAAATATAATGCGTATTACTGCGTTTAGTTTTAGCATCAGGTCTTGTGAGTATCATAGGATACTAAAACTAAATGCAGCAGTTGCGTATATTACTGCATTATAGTCTAGCACATGTCGATTACTGCGTTGTTGGTTAGTATTCATTTACATTTTTTATGCTCGGGGCTAAGTGCAAGTGGTCTTAAATTATTATCTCTCATTATTATCTCTCAAACAATTACACAGTCCTTCTTAAATGTTTGCTGTGAGGTTGACGAAAACCTACTTCATGTTCTGTACGTATTATATGCATTATCAGGATGAAATAAAAATGAAACATTTTTGTGTAAATCTACTTTTATTTAGACAATATCTGTCTTTATGAATATCTAAAGAAATACAAATAAAAATCACAATATTCAGTCAGACTGATAATAATTAACATTAATTAAATATAACTGATTTACTAAAACAAAACGCGGCACTGGATCGTACGGCCAAGATCTTGCAAGCCTTTACTACTCTCAAATGCAGTAATATGGAGTACTGCGTTTTGATTTAGTAACTAGTCTATTGATTTTAAAAGAAAATGCTGTAGTAGTGGCAATTACTGCACTTAGCTCTAGGGTATTCTTGTTAGTACTGCATTCTTTTTTAGCACATGTTTAGTGCTGCACTCCTCCTTAGTATTGAAACTATTTTCATGCAAGTACTGCGAAAACCGTTAGATAGAAAACATACTTCTAGTGAAAATTTTTATGAAAATATATTTTTTCCATGTAGGAGAACCCTTTGGAATGCCATTTCCAGTAAAAAGTGAAAATCCCAAAAATGTTGATTACTGCATTCTTTATTATCAGGGCAGTATACATCCATATGCATTTAGTAAAAAGCGGTTATTTTAATATTACAAACAGATACTCCAATTTTAAATAAAGACAAAGGAAACTATTCGTTTTCTCTGTACCTATAGATAGATAAATTGAAAATTTTATTCATATACTCTGGTTTTTCGTAAAATCTCCAATAGTGATTATGATCGAATTTGGGCTAATATACCCCTAGTATATATAATAAGCTAATTAAAGTCAATAACAGTGCATTCAAAGTCATTTAAGATTGATGGCAGATATAATTCTGGCGACTTGCGTACCGTACTCGGTAAGTCACGGCTCCCTATTAACAACGGCTTGGGAACTGGGGCACTGTCTGCAATCAATGCAACTATTACTGATTTTGTCCACCGGTTACAAGCTTGTTTATTTACAACTTGACCACAATTCAATTGTTTTCAATTATTATCATATGTCGTGTCATCATGTCATCAAGACGGTACGTTTGGCTCAGTTTGTAGTGATCCTACTTTATGCGCCAGCGGTCGCGGGTTCGAGTCCCGCTGGGGACATTCACTTGTGTGATGAGAACGAATGTTTGTACTCCAGTCATTGGTGTCTATATTTATTTATAATATGTGTATATTTAAAGTTATATATGTGTAGTATATCAACTATCTGGTATCCATAACACAGGCCTCGTAGCTTACCATGGAACTAGATGGTGCTGTGTGTTAATGTCCCAACATATTTATTTATATGTCTTTCTTGTATTAGATATAGGTGTAACTAGATGTACTCGCGATTTCGTTGGCGTGGATAAACTATGGTTAATTATTATAAATGAAAAAGTTTCAGACAAACTTCAACATGATCCCTTCATTGCTCCTTTTTTACCGATTTTAAAATATTATAAATCAATTTTTAATTATCAGCTCAACACTCTTTTTCACTTGATGTTGTTGATGTCACATATATTATGTACATTTCAAGAAAAAACTATCTTAAGGATGGAATAACTACTTATGAAGTGAATTTGCAGTCGGTACCTTAATTTCAGTAAAAAATAATTTTAACTTTAATCGTTTCATAGTGGCTTATCCTATATAACAAATACTACCAACGGACTAAATTCATGGTTTAATATTAGTAATGTTAGAAACTTCTTGAATAATCAGTCAGTCAGTGAGTGTGTAGTATTTCGCAACATAGGTCTTAACAAAGATTACATGTTTTAGATGTTTTGTGTTTGTTGGAAACACAAAAATGAGTTTTTTCATTTTATACTAAATACGAGTATTATACAATAGCTTTGTTTGAGATATTTTATATAATTTATAATATGTTGTTACTAATATAAAGTTATTTAATTTAAATTGTAATTTTTAATTTACCTAATTTTAATATAAAGATTAGTGATAAATTAAAAATTGGTAAAATAACTTATGGACTTTGGAGATAGGTCCAATTGTAACTTTAATAAAGACAGAAAAAAAAACCTTGTACTGGACATTTTCTATTGGTGATGTATATTTTTTTACCATTTTCTATAAAGAATACTTTGTCGTATTGTTTCGCAATGAATCAGCTGATAGTGATACTATAAAGAACAATAAATAGTGAAAGTTTGTTTGGGCCGTGTTGGAATGGAATCATTGAAGAAATTCGATTACATTCAAATCAGGTGCGTTAAATGTAGCTGCATATAGGAGAATTTATACCGCATAGCTACCGTAACGCGGAATGCAAGCTTAAAAAATATAGGTATAACATGTATGCATACTATTATTATGACATACAGGTCAAATACAACCCTTCTCTAGGGTTTCGTCGCAGTCGGCTACGTGTAACTTTAAATTAACCTTAATAGTAATTTACTTTAAACTTTACATCCCACCCATTTCATTAAAAAAACACTAAAATTGGCGAAAAACGCGAAAATATCGCGTTATGTATATATTTGTATATATAAATATATTTATAATATGTATTTGTTTAAGGTTATATAGGTGTAGTATATCAACTATCTGGTATCCATAACACAAGCCTCGTAGCTTACCATGGAACTAAATGGTGCTGTGTGTTAAATGTCCCAACATATTTATTTATTTACCTTCACAAAAAAAAGAAACACCAGAATCGAGTATTACTGTTTTTTTTGAGTTTGATGAAATATATAAACAAAGAAAGAGTTACTTGACTATATAAAAATCTCCAATGTGCGACAACTCTAACAATTACTTTCGTTGCCAAGATGAGAATATAGATCGACGCCGAGTCTTGACTATGAATTAGTTTCAATGAGCAATTATTGTCCAATTACAGGATTTGACCTTATTATAATAATTCGCTGTTGTTGTAGTTTTGGCAATCGGCGTTTATCAATTACGTCTAGATAAATTACTAGAAACAAGTCTTGCGTTTTAAGCGACCTGTGTGTCATTTCTCAAGAATTCAAGAATTTTTAGTTATTATCAAAGTATGATCTTTGACCAAGTTCAGTTCTGTTTGGAGCTGTAGTACTTATTATATTTTATACATTTATCCGTGTATAAAGTTGCCATTTTACGATTTTGTATATTCATTATACAAACATTAGGTATATTGATGTCGTACATAAAGGTTATCTATCAAAATATTAGAACAGGATGAGAATTTTTCATATTTTTAAGTACTTTTCTTTATTTCATATTAGTTTTAATTTGGTCTTAATTTCATATCCTTATATTTAACTAGCAGAACTTGCGGCTTTGCTCGCGATCAAACTACGAAAAATACGAAATTTCATACAAATAGGTACATATGCCCAAGGAATAAAAAGTTTCATAGAAACTTTTATCCCCTATTTCACCCCCTTGAGGGTTGAATTTTGAAAAATCCTTCCTTAGTGGATGCCTTCGTCATATAAGGAATATGTGTGCAAAATTTCAATTTGCTAGCCTAAAGGGTTTGGCCTGTGCGTTGATACATCAGTCAATCACTTTTGTCTTTTATATTCTAAGATTAAGTTCACTATTACAATTTTTATTTATTATCTTGCTTCATTATGTGAAGTATCACGTATTGAATAAGTACGAGTACTTCATTTAATTACTATTTCAATAGCTATGAATGTTCGGATTCTTGATACCGATCAATACTTGATTAGCGAAAGTCAATAGAAAGGCGGAGGGTCATCGTGATATTGCAAACCGACAGACAAATCTGCCCTACTAACAAGCTAACATTTATCTAAATTGATTTTACAATAAGAAACAATATTTTATTGATTGTTCAAGATATGTAGGCATCGAACATATATATATATTTATTAATTTAATGTTTAGAGGTTGTTTCGTATGCAATAGAGTATAGTCGAGTTTTTTTTAACATATCCCATATTTTGGCAATGTTGTGACCAAAATGTTTTAAAATGACACTGAAGTTTCATGCGGGTGAATGTAAAATCTAAAGAGTGAGGTACCTACCATGAAATATGTATCATGAAAGTTTATACTAATAAAAATGAGAGCTTTAACTAATGAAATATTAATATATACTTATATAATTAATAAGCGCTTCTTTAAATTCATCAATAATAGACGGACAGCTCGGTTTTTGCAATATATAAATATGGCCTCCTAAATATTGATAAAAATTATTATTTACAATGTAATAAACAAGTGTAGAAAGTTCACGCAGCCTGGGACTTGCGGTTAGTGCCTACATCATAGACAACAGGTTGTGTTTAAACTACCATCTTTGACTAACCGTTAATCCCTTTCACCGGTTAGCTTTACGCCAGAGATTCCCAAAGTGTGGTTTCAGATGATCATAAGGGGCGTATGACGAGATTTACTTAATTAAAAATATTATATATATGTATATGAAGAATCTTAAAATTATGTTTTTGTGACATTAAAATTTAAATTTTGGGAAAAACCAGACCAGTTTGACATTTATAAAATTAGTATGTGCAAATACATAGAGCCAAATTCCTACTTTCCATGATGGTGTTTTTTATTAAAATGTATGGTAGATAGGTAATATGAGAAATTATAGATTCTATCTGATTCTGAACAGATAAGAGTTTGTACCCTTTGTATACGGTTAAAGAGCTTGAGTTTGAGTAAACCTGTTTCATCAATTTGCCTGAAGAAATTGATCTACACTTTACTTGTTATGAAGCATTCATACATTACTGTTAGATTTACACTGTCGGTATACAATGTACCTAATTAAGTAAGGTTAGTTTTATGAAATGTAGAGATATGGTAATATGAAAATTGAAATATTATTTTTGAAGTAAAACTTCTTTACGCACGCTTGACTCGGGGGATAAGCTGGTGAATTTGTTACGAAAAAATGTACGTACGTTTGTTGCCATGGTAACCGTTGTTATTGTCTGGCAAATGATATATAATATTATATTCTTTCCTTAAATGATATTCTATAAATATATGATTGTAATATGCCTAATATGCGTTATTTTTAGTATCTCACCTATCCTAATTATTTAAAACATAAATTGAATTTCATAAAGAGTTCCGATAAACTACAGAAGTTTTACTTCTTGCGCGTGTAGGTACACATTCATACACGCACTCTTTAATTTTTTTGTTCTTATTAGATATATAAAATAATTAAATATTAAGTGCTTAAGAAATATGTTATTTATTATAACAAAACTCATCTTTAACACGTGACCCGCATACATGAATTTTATTAGTTTTTTTACATTAGCCTATATCACTCACCAAATTATTTTTAACATAAACAATAGATACACACTTTTTTATCTATCATATACATAACAGGGATTCGGTACTTAAAATTATGTATATACCGTTTATTATTATTTAGCTACATTATAATATTATACGTATACTAGCGACTCACCCTCGCTTCGCTTCGGGTTCGTCCCTAGACAAAAACAAATCTATCCCACGGGAACCGTACATTCTTCCGAGATATCTAATGCGAAAAGAATTTTTTAAATCGGATTAGTAGTTCCTGAGATTAGCGCGTTCAACCAAACAAACAAACAAACTCTTCAGCTTTATAATATTAGTATAGATAAGATCCATATAAAAATATATAACTTTAAAATATTCTCAATATTAATTGGTGAGTCATTTTATGTTTTGCATAATTAATTACGAAAATTGATTAATTCGTCACTTTATCGTGAATATCTAAAATTATGGGTGACAGGAAATATAATTCAATTGATTAATTATGCTTTAGTTATTCAAATTTCCAGTGTTTTATACATTCTAGTATTTTAGTGTCGGCGTGATAGGTCAGTTAAGATATAAAGTGTAAGACATGGTAGTAACGTCTGCATATTGCTTAAGAAGGCTAAGAATTTGTTTGGTAGAATGACAATAAAGCTTTAACAGAACCATGTTTATTAAGATCGGGCACTACGTTTATTCTAGTTTTTTTTTTGAGTTTTGAAAGCATCTCTTATTATCTTATTTAAATCGTTTATTATAAAAATATAATTTAATTTTATATAAGTTTTTATATAAGTTAGGAAATTCGAAAACGATTCTGAACTTTTTTTTTTATTAATGAAGCTTTTTCTGAGTGATATTATCAAAGTCAAAGTGAGGGGATACGTGAGCGAATACTAATGTAATAATATGAAGAACTAGCGACTCATCCTCACTTCGCTCGGGTTCGTCCCTAGGTTGCTTCTCTATACAAACTTTCAACCCCATCTTCACCCCCTTAAGGAACGATTTCCGGGATAAAAACTATCGTATGTCCTTCCCAGCGTCTCAAACTATCTTAATCGGTCCAGTAGTTTTTTTAATTTCTTTATTCTTTATAAACATACAAAAATACAAATATTTCCTCTTTATAATATTAATGTAGTGTTGATAAATAAATTAAATGTATGAATATTTGTACTCCTTCTACGTCCTATGGACTTCTTTTTGTATTTTATAAAAACCTAAGCAAAACCAGATACTTAGATACTAAATAAGTAGGTACCACTATTTCTTTTAACTTGTTATTATCTCGATCAACTATTAATTCTGCAAACCAATACAAGTTTTCTATCTGATATGAAACCTTTTGATTTATAAACTTAAATTGAATTCATTCGTCATAGATGATTATCTAGCGAGTAGAAGTGCTGTTGAGTAATTTTGCTGATATATTTTAACAGGCGCAATTACAAAGATAATAATACTAGTAATCAAAGCTTTTATTGATTTTGCTTTAATAATTAAATTTATTTCTAACATTATCATGTATTATTATTATTATTATTTTAAATTAAATAAATTTTGTAAGCATACTGTTAAAACTTTATTGCAAGCAATTCCGTAGTCAAAAGTTATAGCTATTATTTTATGTGTATTCAGTGATTAATATAACTTATTATATGATATCCCATTTCAAATATAAATTAATGAAATGTATTTCCTTATTAACTTTTTTAAACCGTAATAAATGTTCTTAACCTTCTAATGATGTTTAACCACTATTTCTTCTTCAACATTATCAATATTTTATTATAATTATTCAATTATTCATTAATTTATTTTATTTTTGTTCCAGGCAAAAGAAAAGAGCAACAGAGAAGATTTGAAAACAGACATACAACATCGAAAAGAAAGCTTTTATAGAGTAAGTTAAACATTTTGACTATATTTTATAGACTTCTCAGAGATGAGATATTTTCCCGCAGTAAAAAGTATCCTATATGTTGTTGACCCGGATAACCAGCTATCATCATACCAAATTTCATCAAAATCTCTCCAGTGGTTTTTCCGTGATGCAGTCACAGACAGACAGACAGAGAGACAAAAATTCTAAAAACTGTACATTCGGCCTCTGTATCGACAATAATGTCCATTTCAATAAGATTTTCAAAAACAATATTTAATGTACAGATTCGATTCAGAATTTTATTATATGCATAGAAAAGATATAAGAAAGATATTTAAATGTACATCCGTACTATAAAAAAAATTATTTCAGGAGGCTCCGTCGGACGAAGACTCGGCGGTGTCTTCTGCGCCCGCCTCACTCTCTCCTCAACCGCTCAACGAAATGTGGGTGAGTGTCGGTTGTTATTAATAACATATGTAGGTACTATTTTTAATGTGTCATGGACCTTATTGACTGTACGGAAAAAGATTTAGGCAAATAAAAAAAATACTATTTAAAAAAGAGTATTTACATCTAACTATTAGTTAGATATAAATACTCTTTTTTATGTTATTATTATATTAAGAAATAAAAATAATATTTTTATTAAATTAAGCGTAAGCTTTTACCATTAATTCGAAATGGTGGTAATTTGAAACGTTAAGTATTGTATGAATAATTGTTTTGAATTGTAATCAAAATTATAAGAAAAAAATGAAATCTAGGAGTACAGTATACAATCTAAATCCTTTTATTTATTAAAGTAAAACTTCTTTACGTACGCTTGCCTTGGGGGGTAAGCTGGTGAATGCGTTACGAAAAAATATACGTACGTTTGTTGCCATGGTAACCGTTGTTATTGTCTGACACATGATATATAATATTATATATTTTCCTTAAATGATATTCTATAAATACATGATTGTAATGTGTCTAATATGCGTTATTTTTAGTATTTCACCTATCCTAATAATTTAAAATATAAACTGAATTTCATAAAGAGTATCGATCATCTACAGATGTTTTACTTCTTGTGTATACATTCATACACACACTCTTAAATTTTTATTATATTATACTTTTTACGTTATTATAATATATATCCATATTGTAATCTATACTATAATAAAGCAGTAACTTAGCGAAATCTGTACATGAAATATTTTTTAAAAACAATGACTGTAACTTATTATGTATACGATATAGACCCCAAAACAATAGTTATTAAATTTTTTGTCTGTTTGTCTGTTTGTCTGTTTGTCTTTTTGTCTGTTTGTCTGTTTGTCTGTTTGTCTGTACGCGTTTCACGCAAAAAGTAATGAACCGATTTCAACGAAATTTTGTGAACTGATAACTTATTACTCGGGTCAACATTTACTATAACTTTTACTTTTGGAAAATCTTTGTTTCCCGCGGGAAATCGCAATAACTGGTTTTATCGAGTCCTCCTTAGGAACCCTCCGCTGGCTAAACCTAAAGACATACATCAAAACAATGTACTAAAAAATTGTAGATCTTGAAAAGGCCAACAGAAATATCTACAATAGTATATGTCAATCTCTCAAGGTACACTCGCAATACCTATTCTTATCTATACCTATAGCAAAACTAACTTAGTTAAATCGATGTGCGCGTTTCACGCAAAAAGTACTGAACCGATTTCAATTAAATTTTGTATAGTGATAGCTTATCACTCGAGTCAACATTTAGGATACCTTTTACTACAGGCACATTTTTCGTTCCCGCGGGAAAACGCAATGACTGGTTCTATCGAGTCGTCCTTAGAAGTTTATATGGCTAACGCTGGCTGAACCTTAAGAGATACATCAAAACAATGTACTAGAAAATTGTAGGTCTTAAAAAGTTATACAGGGAAGTTTGCAATATTATAGGTCTATCACCTAAGGTACACTCGCAATTACTATTTTTATTCACTACTCGCGACTCTCAGGCTGACTTATCAACGTTTAGCTCAGTTCAGCAGTGAAACGTAACTAGGGACGAACCCGAGCGAAGCGAGGGTGAGTCGCTAGTTATAAATAAAATTTGCATAATAACACGGTTCATCATATCTTCTAAACAATTGAACGTGCGTTTACCGCATTCGTACAGCTAATCATAAGGCATCAATTATAGAGAAAGCAAATTGCGAATACAGACAGACGCGCTACATACACTAAATAATTGTACAGAGCTTGTTTGCAAATGCTGATTTTATTATATTTTAATACTATCTTTTATGAATGATATGAATAATGAAATGATTAAAGTTTATTAAAATTTTGAAACTTATCTTGACTAAGACAACTTTTTGGACGACATTTGTATGTTGGTAAATAAAATACGCGTGAAATATGAGCTCAAAGCTAAATACGTCCTCGTTCAAAGTATTTCGTAATGGTAGACTATTACAAATAAATATCTACATACGCGGGTAAATTGAACTTATACTATGCTTAAACTTATATACTTTAATATTTAAGTGAAAAGTAATACCAACTATTAGTTAACCTGTGGTAAATACCCATAAGGAACTATTAGTTAATCTGTGGTAATACGCTATCTATTAAATCACATATCTATTATATACTAGCGACTCACCCTCGCTCCGCTCGGGTTCGTCCCTACTTACGTTTTAACGTTTAGTATAGATTTCTCAGAGATGAGATATTTTCCCGCAGTAAAAAGTATCCTATATGTTGACCCGGATATCCAGCTATCACCATACCAAATTTCATCAAAATCCCTCCAGTGGTTTTTCTGTGATGCGGTAACAGACAGACAGACAGACAGACAGACAGACAGACAAAAATTCTAAAAACTATAGATTCGGCCTCTGCATCGATAATAATATCTATTTCAATAAGATTTTCCAAAAAATATTTAATGTACAGATTCGGCTTAGTTAGAATTTTATAATATGTATATGTAGATGAAAAAGTTTGTATGTGTATCTGTTTGTAACTTATTCACGCTGGAATGTCTAAAGACATTTTGATGAAACTTTGTACATACACTATGACCTGCAGTGAGAAGCTACTTTTAGTACGTGTGCATATTGAGCGAAGCGAAGGTAACTCGTTAGTGCTAATTCCATGGTAAGCTACGAGGCTTGTGTTATGGATACTAGATAGTTGATACACTACACATATTATATGACTTTAAATACATATATATGTATTATAAATATACATACCCATGACTGGAGTACAAACGTTCGTGCTCACACAAATGAATGCCCCCAGCGGGACTCGAACCCGCGACCGCTGGCACAGCCAGTAGCACTACAAACTGAGCCAAACGTGTCCTCAACTATATATATAATTAGAAGTGACTATATAATTAGTATCGTCTGTATAGAATCAATATTATAGATAGTATACTTTCCCGTGCATATTACATGTATCGCTTCGAAAGGTTTTCATTAACATGGCACACGTTTGTTGGTTCCCGTTAAAATTGTTGGAATTAAAATGTATGTATGTGGTAGGAGAGAACGTTATAATGTTTGTTTTATAATTTCCTTTAGTTTTTCGACGATACTTGTTGTAAGGCAAACATCGATTTGATTGATTATTAAACTAGCGACTCACCCTCGCTTCACTTCGGTTTCATCCCTAGACAGAAACAAATCCATCCCACGAGAACCGTACATTTTTCCTGGATGATATAATATAGCCTTTCTCGATAAATGGACTATCTAACGCAAAAAAAAAATTCAATTTCAATCAGTAGTTCCTGAGATTAGCTCGTTCAACCAAACAAACAAAAAACAAACATACAAATAATCAAACTCTTCAGCTTTATAGTATTATAATATTAAGTATCGATTGATTTCATATCAATGTAATTCTGCTAAACATATTTCTTTATGTAATTTTCATTTTTAAAGACATAATAATGTCGTATTTATGATCGATTTCGAAAAGAAGTTGCTCAATTTAGTTGTAGGCACAAACTATATAGAAATGCTACGCATGTTGTAGGTATGTTTTTTGTGCGTATAATATTTGATATATTTGCGATTTTCATGATTCTTCTTTTAATAAATAGATTTTATATCTTAAGAATTAATTCTTGAATAGTTATTTTGAAAACTATCATAAATGATGATGATGATGATGATGAAGTTATATAGGTATTTGGGTTATTTGAGTAATGTTCTTTAATAGACAATATCAGTTTCTCCATAAGCACTCTGTAAGACATTTAAACTGTTTAATTATAATTATTATGGTATAGGTTCAGGCTAAAGAAAAATATAGATGGAGTACGCCAAAATAAATGTCAAAATCAAAAATAGTAGCGTGATTTGTTGTTTATGCTATTATTCTCTATTTTGCCATACAGATCGTTTACTTTCTTAAAAGAACAAGGAAAATTTTATAAAGGAATTTATATAGAAATATAATATAATTTTGTTTTTTTTAAGCATTAGTCTTTTCCATTGATATAGAGATAGCATAAGATTAGCTTTTTTTTATTATAATAAAATCAAAACATTTATTTACTCATCATTATTCTTTGGCTTTATGTTTACTTCCATGACATTCTGTCTGTAATATTCCTTAATCTGAGGATAGGTATACCTGGATATATAAAGTACTAGCAACTAACCCTCGCTCCGCTCGGGTTCGTCCCTAGTTACGTTTTAACGTTTAGCTCAGAGATGAGATATTTTCCCGCAGTAAAAAGTATCCTATATGTTGACCCCGGGTAACCAGCTATCATCATATTAAATTCATCAAAATCTGTCTAGTGGTTTTTGTGGACAGACAGACAAAAATTCTAAAAACTATAGATTTGGCTTCTGCGTTGATAATAAAGTCTATTTCAATAAGATTTTTCAAAAAATATTTAATATACATGTATAGATATATACAATATACATGTACGGACCTCACGTTTCTACGTTTCTCTATCTCAAACAGAATTATAATAATAATAATTAAACTTATAATAATTACTTTGATTTGCGTAAATCCGGTCAGTCAGTTATTTATTTTCCATAATTGACTTATATGTAATTATATATTTAAATGGAATGTGTTACAATAATTTTTAATAGATACTTAATTACTACCTATAGTTTTCAAATGTTTATTTCTTACAGTTATATGTAACCAATATTGTAAATGCAATAGTGGTCCCGTTTATTTTATTTTACAAAACACCTGCTCAATGTTTTTTTTTCATAGATACGTTTAGTATAGATTTCTCAGAGATGAGATATTTTCCCGCAGTAAAAAGTATACTATATGTTGACTCGGATAACCAGCTACCATCATGCCAAATTTCATCAAAATCTGTCTGTGGTTTTCTCGTGATGCGTACCAGACGGACAGACAAAAATTCTATTAACGATAGATTCAGCCTCTGATATCGATAATAATGACTATTGCAATAAGATTATTCAAAAAATATTTTATGTACAGATCCGACTCAGAATTTTATTATATGTATGAATAGATATAGGCAAGATACTTTATAGATACAATATGCAGGTTACTTCTTACCCTAATGCTTGGAACATTAAGAGGTTTCAGTCAAAGATTTATTTATGTACATATATACATATCTAGATGCACTATGCAGTATGCCGCATCTAAATGGTCACGTTTTCGTGATTCGTTTAGTTATGTGTTATCATGGTAACGCGTGAAGTACTATTACGATCTTAATCACTCAACGCCATTTTTATTTTCACTAAAATAAATATTAATTAACAATATATTTTATAAAATGTATATAGACATATAAAGTAACATTTTTCGCGCCATTGGATCAGGAAATAATTCTAATTATTTAATTTCCTCACAATAAATGGCAATGCCGATCGTTTTTTTTAGTAGATTTCTAAAATTACTTTCCAAAACCTACAAAGTGTGTGAGCTCACTCATCTTAATATGGACACTTTCATGGGCTCTGGAGATTTGCACACTTGCATCCTCTAAAATATACGAAACTTTAGTGTCAAAGGTGTAGTACCAGAGCTTGAGCTTGGAAGCGGGTGTGTAATGCAAAATAATAAATAATGTTTTTATTTAAAGTTACATGTGGCATAGATTCATAGTTTGACTTATAAAATGTTGTTACTATATAGATATTAGTTTAGAAGTTGTGTTTTTCAAGTCAGTTTCAGGCAATTCGCCGTCCTGCATCCTTGTATTAAATTATCAAACCTACTAAAAGCGCTTAATATTATTTAATTTTTAAGCTAATACTAAGCAATGTGTCGTCATAAGATACATTATTCGTAAAGGTATGGAATTCGGAATTGGCCTTGAAGCATCACGAGAGCATCGCTCACAGCGTAAATATCATTATTGCGATACGAACATGTCACCCACTAAACTATTGGCGCTTGTTTCTTGCGTCACTCCATTGTTTTGTAGGGTGACCAACTTTGAAGCTCTTAAGATTTAGTTCTTTTAATTTCATTATAATTAATTAATTAATTAACGGTAAATTGATAACTTAAAACATTAGCGTTGATAGTCTTGTAAATGCTAGATGATGATGTATAAAAAGAGTGAGTAAAAATTTTCATATATTATTATTGACTTGTATTTTTAATAAAGTTTGACTAAAGATTATTTTAATTAATTTATTGTATAGATGTAACTTATGTTAATGGTATTCTAATTGATTATATAAAATTAGTTTTCTAGCTTTATAGAATCATCCACCTTAATAAGTGAATCAATTCAGTGACAAGAAAACCTATATCTGATAATTATTTATTTATGTACAATATACAAATACAAAGTAGCAAATAATTAGCTAAGAAAATTGTGTACATTGGACGCCTTATCTCTTTAAAGATGTCTCTTCCAAAAACCCTCGATTATAGGAAACTACAATTAATCCCTCCCGGACAAATTCTAAGAAATCCGTGCGAATTTCCGAGAATTCAATTGTTATCTAGCACACCGGTGTGCTCGCGGTCCTCGAGGTGATTCAATAAAATAAGGCATAGACTGTAGGTAAATCATAATAATTAAGTATAGAAACTGTGATATGATTAGTATTAGAAAGTCCCCAACCTTGACAGTCTCTAACTAACCAAATTCATGGTGACAGTCGTGCGGGCAATGCCGGAGTGCGGCAGAGCGGGCGACGTTAGCGGCGCGCGAGTGCACGCGACTGTCGGACGCGTTGCGAGACGCGCGCGACCAACTCGAGCTCATGGAGTTCAGGCTACTCGAGCTAGAAGACGCTAGCCCGGATAAGGTGAGTGCTCGAGTTTCAGTTTCAAGTACATACGAGTATATGTGTGCTCGAGTTTTTTTTTGTTTATGCGTAACGTTTTTTTGGATTGTGCTCGACTTTGATAATTTAAGTGATTGTTTTATTCATATGTGATAGAAGTTTGTGAATATGTGTTCGAGTTTTAGTATGGATTTATTCAAAGAGGTGAGTTCTTGAAATTATATGTTTATTTATTTCCGTTTTCATAAATAGGCAATAAATTATTTGAAAGAAAATTAAATTAAAAAAAAAAACAACAGTTTTTTTTTTAAATTGGCGTCGTAATGTTACTTCTGCTTTTAAATGACAGTGTTTTGTTCGATCGGCCTCTTATTTGAAGGTTTTAGTCACCGGAGCGGTAACTGGTTGGGAAGTGATTTGTGATTAAGCTATTACTTACCTAATGTTTATCAATTATGTTGGCGCTAAGATAATTGCCTTTAAAAGCAAAATATATAATCGATTAATATAGTAAAACTTGAATTGGTAACACAGTATTATTATTAATTTTCATTAATTTAAATTATTATTAATTTTGTTATTGCTTGTATGTGTGTGTTTCTTATGCTGTAACGACTGAACATATTTAAATGAAATTTATTGCACTTTGCACCTGGAAAATCACATAGGCTTCTCTTAAAAATAAAAGCTAAAAGGAGCTATATGTATATATTATTATATAAAATGCACCTCGAGTATTTAAACTTGCTAGTATTATAAAATGCACCTAGGTTATTTAAACTTGCTAGTATTAATATACATAAATTAAAAATGTTACCTCCCAAGAACCGAATGCTCCCGTTTGATGCACTACGTAATTATACGTAATTATAACATGTTACGCAGTACGGTAGAGGTACTAAATGCAGGTGCAAGCAATACGAAACAAACCAAATATATAAACCATTCGTCATGCACACTTCCTGTAAGACGTGCATATCTTATTTCTGACTCCTTAAACTTTATATGGGAGTACTTTTCCTATTGACTTGACAACTCATGCGCGAAAATAGAAGTTCTGTGTTTACTATACATTTTATTATGTGAAAATATAATTTTAAAATGAGAAAAAAATAGCTCCTTTTAAACATCTATATTTGAAATAAAAAATATAAATTCCCTTTGCTTTAATATGAGAGTATAGAAAGTTTTAGTTCGTGTTATAAGATGTTTCTTAATAATTTGTACACTTGCATCTCTACCGCTTGTTAAGTAACGTATGAAATAATTTTATGCAAGTATCCAACCTTCAAGCAATTAATCATTAAACCTTGTAGTGATGTAAACAAACATGTGACACGCCTATTGCAGGAGTCGGTTTAAAATATGACGACGACACGTTTGGCTCAGTTTGTAGTGACCCTACTTGTTGTGCCAGCGGTCGCGGGTTCGAGTCCCGCTGGGGGCATCCATTTGTGTGATGAACACGAACGTTTGTACTCCAGTCGTGGGTGTTTATATATATAATATATATGTATTTAAAGTTATATATGTGTAGTGTATCAACTATCTGGTATCCATAGCACGAGCTTCGTAGCTTACCATGGAACTAGATGGTGCTGTGTGTTATTGTCCCAAAAAAAAAATATTTTTACTGACGCTACAAACGGCAATCTTGTGTGAATTTGCACGTGATTTAATATAATGAACTTTTTATGTTGGTCATATTGCGAATGAATTATGGGTAATGTTTTAAAAGTAATGTTTACATAAATATATTTAAATAACTTGTGCATTCATTTCCATATTTATTTAATGTCATTTGCGTTCTTAATCTTCTCAAAGAAATATGTATTAAGCAACATATTCAGTACTAGCTTCGTTCGTTTTAACGATTAGTATAGATTTTTCGGAGATGATTTTTTTCCCGCAGTAAGAAGTATCCTATATGTTGACCCGGATAACCAGCTATCATCATACCAAATTTCATCAAAAGCTGCCCAGTGGTTTTCTCGTGATGCGTTCACAGACAGATAGATAAAATTTCTAAAAACTATAGATTAGGCCTCTGTATCGATAATAATGACTATTTCAATAAGATTTTCCAAAATATATTTAATTCGAGTCAGAATTTTATTACATGTACCTATAGATAATACTAATAGGAAAAAGAAAAAAATTATAGTTTGTATGTAGGGTTATTTAATCTATGCAACCACTAAAATTAGTTAATAACGTTTTTACTAGTGATCACCGCGTGGTTGAAAATCAACCATAATTCAGTTTAGTTTAGTAAGGTTGATTTATTGTCAAGTCAGTAAATGTCAAAGTTTTTTACAGTCCTTCTCTATATAAACTTTAACTATGCCAAAGCTCATCCTCCTACGTAC
Source organism: Fabriciana adippe (assembly GCA_905404265.1). Taxonomy (NCBI): domain Eukaryota; kingdom Metazoa; phylum Arthropoda; class Insecta; order Lepidoptera; family Nymphalidae; genus Fabriciana; species Fabriciana adippe. Next base: position 3,157,729 of record FR989993.1, read on the forward strand.
ACGCAATCTGCTTAAAAAAGGGTTCAAAGTTTTACGTAATAATATATAGATATCGTGATCTAATTTTTTGACATAAGCTGAGACTGTGATCAAAAGTGGTACATTAAACATCAATAACATAGTACATAGTAAAATTTCCTCTAACTTCATCTCTACGAAGTACCTTGCAATGCCTATCACAATAGCTCGGTGTACAGGATCTCTTCATTTGTTTACTTACCGATCAGACTTCAGAGGTCACGTTTGAGAATCTTAGCATATTTTAATAGAAACGAAAGGATATTTTGCAAGGCCATAGGAAAATCTTGTTTATTATTTATATCTATGCCTGTATAATGCCAATAAAAGTTTATTATCTTTGTTTTTCTCACGTAAATGTAATTTACATACTTACCAGTATACCTTGTAAATGCTTGGACGTATTTACTTTTATACATATAAAAAAAAAAACTGAGACAAATGTGTACATTAAATATTTTATGGAAAATCTTATTGAAATAGTTATTATTATCGATATAGAGGCCGAATCTATAGTTTTTAGAATTTTTGTCTGTCTCTCTGTATGGAAACGCATGACGAAAAAAATACTGGACAGATTTTGATGAAATTTGGTATGATGATAGCTGGTTATTCGGGTCAACATATAGGATACTTTTTACTTCGGCAAAATATCTGATTTCTGAGAAATCTATACTATGTGAGGCGAGTCGCTAGTTATGAAATAAAATTATATTTTTAAATGCGTAAATTATAATTTTTACTGTCTTATAGCCATAGTGATTTCCTTGGATATGACGTCATAACGCAGTACATACGGTTTTGGACGCTGCCGTTTCCTCTTTCCGTTCCGTTTGTACTCTGTACGCAATTAAAGTCTATTTACGCACTGAATGTACCGTAATGCGTATCTAATGTTTAGAACCTAAGTTTTAGTCTCATATCTAGAAATTAATGTTTTGTAGTAAAATCATTGTTTTATGGCCAATACTGTATATTAGTTTCATATAAATAAAATCCCAGCTTTTTTGTTTAATTATTTATTATCGATTATTATAATCTATACATATAATAAAACTAGAGGTCGAATGTACATAAAAAAAATGCTAAAAATCTAGTCAGGGGGATGTAAGAAGAGAAATAGAACAAATCCAGTTTTTTTCTTCAAATTTTTTGTTTTTCTGTCTGTTTGTCTGTTTGTACAGGCTAATCTCCGAAACTGTTGGACCGATTTAAATGAAATTTTGCATGGTAATACCTTATAAGGTATATATTCCCGGTTTAAGGGAATATATTCCCGGTCAGCATTGTAGATACTTTTCATCCCGGAAAATTAAAGAGTTCCCGTGGGATGGTTAAAAAACTATAGTAACTTATACAGCTTAATACACAAAAACTACTGATTGGATTTTAATGAAACTTTACAATAATATACATAGTTCATACATCAGAATAACAAATAGGATACTTATTATCCCGAAAAATGTACGGTTCCCGTGCGATAGATTTGTTTTTGTTTGTCTAGAGGCGAACCCGAGCGAAGCGAGGGTGAGCCGCTAGTTTATTATATTATCTGTTATAATAAAGACGTTGATTCGTAGAAAATTTGAGTTTTGAACTCGCAATAGCTTGTAAAGAAGATTACGCATTTCTATGGCTGTATAGTGCTACAAATACCTACTGAAGTGTAATCGACTGTTGGTAATTGGATACCTTAATAGTGTTTTTCGTTGCGTATTTACTGCGAATATTCATAACTCCTCTAAGTATGACAATGTCATCTAAAAATGATGTCAGTATATTCAATACTTATCTAAATATTAATTTACTGGAATGCACAGTGGTTGTTGTCAATTCGATTTTCTTTTTATTACGTTAATTGTTCAATAAAAATGAGATTTGTGAACTATAGGTGCAGCATACCTATTTAAACTTAAGTTTCATTCATATAATATTTTAATTAAAATTCTCTCTGTAATAATAAGCCTTTAAATGATTTTACAATCGTTGTAATAAATATCATTTCATCACGTAGCTAATTAGATCGTTGCGTTAAAACAAACGATTTCACGGTTAACGCCCGCGCCTGCGCCTCACGGATACCTTTTTATTATCCAGCTTCTACCGCCTAAGGTAATCTTAGATCTATATCAAACGAGAACCAGCGGTCTTTTGTAACATATGTATTCATAATCAAAATATCTTAATGATAATACCATTCATAGCAAAACCTTTTAAAGACTTTAGATTGATGTAGGTTGGATAGCCAGATACACTACCAAACTAAGGTGCGCCCACGCAATTCGTGTACCGAAAACAAATTATCTCGTCAGTTATTGTTTAAAATTTAACCTAATAATACGTAGCCTCGTTAAATTTTACAACAATGGATCAAAGTGTTTTTATGTGGCGTTTAATTAACATTGTAAAACACCTTTCCTTTAAACGTTACGTTTGTACTATTTGATGATATGCAAAATTTATTCGTATTCATGTTTACATTATTCTATTGAATATTCATGTGTTGAAAAAATTGATAAAAGCAGTATTTTTACTTTTATTGAATACTTTTTGTATAACAAAGACTCATTTAAACTTTAAAGATATTTTAAAATATGTTCACTGTTATTTTTAGGGTGCTAGGGATAACCTAACTGACTCAGATTCGGGCTGCGTCTCACCCGGTTCCCGAATAAAAGACTCCGCGTCGCCCGAACTCAAACGAATGGACTCCGGCTACAAGTCCCCCCACACACCGAGCAGCCCCTGCAACCCTCGAAGGCATCTCTCACACGATGACTTCAAGGATGACTTCGCCAAAGCCCAAGTATTAGCTGATGTTCTAGAAAGGAATTCAGAAACCAGTGACTCGTTGAAGAGTAATCCGGTAAAGGACCATTTAGAGCAAATGATTCTAAACGCGGCGTCGGCGGAAGACAGGAGTTGCTTGGAACAGGTTTTGATGATGCTCTATAATTTCCAAGCATTGAGCAGTTCTGTTAGTGAAGATGAATGCTATCAGGTAAGGTGTTTGCTAAAACTTGTTACTTATATCTTAAAAAAACTTTTTAATATGCTTAGTTAACGTAAGTATAAATTGATGTAAGTTTGACGTAAGTTAACGCTTAAATGGTTATTAAAATATTCTATTCCTTTTAAGGTTCTATATTTGAGAATAAAACTTCTTAGAAACTATTGAAAATTGAATGAATGGCTATTTATAGTTAATTAAAAACCTTTGATTGTCACTTTGACTGATAACTATGATATGAAAGTTACTCATGTCATAGTTATCATACACAAACTTCAATCATGTAATATTAGAAATAGATTTAAATTCCCATTTTCAGGCAAAACCAAAAAGAATATGTGATTTGAGACTAAAATCCGACATCGACATTCCATCGCACAAAACTCATAAAGCGATCGCGACTGTCACACCTTACCAACAAAAAGGCTACAAGTCTGACTCCTTAGAAAGTCTTTGCGAGGAACGTAAACCAAATAACATATTGCAAGAGAGCGGTATATTCGAGGGCGTTGAAACTGAATCACAAGGGACTCAAACTGAAGAAAGTTTTGAGTACAGCGGTGAATTGAACACTGAAATACAACGACTGAATAGTATTAGAGAAAAACTAGAAAAGCAAGGTGTTAGGAATAGAAATCTCAACGATGGCGATAGTTTAGAATGTAAATGCGTTAAATTGGGGAAGAAACACAAACAGTATTACGAAAGGAGGCTCAAGTTTTTAGAAGGCAAGATTTCGATATATGAAGCTGCACAGGACGTAAAGGAGGCAAAGCTCGCTCAAAGGTTGCAAAAGGAGTTTCTACTTGAAAATCGAATACAAGTAGGTGTTAAACAATTATTCTAGGTACATTTTTGCACATATAAATTTAACTTTTTATTTGAGAACCGATTGAAATAAAACCAAGTTAAGTGAAGATTACCACAATATATTAGTGAAAACAACATCAAAATCGGTTAAGCCATTTCTGAGATTAGCGCGCACAAACGCACAGACAAACAGACAAAAAATTAAAAAATCATTGTTTTGGGTTGCGTTAATAAAGATCCCAATAACAGTTTTTCTCAAATATCTTCCATGTACAGACAGCGATCAGTTACGCTTTTATTATATTATGTGTAGATGATGTATTTCCTTATTTTTTCTTTTTAAACTTCATGTTAATTGTAACCTACCGGTAATAAAATAAATAGAAATTACACGTAATAATAAAATTCTATTTATATGTAAGTACATTATTTAAGTATAATTTTTTATAATTAATTAATTTTATAGGAGCTTGAAACGCAGCTATTAGAACTTCAAGACAAGTACGAGAGGCTCGAAGAGGATTGTTGTGAACTGGAGGAGATAGAGAACGACACTCGCTTACATTGGCAACAGTGAGTATATTATTATTAGTAGTATTTTTTATTATTTTGTAGTTAATAAAGTTATTATTTATCATATGAATATTATTTCTTAAAATAAATATATTTTATTTTTTATATATTTAAGATGAAAATGTAATGTTACAATTTGCTTATTTCATCTGTTTAATCACACAAATTGAAACGGTTTCACTGACTTCAATAGTATAAAAGATATGGCTAAAAATTTCATTTGGCCGTGAAGATTTAAATAAACAACTTAATTATTACAATCTATATTAGAAAGACTAAGTTATACGTAGTAACATAATATCTTTGTGTACAATAGTATTATAAAGAGGTAAAATTGAAACTACAAGCTGAATCGATCGAATCTGAAAATTCTTTCACTACATAACAAAAGAAGATACATTACCGAGTGTTATTTTTTATTCCAATAAAAATGTGATTGCTGTCAGAAATTAAAATAACGTTGAATCGAAAAAAACTCGCTTTTACTTGCGTGCGTTATCTAAACGGTTTGAAATGAAACAATAAAATGTATAACAAAACAGCACCTTTTTTTCTTTATCTAAAAGCTTTCTCGTTACAATACACCACCTAGGGATATATACCATTGAAGCAAGGGTAAGCCGCTAGTTACTACATCACTACATATTATAAGGTCCTCCCGCCCGTCTGTCTGTCTGCTTGTCTGAACGCGATAAACTCAAAAAGTACTGAACGGATTTTCCGTTCGTTACATTTTGAGTTTCATTGATACGATTTTCACCAATGAACGGAGTGATTCATGGGGAAGGCTTAGGTGTATAATTCATTACGGGTTTTTGTAAATTGGCTGAAATATGACGAATATTGTTGAACTTGTCGAAAATCATGACGACTGGGAAGCTTTATTGGCGTGCGCCGCGTAAACGAATAGAGTTGTATGTAAACAATGCTATATGCACAATTAGGGAAGCACCCAAATGAAACAAATGTAAGCCGCTAGTAGCTAATAATATTGGTTTGCAGGCTAGAAATGGACTACGAGTTATGTTCGGCGCAACTCCGCGACATGACGGAGCAGCGCGAGTGTTCGCGCGCGCACGCCGAGCGCCTCGCCGCCGACCTCGCCGCGCGGGACTGCGCGCTGCGGGCTAGGGAGGTGCGCACAATACTGCACTATATTATATTACACTACACTATACCTACTACACTACACTATGATATATTACACTATACTACTCGACACTATAATAATAATAGGTTTTACACTTGTGAATAAACATTTTACAACTTAGTTTTACGTAATGTTTAGTACTATAAATAGTTATTAGACTGTTTTTGTTATTTCCGAACACTATAAAAGTTTAACGGGTTCGACTGAAATTGAGCAAATTTTTTTAGATCTGCAATGAGAAAATTATTTATTTAACAAAAAAATACCAGTACATTTTTTTGAGAAAATATTCTTGTGCTAGACCTTAAAGTAATTATTTTCATTTTAACATTTCATTTTACATCATCTCTTACATCGTTAATATTTGTAAATTTTATTTAATATTTATGTATGACTATTTGTACTTTATTGCCAAAAGTAATGTTTATATTCTATTATAATCGTCTGTTTATTACTAAGACTAAAGAATTATATAGACGGAATCCACGAAAATAAATGTCAAAGTTAAAAATAGTAGCGTGATTTGCTGTTTATGCTACTATTGTCGATATTGCCATACAGATCGTTTACTTTTTTTTAAAGAATAAGGGAAATTTTATAAAGGTATTAATCATTATTTTGAGAAGAAAATATTAATAATCAGAATAGCTATATTTATTTATTAACATTTATTTACATATCACTCAGTATAAAAATTGACATTTTTACAAAATTACAATTTTTATGTTATTTTAAACATTATGTATTATTATAAAATATTATTGTTTGGCCTTAGTCTAAGGTTTATTAACGTATTTTTCGCAAATATCAAAATATAATATTAATATATCTTCTCATATATCACCAGAACGAGCTTCTTTCCCGGCTGCAGAGTCTGGAACGAGCGGTGCCGGCTCTCATAGCGTGGAACGTACTACGGGCCGTCGGTTTCACGGCGTCTTGCGGTACACAGGTGAGATACACATTACACATTATTTACTTATAGTTTTTATTCTGTATATCTATTTTAGATTTCACAGGCAAAAAGAAAAAAAGAAGTCTTCGGCACATTTTTTAGCTGTTGTTATTATTTTGCATGTTTTCTTTAATTTCATGGACTCAAAAACCATATGTCTTTTGGAAGACTTGCGTGAAGGTACAGAAGAACTTAAAGACGAAAATTTGAAGTGTTTGACTTTTTGTTCCGGAAAAATGTACGGTTCCCGTGGGCTAGGGTTGTTTTCGTTTTCCTAGAGGCGAACCCGAGCGAAGCGAGGGTGAGCCGCTAGTATTTTAGTAATTATGTTATTAACAATATACAATGTACATATTATCACGTAAAAGTTCATTTTCAGTCTTGTATATTTAATCTATACAGATAAATAAAATTGAATGAAATTGAGTGTCTGTTTGTAATGTCAAAGTAACAAGCTTTTTACTAAATGCATATAAAAATATATACGGTATAAGAAAAATATAATTAAAAAAAAAGTTTGTCTGTCTGTTTGTTCCAGCTAATCTCCGAAACGGCTGGATTGATTTTGATCGGACTTTCAATGAGAAATAGCTGTTGTTATAAGGAGTAACTTAAGCTAGTTTCATTTTCCGCTCGAAAAATTAAAACATAAGTCGCTAGTTTGATATAAAATCTCCCTTCTCACTAAATAATAAAAACTAAAATTAATATAACATTTCCACGTATAACAGAAAGCGCTAATGCACCGCATGTCGCCCCTCGCGCCGGACACCAAGGCGGCCGTCAAACAGATCAAACAGGAGAGAGAACAGTCCAGTGCTGTGGTCGTCTGCGAGAGTGATCACAGGTTGCAAGTCACAGAGCTACAGATGCAGATACACAAGTGAGTTGTCTTTGTGTTATTTATATAAATCCGTTATTATATTATATGTGAAAGTTACTCTGTCTGTAAGGACATGCATAAAAAATTTAAACCCAACTCTATTACACTAATAGTTCAAATCAAACGTCTGTGAATCATTGTGTTTGTTTCTTTTTCACTTTCTATGGGGTAGCTGAATCACAATGGTTGTATTCTATATCCCGATCGATCAAAAAAGTACTAGATACGCAATCAGCGACAAAAACTGTCCTCACCGAATGAGCGCTCATTTGAACATTTGAGCACGATTTCAATTATTATTTTTTTTTCATAAAAATAACTTTAAGCACTGCATTTAAGGTTCAATTTACATTGTTGTACATTTATTTCAACTAGAACAATTACCTAAACATTGGTGACAGTTTTAAGAGAACTTTTGCATGGGATTGTGTATCTAGTACTTTTTTAATCCATGTATATCCCGGCTTAATATGTATTTAGGTAAAATGCCTGCTATACGAGCAAAGCTGCGGGCAACAACTACTAAGTAATGTAACGTTATCTGTATTATCAATCTTTCCATCTATTTTATCTGTAAAATATGTATTTGCATTATCGATAGGAACATATTTATATTATTATCTTATACAAATACTTGATTATGTATATTGTATAATGAGGACTTACGCCAGGTGATAACGAAAGTGTATTTTTTTTTGATGTTTCAAAATGGATTCTCCATGAGATTTGAGTTGGTATTATAAAATCTAATAAAAATTTGCTAATAATATTAATATGGGAGTTTGGTAGAATATTCCAATCTTACTTCTTACTAATATTATAAATGTGAAAGTTTAGATGTTTGGATGGATGTTTGTTAATCACGTCAGAACGACTTAACGAATCTGGATGTAAGGCACAGAAATGGATTATTGTCTGGAATAGCACATAGGCCGCTTTTTATCCTGGAAAAATGTACGGTTCCCGAGGGATAGATTTGTTTTTGTTTCTTTAGAGGCGATCCCGTACAAAGCGACGGTGAGCCGTAGTACTATATAAAAATATTTATTATCCACTACTAGCAATACTGACCTCAAACTTGCTTCGATCCTAAGTACAATTACACTGCGCGTGTTCATTAATTTTTCTCTATATATAGTTTAGTTATATACATATAGCTAGGTATTTAGATATCTATTGTAATGGAATAAAAAATATACCCTATGATACCTAAATGAAATACAAATTCGCATTAATATCCCTATTTAAAAACTCCAATAGGATCTCATCAAAAGCGACAAAAGCCACATAGAAATCAATAAATATTTATATTAAATAAATATTTACAATAAATAAACCAATAAATATTTATAATAAATAAATATTTATTGGTTTCTACGTGGCTTTTGTTGGTATCTATGTGGCTTTTGATGAGATCCTATTGGAGTTTTTCAATATTGATCATCAGTACGGCTTATGTAATAAAAAACAGTTTTGTTTTATTGCTGCATTATAAAATTTATAATAAAACGTATTATTAAATAAATATTATTTAATTCGCATTAAATACATATATTTTTGGTGATATTTTCTTTCAAATTACAACATTCATGACTAATTTAATAACAATATTTAACATATGAATGAAGTCATTCATTTACATGTCTCAATAAACTTTGAAGGACACGAATATATGTTAGAATATTATTGATATTCGTATGACTGTGTGGCGTTAGTGTTCATGTAATATGTTATTGAATTATAAATATTTTTGTCGTCGTGTGAATGAGTCAGTGTACTGACAATAAGAGTAAGAATTGCTAACAAATATACATAAATATGTAAATAAGTTTAAGTCTAGTTTTCAACCGCGGCTCTTCTTTCATAGTAAGCGGGGTGGGGATAAAAGGTAGCCTACCTCTGCCCCTATGATGTTATCTATGCCTTTGCCGTATTTCATAATTTCATCAAAATCTGTTCAGCGGTTTAAACGTAAAGAGGTACCAACAGATAGACACTTTCACATTTGAAATATTAATATTAATTAGTTGATAAAAAAATAAAAAAAATGTGGTGACCAATCAATCGTGTCTCTATATTACCTCTATTTATTTGTACTAGATAGTGAAGTGTACATAATACCTCACATTCTGAGTGTGTAACGGAGTTTTTTTTCTCTTTAAAAGATTATTATAATTGACGATTGTGCTTTTTACTATTTCGTATACTTATAGCTTTCAATGTTATTTTTTCAGATTAATATCAGAAAAAAGAGAAATAGAAAAACAAACGTCACAAGTGAAGAAAGTTCTAGAAGATAAAGTTAAGAGCTTAGAAGAAGAATTGGAAATAGCCAAGAGGCAAGTGACCGCCGCCATGTGTGGTGCTGAAGTGAAAAAAGATAAGATTGAAGAAAAGATAGAAGAGTTGGAAGATAAGATAAAGAAAGAAAAGCAAAATGAACAGGTGAGTTCGACAATATTTAGTAAAAAAAAAAGTATAATGATGGTATAATAGTGATTCGTACTTGCAAAATATTTAGCCAAAGGTTCCTAAGCCAGAATAATTCTTATCAATTTGAGTTGTTGGTAACGAGATATCTATCTTTTACTCTACGAGAATTATTTATTGTGGTAACTAATAAAGGGTATACGTGCTAAAATGTCGAATGGGTTAAACTAGAAAAACGTACCTAATGTTATAGAACAAAATGCCAGAAATTAGTACACACATAAAAATAATAATAATAATCGGGCTCGATCCAATCGAAACGTAATTATCTCCAAATAGAAACGTTACAATATGAACAGTACCTACGAGATGTACGTTCTTTAGTTGTAATTACTCATCTCATGAGATCACTCAATATTACAGCTTCCTCTGACATAAATAACAACAAACAATATAAAAGCAAAGCAAACAGAGCGTACGTTTGTTATCACGACGGCCGCAGTGCGTGACGAATTTCTATAATAAATTATCTTTTCCTAGATTTTCTTAAACTCCGCTGAAGTAATAAATTGATACAAATTATATATTATTTATTGCTTTCCGTCATTTCATTAACCCGTTGAGAATCGCTGGCACGCCGGCGTGTCAGTTACCAATTATTTTCTTAGAAATTATCCATAATTTCTTAGAAATTATCCAGGTGTTAAGACATTGTTGTCTGTTAGAGTTCAATGTATCTATACATATAATACAATTATTCTAACTAAGTCGAATCTGTACGATAAATATTTGTTGGACAATCTTATTGAAATAGTCATTATTATCGATACAGAGACCGAATTTTTTTACCAATCAAGTAATTAAATTGGCTTCATTTGTGTCACTATCTTGAAAAATGACCAGATTGAAGGTATATTTTTAGTGTGTATTTATTGATAAGCGAACTTTTGCATTTATATTACACATAATAAAAAGTAACAAAGCGAAATTTGTACATATTTTTTTTTAAAAAACAGTGATTGTTACGTATTGTATACCAAGTATAGACCCCAAAATAATAGTTGCAGAAATTTTTGTTTGTTTAATACAATAATTGAAAAATTGCTGAACGGATTTTTAACTAAATTTTGTGTATTGATAACTTATTACTCGGGTCAACATTTGGAATACCTTTTACTACAGGAAAATCTTTCGTTCCCACGGGAAATCACAATTATATAACTGGTTCTATCGAGTCGTTCTTAGAAATACACATCTCTAACGATGGCTAAACCTTAAGAGATACATCAAAACAATGTACTCAAAAATTGTAGGTTTTAAAAAGGCATATAGAAAAGTCTGCAATAGCATATCTCTATCTCCTAAGTTATACTCGCAATAACTATTTCGATTCATTTAAAACGTACCTTTAGACGCACCCGAGCGAAGCGAACTCTAAATCATTAGTTAGGAATATTTTTAAGACACATATAACATAACACTTTCTTAGATTTACGCGAATATTTGAGATAAGATTTAGAAGATTAAATAAAACTGTCTTTTCGGGTTTTTTCGCGGATTTATTTAGATTTTTGGTACTCGACGTTTCGAATGCTTTGCAGCAATCATGGTCACGGGAGACGACCATGATTGTTGTTTAGCAAGCAAAAATAAAATAAATCCTCGAAAAAAAACTGAAAATATAATAGAAGGTATAAATATAGGTTAAATATATGTTATGTACCTCTGTTGACATATTAAAGATCTTTTTGCAAATATTGCCTCGAATAAATGAATAAATAAAATAAAAATAAAATAAATAAATAATACATTATGTTGATCAAACCACATTCCACAGCTCCCAGTAGACCCACTAACACACGCCAAAATTCAAGCGCTACTAGCAACAGAGCAAGAACTAAAGTCCCGTATAGCGGAGCTGGAGCGGCGCGAGGCGGCGTACCTGGAGATGCTGACGCAGGCCGACGACATGTGGGCGGACATGGAGGGCGGGTACAAGAAGAGGATAGAGGAGGCCGTGCATACTGAAAATAATCTTAGAGGGAAGGTAGGATTAATGATCGTTATTGTTTTCTATTATCTATACATATAATAAAACTGTAGAGGTCGAATGTCTGTACATAGAAAAAAAAATGCTCAAAACCGAGTCAGGGGGATGGAAGAAGAGAAATAGAACAAAACAAGATTTTTTTCCATTTTTTTTGTTTCTTTGTCTGTTTGTCTGTTTGTGTGGGCTAATCTCCGAAACTGTTGAGCCGATTTAAATAAAATTTTGTTTTTAGGTATCTTATATCCTCGGTCAACATCTTAAATACTTTTCATCCCGGAAATTAAATTTAAAGAGTTCTAGTGGCGGGCATGTAAATCTGAAGTTCTTGGGTTTGAGTTTAGGGTCAGTGAAAAGTTGGCGAAATGAATTGGAATAGATAAAGCACTTATGATTATTAATTATATTTTGAATATTTCTTTTTGCACTTTTCTACTACGTTTTCTACCTATAGTTTGACTGATAAAAATATCTTTTAGTATTAAGTCCAACTTTGCCTCGACTTCTCGGGATGTAATCATTATGTATTTTTGTGTGTCATAAATACATATATTAGTAAAATTAAATTAATGTATTATATTAAGCATGAAATCTTCAGAAGATAAATATAATAAAAATTAATGATTTTCTTGTTCAGGTAAAGAAACTAGAAGCAGAAAGAGATCAATGGAAGAACTGTTTCGAGCCGCTGAAGAAGAAGTTGCGGGAAATAGAAGAATCCGAGTCCGGTATGAGAATAGCGCTTGAGAAAGCAGAAAGAGATGCTAAAACTCTTAAAATACAGAATAATAATCTGACCACCTTGTTTGGTAAAGCCGATGCCGAAGCTAAGAAGGCTGAAGCCACGGTTAAAGCTCTTGAGAGTAAATTTAAGGTAACTTTGAATTAAAAAAAAAAATATATAAATCTTTAAATTACTTGCATAACTTAATAAAATGTGATACTTTCTTTTTTTTTTGATTAACGAGCATATTTCGTAATTTAAATTACACAACTTAATAAATTGTAATACCTTTTTTTTGTTTTACGAGGACATTTCGCAATTTAAATAGATTTTTTTCTGGATGTTTTCGCTGTTTTTTTTTCATTTGATGAAAAACTCTAAATTAAAATCTCGGAAAAGAAAAAACGAAAAATATCATTATTTAATAGAATAAACGAATGGAACATTTAAAGTTTTAAATTTATTAATTTTATATAAAAGAATTATTTTTCTATAACACTAATATTTTAAATGTGACGTCTAATAACAGTGTTTAACATAATTTAAATCAGAATTTGAATCTTGTTTACTTAACTATATGGGCTAGTTTCCATCGATGTAGCACACGAGTTGAAAAACGAGCAAAAACTAACCTTTCAACAACAACTTTGTAACTTTTCAACAATTTCGTTTCATTTTCAGAAGGAAATTGATCATCTACGTAAAACGAACAAACAGCTAGATGAAGATCTGAAAAGCCATCGCGAACTGTCAAAGAAGACTGAAGCTAGTTTTATGGGAGACCTAGAATGTATTAGGAAGGAACTTTCTAGAGCGTGCAAAAACAATCAAGAACTTGAAGTCACTAACAGCGAGTTGAAAGAAGAGGTAAGACTTTATATTTTTATGGATATCAAGGGGTTTTAATGGGGTCTAGTTAATGGAAAGCTTTATGGGATTGCGAAATTTTAACAGCTATTTTTTTAATCGTCAGATATAAGTTATCTATCAACTGAACAACTCTGTCGATAGAATATGTGTTAAAGTCCCAAAAAAAAAAATATATTTTTTTCTTTTTTTTTTGTATTTTTCGAAAATATATTTGAAGGTTTTTTTTTGTTGCGTTTTGAACCATTAATAATAACTTTTATCTGATGATTAAAAAAAGGTTCTATATTAATTTTTATTACTTATTGTTTTATTTGGGTAGCGAATATTCATACATATATTGTGGGATTACGAGTTCTTTAATTGTATTGTCCAATATTGAAGTGAAGGATTTTTATATTAAATACACTTCTTGTTATGTTTTTGATCAATTAGTGGGTACTTTTTTCCTGCTCTATTTCTTTCCATATTGGACGATATTTGTTATATTTGGTGTTTAGTTAGTGCTTCTAGATTTAGCATTAGAGCTTGTAGACTATTATAACCTTGTATCTGTGTAGTAGTTAGATATTTATTGGTATGTTGGTTGAGATTGAGTTGGTTTGGATTATTGTTTGGTTAAGAATGTAATGTTTTAAGAACTTTTGATATAGAATTAAAATAACAATAAAAATTTAAATAATTTAACAACTGATGAGATTTTATATCGAAAGTTCTTTTTATATCGCTTTTTATTTATATGAGAACGATGTTTTCATAAGAGATTGATCGTTTCACGAGGACAAGTGCATGTTCCACCAAATGTGAATAGTGTCGTGTAAATATTGCATGGGAATAAACAATTAAAATGCATAGAAACCGAGATGAAATTAAGGAGAAATGTGTTTTAGGTTGAATCATTAGAAAAGCAGCTAGCGTTAACTCAAAAAGCTCTCAATCAATGTAAAAGAAAGTGCGATGATAAAGTGAAAACTATGAGTCACGAACTATCAATTAAGACTGAGGAATTGGAGGAGTTAAGGAGTGAAATGCGACAGAGTTTCAACGCTTCGAGAATAGATTTAAAACCAGAAAAAACGGAATATGTAGACGAAGGATATTCCATATATACAGCTATACCAAAAAAGACTGATTATAACAGAATGCATCATAGCATGAGTTATATAACTGAGTCACGTTGCTCATGTCCAGCGTTGAGGAATCAGTTAGTCAGTCAGTTGATAGAGGATTTGTTTGATAGAATACATAATACTGTGGATGAAGATTTAACTAAGCTTTGTAAAGAGATAATGCCGGTTAACGGCAAAGTGACGGATGAGAATAAAGCTAAAATAACAAATTATCTTCTAATGGCGATATCTAAGGAGCTGATAAGGTCCATAGGTGATGCTGATGCGAAGACCGACAGCGAGGTGAGTGCTCTCTTAATTTGTGACTAAAATAATATAATAATTGCGTTAGTTTTGTGTTTAATCGACTAATGGTTGAGGAACAACTGAATTAACATATTGACTTTCACGTTTTAAATTTTTTGTCTTGAAGAATAAAAATTCATTTAAAGATATTTATTTGATCATCGATTTCTTTTATTTCAAGTTTTTAATTATTCTATGAACAATTGTGAGATTTTAAAATTGCTTAATTTTTAAAATTTACATACATTTGCATATAAGATATTATTTATTTATTCTTAGTTAATAAAATTCAAATATAAGTAAGACAACATAAAACACATACAGGTGTTATGTTTATCTGTTAATTATATTTGTATTTAATTTACTTAAAAATAAGTGAATAATATTAATACACGTAGGAACGTCTATGTATGAATAAATATTATTGCAGGTGATAACACCAGCATTTAAAAGTAATACCTAAGCTAAAAGTAACACCGACCTGACCGATTTCGGCCACGGCGGCCAGTCTATCGAGACTAGTCAACTGTGCAGGAGATATTATAGTGCAGCGCGTGTATGCGCAGGGACCAGTGCACTATCTATTCCTGTCACTCACAAAGTCTGACGGAATGATGCTTCGATATGACCGGTGATAGTTAAGTCTTTACGTGCTATCCGAGGCACGGGGGTAAAATATCGGCAATTTCCCGAGTTCGGGCTGCTACTGAGGACATGTCAACAGAAAAACTCAATAACTAAGCTTAGCCCGAACCGGGACTCGAACCTAAGGGGAGGTATCTGCATCCGTACTTGTTAGGCACTAGAGGACTGACAAAGCTAGCGAGCCTTTACACGTATATACTATAACTGCCTCAATGGTTTAATGGCTAGAATGTACGGCTGCACATCTTGTCCATGTCCTGAGTTTAAGTCCTAAGTGGAGCTAAGTTTTGTTATTGAGTGTTTCTTTTTAGAAAGTCTCAGCAACAGCTCGAAGTTGAGAAGTTGGCGTTGTTTTACCCCTTTGCCTTGGAGAGAATTTGTCGCGCCAGTTTTACGTCTAACCTCTTACCGGTTGTGTCGAATTGTCGTCCCACCAGAGTATAACAGTGACAGGAGTAGAGAGAGCGCTTGAATCTGTGCGTATAGACTATAGTTGTGTACTATAATAATTCTTGCGCGTCTGACTAGTCCCAGTGAGACTAGCCGCCGTGGCCGAGATCGGTCAGGAGGTGATCACCATGATAACACCCGTGTCGCCAGGAGTGGCAGCGCTCGGCGCTGGGCCCGCAGTGCCCGGCGGCGCTGTCGCTGGGCAACGCGGGCGTGGTGCGCGGCGCGGCGCGCCTGGCGTCCGTGGCGTGCGCGTGCGCCGCCGCGCGCCTGTGCGCCGCCGCGCCGCGCGCGCGCCACGCCGTGCGCGAGTGCCAGGAGGTGGGTTGTGCTCGCACACACGTGCGAGAGTGGCTGGAGGTTCCTGTCATGTTGTGAAAAATACAATCTAAAATTTATACATATTTTTATTTACATTATATTTTATCATATTATTTACATTATATTTAGTAATTATATCTATGCTAATATTATAAAGCTGAAGAATTTATTTGTTTGTTTGGTTGAACGCGCTAATCTCAGGAACTACTAATCCGATTTGAAAAATTATTTTTGCATTGGATAGCCCGTTCACTGAGGAAGACTATAGGCTATATATCATCCCGGAAAAATGTACGGTTCCCGTGGGATAGATTTGTTTTTATCTAGGGACGAACCCGAAGCGAAGCGAGGGTGAGTCGCTAGTGTATTGTATGTATGTAGGTATATTGTATGGTATAAAATATATGTATTATAATAATTATTGTTATCTATGTATTTTATGTACTTGTATGTTTGTGTTATTTATTATACTAAGACTACATGTCGTATGCTATTTATATATGTACTGTGATTTCTTTTTTTTAACTTTATTTCCATATTACCTTGCACTTTTCTGCTCCGCTAAATAACAATCTTTCTCACCTCCGAGGTTGACTGGAAGAGATCTCTTTTAGAGATAAGTCCACCTTTACCTTCAAATTTTCTCTTAATATTTATATCGTGAGATGATGTAATATCTACATCCTAATGAATTAAAAAAAATCTTACACAAAATAACAGCCGTTTCAATATTTGCTGTTTAAATAATTATACAATGCCTGAGACTTAGAATTATATTTAACTACGCCTTTCTTTATGTCGTAATTTGTGAAATTTCATAATTTCTATGTTTTATATAACAGGAAGTTTTGGAGCATGGCGATGTGAAAATTATGGAGGAACAATTAGCGAGTGCGATCGAAAGTATTGTTGTAAGTCTATATTCTTGATATATTTACGTTTTATGATAATTTATTTCAAAATATTAACTACGAAAATTATTTATTTCAGAATTGTCCATCTTGTGCGTTGGGTACAAATGCGATAGTTTGGAGCACGGATGTATAGTGCACCTATTATTGTGCGAATTATGTGAGTCATGTTTAAATATTTCCATATATTTAATCATAATGAAAATAATATTTTGGTCATTATCAATATAACTATTGTACTTAATCACATTATTATTATACGAAAATCAGTATGTGTGTGTGTTTGTCTCGCCTTTCCGCTGAAACGTCTGGACGGATTTGGATGTTTAGTATACAGATAGTCTAAGACTTGGACTGACATTATATGCTGCTGTTAGTTATATTGTCCTAGGGCAAGTCACTAGGTATTAAAACGATTATTTTTAGTTTTTACTTAGTTTTTTTTTAATTAAACTTTTTTTTAATTTTTTTATTACAGTTAACCTCCACCGACCTCAATCTGGTGCCTTCATTAGTGTAATTAGCGATTGTATATATACTTTGTATTATACTCTAGGTATAACTATACCTAAGCTATAAGTGAACATATCGAACAAAACGTACCTTCAATCGAATAAGATTAACGAAATAAATGTTTTTTTTTAGTTTCATTTTATTTACTTTATTTATCGTTTCCGTGCCAATTGTGTTGTAAATAACTTTTAAGATTAATTTCGACTTACACGAAGTTTGTATTTTACATGTTTCATGTATTGAAAGAATATTATTAATTAATAAAATATGAATTTCATTGGAATAAATGAATATTTAATTTTATTATGGAGTTTTATTATTATCATTATTTCTATTTTCTTTCGTCTTAAAATAAAAACCGGGAACTGTCAAATTTTGAACTGACAGAGTAATCATTCTGTCTGCAAAATGACGTTTTGATTTTGTAAATTGTAAAAGTTTTTCAAACAATAGTTACAAATATGTAGGACATTTGTATCAGTTTCAAAACAAATATTTAAAAAAAGCCTAATATTTTTGTACAAATGCATAATCATTGGTAAAGTTAGTATTTGTAGTTTGAAGTTAGTACAAATATGTATTTAGGTATATTGTATAACCTAGTGCTTTGCAAAGTAATCTTTTCTACAAATTATTTTAGTATTTTTTTTAATTAGAATAATTAAGAATAGTACTTTCATTGTGTTTCACGTTTAGTTATGATGTATACCCAGAATCATGTTATTAAGAAGCATGACGTACTACTTGCAGATACCAACATCAGAAAACTTACAGAAAAAATGTTGTCACAGAAGTTGAGCGAGTTTCTTTCAAAAATACCGCTAGATTTCAGATCCAAAACAGATTCAATGCACACCGCATCCCTCTGTTCTTGTTCCATATGTGATTCAATTTCTTGTTTCAAACTAAGAAATAAAAATTCTGCATTATCTTGCTCGTGCAGCGTTTGCAAACCTTCTATATCTTGTATAGATTCAACCAAATGTTTTCTACATATTCCTACTGAAAAAATAAAAGAAAAACCTAATTCAAAAAAAGGTAAGAAACACTTAGAAAAACGATGTGTTCACGAATCGATTAACAATCAAAAACAAAGTGATCATGAGTCAAGTGATGATAAAAAACAAAATGTACGTGAACCGATTAGCAATAAAAAATCTGAAATTGATGAACATTCGCATACAACAATCAAATCCAAAGATAAAAGAAATGAAAAAAACATTGCTAAATATTATGAAAAATCATTAACTCAAATTGAAAGTATTATTATAACTTACACTAAAAAAGATCGAGATATATCCAAAGCTGAACTCAGCGCGCAAATAATGAATGTTCCGTATGAGGAACTTAAAGATTCCTTATCGATTCCTAAGAGTAATAAAGATACATGTACTGACACTAACGAAAAACCATCATTTAACACAAATGTACAAATGATACCAGATATTTTAACAAGACTGAAGGAAATATATAAAGTATGTAGTTGTAAAGTATGTGAATGTATTCCTAAAATATCTTTGCCTCCTAAAGAAATGTGCACATGCAGCCCTTGTGATTGTGATGAGTGTACAAATAGTCCGAACTTACATTCTAGATGTTCTTGTATTAAATGTGTTAGAAAAGACTGTCGAGGTATAGTTAAAAAGACTGAAGAAGTAAAATCTTGTAACTGTAAACCTTGTGAATGTATGGAATGCATGGACAGATCAAACAGATTATGCAATTGTGAGCCTTGCCAATGTGCTGAATGTGCAATGAATACTTTAGGAAAGAGACCAATTATACTAGCCCATGTACAAGGAAATTTTAGCCAAAATACATGTCAATGCGAACCATGTGAATGTGCGAATTGCACGCATAATTATTCGACAATGGCAACAAATTTAAGACGTGATATATCGACAGACATTTCCTACAGACACTGTCAATGTGGTACCTGCCTAAATAATACCTGTCAATCGGGTAGGGAAGATTGTAGGTGTGACCAAAATAAAATAATGAGGAAGCCCGTTCAAAATGACAGTCACGATTATGATATTCACAGAACGGTTTTAAGTGATCAAAATGTTAGAAAATATTATAATAATTTCGATACAATTGCCATGTTTGCATTATCTGATAATTATTCAAATTCAGTCTTCCATTCTAAGGAAAATTGCAAATGCTTAGAATGTGATTGTCTGATGTGTAAGAAAAAAGACAAAAAATATTCGAATAAAATATCTTCTAAATATTTATCTCAAGATAATTTAGATGTCACTAATCGCTTAAATAATACTTGCAAATGTGTACCATGCGAATGTGAAATATGCACACATACTCAAAATAAAATAGAACGAAGTATTAATTTAAATACTACAAAAAGTTCTCATAACGGTTGTGCCTGCACTACCTGTGACTGTGTTTTATGCAAAGGAATAAGATATGATAAAACATATAGCAATACTGCTAAAGAGACAACAGCACATTTCATTTTCGAACCAGCTACCAAAGATATTCCATATGAAAATATTTTCCCCTTAAAAAAAGGAAAGCTATTAACGCCTTCTGCGTTTGAAGCTAAAATATCTTCACCTTCCAAATTAAATGTTCAATCATGCCTTAATAATAAAAAAGTGAAAAAACCAACAGAAAGAAGAGTATCCTTAAAAGTGAATTCAAAGGAATCTTTTCATACTAAATTCTCACATGATAAGAAATTTACAGTTTGTTGTACTGACTCAAAACAGAATTTTTTGGAAAGTGAAAATTCACAACAAATCTTATATCGAAACGTAGTTGATCCTATTAAAAATAATTTTCTAGGAAATGTTAACTTTATAAACCAAGTAATCGATGGTAATGAAACTTATAAAGTTTCGTCGAATAGTAATATTCATCTTGGTAAATCAAAAGCAGATAGCAACATATTTAATAATAATTTACACAGTCCATTGAATGTAAATATGGAAAAAACGTTAGAAAAATATTTAGTGGCAGATAGAAATTCTGATTCCAAACTTGTAGTAGACGATTTTGATAATAATACTATTGCCTTAAATAGTAATATTGCTGATAATATTCATGAACCAATATTGCATATGATCAAAGGTGAACAAACGAAGTTACGAGAAAAAAATGATCTAACACACAAAACGAGTATACTATCCATTTATAAATCACCTTCCAAAAGTATTATATGTGATAATATATCAATAGCAAGGTATAGCGAGGGATCTGATATGATTGATTCTGAAAATAGAAATACTGTCTGTTTACGAATACCTGAAGGCGACCGTTGCGTAGAACCTGCATATAATAAAAGTAATAATATAATTGCAAAGAGTAATATGGTTATTAAAAGGGTAGAAGCGGTTAAAAGCGGAGAAAATAATGAAATCGATGAGACTATTCATAAAGATGTACTAAACAATAAAAACAAGAATAAGCGGTTTACAAAACGTATTCCAATGTATAATAAAATGTATAGACGACTATTAAAACGCATTCGAGTAAGTAAAATAAAGAAAACACGGAGACAGAGAAGATTAGAAATAAGTAACTTGAACGATGAACACAATAAAGCAAAAGATAATTTAGAAAAGAAAACTGAAAATCGTGTGGATGTAAGGACGAATAATATAATGAATTCTATTGATACATTCTTTTCACCTGAACTTAATATGTTAAACAAAATAAAAACAGAAGTTGAGGTACGTAATTGTTGTTAAAATATTTATCATTTTTTAGTTTATAATGTAAGGAATATCTTGAAATAAATCATTTTATTTATGAAATTTGCTTGCAGAATATAGATAAAAGCGTATTTAATATGCCATGGCTAATATTACGAAAGAATATTTCTTTAAATTGTACAGCAGTAAAACGAAGTATGGGTATCTGTACTATTCCTGGTTCGGAAATGGGCATTAAATGTCCTATAAAATCAGTGTCACTTAGCACAGCAAGTGATGATTATGACAACAAAACTTACGGAAAAAAAGCTTTGGTACTTGATTAATTCCAGTTATTTAAAAAATTATAATTTATTACCTAATCTATATGAGGATTAGAATAAATGCATAGGATATTTTTCATTTAATTTCCAGAACCGATTACTTGTAGAAGTAAATAATTTATTAAATTCCCCGCTCTTACGATCGTCACATTCTTGTCGTTATTTGGATATGGCTTGTCAAAGTTCAGGCTTAATAAAACAGGTAAGAATATTGGTGTTGATTTAAAATTGTAATTTGAAAAAATATGTTATTCTAATTTTTACTTCTTCAACAATAAAACTAATATTGAAAATATTTTTACCTAGCGGCTCAAGACAAACAAAAACAAATCTATCCCACGGGAACCGTACATTTTTCCGGGATAAAAAGTAGCCTATTTGTTATTCTGATGTATGAACTATATTATTGTAAAGTTTCATTAAAATCCAATCAGTAGTTTTTGTATATCAAGCTGTATAAATTGCAATAGTTTTTTAACTATGCGTGATGAAAAATATTTAAAATGTCGACTGGAGCTATAACGTACCACCATGCAAAATTCATTTAAATCGGTCTTACAGTTTCGGAGATTAGCCCGTACAAACAGACGAACAGACAGAGAAATAAAAAAATTGAAAAAAAATCTGGATTTGTTCTATTTCTCTTCTTACATCCCCCTGACTTGGTTTTTAGCATTTTTTTACTCGACTTTTTACGAGTTTTATTATACGTATAGATTATTTAAACTTTTCATTCATTGATTCTTTAGATCTTACATATCATTGCTTCAACGCTTATCTTCGATATGTAAAAGGATATATCAATAAAATAAATTATTTTCAGAGTTCAACAAAGCAAATTCAAATGAAATATGACGATGCTATAACACAAACTATTGCTCTGACGATTCAAGTCGATAAAGAGACTAACTGTAACATTTTGCAATCAATGGTTACATTTTTTTTCTACCAAAAATGATCTATATTGTTTTAAATAACTTAATATCTTAGATCCATTAAAACCAAAATCTTGCAGGAAAACCTTCAGAATAATATGAAATATTTATTACATACGATATTAGCAAGAGCTGTAAATAAATCGGATGTAATGACTCCTAAGCTTATTCCTGTTGAGGGTCTAGCGGATGATTTACCTAAAATTGATGTAAATTGTTTTATAAATAATATTTTATATTTTTATCTAGATTTTAAAGGTATCAAAAAATAACCTACGATCATAAATATATTCAATGATTTTTGTCAAGTTTTATTTTCTTGTGCTTGGTAGATTAGTATTTAGTTTCAGGTTACTAATTTTAGATTGAATTCCTTAAACCAAATCTTTTCGTTTTAACGGTTAGTATGAAATACATATCTTTGAATTTCTTGGCTTTTCTGTTCTATAATATGCATGTATTATACATATAAACCTTCCTCTTGAATCACTCTATCTGTTAAAAAAAACCTCATCATAATCCATTGTGTAGTTTTAAAGATCTAAGCATACATAGGGACAGACAGACAGCGGAAAGCGACTTTGTTTTATACTATGTAGTGATTATTATTTTTGTGAATATTATGTGAATTTTTATAATTTTTGCATATCTAATATAGTCTGTGAAAAGCAGTTGCGAGGGTCTCAAAGCGATCTTTATTGGACTAAGGAGGGTTTCTGATCACACTCTGCTTATAAGATGGAAGGCGCCTCCCAAAGTTGCAGATGTACAAGGTTATGAGGTATTATCTATACATATAATAAAATTGTAACTAATCCAAATCTGTACATTAAATATTTTTGGAGAATCTTTTTGAAGTAGACATTATTATCGATACAGAGGCCAAATCTATAGTTTTTAGAATTTTCGTCTGTCTGTCTGTCTGTGACCGCATCGCGAAAAAATCACTGGAGGGATTTTGATGAAATTTGATATGATGATAGTTGGTTATCCGGGTCAATATATAGGATGTTTTTTACTGCGGAGAAATATCTCATCTCTGAGAAATCTATACTAAACGTTAAAACGTAAGTAGGGACGAACCCGAGTGGGACGAGGGTGAGTCGCTAGTTCTATTTATATTATTCAGACAAAATATTTCTTACGAGAGCAAAACTTTTTCTTATTTTGATTTTTTAATATGTGTGTAAAACCAAATACCTAATAATATTTTTCAGCTTCAAGTAGACGGTCGTTCAGTACAAAAGATATTTAGTCCAATGAGATGTATGGCAATACTTACGTGTCTTCCACAATGTGACAAAATACTTCTAACCATTCGAACTCTTACCACTTCTGACATACCATCCGATCATTATCCGGCTACTACTATCGTATATCGTCCGAAACATAAATATTTGATGTAACTTTACATTTTAATTTATTCGTGTTATATAAATTTCTGTGTAGTAAATTAATCAACTTTTTTTCTTCTGTAACAAACTAAACTTTAAAACTATGTATATAAGACTGTTCGGTTTCAGCAATAATCAGTCAAGTGTGGGTAACTTTTAACTTAACAATAAGAACTATTATTGCATAGAAAGGTATTTTAAGTTACCTTGTGGTCAGTTTTATCATGTTTTGGCTTGTATTGTATCAAAACAAAAATTAATGAATTAGAAAATAAACTTATAGTTTCGTATGAGCTAGTTTCATTTTTCGAATTCTAGAAGACTTTAGCTATTAAGTAATTTCCAGTCAATATTTTTGCATGATTAGATGTAGAAAAAACATATCTTTCTGTATGAATAATGTCAACTTCCCAAAATTACAATCGCGATATTCCAAAAAAATTGTTATTTAAAAATGTCAGTAAGCAAATTTTTCATATGGTTGGTTTAATTAGTATAGCAAATCCTTAATTTTTTTTCTTGGTTTAAAGTGCACGGTTGTGGGTAGTCAAAATGGTTTGTGTGTTTCTTAAATTTGATGAGAAAATAAAATATTATGTGGATTAGAAGTTCTGAGAATAATTGGATTTTAAACGCCAATTCTGATCTTACAATAAATTGGTGGTATGCTGCAATTGTTAACATCTAAAGTTCAAAATTCATAATTTTTTGCTGCTTAAAAAAATAAACTTTTTGATAATGATTTCAAAATTTCCCTAATATGACTAGCGAGTAGGCTCGACGAATCACATAATTAAAATAATCTCACTTCTGAAATACTGCTATAATGTTCAAATACCTACTTGTTAACAAGAAAGAAATATAACAGTCACCATTTATCACATTATTTGCACGAATTATCAAACATCAGCTTCCCTATTCCAAAGTACAAAACTACAAACTTTTATAACAAAATTCAACCATATTAGGGTACGAATTTTCGAAAATCCGTTGTCTTGCTAACCTTCGCTTAAGGGGGACTTTTATTCAAAATTATTACGAATAGTTACCTATTACAGATTTAGGTCCGATCCACACTAAAGTGCCGCTCACGGTTCGTTCTCGGTCCGATAACACTCTGGTAAAGTATTTCTATTCAATAAACAATGAGTGCATTCACACCATCACTAAAAGTTAAGTTCCTGTCGAATCGCACTTTAGCATCGTTTCTTGTAAGTATTTTACTTTAACAGAACGATATTGAACCTTAAATAGACTGTTTTCGCTACGATAGTGTAAATCGGCCTTGTACCTTATACCTATACACTGGTAAAACATATTCGAATGATTGATAAAAAAGTCATTGTTAGTGGATATCGTGAATCGTGAAAAAGTGATTTTTAGTTAAAATCTTATGATTTGGCTAAAACTTAAGCAGCTCCGTTTTTATTTACAGTGTGAAATATATACCTACTAGGTATAATATATTTTTTGTCTTCCAATTATTTATGGTTTTAATTTTCTTTTAAAAAAATTGCAAGTCGCATATTGTTATTTACTGAGGATTGAGGACTAGTTCTAAAAATGTAATGTCAGAATGTATAACATCTGTCATTGCATATATTCCTAACTATGTGAGCAAAATTTTCGAAATACAATTCACTTAATATGAGTGTTGTGCATCATGAACAGAACCCAACGTAGGTATATCCCGAGTATCAAACGAAATGAGTTACCACTAAAAGAAAAATAAATTAATTTCAATGATGAATTCGAAGAAGTACTGCCTCCGATATCAAGAAGAAATCCCTTCAAAACAAATAAACCTATGACGAACAGGTGTTGTTTTGTTAGTCCGGATTGCAAGGATGTAGAACTTACGACGGAAGATTCGGGTGCATACGTGGATGATCATGTACGTGTTAGTTATGATAGTTAGTTTTGACGACACGTTTGGCTCAGTTTGTAGTGACCCTACTTGCTGTGTCAACGGTCGCGGGTTCGAGTCCCGCTGGGGACATTCATTTGCGTGATAAACACGAATGTTTGTACTCCAGTCATGGGTGTTTATATTTATATGTATGTATATGAAGTTATATATGTGTAGTGTATGAACTATCTGGGTATCCAGTATCCATAACACAAGCCTCGTAGCTTACCATAGAACTAGATGATATTGTGTACTAATGTCCTAACATATTTATTTATTTATTTATAGTTTGTACCTGATAAAATTGTCCTAGTTCTAATGAACTAGAATATATAAATAACTTCCATATGAATATTTTGCACTCACATGAGAACTAATAATATGAATATATTGCTAATTATGGCAATGAAGAAAAATTACTATTTCTTATAATGTAATAGTAAAAAAAGTCATGTTTTCACAATATTTATTGCCCGCGATTCCGATCGCGATAAAAATATCCAATCTTTTACAAATTAAAATATTAATGCAATATGATAGGGTGATAACTAGAACAGTACCTACACGTACAGTAATTTAAAATTTGCTTTTTAAACAATGGTAATAAAAACAAACTTATGCCTACAATAAAATCATTGAAAAGTAATGTCCAAACTCATTTCTAGTTCAACACTCTCATAAAACAACAATATGATTTCGATCCCGCCGTTCCGGACACTATAAAACATTTGAAAGAATTGAGAAAAGTACTTTGTGGTGCATCCAAAGTTGATAATTCCTCTCAATATGGTAATGAGAGAGAATCCTATATAAAAACATCAGATGGCTCAAAGTGGCAAAGCGTTGGTGATACTAATGATATAGAACAATATCTCACTTCAGATAAAGGTAATTATTATTATAATTGCTCAATTATCAATATTTAACGTATAAAATTAGTCCAAGTAAATAGTAGGTACATTAAGTTACGTGTGATTTAAGTACCCTATTTAAAAACTCCAATAGGATCTCATCAAAAACGACAACGTCACATAGAAACCAATTAATATTTATTGGTTTCTATGTTGCTTTTATTGGTTTCTATGTGGCTTTTGTCGTTTTTGATGAGATCCTATTGGAATTTTTCAATAGGGTAGTTCATTATTCACCCTCACTACACTCGGACGCTAACTCACGCTGTGCCTTAGTACCTAGAATAAGTTTACTTCACGATATCTTTTACACTTCTTCTTCTTCATCTCGTGTGACATAAACCTGTAAAATATTACAGGTATATAATATGAATACATAATCCTAACTAGTTATCTCCTATCTAAATAGTTTTATAAGTCGTTTCATACTCCGTTCCTTAAATTCTTCCATTAGAGTCATTACTCTAATTTAAGAATTTAAATTATAAGGGTTCTGTTTTAATTAGGCTATGGAAGTCAAAAAAATATATAAACTGATTGTACAGTAAAGTTTATTTATTTAGACACTAGAAAGTATAAAATACATTCAATTTTCTTATACGTTATCCTCTTATCGTACATATACGTAGAATGTTTATAGTGACTAGTGATCGCCGCGCGGTTGAAAATCAACCTTAATTCAGTAAGTTTGATCGATATTGAGATCCTTTTTTCCAAGGTTATATAGATAGATAGCCTATAAAATCCATAAGAATTTTGAGACGGCCCCATAGATTCAGAGATTTGCACGTACAGACAAACAAACTTTTCATCTTTATTATGTAAATACTCATATAATATTGATGAAGTTTACTTAACATTATGCTGCATCTTTTATCAGTGAAGTGATTTTATATAAATAAAATACGCGAGCGGATTCGCGGGTAAAAGAGAGTCAACAAATTTTGGCTTTCTGCAGTCCATCTCTATATAAACTTTAACTATGCCAAAGCTCATCCTCCTCCGTACATGCAATATGCTTAAAAAGGGGTTCAACATTTTCTCTTCACATATATATATATATATATAGATTAACAAAAAGGTACACCAACTACAAAATAAAGCACAAAGAGAATCGAAAAATCCGAAAAGATAGTTTTATTTAAATGTCAAATATTCGCATAAATCTAAGAAAGTACCTATTACACAAAGAGAGAAATTGAGTAACTATCTCCTTCTATTTCAAATCGGTCAAAAATAAAGCAAATTATACTAAGAAACCCTAATATTTACGAATATTTGCCATAATTCAATTGTCACTTGAATTCGACCGCGGCCGTTGACTGTGTGAAATACGAATTTTGCTCATAAAACCTTAAGCATTTGATATGCTCGTCCTCTTTTATATCTCATCCTGTCTAAATAATTGCGTAGTCCCCAATAAGTAATTTAAGTCTATGAAAATTTTGAGATTCAGAATTTTGCTTTGAATATTTGACCTTTCATAAGCATTTTCCAGCAACAATAACGATTTTCGCTTCCAATTAGCGACTAATTGGAGTTTAAAAGTAGGTAATCTGTTTTACTCCGATGTTATAAATGCCAAGTTAAATTGTCGCTTTCCATTAAAAGTTTTTATAAATACAAGCAAATAATATTGTTTTTGTTGTTCTCTTTGTTTATAAATGGATTTTCTGAGTCTATTTTTAGATGATGGATTTTGGTATTCGTAATTATTGGCTTTGGTTCTCGGTTTGCGTGTAGTAATAAAATTGTGGTAGGTATATATAATATGTATAGGTATATCACAGTGAAAACTATTTTTAGTCAAAACTACTTTTGACTAAAGAGGTTGGTCAAAAGTAGTTTTGACTGCAGGTCTTGGTCAATAGCAGTTTTGACTGGCATATCGGTCAAAACTCTTAAAAACTCAAGGAGACAACTACGTTGAAGGAGGTTAGTACGGTTAGAGGGCGGTAGGAGGTGGCGCACTTCGGTGGGCGGTGTACCATACGGGTTGCTCCTGGTACTTCTCTGATAGGAAAGTGGACTGTGGAGCAACCCCATGGTTGTTATGGTCTGCTTCGGCAGACCTGCCGTCGGAGCGTCGTAGTTGAGTGCGTAAGCGATCCTGCGACGCCAAGGGCTGCAGTCGAAACTATTTTTGACTGTTTTTTGTCAGTCAAAAATAGTTTTGACCACGAAAGAGTTCTGACTGTAACATATATGAAATAATATAATATTCTCATCCGAATTTTGTACTTGCTAGCAGTTCTATTTCTATCTTAATCAACACTTTCGTCTTTACCTTATAATACCTTTATTCTATACATATATGTATCTAATCACTTTTCCAGATAATATCACTTCTGATGTACCCATAAGTGCAAATATACGAATATGCGAAACACCACATATTAAAGTGATTGCTGAGAAATTTACAAAATTCAAAAAAAATAACGTTGAAGTTAGAAAATTGGAAGAAACAATTGTATGCGTAGAATATGATATTTTTAAAGAATCAGAACAAGAAAAACCTATACAAAAGATGAGAGCTTATTTCTCGTTGAAGCCCACAAGTGATAGCGGTACATTTTATAATAACAGTATAAAAATCCATACAGTAGTAGATCCATTATTTCATTCATTTTATCAGAAATGCTGCGGTTTCGCCGCCAAAATATATGTCAAAGTCAAAAATGGTAGCATGATTTGTCACATATACCTATATTATTTTAAATCATTATTGTTTGGCTTCATATTTAGTTCTATGTCGCTCTGTCTGTATTATTTTTTAGTCCGAGTTGATATATCATTGCCTATGTATTAATGTTTTATGCAATACTGCATCTATTATGAAGTAATAGCATAAAATAAATCTATCCCACTGGAACCGTACATATTTTCCGGGATAAAATGTAGCCTATGTGTTATTCTGATGTATGAGCTATATTATTGTAAACTTTTATTAAAATCCATTCAGTAGTTTTTGCGTGACGTACTGTTCAGTAAACTTTTTACTAAAAATACTTAAATATATTCTTTAAATACATAAAAAAATGTCTAATTTTAATAATTAATAATTTTATTCCAGTGCCTAACACCATACCGTCCACAATAAAAAACAAATTTAATATTCAAGAAGAAGACCTGAAAAAGCTAAATGAGAAAGGAATAGAAATGATAGATTCTAAAATAGCAGAAAATAAACCATATTTAGACGATTTTAAGCGAATTCTCAAACGAAAGCAAGCTTTACAATTTAAAAAGAGAAAAAGTAATTTAGACCTTATGACGTTGTACGAAATGGCTAAAACAGATCCTTTAGTTTTAGATAAAGATTTTTCAACTAATCTTTTAACTGAAAAGGAATTAAATGAAATAAAAGATTTGATTATTAAGACGAGTGCTAAAAGCGTCCATGGTCTAAGTAAACGCACTATAAAGCAACAGATGTCGAATTTAAAAAATAATAATATTGCAATATCTCAAAGTATTATAGCGGAATTGATTGGTTGTGATCAATAAAAAGCTAGTTATATTCAGATTTTTCATTTAACATTAACATTATTATGGGCGGCGGCAGAATCATTTCCAGGGGGGTACATTTGCTTTTTCACATTAAATAATCTAATGATTAAAATGACTAATTAAATGATTAAATTTATAATTATTATTTACATATTATCGTCTTTTCTTTGGAGACATCTAAATTTAAACAGGGATTTTAATCATATAATTTTATTTCTTTAACTTTTTCTATATATTTTCCTTCATGAAGGTTAGTAACCCTCTCAATGTGCGGTTACCTTGTCGTGGTAGCTCAATAGTGCGGCAGTAGTGGATGTGAAGCCAAGAAATGCACTAGGAGGTGGCCCATTTCGGTGGGCGGTGCCGTGCGGGTTGCTCCTGGTACTTCTCTGATAGCAGAGTGGACTATTGGAGCAACCCCATGGTTGTTGTGGTCTGCTTCGGCAGGCCTACCGTCTGGGCGTCGTAGTTGAGTGCGTAAGCGATCCTGCGGCGCCCCATTAAGACGGAGAATTTTTTGTTGGGTTTTAGTGGGTATAACTAGCTTTGCCGGTGAGTCCCACACTTCGTGCCTAAATGCATTTCCTAACGTCAAAAAAAGGAGGGTTAGTAAAGACAAGTGTACCCCCTTACACCCTCCTCCCGCCCATGACTATATATAAAAATATATTTTATTCGAGTATAATATTATGTACATTAAAAAAGAAAACAATTTTTATAAGTCTTCTTGTATTATAAAAATTCAGTATTTACAAGACAAGATCACAGTATTAATTCTACTTTTGCTACATTTCACTTATTGCAAATATGTATATATTTTCTTTTTAAACTATTTACTCCCATTTTCTTTGGTTTCTGGATTCAAGGCAGGATCTAGACCGAGCTTCTTCATTTCTACCGCCATTTCAAAGAGATAGTCATAGCATTCGGTCCTGTGAAATGATAACAATATTTTTTGAAGTTTTAACGTAAAATATGAAAAAAGAAGGGGGTAGAATTATCTGTGGTATACCAGCTCTGCCATTTTTTAAAATTTGCGATGTACTATGAAATGAATAGTAAAAATACACTAATTAAATAAATGTTAAAGTGTGAGCTAATAATATAATGCCTGTAGTGTCACATTTCTGTAAAGACCTTAAATTAAAAACAATAACAAGCTTTAAAAACCGGTCAAGCGCGAGTGGGACTTGCACACAAACGTTTCTGTACCATCGTACTAGATATACCACTATAGTCCAAGATCCCAGAGCGATATGACACAACTTATTTTCACACAAATGAAACTTTAGGATCTCAGTCATGTCTCATGGGCTTTGAATACCTGCGTACTTGTGGAGTTCGCCCGGTGACACCTGGGCAGGTACCAGGTGAGAAAGGTAACTAAAAATAAGTGTTACTTAACTTAAATTTGTATAGCTGATTTTTACATATGTTCTGTAGAATATTATCCTAAAGTAATATTATAAGTGTCTGACACTTTCCATGGACCAAAACTTTTGTAAGACGCTTTAAAGCTTTACAAGAAATAAATCAACTTCACTTATTTTTACATGTCTGATTTTGAAATATATTGTTAAGATAACTATAACAAAGTTATATTTCATCAGTCAGACAAATAGTAATGATCAAACATCCCCTAAACATGAAAATTATTCAGCCGGGAGTATGAGCGCGAGAGCACTGTGCGCATGCGCCATAGTGTAAAATATTTAAATATCGGAAAAGTACTTACTGCTTTAAATTCAATATTTTTACAGCTTTATTTAAATAAGATGAACTTCAACATTAAGGAGTCTGCCCACTACCCCGTCTCATACCATGACCGTGCTAGGAGCGTGTCAGGCAAAAAAATAATCTTTGTATTGAAATGTATGAGACTCCGCCCACTAGACCGTTCCGTCACCGACCGGCACCGTCGCGTGCCGTGCACGGAACGTTAACAATTGTCATCGAGAATATTTTACCGGTGACGGTACGCTGCGTGCCTGGCACGCGACGTTACGGGACCGGTGCGCGTAGGCGGCGCAATGGTGAGCATACACAACACTAAAACCGTTATGTACGGGTATGATACGTTGTTGATACGTTCTAGTGGGCATAGTAGTCCGTGCCATGCTCGTTTCCGTGCCTGATACGTTCATAGCACGGTCATGGTATGAGACGGTGTAGTGGGCAGACTCCTTTAAGGTAATAATTAATAAATATGAAGGTAAATTAATTTATTGTTTTAAAACAATTATTTTGATTTTATTATAAAAAAAGTACCATTAGAAACAATTGTAAGAAAAATCATTTGATTAAAAAAGAAATTAACTATCATTAATAAAAAAAAGTATTTATTTATCTTTTAATCATCGTTATCATCGTCATAATCATTGGAATTTTCATCATTATGCCAGTCATGATACTGGCCATACAAGTCATCGTCCTCTTCATCATCAATCATGTTGTCGTTGCTGGCAGATTCTTCTGCCAAAAACAGATCAAAAAATTAAAAAACATAAAATTACGAATATAATAAATTGTAAAGTAGAAGTCAAAGTACAGTACCTGATTGTTGAAGAGATTCACTGACGTCTCCTGGTAATTGGTCACCGTCAAACCAATGAAAGTGGTACTGGTTTTCTTCTAACGTCCATCCATTGTTTTCAGGAGTAAAAATTGATGGTTGTTTCTCATTGGCATTATTCCATATGCTAGCAATGTAATTAGCTCTGAGAAATTGTTGAAATAACTCAGTTTCGCATGGTGGTAAACTGCTAGCATCAAAATTTTTTAAAAAAAGCAAAAGCTTTTTTTAAAGCAGTAAGTACTTTTCCGATATTTAAATATTTTACACTATGGCGCATGCGCACAGTGCTCTCGCGCTCATACTCCCGGCTGAATAATTTTCATGTTTAGGGGATGTTTGATCATTACTATTTGTCTGACTGATGAAATATAACTTTGTTATAGTTATCTTAACAATATATTTCAAAATCAGACATGTAAAAATAAGTGAAGTTGATTTATTTCTTGTGAAGCTTTAAAGCGTCTTACAAAAGTTTTGGTCCATGGAAAGTGTCAGACACTTATAATATTACTTTAGGATAATATTCTACAGAACATATGTAAAAATCAGCTATACAAATTTAAGTTAAGTAACACTTATTTTTAGTTACCTTTCTCACCTGGTACCTGCCCAGGTGTCACCGGGCGAACTCCACAAGTACGCAGGTATTCAAAGCCCATGAGACATGACTGAGATCCTAAAGTTTCATTTGTGTGAAAATAAGTTGTGTCATATCGCTCTGGGATCTTGGACTACTATGTAGTAGGTACTAATCGATTTCTTTTTTAATTTGTATGGCGGCCATTGTGAAATTATCGCCATGTGGCCAGTGTGGTGGACTAGGGGCTGAACCCCCTCGTTAGAGGGAGGCCCACGCCCAGCAGTGGGATGGTATACTTACATAGTCTTAGCCTGCTGCCAGCTGTCGCCCCACACGTACACGCCGTGGCGGCGCACGAGCACGGCGCTGGCGCCCGGGTACTGCTGCAGCGCGCGGGAGAGGCTTCCCGCCAGATCCTTCTCGAAGGGCGTGTTCTCTATTATCGGGACTATTAACTTCTCATCGTAACGGAGATGGCGGTTTAGTGACGCATCTTTTATACCCTGGATTGTTGAAATAATAATAAACTGTATACATATAATAAAATTGTACCTAAGCCGAATCTGTACATTAAATATATTTTTTTAAGTCTTATAAAGACATTATATTATTATCGATCGAGAGTCCAGGAGGCCCACTCCCCATCCCTCCTCCCTTTTTCTCCCTCCCTCCCTTTCCTGAAAGTCCGACAACGCATCTGCAAGCCCTGCAGTGTTGCAGATGTCCATGAGCGGAGGTGATCACTTCCCATCAGGTGAGCCTCTTGCCCGTTTGCCCCCTTTGTCTCATAAAAAAAAAGTACTAAGATATCATAAACACAAAGCAACTTATAATATCAAGCTCATCGAAGAAAGGCCTAGAAAGTGCATACAAATTTAATACAACAAACATTCCTTAACATTTAATTAAATTATTTTTCTGTGAAAACAACTTTTACAACAGCATTTAAAATTCAATTTACATTGTAGTATATTTATTTCAACTAGAATAATTATTATCTAAACAGCGTGGTGGACTAGGGTCTGATTCCCCTCGTATTGAAGGGATCCCCTCGTATATTGGGAGGCCCGTGCCCAGCTGTGGAACGTTAAAAGGGCTGAATACAATTATCTAAACACAATTGGTGACAGTTCTAAGAGTACTCTTGCATGGGATTATGTATCTAGTACTTTTTTAACCCAAACCCACCTTAATCATCTCCTGGTGTGTGATCTCGAACACGTCCCCGTACAGCAACGTGACGCGCACGGCGTGCGGGGAGTGCGTGTGTATGACGGCGCCCGCGCCGCGGTGTCTGTACGCCAGCATGAATAATGGAGTGCACTGGCTTTTCTTTAACCTGGGAATATCATATCAATATCAAATCCATACCATAGATCACAATACTATTACTAGTACAGATGCCACATCTCATACAAAGAAATTGGACAGCGCTAATTTGGGCTATTTTTGTTTGTTTGAATAAATAATAGATGTCGTTGATTCGCAAATAGTTAAAATTAAGCAAATTTGATTTACAGAGGCATTATTTTGTTTCACTTCACTTAGAATATTTTTTAAAACAATGATACATCTTTTTATAAATATTTTTTTCATCTTTTGTTTATTTAACACCACTTTAATTACAAATTGATACATGTAACATCCTCTATTGACGTTTATTTGAACTAATTTTTCACTATTCGTGATGAGACCCCATGTCCATACTAATATATATTATAAATACGAAAATAGCTCTATCTATTTGTCTGTAACGTTTTCACATCTAAACCGCTTAACTTATTTTCATTAATTTTGGTATAATTAGTCATATTATGTACTTTTTCTCACTAGGGATAGACATTTAACATAGCGTGGTTCTCAATAACCCATCTACCTTTTGTATACTGATAAGAATTTGACATATTTTGTAAAGAGCTAATATCTATTTATAGGAGAGTCACAGATGGATAGATAAAAAAGGCTGAATACAGATTGCAATATTTAAGATTATATAGAAAAAAGAATCAGTCATTTATTACATTATGTTGGAATAAAACTAATAATCCTAAAACTTGACTCTCTCTCTCTCTAAGAAATAAAAATAGAGTGCTTCTTACCATTTACCTCTAAGGAATCTCACATTTCAATAATATCAGACTGACGCAAGTTTGTATTGCACATTGCAATAGCATCAAAACTTATTTCTTTTAATGTGTTAACTTTGATAGGATATATTTCAGCAATTTTTAGCTTAAAACTTAAAAAGTTATTAATCTTATTTTTAACATCTATTCAAAGATGTCCTGCAAGATTAAGTGCAGTCGATTTTATGTTCATCAAAAATGAGAATATTATATTATCTCCTTAAAGATTCCTCTAAGCACCAACATAGTCATTGATACAAGGTTCGAATCAGGACAGATTGTCTATACTTATCTCGCTAGATCTTTCACTAAGTGCATGTTATTACACCTTTATATTAAACAAAATAGACTTATGCAAAGTTAGGTTCTACATTTATATAAACAACTTGCGACTTACTCTTGCTTTGCTTGGGTGCATCTCTTGGTGAGTTTTAATTTTTTTGAGCAGAACCCTAATTCTTTTTCTAAAATAAAAGTAGCTAAGTTACTCCTTATGACATCAGCTAACTGTCAGTGAAAGCCCCTCAAAATCAGTGCAACAATTTCTGAGATTGCCCGGAACAAACAGATGGAGAGACATAAAATTCAAAATTGTGTTTTTCTTATAAGTACCCAATATAATTTCATATGCATTTAGTAAAAAGCAGTTATTTTGCCATTACAAACAGACACTCAATTTTATTTAATTGTATAAAATATTACTTTTTTTCTGGAGGAGGCAGTTCCAAGTCTTCATCATTTATATTCTGTACAAACAGATCATCTGGTTTCATTCTCTCCTTCTGTACACCAGATGGTGCTATATATATTTTGTCTCTGAAATAAGAAAACCATTATGTTAATTATTTACTACTTATAATAGAAAAAATGTTAGTAAGTATTGCTTATATTAAATAATGAAAATGAGAAATAAAATGTGAAATTAAAAGGTAAATGAAAAATGATGATGAAAAAAAAAATGCTTATATATTATTATGATGTGTGAACAACCTATTTTTATCAATAATCAATATCTTTCATTATATATATAATGGTAAAATTATTAAACTATATATATATTATTATCTGTCAATAAATATATTTTATTCAAACTTACCCTTCCTTGATAGATATTCCTCCACCTGTCCCCGTAACCCATCCTAAGTGATAAAACTGATTGCACAGTTCAGGTATTAAGTTCCTTGGGTGTTCCTGTGTAATAAATTTTATTAACCTTGGTTTACCGACCAGATGTAGAAACATGATAATTATGTTAAAGAACTATATCTGATAGAATAAACATTTAATTGACAATTTATTATTAGAGGCATTGAGTGAATGTATTTTACATCCCATAGATTCTCCCAGCCAATATATGACTTTATCACATTGAACTTTTGGTTTTTATAATTTTATATGTTATACTGA
Organism: Fabriciana adippe; assembly: GCA_905404265.1. Taxonomy (NCBI): domain Eukaryota; kingdom Metazoa; phylum Arthropoda; class Insecta; order Lepidoptera; family Nymphalidae; genus Fabriciana; species Fabriciana adippe. The sequence goes on from FR989993.1 coordinate 3,194,795, forward strand.
CCATAGCAGATCAATGTTATACTAATAAAATTGATAAAATTCAACATAGATTGATATCCATGTTAAGTTGAGGTCTTGTAATATTTAGGAATAACACTTGTTATGTAGTTATCATTAAATCACAGAATCATTATTTTAATTTTAAAATAAAGAATAGGTAAATAAATAATAAGAACATAATACAGTTATGTAAATGTCTTTAGAATGATTCTTTGGGTGAAAACGCTTTGATAAAAAGCCATTTGTAATATAATTATATTATATTAAGTAATTATTTTCGCAGAAATCAGCACTCCATAACAACTTCATAAAAATATTATTTCTATTGCAATAATATGGATTAATTTGTACGCTACAAAGCTTGGAAGAAAATATTATAATAGTTTTTAAAATTTAATCACATTTTGTTACTTAGAAAAACAATGTAATAAGAATTGTCTTTACAGGATATAAATATAAAACAGTAAGTAATTCTTAATTTTTTACTTACAGGGCCAAATTCCGTCATTGTAGAATATTCACTGAGCTCTAACTACTAACGATTCTTGTTACAAATACTGTTATCTCTTCGTTATTTAATAGATAATCGTTATCTATTTTCTTATTTAACATATAAAAATCAACAAAATACAAATTTACAAAACACACTTCAGCTGTCACATATTTTTGACATTTAATCTATAAAATCGTATCGATATCATTTAAATATCGATTCAAAAATTATAAAGAATATATTTTAAGCAAGAAAGAATACATATTTAACTCAAATTAACATCATTATTGTTTATTAAGAAATTTTTAGCAAGCCTAAAGGTAATTTATGTAGTTAGTCTTGGCAAAATACATCAGTTTACTATATATCTAGTCACCAATCCTAATCATTAGAATCGATATTAAACATCAAAAGTATATTATTTCGTTTAGAAACAAGCATTAAAAGCTTATTGTAAAATAAGTAAACTTGAAATCCTTAATATAAAATATTGTAATAGGCACCTAACAATATATAAATATTATATTAAAACTATGTTTTAATGCTTACAAAATTTAATTCATTGATTTTTTTAAGATTTATAATGTTACTGGCCAATATGATTCTATTTTTGGCGTCATTTTGTCAAAAATCTTTCTTCAAAATTAGCATGCCAAAATTGCAGTCGTAGAAAGCAGCAAATCAAAATAAACCACTGTGATCATTGACCATGATAAAATTTATGAATACAAACAATAAGCAATTATTTATTATTAATCATATTTAAAAAATATAGTAAGTACATACATAGTATCTCTTAATGTTTATAGGTTGGTAGAAGTTATTAGGTACTTAATTTGTTTATAGATAAACTTGATTATTATTGGTGTTTGTTCGTTTCTTTCAGAATCGGTTGTGCAGTTGTCTTCAACGATTGCCAATTTCTTAGATTTATTATTTACTAGCGACTTACTCTTGCTTCGCTCGGGTGCGTCCCTAGGTACGTTTTAATTTTTTTGAGTGAAAACCTAATTCTTTTTCTAAAATAAACGTAGTAGATACTCCTTATAATATCAGCTATCTGCCAGTGAAAATCCCGATAAAATTAGTCCAGCCGTTTCGGAGATTAGCCTGAACAAACAGACAGACAAAAATTTAAAAATTGTGTTATTCTTATCAGTACCTACCGTATATGATTCCATATACATTTAGTATAAAGCTGTTATTTTGACATTACAAACAGACACTTCAATTTTATTTATCTGTATAGACTAGGTAGGTGAAAATAGGTAGTGAATGAGATGTGTGTAGTATTATAATTTACATACTGTATAGATTAGTTCCATTGCTTATTAATTTTATAAAATCAAGTAAGTATATAATAATATGTATATTGTATTTATTAGAAAAAAAATGCGAGACGTACCAGAATGTTTAAAACGTCGTTACAAAGCTCTCGACGAACTAATTAAAGAAATAAGTACACAGAAATATTCTAACCAATGCTCAAGTGACGATCCTGGCATCAAACTTATGTGCGATTTTTGGAATATACTCAAAGAGGATCCGGATGTTGATTTAACAGTAAGTCAACATAAAACATCTTTTTGTTAAGTTTGCATATTTTTAGAGTTTTTAATGTACCTATATTATTCATATTACATTACATAGTGTCCTCTATAACATATTTAAATAGGTATTGTATTAAGAGCTGTTCTTAATTAATTGCACTAAATTCGCAAGAATTTGACTTTGTAATGGCTGCGTAGACTTGATTCGAATGATATTTTAAACAAGCAGTTTTGTATCAAATTTGGTGCATTGGCAAGTTTGAATAATCTGTGGTATCAGTAACTTGTGTCAGAATAATTAACGTTCACACTTAATGCTCAGTCAAGCTGATCCATTTATGCCAGCACCAGTTAGATCAACATTCCTTTTATGGATAAGGAGGCCAAAAGGCATATACGGAATCCTTATAATTTCGTCATGTCCTTCTCTTCGCGTGTCTGTCTGTCCGTATGTCACAGCTGTTTTAGTCGGACTTCCGAGGCTACCTTTGTGTTGTTGAGATTCAAACTCTAACTTGAACGTTTTGCGGATTAGTTTTTAAATTTAATGCATAATATATAGTTACATAGTACGTAAACATTTCTTTTATTTCTTTAAGTCAAAATACTTATGCTTAATTATTATTATAATGATAAAAGTTTTATAATTCAATAATGTTAAAGAGAATATGAAAATGTATAAAAAAATATAAGGTACAATAAATAATTAATCAATTAATTGCAACGATATGTTACGCGATACCACGCATGACTCGTCAGGGAACTGCGGGTCAAATGGTTAAATAAACATTTTATCGTAAACAAACGATTATTTTCCGATTTTCAATACTACACATTACGTTTTAATTATAAAACAAACAGTAACACATGCACATGCACTTGTAGTTGTTTCAGTAAAAACTAATTTATTTTATTCTGGAATTATTTATTATTATAAAAATCATTTAAAATACTTTAAAGTTTTTTTATAATAATTGGATTAATATTTTTTGCTATGCCTAAAGTTGCGAGTTCCGCATAGGCGTAATGTAAAATGTACCGCGGCGGCGTGATGTTTATGCGTTATTCGACGAAAATCGATAATTTAAATAAAAAAATCAATTGAATTTGCGATTTCTGCATAAGCAATTTCCATGTAAATCCCACTTAAGTTACTTAAATTAGTCAAGTTAAAGTCGAATTTTTAAATGCAGATAAAAAAAAATCAATTTTTCATTACAGAATTTATTAAAATAGTTTCAATAACCATGAAGCTTATTTCGTTAGGTATTTAATGTTGTGAGATCCATTAAACAGTCGAATCAGAAAACAATGCACGTCCATTCAGCCAATATGCATTTGCGTCATTAGTTTTGCATTGTATTTTAAAACGATCGAAATTAAAAATTAAATAATTATTATTAACTAATAGAACGGACACATAGTACAATTTTCCAAATTACTTTGTTTCGTGAAATCAATGCTTTATGAAGTTAGTTTATACGTGAAAGTTCCTATGAAATTGAAATTAGGCATTCTTATGCAACCAATTTCGTTATGAAAATTATGCTAGGAAATATAAATAATTGCTGTAATAATTGCGTAATTTTTTAGACCATAATTTACGTATTTTTAATAATAGATATATTAAAAATGTGATGTAGGTACGTCAAATTTTAGAAAAGGCGTCGTTTGCTAAAATGACACATTGTCTTTGATTATTTATTTGATATTCTTATCATGAAGCTATACAAATTAAGTATTATTTAGGGTGTTTCCCTCTTACTAGCAGGCCGTTCAACAACGTATGGGGACGAATACACACAGTAGTAGTAAGTTTGGACATCAGCAAGTAAGCTGTTATATGGCAGGATGTTGTAATAGAAATGAAAACAAGAAACAGGAATCTAAACCAAAACAGTTAGTTTTATCATTTTACGTTCTCTATCTACATATACGTATATACTAAACGTACGTTTTAACGTTTAGTATAGATTTCTCAGAGATGAGATATTTTCTCGTGTTATGGATCGATAATAATGTCTATTACAAAAAGATTTTCCAAAATTTTTTATAAGTATTTTTAGTTATATGTATACACTATTGTTAAATGGTGTAAATATTGTTGAGCAAATACATAATGCTACGTTACCAAGAAGGTAAACTCAGATATCTCTGTTTACTGTTATCTTAAGATACTAGAACCTACATGAATAATTAATCAATCACTAAATTCTTAGACACATACATACCTATACATAACTAGGTAGGTTACCTACATAGCGAGAATTTTATGCCTTTTTTTAAGATTTTTTTAAGTTTGCTGTCATAAATAATATATTAAATTTTATCATTATTTAATATATTTATTTACTTATTTTATTTCTCTTTTTTTATGATAGTACATGCGGTAGACAAAATACGGATAGTGCCAAATCTAAATCGTCGCACCAAGCAAATGAATCATTACCACTTAATAATGTGCTTTGCAATTTGAAAGAGGTACATAAGTATATATTAGTAGACACTAGGCACTATATTTTATTCAGTTCTTTTTAAACGTCCCACTGCTGGGCACGGGCCTCCCTTTAATGCTGATCCCCCATCAGGTCATAGTCCACTACGCTGGATAAGTGCGAATTGGCGAACTTCACATGTCTTTCGAAAACTTGCTAGGTTCTCTCAGACATGAAGGTTTCCTTACGATGGTTTTCTTCACCGTAAGACAACCGGTAATCATGTTGAAAAAAGGTTCGTGTATGACGATATCAGAGGTTTGATACCCGGGATTTGAACCCGCTTCACTTGGTCTCTCAAGCAAGCGCGTTGCCACTGAGATTCCACTGCTTCTTACACACTATATTAATGAATTTTAAATATTTTTTCATTAAATTTTATACGATAAAAGGCAATTACTTAATAGATTAGACAGCAAAATTCTTTGCATAGGTTGCATCATTCGAGAAAAAATGCCAAGCAAAAGTGCACGATTTATCAGAAAGACAGAAACAGTTGCAACAACAAATTCAAGTGTTGGAAGAAAGAGAAAAAGATGGCGTTCAAAAGCTCAAAGAAGCGGACTGTATGTGGTCGTGTATGGAAGAGAGTTATAAGAAGAAAATAGCGGAATCTATGGAAAGGCAGAAAAACTTGTTAAAACAGGTAGGTAGTTCAAGATTTCTTCTAAGCGATTTTTTTTCGAATTTCGCAGAGTAAGTTAAAAAAGTATATTTCTAATATAATATTAATAAAAAAAAGTAATACGTTTAGTGTCTCCCGTGACCATGATTGTTGTAAGCATTTGAAACGTTGGGAATCGAAAATCTAAATAAATCTCCGATGTTTTTTTTTAAATAAAATAAGTCTTAATTAATTAGTTTTAATCTAAAATCCAGTAGATAAATAATAAAAAGTCTTAACTAGACAAGTTTATTGTAATTATATTTTATTAAAGCACAAAATTTTAGCTTAAAGAAGCAGAAGCTAGCAATATAAAATGGCGGAAGAACAAAAAAGATTTAGATTTTCAAATGGATCATATATCTAAATGTCATCAAGAAATAAAACAGAAAATAAACGAAAAACAGAGTGATATAAAATGTATTGATATGGAGATCAGTAACTTTAAAACTCGCATCGAAAGTAATAAGAAAGATCTCGAAGTTTCTAAGAAATCACTCGACAATAAAAAAAAAGCTTCAGATGTAAGTTTAGTTCAGTTGCTTTTGATACTACGTTGTCTTTTCAAATTAATTATGGGCCATATTAGCATACTAGTGACTCACCCTCGCTTCGTTTCGGGTTCGTCGCTAGACAAAAACAAATCTATCCCACGGGAACCGTACATTTTTCCGGGATGATGTATAGCCTATAGACTTCCTCAACAAACGGGCTATCTAATGTAAAAAAAATTTCAATTCGGATTAGTAGTTCCTGATATTAGCGCGTTCAACCAAACAAACAAACAAACAAACTCTTCAGCTTTATAATATTAGTATAGATTAAAGGGGTAATTTATCTTTTAAAAAAGGTACACTCAAGTTCAAAAATTTTATTCAGATTAAATTATTACAATTTTTTTACTTAACGTCATGAGTCTACTACCAGTTAGGAAAGAAGAAGCCTTAAACCTGAAAAGAACTGGCGAAAGAAACTCAGCAGAAAAGATATTTTTTTTATCTTTTTTTTAAAGTTTAATTTTAAAATACAATAGTTTTACAACATTGAAGTAGCCTGGAGGCGATCACACCATTTCTAAAGCGTGCCATCTATACATATTATAAAATTGTAACTAAGCCGAATCTGTACATTAAATATTTTTTGGAAAATCTTATTGAAATAGATATTATTATCGATACAGAGGCCGAATCTATAGTTTTTAGAATTTTTGTCTGTCTGTCTGTCTGTCTGTCTGTCTGTCTGTCTGTCTGTTACCGCATCACGGGAAAACCACTGGACAGATTTTGATGAAATTTGGTATAATGATAGCTGGTTATCTGGGTCAACATATAGGGTACTTTTTACTGCGGGAAAATATCTCATGCCTGAGCGCAACGTGAGCAAAACCTAACTAGGGACGAACCCGAGCGGAGCGAGGGTGAGTATCTAGTCTTCTATAAAATCATTAATTGTATAACAAATAATCTTTAGGACACAAACGTTCTTTTTAAATTTTCTTGCACTTGGAACACTAACTTCAGAATCACTTTATAATAATAGTACACAAGAGACGAGAAGGGAAAATAAATAACTTGCGATTATAAACTACATATTTTGTATGTAGTCTAGTACCTATAAAATGTACAGAAACTATTATTGTGGTTATGACAAATATTATCATTCTAAATAAAACTATCTTTTCGGATTTCGACTAACGGAAAAAATCCGAAGAGATAGTTTTATGTAAAATGTCAAATATTCGCTTAAATCTAAAGTAAGATGTCATTCTACAATCGTCAGCAATAGAAATCTATACTAATATACTAATATTATAAAGCTGAAGAGTTTGTTTGTTTGTTTGGTTGAACGCGCTAATCTCAGGAACTACTAATCCGATTTGAAAAATTTTTTTGCATTAGATAGCCCGTTAACTGAGGAAGGCTATAGGCTATATATCAACCCGGAAAAATGTACGGTTCCCGTGGGATAGATTTGTTTTTGTCTAAGGACGAACCCGAAGCGAAGCAAAGGTGAGTCGCTAGTCGTAAATAAAATATTACTAAGACAATATGTCAATATAGATAAATTGGCACGTCATTGTCTTAGTAACTGCCCGTCATTGGCGTTAAGAATATTAATATAAAAGTGACTTACAATCGTTTCCTTCAGTACCTGTTTACTCCGGGTCATCTGTATACTACTCATACATTTCATCTAAATCCGTTCAGGCATTCTAATGTCAAGTAGTAATAAACATCCGTACATACAAACTTTAAAATATATAATAGTACCCCGATTTTAGGCTAAAATTGCCAAAATAGCAACAGAAGCTACTAATTTGGAGAAAACTTTAAAACAAGAATATGAATTTAAAAAAACAAAAGAGCAAGAAGGCATTAAATATGTTAAAGAAGCTCGAGAAGATTTACAGAAACTCTGTAAAGTATTGTTACAAATGAAACTCGAAAATGAAGACATGGCGGCTGAGGCTAGTGTTTATTGAGACTTAGAAGGAATAGATAGCTAGTTTAGTAGTTAATTTCTTCATTTGACTTTCTACTATCGATATCGTTAATGGAAACTCTATATTTAAAGCTTTAATATACCGCAATAAGATACTTTCGATCAAATCATAGACGTAGAGAATGAACTCAGCAAAACTCTCATCTAGAAAGAGAGAAAGCGATAAAAATATAATGATAAAAAAATATAAAACAGTGTAATAGGATAACTGATTATAAATGTCTATCTTCAAATTAATCGTACTTCAATTAATAACAAAGGCTTCGGGCCACACATTCGTTTTGTCTCTGTCGCGCCTTTCTACCATATTTAGTTTACGGATGACAAAGAAACAGTCCACTCTCTATGTCTATGGATCAAATATAATATGGAATTCATCTAACTGAATGCCAACCTTTCTCGTGTCTTCTTCATTCTACGTGTTATTCGTAAAGCAATATATGCTACTTAGATTATAATTAATTTAATTTTTGTTTGTATCTTTAGGCGCATATATTTTAATATTTTATAGTTTTCTATTATCGATAACCCTTTTAAAGCTTAAATGCTTTACTTTTTGACTTTGATAAAAGTTTCTAAATGTTCATCCTATACTTTATTTTTGTGTTTGTTGAGTTGTGTGTTTAGCCAACTTTAAATTTTTAATTATAAGGTTTGGTTGCTTTTAGAATAGAAAGATTTTTTAGAGTAGAAATTTAGAACTATTGTTATATATACTGAATGGCAATTTTGCAATATTATTGATAGTAAATATATTTTATTTAATTACTAATTTTAAGCAAATTAAATAATCTTTTATAGAGAGAAGCTTTACTTTTGGAAGTTGATTTACTAAAAGAATCAGCCGATCAATGCAAAGATAAATGTAAAAACAAAGAAGACAACATAAAAGATGAAATTAAAGTTTTAGATAAAGAGATAGCTGAATACAAAGTAAAATGTATTCAATGTCACGAATGTACCGATACAGTGGATATTAGAAAATTTTGCACAGATTGTCCAAGGTGTATTTCTGAGAGGGATTGTTTGTATGAAAATGATAAGTGTAGTCCCGATCATTCCTTAGATTGTGTGTGTACGTCTGTCAAACAGAAGTTTCTAGATAATGTGTTTGATAATATGTACTCGATATTGGAGAGGCAAATTAAAACGGGACCAGGCAAAGCTGTCGCTGAGGCCGTTTTGAATTGCCTAAAGAAAAGTAGGAACGGTAAAATCAATTGTGAGACAAAGAAGATTTTGCAAGACTTCATATTGACGACGATTAAGAAGAATTTGAGGTTGACGATCATTGGTGGTGCTTTTAAGACTAGATGTGAGGTTAGTGAGATCTAATTTGTTTCAGAGTGATTTTATATAATATACAAAAGTGTGTGTGTGCTCGTGTGTTTGTGTGTTTTTTGATATTTTACACTGTAAAGGCTCAACAAATTCGACTGAAATGGCGCTCAATTAATGCGATTTCGTATCGATGTAGCCATCACGTGAGTGATGTGTTAAGTGTATAATAATGGAAATCATCAATAGAGGTTCAATTAGTAGCTACCTTAAATATAAAAAAAAAATGCGTTTTGGTTATGCTTAGAATGAACATTTTTTTACGTTTATTTGTGTACCTACTTGTTTGTTGTTAACGTCTTACTAATTTATTATTTATATTTTAATTGGTTAAGATGACTTATTATTTACAATCATTCTTAGTGTGTCATGCGATTCGTTACAGTCTATATTATCGATAGATTTTTAGATTTTTACATTAAATTCCATTATAATAAGTTTTCCTAAGTTTTAATTAAAAAGTAATTATTATTCAGTTAATTATAAAATAATTATTATTTAATTAATAATTATAAATATCTGGTTAACTTTTTTACATTTAGATGGATAAGGAAACTTATGACCAACTGATGCTTTGTCTGAAACAAGTTAAAGTGACTAAACCGGTGAAAGCCGACCAAGGAACTGATGCTAAAAAGGTGTTATATTATTCAAATCAATTATTTTCTTTGAAAAAATGATTTCTTTATTGATGTTAGATGCTAATTACTTATTCTTCTGAGCCAAACGCAGGAGTTTTTAAGGAAACGTTTTTTTTCTAAATTTTCAATAGTATGTACTATTAATTGAGTATGAGTGCTGGTGCTGTTTCGAAAATAAATTAGAAGTCAAGCATTCAGAAAAAAACAGAAAGCATTCAAAATCGGGGAATAAATGCCGATTCTATCAAAGATAGCGGATTTGACTTCTTACTCCCTATCGTACAAACATACATACATATATATATATATATATATACATATTACATACATACATGTATGTTTAATAATTATTCTTTTTTTATTATCATATTGTGTCAAGATGTAGGTAAGTATAATGTAATTACAAAAGAAATTTAATTTGAAGGAGCCATGTCAGCGTTGGGGCGGCACGAGCGAGTGTAACTGTCCGAACGGACCAAAGCAATGCGTCTGTACGAAGAAAGCTTTGCCGCTAATAAAAGAACCTACGAGTTGCCCGCCAGAGAAAGATAAGGAAGACACGGTAAGATTTTATATTTATTTTTTGTATAATAATGTCCTGCCGATCAATAATAAGCCACGGTGGCTAGTCTCATTAAGACAAGCCATCTGCGCTGGAGATATTATAGTACACAAGTGTAACCGCAAACACAAATGCACTCTCTATTCCTGTGACTCTCATACTCCGTTGGGACGACTACTCGGCACGACCGGTGAGAGTTGAAGCGCAGGATTGCCGTGACAAGTGCTCTCCGAGGCACGGAGTTGAAACACCGCCAACTTCCCAATTCCGGGCTGTTACTGAGGCTTACTAGACAGAAAGACTCAATAACTAAACTTGGCCCGACTCGGGACTCGAACTCAAGACCTCCGGGTGTGCAGCCGTACATGCTAGCTACTACACCACCGAGGCCATTAAGGGATCGCGGAGGCCGAGTTGTGGTTTTGGCGCCTCTCCTTTAGCAACAAGCTTTACACTTACGGAGATAAGATGATACATCGTGTTTTCAGTGAATAAATTTAGATTTGCATCATACGTTTCATCTAAACGGGTGCGCAACTTAGATCAGCTTGGCAACTGGCTACCCTTAAGGTGGCTGATCACTTTTTGTCCCTTTTTGTATATTTTATGTATATATGTACTAGTGATTTACCGTCACTTTGCTCAGATATGTCCCTAGGTGTCTTATGTGTGTACTCCAGGGTATAGTCTAGTCTATCTGTGCTCTTTTCATTCATGTCTGTCTGTCTGTTACCTTTTCACGCTTAATCCGCTAAACAGATTTAGATGATATTTAGTATGAAGATAGTTTGAGACCCTGGAAAAGAAATAGGATAGTATTTATCCCCGAAATTATGCCTTAAGGGTGTGAAAAGGGGGGTGGAAGTTTATATGTGGAATTAATAATTTCTCAAGTAGGGGATATATTTATTTTTTAAAGTACTTACTTACTTTTCTATACGTATGTATATAGTCTATCTATTCCATATTAACCGATAAGAATACCTATAAAACACAAACGTACAGTGTCAGGGTGAAGTGGTGTCGTGCCCACATAAAGAGTCAGCAGCGTGCGGCGTCGACTGCGCCATGAGAGCGCCCAGCGCGGTCGGGTTTGAAGTCGCGCAATGGCGGCCCGACCCTTGCCAGGGTTAGATATTGCTCACTTTAATGTATTGTATTGTAATACTTTCATAGATTTACGCGAATATTTGACATTTTAAATAAAACTATCTTTTCGGAATATTTCGCGGATTTATTTTGATTTTTGGTTCCCGACGTTTCGAATGCTTTACAGCAATCATGGTCACGGGAGAGATTAAGGTTTTAGACGTCTCAAAGGTGTTATATACTTGTTACAGACGTGTGAAAATATAGTTTAATTTAAAAGTACTGTATTGTAATATTTTGTCACTTACCAGGGTTAGACTTTGCTTATATATCTATGTGTATCTATAAAGGCTAAAAAGTCTTAAAGCTGTGGTGATGCACTCGCTTGGGAACCAAGAGAAGCGAGTTTATATCCCAGGTCTCGTTCTTCTGATATTCTCATGTGCGACTCATTATCAACATGATTACCACTTGTCTCATGGTGAAGGAAAACATTGTGAGAAAACCTGCATGTCTGAGAGAACTTAGTAAGTTTTCGAAAGACATGCTCAGTCCGCTCGCATTTGGCCAGCGTGGTGGACTATGGCCTGATCCCTTTCGTAATGAAGTGAAGCCAACCCCCAGCAGTGGGATGTTACAAAGAGCTGAATACAATACCTAAATGTATAGTTTGTATGTAATGTATGTCTTCCTAGTGGGAGTCTTGGAGTACTGTTAAATGTTTACAGCAGGTTTACATATTTGACTCTTACTCTATTCTATCTTTAACATTTCATTAAATAAGTACTTTATTAATTTATAAAGTAATAATAAAATTAAAATAATAAAATAATAAAATTTATAAAGTTTTAATATTTTTAAAAAGTTTCTCTTACGTTTATTATAGAGCCAACTTGCCAATTTAAAAACATGCGAGCAGTGCAATGTGTTCTCGGACCTGAAGTTATTTCTCCTGTACTAGGAACTAAAATATTTGGAGATCAGGTAAACGTAGTGTTTAATATATGTATAAATCTGTAAAATATAAACCCTAAACTATGCATTTCTATATTTTTATTAAAAAAATCTTATATTTATTTATATTACTTACATTATACATACTTGCTTAATAAAGTACTACTTAATGCGAGTGATAAAGTAAGACTATAACTATCAAGTAGATCTAGAATTGTATTTTTGGATCTAATTCATTCTTAAAAAGATTAACTAATTCAATGGATTACTTTATATTAATTCATAAATTTAACTCATAAATTTTCTTCATATTAATGCAAATCATACATAAAATATTTCTTTCTAGAATACATGTAAATGTGGCTCCTACGATACAGAAACATGTGTGTGTCAGAAAGGTAAGATTATTTTGTATATTTTGTAACATATGATATGGGAGTACAAAATTAAAGAGATATTGTTATATAATACTTTCTTAGATTAAACACGAATATTTGACATTTTAAATAAAACTACATAATATCTTTTCGGATTTTTCATTGTCGTCGAAAAAATCCTAAAGAAAAGGTTTTATTTAATATATTGTTATAATTATTTTAGATATTAGAAAACGACCTCGTGATAGAATGATAGAAGAAGTCATGGGTAGGTACACGGATGTAGCTCCCATAGAGAAAGTGAGCTTTACGATGATTAACAGCGACTCTGTTAACTTGAAACCAATTTGAATAAAGCATTATTAAAACAATAGTACGAAAATACCTAAAATAAACAGCGTGGATGGCTTTTCTTTTGATTTTTGATTGCAACTATGAAATTTCTATGTATCATGTAACTGAATCTTAATAAATTTGGGTTTATTTTGGTGGTTTTATTTAAATTTTATATAATCGTACATTTTTTAATCTATTCTTCGTCTTAAGTCGTTATTCGTGTTGCCTATTAATTAGTTTGATTGATTGATTTTATTTTTAATCTTAGTGAAATATAAGCTATGTAAATCTTTTAGTTATTCATACATATTTTTGATTTCTACAAATTCTGCTTTCATTTGTTTTGTACTCCCATATTGATTCAAAATTCGTTTTTTTTTGTAATCAAAAGTCTGTATGTTTCTTAATATAAACATAAATTATTACAGATTCAAAACATGTGAAAGCAGGATTAGATAAATCTTGTGATAAAAATACGTGCACTTCAGTATTTGAACAAAAATCTTCTGTATCACTTATAGAAGAAAGTACGCCTACTTTAATAAAAGAAAGGCCTAATGTTGATAAACATAATACAATAATAAAAGAAATACTTAATCCTAATAAGAAAGTAGACCAGTCATCTCAAAAACATTATAAACTACATAAAAAAATACCGAAAAAGTTTGATTCTAATGCAGACGATCAACAGCCAACTAAAATTTTACTTAAAGATAAAATTGTTTCAACAAAAGAAACAGTGGATGAGACTAAAGCGTTACCAAAACTGACGAAATCATCGCCAGAAAAGATAACTATGGATATTCCAAATAGAGAGGATAGTTCATGTAAACGATATTGTAGTAAAAATAAAAGATTATCATGTGACAGCTTAACAAAATTCCTTCTGGAAACTTCCGAACAAATAGAAAGTACGTGTAAGAAGAACACACACAAAAAAACTGGAAAAATTTACAAGCTCAAGGTATTGGGCATTAATAATAATAGGGAACCATTGTTCGCATTAAAGGAAGAGAATTCGGGACAATTCAAAGTTTTATTGGATAAAGAGCATGAAAAGTATCAAAGAGAAATGATAAAAAGTTGTGAAGGAAACAATTGTAAGGAATTTGCTAACCTTAAGAAAACTACATCAGGACATTTTGCACTCGATTTAAATGGAAAGAAAGAAGATGCAGGCAAAGATGCACTTATAGTAAAGTCAGAATCTGGCAGCCTACAAGTATTAACGGATAAATCTAAAATAGACGTTTCACTCGAAAGAGATTCAGTTAAACGTAAGTCTGTACTATCAGCTCATGCATTAAAACGTCTCTTGAAAAGACTACCTTCAAGAATAAGCATGTACAGCAATAAAAGTTCAAACAGATCACAAATAATAAGTATAAAATCTAATAGTGATTCGAGTTTGTATGAAAAAGTTAAGTTTAATATTCACAATCATCATAGTTTACTGATAGATCCCTCAGTCGTTCTCAGAAAGACGTGTTCCGGTGAATATACTCTAGTACTAAGCAAAGAATCAAAGAAAGCCTTCATAAATAATGTGAAACATTATTTGAGTAGTTCCTCCAAAGGACAAGTTCCCATAAAAGTAACTGCCTCTGGTGTTATAATTGTTGATGTAAACACCATAAGAAATAATAAAAAACATTACGGCTCCTTAAAAATTACGCCTTCTGGCAACATATTTGTTTCTTTAGATGACGATTCGGTTAAAGTGCTATCAAAAGAAACGGTTTTGGACAAAGTCGATCCTTGTAGTTGTAAAGCAATATCGACTACATGTAACGCTCAATTTCAAGATGGCTCCTGTGATAAAAGTAAATGTGTTTGTAAAAATATTTGCTACAAATCAAGGAAATGGTTTTATGAACATACGGCTACGAAATCTTCTATCACGACGAAATGTGGTGTAGACAAAAAGTTCGATAATATTTTTGATTGTTTTACAAGTAACATATGCGATTCTATTGAAAGTGAATGTTTATTCAGAGATCATAACGAAAGGAAGTTATTACATGAAGACAAAAACAATTATAGCTATGAAACGAAATTAGAGCATGATTTTGATGAGTGCTATCATGTCAGTGAAACAGTTTGTCCATATCACGACTACCAATATGAAAATATGGCGCATGAATCACAAATTCATATTACATTTAAAGATTCTGAACTAATTAAGGAACCAATAAAAGAAGTGTATACAAAAGATAACATAGGCCACGATTGGAATTCTTTAGAATATCTTCCACCCCAACTGCCGCAGTTCCTAAAGGATTTCACTTACGTATAGTCCAATTTTTTTTTAATTTTTGTCATGGTTTTTGATCATATAAGTGTTTTATTGCGAGTGTAAATTTCCGTAGAAATAAATACGTGCATATAAGCTCATTTATTTCCTCGCGCACTATTTATCAAAGCGAAAGTATAATGTGAACTCGTTTACTTTGTGATATATGTTGCTATAATTCTTTTCAAGTACACATTAGTTGCAGTATTTTGCAAGAGTCGCGCCGAACGCCCTCGATGAATGACCAAAGTTTCTTTGTGACATTATGAATTTTTAGAATGCCGGTTACGGTGAGAATTTATGTTTTAGAATTTTCGTTTAAGTGAATTGTGGTCGGGTGGCAATTTGTGTGATTCGTAACCCAGTTTGTTTCTAGTAGACACAAAGGTTGTTAGTCATCTAAATTGTCGTCTAGACGGAGTCGTAAAAATTTGCGTGCTTTATTCGATTTTATTCGTAGCGAGTAATTTTGGAGTTTTTGGCATTTAGGAAAGAAGTAGCTGTTTTATATGGTCAAGTATGTCGCGTAAGTTATATAATATTACTAGCAGTACCCACGGCTTCGCCCGCGTCCAAACTTCCGATCGCTAAAAATTCAATTCACAGGTTCACCCGTTGGGCTAATCTGAAGATTGCCTGAAAATTTCATCAAAATCGCTCCAACTGTTTTAGAGTCCATAGGGAACATACATACACACATCGATTTTTATTTTTCTTAAACAAAATTTTAAATATATTTATTGTACGGAAATTGGAGCCTTTCATGAAAATTTAGTGACACACCGACTGTAGCGCCACCCACCGGGTCCATTTATGAATTCAAACCTTGTAGGGACCTACTCGAACATACAAAAAAAATATCATTAAAATCGTCCCTGCCGTTTAAGAGATGAACAGTGATACACCGACTGCAGCGCCACCTACCGGCTCCATTTGTGTTTTCTAACCATCCAGGAACCCATTGAAATATACACACAAAATTTCGACTAAATCGATCCAGCCGTTTAGGCGGAGTTAGGTGACTGACACACGTACAGAATAATTATATATATTAAGATATGTAGTAACTATGAGTCAGCCAGTCAGTCAATTTTATTTGTCAGTCAGACATCTAGCGGTGGATTCCAATAATCTATCTATCTGTGGTTATTCGTACTAGAGATACGAATTTGACATACATAATTTGTATGAAGCTTAATATGTCACTTTATCTCTAGTAAGGAAAACTAGAGATAGGTAATTTTGATCAAAAATTAGACGACAAAAAGATTTAAAAAGTTAGTTTACCCGCCTATTCCAAGATTTTTAATGCAAGAAGAATATTTTTGAGTTAGGTTTTTAATATTTTGCTTTATTTAAATATTTTTTACTTCTTTTTTATTTATTTTTACTCAAAACTCTTTATATATCACGTACATAGATACGCTAGTTTTAAGCAACATGAGTACTTATGTCATATGTGAGTGAATATAATATTAAAGAAACTTTTTATGCAATTCAATTATAACAAAGTTTACTAACAGGGGGCGTAGCTCAGATGGTAGAGCGCTCGCTTAGCATGCGAGAGGTACCGGGATCGATACCCGGCGCCTCCAATATTTTTTTTAGAAAAATAATAAAGTCCTTAAAAAAATTATAAATATCATAAAATAATATTTTTTTATTGAATTATTCATGAATATTTATAATATAATTATAGTTTGTTTAGTTTGTTTTAGGCATGATCTGTGAAATTTGTTTTAATTTGACAGTCATTTGTCTTGGCGATATGTCAACCCTTAACTCTAGCGTTCTCTCATCAGTACATAAATGTTAAATATATTAGAGGAACAAAGAATCAATATATTCTCTATGTACATACATATGTACAAATATCGTGAGGAAATTCGTATTTATATAGGAAAATAGACATTTAACTTAGTTTCGTTAAATTATCCATAAAGTAAGATATGAGTCCCATTATAGTCACCAAGTATAGGGAACTTAGGATAGCAAATGGTTAAACTTTGCGTGCAGCTGCATATGAGCGTGATCGAGCTTCGAATGCTAAGCACGGCGCGTTGGAGCTTTCAGTTTAAAGCTTTTACGTGGATCCGCATTATCTTTGCGTTATTTAAAATGAAAAGGACTAATTTTTATAGTAATATTATTATAGTAATTATGATGGTTGTAGAACAGTGTTTAGTTTGTACATATGTTTGTTTTCGCAACTTTGGTAATGTATGTACCTATGTATGTATATTTTTATGAAGGTAAAAAAAATATTATTCTTACCTCTGCACTAGAATTCTTTTCATCTTTCCCACAATATGCACGTTCTTATTATAATTTTCCTCGCCATATAGTGAAAATATCAACTTACAAAATGATTTCAAAATACAACAGAGGATAAAATAAAAAAAATGCATTCAATTTTTTATTTTTTTTTGTGATTTTCCATTTATTTGAAATTTTAATAATATTTAACTTAAAATTATGCTTTTAAGTTATAATATTGTTATAGTATACACTAGCGACTCACCCTTGCTCCGCTCGGGTTTACCTCTAGGTACGTTTTAACATTTAACTCAGAGATGAGATATTTTCCCGCAGTAAAAAGTATCCTATATGTTGACCCGGGTAACCAGCTATCATCATACCAAATTTCATCAAAATCTGTCTAATGTTTTTCTCATGTTGTCTCAATGCCTATTATATTAGCTACAATTTTATTATATGTATAGATTACTTAATTTATATACTAGAAATATGATACTTATTCTTCTTTTTTTGACCTAAATAAGTAAGTCTATAAAACTGACAATTCAACTAGAAATGAATGCGAAACTTTTTTGACATAAAATTTTATACCTAACTCAATATAGGACACAGGATTATTCTACCCGTTTCCTTACAATTTCAGTACGAAAGTAAAGGAATAGTGAAGTAAAAACTCCAAAGGCTACGATACTTACACCCTCACGAGGCTTATTGAATACAAATTGTTTCTTTATCAGCCAACTTTGTGCGAATTGCAAGAGAATGTACAGACGCCCAAAGAAATGTATACTTTAGAGAATTGTACTCTCTATTTTCATGCTTTAAGATTTTTTCTTCAATGCATATTGTACTTTATGGTGTACTGTACATTCTTCAGATACGGTATATTTTGATGTTCTCTGTAGGTGCGATTGGAACGTGATTTCGCTTTTTATTGTCAATAGCAAAATATATTTCCCCAAAACATTTGATTCGTATAAAGAAATTGAATACTAAATTTAGGTTTACACATTGTCACAAGTTGTTTTACAAAATTTATATTTATTATCTAAGGAATTTTCAATCGCTAGTAAGATTACGCGATAAGTAGTAGTTAAGTTTTCAAATTAAAATTAATCAATGGACTCTATAATAATTTCAATAGTATATAAAATACCATCGGCACATAAATGATATATCAAATGTTTTCTAACAACATGATTCCTTATGAGTAAAGTAAGATGGCACTCTCACGCAAACAAAACCAAAAAAAAAGTATTCTTTTCTTAATATATTATGATAGGTGTTATATAGATTATCTGTTACATAATATAATACATTAATGACACGTATGGCTCAGTTTGTGGTGACCCTACTTGCCGTGTCAGCGGTCGCGGGTTCGAGTCCCGCTGGGGGCATTCATTTGTATGATGAGCACGAATGTTTGTACTCCAGTCATAGGTGTTTATATTTATAATATGTATGTATTTAAAGCTATATATGTGTAGTGTATCAACTATCCGGTATCTATAACACAAGCCTCGTAGATTACCATGGAGCTAGATGGTGCTGTGTGTTAATGTCCTAACATATTTATGTATATTATTTTAAATAAAAAATGGCACTTTGCCGACGTGCGAAAATTCTGAACGAATAAAAGCTTGACCTCATTTGTATTACGCCTGTATTTCAAAGTAAAGGAAACAAAAAATCCTGAAGATAGCGTGCCTCAACTTCGGTATTTTGCCCCGTCACGTCAAGGAGCATTTTTTCACGATTGATTTATGACCCCTGATCTAGTTTTTGTGTTGAGATAACAAGTTTAGGGCGGTAATTGAATAGTGTTGGTAATAGTTTTCTTTATTTTTAAATTTATTGACGATTGGCTGGAAGATTTGTTTTTTTTTACAGATATTTCAACGGAGTTCTATTGAATAAAATATTATTTTAAGTATTTTTTTCTTAGAAATATATTTTTATATAATTTATTTTAGTATAAAATACAAGTAATTACAAATGTGGGTCCTATTTCCTTTAGCGAAAATTAATTAACTCCACCATCAAATGCATAAGGTTTCCTTGGCTTCGTTCCCGGCCTTTGAGAATCTTTTTGTTCTGAAAATTGTATGTACATTATTTTAAAAAAATATTAAGCTTTTCAGATTTTTTTATAGGGCGTGTTTGTAAAAAGTAGCAATTTTTTTGTATAAAACTTATGCATTATACTCGATGTCTTGCCTCTAGCTCTCTATGCCTTAAAGCTTATGAATAAATTATTCATTACAAGTACATATTGCAGATGTTGAAACATTTTTTTATAATTTAATTAATAAAAAAAACTTCTACAGACAAATAATATAAAATCTGGGCCTAAGCTTTTTTACACACTACACGATCACAACCGTAACTTTGGTTGCAGTATCTATTTGTATGACGATGATATAGGAAAAGGGAGGAAAGGAGGACTCGTTGGTCTAACGGCTAGATGTGTAAATGTATAATGGAATGACTGTAGGTCAGGAGGTCCTGAGTTTGAGTTCCGGGTCGGGCCAATTATAGTTATTGGAGGCATTGTTATACCTCCGTGTTGTCCCGTAAGACGATGAGAGTATGTAATAGAGTGTTGTGTTTGCGCGCATACTTGAACCCTACAATATTATATTCTACGTAGATCGGTATTCTCAGTACGATTGGCCGCCGTAGCCGAAATCAGTCAAGAGGACATTATTATAGGATAACTGTTGGTCGCTGCGACCGCATTTATTTATTTTTCTGGTAGGGCTAGTATTTGCATCCATTAATGTACCAGGAATAAACCTGTAGCATATATAGATCTCCATCCCATAATACTTTATCTATTCAAAAATTCAGTCAGTTCATAACTCCGTTGAAGTTTTATAAAGTAAAAGAATCTGACAAGTGCGAGTCTGACTTTGACTGAAGTTTATAATACCTAATTTTGTAATTACATCAAAAAAAATTTTTTTGTTGTAATTACAAAATTACGTTTTTCGGATTTTTCCCTTTACTCGTGCTATAAGACATCGCTTCTTGCAAAATTTCGTGATTCTAGTTCAATGGGAAAGTACCCTATATATACCCTATAGGTTTTGATTCCCTTGGAAGTGTCAAAATATGCCACGTAAACGGCTATATCTTTTGGTTGCATTGACTTACAAGTTTGATTTTTTCACAGCTCCAAGGGATTGTAGATTTTTATTTGATATTAATTTCAACTCCCTATATACCTCCATGCATTCCTTAGAAAAAGGATCTGATAGACAAACATACAGACAGACAGACAGCCGGACAACGAAGTGATCTTAAAAGTGTTCATTTTTCCCTTTTGAGGTAAGGAACCCCTCAAAATCTACAACATGTAATATTATAAAGTAAGTATTTATAATAACAATTAAGAGAACAACTAAGAGCAAATAGCACTACGTACTAAGCGACGTAGTCGGTGTCGAAGCGCCGGAAAATAAAAATGAAGTGTTAAAGTTTAGCACTTGACCTGGCAACTAACGTGTACAGCGGAAGTCCATAAAACTAAATGACATACATTATAAAGATACTAGTAGGTATAAATAAACTTTACGGATGTTTTAGGATTTTTGGATTATTTTTTTTAATTTTGGTACTTGTATCATTTTTAATTTCAAAGAGAAAAAAAAATAATCAAAAATGTAATTCTATACATTTTTTTATTTTCTATTAGCAATCGATTGTAGAAAGTCGACTTGTCTGAGGGTGCACGTTAGGCTAAGTAATAAGTTTCACGATTAGATTTTATTCTGATAGATTCTGGTCAGTGTAAGACGTGATGTTAATAATGTGTTTAAACTTTATGATTTCTAGGGCAGGAAATTGGGACATTTGCTTGTTAAATATGTGGGTTTAAAGTTAAATATATCGTCCACCAAACCAAATATCGGTCAGAGCGATTATAGGTCGATGCGTAGGGGAGTTATAGTGCACAAATGTCTGAGCAAACACAAGCGCACACTCTATTCGACTTACTTTATATGTTTTCTGAGGTACAATAAATATAGTTATTTACATGAGAAGCCATAGACAAAAGCTAGTTTTTAGTATTTTCCCTGCAAAATTGTACTTTTTAACGATTTATTGCATTATGTAAAAATGTAGTGGTTATTTTATCATTACAATAGAACAAAATGTATTTCTTAAAATGTTATATTAGCATGATGGTACTACAAAAACCTCAGAAGTATGGAAGAAGGTATGATCTTGAGAATTCTTTAAATAAAAAGTGCAGCGCTTCGGTATTTCCTTTGCTGTCCAGAATTATTTTATTCGAGTGAATTTATATTTACTTGCATATTTTTGTTAGGGTTCTGCTATCATTATAAATAGATTTATATTAGTATGCTTAAAAAGATATATTCAGCCCTTTTTAACGTCCCACTGCTGGACACGGGCCTTTTTTCAGTACAAGGGGGATCAGAGGTTAGCGGACTTCACATGTCTTTCAAAAATTTGCTTAGTCACTCAGGCATGCAGGTTCCCTCACGATGTTTCCTTTTACCGTAAGACAAGTGGTAATGTTAGAAACGATCTACACATGAAAATATCGGAGATGCGAGACGCGAGATTGAACCCGCTACATTCGGTTTCCCAAGCTAGAGCGATGCCACTGGGTCTCTTTTGCAAGTTGTTTTAAATCGTTTTACTTGTAATATAGTATGGCTTTTAACAGTTTTTTTTTTGTGGAAATTGTATTATTATTTTTTCTTTCGACTTGCAATTGATCGATTTTAATTGCCAATTTCCCTATATTCTATAGAATACTAGTAGACGAAGATATCTATAATTTTTTGTTTTGAACGTTTCTGCAGATTTCATTGGAAAAAATATTTTTGGCGGGTGGAATATTGATTAAAAATAACAGCTCATATTAATAAAATTTTAAATGTGCATAATTTAATTTCTTTTTGGAATTTGTAATATATTATTTAACTATTGCACGCTTACCATAATTTGGGCTTTGGAATGCAGAATGTAATGCGGTAGAAAATTGTGTTTTGTATGAACCGTTTAGGAATGTTGTAATGAGAATTGCGAATTGATTTAAATTAATGCATATCACGACGTTCATGAAAAATAATTTTATAATATATCAGAAAAAAAAGTATCTATCTGTTAACTTTACGAATTGTCTATTTTATATTATGTGTATAGTTTTCAATCCTATGATAAAAATATTGATTTGTGACCATCTTCTCTTTATTTCTCATTTTTACATGTAATAAAATTCTGAGTCTGATTTGTACTGTTTTATTATTATCGATACAGAGGTTGAATATAGTTTTTAGAACTTTTGTCTGTCTGTCTGTCTGGGAAAATATCACGAGAAAACCATTGGATTGAAATTGAACTTTATGATTATTAAGAAAGTGAACATAGGTACGAACAGACGTGTAGACAAAAATCATTACTAAAATCGGTCACAAATATTGATATAAAAATTCAAGATACACAATTAGCGTCTCAAAAGTGTCCTCGAAAAGAAAAGCACAATTTGAAATTGAACTGCGCTTTTTCAAATCTCTTTGTTAAGCAATTTTCGGATGTCAAAATTAAAACGCACCTTGTTTCGTTAAAATAAAGCACTTTATGTGGTATGCGTAAGTATCAATTTGGGTTTAGATAACTAGAATTTTTGATTCTTGAATTTTATTATTTGGTTTAACTTGACATGTTGACGCCACTTATTGAAGAGATATTTGTTAGGAATCTTGCATCATATTTTAGTTCAGTTCCGTTTGAACGTTTAGTTTCGATTTCTCAGAGGTGAGATATTTTCCCGCAGTAAAAAGTATCCTATATGTTGAGCCGGATAACCAACTATCATCATACCAAATTTTATCAAAATCCCTCCAGTAGTTTCTCCGTGATGCGGTAACAGACAGACAGACAAAAATTCTAAAAACTGTTGATCCGGCCTATGTATTCGTCTGTTATGTCTGTTTCAATAAGATTTTCCAAAAAATATTTAATGTACAGATTCGGTATAGTTACAATTTTATTATATGTATAGATATAGATACCTATAGTTTTTATATAACATAATAAATATAAACAAAGTTAATATTTTTACTCCGTGAAATACAATCCTTTTAAAATCCACACACATTTATCAAAGACTGACAATTTATCATGGGGTGGAATTTAAATACACGTATTATCGCGAATTTTTGTGTTTTCCGTTATACAATCAATCAGTGTTGGATCTGCGCTACGGCAAGGGAATCAATCACATACAGCCGTGTTCATAATGTAGATACTTTTCTTTAATATATAAATCAATTATTTTTTCCTTACGCGCTTAAAATATTGACAATTAAATATGTATAAAAATGAGGATTCTGTTTGTACAAAGTATACTTTGATTTGATTTTATTTATTTTTCTAAGTGAATTTTAAGGTCCCTAAGGGTTGAAACTAATTAAGTTCAAGTCTTCATCATTGTACTTTTAAAGTTTTGTCTCTTTTAATCTGTTATAGACAACATTAATTATCGCATATTATAATATTACATTATTATAAATATTGTTATCTGTTGAAGCGTTTATCAAACTAGCACTAAGTGCTTTAACTAGTATTTGATAGATTTTTATTAATTTATCGATTATGAAAACTTTATACTGTACGTTTTTTTATTAAATTACCTATAAAAGGGGTTGCCCCCTTTTCACATTTGTCATCCACACATTTTTACAAAGTGGTTTGCGTGTTTGCTTAAATATTATTTTATATACTTAAGAATATATTTTATACTTAGTAATATTGAACATTGAAATATTTTCAACAAACCAACGTATCTCACATTGTTGTTGTAAGTATGAAATCGCCTCAAGATAGTTCCCCTAGACGCGTAGCGCTCTAATGTATTGGAAAATTGAAAATTTGCTATGCGATGATGTGCGGTAACGCTGTAGTTTGCCTATTCCGAGCAAAGCTTAAGGATTTCGCAGATCCAAATAGAATATTTGAATTGCATTTACTTGAATACCTGTTGTGTCAACGGATTTTGTTTTAAATAAAAATATTTTGGCTCAGTTATCTAAGACTCGGTATGCGGAAATTTGTTCTAGAATTAGTTATTTTGCAGTTTCTACGAATGTTTTGCTGTAAATAAAACAAACATTCTATGACTAATGACGCTAGGTACGTTTTACATAGATATTTAAAATAGTTATTGGTCAGCGTTAGCCATATACATTTCAATTTTTTTTTAATTTTTCTGATGTTTTAATACTTATTATCCTAATCCGGACTAAGAGAAATCCAAAAAATCAAATATCAAAAAAATGGTCTAGCCGTTCTTGAGTTATAAATGGTGTAACTAACATGACTTTGTTTTATACATATGTACTCGTATATAGATATTAATGTATAAAGATTATGCAATAAGTGGCCTTAAACTGAAGTTTTTCGATGCCGTTAATTATACGTCTTACTTGGTATTGTCGTTACGTTTCAGTTTTTTTTTTCTATTATTCCAAAAGTTTTATAAAGCTATTTTACATTTGTAGTAAGCGAATTGCTACTGTAAAATAAATTAAATTTTTCTTGCTAGAATTTTTCTATTGCAACACCAACTCGATATACAATTTAAATCGGAAACAATAAGATGTAAGGGGATTGTAGGGAGTGCAGCAACTGTAATGCCAACATGGTTCCCACTCCTAACAGGTTTATTGTAAGTTTTCTACACTTTGTACATAATATTTTTAAGAATTTTGTTCAAAACTTTTTTTAATAAGATTAGACTCATGTTGCTTTGATGATATTCTATTGGTAACTCAGCTACATTAACACTACTGAATAGTTTTAATATATCTGAAATAAAAATGTATTAGATTCAAATATACATTATTTAGGCATGAGGTAAATCATTGTGTGTGTATTGAGCCCCTTTTAACGTCCCACTTCTGGGCACGGGCTTACCTTCAATACGAGGGGGATTAGGCCATAGAACTATGGTCCACGCTGGTCAAGTGCGGGTTGGAGGAATTCATATATCTTTCGTAAACTTGCTAAGTTCTCTCAGACTTGTAAGTTTCTTTACGATGTTTTCCTTCACCATAAGATAATGTTGAAAATGATTCACACATGGAAATATCAGAGGACAGAGTCCCAGATTTGAATCCGCTTCACTTGATTTCCCAACCAAGCGCGCTACCACTGTGCTACGACTGCCTTCCCTGTCATTCCCTTCCAAATCATTGTGTACTCGTGTATTATTTATAACGTATGTGTATGTTAACAATTTCTATTAAATTACATCAATTAATAAATTTATTTTTCCCTTTTTACTTATCTGTTTTCAATGTCGTTGATCGTTGTTACTAGTAATATAAATGAAGGTAAACTTAAACTCAAAAAGATAGAATAAAGAAATGAAATAAAAAAAAAACATTTCTAACTGAAAATATTCAATTCTACAATGATCATTAATTAATTAAATCGTGTCCTTAATTCGAAATTAATAACTATGTGATTGCGATTAATATGATTTTCAAGAACTTGGGATAAATACACATATGTATATTTAATAAACATCAAAAATATACTAAGTAGAGCTTTTACAGGCATCGTCAGATTCCCATTTTAAGGTGTTATTGGATTTATGATAAGATATCAGTACTTACATTGTATAATGATGGTATGGTAAGTTTTGACAGGAGTGCTAACAGCGAGATCGTTTGTTTAGTATGTAGCTCTCGAGGACACACTCTATTGATGTTTCCGAATGAGTGACCTGATAAATACTATGAGTTGTTATTACCATCTATTCGTATTTTACTTTTTAGAATTTAACCCGTAGACTTAATTTTAGAATCTTGATTCCACAGGTATTGCCGGTAAATATGTATTCAGCCCTTTTTAACGTCCCACTACTGGGCACGGGCCTCCCTTCAATACGAGAGAGATCAGGCCATAGTCCACCACGCTGGCTAAGTGCGGGTTGGCAGACTGCACATGTCTTTCGAAAACTTGCTAGGTTCTCTCAGACATGCAGGTATTTTCCTTCACCGTAAGACAAGTAATAATTCGAGGTGCGAGACCCGGATTTGAAACAACTTCAGTCGGTTTCCCAAGCGAACGCGTTACCACTTGGCTACCACTGCATTCATTCATTTCCGGTAAATATATTAAGATTAAATATAATTGTTACTTAAATTTTTGTTATGTAAGTATATATATTAGATACTCTTATTTTGATCTAAATATCTTATAGTCTAACGAAGGTTATTGTTGTTGATTTCACTTTATATACATCGAAAAGTAATCTGTAGGTTACTAAATTCTGTCAAAATCTGTCAGTTTATCCTAACACGATGAGCTTGTTCATTGAAATTTTAAGTTATTTCAGCTTCAAATTTATCTATAATATTTCATGAAAGTTTCTTTTTAAATTTCATGATTTCCTAACTGTTATTTAACATAAACATGTAAAGTAGATTTTTTTTTTCAAATTAAAATATCTCCTCTACACAATTATATAAGAGTACAGAAATCGAATCACATACTCCTTGATTTTGCGAAGATCACGTGCGGAATACAAATGAGCAAGTCCCGCCGTCTATTGAACGTTTCGCCCTTAGGCTACTACAGTATACGGAATAGTGCACAGTCACGAAATTTTTTCTACCGACGATGGTTATATCGGTTTAAATAGTGTTTCAAAAGAAATTGGATATGAGAATGGCATAATAAATATACAAAATATGTACTTGACTGAGTTTTAAATAGGTTTTTTTGTGTAAATAATACTAAAAACAGTCATAAGTACTCGCAGATACAATCGTAAAATCAATTCAGAAGCTATGACTATGCTGTGTTTTTATAGAATACGCGCATCTAAAAATTATACTATAGATTAATTTGCTCAATAATCCTGCCAGAATAGGCAATTTATACAGAAATACATGATTTATTGAAAAAAACAAGATCGGAAAAAGACAACATCTCGTCTTATCGCCTCTACTGGTGATAAGAATTCTGCTCGTTTTTTGCCTAAAAAAATTGACATTGCCATTCAGCGGGAGATTGCGGCATTCTTGACACTATTCCACGCGCATGACTTCTACAGTAATTAAGTGTACATTTGTTTTCTATATATAATTAAATATATATGTAATTTCCTTTATTGTACATAAACTTAAAAAAAAAAGATATTAATATTGTGTATCGCGTTAGAGTAGTGTTCTGTAGATATACAGCCTTAGAAAGAAGTAATCGAAAAAATACGTTACCAACGCTCTTACTACGAGAACTAAAGGAGTAAGCGTTTTTTGTGATCTCCTGAATGAAAGATAGCTGAAACATGATCTAATAAAACAAGTTTTCGACTATTTGATTTATGGAATGGTTATGAGATCTTCATATTGTGTGGGATGTAAAAAATGTATGTATGAGACCAGTTGTTCCTCAGATCTTGATGTTAAGCTGAATGTAGAGTTACTCTTATTGAATATTAAAATTTTCTTATGTCGACATTTTATATGGATGATTTACGAATTTACTCGTAAAAATTAAATACTACTTTTTGCTTGCCAGTGCTAATACTAAAATGTAATAAACGTTGCAATTACAAAATAAGTAGTTTTAACATTTTAAAATTACCATTATATACATATTATTTACTTCTAATTCCTTGCAATATATGTTTATAATTACGATATACATATATATCCCGATAGGTATATAATATTTACACATGCAATGTGTTATTGCAATGAATACTAATGTTTGTCAGTACACATTACATACATATATCTATTGCAAGGAATAATTAAGTAGAAATGCATATCAGCATGCATATCAGTCGGCATATATGAAATATAACTTAAGACCCCTTCTTAGATTTTTAGGTTGTAGCTTATCTTTTGTACGTTTAACTAGTAGCTATACAGCTTTCATACATTTTATAACTATATTTCCAGTGAATTATATAAAGAACTAGCGACTTACCCTCGCTTCGCTCAGGTACGTTCCTAGTGTCCCTACGTTTTAATTTTTTTAAGCGGAACCCTAAATTTTTTTCTAAAATAAAAATGGCCTAAGTTACTTCTTATAACATGAGCTATCTGCCAGTGAAAGTCCCGTCAAGATCGATCCAGCCGTTTCGGAGTTAGCCGGAACAAACATACAGACAGACAAAAATTTTAAAAGTTGTTTTTCTTATAAGTACCGTATATAATTTCATATGCATTTATTAAAAAGCTGTTATATTGACATTACAAACAGACACTTCAATTTTATTTATCTGTATAGTTAATTCATAAAAACTCCCCATGATTCGAGCAACATCAACGTTTTTTAATTATCACCTGTCCAACACTAAAAAGGTACTCAAAAAACATGAATAATTTCAATATTTTATTAATTGTCTACGCAGAGCAACGTTAGTCCTCTTCATCGCATGAAATATTTAAATTTTAATTCGTAACCAGTGTCATTTTATTGGGCTGACCGCTATAAAGCTGCCGGCCCCTACGGTTGTAGTCCGGTCATACATAAACAAGAGTTGCTAAATTACAGTTGGAGTAAATGACAAAAACAAGTACGTACTGTTTCATTCGCTTTTTAAAAAATTTTTAATATGAGTTTCAAACACGCCAAAAATTATATAATGTTTTTTTTCCTTTTCTTTTAAATCAATTTAAGACATATAAGAAAATAATTTACCTACATGACATGTAAGTTACGCAATAGGTACACTATCTTAGTGCTGGAATACAGAATCTTAGGGAAATTGGTAGAGATATTAAGGGTCTTCACAAACGATGGTTCTTTAATGCGCTGTGGACTCGCACTTTTTTCGCGTTTGTATCGAGTCGAATGCGAACAATCTGCATTATCAGCGTAGAATATGCACAGACCACACACAGACGTATGTTTATGAAACGGTCATAGGCGGGTTTATAAAATGTTATGTGTACCATTAGGCCATTAGGTTCTCATGTTGTTTTCGGAACAAATAAAAGCAGTTTACTGTACTACTTAACTTAACAGTAACAACAATAGTACTTATTACTTTATTGTCTATGGATACTTTGATCAGTACATCTATAGTGATTTTATCGGTTTGAGCTTTTCGGTTTCTGATTTTATGCATATATAAGAAATTTAACTCTTCTCTAACCTACATACATATATATACTATACGTCAATATTTGTATTTTTTTTTTGAAGTGAAAATTCTTTAGAATTGTTGTAATTAGAAACTCAATGAAACGAAAATGCGACACTAAAAAGAGATAGACAAAAACATATAGGATTAAGCCGGCGAGAGAATGAGATAGAATACTTTGCTATGTTGCGATGGTAGCCGTTTTTATTGTCTGACAAATATATAATATTATATTCTTTCCATATGTGATATTCTATAAATATATGATTGTAATATGCCTTATTTATTTGAGATAGAATACATTACACAGGAAGTGAAAAATAGTAAAATTATTACTCAATAATATGTAATGTACCTATATGTATGTCAAATAAAATGTAAAATAACTTTTAAACTTGCTAAAAATATTATTAAAAAAATAAACCTTATAATTATCCCACTCTTGATTCATTCACATTCTTTCATCTCATTCTCTCGTAGGTTGCTTTTCTGAAGTTTCACTTCTACCATGTGTGAATTGCACACTCACGCACTTTTTTTAAATATAATCACTGATCTCACTGTTTTTAAAATAAATAGAAAAGCAAACAAAATCTACTTAGTCTTTTATTTGTAATTTATTATTACGATTATAAAATAAACAAACATATAATTTTAAATAATTTCATTATATAAAACAATTCACCATTCAAAGTAGTCAATATGTGTGCAAGAGTTGATATTACCACAATGCCGTCTGTCCGATAGTGCGGGGCAATCGCGGCCGTTCCTTTGTTTCTGTCTAACAACTGTACGAGTTCTAAACTTGTTTCCGAAGCCGCAGGTCACAGAACAAGGCGTCCATTCACTCCACTCTGACACGAGACAGTCTTCAGCTATAAAAAAAAACGTGTGTGTGTACTTATGTTGGCACGTAATAAATTATACTTCTTTGGCGTAACAGAACAAAAGCAGCTAAAGATTTCATCCCGTATGTCACAACTCTTACGTTTGTAAAAGGAATGCTGCTAACTTCATCATGTCGCTTTCAGCTAACTTCATCATGTCCCTTTTTGGCTGTCGGTGTGCGCGCGCATCGTAAAAATTTTACTCTCATATTTTTTCCAAACATGCCAAAAGAAGTATAACTTCAAAAGAAATTAAAAAAATAGAAATATTCATACCTTCGCTGTTTTTTATTCGCAATAGCTATTTTTTAAGTCATATTTTGTATTATTTTTGTTTCTCAAATATTAGAAATATTTAAAAAGATGTTTGATGAGGCTGAATATGTTACGTGATATCTTTGTGAACTCATTTCTTAGCTAATAATTTATTATTACCAATTGTTGCGTTCTGATACTATGAATGTCGTTGATAGATTTTGTTTTAGACATGTTTTATTTTTTCAATAAATACCGTGTAATGACTATTAACATTTTTAGTTATTATATATAAATAGGATATAACATGTCAGTTTGTTTGTAACGCATGGTTTCCTATGTCCTCCGATTGTTACTTTGATGAGATGTTGTGCGCATGTCCGTAAAAGTTTGTGAGTTAGTATCATGAACATGCAATAGTTGGCGCGCGACTTTCATTCGATAATATGTGTTTTATTAATTTGAATATAATAGGTATAATCTAAAAGGTGATTTAACACTAGAAAGACGGCAAAATTTAGCTACCTACAAAGACGGCGGGCGGTCAAATGACTGCATCTACTTATATTCACAAAATTATATATTAGGATAGAAAAAAAATATGGTACTATGAATTAATGACAATATAATGTTTAATATACCTACTATATATTATATATTTCTCAATATCTATACATATAATAAAATTGTAACTAAGCCGAATCTGTATATCAAATATTTTTTGGAAAATCTTATTAGAATAGACTTTATTATCGATACAGAAGCCAAATCTATAGTTTTTAGAATTTTTGTCTGTCTGTCTGTCTGTCTGTCTGTCTGTTACCGCATCACGGGAAAACCACTGGACAGATTTTGATGAAATTTGAAATGATGATAGCTGGTTATCCGGGTCAACATATAGGATACTTTTTATTGCGGGAAAATATCTCATCTCTGAGCTAAACGTTAAAACGTAACTAGGGACGAACCCGAGCGGAGCGAGGGTGAGTTGCTAGTACTATATATACATATTTAGCAACAATTTTTACATTTAAGGTTTTATTTACATTATAAGAATTACAAAGCGGCTTATTACAAACATTCCATACTTTGTTAGTTTTATTTTTACATTTACTCATATTACATTCCCGTCTTTTTCGATTCTCCTGGATTGGTAAAGAAGATTGAAAAATTGAAGGTGTAGGTTCTACACATGAACGTTCAGGCTCAGAAGGTTCTTCATCGATTTCAGTTTTTCTACTGAGTCCACTAGCTAAATTCAATATGAGTTTTCTCCGTTTTATGTTCTCTCCTGTCAATTTCTTATACAAAATGTAATAAGGTTAGTCTATTAGGTCTGTTAGTTAGTCTGTTAGGTCTAGAATATGAAAAATACTTGTATAGGTCATCTCCGAGATGCTGCTTTGACACTGTACATCTGCGCCATATGATCAGCTACATCTAAGCCACTCTTGGTAGTGTTGTTGAAAGTTACAGTCTCTGACTTTTTTATGATGATCGGAATCAATTTCAATATTATCATGTTAAGACGACGACACGACCACGACCACGACCACGATAGTTAGTATTGCTATCATGCTGCAAAGTCGCTAGGGATATCTAATCTTCTAGGTCAGAGTCTGCACTATCATAGCTTGAACTAATAGCACGTAACTCAAAATCATCATCAATGTCAATTTTTGCATTTTTAGATTCATTTTCTGAATGATCTTGTGGTAGGTTTTGCAGTAAATGAAGTATTTCATCATTTTGAAGATTTCGAGTCATTTTATAATAATTTACTCATAATATTCTATATAACGCGTACAATACAAACTAAGATATCCTTGCGTTTGACGAATATAAGTAAACAATTCAAAAGTTTACAAATTTCAATTATAAACATTATTTGGATTATAGCGGTCAAATGACTGTCGCCGTCTTTGTAGGTATATAAGTGTTTTAAACAGTAAACAAACAAACTATGAATGTTTTGGTTATGTATTTTTATACGTCTATTCATAATAATAAAAGTCACTAATTTTCAGAAAGTTTGATTAAAAAGTTTTAAAATAAATAAACTTCCAAATTTAAAAACCGGTCAAATGACTGCTCCCGTCTTTCTAGTGTTAATGCATAAACGATGATAAAAGATGTTTTTGTACTAGCAACCTAACATTTGGGCAAATCCAGGGCGGGTCGCTAGTGTATTGCGAATATTATATTACTTCAAAAATAATATTTTGTCAACCGACTTCCAAAAAGGAGGAGGTTCTCAATTCGATCATATACATTTTTTTCTATGGCAATATAGTCTATGGAAAATCAACATAAAATGTACATAAATTAATTATTATTACTGCAAGAAAAAAATATTGTACATTTATTAACTTACGTTGGATTTTATTAACTGCATGATGGAGTCTGGATCTAAAGTGTCTAGGCAGATGCTTGCCCAGACCAAGCTTTCTGCCTTTTGCTACAGCCAAGACAACATCGTCCATATTTCTAAGATCGCTATCAAATTCTTGTACAGTTGTTGTACTGTAAAGAAAAAAATTAGTAATACTTTCTTTATCAGTAGGTATTTTTTATTATAAAAATAAAGTATGTAAGTGTATAGCTATTTTTATTAACAGTGACCGTATA
The DNA here is from genome assembly GCA_905404265.1 of Fabriciana adippe. Taxonomy (NCBI): domain Eukaryota; kingdom Metazoa; phylum Arthropoda; class Insecta; order Lepidoptera; family Nymphalidae; genus Fabriciana; species Fabriciana adippe. The sequence goes on from FR989993.1 coordinate 3,228,263, forward strand.
AGTTAAATAAAAATACTGCATTTTAATAAAATTTAAACTTAGAGAATCATACGTCCTAAGAGAGGAAAAAGACAAACATAACAACGCTAAAAAGTTGTGGCCCATTGTTAATTTGAGCATGTACGTACTTATTATAAAGTAATTCAGAAACAAAATATTAATTATCAGTATATCTGTTAATTATGATTAGGCCAAGTGCGGATTGACGGACTTTACATGTCTTTCGAAAACTTGCTAGGTTCTCTCAGACATGCAGGTTTCCTCACGATGTTTTCCTTCACCGCAAGGCAAGTGATAATCATGTTAGAAATGATTCTTTTTTTTTTATGGGACAAAGGGGGCAAACGGGCAAGAGGCTCACCTGATGGAAAGTGATCACCTCCGCCCATGGACATCTGCAACACTGCAGGCTTTATAGTAGATAATATACGTAAATGTAAATTATAAAATATTGAATTTAGTTGTTGATAAAATACATACGTAATAGGCGATTGTGTTACTACAATAACATTATTGTCAGGCACATTATATCTTGGGGTTCCAACTGCGTCTTCTTCTAAATCCTTTAACTGGTCCATATAATTTTTGGTAGTCACATCTTTTTGTGCTAATGGATATTCGTCAATCAGATTCACTCTTCTTCTTGGTGCACCTTTACGCTTATCTTTTTGTTTAAGAGAAAGTAGCAGTTCTTTTCTTGCTAGGTCATTTACTTCTTTAGTTGAATATTCTTTGACCTAAATAAGAGTATATTAGTTGTTATGATATAAAAAATAAAAATCTCAGTTAAAAGATAATCTCGAGAGGTTCTTAATTAGACAATTTATGCAGGATTTACCTTAGAAAATTCAATTTTTGCGATTGGAGGTAGTTCTCTTAAGTCGGGATAGTAGAAACCTGCAGCAGGGTGATTAGGATTTCGAGGGCCGTGCTTAGTCACAGGAGCTGGAGGTACAGTCTCCCAACGAGGAGCAGTGAAAGTCAGGCCACTAGCCGCTCCAGCGTCTAACGGTTCTAGCTGTAAATTATAGAAAATTTCACTTATTTCAAAATGAATAATTCTAATTTATTAAGGAAAACATATAAAAGTAGTTAGGTATGGTGCTAATACATGATTTCATTAATTTATGATATGCTAAAGGTGTTTAACCACTATTTCCTCGCTATCCAAAATAGTTAAACAAGATATTAGTAAAATCAATATAATATGTTAATATTTTTGATTCAACATGTTAATTCTGGTACAGTGGGTTACGGTAAATAGAAATTTGGTCAATATTGTACATTCTACACATAACTATAGTATAGTTATGTGTAGAATGTACAATATTTCCATATTAGATAGTTACTATAGTTCTATAGTAACTATCTAATATGAAAATATTTTAATTAAATTAATTAAATTAAATTAAAAATGTATTTATTGCCATAAAAAAAGAATAAAAAAAAAGTAACAGAATCAGTAAACGCTTAAAGTAACTTATGGCAAAGGGTAATAACTCAGCTGATGCCGCTCAGACCGAAATCTCAAGCAGCGCTGATTTTCAGTTACACCCAGCTCCAGTTTAGTATATAAGCTTAATCAAATACAGATAAACTCTCTATTAATTTTTATTATCTAATGGGAAGCAATGTTACATGATCAGAAAGAGATAAGTACGGGAACGATTTAATCATTCTTTTGACTAGACCAGACTCTCGAACCCACGAACTTGTTCTTCATACGTAGCAGCTAGCAAATATACCATCAAAACTTTATCAAAGTCTTGGACAGAAGTAAAATCAATATTTACCTCAAGAGTAATTTCCTCAACCCACGATGAATCAATGCACAGATCTAAACTATCAACTCCAACAAACCAATCAGGTGATGGTATGATACGACTAATGATAGATATCTGTAAAAAACAGGGAATTATTTTGTTTGAATACGTTTTGGTAACTTTGGTTCGTATAATATTTATATGTGATAACATTTTACTAACAAATTGGAATATTTTCGATACCATTTTAATTTTGTTTTTAGGTTCTTTTGATACGTTAAAAAAAGGTTTTTTAATTTGTTATCCAAACTGTTATTGGAGTAATCATAGCAAACGAGTAGTATTTTTATATATGCACAGTTTAATTTGATGTCCTATTTTTTTAAGGTATCGATGGTACATCGATATCTATACATATAATAAAAATGTAACTGAACACTGTCTGTACATGGAAGATATTTGAGAAAAACTGTTATTGGCGGTCTTCATTAAAGCAATAGAATCCAAAACAATGATTTTTAGATTTTTCTGTTCGCCTGTGCGTTTGTGCGTGCTAATTTCAGAAACAGCTTAACCAATTTGGGTGCGGTTTTCATTAACGTAATGTGGTAACCTTCACTTAATATTTATTAGTATTTATTTTATTTCAATCAAGGACGAACTAGGGACGAGCGCGAGCGAAGCCAGGGTGAGTCGCTAGTATAGAATAAGATTACAATTTTATATTTTACTATGTGGCAAACTTACCAAACTATGATCTCCATCAACAAAAACCATGTTTCCAGTTTCACCAGTACCGTCACCAACAGATGGCGCTGAGAACTGGTCGTAGATTCTCATGTCTTCTTCTCCTTCTTCTACTATTTCATCGAATTTACCAAACTCAGCAAAGTTTCGAACTGACTGCCTAGCTATTTCTCCAACATGGTATAACTGGTACGAGCTGTTGTGGGATTGACCTATAATTGAAATATTAATTGTACATTTGTTTTAATTTAATAGTTATTAAGGAATATTTAGAAAATTGTGGTTGTAATCTAAATAGAATATTATATTATATAGATAAACACACACACATATAGCAGAGTGGTTAGATATGTAATTTCTACCACGTTTTTCTTATACAAAGAACATTTTATTTTCCAGTTGCTTGATGGACATTTCCAATTTCACAATTAATTTCGTCCTTAGTTTCGTTTTAACGTTTGGTATAGATTTCTCAGAGATGAGATATTTTCTCGCAGTAAAAAAGTATCCTATATGTTGACCCGGATGACCATACCAAATTTTATCAAAATCTGTCCTGTGGTTTTCTCTTGATGCGGTCATAGAAAGACAGACAGACAAAAATTCTAAAAACTATAGATTAGACCTCTGTATCGATAATAATGGCTATTTCAATAAGATTTTCCAAAAAAATATTTGATGTACAGATTCGACTCAGAATTTTATTATAATATGTATAGATGTTCTTACTGCATAATAAACAAAGCCGTGGACAATACGGGATAGTTGAGGCTAGGCTTAGAGTTTTGTATATAAAAATGTTATAAATTAAATAAAGCAACGAATGTGAAAAGAGACTTGGCATTTTAGTAGGCTAAAGGTGACTGACCCATATATTTTTAGAATTGTAGCATCAAATATATTGTTATTATAGGTTGTTCGTAATTTGAAGACATCAAAGTAATCTGCGCATCCGTTTTCGATCTCTTGTGCTCCACAAATAAATACAGTACGTATACAGTATACTTACTTAAAATAAATGTTAATATTTTAAATAAAACTATCTTTTTTTTTGTTTCTTGACTTTTCAAATGCAGCAATCATGGTCACGGGAGAGACTGAAAAAATTGAAATGACGGGAACCAAATATTGTACTACTATGAAATTATTGTAAAGGAAAGAATTTCTCAAATGGATAATCGTTTGTACTTTTTTGATTGAAAAAAACACGTAGGTACAATTAGAATCGCCTGAGATAAAAGTCTAATTTAACACGTAAATTCACTGTCGCGTACGAATTTTATTTAGTGTAACACGCAGGTTACCTTTTATCATTGATCTTGGGAGGTTCATTGATATATTGTATTAGGGTTTCCAAAACAGCAGTTACTTATATTTAACCTTCATCTTTGAAAATATTAAAGACTCACAAAACTGTTATTTTTCGCATTTTGCACTTTGGATTCGGTTTACGCAAGTGAAACACTTCTAACTTCCCAATTCCAAGCTTTTATTAAGACATTCTTGCTATAAACCCAACAAGTTGTTGCATTGGTCCAATCCGAGATTCGAACCTAGGACCTTCACCCGTATACATATATTGGCCACTAGACTAATGTGTAAATTATTTCAGTTGGTGTTTTTGCACTACTTTTAATTTATAATAAATTTTTAAAACGCCAACCCTATAATACCAACATTTTTATTGAAATCAGACAAAAGGATTAGGAAAAACGACAAATGCCTCTCACAAAGCGTCGCATTCAAAGAGTTTTTTGCTATCGAATAATTTGATAATACAACGAATACTTTGTTTTCTGGTCACGACTAGACTAGTTAATTGTGTAAAGGAAGATTAGTATCCTCTGGGTAAGTAAAATAATTTGTTTAGTTTTAGTTCGTTAGAAAACTACCCTGAACATCCATACTAATTTTATAAATGTGAGGATATATGGATGTCTGGATGTCTGTATATATATATATGAACTAGGTACGTATACAAAATAATTATTACTTAAAATAACAGTATTTGCGACAAACATCTTTCTATTCGATTGTTCTAAATCGACAACGATTTCAATTCAATAAACTTATCTAAAAGCACTTTAGAAGCAGATATGTCATCGAGCAATCGGGAAAACGCAGTCTGATGATATCAGAAAAATGGATAAATATTTTTTCCAAGCAAGAGAAGTTATGATTTTATTTAATAAATCGCTTAAATTACTATTACTCTTTTACTCTTACCACAGATCATGTAATACTATTCTAGACTAGTACTCTTATTCTTACTTCGCTCGAGTGTGTTCCTAAGTGCCTAACAGTAGCCTATGTGTTAGTACAGGTCATAGTCTATCGATGATCTAAATTTCATCTAAATCCGCTTAGCCGATTTAGTGTGAAGGAATAAAAAACATACACACATACAAATTTTCCCATTTTACAATAGTAGTCGGATTATATATCTAGAAAATAATTATTGTTGTATGTATTCAACCCTTTTTGACGTCCCACTGCTGGGCACGGGCCTCCCTTCAATACGAGGGTGATCAGGCTATAGTCCACCACGCTGGCCAAGGGCGGATTGGCGGACTTCACGTCTTTCGAAAACTTGCTAGGTTTTCTCAGACATAGGTTTCCTCACGATGTTTTTCTTCACCGTAAGGCAAGTGGTAATCATGTTAGAAATGATTCGCACATGAAAATATCAGAGGTGCGAGACCCGGGATTAGAACCCGCTTCACTCGATTTCCCAAGCGAGCGCGTTACCACTGGGCTACCACTGTCTATAATATTGTTGTATATAACAATAAAATTGTATAAAAATCAATCAATATACAAACCAAACATAGACGACCATTGCGCTTTCGGGCGGTGCAGCGGATAATCTTTGGGAAACGTCTCTTCACTCCACAAAAATTTCATCGTCACTTTATACACAGCCATGTCTACGTCACAACCCGAACAAAGGTCGACACAAAAACAAATAAAAAACAATATGGCCGCCATTAGCGGTTGAGACTTCATGGCGAACGGATGTGGATGAACACGTTCGCTTTTATAGGAAACTGAATTTAAAATTATCACGCGGTTTTGTAAGAAGTTGAATTATTTTTTGTATTTTAGTTTGTGCGGTTCCGCGTGCGTGCTGCACTACTGAGGAGAGAACGTGGACTTTTCTATTTTGAGTCCTCTGGTCGTTTGGACGGAAATAAACGTCGGGTGACGATCTGTTTTAGGATGAACTGATTCGAAATACCGTTTCATTTGCACTGTAAAATATAAATTTTCTGGAATAACAGTGAAGTTATTATTTCATCTGTTTATTCACTTAAATACTTGTTTTCAAGCGTTATTAAGTTCAATATTGAATTTTAACTATTTAATCTTATATTTAATTTAATATTATTTAATTTAATATTCGATCTTACAATAATTTTAGAATTTAACCAAACATTTTGGAGATACTATATATAATTAAATAATATTTAGATACTTACACTTGATTTGATTTTTGTATACAGATAGTAGAGCGAGGAGCATTTTTTGGATTTCTCTTAGTCCGGAACAGGATAATAAGTATTAAAACGTCAGGAAAGTTCAAAATAAATAATTAAAATTTATATGGCTAACGCTGGCAAATAGCTATTTTAAATATCTATGCAAAACGTACCAAGCGACGAACCCGAGCGAAGCGAGGGTGAGCCGCTAGTAATGTTAAAAAAAATATTCTTCTAATAAAAGTAAGTGACTCTTGAAAACGAATAAATAAAATAAAATTTGAATGTCACGAGATCAGCTCATTAATATCAAAATATTATATTATCACCCAATCAAGATATAACAAAATCAAGAAGTAGGTTAAAATTGACTTCTAATATATTGTTTACACAGTTAGTTGCAAATGAAGCTAATATTATATATGTTCCAAATGAAATACTGAAACAGTCAATTTTATATTTTTATTTGGCAACAATAATGTGATGTCCCCCTGATCGGTTTCGGCCACGGTGGTCAATCTCTCTCAGAAGAACCAACTGCTGCGGTGATATTATAGAGCAATATTGTATGCACAGACATAAGTATTACTCTCTATTCTTTCAATCTCATATTCCCGTGAGACGACAATTCTACATGACCGGTGTAAGATCAGGTACAGGATCGATGGATTTACGTGTTCTTCGAGGTATAGCATAAACATTGCCAACATCTCAATTTCGGGCAAGATTTTCTTAACAGAAAGGTTAAACAATTAAATGACACAACTCGGGATTCGAACGTAGAACTTCACCTTAGCCACTAGACCACCAAGGCAATTAAGGCAACAATACACAGACGTTATATCCGAGCTGTCATAATATGTCTGGCAATTGGCTGAACAGTGAAAATGTACGCGGTAATGCAAGCGTCATCAATCAAGATCGTCCCGTTAACTTTAGGGTTCCTATAACCTTCCATTATATCAAGTAAAATAGCAAATATTTTGAGAAACCGTTATAAATTGTTGATTTAAAGCACTACAATTTCAGAAACTTGTTTCATATAATCAGAATAATAGAAGAGTATTTTTTTGTTGAGACATCCTAGTTTTATTGTTTAAATAGCTATTGTTCTTTGATTTTTTTTAAATTGATATAACTTTAAAAGATGTCCAATAATTCTTATATTGTAGTATTATATGAAAATATCTTAATTTTAATTACAGATACTTTAGTAAAATGTTGATAGGCGTCAAGAGGTGCTTCATTTGTTTTTAAATTGTCTTTTTAGAACTGCCTTAAAAATTAAATAAATAAATATGTTGGGACATTAACATACAGCACCATCTAGTTCCATGATGAGCTACGAGGCTTGTGTTATGGGTACCAGATAGTTGATACACTACACATATATAACTTTAAATACATACATACTATAAATATAAACGCCCATCACACAAACGAATGCCCCCAGCGGGACTCGAACCCGCGACCGCTGACACAGCAAGTAGTGTCACTACGAACTGAATCAAACGTGTCGTCAATAATACTAAACAATAGGGAAAAATAAATAAAATAAAAATAAATATAATAACGACTTAATTACTTTAATTATTAATGTATCCAATATCCATATTATTTTACGAATACATCTATACAAAACAATTTATTCTATTTTACCATTAAAAGTATTCCAAGGTTAATAAAAGCGTTGAGTAAAGAACTTTGAATCTCCGCAATAGTTTCAAGTTTGCAATCGCCGACATCTTTATACTACTAAATTTCTTGTAGAATAGAAATTTTCTGTATTGGAAATAAACTTTCAGCAATAACGCTACAATTATTATACTTGCTGCATGTATAAAACCGTTATGGCCTATATGCTATCTGCAAAATTTCCATTATTTATACGTACATATAAAAAAATTCTAACTGAATCGAATCTGTACATTAAATATTTTTTGGAAAATCTTATTCAGATAGTCATTTTTATCGATACAGAGGTCTAATCTATAGTTATTCGAATTTTTGTCTGTCTTTCTATGACCGCATCATGAGAAAACCACTGAACAGATTTCGATGAAATTTGGTATGATGATAGCTGGCTATCCGGGTCAACATATAGGATAATTTTTACTGCGAGAAAATATCTCATCTCTGAGAAGTCTACACTAACCGTTAAAATGTTCCATAATAAAATGTTAATATAGCTTATGTAATACAGTATACAATAGAATATACTAAAGAAGTTTTATTTCAATTGTTTTGCTTGGACAGTTATAAATAAAGTTTTATTCGATTAGACATTTTATTAAGACTTGTACATTTTTTTTTATTTATTAATTTCGGTAAAATCATTATAGTTTTAAGTCATTTACCATTTATGAAAAATTTAAACAACTTACTACGGTTTTTAATTTCAAACCAACAAAATATATGTGATAAATTGTACCATTTACCGTTTACCATTTATGAAATAGAACTCTGTGACAGATACCGTAAAGTAAATAATAGAAATCCATTAGTAGGTATCCCTTTGGATGGAGGAACTTTAAGATCCTTACATTTTCTCCTTTATAACAACTATAAAATTAGTCGCAACTTTATTATTTGATGCATAAGGCTTATTATTCAAATGCAAATGATTTGGAAAATTGCAAAATGAATCCATCTTTCTCAGAACGTGGAATTTAAATTGGTTTGGACAATAATGTTACAGTTTCAAAATTGAAATTGAACTCAGTTGCAAAGGGAATAAGGTCGGATTTAATTTTTAAATATAAACAGCCAAGCGTACACACTCATTGCATCGTGTCTCAAATGAGTTTCCAGATATCTTTAAGTATACTCTTTTAATGAAATAATGTTTTCTTTCTCTAAGGCTCTATTGAATGTATGTATTAAAGCAAGGTTTGTTAGAGCTTATACTTTTATTTTTGTGAAAATTCAACAGTTACGTATAGTTTTAAAGTAAATATTTTTAATTTTTTTTAAGGCAATGGTAGCCCAGTGGTAACGCGCTCGCTTGGGAAACCGAGTGAAGCGGGTTCAAATCCCGGGTCTCGCACCTCTGATATTTTCATGTGCGAATCATTTCTAACATGATTACCACTTGCTTTACGGTGAAGGAAAACATCGTGAGGAAACCTGCATGTCTGAGAGAACCTAGCAAGTTTTCGAAAGACATGTGAAGTCCGCTAACCCGCACTTGGCCAGCTTTGTGAACTATGGACTGATCCCCCTCCTATTGAAGGGAGGCCCGTGCTCAGCAGTCGGGCTTTAAAAAAGGCTGAATAAAAAAGGTAACATATTCTTAAACTAATAATTTTTATTTTCTTTTGCTTACGCTCGTGGCTCGTATGTTGTGACGATGAAATGACAGTCAGATGGACTTTATTTGTTAAGCAATTTTTAGTTTTTGAGTTTACTGTATTGCAAATAACCTTGTCAAGAGATAAATATGTTCAAATCAATTGTTTGTTAGTCTTGCTAAAACTCAAAAACGGCTGGACCGATTTGATTTTTTTTTTGTTTTGTTAGCAGTGAGTCAGGGGTGGTTTAAATATTAAAAAAAAAGATGGAGAAACCCAAAATAACAGCTGGAAAATCGAAAAGTTCAGAACTGTTTATTTTGTATGAGAATCACTACATCGAATTACTTTTGATCACAGATCCTATAATACTATACGAGTACTACTACTTTCGATAGTAGCGAAACTATCATCTAGTTACAACAATAAGTCCAGTTTAATTTGGAGAAAAATAATATGTGATTATGTATATAATATATAGTCTATCTATTCTATACTAACCGTTAAAATGTTAAAACAATAGTTTATAATAAGTATAGTTTTATACTTTAACTAGCGACTCACCCTCGTTTCGCTCGGGTTTGTCCCCAGTTTGCTTCCCAATACAAATTTTTATTCCCATTTTCAACCCCTTAGGGATGATTTCCGGAATAAAAAGTATCCTATATCCTTCCCAGGGTTTCAAACTATCTTCTTGCCAAATTTCATCTAAATCGGTTCAGTAGATCCAGAGATTACCCCCTACAACCTCACAAACTGACAAGCTTTACCTCTTTATAATATTAGTATAGATTACCAATGTATCTCCACTGAAGGCGAATTCGATTTCCACTAGCAAGAATACATTACATAATATTATATTCTTCGAGTTCTTTAAAAAAAATCAGATAAGTTTTAAGAACAGTAAGTAGTAGGTATTATTCTATAACAACTTTTATGTAACTACAGTTAAACATACAACTATGAGCGCGGATTCAGCTGTAGAGTGTAAAAGTTCTTATAGAATAGCCTTACAGCACACTTATAAGTTTAATTAAAACGTAACTCGTTGTTATATTATATTAAATTGTGTATTCTATGAAAGAAATAAAATAAAAAAAAAACCTGTTTTCTAAGGTATTATCTTGATTTATTAATTTACCAAGAAAACCATAATTGTAAAATTAATTAGAGGCTAATTTAAGCTTATTACCTGTTATCATTGAATATATTATGTACATCGTTACTCAATATTAATGTAGACAGCTTTATAATTATCAAAATGCCATTCTAATGAAACGTTGCTAATATTACGTTATTAAATGATATTAATTTTGCCACAATAAGCAGATATTGTTTAATGGAGAACTAAAATTATAACTCATTAGGCATAAATTTTACTAGCGAATCACCCTCGCTTCACTCGGGTTCATCCCTGTCTTGATTCCCTAAACAAACTTTCATCCCAATTTTAACCCCCTTAAGGGATGAGGGATAAGGGATGAGGGGATGATTTCCGGGATAAAAAGTATCCTATGTCCTTCCCAGGGTCTCAAACTATCTTCTTACCAAATTTCATATAAATCGGTTCAGTAGTTCGAGAGATTAACCCTTACAACGTCACAAACTCACAAACTTTACCTCTCTATAATATTAATATAGACTAGCGGCTTTCCTTCGTTTCGCTAGCTGTCTATTGTATTGACAAAAACAGGCAACTTTTGTAAATTTTGGAAGTTTTTATTACTGGAAGTGGGTTATGATTTTTATCTATAACCGTCCAGCTGTTTGAGCCTGGAGGAGTACAAACATACATACACATACATAAAATTTTTATGCACACAGGTGTATTTATTATAGAATAATGTTCTCAAGAACGATTTCGGCTATGGCGGTTAATCTCACTGAGACTAGCCAGCCAGCCATTAGTTATTATAGAGCAGCGCGTGTGCGCGCAGACACCATGGACTCTTTTGTTTTTCACTTTTACACTCCGATGGATCGAAAATTTTACACGACCGATGAGAGACCAAGTGTAGGCCCGACGGCTTAACTTGCTGTCCAAGGCATGTAGGTAACAAAACTACTGTAGGGTTAGAGAATGAAATAAAGTTCTTCTTACCGTAGAAAAACATCTCATTCCCATGGGATAACAAGTTATAATATCTATCTCTATAGCATTTACCCTTATCTACTTCAATTGTATGTTACTCAAAGTAGATGAAAATAACATAATATTTAAATGAATCCTTTAGCTTATCTGTAAATTCTAAATTATTATATTATAACTAAATGTTTCAAAATCAATTTTGTTAATAATACAGTTACAAAACGTGTGCAAAATATGTTGAAAAGATCTTATTTCTAACTTATAGTCAAACTCACTTATGATATATTAAATTAATATATTTTTTGTGCCATTAAAGGACATTGTAATATATCAAATTTTACATTTTTTTAAGAAAAATTTTCATAAATCCGTCATCTTTCTTCACTTAAACCGGTTTTGATAATTTTTGGTTTTTGAATTAACCTTCATAATATTTAGAGGCTCTTAGCTACAGCTGAGACTCAATAGATGGCGTTGTGGTCGAGATCCAATTTTTTTTATCCGAATGAACGAGTATTGCGGCACGACGTTTGTCTAACGGGTCGGCTAGTGAACTTATAAAAATACAAATTCACAAATATATTATGTATTTCTCAATAAACTTATGCTTTCTATTTACCTTTTAAAATTTAATCTCTTAAAGAGTATTACGTCTAGACAGCTCATAATATAAATTGTGAAATGCCAAAGTGGCGTAGAATATATTTTGTACGTACTCTATAACGTTACACGAGGCTGGACCGTCCCGTTTAATGCGGCGTGAAGAAAAACAAATAACATTGTAGGGCGAGAGAGGCAGACGGACGGAAGACATCGGCGATCCTTTTATATTTACATATACATACATATGTGTTATATTCGAAGCTGTTTCTGTTCGTTTATTAAGGATTTATGGCTCTAAAACTTATTTATCTATATAAATAAAAATGAATGTTGCTAAGCGCAAAACTAGAGAACGGCTCGACCAATTCAGCTATTTTTTTTCGTATGTTCCTTGAGGTACACGGAAAGTTTTAATAAAGAGAAAAAATATAAAATAGCTTGCCTACTTTTCTACACCTATGTATGTACATTGTACTTACCGTTAAAACGTAGTACCTAGGGACGAACCCGAGCGAAGCGAGGGTGAGTCGCTAATAGATAAATAATTCACTAAATCATCATTGGAATGAAGTGTAAATCTTCTATTATAAATATTTGGAAAGGATAGGATTCGACTATTTTGAGAATCAATAAAATGAACAACCAGCAGATAAATATTTTGATATGTACTTTACACTTTTTATACCTAATCATTGAGTGATATTTAGTCAGACATCATACTAATACATTATACTAAATAAATATTATAAAGAGGTAAAGTTTGCAAGTTTGTGAGTTTGTTTGTAGAAAGTAATCTCTGGAACTACTGAACCGATTTAGATGATATTTGGTAAGAATATAGGTTGAGACCCTGGGAAGGACATAGGATAATTTTATCCCGAAAATCATCCTTTAAGAAAGTGAAAATTGGGATGAAAGTTTGTATGGGGAACAACCTAGGGACGAACCCAAGCGAAGCGAATGTGAGCCGGTAATTTATGATAAAGAAATATAAACGAGGTCAGTTTGAAGGAAAAACTATTTTCTTGTCAAAAAGCCTAAGACTATTAACTCTAAGAAGGAAATGTGACATTGGAGACGAATCATTAAGAATGGTTCAATTTGTGAAAGCTTTTTGGCGATCGCGTGGTTTACTACAATTCTTATTATATGTACATACGTACTACATAGAGAACTGCCTTCCGAAATGGAGCACAAGACCTATATGGCAGATATCAGTTTCTCTTTGCTTTAAGAAATTGTCTAATTCACATTCGCATTAGTGGGGAAGGAAGAATAAAATTATTTTTGAAGGTACTCTAAGGTGCTCTTTTAACACATCTCTAAAAAATAACAATTTAAAAAAGATACTTTATTTTTATCAGCTCGCTTATTTTCTCTGTGTATATCCATTATAATATGACCAAATAAATATCTTTACACTCCTATATTATAATATTTGAATTTCTAATCTAACGGAAAGCACGCTGACATGTTTTTAACTGATGGACGATGGTAAATTAATTGACAATGCAATTGCTCGGCTCTTTGTGGTAAATCGAACCCCAGGTACGGCATTAATTGTATTCTTGCGGGAAGCTCTTCATTAAACAGCTGGTGATGTGTGAATTAGGTGTGTTTATTTATGACTGGATATGACATTAAATTATTTTTTTTTAGATTAATTATTGAAATCAAAGAATTGTTTTAGAAATCTCCGTAAATAATTTTTTGAAACATCAATTAATGATAAATTTGGATATTCAAAAATTATGGGAATATTTACGTCCATATTTTGGCCAGTCTTCTATTATTGTTTGTTTTTTCTTTTACAACTACGAGTAGATTTGAACCTGCTGCCCCACATATAGTCAAATATTTAAGCATAATAATAATAATGTCCTCCTGACCGATTCCGGCCACGGCGGCCAATCAAATTGAGACGAGCCAACTACGCAGGAGGTATTATAGTGCACAAGTGTACGCGCAGACACAAGTGCACTCTCTATTCCTGTCACTCTCATACTCCGGTGGGATGACTACTCGACACGACCGGTGAGAGTTAAGGCGCAGGACCGACGGCTTTACGTGCTCTCCGAGGCACGGGGGTGAAACACCGCCAACTTCCCAACTCCGGGCTGTTACTGAGGCTTACTATACAGAAAGACTCAATAACTAAACTTGGCCCGACCCGGGACTCGAACCCAGGACCTCAGGATGTGCAGCCGTACATGCTAGCCACTACACCACCGAGGCAGTTTTAAGCATAATCAATGATATTAGTTTTACTATCTTTACTTGTTACGAGATATATTTTAACGACAGATTCTAGATCACGTTAAAATTCAAATTATCCCAAAACTCCGAACTATCCGTAGATATTTTATCGTCTAATTGCGTCATTTGTATATCGGACCGATAGCGGGTAAACAGAGCAAATTGGCAATTAAATGGGTCTTTTGTGGTCAATCCGTAGCTCCCAATCACCCAGTGACGTGTGGATTTGTCGATGTTTGATACGTTTTAAATTTATACGACGATTGATGAGATTTAGGAAATTTAAATTTAAGTTAAACAATGAAACCCTTTTTGAGAATTTTAATGCCAATGCTCTTTAAACTATTTTTAGCTTTTGCGAAAGCGTTTAGATAAGCTTATTAGTTTGAATAGTTTATAGCATTATTTTAATGACATTGCCAAAAACTACTTATTTAAAATTTTATTTATTTATGTACTTTTTTTTTAACATGAATACCATTTTTATACGGATTTATTTTGATTTTTGGAAGAAAAAAAAAAGATATTTTATTTAAAACGTTAAATATTCGCGTAAATCTAAGAAAGTATTACTTGTTATTAATATTAAAATTTTAGTTTGTATACAATAGTTGAGGGTAAAAAAAAAAACTATTTATAACGAGTTTGAATCTGACCCATTTTAAGAATTTCATAGATTTTTATGATTTCGTTTTAATTATGATGAAAAAATCTTGAGACACTTGCCCTACTTTTTAGTGAAGAATTTTTAAATCTGGAACCGATGTTATTTTCAGTGTTTTGTAAATAATTTTAAGATAAGAATAACAAAATAAAATATATGAAATTTTATTATATACTAGCTGACCCGGCAAACGTTGTTTTGCCATATAAATAATTTCCTATTACTAAAATGGCTATTAAAAAATAAGGGTTGATCGTAGAAGGGTGAAAATTGAGGATTGTATGTATTTTTGTATGTTGTATCATAAAAAAATAGAAATTAAAAATTTTGTCTAAAAAATTAAAAAAAAATTTAGGGGTGGACTACCCCTAACATTTAGGGGGATGAAAAATAGATGTTGGCCGATTCTCATAGATACCGGATAAGCACAAAAAATTTTCATCAAAATCGGTCAAGCCGTTTCGGAGGAGTATGGCAACGAAAACTGTGACACGAGAATTTTATATATTAGAAAAGGCAAAAGTGATTGACTGATGTATCAACGCACAGGCCAAACCCTTAAGGCTAGAAAATTGAAATTTCGCACACGTATTCCTCATATGACGAAGGCATCCACTAAGGAAGGATTTTTCAAAATTCAACCCCCAAGGGGGTGAAATAGGGGATAAAAGTTTGTATGAAACTTTTTATTCCGTGGACATATTTGCATGAAATTTCGTATTTTTCGTAGTTTGATCGCGAGCGAAGCCGCAAATTCTGCTAGTAATTTACTATGCTGGAAATTATTTCATGAAAACTGTTATATTAATATTATTGTTAATTAAAATAAAACTACATGATAGCTTGAGGATTCATGTAAGGTCTTATTATAAAATAAACTAATACAACAAAATCTTTTATCAATTAGTAGAGATATAACATTAGTAATTATAAAAAAATAGTTAACGTATAATTTAATGTAATTTTTTTTAAGAGTTAAAAAAAATCATCAATATATGTATTCATCGCAATATACCTATAGTACAGTATAGTATTATTTTTGGCAGAATCAAGTGTAAAAAATCATCTTTTTAATATTTGGAGTGTAGTATTTGAAAAAGAAACAAGTAAATTCTATAACAATTTTATGTGAATCTAAAACGTTACATAAGGAAGGATTGGGTTGTAATGGTAGGTAAATATTGACAGTGCCGAAACGTGCCCATACAACCTACGGCAGGATCAAACTTTTTCTTGTCCGCCCTTCGGACTGCATTAATCGATATAATAGATATTATGGTGAACTCATCAGAATGTCTTACTTAGTGTAAGAATCTCTACTTTTATGTTATTTTTAATGTTTTGAATGAGAAAGTTTGTTGGTTTATCCTTGTCTCGCGCAGTAATGGACAATTAGTTTTTTCACTTATCCCGTTTATATATCTGTTTTAGCGAGTGATTGACGATAAACATTAATATCTGTAAAATTAATTTATTAATTCAACTTCTTTTGACGATACGTTAGGCTCAGTTTGTAGTGACTTGCTGTGCCAGCGGTCGCGGGTTCGAGTCTCGCTGGGGGAATTCATTTGTATGATGCATGTTTACATTTATAGTGTGTATGTATTTAAAGTTATATATGTGTAGCGTATCAACTATCTGGCATCCATAACACAAGCCTCTTAGCTTACCATGGAACTAGATGGTGCTGTGTGTTAATGTCCCAACATATTTATTTATTAATTGTTTATTTAATGATTAAATAACTTTTTTGAGACACCTATTTGTTCATTTTATCTTTATAGCTAAAACAACGCAATTTAAATGGAGGATGTATTCAATTCAAATATACGTTATTTTTGTATATTGATGTCGTCGCCAATTTTGAAGGTTTTAATCATTCTCATCTTAAACACAAAAACTCTATGAAATAAACGTTAAAGGTTATTTTTAAGTCACTTTATCAAAAAAAAGTAATTACAACTTATAAAGTATCTTAAAATAATACATAAATAACGAATTAGCGCCTTCAAGGAGATTGTTCTTCAAATGGAATTTTGATAAATTACTGTTGTTAAGTACTTAACTTTGAACAAGAAATTTAAATACTTTAAAGATTCATCTAGTGGCGTATTTCTTTCATACAAAAATAGAAAATAGTATTGGTAAGCCCAAAAATAAGCTAAAACATTTTTTTTTAAATGATAAAGCTCTGCTTTAAATATGATTTTTATAGCTTTTATCTATACCTACATATAATAAAATTCTGAGTCGAATCTGTATATTAAATATTTTTTGGAAAATCTTATTGAAATAGTCATTATTATCGATACAGAGGCCGAATCTATAGTTTTTAGATTTTTTGTCTGTTTGTTTCTGACCGCATTATAAGGAAATCACTGGGCAGATTCTGATGAAATTTGGTATAATTATAGTTGGTTATCCGGGGTCAACATATAGAATACTTTTTATTGCAGAACAATATCTAATATCTGAGAAATCTATACTAAACGTGAAAACGTAACTAAGGACGAACCCGAGCGGAGCGATGAATCTGATGAAATCAGATGTTATACATATGTATGTATATAATGATACCTCATTTTTTTTGATTAACTTAGTAAATGTCCATTTACTCTTAAGAAAATTATAATTTATGTCGATTTTCCAAAGAAATACCTAAAATAAGGTTAGTTTATTTTCAATAAGTATTTTATTACACACTCATAGGTTGTATTGTACTATTGGAGTTCAAAGTCAAGTTACTCTAAAGAAATTCACTCTAATATGAAAATGTCCTTCTCATATTACGAAATAGTTTATTCTAAATGTAGAAGAATAAATGCAAATAATATATAAAAAATATTACTAGTTTGAAATATAAATAGTAAGTATTTTATGTAATCCATGTTATAAAATAGAATATATAAATATACATAAGTTATAAATAAACAAAAAATATTTTACTCACGTCGCCTGAAACTGAGGTCGCTTTGAATCCCATAAATTGCAAAAATTGAACAATGTACTTGTGGTCATTTTTACTCTTATTTTTTTAACCCCCGACGCAAAAAGACGAGTGTTATAAGTTAAACATCTGTGTGTGTCTGTATGTGGCATCGTGGCGCCGAAATGGATGAACTGATTTTTAGTTTTTTTTTGTTTCAAAGGTGACTTGATCGCGATTGTTCTTAGCTATATGGTGTTGCAGCTGGAATCTGATAGATACTCAACTCTTTACGAAAATACTGCAGAGACATCTCATTGAAATGGCCTTAATGAATAGGTTATTGCGTTGAAGATTTTTAAAATTTTCAATTTAACTACTTGTTAAAACGTTATACGCATCAAAATATAATTAACTAGCGACTCACCCTCGCTTCGCTTCGGGTTCATCTCTAGACAAAAACAAATCTATCCCACGGGAACCGCACATTTTTCCGGGATGATATTATAGCCTATAGCCTTCCTCAGTGAACGGGCTACCCAATGCAAAAAGAATTTTTCAAATCGGATCAGTAGTTCCTGAGATTAGCGCGTTCAACCAAACAAACAAACTCTTCAGCTTTATAATATTAGCGTAGATTTCCTATTGTTTTATTTTTATTATATTTGTATAAAAAATATCATCATGACAGGCGTAGATCTTAAAACTGATTGATTGATACTGTTTTACTTTTTCATATAAATATTACAACAGAATTTAGAGTAAATTCGTGTTTCCTAAATATGTTTCCCGATCTTATACTTAGGTTAACAGGCGTTATTTAGTAAAGCGTTATACGTCGCCCCTTAGTTTAGAAATAGCATTACAAAGTTGTAACTCCATTTAATAACACGTATGTATATGCTTATCTAAGGTTCGTATTGCATGTAATTGTGAATTGTTTGAGTAGGGACGACAGCGGGTTATCTGAGCGGCCAAGATTTATAATATGGGGTTTGAATGCCGTGAGAACTGGGAAATTGTTTGTAATGTTAGTATGTAAGGTATTTAGTTTAGTAAATTCTTGTTTTTACTCGACCGTTTCAGAAGTATGAAGTTTTTAGTGTCTTTGTGGATATCTCCTATCTGGGACGCTCATAATTATAATCTATACATATAATAAAATTGTAACTAATCGCTGTCTGTACATGGAAGATGTTTGAGAAAAACTATTATTGGGTATTTTTATTAACGCAATAGAACCCAAAACAATGATTTATAGTTTTTTTGTCTGTTTGTCTATTTGTCGGTTTGTCTGTGCGTTTGTGCGCGCTAATCTTAGAAACGGCTTAACCGATTTGGATGCGGTTTTCACTAATGTATTGTGGTAAGCTTCACTTAACATTTAGTATTTGTTTTATTTCAATCGGTTCTTAAGTAAAAAAGTTATGTCAATTTAATAAATCATCTAGCTATCGCTAATCAAACCGCTAGTGTTATATAAATAAGAGCTATATTTTTGATAAGGAAAACTTTTAGCTTATAACAGGTAGTAACCAGAGCATTACAATTATTTTTCATTTACAATTTACCTCGAAACGTACAAAATTTAGTGTTATGCAAACAATATGCATTTTCCCACCCAGAGTAACGAGAGTACGTAAAATTTAAAGCACTAAATCACTGGGCATTTAGGCCGGTATAAAAAGAAAAAGTATTTGTTCAACTAAAAGTAAAGTAAAAAAATAAAATTGCGCTCTAAAAATAAAGGAAAATGGGCGCTTGCGAATAAAATAATAGTGCGAAAGCTGTTACCGCAGCGGCCGGACTGGCTCGTTTTGACCACTTTCAGGAAATACGTGTTAGTGTTTAACATTATATTCATACATTATACCTATGTTATTTTATAAAGGTTTTAGTGTGAAATTTTGTTAGTATGTTTTGAAAATAAAATATCCTTAATACTTGTCTAGGCAGTGGTAGCCCAGTGGTAACGCGCTCGCTTGGGAAACCGAGTGAAGCGGCTTCAAATCCCTGGTCTCGCACCTCTGATATTTTTATGTGTGAATCATTTCTAACATGATTACCACTTGCCTTACGATAAAGGAAAACATCGTGAGGAAACCTGCATGTCTGAGAAAACCTAGCAAGTTTTCGAAAGACACGTGAAGTTCGTCAACCCGCACTTGGCCAGCGTGGTGGACCATGGCCTGATTCCCTTCGTATTGAAAGAAGGCCCGTGCCCAGCAGTGGGACGGTATGGGCTGAATATAATAATACTTGACTAACTATTAGATATATAATTATTAGCTAAAATTGAAAGAATTCGAATGTTTTTTTCCATTTAATTAACTGCATTCTAATTTGAATTAATCGAAGTATAATAGCTTTTTAAGATATATTTTTTATGAAAGACGTGAAGTTCGCCGAGCTTCACTCAGGCAGCGTAACCTGCTTGCTTGAAAAGCGGTCTGTGCGCAACAGTGAAATCACATGAATTGAATGAGCTGAATATTTTATAAAACAATCAATAACAAAGTGCTAAACGCTTCTTAAAAGACATAACACCTTTTCTTATCGCCCCTACTGGTATAAGAGAGTTTTGTCGCCCAAAAAAGCGGCTCTGTCATTCAGCGGGGGAATGCGGCTAGCATTCTTGCCACTATTTCACGCGGCTATGACTTGTACAGTAACAATTAAGTGTACATTTGTTTTGAATATATAATTAAGCATTTTTGTAATTTTAATATATTTACTTTATTATAAATTAGCGATTCACCCTCTCGTCCCTAGCTTGTTTTCCAATACAAACTTTCATCCCCATTTTCACCCCTTAAGGGGTGATTTCCGGACTAAAAAGTATTCTATGTCCTTCCTAGGGTCTCAAACTATCTTTGTACCAAAATTTCATCTAAATCGGTTCAGTAAATCCAGAGATTACCCCCTACAACGTCACAAACTCACATATCAGATCTTTCTTTAAAGAAAACGAATGAAGACGGGTGATATTATTATTAATAGCATAGATTAACTAATAGTTGGTAATAGATAGATGTAGGTGTAGCTTAAACAGTGGGTCCATACGTTTCAACCGCGGACCAACTAAACGGCAACACCTGTTTGGTGGTTCGGCTACAAATTGTTTATTTACTTGCAAATAGTGTTCGTGAATAGTGTGAATTAATAACCACATTGACCGGAAGCGGAATATCGAGGGATCAGATGGTACAGTAATAGTGTTGACTCTTTACAAACCCAAACGTAGTTCGCAGGTTCACTTAATGTGCTAATGTAATAAATTGCTTATAAAATAGTCGCCTTTTTTATATATCTGACTGATATATATCTGTATGAGCTCTATAATAATTGTCCTCTACCTCTTATAAGAAATGAAAAAAATACGCTGTTATCATCCGTTTTTGTATCCTTTAAATAAAGTACCTAATTCTAGCAGAATTTAGGTCACGACTGCTTACTGATATGAGCCATATGCGCAAGTTATAGATGATGTCCTCCTGACCGATTCCGGCCACGGCGGCCAATCTCATTGAGACTAGCCAACTGCGCAGGAGTTATATTATAGTGCACAAATGTACGCGCAGACACAAGTGCACTCTCTATTCCTGTCACTCTCATACTCCGGTGGGACGACTATTCGACACGACCGGTGAGAGTTAAGGCGCAGGACCGACGGCTTTACGTGCTCTCCGAGGCACGGGGGTGAAACACCGCCAACTTCCCAACTCCGGGCTGCTACTGAGACTTACTAGACAGAAAGACTCAGTAACTAAACTTGGCCTGACCCGGGACTCGAACCCAGGACCTCCGGGTGTGCAGCCGTACATGCTAGCCACTACACCACCGAGGCAGTTGAGATGTTGATGCGCAAGTTATAGATAGTGCACAAGTGTAAGCACTCACGCAAGTGCACTCTCTCTACTCCTTTCACTCTTATAGAAGAGTGGGGTGGAAATCCGATACGACCGGTGAGACATCAATCGGAGTACAGACACCTTTACGTACTGTCCGATGTAACTTGCGTAGCAGTGGATTTAGGTTCAATAGTGCCCTAGGCCCAAGTCGATATGGCGCTCTTTTTCTTTTTTCTTTTTTAATTATTTTAACAAAGAAATACTACCCTTGAAATGGTACTACGTTTATATTGTAAGAGCGCAAGAAAATAAACTTAAAAATTTGGTCTTACAGTTTACAGAAAACCGCATCTATTTTTAATTTTAGTCATCTTAAACATTTTGGCGCTCCTCAAAATTTGCCGCCCTAGGCCCGGGGTTCACGGGCCTAAGCCTAAATCCGCTACTCAAGTAACGTTGTTTTTCAATCCTTGACTTAGTATTGTTGATAGACCATTTCACTAACTATTTTGGTATGACCCGGGATTTGAAACCGGGCATAAAAATATGTTACATATACCATATTATGCAAGTTGCATTTCATGTAATATGTTCTCACGTTACGCTGCCACAAAATCACGCGGTCTTACCACTAAATGTTGATAATATTTAACCATTTAGTGCGATTTTCTAACCGTAGCGATGATACTGACCAAAGGTGACAAAGCGGTAACGTCTGTTTTGCGGCGCGTTCATTTATTTACCAACAAATAGTGAATGCGGCTGACGTGAGTCAAAAACCACTGTAGGAGATATTCGCATATTTGAATAAATGTTAAGCTTAGTTGACTTTGAATACAATAGCTTTCAAGTTTTTTGAATTCATTTTGTTATTTTCTGGGTAGGCTGTCTGTAACAACTATATAATACCTTTGAGAAATCTAACACCTTAGTCTCTCGCGTGACTATGATTGCTATTAAGCATTCGAAACGTCGGGAACCAAAAATCAAAACAAATCCGCGAAAAAAATCCGAAAAGATAGTTTTATTTAAAATGTCACATATTCGCGTAAATCTAAGAAAGTATTATACAATAGCTTTTAGGTTTTTAGAATGTTAAAAGTAAGAGTAATACCGACAGTTTATTTTATACATAACTAGTCATTCGCCCTGGTTTTACTCGTATATAAAGTGGTTTACATACATACACATGACACATAGGTTTGTCCTTGGCTTAGTCGTACGTGCAAAGGACTAGGTTAACCAGGCATTCCACGGTCCTCGTCGGGGCCCGCCGCAGGGGTCGCAACTCATCGTGGGGGGAGTTTCCATTGCTGTCGAGTCGACGATGCGGTATCTCGGCCTCGTACTCGACAGCAGATGGAATTTTGTTGTGCACTTTCGTCAGCTTTCGCCGAAATTGGTCGCCACCGCGGGAGCTCTGAGCCGACTTCTCCCGAATAAAGGGGGTCCAAGCGCTGCTTGTCGCCGCCTTTATGCGGGAGTCGTCCGCTCTATGGCCCTCTACGGGGCCCCAGTGTGGCACAATACCATCAGTGCCAAGCTTAGGCCGCTCCTTCAACGGCCTCAGCGCATAGTGGCGATTCGGGTCGTCCGCGCGTACCGGACGGTCTCTTTCGAGGCGGCGTGTCTGCTTGCGGGCACGCCGCCTTGGGAGCTGGAGGCGGAGATCCTGGCGCTCAACTACGTTTCGCGTAGGTTGATGCTTCAGGGATCTCTCGCCTCCCCTTCCGAGATTCGGAGTCAGCGAAGTGCACGTGCGCACTTACTAACCGGGTGGGAGCAGCGCTTGACCTCCCCCGCTGCTGGACACGAGACTGTTTCTGCGATTCGGCCCGTGCTCAGGAAGTGGGTGGGGCGAAAGCGCAAGGGCAATCTTACTTTCCACCTTACGCAAATCCTTTCCGGGCATGCATGTTTCGGAAAGTATCTCTGTAAGGTGGCCAGGAGAGAACCAACTCCGGAGTGCCACCATTGTGGCGCCCCAGAGGATACGGCGAGCCACACCCTTCAGGATTGCCCTGCATGGGTGCAACACCGACTCGCCCTTAGGGAGGTTTTGGGGCCGGATCTCTCCTTGCCGACTGTGGTGCGAGCTATGGTCGACGAGGAGAGGTGTTGGCGCTCGATGTTATCCTTCTGCGAATCCGTGATGTCGCAGAAGGAGGCCGCTGAGCGCGCGAGGGAGGTCGACCCACAGGCCGACCCGATTCGCCGCAGGCGCGCGGGGTGAAGACGGCGGCGCGACGTCGCCGATCTGATGCCCCCTTAGTGCGGACCGTCGGGTGGTTGGGTTCGGGGGAATCCACCACTCGACACGGACACGGTCCCCGGGGGAGGATGATGCATTGCTGAAAGTGATCCCGGTGCATCGTCCTGTCGACTAGTTTGGCAATAGTGAAACAATTCGGGGGGTTTGAGTAAATTGGTAGGGAGGGCTCGATTTCGGTCGGGCAACGCTGACAGGGTCGCGGTCGAATGCGCAAGCGATCCCGTGGCCCTGTCTTTTGCATTAGGGATCACCGTGGTGGTTTTAGTGGGTAGTCTGTTGCGCTTTTCACGACAGGAGTCCCACATACCCCGCGTGCCCCCGCACGCGGGTACCCGCAAATGGGTTTCCCCACGAATCAAAAAAAAAAAAAAAAAAATAAAAATAAAAGGTTAACCAGGCATATTTGATAAATACTTGCTTATTTTTTAAATTCATATTTTATTATTTTTTCATTTCTTATATATTTTTTCAATTCGGTTTAAAAGTCCAATGCTATTTTTTATTGGGATAGATTATTCAGAGTTGGTTAACTAATTAAATATGTAAATATAAATAAATGTGTTGGTACAATAACACACAGCACCATCTAATTCGATGGTAAGCTACGATACTTGTATTATGGATACCAGATAGTTGATACACTACACATACATAAATTTAAATACATACATATTATAAATACATATTAAAAACACCCATGACTGGAGTAAAAACATTCGTGCTCATCACACAAATGAAATCCCCCAACGGGACTCGAACCCGCGACCGCTGGCACAGCAAGTAGTACAACAAACTGAGTCAAACATGTCATCGAAACTAATTAATATATTTGATATAAACTTTAATTTCTAAGCGACCTCAGAAAAATAGACGGTTCTCAAATATTGTGTATATTTCTTTGTGTAATAATAGGTAATATCTTAGCCAACACTGAATCGTTTTGATCATTATTTTTATAATGAATAGATAAAAGTTCAGGTAGAAAATTCTCTTTAAGGATGGAATAATTAATCAAAGTGCCTTTCTACTTGCAAAGTAGCTATTATAAATTACATCAAAGTCACGTATGTATAAGGATAGAACCAAACAACATGTGCAGAATAAAGTTTGAGGCAATAAATCGCTCCGTCCCCCGGGACTACTGACCGTATACTGAAACGCGAGCATCTGGACGTTGGTTACAGTTTTCTACTTACTTTTGGCCACTCGTTTATTTTTACGACAAAAGGTGCCAAAGGATTTCACTATTTCGGGGTCACGAACTTTTAATTTTCTTCCTGTTTTCTATTGCGTCACAAGTGACTTTGGTATTCTTCTTTGAATATTATTAACTAGCGACTTACTCTCGCTTCGCTCGGTTTCGTCCCTAGGTTAATTCCCCATACAAACATTATCCCCATTTTTACCCCCTTAAGGGATGACTTCCGGGATAAAGACTATCCTATATCCTTCCCAGGGTCTCTAACTATCTTCTTACCAAATTTCATCTTAATCGGTTCAGTACTTTCGGAGCCTATTCGGTGCAAACAAACAAACAAACCATCAAATCTTTCCTCTTTATAATATTAGTATACATAAAAAACTATTTTATTCATCTTTTATATAATCGAAAGATTATCTTGAGAGATTTTCATGATTTATTTTAAGAAAAAAAAACCTGTGTGTGTATTTATATACGAACGTAAGAAGTTATACTTCTTTGTCGTAACAGAACAAAAATAGCTAAAGATTTTATCTCGTATGTCACAACTCTCTGTTTGTAAAAGGAATGATAAATTAATAAAAAAATATCGCAATGAAATTGAAACAAATCAGTAATTAAATAAGGCATATTAGGCATATACCTAACAATCATATATTTATAGAATATCATTTAAAGAAAAAATTTAATATTATATATCATTTGTCAGACAATAACAACGGTTACCATGGCAACAAACAGTTATCAGCTAACTTCATCATGTTGCTTTTTGGCTATCGGTGTGCGCGCGCATTGTAAAAATTTTACTCTCATAATTTTTTCCAGACGTCTGAAAAGAAGTATAACTCCAAAAAACTAAAACAGGTCTTGTCACTGACACTAATATAGATTAGTTTTAGCTCTTATATTTACTGTATGACTGATCCTAGCCTAGATAATACGTAGAGCTATATCAGCTTTATAATATAATACTACATTCTTAAGTTTTCGGGCCAGCAATTGTATACTATCACATACAGAACTAATTATAAGAAAATATCAACATTTTCAAAAAATATTTAATTTATCTATCAATTTTGTGCTCTTATTTATTCAAGTCCAGATTTAAAAAGCACTAACTAAATTTTAAAACAGTACGTCTCGCTATAAAATAATTATAGTAGTGTCTGACAAAATAAACACGGGGCGATTTAACGTTTAACTTTTAGGTACATTTGAACTCCGCAATTTAGTTATGGCATCGAAAAATTTTCCAGACGAGCGTTTTAATTAAACTCCATGTTAACCGGCGATAAATTCGTCAACGTTTTATATGAGCTTATACATGGATAGCAACGACTTTAGCTAAAAGCGTATGAAAATATATTGTGTTTGTAAGGTTGATGGGTTACCAAACAGAGAAAATGTTACCTACTTCTGAACATTTTTGAATAATTTATTTTATACACTAAATATTCAATTCAATTTGATAAAGACTATTCTGATACATGTATCATCACATTTGTGCTTATTTGGGCTCATCTCAGAAATAATTGCACAGTTTTGATACTTTCACCAATTAAAAAGAACAAAGAGTGCGTGTATGAATCTGTACACGCGCAAGAAGTAAAACTTCTGTAGGTTATCGGTACTCTTTATGAAATTCAATTTATGTTTTAAATTATTAGGATAGGTGTGATACTAAAATAACGCATATTAGGCAGATTACAATCATATATTTATAGAATATCATTTAAGGAAAGAATATAATATTATATTATATCCTTTGTCAAACAATAACAATGGTTACCATGGTAACAAACGTACGTACATTTTTTCGTAACGCATCCACCAGCTTACTCCCCAAGTCAAGTGTGCGCAAAGAAGTTTTACTTCAAAAATCATTATTCGTATTTTAAATTTATTTATCAATGGTTTTAAAGCGCGCCAGTTGAGCAAAGATTACTTCGACAATGTCACATAGAACGGAGAAGACATGAGGGAGATTGATAAGTAAAATAAGATTATTAGTCTAAATTAAATTGAAATAGACAAACGAAAGGCAGTGGTAGCCCAGTGGTAACGCGCTCGCTTGGGAAACCGAGTGAAGCGGGTTCATATCCCGGGTCTCGCACCTCTGATATTTTCATGTGCAGCAAGTTTTCGAAAGACATGTGAAGTCCGCCAAGCCGCACTTGGGCAGCGTGGTGGACTATGGCCTGATCCCCCTCGTATTGAAGGGAGGCCCGTGCCCAGCAGTGGGACGTTGAAAAGGGCTGAATACAAATACAAGATAAATGAAAGTAGATCCTTTATAAATCTTGATCCTACAACAAAAGATAGCGAGTATGTATTGTAATTGATGAAGATATGGTGTACCATATTTTCGTTAATTTTAAACGTAATTAAACCCATAAGAGTCGAATAATAATATCTAGAAAGTGGTTTTAAATTGGTTTTTTTTTCAAGTTAAAATTCATTATTACATAATTTATCTCAGCGAGAATACAATTTTATAAAATATCAAGGATTAAAATAATTTCATCTATATTATTTTTGTTACACTTTTGTCTGGGTTTGAGATTCTTAATTAAATTATATTATAATTAAAAAGTTTATACTTAATACTTTCTTAGATTTACGCGAATATTTGACATTTTAAATAAAACTATCTTTTCGGATTATTTCGCGGATTTATTTTGATTTTTGGTTCCCGACGTTTCGAATGCTTTACAGCAATCATGGTCACGGGAGAGACTGAGTTATATAAGTTATGTAAGTTTATACTTTCGGTTTTAATAAATTACATTATATAAAGGCAGTGGTAACCCAGTGGTGGTGCTCTCGCTTGAGATACCGAGTGAAGCGGGTTCAAATCCCAAATCTCGCACCTCTGATATTTTCATGTGCGAATCATTTCCAAGATGATTACCACTTGCCTTAAGGTGAAGAAAAACATCGTGAGGAAACCTGTATATATGTGTAGTCTGCCAACCCGCACTTGGCTAGCGTGGTGGACTATGACTTGATCCCCGTCGTATTGAAGGGAGGCCCGTGCCCAGCAGTAGGACGTTAAAAAAAAAACTGAATACAATACATTACATAATATGTTAATATTTTAAGTACATATTTTGTTTTTAAAGATTTTATAATATTATTAGAGAGTATTTGAAAGTTTTATTTGAAAATATGTATACGAAATAATAAACGATTTAATCATTAACCTGTTCCTCCGTAGCTTAAAAGCCTTAACCTCTTTGATAATAAACCAACAAATTTACTTCGCGTATTTGTATATAGGTAAAAGTATTTATTCGTATTTTTCACAGTTTTAGTTTTATTATGTGTCCCCGACGTTTCGAATGCTTTACAGTTAACATGATCGTAGGTGAGTCAAAAGTCATAGTTATTACTTTGTAGTTGGAAAAAAGAATTTTATTTCCAATATTAAATATCGCGCATACATGTAGGATCCGGGGATACTAATAAAAGCGTTATAGACACAAATTACTATTTATTCTCTTTAAATTCAGTCAATACAATGTTCACGCGTCCGTCGTGTCGTCATTATGACACAACATCCTTCTTTTTTTATTCATTCTTCTCCTTTTATTCTTGAAATATCATTTCACACATACTCATCTTGCAAATCCCACATACATGTCTAATAAAGTATTTTACTAAATATGAATATTTCCCTTGCCCGTGTCCAGTAGTGGAACGTAATATATATACCTATACGGTCGAATTGAGAACCTCCTTTTTGGAAGTCGGTAGAAAAAGGGCTGCATACATACATATGTACATACAAATATGAATATAAACAATATTTTTTTATTATGAAATTTAAAGAAAGAGTCTGTCGGCACATGGACCCTTCACTAACTCCGTATGTTGCCGTTTTGCGGATCTTATTGGATTACGGTTGACGAAACCTGCTGTCGCGACGAAAACGAAATTCTGGTCTGTCATCTGTTTTAAGCCAATTTTGAAGGAATATAACTCTCTTTGTTCATAACACGCAATTTTATATTACATGATGTTAAAGGAAATGGGTTTTTATATTTAATAAATGAATTTTACATCTTTCATGAAGATTTGACATAAACCAAGTTAATGCAGATGTATATGCCAATGTAGAAGTATATGCCATGAATTTTTGGCACGGGCTAAACTTTAGGAATACAAGTGTAATTCACTGCAATGCATGCCGTATATCGATAAAAAAATCGAGGGGTCCAATTAACCTTGGTAAATGGAAGGAACATAAAGGTTGTTTAAAACTATTATAACATTCTTATATATTTTTGTTTATTATATACTAGCGACTCACCCTCGCTCCGGTCGGGTTCGTCTCTACTTACGTTTTAAGGTTTAGTGTAGATTTGTCAGAGATGAGATATTTTCTCGCAGTAAAAAGTATCCTATATGTTGACCCGGGTAACCAGCTATCATGATACCAAATTTCATCAAAATCCCTCCAATGGATTTTCCGTGATGCGGTAACAGACAGACAGACAGACAAAAATTCTAAAAATTAAAGATTCGGCCTTTGTAGCGATAATAATGTCTATTTCAATAAGATTTTTCCAAAAATATTTAATGTACAGATTTGGCTTAGTTACAATTTTATTATACGAGTATGTATAGATGACAGAGGAGGATTTAGTTACTCGTAGTTACCTTTTTCTGGTAGAATGTGTAACCTTATCATTGTTATCACAATGTTATTTAGTTTAATTTTTCTTTTTTTTTTTTTAAGTTCGAGCAGAGTCTACGTCTCGAGCGGGGTCCAGACGCCATCATGACATACATTGAAAATACGTGACTTAGTAACATTGGTTGATTTTATTTTATTTGTTAGGGTCTTCCAGCAGTTTTACAATTATATACATTAATGACTTAAATACATATACAAGTTATATATAGGTTAGTAATTATAAATCTATTTAAATGTAAACACAACATGATCATTTTGGATCAGTTGATCATGGTGGATCATAGAGAGTTATGCAGTTGGAAATCGATGATCGACGTCCCAGAACCCGCTCTCCATTAAACAATAGAATTACCGTTTCAAGTGTTGTTACCGTTACATCGTGATTACCCTCATTAAATTGTATTGAAGATTGAATACTTTATTATTTGAGCCCTGAAACGCCCATAAGATTAGTAACCACTAAAGATGATGTTCGTAGAATGATAGTATGACATATATATTTATAAAAGAAACTAGCGTCTTACCCTTGCTCCGCTCGGGTTCATCCCTACTTACCTTTTAGCGTTTAGTATAGATTTCTCAGAGATGAGATATTTTCCCGCAATAAAAACTGTCCTATATGTTGACCTGGATAACCAGCTATCATCATACCAAATTTCATCAAAATCCCCCCAGTGGTCTTTCCGTGATGCGGTAACAGACAGATAGATAGACAAAAATTCTTAAAACTATAGATTCGGCCTCTGTATCGATAATAATGTCTATTTCAATAAGATTTTCCAAAAAAATACTTAATGTACAAATTCGACTTAGTTACAATCTTATTATATGTATAGATTTTATGTATGAATGATGTTCGCTTTAAGGTGAGGACTTTCCGGAATGTTTAATTTTTTAAATCATAATATGTCCCAAGACACGTATTTAACGTATTTCAGCATTATATAGTGTTTTCAACAGCACCCATGCAAATTCAGAGAAAATAAATTATTTTTATCAACCAAACTCGGTGATAAGACTCGTTACTGTCACCGTTATCCGATCATAAATTTTTCAAAGAAATATCTTCACATTTTCCTTAATCTACAAACTTAATGTTTTGAGGATGGCTAATTAAAAGTTTGAAGTGGATATGTTAAATTATATGCTGTCAACTTCAGCAATTCCGGTTATAGCGGATACGATTAATGAGATACATCTAGACTTATATATAACTTTTTTTAATAGACTGTCTAGGTATCAGTATAGGTAACTATTAAAGTAATGACAGTTTTGATTTTCGTGAGCTAAAGCAAATTGTAGGTAGGTACCATGTAAATGTATACATAGCTTTAACGTAGTAATACGTATGTGGCTAAACACTAAGAGTCGAAAGAGGACAATATTTTGTTTTGAGGTTGTATAATATATATTTAATTGTAATATTTATAATAATAACAGCTAAAATTAAATAAATAATATTAGATTATAGCACTTATATATTTTTAAATATGTTTAGAATTAAAATCAACAAATATTGTAAGGTACTCTGGTGCCATTTTTGAATTTTTAAAATCATTTTTGTAAATTGTGTGTAGGCACTGTCTGTAACAAGAATATAATGCCTTTGAGATGTCTAACACCTTAGTCTCTCCCGTGACCACGATTGCTGTAAAGCATTCGAAAATAAATCCGCGAAATAATCCGAAAAGATAGTTTTGTTAAAATTGTGTATATAATATAATTAATTGTTTCGCCAGATATGAAAAACTACAAAATTGAAGTTTAATTATCATATATATATGACATGCTTATTTTATATTTCGTTACAACATTTTGATGTAAGTAAAGTAGGCAGAAAATGACCATCTCTCCACCAGCAGTCATGACACTGGTTCCGTCAACGACGACACTACACTAAAGACAATAAAAAGGTGTTTTGCACTAAAAATGCTTTTTTTATGCTACGTATAAATATATGGAAGCAGTCTCTGATTGTAGTCTTCTGATCTAGTTTTTTCTAACATGATTACCACTTGCCTTACGGTGAAGGAAAATATCGTGAGGAAACTTGCATGTCTCAGAGAACCTAGCAAGTTTTCGAAAGAAGTGTGAAGTCGCAACCCACACATGGCCAGCGTGGTGGACTATGTCCTGATCCCCCTCGTATTGAAGGGAGGCCCGTGCCCAGCAGTGGGACATTAAAAAGGGCTGATTACATAGTCTCTGATAGGGAGAGAAACATGTATTAGGTTATATGATAATGATAATATACTTTTCGATTTTCCCGTTACTATGTCGATGCCGTAATGGCTACTAAAGATAGCATGAGCATTAGAATAATATATATTGTAAAACATCTTACAATATATAGTTTTATAAGATATACTATATTTCTAATATAAATAAAATATATTTGTCGGTTTATCGTATACTTGAAATCTTCCTGGATACCTTCTTGACCCGGTTTAGTAAATATTTCTATTCTCCTGTAGTCAATATCCATAATTTACAACGACGTTCAAGCAAATATGTTCAGCGATTTTCTAAGATTTATGGATACTTAAATTTTGTTAGATGCTGTGCATAGTTATAGTCTAAGAGACAGCTGTTAAAAACGTAATATAATATATTACATACTTTATTAATATATTATGAAAGTAAATTACATTTTAAAATGTTACTGTAAACAATCTTATTATAATACTGTAACTACACTAGATAATTTGAGAAGTAATTTAGCGTCTTATCCTACTAATATTATAAACTAGCACTATTCGCGGCTTTACCCGCGTTCAAATTTCCAAACTTCACAGAATCACCTGCTGGACTAATCTGAAGATTACCTGACAATATCATCAAAATCGCTCCAGCCGTTTTGGAGTCCACAGGGAACACACATACATACCCATCGATTTTTATATATATATACAATAGATATGAGTTTATGTTATGGCGATAAAAATTAAAATACAGTATTAATGTAACAAAATTTTAATTCATATCAATTAACTCACATGTATGTAGGCGAGTCAAGGCAAGTTGATTGGAAAGTTCGCTTTAAGCGAAGCCAATAATATTACAAGTTAATTACTTAATATCACTTTATATTTCGACTTTTTGTGATATGAAAGGAAAATTACGTTTAAGAAATTAAATTTGGTACTTACAATTGCTTATACTCGTAGGTGTCGACTAACATAGTTGTACCTTTACGTGTAAATTAATTTAATTATTGATATATTATATATATGTTACTTTTTACAGCTTGCTCCCTTCCTATGACGTACATTTTCCAAATATTACTATAATGCACACGAAAATTTCAGGAAAACTTTTATAGCTAATAAATTAAATATTCCCATAAACATTTCTCTTCCTCAATATTCTTAATATTTGATTGCTAAGTATGAGTCGTAATATAACCATTTTACGTTGCGAGTAACTGTAATATCTAGATTGAAAACATATTTTGAATTTATAGATATAATTTTCTACCTGTTTCAATAAACTAGCGACTCGCCCTCGCTTCGCTCGGGTTCGTCCCTAGGTACGTTTTAACGGTCAGTAGGGAATGGATAGACTATATATTAGTATATAATATAATTATATAATATCTTTGTTTAATGCATATGACATGTACATACGTCAGATGAGTCAATCAAATAATCTAATAGAATAGCATACTCTCTTGTATCTTACACGATACGATAAAATGAGATAGAAGTTATGACAATCCAACGTTGAAATCATAACGACACGGTTGGCTCAATTTGTAACGTTTGTACTTGCTATGCCATCAGTTGCGGGTTCGAGTCCCGCTGGGGGCATCCATTTGTGTGATGAGCACGAATGTTAAATTTGTACTCCATTCATGGGTGTATTTATATTATGTATGTATTTAAAGTTATATAGTATAGTGTATCAACTATCTGGTACCCATAACACAG
This sequence comes from Fabriciana adippe, assembly GCA_905404265.1. NCBI lineage: Eukaryota > Metazoa > Arthropoda > Insecta > Lepidoptera > Nymphalidae > Fabriciana > Fabriciana adippe. Next base: position 3,262,032 of record FR989993.1, read on the forward strand.
GCCTCGTAGCTTACCATGGAACTAGATGGTGTTGTGTTTTAATGTCTCAACATATAAAAAAAAAACTGACCATGTAGTAGTTCAAAGAATATCGTCTAATATGTTAGATGTAACGAAACATGTAAGGAAATCTAAAAACTCTTTATAGTTTAGATAAGTGTGCAAAATGGAAAATCGATTAAATGGGTTGCGATATTGGCTTACTTACTTAACCCCATGGCTTCATGGGGTTTTGTTTCGGTATACCTTTTGCAATCATCAGTCTTCAATTGTCCTATAAGCGCGATAGATGCGTGGACAAATGTAAAATCTTAGCTCACATCATATCTTCATATTTTGCTTTTTTAGAATGCATGACATTTCATTGTTCAGTCTGTCGTGTTTCATAATATAGGTTTGTGGCAAAATTTAATATGTATTATAAATTCTTCATTTATTATGTCTGCCGAACTGCTAATAGAATAAAATTAAATAAGGTTTTTAACTGAAATAATTTTTACTTTCAAGAACTAAAAGCAGGTTTTACAAGCAACCTTCAGTGTATAAGGTCAAGATATACTTCAAAATTATTTTTATTTATTTATTTAAACACTTTATTGCACAGTAAAATTGTACATACACAAAAAAAGAAATACAATTACAGAAATGTGCAAAGGCGGCCTTATCACTGAAAGCGATCTCTTACAGGCAACCTATAGAGAAGGATACAGAAAATAAAAGAAAAGAGCGGAAATGGTGCATAAAAGTGTACATTACTTTACCTAAATGTAAATAAACGTACATACAAAGTATTAATTACTTTAAGACCCATCCATAATGGTGGATATTTTCTTAGAAATTTATATGTGAAACTCGATAGTAAAATATTATTTCTATTAAAAACAGCAAAAAAAAAAAAATTATAATTAGCGAAAATAGCGACTAACATACATACTCGTACAATAAAAGAAAAAATAAACTAGTACCGTCTTCTTTCAAAGTCGGTTTAAAAGTAGTTTGACAAAAAATAAGCGTTTCTATATATATATAAAACAAGTAAATATAAAGTACCAGGAAACCATAACATTGTAGGAGGTTCATACGATTAAAGCCAATATAGATGTCGCAAAACGTATCTACCTCTTCACGAGCCTCGATTAGTTCTAATGCATGACGTGACATGTAGGAAGCAAGCTTGCGCACATATGATACGATTTAGCAACGTACCAGGCGGCCATAACCACAGCGGAGGTTTAATTTTCCGGTAATCTATACACTAATACGATTTCGGTTATGACGCCCCGCGGCTGTCGCCCGCCATATTGAGTTACGCGCGTCATCGTGACGTCGCGCCGCTGTTAAATTGCAGGTAAAATATTGAATTATGATATACGAAAATTTGCTGTCTGTGGAGTTTAGGAGTTATTGATTTTTTTTTATGATGAAGATGTAAAATGTACATGCTTTTATTAATTGTTCTGATTCGATTTATAAAGCAGTCTCAACGTATAAATCTAAATAATCATTTACAGCTAATTCTGAAATATACCCCCATATAAAATTTAGTTATTTTAAAACAAAAAATAATAATAAATCAATAATACATAATGTATCGGAGAAAGGAAGAAGTTACAAGCTATCTGCTGACAAAAAGGCAGAATACATATAGCCATTTCAAAATTTTCACATCCAGTAAAAAAAGACAATCAATACGGCAAGAATTATATACAATGTACCTAGTTTTATACTTTTTTTTATTTATAGTAAATTAAAACTTAAGTAGGTAATGTATTTATATACATAGGAATGTATACATTTAAACTGAATTAGTTTGTAAATTTGATTAACATAAGAGCAGTTATGTACCTACTAAATGGTAGAGTGTAGACGTTCAGTAAAAATATTTAATAATTTAATACCGAATAAAATATTTAGTATTTGAATTTACGAAGTAACATTGTAAAAATGATTTCAGATGTAATTTTAATTAACGACAAATTATAATACAGAATTTTTTACTGCATTTCGCAACAGCAAAAACAGCCAATCAACCCTCCCTAAATTCCGTAACCACAATTGGTCCCAGATCTTTCCGACCCGTAAATTAGTTCTCGTTAACATATGGATTCCCGAATTTTAGCTAACAAGCGTTGACCTCTGAAACTTCGAAATAAATGACCGGACACGCCTCAATTAGCGGCCGATGCTATGGACGGATAATGGGTTTCTGAATTTCCTTTATTTTTAGTAATCCTTTTTGTTTTATTGTAAATTATATATTTACATAATATATACACTATCTATACATATAATAAAACTGTAGATGTCGAATGTATATAGAAAAAGTATGCTAAAAACCGAGTCAGGGAGATGTAAGAAGAGAAATAGAATAAATCCAGATTTTTTCAATTTTTTTTTCTGTCTGTTTGTCTGTTTGTACGTGCTAATCTCCGAAACTGTTGGACCAATATAAATGAAATTTTGCATGGTGGTACCTTTTATCCCCGGTCAACATCTTAGATACTTTTCATCCCGAAAATTAAAGAGTTCCCGTGAGATAGTTAAAAAACTATAGTAACTTATACAGCTTAGTATTTGAAAACTACTGATTGGATTTTAATGAAACTTTACAATAATATAGTTCATACATCAGAATAACAAATAGGCTGCTTTTTATCCTGGAAAAATGTACGGTTCCCGTGGGATAGATTTGATTTTGTTTGTCTAGAGGCGAACCTGAGCGAAGCGAGGGTAAGCCGCTAGTATTAAATAAACTCTAATATTTTTTTGTACAGAAAAGATAAAATATTCGAAGTATACACTTGAAATTGAATATCTTAGTAATTTTTTAACAGATTAAAAAAATATATTATATACATATTATATGTAATTAAAATTAGGTAAGTACCGTTTGCATTATGATAAGTAAAATATTTTAAAAAAGTAGCTTAGATCATTTTTATGTTTGTCAGCATTCTCAGTTATACGAGTAAGTGTATAAAAATGAGTCAGCATAACAAGTCAAAAAATTATATAAATAGCTTTAAAACTGTATACAGTACTGATGGATATAAGGCCTATAAGGCAATTTATATATGATGTGCTTAAGATATTTTTTTATTAATTTAGATATTAAAGTTAAAAACATAACATTTAGGTTAATATAAAAATAGTGATTTGCCCTCCCTTCGTTTGGGTTAGCTCTTACCCAACACTAACATATGTGTTTCCAGTCCAACAATTTCAGCGCGTAGGATAAACACACATACGTTCATAAGTATAATAGTAGTCTAACAAAAAACTCGACAACAGTATATTTTTTATATATTATATTTTTCTATTTTTCAAAGTGCGTAGTTATATTGGGGCCGTAAGTTTCTCTGATGTTTAGCAGTTGGCCCTTAAGTGTGAATCGAGCTTACAATATAACGTCTCTCTGGGGAGTCTACCGCTTTATGCCGTCTGACCGTAACTTTGTTGAGCAAAATATATTTTATTTTAGGTTTGTTATTTAGATTTGTATTGCGGAGAACAAATTTGCTTGGTAAATTTACTTTAAAGGCAAAATATTTCAATTACATATTTTTACAGCCATCATTCAGTAAAACTCGCTCCGCTCGGGTTCGTCCCTAGTTACGTTTTAACGTTTAGTATAGATTTCTCAGAGATGAGACATTTTCTCGTAGTAAAAAGAATCGTAGTAAAATGACCCGGATAATCAGCTATCATCATACAAATTTCATATAAATCTGTTTAATGGTTTTCTCGTGATGCGTTCCCAGATAGATAGACAAACATACAGACATACAGAGAGCCAGACAGACAGACTAAAATTCTAAAAATTATAGATTCGGCCTCTGTATCGATAATAATAGACTATTTCAATCAGATTTTCCAAAAAATATTTAATGTATAGATTTGAATCAGTTAGAATTTTATTATATATGTACATAGATAGCAATAAAGATTAATAAAACATAATGGATAAGAAAGATGAATAAAATATACTTAACAGATAATGTTTCCCCTGGTGACCATTTTTCTGTCATCTAAAATTTGCCTGCTGTGAGGCAGGTTAATTTCTTTTTGCATACACTCTCGCTTAAATCCTATAAATCTTACTCTATTCTATTTTACTACTATGTGGGAATACTTTTTCTAAATTCACTCCTTTTAAGAAGTTTATGACGTATCGGTTATAAGCTATGTTATTACTTAAATCTCTAGAAACTTTGTCTTTTACAGTATGAAAAAGATAGCGTAAACATACTCGAAAATTAATTTTTCACTTTCGCATTTATATTTTGTGCGGCTTTTATTACATTTGTTGTAGATACTAGCCTATCTATCTATACATATAATAAAAATGTAAGTGAGCCGAATCTGTATATTAAATACTTTTTGGAAAAACTTTGAAATAAATTTGAAATAGACATTATTATCGATACAGAAGCCGAACTTATAGTTTTTAGAATTTTTGTCTGTCTGTATGTCTGTCTATCTTAAAAACCACTTTAGGGATTTTGATGAAGAATAGCTGTTTATCGGGGTCAACATATATGATTCTTTTTACTGCTGGAAAATGTCTCATCTCTGCGAAATTTACTAAACGTTAAAACGTAAGTAGGGACGAACCCGAGCGGAGCGAGGGTGAGTAGCTAGTATCTAAATAAGTCTAGATTTAAACCTCGAATACAAAAGTTTATGAACACATGATTAAGACCTAAATTATATTCAAGCTCCATCAAATCCCCATCAGAATTATTCATAGCGCAGTGTGCATTTCATTTTCGGTACATGGCGTGGTAACGAGTTTGTCAAGGCTGATAGAGTCTGCATATGTATGACCGAAGGATATCTTTATAGAAGGGACATTCTATTTTAAAAGCATATTTAAATATTTATTACTAGCTATGCCCCGCGGTTTCGCCCGTGTTAAATTTGTTTGATTATAAACATTAATTTTAAAAATTACAATAATGTATGGAAGTCTGCCCGATTTGTTGACGTTTATGATTACTGCTCCGCTCCCTTAGTAGCATGTACTCGTATATATATTGTCTATAGTCTTTCTCCATAAGCGGGTTGTCTAATGCAAAAATAAATTTTCAAATCGGATTACTAGTTTCTGAGATTAGCGCGTTCAAACAAACAAACAAACAAACTCTGCGTCTTTATAATATTAGTATATATTAGTATTAGTCAAGTCTAGTATTTTTTATGGATATATACCAATTGCAAGTGTCATACAATCATGAACGTAATTATAATGTATACAGCTTAAATATTTGATCAAAGTGTATGAGACAAATTGAAATATTATATATTTTATTAATATTTTATATATAAACTACTAAAATAATGTAATTAATATTTATTTAAATATTAATATAACGAAATTGAAACTACATCCCAATTTTCATGAAAATTCAAAACGTACCTACATTTATTTTAATGGCCAAATAAGCATAAAATCTACTTTAAATATTATGTAGCTAAACTATCGCATATTATTCTTTGCATACATAATACAATCTATACATATAATAAAATTCTGAGTCGAATCTGTACATTAAATATTTTTTGGAAAATCTTATCGAAATAGTCATTATTATCTGTCTGTCTGTTTATCTGGGAACGCATCACGATGAAAGCACTGGACAGATTTTGATGAAATTTGGTATGTAATAGCTGGTTATCCGGCTCAACTTATAGGATACTTTTTACTGCGGAAAAATATCTAATCTGTGAGAAATTTATACTAAACGTTAAAATGTAACTAGGGACGATCCCGCGCGTAGCGAGGGTGAGTCGCTAGTTTTTCATAAAATCTAAACTTAATATATTAATATTATAAAGCTGAAGAGTTTGTTTGTTTGTTTGGTTGAACGCACTAATCTCAGGAACTACTGGATGGAATTGAAAAATTCTTTGTGTATTGGATAGTCCATTTATCGAGGAAGGCTATAGGCTATATATCATCCCGGAAAAATACACGGTTCCCGTGGGATAGAGTTGTTTTTGTCTAGAGACGAACCTGAAGCGAAGCGAGGGTGAGTCGCTAGTAATAAATATGATATAACAAAGTCATATTATGACGTACATAAAATTTGTTCTTCTGAGTGAAGCCTTAAAATGAAAGAAAGATTTTGCTATTATATTATACTCGTTCTATATCAAGAGACATGCGCCTGCTAGAATCATTTCATATTCATAACATTGGAGTGAAAATCAAGTAAAATTTAAATTACAGAAGAAAAATAGAGTGTGAGCAATTTTTGTATATATATTTTAATTTGTGTATCTCGAGACGGCTCTAACAATTAGGTTCCAATTTCGTTTTTAGATAAGAATTTGCTTTTTAAGTTTATCTAGGGTAAGTAGTAGTAAGTAAGTCCGGGAGAGACGCCTATAAGGAAGAGATGCCTACTAAATTTCAAAATTAAAATGAAAATTTTGCGTGTTCCGGAACGCATCTATAATACGTCAGACGAAAGTTAATGTCAGTGTGGAAGTTTTAACACAAATATGTATATAATACTTTCAATTGATATTTTGGTGTTAATTTGTAAAATAAGCTAAGTGTAGTTAATATATACGTTAGAATATAGTCTTTGAGATAGTTTGCAGTATTTTTTTTCCTAAATTCTTCAGTTAAATAGTATTAAATTGTTTTATAATGTAACACTGTGATCTTGTTATGTTAACAATCCATCATTTTATATTGTAAATGCTTTAGGTGTGTGTTCAGAGTCGATAGGCTTCTCTCCCTAATGATCGGGAGAGATGCCACGTTGTTGTGGTGGGGGAGCTCGTTAGCGTCCGGCAGTTCAGCCAGGCGTTAATTAAGGCAATAGTAGCCCAGTGGTAACGTGGCGCTCATTTAGGAAACCGAGTGAAGCTGCTTCAAATCCCGGGTCTCGTACCTCTGATATTTTCTTGTGCGAATCATTTTTAACATGATTACCACTTGCCTTACGGTGAAGGAAAACATCGTGACGAAACCTGCATGTCTGAGAGATCCTAGCAAGTTTTCGAAAGACATGTGAAGTCCGCCAACCCGCACTTTACCAGCGTGGTGGATTACGGCCTAATCCCTCGTTGTTTCTTTCCGTTGTTCGTTGATGTAATACCTATCATATTTTTCGATTCCTATACCTTTTTATAATTGAATATTTTATTTTATTTATTTAAAAAAGTACACTAACAACACACATATTGAAACACTCGTATACATTTAGAAAACATTAATCATCAATCAGATATGTATGTCTTTACAAGTGTACCTAACATTCGCTATAATAACATAATCAAAAGTATACATAATCATAATAAATCCATAATATATAATTAACAAATACATTCAAACACAATAACAAAGATTCATAAAAGTCAACACCTGTCAGCTAAAATAATTAATTTAAATAATGTAAAAAAAAGAAAAGTCAAATAATATACCTAAGTCAAATAAAAAATCGATCAAATAATAACTACATGTCCAATTAATCAGGTGAGTCAATGGAGTCAAAATAATTCAAATTAATTAATACAAATTCAAGTTAAAGGTTATCAAAATAACTAAAATATCAAAATAACTAAAAAAAGTATACGGTTTAAAGCTAAAGCACTTGGCGTCCGTTAATATATAAAGATGCTGGCATAAATTTATATACTTTTGAACTGTAATTGCAAAGTACTTCGTAGCCCCTTAATTTCCGTAGGGCAAACTGGCCCGTTACCGAAACTCGCGTAAAGTATGGACATGGCATTTAATTATCAACGGGTATAAACGGCTGTTGACCCAAAACACCCAGTAATAGACATTTTTGCGTTTTTTTTAACATGAATATGTTCAAATACTGTTTATTTTATTAATTACTGAAAAGAAATAAATATGAATAAGGTTAGAGATGTAGTTATGTCCAGGATTCGATTTCTGACTTTGCCTGAGTTGAAATTTTGAGAATAGAGGCACTTAAAGTTTTATTTCGTTTCAGTTGAATAGATTGTGTTAGAATAAACTTGATTTGTTGAGTTCTGTCTTATTATTTTTTGGAATACTACTAATATTAATCTTTACCAGTGTGTCGTGTTTCCAGTCATGTTGGACTGGATGTTATTGTTCCAGCAAAAAATTCATAAAAAAAAAAATCTTACATTTCTAAGACTTTTTTATGAATGACAACATGTGACACAATAGTTCTTTATTATTTAATATACAAGTATATCACGTTCCACACAGGGACTATATAGAAATATACTCTTTTGCTTGTGTATATAGATTGAATATGTATGTTTGTATATAAACATCGTAAATTGAGTATACTAGAATTAAATATTATTCCAAATTTGGAAAAGTAATTACTGCGTTTCTAATTACAGTAGCAAAAATAGGGATCTATGGGGTTGTGAGTACGGTTTTGCATAAATTATACAATTGGTTTTAATTTCACCCACAGGGTCGACGCTTTCAATAAAGTGTTTGGGTAATTATCTACTGTACGTTTGTTTAAATAAACTGTACTTCGAATTCGGATTGCTGAATATATTGTCTAACTATATGTTCTATCTTATAACTACCATATTGATGGTTATCTCGTCTGTGATGCTGGACAATGTTGACAGGTGTCTCAATTTTAGGGAAATTCGGTGGAAAAATTAGATAATCCCACTTCAAAATCCTCCAACCTTATTTCTCGGTCAACCTTGATTGCCAAGTGTAAGTAGTTTTTAAAGCGTTCATTTAATTATGTATTTACATTATCGTTTTCTATTTGATTACTTAAAAATATGAAGAATTATAAAAAGCTTCTATCCTTTTTATAAAAGTACATAAAGCCAATGAAAGTTATTCAACGATTTTCTGCCCTTTAATTTCTTTTACCTCGGGATGACTGAGCGCCGCTAAAATATCTGAAAGAAAGTTGGTGCGACAAGAGCTACCTTTCTTCAGATTATGTAGATTGACTAAAATATTTTAAAATTTTCAAACATTCAAAGCAAATTATTCGTCTGAAAAGTTTTACTAGTGAAAAGATAGATGAAAATTAAATTTCAAAAATATAGAGATAGTTTTAGTAACTTCTGTCAAAACATACATAATTAGTAAGAAAACTAGGTATTGTGGGTTTTTGAGTCTGAACTTTTGGGCCTTAATAGTTATTGGGTTTTTCTTTCAACATACTTTCAGTAGCATGCTGGTAACTCCAGCCAGGAAGTTGATAAATAACTCTTAAAATTCTAGGTCTAGGCCAAAGTTAGGTGAAAATGGAGGAATTTTAAATGGTAAAATGGAAATGGTAGTTTTTATACTAATAAGAAGATAAATATTTAAATTACAAGTATGAATTTTCATACAAACTTATTTCATCCTCTTTCACCTCATAGGGTTTAACGAATATACAGGTTCAGCTCTTTTTGAAAATGATTTACGATGATGATGATTTATACGCCTTTATACAAGCTGACCCGACAGAGATGTGCTATCAAAATTCTAACAAGTTTCTTTGTGGACTTTGAATCCACACAAAAATCTTTTAAAATAGCACGTCAACTTTTTAGTGATTTTTTTTAATTTTCGGTACTTTTTTTTAATTCTTGTTCCTCAAAAATCTTATTCACTATTATGAATATATTAATAGCGAACGAATAGTATTTTATTCTTATCTATATATACATTGATTTAGAACAAACATAACATAATGATTTCTGCATACATTTTCTTTACTGAGCTACTATCAGCATCCAAACAGATGTAAAATGACCAAAAACTCAGATTAAAATCAAAGAAAAAGATCCAAGGTCCAATTAAATAGACACTTTTAGGCAATCATAATTATAATGAACGATGTATAGGATTCAGTTGGAACAAGTTTCTTTTGTTATAAATGAATCCAATTACGAATAGCCTGTCAGTTTGGAAAATTAACACCTGTAATATTTTGTTTTGTGTGTTTCCCTTGATGATATACTATTCGGTTTGAACGTTAGTAATTATAAATACATTGTCACCTAGTTTTAAAGTTAAAAGGTAAAAAATGTATAAAACATTTTATAGTAGATTAGTTGTCTCTTGGCTCAACTTCACAGTAGTAATATCCTGAAAGATACGTGCATATCTATTATATACTATATATAATGAAATTCTAACTAAGTCGACTCTGTACATTTTATTTAAATCTTATTGAAATAGTCATTATTATCGACACAGAGGCCGAATCTATAGTTTTTAGAATTTTTGTCTGTCTGTCTGTGACCGCATCACGGAAAAACCACTGGAGGGATTTTGATGAAATTTAGTATGATAATAGCTGGTTATCCGGATCTACATATAAGATACTTTTTACTGCGGGAAAATATCTTATGTCTGAGAAATCTATACTAATCGTTAAAACGTATCTTGGGACGAACCCGAGAGGAGCGAGAGTGAGTTGCTAGTCGTATATATATTATATAATAATGTCCTCCTGACCGATTCCGGCCACGGCGGCCAATCTCATTGAGACCAGCCAACTGCGCAGGAGATATTATAGTGCACGAGTGTACGCGCAGACACAAGTGCACTCTCTATTCCTGTCACTCTCATACTCCGGTGGGACGACTACTCGACACGACCGGTGAGAGTTAAGGCGCAGGACCGACGGCTTTACGTGCTCTCCGAGGCACGGGGGTGAAACGCCGCCAACTTCCCAACTCCGGGCTGCTACTGAGGCGTACTATACAGAAAGACTCAATAACTAAACTTGGCCCGACCCGGGACTCGAACCCAGGACCTCAGGATGTACAGCCGTACTTGCTAGCCACTACACCACCGAGGCAGTTCATATATTATATAATACATGTTCGTTACCTTATATACTTATGAATCTATAACCTTCGATAGCTTTAAGTTAGACATCGGTCGGTTGCGTACCTGTTTTTTACTCCAGCTCATAATAATTAATAACTCAATTTCATACAAATCCATTCAGCCGTTTCAGCTAAATGACAAAGATATGTACATACATACGTACATACACAAACTTTCATTTTCATATTTATAGTAGTAGTCCGATTGTCCATTTAAATTAATGTCTAACGTGTAAAATGTTCTTTTTTATCGATTTTAATCGGAGGTATCGAATACAAAAATCAAAGTCATTAAAAAGCCCGTTAAATATAAGAAAAATTGCAAGGATCATAATTTTCTCGAATATAACGAACACGGTGATATATTTTCTCCCAATCACATTAACGGAGTAGCGAAGTTCCATTTTATGACTGTAATTAATTTTAGAATATGGGGACATTCTAAGCTATTGTGTTAGATTTATTGATATGTACTCGTAACTCTAAAATTTATGTGTTTTTAAAACTTTTAAAAATGACGTTTTTAAATAAAAATAGCTTTAATTTACTGTATTTAAATAAACAATAAAATAAGTAATTTAGAATATATGTATTTATTATTTACTAGCAACTCACCCTCGCTTCGCCCGGGTTCGTCCCTAGTTACGTTTTAACGTTTAGCTCAGGGATGAGATATTTTTCCAAAGTAAAAAGTATCCTATATGTTGACAGACAAAAATTCTAAAAACTATAGATTTGGCTTCTGTATCAATAATAAAGTTTATTTCAATAAGATTTTCCAAAAAATATTTAATGTACAGATTCGGCTTAGTTACAATTTTATTATATGTATAGATTACTATAAGTGTTAGGTATGTACTATAATTTCTACTCGTATTTGTTAGATTGTCCTTCTATCGTACAGAAATGATCATCAAGCACTTCTCGTGGCATTATCATAAATCAAAATGTCACTAGGTATGTCTGAGTCAAGCGATAATGTCTTGTTTTAATAATGTAGCGTATTCAAACCTTTTAATATTTCCTGTCTAAAATGAACCTGCTACCACTCGTAACAAGAGCTACCACTGCGTCATATATCACATAAAGAATAATCGATATTCTTACATAACCTATAATTATTAGCAGTACAATAGCTTTTTCCTTTGAATAACAAAGTATTATTCATCTTGAAAAGAAACGCCGCACAAAGGGACGCGTTCGAAGTTTGTTTCATATAGGGTAATTCAATTTCTTAATATAATGTTATGTTATAACTTCGTTTTCTGGTCACAATTACACTATTTAATTACGTAAAGCCTGTTTTTTTTATTTGTAACTTATTAATCGACTTCCAAAATTAGGTAATAATAAATAAATAAGTTGGGACACAAACACAGCATCATCTAGTTCCATGGTAAGCTACGAGGCTAGTGTTATAGGTACCAGATATATGATACACTATACATATATAACTTTAAATACATAAATATTATAAATATAAACACTCATGACTGGAGTACACACATCACACAAATGAGTGTCCCCAGCGGGACTCGAACCTGCGACCGCTGGCACAGCAATAATACCACTACAAACTGAGCTGAACGTATCGTCAAATGTAATAATAATAGATACTCATTGTTCTAGTAATATTTTTTTACTAATAATTGTGAATCAATTTTTTTAATACTTTTTGTTACGTAAACACCAATAAAAATATCGCAACAATTTTGATTTCCATCCAAAGTATTTAAGTAGAAAATATGTCAGCGAGCAAACAGGTAAAGGACATCGATAGCATCTTCCTATAAGGTAGACGGGGCAAATAAATACCTTATCCCGACCGAGAAGAGCAACGAAATGTGGCTTATCTTCGGAGATAAAAGAAAAACTTTCTAGTTCCCCCTCAGAGATTCCAACGCCATTGTCTCCGATTGTCCTAATTATATAAATAAAAGTTTCCGGCGAAGAGCATGTTTTTGAGAAAAAAATCAGCTGATACAAGCGTTACTTTTGTGTAATCGCCGCTTTGATGGAGTTCCTAACTTTTTTAGATATAACAAAATGAATTAACGGACGTCCTGTCTATTGTCTAATCGGATTCTTGATCTCGCCGCCGTTGTTTCAGAACGATGAAACATTGAATTAATGACTGTATTTTTAGGATTTCGTTGCGGAATTGTGCAAATGGAACCTTTATGGTGTGGCATCTGTCTAATTACTATCGTTTTTTAGCTTTATTTTTTAATTCAATATTTGGATTTAATATGTGAAGTCTTTGACTTGTAATGAAAAATATTCTAAAAAAAAAGGTTAAAAAAAAAAGGAGTAATATTACTTAGCACAATTTTCTGTAATCAAATGTAAATTTATGTAGTATTTTTATTTTGTTGATAAATACGCAACCCGCGGTACCCAGGTTCGACTCCCACTTGGCTGTTTTTTGTTTACACTCTTCCCAATGAATGACAATTCTTATTTTTATTTACTAGCTCACTTTTGTTCTTCGCAACTGATTGACGTCATCATGTTGAAGGTCAAGCAAGACAAAATGAATGGACACGTCTAAGGATCTACCGGAATATTGTAATGGGCTTATACTTTTATATTGGTATACTTTCATCTATACTAATATTATAAAAAGGTAAAATTTGTGAGTTTGTGATTTTGTGAGATTGTAGGGGGTAATCTCTAGATCTACTGAACCGATTTAGATGAAATTTGATAAGAAGATGTTTGAGACCCTGGGAAGGACATAGGATATTTTTTATCCCGGAAATCATCCCTTAAGGGAGTGAAAATGGGAATAAAAGTTTGTATGGGGAATCAATGTAGGGACGAACCCGAGCGAAGCGAGGGTGAGTTGCTAGTTTTTTATATGCGCTTAGTGTAGAATGTAATAGAAGAAAAAAATAAGTTTATAGATTTTTTTAATTATTATTACGTATGTGTCTATTTCAAATCTATTTAAAAATGAATTGAATTTTAATGCAACAACGTTTTTACTAGATTTTCTTTTATTAGTATTAAAATATAGGAAAAAAAAGTATTTCAATCACTAGAGATTTAGCATGTGCATAGAAAACTCGAAAACTCGCTCGAGCAAGAGGTCATATAACAACGCTCTTTGTGTAGTAGATGTTGATAACAGCTTTATAACATTAGTATAGTTTATATACTTTTAAGTGAACCATATAAATAAAATAAACAATTTTATAATTTCAATTTACCACATCCTAAAAAAGATGGCCACCATTCCCGCTGTGCTGTCATCACAAGCGGACGTGTTTAGCACTTTCTTCCTTTTATTGGACATTTCGAATCCAGAAATAGGAAAAGGGATTTCATTTCATGGTATCGTAAACACGCAAATGTTTAGTTTAGGTGTTTTAATTTCGTGTATTGCGACGTGTGTGGCGTGTTTTGATATTGGCGTAAATGTTCCGAGTTCTTTTTGTGTTTCAGATGAAATAAATATAAGTATACGTGACGAGGGACGTTTTTCTTAAAATATTTAATTTATTTTCATTTAAAAATACATACTTGTCAAGCGAATAGCAATGAACAATAATTATTTGTATAGAAATTCAAAATTCAAATCCTAAAAAGCTTAGACATGGATTCAAAACCTTTGCTGAAACAAAGGAGATAAAACTCTCTTATTTACTACCCAATTTTTGTCAATAATCTCTCAAGATACAGTTGTTCCTAATCCTAACGTCGTCAATATTATACGTGCTATTAAATATTGGTGTTGAGCCTTTGAAAATGTCGTAACTGATGCCCTTACCATGTAAATACAAGGATGTTTTTCGTCCAAGTGGAAATAGATAAACATTGATTGAAACTTTGTTCTTTATACACTGTTGAATTTAGTTGAGTGGGTTTTAGGATAGATTGTTGTTCTTTGTTTTTATTTAACCACTAGTGACTCACCCTCGCTCCGTTCGTGTTCGTCCCTAATTACGTTAACGTTTAGCTTAGAGATGAGATATTTTCCTGCAGTAAGAAGTATCCTATATGTTGACCCGGATAATCAGCTGTCATCATACCAAATTTCATCAAAATCCCTCCAGTGGTTTTTCTGTGATGCGGTAACAGACAGACAGACAGACAGACAGACAGACAGACAGACAGACAGACAGACAGACAAAAAATCTAAAAACTATAGATTCGGCCTCTGCATCGATAATAATGTCTATTTCAATAAGGTTTTCCAAAAAATATTTAATGTACAGATTCGGCTTAGTTAGAATTTTATAATATGTATAGATAATGATTGTTCTTACAATATATGCATATCTTTATTGTATAATCATTCCGGCTTGCGTTTATTCATAATTGTTCATAACATATGGGGTCACTTGGAAGGTTCTTAACTATAGTTGGATCCGGTAGGTGGTGCTATTGTCGAAATTCAGGTTTTTTTTTTAATTTTCCGACCCAAAGACCTCTCTCTGTAGCAAGACAACTTCTGCCTACCGGTTCCGTTTGTACTATTATATTTCTAAACTAGCGTTTAACCCTCGCTTCGCTCGAGTTCGTTCCTAGATAAGTTTTAACGGTTAGTATGCAATAGACTTAATTTTATATGATATATAACCTATAGCCTTCCTCAATAAACAGGCTATTTAATGCAAGAAGAATTTTTTAAATCGGATTAATAGTTCCTGAGATTAGTGCCTTCAATTAAACAAACAAACTCTGTCTCTTTATATAAGTAATAATATAGAAAAAGACTATATCTACTATACGTATTTATGTAGACAGTTTGAGACAATTAGGTAAACCTTCAATATTATAACCTAAGTCTATCGTGAGACTGATCCCACGGACAAACTGTGCAAACAGTTTTGTGGGTCCACTTATGTAAAAATGCTGTACTAGTACATACTATAATAATCTATACATATAATAAAATTGTAACTAAGCTGAATCTGTACATTAAATATTTTTTGGAAAATCTTATTGAAATAGACATTATTATCGATATAGAGACCGAATCTATAGTTTATAGAATTTTGTCTGTCTGTTACCGCATCACGGAAAAACCACTTGAGGGATTTTGATGAAATTTGGTATAATGATAGCTGGTTATCCGGGTCAAGATATAGGATACATTCTACTGTAGGAAAATATCTCACCTCTGAGAAGTTTATACTAAACGTTAAGACGTAAATAGGAACGAACCCGAGCGAAGCGAGGGTGAGTCGCTAGTCAAATAAATAAAATAATAAATAAATAAAATTAATGACAGACAAAAGACAAGGAGCAGATGTAGTGTAGAAAGTTAATAAAATGATCCATAAAGAATTTTCAAATTAATATCACTCTGTTTGTGTCTTAATAAAAAGAATAAGATCCAACTCGTTTAATCTACACGCTTTCTGAGAAAAAGTTAGATAACACTTTTTACTGGCTTGTTCGTTTATTATTAAAAAAGTTTCAAGTAGAACGCGTTGCACTCTGGATTCTGAATTCTAACCTGAAAAAGTAGAAATAAAAATTCATAATCTCGTTCTTGTTGCATTATTAAACAACGAATTCTACTCAAGTTTTCTCATATTTCAAAGCTTAATGCAAAAAAAGTGCATTACGTGCAACATATTTCTTAAGCTTTCATTTTTAATACTTATTTAGATCTTTTATTTTATCATTTTTTGTGTACGTTTAAGAAGAAAGTATTTATATAAAATATTCGCTTAAGCCATTTAAGTTAATTTGATGTCAATTATCATGATTAAAATTAAATAATATATAAACTGCCTATCACTTATAATAAATCGTTAATATTTTATATTGTCCCTAACACTAAAATATTTTTTCGTGTTAATGTTTATAATATAATTCTGATCTATTATTTATTATATGAAGATTGACAAACTAAAAAATTCGCTTTTACTGGTAACCGTTGAAGAGTTCCACTATCCGCACTATCAGATCACGTCGAAGATACCATTTTACTGTACTATCATCAGAAATATAAACGCTTGTAAAGTTTCAAGTCGATATAACAATTAGAAGTACATAAAAAAGACAGATTAGATTTGATAACGTACTTCAAATCACATGGTTTTCAGGGTTCCGTACCCAAAGGGTAAAACAGGAGCCTATTACTAAGACTTCTCTGTCCGTCCGCCCGTCTGTCTGTCTGTTCGTCTGTCACCAGGCTGTATCTCATGAACCGTGAAAGTTAGATAGTTGAAATTTTCACAGATGATGTATTTCTGTTGCCACTATACAACAAATACAATAAATGTGATTTTTTTGCTTCATATTGATAATGGCAACAGGTAGACGCTTGAAATATTCATAGAATATTTAGTTATATATTCACTTTAAAATGCCTAATTAAAATAAAGCAAATATTTAAGAGGGGCTCTCATACAACAGACATGATATTTTTGCCGTTTTTATATATTATGGTTAGGAACTCTTCGTGCGCGAGTCCGATTCGCACTTGGTCGGTTTTTTTTTTGATTTTATCGAACACGATATATATTCTGTCAAAGAAAATTTAATAGGACGACATCGGGACTTAATTTAATGGAATACAATTTAAAGCCGTCTCCTAAAAATCGGTGAACATACATAAAAAAAATACATACAGACGAAAATAGAAACTCCTATTTTTTGGAAGTCGTTTTAAAATAAAACACTTATGTTTCATTTTTAGTCCAATTACGTAGGTGGTATTAAAATACAAAATTAACTTTGTATTCTTATCCTAAAGCAATTAATACTCTTTACTAATTAAAAATTAATCATTCTAAAAAAAATTAAAGAGTCTATAATATCAACTTAAGAAAATTGTACATTTCGTCTACATTGTTTATTGATTGTAGAGATAGTGCTTCGAATTCTTAAGAAATTGAAAATATAAAAATAACTGTGTCGTTTTCTGAATTCATACGCTTCACACGTATATTGCACTTAACCTTTTTTTAAACGTTGGAAGATGCATTACTACTTGCACACATACAAGTGGTTACGTAAGTCTCGCTGCCCAGAAAAGCCATTTCTACCCACTAAAACCAAATGGAACCTTCCCTTTCTTAATACCAGAGAAGTACCAGGAGCAACCCGCATGGTATACCGACCACCGAAGTGGGCAACCTACCAGTGTTCCTCTCAAGTTGCCTCAAGGCAAGTTTATCTCACATTTGACCAAATTTTAATTTTTCCTAGAATAAATTAATATAAAAAAAAACAAACTTAAAAACAAGCTTTTATATCATGTAAATTGTGTAATGTAATAAATAGGTGTGATTTAACTCAAAGTTTATTTTTTTATTTTTAGCTAGTCATATTCTTCCCAGCAAACTTTCATTTGATATCCAGAGTCCGCCATGTTGAATTTAGAATGATGTCACTTATCTAACCATGCATTGTCATCTAAATTAATGTTTATGCAAAATTTCAGCTCAATCGGTTCAAGATAACTGCTTTAAAATTCAGTTGCAAGATTTGACCCCAACAAACATTCATACAAACATTGCAAGTTAAGTAAAAAAAAGATCGTAATGGCGCAGTAAACACATAACTTAAAAGTAAAATTTTAGCAGCTGAATAGATTTCATATTATCAATATTTTCGTAGCAATTATTGCTCTTTAATCTCTTACATATTTCAGAATTCTTACACTTTGAACGTTATACTGGTATGATATTCTACAGGTGTAGTTCGTTATTTCTATAAGACATCAGGGACTTGAGTTAAAATGTTCAAAAGTTGGTGGAAAAACATTTTATTTAGATCTTTATGTAATAAAGAAAATGAAAAGAATATCTAATGCTATCTCTTCATTTCACAGAATATATAATACTTTTATTTTATCCAGTTGTAGGCAAATCCAACAAACAGTAATAATTCATCGCGTTTTGCTTCACGCTAATGCAGACATAAATGAAATTGCGTGGGCGATTCCCAATGCTTGTGGCTATACTTTGTATTAATTATGAGTGCAATAATAAGGCAAATTGTTATTTTTAAAATATTTATTTATTTGTACACGAATCCCGTGGGATTTAAAGGCGCAACATCTAGTATTACACAGTCGCAATTAGTATATCATCACACTACATTCGTTTCATATAGGTATATAGGCAACGGTAGGAGACTAGAAACGCGCTCGCTTGGGAATACAGTGAAGCGGATCCAAATCCCGGTTTTCGCATGTCTGATATCTTTATGTGCGAACCATTGCCAACATGATTACCACTTGTCTTACGGTGAAAGAAAACATCGTGGGGTAGACTGCATGTCCCAGATATCCTAGAAAGTTATTGAAAGACGTGAAGTCCCCAAACTCGTGCTTGGCTATAAGTATCCCTCTTGTATTGAAGGGAGGCCCGTGCCCAGCAGTGGGACGTTAAAAAGGGTTGAATATATGTTTAACATATTATTACCATAGCAAAAGTTAGTATTTTAGTAGTCTTAATTGATGAAATACAAGCAAAATGTAACAAAGCATTGTCAATTTTAAACATAACTTGCTCAATGTTTCGTCGACGCGGCCAGGCGTGGAAGTCAAATGAATTCTGAATACAGTTGTCATTGTTAAGGATGTTCACATACTGAGTATCTTATTCATTACACTGTTTTATTTATTAATACTGCTTGTTACAATTATATAAAGCTAATAATAAACTACTATATTGATCAATGTTTTATTGATAAATAAAGCAAATTGATATATTAATATCTAACTATCATTATACTATTCTAATATACCCACATTTTCACGATGCTCTGATGAAGACTTGCTTACCGATGAAGACCATACCAACCATAGGGTTGCACGTTTGTACCACGAAGAGGGTCACCTGGATTGCTAATAAGACCCCCCCCTCCCCCCCAAATATACAGTGAACAAAAATGGGGTTGGTGCTAATGTATTCTTGGGTATTATTAATTTGGCTGTAAAATATTCCAGCCTTCTTTGCTTATAAGGAACTATCTTCCGTCTATTTCGTTATTGTTTGCGAGAATAGTTCCATTTTATATATTAAAACTATCAAAGTAACCTTTATATTTCACAATTATAATATAAATAAAGTACAATATAAAACTTTTTGTTTTATATTTTATTTACATTGTTTGTAAAAGGCTTTAGCTGTAGCTTCTGAAAGCGCATTAAATATTCGCGCGGAGTGTCTGGTGCGGGATGCACAGGGACTGGCGCGTGCGATGACTAGGAATTTCATATTTAATATCAAACGTTTCTTTCTAATTCTAAGAGCGGACGAAGAATTTTGTTTTTTTCTCCATTTGTTCTTAGGTTATGTTGGTGAAGATATTCGGTTGCGAGCGTAAATTGTAGGATTACCGCTTGTATACATACAGTACACATGAACACACGGAAATGAAAGTAAGAACCGACATTACAGCGATGATACCGAACAAGAAGAAGAAAATCTAGGAATTGCGACCGTATTTCAGGATACTATTGCTACTGTATTTATATCTATACATTAAATAAAACTGTAGAGGTCGAATGTCTGTACATAGAAAAAAATGTTAAAAACCTAGTCAAGGGAATGTAAGAAGAGAAATAGAACAAATCTAGATTTTTTTCAATTTTTTTGTTTCTCTGTCGGTTTGTCTGTTTGTACGGGCTAATTTCCGACACTGCTGGACTGATTTAAATGAAATTTTGCATGGTGGTACCTTATATCCCCGGTCAACATTTTAGATACTTTTCATCCCGAAAAATTAAAGAGTTCCCGTGGGATAGTTAAAAAATTATAGTAACTTATACAGATTAGTACACAAAAACTACTGATTGGATTTAATGAAACTTTACAATAATATAGTTCATACATCAGAATAACATATAGGCTACTTTTTATACCGGAAAAATGTACGGTTCCTGTGGGATAGATTTGTTTTTGTTTGTCTAGAGGCGAACCCGAGCGATGCGAGAGTGAACCGTTAATTTACAAATATACTCGACGCTCAAATAGAGGACATAGTGTATATTTCAAATTTGATTATAAGCTTTGGTATAGGCCCTGATTTGACTTTTTTTCTAAAAATAGAATCCGTTAATACAAAAAATGTGCACTGTTTAAGAATACGAGGGAACAAAAGGGAGTTAGGAATTTGAAAGGGAATAGTGCAAATGCTCAAAGAATCACAGGATTTATTATGATCGTATAACACGTAGAGTGTATTGAAAATAAATTTTCTAAGCCAGAAATCGAACCTGTTATTTTTGATAAAAATATCCTACCTTTGTGTTAATTTATTCTAACATCCGATGTCGCTAATAACGATCAAATTCTTTGTTCTTTTAAAAATAGATTCCTTTGCGCATTAATGCTATTCTTTATCTTTGTTTTCATCTTCAATCGTTATCTTCACCCACTTGAAGAAATAATTTCATATATTCAGTTTTAGTATACTTTAGTAAATCTTAATTAAGATGATTATGAAATTCACTTTTACTATATTTACTTTGGTAAATCTTAATTAAGATTGAATTGACTCATTAAATAACATATTTAATGGTAATTTATAAGAGTAATAAAAACTTAAAAAAAAAAAATTAAAACCGACTTCCAGGCACTGAAAAGTAAAAAATAACTAAACAGGGGTTTTCATTTAGAATAGATACCTAATCAGATATTTTCGAAGTCGGTGCCAGCCGATACAAATCAAAGCACACCGACTTCGAAAATATCTGATTAGGTATCTATTCTAAATGAAAACCCCTGTTTAGTTATTTTTTACTTTTCAGTGCCTGGAAGTCGGTTTTTATTTTTTTTTTAAAAGTTTTTATTTTTCTATTTTTAGTGTAGACGTAATAAGCAAGTAATTTGTAAAAAGAAAGATTTTTAATAAAAAAAATCATATTCGATTAAGCCATTTATTTAAAAACCGCTTGACCGATTTCGATAAAATTTATATGGGACCACCGGGGAAGAATACTCTTTGAAACAAAAAAAGAATTTTCCAAATCGGTTCAGCCGTCTTCGAGTAATCCGTGAACATACATAAAAAAAAGGAAGAAAAAAGATTCCGACGAATTGAGAACCTCCTCCTTTTTGGAAGTCGGTTAAAAAATCAGTGAAAATGATTTTTGTCATGAATAATGAAAATGTCAGGGTTCAAACATACTAAGTTCAATAAATACGGTAAATTGGCAATTAAGCAAATCTTTGTGGCATCCCACGTCTATTGATATCAATAATTATTTTGGTGACATTTTCATAATAATTATTGGTATTTACTCATTTATTAAAATATATTTTGGTTTCTTTTGAATTGAATTGAAAAAGCGCACTATTTGATTACATTCATAAGCTTTAAGCTTTTTATATCAAACAAATTACACCTGGATATTGAACAAACTGTCAAACGAATCTATAAATGTATGTAATTAAAAGTAGATTTTAATAAAACTAAAATTTGGAACCTCGTCAAACTAATATCTGTAGAACATAAAAATATCTTGAAAAATATTTGACAATGAAATAATAAAAAAACGAAGCGGAATAATAAAATCTTGATAGCTAATTTAGATTTTACGATAGACTATGATATGCGAAATAAATTACACTTTTTCATGAATAAATTTAAAAGTTACAGGCATGGCAATAATTTATTCAAAAGTCATACATTTTTATGTTCCACATGTTTCTCGATTATATTGTGTTTGATGTTTCTATGTGCTAATGAGATCGATCACCACCATTATGCGAGTTATATTGAAATTGAAATAAAAATATTCTTATGTAATAAATAATAAATATATTTAGATTTTCTCTTTGATACTATACGTGTAGGATTTCTTACAATCAAATGTATAAAATAAATATTTACGTTAAAATGTTTAGGGAGGAGGAAAAAGTAATACATCCATTCAATTACTGTGTCTTTTTAACATTGAGTGAGTTTATTGTATGGCTTCTACCTAATGTCTTTTTCAAGGTTTTCTATTTTCTTAATAAGGTAGATATTTTGTTATCAACTGATTTTTTAGATGATAATTAATTATTTTGATGACACGTTTGGCTTAGTTGCTGTGCCAGCGGTCGCGGGTTCGAATTCCGCTGGGGGCATTCATTTGTGTGATGAGCACGAACGTTTGTGCTCCAGTCATGGGTGTTTATATTTATAACAAGCGGCTCACTCTCGCTTCGCTCGGGTTCGTCTCTAAATAAACAAAAACACATCTACCCCACAGGAACAGGAACCGTACATTTTTCCGGGGTAATTCCGGGATTCAGTAGTTTTTGTGAACTATGCTTTGCTGTGCCTAGTAAGACTTCCTTACCTCCTTACTTGGTGGCTGGAAGAAATCCCATGAAGAGTCAAAAAGAATGTATAATTGAAAAAAAAAGTTTCTTTACAATGGAATCGAATCTAATAAATTTAAACGAGCAATTCTCGTATATTTATTTATACGGCTCTAACGATTTCGCTGTGGCGTGTGAGGGTTTTCGGGGCCGAAAAATAGATCTAGATTAGTCATATGTCTGGGAAAACGCGTATATTTAAGTTTTCATGCGGTTTCCTTTCGCATTATTCCACGCAAAACATGGTCGATAATTTCTTGCGCTCGGGCATTAGCATCGCGGTCAAGTGGCCAAGGTGCAAGATTGAAAATCACAGGTGTCCGGGTTCGAATCCCGGTCGGAGACAAAGTTTTTACTTTTTTTTTGTATTTATTCAAGTTTCTAGTTTTATTAATCTAAAAATACGATATAACAAAATGAACTCCGAGCAAAGCACGGTCGTCCATTACTGATATCAAATTAAAACCTCTGATATTAGCTGTATTTATTTTAATATCGTGTCTTCTCCATTCTATGCGACATTAGCGAAGTAAATTGTACCAACACGGCACTCTAAGAAGCTAGGCACTCCTAGAAGCCATTAAACAAAGAAATTGAATTGAAAATATGTTTTTATATTATACTTATTATACATTATTTACTGTGTCCCGCTCTAACCAAAATAGATTATACACCCTTCGACAGTTTGAAGTCGTGAAGTTAGAGGGAAGGAATTCTCAAGATTACCAAAGTGTCCTTCCCACATTACAAAATAGTTAGCCCGTCCTCACCTTAGAGTCACGTAGAAATGAAATCGGCGAAGTTTTTCAAATTGTAAATTTTATTCATGACAAGCGTGTTAAAGTTAGTATAGATTTCTCAGAGATGAGATATTTTTCCGAAGTAAAAAATATTCCAAATGTTGACCCGAGTCATCGAGTTATCGAGTCCTATCCGTACATTAAATATTTTTTGGAAAATCTTATTGAAATAGTCATTATTATCGAGACAGAGGCTTTTTTCTGTATGTCTGCCTGTCTGGGAACGCATTACGAGAAAACCACTGGACAGATTTTAATGAAATTTAGTATGACGATAGCTAGTTATACGGGTCAACATATTAGATACTTTTTAATGCTGGGAAATATATCATTTCTGAGAAATCCTAATTAAAACCTAATGGAGCGAGAAGCGAGGGTGAGTCGCTGGTTCATAATATAAAAAAAAATACTATGTGCATGTCGCCTTTTTGTTATTCCTTAATCTAAGGCTTCTAAGAGCGCTAGTTGAAGTTGTGTCGTTAACCCTTTGTACTTTACAACATGTTCACAATAACAGGGTATGATGGCTGGAAGTTGAAGATAATTGTTTGATGCCTTTGAATCTCTGACACTAGCGCTCTCAACTTTCACCTGGAATGTGGGTAATGTAAAATGAAGACGTAAATTTTGTACGAACAAGTATTTATAACAAAATTTTATCTTTGAAATAACCATTTGGAAATTTCAGTCATTTTCAAGATTTTACTCACCGGAAAAATGATGAAATAAGCATATTTTTGTAATTCCTTTATTGGCCTTATTGAAATATGTATGTGTGAAGATACTTTTATAAGTGCATTAACAGGTTATATTTAAATTATTTTTATTACAACGTAAAATTCAAATAAAAATGTCCAGTCATACCTTATTAAAAGTTCTTCTCGTTAAACTTTTATAGCTTTCACATATCGATATGAAAAATTAAAGTGATATTGACATAAATTCGATGTTTTAATTTCACCCAGTCGTGAATGCCGTTGAAATAACTACGCAATCTGCAGAATTTCGGAGAAATGAACGTTGAAGAGACTGTTTGAAATATAACCGAAGTTAAAGCAAAAAATAAAAATGCATTTTTTTAACTGAAGGTGAATATGCCTCTAGAATAAAAATTGTAGGAAAAATTTTACCGCAAAATTTTTTAGTACTCGTATGCTGCGTATTTTTGGATTCATTAGTTTGAAGTTCATAAAGTTGTTTAGATTTGAAATTAAATTATTATTTACTTTGTACACTGCAACGGCATTTTATATTTTACGCCTGCGTTTTAAATTTTCTGTATGGGACATTTGCTAAGTAACTTTTATTTAATTAATGGTTGCATGTAGAAGTAGATAGCTAATAACAATATTAACCTAAATTACTAATTGAAACCAAAAATTTGAAATAAAATTGGTTTTTGGGCAAAATGAAAGATAGTAGGTACCATCAACAAACTACCTATATAATATAACAACGCGCATATCAAACATTTTAAACCGACATCTAAAAAGGAGGAGGTTTTATTATGTTCGTCTGTACATTTTTTTAATATATGTTGAGAGTTGAGAGGGCTTGGCCGAATATTAAACTATATTATATTAGGGCAGATCCCAAGGTGATCCCTTAATTTTCTTTTTTGAAATAGAATATTCATATTATTTGAGAAAATCAGAAAAAACATGAAATTTGAAGTAAGATAACAGTACTAAATAATTAGTCTTTTTTACTTACTTGTAACTGTCATAGAGATTTGAAACTTTGGAAGTCTGCAATATTTCTGATGATATTCATAATACAGTTATTTGATATCATCGAGTAAGTCAATATCACTACATAGTATAAAACAAAGTCACTTCTGTCCGTCTGTCCCTATGTATGTTTAGATCTTTAAAACTACGCAACGGATTTTAACGCGATTTTTTTAATAGATAGAGTAATTCAAGAGGAAGATTTATATGTACAATACATGCATATTATAGATCAGGAAAGCCGAGATATTCAAAGATTTGTATTTCATACTAAACGTTAAAACGTATCTAGGGACGAACCCGAGCAAAGCGAGGGCGAGTCGCTAGTAGTATAATAAAAATATATAAAACATTTAAGTAAAATGAGTATTTACTCACTTTATTCCGAGATAAATTCAGGGGAGTTCTCACATTAAGCATTTCGTACAACTACCAATCATGCCATTAGCTCTGACAAGCATTATGTACAAAACTTTAGTATTTGAGATAATTTCAAGACTCCCTAGGCTCTAATAAAATCAAAACTCTCACCAAATCGATTTACAACCGACGGACCCGCTAACTTCGCACTTTATCTCAACTTACTCTCTTAGCCGGGGTTAAATGCAACTTGCCTGGCCTCTTTGAAACAAGATAACTTATTTATTTTGTTATAAAGCATATTATAAATGAATTATAGCGAATTTTGAAATTCCAAGGAAGTTTTAACGAAAGTGCATTTAGTAATAATATTAGTCTTAGCTTGAAATACAACCATATGACTGATGAAAATTTACCATATATATATTTGTAACGACTGAAAATTTAAAATAGAGGGTATCTCGGTGATTTTCAAATGCGGAAATCAATGAATGTGTTTAGTTTCTTTAGATAATTTAGCGACAATATGCAATATTTTGTATACGAGTAGATGCACATAATTAGCAGTATATATTGGATGATATATGTAATTTTCATTACTAAACGAACTTACATATTAAATTGACTTTCTCTTTCTAATATTTTTTGTGTCGGAAATTCTTGCTATAACATCAAATCTAAAAACACTAACCAAAAATAATTAAGCTTTGCCTTTAAGTAATTAAAGTGCATTACTGATTCTCATCAAACCTGTACCATCTTGTTTGCTAAACAATTTTTAATGTACCAGAAACATTTGAAATACATACAAAACTTTAAAATAAGTGCTGAAACTGCTATACCAGTCACGTATACCGTTAGATCCAAACAATTGAAGTTCAGAGCAAGTTTGAGAGCAATAAATCCCGGCGTCTTCCGGGACTGACCTTATCCTGAGTCTTGCCATCTGCACAACGGTTATTGCTTTATACTTACTTTTGGCTTGTTTATTTTAACGTTTGAAGGTGTTAAAAGGACCCCTTATTATAGTAAAGGTAGTACCGATGTGTATGTACCTGTGCTATTTATATGTGCTGTAAAAAAACTTTATTTACAACTAGCGACTCACCCTCGCTTCGCTCGGGTCCTTCCCTAGGTTGATTCCCCATACAAACTTTCATCCCCATTTTTACCCCCTTGAGGTATGATTTCCGGGATAAAATGTATTCTATGTCCTTCCCGGGATCTTAAACTACCTTCTTACCAAATTTCATCTAAATCGGATCAGTAGATTCAGAGATTATGCCCTACAACCTCACAAACTCACAAACTTTACCTTTCAATATTTGTGATATACATCATTACATAACATACAAGAGATTATACATATATCTAGAGATTATCATTTAGTAATGCAAATGAGATAAAATATCCAAATATGCTTTATCCGATGGAAGCCAAAGCCGTAATTTATAAAATAATATATAGTAACAAATAAATAGACACAAATTAAAAAAAGAAAACTTGAATATACCTACATACATACGAGTATATCTATAGTATCCAATATAAAATATTTCTGAAATAACTTTTTAACTATCTAAAGTTAAATAACACCGTTGTTAGAAATATAAGGTATGAATGATGAAAACAAACATAATATTCTTGGGTAGAATCCTATAAAGTGTAGTTAAAGTTTCGTAGCAATAAATTCACCGTCTCTCGAGACGGGCTTTATTTTGAATCTGGTGAGAATCTAGATAGCGGTTATTGGCTTCTTATTTTGTTTGAACGCTTATATATTTTTAACCGATTTCAAAATAGGAGGTAATCCATTCGGGAGTAAATTTTATGTGTTTTTTTAATGATAATTATGACCTGACTCTTTATCTAGGATTGGCCTTAGATGAAGCAACTTTACAACGGTCAACACGAAATTCTACATATATAGGAATTCAATTATTACAGCCCGTTCAAAAATCGATTTGGCTAATGCATCTAGGGTTGGCTCAAAATGTATAATTTGACTCTTAGAATCGCGATATCTTACGAATGGTAACTCTTAGGAAAAAAAAACATAAATACCATTTTTGTAGAGAATTTTAAGATCTACAACTATGGTTTGAGGTTTTTTTTTGATAAAACTTACCGTTTTCGAGAAAAATCCAAAAAACCTCAAATTTTGACCTTTGACCCCGAATTACTTTTGTAGCACACATAGGACCAAAATTGACAAATCTAGGTTAACCGGAAGTACCCTATAGGTTTTGGATCGAAAACTTATATGGTAGTTTCCGTTGACCTAGAATCACGAAATTTGGCAAAAAGCAAGGTCTTACGGCACAAGTAAGGGGAAAATTCTAAAAAATAAAAAAAGTTGAAAATTAAGGTAAATGGTACTTAAAAGTTTTCGCGAAAATCTAAATTTGCCCATATCTTTTTATCGTATTGACTCAGGACCTTGATTTTTATACACCTAATAGGGACTATAGACCTCAAAATCTGGTATAAATTTCAACTTGCTAGTTTCACCCGTTCTTGAGACACCACCACCACCCGTTCCTGACACACGAACAGACAGATGGACAAGAGAGTGATCTTATAAGGGTTCCTTTTTTTACCTTTTGAGGTACGGAAGCCTAAAAATAATAAGATGATTGAAAATTATGGTAAATCATTAATATTTATGTACATATAGTTATGAATACTGAAGAATAGTATTCGTTTCGCAGCGCTGTAAAACCTTAATTAATGAATAAAATTTAAAAAGTTCATAATGAAAATTATTACTTAAAAAGCCCTCTATAAAAATGGTCTAATATATTTTTTTTGTAAAATGATCAGAAAAAAAGTTATAACGACCAATAGAATTTTTTTTCTCAAAATTTCATCGATTTTCAATTATAACTTCGTTATTTTTGGTTCTACGACTAAAAGTTACTTGACCAAAGTTATAGAAAATTTTACTTGCAACCAAAAATGATTTAACATAATTTTTGTGAGACCTATAGTTTGTCAGATAAACCATAAAAATCATTTGTACCACTTTTTCCAAGATGGCGGCCGTGGGACAAGTGCGGCAACCCCACAAACTTGGATTTAACTTTACACTAACCCCTCCTTGATATCTAAAAAATAAAATTGCGTCCTCTGACAAATGCAACCCCAAATGTAACTTTTCAATGGACTAATACGCGTACAATTATGTTTCAGTTGAATTGAATAGTGCATCTAAACTATGGCTTAGAAACTAAAACTTGGAAAAAATTATATAAATAACTTAATAGTAACAAAAATTTAAAAAAGTTTTTTTTTGACTATTAATTTATATAGTCAGAGGTTATATCTGCAATAATATTCTTATTGCCAAGTAAATAAATAATAAAAATTTCGTTTGATTTAAAATTATATCAGAATATCTTGTTTCTTTGTGAAGCAAAATAGTACCTATCTGTCTTATTAAGCTACATTGGCAGGGTAATGCACCTGGAAATTACCTGGTTTGCCATTTGATTAAAAACGAATTTTGGACTTTTGATCTTAAGTATTTTAATATATTTGTGTACATTAAAATAATAGTATATAATAACCGTTTCTTAACAGCTTGACCTATGAATATTCAAAGTTTAGAGGAGCTTAAACTTCGTGCTGCTTGTGACCCCCAAACTACTTGAATAAGTTTGTCGAAGTTTCTATTATTATTATTGAGCGTAATAAAATAAACAAACTAATAATAATGGATGATAATAACTACTTGAGGTAGACGGACATGTATTTTTAATAACTGTGTAGTTTTACAATTTTACAGTAAGTGTAGTAATTGCCAAAACCGGCACTGCAGAGGCATCAGAGCTATAACAACAAATAATAAAAAAAACCAAAACGGCGAATTTCTAAATGGCCGCCATGCAAATTAAAAAATCTATTAATACATAGTTTTATATCTTTTACGATGGTACGGAACACTTTGTGTGCGATTCCGACTCGCACTTGACCGGTTCTTAATATGATCTGATCTTAATTATTTTTGTGCAAAACCAGAAAAACGTGTACGTTACATAGTAAAATTAAATAAAATGTCTGCTTTTAATAATATTTTCCTATATCTATCCATCTATAGATAAAATTCTGAGTCGAATCTGTACATTAAATATTTTTTGGAAAATCTTATTGAAATAGACATTATTATCGGTACAGAGGCCGAATCTATAGTTTTTAGAATTTGTCTGTAACTCTGTCTGGGAACGCATCTAGGGGAAATCACTGAACCGATTTTTATGAAATTTTGTATGATGATAGCTGTTTATCCGGATCAATATACAGGGTGGATTTTTGAGACGGGACAGTAAGGGCAGGTACCTTAAATACTATAGTTACAGGAAAACGATATCCATCCTAGTTCACTCGTTTTTGTACTGAGCAAGTAGCAGATATCGTGTTTAAAAATACACGTTTAGTTGATATAATTTTATTTTATTTTTATTTGTCGATGTAAATGTGATTTTCTACTTAGGTAGGTAATTTTGCTTCTAGGTACAGTACGCCACGAGACCGGCTTAACAAAAACTAGAAAAATTGTGACTTACCGTAGTTTCTGTACTCAAACTTCAGTTGGCCTCAAAGAATCTTTTGATCACATTAAAAAATAGGACCGTTTGGCAACAAAGAATATTTCGAGTTGATTAAACGTTTTTCCATACAAAATGTATGGGAAAAGATTTTGGCAATTTCTGTCATTTCTAGTACTCAAACCTTAAGTGGTCCCATAGAGTCTTTTGATCCCTACATGAAATAGGATCGATTGACATAAAAACATTTTTTTTCGAGTTTTAGCATTTTTCTCGCTGACTGTACATTTTTTCCAAAATCTGTGAATGCAGTTCAGAATATCTCAAAAAGTTATGGATGGTCTCCTAGGAACGTTTTCCTGTAACTATAGTATTTAAGGTACCTGCCCTTACTGTCCCGTCTCAAAAATCCAACCTGTATATGTACCTACGATACTTTTTACTGCGGGTAAATATATCATCTCTGAAAAATCTGTACTAACCGTTAAAACGTACCTAGGGACAAACCCTAGCGGAGCGAGGGTGAGTCGCTAGTCATATATAAAAATATACCATTTCTAAATAATATTGATAAGAAATATCTAACAAGGCGACCAGTTACACTTCACTTAAACGAGTACTCTGCAATTATTGAGTAAATAATGTCTAGTTTGTCCGGCGCTCTCTTAATTACTGACAATTGTTCTTTCTTTATACAACTGGACAGTGTCTGGAGTTCATTACTGTAATTTATTTTACTAGCAACACAATAATAATTAATTTAGTATAAATCAGAAAGAAAATACTAAAAATATAAAAGGTAAATACTTAAATTTTATATTGTGGGGTTTTGATATTTTTATGTAGTTTTTTTTGTTATGTAATGCTTAAAATATTTATTTATTTATTCTTACAGACTGACAACGTACTGCTTAAACATGTTAGTTTAAATTTGAAGGAATTATATGAGTAAAAAGTCGAGTTATTTTATTTTGTTTTATTCTATTCTAAAAGGAATATAAAGTAGTAGCGATAATTGGATTTACTTTTTATTATATACAGCAATTTATAAGAGAAATATTTGTTGAAATAATATGAAATTGTTTTAATTTGTATTATTCGTGTAAAATCAATAAAATACAATATGAATACAAGTTAATCAAAGGTTGTTTGACATCAACCACAATAGATGTGTAATGAAGGAGAAAGTTCTGAAGTTCAATCCCATGTGAATAGAGACGAGTGCATAATAATATATGTATGGTAGGTATACTTTAAAAATGAATATCAAACTAGAATTCAAAATGCTTACATAGCATTAATTTTATTCTTAGTGAATTATCTTTACATATAAAAATTGTAACTGATCGTTGTTAATCCATGGAAGATATTTCAGAAAAGCTATTATTGGGGTCTTTAATTACCTACACGATAGAACCCAAAACAATGATTTTTGTCTGTTTGTCTGTGCGTTACACTTTCACATTTAAAAAGTTAAAAAGTATCATTATATGTATATTACATACCTAAGTATGATGAGTTGTTGTGGGTTGTATTATAACGTGTTTTCCCGTGGGACTGAGATAATCTCTCGCGGTACTCTACGGGTTGGAGAGTGACCGCGGGAGATTATCTCATTCCCTAGGGAAAACCCGAGCGAAGCGAGCGTGAGTTGCTATTATATGAAATACGTTTGTAAAAATGTTTTTGAAGTTATACTTTTTTGGTACTGTTATGGGTCCCTGGATAAGACCCTTTTTAAAAAAAAGATTTATTTATTACTGAAAACACTTTTAATAACTTGATTAATTAATTAATACAATATTTAGAGGAGCTAATGCTCGCGACCGACGATACTCTCGAACTAAAGTTACTTTTAATTACATGACTTATATATAGAGTACAAATGACAATGGTCAGTAGGGCTTTATCATAAGTAAGCAATAACCCATACAGCCAAGGGGTATAACACCTCCCCCGTTAAAATAAACTTCGGACTTCCTTTTTAAACCGAAGTTTATGAAAATTAAACGTTACATCTGATTGATGGATAAGAGGGTTGTTCTTCCATCTCTAAGTTAGTATTGTCAAGGTTATTTTCATCTTTTAATTCTATATTAAGGCCCAATGATTTATTACATTTTTTATAACAGTATATAATCTTAATACTAATAAAATAAGCTAATACAAGAATAATAATAACCAATATAATTATATTTAATGTAGAATAATGTGTCCCATATTTGATTATATGAGGCATATCTGTATCTATTTCAGTTTCCAATAATTTTCTTTTTAATGATTCTTTTTGAATTGTTAAATTGTCCAAATCAATTTTTTCTAAATTAATATGAGACACATTGTCCTTAACCTTATCTAACTTAAATTTATTACAACAAGTGTCATTAATAATATTATAATCAAAGGTAATTATCTCCGGATGTATATTTTTATTAATTTTTCCAATCAATACAGTGTTTTTATTATAGCCAATGCAGGATTGGGGTAGGCTCAAAATACCTGTTCCCAATAATATATTTTCACGATGTATTTTCCACTTTTGACACTCTATTACTATTTTACTACTTTCAGACTGAATAAATATCCATTTATTATTATTTAAGTTTTTCCAAATATCAACTTTACCATATATAAATTTCGTTTCACACTGGTCGGGAAGTTTATTAATAACCTTTGATAATAATTCACTTTCACAAGTAATCTTAGAATCAGTTGCATATACATTAGGAACGTCGCATATAAAATGTTCATGACTTATAATTAAACAATTATTCAAACTGTCCAGATCAAAATAATGGTTTTTATCAATCGTTATTGCGATATATTTAGTACTAGGGATTATCAGACTGAAGGTCTCTGGGTTATTAACATTATGCGGTGTAGGTAAAGGTATATTATGATATAATTTATATAATTTATTAGACACTAGCGGTATTTGCAATACAAATACTAGTCGTGGTTTCATAAAATAAGATGATACTTTGGAAATATTCATAATAATATGCATCATATTAATTTCAAGAGGGACCGGTAGTTCGAGTCCTTGTGGTAAATATCGAAAAGAATCGACTAGTTCTTTATGGAGCTGTGTCGGTGTCATTATTGCCGGGTGCAGTTTATTCAGACTGCTGAACATTATGGCATTTATAATATCTTCTAATTGAAAAGATAAGGTAAGAAGGGACATTTCAAGATTGCTAAATAACTCGTTTATACTTAACTGTAACTGAACTTTGTCGGTAGCAATAGATATATTTTCTACTACTGAAGAAAATTTATCAATCGCTTCATTTAAATGATATTCATTTAATTGGACCTTTAAAATTGTTTCATTAAAACGGGTAATTATAGAATTCGTTACTAGAACATTTTCCTTAATTAATGATGACATTTTCTCCTCGTTTTTTATTACGGACTCTATTGCATTATTGAAAGCTAGACCATCGTCCTCGTCTAGAGTTCCGAAAATATGCTTCATTACTGAACCAATGCCGGCAAACCAGGCATTACGTTTATTTTTTGTGTCTAATAAATGAGAAATAGAAGAAAACTGTTTTAAAATTTCATTATAACGAAATGTTAATGGTTCAAATATATTATAACATTCTATACTATCCGGTGTTTGATTACAGTTGTTCCTAACTGTATTAATTACTGAATTAATGTTTTCAATATGTGGTTTTATAAAAGATGTATCTACTGGAATTAAAACATTTAATTGTCCTTCAATTATTTTTACATTTCCTAAATAATCAAAATATATGCCGGAGCTTGCGGAAATTCGTTGGATGAATTCCTGTTCCAGTTGGGCGGATACACTGAAAATATTATAACGTGTTAATAATTTTTTAATTTACGTAATTAACCCGATGCTAAAATTAACTAAACCTTAAGTTGAATATAATATAAAAATAAAAATAAAAGTAAACGTAAATAAAGTGTAAAAATTAAAACTTATATCTAACTAGTTTGCAACTTCATAAAGTATTACTAGATCTATCAGCTAGTTTTACTTGATCATAATGGTGAGTAACATGTCGTCTATTGATTAATAGTGATAACGTATTGTTACCAAGAATTTTCACGATTTTATAAGGTCCCTTCCATAAAGGAGATAAGGCCTTCCACATTCTTAAATGGTTTTTTAGGTAAACATAATCACCTATTTTATATTGCTGTGGTTTACTATGAGAGTCATAATAGTTTTTCGAATTGTTTTTAGAATTTTGTATGTTTTGAATTGCCTTTTCTCTTGAGTATTTAAGACGGTTTTGTAGCATCTTTACATATTCTGGATAGGTTGCTCCAGGTGATTCCTCGAAAATAGAATTTGGAATAAAAGGCTTGTGAGCAAACATTAGCTCATAGGGTGTAAAATGAGTAGTGCAATGAACACTGGTATTATAAGCTAACATTGCAGTGTAGACGTAACGAGGCCAATCAGTTTGTCCTTCGTTGACATATGATTTCAGATATTCCTTCAGGGTGGAGTGACTTCTTTCCAGCGCTCCTTGCGTTTGTGGGTGGTAAGGCAATGACCACAACTGTTTAATTTTTAAAAATTTGCAAGTTGTTTTAAATAGTTCTGCTGTAAAATTTGTTCCTTGATCGGTAAGGATCATTTTAGGAATTCCGAACATAGCAATAAAATGAAGAAGACATTCGCTTGTCTCTTCTGCAGTCGTACTACGAATTGGGTAAGCCACAGAAAATTTAGTAAGATCGTCTTGAAGTGTGAGAATGTATTTTAATTTAGCTGTCCCAGATTCTGGAAGTGGTCCTACTATATCTAAGCTAACACGTTGCCAGGGAGCAGTAGAAGTACTAGTTATTTGCATTGGTGCTCTGTTTATTTTTCTTAAGGCTTTATTTTCTTGACATGATTTACAGGCTTTAACATATGTCTCTATATCTTTTCGCATACCTTTCCAATAATACATGTCTTTTATTCTGTTATACATGCGGACAGAACCAAGATGTCCTGCAATGGGTATATCATGATTATCCCGTAATATCTTTTTTATTTCAGTAGGTGAAGGATAAATTATGTTATTATGATATATATTTATTTTTATGTCAGTATTATGGAAAAGATACATCAGCATATTATATATCTTAGTAAATGAATGTTTTTCAAAGGGATTTTTAAAATCTGAAATTGCTATTTCATTTATATTTCCGAATATTAACAATCTATTTCTGGCGTTTTCCAGAGTTTTAAATATTTCGGCATAACGTGATTCATCAAAATGATGTACTCTAGTGAAAAGAAGAAGATAGGTTTTATTGGTTGATTCTATTATCTGGAAAGAATGTAATTGTCTTTCTGCTTCTACAATCTCTTTTGAATTTTCATGGTTACCTAAAATCTCTTCTATATAAGGATTAGATTCATCAAGGTCTATTGAGGTAGGTATTATTATAGTTTTTACGGTAGTTTTCATCAAACTTTCATTATGTTCTATAATTTGTGTATTAAAATTTCTATTTTTTTTCAGATGTTGCTTTGAGAAATGTTGAATAGTCATCAGTAGATGGGCTTATTTCTCGACTTGGTAAGTCAATGGGTTCAACGACAGGTGAACCAATAGGCTCTGCAGTTGGAGAACCAGCAGGCTCTTGCGAAGGTAAGTCAACTTGTTCTGAAGAAGGTAAGTTAATTTCTTCTGAAGAAGGTAAGTTAAATCTCTCTCGTTCTGGAGAAGGTAAGTTAATTTCTTCTGGAGAAGGTAAGTTAAATCTTTCTTGTTCTGGAGAAGGTAAGTTAATTTCTCCTGTATCAGAGAGAATTTCATCTAAACGGAAAGAAGGTGGAGAAATTAGCAATTCTTCTAGATCTCTATCAATATTCATATTTCCTTGTTCAGAAACTTGAGGAGATTCTGGATTCATTTCATTTGTATAAACTGAAACTGGGTTCACTGGGTATCTTGAAAGAGC
Organism: Fabriciana adippe; assembly: GCA_905404265.1. NCBI lineage: Eukaryota > Metazoa > Arthropoda > Insecta > Lepidoptera > Nymphalidae > Fabriciana > Fabriciana adippe. The sequence continues at coordinate 3,298,520 of FR989993.1, forward strand.
ATCAGCATTTGAGTTAACTTTTCCTTTTTTATACTTTATATTGTAATTATATTCTTCTAGTTTCAGTCTCCATCTTACTAGTCTGGATCCTGGATCCTTACAGTTAAAGAGCCATTGGAGGGGTTTATGGTCTGTGACAATGGTGAAAGTATTTCCATACAGGTAAGGTCTAAACATTTTAGTACCAAAAACTATTGCTAGACATTCCTTTTCTGTAGTGCTGTAATTTGTTTCAGCTTTATTAAGAGTACGGGATGCAAATGCAATGGGACGGTCTTTTCCTATTTCTCCTTGAGATAGGATTGCTGAGATGGCGTATTTCGACGCATCACAAGTGAGAACAAATGGCTTGGTAAAATCTGGATAAGAGAGTATAGGAGCTGTTAGTAATTTATCTTTCAAGGCTTCGAATGCAAGTTGCTGTTCATTATTCCAGGTAAATGATGTGTTCTTCTTTAGAAGTGAAGTCAGGGGTTTAGCTAACATGGAAAAGTCTGGAATGAATCTACGGTAGTAGGAAATAAGACCTAGAAAGGATTTTACGTCCTTTGGAGTTTTTGGAGTAGGAAACTCTTTCACAGCTTTAACCTTGTCAGGATTTGGTCTAACTCCTTTGTCTGTAATTATATGACCTAGATAATTTACTTCTTTACGGAGAAACTCGCATTTGTCCGGCTGTAATTTTAAATTGAATTGACGTAACCTGCTGAATACTTTTTGTAACTTCTCTATATGTGAATTTAAATCATAGGAATAAATGACAATGTCATCCAAATAAACATAACAGTGTATACCCTGGAGACCAGATAATACGGTGTTCATTAATCTTTGGAAGGTAGCTGGAGCGTTTTTCAGCCCAAATGGCATCCTCTTAAATTGAAAGTGTCCTTCTGGAATGGTAAAGGCTGTCTTATCAGCATCTTCTGGTGCTATTTGAATTTGGTGAAAACCTGACGCTAAGTCGAGAGTAGAAAAATATTTACTGTTACCTAATTGGTCTAGAATTTCGTTTATTTGAGGAATAGGGTAAGATTCGCCTATAGTTATATCATTAAGTTTTCGGTAGTCTATTACTACACGCCATTTTCTTTCGCCAGAGGCATCAATTTTTTTCGGTACAACCCATATTGGTGAAGACCATGGTGATACGGATGGCTGAATTATATCCTGATCCAACATCTTATTTATCTGTTTGTGTACTTCTTCTTTATGACACTGTGGGAACCTATATGATTTTGTATTAATGGGAATATTGGAGTTAGTTTTAATTTGATGTTTTAGTGCATTTGTATATGTCAGTTGGTCATCCGGTAAATGAAAAATATCAGAGTACTGAGAACAAATATCTAGAAGTTGTTCACTCTCTTCATGATTTAGATGAGATATTCTAAGCGAGTCTAGAACTTGTTCAGTTCTTTCTATTGTACTTTGACAATTGTTTACTAATTTTACATTCTGCGATGGAATTTTTTCTAATTTGAGTTGTAAATTAGAATTCACTTGGACAGGTTCCTCTGTAATATTTAATATAGTAATGTTAACTCTATTGTTAGGTTTCACTCTTACCATGCAATTTGAAATAAGTATTTTATCTGAGATTTTCTTATCCAATATTAATCCTTCTTGGATTTCAGGATTTACTACGGTGCATTCTATAACGGTTTCAGACCTAGGTTTTATTATATAGGTAGGTTCGTGAAACATAAGGTAAGTTTTATAGTTATTTATTTCTAAGCTATTGGAATTATAATTAATTTGACAGTTATATGTCATAAAAAGGTCAGTACCAATAATACCATCATATGGAAGCTGTAATTCGTCAAAAACATGAAATTAATACATATATAGTTGTTACCAATTTTTAATTTTAAGTTTACGTAACCTAAACTTTTCAATGGAGGTTCATCTTTCGAATTTATTCCCCTAACAGAAATATTATTGGGGTAGATTTTTAAGGTGTTTGATAGTGCTGAACTTTTAATAAGGCAAACTGAGGCACCTGTATCTATTAATAATGACAAAGGTCTGGAACTTCCAGAAGTTGGCAATTTAATATGGGGTAAGTATCTATTATTATTATTTGTTATTTTATAAATCTTATTCGTGCCATTTTTAAGATTTTGTCGCGTCCGACACGTTGACGGGACAACTACTCGTTTAAAGTAGGCTGTTGACAGTCATAGTCGATGTCCTCGTTAGGTTTATCCTCAACGGGTTCATAAGTTTCTTCATAAGGGAATGACGTCCCTTCTTCTTCATAATAAGAAGGATTGTCCTCTACAAAATTTATACGAGGTCTATTAAAGTTACTTGGATTTTTATTTCTAAAATGAGGCCTGAAATTATCAGTAGGTCGATTATTTTGATTAATTTGTCCTTGACCTTGAGGAGGTCTTGGGGTAAATGTGTTAGGCGCACTATAAGAATAACGCTGCAAAGGGTTAGAAGATCTATTCTGATCAACCTGCCTAGGTATTTTATTAAAATAATTATTTCTTTGAAAACTATTACTATTTGTAAATTTATTTACTTTATTGAATTTTTTCCTCAGAAATTGCTAAGCTAATTGCTTCATTTAAATTTTTAGGCGATCTACACCTAACTATATTCGATATGCGTGGGTGCAGACCCATCAAGAAGTGATGGAGGGCTAGGTCCTCCATAGCAGCTGTTCTGCCTGGAATCTCTAATTTTTTAGTAGGATTCATAGAAATCTCTGTCAAAAGTTGAGATAAGATCGATTCAATTTTAATAGAAAATTGCGTAACATTTTCCACAGATGTTTGTCTACATTCCTGTAATTCACTAATTAAATGAGAATAATGTTTCCTTTGACTAAATTGAGTTTTCAGAAAATCTTTTAATTGATCATAAGATGTAAAATCTTTTATTGAGGCTGCTATTTCAGCCTTGCCTTGTAATTGGCTCAAAATATATTTAAATAAAATATGTCTTTGCGACTCCGATGCAAGTTCATACGCATTATTACAATTCGTCAAGAAAGAATTTATTGTATCTCTAGAACCGTCATATGGTTTAATAAATTTTAAAAGAATATTTAAATCGATGTCATTTACATTATATTTCTTTTCCGTTTTAGAGACGGCGGGCGAGGGCGCTTTTTCTCCGTCATTAAGCGGAAGAATCGGAATGTCGACTTTTTCCGCCATTTTATATTATTTTAATATTTGATCTGGATAATTTGTTACAAATTATTTTATTATTATATTATAGATATTACAAAAATATAAACTTAATAAAATAAACAAAACAATCAATAATAAAAGAATCAATCAGAAAAATAATAAAGGAGTATAAAATATTCATAAAGTATTATAACTTTAGTTTTAATAAAATATTCGTCAAAATAATATTTATATTATAAGAGTCTGAGATAGTCACAGTATTAAATTTCATATAAGTATTATAATGTCTTTAACGCGCAACTTCCAAGAATTGTTTTTATTGTAATACTATCTATCACTCACGTGTGGGCTACAAGTAACACGAACACGACGCGGGCGGCGACGAGCTGCATTCCTGTAGATAAGGCCAGACCTTGTATGCCAGCCAGCTCAGTGGTCACAGGTTCAAACCTGGCGTCGTTCCGGACGGGAGACGAACACGACACACGTACTAAGGTCCTCTGCCAGTAGACGTAGGCGTTTCACTCTCTGGTGGACGACCTGAATTTTCACTTAACACTTTTTCACAGCTTTTCACAGCTTTTCACAGCTTTTCACAGCTTTTCATAACTTTTCACAACTTTTCACTTTTTATGGTGGTTCCCCACTTTAATTAGAAGTTACGCGGAGCCGAGAGTTCGCGGTCACTTAAGGCACAGGAATTTTCGTTAATCCTGGGGTATTCGGGACTATTACTATCCCAAGGTATCCGGGATTATTAGTATCCCACCGCTGCCACCAATTGTTATGGGTCCCTGGATAAGACCCTTTTTAAAAAAAAGATTTATTTATTACTGAAAACACTTTTAATAACTTGATTAATTAATTAATACAATATTTAGAGGAGCTAATGCTCGCGACCGACGATACTCTCGAACTAAAGTTACTTTTAATTACATGACTTATATATAGAGTACAAATGACAATGGTCAGTAGGGCTTTATCATAAGTAAGCAATAACCCATACAGCCAAGGGGTATAACAGTACGTTTGGAAAAAATTATGAGAGTAAAATTTTTACAATGCGCGCACACACCAACAGCCAAAAAGCGACATGATGAAGTTAGCTGAAAGCGGCATGATGAAGTTAGCTGCATTCCTTTTACAAACAGAGTGTTGTGACATACGGGATGAAATATTTAGCTATTTTTGTTCTGTTACGCCAAAGAGGTATAACTTCTTACGTGCGTACATGAATACACACACTTTTTTTTAAAATCATTAGTTATTATTATTAATTGTTTAAAGCCGTACTGATTTTTGAATAATTACTAATGTTAATCATTATAATATTAGCGATCCGCAGCGTACTCTCAGTAAAAAGAACCCTATGTCATTTTCCATTGAACCCTCTACTCGCCGCCAAGAAACCCATTAAAATCAATTAATTTCTGTATCGTGCCGAAGCCCCATTTCTCTCTTGAGATAAAATGCTTATATAATTATATACTCTAACTGTCATTTAAAGCTCTCTATCAATTTACAGGAGATCAGCGGAAACAAACAGACAATTTTTTTATTTTTTATTTATATTTAGGCTTGAAAATCGAGCAATTAACCATAATAAATGTATAAATTCAATACCAGGTAGCATTTTTTAAGTCATAGAATTATATTTTGTTCATCAGCACTATCTATATTGTAACATTAGCGACTCACCCTCGCTTCGCTCGGGTTTGTCCATAGGTTGCTTCCCCATACAAACTTTCACCCCCATTTTCACCCACGTAAGTGATGATTTCCGTAATAAAAACTATTCTATGTCCTTTCTAGGGTCTCAAACTATCCATATACCAAATTTCACCTTAATTGGTTTAGTAGTTTCGGAGCCTATTCGACACAAACAAACAAACACAAAAACATTTTTTTCCTATTTATAATATTAGAATAGATAATAATAATCTTCGCACTCTACACAGCTGCGAATAATGAGAACGCTATTAAACAGTACATCGTGATACACAAGAATAAAATTGTCTTAGAATTAATAATATATTATATTTTAACATATTGATCGACATTAAATAGCAGTTTTCATAAGCTATCTTCCTAAGTATATTTTTTATAGATCTAAACATATAATAAAATTCTGAGTCGAATCTGTACATTAAATATTTTTTGGATAATTTAACTGAAATAGTCTGTCTGTCTGTCTATCCGTCTGTCTGTTACCGCATCACCGAAAATCCACTGGAGGGATTTTGATGTTTGGTATGATGATAGCTGGTTATCCGGGTCAACATATAGGATACTTTTTACTGCGGAAAAATATCTCATCTCTGAGAAATCTATACTAAACATTAAAACGTAAGTAGGGATGAACCCGAGCGAGGTGAGGGTGAGTCGCTAGTATTATATAAATATCTTGACATAATACCTTAACGTGTTATCAACAATCACATACCTCTTTCGCTTTTTTCAATGTAATCAGTCTCTTCATACACGCTTGTCGTGAGTGCAGGCATTCGACCTTCTTAACTTTGATAGGCTCTAGGTTTTCAAAAGTGCTCTTAGGACTGTACTTCACATACTTTACCACTTTATAGGCTTTTTGCACTCTTTTAACTATTTTAATACATTTTTAATAACACTTTTGTTTGAATATATAACTAAAAAGCTGTTAAAACTGTTTTTTTTTTTTAATGGACACATAACAGTAATATTTTACAACTTATTATGTGCGATTCTTGTCTTCTGAAACCAAAAATAATTTGTGGCTAGATGTGTCCGACATCCTAAATGAACCTGTTTCTTTGTATACAGAAAGAAGGCTAAAAATAATAAAATACCAAATTGTATGTTCTCATATTATTTTTCAAAAAATGTAGGAACGTTGCGAAATGAAAATTTCTTAGTAGTCACGCACTCCGATTCCGACAAATATTTTCAAGAACAAAATAAAATTATTAAATTACCTATTATTATTATTATTTTAAATTATTTTAAATAAAACTATCCTTTTGGATTATTTCGCGGATTTATTTTGAGTTTTGGTTGGGGAGACTCTCTCCCGTGACCATGATCGCTGTAAAGCATTCGAAACGTCGGGAACCAAAAAAAGTACTATTAAAATGATTTATTACATTTTGTTTATTTAATGTCTTTATGATATTTATTCTACTGTTGAATACTTTATAAATCAAACTAATAATCCCGTATGGTCTAGTGGTTAGGATACCTGGCTTTCACCCAGGAGGCTCGGGTTCGATTCCCGGTACGGGAAAATTATATTTTAGTTTTTAGGTATGTACATTAACTACATATTACAGATTTTTTTGTACGTTGTTCATTTTTTCTTTATTTTTCACTTAGCTTTTAGCAATATTTGAACTTGAATCCACAAAGTAATAAAGTAGTTTGTTTTAATTCAATAACTAAATAGAGAAGTTACTAAAGATGTGATTTTTAGGAAGTTTTTAAAAAGATATGCAATTAGAATAATAATATCAATTCTCTTTACACCATTTATAACTCAAGAACGGCTAGACCAATTTTTATGATATTAGATTTTTTGGATTTCTCTTAGTCTGGAATAGGATAATAAGTATTAAAACATCAAAAAAAAAAAAACATTATTTGTATAATGGCCAGCGCTGGCAAATAACTATTTTAAATATCTATGTAAAACGTACCTAGCGACGAACCTGAGCGAAGCGAGAGTGAGCCGCTAGTATTTTATAATATAACTCTTTGTAATACTAGTATAGATTAGTCTACCCATTTTGAAGCTGAAATTTATAAGGTATAGCTTATCATTAAAAAGAAATCACGAGAATCACTATATGTACAAGTAACTTAGATACGACGTAACAAGCATATAATGAAACATACAAACGAATTGGGTATTTTACCTTTTTTGATGTCGGTAAAATAGTAAGGTACGAAAGCAAATAAAAGTGGTAATAAAGAAAAGGGTAGTGATCCCAGATTTTCTACAATACGCAACCTGCATATAATTTTTTTTTTGTTATTTGGCATTTGAGTAACAATATCACAGTAATTAAAAATTATAGTAAAACTAGCATTGCCCGCGGCTCCGCCCGCGTTCAGATGACCAAAAACCAAACTCTTAGGTTTTACATATTAGAATACTCTTACATTGCAGTTTTTGTATTTTTTCTCAGAAATGAGATATTTTCCCGTGGGAAAAAGTATCCTATATGTTGACTCGGATAACAAGCTATCACCATACTAAATTTCGTCAAAATCCCTCCAGTGGTTTTTCTGTGATACGGTAACAGACAGACAGACACACAAAAATTCTAAAAACTATAGATTTGGCCTATATGTATCGACAATAATGTTTATTTCAATAAGATTTTCCGAAAAATATTTAATGTACAGATTCGGCTTAGTTACAATTTTATTATATGCATAGATTTAACAAAACTTCTTTAGTTGCACTTCACAGACTTCCAAACTTTTTTTAATAGAAGTCGTGTAAAGCCACGGAGTTGAAACTTGAAGCAAGACAATTATAATAGTCAGAGGAAGAGATTAAACAACCAACTTCCATCTAACTTTTATAGAACTATGTTAATATATTTAACGTCCATTATTTATATTCAGTTCATTTAAATTAAATGTTTTTTAAAGGTTATTGTGTTTATTGATACAATGTAAAGCTCTTGTATGCTCACCATGTTATGTTGGGACATTAACACACATCACCATCTAGTTCCATGGTAAGCTACGAGGCTTGTGTTATGGATACCAGATAGTTGATACACAACAGATATATAACTTTAAATACATACATATTAAAAATAAATATAAACACCCAACACCCATGACTGAAATACAAACATTCGTGCTCATTACACAAATGAATGCCCCCGGCAGGACTCGAACCCGCGACTATTAGCACAGCAAGTAGGGCCACTACAAACTGAACCAAACGTATGCGTATAGCTATGAAAATGTTTATATCATAAACTATGAACAGGCAACATTCCCATCGACCAACTTCTCCATTGCTGCGTAAAAGAATGAGAGAACATTAAAGCAATAAAACATTTTCGGGATTTGTGAAAATAGCGACATACTGTTATGCGTTGTTTTATACAGCTGAGTACGGTAAAAATGACGACTGAACTATTATGTTAAAAAAGAATATAAGAATATGAAAGCAGCAAAGTATAAAATAAATAAGTAGTATAAAAAGTAAATGTAAATACTTAATCAATTATAATATTATTTTAAGACAAGTGTAATATATAAATATAATAAACTAAATAAACATTACTTAGTTTATCATATTTGAACATTAAGGCAGTGGTAGTCCAGTGGTAACGCGCTCGCTTGGGAAACTGAGTGAAGCGGGTTCAAATCCCGGGTCTCGCACCTCTGATATTTTCATGTGCATATCATTTCTAACACGATTACCACTTGCCTTACGGTGAAGGAAAACATCGTGAGGAAACTAGCATGTCTAAGAGAACCTAGCAAGTTTTCGAAAGACATGTGAAGTCCGCCAAATTGCACTTGGCCAGCGTGGTGGATTATGGCCAGATCCCCCTCGTATAGAAGGAAACCGTCCCCAGTGGGACGTTAAAAAAAGGACTGAATACAAATAAACAATAATGACAATAATAAATTCGTCTACAAATGTTCATGAATATATACTGAAACGATTTCAATTAAAATTGGCATAAACTAGCTAAATAGCTAGATTACCATAATTAAGAAAAAAAAACGAGTTTGTGTACTTATGTACGCACGTAAGAAGTTATACTTCTTTGGCGTAACAGAACAAAAATAGCTAAAGATTTCATCCTGTATGTCACAACTCTCTGTTTGTAAAAAGATAAATTAATAAAATAATTAAATAAGCCATAATAAGCATATTACAATCATATATTTGTAAAATATAATTTAAGGAAAGAATATAGTATTATATATTATTTGTCAGACAATAACAACGGTTACCATGGCAACAAAGAGATATCAGCTAACTTCATCATGTCGCTTTTTGGCTGTCGGTGTGCGCGTGCATTGTGAAAATTTTACTAACATATTTTTTTCCAAACGTCCCAAAAAAAGTATAACTTTAAAAATGACACTCGGGCACTATAACGTTAAATAAAAGCTAACACTAACTCAATAATCCTGCTGTTACTTTCCTATCTTTTTTAAGAAATTATCATACACTAGTGGCTCACCCTCGCTTCGCTCGGGTTCGTCGCTAGGTACGTTTTACATAGATAGTACCTGGCGACCGAGCTTCGCTCGGTGTTCTTTTTTATTGTATCTTATTTTTTAGATTAAAAAAATACTAAAAACTTGGATAAATACAAAAAAAAAGTTGAATTTTGTATCCAATGTGATCCATATAATGTTAATCTTGCACCTTGGTCGCTTGACCACGATGCTTATGCCTGAGTGTAAGAAATACGAACATAAATATCGAACATATTCTACGTAGAATAATGCAAAAGAAAACCGCATGAAAACTCGAAAACACGCGTTTTCCCAGACATGAGACTAATCTAGATCGATTTTTCGCCCCCGAAAGCCCCCCCATACCAAATTTCAGCGAAATCGTTAGAGCCGTTTCCGAGATCGCCGGTATAAATAAATATATAAAGATATAAATATACAAGAATTGCTCGTTTAAATATATTAGATAAATAGTTAGTTGCCAGCGTTAGCCATATAATTTTTTTTTCGTTAGTTTTTCATTTTTTCTCTTTATAAAAACCTTCGGTGGACCTTAAGGAACATATGAAAAAAAATTAACTTCATGGTATGGTATTAAAGTTCAAATTGATTTTTAATTATTATTACGAATCTTTTGTATGGGAATATAGAAAAGTGTTGTTTTTTGACTTTTTCAGGCAATTTTTTAAATTTTTCTCTCCGCAAGGACCATCCTCGTACTTCAAGGAATATTATAAAAAAAGAATTAGCGAAATCGGTTCAGCTGCTCTCGACATTTGCGCTTAGCAACACATTCAGCGTATCATTTTTATATTATAGATAGATTAACTAATTAAAAAATTAAAACTAAAGATTCACGCATGACATGTTTTTCTGATCTAAAAATATTTTTTCCCGTAAAATTTTTTAATAAGTTCCTTTACAATCTGCCAATTTAAAATCTTCAAACAGCACCCGGAATCCATTAACTAATTGTTAATTATCTCACCCCACCGGCGATGACATCTTGATGAAGATCCGAAATTAATATCTTTCCTGAGGGGAATTTAGCTCACTGTGCACTTTTTAACTGTCATTTCTGATTGTTATGAACCATTCTCGATTAGTCTTATACATCCTTATACGTACAATATACAGTTCATTTTAGGGGAATATTTAAAGGGGTTATAAGATTTGTTAGTTCTTATTAATGACTAGCGTCTTACCCTCGCTTAGATCGGGTGCGTTCCTAGGTACGCGGATTTTGTTCGCAATTTAATGTTTTTTTTTTCGCGGAATCCTGATTCTTTTTCTAAAATAAAAGCAGCATAAGTTACTCCTTATAATATCAGCTATCTGCCAGCCATTTCAGAGATTAGCCGGAATAAATAGACAGACCGTCAGACAGACAAAAGTTTTAAAAATTGTTTTTTTTTTTTCTTATTAGCACCGTATATACTTTCATGTGCATTTAGGAAAAAGATGTTATTTTGACATTACAAACAGACACTTCAACTTTATTTATCTAATACACATACTCGTATATTCATATTTTTACAAATGATATAAAGAATTAGTATGTTTTTAAAATAGAGGGATATGTTTCTTTACAATTGTAAATTTTGAGATAAAAGTTTATTTCTTGGAATATATTGGAAAAGTTGAGTTGAGACCTGCACATGTTATTGAACACAGGCAATCGCTAAAGTTAAATTGTAGATCAATATCATACGAACCTAAATTTTAAAGTTTTATGTTTTGTTTTGTATCTTATATTTATCTTATCATTTTAATGTATAAATAAAGCAAATATTCCGCACTTGTTTAAACATAATTCACATCTATACAGATAAATAAAATTGAAGTGTCTATTTGTAATGTCAAAATAACAGCTATATACTAAATGCATATGGAATTATATACGGTACTTAAAAGAAAAAAAAAAATTGTCTGTCTGTCTGTTAGTTCTGGCTAATCTCCGAAACGGCTGGACCAATTTTAACGGGAGTTTCACTGGCAGATAGCTGATATTATAAGGAGTAACTTAGGCTACTTTTATTTTAGACAAAGAATTACGGTTTCCCTCAAAAAAAACGTACCTAGGGACGAACCCGAGCAAAGCGAGGGTGAGTCGCTAGTGTAATATATAAGGTTAGAGTCGATACCTATATATGAATTATAAACATGTCTTGTAGTTTTCTGTAATTGTAAGATACAATGTTTGTCAAGAGATTTTATTCTTACGATGAATAAAATAGTGAGGTATAATTTTTTGCATTGTAGGTGATTCGATTACCGGCTCAGGCATGCTGCATGCATTTTTTTAAAAATATTCATATGCATATTAAAATATTTAAAAAATAAAGAAACTTTCAATGAGTGAAACTTGATCTTCTATATTAATTAAGGTACTTTTTTTCCACGTCCCTTTCATTTGTTCCTGCATATTAGGTACTGGAAAAGATATTTGGATGTATGACATTTAATCCATAGCAATAAATAACAACCACATTCCCCTGCTGTTATTTTATACTTAATTTTTTAATAAACTAACATGCATTATATCTTAAGAATTTGTAAACTGAAGGCTTAATTGGTGAATGCAGTTTTTATTTCTTTTTGTATTATTTTAACCAAATACTGTTTGTCTTCCAAATAAATAAATGAATAAAATATCATGGAATCGACGAAAATTATGATTGACTTAAAAAAAGAGGCAATACTCAATTCAGGCATATATTTTGTTTTCTACGGTACGCGATATTTTCACCAATAGTGATTGATTTCATGATTATTTTTTTAATCATAATATATTTGATCTCAAGAGTCCCCACGACATAAGTTTAAAAAAATATTAAAGGTGGAAATAATTAGAGTCAAAGTACATACTTTTCTTCGATTAAGGTAGTTCATGGATCTGGGTGTTATATACTATACTACTATGTATTACGGTACATCACATAGTTCAATTAATAACCCGATTAAAATGAACACCCTTTATCTTATACTAACGGCTCACGTCCCTAGGTACATTTTAACGGTTAGCATAGAATAGATAGACTATATATTATATTACTGCTCCGCTCCCTTAGGTAGTAGCATGATGATATATTATAGCCTATATCCTTCCTTAAAAAATGTGCTATCTAATGGAAAAAGAATTTTTCAAATTGGATTAGTAGTTCCTGAGATTAGTTCGTTCAAATAAACAAACAAACTCTGCCTCTTTATAATATTAGTATAGATTCAAACTTGTAACCTACAACCATCTACCAGAAACGTTGTAAAAACAAGTAATTTTGTTAGCTATTCAAACAATTGAGTAAACTAAGACAGTGAACATAGCGTATATTGCCCAAGTAAGATCCTCTAAGGGATGCTGTAAAGTGTATCGTAAGCACTTGGCACGTATGGTACTGTTGCCGCTGCGGGAATCAGAGAGGCTAGTAATTGTCACTCGAGTGTCTAAACAAATGGATGAAGATCAAAGGTTAAGTAATTGGTTTTAGACTTGGCTTTTTAAACTATTGATTTAATTATGTCAAGACGTTTTCTACATTTACGGAAATAGTTGATATTCTACACTTATAAAATAAATAATAATAAATATGTTGGGACATTAACACACAGCACCATCTAGTTTCATGGTAAGCTACAAGGCTTGTGTTATGGATATCAGATAGTTGATACACTACACATATTATATAACTTTAAAAACATACATGTTATAAATATAAACACTCATGACCGGAGTACAAATATTCATGCTCATCATATAAATGAATGCCCCCAACGAGCTTTTGATCTTCCTTTTGAATATAATAATAAAATTTTGATTTAAAATTAATTTGATTTGAAATTAACACAGGAAAATACTTTTAATTTTCAAGAGGCTTAGAAAAAACATAACAATACCTTAATTTTTAACCCTTAAAATACTCATAACGTGCGAAACTCTTTACGCGAATTTAACTCGCACTTGGCCAATTTTATATTAAAAAAATGGCTATTGCTATTCGTACTTAAAATAAGGATGAATAAAAAATAATTATTCGTCCTATTAAAAGACGAATAGACAATCAGTAAAAAACTATACCTTACAAACCAAATAAACTTATTCAATCCGAACCAATTTACGACCAAACTGAGAGAGTACCGAGAACTAAAATCAAGTCTGAGACTATCTAGGGGTCCCAGCGGGATGCTGTAAGTGCATCGCAAGCACTTGACACGTACGGAAACTTGTATGCGATTCCCTGGGTTTAAGGTGGAGATGGAACTATCGAGGGTATCTCAACTAACTAATGGATGCTGATATGCTTAAATTAATATTATACCAATATTATTGTATAGGTGTATCTAGAGATATAGATTTAGTTGTATTGTATTTTTTCTTTTAAGTAGTTTAATGTGTTACGCTTATAAAAATATGCAATTGATATAATATGAGAGCTCTTATTATATTTTGAAATTGGATTATTTAATAAGGTTTTAGAATGTACTGTTTTGTTGTATTCAAACAGTTTGACCCTATTAAGTTATGTACAAACATATTGAGGTCATGTTACATATGATTTTTTAAGTTGTATTTTTTTTCAAAGTGAGCGTATATTAAGTCTTACTTTTAAATAAAAACAATGTGATAATATTATAATTTAAAAACGATATTCATTTATGTGTATATGGCTAAAACACTTACATTTTTTAAGTCGACCATTGAAGGCAATACGATTTGGTTGATAGATTTTTGAAATTTTATCCCTCGATAACATCAATTCAGGTCAGGAAGAACGAAATGCGTCGTTGGTTATTGCCACTCAATATTCATTATGATTGGTCTACACGGAAAGAGGAGTTAGAGTACGGAAGCAATATATTCCCTTTAATTGACTACTTTGTAACAGCTATTTACGTTACTTCTTATTTTAGTATTATAAAGCTTTATTTCTTGCAAAATCTGAACATTAGATTATCGTTATTTTTTAGGGTAGGGTGTGTCTATAATGTTCTTCTGTTTGATTTTGCAACGTAACCTGCACAGGAGATATTATAGTGCACAAATTTGTGGGACATACACTCTACATACGAGGCTTTAGTCCACAATGCTGGCCAAGTACGAAAACGTGCTAGCTTCATTCAGACATGCAAGTTTTCTGACGATGTTTTCCTTCACCGACAGACATGTGGTAAATGATTGACGAATGATCTCATGTTGAAAATGATTCTCCCATGACAATATTAGAGGCGCGAAACCGGGACTTTAACCCGCTTCACTTGGTTTCTCAAGCAACCACGCTACCACTGAACTACCAATATCTTTTTTTATATAAATACATAGTTTACAAATTAATAGTATTAAATCTAGCTTAACTACATAATCACTAAACTTGCATTTTGAAAGTTAAATACAGTTCTGCATACTAATATGCAAATCTGTGTATTTAACATATTTCCGTTCTGGCTGTGTTTGCATCATTTCTATTGTAAGCCATGTCATCCTCACAGCTTTGCACCAAAGCAAGTGCGGTATTAAAAATTTAAATGTAGCCCAGATGAAAACGTTTTTCTGGGGCAGCAATAGTGAGACAGATGAGATTACACGAACAAATAATGAATACTTATTTACACATTTAGAACTTACTTATATCATTTACTATATCGATCTACGAGTTGACATTTTTTTTTGGTAATGTTACAGTGTAGATTTCAAAGTAAAAGTTTTTAAAGAATATTTAAATAAATAATATTTAATATTATTATTCCAATTTAATTAAATGACATAAAAATTGGTCAAGTGCGAGTCTGACTCGCACACAGAGGGTACAAATTTACGGTTTTCAGATTTTTCCCTTTATTTGTGCTATAAAACAATGCTTCTTGCCAAATTTCATGATTCTAGTACCGGATCTTTTGATAGCGTTGATTTAGAAGATTTATTTTTTCACAATACCAAGGGATTGCAGACAACGGAGGTATTTGATAACAATTTCAACTTGATATCTTTACTCATTCCTGAGCAAAAACGTCTAGAGAGACAGACGGACACAAAAAATCAGGTGGCCAATGAATTCATCCTATAAGGGTTCCTTTTTGCAGTAGATGTTCGGAACCCTATAATATTTTAAGAAGCAATAAATAATAATAAATTTACATTATTATTGACCGTTAACCTTTAACTACTGACGTGGGTGTCTCATAGGTTGAATGATTACAAAAATGTTTATTTTTTCAGGGCGGAGGGCGGATATCGTGATTCATCAGCCCGGCGTATATCTTTCTATCCTCAAAACCTTTGACGCCTCCGAATTTGCTTAAAATATCAAATCAGTGTTAGGGAAAAATTAAAATTTAGATATCACATTACCATTTGTGTAATTTAATTTTATATTCTGAGAGACGCTATTAAATAAAATGATAATATAGTAAACATTTAGTTCCAATATCATCTGCAGATATGTTAATTTGCCGATCGATTGACCACAAAATATTCCCCATACCTAAAATACAGGCCGATTCCGTATAGAACGCAAGTTTTCAAATAAGTACTAAGTATCTCAAAGAAATTATTTAAGCATTTTCATTCAATCATTATTAAAGAAAAAAAAGGAATCGGTTAAATGAATTGATGTGTTCTAAAAAGTTCTTTCTCAGTGTGCATACCCTGTACAGGTCGCAGCTGCGTTCCTCTGTAGGTAAGGAGCTCATTCAATATTTACGATTGTTGCAACTTGGTGTATGGTTTAAGATGAATAAAAAATCAAAATTTTTGATTTTGTCAAGCGTAATTTTAACTACATCGGTTCGTCGCTAGGTACGTTTTACATAGATATTTAAAATAGTAATTTGCCAGCGTTTTTAATTTTTTTTTCAATATTTCTGATGTTTTAATACTTATTATCCTATTCCGGACTAAGAGAAACCCAAAAAATAAAATATCATAAAAATTGATCTAGCCGGTTTTGAGTTATAAATGGTGTAACTAACACGGCTTTGTTTTATATACATATGTAGATTAAAGTCTCTCGACGTGTTGTATTCGTGTTTGTTTGGGTTAATCTCAGAAACTGCTGCACAGATTTTCATATAGTTTTCAGGAATAGAAAGAGAAATTATCTAGGAATATTATAAGCTATATTTTATAAATTTATAATGATATGTTTTAATTGAGTCGGACATAATAGTCTTTTCTGAGAACTTCCGCAATGTTATAAATATGAATGGCATCTAGAGAATGCTTGTTTGCTTTTAAAAGATACTGTACTTTCGTTTCTTCCAATACTAATTCGATGCTAAGATCTATACATACAGTAAATTCTAACCGAGTCGAATCTGTACATTAAATACTTTTTGGAAAATCTTATTGAAATAGTCATTATTATTGATACAGTGGCGGAATCTATATTTTAGAATTTGTCTCTCTGTCTGTTTGTGACCGCAACACGAGAAAACCACTGGACAGGTTTTAAAGAAATTTGGTATGATGATAGCTGGTTATGCGGGTTAACGTAAAGCATACATTTTACTGCGGGAAAATATCTTATTTCTGAGAAATCTATACTAAACTTTAAAACGTAACTAGGGACGAACCCGAGTGGAGCGAGGGTAAGTAGCTAGTTTTTTTAATATTATGCTGAAAATGAAACGTATAAGTAAAAGAACAACTCGTATATTGGGTTAAATCTGAATTATTTTTATTTACAAAACGGTCTATCGCAATTTTGGACTAACCTTATTAAAGGTAGTTTCAAATCTAATATATTTAAACGAGCAATTCTTGCATATTTATTTATTTATTTATACCGGCGATCTAGGAAAATGCTCTAACGTTTCGCTGAAATTCGGTATGTGGGGTTTTCGGGGGCGAAAAATCGATCTAGATTAGTCTTATGTCTGGGAAAACCCGTGTTTTCGAGTTTTCATGCGGTTTTGTTTTGCAATATTCCACGCAAAACATGGTCGCTAATTTCTTACGCTCAGGCATAAGCATCGTGGTTAAGCGGCCAAGGCGCAAGATTGACAAACACAGGTGTCCGGGTTCTAATCAGGGTCGGATACAAAGTTTTTACTTTTGTTTTTTTTTGTATTTATTCAAGTTTTTAGGTTTTTTATCTATAAAATACGATATAACAAAAAAGAACTCCGTGCGAAGCTCGATAGCCCAGGTACGGTATATTATACGGTTATATGTAACAGAGTTTTTTAAAAATCCAACTAAAACCAAATAATAATGAATCCCATAGATACGGACGAGGTACCGTAATAATGTGTAATTTTAATATTTTTTTACGTGTAATCAACAAGCAAATACGTTTATAACTTAAAGCCGTTCCTTCCTTAAGACCATACATACGTTCACTATCAACAATGTATACATACATACAGGACGTTGAGTTTGCTGAGCTTACGCGACAGTATAGCTGCAACGTCAACAATATATGTATGCACACTTAGCTTCTCAAAGGCATTATACTGGACCAATATAATGGGGCATCGAAAATTTTGCACTATTAATGATCAATTATACCAGTGTCTCGAACGAAGATGTTTAGGGTTACAAGCAGCAGTACGCTAGATTGATGCTGTCGTAGTCACACTTTTAGAGTTATTTTTTTATTAAAAGGTTTCACTCCTTAAAAGAAAAAGTTTAAACTATTTCTTTTTTGAATTAGTTCTTTAACGACATCCCACCACAACATTTTGTTTCATATGTCGTTACGTGTTTTTGTGTTGTCCGAATCACAATTTTACAAATTTTGTAAAATCAACATGGGAATAAGAAAGCGATTGGATAAGAACAATTCTGATATCGGGAGGAAAGTTTTAAAAAAAGTGAAAAAACAGAAATCGAACATCACAAGGTAAGTTCGTTTGATTCTCAAATATACCTACGCTGTAGTTTATAAGAGACTTATGGCGATCATAAAAATTTTAGGGCTACATGGATGGCAAATCGTTTACACTATACATGTATCATCTACATATATTGATAGAGTTAGATGGCTCAAATTTCCAAAAACAAAAATATATATGTGGCATCATTCCCATTATAAAGAAATAAATTATATTAATGGAAATTCTATTTATATTTCTTTTAAATTTGGCTTTTGGTGCATGTCGTACAATTTAATTATTGTACGTTAGATTTGAGTAGAAGTCTGACCGTTGTTTATGTGTTACATAACTAATTATTCATTTGTATAATAAGGTACCGCGTTTCCCCAAAGGGAAATGAAACAATATATCTCTTTTGTGATCTTGAGTAAGATCTAAAATAAGATATATTATTTCTTACCATTTTGCTAAGAAAATTACTTAGAAATTAATGTAATTGCTTTTGTAGTACTTACTACTTACGTACTTTACTTTGTAGTACCTAGGCTTTTTTTTGTTGTAAGGATGTGTTTCTTTTTGGTATAAAAAATGCATTTTTTTCAGATAATACACCTATGTAGATAAACTTAAAAAGCAGAACCTTATCTAAATAAAAATTTGATCCAAATAGAGCCGTTTTCGAGATACACGAAATAATAATCAAGAATTGCTCATTTAATATTATCAGACAGGAATATTTTATTGAATGTTAAAGACTATTTAAATATCAACATGTTAAGAAGATCTATCAAATATCACTTTACATTGAAAATATGAAGTATTATTTTTCACGAAATTTTATTTTCCAATACACGTCTATTGGTTGGAAAATTTTCCCGAACAAATTTTTGTTCAAAGTATGCCACAGTTTGAAATGCATCGCATTTTTGTGGATAGACTCCTCCTATAAGAAAAGCGTAGCGAAATTTTCTACAACATTTTTTTACATATGTTTTCATTTGTAGGATTACTTTCTTGCTTTAACAAACGCATAACTTTTTATTGAATATGCATCTGGAAATATAATTTGAAAATATGCAATCAGACAATGTGTTATTTTAAATGAATTTAAGCCGACTTCCAAAAATAAGGAGGTTATGTATTATGGCAGTTTTTTTTTATATGTACATTGTATATCGATTATTTAAAGGTCTGGGCTAATTTGCGTGATACCTTTTTTTGTTTGAGTGCTTATACATACTATATACTTACTCGCGCAGTGGTTCCATAGGAAATCTATGATTCTATGGAGATTATCTGATGATGAGTCCGGAAATATGGAACGGAAATCCTGAACTGTAAAGCAATTTGACAGTGATTCAAAATATTTGATAAGAGTATCTACTTGTTACTTTGCTAAAAAAGTATACAACCGACCAGGAAAGTTTCTGGAGGTAATAGCAACACATTTTTTTTTAATGTATGAGCACCCATTACTCTGAAACCCTAATAGGTTTTTTTTATGAAACTACATAAATATACCAGTAATCTATACTAATATTATAAAGCTGAAGAGTTTGTTTGTTTGTTTGTTTGAACTCGCTAATCTCAGGGACTACTAATCCGATTTGAAAAATTATTTTTGCATTAGATAACCCGTTAACTGAGGAAGGCTATAGACTATAAATCATCCCGGAAAAATGTACGGTTCCCGTGGGAAAGATTTGTTTTTGTCTAGGGACGATCCCGAAGCGAAACGAGGGTGAGTCGCTAGTGCCGTATAAATTTGGTGATTATCTGATTAACAAGAAAAAGAGAATATTCTCATGTAACAGTTGTAAAATGATAGTTACGTAATAAGTAGGTAAAATATTTTACAGCTCATACAATTGCTGGATATAATAAGCTTTATAGTTTGCACAATTTTGCGTTATTTTTAATTAAGTAATGTCAAGTAATATTTAAATTAACAAATTTAAAATAGTCATAATAAAAGAAATAGTCAAAACTGCTTATATTATAAAATTACTTGTTTATGAAATATTTTAAGTACTTTAAAAGCATTTGCAGAAAGTATAATCGTAAATTATTTGCTCCATTTTTAAGCCTTAAAACCTTTTAGCTCTGTGATTTTTTCAAGAGATTTAAAATAATACAGACAAGTAGCAAATTAGTAGTGATTAAAATAAAGAATTTTCTGAATTAATAAATTTAAAACAAAGAATGATAAAATAGAAATTATAATTAGTTAGAATGCAGATGAAAATCATTTGTGTGACGGTTTTATCGCTTCCGTTTGTCACTATAGTCAAGCTGTTCAGTACATCACGTGGCATCAAAATTGCTATTCAATTTTACCACTTATTCCTGAGCATTAGAGTTTAGTTTTGTAAAGCAGAATTTCCTTTAATCCACACCTTTCAACATTCTTTTAGCCGAGTAAACGCTCGCTCGAAGATTTAAGAGTTTAAGAGCTCCCGGTTGTACGCTACTTCATGACGACAAAGCGGTATTGTAACGAGTTCAACCTATTTTTTAGTCATTTCACAGTTTTTTGTTTTAAATATTAACTTTGAACACTAAACTTTTGCATGTTTCTACTACTACTACTTTCTTACGCTTTTTTTGTTTTTTAATATATAGGTGCTATACATATAATAAAATTCTAACTAAGCCGAATCTGTACATTAAGTATTTTTTGGAAAATCTTATTGAAGTAGACTTTATTATTGATACAGAAGCGAATCTATAGTTTTTAGAATTTTTGTCTGTCTGTCTGTCTGTCTGTCTGTCTGTCTGTCTGTCTGTCTGTCTGTCTGTCTGTCTGTCTGTCTGTCTGTTACCGCATCACGAGAAATCCACTGGACAGATTTTAATGAAATTTGGTATGATGATAGCTGGTCATCCGGGTCAACATATAGGATACTTTTTACTGCGGGGAAATATCTCATCTTTGAGCTAAACGTTAAAACATAACTAGGGACGAACCCGAGCGGAGCGAGGGTGAGTTGCTAGTATATATAATATTTATAATATTTTTTCTGTAATAAATGATACTGTCACCTCGTTTTTAAAAAATCATATATTAAGTTAATGTGGAAGTATGAGAAGCTAAGAAATTAAGATGTGACACCATTTTCATCGTACCGGAGGCATAAGTTAACCTCTGGTACGATAAGAATAGTGTAACGATGGAAATAGTTAAGTTAATGTTTTAGATTTAGTCTACTATTTAAATAACCATAAATATCAAGCCCTTAGTCAAAATTGTGCCTTTATGCAATTTGATGCAGAAATCCTTGACCCATGGAGTCAAAGTGCTAAATACTTCTTAAAATACATAACACCTCGTCTTATCTGAACTGATTTCCATGATTTTTTTTAATAAATACATACATAAATGGAATGGCGTGGTGGACTACGGCCTGCTCCCCCTCGTACTGAAGGGAGGCCCGTGCCCAGCAGTGGGACGTTAAAAAGGGTTGAATACATACATAAATAGTGTATTAAAGTCGATATATTTTTAGTCAAAAAGTAATTATAATCGTCGCAACACGCGATTGACCAAGAACAAGTTTCTGTAAATGATACTAACCTACAAAAAGTTAAGATATTTTGTATAAAGCCCTTTTTAACGTCCCACTGCTGGCCAAGCGCGGGTTAGTGGACTTCACATGTCTTTCGAAAACTTGCTAGGTTCTCTCAGAGATGCAGGTTTCCTCAAGATGTTTTCCTTCGCCGTAAGGCAAGTGGTAATCATGTTAGAAATGATTTGCACATGAAAATATAGAGCTGCGAGACCAGGGATTCGAACCCGCTTCACTCAGTTTCCTAAGCGAGCACGTTACCACTGGGCTACCACTGCCTCTAAAAAGGTACTTTAGGTACTACCATTTAGATATAAATAAGGTATGTATATAAAAAAAATCACTATACTTCGACTCTAAAATGTCCGGTACACCTCCAATAATAGACAATAGATAAAAACGATCTTCCAACAATGAACCATTGCGTAAAATACGGATATAACATTTACAGCATCATATACCAACCACAAATTTCACATTGTTGTTCTGACATAAACATTTAACACAGTAATTTGCACTAAATTCTTAAACTCTGATAGTTTGGTCGTTTACTTAGTAACGTTACCGCTAAATTACAGTTTCGCAAGTATAACACAAAGTGAACTTTGAAGAGAATAGTTTGTTTTGATAGCTTAATAAAATACTGACGCTATTGTTGTTATATGAATTGCAGTATTTTTTTTCTTCTCATTTTAAGAGCTTACTTGGGTCTAATAGTACATGGGACTATGTTGCTCTAAACTACAGTAAAAATACATTTTAATATTTGTTTTCGTTGGAGTTGATATGAACTATTTTTAAACGTTGTGGAGAAAAAATTACCTGTCATAACACCCGAATTTATCATTTAGCGTTTATTCAAAGTTTGGTTAATATGGTATAGTAGAGACAAACAGACATTTTGTTTTCGTCTTTTTTCCCATGGAAATAGATAATGTATATTATTTGCAATTTCGAATTATTGCTATGTTAGGTGGAGAGTTGGATAAAACAGTTGCTGCTATATTATTCGTTAGGCACTTTACCTTAAATATACGTAATTTTTACATTTTACACTAGTAATTATATATGTTCTGACATTCATTTTACTTACATTTTTTAAGAAAAAAAAAAGTTGTAAAGCTCAAGTTTAAAGGTACCTAAATAGCAAGAAAAAGCTCTAAGAAAGCTATTCGATAAGTGGCGGAATACAATATTTTCATACCTATAAAACTCTGTAAAATCTACTTTAAATCTGAATTTTATTCACAGGAGAGCTAGTAATAGGGGTTTAAATATTCAACGGTATTCAATACCTATAAGTTTTAAGCTGGATGTTAAAACGAATACGCTTTCAAGCGATTCGAGATATTTATGGAAGTTGAAAATTTCGCAAACGTTTAGGAGCCAGACCGTCTTAGGAAAAATATTGGATTTTATTTTCATGTGGTTATAAGAAAGTGTCCACTTTTCATACGTGAGTGAAATATTGTTCGTGCAATGTTGCTTCAAAATAATATTCTTATGTGTTGCAAGTCTATACTTGTTTTTGTAAATTTAATAAATTTTAATATATTATTTTATTTATTGCAAATAAATTTCAAAAATAAGGAAGGAAGCGGAAATAAATAAATTATATGAACGGAACTGCGAGCAAAAGCTATTGTAGACGCTGCAAAAATTTTTAATGTCCATTTGTTAAAAAATGCAATATTAGAACGTGAAATGTTGACAAAGTATTTGATTGACAAGATTAATTGGTCTTTGATATTACGTTAGCGCTATTATTACACATTTTTCAAAGAACCTAAGTAACGCTTTATCAAATTAAGGGTAGATATTGATAAAAATGGTTATAGAAAATTAAAAATATGCTCTTTATGGACATTTTAAACCGCACTAACTGCCTGGGTGGGCAAGTTGCTAGCATACACGGTTGCAGATTTGGCGCTCCTAGGTTCGGGTCAAGTTTATGAGTTTTTCTGTTAAAAAATCATAGTAATAACCCGGAGTTGGGACGTTGACGATGTTACCCACGTATTTGGGAGATCACTTAAAACCGCCAGTCCAGCATGTGATCTCTCAAATGTCAATCATGTCAAATTGTCGTCCCACCGGAATTTGAAATTGAAAGGAATGGTGTCCTTGTGTGCATACTTGTGTACTACGATATATCCTGCGTCTAGTGTGCTTAATAAATGGCTAGTCTCACTAAGATTGGCCGCCGTGGCTCTATCGTTTTCATATTTATAACCAATGTATATGAATATTTGTGTGTGTGTGTGTGTGTGTGTGTGTGTATATATATATATATGTATGTGCATACTAAATAAAAAAAAGGCAAAGGGCTCTTCTCTACGATTCCAAATTTTTCGGTCTTGCGCAAGTACTTGCAAATTGAATGGAATTTGTCTAGTTATTCTTGCTACCTAAGTCGTGGTCTGCCGCGACTCTTCCCTGTCCCAGAGCTCCACTTTGTGGCAACTTTTTGCCCACAGGTCGAAAGCACACGTCAAGCGTGACCAGTCCAGTCCCAGATGTCAGCGATTTGTGTTTTCGAGCTTAGTATGGCGTTTTGAACATTTTACGTGTACGTGTCTTACTCAAACAAAGTATAATAATAATTGAAAATTCGTTTAAGCCCAATTGCATTCCTTTAGGAATACTTTAAGTTTTCTTTCTGCATTTTACTGCATTTTATGCATATTTTAATAAAAAGTCCTGCACTTACATTATTTTATCGAATATCTTTCTACAATACAAGTGGATAGAATACATTATATATATATATATATATATATATATATATATATATATATATATATATATATAAAATATACCGTAATATCATTAAAGACTAAACAATCCTCTATACGCATAACTCAACAGCTCATATCGCATTGCGTACATTCCATTATATACGAACGATTAATTGTCTGACGTACAATTTATGGTGTAATCCTAGCAACATAAAATACTTTACAGTGTGTCATTAATGGTTTGTCCGTCAAATACGGCTGACATGAAAATGACTGCAATACATTATGCTGTCTTTATAAGAAGAATAATGTGATTGCATTGAGCTTTTAGTAGAGAATATGATACAAAGTTAATCTGATATTACTATATTTATTTTTAACTAGCTACTCACCCTTGCTTCGCTCGGGTTCGTCATTAGGTTGTTTCCCAAAACAAAATTAATTAATTCATTTGTTTTTTTTTTAGTGGGATCGTATTTTTTTCTAAAATAAAAGTAGCCTAAGTTACTCCTTATAACATCAGCTATCTGCCAACGAAAGTCCCGTCAAATTCGGCCCAGCCATTTCAGAGATTAGCCGGAACAAACAGACAGACAGATAGACAGACAAAAATTATAAAAAATGTTGTTTTGGTATATGTATCGTGTATATATCCATATGCATTTAGTAAAAAGCGGTTATTTGAATATTAGAAACAGACACTCCAATTTTATTTATCTGTATAGATTACGTCATGTATATTACGCATATATTCCTTTCTATGTACACTCTTCTTGTTTTCTAATAATTTGTTTTAACTGAAAACGTACACTGACTTAAATATTATTAAAAAATAATTATTTCGTTCATTGCTGTATATTTTAAGAAATTTACATATATGAAACCACTTTTAAGGTATAACTTAATCATTGAAAAAATTATGATGATTTATCTACCATTGGCAAAATTTTGTAACTTACACAAAAAAATTGGCAAAATTAATAATTTTCGAAGTTGGTTAAAATAATGTTTTTGTTATCCGAAAACTTATTATTTATTATTAAATGAGCCACATTTAGTAATATATAAGAACAAGCCCTACTTGTTTGGAACATTTGACAAATCTATTATCGTTGTTATCTTATGAAGTCGACTAAACTTGGCGCTCCCTATCTAACTCATAAATCATTTTAGCCTGTCGCTTTTTACTAGGTCCCTTGAAACATTGCAAATGCTACACAAGTTATAAACTTATATCTATTTAAACGTATTAGTCTCAGGAGTTTCTTTAGGTTACCTGGACGTAAGTTCTGATTTAACCAAGTTTGCTAGATCAATATTGCTAATAGAAAATTAAAAAAATGTGAATGTCGTCAAACTAGCCCTTAAAATATATTAATTCTATACGTTATGTAGCTTACTATTAGCGATAGCGATTATAGAATTCCAAATTGACTTATCTCTTATGATTGGTTAAGATAAAACGAATGAATATATTTTGCAAGAAAAATAGACGGGAGATGGTAAGAGCAACGAAATAAGAAGTCATATGCCGTCTTATTGTTAGTTTCCACAAGATAATGTATAAAGTTGAAGTTTACTTAGAGTTAACTAAGAATTTCTGTTGTGTAGTTCCTGGGAGAAGATCGAGAGCATCGATTTTTCCATATTCATCAATATATTCACGAATTTTCATTAAGTTAGAGTTTAAAATAAACACTATCTCACTTTTATAACTTAGCTGGAAGAGATCTCTCTTAGAAATAAGTTCTATCCCTATATAATATATCAGTGTATCAAAATCATTCACTTTTAAAGTGCAATAACAATAATTATATTGTAGGCACACACAAATGTACATATATATATATATATATATATATATATATATATATATATATATATATATATATATATATATATATATACATACATCCTTTTTTTATACTTGTACATTTTATATTAAGACCTTTTTATTAACCTTTTTTTTTATAAATGATATTTGTGACATATGAGAAAAACATTGGGACATTAAAAGACGTATAATAATTCAATGAAATTATTTTATTTATATTTCCAATAATATAGAGGAATATAATAATATATTGCCGCTACGACCATAATATAAAAAATATATTTTTTATGTCGCTAAATGTCGTACATTAGGCCTCAATTATATAAAGGCTTTTGTTTAGGCATCCTTGATGTAGTACGATTAAGACATTGTTTGTACTTGCTGGCTTAAAATAATGGAGCATTTAAATTAAAGCTACGCTCAAATTATAATGTATCAAGATTACTTATTTTAATATTCACACGTATGTATAAAGATGTATGTATGAAACGAAGTTAGTATGTAGGAAACGAAGGGAACAAGGCTAAAGTGATATAGGCAGACCCTTACCGAAATTCAAAGAAATTGTGAAAATTCGCAATCGCAATTCGATCAATTACTAAAACAATATCGTTATTACGAAATTTTAAGTATAGGTCAGAAAAAGGTTCATATTAACTTTAACTATAATTATTCGCCCATTATAGAGGTGAATTACCATAAAACCCTTTCTTAGTGGATTACATTCATATGTACGACGTATTACGTGCGTTTTAGATTTTCCTATCTATACATATAATAAAATTGTAATTGATCGCTGTCTGTATATGAAAGATATTTGAGAAAAACTGTGATTAGGGATCTTTATTAACGCAATAGAACCCAAAACAATGATTTTTAGTTTTTTTTGTCTGTTTGTCGGTTTGTCTGTTTGTGTGTGCGTTTGTGCGCGCTAATCTTTCTTAAATTAAAAAGTAATGTCAATTTAAAGATCATCTAGGGGTGAGCCTCTAGTGATATACTATATATGAATATCTTAAAAATATACGTAATTGAAGTTTACACACGGAATTAATATCCTTAGCAAGTTTTTCTAATTATTTTAACGTTTTTTTTTTTAAGAACTGGTGGTAGATTAATTAAATTTTAGTAAATGATTTTATTAACATTGAATATTAATTGTTGCTCTAAGCTGTCCAAATATTTCTCTAGGTCAAGCGGTTTGGTCTAAGCGTTGATGAATCAGTTAATTAGAAATAATACATAATATAATAATTTCATGTATAGACAGATTGTATTTATTAAAGAATGTCCACCCTAGATGACAGGACACGATTAAGACTTAAATTACATTCCACTCTATCAAATACGCCGCTCAAATTATTCATAGTGCAGCCTGCGTCTCATTTTCGGGCCATTACATCGTATGGGGTAACGAGTTTGTCGATGGTAATAACTTTATATTATGCATGACATGTTACTTTATCATGTTCATTTTTAGAAACGAGATGACAAGGTGATAATGTCATAATTAAGTTGTTTCAGTTTATGGAAAGCCTAGAATACCTAATGGAAGTATCAGAGTAAATTTTTAGAACATTCCACATATTGATTTATCTATACTAATATTATAAAGATGAAGGATTTGATTGTTTGTTTGTTTGTACCGAATAGGCTCCGAAGCTACTGAGCTGATTAAGATGAAATTTGGTAAGAAGATAGTTTGAGACCCTGGGAAGGATATAGGATAGTTTTTATCCCGGAAATTATTCCTTAAGGGGGTGAAAATGGGGATGAAAATTTCAATCAACCTAGGGACGAACCCAAGCGAAGCGAGGGTGAGTCGCTAGTGTATTATATAAAGGCGACAATTACTTATTCATTCATTCAGTGAGTACAGACTAAATAGTAAATACTAAAATTCGAAAACTTGGCAGACACTGAGATTTGGAAGGTAGGTTGTTCATAGGTAGGAGATGTCAGCCAAAAAAGGATTTTGCGGCAAGTTACAGGGCCGAATTAAGGGGATCTAAAGGTTATTGTAAGTTTAGTTAGTTTTATGAAAATTTTATGTTTTTACTGCTAGAGACAATGATGTTATACATAACCTCATTGGCTAGAGATATATTGCTGAGTTATTCAGATTACATAAGCTTAATTCCACTACGCTGGTGGAATTGCAGGCAATACTATTTTTTTTTATATTATGGTCGTTGCGGCAATGTATTATTATTTTCCTCTATTTTATTGGAAATATAAATAAAATAATTGCATTGAATTATTATACACCTTTTAATTTCCAATGTTTTTCTCATGTCACAAATATTATTTATAAAAAAAAGGTTAATAAAAAGGTCTTAATATAAAATGTACAAGTTTAAAAAAGGATGTGTGTATACACCCACACACACACACACACACACACACACACACACACACACACACACACACACACATATATATATATATATATATATGTATATGTGTATGTATATTTGTGTGTGCCTACAATATTATAAATCGTAAACCATAATATAAATACGTAGCTAAGAAATATATTATAATATCTGCCTAGGATTTACATTTTGCACTTAGGTTTTGATAAGTAAAATAAGAAGTATTGAATTATATTTTTTACTCTCTTGTAGGCAATAGTAGCTCAGTGGTAAGTAACTTCGGAATCCGAGTGAACACGGTTCAGATCCCAGGTCTCGCACCTTTGACATTTTTAAGTGCGAATCATTTCCAATATGATTATCACTTGTCTTATGGCGAAGGAAAATATCGTGAGGAAATCTGCATCTTTGAGAGAACCTGGCTCGAAAGACACGTGATGGACTTAGGCCTGAATTGATATGAATACGGGGGATTGAAGGGAGGCCCTTGCCCAGCAGTGGGACGTTAAAAATAGCTGAATACATACTCACTTACAGAATAAAGAAATATATGGCTTTTGACAAAATTGTCAATTGTCGTTACTATATTTAAAGCTTTCGGAGAATTAACCGGCCAGTGTATCAAGCTTTTTGTAAAAACATTTGTTCAACTCTCGGAACTTTTATTCTCTTATAAGTCGTGCGATCGTTAAAGCGTAATGATGACATAAACGCGGATATATGCCGTATATTTTTCTAACGCCCCTTTTATGTTCCTTCAGAATGCATAAGCTATTCTATGGTGAATGAAAACGATGGTACATATTAAAAAATATTACAAACAACTAAATGTAATAAGAAAAATGAGTGAATGTATTTAAATGTATTTTCACTTACTTATTTTTACTTACTAGTGATGTAGTTGAATTTGAATATTTCTAATAAAATATCCACCTTTTTCTTAAGAAATACAAAAAATCTTTCTATTCTTAGGTTATATCATGAATCATAAAAAGATACTTGGATAATATAGCCATAGTTTTTTAATTTTTCTAATAAGATCTCACAGGTATTATATAGTACCTACTTGTTTTTACTTATATAAAAGAAGTCTAGGTACATGTTAATCCAAGATATAGACTTTCTTCAATGTGACTTCTTTATTCGTTAAGACGTTACAACACGAAGAATTAGCAAACACATCCCCTGACAAATTTTCACTATTATAAAATTAGTGTTATAAAATCGGACTACATTTATATACGCGAAAGTTTATATATGTGTGCGTAATACACAAAAAACATACACACTATGTACGTTTTCCTCCTCGAACCTCCCTCGTCTTAATGGAATGCCGCAGGATCGCTTAAGTATCACGACGCGGCCCGACTCTCCAACGGCAGGCCTACAAAAGCAAACCACAAAAAAGAAGGGGTTGCTGCCATGATCTATTTTGCTATCAAAGAAGAACCAAGAACGAGGAACCAGCATAGTACATCGCCTACCGAAGTGGGCCGCCTCCCAATCCCCCAAGCACGACAAGGTGAACACACACAGCAGAAGACCTAGGGAAGACCTAGACTTACCCAGAAGTTGCTCCCACGGTCTACTTTGCTATCAAAGAAGAACAGGAGCGAGGAACTAGCATATTACATCGCCCACCTAAGTGGGCCGCCTTCCAGCCCCCCAAAGACGACAAGGTGAACACACATCGGAAGACCTAGGGACGTACCCGACCGAAGCAAGGTGAAGTCATTAGTATTTGATAATATCAATTTATAACAATGTATCAATTTGCTTTTAATGGTAGAGAAAGTGGTCAAGTCCCCATTAGCTGTTCATAACTTCAGCTGCTAATTGAGGCGTGTCCGGTCATTTGTTGTGAAGTTTCAGGGGTCAACAGTTGATAGGTAAAATTCGTGAATCTGAATGTTAACGAGAACCTATTTATAGGGGAACGGCGCCGAACAACTTTCGTTACAAAGGAAGGGTTGATTGTTGGTTTCTTTTTTATAAAATAAAATGATTTTTACAGAAGCATTAGAGTATATTCTATTCATAAGTCTATGTTACCATTATACGCAGTAGATGGTAACCGAGGGGGTTTTAGTAGGTAAGAATCCTACATATCCTAACCATTTCGTACATTGGTTGGATATCTTTAGAAGATTTCACCCTCGTTAAATAAAAAAATAAAAAAAGTCTATGTTTAAACAATAATAAAAATTAATAGGTTATTTTTATAACTAACATTTTTCTTGTATTATACATAATATGAAAAAAAAAAAAACTAAAGTATATAAGCTGTAAAAGCCATAGCAATAGTTCTATTTCAGGTTTAAGATTATTTATTTCTCAAAAGAATATTACAATTATTCACTTATATGAGAAATTACATTAGCTAAAGCTTAACTAAACATTTTATTGGGTACATCGAAATTCACAGGCACGACAAAATAACAAGTAAAGGGTAAGATTAAAAAAAAATGTTCTAAAATCTATTTCCAAACAATATTAAAATTATCTCTGGTGAATTTTAAGTTGTAGGATGAAACTAATAAAACTTCGAGATATTCCTTGTACATATTCTTATATTCAGTACTTTTGCAATATCTACTTAATTCTTTTATAACCGTCAGTATCAAGTATGTCTGTCCATGTGGAAGCTACCACCGGCTTGGAAAGCATTTCTGCTGAGAAGAGCCGGCGAGAAACTCAATAATTGCTAATTTAAATAATGAGTTACATAATTTACAATATGTATTACAAAAAATTGTGACTAGTCACTGCAGGATGGTACCGACATCTTTGTTAAAAAGCGCGGGAAATTAATTGAATATCGGTGTCCTTTTTATTATTTTTTTAAATACATTCCTATCGGCTAAGATCACATAAATAATTTTTTTATACATGGATCATTACAAATTAATCAAATATATTATTTTTCATTAAAACGCTCATATATAAAAGTGCAACTTTACAAAATATAATGTACAAAATAATAAATTAACTGCTTTACTACGCGTGCGTACTTGCGTTGAAGAATATAAAAGCAAAGCAAAAAAATATATTGAAATGACAAAAATCGTCATATCATTGCATCATTCATGTTATTTGTACATTTCTTTAGATTTGTATTCTTCAACTATCATAATCAAAAAGCCCATACAAGGCCGAGCGGTGCTATGATGCAAAGATGCGGCCGCATCATCACGGCACAAAGTAGGGGCGGCATTTGGAGCCATTTGTATAGTAGCCACAGTACCAAAATATTTAAAAATAAAATTATAAATGATACATTTTAAGCAAGTGTAACTCTAAACCTCACACCGAAGGTCCCGTAGCATGAAACTTTACGATGTTATAACTTAAATATTAGAAATAATATTATTTTTACGGAAAAATGCGTGCTACTGAGAATATCCCATATCTCAAAAACTATTCAACGCATTTCCTTTAAAATAATTTGATAAATAGGTAATTTGGGATCTCATTAGGTACACTTAAAACTGTATGTATCTAAATTTTAAAGATACAAATACCCCACGCTTATGTAAACTATTTTTTATTATCTCTCAGTTATTAGTAACTGATTTAGATCAGGAAAGAAAACCACCCCTATTTTTTTACTTTAAATAATTTGGCTACAGAATTATCAATAATATAGCTCTAATTTAGTCTTTGAGTAAAATTACTGACATACGGACAGACGAACATGATGAAATTATACGGTCTTCGTTTTTGCCTACGGAACCCTATTAAAAATCACCTAGGGGCGGCATTTCAAAAACTTACATCATATTGAGGAAATTAACGCACGACTTTGAGCCCATAGATAGTAAAAGAAGACCAATCATCGATCAAAAACCCTTGTTTTCGAATGCTATTCAAACTAAATTCTCATATCAACTTACACATTACGTTTTGAAGCCATTCGAGAGAAGTGAATTGAATTGAACTTTATGAACATTACATTACTGTAGTGAAAAATGTATGTAAATCTACATATATATACTAATATCATAAAGCTGAAGAGTTTGTTTGTTTGGTTGAACGCGCTAATCTCAGAAACTACTAATCTGATTTGAAAAATTCTTTTTGCATTAGATAGCTCCTTAACTGAGGAAGGCTATAGGCTATATATCATCCCGGAAATATGTACGGTTTCCGTGGGATAGATTTGTTTTCGTCTAGGGACGAACCCGAAGTGGAGCGAGAGTGAGTCGCTAGTAATTAATAAGTATTTACAATGTAAGTTCTATACATATATTTATCATATATTAATTTACTTCAGTTTCTGCTTAAAATGTACTCAATACTGAGATTTGAATACGATCAACATTATATGATAAACTGAATAGTGCTCGCTCGGTTACGTGACGAATTATCTATTAATTTTGCATTAATAGCGCTAGCAGTCTAAATTTATGTGCCTAACATAATAACTAATAGTACTGGTATATTTTATGGTTATAAATATTTCTAAATGGATGGAAAGCAAGTTTCAGAGGATAATAATATAAATTATTAATTTTTTGCAAAGTGTAAAAATATACATATATATATATATATATATATATATATATATATATATATATATATATATATATATATATAGTGTAAAAATACATATTTTTGTTATTGTAAAAATATTTGTAGATTTTCGATAATAAGTCAAAAGTGAATATTTAAACTAAAAATAACAATAATAAACCTTTTAATTTTTACTTGTAATTAATGTATGTAATTGTAACGTTGCACTATATCATTATTTATGTATATTATGTATGTACTCAGCCCTTTTCAACGTCCTACTGCTGGGCACGGGTCGCACTTCAATACGAAGGGTTTCAGGCCATAGTCCATCACGCTGGTCAATTGCTTGTTGGCACTTTCATTATATCATTTTATATTCGTTTTTTCGTTTCTTATGAGTAAAATGCAAATCTATACTTAATATTATAAAGCTGAAGAGTTTGTTTGTTTGGTTGAACGCGCTAATCTCAGGAACTACTGATCCGATTTGAAAAATTATTTTTGCATTATATAGCTCATTAACTGAGGAAGGCTATAGGTTATATAGCATCCCGGGAAAATGTACGGGTCCCGTGGGATAGATCTGTTTCTGTCTAGGGACGAACCCGAAGCGAAGCGAGGGTGAGTCGCTATGTTACATAATTTTGTTTTAATAAATACACACAATAATTACTGTATAAGTAACACTTATCTATAAAAAATAAAGGCAAATCACTATATGCATTAGCTGTAGAAGAGCACTGCCGATTCTATGATAAGACAATTATTTCTTTAAACATCGTAATAATAGAATTCTCCTACATCGACAACTATATCTTTGTAAGAAAGATATTATTTCAATATTCGCAAAGTGAAAAAGTATTATAGACAATAATATATCCTGTACTGCAAGATGTCGCCTTCGTACAAAAGCAGAGTTTTACTAAGTTGCTAGTTTATATCATATTTTACTCCACATTTTACTGAAGAACGGAAAAATCAATAGTAGCAGTGGAATCGCAATTGATATATTTTGTGTTGCGTTGCGTGAAAACACGGTCAAGTTAGCTTTTCATTAAGAACTACCAGTTAACCTAGATTTCGATATCCATTATAAATTAAGTAAGGCTGCAAACAAACAGGACGAGTAAAAAGGCTGTATTTAGATTTTTTAACTTAACATACATATATACGGACTTCTTGGTTTCATAAAAAAAAAATTACACAACTAATAAATGCATAAAATGATGAGTTAGGTACTATTTTTACTTCGTGGGTTTTGCGAATGGGGCTGGCTCATATAATGATTTCTATACATTATGTACTAGCGACTCACCCTCGCTTCGCTCGGGTTCGTCCCTAGGTGATTCTTTACATTGACATGACTTTTTTATTTATGAAGCGATTGAAACAAAATAAATATTAAATGTTAAGTGAAGCTTACCACAATACATTAGTGAAAACTGCACCTAAATCGTTAAACAATTTCGGAGATTAGCTCGCACAGACGCACAAACAAACAGACAAAAATTCTAAAAAAAAAAAAATTGTTTTGGGTTCTATTGCGTTATTAAAGACCCCAAATAATAGTTTTACTCAAATATGTTCCATGTACAGACAGCGATCAGTTACAATTTTATTATATGTATAGATTATGTAGTTCTGAGTTCAAGTCATGTCAAACGAGTTACTAAGTCAAGAAATTCTAAATAGCAAGAAATTGAGACGTTTATTGTTTACTCTTTGCCTCGTGTCGGATTGCGTTCTCATCAGACAGAAGGAAATATGACTAGAATTAGTAAGAATAGCCGTTTACACGAAAAGTAGCTATGATTATAATAATACACGCCAATATATTCAATAACTATAAATGTTTTTAGAAGCGTTTTCATATTCTTTTCTCCATAAATGTAAAAGTATTTTTCACAATGTTTACTCTTAAAAGTGTTTACACGAGACGTCGAACTCGTAACACCTTCGATAGCTCAGTTGGTAGAGCGGTGGACTGTAGTTGGTCAATAATTGATATCCATAGGTCGCTGGTTCAAATCCGGCTCGAAGGATTTTTAGTATATTTTGAAAAGTATTTTTATTTTTCAACATGCATAGCACATAAATAGTACGAGTATAAAAAATAAGATTATGTAATATATCGAATTAAAAAAAAAATAGTTTCCTGGCTTCTTTGGATGACAGTTGACAATATTATTTTTACAAGCTTTTATTTAATGCGCAATCATTTGTTCAGGCGAGGTCTTGCAACTGAATTTTAAAGCAGTTATCCTCAACCGATTGAGCTGAAATTTTGTATACACGTTTAGTTTGGTTGACAATGTATGGTTAGCTAAGTGACGTCATTCTATTAAAATATGTTTTTTATGCACTCCCATGATATGGATATCAAATGAAAGGGTTTACTGAGAAGAATAGGAATAATTAAAAGATAAAATAATTGTAAAAAAAATATTAAAAACAAGTATTTATTTAATTGCTCTTAAAAGAAGAAAATAAACTTTAAATTAAGTCAAACCCATCAATTTATTACATTACACAATTTATAACATATAAAAACCTGTCGCGAGATTTACCTATTATATAAAAAAAAAACATTATTTTTCAACATTTTATTTCTGGTTTATCTACACAGATATGTATCTTAAATTAATAATTTTTATTTAAATTACAAAATTGGTTGACATTTTAGAAACTTAAATTTTAATATGACACATTTATAGACAAATATAACATACAGTCCCTTCCTTGTTTTTTTATTATGCAGTATATTATATGATGTCAGTCCCCAAAGTTCCATCTTCGTCTTAAAATATAAACCGGCACAAATATCTCGCATGTCCGGAGAAACTACTTCACTCGGCACTCGGGCTTGAGAGCACGATGTAACATATAAAGTTGTTCCTTATACAAGAAATAAAGTAAGATAAACAATTATTTTTTATCTATATATTAATACGTGAAGCAAAAACTTTGTACTCCTTTTTACGAAAATTGCGCGGACGGAGAAGTATGAAATTTCCCACACTTAAAGTTTATATAGAGAGGGACTGCATAAATAAAAAAGGTATGTCAGTTTAAAGAATCACCTAGGGACGAAACCGAGCGAAGCGAGGGTGAATCGCTAATATTATAAATAAGAAGAAAATGCCATTATACACTTCTTCGTCTGTACTACTAAAAATATGAATCAAAAATATACACATCGAACAACAGTACCTACATGATATCGGCTAAAAATATATTTGATAAATCCCTTGCATCCGCTGTAAACTGAAAGTGAATGCCATAATCGTGCAGTCAGTCCATTTTATTTTTAACTGACCTCAAAAATTACCTTTTCAAAAATCCTACTAATATTATAAACGCGAAAGTTTGTAAGAATGTATGTAGGTATGTATGTATGAATGTATGTATGTATGTATATATGTATGTATGTATATATGTATGTATGTATGTATGTATGTATGTATGTATGTATGTATGTATGTATGTATGTATGTATGTATGTACGTAGAACGACTGAATAGATTTGGATGAAATTTGGCACAGGGATAGATTATAATCTAGAATAACACATAGTTTACTTTTTATTCCGAAAAAATGTGCGGTTCCCGTGGGATAGGTTTGTTTTTGTTTTCCTAGAGGCGAACCCGAGCGAAGCGAGGGTGAGCCGCTAGTAGTATAGTGTAGGAAAATCACAACAGACAACTCATTGTATAATTTACATATTATGTTGCTTGGTCTAGAAGTATGAAATTTTGCATAAGAGTGACTTATTTAACAACTTGGTGGTCACTAAGAAAAGATTTTTGAAAATTAATTCGCAAAAAGTGTTATGTGGGAAATGAAATATTGTAAAATAGGATTATTCAGAATTTTTAATTAAAATATAAATTCTAATTTAAGATCTGTGCAATATACCTTTGTACTGTTTATTTACGGTCAAGACATATGGCATTAGAAACCACCGCAACGCGCAAATGAAGATTAAAGGAGCGTAGACTTTGGTTGAACGTAAGTGTATTGTCAATCAATGTTGATAACATTCTTCAAGAAGCATTATATCTTTCAGCAAATAATATTATAGTCTAGATCTGAGGCGATTCAATAAAACTATAGACCAATATCTAAAATAAAGTAAAACTTCAGTCTGTTACTGTTGTTTTAGGTCTCTATTTACTCACATATTTGTTTCGTCAATAACCCAGATTGGGTGCAGAATTTCTCTTAAGACATCAAAGCCTCCCTTATATATTATAAGGGCGTAAAAGAATGTTTTTTCACTTGAAAAAATTGGTGTGATAAATAAATTAGGCTTAGATTTAAGCGTACATTTTCTCGAGTGAACCCAAAATGGTCGGGATTCAAAATTGAGGAAAAAAAATGTGTTTGTCATTTTGACACGTGAAAAGCTAAGTCGACATGTTTATATTAGCAGGATTTATGTGTTGTTGACATTATCACTGCTTTACATAACATTGGTATATGTGCTCGCTTGAAAAACGTAGTGAAGCGGGTTCAAAGCCGAATCGATTATTTTTGACTTATTCAATGCGAATCATTTTTAATATGATTACCAGATGATATTACACAGAAAGAAAGCATTAAGAAACCTGCATGTCTAAGAGTACTAATCTAAATAGTTTCTAAAACATAAGTGGTAAACTATGGCCAGATGTCCCTCGCATTGATCGCACGTGCTCAGGAGTGGGACGCTAATAGGATTGAATTATTTACATAATTCACACAAAATTCATCATTGCAAATGAAATAATACGAATGTACTTGATTCATCCTTTAGAAAATAAATTACTGCTAATATTTAAAACATAAACCTAATAATAAATCTGATATATGTACCTACATATATCAAATTTTATAATGATAGCAAAATAATAATATGCTTTATGTATCGTATCAAAGGTACGTATATGTTAAAATAAAAACATCAAAATTATTGATTTACAAGCATTTTCAGAAAAAATGAACCATATTCAAGTTTTTCGGAACAAAATTAGCTCGTTTGGTGCCGCAGTAAATATTTTTGGGGCGAAATGGTGACATGTGGCTTAGGTTTATTTACTGTACGCACACCAACAAAGAAGCTAACTTCAATTATAAACTTGAAAAGAACAAATAAAGTAATGGAAAACACATCTCAAAGTTTTCTTGATGTATAATGCAAAATATATTATGATACCGGCTGCTCTCTAAACGATTGCAACAATTTCAAATGCACTTATCTTTCAGGCAGGTTATTATAGTATACAGTATACACGTTCTTACTGAAATAAGCTGTTTAAATACATTACCCGGCAACATAATTAAATAGATAAGACAGCTTGTGTTCAAATAGCGCTATTCACACTCAAGCTCAAAATAAACTTTGTTAAAATAGACTTTAAACAAGGATCGTCAATTGAACTGAAGAGTTGTCAGTTTGTGAGGATTTCATTATTATCGGACTAATATTATGCAAAATTTTGTATGTGTTTGTGTATATTTGTTTCTCATTCACGCTGACACGACTGGACAGAATTGGAAGAAATTAAGAACACAGATAAAATATGAGCTTATTTTTATAACGTTGGGAAATGCATTTACGTATACCATGACCAAAAAATCCACTCCTAAACCGATGGTACCTCCCCCGACTTAATGAGGCGTCGCAGGATCGATTACACACTCAACCATCACACCACGACGGTCGCTGCCGCAAGTAGGGCAGACTACAACAACCATGGGGTTGCATGGGTTGGGTTTATTACGGTCCATTCTGCTATCAGAGAAGTACCAGAAGCTACCCGCATGGTACGCCATCCGCCGAAGTGGGCAACTTCTTAGTGTGTATCTTGGCATCACGCCCGGCCGGATTGCCGGACGCTAATGAGCCCCCTCCACTACGATAAGGCTGGATTCTTTGGGGAGGAGATAATATGACTTGAAGTAACACAGAGACTATTGCTTGCACCCGAGTGAAGCGACGGTAAATCGCAAGTAAAGAAATAAAATCTAGTATCTAATGTTGAGGTATATCAACTCACTCACCCTCGCTTCGCTCGGGTTCGTCCCTAAGTTGCTTTCCAAAACAAAATTAATGAATTAATTTGGTTTTAATTTCTTTTCGTGGGACCCTATTTTTTTTTCTAACATAAAAGTAGCCTAAGTTACTACTTATAACATCAGCTATCTGCCAGCGAAAGTCCCGTCAAAATCGGTCCAGCCATTTCAGAGATTAGCCGGAGCAAACAGACAGACAAAAACTGTAAAAAATGTCGTTTTGGTATATGCACCGCGTATACATCCATATGCATTTAGTAAAAAGCGGTTATTTTAATATTACAAACAGACACTCTTAATTTTATTTATCTGTACATAGATAATATTTTAAAACGAAAAACCAACAGACAAAATATTATGAACGAAACTTATTAAAGATCTTGTAAAAATAAATATAAGAGGAATTTATAATATGTTATATACATATTTTTCTTTTTATCATTATCTATACGATGTCCAGGAGGTCTGTTCGTGTCATTGCCCCGACGTAACGACACATACAGTCTCTTGCTTTTAGCTAAATGAAATTCCACATGGATTAAGATAGTGATGTAGGTTATATATTAAAATATTAACTAAAATATTTTAAAGCATATATACATACATATATCGATTTGGGAATTACAGTACCTACTAATATAAATGCTGGCACTGACTTCGAAAATATCTGATTAGGTATCTATAGTAAATGAAAACCACCGTTCAGCTATTTTTTACTTATTAGTATATTTTTTTTGAAATTGTTTTTTTTTTATTTCGTAATTTTTAGTTTTAAGTAAAAACTATATCAGTTTTAGTTACACGTTTTAGTTCATATCACATATACTACTGAACCGATTTCGATGAAATCTTTACTATTCCCTAAGTTGAAATAAATGTAAGCAAATAAAAAAAGAGTGATCACGATGACTAGTTCCGGAGAAATGCGTAGATGTACGTATAAACATACATACATAGGTACATACACCTATAAAATTTTGTATATTTGTTTGGAAGCCTTAATAGATTATCATATAATATGAATATTTTGCAGTTCCAATAATATTTCATACATACATACATGTCGAATTGGTAACCTCCTTTTTTTTGAAGTCGGTTAAAAACAGAGAAACATCCGAGTCGAAGCGAAACGTGTAAGCCACTAATTACTCGTAGTTTTAAGTTTTTTTTTATTATTGATTAACTTATTGGCAGAGAACGCATATATTAAGCCGGTAGCCGCCGTCGGCTAGTTTACTTCTTACCACTAAAGGTGCGATAAGGATGAATTGCTTAAACTTCCTTCTCCAAATAAGTAGAGAATGGAAAGTTTGTATGCAAAGTTTGTTATTTTTGAAGTCAAAAATGTGAAAATTGACGTTAAAGCTTCCAAATTGTCGATGGAAATTGGGATGTTCCATAGAGCTATATGCTTCACATCTCTGTATATAAAACAAAGTCGTGTTAGTTACACCGTTTATAACTCAAGAACGGCTGGACCAATTTTTAATATATTT
Source organism: Fabriciana adippe (assembly GCA_905404265.1). Taxonomy (NCBI): domain Eukaryota; kingdom Metazoa; phylum Arthropoda; class Insecta; order Lepidoptera; family Nymphalidae; genus Fabriciana; species Fabriciana adippe. Next base: position 3,339,253 of record FR989993.1, read on the forward strand.
GATTTTTTTGGATTTCTCTTAGTCCGGAATAGGATAATAAGTATTAAAACATCAGAAAAATTAAAAAAAAAAGTTATATGGCTAACGCTGGCAAATAACTATTTTAAATATCTATATAAAACGTACCTAGCGACGAACCCGAGCGAAACAAGGGGGAGCCGCTAGTATTAAATAAATAATAAAAAAGGCTGAATAAAGTATATGAAGGTAAAATAAATATTGAAATTAAAATAAGCAGGTATATCCAAAGGAAACACCTTGTAAAGTAATAAACGACTGCTTTTGATTAACAATGGGATTTAAATTTCTTAGTTTTATTTGTCAGTTAAATAGCGCATAGTTTGTGTATTGGACTTTCAATGAAAAGAGTCTGAAAGGCACTTATTTCGTTGAAAGCGTTGTAAAGCCTTTGTGTTGTATGAAGAGGTAGGCTAGCTGACTGGTTTTAAAATTTAAATTGACATGCGTTATGTTCAGAATGCTATGTCGATAAAAGCCCTTATATATAGATATTTTTCTATATAAAAATAGCTATTAGCTGGACTATCTACAAAAAGATAAAAATAGATTTTAGTTGTCAATTTTGAGATAAGAATATAGTTGTATACTATAATTTTTCTTTAATTAATCGTTAGTAATAAGACTTTATAGGCAGAGTGATACTTTATATAAAATATTAGCGACTCACCCTCGTTCCGCTCGGGTTCGTCCTTATTTACGTTTTAAGGTTTAGTATTGATTTCTCAGAGATGAGATATATTCTCGCAGTAAAAAGTATCCTATACGTTGACGCGGATAACCAGCTATCATCATACCCATGAAAATACTCGTACATCCAGTAGTTTTTCGTGATACGTTCCCAGACAGACCGACAGACAAAAATTCTAAAAAATAAATAGTTCTAGTATAAATCTATAGTAAAATAATGACTCTTTCAATAAAATTTTCCAAAAAATATTCGACACACAATCAGTTAGAATTTTATTATATGTATAGATAGATTATAAAAGATATAAATTGACAGAACCAATGATAAAACTTAAAAAAATATTAAATTATGCATTTATGAATAAAACCTACTAATTTATCTTTTATTTAATAAATAAAAATAAACTAATAAATAAACCCAAAAGATAAATACTAGTGCTGGATAGCAATCAATCGCCTCGTCCCATGAGGAAAGCCCACAAATAATAGGAAGGGTAATAATGTTATGGGTTTTAAGTGTTTTCTTACTTATTGTCGAGACTAATATCGTAAGTATATTAAAAAAAAAAGATGGCTATTCGAGTTGAAAATACGAAATAGGTTCCGGAGCTTATGCATTGAACTTTCTAGTCTATATAATAGTGTCTTTGGTTTGCACAATTTTGCTAGATAATCCTAAACCATTAATATGATTGAAAAAATTAAGTACAATATGAAATAATGTATTTATAATACAAGTTATCTTGAAAAAATACCTTGATCGCAAGATATATATTTTGAAGATGTAAAATATTTTGTCTTTCATTAAATACTGATCATTAAATAAATTATCCATGTTTATATTCAATGGTATATAAATAGGTATATAAATAGGTACGTTATAACGGTTAGTATAGATTTCTCAGAGATGAGATATTTTCCCACAGTAAAAAGTATACTTTATGTTGACCTGGATAACCAGTTATCATCGTACCAAATTTTATCAAAATCTGTCAAGTGGTTTTCTCGTGATGCGTTCTCAGACAGACAGACAAAAGTTCTAAAAATTATAGATTCAGCCTCTGTATCGATAATAATGACTACTTTAGTAAGATTTTCCAAAAAGTATCTGATGTACAGATTCGACTCAGAATTTTATTATATGTATAGATAATAATAAGCAAAGTGCTAGTATTAACAACATATGCTAAAGTGTTGCATCGTTAATACCAAAATATAATACGTTATAACATTAGGTACACTTGTACGCAGACATCTGAAATTGTAATCATTGCTCATGTTTGATGCTTTTAAGTAAATTATGATAGATGAAGCTATTTACTTTATCAATTAATAAATTATTTATATGACCAACTAGCGGCACAACCTCGCTTCGCTCGGGTTCGCCTCTAGGAAAACAAAGAAACAAACCTATCCCACGGGAACCGTACATTTTTCTGGGATAAAAAGTCACTCATGTGTTATTCCAAACTATAATCTATCTCTGTGCCAAATTTCATCCAGATCCGTTTAGCCGTTCTAAGGAAAAAAAATATCATTTGACTTTGAATACCATCGAAATAAAAATAGATCCTGAAACACAGACAATAAAATCGATTCACGTAGCTATCGACAACGGTTAAAATCAAACTTCACGTGGCGGAAATCAGTCACTATCCGATTTGAATTTAAATTTGGCTTGTGCAAACGATTCCGGGATTAAAATTCAGCATTGGGAAGAGGCATTGTAATTAATCTTGTCTAGCACCGGGTTACTCGGTCCCGCGCGCCGTTAATCTTTCTTGTCTCACGTATACAAATAGTATGAAACGGTGGAGTTATGAAATTAGCTACCTTGTTTGAGAATGCTGAGTTTTGATTTTTTAAAATTATTTATGTTATATGTTTTTTGTATGTAAATTTACTTTATGAGAGTGACACTAATGAAAATAAATGTATTTTTAAACACAATGGATGTACAGATATGTAATAAATAGCAATAGTTTATTGGCTCCCATTACGACTTGTCGTGGAAGTAAAAGCACTAAACATATTTTTGAAAATAATTAATTTGAGTCTTAAAATGATGATTAAGTGTCATCATAATTCTACTATCCTATTTATATTATAAATGCGGAAGTTTGTGAGGATGTATGGATGTCTGTATATATGAATGTAGTATGTATATGTAGTAGAGGCGTATGGATGTTTGTTACTCCTTCACGCAAAAACTACTGAATGGATTTTAATGAAACTTTACAATAATATAGCTCATACATCAGAATAACACATAGGCTCTTTTTATCTCGGAAAAATGTACGGTTCCCGTTGGATAGAATCGTTTTTTTTTAGTATAATATAATAGAGTAATGTATAAGATAGAAATATGTTAAGCAAATATTGTAATTATAAATAAACTACGTATGGTTTTATTCCAGCATAAAATAGTGATTAAGACAAGCTATAAAATACTCGTATAAACGTTATATAATATGATAATTTTATTAAAAGTATACTATTTTAAAGCTTTACAACCATCAATTGCATATACAAATTGACGTTATTTACGATTTTCAAGTAATTTAAGAAGCGAAGTTTAGTAATGAAATGTATTCGTGATGTCGGACTGTAAGGGCGCTATTGCGTCGCGTCACGGCAGAAATCAGTTACAATGTTTGCGGAAACAATTTTGTAAACATAAATAGATACTTAGTCATGATATTCAGGATTCGTTTGAAAATAGGTTCCTCAAAACGGAAAAGCTATATAGAAAAAGGTTTGATTGCCTTTTATACTAATCACTCTACTACTATTAATATACTAGCGGCTCACCTTCGCTTCGCTTGAGTTCGTCTCTACGAAAAAAAACAAACCTATCCCACGGGAACCGTACATTTTTCCGGGATAAAAAGTAGCCTATGTGTTATTCCAGACTATAACCTATCTCTGTGCCAAATTTTATCCAGATCCGTTCAGTCGTTCCGGCGTGAAAGAGTAACAAACATCCATACTCACAAACTTTCACATTTATGATAATAGTATAGATTTCCATATAATGAAAAGAAAAACAGAAAATAATAATAAAAGATAGGTAGTTAGGATATACAATTAAAATGAAACATATTAATTTTAACCACAATATTAAAAAAAAGAAAATAACTGAATTGAATTATATTGTTCTTTTTAATTTATAGAATAAAGTACTAAACTGCCACATAATAATAATGTCCTCCTGCCGAGTTTCGATCACGAGTAAACCATCTGCGCAGGAGATATTATTACGCACAAGTGCTTTTATAGTTATTAATTGTTTAAGGGTTTTTCTTTATTCACTTTCATTTGCTTTGATTTACAGGCAATCTGATGCCATTAATCCTTAGACTAGGTTTGGTAATAAAACTAACATTTCACAAGGTATTAAAAAATGCGTATTTCCCTTCTTGTAAACAAGAAATGCGATACTGAAACCGAAACCTTATAATATAGATAATAAACCCTTTTAGAAAACTTATGACAGAAAGAGGAGCTTTATTCATAATTTTTATAAATCCAAGGGGTGACAAAACCCGAGCGTAGGACTAAGAAATCCTACCATTTTATTAGGACGATTTGGTCATTCAATTATGTATATTTTTAATAATAAATACTTTGAAAATCAGCCGATTGTTAATAAATTTTGTGACGTTGTTATTTTAAAAAATTCATCCAAACCATCTGTTTTGTAGGAGAACATTTTTTCTTATTTAGTGTTGGATTGTCTTAAAATTAAATCGTAAAGCAATCTATTAGTATTTTTATTTTTATTTTAATCCTTTATTACACCAAAAAAACAAAACAGAAGTACAATTTGAAAATAATACATCACATTACAAATATATATTTCAGTGTAAAGGCGGCCTTATCACTTAAAGTGATCTCTTCCACGCAACCTATATTATAAAGAAACTCGTAGGGTAGCATGGATAAGGGTTGGTACAAAAAAAAAAAAACAATATAACATACTTACTTAAACGGTACATACTATAAATTACACACAAGCTTACATAAATAATAATAAAGAGTTACATATATAAATATATAGTATAATATATATGTTTAAACAATATACGTATATATTCCACGATAGACTTACATAAACGGGGCTTACATAAATATACATAGACTTACAAAGATAAATAGTAGTCTTTAAGAGGACGTTTAAAAACTTGCACTATCACCGTTTTGACATGTTCCGTATGAAGCCACAATTGTATCTACCACTATTAAATTCTCGTAGAAAGAATAGTTGGGCGTTTCACCAAAATGAAGCTAAGCACAAAGTTATAGCTAGTTATTAATCATAAAAAAATCCGTTGTGAACTCTAAATTATTACTATGTTAATAATAAATCCATTCAGTACAAGGGATTTGCTATATATTTCAAATGCTTTTTACCATTGAAATATAGCATAAACGTATGCTTGGGAATAAAGAGGAAAAAGAACGTGTAAAAATGTTGTCGATTGTTTGCAACAACAATGACCGTATGTAGCAACGTGCTCTGAATTGAGAGAGTTTCGTGTAAAATGCATTATTGGATCGCTTCGTCATCTATATGAATACTATCTACATTGCTCTTAGCTCAATTTATATGACTAGTGTTCACCCAGTGGCCCCGAAATTCGACTATATTCATTTTTTTTTATTGTTATCACTAAAGCTTGTCAACAGCTACTTAACAAAAAAAAGAAATTGGGTTGCCAAACAGAGGAGAATAAGGTACTAAACTGTTTTGTCCTTGCCTATTTAAATTTATATAGATTTAATAAATGCCTACCTATGACTTATCGAACTCAACAGTTTACGCCCTACGTCCCGGGTTTCTTTTGCAAGAATATGTAGACTATATTTATTCAATACTAGCGACTCACGCTCGCTTCGCTCGCGTTCTTCCCTAGGTACGTTTTAATTTTTATTTTAATTCTTAATCTTTTTATCTACTTCTTTATCTAATTCTTTTTCTAAAATAAAAGTATCCCTAGTTACTCCTTATAATATCAGCTATCTGCCAGTGAAAGTCCCGTTAAAACTAGTCCAGCCGTTTCAGAGATTAGCCGGAACAAACAGACAGACAAAAATTTTAAAAATTGTGTTTTTCTTATAAGTACTGTAATAATAATTCCATATGCATTTAGTATAAAACTGTTATTTTGACATTACAAACAGACACATCAATTTTATTTATCTGTATAGATTTCTATTTCATGAAATATATACAAAAAATCAAGTAATTTAATTGCTCTGTTACTTCGGGAAAGGAACAAATACACTTTTCTGTTTTTATCACACATTAAAATTCAGCGCAGCTACATATATTAAAATTCTGCGTCAAATCTGTAAATTAAATATTTTTTGGAAAATCTTACTGAAATATTCATTATTATCGATACAGAGGCCAAATCTATAGTTTTTAGAATTTTTGTCTGTCAATCTCTCTGGGAACACATCATTACTTTTTGACTCGTGCAAAAAAATATTAATCAAAAAGAGAGATATGAAAAAACGTGAATATAATTAGACATAAGAATTTAATTTCTATTTCAAATAGAATAGAATAATAATTCTATATTGCTGCAACGACCACATACCCTTAGGAGCGTTGCATACATTACATAAAGGAGCGCAATACACGATACGCAAATACTAAGTAAAGACGCGGGTAAAAGTTAGAATTTTGTATAATATACATACTAGCGGCTCACCCTTGCTTCGCTCGGGTTCGTGGCTAGGTACCTACGTTTTACATAGATATTTAAAATAGTTATTTGCCAGCGTTAGCCAAATAAATTATATATTTTTTTAAGTTTTCTGGTGTTTTAATACTTATTATCCTATTCCGGACTAAGAGAAATTCAAAAAATCTAATATCATAAAAATTGGTCCAGCCGTTCTATAGTTATAAATGGTGTAACTAACACGACTTTGTTTTATATATTATATATAGATTAGATAGGTACATTCCGGATATTCTTTACATAAAATAGCATCTCAAGCCTACCCAAGAGCAAAATATATTTGTACATATAAGTGGATTGCTCATTTAATTACCGTATACGTAACAAGCTCGCATATTCCTGAAAGGGAACTATTCCTAAACAAACACAGACAAAATAAACAAGTCTCGATTCATTCAATTAACGTTACTCGGCAACTCCCTAAGGTGTTCATTTACTTAAAAGTTATGGCGCATTTACTTGGAGTATAGATGTCATGGTGTATTGAGGAATAAATTAAATGAAGAAATTGTAAAAATTAACCCTTGCTATGACAGAAGGTACATATTACAATTATTGATTGATTGGTTTTGTTCACGCACGAGATAATTCATTGTTTTAAGGTTATAAATGTTTGTGTGAAAACGTTTTTAATAATAAAAATGAATTAAGATGTTTTCCTGTCCAAATGTAAATAAGTTTGTTTGACATCTTTGAGTTCATACAGACAACTACAAAATCCTACAGAAAAAAGCACTTTGAGGTTTTTCCAAATTGCTCAACACTTTGAAAGACTTTTACATTCCCTAAATACCTTATTCTGATGATGTTCTTATGATCTTGTGAGTCGCTACTATTTAGTATATTGTTCAAAACAGTTCATAATTGTATTAAAAAATTTAAGCCTTCTGGTTGATATAATCATAAGTTCAACATTTCAGCTAAATTGTATGAGTCAGTATTAATCTAATCTGGATACTTGCACATGAAGCGAGCAAATCGAATTCCGGACGCCACACGCTAGAGGGGCCGATAATTGAGTCTGATAGCCTAAACAGATATGTATCTATCACATAACTTTAAGTAAAATAATGAAAATATGAAAACACTTAGACAGAAAGAGTTAGACAGTTTTTAGAATAATTAAAATTTTACTGTAATTATAAGCCTATATCTATTTACAAAGACAAATTTTTAATTATAAGTAATTTTTATTGTACAATGTACACATTTCTCTCGTAAAGGTTGATTTATTTTTAGATGTAGTATATGCTATAGAGTTTCATTAACCTTATCGAATAAAACTAAAATCAAACAGGTAGTTACTTTCACATTTATAAGTGAAAATTAAAGGTGTATGTGTTGCTCTGCAGGATGTTTCTCAGTCGGAAGTATAGTTCAATTGTGTTAACGTCCCACTATTATACAAGCTTCCTTTCAGTGCCAGGGGTATTAAGCGATAGTATACCATACTAGTCTAGTACGGGTTGGCGTTTTTGAAAACCATAGTTGATTCTCACAGATGCGAATGTCATCCTACGCCATGTTAGTCTCAAAGATACGAGGCCTGGATTTGAACCCGCTTCACTCGGATTTCAAGCGATTAAATGTCACTTCTTTTTTATGCTCGCTATGATTCACTTTTTCTACTAATATTTTACGTGCATTTTCAAAGCATCAGCATATAATTTAAATAATGTCAGTGCCGGAATGTTAGAGAGCTCGCACACTAGGCTGCCTGGCTGCGACAGACAAAAAATTGAGTAGCCAGTTATAGCAGTCATGGCGACGGCCAGATGGGATCATTCCGTCGAGCGATAAGGACGTGGAGGATCTAATTATTTAGCTGTATGTATTTTTGTAAGCCTTTTTATAAAACCTACGATCAACAATACTACGTTGTTCGAAGTATGAAACCCATTATTTTGATACCCCGCTCGATAAGTTTTGAGAAAAAAATTGAAGACATAATGTGGCGCCAAATATCGGCCATTTTAATTTTTATAATGTTAATGTACTCAGTATCACTTTCATAATTAAGACCAATCTAACGACACCTCTCAAGCTTAAATTCATCAAGCCGTTTAGGCTACAGAACGTGTCAAAGAAATATACATACATACATATTACACGCTCTGACTGTGCGCAGCAAATGGGCTGCCGTGCAATCAGGGTGTCCTAATGGCTGCCGCAGCCAGGCAGCCGTGGCTGCCTAGTGAGCGGACTCCCATACGCCGTCATATGTCGGACCGGCTGCCGCAGCCTGGCTGCTTAGTGTGCGGGCTCTCTTACTCTGCTACTATTGGTTCTACACATACTAGATTTTTGTATATAAATTATTTTGAAATTTGGTATATAAATGAATTACAGTTGATTTGCCTATTTTTATATATTTGTAGTAAAAATATAATGTTTTGAAAGTAATAAAGTACCTATTTGTAACTTATTCTTTAACTGTTTTTACGGGTTCTATAACCAAACGGTCTCGTCTGGACTAATAAGCTTATTTATCCATTCCACCGAGCATTTGTTTAAGCGTTGGAATTAAAAAAGAACTGTGTTATTATGACGGATTCCCTAACAAATAATTTACGCTAATATTACAAAGAGGTAAACTTTGTGAGTTTGTTTGTATGAGGTAATCTCTGAGAGAGAGAGAGAGAGAGAGCTACATACATAAAAGAAAATGTCAGAAACTTTGTGTAAAATTTTAATGATAGTTTGCACTAATTGAAAATCGGAGTAAGAATGTAATATTCATATTATATCTTCGGCCATCATCAATTTAGTTCTATTAAATTTACTCTCGGTCGTTCACAAAAATAATAAAGTCCATATTGATTATATCTTAAAAGTAAATTTAATAAACCAACTTATAATAAACGAATTGTTCAAACTTAAGCATAAAATATGATTATTTATAAATAGGAATAATTTAATCTAACATTCATAACCGCTGAGTGCTTTAGGTTATTCATTAGAAATTACAACTTTAATTGAAATTGGAAGAAAAGTGGTTGAGTTACTTTATTACATGCGCTGCCTTAAAGGTTTGAAATAAAGAAAAAGGTTCCAAATGAAGAAAATCATAAATAAATGTATGATAAAAATATCCGGACAAGTGCGAGTCGGACTCGCCTACCGAGGGTTCGGTACAAAGTACGGAACCTTTAATTTTCAACTTTTTTTTATTTTTTAAATCTTTCCTCTATTTGTGCTGTAAGTAAGACCTTGCTTTTTGCCAAATTTCGTGATTCTAGGTCAACGAGAACTACCATATAGGTTTTCGACCCAAAACCTATAGGGTACTTCCGGTTGACCTAGAATTATTAATTTTGGTTAAAGACAAGGTCTTACAGCACAAGTAAAGGGAAAACTCCGAAAAATAAAAAAGTTGAAAATTAAGGTAAATTTTGGTACTTACAAGTTTTCGCGAAAATCTTAATTTGGTGCTAAAGGTGGTGAAACACGGACAGACAGACGGACAGACGGACAAGAAAGTGATCTTATAAGGGTTCCTTTTTTATCTTTTGAGGTAGGGAACCCTAAAAAATCCCTAGTAACGAATAGGAGAGAAGCGAGGGTGAGTCGCTAGTAAATAATATTAATAAACTTCTTCATAACAGAAACATGTTTAGATATGTTCTGTAGTTGCAAGGTGTTTCTGTTCGATAAAATTTTGAATTCTATGCAAAAGTATTATGTAAGTTCCTTTTGGGCAGTTTATTCTCAGATCAAGGCGTTTTTTCCTAACTTTTGAGTTTAAGTTTACTTCTGACGTAGCTACCAGTATCAAATTTAGAATTTGGAGTTTTTATATGTTACATACTTTTAGCATAAAAAATGAATAGGTACAAGCCACAAATGACAAAAGTTTCACAGTACTAATAGTAAAAAAACAAATATAAAACTGGTCAAGCTGGAATCGAACTTGCGCCCTACAGTATTTGTATTTCGTCAATCATTTAGGATGTCTGCGATCACAAGAATCGAGAAATATACCTGACTAGCGACTCACCCTCGCTTCGCTTCGGGTTCGTCCCTAGACAAAAACAAATCTATCCCACGAGAATCGTACATTTTTCTGAGATGATATATAGCCTAAAGCTTTCCTCGATAAATAGACTATCCAACACAAAAAGAATTTTTCAATTCCATCCAATAGTCCTTGAAATCACCGCGTTCAACCAAACAAACAAACAAACTCTTCAGCTTTGTAATATTAGTAGAGATTTCGTTTAGTTAATAATAAATCTTAGCTTAATAAAAACAAATTTTGAATACGAATAAATACGAACTAACCCTCTCTCATCGCTCTATTGCTACATATACTAACATGAATGCTCAATTATTTCATAGAGATAGCAATTGTAGTAATTTGCTAACATTTTGCGATCATAAACATAGGATATTGTTCATTGCGCGGTCTGCACCTAGAAAATTTCCCTACGGGCGTGACTGGACAGTGCATACAGATTGCATGTACAGTCGACCACATATGTTAATATTTCAAAGAAAAATAATCTTTATGACTATATAATTAGATGTTATTTTGAGTGTGAGGATCTTATATCACGCTTTATAGGTTGTATAAAACTTGTTGACGTTTGTTCTCTTTATTATTTTATTCTTTCATCTCGCAAATATTTTGTCTGCATCAGCTTGTTTGTTTCTCGAACTGAGAGTATTTGATTACTTCGAAAGAAAATCTATTCTAGTAGATTTTAAGAAAGACTCAAAGTATACTACGATGAATTGTATTCTTCAAAAGTAATAAGTCATATTTATTTTAAAATAATAATTTATTATTGTTTAACGTGTAATTATAAAAATACAAGTGACTTTATACTCATACTATGAAAATGATTTGATAAAAGCTCTAGTACTAGAATGAAAAGCTCTTCACGGATTGATTGACACCTAAACTCTAACTTTCAACAAAGCTCGTCAATTAGTAATTTTGTTATGTAAACAAGGACTAAGTAAGAATCATTCTTTTAATTTTATATCTTATATTATCATATGTATAATATTAAAAAGCACAGACTACTGTAGCTATTACACTTAGGTATCAACTTAAAGAAAGAAGCAGATACTCCATTCGAGTGTACGTTTTTGGTAAATGCAGCACAATATTTTCACCTATCGAAATCGATTTCATAATATTTTTTTACGAATAGTTAATAATTCATTCTTGGTCCAGACAAAATCCTGCTTCTAAAGGTTTGAATAATTAGAAGATCTTTAAAGGTTTAAGATGTTTTTTGTTATAAGGTACATTTTTATTTTTTATTTGATACTAGCGACTCACCCTCGCTTCGCTTCAGGTTCGTCCCTAGATCAAAACAAATCTATCCCACGGGAACCGCACATTTTTCCGGGATGATATTATAAGCCTTCCTCAGTTAACGAGAAAGGCCTATAGCCTTCCTCAGTTAACGAGCTATCTAATGTAAACAGAATATTCCAAATCGGATTAGTAGTTCCTGAGTTAGCGCGATGAACCAAACAAACAAACAAACTCTTCAGCTTTATAATATTAGTATAGATCTGGTGAATGAATCATACAACTAAGTATAATATAATAATACTTAGGATCATTAATTAAGCGTACATTTGTTTTGTAATATACCTATAATTAAGCATTCTTGTAATTTCAATGCACCTATTTCCTTTATCTTCTATCTATACATATTATAAAATTCTAACTAAGCCGAATCTGTACATTAAATATTTTTTGGAAAATCTTATTGAAATAGACGTTATTATCGATGCAGAGGCCGAATCTATAGTTTTTAGAATTTTTGTCTGTCTGTCTGTCTGTCTGTCTGTCTGTCTATCTGTTACCGCATCACAGAAAAACCACTGGAGGGATTTTGATGAAATTTGGTATGATGATAGCTGGTTATCCGGGTCAACATATAGGATACTTTTTACCGCGGGAAAATATCTAATTTCCGAGAAAAAATACAAAAACTGGTTGGAACAAAACCACAATGATACTATCTGTTAATAGTTTAGCAAGGTAACTTACTAAATATGGTAAAAACTATTAAAAATAGCTTATCTTGCAAATCAAATTATCAATAGTGCTATTTTATCCATTAAAATAGTTATTTTAATTGATATGTACTTATGTGTTATTTAGATACTCGACAATAGATGTCGCTATGAGTTTTTTTAAAATACGTAGTTTTAATTCCCAAAAAATGAATGTACAGATATGACCTTTCTACAATTTTATTAGAATTACTACTACATTATCCGAAGCCCCCGCCTGTGATCAAATTTTTAGTAAAGCAAACTTTTTGGCTCTATAAATTAGTAACTATACATATAATAAAATTGTCACTAAGCCGATTCCGTAAATTTAATATTTTACTTAAAATCTTATTGAAATATTCATCATTGGCGATATAGAGCGATAGATAATGAAATTTGGTACGGTGATAGCAGGTTATCCGGCTCAACATAGAGGATACTTTTTACCGCAGGAAAATATCTCATTTCTGAGAAAAAATACAAAAACTGGTTAAAATAAAAACACGATGATACTACTATTTTAGCAAGGCAACTTATTTATATATGTTAAAACTATTTAAAAAAGCTTATCGTAAAAGAAATATCAATAGCGTATTTTATTCATTAAAATAGTTATTTTAATAAAAAAATTATTTGTGTTATTTAGATATTTGACAATAGATGTCGCCATGTTTTTTTAAAATACGTAGTTTTAATCCAAAAAAAAAATGTACCTTTCTATGACTTTATTAGAATTATTACTAAATTATCCGCGGCCCTGCCTGTGTTCAAATTTTCAATAAAACAAACATTTGGCTTTATAAATTAGTAATATTGTGTTGGCCGAAACAATTTTCGAATGAAAGTATTTGTAAATTTTTATTGTTTAGTAAATAATGTTAATTTTTTTAATCTTTTAATGTAAAAATTGGGCAAATGCAAATCTAACTCGCGTATTATAGGTTTCGTATAGCAAAGTACTGTGTTGTTTTTCTTACTTACATATTTTGTTAGGTTAACACTAAAATAAATACGAATAATATTTACGTTTCTACAATATGGACTCATTTTATCAACAAGTTCGATTCATATGATTTTATAACATTTTATGGAAAACAAGTTTATGGCTGTTAAACTGACAAAGCGGGTAACTAAAAACATTCCATATCTCAAAAACTATGAAAAAGTATTTTAGGGACTGTTATACCTCAACTTTTTTAGTTTTTTTGACACCATTTCTTGGAAGGTAAAGGTTTAAAGGACACAGTAAAATACTTACGACTTTTAATCATATTATTAACCGTGCCATATGAAATAATAAAAAGTATGTGCTTACATTTTTAATTAAACAATAGCTGTCTATTAGTAAAACATGAATAAAATTAATTCCGTAGTTTGAGAGTTTATCGCCCAAAACTAAACAAACAAACAAAACAAAAGTATAGAAAACAAAAAGTGCAATATTACTAAATCAAATATGAGATTAACTGAGGAACCTTTATGACATTGTCAATCACCGCCATTATTTACCAATCATAGGGTACGCAATGAAATTGGTATATATGTAAGAGTATACTAATATGTAAAACCTAAGAATTTGGCTTTGGTCATATGAACGCGGGCGGAGCCGCGGGAAATGCTAGTTGTAAATAAATATATGTACTTACATATATATACTTAGAATCAATGTCATTATACTATCTAAATGCATATTGTCGTCAGAACCGACCACGCGACATTCAATATAGGTGTTATCTGTTGACTTGGTGTCATTTCCTTGGAGCGTCAGTCTATATTACAAATATTTAGTATTAGCAAACTTTTCATAAGAAATCAGAGATTTAAAAGTAATTTTTTTGATTATATTTGATATTTTATGCTATATTTATACATATAATAAAACTGTAGAGGTCGACTGTCTGTACATATAAAAAAATGCTAAAAACCGAGTCAGGGGGATGTAAGAAGAGAAATAGAACAACCCAGATTTTTTCATTTTTTTTGTTTCTCTGTCTGTTTGTCTGTTTGTACGGACTGATCTCCGAAACTATTGGACCGATTTAAATGAAATTTTGTATGGTGGTACCTTATATCTTCGGTCAACATTTGAAATACTTTTCGTCCCGGAAAATTAAAGAGTTCTCGTGGGATAGTTAAAAAACTATAATAACTTATACAGCTTATCACACAAAAACTACTAATTGGATATTAGTGAAACTTTACAATAATATAGTTCATACATAAAAATAATAAATAGGCTCCTTTTTATTCCGGGAAAACGTACGGTTCCCGTGGGATAGATTTGTTTTTGTTTGTCTAGAGGCGAACCCGAGCGAAGCGAGGGTGAGCCGCTAGTTTGATTGAAGTAAATCATTGATAAGCATTTGTATGATATAAATTGTATGGCAAAAATACGATCACTGTCCATATCACTGAGATACAACCACGCTAATATAGAACCATGACTAGTAACTTCTTGGAATACAATAATGTTTTGAAAATATTTACGTTTAGTATTGTTTTTATGATGTCATTATCACATTTAAACGAATACTAAACATAAAAATATGTACATAATAATATTCCCGAGACTGTATTTGATCAAAGCACATTACCATAAGAGCTTGACGGGTTCGCTAGTAATTTGCATGAAAAATTTCAACGTATTCACGGAGGACAATGAATCGTCTATAGCAAGAATGCTTGATATATGTCGTGTATCAGGGTTGGTAAATGGGTATTCGGAATCAGCATAATTCACTAGTAGTGCTGTTAGGGCATATTGTACCAAAGATACTTTTTTAGAAAGATTTTGCACTATTGGACTACACTATTATAAATGCGATAGTATAAGTGTATGTTCGTTACTTCTTCATGTTGAAAGCTGGACAGATTTGGATTAGATTTAGTATAGAGATAGATTATGATCTGAATTTATTAAGCTACAGTTGGATAGTTAGAGACTCACCCGTGCATAGCGCGGGTAAGTTGCTAGTTTTGTAATGACGCAAATTTCCATTAAATCTTTATAGAAAAATATAAAACATTAGATTCAATTGAAAAAAAATCACATTTTTTTTTTCTAAAAACATTGATAGAAAAACTTTTATGAACATCAAAATTCCAAAGTAAACCTCAATTCTCAAAATTAAAATCAACATGTAAATATAAAAAAAAAAAATACTGTATTAGTAGTAATTATGTATAAATAACAAATATAATGCTAAATATAATGTTTTTTGCCATTATTAATAACTAAGACTCACCCTCGCTTCGCTTCGGGTTCGTCCCTAGACAAAAACAAATCTATCCCACGGGAACCGCACATTTTTCCGGGATGATATATAGCCTTTAGCCTTCCTCAGTTAACGTGCTATCTAATGCAAAAAGAATTTTTCAAATCGGATTAGTAGTTTCTGAGATTAGCGCGTTCAACCAAACAAACAAACAAACTCTTTAGCTTTATAATATTAAATATAGATACTCTGTAGGATTTCTTGCGATCCCACATTACGTAAGACGCGGCATACGCGGTAGCCGCAATCCTTTGGCACACCGGAACTGACGTCAAATTCATGTAACTATCTAAATTCTGACTATGACAATACATGTTAATGTAACACCACAGTTGAATTAAACTTAGACTTTAATATTGTGGACTTTGCCTCTATAATAGGGTATCTATTATAGAGGCAAAGTACATACTTAGATAGTACAAAGTACATACATAATTAGATAGTGAAAATTATTAAAAAAAATAACTATACTAGTATTACAAAGTATTTGTTTGCTCGACTAAAATTTTAAATTAATTTTAAATGAATATGTTGGCACATTAACACATAGCACTATCTAGTTCCATGGTAAGGTACGAGGCTTGTGTTATGGATACCGGATAGTTGATACACGAAAGATATATATAACTTTATATACATACATATTATAAATATAAATATAAATACCCATGATTGGAGTACAAACATTCATGCTCATCACACAAGTGAATCCCTCCAGCGGGACTTGAACCCGCGACCGCTAGCACAGCAAATAGGGTCACTATAAACTGAGCCAAACGGAATATAATGAAGGGACATGGATATCTTTTTAAAAAGACTTAAAAAAAGGATTTAAGGTAATGTCAGGGTAATACACCCGCTATTTGAGAACTTTACCTAAAATATTAGCATTATTATTTGGATTTTTTTTTCTCTTCTTACGGTGAAAGAACATATCATGAGGATACCTGAAAATCTAATTTACTTGTTTTCTCAAGACATGTGAAGTTTGTCAACCTGCATTAACCAGTGCGGTGGACTATTGCCTGTTTTTCCTCGCTCTCTTCAATTCAAGGCCCATGCATTAACTTAGTACCTTTGTATACTTCTAGATGGTAAAAAATAGTTATATATCATATTCAACCCTTTTTTATGTCCTACTGCTGGGCACAAGCCTGCCTTCAATATAAGGGAGATCAGGCCATAGTCCACCACGCTGGCCAAGTGCGGGTTGGCGGACTTCACATACCTTTCGAAAAATTGCAAGGTTCTCTCAGACAAGTAGGTTTCCTCACGATGTTTTCTTTCACCGTAAGACAAGTGGTAATCATATTGAAAATAATTCGCACATGAAAATATCAGAGGATAGACCCGGGATTTGATAGCGCGTCACTCGGTTTCCCAAGCAGGCGCGTTACCACTGGGCTACTACTGCCTCAGTTATATATATATATATATATATGTATGTCATAAGAAATATTAAACTAGAGTAAAATTTGAACCCGCAGCCTCTGACCCAAAAAACGCAATACATTTAAAATTCTGACATAACACAAACCATTTCCTTTCATCGTAGGCGAGATATTTCGTGCCCAATAACAACTCTGGTCACGTTTTCCTTCCATTAATATGTATGTAATTCAGAGCGTTATTGAACTTGACTTAGATGATGCCGGTATGAATGTGATGAAATTTTTAACAAACCCCGTATAATAAGTATTCGCAAAAAATATTTGTTTATTGTCAGTTCACTTATTTACTTTATTACTATAAAAATCGTGGGATTTAACATTTAATTTCTAACTCGTTAATGAATTCTTTTTTAGATTATACGACTATTTGGCCTATGATTTGACTATATATCTTAAAACTGTTTTTTTTTTTTAGAGATATAACCGTGTTCGTTGTAAAGTCCAAAATTTGAAACGTTGAAAACAAAAATCAAAATAAGCTACGAATAATTACGAAAAAACTGTTTTATTTAAAATCATCCAATAACATAATGAAACTGAACAAATTATATAATACTTTTATGTTTGTTATTTCGGTAATTTCTAGAACTACCTAATTGGGGTCAGATTTCAAAAACTATTTTGCATTTTCTGGCATATTTGTTGAGAAAGGTTTAAAGCAAAAACCTCTATCATCACCTAATCATCGCACTGCGACCATTAGGAGCAAGGCAGTTATATAATTATATTGAACAATGAACACCCTTTTTGGTGTTGTAGTGAATGTCCTGGGTTCGAGTACCTGTTTAAGGCAAGTAGTTTCTGAAACCGCACAGAGTTAAGAAGTTAGAGTTTTAACACCTTGCGTCAAGAGCACGTGAAGCACGTCAAGCAAGTGGCTCCATTGGATTTAAACCACAACAAGTAATAGCAGTAATATACAGGTAGCCGCAAATTTTATTATTAGACTGTTTTATTCTAGTTCATAACCTATCTGTTAATTAAATTTCATCCATATCGATCCAGCCGTTTTAATATGAAATACAAAATTTCGCACTTATAGTATCTAGTATTAATATATTTATATGATAATCATATAAAATACGATAATAAAGAAACGTTAAACGGTATAATAGTAATGGACTTTATTAAAAACAACAAATGAACGTCATTATGTTGCAGTCAATAAAACCATCCATACACCAGTGAACGAACGAACATTTAAAGAGCAATAGTATAAAATTTTATTCACCGATTATAGGAATTCGGCGTCCAACTGAATAAAATAAGCCTGTCCTGTGGACCAATTACACTTGGTTATCGGCAGACGTCATTGTTACATTAATATATGATGGGAAATTATATTGATTTTATTTAACTTAATAAAGTATTGTAGGCAATGGTTGTTTTCAGTGATTGGAATTGCTATATGAATCCATTTTTGCGTTATTTTAAAGTTTTTTTTATGTTATTTTACGTCGTTTAAGGCTATCCAACTGTAGGTCATTTTTATCTATATTTCACGCGAGTGAAACCGCGTGCAATAACGATGGAATGTAGACATCATATATTTTGAAATAAATTTAAATTTAAAATAACAACTAAGCTTGTATAATTCATTTTAAAATAGTTATAAAAACTTAGATATTTATAAACAAATTACTCAAGAAAATATAAATGAAATGAATACATTAATAGTAAAAAAGGTAAGTTGTAAAATAACAAAATATGCAGATACAAAACTATGAGCACTTAAATATTAACGCTAGTGGGGCGTACATTTTACTCGGGCGATTATCTCGTCGAAATCAGTCGGACTGAATGAAATAATCCCAACCTTAATGTAACCATAAAATCAAATATCCTGAGATTTTATCCTAAAATATTTCGTTGAAATAATTATCTCATAATGAAAAAAGATTCATTGTGAAAGATATGATAATATATTATAAGTTTAGGCTTTTTGAGCCTTTTTGATTAATAGAATTTCGTCTAACGCCGTAATTTCGTTTGGGAAACACCAAGGCAAATAAAATTGGTGGATGCCATTCTTGAACACATTTTGTAGTAGCTATCCCACTAAAACCGTAGTGTACCTATCCACTATTTCAACGTTCCACTGGTAGGCATGGAGCACAATCTAAGAGGGATCAGGCCGTAGTCCACCACACTGGCAGAATGCGAGTTGGCGGACTTTACATGTTTTTCGAAAACTCGCTAGGTTCTCTCAGATATGCAGGTTTCCTCACGATGATTTCCTTTACCGTATTTGCGAGTGGTAATCATGTTGGAAATGATCCGCACATGAAAATATCTGAGATGCGAGACTCGACATTTGTACCCGTTTAACTTGCTTTTCCAAGCGAGTGCGTTACCACTGAGCTACCACTGCTACATAACACTAAAAAAATAAAATAGCATAAATGAAATATATCCCAAGCGATTCATTGTGTTAAAAGGTAGCATACAAATTTTACTATATCGATAAAATATTTTTACAAAATATGATGTTTATTTAACAAAATAGCCCAGTGGTAACGCGCTCGCTTGGGAAACCGAGCAAAGCGGGTTCAAATCCCGGGTCTCGCACCTCTGATATTTTTATGTGCGAATCATTTCTAACATGATTACGACTTGCCTTACGGTGAAGGAAAACATCGTGAGGTAACCTGCATGTCTGAGAGAACCTAGCAAGTTTTCGAAAGACATGTGAAGTTTGCCAATGCGCACTTGGCCAGCGGTGTGGACTACGGCCTGATCCCTCTCACATTGTGCTCCATGCCCAGTAGTGGGAAGTTAAAAAGGACTGAATACAATATACAATATTGTCGATGGGTTTAAACTTTAAAAAAGTAGCAAACTTAAGTTATAAATCAATATAATTAAAACAAAACGAATATCACGTTTCCTGAGTTCTCGTCCTCCCCATTGTCACATTCCATTAATAAAAGCATTTTATTGATTAGCTTAAATATGTACGGCAGGAGTCGTCAATAGAACCTATGACGTCCGAATTGTACTGTTTCGTATGTAGATCTAGCCAATCTATTATATGTCTATCTTATATTGGCTGTCTAGTAACATAATACATATATATATATATATATATATATATATATATATATATATATATATATATATATAATTAAGTATATTTGTAATTTTTAAAATATTATATTAAAATTGAAAATTGTATTATTTCCATAAGATGCTATGAGAAAATAAGTATAATAAAATTCTAACTGCGTCGAATCTGTACATTAAATATTTTTTGGAAAATCTTATTGAAATAGACTTCATTATCGATTCAGAGGCCGAATCTATAGTTTTTAGAATTTTTGTCTGTTTGTCTGTATGTTACCGCATCACGGGAAAATTACTGGATAGATTTTGATGAGATTTGGTATGATGATAGCTGGCTATCCGGGTCAACGTATAGGACAGTTTTTATTGCGGGAAAATATCCCATCTCTGAGCTAAACGTTAAAACGTAACTAGGGACGAACCCGAGCGGAGCGAGGTTGAGTCGCTAGTATTATATAAAAGTCATACAAAGTAACTTAGAAATAGAGTACTGTTATTGTTAAAGTGCTTTTAATTACTTTTGTACATATTATCCATCCAATAGTTTATCCCACAAATGTCAAAACCCTTCGTACCCTTGTCTGGTCTATTTATTTTATGCATTCCAAACGAATGATTTTCACTGAAAGTTAATTTACTGTCCATTACATTAATGTCGTGATCGGAAGGATTCCACTGTCTTTTATGTCAAAATTAAATTTCTTTTATTAAATCTGTCCATTGGTGGCCGACAAATCGCTGAATTGATTTCAAATTCGTGAGACGCTTTGTAGCCTTGCGATTTACACTTTTTTAAAGCTCCGTTAAGTCTTATTAAAGTAAGAATTCGTTCAATTTATTAAAACACAAAGCTACTACATTTTATTTTAAAAAATGCTTTCTCGAATGCTCATTAGAAAGACTGTTAAATATTTTATTTCAAAAGAAAAATAAATTCACATAAGTTCAGTATGCTTAAACAGAAATAAGAGAAATTAATAATACGCGTTTTTTAATACTTCAAAAAACAACAGAGCCAACTAAAATAACAAAAGTAGGTCGTAACAAAGGCTTTTGCAAATTAAAACAGTGCCGCAATGAAAAATGAGAGTTATCAAATGCATGAGTGGATTCAAACAGATACACGTATTGTATAACACAATCGATTCCTGTACTATATATAGTGTAGAACGAAACACTAAGCTTGACACTCGAAACAAAAAAGCTCACGCAGGCTTTTGTTATTCTATTACACGTAGGCCACAATAAACATCTAATTCTTTTGCGCACCTCTGCACCCGTTTCCGTCTCTATCTCTCGTATACATCGAACTCTATCTAGAGTTTGGGTTCGAGGCACTGAGTTTCCCAGTTTTGCCCGAGAGCTCGCGGCGAGAGGACGTGGATTTTGTTATTTTTGCATCAAACACACGTTTCGGGCGTGTTTTTGCCGGGTATCTTAATGAAAAATTGATGAATTCGCGGTCCTAACGATCCATCGGTGGGTGTAGACTGTGTTCTAATTAAACATTGTGAAAGGATATGCTCGCTGCTACGTAAACGGTGAGTTACCTTACGTTGCCAATTGCAGGTGAATACGTGAATTGTTGCTTGTAGGTGCGATATTTCGGTTCTCTTTGCTCTACAATAATTTTATTCGCGGATTAGATTCTTAAAATAATAAGTACGAGTAGTAGCAGGTGATTGATTTATAAATTATTTTGTTATTTAGATTTTTTGTAAGTTAATTTAAATGAACATTAATTATATTACAGGTTTTTGTCGTAGATAAAGATTAAATTAAAAATAAATTATGAGCTAATTTTTAATGTTTCAAATAAGTTTTAATGTACAATTTTTTCCCTCCAATTAAAAAATTAAATCTTGTAAAATATTTTTGATAAGGTTTTCTCAATGATTTATAATATTTTATCATGAATAAAAAATATTTTCATTATAATATAAAAGTTGTATAACTCCATAAATACCAACTAAAAATGAACATAAGCACATTTAAAATTTTTTCATGAAAAGGAAAATTAGGTGAAAAATAACAAAAATGATTGAGCGAGCTTTACCTCATTTTTACTAGAAGTTCCTTTTCATTATATTTTTTCTTTAAGCACGGTTCATTGACGCAAGAATTTCAATGATACTACTATGATTAATTATATGTTGGTAAAATATATGTAATCTGTCTGTAATACTCTCAAAAATAAGACAATTTTTTTTTTAATACAAAAATGTAAAGTTTGTCAAAGCAATTCAATTATTATAAAATTGTTATTAAACTATTAATAAATTGTTATATATTTTATATATATTGACATTTGATTTTAAATATTATCTTGAATATTTAAGCTTTAATTCAACTTGTGAATTTTAGTGAATATGAACCATTTTTCTATATTTCTTGTGTTCGAAGAAATCAGTAAAATAATTTTAAAGAAGGCATAACTAAGAGGTTTATTTACAACATACCATTTTAAAGAACACGAGGAAAACAAATAATTTCAATAAATCCGCTTTGAAACTTTTTCTCAATTTCATCACACGTTCTAAATATTCTCAAAACAAAACCTGCCAAAACTATTCCATTTAATAATAAAATAACTGAGTTAACTGGAGCATAAATTTCATTACCCCTGTCGGTTCACTCGGTTTCCGTAGAATTTGTTCATTCTACGTTGCTACTCATATTTAAGGTGTTCGTTTATATAAGAAGATATCTATATCTTACTTAATATAAATGTTAAAGTTTAGATTTTTGGATGTTTGTTACTCTATCACGCCAGAACGGCTGAACGGATCTGGATGAAATTTGGCACAGAGATAGATTATAGTCTGGAATAGCACATAGGTTTTTTATCCCGGAAAAATGTACAGTTTCCGTGGGATAGATTTGTTTCGTCATAAAAGCTTTGTCCATGACTTAGAAAGAGAAAAGATTTTTTTCAATGATATTAGGCATCGACATGTAATGGTTTGAAGCTATAAAATAACATTACTGCTATCTCACACTTACGTTTTTGCCAGGATAAAAGTTTTATGTTATAGTTCAGTCTAAGACGTATTCTTTCTATGTTTACGCGTTATTCAGTAACAACCATAATATTTTCTTAGATTTACGCGAATATTTGACATTTCGGACAGTCTTTTTTTTTGTCTTTAAAATATTTTATTTATAATACTTATAGAATATTTCATACAATGACTTAAAGTAAATTTTAAAATCGCATGTTTTTTGTATGTCCTTCTTACTCTACCATAACTACACTAACTCTACCATGATGTAGCACTTATTGAATATCTGCTAGCTGATTAATCGTTTGCTTACGGATTTGAATCCACTTGCGGTTTTCTAAAATTATAAAATTTCTGTTATAATAAAATTTTATTTCAATATAAATAATAAAATTGTTAAAGTAATATTTATTTAAAGGTCTAACAATTAAGTACTTACTAATACTTTCTTAGATTTACGCGAATATTTGACATTTTAAATTAAACTATCTTTTCGAATTATTTCGCGGATTTATTTAGATTTTTGGTTCCCAACGTTTTAAATGCTTTACAGCAATAATTATGTACTATTTAAATAAGTACATCCTAAAATGTAATATAACAAATTGTAGCATTACATGACGGAGCGCTAGAACCACTACTTTCATTAAAGTTCACTTCACGACGCTACCTCATACCTCAGATACGTTGCTCAAGTTTCTACTGTGAGAACAAGATTTTTGCTAGAGTATTTATTTATTTATATAGAGTTTCTTATATAAATAAAAGAAAATCTTATACATAAAAAATATATTACTATTATATATAAATGCAAAAGTTTCTGTATGTGTGTAGTGTGTGTATGCTGAAATGGCTAGACCGATTTCGATGAAATTTAGTACTCGACAGTACATAAGCATACAGGTTCCTATTATGAACCTAAGGGAATGAGGGTAAGTCACTCGTGTAATGTAATATAGGACAAACTTAGACAATACTATCTTTCTTTTATTTATCTTTGTTTTCCACTTTTGATTCCCATACAAGTTTTCATTCGTATTTTAACCTCCTTAAGGGATGATTTCCGGAATAAAAAATATCCTATGTCCTTCCCAGGGTCTCAGACTATCATCTTACCAAATTTTATCTAAATCGTTCAGTAGATCCAATTTTTTTTTTTTTTTTTTTTATTTCATTTTGGCGGCTGTATTATATCACTGCGACCATCTCTGGTCTATTGTGATCGCCACATTTTATGCTAGAGTGAACCATTAAACCCTGCAGCTATTAAAAACTGAAGGATTTTCTTAGGGTTACACTCTTTTAATTCATCTAGGCCTAGAAATTGTTTTCCTAGATGAATGCTACGCTTGTGCATGAGCGGTCCACATTCCCATAGAAGATGAAGTGGCGTTTCGTCTGCCTCCATGCATACTCTACAGGTTCGCGTTTCGCTCAGCCCTAGGTTGAACATGTGCTTATTTAAGCAGCAGTGTCCGGTGAAAGTCCTTACCAGTATTCGTAAGGTTTTTCTGTTAAGCGCTAGCATAAGGTTGTTAAACCTTATATCATAGGCTTTAATTAGTGACTTGGAGTGAATCATTCCGTTTGATTCATTCCAGTCCTTGTTTGCAGTCTTTAGACATGCTATCATTAAGGTTCTTTGAGCTAAGCTCTTGGGTATTCCGCAGAAGGGCTCGGGACCCTGCTGCATGCCAAGAGCTCCTTCTCTAGCAAGCTTATCGGCACATTCGTTGCCGATTACCCCTGCATGACCCGGTACCCATCTTAACACTACTTTATTTCTTTTTGCTAAGAGGTTTAATCGGTCCATGCACTGCTCTACTAACTTCGATGAGACTGTGTTTGAGTCTAATGCTAGTAGTGCAGCTTGGCTGTCCGAATTTATATAAATTGTTTGATTTGTGTAGTGCTTACATAGATTAGCTTCTACACATTCTAGGATGGCGTAGACTTCAGCTTGGAAGATGGAGGCGAATTGTCCAAGATGTACGCTTTTGCTGAATCTCGGTCGCTCTCCATGTATCCCGCAGCCAGTCTTTGCTCCTATTTTGGAACCGTCTGTATACCAGACTAGGGATCCGTTTTTATAGGATATCTGGCATTTAGTCCAGTCCTCTCTTGACGGAAATTCAATTGTATAATATTTTTCAAGGGAGTGCCGCATTTGCATGGCATCAGTAGATCCAAAGATTACCTCCTACAACATCACAGACTCACAAACTCACAAACTTTACCTCCTTATAGTATTAGTATAGATTAAGAAAGATGTTCTGAAATACTGCAGTACGGTAATGTTTTTGATAGGCAAAAGTTTCAGGAGAAATCAATAATTTTCAAAAGCAAAAGATCTTACGCTATACCTACGTCGCACGTACATAAATATTATAGTACCTGGGCGACCGAGCTTCGATCGGGAATTTTTGGCTAATAGTACAATTTTCTTTTTCCTTAAAAAAAGCTTGAATAAATACAAAAAGAAAACAAAAGTAAAAACTTTGTATCCGACCGGGATTCGAACCCGGACACTTGTGATTATCATTTTTGCGCTTTAGCCGCTTGACCACGATGCTTATGCCCAAGCGTGCGAAATCAGTGACCATATTTTGTATGGAGTAATGCGAAGAAAACCGCATGAAAACACGAAAACACGCATTTTCCCAGACATAAGACTAATCTAGATCGATTTTCCTCTCCGAAAACCTCCACATACCAAATTTCAGCGAAATCGTTAGAGCCGTTTCCGAGATCCCCGGTATAAATAAATATACAAGTATTGCTCGTTTAAATATATTAGATAGATAGATACATTATGAATATCTACACTAAGATTTTTATTACAAAATATTTTAATAACAAGTAAATTTTACACTTCAAAATATACATATATCGTATTCGTCAAATACGTCAATCAGGTATTCAACTCGAGTTTTTTTTTGTTTTCATGATTCTTTTTTAATGAGTCACCTACTTTAATATCTCAAGAGTAGTCTGAAATAAACTTAAAGAAAAAAATCCATCCGTGAGGGTAGAAGAATAATTCCTTTTAAGTGATTTTTAAGCCTTTTGATGATGTAAAGTTTTTTAGATATTTGTATGTATTTATGTATGTACATATATAAATATAATGTTACATAAAAACATTTTTATTTTGTCTTTGTCAAATCTAATGTTAGAAATTAACCAAAATTGGTATTGACAGAACGTTTAACGGGTATAAGACCAATTGAAAACAAGCTTTTGATATTAAAAATCCTCAAAAATAGCTTAGCAGTCTAAGAATGATTATTTTAGAAACTTAATATAGACTCATCGTTGGTATTCTAAAAAAATCTAAATCAAGTGAGTAGATACAAAAAAATCTTCAATGTTATAAGTCTATGAAAACAATACTAACATTGAGTAATAATAATTAACTTATTATTAATAATGTAGCTTCGATCTTTAAAAGAGCAACTGTTGAGTTTCTTGACGGCTCTTCTCAGCAGAAGTGCTTTCCGAGCCGGTGGTAGCTTCCTCACGGACTGACTACACTGACGTTCTTATAATAAATTGACGATTCAAAAGTGCTTGTAAAGTCTATTTGAATAAAGTTTCATTTCATTTGTCTATTTTTTTGGTGTACCACGTGGGCGAAGCCGTGTCTGCTGCATTTTATGTTATTTGGGTTTGTATTATGTAAGTATAAGTAGATAGATAATACATTTTATTGTACACCATATAATAATATAAATAAACAAACATAACGAAAATAATACACAAAAAAATGTACAGCAGGTTGCCTTATCGCTAAAAGCGATCTCTTCCAGGCAAGATTGAGGTGGATATATATATATATATATATATATATATATATATATATATATATATATATATATATAAGTAATAGGTGATTTTTCATTTTGTATATATTTGTATTCAAGAACAAGCCAAGTCAGTTATGAGATGTTATATTTAACGTTTCATATAAGTAAAACTTAAATAAAAAAAAATCGTGTGTGTGTACTTATATATGCACGTAAGATGTAATACTTCTTTGGCATAACAGAAAAAAAATAGGTAAAGATTTCTTCCCGTATTTAATAACTCTCTCTATTTGTAAAAGGAATCATAAATTAATAAAATAAATGCCTTATTTTATTATATTACAATCATATATTTATAGAATATCATTTAAGGAAAGAATATAATATTATATATCATTTGTCAGACAATAACAACGGTTACCATGGCAACAAACAGTAATCAGCTAACTTTATCATGTCGCTTTTTGGCTGTCGGTGTCGTCACATATTGAAAGAATTGCATCATAGCGATGAATGCATGAAAATATCACATTAATCTCAAAGGAACAAAGAGAGAGCATTCCGAATAGCGTTTTTGTTCATAAAAATTTATGTCCTTTGAAATATTTTTTTCAATTGAGCGAAAAAATGTTTAAACGCGCCACTTTCCATTAGCTTCTGCGATGTACAGTGATTTAGGGTTCTCGGCTTGAATTATTATGATCATAATTTTTTGCAACGCCAGTCGAGTGGAACTTTATTGTTATTTCATTTCAAATGGCATTAAACGTATTATTTATGTTATTATGTAATTTGTTGTGATAAAAATGTAAATAAAGGTCATATACTGAATAACAGTTGGTAAAGCTCCCGGGGCTGTTACAAGTGTGAGACATATGATGTAAATTTTTTTTTACGTAGCACTTTGCAAACAAAAAAAAAAAAAGAAAATTTAATATCCCAGTAATTGAGTTCTAAACACGTTCATTTAGAGTTAATATTATTTTTCGATACTATATTGATTACTTAATTTGCTTAAATCAAATGCGTCCTTTAGTAAGTTTTTCTTAAGATTTTTATCCTCGTAAACTATTTTGCTACAAAAATGCTGAATAAAAGAAAAATAAACAAACACTTCCTATCTATATTATTATTTACTTCAACTGGAAATCGAACTCGCCACTATCTTTAGTAGATAAACATCATTATAACCAACATAATTGTATTCTGAACCTGACATTATTTCTCAATTTACGAGTGCAGTAGAATTTTTTCGCATCTCGCACGTTTTAGTGTTATAACAATACGTGACCGGTGACCAATAAAAATGGTATAGCTTTTTCGTTCATATTCTTTACGAAATGTTTTTATACATAGATATTTTTATAAAAGTTATTATCGCTTTCAATAAATGCGAGCATAAAGAAAACATTAATTGCCTTTTTGGTCTAGTGGCTAGTATTTATGGTAGCATACCCAGAGGTCCTCAGTTTGATTCTGGGTGGGGCTAAGTATAGTTTTTTCTGTTTGGAAATTCTTAGTAGCAGGTCGATGTTGGAAAGTTGACAGTATTTCACACCCGTATCTTGAGAGCTTGAGAGCACGTTAAACCTACGGTCCAGCGCCTCTCAAAGATGAATCTCACTTTGACAGTCAAAGAATTATAGAGTTTAATTGTGTTTGGACATACACTTGTGCACTACAATTATCTCCTTCGCAGTTCAGGTAATCTCAGTAAAGTTGGCCGCCGTGGCTTATAGGAGGACATTATTACTCTTTAAATATTTTTTCAGCTCAGTCCTGTATATAGTATTACAATAATCATAATTATTTAATCAACTCTAATCAAATGAATAACCTTTTTTTTTAATGTTAGGAAATGCATTTATGCATACCAACTGTATACATACAGGTTATGTGGGATTGACTGACTTAAGAAAAGCCTTTATTACTCACTAAAACCCAACATAACCTCTCCCGTCTTAATGGGGCATCGCAGGATCACTTAAGCACTCAATCACGATGCCCTGACGGCAGGTCTGCTAAAGCAGAACACACAACCAAGGGTTACTCCCACAGTCTACTCTGCTATCAGAGAAGTACCTGGAGCAACCCGCATAGCACACCGCCTACCGAGGTGGGCCGCCTCCCAGTGCGTTTGCACCCCCCCCCCCCCCTTCCCCCCTCCCCTCCCACACCCACACACACACAACAAGGTGAACGCGCGTTGGGGAGGATAAAATAAATAACAACTTTTGGGCTACTGTTAGCTACACATTCGAGCGGAGTATGGATAAGTCGCTTGTTTTATCTAAATAACAGCTCTTTAATAATGCTATACCTACTCATATAAAAAAATATAATATATACTCATTCGTCTGAAGTAGAGAACGTCCATCCGTACTCTTGTCACGCGCAAAGCAAGCAATAAAGTGCTTGAGCTGAAAATTGAAAGTGACTGGCGCTGTAAAACGTACGCAAATAAAAGTACGTTAACTTTGGCTTTTAGATCCAGTGTTTGGAAGTAAATTAAATCTACTATAGACGTAAATGAAATTCTTACCTTCAGTTTTCTGTAGGCACTATAAAAAAGTAAATATAACATTTAATATTTTATAGCATTTTTACGATCTACATCATCAACGTACAAAACGTACAATATTCTAAAAATAATTTTGATTTCATATAATCGTATTAAAATTGCAATATAAATAAAGAATTAAAAGCCTCATTTGAGTATCAAATTGTACGGGAGTAGAGCTTGCCAACCTCCGGCAATCAAACCATGCAAATAAAAAAAAAAACTTTTTAAAAACAAGCCTTTAAACAAATGTACTAAAACGAATAAAATAAGTTGTTTGGATATTTTGTATTGAATTTATAACTTTCTAAAAAAACGTGTGTTAAAAAACGAGCGACGCATATTGTAAATCATGAGATATGGATTATGGCATGTTCTCGTACATATGTATAGTTTCCAAAAAGCTTGTCCCATGGGAGACTATAAACTATAACTTATTTTATTCGTTATGTAAAAGCAGCAATGTATTATAGGTTTCCTAATTTTACTCCCGCGATTAACAACAAACGCTTTGGATTAGCTATTCGTGAAGAAATAATCCTGGATACAGCATCAGGTTAGCACTCTCATTTTACAGAATTTTCATTAAATTTTTCAATCTTACAAGGTCATAAAATTAGAAGAAGTGGCTTAACCCTTCGCATGCCTGGTGGGTCTGACAGACCCATTGCTTCAGAAAAACATCGATATTTTTTTTATTTTTTAGTTTTATGCATTGCGTGTCTCGACCGAGTAATACGTGTGTAAAGTGCGCGCGGGTCTGTGGGACCCTACCAGGCATACGGCGTGACTTTTTTTTGGTAAGTAAATGTTTTATATTTTTTGTAATTTTATGGTTTTTTATTGTTATTATAACGTAATTTTTAAACAAAAAAACTATTGTTACAGTAAAAATGTCTCAGCAATTAAGTAAAGCTGACATACGACGTATTTTAGAAGAGGAAGATGATTTGGTCTTTGAGGAAAGTGGGGACAAGTTTGATCACGTCAGTGTTCGGCATGACTCGGAAGAAGACGTCGAGGAATTGGTTGCCCAAAGACAAAATTGTGCAAGTACTGACGAGAAAATGAATCAACCAATAGCGAATTTTACCACAACATCGATTTATAAAGGAAAAAGCAATACAATATGGTATTGTAATCCATGCATTCGTACTAGATGTGAAAATATTGTCTCTAGCAGGCCAGTAACCAAAAAACCTTGTGCTGATGTTAGAAGACGTTGTTATATGTATCCGGTAAAAAAATTTCGCAAATCAAAATACATTTGTATTATCTGCTCGAGTCACATTTGCATGGGGCACGCAAACTTTCTATGCGAAAATTGTCGCTTATTTGAGCAATGAATAATTATCATTAGCCAGCGTTGATTTTTATTTCAGTATTATCTAGTTTTAAAGAATTCATCAGTGCCTTAAATGAACCAAAGTCTGATTTTGATCTCTATTTTTTAGTATAAAATTTTGATTCAAAAGTGATGAGTCTATTTTTTGTTAGCTTGAAAAAGCAATTATTTCATTTGATTAATAAATAACTTTAAAACATAAATAGCTGCACTTTTTACTTATCTCCTACAAATATAATAAATATGATTGCAAAATAAATGCAATCTGATATCCCCAGAGCATTAGTTTATGAAAAAAAGTAATAATTAATTTCGGGTCCCTCAGACCCACCAGGCATACAGCGTGATTCCAACACACCAGGCATACCAAGGGTTAAAGGTTTGAAAGATTTAACCTTAATATGCGTGTAAAGTTAAATGAAAGCTAGTAAAATCTATAGTATTCTTTGAGATAAATGTTTGAGATAAACTCCACTCTAATACGTAATTGGGGTTGTATCTACTCTAAATATTCTACTTGGCTATACTTGAACGTTCTTGAAACGCTACGTTTTTAGTTGCCGATTTCGAAATACGAAAGCAAGGATACCTTTAAAATTAAACTAGATCTATCTATATTATTTCAAGAGATCACTAGGAAGAATAGTTTTATTTAAAAATAGATAATGGTGAAAGATTGAGATAAATTATTATTTGCTATGAACAGTGATCAAAGTTCAAAAGGTAGTTATGTTTTTTTATTACTGACATTTTTATTAATTTTTTTTTATTTCCATTAGATATTTTGCATAAACATTTATAGGTATATTTAACATTTTTAAACCCTAAAACATAATATTCTTTTGGATATTTCCATATTTTTTTCATATTCATTATTAATGAAATATATGCTATTTAGTATTTCTTATTAAAAATAAGTTTTAGGAATAAATTTTGGAAGCAAAGCTTTCATATATTCTGCTTCATTAACGATTTAACATTAAAAGTTTATAATATTTTTTTAAATTATATATATCAGTAGATATTTCCTGAAAAAGACAAGATCTTTTAAAATTGAAAAATTTATAACACGTATTTTATTAGTTCACTTGTAGCTTTTCAGTAAACAAACAAATGAAAAAAGTAAAAACTTGCATAGCCTACCGTACATTTACGTATTGAAGCGAAACTAACGTTCGATGACCTAGTTGGAACTCTATTTCTGTGTATCACAAGTATACGGGAACTCTTCGATGTTTTTCCTTTGCCAATAAAGTATGTTGCGAAAGAAAAGGAGAACTCTAAGAAAAAAACATGCGGATTTGCAAACGCAAAAAATACTTAGGCTAAAGAAAATTGTATACTTAGGTACTTGAAATTTTACAAATATTTATTTCTGTAGAATTTATATGCAACAGTTAGTCTTTGCAATCTAAACTACAAACAATGACAATTCCATACTCACAAAAAGTACGCTCGAATTAAATACCTCCTATTTTGAAGTCACTCTTAAGTAAAATTTGACGGAAAGTTAATTCAGATCGAAGTTTAATAAAGAATCAATAATATATGATATTTATATGCGATAAATATGGAGAAAACAACTTATCATATATTTTGAAATACATTGAATCTTCTAGATAACGAGGAAGCAGTATGAAAATTCACCGATTTTTAAGTTAGCCAAACTTCAATTTTTCAATTTCTCGCTACCGAGAAAAATTGAGAGATTATTGTACTTTTGAAAGTTTGAAAGTTTAAAAGTGCGCAACTGGGGCAGTAGAAAAATAGCGTTTCCAAGCAATTTGCATAGGTATTGAGCTTTGTAAATTGTATGACGTTTTATCTCATATACACCCCACTATTAAAGTTTTAATACGATTAAAATTAACATCTTTTATAGTCTAGAATAGGATTAGTGAATTTTTAAGCAATAATAATAAGTCTTTGATTTCGGCCCGGCAGCGAATTTTAGGCGTAGGATATCATGATATTGAACAATGTGTACACAAACACAAGTTCAATATCTGTCCTTTCACTCTCAATGATGGGACGACAGTTTAACACGACCGGTGGAAATCAGACGCAGGACAGGACTTATGTGCTCTCCGAAGCACGGTGATGTGTTACCGCGAATTTTTAAGGTAGTAATAAAATTTGCCAAAAGAAAAACTTATATAACGTATCCGAGCGATAATAAGTCGTTATTTTATGTATGAAACAAGATTGTTAAAGAATATTTCATAAACTTTTTACTATTACAATATCTACATCTGTTTCCGCTCGTATTATTTCATTGAAATCGAAATTCTGGTGAACATAATCAAAAATGACAAGGGACTTCAGCGAATCTCGTAATCTGAAATAGCTGTACTAAAAATATTTTTGTGTTAGTGTGTCACAACAGAAGTGTCGATTCAACAAGGTTGGGTAGAGTAGGTGATTCATTGTATATTTTAATATTTACAAACGTTTATTTTAAAGTACAAAAAAAAAGCTATAAATTAATTATTTATTACTGGATAGACGAAAATAAAATCTCGATTAATGAATAATTTATTTGAACAGCAACTGCTTTTATCTGAAATAATTTAAATAATAGTTATTTTAAATTAATACTTTCTTAGATTTTTGATGATTCGATTTACGCGAATATTTGACATCTATACTATATCTTACTATACTAATATTAGAAATGCGAAAGTGAGTCTGTTTGTTTGTTTGTTAGTTCCTATGTTGTCTATCTTTTCCATACTAACCATCAAAACTTACCTAGGAACGAACCCGAGCGAAGCGAGGGTACTTTTAAATTAAACTTTTTTTTACTTTAAAAACTTTAAAAATTAAAGTTTTATTTAAAATATTTTAAAATAATCATTTTTGTTAAGAAAGTAGAATATTGATTATGTATCTATGCAAATATACGTACATTATAATATATCACAACTTAAATTAAAAAAAAAACAACTATTAGTTTTTAACTAAAAAGATTTATTAAGTTATCACTGATTAATATAATTAAATACAACTAGTGTTCGTCCAGTAGTCGGAATTCCATCATAAATGTTACCATATCTTTTTAAAAAAGCTGTTTCTATTTTATTAATAACACTAAATCTCGTTCAATAACTACTAAACGAAAAAGTACTTAATTTTTTTCATTAAATTTATAGAGTGCTCAATCATAGATCGTATCGTATCGATCGAATCGGGCACATCCTCACTTCATAATTCTTCATAAAAAAAATCATGAACTTCGTGTTCACATTCATACTCCTCCTTTATACAAATCAGTAAAAAAACATACAGTGAAGAAACAGATTTGTATCGTGGGCTTTAAACTATTTTTAAGTAAGACGTTTTGAATGCTTAGTTATTCGTGGTCACAGGGCTATTAAGAAATAATACTGACTCAGCGTTTGGATAAATTATAATTAGATTTATTTGATCTTTAATTAAATATAGAAACCTACATATAGTAAGTACATTTACATAATGTATATTTAAATACTACTAATTTGCATTTAATTAAACTACTAATATTTATTGAAGTTTTACTTCTTTTGGCACATGGAAAAAATAAAATGAATAAAATTTTTACACTGCGTGCGCACACCGACAACCAAAAAGCGACATGATGAAATTAGCTGAAAGCGACATGATGAAGTTGGCTGTATTCCTTTTACAAACAGAGAGTTGTGACATACGGGATAAAATATTTACCTATTTTTGTTCTGTTACGCCAAAGAAGTACACATAAACGTTTTTTTTTAAATACTTTTATTTCACTAAAATTTTTTATTCTATTTTATTTGATATTTTTTTTATTTTTGTAAGATATACTAATATTATAAATGCGAAATTTTTCTGATGAGGAATTGTGTTTGTTTATTACTTCTTTGTGTTATGGATTGACACATATGCTACTTTAAAAAAACAGTAATTAATATTTTGCTTTAGCAACAAGATGTTGTATTCAGCCCTTTTTAACATCCCACTGCTGGGCACGGGCCTCCCTCTAATACGAGGGGAATCAGCCCATAGTCCACCACGCTGGCCAAGTGCGGGTTGGCGGACTTCACATGTCTTTCGAAAACTTGCTAGGTTTTCTCAGACTCGCAGGTTTCCTCACGATGTTTTCCTTCACCGTAAGGCAAGTGGTAATCATGTTAGAAATGATTCGCACATAAAAATATCAGAGGTGCGAGACCCGGGATTTGAACCCACTTCACTCGGTTTCCCAAGCGAGCGCGTTACCACTGGGCTACCACTACCTAAGAAGATGTGCTCTTTAGGGAATTTTATGATTATGATTACGTTAAATGACGCCCAAATACCCGAAGAAAACACCCGTTTATATAAATTATAGCATAATCTAAGCCAATTTCTACCAGAGTTTGAGAAATGAGTTTAATAATCTTTACACAATATATTCAAAATAAGCCAGACTACAATGACAATAGAACCTTTTGATACAAAGCAAATATAAACACAATAATAAACTCTAACTCCAACGAAAAAGTTGATGTTATAGGAATGTTGCTAAAATCAACAGTTTGTAAAGTAATTTATTCATAGGGAAACTCGCAGTTGAATGAATCGACGCCGACGCGTTGGGTATAGAATGAATTCTTTTCTTTATGCTATAGTACAATATACGAGCTCTATATGTGCACTGTGTTTGTTAATTTAGCTGTGCATTTTGTTTTTGTTTTCACCGACTTCAAAAAAGGAGGAGGTTCTAAATTTGTGAAAATCTTTTTTTTTTATGTATGTTTACAAATTACTCGAAGACGCCTGAACTGATTTGGAAAATTCTTTTTTTGTTTCAAAGGCTTCGCAGGTAGTCCCGTTTAATTTTATCAAAATCGGTCGAGCGGTTTTTAAAAAATCAACTATGAATTATTTTTAAATAAATGGATTAATCGAATATGTTATTAAAAAAACTTTCTCCTTACAAATTACCCGCTTATTACATCTACACTAAAAATGGAAAAATAAAAACTAAAAAAAAAAAAAACGACTTCGAGGCACTAAAAAGTACAAAGTGAACTATATTTAGACTTTCTTTGATAAGTTTAAGGAAATTCTATAGGTTTTATTATACTTTGCTAACTTAAATTTAATAAATAATCTAATAGATTAACTAAGATTATTAAAGATTGTTTCAATAATTATAATAAAACCTAACATAAAAAACTATTATTTCGATAATTTTGTAATTTATAATATACCAAGTTAATATTTTTTAATAAGCTACGTTTCTAAATCAATATTTTTAGTTATGGCTGTTGCGCGAGAAGTAAAAGATTGTTCTCTCCGCGATCGTGAAATTATATCAAGAGGAAAATAAGTAATGTACTCTTTAATTAAAATAAAATAAATGTGACTGGTTGGTAGTTTCACACATAAATTTTTATTACTTTATATAAAGTCAAAAGTGTCGCTAAGATGCTAGGTCTCGTTATATAACACAGACTCCCACATAATATCTCCTTTATTTCATGGCTTAAAGTGTCATCATAATCTCTGTGACAGCTGTACAATACGATGTAGACAATCTCTTATATCTATACATATAATAAAATTGTAACTGATCGCTGTCTGTACATGGAAGATATTTGAGAAAAACTATTATTGGGCATCTTTATTAACGCAATAGAACCTAAAACAATGATTTTTAGAATTTTTGTCTGTCTGTACGTTTGTGCGCGCTAATCTCAGAAACGGCTTAACCGATTTAAGTGCGGTTTTCACTAATGTATTGTGGTAAGCTTCACTTAACATTTAGTATTTGTTTTATTTTAATCAGATGATAAATAATAAAGTTAAGTGTCAATTTAAAGAATCACCTAAGGACGAAGCCGAGCAAAGCGAAGGTGAGTCACTAGTGAATTACTAAATAATTACTTATCCAGTAAAATCCATAAATCAGAAATACATAGAAAATCCGAAACAATACCAATCAATAACTACTCAAATCAAATTCTTGGTACACGGCAATGCTTTTACCAAATGATAGACGGACCTCAATGACCGTTGATTGTATCAACTAAATGTCGTAGTTCTCGTTGATTTATTGGGTAAATATATTGAATAATGGATATAATATTATTTCTTATATATATATTCTGGTATCTGTTTTAGATATTTGATAATTGTTTTTAGAAATATATTTTATATTCGGGTTAGAATGCATTTAACTTTCTATCTAACAAACTGTTTTCGTGCTAAATGTTATAATATTCTTGCTGTCATTATTGATCTATTCACAAACTTAAAAGTAAAATAAAAAAGTAAAATAAATAAAAGTAAAATATAATTAAAGTTAATATTTTTATTTTACACTAGAAAAATAAACTATTTTTTATAATGTTCTTTTGATTTTAAAATATCAAAAACATCGTTACGTGCGAGTGAGACTGGCGTGAAGAAGAGTTCTGTACATTATGAAATCAAAGACGGTTTTCATTATATTTAACTGATATTATCATATTTGTAATGATAAGTTGTTTGTTACATGCATGTTATTTTATATACGATTTTTATTAAATGTTCATACATTTTGCAGATCCCTTCAACATCACAAAGTATTTTTTACTTTCTGTCTCCACTTTTATCCACTTAAGAGTCAAAATATTGTCTTAAGGGACTTTTTATACGACGATCCTAAATAAAGATTCGTATCAAACACAATAGAAGCTAAATCGAAATGCAAAATAAATAGCTCTCACTTTGTTTTGAGTTCCGGTTTCTAACATTCAAATATCCTATCGATTTCATCAATTACCATTTAAAAGACCTTTGAGAACGATGACAAAAATTAAGTCAAGTTGATAAGCAAGCTAGAGTAACATCTTTATTGTATAATATAATAATACGTTTTAACGTTTAGTATAGATTTCTCAAAGATGAGATGTTTACCGCAGTAAAGTATTCTATATGTTGACTCGGGTAACCAGCTATCATCATACCAAATTTCATCAAAATCTGTCCAGTGGTTTTCTCGTGACGCGGTCACAGACAGACAGACAGACAAAAATTCTAAAAGCTATAGTTTCGGCCTCTATAGATTATAATGACTTTTTCAATAATTTTCTGAAAAATATTTAATGTACAGATTCGACTCGGTTAGAATTTTATTATATGTATAGACAGACTACTTACTTACCTTCGCTTTGATCACTATAGACGAGAAATGGTCTAAGTGATACTTTATAGCCTCAATAAAGAAATAAATACCTCCGCTTCGCTTATATGCATGTCCAGATGCTAATTAACATACAATGTTATTCTAGAATCTAGATCATAGTCTATCTGAGCACTAATTTCATTAAAATCCGTTCAGCCGTTTCTGCATGAAGAAGTAACAAATGTACACAAACATACACGCTTTCACAATTATATTAGTAGTCCAATTACATTATATCTAAAAAGGTACTTACGACCTTAGTATATTATTCCATCCTTAGGGTAGGATTTCTTGTGAATGTAGGGAGGTAAGCAAAGATAACTTTTTATAATAATTACTAGTGACTTACCCTTGCTTCGCTCGGTTGTGTCCCAAGGTATGTCTTAATTTTTTTGAGCGGAACCTGAATTATTTTTCTAAAATAAAAGTAGCCTAAGTTACCCCATATGACATCAGCCAATAAAAGTCCCGTCAGAATCGATCAAGCCGTTTTGGAGATTAGCCGAAACAAACAGACAGACAAAATTTTAAATTATGGTTTTCTTATAAGTACCTACCGTATATAATTCCATATCGGTACATTTAGTAAAAAGTTGTTATTTTGACATTACAAATATATGCTTCAACTTTATTTATCTGTATAGATTGTAAATAACATGTAGAAAACTTAGGAATCGTATTGAAATGACGTATCTAAGCGCTATTTCATGTGATGTGATGATCGATTTCGACAACGGCGGTCAATCCCACAGGGAATATTATAGTGCACAAATTTAC
Organism: Fabriciana adippe; assembly: GCA_905404265.1. Taxonomy (NCBI): domain Eukaryota; kingdom Metazoa; phylum Arthropoda; class Insecta; order Lepidoptera; family Nymphalidae; genus Fabriciana; species Fabriciana adippe. The sequence goes on from FR989993.1 coordinate 3,378,185, forward strand.
GCGTAGACGCAAGTACATTCTCTATTCCTGTCACTTTCATACTCCGGTGGAGAGACCGAGAAAACCGAGTATATAATGTCTAAAATAAAGTTATTTCAACTTCCGAGCAATATTAAAGCTTATGGCAATATTAAGCAATATTATAATAAGACTTAGATGGAAGTTAGAAACTTGAAGGTTAATAGCGTATATTTATGAATGGAATACCAAAGTTTCTCAGCGAGCAATGACTTACTATTTCCCCAGGTTCATGATTTTAATGAAACGACAGAAGGCACCAGTTGCTTAATAATATTCAGTACTTAAGTAAATAAAACTAATATATACAATCTTTCAAATTTGGTTCAGTTTGTAGTAATCCTACTTGCTGTGCCAGCGGTCGCGGGTTCGAGTCCCGCTGGGGGCATTCATTTGTGTGATGAGCACGAATGTCTGTACTCCATTCATGGGTGTTTATATTTATAATATGTATGTATTTAAAGTTATATATGTGTAGTGTATCAATTATATGGTATCCATAGCACAAGCCTCGTAGCTTACCATGGAACTAGATGGTGCTGTGTGTTAATGTCCCAATATATTTATTTATATTTATTTATTTATACTTGTTAGTCCTTCGTGCTGTAAAGTCTGGACGGATTTGGATGAAATTTAGTATATAGATAGACTACAAGCTGTTACTGTTAGTAATTTTTGTCAAAGATTTTCTGTTGTGTGTATACATTTTATTATTACTGGCAATATAACGATTAAAACAAGAAAAGTGTTTTACTGTTTTACAAAGTATTTCCTTGTTGCTCCAATGAGGGTGGCATGTTCAATTTATGAACAAACCCTCTTTAAAAATAAAATAAAGATTAAAAAAAAAATAAAAGTATTTCCTTGTATTGTCAGGATTTCAGTATTTAAAAAAAATCCGATTCTTGCAATTATAAGCGATTTTATTATACATTTACGTAAAAATAGTTAATATTAATAATTTGCTTTTTAATTTAAGTACACTGACGTTAAAATAACTTTAAATTTAATATTCCGTCATTTTCGATTCATAATGTATGATGATATCATTTCATATAAACAAAAGGACCATATTCTGGAATTAAGTACCTCTATCATTATGAAGTAGATCAAAAATCATTTGTATACTAGCATTTTCTCGCGGCTCTGCCTGCACCGTTTAATTTTGTGGAATTACTCCGCCCTCGTAAGTTATATTATAATGTAATATGTGTATATTATATGACCTTCCTCAATAAAAATACTATAATAAGCATTTTTTTTTAAATCAAACTAAGAAATCCAGAGATAAGCGCGTCCAAACAAACAAATTCTTCCACTTTATACATTAGTATAGAATATAAATATAATCCTGTAATGAAATTCTATAATATATGATTACCAAAATTTTATGAATAGATGCTCTAAAACAAAGGCAAAATAGAATTATAACGACTCAGACGTGGCTTAATAGAGTAAAGCGTACAATACATGTTTACAAGGGATTGGTGGGCTTAAAACTGGTAATGCAGATTTAAGAGTTTATTAAAAGAACGTATATTAAAAGTAAATTACTTAATATGTACACTTTTAAGCCGTAAGCCTGTCAAAGGCAGCATGAGAGAATATTTCTATAGGTAGAATAAGATTTCAGCTTATAGAAATTTGAATGTATGTATTCAGCCCTTTTTAACGTTCCACTGATGGGCACGGACCTCTCTTTAATACGAAGGGGATTAGGCCATAGTCCACCACGCTGGCCAAATGCGAGTTGGCGGACCTCACATGTCTTTCGAAAACTTGCTAGATTCTCTTAGACGTGCAGGTTTCCTCGCGATGTTTTCCTTCACCGTAAAACAAGTGGTAATCATGTGTATAGAACTTTAGTATATTATAATTAATTTTAATTAAACAGCCTGTGCTACTAGAAAACATACGTCTAATAATGAAAAATATTTTCTAATATATTGTACCTACTCGTATTATAGAAAAATTTAAAAACTAATCCAATGAACTCAATCAATAAGTTAATAAGCTCTTGACGATTTTACTAGTAACCAATGAAAAGTTTCATTTCTTCGTTATAATAATAATGTTCTCCTGACCGATCCCGGCCACGGCGGCCAATCTCATTGAGACTAGCCAACTGCGCAGGAGATATTATAGTGCACAAATGTACGCGCAGACACAAGTGCACTCTCTATTCCTGTCACTCTCATACTCCGGTGGGACGACTACTCGACACGACCGGTGAGAGTTAAGGCGCAGGACCGACGGCTTTACGTGCTCTCCGAGGCACGGGGGTGAAACACCGCCAACTTCCCAACTCCGGGCTGTTACTGAGGCTTACTATACAGAAAGACTCAGTAACTAACTTGGCCCGACCCGGGACTCGAACCCAGGACCTCAGGATGTGCAGCCGTACATGCTAGCCACTACACCACTGAGGCAGTTGTTCTTCGTTATATTGCTAGGTCAGCTCTATCAAATTACCATATAATCGACTTTCACTGTCATTACATACACATACATTGTTCATGCAAGGGAAACTCTTAAAAATATGTCTAATAAACTTTACTTAGGTAGTTTTAAATGAAATAAACTAAACAAAACCGATATAGCGTTCGTCCTTTAATATTTCGTCAATTTTCACCTAATCATTAGCTTGCATTTAAAGCCAAATTCAAATGTAGGTCGGCCGAATGCATACGAAATGAAGCGTCACAATCATGGTAATTAGTCCTAGAACACTTTGCTGGGGGTAATGATAAATGCGATGCGAGTACAGTGGAAAGCTTTTAAAATATTTGTTATTCTTAATGTCAACCAAGCTTTTATAACCTTGGGAAGATAACGTTAGCTGTGGCTTACCGTGTTCAAGTCGTGAATTATGTTTGTTTTAAAACTTTCATTTAAACGTACGTAATTATGACTTAAATGAATAAATTATGTATTAATTACATAGAATTGAGGATTTTAAAGTATCAAAAATTAAAAACTGTGAAATATTATAACACCTTATTATGTATTAATTAATCTATAGTTATTCATTAGGAGAAGCAAGTGTAGGTATTTTTCCAAAGATTTTTTTTTCTTAAAGTTAAAATACAGAACCTTATAAAATGAGGCTTAATATACTCTTAACCAGATCAAAGTCCAACCCTTATATCAGCAATAATTTATAGCAGAGAAAGCCATCTTACTTCAAGTCGTGAGTATCCATCCCTTAGGTATAGGAAATTTTATTGTAACCCGTGCTACTTATACTTAACCTTTGCTGACTTTTACGATACGCGTAAAACAATATTTACAGTGATTACTTTTTTACTCGTAGTAAATAAAAACTGATGTAAAAAACTATATTTTCAAGCAGTCTGTTTACTGTAAAACATTTGAAACGTTAGGAACGAAAAAGTAAAATAAATACGTGAGAAAAATTCAAAATGCTTGTTTTATTTAAAATCCTTGGTCTCGCACCTTTGATATTTTCATGTGCGAATCATTTCCAACATGATTACCACTTGCCTTACGGTGAAGGAAAATGTCGTGAGGAAACCTGCATGTTTGAGAGAACCTAGCAAGTTTTCGAAAGACATGCGAAGTCCGCCAACCCGCACTTGGCCAGCGTGGTAGACTATGACCTGATCCCCCTCGTATTGAAGGAAGGCACATGCCCAGACCTGCGACGTTAAATAGGGCTGAATACCTTTAAAGTGTCAAATATTCACGGAAATCTAAGGTAGTAATAGGTATAAATTATTTTATTTTGGATTTTTACATAAATCTCTTAATGAATTTTCTCTATCTACGTATATGAACATTAAAGATAGGTACTGATTTTATTAAGCAGTAACCAGAAAATAAAACAAGTAGAATTGTTCCTAACTGATGTCCTCGTACCTATAAAATTTGCATGGTTACATCTTTAGCTTTTATATTACAAGAATACTGGTAAACAAACATAAAAAAATACGAATCGAATTGAGAACCTCCTCCTTTTTGAAGTCGGTTAAAATGCGTCGGTAGTCTAGTCTCAGTGAGATTGGCCGCCGTGGCCAAAGTTGATGAGGCAGACATTATTATTGTTATTAGCGAACAGTAAAAAATATCTTTTTTACGGCAGTCAAATTCGTAAGTGGTAAAATAACACTAGATGAGAGTTTTCTATTAAAGAAAGATTTCTGGTCCAAAATAAATATATTGGGACATTAACACACAGCACCATCTAGTTCCATGGGTAGCTACGAGGCCTGTGTTATGGATACTAGATAGTTGATACACTACACATATTATATAACTTTAAAAACATACATACATGTTATAAATATAAACACTCATGACCGGAGTACAAATATTCATGCTCATCATATAAATGAATACCCCTAGCGGGACTCGAACTCACGACCACTGGCGCAGCAAGTAGAGTCACTACAAACTGAGCCAAACGTGTCGTCAAAAATTACAAACGTAAAAATATACACTAGAAAAAGAATACAATTTTTAAAAGTCTGTTGAAAAAAACAATACATACAGTCCTATTGACCTACGTCAGCTGACGTTTCTCCCATTGGACACTGTACGTGTCTGGCATTAAATTGTGCCTTATAATAAAAACAATGGAATGATATCTGAAGGTGACTCTAAGTGACAACATTATTAAGGGATGATGATTATAATAGGTTTATAAATTTTTCAAGCTTTATAAGAGCTACTTAGTACTATGCGCGGTTTTATGAATGTATTTTTTACTAATTTTCTTTGATCCTTATTTACATATTTTTAATTCAAAGTGTTTTTTAATGTTTTTGGAAGTGTCATGTAAAAATAATTATTGAAATTAAAATATACTTATGGTACAAAATGAAATGGTTTTATCAGACAACCAAATAATGACGTATTAAGTAACAAATATTCACGAGCTTTACTATTGAGACCGATTTTCAATACAAATTATTAACTCGTTTTCCTCGGAAAGATATTAATAAATATTAATATACTTTACTTACATTAATGATATAAATATTTGATTCAAATTAATTTTAGTTAAATACTAAACCTATTCTTTCATTAACTGTACAGTAACAAAATATTTTTATCACAAATGTGTCACTTTTCAAGACAGTTACCTTAATTTTACATACAACTAGCGACTCATCCTCGCTCCGCTCGGATTCGTCCCTAGTTACGTTTTAACATTTAATACAAATTTCTCAGAGATGAGATATTTTCCCACATTAAAAAGTATCCTATATGTTAACCCGGGTAACCAGCTATCATACCAAATTTCACCGAAATCTGTCCAGTGGTTTTCTCGTGATGCGGTAAGAGACGGACGGACAGACAAAAATTCTAAAATCTATAGATTCGGCTTCTGTATAAATAATAATGTCTATTTCAATAAGATTTTCCAAAAAATATGTAATGTACAGATTCGGCTTAGTTACAATTTTATTATATGTATAGATTAGAATTATTTCAAATATGCTATAGCTGAGAATATTTGATAAAACGTGTATAGTGTATACTGATGAAATATTCGTATCCATGTTGTATCGCATAGTAGTCCTTGGTTGTCCCTAGACATAATATACATACTGACATATAATATATTACATACATTGTACATTCGTCCCGCGGGACTTTCATTTACTTTTCCCATTACCTCACGGAAGTTTTTGGATGTAACGTTATAAAAATAAGTCACTTTAAGGCTCACAAACTTTTTCCAAGTTAAAAAAACCACGTAGGTGTCTTTGCTTTTGTTAGAAAAGTATACACTTGACATTAACATAATATATAATATGTATGTGTATGTACATAATTTTGTATAATTAATAATTTTCAGTTAGGATAATGTATAAGTAAATTCGAATTTTCTTTTTCAAATTAGCTTTTAATATATTTTTCTTGGAAATTACTACAATATAGTTATGTTTTACAATACTTTTAAGTAAATATGCCATTTGCTTCTTACAATTAGATAGATTGATCGTAAAATTCGTTTCACGATTGTTACTGTTCTAAGCTCTTCAACAATTGTTTCTCTACATATGAACTCACTAGCGACTTCGTCCCTAGTTACTTTTTAACGTTTAGTATAGATTTCTCAGAAATGAGATATTTTCCCGCAGTAAAAAGTATCCTATAAGTGGAACCGTATAACTTCGCGGATTATTTCGCGGATTTATTTTGATTTTTGGTTCCCGACGTTTCGAATGCTTTACAGCAATCATGGTCACGGGAGAGACTAAGGTGTTAGACATCTCAAAGGCGTTGTATACTTGTTACAGACAGTGCACCAAAAATCAATATAAAGCCGCGAAATAATCCGAAAAAGATAGTTTTATTCAAAATTTTAAATATTTGCGTGAATCTAAGACAGTATTAAATAAAACTTATTAATATTTATGAAATATATATACATATATGTATCCATACATTTTTCTAGATTATTCCATTTGCGGGTGAGATAAAGAGAGCTTAAAGTAGGCAGTGTCATTCAAACACATGCGAAAATGTATCGCTATGAATTTCTTATAAGCTTAATATTTGTTCTAATTTATTCACGCAAAATAGAACCTTGTAAACAACAGATGCTTACACGCTTAGAGAAGTTTGCTGAAAGTTGAACACATGTACGAGTGTTACTAAACAAATCCGTACTTAATGTGATACTTTACCGTAATATGTGTAAATTTTCATCTACTTTTGAAATATTTTTGACCGACTTCTAAAGGTTTTATACAATTCAGAGTACGTTTTGTGTGTGTTATGCAATGTTCTTAAATTATGGATCGATTTTCAAGGTCTTTTTTTTACAATATTCCTTTGTTGTCCTCAGTATGAATCTTTTGGGATAAAGCAATTACTTTGAAAAAAAAATCAAATTTAGTTATTTAGTAAGTACTTTTAAAGTAACATTTTAGTTAAAAAGTAATTACGTTACATCTGATTGTTTTTGAATTTCTTAATTCTTACTAAATAATCAGCCATGATTTCAATTTTCACAAAAATTAACAGTACCTTAGTAGTTGTTAATGTACAATAAAATTAGCCAATCCCGAGTATTGACGACTACTGTTGACGACACGTTTGGCTCAGTTTGTAGTGACCATACTTGCTGTGCCAGCGGTCGCGGGTTTGAGTTCCGATGGGGGCATTCGTTTGTGTGTTAGTCATGAGTGTTTATATTAAAAATATATATGTATTTAATGTTATATATGTGTAGTGTATCAACTATCTGGTATCCATAACACAAGCCTCGTAGCTTACCAAGGATGGTGATGATACCTTAGATGGTGCTGTGTTAACGTCCCAACATATTTATATGCGATAATACAATACAAGTTGAAAGATAGTATATGCTAACTCCGTGTTCCTTTATAAAAAAAGGAATCCTAGTGTAAAAAAATAAAGCAAGTAGGTAGAAGTATAATACTGTAAAATATTTTTATTCAATATAATAATTTCACATAAAGTGCGAAGTTATAAAATATTCACATAAATAAAAATTGGTTCATCATCCTTTCAATGACAGATCTGGGGACGGAGAAATAATTGATGATCTCCGATCCGTAAATGGGGTTCAGTTTATACTCGAAATACGAAGGGTTACCAGATGAACGATTTTTAACATATATTTTAGGAAATTTTTGGTTTCACATTAAATATTTATACTTTGGCTGGTAAGCTTTTAAAAGCTACTAACTAAAAAAGCTTTGAAAACTAATGATATTTATAATAAGGAAATAAATCACTCGAATACCTATCATGTGAAGAAAAAAATACTTCAACTTTGTTTATGTAGCTACTGTAAACAACATTAAGAAAATATTGGTGCCTTTTAGAAATAAATATAAATAAATATGTTAGGACATAAACGCACAGCATTATTTAGGGACTCGAACCTGCTACCGCTGGCATAGCAAGTAGGGTTACTACAAATTGAGCTAAATGTGTTGTTGCCTTTTCATCGTCGTGATAAAAAGTATTTTATAGTCATACATATTTCATACTTAAAATTATGTATTCCCCGGAAAGTTTTATTATAATTACATATTTCAACTGTTTTGGAGATAAACTTGCCCAAACATATATATATATATATTTACCCTCATGACCTGATTCATAGATAAATACCAAATTTTATATAGTTAAAAAGATTTTTTCAGATGTCAAAATAATAATATCAAGTATCCTACATAAAAATAAGAAAATCTTTGAAAATGTTAATACTAATGAGTATTCTAAAATGAAATTGTCATTCAGATACTAAATATCGTTTAACGTCTGACAGAGGACAGGATCCTTCACAGACGCGGATGAGTTTCAGCTGACAATGTTGATTCAAACGGTTTGCACCTCAAAGGAACCGAAATAGATTAGAACGTTGACCCCACTACTGTGATATTTGACTAACGAACTCATTCACTGCTTTCGATACTGAATATTTATAGCACACCCAAGACGTATTCTAGTTTTGGCTTACATTTATAAAATTAACATTTTCTTATTATAAAGAAACAACATTTTACATTTAATTTATGGTAAAGATAGTAAAACTGAAATCAGGTCATAGTTAATTTCAATGAAATGAAATTAAAAAAATGTATTTTACTGGACACTTACCCTCGCTTCGCTTGGATTCCGGGTCTTTTTATCGTATATTAGCGACTCACCCTCGCTTGGCTCAGGTTCGTCCCTAGATTGTTTCCATATACAAATTTTCATCCCCAATTTCACCCCCTTAAGGGATGATTTCCAGGATAAAAATCCTATGTCCTTTCCAGGGTCTCAAACTATCTTGCCAAATTTTATTTAAATCCGTTCAGTAGTTTCGGAGCCTATTCGATACAAACAAACAAACAAATGTATCCTCTTTATAATATTAGTATAGATTTTATAATTTTATTTCAAACCCTTTAGGCAGCGCATGTAGTAACCCAACACTCGGCCAATTTCAATTAAAGCTATTATAATTTCTTACAGTAAACTCATAACGGAATAAAAAATAACCTACTGCACTCGGCGGTAACATTGCTTCCTATTAGTATATATGTACGTGTATATATATATAAGAAAAAAAAATAGATTTGATTCAATATTTTCAAAGATTAGCCCCTACATCCAAACTTTATCTCTTTGTAATATTAATGTAGATTTTAATGAACTTTTATAACCTTTTCTTTGTAAAAAACCGGCAAGAAACTAAATAGTTGCTCTTTCATTTACACTCATTTTGCATTTTATTCTACTGAGTATTAACCGTGTAAGTTGTACTTTGAATCTAAAAAACATAGATCTACGTTACGTACGTATTAAAACTTACGATTATTATTTAAGCTAATAAAACCAATGGCTGTCAAAATGAAAAACGCATTTAATCATAGATTATCTCAATATGAGGTTTAAATAATTAACACAAAAATTAAAACTTTATTTTTGTTTCAGGCTCAAAATCATCATTATGAAAGCGGGATAGTGTAGAACATAGTTAACGATAAAATGGCAAGGTTTGTACTGATGTTGCTGCCGCTGGTAGCGGCGGCTTTGTCGTCTGACTCGGATACGTGCAATCCGGATAAGATGACCGTTTACAGAATGGTGCTACACACCTATTGGACGAGAGAGAAGTTTCCTAAGCATTATCCGGATTGGAGACCGCCTGCTCAGTGGTCTAAAATTTACGGTAAGTACCTAGTTTTTCATAAACACTGTTAGTTAAGTAAGCGTACCTGTGTCACTTTCAAGGTTTAGGACTATATAGAATACCGTATTAAACGCAACACAGAATGTATAATTTTAATTGTAATATGTTTTCCATTGGGCTAAGATTTTTTTCGCTGTAAAGCTTATTTGCCTCAACAGTCCTCGAACAATCTCCATATAAAAATTTATATCAATTCGCGTGACAGCACACAGACAGACAGACAAAAATTCTAAAAAGTATAGATTTGGCGTCTGTATCGATAATAATGACTATTTCAATAAGATTTCCAAAAAATATTTGAGGTACAGATTCGACTTAGAATTTTATTATATGTATAGATGTAAAGTATCTATATTCTATACTACATTTATTTATAAAAGTTCATACTTTGTTTTCTCATATTAATGCGGCTGAAAATAAACATTAGATACTTATACGAGAGGATAACAACTAGTCATTTAATAAATTGACGTTTGCTTCAAAAATAAACGAATACTAAACTCATCTTAGACAAATTAAAATATAGTAAAGCTTTGAATGTTTTAAAATTAATCACGGTACTCAGTCATAGTGCAAAAAAGAACCGCTTAAAATACTTTCATACTTTATTTTCATGTTTAATTTTTATTACTGGGTTTTATTAAGCACTTTGAACAGACGATAAAAATTTCTAATTATATGATTCACAGTTTTTATACTACACGGTCGTTGGTATTTCCATTTCCATACCTTTCGCATGTTCGCAGTATTTTTTTTTATATTTTTAAAAATCGTGGAATAATTAAATAAGTCTGCTGCATTATCTATTATTATCATCAACCAGCGCTTAGCTTCGCTTCGGTCGAGTGTATCCCTAATTGGCTTTTGTATTTTTGGCCAAACTTTATTACTGTCCCTATTTTTACTCCATGTCTATAGTCTATCTGGGTATAAAATTTCATCTAAATCCATTCAGTCGTTTCAGTGTGAAGTAACAATCACATACATATACGGACGTACACGTATGTATACAAACTTTTGCATAATAGATTTAATGTAATTTATTCTTGCATAGAAAATGAGTTTCAGGCTTTATATCTCTAGTTCTTTTAAAAACCGCCTTTAACTTTTTAAAAGTATAGCAATTTAAGAAAATAATAGTATAAATACATATATAAAAATGATTTATGTACAACTTATAATTTGTATATTTCAAAATAACCCCATTCGAATGCGATAAAAATTACCCCAAGTGGGTTCATCATTATCAGCACTTCATGTAGATTATATTTAAGTGTATGTAGTGCATGTTAAATGTAGTTTCGATTTATTCAACTACATCGTAAGTTAATAAAAATAAAATAAATATCACACTAAGCAGTTGTAGTATATTAGTAACGGCCTTGCTTACTAAATATATTGTAGGTTCAAACCTTAGTCGCACACTTCTGAGATGTTCATGTGCGAATTATTTTTATTATAATAACCACTTGCTAATACGGTAAAGAAAAACTGGTTGTCTAAAATAACGTACCTTGATCCCAACCCAACCCGCACTTGGCCAGCGTGGTGGGCTATGGCCTGATCGCCCTCACATTAGGGGACATTAGTGTCCAGCAGTGTGACGTTAAAAGGGCTCAATTGTTATTGTTATTGTATAATGTCACTCCATCATAAAACTACATGTAAGATAATAAAAAGCTAATAGGTTTTTTATTTATATAAGGGTAGGAAATTATTGGTTATGATATCTCATATCTTGAAAGCATTTCAAATAAAATTATATTAAATATTTTTTGGAATTTTTTTATTGAAATAGTCATTATAATCGATACAGTGGCCAAATCTGTTGGTTTTAGAATTTTTGTCTGTCTGTCTGTCTGTCTGAGATGGCATCACGAGAAAACCACTGGACAGATTTTGATGAAATTTAGATTTTATGATAGCTGGTTATTCGGGTCAACATATAGGATACTTTTAACTGCTGGAATATATTTCACCTTTGAGAAATCTATACTAAACGTTAAAACTAGAGACGAACCCGAGTGAAGCGAGGATGAGTTACTAGTATGATTATATAAGAACAATTTAAGTCTGACGACTTAACTTAAAAGTCTTTATATTAGTACAGACACACTGAATTACATCACAATGTTGAGAAAGCTATTGCAATTGACATTAGATATCGTTAAAAAACACGAGAATCTTAATTAAAGTTGATACTAAATAACGTGTAGCGCTGGCAAGCTGCCAGTATGAGAATAGACTCATCGATATAGAGAGGAAACAAAACTCCGTCTCAACACTATTGTGTTTCGGGAAGTGTTATTCGGAATAGTGGACTTTGCATAATACAATTAATTTAATTACTTGTTAATTAAAGTTTTGTATTTTACTTGTACCTGTTTACGGGGAGGGGGGAGAGGGAGGGGAGTCGAAGGGGGAGGGGGAGAGGGGAGGGGAGTCGAAGGGGGAGGGGGAGAGGGGAGGGGAGGGGGCTAAGCCAGTATAGCCAATAAAATTTTCAGTCAACAATTTCTTAATAAAGTCCGGAATTGTGAAGTGCTTTATTTTACATTAATAGAAAAAAGTTACCTCTAATTTGCATTTCTCTATAGTAGCTACAGATTTTCAAACATATGATGATGAGAATCGAACCTGTGATCGAGATCATTTAAAACTAACAAAACAATGAAAATTAACTTATGCAAGTTTGATTGTTTTTTGTTTAGTTTAACTTATGCAAATTTGATTGTAATTTAAGAATAATATAACAGAAGCTTAATTGATTGCTCGTAATCAGCCTCTTGAAACCTTGTTTGTTTCTAATCTCCAAACTCTCTAATAAAATTAGTATCAAAGATGAATAAGCGAAAATATTTCTCGTCGGATCCCATAAAATGGGATAAAAGCTTTGAAGTTCGGAAATCTCTTTAATTACCGCCAGGAATTTACTCGAAAGTCCCCTTCCGAAGAAATCCTATTATTTTACTAAAAATCCACTTGAATAGATTTTTTATAATTAAATATTGAAAGGTGCAATAAATCGATCGATTTTTAGCATTTTTTTTTTATTTTTTCTAGTTTAGATTTTACAAAATATTCCTAAAAATTAAAAAATCTGTCAGGTATATTAAAGTAAAAATAAAAATTAACCGATTTTAGAACAAATACCCCACAAATATAATTTTATATTAACTCTAGCCATGAAAAAGAATATAATATATTTTTATAAAAATTCAAAAAAAAAAAATGGTAACGTACATATATATGTACATATAGTATGTAATTCGCATCTGGGTTTTACACACTTCTAAAGTTTTAACTCAATACGACATAACATAAAACGGTTTAAAATTGCATTTCCAGATTTGATTATTAAACAAGTTGTCTTATTATTATTATTTTTTTTTTATTAAATAATAATAGTTATTAAGTTAGTTAACGTCCTCCTCCTAAGAAACAGACACCTTTCAATGCGAATGCGAGGATCTGGATACATTCACTACGCTCGCCAAATGCGGGTTGGCACTTCACACGTCTTTCTATAACTGCTTATGTTCTATCAGACATGCAGGTTTTCTCAGGTCGTTTTCCTTCAACGTATTCTATATAGTACTCTTATTGAAAATGGGAATATGAACATAAAAATATCAGATTATCTAGACTGAGGTGTGAACTTGTTTTATATGGCTTAGCGAGCGCATTACCAATGGGCTATCACTGCTTCAAGTATGTATTTTATAATAAATTAAAAAAAAAATCTCTTTCGAAAGAAAAGTAACACAATATGAAACAGAAAAGTGTGAAGAATGTACTTAGAATAGAGAAGACTATTTTAAATAAAACTATCTACTCGAGAGAGACTCTTCCTTGACCATGATTGTTGTAAAGCATTTGAAACGTCGGGAACCAAAATCCAAAATAAATCTGTGTAAAATCCGAGAAGATAGTTTTATTTAAAATGTCAAATATTCGCGTAAAGCCAACAAAGTATTAAGCGGGTGAAAATGGGGACGAAAATTTGTATGGGGAATCAATCTAGAGACGAACCCGAGCGAAGCGAGGGTGAGTCGCTAGTCTTAAAATAATACCAAACTTATTTATAAGTTAATGCAAAATAAAAGCAAATGATTGAGTAGGTACGGGCTTAATGTTGAAGACATGAATAAATAAGGGATTATTGTAGGATACAATTGATCTAAATAAAACTCTTGAGATTATTCTGTCAAAACAACACTGTTAGGAAAGCGATTCCAACTCGGTACATTTTATAAATACTTTTGTTTTCATTGGCAAAAGATATCTATGATACTTTCTTTGAGGATTGTTTTATGAGGGCAAATCAAAAAACAGTATTAAGAAGAAGTGTATATTTATAGACCTATATATTTTTTTAATAATATTTTACTAGTTTTTTTCTGTATTGGTTAATACTATGTTTGTTAATATTTAGTAGGTATATTGTAGGTATACTGGACTGATATTACAGGAGTTCTTACTCTTTTGTTTATTATTTTTCACTTATTATTTACTTATTTACTATCTCAAATAATTAAATAAGGCATATTAGGCATATTTATAGAATGTTATATGTGGAAAGAATATAATATTATAAATTTGTCAGACAATAACAACGGTTATCACGGCAATACGACAATGTATTCTATCTCATTCTCTCGTCGGTTTAATCCTATATATTTATGTGTTTGTCTCTTTTTAGTGTCGCATTACCGTTTCATCGAGTTTCAAATCAATCTTAATACTGTCGTCTGATTTGCCCTCATAAAAAAAAAATCTCAATGAAAGTATCGTAGATATCATAGATATCGTTACATTTAATTAATATTAATTTTAATTAAAAAATATAAAATCAAACCACTAAGGGTTGGTAATTTTCTTTAAATTTTAAAAGTTACAAAAAGAATAAATAAAAAAAACATACACATAAAAGATTTTCATGTATTTTATTCATAAAATAATAAGAAAATATGTGTGTTCTATTAAAATCACAATGTCATTTGGATCTACACCTGCCTATTTCACTTTCAGTGCGAGCGCCACTACGTTGGATAAAATTAGTAAATTATTTTACTACGAGAGTTAGTCATATTGTGCTCGATAGATTATTCATACGAAAACTTGGCAGATCTTCAAACCGGCTAGTTGAGTGTCGTACTCCATTTGTAAAATGTACACATGGTAACAAGTAAAAATTATAATTCATAATTCTCAGATATTCAAAGTTCTTGTTAATCATAAACTTATACAAATAACTTAGCTTTTGATCGTGGCTTCGTTCGCATAGTTTAAAAATAAACTTTTATACATGTGATACATATATGAAGTGTATTGTCAAGTGTATTATTTGACGACAAGTTTGGTTCAGTTTGTACTGACCCTATTTGCTGTGCCAGCGGTCGCGGGTTCGAGTCCCACTGGGGGCATTCATTTGTGTGATGAGATTTGTACTGCTGTAATGGGTGTTTGTATTTATAATATGTATGTATTTAAAATTATATATGTGTAGTGTATCAACTACCTGGTATCCATAACACAAGCCTCGTAACTTACCATGGAACTAGATGGTGCTGTGTGTTAATGTCCCAACATATTTATTTATTTTATTGTAATGTAAAATAGCTTTTAACCTAGCTAAGTAAATCCATACTAATATTATAAAGGTGTAAGTAACTCTGTCTGTAACCTTATCACGCTTAAACTGCTGAAAAGATGTCGATAATATTTCTCAAGCACATAGATTGCACAATCCTGAGATCGGACATAGTCTCCTTGATAGCACCGTCTTATCTTATCACTTATTACACGAGCGAAACCGTGGGCAAAACTTGTACGTTATAAAATGAAAAAAGATTTTTTTCAATCAAAAAAAAAGTTTCAGAGTTAATGCATATTAAGAAACAAATGCAAACTTAAAAATCTTTAAATGTATATTATAAAATTGTGAAGCTACGATCTAAGACTTCGAATCTTAGTTTAAAAATACATTAAGATCTTCAAAAAGCAGTATATCGTTAAAGCAATTCGAAAACATCCATTAAGCAATGGAACTGGCCTTATTAAAAGATATTGCGATGCCAATAAGATAGAGGGGATTAACGTCGTTGTTAGATTGCAGTATTTTTCTTAGCAAAGAGATATTAAGGGGGAGTCAAGCAAATAACACCATTACTCTAAGGTACGCCTGCACCTAATTGCGATCGTTAACACGATACGTAAACTGTCCCTTTGTTTTGCTGGTTTTGCTATAATTTTTGTTAAATTATCACAGCTGTTATTTTTATTTCTATACAATACCGTTAATTTAATATAAAATAACGGTTCTGTTTTTGCTATTTGGCTACGGAACTCTAAAAATATAAATACGTTGGGACTTTAACACAAAACACTATTTAGTTCCATGGTAAGCTATGAGGCTTGTGTTATGGATACCAGATAGTTGATATACTACTCATATTAAAATTTAAATACATACATATTATAAATATGAACACCATTGACTGGAGTATAAACATTAGTACTCATCACACAAATGGATACCCCCAGCGGGACTTGAACCCGTGACCGCTGGCGCAGCAGGTTGGGTCACTACAAACTGAGCCAAGCGAAGTTATTTAAATTAAGACTTGTTTAACTTAAGTAAGTGAAAAACATGATAATTATTTGTACATATAGCTTAACACCATAAGAATATTTTCAGTGTCCATGGAAACTCAAATAATTTACGTTTTGATGACACGTTTGGCTCATTTTGTAGTGACCCAACTTGTTGTGCCAGCGGTTTGTATTCCAGTCATGATTGTTAATATTTGTAATATGTATGCAATGAGGTTGTCCTGTATAACATCATTGTATGTATGTATTTAAAGTTATAAAGTTATCATGGAAAAAGATGGTGTTGTATGTTAAATGTCCCAACATATATATGTCCCAACATATACGTTCTAACTTCTAAGTAGGATATAAGTACAATACTAAAACAAATCTTTAACGAATTTCGAATTGAGAACTAAAGAAAAATATTGTAGTACTTATGTCTAACAGAACATACGAGTACTTCTAACTTTAGCCATTATTGCCAGCTAGAATTAACTCGAATAGAGAGAGTAAATAGGTCAAGATTCTAATTGACTTGTTCATCGTGTAAAAACGTTTTAGCAATAATAATGTAAATACATTATTATTTACTATGAAAAGTAATTGAAAATACGTGATAATGGCTTCATTCACTGGTCGCTTACTTCTCAATATGTTGGGATATGTTGTTGGGACATTAACTCACAACACCATCTAGTTCCATGGTAAGCTACGAGGCTTGTGTTATGGGCACCAGATAGTTGATACACTACTCATATATAACTTTAAATATATAAATATTATAAATATAAACACCCATGACTGGAGAACAAACATTTGTGTTCATCACACAAATGAATGCCCCCAGCGGGACTCGAACCCGCGACCGGTGGCACAACAAATAAGGTCACTATAAACTGAGCCAAATGTGTTGTCAAAATGATATAAAATATGAAACTTTTAATTACTATTAATCACATTTGTGCTGTAAACGTGAAAGTTTGTATGTGTGTATCGTGTATGTTTATCACTCCTTCACGCTTAAACTGCTTGTCTGATTTGGATGAAATTTAGTACATAGATAGAATATTGCATAGAATAATACATAGGCCACTGTTATTAATTTTATAATATAACAAGCGACTCACCATCGCTCCGCTCGAGTTTGTCCCTAGTTAAGTTTTAACGTTTAGTATAGATTTCTCAGAGATGAGATATTTTCCCGCAGTAAAAAGTATCCTATATGTTGACCCGGATAACCAGCTATCATCATACTAAATGTCATTAAAATCTGTCCAGTGGGTTTTCCAGTGATCCTGTTACAGACAGACAGACAACAATTCTAAAAACTAAAGCTTCAGCCTCTGTATCGATAATAATGACTATTTCAATAAGATTTTCCAAATAATATTTAATGTACAGATTCGACTCAGAATTTTATTATATGTGCAGATGAATACAAGAGACACTTTTAGGTGAAGGGTAAGTCGTTAATAATTAAATAATATGCAACAAGTGAACATAAACAACTTGGGTTCTCCAAACATTGTAATGTTAGTCTTATCCTTCAATAGGTTTTGCCATACACTTTTTGCGATATCCTACGGGACTCCCATAATATATTGATATATAATAGTAAATTACTTACATAATTTTCTATGATGTTTAAAATCTTATGCATTACTTCATTATATAATAAAAGTATAAGACCTATATTATAGTTATTAGTACTAGTGTTCGCCTACATATTTGCTTCGAATTCGACCATAATCATTATTGAAAATTTAAGGAATACATACATAATTAATAGAATTTACCTATCTATGTGTATAAAAAAACGTTCCCAACATTTCTTATTGATAACACAAAAGCTCGTCAATAGCAAATACTAAACAAAAACAAAAAAAAGAAAATCGGTTGACAAACAGAGGAGAAAAAGTACTGAAGTGTTTTGTCCACCTATTTATTAAAAAAAAAAAAAAAAACTAATAAAAACCTCATTTTCTAAAAGCAAACTGAAAATAGCACATACGATGTGTTTTGTGTGTCAAAAATATCCAGAAATTAAACAATCGACTCATTAGAGACGTTCGTAGGACAATAATTTATCTGTACACTTATTCTCGTGCTGTATCGCGGCCAATTGGCAGTGCAAGAGTTCAACAGTCTCATATCGCGTGAGTCACACTTATGTAAACAACGTCACACTGACAGCATCGTATTTACATATACTTATGTTAGTTTGATGCTTTATAAAGGATTTAATATTTATTTTACAAGCTCTTTATTAACTTGCAATGTTCGTGAGTTTCCGTTTCAAAATATGCAAACTGTTTTTCTTATATATACTTATGTAATTTTAATGACTGGAATATTATGGTACCATCGATCTGGTTTGATCATGGAAGCGGGATGTAGAGGCTGAAACTCCTTGGTGGCATAGACAGCCGAATATGGGCGGGTATGTTTTGTATATGAAAACTTTACACCTTTTATGATGACGAGGACCTGAAGATGGAGTGGGAAAATAATAAGCTTGTTTTTAAAATCCTTTTTGAAGTGAAACTTCTTTAGAATCGTTGCGATTTGAAACGGAAATGCGACACTAGAAAGAGACAAACACATATGTCATGAATACTTAATATATTATTAAGCCGACGAGAGAATGAGATAGAATACATTATATAGGAAGTGAAAAATAATACTGAATAATATGTTATGAGTAGTAGGTATATTGTTAAGCTACGAAAAATACAATATTTCTTGCAAATATGTCCAAGGAATAAAAAGTTTCATACAAACATTTATCTCCTATTTCACCCCCTTGGGGGTTGAATTTTGACAAATCCTTCCTTAGTGGATGCCTTCGTCATATGAGGAATACGAGAGCGAATAAGTAATATGTGAAAAGTCATTGCTAATGATAAAACTAAAATAAACTATACCAAATAAATTATGATTATGACATATTCTGAGCACAATATAATGCTTAATTATTGCACCATTTTCGTAATTTTTTATTCTTTTATTACCATCTTTTTAGATTGTCACCTTGACTAAGCCGTTCTTTTTTTTTAAAAGTATAAATAGTTTTGTATATTTCGTTTTATTTTCTATTTTTTATTTATTAGCTTAACATTAAGATAACTTACAGAGATTTAAAATTATAGCGTCATTTTGGCAAATTTCTTGAATCTCATCGAAGGATAAACTCACTTTGTTTAAATAATAAATTAGTGCTACAATATTTATAGCATACTTTAAATAGAACTTCATCATCGTATTCTAAAGAATAATCAATAACTTTGCATCTCACATTTTTGTAAGATACCTATTAATACCATACTGAAGTATTCCAGTTTATATTATCTGGTAGATACATCTATATGAATACATGTATCTAAGTTAGATATTAACGTCCCTTATTAACGTCCTATTAATGGGCATGGGTCAGGCCATAATCCACTACGCTGGCCAAGTGCGGGTTCGCAGACTTCATTTGTCTTTTCAGAATTTGCTAGGTTCTACCTGATATGCAGGTTGCCTCACGATGTTTTCTTTTACCGTAAGGCAAGTGATAATCATGTTGAAAATAGATCGCAGATGAGAATATCAGAGGTTCGAGATCCGAGATTTGAACCCGCTTCATTTTGTTTAACAAGCGAGCGCGTCACCACTGTGCTACACCACTCCTTAAGAAAAGTAACTATGGATACATAAAAAATTAATTGTAAAATACTTATTTACTGGAATTTTCTTTGATTCATAGTAAAATATCTTAAGTATGAAAATTCTTACAAAAAAATTTAGCAATATAACTAAGACAAAACTTTTGTTTTTATTGTATTTATTATTTAAATTTTATTATTTAATTTATTCTTATTATATACCTGATTGTGAAATTTATTATTTTTCAATTGACATATTTTTTAATTTTATAATTTTGACATTATTGTCATACTCATAAATTTTTATTTCAATAGATTATATTGTTTTATTTCAATTTTATCTATTAACTTATTATTTTTTTTAAATTAAAATTGTTCTTTGTTACTAAATTGTTTTAAAATTCACTAATGTTACTGACGTGGTATTGTTATAACCTATAATTAAAAGAACATTTATCTTATTGTTAGCATATAAGTGACATACTATATTAATGTATATTTTGTTGGCTATCAATTTCAATACTTTTATTATTCAATGTACAATTAAAGAAAATTCAATTTTAATGGCACAATTTTCTTAATAGGCAGTGGTAGCCCAGTGGTAACGCGCTTGCTTGGGAAACTGAGTGAAGCGGGTTAAAATCCCGGGTCTCGCACCTCTGATATTTTCATGTGCGAATCATTTCCTACATGATTACCACTTGTCTTAATGGTGAAGGAAAACATCGTGAGGAAACCTGCATCTCTGAGACAACCTGTTTTCAAAAGACATGTGAAGTCCGCCAACCCGCATTTGGCCAGCGTGGTGCACTATGACCAGATCCCCCTCGTATTGAAGGGAGGTCTGTGCCCAGCAGTGGGACGTTTAAAAAAAGGGCTGAATACAAGTATAATGTATCTGTAATAATGTATCTTTTTTTGGTGATCCCTTAATAAATAAATAAAAAATGATTATAATTTACCTCATAACGAAATAAAACTTCAATTCTTATGTTATTCAATGTACAATTATAGAAAATTCAATTTTAATGGCACAATTTACGTAGTGGAGAAAATAAGGGTAATGTTTAGAATGACTGGTAAAAAAGAGAATAAAGAGAGAATAGAACTTTGTAATCGTTGCTTAGTTGAGAGATTACGTGTCGATGTCATTATTTCAATAACAAACAATTGTCTGTAAACTTTACATTTATTATTTTTCAAGTCTTTGTTATTTAGTTATTTCTAAAAGCTTTTATACATTATTAGAAAACTTCAAGAACAGAATGTTAGGTACATTCTGTTCTTGAAGTTTTATTAATTTAAAAAGTTTTAGTCAAATAAAATGTAAAATAAAACTATTATAAAATATAAGCAGACCTCTTTTTGTCACTTCTTTTTTGGGGGCACGCTAAATCTCAAAAGTTGTAAGTCTCTAATTTTTGTGTCCCCTCCTCAGCCGTTACCACTGTGTTTTGAGGAAAAAATCGAAGTAAATTTTAACAATGGTAGTTTATAGATTATGTATCACGTATAAAAGTTCCAATAGTAGTTAAAAAGTACAAAAAATAAAAAATAATATTCACCTGTAGACGATTTAACAGTTAATAATCATTTTCTGTAAAATGGGAGCCACATAGCTTCAGTTTTTTGTCTTTTGGGAACAAATGGCATGCATTTTCTTTGCATTCTGGCACTGCACATTTTGTTTATTTTAATAAAATATTAAATAAAATGAAAATATTACTATCCATGCTGTAAAGCTTTACAATGTATTGAAGGTGATTACATAGTACGTACACAAATACATATTGCTCGGTGACAGACAAGTCTCAACTTATTGTGAGAAACTCGTATGAGGCGACGCGGTAACTGTTCAGGAAAGATAGATTAGATTTTGTATTTGGATAACTTTGACCTATTAAAAACAAACATTTTTTTTGTAAAAGTTACCAAAATTGTTTTTTTTTTTAAATTCTTCCATATATTTTTTACGGCAATTTTACGATATTTTCGAGATTCCCTTTAGGCCACGTGCCCCACAAAAAAATATATAAGATCTATATTATATATATTAGATCAGTAGGTACTATATACAGTTATGTTCTGTAATCTACTATATACAGTTATGTTCTGTAATCAATATCTATCTTAACCCTAAGCATATCTTCAAATAATAGATTACTAGCGACTCACCCTCGCTTCGCTCGGGTTCATCCCTAGGTTTACGTTTTAACGGTTAGTGCTGAATAGATAGACTATTTTATGTTGTATTATAATCCGTTTTACGTGGGAATGAGATAATCTCCTGCGGTAAAATGTAGCCTACATATATCACTCTTCGGGCCTCTAACTACTCGTATCTCCAAACAACAAACACGCTAATCCGTCACTCTCTAAAGAAGGACAAACAAACAAACACACTTTCAAATTTATAATATCAAAAATATAAATATAATATAGTATGGATTCTATTGTATTAATATCCGTAGCTTTGTAGATAAATACATCCGTAATAGTTTTAATGTCATTGGCACGACTTTCCTTGTGAATCATTCTCCTTGAAACGTTATCAAACGCACGGAAATGGCCCAGCCTTGTTCATTATTAGAATATACTCGTAGCTTATGATTTCAGAATGTGATGTAAATATTTAATAGTGTATGGAAAGTAAAAACATTTATTGTAACTTTAATTATTAGTTTGTTTTGTTGTTTTTGGTAATAAAATTTTGTAGTTATAAGAAGGGTTGAGTATTTATTTTAGAGTATTTGTTATATGTAGAGTATGCAGTGGTAGACCAGTGGTAACGCGGTCGCTTGGGAAACCGGGTGATGCGGGTTCAAATCCCGGGTCTCGCATCTTTGATATTTTCATGCGTGAATCAGATTACCGCTTTTCTTACGGTGAAGTAAAAGATCGTGAGGAAATCTGCATGTCTGAGAGAACCTAACAAGTTTTCGAAAGACATGTATAGTCCGCCAACCGCACTTGGCTAGCGTCGTGAACTATGGCCTGACACCTCTCGTATTGAAGGAAAGACTGCTCAGCAGTAGGACGTTAAAAAGGACTATTTCTTCCTGATATTTTGAACCAAAATAAATCCACGAAAAATCCGAAAAGAAAATATTTTTAAAATATAAATAATATTTTAACCGAAAATTTTAACATTCAGAATAAATATATAAACATATTAAATGCTTCTAGATACTACGGGAATACATTATGATATCGGAATAAAAAGTACCTTATCTCATTCTTCCAGTGAACTATCTCTGCCTCAAAAAAAAACAAATCTACAAACAGTTTCTTACTAGTATAATAGTTTCTGAGAGTAGAGTTAGTAGTAATAAATAGAGTTGTGCATATTTATTATAATAAGAAAACTACATAAACATTTTCTAACAAAGTTAAAAGTAAAACAAACTAGATAGTCATAATCAGATTTTTCTTTAAGTAAGAAACGCTGAATTAACTTTCCCTTCGAAAGCTTTCCAAGCAAATTGTGTAATATTTTTCCTAGGATTTGTTTGCAAAGCAATTTGCTACCCTTTTTTCGCCTTTTCGTTCATCTCGGATTTTGTACAACTTCATTAAAAGATCACCCGCGGAAAATTCATTTTGCTGGTGTTAAATATAGCGATATTAATTAATGGGTTTAATTTGTATAACTCTAACTTATCTATATTCATGTGAATATTATGAATTATGTTAAAGTAACTGTCTACTATTTGTTATTTTTCCAAAATTTCATCTTTGAACAGATGTTTATGTTTGGCAAAGACGTTGAGTATATTATAGAGATGTATATAGACTGTATTTATACTAGTTTTGCTTACTATGCGAGTGGGCCGCAAAATATCTATATATAAATAAAAATGAATGTTGATAAGCGCATAACTCAAGAATGGATGGACCAATTCGGCTAATTTATTTTTTTGTATGTTCCTTAAGGTCCACGGAAGGTTTTAATACTTAAAAAAAAGAAATCAAACTAGGGACGAACCCAAGCGAAGCGAGGGACAGTCGCTAGTAGTATTTAAATTTATCTTTTCGGACTTTTTCGCGTATTCATTTTGTTTTTTGGTTACCGACGTTTCGATGCTATACAGCGATCATGGTCACAGAAAAGACCGTATAAGACTGTACATTTTCGCGTAGACTTAAGAATGTATTGTGTTTATTGGATTTTTTTCACGCAGTTTTCATGACTCAACCGATCGGCGTTATTTTTCGTATTTATGTGTAATAGTTTGAAAACCGGGTTTGTCATTTAAGTTTATTCTTATTCTAGGAGTCCTATCAAGGTTTAGTTTTCTAAGCTGTAGTATTAGTATATAGAAAAAAGATGGTTTGTGATAAATTAATCTTTCATGGAGAACGAAGTAAGAGAAGAATCGTTAGTATTGTTTTCTTAGTTTATAATGTAGCGAACAGTGCGTGGAGTTGAAAATATTATTAATTGGTACTTACTTACATAAAAAGGAAACACTTAGCAAAATATATTTTAAAAGTAAAACAAATGGAAATTACAGATTACTGCTTTCATTCATTAAAGCTTTATAGAGCTTTTTAAAGCCTTTTGTTGCATAAGTGGTATGTGTCGAGCATTGCCTGTAACTTGATCGGTATACATTTTGAAGAATAATAATAAAGAAAAATATACATACATACAAAAGTCCATTGAACATTATAGCTTATTTTTTGAACTAGTTCAAAGAGAATAAAATAACAATTGGATATACTCGTACATACGTGAAGGAGGTCATTATACATTTTTTTTATTAAAGTTTCCCTCCAGTTTTACATATGTTTTACTTATAAAATACTATTGTTTTTATTGTATTCCAATTTTGTTAATAATTTCTTATTTTTTTTTATTAATTTTGAAAGATATAGAAGTCCCTCCCTTATTTTCTAAATAGACAAACAAAATTGACCTCTGGTCTCTTCCACAGGTGTATCCCATAGTCGCTCCTATGTATTATTCCGGTTGGGCCGTCGTGTATCCGCGCCAGTTCGACAGTTTGCCGAATCTGGCCGATCTGATGCTTTGGGTTCCAGTCCAGGAACGATGGATGTGTTCGGAGCACCAGCTATCGGCCAAGGCGCTGGCCGTACTGAAGCAGAGTTCTTTGTAGATGGAAATCATTCTAGGGTAAGTATTTAGATTTTTTTCTAATAATTTTTCCACTAAAACATAGATATACATAAAAGTTTTAAGAATATTTATATGTTTGTTTATTGATTTTAAATGAAAGGCTAAGCAAATTTCGATAGCTAGATATTTATATATTCGATGGATAGATAGATACTTGACACAAGATGTTCTCAGGATGAAAACAAAGAAATTCACCACCTTTAATATTGGTAATGCGTTCCCTTCGAACAGATCAATATTATTTTCCAACACTATTCCTAAACTTATCTATAAATGGCGATGATCAATAAGTATTTTTTCTGGTTGAACACGTTGTACTTTTATTATAAATGTGACTGAATTTATGTATGTTTGTTACTCTTTCACGCCGAAACAACTGGACCGATTTGGATGTGAATACAGATTCCTATACTATGTCCTGAAGTAACAAGTAGGCATACTATAAGGCACCTAGAGATGTAGCCGAGCAAAGCGAGGGCAACTCACTAGTTTGAATTATGTTTGACACTAAACCTGAGCCTCACAAAGAACGGGTTCTATTCTCGCAAGTTTTGTTTGATCAACAAACACATGTGATTGTGAGCTTTTAGCTAGTATACATTGTTTCGTTAACCTCATTATGAAAACGGAGTCGGCCCACATATACAGGGCACGGTTTACCTTAAATTTGGATGACCAAATATGAGCTGTAATTCATTTACTTCAGTATAATAAGGTATTCGTTGTTGACTGCACATTTAAATTTATGAGAGATTTTTTTTTTGGCTTAACTTGTTATTTTTTTACAAATTAACATTAATAATTATATCTTGAAATTCTCATTATTTCATGCACTGTTAATTAAAACAAGCAGATATTTAAATAATTCATGCTTCTTATTGTTAAGTTGCTCATATTTTAAATTATAATTTCTTTTAATTAATGTATAACGGAATAACCACATTTTCACGTTCCTCATGAATTAATTAATATTCCCAAACGTAGTTTAGCTACGCTTGGCTGTAACAAGGCACGATAGGTACCTATGTTTAGCGTTCAAGGGATCAAGGCGGATTGTGGAGGATTGATCTTTGTTGATGTTCATGGTACAGATTGCTGTGTATTTATAGTGTATGTTGGAAATAGTATGAGATTTCAATTAATTTTATCATATACTAGTAACTTAACCACGCTTCGCTCTAGAGCGTCCCTAGGTGTCTATCTGTTACTATAGGTCGGACTATATCTTTATAGTTAATTTCATTGAAATTCATGCAACCGTTTGGGTGAATGAATTATAAAGAAACATACACACACACGCACGCACGCACGCACGCACGCATGCACACACACGCAAGCACGAACACACACACGCACGCACGCACGCTCGCTCACACACACACAAACACACACACACACAAACACACACACACACACACACACACACACACACACACACACACACACTTTCGCAATTATAGAAGTCTGTTAACTGTTTGTGTTTTGTGTCAATTTTATTATAACTCACCCTCACTTCGATCGGGTTCGCCCCTTCTTATGTTTTAACGTTTAGTATAGATTTCTATGATGCGGTAACAACACACAGACAAAAATTCTAAAAACTATAGATTCGGGCTCTGTATCCATATAATGTCCATTTCAATCAGATTTTCCAAAAAAATATTTAATTTACAGATTCGGCTTAGTTACAATTTTATTATATGTATAGATATGCTATTATAGAAATAATCTGTCAAGCCGTCAACATGTCATGTCTAGCGGTATGGTCTAGGCTTACTATATGAATCTATCAATTATAAACTTAATGTAGATTAGCTTTGACCAGCGGTTTCACTCCTGTGTATAATACACATAGTGTGGAAGTATGTGTGAGAGATTGTGATATTAGAGTGGATAATGTGGGAAAGGCTAATATTGAGATCAAATTTAGCTATTAACTATTAATTAATAATTCATGTTGTTATAATAAATAGTCACCTTATAATGTTACTAGCGACATCCTCGCTTCGCTCGGATTCGTCCCTACATATATTACATGATATATTATAGCTTATAGCCTTCCTCAATAAATGGGCGATCTAATGCAAAAAGATTTTTTCAAATTGGATTAGTAGTTACTGAGATTCGCGCGTTCAAACAAACAAACAAACAAACTCTGCCTCTTTATAATACTAGTATAGATAAAAAAATATTTCTGTACCTGGAATATACATAAAACGTAAATTCCAACTGAAACTGATTTTGTTAACGACGAACTGAAATGCATGACACGGTTTGTTAAAACGAATTTGCGTATTGCTAACAAACTATTTCATAGTAAATAGTTACGAAACGTTAATGCCTTTTCATCTACTGTGGTAAAAATACTATTAACATATTACCTCCCAAATTCATTTGTATATAAAAGATAGTTTTATTTAAAATGTATATAATATCCTAATATGGTACAACAATACATGAACGCCACGCCTCTAGATAATTAAAATAAAATTAAAACCTCACATTCGATAGCGAGTTCCGTGAAACGATAGCAATAAACACAATGACAGTGCTACAGTAATTTTACAATTGAACTGGTGATACGTAAAGCAAACGCTTCGGTCCCCTCGAAAATATCGTATTTCAACACTAATTAATGCCCGAGAGAGCAAACAACAATTACGATACGTCAGAAACGAACAAATAAAAACTGTAGACAATTCAAATCGAGCTGTAATAAAAGGGGAATTTATCGTAGCTTCCATCGCGGCCATTTTACTGCCAGTTGAGACTAATTTCGGTTGTTTACCGCTTTACAGCAGTTTTTATGTCGGTTCATTTATCAGCTGACGTAGCATTCGCAGGTCAAGAGGTCAAAAGGTTAAATATCCTTAACTCATGGTTAAATTAAGGCAGTGGTAGCCCAATGGTAACGCGCTCGCTTGGGAAACCGAGTGAAGCGGTTCAAATCCCGGGTTTCGCATCTCCGATATTTTCATGTGCGAATCATTTCTAACATGATTACCACTTGCCTTACGATGAAGGAAACCATCGTGAAAAAACCTGCATATCTTAGACAACCTAGTAAGTTTTCGAAAGACATGTGAAGTCCGCCAACCCGCACGTGGCCAGCGTGGTGGACTATGGCCTGATCCCCCTCGTATTGAAGGGAGGCCCGTGCCTAGCAGTGGGACGTTAAAAAGGGCTGAATACATGGTTAAATGGCATTAGCATTACCTAGATCCTGCAAAACAGTAGTATTAGTTTCGTGACTTAATTAGAAAACTTTACGGGCTATTAGACTCAAGTGCATTGAATATATCCCCAGGATTATGAATTCTGCAATATTCTAGTGTTTTCAATTTAAGTTTCTCGTAGAGTTAGTTAGTTGGTTGGTGAATGTGACGTGATAATTTAATACTTAAAGTTTTGCAATTAGATGGTTCATTTAGAAAGCTTCTCTTGAAAATACTTTGTTATATTTATTTACGAAATTTTCTTAGAGGTTTTTTTTTTAATATAACATATCAAATTATTTTTCCCTGTGTATGTTAGTGAGCTGTCAAATACATTACAAAGCCAGATGCCTCACTGACGGCTACATTAAAGCTGCACAGGGTGAAAACATACTATAGTATTAGGTATATACCTATACATGGTAATATTATTTTGAAGTGTAGTTAAAATCTGTATATAAATATTATAAATTTGAAAGTTTGTGAGTATGGATGTTTGTTACTCTTTCACGCCAGAACGGCTGAACGAATCTGGATGTTTGGTACAGAGACAGATTATAGTTTGGAATAACACATAAGCTACTTTTTATCCCGGAAAAATTTACGGTTCTCGTGGGATAGATTTGTTTAGCCACTAGTAAAGCATAAAGTTTGAATTCACTATCTAACTAAATGAAAAATATGTGAAGAAAAAAACAATTTTATTACATTAATTATATATATATATATATATATATATATATATATATATATATATATATATATAAGTTTTCTGACATAAAATCATAAAAATATCTAAAAATCATGGTAAATAACTCGTTTTACATTATCTTAATACACAATATCTTACATGCAATATCGAGTTTGAAATACTTACATATGTATATGATATAATTTTGAACCCTTAGGTATCAGTAATGGCACGAATGATTCCATCTCCAGACTGGTTCATTGGAGTGGACAGCTTTGATCTTTGCGTCGACGGCAATTGGCTGGATAGTATTACTATAGAGGTACGATTTCTTTGACTTATATTAGAATATAACAATTTCCTTGAATTCGAGATGACCATCTGTGTACATATGTATATAACTTGCTTACAATAGATAATAATTTGACATAACATTTACCTAGTAAAAACAAAGTTAAACCAATATATATCATGATAATAATATCATGATCTTTTTTTAATTTGCATTTTTAAGTTACTATACATATAGATAAGACTATAGAATATAAGAAATAATAAATGCAGAAAATTTTACTTTATTATAATTATAACATAAAAAGTTAGAAGAACATTTTTTTTAATCATAAATAAGCTTAAGAACTATTTAAAAATACAAAGTTGTATTTAAAAAATATAAAACTCAAAGACATATCTTTGTTAAGAAATAAACGTAGGAAAGCTCTTTAGCAAAGCTCTCGTGAATACTTTTTCTTTTGACAGCTGTATGCCTTTGTCTAAATGTAGATAATAAATATTATGTATTATTTTGTATTTTATTTTTCTTTTATTTATAGGACTAGGTAAAATATCCAAAAATTTAGATTATAACATTCATATATAATTTATACCATTATTTATAAACGCGGGTATAATTAAAAAAATAAGTAACAATATTTGTTTTATTTACATAGAGTAAAAATGTTAAAATTCAAAGTTAAAAATGTTTAAAAATTTTTAACTATAATAACGTTTTTTTTATCTAAAGTATAAGTATATAAATTTAACTATAAGTACATAAACATTATATTACATGTATTATACAGGTGGACCCCCTAGACGCTGGTACGGACAACGGGTTTACATTCACAGCGCCTAACTGGCCGACCGCCCCGCAGGGGGTCGCGTATCGCATAACATCAAAGTACCCGTCACACCCCGCCGGCTCCTTCTTCTACCCACATCTTAGAAGGTTGCCGCCGATAGCCACTTTTCAGTTTATAAAAGTAAGTATTACTCAAAGTTATTTTATGTTCTGTTAAGATTTTCTTGTAAAATTTTAAAAAATATTACGTTTTTCATTATTTTGCGTCATTTTATGTTAGCTATTAAGTTTGGTGTTAAAGAGATTGACATAATATTATGGTTTTCAGATTATCAATGTGAATAATTCGCTTAAAATAATTAATTCTTCATTATAATGTACTTTATTTTATTTTTTGTTTACATATTAAGGTGAAGAACATATAGGTTCTTACAGCTATACGTATACATACAAAGTACGGTGAACTTTATATATGTATATTTTTTAATTTCTCATATATTTTTCTTAATTAGCATAGGTCAAACGATGATATGTTTTCTAAACTTAGTTATTTCAAGAATTTTCATACAAGTGGTTCATATTTGTCTTAAAAATCCACTAAAATAAAAAAGTTTATATACATTAATGATAATATTAGCTTACGTTAACAATTATCGTTTCTTAGCTCCGTGAATACGAGCTCTCCGAGGTATTTCACCGCGACAGCGACGACCGACGATACGACGTGCTGCAACTCGACAAACTAAATCACAACAAGATAGATATGCTCGATGGTAACAGGGCTTTATCTATTGCTGAGGAAGTGGAGCGAGCTGAGGCACCCAGGATTTACTCTGAAGGATCTCTTACTACGCCGGATAGTGCTTACTCTTATTATTCTATGTAAGTGTTTTGTATTCTTATACTGATTGAAAATGAAAAAATGAAAAATGATTTATTAATAAAAGAGTTTTTCAAATACATTAAGTCCGTTGTTGGGACACCCTTTTAAGTAAATATATACCTGTGCCAGGATGTCCCGCTCTTCCGTAGAAAATTTCTTAAAGATTTTACAACTCAATAGTTTTATAATATTAACCAAAACTTATAAATAATAACAAAAATAGTTAGTGTGTGTGCGCGGGTTTGTGTGTGTGTGTGTGTGTGTGTGTGTGTGTGTGTGTGTGTGTGTGTGTGTGTGTGTGTGTGTGTGTGTGTGTGTGTGTGTGTGTGTGTGTGTGTGTGTGTGTGTGTGTGTGTGTGTGTGTGTGTGTGTGTGTGTGTGTGTGTGTGTGTGTGTGTGTGTGTGTGTGTGTGTGTGTGTGTGTGTGTGTGTGTGTGTGTGTGTGTGTGTGTGTGTGTGTGTGTGTGTGTGTGTGTGTGTGTGTGTGTGTGTGTGTGTGTGTGTGTGTGTGTGTGTGTGTGTGTGTGTGTGTGTGTGTGTGTGTGTGTGTGTGTGTGTGTGTGTGTGTGTGTGTGTGTGTGTGTGTGTGTGTGTGTGTGTGTGTGTGTGTGTGTGTGTGTGTGTGTGTGTGTGTGTGTGTGTGTGTGTGTGTGTGTGTGTGTGTGTGTGTGTGTGTGTGTGTGTGTGTGTGTGTGTGTGTGTGTGTGTGTGTGTGTGTGTGTGTGTGTGTGTGTGTGTGTGTGTGTGTGTGTGTGTGTGTGTGTGTGTGTGTGTGTGTGTGTGTGTGTGTGTGTGTGTGTGTGTGTGTGTGTGTGTGTGTGTGTGTGTGTGTGTGTGTGTGTGTGTGTGTGTGTGTGTGTGTGTGTGTGTGTGTGTGTGTGTGTGTGTGTGTGTGTGTGTGTGTGTGTGTGTGTGTGTGTGTGTGTGTGTGTGTGTGTGTGTGTGTGTGTGTGTGTGTGTGTGTGTGTGTGTGTGTGTGTGTGTGTGTGTGTGTGTGTGTGTGTGTGTGTGTGTGTGTGTGTGTGTGTGTGTGTGTGTGTGTGTGTGTGTGTGTGTGTGTGTGTGTGTGTGTGTGTGTGTGTGTGTGTGTGTGTGTGTGTGTGTGTGTGTGTGTGTGTGTGTGTGTGTGTGTGTGTGTGTGTGTGTGTGTGTGTGTGTGTGTGTGTGTGTGTGTGTGTGTGTGTGTGTGTGTGTGTGTGTGTGTGTGTGTGTGTGTGTGTGTGTGTGTGTGTGTGTGTGTGTGTGTGTGTGTGTGTGTGTGTGTGTGTGTGTGTGTGTGTGTGTGTGTGTGTGTGTGTGTGTGTGTGTGTGTGTGTGTGTGTGTGTGTGTGTGTGTGTGTGTGTGTGTGTGTGTGTGTGTGTGTGTGTGT
The DNA here is from genome assembly GCA_905404265.1 of Fabriciana adippe. NCBI lineage: Eukaryota > Metazoa > Arthropoda > Insecta > Lepidoptera > Nymphalidae > Fabriciana > Fabriciana adippe. Next base: position 3,410,515 of record FR989993.1, read on the forward strand.
GTGTGTGTGTGTGTGTGTGTGTGTGTGTGTGTGTGTGTGTGTGTGTGTGTGTGTGTGTGTGTGTGTGTGTGTGTGTGTGTGTGTGTGTGTGTGTGTGTGTGTGTGTGTGTGTGTGTGTGTGTGTGTGTGTGTGTGTGTGTGTGTGTGTGTGTGTGTGTGTGTGTGTGTGTGTGTGTGTGTGTGTGTGTGTGTGTGTGTGTGTGTGTGTGTGTGTGTGTGTGTGTGTGTGTGTGTGTGTGTGTGTGTGTGTGTGTGTGTGTGTGTGTGTGTGTGTGTGTGTGTGTGTGTGTGTGTGTGTGTGTGTGTGTGTGTGTGTGTGTGTGTGTGTGTGTGTGTGTGTGTGTGTGTGTGTGTGTGTGTGTGTGTGTGTGTGTGTGTGTGTGTGTGTGTGTGTGTGTGTGTGTGTGTGTGTGTGTGTGTGTGTGTGTGTGTGTGTGTGTGTGTGTGTGTGTGTGTGTGTGTGTGTGTGTGTGTGTGTGTGTGTGTGTGTGTGTGTGTGTGTGTGTGTGTGTGTGTGTGTGTGTGTGTGTGTGTGTGTGTGTGTGTGTGTGTGTGTGTGTGTGTGTGTGTGTGTGTGTGTGTGTGTGTGTGTGTGTGTGTGTGTGTGTGTGTGTGTGTGTGTGTGTGTGTGTGTGTGTGTGTGTGTGTGTGTGTGTGTGTGTGTGTGTGTGTGTGTGTGTGTAACTTAGTTTTGTAAGCCAGTCAGTTAGGACCTTTTTTAATTTGTAACTATTTAACGAATATATATTTATCAAACTATTCACCTTTTTGTATACGTAAGCTGATTTCTTAGCAAATTGATGACTGGCAAATTTAGTTTTTACAATACCTGTTTCTACTCTAATGTTAACTCTTCTTTTTGTCTTCGTGTTTATATCTATAATTACTGTTTTATGCCTCTGTAGTATTAGTTGTAATATGTATACCTTTCTCACACTTAATAAGTTGTTTATGGAGTATAGCTCTTTTGTAGGGAAATGATAAGGTTTAGAGAACATAACTTTTAGTAAGGTCCGTTGACTACGCTCTAACTCAAGGAATTTAATTTTTGATGCTCCTCCCCATACTGGGATGCAGTATGATAAAATTGATTCAGCAAGAGCTGTATAAACTTGGGTTAAAACTTTATTTGTTGCAACATATCTATACTGATTCACATATATGTATGTCTTCAGCCCTTTTTAACATCCTACTGCTGGGCACGGGTCTCCCTTCAATATGAGGGGGATCAAGCCATAGTTCACCACGCTGACCAAGTGCACGTTGGCGGACTTCACACGTATTTTGAAAATATGCTAGGTTGTCTCAATTATGCAGGTTTCCTCACGATGTTTTCCTTCACCATAAGACAAGTGGTAGTCATGTTGAAAATGATTCGTATTTGAAAATATATTAAAGGGTGCGCGACCCGAGACCTGTACCCGTTTCAATCGGATTCCCACACAACATATTAATTATAATATCGAGTCTGCACTGTAAAGAAATTGTGATCCTTCTGTTTTGATGCTCTATAATCAGTAGCCGCTTATTCAATTATCACACATGGTTTTAATCATATCACAGGTCATTCAATCTTAGTGCTATTACCTACACCTTAAGGTTGCCTGGAAGGGATAGCAATAAGGCAACTTGTACATTTTTGTACAATAAAGTATATTATTATAATTATAATACTATACACACACCCATCCAATCAAATCTAATCACCCACACAGTTCAAACAACACAGCCACGACCGACGAACCTCGGTCAGCGAACGAGCTGCCCACATCAGGACCGACGGCGAGCGAGCGGTCAGCGCTACGCAGTCTCGCGCGAAGGTACCGCGCGAGGCGACGTCGTAAGCTACGTGCGGATAACACTGACCCAGCGGAACGGAGAAAGCGGAAAAGAGCGAGTATGTATATGTATTAGCGCTACCTTTAGGATAAATCTATATATATATAAAAATCAATTGCTGTTCGTTAGTCTCGCTAAAACTCAAAAACGGCTGGACCGATTTGAATAATTCTTTTTTGTTTTGTTGAGGGTTTGTCAGGGGTGTTTAAATATATATTGTTTTTAGCGAAAACAAAAAAAAAAACAGCTGGAAAATCAAAAAGTTCTGAACTGTTTATTTTGTACGAGAATCACTAACCGTTAAAACGTACCTATCGTCGCTAGTATACCTATTACTAAAAGTAGCCTATATGTTATTCCAGATTTCCACTCTATCTGTGGACTAAATTTCATTAAAAAAAAATCCAAAAAATATTTAATAATAATAATAATAATATTTATTTATTTTCTCATCACAAAAGCCATTATAACAAGGTTGTAATATCATAAATAAACTTAACAAATAACAGTAATAGAAGCCTTTGTGAGAGACATACACATATTATACAAATTTTTGCATTTATAATAATAGTGTGATGGGTTTGAATCCCGTTCTCAATGCTTGACTGATGGGACCATCATTGATAGATTTTCTTACATTATCATGCAAGAAAGAGTTGCAAAGCTACATATGTGCAGATATCGCCAATATGTATCAAGAAATATGGAAAATAGCAGTCCTAGGTGACTTTATTTATAAAATAACTGTCATCTAACCATGATCTAGTTGCTAGCTCACAGGATTGCTAGTCGTCTAGAATAAGCATCACAGGTTGAGCTAAATGAGTTTTTCAGTATCCAAAAATTTCATTTCGTTACTTACTTTGAAAAGCACCAGAAACCATTATTCTTGCATGCGATCATATCAGATTGTTATCTCCACATATATAGCTATTATCAGCAAGTCTGACCATCTTGACCGACATCAGTCAGAACAGGTATTGTTATTTTAGCTTGGGTGCGTCCCTAGCTACATTTAATTTTTTTGAGCGAAGCCCTAATTCTTTTCCTAAAATAAAAGTAGCCTAAGTTACTCCTTATAATATCAGCTATCTGCCAGTGAAAGTCCCATTAAGATTGGTCCAGCCGTTTCGGAGATTAGCCGGAACAAACAGACAGACAGACAAAAATTTAAAAAATTGTGTTTTTCTTATAAGTACCGTATATAATTCCATATGTATTTAGTATAGAGCTGTTATTTTGACATTACAAACAGACACTTCAATTTTATTTATCTGTAGAGATAATAATTCTTAATTCTGGTAAGAAAACTTATTCGGTTTTTAAATACACGTCTATGATATTAAAGTACTATGAAATTTGCTTATTACTTGACATGAACGATAACAGCAGAAATTCCTTTATTAATGACCATCACAATTCTTTTATTTTAATTATTTGAACAGATTAATTGTAAAAGACTTAGTTTTATATTTATGAGACAAGTTAAGATTTATTATTACAACAAAATAAAAACTTTTCGCTCTAAATGCAATGCAGGAATTTAACCCTCGGTCGTAAACTGTAGTAACACAAACGACTTCAAAGCTACTGAATATGTAAATAATTTAAATCAAATTTGAAATTGTAGCTATTATTCATGATCCTACAACAATTATTATACATAATAAAAACGTATATATTCAGATATCATTCATAGTATGAGATGACGCGTTTGGATCAGTTTGTAGGGGCAATACTTGCTGTGCCAGCGGTCGCGGATTCGAGTCCCGCTAGAGACATTCATTTGTGTGATGAGCACAAATGTTTGTATTCCAGTCATGGGTGTTTATATTTATAATATGTATGTATTTGAAGTTACATATATGTAGTGTATCAACTATCTGGTATCCATAACACAAGCCTCGTAGCTTACCATGGAACTAGATGGTGTTCTGTGTTAATGTCCCAACATATTTATTTATTTATATTATGAATTAGATGTTTTTTTATACCGGCAATTCTGAAAATTAGGCTTCTTAAACATTTATATAATTGATGATACTTGAAGGTAAGATATTACTCTTAGATAACATTTTTTTCTCGTTTTAATATTTTATATTCAAATAAAGTAAATAGAAACGAAAGGTTATTATTTTAATTAACTCATTAATAAGAAATACAAGCCTAAAAAAGTTTTTATATGTAAATATATTTTGTTTATTTATAAGCACTTATTCAGAAGTGTGCTAGATAAAGTGTCTAGTGCCATGTTTTGCTTTGAATAAACATTTGCAAGATTAAGCCTACAACTTACAACTTTTTGCAGTAAAGATTAATTTTCAGTGCCATACAGTAGGTCAAAACTATATGAGTAAAAATTAGTCGAAGCAATTGATTAATAAAAATAAAAAAAACCCAACTGCATAAAAGCTAACTAAAAAGATAAAAACAAGTTGACGAAGGAATATAATATTATACAGTTTACGCGTTTGGTCTCTAGAGTGCCATATAGGAACAAACATATACATAGACTGATAAACACACTACCCTCCTTTGCGTCGCGCAGTCGGGTAAAAATCCGTCGAATGGGAATAACAATTAGTATTTCGACCGTCGAACCACTATTTTCCTTCATTAATCACAAACGTCTTTATGTAACGAGCGAGTGAAATTGATTATAGGCGAATTGCATTTGCGACAGCTGATCGCTTCGATGTCGGCTGCGCTAAACCTTAATTGTACTTTCAATTATAACTCCAATATGTATTTGAAAAAGATTAGTATCAATTATTATTACAAGATAGAAGATAAAACTCTCTATTCAAATATGAATTACGTCTTAATTAACTCACATAATAAAAATGGCTAGCAAAATGATTTCTATAGACTCGATATTCTTTCATAAAACTATCTCTATATATTTATTTACCAACATTTTTAATAAGCTTAACTTTCTTTAATTAATTTTGTTTTATATTTATTAACTAGCGATTCGTCCTCGCTTCGTTCGGGTTCGTCCCTCGTTACGTTTTAAGGTTTAGTATAGATTTTTCATAGATGTGATATTTTCCCGCAGTAAAAAGTATCCTATATGTTGACCCGGATAACCAGCTATCATCATACCGAATTTCAACAAAATCCTTCCAGTGGTTTTTTCCGTGATGCGGTAACAGACACACAGACAAAAATTTTAAAAACTATAGATTCGGCGTCTGTATCGATAATAATGTCTATTTCAATAAAATTTTCAAAAAAATATTTAATTTATAGATTCGGCTTAATTACAATTTCATTATATGTATAGATTATATACATACTTAGAGTTTTCAGGTTTTTTAGGTTGTATTAAAAGAGCGCAAAAAGCGCGTTTTTTTGAATGTGCAGAATAACAACACAGTTTTGAATGGGGATCGCCAAATCACTGAAATAAAATAAAACTGGAAACACATTAAATTATTACCTTTGATGGCATAGGTACGAGTATAGCTCGCTTTTGTTCCTCGAAAAGCACTTAATGCTATGATCTTGGACTTTACCTCTCGCTGATCATATCAAAACTGTTGAGAATCCTCCTTCCTACTAATATTATAAATGCGAAACTTTGTATTATTATTATTTATTGTATATATGGATGTATGGATATATAGATGTACGGATGTTTGTTACTGTTTCACGCAAAAACTACTGATTGCATTTTAATAAAACTTTAACATTAATATAGCTTATACATAAGAATAATATATAGGCTATTTTTATCCCGGAAAAATGTACGGTTCCTGTGGGATAGATTTGTTTTTTTTTTTAGAAATTAATAATATCTACCCTACAAATACGCGTAGATGACTTGTACACGTGTAGATGATTTTAGTTTACTTGATCGATATTCTGTCATTATAGATTCAAAATCTCCCTTTGGTTTTGTGATCTTTATTATCTTCATTTAGGATGTAATTATTTTTTTATCTTAACAGAGCTGCTAGACTGTCGTGTATCGGAATGGGGAGAGTGGAGTCCGTGCAGGAACGATGGAGGCTGCGTTGGATCGGCGTTACGAACAAGAAGGATCATACGTCGACAGAGACCCGGCGGCAACCCTTGCCCACCCACGGCTCAGTCCCGGTGGTGCGCTTTAAACTGTTCCACCCCAGTACTGAAGGACGATTGGAGGAATAACCTCACGTAATGTGATTTAAATTATTTTAAATTTTTGTATCTCTCATCCAATTTAGTGTCAACCTTTGTTAGTTATATTCTCGTTTCACATCACCAATTAAGCAATAAAAATAACTTATTTTTATTCCCATCAAAATAATTTTTATTATAAGCATAAACAAAACGATAAATCAAGTTCAATGAAATTCAATAGAGCGTTGTAACTAAATAGAGCCAGTTTCTTCAAAAACTTAGTACATTTTCCTTATAAAATGTTAGACCTTTACGTAGAATTCCTTCGATGGTGTGCAAAAACTATAAATCGCTGTAGTTTAATGGTGGAAGATATAGCACATTTGACGAACTAACTTTTAACATTTATCTTATATTTTGTTTCATTTTATTGCCCAATATCAAACTAAGTTCTCTTATTTCCCTTTATTGGCGTCTGTCTGTCCGTCCAGTAAAATTTATTTTAATTCCATTCGTATCTAACTGATATTTTAATGTAAATTCGTGGTGTGTAAAAATATTTCATAAAAAAATTCTGTATAAAATAATTTATTAAGACTGTTCAGTGAGTAGACTTCTATTGTTTGCCGCTGTACCTAGAAACCGCTTATTCACTTTCATTTTGATTTATTTGTCAATTATACATTAGATATAAAGTAAAATCTACACTAAATGTGGATAGGATGTATTGACACTATAAACTTAACTCCTTAAGTTACCTACAGAATTATTTATACTACTTCGTATTTATTAGAAACTAACAAGAGAGGTAACGGATTCATTTATTACACGTACCTAATATCAATATGTAATAAGGGCAACTACAGACAAAGCTGACCGCACACGGTTGTCGCGTTTAATTAAATGCCTTTAAATAAAACTATCTTTTCGGATTATTTCGCGGATTTATATTGATTTTTGGTTCCCGACGCGACGTTTCGAGTGCTTTACAACAATCATGATAATCACAATAAATCCGCGAAATAAGTCGAAAAGATAGTTTTATTTAAAATGTCAAATATTCGCGTAGATCTAAGAAAGTATTAAATGCCTTAGACGAATAATAAAAAAATATGGTTAAATGTGAAGATTTTAATGATTATCGTCAAATAATTTGCCTAATACAGTGCTATAGTGTGGAATAAAATATCAATAGTCCGCGTGTGGTTAGTCAATTAGTAGAGTATTCGTCTCACTGCGCCAGCTCTGTACTTTGGGTCAATATTTTACACATAAAACTTATAAATCTCGGATAATTTATATTATATCACATCGATGTCACGAGTCCTTTATTTGGAATGTTTCCAGAATAAATATATTCTATCAATCACATTGATCCAAAATATAGAGTAAGCTATAAATACATATCGCTTAAGTCTTCAAAATTTGTGACAGTAATTCAATAAAATGTAGTTGTTTTAGGGCGTAATAACTCCAAAGATGCAGCTTTTATTTTTAATACTTGTAAGTGTAAAAACGTAGTTAAGTCTGTATTTAGATTAAGGATTACAGTAAATCGTTTATGAGATCACATTTTTTTTCTTTAAAATTTTGAAACATTAATTAATTTAAATATTATAGGAATATAATTAATATTAGTGTTTCTCTAAGTATGTAACATTTAATTTATCTTTTAGTGTTTATTGAAATAATATCGTGAAAGTATGTAAAAAAAAGATTTAAAATGCTTGTGTATGCCAAAGAAATATGCTTAATTTTGATACCAGCACAAAATATATTAGTTCAAATATTTTGAGGAGATGAAAGCAAGTTTTTAAAATGTAAAAAGATAAATGTATCATGTGTTTAACTAAAATTCCAAAAATATGAAACATTGTCTCTTAAATACAACAAAATAACAATAAATAAAATATAAAAATACTAGTAACTTTTAATATAAAAACAATTAAAAAAAAAACAGTTCAGTGTGCAAGTTTCCTAATACTAAATGTCAGTATTCGCAAGGCTGAACAAAAGAAACATGTCATAGGGCAAAAGGCCTTACAAAGAGTAGATATAACTTTGCAAAATAAAGAATTAAATAAAATTGTTACATAGAGCCCAAAACTTGTTAACCTTAGTGTACTGATTACTGAGTATGGGTATTTTTTACAATGTAAATTATTCTGATTTCAATAATAAAACGTAATAACACAATTTGTCTTTCATTTTGTTTGTTTCGTTTATTTTAAATATTGGTAGTAGATCACGTACTGACATACTGACATTTAATAAAAAATTTAAAAATGTAAAAGTTGAATATTTAAAAGAGCTCGTTAAAGTCTATTTCAATAAATTGATAATAATTTGATTGTATGGTAACCTATAGAAATTATCATTATTCTGTATATATTTCCGATATCTTAAGTAGATTCTACGGGAATTACCTCATGAGGAGACGAAAAACTCCTTAGCCTATAAATGATCTGTGTAAAGAAAAAAAAGTTCGTGTGTGTGCAATTCACACATGGTAGAAGTGTAACTTAATATATATTTGTCAGACAATAACAACGGTTACCATGGCAACATGGCAATGTATTATTCTATCTCATTTTCTCACCGGCTTAATCGTATATATTTATGTGTTTGTCTCTTTTTAGTATCGCATTTCCGTTTCGCTTCCGTTTCATCGAGTTTCTAATCATAACGATTCTAAAGAATTTTCACTTCAAAAATACAATTTATTCCCTGCTCCTTTCCGAAAAATAAAGTTACCCTTAATTAAGGAAATAGCATATGCATATAGCAAATTTAAATAAAATAACAGACAAAGCTGGTGGCTGTTATCCAATTTAAACTAAAAGTGTCATTTTTAAACAAAAATATAACAGCGAACGTCAGGCAATATCTACATTTTTTCCAATAACTATTGAAGAGTTCTACGATCTACATCCATTTTTTTTTGATAACGCTGGGGAAACCCATCATGGGGACCTCACCGGCCGTCGATGGGTGAGGTACTGTGAGACTCCTACTCACTAAAACCCACAGCGGAACCCGTCGCCGCAGTGCAATGGGGCGTTGCGGGATCGCTTGCGCATTCACCACAAACACGATCTACATCCATGCTCCATTATCAGATCAACTCATGTTGCATTGTCACAAAGATTACATGTACTCACAAAGTTATACAACAGTTAGAGGTATATTAAAACTAATCTCCAACTTTTTAATAAATAGTTACAAGTATTACTAATTATAGCTTCCATACTAACCTGATTGAGACTGGCCAACTGCGCAGGAGATATTATAGTGCACAAGTGTACGCGCAGACACAAGTGCACTTTCTATTTCTTTCACGCTCATACTCGGGTGGGACGACTGCTCGACACGACCGGTGAGAGTTAAGGCCCAGGACCTCTACGGTTTTACTGCTCTCCGAAGCACGGGGGTGAAACACCACCAACTTCTCAACTCTGGATCGTTACGGGGACTTTTTTAACAGAAAGAGTCAATAACTAAACATGTCTCGACCCGGGACTCGAACACAGGACACCCGAATGTGCAACCGTACACACTAGCCACTACACCACAGAGGCAGATAAGTATATCTAATAAAAATAAGTTAAAAAAATCAAAATCCTAATCGAATCCACAAGAACGATAACTTATTTAATACGTAGCACACCATTATGTACTTCCATTAACAGCAGTAACCGTGTCTCTAAACCCACTCAGAGTTCTTAATTCGCCATTCAAAATGTAACACAATTAGTCACTTTGTCACAATTCGAAAGTGGGTCTTCTAGTATCTTGTGTTATTTAACATGACCTATTTGAAATTGGGTCGTAATAACGTTTCTGCGACGAGTTTTTGTAGGTTTTGTAATAGATATGCTAGACTTATTTCAAAAAGTTAGTTCTGGTATAAAAGGGTGACATTCAGAGCGTGAGTCAAGTACCGTTGAGGATTTTTAATAAAACTTACACTCTAAAGTACGCTTTTATATTTAATTACTGTTTTCAGAAACTAGGCCTTTTCATGTTCTGGTTCCATTGTAAACCACATTCATCTTAAGTTTACCTATATTTTAATTGTCTGGTTATTTTAGTAGATTATGTACCTGCAGGTTTAGAGGTGCATTGTTGTAGAGGGGGGAGGGAGGGGGGGGGGTCTTATTAGCGTCCAGCTCTTCAGCCGGCTTTTTCTGGCTAGCTAGTACTGGCTTTTCTAGCCGGTGACTCCCACATAACCACCTGTATGTCTACAGGTGGTATGCGTAAATGCATTTCCCAACATCAAAGGTTTAGAGGTGCTGGGTTAGTAACTACAAATATATGTTATATTAAAATATAATTTCTATTTAAATAATATACTCACATTTAGGTATAATATATGTATGTACATATATTGTTCTCGTTTAAAATAATATTGTTTTAATTGTTTACTTGCTGTGCCAGCGGTCTCGCGTTCGAGTCCCGCTGGGGGTATTCATTTGTGTAATGAGCACAAATGTTTGTTCTTGTCATGGGTGTTTATAATATGTATGTATTTAAAGTTATATATATGTAGTGTATCAACTATCGGGTATCTATAACACAAGCCTCGTAGTTTACCATGGAACTAGATGGTGCTGTGCGTTAATGTCCCAACATATTTATTTATTACACTTTGAACATAATAAAACTAAAATATATGTTATTATTTTCTTTTCACGTTAAATTTCATAAAATATGTTATATGTTACATAAAATAACAAAGTAAGTATGCAAATTCTTACCAAACAAAATATTTCGAAATAAATGAAACCTAATTTTAGTTTCTTTTCTAAGTCACCAACTTTCTACCAACTTTTAGTTACTTTTAGTCAAAAGGTATTAGAGATGTTGAAGCCTACATATGAGAGTTTCGGGAAATTTCCATCTAGCCCACCCTTTTAGAGGTACAGTGCTTTCTATTTTATACAAGATTACGTGAGTGATATTATAACTATGAATTATTAAAATTCATTTTAATAGCATCATTCATTGATTTCATCATGCATTGATTTTATGGAGATTCTACTATATTATACAGGGTTGTTATTTCTCCTTTATTAATTTTTTTATAAAAAAAAATTCTCAGAGATCTTACTTACTTAGATTTACGCAAATATTTGACATTTTAAATAAAACTATCTTTCAGGATTATTTCGCGGATTTATTTTAATTTTTGGTTCCCGCCGTTTCGAATGCTTTATAGCAATCATGGTCACGATAGAGACTAAGGTTTTACACGTCTCAAAGACGTTATATACTTGTTGCAGACGCGAAATAATCCGAAAAGATAATTTTATAAAAAATCTCAGAGATCTTTTTATCTGCAAACGCCACATATTTACTCTCATTACACCATACTAATTAAGTAATTTTTCATGTTAAGCGATAATTTATTGGTCTTCGTAATTAAAACAATGATTGGACCGCTTTGCCGTTGTCCAATTAAAATTAATAAGAGCTAATTAATTTCCGAATTTCCCTTTTGTCTCATATAATGGCATCGGTACATGACACTCGTTTAATGAAAACATTTAGAGTAATTTGTCGTTCTCTTGTCAATTCGACCGTTTTTTTTTATTTATATAATATATTTTTTAAGCAAATACTGTGAACTGAATTCTAAAAAGCTTTAAGTACCTAATTAAAATAATTTAAAGGTTTCGTGATATATTATTATAAATAATCATTACGAAATATCCATTCACATACTTTCATGTATAAGATAATATATGTACATATTACAAAGAAGATATTGTTTATAATAAAAGCTTTTGAAAAACTAATTTTCATAATAAATAATATGCTAAGGTTCTCTTCGCATCTTTTAGTATAGTATAGTGTTTACGTTTTCTGCAAAAAAGAAACCTTCTGTTAAGATCTCTATTTTATAATTAATCTACTTTTTTTATATCATAAATGTTATAAAATACACAATACATTACAATTGTGCCACAAAATCAAAGTAAGTTATATATTTAAATACAGCAGAGAATTAATGCTTTCGATTCAATAACTTAATATCAAGAACACGTAGATAATGAACATATCCCAACAAAACTTGTATGGAGTCACTTAAATTGCAAAATTCCTTAATAATTAACTTGTTACACTCTAAGAAATTGCAAGCTTTAACTATCTTATTATGATAAAATTGGATAAATTTGATAATATAGAATTATCATTTTTATCAAACTTATCATACTTATCGAACTTTATTATCTTATAATATTAAATGAGCAATTATATACATTTATTTTGTGTATTTTGGAAATGGCTCTAACGATTTTAATTAAATTTTCTATTTAGATAAAGTTTTGCTTTTTATGTTTATATCAGCGTCTTTTCTAAAAACGTAACTTTTCCGATAAAACAAGTCATCTCACTTTTAAACGTCAGTTTCTTGCAGGAGAATCCTTCTCAGTTTTAATATATGTCAAATCTTATTAGTCGATTTTAGCCATAGATACATTTACCAGCCATCAGCTAAAAACAGATGCGACAGAGACAAAACGAATGTGCGGCCAAAAGTCTTCTGTATTAATTGAAATACGATTAATGAAGAATTTATAACAATTTACATTCCATTATAATATAATTTTTAATAAATTATAATATTATAAATTATTATAGATTCCATTTATAAATTCAATTTGAAATAAAAGACATGTATTGGCCGCACGTTCGCTATCTCTCTTTCTAGAGAGTGATCAATTTCATGACAGTATTGCTCAGTTTATTCTCTAGGTCTATGATTTTAGCGTACTTATTATTATTATTAATACTATTTTTTGTCATAAGCATTTGAAACTTTGTATCTAAAATCTAGATTACTTACATAACCTCTATAAACTATTTGTTTCATTAAAGCTTTATTATACTACATAATAGTATTTGAAATTACTCTCTAAGCCGTAATCAGTGCTTTGATTTAGTTTATTCCCTATTACATTATAAATTTACTGAATACCTAATGTATAGTGATAATATGATTCAATTAGTATTTTATGGGATTGAAATTAAGTGATATGAGACAGTAATTGGAGTGTATGATCTTGGCAACATCTAAATTTCAGGACACTCGTCGACTAATTATTTATTAATATTTAATACAGCATCCCATATTATTATATTAATTTTAATGACAGTGTTGTGTTGTTCAAATATATTGAAGCAAAGTGTGTTGAAAGTGTATATAAAGGATTGGAGGAAATACATAGATATCGATTTTATATTGTCTAGTGTTTTGATATATTTATGTCCCAGATATTATCTTTTGCTTTATCTTACTTTTTAGGGTTTCATACCCGAAGGGTGCCAACGGAACCCTATTACTATGCCTCCGCTGTCCATCCGTCCGTTTGTCAGAGGGACAGCCCTCAGAGATACAGATCTCATGAACCGTAATAGGTAGCGAGTTGAATTTTCACAGAGTATGTATTTCTGTTGCCGCTATAAGAACAAATAATAAAATAAAAAATAAAAATACAAGAAATATTTTTTTAACGTTCGTAATCAATCATCGAAGTTAATATACTACATACATAGAGTAAGAGTCATATTAAAAAGAAGTACATGTACGATGGTACGGAACCCTACGTGCACGAATTCGACTCGCACTTGACTAGTTTTTATTATATATACTTTTACACATTACCTGACGGAATCTGTCTTTGTTCCTTAAGAGGTTGAATATAAAAAAATACAAATGTCTTGATTATTTCATATTGGTTAAAGATAGATATATAAATGTAAAAAAAACCTTAATCAAACCTCGAAAAACTCGGTTAATTGTTAGTTCAGCATCTGATCGCTAATTGGTCATGTTGAATTTCTATTCCATAAGATTGTGAGAGTGTTAGGAATAAAGAGTGCATTTGTGTTTCCGTAGATACTAGCACTATAACGATGAATCCTACGCAGACAGCTTGTCTGTCTTTATAGTTTTAATTCCACGTTAAAGCTGTTAAATTTGAAAATTACCACTTAACACATGAATGAGTCGTGTCTTCCTCACAATACGTGACACTAGCAGAATATATTACGACTGTTAATGCAACTCTAAGCCACTAAAGAAAAAAAAACTTGTCTAAAAGCTTTAGGACAGAAAGCTTGGAGGACACTCAATTAGTCCTTCTAATAACGGTTATTGTTGTTAATTACTTAGGTTATGCGCGCTTACTTTTTTTTTAAGTTTTTATTAACCGTTTACATATTTAGTTACTATGAAAATGTAAGGTATGACGTACTTTACTATAATTATAACAAAGTTATTTAAGCTGCAGTAGCAAAACAGATAATAAAAAAACTTTAGTTTTTCGTAACTTAAATTTGAATCCACACTTATTAAGTTTGAAATCGTAAAAAGTTTGTAATTTTGCTTCCTATGTAAAAAAGATATTTAATTTCGTAACTACTCTACCAAACTTTTCGCTCTACTTCTTAGCATTAAGAATCTTCTAATAATTTAATGAGGTAACAGTAAGTTAATTACTGTTATATTATATATATATACTGTTATATATTTCTCAAAAAGTCAATATAAAATGACTTATAAAGATATATGTTTTTTTTAAATTAAACAAGGCCTTTTTCGCAGTTTTGTATTCTTCACCCGCTTACGTCAAACGATAATCAAACCCTCGACATCCGTACTTGAAACTGTGCCAGTCTATTAAACACAAAGTTCAAACATTACTCATATCGTAAACTCAAAAGATTATACTATAAACCCCTATAAAACCCTACAACAATCGTTCTGTAAGCGATAGTTATTGGCAATTACCGTAGAGTGGGCGGTTAAATGACGTATTTATTTACGCTTTGAACGGCTTTTCTGTAACGCGTGGGATGAAATTTGAAGTCAGTTGTGATGTTATAAATGCCCCAATTGTATTTAGTTACTTTAATTTAATGCTCCTTTAGTGAACTTATTATTGAAAATGAAGTTTTTGAATAGTTTATGCGTTTTTAAAAAATAGTTTAAACATAAAAATAATGTACGCGTCATAGCCTAATTTTAGTTAAAATGTCCACATACATACATTTTAACGTTGGAAAATGCACTTACGCATATCGTCTGCACATATACATGTGGGACTCATCGGCCAGTAAAGCTACCCACTAAAACCTAACGGAACTTTTACTGACACTAGGGGTTGCTCCCACGGTCCACTATGCTATAAGAGAAGTACCAGGAGCAACCCATATGGTACCGTCCGTATGACTTCAGGCCCTACCATGATATCCTATCTGTGAACACACATTGGGAGGAGGTAGCCTATCTACCTAAGCTAACCTACCGTCCTCTACGAATAAACTATAAAATAAATCAAATAGTTTTTTTTAACCGACTTCCAAAAGGAGGAGGTTATCAATTCGATTGGTATTTTTTTTTTATGTATGTACATCGATTACTCTGAGATTTAAAATCCGATTTGCGTGACTCTTTTTTTGTTTGATGCGGTTTAGTTGCCATGTGGTCCCATAAAAATTTAACATAGTTTGGCCGAGTAGTTTTCATTTTATGGAAAAAAAATTATGAATTTTTTTGTTTACGTGGACGTAATTTTATGTGTGTTCGCGGATTGCTTCGTCATTCATGAACCGATTTTAATGATTCTTTTTTTTGTTTGAAAGGAGATATTTCAAGGGTGGTACTATAATAAGGAGACCAGGATCTGATGATGGCATCCCAGAGAAATCGAGGGGAACCTTCAAAAATCGTAGTGGCGACTAGTGCGCTTGTTAATTTTTTTCATTAAGTATTTTAAAGCACTACTATTTCATGAAGGTCTGGAGTCGATCTGATAATGGAGCCCACAGATAGTCGAGGAAACTCCTCAACGATTTACAGCAATTACCTGGTGTCTGGGCTTGATTAATTTGTATTGATGGGAACTTTACACCTAGATGGGCTGTGACTGTCATTAGGGGTCTGAATAAATGGCTTAATCGAATATGTTTTGAAAAATCTTTTTTCTTACAATTTACCTGCTTATTACGTCTACACCAAAAATGGAAAAATAAAAACTTTAAAAAAAAAAATAAAAACCGACTTCCAGGCACAGAAAAGTAAAAAATAACCTAACGGGGGTTTTCATTTAGAATAGATACCTAATCAGATATTTTCGAAGTCGGTGCCAGCCTATACAAATTAAAGCACACCGACTTCGAAAATATCTGATTAGGTATCTATTCTAAATGAAAACCCCCGTTAGGTTATTTTTTACTTTTCTGTGCCTGGAAGTCGGTTTTTATTTTTTTTTAATTTCTAAATGAATTAGTACACACATTGTAGTTGCAGAGTTCAGCTCGTTCAAACAAAGAAACAACAAACTTGTCAGGTTCATATCATAGTAAATTTACCGACTTCAAAGAGGAGGAAATACTGAATTTGAGTGAAATTTTGAGTAGAGTGATTTTTGTGTGAGTGTGACAATAATGTGCATTCTATATGATCAGATATAAGGCAGGTGCAAAAAGTGGTTCAACATTATGTACAAAAAATGACGTAAAATAAATAAGTAAATAAAAAAAACCAATGCTATAAATTAAAAAAAAAACTTTCATAGGGACATACATACATATATAAAGCTATTTTAGAATAATCCTGTACAATAAAACAAGACTTTCTTATTACAAAACGGAAACCATAAACCAATTCGTATCGTCCACAAATCAGCTTTGTCTTTGATACTAATATTAAATTTATTTTAACCTTAACTCAAAAATCTTAAGGTTCATTTTATATGGAATATAATTAAAATAAATGAAGTAGTTTAGGTAGAAATACATAAGTAATATTATTTGCTAAGTAATATATTCTAGCAAGCAAATATTTAATTTTGGTTCGATACTTATACTTTAAGACATTACCTCACTTCAATGGTCATTTTTATTGTTTACAACTAAAGCAACAGTAAATTAAATAAAAAAAAAATAATGCAAAAAAACGTGTGTTTGTACTTATGTACGTACGTGAGAAGTTATACTTGTTTGGCGTAACAGAACAAAAATAGCTAAAGATTTCATCCCGTATGTCACAAGTCACAACTCTCTGTTTGTAAAAGGCATGCAGCTAACTTCATCATGTCGCTTTTTGGCTGTCGGTGTGTGCGCGCATCGTAAAAATTTTACTCTCGTAATTTTTTCCAAACGTGCCAAAAGAAGTATCTATAACTTCAAAATCAACTGCATGAAAAACGAATTAAAAATATGAACCAAGTTGCCGTAATAATAGTATTATCGATCTTCTCTTGTTCTTTTATATATACATTTTAGGGCTGAAAAGTGTTATAGATAATATATTTATTAGTACGTGATGTGGTTACAATGAATGGTAGATAAATTATTGTGGAAATTTACTGAAGAATAATGTCCTCCCGACAGATTTCGGCCACGGCGGCCAATTTCATTGAGACTAGCCATCTGCGCAGGAGATTACAGTGCACAAGTGTGCGCACAGACACAAGTGCACTCCTTATTCCTGTCACCCTCATATTCCGGCGGGACGACTACTCGACACGATCAGTGAGAGTTAAGGCGCAGGACCAACGGCTTTACGTGCTTTCCGGGCACGGGGGTAAAACATCGTCAACTCCCCAATTTCGGGCTGTTACTGAGGCTTACTAAACAGAAAGACTCAATAACTAAACTTGGCCCTACTTGGGACTCGAACCCAGGACCTGCGGATGTGCAGCCGTATATGTTAGCCACTACACCACTGGATCATAAATACAATAAGAATAAGAAAATATTACCTCCAGCAAAAATAGATAACACAATAGATATTAATCAACAACAATATACGTGAGGGAATGATTTCCATTCGATGGAAATTGACGTCGCGGGTTCCTTTGTACAGTAAAGTCCATTTCAAACGGCAGATTATACATGCTTTAATGAACTATTAACGTGATCATGTTAGCGATTTCGGGACAGGAGGTAGATATATGGAGACTATTCAGATTTATAAAATGAACACATTAATAACATGTCAATTGGTAGTATGTCTTGTTAAGAGTTATGAATAGGTACGTATCCATAATGTAATGTCTCCAACGATTTGTTTTAGCCAAAAATATAATAAATTATAAGTGTTAAATAAAATTATTGTATAATTTTGCAGGTAAACAGATACTATTTGCAACAATTATTTAATAAATTTTGAGACGTATAAAACTGTCTGTCTGTCTGGGAAAGCATCACGAGAAAACCTCTTAACGGATTTTGATTAAATTTGGATTCCGGAGTGAAAAATTGAGAAACGGCTACTCTAAGCTATGTATACTCTATCTATTCTACACTAACCCTTAAAACGTCCTCTAACCTAAGCGAAGCATCAAGCAAGGGTGAAAGGTTAGTATAACAATACATAATAATTCGTAAGCTACCTGTTCTATTGTTAAGGTAAAAAATAAAGTTTATAAAACTATCCTCCGATCATTTTACTTAATTATGTTAAATAATTTTCTTATACTTAATGAAATATGAGAATATTTAATGAAACTCAAAATTGGTGTTTAAAATATATTTTTACTTTTTCCGAATAGAAGAAAATTTCCTTAAAGAAAGACAATATAACATTTAATGTGTATGATAGTACGTTTTTCCTCTACTGTATATTTTCCTTCAAACCCTTACGCAATGGAGTGTTCAAAATCATTAATCATCATTACAATTTATCATTCAGTCTAAGGCAGTGTCATTGATAATGAAATAATTATGATTTAGGGTAACTGTGACATGCAGATTGGCTTTATCACTAACTAGCAGAACCCGCGGCTTCGCCCGCGATCAAACTACGAAAAAAAAACTTTTTCGCAATATATACTTTATTACTTGCAAAAGTAAGTTTGTGTAAGTTTTATTATTTGTTAAAGTATATATGGAAACAAATTTAATTTTAGCGATCGTAACTCAAAATATCCAGTATCTTAAAAGATATTAAGCATATATTCTGTAATTATACACTTCAGCTATTTAGCAAGCTGCACTATCTGTATTTTTTATACATTTTTCTACTCCATCTTTCCAAAGTTAAAGGAAGAGAGTACAATGATACAATCGCATACAATGTTTACGACTTTAAATCATGTAACATGGCTAATATGGGTTTTTTTACCTAACATACTAATACGCTAATATCTACGTTATTTTTAAAGACCCAATGCTATGTACACCTGAATCTTACAGTCTCCCTCCTTTTCCTTCTTTTTTAAGTTACACATACAAATTGCCATTCTTATTTTGCTGTAGCTTTTTTCCCGCGGCTACGCTCGCGTGGACTGAAAAATTTGCTCAGTTTTAATTTCCATTAAATTTATATGTTGTTATATCTAATTTTTAATATTATGTCTAGATTCATTTAAGTTAGTCTACACTAAAAAAACCAAACACAAATATAGGTTAGGTTCTCTCTCTCGCGCTCTAGGTCTCTTATAGTTGTCGCTGCTGTGGCCAGTCGAAAAGTTATACATAATTTTCTTTTGGATTCGGAATAATTTCCGTTCTCTGCTTTATATCTCACACAGTTAGTGTGCACTTACAGAGAACTTGAGCCATGTTACTCTATTTAAATATATTCAACAACTCAAAATTCACCGCCCAGTTTTACCCACTTAGGGGCTGAATTAAAAAAAAATCTACAATACATGTTTATTTAAGTGTATTGAAGAGCATTAATACCAAGTTTCAAGTAATTCTGATCATAAACAAATTTTTCCTCATATAAACAGCACAACCCCCTTTTACCCTTTTAAGGGATAAATTTCGAAAAAAAAAAAGATATCTGTATTGATTTAGTCTTCATTTTAAAGGTAAATACTATTTTCCGTGCATCAATTACAAAGTTTCATACAAACTTTCATCCCCTATTTGACAGCCTTATGGAATGAATTTCAAGAAATGCTAAAATATATATTTATTTAATTGTATTGAAGAGCATTAATACCAAGTTTCAAGTAATTCTGATCATAAATAATTGTTTGCCCATATAAACTTTATCATCCCCTTTTACCCTTTTAAGGGATGAATTTCGAAAAAAATGTAATACATGTATTTTTTATTTTTCATCTTAAAGCTAAATATCACTTACCGTGTATTTCGCGTTAAGAATAACAGAGTTTCATACAATCTTATATCCCTTATTTTACCCCTTTAGGGAATGAATTTAGAAAAATCCTTTCTTAGCGGATGCCTACATTGTATAAGGAATATGTCCTCTAAATTTCACGTTTCTACGACCAGCGGTTTAGGCTGTGCGTTGATCGATCAGTCAGTCAGGACAAAGCATTTTATGTATATATAGATTGTATTTATAATCTTTTGGTTGACTTTATTCTAAAGAAGTTGACTTTTCAAAAATACTTTGTAGAATATTTTAGCTTTCATGTTATACTAGTTTTAGTTCATGACTCCGCTCACGTGATAAGCGGAATCAGTGGATATGTCGGATCCCAGGATGCAATCTTCGTCCTTGCCAAATTTTATCAAAACCGGTTCAGCGTTCAGGCTTTCACATTTTATAACATTACTCGTAACTAGCGACTCACCCTCGCTTCGCTAGGGTTCGTCCCTAGGTTGCTTCCCCATACAAACTTTCATCGCCATTTTCACCTCCTTAAGGCATGATTTCTGGGATAAAAACTATCCTATATCCTTCTTAGGGTCTCAAACTATCTTTTTACTAAATTTCATCTAAATCAGTCCAGTAGTTTCGGAGTTGATTCGGTACAAACAAACAAAAAAATCTTTCCTTTTTATAATATTAGTATAGATATGGATTCAATTTTATTTTTTTATATTTTTTAGAGCTACGTACTTATGCAATCAATATTTTAATGAAACGTTAGCCATATCATATACTAGCGGAACTCGTGGCTTCGCTCGCGATCAAACTACGATAATACGAAATTTAATGCAAATATGTCCAAGGAATAAAAAGTTTCATACAAACTTTTATCCCCTATTTCGCCCCTTTCGGGGTTGAATTTTGAGAAATCCTTCCTTAGTGGATGCCTTCGTCATATGAGGAATACGTGTGCGAAATTTCAATTTTCTAGCCTTAAGGGTTTGGCCTGTGTGTTGATACATCAGTCAATCACTTTTGCCTTTTATAGGTATATGTAGTATGTATATATAGATTAATGTTTTAAGACTCACACACTCGTTCTTTTAAACGAAATTTGCTCAAACAGTCAAAAGAATATCAGAAGAGATGTTCTTTTAGACATTAACTGCTTTCTAGTACTCTTAATCGTAAACGAGGGGTCGTATAATGGAAACACATGTTCGTACATGAAAAATTTAACCTTTCCAAGTTTATTTTACGACTTGCTTTGCACTTCTATTTAAAATCCGAGGTGTAAGAAGAGATAACGAACTCATTTCTTTCAGCTTTTGAAAAGGTGACAAGTCTTTGAGGCAGCCAATGTGTTGAGAAAACTAGTGCGTCCCACATACTACGTACGCACTTTGACTGCGGTATTTTAGAATGCAACATGTTTTTCTATAAGACAGTGGTAGTTTAATGGTAGCGCGCTCGCTTGGCAAACCAAGTGAAGCAGGTTCAAATCCCAGATATTCTCATGTGCGATTAATTTTCATCATTATTACTACTTGCCTTACGGCGAAAGATAACATCTTGAGGAAACCTGCAAATTTCAGAGAATTTTGCAAGTTTTCAAAATACGTACATCTACTTGTATAAATACATTTTTGACGACACTTGGGAATTAGATATTTTTAGTAGGTAATAGAAGTATGAATATATATAGAAAAAGTGTATATATTTCTTTTTATTCATATTTATTATTAAAGACATAAACATTAAACATATAACACAGTAATTATTAACAATTTGTAGGCATGATTGGACGGTATAAAACCATTTACTGCGACGTGGCATGATAACATTACCTAAATATTTACATGTATCGTAACTTTGACGATTAATCTCCTTCATTCCTCCATACAGTATGCCTGAATAAGCTTTCTTAAAGGATAATATATTACACATTTTAAAATCTATACTAATATTATACATGTGAAAGTTTGCGAGTATGGATGTATGGATGTTTGTTACTGTTTCACGCCAGAGCGGCTGAACGGATCTGGATGAAATTTGGCACAGAGATAGATTATAGTCTGGAATAACACGTAGACTACTTTTTATTCCGGAGAAATGTAAGGTTCCCGTGGGATAGGTTTGTTTTTGTTTTCCTAGAGGCGAACCCGAATGAAGCCAGGGTGAACCGCTAGTATGTAATAAAAAAACTTGCAACGTAAAAATAAGTCCTATAATGCTTACCATAATAGTTATAATATCATATCTTTCTAATGTTTATGTGTACTTAAGCTAGTACTTGAGATAAGTTCAATACAGTTCTTTGTTTACAGCTACTTGACATTCTAATTATAATTTCGTGACTCATTAGAGTCTAGATACACAGTTTAGAAAATTTTATGGAATAAGAAGCCTTCTATAATTATAATATCCGCATAATTATGTATATTACGATTAGAATGGAATATAATATGTATTTGTTAAAATTGTCATCTAGTAGTTTGACATATCTAAGTATTCAGTTTGACGACACATTTGGCTTAGTTCGTAGTGACCCTATTTACTGTGCCAGCGGTCGCGGGTTCGAGTCCCGCTGGAGGCATTCATTTGTGTAATGAGCACGAATGTTTGTACTCCAGTCAGTGGTGTTTTTATTTATAATATGTATGTGTTTAAACTTTAAAGTTATATAGGTATGTGTAGTGTATCAACTATCTGGTATTCATAACACAAGCCTCGTAGCTTACCATGGAACTAGATGGCGTTATGTGTTAATGTCCAAATATATTTATTTATTTATATTTAAGTATAAAATAATTTGAACACTTCCATTTTAATAAGAAAAATTTAGTATATTTGTATTCTCTACCAATAGCAACGATAGCATTTTAATAAAACTATCTTTTTGGTTTTTTTGCGGATTTATTTTGATTTTTGGTTCCCAACCACCATCAACCACATCAACCATTTGGGGAACCAAAAATCATAATAAATCCGCGAAAAAATCCGAAAAGATAGTTTTGTTTAAAATGTCAAATATTCGCGTAAATCTAAGAAAGTATTAAGCAACGATAGCAATTAGTAGTACTCTACCAGTCAGAATCAAACAGCTATGAATTTAGGTAGTTTATAAAGTAATTCGACTAAAGAGTAATCATCATTAAACACACAAACAGCACAGTGACATTGTATGGACGTAACTAACAATGATCATGATTGCACGATACAATGCGATACAGCTTACGATGTACCCTATTGTAATGGAGAACCCTGTATGTGACATTTTTTATTTCATTATTTGCTAGGTTTAATGTATAAATATAAATAAATATTTTTTATATTAGTTTATTTATTGTATACTTTATTAAAAGTTTAATTTTAAATATTATCATGTGAATTTGAAAAATACATATACATATAAAGTTCGTCATCTATAAAAAAATAAATAATACTACTAGTTTATGCCAATACATAATAAATATCATTTTTGTTTTACCTTTTTTATGTCAATCAAGTTAGTAAACAAAAAAAATATTAATTTGTGATTTTGCATTTACTACGTTACCTACAATGACATGAAGCGTGTCATGACTAGACCTACCTAAATACATACATCCTCTAGATACCTATTCAAGTATTCACGCCTCAGTTCTATGCTTTGGACTATAATCTATTTCAAAGGAAACCTACAGTATTAATACATTTTGATATACATGATCTGTACTTGCATGTATGTATGTATGAACGTATGTTACAATTGCGCAAATGATGAAGTCTATATCTAAGCTTATAATAAAATTCTAACTAAGTCGAATCTGTACATTAAATATTTTTTTGAAAATCTTATTGGAATAGTCATTATTATCGAAACAGAGCCTGAACCTATAGTTTTTAGAAATTTTGTCTGTCTATCTGTCTAGGAACGGATCACGAGAAAACCACTGGACAGATTTTGATGAAATTTGTTATGATGATAGTTGGATATCAGGATCAACATATAGGATGCTTTTTACTGCGGGAAAATATCTCTTCTCTGAGAAAATCTATACTAAACGTTAAAAAGAATGAGCGTGAATCGCTAGTATTTTATGAATATAAAATACTATATATAACGAAAATAAGATGTCACTAGGAAATCCTAGAGTGACATCTTATTTTCATGCCCTAAAAACGTCTCTTTTCGTCACCTGTGAATAATATCCTGGAAGCCATCTTTATATTGTTTACTAATTTTAAACATCTTAGTACGACTTTATTTATTTCGTCAACGCCAAGTAAAAAGATGATCATTATATTTATGATAGTACTCGTAAATATACAATGAACGAAAAGTCGTTGCTACATATAATAGAGTCAATAGATTTAGTATAATGAGTATGTTAATGTTATATATTCAGCCCTTTTTAACGTCCCACTGCTGTGCACGGGCCTCCCTTCAATACGAGGGGGATTAGGCCATAGTCCACCACACTGGCCAAGTGCGGATTGCCGGTCTTCACATGTCTTTCGAATACTTGCTAGGTTCTCTCAGACATGCAGGTTTCCTCACGATATTTTCCTTCACCGTAAGGCAAGTGGAAATCATGTTAGAAATGATTCGCACATGAAAATATCAGAGATGCGAGACCCGGGATTTGAACCCGCTTCACTCGGTTTCCCAAGCGAGCGCGTTACCACTGGACTACCACTGCCTATAAACTAATAAAGTTATAGCAAATGATATTTTATCTCAAATAGTAATCAAATTAGTAACTTTCTTATCAAGAACAAAATGCAAGTAATAGTCCATAGTATGCCCTCATTTTTATTTAAAGTAGATTTTTAAGCATCAATTATATATCATATATCGGTATTTCAATCTCCTCATTCGTTCTACATTACTTTGGCAGGTACATATAATTTTTTATGATTTCATGACGTTTTTTGCTTTAATCCCACTTTCACCGTCGCTGAAAGTGATAAATACGTCCTTTGAATTAAGGAGCTCCCCCAAGGGGGTTGGAAGGAATGGATAATGAATATATGATGAGCAAATCTTCACAAAGTTCAGTTAAATGTAATGTGTATTCATCCACGAAAGATTGCTGTTTTGAAATGAGAAAAGTTGTTTGATAAATTTGTGAAAGGTTGTCGAGTGATCGCCTTACAAACAAAATATGATTCGGTCCCAAAATGGCTTCTTTTATTGAATTTGATAGTATTTTATGTTTGTTTGGGTATATTTTAATTTGTAGCACATAGGTTACTATAGACGAAAACATTAGCTAAAAGATAGCACTATTTATTTAAATCTATCCCACGGAAACCGTACATTTTTCCGGGATAAAAAGTAGCCTATTAGTTATTCTGATGTACATATAAACTGTATTATTGTAAAGTTTCATTAAAATCCAACCAGTAATTTTTGTGTACTAAGCTGTATAAGTTATTATAGTTTTTTAACAATCCCACGAGAACTCTTTAATTTTCCGGGTAGAAAGTATCTCAAATGTTGATCGGGGATATAAGGTATGATACCTTGTGATATGTAAAATTTTATTTAAATCGGTCCTACAGTTTTGGAGATTAACCCGTACAAACAAACAAACAGACAGAGAAACAAAAAAATTGAAAAAAATCGGGATTCTTACATCCCCCTGGCTCACTTTTTAGCATTTTTTTTTTCTATGTACAGAAATTCGACATCTACAGTTTTATTATATGTGTAGACTAGCGACTCACCCTCGCTCCACTCGGGATCGTCCCTAGTTACGTTTTAACGTTTAGTATAGATTTTACAGAGATGAGATATTTTCCTCAGTAAAAAGTATCCTATATGTTGACCCGGATAACCAACTATCATCATACCAAATTTCATCAAAATTCGTCCAGTGGTTTTCTCGTGATGCGGTCACACACATACAGAGAGACAGACAAAAATTCTAAAGACTATAGATTTGGCCTCTGTATCGATAATAATTACCATTTCAATAAGGTTTCCTAAAGAATATTTAATGTACAGATTCGACTCTGTTAGAGTTTTATTATATGTATAGATAAATAACAAAAGACACTTAGGGATGCATTTATTAGAGGCGAGAGTGAGTCGCTACTAAGATCATAAATTAGTTTTGTAAAGAAATATTTCTTTATAACAATGTTAGAAAATCTGTAAAGTACAAAAAACTTTCAGCAACGTTTTCTATTTACGTCCAAACCACATTATGTTGAACAGGGTCCGCTCACGAAGGGGAATGTACACGTAAATATTGTATGTACAAATATTTGCTTGTATATTTAAATGTAATATTTACATAATCAAATTAAACAAAAATCACTGTATTAAATACTTATCCCATCAAAAACATAAATGTGAAAATGGGAGCCAAGTTCAATATTAAGAATATGCGTGGTTGTCGACTTCATCAACAAAAGAATTGGGATCTACATAAATGGGTACCAAGTTCTGTAGATAATCTTGAAATTTATTCATAAGAACACAATTCACACAATTTCTTGTTTTTTTTTTCTGCTACATCAGTGTTTGCTTTTTTAAAACAGAACTTCTGAAATTTGTACAGTCGAATTATTTGCACAGAGTAGATAATTTAGGATAAATTGAAGTCCAAGATTTGACTTGGCTAGTTTTTACCAGTAAACCAAATTTTTTGAAGAGGAAGACACGTTGACTTTACAATATAAAAACAGTAACTTGCGTATAACATAAAGAAGATATAAATGATTAGCCAAATATGAGATAACTTGTATGTAAAAACAAGCCAAGTCAGACTGAGACTATCTTACAATTAGTAAAAAGATTAAATAAGTAAACTTTTTGAAACTCGAACCTAGAACAAGCTGCAACCGTACACACTAGCCACTAAACTAATGAGACAATTACAGAGTACTAATTCATAAAAGTAAACAATAACGTTTAATTTATTCAGAACGTATTAAAAACTCGTTTAGTCCTTGATATACCCTAGGGCATGACAAAGGTCTCACCGTACAAGTTACGACCTAGGTTTGGTTTGTGCGGTTACTGGGCTATTCATATGTTTATTCAGTATCTTGTTTCCCCTTGACAGCAACAATATTGGTACTATAATTTATTTTTTTATTTTTCGTAATAATTAAATGATCTACTACAGATATTCATGGACAATGTTAACACAATTCAATTTCATGTATGTGTATACCATACAATATGTGTATGTATACACATAAACACACATGCATATTGCATACGCACACACTCACACACACACACGCACGCACGCACGCACGCATGGACACAAAATAATCGTGGTAGGATAAACTGGTGGTGTTAACAGGGCTCAGTGAGTGAAGTAAACTTTACTGTGCCTAAGCCGTGAGTGTACGTGAATTGCTATAAATGACTCTCATGTACGTAAAAGCGATAAAACATCTACACTGCATGTGAGCTTTAATTTCCGATCCCAGAACCCAAATTCGTGTCAATATATTTTCTTGATATTCCTTAGTAATAACGTGTGAAAATTGGATTTATAGGAAACTAGCAATGTGTTTATAAAATTATATAAAGACAGCGTCACCTATTGGCAAATTGACTTGACTTTATTGATACAGTAACTGCCTATTACTAATAACTGTATGAATGTTATTATTTTTATTAGTCCGGCTATTTATAAAAAAAATACTCGTGGCAACCAAATCTTCAATAACATAAAGCAATTATGATATGGGGGGTTCTAGCTTTGAAATAAAAAAAAGACCTAACGAGAATGCTAAGGCGAGTGTGAAGCATAGCGTATCTACAAACTACATTATCCAAGTCGGATCTGTCACATAATTGAAACTTACAAATAAATAATATTTTATTCACATGCTTTAAATTAAAAAAAAAGTAGCTGTATTATATGTTTGTTAGTCGTACAGTAACTGGATTAATAGTCACTTTTTATCTGTGTTGTAAATTTCATTCAAATCCAAATGCAAATTGTTTTACCGTGAACGAGAAACAAACATATGTACATTCCTTCGTATTTTAATAGTAGTCCAAAATTGCAGAGTAAGCGATCAAATCTAATCTTATTATATAAAAGGCAAGAGTGATTGACTGATGTATCAACGCACAGGCCAAACCCTTAAGGCTAGCAAATTGAAATTTCGCACACGTATTCCTCATATGACGAAGGCATGCACTAAAAAAGGATTTTTCAAAATTCAACCCCCAAGAGGCTGAAATAGGGGATACAAGTTTGTATGAATCTTTTTATTTCTTGGACATATTTGCATGAGATTTCGTATTTTTCGTAGTTTGATTGCGAACGAAGCCGCGAGTTCTGCTAGTTTCTAAATAAAATTTCAATTTTATACTTAAACTATCTGAATGACTTCTCTCAAGAGCAGTATGTCACATTCTAAAGTGGTCACTTTAGAAAACGTATTTTAACTTAATCACTATGTAATAATCATTTATATAACATTATAACGTCAGCAATGTCCTTAATAGCTACATTAACTGTACTTGCAATTGGGTATTAATTTGTCAGTACGCAGTCTAATGCTAATGGGATGGGCAGTAATCGATGAATTTAACGATCATAGCCACCTTTGAATTGCGGAGAGCTATTCACAACGACTGTTATTAAGCAACTGTATATTACTAGGGATGGGATAAATATCGATACTTTTAGTCTAAGCTAATTAACTTTGCGTTTATTATCGATTTCAAAATAACTGCTACTAAAGAGAGACTATGGTTTTTTTTTGTATTTAACTGATCGTATAAGCATCCTTTGTATAAAGCATATTCCTACTACAACAAAAAATATTTTTATTTTTGTCATTACTATTTTATCATGCCCATAATTTAAAACAGCCGTAACTAAAGTAAACATTAAAGAAGATGCAAAACACTAAGACTCAGATCAGATTGAAACTCATTGAAACTCATTAATAAACCCATACATACAATAAAGAAAATAATAAACAAAAAGAGATGAAACTAACATATAAAACCGCGAGTAACAGCTAGTTCTAATATAATATCGATATTATAATCTAGAGTACGTCACTACTGTAAAGCATTGTCGTTCAGTAACAACTGCGCTCATTAAAGGCGCTAGTTGCACTGCGACATGAACATTCCTGCCCGCTGGCAAACGTTGCGGCCATTACGCCATGTCACCGAGATACAATCTTTTATTACGTACATATGTACGTAGAAACATAATATATGTATAATTTTTAACATTCGTTAATTAAACTGCTTTGAAATTAAATTTTTATTTCAAAATTGTTATTTTAATAATATGCTATATCGAGTACTTTTTACCTTCGCCTCTGGCTTTCTATGTTCGATATTGCTAATAGAAACTTAAAGAATACAAAAAGGAAGAAGATAATAGATGAGTAATTTTAAATATTACTTTTTTATTAGTGATTAGTGACTTACCCTCGCTTCGCTCGGGTGCATCCCAATGTACTTCTGGTTATAATATCAGCTATCTGCCAGTGAAAGTCCCGTTAAAATTGGTCCAGCGGTTTCGGAGATTAGATGGATCAAACAGAGAGACAAACATTTTAAAAATAGTTTTTTCTTATGAGTAATGTATATATACGTATACAATAACAAACAGACACTTTAATTTTATTTAATTGTATAGATGACATTAATATATATATATATATATATATATATATATATATATATATATATATACATATATATATATATATATATATATATATATATATAATGAAATAAATAAAATTGAGACTCATAAAATTGATTTTTATTACAACAGACTACTAAAAACTTCTACTACAGTTATATTATTATTAATAATAATTAATAAATATTAAATAATACAAGAAAGTAAATACCATTACATTTCGAGTATCAAAATCTTGAAAGCTAATAAAATGATTCAGATGAATATAATTTACCGAACATTGTTTCCCAACATGGTGAAAATTAAAATCAGTGAAATTTAATTAAACCCTTTGTTACCGTCGTAATATTCGGGGTTCATTGGACCACTGGACTCCCTAAATTAATTATTCGTTATCAAATCGACAAGTCTCGACAGGTTTTGTTTATTATTAATAAGTTCTTTTCTCTTCATACTTTTGCATATTAAAATCTTGAGAAGTAAAATAAAATAATTCAATAGTCTAGCTATTTAGTAACTAACAAGTTGTTTGCTTTCTTCAAACTATACGCGCGTCCTTTAGCTACTATTAGCAATTTACAAAAAATCAGAGGCCCCTTTAATTTAAAACATCATGTATTTTATTTTAAATAAAACTATCTTTTCAGATTACTTCGCGGATTTATTTTGATTTTTCGTTTCCGACGTTTCGAATGCTTTACAGCGATCATGGTCTCTCCCATGACCAGTTCATCAGTTGTGTATAATTCTCTACTCCAAAAGATAGCATGATATTAGTAATAGCTTTGTTCAATAAATGAAAAAGAATTCTAATTCCGAAGAGAACTTGCAGAGGTTAGCACATTTAAGAACAAAAACATAATGTACATTAAAAATGATTTTGTTTGATGACACGTTTGGCTCAGTTTGTAGTGACCCTGCTTGCTGTGCCAGCGGTCGCGGATTCGAGTCCCGCTGGAAGCATTCATTTCTGTGATGAGCACGAATGTTTGTACTCCAGTCATGGGTGTTTATCCTAACTTAAGAACACTGTTGTCAAGAATTCTTTAATACGTTATTATATATAACCTGATCGTACTCTATTTTTCCTTGCTTTACAAAAATATTAATATTTTCGTAGATCTCTACCTAACATACAAAGAATATCATACGAGCTTCTAAACTTCTGACAGTTCATATTACCTCTATGAATCAAGTTTTATTATTTAAAATTAGTAAAACGTATTTTCTGCTATAAATTCGTACACATGGCAGTAAATAAGTTTTTATTAGTTATTTCTTATTAACTAGCGATATAAAATAGAGAAAGAAAGAGAAAACATAAGTGATAATATCATATCATCCTTCTCTTATTTCCATCATAAATGTATATGAGACGCGTGCATCAATCAATCATGATGAGATTAAACGTCGCATTGTGTAAGCTAGAGTGGATTAAACATTTTGTGTAATTATGTATAAAAAAAATTAAAAAAAAAGTCTAAAATAGCGTTCACTGTCTTTTGCTAGTTTTTCTAAGACTGACATTTTCCTTTGAAACTGATTAAATTGTAGATTAACGCTAAGCAAATGTACAATTACCATATTTATTTGTATTACTGTTACGGTCAGCGTATTTTATAAAATTTCTAATATATAAAGCTCAGTATGTTTCAGTTTAATTTCTTTTACTAATCGTTCAAGCAAAATATTTAATTCATCTTTTCAAAAGAATGTGTTTAGATACTGTCTATATAATAATAATGTTCCCCAGACCGATACCGGTCACGGCGGCCAATCTTATTGAGACTAACCATCTGCGCAGGAGATATTACAGTGCATAAGTGTACGCGCAGACACCAGTGCACTCTCTATTCTTGTCACTCTCATACTCCGATGGACGACTACTCGACACGACCTACTGTCTGTATAATGTAGTATTTCATGAGCAAGGTTTGTAATTCTAGTTATTTATAATTTATATTTTATAAAGAGAGATATTTTGTTGTATATAAGAAACATGTAAAGCGTCAAGACATTCACTATCGTGCGTGAAGTAAACCCTCGTTAGGCCTGCATTCATATGGAACAAATACGTAAGTCCCTAATTGGTCCCATTGAGACGAAAGGTCCTGACGTGACCTGAAAGCTGAAGTTTTTAGTTAAAGCACTATTTAAATATGTATATGAACTAGTATCATGCCTCAGATTTTCACATAGAAATTACACCTAAAATTTCGTGATAACTTGCTATACTTTGACATATCTGTTTATGCTTAACTAAGTAAGTAAGTAAGTTCGTCACTAAGTACGTTTTACATAGGTATTTAAAATAGATATTTGCCAGCGTTAGCTATATAATTATTATTTTTTGAATTTTTCTGATGTTTTAATACTTATCCTATTCCGGACTAAGAGAAATTCAAAAAATCTACTATCATAAAAATTGGTCTAGCCGTTCTTTAGTTATAAATGGTGTAACTGACATGACTTTGTTTTATATATATGTATATAGATATTAAGAACACATTGAAAATTTCGTCAATCGTCTCATTTTTATATTATAATACATATTTGTGTTTCATATTTTTTTTTAGTAATATAATAAATATAAGCGCGTATTTAAAAATGATATTTGTAGTGAATGTAAACCAGTAAGATATGGTTACGTTCTATTGGGTTAGTAGTCCTGGCTTTTCAAGTCGGCAAAACACCATAACCTATATGTATTTATGCAGGTGGTAAATGCATATTTCAACGTTGAAAAGGTACAGTAGCATTTATTCTATGTACATAGCTTATTTTGGCCATGTCACACACACAATGTCATAAAATTATAATATAATATGATTTAGCTTGTGGTCGTGATAAATTAAATTTGTATAAAAACCTGTTGAATATTACTTACTTTTTAACTAAAAAGAAATATTAATTCTTGAAATTTTTATTGGACATCAAAATGATGAAATGATCAAAACATGAAAATGGATGCATAATTTGTAGACCGAAAATATAGTCTCCTTTTTTTGAAGTCCATCAAATAAGAAATATAGGCAAAATTATCTTTTTTTTTTTATTTTATAAATCATCACAGTAGGGAACAAGTCATATTATTTGTTTAGGATGAATAAGAACCAGCCATTCTTCAGCCATATTCAGACATGGCATATTTAAAAACACTGATATTTTTCTGACAACACAATGTTTTGTAGAAAGGCGGAATGAAATAATCTTTTTAGGGTCCTGTTTACAAAGCTTATACACAAAGGCACGCCTGAGCTTGTCACTTAGCTTGGAACTGTACTTTACTTCAATAAGAGAATATGATTACAGAATAAAAAAAAAGAAAAACGTAAAACTGAGGTAATTTTTGTTCAAGATACATTTGGATAAAAGTTTTGTCTCTCGTTGAGGCAGCTGTATAATATGATATTTATATAAAAACCCGAGGACTTAAACAAGATGACATTTTATAAATGATAATGAATAGAAATTTAAAAAATTGTTAAGAGATACTCTATATATTATTTTTAGATTGCTAACGTAGTTTTTATAAGAATTTATTAAATGTACCTGTAAAATAGTTTACTCAAATGGATTCCTGTGGTAATAGATATAGTTATTCTTCTTTTCATCTATACAATCTAGATAATTAATTTCTTTTGGTACGTTTAAGATTGTAATCGTCAATAAAAATTATTTTTCATCGCCTACATCTTTTTACAAATATTCGTTACAGACTCACAATCGATACCTTCAAAAACTGAATAAGGAAACATCTTAGACGAAGGAATAATACGACACGTTTAGCTTAGTTTGTAGTGATCCTACTTGCTATGCCAGCGGTCGCGGGTGCGAGTCCCGTTGGAGGCATCTTTGATGAGCACGAATGTTTGTACTCCAGTTATGGGTGTTTATATTTATAATATGTACGTATTTAAGGTTATATATGTGTAATGTATCAACTATCTGGGTATCCACAGCACAAGCCTCGTAGCTTACCATGGAACTAGATGATGCTGTGTGTTAATGTTCCAACATATTCATTATTTATTATTATTAATATAGACACAGTGCCATAGAACTAAACATGATGCCAAACAATATATTATATATGGAACTAGATGGTGCTGTGTATTAATGTCCCAACATATTTATTTATTTATAATGTATTAAAATAGTATAAAAATGACATATAACACATATTTGTATACTCAGCAAAAACTAAATACATGTTAATAAATTAAAACAGCTGACGGATTTTATCATAAAATTGAAAAAAATGAAATAAGCTAATATTACGCTCTTTATATATCTCTTTTTCAAGCAGAAGAGAACTAATGTTTAAATTACAAAAGAATATAGTATTATTTTTATTACTAGCATTGCCCGCGGCTCCGCCCGCGTTTAGATGATCAAAAACAAAACTCTTAGGTTTTACACATTAGTATACTCTTACATGTACCACTTTCATGGTGTACCGTATGATTGGTAAATATGGCGGTGATTGACATTGCCACAAAAAGGTTCCTCCATTAATCTCATATTTGAATTAGTAATATTGCACTTTTTGTTTTAGCAATAACATTTATGTATGTCTATACTTCTGTTTTATTTGTTTGCTTAGTTTTGGGCGATAAACTTTCAAACTACGGAATTAATGTTAATCATTTTTTACTAATAGACAGCTATTGATTAATTGATTATTTAGCTGATTAATTATTTAAATTACATAATGATAACTTTTCTTAATGTTAATTTGTTGCGAAAAAGGGATTGCTTAGCGCTAGTTAGTAATATTTTCCAAAACAAATTTCAAAAGAAAGTGTAATAAATAAATAATTCTGAGCAAATACCTTTTATTATTTCATTTAATGGCTCAGCTAATATGATTAAACTCGTAAGCATTTTCTTGTGTCCTTTAAGCCCTTACCTTCCAAGAAATGGGATCAAAAAAAAAACTGAAAAAGTTGAGGTATAACTGTTTCTTATATACTTTTTTATAGTTTTTGAGATATGGAATATTTTTAGTTACCCGTTTTGTCAGTTTAACAGCCATAAACTTGTTTTCCCTACAATGTTATAAAATAATATGAACTTATTTTTACGCTTGATAAAATGAGTCGATATTGTAGAAATGTAAATATTATTCGTATTTATTTTAGTGTTAACCTAACAAAATACGTAAGTAAGAGAAACAACACAGTATTTTGCTATACGAAACCTATAAGGCACGAGTTGGATTTGCCCAATTTTTACATTAAAAGATTAAAAAATATTAACATTATTTACTAAACAATAAAAATTTTAAAATATTTTCATTTGAAAATTGGTTCGGGCAACAAAATATTACTAATATGTAACTAATTTATAAAGTCAAAAAGTTTGTTTTATTGATAATTTGAACACGGACGGGGCCGCGGGTAATTTAGTAGTAATTCTAATAAAGTCATAGAAGGGTCATATCTGTACATTTTTGTTTTTTGGATTAAAACTACGTATTTTAAAAACACATGGCGACATCTATTGTCAAATATATAAATAACACATAAATAAATTTTCATTAAAATAACTATTTTAATGAATAAAATAGCGCTATTGATATTTCTTTTAAGAAGAGTTTTTTTTATAGTTTTAACATATATAAGTAAGTTACCTTGCTAAAATATTTTTAGTATCATCGTGCTTTTATTTTAACCAGTTTTTGTATTTTTTCTCAGAAATGAGATATTTTCCCGCGGTAAAAAGCATCCTATATGTTGACCCGGATAACCAGCTATCATCATATCAAATTTCATCAAAATCCCTCCAGTGGTTTTTCTGTGATGCGGTCACATACAGACAGACAAAAATTCTAAAAGCTATAGATTCGGCCTCTAAATCGCTAATAATGAATATTTCAATAAGATTTCCCGAAAAATATTGAATTTACGGATTCGGCTTTGTTACAATTGTATTATATGTATAGTTACTAATGTATAATTTATAAAGCCAAAAATTTTGCTTTATTGATAATTTGAACACGGGCGCGGCCGCGGGTAATTTAGTAGTAATTCTAATAAAATCGTAGAAAGGTCATATCTGTACATTCATTTTTTTTGGAATTAAAACTACGTATTTTAAAAACACATGGCGACATCTATTGTCGAATAACTAAATAACGCATAAATATATATTAATTAAAATAACTATTTTAATGGATAAAACAGCGCTATTGATAATTTGATTTTCATGATAAGTTATTTTTAATAGTTTTTACTATATTTAATAAGTTACCTTGCTAAACTGTTTACAGATAGTATTACCGTGGTTATGTTCCAACAGTTTTTGTATTTTTTCTCAGAAATGAGATATTTTCCCGCAGTAAAAAGTATCCTATATGTTGACCCGGATAACCAGCTATCATCATACCAAGTTTCATCAAAATCCCTCCAGTAGTTTTTCTGTGATGCGGTAACAGACAGACAGACAGACAGACAGACAGACAGACAGACAAAAATTCTAAAAACTATAGATTCGGCCTCTGCATCGATAACAATGTCTATTTCAATAAATTTTTCCAAAAAATATTTAATGTACAGATTCGGCTTAGTTAGAATTTTATAATATGTATAGATATGTGCTTAAAAATTGTATATAATTTAACTAATACATTAAAAAAAATCGCTTATTCTTTAGATAAAGTAAACATTCTGTATGACAAAATGGTGAATAGTTGCATTAACAGCACGCTGCTATTTTTGACTTTGACATTTATTTTGGCGGACTCTAAATTATTTAGTCTAAAGACAACCATGTAGGTTTATATTTTATACAGATAATACAAACATTTACAAGATTTATCTAGTATGAAATATAATAAAAAAAAACTCAATAAATAATTTTTATTTCTTCTTGTCAAAAAAACATCTAAAGCGAATTATTTTTATTGTCTATGAAACAAAACTCCTCTATCTTTATGTCAGAGAAAATTGAGCGAGTAAGTAAAATAAGTTATAACAAGGTAGCTTATATCTTAAACGAATAGAGGCAAAGAAAAAGTTGTTTATCACGTCTACACACTTGATTTTATTTCAGAAGTCCGTTAGTTATGGATAGATACGATATGTTATTGTTGACAGCTTTTATTAACTCATGTACGCTTACTATTTTGATATAAGTTTGATATTTTGATGTATGTTGTGATGTGATTATGGAAACATAATGTATGCTGCCTTTGGCTTTTTGAGCGAGTCAATTTTTAGCAAAACTACTTATTTGCTTTATCGACCAGTTATGATCCTTTGCAGCTCTAGCTCCCTTAAGAGTAGATTTAGAGTTATCCACTTAGTCTTGTTGATTCCAGGAACTTCTAGAGCTTCTGAGCAAACAGCATCTGTATCTCCCCAGTTGCATAACATGCTGCTCTAGATGGATACTTCTGCAGTGCAGATAACTACGGGTATCTGTGTATGCTATCAATATTGGAAGTTGATTTTAACCTCCTAATTGTCATAACGATCTAAAACTTGGTAAGTATATTAAAATCAAAGGGAGAGATAGGAAGAGAGAGAGAGCGAAAGATCTCTCTCTCTCTCTCTCTTTGAATTTAATATACTACGAAAGAGAGGAAATTGGTAAATTTTATTAATAACAATAGCTTATATATTACGCCAGGTCATAATCTAACTGTAGAAAGTAAGCGTTCTTCACGCTTATTTTCATTCGACAAACATACATACATCCAACGTTTTACATTTAAAACAGTTAGATAGTATGATTATTCATATTTATAATATAAAAATATCTACAGCAAATTAATCTATGATGAATGAATATCTTCTGATAATAATAGAGTCACAAGCTAAATCTGCTCTCAAATAAACACGCCATATTTCTATCAGTTTGACAGAAGCAAAACGATCTAAAGAAAATGAGATATTTCATACTCATGTACTCTGATGGTAATGACATACATAAATATTATAGCAGCTGCCAAGCAATATATTTGTTAGTGCGTTATCTAATTATAATAAGACTAGCGACTCACCCTCGCTCCGCTCGGGTTCTTCCCAATTTAATTTTGACGTCTAGTATAGACTTCTCAGAAATGAGATATTTTAGCGCAGTAAAAAGTATCCTATATGTTGACCCGGATAACCAGCTATCATCATACCAAATTTCATTAAAATTCCTCCAGTGGTGTTTCCGTGATGCGGTAACAGACAAATAAACAGACAGACAAAAATTCTTAAAACTGTAAATTCGGCCTTTGTATCGATAATAATATCTATTTCAATAAGATTTTCCAAAAAATATTTAAAGTTCAGATTCCGCTTAGTTACAATTTTATTATATGTATAATGAAAATTTTAGTATTTCTTTCCAAGCATTTTGCGTATTACAAATACGAAAACTGTTTAAAACTTAGATATTTGTATCTTGAATATTTTATCAAATTTTACAGTTTTACTTGAAAATGCTATAATTCTATTTTAGATCTCTTCGTCTTTCTTATTCGTTAAGTATTTATGGTTATTGAAAAAAGGGAGATAAATATGAATTGTAAAAGCTTTTTGAGTGCTTGTTAAATTAAAAAAAACTTTTAAATTCTATTTATCTGAAATGTAAGTTAAGTTCTTACAAATTTCATTGTGTTTTCATAATATAAATATACTAGCGACTCCCCTTCGCTCCGCTCGGGTTCGTCCTTAGCTACTTTTTAACAGTTAGTAGGTATAGATTTCTTAGAAATGACATATTTTCCCACAGTACAAAGTATCCTATATGTTGACCCAGATAACCAGCTATCATCATATCAAATTTCATCAAAATTTGTCCAGTGGTTTTCTCGTGATGCGTTCCCTGGCAGACAGACAGACAAACATACAGACAGACAGTCAGACAAAAATTCTAAAAATTAGAGATTCGGCCTATGCATCGATAATAATGATTATTTCCATAAGATTTTCCAATAAAATATTTAATGTACAGATTCGACTCAGAATTTTATTATATGTATAAATTTAACTTGTCATCATGAAACTGATATTTAACTTAACATATTATGTCAGCCATTTAAGTTAACTAGCTTTCGTCCAATGATCGAAATTCAACCATAATCATTTTTTTATTGATAAGTACATATATCTAAAGCTCGTCAATAGCTACTAAATAAAAATAGATAAAAATCTGTTGACAAACAGAGGAGAAAAAAGTACTAAACTGATTTGTCTTCGCGTATTTATAATATATTCGTCCCTGAACAAAAACAAATCTATCCCACGGGAACCGTAGATTTTTCCGGGATGATGTATAGCCTACAGCCTTCCTCAGTTAACGAGCTATCCAATGCAAAAAGAATTTTTCAAATCGGATTAGTAGTTCCCGAGATTAGCGCGTTTAACCAAACAAACAAACAAACTTTTCAGCTTTATAATATTAAGTATAGATAAATAACACAATACATACTTATTTATATAACAAAAATGTAGTTATGCTATTATTGTGTTTGTAGTTTTAGGATTATCTAAAGTAGTAGCGGGTCTAATTTTTGTTCAGAGTTTGTATACCTTTTTAACTATTCAATAAAAAACAATAACATTGGTTCACAATTGGCGAAAAATATTGCTTCACAAAATAACGCTCTCTTTTAAAGAAGTCAGTCAAATGCCATTTTATAATACATATATGTACACCGATAAAAAATTTAAGAGAAAATGTAACTTTTAACCTTTCTTTATTTATTAAACTTTCGCAAATCCAACTCTATACATCGTAAAGAGCATTATGGATGCACCCTCTAAAAGTGGGCTTTTATGGAATTAGCTGACATTTGCTGGAAAAACGTGCGCGAGTAATTTTACACCAGAGACCGCAATCAGCTAAGTGCATCGAAAGGTAAATGTAGGCTCGGGAAAGTTTTGATATCTTGCAATTTAGTATGAATTAATATATAGCATAGTATTTGAAGTCGGATATGTTGGAATGTAATTTAAATTTCATTCATCCATTTTATGGTTCCATAATACTACTATGGTACTAACTCCTGAAATACAGTTTTCTAGTTCAGGAGTTAGGGCTGTGTGCATTTGTTACTATTGTGTTATTTGAATAAAGTCTGTTTTTTTTTTATAATCGAAGGAGAAAACGGCAATTTTAGTTTATTCGTCTGTAATAAGTATAGTTTAGTCTTCTGTCTGTCTGTTTTCGTATTATGTCACAGCCGTTTTACTTTGAAATTAAATATATATTATGTAGCTGAAATTTTAAAATTAGATGTCTCTTATTAAATACTAAACAATAGTGTAGTCGAATGACCAAAAATAAAAAAAATAAGTGCGGTTTTCCATACAATAGCTATGGTAAATTTAACTTTGTTTTTTATATTATCTTTATGTAATACTACGATTATGAATAATACAAACATTTTATTAAAAACATTTAGTTTTAAGCTAAAAAATTACATAAGGAAAAAACACTTTGACATTTGATAGTGCGGAAACCTCAGAGCTCTTGTCCGATTTTTTAAAGGGTTTGATCAATTTTCATTATTATTTTAGAACAAAATCATGCCATATAAAATTTTAAGAAAAAAGAACACTTCTAAGGATGGAATAATAACTTTGTAAGAATTTTAGAGTCAGTGTATCTTTTTAATAAAAAAATTATAATTATTAGAGTCTTACTGAAAATTTTGTTTTATGTAATGTATACCGCTCTTAACGTCCCACTATTGGGCACTGGCCTCCTTGCGAAGGGGGACCAGACAAAAGTCCACGGCGCTGGCCAAGTGTGGGTTGACGGCCTTCACATGTCTTTCGAAAACTTGCTTGGTTCTCTTAGATATGTAGGTTTCCTCGCAATGTTTTTCTTCGCCGTAAGATAAATGGTAATCATGTTGAAAATGATTCGTACATGAGAACATCAGAGATGCGAGACCCGGGAACTGTACCCGCTTAATTTGGTTCCCCAAGCAAACGCTTTACCACTAGTCTATCACTTGTCTTTTGTTTGATATGTATTTGAAGTGTAAATTTATATAAAAAGATATGTTCCCTTTTATATAAATTTAAACTTGCTCGTTGAGTGTTTATACGTGTGATATTTTAAAATGAGTACAGTAAAATGAGTGGTGCGTGCTTACCATAGACGTGTCGTCCGTGCCTTTATTATCTTTTTTTTTTATTATTTGTATAATTATTTTTATCTTTTTTATATTAGAATAGGAGTTTCAATCTTGAAGTTTATTTTAGAAATAGCGACTCACCCTCTGTCCGCTCGGGTTCGTCCCTAGTTACGTTTTAACGTTTAGTATAGATTTTTTAGAGATGAGATATTTTCCTGCAGTAAAAAATCCTAAATGTTGACCCGAATAACCAGCTATCATCATACCAGATTTCATCAAAATCTGTTCAGTGGTTTTCTCGTGATGCGATTCTAGACAGACAGACAAAAAATCTAAAATTCATTTGGCAGATTCATTTTTAATGTACTCGAAACTCGTGGCAGACACAAGATCTGTGGATTTTTAATTTAATTTATTATTTCGAAGTATTGAAAATGTTTTAACAATTTAAATCCTTAAACATTTTCCATATCTTGAAAGCCATATCGAATATTTATCTCGTCCAAAAATAATTTATTGGAACACATTGGTACGTCAGCAAAGGACAAATTAATTGGTCTTGGCAAATAAATATAATACAATAATAAATTTCATTCTTATTTGAATAAACATAATAATTTTACTGAGCGTTCCAATAGATCTATTTCAACAATCTGCAAATATCAAAAAAAAAAAACGAATTAGTATTCGCCAAAATACATGCACGATTCTAATAAAGGATTTGATTGATCTTTTGTAAATATGAGTATTGGGTTTATTTTTCTTAAAATGTTTATACAGTGATAGGACAATCACACTATTATTATAAAGCGACAGTTTGTTTGTGTGTTTGTTTTTTACTCCTCACCAAAAGGGCTGGACGGATTTGGATAAAATTTAATACA
The DNA here is from genome assembly GCA_905404265.1 of Fabriciana adippe. Classification (NCBI taxonomy): domain Eukaryota; kingdom Metazoa; phylum Arthropoda; class Insecta; order Lepidoptera; family Nymphalidae; genus Fabriciana; species Fabriciana adippe. The sequence continues at coordinate 3,452,155 of FR989993.1, forward strand.
GAGATATATATGTAGATTGGAGTAACAAAATAGGCTACTATTGGTAATAAAATTTTCCTCAATTTTATTCAAGACGACTATTGTATACGCAAAAGGCGCAACCTTTCGCATATATAATAGTCGTCTTAAATGAAATGAATGCTTGTTAATTCGGACACTTCGGAGGAAAACGGGGATAATCGCTAGTAATATTATAAAAAATAATAAGGAGGGGGAGAGGGAGGAGGAGGGGAGTGTGATGGGGAAAGGGGTTAGGGCTAAGTGAAGGCTAGGTAAGTTTCTAGTTAATAAATACAGTTTATTCAATTTATTTTATACGTCATCTATGCTAAAGTTAGCACGATATTTTGTGAAGATACACAAATAGTAATTACGAAAACTCACACAGAGTACAAAAACTCTCTTGAAGTCGGTTAAAACAACATCTAGCCGGTCTCGTTTTGCTGCAATAATAAAATAAAATTAATATTATTCAGTAGCAACTTTGATATCTTCTTAGTGTTAGTTTCTTATGTAAATTAAAGTGCTTTAGTCAAACTGGGTCGCTCTAATAAATATCAAATGTCTAAAATTTCCCAGCAATGGATATTTCTAGTTTTTTTTTTATATATTTGTTATTGATTTGTTTACGATATGGGTTTAGTCCGGTCCAGTAAGCCAATAAAAGGAGTCAACCTCAGAATGAGAAGTAATGACCATCATTGTGTCATCCTAAGTGATATAATCTCATGGTAAATATAATATGTATAATATTATTCTTTCATAAAGTCTATATGTCAAGGACGGATATAAGAAAAAAACCACCATTCGCGAAGTAGAAATCTAATCTATTTTTTTTTATTTTATATTTTTTTTATTGTTTTTTTTTTCTTTTATTAATCATGAGTGATTTAAGTGATTTCAAAGTCTTTAATTAATAATGATTACTACCTCGATTCAAAAGAGCGTAATAGCTTACACATTTTGACGTTACATAATTTCATCGCGTCTGAAAATGATAACGATGCGAAACGAAAATTAGTTTACTGCTGAGCTTCGTACGTATGTGAATAAGTCTACTGGCGATAAGTCAAGCTTGAAATAATTTGTTTGCTAAGACTTCTTACGCCCGTTTAACTTTTCAGTTTAACTTAATTTATGTGAACTTATGTATTTATTCACTTTTTTTACGTTACAACACCATATACATGTATCCATATCTATATACTAATATTATTAATGTGAAAGCGTGTTTGTTTGTTTGTTTGTCCATCTTTCACGTTGAAACAGAGTGAAGTAAGTGTGGAGATAGTTGGAGGGCTGGGGAGTGACATAGGCTACTTTTACCGTGGGAGATTATCTCATTCCTTTGGGAATACACGTTATAAAACAACCCAAAAATTTTTTTATGATCAGAATTACTTAAAACTTAGTGTTAATACTCTTCAATACAATTAAATAAATACGTGTTTTAGCATTTTACGAAATTCATCCCATAAGGGGGTAAAGTAGGGGTGAAACCTTTTCGGAGTTCTATTTAAATTATAAAGGTAGTGGTAGCTTAATGGTAAGGCACTTGCTTGAGAAAACAACTGAAGCGGGATCAAATCCCGCATCTCGCACCTCTGATATCCTCATGTGCGAATCATTTCTCAACATCATTATCACTTGCCACTTAGCCAGCGTGGTGGCCTGATCCTCCTCGTATTGAAGAGCCGAGAAGCGCGACGTTATAAATATAATTCCTCTTCAAGTTGATCACTAAGATATATTATTATATGTGTATTTGTTTATTATATTTGTTGGTAATAGTAAAACTCATGAACTACTTTGTAAAAAAATGTTTATTGATAAAAAGTAAAATGTACATAAAAAGATAAGATATTCTTTATGGACGATCAAAACAAAATTTAAGTCAAATAGGTTATAATAATCACATTTAATTTACTAAAAAAGTACACGACGATAAAAAAGATCTCTAAAATCTATACTAATATTACAAAGAAACAGTTTGTTTGTTTGTTTGAACGCTAATCTCAGGAACTACTAAACCGATTTGAAAAATTCTTCTTGCATTAGATAGCCCGTTTATTGAAGAAGGCTAAGGGTTATATATCATAACCCGTTGAGGATCGCGGGCACACCGGTGTGCCAGTTAACAATTAATTTCTTAGAAATTATCCAGGAATTGATATAGCCTTTTCCATGATTGCCGTAAAAAATAAAGTACAAAATTAGAGAAGATACTCGTATCAAGTAACTTAAAAAAATATTTTACACTAATTGAGTATAATTAAAAATTAAATTAAATTGAGTACCTATCTCATCCTTTTTTGAATTCAATTATAAATAGTGTATTTCAAATAAACTTTTTCACTGTCATTAAAGATTATAATGTAAAGGTATAGTAAAACTTAATGGACGTTGTAGAGTTATATGAGTCGGTATATGTATAGAAAGTAAAAAAATACTTTGCTAAGGGAAAGTAAACAAAACGAAAATAGAAGATTCCAGAAACGCTGAATTTGTTGTAAAACTTACTTGTATTTTTAGACGTTCTTGTCATTTAAATCTCACACTGCATTGCGAGTTTAAATGATTTAATCAAGTCTTTGGGGAACGACACCTTACATTCCCTTTCAGTAATTACATTTGACTACGCATTTAAGCATACTTCACGAAAATGCAAACGCCGTGTCTAATTTTCCACCTTGTCTGAGGGCGCAAATCTTTGAAACGGTTGCTACAAGAATATTAATTAGATCGCTTTCTGAAAACATTTCTATGAGGGTTTTAATGTACCTAAATTTTTTATGCACGACAAAACTGTAAACAAAAAAAAACTCAAATAGATTGTTGAAATTTGGTTTAAAAAGAACTCTAAAGTTTATATTTCAGGACCGGGGCGTAAGGCAGGCGTGGTTCTGCTACTGCCCTCGTTTGCTCGGAAAATAAAAAAAAATAAAAAAACAATTCTAGATCTCAACAACCTATCACGTCCAACTGTTGCTAAGAGTCATCCAGGTGTAGGTAAGTCGAGCAGTGTAGGTCAAGCCGTATAAGAGAAAAAAGAACACAGGCACAGTAGTATTTTATAAATAAAGAATGATATACCATATTAATTTTAGGAGCAAAACGCCACTTTTTGTCTCTGACTTTAAATGTATATCAGTTTGATAAATAAAGTATTCAAATCAATTCAATTCTCATGTTAATGGCTTCAAAGATAAATAAAGTATTTTGGATGATTTAAAATTGCCTAGCTACAAATAGAAATAGATATATTATTATGTATTTATTTTAGGAATCCATTACTCGACGTCAGTGTTATTCCATGAACGCCCGAAGCTTATGAAAACACGTAATGAAGTGTAAAGCTTAATCTACCTAGTTAACAAGCAAATTGAATATTTACTATAACACAATATTGTACTAGCATAATGGATACTTTGACGAATTACTGTGAAAATAATTGAAATATTCTGCCGTTTGTTACTGGTACAGTACACGAATTCTAAATATATTTTATAATGTAGCAGCGACTCACTCTCGCTTCGCTCAGGTTCGTTCCTAGGTTGCTTTCGAAAACAAAATTAATTTTGTTTTAATTTTTTTTAGTGGAACCCTATTTATTTTTTCTGAAAGAAAAGTAGCCTAAGTTACTCCTTATTACATCAGCTATCCAGTGAAATTCCCCTCAAAAACGGTCCAGCCATTTCAGAGATTAGCTGGAACAAACAGACAGACAGACAAAAATTGTAAAAAATGTTGTTTTGGTATATGTACCGTGTATACATCCATATGCATTTAGTAAAAAGCGGTTATTTTAATATTACAAACAGAAATTCCAATTTTATTAAATATAGTTTTGACGACACGTTTGGCTTAGTTTGCAGTCACCCAACTTGCTGTGCTAGCGGTCGCGGGTTCGATGCCCGCTGGGGGCATTCTTTGTGTGATGAGCACGAATATTTGTACTCCAGTCATGGGTGTTTATATTTATAATATGTATGTATTTAAAGTCATAGATGTGTAGTGTATCAACTATCTGGTATCCATAACGCAAGCCTCGTAGCTTACCATGGAACTAGATGGTGCTGTGTGTCAATGTCCTAACATATTTATTTTATTTTTGTGATATTTACTTGAGATTAAAACAATACGTACACAAGTATCAAAATACCGTTACGAAATAAAATATACACAGAATATAATATGTACATAAATTGTAAACATTTCAAGTAATCTTTTGCAATTTTTCTATTTCATAAATTTAGTGAAACTTGCATTGTTCTACACATTTTTACTTTCAATATAGTTTAACTAGAGACTCACCCTCACTTTGCTTCGAGTTCGTCTCTACACAAAAACAACTCTATCCCACGGCAACCGAACATTTTTCCGGGATGATATATAGCCTAAAGCCTTCCTCGATAAATGGACTATCCTACACAAAAAGAATTTATCAATTCCATCCAGTAGTTCCTGAGATTAGCGCGTTCAACCAAACAAACAAACAAACAAACAATCAAACAAACAAACTCTTCAGCTTTATAATATTAGTATAGATAAAGTTATTTCTTTAAATAAACTAAATACTATCACAAAAAATAAAATAAAATATTTTAAAGCACTACTAATTGCAGTTAATATTATCTATACTAATATTATAAAGCTGAAGAGTTTGTTGGATTGTTTGTTTGTTTGGTTGAACACGCTAATCTCAGGAACTACTGGTTGGAATTGAAAAAATCTTTTTGTGTTAGATAGTCCATTTATCGAGAAAGGCTTTAGGCTATATAACATCAAGCTAAGACCAACAGGAGTGGAGCATAAATGAAAAATGTTGCAAAAACGAGAAAAAATGATTCCTTTTGAGAGCTTCCGTTGCGTACGCTGCGTAAACGGTTAAAGTTAGGCAAAAATCGTGTATGACGGAATTGTTCCCCTTTAAAAGTTCTAAAAAAAAGTCCGGAACAGCATATGTCTATCTTTTAAGGTTGACTCAATATAACCCTTTTTATGGTAATCAAATTTGTTCTAAAATAATACATTACTTCCGAAGGTGTTTTTATAAACATGATATTAATCCTTATCCAAATAAATACGTCATTCATCACAAGTATTTAATTTTGAACAAAATTGCTCTTAACACCATTTGATTTCAATGAATATCTTAGGAGATATCATAGTTTTAAAATATACGTATTTAACTTTGCGCGGACTATGGGTGAGCGAGCTCTCAGCCTCATCAGATGCATGGCGAGGGCGGGGCGGTCTTGAGGATGGAGGGCGCTGGCCGCCGCTCGGTATCTCTGCGAGCAAAGTCACGGGGACACTGTGAAGAAGTTTTTTTTGGTTTGGTTTGGTTTTGTTGGTTTGAAATAAAACACTGTTCCACGCGGAAGAAGTCGCGGGCAAAAGCTAGTCTAATATATAAATATCTCGTGTCATGGTGTTTGTGGTCGCACTCTTCCGAAACGGCTCGACAGGTTTTAATGGATTTTTTTGGTAGGTATGAGAATAGGTTGTAAAGTTAAAATTTTTCACCCACCTACCCCCCCCCCCCCTCTGGCCCCCTCTCCCCCTTTTTTAGTAATTAGGCGTGAAAACCGAGTGGAGCGAGGGTGAGTCGCTAGTAATTTAATATGAACATCCATGAAATGCATTTATGATGAAAATAAAATAATTTTGTGGCACAAATAGATTTAATTTTTACTTCTGTAGGTACTTGTAAATATTACAACAAAATAATACAATTTATAGACTTTCAATCGGGCTATCATTAGAAATGTGTAATTTTGTATGTAAAGTTTAGTATACAGATTAACTGTGATCTGGAGATACACATAGGATATGTAGGAATACACCCGAGCAAGGCCTAGATAAGTCGATAGTTAAAAAATAAAAATCTAGTAATTCTGAGCCATATTACCTGAAATCTATATTAGGAGTCGAACCCACGACCTATGTTAAGTTCACAGCCGCCACTCATATTCATGTGAATAAATCTAGTGAGTATAAAACTTCAAAGACAATCTACTTTTATTGATCAGTTTTATTTCATACGAGCCCATATTTACGTGAAAGTATTTCTCAAAGCGAAACATTCACAAAGAAGCCCCCAAACTACGTTGAGATGAAGTGAACCGTCTAATGAACAAATATTTTGGTACACAATCAATGTTTTGGAAGGCCGGTCATTTTTCATCAAAAAAGCAGTTCCTGAGGGATCTTTTATTGTACGATATATATATTAGAAGAAAAGTTGATAAAGGAGTAATTTTTCTTTTTGATGGGTTAGGTCGAATTTTCTATGTAAATTTATAAGGTTTAACACGGTTTTTGAATATATATTTATTTTGAACTAGCAATCTTTTAAAGTCATCTTTAACATACTTTATAATTATCCTATCGATTTGAAAGTATAAAAATATTTGAAATTGGGATAACAATATAATAATTTTATAACATACCAAATCAACTCTTTGATAGCTATTAGTAAAAACTTAGAGTTTGGGCTCATTTCATTCGTTTCGACGAATCTTATGAGTTCGTCAAAAACTTGTTTTTACGGTTCCGAGGTTAATGGGCAAGTATGAAAATGAATATAACTTCGTCATGTCTGTTTGTTCATATGTCATTTCATTCTTGAGTCTATAGCCTATAGGAGGTTTATTGCTGATTTAAAACTAAGGGCCCTGTTGTAATTTTTAAATTTGCTTTATGGGATGTCTATTTGTTTAGTTTATCTGTATCCTTCTCCTTTAACAGGGTGAGATAAGCTACATGTTATTCTGGATCTTAAAGATTCAATTGGGACTTAAGAGTAGAAAAACTTTAAGCAAAACAAGTACGACCCACAAATCTATACTAATATTATAAAGCTTGTTTGTTTGTTTGTTTGGTTGAACGCGCTAATCTCAGGAACTACTATTCCGATTTGAAAAATTCTTTTTGCATTAGATAGCCCGTTATCTGATTAAGGCTATAGGCTATATATTATCCCTGAAAAATGTACGGTTCCCGTGGGATAGATTTGTTTTTGTTTAGGGACGAAGCTGAAGCGAAAGTTGCTATTGTAAAATATAGTGAAAAATGATTAAAGAAAAACGTTAGTGAAAAAGCATTTTTTTTTTTACTTATTACAACTTATTTTGGTCTAAAAATAGCCCAGTCTCGTGTAAAGATTTACTTAAAAGGTTTATTGATGTTCGCGGCCGCAGCTCCCCTAGCCGCGGATTTCATCCCTTTGTTTACAATTCGTTTGGAAACTTTACATTTTGCCTAATTGTCGAAATGTGAAACTTTACAGACCGTAATTTATAGTGAAAATTCTTAGTAATATTCTTCTTTATTAAGCTATTTTTTTATTTCGTATGTTGTTTATTTTATACAAGGGAAATAATTATATTGTATTGTATTGTATTCAGCCCTTTTTGACGTCCCACTGCTGGGCACGGGCCTCCCTTCAATACGAGAGGAATCAGGCAATAGTCCACCACGCTGGCCAAGTGCGGATTGGCGAACTTCACATGTCCTTTGAAAACTTGCTAGGTTTTCTCAGACATGCAGGTTTCCTCACGATGTTTTCCTTCACCGTAAGGCAAGTGGTAATCATGTTAAAAATAATTCACATATGAAAATATCAGAGGTGCGAGACCCGGGATTGAACCCGCTTCACTCGGTTTCCCAAGCGAGCGCGTTACCACTAAGCTACCACTGTCCCTAATTATATTACTAAAATTTATTGTGGTCTATATTAATATTTATTACAATTACTGTAGCAGTGCTTTACGAGATATGTAGTTTTGACCGACTTAATTTACTTAAAATGTACATTAACTTCTAAAATCATTTAATAATTATTATATCACAATTTTACATAGATTTATTTAAACTAGCTAACTATTGTTAACGTAAAAGCTTATAATATAAGTCTGGATGTTTGTTACACAATTTCGCTACAACCGTTAAATGGTTTTGAATGAAACTTATTAGACAAAAAAGCATTTTTTATTTCTCTGACGCTTTCTGGTAGATTACATTACCTGAAGTAACTTTAATTTTATTTTAAGAATATTTTAGTTCTGAATTTATCAATAGATGTTACTATCAATGACTATAATATACATCCTAATAAAGCACTACTTTGTAATACTTGAGCATAATATTACATCTTCAAATCTATGTTTAATATGTTTACTTAATATTTAACTAATATATTCATTCACAACTTTTATAATGATATAAATAAATATTTTTTTTTAATTTCTGACTCTAGTAATGTTACTTTACATAGTCATTTTAAGAAAGAACTGTTTTTCTGTATTTCAAAGCTTTCTCTGTCACTCGTTTGTAATCTTAGCTATTTTTCTTCTTTATATCAATGCTTTTTATTTTATACTAGCGACTCACCGTCGCTTCGCTCGGGTTCGTCCCTAGCTTGCTTCCCCATACAAACTTTCATCCGCATTTTCACCCCCTTAAGGGATGATTTCCGGGATAAAAACTATCGTATATCCTTCCCTGGGTCTCAAACTATTTTCTTATAAAATTTCATCTTAATCGGTTGAGTAGTTTCGGAGCCTATTCGATGCAAACAAACAAACAATCAAATCTTTCCTCTTTATAATATTAGTATAGATTATTAAGAATATTAATATTTTTAGTAAGTAATAAATTTTGAGATTGCCATAAGTTTTGACAAATTGCTAAGAAAAGGAAAACTTTTCAGCTAAATAAGTTGAATTAATAAATTATTCTCCACAGTATAATCTATCATCTATAGATACCATTCAACACATAGTGTATCATACATGCAGTTTCTTTAGGGAAATAAAAGGATAGATTAGTTCTATTGAAACTAATTAGAAAGAAACTTTGTTACATCATCAACACGCAATTTCTTACCGATACAAAACGTATTTTTTTTTTATTTTGTTTCTCATGAACTGTAGGACTGTATCTCATGAACCGTAATAGGTAGAGAGTTGAAATTTTCACAGAGTATGTATTTCTGTTGCCGCTATAACAACAAATAATAAAAGTAAATATGGCCGTTGCAACAATATTCGATTATTCTAATCTATTTCATTAGAAATAGAAGTAGAAATCAATATATCTTATTACGCCTTTTAATGTCAATACTTTTCTGTTCTTTTTTCCAATATGTCACAAGATATGACTTATAAAAAAAAGTTAATAAAAAGGTCTTAATATAAAATGGACAAGTATAAAAAAGGATGTATATATTTGCGCCTACAGTAAATAAAAATAAAAATACAAGAAACGTTTTTTTAACGTTCGTAATCGATCATCGAAGTTAATATACTACATATAACATAGAGTAACATTCATATTAATAAAAAGTACCTACATGTACGATGGTACGGAATACTTTATGTTCTAATTCGACTCACACTTGACTGATTTTTTATTATTTTTATATATTGAAATTTAGTTAGTTATAATTTGCATCTGCGCTTACATTACCCAGTAAATTCTATTTACTCACTCCCTTAGGACGTTTCCCTTTACGTTATTTCTTACACTCGGGGGTGTTTAAGTAACCCTGAAATTTCAATTTCTTACTGCTAAATGCTTGTACTTTCTAAGGCTATGAATATGACATTTAGTATGAATAATTAATATACTTCTTTGAATATGACACTCATTTATTATGTACTAACGACTCACCCTCGCTTTGCTCGGGTTCGTCCCTAGGTACGTTTTAATGATTAATATGGAATAGACAGACTATATATCTATACTTCATATAATATTTTAAAGCTGAAAAGTTTGTTTGTTTGTTAGTTTGTTTGTTTGTTTGGTTGAACGCGCTAATCTCAGAAACTACTAATCCGATTTGAAAAATCTGTTTGCATTAGATAGCCCGTTAACTGAGGAAGGCTATAGGCTATATATCATCCCGGAAAAATGTCCGGTGCAAGTGGGATAGATTTGTTTTTTCTAGGGATGAACCCGAAGCGAAGCGAGGGTGAGTCGCTAGTAATATTATAAAGCTGAAGAGTTTGTTTGTTTGGTTGAACGCGCTAATCTCAGGAACTACTAATCCGGTTTGAAAAATTCTTTTTGCATTAGATAGCCCGTTAACTAAGGAAGGTTATAGACTATATATCATCCCGGAAAAATGTACGGTTCTCGTGGGATAGATTTGTTTTTGTCTAGGGATGAACCCGAAGGAAAGCGAGGGTGAGTCGCTAGTTATATATACATAGGTATGATGAGTTGTTGTGAGTTATATTATAACGTGTTTTCCTCTAGGAGTGAGATAATCTCCCGCGATAAAAAGTAGCCTATATCATTCTACAGCCCTTCAACTATCTCCTCACAATTAATCACGCCAATCCGTCACGCTGTTATATGTATGTATATGCATTCAATATAAAATTATTGAAACCAATTATATATTAAAAAAAACGGAATATCTTTGAAATTTATTTTATTTTTGAGTTTAAGCAAAATAAATAATATTTTTATAGTGAAATGGAAAACAAATGCACATATTTTTTAACAGGAATTGTTAAGTGTGTTTTTATTTACGTACTGGTTACAGCAATTTCTCTCACAAACTCTACAAAAAGAAAATGTTGGCATAACATTTTGTTCCTCGCTTGAATATATTTACTGCGGGTCCCAATAACCCTATATATATATAGTTTTTCTCCCTAGCAATAGATATTTTACATAAGTTTCATATATATTGTATCAAATTCCTATCTATATTAAGAATAACCTATATTTGGGATAGCGTGCTTCGTATTCATTGGAAAAATGCACGTACCACAAAAATTTACGAAATAGCGCTATATGACATTGTCAGCATGAGATCATATATTAAAAGACTCTAATAATCATTAATTAGTTAGAACATATTTCAGAAAAGGTACCTTAAAAAGCAAAACCTTATCTAAATACAATTTAATTCCATACGTTAGAGCCGTTTCTGAGATATATAAAATTTTATATGCATACATACAAAGGCTTATTATTTAATTTATATGATATACTTATGTATAGATTACAGGAATTTAGAGTTCTCAGACGCACAGGAAACTATGTACCTGTGTACATACGTAGATATGATAAAATACATTTCTCAACGTAATATTTCTCATATTTACTCGAATATCACATTTTAAATAAAACTATTTTTTCGGATTTTTTCGCGGATTTATTTAGATTTTTGGTTCCCAACGTTTCGAATGCTTTACAGCAATCGTGGTCACGAAAGAGTCTTTCCCGTGACCGTAATTTTATTTAAAAATTACTATTCTTAATATTTAAAAAAAATAATTTTAAAAATATTTTTAAAAACAAGCTTTTATATCATATAAATTGATTTGATTTAATTTAAATTTTATTTTTTTATTTTTTAGTTACTTATTCGTATTCTTCAGAGGAAATTAACCCTTTCATTTTATATCCATGTCATGGGAATGTATATAAAAAACATATTCCGCCATCTTTGGGAGTCTGCCGTATTGGATTTAGAATTATGTCACTTATCTAACCATGCACTGTCAACCAAACTAAACGTGTATACAAAATTTCAGCTCAATCAGTTGAGGATAACTGCTTTAAAATTCAGTTGCAAGATTTGACCCGAATAAACATACATACTAACTTACAAGTTAATATATTACGAGTGTGTGACCTTTGATGTCGTATACATATGTCTATGTACGCTCGTTAAATTCGGCAGGACAAATTATTTAACAACAGGTGTTAAATGGCCAAGTCACGTAATGGGGACATATCACGAAAAGCCTAGGCAGATCACGATCAGACGAATTCGATGATTGGATTTCAATATATATGTGCATACATAATCAATTACAACAAGTAACGCGTAATAGATACTACCATCTGTACAGATAAATAAAATTTAAGTATCTGTTTGCAATATCAAAATAACAGCTTTGTACTAAATGCATATGGAATTACATACGGTACTTATAAGAAAAACAATATTTTTTTTTAATTTTACCTGTCTGTCTGTTTGTTCCGGCTACTTTCCGAAACAGCGGTTTCGCTCAAAAAATTAAAACGTACCTAGGGACGAACCCGAGCGAAGCGAGAAAAAGTCGCTACTTAATATATAAAATTATTACGTTTCGAATACCTGTCTGCCGGATAACTCTCTTTTAAGCTGCTGTGAGTGTAATTGTGACTTTTTGCTTTAAAACCGTATTTACAATTCGAGAGCTCTCAGTCAAAGAGCCATTCGAAAACTTTTTCAAGGGTTAAGCAGTGTTAAGTATGACTGAAATAGATAAAAATAAAAAAGTAATCATATAGTAATATTTTTACTTCATAGTGACTGTAAATAAATTCTATTCAACAAATCCAATTTATTTGATAATATCTTTAAAAGTACATGCCATAAGTAAAATATTATTTAATAAAATTACACTGATACTTAGTATACAAATAAAATATAATCTTAGTATTAAATATTTTTTAAATGTAAATAAATTGATAATATTTCCTTTTTTTAAATAAAAAATAAAATAAACACTTAGCTTTAAACTATAAATAGTATCATAATATTTCAGTGATATATTTAAGTAATTGAATTTAACACAGCTCTAGAAAAATATATATATTTCTTAAAAACATCAACTTTATTAAGTTTTTTTTTCTCATTTTGAGGAAAAAAGTATATCTACTTCTAGTTATTATATTATTTATTCCACCTATGTCTTGAAATTTGTATAAAATTATCCTTGAGGATACCATTACAAAAAGAATCATGAAAATCGCTCTACAGTTGGCGAAGATATGGCGCTACAAACAGAAAAAACCATACACCTGATATGATTTGATTTGTAGATTACCAATAGGTGCAGTAAAAACAGAAGTCGTAATTCGCGGGTACAGTTACTGATCTGGTACTTACACATTCTGCCGTCATAAAAATGGCCGCAACTTCGTCAAAGTTAATTTCGAGATATTTATTTCTTAGACGACACGTTTGGTTTAGTTTATAGCTACCCTACTTGCTGTGCTAGCGGTCGCGGGCTTGAGTCCTGCTGGGGACATTCATTTGTGCTATGAGCACGAATGTTTGTACTCCAGTCATGGGTAGGTGTTTATAATATGTATGTATTTAAAGTTATATATGTGTAGTGTACCAACTATCTGGTATCCATAACACAGGCCTCGTAGCTTACCACAGAAATAGATGGTGCTGTGTGTCGATGTCCCAACGTATTTATTTATTTTATTTGAAGTTTTGTCTTACTGCTACGTCAGAATTACTACTAGTTTTGACGTAGATACGATTAAAATGCTTATGGTATCTCCGAATTTATAAGACTTAGAGCTTTATGTGTAAGACCATCAAGTTGCATTTTTTTTTTGCTGATTCCGAATCTGCATTTAAGTCATTTTTGACCAAATTATTAGTTAAAACCTTCTTTATTGTAACAGCAGTATTATATTGACATACTAATATTTTTAGAGCTTGATAAGATAACCATGCTGGTCTACATATTGAATCTGGATATCGGAAGCTAAAAAGCAAGTAATAAGACTATATTTTAACAATTTTACCTAAGCTTAAAAGTATAAAAAAAGCTAAGTTTATAATATAGAGCAATATAAATATTTGTAGGCTTAAAACAAAAAACTAAAACAATTTTGTCGACATTTAAGTATTCTAGACTAGCGTCCCAAGTGGATATTTCAGGCTGAAACTTATTATTAAAGAGAAAAGAATATAGCTTATTTTACTTTTAGATAATGTGGATTTTCAATAATGAAAAAATAACTAAAATCAGTTCAATGGTTTCAGAGTTTATCGATTACAAACAAACAAATGTTTCTTGTTCATTTAAAACTTATTAGAAAAACGAAAACAAATCTATCCTTCGGGAACCGTATATTTTTCCGGGATAAAAAGTAGTCTATGTGCTATTCCAGATTATAATCTATCTCTGTACCAAATTTCATCCAGATCCGTTCGACCGTTCTGGCGTGAAAGAGTAGGTAATAAACATCCATACATACTTTCACATTTATAATATTACTAGTGACTCACCCTTGCTCCATTCGGGTTCGTCCCTACTTACGTTTTAACGTTTAGTATAGATTTCTTAGAGATGAGATATTTTCCCGCAGTAAAAAATATCCTATATGTTGACCCGGAAAACCAGCTATTAAAATACCAAAGGGTATAGCCGGATATACATATGAAATTTGCCCCCGTGGAATTTTCTCTTCATACTTTGGGGATCGTTTAGGTACCAAATAAAAATAATTCTGTCAAAATTTCAGCTTTTTATCTCAAGCCGTTATCGAGATATTAAAAAAAAACTACTTTTTCGATTTTATTTTTTTATTCATAGTAAAATTAAAATTTGATAATCGCCGATTTTTTCGCTAATATTTACGAGTAAAAGGTATGAAAAAAAATTTTTTTATGATTCCCAGACCAAAAGACAATTTTTTAGAAAAGAAATAAAACTAAAATTATTTTTTTGACCGTATTTTTGAAAAGTGTCCACCTCCAAATTTTGTCAGAAAATGTCTTTTGTACTCCTTTATACTCAGGATTTTTTTCAATTTTTTTGATGTGGTGGAACAATGTGAAAAAAATTAAAAACATTTTTTTTTCTTACATTCCAATGAAGTAATATTTTATTATTGATAGAAAAGGATCAGGTGGCGAATGTTAGAGAAAAAGCAGTATGCAAGTATATTCATGGAAAAAATAGTGGAAAAAAAATATAGAAATGGATGGAATGCAAGATAAGTAAGTGGATGAATGTTGGAATGAAATGGCAATTTATATAAGTGAGATAGCGCGGAAAGTGTTTGGAGAAACGAAAGGGAACGATACTATTGATACACTAGGTGGTGAAGTGAGGAGGTACAGAGAGCTCTGAAAGAAAAAAAGATGCATTTAAAACATGGAAAAATGAGTAAGGGAGTGAAAGAATTAAGGAAGTTAGAAAGTGTGTATACAAAGAGCGGGAAAAGAAGGCAAAAAAGCGGTAGCAATAGCCATAGCTTAGGCTCAAAACAGTACGTACAGCCATCTTCAAGAACCAAAAGGACAAAAAGAAATATACCGCATTGCAAAGAGCAGGAAAGAGTGGGCAAAAGACATTAAGCATGTGAGATGTATGTAAGATGAAGAGGAAAGGGTGTTGATAAAAGATGAAGATATAAAAGATAGATTGAACACTTATTTCGAAAAACTTATGAATGAGGACAATGACTGGAGTGGGGTGTATAACGATGTGCTTGTGAATATTGGATTAGTGAATAAGATTAGTATAAACGAAGTTAGAATGGCAGTACGAAGTATGAAAAATGGTAAAGCAGTTGGGCCCGATGGTATACCAGTTGAAGTTTGGAAGTTATTGAAAGAGGACGGATATCAGTGGCTGACTTTATTCTTCAATAAGTTGTTGCATGAAGAAGTAATCGATGAGGAATAGTGTCTCTGTTCTCTCGTGCTCATCACATAATCACAAAAGAAAGGAGATGTACAAGAATGCAACAATTATCGGGGAATAAAGCTCTGTGCTAAGTTTATGCCAGGACGCAGGGCAATAGATGTCGTATTCGCGATGCGCCAACTATATGAGTAATAAAAACGCGCAGATAAAAACTTGCATATGGTGTTTGTTGATCTAGAAAAGGCGTATGATAAGATTCCCCGAGAGGTTTTGTGGTGGGGCTCTTCTGTCAAAACAGAAGAAGGAGTGCCTGCTAAGTAGGTTTGTACCAAGGATTGGCTTTAAGTCCATACCTCTGCCTGTTGGCATTGGATGCTCTGAAAACGGATATACAGGGGGAGTCACCTTGGTGCGTGATGCTTGCAGACGATATTGTGTTGATCGGTGAAGATGGGTGCGAGGTCCAGAGCAGACTGGAAAAATGGCAACAAAGACTGGAGAATGTTGGTTCGAAAATCAGCAGAACGAAAATTGTATACATAAGCCCAGTCCAGTCCAGTCCTCAAACTATTTCGCTAGATAGAGGAGCGTAAACAGTCTCCTCCGACTTCACGGTTGGTAAACGGTATTTACGAGTATTTGTAATGGAACATATATTCGCCATCAAAAAAGTACAAATAATGAATACCAGAGAAAATCATATTCTTATCAAAAAAAAGTACCTCTGTGCAAACCATTTACAATAAGCACTACGAATGGTTTTGTTCTAGTTATGCTTGGGGCTTACCTTACACAGCTAACATGAACGATGCTGAAATTATAAAAATCGTCTCGAGCAAGCCTAATGGTCTCATTAAGTTACTTAAAAAAGATGATATTATCATAGTAGATCGAGGCTTTCGTGATCTAACAGAATATTAGGAACAACTAGGATTCAAAGTGTTAATGCCGGCTCTTAAAGGGAAACGAAATCAGTTTATTATAGTCGAGTCAAATCAATTCCGTTTTGTTACCAAAGTGCGCTGGGTATTTGAAGCAGGTCATGGTAATATCAAGCAAGAGTCCAAATTTTTGATCATAATCTAGACAATAAACTACTTCCTAAAACTAGTTTTTTTTTGTCGAGTTTCCTGTTTTCTACACAATGAATTTGGTACGAAACTTGATTCAGATGTTAAGCACAATGCTAATGGAAGGCGTACTACTGGATGCTGCTCTCACATTACAGCGGTTATATATTATCTTGCCCAGGTTTGACATTTGGCTAAGATAATAAGACCTGCCGAAATATTGAGTCATCTGTTTATAGATGAAAAGTTAATGTTATAGTAAATAAAGATAGTGACGAAGAAGAAGTCAGTTAACTGACATGTTCTTCCGGTCAAAAATATTTATTTATGTATTTTTCTATCAATGTTAAAATATTAGTTTTGATAGAAAAATACATATATATAATTTTTTTTCTTACATTGGAATATGAGAAAAAAAATGTTTTTAATTTTTTTCACATTGTTCCACCACATCAAAAAAATTGAAAAAAAATCCTGAGTATAAAGGAGCACAAAAGACATTTTCTGACAAAATTTGGAGGTGGACACTTTTCAAAAATACGGTCAAAAAATTAATTTTAGTTTTATTTCTTTTCTAAAAAATTGTCTTTTGGTCTGGGAATCATAAAAAAATTTTTTTTTCATGCCTTTTACTCGTAAGTATTAGCGAAAAAATCGGCGATTATCAAATTTTAATTTTACTATGAATAAAAAAATAAAATCGAAAAAGTAGTTTTTTTTTTTAATATCTCGATAACGGCTTGAGATAAAAAGATGAAATTTTGACAGAATTATTTTTATTTGGTACCTAAATGATCCCCAAAGTATGAGGAGAAAATTCCACGGGGGCAAATTTCATATGTATATCCGGCTATACCCTTTGGCAAAGAGATAGATTATAGTCTGGAATAGCATAAAGTTTACTTTTTATCCCAGAAAAATATACGGTTCCCGTGGGATAGATTTGTTTTTGTCTAGGGACGAACCCGAAGAGAAGCGAGGGTGAGTCGCTAGTTTTAAATAAAACTATCATTTAGGATTTTTTCACGGATTTATTTTGGTTTTTGAGAGACGGTCTCTCCCGTCACCATGATTCGTTCGTTCGTTCGTTGGGAACCGAAAATAGATAAAATACCCCACAATAATCTACTAAATGTTACTATAATAAATATTTAGAAAGTTTCTTTTGTTTTAGCTATAGAAGCAACAACAAATTTATTCAAACAAAAATATCCAAAACCTTTGAATATTATTTATAGTTAAACAATAACATTTTTTTCAACTTCCTTACATTGTAAAAGAGAAAGTAATGTACATGATAATGTACTCTTAGTTCCTAAGTGCTTAACAGCACTAATACACGTATACACAATGCATATTAAATGAAGTTATGCATTACTTTGTCCTTGTGCGTTGTGGCCTAGGGCGTTCGTGGCCTAGTGCGCTCGTGGCCTAGTGCGCTCGTGGCCTAGTGCGTTGTGGCCTAGTGCGCACATGGTCTAGTGCAGTCGTGGCCTAGTGCTATCGGGGCCTAGTGCGTTCGTGGCCTAGTGCGTTCGTGGCTTAGTGCGTTGTGGCCTAGTGCGCACATGGTCTAGTGCAGTCGTGGCCTAGTGCTATCGGGGCCTAGTGCGTTCGTGGCCTAGTGCGTTCGTGGCCTAGTGCGTTCGTGGCCTAGTGCGTTCGTGGCCTAGTGCGCACATGGTCTAGTGCAGTCGTGGCCTAGTGCTTTTCTGGCCTAGTGCGGTCGTGGCCTATTGCTTTCCTGGCCTAATGCGTTCGTGGCCTAGTGCGCTCGTGGCATAGTGCGTTGTGGCCTAGGGCGCTCGTGGCCTAGTGCGTTGTGGCCTAGGGCGCTCGTGGCCTAGGGCGCTCGTGGCCTAGTGCGTTGTGGCCTAGGGCGTGGTGGCCTAGGGCGCTCGTGGCCTAGTGCGTGGTGGCCTAGGGCACTCGTGGCCTAGTGCGTCGTGGCTTAGGGTGCTTGTGGCATAGGGCGCTTGTGGCCTAGGGCGATTGTGGTATAGGGTGCTCGTGGCCTAGGGCGCTTGTGGCATAGGGCGCTCGTGGCCTAGGGCGCTCGTGGCCTAGTGCGTTGTGGCCTAGGGCGCTCGTGGCCTAGGGCGCTCGTGGCATAGGGCGCTCGTGGCCTAGTGCGTTGTGGCCTAGGGCGTGGTGGCCTAGGGCGCTCGTGGCCTAGTGCGTGGTGGCCTAGGGCACTCGTGGCCTAGTGCGTCGTGGCTTAGGGCGCTTGTGGCATAGGGCGCTTCTGGCCTAGGGCGCTTGTGGTATAGGGCGCTCGTGGCCTAGGGCGCTTGTGGCATAGGGCGCTCGTGGCCTAGGGCGCTTGTGGCATAGGGCGCTCGTGGCCTAGGGCGCTTGTGGCAAAGGGCGCTCGTGGCCTAGGGCGCTTGTGGCATAGGGCGCTTGTGGCCTAGGGCGCTTGTGGTATAGGGCGCTCGTGGCCTAGGGCGCTTGTGGCATAGGGCGATCGTGGCCTAGGGCGCTCGTGGCCTAGGCCGCCCGTGGCCTAGGCCGCCCGTGGCCTAGGGCGCTAGTGGCCTAGGGCGCTTGTGGCATAGGGCGCCCGTGGCCTATGGCGCTTGTGGCATAGGGCGCTCGTGGCCTAGGGCGCTTGTGGCATAGGGCGCTCGTGGCCTAGGGCGCTTGTGGCATAGGGCGCTCGTGGCCTAGGGCGCTTGAAAAAAAATTATATATATGTATTTTTCTATCAAAACTTTTTTAACATTGATAGAAAAATACATAAATAAATATTTTTGACCGGAAGAACATGTCAGTTAATCTTCGTCACTATCTTTATTTACTATAACATTAACTTTTCATCTATAAACAGATGAGTCAATATTTCGGCAGGTCTTATTATCTTAGCCAAATGTCAAACCTGGCGAGATAATATATAACCGCTGTAATGTGAGAGCAGCATCCAGTAGTACGCCTTCCATTAGCATTGTGCTTAACATCTGAATCAAGTTTCGTACCAAATTCATTGTGTAGAAAACAGGAAACTCGACAAAAAAAAACTAGTTTTAGGAAGTAGTTTATTGTCTAGATTATGATCAAAAATTTGGACTCTTGCTTGATATTACCATGACCTGCTTCAAATACCCAGCGCACTTTGGTAACAAAACGGAATTGATTTGACTCGACTATAATAAACTGATTTCGTTTCCCTTTAAGAGCCGGCATTAACACTTTGAATCCTAGTTGTTCCTAATATTCTGTTAGATCACGAAAGCCTCGATCTACTATGATAATATCATCTTTTTTAAGTAACTTAATGAGACCATTAGGCTTGCTCGAGACGATTTTTATAATTTCAGCATCGTTCATGTTAGCTGTGTAAGGTAAGCCCCAAGCATAACTAGAACAAAACCATTCGTAGTGCTTATTGTAAATGGTTTGCACAGAGGTACTTTTTTTTGATAAGAATATGATTTTCTCTGGTATTCATTATTTGTACTTTTTTGATGGCGAATATATGTTCCATTACAAATACTCGTAAATACCGTTTACCAACCGTGAAGTCGGAGGAGACTGTTTACGCTCCTCTATCTAGCGAAATAGTTTGAGGACTGGACTGGACTGGGCTTATGTATACAATTTTCGTTCTGCTGATTTTCGAACCAACATTCTCCAGTCTTTGTTGCCATTTTTCCAGTCTGCTCTGGACCTCGCACCCATCTTCACCGATCAACACAATATCGTCTGCAAGCATCACGCACCAAGGTGACTCCCCCTGTATATCCGTTTTCAGAGCATCCAATGCCAACAGGCAGAGGTATGGACTTAAAGCCAATCCTTGGTACAAACCTACTTAGCAGGCACTCCTTCTTCTGTTTTGACAGAAGAGCCCCACCACAAAACCTCTCGGGGAATCTTATCATACGCCTTTTCTAGATCAACAAACACCATATGCAAGTTTTTATCTGCGCGTCTTTATTACTCATATAGTTGGCGCATCGCGAATACGACATCTATTGCCCTGCGTCCTGGCATAAACTTAGCACAGAGCTTTATTCCCCGATAATTGTTGCATTCTTGTACATCTCCTTTCTTTTGTGATTATGTGATGAGCACGAGAGAACAGAGACACTATTCCTCATCGATTACTTCTTCATGCAACAACTTATTGAAGAATAAAGTCAGCCACTGATATCCGTCCTCTTTCAATAACTTCCAAACTTCAACTGGTATACCATCGGGCCCAACTGCTTTACCATTTTTCATACTTCGTACTGCCATTCTAACTTCGTTTATACTAATCTTATTCACTAATCCAATATTCACAAGCACATCGTTATACACCCCACTCCAGTCATTGTCCTCATTCATAAGTTTTTCGAAATAAGTGTTCAATCTATCTTTTATATCTTCATCTTTTATCAACACCCTTTCCTCTTCATCTTACATACATCTCACATGCTTAATGTCTTTTGCCCACTCTTTCCTGCTCTTTGCAATGCGGTATATTTCTTTTTGTCCTTTTGGTTCTTGAAGATGGCTGTACGTACTGTTTTGAGCCTAAGCTATGGCTATTGCTACCGCTTTTTTGCCTTCTTTTCCCGCTCTTTGTATACACACTTTCTAACTTCCTTAATTCTTTCACTCCCTTACTCATTTTTCCATGTTTTAAATGCATCTTTTTTTCTTTCAGAGCTCTCTGTACCTCCTCACTTCACCACCTAGTGTATCAATAGTATCGTTCCCTTTCGTTTCTCCAAACACTTTCCGCGCTATCTCACTTATATAAATTGCCATTTCATTCCAACATTCATCCACTTACTTATCTTGCATTCCATCCATTTCTATATTTTTTTTCCACTATTTTTTCCATGAATATACTTGCATACTGCTTTTTCTCTAACATTCGCCACCTGATCCTTTTCTATCAATAATAAAATATTACTTCATTGGAATGTAAGAAAAAAAAATGTTTTTAATTTTTTTCACATTGTTCCACCACATCAAAAAAATTGAAAAAAATCCTGAGTATAAAGGAGTACAAAAGACATTTTCTGACAAAATTTGGAGGTGGACACTTTTCAAAAATACGGTCAAAAAAATAATTTTAGTTTTATTTCTTTTCTAAAAAATTGTCTTTTGGTCTGGGAATCATAAAAAAATTTTTTTTCATACCTTTTACTCGTAAATATTAGCGAAAAAATCGGCGATTATCAAATTTTAATTTTACTATGAATAAAAAAATAAAATCGAAAAAGTAGTTTTTTTTTAATATCTCGATAACGGCTTGAGATAAAAAGCTGAAATTTTGACAGAATTATTTTTATTTGGTACCTAAACGATCCCCAAAGTATGAAGAGAAAATTCCACGGGGGCAAATTTCATATGTATATCCGGCTATACCCTTTCATCAAAATCCCTCCAGTGGTTTTTCCGTGATGCGATGACAGACAGACAGACAGACAAAGATTCTAAAAACTATAGAATCGACTTCTGTATCGATAGTAATGTCTATTTCAATACGATTTTCCAAAAAAATATTAAATGTACAGATTCGGCTTAGTTATAATTTTATTATAAGTATGTACAATGATTCAATACGGATACTTAGTATAGATAGATTTTTCAGTCATCTAGTACAGAATAATAGCTCGTCGTTACCATCTCATAGAAATTCCAAGGAGCACGCACCTCATTAAAACGCATTTAATCTAATCGCCGTACAACGACTTGCAGAAAACTTCTTTCAAACCTTCATGCAAAATTACGTTTGGAAGTCCCCTCTTTTAGGGCGCGTTCAAACGGTACTAATATTTTTTAGAAAGATCAAAGATTCTTATCGTTTGATGTTTTTTCTTTGCTATACATTAACGAAATTACGCATACACATACGGATTTACAAATTATATGTTATTATTTATTTTATTGTTGGCTAGATAAATTATTTTATTTAATTAAATTTTGTTTAAATAAACTTTTATTTAATATTATTAATTAGATGGTATAGTAATTGAACAATACGTTTCTACATTAGACCCCATTTTATCTTCTTCGTCTTATTATTTTCTTAAAATAATTTTTTACTTAATATTAATTAGACTGTATAGTAATTTGACAATATGTTTCTACATTAGGTCCTTTATAATTAATGTTTGATGATAAAATTATATGTATTTATATTTTAGTGGTAGGCTATTTACATACATATTATTATACATATATTATATACATTTTTAAACTATACATATAATAAAATTGTAACTGATCGCTGTCTGTACATGGAAAATATTTGAGAAAAACTATTATTGAAGGTCTTTATTAACGCAATTGAACCCAAAACAATGATATTTAGAACTTTTGTCCGTTTGTCTATGCGTTTGTACGCGCTAATCTCAGAAACGGCATAACCAATTTGGGTGCATTTTTTGCTAATATATTGTGGTAAGCTTGTCTTAACATTTAGTATTTGTTTTATTTCAATCTGTTCATTAATAAAAAAGTTATGTCAATTTAGAGAAACACCTAGGAACGAACGCAAGCGAAGCGAGGGTGAGTCGCTAGTATAAAATAAATTGATTCGATCTTGTAAACGCCCTTTTTTCAAATAAAATTTCGGCAGACCGGATTACACGGGCGGTCAGAATATTAAAAAACTTTTCCTTACCAACTTGGATTGTCTTTTAGGAAGACTGTTTACAGCGCTAGCTTTTGTTTTTTGCTGGAGAGTTCAGAAAATACTCTATTTTTGAAGGTTTCAAATTTTAATAATGAACTTTATTATAAACACCAGCGTGCAGTGCCCGTGTAAAAATTTTGTTTACTGTAACTTATGTTAAGATTTACTAATATTCAATGTTAGATAGATACACTGAATTTTAATATATTTCTGGCAAATCTTTAATATTTATAATAGATACAACCATTCATTAGATACTACGAAACTATTCAAATTATTATTAACATGTTCTCAAAAGTTTCTTAAAGTAATTTATATTTAATTATTTACATGTGTAAATAATACCTACAGTACTCTGACCATGTAATATATATTTTAGAAATGTTATTTCCATATACAGGATGGAACAAAACCTTAAATATTGGAGATATTAACTTCCACTCAAAGGAAACACGCCTAACACTAAATATTTTTTAAAAAAACTTACCAGAGCCTTATCCCTATAATAGACCCTATCGATTAGTTCGATAAAATAGTGACGTACTTTATTGCATTTTTAGCTGGTTCGATTACTGGCTCTGGTATTTAAAAAAATTTCAAATGCATTATATTATATTATCTAGTTTTCTATTAGAAACAGCAGTTATAGAATGTCATTTTGTCGAAGCTCCATGGTTATGTTTTCATCAGTTCTTTATGTTTCTGAAAAACACACATCGATCTATCATCGGACGTTTGAAAGGGGGAAAATTAAATTCCCTACTATATAGGTCAAAGTAATAAAAGCGATAAAAACAAAAGCCCTGCACAATGTAAAAGGTACAACTTTATATGTACTGCCTCGGTGGTGTAGTGGCTAGCATGTACGGCTGCACACCCTGAGGTCCTGGGTTCGAGTCCCGGGTCGGGCCAAGTTTAGTTATTGAGTCTTTCTGTATAGTAAGCCTCAGTAACAGCCCGGAGTTGGGAAGTTGGCGGTGTTTCACCCCCGTGCCTCGGAGAGCACGTAAAGCCGTCGGTCCTGCGCCTTAACTCTCACCGGTCGTGTCGAGTAGTCGTCCCACCGGAGTATGAGAGTGACAGGAATAGAGAGTGCACTTGTGTCTGCGCGTACATTTGTGCACTATATAACATCTCCTGCGCAGTTGGCTAGTCTCAATGAGGTTGGCCGCCGTGGCCGGAATCGGTCAGGAGGACATTATATGTACTATGAGTATCTATCTAGCTAGTAAATGTAATAAAGGATAGCTAAAATCTAATTAACTAGAATTTTTCAATCTGTATGAAACTTACCTATATTTTTTTGAAATATACCTACTTTAATGTAGATTATTATTTGCTTTTTTTAAGTACCAAAAATCCTTGTAAATAAAAATGTATTTTCGGACTTTTTCGCGGATTTATTTTGATTTTTGCTCACGACGTAATATATATTTTACAGCAATAACGTTCACAGGAGATACTTTATTATAATATAATTTTTACAGACGGCATCTACTCACAAAATTGTATATTAATTCGGAGAAAATGGGAATAGATAAAGATAGTTTTACTTAAAAAGTGAAATATTTGCGTAAATTTATGGAAAATATACGTGTGTGTGTGTACTTATGTACGCACGTAAGAAGTTACACTTCTTTGGCGTAACAGAACAAAAATAGCTAAAGATTTCATCCCGTATGTTACAACTGTCTGTTTGTAAAAGGAACTTCATGATGTCGCATTCAGCTAACTTCATCATGTCGCTTTTTGACTGTCAGTGTGCGCGCGCATCGTAAAATTTTAATCTCGTAATTTTTTCCAAACGTGCCGAAAGAAATACCTATAACTTAAAAAATCCTTATGTAAAATAATTTCTAAATGTCATACTTTGTTGCATCTAAAAAATCTATATTACAATACTATTTTAATTATTGCAAGTTAACAATTGTAATCTATACTAATACTATAAAGAGGTAAAGTTTGTGAGTTTGTGAGTTTGTGATGTTGTAGGGGATAACTCTGGATCTACTGAATCGATTTAGATGAAATTCGGTAAAAAGATAGTTTGAGACTCTGGAAAAGACATAGGATAGTTTTATCCCGGAAATCATCCCTTAAGGGGGTAAAAATGGGGATGAAAGTTTATATCGGGAAACACGCTAGGAACGAGCGAAGCGAGGGTAAGTCGCTAGTTGTTAATAAAACTAAATTTCATAGTTAACAGATTCAGCCAATTTCCATGAATTTACTATATTTCTATTAATATAATAATATGAACAAATTGATTATGTAAGTAAACATTCCCAATTCCATTATTTCAACAATAATTCTGCTTATTTACTAGCACTCTATAAAATGTTTAGCAAATTGAAATCGCTTCCGAACGAAAAATGCGATACAACGTCCATTTTACATTTCGAATAAACATAGTACCTACCTGTTCATCATAGCATGAGGTACGTCAAACGAATGGCGTTTTAAAATACTTATATTTGAATTGATGACATAGCGTAGCTTTATGTTAGTAAAAAACTTTAAAAAATCGATTCCATAGCTCTAAAGATTACTCCCTACATACAGACAAATGAATTTTCGGAATATAATAAAATAATAATATCTTTTTGAGTTCTGATCAATATCAGCCACGGTGACCGATCTCACTGACAATGAGTGACTGAATACAGAATGCCATATGAAGAATATAGCGCATAAGCATACGCGCAAACACAAGTGCTATTTCTTTCCCTCTCAAAATTTTGTGAGACAAAATACGTCGAGACTGGTGAGAGATGGGTCGCGGAACCGATGGTTTAACCTAACGAAACTATAATTAATGGTGCTGTTATAGCTTTTAAAATACAATAATTTAAATACAAATTACAACTAACACAAGACAAAGAAGGATATGTAATTAAGGTTCAAGCGAAGTTAAGGCGAAATCAGTTTAAGATTTTATGTTGCTTCCCAAAACAAAATTAATTAATTAATTTGGTTTTAAATTTTTTTTCTGGGACCCTTTTTTTCTAAAATAAAAGTATCCTAAGTTACTCCTTATTACTTCAGCTATTTGCCAGTAAAAGTCCTGTCAAAATCGGTCCAGCCATTTCAGAGATTGGCCGGAACAAACAGACAGACAGACAAAAATTGTAAAAAATCTTGTTTTGGTGTATGTACCGTGTATACAATATGCATTTAGTAATAAGCGGTTATTTCAATATTACAAACAGACACTCCAATTTTATTTATCTGTATAGATTTAATTTTTTTTTCCAAAAATATACATATATCTCAATCCGCCAATTCGTTAACCTACGTCCTACACGTTTAAAGGAACATAAAGCAAAGCGAATCTGGCAACTAGTTGGTTTTGCTTAACCGTGCCGTTCATTCACGCCCGCTAGACCATATATGATCAAAAAGGGTACTCCGCTTGAGTTCAGTTTTCTGTTTGTGTTACAATTTATTTATTTTAGGGTGCTGCTTCATCACTTGTGCTTTGTATTAAACTATAAAATTTGATATTACTTTAATTTAATGTGTAAAATATTATAATTTCTAGATAAATATTGTTCAATTATGCCATATTAAGAAATAATTAGACACTTTCTTAGATTTAAATACGCAAATATTTGTCATTTTTGACTGGGACTCTTCCCCGGTTATACCGGTCTCTGCCGTGACCATGATTGCTGTAAAGCATTCGAAACATCGGGAACAAAAAATCAAAATAAATTCGCGAAATAATCCGAGAAGATAGTTTTATTTAAAATAAGTGTGAGAATTTAAATTAAAAATAAATGTTATAATTTCTACTGAACCATATAATTTTCACGCTATTTCTTTTTCTTCTTTAAAGAGTTCTTACATAATATCTTAATATATAAAATATTAATAAATAGTAGATTAAAAATTACAGTGTTATGTTTAAAATAATGTACCATTTTTTTTTAAGTATTTAATTTTTTTTTTAATAATAATATAAACGATTTAATTGCAAGCAAGTAAATATTATAATCTATACATATAATAAAATTGTAACTAAATATTTTTTGGAAAATTTTATTCAAATAGACATTATTATCGATACAGAGGCTGAATATAAAGTTTTTAGAATTTTTGTCTGTCTGTCTGTCTATCTGTTACCGCATCACAGAAATACCACTGGAGGGATTTTGATGATATTTGGTATAATAATGGTTATCCGGGTCAACATACAGGATATATTGTACTGCGGGAAAATATCGCATTCCTGAGAAATCTATACTAAACGTTAAAACGTAAGCAGCGACGAATCCAAGCGGAACGAGGGTGAGTCGCTAGTTTATTATAAAATATTCAAATTGGGAGTCCGTCTAAAGAGAGTCGCTTAATTGATCAATCAAAACGTCAGTTCAATTCTTCGGTTTATTCTTTTTAAACGTGCCGTTTGAACACAATTTACTTCGCAACGTCACGTACCATCGAGTAAAGAGACAAAGAAGATTAATCGTTTTTTTTTTTTTATTTGAATTAAAATTATGAAGAAACCAAATGATTTTATATTAATATGGATTATATTAAAATGTTATATATACCTAAGTTTAGATAAAGATATTTTTGTATACTCGTAAAAGAACTTAAATGCATAAATTGTAATATTTTTTTACCTCCAATAATAATAAATCAAAAGTAAAGAATAATAAAACGTACCTACTAATATGAATATTGAAGACTATTATTAGATCGGTACCAACTTCAGTGTTTATAAATGGAAGCAGCGAATCTTTATGTAAAACTAGCAACTCAACCTTGCTTTTTCTTCAAAAAATAAAAACAAATCTATCCCACGGGAACCGTACTTTTCTCCGGGATACAAAGTAACCTATGTGTTATTCTAATTTATGAGCTAAATTATTGTAAAGTTTAATTAAAATCCATTTAGTAGTTTTTGCGTGAAAGAGTAACAAACATCCATACATCTATACATACAGACATCCATACATCCAGACATCCATACATCCTCACAAACTTTCGTATTTATAATATTAGTTGGGTGAGCAATGACAAAACAGTTCAGTACAGTTTTCTCCTGTTTTTGTCAAACTTTACTTCGATTTAGTAGCTATTGACGAGCTTTAGTTTTATCAATAAAAAAAAATGATTACGATTGAATTTCGACCACAGGATGAACACTAGTCATCTATATAGATAAATAAAATTGAAGTGTCTGTTTGTATTGTCAATATAGCAGCTTTTTACTAAATGCATATGAAATTATATACGATACTTATAAGCAAAACACAATTTTTAAATTTTTTGTCTGTCTGTCTATTAGTTTCGGCTAATTTCCGAAATGGCTGTACTGATTTTGACGAGACATTCACTGACTGGAGCTGGACTACTGGAGGAGAAACTTAAGCTATTTTTATTTTAGAAAAAAATAGGGTTCCGCTCAAAAAAAGTAAAACGTACCTAAAGACGCACCCGGGCGAAGCGAGTGTAAGTCGCTAGTATGTAAATAAGTCACTTATGATAAACCGTGGACTTAAGCTTATTAAGTCAATGTAAAGAGATGAAATAAAAAAAAGACTGATGACATAACGAAAGTATCGAGTTACGTGTTAGTTTACAGAAAGCCTTTAAGCAACTTATTGAAGTAAAACTTCTTTACGCGCGCTTGACTTGGGGGTAAGCTGGTGAATGCGTTACGAAAAAATGTACGTACGTTTGTTGCCATGGTAACCGTTGTTATTTTCTGACAAATGATGTATAATATTATATTATTTCCTTAAATGATATTTTATGAATTTATGATTGTAATTTGCTTAATATGCGTTATCTCACCTATCTTAATTATTTAAAATTTTAATTGAATTTCATAAAGAGTACCGATAACCTATAGAAGTTTTACTTCTTGCGCGTGTACGCCTTACAACAATATATTTTCTGAATATGCCAGTGAATAACATATTTTCCAATAGTCAAAGTTGTAAAATTGTCTGTAAGAATTTAAGAAGAGAACAAATCAATAGAATGCAGTCATAAACTTCGCTGAACTAGCTTGAACTCGTAAGAACGCCAAAAGCATTGCCTTCGAATAGTTGAGTTACTTTGCTTTTAAAATACATTTCAGAATTGTCTTAATGTTAAATGTTTATTCTTATGGACTTAAAATTGTTTGACTTCTAAGCAAACTTTGACTGCAATTCTTGAAGTACTTACTTTGTAATAATAAAATAAGTATATAAGTTCTCTTTTATTATGATATTTTTTATCTATACATATAATAAAACTGTAGAGGTCGAATGTCTGTACATAGAAAAAAAAATGCTCAACACTGAGTCATGAGGATGTAAGAAGAGAAATAGAACAAATCCAGTCTTTTTTTTTCAATTTTTTTGTTTCTCCGTCTGTTCGTACGGGCTAATATCCAAAACTGTTGGACCGATTTAAATAAAATTTTGCATGGTGGTACCTTACATTGCTGGTCAATATCTTAGATACTTTTCATCCCGGAAAATTAAAGAGTTCCCGTGGGATAGTTAAAAAACTATAGTAACTTATACAGCTTAGTACACAAAAATTACTGATTGGATTTTAATGAAACTTTACAATAATATAGTTCATACATCAGAATAATAAGTAGGCTACTTTTTATCTCAAAAAAATGTACGGTTCCCGTAGGATAGATTTGTCTAAATTTATCTGTATATGTATATTTCCACACATTTTTAATTAATGTCCTGAAAAATTTCAAGTGTATCACTAAATAAATTGTAGCAATAAAGTCACATAATATGTTGCTGCTGGACACGGACCTTCCTTTACTACTGGGGGATCTGGCCATTGTCCACCATGCTGGCCAAGTGCAAGTTGGTGAACTTCACATGTCTTTCGAAAACTTGGTGAAACATGTAGGTTTCTTCACAATGTTTTCCTTCACCATAAGATACGGTACGGACACTTCTCTTTGAGTCACAGGACTAAAATTGCCTTGTCTACGACCAAAAAACGGCCTTCAAAAAATCATACTGAATAGAAAGACACAGCTATAATATTATATTATATATATTTATACTATGAACAGTACCTACAGATTTTTCTTTTAGTAAATATAAGCTTTTATGTTACTTACAATATGCGGTATTCTTATTTCCAAATGAAAACCGCCGTTAAAAGATTTTCAGAGAGGCATGACCGAACGGACCGAGTACCAGCGGGAAAAGCATTGAAAACAACCGAGCCCTAGGCAATCCATTTACGTAGAACTTTTGTTTACGTTGGAACATTGAACTAATTTCGTTATAGCGGACTTTCTACATTGTTTATTTGAAGTTAAGTGATAGTGCTTTAATAAAAATAATAGATCTATCGACGTCGATTTCGTGCTCAGCTTTCGATAGTTATTATATTTCATATGAATAAATATATTTTAAATGTAATTTATAACTTAAAATTATACTATTTTTTGGCCACGGCTAGATTAATGCGTAAGATACGTCGATAAAAGTTAAAGTCAAAGATATGTGACTAAGCTAATTAAAATTTATTGAACCATTATTGTGAACATTTTTACCAGCTGTTCGATAAATACCCCTCAGTCTTGAAAAAAAGTGCTAATAAGTAATAACTTAGCCGGTCTCTAGAATGGTTTTTATTTTTTCCTAGTGAAAATGAAAAATTTACATATTATACGGGCGATTATCGTTATTTGTATAAAATCTTTTATTATATAACCGTTCGTT
This sequence comes from Fabriciana adippe, assembly GCA_905404265.1. Lineage (NCBI taxonomy): Eukaryota > Metazoa > Arthropoda > Insecta > Lepidoptera > Nymphalidae > Fabriciana > Fabriciana adippe. Next base: position 3,482,978 of record FR989993.1, read on the forward strand.
ATTTTTTTTAAACCAACAACAGAAGCTTTCCTGATGTTCTTTTGTAAACAATGTACAGAGGGCCTATCATCAACTTTTACATAACGATTTATTTCCGAAGTTGTTCAGCTATTTTTTTTAACTTAATTGCTAATTTTCGTACCATCAACAGAATGTATAGGTATCGTTTGAGGTCTACATTTTCTTTAGGCTGCGATTTAAACGTTTTACGAAGCTTGTGATAAGAAACGTCCAAAGAATTCATACTAGGTACTAAATTGAGTCACAATAATAGTTGATTGTAGGTCTTCAGAGCCTTCTTCGTATATCTCCTATGTAACAAAAGGTTTAAAATGATTTAACCCTAAAATATAATAAATGAGACGATCATTGATACGCCGGCTTTATATGAAAATAGGTCATATATACCTTGTATACAGCAACGTCGATGCACGTCGTTGAATGGATGCCATTTCATCAGTCAGTGTCAGGTAAATAAGCAGCGTGGTAGAGCGTGGTAAGCTATCGCGATGATGAAACCAAATAGATTACTTGCGTTAGGTATTATCCTTTTTAAATAATATATATAAATAACCAATCAATATAACATACTGTTATATATTATTTAAATACTTACTACATTTTTAACTACACTATACTCGTACTAAGACGATTTTCAAATGTGTATTGGCAAACAAAACTAAAACAATCCAGTTAAATTAAATTATCTTTCCGGATATTTTCACGGATTTATTTTGATTTTTGGTTCCGGACGTTACGAATGCTTTACAGCAGTCATGGTCACGGGAGAGACTTAATTTTGCATATTACTACTATATCTAATATATTTAAACGAGCAGTTCTTGTGTATTCATTTATTAATACCGGCGATGTCGGAAACGGCTGTAATGATTTCGCTGAAATTTGGTATGTGGAGGTTTTCAGAGTCAAAAAATCAATCTAGATTAGTCTTATGTTTGGGAAAACGCGTGTTTTCGAGTTTTCATGCGGTTTTCTTCGCATTATTCCACGCAAAATATGGTCAATAATTTCTTACGCTTGGACATAAGCATCCTGCATCGTGGTCAAGCGGCCAAGGTGCAAAATTGACAATCACAAGGTTACAATCCCGGTCGGATACAAAGTTTTTATTTTTGCTTTGTTTTTTTTTTTGTATTTATTCAAGTTTTTAGTTTTTTTTTAATCTAAGAAATACGATATAACAAAAAAGAACTCCGAGCGAAGCTTGGTCACAAAAGTGTTAAATAACTAATATGTCACTTTAATTAATGCTTACCGGTTATTTTTTGTGACATCTGTTAATACTAAACCAGTTCGTATAATAGTAATGTGAAACACAAGTGCTTTTGTATGGATGAAACTGGACCATCTATTGTAACAACCCAACTAAATAAAGAAGTTTTTATGTATACTTACGCAGCATTGTATCACGACATCGTCCTGACGAGAGCTACAAAGCCCATATAGAAATAAAGATAATAGATAAGAAACAAAGGCTACTTAGAATATATTTTATGAGAAGATTTTTATCAAAGGTACGTAGAAAGATAGCTTAAGACAGACAATTTTTGAGGATTGAAATTAATATGTCAGAAAAAATTTACCTGTAATTTAACACCATTTTCTATTTTCACATTTCCAATAAATATGAGATGATGTTGTGAAGCTTTAGAAATATGTACAATAATTTTACACATGTAGTAAAATAAGGGTGTCTAACTCATTAGAACCGATCATAATGTACACGAACTCGTAAAATATACATCATGTATGTATAAAGTTAAAAATGTACTGCAAAATTAAAACAAAATTTATCTATGCCCACCTAAGTTGTTGAGTTTTCGAAAACATATCCCTTCACTTTTCTCATACCATTCAAACTGACTTTGATCAAGATTTCAACTCCTTACCTCTAAATTATTTTGCACATTACTCTAAGCAAAAGTCAACCCAGCTTATTATTTATACAAAAGTTAGGAAAATAAGAAACGATTACGTAAATTTCACATAGCGATCACTGTCATGTAAAGGTCGCCGTTTCATCAGTCAGCGTCGTACATAAACAGTAGAGCGGACATGGGTCAAACTTTGAGCATCGCTCACTCGACCGTGGCTATGTTTGATAAATCTAATATATAAAATTCTCGTGTCACAGTTTTCGTTGCCATACTCCTCCGAAACGGCTTGACCGATTTTGATGAAATTTTTTGTGCTTATCCGGTATCTATGAGAATCGGCCAACATCTATTTTTCATCCACCTAAATGTTAGGGGTCCACCCCTAAATTTTTTTTTTATTTTTAGAATTATTTATATGGCAAAACAACGTTTGCCGGGTCAGCTAGTTATATTATAACCGTATAAAGCTATCAAATGAAAAATACGAAAGCTCCGTATGGAAAGGTTAAATGGCCTATGAATATCCTAAAAAGGTATTAGAGTTTAAAGAGGCGATTTGTTCTTCAAATTAAGTTGTAAGCAGGTACTTAAATTCAAATTGAATTTGTATTTCAATTTTAATTTTTTTTTATATTTTTTCCGATACTTTTTATTTCCTATTAGTAACGTTTATTATTATTCTTCCACGTGATTTTCATCAATGTATTTTTCAACCTGTTGAATCAATTGTTTTTCGTATAATTACATAATGTATATGTATATTGAGCAAAATGTTAAAGTTAGAAAACGCGAAGACATTATAGTTAGAGAAATATAAGGGCCTTTCACTAGTATATTGTTTTGGTCTTCACTATGAAATAATGCCCGGTTTATTTTTTGAACACAGTGCGATGAGAATTGAAGTTATATATGTATGTAGGGGTGCGCAATAATAACTCAAAACTCTGGCACAGTTCTCCTATCCATCAACTAGCGTCTACTTAAATTGTTTCACTTGCCTTTGTGAGAATATAACCGTAAAAATTAACTTTTATGTTGGGAACTAGCGACTCACCCTCGCTCCGCTTGGGTTCGTCCCTAGAAACGTTTTAACGGTTAGTATAGACTTCTCAGAGATGTGATATTTTCTCGCAGTAAAAAGTATCCTATATATTGATCCGGATATTTAGCTATCATCATACCAAATTTCATCAAAATCTGTTCAGTGGTTTTCTCGTGATACGTTCCCAGACAGACAGAGAAAAATTCTAAAAACTATAGATTTTGCTTCTGTATCGATAATAATGTCTATTTCAATAACTTTCCAAAAAAATATTCAATGTCCAGATATAACTCAGTTAGAATTTTATTATAAGTATAGAATAAAAGTTACACTTTAATAATTTTCTTCTATACAGTTTCTAGGTAACTTTTAGCAGTGAAGTAGAATATTGTTGACAAGAAGAATGTACGCGGAGTTGGTAGTTAAGCGTGGCCGCTTAATGCGAGACGACCACTGCTATTTCTTGTGGCTGTTATAGACAAGAGTCCCAAGACAAAATTCAAAAGCGAAAATTGCTGAAATTACCTCACCTAAATATTTAAGATAAATGAAACAAAATAAACTTTATTCAAATAGACTTATTACAAGTGCTTTTGAACACAGTACGATAACAATAAATATATAAAGTGCGATAGGAATAAAATAAAGATATATGTATTCAGCCCTTTTTAACGTCCCACTGCTGGGCACGGGCCTTCCTTCAGTATGAGGGGAATCAGAGCAGAGTCCACCACGCTGGCCAAGTGTGGGTTGGCGGACTAAAGATATATATCCGATTATTATTTAGGATTAAATATCTTAAGGAAATATTGAAATAATCTAGATATTGCATATTGCGTACTTATTGTATTTTTAATAATTGATATTGATCCACTTTTACTTAGAGTACTAAAATCTAATAAAGTTTACTTTTAATAAGAATTGTCTATTATTAATAAGAAACTAATATGTGGACAAAAAACAATTATATGATAAGTAAACTGACGGTCTAGTACTATCCAAATATTAGAGTTGCCAATTAAATATTCATTTCAGGTTGATTGATTTAGATAAAACAAAGCGATGCTTTAAACCGCCATCTTAAACGATATCTATGAAATGAGCTGAGAATATCCTATTATGATAAAAACTTCAATATAATTAAATAGTAAACGCTTCAAGTTAATAACTTAGTACATACTCCTAGAAAACTGAAACGCCGCGCTGGCTGCGAAATTGGCCGCATTTACGATTAAATCGCTATACTACGATACAATTAGAACGAATCCTTTCCGATCGCTATACTAAATCTATCCTACAATCTGCTACAGTTGCTTACATAGGTTCTATCTTTTGCTTGATGAAAAAATAAACATAAGAAATCATATCTATAACATAAAAATGAATCGCTGAATGTGTTGCTAAGCGCAAATCTCGAGAGCAGCTGAACCGATTTCGCTAATTCTTTTTTTATAATATTCCTTGAAGTACGAGAATGGTTCTTACGGAGAGAAAAATTTTAAAAGAATGCCTGAAAAAGTCTAAAAACAACACTTTTCTATATTCCCATACAAAAGATTCGTAATAATACTTAAAAGTCAATTTGAACTTTAATACCATATCATAAAGTTAATTTTTTTTTTCGTATATTCCTTAAGGTCCACGGAAGGTTTTAATAAAGAGAGAAAATGAAAAAAATAACGAAAAAATTTATTAAAATTAATATAGCTAACGCTGGCAAATAACTATTTTAAATATCAATTAAAACGTACCTAGTGACGAACCCGAACGAAGCGAGGGTGACCCGCTAGTATATGTATAATTAAAACTCATAGAATCGTCATGTATGGTAAAAATACACCTCGGTATGAAAACCAATAAGCTGTAATCTTGCTAAGCTAATTTGACGACACGTTTCGCACAGTTTGGTGTGACCAACCCTACTTGCTATGCCAGCGGTCACGGGTTCGAGTCCTGCTGGGGGCACTCATTTGTGTGATGAGCACGAATATTTGTAATCCAGTTATGGGTGTTTATATTTATAATATGTATGTATTTTAAGTTATATATGTGTAGTATCAATTATCTGGTACGGAGGCTTGTGTTATGGATAACGCAATGCTCGTAGCTTACCATGGAACTAGATGGTGCTGTGTGTTAATGTCTCAACATATTTTTTATTTATTTATCTATTATTGTATATTCCTTTGTTGTGACATTTTATATATTAGCTCAAAAGTCTCATTAAATCTCGTGTCTGCATCATATATATAGAACTGTGAAGAACTACGTTATTCAGTAGATAAAATATTTTATAATGCTACTTATTTACTAAAATAAACAATTTTTGTGATATTATGTCCTATTAAGGCTATCTCTTATCAATTTACGATCGAAAAAAGGTACTTAAATGTTCATTTTTGAACTCAACTACGTAGGTACCTAATTCATATTTTTGTGAGTAATCTGACACAGAACTCGTCGTTAAAAACCAAAGAAGTTTACTTTAGATGAGAGCTAATTAAAAATTATATTACCAACAACAAACATTTTCCCTGAACTTAAATAGGCTAGTAAACGAAGTAATTACAAAATTGAGCTATTCGAAATGACTGGCGATAACTTTGACTGCTTGTTTTATTGCGGGGCACTAAAACGCTGCTCTGTAAAATGCTAAAACTGTACCTCAGACACTGCAAGAATTACTGTAAAAACTTTTATTATATATTATAAGTATTCAATTATTTTTATTTGAACATAAAGTTTATTTATTTACTAGCGACTCACCCTCGCTCCGCTTGTGTTCGTCCCTTGGTACGTTTTAACGGTTAGTATAGATTTCTCAGAGATGAGATATTTTCCCGCAGTAAAAAGTATCCTATATGTTGATCCAGATAACCAGATATCAACGTACCATATTTCATCAAAATCTGTCCAGTGATTTTTTTGTGATGCATATCCAGAGAGACATACAGACAAACAGACAAAAATTAAAAAAAAAACTATAGATTCGAAAATTATTTAGTTTTTTAAAAGGTTGCGCTACCAATACCTAATATTATAAAAGGAATCTAGGGATGCATAAGAGCAAAGCGATGTTAAGTCGCTAGATTTACATACTTATTTCTTCATCGTATTTCAGATATATGTACATCAATTCCTAAGCATTTACGCTTTCGTTAAAAAGAGATTTTTTATCTACAAAAAATGTTAGTATTAGTACCTGATAACAAAATAAACATTTGATTTAAAAATACTGTGTTGTAAGCGTTACATTTTTGAATTTTTAGCCGAACCTTTTCCCAATTTGCATGATCAGCGTTTAGAGAAAGGGGTCGTTTTATTGCAACGCCATTTTAATGGCACCCTGTCGTAAAATAAAGTGAGATCTAAGGGCCTCATTGGTATGTATCTGATCGGTCTTACAATGTTGTATGCTATTTCATAAGGGATTTAAAATTTAAATGAGTTTTTATGCATTTTTAACGTAAAGATGGATGATTGCTGTTGATTATAGAATTAAACTTTATTAACTATAGGTCTAAGATAAGCAGAAAACCTAAGTATGATATGGTAATCTTTTTTTTTTTTAATGTTAAGAAATGCATTTACGCATACAACCTATATACATATATGGGACTCACGAGCAAGCCAGTACTATCCTCTGAAACCCAACAAACCTCCCCCTTCTTAATGGGGCGTCGCAGGATCGTTTACGCAGTCAGCTACGACACCCTGACGGCAGGCCTGCCGAAACAGACTACACAGCCAAGGGATTGCCCTCACGGTCTGCTCTGCTGTCAGAGAAGTACCAGGAGCAACACACTGCTCACCGAGGTGGGCCACCTAACTGTGTGTCTCTTGGCTTCCCGCCCAGCTGGGTTGCCGGACGCTAATGAGCCCTCCCACCACAACAAGATGAACACACATCGGGGGTTGATATGTTAACTTAAATGATGTTTATTAACAAAAAAAGAATATAATAATATTACAAAAACAATATAGCGAAAGAAAGTCCTCTTAAATGACAGAAAATAAAAGATATATAGTAGTAATATATATAACTAGCGGCTTACCGTCTGTGCGTCAGATTTATCTGTGACATATTATGTAATATGTTCGATATTTTTCTCTTGTTCCTTTCAAAAATGAATATTTTTATTCTATGCACTAGCGACTCACCCTCGCTTCGCTTGGGTTCGTCCCTCGATACGTTTTGACAGTTAGTATGGAAAGGATAGACTTTATACTATATGATATATAGTCTATAGCCTTCCTCGATAAACGGGCTACATATTGCAAAAATATTTTTATAAATTGGATCAGTAGTTCCTAGGATTACCGCGTTCAAACGAACAAACAAACAAACAAACTCTGCCTCTTTATATTATTTGTATAGATTAAGATATTCCTTACAAAGATAAAAGCATAATATTCAAAATTTCTGTAATAAAACTAATCTAATTTTCAAACTAAAGACGTTATAAAGTTTTGATGACCCAATTTTGAACTTGCTAGGTCAATATGGGACAAAGCAAACTATTAGCATAGCACCTCACTAGTTCACGAAGTCTCTCTGGATTATGACACGCAAGAGCTACAGGTATAATAACTTGGTCCAGTGAATTACAAATTTTACTGCTTTAGTACTTTACCGTTTTATATTAAATTGGGTTTTTGTTGTGTTAAAAATATCTAAGTATCTTTACTGAAATAATATTACTTAAACAAAAGAATAGAAACAAGTTGATATAGGAACATACATATGTGTGACGATACGAATGGCTTAGTTTCTAGTGACCCTACTTGCTGTGCCAGCGGTCGCGGGTTCGATTCCCGCTGGGGGCATTCATTTATGTGATGAGCCCGAATGTTTGTATTCCAGTCATGGGTGTTTATATTTATAATATGTATGTATTTAAAGTTATATATGTGTAGTGTATCAAATATCTGGTATCCATAACTCAAGCCTCGTAGCTTACCATGGAACTAGATGGTGCTGTGTGTTAATGTCCCAACATATTTATTTATTTATGGATATAGGAACAAACATGTATGTATGTATATATGTCAAAGACATACATACATGTTTTGTATTGCTGACGGTGTGTTCATAAATATACGTATAAATTAAACACGTAACTCTCCTTATAAGCTTAGCCGCAGTTGGATAACATTAAAAACACTTCGATCACGAGTACACGATCACTAAACAAAACCGGAGTGATAGCTAATTCCTATTACATACTTGATCCTTAGGGCATTTTGCGGTCTAGGGGATATTAAAAACGAAAAATAAGTACAGAAAGTAAAAATAGGAGATAGTTACTTCAAAATTCTTTCCTAAATATGTGTGTTCTTATATAAATGTAGATTAAGCCATAAAAGTAATCTCGAGTATATAATATTATACTGTCTGTATGCTATCATTTGTGAAACAACGTTGGTAGCAAATGATGAGAACACAAGCCAATGTATTCACCTGAGCATTCTGAATTACGTCACAATCCCGTCTCGAGGGTAATGGAGCGTCTTATGTACCTATATAAAGAAATACATGTACATACATACCTTTTGAAACTAGAGAAGAAGGAAAAATAAATCTTTAATTGATCGCAGTTAAATGTCCAATATTAAATTGTCTAGAGAACTTATCGAAATAAATGTTGTTTGTTTAGAACAGAGCTTACTACAGATATTACATTAGCGTCGGTTAATTAATATAAAAGTAGAAAGTTATACTAGTACAATACAAGGATTTTTCATCGGCCCTACATGAGTTATTGTTTTAATGTACTAATGTATTACTATATTTTTACAAATTATAGCCCCTTAGTTATTCTGATTTTTCAGCCATTTTACTGTAAAGATTCGTCAAAATCCATTCAGTAGTTTTCGCGTAAAAGAATAACAAACATATATACACCATCACACAAAACACAAACTTTCACGTTTATAATATAACTAGCGACTCACCCTCGCTTCGCTCAGGTACGTTTTGACGCTTAATATGGAATAAATAGTCGATCGCTTGCTATGTGAAAAATAAAAACAAATCTATTCAACGGGAACCGTACATTTTTTAGGGATAAAAAGTAACCTCTGTGCTATTTCAGACTATAATCTATTTCTGTGCCAACATTTCATCCAGATTCTTTCAGCTGTTCTGGTATGTTTGAGTAACAAACATCCATCCATCCAAATTTTCGCATTTATAATGGGATTTACCCGTAATTTTGTATGTGTGAGGTTATAATTTGTGTTACTAATAAAGTATATATTTTGTAACTAATAAAGTAAAAGTATAAGCCTTTGCTGTTATTTTTGTTACATCTAGTGGAAGTTGGCCGATTATAAAAAAATATATGTCCAAAATTCCATCAAAATCATTGAATAATTTTGATGTCGGTGTATTTTTGTAGTACCTTATTTCTATGTAAATAGGCAAAGACAAAGCAGTTTAGTACTTTTTTCTTAACTTTTTTGATTCTGTCAACCGATTTTCTTTTTCAGGGTTCCGTGTCTCTAAAGGAACCCTTATAGGAGCACTTCGTTGATTTCGTTGTCCGTTTGTCTGTCTGTCTGTCCGTCTGTCTGCAAGACCCTTTTTCTCAGGATCGTGTATCAACTTGACATTAATATGAAATACTCAAGTCTGCAATCTCTTGGTGTTGTGAAAAAATCAAATTTTTAAGTCAACGCAATCAAAAGATACAGCTGTTGAAGTCGTATATTTTGCTTATTTGAGTTGCTTCCCATCAACCTAGAATCATGAAATTTGGCAAGAAGCAATATCTTACAGCACAAGTAAAGGAAAAAATCCGAAAGCCATTTTGTAGTTATATCACAAAAAAATTTTTTGCGATTATAAACTTATTTTAATGTTTCATGCTACGGAACTCTCAGTGTGCGAGTTAGACTCGCGCTTAGCCGTTTTTTTGTTTAGTAGCTACTGATGAGCTTTAATGTTATCAATAAAAAAATGGAAAAAGTTAGTTTTTTGTATAAATGGATAAATTCTATTCATATATTGTTTTCCTCAAATCGAATTTTGAACACTAGGCAAACACTACTTTATTTATATATAAGCGTTAGGATAGAACACGTTTAATAAGAATCAAACAACCAAGATTTTATAATAAAACAGTCTCATTTAAAAATGTAATTTCACTTAATTTTATCTCCAACAACGTCCTCCATAGTAATCATACTTATGCGTCGTTTTAAAAAATTAATGTCTTCAAGCTCAATTACGCATTCGTCGGCAGCATTTGCTTTCATTAAAGTTACTAATGAAATAGCCATTTAAAGATTCTTTAGTAATACTAGACTTTTACCGCGAGTTTAACTGTTAAAAGAATCGTATTTTTTATTTTTTTTTATTAATTTAAATACCTCTTTTATTGTAACTGTCACTTAATATTTTAATAACCAAAAAAAAGTTATTATTTAGTATTGTAACAGCTCTTTCTAACATCCCACAGTTTGGCACGGGCCTCCTTTCAATACGAAGGAGATCGGGCCATAGCCCACCACACTGACCAAGTGCGTGTTGACGAACTTCACATGTCTTTCGGGAACTTGCTAGGTTATTTCAGACATGTAGGTTTCCTCACGATGTTTTCTTTCATCGTAAGTGATAATCATATTGAAAATGATTCGCACATGAAAACATCAGAGATGCGAGATCCGGGATTTGAACCCGATTCACTTGGTTTCCCAAGCAAATGCGTTACCATTGGGCTATTTAGTCATGAAATCTCAAAAACCCTATATTTATTTAGTTTACTGAATTATACAATAACAATATAACAGCAATAGTGAACTCGTCTCAACTTTATTAGGCTTAATTTTCGAAAAATCTCCTCTTGTACCCGGCTAAAATAAATAGGTAGGTACTCTAGTTACAATAATAAAATGGTAAAAACCATGACCGAACAACGTACCGGCATAGTTCATGTGCCAGAGAAAGACATAATTACTTTTATTTTATACTCGCTCACTCACTCGACTCACCCTCGCTTTGCTTGGGTTCGCCCCTAGGTTGCTTCCCATACAAACTTTCATTTCTATTTTCACCCCCTTAAGGGATGATTTCCGGGATAAAAACTATCCTATGTCCTTCCTAGGGTCTGAAATTATCATCTTACCTTTCATCTAAATCGGTTCAGTAGTTTCCTATTCGGAACAAACAAACAAACAAATCTTTCTTCTTTATAATGTTAGTATAGATAAAAATCAACACACCCTTATCAGTTATAGAAGATTAATAAATTTCTTTAATAAGTCTTTACTATAAACTTATCGAAACCGAACCATTAAAAAATTATCTAATGTGGTAATTTAAAGAGCAGCTCTTTTGTTCATTATATAAGTTGCATATTATCTATATCTATACATATAATAAAATTGTAACTAAGCCGAATCTGTACATTAAATATTTTTTGGAAAATCTTATTGAAATAGACATTATTATCGATACAGAGGCCGTTCTACAGTTTTTAGAATTTTTGTCTATCTGTCTGTCTATCTGTCTGTCTGTCTGTTACCACATCACGGAAAAACCATTGGAGAGATTTTGATGAAATTTGGTATGATGATAGCTGGTTATCCGGGTCAACATATAGGATACTTTTTACTGCGGGAAAATATCTTATCTCTGAGAAATCCATACTAAACGTTAAAACCTAAATAGGGACGAACCCGAGCGGAGTCAGGGTGAATCGCTAGTGCTAAATAAAATTAGCAAAAATGAGTGCAAATCGATACAAGTAGCAAAATTTCAACGCAGAACTCACAAATAACAATAAAAAACAATGAGAAGATTACTTTATAATTCACCTTTCTCTGTAATTGTAGTGAGGGCCAAGTAAACGCCTAGAAACACCCGAGAACAGCGGTTACAGGGTATCGGTTCACACCCCTAAAATAAATTCGCAACCTTATCAGCCCTGTAGTCAGGGCCGCAGTAGTCGGCGCACAAACGATGTTTAGTATGACCAAATATATTTTTTTGTTAATGATCTATCACTACATAGTAGAAAACGAATAAGATTTTGATGCAGTTTTTTTAATAGATATAGTGATTCAAGAGGAAGCTTATATGTATAATAAATACATGCATAATATAGTAGAGAAACACTGATAATTTTGGAGGTTTCTTATGTGATGTTGTAAATAAACACATTTTTCTACGCTTACGAGGTAGATCAAAATAATGTGCTATAGTATGGTACACATTAAAAAGGTCTACAAAAAAGTTCGTGATGGCAAATATTTATCTCTTAAGGATAACATACTATATCCAAGCTAGGGACGAACCCGGGCGAAGCGAGCATGAGTCGCTAGTTTTTCATATAACTGCAAGTTTACTTCTAGAAAAAAAAACCAAGCATTGGTACTATGAAACACGTTGCTTGTATATTTTAACCAGGAGAATAAAATTGCAAATTTTACATAAATATCTTATTTAGAATTGAGTTAAAGTGGGAAGTATAACTGAAAATATTTTGTGTAATACACGAGAACTTGAAAAAAATGGGAAAATAAATATATCAATACGGAAATAGGGACTCGATAAAAACTACGTTTTATAAACTGTATTTGTAATTTAAATTTTGACAAATAAAAAGTGACATTATAAATTTGCAATTAAAATGGTTAACATTAATATGAAAATGTTTGTTTCGTCCGCCGCCGGCCTTATGAGGCAGCTTTACAAACGGAAATGCAATTATTTAGTAAGAATCAAGGCAAGTGTCGCTTTACAGAAGGGTTTTGTGGTGCTGATATTTCAACAAGTAGTATCTTTTATATAATTTTTTTAAGTAAATATAAAATGTTCACACTATAATATACGAAAAACATATACGGTAAGTCCGGGACAGTTGCCTATAGTTTTAAAAAACGATCAATATTAATTATATGTGTAAGATACTGCATAAAATAAGTATAGTTTATTTTAATTCCATATTTACTTATGCCATTCAGATTAAATTTGGAACTATTGTGTAATATATTCTAGATTAAAAAATGTTTTTTAAAAATAATAGGAAATAGACATCTTACCCAGACATGTGGGTTAGTTACCTATAAATGTAAGGGATAGGTATAGTACGAGTAATTAATGAATAATCAGACGTACTTTGCTTAGTGACGCAAAAATCCTTTTTTTTATGCATTTATACATACTACCTATAGATGTACAGGTGGTTATGTGGGACTCACCTGCTAGAAAAGCCAGTACTACTCACTAAAATCCAACAAAACCTCCCCCGTCTTAATGGGGCACCCCGACGGCAGATCTGCCGAAGCAGACTACAACAACCGTGAGGTTGCTCCCACGATCCACTCTGCCGTCAGAGAAGTACCAAGAGCAACCATATGGATTAGGTCATAATCCACCACGCTGGCCAAGTGCGGGTTGGCGGACTTCATAATGTCTTTCGAAAACTTGCTAGGTTCTCTCAGATATGCAGGTTTCCTCGCGATGTTTTCCTTCACCGTAAGGCAAGTGGCAATCATGTTTGAAATGATTCGCAGATGAAAATATCACAATTGCGAGACCCGGGATCTCACTTCACTCGCTTTCCCAAGCGAGCGCGTTACCCACTGGGCTACCACTGCCTTAATTAGCGTCCGGATGAACTGCCGAACGCTAATGAGCTCCCCCACCACGACAAGTTGAACGCACGTTGGGGGGAACCAATTAATATACTGGGCATCTAACCCCAAAATATCTTTGGGCATCTCTCCCGATCATTAGAGAGAGATGCCTATCGACTCTGAACACACCCTAAAGTCTTTACAATACAAAATGGTGAATTGTTAACAAAACAAGATCACAATGTTACATTATGAAACAATTTAATACTACTTAACTAAAGAATTTAGGGGGGAAAAAAATACTGCAAACTATCTCAAAGTTTATATTCTAACGTAAAAGTTAACTACACTTATCTTATTTTACAAATTAACACCAAAATATTAATTTTAAGTAATATGTTTTTGTGTAAAAACTTCCACACTGACATTGACTGTCGACTGACATGATATGGACGCGTTCCGAATCACGCAACATTATGAATTTATTAGGCGTCTCTCCCTTATGGGCATCTCTCCCGGACTTACCCTAATAAAAAATAAGTTAAGTTAAATAAATAACGATTTGAAAATATTTTAATTAATCACCAATTAAGAATGAATAAGAAATAAGTAAGCTCAATTAACGAATTTATATCTCAGTTCTGTTAATATATTTTGGAAAATAACAGATTTAATAACGTTTAATATACATACACTTGTAACTATATCCTATTTCGTTAACTGAGCACTTATTTATGTGGCGACCATTTGTAAATTTTCACTTTATGTTGTTCTCATGTTTCATGTCTTTTGTTTCATGTCTCTTTTGAGAATAACTTCTTAAAAGCTAAGAATTCATGAAAAAAAAAGAATATAATTATTTTAAAAACATTAAAAAGAATAGAGATAAAAATAACACCATGTATGTATCTATACACATGGTGTTATTTTTATCACGTAGTAGCCAGTAGGTCATTAAATAAAAGCGTTTCTCCATTAAAATCGTAGTCGTAAGAAATATTCGAAAAGCTTTATAAAAACCATAAACTCAAGATGGAATAGTTGAAATTAAATTCGCACGAAAACATAAAGACGCCTCGGGATATAAAAATAAAAGTGCTTCCCTTTATTTATTTACGATCCTTTACGTTAGGATTTTATACTTATGTCTTCACAAGAAAAACAAAGGATAAGAGAAAATTTCCCCCAAGCTATTTAAATTGAATTATATATAATAAATAAGTTTTTACGTAGTAATATCACTGTGTGTATGTTATAGTATGAATAGTGTAGAGGAGTATGATCTTAATAGACTGAGATCATGACTTTTGGTCGATAAACATTAAGTCTTTCTATCAAAAATTCTTAGTAAAAGCTGAGGTTTGAGTGATTTTGACGGTAATACCCGTCTTGTAAGCCGTTAAGTACATTAGGCCATTTCCAGTTGTTTCAGAAATATTAAGTAAAGAAAAAAAATAACTATTATCTATGTAAAAAATCATCTATACATATATATATATATATATATATATATATATATATATATATATATATATATATATATATATATATATATATATATTAAGTAAAACCTTTGCTTATTTCTTTTTAAAACTGTCAAAGGTTGTTTTAAAACAATTCATCTGAACTTCACTGTCAAACTCGAAACTTTGTTATGAGAAAACTTCGAATAACGAAACAGATTTTTTCACAGCGACCTCTTTCAACATCTGTTAGAATATAAATATTTTACGTCTGTGCTATTTTAACTTAAATATTTTGAATTACGTATCAATAATACTAAAACTTACTTATGTCACATTAAAAAAAAATCAGGTTATCGAGTCAGTTTTCTACGCTTTCTTTCTAAGGTATCGAAAGTAGTATAAGGAGTTTAAACGGGGAGACTACAAAGAGACCGTTTGATTTCTTTTATATGTATGTATTTATATGTATATATATGTGTATATATATATACACATATATAAACACACATATATATATATATATATATATATATATATATATATATATATATATATATATATATATATATACCACTTGCCTTACGGTGAAGGAAAACATCGTGAGAAAATCTGCATACCTGAGAAAACCTAGCAAGTTTTCAAAAGACATGTGAAGTCCGTCAACCCGCACTTGGCCAGCGTGGTGGACTTTGGCTAGATCCCTCTCGTATTAGAGGCAGGCCCGTGTCCAGCAGTAGGACGTTAAAAAGAGCTGAATACAGTACAATATATTATATGAATATACAAATAACATAAGTACAATGATGATCTTTAGACGACAGTATGTAAATCGTGAGTAATTTATATTTCACTCTTAAAATGTACAACAAGATAAGTTCAGATCGTAAAGAACAGCCGGGACAAGAGATATTTGAGTTGGCGAACAGAAACGACCCGGCTCTCAGTAAATAAGTTGAGTTTACGAAAAAAACTTGGCTTAGGTGACGACTTTGCGAGTCGCTTGTTCTTCTATTTGTCTTTTACGAGATTGTCCTTAAACTTCACAAGTTATATCATTCTTGCTTATATTTAGAAGGAAACAGGTTTATTATAATACTAGTGGCCAATCTTAGCTACAATTGTTTACTACACACTGCGCATTCTGTAGTATTTTTTTCTATAGGTATACTAAGTTATGTACTGGAGCAAACAGCATTCTACACTCCCCATTACTTTTATTATTTCAGCGAAATTTACCTCGATCGGTGGTTCCGTTACTGCCTATTTAACTATCCTACGGGAACCATACATTTTTCCGGGATGATATATAGCCTATAGCCTTCCTCAGTTAACGGGATATCAAATGCAAAAAGAATTTTTCAAATCGGATTAATAGTGTCTGAGACAAACAAACAAACAAACAAACTCTTCAGCTTTATAATATTAGTATAGATTTATAAATTTATATTTCAGATAAGAAAGAGTATGATAGCGAAAATATAAATATGATAGCAAAAACATAAAAAAAAAACATATTTTACAAAAGTCAATCACAGAAGCCAATGCAAACATTTATAAGTTGAAGTCGAAGCCGAAGGTATTATAGTTTCAAATTACAAGATTCTAGAAATTCAATCTGAGATGAAATATGATACCTTACACTACGAGTACATACCTGTCTTTGTTATTTGCTTCTCAACTTTCTTTATGAGTATTAATGCTGAGTACTTTTTTAAGCTTTATTTTAAAGTTAGTAAATGCAATTATCGTTAAAACTTACATACTGTACTATATTTTTTCGAATTTTAGAGAGTTGCTATTAATTACTTTGACAATTTAAACTAGTCATGTAGAAAATTCTAATAAAATATAAAGTATGTTATCTCTCTAATAAATAAAATAAAACAGCCTTTATTACTGAGAATATTACATATTATGTAGACATTTTATATAGGTACTAATTCTTAATTATTTAAAAAATTAAAAAAGAAAAAAATTTGGGGTCTATGGACCCCCGGTCGGAACGAAGCTACTTTCGCTTTTTGGTAGACGTTTGCTATACAGCCATTATAATTTATATTATAAAATATCAAGTTGATAGAGTTCAATTGAAAAATTTACAATGAAATATATTTTTTATGCATAAAATAAATAATGATAAATTTAAACACTGAATGATCTGAGATAATTAAGTTAATAACAAATAAAAATTTAAGAACTATATAAATCTTATTTTATTAATAATATTTTTGTTTTGTTTTAGAAATAAACATTAATTATTTACTATATTTAATTATTATTTACTATAATTAATTAAAAATATAAATAAAAGTTAAAAAAAGCCGAAGAGAAGAGAGCCGTCGAGTCTTTCGGCGCACGGGAGAGCTGTGTGCGGCGGTGTATATAGTTCATACACGGCTGTAACTATAGCAAGAAGTGTAGGAAAAAAATCTTATTACAGTTTTTTCGAGCGTGTAACGTGCGATAAGGAAATTTGTTTCAAAAATTACAATAACCGCTACTTAAATTATAATGTCTCTTATCTGTTTGCCTCTTGGCAAAAGCCTCCTCTAACTCTCTCTTTATTGGATTCTACCCTTTGTTACTCTTCTTCAGTAAGGGCCCACTGTAAATTTAATTTCATCTGCCTATCGTCGGTGCTATCTGCCTCTATTTCTTTTTGAGTATCTAATAACAATAATGTAAATAATTAGAAAAAACAATATAATGAATAGCACCAAAGCAGTTTTTTTTATAGTCAAAAGCAAAATATGTACTATGAAACTTAAGTACGAAAGTAATTGTTCAAGTGTAAGGAAATGATCCGAATGAAATTTAATTTTAAAATAAATTTACAATCCATTTAAATGTACACCGTGAGCTAACATTTCTTAAAGATAAGCTCTAAAGATTCAAGTTCCAGATATCAATAACTTAGCAGAACATAAGCCACAATGGGAAATGGTTTATTAAATGAATTTACTCTGAAGTCTTGCCTTTGAGCCTTTGACTCAAAGAAATGAGATAGAAAGTAATACGAACTCAGTTAAATCCCTTTTGTATATAGTATTAATAGGAATTCTAAGTGAATTATTGAAATATATTGTAACTAGTGATTCACGCTCGCTTCGCTCGCGTTCGTCCCTAGGTACGTTTTCACGGTTGTTGTTGTAGCTTGCTACTCCTAAGATATTTATTATTATTTTTTTTAATTTAATTATAATTTATTCTTTTAAATAGATTTTTTTAAATATTTTTGACAAAAAAAAATGTACACAATTCAAGACAACAAATCATTTTATTATATAGTCATGATTTCGTGTTGCAAAACTATTTTTAAATTATCTAAAAATCCTTCGAGCCGGATTTGGACCAGCGACCTATGGATATCAATTTTTGACCAACTACAGTCCACCGCTCTACCAACTGAGCTATCGAAGGTGTTACGATTTCGGCTTCTCGTGTAAACACTTCTTAAAGATAATATTATAAATTATATTGATAAATTATTTAAACTAGTGATCGCCGCGTGGTTGAAAATCAACCACAATTCATTAAGTTATATATTTATTGTTTTGCGTATATTACAATATTTATCTATTCTCAATTTGACCTCAGACTTTAACAATCAACAAAAGAGTATATATGCGTGTGTGTGTCAAATACATGGTAGTGTGTGTTATGTTTTTATTATTGATTTAATGTATTTTTTATGCATAATTTTAAAAGAATATTAGCATTCTGCACTCCTTCTCTATAAAAACTATAAGTGTGGGAAATTTCATACTCCACCATCCGCGCAATTTTCGTAAAAATGGGTACAAAGTTTTTGCTTCACGTATTAATATATAGATAATATATTAAAATTTCGTTGCATATTATATTTACAGATTTTATTAAAATAATAATGAATATAATAATGACATAACAATAAACAGCAAATACAAAGCACACACATATAATTAATATGTCCAGCTGACCAATTTTTGGTAGAAATGGCCATTCTTACTGATGTTTTACCATTGGCGCCGTTGAAATAAAATTTCAATGCAATTTTTCTTAAAGTCTAGTAAGATGACTATCCAACAAAATACACATAGTCGAGTGCGATTAGGTTTATACCTGGAAACCCAGCTAATAAATATATGAACGAATTTGCTTGATTTTGGATTTTCTGAATTTCTTATACTAAAAACCAAAAAGTCTACCTTTTGAAATCTTCCGCTAATGTTTTTTAACGGTTTTCCAATGAAAATGATGCTACTTCTAGTACATTCCTTTTACAGCTATATTTATATATCTTATGCAACAAAAGACACAGCAAAGATTGATATGAATTTCTTCATCCAATAATTATTTTGACTTGACTCAGATTCAGGACATCATAATCTGCTGTTATTTTTGAAGCTGTGTCTGTAGTCTGTACATGTAAGCCCTTACCATAAAACTAACGATGTTCCAATATAAATATTATATACATCTTGAGTTTATAACATTTCTTTCGGGCTAACTTATTTATCTATCTATATTAAAAATAAAATATTTCCTAACAACAGTCCCTTAACGCGCCCAGTTTGTTTGTAGCCTTAAATAATTTGTAATGTATATCGAAATCTAGGTTAACTGGTAGTTCCTAATGAAAAGCTAACTTGACCGTGTTTTCACGCAACACAAAATATATCAATTGCGATTCCACTGCTACTATTGATTTTTCCGTTCTTCAGTAAAATGTGGAGTAAAATGTGATATAAACTAGCAACTTAGTAAAACTCTGCTTTTGTACGAAGGCGACATCTTGCAGAACAGGACATCTTATTGTCTATATTTTTCCATATTTCAAATATTGAAATACCGTATTTCTTATAAGAATTTAGTTAAAGTGTCATAGGGGAAACCTATTGTTATTATATAAAAAAAAATGGGCACGTGTAACCTTTATGTGCGGTTAAAGTAAAACTTCTTTGGCAAATATCGCAATTAAATTAAAACAAATTAATAATTATTAAATAAGGCATATTACAATCATATATTTATAGAATATCATATGGAAAGAATATAATATTATATAATATCATTTTTCAGACAAATAACAACGGTTACCATGGCAACAATTAATCATGTATTCTATCTCTCTCTCGCCGGCTTAATCTTATATATTTTTGTGTTTGTCTCTTTCTAGTGTCGCATTTTCGTTTCATCAAGTTTCAAAACATAATAATTCTAAAGATTTCACTTCAAAAATCTAAGTTTTATCAAATAGAATTAATAAATCGATTATACTAACATCAACAACAACATAAATCCCACTTTCTAAGAAAAAAACTATTAAACTTATTATTATAAATTCATTGCAAACGGTATTCTTGAAAGTACAAACCGAGTAGAAAGTACAAATTAATAATTTTCATCTTGCCGCAATACTTACTATCCGTGGAATAAAGGTTATAACTTATAAATAAAATTCATGTAATATCCGACGCCACAGGTTCATATAACAGACATTATTTGCACTGTTAGATTCAATATGCATAGAAATAAAAGCAACGGTATCTATATCCTGTCGGAAATCCCATAAACATACATTAAGCAAAATTCAACCTTATAATCCTAACATTAAGATTTAAGATGATTTTTGAAGAATTATTAAAAATATGAGTCACGTTTATTTTCCATCGCTGTCCCCTTTCTTTTGAAAAGCAGCGAATGATGTCTTTTGACCTTGGATACTATTGAAAAGTTCGCCGTAAGCTGCATGTGGTGATGGAATTTTTAATAGCGCCCAGTCGTTTCACGTTATGACAATTTTCGTTTATTGTTACAGCACAATAGAGCGATGTCGCACGGCCGTTCCAGATTAATTGAACGTGAATTTTTAGCACTATGTTATTTTGTTTCAATTTTATCATTGTTGGACTTTCTGTAGTAAAATATTTCTGTACATTTTAACCAGCTTCAAGTATAGCTTCCAAATACAGGCTAATTCAGAACCTTTAATTCTTGAGTTATCATTTTTATGTATGTATGTTTAGGTAAAGTTTTTTTGATCACACGCTTTACTTATTCCTTTTGCGTTAGGTTTCAAAAAATTCTGATTAGGTATTTATTATAAATATAGGGAAATAATTTTTTACTCTTTGGCGTATTAAAGTGAATTTATCTAAATGTTCGACCGACTTCAAAAGGCATTTTAATATCGATTTTCAAGGTTTTTGTCTAATATATTCGCCCATTGTGAACATTTTTTTTTCCAATTTTCATTTTTTAATGAATTAAATTTACATCATGGTTGTTCAATGTCCCCATATAAACTATAAAAAATTAAAGAGTGCGTGTATGAATGTGTACACGCACGAGAAGTAAAACTTCTATTGGTTACCGGTACTCTTTATGAAATTCAATTTATGTTTTAAATAATTAGGATAGGTGAGATACTAAAAATAACGCATATTAGGCATATTACAATCATATATTTATAGAATATCATTTAAAGAAAGAATATAATATTTATATCATTTGTCAGACAATAACAACGGTTACCATGGCAACAGACGTTCGCCTCGTACACTTATAATATTGTGTATCATTTATCAGACAATAACAACGGTTACCATGGCAACAATCGTACGTACATTTTTGCGTAACGCATTCACCAAGTTACCCCCAAAGTCAAGCGTGCGTAAAGAAGTTTTACTTCAAAAAAATACCTCTCCACTCCTTAAGCTGGAATAAGTATTTTTAAAAGGATACCTTAGCAATAAGTAGTTCACGGCTTCAACTAGGCACTTAAACGAAGTGAGGGTAAGTCGCTAGTATTGAACAGTCCATATGGTGACTGACCACGCACCATATCGTGCTAATTTAGTACCAAGGCTCTACGATGTTCATTTATAAGCGTCAGTTTTTAATGCAAAAAAGGTTCATCTATGTATGTACATATATATAAAAAGTCGATGTGTGTATGTAAGTTCCATATAGACTCCAAAACAGCTGGAGTTATTTTGATGAAATTTTCAGGCAATCTTCAGATAAGCCTAGCAGGTGATATGTGAAGTTTGGTAACGATCTAAAGTTTAAACGCGGGCGAAGCCGCGGATACTGCTAGTATTAAATACAATTAAATCAAAATATGTATATTCCGTTCAAACAGAATTGTACAAGTAATTTTGAATAGTCAATTAAGCATTAAAATTAAATAGGTATATTTCGTTACATTTAATTTAAATGAATATTTTAATGAAGCTTATAAACGGATGCAAATATGCAATAACATGTTAACCCACAAAAATAAGAATATTATTTATTTTCACAAACACATTCTCATTTTGATCTAAGAACGATTTGCAATAACGTTTTAAATAATATAACCCGTGCTTTTAAAAACGCATACGTTTTTAAAATGTTAAACCACAATGATCTTTTAATAATTTTACAAAGGTAATTCAAGTTCCTTTTACATTGATTTACATTTGCAAACACATAGCGCCATCAAAAAAGATAACTAAACGTATACATATCCGAAATAATCATTTATATCAATAAAAATCGTTTAATTTCTATCAAATTGAATATATTGAGGTATAAAAACTTTATACTCAATTTTCTCAAAATGGCAGTTTTGTGGCTTGACACAGTATTGCAAATATTAAATTATTTAACAGCCCTCAATTAATATCTATCAATACATAAATAAATCAGTTATAGCGTCTTTGATAGCATCAATTCAAATTATCCTCAAGAGACAGCTCGACTAGCTCTTGCAATTCGCATAGACATAAAGCGGGAAATCCCCTAATTAGAGCTACATTCAGCACACTGCACTGATTACTTGGTATTGAGATCAACTAGTTCATTCTTAGTACCTATAGCGCTGCTTCCATTGGAG
This sequence comes from Fabriciana adippe, assembly GCA_905404265.1. NCBI lineage: Eukaryota > Metazoa > Arthropoda > Insecta > Lepidoptera > Nymphalidae > Fabriciana > Fabriciana adippe. The sequence goes on from FR989993.1 coordinate 3,505,829, forward strand.
TGTAGGATTAAAATATTATACTACTTGTTTTATCAGTAAAATATCAAAAGATTGTGGTAGCCCAGTGGTAACGCGCTCGCTTGGGAAACCGAGTTAAGCGGGTTCAAATCCCGGATCTGGCACCTCTGATATTTACATATGCGCATCATTTTCAACATGGTTACCACTTGCCCTACGGTGAAAAAAAGTATTGTGATAAAACGTGCATATCTGAGAGAACCTAGCAAGTTTTCTAAAGACATGTAAATTCTACCAACTTGCACTCAGCGCAGTGGATTACAGCCTGATCCCTCTCGTACTGAAGAGCCCATGCTCAGTAGTGGGACGTTAAAAAGGACTAAATACAAAATATCAAATATTGAAAATATATAAATGAAATTAAGAATTTTAGTGCAAGTCGCACTTAATTTTAGAATATCATTTTCGTAGATAGATCGTAAAATACCCAGAATTCATCTTCCAGATTCAAAATCCATTCTTTAAATAATACTTGAAATAGATTTCTAGAAATTAATCTCATACCGTTTCTATTTAAATAAGTTTATCCGTTAAGTGGAGAAAAGCAAGCAGACAAACAGACTGCGCTACTTTCCCATTTGTAATTAAGATAAATAAACAATAGTTGCTATATATCGCATGATCTATGGACCGGAAGCTTAACCTCTCTCGAAGCCTACAAGGCATCCCATGACGTGAGATTAATTAGGTTACGCTTTTTCACTAACATCAAAGACGAGTGTCTTATTTACGTAAGTGTATAACTATACTTATTTTTACAGAATAACTACTTACGTACTAAATAATGTATTTTTATAATAATGCTATTATACTAGCGACTCACTCTTGCTTCACTCGGGTTCGATTCTAGAAGAACAAAGACAAATCTATCCCACAGAAACCGTACGTTTTTCCGGGATAAAAAGTAGCCTATGTGCTATTCCAGATTATAACCTATCTCTGTGCCAAATTTTGTCCCGATCCGATCAGCCATTTTGGCGTGATTGAGTAACAAACATCCAAACATCTAAACTTTAACATTTATAATATCATATTATGTACATACTCGTATGTAATTTATTACAATAACAAGAAATTACTAAAATATTAATATAACATATTTTGTTACTTTAAGTATGTATATAAAAATGTGTTATTTTTATTAAAAATGTCCTAAAATTATATCAAAAGAGTGGTGGATTAGGCAGTTTTATGCTGACAAGCTCAACCATTTCAAAAGTTACGAGTAAGCTTGATAGTTTGGTTAAGGAAACGTATTGTTGTGACGACCGCGCATTGTACAAAATTTCTTGGTTTCCTGTTTGCTTTATAATTCTCAAAAGAGGTAACTGGAAGCTTTTGCCGTACTCTGATATAAGAAAATAAATAATGCAATACAGTTTTGTTACTGAAAATAAAAGGTAGCACAGTCTTGAGTTCAGTTTTTAAATATTTTTCTTCTACTTTGTACCTAAATATCAAAACATGTATAATATTTTTGACATTTACATGAAAATAACAATAGGTTTAACTATATTTAGACATTTAGACCCTCAGACACTTAGCTACTTAGACTAAACTTAATGGAGTATACTGCAATTTGAATGGACACAGTCACGATCATGTACCCAATAGTATCTATCATACACAATTATAGAGTAAGGAGAAATAGACGCATTGAATACATTCAAACTAACAGATTTTTTATATAATATTAAGATATGTTTGCTTTTAAATATATAATGCCGTATTTAAATATGAAAAATGTATGTATTGTTAGTATATTACGAGACGAAAATAGGCAAATAGTAATTTAATATTTTTAAGCCAATATTGGCCTTGAGTGAAGTTTGTATCGGACCGTTCATATACAGATAGTTATTCCAACTATTAGAAGTTAGTATTTACTACTACAGCTTCAGAGGTCCCAATTTCGAGTTTCGGAGCAGACTAAGAATAGTTATTGATTTTTTCTGTCAAAAAAATTCTAGTAATACCCCCGTGCCATTAAATTCCAAACATATACCTACATGCCCCTTGCCATATACGTAGATATATTAAGTGTAAAAGGATCTTACTTATGTTAGTCACGCGAGGATCAATCACAAGAATTTAATGAAACTTGGCATAATCGACCATGTTCTGAAATCACATATAAAAAATGTTATCCCGATTATGAATTGCCGTGGGGTTACGAATTTTAATATAATTTTAACAATAGATGGCGCTGCTCGAGAACATTGAAAAATGAAACATTTTTCACACAGGCAACACGTTATAATTAGGATAAGTATACGATATTTTTGTTCAGAGGCACAAGTTAAAAAAAAAAAAAGATTATATAAAAAAATATGTCTCTGCTATAATTTACTCTGTCCTAAGTTCACCGGTACCTGTAGGTGCGATGTAAGTCAATTTGTCCCCATGGCGGGCATCGCGGTAATCCAGTTCAAACTGGATCGATCGAGTTAGGTGTTACCTTGTGTACTAGATTAGTGCTGCTTTTAGATTAACACACTTTGGCGTATGGCGTTGTGTTTACACGAATTGTGAAGGAACAAATTTAGTATTTTAAGTTAAGTTTCCATATTACTTTATTTTGTGTAGTGTAGTTTTAAGAATTTAATTTAAGCACACTAAGTAGGGGTATGACCTATTTATTAGGGTAAGTCCGGGAGAGATAAGGGCGAGACGCCTAATAAATTTAAAAATTAAATTAATTAATGTTGCGTGATTCGGAACGCGCCCATAATACATCAGTCGACAGTCAATGTCAGTGTGGAAGTTTTTACACAAAGACATATTACTTATAATTAATACTTTGGTTTTAATTTGTAAAATAAGATAAGTAAGTGTAGTTAACTTTTACGTTAGAATATAATCTTTGAGGTAGTTTGCAGTGATTTTTCCCCTAAATTCTTTAGTTAAATAGTATTAAATTGTTTCATAATGTAACATTGTGATCTTGTTTTGTTAGCAATCAGCCATTTTCTATTATAAATGCTTTACGGTGTGTTCAGATTCGATAGGCATCTCTCCCTAATGATCGGGAGAGATGCCCAATGATATTTTGGGGTTAGATGCCCAGTATATTAATTAGTTTTCCCCAATGTGAGTTCACCTTGTCGTGGTGGGGGAGCTCATTAGCGTTCAGCAGTTCATCCGGACGCTAATTAAGGCAGTGCTAGCCCAGTGGGTAACGCGCTCGCTTGGGAAAGCGAGTGAAGTGAGATCCCGGGTCTCGCACTTGTGATATTTTCATGCGTGCGAATCATTTCAAACATGATTACCACTTGCCTTACGGTGAAGGAAAACATCACGAGGAAACCTGCATATCTGAGAGAACCTAGCAAGTTTTCGAAAGACATTATGAAGTCCGCCAACCCGCACTTGGCCAGCGTGGTGGATTATGGCCTAATCCATATGGTTGCTCTTGGTACTTCTCTGACTGCAGAGTGGATCGTGGGAGCAACCTCACGTTTGTTGTAGTCTGCTTCGGCAGACCTGCCGTCGGGGTGCTCCATTAAGACGGGGGAGGTTTTGTTGGGTTTTAGTGGGTAGTACTGGCTTTTCTAGCTGGTGAGTCCCACATAACCACCTGTACATCTACAGGTAGTATGTATAAATGCATAAAAAAAGGATTTTTGCGTTACTAAGCAAAGTACGTCTGATTATGCACTAATTACTCGTCCTATATCTATCCCTGACATTTATAGGTAACTAACCCACATGTCTGGGTAAGATGTCTATTTCCTATTATTTTTAAAAAACATTTTTTAATCTAGAATATATTGCACAATAGTTCCAAATTTAATCTGAATCGCATAAGTAAATATTGAATTAAAATAAACTATGCTTATTTTATATAGTATCTTACAGTATATAATTAATATTGATCGTTTTGTAAAACTATAGGCAACTTAAAGTTTGTATTTTTATACAAAGTAAGATATTATTGAGAACTGCTCTGAACAATGATATATACACTTATTGCGTGTATACGAGATATTTTTACCAATAACGATGTATCAATTCTTATTATACTCTTTTTACCAGACTGCGACAAAGCCCAAAGGACACTTTATTTGTCTCAGCAGTATATAGTTAGGTATGTATGTCCGATCCTATGTTCCCTTGTAATTACTAAATGGCCAAACCGATTTTGATGATTCATGGGTCGTTAGATTCGTTATGATAAAGCGAGTGCTATAGGATATATGAATATTATTAGAAATTAAAATGGCGGATTTCAGGTGCAAATTTGTGTCTTGAAATTTTTTTTTTCGTCCAAACCAGTTGTGTATCAAAATGATGGTTTTAGGAGATGATTATAAAAACATATACAACTTATTGTTTATATATAATTTAGCTTAACAAATTGGTTAATAAATGGTCAAAACTAAAACGCTGTAAATAAAAAAAAAGCAATCATGAGGACTGCCGACAGAAGTGAAAACTTAAAACTATAAACAAACAGTTGTTATTTTTGGATATTCAAATTAATTGTTTGATCTTCAATTAAAATTTGTAAATTAAAACTGTTTACATTTATCTGGTTTTGACATCTATCGGCACTCTGAGTATTAGCGTTAACACGTCACGTGACCATGTCGATGACTTACATGAATTTACTTCCCATCCAAACCTGCCTATAGATGTTTTCACTTCTATAATTTCCAAAAAAAAAACCGACTGCACAAAATTAAACTAAAAATATGAAAAAAAGTTGATGACGTAACATAGTATCATACAGTCCAAGACATACATACACGTAGCAAGGCTCGAAACAAGAATAATAACAAAGGCGTGGTCCATACAAATATAAAGAAAAATATACCCTTAAAAAGAATAAGATTAAGATTGAAAAGTTCTTTTTTTACTAAAAGCCTATAGTAAAAAAAGAAATAATTTGAAGGCAATTCAATATCTAATCAGACGCAGCTGTATTACCTTACAAATGATACGAATACCCAATTGTATGGTTATTACTTGTAATTCACTGAAAAAGTGTGCGAGAAATAGCCTATTATCACTCCTTATCCTGTATAGTTGTGACAATATTACCTTAGACAAAATAATGTTTAGAATTTTAACCCTTATTGCTATGTAATATAGGTTATAACAGCTTGCTCAAATAAGCTACTTAAACGTATATGTAAAAGGAAACATAGTACCTGCATTACTTTTAATAACTAGCGTTTCCTCACAGTACATTCGTATTTATAAGCATAGAAGACTAAGTATCGTAAAGTCTAATATCGCGCGGCAACCGACCAACGAACGTGTCTGAATAACGAAATCCACTTTCAGTTATGCTTTATTCGCGTAGCTACATACGTTTAGCCACACATTTAGTTTGGGTCACCTTTAAATGTACTATTTTAGACTCTATTTTTAGTTAAATAAGGATTATTTTACTATGAGTGAGAAATATGTCTTTACTAGTTACTCCACAAAAATTTTCCTTTTAGAGATTTATGCGTAGCGTATCTCGTCAATCGATAGATTTTGTTCAAACTTCGTTGTAGTACAAATTAATTATATAACTATGATAAAGTAATTTTTCTTTGTGGATTTTTGACATACAAATATCAGTTATGAATAAATTACTTTAAATGCCGAATCATAATATACAAACGCTTTAAAAATAATCAAAATTGTAAATAAGATAATGTGCATATTAAAAGATGTATTTACAAAATATTCTTTAATAATAAACTTGTACAGCACCTAATAACTAAGTGTACATTTGTTTTGTATATATATTTAAGTGTATTTGTAATTTCCTTTATTGTAAATAAATTATCTGTGGTCTATAATAAACTCAAGTTTATTATTAAAGAATATTTAGGGCTACTTAGTATGTTTGCTAAATTCCTAATGAGAATAATTACTACGAGTATTAATACTGGAAAAAGACATTAATAAATTCATTCAAAGTAAGAAAAAAAAACAAAAAAAAAACGTGTGCGTGTACTTACTTATGTACCCACCTAAGATGTTATACTTTTCGGCGTAACAAAATAAATATAGCTAAAGATTTCATCCCTCAAGTCATAACTCTCTGTTTGTAAAAGGAATGATATTCCATAATTAAATACGGCATATTAGGCATATTACAATCATATATTTATAGAATATCATTTAAGGAAAGAATATAATATTGTATATCTTTTGCAAGGTAATAGCAATGGTTACCATGGCAACAAATAGTTATTAGCTAACTTCATCATGTCGCTTTTTGGCTGTCGGTGTGCGCGCGCATCGTAAAAATTTTACTCTCATATTTTTTCCAAACGTCCCAAAAGAAATATAACTTTAAAAACTAGAAACATCTCAGTCAATATCGTATTTCATATACATACTTACTATAGTAGATAAATAAATTAATATGTTGGGACATTAACACACATCACCATCTTGTTCCATTGTAAGCTACAAGGCTTGAGTTATGGATACCAGATAGTTAACATACTACACATATATAACTTTTAAATACATACATATTATATATTATAAATATAAACACCCATAACTGGAGTGTACACATTCATGCTCATCACACAAATGAATCCCTCCAGCGGGACTCGAACCCGCGACCGCTGGCTAAGCAAGTAGGGTCACTACAAACGTGTTGTCAAATATATGTATGTATATATGTATGTATGCAGATATGTATGTACTTAGTTCACCTTATGTAAGTTATGCACATGGTAATATCTCAACTAAATCGTTAGAACTCGTGTTAAAATAACAGAAAGTAACGACCGTTATTTTGCAAACTCGATTACTCCCTCTTCGTAGCAGTTCTTTATGACTATCGTAAAATATACCCGATATGACTGTTTCCAAACAATAATCTAGCGAATATGAAACATTTCCCTTAACGTTTGGGGATGTAATAAGGTCGTAAGATGTGTTGAGTAAGTTATAGGGTGGAAACGAGGTAGAAGTACCTATAAAAGTACATATAGAAAGTGAAATGTTTTCGTATATGTTAAGTACTACTAATTAGTCTGCAATTTATTATACTTTTTTTTTTGAAATGAAACTTATTTAGAATCGTTGTGATTTGAAACACAATGAAACGAAAATGCGACACTAAAAAGAAACAAACACATAAATATATAGGATTAAGTCGGTGAGAGAATGAGATAGAATACATTGCCATGTTGCCATGGTAACCGTTTTCATTGTCTGACAAATATATAATATTATATTCTTTCGGTATATGATATTCTATAAATATATGATTGTTTTATTTTAATTGCGATATTTTCCAAAATATTTTTACTTCAACCGCGCGTAAAGGTTACACGCGCCCATTCAGCCATTATTTTACTTTCAAGGGAATTTCTAGTTTCTACCTATGAACTCTCTAACCGCTTGAGCTCCCTATATTTCTGTATCAATTTTATTATTGATGAATTAGTGAAAACATTCTCCTTAGTAACGAATATGGAACGACGATGAATCCAGGAATTATTATTAATATGTTAATCTGTTCTTAAAAAAATATGTGGTTTATAGTGTATACGCAAACGATAGTATAAATCTCTCACTCCCTCTCTCTCTCTCATAATTTGATTGAATGATAATTTGACGATTTGAGATCAAAGCATGGCTTTAAAGTATCTTACAACAAAGCCTGAAACTTGAATACGTTACGCTCCATAAGAGTACTAAGGAGTTTTTAGACTAAATAATTTAATTTAAATATGTATATTGGATACTAGCGACTTACCCTCGCTTCGCTCGGTTGCGTCCCTAGGTACGTTATATTTTTTTTTGAGCGAAACCCTAATTCTTTTTCTAAAATAAAAATAGTCTAAGTTACTCCTTATAATATCAGCTATTTGCCAGTGAAAGTCCCGTTAAAATTGGTCCAGCCGTTTCGGAGATTAGCCGGAATAAACAGACAGACAGACAAAAAATTAAAAATTGTGGTTTTTTTTTATAAGTACCGAATATAATTCCATATGCATTTAGTATAAAGCTGTTATTTTGACATTACAAACAGACACTTCATTTTTTTTACCTGTATAGATTTGAAATGACCATGATCTACGTTGATCATGTGCTAGTAGATGTTCTGGTTAGGGTTACTGCACCACACTGTCGAAATAATCAACGAACATAATCTAAATCTGATAATAATTAGATTTATCTCCCACTACGAAGGGGGAACGAACGTAAGGGATCAGTCGGTATATTTTTAAAATCCGCCATCTCGTCTAAACTTAATTTGTGGATCCAATTTCCTCGACGCTGCATCGATTATTGTATGGACATATTTTTTACTGGTTTCAAAACGATGGTATTTTGGATATGTTCAAAGTAACTTTATATATTTTAATACTTGCGATTTCAATAATGTTTTACTAGTAATCACCCGTGCATATCACCTGTTATATTTTGTACGTATTATGTATATTGTAATATATTGTTAATGTATATAAATTGTAAAAGTTTTATAACAATAACTTTACAATACAAATGTATAAAAACTTTGGAAGAAAAAAATAAAAACTGACTTCAAAAAAAAGCACTAAAAAGTAAAAAAATAACTGATTGGTAATTTTTATTTACTATAGATACCTAATCAGATATTTTCAAAGTTGCTGCCAGCCGGTACAAATCAAAGCATAGTAGTAGCAAAGTATGAAGACTGACAAACTAAAATTCGCTTTTTTTAGTAACACTAAAAATTCTGGCTGTAAAATCCGATTCTAACGTATTGTATCAAACAAAATGAAAACTACTGGGCCAAACTATGTTAGATTTTTATGGCACCAAATGGCAACTATTCCGCTTCAAACTAAAGAAGAATCACGTAAATCGGATTATAAATCTCGGCGTAATCGGTGTTCAATGTACATACATATAAAAAAAAAACCAATCGAATTGAGAACATCCTCCTTTTTGAAGTCGGTTAAAAATTCCATTGGATATTTCATTTTCATAAATTATGGGATAAATGTTTCATTACATTTAATGTTAAACAGGGTTCCTCATTATGTTTTTCTGTCATCTTTTTAACCATGGAAGTCAAATATTTAGTCAAATTTTAGCATGTTACTTTGGTTACGATACTTAGCGCAAATCCCTGTCAGTTGGTGCTCTGGTCGAAACATTATCAAAAATACATAACTTCAAATTCATTTAAATAGTTTAATGAAATAAAAAGATGACACTAAATTTACGTTTACGTAAATAGTGTTTTATAAAAGTTAAATTTGTAAAATTTTTACCAGATTCAAACTTATTCACCCCACAAACGGTACTTGTAACAAAAATTACGAATTTGTATATCGGAAATCCCCTTCCGATGTCAGGGGATTACTTAAACAAGAAATATTATTTACCCAATCCTACTATGGTTTTTAGATCACATTTATTCCTATTCAATAATAAAACTTTTAAAATGTGTGTGTTTTTGATTGTTATTTCTTTGCGCCTAAACGGCTGAACGGATTTGGATAAAATTTAGAATATGACCTGAAATTATACAAATGCTACTGTTAAAAATAAAACTTGCCACACAAATATATGCTAGCTATAAATATATACTAGCGACTCACCCTCGCTCCGCTCGGGTTCGTCCCTACTTACGTTTTAACGTTTAGTATATATTTCCCAGAGATGGGATATTTTTTCGCAGCAAAAAGTATCCTATATGTTGACCCGTATCAGCTATCATCATAATAAATTTCATCAAAATCCCTCTTTTGAATTTTCCATGATGCGGTAACAGACAAATAGACAGACAGATAGACAGACAGACAGACAGACAGACAGATTCTGAAAACCATAGAATCGGCCTCTGTGTCGATAATAATGTCTATTTCGATAAGATTTTCCAAAAAATATTTAGTGTACAGATTCGACTTAGCTACAATTTTATTAAATGTATAGATAGAAATATGTCACCGTAAAATTGTAAGTGCCGCTAGATTGTAATCTATCTCGCGAGATTATAAACTGTCGAATCGACAGTTTACAATCTCGCTAGATACATTGTAATCTAGCGGTGTTTACAATTTTACGGTGACATATATATTATACAAAATTTCTTTATAATATTGTGATTAAGTTTCTGCCCGTGGCTAAACTCAAAAACTTTCTATTCTTTAAGATTTCCGTCCTTTTTATTCAGAACCAAAATTTTATTAAAACAATAAAAAAGCTCATAAATTATTAGCTTAATTGTGTTAAGTTTCATCAAATTCGTTTAATAACTTTTTAAGTAACAAAACTTTAATCATTCAGAGTCATTAAAACATTTATAATATAAGGATTATTGTGTTCTAGAACTCGTAGTACCCAACACTATTGCAGCGAGTCGCGGGTGTGGAGTACGTAAGCATTGTAATGTAAATATTTGTAAAAGGCTCGGCAAATGCTTTCTGAATAAATATATGATCGTAAAAATATATAGATAAATATTTATGTTTAAGTTGAATATTAAAATCAATTTTTACATAATATTAAATGAGCCATTCTGGTATAGTATCTATATAGTATATTTTATTTTGTGTATCTCGAAAACGGCTCTAACGATTTGGATCATTTTTTTTTATTTACATAAGGTTTTGCTTTTTAAGTTTGTCTATGTGTTGTTTTTCATTTTCAATTTTTATGTCTATCTCGAAAAACGCTGAGCTAAGCTATGTCGCCCAGATACTCTACTCTTTTTCGTCGTATCGAAACTTTTGTGTGAATTTCAGATGACAATACAATCGTCAGCCATTTTTACCATAGAGCTAATCTAATGATAGAGCCAGGGGATGGATAGTAGAAATATTAATCAATTATCTCAAATTACCAGTAAATACAAAATAAACCTAAAGTGAATGAATGAACCAAAACCCATAGAGGTTTTTGGTTCATTCGTTCATTTTAGGATACACTACAGTTATTCAAAAGAGTCGTTTTTATTGAAGTTATACTTCTTTTGGGACGTTTGAAAAAATTATGAGACTAAGGTTTTTTCGATACCAACAGCCAAAAAGTGACATGATGAAGTTAGCTGCATTCCTTTCACAAACAGAGTTGTGACATACGGGATGAAATCTTTAGCTATTTTTGTTCTGTTTCGCCAAAGAAGTATAATTTACGTGCGTACAAAAGTACACACACACGTTTTTTTTAATGTTTATTTACTGGTATTCCTATACCTCAAAGTTTATGCTTGTACCTAATACAACTTTCGTTGGTTTGGTTTGGGCTAAGATAGTGCTAGATTATAGCAGCGTTACGAGTATAAAATGTATCAACCAATTTAGATCCATGTTCTCAAACAGATGACTGTACGATAGAATCAAAAAGTGTCAACCCTAAGCCCTAAGGAAATTAAAGATTCTATCCGCTAGAACTTAATCCCACAGTAATAGTAAGCCGGAAAATTGCAAATTAAAGCCAATAGGCATCATTGCAATATAGATTCAAATACACTAACATAAAGTACATAATGGAATAACGAATCTATGTATAAGGTAACAGATAAAAACGCTGATTCACAAGCTAAGGTTCTAGACGAGTTCAATTAATTAAGGCTCTCTGTATGGACGTTATCGAGAGGTTTTGCTGTGGTTTTTGAAGGAAAAAATAGAAAGATTGCTGAATGATTAATAATTCTGAAAGTAAAACAGTTATTATTGATATGGATTTTTTGAAACTTTTATGGCCGTTGAAACAATAAAGGGTTATTTAAATCTATTTGATTTAAAACAGAAATAAAAATACTGCATGTAATTGTTCGCTTTTTAATGTCACAACTTTCTACTTTTAATTAAAATCTGTCACAAATATAATTTATAAAAAGGTTAATCAAAATGTTTTAATCAAAAATAAAAAAAGTATGAAAAAGGATGTGTATGTACGTATATATGTTTTTTCACTTTTTTATATAATACTTAACACATTGAGTTAAGTTGTATTATAAAAATAATAATAAAGTAGCCATAATATTTATTGAAGTAAAACTTCTTTACGCACGCTTGACTTGGGGGGTAAACTGGTAAATGCGTTACGAAAAAATGTTCATACGTAATTCTTTCCTTAAATGATATTCTATAAATATATGATTGTAATATGTCTAATATGCGTTATTTTTAGTATCTCACCTATCCTAATTATTTAAAACATAAATTGAATTTCATAAAGAGTACCGATAACCTACAGAAGTTTTACTTCTTGCGCGTGTACACATTCATACACGCACTCTTTAATTTTTATCTTGTAAGAGGTTTAGTTTGATGTGTTAGTAATATTCGAGAATCCTCTTCTTCTTCTTTCTTTACGAGACATTACTATGACTCATACATAAATTGTTTTATAACCAATACTTTCACTTACAAGTGCTTTTGTATAATACCTTGTATAATTCTTTATTCATTCATGTTTTCATTTAATTAAGTATTTCTGATACATTTATACTTAATAAATTACGTATTTTGATTTATACGTAATTTTGATGTTTTATGAATTTATTGTTTGTAGTATAAAATATATAACTATTTAAAATTAATCAAACGGACGACCTCCGACTAAAAGATAATATCAATAAAAAATTACACTATTACAGTTTGGTACACTATATCTATATTTGAAAGAAAAAGAAAACCACGTAAGCTGTGCCTCATAAAAAATAGTGTCAGAATGGAATGGCTTCCATCTTTTTTAGTGTTGATTGGATCGAATACTTTACTATAGGTCTCTTTTAGATAATCCTATGTGTATATTTATTAGAGCAGCCCTCACACGTCTACGAGCACATTATTCTGAATATTCTCAAGAGTTTTCTTATTTCCATTGTTAAATAAACTCAAATGAAAATGGACTATAATTTAAGTGAAAGACGTTATATCTTAAAGCCTGAATTTCTAAATAGGCCGCGTCTGAAGTGGTATTGTTACAATAAAAACTTGATTTATTTCGATAAATATTTTCATTTCAATTGAAGTAGAGTAGAGTGAATAGGATTTATGTTTGTGTTATATCATAAATATCTTTCATTTATCTCAGATTGAAATTGTATGTAAACAGAAAAAATACTTAGAATTGAATACTTTGCTTTTATGAAAAAAGTGGTTGGATATAAGAAAATACTCTGTAAATATAACAGTTTTAATCAAATTCTTCTTACTTACTAAACATAATTTATGTTATTTATCCTTTCAATTGTATGTCTAATCTATAAGTAACTTACTGTAATCTAAATAAAAAATATAGCTAAGTACCATTATAATCGATTGTATAGATCCAAAGAAAGAGCAAAGGCTTAGAATGGATAATTCTAGGCGCTATATAAATCTGTGTTAATAGTTATTGACCACAAAATTGTGTAGTACCTGCTTTAATATATAACTGTATTAACGGCTCACCCTCGCTTCGCTCGGGTTCGTCGCTAGGTACGTTTTACATAGATATTTAAAATAGTTATTTGCCAGCGTTAACCATATAATGTTTTTTTTTTTTATTTTTCTTATGTTTTAATACTTATTATCCTATTCCAGTCTAAGAGTAATCCAAAAAATCAAATATTATCATAAAAATTGGTCCAGCCGTTCTTGAGTTATAAATGGTGTAACTAACACGACTTTGTTTTATATACATATGTAGATTTGGACTACGTATGTCTGTATTCTTCATGCTGTAACGTTTGGACGAATTTGGATATAATTTAATATACATACCTATAGTCTATGATCTGAAATAATACATAGGCATTTAGGAACCTAAGGACATACAATATCAAATCTCTTCAGATTTATTATTATTATAAGAACCTCCATAAAGCATAAATAGCAATAATTCTATTAAGTTTAATTCAAAATACGAAATGTATAAGTTTTCCGGGACAAAAACAGACGTTTGTAGTTTGTACTAAATTCCTTCGTATAAGTTGTTTCTTGTCACGGAATCGTCGGCAAGCTGACGCTACACTCGCTTTTGACAAAGTTGCAAAAAGACAAAGCAGCGGCAGATGTATTTTAATGCGGCATGCATTTGATGCAAATAAAAAATACTATATATATATATATATATATATATATATATACTAGCATTGCCCGCGGCTCCGCCCGCGTTCAGATGATCAAAAACCAAACTCTTAGGTTTTACACATTAGTATACTCTTACATATACCACTTTCATTGTGTACCGTATGATTATTGGTTGGTAAATATGGCGGTGATTGATATTACCACAAAAAGGTTCCTCCATTAATCTCATATTTGAATTAGCAATACCTATTGCATTTTTTGTTTTAGCAATAACATTTATGCATGTCTATACTTCTGTTTTGTTTGTTTGTTTAGTTTTGGGCGATAAACTCTCAAACTACGGAATTAATGTTAATCATTTTTTACTAATAGACAGCTATTGATTTATTTAATATTTAGCTGATTATTTAAATTACATAATGTTAACTTTTCTTAATGTTAATTTGTTGTGAAACACTTTTCAAAAGAAAGTGTAATAAGTAAATAATTCTGAGCAAATACTTTTTATTATTTCATATGGCTCAGCTAATATGATTAAACTCGTAAGCATTTTATTGTGTCCTTTAAGCCTTTACCTTCTAAGAAATGGTGTCAAAAAAAACTGAAAAAGTTGAGGTATAACAGTTTCTTATATACTTTTTTATAGTTTTTGAGATATGGAATATTTTTAGTTACCCGTTTTGTCAGTTTAACAGCCATAAACTTGTTTTCCATAAAATGTTATAAAATAATATGAACTTATTTTTACGCTTGATAAAATGAGTCGATATTGTAGAAATGTAAATATTATTCGTATTTATTTTAGTGTTAACCTAACAAAATACGTAAGTAAGAGAAACAACACAGTATTTTGCTATACGAAACCTATAAGGCACGAGTTGGATTTGCCCAATTTTTACATTAAAAGATTAAAAAATATTAACATTATTTACTAAACAATCAAAATTTTAAAATATTATCATTTAAAAATTGGTTCGGCCATCAAAATATTACTAATATGTAACTAATTTATAAAGTCAAAAAGTTTGTTTTATTGATAATTTGAACACGGGCGGGGCCACGGGTAATTTAGTAGTAATTCTAATAAAGTCATAGAAAAGTCATATCTGTACATTTTTGTTTTTTTTGGATTAAAACTACGTATTTTAAAAACACATGGCGACATCTATTGTCAAATATCTAAATAACACATAAATAAATTTTAATGAGTACATAGTATAGTGTTTGTGAGTATTAGTGTTTTAATGAATAAAATAGCGCTATTGATATTTCTTTTAAGATAAGCTTTTTTTAATCGTTTTAACATATATAAGTAAGTTACCTTGCTAAAATATTTTTAGTATCATCGTGCTTGTATTTTAACCAGTTTTTGTATTTTTCTCAGAAATGAGATATTTTCCCGCGGTAAAAAGCATCCTATATGTTGACCTTGATAACCAGTTATCACCATATCAAATTTCATCAAAATCCCTCCAGTGGTTTTTCTGTGATGCGGTCACATACAGACAGACAAAAATTCTAAAAACTATAGATTCGGCCTCTAAATCGCTAATAATGAATATTTCAATAAGATTTCCCGAAAAATATTGAATTTACGGATTCGGCTTAGTTACAATTGTATTTATATGTATAGTTACTAATTTATAATTTATAAAGCCAAAAAGTTTGCTTTATTGATAATTTGAACACGGGCGGGGACGCGGGTAATTTAGTAGTAATTCTAATAAAATCTTAGAAAGGTCATATCTGTACATTCATTTTTTTGGAATTAAAACTACGTATTTTAAAAACACATGGCGACATCTATTGTCGAATAACTAAATAACGCATAAATATATATTAATTAAAATAACTATTTTAATGGATAAAATAGCGCTATTGATAGTTTGATTTTCATGATAAGCTATTTTTAATAGTTTTTACCATATCTAATAAGTTACCTTGCTAAATTGTTTACAGATAGTATTATCGTGGTTACGTTCCAACAGTTTTTGTATTTTTCTCAGAAATGAAACATTTTCCCACGGTAAAAAGTATCCTATATGTTGACCCGGATAACCAGCTATCATCTTACCAAATTTCATCGAAATCCCTCCAGTAGTTTTTCTGTGATGCGGTAACAGACAGACAGACAGACAAAAATTTTAAAAACTATAGATTCGGCCTCTGCATCGATAATAATGTCTATTTCAATAAATTTTTCCAAAAAATATTTAATGTACAGATTCGGCTTAGTTAGAATTTTATAATATGTATATATTATAATATGTGTATATATATATATATATATATATATATATATATATATATATACACGTTGGGCTTTATTTTTTCACGGCATTATATGTTTATTGGATAACTGTAATGGTCAATATAAATAAAATTTTAAACTAGGTTTTAATTTTATTCTATTTTTTTTATCTCTATACAGACGTGTTCAGAGTATTTACACCACCAAGTATAAAATTAGATTACATGGTCAGTCCGTATATTACTTTAGAATGATTTCTTCCAGGCGACGATTTTGGTTATGGAAACTATGTAAGCAGACGGTGCATAATATAAACTAACCAAATAATTCAAACTATAATATATATACATCATTCATATATGTATTTTTCCGGGGTAAAAAGTAGGCTATTAGTTATTCTGATGTACATATAAACTGTATTATTGTAAAGTTTTATTAAAATCCAAGCAATAGTTTTTGTGTCCTAAGCTGTATAAGTTACTATAGTTTTTTAACTATCCCATGGGAACCCTTTAATTTTCCGGGATGAAAAGTATCTAAGATGTTGACCGGGGATATAAGGTATCACCATGCAAAATTTCATTTAAATCGCTCAACAGTTTTGGAGATTAGCCTGTACAAACAGACAAACAGACAGAGAGACAAAAAAATGAAAAAAATCTGGATTTGTTCTATTTCTCTTCTTACATCCCCCTGACTCGGTTTTTAGCATTTTTCTTCTATGTACGGACATTCGACCTCTACAGTTTTATTCTATGTATAGATATAATTAAAAAACTAGAAATAAGATACGATTAATATTATTTTGTACGAACATTTCATAAAGGATTATTTACACAATCGATTTTGTGCCTACAATATATACAAAAATACGAATATCGAAAGTATATAAAAATGTTGAACCATGAACCGTAACTATACGTCTGATATTTATTGTTATGGATGAGATGAAACCGTCTCGTCTTTGGATGATGGCAGTCTCAATAATAATAGCTTTTGCATTGAAAAAAAAGGCCTTGAAAAACAAATCCCGCACTAAAAACGGTTGAAACCATTTCGTACGATACTCGCTTTTCTTTATTATTATTACTCCAATTGTACAAAACAAACAATCTAATAGTTATAGATCCCTAAGCCAATTTTAGGGTTCCGTACCCAAAAGGTAAAACGGGACCCTATTACTAAGACTCCATTGTCCGTCCATCTGTCAGCAGGCTGTATCTCATGAACCGTCATAGTTAGACAGTTGAAATTTTCACAGATGATGTATTTCTGTTGCCGTTATAATAACAAATACTAAAAAACAGAATAAAATAAATATTTAAGGGGGCTCCCATACAACAAACGTGATTTTTTTGCTCGTTTTTGTTCGATATTGATAACGGCAACAGGTAGACGCTTGAAATATTCACAGTATATTTAGCTATATATTTAACACAAAAAGAATTTTTCAATTCCATCCAGTAGTTCCTGAGATTAGCGTGTTCAACCAAACAAACAAACAAACAAACAAACTCTTCAGCTTTATAATGTTTTATAGATAACGTACGGACCCTTCGTGCGCCAGTCCAACTCGCACTTGGTCGGTTTTTACAAATGATGAGGCTAAGTTTTTTCTCTTTGAAACTTACCAATAACGGCAGTTAAGAGGATCAAGTTGTAAAACATGTCGAGTTGGCGATAGAGACTGCGGCGGCGATGGATGGACAATTGTATATATTATACTTTACTACAGTTGGTCATTAATTATTTTATTTAAACTTAAAATAATAAATAGTCGAGAAAACTTTTATCTTGCAAATAAACGATCTATTCAAAGCGCCCCCCGCAACAAATAAGTACCAATAACAAGGCCAAAATAAATTATTATTATAAAGTTGCTGTTTTTTACTGCTGCTTAATTAGAAATTATTTTATTAAGTGGCACATTATCCTACAATATCAATGGTATCTTTAACAAATCGTCAAGGCATTCAATTTTCTTTCGATTTATTAAAAATCTTGTTTAAATAAATAAAGAAAGATCCAAACACGAATCGCACAGTAAATGGCATTTAAAATTTTCATTAAATGAAACAATTGTTTTCATCTTTCCTAAGGAATAAGATTTAAATCTTTCTAATAAGAGATTTGTCGCCTTTTCTCTTTGAAAGCTTTTATAATTTCTACACTCATTATTTTATGAGATTGTTTACTAAATTGGCTCATTTGTTATATCTCAAGATGATATACATAAATGACATTACACAGTAGTGGAGTATAGCTATTAGCTACACTACACTGCTGCATAGCAGTAGCATTATAATGTTCACAGATTCGATTCGCATATAATGTAAAATAAAAATAATTTAAATCAATTCAAATCTCCATTCTCTAACTTGGATATAATAGGATGAAGAAGAGTGCTAAGAAATTAGAAAGAAAATTATATAAAAATGTTTGAACGTTTAGTATAGATTACTCAGAGATGAGATATTTTCCCGCAAATTTAAAGTAAAAAAAAATGTTATTAAAGTATCCTATGTGTTGACCCGGATAACCAGCTATGCGTTGCTATGTATGCGTTCTCAGACAGACAAAAATTCTAAAAACTATAGATTCGGCCTCTGTATCGATAACAATATCTATTTCAATAAGATTTTCCAAAAAATATTTAATGTACAGATTCGACTCAGTTAGAATTTTATTGTAAGTATAGATAAGAAGTACTAGTAGTAATATGGTTATTGGTTATATGTATTTGGATTATTTTAAAAACGATTATCACAGTGATTTAACATCGAGACAAAAAAGCTCTTATGAGAACATAACTTATTTAAAAGTCTTCAAAAGCTAGACGAAGTCCGCAAATCTCCATTAGGCCAACGTATGGCCAATTTTTTGGAAAATCTTATTGAATTAGACATTATTATGGATGCAGAGGCCGAATCTATAGTTTATAGAATTTTTGTCTGTCTGTCTGTCTGTTACCGCATCACAGAAAAACTACTGGAGGGATTTTGATGAAATTTGGTATGATGATAGCTGGTTATCCGGGTCAATGTATACGATACTTTTTACCGCAGGGAAATATCATATCTCTGAGAAATCTATACTAACCGTTAAAAGGTTCCTAGGGATAAACCCGAGCGGAGCGAGGGTGAGTTGCTAGTTTAATATATACACGTAAAAGCAATTTTAGAAGAGCCTATATAGTAATTTACGTCTAAATATATGTAGTATATAAGCTTGGTTCTTTATTAATTACTCAAGTTTGTAATATAATATCTCGTTTTAAACTTCTAAACAAAATCCTTTCGTTTAAGAAATTTAGGCCTTCGTGTTACGAACTTTCAAGAATTACTAAGTAATGCCGCGTTTAAATTAATTAAGCTTAATTTGTACAAAGTATAATGAGATGAAACTTGATAGTTTTTATAAAATTTTGTATAGATAAAAATATACGTTATTATGAGATAAAATATTATTAAAACAATACAAAAACACAGATTACATTAATTCACTCATACAAATTATGTACATAATATATAGCACTAAACTAAAAATGATACTATTAAGGCGGAGATTATTCCACAAATCTCGGATTTTTTGAAAAAATTGCTAGAGATCAAAATTGTAGGAATTTTAATTCCAGATAACTTTATTCCTGTACATTTATTACCTTAAAGTCAATAATAAATGAGATAATTCAATAACTACGTTTCCTCTCAATTCGGAAAATATCGATCGCACGAAAAAACAAATAGGGAATTGAATAATGAACAACTTTAGTTTTTATGATTTTTCTTGAAAAGTTAAAAATGGCCGAGATATTGAAGAAAAATTATTCTAGCTTAAAATTAAGCTAGTGGCTAACGCATCGCTCGAATTTGAATATACACTCCCAGCGACCCCCCCTAAAGGCTGGTGAAATAAAATTTTGGCCTTTTTCGGGGTTCAAGTCTAACCCGACTGGGCAAAAAAAAATTGATGAAAATTTTGTATTTAATTTCGTATTTTTTTTTACATTAGAAGATGGAGTTAGTTCCTAAGCAAACAAAGCTAATTCTTAAAAGTCTCATTACGCTGAGTTTGTACAATTTATATAATAAAAAGTCTTTAAAGTTTATTTGTTTTGTTAAGAGAAATCAGAACCATCGTTTAAACTACCCACAAAATTATCTATTACGTATAACCTTATAGTATAATTGCTATAAGGTTTGTCAACGATTTCAGGTGTACCTATATATATATATATATATATATATATATATATATATATATATATAACATCTGATTTAGCGTTTTAGTACCTATATATTTCTCAGAGATGATATGTTTTCCCGCGGTAAAAAGTATTCTATATGTCGACCGGAATAACCTGTCTACCATCATACCAAATTTCATCAAAATGTGTCCAGTGGTTTTCTCGTGATGCGTTCCCAAACAGACAGACAGACAAAAATTCTGAAAACTTTAAACTCGGCTTCTGTATCGATAATAATGACTATTTCAATAAGATTTTCAAAAAAAATATTTAACCTACAGATTCGACTCAGAATTTTATTATATGTATGTATAGATGTAGATTTTGGAATATGACATTGAACCAATTACTATACAAATTGTTACTTTCTTAAAACTTGTATAAAACTATTTTGTGGAGCAGATTACATTATATAAATTAAGTATGCGAACAAAGACACGGTAAGCTAGTATGCTACAAATACAAATACATATATGTTTATTGATTTATCCTAATTATACCCGCCAATGGAGCAATAGATCATCGCCATTTTGTTGAATAGACAATCGAAAATCTTTTTTTTGTTCAAAGTAAGAAAAGAAGTAATAAAGGAAAGATATATATCAGTCACCTTTTCTCACTTAAAAAAAAAAACAAAGAAAGTTTAATATATTCCGAATTTTATAATACAAAGATGTATATCACAACTGTGTTATTTCAAACTCGGTAAACTTAATTAAGTAAAATTTTTCCTTGTGGCTTTAAGGCAAGAATTTAATTAGACATTTTACGCCTTGATTAAACGCACCCTTAATAAATAGGCGCCTTTAAGTGTATAAAATAAAACGAAGTTATTTTACAATTTTATGGACGAAAATAAAAATTAATAAAGGAATATTACATACAAAGTAAATTAAAAAAGACCAATGAGAAGATAAGGTACGTGTAGCCCAGTTGTAATACGCTTGCTTGAAAATGCTAGTATAACGAGTTCAAATCGCAGGTCTGGCATATCTGACATTTGCATATGAGTATTACGATGGCCGATTAGGGTAAGAGTAAATGTAAATTAAGTAATTTTTGTATTACCTTTGCTTTATTATGAGTTTAATATAGAACTTCCGATACCGAATCGTGTCAGAAAATATTTTTTACTAGTGACTCACCCTCGCTCCGCTCGGGTTCGGCCCTACGTTCGTATTTGCGTTTTAACGTTTAGTATAGATTTCTCAGAGATGAGATAATTTCCCGCAGTAAAAAGTATCCTATATGTTAACCCGGATAACCAGCTATCATCTTACCAAATTTCATCAAAATCCCTCTAGTGGTTTTTCCGTGATGCGGTAACAGACAGACAGACAGACGGATAGACAGACAGACAGACAGACAGACAGACACACAGACATACAAATATTCTAAAAATTATAGATTCGACCTCTGTATCGAATATCGATAATAATTTTAGTAAAAAATATTTAATGTACAGATTCGACTTAGTTAGAATTATATTATATGTATAGATAGACGAGTTTTACTTTAAAACGTCACCCAAAATCAAAAAAAGGACGAGCTAAAAGAGTAATTGAAATGTAAAGGTAAATTATCACAAAGGCTTTAAGCTGTTATTAAGGGCAGATCATCGAGGGTCACACGGAATCGAGAAATTAATTATGAGAAATACATTAGCTGGATTATGTGGGACTTAATGCTAATTTAAATGGGTACGCGTCCTAAAACATTATTTTAGGTATAATTGATAACCCTAATTTATCCTTTATTTTAGATGAAATAAAAATAATGTATACGCTTAAATCCCCCTAAAATTAATTATATTAAATAATATGTTACATTATTACTTTTTAGACAGAATGAGATTTAACTATATTAACTTATAGCTGTTAAAATCTTCTATAGTTTTAAAAATATTGCAAAATCATGTTTTTTTTTTTTTCAATAATTATTTATTTTTATAACGTTTTACTATTTTGTTACCATACTAAAAAAACGCAGGCCATTTCGTTTAGACATATAAAGATATTTTAAATTTTCATTTACGCAGTAAATCTTATTTTCTTTATTTTATTTTCTGGATTTAATTTAAATTATGTTATGAAATTAGCTAAAACACATACCCACCTGCCTACAGGAACAACAAAAAAAGGAAGCAAAAACGAAAGGGGACAAAAACTATAAACTACCTTTTTTATATCTATTCGCAATAGCAAACGTTGCGTAAAAATGATTTGTATTTCATTGAACAAAATACATTATTTTTTATTATAGTAGTAGTATAGTTATATTTTTGTTTTTGTTTCCTGTAGAAATATATATAGGGACAGGATTATTTTAACCAAATAATACCAAAGTGAAAAGTAATATCCTCTATTCTTTGTTTCTATTCCTATAATAATTATAACAGTAAAACTGTTAATAATTTAGTAGGTAACATGTATCTTTATTAGTGTTCGCCTAGTAGTCGAAATGTGACCATATATATATATATATATATATATATATATATATATATATATATATATATATACATATTATAAAATTCTAACTAAGCCGAATCTGTACATTAAATATTTTTTGGAAAATCTTATTGAAATAGACATTATTATCGATGCAGAGGCCGAATCTATAGTTTTTAGAATTTTTGTCTGTCTGTCTGTCTGTCTGTCTGTCTGTCTGTCTGTCTGTCTGTCTGTTACCGCATCACAGAATAACCACTGGAGGGATTTTGATGAAATTTGGTATGATGATAGCTGGTTATCCGGGTCAACATATAGGATACTTTTTACCGCGAGAAAATATCTCATTTCTGAAAAAAAATACAAAAACTGGTAGGAACAAAACCACGACGATACTATTTGTAAACAGTTTAGCAAGGTAACTTACAAAATATGGTAAAAACTATAAAAATAGCTTATCTTGGAAATCAAATTATCAAAACCGCTATTTTATCCATTAAAATAGTTATTTCAATTAATATTTATTTATGTGTTATTTAGATATTCGACAATAGATGTCGCCATGTGTTTTTAAAATACATAGTTTTAAAGCAAACTTTTTCGCTTCATAAATTAGTAACTATACATACAATAAAATTGTAACTGAGCCGAACCCCTAAATTTAATATTTTTTCGGAAAATCTTATTGAAATATTCATTATTAGCGATATAGAGCCCGAATCTATAGTTTTCTATAGAATCCGAATCTATAGAATCTATAGTCTGTCTGAATGTGACCGCATCACAGAAAAACCACTAGAGGGATTTTTATGAAATTTGGTATGGTAATAGCAGGTTATCCGGGTCAACACATAGGATTCTTTTTACCGCAGGAAAATATCTCATTTCTGAGAAAAAAAAACAAAAACTGGTTAAAGTAAAAGCACGATGATGCTATTAATATTTTAGCAAGGTAACTTACTTATATATTATGTTAAAACTATTAAAAAAAACTTATCTTAAAAGAAATATTAACAGCGCTATTTTATTCATTAAAATAGTTATTTTAATGAAAATTTATTTATGTGTTATTTAGCTATTTGACAATAGATGTCACCATGTGTTTTTAAAATACGTAGTTTTATCCAAAAAAAAAATGTACAGATATAACCTTTCTATGACTTTACTATAATTACTACTAAATTACCCGCGGCCCTGCCCGTGCTTAAATTTTTAATAAAACAAACTTTTTGGCTTTATAAATTAGTAACATATTAGTAATATTATTTTGTTGGCCGAAACAATTTTCAAATGAGAATATTTGTAAATTTTTATTGTTTAGTAAATAATGTTAATGTTTTTTAATCTTTTAATGTAAAAATTGGGCAAATGTAAATCCAACTCGCGCATTTTAGGTTTCGTATAGCAAAATGCTGTTGTTTTTCTTACTTACGTGTTTTGTATGGTTAACACTAAAATAAATACGAATAATATTTACGTTTCCACAATACCTACTCATTTTTGCACCGTAAAAATAAGTTCAATTTATATTATTTTATAAAATTTTAAGGTAAACAAGTTTATGGCTGTTAAACTGCCAAAGCGGGTAACTAAAAATATTTCATATCTCAAAAACTATGAAAAAGTATTTTAGGAACTGTTATACCTTAACTTTTTCACTTTTTCTTGACACCTTTTCTTGGAAGGTAAAGGCTTAAAGGACACAATAAAATGCTTACGACTTTAATCATATTAGCCAAGCCATATGAAATAAAGAAATATATTCGCTTAGAATTATTTACTTATTACACTTTCTTTTGAAAATCGTTTTGGAAAATATTACTAACTAGCGCTAATTAAGAAAAGTTATCATTATGTAATTTAAATAATCAGCTATATATTAAGTTAATCTATAGCTGTCTATTAGTAAAAAATGATTAAAATTAATTCCGTAGTTTGAGAGTTTATCGCCCACAACTAAAAAAACAAACAAAACAGAAGTATAGACATACATAAATGTTATTGCTAAAACAAAAGATTCAATTTAACGGAGGAACCTTTGTGGCATTGACAATCACTGCTATTGTTTACCAATCATGTGGTGCGCAAGGAAAGTAATGTATAATGTAAGGGTATACTAAAGTGTAAAACCTAAGAATTTGGTTTTTGATCATCTGAACGCGGGCGGAGCCGCGGGAAATGCTAGTATATATATATATATATATACAATGATGTTATACAGGACTAGATAAGCATTGTACGGCGTCGATGCGCGACTAGGTTGAATATGTCCACAGGCATATTAGATCTCAGTTGTCAGTCTGATGTCAAAAGAGCGATTGCTTGGCGATAAAAAAATTCAAAATAGTGAAATGTGTGGTTAAAGTGAGCCAATCACGTTCTGAAAAGACTAATAAAGCTAGTGGTGTTACTTTTCACAAGTAAGTTCGTTCAATTTTCTTCAGATTATCCATAAAAACATTATAAAACGATATAAATTTATCAAACATTGTTTGTGCCATCAATGTTACCAGTAAATACGATTTTGAATTTCCCAGATTGTTGGGAGCTTAGTGAATGACGTATGTAACATACATACAGTTTAAGTTTAAATTTATTATTAAAGTCTGTTTTGTTAAACACACTGTAGTATAATACTCACTCACTGAACGAAAAAATAAAACATTCACATTTACTTTACCTTAATATAACGTATTTTCTTAAATTTAAACACCTAAACCACCTAACGAGTAAATTATATTTTATTTATATTTAAATGTAAAATGATTGCTATCGCTTATGATATTTGTGCAATAGTGTTGTGCTGTACGAAGAAAAAAATCTGTTAATTTTAATTGAAGAACATAAATTACTAATCGATCATTTAATAAAATGGTTAAATTAGGTACAATCAAATAAACTTGTATTTGATTGTAATTTAACAGTTTAAAGTTTTAAATGAATTATTAAAGTACATTTACGAGGATTAGACGGAACGGTGCAGTTTTAAACAGAGTTAGGTATGTATCTTTTAATTTGTTTTCCAGGATACCTAATCGTAAGCGTATGGAAGAGTGGATAAAAATTATAAGACTTTTGCGTAAAAAAACCGACTGGTTACCATCTTCAGCAACTGTTATATGCTAGAAGCATGTTTACTTTAATCAAAAAACAAGAGAGTAAAAGGCAACTTTACAACAAACTCATGTTACACAGTGGTGTTTAATTTTTTTTAAATTATATTTGTATAAATGAGGGTCATTAAACAACCATAGTTATTACTTATTTCACCTTGATTTTACAGTTTTGAAATACATATAATAGACATTTACGCATTTTTTTTTCATCCTAATCTACCTAGCCCTTACCAATTTCTCTAATTCTTTAATCTTTTGAAAGATCCATCAAACAATATTTCATAGTAATTAATACAAACATGGGCAGCAAGAGAAAAAAATCAAACCTTCATTCATTCTGGGGAAATTATGTTGATCAATGTTAACACCTGACCATTTTGTCGATGACAATGTCTTTTCTCTTTCCAACGTAATTATTTTGACGGTAGAAAAAATGAGACAAACATAAATTATTTGTACGTATTGACATATTTATGTATCATTTTCAAAGCTACGTCTTTAAACTTGTAAGTGGTTACGTTTTTTGCAATGTTTTTGTTGGACGATGCTCCTCTAGTCTTTTATACCTCATTGTATATATATATATATATATATATATATTAATAATAACTCGACAATAACTAATCATACCAAGCAAAAAAAAAGAAAATCTATTGATAAAAAGAGGAGAAAAAAGTACCAAACTATTTTGTGTTTGTTTATTTACATGACTGATTGACATATAAGCAAGGTTTTTGTAAATATTTGACTATAGAAGTAAAGGTTTAGTAAGAAGCTTCATAATATTAAAATCAATTACAATTGTACATGCATAAAAGGTTTGTAGAAAACAATATTTACTACCATTTAACATTAAGCATAATAACAAAGCTTATTGTAACAACAAATTTAATTTGATTAAATCAAAATCTAGACTTTTTAATTCATTATTTAATTGCACGATGTACTACTTAATTTATTATGACACAAGATTCGAAAATAATCAGTTAAGTTATTGAAACAAAAAATAATTTTACATGCACTATTTCTTTCCCACAAGTGTTGCCAAGCTAAAGATCCTAAACAACTAACAAAAAATACTATATTTAAATGAAGTATGTATTACATTGTACTTTAACATTTATAATATTAAAAAAACCTTTAAATAATAAAATATGTAGCATAAATAATAAATTAATTTCTCACCAATGTTACCGTAATACCAAAAGCCGTACTTATCTAACATGTCGCTGTCACATGACATGACATTGTTTACGCTACCGCTAATGGCGTTTGGTCGACCGTCATGTCCAGTTATGCTCAATATGTGTACTTCGACAAGCCATTTAATATGAATAAAAATGTTGGAATATCAACAAATATTTATGAACTATGGTCACCTTAAAATGTCTCTTTATTTGAAAAATATTTTTTTTATCTATAAAAAATACATACATTAAGTCCAGTGAAATTCCTATTAAAACCGGTTACCGCAATTAAATATTTAGCTCGAACACGTACGACGGATAGAAAAAAAAAACTATATTTTTAAAACAGTTAAAATTAATTATTGTATCCTTAGGGATAGCTCAAAGAAGTTATAAGGTTTAAAATAATTCAATTATTATTATTACTGTCTGAGCTACAATACATTCGACCATTTTTAAATTGTAGATAGCCACTTCAATTTTATGCATTACTAATTTTTGCTCGCATGGTATAAGGGATAGAGATAAAATGTAGAGCTATCCGCTTCTACGATGTCATCCCTTTCTATATTGTTGCCTTTCATCGATATCTGTTTAATGTTTGCGTGAAAAGATAACAAACAGACAGAGTTATTTTTAATATTAGTGGGTAAATAAAATTAGAAATTGTTATTCAATCAATTAATTCCCTTTAAACGTCCCACTGCTGGGCACGAGGTTTCCATTAATGCGAGGGGGATTAAGCCATAGTCCACTATGCAGACAAATGTGGATTATTAGATTGGATTACCTAAGCAAATAATTCAGACGAAAAATGCATAAGTGCATCAATATATTTGACGACACGTTTGGCTCAGTATGTAGTGACCCTACTTGCTGTGCCAGCGGTCGCGGGTTCGAGTCCCGCTGGAGGTATTTATTTGTGTGATGAGCAAGAATGTTTGGACTCCAGTCATGGGTGTTTATATTTATAATATGTATTTATTTAAAGTTATATATGTGTAGTGTATGAACTATCTGGTGTCCATAACACGAGCCTTGTAGCTTTCCATGGAACTAGATGGTGCTGTGTGTTAATATTCCAACATACTCGTATTTATTATTATTATATTATTATTAATATACACTTATGTATTAAATAAGGACGTTTATATAATTTTCAATTGTAATATTTTCGTAACATCTTATCTTTATTATGGTTACTCTATTATTACGGTTCTACACGAGTATACTATAATACTAGCGACTTACCCTCGCTTTGCTTGGGTCCCTAGGTACTTTTAATTTTTTTAGCGAAACCCTAATTTTTTTTCTAAAATAAAAGTATTCTATGTCACTCCTTATAATATTAGCTACCAGCCAGTGAAAGTCCCATCAGAATCTCATTCCCCATCATATGCATTAAGTAAAAAGCTGTTACTTTGACATTACAAACAAACACTTCCATTTTATTTATCTGTATAGATTACGTAAGGGATTTAAAGTGTATTATGTTAAAGTTATAATAGTATTTGCAGTACAAAATGTACTCCTTAGTTTAGGATCTAAAAACTGAAAATTTCAACGAAATTATAATTAATTTCATTTATTTATTGAACCACCATATGTAGAAAACTAGCCATTTTAATAATAAACAATATGTCTGCTTTTAAAAACAAATGCAGGCATTCCACATTCAATACTACCATGTCAAGCTGTCATGTCGCCAACATGCCTCGGGATAGTTCACTACTGGACTATTTAATTAATTCAGAGGTAATATGGTTAACACACTATTTCAATGTTAAATACTTAAAACCAAAAATCATAAAGAATCAAGATAATTGTATATGTAATTTTGATTTTATGTTGATTTCTCTAATAGTAATGGATAATAAAAATGAAAAAATATAATATAATCCTATAATAATATATACTATAGGGGAATACGAGTATATCTATACTAATATTATAAAGAGATAAAGTTTGTGAGTTTGTGAGTTTGTGATTTTGTGAGGTTGTAGGGGGATGAAATTTGGTGAAACGATAGTTTCAGACTATGGGAAGGACATAAGGTACTTTTTATCCCGGAAATCTTCCCTTAAGGGGGTTAAAATGGGGATGAAATTTTGTATGTGGAATCAAGCTAGGGACGAACCCGAGCGAAGCGAGGGTGAGTCGCTAGTATAGAATATAGCGATAAGTACTTAGATAGTAACAGAACTAATTGAAAACAATTAAAACTGTACTATTAGATTTACAAAAAAAATCTTGATCAGTAAAAAACATGTGCGGTCTGCACAGTTAAAATTAAAGTTAACGAAAGGAATTAAACTGAACCGGATCTTTTAACTTTCTGCTTGCAATTTACTTTTTATAAATTACATACGTTCAAAAATATAAGGAAAGTAAAAATTAAAGGAACTCATTTGTGACCTATACCAGAAATCACAAAATAATAAGTAATTTTTGTTTGATTTAGTTAATGACTCGTACATAAAAAAATCTCTACGGTATGGATTTTGCTATAGATTGCCACAAAATGATTTTTTTTACGAACCCTGTACTTTGAGGCGTTTCGAGGAAAGCGATCACCATCACCATCTACTGTATGAACATTTATACTATGGCTATTGTATTCAGCCCTTTTTAATGTCCCACTGCTGGGCACGGGCCTCCCTTCAATACGAGGGGGATCAGGCCATAGCCCACCACGCTGGCCAAGTGCGGGTTGGCGCACTTCACACGTCTTTCGAAAACTTGCTAGGTTTTCTCAGACATGCAGATTTCTTCACGATGTTTTCCTGAATGATTCGCACATGAAAATATCAAAGGTGCGAGACCCGGGATTTGAACCCGCTTCACTCGGTTTCCCAAGCGAGCGCGTTACCACTGGACTACCACTGTGGCTATGTTACACTATGGCTATGTTACACATATACTGTTTCATACTAACCTTTTAGGCCGATTTTACGCCCGTAGGGATTTTTTTACATAGGATTCTCACCTTTCACGGTTCATGTTTCTCGATACAAATTATATATTGTTAAAGTTAGTTCAGTCAACCTTGAAACATAGATGTATAAATAAATAAATAAAGTAAACCTTATTAATTTTTATTCATTTTCATCTAGATTTTAGATTATTTTTAGACCAGAATTTTATTCTAGATATATTTTTAAAACTATACATTGAAATCGTTCTAAAGAAAGTGCAACTTAATACTATGAAAGGCAAGAAATAATGTCCAATTATAGACAATCGCATTTAATCGGGACCGTAAATCTTCGAAAATAGATTCGTTTAATTAGGAGCTCGATACGATGTAATCGCGTTTCTATCGACACCAGATAACGAGTAACTATAAATCTAGATTTTTCAATTAAGATGTGGAAAATCTCCTTGTACTTAAGCAAATTTACGCGTAAAAGGAATATTTTTCTTTATTGTAAAATTTCAATTATTGATTTGTAACTTTTTTAAGATAATCATGTAACATGTCGAGGACAAGTGACTTACAAAAGTCTACTTTTCTTTAGGTCTTTAAAAATTGCGTATGATATTCTAATACTGTGTGAATTTTTTGGCGTAGCATTATTGTGAACCGATGCCTTCGTAAAATCCTCGGTATTTACTGGTCTGACAAAATTTAAACCGGCCACCGTTGGGAACGCTGCAATGAAGTCCTGATCACCTAGCAGATTAAACGGCGTAAATGGAGCTCGATAGGTCACACTCTCCGAAGGGCTCCAAAACATATATCGAGGAAGCCCTAGACTGGAATCCCTAATGAAAACGCAAACATGGCCGTCCAAAACAGACCTGGTGGTGGTCTGTCATTGATAAAGCAAAGGACATCGGGAAAACCTGGAGTGAAATCAAACGCGAAGCTCAAGACCGAACGGGATGGCGATGTACCTACTGTGGACGCCTTCTGCCTCACCTAAGGGATATAGGAATTAGGAACATGAGTATTATATTGTGAAATTTTCTAGTTAATATATCATAAATATTAATAAATATATAACGATTTAATTATTTTCCATCATTAGCGGGAAACATAATATTATGTGGGTAACCTTCTAAATAATGTTTTAATTATTCTACTAAATACTAAGGAAGATATGCCCTACTGACATAGAATATCTTTTAGATCCCATATACAAGTATAATTAACTGCCTCGGTGGTGTAGTGGCTAGCATGTACGGCTGCACATCCTGAGGTCCTGGGTTCGAGTCCCGGGTCGGGCCAAGTTTAGTTATTGAGTCTTTCTGTATATTAAGCCTCAGTAACAGCCCGGAGTTGGGAAGTTGGCGGTGTTTCACCCCCGTGCCTCGGAGAGCACGTAAAGCCGTCGGTCCTGCGCCTTAACTCTCACCGGTCGTGTCGAGTAGTCGTCCCACCGGAGTATGAGAGTGACAGGAATAGAGAGTGCACTTGTGTCTGCGCGTACATTTGTGCACTATAATATCTCCTGCGTAGTTGGCTAGTCTCAATGAGATTGGCCGCCGTGGCCGGAATCGGTCAGGAGAACATTATTACAAGTATAATTATGATAATAATTAAGTTTTACTTAAAAAAGGTACGACTCTTGACCCTTAATAAAAAATAAAATCATCAGGATCGATTCCCAGTTGGTAAGGACATCGCGTAACATAGACACAAAAAAAAAACAGATAATCAAAACGAACTAACTAGCAAACATTTTTTAATTTATAGTATTAACTAGCGACTTACCCTGGCTTCGCTCGGGTACGTCTAGATACGATTTAATTTTTTTGAGCGGAACCCTAACTCTTTTTCTAAAATAAAAATAGCCTTTATAATATCAGATATCTGCCAGTGAAAGTTCCATCAAAATTGGTCCAACCGTTTCGGAGATTAGCCGGAACAAAGAGACAGACAGGCAAAAATTTTAAAAATTGTGTTTTTTCTTATAAGTACCGTATATAATTTCATATCTATTTAATAAAAATCATTTTGACATTACAAACAGACACTTCAATTTTATTTATCTCTATAGATAGATGTCTAAATCTCACCTTAACAATAGTATCAAGACATTGGAGAAAGAGTTAAAATGTTTACAAAAACATTATTCTTCCTTTCACTATAAAAGTGGAATTAATGAATGTTATATGTCTTGTTACGGCTGATTAGATCGAGTAACTGCAGTTTATTCTCATAGCGTCTCAATCCGCAACAAATATATTGCAAGTTACAACCTTTTCGAATTGAAGAGCGAACTCGTATAACGAAAAGTAACTTAGAAAAGGTATTGCAACGGTATAAAATAGGTCGAAGTTGCAACCTTTTCGAAGTAAGAATGAAACTTATTAATGATCCCACTACAAGTTCTCGCTAACTCGTTACAGACGCAATAAATAACGAAGAGCATACCTTCCGAGGTTTGCTACATTCTTACAATCTCCGCCGGAAAAAGTTGTTTTTATCTTCATAATTGTGATCGCTCAGTTATTTACTATAGATTATTAATATAAGTTTTTTTTTCATGAATTATTTTCTAAACATACCTAGCATTACTTTTTTAGGGTTCCATATCTAAAAAGAAAAAAATGGTATATGACCACTTGGTTGTCCGTCTGTCTGTCTGTCAAGGTTCTTTTCGTCAGAAACGCGTGGAGGTATCAAGTTGAAATTAATATTAAACACTATTAAACTTGTAAGTAAAACGCGATTCAAAAGATACGGCCGTATATGCCGCATATTTTGAAACCGCATGGGAATCAAAACCTAAGTTATTTCTCGTAGAGTCATGAAATTTAAAAAAAAAACAATGTCTTATAGCACAAGTAAAGGAAAAAATCAGTAAAGGAAAACCATATATTTATAGTTATATCACATAAAAAAATGCTATGTAGGTTTTAAAATAATGGCATCTATTCAGCATCTGTTCATTAAAAAAATATAAGTATTATATACTTAAAATATAAATATTACTAATACATCGTTTATTTGTTTTAGTAATACCTAATTACTTAATTAACGTCTTGATATAACGAAGAATGACTATTTTTAAACTTATTATTTACTAGCGGCTCACCCTCGCTTCGTTCGGGTTCGCCTCTAGAAAAACATAAGCAAATCTATCCCTCGGGAACTGTATATTTTTCCGAGATAAAAAGTAGCCTATGTGTTGTTCCAGACTATAATTTATCTCTGTACCAAATTTCATCCAGATCCGGTCAGCCGTTCTGGCGTAAAAGAGTAACAAACATCCATAAACTCTCACAAACTTTTACATTTATAATATTAATACGGATACAATATTAATACGGATAAAAAAGCAGCAGATTAAATTTTCTCGGGAGAGAGTAGGTCGTACTTGTACAAGTAGCTACTCTGTTTATGTATTTTTAAAAACAATGCAGAAGAAAGATTTAAAGGATACGCCGTTGCTTTTATAAAACTATAATACTTTACTATACGTAGGTATAAATATATACATATATTTGAATTTCTGATACCGTATAGCACGGTATCAGAAATTCAAATATTATATGATGTTTACTGGTCTGATCATTTCCCCATATCTATAAGGTGTAATTTAAACTCTGTAAGTTGTAAGATTGATAATAACTATAACATTAATAAAAAATCTAGTCAAGTAATTTGGGGAGTAAGAAATGTAGAAGAAATAGATAAATATATGTATTTATGTGATAACTTTCTTTGTGATATACAAATACCAGATAGTTGTTTAAATTGTTTTGACACTTTTTGTAATGATAGTAATCATCACCTTGTTATATGTGAGTTTTACCACAGTATTGTGAATTCTCTTCAGAATGCAGCTAGGAAAAGTAAACAAGTAAAGAAAGTAAAAAGAAAGGGTGGCTATATAACAGGGTGGAATCGTTATGTAAGGGAAAGTCACAATATAGCACGTGAAAAATACCGAATATGGTTATGGTGCGGTAAGCCACTGACAGGAATGGTACATAGGGATATGATAGAATCGCGTAATAATTTTAAAAGTAAGCTTAAATGGTGTCAACAGAATGAAGATAAAATTAAACTAGATATAATTGCATGTAATAGATCGGAAAATAATTTTGGTAAATTTTGGCAGCAAACAAATAATTTAAACTATAAGTCAAGTCGACCTGTTAGTGTAAATGGTATATGTGACTCTACAGACATTGCTAATCTATTTAAGGAACATTTCCGTGTTAGCTCTCCCCTATCTAAAGACTCTTCCACTCAGTTTCCTCTTGATGAAACAATGCGTTGTGGTGGACAGGTGACTGATCGGTTTTCTATTAAAGAAATTCAAAGTGCTATTAAACATATGAAAAGAGGCAAGTCACCTGGTCACGATGACCTTAGTATAGAACATCTAGTCAATGGCGGTAAACATCTATCGAGAGTGTTATTTATTTTGTTTAACTTATGTGTTAGTCACGGATATGTACCTCCGGCCATGACCAAAACAGTAGTCGTGCCAATCACTAAAAATAAAACTGGTGATATTTCATCTTTAAATAATTATCGACCAATATCTCTGGCTACTGTGTTGGCCAAAGTCCTGGACAGTTTACTAAATGTCAGGCTAGAAAAGTGTTTAAACATTAATAAAGCTCAATTTGGATTTAGACCTAAGCTTTCTACTGAAATGGCAATTGCAAGTCTTAAACATACAGTCTCATATTACAAAGCTCGCAAAACAAGTATATACGCTTGTTTTCTAGATTTGTCAAAGGCGTTTGATCTCGTTAATTATAATATACTATGGAATAAGCTAGAAAAGAGTGGAATGTCCAAAGAGACTATAAATTTATTTAAATACTGGTATAAGAATCAGAATAATGTTGTAAGATGGTCAGATGCCTTTTCAGATGTATATAAATTAGAATGTGGAGTGAGACAAGGAGGTCTTACTTCGCCTAGTCTATTCAACTTGTATGTCAATGATCTGATTGATGAACTGAGTAGTTCGCGTATAGGATGTCACATAGGCGGATGTAGTGTAAATAGCCTTAGCTATGCTGATGATATGGTGCTACTCAGTCCATCAATCAGAGGCCTGCAGAGGCTCCTTTCTATTTGTGAAAAATATGCTAAAAGTCATGGTTTAGTTTACAATAGTAAAAAATCAGTAACCATGGTATTCAAGTATAAAAATGGACCTGACTATGTACCTGACGTTTTTCTAAATAGTGTTAAGCTTGATCGTGTTACAAAATTTAAATACCTTGGACATGTAGTAAATGAAATGTTAACAGATGATGACGACATAGAGAGGGAACGTAGAGCATTGGCGATGCGTGGAAACATGTTGGCCCGGAGATTTGCTGCGTGTACTGATCAGGTTAAAATTACACTCTTTAAGGCCTATTGTCAAACGCTTTACACGTGTGGTCTCTGGACGAACTATGCAAAACGCTCTTTCAATGTTCTACGAGTTCAATATAATGATGTTTTTAGAGCAATGTTTAGACTGCCTAGATATTGTAGTGCGTCGTGGATGTTCTGCGAGGCACGCACTGATGGTTTTGTTGCTGTCATAAGAAAGAGGATCGCATCTCTGAGACAGAGGATAAATGACAGCACAAATTCTATCATGCAAGCTGTAGCAGGCAGCTACGACTCTCAAATTTTGAGATTTTGGGCCAAATCTCTACAGTCATAGTATATAGGATTTCTCATGTTATGTTTTAGTTTAAATATTTAATTTTATTGTTCTTGATTTAGGAAACTTTTGTATTTATTTTATTTAGTATGTAATTTAATTTTAGGTTGATTTATCTCCTCTCAAACTGTATGGAAAAGTGTTCCGAAATAAAGATGATTATTATTATTATTATTATAAATATGTGAAATTTGTTATGTGCGTGCGTATTGTGTTTTGTTATTTCTTTACGCTTTGACACTTTAGCGGATTTGGGCAAATTCGGAATGGATAAAGTTTATATCCTTGAATAGCGTCATTTCGCGGCTTCATTCTTCAATTTGCAGAATTACTCCGTGTGATGTAATGTGTCATTGTATACCTTTCTAAATAAACAGGCTATAAAACGCAAAAATAATTTTTAAAATTGCACCTGTAAATCTGGAGTTTAGCGCATTTACACAAACATACATAAACGTTATATATTACTAAATAGATTAATAGTGAGAACAGTATATATCAACGTAACTACCATTCAAGCGGAGTCGCGGGGAAACATATATTATTACTTAATGTAGGTTTTACTTAGATATTTGCAAAATATAATCTACTTAATATAATAATACCCACCCCTTGTTACGTACAACGCAAACATGGTATGTGCATTACTTAAATGGATTTTTAATGCACGGCTTTATGTCATCTCTAGAGACGGGGGTCTTAGTTCTAAAAGCGAAATAAATGCCGAATTTAGTTATGAATAATACTTAAACAAATATTGAAAATATAAACATCTATACATATAATAAAACTGTAGAGGTCGAATGTCTGTACATAGAAAAAAATGCCCAAAACCGAGTCAGGGGGATGTAAAAAGAGAAATAGAACAAATTCAGTTTTTTTTTTTCAATTTTTTCGTTTCTCTGTCTATTTGTCTGTTTGTAAGGGCTAATCTCCAAAACTGTTGGACCGATTTAAACGAAATTTTACATGGTGGTACTTTATATCCCCGGTCAATATCTTAGATACTTTTCATCCCGGAAAATTAAAGAGTTCCTGTGGGATAGTTAAAAAACTATAGTAACTTATACAGCTTAGTACACAAAAACTACTGATTGGATTTTAATGAAACTTTACAATAATATAGTTCATGCATCCGAATAACTAATAGGCCACTTTTTATCCCGGAAAAGTATGCGGTTACCGTGGGATAGATTTGTGTTTGTTTGTCTAGAAGCGAACCCGAGCGAAGCGAGGGTAAGCCGCTAGTTTTAAATATAAAATAACATTTTATATACCACATACGAGTATAACTATAAATTATTGTATAGTGAATATAGTAAAAAATATTTGAATATAATGTTTGAGAAAACAGTAAAATATGTTTGTAAAAGTCATAGTTGCAAGTTCATTCACTTGCTTTTAATGGGCTTTTGTTTTGTTTAGTTATTACCAGACTTAAAAATAGAGCTTTTCATTTTACTCGATTAGGTCAATCGGAAACAATCCAATATAGCTCAGGCACGTAACTCTGTGATTCGTTAGGTTGAATACTAAAAAAAATGTGTGTGATTCAATATATTTCATGAAAAACATTGATACTTTGATGGTATTTAATTATAAATTGTCATTGGATCCTTGTAAATCGACTAATATTCGATATTTTGAGTGTACGAAGTTTAAAGCTTAAAATCGATTTTCATGGTTTCATTACATTGTTACTTATCTACATGCTTTGTTTTGACTATCATAAAGTCGTGGTAATTCATACACTGAAATCTTTCTGAAAGAAATCCATATGTGCAGGAAAAACTAGATACATAGGTATACTAAAAAAAATCTTAATATTTAATAAAATAACGATTAATATTACATGATACGCTTATGTTATACACATAATTATACGTAACTACATCATATTTTAGCATTTTTACAGTTTTTAGGCCTGTATAGGTGTGAGCCACAAGGCCCCTAAAATAGCGCTACGTGCACACTTCGAACACGACTTTCTACTTTGCGGCTCGTAAACGCACCTTTGTTAAAAAACCTAACGCTAAGTCATAAGCTCGTTTAACTATACAAGCACCAGTCCAATAAAGTATCCTATATTTCATTGCTAAAAAATAATAGGTACATTGTTTTACTATTCAAATTTCAAGTTGCAAAAAGTTTATATTAAGATATATTGTATAACTATAAATATGTCGGGACATTTACACAAAGCACCATATACTCGTAGTTTCATGGTAAGTACGAGGCTTGTGTTATGGATACCAGATGGTTGATACACTACACATATATAACTTTAAATACATACATATTATGAATATAAAACCCATGACGAGTATAAACATTCGTGCTATCACCCAAATGAATGCCCCCAGCGGGACTCAAACCCGCAACCGCTAACATAGCAAATAGAATCACTACAAACAGAACCAAACGTGTCTTCGTGTATAACTACTGTCTACTCACACATACGAGGATGTTATTGGTCTCAATTGTATATATGGAGTGACTGCCTTATTTTTTTTATTTTCTTAATTTAACTGCGGTATTGTCTAGCGGTTTAAATGAAACACCTACTTGCCAAATTTCAGCCATATAGCTCTTGGTTCTTGATATTTGCATTCAGCCCTTTTTAACGTCCCACTGCTGGACACGGACCTCTCTTCAGTACAAGGGGGATCAGGCCATAGTCCACCACGCTAGCCAAGTGCGGGTTGGCGGACTTCACATGTATTTCGAAAACTTGCTAGATTCTCTCAGACATGCAGATTTCCTCACGATGTTTTCCTTTACCGTTAAAACAAGTGGTAATCATGTTGGAAATGATTCGCATATGAAAATATCAGAGGTGCGAGACCCGGGATTTGAACTCGCTTCACTCGGTTTCCCAAGCGAGCGTTTTACCACTGGGCTACCACTGCCGTGCTTATTATTATTTACTATTTAGTTGAGGTAAAATATTTTACTATTAACCATATTTTTATTGGTATCTGTGTAAAATAGCTGGGACGTACGGATAGACTGTTTTTTATTTTTTTATTATAGTTTTTGCCATTTAGCTACGGGACTCTAAAAAATGCACTTTCGTTTAAAGTAGAAGCGTTTACAAAAAATAATAAGAAACATTGGCAACGATTGGCATCGATTGAAAAGCCAAATATTGGGAGACCGTATATAATATTTTGGTTGAACACTAAAAGAGGCTGCCTTCTGTGCATTGAACTGTGTTTATATTGGAACTTCAAAGCACTATCTGTCATGCTTCACTGAAACATTAGATAATGTCTAACCAATGTATAAATAATATAATAAAATTTACAACGTCAGCTTAATGTATTGCTATTGCAAAAAAACATGTTAAGGCGATAATTAATTAGCAAGCTTCACTAAACAACTCTGGTAGAGAGAATTAAATGCACTCATTATATTATAAACTAGCAGAACCCGCGGCTTCACCCGCGATCAAATTACGGAAAAAATAAACTTTTTCGCTAAAAATAAGTTCGTATAAGAGGTATGAATTCTGATTCCCCCCCCCCGAGCACATCCAGCAAACACACTGGCCACTATGATGTTTAATAAATTACTCACAGTCTAATCCCATCACATAGCTTAGGTGACTTTCTCATTACAAATGTGCCAACCTTCAGAAGGAGGATATAGAGAGCAGGATACACTCGAGCTAGGTTCCCTCTCTCTCGCGCTCTAGGTCTGTTATAGTTGTCACTGCTGTGGCCAGCGGAAAAGTTATACATAATTTTCCTTTGGATTCAGAATAATTTCCGTTCTCCACTTTATATCCCACACAATAAGTGTACACTTACGGAGAACTTGAGCCATGTTACTTACTCTATTTAAATATATTCAACAACTCAAAGTTCAACGCCCAGTTGATCATAAACAATTTTTTCCTCATATAAACAGCATAACCCCCTTTTACCCTTTTAAGGGATGGATTTCGAAAAAAAAAGATATTTGTATTGTTTTAGTTTTCATTTTATAGGTAAATACTATTATCCGTGCATCAATTACAGAGTTTCATACAAACTTTTATCCCCTATTTGACAGCCTTATGGGATGAATTTCAAAAAATGCTTAAATACGTATATATTTAATTGTATTAAAGAGCATTAATACCAAGTTTCAAGTAATTCTAATCATAAATAATTGTTTACCCATATAAACTTTATCACCCCCTTTTACCCTGTTAAAGTAAGAATTTCGAAAAAAATCTTATACATGCATTTCTTATTTTTTATCTTAAAGCTAAATACCATTTTTCATATATTTCGCGTTAAGAATAACAGAGTTGCATACAATCTTTTATCCCCTATTTTACCCCCTTAGGGGATGAATTTAGGAAAATCCTTTCTTAGCGGATGCCTACATCATATAAGGAATACGTCTTCCAAATTTCACGTTTCTACGACCAGCGGTTTAGGCTGTGCGTTGATCGATCAGTCAGTCAGGACAAAGCATTTTATGTATATATAGATAACTAGCAGAACCTGCGGCTTCGCTCGCGATCAAACTACGAAAAATACGAAATTTCATGCAAATATGTCCAAGGAATAAAAAGTTTCATACAAACTTTTATCCCCTATTTCACACCCTTGGGGGTTGAATTTTGAAAAATCTTTGCTTAGTGGATACCTACGTCTTAAGATAAATACGTGTGCGAAATTTTAAGTTTCTAGCCCTAAGGGTTTTGGCTTGTGCGTTTATTTAAAACTTTCATCCCCTATTTTCATCCCCTCTTAGGAGTTGAATTTTGGAAAACGCTGAAATACGTAACTTATTATTTTTGCCGTACTAATTTCATACGAAATTTCAAGCAAATATGTACTACAAAAAACCTCCTTGACTTTTTGCTATTAGTAATAATTAATTTGATGGCTGTAATGATTTGCAAATGTATGATTGTGGCTCGCGCATCGAGAGCTCCGTACCGCCGAATATTGTGTTGTTGTTACTTACGTATTTACACATATATAATATCTATACAGATAAATAAAATTGGAGTGTCTGTTTGTAATATTAAAATAACCGCTTTTTACTAAATGCACGGTACATAGGTATACCAAAACAACATTTTTTACAATTTTTGGCTGTCTGTCTGTCTGTTTGTTCCGGCTAATATCCGAAACGGCTAGACCGATTTTGACGGGATCTTCACTGGCAGATAGCTGATGGTATAAGGAGTAACATAGGCTATTTTTATTTTAGAAAAAGAATCAGGGTTCCGCGAGAAAAAATTAAAACCCATGAAATTGTGAGCCGCGTACGGCGTACGCACCCAAGCAAATAGAGGGTAAATCGCTATATAATTTAAATGAATATCTTAGGAGTAGCAAGCTACTATTTATGTATGAACATAGCTAACCGTGAAAGCGTACCTAGGGACGAACGCGAGCGAAGCGAGCGTAAGTCGCTAGTATATATATTTGTTTTCGCAATACATACTTTATTAATTGCAAATATAAGTTCGCGGTTCATACTATTTTTTGAAGATATTATAGAAAACAAAAACTTAAGTGATCGTGACTCAAAATATCCAGTATCTGAAAAGACATTTTACGTATTATTCTGTAAATTCATTTATGTTTAAAGTATTTAGCACGGTCGACTACTTCAATTTTTTGCACATTTCCTACTTTATCTTTTCAAAGTTGGAGGAAGAGACTACAATGATAGAACTCGCATGTAATGTTTACGACTTAAGAATCATGTAACTCGACTAACATATAAACAGGCTAAAATCTACGCTATTTTTAAAGATCCTTTGTCAACCTGTTCTCACCTTTTAGTTCGCTTTTTACGCTTTTTAATTCAATTTATTATTTTTATTAGTGTTTTAAAGTCAGTTTTTTTAAGTTGTTTGTATTTAGAAGTATGTACATCAAGTTGTTTTGGGAATATGTCCATACAAACATGCTAGCTCTTCGAAACAAACATAAATAAATTCTCACCCCTTTCCTCGTCTAAGAGATGGAACTTTGTTTTTTTTTTCATTTTTATACTAATGTTTTTACCCTATTTCTCACGTTTGGGGTTGAATTTCCAAAAACGATGAAATACATATGTATTTATTTTTATTGAGAATCTTTAATATTAAATTTCATTCTTCTTACTTCAAAAATGACGGACTCCTCATATAAAATTTCATCCCCTATTTCGCCCTCTTAGGGGATACATTTTTAACAGCTCAGAAGTACGTACTTATTTATTTCAAACCAGAAGCTTGTATAAGAAATTTGATGCTTCTTACTTCAAAAATGACGGACCTCCCATATAAACTTTCAACCCCTATTTCACCCTCTTAGGGGATAGTTTTTAAAAAACTCTGAAATATATTTATTTATTTGTAATCAGAAGTTTGTATATGAAATTTCACATTTCTAACTTCTAAAATGACGGATTTCCATACAACCGTTCATCCCTTATTTTACCCCTTTAGGGGTGGAATTTCTAAAAATCGTTTCTTAATGGATGCCTACGTTATGAGAGGAATACGTGTGCGAAATTTTAAGTTTCTAGCTCTAAGGGTTTAGCCTGTGCGTTTACTTAAAACTTTCATCCCCTATTTTACCCTCTTAGAGGTTGAATTTTGGAAAACGCTGAAATACATAACTCATTATTTTTATCGTACTCAATTCATAGGATATTTCATGCAAATATGTCCAAGAAATAAAAAGTTTCATACAAAGTTTTATCCCCCATTTCACCCTCTTAGGGGTTGAATTTTAGAAAACGCTGAAATACGTAACTCATTATTTTTGCCGTACTCAATTCATACGAAATTTCATGCAAATATGTCCAAGGAATAAATAGTTTCATACAAACTTTTATCCCCTATTTCACCTTGGGGGTTGAATTTAGAAAAATCCTTCCTTAGTGGATGCCTTCGTCATATGAGGAATACGTGTGCGAAATTTCAATTTGCTAGCCCTAAGGGTTTGGCCTGTGCGTTGATACATCAGTCAATCACCTTTGCCTTTTATATAATAAGATATAAGCATTTGTGTTTCAAAAATTAACAAGGACAATTATAGTACTTTAATTATTTTACTGCCCTTACCTGATCACTACAGATACTTCTTTAATTTCAATTCCTAAATTATATTATAAGGAAAAAACAATAAATTCAAAATTATAAAATACTCTTCGCTTCGCTCAGGTTCACCTCTAAACAAATAAAAAAAAAATCTATCCCACGGGAACCGTACATTTTTTCGGGGTAAAAATATAATATTATAACAATATAATAGCCTATGTACTATTCCAGGCTATAATCTATCTCTGTGCCAATTTCATCCAAATCCGTTCACCTATTCTGGCGTGATTAACAAACATCCATCCAAACATCTAAACTTTCACATTTATAAGATTAGTAATATGATTCTTACTCACTTTTAGTTCAAGATATCAAAATAATGGGACACTTGGTCTATGCTTGAAGACTGAGCGAAGCTAGCACTAGCACACAGCTAATATTTTTTAAAACCTCTAAATAATTTTATTGAGACCTTCTACGCAAATATTACATATAGTGGAGGTGTGTGTGCGTAAACTTTTCAACTTCTAGTTTTTACTGAAAATTTCTCTAGAGACAAATCCAGAAGTGGAGAAGACATTATTGAGCACCAGTGTATTCGTAGACACAAGTGCTCTCTCTATTCCTTTCACTACCAAGTCCGGTACGATGATATATAATCTATATAGTATGATATATAATCTATATAGTTATAGATCTAATAGGTATCAGTCGTAAGACGTACGACGTTATGTGCTCTCCGAGAAAAGAAAGTGTAACACCACCTGCTTCGTAACTCCAGACTATAAAAACTCTATAAAAATCGGACTCGAACTCAGGACCTCAAGATTTGAAAATATGAGTCATTCCACTTCAATTTGGTATCAGTTATGCCACGGACATTATTGACTACCAGTGAAAAATATATATGTCACCGTAAAATTGTAAACACCGCTAGTTTACAATCTCGCGACATAGATTACAATCTAGCGGCACTTACAATTTTACGGTGACATATATAAAACATATCATGAGCCCGTTGAAAGCTTACTCTACTCTAAGACGAATAACAAGATAATTTAGATACTCGCATCTATATTGAACATGTCTCCCATTCGAGTGACGGCTCAAAGCGTCTTTATGTAGATACGGGAATACTGATTGATAGCACGTTTGACATATACAATTTGAATTAAGTACTCCTTATAATATAAATCACAATAAATCTTTTACATATAAATAAGTAATTTCATAGCCCTTGTAGTGCTAATGTATGTGTTCAGCCCTTTTTAACGGTCCACTGCCGGGCACGGACCTTCGTTCAATAAGAGGGAGATCAGGTCATAGTCCACCACGCTGGCATAGTGCGGGTTGGCGTACTGCACATGTCTTTTGAAAACTTACTAAGTT
Source organism: Fabriciana adippe (assembly GCA_905404265.1). NCBI lineage: Eukaryota > Metazoa > Arthropoda > Insecta > Lepidoptera > Nymphalidae > Fabriciana > Fabriciana adippe. The sequence goes on from FR989993.1 coordinate 3,550,146, forward strand.
CTCTCAGACATGCAGTTTTCCTCACGATGTTTTCCTTCACCGTAAGGCAAGTGGTAATTGGCACAACCTCTGAATAACCATCAGTGGATTCACAGTTCCAATATTTTTTTAAATGTAGTCCAAAGTCATATCTCTAGTGTTTTTTTCGATACCTTATTTCATTTACAGAAATATGGCTTTTTTCTAACCGAAACCGGGCGAAAAACTACCGCATCTTTCTCATCGATGCCCTTTTTTAGACATTCTAATCAGCCACGTAGTCCCAAAACCCACGACACCAGGGCGATGGCGCATTTTCGCTGAAAATGCTGCCTATATCGAAGCTATAAAAAAATATTTTCAATGTTTAAAATAATATTTATTTTATACAACTCTGTTAGATCCGCTTTCATTTGATAAATACTTTTCATTTAAAAGTTATTATTTTCATTTTTTCTAACATATTTCCATCTTCAAATAAACTTTATAGCAAAATTAGTTAAATATATGCAAAATTTACATGAGCTGTGAAAAGTAACGCGTTCGCGTATTTTTTTATTTGCTAAGTTTATGAGTAAAATGGAATGCATTATATTATCACATATTCCATATTTATAAATATATACATTTTCTACTATCTCTTTATTTAATATTCACCTCCCTTCTATCTTAGTACTATTTCCTAAAAGTTGCCTCGACGAAATCATTATTTTAGCTATAAGGCCATTTCTTGTAAATTTTCCTACCATTTTGTATACTTCACTTTCCTTTTTGAGAGTATGATAAAGGGTTTTATTATTATAATATTTTTATAATAGAAATCCGGCTGCAAATTAAGTATCTAACTGCAATATTTGGCTCATGTACCAATATACTTATTAAATCGTATAAGAAGATTTCTCTCAGGATACATACATTGCATATAACTTACTCTTACGGATCGATAAGACTGCTGCTATCAGGTTTGCACCATAAAAAATGTAAATACTAAAAGCTCTTCCAATAATCTTACGTTGAGCCGCTATCGTTGGTAAAATAAGGAATTTTAGAAAGAACCTCTTAGAGGAAGCTTTACTGATCAAATATTCACGCCAAACGAACACGCCAAATCCTCGAAGAAAACTCTAAATAACGACTGTTTTTACAACATATTTCGGCGTAATAAGTGAATATATTATTTTAAACCAAGCTAGGTTTCTCGATGTTTTCTTGGATCCTGTTGAGAAAATGTATGTAATATGTTTACTAATACTCAATATGAATAAATAGCACAGAGGATTGATTTTTTTATAAATTGCGTTAACATACATACTTCTCCCAAGTCGATGAATCTGAATTAGCCTACATTGCGTTGAAATTAAAGAACAAATGAAAAGTAACTGATATAAAGTAAAACTGTATAATTGCATTTTATCATTTCAAAGTAAAATCTTAATAAATTACCATCTCCTTGAAAACGACTATAAAACAGCCCCTGTCAAAAGCAAACCGAGTAGAATTCAAATGAGAACTCTAAACAATATTGAGGGGTTCTATGTAATTGTTCTCAATACTGCGGGACGTTCATTTTTAGAGTTGATCGAAATGTCATAGCTGACATTTGAATAACCTTAATTTTGGAAATTGAGATTGATGATTTTATAAAATGTATATTTTATAAACACATCAATAAATAGTTAAAAAAAGGTTTAACGATTTGAATACGGTTTTCCCTGTAATTTAGAGATTTTTATAACTACATTTTTTTTTTTAACGGATGTATGTATGAAGAGAGAAGAGTTATATAAAACATACATATTATATTTATAGAAAGTAAGGAAAGGTCGATGTTTGTAATAAGTCATCACGCGAAGGGATTGCAGGTTGTAATATTATAAATACATATGTACTTTGGAACTTACTCGAGCGAAGCGAAGGTAAGTCTCATCTTCGCTTCGCTTCGGGTATATCCCTTGACAAAAATAAATTTATCCCACGGGAACCGTAAATTCTGGAATGATATATAGCCTCTAGCCTTCCTTAGCTAACGGGCTATCTAATGCAAAAAAAAATTCAAATCCTGAGATTAGCGCGTTCAACCAAACAAACAAACAAACTCTTCAGCTTTATAATACTAGTATAGATAACACAGTGAAGTTTGTTCTATGTGAAATAATTTTTAATGACATCGAAGAAATAAATCGTCGGGCTGGGTTATTTAGTAGTCTGCATCTGTTCTTTTATTCTCTTCTGTAATGACCCTTAAAGGGCTATCTTTTAAGTAAATGGTTTTCTAAAGTACATGATTTTTTGGCAGATTACCTAATAAGTTTTTTTTTTGCTTTCTTTAAAATAATAACAATTTCAATTACAAAAGTAATTATATTACATCAAAGGTTTTCAAAGAAGATTCATTTCACAAGTCAACTCCCAAACAATTTCCATTTCTATTCCATTACGATTGGATACAAAGTTGTTTTACGTCGAATATCGTATTACTGGCATATCAAACGTCAACAATGGAGATGCCTGACGTCGGTCTATTGTCATATTGTCCGGCGAACGTGTGCTAGGTACTGAATATTATTAAAAATTCCATCAGAAATCCCACGAGGGTTTGTCACGTATTATCGGTGACATAAAAAGGCTATTTAGTTGATTTTTTTTTACCGAGAACTTTGAACGAATTTCCACTGGGACAAATAAGTATTAAAGATACGTATCCATATTTTTTCATATGCTACAAAGAGAAGTTTGCGGAGTATGATAATATATTATACTGTTGGAATGTAAATTGGTTTTGGGACCAGCAATATATGTTATTTAATTTCGAATATATTTTGTAATTTAGGTACAAACGTAGCTTAGTATGAAATGGTGAAAGAACATACGTAGTTTTTCCTTATCATTTAAAGAGCCCTGCTATTATAAAGAAATACAATCTGTAAAATTTATATTTTTGTATGAGAAATAATTTATTCTATAAATTATTTATTTACTAATAGAAAACTATTTCATCCCAGAGTCATTCTTCTTCTTCGTGTACTTCATTACTGAAGGTCGTGGTTGTCCTGAATAGCTTTCACCGATGTATCGACTAGCTTTCTCCAGAACACTCTGTCCTCGGCTTGTCTCAGGGCAGTCGGAATATTGAGTCCCCCTATATTTTGAATCTGGTCGAACCAGCGGGTAGGTGATCGTCCGCGTGATCTTTTACCTTCAATCTTCCCTACCAGTTTATCCAGATTATCTGGTTGTCTCCAGGCAATCCCAGTGTAATATGGGATTATTTATTTTAGTGTAACGTAAATTGTTAAAGAGTAAAAAAATATCTTAAAAAAGTACAAATTGCTGATTAATATAATTAAAATATTATAAGTATGTAAATTACATGTATTTGAAAGTATCAATAACAGATTTGAAAATTGATATAAGATTACTACGAAATTCAATATAATATCCCATAAGCGGAAATTTCTAAATCACTTCATTCCAAAACATCACAGCATTTGCCCCCAGGAAATGTCAGGAAACTCCTGCTCACTTTCACTAGGGGAATCGCTTCATCTCTAATAATATTTTTATAGATATTTTCTATCACCCTTATGTAAGACTAATAGACTTTTACGACTTTGCCCGCATTTATTTTGAGTTATTTTCATTATTTCATCTTGTTTTTTTATCTCATACATATTTTTTATTTAATCCTTTTAATAATCCGGGGTTTCTTAAGGTGGGGTCCATGGTCCCCCGGGTGGTCCGTAATATGTGTGCCAGGGGTCCACAGCAGCTCAATTAGTTCTTAACATTAATTAAAAAATTGTTGAGTAAACTAACTCATCGTTTGTTTCATCCATCAATCTCGCTGGTTATTGTTGAGCAGCGTGAGACGCGGAGATACTGCACCTACAGTGTAGGTATAGTCCCTTCGCGTCGCGCTTCTACTTCTTAGGCGAATAAAAAAAATACACCTAAAAATGTGCACTGTGATACTATTATAGATACAATATTCTTTGACAGGGGGTCCGTGGAATTTTAGAAATTCTAAAAGTGGTCCATGACTGCAATAAGTTTAAGAAACACTGTAATAATCTATTCCAAAGTAATCAACTTTTAAAACTTCTAAACTAGAAAAATTCTATTCAGTATTTTTACTGTCTTGTTATGAGGATGTCATATTTCATTAATGAAAATGTAGCTTTAATGAAGTTTTAATTTAACTTTATATCAATATTTACAATTCTGAATACATTATGTATGTTATTAAAACAACTCAATTTCATTGTATCTTAATATCAGAAAAACTTGTATAAAAAATCAATATACAGTATTACGAATCGCCAATAATCGATGTAAATAATAATTATCGTATCTCGATAAAGCTTTCCATAATATTTAAAAGCGAACTTTATTATTTCTGTGAAATGTACAATGTAGTTTAATGTTGAATTCATAACGCAGCTTTGTTAGCTTTATATAAATAACAAAAACATTTGTTATGCATTTGTACAAGAGATATAACGATGCCATGTCTGTAAATACTGGCTATGTTTAACTAATTATGTTTACTCAATATTTTATTACTCGATTATTACTTTTATTCTATGTGGTGAGTAATAAATTAAATAAATATGTTGGGACATTAACATACAGTACCATTTAGTTCCATGGTAAGCTACGAGGCTTGTGTTATGGATACCAGATAGTTGATACACTACACATATATAACTTTAAATACATACATATTATAAATATAAATATCCATGACTGGAGTACAAGCATTCGTGCTTATCACACAAATGAATGCTCCAGCGGGATTCGAACCCGCGACTGCTGGCACATCAAGTAGGGTCACTACAAACTAAGCCAAACGTGTTATCAAATATTATATATTTATAAATAAAAATTGACAAATATAAAGACAAATCTTGGAAGACATTTTTAGCTACTTTAAATTATTGTGTATCAAATTAAAGTGTTTCTTGTGTATATTTAAAAAAAATACGAATGTTCCTAGTAAGTAATAAAACCAAAGTCAATAAATAAGTAAATCTTCACCTGCTAGGAGCAGTATAGTAACTCATTGTAGAAACGTTGTATTTTAAAATATCTTATTACTAAATTACAATATTATTCTTTGCGTACGTGAAAACCATGTTATAGAACTAGTATAATATAATACCTTATTCTACCTCATTTTGTGATATATAAAGTGCCACAAATGTACGCAATTTAACGCAAACAATAGAACCTTTATCTTAGATATCGACGCGCCCCCTCTTCTTGCCACTAAGCTGCCTTAAGCAGATATGAGCGACCAGTGTGTAAAGATCTGCGGTTTCCTCAATACAAACTATCCATTGAAAGAAATATACCTTATTCTTATATTCTCTGTTAGAAGGAAAAAAATAAGTACCTGCAAAGAGAAAAATATTAAAGAGTGCGTGTATGAATGTGTACACGCGCAAGAAGTAAAACTTCTGTAGATTGTATGTAGTGTTTTAAATAATTGGGATAGGTGAGATATTAAAAATAACGCACACTAGACATATTACAATCTTATATTTATAGAATATCATTTAAGGAAAGAATATAATATTACTATATACCTATCATTTGTCAGACAATAACAACATTTACCATGGCAACAAACGTACCTACGTACATTTTTTCGTAACCCCCCAAGTCAAGCGTACGTAAAGAAGTTTTAATTCAAAATAATAATTAAAGTAACTAAAATATAGTTAAACCGTATTTTTAAGGACTAATTACTTTTACTCAAACAATGCAGATTTTTCAGTTTGAAAAGTTACTATCCTCACTATCGAGTTTGTGACGTAGTGACAAAGTAAGCCCTTATTTCTCTCTAGCTAACTATACATTGTGAGTCGTTCAGGAATTTTAGATTTTGGTAATAGGCTAATCAAAATCTTATCACATTTTTCTATGTCAGAGTCTACAGTAGAATTTATAGTCTTTGCATCATCATTATATTAGTGTAAACGTATGTATACTATAAGATTAGACTAATTTGAGCCGCCGGCTTCGCTCACGCGATAAATGAGGCTGAGATCAAAAGGTAGCCTATGTCCGATCCTAAGGTACAGTCTTTGCTAAATTTTATCTAAATCTGCTCAGCGGCTTAAGATGGATTAGTATGGATTAATTGCAGCGTATATTATGTCAAAAGTTTAATTATATATGATTAGTGACTCACCCTCGCTTCGCTCGGGTTCGTCCCTACCTTGCTTCCCAATATAAACTTTCATCCCCATTTTCACCCCCTAAAGGATAATTTCCGGGATAAAAAGTATCCTATGTCCTTCCCAAGGTCTAAAACTATCTTCTTACCAAATTTCTTCTAAACCGGTTCAGTAGATCCTGGGGATTACCCCCTACAACCTCACAAACTCACAAACTTTATCACTTTATAATATGTATTAGTATAGATAAAAATTAAAGTTAAGTTTTCCATATAATTTCAATTTTAATCTATATACAAATCTACACCAGAATAAGTAAGTATAATATTAATACGATGTAGGCCTATACTATTTGGTCGGTTCCACCCTAACTTCCTCAAACACATGTATATGTACATAAAACGCTAATTGTTTGCTCGTCCGTACATTATATTTGTTTCTGAACATCAAAGAAACGGCAGGTGGATTAAGGAAGGGTCCTTCTTCATTTTCTTTGTGAAAACTCCCTATTCTAAAATTCTTAAGTAGCTTAAATTATTATAAGCTTAAAAATTCAGGATCTTGTTATTTTATCTTTTTTATTTCATTCTTTTCATTTTTACTTTTCATTTTTCCCGCTATTTTTCCCTTACCGGCCCGTTCTTTTTTTTTCGTCATAGACATTAGTAGGTATAGTTATAGTATTCACAGTATTTATTCACTCTGAAGTAAGCTAGTGCAGAGCTAGTTATTAATATAAACATATTAAAAACTTGCTGAACCGACAGACGTCCTATCTAAACTTCACTAAGCTGTATGACCTTTGCGTCCTAAAACTCTATAAAAAAATATTTTTTTAATTTTGATCGAATTTCCCAATTTTCCCTAAAAATTTAAAAAAACTAGCCAATACCGTCCAGCTTAGTACAAAAAAGAAATCGAACTCGTTATTTGAACTAAACAGTCTCTTCGTCTTCTTAGCGTTTATCCCATTTTGTGACGGAGTCCACTTTCCTGCCCTTTATCCTCTACTTCATTCTATCCATAACTTTGTCAGAGTAAACTCACAACTCATGTCATCTCTAACGACACTCAACTATCGCAGCATTGGTCTTCCTCTAGGAATGAACACTTTATAAGTTAAATATCTTTAAAATGTTATATTTAAAAATGGAATTTAAAAGTGTTAAAAACGTTATATGAACATCGAAATTGGAGCATTTCTTGAAACAAGCGTGAAGAAAACAATAGGGGATGTGGGACAATAGAATAATCAATGCATGTGGCAGTCATGAAAAGAAAATCTTTGTGCACTACGAACTTGTTTGACATTAATTATGTCTACAAAATAGTAAAGGAGGGTTATTGAAAATTATGATTATATTTTTATTTGTTACAAAAAGTTTAAACATAAGAATACTCTTATGTATGTACATAATATATCATCTCTAGTACCTTTTTTAAAATTGGGAAATGCATTTACGCATACCACCTACGTATGTACGGTGATTTTGGGGCTCGCTGATTAGAAAAGCCAGTATTACTTACTAAAATCAAACGGAAACTTCCCCCTCTTAATGGGACATTGCAGGATTACTTACGTACTCAACCACCGAGATGGGCCACTTTCCAAGGACATTTCTTCTTCACGACCAAAGAATACGAGACACGTTAAAAATCAAATGAGTCTACTTTCAAAGTTTAGCCCATTTAAGAGTTTAACTGAGTTAATCAAACTTCATTATGTAAAAATAGAATAGATGACAAAGAAACACACATTTATAATGTTAGTTAAGATAGGATTTGAACTTCTTACTGTCATTGTAGACACACCTTTATTCTATTGTAAATTCTACTTTACCTGCAAACTGATCTTCTATAACTCTGATTAAATATTTTAAGAAACAATTTGCTGTGTTGTTTTAATGGAAGCTTTAAATCCACTTGTACTCGTTGATTTAAGTTCGACTTTTAAAATTCTCTCCGCCTTTGAACAAATTATATATAAATAAAACTTGGCATCTCTACTTATTTGTACTACTTGATTGAATAGTAACTTTGTTTGTTAACAAGTATTTGTTTTGTAGCCTTCAAAAAGGAAAAACTTTGAATTATATCGCCAAAGCACAAACATTTGAAATATTTCTGATATCACACTGGGCGTGTACGTGTGTGTGTGCACCCGTGTGTGAGTGCGTGTGTGTGTGAGTGCATGAGAACAAGTGTGTTCTTGGATGTTGATTTCTCCTTCACATTAAAATGGCTGGATGCATTTGAATGAAATAGGTATACAGATAGACTATGGCCTGGAGTAGAACAGTGGCTAATGTTAGTAATAAAATTTTCTATAAGGTGGCGCTGCCCGTATAATAATATTATGCAATCACAAAAGACAGCTAAGTACGCATCCAAACGAAGCAGGAATTTATCGCTAGTAAATTAAAATTTCAAAATACCCTCGCTAAAATAAAAGGCATTAATCCTACAAATTGTTCATCTCCAACTATTGTCCCTATAGAAAAAGTTTACATTTGAAATAGCGCTTTAAGAGCACTTCTAGACTAACGGCCCTCTAATGAGATGTGCTTATTTTTTCTTATTTCAATCCACAGTTTCCTTTAAACGAAATGAGTTGATAAAAAATTTAGCCACTCTCATTTAAAGTAAGAATTGTTGAATCTTTCCTTTGTTGGATAAGAAATACTTGAATTGTCATTTATTATGACGCTTGTATTCAACGCGGGCTAATTTGTTTACATAAGTACAGCAAAAACGTGATCTACTATATTGTTTATGTAATAGTAAAGTTTTCTTTTTTAGAACTTTCTATGTTAAATAGTTTAACAGGATTGTTTTTATATGATGAAAAAGTAATAAAATAAAATATAATCTAAGCTATTGCTTATTTTTATGAAAACTATAGGTTATGTATACGAAATCAGGTGATATAAAGGTGTTTGTTTCAAGAGGAAAAGCCGTTTAAATCTTCTACTCAGTGTTTGAATTATATTACGAAGAAATTGGCACTAAATTAAAAGAAATTATACTAATATCAAATAATTGTCTACTAGTATTTACCCGTGACTCGAACCTAGGACCTCACAATCTGCAGCCGAAAAGCTAAACAGATATTACACTAAAGAGTAGTTTTATGTCAATGCAGTATAAATAATAATACTAAAAAAATGATATTTCAAATCTAAACTGGCAAAAACACAATTTACCTCGAAGCGTTTTATCCGCACCGTCAGCGGCATCTGCGATAAAATACGATAGATATTAAAAAAATATGTTAAAATGGCAATTTTAATCGATGCAATCAAAGGCAATGAAAGATGAACTATTGTTTTTTTTAAAGAACTGCCCAAAAACGCACCAATCACACTTTATGTGCGTATGCGCGTGTGTACGTGCGTGCATGCGAGCGTATGTATGTGTGTGTCTGTGTGTGCGTGTGCGTATGCATGCGTGTGCGTGAGAGCGCGTGTGTTCTTGGATGTTGATTACTCCTTCACGCTAAAATGGCTGGATGGATTTGAATGAAGTAAATATGCAAATAGACTATTGCCTAAAGTAGCACACTGGCTAATATTAGTAATAAAATTTTCCATAAGTTGGCGCTGCTCGTATAATATTATGCAAGTACAAAAGACACCTATGTACGTACGTGCGTGCATGCGAGCGTACTGTGTGTGTGTGTGTACCTTCATTCCTTCAAGCTGAGACAGTTAAACGGATTAGCGTGAACTTTAGTACTTAGATTTTCATAACCTCTTGTAACACAGGCTACTGTCGATAACAAGAATAGCTAAAATGTGGCTTTGACCGTTTCCCATATTAGAACTTACTTTATCTTAACAGTTTATTATAATTACTAGCAGAACCCGCGGCTTCGCCCGCGATCAAACTTTATCACTTGCAAAAATAAGGAAAACAAATTTCATTTTAGCGATCGTAACTCAAAATACCCAGTATCTTAAAAGATGTTACGCGTATATTTAGCAAGCTCCACTACCTGTATTTTTTGCACATTTTTCTACTCTCCATCTCTCCAAAGTTAGACGATACAATGATACAATCGCATACAATGTTTACAATTTTAGAGTCATGTTACTCGGGTAATATGGGTTTTTTAACTAACATACTAACAGGCTAACATCTACGTTATTTTTAAAGACCCAATGCTATATACACCTGAAGCTTACATCTCCTTCCTTCTCCTTTTTTTTTAAGTTACATATATAAATTGCCATTCTTATTTTGTTGTAGCTGCTGTGGCCAGCCAAAAAGTTGTACATAATTTTCCTTTGGATTCGGAATAATTTCTGTTCTCTACTTTATATCCCACACAGTAAGTGTGCACTTACGGAGGACTTGAGTCATGTTACTCTATTTAAATATATCCAACAACTCAAACTTCACCGTCCAGTTTTACCCACTTAGGGGCTGAATTTAAAAAAAAAACTATAATGCATATTTATTTAATTGTATTGAAGAGCATTAACACCAACTTTCTTGTAATTCTGATCGTAAACAACCTTTTCTTCATATAAACAGCACAACCCCCTTTTACCCTTTCAAGGGATGAATTTCGAAAGGAAATGATATTAGTATTGTTTTAGTTGTCATTTTAAAGGTAAATACCATTTTCCGTGCATTAATTACAGAGTTTCATACAAACTTTTATCCCCTATTTGACAGCCTTATAGGATGAATTTCAAAAATTTTTAAAATACGTATTTATTTAATTGTATTGAAGAGCATTAATACCAAGTTTCAAGTAATTCTGACTATAAATAATTGTTTGCCCATATAAACTTTATCACCTCGTTTTACCCTCTTAAAGGATGAATCCCGAGAAAAATTTAATACATATATCTCTAATTTTTCATTTAAAAGCTAAATATCACTTTCTGTGCATTTCGCGTTAAGAATAACAGAGTTTCATACAATCTTATATCACCTATTTTACCCCCTTAGGGGATGAATTTCGAAAAATCCTTTCTTAGCGGATACCTACACTGTATAAGGAATATGTCCTCTAAATTTCACGTTTCTACGACCAGCGGTTTAGGCTGTGCGTTGATCGATCAGTCAGTCAGGACAAAGCATTTTATGTATATATATATAGATTAACTTATCATAATTGCAGAACGATTAATGACCAATAGTTGTGGCGTGAGTTTCAAAGCAACCAAGCAAGTAAGTAATAGGTATACATATACTTACATGCATATGTGTACTTCTATCGCGATAGAACTTTGGTAATTTTTTTTGTAATTTCAGAAAAGATAGTTTAATTTAAAATGTCAAATATATACTTAAATCTTAGAAAATAATGCATAATTTACGTGTTATGTTTATATGTACATATTTGTATTACTTTCTTTTTGTATCTGCATTGCTTAAGCGTAGTCAGACAGGAATAAATAAATAAGATGGTCTAAACTAAAATAACGTACTGGGAAGCGGCCCACCTCGGGCGATGTGCCTAAAGCAGGGTAGACTGTGTGAACCCCTTGGTTGTGTGATCTGCTTCGGCAGACCTGCCGTCGGGGCGTCGTGGTTACATGCATGTTTCTGTTGAGTTTTAGTGAGTAGTACTGGCTTCTCTAGCCGGTGAGTTCCACAAAACCACCTGTATGCATGTAGGTGGTACGCGTAAATGCATTTCCCAACACAAAAATAGCAAATATCTTAATATATTTTTTTGATCTGGCAATAGAGTTTTAAAATTTGGTAAGATAGTCATGATAGTATTATAAGCATTGTATTTAATATATAGCAACTGGGCGACCGAGCATTGCTCGATGTTTTTTCGGAAAAGATATAGAAATTGCGTTTTTTCAGTGAAGACACCTACCTACCTATACAGATAAACTTAAAATGTAAAATCTTATCTAAGCACAGAATTTAATCCAAATCGTTAGAGCCGTTTCCGATATACGTGAAATAAATTTATATATACACAAGAACTACTGCCCATTTGATATTAATAAGAATAAATAAAATTATACTTGATATTATTATTGTAATTACAAAATAATATTTTGTATTTATATTTAGTAAATGGATTATAGTAAGAACAGAGCATGATCTCTATGTCCCTCGTTTTCTTTCTATCTGTGTCTAACTCTGTCTTTTTTCTCAAGGGAAAGACGTAAAGCTTCGTTTTTTTAAAACGAAATAAAAAAACCTGGAAGTACAAAAACATTAAACGTTTAACAATTAAGGCATATTAAATTTTCATACAAAAAATGCGACATTCTCGCGTCGGTCCAAACATGCTGTGAATTCAGAAACGAACTCACTCGTTCAGATTTAAGCCATTTGTTAAATGCGACTAATGAAAAGTTCGTTATTGTTCTGTGACAGACGCGCTTCGTTTTCCCGCTGGCCAAAAAGTACGTGATTTAGTTTATTTTCATATTCCATGACTTTTCTCTGTGTGTAAATTTAAAATTACGATCATTTCTTCCTTCCCAATTGTACATTTATTTGTTCTAGAAAACAATTTAAAGTTAATTCATTCGAGAATGATCCCTTGTCATGGTGGTGACCTATCAAACGCCCTAGTTACATAACTAAATAAAACGCCATCATATACTACTATACTAATCTAAAACATATTTATAAACATAGAAACCTTTTTTTTTAATGTTGGGATATGCATTTACGCATACCACCTGTAGACATATAGGTGGTTATGTGGGACTCACCGGCTAGAAAAGCCAGTACTACCCACTAAGACTCAACAAGACCTCCGCCGTCTTAATGGGGCGTCGCAGGACCGCTTTCGCACTCAACTACGACGCCCCGACGGCAGGTCTGCCGAAGTAGACCACAACAAACATGGGATTGCTCCACAGTTCACTCTGCTATAGAGACGTACCAGGAACAACCCGCATTATACACCGCCCATCGAAGTGGGCCACCTTCCTGTGCGTTTCTTGCCTTCGCGCTCGGCTAAACTGCCAGACGCTAATGAGCCACCCTACCACGACAAGGTAAACGCACGCTGGGGGGGGGGGGGGGGGGGGGAACATGGAGACCTATGCCAACTATTAGTTAATCTGTGCTATTTATCCAAGTAACTTAACCCATCTTTTATTTATACATAGAAGAACTCTTCTGTGGCTACAAGCTTTACGGTTTATTTAGTCAAGATCGTGTTATTTTAGTTTATAAATTATAATTATTATTATTTAAATCACAATAATAAGATAGATATGTATTTTATAGTTAGCCAATAAAGTTATTCGCACCAGACAGTTATATAAGCGGATACTTTGAACTAGAAGCGATATTATAGAAGGATTGGGTAAGTGTCGTACATTAAAGCTAACCTCGCACAGTGTAGTTTACCGTTAAATGTATAAAATATTCATGCACTACTAAAATTGATTCAATTTATATTTCTATTACTGATCCTCTGGCACAATAGTTATATTTTTCTTCTTACTTATTTTTTATTTTTATTTTCCTATAAAATTATTTCGTACAAAAATAAAAGGCAATACTTAAAAAAATTCTAAGGAAGAAAAGACTCAGAAGTACTTAAGAAAATCTCATCCAAAATAGTCTTAGATTCATTGCTTGACATATATTTTACTACTAGCGACTCACCCTCGCTTCGCTTCGGGTTTGTGCCTAGATAAAAACAAATCTGTCCCACGGGAGCCGCACATTTTCCCGGGATGATATATAGCCTAAAGCCTTCCTCAGTTAACGGGCTATCTAATACAAAAAGAATTTTTCAAATCGGATTAGTAGTTCATGAGATTAGCGCGTTCAACCAAACAAACAATCAAACAAACTCTTCAGCTTTATAATATTAGTAAGTATAGATTACATTAAATCTTTTATGCACAGAAATCATAGCAAACCCGCACTTTAATATTACGAACAACCCGCTTTACTCTAAGCCCATACGCCCACAATATTCGCCGCTAATTAGTGCGTCCATCTGTCGCCTCCATCGTTACCATTAATGATTGCTGTAGATAATTGGTTAGATCCACGTTCGTGTACTTTAGATGTTGAAGTGGAAATGAAATCATCGTATACTTTGTGTTTTAATAGTTATTTATCCCTAAAAACTTATAATCGGCTTTATTAAATTTAAAGATATATACATATATATGTACATATATAGGAAAGATGTTTATCTGGACTGTTTTATTAGCCTGTAAAGTATGAATGCATATTACATAGTATAAAACAAAGTCGCTTTCTGCGTCTGTCTGTTTCTCTGCTTACTTCTTATAAACCACGCATTTTGATACGGTTTTCACTAATAGAAAGAGCAAAGAAGGTTTATATATCTATATAATTTTTAAATATTTTGTACAAAATGCCTGAGTGTAGACGGTGTTTTGTCAAAAAAAACTGTTTTCGTACGATTACATGGCTAACGCTGGCTAAACCTTTAGAGATACATTAAAACAATGTACTACATAATTGTAGGTCTTAAAAAGGCCTACAGAAAAATCCATAATATCATGTGTCTATTTCTTAAGATACGTTCAAGATATTTATTTTTATCTACATTAAACGTACCTACCTAGGGACGCACCCGAGCGAAGCGAGGGTATGTCGCTAGTATAGCGTATAAGAGTGAAGTATGATGAAAAAGGTTCCTAAATACTTAAAAAAACCTCAATGTAAATAATAAAACAAATTTTAAAGCACTTCGAGTTTTTTTTATCTGGTCTCTATACTTATTTCATAAAGATATTATTATTTGTAAAGTTTTAAAAGTTACCACACAAAACTACTTTACAAAACTCCAAATTAAACTACAAAACCAAAATTAAAAACGCATTCATTTCTCGGAGCTTGAGTCTGAAAGCGCGCACTCATTCAGCTTCAACTCACAAAAAGTTGCAATTTTGCCTCTCATTTATAAAAAAGGAAAAAACTATTTCCCGAGTACACTACGATGGCCCGCGACCTACTTCTCCTGGCTAAGAATCCTCTAATTAATGAGGTGGCCGTGCCAGCCTTTTCACAGCATTCATATTTAACCGTGTGAAGTCTCTAAAAAAATATTTATTTTTTTGTAAAATACTAACTAATGAACGGAATGTAGAATACGTTATATAATATGTATATGTTAATATATGTTACATTTAGTTATTTTTTTCTCTACCAAAAAAAATGATGATTTTCTTTTGAAACTAACATCACCAAAACATTTTTTTTTTTTGCTGATGTATTCAGCCCTTTTTAACGTCCCACTGCTGCACACGGGCCTCCCTTTAATACGAGGGGAATCAGGCCATAGTCCACCATGCTGGCCAAACATGGCTGGCACGCTGGTTTTTCGAAAACTTGCTAGGTTCTCTCAGACATGCAGGTTTCCTCACATGTTAGAAATGACTCGCACATGAAAATATCAGAGGTGCAAGACCCGGGATTTGAACCCGCTGTACTCGGTTTCCTAAACGAGCGCGTTACCACTGGGCTAGCACTGCCTAATTTTTTGCTGATATCCTAATTAAAATAATTATATATTTATATAGTATGGTCTAATAAAATATATAAGTATAGAAAAAAACTATGAAAGCTGATTCACAATATCGCGTACACACAAAAAAATATAAAATATAACCTGAATTGAGTATTTTCTTTTTGAAGTCGGTCAAAAACAAGAGCCCGTTTCTTTTGAGCAAAAACGTTTTTTTGCTTACAAATGCGAATATCCAAAGCTTTGAATGATAAAATATTTAAGGTCCTCCAGTTATTCGTGATTGCAAAGAAAAGCCAACCAAGCGAATAAACAAAAATATCCTTTACATTTAACATATAATACATATAAAAAAATATCTTTACTATTCATACTAATGTTATAAATTCGAAAGTGAATTTGAGGGTCTGCCCTTATTTTACGCAATAACGATATTATTTTTTGTAAAGCGATTATTTTATGGCCTGTGGAATAACAAAGGATAGATTTTATCACCTACTACCTACTAAGTACATATCAATATGGCAAAAAAATGTTATTGTAATCTATATATATATAAAAACCAATTACCGTACGTTAGTTCCGCTAAAACTCAAGAACGGCTGGACCGATTTGAATAATTCTTCTTTGTTTTGTTGGAGGTGTGTCAGAGGTGGTTTGAGTAAAAAAAAATAGGGAAAACCAAAAAAAAATCAGCTGGAAAATCTAAAAGTTCAGAACTATTTATTTTGTATCTATGTATGTATATTAATATAATACTAGCAGAACCCACGGCTTCGCTCGTTCTAAAAGTACAAAAAACTCTACAAAGGTAGATTTCATACAAACTTTCATCCCCTATTTCACCCCCTTATGAGATGGATTTCTAAAAATGCTAAAACATGTATTTATTTAATTCTATTGAAGAGCATTAATACTAAGTTTCAAGTAATTCTGATCATAAATATTTTTTTGGGTTGTATTACAACGTGTTTTTCCGTAGGAAGGAGTTAATCTCCCGGAATAAAATATGTAGCCTATGCCATTCTCCAGCCCTCCAACTATCTCCAAAATACAAAAAACCACGATAATCCGTTACTCTGTTTTGATGTGAAAGAAGGACAAACAAACAAACACACTTTCACAGTTATAATATTAGTATGGATATAGTCTATATATGGTATGGAATAAATACTAAACGTACCTAGGGTTGAACCTGAGAGAAGCGAGGGTGAGTCGCTAGTTAACAATATCTTCACGTAATTGAGAGTGTAAAATCTTTACATGAAAATAATTCAATTCAATGATTTTCACATTAGCGCCTAAATTAGCTGAGCACAAATTATTTCGTAGTTTAAAAGTTTCAAATTCTATACAAATAAAATACCTGTTACATTATATCTACACTAATATTATAAAGAGGAAAGATTTGTATTTTTGTTTGTTTGTAACGAATAAACTTAAAAACTGCTGAATCGATTTAGATGTGGCAATAAGATAGTTTGAGCCCCTGGGAAGGACACAGGATATTTTTTATTCCAGAAATCATTCCTTAAGGGGTTGAAAATGGGGATGATAGTTTGTATAGGGAATCAACCGAATTGTATAGGACGAACCCGAGCGAAGCGAGGCTGAGTCGCTAGTCTTTAATAATAGCAACTTAGTTCTAAATTAACTTTAGAGCAAAAATATATAGGCGCTTGGTAATAGGATCTATTTTATATCGAAAGGAAATTATCCCATCAGTGTAGTCCTTTTATCATCAGGATCTGGGAAACACTGGCAGTCATAAATCTAAATCGAACTCCGCCTATAAAGTAGTCTACACATTTAACCTAAATATGATTATTACAAAACGTGTACTAAAATACATTTTGTACAGGCATTGATTGTATTTTCTATTATCTTCATATTAGCTTACCTACTTTGATGTTACTTGTTAGTACAGAAAATCGAATAATTTATAGATTTCGATCATAATATTTGTAGATTTTAATGTATTTTTACAAATACATTCTTTGACAACACGCTTGGCTCAGTTTGTAGTCTACTCTACTTGCTGTGCCAGTGTTCGCGGATTCGAGTCCCGCTGGAGGCATTCATTTGTGTGATGAGCACGAATGTTTGTACTCCAGTCATAGGTGTTTATATTTATAATATGTATGTATTTAAAGTATATATGTGTAGTATATCAAATATCTGGCATCCATAACACAAGCCTTGTAGCTTACCATGGAACTAGATGGTGCTGTGTGATAGTGTCACATTTATTTTACTTACATATATGAGCACAGAATATAAATCATAATGTATATAAATACTTTTAAAATCCCTTTTGTCCTGATTAAAAATTTCAAAATAATATATTGAACGTAAAAAAGATAAATATCAACGTCAATTCAGACGCTATTGAATAGAAATAATGAACAGTCCCCTGAGTTTTGCATTTGTAGTTTGAAACGCAGGGATTTATTGTCTACAATTATCTTTTATCTTCCATTTCTTTATTGATCTTGTAATAATAATATCGTGTTCATCTGAAATTTTGTTTGTTGGAATGATAGATGTAATATTAATTAATACGCCTCCTTCGTTACTTTTCATCCAATTCCATGTATTCATATTATTAGGATTTTGACCGAATTCAAAAAAGTAGTATACAACTTGGTATTCAATTTGGCTTTTTTATGTGCATGTTTCGTGATATATTTTCCATAGTGAATAGATTTTCATAATTCTTTTGTTAATGATTGTATGTGGGGAATTGGAATCTATACTATAATAAAGCAGTAACTTAGCGAAATCTGTACATGAAATATTTTTTAAAAACAATGACTGTAACGTATTATGTATACGATATAGACCCCAAAACAATAGTTATTAATTTTTTTGTCTGTTTGTCTGTTTGTCTGTTTGTCTGTTTGTCTGTTTGTCTGTTTGTCTGTTTGTCTGTTTGTCTGTTTGTCTGTACGCGTTTCACGCAAAAAGTAATGAACCGATTTCAACGAAATTTTGTGAACTGATAACTTATTACTCGGGTCAACATTTAGGATACCTTTTACTTTAGAAAAATCTTTGTTTCCCGCGGGAAATCGCAATAACTGGTTTTATCGGGTCCTCCTTAGGAACCCTCCGCTGGCTAAACCTAAAGACATACATCAAAACAATTTACTTAAAAATTGTAGATCTTGAAAAGGCCAACAGAAATATCTACAACAGTATATGTCTATCTCTTAAGGTACACTCGCAATACCTATTCTTATCTATACCTATAACAAAACTAACTTAGTTAAATCGATGTGCGCGTTTCACGCAAAAAGTACTGAACCGATTTCAATTAAATTTTGTATAGTGATAGCTTATCACTCGAGTCAACATTTAGGATACCTTTTACTACAGGCACATTTTTCGTTCCCGCGGGAAAACGCAATGACTGGTTCTATCGAGTCGTCCTTAGAAATTTCTATGGCTAACGGTGGCTGAACCTTAAGAGATACATCAAAACAATGTACTAGAAAATTGTAGGTCTTAAAAAGTTCTACAGAAAAGTTCTCAACAGTATATGTCTATCTCCTAAAGTACACTCGCTATAACTATTTTTATTAAATGATATTACTGTTTTCTTATACGAGTACGTTATCTATACTATAATAAAGCAGTAACTTAGCGAAATCTGTACATGAAATATTTTTTAAAAACAATGACTGTAACGTATTATGTATACGATATAGACCCCAAAACAATAGTTATAAATTTTTTTGTCTGTTTGTCTGTTTGTCTGTTTGTCTGTTTGTCTGTTTGTCTGTACGCGTTTCACGCAAAAAGTAATGAACCGATTTCAACGAAATTTTGTGAACTGATAACTTATTACTCGGGTCAACATTTAGGATACCTTTTACTTTAGAAAAATCTTTGTTTCCCGCGGGAAATCGCAATAACTGGTTTTATCGGGTCCTCCTTAGGAACCCTCCGCTGGCTAAACCTAAAGACATACATCAAAACAATTTACTTAAAAATTGTAGATCTTGAAAAGGCCAACAGAAATATCTACAACAGTATATGTCTATCTCTTAAGGTACACTCGCAATACCTATTCTTATCTATACCTATAACAAAACTAACTTAGTTAAATCGATGTGCGCGTTTCACGCAAAAAGTACTGAACCGATTTCAATTAAATTTTGTATAGTGATAGCTTATCACTCGAGTCAACATTTAGGATACCTTTTACTACAGGCACATTTTTCGTTCCCGCGGGAAAACGCAATGACTGGTTCTATCGAGTCGTCCTTAGAAATTTCTATGGCTAACGGTGGCTGAACCTTAAGAGATACATCAAAACAATGTACTAGAAAATTGTAGGTCTTAAAAAGTTCTACAGAAAAGTTCTCAACAGTATATGTCTATCTCCTAAAGTACACTCGCTATAACTATTTTTATTAAATGATATTACTGTTTTCTTATACGAGTACGTTATCTATCTATACTATAATAAAGCAGTAACTTAGCGAAATCTGTACATGAAATATTTTTTAAAAACAATGACTGTAACGTATTATGTATACGATATAGACCCCAAAACAATAGTTATTAATTTTTTTGTCTGTTTGTCTGTTTGTCTGTTTGTCTGTTTGTCTGTACGCGTTTCACGCAAAAAGTAATGAACCGATTTCAACGAAATTTTGTGAACTGATAACTTATTACTCGGGTCAACATTTAGGATACCTTTTACTTTAGAAAAATCTTTGTTTCCCGCGGGAAATCGCAATAACTGGTTTTATCGGGTCCTCCTTAGGAACCCTCCGCTGGCTAAACCTAAAGACATACATCAAAACAATTTACTTAAAAATTGTAGATCTTGAAAAGGCCAACAGAAATATCTACAACAGTATATGTCTATCTCTTAAGGTACACTCGCAATACCTATTCTTATCTATACCTATAACAAAACTAACTTAGTTAAATCGATGTGCGCGTTTCACGCAAAAAGTACTGAACCGATTTCAATTAAATTTTGTATAGTGATAGCTTATCACTCGAGTCAACATTTAGGATACCTTTTACTACAGGCACATTTTTCGTTCCCGCGGGAAAACGCAATGACTGGTTCTATCGAGTCGTCCTTAGAAATTTCTATGGCTAACGGTGGCTGAACCTTAAGAGATACATCAAAACAATGTACTAGAAAATTGTAGGTCTTAAAAAGTTCTACAGAAAAGTTCTCAACAGTATATGTCTATCTCCTAAAGTACACTCGCTATAACTATTTTTATTAAATGATATTACTGTTTTCTTATACGAGTACGTTATCTATCTATACTATAATAAAGCAGTAACTTAGCGAAATCTGTACATGAAATATTTTTTAAAAACAATGACTGTAACGTATTATGTATACGATATAGACCCCAAAACAATAGTTATTAATTTTTTTGTCTGTTTGTCTGTTTGTCTGTTTGTCTGTTTGTCTGTTTGTCTGTTTGTCTGTTTGTCTGTACGCGTTTCACGCAAAAAGTAATGAACCGATTTCAACGAAATTTTGTGAACTGATAACTTATTACTCGGGTCAACATTTAGGATACCTTTTACTTTAGAAAAATCTTTGTTTCCCGCGGGAAATCGCAATAACTGGTTTTATCGGGTCCTCCTTAGGAACCCTCCGCTGGCTAAACCTAAAGACATACATCAAAACAATTTACTTAAAAATTGTAGATCTTGAAAAGGCCAACAGAAATATCTACAACAGTATATGTCTATCTCTTAAGGTACACTCGCAATACCTATTCTTATCTATACCTATAACAAAACTAACTTAGTTAAATCGATGTGCGCGTTTCACGCAAAAAGTACTGAACCGATTTCAATTAAATTTTGTATAGTGATAGCTTATCACTCGAGTCAACATTTAGGATACCTTTTACTACAGGCACATTTTTCGTTCCCGCGGGAAAACGCAATGACTGGTTCTATCGAGTCGTCCTTAGAAATTTCTATGGCTAACGGTGGCTGAACCTTAAGAGATACATCAAAACAATGTACTAGAAAATTGTAGGTCTTAAAAAGTTCTACAGAAAAGTTCTCAACAGTATATGTCTATCTCCTAAAGTACACTCGCTATAACTATTTTTATTAAATGATATTACTGTTTTCTTATACGAGTACGTTATCTATACTATAATAAAGCAGTAACTTAGCGAAATCTGTACATGAAATATTTTTTAAAAACAATGACTGTAACGTATTATGTATACGATATAGACCCCAAAACAATAGTTATAAATTTTTTTGTCTGTTTGTCTGTTTGTCTGTTTGTCTGTTTGTCTGTTTGTCTGTACGCGTTTCACGCAAAAAGTAATGAACCGATTTCAACGAAATTTTGTGAACTGATAACTTATTACTCGGGTCAACATTTAGGATACCTTTTACTTTAGAAAAATCTTTGTTTCCCGCGGGAAATCGCAATAACTGGTTTTATCGGGTCCTCCTTAGGAACCCTCCGCTGGCTAAACCTAAAGACATACATCAAAACAATTTACTTAAAAATTGTAGATCTTGAAAAGGCCAACAGAAATATCTACAACAGTATATGTCTATCTCTTAAGGTACACTCGCAATACCTATTCTTATCTATACCTATAACAAAACTAACTTAGTTAAATCGATGTGCGCGTTTCACGCAAAAAGTACTGAACCGATTTCAATTAAATTTTGTATAGTGATAGCTTATCACTCGAGTCAACATTTAGGATACCTTTTACTACAGGCACATTTTTCGTTCCCGCGGGAAAACGCAATGACTGGTTCTATCGAGTCGTCCTTAGAAATTTCTATGGCTAACGGTGGCTGAACCTTAAGAGATACATCAAAACAATGTACTAGAAAATTGTAGGTCTTAAAAAGTTCTACAGAAAAGTTCTCAACAGTATATGTCTATCTCCTAAAGTACACTCGCTATAACTATTTTTATTAAATGATATTACTGTTTTCTTATACGAGTACGTTATCTATCTATACTATAATAAAGCAGTAACTTAGCGAAATCTGTACATGAAATATTTTTTAAAAACAATGACTGTAACGTATTATGTATACGATATAGACCCCAAAACAATAGTTATTAATTTTTTTGTCTGTTTGTCTGTTTGTCTGTTTGTCTGTTTGTCTGTACGCGTTTCACGCAAAAAGTAATGAACCGATTTCAACGAAATTTTGTGAACTGATAACTTATTACTCGGGTCAACATTTAGGATACCTTTTACTTTAGAAAAATCTTTGTTTCCCGCGGGAAATCGCAATAACTGGTTTTATCGGGTCCTCCTTAGGAACCCTCCGCTGGCTAAACCTAAAGACATACATCAAAACAATTTACTTAAAAATTGTAGATCTTGAAAAGGCCAACAGAAATATCTACAACAGTATATGTCTATCTCTTAAGGTACACTCGCAATACCTATTCTTATCTATACCTATAACAAAACTAACTTAGTTAAATCGATGTGCGCGTTTCACGCAAAAAGTACTGAACCGATTTCAATTAAATTTTGTATAGTGATAGCTTATCACTCGAGTCAACATTTAGGATACCTTTTACTACAGGCACATTTTTCGTTCCCGCGGGAAAACGCAATGACTGGTTCTATCGAGTCGTCCTTAGAAATTTCTATGGCTAACGGTGGCTGAACCTTAAGAGATACATCAAAACAATGTACTAGAAAATTGTAGGTCTTAAAAAGTTATACAGGGAAGTTCGCAATATTATACGTCTATTACCTAAGGTACATTCGCAATTACTATTTTTATTCACTACTCGCGACTCACAGACTGACTTATCAACGTTTAGCTCAGTTCAGCAGTAAAACGTAACTAGGGACGAACCCGAGCGAAGCGAGGGTGAGTCGTACATAATATAATATGTATTAAGTAGATGTTTAAATAAACATTTCACTTCTAAGGCTGGTATAATGATTTTAAAGTTAGAAATCTAATTAGCAACCCTCGCTTTACTTTGGTGCGTCGCTAGGTGCTTATTGTATTTATAATAATCTATACTAATATTATAAAGAGGAAAGATTTTTTTGTTTGTTTGTTTGTACCGAATAAGCTCCGAAATTACTGGACCGATTTAGATGAAATTTGGTAAGAATACAGTTTGAGACTCTGGAAAGGAGATAGGATAGTTTTTATTCCAGAAATCAACCCTTAAGGGGGTGAAAATGGGGATGCAGGTTTGTATGGGGAATCAACCTAGAGACGAACCCGAGCGAAGCGAGGGTGAGTCGCTAGTAATATTATAAATGGGAAAGTTTGTATGTGTGTCTTTGTGTACGTTTGTTTCCCCTTCACGCTGAAACGACTGAGTGGATTTGGATGAGTAGACTACTAGTATGAAAAAAAAAAGTTATAATCTATCTAAGATTATAACTTTTTTTTTTTTTATTTAGCAATATGAAGTCAAGTTTCTCAACATGATTTTTGAATTACTATGAGCCTTACAATGCTTTAGAATATTAAAAAATACGTCTTATAAAATATATTACGAATGAGTGGATTTAGATAAGTACACAGATAGAATTAAACTGCAGTAACGCATCCGAACAAAACGAGGGTAAGTCGTCAGGCCCATACAAATTAAAAATATACCAACTTGAAATTAAAATTTACGAATATTTGTAAGGTATTTTGGTACCATTTTTATATTTTTTTAAATCATTCATTCTGTCTGTAACAGCTATATAACCTTTATGTCTTAAAACTTTGGTATGGCCCGTAACCATGATTGCTTTAAAATATTCGAAGGGTCGGGAACCAAAAATCAAAATAAATCCGCGAAAAAATCCGAAAACATAGTTTTGTTTAAAGTGTCAATATTATTCGCGTAAATCTAAGAAAGTATTATGAAGACACCGACCATGGGTGAAGTAGTGGATGATATTCTTCTTGTTGTTATATCTAATCTAATATATTTAAACGAGGAATTCTTGTATATTTATATCTTTATTTATTTATTTATACTGGCGATCTCGGAAACGGCTCTAACGATTACGCTGAAATTTGGTATATGGGGGCTCTCGGGGGCGAAAAATCGATTTAGATTAGTCTGGTAAAACGCGCATTTTCGAGTTTTCATTGGATATTCTTTAGAATTATTTTACACAAAATATGTTAATAAT
Source organism: Fabriciana adippe (assembly GCA_905404265.1). Lineage (NCBI taxonomy): Eukaryota > Metazoa > Arthropoda > Insecta > Lepidoptera > Nymphalidae > Fabriciana > Fabriciana adippe. Next base: position 3,574,904 of record FR989993.1, read on the forward strand.
TTCGTAGAGTTGTGTATAAGCATCGTGGTCAAGCGGCCAAGGCGTGAGATTGACAATCATAGGTTTGTTCGAATCCCCGTCGGATACAAAGATTTTACAATACTTTTATTTTTTTAATTTTTTTTATTTATTCAAGTATTTTTTTTTATTTTTTTTTTGTCTTTAAGCCAAATTAAAAATAATGCTTTCAACTAAAAACTCCGAGCGAAGCTCGGTTGTCCAGGTACTTATCATAATGTACATACATTACGTGTGATGTTTCCAATTACTATCTATATAAAGCTTTATACAATATGATAAACCTTCGACTGTCAGTTATTCAATCAAAGACCTTTATATGCGTATATGTTTCATACGTCATTACGTCATTTATTCATTACGTCATTTAGTATGTATAATTATTTTCATAATTAAATTCAACTCTGCTTACCTAATCAGATTGAAATCTAACGTATTGTTCGAAGCTTTTGTTTTGCTAATGAATGTAAGTTAACAATCTATTGTTTAAATCACAAAATTATAACGTACTTCATATCAATTACTCTTAAAATAGATATAGGATAAATATTCAATTTCTAAAATTGGATTTGCATGTTTACATGTTAAATAGTGTTGTCTCAGTGCTTTGTCCAAGCGACCAATTTACCGAAAGAGTTTTTAAAACAAAATTAAAAAAAAGAAAGATGTATTTTATCTGTAAACTAGCGACTCACTTTGTCCCTAGACAAAAACAAATCTATCCCACGGAAACCGTACATTTTTTCCGGGATGATATATAACCTATAGCCTTCCTCAGTTAACGGGCTATCTATTGCAAAAAGAATTTTTCAAATTGGATTAGTAGTTCCTGAGATTAGTGTGTTCAACCAAACAAAAAAAACAAACTCTTCAACTTTATAATATTAGTATAGATGTATATTGTATACTGAGAAATAAAACTTTATTTTTAAAATACAAGAATCCCCCAACTGAAAAGTACAACAAGTACCGGTCGATTGAACAAATAAACGCTAAGACGATGTAGTTCATAAGTTTAGATATTAACATATAAGTAATAGATAATATTATTATATAAGTAGATTAGTGTTATATTTCTCACGGACTTACATACTGACATTTAATAAAAAGTTTATTTGAATGAAATATATTTTGATTTGATTTAACATCTAATACGTTTAAACGAGCAATTCTTGTACATTTATTTATATATACCGTCGACCTCGGAATCGGCTCTAACGATTTCGTTGAAATTTGGTGTGTGGGGATTTTCGTGGGCAAAAGATCGATCTAGATTAGTCTAATATCTGGAAAAACTCGTGTTTTCGAGTTTTTGTGCGGTTTTCTTTCGCATTATTCCACGCAAAATATGGTCGCTATATTCGCACGCTTGGGCATAAGCATCGTGATCAAGTGGCCAAGGCGCAAGATTGACAATCACAAGTCCTTGGTCGGATACAAAGTTTTTCCTTTTTTTTTTTTGTATTTATTCAAGTTTTTAGTTTCAAATTATATAGATTATCATCTGAAAATACGATATAACAAAAAAAAACTCCGAGCGAAGCTCGGTCGCCGTTATGAGTACCTAAGTGAATGAATATGTACATATATATATTTGTTACTTTTTACACTACAATAGCTCAAGACATGTGAATAATGTATTATATATCTTGTATTACATGTAGACTAATTTTGACTATAATACAAGAACAGCCGTATGCAAAACTTAGTTAAGTATAGAAGCTTTACATTGTAATTCATTTCTATATTTCCATTTAAATAACAAAATAAAATAAATATGTAAATATTCTAATAAATAACATATAAATAGATACATATATATACCTACTGATAATAGTGTATAAGTAAATTCGGCAAATTGAAGGGAAGCGAATAAAATATACACGTTTAGTGCTCAAGGACCCTTAACAGGGTCAGAGAGGTTAGAAGGGCTTCGGTAATTAGATTCTATGTTCAAGTACCTATTCTTAATCAGGTTAACTTCTACGTATACGTGATTTTGGTTCCTTCGAACTTTTGAGATATATTTCTTACGTCAAATATTATTTATGGGAAAAGAACATAATGGAGTGAAGGTTAAGTACCTTTTTTAACATAGACCTACCATAGATAATATCCTTTTTTTATTACTAGTGTTCGTTTGGTGGTCGAAATTCGTCTATAATATTCATAATCAGACAACGCGTGTGGCTTAGTTTGTAGTGCTACTACTTACTGTGCCAGCGCTCGCGGGTTCGAGTCCCACTGGGGGCATTCGTTTCTGTGATGAGCACGAATGTTTTGTTTTTGTTTGTTTGTTTGTACCTGATAAGTTCCTAAACTAAACCGATTTAGATAAAATTTGGCAAGAAGATAGTTTGAGACCCTGGAAAGGATATAGGATAGTTTTTATACCGAAAATTATCCCTTAAGAGGTTGGAAGTGGGGATGAAAGTTTGTATGGAAAAGCATCGCTAGTGTATCGCGAGTGTTATATAAAGATCAATTATTATCAAAATTAGCTGTAAAATGCATAAAGCCTTCAATCTTCTCTAAAGATCATGTCATCAGATGCATAGAGAGAAACAAACCAACTAGCCAAGGGTAAAGTAATTAATAATAAACAAGTCGTCTGTCTCGTAGATTTGATAACGAATAATTAATTTGGCGGTGACACCGCCCATAGATCCAATGGAGCTAATTTATATAGAGAACAATGCCTTAATTGAATAGTAGTATTTCGTTTTCCTTATGGAATTAGATGTGTTATAGATTTGTATTGCTCTAGCGTGATTATAATTTTTTATGTTAATCTTTCGATCTTTTACTTATTATATTCAGCTCGTTTTTTTAACGCCCCACTGCTGGACACGGGCCTCCCTTCAGTACGAGGGGGATCAGGCCATAGTCCACCACGCTGGCCAAGTGCGGGTTGGCGGATTTCACATGTCTTTCGAAAACTTGTTAGGTTCTTTCAGACATGCAGGTTTCCTCACGATGTTTTCCTTCATCGTAAGGCAAGTGGTAATCATGTTGGAAATGATTCGCACATGAAAATATCAGTGGTGCGAGATCTGAGATTTGAACCTGCTTCACTCAGTTTCCCAAGCGAGCGAGTTACCACTGGGCTACCACTGCCTTTTTATTTACTTATTATATTATTTACTTATTACTAATAATTATTAATTATTAAATTATAGAAAGTATGAGACAATAAATTCTTAAACAAATGGCTTTATATGTATTTATTTACATGGAATTAAAAAAAACAATAGCAAAAATAAACAATTTTGATACTTGATAATATCTTAAAAATTAAAATCCGTCAAGCTTAATAGGCTATAACCTAACGTGCCTTAAAGAAAATATAAATACACTCCAAAAATATTTCTCTCTTTTTAGTGAAGTTGAGTAAAATACTTAAAAATTAAATATCTCTTGATGACTTTATTTTGATAATATAAGATAATCAAAGCTAAGATCAAGTTGCTATAAAACTAAGTAAATTACTGAAGCCTTTGAGTTCAATTCAAAAAATAAAGTGTGTACAAAAAAAGCAACGTGAATAAATAGTCGCTCTTCATATTACTTTACGTCAGAAATTAGCTTATCTACGTACAATTTCTTAAGACTCATACGTGTCTTGCGACTGGATCAATACAGCGGATTCAACTGCATCATGCTCTTTAATAGCAAAACTTTGTATAGTGCACAGACAATTTAATCATAAGTTTAATTTTATTTTCCATAAATTGTACGGAAAAGTTTTAATTATATACTTTTTTCTTCTTTATTTGTCATTTACCTGTCTGTACGTTTGTGGGACGTGTAAGTCATTACTAACTTTAGTATTAGTAATTTTCAATTATGATTGATAACCTAAAATATTTGTAGTTTAATAATTTAAATATACTTACATATTGGAAAATAATTTCTACTCGAAGAGTATATCTACAGACGCCTAAAGAAAAACCCCTAAAGATAATAAGCTATCCTTTCTTAAGAATTATATCTTTAATAATAAAGACACATTTTCGGCTTTCGATCATCGATCTAGTTAAATACATGATTAAAGTAGATTATTGCTTGAGAATATGAATAAGCGTATCTTTTTTGCCAATTTGTCTATGAATAGCATATTTTATGTTTATATTGTATTCAGCCCTTTTTAACGTCCCACTACTGCACACGGGCCTCCCTTCAATACGAGGGGGATCAGCCCATAGTCCACCACGCTGGCCAAGTGCGGGTTGGCGGACTTCACACGTCTTTCGAAAACTTGCTAGGTTCTCTCAGACATGCAGGTTTCCTCATGATGTTTTCCTTCACCGTAAGGCAAGTGGTAATCATGTTAGAAATAGTTCGCACTTGAAAACATCAGAAGTGCGAGACCCGGGATTTGAACCGGCTTCACTCGGTTTCCCAAGCGAGCGCGCTACCACTGGGCTACAACTGCCTACTATATGGGTACTTATACACTTATGTATATACTTATATATACTTATTAAAGTTACCTAAAAATGAAACAAACACAGCCCTCTAATTGGCCCCATTGAGATGAGGGGCCCAGACGTGATCTGTAAACGAAATTTTTATCTAATGATGTCTATTTAAATTTGTTAATTCATTTAGAATAAGTATAATAAAATGATGTATATAATAATTAACAACGTAAAATATACAATTGTATAAAAAAAAATTATTAGGTAATTACTCATAATTGAATATGGAAGTATAATTTTATATGAGACTAGAGACTCACCCTCGCTCCGCTCGGGTTCGTCCCTACTTACGTTTTAAGGTTTAGTATAGATTTCTCAGAGATGAGATATTTTCCCGCAGTAAAAAGTATCCTATATGTTGACCCGGATATCCAGCTATCACCATACCAAATTTCATTAAAATCCCTCCAGTGGTTTTTCTGTGATGCGGTAACAGACAGACAGACAGACAGACAGACAGACAAAAATTCTAAGAACTATAGATTCGGCCTCTGCATCGATAATAATGTCTATTTCAATAAGATTTTCCAAAAAATATTCAATGTACAGATTCGGCTTAGTTAGAATTTTATAATATGTATAGAATAGGTTTTGTTTTTTTTTTAATACAGATCTAGGATGCTGTGACTGAAATGAGTCATGATATTTTCGTAGATATTGTATAAGGCTGTGTGTATATGGTGCATGTTGTGACACCTTCAAATGTTAAAAACATTTTTTTATATTTTACGTACAGTTTTTAAATAAGATGTTATAATATTTTTTTACAACTGTGTGTCCCATAAATAAATAAATAAATGAGGACACTATTTATATTTCTTCAAACATTATGTACTTATGTAGATATATAAACTAAACTAAAATAAGACAATCTTTTAAAAACCTTCATAATTATGAAAACGGACCCAAGAATATGCAAGTCGTGTTTGTTTTCAAACCGTTATGCATAACTGTTCTATATTTAATTATTTAAGTTAAATTATTTCTTATTAAAACATTTAATAACCACTACCAAACTTTATTAAAATAAATAAATAAATCAAAATAAAAAGACATTCGTCAGTGACGCTGAATTTATTTACTTATTATTATTATAGTGTTAAATCAGCTGCTATAAGTCATAGCATGATACCTAACATGTATTCTATATACTTTCTCAATAAATAGCTAATAAAATACACAATGAAGTTTTCAAATCTGCTTGATAATTCCAGCATCTAGAGATTATACGTTCAAATAGAAAAATTCTTTAGTATTATAATGTCAACTTAAAGATAATTTATTTTTTTCTTAGTCAGCAGAAAACTGAAAATGAGAAATTTATATACTTGAACACTGTTAAATGTAAAATTTAAGAACCATACACTTTAATATACATATACAATTTTTGTTTCCAACTATGTATATTAACTACTAGCAACTCACCCTCGCTCCGCTCGGGTTCGTCCCTAGTTATGTTTTAACCTTTAGTTTGAAGATGAGATATTTTTCCTCAGTAAAAAGTATCCTATATGTTGACCCGGATAACCAGCTATCACCATACCAAATTTTATTAAAATCTGTCCAGTGGTTTTCCCGTGATGCAGTAACAGACAGACAGACATACAAAAATTCTAAAAACTATAGATTTGGCTTCTGTATCGATAATAAAGTCTATTTCAATAAGATTTTCCAAAAAATATTTAATGTACAGATTCGGCTTAGTTACAATTTTATTATATGTATAGATATAAATGTTATACGAAGAAAATACAATTAGATGACTCATATACTTTCCTCTACAAATTATAGTTGATGAACTTGAACTAAACATAAAGTTTAAGTAGATGCCAGCAATAAACCCGTCTAGAGGCTATTTTGCTTCATGTGAATATTTCAATTATTATCATAGTTCAGTAGAAATTATTATGATATTTCTAACTTCTATTTTGTCTACTAAGCAATATATTGATAATATAAATTTATGATTATTAATTTTATAAAAAAATATTGTAAAAGAAACAGATATATTTATGAGATAACACTATGTCAATTAGAATCGAAATCAAAATTTACTCAGAAAACAAAAATATTTTATACTAGCGACTTACTCTCGCTTCGCTCGGGTTCATCTCTAGGTACGTTTTAACGGTTAGTATGGAATTTATAGACTATATATACATAAATATAGAGAAGTAGATAAGTAACTACTTTAAAAAAACTTAAAATCATCCCCTATTTTACCTTAGTTGGTCATAAACGCTGAAATGAAATATTCTTTACTTCTCACAAAAATTTTAGGATATAAAATTTTTTTGTCCTTTACTTGAAAAATGGTTTGTTTTCAATACAAACTTTCAACCCCTATTTCACCCTTTTCATATAACAGACAGACAGAGTTACTTTCGCCTTTATAATATTAGTATAGATTTAGGCTTGTTATTTTTGCAAAGTAGCGTGTAATATAAAAGAAGAGTATCGTTCTGAAGCTGAACAGAATTAATTAAATGGTAAAATTTTCATTAACTTAAAAATTTAAATATATTTCTTTAAATTGCAAAATAGTAATTTCTAAGTATTAAAAAGGATATAATCCGTTATAAACCACGGTTAAACTTTATGATTGAACATTTAATTGTTTTATGAAGTTTGATTTCATTGATTCTGAATACTATATTCATAGAGGGATGATATCTCGCGTCTCGACTGAGTAATTACATTTGCCGACATTTAAGTATACTCTACGAAAATGCAAACGCTACGTCTAATTTCAACGCGTTCGTAGCCCCTACCATTTGCTTAAGAGTTAAAATCGAAAAATTGTTATTAAAGATTATAATTTGTTCTTTTATATAGGAGGAATAAAATATTTAAATTTGCAGTTTAAAGGTCATTTTTTATGCACAAAAGGTTACTTAAAAAAATCTTTTAGATTTTTTAAACTTTATTTTTACCCTTTTGACCCGATGTTGGGCAATATCATCCACTTCTATATTAAATTTTATTCAATAAATAAAGTATCTGTTATTTAAAACATGGAAATAAGAATAAAAAATATGAAATATTCTTATTGAAATAACATGTAAGTAAATAATAGCCAATTCTACTATTGTAATGTTATAATTATGCTAACATCTTGGTATAAAATCCAAAAAAGGACTTAAATACTTATTTACTTGTGTTGTGTCTTTTCTCAATTATTCTTATTTATATAAATTTTCTCGAATGCTCAACTTAAACATATATTTTGTATAAAAGCAACTGCAATATTGAAATATTTATTGTTTATACAAAATGGGCTCATAGTTAAAACACTGAAGGGTTCGAATGAATTTAAAATAGAATTTCAAATCTTCCTCACGAAATTCACTGGAGGAATATTAATTTGTTGACTTTCTTCAAAAGTAGGGGTTTTAAATTTGAATAAATAAAATTAAGCTGATAAATCAAACGGAATTGCTTTGCGTGCTACCGATAGAATCGATTATCATATCATATCGATATTTTCATAATAACAAGTAGAAAGCTCGTTATATCTATAGTATTAGCAATCTTTAAGATCAAAGATTCATTTCCGGTATGAGATAAATTTGAATTGACTATATTAAATGGAAAACTTAATTTTATTCAACTAGACTTCCACAAGCTTTTGTAAATGAAATGAAATAATATAATTAATGTTTTTTAATTGATATATATTTAGAACATTATCTTAGAGCCTCAAATGATAGGTTTCTTTGACTAATCTAATTCTACATCTAATCTTAACAAATTAATTGTAGATAGTTAAATTATCTAAAAACATAAATAAATAATAATAAATTTTAAGTAGCCTAGTTTCAAGTAGTCAATAACTAAACTTGGCCCGACCCGGGACTCGAACTTAGGACCTACGGATGTGCAACCGTACATGCTAGCCACTACACCACCGAGGCTGTTGGCATCATCATCTATACCTACATATAATAAAACTGTAGAGGTCGAATGTCTGTATATAGAAAAAAAAATGCTAAAAACCGTGTCAGGGGGATGTAAGAAGAGAAATAGAACAAATCCAGATTTATTTCAAATTTTCTGTTTGTCTGTCTGTTTGTATGGGCTAATCTCCGAAACTGTTGGACCGATTTAAATTAAATTTTGCACGGTGGTTCCTTATATCCCCAATATATAACATTTAAGATACTTTTCATCCTGAAAAATTAAAGAGTTCGCGTGGGGTAGTTAAACAAACTATAGTAACTTATACAGCTTAGTACACAAAAACTACTAATCGGATTTTAATGAAACTTTACAATGATATAGTTCATACATGAGAATAATAAATAGAGTACTTTTATCTCAAAATAATGTACAGTTCCTGTGAGATAGAATTGTTATTGTTTGTCTAAAGGCGAGCGAGCGAAGCGAAAGTGAGCCGCTAGACGTAAATAATAAAACATATTCAAATATATGTAGAAAAAAACATATATAAAAACCATACGAACGAAGATATATATATATATATATATATATATATATATATATATATATATATATATATATATACTAGTGCTTAAGTAAGAGTTTTCACTTATGATAGACAAAACAGATTCCTTTATAACACCAAATGCCTCGTCACTAATTAGTCAAAGATTCCATTATCAGCATAATGTAGCGACGGTTTAATTTTGCGGTGTTAACGAGGTAGTTAAAGCTTAATACATCATTATGTGCTTTCATATGCTTCGGGCAGTCACGGCATTATATTGTGGAATAATACTGCTTTTATGTCATAAAATACAGTAGGTACATTAAGTATATACTGATAGTATTAAATTCAATACGTATTATGTTCAACAACAAAAGAAATGAATTGGATTTTTATTGGTATATCTATGAATACAACATTGGAATCGATAGGATGTTAATTCAGGTCAGAAACATTGTTTGAAATTTTAAAAATTTTAAGGTACTAAATCTAGATAGGCTTAGTAGTTTTACAATAATGTTCGTATTTATAGTTATAGCGCGTGTATAATCTTTGGCTTTTTTAAGCAATTTTTTTTGCCATAATATTTTGTAAGTTTTAATATACAAAAAGTTCAGAAGGCAAGTTAAAATATGTTTAAATAAAAATAACGCATAAGTAACATCTATCCATACTATGATTATAAATTTAATTGTCTGTTTATTTCATTACCTATTGGATTCTTCAGCCGCTGAGCAAATTTCGATGTAGCAAGGGCATAAATTACCTTATTTGGCCCCCATTTTGCTTACCATAAAAGGGGAGCCGCGGGCAAAAACTACTATATTTTTTAAACTATCATTGACAACTATTAAGTGTTTGCCTAAAAATATATTAAATCGATTTGTCTTTAATTAAATCTTGAGACAACCGATCTTTCTAAAACTCGTCTTAATGGTAACTTTATTTAAAAAACAGTTCCAACGCAGCCACGCATAAACATTTGCTTGAAAGGTTTATTGATGTTCGTGACCACAGCTCCCTCGTCGCTGATTTTATCCCTCTGTTTACAATTCGTTTCTAAAATAACTTGTTTTATAATCACTGAAATGGGCAAATTTACTTTCCACTCGAGTTTGTGAATTCTTAATACCATTTGTAAGAAATTTTGGCAATCGGAATGGTGAGACCTATGTATAATTATGGAGCTTTGTTTTAAAGGAAACTTTAAAAGCTGTGTAGATGTTTTGAAACTTGTATTTATACAGTATATCAGTACAGGCAAGCGGTAGAGCGCTTGCTTGAAAAACCAAGTGAAGCGGGTTCAAATCCCAGGTCGCGCAACTCTGATATTTTCATATACTAATAATTTTCAACGTGATTACCATTAGTTTTACAGTGAAAACATCGCGAGGGAACCTGCATGTCTGAGAGAACTTAGCAAGTTTTCGAAAGATATGTGAAGTCTGCCAACCCGCACTTGACCAACGTGGTGGACTATGACCTGATCCCCCTACGTATTAAGGAAGACATGTGCCCAGCAGTGGGCTAAGAGGGTAATAATACAAAATACTATACTTATTAAGAGGGATAAAAAGTTACTGATTCGGTTCTCGCTTGAACAAGTCCCGCTCTCGGCTTTACAGTCAAAACAGTGACGCGTTAGCATTTTAAATGCTTAACCTCAAGTTTCTAAGTATGCTTGTAGTGCGATTATTCTACTTAAACTGCTAAAGTAGACCTCTTTGATTGAAATTGGCGAATTAGGATGAAAATTACGTTTGATATAAAAGCCGATGTTTTCCTTTCATTTAATTGTTTTCAAAAGCCAAGTTGTCTATCATTAATAATTTTCTAAACATCTTTAGGAATTAGTACATATATTTTTGTATGTACTAATTGACCAATTTTAAAAAAGAGAAGTAATTTTTGTGTGTATGTCACGCGAAATCTTCGTAAATTGAGAACCAAATCTATACTAATATTATAAAGCTGAAGACTTTGTTTGTTTGGTTGAACGCGCTAATCTCAGGAACTACTAATCCAATTTGAAAAATTCTTTTTGCATTGGATAGCCCGTTAACTGAGGAAGGCTATAGGTTATATATCATCCCGGAAAAATCTACGGTTCCCGTGGGATAAATTTATTTTTGTCTAGGGACGAACCCGAAGCGAAGTAAGGGTGAGTCGCTAGTGTCATAATACTTTTTAAGAATAGATTTAAATTCAAAAAACATAATCTGCCCTTACAAGAGCTACTTACTGGGGCACAAAAGAAACAATTATTTTTAAATGATTTTAAATTCTGCATACATTTTTTAGTAAAATGTAATTATTCTCATTATGGACCTTATAAAAATTTCTTTTTAACGTTTTTCCGTGGTGAGCGCGATGCATGCAAATTGTGCATTACGGTAAGGAACATTTAACAGGGCGATGAATAGAAATGCCTTAATAAAACTGGTGTTGAAATTACTATGTCTTTTAAATTAACATATTAAATAGGGGGAGAGAACCTGTAAACGGTTTGTTTTGAACTTAAAACGGTTGAGGAAATTAAGAAATGTATACCTACAATAGACAAGTTTGTTTATGGGTGAACGTGTGTGTATGTGTGCGGAAGTAAATGTGAATGTGTGAATGGAAAGTCACTAATTAAAGATACAACATAAAATGTCTTCAGCTTTATCAGTACCTGGCGACCAAGCTTCGCTCGGAGTTCTTTTGTCTTATATCATATTTTTTAGATTAAAAAAAACTATAAACTTGAATAAATACTTAAAAACTTGAAAAAAAAAGTAAAACTTTGTATCCGATCGAGATTCGAACTCGGACGCACCTATGATTGTTATTCTTGCACCTTGGTCGCTTGACCACGATGCTTAAGCGTGAATGTAAGAAATTATCGAGCACATTCTGCGTAGAATAATGCAAAAGAAAACTGCATGAAAACTCAAAAACACGTGTTTTCCCAGACATGAGACTAATCTAGATCGATGTTTCACCCCTGAAAGCCCCCACATACCAAATTTCAGCGAAATCGTTAGAGCCGTTTCCGAGGTCGCTGGTATAAATAAATAAAAATATAAAGATATAAAGATATAAATATACAAGAATAGCTCGTTTAAATATATTAGAAATGATAATTTAAGCAGGTAGGTAATTTACAACTTTCAATTTGCATGTTTTACTATTATCAGAAAAAATATTAAGTTTTTTAATAAGCTGGTTATAGATAAAAGGTACCTAAATGATTGTAAAATTTGTGGATACATTGTTTTAAATTCCCTATCATTGTTACAGACTGCATAGTTTCTTCTTTTATTGATCATGGACGGAACAAAGTTAAGCTCAGAATGTTGTCATTACTAAGAAATTTTGTAATATTTGGACAAACATATTATCACTCAGTCTACTAATCCAAACAGCCATCTAATGAAGACATCTAGACAGAAAAATTGTGCAGGGCGTGCGACGTAGGTTAGGCGCACCAGACAGTCATACGTATTTTTATATGACAATAGAAAGTTTTCAAAAGACATGTGAAATCCGCCAATCTGCACTTGGCTAGCGATGGATTATGGCCTGATCCCTCTCGTATTGAAGGGTGGCCCGTGCCCAGCAGTAAGACGTTGAAAAAGGGTTGAATACAAAATATCTATTTATATAAAATCTTAAACTTATGTTGATAAATAACTTATCAACTCTTATGTTTAATTATGTATTTATATGGTTTTACTTGATATAATTAAATAAATAATATTTTAATGTACAAGAAACATAAAATAATCAGAATAATGAAAATATATAAAACTGTTTCCGCAGTTGTATTGCTAACATAATTATAGGTCTTTTTTATTAGATAGTCATCGATTATATGGATTGAAGTTTGAAAGTGAACGAACCTCTGTAGAATAATTAAACCTAATATAAGGATTATAATCTGTCCAGCACTTAAATCTTTTTATTTTCAATATTTGAAACAGAACTGTAGGTCGTGTATAGTGTCCTATGTTTACTTATAAAATACTAGCACAACCCACGACTTCGCCCGCGCTAAAACTACAAAAAAAAACTCTAAAAAGGTAGGTTTCATACTAATTTTCATTCCCTATATTACCCCTTTATGGGATGAATTTCGAAAAATGCTAAAACAAGTGCTTCCTTGTATTGAAGATAATTAATACCAAGTTTCAAGTAATTCTGATTATAAATATTTTTTTAGGTTGTATTATAACGTGTTTTCCCGTGGGAATGAGATGACCTCCCGCGGTAAAAAGTAGCCTATATCACTCTAAAGCCATCTAACTATTTCTACACAAAAAGTTATGGCAATCCGTCCATCTATTTTGACGTGAAAGAAGGACAAACAAATAAACAAAAAAAAATAAACAAGCAAACACACTTGCACATTTATAATATTAGTATAGAAGTATGGATACATGTTTCATACGCATAAAATGTAAACATCTGTTTTCAAACAAATAAACGTTCATGCTCCCGCATTTACTGCATCGTTTACGAGTATTGTCTCTGCATTTAAATTATTTTATTTAACTTTCAGTCTTAAAATTGAAACATAAAATACAAAATCAAATAATTTTAAGACATGGGATTACAAAGTGCCTACTGGTTTGCAGTTCATGGTAATGAAGGTATTATGAAATTTTTCTGCGAATAGCTTACGCTGTTCTCTCAAAAGGTCCCTTTGCTTTAATCCTCTTTTGAGTCAAAGAAGTCGAATAGTCGAAATTTTATGAATATTTACAAAGTGATGTATAAAATATTTTACTTTGGTTTGCCTATAATCTTTATAAATGTATAAAAATGAATATTTTATTTTTATACATTAACTAGCGACTCGCTCCACTCGGGTTCGTCCCGACTTACCTTTTAAGGTTTAGTATAGATTTCTCAGAGATAACATATATTCCCGCAATAAAATATATCCTATATGTTAACCCGGACCAGCTACCATCATACCAAATTTCATCAAAATCCCTCCAGTGGTTTTTCCGTGATGCGATATCAGACAGACAGACGGACAGACAAAAATTCTAAAAACTATAGAATTGGCCTCTGTATCGATAATAATATCTATTTCAATGAGATTTTCCAAAAAATATTTTATGTACAGATTCGGCTTGGTTACAATTTTATTATATGTATAGATAAAGTTTCTAGTTTATTCAAGCATGCCTAATCTCTGGTAATACCAGTCTAATTTAAATAACTGTTCTGACTGTTTATTGACAAAGGTCATAAGGCTATCACAAAGGTCATCATTTATCATTATGACCTCTATAATATCACACCTACGACCATTAGGAGTGCAGTGAGTGAATTATAAAAAAATTAAAAACGCAAGCGAAGCCGCGAACAAAAGCTATTTCCATATAATAATTGTTTTAGAAGAAAATTTGATATAATGTACTACTGCGTATTTTATGTTATTACAGGAAATTCTTTTAAAAGTATTTTTTGCAAGGCCGCACTTTTTTGTCAGATTTGTTGGTCATCAGTCAGTCTGGAACTTTTTTACCATATCAGTGAACCAAAACTAAAAACGAGAATATGACAGATGGGATATACCGTTTGTTTTTATTATTTAGATCCAAAATAATATAAACAAAAATCGTCCTTGTGTGACTCGTACATTGAGGGTTCCGTAGAATGATTTTCGATTTTTTTCTTATACTTGTGCTGCTTAATCCCTAATTTCACGATTCTAAGTTAATGGATTATAGCATAGGGTTCTAAGTTTTTAATTTCTCGCAAGTGTCAAAAAATATACAGTGTGAATGGCCGTACTTTTAATACGTTAACTAACAGCTTCAGAGACTGTAGATCTAAATGTATAGACGTTCCAGTGAAAAAGAGTTTTGACAGACAGACAGATAGACATTCGGATAATAAATTGATCCCATAAAGCTTCCCTTTTTGCTATTCAGGTACGGAATCCTAAAATTACTAAAATCTTCAAAAACCCCTACTTAACTTTTTACCACTTCAAGTTAAGAGACTGTCTGTCAGATTATACCCTCTTATTCAGAGCATCACGACAAGAGTAATTGTGACTTTTACTTAAAAACGTTCAGTGTTGCTTCACGAGCTCTCTCTTGAAGAGTTTTTTGAGGACAAAGGGTTGGGCCATTAATAGGTAATATTAAAATTGTAAATATCTTGTACGAAATAATAAAAATTAAGATTTAATGTTACGACGATTAGAAATTAAACAAAAACGTAATCATTATTATTAATTAATTATATGTTGGGACATTAACACACAGCACCTAGTTCCATGGTAACCACGAGGCTTGTGTTATGGATACCAGATAGTTGATACACTATACATATATAACTTTAAATACATACATACATATTATAAATATAAACACCTATGACTGGAATACAAACATTCGTGCTCATCACAAATGAATGCCTCCAGCGGGACTCGAACCCGCGACCGCTAGCATAGCAAGTAGGGTCACTACAAACTGAGCCAAACGCGTCGTCATGTTATCTCTCTCTGATTAATGGACAGTGTGTTCGGTGTTTGTCAGAGCCTACGCCAGTAATAATAATAATAATAAATTCATTTATTTCAAGTATCAATGACTCATTATTGTTAGTTTACATAGAAAAAAATACTTATTCTAATGTTAGTAAATGTAATTTATGAAATTATTAATTATTACGTTTTATGTATTTGACCGCGTACATGACTCACTGGTGGCTTCCCGTGGGAAATAGCGCAACAGTGGTTCATGTACAAACAGTCAAATCTCTTCGCAATCATATTAAGAATGCTGTTGGAGCTGGCCCGAATCCTGCGCACCAGAGACGCACATCGCTTACGCATTGTTGTGTAAAAACAGTCCACCCTAGCCTCGGCAAACATAGTTGATGCACTACAAAAACGGGGCAGTCCCAACAGCACTCTAAATGCATTATTATACTGGACACGAAGAGCGCTATAGGATTTTTGAGTGTATCTGGCCCACAAGCTGCACGTATAAAAGGCGGTACAATATGCTCTAAAAAGAGTGATTTTAACTTCTTTCGTACAACGTGCAAACCTGCGAGCCAGCATATTCGCTCTAACCGACAACGCCCTTCGCTCCCTCTCCAAATCGTCATCGTCTTTGAGTCCGGGCGTCAAATAATGACCTAGATATTTGAATGAATATACTCGTTTCAATGGTGTATCATATAGTAAGATAGAAGGTATTTTGTCTTGACTTTTACCCCTCCCGGACTCAAACACCATGATTTCACTTTTCTTGACATTGTAAACAAGCCCATGACTCAATGCATACTTCTCACACATGGCTACAAGCCTCCGCAGGCCACAAGGTGACGCGCTTAAAAGCGCCATGTCGTCCGCATAGCTGATATTATTTATGCATATGTTATCTATATGACATCCTACCCTAGCCCTGCTGAGCTCAACAATAAGATGGTTTATATACAGGTTGAAAAGCGTAGGTGACGTCAATCCTCCCTGTCTCACCCCGCATTCCAAGCCGTACGGACGTGATAGCGCCCCTGCCCATCTCACACTGTTGACTTGGTTCCCGTACCAATATTTAAAAAGGTTAATGACTGATACTGGCATTCGAGCTTCATACATTTTTTGCCATAGTATATCGTAGGAAACCAAGTCAAAAGCTTTGGAAAGGTCTAGAAAGCAGCAATAGACCGACGTGTTGCGCTTTGTGTAGTAGTGAACAGCATGCTTAAGGCACAGTATTGCACTATTACTTATGTATATAGTTCATATACATAAATATTTATGGGAACTACGTGGTTACACAGTGTAGATATGTACATATGTCTAGTTCTGTACGTGTCATAGACACAAGGTAACTGCCAGGTGGCTGAGCTTGTTGTACGAAAGAGTTGTAAAATCGCCTTAACTGACTCTTCAGCAGAAACTTAATAATACATTTTAAATGAGAAATAAAACTAATTTTTACAGATATTCAAAGATTAAAAACATTTATTCTCTATTTTTTGTATTTACTTATCGATACCCAGACGTATGTTTAAAATGTAATGAACAGTTTGGTTTCTTTGGGACGTATTATTTAATAATTTCTTAAACTTATAAAATTTTTAGTGAAAGATTTTAAGCTTTTTGATCTTATAGCAAGTGGCCGCGAGGAGACGTGACTTGTCGAGGCCATTTCAATGAGTTCAAACACGACACCTCTGCTTGGACGGTTGTAAGAAATTGAGTATCTTGAGCTTCCAGGTGATGCTGCAGGATCAGATCAAGGTTGTCATGTTCTTGCAATGTCATTGAAGTAACAGGATACCAATTTTGGATTGATTGGACCCGGGCAAGTTGCTTATATCCCTTTATTGTCTAGAAAAAAACGGATGGCATTCAATCGGTTTAACAGATTTTTCTGAATTATAATTCAGCTATATATAATTAGCTATAGCTAAAAACATTCTCGATCATCTCTCTGTGTGTGTGAGTGGGGGAGGGGGGCGAAGGGGTAAAAAATTGTCACAAGTAATATGGGTAATATAATAATATTATAAACGCTTGCATATAATATTAGCGTGTATTACTAAAAGATTTTGTCACACAGGTACATATAAAAAAAAAGAACGAAAATCAAAAATATCTATCGTATTAGATAAGAAGCTGATTATTTAAGATCCCCATTTAAGAAATCTACTTAGATTTACGTTTCCGATTAAACGTGATTTTATCTGTAATTGAACGATATTTCACGTTTCCTCTTAAGTGATTTTCGAGTGCGTCATTTAGACAATTAATGTGATCTCTTTAAGGTGAATCTATTACACTTTCAAACATGTCTAGAGTTAATATAAAAATAAGCTATAATAATTCAGCAATCAGCCCTTTTAACGTCCCACTGCTGGTCCCACTCCCCTTGATGGGAGGGGGATACGGCCATTGTGTACAATTCTAGCCAAATTCGATTTGATAGATCAATATACTATTTTTCAAAATTTAGCCGAATTTTCTCAGATACGCAGATAACAATGTTTTCCTTTAATTCATAACAAGTGACATAAAAGTACGAAACCCAGGGTTTAAGCCCGGTTGTTCCGACCAAACTTCACTTTATTTCTTAAATTAAAACAACAATTAAAAATAATTCTATTGAAAATATAAACAGTTAAATTTCCTTTTACAAAATAAGTAAATATTATACAAAAATGAACACGAACGAAAGCTTTTAATTTCGATATTCTGAATTACAAATGGCGACAGACAGACAAATAATTTGAACGGTAGCTTCTGATTAAATTGATATAATTGCTCGGATCCACTCAGACATTTAAATTGTGATCTTTTTACTTCCCCTGATATTGAAAGCGATTACGTAATTTATCGTATGTAAATAAACTTGAGTTTTGGTTAAAGGGAATTTTCATAAAATCAAGAGTTGAGCGTTGAAAATATACAAAGAGTACGTTTCCAAACAAGTAATAACTCACTTGCCCGTATAAATGTACGAAAATGATATCTTTTATATTTGCTTATTGCCTTTTGTTAACTTATATATTTTAAAAGTACCTAGCATAAAATAGCTATCTAAGTTTTTGTGAACGTGAAAATTATTCAATTCAATTCAAAAGTTCTTAGGATTTCTTTTTTCTGTTGTATTTATTAACACTGTTAAGTGTTAATTCTGTATGCTATTAAGCTATATAAGCTATAATTATATTATTTACTATATTATAATTAGGTTCCATAGCTAATTTACATAAATAAAAAAAACAAGTTGATTAAGGAACATAGCGTTATACAGTCGGAGACATAAATGTGTTATCCTTACTCTGAGTCTTGCTACGTGTATGTATGACGTACATATATACGTACAGGCTTAACCTCTCATTTGTGTTGCCCACTTATGAAGCTTTATGTCAAAAATGCAGCTTCGTGTAGGGTGGTTTTAAACAACCCCTAAAACTTTCTCGCGGCTGTTTAAAATGACGACATCTGTAAAGTTTTGTATGGGAGCTATAGTAACTTATATAGTTGGAATCGTTATGAAATAACCTAACACATTAAAAAAACCACAATAAAAACTGCCTTACAATGTATTAGTAAATAGACCTGGAAGTCAGGGAACCCGATGTTACCCAAAAATCTACCTAAAAACCTTTATAACTTAAAAATAAAACCATTATTTCAAATTTTTGTTTTTTTATTTCATAAGAACTGTATTATCTCACATTAATAAACAAAAAGAACACACCTCTCCATATATTTTTTTCACCACACAAGCTTTAGAAAATTTCACCCTTTTTTTTCACCCGCGCGAGTGAAATCTATACATATTATAAAATTCTAACTAAGCCGAATCTGTACATTAAATATTTTTTGGAAAATCTTATTGAAATAGACATTATTATCGATACAGAGGCCGAATCTATAGTTTTTAGAATTTTTGTCTGTCTGTCTGTCTGTCTGTCTGTCTGTCTGTCTGTCTGTTACCGCATCACAGAAAAACCACTGGAGGGATTTTGATAAAATTTGGTATGATGATAGCTGGTTATCCGGGTCAACATATAGGATACTTTTTACCGCGAAAAAATATCTAATTTCTGAGAAAAAACACAAAAACTGGTTGGAATAAAACTACGGTGATACTATTTATAAATAGTTTAGCAAGGTAATTTACTAAATATGGTAAAAACTATTAAAAATAGCTTATCTTGAAAATCAAATTATCAATAGCGCTATTTTATTCATTAAAATAGTTATTTTAATTAATATTTATTTATGTGTATTTAGATACTCGACAATAGATGTCGCCATGTGTTTTTAAAATACGTAGTATTAATTCTAAAAAGATGAATGTATGAATGTATGTAGAATTACCTACTACTAAATTACCCGCGGCCCCGCCCGTGTTGAAATTATCAATAAAGCAAACTTTTGATTTTATAAATGAGTAACTATATACATAATAAAATTGTAACTAAACCGAATCCGTACATTCAATATTTTTCGGAAAATCTTATTGAAATATTCATTATTAGCGATATAGAGGCCGAATCTATAGTTTTTAGAATTTTTGTCTGTCTGTCTGTATGTAACTGCATCACAGCAAAACCAATGGAGGGATTTAGATGAAATTTGGTATGGTTATCCGGCATTGAATACTTATTACAGCAGGAAAATATCTCATTTCTGAGAAAAAATACAAAAACTGGTTAAAATAAAAGCAAGATGATACTATTAACATTTTAGCAAGGTAACTTAATATGTTAAAACTATTAAAAAAATCTTATCTTAAAAGAAATATCAATAGCGCTATTTTATTCATTAAAATAGTTATTTTGGTGAAAATTTATTTATGTGTCATTTAGATATTTGACAATAGATGTCGCCATGTGTTTTTAAAATACGTAGTTTTAATCCAAAAAAAAATATAATGTACAGATGTGACCGTTCTATTACTTTATTAGAATTACTACTAAATTACCCGCGGCCCTGCCAGTATTCAAATTATCAATAAAACAAACTTTTTGGCTTTATAATTTGAAAACGTATAAGTAATATTTTGTTGGCCGAAACAATTTTCAAATGAAAATATTTGTAAATTTTTATTGTTTAGTAAATAATGTTAATATATTTTTTTATATTTTAAGGTAAAAATTAGGCAAATGCAAATCCAACTCGCGCATAATAGGTTTCGTATAGCAAAATTCTGTGTTGTTTTCCGTACTTACGTGTTTTGTTAGGTTAACACTAAAATAAATACGAATAATATTTACGTTTCCGCAATATCGACTCAATTTATCAACCGTAAAAATAAATGGAAAACAAGTTAATGCCTGTTAAACTGACAAAGCGGGTAACTAAAAATATTCCATATCTCAAAAACTTTGCAAAAGTATTTTAGGAACTGTTATCGCTAAATTTTTCAGTTTTTTTTTTGACACCATTTCTTGGAAGGTAAATACTTAAAGGACATAATAAAATTCTTCCGACTTTAATCATATTAGCCGAGCCATATGAAAGAATAAAAAGCATTTGCTTAGAATTTTTTACTTTTATTACACTTTCTTTTAAAAATCGATTTGGAAAATATTACTAACTAGCGCTAACCAATCCCTGTTTCGCGACAAATTAACATTAAGAAAAGTTACCATTTTGTAATTTAAATAATCAGCTAAATATTAAATTAATCAATAGCTATCTATTAGTAAAAAATAATTCAAATTATTTCCGTAGTTTGAAAGTTTATCGCCCAAAACTAAACAAACAAACAAAACAGAAGTATAGACATCCATGAATGTTATTGCTAAAACAAAAAGTGCAATATTACTAAATCAAATATGAGATTAACGGAGGAACCTTTATGGCATTATCAATCACTGCCCTATTTATCAATCATGCGGTGCGCAATGAAATTGGTATATATGTAAGAGTATACTAATATGTAAAACCTAAGAATTTGGTATTTGATCTTCTGAACGCGGGCGGAGCCGCGGGAAATGCTAGTAAAATAATAAAATCCTTTACTTTTCAATATCGAAAACACTGTAGGTCAAGTGGCTTAGGGTAATAACTTTTTATGTAATACGATCCACATACTTGTTACACACAGAGTTTCAAGTGTTTGAAATGTTTAGTTTACAATAAATCAAACTACAAGCCAAGCACTTGAAATTAAAAACAAAAAAAAAGGTCTCTCAAATGTTCGCAATAATTGAAAAATTCTTTGCATTTATTTTAAACACTAATTGACATCCTAAAATACGATTATAATGACAATGTTTTAAGCACAACGACAATATTATACGCTTCCATATTGAAATATTTCTAAAGTAAACAAATAGAATACCCCATCTGTGTAGACATCTTTTAAAATATGGTATTTTTTTATTACAATAATACGAATTATTTTTACATTTGTTTTTAAATTAAATGTTTCGTAAAGATCATAAAAATAATAGACTACGTGTATAATATATTATATATAACGTATATAATACACAATGATTATAATAAAGTTAACAAAAAATATCGACGAGAATGACGCCATTTTGCCGCGAATAATAGCGGCGATGTTTGTTAAAACCACTATTTCTATACAAAATCTTATTCAATTGTCCTAATCATGTAATTAATATTGATCTTTACTTACTTAGTCATAATGTAAATCCATTTTACGATCACTTTCACTCCACACACAATAGATATTATCACAAAAAGAACACGCGAACAATGCACACGGCTCGCGCGTTTCGACGAAACCGAGGGGCGACTTTGTATAGATTATATCTCAATAATAGTGTATTTTATAAACTTTGTCTTCAGTCTTATGCTATGCTTATTTATTTGAGTATACTGTGTGAAAATTAGAGCGATACAAATAAGATTTGAAAAATGTTATTCACTTACATGGAGGATGCGGAATTTGAATGATAAGCGTGCTTAATGTGCACGAACTTTTGACGTTTATTTTGACACACTGCTTTAGAAGCACAGTCTAACACATGAGAGGTTAACACATAACCCTCCTTTAGGTTTCGCGGCAGTCGCGTAGGAACACCTTTATTTTTGTTAAGTCCGTCTGTTCGTCTTTCCGAATGTAAGGAACTTTACATATAGCAGTTGTCTCAAATGAACCACTGTATAATGGTAAAATGAAATAACGAAAAATAAAAATAGTATTGACACTCACAATTTTGAGTGAAACAAAAAAAACTTTAAAGGCTTTTTTTTTGAGTAGGTACTCGATAAAAATAAATGAAATAAAGTCTATTAAACTCTAATATTACTACGTTTACCGGTACAATAAAATTTGTATATTTGTATGTATGTATGTATGTATGTATGTATGTATGTATGTATGTACGTATGTATTTATGTGTGTATGTATTTGTGTGTGTGTGTGTGTGTGTGTGTGCGTGTGTGTGTGTGTGTGTGTGTGTGTGTGTGTGTGTGTTTGTGTGTGTGCGTGTGTGCGTGTGTGTGTGTGTGTGTGTAGTACAAATTGAGAATAATTAATTTAGATAAACAGATGAACTATGTCCAGGTATAACACATAGGTTACTGTTAGGTAGTTAAGGACGTACCTGAGCAAAGTGATTTAATAAACCAAAATATAATACTCTTGTTACAGCTGTTTTGTTCAAAATTTGTATCAAAATTAAATTTACTCAATTTCATAATAACGACCTATTAATTTTTATACTGTATCGTAAAATAAATTTACTAAAAGATCTCATTAAAGTTTATTTTCTCGTAAAAACAAAACGTTGAAATCTTAGAAATTTTATAATCTGTAGTTAGTCAAATCTCATAACTTTCTTACATTTTATATTAAGATGTACACCCACCCACCATCTTCTGTATTGGCTCTTACAGCAAAAGATAGAAGTATCAGAATTCAATGAAATGATGTTGTGCATGTGTCGCCCTCCCTATGATTATTCAGTCATTTTCTTGGCAAAGTTTACGGTGCTGTAAAAGACACTTTAGAAAATTAATTTGTACCAAGGTAGGTTCAAATAAATCCACATAGAGAATTTTGTTCTTAGATTAAAACCGTAAAAGCTACAGCCATAAAGAATTTACGTCTTCATCTTGTATATTTGCAAAATATATTTGAATATAACAACTGTTTTGTTAATTTTGATGAATTTCAAATTACTCTTGACTTTGTATTAATTTATCACTCACTAGGAGGGATGTAGAATTAAATAGAATTAAAGATATTATAAAAATGTTATTTTTTAGTATGGAACGCCATATATTGTATTATTTATCAATTCATCGTGGAATTGAAAAGTAATAAATAAAAACTAATTGTATGAATATATATATATAATATTTAATTATCTATACCAATAATATTATAAAGCTGAAGAGTTTGTTTGTTTGGTTGAACGTGCTAATCTCAGAAACTACTAATCCGATTTGATAAATTCTTTTTGCTTTAGATGGCCCGTTAACTGAAGAAGGCTATAGGCTATATGTCATCTCAGGAAAATGTACGGTTCCCGTGGGATAGATTTGTTTTTCTTTTATAAATGCAATCCTGAAAACCTATACATTAAATATTTTTTGGAAAATCTTATTGAAATAGTTATTATTATCGATACAGAGGCCAAATCTATACTTTTTAGGATTTTTGTCTGTTTATCTGGAAACGCATCACGAAAAAATCACTGGACAGATTTTGATGAAATTTGATATGATGAAAGCGTCGAAACGTATCGGACGAACCCGAGCGGAGCGAGGGTGAGCCGCTAGTATAATAATATATTACTTAGTAGACAAAATAGGACTGGAAATATCATAATAATTTCTACTGAACTACGATAATAATTGAAATGAAGCAAAATAGCCTCTAGACGGGTTTATTGCTGGCATCTACTTAAACTTTATGTTTAGTTCAAGTTCATCAACTATAATAATTTGTAGGGGAATATATTTGACTCATCTTATTGTATTTCTTCGTACACTAAAATATTCAAAAGGTCAATCTTAGTTTTATTAGCTTTATTGATGTGACGAAATTGGGTTGCGGATTGAGAGTAACTAAATATTATATGAAGGTTAAGTTATGTAATATGTATAAAATCTATATTTATTTCAGAAAAAAATGTAGTATTTTTTGGTGGCCACCCCATATTGAGAACTCATAATGGCCTAATTCTATGCAATAACGAGAGACCTATGTATACCCAGCAGTGGGATGCTAAAATCGTTGAATTATTTTTTATTTATTAATGTTATTAACCGTCTGTTTATTCTTATATTTAATATTATTTCTGAGGTAGCTGAATCGATTTTAATGCGAATTTTACTAGATGTAGGTTGAAGTAACAAACTATTTTTTATTACGGAAAATAAAAAAAATGGAGACTTTTATAATGGTAGTTAGATCATCGGATAACTATGAAATATACATACCATACTTGCGGTGCCAGCGGTCGCGGGTTCGAGTCCCGCTGGGGGCATTCATTTGTGTGATGAACACAAATGTTTGTACTCCAGTCAGTGTTTATAATTATAATATATATGTATTTAAAGTTATATATGTGTAGTGTATCAACTATCTAGTATTTATAACACAAGCCTCGTAGCTTACCATGGAACTAGATGGTACTGTATGTTAATGTTCCAAGATATTTATTTATATATAAGCGTAAGTAACATACATATTACATACATATATGTATGATCACATGTCAATAGAAATAAATGTCGGTATAGTATTATTGTTTTTAAACTATTCATAAAAGGATGAGGAATTTCAATAAAACTATGATAATAGAATATAACAATTAAACCCAAACCAAAAAAAAATTGCGAAAAAATCTAAAAGACAGTTTTATTTTAAACTACTTTTCCCGTAGCTTTGCTCGCATGGTAAGTATATAGATACCAAAGGTAGCCTACGTCCGTCCCCAAGATGCAGTTAATGTCCAAATATCGAAATCTGTTCAGTGGTTTAGGCATGAAAAGCTAACAGACCGAGTTACTTTAATATTTATAATATTAGTATGGATGTATAGATAGTATGGATAACTGGTAGTAGACTCATGACGTTCAGTAAAAAATTGTAATAATTTAATGCTGAATAAAATATTTTGAATTTGAAAAATTTGAATTTGATGTCTTAATATACGCGTAAACGTAAGAAAGTACGAGTATTATAGGAGGTACATAATGTGGATGTATGTGTTTGTGTACATGTTCCGCGATATCTTTACCAATCCCACATATTACAAGAAAAATCCATGCCAAAGTGTGAAAATAATATTTTAAATGATTTCGAATTTGGCGTCAGTTTTAGTTAATTAGTAATTATTAGAATAACTTTATATTTTTTAAATCGTAGTGCCAAAATGTTAATCATTATATAAACACATGAATGTGACATATAAACAGCCTTAGATTAGGTTATATGACGAAAATTTTCAGTAAACATTTTTAAAGCAACGCTGTAGCATGTTAATACGGCAGAAAATCTCACGGGCACTCATTTATTAAGCTGCTTCGTTTAATCAAGGCGCAAATACGTAATTAAATTTCTACAAAAAGAATGTAAAAAGTTCCCCTTAATTAAGCCTGCGACCGACTTTTGGAAAACAGTATTTATTTACGACATCATACTTCACAACAAGCTTGAAATTTTCGAGTGTGTAAAACAAACTAGGAGGAAAATGACGACGATTCTTATAAGCGGAAATAAAAGTTTACATAAAGCTCAGCTCTTTTTGAAAAGTTTTGCGAATTCATGTTAACTTAATTTTAAAAGTAAAATGTTTATGAAACGATCTGAAATCAAATTACATATTAATGGCTTGCATAATTGGAATCGTGTAATCATTTTTTTTTTTATTTAAGAATCTAAACTACACTTGTGTACTGTTTTTTTTTTTTGACAATTACGATATAACCCAATAATCACATCAATTTTAATGCCTGTAAATATTGACCTTTTAATATAAAGGATTACAGATAAAGAACAGGGAATGGCACCTTTTTCGTTATTTTTTTTTGTTCTGGTTACCAGTCTATGTCTATGGTACTTGTAGTCCCAACCCATGGTTTTTACAAATGAATAAATAAATAAGTTGGGACATTAACACACAGCACTATCTAGTTCCATGGTAAGCTACGAGACCTGTGTTATGGATACCGGATAGTTTATGTGTAGTGTACACATGTAATATAACTTTAAATACATACCTACATATTATAAATAAAAACACCCATGACTGGAGTACAAACATTCGTGTTCATCATACCAATGAATGCCGCCAGCGGGACTCGAACCCGCAACCGCTGGCACAGCAAGTAGGGTCACTATAAACTGAGCTAAATGTGTAGTCAAGTATACTAAATACTTGAGTATATATATATATACGGATGTCGCTAAGAGTACGTTTTTATTTTTATCCAAAGCTAAAAGAACTGGGAATGTTCATGACATACCGGTAAAGAAGGAGGATTGTCCAAAAATGTACATAGTTAAAAGTTACTGCATACTTTGATCTCAATAAACATTAGGACATTCCCTATTCTTTGACTGTACCCTTCATATGAAAAAACAAAGAACCTAAAACTTACGCTTGTTTTGTGGAGGAAGACTTCCCTAAATATTTACTTTTTATGGTATACTTTGGTACAATTGGTATATGACAATAAAATATATATATGTATATATATATATATATATATATATATATATAATATGTATACTCTTAGATACATTATAATACAAAAGACGATAGCCCTTAAAAAGTAGGTCAGACGGATGGACAGACGTAGCAACAAAATCACCTTTTGATACTGATTACGACCTCAACCTTTCGTTTACAGAATTCTAAAAATCACAAAAGATAAAAAAAACTACATACAACAAAAGCTAACAGTACAAAATACCCAAATCGGTCTTAATATCAATATAGATTATAGTGATTGACTTTGTATTTGAGTTCAAAACTAAACAGAACTAAGTAATAATACATTATTGTTTGACCCTTGTAGCGATAAATAGACTAAGATTACCCCCAAATTGTAATAAATAGCTTAAAAGAACATAGCTCCATCTTTGCACTAGGCCTTTTTAGAGTTCCATATATTTGATGTAAATATGGAACCACATAAAAGTTCATTTAGAAAAGACTTAAAGACTGGCTTTAACAAAAATACTTTATGTAGCCATTACATACAAATTTTAAGTTTAAAAAACCTTTAAAAATAATGCTTTAAGCTATACTTACCTCCTTTCATTAGGAAGTTATATAATAATTTAATATACAGGTGTCCCGTTAATAGTATTCCAAACGTAAAGTAGCAAGAGATGAGATCGTGCCCTATGAGAAAAGCCAAAAAAATTTTAGTGAAAATTTTACACTTTTCGCTATTTCAATAAAATGGCATAAATTATACATATAAATGTAATAAATTTTCAATAAAATTATGAAAATCATAAAATCTTGGAAACTCAAAAAATTTCTAAAAATTTTTTTGGCGGCTTTTCTCATAAGGCACGATCTCATCTCTCACCACTTTTCGTTAGGACTACTATTTAACGGGACATATATATAAAAATGTTGCATTAGGTCTCTTTAGTAAAATTGGCATAAAAAGAATAAGATTTGTATTGATTTTATTTTTATATATGTTTCTTGTAAAATAGTTAAATATATCAAAGGAGTTTTGGATTTTCATAATTACTCGTATTATTGAAACAAACTAAATGTCTAGTTAACAGTGCGAAAATCAATCTATGCATATAATAAAATCGTAACAAAGCCGAAACTGTACATTAAATATTTTTTGGAAAATCTTATTGAAATGGACTTTATTATCGATACAGAGGCCGAATCTATAGTTTTTAGATTTTTTTCACGGAAAACCCACTGGAGGGATATTGATGAAATTTGGTGTGATAACAGCTAGTTATCCGGGTCAACATATAGGATACTTTTTAGTGCGGAGAAATATCTCATCTCTGAGGAACCTATACTAAACGTTAAAACGTAAGTAGGGACGAACCCGAGCGGAGCGAGGGTGAGTCGCAAGTTGGCTTATAAAATCAATGTGTGGTGGCAATAAAACCTTAAAACTTCAAAGTACACAAATATATAAGTCTCGTATTAGTCATACGAAATCTATGTATTGTATACTGTATAGTGTATAGTATAGTAAATAAAAGGGTTTTTATAACAATTTTCACGGTGAGATGCTTTTCAGTAGAGGGTATAAAGGATATTGAACGGTTCGCTTGTCTCACCCTAATCGCTTACACGGTTAATTATGCACGAGCGTATATATTTCTAGGTTCCATCATGTAAAAGTAAAATAATATTTCAATACATTACTTTTGTAACTTTTAAATTTTTAAATTAATTAATTTGGTTTTAATTTGTTTTCTTGGGACCCTATTTTTTTCTAAAATAAAAGTAGCCTACGTTACTCCTTATTACGTCAGCTATCTGCCAGTGAAAGTCCCGTCAAAATTAATTCAGCCATTTCAGAGATTAGCCGGAACAAACAGATAGACAGACAGACAGACAAAAATTGTAAAAAATGTTGTTTTGGTATGTATACCGTCTATACGTCCATATGCATTTAGTAAAAAGCGGTTATTTTAATATTACAAACAGACACTCCAATTTTATTTATCTGTATAGATTATCATAGTTTATCATAAAAATTTACACCAAATTCAAAATCACTTTTACAGTAAAAACTTAAAAATATTGACTAGTTTATTAATCATATAAAAATATTCAATTCCATTCGCCTATAATAGAAAAACTAGTTCAACAACAAAGAATGTGTAACAAAAATAAATTTTTCATTGATAAGTTTCAAAGGGGTAATATTTTATTTTTTATTCATAATCAATTACTGAGCGGCCTCGCTCGAGCATCGAACCCACCGAATTATTAATCACGGTTCATTTAATACACGTCAGACACAAGAAACACTGCCTTATACTATATGCTAACAGGCTATTGTTAGGCCATACAATTGAAGCCTGTACTTTGCTTAAATATTTATTAAATATCGAGCTTTTGCTTTCAGAGGGGAAAAACGTAGCTTTAATATGATTTCCTTTATGAAGAACAATTAACAATATTATATTTATATATCATGTTACTTGTTCGCTTTAGTTATAAAGTTAGCAAATATGAAAACTATTTTTACTAATAAACAGCAGGTAAACAATGAATCGACGACACGTTTGGCTCAGTTTGTAGTGACCCTACTTGCTGTGCCAGCGGTCGTGGGTTCTAGTCCCGCTGGGGGCATTCATTTGTGTTATGAACACGAATGCATGTTCTCCAGTCATGAGTGTTCATATTTATAATATGTATGTGTTTAAAGTTATATATGTGTAGTGTATCAACTATCTGGTATCCATAACACAAGCCTCGTAGCTTACCATGGAACCAGTTAGTGCTATGTGTTAATGTTCTAACATATAAAAAATAGCCATTGGATGTGCCACTTTCTTTTATAGGAGCTTTTTTATGAGAACTTTAGAAATGGATTTTTTGCATATGCTTCTGCAAAATAAAGGCAAAATTACAGTATAAAATCACTTTTATCTATTAACAATGTACTTTTAAAATAAAAGAAATAATAAAAGTACTTATAAAAATATTCGTGTAAAGCTAAAGCACGGGACCACTGAGGGAGGTATACAACCACTTTTAATTTGTCATTTCATGTTTTGACATATGTCCCGTTATAGGACTTAGAATGACATATTACATAACTTTTGCTTTTTCCTAATTAGTAACTTTAATAATCATTTAAGCTGTAAAACAAAATTGACGGGAATTTTCTAAAAATATTGTTTCATATTAATAAATAGAATAAAAAACCATATGTGTGTACTTATGTACGCACGTAAGAAGTTATACTTCTTTTTCATAACAGAACAAAAATAGCTAAAGATTTCATCCCGTATTTAACAACTCACTATTTGTAAAAGGAATGCAGCTAACTTCATCATATCGCTTTCAGCTAACTTCATCATGTCGCTTTTTGGCTGTCGATGTGCGCGCGCATCGTAAAAATTTTACTCTCATAATTTTTTCCAAAGGTACCAAAAGAAGTAAAACTTCAAAAATTATAATCACTTTTCGCGCCTGACTATGTATTCGCTTACTTCTTCTAATCTACGCAACGGAAGCGAATGTACACAAGAAAAGCAAGGGTAAATATATTTGATGTATTCGTGTATTACCTACCTAATATTTTGTCTCTATCGATATTTAAAATAACTGTTTAATCTATAGAGATAAAAAATATATATAGGCTGAAACGAACGAGACATAGAAGAAAACTACCTCAAATATTTAACATATCAAGTTTTATTGAAAGGAAACCTTCATCTATCTATCTATATAAAAAAAAAAAATGTTGGTAAGCGCAAAACCCGAAAATGGCTGGACCAATTCGGCAATTTTTTTTTTGTATGTTCCTTAAGGTCAACGATAAGTTTTAATAAAGAGAAAAAATGAAGCATTAATGAAAAAAAAAATTATATAGCTAACGCTAACTAATAACTATTTATATCTATTTATAACGTACCTAGCGACGAAGCTGAGCGAAGCGAGGGTGAGCTGCTAGTATAAAATAATTGGAAAACTGCATTCTAATTTTTTTTTTTATAGTTTACCTGAGCCGATAATCGAATCAACTGAAAATGCGAAAAAAAAACATTATTTTATTAAACGATCGATCGATTCTTATTATTGTCGATTCGTTTAATAAAATTTAAAGATATTTTTTTCTTACCACAGACCTGGATAGATCTCTAGAACAAACATGGTATCATAAAATTGCAGTAAATCATGAAATCTTACAATTCGTACATATCGACTCGTAGAACAAACGAATAAGACGTGGAAGAAAAGTACCTTAAAAAATTAAGGTATGTAGTTTCACTCAAATGAAACATTCTTTTATTTCAAAATAAGAAAAAAGTTCAATCTGTATATACATATCTATACATATAATAAAATTCTAATTGAGTCTAATCTGTACATTAAATATTTTTTTGAAGATCTTATTGAAATAATCATTATTATCGATACGGAGGCCGAATCTATAGTTTTTAGAATTTCTGTCTATCTGTCTGTTTATCTGTCTGAACACATCGCGAGAAAACCATTAGACAGATTTTGATGAAAGTATGATGATAGTTGATTATCCGGTTCAACATAATGGGATAATTTTTACTACGGGAAAATATCTCATCTCTGAGAAATCTATACTAAACATTAAAACGTAACGTAATAGTATAAAATAAATTGATAAATTATTTTTAAATATAATTTTAAATAATATATTTCCTAAAAAGTATGAACGTAAATACAAAAATTCTATATAAAAGGAGACGTAGGAACAAGATAGTGATATCTAAATCGTTTCCTCTACAGTAACGAACGTTCAGCTTTCCGGTATGAAGTAAAAGTTTTTAAAATTACATAGAAACTAGCGCAAGCACCAAAATGTGAACTAGATACAATTTAATTCCATATGCGCATTTTTACATTACGTTCTCACAACGTCCGCTTCATTAAATATGCACATTGTTCATGCATTGTTGAATATATTATGTATGCATCTAACTAATTTGTTGGAAATTTCATAGCTTTTTAGGCGACCAAAGAGAAAATTTTACAGAATTGAAATTTTTTCCAAAAATTCTGCCATTTTTTCGTATTTTTATGACTTCTAAATCCCTAATAAGGAAACTTGTCATAAAATTATAACATTTACGTATATAAAATAAAAAAAAATACTTACGTAGTTTTATAATAAAAAGTTAATGATGAACTATCTACTCACCCTCGCTTCGCTCGGGTTCGTCCCTAGGTGATTCTTAAATTAACATAACTTTTTTATTTATGAATCGATTAAAATAAAACAAATTATAAGTGAAGACTATCACAATACATAAGTGAAAACGTTTCCAAGATTATCGTGCATAAACGCACAGTAAAACAGACAAAAATTCTAAAAATCATTGTTTTGGGTTCTATTGCAATAACAAAGACCCCTAATAATAGTTTCTTTAAAATATCTTCTATGTATAGACAGCGATCAGTTATAATTTTATTATATGTATAGAAGATAATAATTATAAATGTCTAAAAATTCATGACATACGTATTAAAAGAATAAGATGTTAGTAGTCTATTAATAATTAATTTTTATTACTTGTTTTTTGCTAAGCTTTACAGCAAACATATTGTAATGATTAATTAAGGACAATGTTAGCTTAATTGAATAGATAGAATTAACAAATAACATTGATGTTACATTGAATATTATTTACGTAGACTTATTAAAGTTTGCGAATTTGATTCGAGCTCGTAACAAAAGTTTGCTCTGATCGTACATATATTTCGGAGCTTTTAACAAAGTTTTACATAGTTAAAATAAAAGTTGGCGTAAAATATCTCCACCTAACAAAAAAATTAAAGAGTGCATGTATGAATGTGTACACGTGCAAAAAGTAAAACTTTTGTAGGTTATCGGTACTCTTTATGAAATTCTATTTATATTTTAAATAATTAGGATAGGTGAAATACTAAAAATAACGCATTTTAGACATATTACAATCATATATTTATAGAATATCATTTAAGGAAAGAATATAATATTATATATCATTTGTCAAACAATAACAACGGTTACCATGGCAACAAACGTACGTAATTTTTTTCGTAACGCATTCACCAGCTTACCTCCCAAGTCAAGCGCGCGTAATACTTCAAAAATATAGGCAGAACGCGTATATCTATAGTTCCAAAAAGTGTAGGATTTTATAAAATTAGTATTGTGAGTAGAAATTGATCTATTTTACTAAACCCGAAAACGCTTTATGTGTGAAGAGAAATAATGATTCATTTTACTCTTTTGCAGAAAAATCGCGTAAAGCTGCATAAAATTTGTGAGAGCACTTGAACTTTCATATTGCATTCTAAAAGGAATTGTGTAGTTAAATGCTTCTTTATTTTCATAAAGCTGTGAAACATCTTTATAACCTTACCAGCTTTTATTTCACAGGATATAATCCAGACTTAATTAATTAAATAATGAGGGTACGTAATGAGAAATCATAGTAGTTATACT
The DNA here is from genome assembly GCA_905404265.1 of Fabriciana adippe. Classification (NCBI taxonomy): domain Eukaryota; kingdom Metazoa; phylum Arthropoda; class Insecta; order Lepidoptera; family Nymphalidae; genus Fabriciana; species Fabriciana adippe. The sequence continues at coordinate 3,608,460 of FR989993.1, forward strand.
GCAGCGGATGACTGTATAACGTTATAAATTGTAACACCCTCTTTGTGTAAGTTATAAGCACAAGCGATCAATTAAATAAGTATAAACTTAACCTTTTCAATAAAACTTTTTACGGAGAGACGAGTCTCTCCCGTGACCATGATTGCTGTAAAGCATTGAAATATTAGAGGAAAACTGAAAATTTACTTTTATTTACTATTTAGTTTTATTTACTAGCGACTCACCTTCGCTTCGTTCGGGTTCGTCCCTACGTTTTAACGTTTGGTAAAGATTACTCAGAAATGAAATATTTTCCCGCAGTAAAAAGTATCCTAAATGTTGACCCGGATACCGAACTATCATCATACCAAATTTTATCAAAATCTGTCCAGTGGTTTTCTCGTGATGCATTCCCAGACAGACAGACAAACAAACTATAGATATAAAACTATAGATTCGGCCTCTGTATCGATAATAATGACTATTTCAATAAGATTTTACAAAAAATATTGAATGTACAGATTCGACTCAGTTACAATTTTATTATATGTACCTATAGAAGAGTTAAAATATTTGCATAACCATCTAACGTATCTCCCGTGATCATGATTGCTGTAAGCATTCGAAACGTTAAAAAATTAAAATAAATTCACGAAAAAAATCGAAAACATAGTTTTATTTAAGTTTTATTTTATTACCAGATTTTGCCTGTGGTTTCTCACGTAATATACGGGGCGGGAATCAAGAATAGACTAAGTCCGACCCGAGGACGCACTCTATATTCTTGCAAAATTTTATTGAAATCTATTCAGCGGCTTAAGCGTGAAAGTTAAAGAAAGGTTAAGGTTAACTTTCACATTTATAATATTAGTAGGGATTGTTTTTATATCGCTTACTCTTTTAAATTAAATTAAACAAGTGCAACGGAACACTCTGCAATATATGACATCATAAACCACCGTCACTTACCTACCTTCATTGTTGCAGGTATTATTACTTCCAAAATGTACTACGTTCACTTGTTATAAAGCTACATAGTATGTTACGAAAATATATTCGAACTAGCAACTCATCCTCGCTTCGCTCGGGTTCGTCCCTACTTTTAATACCCATACAAACTTTCAAACCCATTTTCATGCCCTTAAGGGATGATTTTTGGGATAAAAAGTATCCTATGTCCTTTCTAGGGTCTCTAACTATCTTCTTACCAAACTTCATTTTAATCGGTTCAGTAGATCCATAGATTACCCCCTTCAACTTCACATACTCACAAACTCACAAACTTTACCTCTTTATAATATTAGTATAGATTAAATAAATATTTTATTTTATTTAATAAATCTAAAAGAGATTAGATAGGTTAAAATGATTTTCGATCAGTATTCCAAAAGTCAGTCCTAAATTTAGTTATACTTTTGCACCTAAAGGTTGCCTGGAAGAAATCGCTGTTTTAGCGATAAGGCCGCCTCTTGTACATTTTCCTACTACTGTATTATTCTTTTCTTATTTCTTCCTCTTTTGTGTGTGCAATAAAGAGTTTTTATTATTATTATTATTATTATTATTTTTAACCGACTCTCATAAAGAAGGGGTATTCAATTTGAATGTATGTTTTTTTGCATTTTACACCATATTACTCATTGTTATTGCTACTTGTAGTTCAATTTACATGTTTATCTCCACTTTTATTCAAGAAATAAATTTAAAGTGGAATTTAAAGTATTTTGGAGTCGATGTACCTTTTTGTTTAAAAGTTCCCAATTATTTTACACAGGTTTGTGATCGCCGATGTTTATGTATCGATAATATCTAAAGCCAATTTTAGATATTTTTCGTTTATATAAATTTTATGTATCATTTAGTACCATGGCTAATGACAGTCTGTTGTGACTTAGTGGAATAAATTCATAATGACGAAATTTGAAGATGAAAAGTTGAACGACTGACCTTTTGATGTTCTTGCCCTATCCATTAGGCTAGTACTTAGTACTTAGGCTTATGTACATATTTTACTCTAATTAAGATTATTTTGTTATCCATATAATAATACAAAGTCGGGTTTGTTACAACACTTATAACTCGAGAATTGCTGGACCGATTTTTATGATCTTTGTTTTGTTGGATTTGGCTTCACCCCAAATAGCAAAATAAGAGTTAAAACATCGGAAAAATTCACGACCAAAAAAATCTATTTCATACGAAGCGTCAAAACGTACCTAGGGTCCTAAGCAAAGCGAGGGTGAGTCGCTAATCTATCTATAAATGTTTGTATGTGTATGTATATTTGGTAATCCTTCACGCTCAAATAACTGGATGGATTTAGATAAAATTTAGTCAAATAGACACCTAGGAACGTTAACGGGTTACGAGGGTACGCATTACGAGGGTAAGTCGCTAGTAAACGATAAATTAAAATGTAGTGCTGTACTTTAACAATAAATATCGCAGTAAAGTTAAAAGGCATAGTATAAATAGACCAGTGTACAAACAGCTATGTTATCGCGCGAAAACTTTGGTTTTCCACAATTAAGTGTAACGTTAACCTCTTTGAGTGTCGGCGTTTTGTAGAGAATTAAGATTGTTGTATACCGAGTAAATAATAATTAATTATTAGTATTAAATGCTAGCGATTCACCCTCGCTTAGCTTCGGGTTTATCCGTAGAAAAAAAAAACAAATTATCCTACGGTACCCGTACATTTTTCCGGGATAATATATAGCCTATAACCTTCCTCAGTTAACGGGCTATTTAATGCAAAAAGAATTTTTCAAATCGGATTAGTAGTTCCTGAGATTAGCTCGTTCAACCAAACAAACAAACAAATAAACAAACTCTTCAGTTATATAATATTAGTATAGAATATTATATAATAAATATATGGTTCATATCGATTATTTTTATTACAATATATATTTTACTATATTTACAGGAAAAATAACAATAACACAAAAAATGTATAGTTAATTATAAGCTACTGTACAAGTCATATTCACGTGGAATTGTAGCAAGTGCTAGCTGCATTCCCCTGTTGAATGACAATGCAGATTCATCAGTCGAAGTGAAAATACAAGGCTTCATGTATTTTAAGAAGGTTTTAGAATTTCCATATCATGGGCTTTACTTAAAATGGTTCAAAAAATAATTTTGATTAGAGGAGGAAAAGGAAGGACAATGTATTGCATATAACTTATATATCTAATTTTATTTTTAAGCCCAATCCTGTTATACATATGTATGTATTTTCATAGATGATAGACAAAACTAATTTAAACTGTTATTAATAGAAATATATCTATGAACAAACACACACGGACATACATAAAAACATTGTCTTTCTTAGGTCTTAAGAAAATAATCAAGTTTTAATTCTCGCCTTTACAACTTAATTTGAAAACAGTTTGCTAAAGATATCTTTAACAAAGTACAGTTTTTTTTTTTGTAGAAATACATAATCTGTGCTCAACTTATAGAAATATTCCTTAACTTATTAAATTTCTCTGTACAATAACGTTAAACTTTATGTCAGATAAAGGAAAAATGATTCATAAATAAATAGATAATCTGTACTAGTACAGTAAGAAATTTTAACAAGAAAAAAGCTCTTGGTGTTCTAGAACGTAGTAAGCTGCCAGCATTAAAGAAAATTTAGGGTAACGGGTAACACGATACTGTAGGTTGATAACATTGTTTAACACACGTAGGTTTTATGAGACCTTTATTACAAGCCGTATTACGTTATGTTACTTTCATCGCGATTTCGAAACAGATATCACTAAATAACTACAATGAAACACTTGTCCATATATATATATACATATATATATAAAAATAAACTATTCAAGTGAATATTTGCCGTTTTTTCGATATTGTCTTTTCCAGATATTTTTAAAACGAAAATTAACCATAGGTAAGTGTGAAATTTGGCATATTATTATACTAGTTTTTATATAAAAACAAACAAACCAAACCACGCCAATTTCATATTTAATATAATAAAACTAATATGTATATAAACCTTTATGTATAACTATTTACTTCACGCTCAAATGTAAGATTTTAAATAACTAACATAAAATAAGTTAAAGTTATAATTAGCATAATAAATAAGTAAAAATCTCCAAAATATAAGATATTAAATAATTAAAAAAAATCAATTCTATCAATATATCAAGTGTTAAGGAAATTGAATCAACAAATTAAATTAATTTAAGCCGGATAACAAAAATAACTAATCCGCTACATCCGGATATCCGCTTAGAAATTATTGGAATGGTGGCTTTTTGCTTGTTGGCCTTTTTATATAAATATTTTTAATATATATAAAATAATTACGAAATGAGGATCGTAAAATTGATATAAACGAGGACATTCTTAAATTTTTAGAAGTTGTTTGGGCTTTTATGTAGTATAAAATTAAATATTGACATTCAGAGTAAGTGAAATAAATACATCAAAAAATGTCTTTGTAAAAATCTGCCAACTAAAGCTAGTACTTAAAAAATCTTTTAATTGATCTCCTAAGTAATTATGTTGTTGTTAGGATATTACCACTCAGCATCATCTAGTTCCATTGTAAGCTATGAGGCTTATGTTATGGATACCAAATACCATGGCGAGATTATATTTTAAGTATTTTAAATAAATCTTTAAGGTTTTTTTGTTCGCGGATTTCTTTGATTTTTGGTTCCTAACAAGTATATAATGACCTTTGAGACGTCTAAAACCTTACGTCGACGTCTTTCCCGTAACCATGATTGCTGTAAAAGCATTTGAAACTTCAAGAACCAAAAATCAAAATAAAACCGCGAAAAAAAACCAAAACATTGTTTTATTTAAAAAATTAAATATTCGCGCAAGTCTATGAAAGTATTATATTTTAAGTACTTCTACTACTGTAACTGATAAAAGAAAAAAATAAAGAACATTCTTAAATGTTATTATTTTTATCATTATGTAACATGAGATGAACGTACAAATGACGAGGGGCCCGGTCGAGGAAATTGGATCAGCAAATTAAGTTTAGAAGAGATGGCGGATTTTAAAAATATCCGCTTATCCGTCACGATCCACTTTAAAATGGGGGAAAATAATTGTTCTATATGCTATGAATATAATATGGATACTCTACATTATATATTCGTTGTACTTATTTTAAATATATAATAAAATTCAGTAGGTATATTATTTTCGGCGAACAAAAAAAATGTCATTATGTAAATATTTGTATGTAGTTAATGCATAAATGCGAAAGTCTGCAAGCGAATAAATAGAATAGCAATAGCCTATAACCTAGGGCTTAGGCAAGTTGTTCTACAATAGTTAAACACTAGAAAAAAAATATGTGATTAACATTTTATGATTCTATGGCATAACGATTTTTATCTTAGCCGCGATTAAAAATAAGCTATGAGTACCTTTTTGATATAACTCCTAAGTGAGTGTGAATAAGTAAACATCAACCAAAAGAAAACACATCATGAACATGTGTCAAATCGCAATGAATATATGTAGGTACGTACTTAAATATCCTATATACTTTTTAAATATTTGTCCTAAAAGAGACTCGTTACCGTGATCTCTGGCGTAGAGTTTAGGAGCGGATTAATTATTTTTTTCATCGTGGTGATCAAATAAAAATTCAAGTTATTTTCTTTAAAATCTTAAATTATTAAATGAGCAATTCTTCAAGTTCAATATGACATACAATGGTCCGATCATTTTCCCCTTATAATAGATTGTGATTTAGATCTGGTGTCGTATACTCACACTACGGTCTCTACTCAGGTGTTAAGTGGGGTTGTATGGGGTGGTCGTACAGACCAACAAGCCCGGAAATATAATAAACTAGCAGAACCCGCGGCTTCGCCCGCGATCAAACGATGAAAAAAATAAACTTTTTCGCAATACATACTTTATTACTTGCAAAAATAAGTTTGTGTAAGTTTTATTATTTGTTAAAATATATAGGGAAACAAATTTAATTTTAGCGATCGTAACTCAAAATATCCAGTATTTTAAAAGACGTTAAGCGTATATTTTGTAATTAATTTTACGCTTTAGGTATTTAGCAAGCTGCACTACGTGTATTTTTTATACATTTTTCTACTCCATCTTTCCAAAGTTAGAGGAAGAGAGTACAATGGCAACATGGCTAATATGGGTTTTTTTAAGTAACATAGTAACAGGCTAACATCTACGTTATTTTTAAAGACCCAATGCTATGTACACCTGAAGCTTACAGTCTTCCTCCTTCTCCTTCTTTTTTAAATTACGTATATAAAGTGCCATTCTTATTTTGTTGTAGCTTTTTGCCTGCGGCTACGCTCGCGTGGACTGAAAAATTTGCTCAGTTTTAATTTCCATTGAATTTATATGTTATCTTATCGAATTTTTAATATTATGTCTAGAGTAAAACTCTAGATTCACTTAAGTTAGTCTACACTAAAAAAACCAACCACAAATATAGGTAAGGCTCTCTCTCTCGCGCTCTAGGTTTGTTATAGTTGTCGCTGCTGTGGCCGGCCGAAAAGTTATACACAATTTTCCTTTGGATTCGGAATATTTTCCGTTCACTGCTTTATATCTCACACAGATAGTTTGCACTTACAGAGAACTTGAGCCATGTTACTCTATTTAAATATATTTAACAACTCAAACTTCACCGGCCCGTTTTACCCCCTTAGGGCCTGAATTTAAAAAAAATCTACAATACATTTTTATTTAAGTATATTGAAGAGCACTAATACCAAGTTTCAAGTAATTCTGATCACAAACATTTTTTTCCTTATATAAACAGCATAACCTCCTTTTACCCTTTTAAGGGATAAATTTCGAAAAAAAAATGATATCTGTATTGTTTTAGTTTTCATTTTAAAGGTAAATACCATTTTCCGTGCATCAATTACAGAGTTTCATACATAATTTCATCCCCTATTTGACAACCTTTTGGGATGAATTTCAAAAAATGTTAAAATACATATTTATTTAATTGTATTGAAGAGCATTAATATCAAGTTTCAAGTAATTCTGATCATAAATAATTGTTTGCCCATATAAACTTTATCACCCCCTTTTACCCTTTTAAGGGATGAATTTCGAAAAAAATCTAATACATATATTTTTTATTTTTCATCTTAAAGCTGAATACCACTTACCGTGTATTTCGCGTTAAGAATAACAGAGTTTCATACAATCTTTTATCCCCTATTTTACCCCCTTAGGGGATGAATTTAGAAAAATCCTTTCTTAGCGGATGCCTACATTGTATAAGGAATATGTCCTCTAAATTTCACGTTTCTACGACCAGCGGTTTAGGCTGTGCATTGATCGATCAGTCAGTCAGGACAAAGCATTTTATGTATATATAGATTATGTAATGATCAACTTCGAGAAATCGATTTCCCGGATGAAATGAATCATTGTTGCGGTAGTATTTGTACTAATATTGAGCATAAGCTATTGATAAGAAATATGTACTTAAAACTGGTTACAATATTATCCGAAGCAGCAGCAGCAACGTGTAAAAAGGTGAAGGTACGTAGGAGGGGTGGTTATGTTGCGGGATGGAATACTTACGTAGCATGCTACCACAGGGAGGCTAGGCTGAGGTTTTTGGCCTGGGTGGAAGCGGGAAAACCCAATACGGGTCAGACGTATATTAACATGAAAGTAAGTAGGAAATTGTTTAAGCAAAAGCTAAAGTGGTGTCAAGATAGGCAGGAACAAATTAAAATGGATGCACTTGCTTCCTATCACTCTGCCAACAATTTCAAGCAGTTCTGGAAAGAGACGGGAAACATGAGCCGAAAGCCTGGCCTTCCTGTGAGCGTTGATGGTATTAGCGATCAACATATGATTGCTAATATGTTTAGCGAACAATTTAGGGTGAAACCGCAGCATGACACAGGTATGTCTTGGTCGCTTGGTGCTGGGAGCCTCAGCAAGATTAAGGTTAGATTTACAGCGAAGGAGGTTAGTCGCGTTATCAATGGTATGACTAGAGGTAAATCCCCTGGATATGACGGTCTCAGCATTGAGCATCTTAGACATGCCGGGGTCTACCTGCCACGCGTCCTATCCCAATTCTATAATCTTTGTCTTTGCCATGGTTACTTACCAGAGGAACTTACTAAAACGATTGTGGTTCCTATTATTAAGAACAGAACTGGGGACATCTCGGATAGAAATAACTACCGTCCCATCTCGCTTGCGAACATAATGGCCAAGGTACTGGACGGCCTGCTTAATAACATTCTTATAAAACACATAAAGCTGCATGAAGCTCAGTTCGGTTTCAGGAGTGGGCTTTCCACTGAAAGTGCCATATTATGTCTTAAGCAGGCTGTTCAATACTATACGGATAGGAAAACGCCGGTATACGCGTGTTTCCTGGACTTGTCAAAAGCCTTTGACACAGTCCTATATGATAAGCTCTGGGACAAGCTAGGGAGTGCGGGTGTGCCGGTGGAAGTAGTATCGTTATTACAGGAATGGTATCGCTGCCAGCGGAACCAGGTGAGATGGGACGGAGCTCTGTCCGAGCCTTACGGTATGGATTGCGGCGTTAGGCAGGGTGGACTGACCTCTCCTTTATTATTTAATCTATACATTAATGACCTCATCGGTGAGCTCAGCAGCACTCATACCGGTTGTTATATCGATAATGTATGTGTCAACAATATTAGTTACGCGGACGATATGGTGCTGCTGGGTCCAACGGTGGGAGCTATTCGTAAAATGTTGAACATATGTGAATCATATGCGATGGAACACGGACTGGCGTATAACACAAAAAAAAGCAAAATACTCCTGTTCAAGGGTAAATCAAGCGTATGCGTGCCGTTCTGTGTTCCTCCAATAAAATTGTGTGGCCAGGAACTGCAGCGGGTATCCAGTTTTAGGTATCTTGGGCATATTGTGACGGATAATCTGTCCGATGACGCGGATATGGAACGGGAGCGTAGGGCACTGGCGGTCCGAGGGAATATGATAACTCGTAGATTCGCTCGCTGCTCCACGCCAGTAAAGTTAACTTTGTTTAAGGCATACTGTCAATCTTTTTACGCGAGCAGTCTCTGGGTGAATCATACCCGTCGGGCCGCCAGAGTCCTGCGTGTTCAATATAACAACATCTTTAGGATGCTGCTGCGGCTGCCTCCATATTGCTCCGCGTCGCTTATGTTTGCTGAGACTCACACGGATGGCTATCAGGCGTTAATTCGTAAAAAAGTTACCTCATTATTAAGACGGTTGAGAGACAGCAGCAACGGCATCCTCAGGATGATTGCTTCACGCACGGATTGTCCGATCCAACACAGAATGATATGTATTATAATAGGCCAACATTGACTGATGACTCACTGTTATTTTTATTATATAGTGTTATTGTATTTTATTATTTCTATTATATTACTATTCTTTTTATTTTCTATTCATGACATATTTTGATGTATTGTAATTTAATTATTATTAATTTAAACTGACTAATTGACATGCCTTAAATTGACATACATGATTTATTTAATTCAATGTTAAACGTTTTATATTTTACTTTGCTCATTTCTGTCATTTCTGTTATAATTTTGTAGTATTTTAATTCTATTTTATGTGTTACTGTTAAATAATGATATTTTTTTTTATTGACTCCCTGTCTGAAATAAGTGTCATCCTGCATGAATTTTCGAACAATGCGACATGTATTTAAGATTGCTGCTTTTTGTATATTAATGTATGAGTTAGGTGATAGATCTAAAATTTTCAAGCTATGATGTAAGTGCTTCGGAATTATTCCGGTCGTAGAAAGTACTATGGGTATTATAAAAACTTTTTTCATCTTCCACATTTTTGTTATTTCTTCTTTTAGCTCTGTGTATTTATTTATTTTTTCGGTTATGGTTTTAATTAAATTGTGGGTATTAGGCACGGCTATTTCTATTATATATACTATTTTATTTACTTTATCTTGGAACGTAATATCCGGTCTATTGTAATGGATGGTTTTGTCTGTCAAAATAGCACGGTCGTAGTAAATTTTATAATTTGTATTTTCAAGTACAGAATTTGGTGTGTATTTGTAATATGGCGTATGTGTGTCTGGGATGAGTTTATGTTTGATTGCTAATTTTTGGTGTATTATATTTACTATCTGATTGTGTCTGTGTGTGTAATCTGTCTGCGTGAGTGTTGGGCATGCTCCTGTAATATGCTGAATGGTTTCGGGTTGTTTGTGACACTTTCGACATTTATCATCTGCTATTGTAGGATCTTTAATTATGTATTTCCTGTAATTTTTTGTATTGATTACTTGATCTTGTATAGCTATTAGAAAACCCTCTGTTTCGGGAAAGAGTATTCCTGTTTGTAACCATTTGTTTGAAGCATCCATATCTATATGAGCCTGTTCCAGATCATGTAAATGCCTTCCATGAAGTTCCTTTTTACGCCATGTTACTATTTTTTCCTGACCTAGCTCGTTCACTGTTTTATATTGCAAATTACGATTAAGTAAATCAAGTGGTGTGTATTTGTCGTCTAACTCTGCTATTGCGGAATGTAACTTACTAGTTATAGATTTTGTGTAAAAGAAATCGCGCATTTTTATAACTTGCCCTTCCCATAATATTCTTAAATCAATTAGTCCTCTGCCGCCTTTTGGTCTTTTCAATGTCATTCTTTCAACAGCTGATTTAGGATGTGCATAATTATATTTAGTCAGAGTTGTTCTAGTTTTTATTTCTAAATGATTGATATCTGTGCGTGTCCACTTTACAACCCCGAATGTATATGTTAAGACTGGAATGGCAAAAGTATTAATTGCTTTAAACAAATTTTTAGAATGTAGATGTTTTTTAAATATAAGGTGTAGTCGTCTCATGTATTCTGTAGTCAATTGTTTTTTTATGTTAGTATGGTCTATTGTATTTGATTGATTTATACCTAAATATTTATATATTTCATTTGCATTAATTTGCGAGAATAAGTTATCTGTTGGTGTTGTGAAAGAATTATTTTGTGTTTTCCCTTTATATATGTGAAGTGTTTTGCATTTATCAAGTCCAAATGTCATGTTTATTATTATTATTATTATTATTATTATTATTATTATTATATCATTTCGCCGAAAAACATCGAGCGCAGTTCAGTCGCTGAGGGACTAGCTTATAAAACTAATAAACATACGTCATTCGTATTTTATTTCACATAGCTATATAAAAATATTTCCATAATTTAAATTAACTTTAAAATGCACTGTACTGATATAAAAAAATTAATATAGAGTGTACTGTATTTCCATTTTAAAAAGAGAGCTCTTTTCAAAAGCTAAGAAAGTGGGTGAGTTTGATCGAATACGTGAGGGGACCGGTAACAAATTATTTTTTCATCGCACTTTGCGTTTTAAATTATTCCTCGTGATTGATTGTATCCGTCGTCCTAATTTTATTTTGGAACGTTGATAGCAGCGTTCGAGAAAAAAGAAAATTTATTTTAAACTCCATACACTGCATCTTATACAATCTATGGGGTAAATAACGAATATAATGAAGTACTAATTATGATAAAATTTCAAAGGTGTTTTAAATTTTTTTAGAATGAAATGACGTTACGAAAAAATAAGTTATACCTATAGTCTATTTTTTCTTACGTGTCTTAAATAGTAAACAAATATGGCGTACAGGTGACCAGAGATAATTCATAGAGATGTGCATGACGAATGAATGACTGAACTTAATGGTTTTTAATTTTTATGCAGTGAACGTAAAGTATTGGGTAGAAATAATACGACAAGTTATTTTAATAATTTTATTAGTCTGATTCCGATGATAAATTACTCGACTCTTCTGATATATGTATTATAAAATTAGGGGTCGGTGAATCTGTTGCAGCATCTATTAAGCCGTCAAGCTGCAACATTTTGTCTTCTTCTTTTTTCACATGTTCAATACAATTTATCCAGGACGCCGTACCAATTTTTCTTAATCCTTCTCTGACTAGCTCCTTGACTTCTGCCATTTTAAAACTTTTATTATTTTTTCCTACATGTGATTTTAATTGTGCCCATATTAATTCTATTGGATTTAATTCATAATGATACGGCGGAAGGCGCAGAACAATTATATTTTTATGAGCGGCCATTTCATCAATAACTTTTTTATTATAATTGTCTTTATTAAATTTTAATAAAAGTTGTCAAAATGTCACTTGTCTATTTTAAAATCAATGACGTGAAAGTTTTTTTAAGATTTTTTTGGCCTTAATATAAACTCATTTTTAAAACTTTAACCTGAAAAAGCAAAAAGCGATCGGAAGTCCCTCACTCCATTTTAATAAACTGTGCAATAAGATACGAAAGAATAATAATTACAAAAACAAATAAATAATAAGTATAAATTCATTAAAAGCAATTAAAAATCTTCTATATTTTACAGAAGATATTACTATTTTTAAGCCTAATAACAATTTGAACAAAATATCGTACTTTGTAATTTAAAGATATTGTTATTTTTAATAAGTTCAGTTTTCACTCTCGATAATTCATTCTAAATGTACATCTCTATAATTCAAAGACAAAGTAGCGTATCGAAACGTCAAAATGTTGTGTTCATATTTTTTCTGTGGAAGTTGGTTCTGTCAATATTTCAATTTTAGCAAAAATAATGTGTTTAAATCAATAATTAACAGCTTTTATTAGTGTAATTCGTAGCGTGTGTGTTTCTGAAATAGTTATAAACGATAAAACCAAATCTAAAATGTGTGATTGTCCGAAAACAAGTGATTTTCGTTCATGGTAGTGTTTGTTTACCAATTAGGACACGTAAGAAAAAATGGACTATACTCTAGACCCTATTCTATACATATAATAAAATTCTAACTGAGTCGAATCTGTACATTAAATATATATTTTTTTGAAAATCTTATTGAAATAGTCATTATTCGACACAAAGGCCGAATCTATAGTTTATTTTATTTTCTTTTATTTTATTTTTTTTTGTTTTTTTATTTGTCTTTGTTTTCAGAATTTTTGTCTGTCTGTCTCTTTCTGGGGACGTATCACGAGAAATCCACTGGATAGGTTTGATGGTAGCTGGTTATTCGGGTCAATATATAGAATATTTTTTTATTACAGGAAAATATCTTATCTCTGAGAAATCTATAATAAACGTAAAAACGTAACTAGGGACAAACCCGAGCGGAGCGAGGATGAGTCGCTAGTAATAAATAAATTAATATTTTGTTCTCATTTGTACTAATACTCTATTGATATTTTGATAAAGATCCTGCGTTCTATGTAACAGTTTTATTAAGACAAACTAAAACAAGAATATAATAATGTCTTATGCAGGTATTATTATATTCTTGTTTTGGTTTTTAGTTCGAGCAACGAAATCAATTATATGGCAACTAATTAGAAATAAATCCACTTATATTTAGTTTTCATTTGCACTAATTTCCCGCTGTAACTTCGATGAAGGCGAACAAAAACTGAACACAGGCGCTATTAACCTTAATGGTAATGTAACATCCCTTTCATATATGAGTAAATAAAAATGAAAATAGTCATAACATAAAAAGAGCTGTATTAAAAATTCCATCATCACGTATTGCTCGCGGCCAAAGTGCGAGCATCAATGCAAAGTTCATGCACTAGAAGAATTTTTATAAACTGTAAAACGTTCACTGAAGAATTCTTTAGTGTAACGAAAACGTGTGCTTATAATGAACTAGTGATCTGGTTCATTTCTAAGTTTCTTTTATATATAGCACAAGACCATTTATATATAGCAGAACAGAAAGTAACTTATATCACTTACCGGTACCAAAAGTAACTTAAATCATAAAACATGGTTAAGCAATAACTTATCAGGAATTTGCAAGATGAGTATGTGTGAAATTATATTTTAAGAATAAAAGGAGATGTATGTTAGAATTTTAAGAATGGAATGGAATGAAAAAGATGAATAAAAGAAAAGAAGGATGTTGTCATAATGACGACACGACGGATGCGTGAACATGGTATAAACTGATTTTAAAAAAATAAATAGTAATTTGTTTCTATAACGTTTTTATTAATATCCCCGGATCCTACACTTATATACATAGATTATATGTTCCTTAGTTGTTTGAATGAAAGAGAAATCAACACATTATAGGACTTTAAATAAAACTATCTTTTCGGTTCCTTTTTTTATGGATTTATTTTGATTTTTGGTTGCCAAAGTTTAGAATGCTTTACAGTAACCATGGTCACGTCTCTCCATGGGAGAAACCCAAAAATCAATATAAATCCACAAAAAAAAATGCCAAAAGAAAATTTCTTTTAAAATGTGAAAACATCCGCGTAAATCTAAGAAACTACTATTGGATTTGCCAAAAATAACAAGAGTTTCTGATCTACCCACATTAGATTAATGGGTGGTAAAAAATCTTTCATGTATTAGGTACTTTACTGCCTTTCTCTAACCACAATCAAAAATTGTGAAACAAATATCTCCGTCATTATATGATCGACCGGATATTATAACGTCAATCGACATCTATTTGATTACATTTCAATTAACATATACCTCTTTTATTTTTTAGCAACATTTTCTCGGTCATATTATACTAATTAATTTGGTTTGCATCATTCAAATAAACTTAACAGCTTTATTTTATTTTTCACAAAAGCGGTAACATTAAAACCAAGCACTTTTATATTTAATAACTAGTTTTTAACTATGTCACTCACGCTGGTTCCGATGTAGGAATTAAAAGACTAATAAACTAGCAACTTACCCTTGCTTCGCTCGGGTGCATCCCTAAGTATGGTTTAAATTCTGTAATTTTAGGAATCATTAACTTTTTCATATTTTCTGTAAATAAAAAATGTATTATACATATAAACCATTCGAAAGAAATTATCTGAATGATAATGGAAACCGGACCAAAAATCTTTGCGTGGTTTAGAAGATCTAAGCGTATATGAGGACAGACAGACGCGGGAAGCGACTTTGTTTTTTACTATGTAAAGAAGTAGCCTATGTATCAAATAATATGACCCAAAAATCTATTTTTAATCAAATCTTTTAGATTGTTACAGCACAAACAAGTACGTTAAGTTCTGGTTATATAGTATAAATAAATAAACACACGCTTCACGTCACTTAAAAACTTACGCCTGTACAATATAAGGGTGATTCTTGTTTTAAAAAAATATAAAAAGTACATTAGTTATGCCTTATCATTACATAGTATAAAACAAAGTCGCTTCCCGCTGTCTGTCCCTATGTATGCTTATATCTTTAAAATTACGCAACGGATTTTGATGAGGTTTTTTTAATAGATAGAGTGACTCAAGAGGAAGGTTTATATCTATAATACATCTATAATACATGCATATTATAGTACAGAAAAGCGGAGAAATTTAAAGATTTTGTATTTCATACTAACCGTTAAAACGTACCTAGAGACGAAGCCGAGCGAAGCGAGGGTGAGTCGCTAGTAATTATATAAATTGGAATGATGAGCCATATATAACACAATTATCCCAGAAAATAACTAAAAATAAAAAAAACATGTGAATAATACTCTAATATATCTTATAAGTTTAATTGGAAGGAAATGTGAGAATTAATTAAATTTAGAAATCAGGCAACCCTACTGTTACGTGGCACTCCTTAATTCCAAGATAATTGCATTTCCGCATATAAAGTTACCTGACATTTCTCACTCGAGGGTGCACGGTTTTATTTGGAGTGTAGATTTTTCTCTTACACAATTGTCACTTTATTAACAACGATTAAAATTTTTAATACAATTGCAATTACATAAAGAAAATATCTATATCTATACTAATATTATAAAGCTGAAGAGTTTGTTTGTTTGTTTGGTTGAACGCGTTAATCTCAGGAACTACTAATCCGATTTGAAAAATTCTTTTTGCATTAGATAGCCCGTTAACTGAGGAAGACTATAGGCTATATATCATCTCGGGAAAATTTACGGTTCCCGTGGGATAGATTTGTTTTTGTCTAGGGACGAACCCGAAGTGAAGCGAGAGTGAGTCGCTATCTATATATAAAAATAACAACTACAATATAATATATTAAAAAAAGTAACTGTTTCCAATTTTTTTATTGATAACACTGAAGCTCGTCAATAGCTACTTGTAGACAAACAAGTAGAAAAATGTACTGATCAGTAACGTCCAGTTTGACATTCTTATATTGGCAATAATAATAAACAGGCTCTAATTTCACGCTAGGAAACGATTTGGTTATACAAGACAAAGCAGTTATTTAAGCAGAGTCTGTACCCGCCCTAATTGCGGTCCTCCACAAAGCTGATAAGGTTGCAAGTGTATTTTAGGGGTGAAACGCGATATACTATAATCAGTGTAGGGACTTGGTGTTACTGTTACTTAACGATGAAATTCCGCATATTAAAACTATGCTTAAATAAAGTTTAGTCTAATTTAAAATCAACAAAGAAACAATGTATTACGCAATGTGCATATTACAATATATATATATATATATATATATATATATATATATATATATATATATATATATATATATAATTTTGAGCCTTAAAATATGTATGAAAATGTCATATATTATACACCATTTAATTATGATATACTAGATAAATACATTTCTAACGACTAAGATAAAAAATCTCCTAGTTTACTTATATTTCCAATTCATGATATTAATTATAATTTCCAAAAAATTCGCACCAGACCCACCTCTCCCCACCCCCTTCTTGCCTGTTTTTATTCATAAAAATACATTTAAAAATATTTCTCAGTATGAAAAGAAAGAAAAGTTTAAAAAATTAGAAAGACTCTCCCGTGATTGCTGTAAAGCATTCGAAACTTCGGTTACCAAAAATCAAAATAAATCGGCGAAAAAATCTAAAAATAAGATAGTTTTACTTAAAATTTGAAACCCCTAAAGCTTTTACAACTTTCTTAATGTCTTATATCGCATACAGTAATTTACTGGAATATCAGTCATGAGAAAATTTTCAAAGCAATTTCCTTCCTTAAAAGTCAATAAATATCTTACAGAGAATGTGTGGTTGACTCATAAAATAATGCGGCCGGCGACCGCATCCACGAGGGCGGGAGCCAATATAAATTCCGATCGGTATTAGGTGTCGAATTAAGGCCGTATTGAAGAATTTATAATCTTTATCCTGAAGCTGTGATGGGATTCAAATTGATGACATTTTTAGATGTATACTGAAAATTAAAGTTTTTGTTATATTAAAATTGCCTACATAATATCACAGTAAAAGTATTTGTGTTTGGTTATACAGTTTTATTGGGATGATCCCTGGTAGATAGAAATTGAGATAATCCCATATGATTAAAAGTTATTTATGCTACTCTTATCCCCGAAATAGAGAAGATTCCCGCGGACTCAGTAAACAGTAAGCCTAATTAGCAGTCAAAGGTGTACCTCGACAAAAGTAGGGAGTATTTTTAGCCCAACAAAAGAAGGAATAAAGCCTTAAAAAATGAAATATCATCTTTGCTGAGTATCTTTCGGCAGTTCTTCCGAGATTGAGGCATTTTTTCCTAGCTGCTGGTATAGTTTTTTTATGCACAATACATGTAATTCTGAAATACCAATATTGAGAAAAGAGTTTTTAATTTGTAATTGAAAATACAGTATAAATGCTTAAACACGTATTTTCAAAATATAAAAAAGCCTATATTCAAAAATAACATATTATTGTAATAAATTTTGTTTATCGTGTATTATTAAACTACACTAATTATATTAACAAACCTCAGAACTCCAGAAATACAATTAAAATTAATTTTCATCATACTATCTGTTCGGGAACTCGCAACTAATGAATTTTAAAGCTGTTATTGCTAAAACTATATTAATTAGCCATATTGTACAAACTTCCTCTACATGAGTCATTTAAATCAAACAAAAATTGTATATACTACGAGTATTACTACTTATCTACACATTAATGAGCATTTTTATATATATATAGAAAAAAGGGGCAAACGAGCAAACGATCCACCTGATGGTAAGTGGCTATCGCCGCTCATGGACATCTGCAACACAAGAGGAGTTGCGAATGCGTTGCCGGCCTTTAAAGGACCTATAAACACTACTCTTTAATAGCCCCATGTTATAGCGCTCAGGGCAAACCTCGGGAGAAAGATCATTCCACATCTTGCACGTGCGAGGTAAAAATGATCCAGACGCACGCACATTTGTAAGATGCCAAGCATCTAAAAAGTGTGGATGACATCCTACCCGACGGCGAAGGGTGCGATGATAGAGGCGCGATGGTGGCACCATATGAAAAAGTTCATCAGAACACTCTCCATTGTATAGATGATAGAAAACACACAGAGAGCCAACATCTCTCCGAAGGCTTAAAGATTCTAAAATATAAATAAATATACTGTCTGTTTGACTGTTGGTTCGTAACGTAACGTAACTACCATTCATTGGCTTGTGACATTTGTAGTGGCCACATAAAAACATCTGTCAAAAAGATCTGAACTATTTTGAAACGAATTGAGATGATTAAGAAATTACATTTGCTATAAGAAGTAAATAATTCTTAAATTCTTCAAACGACATTGTCCTCTGCTGATTATTTGTTCAATCTAAGCCAGTTAGAGTTGCAACATGACAAAACATGAACATTTATAAATAATCTAAAATCCGATGAACTTTTAAATAATTTCTGCAATGAAAGCGAATATTGCCGACGAATGTGCAATTAGACTTGTAGGGTCTTATTTCAAACTAGTGTGAAAATGATAACTTATTAAGAATCCAATAATTTTGAATTAACTATATATAAACTTTTTTAACCTAAAGTAGTAAACGTCAGGTTATCATGAAAATTGTAATTATGCAAGTAATAGTCAATGGTTTTAAATTAATATATCGTACATAGAAATTAGTCAAACTCGTACAAAATGTTACTACTATTGGTGTCTTTAATTATCTAGAGGTGAAACAATTAATAATACCTATAACAAAAATTTATAATATACTAGCGACTCACCCTTACTACGCTCGGGTTCGTCCCTAATTACGTTTTAACGTTTAAAAATGAAATATTTTCCCGCGGTGAAAAGTATCCTATATATTGACCCGGATAACCAGCTATCATTTAACCAAATTTCATCAAAATCCCTCCAGTGGTTTTTCCCTGATGCGGTAACAGACAGACAGACAGACAGACAGACAAACAGACAGACAGACAAAAATTGTAAAAACTATAGATTCGGCCTCTGTATCGATAATAATGTCTATTTCAATAAGATTTTCCAAAAAATATTTAATGTACAGATTCGACTCAGTTAGAATTTTATTATATGCATAGATTGATATCAAATGACAATATTAATAAATTTTTAAAATAACAAAAAATACGTTACCAATATTATAACCCCATGTAGATATTAAGAAAGTATTCGATGCATTTTACTCAAGTGAGATAAAATTACATCCGCGATTATCACAGGAACCGACCACTTAAGTGTTTATTGCGACGATTAGACGAAAAATGTGCAGTCACTTAACTGCAGTTATGTACAATAAGACAATTTATGATGCTATTTGATAATTGAGAAATGGTTATAACAGGTTTTATAAATGGTCTTGCGCTAATTTAAACGTCAGTAACAAATATGAATGTTTTAAATATTCAAAGAACTGAAAAGCATTCAAAATGTTGGAAACAAAAATTTAAAATGGAACCGCGACAAAATCCAAAAAGATTAATTTAAAACGTTAAATTTTTGCGTAAGTCTAAGGAAGATTGATTCAAATTTTGTTTTCGTATCGATAAAGAATGTAACTAACTAAAATGCTATTATACGTTTCTTAAGGAAGGAAAGCTCATTCCGTATATAAATCTAGATCTAGTCAGACAATTAAAACTTATCTGTATTATTAAGATTTAGAAAATTAATTACACATTTAGAAACTGAATTTTTCATCAAATTTATAAGGTCCTTCTTCAAAATGTTATCCAATAGGTATATCAGTTACTAACTACCTATTTACTAATAAAGGTATTATGGTACTAGGTCATACGCAAAAAATATATAAATAAATATGTTGGGACATTAACACACAGCACCATTTAGTTCCATGGTAAGCTACGAGGCTTGTGTTATGGGGAGACATGTGCTCAGTGGGTCAGTGAGTTATGAATAAGCCCACAAAATATAAGAAACTTACAGAAAACTAAGTTATCTCAAAGTTAAATGAGCCCAAACTAAAAATTTGCCATTGAAGAATTTCATTATTCATTTCCAAACTCATCATCAAATCAGCTTAATAATATTAAAATATTGTATTGTCATCCGGATTACATATACGCAAAAAATAAATAAATAAATATGTTGGGACATTAACACACAGCACCATTTAGTTCCATGGTAAGCTTCGAGGCTTGTGTTATGGGGAGGCATGTGCTCAATGGGTCAGTGGGTTATGAATAAGCCCACAAAATATAAGAAACTTACAGAAAACTAAGTTATCTCAAAGTTAAATGAGCCCAAACTAAAAATTTGCCATTGAAGAATTTCATTATTCATTTCCAAACTCATCATCAAATCAGCTTAATAATATTAAAATATTGTATTGTCATCCGGATTACATATACGCAAAAAATAAATAAATAAATATGTTGGGACATTAACACACAGCACCATTTAGTTCCATGGTAAGCTTCGAGGCTTGTGTTATGGGGAGGCATGTGCTCAATGGGTCAGTGGGTTATGAATAAGCCCACAAAATAAAAGAAACTTACAGAAAACTAAGTTATCTCAAAGTTAAATGAGCTCAAACTAAAAATTAGCCATTGAAGAGTATCATTATTAATTTCGAAACTCATCATCAAATCAGTTTAATAATATTAAAATATTGTATTGTCATCCGGATTACATGTACAAAATTTTAAATCAACACTAGTGGTGCGACTGATATATTAGTATACGCTAAATATGTTTTTTTTTTTAATATGCTAGGACTATCACACACCACCATCTAGTACCATGGTAAGCTACGAGTCTTGTGTTATGGATACCAGATAGTTGATACACTACACATATATAACTTTAAATATATACATATTATAAATTTGAACACCCATGACTGGAGTACAAACATTCGTGCTCGTCACACAAATGAATGCCCCCAACGGTTCGAACCCGCGACCGCTGGCACAACAAGTAGGGTCACTACAAACTGAGCCAAACGTGTCGTCTAAGAGATTAGTAATATTGAAAGATCTGTAAATTAATAATCTGACAAACTTTGATATGCTAATATTTCATATTCACAAAACCTCTGTAATAACCATTCAAAATAAGTCGGATTATATCGTTCAGATTCATTGTCAGTTAGGATTCTCGGATTCGTCAAGGGAACATCAAGCGAAAAACGATCTTATTACTTACTTACTACGATCTTATTGTACCTACACATTCATTTATTACCATAGATGACAAATATTTATTATTAATATCACAGATTATATTACTACGAATAGTTTCAATATTAAATATTTAGTTACAAACCTACTATAAGTACAGTCCAGTCAAATTAGGGGTTTCACCTCTGAATGATAGATAATAAGCTGTAAACTCGTATACACCTTCATTTTGGTGTTCTAAAAGCTGTGTCAAAAGTCTCACAAAATCTCGTGTCTGCGTCGTAAGTTATTCAAGGTCAAAGGTCACAAAAATCAGTTTTTCGCAATTATCTCGGTTTCTATAGCTCCAATTATGTTAACGTTTATTATAAAAATTGTAGAACATAAAATTTGCGACAAATTTTGTCTTAAAAAAAATTTCATACGGCCTACCGTTCTTGAGATAGAGGGCAGAGAGCCCGCAGCGCTGAGCCAAACCCATGTAATGCAAGGTGAACCGTGAATGTCAGTGAATAAAACGTTGTATAAAGTTATTATATCATTGAAATATTATTACAAATTATTTATTTATTAGTTAACACATTATATTTAAAAACATTTTACAAACAATGAACAGATTTGGATGAAACTCAGTAGGTATCCAGATACACTACGACTTTTTTTTTAGCGTTGAGTAATAGTATATATACGGGCAATAATATGGGACTCACTGGCTAGAAAAGCCAGTACTACCTAAAACTCAACGGAACCACCAGAAACGATCCACATGTTACGCTATCCACCGAGGTGGTAAGTGAAGATATAAGGATATAAGAGGTAGTAAGTGACACACCTGAGATAAATTTCACTATTATTGAAGTATTAGTTTTGTTATTACAATATTATAATATTGCCAGACGAATATATTAATACTAGCAGAACTCGCGGCTTCGCTCGCTATCAAACTACGAAAAATACGAAATTTCGTGCAAATAATATGTCCAAGCAATAAAAAGTTTCATACAAACTATTATCCCTTATTTCACCCCCTTGGGGGTTGAATTTTGAAAAATCCTTCCTTAGTGGATGTCTACGTCATAAGAGGAATACGTGTGCGAAATTTCAATTTGCTAGCGTTAAGGGTTTGGCCTGTGCGTTGATACATCAGTCAATCACTTTTGCCTTTTATATAATAAAGATTACCTAATCCTGAGAAATATCGGTATTAACCCATCTTTAATCAACACTATTAAAAGTAGATTTAAATCTACTTCTAAGATTTAATTGCATTTAGTTCCAAGTGATAATAACATAAGCTTGTTAAAAAGGCAAACGAACAGAGTACGTTCAATGAAAATATAAAGTTATAATGATATGTATCCCCTACTTCTTCCACTCGAGACGCGATGTGCGTAAAGTCCTGATATGCCGCCTCATTACCCCCGAGACGGGATTGTGACGTAATTCAGAATGCTCAGGTGAATATATTGGCTTGTGTTCTCATCATTTGCTACCAACGTCGTTTCACAAATGACATGTAGACGTTATATGGCGTTCTTGAGATTGTTCTTTTGGCGTAAATAACATAAAGAATATTATTCTGTAAATAAGATAAAGATGAAAGGTTTTTAAACAGTATTTTCATAATATTAAATGAGCTAAAATTAAATAAATATAATCTATACTAATATTATAAATGTGAAAATTTGTGAGTATGGATGTTTGTTACTCTTTCATGCCAGAACGGCTGAACGGATCTGGATGAAATTTGGGACATAGATAGATTATAGGCTGGAATAACATATAGGCTACTTTTTATCCCGGAAAAATGTACGGTTCCCGTGGGATAGGTTTGTTTTTGTCGCCTAGAGGTGAACCCGAGCGTTATGAGGGTGAGCCGCTAGTATTCCATATTCTATTATAAAACTTATTAAAATTATAAAAATGTTTAAAAGTTAAAATTAAAATAACAAATATTGTAAGGTACTTTGGTGCCATTTTTTATTTTTTTAATTCATTCCGTTATTTTGTGTCATGTAAAACCTCAGTGTCTCCCGTGACCATGATTGCTGTGTAAAGCATTCGAAACGTCTGGAACCAAAAATCAAAATAAAACCGCGAAAAGATCCGAAAAGATAGTTTAGTTTTATTTAAAATGAAATTTTTATTTAAAATAAAATTTTCAATTAATGGATAAAGTGTTGTTTAATGGATAAATGTAATGTAAACAAGTTGAAAAGTACTGTAGCACGAATTTAATAGTTCAACTGTTTCAATTTTACATTTGGGGATTTAAAATTTAAAATAGTTCAAAAATAACTTTTATCCTATAAAAAGCATCCGTTCGTTAGGATGTCTCATCGCCAATATTAAAAAAAAGCTTAATGTCTATTAATTTCCATATGTCATAGAATAATATGAACTTGAATACAAACTTTTACTCCCTGTGTAGACTCTTTAGTGGTATTTTTTAAAGTTCTCTCCAAAGAACTCAATCTCGTTATATCAGGAATTCTTGTTCAAAATTTTAATGCTTCTATTCTAAACCTGGTTAGTGAATAAATATTTTTTTATTAAGTAAATCGTTTCAAATCATTAACAATCGCCATAATAGCTGTTATTCCACGCGGACATGATTTGTACCTTAATACGTAAGTGTATGTTTATTTTGTATATTTTGTATGTAATTAAGTGGGTATATTTGATTTTTTTTATAGTAAAGAAAAAGTTGCTATTATTTTAATATTTGATTTTTTCCTTAGTTATCTAGGCAATGGTTTTGTAAATCCTCCTCCTCTAAGACCTTTTTAGGTATATTTAAATTAAAATGAAAAAATATTTTTGCCATGAAACAATTCCTAAGACTGTATAATGCTATAATTTGACATAATGAACAGCACAATCCAAATTATTACCTTAGCGTTTAACATAACTTCACAGTTCCATCTAAAGGGTAATGAGCCACAATATCAAGACAAAAGTTAAGGAGCACAAATTATATCACATTAATGTCTTACGCTCTTGCCAACAAAAGCCGAGTGAAGCGGGTTCAAATCTTTGCTGTATCATATTATCATGCGCGAATCATCTATACGTATAATAAAATTGTAACTAAGTCGAATGTGTACATTTAATATTTTTTGGAAAATATTATTGAAATTCTTCTGAATCTTATTGACACTATTACCTATCGATACAGGGGACGAATATATAGTTTTTAGAATTTTTGTCTGTCTGTCTAAAAGTTAAAAAGGGCTGAATACATACATATTTTCATATCTAATTGTATGATAAATACATCTGATTATACGCAAATATACTATTTTATATTATGCCAAACCGCCATTTTGAGAAAAATGAGAATAAAGTTTTTATACCTCAATAGTCGTAAATTGAATTTGACAGAAATTTGATGAATAGTATTCATATAAAATATTGCTTTCAGCCCTTTGTAATGTCCCACTGCTGGGCACGGGCCTCCCTTCAATACGAGGAGGATTAGTCCGTAGTCCACCTCGCTGGACAGGTGCAGGTAAGCGAACTACACATGTCTATTGAAAACTTGCTAAGTTCTGTCAGACTTGCAGGTTTCCTCACGATGTTTTCCATCACCGTAAGACAAGTGATAATCACGTTGGAAATGATTCGCACATGAAAATATCAGAGGTGCGAAACCCGAGATTTGAACCCACTTCACTCAGCTTCCAAAGCGAACGCGCTACCACTGCCTAAATAAAATATTGCTTAAACTTAATTTGTAGAGAATTTTTAAAACTACAATTTCATAACTTTGAATCTATATTTAAGCAAGGAGAACAAAATGATTACAAAAAAAACTATTTTCAATATCTTTGACCTCGGATATCTAGTGAGGCCGACACAAAGTTATATAAAATTTTTAGCTATCTGGTAAAATACCTAAAGTTAGTTATATTACAAGTTTATAGCCTATTGTCTCCCATTCCGAGTTTACACCCATATTTGAATAAACTAGCAGTACACTTGCCAAATATATAGCCATATTGGTCCACCAGTGTCACAATTTCAACATAACGATTAATAAAATATTTTGATTCCTAAACCGAAATGCTACTTAATTATATTTTCATACTAGCGACTCACCCTTGTCCCTACTTTTGTTTTAACGTTTAGTATAGATTTCTCAGAGATGAGATATTTTCCCGCAATAAAAAGTATCCTAATGTTGATCCGGATAACCAGCTATCATCATACCAAATTTCATCAAAATCCCTCCAGTGGTTTTTCTGGGATGCGCCTCTATATCGATACCAAAGTCTATTTCAATAAGATTTTCCAAAAAATATTTAATGTACAGATTCGACTTAGTTACAATTTTATTATACGTATAGATTTGAATTGTGAAAATAAAATTTAAGCCATGTTTCGTTTTATCTGCAAAGGGATCTTGGTCTCGTATATATTGTTACAAGAAATTTCTAAAATTCAACATATTTACATTTTCCTTTATAAAGTTGTAGTATAATAAGTTTAAATATGAAAGCATCTCATCATCATATACTTCAACATTTTACATGCTGCTTCCAGATATTACTTCAGGTACTCAGCCGAGTTAAAGTTATTCAATTTGAAGTACGCTTTATAAAATTCTTAACAAATTACATAGGCAAAAAGGTATATTAAAAAAGCCAGGTACTTGAAGACACATTTTAGCCAATAAAATAAGTATGGTATCAAATTTACAAAAATACGTATAAGTTAGGTAAGTATTTTTATGAATTTAGGTTGTACCTATTGAGTGGGATTGATTGTGCTTGTCATAAGTTTTATTATTTCTACATGTCAGTTTATTTTTTCCTATATTTTCTTTTGTTTCTTTTATTATCCTGGCCCTGCTTGCTGTGCTAGCGGTCGCGAGTTCGAGTCCCGTTGGGGGCATTCATTTATGTGATGAGCACGAATGTTTGTACTCCAGTCATGGGTGTTTATATTTATATTTATAATATGTATGTATTTAAAGTTATATATGTGTAGTGTATCAACTATCTGGTATCCATAACACAAGCCTCGTAGCTTACCATGGAACTAGATGGTGCTGTGTATTAATGTCCCAACATATTTACTTTATTTATTTATATTATTTTTTCATATTTAAATTGTGAAATAAAAGTGCTAAAGTTGTGCCAATACGGAACTCCTAGAAGCCGTTAAAGAAAAAGAAAAGATATTTTTTTACTTTATTTTTATAACAATATAAAATATTAAGTAAACCTTTTAATGATGGAAGAAGTGTGTGTGTTTGTTATTTATTTACACAGTAACCAATTAAATTAGGAATAAAGATAGATCTTATCCTAACTAGTCAAATTATAATAAGACTTATTAACCTAACTTAAAATAAAACTTAGAATTACTTAAATCTCTTTTATTCTTTTACCGAGGTTGTGAGATGAGTGAATGTATTGACTTCAGGTTTTGTCTTGACCGGGTCGTAATACCGTAGTAGCTTAATAGTAACGCATTCGGATGCAAAATCACGTGAAGCACGTTCAAAGATCGGATCAAGCAAAACCAACGGGTAATAATATAATCTGAGGTAATTTTATATACATATGTGAATAATTTTTAACATGATTTTAGTTAAGACTATTCTTACAGTAAAGGAAAACATCGTGAAGAATCTTGCATATTTAAAAGAACCTATCAAATTTTTGCACGACATGAATTTCGCCAACCCGCATTTAGCCAGCTTGGTAATCTAATCCCCTTCGCATTGTGAAGAGGTCCGCACCCAGTAGTGGAAAAGTAAAAGGGCTGAAAATATTAATCATTGTGATTCAAACACATTTAAAAAAGCGGTCACGTATAGCGGTTTAAAAGCTCTTCAAGGGAAGACAGACATCAAAGGTTTGAGAATAGGGTATCCAACCTTAGAGATACCTCGCAAATATGACTCTGATATAAAAAGGAAAAATCTTTTTCACATATTCATATTACGTACATGAATTTAACACTTTGGCGTTGTAATAAGTACTTGAATAAATAATACAATCATTAGAATTCTAGGTGGGTAGCCATATTAACTATATTCCTGAGTGTATGTCAAACAGAGTTGGAGAACATTGTGCCGAGCTAATAGTTTGCTTTGTTTCATATAACCCCGTAGAAAGTTGAGATTCCAAGTTGGTAATACCTTCAGGATTACCTAACAAAACTGGATTAGACGTTGTGTCCTTGAGGAAATCACCCTTTGAATATTACCTTACTGTCGTGATAAGAAAGTTAAGTTTTTATAGATTAACTTATTAAGAATGTCTCGAAGGATGGAAATATGCTTTGTAAATATTTCAAGAAGCAATTTTAGAAAAATCTGTTTTGGAGATGCCTCTTGAGAGGTAAACAACGATATCAGAGATTTTTGAATTCCTGGAAGTTATATTTAGTGACTTACGTACCTTATTTTTGTATTTTGTTGACCAGATAACCTCAACGTACTTTCGTATGTGATATCACGATTTATTTACTAGTACTTACAGTATTTAACATTTTTTGTACATTACTTCACTAAATTTTGTTGTGATTTTCATTGGTGGTTGAATAGAAAGTAAGTGAGTATTAATAATAATTGCAACAGAAGTTCTATAAAAAACATATATAATCCTAAAAACACATTTTAATCTATACATATTATAAAATTCTAACTAAGCAGAATCTGTACATTAAATATTTTTTTGAAAATCTTATTGAAATCTATTTCATTTCATTATTATCGATACAGAGGCCGAAACTATAGTTTTTAGAATTTTTGTCTGTCTGTCTGTCTGTCTGTCTGTCTGTCTGTCTGTCTGTCTGTCTGTCTGTTACCGCATCACGGAAAAACCACTGGAGGGATTTTAATGAAATTTGGTATGATGATAGCTGGTTATCCGGATCAACATATAGGGTACTTTTTATTGCGGGAAAATATCTCATCTCTGAGAAAAAAAAATACAAAAACTGCTTAGAATAAAACCACGCTGAAACTATGAACATTTATAGCAAGGCAATTTACAAAATAGGTCAAAAATAATTATAAATAGCTTCTCTCTCGAAAAAAAACATATCAATAGCGATATTTTATACATAAAAATAACTCTGCAAATATTTAGTTAGGTGTACTTTAGAAAACCATCACTAGATGTCGCCGTGAGTTTTTAAAATAAGTGATTTTCATTCGAAAAAAAACATTTTATCTATAGATATGACTTTTCTATGGTCTTATTAGAATTACCAGAATTACACGCGGTCATGCCCGTGCCCAAATAACCAAAAAAATTAAGTATATGGTTTAAAAATTAATAATATATTAATTAATATATATCTATATTACCTACATGCATAATTGTAACTAAGCTGAATCTGTACATTAAATTTTTTTTTGGAAAATCTTATTGAAATAGACATTATTATCGGTACAGAGGCCGAATGTATTGTTTTTAGAATTTTAGTCTGTCTGTGTGTTACCGCATCACAGAAAAACCACTGGAGAGATTTTAATGAAAAATAGCTTATCTTAAAAATAAATATCAATAGCGCTCTTTGATTCATTAAAATAATTCTAAAAATGTTTATTTATGTGTTATTTAGATATTTGACAATAGATGTCGCCGTGTGTTTTTAAACTACGTAGTTTTAATTCCAAAAAATTGAATGTACAGATATAACCTTTCTATGATTTTATTAGAATTGCTACTAAATTACCCGTGTTCAAATTATCAATAAAACAAACGTTTGTTTTAATATTTTGTTGGCCGAAACAATTTTCAAATGAAAATGTTTGTGATTTAACTAAAATAAATAATGTTAATGTAGAAATTGGGCAAATGTAAGTCCAACTCGCGCATTAAAGGTTCCGTATAGCAAAATACTGCGTTATTTTTCTTACTTACGTATTTTTTTAGGTTAACTCTAAAATAAATACGAATAATATTTATGTTTCCACAATATCGACACATTTTAAACCGTAAAAATAAGTTTGTTTCATATTATTTTTTAACATTTTATGGAAAACAAGTTTATGGTTGTTTAACTGACAAAGCGGGTAACTAAAAACATTCCATATCTGCAAAATAATTTATGTATATTTAAAGTATTTTAGAAACTGTTATACCTCAACTTTTTTTGATTTTTTGACACCTTTTCTTGAAAGGTGGAAGGCTTAAAGGGCGCAATAAAATGGTTACGACTTTAATTGTATTAGCAGAGTCATATGAAATAATCAAAAGAATTTTCTTAAAATTATTTACTTATTTACTTTAATTATGTACTTCTGAATCTTTCGCTTTCCCCAACACTTTCTTCTGAAAATCGTTTCGGAATATATTACTAACTAGCGTTAACCCATCCCTGTTTCGCGACAAATTAACTATTAATTAAGAAAAGTTATTATTATGTAATTTAAATAATCAGCTAAATATAAACTAATCAATAGCTGTCTTTTAGTAAATAAATGATTAAAATTTATTCAGTAGCTTGAGAGTTTATCGCCCAAAACTAAACAAACAAACGAAACAGAAGTAAAGACATACTATAAACGTTATTGTTAAATTAATAAAAAGTGCAATATTACTAAATCAAATATGAGCTTAACGGAGGAACCTTTGTGGCTTTGTCAATCACTGTCATTATTTACCAATCATACGGTGCGAAATGAAATTGGTATATGTAAGAGTATACTACTACGTAAAATTTAAGAATTTGGTTTTTGGTCATCTGACGCGGGCGAAGCCGCGGGCAATGCTAGTGATAAATAATTTACAGATATGACGTTATTTACGACGATAAAAATATTACCATACACATTTATATATTACTAGCATTTCCCGCGGCTCCGCCCGCGTCAGATGACCAAAAACCAAATTCTTAGATTTTACATAGTAGTATACACTTACATATACCAATTTCATTTCGCACCGTATGATTGGTAAATAATGACAGTGATTGACAAAGCCACAAAGGTTCCTCCGTTAATCTCATATTTGATTTAGTAATATTGCACTTTTTATTTTAACAATAACGTTTATAGTATGTCTATACCTCTGTTTTGTTTGTTTGTTTAGTTTTGGGCGATAAACTCTCAAGCTACTGAATTAATTTTAATCATTTATTTACTAAAAGACAGCTATTGATTAATTTATATTTAGCTGATTATTAAAATTACAAAATAATAACTTTTCTTAATTAATAGTTAATTTGTTGCGAAAAATCAGAAAAAGTTGAGGTATAACAGTTTCTAAAATACTTTAAATATACGTAAATTATTTTGCAGATATAGAATATTTTTAGTTACCCGCTTTGTCAGTTTAACAACCATAAACTTGTTTTCCATAAAATGTTAAAAAATAATATGAAACAAACTTATTTTTACGGTTTAAAATGTGTCGATATTGTGGAAACGTAAATATTATTCGTAATTATTTTAGTGTTAACCTAAAAAAATACGTAAGTAAGAAAAACAACACAGTATTTTGCTAAACGGAGCCTATAATGCGCGAGTTGGACTTACATTTGCCCAATTTTTACATTAACATTATTTATTTTAGTTAAATTACAAACATTTTCATTTGAAAATTGTTTCGGCCAACAAAATATTAAAACAAACGTTTGTTTTATTGATAATTTGAACACGGGTAATTTAGTAGCAATTCTAATAAAATCATAGAAAGGTACCGTATATCCGTACATTCAATTTTTTGGAATTAAAACTACGTAGTTTAAAAACACACGGCGACATCTATTGTCAAATATCTAAATAACACATAAATAAAAATTTTTAGAATTATTTTAATGAATCAAATAGCGCTATTGATAATTATTTTTTAAGATAAGCTATTTTTAATAGTTTTTGCCATATTTAATAAGTTACCTTGCTTAAATGCTTATAGTATCATCGTGGTTTTAATATAAACGGTTTTTGTATTTTTTCTCAGAAATTAGATATTTTCCCGCGGTGAAAAGTATCCTATATGTTGACCCGGATAACCAGCTATCAACATACCAAATTTCATTAAAATCTCTCCAGTGGTTTTTCTGTGATGCGGTAACACAGAGACAGACTAAAATTCTAAAAACAATACATTCGGCCTCTGTACCGATAATAATGTCTATTTCAATAAGATTTTCCAAAAAATATTTAATGTACAGATTCGGCTTAGTTACAATTATGTATATAGGTAATATAGATATATATTAATTAATATATTACTAATTTTTAAACCATATACTTAGACTTTTTTGGTTATTTGGGCACGGGCATGACCGCGTGTAATTCTAGTAATTCGAATAAGACCATAGAAGAGTCATATCTATAGATAAAATGTTTTTTTTTGAATGAAAATTACTTATTTTAAAAACTCACGGCGACATCTAGTAATGGTTTTCTAAAGTACAGCTAACTAAATATTTGTAGAGTTATTTTTATGTATAAAATATCGCTATTGATATGTTTTTTTTTTTTCGAGAGAAGCTATTTATAATTATTTTTGACCTATTTTGTAAGTTGCCTTGCTATAAATGTTCATAGTTTCAGCGTGGTTTTACTCTAAGCAGTTTTGTATTTTTTTTTTTCTCAGAGATGAGATATTTTCCCGCAATAAAAAGTACCCTATATGTCGACCCGGATAACCAGCTATCATCATACCAAATTTCATCAAAATCCCTCCAGTGGTTTTTCCGTGATGCGGTAACAGACAGACAGACAGACAGACAGACAGACAGACAAAAATTCTAAAAACTATAGTTTCGGCCTCTGTATCGATAATAATGTCTATTTCAATAAGATTTTCAAAAAAATATTCAATGTACAGATTCGGCTTAGTTAGAATTTTATAATATGTATAGATCATCTGTCTATATATATTATGAAATAAAGTTCTCCGCCGCGTCTGTCTGTCTGTCTGAATGCGATAAACTCAAAAACTACCAAATGAATTTTCACACGGTTTTCACCGATAGACGGAGTGATTCATGAGGAAGGTTTAGAAGTATAATTTATTAAGGGTTTGTGGAAATTGGTTGAAATATAATGATGGTTGTTGAAGATGTCAGAAAAAATCATACCCACTGGGAGCTTTATTGGCGTGCAACGCGTAAACTAATAAAGTTATATGAAAACACTGTATGTATATGTATTACAGAATTATTCCTCTTAAAAAATCTTTCTATAAAACTGTAGCAACGCTATGTGCACGTACCTAGAGACGAACCCAAGCGAAGCGAGGGTAAGTCACTAGTGTATGTATAATGTATACATTAAAAATATTTTTAATATTTATTATTCTACTATTAAAAATGTTTTCAATGGAAAAACCAAATTTCTCTTAAATAACAAACTATATGTAAAATATGTTACAGGAACAGAAAAGCCGTACATTTTGCGTTATTGTTAAATCTAGTTGTTTCATTAGCGCATTATGTATTTAAATTAAACTGATGTATTCTAAAATATGAATGTTTAATGCTAATTTACTACGTTAATAATAACCGTCTAAAATTTGCTCATGCATGCATTGTGGTTGTCAAAAATTTAACTGAATTTATGTACCAGAATAATTAAAATACTATATAATGCCTATAACTTTGCCTATAATTTTATTTAACCTGCGAACACTATCATTTACAATACTTTGATAAGAGCTTTTACTAAGAGTTTAAGCTTTGAACCAGTTGTGAAACCGATGGTTTACTTTTAACCATATAAACTGATAACTTTAACGTCAAATTCCATATTTCTAACTTAATATTGATAAGCTTCCATAAAAACTTTTTAACTCTTTAATCCATTTGCAGTATAATTAAATAAAAACAGTATTTCGTTGTCACGTTCGTTATATAAGAAATTTTTGTTTTATTGGTCGCAATAGGTGTTGTTTCTAGGACTAATGGTATGGATTGTGCATTGTCTTTCAGTGAGTTAGTTCAATAAATAGATCAATTGAGTAGATCACTTTAAAACTATGCAGCTTTTCCTCTTATACATATAGTACATTTAAATAAAGCTAAGTGATCACGAATTATATATAATTAATAATACATAACTACACAATAAAAACCACAAATAAAAACTAATACAATCTTTAAACAAAACAGATAAAAGCTATAACACAAACCCCAGATACATTGACATCGAAAGTTGTTTGACAGTCAATATTTTACGTGATCTCAACGCTTGTTTGTTAGGACTCAGATTCAGGAAATAAGAATAGCTATATCAAATCGATATATTTAACACTAAAGTTCATATTGACAACCTTATACAGATATTTGTATATTGAAAAATAAGACATACGACGACGTAGTAATTTTGGTGTCGTGACGTTGCAAATCTGCTAAAAAAGTAAGAATGTTTCAAGCTTATAATAACCTTGCTTTTAAGATGTCATGGTACGAAAACTCAAAGTAAGATTATAATATTCATGCTATAAGAGTTCGTGGTAAGGCCCCTGATTGTCTTTCAACATTTAAAAGAGTGAAATTGTCCCTGCATTTTGGACCCAAACGTTTGAATTAAAATATTTTATAACTTAAGTACATGCCTAAAGAAACACGAAATTGTATGACACCAGAATTTTTATCAAAAAAGGGTTTAATTTAAAAAAAAACTGAGCAATTCCACGGTGGGTAGGCTTATGTAGGTACAACACTTAAAGAGTAATAATACTATAGATTAATTTATTATTCAATCTATATATATATATATATATATATATATATATATATATAAAAGGCAAAAGTGATTGACTGATGTATCAACGCGCAGGCCTTTAAGGTTAGAAAATTGAAATTTCGCACCCGTATTCCTTATATGACGACGGCACCCACTAAGGAAGGATTTTTCCAAATTCAACCCCCAAGAGGGTGAAATAGGGGACAAAAGTTTTTATGAAACTTTTTATTCCTTGGAAGTACTTGCATGAAATTTCGTATTTTTGGTATTTTGATTGCGAGCGAAGATGCGAGTTCTGCTAGTTTAATATAAATAATAAAAATTGAATAAATAATTTACATAAATATAAGCAAATATGAAAACCTCAATTCAGCTCATTAATTTTTATGGTCAGACTTTATTCCCAACCGCAAAATAAAATACAATTCAATGTTATTAAAATTCTGAAACAAAAAGATATTATTTGAAATTTTGCTACACCAATGTGCAATGCCATGTAGCCATAAAACGAGTGCTTATTTTGAGTTTTGGTATAATAAATCTTAAGAAATATCTAACTGAAAAGCACAAGTCTGAAAAGGCAGTCTAATTGCATCCTGGTCCAGGAAATTTTACCAGTGGTACGCCACCCTAAGCCAAAACGGTAGTCAAGATATGTGATTGCGGGCTAGAATAAGGGTTGATTTTTCTATGATTAAATAAAAGTCACAGACAGAATATATCAATAAATTATGTATGACTGAATATAATATTGAAATAATATTTTTTAGCGTTTCATTTATATTATTAATATCTTTTAAGTAACCATCGCATATACATATAAATTCTATTTAGCTAAAAGATATACCGATTAAATAAATAGTAAATAAATATTTTGGGACATTAACACACAGTATCACCTAGTTCCATGGTAAGTACAGGTTTGTATTATGGATACCAAATAGTGATGATATAACTTTAAATACAGACATATATATTATAAATATAAACACCCATGACTGGAGTACAAGCATTCGTGCTCATCACACAAATAAAATATACCCCCAGCAGGATTCTAATCGCGACCGCTGGCACAGCAAGTAGGATCACTACAAACTGAGCCAAACGTGTCGGCAAACGGATTTGTACATTTGTATTCAAAGAATAATTAAAATTTGTACACAATTGGTGAAGAATGCCCTAAAAATACCTACATAATAACATAATTATCTCCTTCTTGAGGTCGCTCCAAAATCAACCCAAAATAGAGAAAAAGGCAAGGAAGTGAGTAAACAGTAACTGGTATTTCTCATCATAGTAAGACTTTTATAAGCCAGAGACCTACATTTTATGGCACATATGTATGTACTCGTATATCCTCGACCTTTTTCACTCTTGTTGAAATGTGGGATGCATATTAAATTCATTGTTCAATGTCTACAGATACTTGTTTTACAAAGACCGATCATTGAAGTTCTCGAGCATAACGTTGAGATTAAGCTATAAGTGAAGATTAATTGATATATTTCAAAATTATGTATTTTATAAAAGAAATGTTCCCAAATAGGAGTTGTGTTTTATCACTTATCACTTCGATCGATTTGTATGAATGCAATGCTTGAAAAACACATAATCCTTACAGATACTATCTGTACTGTCTACTACTGTCATCTAGTTCGTATGTCTAAAATTTTATTAGATTTAAATCTTTAAAACGTTAAACGTTAAGCTTTCAATTTATTTCTGTGAAAATTGGCGTAAAGACAGCTTACATTCAGGGGATATACGTACATACATATATGGATGGAATACTTAATTTTTAGATATGTATTGTTACCTTATAAGGGACGTAACATTATGTTAGATAATCTATATAAATATACATCAAATGCAATAGCGTCCGGCAACCCAGCGTGAAGCGTAGCGTGAAGCTGAGACACGTACTTAAGAGGCGACCTTACCTTGGTGAGCATAGCACGCGGGTGGCTTCTAGTGCTCCTCTGATAGTTGACCGTAAGGGTGCGTTTACATCAAACGAGCGAATGCTCATTCTATCCCCACCCTATCAAATTCTTTTAATGTAAACAGAGACAGATCATTCTTTCGTTGTTCTCTCTGCGTTCGCAAACATTCTATAGAATATTCTAAGAATGCTCACTCGCTTGATGTAAACGACACTAGTACGTGCGAACAATTGCTTAGAGCGTTCTTAGATGTTCGAACGCGCTCGCTCCCCGTAGCGGTCTCTTCAAAGCGTTCTTGTGTTCTAGCAATTTGAATATTTACGAGTACATACCTACTTATCAAATCATGGATTGGTCTCAAGATAAATGTCTATTAATGTCTATTAATAAAATTTGTCACCCACCAACGTCTCTTTCTTCTCTTCTTTTTGACTGTTTGAGACAAAATAATAAATGCAGCACTTGCAATTATAATATCGCTGTCAGAGTCGGACATAATCAAAGAGTATAATATAACTACACCGTGAAATAATGAAACACTACCAACCACAGAATTGACATGAATGGGCAATGAGCATTCGTTCGGCTGATCTAAACGTCATTGCAAGAATTCTAGTTCTATGTTCTCATTTTGTTCGTTGATCTTTTGGTGTAAACGCTGAAATCGAGATTTCGTTTACACTAAAAGAACAAGAAAGAATGCTCTTGCTCTAGCTCTAGTTCTTTGTTCGTTTGATGTAAACGCACCCTAACAGCGAGCCTTTGATTGTCATGGACGAGACAGC
Organism: Fabriciana adippe; assembly: GCA_905404265.1. Classification (NCBI taxonomy): domain Eukaryota; kingdom Metazoa; phylum Arthropoda; class Insecta; order Lepidoptera; family Nymphalidae; genus Fabriciana; species Fabriciana adippe. The sequence goes on from FR989993.1 coordinate 3,645,242, forward strand.
TTGTTTAAAAAAACCTCTAATCACAAGAAGGGTTGCATGGTTGGAGGGCAACCGGATTTATCCGAAAAAAAAGAGAAGGGCTGTCTCGAAAGGTTATAGTATGCTATTGCTACGGGTAATTTACATTTCCCAACGTTAAAAACAAGGTTACTTCATAAGACGATAATTTATTTAGTTTCCTTAAAGCTTAGATACCAGTATCCAAATTACAAATTATATGTTACCCACTAACGACACCCTCGCTTCGCTCGTGTTCGTCTCTAGGTACGTTTTAACGGTTAGTATGAAATACAAATCTTTGAATTTCTCTGCTTTTCTGTACTATAATATGCATGTATTATACATATAAACCTAGCTCTTCAATCACTCTATCTATTAAAAAAACCGTATCAAAATCCGTTGCGTAGTTTAAAAGATCTAAGCATATATAAGGACAGACAGCGGGGAGTGACTTTGTTTCTTTGTGACTTTGTAGTACTATATATTGATTTTTTCTCAGAAGAATTATTTGACTCCATATAATATACATGATCTTTCATTGACAATCGTTTTAAATAAATACAAAATAATATTCTTTTATAAAATCCATACTTTAAATATACAAATGAATAACTACTTTTCAAAATGGTCGTATAATATTTGTAATTATAGAAATAGTAATATATTAGTAGTATCGGCGATCGAAAGGACTTATGCCTTTAATCGTACACGAGGCCAATTTCCCCAACCGACACTTACATCGCTCGTACTGTGGTCTAAAACACTAGCTCGAAGCGAGTATTCTATTTTATTTTATTTTTCACTTTCTTCGAGCTTTGACTCTCGTATGTACATAGTTTATTAATCATTAATATGACTAATAAGCATGAAAATCCGCTCACACATCCACATATATAAAAAAATATACAGTACAATAATTATACTTTCTTAGGTTTACGCGAATATTTGACATTTTAAATAAAACTATCTTTTCGGATTATTTCGCGGATTTATTTTGATTTTTGGTTTCCGACGTTTCGAATGCTTTATAGCAATCATGGTCACGGGAGAGACTAAGGTTTTAGACATCTCAAAGGCGTTATATACTTGTTACAGACAGTGCCTACCCATAATTATGTTGAGTACCTCCTCTTTATTTAAAGTCGATCAAAAAGTTATTGAAGACGCTCAATGTGAACATGAGAGAAGCGAGGACGAGCCATAATTTTCATTCAACTAGCGACTTACACATTGACTTACAATTTTTTTGAGCGGAACCCTAACCCTTTTTTAAAATAAAAGTAGCCTTAATTACTCCTTATAATATCAGTTATATGACAATGAAAGTCCCATCAAAATCAATCCAGCCGTTACGGAGATTAGCCTGAACGAACAGACAGACAGGCAAACAAACATTTAAAAAAATATGTTTTTCTTATAAGTACCATGTATAACTTCATATGCATTTAGTAAAAAGTTTTTATTTAGATTACAAACAGACACTTCAACTTTGTTTATCTGTATAGATTTTTTAAAACGTATTCATAAATAATGTGATTAAATACAGATAGACATCCGTATTACAATAATATAAATATATAATGTAGATTTTCTTACATGACTTGCCCCACAGTCACATACCCGGCGTAAGATATTGGAGCGGTCATCCTGGATTAAGCGGACGCTCTTAACTACCATCAACTTAACTTGAATTTTTCTTTATTTATTTCTGCTTATTTTCTTTCGTCTTCGTACATTTACTGCTTTGTAATTACACATAACTTCCTGCAAATCAACAATATATCTAGCAACTTAGACTTAGCTCAACTTCTGTCACTATAGTCACAATAGAGAAAATTCCATCATTTATAATCTTTTACATACCATTACTATAATTGGTAGCCGAGTAAAGCGGGTTCAAATCCCGGGTCACGCACTATTGATATTTTCATGTGGGAAACATTTTACCAATTGTCTTACGATGAAGAACAACATAACAAGTCTTCGAAAGACATGTGTTAAGTCCGCCAACCCGCACTTCGCCAGCAGGTGTACTGTGGCCTGATCCGCATCGTATTGGGAGACCCGTTCCAAGCAATGGGACGTTAGAAAAGAGGTGAATTTAATACTATCATACTACGAGTATTTCTAGATTATATATACAACTAGCGACTCACCCTCGCTTCGCTCGTGTTCGTCCCTAGGTACGTTTTAACGGTTAGTATGATATACAAATCTTTGAATTTCTCGGCTTTTCTATACTATAATATAACCTTCCTCTTGAATCACTCTATCTATTAAAAAAAACCGTTGCGTAGTTTTAAAGATCTAAGCATACATATGGACAGACAGACAGCGAGAAGCAATTTTGTATTATACTATGTAGTGAAACTACACATATTAATGAGGCTTTCTTAATCCAAATAACTAAAAATTCACTATTACAGAATTTATTTTAATAAAACCCTTTTAAATAAAATGTTTTAACATCACATTCACTATTAGCCGCAGTGGCGCAACACACGTCAGCTTAATAAGACTGGCCTTTGCAAAACCTGAAGCATGTTTAATAAGAAACTTAATTTGTAGTAGCACGTTTGAGTTAATTATGCTCTCACTAGTCATTCGACGGAAATTCTCCAGGTATTTTAGAATTTCTCCTAAACATTCTATCTTTCTATACGCTTTTGATAAACTCTGCTTATACTCGTAATATTGGTTCATTTACAAGTATTTTGACAATGATTGACAATTTACTACAAGTCATAAATTAGAGTTGGGCTTATGTTTTTGCGGGCTACTCTCAGAAACTTTTGTGTGGATTTTCATACGGTTTTACCAATAGGAAATAGAATTATCTAGAAAGATTTTAGGCTATAATTTATAATAATTTTCACAAAATCTGCAGGCATGATATTTGTGAATTAAGTGAGAAAAATCTAGAGTATCTACTTGGGACTAAGCTAAATGAGTACAAAGGTAAAAACAATAATTTTAATTATTTTATGTAGGTAGTGCAAAATTTAACTAAGTATGCAGTGATTTTTTTGCATGATTGCATTATCTGTAGATTATTATTACTTCAGATATATATATATATATATATATATATATATATATATATATATATATATCTGAAGTATGGACGGACTGACAGACAGACAAAAATTCTAAAAACTATAGATTCGGCTTGTGTATCAATAATAATGATAATTTCAATAAAATGTACACGACGATTTTTCAAGTAGATGTATATAGGTATACCTATGATATATAAGTCCAAAATTATAAGAAAAAGTGGAAAATACGCGTACAGTATATAAATATAAAGTAAGTACTAACTATTGCATGTAAAACATTAAACTTGGGTAAGTTTAAGAGTGCATTGTCCGGTACTGAGAGCTGCGGTGCGAAACTTGAGGGTAAACTTTGAGATGAGACATCGGCGCCAGTTTCAAACTTTCACCGCCTATTCCTACCGAATCTTACTTAATGAATTGGGAATCTATATTATACCTCCATACTTTATGTATATACAGATAAAAGTGTAATCTAATATATTTAAACGAGCAATTCTTGTATATTTATTTATTAACTAGCAGAACCCGCGGCTTCGCCCGCGATCAAACTACGAAAAAAATAAATTTTAATATATAAGATGTTAAACGTATATTCTGTAAATAAATTTACTCTACTTTATATCCCACACAGTAAGTGTGCACTCACAGAGAACTTGAGCCATGTTACTTTATTTAAATATATTCAACAACTCAAACTTCACCCCCCACTTTTACCCACTTAGGGGCTGAATTAAAAAAAAATCAACAATACATATTTATTTCATTGTATTAGAGAGCATTAATACCAAGTTTCAAGTAATTCTGATCATAAAAAATTTTTTCCTCATATAAACAGCACAACCCCCTTTTATCCTTTTAAGGGATAAATTTCGAAAAAAAAAATTATATTTGTATTGTTTTAGTTTTCATTTTTAAGGTAATTACCGTTTCCCGTGCATCAATTACAGAGTTTCATACAAACTTTTATCCCCTATTTGACAGTCTTATGGGATGAATTTCAAAAAATGCTAAAATACATATTTATTTAATTGTATTAAAGAGCATTAATACCAAGTTTCAAGTAGTTCTGATTATAAATAATTGTTTGCCCATATAAACTTTATCACCCCCTTTTACCCTTTAAGGGATGAATTTAGAAAAAAATCTAATACATATATTTCTTATTTTTCATTTCAAAGCTACATACCATTTTCCGTGCATTTCACATTAAGAATGACAGAGTTTCATACAATCTTTTATCCCCTACTTTACCCCCTTAGGGGATGAATTTTCAAAAATCCTTTCTTAGCGGATGCCTACATTGTATAAAGAATGTGTCCTCCTAATTTCACGTTTCTACGATCAGCGGTTTAGGCTGTGCGTTGATCGATCAGTCAGTCAGGACAAAGCGTTTTATGTATATAATAGATTTATACCGGCGATCTCGGAAATGGCGCTAACAATTTCGCTGAAATTTGGTATGTGAGGGTTTTCGGGGGCGAAAAATCGATCTAGATTAGTCTTATGTCTGGGAAAACGCGTGATTTCGAATTTTCATGCGATTTTCTTTCGCATTATTCATTATCTATATCTATCTATACATATAATAAAATTGTAACTAAGCCGAATCTGTACATTAAATATTTTTTGGAAAATCTTATTGAAATAAACATTATTATCGATATAGAGGCAGAATCTATAGTTTTTAGAATTTTTGTCTGTCTGTCTGTCTGTTACCGCATCACAGAAAAACCACCGGAGGGATTTTGATGAAATTTGGTATGGTGATACCTGGTTGTCCGTGTTAACATATAGGATACTTTTTACCGCGGGAAAATATCTCATTTCTGAGAAAAAATACAAAAATTGCAATGTAAGAGTAAACTCATAATATGTAAAACTTAAGTATTTAGTTTTTGGTCATCTGAACGCGAGCGGAGCCGCGGGCAATGCTAGTTCTATATATATTTCGCAATGATTCGCGTTTTTTTTTTTCAGTACAAACGTACAAATAGTGAACGTTTCTATTTACAATATATGCACTGCTTATTTGATAAAACTTTAAAAAAAAAATAAAAACCGACTTCCAGGCACAGAAAAGTAAAAAATAACCAAACGGGGGTTTTCATTTAGAATAGATACCTAATCAGATATTTTCGAAGTCGGTGTGCTTTAATTTGTATTAGCTGGCACCGACTTCGAAAATATCTGATTAGGTATCTATTCTAAATGAAAACCCCCGTTTGGTTATTTTTTACTTTTCTGTGCCTGGAAGTCGGTTTTTATTTTTTTTTTAAAGTTTTTATTTTTCCATTTTTGGTTTAGAACAAGAGTAGTGTAGAGAGTTTTTAGAGTAAGCCATTTATTCAGACCCCTAATGACAGTCACAACCCATCTAGGTGTAAAGTTCTCATCAATACAAATTAATCAAGCTCAAACACCAGGTAATTGCTGTAAATCGTTGAGGAGTTTCCTCGACTGTCTTTCGGCTCCATTATCAGATCGACTCCAGACCTTCATTAAATAGTAGTGCTTTAAAATACTTAATGAAAAAAATTAACAAGCGCACTAGTCGCCACTACGATTTTTGAAGGTTCCCCTCGATTTCTCTGGGATGCCATCATCAGATCCTGGTTTCCTTATTATAGTACCACTCTTGATATATCTCCTTTCAAACAAAAAAAAATCATTAAAATCCGTTCATGAATGACGAAGCAATCCGCGAACACACATAAAATTACGTCCACGATGAAAACTACTCGGCCAAACTATGTTAATTTTTTATGGGACCAAATGGCAACTATACCGCATCAAACAAAAAAAGAATCACGTAAATCGGATCATAAATCTCAGAGTAATCGATGTACATACATAAAAAAAAATATACCAATCGAATTGATAACCTCCTCCTTTTTGGAAGTCGGTTAAAAATGTACCCTTAGACAAAAACCGTGCAACGTAATGCCGTGTGAAGTCAGTATGAAATGCTAATATGACTTTTGTATAAGGACGAAATTCTAGTCTCAAAGGCGTTCTCTGAGTCCGACCTCTTTACATCGAACGACAGGATACGAACTGATGAGGTAGCATCCTTTGTACAACATGAAATACATACTCAGTGATTGCATAGCCACCTGAGATCCAATTTCTAAGTATAAAGAGGTCGTGCTGTGGATTGTAGTATGAAAGATTTTTATATTAGGTATTATATATTAATACAAATATGTATTTGGGTTGCGTTTGAATGAAAGTCAGTTAAAGAAATTTTAAGAGTTTTTGTAAGTGTGTCTGTTTCAAAATTTTACATTTAACTTGAGTGTTGCTGGAAAACTATAAAAGTAAATATTAACTTTAATTACGTAAATAACTAAGATGTCTAATTAAAAATATAATGTGTTCATTAAAAAAAAACATTGTTTGTCCGAAACATTTTGATGGAGTAAAATCGTTTCCTGAATTTGCGTTTTACGGACGCTGACGAATGAAATAACGTCGATAACGTACGTACGTGACGACTGACGGGACGTATCGACTGCCTAGCATGTACCATTTTTCAATGTGTTTTATGTGAAATTTGTTGCACACTATACCTATTTTTTATGTGAATCACAAAACAACTTAAAGTATAACAGACTTATTAAAATATTAAAACTTTTATGTACAGTTCGTAAGATACTACCGGCTCACCCTCGATTCGCCCGGGTTCGCCTCAAGAAAAACAAAATCAAATCTATCCCACGGTAACCGTACATTTTCCGGGATAAAAAGTCTATGTGCTATTCCAGACTATAATCTATCTCTGTATCAAATTTCATCCAGGTCTGTTCAGATGTTTTGATGTGATTGAGTAGCAAACATCCATCCAAACATCCAGACATCTAAACTTTCACATTTATAATATTAATAAGAAGTAAGATGAAAAATTTTGACAAAAATGCAATACGCCTACTATAATATGTATGTTTAAGTTAAACACTGTCTCGTAGCTTACAAGAAAACATTAAGAACCTTAATTCGAATAATTTATCGATTTTTAATTTTCATAATGAACTTAACAAAAACACCACGCACTCATACAAAAGTAAAAGAAATAAATTAATATTAATAATTTTAATATGGATTTGATTTTTTTTTCAAATGAATAGTATTTATTTTTAAATTAAATTTCCATAATTAAGTGAAACTATAAATCTATACTAATATTATAAAGCTGATGAGTTTGTTTGTTTGTTTGGTTGAACGCGCTAATCTCAGGAACTACTAATCCGATTTGAAAAAATCTTTTCGCATTAGATAGCCCGTTAAGTGAGGAAGGCTATAGGCTATCATTCCGAAAAAATATACGTTTCCCGTGGGATAGGTTTTTTTTTTGTCTAGGGACGAACTCAAAGCGAAGCGAGGGTGAGTCGCTAGTTATTTATACAAATTAGAAAACTCAATCAGTGTTTGTCACCCTTTGTTGAGAGCTACTCACTTTTACCCTCTTTTTTCAAACTTAAGTGCTTAAATTAATGATTTGTCACGAATTCTTTTATGCTTAGAGTAGTTATAAGAACGCTTTTACTAGGATTATTTAAACTTTTCAAACATAAAGTGTTTTTTTTTTATTAAACAAATATAATTAATTAATATATATATTACACACGCAATGCATTATTATGTAAAAATAAAAATGTTAAAAATAAATACATATTTTAATCGAAATTTCTATATATCGGTCTTTTCTTTCCACCGACTTATTGTTTATTGTACCTTAGTTTATAAAAATTTTCTAACCAAATAAGGATTCTATAATAAAAAATTATTTTGCATGCCAATCGGACTCTTGATCATACTAACTTTTTTTTTTAATATTGAGAAATGCATTTATGCATACCACCTGTATACATACAGATGGTTATGTGGGACTCACTGGCTAGAAAAGCCAGTACTACCCACAAAAATCCAACAGAACCTTCCCCGTCTTAATGAAGCGTCACAGGATCCTATTATCCTATCAACTACAACGCCCCGGTGGCAGGTCTATTGAAACACAACCAAACGGTGCTACCAAGGTCCACTCTGCTGTCAGAGAAGTACCAGGAGCAACCCTCATGGTACACCGCCTAACGAAGTGGGCCACCTCCCTGTGTGTCTCTTGGCTTCGCGCCCGACCGTGTTACTGGATGCTAATGCTCCCCTACAACAAGGTGAACACACATCGAGGGAGATCATACTAACCTAACGACACCTTAATAACTTGACTTCAAAATGTAGTTCATTTAAAAAGAATTTTGATAGTATCTACTTTTGAATCAATTGTATATACATATTATATACATTAAATGCCACCAAAGTACCTACTCGTAGTTCCGTGAGGAAGCTACCAGCTCATGAATAGAAAAGAAATATCATCGCTGTATTTAAAAACTCATTAGACATTTTAAGATAATAAAGACTTCTGGTAATCGTTTATTCCTTAGTAATCAAGTCAATATATCGTTGCTAATCTTGGCATTTCTTCTTCTTTTGAGTACTAATAAAATAAATAATGTGTTTTTCCTTTGTTACGCTGTTACTCGTAAACTCATGGACAAACCTAGGTGAAATTCCGCAAGAAATGCGACTTCGTGAGCTTTTTTGTAATAAAAACTTGTTAATACACGAAAAGTATTCTATAGACTTGATTAAAATTAATGTGAATATTATTTAATGCCATCATTATTTTTCTTATAACCCATAAACAGTTTTGCAAAATCTTGCAAAAATAACAGGCAGTGGTAGTCCAGTGGTAACGCGCTCGCTTGAGAAACCGAGTGATGCGGGTTCAAATCACGGGTCTCGCACCTCTGATATTTTCATGTGCGAATCATTTCCAACATGATTACCACTTGTCTTAACGGTGAAGGAAAACATCGTGAGAAACCTGCATATCTGAGAGAAAATAACAGGGAATACTTTAAAATAGGCCTATAAGTGAATAAAGAAAAATTTAGAATCCATACAAAATTTCCAAGGGACTAAATAAAAATAATCATTAATGAGGTAATCCATTTATATTCAATGTTATGTATTGGTTATAAAATACAAGTAAATTTTTAGATGCTCCAGAACACGTCGTTCGATAAATCGCAAGGTGTCACGGCGGTCACGTAGTACCAGCCCTAACGACTAGATCATAGGTCGAGCGTAAACCGAACTTTGCAACACGTACTTTCTGGATATTTTCGAACCCACGTTTATCGAATCACTAGTTTTTGCCCGCAGCTTCACATAAAGTATAGGTACAATAATTAAAATAGTTTAGAAAAAAGTAACAAATACGAAAATGTAACAGCAGCCTATGTGTTAGTCCAGGTCACATAGTTTACTGTCTTACCTATAATAAATTTCATCTAAATCCGTTCAGCCGTTTAGCCATGAAGAAGTAACAAATATACAACGACACGTTTGACTCAGTTTGTAGTGACCTACTTGCTGTACCAGCGGTCGCGGGTTCGAGTCCCGCTGGGGGCATTCATTTGTGTGATAAGCACGAATGTTTGTACTCTAGTCATGGGTATTTATATTTAATATGTAGGTATGTATTTAAAGTTATATATGTGTAGTGTATCAACTATCTCGTATCCATAACACAAGCCTCGTAGCTTACTATACTATGGAAATAAACGGTGCTGTGTGGTAATGTCCCAACATATTTATGTACATTTATAGGAGTCTAATTCTGACTAGTAATCTTCTCGCGTTGCGTTGATGTGAATGGATAAAAAGTAACCTACGCCATTTTCCGGCTCATAAACTATTTTTATAAGAAACATGAATCCATTTTTCGGTTGCTGTGTGAAAATAGAAATATTATATATGTAAGGATACACAATACGTATAGTCCACTATATTATACCAAAATATACATTATACGAGTGTGTATCTATGTGTTCAGCCCTTTTTTACCGTCCCACTGCTGGGCATGGACCACCATTCAATACGAGACGGATCAGGCCCACGCTGGCCTCCACCACGTTGACTTCATCTGTCTTCGAAAACTAAGTTCTCTCAGACAAGCAGGTTTCCGCCGTTGTATACTTCACCGTAAGACAAGTTATAATCATGTTAAAAACTTACACTATTATTTATTATTAACTCATCATTTATTAATAATAAGAACATACATCTTTTATTATTTTGCTTGGAAAACTACAGAAAGTAAAAAAGGTGTATAACGTATAATATACTGCAGTACTATCATATAGTTGTAGACTAATTTAACACATATAGATATTTGCGAAGGCACTCGTTCTAGTAGCTTGTAGACTTGGAATAGCCTCATATTCTCGCAGACGACATACCATTGAAAATATTAGCAAGCAACGTGAAAAATGCTGTGTTAGAAGCGAAAGCGAGACCATTTCTATTCGAGTCCAATCCACGAAGATATCTCTGCAGAATATTACGAAGGAATTGTTGAGAGAAACTATTTTTATTTCTATATATTTTTTTAAAATGGCACTGGCATGTCCATTTTGAATGTGTTTAAAAATTATAAATATATACTTGTATATGTAATGGTTATTTTTTCAGAAAAATATATAATATGTACGTTTTTTTTTGTGATTACCAAGATAATGGCTTTTTGAAAAACGCTTCTAAACCAAAAAATATTTTCTCAATCACGTAGGTCCTTTTTTATCTCTAGTATAGATATTTTCTTACCTTCTTAGTTAACTGTATCTAAATAAGTACATCTCACAATTTATCTTTTTAATTGAGCAAAATTAAAAAAAAAAGTTATAAAAAAATTATGTACATTTTATAACAACTTTCTAAAGTGGAAAAAAATATTACGAACGAATGAGCCACGCAGAAATTCGTTTAAATCGCTTCACTGGTTTTCCAGCCAGGAATTTCTGGATTTCATCAATTTGCGAGATTTTCTTTAGAAAGGAAATTTCCCTCGCACCGATAAATTACACGCGCTGATTTATTTGGCAAGTTCTTAATCTTACCTACGCTTCGATGTAATCTTTCATTCGCAATTGACTGTATTATTAAGTACTAATTACTTCTATTGATTTTAATAATAAAAATCACTATTTACCTTTATTTACTTATATATTTAAAACTGAAATAACATAATATAAACACGCCATCCAAATCGGTGTGAAACAGTATTTACTAGCTATTTTACAATACCATTTCTGCCGCTATTATATCGCTATATACTATTGTATTGATATTCAGAAGCAAAATAAACAAAATAGTTTAAAATTATCATCAGAAAAAATAAAAAGATAGTAAAAACATAATTAAAAGTAAAAATAATTACAAAATATTCAGATAATTATTAGATTTACATTTTCTTTCTGACATAGGCAGCTTATTATTTTAAGCTACGACTATTTTAATCTCTTACGACAGATCCTATGACATATCTATCTGTCGTTTACTAAAGCCTACATTTCTATTTCTAACTTAGATGATAACAGGTTCCAAATGTAATCTAATTCACCGTTAGTTTAAGGGAAAATTATGCTACTTCCATAAAAAGCAGAAATAGATCTATACAGATAAAAAAAAATCTATTTGTATTGTCAAAATAACAGTTCCCTACTATATAGACTCATGACGTTCAGTAAAAAATTGTAATAATTTAATGCTGAATAAAATATTTTGAATTTGAATTTTGAATTTGAATTTGAATTTATAAATATGAAATTATACTTACAAGAAAAATACAATTTTTAAAAAGTTTGTCTGTCTTTCTATTTGTTCCGGCTAATCTCTGAAACGGCTCAACTGATTACGACGGTACTTTCACTGGTATAGCTGATTAGGTAATAATAAATTATAATCGAAATAAACAAACGTACTCAATGACAATAAAATCTTGTCGGATAACAGTATGATATCTCCAATTAATAGATATTTATATCATAATTTTGTTTATTTTACCACTTTAGGCACAATACCGGTCATACGCCTCGGGTCATGTAAAATGTCCTACGTGAACACTTTGAACACGGCTTTCCACTTTGCGGCTCGTAAACGCGCCTTGTGTTAACAAACCTAATGCCTCCTTTATACTCATATTGAGGATGAAATGTGTTATCTTTTCTATATATATTTGTTATATTTCAAGTCTTTCTACATTCACTATACTGCAAAAAGATTTTTTTTTTCTAAAAACTTAACGTAAATACTTCCAGAAGTGAAAAAAGGTTTTATTATTTACAATATTTTTATTAACTTTTTTTGTATTAAAATAGTATAGTAATAAAAATAATAATAGTATAGTATAGTAATATAATAATAATAGTATAGTAATAAAAACCTGTTAATACACGAAAAGTATTCGATAGACTTGATTGAAATTAATGTGAATATTATTTAATGTCTACATTATTTTTCTTATACATATCCCATAAACAATTTTCGAAAAATCTTGCAAAAATAACAGGGATTACTTTAATATAGGCCTATAAGTGAATAAACAAATATTTAAAATCCATACAAAATTTCTAAGGGACTAAATAAAAATAATCATTAATGAGGTAATCCATTTATATTCAATGTTATGTATTGGTTATAAAATACAAGTAAATTTTTAGATGCTCCAGAACACGTCGTTCGATAAATCGCAAGGTGTCACGGCGGTCACGTAGTACCAGCCCTAACGACTAGATCATAGGTCGAGCGTAAACCGAACTTTGCAACACGTACTTTCTGGATATTTTCGAACCCACGTTTATCGAATCACTAGTTTTTGCCCGCAGCTTCACATAAAGTATAGGTACAATAATTAAAATAGTTTAGAAAAAAGTAGCAAGCACGAAAATGTAACAGCACCCTATGTGTTAGTCCAGGTCACATAGTTTACTGTCTTACCTATAATAAATTTCATCTAAATCCGTTCAGCCGTTTAGGCGTGAAGAAGTAACAAACATACAACGACACGTTTGACTCAGTTTGTAGTGACCCTACTTCTGTGCCAGTGGTCGCGGGTTCGAGTCCCGCTGGGGGCATTCATTTGTGTGATGAGCACGAATTTTTGTATGGGTATTATTAAATTGTCATGGGTATTTATATTTATAATATGTATGTATTTAAAGTTATATATGTGCAGTGTATCAACTACCTAGTATCCATAATACAAGCTTCGTAACTTACCATGGAACTAGATGGTGCTGTGTGTTAATTTTTTATATTTATAGGAGTCTAATTCTGACTAGTAATCTTCTCGCGTTGCGTTGATGTGAATAGATAAAAAGTAACCTACGCCATTTTCCGGCTCATAAACTATTTTTATAAGAAACATGAATCCATTTTTCGGTTGCTGTGTGAAAATAGAAATATTATATATGTAAGGATACACAATACATATAGTCCACTATATTACACCAAAATATACATTATACGAGTGTGTATCTATGTGTTCAGCCCTTTTTTACCGTCCCACTGCTGGGCATGGACCACCATTCAATACGAGACGGATCAGGCCCACGCTGGCCTCCACCACGTTGACGGACTTCATCTGTCTTCGAAAACTAAGTTCTCTCAGACAAGCAGGTTTCCGCCGTTGTATACTTCACCGTAAGACAAGTTGTAATCATGTTAAAACCTACATTATTATTTATTAATAACCCATCATTTATTAACGATAGCAACATACATGTTTTATTATTTTGCTTGGAGAACTACAGAATGTAAAAAAGGTGTATAACGTATACTGCAGTACTATCATATAGTTGTAGACTAATTTAACACATATAGATATTTGCGAAGGCACTCGTTCTAGTAGCTTGTAGACTTGGAATAGCCTCATATTCTCGCAGACGACATACCATTGAAAATATTAGCAAGCAACGTGAAAAATGCTGTGTTAGAAGCAAAAGTGAGACCATTTCTATTCGAGTCCAATCCACGAAGATATCTCTGCAGAATATTACGAAGGAATTGTTGAGAGAAACTATTTTTATTTCTATATATTTTTTTAAAATGGCACTGGCATGTCCATTTTGAATGTGTTTAAAAATTATAAATATATACTTGTATATGTAATGGTTATTTTTTCAGAAAAATATATAATATGTACGTTTTTTTTTTGTGATTACCAAGATAATGGCTTTTTGAAAAACGCTTCTAAACCAAAAAATATTTTCTCAATCACGTAGGTCCTTTTTTATCTCTAGTATAGATATTTTCTTACCTTCTTAGTTAACTGTATCTAAATAAGTACATCTCACAATTCATCTTTTTAATTGAGCAAAATAAAAAAAAAACTTATAAAAAAATTATATACATTTTATAACAACTTTCTAAAGTGGAAAAAAATATTACGAACGAATGAGCCACGCAGAAATTCGTTTAAATCGCTTCACTGGTTTTCCAGCCAGGAATTTCTGGATTTCATCAATTTGCGAGATTTTCTTTAGAAAGGAAATTTCCCTCGCACCGATAAATTACACGCGCTGATTTATTTGGCAAGTTCTTAATCTTACCTACGCTTCGATGTAATCTTTCATTCGCAATTGACTGTATTATTAAGTACTAATTACTTCTATTGATTTTAATAATAAAAATCACTATTTACCTTTATTTACTTATATATTTAAAACTGAAATAACATAATATAAACACGCCATCCAAATCGGTGTAAAACAGTATTTACTAGCTATTTTACAATACCATTTTTGCCTCTATTGTATCGATATATGCTATTGTATTGATATTCAGAAGCAAAATAAACAAAATAGTTTAAAATTATCATCAGAAAAAATAAAAAGATAGTAAAAACTAATTTAAAATAATTACAAAATATTCAGATAATTATTAGATTTACATTTTCTTTCTGACATAGGCAGCTTAATTTTAAGCTACGACTATTTTAATCTCTTACGACAGATCCTATGACATATCTATCTGTCGTTTACTAAAGCCTACATTTCTGTCTCTAACTTAGATGATAACAGGTTCCAAATGTAATCTAATTCACCGTTAGTTTAAGGGAAAATTATGCTACTTCCATAAAAAGCAGAAATAGATCTATACAGATAAAAAAAAAATCTATTTGTATTGTCAAAATAACAGTTCCCTACTATATAGACTCATGACGTTCAGTAAAAAATTGTAATAATTTAATGCTGAATAAAATATTTTGAATTTGAATTTTGAATTTGAATTTATAAATATGAAATTATACTTACAAGAAAAATACAATTTTTAAAAAGTTTGTCTGTCTTTCTATTTGTTCCGGCTAATCTCTGAAACGGCTCAACTGATTACGACGGTACTTTCACTGGTATAGCTGATTAGGTAATAATAAATTATAATCGAAATAAACAAACGTACTCAATGACAATAAAATCTTGTCGGATAACAGTATGATATCTCCAATTAATAGATATTTATATCATAATTTTGTTTATTTTACCACTTTAGGCACAATACCGGTCATACGCCTCGGGTCATGTAAAATGTCCTACGTGAACACTTTGAACACGGCTTTCCACTTTGCGGCTCGTAAACGCGCCTTGTGTTAACAAACCTAATGCCTCCTTTATACTCATATTGAGGATGAAATGTGTTATCTTTTCTATATATATTTGTTATATTTCAAGTCTTTCTACATTCACTATACTGCAAAAAGATTTTTTTTTTCTAAAAACTTAACGTAAATACTTCCAGAAGTGAAAAAAGGTTTTATTATTTACAATATTTTTATTAACTTTTTTTGTATTGATTTTTAATTAATATTGCTACTGCCTCTTTACTATGTATATTTAGAAAAAAATGTATATTATAATGGCGCAGATACTACCTTTTACAAGTATGAATTAAACTAAAATAGAAGACCATACTATTATATACCATACTAATATAATTTTATCCATGAAACTTTGGAGTTAAGCGGACTTACAGATCAATAACACCAATGACTGCTTTCGAAGTTGTCTAAGACCACGTCCCTCTATAAATCGCCAAAGTGTCATGACGCAGGCACGTAGTTCAGTCTCAACGACTAGATCTTAGGTCGTGCGTAAACTAAATGTTTGGGTCACGTACTTTACAAATATTTGAAAAATCATTGAAAAATATGTTAGAAGAAACTTTCGCGTACTACGTGATCGAAAAAGATGAACTATCCCAGTTTCTGTAGAGTTAAATAAAGCTTGTTATGTTGTTTTTGTTTTGTAATTGTAAAGTTAGTAAATTATATCGAAATATTTATATCAAGTAAATACATTACTAATAACTTAAATAGTACTAAAAACTTATTAATATTAAGTTAAATAATTGAAAAATCGTTTATAATTAAAATTATTCTTACATTTTTAAGTCAAGTGTAATAATACTTTCTTAGATTTACGCGAATATTTGACATCTATACATATTATAAAATTCTAACTAAGCCGAATCTGTACATTGAATATTTTTTTGAAAATCTTATTGAAATAGACATTATTATCGATACAGAGGCCGAAACTATAGTTTTTAGAATTTTTGTCTGTCTGTCTGTCTGTCTGTCTGTCTGTCTGTCTGTTACCGCATCACGGAAAAACCACTGGAGGGATTTTGATGAAATTTGGTATGATGATAACTGGTTATCCGGGTCGACATATAGGGTACTTTTTATTGCGGGAAAATATCTCATCTCTGAGAAAAAAAAATACAAAACTGCTTAGAGTAAAACCACGCTGAAACTATGAACATTTATAGCAAGGCAACTTACAAAATAGGTCAAAAATAATTATAAATAGCTTCTCTCGAAAAAAAAAACATATCAATAGCGATATTTTATACATAAAAATAACTCTACAAATATTTAGTTAGCTGTACTTTAGAAAACCATTACTAGATGTCGCCGTGAGTTTTTAAAATAAGTAATTTTCATTCAAAAAAAACATTTTATCTATAGATATGACTCTTCTATGGTCTTATTCGAATTACTAGAATTACACGCGGTCATGCCCGTGCCCAAATAACCAAAAAAGTATATGGTTTAAAAATTAGTAATATA
Source organism: Fabriciana adippe (assembly GCA_905404265.1). NCBI lineage: Eukaryota > Metazoa > Arthropoda > Insecta > Lepidoptera > Nymphalidae > Fabriciana > Fabriciana adippe. The sequence continues at coordinate 3,662,273 of FR989993.1, forward strand.
TTAATTAATATATATCTATATTACCTATATACATAATTGTAACTAAGCCGAATCTGTACATTAAATATTTTTTGGAAAATCTTATTGAAATAGACATTATTATCGGTACAGAGGCCGAATGTATTGTTTTTAGAATTTTAGTCTGTCTCTGTGTTACCGCATCACAGAAAAACCACTGGAGAGATTTTAATGAAATTTTGGTATGTTGATAGCTGGTTATCCGGGTCAACATATAGGATACTTTTCACCGCGGGAAAATATCTAATTTCTGAGAAAAAATACAAAAACCGTTTATATTAAAACCACGATGATACTATAAGCATTTAAGCAAGGTAACTTATTAAATATGGCAAAAACTATTAAAAATAGCTTATCTTAAAAAATAATTGTCAATAGCGCTATTTGATTCATTAAAATAATTCTAAAAATTTTTATTTATGTGTTATTTAGATATTTGACAATAGATGTCGCCGTGTGTTTTTAAACTACGTAGTTTTAATTCCAAAAAATTGAATGTACGGATATACGGTACCTTTCTATGATTTTATTAGAATTGCTACTAAATTACCCGTGTTCAAATTATCAATAAAACAAACGTTTGTTTTAATATTTTGTTGGCCGAAACAATTTTCAAATGAAAATGTTAATGTAAAAATTGGGCAAATGTAAGTCCAACTCGCGCATTATAGGCTCCGTTTAGCAAAATACTGTGTTGTTTTTCTTACTTACGTATTTTTTTAGGTTAACACTAAAATAATTACGAATAATATTTACGTTTCCACAATATCGACACATTTTAAACCGTAAAAATAAGTTTGTTTCATATTATTTTTTAACATTTTATGGTAAACAAGTTTATGGTTGTTAAACTGACAAAGCGGGTAACTAAAAATATTCTATATCTGCAAAATAATTTACGTATATTTAAAGTATTTTAGAAACTGTTATACCTCAACTTTTTCTGATTTTTCGCAACAAATTAACTATTAATTAAGAAAAGTTATTATTTTGTAATTTTAATAATCAGCTAAATATAAATTAATCAATAGCTGTCTTTTAGTAAATAAATGATTAAAATTAATTCAGTAGCTTGAGAGTTTATCGCCCAAAACTAAACAAACAAACAAAACAGAGGTATAGACATACTATAAACGTTATTGTTAAAATAAAAAGTGCAATATTACTAAATCAAATATGAGCTTAACGGAGGAACCTTTGTGGCTTTGTCAATCACTGTCATTATTTACCAATCATACGGTGCGAAATGAAATTGGTATATGTAAGTGTATACTACTATGTAAAATCTAAGAATTTGGTTTTTGATCATCTGACGCGGGCGGAGCCGCGGGAAATGCTAGTTTTATATAAAACTATGTTTTCGGATTATTTTGCGGATTAATTTTGATTTTTGATTCCCGACGTTTCGTGTCTGTAACAAGTATATAACGCCTTTGAGACATCTTAAACCTTAGTCTCTCCCGTGACCATGACTGCTGTAAAGCATTCGAAACGTCGGGAACTAAAAATCTAAATAAATCCGAGAAATAATCCGAAAAGATAGTTTTATTTAAAATATCGAGTGTAGAAGTTGATCATCAACATAGATCCTAATACTTATTGTTATAACTGTCATGTTATATGTCTATTTTAATTGGCAAGAAGAAAGACGTATAACGAAGTAATACTTTCTAGTGGCAAGTGCGCCTCCAGTTGATTACCGGATATATTGTTCCAGGAATTCCCTCTGAATTACTGCCCCGTAAGGAACTGCGCCCAATAAATTCACACATGGACATAGTAACTCATGTCGGCCCCACTGATTTATTTTGCTTCACAATTATTTACAGATCACAACAAAATGCTTAATACACCAATAACAATACTTATTTTATAAAATGTAATGTGACTATAATAATACTCTTCATTTCGAATTACATATCGATTTATTTGTAGATTAAAACGAATCCAAACTCTTAGGTCCCTTACAAAATTAAAAAAACTTTTATAATTTACTCAATATTAGTGTTCTAATATGTATTTGCTACTTGTGAACTTGTTCCGTACTTATATACTAGAATTTACTTCATTTATTCTAATTTCTGTACGTTCATATAAAAATGTTTATTTTTAACAGGTTTACAAAGGAAGACAGTTTTTTTTACAGTTATCATTCCTAATAAATAGAATTTTATTTATTTATATATTAATTTATCAACAGACAGTGGTATCCCAGTGGTAACGCGCTCGCTTGGAAAACCGAGTGAAGCGGGTTCAAATCCCGGGTCTCGCACCTCTGATATTTTCATGTGCACATCATTCTAACATGATTACCACTTGCCTTAGATGAAGGAAAACATCGTGAGGAAACCTGCATCTCTGAGAAAACCTAACAAGTTTTCGAAAGACGTGTGAAGTCCGCCAACCCGCACTTGGCCAACGTGGTGAACTATGGCCTGATTCGCCTCGTATTGAAGGGAGGCCTGTGCCCAGCAGTGGGACGTTAAAAAGGGCTGAATACAATTTATTCAAAAAATAAGGTCAAATTGTACCTCTATAATGTCTATATTCCACAATTCAGTTTCATTTACATACAAATTATACTTAATTCCCCCAACAATAAAATAATTGCTGGCACCGCGATGATTATTGCAATGAAATATTCAAAACACGTTACATAAACTTTCGACAATAGCGTAAAATTGTTTCTTCGTAAACATTTTTTTCTTTGCTGAGGAGAAATTTGTAAATTTCGTTAAGTACAGCGGATTTAATTCTATAATCTATACAGATAAATAAAATTGAAGTGTCTATTTGTATTATCAAAGTAATAGCTTTTTGCTAAATACATATGAAAGTATATACGGTACTTATAAGAAAAAAAAACAATTTTTATAATTATTATCTGTTTTTTCATCTGTCTGTTTGTTCCGACTAATCTCCAAAATGGCTGGACCAATTTTGACGTTTCATCCTTGCCGCGAGATGTACATACATTCGTATTTATGTCTCCAACTGCATAATACTATCTATATTCCTTCATGAACTTGTTTTCATCTTTTTAGTTAGCTTTTATGCAGTCGGTTTTTTTTATTTTTATATAAGATTTTTTTATTTACAGCTTTTTAGTTTTTGCCAATTAGACACTTAAAGTAAAATAAATAAATGTTATTTTAATTAATACTACTTTAAGTAATACAGGGATGTTATACCTTTTTGGAATACTTGTTATGAGCCCTTTAATTTGATACCCATATTGCAGATAAAGAGGATTAAAAAAATTCACCTTAAACAATAAAATCTAGCAGCCTCCATATTTTTATTTAGAACACTTGGTCTAATGAGACGAATCTAACGATACCTTAATTAAAGAAATCCATCGAGTAGTTTGGAAGATATGAGGGAATAAAGAATATTACAAACATACAAAGATAGTCACGAAAAACATAACCCTTTCCTTGCAGTCGGGTAAGAATGATTAATGTGAAGTATTGTATTTATACAGTTTACTGTTCAATTTATTACAAAGACCGTACTGTAACTAGCCCTTACAGCAACCGCTAATCTTCTTCGTCCTCTTTGTCTCCAAAGTAATATTTTAATTAAGGGTCCGTTGCTCGCAAAGGCAATTAAAACTTGCACACTGTGATGTTTGTTTTTGGCAACTTATGTAATCCACGGATGCGCACTTCAGGCACAAAATGAAAGAAGTTTTAAACTTTATATTTTTTTTTATAAACGTTTAAATGCTTTGGGTAAATTACTTTTAAACTTTAATGTGTTTGATGTAAAATTAAGTTATTGTTTTATTCCAATATCATTTTTGCTGTAAAATTTAAAAACAAGGAACTATAAATAATAAATATATAGATTTGTTTTAGTCTTCTGGAGCACAGAAATGTAGTTTGCTATATTGCACTACCATCTCTGCTTTTCATGATATATAATTTACGTTAAGCAATATCATTTGTGATGTCCTTAGCCTCTAGTACAGTGATATAATATGTATACATATGTATCTGTTTATATAACAATATTTTTTTCAATTGAATTTGATCAGAAAAAGTTATCATGTTTTAATTGTTCAATAATTATGTCGATTAGTCTTAATATGTAAATTCATTTTTATTTGTATAAAAAAGACCTCGTGCGAGAATCAAACTGGTAACTTTTGTTAAGAGCAAATATCCTGATTAAACCTAACAACACTGTTAACCGTCAAATATATAGTTTCTAAATCAATAATACCATCAGCAGAACTACAGTAACAATAATATCGACGAGTAATAGCTATACACTGAGGGTTTTCCCAATAACCCAAGCATAATACGACACGCTTGCGTTCTGCACACCATTACTAAGCAGTGCACGTTTAAACATACTTTATTAGTTCCAATTAAGGTTTCCTATAACTTTTCTTTCTCGCAAACTAGATTTTGGACTTTCTAAATAAAATAAGTTCTTTATTTAACAGCACATTTTGACTTATTGCACTATTGTAATTGACGTGAATTATATAGATACTCTTGTTTCGTTTATATATCAGTATATCCATATTTAATATTATAAATGTAAAAGTGTATTCGTTTGTTTGTTTGTCCTTCTTTCACGTCGAAAGAGAGTGACGGATTAGCGTGATTTTTTGTGTGGAGGTAGTTGGAGGGCTGTAGGGAGATTATCTAATAGCCACGGTAAAACACGTTATGTATATATATATATATATATATATATATATATATATATATATATATATATATATCTTTTCCATACTAACCATTAAAACGTACCTATAAATATATGTATTAAATCAATAGGTAATATCATAGGAAAATCTTTTTCTAGGTACTACTTTATAATCTAATAGAAATAACTAAAAAAAAATGTATACATTTTCGTATTTCAGAAAGAATCATTTGACTTTTGGACGAACCATGTTGAGTGGTAAATATAATGCAAGATTACCAATTATTTAGACATACAGTCCATATATAATATACATACGTGTAGAGCCGCAGGTAGAGTAAGTTAAACAAATAAATTTGCAATAACGTTTCGATCTCTGCCTATATAAAGATAGCCTGAAGCAAACCTGGTAGCGGTCCAGCGAGGGGATCGAAACTCCCAATATTGCCATGTTTTATGCGTCTGGCAACACCACATAATGCTAATTCCATACGATTACGCCCTGGCGGTTCAACAAACACTGACAATAGAGAGATTATGGTAATTTGTATAGTCGTTACCATGGGGTTGGTACGAAGGGATTTGTAATAAAACCATACAAAATGAATAATGTTGCAAAGTAAAATATTTTTTCTTACATACATCATGCTCATAAAATTAAAATGTAATATTCACCTTTTGCAATATAATATGTTCATGATTCCAAAACATTTGTAGGATGACATTACTAATGTCTGAAAATGTACTAGAAAAATTATCTTCTTACTTTTCGCGCGTCGTGATATTTGCGTAAAGCTCTGTCAACTTAGACGAAAAATGAAATTTGTGATGAATGAAAGATGAACATACAGATACGTAAATATGTATAAATATTAGTTGTTTTGATTTTTTAAACAATAGCATTTGTTCTGCTGTACCTATATTATAAGTTCCAAAATTAATACACTTCTTTAAAACATCCAATATTTATAACGTCTTAAAAATAATATTATGTTTTAAATAAAACTATCTTTTCGGATTATTTCGCGGATTTATTTTGATTTTTGGTTCTCGACGTTTCGAATGCTTTACAGCAATCATGGTCACGGGAGAGACTAAGACTGACTGACTAATTTTTGAAATCATTTTTGTAAAATAGTGGGTAGGCACTGTCTGTAACAAGTATATAACGCCTTTGAGGTGTTTAACACCTTAGTCTCTCCCGTGACCATGATTGCTGTAAAGCAATCGAAACGTCGGGAACCAAAAATCAAAATAAATCCGCGAAATAATCCGAAAAGATAGTTTTATTTAAAATGTCAAATATTCGCGTAAATCTAAGAAAGTAATAATATTATGATATATTTTATATTAAATCTAAAATAAATTCACCCACAAGATATAAACATCTGATAAAAATAAAAAGAACTTGAAGAGGTTCGTAAAAAGTTTAATGGTTTAATATTTTTATATAAAAAAAAATACATAATAATTTCTAAATATACTGTACTTTAGGATTAATGTCACTATTAAGACTTCGCCTCTAGTGATCCTGGCCGCAATCCAGGGATGCACAATTCGTTGGAAACGCGCTATTTTATGCGTCTGGCAACACCAAATGATGTACCAAATAATGCTTAATACCCTACGTACTACGCAATAAGTACAATCGAGAATTTATGGCAATATAAGGTGAAATATCTCAATAGAGAAGCTTTAAATGGGAGCTTTAACAGGGAATAAACAAATCAAAATAGTTTTACTTCGAAAAATAATATTAATTATTATATACCATATATTAAATACCTATACCGATATTTTATCTGCTAAGGAGAAAAGCGTAGTTTGATTATCATATCGGTAAAAAATTACATTATATACAATACATACATACATATATATGTATATCTTGCAATAATCGTCCTCACTCTCACATAAAAGTAAGAATGAGGTGGTTAAATTATTATTATATCCTTTTTCAATACAAAAAGATAACAACGTTCCGTTTTAATGTCTGAATATAATAAACTAGCGACTCACCCTCGCTTCGCTTCGGGTTCGTCCCTAGACAAAAACAAATTTATCCCACGGGAACAGTACATTTTTCGGGGATGATATATAGCCTATAGCCTTCCTCATTTAACGGACTATCTAATGCAAAAAGAATTCTTCAAATCGGATTAGTAGTTCCTGAGATTAGCGCGTTCAACCAAACAAACTCTTAAGCTTTATAATATTAGTATAGATTAATTGGTTGACTTACATATGATGATATCATCATGTGAAAAATATAAGATAATTTTGAATATAGTATCGAAGGTACAAATAACTATAGCAAAAGGTTCCATAACTATAGCATTCTGCTTTTAAATGCAGATATTGCGGGCTTACTTATTGTAATATTTACTCTAGTTATAATCGCTGTAGTATTATCTAGAAGTGGACTTGGCGGGAATCCAGGCTTAATCCAAATTGAGTGTAATATAATAAAAAAAGAAATTTTAAACAATTTTAAATAAAATATTTTATTATCTTTGGCAGTAATAACAATAATAAAGCTATTTTAAATAAAACTATCTTTTCGGATTATTTCGCGGATTTATTTTGATTTTTCAGCAATCATGGTCACGGGAGAGACTAAGGTGTTAAACACCTCAAAGGCGTTATATACTTGTTACAGACAGTGCCTACCCAGTATTTTACAAAACGCCTTTCCACTATTTTATGTAACGCCTTTGAGATATTTAACACATTAGTCTCTCTCGTGACCATGATTGCTGTAAAGCAATCGAAATATCGGGAACCAAAATTCAAAATAAATCCGCGAAATAATCCGAAAAGATAGTTTTATTTAAAATGTCCAATATTCGCGTAAATCTAAGAAAGTATCAAATAATAAAGCTAAATAACTCAATAAAAATGTAAAACTAATTAAATGAATTTAACATAGCTAAGTATAGCGAGAACAAAAATGGCTACGTGAATTCACCAATAGTTGAATGTTCCCAACATAATTGACTAAGGCATTCTTTTTGCCATACCAGCAGTCTATCACTGCAGGGCAAAATCGACTGGACTAACATTCGGTTTACCGATTCCGTATGCACGATGTGAATGAGACTGAATATCTGAAAATGCATCTACTACGCCCTTGGGTATGAGCATTATTTCTAAGTTATGTTAACATATTATCTTGAAGTATACTTATATTGTAATTTCCGAATACTGTAAGAGGTTTTTAAAGTAATTTTAAAAGCTAGAGCTTGTGCCTGCGATTTTTAATGCTTTGATGCTACTAGAAAAGTAATAAGCTTATTTACAAAAATTTTACAAACGTCTGACTGATAAGAAGAGGAAGAAGGGGTTGGAGGGGGGAAAGAAAAATGTTAAAGATAGAGGTGATTTCCTTTCACTCACTCAAAATAAAATATTAATCGATTCAAAGTAAAATCGACATTTTCGCTTTTCAATTCCATCCACTCGAGTCAATTCAGCTTGATTTCTCCCTGTTTTATAAATGCATCTAAAATGCCTTCGGGCGCATTTGTGTCTGACTTTTCTACGTATTCCAATTTATTTATTTTAAAACGATAATACCCTTTTTTACTTTAGAAATAATTACGAAATTTAAGTTTTTGATGGTTAAACGTGAAGAATTCTTTCTATAAAGTGGATTTTAAATTAAAGTAGCCCAAGAGTTTCAAATTCACAAACACTATTGCAAGGATTTGAAGTTGATAAGTAAAAAAAAAAGTGTATTACTTACTTCTTAAATTTCAACCTTTAACTTGGGTAAAACATCTTGAATAATGAGCATCAAAACCAACTTTATATAACTTTGGATATAGTGTTACTAAATCTTTTAAATATTGAATACTTCCTTAGATTTACGTGAATATTTTATATTTTGAATAAACCTATCTTTTCGGATTTTTTGCGGATTTATTTTGATTTTTGGTTCCCAACATTTCGTATGCTTTACTGCAATCATTGTCATGGGAGAGACTAAGGCTTTAGACGTTTCAAGGATTATGATATACATATATGGTTGTTTCAAACAGTACAATATTTGTTAATTTTAATTTTATACCTTGTTTATAGTTTTAATACATTTTATAATCGAATATTGAAATATTATTTATTTAATTCATTGTATTGTTGGTTTTCATTTTCATTCATTATCCTTTATTTTTGAATTCATTTTGTAAATTGGTGGATAGGCACTATCTGCAATAATTATATAATTTTGAGACGCTTGAGACCTCTAAAACCTTAGTCTCTCCCGTTACTACGACAGCTGTAAAGCATTCGAAGCATTGAAAACCAAAAACGAAAATAAATCCGCGAAAAAAATCGAAAGAATAGTTTTATTCAAAATGTTAAATATTTAATTTAATCTTAGGAAACGTTATGAATCCAAGTCATCATATGAATCAGAAACGAGCTTAAAATTGCTTTACGACAAATTTTCCAACAAATTCGCTACATTTACTTTAAAACCTTATCAACTCGTCTGACGCTAAGCGCGCAATCGTAAAGCTTCTGGACATTTGCCAGCGCTGTTCTGCGGAATACGATAATTGTTATTCATATGATGGTATTGAGGAAAAAAGTTATCAACTATAAAAAGTCTTATTTTATTTTTAAGTAACCCAGTTTTAGTTAAGCTTAATTTATATTTATAATTCAAATAATTCATTCTTGCGTCTCAAATCTTCCCTTGAAAAATCAAAATTCCGTTCATCTGTATGATGTACATATGTATATGTGTGTACTGATATGAATCTACAGCTGCGTATGAGGCCCTTAAGTAATGACTGCTAAAAGTAAAAGTACAAACTAATACATCAAAATAGTATATTGATTAAAATAGTTTCTTTTTATGTTAATACAAATTACGAGGCGAGAGTACTAAAAATTGAATCGTACACCAAAAAACCTACGTTGCTAATGATATAATAATGATTTATATAATTTTTGCTTGCAATCAACAAATATACAGTCAACTATATAAATAAAAGCCTATCGAGCTTTAATGTTACGCGTAAAATCGCAAAGTACTGGACACCTGCCAGCCCAGTTTACACGCTACACGCCACTAATTACTGAGCGTGATAATATTGAGCAAAATGTTATCAACTCCGGTCAGCACTCAGGACCTTTATAACACCTGGCTTAAAGCCAACATTCCTTACATTGACTGTGTGGGAAATTACTTGTGTCAAAAAGCAAAAAAAAAAACGTTTAAAAACTCCAAGCTGAAAATCCGCAATTTTACGGAAACTGTGGCCAAAGCGCTCTATCAATAAATTACTTCGGCTATCAAATAGTTAAAGGAAGTTTTAAATTTATATTAAGCTAGGGAAACTAGATGATTAACCCTTATAAAGTGTAAGAGTACTACTTTATTTTCCACAAAGTCAATACATATTTTTGGGAATTATTTTGCGGATGGCTGGATGGATCTTTTCAAACTATCAGTAAAATTTAAAATTTAACTCTCCAATACTACAAATAGACTCTACACCCATACAATTGCTATAAACGATTTGCCTTCTCAAAATTTAATTAACAACAGGTGCTTGTATGGTCTCGTAAAACATTGTTTATTTGAATATTTCATGCCTATAAAGAACGATCAGCCAGGTACTAAGCAAATAATCGTAAATCTGGTCCTTCTCGTTAACGCTGCGCTGCACTTACTAATTGCCTCCAATGCGGCAATCAAGCTCTCTGCACGGAGCAATTGGTTTCTAATACTCTTCAATACCAAACTAACTTGAAAAGATTTTTAAAAGTACAATGTTACTCTAAAAATTATAATTTTTATTACATAAAAGTAAAACAATTCAAGCTGTCAAAATTGTACGTACTATATGCTTAGATTGCTTTTATATCCATTTTTAATGCTATAGATCAAATCCAATACATTATAACATTTTTAATTAGTATTTTAAATCTTGCATTTAAAGGGTCTTAAAGATAAAAAGCCAAATCTGTGACGAAGACGCAGATAAAGCCATAAGTCGTAGTTTCTCACAATATAGGGTAAGTCCGGGAGAGATGCCCACAAGGGAGAGACGCCTAATAAATTTAAAAATTAAATTAATTAATGTTGCGTGATTCGGAACGCGTCCATAATACGTCAGTCGACAGTCAATGTCAGTGTGGAAGTTTTTACACAAAGACATATTACTTATAATTAATATTTTGGTGTTAATTTGTAAAATAAGATAAGTGTAGTTAACTTTTACGTTAGAATATAATCTTTGAGATAGTTTGTAGTAATTTTTTTCCCTAAATTCTTTAGTTAAATAATATTAAATTGTTTCATAATGTAACATTGTGATCTTGTTTTGTTAACAATCCACCAATTTCTATTGTAAATGCTTTACGGTGTGTTCAGAGTCGATAGGCATCTCTCCCCAATGATCGGGAGAGATGACCTATAATATTTTGGGGTTAGATGCCCAGTATATTAATTGGTTCCCCCCCAACGTGCGTTCACCTTGTCGTGGTGGGGGAGCTCATTAGCGTTCGGCAGTTCATCCGGACGCTAATTAAGGCAGTGGTAGCCCAGTGGGTAACGCGCTCGCTTGGGAAAGCGAGTGAAGTGAGATCCTGGGTCTCGCACTTGTGATATTTTCATATGCGAATCATTTCAAACATGATTACCACTTGCCTTACGGTGAAGGAAAACATCGCGAGGAAACCTGCATATCTGAGAGAACCTAGCAAGTTTTCGAAAGACATTATGACGTCCGCCAACCCGCACTTGGCCAGCGTGGTGGATTATGGCCTAATCCATATCAACCATATGGACCTCTTGGTACTTCTGTGACGGCAGAGTGGATCGTGGGAGCAACCTTACGGTTGTTGTTGTCTGCTTCGGCAGACCTGCCGTCGGGATGCCCCATTAAGACGGGGGTGGTTTTGTTGGGTTTTAATGTGTAGTACTGGCTTTTCTAGCCGGTGAGTCCCACATAACCACCTGTACATCTACAGGTAGTATGTATAATAATAATAATAATAATGTCCTCCTGACCGATTCCGGCCACGGCGGCCAATCTCATTGAGACTAGCCAACTGCGCAGGAGATATTATAGTGCACAAATGTACGCGCAGACACAAGTGCACTCTCTATTCCTGTCACTCTCATACTCCGGTGGGACGACTACTCGACACGACCAGTGAGAGTTAAGGCGCAGGACCGACGGCTTTACGTGCTCTCCGAGGCACGGGGGTGAAACACCGCCAACTTCCCAACTCCGGGCTGTTACTGAGGCTTACTATACAGAAAGACTCAATAACTAAACTTGGCCCGACCCGGGACTCGAACCCAGGACCTCAGGATGTGCAGCCGTACATGCTAGCCACTACACCACCGAGGCAGTTAGGTAGTATGTATAAACGCATAAAAAAAAGATTTTTGCGTCACTAAACAAAGTACGTCTGATTATGCACTAATTACTCGTCCTATACCTATCCCTGACATCTTTAGGCAACTAACCCACATGCCTGGGTGAGATGCCTATTTTCCATTATTTTTAAAAACATTTTTTAATCTAGAATATATTGCACAATAGTTTCAAATTTAATCTGAATGGCATAAGTAAATATTGAATTAAAATAAACTATGTTTATTTTATGTAGTATCTTACACATATAATTAATATTGATCGTTTTTTAAAACTATAGGCAACTCTCCCGGACTTACCATAATACAATTTGAGGAAGATAATAAATGCTAGTTTGCAAGTATTTTATATGCAGAAATATTTTCTTTATATTTTTTTATCTAGAAAGTAAAACTACACTGACTTCAAAATTAAGTTAAAAGCAATGATTTCATGCATATAGAGCACTTTATTTTAATTTAAACTATACTCTATTTTAAAAAATAAATATGTCAATGTATGGTATAATAATACACATAAAAATAAATAGACAAAAACACCACTTTAATTCAGAATATTCTCCTTTTTAAGCCGATTATCGAACAATATTTATAGTTAAAAAAATACTTTTCATTAAATAATATACTCTTAATAATTCATATTAATCAAATCTTCGCTCTTTAATATTAATATATTAAAGGCACTTTAACTGCTAGTTCAAATCTTCTATGTGATACATCTCTCCCGATCATTAGGGAGAGATGTCTATCGACTCTGAACACACCCTAAAACATTTACAATACAATATGGTGGATTGTTAACAAAACAAGATCACAATGTAAAATTATGAAACAATTTAATACTATTTAACACAAAAATTGAGGAAAAAAAATTACTGCAAACTATCTCAAACATTATATTCTAACGTAAATATTAACTACACTTATCTAATTTTACAAATTTACATCCAAATATTAATTAAAAGTAATATATATTTGTGTAGAAATTTTCACACTGACATGAAACTTTCGACTGATGTATTATGGATGGGTTCTGGATCACGCAAAATTTTAGATTTTAATTTTTAAATTTAGTAGGCATCTCTCCCTTATAGGGTCTCTCCCGGACTTACCCTATATATATAGGTACAAACTAAACAGTTCTGAACTTTTCCATTTTCCAGCTGTTTGTTTGTTTTTTGGATATGCCCTATTTTTTTATACTTAAGCCACCCCTGACATACCCCCAACAAAAGAAAAAAGAATTGTTCAAATCGATCCAGCCATTTTTGAGTTTTAGCGAGACAAACAAACGACAATTGATTTCTATATTATATTATATATGTATAGATAAAATCTTAATTTCTTTCGTTTGTAATTTTATTTTTAATATTTTCTGACTAAAAGCCCTTTTTATTAGAGGGTATGTAGTTATTGCATGCTTTATTCTAAGAAAATGTGAAATGGACGTTTGCTTCAGACAATACGTACTGTTGGCTTGTGGCCAACTGTTACTAATTGCTTTGTAGTTGGACGGGTATTGTAAGTCAAAATGTTTGAAATTTAGTTATCTTGCAGTCAAAAAGAAGTTTTAAAATTTTATTTTTCAAACAACAAAATGAAACCTAAAATAAATAATAAATAAATATGTTGGGACATTAACACACAGCACCACCTAGTTTCATGGTAAGCTACGAGACTTGTGTTATGGATACCAGATAGTTGATAAACGAAACATATATAACTTTAAATACATATATATTATAAATATAAACACCCATGACTAGAGTACAAACATTCGTGCTGATCACACAAATGGATGCCCCCAGCGGAACTCGAACCCGCTACCTCTGGCACAGCAAGTAGAGTCGCTACAAACTGAGCCAAACGTGTCGTCAAAAATCTAGTGACACAGACACATAGTTGACAGTAAGGAATACAGTTCTCGAAGTTTATAGTTTACTCAGTACTGTACTTAGACTACAGTACAATGAAAGTGAGATTATACTCTCTAGGAGGTCTGTATCTGGAACTCCATTATCTTGCATATTCCTAATTTTTTTTTACATAACTGCACACCAATAATGGATTACAATTTTAATATGTTTAGAAGAACTTCGAAGAACAAAAATGATTGTATAGTAACATTATGCATTACAAAGGAATATAATAATAAACTAGCAACTCACCCTCGCTCCGATCGGGTTCGTCCCTACTTACGTTTTAACGTTTAGTATAGATTTCTCAAAGATGAGATATTTTCCCGCAGTAAAAAGTATCCTATATGATAACCCGGATAAACAACTATCATCATACCAAATTTCATCAAAATCCCTCCAGTGGTTTTTCCGTAATACAGTAACAGGCAGACAGACAGACAGACAAAAATTCTAAAAACTATAGATTCGGCGTCTGTGTAAATAATAATGTCTATTTCAATAAGATTTTTCAGAAAATATTTAATGTACAGATTCGGCTTGGTTACAATTTTATTACATGTAATAGATTAGTATTGAAAAAACTTAAAACAGTCGTAATATCACTTAACGATTTGATTTAAAAGTTATTTTAAGCTAATTACGATAGAGTTTATTATGCAAATATATTCCATTATCAACAGTATGGTTTTAAAACTGATGGGGGAAATTTTGCAATTACATTATAGTGAATTTATTTTTTATCTTATAAATTACTTTGGCTCTGATTTTTGACTTTTGAATTCGTTAAACTTGAAATCGATTAAAATACAAATTTAAAAAATGTGTGTTTTAATTTATTAAAGTAAAAATACGTCAAGAACAAGTCGATTTACACTCTGAGGAAAAATATGTTCGTTTTTGTTGCGTATTTACTTATAATTATAATGAATAGCGGTTTCACAATTTCAATTATTTTTTACTTTACATCAACGGGTCAACACGGGTCCGGGTCAACGTATAGGATACTTTTAACTGCGGGAAAATATCTTGTCTCTGAGAAATATATACTAAGCGTTAAAACGTAACGAACTCGAGCGGAGCAAGGGTGAGTCGCTAGTTTCAAAATAAAAAGCACACGTTTTAATAGGTTGACATTTTATGTACGTACATAATATACATTATTTTATTTTTGTGTATAATCCGAAGGTTTTACTTTTGAAACGTTCTAGGCATTTACAACAAAAAAAATATTTTTTCACTAAGAAAGTCGAATTAATTTACAAAATTTTAATAAAAACGTTGTGCATACCATAGCATGATACCGCTTATTCTATTAGAAACGTATTAGAACTATATGCAGCTTAAACTTAATGACTCCAACAAATGTGCTATTACGTGAGTTTATATCGCGCTGGTATCCGAAACATTGTAAAGTTTTAGATTAAAACTATAAAACGTACTTTCAACATACTATGAAAGTTTCTTTTACTTTTTATTATAAAAGAAAGTGTAAGTATTTATTTCAAGCTAATAGATACTAAATGAAATTTATATTTTAATCTGTTTTATTTTATATAAAATAAGTTAAAAAAATTATAAAGCTCCGCTGGGTTCTTTTCGGTAGGTCTTTTCCGAGCATTTTTGTCCGAATAGTTTTTTCTTTTTTTTGTTTATCAAAGACTGTAGCACAGTATTTGATAAACAAAGGGTTTAATAAAGACCATACTATAATACCAAATTGAATAAAGAATTTTAAATTTTTGTCTTATAAATAAACACGTCAGTCAGTCTGTTAATCAGTCTTCCGCCACTAACATTGAGAACAGTTCAATCGAATTTAACGACGCTTTTACTAATAAATAGAATTTCTTTACAAAATTATACAAGATTGGGAAACTCTAAGTAATAATATTTATTTTATAGCTTATTAGTGTTAAGTAATTTTTAAAATCCTTTATTCTTGCACGGATGTTTATGTTTTATATAACTTCTAATTCAGTGAACAACATAATTTCTAGCGAAAATTTAATAAAAACTTATCAATAAAAATGTGAATTGCTTTAAGAACAATGTACTGCATTTTTAATATTCTGCTCTGAAAGCTCAGTTAAACTATTGATCGGTCCTGTATAAAGGCAAACAAGAGGCAAGAGCGTATTCTTACAAATTGCCGGTATTCAGCTGACGTAAGAGAACCCTCCCATGAGAACGTAAATTGCCCATGAAACATTCACGTCTAGCTGTCTGACATCGATGCCATGACACATAGTCATATTTTATTTTTTAAAGTCTCCCTAACCGAGGGATCTTTCTACTGTATAAAATCGCTATGTGATTTCCTCGATAGAAGTATACAATAATTAAATGTTTGGAATTTATCCATATTCTAAATAAACTTGGCCTAAATTACTCTTAAGATACGCTTTTCTGTAGTATACAAGGATAAATTATTCAGATTTCGGAAAAGACTGATAACAAAACAATATACAAAACAAAATTTGTTTGATTCTTTCTTTGAAA
Organism: Fabriciana adippe; assembly: GCA_905404265.1. Classification (NCBI taxonomy): domain Eukaryota; kingdom Metazoa; phylum Arthropoda; class Insecta; order Lepidoptera; family Nymphalidae; genus Fabriciana; species Fabriciana adippe. The sequence continues at coordinate 3,678,767 of FR989993.1, forward strand.
TAACTTATCACTTATCAATTTTGAAAATACTTCATGGATTGTAAAAGCTAAATTTCAAAGCGTTATGCTAGAAATGCGTATCATCTCCGTAGTCATAGCTTTCTTACTTAACTTACTCTCTCCAAAAAAAAACCGGCTTCAAAATCACTCCAAAGTACTTTTCCCATCCTTAGGGATACATCCTTCAGTTATAACTATTTATAAAAAAAAATATTATGAATACACGAAAATAATACCTAATTATAATTAGTACCTATTCTTCTTTAGAGTCGGCCAAAAATACTACACAAAATGTTGCATTTTCACACAAAATAACAATAATAAAAAAGTTTCAATAAATATATAGAGGTAAAGCCTCTGTCGCTTTACTACTAGAGCGGATAATATTATAAGGGGATATTATTATGTATCTTTTACACCATAGCGTTATGGAAATGGCTTTAAAGGGACCTTCCGCCTTCCACATCCAATACTCCATGAAGATAAAAGGATAAACGTGTATTTTATATTTATGAAAAGAAAGCCTTTGTATTTCGTTTTAATAAGCAAAACTTTCTATATATAGCTTGGCCGTATTTATCCTGCAAGGATGACATGGAAAGTAAACTGTCGTTTCGAATATAAACACTTTTTAACGTGATGATAAAATGTTCGTTTAGAGTTGGCTACCGAAATGGTGGTTTAGTCTTAACTCATTATGATGTTATGTGTTATGCAAACATTAGTTCTGTTTAGTGAATCTCATACATAACTATTTCTGAAACAAAATCATGTAATATATTTAAACGAGCAATTCTTGTATATATCTTTATTTATTTATACCAGCGATCTCGGAAACGGCTCTAAAGATTTCACTAAAATTTGGTATGTGGGGATTTTCGGGGGCGAAAAATCGATCTAGATTAGTCTCATGTCTGAGAAAACGCGTCTTTTCGAGTTTTCATGCGGTTTTCTTTTGCATTATTCTACGCAGAATATGCTCGATAATTTCTTACACTCATGCATAAGTATCGTGGTCAAGCGACCGAAATGCAAGATTAACAATCATAGGTGTGTCCGAGTTCATATCACGATCGGATACAAAGTTTTACTTTTTTTTTGTATTTATTCAAGTTTCTACTTTTTTTATCTAAAAATACTATATAACAAAAAGAACTCCGAGCGGAGCTCGATCGCCCAGGTACTTATTTTTTAAATATCACGTCCACGTACTACATCAAATAGATGCGCTCTCTAAAGTCGGAAAAACATATACAGGTTATTATACCATCTGCTTTAGACGGCGGAAAATTTTTCTATGATTTACAATCTCCTTCTCTTATAAGGAGGCTATAAAACAGTCCCCTGTCAAACCCAAGCTGCGGTGAAATCGAGTGGTAATGCTCAACAAATATTTGGAGGGCCAAATGCCTGAATTGTTCTCAATACAAGACATTTATTTATGAATGTGAGTTTCTTGGCGCTGATTGAAGTGTCACTACTAGAAATTGGACGCTTGAATAGGTTGTCGAAATTGAGATTGATGTATTGAAAGATTTATTGGAAAATATACACAAAAGTTTAGGTAATTTTCACGTTTAATTATTAGATGATTACTTATAAATGTTTGAGAGTGATTAATTTTAGTAATTATTTGTTTCGCGGATTTATTTTGATTTTTGGTTTCCGATGTTTCGAATGCTTTACAGCGATCATGGTCACGGGAGAGACTAGAGTTTTAGACGTCTCAAAGGCGTTCCATATATCCTTGTAGTATTAAAGTTTTATTTAAAATGTCACAATATTCGCGTGAATCTAATAAAGTATTAATTATTTGTTTGTTTATATAATTTATGATTACTTTATTCTAATGTTAACACCTCAGAAGTTAAATAAAGTAAAAAAAAAATATGGATGTGTTGTATGGCAATCATTAACTTAGAATTTTTGGAGAAAGTACCACTTATTTATTGACCCATCCCTCCCCACACTTTTTGTTACATTACATAAAATACTAGCGGCTCACCCTTGCTTCGCTCGGGTTCGTCGCTAGGAACGTTTTAAATAGATATTTAAAATAGTTATTTGCCAGCGTTAGCCATATAAATTAAGTTTTTTTTTCTGATGTGTAATACTTATTATCGTATTCCAGACTTAGAGAAATCCAAAAAATCAAATGTCATAAAAATTGGTCCAGCCGTTCTTGAGTTACAAATGGTGTAACTAACACGACTTTGTTTTATATATATATATATATATATATATATATATATATATATATATATATATATATATATATATATATATATATAGATTTATCTCAAGCAAACAAATTAAATATATTTTAATGCTGCGGTTGAGTACTTTTATTAACCACGTCGTATGCTTTTTTTCACCTTTATACTGCAAGCAACAAAACATACAAAATATTGAATGATATAATATAGTGTACATATTTCATATTAGAGTACTAATTAATTATCACTAAATGGACATAAATCAATTGATTTAATGCACCCTTGAAGTAAAATACTTGATTTAGAGAATTGCAGCCATTCAGCCGCATATATTCCTTTTGCCTCTTTGTCCTGACAACGTAATATATGTTTGCTGTCAGATAAATAAACTAAAGCTTTATAAATATTAATAAACCTATGCATCATGTCCTGTCATGTAATCCGGTGCCTACAATAGTGTCTGATTGTGTCTCTTGAGACAAGTAAATAAGCGGTCGTACAGTCGACAGCGACGATTAGATCAAGCCGCGGCGCACGTATTATATTGGATAAACGTCAAACTTGACGTATGGCGTAGAATACGACATCGAATTGTATTGTGTGGTACAAGCTAATGTATTTACTGTCAAAATAAGTATATCATTCGATTGTTACCAAGTCAAAATTTAATGAAAACTCAATAGTTATAGCTTTCTCTGAAAATCAAAAGAGAATTATTAATAACAGCCGTTAGTGTTAATTATATTATTTATTTTAAATTTTAACAAGAAAGATATATACAATATACAGTGATTGTTTATTTTTTTTTAAGACATAACTTCTGATAATTCAAAAATACATACTATATACATATGTACATATGTAAGTATATAAATATTCGTAACACAAATACAAACCACGAGTCTTGCAACACTATGATTTTTATAGGCGATTCTTTTTTCAAAATTCTTAATTACCACTCACTAATATGATAAGAGAACACAGGGGACATTCGTACTTAGAAATGAAAAGTTAAAAGGGCTGAAATATATATTCAAATTCAAAAAAAAATGCATACAGTTCAACTAGCACAGAGGGCAGTGTGTCATCAAATTTTGTTAGTTTAGCTTTTGTACTCGTATTCCTTTAGAGCTCATTTTGGAATGTAAAGCTTTCTAAATATATTTTCTTATAAATTGTTAATAATATTTAAGTTCTCTAAGCTATTTAAAATAAATAAAGTAATTTAAAAAAAACTGCTTAGAAACAAAAAAGTAATTCTTTAAAGCTCGCTTAAATCTTACAACTTATATAAATTAAACAAGCCATACTATTGTATAACATCTATGAAACAAATCATTCAAAAACTTTATTCAATTACATATGATACATTTTATCTTAAAATCCCTTATTGTTAAATAAAATAAATTATTAGAAATACGTACGTGATTAAGTATCCAAATATGATTCATCTCAAAGCATTGCACTTTTAAAATAGTGCTAGGTAGGTTTTTGTGATGCAATCGTATCTTTTATTTGTCAAAAGATTTTTCCTTATACGAACTTAACTAAACACTAGTCATTTATATATATTAAACATAATTTCCTTATTTATGTCCTAAAATACGAGACCAACTCAAAACAAGTGGTCCGTCTAAATTGTAACCATTCGCACTCATTAACTAAACACTTAAAGTAATCACAGAAAATAGAAACAAAGGCGACCATTCACGATGAAAGTAATTCATTTTAGTGAAAGCATTGTTCAACAAAAATGGGTCACCATATTTTTGCCCTGTATTTGTATTGTGGGTTTTGACATTTTAATTTACGAGAAATATTTTATGTAAGTCATCCCGTTTTAATGCCAAGGATAAAGCTATCTTGTCGTCAACCGAACCGAATCGAATTATCAGACTTCTCTATTATATTACGCTGTACATCGTAGAATGACTGTCAATATAGTAATTCTGGCAAATACATTTCTAACAGATTAAATGTTTTATTCGATGGCCTGAAAATGTATTGTAGTATACATACTATTTAATGTGTAGAGATGTAAAAAATAACGCAGTGTTCATTGCTATATCCTCCGAAATTTTTACGAAACGTTTTCTCCGAAAATGATACGCATACTCGTAATTAGATTGGATGAAATTATTACTAATTACCGCGACAAATCCGTTCAGCACTATATTACACTATATTACCTATAATCAGCTAATTCATCCGCGTGGTTTTATTATTATTTTTAACCACTTTTGTCTCTCTCTCTCTCTCTCTCTCTCTGTCTCTCTCGCTCTAAAAAAGTTAAAAGCGTGATTATTTAATAATATTTTTTAACATATATATATATATATATATATATATATATATAATATATAATATATATATATATATATATATATACTATTAAATACATAATTTATATATTGAATTTCAGAATTTTGAAATTTCCTTATTATTTACGCTGCAACGGATCTATGGATTGAGTATGTATGACGTATGACACAAAAGCTAATTTTAATTGACACATCTATATCGTAGCCGTGGGCAAAGTGAAACAATACACCTAATTGTCGTTCACAATCCGTTTTAATGGCAGCCGTCTCGCTAATTACATTCGAGATTGAGACCGATTTGAGTCATATTAGAAATGTAAATCAGTCCACGAAATGAGTTCCCGGTTCCCTTAGTTCTAGAAAGTTAATTAGACAAGACTAAATTTTGCGCAGTCAAAAGATGAATGTGTTTAATTAATTATAATAATTAATTTGCTTGATAACTATTATAGCCTATGTTGACTAATCTATCGTAGAGCGGTAATATGACTTAATCAAATGAAATGATAAGCCTGAATTAGGTATATGTAACATAGATAATTTTCATTTAATAATATATTAATAGACGACACGTTTGGCTCAGTTTGTAGTAGCCTACTTGTTGTGCCAGCGGTCGCGGGTTCGAGTCCCGCTTGGGGCATTCGTTTGTGTGATGAACACAAATGTTTGTACTGCAGTCATGAGTGTTTATATTTATAATATGTATGTTTTTAAAGTTATATATAGACAGACAGACAAAATATCTATAAACTATAGATTCGACCTCTGTATCGATAATAATGTCTATTAAATTAGATTTTCCAAAAAATATTTAATGTAGGTACAGATTCGGCTTAGTTACCGCTAGTAGAGCCGCTAGTTGAAAATATTTATAGTATTTTGAGTTTCGTCTCGTCGTATGTCTACACCCTAAGTTCGTATGGAAACTAAACTCTATTGTTGGCGAAAGTAAATTTTGTCGTGAATGGAAATGAAAATTTTAAGCTCAACCGTACTTTACGACATAGCTATATTTCATCTAAGCAATTTCTATGCTTCGGAGACTATTACAGCCCCATAAACAAAGAATTATATTCAAAGTTTATGGGAACATAAACTACAATTAAAATTACTATTTTAATGTTCTTTTTTAATATTTACGTTATTTTTTTTTATTTCAGTATTTTAGATACTGAAATAAAAAAACGGTTGTCTACCATCGGGTCAAAACCAAAACAGCTACAGGATATATAAGGCTGTTAACTGTTGATATTTAAATGGGAATAAAACTTGTGTTATTCACAATATGTATTTATTGTTACATATATATTAGACAACACTGACAACTGACAGGCAAAGGAATAATAATTGAATCGAAAAAGTGTCCAACCTTAAATACCATTTTTGAATCTATATTTTTATTTTTTTACCAATATAAGAATAACGTTTGCGTTCCTAATACTTAACATTAACAATTTAAAAAAAAAGCTGTAATGTTTTTCGTAGCCTGTATTTTCTATATTAATAATGTTATATCTTTCAGTTCACTCTTGGACATAAACCTCCCCCATAAAATGCAATGCAGCAGTGGACGGCAATAAACTAAAAAATGTCGTATTATTAGTTTTGTAATAAGTCTTAACCTATAAAATAAACATCTTTTAGGATTGCTCTATTTTTTCTATCGTAAAAATACCACTACATACTCGTACATAGTGTAAAGGATTTGTAGTAGTAAAGTAAAACAGCAATCATTGTTTTCGATTATCGATTAACAGTATAGATACAGAGGCCTAATCTATTACTGTCTGTAACCACATCATAGGAAAACCACTGGATGGGAGGTTTTGGTCAGAAGGTGTCGCCATATGAAAAAAATAATGATTAGAATTATTATTAATCTATTCGCGGCCCCGTGTTTTTCAAATAAAAATATTGGCAATTTTTTTAACGATTTCGCTGAAATCTGGTATGTGGGGTTTTCGGGGGCGAAAAATCAATCTAGATTAGTCTTATATCTGGAAAGACGCGTGTTTTCGAATTTTCATGCGGTTTTCTTTCCCATTATTCCACGCAAAATATAGTCGATAATTTCTTACACTCGGGCCTAAGCTTCGTCGTCAAGCAGCCAAGGCGCAAGATAGATAATCCTATATGTCCGGGATCGAATCCCGGTCGGGATACAAAGGATTTGCTTTTGTTTTTTTTTGCATTTATTCAAGTTTTAGGTTTGTTTTATGTAAAAAATACGATATAACAAAAAAGAACTCCGAGCGAAGCTCGGTCGCCCAGGTACTATCAAATTAAAAGAGGAACGATTATGGCATTGCCACGCACATCCATTTTTTTTATCAAATCTTGTGGTGCACAATGAATCTGATCTACATAAATAAGTAGGTAAAATCTAAAATTTTGGTTTTTAATATTACTATCTATTAGTAAAACAATTATTAAAATTAGTTCAGCAATTTGAGAGTTTATCGCCTACAAACAAATAAATATTTCGTCAATGTAAGATTAGTGATAGACTAAATAGAAAAAATGTTAAAACGGATTGCAATATTACGATATTAAATTTAAGATTAAAGAAGGATAATATGTGGTATTGCCAATCATCGTAATTCTTTGTCAATCTTGACGCAATAAAACTGGTATATATATATACATACATATATTATGTATGTATGTATATGTAAAACTTAAAAATTTAGGTTTCTTAATAGTAAAAGGTCCTATTGAAAAAAACATAGCACAATATTATTTTGTATGGTCCTCTTAGTACGAGTATACTCATACTCCTGAACAATATTTTTTTCTCGTTGCTAAGATGCTACATTAACCCATGACTCATGTCAAATTACCTGATAACAAAATGTCATTCGTTCAGCTATCGGAGGAATACGAATCAAAAGAATATATTTTTTATATTCTTTCGATGTTCTTATCTCTATGTATAACTGTCCCTACGATAGCAGAAATATTCTACTAATTTACAATATTATTTGTAAAATTAATGAATCTCTATGTATTTTTATAATAAAGTGATTTTATATGAAGAATATAATTATATGATACTGTTACTTTTATTATAATTATATTTTATATACTAGCGACTCACGCTCGCTTCGCTCGCGTTCGTCCCTAGGTACGTTTTTACGGTTAGCTATGTTTATACAAAAATAGTAGCTTGCTACTCCTAAGATATTCATTTAAATTATATAGCGATTTACCCTCGCTTTGCTCGGGTGCGTACGCTGTACGCGGATTTTGTTCACAATTTCATAGGTTTTAATTTTTTTTCGCGGAACCCTGATTCTTTTTCTAAAATAAAAGTAGCCTAAGTTACTCCTTATAACATCAGCTATCTGCCAGTGAAAGTCCCGTTAAAATCGGTCCAGCCGTTTCGGAGATTAGCCGGAACAAGCAAACAGACAGACAGACAGACAGACAGACAAAAATTGTAAAAAATGTTGTTTTGGTATATGTACCGTGTATACATCCATATGCATTTAGTAAAAAGCGGTTATTTTAATATTACAAACAGACACTCCAATTTTATTTATCTGTATAGATAAAGGTGTCTATACAAACACCAATATATAAGATCTCTTCTAGAGATAAGTGCGCCTTTGCAAACAAAAAATGTATTTTAATTACTGTATTTATTTTTAAGTGCAATAAAGGATACTATATAAAGTCACTTTATTATAAAAAATACATAGTGGTTCATCAATTATAAATATACATATGTATCTAAATCTCAATCTCGCCATTATTTGGGAAAACTAAGTAAAAATTCAAATGGAAAATTATTTTACAGGCCTTATAATATTACATATCAAACGTCAACAATGGAGATGACGTCGGTCTATTGTCATATTGTCCGGCGAACGTGTGCTAGGTACCTACTGAATATTATTAATAATTTCACCAGAAATCCCTCGAGGCTACATCATTTATTACAAGAAATATGTATTATGTATATTTATTCAAACCTATTATAAAGAAATTGTATAGGATTTCTCAGAGCATTTTATTATAATTTGGATAATTTGGCATTTATTTTCATGCTATTCAATTTTCGAGGGGGTTTACAAAGAATTATTATGATTTCTAAAATAAGATTTATATTTTCCCTCTACATCTAAAATAAACAAATACAAATTTAAATTATATTAAACTAAATGTTAAATTCAATTGAAATTGCTACAAATGGCAAATAAAAAATATTTCAACCTTTGTAATCTATACATATAATAAAGTTGTAACTGAGCCGAATCTGTTCATTAGTTTTTTTTTTTAAACCTTATTGAAATAGACTTTATTATCGATACAAAAGCCGAATCTATAGTTTTTACAATTTTTGTCTGTCTGTCTGTCTGTCTCTTACCGCATCACGAGAAAACCACTGGACAGATTTTGATGAAATTTGGTATGATGATAGCTGGTTATTCGGGTCAACATGTAGGATACTTTTTACTGCGGGAAAATATCTCATCTCTAAGCTAAACGTTAAAACGTAACTAGAGACGAACCCGAGCGGAGCGAGAGTGAGTTGTTAGTTTAACTATAAATTCTCACTTTTAAATAGTAATGAAGCTTGTTCCATTTTCACACAGAATTATAATCTGAAAAAGAATTTGAAATAGATAAAAATTGAAAACATTTAAAGTGCGTTCGAATCAAGGGTATCGCACCTCTGGCGTTTTCATATACGAATTATTCTCAACATCACTCGCCATATGGTAAAGGAAAACATTGTGGGGATGTATCATGTATCATGCCTGTCTAAGAGAACCTAATAGTTTTCGGAAGACATGTAAAGATCATTAGCCCGCAATTGGCCAAAGTGGTAGAATATCTTCTTGACAAGAAAAGTTTGTGTTCAACAGTATGAGTAGTTAAAACAAGTGTGAGTCGAACTCCCATACAAAGGGTTCCGTACCATAATCGATTTTTTTTATTTTGCATGGCAGCCATTTTGTTATTTTTTTTATTATTTACTGTTATAGCGGCAATAATAATACACACTCTGTGAAAATTTCAACTCTCTACCTATTACAGTTCTTGAGATACAGCACTCTGACAGACAGACGGACGGATAGCGGAGGCGAGGCTTAGTAATAGGGTTCCGTTGGCACTCTTCGGGTACCGAACCCGAAAATCGAACCTCGATTAGAGCCAAATGTAGTTATTGAATTTTTCTGTCAAGACAATGTTAGTAAGAGCCCGAAATTGAGAAGTTGCCGGTGTTTCGTCCCCGTGTATCGATTAGTGTATCTGACGGTAAGTGGCTATTGTCGCTCATAGACATCTGCAACATAAGAGAAGTTGCGAATACGTAGCCGCATGACGATTATTAAATTATTTTTTAAGAGAAATGACGACACGACTCATATAGATATATTATAGCGCTCAGGGAAATCCTCAGGAGGAAGATAGTTATTCACGTGCGAGGTAAAAATGAACATACATTTGTGGGATGCTTGATTATAAACTCTGAAAGTTGTAAGATTGATAATAACTATAATAATTATTATTTCATCTTTTTATAAAAATGCAGAAAGACTTATGGACAGGACAAAATTATAATATTTGGCCAAAAAATAATATTTATACAAAAATGGGTTCAAATATGATAGTGACACATAGTGTCGAGCAACTTTAAAATGCCTATCTTGATCGTTTTTTGAGATATTTATATATGAGATCTTAAAAATATTTATTTTATTTTTAACTTAAATTTTGATTTATATCATCTTACACATTAAAATTCTCCATTTACATTCATAACTCTGCTCCTTCCAAAATAAATACACCGTCAGGTCCTATCACTGACATAAAAAATATATGTGATCATTTTAACAATTACTTTGCGACAATTGGTTCGATACTAGCAAACCAAATGAATAATCTACATCCCACTAAGAATCTATCTAGACTGCTTTCAAATTCGAAAAAAATTATACGGGAGAACTGCGTACTCTAGCTGCAACTACGGAAACGGAAATTAGTAAGATAATTGACAATCTCGATACAAATACTAGTACCGGTCTGGATGGCATAAGCTGTAAGACTGTAAAATGTTTAAAAAACTTAATAGTACCAAAATTGACTATTTGTATTAATCACTGCTTGCAACATGGTTATTTTCCAGATTCCCTAAAGTTAGCAAAAGTTTGTCCTATCTATAAGGCAGGTTCAAAATCAGACACTGGAAACTACCGCCCCATCTCAGTTCTCCCTATACTCTCAAAAATTTATGAAAAAGTCATTCACAATCGGCTTTATACATATTTAGAAAGCATTAACTTTTTATCTAACAACCAGTTTGGTTTTCGCGCTAAATGTAATACTCTTACGGCCACTACTGATCTAGTCACAAACTTAAGGAACAATATAGACAAAAAACAAATAGGACTAGGCGTCTTTATTGACTTGAAAAAGGCATTTGACACTATAAGCCATGACTTACTTCTTAAAAAGCTACATAGTATAGGAATCACACATGCTGCTTATGACATCTTTCGTTCTTACCTATCCAATAGGTACCAAGTAGTCCAAGTAGTAATTGGCGAAGTGCAGAGTAGCCGCGAAATTCTAACATTCGGCATACCACAAGGGTCAATTCTTGGCCCACTGTTGTTCCTAATTTATATAAATGATATCGATGACCTAAATCTAAAGGGTGATATCACATTATATGCTGATGACACCAGTTTATTTTACTTTAGTGAAATTAAACCCATAATTAGCCAAGCACAACAAGACTTGAATTGTCTTAATCAATGGTTTCAAGAAAATTTACTCACTATTAATATAAGTAAAACGAATTATATAATATTTAGCACTAAAAACAAAAAAATTGATAACCATCTGCCTTTATGCATTAATAAAGAACCATTAACGAGAGTTTATTCAGAAAAGTACTTAGGCTTATATATAGATCATCGTCTTTCGTGGGATATACATATTGATAAGTTATGTTCAAAAATATCCACCCTAATAGCAAGACTTAGAGGCACAGTTCGTTGTTACCCAAAATCTATTAGATATCTTATATACAATTTAATGGTAAAACCTCACTTTGAGTATCTAATTGAAATTTGGGGAACTTCTGCTAGAACCAACCTAAAAGCTTTACAAATAAAACAAAACAAAATTATTAAAAAGCAGTGGTAGCCCAGTGGTAACACGCTCGCTTGGGAAACCGAGTAAAGCGGGTTCAAATCCCGGGTCTCGCACCTCTGATATTTTCATGTGTGAATCATTTCTAACATGATTACCACTTGCCTTACGGTGAAGGAAAACATCGTGAGGAAACCTGCATGTCTGAGAGAACCTAGCAAGTTTTCGAAAGACATGTGAAGTCCGCCAATCCGCACTTGGCCAGCGTGGTGGACTATGGTCTGATCCCCCTCATATTGAAGGGAGGCCCGTGCCCAGCAGTGGGACGTGAAAAAGGCTAAATACATACAAAATTATTAAACTACTTTTCCACTATAACTATCTTACTCCAACTGAGAAAGTGTATAAAGAAACAGGGCTAATGACCATATCATATACTAATGACCATTTTGAATAAAAATATTAACACAAAACTATCATTTACAAAAATAGGACAAACACAAAAACGTATAACTAAAGGGAAGAATAACATTTATTTAATAAAACCTAGAACCAATTACGGTAAAAGAAGCTTACTATACGAAGGAGCACAGTTATATAATACCTTACCAAATAATATTAAAGAAATTCAATCTTTCACTTTATTCAAAAAAACACTGAAGTACCACATCTTAAATGAATTTTCAAGACACTAAAATAGTTGAACCTAATATATACATTTTGCTTTAATACTTTCCTACTATAATTTTTTATTGTGCAAATATTGATTAATATCTTGGTTTAAATATTTTTTATACAAAAATCAACTAACTAATAAGTGTTTACATAAATTGCTATCTAATTGCAGTCGCTAAGGCAATACGTAATGATGCATGATGTTCTTGTATACCCACATTATTGTAACCGATGAATGTATTTTCTGTAGTTTTACATTTTTGTGTACCGCCCGTATGCTTGTATTTACTATTAAGATGTATCTTGTTTTCTCAAATACTTAAGTGAATTGTATTCTTTTTTTGAGAAATAAATTCATAAACCGTAAAAACTAGATATCATAAAAAAAATTGAAATCACAAAAAATCCAAATATCAGTCTGAAAATTTAGCATGAATAACAATATAAAAACATAAAGAAGTAATCGTTGTGGTAAAATTTTAATAGTATTAGTAAGTAGTTAGTAAGTACTACCGTTTCAATGAGCTTACATTCAAAACTTTTATAGACAGCGTGTTCAACTTGTCGGTTGAATTACAAAGTTTGAAACATAGTGTAGCGTTAGCATATTAATCGTTTTAAACTAGCACATAGCAATTAGGCATTCTGTTTATTTTATTAATATACCATTCTATATTTCTTTATTTTCGTTGCCATTTATACATATCATGTAAAATTTTCGTAAAATCGTAAATAAAAGAAAATAATCATCATCATCATATCATCATCATAGATATATACATACATATAATAAATTTGTAACAGATCGCTGTCTGTACATGCAAGTGTATTTAATAAAAACTATTGTTGAGGGTCTTTTTAACGCAATAGAACCCAAAACAATGATTTTTATGATTTTTGTCTATTTGTCGGTTTGTTTGTGCGCGATAATCGCAGAAACGGCCTAACCAATTCGTATGCAGTTTTTTGTAATGTAGTATGGTAAGCTTCATATAACATTTAGTGTTTGTTTTATTTAAATCGGTTCATAAATACAAAATTTATATCAATTTAAACAATCACTCTGGGACGAGCACGAGCGAAGTGAGGGTGAATTACTAGTTAAATATATAATTACTAAAAAACAAACAAACAAATCTTAGAATAAATGTTTATATATATAGAATTAAAGTCATAAGTAACTATAAATAAAAGACTTAGGATTTTTTTATATAATAGTGTAAAAAAATAATAAATGCTTTTACATATTGTACAAGTAGGCCATTCGAACTTTCCACAACGTTCACATTTATTTACTCACTCACTTGAAAACCAATTCCATTGGAACGATAGCTGTACTCAGAAGTTAGGAGCTCGGATGAGTGTCGTATTAACAGAAATGGTGTATTTATCTGACTGGCCTCATTTGTCTAGGGGCTGGTCCTAAATTCGAGTCTCAGGTCAGGCAATACTTTCTTAGATTTACGCGAATATTTGACATTTTAAATAATTATTAATATTTAGCATTTTGAAAATAATTTTGTTAAATTGTGGGTAGGCACTGTCTTAACAAGTATATAAAGCCTTTGAGATGTCTAAAACCTTAGCCTCTCACGTGACCATGATTGCTGTAAAGCATTCGAAACGTCGGGAACCAAAAATCAAAATAAATCCGCGAAATATTCCGAAAAGATAGTTTTATTAAAAATCTCAGGTCAGGCTTAAAGATTTATTAGCGATTTAAAAAAAATTAAGTCAATGATGTTACAACCCTCGTACCTCAAAGCCCACGTAAATTCATATACTGCACTAGATTAATCTTTCTGTATATTATACTCTTCCTTCGTATATATGATTTCATTAAGATAAGTAGATAGGCCATAAATAAGATTCAGTGAAAAGGACAATATTATTATTAAGCCTTAATTTGCGAATTTAATATCCGTGAAGAAAGAATTATTTTAACGTCCTGCCTAAATGTGTTTATTATAGACTATAACTAAAACTTATTTTACTTCAAAGAAGCAAAATGAGAAAGGAGAACTCAGCCCTTGGCGTTTAAGCGTAAGTTTAAATCTGAGCAAAGCGAAAGCTCTTTTAGTTACTACTAGGGGCTCACCCTCGCTTCGCTCGGGTTCGCCTCTAGACAAACAAATACAAATCTATCCCACGGGAACCGTATATTTTCTGGGATAAAAAGTAGCCTATTTGTTATTCTGATGTATGAACTTTATTATTGTAAAGTTTTATTAAAATCCAATCAGTAGTTTTTGTGTACTAAGCTGTATAAGTTACTATAGCTTTTTAACTATCCCACGGGAACTCTTTAATTTTTCGGGATAAAAGGTATCCAAAATGTTGACTGAGGATATAAGGTACCACCATGGAAAATTTCATTTAAATCGGTCCAACAGTTTCAAACAACAAGGCAAACAGACAGAGAAACAAAAAAATTGAAAAAAATCTGGATTTGTTCTATTGCTCTTCTTACATCCCCCTAACTCGGTTTTTAGCATTTTTTTCTACGTACAGACATTCGACCTCTACAATTTTATTATAGTATAGATTATTATCAGAAATTATATAAAAATAAATCTAGTATAATCAAAATCTTATAAATTAATATAAATCTGGGATTGACTCGTTCATTAAATATTTAATGAGCTTTACAGAACCTAGTCATACTAAAAGCTATTTAAACCCTTTGAGCTACATCAAAATTACGTGTCTAAAATCTATATTCAATATAATTTTCATTATAGAAAGCTATTTTAATCTACCTTTGTCATATTTAATGTTACATTAATATTTTATTGAAAACAATATTGATTTTCACATCGCTCGCACAATAAACGATTATAGTGGTATGTTTTATTTATTATAAAAATATATAATACTATACATATATAATACTTAACGTAAAGGCTCTACTTATGTAAGTATATGTATACATATATATAATATATAAAATATGAAAACAGAAAAAGGTGCTGATTGGTACTTGTCAATATTTGTGCTAATAAATAATTTTTTAAATTACATTTTATTATCATATTGTAAGTGATTTTTAAAAATCCACTTTTCCTGTATACTAATCTGAATCTTGAAAAATATTACATAACAAATGAGACAAAGGCAAATATCATAAAGAACCTGCACGATTAAAAGAGCTAACTACTTTTCGAAAATCTTGAGGTGAAACTTGCCAACAACATATGGCCAGAGAGGTGGCCTACAGGACCCTTCATATTGATAGCAACTCAAAGCCCTCTAGTAGTATTAAAATCGATAATATCATTATTATTTATATGTCTTTGGATATTAAGGAATCCAAGGACCTAGTCCTTTGTAATGCTAGCAGTTTCAATAAGTACTGAGCTTTTTACAGAACGAGGTGTAGTATCTGCTTAATAAAACCTATCGATTGTAGGTAATACATGTATCAAATAATGATTTTTTATCTACACTAATATTATAAATAGATCTGTAAGTTTGTAAGTTTGATTGGTCATGGTAACTCTAAAATTACTGATCCAATTAGAAAAATTCTTTTACTAATAAATAATATGTTGGAACATTAACACACAGCACCCTCTAGTTCCATGGTAAGCTACGAGGCTTGTGTTATGGATACCAGATAGTTGATACACTACACATATATAACTTTAAATACATACATATTATAAATATAAAAACCCATGACTGGAGTACAAACATTCGTGCGTCATTACAAACTGAACCAAAGGTGTCGTCAAAGAGGTCGTCATAGAAGGTAACATTACCGTTGAGTGCTATAGTCTATTTTTTATTTCGTTAAAAATGTGTTTTCTCTCAGAAATCATAATAACTTTAATTGAAGGTAGTAAAAAACTGACTGTTGAGTTGTTAACAGAGTGCACTGCTTAAACGGTAGAAAACAAAGCAATAACATGTATGGCAAAATAAAGTTAGGTAACTATTATTGCCTATTATATAGTCTTAATCGGATTACTACTTTATGCCTTTAATAAATGCGTAGATTGTATTTGTGTGACCTGGAGTCATATATGCATACTGCATAATCTACTGTTAGTGATAAAAGCTAAAAAGTGACACACTCTATCTATACAGATAAATAAAATTGGAGTGTCTGTTTGTAATATTAAAATAACAACTTTTTACTAAATGCATGTGGATGTATACACGGTACATATACCAAAACAACATTTTTTACAATTTTTGTCTGTCTGTCTGTTTGTTCCGGCTAATCTCTGAAACGGCTGAACCGATTTTGACGGGACTCTCACTGGCAGATAGCTGATGTAATAAGGAGAAACTTAGGCTACTTTTATTTTAGAAAAAAAAAATAGGGTCTCACGAAAAAAAATTAATTATAGTATGTTATTAAAAAAGGAAACAACCTATATAGTATATTATAAAAAATCTGTTAAAGATGCACCCGAGCGGAGTATGGGTAAGTAGCTAGTATTAAATAGTCAGTAACAGTCAGTCAGTTAGTAATAGTTAGCAGCAATTATGGATGACAAAGCGCTTTACTTAGTAAAAGCCTACTCACTTACCTTGGAAATGCCAAAGTTATATTCGGACAGGAATACCGAACACGTTATTATATCCTTGCTGTACTTATTGAAATCAATTGATTAATGGCTTTATCCTAACAACATGTATAATGTATACACAAAGCATAAAAACTGCCTTGCGTCTTATTTTCGATGAGAGAAGGGGAATACTTACTTTTAGTCGGTTCAGACGTTTCCATATGTAGTTTTTGTGATAGACTAATATTCCATGGAAATCAATCACATTATATTGGAGTTCAAGTTTTCGAAAGACATGTGAAGTCCGCCAATCCGCACTTGGCCAGCGTGGTGGACTATGGTCTTATCCCCCTCGTATTGAAGTGAGGCCCGTGCCCAGCAATGGGACGTTAAATAAAAAAGGGCTGAATACATATAGGAGTTAAATGGCCCTACAAACTATCTCTTAGCTAATAACCACGTCCGTATGTTGCTCCATTGCTATGCATAACTTATAAGAACGACAAGCCAATAAACACATTCGCATATTATTTACTATAGAAACAAAAGGAATAAGAAAATAAACATTAAAAGTTCTTAAACTCCTGTCTCCTTCCTTCTGTTTATGTAAAGCCTTCAATCTCTCAATTCGCTCATTGCAAACTACGTCTGCAGTAATACCTCTAAAGTCTGAACTGCAGCATAAAACATAGGCGTTCCTACGTAGGATTGAACTTTGTATGAATAATCAGGTAGCTTAGACGCGTATGTGTAATTACATTAAAAGTTTTTGAAGTTATACTTCTTTTGGGACGTCTGGAAAAAATTATAAGGGTAAAATTTTTACAATGCGCGCGCGTGTGCGCGGTGTCGACAGCCAAAAAGCGACATGATGAAGTTAGCTGAAAGCGACATGAAGTTAGCTGATAACTGTTTGTTGCCATGGTAACCGTTATTATTGTCTGACAAATGATATATAATATTATAGCTTTATATATATTCTACAAATATATCATTGTATTATACCTAATATGCCTTCTTTAAATATTGATTTGTTTTAATTTAATTGCGATATTTGCCAAAAAAGTTTTACTTTAACCGCGGGTAAAGATTACACGCAGCCTTTTTTTAAACACTAAATAATAATAATAATATTTTTATAAGTATTATATTTATGTAGGTATCATTATTACATATTTATCAGTTTTATGTAACAATTTCATGGATTTTTTTGTGTTCAGTGAGGAAAATTATTATAATTAGATCATAGTGATAAGGAAAAATGAATGAAAAACGAGGATATGGATTTGTTATGTTGGAAGAACATTTTTGGGTGGAAAAGGGTATTTATTATACTTATTATTTGTTATTTTTTACAAGCTTCATTTCGATAAGCTTAAGTTTTTTGACAATTTCGCAATTCATATTTCACTTTTTTTTTTGTTCTGTTACACCAAAGAAGTATAACTTCTTACGTACGTACGTACATAAGTATACACACAGTATTTTTTTTATTTATAGCCTTTGTTGAAACTTGCAAATTTTTTTTAATTCATAAGAAAGAAGTTATTTATACTATAACGTTATAATAACAAAATAAGAATTATAAATATGTGAGTAAATTGTTACATTCGTTTAACTTTTTATTTAGTCAGATTATAATTTTGTTGTCAAAATTGTGCGTCGTTGCAGCTTTCAATACTATGGGGACGATTTCTTCAGCGCTATTATGAAAGAACATTGATTTTGACTTTTGCTTGCTATACTATATTTTTATGTAATTTAAAATCATAAAAAAAAATCAAGTTTAGGGTAAAAGTAGTGTAAATGTAATATCAGAAATTAATTAATTTGACATTTTATGAATATTTCTTATTATGCTTCGCCACACTAAAAACTTTACGTTTATTCCTCCCTTTCTTAAATCAAGAAATCAATCTCATTTTCTTTAGTAAAATTCCCAGAACATTCTTGATAAAATAAAAAAGAATATGGCATCCCTAAAACCACCTGCTGTGCCTTTGATCCGCAGAAACAAATGATATCTACGGACGGACGTACGCACAATTAGTATTTCATATACTTATTTATATATAGGGGAAGTTGGGGTGACATTGTCCAAATAAGTTAGACCTTTGCGTATTTATATCTATGTACTTATTTGTATTACGATCTTTTATGAACAAACATACAATCAGCATTTTTCTTGTATAAAACCATCTAAACATAATAGTGGCTAAAATTTTCAATTGTTTGAGAAAGTCCTACCTTCCATAGATGTAGGTACATTTGACGTAACTTCTACAGAGCTTCTGACAATTTGGCTATCTTCAATTCAATTAATTCAAAAATTGTTCAATTTTTTATCTACATACATAAGTAGATAGAAAAGTTGAACAATTAGTTGTTAATTTGTCTTTTTAGTCAGTACTTAATTTGGTAATAAACATATTATGAGTATTTACGTAGCAAAATAATTTAAATTATAGGAAGAATTGTTGCACACATTACTTGAATTCCATTCCTAAAAGGCTTACAAAGGGTTTTTTGTGGAAAAACATTTTTCGTTCAACCTTTATCAACTTTTTAAATAAGTATAAAGACACAATTTTACATGGAAAATTAAAACAAAGCAACAGCTATAATCTATACATATGATAAAATTCTAAGTGAGTCGAATCTGAAACATTAAATGTTTTTTTGAAAATCTTTTTGAAATAGTCATTATTATCGATACAGAGGTCGAATCTATAGTTTTTATAATTTTTGTCTGTCTTTCTGTCTGTCTGTCTGTGACCGCATCACGAGAAAACCGCTGGACAGATTTGGATGAAATTTGGAATGATAATAGCTGATTATCCGGGTCAACATATAGGATAATTTTTACCGCGGGATAACATCTCATTTCTGAGAAATCTATACTAAACGTTAAAACGTATAATTTTCCCCTATTTATAACTCGGTTATATGGTCAAAAATCGTAGTTGAATCTTAAAATTATAACCATGATTTTCTTCGGATATACCTATATATGACTTAAAATTTCACACTTAAAATTGATTAAGATCACTGAATATTGTTTTATTCAATACAAAATGTATTTTGCTACATTTCACCTATTTTCATTCGCTTATGTACAATAGAATACGTACCTACTTCTTTGTATGAAGTAATCAGGACTTGTATGTGTTACCAGTATAGTGTGTCATTTGTGTTTTTAAGTTTTTTTTATGTATGTTAGTATGCAACCATTACTTATAAGGTCCATTTTTAACCCCCGACGCAAAAAGAGGGGTGTTATAAGTTTGACGTCGATGTCTGTCTGGGTGTGTGTGTGTGTCTGTGTGTATGGTGTGTCTGTCTGTGGCATCGTAGCTCTCAAACGGATAGACCGATTTCGATGCGGTTTTTTTTTTGTTTTAAATATTTTGGTATTAAGGTGTTTTTAAATTTTACAGAATTAAATTAAATGAAAGAAATTAAATATGGTAATATCTTGTTATAACTATCTTGTTATAGTTGTTTAATTATTTATTTACATCATTAACCAATAATTAAAACCATCACAATAATACAAGGCCTTTCTTGTATAAAAATTTTTCTACAAATTACAATCCATGAACAATTGGGATTCGAACCCGTGAGATCTCTGTACAATAAAGAAGAAAACTCCTATTATACGCTATTACTTCACCGGAAGCATTCATATTAGAAGCACTCATTTTAGATCAATCACTAATACCTCGAATCATCTTATACTGGTCGCTAATATCTGCTTTAGGCAGCTTAGTTTCAACAAACAGGGGATCGTATTAATGTATGGGGTATCTACTCATTCTATTGTTTCGGGTTATATTGTGTGCGGTTATTATATTCTTAACCGAGTTCAAAAAAGAGGTTTTAATTCGGCTATAAACATATGTTTTCTTGTGACTATTTCCTATGGCGGAGCGATTAAAATGGTTATTTCAAAGAAGAGAAAAAAAACTTTTTTAATCAAAAAATAACTTCATTTATTTATTTCTTATTTAAAAAATTATTACTAGTAATACAAGGAGTTATAAATTTGAGCAAATTCATAGATTTATATAATCTGTCTAGCTCTTAGATGAGTCTGCACTCTACAGTGATCATCACTTGAATGTCCGCACAAATGAAATATTAATTATATAGCTTTCGTCACATTTATGGTAAAATCTCTTTGTACTTTATAATCAACTAATGGTAGCAGCTACCTTAAGACTTACACACGTATCTCATTTAAATTAATGAAAATGTTATAGATTCAAAAGTGCTTGTAAAAGTCTATATGAATATAAATAAAATTTGAGTGTCTGTTTGTAATATTAAAATAACAGCTTTTTACTAAGTGCATATGGATGTATACACGGTACATATACCAAAACAACATTTTTACAATTTTTGTCCGTCTGTTTGTTCCGGCTAATCTCTGAAATGGCTGGACCGATTTTTACGGGAATTTCACTGACAGATAGCTGATGTAATAAGGAGTAACTTAGGCTACGCTTTTTTTTAGAAAAAAAAAATTGGGTCCCACGAAAAAAAATAAAACCAAACTAATTAATTAATTTTATTTTGAGAAGCAACCTAGGGACGAACCCGAGCGAAGCGACGGTGAGTTGCTAGTTTATAAATAAATTAATTTTATAAGTTGCTTTTTCACCTACAATAAGCCAGTCCGGGATCAAACAATATAAATTATTCAGATAAATCATCTTTTACTTTAGTTACTTAACCTAAAAACGTAAAATGGCTTACTAATAATTTTAAATACTAACGTCCATTTTGCTAGAGCACTAAAAATTCGATTTTATCATTCACTTTAACACACTGCACTCTTGAGTCCACTAACACTTCTATCAAAGCCTACTTACAAAGGCATGATCTTGAGCCCTTGCACTTAGGACCCTTGAAATTGAGAATTCTTATTCAACCTTTATCCTTTCCTTTTTCTCTATTTATATTCAATGATAGGATATAAGAATGTTATGTGTTTTATGACGAGATCATTAAAAATTGCCTGAAATGATAGACGTAATAGGTTTGAAGCTAACTGAATTAACCGTAAAACGTAATTTTGTATAATTCTTTTGCCAACCTGATTAAAACCAAATAATGTCTAACCTTTTTTGTTGCCCAATCTAAATATATATTTATCAGAAAATAGATATAATATAAATGTCTCATATAGAGGGATGGGACATGAAGAAAAAGTACCTTAGATATTGAAGATATCAAATTTTACTCTCTGGAAACATTATTTTATATGACGACACGTTTGGCTCAGTTTGTAGTGACCCTACTTGCTGCGCCAGCGCTCGCGGATTCGAGTCCCGCTGGGGACATTCATTTGTGTGATGAGCACAAATGTTTGTACTCCGGTCATGGATGTTTATATTTATAATATGCATGTATTTAAAGTTATATATGTGTAGTGTATCAACTATCTGGTATCCATAACACAGGCCTCGTGCTTACCATGGAACTAGATGGTGCTGTGTGTTAATGTTCCAACATATTTAACAATCCCTATCGATTAGTTTGATAAAATATTGACGGTGTGTTTTTTAAAATCTTGTTTTGATTCGATTACCGGCTTAGGTAAACTTTTCAAAATTTATCTCAATGCAGTTATTATTTTTAAAAATAAAAAAATATTTTCTTTGTATAAAATTTGTTATGTTTAATATATAAAGTACTTTTCTTTCATGTCCCGTCCATTTTTTTCACATTGTATAGTTTTTAATATAAAGTTTTTACTACATTTTTTCGCATATATCTATGATATGACACTACAATTCTAACTCAATTGTACAACATGACCTACTTTTTGGAATATTTCACTATGACGAGTGTGTTCTGCAATAGAAATTAATTGCAATTATTTAAAAAAAAAAGTTCTAGTATCAGTAAAATATTATAAAAATATTCTGACAACAGTACTTCAGTGCACTTCATAATATATCATTCTTTTATTATTGCAAAAATCTTAGTTCGGATTTTCATAATAAAAAACGGACGGATAATTTTGGATTCTAAAATTGAAAAGAAATAAAAAAGAAATGTTTGCAAAATAACCTTAATTTTTTTTTATATTAATTATTAAACTCTTAAGTGTGAATTTATTGAAACTAGTGTTTGTCTAGTGGTCCAAATTCAAACATAATCATTATTAAAATTTTGAGGAAAACGTATATGAATCTAATTTACCTGTCTATATAAAAAAAACGAACAGTTTCCTGTAATTTTTTTTTAAATAAAACCTCGTCCATAGATACTGAACAAAAAAAAATAAAGTCGGTTGCCAAACAGACGAGAAAAAGATACTGTGCTATTT
Organism: Fabriciana adippe; assembly: GCA_905404265.1. Lineage (NCBI taxonomy): Eukaryota > Metazoa > Arthropoda > Insecta > Lepidoptera > Nymphalidae > Fabriciana > Fabriciana adippe. The sequence continues at coordinate 3,701,940 of FR989993.1, forward strand.
GTCTTTGTATATTTTATATACATTAACATATAATGTAATAAGTATAAACTACTAGCGACTTACTCTCGCTTTGCTTCGGGTTCGTCCCTAGATAAAAACAAATCTATCCCACGGGAACCGTACACTTTTGTATGATATATAGCCTATAGCCTTCCACAGTTGACGGGCTATCCAATGCAAAAAGAATTTTTCAAATCGGATCAGTAGTTTCTGAGATTAGCGCGTTCAACTAAACAAACAAACAAACAAACAAACAAACAAACAAACAAACAAACAAACAAACAAACAAACAAACTCTTCAGCTTTATAATATTGGTATAGATTCGTTAAGAATATCAGTAAAATATGTTCACAATTGGCGAGGGTACTCCTATTTTAAGTTAGTTAATAAAAACTTTTTAAGAATAAAATAAAAACCGACTTCAAAAAAAAACAATAAAAAGTAAAAAATAACTTATTGGTAGTTTTAATTTACTATAGATATTCATAAACTTATTCATATCCCTAAACTTATTCAAGAAAGTCCCTCCATTGCATCTTTTAAATATCGTCTAAAAGAACATTTTCTATGTAAAGTTACTTAGTAGTCATCAACATTATATATTAATAACTGCCTCGGTGGTGTAGTGGCTAGCATGTACGGCTGCACATCCTGAGGTCCTGGGTTCGAGTCCCGGGTCGGGCCAAGTTTAGTTATTGAGTCTTTCTGTATAGTAAGCCTCAGTAACAGCCCGGAGTTGGGAAGTTGGCGGTGTTTCACCCCCGTGCCTCGGAGAGCACGTAAAGCCGTCGGTCCTGCGCCTTAACTCTCACCGGTCGTGTCGAGTAGTCGTCCCACCGGAGTATGAGAGTGACAGGAATAGAGAGTGCACTTGTGTCTGCGCGTACATTTGTGCACTATAATATCTCCTGCGCAGTTGGCTAGTCTCAATGAGATTGGCCGCCGTGGCCGGAATCGGTCAGGAGAACATTATATTAATAAGTATTTATATGTATTGTATGTATGTATATTGTATGGTATAAAATATATGTATTATAAGTATTATTGTTATCTATGTATTTTATATACTTGTATGTTTGTATTATTTATTATATTAAGATTACATATAGTATGCTATTTTTATATATACTGTAATTTCTTTTTTTTTAACTTTATCTCCATATCACCTTGCACTTTTCTGCTCCGCTAAATGACAATCTTTCTCACCTCCTAGGTTGACTGGAAGAGATATTTTTTAGAGATAAGTCCACCTTTGCCACTAATGTTCTCTAAATACTTTTAATTTTTATTTTTAATGTGCAAAAAAGAATATAATTAGATACCTAATCAGATATTTTCGAAGTCGGTGTGCTTTAATTTGTATCGATTACAGTATTTGTGCTCACATTTGTACACAATAATATCCCCTGAATGATTCTAAATAACCAAATATAATTTAAAGATTTGTAAACAAACTTAGTTTACTATGAACAAATACTAACGCATAATATTTAAAAGTAATGTCCGTATACATTTGGAAAATAAAAATAATTTTTATACAAAATCGTTCAGGATTTTCATAAAAAAACGTTTTATACGTTTTATAGTCTTTTAAAAGTTTAGAAACAATGAAATAGAGTTATAAAGTTTGTTTGATGTTCCCCTAATAGCCACGGTTCGGTCATCGAACCCAAAATATAAAGACTATTTTACATTAAAAAAATATATAAAAATTGCAAATGTTTTATCCAAAGTGCATATTTTTGGTAATTTCTTTGAGTAATTTTTTGCTTCTGAATATAAATACATATAATTATTTTTTAACTGACTTCCTCGTTGGTCTAGAGGCTTACGGATACTGATCGAGAATTACCGGGTTCGAGTTTCGGGTCGAACTAAAACAGTTACTGAGTTTTTCTGCCAGTACAGCTCAGTAACAGCCTGGAGTTGGGAAGTTAATTGTTTTATCGCCCCAGTGCCTCAAAGAGCATGTAAAGCTATCGATACTGGGGCTTATCTCTCATAAAGCCAAGGTTGGTTGGGAATACGACAGATAAAAGGAGAAAGTTAAAGAGATAGTGCACGTGGTATCTACGTATACACTTGTCTTGTGTCCTGATCAGTTGGGGAGTCTCAGTGAGATTGAGCGCTGTTACAGAAATGGGTAGGACTCTGTTATCAGGGCCGAATTAACCATCTCGGGGCTCCCTAGGCAACGCAATTCTCGAGGTCCCTTCGCCTTTTTCTAACTCTTCATTCATTCATTCATTCTTCCATCGGAACACCAGACGTACTGCAGGATATCATCCTTTCTTGGTTGACATTCCGACCACTCGCAGTAAGCCCTTAAGTAATTTAAAAGGTACACTTATTTATTAGCGTTGGAACTCTTTTTGTGATATATTCCCATATAACAAAAAAATCATAAATTCTGCTATACTGTGAATATAACATAATTTAAATATTATTGTCAGTATAACAACATTTTAAATTCACAAAGGTATGTATAACAATAAAATGATAATATTAGAACGAGTAAGTTTACCTCTGGATGTTCGAAACAACTCTGGAATCTACACAGAGCTTTAGAAATTTCCGCTTACAGGATGTAGCAATTTAATATATACTGCAGACAAACTGTAATAAAAATTGTTACTTTGTTAGTATGAAATATTTAATAATAGATACTTTTATTAAAAATATTTACATTATAAATTTCAGTGTATATTTAACCGATTAGGAATCACTTATTATATATTATACAAATTCCCATGAAAATATGGAATTTGTAGTATTTAAAGAGACAGAATTTGTTTGTGTGTTTGTTTGTTTGAACGCACTTATCTCAGTTACTATTATTTCGATTTGAAAAATTCTTTTTGCATTTGATAACCCGTTTACTCAGAAAGGCTATAGGCTATATATCATTGTGCTACTATCCAAGGGAGCGAAGCAGTAATCATAAATGTCAACAAATGGGGCAGACTTCCGTACATTATTACTAATAGCATAAAGCCAAAGAGTTTTTTTTATAGTTTTAGCGCGAGCGAAGCTGCGGGTTCTACTAGACTATTAATAATTTCACAAAGTATAACTATTATGTATAAGCAATGTTTTAACAAGAAAAAACTATACAAGACAAATGCTCTATAAGCCAACCAGTAACGCAAAATGTCTAAATATGTACATTCAAATTCTATATTATATAAAATAATACTTATAAACTACATAATATTTATTTTTTTATTCATCTCCAACCATAATCAACATTTCAGAACTATTTAAATCAATATATTTTTTACGTATTTTTCCAATAAAACGTGTAATTCGTGGTTAACTAACAAGAACTATCGACATGTTGAAGAGCGTACTCGTTTCAGGTTAAGCGTGAATCGTATTTTTAAATGGAGTTTCTTCTAAACATTAAAATATCACTTTATTTATTCACTATCTCATTTTTAGGAAAACAAAATTCTTCTATTAAATTTATAATATTGTTTTCTTTATAAAAAATAAAATATATCTATAACTGAAATTTTATTATACATTTTTTTACAAGAATATTCGTTGAAATTACAAATATACAATTATAAATTTGAAATTGATACTTAGCAGGCATTTGATTATGTAATAATTTACAGTGACTAAATTTATGATAGTAGCACTTTACTAATTGTAAGAAGTAAACCTATACTTACATATAATAAAATTCTAACTCGGTCGACTCTGTACATTAAATATTGTTTTGGAAAATCTTATTGAATCGATAATAATGACTATTCATTATTATTGATACAGAGACCAAATCTATAGTTTTTAGAATTTTTGTCTGTCTGTCTGGAAACGCATCACGAGAAAAGCATCAGACATATTTTAATGAAATTTGAAGATAGCTGGTTATTCGAGTCAAGATATAGGATATTTTTTATTACGGGAAAATATCTCATCTCTGAGAAATCTATAATAATCGTTAAAAAGTTCCTACGATGAACCCGGAACCCTGAAACCCGGAAGCGAAGCGAGGGTGAGTCGCTAGTATGTTAATAAATATAGTACATCTTAGCAACATTTCTAATTAAAATATCTTGAAATTATATGCTTGTATCGTTTTACTCATTTGACTACGGGACACCAATCATGGCATACACATGCTGACTTTTATATTTTCAAACACCACACCATACCGAATAACTTCAAGCGAATAAATTTTTTGCCGTTAATTTATTTTGTGCAATTAATAAATTTACTATTAGTTTTCAAAGTGATTTAATTGAAAAGTTAATTTAAACTAAAAAAAAATCTATCGAAAGGTAAGCTTACAAATTGGCAAAATAAATCCATGAAAATATATGTAACGTCAATTAAGCATTATAAAAATTCTATCACACAAGAAACGATTATACTATAGGCAATAAATACTTATCGGATATGCATTATACTAAGGCAGTGGTAATCCAGTGGTAAAGCGTTCGCTTGAGAAATCCAGTGAACCGGGTTCAAATCCCGGGTTTCGCACCTCTGATATTTTCATGTGCAACATGATTACTACTTGTCTTATGGTGAAGGAATCATCATCGTGAGGAAATATATATGTTTGAGATAACCTAGTAAGTTTACGAAAATCATGAGAAGACCGCCACTTTGTCTGCGTGGTAGATTATAACCTGATACCCATACATATTATAACCTATTTTGAATTCGGTTAAAAAGGGTTTCGATTTTTTTATTACTAGGTAAAATACATTTAACTGGTATTATGTAAAATATAAGGTGTTATTAAAATGTTGTTGTGTGACCCAAAAAGCGATTATCACTTTTATATCACTGGTATTTTTGTGTCGACTCTACTGATCAAATAAATATTTTAATTTCACCGCACGTTACGATTTTGATCTTCTATACTAATCATATCTTTGGAATTATCATATCTAATATTTTCCAATCTGCCCATTTCAATTTCATTCTCATTAATATTTGAAAAACTTATTCGTTCACAAAAAAAATATGGATGGAACACAAAAAGCTAACGTATTTTAATAAATCAAATCTCCCTACGTAGCTTCGCGGTTTTTCTAAACTAGATTTATGTTAGCAATAATATGAGGTACTTTTGTGATTAAATTCGCAATACAAATAAAGATTCATAACCTTCAAATAGGGGAGACGTAAAGAATTTCTCTATTATAATGAAAAGAGGAAAACGTTAAAAGTTACAAAAATCAAAGCTATTATATTTATTGTAGGTCCCCCACAAAATGTATCAAAAGGATGAACCTGCACTCAAAAGATAAGGTGGTTCGTTTGCCAACGGTTATGCATCAGCTAAACTGAAAGTTCCTAACATACTCGTATACGTAATATTCGATGTGTATACGATGTATTCGAAAACGCAATGTTGTTTTAAATTGGAAACATTTACACCAAATTCAAATAATATATTTTTCAAATTAATATATTAAAATAAATATTTATATTACTAATATATTAAATTAAATAAATATTAAATTATAAAAGATATACATATATGTGTTTAAAACCTAAAACATTGGGTCTAGTTTTTGTTTTGCAAGAATTAAAAGGTACACCTTCGTTATGTAAACGTTTGTGGAACTTTTAAGAAAGGATTTTTAAAATTCATCCCCTTAATAGAAATGCGGCATAAGTATGCATAGAAATTCATTATTATATAAAAATTGATTTTCCGTTTATATAAGCGATGGAGTACTTTGGGATAACTGCTTGGCTAAAACAATGTAGAGAATAAGACGATACTATATTACAATAGAACCATAGTTTTTAAGAACAAAACTAAAACTGTTTTAGAAACCAAAAAAATATTTAAGTAACTATCTTTTTAATGAATATTTCTTGAACATCTGAACGGTGTAAATTCATCCACTGGACTGAGGGTTAGCCATCTTTATTTATATTTTCCCAACATACGGGATATATCAATGGGTATTCCCCGGGAATGTTGTGCTTACATAGTTTAGCCGACCAGAAAAAATATGCTGAACGACTTTCGGGGTTAAGTAAATACAATAAAGTAGCAAAATTGTTTATTTTGCGATATACACATTCATCTACATCTCATTTAGAGTGTAGATAAATTATTAAGTTTATATTGTCGGTCCATTTCTAAATGAATCTATACTATTATTATAAAGAGGTATTTGTATGTTTGTAAGAAAGGGGTTATCTCTATGAACTAATTCGATTCTGAAAATTATTTTACTAATAGGAAGGTACAATTATACCACCAAATGCAAAAGGCTGTTTTTACTTCGATAAAAATGTGTTTGATATCAGAAATAATAATTATTTTAATTCAATTCGGAAATAACCGGCGGTTGACTTGCATTATCGGCGAGCGCTGCCTAAATCTATACATATAATAAAACTGTAGAGTTCGAATGTCTGTGCATAGAAAAAAAATGCTAAAAATCGAGTCAGGGGGATGTAAGAAGAGATGGGATAGATTTGTTGTTGTTTGTCTAGAGGCGAACCCGAGCGAAACGAGGGTGAGTCGCTAGTGTTTGAAATAAAGCAATGAAATGTATGTATATGTACGTATAAGGCATCTAAGGATGCTCCCAAGCGAAGCGAGAGTAAGTCGTTGGTATAAAAAATAATAATTATTATTATGAGTAGTTTGAACTTTTTTTAATGTTTTTTTATGAAATTAAATCTCTCCTATATAGGATCGTAATCGATTCATTAGCATTCGGTCATTTTTATATAACAATATTTTTAAAATACTATGTCAATCTATCAGCAAAATAACAATGCAAATCTATACAGATAAATAAAATTGAAGTGTCTGTTTGTAATGTCAAAACAACAGCTTTATTCTAAATGCATATGGATGTATACACGGTACCAAAACAACCTTTTTTACAATTTTTGTCTGTCTGTCTGTCTGTTTATTCCCGCTAATCTCTGAAATGGCTGGACCAATGTTAACGGGACGTCCATTGGCAGATAGCTGATATTATAAGGAGTAACTTAGGCTACTTTTATTTTAGAAAAAGAATTAGGGTTTCGCTCAAAAAAATTAAAACGTACCTAGGGACGCAACCGAGCGAAGCGAGGGTAAGTCGCTAGTACGAGTAAAATATAATTTTATATAAACCAACTGAACTACAAGTTGCGTAAATACGCTTCCCTTAGTCAAAATTATACCTTACTATAATATTTGCTGTATAAATTCTCGGACCATGGAGTCAAAGTGCTAAACACTTCATGGAAGACATAACACCTGATCTTATCGCCTCTACTGATGACAGGATAGCTAGCTTAAAATAACTTGTATGTAGTATGTTTGTGTGTATTTGTTAATCTTCATACTGAAAGGATTGAACGAATTTAGATAAAATTTAGTTAATTTTACATATAGACCCAGAGTAACACATAGGCTATTGCTTAGCACCTAGGTCCTAACGAAGCTAGGATTAGTCACTCCAATACAAAATATTCGACTTTGTGGCAATTAAAATCAAGTTTATAATAATAATATGAAAGGTGAGAGCCATTTTTATATAAATTTGTTTACTTATTTACACCATAAAAGGATTTCATTCTATTCAGGAAAGTATGTTTCTATATGCAAAGCTTACATGCAAATCAGACCAAGGCTTTGTGTTGAAATGGAAATGAGAAAAGCAACTTACAATACACTTGTACGCATTCTACTATAGCTTTCAAGACTTCATTTAGTGTTTGTACGTATGTCAAATTATTGTTGTACATCTAGACGTATAGTAAAAACTAGCGAGAAAACTAGGGAGCGAGAAAGCTAGTTACGTTTTAATATTTAGTATAGATTTCTCAGATATAAGTTATTTTCTCACAGTAAAAAGTATTCTATATGTTGACCCGGATAACCAGCTATCATCATACCAAATTTCATCAAAATCTGTCTAGTCGTTTTCTCGTAATGCTTTCCCAGACAGACAGACAAAAAATTTAAAAACTATAGAATCGGCCTTTGCATCGATAATAATGACTATTTCAATAAGATTTTCCAAAAAATATTTAATGTACAGATTCGACTCACAATCAGTTAGAATTTTATTATATGTATAGCTGATGTATTGACGTCCATATTTTAAATGAAAATATAGTTTTACACTTTATTCACTTAACATTGTCGTTATCTTTTTTCATGTTGTCAATGCATAAATGGTTGTGACTAATCTGTTCTTCTTTAACATAGCAATGAAGAGTCAAATTAAAGTAGTTTATGCAATAGACATTTTTTTTTAGTAGGATTGTAATTACTGACTAAGCTTTTTGTTCTATAGGTAGAATTTTAACAGCTTTTGCATATTTTATAATTTACGTCATACGAGTTCTTTTGTGTCTAATTAATTTTAAACATTAAATCGAATCGAAAACCATAGATAATAAAGGTGGTTAGACATGACCTTAATCAATCATACGAGAAACAATAATAAAATTTCTGACTTGTCTATACTTATATATACGATATAAAAAACGTAGTTATACAGTTAATCCTTAAATCACTAGATATACATATTAATAAAATGTAGGGCACATTTAGGTTCTAGCCTTTACCAAAATTAAAGCAATCTTATTTGATAGTATAATATAAACTTTTACAGTTTTAATGAATTCGTTTCATCTAACTCCGCTCAGCCATAAATGTTGCTATCTGATTATAGTTTGGTCAAGTTAAAGCGTTCTAGATGGAGTTTCTAAGTTTATCCATAAATTAGCAGAGATAGCTATTGAGGCAGTGACATATATGTATGTTGTTGGTGCCTTTCGAATACTAAGTTTCAGTATTGCAATCGGTTTTAAATGTTTGTTACGTTAGCTTATCCTACAAGCTTAGTTTATATCCGTTTTGTTAAAGCTTAAACACATAATATGTAACTTTACGCTATATGTTATGGCGCATGCTGCTATAGTACTTATAATTTGTTAACAACTACTAAAGGACGTGCTAGCCCAGTGGTAACACGCTCGCTTAGGAAGCTTGGGAAACCAAGTGAAACGGGTTCAAATCCCAGGTCTCGCACTTATGATATTTTCAGGTGTGAATCATTTCCAATATGATTACCACTTTTCTTACGGTAAAGGAAAACATCGTGAGGAAAACTGCATGTCTGAGTGTTCTCAGCAAGTTCCTAGCAAGTTTTCGAAAGACATATGAAGTCCGCCAATCCGCACTTGGTCAGTGTGGTGGTCTATGGCCTGATTTCCTAGTATTGGAAGGAGGCCCGTGCCCAGCAGTGGGACGTTAAAAAGAGCTGAATACAAAGGACGTGAGTTCAATTATACGAATAATTATTTTATTAGTTATACAAAGATTTTGTTCAAGTTACCAAGGTTTAGCTTACAATTAGAATTTACGAAGCCATTCAGTAGAAAACAAAAAAAAATAACAGTGTCATATCTTCGTGTGTCATGCAAACAACAAAATTAAATTCTAAAGACTGAAAAATAATTTTAAAATAAGCTTTTTTACTCCAATTTTTTTTTAACTTAACCTAATAAAGTAGTATATGTATAATAATACATAATATATATTTCTAAAATCACTGATTTTCAGACGAATAAAATAAGATTTATTTATCTACTAAAAGATATTTGTTTTTTTTTATTTATTTATTCGCATTATAGTAATACTTAATTATAAATAAGTAGCAGTAGTAGAACCTGTTTTTCTGTTTTTGTCGAATAATGAGAAAGTGTCATAGCAGTCGTGCTTTGCTCGGCTTTTTTCAGGAAAAGAAGAAAATTGCGATTTTTTTTCGAAAAAAAAAAACATCTATATAGACAAACTTAAAAAGCTTAACCTTCTCCAAATACAACTCTTTAATAGGTCTTTCCGCGACACAATACAGAAAAAAAACAACATTTTAGTACATTGAATTGAACAAAAGAATGTAAGTATGTATGTTTATATTACTTCATATGTAATTTGTTACCTGATTATTATTAAACTATGTGTACAGCAAATACCATTTACAATCGGCCAAAGTGGAGAATAGGTACAATACACTGAAACGGCAACATAAAATACAATAAATTCTTATCAGACCGGATTACAGGGTCCGTAATTCGAGCCTTTAGCTCTAAGCGCAACTATCGCACTAATAGAATTGGCTCGCAAAACGATAAAATAAATGCACAGTCCTAGTTACTTTAAATGTCCGGTCGTGTATAAAGCTGCCTTATTTCAACTTGTATCTAACCTTTGATATTTTATTGCTGTTTCATCTAAGTTGGGATAGTTTTTGAAATATATCTTTTTGTGTCATGAAAGTGGTAGGCTTAGGGCCTGTCTGATAATTAATAGGCAGTTATCGTAGCATAATCGCTTACAATAAAAAAACAGACTGAGTAAAAAACCGAATTAAAAACAAGTGGATCTAGAATTTCAAAGTTTACAGCCTATTTTTCTGTAGCGACATGGGTATCCTCTATACACATCGATTTTTATACACAGACATATATATATATATATATATATATATATATATATATATATATATAATGATTTTTTTAGAAAATAATAATTATTATGAAGAGTTTATTATAGTTACAAGTTAAAAGCATTATATATTCTTACGAATACATGTCTAATACCTATGATACTAAAGTCCCGTACAGAATTAAGTAGACTTATCAGAGCGGTTTGGGATTTATTGCTCCGCACCCCCACATAATATATTTATAACTTAATTACATAATATTTATAGTGAATCTTAGGGAAAGAAGACCCGCCTTAACTATGTGCATAAGTAATTCGTAATAATAAGTAATCTACATCGTACTCGACGTTCTTATATCTTAACAAACATTATTTCGGGACACAAAAACTTTTACTATTTGTTTTTATATAAAGATCGTAATATCTTCCTATTCTTGATCAATTTAAAAGATAGAAATTCTATTATTCATATTTAGTACTTGCCAGTGTTGGCCCAGTGGTCAAAATTCTATCATTTTTTTTTTATTGGCAACACTAAAGCTTGACAATAACTACGAAACAAAAAAAAAAGAAAATCGGTTGACAAACGAAGGAGGTAAAGGTTTGTCTTAAAATATTTATAGGTATATAGTTAGTAGTTTGGTTAAAAGTGCTTAAAATAATTAATGTTCTGATTAATTAATTATTATGATAAACTTTTTTTTTGTATCGAAAAAAATAATTAAAAGGAGTTAGAAATATATAATTATTAAAAATAAAAAAGAAATAAATAATGAATTAGAGTCGATTCTTACATTTTTGCTATTCATATAATATAAAAGCTTTTTGAATAAAATAGGAAGTACAATGTTCAAAACTAATTTCGATAAGTTTAATATTAAGCAAATTGTTAAATTTTACTCTAAAACCTGTGCCTACGATAAAGGATTTCGACTTCATTTAACTTTACATAAGTAAAACAACGATAAAACAGCGTTAAAACGAGTTATGTTGAAAAGAAAATTAAATTTTTAAATTAACAAGTTCGTAGAAAAAGTTTGTTATAACTTTTTTTGTAGCTTTTGTCTTTTAATATATTTTACTCGTAATATCAGGCAAGTTATTGCGTTCTCATGGAACATGCTTGTATGTATAATGTTTATAGATACCTAATATTATAGAGAGGCAGAGTTTGTCTGTTTGAACGCGCTAATCTTAGGAACTACTAATCCGATTTCAAAAAATTCTTTTTGCATTAGATAGCCCATTTATTGAGGAAGGCTATAGACTATATATCATATAATATATAGTCTATCTATCTAGTCTTTATATGTATCTGCAAACCGTTATCATTATAAATACAAAAGAGTGAGTGTGTCTGTTATGTCTAATCACTGAAACGGAAAAGATTTGAATTAAATTTAAAATGAAGATTACAATATATAGGTACCTATATTAGCTAGCGGGCACAAGGCACATTCTCACCACGTCACATAACGTTTAGATACAAGTCAGTAGGGCGGGAATAAAGGGTCCTTCGTCCGTCCGTGATGCAATTTATGTTCTATTCAAACATCGAAATCTGTTCAGAGGTTTATGCATAAAAAGGTAACAGACAAATTTACTATCACATTTATAATATTACTATGGATTATTCTGAACATACGTGGTATTGCTTGCTTGTTTTTAACCAACTTCCAAAAAGGAGGAGGTTCTCAATTCGTGAGAATCTTTTTTTTTCTTTTTTTATGTATGTTTACGGATTACTCGAAGATGGCTGAACCGATTTGGAAAATTCTTTTTTTGTTTCAAAGGGTATTCTTCCCCGGTAGTCCCATATAAATTTTATCGAAATCGGTCAAGCGGTTTTTAAATAAATGGCTTAATCGAATATGTTTTTATTTTTAATAAATAATAGAATTGGCTCGCAAAACGATAAAATAAATGCGCAGTCCTAGTTACGTTAAATGTCCGGTCGTGTATAAAGCTGCCTTATTTCAACTTGTATCTAACCTTTGATATTTTATTGCTGTTTCATCTAAGTTGGGATAGTTTTTGAAATATATCTTTTTGTGTCATGAAAGTAGTAGGCTTAGGGCCTGTCTAATAATTAATAGGCAGTTATCGTAGCATAATCGCTTACAATAAAAAAACAGACTGAGTAAAAAACCGAATTAAAAACAAGTGGATCTAGAATTTCAAAGTTTACAGCCTATTTTTCTGTAGCGACATGGGTATCCTCTATACACATCGATTTTTATACACAGACATATATATATATATATATATATATATATATATATATATATATATATATAATGATTTTTTTAGAAAATAATAATTATTATGAAGAGTTTATTATAGTTATAAGTTAAAAGCATTATATATTCTTACGAATACATGTCTAATACCTATGATACTAAAGTCCCGTACAGAATTAAGTAGACTTATCAGAGCGGTTTGGGATTTATTGCTCCGCACCCCCACATAATATATTTATAACTTAATTACATAATATTTATAGTGAATCTTAGGGAAAGAAGAAGCCCGCCTTAACTATGTGCATAAGTAATTCGTAATAATAAGTAATCTACATCGTACTCGACGTTCTTATATCTTAACAAACATTATTTCGGGACACAAAAACTTTTACTATTTGTTTTTATATTAAGATCGTAATATCTTCCTATTCTTGATCAATTTAAAAGATAGAAATTCTATTATTCATATTTAGTACTTGCCAGTGTTGGCCCAGTGGTCAAAATTCTATCATTTTTTTTTTTATTGGCAACACTAAAGCTCGACAATAACTACGAAACAAAAAAAAAAGAAAATCGGTTGACAAACGAAGGAGGTAAAGGTTTGTCTTAAAATATTTATAGGTATATAGTTAGTAGTTTGGTTAAAAGTGCTTAAAATAATTAATGTTCTGATTAATTAATTATTATGATAAACTTTTTTTTTGTATCGAAAAAAATAATTAAAAGGAGTTAGAAATATATAATTATTAAAAATAAAAAAGAAATAAATAATGAATTAGAGTCGATTCTTACATTTTTGCTATTCATATAATATAAAAGCTTTTTGAATAAAATAGGAAGTACAATGTTCAAAACTAATTTCGATAAGTTTAATATTAAGCAAATTGTTAAATTTTACTCTAAAACCTGTGCCTACGATAAAGGATTTCGACTTCATTTAACTTTACATAAGTAAAACAACGATAAAACAGCGTTAAAACGAGTTATGTTGAAAAGAAAATTAAATTTTTAAATTAACAAGTTCGTAGAAAAAGTTTGTTATAACTTTTTTTGTAGCTTTTGTCTTTTAATATATTTTACTCGTAATATCAGGCAAGTTATTGCGTTCTCATGGAACATGCTTGTATGTATAATGTTTATAGATACCTAATATTATAGAGAGGCAGAGTTTGTCTGTTTGAACGCGCTAATCTTAGGAACTACTAATCCGATTTCAAAAAATTCTTTTTGCATTAGATAGCCCATTTATTGAGGAAGGCTATAGACTATATATCATATAATATATAGTCTATCTATCTAGTCTTTATATGTATCTGCAAACCGTTATCATTATAAATACAAAAGAGTGTGTCTGTTATGTCTAATCACTGAAACGGAAAAGATTTGAATTAAATTTAAAATGAAGATTACATATATATATATATATATATATATATATATATATATATATATATATATATATATATATATATGTATATATATATATATATATATATATATATATATATAGGTGTATATATATATATATATATATATATATATATATATATATATATATATAGGTGTATATATATATATATATATATATATATATATATATATATATATAGGTACCTATATTAGCTAGCGGGCACAAGGCACATTCTCACCACGTCACATAACGTTTAGATACAAGTCAGTAGGGCGGGAATAAAGGGTCCTTCGTCCGTCCGTGATGCAATTTATGTTCTATTCAAACATCGAAATCTGTTCAGAGGTTTATGCGTAAAAAAGTAGCAGACAAACTTACTATCACATTTATAATATTACTATGGATTATTCTGAACATACGTGGTATTGCTTGCTTGTTTTTAACCAACTTCCAAAAAGGAGGAGGCTCTCAATTCGTGAGAATCTTTTTTTTTTCTTTTTTTTATGTATGTTTACGGATTACTCGAAGATGGCTGAACCGATTTGGAAAATTCTTTTTTTGTTTCAAAGGGTATTCTTCCCCGGTGGTCCCATATAAATTTTATCGAAATCGGTCAAGCGGTTTTTAAATAAATGGCTTAATCGAATATGTTTTTATTTATTAAAAATCTTTATTTTTTTTACAAATTACTTGCTTATTACGTCTACACTAAAAATGGAAAAATGAAAACTTTAAAAAAAATAAAAAATAAAACCGACTTCCAGGCACTGAAAAGTAAAAAATAACTAAACAGGGATTTTCATTTAGAATAGATACCTAATCAGATATTTTCGAAGTCCGTGTGCTTTGATATGTATTGGCTGGAAAACCCCTGTTTAGTTATTTTTTACTTTTCAGTGCCTGGAAGTCGGTTTTTTTTTAAGTTTTTACTATTAATTTAAATGCGAAAATTTGTGTGAATATATGTGCGTTTGTTACTTCTTCATGACATAACGGCTGGACGGATTCCACAGATAGACTACGACCTGGTAAGAAGGACCTAGTAAAACATAAGCAAACATTAGGCCTAAGGATTCACCCGAGCAAAGCCAGTACAAGCTGCTAGTATTTATCACAAAATATTAAATAGATTTAATAAAATGTTCATTACAATAGCATTCCGTCTTACGATGAATACTCATACATACAACGTTATTTGTATAAAGCAACACAATGCATTTCTCTTCAAGCGCTCTCGTCTTTGAGACCCTTCCGAATGCATAACCACACTTTATGAGCTTGATAATCCTCACGAATATTGCTCGTGCATAGAAGGCATTTGTGAAGCTGTGCCCATAGGACTAAAGGAGATATTTTTGATCTTAAACTTATTTTGTCTGTCTGTCTGTTTGGGAACACATCACGAGATCTGGTTATCCGGGTCAACATATAAGATACTTTTTACCACGGGAAAATATCTCATCTCTGAGAAATCTATACTAAACGTTATAAACGTAAGTAACGCTAGTACTTAATATGAAGTAAAAGATTCCATAGAAACATTTAATATCTCTCGTAGGTTAGATGTTGGATATAAACAAAATTTTTACTTAGTTAAGTAACAAATATTTAAGATGTTACATATCGGGACAAAAAAGTAATTTTTCTAACAGAATTTTGTATTAAATTCTCATATTGGAGGCAGTTGTTTAAAGTATTATAGTATGAAGGCAGTGGTAGCCCAGTGGTAACGCGCTCGCTTGGGAAACTGAGTGAAGCGGGTTCAAATCCCGGGTCTCGCACCTCTGATATTTTCATGTGCGAATCATTTCTACCATGATTACCACTTGCCTTACGGTGAATGAAAACATCGTGAGGAAACCTGCATGTCTGAGAGAACCTAGCAAGTTTTCGAAAGACATGTGAAGTCCGCCAACCCGCACTTGGCCAGCGTGATGACCTGATTCCCCTCGTATTGAAGGGAGGCCCGTGCCCAGCAGTGGGACGTTAAAAAGGGCTAAATACACAGTATGTATATAAAGTATAATTTATAAATGTTTTAATAAACTATTTGAAACCCCATGCTTTGTAAACCAATACCATGGATACTAACAATGCAATATTTTACACCTCAAACGTATGGCAGTGTCTCCTGTCTGGAGAATCGTTCTGAATGCAAAACCACAGTTTATGACCATCACTGAATCTCCACAAACAGTGTATATGTACCTGAAAATTTCATTCAAAAAATTCTAAATGTAATTAGAAATTATAATTTCTTATTCTATTATTTATCCCCATCTAAAAGAATATTAACAAAGATTTAATAAACTTTATCTATCTATATATGTATCTAGTTTATATATCTACTAAATATTTTATTTGCTAAGAAGGTAATCTTATATGACCTGTCAATTGTAAATTTTTAAAAGAGTATTAGGTATTTAATCATGGCTTATCCACAAAAACACTTTTTTTTCTAAAAAAAATTATTCTAAATGATAAAACTTTTTTAACTAACGTTTGTGTGATTTATCCTTATGATTTTAGTATTATCGCAAGTCGTAATTTTCATTCTTGCAACATAGAGAATAGCTAACTACTTTATGCCTACATACTGTAATAATAAAAAATATACTTAGTATTTAATAGTATAAATATAATAAAAGTGTAACTGATCACTGTTTGTTCATTGAAGATATTTGAGAAAAAATGTTATTGGGGGCTTTTCTTAACGCAATAGAACCCAAAACAATGATTTTTAGGATGTTTGTCTGTTTGACGGTTTGTCTGTGCGTTTGTACGCGCTAATCTCAAAAATGGCTTAACCGATTTGGGTGCTGTTTTCACTAATGTATTGTGGTGTGCTTCACTTAACATTTAGTGTTTGATTTATTTCAATCTGTTTATAAATAGAAAAAGTTATGTCAATTTAAAAAAACACCTGGAGAGAACCCGAGCGAAACGAAGGTGAGCCAGTAGTTGTAAATAAATAAAAGAAAAATGTTTTTTGTTTTTAATAATCAAGTGATAACTAGAAAAATTGCTCAGATTTCAAAATCACTTACCCAATGGTTATCACTAATTCTGTTATTTTTTTTAATATTGTTTATTCGTTTTTTTTTAATTTATATGAATGGCATAAAGATTCTTTTAGATATCTATTATTTATTAAGCAAAAATTATGAAAATCAATAAAACAAATAAAAGTTATCAAACAAAAAATCTTTTGTGAGAAAAATCGACAAACCGATAAACACACATAAATGCGGACACATTTATAATATTAGTAGGGATAAAAAAAATATTTATATATTTATAGTACATGCAATAAAAATCCATCTTTATTCCATATATTGGTTTGCAGCCGATAGCTATGTATGAATCAAATATCGGCCACCTCGCAATAACACGCACACAATACGTGAACGCATCGTTAGCTAAACGAAGCTTATATCTATCCTATACATAAAATATTGCCTTTTTTCAATACCCGACATTGTAAATAGTTAAACGAACGAAAAATCAATATAGAATCAGCGATGAAAAAATCATAAATTTAAAGAACTATATCATAGCGCTGAATTATTAAAATATAATAAGCTAGCGACTCATCCTCGCTCCGCTCGGGTTCGTCCCTACTTACGTTTTAGCATTTAGTATAGGTTTCTCAGAGATGAGATATTTTCCCGCGGAAAAATGTATCCTATATGTTGAACCAGATAACCAGCTACCATTATACTAAATTTCATCAAAAACCCTCCAATGGTTTTTACGTGATGCGATAACAAACAAACAGACAGACAGACACACAAAAATTCTAAAAACTATACATTCGGCCTCTGTATCGATAATAATATCTATTTCAACAAGATTTTCCAAAAAATATTTAATGAACAGATTCGGCTTAGTTACAATTTTATTATATGTATACCTATAGATAATGATTTAATACTTACAAAGTCTTTTTTGCATATTTTAGTGAGTATCAATAATAAGCGATTATTTTCAAAAAGATATCAAATTTACAATTAGATAGTGAGTAATTTCATAAAACAAAATAAAAAATCGGTTCGAACAAAATAAAAATTGGAATTTGCGCACGAAGAGTTTTTTACTTTTATTAATTTTCATATTTGTTGTTATAGGGGTAATAGAAATATATGCATATAATCTGTGAAAATTTCAACTCTCTACCTATTAAGGTTCATGAGTTACAGCCCTCTGACATACGGACGGACGGACGGACAGCGGAGGCTTAGTAATAGGGTTCCATTGCCATCCTTTGGGTACGGAACCCTAAAAAAGATAACAAAGGCATTGAACCCGATGCCTTAGATCAGTAAAATAGCCCGGAATTTAATATAAGCTCATATAGGCTAAGTATTGAGATCCCTCACAATGGACCCACAAAAGGTGAACGCATCGTTAGTTGCACGAGATTCATCCCAGACTTATTACAGAGGGAGTGCGACCATAAGTTACGATGCTCATCCACTTGTCGCCAGCATGTGTGAAGTGGCCTTAAAATGCCACTGAAGCCGTAAAACTTTATAAAACATTGGATATAAAATTAGAAAAACTTAAAAAGCAGAACCTTATCTAAATGTAAAATTTGATCAACATTATTAGAGCTGTTTCCGAGATTCACGAAATAAATATTGTATACAAGAATTGTTTATTAAATATTGTAAAATAATGTAATATATTTCCGTCAACATAATTATTAACCAGAAAAGTACAGTTACATTTATATTAGGTATCTTTTTGTTTCTTAATTTGTTTATTTGATCTTCATTGTTACAGCGAAGATGCGACGGATTTTCGTGATTCTTATAAAGATCCCGATTCTTAGGGATACTCATCAATTATAAAAAGTTGCTAGACTGAGCCAATGAACGAAGCGACAGCAGAATATTTGAATTCAGCCCTTTTTAACGTCCCACTGCTGGGCCTAGTCCCTAGGCCCTAGTCCACCACACTGGCCAAGTGCGGATTGGCCGACTTCACATGTTTTCCGAAAACTGGCTAGATTTCTTCAGACATGCAGGTTTCCTCGCGATGTTTTCCTTCTCCATAAGGCAAGTGGTAATCATGATAGAAATGATTCGCACATGTGAACATCAGAGGTGCGAGATTTGAACCCGCTTCACTCGGTTTCCCAAGCGAGCGCTTTACCATTGGGCTATCACTACCAATTATATTTAGTATATTATATCTAGAAGTTAAATGTAGCATACTTATTAAATTATCCATCAAAAACAATTTAAAATGTTATTCTAGACATACTCGTATCTCGTAGCAGTGGTGCCAAAAACATAATCTGCTACGGCATTTTACCCGCCGTCAACGGCACGTGCGCGGTCTTTATTAGCGCGGTTTCAACAAATAGCCCGCTTTGCTCCTCACCACCCATCTACGACTCTACCATGGTTGTTAATATTATTTCAGACAACAATATTTTTAAACTAAATATTACTCTTTGTATGAAAAGATTGACCGACTTCAAAATAACTTTAAATATAAATCCATACTAGTAGTATTATAAAGAGGTAACGTTTGTGAGTTTGTGAGTTTGTGACGTTGTAGGGGGTAACCTCTGGATCTACTGGACTGATGTAAATAAAATTTGGTAAGAACATAGTTTGAGAACATATTTTTTATCCCGGAAATCATCCCTCAAGGAGTGAAAATGGGGATAAAAGTTTGTATGGGGAATCAAACTAAGGATGAACACGAGCGAAGCGAGGGTGAGTCTTTAGTACGTTATACTTTCTTAGATATATACATATTATCGACACAGAGACCGAATCTACAGTTTTTAGAATTTTTGTCTGTCTGTCTGTCTGTGACCGCATCACGAAAAAACTACTGGAGGGTTTTTGATGAATTTGGTATTATGATTTGATTCGAACGCTGGGAACCAAAAATCAAAATAAATCCATTTAAAAATCCGTAAAGATAGTTTTATTTAAAATGTACCTATATACGTATTACCTTTAGAGGTGAAGCTTGAATTTTTATGATTATATTGGTAAAACATGGTTTTTAGCAAGCTTTTGCCTAACTATTACGACAGGAAAGCTCGTTGATGGGTGTTGCATCTACTGCTGTAACTGATCAATGCAGTGTAAACGTTATTGTTTCAGGTAGTTGTATCTACGCACATGTACTCGCTGAGTTTCCTAATATCACAAAACCACCAGGGCTTCCCAAATTATTAAACTTAATACAGTCCATTACATTAAAACAACAGACGGTCCTCCGGTGTTTTGTCGCCTACGTGTCGGCTAACTCCTCAAAAACTCATTTCTGCAAAGCGTGAATTTGAGGATATGGTCCAATGGATATGGTACAATAAATAGGTACCATTTTAGTCATGAAAATTGATTTATTACTCATGAAGAAGAAAAAGGTATACCCTCCTTATGAAGTCGGTCAAAAGTATATTTTTAGCCTAATTTATTACAGATAACAGTGCGGCTTGGTTGATGATTATTTGGTTGTTGTATTATACTTGGTATATATATACTTGAAGAATAAAACAAGAGTAATATTGAATAGCTATTTAAGCTTTCGACATAAATGAATTCTTTTTTAATTTTGGTAATATGATCTAAAGAAGTAGTTTGCAATGACAACCTTCAAACTTTTACTTATTTTGACAAGCTACAAGTATAATCTATGAAACACATATAACATGATCTAAGTAAATTTCAACTGTCTACAAAAGACAGCCTTTAAAGACTAGACAAATGGATGATGCACAATGTAGACTCAGTAATAGGATTCCGGCCTTTGCGTACAGAACCCTAAATTACATTTCGCGATACATTACGCCATATGCTGAGAGAACTGCATTTACTCAGTTCTTCATTTGCACTTAATTCAGTCACGTTCCTTTTACACTGTCTAAGCTAGAATTGATGATACAACACTTGCCTATTCGCTATTTCATGAAATAAGTATTTTGGGTTTTTTTTAGTGTGCAGGATTAGGCCCTATTTACTCCAACGATGCTAAGATTCAGGGATGTAAATAAAACCAGAAATATACTCACTTTTAAATATATTAGCATATACTCACAACTATTCTTTCGTGTTATCACTTTTACATTTGTACTACACACGTATCCAAACACAACACTTACACACTACACCTTCACTTATACACTTATACACACAAATACACTGCTTAATTTCAATAATCACTAAATAACACTTCAACTTTTAGCTGGCACTTGTCTCTTTGACACTCAGTGAGAGACTCTCCTCTTGACCCGATCAACTCCCTATTTAAGCAAATTTTCTATTGACAACTACCGCCATCCATTAAGAAACTGCGTGTAGTCAATACAATATCTTAATTATTGTGAAGTAGTAACATGAGTAATTAAATATTACTAAAAATAATAATGTTGATGACAGTCGGCCATCCGAATAGGAACGTATGACCTCATACGAGAATTAAAAGAAAATAAATAAATAAATAAATAAAACGTAAACATTTTAAAAATCAAAGATAAAATACAAAAGAAAAAAAACACACACACAGAAACCATTCATAAATAAACTTGATTAATTATTACATTTAAAACAATTCTGTCCTGAATACAGGGCAACAGGCCCCTTACGTCCTGAATACCAAGTAACAGGCCCCTTGTAGTCCTGAATACATGGCAGCAGGCCCCTTACGTCCTGAATACCAAGTAACAGGCCCCTTGTAGTCCTGAATACATGGTAACAGGCCCCTTACGTCCTGAATACCAAGTAACAAGCCCCTTGTAGTCCTGAATACGTGGCAACAGGCCCCTTACGTCCTGAATACCAAGTAACAGGCCCCTTGTAGTCCTGAATATATGGCAACAGGCCCCTTACGTCCTGAATACCCGAGAAATGCTTTCCGACAGTAAACATTTTAATAAACTGCAGTTTATGCAAAAACTATAACAATGCATTTTGATCAATAATATATTATATAACATCACACAATTATATTTAAGTATAATTTATTAAATAAAGTATAAAGATAGAAAGGTTGTACACTATAATGATACTAATATGTTGATTTCATACTAGTCTATTACTACATAACAAAATCAATTATTTTAACAACGGAAGAGTATTTATTATAATTTATATTTAATTATCATATTTCATTAAATTATTAATTAAATATATTTCGTAATTATATATTTAGCTAAAGTTTAAATAAAATATAAAACATTCTTAATTCGTTACTTACAAGGTTCCTCATTGTCAGATTCACTGGAGTATGTCCCACTCACATGTGGTCTATTGAAATTCAGCCACGGTTTGATTTTATCAACAGCTACGATAGTCGAGAAGCTTCTTCCTCTTTTTGAAGTTAATGGCGTGTCTTCTATGGCAAAGCGATCATGGTCCAGAATAGCTGCGATTCTGTAAGGTCCCTGAAACTTAGGCACAAGTTTTTTACTCTGTCCTGTTGCAGGTACTTGACGTTCCACTCTTATCAAATCTCCAACATTATATTCCGGAGGACTACAACGGTGTTTATCGAATGATTCCTTTTGATTTTGTTGGCATGCTTTAATATGAGTGTTAATTTCATCCCTTATAGTAGCTCTGTTTTTGTCCAAATCGTGTATTATTTTACTTTCAGTGGATCCCGTAGGTCTTACCCCAAATAGAGCTTCCGCGGGAGTTCGATTTATGCCCTTATTGAAAGTATTATTCAAACCCCACTGAATATCCGGCAAGTGGTCATCCCATTTATTTTCAGATGTGCCCACTGATTTGGCTGTCAATGCGTCAACAATAACTTTGTTGTAACGTTCCACTTGCCCATTTGCCCTCGGGGTGGCAACAGCATTCATCACGTGCTTAACATTTTTCGCGTTGACAAATTTCTTAAATAAAGTACTGGAAAAAGAAGTTCCTCTATCTGAAATGACTCTTCGTGGTACGCCGAAAATTCCGAAATATTCCTTGAGTACTCTAATGGTAGTATTAGATTTAGTATTTCTCACCGGTTTTAAATAAATGTACTTTGTGTAAGCATCGATTATTACTAAAATATGCATGTTACCTCTACTGGAGCGCACAAATGGGCCGACATGATCTACGTGAATGGTATCAAATGGGATGTCAATCTTCTCAATAGGGTAAAGATAACCAGGCTTCTTACCTCCAGTTGCTTTGGCATAAGAACATTCAAGACAGGAAGCGACATATTTCTTTATGAAGCTACGCATTTTTGGAAACCAATACACGGATTTAACCTTTTCCAATGTCTTATCCATAGAAAAGTGTCCTATGTCATCGTGATTGATTTTTAGTATCTGCCAGCGTACTCCCTTAGGTACTACCCATCTGTCACCGTCTGGAGTAATCCTAAATAATTTTTCACCCCTTAACTTAAAATTAGTTTTTATATCTATTATGTCATCTAAATTTGGATCTTTAAGTATCTGAACTTTTCTTTGAATTTCGGAATCAGCACTCTGGACGGTAGCAAGCCAACTCTCCTCAGTAACTCTCCTTACCATACGGGAAGCAATTGGGCAAGAATTTGGAACCGGGTTACGACTTAAGGCATCAACATGGGCCATAGAGACACCTGCCCTATATTCAATATTGAATGTGTACTCTTGCATCTGCTCCCACCATCGAGCTACCCGTGGTATCATGTCTCGTTTTTGAAATGTTGCACGTAAAGAGTTGCAATCAGTTACAATTTTGAAAGTGATGCCGATAAGGTACACTCTGAATTTCCGAAGGGATGCCACCACAGCGAGAGTCTCGAGATCGTATGAAGAGTACTTCTGTTCTTCCGGACTAGTTTGTCTACTAAAATATGCAACAGGTGAACGTACTCTATCCTTATTTAATTGTATTAAAATGCCAGCTACACCTACCTTGCACGCATCTGTGTGGAGCTCCGTCTCAGCGTTTGGATCATATAGAGCTAAAGTAGGCTTTTGTGTCAGTTTATTTTGAAGCTCCTTAAAAGCAGACTGTTGTTCCTCTCCCCAATTCCATGATGTATCTTTTCCGAGGAGGCGTGTCAAGGGCTTAGCTATTATAGAGAATCCGGGTACAAACCGTCTGAAGAAACTTGCCAGACCTAGAAATTGCCGTACATTGTGTTGATTTTGTGGTACTGGAAATTTTGCTACAGCCTCTACTTTACTAGATCCGGGTTGTATTCCACGCTTTGAGACCTGAAATCCTAAATAGTCCACATTATTACCAAAAAATATACACTTAGAAAGTTTAAGTGTCAACCCAGCACTAGAGAATAAGCTCAGAACTTTTTCCAAGCGCTTTATACCTTCTTGGAAATTTCTAGCTGGAATTATTACGTCATCCAGGTATGCAAGAGCTTCTTTGTGACGAGTTGACCCTAAAACTTGGTTCATAATACGTTGGAATGTGGAAGGAGCGTTGGCAAGACCAAAGGGCATTCTGTTAAACTCAAAATGTCCCTCTGGTGTTACAAAGCCCGTTTTGTGCTTATCGCTTTCTCGTATGGGTATTTGGTAGTATCCCGAAGCAAGGTCTAGAGTAGTGTAGAACTCATTTCCAGCTAGTAAATCAAGCTGATCATCGATCAGTGGCATAGGATAATTTTCTCTTACGGTCTTTTTATTAAGCGCCCTATAATCTATGCACAAACGGTAATCGCCAGTTTTCTTGCGCACCAGTACCACTGGGCTGGCGTATGACGATGTGGACGGCTGGATTATCTCATTGTCAAGCAGCTCTGTTACCATTTCTCTCACCACCTCCTTTTCTTTTATAGACAGTCTGTATGGTCGGTAAACTACGGGCTCTTCATCATGCAGAGTTATAGACATTTCTCCAACTGTAGCCTTACCCAATTCTGCCAAACTCGCTGCAAAACATTCTCTAAAGTTATTTAAAAGCAATAAAACTTTATCCTTTTCCTCAGAAGAAATATTAGGTCCGGTTTTAACCTCGTCCATTTTTATCGGTTGATACAGACCTTGACTTACAGTATTAACCACCATCACCTTTGGATCTACAGTATCCTTATATTCTTCTGCCATATACCCTCGAGCTATCAAATAGTCCTTGTTTATAGTAATTTTCTTACCTGATGCTATACTGATCAATAGCTCTCCTTCTCCGTTATCATTAATAGAAAACAGACCCGGTAACACGGAGAAGACAGTATCTTTTATTAATCTTATTCCTCCTTCTATATATACGTCACCTGTAACTAATGGCTCAGTGTAGATACTAATAACTGAAGTACCTGAAACTAAAGTTTCACATTTACAGAACAATTTAACTTTGTAATGCTTACTGAAATGATTAAAAGCCTGAAGAAGTTCAAGTTTATCGCTTGTTTTGTGAACTACAATATGAGGTTGCTCTGTAAATGTTTGGCCAATCATAACTGGTACATGCATAGCTTCATCTGGCACCACGAATAATTCTACGTCAGCTTCTACTTCATCAATTTTTATCGTTGCCAACTGTTTTCCTAAAACATTAACAATGGAATTACCGAAACCTTTTAACGTCGGAAGATCATCAGTTTTATATTGGTTATGAGATTTAATAAAATCCGATATTCTTATCATGCAACAATCGCTTCCAAAATCTATAAACGCTTTGTAAGGAATCCCGTTGACCTCAACCATTTTTAAATATTTTTCTCCAAGTTGCTTATCGTTGATCACCCGCAGGACATTCTTATCTGATGTCAATGGTCCTTTAGAATAGCAGTGTTCTGCGTCATGACCTATTCTTTGACACTTACTGCATTTCTTTACCGGTTGTGGACATTGTGGTACTGTATGTCCTTCTTGCTTACAATTAAAGCAGCGTGTGCTCTTGTTCATCTGTTTTAATGAAGGCTCCTGGCTTCTATTGACGAATTGACTCCTTGGAATTTTACGCTCATTCATGCGACTGTTCCTAGCATTTCTAAGATACGCAAGTAGTTTATCAGGATTATCATATTGAACCGCCTCTGCACCCAGTCTAATTGACCGATCGTCTATGCCATGAAGAATACACTCTACAGCTCGACTACCTGTTATGCCACATCGATTCAATAAAGCAATTTTATCATAATAATAAGTTTCCAGTGAATCTCCAAATCGGGCGCGCTTGGCTAACATATCACTAAGCATTTGTCCATAATTTTCTGTGGACGGAAATGCTGACAATAACTTAGTTTGCCATTCATCCCATGAGAAAAGAACAGAAGGTAGACCTTCATACCAACGCTGGGCAATTCCACGTAATTTAGGTAAAGCAAAATGAACTGTTTGTTTTTCAGTCCATCCATAAATAGTTGAACATTCATTAACCTTATGTAACCACATTGTCATAGTCTGTTCTTTCCTCGAGGGATCGAATTCGGGGATGGTATTATTCATATTTACTAACTTATCCAAATTATTATCTGTACGACCAGCATATTTTAGTGCATCGAGTAATAGCTGTAATCCACTATTAGCGAACTGAGTTGTCTCACCATCGTCCAATGTCCTTTCATGACGGCGACTAGGATAATTCTGAGTGCGAACGCTTCTTCTTCGTGACTCCCGGCTGCGTGGCGTACTGCGAGAACGACTTCGTTCCCGACTACGTAATCGTTCTAGCCGACGGCTAGGTGACCGACCTTGTCGATTGCTGGGGACACGGGGTTGGTGAAGATGTCTGCTTCGTGATTCGCTGCTTAGTCTGGTACGACGCCGGCTCGGCTGGCTGATATGGAGTCGGCTCGTTGATCTGCTGCGAGACCGATTCGACGGTCTCCCACGGGATCGGTTTGCTTGTTGACTATCAGGAGGTAGCCCGTCGGGGCTACGTAACTGGCGTGACCTTACTATTTGAGAGCATGGGTGATTGAGGATCGGGCTGCGTACTGCGCTCGACCTCGTGAGTTCTACTGGGCTCCGAGAGCGCCGTGCCAATCTATCCATATGGCACGACGAACGTGAATCTCCTTGAATGTCCACTGTAAAACCGAAGATTATTACTCGCATAGTGTAGTGTTCACATTATACTAACTACTACTAAAACTTTATATTTATCAATATACATTATTATTATTGTTATTTTAGGGGAAAAAAGGGAAAGAAATACAATTCATAGAGTACAGAAAAATGTCACGACAAATATATTATGAACAACTGAACATATGTTGTTATAATATAATATGTTGGGACATTAACACAGCACCATCTAGTTTCATAGTAAGCTTCGAGGCCTGTGTTATGGATACCAGATTGTTGATACACTACACATATATAACTTTAAATACATACATATCATAAATATAAACATGCATAACTGGAGTACAGACATTCGTGATTATCACATAAATGAATGCCCCCAGCGGGACTCGAACCCTCGACCGCTGGCACAACAAGTAGGGTCACTACAAACTGAGCCAAGCGTGTCATAAATAATAAATACCAAAAAAAAAAATGTAGAAAGAATAAATAATTAAAATATTAAAGTCCCATATAAAACAATAAGAAAAAAAAATTTACAATAATAATAAAAATAATTAAATAATGTATATTAATGCTATAAAATATATACATACGAAAAAAAAAATACATAATTGCATAATAATAAAATAAACTACATATTATTAATTTGGTCATCCCACTTCTGAAACTGCAGGATTAGGCCCTATTTACTCCAACGATGCTAAGATTCAGGGATGTAAATAAAACCAGAAATATACTCACTTTTAAATATATTAGCATATACTCACAACTATTCTTTCGTGTTATCACTTTTACATTTGTACTACACACGTATCCAAACACAACACTTACACACTACACCTTCACTTATACACTTATACACACAAATACACTGCTTAATTTCAATAATCACTAAATAACACTTCAACTTTTAGCTGGCACTTGTCTCTTTGACACTCAGTGAGAGATTCTCCTCTTGACCCGATCAACTCCCTATTTAAGCAAATTTTCTATTGACAACTACCGCCATCCATTAAGAAACTGCGTGTAGTCAATACAATATCTTAATTATTGTGAAGTAGTAACATGAGTAATTAAATATTACTAAAAATAATAATGTTGATGACAAGTGTAAATATCATATCTGGAGTGCACTTATTAATATTCTAATATATAAATATCTCGTGTTACGGTGTTTGTGGTCTCACTCCTGCGAAACGTCTCGACCGATTTTAATAAATTTTTTTTTGTATATTTGGTAGGTATGAGAATAGGTCGTAAAGTATTTTTCACCCTCCTACCCCCACTCCCCATTTTCTTATCACGGTTTTAGTGTTTTTGTATGAACAATATTATATAAATACATAGCGACGAACCCGAGCGAATCGAGGGTGAATCGCTGTATAAAATAAAGCCAAACATTTTTTTATAGATTGAACGCAAGCGTAGCCGCGGGTTCTGCTAGTATTTCTATATCTTTGATATAAAAAAATACAGAAATATCCGAAAGCTTATTGTCTTATATATAGTTTAAATATATAATATTTTCAAGTTTCAAGTTTTTCCCATAGTAGCTCCAACAGACTCAGTGGATTAGGACGCGCGTTGAGTCTTGTAGATAAGCTATTTGTTAAATACAACTAATGAAAAGTTCGTTAATATTGCGCTGGTATTAAGACACAAGTTTTATCTTGAGATGTTTCTTGTGCAAGTTACGAAGTTAAACGCTAATGTTTTGTTCTAAAGAAAATAAATATATTTTCAATT
This sequence comes from Fabriciana adippe, assembly GCA_905404265.1. NCBI lineage: Eukaryota > Metazoa > Arthropoda > Insecta > Lepidoptera > Nymphalidae > Fabriciana > Fabriciana adippe. The sequence goes on from FR989993.1 coordinate 3,730,740, forward strand.
CAAATATTTACTTATTTAAATGCGAAAATCTTATTGTCTATTTCTTAGATTTTCCTCCTTTCAGCCAGAACTTTGCATTGCAAAATCCGAAAAGATACTTTTATTTAAGATATAAGTTTCGAAAAAAAAAAACAAAAAAAACAAGCTTTACGTACTATTTTTTTATTTAATTAAATGTAATATCTTTATGTACGGCTTAGTCTGTGCAAATAAATCTATACATATTATAAAATTCTAACTAAGCCGAATCTGTACATTAAATGTATTTTGGAAAATTTTATTGAAATAGACATTATTATCGATGCAGAGGCCGAATCTATAGTTTTTAGAATTTTTATCTGTCTGTCTGTCTGTCTGTCTGTCTGTTACCGCATCACAGAAAAACTACTGGAGGGATTTTGATGAAATTTGGTATGATGATAGCTGGTTATCCGGGTCAACATATAGGATACTTTTTACCGCGGGAAAATATCTCATTTCTGAGAAAAAATACAAAAACTGTTGGAACATAACCACGATAATACTATCTGTAAACAGTTTAGCAAGGTAACTTATTAAATATATATGGTAAAAACTATTAAAAATAGCTTATCATAAAAATCAAATTATCAATAGCGCTATTTTATCCATTAAAATAGTTATTTTAATTAATATATATTTATGCGTTATTTAGATATTCGACAATAGATGTCGCCATGTGTTTTTAAAATACGTAGTTTTAATTCCAAAAAAATGAATGTACAGATATGACCTTTCTACGATTTTATTAGAATTACTACTAAATTACCCGCGTCCCCGCCCGTGTTCAAATTATCAATAAAGCAAACTTTTTGTCTTTATAATTTATAAATTAGTAACTATACATATACTACAATTGTAACTAAGCCGAATCCGTAAATTCAATATTTTTCGGGAAATCTTATTGAAATATTCATTATTAGCGATTTAGAGGCCGAATCTATAGTTTTTAGAATTTTTGTCTGTCTGTATGTGACCGCATCACAGAAAAACCACTGGAGGGATTTTGATGAAATTTGGTATGGTGATAGCTGGTTATCCGGGTCAACATATAGGATGCTTTTTACCGCGGGAAAATATCTCATTTCTGAGAAAAAATACAAAAACTGGTTAAAATAAAAGCACGATGATACTAAAAATATTTTAGCAAGGTAACTTACTTATATATGTTAAAACTATAAAAAAAACTCTTCTTAAAAGAAATATCAATAGCGCTATTTTATTCATTAAAATAGTTACTTTAATGAAAATTTATTTATGTGTTATTTAGATATTTGACAATAGATGTCGCCATGTGTTTTTAAAATACGTGGTTTTAATCCAAAAAAACAAAAATGTACAGATATGACCTTTCTATAACTTTATTAGAATTACTACTAAATTACCCACGGCCCCGCCTGTGTTCAAATTATCAATAAAACAAACTTTTTGAATTTATAAATTAGTTACATATTAGTAATATTTTGTTGGCCGAACCAATTTTCAAATGAAAATATTTTAAATTTTTATTGTTTAGTAAATAATGTTAATATTTTTTAATCTTTTAATGTAAAAATTGGGCAAATACAAATCCAACTCGCGCATTATAGGTTTCGTATAGCAATATACTGTGTTGTTTCTCTTACTTACGTATTTTGTTAGGTTAACACTGAAATAAATACGAATAATATTTACATTGCCACAATATCGACTCATTTTATCAAGCGTAAAAATAAGTTCATATTATTTTATAACATTTTATGGAAAACAAGTTTATAGCTGTTAAACTGACAAAACGGGTAACTAAAAATATTCCATATCTCAAAAACTATGAAAAAGTGTATAAGAAACTGTTATACCTCAACTTTTTCAGTTTTTTTTTTGACACCATTTCTTGGAAGGTAAAGGCTTAAAGGACACAATAAAATGCTTACGAGTTTAATCATATTAGCTGAGCCATATGAAATAATAAAAAGTATTTGCTCAGAATTATTCACTTATTACACTTTCTTTTGAAAATTGTTTTGGAAAATATTACTAACTAGCGCTAAGCAATCCCTGTTTCGCAACAAATTAACATTAAGAAAAGTTATCATTATGTAATTTAAATAATCAGCTAAATATTAAATTAATCAATAGCTGTCTATTAGTAAATAATGATTAACATTAATTCCGTAGCTTGAAAGTTTATCGCCCAAAACTAAGCAAACAAACAAAACAGAAGTATAGACATACATAAATGTTATTGCTAAAACAAAAAGTGCAATAGGTATTGCTAATTCAAATATGAGATTAATGGAGGAACCTTTTTGTGGCAATGTCAATCACCGCCATATTTACCAATCATACGGTACACAATGAAAGTGGTATATGTAAGAGTATACTAATGTGTAAAACCTAAGAGTTTGATTTTTGATCATCTGAACGCGGGCGGAGCCGAGGGCAATGCTAGTAATAAAAATATTTGGGAGTGATGTGTTAATTTTTTAGGAGCTAGAAATTTACCATAGTAACTTCACAAATCAAAAGACTAACTTCATAATTAAATAGTTTTTCATTACTTGAAAAATAAATTTCAAACTTTGAAGCAGAAAGACACTTACGAATCCATTTAAATAAAAGCTTGTAAAAGTTAAATAAAGCTCGTACGATGTTAGTGCCGAAAATAAGTACGTTGTAAATTGTAGACATAAGTAATAGGGTGGGTCGCTAATGTATGGAAAAAAAATAAAGTTTCGTGATTGCATTCTAATAGCGATATTTTATTGTCTTACGAGTAAACAAATAATTCTATGTAAAAAAAAGTCAAATTAGGTTGAATCTTTAGCCCGCGCATGTAGTTCGAAGTTAAAGAAAATTTAAATAAAACAAGGTAAAATCAAACTCAATTATTTAATTAAGAACCTACAACTTTAAATATAAAAAACAATAATTGGTAAAGAAAAAGCACAAAAATAAATGAAAACTCAAATATTGATAACTTAAGTTGACTTAATAAAAACATTTTACTTATAAATAAATAGTAAAAAAAATGATTAAAGTTTTCGTAGATAATTTGTTCAAGAAATTTTGTTTGCTTTCAAATCTGGGCAATATATTTCGAGACGTAAGCTTTGCTTGAATCAAGGCTTCTCTTGATTTGAAAATCATGCTTCTGTCACTATTTTTACTGCACGTTCGATCTTCGATATTTTTACTGAGCTATCTAAATATAAAGCAGTCAATTAAATCTGTGTTTGTTGTTTAGATAAATCCTCAGGTTCTTTCTTCCTTTCCCGACGAATTTTTGATTTATCGACCACTTAAAGATCTGTACTTATATCGTGCAATGCAGAAGAAACAAGTGCAGCAGCTGCTCTGTCAGAAATACCATATCGGTCGCAGGTTTTTGACAAGATTTTTGGCAAATTTGGCAGGTTTTTGACAAATTTGTAATAGTATTTTTAGTGTTCGTATTTTCTTGTTATGTGGATGGATAATGGATGGATGAAATGGATGGTAAATTTATTAGATCATAAGAAAACACACTATCTTCAGAATGACTCGAAGATGATACTAATTCCTGCTGTTCACTGTCGTAGTCTGTTTGGTTTTCATTTATTTGTAAAGCTGTGTTTTTGGCTTATAAGACATTTATCACCATTTTTTATAATTTAGCAGTAATAATATAGTTTATTCCACCAACCCGCATCTTCCTTTCCTCTCTGTTCAATCAAAAACTTCTGTTCTTCTTTAGGGATCTTATGATCTCTCAGGTAATTACATTGTTCTTAACTTTTACATTTACATGCACAAATATCAAATAAAACTCTGCTACTTTGCAAGAATTCCTTTTTTTGATCTTCGGACATTTTTTATAGAGATTTAATAAGATTTTTGTACTTTAAATGATAAGTTTTTATGAGATGAATTGTTCTTGTATGCGACACAGTAGGAATGATGCTTATCTCCAAATTGCTTCTACTTTTTCAGCCACAAGTTTGGCAATTTCTAAAAACGTAGTTCTTTCTTCGTATTCCTGCTAATTTATAGCTGTAGCCTATTCCATTCATAATATTTCATGATCATCTTCGTAAGTTTGTAACATATTGTCCTTAATATCTTCAACACTTCCGAAAATGGGACACTGATGAGTTTGTCTCCTTGAAATCATTATTCTTTTTATATATTTAAAAAGAAACACAAACAAATATTCTATTCACGACGGATTTTAGTAAATTTCACGTAAATAATATTTTTCTTTTTGCACTAAAGTCAAATTAACATAGCAGCGTAATTCAGTGGCAAAGTAAGCCCACGACAACTTATTCCTAGCCTCTTTAGGTAACAAAAACTAAACTATAAGTCAAAAATCTCGACTAATAATCATTTTACGTTTCAATAACAATACTTCAGCATAGTTTTTATCTACCATAATATTTTTTGATGGTGTTAGTATCCTATGCTCATTTACACTATTTTTACATTATTTTAATTTAATAAAGTGCAATGCGCGGGCAGTTACACTGAAAATATTTGAATAATATTTTACAGGCTTGTTATTTATCTAATAAGACATTATATTTTGACTATTACAAAAAAAAAAGAGAAAAAAATTTTTTTCGACCCACCCTAATAAGTAATAAAACTTCTTTAGATAATACCCGAGATTATAGTAAGTTTAAACACTCGTCTATAATTTACGCGAAACCAAGTAAATTAAGCTAATCGTACACTTTGTGGTAAAAACATACTAACTTTATTATCCTACAGATAAATTACATGGATTATAAACACAGTTTTTCGATTTAATCTGAATTCCAAAGAAATATCTAACAAATTTGTCTGCATTTTTATTTTATTTTTTTTTGAAAACAATTTAACTTTGTAAAAGTACATTTTATTCACGCTACATTTAATTTTATCGTTACGTATAAAATGTTTTAATTTTCCAACTAATTAACTTTCTTATGTATTTAGAAACTTAAGTAAATTGTTGTTCTTTTTTTACTATATTTTATTTTTTTAATGAGATTCAGTGACAAACGAGCAGACAGACCACCTGATGGAAAGCAGTACTTGTCGCCCATAACACCTACGGTTCATGCACTTAGGTTTTAGGTAACACAAATGCAGAGCCGCAGGTGCGTTGTCACTGTGAGGACTAAGATGATATGCCTCTTGCCTGTAATTGCGCTGGCTACTTTATCCTTCAAGCCGGAACACAACAATGCAATCATTGTTGCTTGGCGGCAGAAATAGATAAGGGGGTGGTACCCATCCAGTCGGACTTCTCAGGCTTGACAGGGTCCTACCACCGGTGAAAATTTATTTTATATTTATATCTCAAATTACGAGCTTCGTAAATATAAATAATCTGTTCCTCCATAAACTCATAAGGCTTGGGCTGCCTTTTCCGCTTATAAAAATCATCCAGTCATACTTAAGTGATCGCAGTTTTCGAGTCCACATCAATAGTTATTCATCTATCTCAAAATCAATACCCGCAGGGGTGCCACAGGGCTCAATATTAGGGCCATATTTATTTCTTCTGTACCTAAATTATATTCCGGTTCAACCACGGACGAGTTTAGCCTGCTTTGCAGATGACACAGCCTCTTTTACGACCTCTTCTGATATAAACTTGATAATAGATCGACTTCAACTCTCCATTGATCAACTTCTATTTTATTTCCATAAATGGAAGCTCAAAATTAATGCATCTAAAACAGAAGCTATTCTATTTACTAGAAAGCGAACTTTACCATCTCGAACGCTGAAAATTGGAGGGTATATTATACCTTGGAGCAAATCAGTTAAATATCTTGGCTTAAAGCTGGACAGTAAGCTCAACTGGACCGAAAACACTTTTACACTACGACTCAAAGGTATTAAAGCATTAAATGCCCTTAATCCAATCTTAAATAGACGCTCATGTCTAAGTAGTAGCACTAAACTACGTATTTATTGCACCCTGATACGTCCATGCATCACCTATGCATGCCCCATATGGAGCGGCACTTGCAAAACGAACATTAAAAAGCTACAGATTTTACAAAACAAAGCTATCAAATATGCCTTTAATACTCCCTTTCGCACTAATCTCCACAAGTTACATTATCAAATAGGTCTTCCAAAAATCGATGTTTATATTTATAAATTATCCGAAAAGTTCTATATCCATCAAAATACTAACCACAAAAATAAACTAATAAATAATATATGCATAAGTCGTAAAAATAATCTTCCATATATCGATAAATATAATCGATACAAATTGCCGCATCCCTTATTCCTTGACTATGAACCATTTGTATAGGAACATTCGTCAACACAGGCGCGTGCGCTGTTGCCGCGGCCGCGGGTGCTATTCCCGTTCGTATTACCGTGTGATATAAGATCAGAAATGGCGCGCGCACCGCGGTGCGGGCCTACTCGCCTGCGTGTGCGATAGATAACATGTTAAGTTCTTGTTGCTTGCTGCGGACTGCTTTAAGTGATATTTTATTTACATCTACCGACCACGGTTTATTTTTCTTTGTTTAAAATTATGATATAAATGTAATCGCTTTTCTAAAGCTTACATACTTTAATGATATACCTACTGTTCAATCATTAATAATAATTATGTATACGCTAGTGTTACGTTTGGCTATAAGTTTTATATAAGTCTATGTACTTGTTAAACATATATAATAGTATATAATATGTACTTCTAGGATTAAATTTACACTAGAAATGTACTTAATGTAATGATTTATGTTGATTAAATAAAGATATTTAAAAAAAAAAAAAAAAAAATCTGTTCCTAAAGCAACTGCGCGAGGACTAGTATATGCGTAGACTCAAGTGCACTCACTATACTTTCAACTCTCGCGATGGGTTGTCCCATTTTGTCACAGTCTATGAGAGGTATGGCAGATAAAGATAGTTTGATGCGCTCTCCGAGACATGAAAATTTATTTACAAGACGATTATTTCGTAATTGAAAAACAAGTAAGTAACCTGTAACTCAAACGCAAGGTTCCTGATTCGCAGATTTAGGTACTTGATAAAATCATCGGACATAATACAAAATTGGAAGAAAAATAATATATGTATAACGTAAGTATTTCATTCTGTATGATTTATACTAAACCCATTAAAATATCATCAATTTATTTCATCTAAAGCAGCGGTCGGCAACCTTTTAGCAGGCAGGGGCCACAAGGTGGCTATACCTAGTAAAGGCGGGCCGCACTTGTGAGACGAAAAAAAAAACACATATAGCACAAAATATGTCCACTACAACATTCAATGTCACAATTTCTAAAATGACTCTTAAATGCTTATCTATGAGACAAGGAACATTTTCATTTTTTCGGTAATTACAAATTCAAAATACTTAAAAAACATAAAAACTTTTCTTTATAAAACAGTCACAGGTCGCGGGCCGCATGGAGGCAACTCGCGGGCCGCGGGTTGCCGACCGCTGATCTAAAGTATATCTGTACTTAGTACATTAAAATTTCGATAAAAACAATAATTAAATATTTACTTAGAAATTCCATACATTTTAGAAAATTCTATACTAATAACAGCTGTGTTATTCAGTAGCTATATGCAAACATACCAATCACAATGAAAATAGATATGGCACAAGAGAATGGCAAATCAAAGGAAACAAAGGGCTAGTTTCGCCATTATATGGTAAGGTATCTGGGTTAAACAAGCAATATGTTATATAGCTGATAGTTTATCCCAATTTTGCTTCTGTGAGTTCTTTTACCGTATAATATGTTTTTTTTTTTTTTTGAACCGAATCAATTGCTAAAATGTCTTATTTTTTTTTAGTTAAAATATAATTCACGATTACTGGAAGGACTGCCAGAAAGAATTTAAATTCTTATCGTCATCATCTATTCTTCATATTTCGTAAAAATTGAAACATAATATCTAGAATTAAAAAAAGTATTATCTTCCAAAATGGTGTGATTTGATTTGATTGCGCGACTTTCCCCGAGAATGGACGATTATTATCATTATTCTTTTTTTTATACATAGATAGATACTTCGAGGATGGGAACAAAATATCTCTTTAGTTAAAAAAAATACGAAAGCAGTCAAGCAGTCACACTAATGTATTTCAAGCGTTTATCAAGTAAAAAAAAATGTCTGTGAGCGTCTGGCACCCGACAAAGTCTATAAATTCCTATATTTGAATTGTCTCCAAACTTGTGGTTAAATTAGTTTTCAATAAATAGCAAGTTCTTTAAGAGAAATGTATTCTGAATTATTCATTTCTCATATTTATTGGTATACTAAGAGCGTAAGAAGATGGCACAAGCGAAGTATTATCTGTATCCAGACGGTTCCATAGGCTCGAATGCGGATTAGTAACGGGATTATATATCTGAAACGCTTTCGTAACGTATTAGGGTGAGATTGAAGCTATTGTTGTGGGAAATAAAAATAAATATTTTTGCTGTACTCGATTTAATGAATCGTTAAAAAAATTGCTTTAGAAATTACAATCATAATATGTATCAATGTCAGTTGAGCTACTTTCATATACTTGTGGGTCGTGCCCTCTGTTCATATGAAACTATGGTCAAGCAAGGTTCATTCTATTAGTTTTGATCTTCAATATATTGTGTAAAGAGATAGATTTTTACCAAAGTGTTTTTTTTTTGTCACTAAAATAAACTTCTTTATTTTACTTTTCATTTGAACTGTCTTTATTAAACTAATATAATTAGCAGCGAATGTGTGTTTGTTGGTTTGTCAATTTGCCTTTCTTTCAAGCAGCAGCTAAATAAAAAAAAATTATGATTTTTTATGAACAGGATAGTGACGTAGCTTTTTCTTAATAATAGTGAAAACTCTTTATTTTACCCACAAAAAGAAGAAATATGTACAGAAAAGTTAGATAATATTATACTTCAATTAGTACTTGTAGGATGTTAACTTGTTCCAAAAACGAGATAAACATGGCTTCTCACTTTTAGCCTCCTCAGAGACAGTCACGCTTAATAGTTAGTGCGATATAAATTAGCCAATTTGCAACAAACCAAGATAATAAGGCTATTTTGGAAGGAAATTCGATGTTACGTGAAGTTTTTGTATTCAACGCGTTTCAGCGACCTCGCTAAAACAAGCAGGATGTACGAAATTCGAACAGTAATGAGAGGAAATTAGATTTCGATATCGTATTAGGTTTCGATAGAATCCAAAGTCTGGTTTGTTCCGTAATTTAGTCTAACTTAAAATAAACTTTTTACTTTTATAAATACGTACAGTAGTAAGTAATATTTAAATTACAATGTAGTTAAAATTTTGTTTTGATACAGCTCACTACTAACCATCCATATCGAAATAGTAAATACGTGTGGCAGGTAATCATTTAAAACGATGCACATCATGTTAATCGAACCGGGATAAATGTGGGCTGGACTTCCGAAAATCTAAACTTTCTGGTATCAAATGTTTACCAGACACTGTAAAAAGGTCCTTAAAATTATTTTAAGCATTTCGAAATAGAAGGTCATCCCTTCCACTTAAGGAAAAAGTCAAGTTATTCTTATCTTCCAGTTTTCGGAACTCCAGCCTAAACATGTATTGACTGGTAGGGTCAATGCCCTAAATTTACATCCCACAGGAATGGAACCTCTAATCCGACTCGCCGTTCATAGCCTACGATTCACGGTGGCTATTCTCTATCAAAATCATCCATGGAAATAGAACAAGATAAATAAGAAAACAACCCGAGCGCTATAACGCTGTACGTATAAAGAACATTAAAAAGGCTTTTCTTCAGACCGGAACTACCTGGCTAGGAAGTGGCGTAATTAGATAACTTAAAAGGTACCTTAACGCATACAGTTTACTGTAGTTTCTTTATTAAACTTTGTTTTCACAGCTAATATAAGCAGTTTTGCAGTGAGTTAACAATGAAAAATTTTATTAAAACTAAATGTGAATTTTTTGAGCAAATACGTAGGTACAACGGGTGGGTCTGAAGGTGATGGTTAAAATTAAATATAAATAAAGTAGCTTTTTGCTTAAATAATCGTTGTAGGAGAACACAAAATTTATTGGAGGTTATATTTTTGTCCAAACTACGTTTACGTAATTTTGGGCCTAGACTAGATGTATTAAAATGAAAGATATAAGCACATTTGATGAATAGTTTTTGTTATATATAATTTATATGTACCTATTAATAATTTTAGGTAGAAAACGAACTTCTAGATCAACCTAAAATGACATAAAATGGTATAAATTTTTTTAGTTTATTTAAAAAAAATATTTTAGAACTTAGTATCTTAGTTCATCTTTACAAATTGTTTTATAATTATGCTAAAATCTATTTTACAGTCACAAGTATATCTTAAAGCTGAGATGCGTACACTGATACACCTTCTTTATTTATATACATTCACAATTGTTTTTAAGAAAAATTCACAAAAAATAAACAAAACTAAGCCTTGAATAAAAAAGAAAGGAGAAACAAAAATAAGAGCCTTCCAACAAAATGAGACACGTAACTAAGCGTGAAGCAACGTTCGCTGGCTAGCTTGTAAAACGTACAGGGCTATTTTTATCTTGCATTAACCTATTTAACGCTTGACGTGGAAACTAGGTCTCCTAGACTATGATTCCATATTAGATGCTTTATGGATACTAACACTGGATGTATAGACGTTAGATTTTCTTTTCTTTTTTTGAATTCTTGCTTTTTGAATACATTTTATTAATATATCTATATAGAAATGATGTATGTCTGTTTGTTAGTTTGTCTGTGCGTATTTTAATATTGCTATTCCAATGTTTATAATGCGAGGTTTCTAACATTAAGTACCATCAATGTACCTGTTAGTTACTACTGGGTGACCAGCGCATATTTTGTCGTATCGAAAAATTGACTTGAAAAAAAAACCACAGGTACAATTAAAATATTTACATTTTGTATATTAATATGTATGTATCTGTATAACTTTACACTGAAAAAAAAGAGCGGGTCACTAGTAATATAGAAGAAAAAATAAATTTAGATTTGAATATAACTTTAGTCAATATTTTATTCCTCAAACTTTAAATATTGAAGAATAGTAGAGAAGTAAAAAGTGCTAAATAAAATGGGCAAATCGATATTGGATAACTAATAATTCGATACAGAATATAGGTATGTAGGTATGATGTGCAAAGCTTTCCCTTAAATTGCTGTAGGTATACCTACCTATTAGGATTTGCATGAATCTACTAACTACATAAATCTATACTAATATTATAGAGACAGAGTTTGTTTGTTTGTTTAAACGCGCTAATCTCAGTAACTACTAATCCGATTTGAAAAATTCTTTTTGCATTATACGTATGTATAGTTCGTTTATTGAGAAAGACTATAAGCTATATATTATCACTACAACCCAAGGGAGCGGAGCAGTAATCATAAATGTCAACAAATCGGGCAGACTTCCATACATTATTATCCACTAATAGCATATAGCCAATGAGTTTTTTGTAATTTTAGCGCGAGCGAAGCCGCAAGTTCTGCTAGTGAATTATAACACTAACTTTATAATCGCTAGAGCAAATAGGATTAACTTCACGTTGTCTAATTAACTTGTTAGTTTCATCCGCCGTGTAATAAAGTAAATCCTTTTTATTGTTCATATATCTGGTGTAGGCAGTAGGTACGCACACTAAATAAATAACATTTTCTAAACTTAGTAACACTTAACGTTTCTACTCGTGGTTATATTATTTTAAATGCTTCAATTTCTGGTATTTAAATAATAATATTGTAATTTCTTATTTATTTTGTTTAAAAGATGAATAATTTGAAATTTCTAAAATTATTTTGCATATATGATTATTCTTTATAAGCTGTTGGCAGTTTCAGTTCCAACAAGATATTTTCATGTTCCTATCATTTCTAACATGATTACCACTTGCCTTACGGTGAAGGAAAACATCGTAAGGAAACCTACATATCTGAGAGATCAGAGAACCTAGCAAGTTTTCGAAAGACATGTGAAGTCCGCCAACCCGCACTTGGCCAGCGTGGTGGACTATGGCCTGATCCTCCTCGTATTGAAGAGAGGCCCGTGCCCAGCAGTGGGACGTTGATAAGAGCTGAATACAAAATACTTCATATTAATAATGCTCTAATATGCAACCAAGATCGCAAACATATATGTGGCATACCTTTGGGACGCCGAAGCCTCATAATTTATCTGCACGCTATATCCAGGGGTAATTTAGTTTAATCAATGCTAGAAATTCTGTAAATTACATTGCAGCTATACGGTACATAAATCATTCATAATGGCCTGGGACTAAAACAGCGCTATCGTTGTGATGAAATTAAACGTATTATATTAATCGAGTCAAATATTTAAAATATCGAGTAAAATATTTAAAAAATCGATAGTTTGACGCGTTTAAAATTATCGTAAGCTTAATGAAGTTTCAGAAGGAAGAATTTGTTTAAAGTAATAATTGTTGTTTTCTTACGGGAAAAACTGGGCAGTTCAGCTTGAAGACTTTTCTGTAGTCTCTCCACGATAATTTTTAAGAAATCCGTGCGAATTTCCGAGAATTCAATTGTTATCGTATACGCCGGCGTGTACGCGGTCCTCGAGGGGATAACATGATAGTAGGTAGGTACGTAAGTAATTTTTTTCGTCATGAAGTTCATTCATTTGATTATTTCCGTTTGGATATTTTTCATAATATCCATAAGTTTCCGGAAACAGAGGACATATCGAAACATATAGAAGCCTTCCCAGTTTACGGTGTTGAAGATGGGATAATTATAAAGGAAGCTAGATTTAAAATACAGAACCTATGGGTAAAAACTATTCAATAATTATTGTTAATTGTTATAGCGAAATCGATATTTCAAATAAAAAGTAGGAATATTTGCGTGGCCTGTTATATTTATTGGGTATTATAAGAACAAAATAATATTATTGTGTCACCGAGCTTAAAAAACATATTACATAGGTACGAGAATATATATAGGTACATCAAACACAGAATAATTGCATAACATATAGATAATCTATAATAGGTGCGGTAATTTATAATAGGTAAATATATATTTAGTATGGGCTATGGCATTATAAGAAGACAATTGCGAACAGACCTTAATTACAAAGGTCAAATAGCAAGACAAATCTCCTAATCTGCATACCTAAAATGGTGATTTTCTTCTAAATCCCATGGTAATTTCATTAAACAAACTTTGTATTCGGGACTAAAACACATAAGTCCGACGATGAGTCCCTAGACAGCTAACGCGACGGACCTTTCGTGAGATTAAGAGAACAAATCTAGTCCGGCGATTCAATTAAAATTTGCATATTGTCACGCATTTCGCCTTACAAATTGAGAAAATGCTCATAATTCATTTGCATATGCGGTAGGTAGGTGATTATCATACTGATCTCTCAGACTAAATGTTAAAAAGAATAAAGGAACTTATTTATCCTTAGTAAAAATCATAACTTTGAGGCGTGAAGATAGAACTTTATGTTTTATCTGATATTGTGGTTGTATTCTTTATTTGTGAACATGTATTATGTTGCCTTTACTACTTAAATTAATTGGGATCGTATTTTTACTTTAATTTTTGTATATTTGTAACGGCTGAATTCAAAAACTACCAGACCGATTTAGATGAAATTTGGTAAGAAGATAGTTTGAGACCCTGGGAAAGACATAGGATTTTTTATTCCGGAAATCATCCCTTAAGGCTGTGAAAAGGGGCATGGGGATGAAAGTTTTATGGGGAATCAACCTATTGACGAACCCGAGCGAAACGAGGGTAGTCGCTGGTATATCAATAAAGCACGCAACACCTATATAGATGTATGAAGCTAACCAAGTTGGCCACAGATTTTATTATATATTAAATTATGATTATTAATAGAAATTAGAATGATCTGATCCCAACTAGTTTAGATGTACAGGATGGTTTCTAACTTACAAATGAACTAGTGACTTACCGTCCCTAAATCTCAGTGCGTCGTCGTCGGGGTACGTTTAAAATAGATTTAAAAAAGTTACGGTAATTGTACCTTAGGATATACATTCATGCTATTGTCTAATATAGCATTATAATATGATCTGTGTTATTGTGCACTTTTCTGTTGCCCTTTTTAAAACCTACAATTTTCTAGTACATTGTTTTGATGTATCTTTTAATGTTTAGCCAGCAATAACTATGAAGGCAAGCATACGAAAAGTTTTTTTTTTTTGAAAAATCATTGGCCTTTAGCCATTTTGTACAAAATATTTACAAATAAGCGGAGAAACAGAGAAACAGATTGCGCTCGAGCTTAATTTTATATTTTCCCATGAAAATGAGTAATTTTACCGCATTAAATTGTTAATTTTTAAACGTGCTACTAATAATATTTGTGTAATAAATCATCGAAATTTTGTACAAAGGACCACTCAACCGAATTATTGTATTTTCCCGAAGTAATTAGAGATTTTCCTATAGTAAATGGTATCCTAAATGTTGACCTGAGTAATAAGTTATCACTACATAAAAAGTTACAATCCGTTCCTTACTTTTTGTGTGAAATGCACACAGATATACAGACAAAAACTAACAACTATTGTTTTGGCGAATAATGTGACATTCAATGGTATAAAAATGAAACACTTTTAAAACAACAATACTTATGTTAAATTTTCTCAAATCTAGATATAACCATTCTAACTATTCAATTGCCTAGCGGTCATAACATTTTCGTCGCCTATACACATAAGTGAAGCACTTAAATATTTTATTGGGTCTAAAAACTCCATTTTCGGGTCTTCATTACCATTTAAAGTGCGGCAAACGTTTGAACGCGATAAGAGATTATGCAAATTTAAATCAAATTGTTAGTGGCCAGAGATTTGTCCAACTAATCCTTTAGATGGGCTCTGAATGCATATCTGGGGATTTCTTTTAGAAATCCAGAAATCTCAACAATTTTGCTACAAATGTTTGTTATCTATGCATCAGTAATATCTTGAGTTACATAGGTACCTTTTTCAAAAACATGATTTAGGTAGAACTAGCAAATAATTACGAAAGTAAATATCTAACGTTGGAGTACATTGCGCGTTTTTCAAGTCTAAATGGCCATATTGAATTATATAGTTTACTATGCGAATATCACTATTAAAAAACTCCAATAGGATCCCATCAACATCATCAACCAATAAATATTTATTGGTTTCTATGTGGCTTTTGTCGCTTTTGATGGGATCCTATTGGAGTTTTTAAATAGGGATTGTAACAATAAACTTATTAGAAATAAATATTATATATGCTCGTGCAGAAACTTGAGACTTATCTAATAAAAAAACTTTTTCTTTTATCACCTATAATATACCTGTGTACTTATTGAGTTAAAAATAGGCGTCATTTAAAATGAAAGTTTAAAATTATTAGGTATGTAAACATTTTCTGATATACTTATCATACTTAAGCAGCTTTAGTTCAATAATAATTAATATCCAATAAGTACCTACCTACTGTTTCGTCTCTATAAAGAATTGAAAAAAAAATGTACCTACACCGCATTTTATTTTAATATACAACACAGGAAAATCTAGATACTTGTTTTTAAATTTAATCTTTTCTTGCAGTTAAAAAACTTATATATTTTTTCGCCGCTATAGCAGTACTATAGTACAGAATTATTGGACTAAATAATGAGTTATTCTATAATATAAAAATGAATCGCTGAATGTGTTGCTAAGTGCAAATCTCGAGAGCAGCTGAAACGATTTCGCTAATTCTTTTTTTATAATATTCCTTGAAGTACGAGGATGGTTCTTACGGAGAGAAAAATTTAAAAAATTGCCCAAAAAAGTCTAAAAACAACACTTTTCTATATTTCCATACAAAAGATTCGTAATAATATTTAAAAGTCAATTTGAACTTTAATACCATACCATAAAGTTTAAGTGTTAGTGGAGGGGTTCCGGCAAAGAATTATTTCGCTCAAAAAAATTAAAACGTACCTTGGGAGGAACCCGAGCGAAGCGAGGGTGAGTCGCTAGTAGAGTATAGAAATATCATATTTTGACAAAAGCAATACAACAAAATGTTGCTATTCTGACTATACATTACCATTAGTAATTATGCCATTACTATTGGCAACTCCGCTATTACCTACTATATCGTGCAGTTTCTTCAATGGCTCGTTTGTGGCCCACTTTTTTTTCTGTTTCGGCTGTATGACCATCACTACGACCATACCTGAATTATTGTGATTATGGCCTACGTTACATAATACGCAAACTATTAAAAAAAAGTGAGTAGATTAGTTACTCCATTGCTACGAAAGCTCAAGCGCATACAAACTTCCACATTTTTGAGTTAAAAATAAATTTAAATTGAAATTATTTGCAATTATAATCTATACTAATATTATAAAGAGAAAAGATTTGATTTTTTATTTGTTTGTTTGTACCGAATAGGCTCCGAAACTACTGAACCGATTTAGATGAAATTTGGTTAGAAGATAGTTTGAGAACCTGGAAAGGACATAGAATAATTTTTATCCCGGAAATTATCCCTAAAGGGGGTGAAAATGGGGATGAAAGTTTGTATGGGGAAGCAAAACCTAGGGATGAACCCGCACAAAGCGAACGTGAGTCGCTAGTTTGCAATAAAATCTATGTAAGCATTGCACAGCAGATATTCTTTCTTTTACTGACATTTGAAACTAAAATCTAAGGCACATCAAATGTGAAGAAATAAAGAAATAACACAGATTTTTCAAACAATATATTTCAAATATGATATAATAAAAGAAAAAGGCAATAAACAACTTTAATTTAATGATAACAATTTAAACATTGATATTTATTAAGGCGCTAATTTTCTTTATTTTCTCCTGGTGAACCAACGAGGAACCATCTTGTGCGTGCTTTGACCGCCATATTCCTGACTAGCCTTTTTTTATCGTCGAGAGATGGCGCTAAATCTATCAAAATATCCTGTTTGAATGGTATAAGTAACCTTGTGGGATAAGAATTTGCTATTTCATACAGGCATTGTAGGCTTTTTATCCGGACATCCTGAAAAGTTAGATTTTCTATACTACATACTATTTAAAGAGAAAAAAAACCTTTTGATATGTTTGTTTGTAATGGATAAACTAAAAATCCGCTGAACCGATTAAGATGAAATTTATTATGAAGATAGTTTGAGAGCTCGGGAAGGATATAGGATAGGTTTTATCTCAGAAATCATCCCTTAAGGATGTGAAAGGGGGATAAAAGTTTGTATGAGGAATCAATCATTTCTCAAGTAAGGAATATATAACTAAGTATGATACTTATGTATATTAGGGGTCTCGTATGAAAATATGTTAGTTTTTCATGTTTTAAGAGCCTCCTTAAAAAATCAACTCAAAAAAAAGTTTTTTGGAGGTCGCTAACAATTTTTTTTATTTCCAAAATCGTCAAAAATTGATTTTTTTTTTTGATATTTTTTCTCTCGTTAAAACAAAAACGATATTAGTTCCACGAAATAACAATAAATCACAGGTGTTAAAATCGCTCGACTGTCGCTTATATGTATGTACAGGCCAAGTAGCAGTCTCAGTTATAGACTTTCTCTTATAGAGGTTTCTGGTTTTTCCATTGTAAAGGTTTTAGAGGGATAAAATGATGGGACCTGATAATTATTCTCACTTACAGAGTTTTCTTGCTTACCCAGTTCTCACTTACTCAGGTTTAACTGTACATACTAACAGTTAAAACATACCTATTAAATATATGTATATATATTATATATATATATATATATATATATATATATATATATTTACAATCATGTATACTTATGTCACATGCAATTTTCATAACATTCTCATAATATTAATAAGGGACTCACCATAGACTTAACATAAGTAGTCAAGTTAATTAGCCTCGGCAAAATAGACTGTAAGCTCTGAGCTATAGATACATTTTTTGCTTGAACAAAATATATGAGAACATCAATCATTACTAATAGTAGGTCTTTATTGTCAAACTCTAAGGCATCTACAACAAGAGGGGCAACCTGAAATAAAAGAATAATATCTATACATATAATAAAATTCTGAGTTGAATCTGTATATGAAATATTTTTAGGAAAATCTCATTGAAATAGTCATTATTACATACTGAGGCCGAATCTACAGTTTTTAGAATCTGTCTGTTTGTCTGTCTGGGAACGCATCACGAGAAAACCACTGGACAGATTTTGATGAAATTTGGTATGATGATAGCTGGGTATATGGATCACAACATATAGGATACTACTAAATAATAAAATGTAACTAGGGATGACCCTGAGCAGAGCGAGGGTAAGTCGCTAGTTATAACATAAGGTCTTATTAGAAAGAAAATTGAATAAATACATATATATTACAGATGTTTATTGATATTTATGTCAAAATAATAAAGAAAAACATATAATATATTTGTCCTAATTTTAAAAAATCGCCTAAACAAATGAAAATCAAAGGAATGATTTAAAAATTCCATTAAATCCCATTGAATTCCATTGAAAAATTAACCATTATACAATAAATTTATACTGCATATTCATAGATGGAGCTGTTTGCGTTTTAAGAGCTGTCCTGAGAATGTATCCTGGTACAAATAGCAAATTTTAATATAAAAAATATATAAGCTCAATAGGCCTCAAATTTTCTGAAACTATCTGTTATAATTAAAAAATAAAAATTAAAAAAAAAACATACCTTATTAACTTCATTATTAAGTACACTCTTAGGGGTTTTCTCCAGGACATATGCCCAACTTAAACAATACGCTTCTTTTGTGTCTGCATTGATTGGGCCTAGTTTTTCTGATAATTTGCTAAATGTGTGGAACATTCTCTGTTTGTAGAGAAGACTCATTCTACAGTGATTTTTAGAGTTAAGATAATCTGGGAACTCTGTCATTATTACATGTATAGCTTCAGATCCCGTTTTACTAGATTCTGGGTTTGATATTGAGATTAGTATCTAAAAGAAATTAGAAAAATTTTAAGTTAAAAATATGTGTGTCGCAGATGGATTGTCGAATCTGCTGTTTTACAAAACCGCTAGTTTTACATAACAGAGCTGTTATGTAAAACAACTGGTGGTTTTGTGAAACAGCTGATTCTGCAATTCATCTGTGACATATGTATGGTAAGCAAAAGTATATATAGTTGTTTTAAAATAAATATATTAATATTATATTCTACTTTTAACTTACATAGACAATTAATATCTTAATTTAATAATTCCATACCTTGTTAAGCCAAAACTGAAATAAGTCACTGCCTCTCATTATAAGAGCCTTGGCAATCCATCCATACAAATGCAACAGCCTCGGACAGAGATTCTCATCGCCTTCAATAATTGATGATAAATAATTCTTAAGCATTTCATACATAACTTCAAATTTTTGGCCATTTTCTGCTTTGTTAAGAAAATGTGCAATCAAACAACATGCTTTTAACCTCACAACTTCTTTATCACTGTTTAAAGAAAGCTTTAATGCTAAATACATAATTTCTTCTAAATACACAATATAAACACTTTGATGTATAGAGCGGTATAAACATTCTATGACTTGAAAATACAGTTCATTACTTCTACACTTTTCCAAAATTGTTTTTGTATGTTGATTTAAAATTTTTAACTGTTTTTCAATTTTTAAGCTGCACATTGTATTTGAAATTAGTGTAAAACCGTGATCTAAGGATTCATGTGATGTTGCCTCAATTTCCTTGAAAATCCAGGTTAAAATGGACTCAATTAGACCATGATCACTTTCTATTTGAGCTATTTTATCATCTGAATACAAACTTGTGCTAGATATAGAGTTATTCAGCGCTGTAACGATTTTGATAGCATCATTGTCAGTTTGAATGACTTTTAACATTTCTTCTATGATGATTTTAGTAAAATCATCAATGCTCGCTAAGCTAGATAAAAGATTCAAACGTTTTTGGAATGCAGTTTTATCCTGTGTTAGATTGTTTATGTCACATTTTCCCTTTACGACTAAATTCATTATCAATTCTGGATATTTCCTTGCGATTGCATGAACACATTCAACTGATACACTTAGTAATTCATCGTCTTGACAATTTTGAATATTATATATCAAAACTTCGACAAAAGGCACAACAAGATCAACTTTCAATACATCAATCACTCGAATTAAAGTTTTAAAGCCGCCAATTTGGTATTCTTTTGACGTTTCACTGACAGCTGTCAAACAAAGTTGGGGTATTTCACTTGCTTGTTGTTCAATTTCATTTAGCACAGACCAATGCTTAGCCATTTCATATAGATCTCCCAAAAAATCTAAACTCGCAATCTGTAATTTTGGCGACGTTTTAAATTCATAATATGCTAAAACAGCCGGAATCATAGATTTAATTATTATTTCACATGAATTCTTGGATGCATTAGCCACAGTTAACAATATTTTTGTTGCTTGAACAAACTGTATGACGGTTGTTGATTCGGCAATGGATGTTTGTAATGAAATCAAAATTCCTTTAATGAAATTTTCAAAATTCTGGTCAGTATTTGCAGTTGTAGCTAATTTAGAAGTTAAAGCTGATAATGCCTCATGAGCTGCCATTTTTAACTCCTCATCTGTTTTATGAGTTATATCCCTATGGATGGAGGACCAAAGAGTTTTTAAAAAAGGTCCATAGCTTTCAGCTTTGAATACTTTGCAGCTAGCAGCCTGAAAATACAAAAAATTAAGCACTATCAATGACATTGGTATTCATTGTATAAAATGGATTGCACAACAACTGTAACGCACCTTGAGTTAATGAAATTTAATTTATAATTATAATATTTAGTCATGAACTAACAAAAAAAAATCATTATATAACAAAGTATATTTAAATATTTTAATGAAAACAAATAAATAAGAAAGTGCTGAACAATACATTTATTTTTAAACTAACAACAACATTTTTGTTATTAATAAAATACAAGAAAAGAAACTTACCAATAACACCAGGGAGTCAATTTTAGCAACTCGTAAATTCGAATCTAGTTTCTCTATTAATAATACCAAACAATGTTCTGCAAACTCCGGTATTGCGCACAAACATGGGCATAATGCATTCGCTAAATCATTTCTACTAACTGCAGCAGGATCATTTGGTGAAGGATGAAAATCAATTGGATAATAACATGAGATTACTTCAAACATTTCCTCAACTAAATGGCCAAGAGGTACATGTGATAGGAATTTTGGCAAAAAATTAAAAAGAAACAGTAAATTTCGTGGATCCCTTTCTCCATCTATTGCAGATATTACTCCATATACAAAATCAGGACCTAGAGTCTTCATGTCTGTAATGTTAAATTGTTTTTAAGATTACTAACAATATCATTTTTTAATAAGGTTGTATAATATATATAATGTATAAATATTATGCTTTTTTAACAAAAATAAATAATATTTAGTTATATTTTTTATTCTAGCTGTCATAAAATACATAGGTCTTAATATTATTGTTATTTTATTTGATATTCATACTTACAATTAGGATCTTTTTCCAATAGCTTAAGTATTGTTAAATAAATATTATATCTGTCCTGTCTTACTTGTGACTGACAAGCAACCTCTCTAAACAGAGCAGTAAAATATTCACCACTACTTTTTATGTTGTAATTATTCATATTAACAATATAAAGATATCCTTCTAAAACTGCTGGTATTACTCTATGATTATCTTTTAAGCGATCTATGTAAAATTTTGATATAAATTTTATTTGCATGTCTGTTAAGTAATCCCTAGGAATTTCTTTTAAAACTTTTGTAAAAAATTTCATTCCCTGCTCTCTGTGTTCTGCTTCTTTGTTTGTAAGAACGCCAGCCATATTTTCAACCATGTTAGTTATTTCGAGCCGGCCTGTTACTATATCTGTAATACATTAAAAATAAGATGATCATTGAATCGTAATGACTTAAAAAATAAACACATTTTATTAAATGATTGAAAAACGAAATAGGTATTACCTGTTACAATATTGTGAGTTTGCTCAAATATCTCATTGTTTTTCATTATTTCTTCGGCTAAATCTGATTTAAACCAAACAGAATCCATTGTTGAATTTTCGTAATATAAATTTATATCAGTAAATATATAGCTTTTTCAAGTCATGAATTAATTAAAGAACATTTCACAATAAATTTTAAACTTTTTAGTTATTGTGTCACCACTGAAATATAAAGGCTATATCATTATTAATGTTAATATAATTTATAGTCAAAATTACTGAAAATTGAAATATAAATTAAGCGTTTTGAGTTTTGACTTTTGAGGTTACTTTTGTTCTTTTTTTTATTAACACAGATAATTAAGAAAAAATTCTTAGACGCTGTTCATTATAACTATATAAAAGTGCATTCAGAAGATGAGATAATGTCTAATGCCGCGGCCGGATCGGATTTTTCATTACATATGAGACATCCATTGAATTTAAGTTTATTATTCATCTATGTATATCTTCTCATTTTCATGCATATCTTCACTATGTATCTTCTCTTATTAAAATGTTAATAATTTTATATTATATTTGTCGGTTTTAAAGTTAATAGTAAATATTATAAAGGGAAAGTAATTGTATAGTTTAATTAATTTTCTTAATTATAATATAATTTAGATAATATGCAAATCCGTCTTGGCAAGAAATATTTTATAAAATAATTGATTTGGTTAAAAAAATGAAAAATACGACTGGGTATCCGGAGTGGACCAAATGTAAAGTGATACACACGAATTAAATCTAATTTAATTAAAAACATACTTTATTCTTTAAAATAACCTATTTTAACCTTTCTATTCTAAAAAAAACTTAGCTAGAGAACAATATTTTTGGCATCTGTTTATTATATACTAGCGACTCACCCTCGTTCCGCTCGGGTTCATCCTTAGATACGTTTTAACGTTTAGTATAGATTTCTCAGAAATAGATATTTTCCCGCAGTAAAAAGTATACTATATTATGTTGACCCGGATAACCAGCTATCATCGTACTCATCAAAATCTGTTCAGTGGTTTTCTTGTGATGCAGTCACAGGCTGACAGAAAAATTCTACAAACTACAGATTTGGCCTCTGCATCTATAATAATGACATTTCAAAAAGATTTAAAAAAAATATTTAATCTACAGATTCGATTCCGGTAGAATTTTATTATATGTATAGATTATATACTGTTGTCATACTTGCTTTGCTTGACATCATGTACATTAATAGTGTAATCATGTTTTTATTGTTGTAGGTTGCTCCTGTAGACCGAACGTTCATTTATAGTTTTAATTCTACGTTATAGCTTTTATATGTCATCCATGGTTATAGCTGCTAAATTTCAAAATTACCGGTCAATTCATTCGTATATAGACGTGACATTGGCAGAATGTATTGCGTCTCTTAAATGCAACTCTAAGCCACTAAACAAAAAAAAATGACATTGACATTTGACATATATAAATTGTATGAAATGTCAATTGTCATTACAATGCCCAAGTTGCGCACATGAGACCAAAGTGATGCAATATCATATAATTAGAGACGTACTTACTTAAAATATATAGTGAAATATGGCGTGCAAGACTTTAATTGATTTTGTAGTAAAATACCATGCCCCACGTTTATTAAATAACGTGGTATATTTTCCAAGCAACGGTAATTCATTTTTCGGTCGGCGCCTTTTAATTTCTTCTACTCCAGTCACAACATTACCTCCAAAAGTTCAATCTCCAAGGCATTTTAGTACAAACATAACAAATCTTCACAAAGTCCAACTTACAAATGAGCCAAAGAAAACAGATGGAAAGTTTCAGCTAATGTTTACGTGTAAGAAATGTAATACTCGCAATTCGAAATTTATCACAAAGTTGGCATATTACAAAGGTGTCGTTATTGTAATTTGTGATGGTTGTGAAAATAAACATTTAATAGCCGATAACCTTAACTGGTTCTCAGATATGAATGGCAAGAAAAACATTGAAGACATAATGGCTGAAAAGGGCGAGACTGTACAAAAAATCATGTCCAGTGATTTAGAATACATAGCTGAAGAAATCATTAGTGCCACAGAGAGAAAAGCTTTAGAGGCCTAGATAAGTAGTATCTGCCTCAGTGAGAATATTAATACATCATGTAAATATTAGTTCAATATTGTTGAAATATTGTGTCAAATTACTATGTTTAAAGAAATCAGTATATATTAGAAGATTACAGTTTTAAATTGTTTCATTTGTATTATGTAATTTAAGAATATATTAAAACAACCATAAAAGATTACATGACTTATTTTATTTATATGGCTGAGCTAGTAAAATATAGCCTAAAGAAAATTTGAGTAAGTAACATAGCAAAATTACATTGATTAAATATATCAGATATGCACTATACATTAAATAGCACCATTGTGCTTTAAAATTATTGTACTTAAATTGGCACCAGATGGTAAAAATTCATATAATATCTAAATTATTTCAGCTTACATGTAAAAGTTTATAAAATGAATGGTTTATGAAGTAGAATTTTGTTTCATTTAGATAAATTATATGAAATTTTGATTAAAACAGCTTATTCACTAAGTCCAAAATATAAACTCTGTTGTGTTATTCTTATTACATTACATTTATGACAAATGTTAAATTTGAGTGTTAAATGCAATAATTTGAGATTCAATTTAAGGTAAAAAAAATTAAGTTATTACATGTTACTTTACAAATAATTTTAAGCCATTTGTCACTATTAATGAATTAGCGAAGAAGGAATAATTCATATTATTCACATGTAAGCTGACAATTATAGTAAATATAAGGCACGATAAATCACATGGTAATAAACAATAATCTCTAAATAACTTGTGCATAGAATATACATTAATCGTCTAAGAATAAAGATCTCTGATTTACATAATATGGAATGGGATTTCTGTAACAGTCTAAAATTACTATATAATACTTATAAGATAGTTGTAAAAATACATATATAATGATTAGCAAACATTGTAATATAATTTTGATAAAAAGGTCTGGTCACTTCAATATTTGTGTAAAATATTTTATTTTAAACAAAAGTCTATGAGCAGAAATAATGAACATCACTGTTTCATTCATATCAACTTCCTCCATAATTAAAAGTTCCAAAAAAATTGGATGCAATGATTGCAAGTCATTATAATTATAAAAATTTACTAGGTACAAATGGTTATTAAATATTTGTAGGAAATTGGTAAATATGAAATAAATGACAAACCTCACCAATTGTATCAGAGTAGTCCCATCGGACTTTGAGTGACAGGAATAGAGCACTTGTGCACTATATCTCCTGTGCTGATTAATCTTAGTGAGATTGGCCACCATGGCCGAAATTGGTCAGAAGGACATTATTATTATAAAATGACATTATTAACCATCTATTAAAAATTGCAATAATAAAATTTTATAAATTTCATTAAAAAAAACATTCTAATATTATTTTACTTCTCACTGTGATTTCAATTACATTTACTCCAAAGATTCAAAATGTTCCAGAGAGGAAATAAATTCTATTATATAAAAATATTGTTAGAAATACTTAACATATTATATAATGCAAAAAAATAAAGAGATCAATAATTTTCTTTCTCATACCACAATTTTAATTTACTGCATAGTTAAATAGTAAATTTTTAAAGATTCATTAAAATATAATTAATTTTATATTTTTAAGAACATTTTTTTCACAAACTATATATGCTTTCTTTTTTAAATGTCACATTGTCTTATGGTGAAGGAAAACATCTTGAGGAAACCTGCATGTTTGAGAGAACCTAGCAAGTTTCTTCAACAAAAGACATGGGAAGTCCGCCAACCTGCACTTGGCCAGTATGGTGGTTTATGGCCTGATCCACCTTGTATTGGAGGGAGACATGCTCAGCAGTGGGATGTTAAAAAGGGCTGAATACATTACACTAATACTTTATTGGATAATTTTTGATCTCTTACTTTTTTACTATACCATAATTATAATGGAATATAATTCGGGAATGCATAATAATTTCACAGATTTCGTTGCATTTTCTTTATGCTAATAAAAAATTCAGTCTTTTTAAATTCAATCTTGTTTTTTTACACTCTTTTTGGACGGCTAACAATTGCATAATCTGTTCCATTACAAGTACTGTGGCTAATATCCTCTAATCCAATTTGATTTTGCAAAGCCTGAGCTTGTGCTGCTGTTGGTACTTGGGGGCCTGGAGTGTTAGGTTTTCTTATCATACCATAACCTAAATGTGAGTCATCTGCCAATCTGGCTGTTTGCATAACATTTTCAACTTCATCATAATCATTCCAAGTATCTTTTTTGGGGTTATTAAGAGCTAGAGTTGTGGGTCTTGCTTCTATGTTCTTATATCTTGAAGACTTGTTCAGTTTGCTTGTTGAACCAAAGTACTGTAATCTGTCATAGTTTTCATCTTCTGGATCAACCATAGGGCTTGGCAGAAGAATGATTCTTGATGATTCTGGGCCAGATGTATTAAGATTGTCTTGAGATCTAGAAATGAGTTTCATGCAGTTGGGGTTGTCTGCTAAATTTGGAGTGAATTCAGTATGATCAGGGGCATCAATACCTAACGTTTTCCATGCCTCACTTCTTACTTCTACCTTATCATATGGCACTGAAGGAGGACTATGTTCTCTTTTAATTTGATCAATAGGTTCATAATTATCTAGTTTTTTATAGCGTCCAAAATCAATACTCTCATCTGTAGAACTAGGTATATCCTTGCTTATTTTATGTAAATTAATAATTTTTCTGGGTGGTTTTTGAGGTTTAGGCTTTAATGCAGGTTTAGGCATTAGCAATGGCACATTGTCTCTCTCTGTACTGGTAGTCTGATGACTTGATACAGATGCTGTTTTAAAAGAAAGAGAAGTTAAATTCAGATCATCAGGTCTTGTTGCTACTAGTGGACTTCTAGACCCCGGGAACAGATTAGCAATTGGCTGTATATTAAAATCACTGTGCTCAGGACTATTGAGATTGTCATTGCCAATCATCTGTTTCATTGTTCTCATCTTAAGTGATAAGCACTTAAATATTTCAGATTGATTTGGATGTTCTAAATGAAAAATACCTTCTCCAGTATCACATTTTCTGCCAGCTTCAAATGTAAATTTACCCTGTCTATATCCATAGCGTCTTATATATCTATATGGCCAAGTTGCATATAACTTATTATCATTAATATCCCTTAATTCAATTGCCGTTGCTGTCAATAAAAGTAAGTATCTTATAGGCTCAAATCCACATCTGGTTGAAGCTTCTGATGAACACATTTTGACTGAGAATACTCCCTCGCCTGATGAACAGTATAGATCATTATCTTCATCACATGATATAGGACTGGAGTCCCTACCTTTGAAAGCAACAGATTGCAAAGCAGTGACCCATTCTAATGTTTCCTGTTCTGATTGAGCACTGATTTGTTGAGTATGTGACTTAGTCAATATAGTAATAGTGTTAGGACTAGAATGTGTAATTTTTATGCAATTTTCAAGTGTAAGAACTTTTGGAATAGCACCAGAAGCAACATCATCTTTATTGTCATATATTTCAAGCCTCTCTATTCCTTGTATACTAGCATTGAATAGTATACAAAACTTTTGCTGCCATATTTTCTGGAATAATATCAGTAAATTTAATCAACAATCGAAATATTTTCAGTAGCATTAAATAATTCAATATATTTATTATATGATAGTTTAAATGGTAATTGTATTCTATTTTGTAATTTACGATTAGAATAACAATGAGGAAAATTTACATATGTTTATAATGATTAATAATTACAAATAGGAAATGCAAACAACTAAATTTCCGCTTTTCGTGCATACAAACTTATAGAATTTGTAATCGGCGTACAGCAATTCTACATGTACACATACTTCAAACCCTGACTCATTAGAAAGCATATTGTCATAACTGTATCATGCCGCGTGTTGAGCCTTCCTACTAATTATGGATTTTAAAATAAAATAATAACTTAATATTTATTAATTAGTACAATGCAAAAAATTGTACCTTCTTAGGAAATTTACTGAACATGTTTCCCCCCGCTGGTGGAAGTAACAAACAGCCCGACTTAATTTCATCGTCAGGCTCCATCGTTCTATAAATGCTTTAAAAAATACTGTTAATAAATCACAGCAACAACAATCATATCACTTTTATACACTCATCTAAACTGAATAACAAGAAGAATTCTACACTAATAGCATTTAACGCGGAAGAAAAATATTTTTAAATGATGTGAAGTGCAATGCGAACAGCGAAGTGCAACAAGAAATGACAGCAGTAACAGATAACATATCCATGTTCTTTATTCGTATAAAAACATGTCAAAAATAAAAGAACAATATTAGCTTACCAAAATAAATTCACCTGCTCAAAACAAGTTTAATATTTCCTTACTATAAATATTTAAGCTACGAACGATTTTGAATTCTTAAAAAAATTGTATCAGCTTTAGTTCAGTGATATTATATAAAGTAGTTTATCTATTTAAATCGAACGTCAAACGTCAAAAGTGAATGTATTGTATTTAGATCGTAAATTGTCAAAATTAACCGGGTATGATCTGCTTTTTACTATTCGTATTCATCTAAAACATAAAGTTTTGATTTAATTATCCATTTTATTGTAAAGTACAATAAAGTACTTCAATTTCGACCATAATCATGTCAAATAATATAAACCCACTTGCAGGAACAGCTCATTTACTGGACGAATTGGATAGTATGTTTATTTCATTTCACTTCATTGTTGTTCTAATTATTTACAATCTATTTTATTAATTTTTATTTTATGAAGAGAAACTTATGGTGCTGTTGCGTGACGGACGAACATTGATTGGCTATTTACGTTGTGTGGATCAATTTGCCAACTTAGTTTTACACAAGACCATTGAAAGGATCCATGTAGGTCGAGAATACGGTGACATACCACGAGGAATTTTTATAGTAAGAGGAGAAAACGTTGTACTTTTAGGTGAAATTGTGAGTTTCATTGATTTTTGTTTTATATAAAAATTATGTTGCAAAAATATTAAATCATTTTTAATTCAGAAATGAAACCGAAGGTTCTTTAGAATAGTTGTTACTTTACTTTGTACTGGAAACCTTTTTTTATTTATTTCTTCTTCTATTAAATTTATTTTTTATAGGATAAGGACAAAGAAGATAATCTTCCACTGACAGAAGTATCAGTAGATGATATACTTGATGCTCAAAGACGAGAACAAGATTCAAAAACAGAACAACAAAAATTACTTTCTAAAGCACTAAAAGAGAGAGGGCTTAATTTATTAGCAGATATGGGTCATGATGATATGTTTTAAATTATAATTAAGTAATATTATCTATCATTGTAACTTAATATTAGTAAATTTTTTAAATATATTGTTGTACAATTTTATTGCCTCAAATATACAAATTATAATTTTAAAAAATATATATTTCTTCATTGGAAGAATAACTAAAATATAATTTTTGCCGATGTAATGTTTAATTGCTTTATAATATTATTTTAAATTATAAATTATAAAAGTTTATGTTATTTAAAAAAAAAATGTTTGTTATCAATGTATTTAAAGATGATTACAATGTCTAAATACATTGAGCACCAACTAAAATTTAAATAAGCTAAATTGGTGTGTGCGTTCTTAAGCTTGTTACGCCTTTGTGCTTAAACAGCTGGACAGATTTGCTTGAAATAACACATCTAACTTACTATTAGGCACCAGAGTATGTAGATCTCTACCTAATTGAAGCAAATATAAGTCTCTAGTGTTATAATAAAAGTAAATTTAAGGTTTATGGAATGAAACTAAATAATTAAAATAATATATTTTGTGCCATTGATGAAGGATTCTGCCTATAGTAAAAATATCATATCTATACTAATATTATAAAGCTGAAGAGTTTGTTTCTTTGTTTGGTTGAACGCGCTAATCTCAGGAACTACTAATCCGATTTGAAAAATTCTTTTTGCATTGGATAGCCCATTAACTGAGGAAGGCTATAGGCTATATATCATCCCGGAAAAGTTTACGGTTCCCATGGGATAGATTTGTTTCTGTCTAGGGACGAACCCGAAGCAAAGCGAGGGTGAATCGCTAGTAATAGATAAACCTACTGTCAATCAGTCAGCCTTTAGCCGTCCACTGCTGAATGAAGGTCTCTCATAATGAGCGCCAAGCATGCCGGTCTAGCAGCCTGCATCCATAAACTGCCTACATACTACCTTTCTTAGGTTATCTGTCCATCGAGCTGTAGGGCGTTTTACACTACGTTTGCCTAAACGCGGCCTCCACTCTAACACGTGTCTGCTCTATCGACCATTACTACGTGTGGAGACATGACCGGCCCATTTTCACTTTTTACCTTAATTCTCTGGCGAATGATTTGCCTTCGAATTTTGTCTAGCAGAGAAACCCCAAGTATCGCGCGTTCCATTGCTCGCTGAGTTACTTTGAATTTGTGAAACATCCCTTTGGTGAGTGTCCACGTTTTGGCTCTGTACGTCATCACGGGTAGGACGATTGCTAAATAACGAAACCTACTATGTATGTATTTGTAATATCCAGAACGATTTTTAATATAAAAAAAAAAAAAAAACATAACTAAGTGTATAAAATCTTTGGAATGCCATTCAAAAGGGACAAGCTACCAAAGTTCTGTTAAAAGATGACCCAAACAACGAGCTGTTGCTTTCCGGTTATTCCTTTTACCGCGAACTGATTAAAAAGCTAGCTCACCGCGATAAGAGAATTGAGTCAAAAGAAAAAGCTGAACGTTCGAAAAATGTCTCATTGACCCATAATAGTCAAGAGTTTCAAAACACCATCAGGAAGGCGGCAGCTGATTAACTCAATGAAATGTTGTGCCTCTTAAAGATAAAGATGGAAATTTGCTGTGTGTTTCTAAAGAGCAATTTGTATGATGACATGAACATTTCTAAGAGCTCTTAAGTGGTTATCGATCTGTATCGGGGAAAACCCCAATAGATGATGCAAAACCAGTCCTTGATATCCCAACAATCCAATCTAATTTGAAAGAAATTAGCACAGTAATAAAGAGACTTAAAATGGGAAATCTCCGGGGATTGATAAATTACCACGGAAATGTTAAGGGCAAATCTGAATATGTCAGCCGTGGTGTTCTACCCACTTTTTGAGAGAATACGATATTTTGAATGCATTCAAACTGAATAGAAACAGTACCTGCTAGTTAAATTGCCAAAGAAACTCCAAATATGGCAACCTATCGCTGTGTGACAACTAGCATGGGACCACTCCTCTTACCTATTGCGTCTTAAGGTATTAGCTAAACTATTACTGAACCGTTTTTCTCAAAAATTGGAGGGCACATTCCTCTGAATAGAGCGGTTAGGACTTAGGTTAATAGCAGGCTGCTTTTCGCCTTACCTGCTCATGCACCGACCATAAAGCACTGTAAAGATCCTTATCGAGTAATGTATTGAATGGGAAAACCAACAATAGTAACTAAGCCAACTGTAGTAGTAATCTTGTCTTCGTAGACTTCGAAAGTTCGATAAAGCATTTAAGATTATGGACTGGTCGGCTTTGTGGTAAGGTAGTTAGTAAGTAGGTAAGTAACTATTAATAAGTAGGACAAACTCAGTTTCTGTATTTATTTTAAACCAGACGATATCTTTTTTTTCTTTTTTCATTCATTTTACATAAATATCAATAACAAAACAATATATTGGCATTTTCTAAAACTAATTATTGTCTTTAATAGATTAAGGTTATTAAATCGCTCCATAAGTTTCTAGGCGTATAAAGTTTAGCCGTTGTGACTTATGACAACTGACGTTTCATTTGAAAACAATACGCAACTTCGAGTACGGGTCTACCATTTCAATTTAATTGTTAGATTTAAAAATTTAAGCTCACAGAATTCTGTAAATTAAGTATTATAATTTTATAAAATAATATTCTTCAAATAATGGAAACAGTAAAAAAAATCATTGTAGTAACCGTGTGCACGTTGTGAAACTTATGTTAGTCGTAGCGCGTTTCACGAAATGAGTTCCTCTGATATGAATATTATAGAAAAGCTTAGGCATGAGAATTTGGAACAATTCTTTACTTTAGTGCGTATGCATTTATCCTTTGTTGTTGATATCAACACAGACGAGTGAGTAGAGATAGAAAAATATAATAAAAATAAGTGTATAAATTCCGTGCGTAAGTTATTATTTTTTTAAATTTCATTTTAGTGTCGATTGTTCGACTGATAAACCAAAGCAATTTAGGTGGAATTTCCCCAAGAAAACAAAAAATGCTAGTTCCAATTCTAGTCATAATACTGCTAATAACACAAAGAAAGCTGAGGAAACAAACTCAATTACTGAAGATGGGATATTGAAACTATATGAACTAATAGAATTTTTGTCTAAGCCTGATAGTAAGTTATTTTTATGCTAACATAATATTGTAAAAATATACTGTTACAAATATAGGCAGAAGCCTATATTTGTAATAGGGTACGTGAAGGGTACACATATTTAAAATGCATCTATAAAATAAAACTTGTGTGTAAGATCTTCCAATTAAGTGATGATACTATATTTATTGACCCGTTCAAACTGCTACTTTGGTAGCAATATTGACAACTGTGAAGCAATTTGCAGTTTGATTCAAATTGTGAAAATATAACTTTTGGCTTCCTAAGCACTTGCAAAATTTTAATAAAATTAGTTGTATTTTCAAATTGAGATTGTGTATGATAATGAATAAAGTAATTGAGTTACAAATGTTTAGAAATTGTATATATTTTGTAATTTTTACTCTGTACTATAAAGTTTAATTTATTGCCCATAAAATTAAATATATTACTGATAAGTGTTTCATTTAAGTTTAAATTTAGTGTTAAATTTTATTCATTTTCAGATGTTACACAAGAAGGAATATTTCGTCGTACTGGATCACTAAGTAGGCAGCAGGAATTACGTCAGTTACTTCTTACAGGATCAAGTCTTGGACTTGATGATGGAAAATTC
The DNA here is from genome assembly GCA_905404265.1 of Fabriciana adippe. NCBI lineage: Eukaryota > Metazoa > Arthropoda > Insecta > Lepidoptera > Nymphalidae > Fabriciana > Fabriciana adippe. The sequence continues at coordinate 3,763,824 of FR989993.1, forward strand.
TCAGTACATGACTGTGCTTCTGTCCTTAAAGGATTCTTGGCAGAATTACCCCAACCATTATTAATGGATCAGTATTATCAAACTTATTGTACTTTAGCAGGTGAATATATTTTTGAAAAATAATTTTTGTACTAGTCTACTTAGTCTACTTTCTACTACCTAGTCTACTACCTAGTCTACTTTCATTTGTAGTGAAATTTTACCAATGAAATAAATATTATGTAAAATGAGATACATAATTCTAGATTAAATTAATAAAAATTGGGTCACTTTAAATATATTTAAAATATATTGGAGCAAATATTTTACCTTTGAGGGAGGTATTCCAATATCATGGGGTGGCTGATGGCTTTTACATATGGAGGCTGTTGGAAACATACATGACGGGATAGCTTAGGTGAAAAGCCTATTCAGAGGCAACCTTTCGTGTCAAAGTCTGCACCAATCTGGTTTTGGTTCTGGCTGGGCCTGAGGGTCTACCAAAAAACCAGCGGCCCTCCTTTCATGACTTCACTAAGTTCGCGTCTAACAGAATGAACCAAGATGAAATATATGCGTCTGAACCTTGACGGGCGATATAATTTTGCCCTAGTTTCATCTAAAATCGTATAGGCGTCCACGACAGATTACTACTGAATGTAGAATTTCAATTTGATGCTGCTGTTCTATTACTACGTCTCACTGCACAGCTCTGTGGATTTCACGACTAATACTCTAACAGGAACCTGCTTTTCATGGCGAACGATTTCAAAGCTTAAGCATTATAGTGTAATTTCATGGCAAGTTACAATTATACCCGTCAACCTTAAAACAGTTTTCCAATTAAATAAAACTATCTTTTCGGATTTTATCGCGGATTTATTTTGATTTTTGGTTCCCGACGTTTCGATTGCTTTTGAAAAGATAGTTTTATTTAAATGTCAAATATTCGCGTAAATCTAAGAAAGTTTTCCAATTGTTTGGAGGTGCAAAAGTTTCAGTTGGCAGTAAGTTGGCAATGAGAATATCAATGAGAATGTTAGGTAGATGTATGTCAGAAGTTTGGTACAAAAGACCCAACGATGGCGAAAGGATCTAGATTCCTGAGTCAGCAACTCGATCGTCGAGTCGAGTCCGACGATGGTGCATGCGATGCGGGATAACGCTACTATGGGCACCTTGACAACAAAGCTACTATATCCAGTTAGTAATGACTCAGATGACGACCTGAATCAATACTAACTAGCATAGTAGGTTTGTTGTGAGGTTGTGTATGGGTAGTCCTTTACTAGAGTTTAAGCTTAATATATAAGCACAAATGTTTACAACTGCAACATTATACAATAAATTTATTTATTTACTTTCAGCCCAATATCCCCCAAATGTGGAATCATCAGAAATAAAACTACTAACTGCTCTACAGTTGCTTTTGTTACTTCTAACACCATCTCACAGGAACTTTCTGGAAAGATTACTCAGTTTGTTACGTTTGGTTGCGGATAATGAAGCAAGTAACAGAATGTCGCCGGATACATTGGCTACTATGTTCACGCCACACTTACTGTGTCCTAGAAAGGTAAGCATGTTTACTAGTTTAAATTATCCTTACTTATGAATTGTTAGGAAAATGAAGCACTTATTAACGAATTCATTTAAATATATAATTTAATTTATACAAATTAAAATTTATAAATAAATATATAGTCCCTTTTCTTAACGTTCTACTGGACACGGACATTCCTTTACTACAAGGGGATTTGGCCACAGTCCACCACGCTGGATAAGTGCGGGTTGACGGACTTAATATGTCTTATAAAGACTTGCTAGGTTCTCAGATGCATGCAGGTTTCTTCACAATGTTTTCCTTCACCGTTAGACAAGTGGTCATCATGTTGGAAATGATTCGCACATGAAAATATCTGAAGTGCGAGTTTCTCGAGCAAGCGCGTTACCATTATGCTCACTGCCTAAATATATCTATATATTTCTTGTAAAAGAAAAATGTTTGATAAAATTTAAAGAATCAATCGCATATATCTTATTTTATATTCATATGTACATACATATTCACCAAAAAAAAAAAATTGCACTAATAGCCACTATAAATGTAATTCAGGTGATTTATATTAGAAAATAAAAAGGAAGTAAGTCATCAAAACACTTAGCTCATGGAGTAGTTTTATTAAATAAGTACCTAAGTATTTCCTGTGGAATGAATTAGGTCTTAATGTATTGTAAGAACATGCAAAGACTTACGAAAATCAAATCTGTTACTTTGCCATATCTTTTATTCTGTACAGATAGCTCGAATAGTTTAGTCGTTTAAATAATTAAAATGGGCTTTCTCTACAAAAGGTCAAGGAGAGTTCATATTTGAGGAAAATACCATATTGGAAAAATGGTAATGATAACAAGTTTTCCCTACATATAATTTCATAGACCATGATGTTTGTGTAAATCAATAAAAGACGACTTTTTGCGCACTGTTCATTGACAAAATCGGTTATATCTGCGAGTCATACTTTAAAACACACCGCCGCCTTATACTAAATAAGGTGTATGTACATATATATTACCTATCGTTACGCGTTTGTATAAATCTTTTTCTCTGTAGGGATATTTACTCATGTGCTTTAACAGTATTATTTTAATTCCAGCTATCACCAGAAACATTTCACGCGGACTCCATAGCCCTATCCCCAGTGATAAGCTTCATGATCCGTCAGTCCGCACGTCTGTTCGAAGCTCCTAAACGGCTGGCAACTGACGCGACCGCCTACTTTACACTGCGAGAGAGGAGACGCGCTATGTCCCCAGATGTGGATTTGGATGAGAGTATTAGTGATAGGTAAATTATTTAGGTCATTAAATTTACTACACTTATATATATAACTTTACCTATATTTATATATAGTAACTGGCGACCGAGCTTCGCTCGGAGTTTTAGTTTTTATTAATATATGTTAATGTAATATTGTCATTGACGAAAACATCGTTCGAGAGTACTAGATATCGAGTCGGCGTAAGAAATCCGTCTCGGTAAATATAAGCTCACTTGCAAAGTGAGCTTATATTTCGATTAGTACTATTGAAACACTGCAAGCGTAAACACGTTCATAATGCCGCAGTGTGTATCTATAATGCGCGAAGAAGAAATTTTTCGGACTTTCGTCATTGTTGATTGTCTTATTTTTGGTAAGTTCATGTAGATTAAGTCAATATTTTAAGATTGAACCTACGAAATAATATAAACATGTGAACAATTTTAAATCCGCTAAGAACGTTTGGCGAAATTCAAAGAAGCAAACTGAAACAAAATGTATGATGATAATTTGAAGATTTGTGACTTTATTACAAGTGCTATGGTGTTGATTAGGTTGAAAATAAAACTATTATAAGACTTTGTCTTGGTTCGTTAGTATACAAATGTAGTTGTATAAGTACATACATACATATTATGTATTCACGCGGTTTCTGTGTGAAACGCGTGTTTCTATCTGCTCTCATGCTGATAATATCATATGAACCTGTGGTACTTGCGTTGTCTCCAATGGATGACACTATGCGTTACAGTAAGGGGCTCTTCAAGAGTCAGGTCTTTGTGTCCCTTACAGCATCAGCAACGCATTCGCACCTCCAATGTTACATACAGATATCTATGAGCGGCGTTAACTACTTACCATTAGGTGGATTGTTTGTTTGTTTGCCCCTTCTACTATAAAAAAAAAAACCTACTGGACGAACGCTTACCCCCGAATCTCGAACGCTCAGATACTAATATGTGTACATGTATTGCAGAACGGCAGCAAATACAGTATACACATTCGTAGACCGGCATAGAACTACAGAAGAGAATGCCACGAACCCAACGGACACGGCGCTCGCTAAGCTATACGCTCACATCCAGGCGTTGCCCGACTCTCAGCACAAACGACGGCTTGTGAAGCATTTCAATAGGCAGAATGGCTATGGTATGTATATGTATTTGAATAACTAGTTTATGTTCGTATTTGTATGTATGTATTAAACTCTTTTTAATAAATCCCACTGCTGGGCACGGACACCAAGTGTGGCGCGGACTTCACATGTTTTTCGAAAACTTGCTAGGTTTTCTCAGACATGCAGGTTTTCTCATGATGTTTTCGTTCACCGAAAGACATGTGGTAATCATATTGAAAATGATTCGCACATAAAAATATAACATCAGAGATGCGAGATCCGGGTTGTGAACCCGCTTCACTCGGTTTCCCAAGCTTTAGCAAGGTTACCCGGCTTTGTCCGTGCGATTTTTTTTGTATTTTAAATACTACGAAAAATTAAAAAAAAGGAAACAGATTTAAAAGTTAACAGCAATTCATGCTACTATTTTTGACTTTGACATTTATTTTGGCGGACTCCGTCCATATACGTAATTGTTTAGTCTGAGAGTTATTAATAATTTAAATATTCTACAGGAACTCCGATCCAAATACAAAGGACAGGTAAAGTAGCCGGTTCTAGAAGTTTCGGAGACTCCATCAAAAGGCATATATTTAATAAGGGCTTGTTGAACAAAACACCGAAGAAGGGCTCTGTCATTACCATCAGTACTGTGGAAGAAGTGAGTTTGATATATACATAATATGTATGTTTGTTCAAATATTAATTTGTCATGTTATTTGTTGATATGTTTGACAAGAAATAGTATTTTTTTTATTAACTTGATTTTTTTTTCAAACAACATTTTTAGCCTATAAAGTATAAAGATAAACTGCAGGCTAAGTTCAAACTTGCTCTGCAATATTGTATTAATTTTGAAGTGTAATGAATAATACATATATCGATTTTTAAAACGAATATTTACTTTAGCAAATAAATTAATATATTTTCTATTAATTGCTCTGCGAACATATCAATAATTAAAGCATGTATGTAACTAACCTACCATTTCGTTCTCTGTTCCTCATAATGTCTTCTGTCCAATAACTTTCGCAAACGCTAAAAGCATGCATTAATTACAGAAGAGCAAAAATAAAAAACACACAGACGATAACAAAATCGATGTGACACACAAAAATATTGTTTTGAAAAACTTGGCGAATAAAATAGCGAGTACGGAATCGATAGACGACTACGATTCCGACTCGAGTACTCTATCGGAAGGCGCTTTGAATAAATCGAGAAAACTTAGTCCGAAATTCGTATCCGAACCGAACTTAAGTATTCTACCCAATGAAGAAACACCGAAGAATAAGAAAAAACGGTTATTTAGATCGAAATTAACCCAAAATGTAAGCAAAAAGTATCAAAAACGCGCAATTCGCACTACACCTACATGCGTGTCGTGCGTAGATCACGATTCGGAGGAGAGCTACAAAAATTTCGATACGCCAAAGAAAAATGGACCTTCCAACACTGATTTAGAGTTTAAAATGCATTATTTAACAAGTACGCCAGGGATAGCCGATTTTGAAGAAGATTGTGAAACGCCATATACAGTGCATTTTAGAAGAGCCTCCATGTCACCGATAACGAAATCAACGCAGAAACTATCGAAAGCTATGCAGGTTTGTTGCGCATGAGCTTTACTCAAATGTTATGTGCTTAATGTCTTTTGTTTTTGTGTGATTCATTCATATTTCATAACATCTTATAAGAGACTAGTGATATACTCTGGCTTTGCCTGATCATCTAATTTATGTACTGATTGTACATTTCAAACTAATACCCTGGTTAAAAACTCCAATAGGATCCCATCAAAAGCGACAAAAGCCACATAGAAACCATATTTATTGGTTTCTATGTGGCTTTTGTCGCTTTTGATGGGATCCTATTGGAGTTTTTAAACAGGGTGATTAGTTTTTGTTCTGCAATTAGACATACAGACATAGACAAACAGACAAATTATAAGATTTTTGTCATATTACATTTTAATAGCTCATCTTAAAGATTTCTCAAACTAATATTAGGTCTTAGGGGGAAGTTTTCCAAAAAAAAACCTTTCATAGTGGTTATGGAAATAGTCCAGTTAAGGATTTAACGTTTGGTCTGAACAATGAAAAAGCCAAGACAAACAACTTTATATGTAGAGATTGATGTACATCTTTGACCCTATTGCAATAATAATTATTATATATTATATTCTCCTAGTTTTCGCACATGGCTTCGCTCGTATGAGAAGCGAGGCGGGGTGAAGACATCCCTATGTCGAATCCTATGATTTTTGTAAAATTTCATCTAAATCTGTTGAGCAATTTAACCGTCAAAAGGCAATAGATAGACAGTTTATTAATTTATAATATGTATTAGTATGGATATCTATGACCTTCATAAATAAATCGTTAAACGATAGTTCATATAATATAATATCAAATAACTCGTGCGAACTAAACCCTACTTAACCCTAAAAGGTTATTTCCTTGCACTAAACACCCATTGATGCAATAATTGATGTAGTACTAAATGTAGTAATATGGATTAAATACTGCGTAGTTTTGATTTTGATATTGTGAAATATCCAAAGGCTAAGGTATGGGAGAGTTATTTCTTAATCACAGACAGATATTTAAACTTTAAATACCTATATATGTAAGTTGATGATTTTTTTATAATATTAGGATGACCATGGCTATACTTTGTTTATATTTTTATATTGCATTTGCAATAATATTTACGGCATATGTCATGGCGGCTTATTTATAACTTAAAATAAACTTATATAGTCTTTATATGTCTATGGTATGGCAAGATATGTATCTATATGACGAGTAGTGTCGAAATATACGAATCGTTATCTTTTATTAATATGACTTTTTATTAATATGACGCGTTATCCATATTCTACGAACATCATCTTTAGTGGTTATTAATCTTGTGGGCGTTATTAGGGCTCAAGTAATAAAGTATTCAATGCTCAATACACAATTTAATCAGGTAAATCACAATGTTATAAACTTGAAACGGTAATTCTAATAATTTAGCGGAGCAGCGGGTTCATAGTCACCAATCAGACTTTCACATTCAATATCAAAGCATAACTCTGTATGATCCACCATGATCAACCAACGTTACTAAACCGCGTATCTCCAATGAACGTCATGATGGCGTCTCGACCCCGCTCGAAACATAATCTCTGCTCTAAATTTAAAATAACTTTAAAAGTAACAAAAAGTAAACTAAATAACATAGTGACTTTAAACAATAAGGTTTCACATTCTAGCAGAAAAAGGTAACTAAACTAAATCCTCAAATATGAAATAGCAAAGTTTTTCAAAAAGATAATTTATGGGCCGTAAAGCCATTGGTTACATTATATCTCAACACATGAAGTTGCAAAAAGTGACACTGGGGACGTATTATTATTTTATATTAATACTAAAGGCTCTCCCTCGATTCGCTAGAGTTCGTCCCTAGGTTACTTTCCCATACAAAATTTTATCCCCATTTTCATCCCCCTTAAGGGATGATTTCTAGGATAAAAACTATTTTATGTCCTTCCCAGGGTCTCAAACTATCTTCTTACAAAGTTTCATCTAAATCGCTTTAGTACTTTCGGAGTTTATTGGGTACAAACAAACAAACAAACAAACGTATATATATATATATATATATATATATATATATATATATATATATATATTTATTAGTGTTGTTTTATATTAATAATATTTATAATAAAAAAAAAAACAATACTAAGATCCTAATTTGGTTTTACAAATTTTAAATTTAAACAAATGTATTAACTAACGATTTGAAGTCGGGAGGGAATGGTTAATGGCTAAGACACAGTTTTAAATAATGTAGTCTTTATCGTACACTAGCGACTCACCCTCGCTTCGCTCGGGTTCATACCTGGGTTGCTTCCCAAAACAAACTTTTTTTTTTGGTTTTCATTATTTTTTCGTCTGACCCTATTTTTTTTACTAAAATAAAAATAGCCTAAGTTACTCCTTATAACATCAGCTAACTGCCAGTGAAATTCCCGTCAAAATCGGTCCAGCCGTTTCAGAGATTAGCCAGATCAAACAGACAGACAGACAGACAAAAATTGTAAAAAATGTTGTTTTGGTATATGTACCATGTATACATCCATATGCATTTAGTAAAAAGCGGTTATTTTAATATTACAAACAGACACTCCAATTTTATTTATCTGTATAGATAATTTTATATATTGTAAATATTTAAAATGTTTTCAATCAACATTTTTTTTTTAATTCTCAGGAATCAATAATGACGCCAAGATCTCGAAAACCTCTAATAATAACGTGTGAACAACGCGACGTGCCGGAGACAGTGGGACAGAAGGACGTATCAGTTAAATCTGATTTATATCAATCTTTATCGCCAAAGAACGATAGTGATTTCGTTTCGTCTGATGACGATATGTCCCGATCGACGTTTTTAAGTGAGAGGTATGATATTTACGATAACAAAAGGGTTTTTTCCCTGTCTGTGTATACATACATATATTTACATGTGTCACTCAAAGTTATATGTTTAAGTATTATTTGTATAGGATGGTATATTAAACGTTTTTTTTCTGTATTAGAATGAAATTAAGATATTAAAATTTAGACAGATTTAGTATTGAGTGATATTAGAATTTATCTGAATTTCTTTTTGGTAAAAAATTGTTGAAGCAATGGCCCAGTGGTAATGCTCGCTTGGGAAACTGAATGAAGGGGATTCAAATCCCGGGTCTCGGTCCTCTGATATTTTCATGTGTGAATCATTTCCGACATGACTACCACTTGTCTTACGTTGAAGGAAAACATTGTGAAAAAACTTGCATGTCTGAGAGAACCTAGTTTTCGAAAGGCATGTTCAGCCCGCCCGCACTTGACCAGCGTGGTGGACTATGGCCTGATCCCCCTCGCGTTAAAGAGTGGCCCGTGCCCAGCAGTGGGACGGTAAAAAGGGCTGAATACAATAAATTATAAACATATCCTAAGTTGATGGCATTGTATACAATTTCTTAAATAAAATTATGCTATACCTATAAAATTGGTAAAAGTAAACCCTATTATATTTATTTTTAAATTTCAGATCGACACATTCGGCCAGCGCATCACTACGAATAAACAATCCATCAGAAACCAGATCCAATTCTGTATCCGACATAAGTTCTTTACGATCAGATGCTACTCGATTCGTCATTAGCCACGAAAAAAGGAAAATCGATGACCTAAATACAACGCTATGTGAAGAAAGCTTAATACCAAAAATTAAAATAACCCACGATATAACAAATATGCAACCAAAATCTCTTTCTGAACCCTTCCGGGAATATTTATTAAGTAGATCCGTGTTAACAGCAACTCCAGTAGATTTATCGATTTTAAATAAAACTGAAGACGATAAATTAACCGATTCACTCCTATATTGTCTCGATGGTAACGTTCCATCCGATTTAACGTCATCGATTAGTAATTTAGTAGTCGATTCGAATTTATCAGGTTCAAGATCCCCACTAAAGAATATAAATAATTTGAATTTAGAATTAAGTCCGAGTAGAAAGAGATGCGCAAGTTCCTCGAGTGAGACAGGTAATAAAAAAATAATGTTCGAAAAAGAAAACTTTGAATTGCGTGAGACTGAACTCTAAATATTTGGGCTGAATGTTCAAGTGCCTTTGTCAAAATACTAAAGAAGTTACTTTAACTATCGTACATCATTATATATTTTTAATCTTTATTCTTATGACGTAAAGTTGTATTTACAATGGTAAATATACCTTTAATTTTACAATATATTGATTAATAATTAAAATACCTTGAATAAGTTGAGTTGTTTTATTTTTTCATATAAATAAACAAAAAAAAAAAATAATCAAATGATACATATAACAGTAAATATGATTAAAATAATGCATGTGAGGTAGCAATAAAATTGACAACACAGACGATAGCAATAATTGACGAATCTTCGTGTAATAGTTTCTCTTGTATTGCTGAAAAATATTGAATTAATAAGTGTCTAGCCAATGACATTTTTTAACTATTTTATATAAAAAAAATGTCATCGAAATATTGATATACAAAAATTACATACACAAGTGTTCCTAAAAACTTTTTTTAATTTCTTTTGTTCATTGTTTTTGGAATAAAAACGCACGTTGTTTTGTTTAAAAAAGGTCTTTATGTGGTGTGCGTAAGTTCAAATTTGTGTTTACAGTTTGTAAGATATAGCACGAGTCCTGTGACAGCTGTCAGAATAACATGCCTATATATCTGGGACTATGTCGATAATTATTTAACTTATTTTTATGTTTTATCTATCTACAATAATGATTCAATGTTATAAATCTCACTTTTTACTAATATAATAAATGTGAAAGTTTAGATGGATGTTAGGATGTTTGTTTCTCAATCACACCAGAACGCGTGAACGGATCTGGGTGAAAGTCTAGCCTGGAATAGAACATGGATACTTTTTATCCCGGAAAAAAGTACGGGTCCCGTGGGATAGTTTTTTTAAATTTTCTTTTTCGCTAGTTAATTTTTAAAATCGAAAAAAAATATTGATTGTTTCAGTTTTTAATAATGTTAACGTCTGATAACAACTAAATATGTAGGTTTGCTTTTTGCAACTGATATAATAGTTTCACAAGCTTTTCACCTCCTGGTTAATTTCTAAGGAATTAATTGTTAACTGGCACACCGGTGTGCTCGCGCCTCTCGACAGGTTAATGATGAGTTCTATAAAATAAAATTATCTAATTACTATGCTTATTTATCGCTACGATAATTTTAACTAAAATGAAACTTACTATCGTTTAACTGCAACTGTTTTTGAATGTGCGCGGGGTTTTGCACTGGCAGATCTTTCTTTGATATACAATTTTTCTTTTTTCGCAGGTGGTACAGACGAGCTTCTTCGACCTTTTCGCCATTTAAAACCGCTATCGGTTGATAAAGACCTTGCTTTCTCCCGTTCTCTTTCCCATTCCATTAATTCCTTCATACGTTCTCTTTCATACTCCTCTCTTCTCTTCTTTTTTAATAACTCTTCTTCTTTCTTATGTTCTGCTATCAATTCTTTCAAGGCCTTCCTTCGTCTGTACCATTTGCATAAAGGTGTTGTTTTAGGTTCTGCTTCATATTGTTGTCGTTTACGCACTTTCCATCGATTGGGTTTTTCAAAATACTGCACAGTGTGGCTCTGGCTGTAATTATTGGGTGGTTTGTAATAGGTTATCGTAACTGGCGTCGGTAGGCGTCTTGGTTCTTCAACGTATACCTACTTGAGGACTACGAGTAAATAGTATATTTAGTTGCATTCATAATAATAGCTATTCTTAAGTTATTTTAATTATGAATGAAAAGATTTAACAACTTTATTTTCGCGTACTTTCCTTTTCGGAAAAAAATAATTGTCGGTTGCGGGATTGAATTGGATAGATTCAAATCTGCCATGAAGATTTATCAGTTATTTAATTTAATAAGATTATAACAATCATATATTTATATCTAGTTTAAAATTAATTTATACCGTTCATTAAATAACCAAGTAACAATGTCATAATATTGGCTATTCTAGTAATTCTAAAACTTTGCGGTCATAATTTTAGAAGGTGTTCTCGAAGATAAATAAGGGACAGTCACGGTGATTTTATAAGGATTTCGTTTGTCCTTATGTTTTTTCTATCTCAAATATATTTTAAGAGCAAACTGTAAGGTTCAATAAAATTCAATTTTCACACTTCGACCGAAACAAGGGAAGCCTAGTATTTTGTTATAATTCATTTCATATCAAGATTAAAGAAATTATAATAGTAAAATACTACGGGATAACTTTCTTCGACTTGCAGGCCGAGCATGTCCTGCCTCTTGGACAAGAACACGGCCTTCCTCTAGTTGATTTCAAAATTTTATCAATCATTTTCACATTTTTGTTAATTCAATAATTTGTCTGATCCTATCAAAATATAATTTTGCAAACATGACGTATAAATGACGTCTATGACACGAGCTTCGCATTAAGGAAATATGGATGTGATATAACAAAAACTGTTAGCTATTCTTTATATGGACATACTTTATTTGAACTAATATCATAAAGAGGTAAAGTATGTAAGAGTAATCTCTGTAACTACTGATTCGATTCTGAAATATTTTTCATTATGATGGCTATTTTTTATATAAAAATTAAAAATGTTTTTACTGTCTGATATCATAATAACTTTAATTAAAGTCGGAGTTAGAGGCGCAAGTCGCTTGTGATTGAATAAAATAAGGAATCAAATGCATTATATTACTGTTAGGTAAATTGTATCTAGAGTGATGTTTTTATTTATTAGATATTAACCGATCAACGACTACCGAGCCACTGGTGGTCCAGTTAACAATTAATTTCTTAGAAATTAACCAAGAGGTGTTAATTTTTGATTACCTTCTGTTCAAAATAATAATAGAAAGTAAACTTCTCAAGCATTGCAAATAATAGCAGCCATGGTAAAAGCTACAGAAATATCTCTTAGTACAGATTGTGTGGATACATTGGTAATGGAAATTACTGCATTATTTTCGCCAAGGAAGCGACCTTGAGTGTGTAAAGATGAGCATTTCCTTCCAATCTCACGGAGATTAGACATCGGCACAGGAGATATATTGAAGTACATAAGTTTGTGCAAGTACTAGTGTACTCTATTACTTTTACTCTCAAAGTCCGACGAGATGACAATTTCACACGTCCGGTGAGATATAAGGCGCAAATCTTTTCTTTTCGCTCTCTCCTAGACACGGGGGCATAACACCGCTAACTTTCTTTACGTTATTGAGAATATCTTAACAAAAATACCCAATAACCTTATTTGGTTCGACCTGGGAATTGAACTCAGGACATTAGGATCTGTAGCCGTAATAACCACTAGACCCAAGGCTGTTATATTTACTGATAATTTGCACAGTTTATTGTCTTTATTTTTTTTTCTAATTTTTAGATACAAATTATACGAATAAAATTTTCTAAATTGGGATTTGTGGTTTTCCTTTTATTTAACATTAAGTTCTTCTCATTAGGTACTTCGCATTTAAAAATATTAGGGGACAAAGTTTTCTAAATAAATATCCGGCTCTATTATTGTTTATAGATGGTATTGACGTAATGTAAGTAGTATAATAAAATAACGATATACACATTTCATTATTATTATCTCAGTAAACTTAATAATGACCTTTATCTTATCGGTAGGTACGGAAACGTTCACGAGATACTAAAGTACTTATTGTTGTGGATATATTATGATTTGCTTTACAGAAATCTTTATGGATTAAATCCATAGATTATTAGAGAAATTTAATTATCTGGTTTCTTAAAAACCTAATATTAAAAAACCGGTCTCAATAAGTCTTAAAAAATCACATGCTCACGTCACAATTGTGCTGTATTACTCAATTATTTACCTATAAGTATACATAGTACACATATATAATACAATATCTACATACATATATATTGACGCTATACCCCTTAGTTGTCAGGGAGAATATTCAATTATAATCTCTGTACACCTTTTTATGTTCTTCCATCGTTCTCTGTAGACACGATATGTGCTCGCTCATAAACAGTAAGAAATTTTTGCTATCCAAAAGCTTTTAGAGGTCCCCGTCGAGTTCCTCTTCAACTCGACCCTCCTTTGTTAATATTTTTGTCTCTTCTTTCGGTTTTTCTATCAGCCAGATACTAAGCTCTGTCTCTTTATCGGTAGAGTTACAATATGTCCATGCTGGATAAACATATGTTTTTGATGTGAAACATCTTCGTCAAGGCGAGCCTTGGCAGAAAACCAACTCTTTTCCATCCATTTCATGATATTCCATCGTGTGTGTGGGCGCGTATACTATACACGCTCCATTGTAAAACAGTCTCGATTAAAAATACATATTTTCTATTCTATTTATAAATATATGTTCTGTAATTATTAATATAATTAAAAAACTTAGGTATTTATAGAGATTCGTTAACAAAATCAATTTTGATTTTGTTAACGAATCTCTATTTTTTCTTTATTTTGTCTCCATATTTTGTAATAGGTTTTTATTAATTATTAATTCTAATATTAACATAGATGTCTTACATCTGATGGGGCGCCCAGTGAGTCACAAAGGGTAATCAATCACCTTTAAAATTTTTATGGTTATTCCATTTGTCATAGATAAGTGAAACTACTAAAATTGATTTAATATTTATATACATTATGTTTCTTGTTTATGTCAGCTGATAACATAGTATGACGGATGGATGATAGGATGCAATTCTTGTCGTCGGTATATGATATCAATCTAGGAAGGCAAGAAGTTCAACGTATGACATTTATGTATGTGCCAGCGAGTCACCCTCGCTTCGCTCGGGTTTTTTCCAGGTTGCTTCCCCATACAAATTTTCACCTCCATTTTCACCCCCTTAAAGGATGGTTTCTGGGATGAAAACTATCCTATGTCCTTCCCAGCGTCTCTAACTATCTTCTTACCAAATTTCATCTACATCGGTTCTGTAGTTATGGAGCCTATTCGATACAAACAAACAAAAAAAAAACAAATTTTTCCTCTTTCTAATATTAGAATAGATATATGATATATGAACAAAAATATTCATTTTATTCTTTAATACTATCTTCTGCTATATGCAAGGCACGTGTATGTCTGTTTAGTCCACAACTTACGAGTAATATAGAAATTGTTTGTATAAGAGCTTTCGGCGTGGAGGGCTTAATATCAAACAGCTTAGCTTTGTTTTAAATTCTCATTACTACTAAAGACTGCGTTGCACTAAATTGAATCTGAAAATTCGTTTTGAAAATTTGTTCTCGTCGTCGTCATGAAAAATGTTTACTCATAGACATAATGTTTATAAACTACATACATATCATGATACATTAAACAAAAAATATTAGATAAAAATATTTATGTCATTGAATATAGTCGGAAATGTGTGACGTACATAAACATGAAAAAAAATCTGATACGTCATACGATACGTACTATGAGGATATATTCACGAATATAGGCACGACGACTTAGACCCTTTTTAATTTATTTTTGATTGGCAAAATCTTTAATAAAGTTGAATTATTAGCAAATCTCGTATGAACCACTTGTTAAACGACGAGCAGAATAAAGATCAGTTAAGTTGTTGTCAAGAGGTAATAATGAAACAAACTCATTTTTAGGGTTCTGTACCTGAAGGGTGCCAACGGAACCCTATTATTAAGCTTCCGCTGTCCGTCAGACTGTCAGAGGGCTGTAGGTATTTCATAAACCGTAATAGGTAGAGAAATTGAAATTTTCAGACAGATTATATTTCTATTGCCACTATAACAACAAAAATAATGATAAATAAAAATATAAGAAACATTTTTTAACGTTCGTAATTGATCGAAGTTAATATACCTACTCCTTACATAAAGTAAATGTCATATTAATAAAAAGTACATGTAAAATGGTACGGAACCCTTCGTGTGCGAATTCGATTTGCATTTGTTTTCGCACTTGACCGATTTCTTTGTGTTTATTATATTAATACAATAAGTTTATACTTACACAATTGTAGTGTATTTTATATTTCAACATTTGATTTAGTTATCTATTTACGAATATGTATACGATTTAGTTAGCATAACTCAACACACGTTTACAAAAGCGAGATGGAAGTACTACGCGTCGTTAGTCTGCTACATAGACACGTGAAACGCTAATAAGTAAACTTAAGAATATGACATCAGTTTCATTTGGGATGAAGTTAAAAAAATGGTTCCGACTTCCGACATAATAAATAAATAAATATGTTGATACATTAACACACAGCACCATCTAGTTCCATGGCAAGCTACGAGGCTTGTGTTATGGATATCAGATAGTTGATACACTACATAATACGTATTATATATAACTTTAAATACATACATATTATAAATATAAACAACCATGACTGGACTACAAACATTCGTGCTCATCACACAAATGAATGCCCCCAGCAGGACTCAAACCCGCGATCGCTGGCATAGCAAGTAGGGTCACTACAAGCTCAACCTATCGACTAACTCTCTGTTGATTAGCAGTTTTGGACGCTGTCTTGTCTTAGTCAAATATGGTACAAAAATCAAAATTAAACCTATGAAGAGATAAGATTCAAATCTGCGATCCCAATGTAGTCAAAGCTAGATGATGTCAAGCTGATACACACCTAATTTCTACTACAAATGTCTATAGTAATTTTTAGAAATCTGTATGTATATTTTTCTGTCTGTATTTTATTGTTTATCAATCGATGGCTAAGAAAATTGTGGATTTTTAATGATATTAATGTATAATAATAATCTATATTCTTTGTATTGTCTCCATTCTATGTCGAGGGAACTACGAAATAAGAGTTTTGAATTATACGAGTACGTACCATACTGTATGGTGCAGGCACTGAAAATTATAGTTTCATATTACGTGGTTCAATGAAAAGTATTACTATTAATTGTCACGTAGCTTAAACACTAGGAAATTATATTTGTTTATGAACAGACACGCAAACCACGTTGCTAGTATAATATAACAACTGACGTTAGCCATTCATATAAACCTGCAAATTGCAAGAGGTATTATTATTAAATCTATACTAATATTATAAAGCTGAAGAGTTTGTTTGTTTGTTTGGTTGAACGC
The DNA here is from genome assembly GCA_905404265.1 of Fabriciana adippe. Classification (NCBI taxonomy): domain Eukaryota; kingdom Metazoa; phylum Arthropoda; class Insecta; order Lepidoptera; family Nymphalidae; genus Fabriciana; species Fabriciana adippe. The sequence continues at coordinate 3,780,437 of FR989993.1, forward strand.
GCTAATCTCAGGAATTACTGATCTGATTTGAAAAAATCTTTTTGCATTAGATAGCCCATTAACTGAGGAAGGCTATAGGCTATATATCATCCCGGAAAAATGTACGGTTCCCGTGGGATAGATTTGTTTTTGTCTAGGGACGAACCGAAGCGAAGCGCGGGTGAGTCGCTAGTGAATAATATTTATCTACGACAACTCAGAACATACTTACTATATAAAGATGAAATAATATCAATAATGCACTTGAAAGTTGAAGGCTAAGAAGCGACTCTTGTTCGGTTGCTCTCCTATCTAAAGTACTTAGCTTACAGCAATTGCATTTATTTAGAATCATTTGTCTCTGCGCATTAGAAAATAACACTAGTTTATTATGTGATAAAATACGATACATAATACTCGTATATCACGTACGTCATTTTAACTGAGAAATAACGTCGATGGGATACAGAAGCTTCATATAAAAGTTTTTATTTTTTATATTTAAGAAAATATATATTTTTTGAAATAAACATGTGTCCTTTATTAAGCTGTGTTAGAGTGGGTGTGAAAAATGGATCTTTTTTTCTAACTACACCGGTATATGCTACGTCCCGAAATTTCAGCGTGAGATGTTTGAATTATGTGAGTATACTATGATATATTTGGTTTAAGTCTTTATCAGCTACGTTATCGATAATATCATACATATATATAATATTTGGTGATTGCGTGTTTCTCAACAGGACTGGTTTACATAAAATATAGGCTATATGAGAATGAAATAAATTATTGATATAACTATTTTTTTTATATAATGAAAATAATAATTTAAACACTGATAAAAGTTCATTCACTTTGTTTATTGAAATTTACTGAAAAGTGATAAGTTTTTGTAGCTTTATTTAATACCTACATACTACATCAATAAGCAGAACATAGTTATATCAATATGCTCTGACATTGTGATTATTCGCTATATTAAAGCTATTTTCATATTTCAACTTTATAATGCATTATTAGTTAAACGTGTATCATTATTGTAAATAAAGTATTTTTATTTACTAAAGTTTAGAGAAGATAAAAATATAATGCGGCAGACTGAGATAGTCTCAGTCTTTAAATAAGCAATACAGTCTGTTGAGATTAGGATTTGGGAAGTCTCGACATTCTCAAAGACCCGGGACACGAGACCACTAACGACCAAGGTCCTGGGATATCCCGGGACTTCAAGACTTCTCAGAATAAAATTAGATGGATTTTTGGCAAGATGTAATAATAAGTACTCGTAAAAAAATTTAGTAAAAATTAACATTTATTGAACATATATATTTTAAGTATTTGTATATTTCATTTGTGATTATATCAAATTCAGTTTTTGGCAGTAAAATCTTATAATTATGAATCAAACTTAAAAATGTTTCAACCAACTGCATCTTTTTTTTAACGTTGCCTTTGATTTTTTTGCTAGAATTTCAGGTACATTTTCCGTGATTTTTTTATTGTCTGTTCTATTTGACTTTGAAAAAAACAATCAGACACAACAACAGAACGAAACGAATTGTCGGGTTCGTTATATACAATAGTCGAGCTCGGTACTAGGTTCGGTGTCCAATATTTCTAATTTTAGCGTTTGGATACTACGAATATTTTAAAAAAGTGTGCTATACATTTCTTCCGCAAACGCAAATAAGTGAAGTTTTACTGAAACGCGTAGTAAAAAAGTGTCTCGAGTCTTAACCCGAAAGTCTCGGGACCCGAGACTGTTAAAATTTATAAAAAGTCCCGAAATTTCGAGGCACGAGACGTCCCGGGAACCAAACCATAGTTGAAATATAAAAGAAACTATTAATCTTACTTTTGAGCATTAAGAATATTAAGAATATTACTCTTATACCATTAAGAAGATCATGAAGGAAAAATCTAATCTTTGTATAACCAGCGTGAATCATGATTAGAGCCCAAGAGAACTGAAAAACAGAATTTTTCCTAATTAACTCACACAAATCCCAAGGGCCGTCTGTAATTAGTAAAAAGTATAAATTATACACTTCCTTTGTCCGTGCTCTTGATAAAAATTCAAAATTTATTAAGCTCTGAAGCGGAGAGAGTAATCAAAAGTCGTAGCGAATAAAAAATAATTAACGCGATTTGCAAAGGACGCAATCAAATTATATTTTCTCTTTTCTTACAAACGGAATGTTTTAACCGAAACAAATCTATTTTGACGGTACCAGAATTCAGGCTGTTTTTTAAAACATAGCTACTTTTTGTAGCGTCTACACTAGCGGAAATATTAGATATGTATTTTGGTAGAACTGAAATTGAACAATGTTAGTTTTTACTCGACTGCGGCAAAGCCCGAAGGAGGGTTATGTGTTTGACCTGAATGTATGTACGTATTACGTTATTGTAGATATACAAGTTCTATAGGTACTAACTGCAAGTTTTGTCAATGTGTATGTACATGTGTGTCTCCGACTGCATAATACCTACTTTAATTCTTCGTCAACTTGTTCACATCTTTTTAGTTCGCTTTTGAGGCAGTTGTTTTCTTTAATAAAATTGCATTGAGAACAGATTCATAAAATTGCTATGTCTCAAAGAAAAAGTTTTTTGATAACCTACACATTTATATTTATCCCACATTATTACATCAAGCGAGCAATTCTTGTATAATATATATAAATTTATTTCGTGTATATCGGAAACGGCTCTACCGATTTGGATCAAATTTTGTATTTAGATACGATTTTGCTTTTTAAGTTTATATATTTAGGTATATTTTAACAAAAAAAACACGAGTTTTATTTTTGTACCGAAAAACTACGAGCGAAGTTCGATTGCCCAGTTACTGAATGTAAAACATAATTTTTCAAGCGACAAATACAATACTTTCCAATTTTTTTTACTCTGTAAAATTAATAGATAATAATAAATAATAAGTTAATATTCGCGTTTGTATTGTTTGTTTGTATTCAGCCCTTTTTTTTAACGTCCCACTGCTGGGCACGGGCCTCCCTTCAATACGAGGGGAATCAGGCCATAGTCCACCACGTTGGCCAAGTGCGGATTGGCAGACTTCACATGTCTTTCGAAAACTTGTTAGGTTTTCTCAGACATGCAGGTTTCCTCACGATGTTTTCCTTCACCGTAAGGCAAGTGGTAATCATGTTAGAAATGATTCGCACATGAAAATATCAGAGGTGCGAGACCCGGGATTTGAACCCGCTTCACTCGGTTTCCCAAGCGAGCGCGTTACCACTGGGCTACTACTGCCAATTCGCAATATTCGCGTAAATCTAAGAAAATATAATGTTTACATGTAAGATACAGACGATAAGTATTAACATGTGAAACACACTTCCTTTATCCTAGTTTTACTTTGGAGCGAATAAAAATGCAAATGTTGCAAGCTTTGTAAGAAAGTCTAAAATGTGTTTGAAGCAACAAAGGTTTCAAATTTGAATATTACATTTTTCTTACAAACAAGCAAGAACGTGCACATTGTATGCAATGTACTTTTTTTAATATGGGATTACTTAGTGCGGTTTAAATAACAGATTATTATAGTTAAAACATTTATTAGTTTTTAGCTACCTATTTCCCCCGTGTCTTTCAATTTTATCTGAAATTGACAAAGTATGTAGTCTGGGCGGGAGGTTGGCAATGTCTCAAAAGTTTTATCCCCTTTTAGAAAAGTTTCTAATTCTTATTAAACTTTAAATACATACATATTATAAATATAAACACCCATGACTGGAGTACAAACAATCGTGCTCATCACACAAATGAATGCCCCCAGCGGGACTCGAACCCGCGGCCGCTGGCACAGCAATTAGGGTCACTACACAGTGAGCCCAACGTGACGTCAAAATATATGAAGAAAGTATGAATTAATCTGCCTTTACTAGTATAGTATTGTATGATCTGTGATTTTACTCATAAACACCCATGTATTTATATTCATATTTGCGTATATTTGATTAACTAATTATATACTTTGTTTTAAATAATTTCATCTTTTGTGACCTTTAAGTTTGTGGAGTAATATATTTTATTAGATAACTGTAACAATAAAGCAAAATTAATACTAATATCTTCCATTAGAGCTTTTTGTGCCAAAAATCGTGACTATAATCCAGCCGCCTGAGATCATAAATTCAAAAGTTATGATAACACGGATCGTGGGTTCAAATAACTTGAAGCAAAGTGCTACGCAAACCGTTTTCACATTATGCAGTAAAACCGAACGAGGGTGTATGAGGGTGAATCTGTGCTTTCTAAATGAAATATTATTCGGTCTGGATAAAGTTCCTAAATAAAGTTATTTAATTTTCTAGTCATATTATCTTAATTTCATCAGTGGATTTCAGGAATGGACCTACATTTTAAAGATAAAATTTTTGGTACTTGTTATTAACTAGTGGCTCACTGTCGCTTCGCTCGGGATCGCCTTTAGAAAATCAAAAACAAACCAATCCCACGGAAACCGTACATTTTTACAATACAGATAAAAAGTGACCTATGTGTTATTCCAGACTATAATCTATCTCTGTGCCAAATTTCATCCGGATCCGTTCAGCCGTTCTGGCGTCAAAGAATAACAAACATCCATACATCCATACTCACAAACTTTCACATTTATAATATTAGTATAGATTATAGTACGTAGACTTAATGTAGCGTTTAGGCTGACGGATATTAAGAAAAGTAGCTAACGATAACATCTCTGTCAGGGGAAATATTTTCAAGATTAATTTCATCTCATTTAAGAGTAGATTTGTTTTCGGTATTGGTGGATTTTACAATGTGCATGCCAGGCTCAAACAATCTACCAAGGCTAATATTATGCCGAAGAGTATCTCATCCAGACCCACTCAGCCGTTCTGGCGTGATTGTGTAACAAACATCCATCCAAACATCCTTCTCCAACTTTCACATTTATACTATTAGTGAGATAGAGTGAAAAACTTAAAATAGGTTTTTATTTGGTTGTACAACTATAGAAAGCTACAATATACCTAAAAAAATCTCTTGACGCATGTTGAACGTGAAGAAGCGTCAAGTCAATCTATTTAGTCAATCAATATTATAATTTAGTAAATGTAAATATTGACTTTTTACAGAAAATATAGCTTATAGAATAAATAGAAATAATTAAAGAGTGCGTGTATGAATGTATACACGCGCAATAAGCAATTCAATTTATGTTTTAAATAAGTATTTAGGCGTATTACAATCATATATTTATAGAATATCATTTAAGGAAAGAATATAATATTATATATAATTTGTTAGGCAATAACAACGGTTACCATGGCAACAAACGTTCGCCTCGTCCGTAACGTTGCACTTTTCGTAACGCATTCACTAGCTTACTTCCCAAGTCAAGCGTGCGTAAAGAAGTTTTAATTTTAAAAGTATATGGAAATGACATATACGGACCACGTATGTAACGTTAAAATATATAATTTTCATTTTGAGTACTTTATTGGCGATGGCGATTGTAGAATATCATTTCATTCAAGCTTGTTAATCTAGAAAGTATTACGATTAAGTTAGATTATACGTATGTATCGATTCACGTGATGCGTGGACGTTGGACGTCCTTTAAGGAAAATATTGAGTATCGCAAATCGTTACGTAATTTATATTTATACCCATATCACATGTATGGATAATATTATATTTAATTACACATAATTATTATATATAAAATTGTTTAAATATATTGTCATATTAGTGACTAGCGACTTACTTCTCGCTTCGCTCGGATGCGTCCCTAGGTACATTTTAATTTTTTTGAGCGGAACCCTAATTCTTTTTCTTAAACAAAAGTAGCTTAAGATACTCTTTATAATATCAGCTCTCTGCCAGTGAAAGTCCCGTCAAAAGCAATCCAGTCTTTTCGGAGATAAGTCGGAACAAACAGACAGACGACAGACAAAAAATTAAAAAAAAAAATGTGTTTTTCTTATAATTACCATAAATAATTTCATACGCATTTAGTAAAAAGCTGTTATTTTAACATCACAAACAAACATTTTAAAATTATTTATTTGTATTGATTCGCTATTTTTCGAGCCGTCTTTTAGCAGTTTTAATTTCCTAATGCATGTTGTTAAAGGAAAAGTTTTGACAGTAAGTTCGTATGAAATAGTCATATTTGGTGTCAAAATTTCTGCGGCACTTTTGAGTTTAATGACTTAGCGACTACTACCAATCATTAATAGAACCGCTTTAGCCCTCAAAGCTCATAAATATATGATCGGTTATTGTATAACTAGATCATTACCCATCAAAGTTTATTTCGCTAATCGATATTGAATTTTTTTATACGTACTATTAGGCTGTATATATGTTAGTCCGTGCCTAAGTCAAATATGGCGTCTTTTTTATTATCTGTAAAAAGAAACGCGCGAATAAGCATTCCATTTTAAGTTGTTGGTTTTTTTTAAAGAGAAATAAAAGTGTATTTTTGTTGAGAAATCTAGTTAATTATTACACAAAGTATTTGACTTTGCAGATCGGATGACAATCTGTTGAGAGTCACTTGGTTCAATAAATGAAGAAAATTGCACTAACATATTATGCATAATAAATAATAAATAAATCCTTGGCTGCACTTTATGTATACAAAGCACAAACAAAACAGTCGCTAATATGCATACTAGTAGATATAAAATGTTAGTAAGAACTTATCTTAGTAATGTTATTTACTTATTGATGACGCCTTCTGATTACTGCTGAATATAATATGCATGTATAATTATTATCTGTTTAGTCCTACGACTATTTTATATAGTATGGTAGAGATGGATATAGTATATTATAATTTTTTAACAAATACGTACATATATAATTTATCTATACATATAATAAAACTGTAGAGGTCGAATATCTGTACATAGAAAAAAAATGTAGTCAGGAGGATGTAGGAAGAGAAATAGAACAAATCGATTTTTTTTTTCAATTTTTTTGTTTCTCTGTCTGTTTGTCTGTTTGTCTGTTTGTACGGGCTAATCTCCGAAATTGTTGGACCGATTTAAATGAAATTTTGTATGGTGGTACTTTATATCCCCGGTCAACATCTTAGATATTTTTTATCCCGGAAAATCAAAGATTTCCCGTGGGATAGTTAAAAAACTATAGAAATTTATACAGCTTAGTACAGAAAAACTACTGATTGGATTTTAATGAAGCTTTACAATAATATAGTTCATACATCTAAATAACAAATAGGCTACTTTTTATCCCGGAAAAATGTACGGTACCCGTGGGATAGATTTGTTTTTGTTTGTCTAGAGGCGAACCCGAGCGAAGCGAGGGTGAGCCGCTAATACTTAATACAATAAAAAAAAGTAATCAATTCGTCTCTTTCAAGTTCGAGAGCTGCGATTAAATCAGTGTTTTTCGGATATTGGCAGATAACACCCTTTTCATATATTGTATATTAAAGTAAACGCAAGATACGAGTATATCAGAGAAATTATTATCAGTACATCAAATCAGAGCGGTATATCAAAATTTACAAGTGGAATGTGTACAAAGAATTTATCATTTCCTAAACGGAAAAACCATTATTTTGACTTTTTGTTAAAATAAATATAACCCAATCCCTTTTTCTAATTAAATTCCATATATTATAAACAATTTTTTGACTTCGTATTGTGCTACACTGTATCGAGGTCAGCAGTTATTGAGAGGAACTCGTATGAAGACAGTTGTCGAATGTATTTAGACAGATATATATTTTAAAGCCATACCACTATAGATATTTATTACAATACGGATAGTATGAATATGAAAGTAGAATGTTGGTAACATTCTTCTCTAATTAACGAGAGTTGTAGAGTTAATAGATGTTAATTTTCTAAAATAATCGCCACTAAAAAACCTGTATTTTGATACGCCATTCGATTGATTCGGACACAAAAATTTTTCAAGACACAAAAATTAGCGCTTAGAATCTACCATTTTGATTGTTAATAATGTCCATATACTCTATGGCACTTACAATATCAAAACGGATCGAATGACGTATAAATCATCAAAATCGGTTAAGCCGTTTAATAATTACAAGGGAACATAGGATCGGACATACATACATCCATATATATAGGTCAAACACATAACCCTCTTTTGAGCTTCACCGCAGTCGGGTTAAAAGTAGTATTAAATATTAGACCCGGGACTCGTTTTCATGATCTCATGATCACGTGCCAGCAATGATTAATGTGGTAATTATATTAAAAAAGTGTGTGTGTGTGTGTGTGTGTACTTACGCGCGCGCGTGTGTGTGTGTGTGTGTGTGTGTGTGTGTGTGTGTGTGTGTGTGTGTGTGTGTGTGTGTGTGTGTGTGTGTGTGTGTGTGTGTGTACGCACGTAAGAAGTTATACTACTTTGGCATAACAGAACAAAAATAGCAAAAGATTTCATCCCGTAAATCACAACTCTCTGTTTATAAAAGGAATGCTAAAATAAATAAAACGATTAAATAAGTCATACAATCAAATATTTATAGAATATCATTTAAGGAAATAATACAATATTGAATATCATTTGTCAGACAATAACAACGGTTACCATGGCAACAAACTGTTATCAGCTAACTTCATCATGTCGCTTTTTGGCTGTCATTTTTTACTCTCATTTCAAATTTTACTCTCGTTTTTTTTCCAAACGTCCCAAAAGAAGTATGTATAAATTCAAAAACTTCCATCATGGTATAAAATAGTTTTTAATAATAAGGAAAAGAAAAGCTACATACAGACTTATAGTTGTGTTGCGACGAGGAACTAGTTGAGATAAAGTGAAGTTCAATGAATGACTTCGTTTACGGAGTCAATAGGTCAAATGAATCGCTAGACTATTTTTTATTTCAATATCATTTATTTCAGCAGATTTAAATTGATGTGTGTATGTTCTATTTTTTAAATCAGCTCGTTAACTATTTATATTAGACTCACTTTTTCCAAGGTTTCGCTTGCGTTTGATTACCTATTAAGCTCAAACTATATCTATACATCTATACATCTATACTCTATACAGATAAATAAAATTGGAGTGTCTGTTTGTAATATTAAAATAACCGCTTTTTACTAAATACATATGGATGTATACACGGTACATATACCAAAACAACATTTTTTACAATTTTTGTCTGTCTGTCTGTCTGTCTGTCTGTCTGTTTGTTCCGGCTAATCTCCGAAACCGCTGGACCGATTTTGACGGGACTTTCACTGGCAGATAGCTGATGTCATAGGGAGTAACTTAGGCTACTTTTATTTTAGAAAAAGAATCAGGGTTCCACGAAAAAAAATAAAACCCATAAAATTGTGAACAAAATCCGCGTGAAAAAAGCGAGGGTAAATGGCTATATAATTTAAATAAATATCTTAGGAGTAGCAAGCTACTATTTATGTATAAACATAGCTAACCGTGAAAACGTACCTAGGGACGAACGCGAGCGAAGCGAGCGTGAGTCGCTAGTATATAAATAAAATTGAAGTGTCTGTCTATGATATCTTAATAAGTATGTTTTCTATAGTATATAGAGTTATTTATATAAAACTTTTTGTCTATTTGTCTTTCTGTTTGTCCAGAGTATTCTTTAGAATAGCTTAACCGATTGCAATATGAATTTCACTGAAAGATAGAGGAGTTTGTAGGTTTCCATATAGGGTATGTTTTGTGTATTAAATATTTAGAGTTCCAGTGCGAAAATCGAAAATCTTTAATACAAAATTATAATAATTACAAAAAAATTGAATTGACGATTTCACGGAAAAGTCCGCGATAACTATTTTTTTCATTTAATTTTAATTTATTTATTTTATTTTTAGCTTATTAAGTTTTTATAAAAAATTTTAATAAAAAAATTTAGTATCCTGTATCCTACGTGTATAACGAACTATAATCATAGCAAATTTCATCAAAATCTCTCCAGTGGTTTTTCCGTGATACGGTAACAGACAGACAGACCGACAGACAAAAATTCTAAAAACTATATATTCGGCTTCTGTATCGATAATAATGTCTATTTCAATAAGATTTTCCAAAAAAATTTAATGTACAGATTCGGCTTAGTTAGAATTTTATAATATGTATAGATAGATTTTATTATATGTATTGATAATAATTTGTTCCAGGATATACATTACTACACTACATTTAAATGTCATTACTAATGGAAGCTTGCATTTACTTCTTTTTCTTTCTAGAAAAAAGAAGTAAATGTATCCCTAGGATGAAAGTTAAGAAGAAGCTATAGTTTTAAATATTTAAATAGCATAGGTACGTCTTAATCTTTTTTGAGCGGAACCGTAATTCTATTTCTATAGTAAAAGTAGCCTAAGTTACTATCTACCAATGAAAGTCCCATCAAAATCAGTTCAGCCGTTTCGGAGATTAACCGGAACAAACAGACAGACAAAAAAAAGTTTATCTTATAAGTACCGTATATAATTTAATATACATATAGTAAAAAGCTGTTATTTTGACATTACAAACAGACACTTCAATTTTATTTATCTTATAGATAAATATCTGAAAGAGATATGAGATTTTTTAATATATTACCTAAGCCTTGAAAATCTAACAAGCACTAGAGGTTACCAGTTGAAGCTTAACAGAATAATCTTGCATGTTTGTAAAAATTGTTTCGACGTTTAATATTTAGTTACTCATATCAAAGGCGATAAGTGCTCTCATTTTGCTGTACACATTTATCACGAGCGCTCAATTGTATACAAATATTTTTTAATTTAAATAAAATAATTTTTGTGTTATGTTTTAAAATTAAAATTTACAAATAATAGTCAATATGTTGCGTTTAAATATTGTGAGAGGTGTAGGAAGAAGATTTTATACAGTTGTTGGTAGCGATGCTTTTCCAGCTAACAGAATTACTTTTGAAGAAGTTAAAGAGGTATGTGAAAAAATATTTTAAGCTTATATTAGATGCTCCAAAGTTGTAATTATATTTATTCAAGTTTAAAAGTGTCATTTTTTCTAATTTAATCGCTTTATACGTACCTTTAAGTTAATATTTAAACAGTCAGAAAGAAATAATTTAAATAATATTTTTTCAAATATGTAATACTAATTTTAAATAAATATTAAAGTTTTTGTAGATTTTCTATTAATAAACATTGTAGTAAATCTGTTAATTCACGTACAAAGCTTATATTTGATTTTTATTTATATGTAAGAATAAAATGATATTTTTCTCAATCATCAATATCAATTAAAAAAAAAAAAACTATTTGAAACTTTTTATAAATATATTTTAGGACAAAACAACAAAACATTGCAAAGTTGATTAAGTATTTTTTTAATTGATCGTACGTACAATGACCTCTTACATGCCAAGATTAATGTTTTGACAATCTTGAAAATATATACAAAGCTTAATAAATAGCTTTAACGGTTTATGTAATAATAAAATTTTGGTTATGAAAATATTATTTCAATGTGGATTTCGTAGATTTCGTTAAAAACAAATTAATGTAAATGTAAGTTTGTATGTGTATGTATACCTTTTACATCTAAACATCTAAACACATTTAGTTTAAACTAGCGACTCACCGTCGATCCGCTCGAGTTCATCCCTAGTTACGTACGTAAAAATCGTACATAAACTTTATAGTCGATTGCCTCTTCGGCTTGTGCAAATCGGCAGATTATTGATTTGCACACTTTTCAGTATGTAATTAACCCACCATACCTTAATCTGACGGTTTCAATTATTTCTACCTCATCAAAATATTTTTTTAATATTTTGATCGGCTGCCCTAGAAGTGCATCCTTATATAGAGGACTTATATTATGGTGGAGTTACTCAACAGAGAGCAAGGTATCCCCCCTTATGTTAATCTGCTGCGCTTGAGTAACTCCAAAAATCCCCTCTTAGGCTCCCCTACTATAACAATCTTGCTTTATAAAGGTCATGGTACGAATAAAAGTAATTATTGTAATCTTGAAACAAAACAGTCTTGAAGTAAAAATGTTTTAAAAAAATATAGTGGTAAGGCCCCAGGTATATAACGCTATAAAGATGAATATAATATTCGAATTGGTATTACATTTCCATACAATAATATTGTGAATTGAGATAGACCGATGAAGCATGTATCGAATACATAAATCATGTCAGATTCTGTACCGGAATACTTTATACGTGAATTTCTATCTGCACTACATCCCAAAGGATATAAACAGGGAAGACGCAGCTGCATTCTAATCTTTACTGATTTCATGTTACAGACATGAAACTTAAAATTTCATTCAGTCTTTCTTCGTGTTTGAATTTCAAAATAAAATATCTATGAATAAATTTAAATTAAAAATACTATCGATTTTAAAATACAAAAACAATGTTATATACTATACTAATTAAGCACCTTCGCATCGCTCATAAGCTCTAGGTAAACTGAAGTTTCCGACTATCTCCGGAAATTCCGGGAGTATGTACTCATACATCATGATTATAAAGTGTTTTCCCGTGGGAATGAGATATTTTCTTGCGAGAAAAGTGTGGCTTATCCCATCACCAGCATCCCAAATAGCTCCATATAAAAACCACATCAATCCCTCATACTTATACTCTTTTACTCTGTTTGAAAGAAGAAAAAACAAACAGACACAATTATAGTAGAGTATGTTAAACTATATAAAAATATTCATGTACATATTTCTTCTATTATAAGTACTTTATTTTATTTTACTTTATAGTAGGCCGAGGTAGCCCAGTGGTAATCGCTTGGAAAACCGAGTGAAGCGAGTTCAAATCCCGGGTCTTGCACCTCTGATATTTTCATGTGCGAATTATTTCCAACATGATTACCACTTGTCTTAACGGTAAAGGAAAACATCGTGAGGAAATCTGCATGTCTGAGAGAACCTAGCAAGTTTTCAAAAAGACATGTGAAGTCCCCCAACCCGCACTTGGCCAGCGTGGTGGACTATGGCCCTCGTACTGTAGGGAGGCCCGTGCCCAGCAGTGGGACGTTAAAAGGGTTGAATACATACATACATACATACATACATACATACATACATACATACATACATACAAGTACTTTATTTAGTTTTCAAAATCTTATAGGAACGACTTAATGTTGGTAATAGTCAAATTCGTCGTTACGTTGTTGCGTGAAATAATGAGAAACTAATAAAAAATAAACACATTTTCGTATGAATAACATTGTACGTAAGAATATAAAGACATTGTTAAGTACTTACTGAGAGATAAAGCTACTTATTACGTTTGTTGCGTAAAAAATGTTTATTTAGTAAAACAAAGAGATATAAAATATGTAAAAACAATCGGCCAAGTGCGAGTCGAATTCGCACACGAAGGGTTCCGTACTATCGTACATGTACTTTTTTTTAATATAACTTTTATTCTATGTATGTTATATTAACTTCGATGATGGATTACGAACGTTAAAAAAATGTTTCTTGTATATTTTTTATTATTTGTTGTTATGATGATGTCCTCCTGACCGATTCCGGCCACGGCGGCCAATCTCATTGAGACTAGCCAACTGCGCAGGAGATATTATAGTGCACAAATGTACGCGCAGACACAAGTGCACTCTCTATTCCTGTCACTCTCATACTCCAGTGGGACGACTATTCGACACGACCGGTGAGAGTTAAGGCGCAGGACCGACGGCTTTACGTGCTCTCCGAGGCACGGGGGTGAAACACCGCCAACTTCCCAACTCCGGGCTGTTACTGAGGCTTACTATACAGAAAGACTCAATAACTAAACTTGGCCCGACCCGGGACTCGAACCCAGGACCTCAGGATGTGCAGCCGTACATGCTAGCCACTACACCACCGAGGCAGTTGTTGTTATAGTGGCAGTAGAAATACTCTGTGAAAATTTCAACTCTACCTATTACGGTTCATGAGATACAGCCATCTGACAGACGGACGGACGGACAGCGTAACCTTAGTAATAGGGTTCCATTGGCACCTTTCGGGTACGGAACCCTAAAAACTGGATCAAATACGAATGTTAAGTTAGTAAATATTATTATCTTATTCATAGTAAGATATTTTATGGACTAATGCTAATTTGATATCAAGCTTGATTCATTTGTTTTTTAAGGAAGACAGGGGCGGACCTTGAATTAAGGGGCCCTGCTAATCTAAGGGCTAACTAACATTTTTTGGGGGCCTAAAAATGACAATCAGTTTTATTAATTAGAATTAAACTAATTGTCATTTTGCTTGTATATAATCTATACCTAATGATAGATGGCTCTTGACAAAATTAACGCTATTTTCTGGTTCTGGTTAATTTGATTTAAGGGGTTATTAAGCCAACCTTTTATGGCCTAAATTTTTTTAATTGTCTTCAACAGGGGTCCATTTATCTTAGGGCCCTGGGCTGTATCACAAAAAGTTTATATATTAATCCACCTTTGAAAGGAGAAACTCGTGTTGTTTATTTGTCTAGGTCTCGTTACGCCCTTGACATTTTCACCGACAAACGTAAACATGTATATTACCTGTGCAGACAAATAATAGGATTAGAGATGGCATATTATTTGCACTGTACCGTCAGCAAAATACAGGTGAAGCGACAACGATATGTTTCTGTAAATTTATTTCGTTTATAATGTTGTAATGGTATATTTAGCCTTAAAAACCAGATTGGATAAAATGTTACTTAAACATATCTATACTAATATTATAAATGTGAAAGTTTGTGAGTATGGATGTTTGTTACTCTTTCACGCCAGAACGGCTGAACAGATCTGGATGAAATTTGGCACAGAGATAGATTAAAGTTTGGAATAATATATAGGCTACTTTTTTCCTGGAAAAATGTACGGTTCCCGTAGGATAGGTTTGTTTTTGTTTTCCCAGAGGCAAACACGAGCGAAGCGAGGGTGAGCCGCTAGTAATAAATAATGCATGTATGCGACGTAATTTGCATTTTCAATGGTATTACGATTAATTAATGTTATTGAAGCCATTCATTACAATGTTTAACATGCAATATTTATTATTAAATTTGGAAAGATTACAGGCCTCGTAGCTTACCATGGAACTAGATGGTGCTGTGTGCTAATGTCCCAACATTTTTGTTTATTATAGTAAATAAGTAGTAAATGGTTTACAATAAAATTAAATACCTTAATTTATTTTGTAGTCTGTACAAGCGATTGTGAGCAATGACAGTTATAGTTTTCAAGTGAGATGTGAATAGAAGCGACGGTAATAGTAATCCCATTCTTTATCCGCACGAGTTAAGGTGTATTTACATCATTCAAATAGATTTATTTGATACTAGCGATTTAGCCTCGCTTCGCTCGGGTTCGTCTCTAGGTAAGTTTTGATACTTAATATGGAATAGATAGACTATATATACAGGTATGATGCGTTTTATATCCCTTACTCGAGAAATTATTGATTCCCCATAAGAATCTCCACCCCCCCCCCCCCTTTCACCCTATTAAGAGAATATTTCCGGGATAAAAACTATTCTATGTCCTTTCCAGGGTCTCAAACAATCTTCAAGCCTAATTTCATCAGCATCATCGGTTCAGCGGACTAGGCGTGAAAAGGTAACAAACAGACAGACATACAGACTTACAGACAGACAGACAGAGTTACTTTCTCATTTATAATATAAGTATGGATTAACGGAAGCAAAATTATTGAAAAGCCACCAAAGAGAGTGCTCAATTTATAACTTATGCTTAAGCCTACTCTACAATTAAAATTAAAAGAATCACAATAAGATTTACCTACACTCGTGTTTTATCAAAAATTAGTTAGTATTAATTATATTAAAGCTTTAAATATGTATTTTACTTAAAATATGTAAGTCACATTATAATATATATAATATGTATGAAAATATACCTATATCAATTATAGAGATATGTGGATATTTTTACTATATTACATTTAGCGATACACATAAAATAGAGTTTTAAAATCTTTCTGATTTTGTCAAAAAACTCGTAGTGTTATGTACTGTTACCCAACACCATGACTTTTTGCTTAGTAGTATAAGGGAACGATGTTAAACCATAGTATTTATAACCGATTAGAAAAAGGATGGCGAATCAATATTAGATGCATTTCTAATATGTATGTCCTCTAAAAAATATGTATAGATATCAAAAAAGATCTTAACATAGCTTATATTCAAATATTCCTTGCAAACGCCCTCAATACGACAGTACACGATTTCATCATTTTGTTTATTAATTTATTTTCCTCTTTCCTTATACATTTTAACATATTATTCATAAAGAAGATCATAAAATTTCGTATTCAAATGCTTTTTTACTTATCTTACGTAAATAGCATAATTTTTAATCTATCTAATACTAATATTATAAAGCTGAAGAGTTTGTTTGTTTGTTTGTTTGGTTGAACGCGCTAATCTCCGGAACTACTAATCCGATTTGGAAAATTCTTTTTGCATTAGATAGTCCGTTAACTGAGGAAGACTATAGGCTATATATCATCCCGGAAAAATGTACGGTTCCCGTGGGATAGATTTGTTTTTGTCTAGGGACGAACCCGAAGCGAAGCGAGGGTGAATCGCTAGTGTATAATTGTAAATAAAACAATACGCGATTTTGAATAATTTTTATCATTTCATAATAATACATTTGTTACATATTCACATTGAGCTCACAAATGTACTCGTACTTTATTAAATTTGTTTCTTTTTTACATTTTTATTGTGAATTTGATGATTGGATTTTACACAGACTTTCTTTTTATAATAGAGTTAAGACGGGATAAAGAAAAGAAAGGGTCTTGGTAGAATGACAGTTGAAATTTCAATTTAAACGTTAAATTTTATTTTTTAACAAATTATTGTAGTTTGATATTTAACTGGCAATGCTAAGTTACTGGACTTTGCTAACTTAATATTAAAATATAAAGAATAATTTTATTTTCATCTGTACATATATAACAAAGTCGTGTTTGTTATAACACTTATACTTGATAATTACTGGACCGATTTTTATGATCTTTGTTTTGTTCGATTTGTCTTCACCCTGAATAGCAGAATAACTATTAAAAAATTCCATAATAAGCGTCAAAACGAACTTGAGCGAAGCGAGAGTGAGTCGCTAGTTATAAATATATGCACTATAAATATACATATATAACGCCATAGGTATGTTTATATGTACATTTTTGTTCCTGAATGGATAAGACAAATACAGGCGTTGAGAACTGCCACCTGTACAAAATACACATATATATGTATATACACATCCTTTTTTATACTTGTACATTTTATATTAATTTTTTATAAATAATATTTGTGACATATGAGAAAAACATTGGACATTAAAAGGCGTATAATAATTCAATGAAATTATTTTATTTATATTTCCAATAATTTTAAATATTATATAAATAGAGGAATATAATAACACATTGCCGCAACGACCATAGTACTTTTAACGACGGGTTCGAGTCCCGCTGGGGGCATTCATTTGTGTTATAAGAACGAACGTTTGTACTCCAGTCATGTTTGTTTATATTTATAATACGTATGTAAAGTTATATATGTGTAGTGTATCAACGATCTGGTATCCATAACACAAGCCTCGTAGCTTACCATGGAACTAGATGGTGCTGTGTGTTAATGTCCCAACGTTTTTTTTTTACTGTGTTTATATATAGTATTATGTTTTATTCAAACCACATAAGAGAGAACTCCCGTATGAGAGTTTAGAAACATCTAATTTAAAATTTATGATGTGTTTTAACACGACGACGATGAGTTTTTAAAATAAAAATCTTTAAAGTTTAAAGCTAAAAGTATAGGTATATGTTATAATCGTAAAAAAACCTGATATTTAAATTTACATCCAAAAGATATTGTCTTATCAAATATTGCAATTGCAAAAACTTTTAAAATTAAATTTGAAAAAAAAAAATGCTTTTCCGGCGGTTATCTAACTTTATAGGAATAGGTTATCAAAAATTTCACCTTTAACCCCTATCTCAGTCACGGCAAGGCACTTTACAATATAAAGATTTTGAAATTATCAATCACAGCTTATAATATTCTTCTAATATAATTAAAAATCACAGCTGTCCTTTGAGACACTTTCACAAGCTACCTAGCCACAGGATTACTTTAAATAGGATTATTATTTGTAACTAGCAGTAGGTATTCGCGGCTTCGCCCGCGTTCAAACTTTCTGAAATGGAAATCTGTCCAATTTGTTGACATTTATGATTACTATTTCGCTCCCTTGGGTAGCATGATGATATTAAATAGCCTATAGACTTCTTAAATAAACGGGCTATCTAATGTGAAAAGAATTTTTCAAACCGGCTTAGTAGTTCCTGAGATTAGCGCGTTCAAATAAACAAACAAGCCCTGTCTTTTTATAATATTAGTATAGATAACAAACATTTCTTTTTATTACGAAATATAAAAATTAAACTTAATTGCATTGTATAGTTCTACAGCAAGCAAGATTTTTTTTATAAAAATATTAGATCTTTTGTATTCTGAAATTATTTTATTTCGTGATATCGTTTTATTCAAGTATATTTTTTTTAAAGATTGGAGACTTTAGGTAACATTAAGTTTCATTAGAACTTAAAATAAGCTCTAAATGAAAGGGTTTTTTAAAAACTTTCTTTAAGAATTTCAATTGAAAGTACTTAGAATAGCTGTTATAATTAAAAAAATATAGTTTAAAAAACTAAATAACACGCTTTAATGATGAACCGAACTAAAAAGAAAAAAAAAATTTTAGTATACGAATAAAGTGATTAACGACAAAATTAATGTTATTGTGAGAAAAGAGTGGGGTGCTTTGTACAATATTTTTATACTCACACTACTTTTAGAAATCGTAGCAATTGAATATTTATAGCAAATCAAGCATAATTATTTATTGTATTGTCATCAGTCTCTGATAAGTGAGCTAAATTTCAAGTTAATCTGACGTTTGGAAGTGGTTAAAAATCGCGTTTAAAAATTTTGTTACATAGATTGATAGACAGATAGACACAAGTGAAGTTAATTAAACCGTGTTAAAA
Organism: Fabriciana adippe; assembly: GCA_905404265.1. Classification (NCBI taxonomy): domain Eukaryota; kingdom Metazoa; phylum Arthropoda; class Insecta; order Lepidoptera; family Nymphalidae; genus Fabriciana; species Fabriciana adippe. Next base: position 3,799,475 of record FR989993.1, read on the forward strand.
AAGCCAACGTGTAATCTATACAGATAAATAAAATTGAAGTGTCTGTTTGTAATGTCAAAATAACAGTTTTTTATTAAATGTATATGGAATTATATACGTTACTTATGAGAAGAACACAATTTTTAAAATTTTTGTCTGTCGGTCTGTTTATTGTTGTGTAATTTTAACGGGACTTTCACTGGCAGATAGCTGATATTATAAGGAGTAACTTAGGCTACTTTTATTTTAGAAAAAGAATTAGGGTTTCGCTTAAACAAATTAAGACGTACCTAGGGACGAACCCGAGCGAAGCGAGGGTGACTCGTTAGTATTTTATATTTTCGTTGCATTGACTTTAACATACATATGTATGTACCTACTTCTACTTTTATTCTTAACCAACGTACTACGATGACAATTGATTACTTCTATGCTTTACTTAACGAAACATAATAAAAGTGTTCCCACTATATAAGTTAGGTCTTGACATACATATATAACAAGAAAATACAGTATTAAATAATCTATTTTAATCACAATACCTAACTAACTATCCTATTACATTTCTAACTTTAGCAAAACCTAACTCTCTTGTTTTCCTTTAAAAATTAGTAACAAAAGAAACCGTAGGTAGGTAGGTATGACTCAACTACATATATAAACTATCTCAATGCATTTAATTACAGATCTATTGAAACAGTAACTTTATTACATTTCTATATATTTCTAATTCGATATAAATAATATGATTTTATATAAAAACACTTCCTTACCGCCATTCCTTTTTTGTAAAAGTTGCAGAGGGATCACAGTAGAGTTGCCACATGGAAAAATACCACAGCGACATCATATATACGAGTATGTACATATGTACAATGTACATGTTTTTAAAAACATAAACCCTTTTCTTAAATTGGAAACCTATTCTTGTAGAATATCTTCAATTCAATTCAATTATTTGTTCTGAGGCTTATAGGCGTGCCATTTCGGCACACTTTATTAGAAGATTTTTTAAGAATAACATATTTTATAATATTTAATTTTAGAGCTAATAGCGTGTCAAGGGAAATGTCTAATACGTAATTTTGACATTTTATTGTTAACACGTGTCTCAACTAAAATGACGAGGGACTTCCTTCTTGTTTATAGTCTCGTAAAAGGAAATGACACTACTTCTAAGAAGTATAATATAAGAAGTATATTATAGTATCTATATAAAACAAAATACGTTTTAAAGAAATATATATGTTCGTTACTAACAAAATACGATACTTTAAAACAGAGTATTACGATCATCTTACTATGTTTAAGTTCGATTCCGGAAAGAAGTAATTGACTAATGAATTAAGACGGCAAACATTCTTCTAAGCTGGTATTCATAGGGCAATACAATTGTTATGTAATCATGACTAAATACACTGTTTCCTGGGCAAAGATTATAGCGTAAAGATAATAACTTACTAAAAATAATCAAATATATGCTTATTTTTTTACTTTAAAAGATACAACTACTTCAAAATCATGTTATAAGTAGAAATGTATAACCCATTCAAATAAGTCACGTAAATCAGTTCATAATTACCGAAGATGTGATATAACATAACATACACACAAAAATATAAACTATTATCGAGTAGGTACTTCCCCGTTTTTGAAATTGATCAAAAACACATCCATACATACATAGATTTTTTTCCTATTACCTAATTAAAATTGCTTTTTTTAATTACAGGGAGTGAACATGGACAAGCGTACGATTGCGAGTGCCGAACGAAAGCAGCAGACATTCACAGATAGATCTCAACTGAAGTATGCAAGGAGGCTGGTAGTTAAACTTGGCAGCGCGGTCATTACTAGGGAAGATGGCAATGGTCTAGCTTTAGGAAGGTTGGCTTCTATTATAGAACAGGTAGGTTCTGGTTTTTAAATAGTTCTTATTTAAATAATTCACTATTTAAATAAAACAACCTTTAGTTCTTAATATTGTAATTTCCTATATTTTTTTGCACTAAATAACTTTAATCTTGTAACCATCTTAAGTTCTTAATATTAGTATTATATAGTTTAATCAAGTTTTACCCATTTAATCATAAAGTATGCATATGGGAGGAAGCGAGTCATTCCCAACACAAGTATCTTCGGATTACTTACTGGGAAGACTCGAACGACGAAAAGGTCGAGTAGGTGACAATTAGAAAGCAGAATTTTAAAGCATAAGATATTATTTTTACTGATATTGTTAATTAAGTTATTCTGCAAATCGTTTTGGTTGCTTACTAGATATAAAAGAAAAAAATTAAAAAAAGTTAATACATTTTAAATCTTTGAAATAAAAGAATATATTTATATATTCTTCAGTGCTTTAATGTTATGTTCCCAACTAAACTAAGTCAGTGATCGTATGTTTTGAGGCAGGGCTTAAATTTGGAAAGAAGCTATTTTAAAATGAGTGCAAAGCGTCAAGTAAAATACAGAAATGTTGGAGTAATATGATAAATTAAATTAAAATTAACGTTTTCGTACATTACATGAAAATGTGCGATTTTGACTACTATTTCCATACTTATTCGAGCTTCAATAAACAGATTAAGTACGCATGCTTCATTAGCTAGAATGGTGATAATTAATGTTAATAGATCGACATGTATATTGTGTACGCTTTTCGAAATTCGCAGTTCAATGGTAAATGTAGCTGTTGAATTAGAATGATGATTGAAATTACTAGAGAGCACATTAAGTTAACGCATGATGGCGATCCGTAGTTATTAGTACGAATAAGCTTTTATGTAAAATTATGGATGCAATGAACCTTTGATGTTGCCAAGCCATAGTTCGTAATTACTGGTAGAGATCATACAGTGATGTACCTATTGGATGTTTTTGAAGGAATTTCCAAATACCAGCTATTTTATTAATTTTGTGTAACACACACAATTTTAAGTCATTAATATTGCAAGAGACTTATGTACCATTATATTACCTTAATTTATTATATTATTTAAACAAAAAAATAATTCAAGTTTTTCTTTTGCTTTAAACAAAGACTATTTATTTTTATTTTAAACTTGTATCTATTTGCATGCGATACTTAATAAATAATACAATATAAAGACAATTTACATTATCTAGCTCAAAAACCACCTTAAAGCAAAAATTACGTCCATTTGCTTTTGTTACGCAAAAGGAAAACAAAGAACATTTTATTTTCTAGATAAGAAGAAATTCTAGAAAAGAAAAAAAAAACAATAAAACTACACTCAAATATATATACAAAATAAATATTCACTTAATAGTTAGTGTGCAAGTCATGTCTGTGTCAAATTGTAGCAAGAATGCTTGTAGCATTCTGCTCCCATTCCTTGTTGAATCGTAATGCCTTTGGGCGAAAAACAGACCATCCTTCTTGTCACGGGTAGAGTTAATAAGACGAGGTGCTATATATCCTTTAAGAAGTTTTTAAAATTTTACGTTAAAATTGATATATTCTAGGTAGCAGAATGTCATCACGAAGGACGTGAGTGTATCATGGTTACCAGTGGAGCTGTGGCGTTTGGGCGACAGAAATTGACGCAGGAGTTGCTCATGTCGATGTCCATGAGGGAGACACTTTCACCTAGTGATCATACTAGAGAAGTAAGTTCTATTATTTTATAACATATTTTTGATTTTTATTCAATTTATCTATGTTTAAATTCCAATTTTTAATATTAGCTCAAATGTACGTAATGACACGTTTATAATTTTCTTATTAAACTGTATATTTTTACTTCTGTACTAAATTATTATGTATTTGACGACACCTTTGGCTTAGTTTGTAGAGTCACTACAAACTACTTTCTGTGCCAGCTTACGCGGGTTCGAGTCCCACTGGCTGCATTCAATTGTGTGATGAGCGCGAATGTTTGTACTCCAGTCATGGTGTTTATATTTATAATATGTATGTATTTAAAGTCATATATGTGTAGTGTATCAACTATCTAGTATCTGTAACACAGGCCTCGTAGCTTATTACCATGGAACTGGATGATGTTTGTTAAGTCCCCACATTTTTATATTTATATATATTTTTTCTGTACACTATATTGAAAATTATATCGGTATCTTTTTTAAATTTCTAAATTTAAAAATTTTGATGCTTAATTGTAACTTTAATTTTTACCGTAATTTCTTTATCTAGTATCAATGCACTACTTTTAACTTTTACACATATTAATCATCTATTTTCTCGGAAATGTGGAGATGACGATAGTCAGCTTTTCGCATCTTACTAATAAAACTATAAAATAACAATACATTAACACCAATAGAATTCATCGTATATAATAAATGGAAATGCAGCAAAATCTGTAAAATTCTGTCCTGTAACCTGTTATGTAAATTTATTCCAGGACGCCGGCAGTATCTTGGACCCGCGGGCGGCGGCTGCGGTCGGTCAATCCGAGCTTATGTCTATGTACGACGCGATGTTTTCACAGTACAACGTCAAAATAGCTCAGGTATTTAACTATAACATATAATAGCGACTTACTCTCGCTTTGCTTAGGTACGTTTTATATATATATATATATATATATATATATATATATATATATATATATATATATAAAAATAGTTATTAGTCAGCTTTTTATAATTTAATCTTTTTTTTCGTGTTTTTTTGTTTTAATAGTTATGCTGCTATTCCTTGCGGAAACGAATTCAACAAATCAATAAAAATAATATTTTTAAAAAGCTAAAATAACACTTTTGACATACTGTAATGAATAGAGTTCGATAAAACGAATCAAATAGCCTAACAACACATAACTTGGACGTTTTACTAATAGCTATGAAAGGATTTTACTAAGCACTTACCATCAAACCCCATCATTAAATAAACTTCATTATATCAAATTATTGTTTCATATCCGGCTTTCTCCATCAAAATTTCAAATGGAAATGGCCTTTATAATATTTCAATAATAATGGATAGTAAATTCTTTTTGTTAACCCTATTTGCCTCGATGTGCTTATGTTTCTAAAGATAAGATTTAAAAAAATAATTAAAGAGAGCGTGTTTGAATGTGTACACACGCAAGGAGTAAAATTTCTGTAGGTTATCGGTACTCTTTATGAAATTCAATTTATGTTTTAAATAATTAGGATAGGTGAGATACTAAAAATAACGCATATTACGCATATTACAATAATATATTTATAGAATATCACTTAAGGAAAGAATATAATATTATTATATATCATTTGTCAGACAATAACAACCGTTACCATGGCAACAAACGTACGTACATTTTTTCGTAACGCATTCACCAGCTTACCCCCGAAGGCAAGCGTGCGTAAAGAAGTTTTTCTTCAAAAAATACGTTATTCAAAAATTTAATTTTTATTTTGAATATTTTTGTATTTTCTTTACATATTACAAGTTAAGAGTTGTTTCTTTATCTATTGGAAATAAAAATACATAAAACAACAAATCCATATAAACTAAATGATTTATTTTTGCGAGATTCATATTAATATCATTATTATTACATCAGTTTCTTATTGAAATGTAGTATATAGGAATATAGCGACTCACCCTCGCTTCGCTTGGGTTCGTCCCTAGGTTATTCATTGAATTGACATAACTTTTTTATTTATGAGCTGATTGAAATAAAACAAATACTAAATGTTAAGTGAAGCTTACCACAATACATTAGTGAAAACCGTTTTTGAGATTAGCGCGCACAAACGCACAGACAATCAGATAACAATTCTAAAAAATATTGTTTTGATTTCTATTGTGTTAAAAAATACCGCCAATAATAGTTTTACTCAAATATCTTCAACAAACAAACAACGGTTAGTTACACTTTTACTATATGTGTAAATATAGATTAATATTTACTACATAAACAATAAATATACAGAACAATGATATTGTATTTCTGAGTATTTACATAACAACATTAAAATAATCCAGTACACGTTCCGGGAAAATGAATGCTATTAAACTGAGAAAATATTTCATCATCATATACAATAAATGATAATAACTTTAAAGTATTGATTTTCCAACGTACAAAGGCTTATGAAAATTTAAATGATAATCGTATATTATTAAATATTCACCACAAGTATGGGATCTCGTCAGGAAGGAAGAGAAAATTGGAATACATTTAATTTGTTGTTATGTACATATGTAACCTAACTTATTTTTCAATTTAAATACAATAATATTATTTATTAAATATAAACATCATTTATACTTTTTCATAATTATTTATTATATTTACATTATATATTTACATTACATAACTATTTACAGTATTTACACAGACATACAATATTTATAAAGGAATTAAATTATACGTACATATAAATTGTACACATATGTGTATCAATTTGTTTTTGGTGTTTACGTATAATAAACAACAGGAAAAATATATTCTGCATTGCACCACTGTATGGTAACAAACGGTCATGAACATTGTTTATTTTTGAGTATAAATTGTTTTACACATTTTAGTGAACTGAGAGTAAATGTTAAGTTGGCTCAAGCATCTGCATATATTGCCAGGATTTCTGATTCTTTGGGGTAATTGGCAGGGCCAGACATATGGGACTATATCACATGAATAGTCTAGAGTAATAGGCATAGGCAGTGGTAGCCCAGTGGTAACGCGCTCGCTTGGGAAACCGAGTGAAGCGGGTTCAAATCCCGGGTCTCGCTCCTCTGATATTTTCATGTGCGAATCATTTCTAACAATATTACCACTTGCCTTACGGTGAAGGAAAACGTCGTGAGGAAACCTGCATGTCTGAGAGAACCTAGCATATTTTCGAAAGATATGTGAAGTCCGCAAATCCGCACTTGGCCAGCGTGGTGGACTATGGCCTAATCCCCCTCGTATTGAAGGGAGTCCCGTGCCCAGCAGTGGAACGTTAAAAAGGGCTGAATACAATCTAGAATAAAATATTTTTATGGTTTAGAAGTTTATTTAAAAGTTTTAAAGAAAAACTTGTGCATAAGACTTTACGACATCACTAGTGTATATTTTTCAACACGTCCTAATAAATTATACAGTCTGAAACTATTTTAATATTACTAAAGAACTTTGTTACTTGGCTCAAATTTCTTAAATAAACATTTTGTACGGAATGAAATAAATGCGGAAGAAACGCGAAGTAATTTTGCCTTTTCCTGAGAGGATAAAAATGTTAGACATCGCTCTTAAGTCTATAATGAACAAGTGATTAATATTCTAAGAATAAACGCTACTATCGTTAGTCGTAGTTTACATAAATTATTTGTGTCAGTATTATGTGACTTAGTTACTAACGTAAAATTACCTTTTGTAAAATGAATTGAGTTTAATTCTGGTAAAAAATCGTTTTTGAAATTTTTAATCATATGATATTAAAAAAAACCTACTCAATGATAAACAAAAAGAAAATTGAAGGAGAGAAGAAGTGTCTGATATTAATAATAAAAAAAAACAAAAAAAAAAAAAAAAATAATATTTGAAATTGATTAAATAAATAACGAAGAAAATAAAAAAAAAATGTTATTTTAACTAAAACTATCTTTTCGAATTTTTTCGGGGATTTAGTTCGATTTTTGTTTTCCGCCGTTTTATTTAAAATGTCAAATATTCGCGTAAATCTAAGAAAGTATTATAAAAAATGTTACTTAAATTATAAATAAACCGCGTCTATTGTTTAAGTAGAACTAAAAACAAAAAAGATTACAAGTAAATAGAAAGAATAATATAAAAGTTTCACGTTTGAACGCTACTTTTGTTATTTATAACTGACGTGTTTATTGGCTGATATTCAGATTTCTTCCTGAAAGGGGAAACGCATCAACAAAAACTTCACAATAAAATATGATGATACATTACACAAACACTTTGTGTAATAATGTTAAATTGTCTGTCTCTTCTTGTAATAACATGTTATAATATAACTTTACGATTGTTTAACACAGCCTATGTTTTTATAAAAATAAAACATTAAGTTATCTATCTGATATCTTAATGAGTATATCGAAAACAATGTGAATCACTATATATTTGTGAATCACACTGTATATTCAAATATTTATTTTAACTAATCACTTTAAAAGAAATTTGTCGTAAAAAAAGTATTTTTTCCTTCTATTTCATTTCCGGGAAGAATCTTATTTTAAAGTACCATCAAAAACATTTATGAAAATAAAAAAATCGTTATAACAAACAAAAAAATCTGTGAAAGTTTCTAAAATATTTTCATTATGAAATACGTGAATCTTCAGCTAGCAATGTCGGAAGTAGCTTCCAAAGTTTGTAGTAAGACGTTATAGTAAAACACCTAAGTATAAAACCGTTAAGTAAAAGTAAATAACACTTGATTGCAGGTTCTCGTAACTAAACCTGATTTCTACAATGAAGAAACAAGGAAAAATCTCTTCGCAACGCTCTCTGAACTTATCTCTCTTAATATCGTTCCTATTGTAAACACTAACGACGCAGTCAGCCCGCCAATGTACATACACGACGATACCGTTGTACCTGGAACTGGAAAAAAGGTAATATTATTCAAAGCATGGTTTTCTATAATTTCATGGGTTCTATTATGTTCATTTTATATACATATGTACATATTTATTTTATAAGTATTATTATAAAGTTGAAGAGTTTGTTAGTTTTTGTTTGTTTCAACACATTGATCTCTGAAATTAATTCAATTTAAATGTTTTTTAATTAAGGTATTTAATTTTTCTTTGCCTACTTAAAATTAATATTTATTGAATAAGGTCATAGAACATTGGCCTTAGGAGTGGAGAAAATGTATATTAAATAAACTACGGTATAGAAGTCATGGGCAAAAGTTAATTATCTAATAAAATTTTGTAAGTTACAGTAATCATCAGAAAGATATTTAGTAGTTAATTCATGAATGTTATTTTATTTTGTGAAAATCTGCATATTTAAATAATGTTAAAATACACTTAGCATATTATTTAAAATAAAGTAATACATGTTCGTGAAAACTTCGGCATAAGTTACTATTATATTGTAAAATCTAAAACATAAGCAGTCAAAGTGGCCACAGATTAAACTTTATGGTTACGACGTGAAGCTTTCATGCGTTATGGGTTCGCTCTATTTCGAATAATGTTGAACTGAAATCTGTCCCTGAGTATCTACTAACTTACATATATTACCATTGTATATGATGTTATGTCGAATATTTAATATTATAAATATTATTTAAAGTACCTGAGCGACCGAGCTTCGCTCGGAGTTATTTTTTGTTATATTGTATTTTTTAGATAAAAAAACTAAAAACTTGAATAAATACAAAAGTAAAAACTTTGTATTGATCGAGATTCGAACTCGAACACCTGTGCCTGAATGTAAGAAATTATCGACCATACTCTGCGTGGAATAATGCAAAAGAAAACCGCATGAAAATTCGAAAACATGCGTTTTCCTAGACAAAAGACTAATCTAGATCGATTCTTCGCCCCCGAAAACCCCACATACCAAACTTCAACGAAATCGTTCGAGATCGCCGGTATAAATAAATATTATATAAATATACAAGAATTGCTCGTTTAAATATATTAAATTTTGCTATCTATAATTTGCAATTTATTTTCAAATTATTAAGATTTTGTTGATTGTAGTTCATCTAATTGTATTTTTATAGATAGATTTTATTTACCCTTAAAAATGTTATTGTTATATAGTAAATTTCTTAAATTTTAGGGTATTGGTATAAAAGACAATGATAGTCTCTCAGCTCTACTTGCGGCTGAGATTCAATCGGATCTTCTTATCATGATGTCGGATGTTGATGGTATTTATAACAAACCGCCATGGGAAGACGGTGCTCGTATGATGCATACGTATACGTCTAAGGAAAAAGATCAAGTACAATTTGGTCAGAAATCTAAGGTACGTGTAACAATAATAATAATAATTAATAAATTGAGATCTAAATAAGTTTTTTGCTTACATATTAAATTTTATCGTTCTTATCGTGTAATACTTTTATACATATAAAAAAATATTTTATTAGGTTGGTACTGGAGGTATGGATTCAAAAGTTAATGCAGCAACATGGGCCATGGCACGTGGAGTCAGTGTAGTAATATGTAATGGTATGCAAGAGAAAGCTATTAAAACCATAATAAGTGGTCGTAAAGTTGGTACTTTCTTTACTGACTGTCCCAGTATATCATCCACCTCCGTAGATGTTTTGGCTGAAAATGGTAAGACTAAATCATACCCATTGAATATGATAGACTTTAATTTTTTATATTTTTAATAATTACATAATTATATTTCAGCTCGTAGTGGTAGTAGAGTTTTACAAAAACTATCACCGGTTGATAGAGCCTCAGCTATTCACACACTAGCTGATTTATTATTAGACAAAAAAGATCAAATATTAGAAGCAAATGCTAAGGATATAGAAGAAGCAACTAAAACTGGCCTTGAAAAACCATTGTTAAACAGGCTCTCTCTTAGCCACGGAAAGCTTAAAACTTTATCCATAGGCTTGAAGCAAATAGCAGATTCAAGTTACGAGAATGTAGGAAGAGTATTGCGGAAGACAAGATTAGCGGAGAATTTAGTTCTCCAACAAGTAACAGTTCCTATAGGAGTTTTATTGGTAATATTTGAATCGAGACCAGATTCTTTACCACAGGTTGCTGCGCTAGCTATGGCTTCTGCTAATGGCCTTCTATTAAAAGGCGGCAAGGAAGCAGCCTACTCAAATAAAACCTTAATGGAACTTGTCAAAGACTCTTTAAGAACTGTGGGAGCTCAGGATGCGATCTCATTAGTTTCAACAAGGGAAGAAATAAGTGACTTACTGGCGATGGAAAATCATATTGATTTGATAATTCCTAGAGGTTCATCTGATTTAGTCAGAAGTATTCAAAAACAGTCTCAACATATTCCTGTTTTGGGTCACGCTGAAGGCATTTGCCACGTTTATTTGGATAAAGATGCCGACCCTGATAAAGCACTTAAAATTGTTCGAGATGCAAAATGCGACTACCCTGCAGCGTGCAATGCTATGGAAACCTTATTGTTACATGAAGACCATATTTCAGGTTCTTTGTTTACTGAAATTTGTAACATGTTAAAACAGGAAGGTGTTAAGATACACGCAGGACCAAAACTTGCGAGTCGCTTAACTTTTGGTCCACCAGCAGCAAGGTCTATGAGGCATGAATACGGTGCGTTAGAATGCTGTGTTGAAATCGTAAAGGATATGGACGAAGCTGTAGACCATATACATAAATTCGGTAGTTCACACACAGATGTTATTGTTACGGAAAATGGTAAGAAGTATATTGATTTTTTTATTAATATATATATTATTCATTTAAAAAAATAAGCAATTAATATTATAGAGGTCTTTCACTACTTTTTAATTTAGTTCATGTTGCTTTTAATAAGTTTGGCACTTAAGAAGGAATAATTTATTTACATACATATAGTTATTATTTATAATTATTTAAATAAAAAAAGTCTTATTTTAAAGTCGTACATTTCTCAAATATAATGAAATAAATCCTAATTTGATTTACTTTTCAGATATGACTGCTAAACAGTTCCTAAGTGCAGTGGACAGTGCATGCGTTTTCCACAATGTGTCGACAAGATTTGCAGACGGTTACAGGTTCGGTCTAGGTGCAGAAGTTGGAATTTCTACAGCGAGAATACACGCAAGAGGTAATAATCCGAGTAAATACATTATACATACGTATAATGTAATTAAAACTTTAAGCTTCGAAGAAATAAATTATCTCTAATGCTCTATCCAATGCTTTGTTTATAATAATATTTCATTTAAGGTAATATTTTAGTCTAAATATTGTCTAGAAATACAACCTGCGTCCTATAATAAGTAAATATGACATATAATGTTAGTAAAAAATGGTATAATGTAGGGTGCTTATATAATAAATCAAATATTTTCGCAGGTCCAGTTGGAGTAGAAGGTCTTTTAACAACCAAATGGATTTTAGAGGGAACAGACCACACCGCAGCAGAGTTTAATGAAGGCAAACGTAGCTGGCTCCATGAAAAGCTACCAATTAATTGACTAATTGGAATATTTGTTAATTTCTGGTTGAAAATACGCAAATTCAGCGTTTGAATATCAATATTGTTATTGAATTTTAATGTTAATTATAAGAAATGGTCTGTTACAAAAATAATGTCGAGTTATTTAACTTGAATGATATCTTCCTATGATATTTTGAAAGCAAAATTTTGGAATGAAATTTTATATTGGAATATCCGAAAAAGTGTTCACTTTGCAAATCATTTCCAAATATTTAGAGTTATAGGTACTTATTATTACATTCTAAGTTTCCTACGCTGGATATTATTAAGATATAAGTTTTATAAAAACGATTACTATAGCAAAATGACTAATCTTAATATAATTTATGTTTATTCAAAAGTGATGAGAGATATTTATTGACATAAAATAAAATATAAAACAAGTAAAGTGTTTTATTAACCTTCGCGTCTATCAGATATAAATACATTTAAATAAATAATAAAACCTTTTTCGTTTTCAATAAATAATAGGTTCAAGTACTTAATAGATACGTCAATCCATTTCCGCTATATAAAAATGTGTATATGTTATATTTAATGCAAAAGCCTTTAGTATGGAATAGATAGACTGTATATTATATTACTGCTCCGCTCCCTTGGGTAGTAGCATGATGATAAAGCCTATAGCCTTCTTCAATAAACGGGCTATCTAATGCGAAAATAATTTTTCAAATCGGATTAGTAGTTCCTGAGATTAGCGCGTTCAAACAAACAAACAAACTCTACCTTTTTATAATATTAGTATAGATTTCTTTTATATTTTTGTTTTATAAAGTTTTTCTTGTAACTTGAATAGCATCTAACTATACCTATTAAAATTGGCACGGGTTTTGTGAAGTATATAGGATACTAGCAGAACCCGCGGCTACGCCCGCGTTCTATCTACAAAAAAAAAAAACTCTTTGGCTTTATGTTATAAAGCGTATGTCGTCGTCGTTTCAGCCCAAACACGTCCTGTACATAGGCCTCCCCCAAAGATTTTCACGACAACTGGTCTTGTGCCATCCGCATCCAGTGGTTTTATTGTTAATATCATTCTATTAATTTTTTTGATACCTATAGGGAGAAGAGAAATGTAGGTGAAAAGGTTTTTATAAATAGCTCTATAAATTTTTCGATTGCGTGGTCTGTCTACGGAATTTGACGACCTGCGTTATAAAAACGTACAATATCTTTAAATTCTGGATTTGTACGTATGGAATTCAATCTGAATTTGAGATACTTTTTTATTTTTAATATATTTTGAGTTATCTTTCACTCTATAATTTAAAGGAAAATGTAATTGCCACGGATAAGCTTCATACATTAAAATTCAGGGATATCAGGGACACTTTATATTAAATTATAATTTATTATTAAAAGGGTTCATTTAGATAATACGTTTTTTGTAAAAATATGTATTAAACTTAAGTCAGCTATAGATACTGTCATGTATAGTGAGTGAGGAGGATGTTGATTCGATTTTGATTTTTAATCATTTTAAAATAACAATTTTTTTATAACCTCAATAGATTTTTTTATAACCTAAACAGATAACCTCTATAACATAACACTATATAATTTTATTGGTTGTAATATTGGGGGGTGTTGTATTGATACACAATATCATTATGAAAAATATTAGATTTTCAATAGCGACTTACCCTCTCTTGTTGTTGTATTTTATTTATCTATACAAATATTATAAAGAGGAAGGATTTGATTGCTTGTTTTTTGTTTGCACCGAATAGGCTTCGAAACTACTAAACCGATTAAGATGAAATTTTGTAAGAAGATAGTTTGAGACCCGGGGAAAGATATAGGATAGTTTTTATCCCGGAAATCATCCCTTAAGGGAGTGAAAATGGGGATGAAAGTTTGTATAGGGAATCAACCTAGGGACGAACCCGAGTGAAGCGAGCGTGAGTCGCTAGTTTTACTATATACCGGCACCTTTCGGAAAATTTAATTGCTAACATTTATTTGTGTTTTACTCCAGGTTATAATCTATATGTATAACAAATTTCATCCCAATTTGTCAAGCCGTTTCTGCCAAATGTATGGCGAATAAATGAGCTATTTCTTATATATTTTTCAAACAGATATTGAATATGAAAATAATTTATATGAGTCAATATTAAAAAGAAGTCGCATGTTTTAGGATTCTAGTATTATTCGTACAGTGCACGTTCTGAAAATTGCATTTTCAATTCAATGGTTTCTCTATTCCGATTAGATGTAGAATATTGGATATGTTATAAAATATATGTTCTACATGCTGAATAAGTAACAAGTAATTTGTGGTATTATTCTTGTTATTTGACTATATAAAGTTAGATTTCTTTTGGCACGTTTAGAAAAAAATATGAGAGTAAAATTTTTACGATACGCGCGCACACCGACAGCCAAAAAGCGACATGATGAAGTTAGCTGCATTCCTTTTACACCAGAGATTTGTGACATTTAGTATGAAATTTTTAGCTATTTTTCTTCTGTTACACCAAAGAAGTTAACTTCTTACGTGCGTACATATGTACACACAGACGTTTTTTTTACTAATCTACTGGTTTTTTAACTTACATTTATAATATAATACTTATTAACGTAAATCTAGACTCATCATAAGAAAATATAATCGAGAGAGCAAAGTTTCTTTAAATAACTATAACATTTAGGTATTCGGTATCGATCAGCTTTTGTTTCTACTAGTTTGGATACTGTGTTAACACTTGTTTACAAAATTCGATCTATCGATTTTTTTTTTACTTTTAAGAGATTTAAGTATTAAAAGTAACAGACGACCAAACAGTTATTTTGATGTTTTATCTATAATTTACAATCTTCTTATTGATCGCGTTATTCGTATATGAAAAATAAATATGATTTCCGCAAAGCACTTAGGGATTCGCGTTAAACCGATTTCGCGGTATTAAGGTAAAAATTTGAATGGAAATGTCGTATTAAGTGAAAATATTCATCATAATATTGTCTTCTCTGTGTTAGATAGATTCGCCGATATTTACTTTACATAGAACTCATCGCTGATAGTTTTTGCTACTGTTCGTTTCATATGGGTCTAAATTTGTTTTTAGCTTTTAAGAAAAGCAGTAACAAGTACGAGGTAGTTATAAAAAAATGAACATGGCGCTAAATTTCAGGCAAAATAGAATAAAAGAGTGGGCAGCGGTAGCCCAGTGGTAACGCGCTCGCTTGGGAAACCGAGTGAAGCGGGTTCAAATCCCGGGTCTCGCACCTCTGATATTTTCATGTGCGAATCATTTCTAACATGATTACCACTTGCCTTACGGTGAAGGAAAGACATGTGAAGTCCGCCAACCTGCACTTGGCCAGCGTGGTGCACTATGGCCTGATCCCCTTCGTATTGAAGGAAGGTCCGTGCCCAGCAGTGGGACGTTAAAAAGGGCTGAATACATACAATACAATCATAAAAGAGAATTATAATACGAAATATTTTGATTTTTAGGGTTCCATACCCGAACCCGCTGTCCGCCCATCCGTCCGTTCGTCCATCTGTCAGAGGTATCTCATGAACCATAATAGGTAGAGAGTACTAATTTTTAGTATCTATTGTTGCTATAACAACAAATAATAATAAAAAAAAAATAAAAATAAATAAATACAAGAAACATTTTTTTAACGTTCTTAGTGAATCATCGAAGTTATTATACTACATACATAGAGTAAAAGTTATATTAATAAAAAGTACATGTACGTACCATCGTATGGACTTGACCAATTTTTCTCTTTTATAATATCTACCTACTTCTATATTAAAATATTCAATTTCATTAAAAATATCTCCTTGACTGAGACCTAAAAGTAAACAATTGTTCTAAGAATTCTCAACTTACTGTATGTTACTCAATACTTTTGGCGGATAATGAAATTGTTTTGTGGATTCCGTCTAATAACGAGGAATCATATTATCAAGCTTTGATTAGTAGAATCGATTAATAAATGTACGAACTTTAAAGGCTTTGAAGTAATTTTGATTAAATTTAAAATCAAATAAATTTTTAAACCCAATATAAATAAGCAAATTTAATTTTTAAGGTCTATAAAATTCTTAATATGATTATGATATGGGTAGTATAAGTTTTTTTTTGTCTTGGAACAAACGCAAGTGCAAACAATAAAAAAAAATTGCTTAGTACGAATCTACAGCATTAATTACTATGAACTATGAAGTCTAAACTACAATGAAGTCCTACGAACGAACTTCTGTCAGTGTTAGGTACGAACGATTTGTTATCTATCTATACATATTATAAAATTCTAACTAAGCTGAATCTGTACATTAAATATTTTTTGGAAAATCTTATTGAAATAGTCATTATTATCGATACAGTGGCCGAATCTATAGTTTTTAGAATTTTTGTCTGTCTGTCTGTCTGTTACCGCATTACGAGAAAACTACTAGACAGATTTTGATGAAATTTAGTATGGTGATAGCTGGCTATCCGGGTCAACATATAGGATACTTTTTATCGCGGTAAAATATCTCATTTCTGAGAAAAAACACAAAAACTGCCATGTAAGAGAATAGTAATATGTAAAACCTAAGAATTTGATTTTTGGTTATCTGAACGCGGGCGGAGCCGCGGGCAATGCTAGTAGTGAATAAGTGTATGCTCGAGATAAAAACGCGCTTTCTTTTTTTACTCTCTAATATTCTGGTGGGATAACAACTTTAAAATACGAACGGCGACAGATCAGACGCAGCACAGAGAGTTTTAAATATTAAAAACATACATATATCTCCTCTTCTACTTCCATCGGACTTTCTATGCGACATTGGTAAAGTAGCTCCTGAAGCCACGAAACAAAAGAATTGAACTAACTTCAGCTTAATATTACCTATTGTAATACTAATATATACATACTGGCTTTTGCTTGCGACTTCGTCCGCGTGGAATAGCGACTTTGCTCACAGAATCCCCCTTCACGACCGCCCCGCCCTCGCCTTTCATCGGGCTGAGAACGCGCTCACCCATAGTCCGCGTAGAGTTAAATATGTATATTTTAAAACTATGATATCTCCTAAGATATTCATTGAAATTAAATGATGTCAAGCGCAATTTTGTTCAAAATTAAATACTTGTGATGAATAACGTATTTATTTAGATAAAGATTAATATCATGTTTATAAAAACACCTCCGGAAGTAATGCATTGTTTTAGAACAAATTTGATTACCATTAAAAGATATATATTGAGTCAACCTTAAAAGATAGACATATGCTGTCGCGGACTTTTTTTTAGAACTTTTAAAGGGAAAAAATTCCGTCATACACGATTTTTGCGTAACTTTAACCGTTTACACAACGCACGCAACGGAAGCTCTCAAAAGGAATCATCTTTTCCTGTTTTTGCAACATTTTTCATTTATGCTCCGCTCCTATTGGTCGTAGCGTGATTTTATATAGCCTAAAGCCTTCCTCGATAAATGGACTATCCAACACAAAAAGAATTTTTCGATTCCGACCAGTAGTTCCTGAGATTAGCGCGTTCAACCAAACAAACAAACAAACAAACTCTTCAGCTTTATAATATAAAAAAAGTATAGATAATAAAATTGTAAGTAAGCCAAATCTGTACATAAAATTTTCCGCCCGTCCGCCCGTCCGCCCGTCCGCCCGTCCGCCCGTCCGCCCGTCCGCCCGTCCGCCCGTCCGCCCGTCCGCCCGTCCGCCCGTCCGCCCGTCCGCCCATCCGCCCGTTCGCCCGTCCGCCCGTTCGCTCGTCCGCCTCACCGCCTCCATTTTTTGGAAAATCTTATTGAAAAAGATATTATTATCGATACAGATGCCGAATCTATAGTTTTTAGAATTTGTGTCTGTCTGTCTGTCTGCCTGTCTGCCTGCCTGCCTGCCTGTCTGCCTGCCTGTCTCCCGTCCGCCCGTCCGCCCGTCCGTCCGTCCGCCCGTCCGCCCGTCCGCCCGTCCGCCCGTCCGCCCGTCCGCCCGTCCGCCCGTCCGCCCGTCCGCCCGTCCGCCCGTCCGCCCGTCCGCCCGTCCGCCCGTCCGCCCGTCCGCCCGTCCGCCCGTCCGCCCGTCCGCTCATAATAATTTCGACTTGTCTTCCGTGATTATGTTACGGCGCTGACGAGAATTGTCATGGCGTTTAATAGCTTTTGTTCGAATAATACAAGTTGCAGTTTCGATTTCCGCTCTGGAAAAATGCTTTTATCGATAATAATGGGAAAGGAAATTGGAATATACACCATGCTCTTCCTATCTTTTATCAATAAATCGTAAAATATATAATAATTATTAAATCTAATAAGACTTTTCTAATAATAATTAATTGATTTTTTTTTTATTTTTCCTGCTTAAATTATTTTATTTAATACAATAAGCTCCAGTTCCACTAACACCGATACAAAATGGATTATTATGTCCGTCGACCGTAAGATGTACATAAACATTACCTTACTTTCATTTAGAGAGAAGTTCCAGAACTGGACCGTGTCCAAAATGGAAACGTTTGAATATTAGGTATCTATGGGAATATAATACGCTGACAATTTTAATAAAATACTTATATCCTTTATTTTATCGGGCTTATTATTACATATTATGCATAACAAAATCAAAATGACTGGATTTATGAAAAATACATGTATTTTATTTATTATTAAATATGTAATGTTTCGCGGATTTATTTTGATTTTTTGTTCCGGACGTTATATGTAATTAATGTACACAAAGGCTTTCAAATTAATTTTGTGTTCTATATACATACCTACTCACATACTCGTATATTTTAAAAATAGGAACTGCTCCCCGACACGCGTACGAATTTTATTTTATTTCATACAGCTACATTTTATTAAAAGTGTATTTATTACTTTTTACTCCTTACACGTTAAATTTCGAGCTTTTTCTTAAACGGTGGTTTTATTATAAAAGTAGCGACACTCTCGCTTCGCTCGGGTTCGTCCCTAGGTAAGTTTTAATTTTTTTGAACGAAACCCTAATTCTTTTTCTAAAGTAAAAGTAGTCTATGTTACTCCTTATAATATCAGCTATCTGGCAGTGAAACTTCCGTTAAAATTGGTTCAGCGGCTCAGTCGTTTCGGCGATTAGCCGAAAGAAACAACCAGGCAGACAGACAAAAATTTTAAAAATTGTGTTTTTCTTATAGGTACCGTATATAATTCCATATTTAGTATAAAGCTGTTATTTTGTCATTACAAACAGACACTTCAACTTTATTTGTCTGTATATATTTAAATCGTATGAACATTTCATTTTTCTATTCTTTACTAGTATAGTGTAGCATTGATGACTGAGGTTATCTGAGCATTGCTTAAATATAATAAATTTAAATAATTATTTTATTGTACTTTACTACAACGAATAAAATGATGTAAAAACATATCTGTCTTCATACTACAAGTAAGTTTCAACATAAGTTTTATTGTTACGTATTCGGATAAAAAAGGAACCCTATTGGCATAAAATAACGTGTTTTTTGTTAAGTTTTTTACGAGTGACGAGTTCATTAGGAGTACAATTTATATGTATAAATCGTCTGCTGTAATAATATTTTGATTGTTTTAAGCTAAAGCTAAGTTTAAAACTAAGCCATTATTGAAGCTAAAACATTTCTATCATCAATAATAATAATTAATTATTAAAGTTTTATGTTTTGTAGCTAAGAGGCCTCAATTAAATTAGAGCAAGCTACAGATCAAAGATCAAAGAAAGTTCAAAAGTTTAAAAGCTTCTGAATGAATTTGTATGAAGAGAATGGTGATATTTAAAGAAGTGAAATGGAAATGTCTGGAGCGTAGTTGTTGACGCTTCACTATCCTTGAATATATGCCTGAAGATTTTATGCAAAAGGTACATTTAAATTAGAAAACAATTTTAAAAAGCAGTTTCATGTGAGTTATGTCACTATATTTCATGATTTTAATAGCACAGATAACAAAAGTACTTAAACTTATTTGACCCTAAATATTTATTTTGTAATAATATATAATAAATTTACTAAATAAAATAAGTCAGTATTCACTATAATAACACTTCACCAAAACGTTGGAATAAAATAGTTTGAAACCGCTAGAAAAGTTAAGTTAGCTGTCGATAACACGATGTTGCAATAGTTTTAACTAATATATCTAATATATATACAATTACGTATGGGTTGGGTGAAGTGATTCATAATTATTTTTTTAATAGTTAATAAGGTATACCTCATGGGAGATATTTTCAAATATAAATATTATATCTAGGGATGGAAATCTTTAAGTAATTTTTAACTGTTTTAGTGTACGTTTTTTTTCTGCAATTTTAGAAATTAAGATTATTAATAAAAATATTTTATAAGTAGATAAAAAACACACTTTAGCTATTTTAAAGTAACCTTGCTTAAAAAAAATCTGTTATACTATCATCTTAACCTAAAAAAAGTTTAAAAGCATCAGTAAATGTGTAAACTTTTTTATATAAAATCTTTTTGTTCTACGTTTAAAATTTTCCCCAGACAGTATTGTTCTACTTTTTACTAAATGTCTTAGCACAAAGTTCCGTCAATAAAAACAAAATCCTCCTTAAATAGCGAATAAAGGTATTGAAAAAATATTCTATGTACATGTTTTTTTTTTTTAATTAATATTATGCATATAATAAAAGAGTTTCTGCTGAGAAATGGTGCAATAAAATACTTTCAAGAATACTTTCTTAGATTTAGAGAATATTTGACATTTTAAATAAAAATAGTTTCAATTGGTAATTTTTCTTTTGGTGATAATTCATGTTCTGCAAATTAATTTTGATTACTTCTCAATAATTTAGAATTTTCAGAACCAAACATAAAAATAAAATCCTAAAAACAAAAAAATAAATTGGTAAATATATATTCATTTACTTTCAAGAAGTGAAATATGTACATACGCTCATCCTCGATGATTATTTGAAAAAAAATCATGTCAGAGGTTCTTTAAAAAGGTCTACGTACTTGTAAAAGCATTTTATAAGGCGTTACAGTTAAGAGTTTAATTAAAAGCTGTCAATGTTAAGAAAAGTAAGCCATCTTGGTTGAAATCTTGAAATCTGTCAAAATTGGTTATAATAAACATCTAATCCTAAACTATTAAGGAAAGTAATCAGTTAATTTGTAGAAGATGAATTATCACCAGAAGAAAAATTACCAATTGAAACTATATTTACTTAGTATACTGTCTTTGTTTTTGCACAAAAATGAAAATATGTATACGAGTATATTACATATAAATGAAATAAATTACACATAAATGAAATTTTGCACGTAAATGAAAATATACACTATTGACTTACCTACCCACACACATTGTTCGTTAACTCTTTGTTGTAAAAAGTAAATTTTAGTATTACGTTGTAGGCTTAAGCTACTACTTTTTCCATTGTTAGGTTACGTTAAAAGTGAGTAAAGAATAATAATTGATGATAATTCACTCCTAGCTCATGTTCAGATTCAAAGTCATTCTTGTAGTCCATGTTATCTCAAAATTATATTAATAAAACAAAGAAGAATTTTACAAGTCTTTAGAGAAATCAAAGAACTGTAAGGTTGTATTTATATATATGAGCGTTTTAATGGAAAATAATGTTATATTTGATTAATTTGTAATGATTTATGTTTAAGGCATTTTGTTATGTGACCTTGGCCAATAGGAATGTATTTTAAAAAAATAAAAAAGGGCGCGGATATTAATTTGTTTCCCGCGCTTTTTGGCAGAGAGATGTCGGTACCACCCTGTAGTAACTAGTGACTAGTCATGGAATGTTTGTAATACTAAAAATTATTGTTATAAATTATGTAAATCATTATTTTAAAAGAGTAACTGTTGAGTTTCTTGCCGGCTCTTCTCAGCAGAACTGCTTTCCGAGCCGGTGGTAGCTTCTATACGGACAGACGTACTGACGATTATAAAAGTACTGAATTTATGGATATATACAACGAGTATCTTAAAGTATTATTAGTGTCTCCCTACAGAACTTTGAAAATTTTTGTCATATTTTCCTTACGTTTTATTTCTTAATTTTGTTAATACAAAATTTGAAAAAGAAATAACATGTATTTTATTATTTTTTTGATAAATATACACATTTCTTTCAAAATCTCTAAAACAGTAGGTATCAAGGATTCAAGTTAAACAATTTTCATAAAAGTTTTATTTCTGAGTGCTAAGTGCTAGCATTTTTAGCATTCGCCGTTTCATAATTTAAGAGAGTAACAGAACAAAATGTTTCTGCTTTTTCTCGAGTCCTTTTTCATTAGATGTAATATTTTTATTTAAAAACGATGGTATTCTTAAAGTTTTTGCCTGTTTTCTTTATCTAAGTATTACCTACTATAATATTATAAAAATAGCTAGCTTAAAAATTGCAGTAATCAGCTATCATCTCATAATTTTTTCCAAATATCCCAAAAGAATTATTTTATTCAAAATTAAAATTTAATTTATTCAAAAACAAAAATCTTACAAATTAAAAAAATATACAGTGTTTATATACAATAGTACGAGTATACTCTCTGTCATTCTATTTATCTGTCATTTATTTTTGTTTTTATTTCGAAATGCCAAATAATTACAATGTACAGTTTAGTAGTTTTTTTTATCATTTTCATACTATATTGAGAATGCACGATATACTCAACTTTTGTTTTCCTTAATCAGACTGGGAAAACATCTGTGTAATAAAATGTCCATACTACATTCATCGCAAATAGCAATTTAATTAAAACTATCCAATAGCAGTTATATGCAATGCTTTGCTGAGGAAGTATATTATTTAAGTAAACAATTAAAAGAAACATATCAGATAAATATAGACATGAATTATTGTAAAGAATATACAATAAGATGACTCTTTCTGTATTTTGTGTGTAATTTATTTAAAACTTAACGTAATAAACTAATAATATATTTAGTAAATGATATTTAATAAATATAAATATGTTGAGACATTAACACACATCACCACCTAGTTCCATGGTAAGTTACGAGGCACCAGATGGTTGAATACACTACACATATATAACTTTAAATAAATCTTCTTCTTTCTCTTTTCCTTTTCTCACTTTAGGTTGGGTCGGCTCTCCTAATTATTTTGCGCCAGGCAGTTCTGTCCTGGATTGTCCCTATATCTATATTAGCCCGTTTTATGGTTCGGGTTTTGTTAGTCCACCAGGTGCCAGGGGGGCGCCCCCTTCCTCGTTTTATTTCGGGTAACCCTAGCGCCTTGCGAACCACATAGTCAGTGTAATTTTTCATTTATCGGGGCTACTTTAAAGCTGCCCCTTACATATTTTAATAATAATTAATAATAATTTCTCTTCATGACTTTGTTTAATGGCCCAGCATTCAGCTCCGTATAATAAAGCAGGTCGAATTGCTGTTTTATATACTTTTCCCTTAGTTCGGATTGTTATACGTGAGTCACACAGAATACCTGTTAAGCTTCTCTATTTTTGCCACCTAATGTTTACTCTATGGGCTACATCTGCATCGATGTTTGTAGCTGCTATCAATGAGCCCAAATACTTAAACTGCGAAACTTTTGGTACAGGTGATCCGTGATCCATCGGGGTAGTAGATGGTTGCTGGGTTATATTCAGGACCTGGATCGTAGAGACATATAACTTTAAATAAATAAATATTATAAATATTAACACCCATGAATGGAGTACAAACATTCGTGCTTATCACACAAATGAATGCCCCCAGCGGGGTTCGAATCCGCGACCGCTGACACAGCAAGTAGGGTCACTACAAAATGAGCCAAACGTGTCGTCGAAAAATTAAAAATAATGAATTGTATTTTTTGCTCCTTGTCATAAATTGTGTTATATCAATTTTACAATATTTATTTTTTACCAAACTCAAACATCTTTTGATTTTAAATAAGACACTTTATTTATTCTTTACTTTGTCATTATTAATTTTTTGTTATATATTTTTTCTCTTTTTTATAATTTAATATTAAGCTTTTCGATTTTAATATTCCTCAGCTAACTGTAAATTATTGCTCCAAATATTATTTAATACAAATTTTCTTAGTAATATTAAGAGTCTCAGACTGAAGAATTATATAGACGGAGCCCACCAAAACGTCATAGTCAAAACAGGAGTGTGATTTTCATACTATTCTCAATTTTGACATACAAATCGTTTACTTTCTTATTGAATAATAATAATTATATTAGATAATATAATGAAGTACTGAATTTTCTATTAATATTTTTATTCTGCTTTAAAACATAATTTATTATTTTAATACTAGCGACTCACCCTCGTTTCGCTCGGGCTCGTCCCTAAGTCTGTTTTAATTTTTTTGAGCGGAACCCTAATTCTTTTTCTAAAATAAAAGTAGCCTAAGTTACTTCTTATATCAGCTCTCAGCTATCTGCCAGTGAAAGTCCCATTAAAATTGGTCCAGCCGTTTCGGAGATTAGCCGGAATAAACAGACAGACAGACAAAAATTATAAAAATTGTGTTTTTCTTATAAGTATCTTATATAATTCCATATGCATTTAGTATAAAGCTGTTATTTTGACATTACAAACAGACACTTCAATTTTATTTATCTGTATAGATTATTTTAAATCATTATTGTTTGGTTTCATGTTTAATTTTATGACATTCCATATATATTATTCCTTAGTCTGAGGTAGGAGTAGACACAGTGGAGTTCATCAAACAAATGACGTAGTCGTTGTTTACGAATTTATGTTTGCAATTATTTAACATAATTATTGTGGAGTGGTATTGAAAGATCGCCAAATCCCTTTTTCAATGTGACGAGGTCGGCCTCAACAATTAAACTGTCAAATAAGGAATTACGTGCTAAAGACATTGTTATTGAAAGTTGAATTATTATTTGGAGCCTTGCTCTTTGAGGTTGCTTCAAATTCAAATTAGGTTTGGTCTTAGAATTGACTTTGTTTTGTATCATATTTTTTATTTATTCTGTTTATTAATATATTGATTTTTACCAATTAGTATTGTAAATGGGAAAATTTGTATGTGTCTGTGCTGTACGCGTGTTTGTATACGTGTTGCGATTGTGAGTGGCTAATTTGGATTTTAGTATCTGGACCTAGATTAATACATAGGCTATACTATTTCTATCTATACTAATATTATAAAGCTGAAGAGTTTGTTTGTTTGTTACTTTGGTTGAACGCGCTAATCTCAGGAACTACTAATCCAATTTGAAAAATTATTTTTACCTTAGATAGCCCGTTAACTGAGGAAGGCTATAGGCTATATATTATCCCGGAAAAATTTACGGTTCCCGTGGGATAGATTTGTTTTTATCTAGAGACGAACCCGAAGCGAAGCGAGGGTGAGTCGCTAGTACTTTAATTATAAGAGCACTGAGGCACCGAGTAAAATATAAAATTAATAAAACAGTTCAATTTTTTTGTTAATGGCTTTAAAGTGCCAGTTGAGCACAGACTACTTCGCCAATGCCACGTAGAATATAGAAAACATGAACGATTCGCAAAATTAATAAAACTGTAGACTATTAATTTATTTACTTAACTGACGTAGCGGTTTTGCTATTGCACTATAATTTCAGCGAATATTTTGTTTATAGCTGTGGTTTCTGTACTACCATAAGAAACCTAGCGTGGTGTCAAATAACTGCACAGTAACGAAGGATATAAATTAATATTATGTTAGAAATTTAATAATAATATTATATTAGTAAATTGTTTATATAACAAAGTGTCAGAATGACTTTGGAGCGTAACTGTAACCGAATATTCGAATCTGCACAGCTATAATTAAATTGTCACGAGCTTTTATGTAAACTAGTGATCGCCGCGTGGTTGAAAATCAACCATAATTCATTAAGTTATACATATATTTATTGTCTTGCGTATATTACAATATTAATCTATTCTCAATTTGACCACGGACTTTAACTATAAATAAAAGAGTATATATGCGTGTTTGTGTGTCAAATACATGGTAGTGTGTGTAATGTTTTTTTTTATTGATTTAATGTATTTTTTATGCATTTTTTTTAAATATGAGCATTCTGCACTCCGTCTCTATATAAACTATAAATGTGGGAAATTTCATACTCCTCCGTCCGCGTAATTTTCGTAAAAAGGGGTACAAAGATTTTGCTTCGCGTATTAACATATAGATAATATCCATAACATGCTTTAATTTATAAAAATCAACGGACAAGAAACGAAAAAAACCTCTTTGTAATATTCAGATTTTTTTTTGAAAATTAAAATTTGGTTCTAGTTTCACGCCATTTTCTGTACATGGCATATAAAAATTATTAATTAATTTTAAAATTAATTATTAATTATTTTATCACTATTATAACGATAAATATCTGACACGCAAAAACCTAACAAAATATTTTCAATAAATCTAGAAATATCTAGAAATTTTCTAGAAATATTTTAACATATTTCACTAGTGTGTTTTAGAGGGTGCTTGCTGGGAAAAGCAATGCAAACGATCGACTCACGCGGAAACCATTATATGTAGCGCACTAAATTATGCCAGTCAGAAACGCTCTTCGACTAATAATAATTTAGCTATATTTATTAACATTATAATATACGCTAAAGTAATAATTATAATAAGAACAGCTAAAATTATATAAATAATATTCCATATTTAAGTATAAAAGTAATTAAAATTATAAAAATGTTTAAAATTAAAATTAACAAATATTGTAAGGTACTTTGGTGCTATTTTTTCAAGTTTTTTGAATTCATTTTGTTATTTTGTGGGTAGGTTGTCTGTAACAACTATATAATACCTTTGAGACATCTAACACCTTAGTCTCTCCCGTGACCATGATTGCTGTAAAGCATTCGAAACGTCGGGAACCAAAAATCAAAATAAATCCGCAAAAAAATCCGAAAAGATTTTATTTAAAATGTTAAATATCGCGTAAATCTAAGAAATATCATCTAAAGTATGTTGTTAGTATGTTTTTATACATATTATGTAGTGCCTAAGCTAAGATTGGCATGTTTTTTGCATTGGCTTATGGAATAAAATCATTATCTCCGCACAATAAAAGGCTCCCATGGCATATTCATTCAAATTCAAAGAAAATTATTCATCATAAATTTATTACTCGTGTTACTAAGAAAGTGTAGTATTTTGGAAGGAAGAAACCTCTAAGAAGTACGCCTGAGGAGTACTGGTGAAAGAAACTCAGTAGGATTAATATATATTTTCCAATAAGCTATTCAAAGCGTTTAATAAAAGGAAAATAATAAATTTCATCTCGACTGAGACTACTTAAAGATGTAAACGAAACAATTGAAATGAATATAATGAAATATATTTTATATAGAAAAAAAAATGTATAATCAACAATTCCAGAAAAATAATTAAAAATAAAATATTATGAGTTCACTACCGCACAGTCTCTTTACAAATAATAAAATATTAATTCTTTAAGCTCTAACATTTTGTACCGAGAATTACATTATGTTTTTATTGGCGTAATGATTTAATAATTGCTTATTAAAAGTTTAAAAAAATAAATAATGAAATTTAAGTTTTTTGTCTATACAGTTCGTTAACTTGATTTTTTATGGTATTTGTTGATCCTTAAACCATGAAATATTTTAGTCTAATATGTAAAAGAGTCAAGGTAGTAAAATAATCGTATAACATAAAAAAATACATGCTACACAATCTATACTAATATTATAAATGTGAAAGTTTGTGAGTATGGATGTATGTTTGTTACTCTTTCACGCCAGAACAGCTGAACGGATCTGGATGAAATTTGGCACAGAGATAGATTATAGTCTGAAATAACACATAGGCTATTTTTTATCCCGGAAAAATTTACGGTTCCCGTGGAGTTAAATCTATATATTAAAAATCTATATAGTAATTAGTTTGAATAGAAAAAAGATTTCTTCATTGACATAATATTATAAAGGTAAAATTTAATTAAAATATAACATAAGCATAAAAAATCTTAGTTATTCGCTTTTATAAGATATTCCGAGACGACGACACCGTCAGTTAACGAGCAGGAGTTCAAAAAGGAAACTAAAAAGCGTTTGAGTGTTTAAAATAACTTTGAAAAGTGTAAAGCACTAAGAAAATATTTACTATTTAAATAACTTGAGAAGTCAGAAGTAGTAAAAGTACAGAAATAAAAATCATATTTAAGACGCTTTAATAGAAGAGAGCAAGTACTCGAGTCAGATGTTGAGCGGGAAAATTAATTGTTAAACACAATATAGTGAAATTACTTGCTATTTTGTGAGCAATATTTCCAACACAAAGTTTATTTATATGTATAATAATAATAATATCCTCTCGACAGATTTCAGCCACGTTTACAAGTGTGCGCGCTGACACAAGTGCACTCTCTATTGCTGTCACTCTCATACTCTACTGGGACGACTACTCGATACGACCAGTGAGAGTTAAGGTGCAGGACCTACGGCTTTACTTACTCTCCGAGGCACGGGGGTAAAACACAAACTTCCCAACTCCGGGTTGTTACTGAGGCTTACTAAATTTGGCCCGACCCGAGACTTGAACCCAGGACCTTTGGATGTGCAACCAAAATGCTAGCCACTACACTACCGAGGCAGTTGCCATTTATATGTACAAATATGTTTGCGTTTTTATCAATATCAAAATATTATTTGCTATTTTTATACTTAAAAAGCCTATGAAAGAAATGATAGTTTACAAAAATATCAATTTTCAGTTGTAGTATCTACAAAATAATCTTTGTGGTTTTAAAATATTGTAAACTAAGAAATTTTATTATAGATAAGCTGAAACTCTCATAGGAACAAGTCTCAATTAGTATATTAATTTTATACCAGTAATAAATAGATTTCGCTTCATTTAAATAGCATTACGCGTTGCAAGCGCCTGTCTAAATGCATTGCGCAAATGTGAGATCTAATCAACAGCATAATATGAGATGAGGTGTTTTACAAGAACGGAATGTAATATGATTTATATATTTTAATATTACTATCTTATAATATTAAATGAGCATTTCTTGTATATTTATAAATACATTTATTTCGTGTATTTCGGAAACGGCTTTAATTTTAAAACGGCTTAAATTTTGTGTATAGGTTTCGCTTTTTAAATTCTATATCTAAGGCGTCTTTTCTGAAAAAAAAAAACGCAATTTTTCACAAAAAAGCTTTTTTTATAACTAATTATTATTAGAGCCTTTTTCTATCTACTTTCATGTTGACAATGTCATATAGCCCCATTTCGTAAATTTTTGTGGTACTTGCATTGTCGCCAATGCATGATAGCCTACTGGACAAGGATCTACGCCGAGCGAAGCTTGATCAACCAGATACTATTAAAAAAGTGTTTAAAGGATTTCTTTAACTTCATAACTTCTTAATTTAAAATAATCATTAATAAAATATAAAAAGATCAAGTACATATGGAACACAAAATTTACTCTACGAGTTAACTCAAATCTTGGCCTGATCGTCGAGAGAGTGGTTCGAAGGAATTGCAATCGTTTAGGCCTGAGTTCAAACCCATGTTGTGTTGAATATTTGGAAGATTTTGAATTTTGTTAAACCATTGTCCACTCATAAAAATGTCGACTACTACGAATGGTCTGTGTGCAGGATGCAAAAATATATTACCAAAGAAAGAATTTCTTACTTGTACAAAATGTAAATCAAAATACGATATTGAATGTAGCAACATATCTCAAAAGCAGTTTCAATTAATGGATTCACTTAAAAAGAGCAACTGGATGTGCCCCGAATGTTTGAATAAGCAGCCGAAAACAGGCAACATACACACACCCATTAGATCTGCTACAACTTTAGAAGATTGCGATATGTCTGTTGTTGACACTCCGAGTGCATCTTATGTCTCAAAACGCAAAAAACCTTGCAAGTCACCTCAATGTTCCACATCTCAATACACGGTTAAAAATGTAGACCTGACAGAACGCAAGCTTCGCGATATTATCCAACAAGAGTTAGCTTTAACGATACAAAATCTAGTTTCAGCACAACTCAAAACTATTACCGATCAAATTACTGGTTTTTGCGATTCGATAAATTTTATAAATGCTCAATATGAAGAGATGAAGGTTAAACTAGAAGAAAAGTCAAACTTAGTAGACCAATTGAAAAGTGAAAACGAACATCTCAAATCTACTGTCAAAGACCTTTCGTCCAGGTTAAACATTGTCGAAGTACACATGAGAGAGAATAATATTGAAATAAATGGCATCCCTGAAAACAGAGCAGAAAATCTGGCAAACTTAGTTGTCCAGTTAGGACGTACTGTTAATCATCCTTTGACAGCAGAAGATATTCATCACGCTACGAGAGTGGCACAATTCAATAAAAATAATGAGAAATCACGTGCAGTAGTCGTTAAATTGCAAAGTGCAAGGCATCGTGATGCCATTCTTGCAGCTGTTGTACAGTTTAATAAAAAAAATCCAAAAGAAAAACTTAACTCTCATCACCTTGGGATTGGAGGAACAAGTAAGCCCATCTACGTCTCGGAACACTTAACACCTGCTAACAAGTCACTTCATGCTGCCACACGGTTAAAAGCCAAAGAAAAGAACTATCGTTTTGTTTGGATAAGAAACGGAAAAATATTCGTACGAAAGGATGAATTTACCCAGGCCAAGTTAATTAGAAACGAAGATAGTCTTAAACTTATTAATTAAAATGACCACTATGCCAATGTTACGGTATTCAAGTTAAGTTAATATAATGTTAGATATATATTATCAAAATGTAAGAGGATTAAGAACAAAAACGAACAATGTCCTGAAAAACGTTTTAAGCTCGGATTTTAAAATTATAGCTTTCACAGAAACTTGGTTGAACGCTACAATTTCAAGCAATGAGTTGTTCGATTCTCGCTATGTTGTATACAGGAAGGATCGTTTTTGTTCTGAAAACTCTAAGAAAGATGGAGGAGGTGTATTAGTTGCTGTATCACGTGACATTTCTTCATACCGTGTTAATAATTGGGAAACAGAGGATGAAAATATGTGGATTGTTTTAGATCTCACTATCAATGAATCCGTCAAAAAAATTGGCCTTTGTATTGTTTATCTTCCACCACCAGTAAGAGTAGAAAATGCGACTAAGTTTTTAGATAGTGTAGATATTGTTACAAATCAAATTGAGGATGTAATAGTGATTGGAGATTTTAATATGGGCTTCATTGAATGGAATTCAGATAAAAACTGCTCTTTCATGTGTCCATCAAATTATAATAATACGCTTGGTTTTACATTAATTGATTTTATGTCTATTAACAACATGCATCAGTATAATGGTATTAGGAATTGTAATAACAAACTGTTAGATTTAGTAGTAAGTAATATAGCTAATGTAACAGTATCTGAGCCTCTCGACTTAATAAGTAAACAAGATTCATATCATCCTAATTTGTTGATAAGTATTTCGTACCCTTATTTATCATATTTGAGACCAAAAGCTTGCATAACCTACAATTTTACTAAAGCTAATTATGCTGATATTGTTAGTGAACTGAACAATATCAACTGGTATCGAGAATTTTCTGATAGTAAGGATGTCAACGTTATGGTTGAGTTGTTATATAGTAATCTGTATAAAATAATAGAACGATTAGTACCTAAGCGAAAACTAAGTAACCCTAAGTACCCTACCTGGTTCAATAAAAATCTGATTAATTTACTTAAGGACAAAGAGAGACTGCACATTAAATATCGCAAATACGGTAATCCTAGAGATAAGCTTGAATTTCAAATATTGCGTAGCCGATGCCACAAATTATTTGATATCTCTTACAGTAAACATAAAAAGAATCTTGAAGGTAATCTTGCTAGAAACCCGACCTCGTTTTGGAACTATCAAAGAAACAAACGAAATACAAAGTCATCGTTACCTACGTCAATGTCATTGAATAACATTAGCACCAATTCGGGAAAAGAAATTGCGAACCTTTTTGCTCATCATTTTTCCTCGGTTTATTCAGACCAGATGAACAGCATCCAGGATGCTCCAAATATTGATGCAAATCTCATATCGATCTCAAAAATAGAATTTCGGGAAACAGATGTTCTGAGAAAAATTAAATCGTTGAATATACAAAAAGGGGCAGGTCCAGACGGTCTTCCTCCTCTGTTCATTAAAAGATGCGGCTCTGCTTTAGCTTTTCCATTGACATTAATATTCAATTATTCTATAAAAAATGGTATTTTTCCAGAGAAATGGAAAAGAGCTCGAATAGTACCAATTTTCAAGAAGGGCGATCGTGCGGATATTAAAAACTATCGACCAATATCTATTTTATCGTGTTTCTCGAAGCTTTTTGAGAGCCTTGTTTATCCCACACTAAGTAATCATTTTGAAAGCTTATTTAACAATTCGCAACATGGCTTTAGAAATGGATTATCAGTGCAGACTAATTTAACTATTTTTACTTCGGATTTAGCACTAGCGATAGATAAGGGGGATGAAGTCGATGCCATATATACAGATTTTAGCAGCGCATTTGATAAAGTAAGTCATCCTATACTTTTAAGCAAACTAAGTCAGTATGGCCTTAATAGCTCTTTGATTAACTGGTTTAAATCCTATCTTACCAATAGACCACTAACAGTTACCGCAGCTGGTTACGAATCTGAGGTATATTTTGCCAAAAGTGGGGTGCCTCAAGGCTCACACCTTGGACCTATCTTATTTCTGATTTTTATTAACGACATAACTAAGACTATTAAACATTGTAAAAGTTCACTCTTTGCCGATGACCTTAAAATATACAAAATAGTTAAAACTAATAGGGACATAGATTCGATTCAACACGATCTTAATAATATCAATGAATGGTGTCATCTCAATCACATGACTCTTAATGTAAATAAATGTTTTCATATAAAATTCACCCGGAAAAAAAAACCACTTGTCTCTAGTTACGTAATAGGAAACTCACCAATACGCGAAGTATCCGAAATCAGAGATTTAGGAGTCACTATGGACAAACGGTTAACTTTTGTAACGCACATTGATAAAATTGTTGTTAGGGCCTCACAAAACTTGGGTTTTATTAGACGGAATGCACAAGGATTTTCCAGGCAATCCAAAATAGTCCTATACAATGCTTTGGTTCGCAGCTGTCTTGAGTACGCTAGTGTCATATGGAATCCCCTGTATAATGTACATTCTCAACGAATTGAAGGTATTCAGCGTGCTTTCACCAAATACCTTTCTTTTCATGAGACAGATTTTTCACACAGACGCTTATACAACGAACGACTGATAAAATACGAAATGGTCTCTCTTCGAAACAGGCGCGAAATTCTTGACCTAAGCTTTCTTTTCAACATTCTCAACAATAGGATAAAACATCCAGAGCTGCTAGAAAAAATATTATTATCGGTACCAAGTAGAAAACCTCGACAATCTCGCACTCGCAAAATATTTGAAACTCCTCGTGTAAGATCTCACGTTGGCAATCAAGCCCCTTTACTACGTATGTGTAATGGATACAATAATATTCTTAAACCAATTCCTGATATTGACATCTTTTACGATTCCTTTCCAATTTTTAGAAAAAAGCTTTTTAACTATTATAAAATCCATGATTAGTGTCATCATATAAATATTTTTCTCTTAATTCTGTGATTTTTGTTTTTGTTTTTGATATTTTTCTTTTTTATTTAATTATTTTGATCTAAATAATGTGACATGTACTACCAATTTGTAAATTCTAAATTACCTCATTTTGACTTTGTTATTATTTGATTAACCTTTAACTTGAATTTGTATTAATTAATTTGAATTATTTTGACTCCATTGACTCACCTGATTAATTGGACATGTAGTTATTATTTGATCTATTTTTTATTTGACTTAGGTATATTATTTGACTTTTCTTTTTTTTTACATTATTTAAATTAATTATGTTAGCTGACAGGTGTAACTTTTATGAATCTTTGTTATTGTGTTTGAATGTATTTGTTAATTATATATTATGGATTTATTATGATTATGTATACTTTTGATTATGTTATTATAGCGAATGTTAGGTACACTTGTAAAGACATACATATCTGATTGATGATTAATGTTTTCTAAATGTATACGAGTGTTTCAATATGTGTGTTGTTAGTGTACTTTCTTAAATAAATAAAAAATAAAATAAAATCATACTTATAATATATTTAAATGTGAAAATTTGTCTGTGTGTTTGTTAGATCTTTACATTGTAACCGCTCAATGGATTTAAATGACATTTTGTATTCGGATAGCTTAAATGATAAATCTTATTTTAAAATAAAAGCAATATCAAATAATATGTCCAATTTAAAAAAATAAAAATTGTACAATGAGAAAATGTACTCATTTCTTTTCGAATATATGCTGCATTGCGACCAATTTTCACTTTAATTTTCATAACTTAACTTTTCTTTGACAATGTGTTATATTCCATTTCCATTATCCTATATTTTGTTTCTATACATTTTTATTATATATAGCTGGCTCCAGGTAAAGTAAATTTTATTTGTGTGAATAAATAAAATTGTAACATGAAAATAAACTCGATTATTACCAGGTACGTGAAGTTGTAACTGTTTCGAGTTTCAACATTGTATACGCTTTACAATTGAATTGCGAATAATATTCAAAAAGCTTTTATTTGCTGCATACAACGATAAAATGACAAACTTATTTTATTGCCAGTAGAATTCGCGGCTTAGCTCTCGCTAAAACTACCAAAAAAAAAGCTCTAAAAAAGTAGGTTTCATACAAACTTTCATCCCCTATTTTACCCTCTTATGGAATGATTTTTGAAAAATGTTAAAACACGTATTTATTTAATTGTATTGAAAAGTATTAATACCAAGTTTGAAATAATTCTGATCATAAATAATTTTTGGTTTGTATTATAGCGTGTTTTCCCATTGGAATGAGATAATCTCCCGCGGTAAAAAGTAACCTTATGTTACTCTCCAGCCCCCCAACTATCTCCACACAAAATATCACACTAGTCCGTCACTCTGTTTCGACGTGAAAGAAAGACAAACAAACAAACACTTTCACATTTATAATATTACTTAGGTACTATGGATTGACTAAATATTTTACTGATTATTTTATAAAGAATGTTAGCACTTTGAAAGTTATGTAATTGTTGTCCAATATATGTGTCACGCTTGTATATGTGAATGTTTTATACTAATTTTTTGCCCGCGGCTTCGCTCGCATAGTAAACGAGGCGGGGATTAAAGGTAGCCTGTTACCATTGCAATTTGGGATAGTATTATTATAATGTATTAATAATTTTAAGGTTTCCAAAATATATATATATATATATATATATATATATATATATATATATATATATATATATATATATATATATATATATATATATAATTAATAATCTAGTTAGTTTAAACGTTATTAGGTTACAGACAGAGAACTGTTAGAGTTTAACCTTTAGCTAAAAAGTAAACAGGGTTTCTTTTATTGTAAAATAATTTTTCTCCACTAATGTAAAAATCAAAGGATTTTTATTAAAGTAAAAATCAAAAATGCTATCTTAATATAAAGTCTTCTTCCAGTCTTCTTTTATAGGTTATAGCGATATAAAAGTTTTTGAATCCAAGAGAACAATCGAAGATAGTATTGAGATTGTTCTATAAGATAGCTTTCGTTTAATATAATGAGTGTTACAAAGTATATTTTTAAGATATTGAAGTGCCCAACTTTTTTTATTATTTTTGTATGTAAAACTTTTATTGGTTTTATTCCTTTGGCATACTACTAGGTAATTTACTCCATCACTCAACATTATATCGTAGTACCAGTGTTATATAGTACTTTTGTATTTGCTACTAGATTTTGCCCGCGACTTTTTTAGCATTATCCATTTACATGGTAGACCATGTAGATGGATAAACGACGAAGAAATCCACGAATACACATAAAAAAAAGAACATATATATATATACGGTCGAATTGAGAACCTCCTCCTTTTTGGAAGTCGGTTGATAATGCTAAAATATTCTATGTTTAAGTTCCCATGTATATCAATTTTCATGGCTTTCACTTGAATGGTGTAAAAGTTGATGTATTGCAGTACCACCTAGTGCTGACTTACATTAAAATGGATACCATGAAAACCTTTTCCATAAAAAAAATATATGTGTCAAAATTACAGAACTCAGAATTTTCGGAGAATTGCTGTTTTGCAAAACAATAATATTTACATTTTTATTTATATATGTAGATATATACCGTTGTTACAGTTAAAGAGTCAAAGTGCATTTCATAATTCTCAGAAACTCCTTATATATTCATCATAGCTCAAGACAAAGGGGAAGTAGCTAACTCAGTTACAAAGTAGAACTTCTGTGCTTTCTATTAAAACTTGGCTTGGAATAATTTAATGTTGGTGTTTAATTTTTTATAAAAAAACTAGTGTTTACTCGCGTTTCCTCTCGTATAATTTGTTAAGATATTCATAGCCTTCCTTAAACATTATTTATAAAATGCAAAACAACGTTTTGACGGCACGTTTGGCTCAGTTTGTAGTGATTCTTTACTACTTACCTTTAGTACTTTCTGTGCCAGCGGTCGCGGGTTCGAGTCCCACTGGTTGCATTCATCTGTGTGACGAGCACGAATCTTTGTACTCCAATCATAACATGTATGTGTTTAAAGTTATATATGTGTAGTGTATTAACTATCTGGTATCCATAACACAGGCCTCGTAGCTTACCATGGAACTAGATGGTGCTGTGTGCTAATGTCCCAACATATTTATTATTAAAAAAAAAAACAATGTAATAAAGTTTTACATGCATGTGATGACAATACTTCCGTATGACCGGTGGTTTCTTTATAAAGTACCTAACGCGTGTAACTTAACATAAATGATTTAAATCGTAATAACGTATATAAATTTATGTAAATCGTTAATAGATACATTTTATATAACAACAACATCAAACAATATATGAATATTATATTATAATAGTTTCCTGATGTAAATATTTGTATTGTACGCAAAATCTAGACTTCTAGTGTCCCTCGGGGCACATTTGTCTTCATGACAGTGGTCTTCCTGAGAGCTTTGTTGGTATGTTCAAGCACTAGGGATGCTCGTTAACATATAATGTTACTGCAATGGATTTTTAAAATAAAATAATTGAATTGTTATAAAACAGATTTTTATAATAATATTTTTCTGGCTACAATATTTTGTTGAAAATAATGTTATCTATACTAATATTATAAATAGGAAAGATTTGATTGTTTGTTTGTTTGCACCGAATAGGCTCCGAAACTACTGAACCGATTAAGAAGAAATTTGGTAAGATGATAGTTTGAGACCCTGGGAAGGATATAGGTAGTTTTTATCCTGGAAATCATCCCTTAAGGGGGTGAAAATGGGGATGAAAGTTTGTATGGAGAATCAACCTAGGGACGAAACCGAGCGAAGAGAGGGCGAGTCGCTAGTTTAGAAATATATTAATTTCTGCTTGTGAATTCACATTATACACACATATTGATATTAAAATTAAATTATTATTCTATATGTTGAACTAAAGTGTTCTATATGCAGGACCAAATGATAAGTCCAATCTCATTCATAAGTATGATTTATTCTTATTCTTTACGCTTTTATAATATGCACTATTTTATTCTAATATTAAAAAATTAATTTAAATGTTTGTTCTTTTTATTTATTTATTAGAAGGTTACTTATTGATATGATGAGTTAGGATCTGGATCTAAATGGTTAGCCCTTCATTTTGAGACATTTAACATAGAGAACCGCTTCAAAGGCTTTCTTGAAATTCCATCCTTAAAAAAGTAAAAGAACGAGATGGTGAAATTAAAATTGAAGACAATGTCGAGTATTAAAAAAGTTACCAAATGTAAAGCGGCGAAATTTGCTAGGTTTATATGTTAATTAAATTCACATACATTTATTTCGAAAATCGACAATGTTATACGAACAAAACAATGTTCATGTCGCGTTCCAAGGTAGCAGTAAGAGTTTTCTTATTAATTAAGTCAACAGAGTATGTTGCAACATAGTTGACATTTGGACTTTCCAAATACAATGTAATGTAAATGAATAGAAATGCCAAACGAAATTAGATGCTAGTTATCCTTTTGATTTTCTACATCAGTACCTACCTATATATATTGTGTACTACTGTTTTGTCTTAGCTCCACTCGCGTACTTTAATTTTATAAAATTACTCCGCTCTCGTAGGCCGTAGTGTAATGAACATAGCTTATCTTAAGAAATAGAATATAACATGTGAAAAGATTTTTTCGAATCGGACCACTAGATCCAGATATAAGGGCGTTATAACAAACAAACAGACACACCCTTAGCTTTATATATTAGTATAGATAAGTTAACAGCGTACAACTATAAGCTTATTTAAAAATTCTAATCTATCACAAAAAAGTGAAACATATACCGACCGACTTCAATAGGAGCGACTCAATTTGGCTGATTTTTATAAGTTTTTATTTAGTTTCACCTGTCCTGGTGTGTGTAATGGAATCTTGGAAGTTAAATTTGATCCACTTCCCAGTGTCCGATTGAGCTGAAATTTGATACAATAGTTTGATCCTCCACACAATGCATGATTACCTAAATGCCGCCATTTTTAATCCAATATGGCGGACTGTATAAAATGACAATTTATCAATTCCATAGAAACCCTTATAATATGAGCATCAAATGAAAAGGTTTGATGAGCGAAACCCAATAAGCAAAGTGATGTCATTGTAAATTCAATATGGCGGACTCCCAAACATGACGAACTACGTTTTTTTATGCACTTATATGATAAGGATATCAAATGAAAGGAATTGCTGAGAAGAATATGAATAACTAAAAAATAAACAAATAAAATAATTGTAAAAAAACATCTTTAAAAACAAACTTTTATTTAAATGCTTTAAACAGAAGAAAATAAACTTTAATTTAAATCAAACCCATCAATTTATTACATTACACAATTTATCTATACTAATATTATAAAGAGGTAGGTAGAGTTTGTTTGTTTGATTGTTTATTTGTTTGTTTGTTTGTTTGTTTGAACGCGCTAATCTCAGGATTTTTAGTCCGATTTGAAAAAAAAAAACATTTTGTGTTTTATAGCCTGTTTATTGAGGTAGATGAAAAGCTAATTTACATCACACTAAGATCTACGAGAGTGGAATATTTGTAAAAAGTTAAAGGACGCGGCCAGAACTGCGAGAAAACGCTAGTTCTATATAAAGTTCTAATTTATTTGTAATTACTTATTAGTACGAAACTTTATGTGTCCAAATCGTACTTGACTTTTGATTTAAAATGATATTGATATCCTTGAATTCCAAAACTGAAACAACTATCATGTGTATGTAATAAGTATCATATTATATTACATATCTTAGTAACAGGTAGTAATAGTGCTTTGTAACACCTGCCATCTCTGCCTGCTTAATGTGCTTTAGACAATGTATAATATGCCTTAGCTTGCATAGTTTGCAAGTCTCAAGTGAGTATCCCTATAACGTTCCTACTTAATTGCCTTAAAGCATTCTCAACATTGTGGTAGAAGAAGCTGTGTGAAATATAGTTATTAGTTATCTATAGTTTGTAGTGACCCTACTTGCTGTGCCAGCGGTCGCGGGTTCGAGTCTCGCTGGGGGCATTCATTTGTGTGATGAGCACGAATATTTGTACTCAAGTCATGGGTGTTTTATAATATGTATGTATGTACAGTTATATATGTGTAGTGTATCAACTATTTGATATCTATAACTCAAGTCTCACAGCTTACCATGGAACTAAATGGTAAAGTGTCTTAATGTCCCAACAAAAAAAAATCTATTGTAATATAGGTAGTCAAATTATACAAGGAATTGGATCGAGATATTTATTATATACTACTACCGTCATTTATTCACTAGTCATGGTAAAGAACGTAAGAAGTGCGTAAGGTGGAAGCGGATCAATATACCTGCCCATAAATATTTATGACGTCCACCCATAAGGACTTTATTGTACCCGTGACAATGGTGCTTATAATAGTACCGAAATATCTGGGTTCGAGTAAATAGTAAAATCATGGCAGATATTCCTTTCACATAACGATAGTAGTGATGTCACTAAAGATTTACGGTTTCGAATTGTTCCCTTTACATGTGAAGACATTACTTCTTGCCATATGATTCAAGGATCTAGGTCAACCGGAAATATCTTTTTTTAGTACCCGGAAGTATCTGGTTTTTGCGAGTGTCAAAATATGCGGCACAAACGGCCGTATCTTTTGTATGCGTTGACTTAGAAGTTTGATTTTTGTTCACAAATCCAAGGAATTGCAGACTTGAGTATTCAATATTAATTACAACTTGATATTTCCCCGCCTTTCTGAGAAAAAGAGTCTTGACAGACAGACAAACAGATAGATAGACAGAGAGACAAATGAAGTTATCCAATAAAGGTTTTTTTCCTCTTATGGAACCCTAAAAATGCACAGAAAATCCTTCTAGGTGTTAGCAGATATCAAGGATACCTGTCAAAAAACGTCTTTCATTTAAATTAGTGGACTAAGCAGTTATACATATTATACATATACTTGCGAGCGAAGCCGTAGGCATTAACTAGTAATTTCAAAATCGGATATCATAGTATATAGAAAATAATTTTTATCATAAGAAATTAATTTTGTACTTTGATTTACTGATAAACTCGTACGTATATGTATATTGTTTTGTTATTTAATTCATAAACATATATGACGTATTAGTCAAGATCCCGATCTATGTGGTGGCCGTGGACTCACACTCTTTTTCTAGGCGAAATAAATATTTTTAAGCCGTAAAACATATTAAGAAACACGACCCAGGGGAGTTGTCACCATAAATTTGCTCCAGGCTATTTTTAAATAAAAAAAACCTCTAGTCTGGAGATGTTTTGGTATAACAACTCTATATAATTAAATTTGTAATAAAAATATCTACATTTTGATACTTGGTTATTTCCGAAAAATACGGTCCGATACGAGCAATTAACTACT
The DNA here is from genome assembly GCA_905404265.1 of Fabriciana adippe. Lineage (NCBI taxonomy): Eukaryota > Metazoa > Arthropoda > Insecta > Lepidoptera > Nymphalidae > Fabriciana > Fabriciana adippe. Next base: position 3,840,627 of record FR989993.1, read on the forward strand.
TTAATTTACCTGTTTATACCTGGATGTCAGGTAATGTGGATTCGAAAGAGAACGTCAACCGTATGATGACATTTTCTACAAGTCTTTTACTTTCGATTGATATTAAGTTGTCACAGGAAAAAAGTTGTTGTACTTTTAAAAAAAAAATTAAAAATAGATGGCACTGATTCTGAAAGTGGTACTGACATTGACACAGAGGAAGAATATTTTTTTATTTTATTGATTCATTATATTTTATTCGATTTGTAATTTTAGTAAAATGTAAAAAAAAATATTAGAAAACATACCTCAATAAAACATTTAATTTCAAATAGATTTAAAAAAACAAAATTAGAAAAAAAATCAACGTTTTTTCATGTTTGTTTTTTTCACATAGTAAAAAAAATACAAAGACTTTTTTTCATGTTACGTCACTAAGTCCACCACATAGATCGGGATCTCCTACTATATGTTACACAATACACATTCACACTAGATAATTTATCATCACTAGATAATATTGACGTAATTCTAATTCTAATAAAATATAAATTAAATAATATTATTATTGTAAACATTCTTATCTTGCTGGTCCGTGGAAAATTAATCAATTAGTCATATAAAGTCTGGATAGTAGAAAATACGGACAACTAAAGCACTTTTATAGTACTACTTTTATGTAATATACACTTTTTAAATACATTAATATACCATGACGAAAAATGAAAACCGTTTAAAAAAATCTAAAGTAAGGAAAAGTTGACTTCATAATATGCGATTGCAAAAACAAGTGAAGCGGGTTCAATGGCCCGGTCCCTGAAGGTTTTATCTGCAAATCACTTTCGCCATAATTAACACTTGCCTTAGAGCAAAGGCCTTATATCTGTGAACACCCAATTTGTTTTTGAAAGGCATCTGAAGTCCACCAACCATTTTCCTCGCGTCGTGGACTATGGCCTGATCCCTATCGTATTGAAAGTCCGGGCCCAGATCATCTGTGGGACGTTGAAATGGGAACCACTCACAATCTGCAAAGAAATTGTAATGTAATTAGCACGAACAAAATACATCTACAATGACGTCCACAAGTATATAAATAAATAAATAAATATGTTGGGACATTAACACACAGCACCATTTAGTTCCATGGTAAGCTACGAGGCTTGTGTTATGGATACCAAATAGTTGATACTACACATATATAACTCTAAATACATACATATTATAAATATATATACTCTTCCTTTTTTGAAATTGGTATAAAATTCCAGGACCGTGATACTTAAGATCGGTTTCACATACGTAAATATACTTGAAGATTAGTTTCTTTATAGAAAACATTGTTCTGTTTATTTTGAAACTATAAGCTTTTCTTTCATAGGATCAAAAGTCAAAAGTAAAGAAACTTGACCGATTTTTCTAATACGTTTGTAGGTTAAAGGGTATATTTCTGAAGGACCACCTATATAAATATAACGCTTCAAGTAGTTTTTTAGGGTATCAATATAGAGCGAGTATGAAAAAAGGCATTTCCACATTTCTTCGAGAAGAATATCAATAAGGTGTGGATATTTGTTGATTTGAGAAAAAAAGCTTTTTAATCAACTTGAAAAAAGAAAGTACCTACTCAAACGTAATTTTTTTTGTGTATAATGAAATAATTTTAATAATTGTTTTTTTGGGATATCTACACATAAATTTAAAAAAAAAAGCTTCTCTTTAAAGTTAAAATAATTGTAGTTTAAAGTGATTCGAAAATCTGTATATTTTTTTAGTAAAACGTATCTAGTTTTAACGCTTAGTACGGAATAAATAGACTACATATACCTATATGTAGTCTATACTGTATATGTTCTTCATCAATAAAGGGCCTATCTAATGTCATATAGTCTTCCTCAATAAAGGGCATATCTAATGTAAATGAATTATTCAAATCGGATTAGTAGTTCCCGAGATTAGCGCGTTTAAACAAACAAACAAACAAACAAACAAACTGCTTCTTTACAACATTAGTATAGATTTAAAAAGTATTTATTTTATTGAAGGTCATCTTGCTCCTTTGTCCTATATTCCTCCCCAAGATTTAGCTTATTCATAGCTGTTTATCTTTTAATACCATATAATACTGAGTATTATATAGTGCTCATAGTTACATTTGGTTATAATATTCGACTATTGTTTTGAACTACAACAGCTTAACTGCGCATACGTGAATAAAATATCCATTAGGGTTAGTTTATTGTATGGTGTTTCCAGTCTTGTATTGTAGAGAGCCTTTCATTGTTCGAGTACATATAGTTATGTATAGAATGACAAGATTCAGTAACACGTCAATATTGGGGCTCAAGTTTTCGTATTCGGAATATTATTGAAAAAACACAAACCCGCTTTGTGAAATAGCACTTTGAAATCTGAAAGTTTTTTTTTTGTTTTATTTTTAGTTATATATTTGAATGACATATCTATTTTTTAGGTTTTATGCTAACTGACCTGTTGAATAGTTATGAAAATTGATAAGTTACATATAATAAAATTGTAACTGAGTAGAATCTGTACATTATTTTTTTTGTAAAATCTTATTGAAGTAGTCATTACAATCGATACAGAGCCCAAATCTATAGTTTTTACAATTTTTGTCTGTCTGTCTGTCTGTATGGGAATGCATCACGAGAAAACCACTGGATAGATTTTGATGAAATTTAGTATGATGATAACCGGTTTTCCGGGTCAACATATAGAATACTTTTTACTGTGGGAAAATATGTCATATCTGAGAAATCTGTACTAACCGTCAAATCATATCTAGGGACGAACCTGAGTGAAGCGATGATAAATCGCTAGTAAAAATATAAAAAGAATAACATTTGATTTTCATTTTCCAATACATTTGTAAAATAGTATACTAAAATTTGAAACTAACATGAAGGTAATAATGCAATAATAATATAATACGTATAAATATTATTTTTGAAATAATACCAAATATATTTTGTCATAAAATAAAACTCGTAAATATTATATATATTATTTACAGTCAATAAAAAAATTCCTATAATTTTCCGTTCCAAGTATATAAGGAAGTCGACTATCACGCTGCATAATGATGCTATGGTAGGAACATTTAATACCTAGGCATCGCACGAGCTAGGCGCGTGGCTTTTATCTAGCTAGAGTCCCCACGACGTGGTAGCACTTAATAATTGCTAGACTGTATAAATAGTGTATATTAATTATTAAAGAACTAGCAACTCACCCTCGCTCCGCTCGGGTTCGTCCCTAGTTACGTTTCACGTTTAGCTCAGAGATAAGATATTTTCCCACAGTAAAAAGTACCCTATATGTTGACCCGGATAACCAGCTAACACCATACCAAATTTCATCAAAATCTGCCCAGTGGTTTTCCCATGATGCGGTAACAGACAGACAGACAGACAGACAAAAATTCTAAAAACTATAGATTTGGATTCCGTATCGATAGTAAAGCCTATTTCAATAAGATTTTCCAAAAAATATTTAATTTAGAGATTCAGCTTAGTTACAATTTTATTATATGTATAGATTATTGAATGAAAAATGATATGACAATACTATGTAATTATTTTACTACTATGTAATCATTTAATTTTTTAGGAAAACAAGAAGAATAAATGTTACAATTCCGAAAGCTTTTCAAAAAAGGTTATAAAATACTAGCGGTTCATCCTCGCTTCGCTTGAGTTCGTTTCTAGATACGTTTTAACGGTTAGTATGGAATAGACTATATATTATATTACTGGTCCGCTCCGTTGAGTAATAGTATGATGATATATATCATATAGCCTGCCTCAATAAACGGGCTATCTAATGCAAAAAGAAATTTTCAAATCAGATTAGTAGTTCCTGAGATAAGCGCGTTCAAATAAACCGAAAAACTCTGCCTCTCTATATATAAATAAAGAAGTATAGATAAATAAAAGAATTTAGGTCTTTAAAAATGTCCTAAAAATGAAATTTATTTGGTGACCGTATGCTCATGGGTACCTAATTGATGCACATTCTGTCTCGATGTCATGGCCGTAGATATAAGATAATATACAGCGTTGAATGTGAATGTTGATGATATCTAATTTTCCATTATGACATACAATTGGTGCTATTTAAAGATACAAAAATTCTGCTTCTATTATAAATATCCTTAATATCCTTATTGTATATATTTGATTAAGCTTAAAGTTCTAAATTGTACCCAACCAAAATAAGGTTGTTAAAAATAAATAAAAAAATACATAATATTACGTACCTATTAGTGTTAGCTTTTGGTCGCGTGGTGTCTGAGGCGAGGATCCAAGGTAGTCTATATCGATTCCCAGAATGCAATTTTTGTCTTTGTAAAATTATACCGAAATCTGTTCAGTGGTTTAATCTTGAAAAGGTGATAGACGGAGTTGCTTTCACATTTATAGTTTATTCTAGCAATTCACTCTCGTTCGCTCGGGTTTGTTCCTAGGTACGTTTTAACGGTTAGTATGGAATAGATTAAAAATAAAGAAAATTATCTAATATATTTAAACGAGCAATTCTTGCATATTTATTTATTTATACCGGCGATCTCGGAAACGGCTCTAACGATTTCGCTGAAATTTGGTATGTGGGGGCTTTCGGGGGCGAAAAATCGATCTAGATCAGTCTCATGTCTGGGAAAACGCATGTTTTCGAGTTTTCATGCAGTTTTCTTTTGCATTATTCTACGCAGAATATGCTCGGTAATTTCTTACACTCAGACATAAGCATTGTGGTCCTGTGACCAAGGTGCAAGATTAACAAATTCAATAATCAAGTTTTTATTTATTTATTTATTTATTTAATCCTTTATTACACCAAAAAAAAAACAGAAGTACAATTTGAGAATAATACATTACTTTACAAATATAAATTTCAGTGTAAAGGCGGCCTTATCACTTAAAGTGATATCTTCCAGGCAACCTATATTAACAAGAAACTCGTAGGTTAGCATGGATAAGGGTTGGTGCAAAAAAAAAAACAATATAACATACTTACTTAAACGGTACATACTATAAATTACACACAAGTTTACATAAATATCAATAAAGAGTTACATATATAAATATATAGTATAATATATATGTTTAAACAATATACGTATATATTCTACGATAGACTTACATAAACGGGGCTTACATAAATATACATAGACTTACAAAGATAAATAGTAGTCTTTAAGACGACGTTTAAAAACTTGCACAGATTTTGCTTGGCGAATATTGTGTGGTAAAGCATTCCATAATATTACAGCTTTGATTGTAAACGAGTCACCATAGCTTTGTGTTCGACTGACGGGCAATGCTAATTTATTGTCGGTTTGTGATCTAAGGTTTAGAGAATGGCCAGAACCAAGGAAATTAAACCTTGTTTTAAGATAAGGAGGAGTGTGGGAGTGAAAAAGGATTGTGTATAGGAGGGTAAGGATATGCAAGTTACGACGCTGTCTCACTGTGAGCCATTTGAGTTGAGCTCGATATTGAGAAATGTGATCAAATTTTCTCAAACCGAAAACAAATCGGATTGCCATATTTTGTAAGCGTTCCAGTTTATTGAGGTGAATCTGCGACAAGTCGGAATAGCAAGTATCTGCATAATCGAGTAAGGGAAGGAGAAGGGATTGTGCTAGGGATACTTTGGTTTTTATTGGTAGAAATTTCTTCCACCTCCTCAAACGACCAATTACAGCGAAGAACTTCCTACTTACCTTAGTAGTTTTTAGTTCGTTTTATCTAAAAATTACCATAAAACAAAAAAGAACACCGAGCGAAGCTCGGTCGCCAGGTACTATCCCTTACTCTAGAAATGATTGATTCCCCATACAAACTTCAACCCCCCTTTTCACCCCATTAGAGGATGATGATGATATGGACTAGTAACTTGCCCTCGTTTTGCTCTGACGCGTAGATACCACGCTGTATCATAAGGATATGATTACTAACACCATGCCGCATTCCTAATGTTAGTGTTAGTGCCTAAATATTTCGTGTAATAAAGGAATCCCATATAGGTATTTTGGGAATTTTAAGGTTATTCCTAAAAACAGGAAAGATTCGTTTCATTTTCTTATAATTTTTGTCTTCTAAATTCTAGGTAGTTTTGGAGATTAGGAGGATAAGGTTTATATTGTGGTGATTAAATGAAAGAAATAATGCTTAAAATTACGACGAAGTTTGCTTAAAAGCAAAGTACTAAATCTTACATTCGCTATGGGCTCAATTGTGAACTATCTGCTATATTTATTTGGGAGAACCTTCATTTTCAACCATTAAATTAAGAGAATCAATAGTAAACTGGCCAATTTTTTTCCAAAAAAGGTTTTTGAATTAAACAAAGGAACAATTTGTGATCCGTCTTTTTGGCAGTTACAATGCTAACAAAATACAATGACATAAGAGTCAAATTAATATTTCATATATTTCGATGTAAGGTTGCCTGGAAGAGATCGCCTTAGCGATGAGGCCGCCTGTCTTCTTTAATATATATGTCATGTACATTTTTTGGTGTGCAATAAAGAATATTTGATTTTTTTTGACGTAGGGGATAAAAACAAAACGACATATGAAGAGATTTAACATTACACGCTGTTTATGGAAAACAATAATCTAAACACATAACTTTTCCATATCTATGAGTAAAGTCCGAAGTTCAGATATCAATATTATTTAATCACAACAGAGAACTATTGTATTTCTGCAATGTAAAGTATTATAACCCTTATTGTTTACATAATAAAAAGTAGTCATTTAGGATGCTAATATAATGCGCATATTACGTCAGTGTGGTGTCGCAGATTAGACTTTGTTCTATCCGTCATCGCTATGTATATATAAAACAATATGGTAGTGAATTATTAATTTATGTAAGGATGTTCAAATGTAAATATAGGTAAACTAGCGACTTACCCTCGCTTCGCTCGGGTGTGTTTATTTTTTTGTGCTAGACCCTAATTCTTTTTCTAAAATAAATGCAGCCTAAGTTACTCTTTATAATATCAGCTATCTGCCAGTGAAAGACAGACAGACATACACACAAAAAGTTCAATAATTGTGTTTTTCTTATAAGTACCGTATATAATAATTCCATATGCATTTAGTATAAAGCTGTTATTTTGACATTACAAACAGACATCAATTTTATTTATCTGTATAGATTAATTATTAAGTATACATATAATAAAAAAGTAACAAAGTCAAATCTGCCCATGAAATATTTTTTAAAAGCTATGTCTGTTACGTATTGTGTACGGAATACAGACCACAAAACAATTATTGTTGAAATTTTTGTGTTTGTCTGTATGTAAAAGCTTAAAAGTTATATAAAGGAAAAAAAATTATGAAATTTAATAATCATTTATCAGTATTTTTATTTTTTTTATACAAGACGGTTCTTTTAATTATCGTTATAATTAATTCACTCTGTTCTTTTTCAATAACTTGATAAAGTAAAAAAAAATTTTTGGGTGAAGTACTGATGGTATAATGATAGTAATAACGTCAAAACAGTACGTATTTAAAAAGAAAAAATGTTATTTATTTTATTTCTTATTATAAAGACCTTATTATATTTTTATTTTATACTTCTTATAAGGGAAATACCTTGAAATGAAAACTTTTTAAAATAAAAATCTTAATAAAATAAAATTTAGACCCTAGTTCGGATGGCGTACGATAGATAGTTTCAGAATAAATAAATAGCGCATGTGACGTCAGTGTTTATTTTGCCTCTGCTTTACATAGAGCGTGTTTTTATTTTCAATTAGTTTATTGTTATCAAGTGATTGATAAATCTATTTAAAATATTATGAATGTATAACGCTTTGACGTCAAAATGAGGGTAATTTAAAATAATATTTTTTAAAATCTAATCGTGTTTTTTTTTCGATACATTAATTCGTTGACAATATAATGGTATATGTAAATGTAACTAGCGAGTGAAGTCTCAGGAAGCAGTTGATATATTATAATGTTTTATTTATTTCTATGTTATATTTTATTTATTTCTATGTTTTATCTATTTAATTTAACTTTAATTAATGCGGCAAGCCTGCAGCTACGAATTAATAATTATTTTTTTAATTATACAGACTTTAACAAGACTAATGATATTTTAAATAAAACTATCTCTTCGGATTTTTTCGCGAATTTATTTTGATTTTTGGTTCCCGACGTTTCGAATGCTTTACAGCAATCATGGTCACGGGAGAGACTAAGGTTTTAGACATCTTAAAGGCGTCATATACTTGTTACAGACAGTACTTTTATTTAAAATATCAAATACTCGCGTAAATCTAAGAATATATTAAAACTAATGATGCTTAGGATTTAACAATAGCCTTGAGATCGTTTCAAAAGTCCATGTATAAAGATACTCTCAAACCGGCGTTTTCCGGGAAAACTGTATCGTGACAGTTCAATAATGTAGGCTTTCGTATGAAACCTTTCACGCGATACCCTGCCGTCATCGGATGTAGCTATGCAAAATTACATAAAAGCGGTCCCAGCAGGGTAGCCTTATATAGCACGTCTATTGCATTATACAATTGTTTATTTATGTAAATTACCTATATATTACAAATTATTTAAGATTTAATAAAATAACTCGTAGTAAATCATTGTTAATGGATGGTTATATGGATTCTGCAAATGTGTCTTTATGATGGATACACTTTTTATTTTTATTGGGAAACCTTTTTATTTCAAAAATATTTAAATCTATAAATGAACTAGTGACATACCCTCACTCTGCTCGGGTTCGTCCCTACATACGTTTTAACGTTTAGTATAGATTTCTCAGAGATAAGATATTTTCCCGCAGTAAAAAGTACCCTATATGTTCACCCGGATAATATCATCATACCAAATTTCATTAAGGTCCAATGGTTTTCTCGTGATGCAGTCATAGACAGACAGACACAAAAATTCTCAAAACTATAAATTCGGCCTCTATGTCGATAATAATGACTATTTCAATAAGATTTTCCAAAAAATATTTAATGTATAGATTCGACTCAATTACAATTTCATTACATGTATAGATAAACTATATAATATGTTTGTTTTGGTACGTATGTATGTATGTATATAGCTATATACATATAAGTTGAAGCAGACCATGAAAGATATGGATGGTCAGTATGAAAGAGGATCTATGTGTGAAAGGTGGAGAAAGAAGTGCCGGTTCCACGTAGAATGAGACAGGGAGACAAAAAAAATTTGGTAATTTTTTGTGCGTATTGTTTTCGCATGACTTCATTTATCACGTGGTGAGGTCGGTCACCTCGTGTCGAGAGTTAAAAGATTTAATTGCAATGAAACCACTTGCAGTTGATGACGCACTTCAGAATTTTTATTGCGATATTGACTTTAAATCGAATCGACTTTAAAATAAAACGATTCACCAAATGACATTCTTACGTGTGCGTCAACAGCAGACTACCAATAATATTTTAAATTGCATTTTTGGTATATGTTTTATCTTTTTTAGTTGTATTCAACTGAATGATGTGAAACTTTGCTAAGTTTTCTGATTAGATTATAACTTCTTTATCATCGAGGTAGAGCATACTGCATTATTTAAAAAAAAATCTTATTGCTACTGTGTATATGTAAAAAGTTTGATGGGATTACGTAGTTGCAATTTTTTATTTTAAAACGAATATTCATTTCTTTATATTCTTCAAGCAGAAATGCTTCCCCTTTCATTTATCAGTTTTTTGCTTCACTTGCGAAATACATATTTAATATTTTAAACATTATCAAATTCAGACGTTTAACATTAATTATATTTTGTCTATTATACGAAACTACTAGAAATATTTATCAGTGGACACATAGTCACTGCTTTTAAATGATAAAAAAATATAATATAAACAATATATTTTTACCCAAAAGCCAATGGTATAATAATCATAGTACCAAATGGTACGAGAATATTTTAGGGTAGATTCTTGAGGCACTACAGAAAATTTTGTAATTGTCTTTGAAGGACCCCTAAATAAGATAGTCGAGGTATGGCTGACGGGTAGTGGCATCATAGCAACCCTTGACATTTTTTTTACTGGAAATTTTTTTATTAAAAAAAATGAGGCGTTTTGAAATTTTTTATTCTTAAGTTAGATATTTAAGGAGTTAAAAAATTAAAAAGCCAGACCAATCAGTCGGGTCTAAACTGTTGCAAAATGGTTTTTTAAACGAATGAAAAAAATGTTCTTGAGGCAGTTTGGTATTTTTTCAGAGTAATACGAGTATAGGTATTTAAAAACAAATAATCCCAAAAACCAGATTAATTTGGTGGATTTTTTTTACCTGCTGATGGAAAAAAAATCATAATAGATAAAAGATAACTAAAGAAAAATTGTTTTGATATATAATACAGAAGATAATAATAGTTCTTTAAATATAATATATAAACACCGTATTATTTATGTATAATGTTTTTGTTGTTTTGTTAGAACATTCTAACTAGATTTACCTACCTATGTTTTGTAGTATAATATTTACATATTTATAGAATATTTTCTTGAAAACAAAAACAATCATATGATGCAGCATACGTGTTTTTAAGGCTGACTACTGAAAAAATTGATTTGTGCCGGAACTAATATTTATATCGGGTTTAATGGTTACGGATTTAGTTCCGTCTATAAATCTTCTAGAAAAGCCATAAAGTAGAGAAGGGTGCGTCATTCCATCCTTTCGTTCTACTCCTATAAGAATTTTAGTTTAAACAAAAACGTATTTCAAGTTTCTTTTAGTACGAGAAAATATTCGAAAGATATTATGTACTCGGAATAATAATTCGAAAATGTAACGTACCATATCAAATAGTATTAAAAAATAGTTCTTTATAAACCCGTAAATACTATAACGAAAAAATGTTTTACATCAGAAAGAGACTATCTGATGCCATGACTCACATATATTACACCTTCATCGGGAAAATATTATTGAATATATTATTTTCTTGCTAATTTAATTCTGCATATAGCGAGTTTATTTATTTAAGAAATAAGTTAGTTTACATTTCAATTTCGAGTTTCATTGCATTTTGTATGCAGCCCAATGTGCAAATACACGTCACAAACAAACGGAAGTTGTATAAACAGCTAATTTAACGCTTGGTTTTCTAAATATACAGTTGACTTTGTGTAGATACTAGATATTTTCGTGTTTTAATGTCTAAAGATTTTAATAAGAATCCTATTTTGTGTTTAATTAAATTCATTATGATATTTAGTTTGTATTCAGCCCTTATCAACGTCCCACTGCTGGGCACGGGCCTCCCTTCAATACGAGGGGGATCAGGCCGTAGTCCACCACACTGGCCAAGTGCGGGTTGGCGGACTTCACATGTTTTTCGAAAACTTGCTAGGTTCTCTCAGACATGCAGGTTTCCTCACGATGTTTTCCTTTACCGTAAGGCAAGTGGTAATCATGTCAGACATGATTCGCACATGAAAATATCAGAGGTACGAGACCTGGGATTTGAACCCGCTTCACTCGGTTTCCCAAGCGAGCGCGTTACCACTGGGCTACCTCTGCTATTTAGTTACTTTACATACTTTTATTTAAGTTTGATAAAAAATAATACTTATGTTTTAAGTATTCCTTAATTAATAATAACTTCTATATACAATTATACAATTTCTCTTACGAATTCTTTCTCGTATAGTATAATAGCAATAAAAAGTTTTCAGTCTTCAGTATGAATATCTCTTTTTAAACTAATCAATTCTCAATCTCTACCATGTCTCCATTCTATACGACATTGGCGACGTAAATTGTGACCAAATGGCACGCCATAGAACAAAAAACATTGAAAATAGCAATAAAAGCTTTTCTTAATAGGAATTCCTTATTCACTTTGAAAAAAAGACGTTGACACTTAGCCCTACAAAGTTGGAGCGTCTAGCTCCATGACAATTACTTAAACTGTTATAGCAAACACGTTTATATAGTTTCTTTATAATAATTTATTGTTTTAAAAATATTTGTACTAAATAATAAGATAAACCTTAAGATTATGAGCAGACATAAAATTAGGACTATATTTCATTACAGAGTTACGTTTTCTTTGAAAATACTTTGAAAGCCTTATTATATCAATTTTTTTAGAGTTTTTCACACCTCCGATGTTCCATTATTGTTGTTTGGCTACGGAACCCTAATATTTGTGCCATTTTGTGGTTTTAAATAGCTTCTCCATGTTGATAGAGCATATACTAGTATGGTTAATTTCATTTAAGCACAAACAAATAAAAACTAAAGGACATATGCCACTTTTTTCCGTGGATATAACATTATTGTCCTGCTAGAGAGGCATTAATAATTTCTCACTTTTGATTTCTAGTTATTACATATATTTTATTAATTCGGTGTAGTGTAAAATATTATATTAATACTAAATTGTATTCTTTGAAAATCTTTACTAGTCTGATTGATATAGGTTTAAATCACACTGACACATGGCTTACATGCGAAAATTGCTTGTCTCAGTTAGGTGCTGACACAGATCTATAAATCACGTAATTTAGTGCAAATTTATGCAATTGAAACGTTGTTTCATATTAAGATTTTAAAATAAGATAGGTGTATTATTTAAAAAACATTTTACATATATTGTTTATAAAAGATGATTTTTTCCAGATTTTTTTTAACAGAATCTTATGATTGTTAGTAATAAAGTAAATAGAAATATTCTAAGTTTCATTTTAATATTGCTGATCATAAAAATCGAAAATATATGGGAATGACACAATATGATTCTAAGATGGACGATTAAAATCATTTCAATACAAAAAAAAAAGATCTATTCGTAAGCAAATGTAGAATGTTATATTATTCAAGCTTTCTGATTTGTAATACTTATTAATTAGTAGTGTATTTTTATTTGCTTATGAATATTGTTATTTAAAAAATGGAACACTTCTGCCATAAAACAGCGATAAAAAGAGTATCATTTGTTAAGGGCCAACTAACGCGCATGTTCGTAGACATTTTTACTGTCTACATCGCAAGGAAGAGCGTAGAGATAACGGATAACGGGGTTTTAAGTAACTCTTACATAAATAAGCATAAGTATAAAACGCTATTAGAGTTTGTCAAATATAATTAAATAAAAATAATTTTATCAAATGCTTAAGCTAGCAAGATACTGTTCAAACTAAATTATTTGCGTTTAGATTATCATATTATAACACATTTATTTATTTTATTTACGCATCATGAAATTGTATTTAATAAAATTAAAGATAAAACAAGATTTGGATAAAGAATGACAATATATTCAATGTACAGTGTACATATATCTATTAAATATTTTTTCACTAGCGATTCACCCTCGCTTCGCTCAGGTTCGTCCCTAGCTTGGATATAGTAAAATGGATATAGTATGTTATCCTTAAGATATAGACATATGGCATCGCGGACTTTTTTGTAGACCTTTTTAAGGTGTACAATACTGCAGTACATTATTTTGATCTATCTCGTAGAATTCGCCAGCGTTTGCAATGTAAGTGCAAAAAAATGTGTTTATTTACGACATCACATTAGAAACCTCTAAAATTATTAATGTTTCTCTATTATATTATGCATGTATTATACATATAAACCGTCCTCTTGCATTACTCTATCTATTAAAAAACCCCGCATCAAAATCCGTTGCGTAGTTTTAAAGATCTAAGCATATATAGGGACAGACAGCGGGAAGCGACTTTGTTTTATACTATGTAGTAAAGAAGCCCTTCACATGTGAGAAGTTCAAAATGTACCTTCTTCAATTCGTTGAAATTTATCTTTTATGACGGATCATAAAACAATTTATTAGGCACCTATTTGCTTAGGTGTTTAGAATTCAAATAAATATTTGGAACTTGTATTGTTTGTTTATTTAATATTAGTTTCTTTATATCTCAGGTATAAAATGTATATTTGCTTTGTAGTATGTTAAAAGCATTCATTGAATGAGCAAATACTCATACTAGTGACTCATCCTCACTTCGCTCGGGTTCGTCCCTAGGTACGTTTTAACGGTTAGTGATTCCCATACAAAATAAACAGTTCAGAACTTTTTGATTTTCCAGCTGTTTTTTTTTGTTTTTGTTATTTTTTTTATATTTAAACCACCCCTGACATACCCCCAACAAAACAAAAAAAGAATTATTCAAATCGGCCCAACCGTTTTTGAGTTTTAGCGAGACTAACGAACAGCAATTGATTTTTATATATATAGATTTTTTTCTAAACGCTATATTTTAACATTTAGCCAAATGTCATAGAAATTTTTATACCAGGCCTAATTTAAAGAATATTTTGAATTTTACAGAAAAACTTTGGGCTTTGTTGTTTTTTTTTATTTATAAGAAGCGAACAAAGCAAAAAATATTGTACGCAAAATATGTACGTACTATTTACGTGAGAAGTGATACAATTATTATGATATGCCCGTGCAATTAGTTTAAGTGATGTAAATTATCAGCCTCGACGATGCTATATGTTAAATAAAAATCCGCAAACTTTTCGACATATTTATCTACCACAAACAAACCTTGCATTGGATAGAACTCTATTATGAATGTTGAACTACCACAAAGACTTGCTCGGATTTTTTCAAAGAAGTCCTCTTAAAATTGGGTGGGACTATATACTATAACTGTATATTATATTTTTAGTTTATTAAGACTTACTTCCATCCTTCTTACGTTTTAGTATAGTATTATATGATCCGTGCTACGTACTTCACCTTCGTTACATAAGAAACTCCTGTATAAGGCGCCGTAGTTCTGAAGTCAGCAGGTTTCGGCTATTATCGTTCAATGACTCAGTAAATGAACAGCCAGAATTTTATCGCTGTCTCTATATTGTCTATACCTTTAAAGCACCTGAACTAATCTCAATAACTTTAGTTCTGGGAAGTTAATAATTTATTGCGGGAAATTTTAACATTCTTTAAGTTTTTACACATGTAAAGCGTGAATACGATTAATTTCGACTTTATGTTATTTGTTATTTTGTTGTATATAATCTAACTAAAGAGCTCATATGCGATATGTCGCTGTTAATATAGAAAATTTAAATCATCGCCATTTTTTCTCAATCTTGCGGTGCGCAATGAAACTGGTATAATATATTAATATGTGAAACCTAAGAATTTGGTTTTTGGTCATCTGATCACGGATGGAGCCGCGGTTAATGCTAGTTTTAAAATATTTTGCATAATTATAATATGTCATGTGACATGTCAAAATACGTTATATTTAATTTTTTTAGTTTCTACAATAGATATAGATTATAGAAAATCAATCTTACATTCTATATATAGTAAGATTAGACACAACGGTATAACAACACAAAGGTCATTGACTTTGATAAAGCTAATAATGGCAATGTGCTTCACGCTCAACTAATTTATTTAAATAAACCATGGCAGGACTACCGAAAATTTAAAAAGAACATCCATGTTCATAACAACAAATCGTTCAAACATTTTAAAATTATTACTATTATAATATTAGGTATACCATGTGTGGTATTAAGTTACCTGTTATATATCGTAATATTTGTTTTTGGCATGTTGCGGCATTATTTTACTAATTAAAATAGCGTGTTATTGGCGTTGCTTGCCGCAAGCAAAATATTAAATAAATTTTAATTATGAATACGTTATACTAGCGACTTATCCTCGCGTCGCTTGAGTGCGGGTATTGGACTGAAAAACAATAATTCATGGGATTCAAGACCAACTAGACGCTGGTTCGATGAAGTCAAAGCAGTTGCGGACAGTTTGTGGACTATAATAGCTTGGAGTGGAGTTCTGTGGGGACAGTTGGCTGAGGAAAGGTGTTGACAGTTAGATAAGTATCAAAATATGTTAAAGAAAAATGTGAAAATTGGAAATATCGGAATAAAGGTTATAATTATAGTGAAAAACCATAGAGAAACTACCACTGAGGTAAACGACAACAACTATTCATACTGTGTAAGCCTGTTACATACGTTGTCTAGAAGAGTACCGCTAACGCCGGCCACCGTCACGAGTCGCCACTACACGTGTATGTGACTCTAATATCGATCACTATTGTTTCATAGTGTTAAGTTTAGATGTAATTTTTCTATTTTAAATAATTTTAATTAAAGTATTAAGTAATAACTTTGGTTTTTTGAGTCCTCTAGCTGTTTTAAAGGTATCAGCCCCAAACTGACAAACCTTTGCTATACTGCGATACACAGCAATAAGCTCAGAAGTCTGACCTATTATTGTTTCTATCTTTATATTGGCTAGCCAGCTATTTGAACCAATAATATATAGCTATTTGAATACAACTTACATGTTGCATTCAGCCCTTTTTAACGTCCCACTGCTGGGCACGGGCCTGTCTTTTGAAAACCTGCTAGGTTCTCTCAGACATGCAGGTTTGATCACAATGTTTTCCTTCACCGTTAAGAGAAGTGGTAATCATGTGGGAAATGATTCGCACATGAAAATATCAGAGGTGCGAGACCCGGGATTGGAACTCGCTTCACTCGGTTTCCCAAGCGAGCGCGTTACCACTGGCCTACCACTGCCTAATTTACATATTACTACTACTTAAATGGTAAAAACTATGTACCTAACAATATATTGTGTAGTGATAAGAACCTTTTGTACAAAATTCGGGCTCGTACTTATTTCATTCTTTATCTTATCTTTGCTGATTCAAAGCAAATTATTATGTATCATTTTTTTTAACCTTTTGTAAGGTATTTTATATAAACAATATTGAACTTTCAAGGATAAAATGTGTAATAAGCTTAAGTAGATTAATTTTTCTATATAAGAATGTTGGATTTTTTTATTACGTAGCGGGATAAAGATTGTGAGATCTTAATTTTATAAAGAATTCAAATAAAGTCAAGTAAAGGCACTTTGCCTCATCATATTTTTAATATATTTTAGAATTAATAATGTCGCACGAAATATTTCTAGTCAGCTTATTGGATAGCTAATGTTTGTCTCGGTTAAAAGTTTTTCTCATAGGAAAAACTAGTAAGTCTCAATGTCAGGTATTAAACACAAAATTAATATTGTTTGTTATAAACTTACCTCTAACTTTAACTTTATTGAGGGTTTTAAAGTTAATCTACTTTATTATTAAAAATACTTATTTTTTCTCTTAACTTAGTAGACCAGTAGTAGCTTCTTTTAGTGGATTAAAAAAGCTTTCATAATAAGCTGTAATTAGAAGTAGAAAAAAATTCTATAACACAGCATCTATTTTTGCAATAATCAGAAAGATTGTACTGAAGGTATAGTGTGCAGCTTAACCAAAATTCTCTCGATTAAAAATTGAACCTACGACTTACGAATATGACAAAATTAGACAAATCTCGTGCGCCACTACAAGTCAAAATTTTAAGTTGACAGTACATAAATAATATTTATATTTTTTATTTTCATATTATATATTTTTATTTTTATTAATTTGAAAGTAAATGGAAAAAAACCTATAAATATTGGTTATCAGGTGCATGAATAATGCTTCATTAAATACCGATGATTAATTGGCCTTGGGAATTATGAATATCAAGCGTATAATAATTGTAATACATTATTATTTTTGGAAGTGAAATAATTATTTTTAAGGAAAGAAATATTAGGAATTGCAAAAGTGTAGTAAGCGGTGACCAATCGCTATACTAGACTAACCTAACGCAAGAGACTTTGTATTACACTAATGCTTAACATTTATATTTAAATACTATAGAGTACAGCTAGGTATTTAATACTTATGAAAATTTAAAATCAAAGTTTAAGATCAAAGTTTTAACGTTTCACACAAAGTATAAAAGTTTCACAACGCTTTTGTTTGAACTCTGACTATTGAAAGATTCTTGACACCAAAACAGTTATTTTTCACTCACTGTGGCCTCGAATCCACATGGACATTGGACATTTAATTGCATACAAAAACTTCACATACGAACAACTTCATATACGAAGTGTACGTATTATCATATTAATTCCTAAGTAAAAGACCAAAAAGTCAAAAAAGTTACAGAATATTTACTTATTCAGATTTGGTTATTACACCATATTGCTAAATGTCGATATAATTCCCACATAGCTAAATCATGGTATAAATTTGTTTTCGATGATTGATACTTATTTTAGATAAAAGGAAAAAGCCCTACAAAGCGAGATATTCACAGAAATATTGGCATATTTACCACTGATTTTCCCCCGGAGTCTTTGAACATAAATATTCGTATTATTGTCAATATTTTTCATGAAAAAGTGGGCAATTTTCTCCAAGCGGAAAACATGAAATTTAATAAAGTGTTTGTAATAAAAAGAGTGTTATATACATGAAATCTACCAGGTAAAATATTTTGCATATTATTCACTCGTATTCAAAATATTTTTGTCACAAAATGTCACAAAAAATAATTTGCTATGGAATGTATAACATACTAGCGACTCACCCTTGCTTCGTTTCGGGTTCGTCCTTAGACAAAAACACATCTATCCCACGGGAACCGTACATTTTTCCGGGATGACAAATGACAATAGCCTTTCTCAGTTAACGTACCTACTATCTAATGCAAAAAGAATTTTTCAAATCGGAATAGTAGTTCCTGAGATTAGCGCGTTCAACCAAACAAACAAACAAACAAACAAACTCTTTAGCTTTATAATATTAGAATAGATATGCAAAATATTTTTGTCACAAAATGTTACAAAAAATAATTTGCTATGGAAAGTATAACATATTACGTCATAGTAATCATTAGCAAAAAAAGTTCATAAAAATGTAATGAACATACGATTGCAATTATCATAAAAATACGATAAACGATATAACGTTACATTAAACTTAATCAAAATTAGGCCAGGTCACTAAAATATATCACGCCATGATCCACAAAGTGACGTGTACTTAGTATAAAAAAATAATATTATTGTATACGAGTACATACGCAGTTGTGACGTAGCTAAAATATTACACACCTTATCAAATAAATAAATCTTATTTACTTTATAGTCTTTACTGTGTGTTTAATAATAATCTATCAATAACAACTTCATAAAGTATTGTATACTTTATGTTCCTGTCAAATTTTAATTGGAAGTTATAGCATGATTTTGCTAGAATCGGTACTTAATTGAGTGGTACTTTATTTGGTACTTGGAATACGCATAGGATACGAAATTTCCTAATATCCCCCAGGATCTCCATTTTGTCAGGATAAAAAGTGCCAACTTATCCTTTGATACATCCTTATCTTTGGAACACAAAATATATTACTATGTAACTATGTAAGAAGATCTTGATTATCCGTTGGCTTATAGTCGCATGAAAGGACATACCATACAATGCACTAAATAATAGTAGTGAATTTATAATATTAGTAAGGAAATAAATATATTTATACTGAAAAGAATAAATATATAATATAAATATGTTGGGACATTAACACAGCACCATCTAGTTCCATGGTAAGCTACGAGGCTTGTGCTATGTATACCAGATAGTTGATACAGTGCACATACATACATATTATAAATATAAACAACCATGACTGGAGTGCAAACATTCGTGCTCATCACACAAATTAATGCCGCTAGCAGGACTCGAACCCGCGACCGCTGGCAGAGCAAGTAGGGTCACTACAAACTGAGCCAAACGTGGCGTCGAAAGACGATGAGATAAAATCTTTTACATTATTTTGACTTAGACAATTGCAAGAAACAACAATCTCAATACTGAATTGTAATTTTTGTAGATGTTATATTCTAGCTTTATTATTATAATAATGCGAGAAGCTTCTAATAAAGGGTTCAGGTCATTAGTTGTAAACGCTACATGGTATTACATTACTTGTATTTAATCACAGATTGACGCAAGAGATATTTTGTTTCCATTTCATAAGAACCTATTTGACTCGTGAACAATAAGCTATATGAGGCCAAATTATATATATCGAAGTACAATTATATAAGCGTTATTTATAGGCATTCAATACACTAATTTATATCATTTTAGAACATAAAGTTAATATTAATAGATATTTTATCAGTTTGAGATAGGTTTACATAACTTTATATAATAAGTCGGTCCCTTTAATGTCTGTCTGCTGGGCCGACCACGTGTAATGCGTGGGAAATAAGACTATAATCCACCACGCTGGCAAAATGCTATTTAACGTACTTCACACGTTTTTGAAAGGATGATCTATTAGGATGTTTCCTCTCAACATAGTAGGTAGTGGTAGGATCGAAAAGTATTCGCATATAAAAAATCTCAGAGGTGCGAAATTTATTGTTATGTACCTGCTTTATTTGTTACTTTAAGCCAGCGCTCTATCAATGGGGTACGCTTTTTCTGAACTTAGTAGGTAAACATATATATTGCAGTAATAATGTTTAAAATTTTATGCTTTAAGTACACGTAAGTTATAAAAGAACGATTTCTAAAGATCTACCACTAAAAACTCTTTATAGAAATAATAAATTACCAACAGAAATGTTACTGAAATTGAAGATTTATTTTAGTACAAAGTGCACATAATAGAAGCAAAAATTGAAATTTTTTGAAGAGTTCCAAGCAGTTACGAACAAAAAAATAGTTATCATTTTTAGTGCAAATGCGGTTTTACATATAGTATTTGATCATTAACATTTAACAACAAGTACCTATTAAAAAAAACAATAATATAACGGTTTCTATTCCAATTGCTAGTCAAATTCGTTTAGAAACCAAGATTCTCCTTTAATTACAATAAAAATCAATGCATTTCTGGTCATAATCAGATACAGGTGGTACTGCTTATCTCTAGCATATAATATCTACAAAGCAAACGCGTTTGTATGTACACATAATAACAAAGTAAATAATGTTAAACTTGATTAAATGTTACATAAACGTACATTACGTTTAGTAGACTAAAAAATTAAGTCATCAGTTTTAATATTTGTTTTCTCATGTATGATAGAAAAAAATATTTAAATAATCAAATTATTTCAAATGCTAAATTATTGTATGGCTTATTTTTTACTTTATTTAATGGCAAAATGTATGATGGTCCATGAATTTCTATTTAAGTAATTTTTAACTACTCTCAAAATTTTCTAAGTAATTTTAAGCGATGGAATCTCAATATTTTTTTAAATTAAAACAAAAAAGAATCTTTTTTTACGTAAATGCATTTCTCAATGTCAAAAAAGAATCCTATTAAGTTATATCCCTTTTAACGTTTAGTATAGATTTCTCAGAGATGAGATATTTTCCCGCAGTAAAAAGTATATGTTGACCCGGATAGCCAGCTATAATCATACCAAATTTCATAAAAATCTGTCCAGTGGTTTTCGAGAACGGTCCACGAGAACGTGATGCAGTCACAGACAGACAAACATTCTAAAAATTATAGATTCGGTCTCTGTGTCAATAGTAATGACCATTTCAATAAGATTTTCCAAAAAATATTTAATGTACAGATTCGACTCAGAATTTTATAAGCCCTCGGTGCGCAGTAATAACAATATGTAATTTTAATACATATGTAAGGATTTACCTGTCCAAGCATATTGTTTATCACAAGCAAATAACATGTTCTGTTTGAATCATATCATGTGCAAATAATGTGAAGGTAAGTGGAGATTCCGTTTAGATATCGTTATGAAATTGGTACAATATTAGTAAGTAAAGATAATATTGTATTCAACAATTTTTAACGTCCTACTGCTGAATACAGGCCTCCCTTCAGTTCTAACACCATAGTTAAGGCAGTGGAAGCGCGCGTTTGGGTAACTAAGTTAAACAGGTTCAAATCCCGGGTCTTGCACTTCTGATATTCTCACGTGCGAATCATTTTCAACATGATTACCTTAAAGTGTGAAAGAAAAAACAGATATAAATTGTTTTGTCTAATACCTAAGCTAACAAATTCAACTTAGTGGAGTTGATTAACACCTTTTTTATTATTTGAATAGTATGTCTTCCTAGATTTGCTTTAAAATTTTATATTATTACAAGGGTCAATAAAATAATTATTTTCTTAAATGGAGGACATTTTTTTAGTTGACAAAAAATATAACGTTTAAGTATAAAAATATAGGTTATTATTTGACCTGTTTGAAAGCGATTACTATGGTTAATTAAATGTAATGCAGCTATTTTTTTTCTTTTTTTAAGGCAAAGAGTAAATGATGCAAGTATACTGGCAATAAAGTTTTCAAGTCTGTTAAATGTCATATAAGATAAAACACTTCTATACTCTACTTAAGCATTAACTTAATACAGTTAATTTAATATGACAAACAAAATTTGTTGCAAAAACTAAAAAACAAAAACCAACCTATTCCACGGGAACCGTACATTTTTCCGGGATAAAAAGTAGCCTATGTATTATTCCAGACTATATCTATCTCTGTGCCAAATTTCATTCAGATCCGTTCAGCTGTTCTGGCGTGAAAGGGTAACAAACATACATCCATACTCACAAACTTTCACATTTATAATATTAGTATAGATTCCGAGTTGCATGACAGAGAACGTCGCCAGGCTACAAAGCTTAAATAGTAGTAATTAATCTAAAAGAAATAAGGAAAAATAAATATGTGGAATACTCTCAAAACGCCCTTTCAAAGCTTCATAGTTTTAAATCTCATAAGTTTTAATAAAGTTTAAAAAAATAAAGGTTAAAGAGAAAATAATATACCAGAGATGTATTTCTTTTTTAGCTTTTGTGTAATATAAATACTATTTAAAAATCTGCTTTCTACTCTGCTACGTTCTCCAACTGTTTTGAGCTACGCTGGTGTGGTGTAGTGTAGTAATTTCTGGTTTGTACTGCTTTATTATTATTTGAAAATGAAAACTAAAGCAATGTAATAGGAAACATATTACTTTCAAGTAATAGACACACATGTATTATTGAATGAAGGCCTGAAATCTCTCATTTTTGAGACTAAAAACTATTTTAAGTAATAATACTAGTAATAATTATAAAGTAAATAAAAAAAGTGTTTTAAGTAATAATAATAATAATAGTAATAATATTTTGCTAAATGTCCGCCTCCAGATTGCAAAATTTGAAATTTAACCTATAATATAGTGCAGAAAAGATAATAATACGGTCACTATCGTATTCGTGATAATAGTGAGGTTAAGAAAGTAAGGATCATGCTACAGATCATTATTAATTACTTACTTCATACGACTTCAAGATATCAATGAAATAACTTCTAGATTATGATACATAGAAGTGTTTATATTAAGTAGTTATATAATATTATGTATGTATATGGATAATTTTATGGGTTTATGTATGCATGACACATACATAAGTATATAATTCACGTGTCGTTCTAGTGTTATAAATCACAATACCCTACTTATGTAAGAATATGTCCAGTACTTGATCTTATGGGATAATGTTAATTACTTAATAGAAATGCATGCATGTATTGCATGCATGATGTAAATTATTGTTTGTTGCTTAAATTTTTTAGCTTGCTGCCTTTTTGCTTAGATATTGACTAAGCAGTTAGAACAAGCCATTTTAAGTGCCATATGGATGATGGACGTCTCTCAAACGAACTACTAAGATGTGGAACACCCTTCCAGCATCCGTGTTTCCTGCCAAGTATAATATAAGTATCTTCAAGGCAAGAGTGAATAGGCATCTTCTAGGCAAGCGCGCTCCAACCTACACCTCATCAATGCTTCCCAGCGTTGATTGTCGTCAAGCGCAAGCCTATCTAACAATAAAAAAATATACGTGGCAATTTTTTTAGCGACAGCGTATATAATCTTTGATGATAGCCTTACATGTTGCTCTTTGGCTTAGTATGTATGCAAAAGATCACGTCATCTATAACTTTGTTGCTATGTCAAAGAAAGATAAGCACACGTACTTTAATATTAGAAAAAATGATAATTTTAAAAGTACACGAATAATAAATCAAAAAAATAGATCTAATAATATTTTTATAGGTCATATTTAAATATGTTAAAAAATAAGTCTAAAATAAATTTTCACAATAAATAGTTACCCATTTAGATAAACATAAAAAGAAATACATACAAAGCGAAGATAACAGAATGAGTATAATCAAGTTAAAATGAGTATAAGTATGAAAACATTATTTTGCCAGACATTCGAGATGAAATGAAACACATGAAACAAATATTTACTTAGTAAACAAGTGCTTACTTCAAGTATTATAGCTGGTATACAAATACAATTTTAGGATGACTACATCGGTTACTTCTGAAAGGCTAACATTTATATATTATAAATATTTAATATTTATTCGCACCTTTTTCATAAGACGTCACTTAGCTTTTATATGTACATAAAAAGCCATGTAATAAATATTATTTTTTCCTTGAAATGAAATTTTATAAGTAGGTACTTACGTAACTTTTATTTTCTTTTAAAGGCAATACATTGAGGTAGAGAAATTGTGTCTAAGCATCATGTATATAGAATAAATATATAAATTTATAATCCATTATCTATATATACATAAAATGCTTTGTCCTGACTGACTGATCGATCAACGCACAGCCAAAACTGCTGGTCGTAGAAACGTGAAATTTGGAAGACATATTCTTTATACAATGTAGGCATCCGCTAAGAAAGGATTTTTCAAAATTCATCCCCTAAGGGGGTAAAATAGGGGATACAAGATTGTATGAAACTCTGTCATTCTTAATGCGAAATGCACGGAAATTAGTATTTAGCTTTAAGATAAAAAATTAGAAATATATGTATTAGACTTTTTTGAAATTTATCCCTTAAAAGAGTAAAAGGGGGTGATAAAGTTTATATGGGCAAACAATTATTTATGATCAGAATTACTTAAAACTTGGTATTAATGCTCTCCAATACTATTAAATAAATACATATTTTAGCATTTTTTGAAATTCATCCCATAAGGCTGTCAAATAGGGGATGAAAGTTTGTATGAAACTGTAATTGATGCACGGAAAATGGTATTTACTTTTAAAATGAAAACTAAAACAATACAAATATCTTTTTTTTTCGAAATTCATCCCTTAAAAGGGTAAAAGGGTGTTGTGCTATTTATATCAGGAAAAAAATGTTTATGATCAGAATTACTTGAAACTTTGTATTAATGCTCTTCAATACAACTAAATAAACAAGTATTGTAGATTTTTTTAATTCAGCCCCTAAGTGGGTAAAAGTGGGCGGTGAAGTTTGAGTTGTTGAATATATTTAAATAGAGTGACATTGCTCAAGTTCTCTGTAAGTGCACACTTAATGTGTGGGGTATAAAGTAGAGAACGGAAATTATTCCGAATCCAAAGGAAAATTATGTATAACTTTTCGGCTAGCCACAGCAGCGACACTTATAACAGACCTAGAGCGCGAAAGAGAGAGAATCTAACTAGAGAGTATCCTGCTATCTATATCCTCCTTATAAAGGTTGGCAAATCTGCAATAAAAAAGTCGCCTAAGCTATGTAACGGGATTAGACTGTGAGTAATTCATTAAACATTATAGTGGCCACTGTGTTTGCTGGATGTGGGATATCAGAATTCATACCTGGAATACCACTGATAACTTCTAACTATGCCTTTGATTTTAATTTATTGTAATTTCTACTTAAAGCTTGCTTTGCAATAACCTATTGTATAAAAAAGTCATTTATATAAAAAGTTTGATCGCGGGCGAAGCCGCGGGTTCTGCTAGTATAAAATAAATAAGTTACTTAATTCATTTAATTTCTTATTTTAAAAGTACTTCTTTGTTTAGGGCTTACTTTACTATTATTAATATTTGATTAAAGTTTAGGGAAGTAATGGTAAGTTTAAGCAAAACTAACACGACGTTTTCAATTGTTTATTTTCTTGTCTAATCTATTTGCTAATTGAGACACGCGCGTGCATAGTGCAAAGTTTATACTCACACAGTCACATCGTTTATTTACTGATAAAATGCGTCATACAGACGCGTGTAGAGTCATATATAAAAAGGAGCGACCCATTTAACTCCATACAGTAAAACAATTCTGGTGCAGTATAGTCTCTCTAACGGCTATCATTGAAATTCGATTTGATTTCACCATTGTAGTACCAGCTTAATTTGAAGTCAACTTTGAAAATTTTCAAACTTCATTGTTTGAGTTGAAAGCTTTACACTTGATAAATTCAACGTTATTCTAAAAAAATGGATAAGAGGCAACTTATCGGAAGTGCGACTCGCTATATCGCCGGGCGTCATGCAGTCCAGACGGTGTATTGGAGACGTGCAGGCGACGACGCTAAGGGGCTAGTGAAGACCACCAAGATGACCTTTTTTGGCAAGAATGAAGGTGTTAATAAAGTCGATACAGCGGAAATGTTTGCCAGAGTACGGGATAGATACGCGTAATCAATAGTGCAATCTCTTTTAATTATATCTGTGATAGCTATATTTATTTATAGTAATTAGTTAGTAATAATTGTATAGCCTCAATGTTAGAATATATGAGTGATAGGTACTAAGCGTGTAAAGGTATAATTCTGCTCTTTTAATACTTGAGTGACTGAAGAGGCTTATGTATTTATTATAATACTTATTGCTTTGAGTATTACTATAACGTTATACTGTCTGTTGTTATTGAGATATTTGTGACACAAAATCCTGTTATGTACAAATAAAAAATATTACTACAATATAACATGGTTTCAATTTCTTCTGTTTGTTTTTATACAGCTTATTATTTTTAAGGAAACAATAATAGTATGTTAGTATATTTAAAGATCAATGTAGTATTTTAATGTCTTTTTATATTGTAAAAGTTTTTTTTTTCGATGCAATTTACAATTAAACAAAACTTAATTGGAATATTTTAAGAATTATTAAGGCACTAGTTCAATAAAATGTCTAATATTAATAGTATTCAGTTCGAAAATATATAGAACATATCGTACGTACCACTATGTTGTTCTCTGAATTCCATAGCTTACTTGCAGTCTTAAAGCATGCATTCATAAATTATGTTAAACAGTGAAATTGTATTTAT
Organism: Fabriciana adippe; assembly: GCA_905404265.1. Lineage (NCBI taxonomy): Eukaryota > Metazoa > Arthropoda > Insecta > Lepidoptera > Nymphalidae > Fabriciana > Fabriciana adippe. Next base: position 3,867,660 of record FR989993.1, read on the forward strand.
TATATTTGATGCTGACAAGATTCGAATCAGCAAACTTCGATAATGTACTCACAAATCAACAAATGTAGTGAAAATTTAGGTTTACATGTATTTTTTAATGCTGAATCATAAATTTTTTTTTTCCAAATATAAAAAAATATTTTTTGGGGTAGATAGTTAACATCCTATTCTAAGGCTAATTGAATATACACACAAAATTTCATAAGAATTGGTCAAGCCGTTTCGGAGGAGTTTTGTTACAAACACTGTGACACGAGAATTTTACATATTAGATAGGCCAAGTCGCAAATTTCAAAAACAAATTGCTATTATACCTATAAAAGCAAATAAGTTATTGGTAGGTAATATTATAAATACTGTACAGTGTACAATAATAATTTTAATTCAAAATTTCGACTAGTTATTAGCGTAATTTACATAATCCACAATGTAAATATTTGTGGCTGACTCACATTTATAAACATTAAATATTTAAAATAAATACATAAACTATACATAACAATTTTTACACAATATATAAATATATATAAATTCACACACCTTACACACATACACCTATCTAATAGTAAATAAATAATATTAAATAAAAAATAAACAAAATATGCATATACATCTATTATGCTTTGAATTGAGCCTAACGGACAGATGGTCGAGGTGATGTAATACCGATCTTTCCTCCCGCGCACCGCACCTCAGTGTTTACCGTTAGCGGCGCGCGCGCATCAGCTGACAATCTTTTCTAGTTAAAAGTTATAACTCCAAGCAGTCGCAATCCGCACGCTAGACGAGAGACCCGTACCACTCGCTTACTCGCCATTCCTAGCTTACGTACCTAATTTTTATAAGCTTCGTAATTTAATGTATTTCACTTCTACTATCTTTGTGCTTTCGTTCTTTCTGTCGTGTAAACTGTATGAACTTTCTATCCGCTTTGCTCTTTCTCCTTCTATCTTCTTGTGGGTGTAAATTAGTGTAATAAAGACTGTGAATTGTACATAGACTTTTAATTAATTTCTCGTATAAAAATACACTAACAACGACACAGACTAACCAACCCCACAGTGGTGACCCCAGTTGAACATTAAAATGAGCAGTGACGACGGTGCAACGGCAGGGTCTGGAACCTCTGCGAGAACTCCACGTGTTCGCCAACGTGTTAAGCAATGTGAGCGGGTTTCAACGGACCGAGATGTGTCGACGGAGTTATTTCGTGTCGGCGTACGTGTACCGCCATTTTGGATTGAAAAACCTAATATTTGGTTTGCACAAATTGAAGCGCAATTTAACTTAGCACGGATAACAGATGACAACACAAAATTTTATTACGTTCTGGCGCATTTGGACGAGCAATATTCTGCAACGGTCGAGGATATAATTGAAAATCCACCCTCTACTGGCAAGTACGAAAAGCTTAAATCAGAGCTTATTAAGCGTGTTTCTATATCGAGACAAAAGAAGGTGAAACAATTATTACAATCTGAGGAATTGGGAGATCGAAAACCTTCACAGTTTTTGCGACGCTTACAACAATTAGCAGGACCGAATATGCCTGACGAGTTTATTATGGATGTATGGACTAGTCGTTTACCAAATAATTTACAGACCATTATCGCTTCGCAACCTAATATGGCTCTTCAAGATTTAGCCGAATTAGCGGACAGGGTACATGATATAGCACCTAGCCAGCCTCAATTGGCAGTAGCATCGATTTCAAGGTTAGAATCGGCGATGGATGTCATGGCGCGTCAAATAACGGCATTGACGAAGCAAGTGAGTGAGCTGACTACCCAGAACTTCGATCGTGCGCGTCCAAGGCATAGGCAAAGGCCACGTCAGCGCAGTCATTCCAGTTCAAGGAGATCACATTCTAACTTTAGGAAGTTTCCAATATGCTGGTATCACTACAAATTCGGCAATAACGCGACTAGATGTACCTTACCATGCGATTATAAGTCGGGAAACGAGACGGGCAGTCGGTGATGGCGGCTGACGATTGCCCTCCGTCTTCTAATACTGGTCGCCTGTTTGTGACAGATGTGAGTTCGAAAGTGCAATTTTTAATTGATACAGGAAGTGATGTGAGTGTTTTTCCTCGTAACGCAATGCAACAACGACGTGCAAAAATGGATTACCAGTTGTGTGCGGCAAATGGTACTACGATCAACACGTATGGTTATGTACAACTTAATTTAAATTTAGGCTTACGTAGAGAATTTATGTGGCGTTTTGTAGTTGCAGATGTATCTAAAGCAATTATTGGCGTAGATTTTTTATCTTATTTTAATTTAGTTGTAGATATTCGCAATAAACGCTTAATAGATAATACAACTAATCTGTGTACTGTAGCCATGATTTCTAGTAGTGTAGATAGTTTAGTGTCTAGCGTTAAGATCATGACTTGCGATAATAAATATAATGATATACTTTCAGAATTTTCTGAGATCACTCGACCAGCTGGCCCAGTACGCATCATAAAACACAACATCACACACCACATTCGCACCACACCAGGTCCACCAGTAGCTTGTTCACCAAGACGTCTCGCTCCAGATAAGCTAAGGATAGCTAAGGCTGAGTTTGAAGCCATGTTGGCTAATGGCACAGCTCGACCTTCAGAGAGCTCCTGGTCGTCGCCTCTTCACCTAGCCCCTAAAAAGGACAACAGCTGGCGTCCTTGCGGTGACTATAGGATGCTCAATGCTAGGACAATTCCTGACAAATATCCTATTAGGCATATCCAGGACTTTGCTCATAGCCTATCTGAATGTAGCATATTTTCTACGGTTGACTTAGTTAAAGCATATAACCAGTTACCAGTTTCTGAGCAGGATATCCCGAAAACCGCTATAACTACACCCTTTGGACTCTTCGAATTCCCATATATGACGTTTGGTCTACGGAACGCCGCTCAGACCTTCCAAAGGTTTATAGATGAAGTGACACGTGGTTTAGATTTTTGTTACCCATATCTCGATGACATATTAGTATTTTCGAAGGATGAGTCACAACATCAGGACCATCTTCGTCAACTCTTCACGAGGTTAAAAGACTATGGCATTTTAATAAATACCTCTAAGTGTCAATTTGGAGTAACTGAAGTCACTTTTCTAGGCTACCATATTTCACAAGCCGGCACTAAACCTTTGGAGAGTAAAGTAGAGGCAATAAAAAATTACCCCGTACCTAAGACGGCTAGACAGCTTAGGAGATTTTTAGGTATGGTTAATTTCTATAGGAGGTTTATACCTCAAGCAGCTCATATTCAAGCCCCTTTAAATGCCCTGTTAACAGGTTCTGTGAAAGCTTCTCAGACTGTAGACATATGCGGGGATTCGTTAAAAGCATTCGAAAAATGCAAAGATAGTTTGTGCAATGCAGCTATGTTAGCACACCCTGATACTAACGCAAAACTAAGCCTTGTAACCGACGCTTCAGATTTCGCCATTGGTAGCGTTTTGCAACAGTTAAAGGATGGTAACTGGCAACCTTTAGCTTACTTTTCTCGTAAGTTGAGCCCATCGCAAAGGAAATACTCGCCCTACGATAGAGAACTTTTAGCAATTTACGAGAGTATAAAATACTTTAGACACTGGCTAGAGGCAACAAGCTTCACTATTTATACTGACCACAAACCCTTATGCTATGCGTTTAGTGAGCGTAAGAATAATTGCTCGCCGCGTCAATATAGATATCTCGACTACATATCTCAATTTTCTACAGATATATGTCACATTTCTGGCAAGGATAACGTAGTCGCAGACACATTATCACGCATCGAAGAGTTACAGATCCCTGTAGATTTCAAAGTGTTAGCTCAGGCTCAAAACTCTGACAGCGAACTTAATAAATACCTAAAAGAAGATTCTTCTCTGCGTATTGAAAGGATGACAATCCCAGGTAGTCGCACTTATCTGTACTGCGATGTCAGTACAACGACACCTAGGCCTTTCATACCTCAATCATTACGCAAACAAGTTTTTGATAGCCTGCATTCATTAAGCCATCCCGGCGCTAATGCTAGTGCTAAACTCGTAGCACAACGCTACGTATGGCCACAGATGAAGAAGCAGTGTCGCGAGTGGGCTAGGGCATGTTTGGAGTGCCAACGTGCGAAGGTGAATCGACACGTGTCGTCTCCTCTTGGCACGCACGATATACCGAAGGCGCGTTTCAAATATGTGCACCTAGACCTCATCGGACCATTACCCCCATCTGCCGAGTATCGGTACTGCTTAACAGCCGTCGATCGTTTTACACGATGGGCCGAAGCTGTACCTCTTACCGATATTACGGCGGAGTCTGTAGCCAAAGCATTTTTATCTGCATGGGTTGCACGTTTTGGTTGCCCTACAGACATTGTCACTGATCGTGGTAGGCAGTTTGAGTCCACGCTATTTCAGCAGCTTTCGAAGTCTATTGGCTTTCGACATCGTAAAACAACTGCTTACCATCCTCAGTGCAATGGTCTAGTCGAACGATTCCATCGACAATTAAAAGCAGCAATAATGTGCCATGCTGATTGTAGATGGTCAGAATCACTACCATTTATACTCCTTGGAATACGAAGTTCCTTCAAGGAGGACTTACAGTGTTCCTCAGCAGAGCTCGTTTATGGAGAACCTTTACGTCTTCCAGGCGATTTCTTTGATCAGAGCATTGACAAGTGTACAACTGATATAACAGATTTTTCTTCCCGTATCAGAACATTTGCCAATCACTTAAAACCAGTCCCAGTTAGACATCACACAAATAATAATAAAATTTTTATATACAAAGACCTCTCATCATGTTCACACGTATTTTTACGCGAAGATTCTCTTCGAGGTGCACTTCAAGCAGCATATACTGGCCCGCATGAAGTAATCGAAAGAGATTCGAAAGTTTTTAAAATCCGTATAAAAGGTAAAGATGTCACAGTATCGATAGACCGTATTAAACCAGCCTACATACTGTCAGACAAAAACGTTACACCTAATAAAACTTTCGATGATAAAAATGTTATCATCACTCCAATATTAAAAACTACTCGATCGGGTCGTCAAGTTAGATTTCCAGACTACTTTCGCCCGTGAACGGTCTCTGGAGGGGAGTGATGTGGCTGACTCACATTTATAAACATTAAATATTTAAAATAAATACATAAACTATACATAACAATTTTTACACAATATATAAATATATATAAATTCACACACCTTACACACATACACCTATCTAATAGTAAATAAATAATATTAAATAAAAAATAAACAAAATATGCATATACATCTATTATGCTTTGAATTGAGCCTAACGGACAGATGGTCGAGGTGATGTAATACCGATCTTTCCTCCCGCGCACCGCACCTCAGTGTTTACCGTTAGCGGCGCGCGCGCATCAGCTGACAATCTTTTCTAGTTAAAAGTTATAACTCCAAGCAGTCGCAATCCGCACGCTAGACGAGAGACCCGTACCACTCGCTTACTCGCCATTCCTAGCTTACGTACCTAATTTTTATAAGCTTCGTAATTTAATGTATTTCACTTCTACTATCTTTGTGCTTTCGTTCTTTCTGTCGTGTAAACTGTATGAACTTTCTATCCGCTTTGCTCTTTCTCCTTCTATCTTCTTGTGGGTGTAAATTAGTGTAATAAAGACTGTGAATTGTACATAGACTTTTAATTAATTTCTCGTATAAAAATACACTAACAACGACACAGACTAACCAACCCCACATATTAAATACCGTAAAACAATGTTTGAATGTCATCCAGTGAATGTTTAAATAGATTTTGAGTTTATAGAAAATTGTGACAATCTTACTCAAATATTGTATATTCTCGCAAGTTGATGGTTTATGTGTTTTGCAAACAGCTGTGCACAAGTTTGTGTTTGCTGAGACAATAGTCTTGGATAGAATATAGATCATTCACTGTTATAAGAATAACGCTGAATTCAGAAATCTACGGCGTGTTATTGTTGAACTAAGTCCTTTTTGACCGATTTCAGAAAAGGAGGAGTTCCGAGCTTATAAAATATGAAATCGAAATATTAGAACTTAGAAGAAAATCTTAGACAATTTCTTTGTCATGATTAATTTTTTTATTAATAGTTAATATTGCAAGAGCTTTTTCATGTAAATTTTAACAAAATAACTTCTTTGGGAGCTGAATTTTTAAAATTCTACCCTTATCCATATCGAAAATCAAGGGTCTTAAAAGTGCTCTAAGTTGCTTTAAGAAAAGGATAGTACGGCCGTGCCTGTCTTGTTTGCTCGACTTGGCTAGGGCACTATCGTGCTCCCAGATTAAGTATATTTTAATAGTAAATATTTAACAAGTAACTAGCTACTTTATGCAGCCACGCCGCTTGTGTATTTCTGTCGTACAGCTGTGATTTTATAGCTCATAAAATTCACAGCGCTCTGTGCATAACGAGAGTTAAAACTGTATCTTAGCATCTATTTAACCGATGGAAGTATATTTTGAATGTTCATTTTGTAAATTCAGCCCTTTTTAACGTCCCACTGTTGGGCACGGGCGTTCAGTAAGAGGGGAATCTGGCCATAGTCCACCACGCTGGCCAAGTACATATAATTTTTAAACAAAAATTTATTATAATAATATTTATCATTAAAACAATGAGACAAAAAAATGTAAAATCTATCCTTATACATGTTAGGTACGACTATTTTTTCTTAAAATTTATGTTTCTTACAGTTTTATTTGCCAGTCATGCTTACCTTTGTACTACCTAATAATTATCCTATAGTTTCCAGTCATCGGTTTAATTTAGGGATATATAATAATAACAATTTTCCTTAATATATGACCTATTATGTATATACTTGCTACATATACTATATAGTATCTATGTATTTACGTACGCCATTTAACGTCCCACTGCTGGGCATGGGCTTCCCTTTTATGCGAGGGGGATCAGGCCATAGTCCACCAGGCTGGCCAAGTGCTGTTTGGTGGACTTCACATGTTTTTCGAAAACTTGCTAGGTTCTCTCAGACACGCAGTTTTCCTCATTATGTTTTACTTTATTGTAAGACAAGTGATAATCGTGTTGGAAATGATTCGCACATATGAATATCAGACGTGGGAGACCCGGAATTTGAACCCGCTTCAGTCGGTTTCTCAAGCAAGCGCATTACCACTGGGCTACCACTGTCTATTATATATATTTACAATATATTTAGGTAAGTAGTGATTATTTTTGAATTATATACTGATAGTAGTTTCTGATTTTGTCACTACCACTTTCGAATGATATCGTTCAACAGTTTTCTAACGCTTAAAACAATAACTGTACTTCTGAAGAGGGAAAGAAATAGGATTTTCCATCAGGAAATAACTATTTACCGTAATATTATTATAAACATTGATAACATTATTATGAATATTATTTTACTAATATTATAAATGCGAAAGTTTGTGAGAATGTATGGATATCTCGATGTATAGATTTATGGATATTTGTTACTCTTTTACGCAAAAACTACTGAATAGATTTTATTGAAACTTTACAATAATATAGCTTATACATCAGAATAACATATAAGCTATTTTTTATCCCGGAGAAATATACGGTTCCCGTTGGATAGATTTATTTTTTATTTTTCTAGAGGCAAAACCGAGCGAAACGAGGGAGTGTACATATATTGGGTATATTTTGTACTAAGATAAGGTTTTGGTTTATTTTTACTTTATAGGTGTCTTTTATCCGAAAATACTGAGCGAAGCTTGGTCGCCCGGATACTTAAGTAAAAATGCTTGATATATTCTGTAGTTTAAATATTGTGAAATTTAATGTTTGCAAAAAGCTATTTTAAAAATAAACAATATTGCTGTATGTAATAGCAGATCCGGTAGGCAAACCTAGTTCTGTCACAGATCTCAGGTCAAAGTTTTAAAAATAAAGATCTCGGTAAAGATAGTCCACCAACCGGGCCGAAGTATAGTTACATCAAGTCAATTCAAGTGACATACATAAAAAGAAATTTATCAAAATTGATCAAAACGTTTAGAGTTTAGACGGAGAAGAATGACAAACATAAGCACACGGCTTTGTATATATTATAACTAGTGTCTATAACCTTCACAGACAATCCTTCTTTCTATTGGTGAAAACTGGATAAAAATCCGTACGGATTCTTTTTGGAATTAGCCCGAACAAACCCAACTCAACGGGGAAAATCTTTATGTAGTAAAGTCAAAAGGATTTCCATACATAATCTTATCCACACGTAGGAACTCTATTTTCACTCGATAAACATCCTAGATATTCGAGCCAAATATTACGTGATTCTAATTTACATCAAAATCCATCTAATAGTTTTGGCATAGTAACAGAACTTTCTTACAACTATTCCTCATCCCGAGAAGATTTCAGATCTGTCACTTGGATGAATAATTTTAGTTTAATCTGTAGTAAGTTATTTCGAATTTCTAATTTGAAATCATCTATAGAATTACGCTTTCTGAAAAGCAAATCTTATTATATTTAGATTAATACATGCATCACAAAGATGTATATTTTAATTATGAAGACATGATTAAAATCGACGCCTACTATTCGTAATATGTAATTGGATTATCCATTTTTGTTGCGTAGGCTGGCATCAATTTAAGAGTATTGGGCTGATATCATTATAATAACATATTAATTACTTATGATGAATGAAAACCTCCCTTTCTTTATATATTTATAAAAAAATATATATTATTGCTATTTATACATCTATACATATAATAAAATTCAAACTGAGCCGAATCTGTACATCAAATATTTTTTATTAGAAAATCTTATTGAAATAGACATTATTATCAATACAGAGGCCGAATCTATAGTTTTTAGAATTTTTATCATTCTGTCTGTCTTGGAATGCATCACAAGAAAACCACTGGACAGATTTTGATGAAATTTGGTATGATGATAGATTCGGGTCATCATATAGGATACTTTTTACTGCTGGAAAATATGTCATCTCTGAGAAATCTATACTAAACGTCAAAACGTAATCAGGGACGAACCCGAGCGGAACGATGGTGAGTCGCTAGTAATATAATAAAATAGTAAGAAAGCGAAATCTGTATCGGAAAATTCTATCGGATTGTGTACAGAATATAGACCCCAATAAGAACCCTTGAAAATGTGTTAATTTTTAACCCTGTAACTAATAGTTTTGTGTGACAAATCAATCAAGTTTTTGTAAGAACAGCCCGACAGAACCAGTTATTTTAATTTTGCATAGGAATAAGATTATTTCCTGTCATAAAAAGTATCCTTAATGTTAACGTGAGTAATAAGTTATCATTATAGAAAAATTGTTCAAATCCGTTCAGTACTTAAAAAGCAAACAGATGTATGGATAACCAGACAGACAAAAATTTCAATAACTATTGTTTTGGGGTCTATAATATTCGGTACACAATATATAACAGCTATCGTTTTAAAAAAAATACTTCATGTACAGATTTCACTTTGTTACTACCTATTGCATTATATGTGTAGATATGAAATTGTAATCTATTACCAAAATTTTTTCAGAACAGAAAGAAGCAATAACGTCATAATTGAATAATATGAAAGTCAATATGAGTCTAATAAATAATGTACGTTGGTAGACGTGACATACGATGTTTCATTCTGTTTAATATCCCACATAGTAACTGGATATTTTAATAATATAGCGAAAACGGTGCTCCCTTTGTGATTTATACATCGAACTTCCATCACTCTTTCTTGAGCGTGAAACAATGTATCCAAACATAAAAATATCAGGCCCATTTATTTGAAGAATGACACTGTAATTAAAATGTGTAAGCTTGTATGTGTGTGTATGGTTGTGTTTTTATGTTTGTTATTTATGAGTTTATTAGAAAATGCTTTTACGTATGCCACCTGCATACATATAGGTGGTTATGTGGGAATACCGGAAATCCAATGGAAATGGGAGGTTATCTGCCTCCCCATCATCGACAACCTTGGGGTTGCTCTCACCGTTCGGCGGTCATTCTTATGACCAAGAGTAGCCTGTAGGCTAGGGTAAACCGTGTACGGTTTACCTCCCGCACAATGAGGTAGGTCACCTTCCAAACGCGTCTCTTGGTTTCACGCTCGGCTGAGTTGCCGGATGCTTCTACCCAGAACAATAAAAAATATACATAAGTAAGTAGGGCAAAAACTAGTTGTTGATATTCACTTAATATCATTCATCCTGTTAACAGCTTTTTGCTGTTTTATGTTATTCATCTTAGCTATTATTTATTTTAATTAGTGTAGCAGATCCAATGTTACAGATAAAGCTCTTTTATAACGCGGTTCTAATAAATGGGAAGTCTGGTCAGGAAAAAACAGCCGCAGGAAAACCAATAACTTTTCATATTTATCTTGTTTCACTGTTTAATCAAACTGGATATAATTGAATAAAGTAATGAGGATCTGGAACATTTAAGCAGAATCAGGAAATGCTACGCTTGCATAATGTTAAGTAAATTCTTTATACTACGAATGTAACCACATTATTTACTCTGATAGCTTTCATTTGCCATGATTAAATTAATTAATCATGATGTTATTTGGAATACTATAGCAAAATCCATACAAAACATGAAGCTAATTTTATTAACTAAAAATGTATGTTTGTATGTATTTAGCCCTTTTTAACGTCCCACTGCTGGGCACGGACCTCCCTTCAATACGAGGGAAATCAGGCCATAGTCCGCCACGCTGGCCAAGTGTGGATTGGCGGACTTCACATGTCTTTTGAAAACTTGCTAGGTTTTCTCAGACATGCAGGTTTCCTCACAATGTTTTCCTTCACCGTAAGGCAAGTGGTAATCATGTCAGAAATGATTCGCACATGAAAATATCAGAGGTGCGAGACCCAGGATTTGAACCCGCTTCACTCGGTTTTCTAAGTGAGCGCGTTACCACTGGGCTACCACTACCTTAACTAAAAATAGGTATAAAATTTGCAGTGTTTTAATTTATTACTTTTCATTAGTTTGTATTTCAATTATATTAAAAATACTTGGAAATTGGGTATTAATTATACTAATATAAATGATGAAGAAGTATTTCATTGAATGAATTTAATTAAAAATAACAATGACAATAAAAAAATGAACTTAACTACACATTTAACTTTTTTTGGAGATCAATTTTCAAAAATCATTAATAGAAGATAGAGATTTCATATCTAAGATAACGTATAATAAAGTGTTCTTTTTATTTGTTGGGTCTTGCCCATTATTTTTTGCTGATATATACAGGCGATGTCTGTTGGTTTTGATGAAAATACTTTTTTTATGTAGAGATCTATCAATTAAGCGCTTATTCTTAGTAATTTTCACATTAAACATGACAATAAAATAATTGATTTCCTCCTTTAGCAAGCGCACGCGGTAAAGTTGTGCTAGAATTACCCACAGCCACTTCACACGTAACTATCGCGTGTCATAAAATACTCGTCACTATTGCCTGGCTCATCCTCATATATAAAAGGACGCGAAGTACCTATACATCACATTAGACTTTGCATTAAAAACAGACAGGCTAAAAAATACTTTAACCTATATAGTAAAACTTTTGGGACATTTTTCATAAACTTGGCTATTCATTGATTTAAAATATCATCTACCAGCATCTGTAAAAATGAATAAGTCGATGCATTTAATCGGAAGTGCCGTTCGCTATATCCCTGGTCGTCACGCAGTCCAGACAGTATATTGGCGCGCAAGTGAAGACGCCAAAGGGCTTGTGAAGACCACCAAGATGACCTTCTTCGGCAAAAACGAGAGCCTCAAAAAAGATGACACCGCAGAGATGATTGCAAGAATACGAGAAAGATATACGTAAATCTAATAATTGTTATTAATTAATTCTTATCTGTGATATGTATTAAGTTAATTTAGTTGTAATTTTTAACTGACTTCTTAATTATGTTTTTTGTTCGTTGAGGCTATAAAATTTGCCAAACATAATTTTGTTGAGATTTTTGATTATTTAATTTATATAAGGTAATATCTGTTAATTATTTAAAACTAGCGGCTCACCCTCGCTTCGCTCGGGTTCCCTAAGTACGTTTTAAATAGGTAAAAATAGATATTAGCCATCGTTAATTATATAATATTTTTTTTTTGTGAATTTTTCTGATGTTTTATTAGTTATTCTGCTATTCCGGGCGGAGGCAAATCCGATAAATCAAAGACCATGAAAATCGGTCCAGCAGTTCTCGAGTTATAAGTGTTGTAACAAACCGACTTTGTTTTATATATATAGATAAATACTAGTTTAAAATAAATATATTATGTAATAAAATAAACAAATATATATATATGAATATTTTATAGATTTAAAATCAAAGAATACAATAAATACTCGTAAAAATGTTTAGTTAACTTATCTTTAAACTCCTTTATTCCCATATCTTCTTACCTCAAATCTTAAATGAAATAATTTTATTACTAATATTTGAACAAACACCCATTCATTTTTCATACAAATTTCTTTTTCAATCACATTTTTGAATAATGTAATTTCTTTTTCTTGTTATTTTTTGCGAGTAACAAAATGGTGTAAGAAATTTAAAATTAAGAAGTTTTTTGCGCTACAAATTATAACGTTGCAATTTCTTAGAAAAACTTGTTACGTTTTGTATAAAAAACTTGTAGGTGCACTTGTAGGTAAGTTGTTACACTTTATGGAGGAAAATTAAAAAAAAATATATTAAAACCATTATTCCTAGAAAATTTATCATTTTATCTTACTTTCTTTTTATTTTACTTACTCTTTCTTTACTTATTTATTTTACTTAATCTACTACGTATTCTTTAGTTTTAATAAAAATTTAATTTACTGAACTATCTAATTTATTTCCATTAATTATGTAGGCAGTGGTAGCTCAATGGTAACGCGCTCGTTTGGGAAACCTAGTGAAGCGGGTTCAAATCACGGGACTAGCACCTCTGATATTTTTTATGTGCGAATCATTTCTAACATGATTACCACTTGTCTTATAGTGAAGGGAAAACATCGTGAGGAAACCTGTATGTCTGAGAGAACCTAGCAAGTTTTCGAAAGACGTGTGAAGTCCGCCAACCCGCATTTGGCCAGCGTGGTGGACTATGGCCTGATCCCCCTCGTATTGAAGGGAGGCCCGTACCCAACACTGGGACGCTAAAATACAATACAATACAATTATGTAGCTCATACAAAATCTATTATTGTTATCGTCACAATAATCCAATTCGTAAATGATGAAATATTATACAATATGTATTATAAGGGCAGGGCCGGATTTAGGGGAGTGGAGGCCCCGGGGCAACAAAAGAGTGGAATATATTCCGAATAAAATGAACATTTTTTTTTTACAAAAATAAAAAAAAACGACTGACCGACGAATTTTTTTTTTCAATATACACAAACTGGCACCTAGGATTCGCCATTTTGACTTTTAATAATATCTGTATATGACACTCGCATTATCAATACGAATCGAATTACGTATGTATCATCAAAATCAGTTAAGCCATTTAGTGATTCCGAACGAATATAGAATCAGATATACATGCAGGTTAAACACATAACCCTGTTTCGCCGCAGTCGGGTGAAAAAGCAAACATCTATATTATATAATATCAGCAACAGCATATAAATAAACCTTATTCACTTGATTTAACATGATATACCATATGGAAACTTTTAAATTTAAATATGGTGGACTGCATTTAAGGGTTTCAAAATGAAACTTTCGTTGGTTGACTCTTCCTTAGGTTTTCTTTCTAGTTGCCTCTTCTATTGCTATCCGACGAATGGTACCTACACAATGAACAAAAACCTTGTTTTTTTTTTTATTTCTAATTAACAATCTTATTAGATAAGCTACTGTTCGTTAATTCTTTTAGATATGCAAATGCTCCTGTGAGTCTAGATTCTTATTGTATTTTACACTTAAGATGTAGGTATTTTATCTATACCTACAGATAAATAAAATTTATATGTCTGTTTGTAATGTCAAAATATCAGTTTTTTCGAAATGCATATAAAATGCATATACGGTTTAAATTTAAAAAAAAAATTGTGTGTGTTCCGGCTTATCTCCAAAACGGCTTGACTGATTTTGACGAAACTTTCAATGGAAGATAGCTGATGTTATAAGGAGTAACTTAGGCATTTATTTTAGAAAAAACATCATGGTTCCGCGTAAAAAATTAAAACCTATGAAATTGTGAATAAAATCCGTGTACCTAAGGATGCACCCGAGCGAAGCGAGGTTAAATCGCTAGTTGATAATATGTGTTAAAATATTTATAATAAAAGGTTAAGTCCCCACGAGCTCTTTGTTTACCTTTAGTTAACTACCTAATCCTATAAAGTAGATATAGATATGTGCATGCACTCAAAAATACGAAACACAAAAATAGAAAAGGATCGAAAAATTTCTTTCAAATTTGAATTAACAAACGTGAATTTACCTATAAAACATTGGCATTTGATGATAATATTGCAGACCTAAAAATTATAAAATAAATAAACTCACGCGAAACCAAAAAAACGCATGATAATTAATTAAGGATAACCGCTCTGTAACTTCTTTTTACCCCACCGCGGTGAACTGCGGTGAACGAATATGGATAAATTGTTTTTAATATTTAAGAATAATTATACATATATAATCAATCATATTTGTTAAAAATAAAAACGAAAAAGTTGTCGATCACTCAGAATTTGTTTTTTTTTAAATCTCTTTTGTGGAGGCCCCGGGGCTGCAGCCCCGCTTACCCTCCCCTAAATCCGGCCCTGTATAAGGGTATATCTAAAAACGAAAATTGCTTTCATTAAGAAATATATATAAAGGCTTTATCAAATAAAAACTCCACATAAGTTCATATTCACGAGCAAAATGTGTTTACTTATATTTGCACTCCATTCCCCGGGCGCCACTTAGCCGTTATTCTGTAGAATTTTTCTTAAGGAAAACAGCAATTATGTCAAGACATCTTAATATCAGGGATAGAAATGCTTTCAATGTGTGCAAGATATATAAAAAGTAACACTTTTTCTTTTTATCATTGTCAAGTTTATTTAATATTATATAATTGTATAATCAACTAGCAGAACCCGCGGCTTCACTCGCGCTACAACTACAAAATAAAAACTCTAAAAGGGTAGGTTTCATACAAACTTTCATTCCCTATTTTTACCCCTTTATGGAATGAATTTCGAAAAATGCTAAAACACGTATTTATTTAATTGTACTGAAGAGAATTAATGCCAATTTTCAAGTAATTCTGATCATAACTATTTTTTTGGGTTGTATTATAACGTGTTTTCACGTTATAATAAAATAATCTTCCGTGGTAAAAGTAGTCTATTTCACTCTTTAGCCCTTTAACTATCTTCACACAAAAATCACGCCAATCTGTCACTCTTTTTCGAAAGGAAGACAAACAAACAAACACACTTTCACATCTACAATATTAGTATGGATAACAAATAATTATAGGTCTAGATTGTATAAAAAAATATTGAATTGATTGATAAAAAAAAATGATTGTATAAAAATTAGGTATTTTTTAAACGGCCACGTTTGATGTGAGAAAATAATAGATTTTATGGGTTAGAGAGTGACGTAAGATGTTTTTATTCATTACAAAAAGGTTCTAATAAAAAAAAGTTAATCTTATAAATATTTATAAAGGATGCGTTAACTACAGGGTACCTAAAGGCGAAACGAAGGCTGGTCACTAATATTGATTCCTGTATAACGATGTAGGCTAGGCATAATACTCCGCACCAACCTAACACATATTGTTAGAACTAGAGGGGAAATAAAATTAATAATATTTAAAATATTCATTTATCTGTTATAAACTGTTGAAATATTTATATGCTATTTATCTATACATAATATTTATTACTAACTAGCGACTCACTCTCGCTTTGCTCGCAGTTTCACCCCTAGGTACGTTTTAACGGTTGGTATGAAATAGATAGACTATACATAGGTACAAAATAAACAGTTCGGAACTTTTCGATTTTTCAGGAGTTTTTGCGTTTTCCCTTATTTTTTTATACCTAAACAACCCCTGACACACCCCCAACAAAACAAAAAAAGGTTTAATCAAATCGGTCCAGCAGTTTTTGACTTTTAGCGAGACTAACGAACGGCAATTGATTTATATATATATATATATATATATATATATATATGTGTATATATATATATATATATATATATATATATATATATATATATAATAGATTAACGTATGTGAATATGTCGTCAAATTGATTTTCTTCTCCTTCCTTTTTTAAGTCGGCTAAACATAAATTTCTCTATTATTTTTTTCTTTTCATTTAGTAATAAAAATCGATGTATTTTATTAGTAAAAAAAATTACACTTAAAACCGCCTTATTGTTATCTGTTGATTAGAACCAAAGTGCTTCCTTTGTCTACGAGCTCTAATCCACTCTCAAGAGCCATTGAATAAAATAGAAATATATGTACATATATGTATGTTCACTATGTGAAGTCGCCAACAAAAATAGCAAATATTAGTTTTGGATAAGGTTAATTGAATATACCTATAATATTACGTTGCACCTACACACTGGGTATTATAATGCCATTAGAGACTGGAATGCTCAGGCGGTATGGCGCTTCTGTTAGGACTTACGCGTTCCGCATACTCAATTTATACCTTAATACCTTTTAAAATCATTATTTATTGCATTGCAAATATATTGCATACCTCGTGCTCTAGATTTTTACTATATTAAGCTAAAAAACTTTTTTCTCGGTTCAGCTCGTGGTGGGCACATCGAAAAGATCTTTATTCTGAACTTTACTGAAGTCCGCTGCGCTATTACAGCGTAAAGAAATATGACTGATACACAATGACAGTATTATGTCTATTGTCTATGCAAAATATATTTTTCATTACTCTGTTTGTGAATAAAATAGCAAATCGAGCAAAACACTTTTTCGCACTGACAACTTCACTAATGATTTATATGTTTAGGGAAGAATTCTTATGTACATTTAAGCAGAAACTATAGGTTAAATCGGCAAAGTGCATTATAATGTTTTATTTTGCTTTTATTAACATGATATTATAACTAATAAAACTGATTTATTTACATAAAATTGCTAATCTATATATACATAAAATGCTTTGTCCTGACTGACTGATCGATCAACGCACAGCCTAAACCGCTGGTCGTAAAAACGTGAAATTTAGATGACATGTTCCTTATACAATGTGGGCATCCGCTAAGAAAGGATTTTTCAAAATTCATCCCCTAAGAGGGTAAAATAGGGGATAAAAGATTGTATGAAACTCTGTCATTCTCAACGCGAAATGCACGAAAAGTGGTATTTAGCTTTAAGATGAAAAATAAGAAATATATTTATAAGATTTTTTCGAAATTCATGCCTTAAAAGGGTAAAACGGGGTGATAAAGTTCATATGGGCAAACAATTATTTATGATCAGAATTACTTGAAACTTGGTATTAATGCTCTTCAATACGATTAAATAAATACATATTTTAGCATTTTTTTAAATTCATCCCATAAGGCTGTCAAATAGGGAATGAAAGTTTGTATGAAATTCTGTAATTGTTGCACGGAAAATAGTATTTACCTATAAAATGCAAACTAAAACAATACAAATATCTTTTTTTTTCGAAATCCATCACTTAAAATGCTGTTTATATGCGGAAAAAATTGTTTATGATCAGAATTACTTGCAATGTGGTTTTAATGCTCTTTAATACAATATTAAACAAACATGTATTGTAGTTTTTTTTTAAATCAGCCTCTAAGTGGATAAGTTGAACTTTGAGTTGTTGAATAAATAGAGTAACATAGCTCGAGTTCTATGTAAGTGCACATTTACTGTGTGGGATATAAAGTAGAGAACGAAAATTATTCTAAATCCAAAGGATAATTATGTATAACTTTTTGGCTGGCCATAGCAGCGAAAACTATAACAGACCTAGAGCGCGAGAGAGAGAACCTAGCTAGAGAGTATCCTGCTATCTATATTCTCCTTCTGAAGTTTGGCACATCTACAATAAAAAGTTGCCTCAGCTATGTAACGGGATTAGACTGTAGTAATTCATTAAACATTATAGTGGTCACTTCCTTTGCTTGATGCGCTCGGGGGAATCAGAATTCATACCTCGAATACCACTGATAACTTCTGACTACACTAATTTAATCTATTGTAATTCTTTCTTAAAGTTTGCTTTGAAATGACCAGTAATACATCTCAGGGCCAATCGTTAAAAATGGCAGGCGTAGATTTAAGAGATGATAGCTTCTCACGGGGACATTTTAGCAGAACACAGAACTAGACAAAACATTCATCAGTGTGGTATATTTGTGGTTGCTTTTTTAGCGTAGACTAAGTTAAGTGAATCTAGAGTTTTACTCTAGACATATATTAAAAATTCGATATGACAACATATAAATTCAATGAAAATTATAACTCAGCAAATATTTCAGTCCACGCGAGCGTAGCCGCGGGAAAAAAGCTACAGCAAAATAAGAATGGCAATTTATATGTGTAACTTAAAAAAAGAAGGAGAAGGAGGGAGACTGTAAGCTTCAGGTGTACATAGCTCTGGGTCTTTAAAAATAACGTAGATGTTAGCCTGTTAGTATGTTGGTTAAAAAACCCATATTAGCCGAGTTACATGATTCTAAAGCCGTAAACATTGTATGCGTATTTTTTTCGTCGTTTGATCGCGGGCGAAGCCGCGGGTTCTGCTAGTCCTTAATAAAATACCTTCCTTGGGTTTCTTTTACATCCTGTTACTGTACACAGTAAAATATGTTTTTAGGAATGGGTGTAATACCTTAGTACAATGATATAAAAAATACACAAAATCTTATGTAAATATTCAACAAATTAAAAGAGAGTAACTCTAACTTTAAGGAGGAGATTCTTCCTTTAAGATTATATAAAGAATCTACTAATAATAGTTTAATGTTTAATAAGACTTAAATACGAATGCATGTCTAATATTTATGTATTTTGAAAACAATAGAACCTTTTGTTTAAAACATAAAGTAACGAATGAGCAACTCATATAATAGTGATCAAAATGCAGAAGTTCGTTTGATCATTTATTACACAACATATAGGCGTATAATTATAAAGAGGTTGACATTTCTTTTGTCTAGTAAAGCGTAGGAACTGTAAATTAAAGCGCCTCGTAAGGGATAAACGTGTTTAAAAGTCCTTAGGGAGCACCCTTTGTACGGCCGTAATGATTATATATGAGGTTCTTTCGATTTCTGCTTACAAGCACTCTTATATGTAGACTCGATATTATCATACTATAATAACATACGTGCGATATTTAGCTCAGGTAGTAAATGCATTTTATGTAATCTATATCGATAGATACCTATAGATCACTTGAAATGCATATATATATATATATATATATATATATGTTTGTATGTGTGTATGTTTTAACTAAATTATGGTTCATAAAATGATGACAATCTCGAATGAGTTCAAAATTACTGCATGTATGGCTGGGTAGGTACTATTCAGATAACAATAGTAAAAGTATCAAGTGGAAGTAAAAAAGACTGATTATACGTAAAATAATATAGGAATGTCTTTATACAGTGTGTAACGTGAGTAATGAATCAAGTCTGTAAAGGGGTCGAGGACTTCAATCCCTGAAACTAAAATTTTTGGGTTGACTCTGAAGGAACTGAAAATGGTTTTGCTGATAAGCTTTAATGTTCGTCAAATATTTAGATTTTTGCATTCCCTAAAGTTATTCTTTAATTCTATTTTTTGTTATACTATTAAGCCACCCATTACGGCGCCACAACACTTCGGTGATTAAATTTATGAAGTGGTTTTCAAATGTTTATATTTTTTTTTAAATATAGGGTAGAACATCATAATAAGCCTTTATTAATAATCTTCTAAATCTAATAAAAACTTTACTTCAAAATGATGATTATTTTGCTTCACTGCTTATTGTGCTTTATGGCTCTCAAATCCAGGGGTCGAAACTGGTTTAGAAAAACGGATAAAAAAAGATTCACCAAGTGTAAATGCATAAAAACTCATGTTAACCGGCTAATTTAAATCATGGCGCTTAAATTCGTCAAAACGTTTTCTGGATAATAATAGGGTAAAAAGAACGTAACCAAAAACTTAAACCGCAAAGCCTTACGGTTTGGAGTCAATGACCAAAACTGATTTAAAAATTGAATGAGTTTCCGAGCCTTGTTCAAGTCATACTCCCACCTCTTGGCGGACCTTTCTCTTACTCTCTTTTCCGCGGGTACCTATCTATGATGTTCTTGGTCCATTTATTGATCTTGCTTCTGAGGGTCTGATCGGTCTTTCCACTTTAGTTTTTTAATTATATAAATTAATTGTAACTGATCTTTATTTTCGATTTCTATGCTAACATTTCTAGGCCCTTTGTATTTATTTATTATCTTTTGTATATATATTTTTTTATATATTATATTTTTTAAAAACATTTTTTTTAATTTTACGTGAGTCAGTAATAGAATCTACCTATACCTGTCAAACTAATTGATAGGGTAAGATTAAGCTATGGTAAGGATTAAGGATCAAATCTCTTGAACAACATAATTTACAATTATAGATAACCATGAAATCTTACAATTCGTATTGACTCTAAATAACTTTTACTAATGTAATATGTATCTATAATATAAAATACAAATGAATATGGCTATTTAATTTGGTAGTAGTACTGTGTTGAATTAAAGATTTAATCGTTGAAGCGGACGGGTTGCAACACGTAATCTCACAATTTCATTTCATGCTTCGATGGATAAGTACTTGCATGAAAGTGTTTTCAGTAAATTAATAGGTTAATATCTATTATATACATACATATGCAAATATAGGAATTATCAGTTGCTTTAAATTCATACTGTTTATATACGGGGAGCTTATAATATATTAATATTTCAAAAAAAATTGGATATAGAACGAAGAAGAAGAAGGAAACATGTAGTATCCCTCCCATGTGAAGTAGAACAAGGAGAAGGAGAAGAAGACGATATATGTGTTTGTATGTTTTTCATTATATATGTATATATATATATATATATATATATATGTGTATATGTATATATATATATGTATATATATACGTGTATATATATATATATATATATATATATATATATATATATATAATAAAACTGTAGAGGTCGAATGTCTGTACAAAGAAAAAAAAATGCTAAAAACGAGTCAGGGGGATGTAAGAAGAGAAATAGAACAAATTCGGATTTTTTTCAATTTTTTTGTTTCTATGTCTGTTTGTTTGTAAGGACTAATCCCCGACTTTTCATCCCGGAAAATTAAAGAGTTCCCGTGGGATAGTCAAAAAACTATAGTAACTTATACAGCGTAGTACATAAAAACTATTGATTGGATTTTAATTAAACTTTACAATAAAATAGTTCATACAGCAGAATAATAAATAGGCTACTGGACGGAAAAATGTATGGTTCCCGTGGGATAGATTTGTTTTTGTTTGTCTAGAGGCGAACCCGGGCGAAGCGAGGGTGAGCCGCTAGTATATACATAATTCTGAGTAATAATTTGTATAAATAGAAAATTCTTCTTAGCAAAGTATTGCCGTTTCTTTCAGCTAGGCGACGACCTTAAACTATTGACTAATTATTTTACTTAACTAACTTATCTGTTATATTTGATCTTACCTATTCAAAAAAACTGCGCAATACGACAGTAGCAGTATGTACAGATTAGTGTAACATAATATACCTACTCGTATAATATGTATAATATTGTAAGTATTATTTTTTTCATCTTAAGTTTCTAATATAATATTTCTTACAATTAAAAGTATTATGTATATTGATTGAATTTTAAATTAAAAGCGTTTTAAAATTTGTATATAACACTTATTGCACATTTTCATGTACATAAAAAAATACAACTGAAGAGATTGCGAAGGCGGCTTTATCACTAAAAGCGATCTCTTACAGGCAACCGAAATAAAAGGATAAACTTAATTATCCGTTATTTATATATTCTATTAGTATTCGTTTAATGCATTTAATGTGTCCATAATCGTAGCGTGTCGGGTATGAAATGTATACAGTACCTGGACACATATAAAGTCATAAAACTATTCGAAAACAGAACTATAACCCGAGACTTATGGCGTAGACATCATTTCCGATCCCTGATTAACATAAGTAATTTTCAGGTGATTTCGACTTAAAAATTTTATACTATTAATATAATAGTAATTATAATTAATTAACGAATTTAACTGTTTGAAACAGCTGTCAATACAAAGTTGGTTTTAAGCTTTGAAATAAACAAAATATATGGGTTAAATAAATTCATTTTCTGACAGTCGGTAAACAAAGTTATGATGTATTGCAACAGTGGTATAGGAGTGTGCAGGAGGCAAACTTTTGAGGCAACTAATGAGGCAACTTGAGTTTTGTATACTTTCAGCTGTGGTTAACGGTTTAATATAACCTAAACTCATGTATTCTCCAACCAGTCAAAAATTTGCTTAATTTCTATCCAATGTTCCACGAGAACTCATTCTTTCCTGGGATGGGAAGTCAGTTATATCTATCTTATACAAAGAAAGTACAAATTATTGTCAACTAACTAAAATAATGGGTATATCCATTAAGGACATGATAAAGATTTGAATCTGAACTTGAATTCCCATATCCTCCATATTGGATACAAGTTACAATATAGATATACAAGTATTGAGCAATTGATACATTGAATTAGAGGGTAAACTGTATAACTTTATGAATATTAATTATTTAATTTTGACTAATAGCTGAAGCTTTTAGTAGCTTCATTATCTTTTAACGAGCTTTGGCTTTCATTTAAATAAATATTATCTTATGATATTCGGTTATAGTAGTAAAAATTCTAAAATAAATGCCAATTCAAATAGACACTAAATGGAAAATTCTCAAAAGTAAACAGAACAGTTTCAACTCCTAAATTTAATTTATATTAAAAATAATTCCTCTAGAGTAATTAAGCCGAAGGAAATAACTCAAATATTTAAATGGGTCACAGAATAAGCTTTCCCATAGTGGAATATAAGCCATTTTTTGTGATGATAATTAGAATTGCTAAGTTATAATGAAAATTTTGAAAAAAAGAAGCATTACAAGCGCTCTTCATCAAAAGTTTACAATGAAATCCTTTTAAAGGAGTCACAAAGGCTTGAAGATGTCAAAAAATCGTTTCCAATTAGCAGGCAGCGATTTCGAAGCCGATGCTCAGTAATGATGAGGCCTGGACCCCGAGTGACGTGAAGATTGATAGTTACTTGGCGTTCGATCCGGAAAAAATACTAAAAAATATAATCTACTCTTAGATTAGCTGAAAAAGTTAATGCAATATATATGTACATATATACTAGTAATATGATCGTATCTGTAATTTTAAAAGAACAAAATAGCAGGAATTAGTTAAAGAATAACAGGACACTATTTTAAGAGGACGTGGATGGGGGAACCCTTAAGCATAGGTGAAAAATAAGATGAAGGGAAACATATATTTTCATAAGGGTCAAATTCTTGGGAGTTGACATGTGATAATTTGAGAAAAAAAAAAACAACTTCCCTAGATAGGTTTGAATTTTTTGAGCGGAATCTTAATTCTTTTTCTAAAATAAAAGTAGCCTAAGTTACTCCTTATAATATCAGCTATCTGTCAGTAAAAGCCCCGTCAAAAACGGTCCAGCCGTTTCGGAGATTAACCGGAACAAACATTTTTAAAATTGTGTTTTTCTTACAAGTACCGTATATAATTTAACATGCATTTAGTAAAAAGCTGTTATTTTGACATTACAAACTGAGGCTTTAATTTTATTTATCTGTATAGATTTTCTAATTTTACATTTGGACTCGACAAGTCACCATCACAATTAATAGTATAAATCTCATTTTATAATTATTAGATATTATATTTCTATACTGAATAATATTGTTGTATTTTAATAAACCTATTAAACTTTCTATGGTTTAAATAAAACTATCTTCTCGGATTTTTTCGCGGATTTATTTTGATTTTTGGTTCCCGACGTTACGATTGCTTTACAGCAATCATGGTCACGGGAGAGACTAAGGTGTTAGATGTCTCAAAGGTATTATATAGTTGTTACAGACAACCTACCCACAAATAACAAAATGAATTCAAAAAACTTGAAAATTGGCACCAAAGTACCTTACAATATTTGTTACTTTTAATTTTAAAACATTTTTATAATTTTAATTACTTTTATACTTGAATATGGAATATTATTTATATAATTTTAGCTGTTCTTATTATAATTATTATTACAATTTTTTTGAAAATTTATTGATTAATAATCTATATTTAGTGTTGCCATTATTATATTTATAACTATAAAGAAAAAATAAATATTAATTATTTAAGCCACATTATTATACTATGTGTAATTTAAAAAGTTAAAATTAATTAAGGATTACATTTGCAAACGAAAAATATTAATTTGAAATACTAATTTGAATTATATGTATGATAGTTTTATTTAAATGTCAAATATTCGCGTAAATCTAAGGAAGTATTATTTCTATGGTTTATTATAAAAAATAAATCATTATGCTCGTAGAAAGCACTCTTAGTGAATTAGGTAAAATTTTTAATTTAAGTTTTAGTTCATATCGTATTAATTACTTTAAAGTTAGATTTTATGTTTTAGATGTAGTCATATTCAAAAGCAAAAGTTTTTATCTATTAGAGTTATATTTTGTCAAAGACAAATACACTCATCTTTTGATACAGTTCCATTTACATAAATGTATTTATTTGTGAAACTGGAATTAATTTGGAGACATACAGCGTTTTGTTTATGTTTTATTCTCTTTTCTTTTATTATAATGAAAATTTATTGAATTGAATGATATACATATATAAGAACAATCTAATTCATTGGGGAATCTGTTTACTGGGAGGAAATAAGCCTTTAGTTAAAGTGCACTTAGCAACGTACGTGTACGTGTTAAGGGTTCCAAATCCACATGGGTTAGAGATTGTCTTAAATCTTGACAGATAACCGGTTTCAAATTTTTATTTAAATAAATTTCGTTCTTAAGGCGGGCATATTTCTTGACAAAATTCTTCAAAAAAAGAGGAAAAGGAGGAGAGTGGGGGGAGGGGGGGTTGGCTGGGAGTATTGGTGTACTACTATTACTATTTTCCCATTTAACTTTTGTATAAGGTCGTACATCTTTCTGTCACTTTTCCTTGTTAGTGCTATACGACTCGGCCTAAAAAATAATCCTTCATACGTCAAGCTCGAATACAGCGACTTCAGAAAGTAATAAAAAAGGATCTAGGGACTTCGAGATTTTATTCAGTACATGATATACGACGCATTCTCATAACATTTATAGGACCGATAAAAAGAAAAAAACTTGCTAAAAATAGTTGCGTAAGTTTAACAATAGTAATAAAGAAAATATATGAACAATATAATAAAAAGCGGCAGAATTATAAATCATTTCTAGGATGACATGTTTTAAAATAATAAAATTATTGAACCGTTATTTTATTCAGTTTCAACACTAAGGCACTGTACAACGGCCATTGATGCCCCAATAACAATAAGGCCCAAAGTATAATACTGCGTTATCAGAACGGAACACACTCGATTATCAGTTTCATTTGAATACGAGATTCTCACATTTAATGTTATACAGCCCATGATGTATTTATTACAGATGTTACACGCGGCGCTTAAAAGAAGATATAAAAGTTACTATATTATAAAATATTTGGCGGAAATCTTATAATATTAAATGAAAAATTCTTATTTATTTATTGTATCTCGGAATAGCCTCTAACGATTTGAATCAATATAAGGTTTTGCTTTTTAAGTTTGTTTATATAGGTGTCTTTTCTAAAAAAAAACGCAATTTATTTATCTTTTCTGAAAAAACGCGATTTTACAAAACGCCGAGTCGTCGCTCAGGTACTGATATATATATGTAAATGCGAATAATATAAGTTAGTGAGATGTGTCAAAATGGCAAAATATACACTTAGAACGAGAGGAGTGTTGTGATATGACTTGTATGCATTATTGAGAATCGATTAGTATTATAAGTTAAGTTCATAATTTGACTCACGCATATTACAAAATATGTCGTTGGGTGGGTCACGTGGATATTGGTTCGACACAAACAGAAAAAGGGTAGATAAGTAATCATCTTCTGTATTTACTCCACATGGAGAAAATGTAAAACTGGAAAATGAAAGCTACAAAATAATATGAAATAAATATGTGAGTAATAGTGGTTTTTCTTCTATATCAATAACTTTTATTTCAATCAGTTGTTTATGTTCGTCTTTTTATTTCTTTTTAATTCTTCTATAAAAATGACCATGACTTGGATGTATTTAAATAGTATATCATACTCACCTATTTCCAAATAGCAGCCGAAAATGAATTATTATGAATGAAATAAAACTAATAAATGAAAAAAGACGTGAGTAAGAACAACAAACAAAAAAAGAATCACGTAAATCGGATCATAAATCTCAGAGTAATCGATGTACATACATAAAAAAAAATACCAATCGAATTGATAACCTCCTCCTTTTGGAAGTCGGTTAAAAATAGCTAAAGATTTCATCCTGTATGTTACAACTCTCTGTTTGTAAAAGGAATGATAAATTAAAAAAATTTATTAAATAAGGCATATTACAATCATATATTTATAGAATATCATTTAAAGGAAAGAATATAATATTATATATCATTTGTCAGACAATAATAACGGTTACCATGGCAACAAACAGTTATCAGCTAACTTCATCATGTCGCTTTCAGCTAACTTCATCTATCGCTTTTTGGCTGTAAGTGTGCGCGCGCATCGTACAAATTTTACTATCATATTTTTTCCCAAACGTCACAAAAGAGGTATACTTCAATAAATATAATAGAAATAAATAAAAAAAACGAAATGTTCTATAGACTTGTGGCTCAATATCGTTTTATTTGTTTTATAATATACCTATTTATATACATCTTTTTTACCTTTTTATTACCATAGAATACAGTGTTATATTTATAATAAAACGCGACCTTCAGAGAAAGAAGGCTTCCCGAAAATAAACGCTTCGCTGAACACAAAGCTTTTGGTGCCTGAAAGGATTCTTTATATATAATTCTAAATAGCTGTTATATATTTATATATAACGAATTATAAATAACCATTAATTATTATATATTTGGGTATTAATTCATAAAATTTCTATAAATTGTAAACCTGTTTTAAGTGGACGAATGAAATCCATTAAGAGCTTTAGGCTTAAGTTTCAATTTCATTTATATGCAAGATCACACACTCCGTATACCAAAATAATATTTGCTGTATAAAGTGCTATACCATTCAGTAATATTTAAATAAAATTTGCCAAAAAACATTCATAGGTTTAAATCTCTGATACTGTTATCTGTTTTTGGTATACATATATATACATAATATGTCTAAATGTGGAGTATTGTATCTGTTTGTCTGTCTGTGGCTTTGTAGCGTCCAAACGGATGATTGATGAATCGATTTTAATTTAGTTTCTTTTTTTGAAAAATGACTTGATGGAGAGTGTTCTTAGCTATAAATCAAGAAAATCTGTTATTCAGGTTATCAGCACTTTTGAAGACGGTAAAAAGTACGAGCGACTTTCACAGATCTAATTGATCCGAAATTTGGTATCCCATTGATACTGGATCCCATGGAACCTGATGCTGCAGCGTCACCTGGAATCTGCAGGATATATAACTCTTTACTAAAATACTGCAGAGATATCATGTTTAAGCTCATTGAAATGGCCTGATTGAATAGGTTATTGTGTTGGGGGTGGTTTTTTAAATTTTTACTTTAATATTGTTAATTATTTATTGAAACTCTTTAAAAAAATGATATATTTTTAACAATTAATTAACAATTTTGAATGAGCTAGAAATACCCTTCGCTGAAAAGCTTTTAGTTTTTATAGATTATTTCACCTTAGGTAGACTTAGGATATATGTATGTATAAATAACACACTTTATAAGAAGAATAATAATATTTAGTGTAAAGTTGTACAATGTACATACATACATGTTGAATAGCTGTTTTTTTATTTAGTATTGAAAAGGTGTTTGGAAAGGAGGAATAAAATGCCTTGAATCTCTATGAGAAAAGGATGGTACTTTTTTGCTAGACTTGGCGGAGGCACTGCAGTACCCATAGATTATTGAACAAATTTCAAGGGTACGGTAAAAAATTATCTTGAATTAAAATTAGATATAATAACTTGAATAGTGGTAGCCCAGTGGTAACGCGCTCGCTTGGAAAACCAAGTGAAGCAGGTTCAAATCCCAGGTCTCGCACCTCTGATATTTTCATGTGCGAATCATTTCCAACATAATTATCACTTGTTTTCAAAAGACATGTGAAGTCCGCCAACCCGCACTTGGCCAGCGTGGTGGACTATGGCCTGATCCCCCTCGTACTGAAGGGAGACCCGTGGCTAGCAGTGGGACGTTAAAAAGGGCTGAATGCATAATAACTTGAAAACATAGCCCAGATTTGAATACTAGCACTAAATATACAAGTACACAATATTGAAACCACAGGAAGTAACCACTGAACGAATTAAACAGTCGTAAAAAAACACTGAAATTAATTAAACAGTCGTAGATGAAACAATTGTGTAAAGGTTAATAAACAACAGTAAGTCAAGTTATCAGACTGGAACCCTCGTGTTATCGCAGCCAATTTGGTTGAATGGTCGGGTTTATATTGCGAATTTCAAAGGTAACTTCCGATATAATTACAATCGAAGATAATCGTAAATTATTCATAGAAATTTTCTAATCTGGAAGTGGGCTTAGACAGGTCAATATACATTCGTTCAAGAATAGAATTTTCAAATAATTTACTTACCTACAAAAATTTTAAGATGCTTATCTAGTATCATGATTTGGTTTAGACATATATATATATGATGATGATGTCCTCCTGACCGATTCCGGCCAGGGCGGCCAATCTCATTGAGACTAGCCAACTGCGCAGGAGATATTATAGTGCACACACTTGTGACACGCGCAGACACAACGTGCACTCTCTATTCCTGTCACTCTCATACTCCGTTGGGACGACTACTCGACACGACCGGTGAAAGTTAAGGAGTCTGCCCACTACACCGTCTCATACCATGACCGTGCTATGAACGTATCAGGCACGGAAACGAGCATGGCACGGACTACTATGCCCACTAGAACGTATCAACAACGTATCATATCCGTACATAACGGTTTTAGTGCTGCGTATGCTCACCATTGCGCCGCCTGCGCGCACCGGTCCCGTAACGTCGCGTGCCAGGCACGCAGCGTACCGACACCGGTAAAATATTCTCGACGACAATTGTTAACGTTCCGTGCATGGCACGCGACGGTGCCGGTCGGTGACGGAACGGTCTAGTGGGCAGAGTCTCATACATTTCAATACAAAGAATATTTTTTTGCCTGATACGCTCCTAGCACGGTTATGGTATGAGACGGGGTAGTGGGCAGACTCCTTTAAGGCGCAGGACCGACGGCTTTACGTGCTTTCCGAGGCACGGGGGTGAAACACCGCCAACTTCCCAACTCCGGGCTGCTACTGAGGCTTACTAGACAAAAAGACTCAATAACTAAACTTGGCCCGACCCGAGACTCGAACCCAGGACCTCCGGGGGTGCAGCCGTACATGCTAGCCACTACACCACCGAGGCAGTTATTTATATATACACATATATATATATATATATATATATATATATATATATATATATATATATATATATATATATATATATATATAAACAATATATAAAATGAACTAAATTAGACTAAAAGTCTGCAGTAAAACAATTTTATTTTATGTACAATTTTTTTATATAAATGCTCTTTAAAACTCTGGACTGTTATCGTTTTATTATATGTATAGACCACTAACAAAAAATAACTATTTGAATGGGTTGTTTATAGTTTAGAGTGCAATAAATCTAAACTTTTTTCATTGTTCTCTTTGTAAACAGTTGTTTCTATTGAAGAGGTACACGCCGCAAAATTAAAAAAGTTGTAAAGCGTTTTCACAAAGTTTTTGTGCAAGCGACATGGTTAGTATGTTTGAAAATCGCCTACATTGTAGATACTATGTATTTGTACTACTAACAAATGATTTAAATGTTATAGAAATTGAAAAAATTTCCTCTTTGAGAATATACATTTAAGAAAAAATGTACATTGTACACTCTTACACTTGAGCGACAATTTTATCAAAATATTATCAGATATTTTACATTATACAATTAGCGACTCATCCTCGCTTCGCTTCGGGTTCGTCCCTAGATATAAACAAATCTATCCCACGGGAACTGTACATTTTCCGAGATGATATATAGCCTATAGCTTTCCTGAGTTAACGGGCTATCTAATGTAAAAATATTTTTTCAAAACAGATAAGTAGTGAGATTAGCGCGTTCAACCAAACAAACAAACAAACTCTTCAGCTTTTTAATATTAGAATAGATACGATACATACGATAAATTGACTTTGACTACAATTAAGAAACTCATTCTTATTTGATTCATTTATTAATTGGAATTGTATTTTCGTAGGTATAATACTCGTAGGTATGGTATTTTTGAAAAAAAATTATGCAATCGGGCGTCATACCCAATCGGGAGAGAACGGGGGTGGAGATAATTTTATTGTTAGATGATACTTTAATAGTAAAACATGGTCTGTATCGAACAGAGAGAAGATTTTATATGTAAATACTAATACTAATTTTAGATTGCCGCTCCATTTGTATAACAGATGCGATAAAATGTTACCATATCCATTTTCCAGCCATTAACCCAGAATATAATCTCATTCTATATTTTCTTAAATCCACTGAGTTATTAAAGTGCAAAAAGTAGCATACATATTCACTCATAGGGCGAGATTCATAAATCGCACTTACACTTAACTTTATGACAAAGTTCTAGTTTTAGCAAAAGAAATCTTATATTTTTTCTTTTTTTAAACAGTGTTTTGCTTAGTAAAGACAGAACAGTCATTATTGATTACTTTGGAATTAAAGTACAGTTTGAATTGACTATTCGAATAAGTTAAAGTACCTGGCGACTAAGCTTCGCTCGGAGTTCTTTTTTGTTATAGTACATTTTTTAGACAAAAAAAAAACTAAAAACTTGAATAAAAAAAAAAGTAAAACTTTGTATCCGATTGAGATTAGAACTCGTACACACCTAGGATTGTTAATCTTGCACCTTGGTCGCTTGACCACAATGCTTATGCCTGCCTGAGTCTAAAAAATTATCGAGCATATTCTGCGTAGAATAATGCAAAAGAAAACTGCATGAAAACTCGAAAACTCGCGTTTTCTCAGGCATGAGACTAATCTAGATCGATTTTTCGCCCCCGAAAGCCGCCACATACCAAATTCGTTAGAAATTGTCGAAATCGTTAGAGCCGTTTCCGAGATCGCTGGTATAAATAAATGAATACAGATATAAATATACAAGAATTGCTCGTTTAAGTATATTAGATATATAGATACTAGCGTATATCAATATGAAGTGATGATAGAAAAAGTCATTTAAATTTATTCAGGTTACATGTCATATGGAAATGTCATCTAGGTATATATACGATATAGAAATCAAAACTATTGAAAATAAACTTCGGAATGTAAGCTCAGTTTGCAAAGACAACTTTGACTTCTGCGATATTCATTTCGTTTACGCCTCAACTTACAAATTGGGCTAGCGCCTAGGTCTTTTATAGCTTTTAAATGATATCGAAATATTATTCGTTAACAGTTTTATTCAACTTTGTTGTCCCTAACAAACTTCGCCATTTCTCTCGGTGTTTAACGAACACCAGATTAACTTTTATAGGTTTTCTTTTGTCCAACTTCTAAGGAATCTTCTTAGTTCCATTTATCTGAATTTATTTGAAGGGCAAAGCCTATAAAATTTCAGTTTGATTATGAAACGAATCCTTAATCAAAATTCAATCAGGTTGCCAAATTTATTTTATTTAATAATATTTCAAAATAACTAATAGATAACTTTTGATTGTATCAATTATAAAAATATGTATATGCAAGACATTTTTAGTATCAAATATTAGTACTTTATGCAATGAGTTTCATTCTATTAATATGACTGAAAGCGTTTATCATGAAGCAAGAATCCAACGGATCTGAAATGTTTGCAAGTACCACACTCGATGATGCGGTAAGTTCTGATTAGAGTTCATCTCATGTATGCTCAAGGTTCCAACTATCTGAAGTTTAGGATTGTTTCGTACTCATAAGAGTACAATTAGGCCGAGCGCACGTGGTGGATATTATGCTCGTTAGGTGTAGCCGCAGAATCATAATAGTTTAATGACCATATATTTAAAATGATAAAATTTGTTCATCTTTAGACAGTATTTTTTCATAATAATTGTAAATATTTTATGAAATATTTACATTAAAACCTTTTTGGTCTAATTGGATATAGAGATAATTGAGAGATAAAATAATTCCACTAAAATGAAGATAAAAAAGGATAAATGAGTTTATTATTCCAAATAGACCGTATTTGCTCTCGAATGAACTCCGATTTTTGTTATCAACAATTTGTGGATATTGGTATATAAATATAAAATGTCATCATATTTTTATGTATGTAGTCAGTCAGTTCATTATTTAATGGCTTTAATGCGTGCCTTTATATATGTAAATACAATCATATTCATTGACATAATCGTAACATTGACCGTAACATGACATTCCCGGATGTAGCAGTCATGTTTACGGAAATTCATGACATTTCATTTCATGTCGTTGTGCTCAGGCGAGCACATTTTATTGCGAAGGATTTTTATATTACAGCATATCACTATCGTTATCTTTAAGGATACTTATGCTCTAAAAACAAAGGATGTATTCAAAATTTTGGAGTTGCATGTTAAATAGTCTTCTTATATTTTTGCCATCGTTTCTTTTGTTTGTTCTACTCTGGTAGAGATGCTTGGATATTAATGCTATGCATAATATAAATGGTTGAAAAGAACCGCTATTTGTATGCAACAAAATGTATTATGCAATTTTTATGTTCAAGAGTCTCTCAATAAAATGAGGTAGAGCTGATGAAATTTTGTTTTCAACATTTAGTTTGCGGTTTAAAAAGTAAAACAGTCATAATATTTATAATTATTTCTTTTTTAAATCATAAAACTCTGTCACACGGAAACATGTATAAAACTTAAATGAGACCTTTTTGCTACTAGCGGCAGTCTAAAACAGCAATCTTATTCAGTTATCAAATATAGCTTAGGATAACGTATGCTATGTAATGTTAACCATTAGCTTAAATGGCGGTCTTTTTGCTATATCAAAGGGATTTAACGCGTTAACACCCTCTTACTGGCGCTTGTTACTGCAAGTATGTATCGTAGGCACGACAGAATTGGATTTCTATAGAAACTTAAATGTTAGTAGGTTTGGGCAAATAGATAACTAAGTGGCTGTTGTAAAAAAACTGGCCTCTGGTCTATATAAAAATTATCTGAGCTCATTTAATTTAGTTTATTAAAACTTAGTTCTAGTCTTTTTTTTAATATTCCTTTACAATAATGTCGTAACTGTAATTTTAGTCTATTAAATAATAATATAATAATCATATAATCATAATATAATATGATATTTATAATGTTAAAATACTAAATAACTGCTTTTACATAATATGTACATTGTACACATGTATATACAAGTAGTCGCCGTACTAAGAATGATAAAATCAACGCGTAATTTATTAGTACGTATTTAACTTAAGCGCAGGTGTGGCCATTTAATTAATTTGCTAATTATTTTAGTGCCTTAGTTATTAAAATAATGAGTATTAAATGTTAATCTTAGTGTGATCCTGCCCTTAGATCAAACTGCTATTATTATTAAAATTACATTTTGTCAATAGATATAAAATGACGATGAAATTAATTTTCATTTGGTAAAAATTCTAACGTTTCATAAATAGGATGATGGCAAAATATATTATATTATATTAGTATGAAGGGATATTATGTTAGGTTCATAACAAAACATATAACTAGACGCTATTTTGCTTGCGAGGCAAATGTAAGTATAATCTGTGCAGGTATAGAATGATTGATTATAATATACGTGACATGGACCCTCAGGTATAGATTGCAAAAATAGTGGTATGTATTTAAGACTGGCGGCTCGACCTCGCTTCGCTCGGGTTCGCTTCTTAGAAAGCAACAACAAATCTATTCCACGGGAACCGTACATTTTTCCGGGATTAAAAATAGCTTATGTTGATTTAGTATGAAAGACGCTATGCTAGACACTGTTTTTGTAATGTTTTACTTTCCCGCAGGAACCTGTCACTTTTATGGGATTTATACATTTTATAATACACATTGTTTGATCGGCAATATAAGGTATCAGCATACCAAATGTTACTAAATTAGGTGCATAAGCTGTTGTGTATTAAGCTGTATGAGTTACTATAGTTTTGTAACTATCCCATAGGAATTCTTTAATTTTCCGGGATGAGAAGTATCTAAAAGGTTGACCGAGGATATAAGGTATCACCACGCAAAATTTCATTTAAATCGCTCTAACAGTTTCGAAGATTAGCCCATACAAACAGACAAACAGACAGAGAAACATAAAAAATTCAAACAATCTGGATTTGTTCTATTTCTCTTCTTACATCCCCCTGACTCAGTTTTTAGTATATTTTTTTTCTATGTACATTCATTCGACATTCGACCTCTACAGTTATTATGTGTATATGTAGATGTATAGATGATAATATAGTTTTTATTACTTAATAGTGTTTTTAAAATGTGTTTATTTTTTTTTATTTTAGTTTAGAAATCTAAAAATTAAATTTATGGCATCTTAATTAAAAAGTTAATGACCATATATTGACATTTAAACATGAACATGAAGTAGATATTTAGTTTTTTTTGCGTTTGGGATTGACATTATTAATGAAACAAATTGTTTATTGTACCTATTATCGCAGATACTAGTAGGTTGTAATTTACCTGTGAAAATAATATTGCGAGATATTTAACTACACTTTTGCACAATACCACAATAATATTACATGTAGTATGCTATTTTTATATAATATACTGTGATTTCTTGTTTTTTTTTTTTTAACTTTAATTCCATATTACCTTGCACTTTTCTGCTCCGCTAAATGACAATCTTTCTCACCTCCTAGGTTGACTGGAAGAGATCTCTTTTAGAGATAAGTCCACTCTAGCCTTCAATTTTCTCTAAATACTTTTAATTTTTATTTTTAATGTGCAATAAAGAATATATATAATACTTATAAGATGGCGGTTTCTAGTAAATATATGCTTTCTCTAAACCGGAAGTAACATTTGTTGAGTCAATACAATCATGAATGTAGACCGATACTGAGATTGAATTCAGCTCTTATCCCACACATAAAACCTTTACGTAAACGATAAGTAAAACTGCTACTGGAAATTACCTATAAACCTTGGTTTGTAAACTCCAATAGCAGTGGGTTTGATATAATCGATGATAATCTTCTGCATCTGCGTACATAAATAGATGTGGAACGTTTGTTATGGTTGTTTATATAAACTCGATAATATAATCGTGAATGTTGTTGGACAGTTGATGAAATATTGAAGATATTTCATAAACTTAACTTGTATTCGAACTTAACATTATGATATATGTAACTAGTGGCTTACCCTCGCTTATTATATACAAATACTAGTGATTTATCATCGCTTCAGCAACCTATGTACGTATTACTAAGGGTCGTGGTCTATTTCTCTTCCTATCTGTCACAAGTACTTATACACAAACGCACACGCTCACTCATTTCTAGCAGTAGTGTTCAATTTTTTTACTTCAACAAATCAATTGTCAAATTAAAATTATAATTAAAAAGTTTTTGTAGAATTTCTATCCTATCGGACCATCCCACAATATAAACAGATCCCTTTTCTATTTTGGGAAACCAAATACTCCGTCCGCAATAACAATCTAACTTTTCCGTCCAAATTTTACATTATTGGTTCAATGGTTTTGACTTGAAAGTACGACACACAGACATTAATTTATTTATAGTACTAAAAATCAAAGAGCAAGACAAGTACAAGAAAAAGTAAAACAGTATAAATATGTATTCGCCGCAAGAAGCAATTTTACGAACCATTAAGATGAAAAAAATAATACATTTTTCGGCTTTTTTTATGTTTGGTCGTGATACAATAACTTATCCGAGACAATTAAAATTCGACACGTCTCTGGAGTAGGCTAGATTTCCTTTTGCATAAAACATGACAAGGGTTTTCAATAAAAACTTAGATAAATTTTTATCTCGAAATTTTCTTGTCTTATTTTCTTGTTTATGAATTACGAGGTGGGCTTGTTGTGAAAAATTTGGGCCTTTATTAAATTTATTACATTCTTATTACTAAGCCTTTGAGGCTGTTCATCAAAAAGATTATTTTCTTATATCAAATTATATAGAAGATCATATTTTTTCTAAATTGTTAGGTAGCTATTGGCATTAATACTACCTCTGCTTTATTTAAATGAATGTATGTATTCAGCCCTTTTTAACGTCCAACTGCTGGGCACGGGCCTACCTTCATTACGAGGCCAAAGTTCATCATGCTGGTCAAGTGCGGGTTGTCGGATTTTACATATATTTCCAAAACTTGTTAGGTTCTCACAGACATGTAGGTTTCCTCACAATGTTTTCTTTCACCAGACAAGTGGTAATCATGTTCGAAATGATTCACAGATGAAAATATCACAGGCGCGAGATACGGGATTTGAACCCGCTTCACTCGACTTTCCAATTAAATGTATGTAAATCTTAAAATGATACACTACAGTATACTTTATTTTGTGTGAGCTCACGCACATACATATACAATTAATCCTTCTTATATTCATTTCGTGTTTTTATAATTTGAAATAATTATTTTTATACCACTAATATGTAACACTTTATTTGTAGGACAATAATTATTTGTTTTTCATTTTATGTTTAAAGAAAAAAAATTAGCTTATTAATTATTAATTATTAATGAATAAAATATAGGTACTGTATCACCATGCGGGAGACAGTGTCGGAGCGTGAGACCAGGAAATCCTACCATTTTATTTGTAAGACGATATGGCCATTCAATTATGCATATTTTTAATAACAAATACCACGAAAATCAGCCGGTTAATAATAAATTTTATGACGTTGGTATTTAACGAGTTCGGAGAGGGGGACGATTTGATTTAAACCATCTGTTTAGTAGAACAAAATTTTTTTCATGTTTTATGTTGGATTATCCCAAGATTAAATTGTAAAACAACCTGTTAGTAATGAATTTTACACAACCATCATTTCGACATGCTCCGTATCAATCCACAATTATATCTGCTGCTAGTGATTGCAATCCGGGGTCATTTTCAGTCCAGCCGGATCCGACCGGATTTCCATCGATCCGGCCGGATCCGACCGGATTGAAAATCAGGATGATTTTCGCTTTTCGGTTCAAAATGAACTGTTAGTAAGTTAATGAAGTGTGATTGTACTTAATATAGGTAGTTTATAAAAAATAAAACATATATAAAAACAACTTTGACGCCTTGGTGACTTTGGATGGCCACGACAGACGCCTTTGCCGCACCCACCACATTTCGATAGCTCTTATAAAAGTATTTCATTATGGATTATCTTGAATTGATTATAGAAGAGGAAGAAGATGATGACCTTTCAATTCGATACTATCTCAGTGTAGAAAAGGCCTCCACTCATTCAATTTTCATCATAAAGTCAAAACAATGAAGGTTTCTACAATGTTAGTAATTATAAAACAATATAAAAAATAAATTATAAAGCAATGGATGCCAAGACACTAGTGTAATTAAAATTTCATCATCTTCTTCAGTAAACGCCTCAACAGATGCCATTTTATGATTTTTTATTGAAAATACCTCAAAATACACGTGTGAGGCGGCGACACTGCGAACATGAGCGCTGCAGTAACGCTAGGGTCTAACGTCACAGTCGCAGCGACACTGACACGGTGTCAGTGACGCTGCGCTCGAATGTCGTTCCCTACATTTACATAGTGCATTAATCTGCCGCCCTGTCGCGACGTCACTGATGCTACTGACGCTTGCACTATGTAAATGTAGGGAACGACATTCGAGCGCAGCGTCACTGACGGAAATACTTTTAAAAGAGCTATCGAGATGTGGTGGGCGCGGCAAACGCGATACGATGATGGACGTCTGTCGTGGCCATCCAGTCACCAAGGCGTCACTGATACCAGCCAACTTACGCGGCGTCGGTAACGCTATAAACGCCGCGTTATTGACGCTTGTTTCGAAAGTCTACCTTTAACAAGGTCGAATCTCTTCTGTATAGGGCCTCTACATGCAACATCTCTATTATTTTGCCAAAAATTGCGAGCACCGGATCCGATCGCCGGATCCGGTATATTGGTACCGGATCCGGTGGACGTTTAATGATGCCGGATCCGCCGGATTACCGGATCCGGTTTTCCGGATTGCAATCCCTATCTGCTGCTTCATATTTTATAATAAAATCTTCGATTGGTTAAAAATTTAATGGAGGTAAATGAATTGAGAAAATACTTATATATTATAATCATATTATAATTTATTGACTATTAAGTTTTTGAAGTAACTTCTTTAGAAGTTCTTTAGAATTGTTGTGATTTGAAACTCGATGAAACGGGATTGCAACACTGAAAAAAGACAAACGCATAAATATATAAATTAAGCCGGCGAGAGAATGAGATAGAATACACTGCCATGTTTTCTTGGTAACCGTTATTTGAGATAGAATACATTACATAGGAAGTGAAAAATAATAAAATTAATTACTGAATAATATGCAATGTATATTTATGTCAAATAAAATGTACAATAACTTTTAAATTGGTAAAAATATTATTAAAAAAAATTACCTCATAATTATCCTACTCCTGATACTCTATATTGATCTCATTGTCTCGTAGGTTACTTTTCTGAAGTGTCACTTCTACCATGTGTGAATTGCACACACACGCACTTTTTTTATTTTCATGTGTTAACTGACGTATCTATATATATATATATATATATATATATATATATATATATATATATATATATATATAGATATGTATAGATAATGCACAAAACGTTTTGTTACTTGACATGTTTAATTATTCAGGTCAATATTAAATTTATTTTATATCTCGGCAAAGAAAAAAACTTGTCTTCTTTTTCTCTTTTCAACTCTTTGTAGGTAAAGTCATATATTTTTGCTAGTAAATGCTGACTCACTGAAATTTGACAGATGGGTAATCGTTACATGATCGCTTTTTGTTAATAAATCAAAGTTTAAC
The DNA here is from genome assembly GCA_905404265.1 of Fabriciana adippe. NCBI lineage: Eukaryota > Metazoa > Arthropoda > Insecta > Lepidoptera > Nymphalidae > Fabriciana > Fabriciana adippe. The sequence continues at coordinate 3,907,200 of FR989993.1, forward strand.
GTGTTAAAAATTGACATTTGATCACTCTTAATTGGATATCCATATTCGTTTTTCCATTTGAGTTTTAAATACTGAAATACTGAATACTTATCTTTACTTTTGTGTTTTTAATAATAATTTAAAAAAGGGATCGCAATACTCAATTCTTAGAACTCCAGTCTCATCCCTTAGTATTATTGAACACTCAACTTTCAAATCTACTTCTAATTGGTAACGTCTCTCAAAAATTGTATCTTTCTTAAAAGCATTTTAAAGTTACGCGAAAAGGCTATTAACTTTGACCTTTTACTAGAACTTTCCAGCAAAATTATATCTAAATTTTAACTATCGACGAAATAATAACTGCTTAATTATTTTCCAGATCTTGGTTTTTTTAGTTGTTGCAGAGTAGTAGGGTTAAGTACCACTTCATTGATTTGATAATATTTTTTTAACACCTCCTGGATAATTTCTAAGAATTTCTAAGAAATTAATTGTTAACTGACACGCCACGCCGGCGTGCCCGCGACTCTTAACGGGTTAATAAAAATATTCAAAAAAATTATATTGGATATGTCAACTTTCATACGTAGAAGTTGTATTCCAGAATATAAATTTTAGCGGAATGCAAAAACGAAAGTTTTGAGTAAACGATTTGATTTGCTAATGAGACTTGTTTGTGAAAGCCACGAAACGGTGGCTAATTAAGAGGCCACGACTTTATCTTTATTTAAATTTTAATTTATTTGATAAAGACATTCATTTTCATTTAATTGGCAGCGTGATTATATTTGTCACATTACTTAAAATCGATAACATAATCGTACAATGTGCGTAAAAAAAATCAGCATCGATAGGATCTAGTTAGCTATTGGAGGATCTTCTGTAGTTTTTTGTAGTTGTAATATATTAATATGCCATGCTTTTCATTATTTCATGAATTAAAAACGTGCACATGTAGATGAAACATATGTATATCGCTATAAGTGCCTGCCACTATTTATCCCATAATAATAGAAAGAAAGATAAACGATTCATACTAATCCATATCCATACTAATAATCCTTCCTAATATTTATGTGAAAGTTTGTGAGGATGGATGGATAGATGTTTATTACTCTTTCATGTCAGAACGGCTGAACGGATCTGGATGAAATTTGGCACAGAGATAGATTATAGTGTGGAATAGTATATAGGTTACTTTTTATCTCGGAATAATGTATGGTTTCCGTTGGATAGATTTGTTTTTCTCTAGTTAAACATATTTTCAGATTTATACCATAGTAAGTGTCAGAGATAACTAGACAATACTCAAGAAAATATTAAGCTGGAGTGAAATAAGATCTTTTTATACGGGCTCCCGTCTTATGTACACACATAGGTATGTATGTACATTGGTGGTATGTACATTGTACGTAGGTATATCGCACACGGTTCGACTTACCCTCAAGTTTTTTCTTACTTTTTTCATTTTAAATTTAACATTATAATCACTCGAGGTAAGACGCTTGTATGCCTTAAAGATTTTAGTAATTGGTAAAAAAAATAAAAAGTCATCCACTACAAATGAGTTATTTTTTAAATTTCCCTTTTTCTTGTCCTGTAAGATACTTCTGGACTTTCATGATTGTAGGTTAATATGAAATATGATGTAGGTTATGATTTGTTTGCGAGAGTTAAAATATGCCGCGTACGTGACCTTACTTATTGATTGTGTTGAGTTTGAAGACTTACAACTTTAAGTGACTGTATATTTGAGTATTTGACACTGATCTCAATTACACATCTCCCGTCCCTGAGAAAAAGTGTCTTGACTGACAGAGAGACAGGTAGATGGACAGACAGTGAAGTAATCCTATAATTTATCCTCTTGAGATATGGAACTCTAAAAACAAAGAACAAAAAAATTATTTAAATTCCAAACAAAACGAATTATAAATTACTTCAAATAAAATATTTATTCTTTTTACAGAAGGATTTAGAATTAAAGAAAAGGTTAGTTATGAACCAAAAATCTAAGCCTGAAGCGAAATTAAAACTTATTATTGCGTTTCACTAAATATATACATAATTTCTGTAGAAGGCTTTACGCGCTTAATGAGAAATTCATTCCGATTAAAATTCTTCGAGTTATTAAGACCAGGTGCTATTAAATCCGTTTTAGTCTTTAGTCTACTCTGGGGACGATCTTGAAATATCTGACATTGAGTATTTTGTCCATTACGATGTTATTTTTGTTATTTCAAAATGAAGAATTTCAAATGTATGCATGAGTTGGATTACATTTGATATTATTATTAATAAAAATAACATATGGCTTATAATATCTTCTGTGCATATATTTAGTCTTAATGAATATATATATATATATATCTTAATGAATATATATATATATATATATATATATATATATATATATATATATATATATATATGAAATTAGCCAGTGTGTCCGAAATCGGTCAGTTGACATTATTTGTGCATGCTGCGCCGTTCTATGAATTACTAGCGACTCACCCTCGCTTCGCTTCGGGTTCGTCCCTAGATAAAAACAAATCTATCTCACGGGAACCGTACATTTTTTCGGGATGATATATAGCCTATAGCCTTCCTCAGTTAACGGGCTATCTAATGCAAAAAGAATTTTCCAAATCGGATTAGTAGTTCCTGAGATTAGCGCGTTCAACCAAACAAACAAACAAACAAACTCTTCGGCTTTATAATATTAGTATAGATTGGAATAGCATTTTTAAATTTATTAAACTATTTTTTATCTTGTGACGATTTAGTATTGATTCCGTTCATATTCACTCACTCACAATTTTTCACATTAATAATATTAGTGTATATTAGTTTTCGTATACGTACACATTAAAGAGCTTATCTCTGAAACTATTGTACAGATTTTTATACGATTTTCAAATATAGAAAAACGGAATAATTTAAAAGGTTTTCTTTTTATTTATTTGTAAAATATTACAGAAATAAGCCACTAGTATATACTCATGTACCTATTAAGTAGGACAAAATCGTCCTTTCCAAGAACTTCCGTATTAGTATAAATGCGCACAGCTAAAAATCTATAATATATAAACTACAAAAATATATTTTTCATGCAGGATCTATTATAATTGATCAATAAAGTCGTTGAGAATGATTGTATTAGACATTTTTTGTATTAAAACACATCGAATAACTGAACTTACTAACACGGGTGGCTGTGACGCGGCACGTGCTATAAAATAGATGGTACCTAAAGGTCGAACTTGTTTTACCAGCAATATTTCTTTACAAAATGTTGGAAAAAAAAAGAATTTGTTCTTGATTAAACTGAAGTCACTGTCCTTAGAAGATAGCACAGACACAAAATAAGTTCAAGAGAACTGTTTATAGAGATGAATAAATTTATTAAGGTGAATTATATTCGCTTAACATATAAATATTTTATTTTAATAATACTAAATAAGAATATTATTGCCTCATCTTAACTTCTTACAGAATTATTATTATAATATTTATAGGTATAAAAATTTATTACGAAATACATTTACTCTAAATTTAAATATCTCGAAAATGGCACCATGTATGTATATAGACTTCGTAAATTCCAAGCATCCACCTTTTAAATTTTGTCAGAAATTCGTCAAATCATATAACATTCCTTTTAACTTCCGCCTAGATGAACACACGGGCGAATATAATGATGACAGATGGATATATTATAGTCATTTGAATTTCTAATATTCTATTCTAAACTAGTAGTGACTTACTCTCGTTTCAGTTGCCCTTAGGAACTGTGGCCTTGCTACAGTTTAATGGATCTTTTTAAGAGCAATAATTCTATAATACATTGTTTCCATATATATTTTTTTACGCGGCCACCGCTAATAAAGCTCTCAGTCGGTATGATTTTTTCCGACATTTTCAACAATCATATAATATGTATATGAGTAATATTGACTCATATGCGGGCTATCTATATTGTTATGTTTATAAAGTAAATGTAACTTTGATATTTAAAAGAGCAACCGTTGAGTTTCTTGCCGGCTCTTCTCAGCAGAACTGCTTTCTGAGCCGGTGGTAGCTTCCACACGGACTGACTACACTGACGCTTACATTAAATGACGATTCAAAAGCACTTGTAATAAGTTTAATTAAAGTTTATTTGATTTCAATCATCATGATATTTCAGTCAATTTACACAAAATCTTAATAAATTATATACTTAAACCTTTCTCATGGATCACTCTCCGTCTATTGGCGAAACCAGTATGAAAATTAGTTCGATACTTTTTGAGTTTATCGCGGTCAGACCAGGGCTCGAAATTGGTTTAGAAAAAACGGTTTTAGTCCATTGAAATGTTACATTTTTTAGGCCTTACCTTGCGTTTTTTAGAGGACGCAATTTTATTTTTTTGATGTGTAGGGGGGGTCAGTGTAAAGCTAAAAACAAGTTTGTGGGGTCGCCACCCTTGTCCCACGGCCGCCATCTTGAAAATAGGGGTTGAAATGGTTTTTACGATATATCTCTTAAACTATTTATTTGATAAAAAAAATTTGTTAACATTTTTTGTTGCAAATTAAATTCTCTACAACTTTGGTCCAGTAACTTTTTGTCGTAGAACTATAAATAAAAAAGTTATAAGCGAAAATCTTCAGAAATTCGAGAAAAAAATTTATATTTTTCGATGTAACTTTTTTTTTAACATTTTACGAAAAAATGATATCAGACCATTTTTGTAGATCGTATTTTGAGGAACAACTTTTATTCGCATCATTTTTTCATCAAGTCAATAGCTAAGGTTTTACAGCGCTCCGAAGTGAGTACTATTTTTCAATATTGTTAACTATACCTATATTATACGTGAGTATTAATAATGTGTCATCAGTTATTGTTTTTTTTTTTTTTTTTATAATGTTTTTAATTATAAATTTTGCAATATTATTAAAAAGTAATTATTGACTCTTTTTCACTCCATAACAGGATTTAACAATTATTGATTTTTAAAATAATTTTAAATCTGATGGCGGTTACCAAGAATACTGTTCAGGTAGAAAATACCCAAGGGACCATGAGGGAACAAAAGAACAGCTGCCTGCTATTGTTATTATTATTCCTAACCTCTTCTATTGTAAGAATAGCTAATAATATTGTGTTGAAGTTGTCGTTCAACCTATATCTTTTAGTTGTGCTACATATTTCTCCACGTGCGGATGTATTTTATTCTGTTTTTAATTGTGAAGACGATTTCGAATGATTTTAGACACGATTTAAACTTCAGTGATAACTATATATTTTTTATTAGCATTTAGACTTTTTCTATTATTCCATCATGAGTGATTGTTTTATTTGTAAAAAACCTTTAGGTGAAAATAAAATAAGAACTGTGAAGGCAAAAGGTGTAAAAACTTTACTAGACCGAGCTGTAGCAAAAAATGATGAGGTTAATGAAAAATTATTACGAACTGTTTCGGAAGTTACTGTACATGTTACGTGTTATTGTTATTACGTGGATAATCGAACTGATAATGTTGTTCGTCGTCGCAGCAGCAGCTCCAGTAGTTTATCTTCAGTTTCAGAAGCTCCGAAGCTAGACTTTGATTTTGCGAACAATTGTTTCATTTGTGCCAAAGCGGTTCAGGATCTAAGTGTTTCGCGTACAAGCCGACAACCGCGGGTTTGTGTTGTACGTAATGAGAGTACAAAAACAAGTATTATGGACCTTATAAACAGACGTTCCGATGACGTTGCAATGGACATTCTCCAGTTCTCCCACTGATATTTAATTCAGAAAGCCGATCAGATGCTGAACCGCAGCCTGGTCCATCGAAACGACTGAGGACGGAGTAGTTCCAATTTAGAAAATCACCGTGGATTATGCCTATTGGGGATACCACGTAAAAAAAAACGCGCCTCTAGACTCTACCTCGTGGGTGGTGGGGAAAAGAGTCAATAATTACTTTTTAATAATATTGCAAAATTTATAATTAAAAACATTATAAAAAAAAAAAAAAAAAAAAAAACAATAACTGATGACACATTATTAATACTCACGTATAATATAGGTATAGTTAAGAATATTGAAAAATAGTACTCACTTCGGAGCGCTGTAAAACCTTAGCTATTGACTTGATGAAAAAATGATGCGAATAAAAGTTGTTCCTCAAAATACGATCTACAAAAATGGTCTGATATCATTTTTTCGTAAAATGTTAAAAAAAAAAGTTACATCGAAAAATATAAATTTTTTTCTCGAATTTCTGAAGATTTTCGCTTATAACTTTTTTATTTATAGTTCTACGACAAAAAGTTACTGGACCAAAGTTGTAGAGAATTTAATTTGCAATAAAAAATGTTAACAAATTTTTTTATCAAATAAATAGTTTAAGAGATATATCGTAAAAACCATTTCAACCCCTATTTTCAAGATGGCGGCCGTGGGACAAGGGTGGCGACCCCACAAACTTGTTTTTAGCTTTACACTGATCCCCCCTACACATCAAAAAAATAAAATTGCGTCCTCTAAAAAACGCAACCCCAAATGTAACTTTTCAATGGACTATTTATTTCGGTAATGTAATGGTTAATTAATCGCTCGTTCTATAACCGGTTAATGAAAACGAACGGTTTAGTAAACTGAAATAATAATTGTTAATGGTTATTCTTAGTGAAACGTTAGGCTTTGGTTTTGATATCAAAATAAACTGGCTAATTCATTCATAAGTAAGAAACGTACATAATATGTATATCCTTCGCAATTCACTATTAACAAAGATTCGCCAAATATAAGCGCACAAAAACTCATTTTAACCGGTTAATTTCGATCATGCAACCTAAATTTGTCAAAAACCGTTCATCGGGTTTTAAACGGTTACAACGTTACCGAAACCTAAAACCGGAAAGTCTTTTGGTTTGGGATCAATGACCAAAACCGGTTTTAAAATTGAACAGGTTTTAGAGCCCTGGTTCAGATAGACAGACGCGGCGGGGGAACTTTGTTTTATAATATGTAGCCATACTCCTTTTATCTTTTCAAGAGTACGTGCGTAGTTGTGACATTTGATATATACGACGTAAGTATATATTTTTATATATTAGTAATAGTATCCTTATGTAAACAGTCGCTAATTAAAAAGCCATCTCGTTAACTTTACACGAACTCGTTCCAATTTAGCAAAAGTACGTAAACCTATAACGTTTAACTTTCTCATGTTAACTCGAAATACTGTTTAAGCCAATTAGAAAACAAATCGTGTACACTGATCTTACGACATTGGTATTAGGTAATTATACATAACATGCGGTCTTTGCCGGGTTTGCTTAGTTTTTTTTAATTTGATATTTTCTGGAAGATATTTGATGATGAATTTAAAAAAAACTTATGATGTATTCTATATATGAAATACCTCGATGGTGTAGTGGCTAGCAAAGACAGCTGCATATCCGGAGATCCTGGGTTCGAGTCCCGGGATAGCCAAGTTTAGTTATTGAGACTTTCTGTTTAGTAAGCCATAGTAACAACCCGACCTCCGTGCCTTGACGCCGTCGGTCCTGCGCCTGAACTCTCACTGGTCGTGTCGAGTAGTCGTCCCACCGGAGTACGAGAGTGACAGGAATAGAGAGGGCGCTAGTGTCTACGCGCACAGTTGTGCACTATAATATCTCCTGTGCAGTTCTCAGTCTCAGTGAGATTAGCTGTCGTGGCCGAAATCGGTCGGGAGGACATTATTACTATTGTATAAAAAATCATTATTTCCCATTTCCCTTTTTGATCGTTAGACGGTAAATTAAAAGATCTTAGAGATCATTCATGCCATTATAGAAATACATTATTTATATTAAATTGAGCCTTGATAAATTAGTCAGTCAAGACATCTTATTTTATATCTACAGAAAATTTCTTTTTTGGGAATGTTACTAAGTCGTACAGGTTAAAATACTCGCAGGAGATGTAATTCCAATTAACGTTTCTTAATGTTTCTTAGGATTAATGTTATATATTTGAAAATATTCTATCATGAATTTTATGTTTTACTGTATATATGTTGATACCATTTATTTAGAAAAGTAAAGTGTTTCTTTACTTATTAATATCTAAGGTCTATTTTAAGATCATCTAGAATCATCTTAAATATCTTTATTATAATAATATTATCTTCATATTATAATCTCTCTCTGGGGTCGGTCCCTCATGTCTGAGGATTGCGGTCAGCATCAGGGTTGCATCTGAAGGGGATGATCTGTCTCCACCGGTTTCTGTCCAGTGCGTATTGTAAGAGATTACAATCGTGAAGATTTTAGACGAGTCTTTAATTTGGTCGGTTCATCTTGTTGGAAAACGACCGCGCGATCTTTTGCCTTCGGTATGTCTAACCACAATAAGTTTTTCCAAACTATCGTTGCCTCTGCGCATTGTGTGGTTTTCTATGGTCTTTCAAATAATGTACTCTCCATACATGTTAAAAAATGCAGGGGACAGGATACAACCCTGTCTCACTCCTTTTTTAGTTTGGAACATACTGGAGCATTCATTGCCTATTCTGATGAACGAACGGCTTTCAGTGTACAAACTCTACGTCAAAGCAACGACGTGTTCAGGAGCTCTCATTTCGAATAGCACATTCCACAGTTTGTCACATAGTACACAGTCAAAGGCCTTTGTGTAATCGTTAAAGCATAGGATAACAGGACAATTGAATTGTCTGCACTTCTTGATAATTTGGCGAATGTTCAGTATGTGTTCCCGCGTTCCCCTGCCTTTCACGAAACCTGCATACTCTTCGGGTATCTATCGGCTTAAAAAGTAGCTTAAAAATTGATTAATAATATGGAGAAGGGTCTTACTTACATGAGAGATTAACGCAATTGTCCTTTAATTTCCGTAGTCTTTTAAGGAGCCTTTCTTATGCAACGGTATAAACGCCGACTCTGTCCAGTCGTTTGGTCATCTTCCAGTAGTCTAGATAGTATTGCAGATATCGGTGATAGCCCTTGAGCCTAGACCTACCTGACATAGGTTTTTAATATTGCGGCTGTGGTAGCATCCTGACCTGGTGATTTATTGCACTTACGAGCTTTGGTGGCCTGCTTAACTTCTGACACAAGGATGTCAGGTTCTTCTGTCGCCCATGTTATGACAGCGTTAGTAGACTCTCCAGTGTCATATAGCTCTGAACAATAGTTCCTCCAGCGTTCTAACACTTGAGCCACATAAATAAGAGGAAGCCCGTCTATATCTTTGATGGCACAGGTTTTCGGTTTACGCGTTCCAGACAGTTCTTTTACTTTTTGAAAAAGATATCTGGATTCGTTTTCCTCAGCGTGCTTTTTTATTTCAAGACAGATTTAGTTGATGTGTATATCCACACTGGGGGAGGGGGAACCAACGCGTCCGTGAGATGCCTACAGATTAGTAATAACAGTTGTCAGAGACACCGGACATCCTTTCATGATTGTAACAATCCATTTCACGTACACTACATAGATAGAAAGATAAACTTGATAAATAATATAAATATTTCTGTTAACCTTTAATATACTTTGTTTGAACAATTATTTACGAAAAAAGCCAATATTGTAGATAGCGCTGATTGTATTAATAAATACTGGGTAGATAAAATATTTACTTTCGTTGGCTTGACTCATCCTTAGTTCTTGTATTGATCCACAAAGAATTATTGTAAACAAGTTATAATATTATTATTTTATTTAAGGGCTCAAAGGCATAATAGTGACATTGAGCATATTCTTAGTTCACAACACAATCGGAATCACTCGTCGTATATGTCCAACTATCATGAGAGATAGAATAAATAATTTATATTAAAAAGATATTTGATGAAAATTTGACATCAGAATGAAAAGTTACCGTGTTAATCTTGACTGTTTGAAGTTAAATAAGTAAGATATTTTTAACGTCGGTGTCAGTCGACGCAAGGCTGAAGGCAGTTATCAAAACACTAGCGACTCACCTTCGCTGCGCACCGGTAGTCCCTACTTACGTTTTAACGTTTCGTATAGATTTCTTAGAGAAGAGATATTTTACCGTAGTAAAAAGTATCTTATATGTTGACCCGGATAACCAGCTATCCATATTTCATATAATACCAAATTTCGTCAAAATCCCTCAAGTGGTTTTTCCAGACAGACAGACAGACAAAAATAATACAAACTATAGATTCGGTCTCTGTATCAATAATAATGCCTATTTCAATAAGATTTTCCAAAAAAATATTTAATATACAGATTGGGCTCAGTTATAATTGTATTATATTTATAGACTAGTCAAATTATTCAAGCCGTCTAATTGAAATCGGTGAAATTAATAAAAGAATATAGGCATTAGACAAAGTAGCCTTTTGAAGTACCTAAAAAAATAATTGAGGTAAATTATTTATGTCTACAAAGTACTATCCAATATTTATTCATGAAAAACCTTTTAAGGTTATTTTGAAGTCAGAGTCAGAGTTAAAAAGTCATTACTACGTTGATACGTTTAAATGACTCTAATGATATTATTCTTATACTTTTGTTGAGAGTATTGTATCTCTATACAGTATACAATAAGGTATTTTCATTTTGATTAAAAAACTAATCAATCATTGGCTTGTCATTGAATTGGAACAGTATTATTATAGTCACACTGTATTATCTCGTTGGTTCCGTAGTCCAGTAGCTAGCATCTACAGCTGTAGTACGTGAGGTTCAGGGTTCGAGCCCCTAGTGGGGTCTAAATATTTACTGGCTTTTTTAGAAAAATGTTGTTGAGATGTATAGATTTTAGACAAAATTAAAACAGAAATAAATTTACTTAAAGGATTTTAGATTTCTTATAATATGTACATATGTCTGAATCCTTAACTGTGTGTAAATATTTTAAAATAACTTGATGTCATCCTTCACAAAGTGTTAGCATAGAGCAACATATTTAACATAAGCTACATACACAGAAAACAACGAATAACGCAAGATTTAGCGCTGAGAAGAGAAGGAAAACTTTATGAATATCAATTAAGCTTAACATACATTACCATAAACTGCATGCAAAAAGTTTTGAAAACAAATTCAATCTTTCAGAGATCTTAAATTAAAAACTCCCCCTTTTTAACGTCCTACTGCTGGGCACGGGTTTCCCTTCAATATGAGCGGGATCAGGCCATAGTCCACCTTGCTGACCAATCGCGGTTTGGCGGATAATTTATGTTTATCGACAACTTGTTAGGTTCTCTAAGATCTAAGAAAAATAACGTGCAGAAACCTGCATGTCTTAGCGTCTAAGACATGCAAGTTTCCTCACGATGTTTTCCTTCACCGTAATATGAGAATATCAGAGGCGTTAGACCAGAGGTTTAAATCTGCTTCACTTGTTTGTCAAGCGAGCGCGATACTACTGCCTTAATTCAAACTAGTTATTATTTTTTTATATGGTATGATAATAAAACAATATAAATACATCATCATCTGGCAGAAATAAAATAGTGCTTTGCATATCCTAATATTAATATTCGCTATCAAAGAAATAGTCAACAATGGCATGCTTTTAACAGTTAATCAAAAAAATATTTGCTAAAGTTGTTTCAAACTGGTTTCAAAAATAAATGCTTTAAATTAAAAATTCGCTTTATTTTTAAACCTAAGGCTTATGAAGGTCTCACAGCTAAACCACGATTCAGACTGAATTAGTCTTATCAATATAATGTTGTGAGTGAGATAAATTATCAGATCCTAACGAATCCTCGAGAAAAACGTGCATCAATTAAATTTTTAACTATACTTATTTTCTATCTATACATATAATAAAATTGTAACTAAGCCGAATCTGTACATTAAATATTTTTTGGAAAATCTTATTGAAATAAATTAGAATATTATCGATACACAGGCCGAATCTATAGTTTTTAGAATTTTTGTCTGTCTGTCTATCTTTTTGTTTGTGACCGCAACACGAGAAAACGTTAAAACGTTAGTAGGGACGAACCCGAGCGGAGAGAGGGTGAGTCGCTAGTACTATATATATAACGTTTAAAAGAGGTATTAGAAATGATTATTTAAAAACCATATTAAAAATAGCGCTTTTATGACTTACCGTCTAGATTATCTATAGATAATTTAATTGAATTATTTAAATATTCAACGTACTATCTAATATTGATTCACTCAGGATTTAATTAATTAATTATGGAATAAAGCCTTAATCGGCCATTAAGTCAATAGAAGCCTATAATCTATGCTCTGATTATTCACGAGGTACTGGAACTAACCCGAAACTTACTCACGTAAATTAACAAGTAGAACCTCAATATTATCTACATGTCAGTTCGGGGGCTTATACCACATACATACGAGTATGTATGTATGCAGTGCCGGATTCATCCTTTGCGCCAGCCCTGGGCATGGGAAAAAATGCCGCCCTTTTATCAAAATTTAGCATAATATGGGTAAATTTTCGATAAAGTTTATTTTTTTTAGTTATTAATTTTTTGAAAAATGCAAAAAATAATTTATAAATGATTTCAATTTTTTTTATTATTCATTTTTTTATGTTAATTTTTAAACACAGTTATTTTTTTTTAAACACAGTTAATTTAATTATTCCTTTTTTTAGGAAATAAAAAAAGCATTTTCGATAACGCGAAGAAAAAAATTTTCCCGCCCTCCGAATTTTGCCACCCTGGGCACTAGCCCCGAGTGCTCCTAGTGTAAATTTAGCGCTGAATGTATGTGTGTATGTTTATACCACATTATTTAAACTTATTTATGTAAACTAGTGTTCGTCTAGTAGTCAATATTCGACCATAGTCATTATTAAAAATTTGATGGAAACATATTATACTAGCGACTCATCCTTGCTTCGCTCGGGTTCGTCCCTAGCTTGATTCTCCATACAAACTTTCATCCCCACTTTCACCCCTTTAAGGGATGATTTCTGGGATAAAAAGTATCCTATGTCCATCCCAGGGTGTCAAACTATCTTCTTACCTCTAAATCGGTTCAGCAGATCCAGAGATTACCCCTTACAATGTCACAAACTCACAAACTTTACCTCTTGATGAATAGAATATATCTGTAAAAAAACTAACAGTTTCCAAAAAACAATCTCATCAATAGCTACCTAAAAAAGTCGGTTGACTAACAAAGGAGAGAAAGATACTGAAATGTCTTGTCTAATTTATTTATAGATCTTTGTACTACTTTACTATTATATTACTTTAAATTTTACATACTTATAGTATATAAAGGTTTATTTAAATTGGTTCAACCAAAGATACAATTTGTACTCATCCTATAGCTAGTAATAAAAAAGCAACTTAAGCACCGCCCTTAATTTTTCCGGTAACCTATTTGTATTATATTATGGAAAAGAATCTTTCATATTATATTTGAGGCTTTTTGATTTTTAAGTCATATGAAATTTTTTTTTTGACACTCAACATGTCATACTTGTTATTAGATTATTACTTGCATTACCTTAACATAACTATATGTTGTTGTTTCTACCACTACAATAATAAGGTAATATATTCAAGCAAAGTGTTGATATGAAGTAATTTGAATTTCGCTACGAAATATGATCTACGACATTATGGTGCCTATTTAAACGTGTAAAACGTATGCATGCGTGCTCTCTAATCTAACTGCTGTTACATATAAATGCTAATGTTTGTAAGTGTGTATGTTACTCTTTCACGCTAGAACGGTTGAACGGATCTGGATGAAATTTAGCTCAGAGTTAGATTATAGTCTGAAATAACACATAGACTACTTTTTATCTCGGAAAAATGTACGGTTCCCGTGGGATAGGTTTGTTTTTGTTTTTTACTAGGGAGATTGAGCCGCTAGTTTATAATATGTACCTACATGTATTATTTGTATTTATAATATAATTTTATGAATACAGAAGCACACAGTAAGTCGCGAGTTTAGGTATAAACCGATATTTTTAAATTTCTACGATACCAAGGTAAAAATTTTTAATCGGTGGAGTAATCTGAATACCGCAATGAAATATGACCTACGAAATTGTAACGCGTATTTAATCACGAAAGAATTTAGGAAGTATGGGTATTGAGCACGTGTGCTTTCTAAATTTTTAATTATTTTATGCGTAACAATGATTTTCTGTTAATATAAATATGTATATGTATATGAAAAAAATGGTTAATATTATATTTTTCGTTTCTGTTAAAATTTATACGTAAGGTGAAAAATTTATAAAAATTGTTACTGCTGAATTTTTTTCAATAAAGTGTTGTAATTTTGTAAAGTTTAATATGCAAATTTTGACTAAATTAAATAATAAGCCATTAGTAAATTATTATACATATATGAAGTGCTTATTAATCTTACATAATTACATCTGAAGACTGGAATCCTAAAATATTACTTTGACCTTCCACTGTAGAGCAGGGTTATGGCAACGTCATTCTACACTATGAATTATGGGATATATTTACCTTAGTCTGGTTGAAATGTAAATCCTCTGTACCGTGAGACATACACATAGTGTTTTATACATTGTATTATTTTAAGTATTACTTATGAAAAAATAGTTTGTAGATCAAACTACACCCTAAACATATAGATGTACATATTTAATTATATATCTATACTAGCGGCTCACCTTCGCTTCTCTCGGGTTCGGTTCTAGAAAAACAAAACCAAATTTATCCCACGGGAGCCGTACATTTTCCCGGGATAAAAAATAGTCTATGTGCTATTCCAGACTATAATCTATGTATCTCTGTGCCTTTCATCTAGATTCGTTCAGCCGTTCTGGCTTGATTAAGTAACAAGCATCCATCCAAATATCGAAACGTCTAAACTTTCACATTTATAATATTAGTAAAATAGTGTATGGGTGTATGCATATGCATATTCATATTTGCATATATATATATATATATATATATATATATATATATATATATATATATATATATATATATATATATGTGTAGCTATGCTAGACTAGCATTAGCAAAAGAAAGCGCGTGGCTGGTGGAGTAGGAGGGGTGGAAGGGTGCAGGTACTCATTTAAACTTGACAATTTAAAAAATATTAATTATCTTGTTACAAATGTTGTTGTTCTGATGTAAATAGTATATTCCCAAAAGGTCTTCAGTAAATTAAAAATTACCCTGTATATGGGTTGACTGAGAGAGATATTTTTTAGAAACGAATTTACATTTGTGTACATTTTTTTCTATAGGTACAATTTCATTAAAATTTATAAGTATAATAAAAAAACACTGCTACGAAAGCTTTAGAATATTCTGTAAGTATTGGTCTGCCCGAATCTGGTATCTGACTTAGTTCTTAGATTTCAGTTTGTTAGTCCCTTGAGAAATGTATAGGGGAAATGCCCGCCCCAAGTTGGCTGAGAACAAAGTCTTTAGTTCGCTTTTACCTAAGTTCCAGAACAAACTTACAAAAACAAATGTATGGTATTATCGTTGCGAGAGAAACACGTTGTTACAAAGTATCTTCACTGAGAATGCAAAAATTCTTTTCATACAGTTACTATGACGTTTTTTGCAATATATTTTTGAATAATATCAGTTTATTATGTAACATCGTCATATTCACTTGGTAATAATATCAGCTGACTAACATATAGCTTAATTTATGTATATTCGGTTTGTCGTCCGTTCATGCAGAAACTTCTAATACTGATATATCGAGTAGTATGTGTAGAATATATAGAAAAAATGCTACAGGACGCTGTATGTTCGTAAGAAAGAAATAAAAAAGGAATACATACTTTAAAATTAGTAGAAGTGATTATTTTCTTAGGAGTGGATTTTTTTCTTGAAATTTATGGCATGATTCTTGAGGTAAAACCTATCAATAAAAAAAATCGTTTCATAATTGGAGAAGATATCGTGTTACACAAAAAAACGAATTGACTACCTCACTCTTATTAAAGTTGGTAAAAGTACTATATTACTCAACCATATTGTTTTTGATTTAGGTATAAACTGATCTTTTTTTCCTACGACCCTTTCACTTCTTTTGCAATTTTATATAGTGGTTACTGTACAAGAAAGTAAAAAGAAAAATGTGGCTTTGTTTCACTGACAACGTAATAAGTAATAATACGCGTAATAGAATATTATTAGCGTAAATTATGACTCCAGCTAGGCATTATTTTATAATGCGACACAAAATTTCTGCAATAAAGAAAGACCACTAGTCTTATCTTATAAAAAGTGCCTTCAAGAGTCTGGAAAAATACAAATAAATGTATGCAAAAATGCTAAGCAAGCCGAATACGTACGACATGGTTTTTTTTTAACAAAATTAAACGTTTATATGTCCTGATCTTAAGATTTTAGTTGTGTTTTTTCGTACTTATTAGAAAATTTTGCAAAAGTCGTTGTGTATGTGACCGCGAAGCTTTTGAGGCATAATTTTATCTTTAACGACCTATCAGTGGGATACGTTCCATAGTAATATTTGTTAGTCATATTATAAGTAGTGTGATGAAGTTATTAAGATGTATTTTTCTTTTACATACGTATATTTATATAAGCATATATTCTTGACTTTATATATGAATGAAGCTAGAGTGAGTTTCTATTTTAAAAATAGTTATTTTTATAAAATTCGCGAAATGATATGTACATTTAGAAGGTTCAAAACAACTTGGGAGATTAGATTATAAAATATGGAATACTACAAATAAATTTCTAAGAAAGCAAAATTTCTAAAAACGAGGATCGCTTAAGTAACGGAGACCCTGAGTTAGGATTTTTTATAAATGTACTTGATTGAAGATTATTTAGAGCTAAATTATTTTGGCCTAGCTTCTGCATGCGGTTTTGCTCGAGTGAAAAGTGATCTCATGAGCAACATCACGTTTGTTTGAATTATAATAACTCAAGTTGAATAATACAATAATTATAATAATACTAGTCACTAAACTGCGAACGTGGCTTACGCTTGGCCAAGAAAAAACCAGTCGTGCGGCAAAAGTTTTTTAGTACCAAATATAGATCATCTATATAGATGATATACAGTTGTAATAGTATATTTACCTTTTCGGATTTTGTCGCGGATTTATTTAGATTTTTGGTTCCCGACGTTTCGAATGCTTTACAACAATCATGGTCACGGGACAGACTAAGGTTTTGGACGTCTTATTATTTTCATAAAGGAGCTGCTAAGGTGTGGAACCCCCTTCCAGCATCCGTGTTTCCTGTCACCTATAATATAAGTACCTTCAAGGCAAGAGTGAATAGGCATCTTCTAGACAAGCGCGCTCCAACCTAGACCTCATCAGTGCTTCCCAGCGTTGATTGTCGTCAAGCGCAAGCCTATCTAACAATAAAAAATAAAAAAAACGAGAAAGGAAAATTATTTTGGGTTTCATATATCTCAGGCGTATCATATTAGATATATTTAAAACCTTTTACATGTCACAGCAATTTCATAATGCTTTCAAAAAGTTTTTCTTTTCATTATAAGAACATGTACGAGTATAAAGATTTGTGCGTCGCGTCGTAACGATGCGCTATCGGCTGACAAAAAAATTTTGATGAGCTAACTAATTTTCAGCCGACTTTTAAATTAATCTGTGTATATTGTTATGTTTACAAACAACTAACTCAATTCAACTTACGGCGAAGAGTTAGATATTCGCAATAAATTGCATTTGTAGTTGAACCATAAACCGACCTTTTTTAACGTTGGGAAATGCATTTACGCATACCACCTGAATGCATTCAGGTTATGTGGGACTCACCGACAAAGCAAGTACTACTCACTGAAACCCAACTGAACCTCTCGATCAACCACGACGCCCCGACGGCAGGCCTGCCGAAACAAATCACAACAACCATGGGGTTGCTGCAACGGTCCACTCAGCTATCAGGGAAGTACCTGGAGCAACCGGCATGGCACACCGCCCACCGACGTGGGCCCCCTCCCAGTGCGTTTCTTGGCTTCGCGCCCGGCTGCGTTATCAAACGCTAATAAGCAAACAAAAATAATATGCAGTATTGTTATGGTGTTTAAAAACAATCACATAACTAAGTAATAAAAGTGAGTAGGTACATTTGGCACACAGAATGTTTTAATAGAAATAAAATGAAACCGTACACTAACAACGTGTTCGTGCTATTAGAATATCGTACATTGTCGACATAACATTACAAACAATAAAAGTTTGGACTTCAATAAAAAAATAAAGTTTGCATGTCCTATTAACGTTCTTACAAACTAGCCTTCACTCAAAGAATATTAAAAATATATTGTATAGTTGGAAATGTGAGCACCATTAATGGTCATATTTCACTGTTTGCTTACATGCAAGGGAAGTAGTAAGGTGTAACAGAATTTTAAATCAATTACTATGCTGAGACAAAACAGTCTGTATTATTAATAACATAAGAACTATGTAGAATGGACATCGGCACTATGCCAAGTGATAAAAGCGTAGGTACCTGTTGCATGGTTATGACTCTCATGAACACACGAAATATAAAGAACTTGCAATAAAATGTGCTTTTTGTAGCTGCAACATGACCTTTTCTGTGAAGTTAACTGCACTGCAACGTAGATTTATAGCTAAAAAAATAATAAACTACGTTCGTAGATAGTGGAGCACAGTAAAAGTTGAGAGCAGAAAAAAAGATTTATGTTCTCTCATGTCGTAGTTGTTAAATTATATTTGTACACCAAAACATTATTTAATTTATGTTAAAACTAGCGACTTACCTTCGCTTCGATCGGGTGCGTCCCTAGATACATAGATTTTGTTTACAATTTCATGGGTTTTAACTTTTTACGCGGAACCCTGATGGTTTTTTTAAAATGCAAGTAGCATAAGTTACTCCTTATAATATCAGCTATCTGCCAGTAAAAGTCTCTTCAAAATCGGTTTAGCTGTTTCGGAGATTGGCCGGAACAAACAGACAGACAGACAAAAATTTTAAAAATGTTTTTTTTTTCTTATTAGTACCGTATATACTTTCATATGCATTTAGTTAAAAGCTATCATTTTGACATTACAAACAGACATTTCAATTTTATTAAAATTAGCCATCAAAGTTTAACGTTTAACATGTTTACATAATCGAAATAAAAACATGAGCGTTAATTGCAATTAGTTTTTACTAAGCTTTGAAGCGTGCTGTGGTTTTATTAAAAACACCGTACATATATAAACTATTCGAAAGAGGTTAATTAAATATAATGTTTTTACTATTTGTACTTTAAAATTCTATTTTGAATCTACATATAAAACAGTCGACTGCTGTCTCATATTTGTGGTATCTGTTACTGACAAGGGGTTCTAGGACAAATTATAGTGAATACTGAGGATACATACAATCGTGAATTCGAGAATTTGCTTGTATAGGTATATTCTCATTCAGCCCGTTTTTGAGTCCCACTGCTGGAAGCAGACATTGAAGATTGTAAAGGAGATTAGGCCATAGTCCATAGCGCTGGCTAAGTGCGTGTTGGCGGACTTTAACCTTAAAATTAACCTAACTGAGGTTATTTAAGACATACAGGAAACCTCAAGATGTTTTTCTTCCCTGTAAGACTAATTTGTTATTGAATAATTTTATAGATAATGTGGTAATCACGTAGATTTTCCAAGCTAGTGTGCTATGGATGGGTAACCACTGCTCCTGTTTTTAGTTTACTCAAATATGTGTAGCCTAATGTAAATGAATTTATAAGTACAAAATGAAATTATAAGTTTTGTTGTATTATAGGCTCACATCTTGCTATCAGATCCCGAGAGCTCTACCGCTAGATATGTGAGAGAATAAAAAGCGAAAGCATGATCGATACTGCAGAATAGTTTTTACAATAGAGGTTTCTAATATTTTTATAGTTAGTTTTAACTTTTAGCATAGATTTCTCAGAGATAAGATATTTTTCAGCAGTAAAATGTATCGTATACGTTGACTCGAATAACCTGCTATCATCATACCAAATATCATCAAAATATGTCCAGTGGTTTTCACGTAATGTATTCCCAGACAGACAAACGAACAGACAGATAGATAAAAGCTCTAAAAACTATAGATTCGGCCTCTGTATCGATAATAATATATACATATAACTATAACAGTAAGATTTTCCAAAAAATATTTAATGTACAATTTCGACTCAGAGTTTTATTATATGTATAGACTAGCATTGCCCGCGGCTCCGCCCGCGTTCAGATGATCAAAAACAAAACTCTTAGGTTTTACACATTAGTATGCTCTTACATGTACCACTTTCATGGTGTACCGTATGATTGGTAAATATGGCGGTGATTGACATTGCCACAAAAAGGTTCCTCCATTAATCTCATATTTGAATTAGTAATATTGCACTTTTTGTTTTAGCAATAACATTTATGTATGTCTATACTTCTGTTTTATTTGTTTGCTTAGTTTTGGGCGATAAACTTTCAAACTACGGAATTAATGTTAATCATTTTTTACTAATAGACAGCTATTGATTAATTGATTATTTAGCTGATTAATTATTTAAATTACATAATGATAACTTTTCTTAATGTTAATTTGTTGCGAAAAAGGGATTGCTTAGCGCTAGTTAGTAATATTTTCCAAAACAAATTTCAAAAGAAAGTGTAATAAATAAATAATTCTGAGCAAATACCTTTTATTATTTCATTTAATGGCTCAGCTAATATGATCAAACTCGTAAGCATTTTCTTGTGTCCTTTAAGCCCTTACCTTCCAAGAAATGGTATCAAAAAAAAAACTGAAAAAGTTGAGGTATAACTGTTTCTTATATACTTTTTTATAGTTTTTGAGATATGGAATATTTTTAGTTACCCGTTTTGTAAGTTTAACAGCCATAAACTTGTTTTCCCTACAATGTTATAAAATAATATGAACTTATTTTTACGCTTGATAAAATGAGTCGATATTGTAGAAATGTAAATATTATTCGTATTTATTTTAGTGTTAACCTAACAAAATACGTAAGTAAGAGAAACAACACAGTATTTTGCTATACGAAACCTATAAGGCACGAGTTGGATTTGCCCAATTTTTACATTAAAAGATTAAAAAATATTAACATTATTTACTAAACAATAAAAATTTTAAAATATTTTCATTTGAAAATTGGTTCGGCCAACAAAATATTACTAATATGTAACTAATTTATAAAGTCAAAAAGTTTGTTTTATTGATAATTTGAACACGGACGGGGCCGCGGGTAATTTAGTAGTAATTCTAATAAAGTCATAGAACTACGTGTAAAACTACGTATTTTTAAAACACATGGCGACATCTATTGTCAAATATATAAATAACACATAAATAAATTTTCATTAAAATAACTATTTTAATGAATAAAATAGCGCTATTGATATTTCTTTTAAGAAGAGTTTTTTTATAGTTTTAACATATATAAGTAAGTTACCTTGCTAAAATATTTTTAGTATCATCGTGCTTTTATTTTAACCAGTTTTTGTATTTTTTCTCAGAAATGAGATATTTTCCCGCGGTAAAAAGCATCCTATATGTTGACCCGGATAACCAGCTATCACCATATCAAATTTCATCAAAATCCCTCCAGTAGTTTTTCTGTGATGCGGTCACGTACAGACAGACAAAAATTCTAAAAGCTATAGATTCGGCCTCTAAATCGCTAATAATGAATATTTCAATAAGATTTCCCGAAAAATATTGAATTTACGGATTCGGCTTTGTTACAATTGTATTATATGTATAGTTACTAATGTATAATTTATAAAGCCAAAAATTTTGCTTTATTGATAATTTGAACACGGGCGCGGCCGCGGGTGATTTAGTAGTAATTCTAATAAAATCGTAGAAAGGTCATATCTGTACATTCATTTTTTTTGGAATTAAAACTACGTATTTTAAAAACACATGGCGACATCTATTGTCGAATAACTAAATAACGCAAATATATATTAATTAAAATAACTATTTTAATGGATAAAACAACGCTATTGATAATTTGATTTTCATGATAAGTTATTTTTAATAGTTTTTACCATATTTAATAAGTTACCTTGCTAAACTGTTTACAGATAGTATTATCGTGGTTATGTTCCAACAGTTTTTGTATTTTTTCTCAGAAATGAGATATTTTCCCGCGATAAAAAGTATCCTATATGTTGACCCGGATAACCAGCTATCATCATACCAAGTTTCATCAAAATCCCTCCAGTAGTTTTTCTGTGATGCGGTAACAGACAGACAGACAGACAGACAGACAGACAGACAAAAATTCTAAAAACTATAGATTCGGCCTCTGCATCGATAACAATGTCTATTTCAATAAATTTTTCCAAAAAATATTTAATGTACAGATTCGGCTTAGTTAGAATTTTATAATATGTATAGATATAGATTTAAATTTTCTCACACTTTCTTTGACATCGCGAGATAAAACAAAACCAAGTGAAGTGGACTGCCACGCTTCCTTGACCCCCATGTAGTTACTTCAGGCCCATTACTGCTTCCGCGGTCCAACTATAACACGAATACTTTTGTTGAAACCTGTTATAATCAAATGAATAAAAACTACGCATTTATATCCGAAAACTAATAAATATTAATTTTTAACGCGTTCAATTATTCAGTTAGCATTAATTTAATATTCTATTGGCATTTCGGTTATTATCGTAGCTCTCGTGACAATTTGTCACAGTTCCATTTCCTCAAGGACACGATGAAATTTGTGGAACTATTTACTATGAAATGCATAATAACGTTAGCCTGGAAGACTTGAGCAGAAATGGTTCAACGACGCGCTGAATTGCGCCGCGTGAGTAATTACTCCAATAACTTTTGCTTCTTCGAACTATGCTTTATGATTCAATTGTGCATTCAAAATCCCTAAATATTAATGTAGATATACTTTTATTTGAGGTTAGGACTTAGGGAGGATGGAGCCTACCCGTACTTAGCCCGTACTTTTTTTATGTTAGGACATTAGCACATAGCACCATCTAGTTCCATGGTAAGCTACGAGGCTTGTGTTCAGGATACCAGATAGTTGACACTCTACACATATACTTATATATATATATATATATATATATATATCATAAATATAAAAAACCCATGACTGGAGTACAAAACATTCGTGCTCGCTCTCGCGGGACTCAAACCCGCGACCGCTAGCACTGCAAGTAGGGTCACTACAAACTGAGCCAAACGTATCGTCAAGTTTACTACTTACTAATCTATACTAATCTTGTATCCGTCCACTGTTGAAGGTCTCTTTCAGGCCTCTTTCAGGTTATGGGTTAAATAAAGTTCTATCTAAATAATTTTAAAAGGCAATTGACATTTATCGCCTATATAGAATGTATGACAAACTAGATATTTAATTATATGGGCGACCGAGCTTCGTTCGGAGTTCTTTTTTGTTGTATCTTATTTTTAACCGACTTCCAAAAGGAGGAGGTTATCAATTCGATTGGTATTTTTTTTTATGTATGTACATCGATTACTCTGAGATTTATAATCCGATTTGCGTGATTCTTTTTTTGTTTGATGCGGTTTAGTTGCCATGTGGTCCCATAAAAATTTAACATAGTTTGGCCCAGTAGTTTTCATTTTGTGGAAAAAAAATTATGAATTTTTTTGTTTACGTGGACGTAATTTTATGTGTGTTCGCGGATTGCTTCGTCATTCATGAACCGATTTTAATGATTCTTTTTTGTTTGAAAGGAGATATTTCAAGGGTGGTACTATAATAAGGAGACCAGGATCTGATGATGGCATCCCAGAGAAATCGAGGGGAACCTTCAAAAATCGTAGTGGCGACTAGTGCGCTTGTTAATTTTTTTCATTAAGAATTTTAAAGCACTACTATTTAATGAAGGTCTGGAGTCGATCTGATAATAGAGCCGACAGATAGTCGAGGAAACTCCTCAACGATTTACAGCAATTACCTGGTGTCTGGGCTTGATTAATTTGTATTGATGGGAACTTTACACCTAGATGGGTTGTGACTGTCATTAGGGGTCTGAATAAATGGCTTAATTGAATATGTTTTTAAAAATCTTTTTTCTTAAAATTTACCTATTTATTACGTCTACACCAAAAATGGAAAAATAAAAACTTAAAAAAAAAAAAAAAAACCGACTTCCAG
This sequence comes from Fabriciana adippe, assembly GCA_905404265.1. Classification (NCBI taxonomy): domain Eukaryota; kingdom Metazoa; phylum Arthropoda; class Insecta; order Lepidoptera; family Nymphalidae; genus Fabriciana; species Fabriciana adippe. The sequence goes on from FR989993.1 coordinate 3,931,291, forward strand.
GCACAGAAAAGTAAAAAATAACCTAACGGGGGTTTTCTTTTAGAATAGTCGGTGCCAGCCAATATAAATTAAAGCACACCGACTTCGAAAATATCTGATTAGGTATCTATTCTAAAAGAAAACCCCCGTTAGGTTATTTTTTACTTTTCTGTGCCTGGAAGTCGGTTTTTATTATTTTTTTAAAGTTTTTTTAGATAAAAAACTTAAAACTTGAATAAAACAACGAAAAAAAAAACAAAAGTAAAAACTTTGTATCCGACCGGGATTCGAAACTGTGATTGTCAATCTTGCGCCTTGACCGCTTGACCGCGATGCTTATGCTCGAGTGTAAGAAATTATAGAGTATATTTTGCGTGGAATAATGCGAAAGAAAACCGCATGAAAACTCAAAAACACGCGTTTTCCAGATATAAGACTAATCTAGATCGATTTTTTGCCCCCGAAAACCTCCACATACCAAATTTCAAGGAAATTGTAAGAGCCGTTTTCGAGATCACCGGTATAAATAAATAAATTTACAAGAATTGCTCGTTTAAATATATTAGATTAGTTTCTATTTTATGGCGAGATGGTCTTATAGCAAAACTATCTAGTGATAAGATCTGAAGTTAAGCGATGGAATTTCTTCATTGATAGAAGTGGCTCGAGTATAAGTAAAATAGGTATTAGACACTTGAGATTATGCAAGGGATCTTAAACGGTTATTACATTATTTTTAATTAAGTAATTTTGCATTTATTTGTTTTTTTTTTTAAATTATTTTTATCTAGTCCCTTGATGTCCTTTGCTTTTTCTTCTTAAAGTAATGATTTTATGATATTCGATCAGACTACACTAATTACATCTACTTGATTTAAAACTACAAATTACATAGCGATGTATCGAAATTTTGAGAAAGTCTTCATAAAGCGGTGGTAGTTTTTTATCAGTACACCATCCCGATTCCACTACATTTAAAAGACATAGTAAAGTTGGTTGATCCATTTGGCAGCTACGACACCATAAACAAACATACATAAAGACATTACCATAACACCCGATAAACCACAAGGTGTTATAAAAATGTTACATACTACTTTCTTTTTCTACTGTCACAACATTCAATTCCACATATAAGGAAGACTATTCTAACCCATTCATCCATATTCACGTGAGGCGGCCCCATTATTTAATAGAACAAGGCATGTTGACGTAAAAACTCTTCTTTTGTGCATATATTCTTCTATGCAAGAGCTTTAGTACCCATTAAATTTTCTCGAAAGTCCACAGTCATTAAATTTTATATGGCTATAAAGAATCTAGTTAAGGTTTATTTTGACTTGTCTCTTCTCTTAAAACCTATCAATAGCCACGTGGTAATTAGTTTGAAAATAATTACCAGGGAAATTACTATCTATACAAATCTATACATATAATAAAATTGTAACTAAGCTGAATTTGTACATTAAATATTTTTTGGAAAATATTATTGAAAAAGACATTATTATCGATACAGAGGCCGAATCTATAGTTTTTGGAATTTTTGTCTGTCTGTCTATTTGTTACCGCATCACGGAAAAACCACTGAAGGAATTTTGATGAAATTTGGTATGGCTGGCTATCCGGGTCAACATATAGGATATATTTTATTGCGCGAAAATATCTCACCCCTGAGAAATCTATACTAAACGTTAAAACGTAAGTTGTAATAAATGGTGAATGTTACGCTTTCAAATGCACGTCTGTTTCTATTTCCAAAACAAGATACTAGATGTAAAATAACTTTATTTGTTGTACGAGTATTTCAATTTTCAAACAAATGTTTCAACTACGACAAACATAGTTTGACTATTCATAGGACGTTTTAGTTGCGATAAATCAATTTCATGTGGACGTGTAAAAGTCACCGCAGTGAAAATGCTGGTTGTATTTAAGATATATACATGTCTATTTCTATTGTTATCTCAGTTTTTACCCTTTTAAACTATACTGTATTTTGTTTGTTATGTTCTATCTATACTAATATTATAAGAGCAAGAATTTGATTGTTTGTTTGTTTGTTTGCACCGAATAGGCTCCGAAACTACAGAACCGATTAAGATGAAATTTGGTAAGAAAATAGTTTGAGACCCTGAGAAGGATATAGGATAGTTTTTATCAACGTTTTTATTAACAAAGAAATCATCCCTTAAGGGGGTGAAAATGGGGATGAAAGTTTGTATAGGGAATCAACCTAGAGACGAACCCAAGCGAAGGGAGGGTGAGTCACTAGTAATATACTATATCTACTGGATATACGAGTATTAATGAAAAACCTAGATATTTTATTAATATATAAAAGTTTTAAGTGAACTTAAAAGCAGAAAACTTAATTTTGTATTTGAAATAGTATTTGAAAATCAAACAAAAGACTAAGTATAAGTTTGAGTCTATGATAAATTATTACTTGATTGATGGGATGCATGTTTAGTAAAGATAAAGACGCAAATTTGATTATGAAACAAACTTATCAAGTTAACTTCAATTAACACCCACACAATAGTTAATTAATTCTCAACTTTACTCTTTGTCAATGAAAGTGTAACTAAAATTTGTTCAACTTATTTGTTTTAGGATTGCCATTTTCAATTTTAAGTAAGTTTACTTGTTATAATAGAAAAGTAATTATAAATCAATTTGACAGCATATTATATTGTATATCTACCCAGCGCTGGATTTATACTAGGGGCACTTGGGGCTAGTGCCCAGGGCGGTAAAATTCGGAGGCTGAAAAAAAAATTTTCTTCGTGTTATCGAAAATGTTTTGTAATTATCCAAAAATTATTAATTTAAAAAAATATAACTAGTACATTTTTCAAAAAAATGAAACCATTTATAAATGACTTCTTTGCATTTTTCAAAAAATTAATAATTAAAAAAATTTAAACTTTCAACATTTTATTCAAAATTTAAGGCAGCGCGATGGTTAAATCCGGCCCTGTAACTACCTTGGTGGTCTATCGTCTAGCATGTACATTGTACAGCCATAGATTCAAAAGTCCTGGATTCGAATTCCGGGTCGGGCCAAGTTTAATTATTGAGTTTTTATGTTAAGGAATTCTCCAAAGCAGTCCGGAGTTGGGAAGTTGGTAGTGTTATACCCCCGTGCCTCAGTCTTGCGCCTTAACTCTCACTGGTCGTGTCGAAGTATTATTCCATCGGACTTTGAAAATGAAAAGAAATACAGAATGCACTTGTATCTGCGCGAACACTTGTGCACTATAATGTCTCCTGCGCAATTGGCTAATCTCAGTGAGACTAGCCACCGTGGCTGTAATCGGTCAGGATTCAGGAGGACTAATGTCATGTCATATCTAATATACGATGAATAAACAAAATATATAGTTAAAATAAATCATAATTATTCAAAAAAATTTAACTTGTTTTTTTTCTAATGCTTTTGCATAAATACTTGGTGATTAAATAGTATGGTACAGAAGCACTGCCTTACCACAAGCAATACTTATTTAAACAAATATTGGAGTTGATTTTACTCAGTGTCTTTGTAATTTGAAAGTACCTACGCAAAATTATGCTGACAATTCAAAAATTTGATATCATCGAGTTCATCTGATCTAATAGAGCCAGCAGGTGGATAGTTGAACTCTTCAATGACTTATGGTAAAAACATCATATTTTTTTAGATCGAAGCGAATATTTGTTCAGTTTCAAATCTTTTCGGATGTTGTTGTGATTTTATTTTAATTTTTTGTTCCCGACGTTTCGAATCCTCTAAATCGAACATGTTTACGAAAGAGTGTAAGGTTTTTGACGTTTTAAAATTTATTGTTATTACAGATTTTATTTATCCAAAAAAATAATAATTTGGAAGAAAAAGAAAAATGTCAAGGACAAGGACAAGATGTAATGTTCCATAATCACCAAAGGTGACACCTGTCACCTTCTTTGGTGGAACATTACACAATTGTTTAATATTAAATTCATTCGGTATAAAATTCTCAGAAAAAGTGCTCCCTTATTTGTTGTGATGAAACATGTAAAAGTGAGTAAATAATGTTCTCCTGACCGATTCCGGCCACGGCGGCCAATCTCATTGAGACTAGCCAACTGCGCAGGAGATATTATAGTGCACAAGTGTACGCGCAGACACAAGAGCACTCTCTATTCCTGTCACTCTCATACTCCGGTGGGACGACTATTCGATACGATCGGTGAGAGTTAAGGCGCAGGACCGACGGCTTTACGTGCTCTCCGAGGCACGGGGGTGAAACACCGCCAACTTCCCAACTCCGGGCTGTTACTGAGGCTTACTATACAGAAAGACTCAATAACTAAACTTGGCCCGACCCGGGACTCGAACCCAGGACCTCAGGATGTGCAGCCGTACATGCTAGCCACTACACCACCGAGGCAGTTATAAGTGAGTAAATACTCATATGCTTTTAACATTTGACAATAAAGAAAAGGCTAGTAACATCTAAAGAGAATTAAGTCGTAGCTTAAAGGTTTGAATGAAGATAAATTAATATACTCGTACTTACATTAAAATTCAAAATTACTTTCTTATTAACTAAAAATCTCTATTATTATTTGAACAATCATTATTTGAAAACCTTCAACATTTATTTGAACGATTTACTTAAAAACTCGTTGAAATAAATTGCTTAAAATCATTAAACACATTTTTTAAGTTCCGCCAGCAACAGGTCCGAGAGTTTCGAATAAAACGACTTCCATTTAGTTTGCAATTTAACTTCAATAGGACAGTTTCGCGTCTCGAGTGGACTGCAGATTGGATAATCGGAAAACAGATGTTATCAACGCGCAGTCACTTCTTTATAAATAAATAAATATATCGGGACATTAACACACAGCGCCATCTAGTTCCATGGTAAGCTACGAGGGTTGTGTTATGGATACCAGATAGTTAATACATTACACATATATAATTTTAAATACATACATATTATAAATATAAACACCCATGACTGAAGTACAAACATTCGTCCTCATCACACAAATGAATGCCCACAGCGGACACACTCGAACCCGCAAGCGCTGGTACAGCAAGTAGGGTCACTCCAAACTGAGCCAAACTTGTCTTCATAAATAAAAAGTAAATATGAAGTTTACATAATACTTTCTTAGATTTACGCGAATATTTGACATTTTAAATAAAACTATCTTTTCGGATTATTTCGCGGATTTATTTTGTTTTTTGGTTCTCGACGTTTCGAATGCTTTACAGCAATCATGGTCACGGGAGAGACTAAGGTGTTAGACATCTCAAAAGCGTTATATACTTGTTACAGACAGTGCCTACCCACAAATTTACAAAAATGATTTTGAAAATTCAAAAATGGCACCAGAGTACCTTACAATATTTGTTGATTTTAATTCTAAACATATTTAAAAAGATTAATAAGTATTATAATTAAATATTATTGTTTAATTTTAGCTGTTATTATTATAAATATTACAATATTTTAAAAACTTTAAGAATTAATAATGTAATATTATTTAGTGTTGCTATTACTATAATATGTCTAACCACAAAGAAAATCAAAATATTAATTATTTATTAAATACTAATTATTTATTAAAGTATTATTATTGTTTTATATGTAATTTAGAAAATTAATTTTTTTAAATTTAGATTTCTAATGTTATTTTAAGATAGAATATTAAGCAACACTATCTTCACAGATAAAATATATATTAATCTGAATCATTGTTATAGCGATCCACACAGTATGAACTAACTACATCTACAGGTCTGTTATCTTTGTTTTTGCTGTTAGATTTTATTATGTTTATTACAGGATCCCACGATGATGGTAGTACCCAGCCATCTTCCCTATTGAAGTTTGGATGTTTTTTAATTTCAATAGCTTCGCGAATCATCCTGGGGTGATAACGGCTTTCTTTCGCAAGTATTTGTGGATTATCAAAGCGAATGTAGTGGCTTGGGCGATCCTGGCTATGTTTACAGACTGCAGATGTTGTATTGCGACGGTGCTTCACATCAGCTATGTGTTTTTTGACCCGAGTTCTAATGGATCTCTTTGTTTGTCCGATGTAGGAGAGCCCACAATCACAATCAAGTTTGTATACCCCTGCATCTTGGAGAGAGATGTTTATCTTGGAGGGGATATGAAGTTTATTTATATTATTTATTTCTTCATAAATAGACAGTTTATTTATAAGGAAAATCTCATTTGGGATACTCATCCAACCAGAAAGCTAGCAAATATGCTTACTTAATGGGCCATATTTGACATCACTATGTTACGAGTATTTTGCTATGTATATTGTATACATTATCTTTCGCAATAAATTATCTTTTATTTTTCTACTCTATTACAATCAAACTGTAACAGATTGTCTATTTCCCATGAATTGGAATTCTATCTGTCAGAAATATAACAGGAAGTGTAGTGATAGATTTACGAGGGCAGATTGTAAGAAAAAGCCAGAATTTTTATATATTTTTGCAATCTATTATGGTTTCCTTTATAACATTTTATAATATATATATATATATATATATATATATATATATATATATATATATATATAAAATAATTTATTTTAAAAGTTTTGTTTCGAAATGATATGGTTGATAGTATGATATGGTATAAATGAATGCTATGATATGGTTTTCGGCAAAAGAAAAACTTTTCAGAAATGAAAAATGATAAATTATAAGAAACTAAATTCATCTTTTGTGTATTATACATATATTTATTGGACTCTTCACTGTAAAACTACTACAATTTTAACTTTTTAAACTTTTACCATCAGATTTCATCTTCTGAAGTGAAATTGAATGAATTTTCATAATAGCGACTTTTAACATAAAGATGAGAAATCTTTTCCTTTTAGTAAAGTGAATTTTAGATTTTATCTTACTTTCAGATATTTCATATAGTATATATAGATTATTATGTAATTGTATTGGCTTTATATTGTTTAGAATAACCAATTATTTCTTTCTTCTAAACTTATTATAAAAATAGCGACCTCGCTTACTACCCTCGTTTCACTCGGGTGCATCTCGGAATGTCTACCAGTAGCTTATACACTTAGGCATTCAGGACATAGTCCCGTTGTGTACTAAATTTCATCCTAATCCATCCACAGTGTAGGAATAACAAAAGTATACGCATACTAATATAAACTTTCGCATTTATACCTAACTAGCGACTCGCCTCGCTCGGGTTTGTCCCTAGGTTGCTTCCCCATACAAACTCTCATCCCCATATTCACTCCCTTAAATGATGATTTCCGGGATAAAAATTATCCTATGTTCTTCTCTAAAACTATCTTCTTACCAAATTTCATATAAATCGGTTCAGTAGTTTCGGAGCGTATTCGGTACATATAAACAAACAAAAAATCAAATCTTTCCTCCTTATAATATTAGTATAGATTAAATAGTAGCCCGATTGTACTAGAGTAAACCTAGTACGATGAGTATTAATTCAATTTGTTTCTTGAAACATTATTTAGAACGTAAACGGGTGTTTCGTTTAGTAAACGCGTAGAAGATAACTATGTTTTTTAAGTAGTAAAAATAATAATGCTTGTGACCAAATTGTTTCATATGGGATTCGTCAAAACTCCGAATCGAAATTCAAACTTAATGAACTTGAACTTTGAACTTTTTATTAGTAACTATTGAGTTCAGTTCAGAGTTCATCACCACATTCATTTGATGACATCGGTTTTTTTGTATTCAGTATGATAATAATATAAAAAGATAGGTTAAAATCAACTTTCAAGATTTGATTAAATTATGTAATTTTACAAAAGAAGCTAATAAAAGTGAGTTCATAACAATATAATTCACAATTTACATTTATATTTCGTAATAAGGCGTGCCCCAAATCTTCATGTTTAAGGCAAATTCTCTGATACGAAAAGCTTTTCTTCAACGAGTAACAAGTAGGTCATCTGTTGTTTTGATACAAACTTAAATAGACGGATTTGTAAAAAAGAGAAACACTATGTGAAGAGAAAATTGAAGTAAAACATTTTTATGCTTATTTAAAGCTATTTTTATATAAAGTATTATTTCTCCCATAATCTATACGAGTAAAATGTTTATGAACCGTGAAATAAATTCACATAAATTCCCTCTAAATTTAATGAGAAATAAAATACTGAATAAATATTATTGGATGGAAATCGTTAATCTTTACACAGAACGTATGTGTTTAATTCGTTTTAACAATTTTATGAATTCATTTCTGAATTTGAATTAAATTACTGAAATATAAATTCACTCATATTTCATATTTTATTTAACCACTAGCGACTCACCCTCGCTCCGCTTGGGTTCGTCCCTAGTTACATTTTAAGATTTAGTATAGATTTCTCAGAGATAAGATATTTTCCTACAGTAAAATGTATCCTATATATTGACCCGGCTAACCAGCTATGATCATACCTCATCAAAATCTAATCAGTGGTTTTCTCGTAATGCGTTCCCAGACTGATAGATAGACAAAAATTCTAAAAAGTATAGATTCAGCCGCTCTATATAATTACTATTTCAATAAGATTTTCCAAAAAAAATATTTAGGTAGTGTACCGATTCGACTCAGTTTTTCTTCTTTCTTTCAAAGCTGGTCTTGATTATATGTCATTTATTACACTGTTTATTTGGTATTTAATTATATGTGATATTTGTAATGTACTTTTAGTAAACAACCGTTGACCTAAAATCTTATGAGAAGTTAATTTTATACTTATTTCATACGTAATATTTTACTTGAGGAAATTAACTGAATTATATTAAATATAGGTTATATTAAAACGAGGTTAGGTTAAGGTTTAGAGGTTTATAGCTTTCGGTTTAAAGCATATTCTTTAATTTACTCAAAAAAGTCAAATGTTAAGTTAAAAATATTTGAAAAGAAATAATAATTACTATTGTATTATTTGTTTTAAATGTAGTATACGGATCATATGAGAAATAGCTTTCAAAATTTATGATGAAAAAACGGTGTTGCTTTTAAATTGACCAAAGTATTAATTGTGAATACGAATTAAAAACGAAAGAAGAAATTTAAAGACTGCATTCGTCTTGAACACCCATTAAAATTACTCATTAAAATGTTTTTAGTACAAGTGAGAAATACTTCTGCATAGATTTTTGCAAATCATTCTTATTGTTATATTTAAATAAACAAATGTGAAAATAAAAGTTATATTTGAAACGTCAATAAAAATAGTTTTGATATCAACAATTGTTTTTGATCTTCAATCTAGAACGTACAAAATAAAAGGGGTATTGAAAGTTACGAGTAAATACTTCTACCGTTGATATTTTGTTTGAAAGCTGGATTACGTTTTATGAAACTTATAAAAGATAAATCGGATCTAACAAACAAGTTTCTGTTTCTGATATAACTATGGCTTGAAGCTTAGTTTGACTTAGAATTGACACAAGTCTCAAACTTAGTATAGAACTAGCAGATCAAACATTTTATTTTAAGACATAAACGTTTGTTTATATTATTATATATTCTATTTAGTTAACACTTGTAGTAACTTTTAACAAAGTAAAGTATAATAGTTCAGGCCTTTTTACATTCAATTGTTGAACATATGTATACTTCTTCTCAAATACAGGATGATTAGGCCATTTTCGAAGACGCTAGCCAAATATTTGCTGACAGACTTTGCAAGTCTATCGAAAACTATCCAAGTTCACTCTGTAGGTTTTCTCAAGACGTTTTCTTACACTATATTAGCAAGAAATAAGAATGGTGAAAATTATTCGCACATGAAAATCTCATTTACGAGACCCGGATTCAGATTCTCTTTATGGATTTTCGGATTGGCTTTCCAAGCGAGCGCATTACCAGATATTAATTTTACGACGCATATTGCGTAGCAAAACAAGTTGTGGATACCACAGAACAGGACTTAGATACTTTCGAGTTTGTACACAAAAAATCTTATCAATCCGCTGCCCTACTACATTGTGAATGTATCGAAAACTCATGACACTATTACATTTACATATATTACTACTTTGTTTTCCAAGCGTGATAGCTACAGCGATAAAAATCTATGTTTACGTTTATTCAACATACGTATAACCTATCCCCATCTCGAATTCCCATAGATTTGTTACGTGAATAACAAACAAATCCGCTTACGTACTCAAGAAATTTCTGTGTGATTAGGAAAAAAAAATACTTCAAAGTACTTACTATCTATACATATAATAAAATAGTATAAGAGCGAAATCTGTACATGAAACATATTACTCTTATTATGTATTGTATACAGAATATATACTTCCAAACAATAGTTGTTGTAATTTTCGTTCGTCTCTTTGTCTGTTTATCTGTCCGATTTTCAAAAGTAAGAACGGATTTTAACTAAGTTTTGTGTAGTAATAATTCATCACTCAGGTGAACATTTAGAATTCTATTTACTTCAAGAAAAACTCTCTTTTCCATGGGAAAAGATAATAGCTCGGTGGGCCCAGTTGTCCTTTATACACAAATTTAATAACTTATTACACAAAATTATTAGTAGTGGGGCTAACATTTAACATATTTAACAGTTTAATGCAGTAAATCTCACATTTTCATCGGTAAATGCAAAATTTAGTTTAAGCGCAAGTGGCTGTCTGTTTGTCCGCTAACTTCTACTAAACGTATTTTCATACGGTATTCTCTAAACAATGAACGAGGAAGGATTGTGTATACAATTTATAAATATTTTGATAAAGTATTAAAGAAAGAGATTAAATGTTATTTAATTCCGATGCTTCTAATAATTGAATGAACCTATGTGAACTTAGACCAAAGTGTAATTTTTAGTGTCACATTATTAAGTGGTAAAGCTCGGGTTACATGATTATGATCTCAATGTCGGTTTACCGAGAGGTCGCGGTGTTGGGAAATGCGGCATCTCTTAATAATTTAAATAGAGGTCCAAATTTTGAATAATTAAATAATTATAAAAGGGATGTTTGTCCAAAAGTATCTTGGTAATAAAGCCTGTTCAAAAAGGTGCTTTTAAACGTACATTTTGTATAAGATTTACAGATATTTTGTTTTAAACGTTTTTAATTAACAATTAAGTAATAAAATATTTTTTAAAATAAGAAAATTAAATATTCGTAATATTTCATTTTTGCAATACCGGAAGAATGTAGTTGTAAAAAATCTTTTCTGAAGGATCTTGTTATAAATATACGTATAATTTGTTATATAAATATTCTTAATGGAGTTTATTTTTTTACCCGACTGCGGCGACGCCCAAAGCAAAGATTATGAGTTTGACCTGTATGTATGTGTGTCCGAACCCATGTTCCCTCGTAATTACTAAACGGCTTACCTTATTCAATGATTTATACATAGTTAAATTCGCCTTAATAACGCGAGTGTTATACGATATGCATATGTATATAAATAAAAATGTCAACGGTGGATATCAGGCGCCAATTTATAAGTCTTAAAAAATGTTTTTCTTTCAAACATATCGAGTGGGTTATCAAAATGGAAATTTTTAAGAGGCAATCACAAATACATATATAATCCATATGTTTAAAAGTAATTTGAGAAAAGAGACTGTTAAATCAATAAAATATTAAATCAATAAAAGTTTGCAATCTAGTTGTTTTTAAGCTAACATAGGTTAAGTATTTTGTATTACTAACTCTTAGATTAGATAAATTGTATATGTGTTTCCTTCTGTCTTTTTGTATTTTTATGGGTTTTGCCTGAAATAAAATTATTATTATTAAATAAAACTCCAAATATCTAAGTGGCCAATGCTAAAAAGCTGTAAATAAAAAAATATAATAAACAAAAATATAAGATAAAAAATAAGATATGTATATATCTAAAGTTATATATATGTGTATATATAACTTTAGATATATACATATTATAAAATACATATTATAAATGAAAACACCCATGACTGGAGTACAAACATTCATGCTCATCACACAAATGAATGCCCCCAGCGGGACTCGAACCCGCGACCGTTGGAACAGCAAGAAGAGTCACTACAAACTGAGTCAAACGCGTCGATATAGCATATCGACAGTTAACAATTTTAATAGTTTAAAACTCGTTAGTCGGTAATGTTAATTACTACATTAGCACTAATTATGACAAATTAACCAATGTGAAAGGTGAATCTGAATCGCGCTATTGAAATTAAAATTATTTTTACTATATATATGATATTGTGTACAATGTTCATCAGGGAGTCCGTATCTAAGCGGTTAAATGTAGGGGGGGCATAGCTAAGTGGTGATCAATGATACAGCAAAGATACGGAGTACCTTTCCAGATGACTGTATCAGTTCGCCACCTGAGCCAGTCATCTGGAAAAGTACTCGGTATCATTGCTGTATCATAGCCATACCTACCGACGTAGATGATGTGACTTCCTTTTTATGGTTCCAAAACGGAATCTTATTAATAAGACTTCGCTGTCCGACCGTCTGTCTGTCTGTCTTTCTGTCTGTTTGTCTGTCCGTCTGTCAGCAGGTTGTATCTCATGAACCGTGATAGTTAAACAGTTGAAATTTTCACAGATGATGTATTTCTGTTGCCGCTATAATAACAAATACTAAAAAAACAGAATAAAATAAATATTTAAGGGGACTTCCATACAACAAACATGATTTTTTTTTTTGCTAGTTTTTGCTCGATATTGATAACGGCAACAGGTAGACGCTTGAAATCTTCACAGAGCATTTAGTTGTATATTCAGTTTAAAAATAAATAATTAAATTAAAATAAAACAAATATTTAAGGGGGGCTCCCATACAACAGACATGATTTTTTTGCCGTTTTTATAGAAATTATACGGAATCCTTATAAATGGTCTGTTTTAAATCTTTATATGACGATAGTTGTCACGTCGATGGTCGCCAGTTTGATGTCTTCACAAGGTAAATGTTTGATATGACGATACAGAACTATGGGTAGTGGGAACTGTCACTCCTTTCCTTTTTGCAGTTAAGAAAACAGCATAATACATATAGTCCAAGCGAAATGCAGTTTGGGAACAAAATATTGAATGGAAATATGATAAGATATAATATATAAGATATTTATAAAAACCGACTGCATACGTACATCATACGTACATATATACCTACACGTAGAATGCATTTCTTTGCCAATTGGAATCCAATTTTTATATATATATATATATATATATATATATATATATATATATATATATATATATATATATATATATTTTATAAAAGGATGGTTTGATACAAATTTCAAAAATAAAATCTGCGCCTTAAGATGGAAGGATAACTTTTAAGATAATGTAAATATATACATAATTAAATTTAAATAAGCAACTCTCTTTGACCGTGGTCTAAATTCGCAACCACAAGCAGATGTTTAAATATTTAATTTGGTATAAATATTTAATATACATTGTACAATTTAAATAAAACTATTTTTTCGGATTATTTCGCGGATTTATTTTGATTTTTGGTTTCCTCAAAATCCGCGAAATAATCCAAAAAGATACTTCTATTTAAAATGTTAAATATTCGCGTAAATCTAAGAAAGTATTACATTGTACGACTTAATTTTTTCACACAAATAAAAAGCATTAGTAAAAACTTCAATATTTATACTAACACTAGCATTGCTCGCGGCTCTGCCCGTGTTCAGATGATCAAAAACCAAACTCTTAGGTTTTACACATTAGTATACTCTCTCTTACATATACCACTTTCATTGTGTACCGTATGATTGGTAAATATGGCGGTGATTGACATTGCCACAAAAAGGTTCCTCCATTAATCTCATATTTGAATTAGTAATATTGCACTTTTTGTTTTAGCAATAACATTTATGTATGTCTATACTTCTGTTTTGTTTGTTTGTTTAGTTTTGGGCTATAAACTTTCAAAGTACGGAATTAATGTTATTCATTTTTTACTAATAGACAGCTATTGATTAATTTAATATTTAGCTGATTATTTAAATTACATAATGATAACTTTTCTTAATGTTAATTTGTTGCGAAACAGGGATTGGTTAGCGCTAGTTAGTAATATTTTCCAAAACAAATTTCAAAAGAAAGTGTAATAAATAAATAATTCTGAGCAAATACTTTTTATTATTTCATATGGCTCAGCTAATATGATTAAACTCGTAAGCATTTTCTTGTGGCCTTTAAGCCTTTACCTTCCAAGAAATGGTGTCAAAAAAAACTGAAAAAGTTGAGGTATAACAGTTTCTTATATACTTTTTCATAGTTTTTGAGATATGGAATATTTTTAGTTACCCGTTTTGTTAGTTTAACAGCCATAAACTTGTTTTCCATAAAATGTTATAAAATAATGTGAACTTACTTTTACGCTTGATAAAATGAGTCGATATTGTGGAAATGTAAATATTATTCGTATTTATTTTAGTATTAACCTAACAAAATACGTAAGTAAGAGAAACAACACAGTATTTTGCTATACGAAACCTATAAGGCGCGAGTTGGATTTACCCAATGTTTACATTAAAAGATAAAAAAATATTAACATTATTTACTAAACAATAAAAATTTTAAAATATTTTCATTTGAAAATTGGTTCGGCCAACAAAATATCTATACAGATAAATAAAATTGAAGTGTCTGTTTGTAATGTCAAAATGTTGAACTAACCGTTAAATCGTACTTTAGGACGAACCCAAGCAAAGCGAGGGTAAGACGCTAGTTACTAATTTGTAACTAATTTATAAAGTCAAAAAGATTGTTTTATTGATAATTTGAACACGGACGGGGCCACGGGTAATTTAGTAGTAATTCTAATAAAGTCATAGAAAGGTCATATCTGTACATTTTTGTTTTTTTGGATTAAAACTACGTATTTTAAAAACACATGGCGACATCTATTGTCAAATATATAAATAACACATAAATAAATTTTCATTAAAATAACTATTTTAATGAATAAAATAGCGCTATTGATATTTCTTTCAAGAAGAGCTTTTTTTTAATAATTTTTACATATATAAGTAAGTTACCTTGCTAAAATATTTTTAGTATCATCGTACTTTTATTTTAACCAGTTTTTGTATTTTTTCTCAGAAATGAGATATTTTCCCGCAGTAAAAAGTATCCTATATGTTGACCCTGATAACCAGTTATCACCATATAAAATTTCATCAAAATCCCTCCAGTGGTTTTTCTGTGATGCGGTCACATACAGACAGACAAAAATTCTAAAAGCTATAGATTCGGCCTCTAAATCGCTAATAATGAATATTTCAATAAGATTTTCCGAAAAATATTGAATGTACGGATTCGGCTTAGTTACAATTTTATTATGTGTATAGTTACTCAATTATAAAATCAAAAGTTTGCTTTATAAATAACATTTGATAATTTCAACACGGGCGGAGCCGCGGGTAATTTAGTAGTAGGTAATTCTACATACATTCATACATTCATTTTTTTGGAATTAAAACTACGTATTTTAAAAACACATGGCGACATCTATTGTCGAGTATCTAAATACACATAAATAAATATTAATTAAAATAACTATTTTAATGAATAAAATAGCGCTATTGATAATTTGATTTTCAAGATAAGCTATTTTTAATAGTTTTTACCATATTTAATAAGTTACCTTGCTAAACTGTTTACAGATAGTATTATCGTGGTTATGTTCCAACAGTTTTTGTATTTTTTCTCAGAAATGAAATATTTTCCAGCGTTAAAAAGTATCCTATATGTTGACCCGGATAACCAGCTATCATCATACCAAATTTCATCAAAATCCCTCCAGTAGTTTTTCTGTGATGCGGTAACAGACAGACAGACAGACAGACAGACAGACAGACAGACAAAAATTCTAAAAACTATAGATTCGGCCTCGGCATCGATAATAATGTCTATTTCAATAAAATTTTCCAAAAAATATTTAATGTACAGATTCGGCTTAGTTAGAATTTTATAATATGTATAGATTTTTAGTCAGAAATGTCACTAAACTATCTTGGGTTTCAACAAACGCCAACTTAAATAAGATGGAGTTGGAAAATTGTATTGTCTATATATCCCTTTTCTGGAAATACCTACTACTTCATAGTATTTTTTCTCACTTAATTGCTGTAATGGCAATTGAAAATTCTTATTGATTCCCTTTGCAAATTGGATCGTTGAAAGTCTTTTATTATGTCGAACATGAATATGCTGTAAAACTTCGCTTTCGACTCGCTATTTAATAAAAATCTTTATATCTTCTTTTCTGTTAATTATTTCGAGTAATCAAATAATATTAATTACTAGCGACTCACCTTCGCTCCTCTCGGGTTCGTCCCTAGAAACATTTTAAGGGTTAGTATAGGTTTCTCAGAGATGAGACATTTTCCCACGGTAAAAAGTATTCTATATTGACCCAGACACCCAGCTATCGTCATACCAAATTTCATCAGAATACGTCCAGTGGTTTACTCGTGATGCGTTTCCAGACAGACAGGACATTAGAAATCATAACAAAATATAATTTATTAATAAATTATATTTCTATATAAATAAAGTTTATTTTAAGAACTATTCGAAAACGCTACCTACAGTTAGAATAATTTTATACAGTAGGTAAAAGTGTCAGTCATAAAAACTTACACGAGGTGGAAAATACACAATTTAACCAAGGCTAGTACTCCCTGAGGCCGTAACTTATTTTGCAAGTTTGTCTCTCGCTATATGTCACATGTAATGCTTTTGTTTTACGCTCTAGTGTACGTATTCTACCTCGTGGACCTTAATCTACATACACGCTTATACACGTTTTAAAGGATAAATAACTATAAAGATAAATCTTTATTTTATAATAACATAAAGTAACTTAACATGATTAAATATTCAAGCATCTGACTAATTTAGAAAGATTTTCTTTTAATCTAATATAAGGTAAATCTATACATATAATAAAATTCTGAGTCGAATCTGTACATTAAATATTTTTTGTTTTTTGGAAAATCTTCTTGAAATAGTCATTATTACCGATACAGAGGCTGAATCTATAGTTTTTAGAATTTTTGTCTGTCTGTCTATCTGTCTGTACCGCATCACGAGAAAATCACTAACAGATTTTGATGAAATTTGGTATCATTATAGCTCGGGTCAACATATAGGATACATCTTACTGCGGCAAAATATCTCATCTCTGAGAAATCCATACTAAACGTTAAAACGTAACTAGGGACGAACGTGAGCGGAGCGAGAGTGAGTCGCTAGTCTTTTAATAATATTATACACACAAAAAAATCATGATTGATATCATTTATTTTATAGGTCGAGCTTAACTTGATATTTTTGGGTCAAACTTGTCTAGGTCATGAAATTAATTTCATTGTGTAAATCCAATATAAAACTGGTCTGTCGGAAACAATTGAAATAAGTTATTTTTTACTCACTATATCGACTTTCTTTATGTATTGTAATAAATTATATTATTGTGTTCAGCTCTTTTTTAATCCATCACGTTGGATATGCGCGGGTTGGACAATTCTTTGGAAAACTTGACAAGTTCTCTCAGACGTGCACCTGCAAGAATACTTTTTCTGACGAAGTTTTCCTTTGCCGTAGGACAAGTGATAATATAGTTTTCGTTTTAAATTAAAGCAATGAACATGTATTTTACTAAAACAAACCACCTTTATTGGCAACTAGACCCTGAAAGTTTCGCTAAAATTGGATCATCTCACCCACTCGTTTTTTGACACAAGTATTAATATTCATATTTTAAGATATTCTAGGAATCATATAATAACTGCGCAACATTCTAAAACACCGTATAAAATGTTAACATTCAATATGTTGGAAGAAAAATATATCTTTTGTATAAAAAAAGATCATATTATGTAGTAAAAATTTAATATTTTTAAACTTTTCTTCTGAATTTAATAGGAGTCTAATTATTAACATGTTTTAATATATTTTAGGCTATACCTTTTAATAATAGTGGGCCTGTCACACCAATATATTATGAGAAAAATATCATAATTTGCACAATCTCTTTAAGACACATTTAAAAATCATGCTTACTTAGGTACTTGACTAATGAATAGCTTGCTTCATTTACATATTTATTATTTTCCTTTTACATCTTAGTGTTTACTGTTATATTGCTAACTTTAATCTATATATTAATATGTGAAGAGAAAACTTAGCAGAGCTTTGGCATAGTAAAAGTTTATATAGAGAAGGACTGCAGAAAGCCAAAATTAGTTGACTTTCTTTTACTCGCGAATCCGCTCGCGTATTTTATTTATCTATAATTACTTCACTGCTAAAATATGTAGTATTATGTTAGATAACCTTCATCAATATTATACGAGTACGAACATAATATATAGATAAAAAGTTTATTTGTCTATACGTGCAAATCTCTGAATCTATGGGCCCGTTTGAAAATTCTTTAGGATTTTATAGGTTACCTATATAACGTTGAAAAAAGAACCTCAATATTGATCAAACTTAATGAATTATGGTTGATTTTCAACCACTCGGCGATCACTAGTTATAAGTATTACGTGAGTATTATGCATATTTTCATTTCAATCAGGTTTGGGTAGAAGGTAGGTTTTTAACTAAACTCTCAAAAATCTTGGTTTTTGATCAAATTAAAGAAAGGGAAAAAAATATTTTATACGTATTTTATTTTTTACTTAGATAGGTAGGTACACTCCACGCGTCCTTCTTCTCGCGGCCACAATTAGTCTTTCATAAGCTAATATCTTATGCAAAAGTTAAGTTTGATTATTTTCAATGGTAGCACGAACTTCACTTATTCCTTTAAGATGTTATCCCTCTTTAGGGCTCAAGTCACGCTTATATTGAAGCATATTTACTAATAGTGTCCTAAATCGCGGACTTTGCTCATATTGTGGAGACCACGTAAGTACATTTTTAGACAAATGACGGTTTTTTAGGAGCCAGAATAAAATAAAACACTACTTGAAAAGGTAGAGAAATACTCTTATTATACTGTTGCTATTTATTTTATTTATATATACATATGTTACTAGGACCTTACACTCATACACATATATAAAAACTTTCAGATTCTTAATGGTAATGCGATAAAGATAAGTTTGAAAATTCATCTGTTTTCTTATATTTTGCTGAAAAAACATGAAAGTTTTAGTAAAACAAGTAATCCGCTTTTGAACTAGCCTCATTTAAACTTACATTACTCGGCAGAGTAAGCTCCAGATCGGCCGAATAGTTTCAAATCCATCCGGTATATGATAAGGATAAGGCTATAGCAGTTGTTTTGAGATAAAACTTTAGCTATTACGCTAACAAATGTGTTTCATTTTATCAGGTTTTACAATGTTCTTTCAAATTAACTTAAATTCAATGATATTTCTTTTAGAGGCAATATTATGATAAAATATTAATTCATTATAAAAATCTTCTCTCGGTTGTTAGTAGTTTTTTATAAAAAAAACACATTTAATTACGATAAAAAAAGGTAAAAAACATATGTACATTGTATAGTTATATATATGTACATATGTACGTAGTTAAATATTTTCTATTGAAAAAATAATTTATAATATTAAAAAATGAGCGGGGAAAGACATAAGATATACTCGTATATAGCTATGAGATATTTTAATTTGATTTTTTATAAAACATCATACGCTAGAACTATCAAATTAAGAAAAGTTAGTGATTCTAGAGTAGTAGCAATATTTGTACTATATTTTTATTTAAAGCATTGATTACGTAAAATAAATTAATATTAAAAATAAAACATTTTTAAAAACAAGTTTTTATTTCATATAAATCGTGTAATGTAATAAATGGGTTTGATTTAATTTAAAGTTTATTTTTTATATTTTAGGTATTTATTCGTATTCTTCTTAGCAAACCTTTCATTTAATATCCATATCATGGGGGTGCATAAAAAAAACAGAGTCCAATATCGTTTGGAGTCCGCCATGTTGGATTTAGAATGACGTCGCTTATTTACCCAGGCATTGTCATCTAAAGGTGTACGCAAAATTTCAACTCAATTGGTTGGAGGATAACTGCTTTAAAATTCAGTTGTAAGATTTGACTCGAACAAACATACATACAAACACTGCAAGTTAAATAAAAGCTTGTAAAAAATTAAACTTTTTTTCAAATTGTGTCATTTTATATTATTACTAGATCGATGATCGAAAGCCGAAAATGTGCCTTTATTATTAAAGACTAGCATTTCCCGCGGCTCCGCCCGCGTCAGATGACCAAAAACCAAATTCTTAGATTTTACATAGTAGTATACACTTACATATACCAATTTCATTTCGCACCGTATGATTGGTAAATAATGACAGTGATTGACAAAGCCACAAAGGTTCCTCCGTTAATCTCATATTTGATTTAGTAATATTGCACTTTTTATTTTAACAATAACGTTTATAGTATGTCTATACCTCTGTTTTGTTTGTTTGTTTAGTTTTGGGCGATAAACTCTCAAGCTACTGAATTAATTTTAATCATTTATTTACTAAAAGACAGCTATTGATTAATTTATATTTAGCTGATTATTAAAATTACAAAATAATAACTTTTCTTAATTAATAGTTAATTTGTTGCGAAAAATCAGAAAAAGTTGAGGTATAACAGTTTCTAAAATACTTTAAATATACGTAAATTATTTTGCAGATATAGAATATTTTTAGTTACCCGCTTTGTCAGTTTAACAACCATAAACTTGTTTTCCATAAAATGTTAAAAAATAATATGAAACAAACTTATTTTTACGGTTTAAAATGTGTCGATACTGTGGAAACGTAAATATTATTCGTAATTATTTTAGTGTTAACCTAAAAAAATACGTAAGTAAGAAAAACAACACAGTATTTTGCTATACGGAACCTATAATGCGCGAGTTGGACTTACATTTGCCCAATTTTTACATTAACATTATTTATTTTAGTTAAATTACAAACATTTTCATTTGAAAATTGTTTCGGCCAACAAAATATTAAAACAAACGTTTGTTTTATTGATAATTTGAACACGGGTAATTTAGTAGCAATTCTAATAAAATCATAGAAAGGTACCGTATATCCGTACATTCAATTTTTTGGAATTAAAACTACGTAGTTTAAAAACACACGGCGACATCTATTGTCA
Source organism: Fabriciana adippe (assembly GCA_905404265.1). Taxonomy (NCBI): domain Eukaryota; kingdom Metazoa; phylum Arthropoda; class Insecta; order Lepidoptera; family Nymphalidae; genus Fabriciana; species Fabriciana adippe. Next base: position 3,952,429 of record FR989993.1, read on the forward strand.
AATATCTAAATAACACATAAATAAAAATTTTTAGAATTATTTTAATGAATCAAATAGCGCTATTGATAATTATTTTTTAAGATAAGCTATTTTTAATAGTTTTTGCCATATTTAATAACTTACCTTGCTTAAATGCTTATAGTAGGTATCATCGTGGTTTTAATATAAACGGTTTTTGTATTTTTTCTCAGAAATTAGATATTTTCCCGCGGTGAAAAGTATCCTATATGTTGACCCGGATAACCAGCTATCAACATACCAAATTTCATTAAAATCTCTCCAGTGGTTTTTCTGTGATGCGGTAACACAGAGACAGACTAAAATTCTAAAAACAATACATTCGGCCTCTGTACCGATAATAATGTCTATTTCAATAAGATTTTCCAAAAAATATTTAATGTACAGATTCGGCTTAGTTACAATTATGTATATAGGTAATATAGATATATATTAATTAATATATTACTAATTTTTAAACCATATACTTAGACTTTTTTGGTTATTTGGGCACGGGCATGACCGCGTGTAATTCTAGTAATTCGAATAAGACCATAGAAGAGTCATATCTATAGATAAAATGTTTTTTTTGAATGAAAATTACTTATTTTAAAAACTCACGGCGACATCTAGTAATGGTTTTCTAAAGTATAGCTAACTAAATATTTGTAGAGTTATTTTTATGTATAAAATATCGCTATTGATATGTTTTTTTTTTCGAGAGAAGCTATTTATAATTATTTTTGACCTATTTTGTAAGTTGCCTTGCTATAAATGTTCATAGTTTCAGCGTGGTTTTACTCTAAGCAGTTTTGTATTTTTTTTCTCAGAGATGAGATATTTTCCCGCAATAAAAAGTACCCTATATGTCGACCCGGATAACCAGCTATCATCATACCAAATTTCATCAAAATCCCTCCAGTGGTTTTTCCGTGATGCGGTAACAGACAGACAGACAGACAGACAGACAGACAGACAGACAAAAATTCTAAAAACTATAGTTTCGGCCTCTGTATCGATAATAATGTCTATTTCAATAAGATTTTCAAAAAAATATTCAATGTACAGATTCGGCTTAGTTAGAATTTTATAATATATATTATATATTATATTATATTATTATTAATATTTAATCGATCATGTTTTAAGCAACCTAACCCTAAAATTCGTTCTTTTTTTAAAAGACGAAGGCGGTCTCAAAGAAAGCTAGTAGCACATTCAATTTTCACAAAATTGGTTCGGAATTCAATTGGACTCTTAGTCGACAAACAGTATTAACACCACAATACAATTACATTAAATTAGAATAAATATTAAGAAAGATGTTATTGAATATAAATTATCATTACATATTATTAAATATAATAAAATTACTCGCGATTTTTCAAAATGAAAGTAACTGGAGTAATTCCACTACTATTTTCCATGAAAGTCTGTTCATTGAATATCTATAAAATGATATGTTGTATTATAATAATCAATACGATATATTAAAATTACATTTTATATTAAACGTAAATTATTGGCTTTATATTAAGATATCTTCGATAATCGTAGTTCGATTTTTTTGTACTTTTCTTTAAAGATTTATTTTTTTATGAATAGGTATAATTGACTTTGAAAACTTACCTTTTTGTATTAAAAAGTTTTAATTATAAATATAATCAATGTACTTGCAAAAGGAGAAAATTTATTTTCAAAGTAAAAAGAGGTTGATAAATAATAAAAATAAGTATTCATTACTCAGTAATGGAATTCTAATGAGACTTTAATATCATTTTTAGAAGAACATTTTTATAATATAATTCTAAAATAACTTTTTTTCAATAATTAAAACTAACTTATGTATTCCATAGAATATTTCTAGCCACAGCTATCGAAAAGTAATTAACGTTATTTGTATTTCGTAGTTACGGTCGGAGCTACGGCGTAGACCTCGTAGCGCCAGTTGATAACCGACCGCTACGTAGAGCACACGCTAGACAACGCTACGAGCTACGATTACACTACGATAACTTTCAATTTGACAAAAGCTGTGAATGTATTTTAGTTTCTAAAACGATGAAAGTTCAGTTATTTTTTAAATAATTAAATCTTTAGAACTTTTTAGTGAAAAGATTTGTTTTTTGTATGTTGGAATGACTGAAATTAATGAAATGTTTTTGAAAAGAAGATTAAAGTGATTTTTGGGGTAAGTTTACGACAAAATTTTTAAATAAATTATTTTATGTTCTTGTAAATATTATTATTTATGCTTCAATTTGTACGTTCAATATTCAATATTAATTATATATATTTTTTTATTTTAAATAATTAAATTAACTGTGAATTTTATATATTATAGTTGGATTAATTCATGGCGATAACGAATGTTAACAATACTATAATTAACTTAAAAATAAAAATAATTTTATCTATTTATTTTGTTTAAGAGATTATTTTTTTATACATTAAATTAATAATATTTAAAATAAATAAGTAATATAATAATGGAAATCATTAAGCGGATTTTATTATTTTATTACACTATTATCTTTTTATTTTGTAGGTATGTATTTGACGACAAAATTATTCAACCAGACATAAAATATATTATATATACAAAATATATAATATTTTATATATTTTTTTTTCAAATCTAACAATTTTTTTAGTATTTATTAGTCATTTTCTCATTTAAAAATATTTTTATGCAATATTCCGATAAACAAAAGAAATGATACATCGAAATTGATATTTTTATTTTTGAAACATCTGCTCATAATATATTGATGTCACTCAATGTGATTGATTTGCTTTTGATATATTCCACAAGAAATCCTGAAATAGAAAATTCAGTTTAATAAGAAATTCCTGAACGAAACAAGAAATTGTTTTGGTAAGTCATACATAACTTGCAATCCAGACATTTCATAGTAGATTTTACACGTATGTGAGGCATACATTTTATATAGCGTACATAATTAAATTCTTTGAAATTGTAGTGAAGTATTGTAATGTTATCCCGTAGCGGAGATCACTGCAAATAAGAAAGTTTCAAGAAATTTAACTGTCTAAAGTAAATTATTAGAGTTCTTAAATCATTTTCAGTTATTTAATGATTTTTCTTAGATTTTTTCTCTTTACTTACTTAATTTATCAACTCCAGTACCCCGATTACTAAAAAAGCTGTCTGCTCAATAATACTTTCTTAGATTTACGCTAATATTTGACATTATAAATAAAACTATCTTTTCGGATTTATTTTGATTTTTGATTCTCGACGTTTCGAATGCTTTATAGCAATCATGGTTACGGGAGAGACTAAGGTGTTAGATGTCTCAAAGGTGTTATATAGTTGTTACAGACAGCAGCATTCGAAACGTCGGGAACCAAAAATCAAAATAAATCCTCGAAAAAATCCGAAAAGATAGTTTTATTTAAAATAAGCTGTCTGCTCATTGTTTTAATATTTTTTCCAACTTCAAAAAGAAAGAGTTACTTAATTCTTCAAACTTATAATACTTCTCTTTTTATGTCAGGACTTTCGCAATGACAGGGTTTTGAGAATAAGTCCCATAGGTTTCTCAATGATTGCCAGCATACCACAAAACCAGTATAACGTATCCCTTTCGCAATTCACTACGTTATATTTTTCAGATATTTTTGTTAATTCGATAAACATTTTGGTTACCACTTGTCTTACGATAAAGGAAAACATCGTAAGGAAACTTGTATGTCTAATAGAACCTAGGAAGTTTTCAAAAGACATGTGAAGTTCACCAAGCCGCACTTGGCCAGCGTGGTGGACTGTGACCTGATGCTCCTCGTATTGAAGGGAGGCCCATGCCCAGCAATGGGACGTTAAAAAAGGGCTGAATATACATATAACACATACATATATACATAAGTGATAGTTTCTAAGAAAGATAACTTATCACCATAAAGTCAAATTATGTTAGCGTACAGTCCTTTAATAATTCAAACTTAATTTCAGTTTCTGATGGCTTTTCATCAAACAGGATTATCCACATGACAGTGAATATTTACGCTATTACTGTACTACGTCTTAGAGTTTATAGGAATATTAATATTAACATTTTCAGCACTTCGTTTTGCTGAGTTTACGTTTTTAGCACCTTCGTTTTATAAAATATTTACTGTTTCTTGTCTGTTTTCAAACAGATAGTTGCATTTACTATATAATTTTGCGCTATTATTTCACTAAAACGCACAGAAGATTCTTTTGCTGAAAGATCGTCTCGATCACCTATAAGGAGATTCTAGATATTATTTCTAACTTATTGTTCAGTGATATTTTTCAATTCATGTATTGTCATAATACATATCTCTAAAAATATTTTTTAAATGCTATTAGTAATACTATTATTACTGAAACATTTGAAAAAGTTAAATTGAGATTTGTTTAAAATAATTTTGATAAGTAAATTACAATTAATGTGTCTTTGTACCTTTAATGTACCTTTAATGTGTAATAAGTCAGACGAGTGTTCTTATGAGAGCTTTATTATATCGAGCTTTACGGAACTCTAAATTCCCAGATTATTGATTATTATACGCCAACATATTATCCGAAGCCGAATGGAGAGTTTATTGTGTTTGAAAATTTGTAACCGTGGGTTTTTAAATTATTCTCCAAACCTACCGCGTGAGGTATCAAAATAAATGGATTTAAGAGGTGATTATAAAAATATATTCAACAATTTAAAAAAAAGGATTTAAAATAATAATAATTTAAAAAAGTTTAAAATTGATTTGGGACACAAAATTGCTTACTAAAAATCAAAATTTTTTTATCGGCCAAAATTAAATATATTGTATTAACAACTTTCTGTTATCATATTTTAAATACAATCCCCCGTTAGTCAGTCTTGTGACCGTTTATCGTGCTGAGCACTATTTACGGGTTAGTATTAGACCAAACTGTAATCCATCTCTTCGCAAATTCAAGCCAAGAATGATTGTTAACTTATCCTGCGAGCAGCGTTGTTAGATTAATACTAAAATTACTTATATTACTTAATACTAAAGGCCTGAAATAGACCTTTAAGAGTAAAAGTTATTTTCCAGTACTTTCTTATATCACCGCCTAAATAAAAGCAATTTTCTTTTGTAAGTTATTTTGTTGATTGACTTCGAAAAGAATTCAATTCCTCTCTATTTTTCTTGATATTTTCGTCAATTAAGGATTTTTATATTTTTTTTATTGAATAGTTTATATCTCAATTGTGGTCCCATATACATTTGAACACCATTGGGTGTGAAGTAATTTTGAAGTTTGTTAAATGTTTGTGTAATGTATTTTGTTAGGAAATTGAGCAATAGCACCAATGTAATTATAAAAGATAAATAAAAGAAGCTCATGAAAATTGCCTACAATAAACTAAAAGCGCCTTCCAATAAAAATCGACCATTCTGTTGACTTAATCGTCTAAACGTAATACGTAATAATTTTGTACAAACCATAAACTTTTTTACAGCCATTTTCTTATATCCTACTCGTCGCAATAATCCAATATATGTACATGTCGCTTTGACGCGTGTGTTACCGCGACTAAGTTAACAGATGCCGATTTGCAAATTGTTGAATTTCTTTGTGTGATGTTTCAAGAAAAGTTATGTATTTTGAACATATCTTCGTTGATAATACTTTTTGAAGTATTCGGGGAATGTAAGAAGAAAATATGAAAGTGTACATAACAAAAAAATAAATAAAAATATAATAACTTTTAAGACGTCTGAGACCTTAAACTCCCCCATGACCATGATTGCAGTAAGGCATTCGAAACGTCGAGAATCAAAAATCAAAATGCGTTAGGACTCGCCGATGCTTGGGCGCTGGATGCGACTGCACAGTGAAGTAACTACCCTTAAGTATCGGGGAGAAACTATTTGTTAGATTTTATTATTATTATTATTAAATTTAATTGAATTTATAGATATAAAAAACTAATTACTATGGATTATTGATCTGAAATATTTATTAATATTATTGTTATTAAAGTAAATTCACGAAGAAATCCGAAAAGATAGTCTAAAATGTCAAATATTCGCGTAAGTTTAGGAAAGTATTAAATGTACTTAAGATAGTAGTAACCTATATCTAACTTATAATATCTATAAGAATTTTACTCCAATCAGCTGTTGAGCTTTTGATTTCACGCTCAAACAGACTTTTTACGTTAGTATGATTTGCAAATACTATGTTATATTACAGTGAAAAAAAATAGGTTTTTCTTCTAATTTTAAGTCAATCATATAATCTTTACATGTATTGAAATAGTAATACGCCAAATCTTTCATGAAATATTTTTGAAAAACAATGACTATTACATGTTGTGTGCAGAATATAAACCCTAAAAACAGTAGATTGTTTTAGAGTCTATACCTATTTTGTACGCCAGTTGGCTTTATATCTGTATTTGTATGTACGTACCTTTTACTTAAGTAAAATCTTTCCTTTCTACGAGAAAAAACAGTAACTGGTTCTGCCCAGTTGTCTATCATACAAAATTTTTAATAATTTATTACACAAAAACTATTAGTATATTAGTATATTTGTAGCACGGTTAAACGGGTAAAACGGTTAGGTTGTAGTGCAGTAAAAACGCTAATTTTTGTGGGAAAATACAAAATTTACTTCGAAAGTAAGTGCGCGAATCAGTTTTGCAGTGGACTATAGCTTGATCTCCCTCATATTAATGGGAGGTCCATGCCCAACAGCACAACCTCGTGTTCTTCGTATGATAGAGAATAATAATAAAAAAATATCTTATATAAAATATCTTATAAATAATAATAAAATACCTTCATATATCTATGAAAAATACTTTGTATACTTTATGCATTTCAAAAATTTTCTTACGTCACGACGACCCTTATTTAGGCTATTATAAAATTTATCATTTATATTGTTACATTTTATGTTCGACTAACTTTTAAACCCTTGAGACCAGCACAGTGAATTTACAAAGTATATTTAAGTATCAAAGAACTTCTAAAAATATCGTAGACTATTTTTATTTTCATCCATTAAAACTTTTGAAAAATGTCTTGTCAGTAAAATTGTATTTTTCTTTTTTTTATGTATTATGTAAATTCATGTGAAATTAGCTATTATTTGCGACTTCGCCTGCTCTGTAATCTAATTTCTTCTATTTTGCACCACTGTGTCTTGAAATAAATTCGCAGACTATTAGTCACACTGCTTTAATAAAAACCCATTAAAATACTTCTGGTTGCACTCAAGTGTTTCACCGTAAAACACGGAGAGACTTTACGGTTTATTATATAACCTTCTTCGATCCGAATTCCGCAATTTAAGAATTCCGAATAAAATTCCGAGAAAATCCGAAACGATCTGTTGAAAGCAAACTAATATTTTTCAACTCAAATTGGACTATTCTTAAGATAATAATTCTTAATGTTTAATCATAACATTAGTATAAATAAAAAAAACTGATTTAGTGGTATATCTGAGTGAGTGTCTTTTTCGCTTTCAGAATTTTAAGTTTTATTCCATTTTGAAATAAAACTCGACTTTTCCTTCAATTGTATCTTACTTTATAAAAACATTGAAGTAATATGAATACAAATATTCATAACATATATATATATATATATATATATATATATATATATATATATAAATATATATACATATTGTAAATCATATTGTAAATATAAACACCCATGACGGAGTACAAACATTCGTGCTCACCACACAAATGAATGCCCCCAGCGGGACTTGAACCCGCGACCGCTGGCACAGTAAGTAGGGTCACTACAAACTGAGCCAAACGTGTCGTCATGCCGTACTTTACTTTCATGAATAAAAATAAATAGATGCAAGTTTTAATCATCTAGTGTGACAAAATACAATAAATCTAATAAAATTTTTAGCATACCTTCAAAATTAACAAAATTGTATTTTATTATCATTACACAAATGGAATGCTTTCAACAAAATTAAATCTTTTTGGTGTTTATTTAGTAGAGAAGAGCCTTGCATATTTTCTAAGTAAATTATAAAAGTATGTAATATATATTTTGAGTCCTTTAGAATGTAATAGCCATCTACTAGTTCGTGTTTCTAAAGTAATTATTATACACTTAAGGAACGAATTAATTTTATCAAAGGACTTGATAATTTATTTAAAATAGTTTTGGTAATAAAATATATTCTCATTTTTATATTTTTACGATACTATAGTTATTCAAAAGTTATTTCTTATGTTTTGATATTTGTTATCAGTATCTGCACAAAAAAAAAAAATTTAAATACATAGAGACATTTACGGTGTGATCAGTCGATAGTTGTTTATCTACACTAAAGACCCTTGCACAGCATCGATGTGGATTAAACACGCATGTAAAAATATAATATTAAATAATTACAATTACAGAAAGTTTTGAAAAACCATAAACTGTAATACTTGTTTATAATAATAAACAATGTAAGTATCTATTTGTATTTCAGAATAGCTGCGCCATATATTTTTAAATACAGAGTTACTACTAGAATAAATCAAAAACTTAAACATTAATAATATTACTGGTTTGTTTAACTTCTTGTTAATTTTTGTAACGGCTTAAGCTAATTAATTATAAAAACACATTCGAGTGAGAGTAGAACATGACTAATATTTATTCAAAAAAAAAGAATAGATCTATATGCTCGAAGAACGACCTAAGTGCATTTAGTGAGGCTTTCGTATTAGTATGTTGACAACTTTTCTACAAGTATCTAGCTGTATGGTGATTACATGAAGGGGTTATACGAGGATAACGCTACAATAATCTGATAACATCAAGCTAATTACAATAAAACAAAAAGCTACAAGTAAAACGTTGGACTCATTTGATTGATTTTGATGATTCTCTTATAGTTGTTCAGAAACGCATATTCTTTTACAATATAATTAATAGCGACTCAACCTCGCTTCGCTTCGGGTTCATCCCTAGACAAAAATAAATCTATCCCTCGGAACCGTACATTTTTGCGGGATGATATATATCCTATAGCCTTCCTCAGTTAACGGACTATCTAATGCAAAAATAATTTTTCAAATCTGATTAGTACCTTCTGAGATTAGCGCGTACAACTAAACAAACAAACTCTTCAGCTTTATAATATTAGTGTAGATATTAGTATAGATTAAATATTATATATATACAAATGATGTACTCAAGACAAATCAAGATTCAACTTAAAACATTTACTTCAATCAGTATAATTGGTAAGAATTAGCTGTATAATGAAATTAGTAAATGTATCCTTAAGTGTGCTGATCATTAGTGTAAAAGATTTTATTAGACTTCAAAATAAAATACATTGTTAGAAAGATTTAAAAACTTTTTGCTTCTTTTAGACTTACAATTCGAAAGTAAAAGTTTAAATCTTTATTTTCTAGACAGATAACACTTAACAAATGTGATTTTAACTCTTGTAGCATTTCTTAAGAAAAATAAACGTACCATTAGATAACCATTGTGTATTTTACTTTATATTTTTTATTTTCTTACTAATGTATAGAAGAGAAACAGCTAAATGCAATTTGTGCGAGGTATGTGAAGTAGGAGTATATTATTCGGTAGATTATTAATATTACAACGTGCATATTTTCTTTGAATTTTGGTAACAGCTTCCATTATTTCTGAGTAAGAATGACGTAATAATACTTCTTAATGTGACAGGTGCTGAGTAGAAATCATGCTTTATACATTGTTGTTGTATATATGAATTTATTTTGATGACACGTTTGGCTCAGTTTGTAGTGACCCTATTTGCTGTGCCAGCGGTTGCGGGTTCGAGTCCCGCTGGGGGCAATCATTTGTATGATGAGCACGAATGTTTGTACTCCAGTAATGGGTGTTTGCCTATATTTAAAATATGTACATATGTACTTAAAGTTATATATGTATAGTGGTTACATATATAAAGTTATATATGTATTAACTATCTGGTATCCATACCACATGCTTCGTAGCTTACCATGCAACTAGGTGGTGTTGTGTTAATGTCCCAACATATTTATTTAACATATTTATCATTTGTTTACTTTTTTATAGAAAAAGTTAAAATAAGTAGGTAATTTCATAATAAGAAATTAACACTTCGTGTTTTGTTACTAAGCACAATAAATAGTTTTCTTACAAATATTTATTTATATTATTTCATCAAAATAATTATATACTTTACATTAATTCTAAATTGTAATACTGTTTATAAAATATAATAAATACTTATTATTTTTATTTGCATATGAGACCTCTAAATACAATATAGGCAGTTTTTTTCATGCACTGATTTGATCTTTGATTAAAAACGACCCAAAGTGGGTTTATCTGTTCCAAGGTATATGGACCTTGTCATAATAAGGCATGTACAGTTCACGTGTAAGGGCGGTTTATCTCATGACGAAAATGTAAGGAAATTTCCTTTTCATTTATCTCTTGCGTGATCTGAGGATTATAATAATCTTATTTACTTTTACTTTAGAAGTGATTTTCAGAAAATATTAAAAATAGATGGCTAAGCGGGGTGCGGGGTGGAGAGTCATTCAAATTGTCCTTTCTCTCCTTTATATTTTTGTAGGCAATCCCTATTAGGACGATATCTCATTAGATTTCATTTAACCTTTAGGTTTGTCCTTTAACATAATTACAGTGTATCCCAGATAGTTTATATTCCCTTTCAATTTTATTATTAAAATTATATTCAAATTGCCTTTTTAGAAATTTTTTTTTTATAATCTGTAATAGCTATTATATTAGTTTTTAATTATGAATAAGTTTTAAGTTGTTGGAATGATTTAAAAATAGATTTATGTTACAATTTATTTTTATTTACTTGAAACTAGCGTCTTACCCTCGCTTTCCTCGAGGGCGTCCCTAAGTACGTTTATAATAGATAAAAATAGTCATTGTGTGTGTACCTTTAGGATACACAAATGCTATCACGGATTGTTTTCCTGAAATCGTAAATTAGAATTTTGCATAATTTTTAAAGGGTTTTCAATTTTCGCGCTGGAACCCTAAATATTTGAGTAATAAAACATACCCTATATGTAACACTATAAACTCCTCTATCTTTCAATGAAAGTTTCATTACAATCGTTAAAGTTGTTTTAAAGATTATTCATATACTTGAGAAACACAAACATACACTTTAATTTTATATATATATATATATATATATATATATATATATATATATATATATATATATATATATATATATATATATGGATGAATAAATATGTAACACGTAGGTGCAATTAGTAAAAAAAAGAAGTAGGGAAACAAATATTTTGTGAATATTCTCAAGTTTTGTCGGTTTATTTGCTTATTTAAACCAAACAAGCAGTTTGGGACCTTGTCCAATTAAGGTCGTTTGTGCGCTCATAAGAAACGGACCATTATAAATACTTATGTAGTTGCAAAAAAGTTTAATTTTTCGTTAAAATGTACAGGACTTTTAAAGAACGCTTTTTGTTTATTTTGATCGTTTTTAGTAGAAAGATGAAAGAAAGATATACTTACCTTTATATGGAAAAACTACGTACGATTTACAGATACCATATGTAAAAATAAGCAATTAAATCTGATATGTAGTAGTATCTGTTTCGTGGTCTCTCCCGTGACCATGATTGCTGTAAAACATTCGAAACGTCGGGAATCAATAATCAAAATAAATCCGCGAAAAAATCCGAAAAGATAGTTTTAATTAAAGATTATCACTACCTAAAATGGTGAAGAAAACATCGTGAGGAAAAACTTCCTACAAATCTAAATAGTTTTTGACCGATACGTGAAGTCTGCCAACCAGTATTTCAGAGAGGAGGCGCGTGTCAAATAGTGCGACGTTAAAAAGGCTGAATTATTATAATAAAATTATAGAAATATTATAACGTGTATTTGTTATCACAAATTTATAACCATGTTATCACAAATTTATTAAGCATAATCAAAAAAATATATATCGGCTATGCTTTCTACTGTTTTACTAATTTTATTATGATTTACAATTAGATAAAAAGGTTTTTGACTTACTATATAGGTACGAGTATATTCATATATTTACGATTCATCTACCCTATATTTGTATAACATTTTTACATAAATATTTATTTTTCTATCCGTTTTGTAATTTCGGAACAACCTTTACGCTATCATTATTTCATACTGTGAATATATGATTCGACGACACGTTTGGCTCAGTTTGTAGTGACCCTACTTGCTGTGCCAGCGGTTCGAGTCCCGCTGGGGGCAATCATTTGTGTGATGAGCACGAATGTTTGTACTCCAGTTATGGGTGCTTATATTTATAATATGTATGTATTTAAAGTTATATATGTGTAGTGTATTAACTATCTGGTATGCATAACACAAGCTTCGTAGCTTACCATGGAACTAGATGGTGCTATGTGTTAATGTCCCAACATAATATTATTTATTATGATACATCATCGTACTATGCCTATGCGGCGAATATTTTAGATTCACTTCCCTCATAGAGTGAATATTTTAGGTCTATTTAATATTAATCTTTAAAAACTGGATGTTAGTCCTGTTAGTTATGCTAGAACATTATCTAGCCAAACTAAATATACAGCATTTTCTTATATATAAATATAAAAGTAAAGTGCAACTCACTATCGATTCTTGAAGAAATTTTTTTATAAAGACTGTAAGCGTATTTTTTTAATAAATTGAAGAATAAAGTTATTAAAATAAATTTTTCATTTAAACTATTTTAATTTTAAGTGTTGCGAGTACATGAATTATACATTAATTTAACCTCGTAGCTTCGTTCACGTTAATTTTTTATAAACAAACATGACAATTTCCTAAGGGAACCGCTGTAACTAATAAACTCACTGAGAAGTTTAACTCCATAGCATATTTCATTGAATATATAAATATATTATTAACCTTTATATACACTGTTTATTATATACATAATATTAATTTGCATTAATTCATGAATCTTTTAAAGAGTAATAAAAAGAAAGTTTTTTTTTGTTTGTCGTTCTTGTTTGTTTATTTCTAATAAACATTTTGGACTACTGAACCAATACGAAACTACTGCCCTACTAAAAAAGCTACCCTAAGACTCTGAGTTTAAAAAGCTTTTAATTTGACGCGCGATACTAGTACAACCATCAGTAAAAGGTAGTATGCAATAAAAGAAAAGTTTAATTAGAGCAAAAACTCATTTCTTAAATTGAACAGCTTTCCATTTGACGAGAATATCACGAAAACTAACCCCCCTAACAAGTACAAAGGGCGTGTCGAGCTTCGTTGCCCTCTTATTATGAGTTTACTATTATGAACATATGATGCGTAAAGAAAACTGTTTCGAACTTTTAGATACGGTTCAGGTACCTGAAGTCTCTTTCGGGGTCATATCATAATGTCATTGAAATATATAGCTAATTTTCACTATATGTGAATGAAAAAAACTTAGATTATTACTAAAAGTGAGTTTCCTTTACTTTAATAGTCAATATTCAACATTAATTTGTGTTTTAGCTTTATTTTTAACTATTATAATAACTAAGCTTATAATATAGTATTTTAATGTTTTATACTATACATATTATAAAATTGTAACTAAGCCGAATCTGTACATTAAATATTTTTTGGAAAATCTTATTGAAATAGACATTATTATCGATGCAGAGGCCGAATCTATAGTTTTTAGAATTTTTGTCTGTCTGTCTGTCTGTCTGTCTGTCTGTCTGTCTGTCTGTCTGTCTGTCTGTTACCGCATCACAGAAAAACCACTGGAGGGATTTTGATGAAATTTGGTATGATGATAGCTGGTTATCCGGGTCAACATATAGGATACTTTTTACCGCGAGAAAATATCTCATTTCTGAAAAAAATACAAAAACTGGTAGGAACAAAACCACGACGATACTATTTGTAAACAGTTTAGCAAAGTAACTTACAAAATATGGTAAAAACTATAAAAATAGCTTATCTTGAAAATCAAATTATCAAAAGCGCTATTTTATCCATTAAAATAGTTATTTTAATTAATATTTATTTATGTGTTATTTAGATATTCGACAATAGATGTCGCCATGTGTTTTTAAAATACATAGTTTTAATCCCAAAAATATTAATGTACAGATATGAACTTTTTTCGATTTTATAAGAATTACTACTAAATCACCCGCGGCTCCGCCCGTGTTTAAATTATCAGTAAAGCAAACTTTTTCGCTTCATAAATTAGTAACTATACATACAATAAAATTGTAACTAAGCCGAACCCGTAAACTCAATATTTTTATTGAAATATTCATTATTAGCGATATAGAGCCCGAATCTATAGTTTTTAGATTTTTTTCTGTCTGTCTGTATGAGACAAACCATTAGAGGGATTTTTATGAAATTTGGTATGGTAATAGCAGGTTATCTGGGTCAACACATAGGATTCTTTTTACCGCAGGAAAATATCTCATTTCTGAAAAAAAAATACAAAAACTGGTTAAAGTAAAAGCACGATGATGCTATTAATATTTTAGCAAGGTAACCTACTTATATATTATGTTAAAACTATTAAAAAAAACTTATCTTAAAAGAAATATTAACAGCGCTATTTTATTCATTAAAACAGTTATTTTAATGAAAATTTATTTATGTGTTATTTAGCTATTTGACAATAGATGTCGCCATGTGTTTTTAAAATACGTAGTTTTATCCAAAAAAAAAATGTACAGATATAACCTTTCTATGACTTTACTATAATTACTACTAAATTACCCGCGGCCCTGCCCGTGCTTAAATTTTTAATAAAACAGACTTTTTGGCTTTATAAATTAGTAACATATTAGTAATATTTTGCTGGCTGAAACAATTTTCAAATGAGAATATTTGTAAATTTTTATTGTTTAGTAAATAATGTTAATGTTTTTTAATCTTTTAATGTAAAAATTGGGCAAATGTAAATCCAACTCGCGCATTTTAGGTTTCGTATAGCAAAATGCTATGTTGTTTTTCTTACTTACGTATTTTGTTAGGTTAGGTTAACACTAAAATAAATACGAGTAATATTTACGTTTCCACAATACCTACTCATTTTTGCACCGTAAAAATAAGTTCAATTTATATTATTTTATAACATTTTATGGAAAACAAGTTTATGGCTGTTAAACTACCAAAGCGGGTAACTAAAAATATTTCATATCTCAAAAACTATGAAAAAGTATTGTAGGAACTGTTATACCTCAACTTTTTCACTTTTTCTTGATACCTTTTCTTGGAAGGTAAAGGCTTAAAGGACACAATAAAATACTTACGACTTTAATCATATTAGCCAAGCCATATGAAATAAAAAAATGTATTCGCTTAGAATTATTTACTTATTACACTTTCTTTTGAAAATCGTTTTGGAAAATATTACTAACTAGCGCTAATTAAGAAAAGTTATCATTATGTAGTTTAAATAATCAGCTATATATTAAATTAATCTATAGCTGTCTATTACTAAAAATGATTAAAATTAATTCCGTAGTTTGAGAGTTTATCGTGAAAAACTAAAAAAACAAACAACACAGAAGTATAGACATATATAAATGTTATTGCTAAAACAAAAAGTTCAATTTAACGGAGGAACCTTTGTGGCATTGTCAATCTCTGCCATTATTTACCAATCATGCGGTGCGCAATGAAAGTAATGTATAATGTAAGAGTATACTAATGTGTAAAACCTAAGAATTTGGTTTTTGATCATCTGAACGCGGGCGGAGCCGCGGGAAATGCTAGTGTTTTATATTATCAATTTTATTCAACATATAGATTAATATAAATTTTTTATTCAATTCGATAGAAATTTTTGCTCGAATAAAAAATGAGCATGATGTTATAAGAAGCTTTCCATTTCAACACATATTGTCGGAAATAGCTGAAAAGTGAAAAATTTATTCAAACTGCAAAGTTTTCACCTCTATTTCATATTTACATACATATATACCTACTGTCATTATATATTTCAAGTGATAATATTTTATATATAATATCTAATATTATATATACATATGTATTGTGTTCCTTGTCAAAGCATCTGGTGGGCATTGCGATGCAAAGACGTGCCTGAGACCTATATTGAGATAATCAGAGACATGTATCGAAATTCTGCTTCCGTGGTTAGAAACGCTGTTGGCAATACCGAGCCCTTCCCGATCACTGTAGGGTCCACCAGGGTTCGGCTCTTAGCCTGTTCTTATTAAACGGAGTACTAGATGTTGTCTCGGCATGCATCCAGAACCAGCCTCCATGGCTGATGATGTATACCGATGACATAGTGCTCGTTGACGAGAGCTCGCTGGAGCTGGAGCGTAGGTTGAACCTGTGGGAGGGTACGCTTGAGAATGGCGGTCTTAAACTAAATATGGCGAAGACCGAGTACATGGCTTATGGCAGTCTGGACTCTAGCACCATCCAAATAGGGCTTGAACCAGCCGTTAAGTCAGAGAAGTTCAGGTACTTTGGATCCATCCTGCATGAGTCCGAAAGCATCGATCACGATGTTCAAACCCGTATAAGCGCTGCTTGGGCCAAATTGTGGAAGGTCACAGATATGGTCTGTGATCGCAGAATACCGCCCAAGCTCAAGGGACTGATATACAAGAGCATAATCCGAATGATCCTTTTATACGGAAACGAGTGCTGACCAGCACTATCTCGGCATACTCAGGAGCTTCACCTCACGGAAATGAAGATGCTGAGGTGGATGTGCGGCGTAACGCGGGCTCATCGCATACGCAACACGTTCATCAGAGGCAGTCTCGGGGTCCGTGACGTTACGGATAAGCTCCAAGAGCGTTGTCTAAGGTTGTATGGCCATGTTGCGCGTCGATCCAAGTACTATATCGGAAGAAAGTGCCTTGATATATTTGTCCCTGGAACTAAACCTCCCGGACATACAAGAAAGCGATAGCTGGATGTAGTGAAGCAGTTCATGAAAGCCAATGGACTTACCCATTACGACACTAAAGACCGTGCAAAGTGGAGGAGACTAAGTGGGAAGACAGACCCTGGCAATAGCTGGGATTAATAAATGCCAGGCAGAAGAAGATGTACCTGCATCATAAACAGACCGAATTTTTCTTAATTCAAATTCTAGAACAGTGTCATTTTTTTGATAAGTTAAGACTCTGGTATTGTGTAACAAATATCCAAACATCTTTACTCTCAGATTTTTATCATCTTATTAAGGTCGAATAAATATATTCATTATGCGCTCATTCCTAAAAGTTACTTCAACATTATTATCGTTTAGCGAGGCAATTAGGCCCACCGAGAGCGAAGTGTTGATGGACTTCACATGCCTTTCAAAAACTTAGTTAGGTAACCTAACTTATTTACGACTAGCATTGCCCGGGGCTCCGCCCGCGTTCAGATGATCAAAAACCAAATTCTTAGGTTTTACACATTAGTATACTCTTACATATTATATCACTTCCATTGCGCACCGTATGATTGGCAAATATGGCGGTGATTGACAATACCACAAAGGCCGACTGACTTCCAGGCACTGAAAAGTAAAAAATAACTAAACAGGTGTTTTCATTTAGAATAGATACCTAATCAGATATTTTCGAAGTCGGTGTGCTTTGATTTGTAAAAAAAAAAGTTTGTAAAGGTTCCGACGAATTGAGAACTTCCTCCTTTTTTGAAGTCGGTTAAAAAAAGAAAAAAAAGGTTCCGACGAATTGAGAACATCCTCCTTTTTTGAAGTCGGTTAAAAATACTTTTTCATAGTTTTTGAGATATGGAATATTTTTAGTTACCCGCTTTGTCAGTTTAACAGCCATAAACTTGTTTCCCACAAAATGTTATAAAATAATATAAATCGAACTTATTTTTACAGTTGATAAAATGAGTAGATATCGTGGAGACGTAAATATTATTCGTATTTATTTTAGTGTTAACCTTACAACACACGTAAGTAAGGAAAACAACAGCATTTTGCTATACGAAACCTATAATGCGCGAGTTGGATTTGCATTTGCCCAATTTTTACATTAAAAGGTTAAAAAATATTAACATTATTTACTAAACAATAAAAGTTTATAAATACTTTAATTTGAAAATTGTTTCTGCCAACAAAATATTACTAATTCTAATAAAGTCATACAAAGGTCATATCTGTACATTTTTTTTGGATTAAAACTACGTATTTTAAAAAAAAACATGGCGGCATCTATTGTCAAATATCTAAATAACACATAAATAAATTTTCATTAAAATAACTATTTTAATGAATAAAATAGCGCTATTGATATTTCCTTTAAGATAAGCTTTTTTTAATAGTTTTAGCATATATAAGTTACCTTGCTAAAATGTTAATAGTATCATCGTAATTTTGTTCCAACCAGTTTTTGTATTTTTTCTCAGAAATGAGATATTTTCCCGCGGTAAAAAGTATTTTATATGTTAACCCGGTAACCAGCTATCATTATACCAAATTTCATCAAAATCCCTCCAGTGGTTTTTCTGTGATGCGGTAACAGACAGACAGACAGACAAAAATTCTAAAAACTATAGATTCGGCCTCTACATCGATAATAATGTCTATTTCAATAAGATTTTCCAAAAAATATTTAATGTACAGATTCGGCTTAATTACAATTTTATAATATGTATAGATGTTTATGACGTTTTCCTGCACAGGAAGACGTTAATGGTAATCAAGTTAAAAATGATTCCCTCATGATAATATTAGAGATAAAAGACGCCGGTATGAACTCGTTTTTGCTGTTTTCCAAGCGAGCGCATTACCACTGGGTTACCACTGCCTGCCTCTGCCACCAAACCAAAACTAATTTAATACTAGCATATTTTAACAAGTTTTAGACTTCGAAGATATTAAACATGCAGATTTTGTAACAATAATAAAACCTGTGGGTAACTTAAGACCTACATACACATATGTATCTCTGTACCTAGTTAGTCTCGCTCTTATAGCCCCCATTACACGCTTGTGATTATAACGGCACGCCGTAACGACAAGTACGTAAAGTAATTAAAACGGTTAATAACTTTGTGATATCATGGAATAATTCTTAAAGCAAAACGTTTCTTAAGTTTTGATAACAGTATTGTTACATAATATTATGTTTCTTTTTTATTTATAAGAGAAAGAATATAAGATTAGAACTACTTGTAGGTACATCTATACATTTTGTTTGTCTGTGCGTTTGTGCGCGCTAATCTCAGAAACGACTTAACCGATTTGGGTGCGGTATTCAATAATGAATTTTGGTAAGCTTCACTTAACATTTAGTATTTGTTTTATTTCATTCGGTTCATAAACAAAAAAGTTATGTCAATTTAATGAATCACATAGTATAAAATAAACATAAAATTTTTTTTCGCTATAACATATAATTTTAGATATCGCGATTCATTCTTAACTGAAAAATTCAGTCTGTAAATAGTAAGATTGACAGTGTTTATTTGTGATTTGATCGTTTTTTTCTTCACGTTAAAAAAATAAATGACAATACAGCTAAGTACTGACCTATAGTAAATACTTTTCAAGTCTAAAGTAAACGGGCTGCAGCAGACATTCAAGATTCTATCAAGGCACTTCTCAAGCAAACTCCGGGCAAAATTCAATTATATTTTGATTGTTTGTTTGGTTATTGGATAAAGCAATTACTACGATACGACTCTAGAGCCGTGAAATGGTGCGAAATATTTCTTTGTTGGTAAATTCGTTTAATGTTTATGTGTTTGTTACCAATTGAAGAAGACTTCTATTTTTACGTAATAGATATTATTTTCTTTCAACTATATTTCTCTTATTACAAATGAATTGTGTTGAGTCAATCGTAGAGGTTTAAATACATTTCTTTAAATTCCACTTTATTTCAGCCGATAGATTAGAAAAAATCTTGCTTTTGTAATATAAAACCTAGATTTTCTTAATAAAATCTAATTAAATGTCCTCAACAAACTTTCAATACTCTACGGCATTTTATAATATAATTTATATAAAATACTAGCGACACACTCTCGCTTCGCTTCGGGTTCGTCCCTAGACAATAACAAATCTATCCCACGGGAACCATACATTTTTTCGGGATGATATATAGTCTATAGCCTACCTCAGTTAACGGGCTATCTAATGCAAAAAACATTTTTCAAATCGGATCAGTAGTTCCTGAGTTCCTGAGATTAGCGCGTTCAACCAAACAAACAAACTCTTCAGCTTTATAATATTAGTATACATATAGATATAATAATATAAAGTATAGATATAGATATAACTGCCTCGGTGGTGTAGTGGCTAGCATGTACGGCTGCACATCCTGAGGTCCTGGATTCGAGTCCCGGGTCGGGCCAAGTTTAGTTATTGAGTCTTTCTGTATAGTAAGCCTCAGTAACAGCCCGGAGTTGGGAAGTTGGCGGTATTTCACCCCCGTGCCTCGGAGAGCACGTAAAGCCGTCGGTCCTGCGCCTTAACTCTCACCGGTCGTGTCGAGTAGTCGTCCCACCGGAGTATGAGAGTGACAGGAATAGAGAGTGCACTTGTGTCTGCGCGTACACTTGTGCACTATAATATCTCCTGCGCAGTTGGCTAGTCTCAATGAGATTGGCCGCCGTGGCCGGAATCGGTCAGGAGGACATTATTATTATTAGATATAGATATAATAATATAAAGTATAGATATAGATATAATAATATAATTATGTATAGAACAAAATATATATTTTATAACATAAGCTTGGTATTAAAATCTGCTATTGAATACGATACGTACCTGTGTTGCGTAAAAATGAATTTTAAAAAGGCTGAAAAGTATATTATGAGGGAAATTAGTAAGTTAAATTTTGTATTCACAATACCCTTAAACGTTTTCATAACATTACGAGGCGCTTAATAACTACGCACATAAAATTATTTTGCAAAATAAGCCATTTAAAATTGTAAGTCCATTTATCAAAAGCTCTTACGTTAATATAAGTTAATACATATTGAGCGTTAATTTTCATACTGACAAGCAGATTTCATTTAATTTACAAGACTGCTGTTAATTATGATATACGTATGTATAACACTTTAAGATGATTTACAATTTAAACACTAGCTTAAAATAATTTGGAGTAACTTATTCACGAAGCTTAATTTAGATGGAAAAGAATTAATGAAGGAAGAAGTAAATTATTTGGACGAAAAATAATCTATTTTGCTATTCTTTTATTTTATAGAAGAGTAAGCATTAAATATTTCTTATAAAAGTATTCGGTCTAAAAGTAAATATCACTTAAGAGTAAGAATATTTTGCATAACTTTAAAATTTTATAAAACTAAAACAAACTCGTAAATACGAAATTACCACGTTTCGCAAAACACCATTTATTCTGCAATCTGTAAAATTATTAAGCTTGAAATATGCTAATCATAAATCCCTTTTAGAATTTAGATGACGCTAATGACATTTTACATGGGGCGAAATTAATTATAAAGTATGCCCAAGTAATTGTATGCCGAAAAGCGATGTTTGCTTAAAGATTTTCAAACTCCTAATCAATCATTAAAAAAATATAATTTAATAATAATAATAATGTCCTCCTGACCGTTTCCGGCCACGGCGGCCAATCTCATTGAGACTAGCCAACTGCGCAGGAGATATTATAGTGCACAAGTGTACGCGCAGACACAAGAGCACTCTCTATTCCTGTCACTCTCATACTCCGGTGGGACGACTACTCGACACGACCGGTGAGAGTTAAGGCGCAGGACCGACGGCTTTACGTGCTCTCCGAGGCACGGGGGTGAAACACCGCCAACTTCCCAACTCCGGGCTGTTACTGAGGCTTACTATACAGAAAGACTCAATAACTAAACTTGGCCCGACCCGGGACTCGAACCCAGGACCTCAGGATGTGCAGCCGTACATGCTAGCCACTACACCACCGAGGCAGTATAATTTATGGAGCTTTCATTATAGGAATTCATGCATTTTTTTTTTACTAAAGAGCATAAAATCGTAACTCTAACCTGTTAACATAACTATTGACTAAAAAGGGAACATCGAGTTTAAAATAACTTCATAGATTTATTTCTTCCACTTAATAATAATGTCCTCCTCACCAGGGCCGTGGCCGCCAATTTCACGAAGGCTAGACTTGTGCTCAGGAGGTATAAGATAAACAGAAGTGCACACTCTATTCCTTTCAATCTCAGTGGGACGGCAATTCAATACGGTATGGTGAGAAGTCCAACGGCTTTACGTGTTCTCCGAGGCACGGGGTATATAATACCGCCAACTTTCCAGCTCCGATCTGTAACTGAGAATTTTTTGATAGAAAAACTTAGTAAATAAACTTAGCGCAAACCAGAAATCGAACTCACGATCTCCGGATCTGCAGTCGTACATGAAAGCCGCTAGACCGCTAATGCCCCAAACTTATCCATACCCAATACCTTTTCCATTTATGATTAACCTATATATAAAAAGCGTATCATAATTAGCGTAGATATCGTATAGCATACACAAAAAAGCACACCCTAATTGAAATAATATAGTGACTGTATAGTGCAGTACCTACTGACTCACCCTCGCTTCGCTCGGATTCGTCTCTAGGTATATTATATATAGTTTATAGTTTAAATAGAAGAAATATAGGAAACATATAATGTATGTATACAACTTCCCTATTTGAATCGGATATTATTCAATTTTTCGTTGATTTTAATTTTTTTTCGTGGGACCCTACTTTTTTTTCTAAAATAAAAGCAGCTTAAGTTACTCCTTATTACATCAGCTATTTGCCAGTGAAAGTCCCATCAAAATCGGCCCAGCTATTTCAGAGATTAGAGGAAACAAACAGACAGACAGACAGACGGACCGACACACAAACAGACTGACAGTCGGACAAAAATTGTAAAAAATGTTGTTTTGGTATATGTACCGTGTATACATCCATATGCATTTAATAAAAAGCGGTTATTTTAATATTACAAACAGACACTCCAATTTTATTTATCTGTATAGATTTCTTAATTTCCCTTCATTATACTTCCTAAAATTTTTTTCCTTTTATACCGATAATACTTTCTTAGATTTACGCGATTATTTTTGGAATCTTTTGAGACGCCTTACGTACCAAAATCAAAATAAATCCGCAAAAAACTCGAAAAGATTATTTTTTTTTTAAATGTTCTTCATCCCGAGTCCTCATTATCTTCTACTAAGTGACATTAATCCTCTTCTACTAATCAAATTATAATTTCATTTAGATCTTCAGTATGAAAGATGGCACAAACACAATTTTTATTATAGCATTGCAGAGGCAAGGATCTGGTGTCTTCGTGCCTAATAAAATAAGGCCCGTAACATACTATGAAAAGTTTTATTGGTACAAATTCCTGCTCTTTTAGTTACTTCTTAATTAATTTAAATAATTTAATGTGGAATTAAAGTTTACTATAAAGAATATGTCGTTATTTATTGTAGTTTAACTTCCGTGAAATTAAATTTTAAACATCTTCTCTTAGAATTTTATGGTTATAGTGGGAAAAGAATAAAGTTGTTAATACGATTGTATTATTTTAACAATAATATTAACAACCATAAATATTAATAACAGAAGGAACCATAAATATTAATAAAGCAACATCTTACAGGTCTAACAAATTCTAGGACAAATATTTTTTTGAATAATGTTAATAATTATCTCAAGATTTAAAAAAAAACCACAGTTATATATAGTAATAAATTTTTGAGAATCGTCAAATAAACATGTTTTATCCCTGCTACCCCCGTTAACCATCTCAATCAAGAATTTTTGTAAGAGAAAAAGTTGGACGTCTCATCAAAATGAAGCTACTCACGGAAAATTAGCTTGTTAGTAATCAATTGTAAAAATGGACCCGGGATCCTGGACTAGCACGCAGATGTGAACAAAAAAAAATTGAAGTTTTAACATATTTTTTTATAATATCTTTAATTATAAGAGTCAAATACTTAACTCAAAATACCTTACTAACCAAGTCAGTTTATAGTGACCCTACGTAAGAGGTCGCGCGTACGAGTCCCGCTGGGGACATACATTTGTTTGATGAGTACGAATGTTTATTCTCCAGTCACGGATGTTTATATTTATTATAGGTATATATGTATTTAAAGTTGTGTAATATATCAACTATCTGGAAACCATAACATAAGCCCCGTAGCTTGAACTAGATGGCGCTATGTGTTAATGCCCCAACATATTCATTTATTTATTTATTTTATTTATGAAGTGTTGTATGATAGTTTCTAAATTAATTAGATGGATAGTAAAGGGATAAATAGCTTTATAATATTGTATACAAATTACTCACCCTTATTCTGCTTAAGGCTTAACTTTACCCTTTGACATAAGCTCATTAGATTCTATCCTCTATTTCTAATGAAAAGATTGACCTTTTGTCCTTTGTCATTTTAAAGTAAATCCCCTTTTTCGAGATTATTCGAGATTAAATGCTTATAATCTTCTTCGCTTGACTATTGGAATTCTTATATAGCTTTAAATGATATACTCGTCTTGCTTGTTATCAATTAGAGAGGCGAACCGATATAATCTTACGAAATAGGTGACAATGGTCGCAACCACAATGGCCATCAGCCAATTGTTGCATTATGCAATATATTATATGTACATTGTACATACATATTTACAACATATTGAACGCTTTTCCAATGAACGTTTTTTTCCTTATTTTTGGCAATTTCATTTTATTTAATTTAAAAGAGAGAGAGAGAGAGAGAGAGAGAGAGAGAGAGAGAGAGAGAGAGAGAGAGAGAGAGAGAATAAATATTAAGAAAAAGAAAAGAAAAGTAATATTAATTAAAAAATACATATATGTTTATTGCGTATTTTTAAACCCTCGCATTTAAACAGACCGTCATAAAATGTACATAATATAAAACATACTTTGTTGTAATAACATAGAACCTTATTTTAAATACCCAATAATTTTTGCGCGGAACTAATTACGTTTCAACATTTAGATCCTTCAAAATGAGGATTTTAAAGTAAATAAAATAATTTTTATGTTCGTTTTATTGTTTTGGGCGCAACAATCGTACCTGAATTATTTTATGATAGAAATATTTATTTACTTAATTAAATTTAATGTATTTTTGTGTTTTTGAATTAACTAATTTTGTTGTGTGAAGTGAAATATTATGTACAAGTTGGTTTATTTATTTCAGGTCACGTAACTTTGAGCTACCTATTTGCTTCCACTGACAGCGGCTAATGCTTACCCAATTTATATCACAGTTTACACCACAAAAAATGTTTAAAAGGTATTTTAATGGTCATGAAAATTTACTGCCGACTCTATTAATATTTTAAAAATTGAAACAAAAAATAAATGATTGTACGTATCGTTTAGTGCGGCTGAGTGAAGCAGGTTCAAATCCCGGATCTCGCACCTCTGATATTTTTATGTACGTTCAACATCATCATCATCATCATCATCATCATCATCATTTTCAACATGATTATAATTTGTTTTACGGTGAAGGAAAACTCCTTTTTGCATTAGCCATCTGCCAGTAAAAATCCCGTCAAAATCGGTCCAGCCATTTCAGAGATTAGCCGGAACAAACAGACAGACAAAAATTGTAAAAAATGTTGTTTTGGTATATGTACCGTATATACATCCATATGCATTTAGTAAAAAGAGGTTATTTTAATATTACAAGCAGATACTCCAATTTTATTTATCTGTACAGATAATCTGGTAATAACGTTAACTTTCTTAACTTTCATCATAA
This sequence comes from Fabriciana adippe, assembly GCA_905404265.1. Lineage (NCBI taxonomy): Eukaryota > Metazoa > Arthropoda > Insecta > Lepidoptera > Nymphalidae > Fabriciana > Fabriciana adippe. The sequence continues at coordinate 3,978,221 of FR989993.1, forward strand.
TAAATCAACTAATAGGTATCTATACATATAATAAAACTGTAGAGGTCGAATGTCTGTACATAGAAAAAAAAATGCTAAAAACCAAGTCAGGGGATGTAAGAAGAGAAATAGAAAAAATAAAGTTTTTTTTTCATTTTTTTTGTTTCTCTGGCTGTTTGTTTGTTTATACGGGACAATCTTCGAAAGTGTAAGATCGATTTAAATGAAATTTCTGCATAGTGGTATCTTATATCCCAGGTCAATATTTTACATACTTTTTATCCCGGAAAATTAAGGAGTTCCCGTGGGATAGTTGAAAAGCTATAATAAACTTATACAGCTACAGTACACAAAAACTACTGATTGAATTTTAATGAAACCTCACATTAACGTAGTTCATATACCAGAATAACTAATAGGGTATTTTTTATGCCGGAAAAATGTGCGGTTTCCGTGGGATAGATTTGTTTTTATTAGTCTAGAGGCAAATCCGAGCGAAGTGAGGGTAAGCCGTTAGTATATAGTAGATTATGCTATATGAAATTTTGTTTCTGAATAAAACTTTTAAACTCTAATATCTAGTAGCATAAAATATTTCTGCCATTTCAATAGAAATCAGAAATGGAAGCAATTTTAATATTTAAATAACCACTGGAGCAATCTATAATGAAAATGCGCCGTATACTCCCTCGTGATATATAAAACCACATATACGTAAAACATTTCAATATTTAATGTGAATCTATAATACCATCGGCTCATTCATATCGTATAATGAATGCAAGTGACATTCCATTTCCGAACGATTTCATTCGAGACAAGCATCGAGCTAGGTTGTTAAAATGAAGAAATCACACTTAAAATAATACATTCAATTTAGAGGTAAATAAATATTTTAGACAACTTTTGTAACATTTAAAAAGATCTACTATAAAGAAAATTGGATGATATTGATCTAGTAGTTCGTTTATACGGCCGTAGATTATGAGATTGTGGGTTCATATCCCGGGTTAGTTTATTAGCTTTATTGAATTCTTCTGTACTGAATTTCTTAGTAGCAGTTAAGAAGCTTTGCATCTCCATTGCATCATCTTACATCTTTGGAGCATGTGAATTGGGTCCAGTGCCTGATCTCTATGCTGTCGTGTCAGATTGCTGTTCTATCAGACTACGTGACACGTATATAGTGAAGGAATGACGAGTCACTTGTTTTTGAGTACTTGGGCACTAATATCCGTGACTATAGTCGTTATATGAGATTGCCTGTGGTGCCCAAAATTTACGAGGGCATTATTTTATTATGATCAATTTACTTCTCTTGGCTGGTTTCTATATATTTTTTTTTAATATTTTGCTCGATATATCAAAATATGCATTACTAAAACATACCAAATATTTTATAGATAACAAAATTCATGTTTTATTACTTGGCACAAATAAACGAATGAAGTAATCAACATTTTAGTGCCAATTTCTGTGAAAACTGTGAATTGAATACAAAAGTTATAAAAGGGCTAGATAAATTTTCGTTAAACCAAAGTTATTTAAAAAACAATACTGTTTCGTTTTTCAACGTTATTTTTACTATTCACAGTAGGTAAAAATATTTTTTATATTTTTACTTAACATTGAGGATCTTATCCTCAAAAAGTATTTACAAATATAGGACCGCCATCTTTAATTTAGAGCTTTCGAAAGAGACACAAAATAAATTTATCTTGTTCACATTCTTTCAAAAATTGGAGCGTATCGTCAAAAAAATATATATTTGACACTTCCGATTCTTCTGATACTTCCGACACATATAATATTCGAGTCTAAACTGACCCTAAATCTTAAATAACATAAAGCAATTATGATATTGGGAGTTCTGGGTTTGAAATAAAAAAGATCTAATGAGAAGGCTAAGGCTTAACCTTCTCAACCTACGTTATCCAAGTTGGCACAACTTCACATAATCGAAAATGAAAACTTACATATAAATAGTCTTTTATCTACTTAGATGCTCTAAATTTAAAATAAAACAAAAACAAAAAAAAAGTAGTTGGATAAATAATTACATATTAATTGTACAGTAACTAGATTAATAAAAATAAATAAATATGTTGGGACATTAACATTTAACACAGCACCATCTAATTCCATGGTAAGCTACGAGGTTTGTGTTATGGATACCAGATAGTTGATACATTACACAATTATATAACTTACATACATGTTATACATGTTATAAATATAAAAAGTCCATGACTGGGGTACAAACATTCATGTTCATCACACAAATGAATGCCCCCAGCGGGACTCGAACCCACGGCTGCTGGCACAGCAAGTAGGATCACTATAAACTGAACCAAACGTGTCATCTAATAGTCACTCTCATGTTATATACACACAAATTTTATACACAATACTAAATCCTTACTGCTTATATTATACTGTAAGTACGCTTAAATTACAAGAACATAAATCTGGCATGTACGTACTACATACATAACCTTTAACATGTAGAAGAAAACCTTTTATCTCGATGTTTCAAGTAGTTCCTGTGGAATAGCTGGTACATACTGAAGCACCAATTGACTGTTAAAACTCCAGCAATGAGGACGAGTCGCCAGAAGAAATACCTATATGTATATAATTTTCATCGTTCACTGTTTTAACTAAAACAATCTTTTCGGATTTTTCCGCGGATTTATTTTGATTTTTGATACCCGACGTTTCGAATGCTTTACAGCAATCATGGTCCAGGGAGAGACTGTCAGTCTCAAAATAAATCCGCAAAAAATCCGAAAAGATAGTTTTATTTAAAATGTCAAATATTCGCGTCAATCTAAGATACTATTACGTTCATTAACCGAGTAAAAGTTCATACTATTTCTAAATACCATAAAAATATTTCATATATTACAGTAAATATAAGAAATCACGTTGTGTAACTATAAAATGTTGTTAAACTTTAGATGATGAATAATTTAGATAAATAAAAAAATGAATTTTTGATAAGATGCTTTTAAAAACTTTTCTTCAATAATAATTTTACCAGCGTCTTATGCAAAATTTTAACAAAATTTATAAGTTTTCAAAGTAACGTTGTGCATAAAAATGCGCAATTATTATGCGATCTTAAATAATGACTTAATGGAGTTGTACATAAAGACGGATTGAGATGGAGCGAAGTGTAGATAATTGAAGATCCGATGATTGCGTCTTTGTACCTGTAGATAATGCTCGTGATGTTTTCCTAAAATTCTTTGCTCAGTCAGCTAACAAAATCCGACGTGAAAGGTCTTAATAAATCGTAAAACAAAATATTTTTGCTTTCACAGAATGATTTTAAGCTTTGTACTTCGAAAAATTTCGGGTGTATTGTTTGTTGTATGATGGTATGTATGGTTTCGTGTTAAACTTTTATGTTGAAAGTTAAAAAGAGTAGACTTATTTAACACTTCAATTATTTTCAAAACTAAACTAAATAATATCATGACGTAATATAAATGATTTGTTAGAGCAAAGTAGATAACTTAGGATAAATTGAAGTTCAAGATTTGACTTGGCTTTTTTTTACATATAACTTACCTTATATTTGGCTAATCACTTATATCTTGACGACATGTTTGGCTCAGTTTGTAGTAGCCCTACTTGCTGTGCCAGCGGTCGCGGGTTCGAGTCCCGCTGGGGGTATTCATTTGTGTGATGAGCATGAATGCTTGTACTCTAGTCATTGGTGTTTATATTTATAAAATGTATGTATTTAAAGTTATATGTGCAGTGTATCAACTATCTGGTATCCATAACACAGGCCTTGTAGCTTACTATGGAACTAGATGGTGTTGTGTGTTAATGTCCCAACATATTTATTTATTTTATTTATCTTCTTTATGCTATACGCAAGTTACTGTATTTATATTGTAAGGTCAACATGCCTCCGTCTTCTGAAAATTAGGTTTACTGGTAAAAACTAGCCAAGTCAAACCTTGAACTTCAATTTATCTTTAGTTATCTACTCTGTGTAAATAATTTAACGGTTCAAATTTAAGTAGTTCTATTTTAAATAGCAAAAACTGTTGTAGTAGAAAAAAAAAACAAGATATTATATTTTTTTTTAGAATGTTGTATGTTCTTATGAATAAATTTCAGGATTCGCTACAGAACTTTTCATCCATTTAGATTTCAATTCTTTTGTCGGCGAAGTTGACAACCACGCATATTCTTAATATTGAACTTGGCTCCCATTTTCACATTTATATTTTTGATTGGATAGAATATATCTGTAAGTTTAATAAAAATTCAAAGAACAAACTACATTGTTGAAGATAGTATGATGATTTTTTAAAGTGATTTTAAAATTAATGTGCCTTTATAATTGAAAATATATAAGTACTTTTAATGTAATTTTAAAGATTTTTTACTGTATTTTTATTTAGGGGCTTTTATCCTATTATGACATAACAGTCCCATACACATCATCTTAATTTAAGTACAACGTTATTATAAAAAATCAATACATTTAATTTCATTTTAAAATAATTTTCTGGTGTTACTAAAATATGTTTCATTTATTAACTCTGTCTTAAGTGAGACAGTGATATATTGCTCTAAGTGCAATACTTGAAAGTATATTTGAGACCAATACCCAAAGTAAGTGACTAAGCGAGAAGTAGTTTCACTACGAGTATTTGATTATTTTAAGACTATCTTTTCGGATTATTTCGCGGATTTATTTTGATTTTTGGTTCCCGACGTTTTGATTGCTTTACAGCAATCATGGTAATGGGAGAGAGTTTTATTAAAAATGTCAAATATTCGCGTAAATCTAAAAAGTATTATTTTAAGACTATTTTAATTATAATAGTTATTTCAAAATTAGTTTATATATATATATATATATATATATATATATATATACATATGTAATACATAGATTTTGATACTCTGTCCGATATATTCATTTATTATTGTCTGTGTGTATATATCATAATATATTTAAACGAACAATTCTTGTATATTTATTTATACCAGCGATCTCGGAAACGGCTTTAACGATTTCGCTGAAATTTAGTACGTGAGGGTTTTCGGGGGCGAAAAATCGATCTAGATTAGTCTTATATCTGGGAAAATACGTATTTTCGAGTTTTCATGCGGTTTTCTTCCACATTATTCCATGTAGAAATGGTCGACAATTTCTTCACGCAGGCATAAGCATCGTGGTCGAGCGACCAAGGTGCAAGATTAACAATTATAGTTGTCCGAATTCGAATTTCGATCGGATACAAAGTTCTTATTTTTGTTTTTCTCTGTATTTATTCAAGTTTTTAGTTTTTTTTTTATCTAAAAACTACGATATAACAAAAAAGATATCCGAGGGAAGCTCGATCGCCTAGGTACTATATATCATAATTGATTAGTAACTCTCGACTTTAATTGGCCCTCACTTTGTTTAGACTTTAATAAATACGATCCACACATAAATCAGTATCTTTTCCATTACCATAGAATACAGAATTCTGTATTCTGATTCTATTATATAGGAAATACTGATATATAAAAAGTATGTTATTTTACTTTTGGGTCTATGAACTGTCTATGCTAAAGTTATACTCGCATCGTAGACTAACGAACAAACACACTTTCGAATGAATTGTATTAGTAAGAATTACTGTTATTGACTAGCAAATTATTATCCTGTAGAGTTTTTGAATAAATCTTCTGTCTTTATCATGTTGCTCTTTTTCTTTTACTCTTTGATAAAAAGATTACACTTGCAGTTATTTCACCATATATAAATGGACTTTGTATTTTTTTAATATTCTTATTTTAGTCTCTTATGCTGTTATAAAGCTCAATTTAAAACATTTTATATTTTAAAGTGAAAAGATCACTAAAACCGTACTCATGGAAAATACTGGTAGAACAAATATGAGATTATATAATGAACATTCAGTAAAATAAATTTAAATCTTACATTTCTAGAGCTGCAATGATATTAAAAGAGTAGTTTTAAAATGGTTTATGAAACCTAGATTATAAAAAAAATAACATATAATATGCTTAGGTATGAAGCAGTGAACAACAGAAAGCTCTTTGAAATCCCATATCTACTCTTACACGGAGAAAAATTACGTAAATTATAAAGTGGATATTCAACGCTTCTGATGATGTTGGATTAAGATAAATATTTTGGAGAAAAGAAACAGTATGTAATAAGCTCATTTAATAGGAAATTCCTTTAAATAAGATCATATCATTTATATATAACTAGCAGCTCACCCTCGTTTCGCTCTGGTTCGCCTCTAAACAAATAAAAACAAATCTATCCCACGGGAACCGTAAATTTTTCCGGGATAAAAAGTAGCCTATTTGTTATTCAGATATATGTATGAACTATATTATTGTAAAGTTTCATTAAAATCCAATGAGTACTTTTTGTATACTAAGCTGTATAAGTTAACTCTTTAATTTTCCGGAATGAAAAGTATTTAAGATATTGAACAGGGGTATAAGATACCACCATACTAAATTTCATTTAAATCGGTCCAACAGATTCGGAGATTAGCCCGTACAACTAGACAGAGAAACAAAAAATTTGAAAAACATCTGGATTTGTTCTATTTCTCTTCTTACATCCCCCTGACTCGGTTTTAGCATTTTTTTATGCACAGACATTCGACCTCTACAGTTTTATTATATGTATAGATATCGAAATAAACAGGGAAACTTTTATTAACTTGGCTGGTATTTAGTAGTAATATTATCTACAATATCTTATATTTTAAAAATATTTTCGGTCAAAAAGTCATTATCATATAACAAAGAAACATATTATATGATCAAAATCTAATATTTTTAAACGAGCAACTCTTGTATATTTATATGTTTATATCATTATTTATTTATACCAGTGATCTCGGAAACGACTCTAACGATTTCGCTGTTTGGTATGTGGGGACTTTCGGGGGCGAAAAATCGATCTAGATTAGTCTCATGTCTGGAAAAACACATGTGTTCGAGTTTTCATGCAGTTTTCTTTTGCATCATTCTACGCAGAATATGCTCGATAATTTCTTACACTCAGACATAACCAAGGTGCAAGATTAATAAATCAATAGTAATAGTGTGTGTCTGAGATCGAATCTTAATCGGATATAAAGTTTTACTTTTTTTTATATTTATTCAAGTTTTTAGTTCTTTTTATCTAAAAATTATGACATAACAAAAAAGAACTCCGAGCGAAGCTCAGTCGCCAGGTACTAATTATAATTCAACCTTCTAGTCCATTAGTTGCCCAAGTGTGTGTTAGCGAACTTCACGTTTTTTGAAAACTATTTAGTCTCTCTCAGATATTCAGATTTTAATCACAATGTCTGCTTTCGCCATAATAATATTATTTTTTCTTTCGCTATAATAGGAATATTAGCAATTGATAATCATGTTGAAAATCATACGTATGTGAAAATGTCAGAAGCGCGAGACTTCGGGTGTGAACCCGCTTGATTTATTAGTATTTCCAGCCAGCGCACTATGAATGTGCTACTCTGTTTTCTGGAGTAAGAAGGTAAACACAATATTATTATAAAGCAGCAACCTCGGTTAAAATTCTATTTTTAAGGGTTCTATTTTTTCTTATTGCAATAGAGTCGAAGCACTAATATCTCGAAAGCATTGTTAGACTTAGGGAAACTAGCCACCATGACCGAAATTGATTAGAAGGTCATTATTATTATATTGTCATTATCATTATACTAGCAGAACCCACGGCTACGCCCGCGTTCAATCTTTAAAAAAATTCTTTGACTTTATGTTATATAGCTTCGTTCGTGTTCGTTCGGGTTCCTCGCTATGTCTATATGTATTTATATAATATTGTCCATACAAAAATACTAAAATCACGATTAAAAAATGGGGGGTGGAGGTAGGAGGATAAAAAATAGTTTAGGATAAAAAAACATCAAAATCGGTCGAGCAGTTTCGGGGGAGTGCGAACACATACCGTGACACGAGATTTTTATATATTAAATGAAGTATGTATATACAGAGCCTATAATTTGTTATATTTATATTTTTGCAAACTAATATCTTAATACATTAATAAAAATAAGTACCTACATGAATATAAAAAAACAAGTGAACCAAATTGAGCTATTGTCAACATTTATTAAAGAATAATAAAGGTTTATTTTGTTTTAATATTCAAACTATCACCATTAGGAACGCGGTGAATATTTTAAATAAATTGGTTGTTTTGTGGACAATGTCAATCATATCGGATTTTACAGTTATGATTTGGTAAATATATTATACTAGCATTGCCCGCGGCTTCGCCCGCGTTAAGATGACCAAAAACTAAATTCTTACTTCTTACATATTACTCGTAGTATACTTTTACTACTTTTTGATTGGTAAATAATTTTATAACAGACAGACAGACAGACAAAAATTCTAAAAACTATAGATTCGGCCTCCGTATGTCTATTTCAATAAAATTTTCCAAAAAATATTTAATGTGCAGATTCGGCTTAGTTACAATTTTATTATATGTAAAGACTAGCAGAACCCGCGGCTTCGCCCGCGATCAAACTACGAAAAATATTTAGCGATCGTAACTCAAAATATCCCGTATTTTAAAAGATGCTAAGCGTATATTTTGTAATTAAATTTACGCTTTAGGTATTTAGCAAGTTGCACTACCTGTATTTTTGTACATTTTTCTACTCCATCTTTCCAAAGTTAGAGGAAGAGAGTACAATGATACAATCGCATACAATGTTTACGACTTCAGAATCATGTAACATGGCTAACATGGGTTTTTTTAACTAACATACTAACAGGCTAACATCTACGTTATTTTTAAAGACCCAATGCTATGTACATACTGAAGCTTACAGCCTCCTTCCTTCTCCTTCTTTTTTAAGTTACGTATATAATGTGCCATTCTTATTTTGTTGTAGCTTTTTGCCCGCGGCTTCGCTCACGTGGACTAAAAAATTTGCTCAGTTTTAATTTCCATTGAATTTATATGTTGTCATATCGAATTTTTAATATTATGTTTAGAGTAAGTTGTAGTACTCTTGATTCACTTAAGTTAGTCTACTCTAAAAATACCAACCACAAATATAAGTTAGGCTCTCTTTCTCGCGCTCTAGGTCTATTATAGTTGTTGCTGCTGTGGTCAGCCGAAAGGTTTTACATAATTTTCCTTTGGATTCGGAATAATTTCCGTTCTCTCCTTTATATCTCACACAGTTAATTTGTACTTACAGAGAACTTGAGCCATGTTACTCTATTTAAATATATTCAACAACTCAAACTTCACCGGCCAGTTTTACTCACTTAGAGGCTGCATAAAAAAATCTACAATACATGTTTATTTAATTGTATTGAAGAGCATTAATACCAAGTTTCAAGTAATTTTGATCATAAACAAATTTTTCCTCATATAAACAGCACAACCCCCTTTTACCCTTTTAAGGGATAAATTTCGAAAAAAAATGATATCTATATTGTTTTAGTTTTCATTTCAAAGGTAAATACCACTTTACGTGCATTAACTATAGAGTTTCATACAAACTTTCATCCCCCATTTTACCCCCTTAAGGGTTGAATTTCAAAAAATGCTTAAATACGTATTTATTTAATTGTATTGAAGAGCATGAATATCAAGTTTCAAGTAATTCCGATCATAAATAATTGTTTGCCCATATAAACTTTATAACCCCCTTTTATCCTTTTAAGGGATGAATTTCGAAAAAAATCTAATACATATACTTCTTATTTTTCATCTTAAAGCTAAATACCAATTACCGTGTATTTCGCGTTAAGAATAACAGAGTTTCATACAATGTTTTATCCCCTGTTTTACCCCCTTAGGGGATGAATTTAGAAAAATCCTTTCTTAGCGGATACCTACACTGTATAAGGAATATGTCCTCTAAATTTCACGTTTCTACGACCAGCGGTTTAGGCTGTGCGTTGATCGATCAGTCAGTCAGGACAAAGCATTTTATGTATATATAGATAATATTATTCATTCTACAGTTTTTATTTTTTGAGCACTTTTTAATCTTAAAATCGTATTGAGTTAATATATTTTTATTTTATTGTAATAATATTTATTAATTAAGCATTTTATAATATATTAAATTATAACTTGATTCTATTACGAGTATTAAGGTAAAAAAAGTATTCGTCGACTTTGTAAATAAATGCTACGAGTATTTAAACTTTCAGATTTGTCAATATCATTTTAAATATTCATGTTTTCACTAAAAAAAAAACTTTTTTTTTTAAGTTTTCATTCCCTTCTCGCATTTCCGCTAGTGTTAAAACACTGTTATCAATGCTATGCTATAAATTCACTAGATGGCGACCTTAAGATAAATATTAACTTCATACAAAACCGAACCCGTGACATTCGACGTAGAAGATGGTGATGCGGTGTCGTAATCGGCATGACGATTGCCTACACTCTATATAATCATATCATATACGAGTAACATAATATATAAAGATTGAACATCAACTAAATAATCATTTCCTTTAGTCTGGGGATGGCTGAAGTAAGCGGCCGAAAGTTCTAACATACATATGTCATCATCGAATAAACATTAGGCGTAAATGAATAAAATGATATATTCTCGTATACATAATTTAATATGCGACCCAAAAAAAATAGACCTATAAATCTTTTGCATGCGTGCCACTTGACCTAATGCACTTGAGATTTGTTTTTGTTCAAGTGGACGTGGAAGCTTATTTGATTTTGTTTTTTGATTAAGTTATAAGCTGTATAAAAGGAACTAGCGACTTACTCTCGCTTCGCTCGGGTGCGTCCCTATACACGTTTCAATTTTTTTTAACGGAATCCTAATTCATTTTCTAAAATAAAAATACTATTTAACTAAGGCACTCCTTATAACATCAGCTATCTGTCAGTGAAAGTCCCGTTAAAATCAGTCCAGTTGTTTCGGAGATTAGCCGGAACAAACAGACGGACAGACAAAAATTTTAAAATTATAGTTTTCTTATAAGTAGCGTATATAATTTCATATGCATTTAGTAAAAAACTATTATTTTGACATTATAAACAGACGCTTTAATGTTTTAATAGATGTTTTTTTCTCTCGTCTATCCCATGGTGTGGGGTATCGTTGGATAGGTCTTTTAAAAATGTTGCGTATCCCCCCAAATAAATAGTTGTTTTTGGATATGTGAAAAAATTCACGGTCGTAGTATATATAACGAACTTAAAAGGAATACTATCACAACTAAGTAAACTTTACAAGTTTACGATTAATAGTCGACCGACTTATAACAGTCCTTGTAACTATGAGCCGCCGAAACCGTTAACGTTAAAATATGTTTATAGTATGAAACAACAAAAAGCCCTCTTGTTAGTCCACATCATTGTGATGGACAACAACGGAACCCTACATTGCGTGTGGCGTTTGCTTCATATCATGTCCTTTTCATGAAAAGATATACCCATAGTTCTATGAATGAATACTTGACTTGGCGATTTATATTTTCATCTTCTGAAACCAATGAAAAAAGATCAATAACATTACCTTTTCTGTAAAATTTTATCTGGTCAAATAAAAACATGTCTTAAGTACCTAATATTATTAATACATAGGTATAAATAATAATAGTGTCTAATAGAGTTACCAATTAGGGAATAGTTAGACTAGTGAATAATTTTTTTTGTTTTTTTAACATTGAAAATGTTTTTTTTGTCGCTTCTGTATAGGCCCGATTTTCAGCGAAAGTGCGACATCGCTCTGGTGTCGTGGCTTTTGGGACTACGTGACTGATTGGAATGTCAAAAGACGCGTCATGACAAGGGCTACAAAATGTAAAAAAAAAATTTTTGAATAAACTCAATCACTTTTTTTTTAATCGAAATAGTGTGAAAAATGCTGTCGTTTTTCGCCCGATTTCGCTCAGAAAATAATTCATATCTCAAAAACGAAATGAGATATCGAAAAAATGAAAAAAAACCCCTAGAGATATGATTTTGGGCTACATTTAAAAAATCATTGGAGGTGCGTATCATGGCTGGGTTATTCAGAAGTTGTACCTTTGTGACGCAGAGTTTACGCCCGAAGAGCGCGTGAGCGCAATATTGATAGTGAATAAATATTTTGGAACATGATTATATATTTGAACGAAGTGATTCTTTATGTATAAATAAATATGTATTTAAACTAATAACTAACTAATATCTATACACATAATAAAACAGTAACTTAGCGAAATCTATACATGAAATATTTTTTTAAAACAATGACCGTAACCTGTTGTGTACAGAATATATACCCCAAAACAATAGTTATTAAAATTTTTGTCTGTATGTCTGTTTGTCTGTTTGGGTGTGCGCGTTTCACGCAAAAATTATGGAACCGATTTTAACTAAATTTTGTGTAGTGGTAACTTATTACTCGGGTCATATATAATATAATTTAATCCCATTTATAAAATATTATAATATTATAATTAATTGAAATATTATAAATGCGAAAGTTTGGATGGATGTTTGTTACTTAATCATACCAGAACGGCTGAACAGATCTGGATGAAAAAATTATGGAGGAAAAGAAAAGGGAGATCACGCACCTGGTAGCTGCTGCTTCTCATACATTTCTCACTTCACACTGAGTAATTTTGTATAGTTACCAAACTCACTAGCTGGCCAGCTGGACGCACACGTATAATAAATATAGTTCAAAACCACTATCATGCTTGTGAGACGACACGTCTTTTTGTATATTTATATTATACTAGATAGTTGATACACTATATATATAACTTTAAATTATAAATATAAACACCCATGACTAGGTACAAACTTTCGTGCTCATCACACAAATGAATGCCCCCAGCGGGACTCGAACCCGCGACCGCTGGCACAGCAAGTAGGGGGTCACTACAAACTGAGCCAAATGTGTCGTCGAATGTAGTAGAGGTACGAGACCCTTTGCTTGAACCCGACTCACTAGCATTTTTCAAGCATTATACTAATGGATTCCGTCACAGCGACAACTATATGTAATGTAAGCAAGCTATACTTATGACTTTTTCCTTCGATTAAAATAAATGCTATGTATATTTTAATTAACAAAATATCTTTCCAATAGCAAAAAATCTATTTAAAATACGTTCACAAGCTACAATACCTTCAAAATTAAATAATATAATCATGTCATTATAATCAACTGTACTGTTTTATAAGAGAAACAATTGTTTCATGTGCACCGTACTTCTTCGCCTGCGATTTCACTCGCGTGTATTTAACTTTTTCACCTTAAACTCAGCCAAAAACAAAGCTAAGTTTCATTTTAATTAATTAGTACTTTTTTTTTTATAAATATAAAGCGACATTAACATACAGCACCATCTATTTCCATGGTAAACCACGAGGCTTGTGTTATGGATGCCAGATAATTGATACACTACACATATATAACTTTAAATACATACATATTATAAATATATACATCCATGGCTGGAGTACAAACATTCATGCTCATCACACAGCGGGACTCGAACCCGCGACCGCTAACACAGCAAGTAGGATCACTGCAAACTGAGCCAAATGTGTCGTTGAACTTTAAATACTTATTATGCAGCTAGAGCTTATGATTTGAGCGTTATCAGATGTGTAAATTAGGAATTAAAGTTGCGAATGAAATAATCTGATTCTAAAATTATGTATAAGATACTTGCTTTTATCTAGTTATAAATTAAAGAAAAAAACTAAACCTACAATGTCGTTTATCACTAAATGAACTCGTATGCATATACGAGTATAACATGAGACCATTAAGTCTTTCACTAACAATCTCTCACGTATAATAGCGAAGTCGTGAGGTCACAGCCACTTTGAGATTATCACATACTCGTAGCCAATTATTTTCGAATATTTTTTCTGCATATTGAGATTAATTACTGCAAGAAATAAAATATCTATTCTATTCAGCCTTTTTTAACGTCCCACTACTGGGCACGGGCCTACCTTCAATACGAGAGGGATCAGGCTATAGTCAACCACGCTGGTCAAGTGCGGGTTGACAGACTTCACACGTCTTTCGAAAACTTGTTTGATTCTCTCAGACATGCAGGTTTCCTGACAATGTTTTCCATCACCGTAAGGCATGTGGTAATCATATTAGAAATGATTCCCACATGAAAATATTAGAGGTGCGAGACCCGGGATTTGAACCCGTTTCACTAGGTTTCCCAAGCGAGCGCGTTACCACTGGGCTACCACTGCCTAATTAAAATATGACATGTTTTAAAAGAAAGAAAACCTTTCCATATTTTAACATGTTCATGTAAATTCAAGACTATGTGAGATAAATAAGGTAAAATCTTTACATAAGCTAAATCTGTATAACGACACGTACGTAACAGAGTGTTAAGTGTCTCTCTGGTGCTTAAAATATCAAAGGTCGAAAACTCGATTATTGTATGATGCGAATATTGCATTGCTCCGGTTTGATTACCCCTGGGCTATCTGTTACAGAGCAGCCTTCGATGGCATAGCGTCAGATGTCGCGTTCCTTTGAAAAATTTACTAAGGAAAAGAACGAATTGTGTGTTTATCCATCACTAATGTTTCTTTATGGAACACTTTGCTTATTATATTTTCAAATTTCATGATTTATATTGCATGCCAGGAAATTTTGCTTTTGGACATTTCCGTAGAAACCACCGAAACAGCGTCAGTACGACGCTGTTTCGGTGCTACGCTACGAGCTACTTATGCTAAAGTGTAAAAACTAGAGATCGAAGAGAAAGAATTACTAAATTTTCTATCAAGCCGACGACTTTAATTGTGCAAAGATAATTGTAATTTGGTTTTGAAATTAATTTATTTATTCTAGTTTAATGAGAAGATAGAATATTGCGTAATAATATATGAAATATATTATATAAATGACATAATATTATAAAATATTTTTAAGCTTGTATTTTATACTTCTACTATTAATTAAATGTGCCACAATATATGTTAGAATCAATAAAAGAATACATGACCTGTTAAGGAAAATATGTGGATCACTTTTAAAATATTTCCCTTTGGAATTAAAATGAATAACGAGTTATTAAAAATATCTATAAAGATTTACTATACAAAGTTATCCATCTATCTTTTAGAGAATTCTTGAACATTCATAATAATTCCTGAATGTTTTAAATTGTTTTTCAACCCCTTATATTAATAAAAAAATAATAACCCCTTATATTAATAGTAAATTCCAGTCTGCCTACAATAGATTTTCTATTGTCTACTCCAATTCTCATGGACAAAGTTTGGCACGTATTGCGTCTAGACGACCTTAATTCGATTTCCGG
The DNA here is from genome assembly GCA_905404265.1 of Fabriciana adippe. Taxonomy (NCBI): domain Eukaryota; kingdom Metazoa; phylum Arthropoda; class Insecta; order Lepidoptera; family Nymphalidae; genus Fabriciana; species Fabriciana adippe. The sequence continues at coordinate 3,993,551 of FR989993.1, forward strand.
AAAAGTACAGACATCTCTACTTCCGTACATTGGGTTTTTGTATCAATAAATTTTCAGTAATAGCCCGGAATTGGCACTTGGTAAGTTGAAACCCCGTTGCTTGGAGACCACGTAAAGTGCACCGATTCTCTCATCGGTTATGTTGAATTGTTGTTCCACTTCTGGACTATAATATTTATTCTTATTTCTTCTTTCTTCTTTTCTTATAATACTAATAGTAGACTAGTAACGGTGAGATTGGCCGTCATGACCGAAATAGGTCAGGAGAACATTATACATAATAAGTACACAAAATAAAGGTTTTAACAATTTATTTTTTTATTCCTATATCCCAATGAATCTCCATCCTAATCTCAATGGATAAGAACCTAGCAACATTTTGAGTTACTTCTAAAGAAAATTTATTTCGTAATTTCTAAAGAAAACTTATTTCATAATTGTTCACGCCCTTTGAACAGACCAGTAGATTAAAAAGTTTGAATAGTATTGTTATTGTTTCTCTTCGATTAGAAACAACGTTCGTTAATAAGAAAAAAGAATTGAAGCTAAATGTATTAATTATAAGCCCCGTTTGTATTTTATTATATTCCAGACTAGCGGTTTACCCTCGCTTCGCTCAGGTTCGCCTTTAGGCTAACTAAATAAATCTATCCCACAGGAACCGTACATTTTTCTGGGATAAAAAGTAGCCCATTTATTATTTTGATGTATGAACTATATTATTGTAAAGTTTTATTGAAATCCTATTAGTAGTTTTTGTGTACTAAGCTATATAAGTTACTATAGTTTTTTAACTATCCCACGGGAACTCTTTCATTTTCCGGGATGAAAAGTATCTAAAATATTGACCGGAAATATAAGGTACCAGTTTTGGAGATTAGCCCGTACAAACAGACAAACAGACAGAGAAACAAAAAATTTGAAAAAAAAAACTGGATTTGTTCTATTTCCCTTCTTACATCCCCCTGACTCGGTTTTAGCATTTTTTTCTATGTACAGACATTCGACCTCTACAGTTTTATTATATGTATAGATATATAGAAGGAGTATATTTTTATGAAAATATATTATAACTTACACCAGACAATGAGTGGTATTAGAGGGTAGCTACTTAAAGGCGTGTGGTTGGCGTAAAGTGCTCTCAAGTAACGTACAATCTCAGTATAAGCATAAAATAAGAACACCTATATACATACATTAAGTTCCGCACATCTTGTCTGGGAAAGTAAGTTATTGAAATTGGATAGATATGTGAAATATGTAAATGCGTTCCAACGTTTTTCTAATAGAAAAACAATGTTTACGTTATACCTTCAACAATATATTTATATTGATCCACTCCAAAATACACAGTTATATGTTTTTAAACAATATTCAGTTCTTCTATTTAGGCTTAACAATAAAAAAGTTATTCGGCCTCGGCCTCTGTATTGTGTAAACATAAAAATTGAATTAAGAGATTGAATAACTCCTGATACTTAAAACAAGTAAGTGCAGTGGTAGCCCAGTGGTAACGCGCTCGCTTGGGAAACTGATTGAAGCGGGTTCAAACTCCGGGTCTTGCACCTTTGATATTTTCATGTGCGAATCATTTCTAACATGATTACCACTTCCCTTACGTTGAAGGAAAACATCGTAAGGAAACCTGTATGTCTGAGAGAACTTGGCATGGCCAGCATGGTGGACTATGGGCTGATCCCCCTCGTATTGAAGGGAGGCCCGTGCCCAGCAGTGGGACGTTAAAATGGGCTGATTACATACATACATACTTAAAACAATCTCTGATAATTTAATTAATTACATTATTATTCTATGAATATTAATTTTAAAGTAACATAATATATATTTTGCAATAATGTTCTGAGTTCCTAAAATTTAATTCAACATAGAATGTAAGCAACATTTTGCTTTCAAAATATTAAGGATGCTATGACCAGCCACCAGTATGAAAACACCGCTTTTCGCTTTTATTATAATACAAATATTAACTCCATGTAGGAAGAACTAGCTATCTCTGTAATCTATACTAATATTATAAAGCTGAAGAGTTTGTTTGTTTGTTTGGTTGAACGCGCTAATCTCAGGAACTACTAATTCGATTTGAAAAATTCTTTTTGCATTAGATAGCCCATTAACTGAGGAAGGTTATAGGCTATATATCATCCCGGAAAATGTACGGGTCCCGTGGGATAGATTTGTTTTTATCTAGGGACTCGCTAGTATACATATATACTGTACAGACAATATGAATCAAAATATTTTAATCGAGCATATTAAAATAATCACCTAGGGCAGATTATTCATGTAACATTGGAAAATCTATACATGTATAAAACAAAGTCGCTCCCGTTTTATGTATGCTTAGATCTTTTAAAGTACGCAATGGATTTTAAAGCAGTTTCAGCAATAGATAGAGTTATTCAAAAGGAAAGTTTATATGTACTAGTGATCTCCGCGTGGTTGAAAATCAACCATAATTCATTAAGTTATTTATTTATTGTCTTGCGTATATTACAATATTAATCTATTCTCAATTTGACCACAGACTTTAACAATGAACAAAAGAGTAGGTATATATGCCTGTGTGTGTATCAAATACATGGTAGTGTGTGTAATGTTTTTTCTATTGATTTAATGTATTTTTTATGCATAACTAAAAAAAATATATTAGCATTCTGCACTCCTTCTCTATATAAACTATAATACATACTCCTCAAAAGTTATTGCTTCACGTATTAATATATAGATAATACCAGTATATTATATTCATACTAACCGTTAAAACATACCTAGGGACGAACCCGAGCGAAGCGGGTAAATCTAGTGAAGAATAAAATTAGGTGATAACATATAACTGGATGATATTTAAAAATATGGGTAACACTTATTCGTAGACAAAGAACTTAGACAATGAAATGGTTAAGCAACTTAGATGGCATTTAACTGAAATATATTGGAAGCCTTCAAATAAGTAGTACATAAAGCAAGACTAAATAGATGTTATAAAATAATAATGTAATATTCTTAGATAAATTAATGCTTTAATTATTATGTTCTGTTATCTTTGTTTAATATTTATTCCGCTTATTTCTAGAGGAATTAGATCACTAAATAAATAATAAGTATTTTTTTTCTTAAAATACCTTTTATAAATGTAAGTACGTGAATTATTATAACCTTAAAATATAATATACTAGCGACTCACCCTCGCTCCGCTCAGGTTCATCCCTAATTACGTTTTAACGTTTAGTATAGATTTCTCAGGGATGAGATATTTTCCCGCAATAAAAAGTATCCTATATATTGACCCGGATAACCAACCATCATCATACTAAATGTCATCAAAATCTGTCCAGTGGTTTTCTCGTGATACGTCCCAGACGGACTGCCAGACAAAAATTCTAAAAACTATAGACTCAGCCTCTGTATCGATAATAATGACTATTTCAGTAAGATTAACCAAAAAGTTATTTAATGTACAGATTCTACTCAAATAGATTTTTATTATATTATGTATAGAATAGCGTTTGCTCGCATCTCCGCCTGTGCTTCCTTAAAGTAGTAGCCTTAATGAATTATTACGCTAAAGCGAAAATATTTTTCAGATTAGGCAGTCAGTTCCTGAGACCAGCGCGTTCAAACAAACATATAAAGTCTTTGACTTTATATCTATCTAATCTAATATATTTAAACGAGCAATTCTTGTATATTTATTTATTTATACTGTGATCTCGGAAACGGCTCTAATGATTTCACTGAAATTCGGTATGTGGGCGTTTTCGGGGGCGAAAAATCGATCTAGATTAGTCTCATGTCTGGGAAAACGTGTGTTTTCGAGTTTTCATGCGGTTTTCTTTTGCATTATTCTACGCAGAATATGTTCGATATTTATGTTCGTATTTCTTACACTCAGGCATAAGCATTGTGGTCAAGCGACCAAGGTGCAAGATTAACATTATATAGATCATATTGGATATAAATTTCTACTTTTTTTTTTGTATTTATCCAAGTTTTTAGTTTTTTTTAATCTAAAAAATATGATATAACAAAAAAGAACACCGAGCGAAGCTCGGTCGCCAGGTACTTCATTACTTATACGATATAAATGATATTTCAAAGTAATATTTCTAGATAGTATCGTCAATCAGCGTTAATTCTTTCAGTAAATTTCAGTGACTTATTCCATTTTAATGTCGTACGATGGAGAAAATACATTTCTTCGTAACTTCAGTGACACTCCCTAGAGTGAAAATGAATATCAGTAATATGTTTTCATACGTTTCGGAAAATCTAAACGTGATTACGTTATTCTTAGAAAATTTAATTTTCTCCTCACATTCGTACTTTTTTAAGTTACATTTATTTTCTGAGCAGGTATAGGTTATAAGTACAGGTTTTTTAAAGCCTGTAATATATTATTAAATGGATGGTAAATATTATATTAAAATATATATTTACAAATCTAATTAATCCAATGAAAGCACTAGAGCAGCAGGTTAACTGTACAATTAATATGAATTGTTGACATTCCCAACATATTAATATTATTTGATTTAAGAGAAACAAAATCTTATATAAGCGGTGAGTGGAATGAATGTTATTAAGAATGCTTTCTTCTATTTTAATTTCGTTCCACTTATCTTTAAAAAGCACTCGCAGATAAGCCTGACTTTTTTCGACTATAATACTCTTTCGATTCGAATGTTTGTGTGTATTTCCGAAAAGCGCATACCTACCGCCGATCAATCTCCAATCTATAGGTACATATAATAAAATTGTAACTAAACCGAATCTGTAGGTACATGCAATATTTTTTGGAAAATCTTATTGAAATAGACATTACTATCGATACAGAGGCCGATTCTATAGTTTTTAGAATTTTTGTCTGTCTGTCTGTCTGTTACCGCATCACGGAAAACCCACTGGAGGGATTTTGATTAAATTTGGTATAATGATAGCTGGTTATCCGGGTCAACATATACGATACTTTTTACTGCGAAAATATATCTCATTTCTGATAAATCTATACTAAACGTCAAATTGATATAATAACGTATTTTGACCTCCTCATCACGAATATCATAACGAACATTGGCGCAAACGTCATTTTGTAAATGAAAAACGAAGGAGAACCTCTTTTTGTTCAGTGTGCATAATTGTGCATTCCTAACGAATTTAGACTATTTTAGTAGTATTATAGTAGTAATACATTAACTCTGCGAATTGTTTCTTTATATTGCTGCAGTAGTCGGTCTCTGGGAGTATTTGCCGCTTTTGTCGTTAGACTTTATAGCTATTTCCGCTGTAGAAGCTCAATTCAGGAAACGTTTTTTCTACTGATTCTTTAAACGTTTGTTCTACTAATCGACTTCGGAATATTTTTCGCTGTAGAAATTTAATTTCGTCGAAATTTTGTGCTTCGATATTATGGTGCCTAACGTGGACACGTAGATAAAACTCATCAATAAAAAACCCTTGGCTTTCGTTACAAGATGTCATAGGTGACGGTAAAACGTGGCCGGCCTTTATACGGGCAGCATTCTGGGACAAAGATTTTGACGATCATAAAAAAATGATTATTGTAAATTTCGCCATTGTTAATGGAGTGGGGGAAGAATTTTTGCACGAAGTGCTTATATTTATGTTGTTTCACCATTACACTAAGGATCGCCGTCAAAGAGTTGCTGGGCGCTTTAAGTATTACAACGATCCGCAAATGAGCGAAGAACGCAAAAGTCGAGCATACTCCTTTGATTTGTTTCACCGAAGGTTCTTAACATTGAGTGGAGAATTTTACGTGAAACCTTGTAGAAGACTGTAAATTAACGCTCATACTCACATTCACACACACACGCAAACAATGTGAGAGTGACGCCCCAAAGTTCCTAATCTCCGCTGTACACACATACATACCCTTTGTGGGGAAATTCCGAATATTTAAATTACTTTCCGAACTATTCATTAAAAGGAACTACAATCGAGTACTATTTTAAAGCACTAAATTGCTAATATGCCATAAAAATATACGGCACTAACGGTAACTTATATTATAATCTTGCCGGAAGAAAAAAAATTTCACCATAGGAAATCCTTAACTATACAACTAGTTTAGAATGAAAGCTTTTTTATATAAAATACATACCTAATATTCTACCCTACTCATATATGCCCATATACTTTTTGACGACACGTTTAGCTCGGTTGGTAGGGTCACTACCTACTTGCTGTACCAGCGGTCGAGGTTTCGACTCCCGCTGTGGGCGTTCATTTGTGTGATGAATACGAATGTTTGTACTCCAGTCATGGGTGTTTATATTTATAACATGTATGTATTTAAAGTTATATATGTATAGTGTATCAACTATCTGGTATCCATAACACAAGTCTCGCAGCTTATCATGGAAGTAGATGGTGCTGTATGTTAATGTCCCAGCATATTTATTTATTTATTATACGTATTATATATAGATGAGAGTACATAATATATTGTGTTTTCTAACCAAGTACATAAGTTAAAACGTACCAAAAAAGTGTTTAATGCGACAGAACCCTCGATGTCAGATTTGCATTCCGTACTTGCCTGACTTTTTTTATAACCGACTCAAAAAAACCTAAGTTTAAAATAGTCCGAATCAGAGATGGCCATTATGATAGATACAAAATAAAATTTTTCTTATATCTAGATAACATTGTAGTAATGATACAATTTATTTCATTGTATATAAATGGTTTTTAAAAGTAAATTGATAATATTGAGAGCAACAATAGAATGGTAGTAATTTATGTGAAGGTAAATCGTAGTCTGGCTTCAAAGTCATTTATTTAGCTCAGTTGCTAGTTGGAAACTCGAACGTATAGGTGTTTGAGATTAGTCTTCTGTAGGCTTAATATAAATAAAGTTAACGTGAAATACGGATGTATAGAGAAAACTATACATTCGTAATTAACGAAAAACTAATTTAGCAAACTAGTACCAATTATATAAGTTCTCCAAATTACATAAATTAACTTATACGTTTTAACGGTTAGTATGAAATACAAATCTTAGAATTTCTGTACTATAATATGCATATACTTTACATATAAACCTACCTTTTGAATCACTCTATCTACTGCTGAAAACTGCAATTAAATCCGTAGAGTAGTTTAAAAGATCTAACTGAACAGCGGAAGCGACTTCATTTTATACTATGTAAAGATTTAACGAGCTTTTATTTGCATTGCTTCATTCATACTCGATATCTGCCTATATTTTCAAACACAAAAAAGTGATGTATTTTTAGACACTTGCTAGTATGTGATTAAAAATATACGTTACTAACCTACGCCGGTAACCTTATAATAGGGCCAGAAATTCGCCATAGAAAATTCTTTACTGTATAACTAGTTTATTTATTAATTTTTAGAAATAAACAGTGTTACAAAATATATAAGATAACAAATCTATTATAAAGTGTGAGTTGTGAGTTTGTGAGGTTGTAGGGGGTAATCTCTGGATCTACTGAACTAATTTAGATGAAATTTGGTAAGAAGATAGTTTGAGACCCTGGGAAGGACATAGGATACTTTTTATCCCGGAATTCATTCCTTAATGGGGTGAAAATGGGGATGAAAGTTTCTATTAGGGAGCAAGCTAGGGACGAACCCAACTAGGGCGAAACGAGGGTGACTCGCTAGTTATTAATAAAACAAAACCAATAACATTTTCCGTAGTTACAGTAATACTTATATCAAGTTCGGAGAGAAGATGTAAAACATATGTACATATATTAATACCAATATTAAAAAAAAAACTAACAAATTAAAAAAGAAAAAGAAGAATTAAAGCTTATTTTTTAAATATGTAATAACAGCTAATATGTCAATTATATTTTATAATCTTGGTGGCTTGGTAAAGTCACCCAGTATCTCAAGTATCTAATGGTCTCTAAGGGCCTTTATTATTCTTAATGAGAAATAATATAGGGGCTTGACCTTGTACTAAGTAATAATATCTGTAGATTTATTATAAGATAAGATTCGAGTAAAAGTAATTATCTATATATAAATAGGCAAAGATAAAACAATAGAATACTTTTTTCTCTGTTTTCAACCAATTTTTCTTTTTTTTTTTTTTGTTTAGTACATATATTTTTTTATATAAATCGATAAACACTTGTTTTTATAAATACGTCTTATAAACTGGATTTTATTTTTTTCAGCGGCCTTATAACAGCTATACAAATTTAGAATTTATTTCAAAAATCTTCACCTTGTCGCTTATAGAAAGTCGAGAATGAAGTAATCAACTTTGTAGTTCATCAGTTTATAGATACGATAAGATACGTATAAGTGTAAAAAGTGAAATATATATTGACCCAATTAGGTCATTAGATATAATGTATAAGTGTTCGTTAATTGTGATTGCTATTGCCCAATTAAGACTACCATGAGATTTGAATATGTGCAAGCTTATACAAATATTTATTATAATTGCTATACTCATGGAAATAACATATTGTCGCGTAGTGGAGAGTGTGTAACGTGATGTCACCAAAAAGTAATTATAATTAAAGATGGCACGTTTGAAGCATGCTTTATACATCCTAAGATAGTTGTCAACACATGACAATTAACAGGCAAGAACAGTTAATCGTACCGTGTGTAAGAGAGGAACAAAACATTTTCCAGAAAGGAATTGAATTTACTAGAAAACTTTTGAATTTTTGAGAACCGCCATAAGTGACTGTTACGAATCCAAAGTAATAAAACATTTAAAGTGCAGAAGACGTACTTTAATTTCCGATTCCAGAATCCACAGAACGTAATAATAATTTATTAATATTATGTTAGATCTAATTTCATGAATCTCTTTAAGTTAGTAATACATGTTGGGTTCTGCATACATAAGAAAGTTTATGAAATAGTTGAAAAAACTACTGTACAGTTAATGCCACAAATTGACCTTTATAGTCACCACTATTACCATCTAGTATTCAGCCCTTTTTAACGTCCCACAGCTGGGCACGGGCCTCCCTTTAATACGAGGGGGATCGGGCCATAGTCCACCACGCTGGCCAAGTACGGATTGACGAACTTCATATGTCTTTCGAAAACTTGCTAGGTTTTCTCAGACATGCAGGTTTCCTTACGATGTTTTCCTTCGATTGAAATGAGAAATGATTCGCACATGAAAATATCAGAGGTGCGAGACCCGGGATTTGAACCCGCTTCACTCGGTTACCCAAGCGAGCGCGTTACCACTGGGCTACAACTGCCTGTACATTACCATCTATTATTCTTTCTATTAGTTAGTTCTATTAGTCTCCTTTACACACTTTACTAAAGCTTTACGTAATCCATTAAAAGGTAAATGAACCACAAAATCTTTTATACGAAAATATTTATACACCTTACTTAGTAAAAACAGTTTTTAAATGCTGAGCTTTATCTCTAATTAGAACATGTTATTACAGAATTTAATTAAATGAAAACGTACCTAACAAAAATTCAGAGAAAATCTTACAAATACACGTACCTTATAATATAATAAAATAATATATAGTCTATTTTTTCTTACGTGTCTTAAATAATAAACAAATATGGCGTACAGGTGACCAGAGATAATTCATAGAGATGTGCATGACGAATGAATGACTGAACTTAATGGTTTTTAATTTTTATGCAGTGAACGCAAAGTATTGGGTAGAAATAATACGACAAGTTATTTTAATAATTTTATTAGTCTGATTCCGATGATAAATTACTCGACTCTTCTGATATATGTATTATAAAATTAGGGGTCGGTGTATCTGTTGCAGCATCTATTAAGCCGTCAAGCTGCAACATTTTGTCTTCTTCTTTTTTCACATGTTCAATACAATTTATCCAAGACGCCGTACCAATTTTTCTTAATCCTTCTCTGACTAGCTCCTTGACTTCAGCTATTTTAAAACTTTTATTATTTTTTCCTACATGTGATTTTAATTGTGCCCATATTAATTCTATTGGATTTAATTCACAATGATACGGCGGAAGGCGCAGAACAATTATATTTTTATGAGCGGCCATTTCATCAATAACTTTTTTATTATAATTGTCTTTATTAAATTTTAATAAAAGTTGTCAAAATGTCACTTGTCTATTTTAAAATCAATGACGTGAAAGTTTTTTTAAGATTTTTTTGGCCTTAATATAAACTCATTTTTAAAACTTTAACCTAAAAAAGCAAAAAGCGGTCGGAAGTCCCTCACTCCGTTTTAATAAACTGTGCAATAAGATACGAAATAATAATAATTACAATAAGAAATAAATAATAAGTATAAATTCATTAAAAGCAATTAAAAATCTTCTATATTCTACAGAAGACATTACTATTTTTAAGCCTAATAACAATTTGAACAAAATATCGTACTTTGTAATTTAAAGATATTGTTATTTTTAATAAGTTCAGTTTTCACTCTCCATAATTCATTCTAAATGTACATCTCTATAATTCAAAGACAAAGTAGCGTATCGAAACGTCAAAATGTTGTGTTCATATTTTATCTGTGGAAGTTGGTTCTGTCAATATTTCAATTTTAGCAAAAATAATGTGTTTAAATCAATAATTAACAGCTTTTATTAGTGTAATTCGTAGCGTGTGTGTTTCTGAAATAGTTATAAACGATAAAACCAAATCTAAAATGTATGATTGTCCGAAAACAAGTGATTTTCGTTCAAGGTAGTGTTTGTTTACCAATTAGGACACGTAAGAAAAAATGAACTATATATATATATATATATATATATATATATATATATATATATATCTATAATGTATACCTATACAGATAAATAAAATTGAAGTGTTTGTTTGTAATGTCAAAATAACAGCTTTATACTAAATGCATATGGAATTATATACCGTACTTATAAGAAAAATGCAATTTAAAAAAAAAAATCTATCTGTCTGTCTGTCTGTTTGTTCCGGCTAATCTCCAAAACGGCTGGACCAATTTTAACGGGACTTTCACTGGCAGATAGCTGATATTATAAGGTGTAACTTAGACTACATTTATTATAGAAAAAGAATTAGGGTCTCGTTTAAAAAAAATAAAACCTTCCTAGGGACGCACCCGAGCGAAGCGAGGGGAAGTCGCTAGTCTAACATAAAATTTGGAATGACTTAAAATTTTTAAAGTTTAACATTTTATATTACAGAATAATAAAAGTTTGTTAGGGAACTGGAGATTTTGCATTTAAAATTGAAATCTTATTGCACTAGGAATTCTTGGTAAGTTTTAGTAACTGCAATTGGTATCATTAATTAGTTGCAGAAGTAACTCACGCCTTTACAACGTTTATTGTTTAAACCAACTTAAAGCCTAGTCTTTTAGTGCATAAGTTATTGTCTTACTTTGTGTTTTAATGTTCTATTTAGTGTAGGAACATTCATCATGCTTAATACGAGTAGTATTTTATTTTTACATACATAATATATACTTATTCAGGATGATTTGTACTGTCAATGAAATAAAGTTTCTTTTTGTGTACTAACCATAGTACTTAACATTGTTGACATTTATAGGGGTTGTGTAGCCAAAAGGCAAACAGAACACTTATAATTTTGTCTTGTTTGTCTGTCTATCTGTTACAGGCATTTTACTCAGATAGTATTGATAAGATTTGGCAGATCTCATGTGAAGCTTTAACTGTCGATGCTTCTAGTTGAAGATACGCCAAGTAGTTATTGAAATATGAGATGCATTCAAAAAAATTACTTGTTCTTCATAATAATGAATAGGTATTATAGATGAATAAATATTACTTTGCCTTTAATGTAACAAATTACGAATGTTAAATTATAAGATAAACAAGCGGCTCACCCTCGCTCGCTCGGGTTCGCCTCTAAGAAAACAAAAACAAACCTTTCCCACGGGAACCGTATATTTTTGCGGGATAAAAAGCAGCCTATGTGTTATTCCAGACTTCCTCTGTGCCAAATTTTATCCAGATCCGTTCAGCCGCTTTGGCGTGAATGAGTAACTAACATCCATACTCACAAACTTTCGCATTTATAATATTAGTATAGATGTATTTCTTACTTAGAAGCCTAAGTGTGCGAGTCCGACTCACTTGACTTGCCCGATATTTTTAGTAAGTACTTACTATATAGTGGTTGTTTATGTTATTTACTAAGTACATAAATTAGCAAATTATATATGTGGACGTCATTTAGGCATAGTTTAACTTGTTTAAAAATATAGTTATAATATACTTACGTTTGGCTCAGTTTGTAGTAACGCTACTTGCTGTGCCAGCGGTCGCGGGTTTGAGTCCTGCTGGGGGCATTCATTTGTGTGATGAGCACGAATGTTTGTACTCCAGTCATGGGTGCTTATATTTACATGTATGTGTGTTATATATGTGTATTGTATTAACTATCTGGTATCCATAACACAAGTTTCGTAGCTTACCATCGAACTAGATGGTGCTGTGTGTTAATGTCCCAACATATTTATTTATTTATTATTCATATGCAAAGCAAATGCTTATTTAAAACTGTAAATTTGGAAAATTCTTGACTTGACCAAACCTCAAAACTAAAACAAAAACAAAAAAAAAGTTTATTTCTTAATTCAGTTACTAACTTTTCCAAAGCACTTTGCGATTGTAAATTAAAGTCGGAAATTAGAGCCATTTGTTAACGGGGACACACGGCTCAGGTGTTTAATTTTGTAATAATAATGTCTTTCTTATAAGACAACTTCCAACATATTTTTTTAAATAAAAAGCTTTTGCTAAACTTAATACAATTTAGATAATTAGTTTGTACTAAACATAATATTACTTTTTATTTCTCCTTTGAATAGTACTATTTTTGAAGTTACACTTCTTTTGGCACGTTTGGAAAAAAATATGAGAGTAAAATTTTTACGATGCGCGCGCACACAAAGCGACATGATGAAGTTAGCTGCATTCCTTTTCCAAACAGAGGGTTGTAGCATACGGGATGAAATCTTTAGCTATTTTTGTTCTGTTACACCAAAGAAGTATAATTTCTTACGTTCGTACATAAGCACACTTAGCTATACGGATTGTTTGATGATTCTAGATGATTCTTTAAATTGACATAACTTTTTATTTAGGAACCGACTGAAATACAACAAATACTAAATGTTGAGTGAAGATTACCACAATACATTAATGAAAACCGCACCCAAATCGGTTAAGCCGTTTCTAAGCTTAGCGCTCACAAACGCACAGATAAACAGACAAACCGACAAACAGACAAAAAAACTAAAAATCAATGTTTTGGGTTCTATTGCGTTAGTAAAGATCCCCAATAATAGTATTTCTTTTGTAAAATAAAATTAAACTTTTGTCTAAGACTTTCACATCCAATATTTAATGTAAGATATTTCAAAATGTACATATTTAACATTGATCCATTTTTATTAAACTTAATATTTTTTCATTGTTTCAGAATTAAACTTCGCCAACAATGAACCGCTACAAACACTGGCTGTTCCAACAAAAACCTTCATTAAAAGGGTAACTTTCTATCAAAACATAAAGATCTTAAACTAAATCCAAATTCTTATACAGCTATAAAAGATTTCCCTATTTTCATTACAGAAATATGCCGTATCGAGGATTTTACCCTAAACAAATAACATTTTGGGATCAAACGAAGATACATTGTAGCCATTTGCTTACTGAAAGTATTCAGAACATCTACCCGGGTGACATGAGCAATGCTACGTAAAACGATGTCGACGAAACAACAAAATGGGCCAAACATACACACATAACTACGCTAACTTTACTTCGATAAATTACTCGCAATCTTACGACCTCGTAGACGTTGACAAAGACGTTTGTGCCGTCGCTGATGACCCTAAATATCCAAGTAGCTTTGGAATAACGCTAGCCGTGCCAGAATGGGAGGCTATTTGTACAGCTATAGTACTCACACTTATCATAATTTCCACTATTGTTGGTAATATCTTAGTAATATTAAGTGTTTTTACATATAAACCTCTTAGAATCGTTCAAAATTTTTTCATAGTGTCACTCGCAGTAGCAGATTTAACGGTAGCAATATTAGTCCTTCCACTAAATGTAGCATATTCGATCCTCGGACAATGGGTTTTCGGAATATATATGTGCAAAATGTGGCTTACATGCGACATAATGTGTTGCACATCGTCTATATTGAATCTTTGCGCAATAGCTCTAGACCGATATTGGGCAATAACGGATCCAATAAATTACGCACAAAAGAGAACATTGGAAAGAGTGCTTGTAATGATAGGCGTAGTGTGGGCATTTTCCCTCATTATTAGCTCTCCGCCTTTATTGGGATGGAATGATTGGCCAGACGTGTTTGAACCGGACACGCCATGTCGCCTAACATCACAACCTGGTTTTGTTATATTTTCCTCATCTGGATCTTTTTATATACCTTTAGTAATAATGACAGTAGTTTATTTTGAAATATATCTAGCCACTAAAAAAAGGTTGAGGGATCGCGCTAAAGCTACTAAAATTAGCACCATATCAAGTGGACAAAATAAATTTGCGTCCAAAGAGAGCGATCAAAATGACCAAGATTCCGTTAGCTCGGAAACAAACCACAATGAACATCACGGGGCAACACGCCTCGTATCAGAAAATGAAAAACAGAAGAAAATAAAAAAATCTACTCCCAAGAAAAAATCAAAGAAACGATATTGGAGCAAAAATGATAAATCTCATAATAAACTCATAATACCTATTCTATCGAATGAAAATTCCGTTACAGACATGGCGGAAAACTTGGAAAATCGAAATACGTCGTCAGAGAGCAATTCTAAAGAAGCAAATGAAGGTGACGTAGAAGTTATCGAAACTATTGTGAAAGTCCCCAAAAGATCGAGACCCAATCAGCAAAACACTGTGTATCAGTTTATAGAAGAGAAGCAACGTATTTCACTAACCCGAGAACGTCGCGCAGCTCGTACTTTAGGTATAATTATGGGAGTGTTCGTCGTATGTTGGTTACCTTTCTTTGTTCTTTATCTTGTCATCCCATTTTGTGCGAGCTGTTGTTTGTCAAACAAGTTTATAAACTTCGTAACTTGGCTCGGATATATAAATTCAGCATTAAATCCTCTAATTTATACAATATTCAATATGGACTTTAGGAGAGCTTTCAAAAAACTTCTGTGCATGAAGCCATAAGTATCTTAAATATTAAATATTTATTTGTGCCAAATTATTAAATTAGATGAAAATTAAGCCCATATCTTGTAAAGCTGCTGAGTTGCTCAAAGTAATCTTTTATAAATTCTCTATATAATAAGTAGTGTTTTATATAAATAGTAATACTATTAATCTTCTAAAGTGAACCGTCTATAGAATAGATAAAATGTAGAATTTTCTGTACAGCAAATATTTCGAGTACCTTCTTCTGAACCCTACTCTAGTATTAGGTACCATTTGTTATTGTATTATATTGTATCCTTAAAGTGTACATAATATGTAACGATGTTGTGCATAGCGCAGTAGAGACTAGATGACAAATGTACCCTAAAAGGTAAAATAAGTATTCATAAGATAGTTTTAGAAAATATAATATTATTGCCAACGAAATTTATTTTAATGTACATAGCAATAATTGAATTGTATATACATATCTTATAACTAATTATAACGGTTATATTTATTCTAATAATATTATTGTGATGTCGAAATATTAGCTTCTTAATAAAGCACCTTCAGGGTTATAATGATTTTTTGTTCCTTGTAATAAAGTTTGGTTACAATATATCCCTTTAAAATAATTTGAGCCCTTATTTAAAAGGGATATCAGATTATAATGTTTTGTTAATTATGCTAAATTAAATAAAAAAAAAAAATATTCAGCTTATGTTGTTTTATTTATCATGAAATATTTTATATAAATATTTTACTCATTTGTACAGTGTACACATCAAAATATAAAAAAAATCTAATAGCAAAGCAAAGGCCAAAAGTATAGGAGCAATTTAAAATATATTAAAAAGTAAATATCTTATATTCCTGTGCCTGTAATTTCTAATGGAGAAGTTTCCCCTTTTTTGTATTGATTATATAAATTTAAGCAAAATATAACAAAAATATGAAAGGATTATTAAAATATCTCAACATATTAAAAAGTTATGAAACTTTAAAGTTGCGCATGTAAGAAGTATTTCGTGACGTCACACGACCTGAACGGCCGAAATTTAAATTAACTTCTCAGTCATTTATTGTTAGATTTCATTTTTTTTCATTGATTTATCAGTTTAACATATATTATAATTTCATTGCGTTAAATATGATATTAAAAACATCAGGATACTTCTCCATTTGGCATGGTTTGAGTCAATCTTTTTCTATCTGTCATCGAGTTCACATCGCTCATCTATACAGATAAATAAAATTGGAGTGTCTGTTTGTAATAATAAAATAACCGCTTTTAAAATATCTCTTGAGCTTGAGTTAGAAAATACTTAGAAAAAAACTCAGAACCAATCGTCGAGATAGCTATAAAATACTCTTTGTTGACGACATTCGTGTTCATAAAATAAAAATAAAAATAAAGTAGGTAAATTTACTTTGTCGTGTGAGCATTTTGTTTTGACATTGTAATCAAACAATACATATGTATATGCATCTCACGGTAAGGACGAAACATGTATGTCTCCGACTGCATAATACTACCACAGTCTATGAAACAATACAGTCATCCAACGAAGCCGTCTAGACAGGGCAATCGTGCGGGGTGTGAGAGGTGAGACGCGGGTAGGCGAGCCCGAGCTGCATACATTTCTGCCGACCGAATTAGTTAGCAGCTCGGGACACGACTTTAAGGGCTGTCGCGTGTTTATTTTAATTTGTAAGCAATTTAAATGGTTCATACTACCAGTGCTATATTATATATTTTTTGTTAAAATTATTTATTAGGATGAGGATTTTTTACATAATTAAGTTTAATAACAGAAATTTCAAATCCAATTAATCTAGAAACCGAAAATTTTTGTCCGTTGCCCATTTATAATAGGTGATTTGGAAATTTATTAATTACATTATATCATATAAAACTAACTTTGCTAAAAAAATGAAAATAAAGATAAATTTATATATAACTAAATTCAATTTGACATATGTAATATAATTTGCTAGATTTAATTTAATTTTATTATATTTAATTTATTTCATTCTAATTATCTAGTTATTCATTAAATTAATTATAATGTTACATAGAAATAATTATTTAATCAAATAATTGTTAAACCAATTGTATATTTTATTTTTTATTAAATAAATAAAAGGCTTATTATTATTATTATATGAAACATTGTAAAACTCTATTTGAATTTGCCTCCGCGAAATGCCTTTTTGTATTCTTTGCTATGAAGAACTTCGATAAATAACTAAATAATAATATTATATTTTAATTAAATTACAAAACAAAAACTGTAACAACCCTGCGTAATGCGAAGTACGCCTACGCAGTGTCGGCTTTTCGTCAAACTTCAAAGGCGATAGCCCACTGTTATTTTTTAGTACACTGTGATACTACATTCCTTCGTCAACTTGTTTTCATCTTTTTAGTTAGCTTTTATGCAGTCGGGTTTTTTTTATTTTTATAATATACTAGCGACTCACCCTCTCTTCGTTCGGGTTCGTCCCTAGGTTGATTCCCCACACAAAATTTCATCCCCATTTTCACCCTCCTAAGGGATGATTTCCGGGATAAAAACCATCCTATCTCCTTACCAGGGTCTCAAACTATCTTCTTGCCAAATTTCATCGAAATCGGTCCAGTAGTTTCGGAGCCTAAACAAACAAACAAAGAATCTTCCAAGTCTTTCATTTTTATAATATTAGTATATATAATACTAGCGACTTACCGTCGCTTCGTTCAGGTGCGATCTTGGGTGCCAAACCTAGTAGTAGCCTATAGTCCAGGTCTATCTGTACACTAAATTCCTACAAAATACATCCAAACATTTCAGAGTAAGCAACGCACACATATACAAGCCTTCACTTTTATGATAGTAGTTATTGAGATTAAAAACAAAAAAATAAAGAGTGCGTGTATGAATGTACAAGAAGTAAAACTTCTGTAGGTTATCGGTATTCTTTGTGAAATTTAATTTTTGTTTTAAATAATTAGGATGGGTGAGATACTAAAAATAACGCATATTAGGCATATTACAATCACATATTTATAGAACATCATTTAAGGAAAGGATAATATAATATTATATATCATTTGCCAGACAATAATAACGGTTACCATGGCAAGATACGTTCGCCTCGTACACTTATATATATCACTAGCAACTCACCCTCGCTTCGCTTCGGGTTCGTCCCTAGACAAAAACAAATCTATCCCACGGGAACAGGACATTTTTCCGGGATGATAAATAGCCTATAGCCTTCCTCAGTTAACGGGCAATCTAATGCAAAAAGACTTTTTCAAATCGGATTAATAGCTCCTGACATTAGCGCGTTCAACCAAACAAACAAACTCTTCAGCATTATAATATTATATTAATATTAGTATAGATTTGTCAGACAGTAACAACGGTTACCATGGCAACAAACGTACGTACATTTTTTCGTAACGCATTCACCAGCTTACCCCCCAAGTCAAGCGTGCATAAAGAAGTTTTACTTCAAAAACAGCATTTAGTATGATATAAAACAAGTAAAAGTATTTTTAGTTTTTACCATATTTGTCGAGGTATTTATAATGTTCACTTTAATAAAATTAAAATTTAATGTTGTAATGGATTTAAACATGAACCCTAAGCAAGTTTGATTAAAAGAGAACAATAACAACGAGGGAAACGGAAATTAAAACTATATCTGAATATTGAGAGCTATTAAATGTTTTGTTTATTCGGCTATGTTCGTACTAAATGTTCGTACTAACTAACAGTTTGCTACTAAACTGATAAGTAGGTAACACGTAAAGTATAATTATAATGTTTTCTTCCACACCCAAGTGTGATATCAAACAATTTTTACATCAAATAAAGTACAAACGAAAGTGAATTTACGTTATCTGATTGGTTGTTAGAAGGAATGACGTCATACGACAATTATTTGTTCGCACAATGACAATTCACGCGTATAAATAGATGTGATTTACGTTATTTCGGCTGTCGCCTGGCGAGAGTTAGAAGGCGTTTGTACTCTCTATACGAGAACCGTTGCATTTTTTATTTTTACTGCCGATATTAAGGTCATTTATGTAAGTGGCAGTTTCTAAAACCATGCATTGTTTTTAATCCCCGACGCAAAAACGATGGGGTGTTATAAGTTTGAATTGTCTGTGTGGGTATGTGTATGTCTGTCAATGGCATCGTAGCTCCCGAACGGATAAACCGATTTTGATTTTGTATTTTGAACTGCCTGAATATGGGTGTCAAATGAACGTTCTTGACTAGTAGAATACTATGACAAATTTAAAATTCAAGATGGCCGCCACCACAAAATTGCGAATTACATAATATTTTTTTTATAGTTTTTTTTTTTATTTTTGTCGGGGGTTGCTTAAACATTTTAATTTTATAATATAACAATCAAGGACGACTAATCGATGAGAATCGTATCTGTACCGTCCGTTTTAATTCTTGTGTGTGCTTAAATAACTAAAGTTATAACGGTCTTAATATTAATGAACGTTTTCTTATCTATAATTTTCATGAAAAATGTTATGAGACATGTCTCTAAGTAAAGCTACGGGCTACAGATTTGAATCCAGCGCAAGCTAAATGTTATTGATTAAATTTTCACTTGTTTCTGATGATGAACCAGACTGCTCAATATTGGACACAAACCATGTATAATTTTAATATCACTAAAGATACATAGAATAAATATATATTAGTAATAAATACAATAAATATTTTTGCTTTGTTTAAATTAAAAATCTCTATGAAATTATGAAAATTATAATCACAATTTATATTAAAATAAAAATAATAATAGCAATTTATATTAAAAGAATTCTTTTATTTGAAACAAACACAACTTTCAGTGGAAACATTTATTCGTTATTTGATTAAAAATGGAGTCCTGTGACAATACCACGATATCAAACAAAGAGCTTCATTTTCTGCTCTCATTAGCGCTTTGTCTTACGACATTCGTGTTGTTTCCAAGGAATTTATACGTTCAAAGACATGATGTGCCTTAGAAGAAAAAGCTTAGCGAAAGGAACCATACTATATAATATTATTACCATAATCAAACTATATATTATTATTAGCATTATTTTAAGTTATTTATGACATAAGACCTAGTAAAGTAACGGACTGCTTTCGGAAACCGAGTGAAGCTGGTTCAAATCCCGGGGCATCGTGGTGGACTATGGCCTGATCCCCCTCGTATTGAAGGGAGGCCCGTGTCCAGCAGCAGCAGCAATATACAAAATGTGATTCCAAATATACATATGGATAAAGCCGTACTTATACCAGCAAAAAAGCAGTCATGAGGACTGCCGACAGAAATGAAAACTTAAAACTATAAACAAACAGTTGTTATTTTTGAATATTCAAATTAATTGTTTGATCTTAAATTAAAATTTGTAAATTAAGACCGTTTACATTTATCTGGTTTTGACATCTATCGGCACTCTGAGTGTTAGCGTTAACACGTCACGTGATCATGTCGATGACGACTTACATGAATTTACCCCCCATGCAAACTTGCGTATAGAAGTTTTCACTTCCATAATAAAAATAAATAATATAATGTACTTAATTATGTAACTAGGTAATTCTGCTACTTCTATATGTAAATAATAGCTCATTTCCATCTCAAATGGGCAAATGTTAGTAGACATACGAACAATATATTATGATATAACATGTAATATAATAATAATATGTCACAATGTGTGAGACCCCTAAACTAAATTAGTTAAGGCTTAAGCTACCCTTTGACAAATTAGTTTAAAGCTTTTGGCAATTTAATTTACTAAATTAGGTTAAAAACTTTAACAATAAGTTTTATGATAGGCACATCACCCAATTTTCAATATAAATTGTATTAAAATAACGTCCGTCATCAGTTTCACCCTCATGTAGGAGATTAAAATATTTAGGGAATGTGGCCTTAGATGTAACCCAGCAGCCTAAAGGGCTTTAATTTATTCAATGAAATTGAATTTCTATTTATGAGGATATACCTGACCTCAATTCTATAGAGTTTGGGGACTCTAATCTTTGTTGGTAGGAATATTACTAAATTCCACGACGAAATAGCTTTACAAATATACAAAAGATGTTTTAAATACAAATCAAACTTTAATATGATTATGGAGTTTGTATTTCATTTAATATTCGTATTTGTATTATGAAAATTTTGTTTTTGAAATTTCAAAATATGTATTATACTGAAAATAAATATTTTCTTTGAAGCTTTCAATTGAAAATAAATTCTTTAAAAGCCACATTTCTACTTAAAATAAATTATTTATAACATTATTGTTTGTTGTGTAGCACTTGATTTAATTGTTGATTACTAAGAGTGTATACTAAGAATAATATAATCTCTCGACTATAATAATAGCTACTCACCCTCGCTCCGTGCTCCCTATTTACATTTTAAAGTTTAGTATAGATTTCTCAGAGATGAGATATTTTCCCGCAGTAAAAAGTATATCTTATATGTTGACCCAGATAACCTGTTATCGTCATGCCAAATTTCATCAAAATATGTCCAGTGGTTCTCTCCTGACGCGTTCCTAAACAGACAGACAGACAAAAATGCTAAAAACTATTGGATTGACGGCGTCTGTGTCGATAATAACTATTTCAATAAGATTTACCAAAAAATATTTAAGTACAGATTTGACTCAGAATTTTATTGTATGTATAGATTATAAATAGATAAACTTCTTAAGTTTGCATACAGGGGGTAATCTTTGAAACTACTTAGGCTTTAGGCGGCCATTTTTTATTCCGATAAAAATGTGTTTACTGTCAACAATCATCATAACTTTAATTGATTTCGATATAATTTAACATGATAAAACCAAGAGCGAGGACTGAGGTACAATTGAAGATTTGTTTCAATCTAACTTGAGCTTAAACATTAATGCGTAAAAATAGGATCAAAAAAGGATTCAAAAGTGCTTGTAAAAGTCTATTTGAATAAAGTATATTTTGATTTGATTTGATTTGATCAGTAATTAAGGAGTGAAGAATAAATTGAAGTGCAGAAAACGTTTTTGCTATATAATAGAATATAAACATTCCATGATCTTGCTTATTTTGCCTGTAATCTTAATCAAAAACTATATTGCAAGTTTAAGCGCTATATGGTACCGGTGTAATCTGAAGTTATGCTAACTTTACGTCTCAGGTGAGTTAATATATTGTAATTTTAGTATAACTTCAAAGTTTATCTAATATATTTAAACGAGAAATTCTTGTATATCTATTTATTTATACCGGCGATCTCGAAAACAGCTCTAACGATTTCGCTGAAATTTGGTATGTGGTGGTTTTCGGGAGCGAAAAATCTAGATCAGATTAGCCTTATGCCTTTGAAAACGCCTGTTTTCGAGTTTTATGCCGTTTTCTTTCACATAATTCCACGCAGAATATGGTCAGAATAACGTGGTTAAGCGGCCAAGATGCAAGATTAACAACATAGGTGTCCGGGTTCGAATACCGGTCGGATTCAAAGTTTTAACTTTTGTTTTTTTTTTTGTATTTATTCAAGTTTTTAGTTTTTTTTAAATTGATAAATACTTTTGGCCATAAACTCATATTGACAATATATTTAGAATTCCAAAATCAAATAAACTTTTTAAACATGCCTTATTTTATCTTATTTGAGATTAATAAAATATTCAGCGAGTATCGATCCAATCAGCAAATAGTAAATTAAAATTGTTTTCGAAACAAAGACTCTTTTGAAAGAATTACTTTTTTAAATAGTTAAATTTAGATACAATGTTTCCATTTAATATAAAATATCATTATGAGCATTTATTTTTGAATTAAGTATTTATAGTATAAAGATTTTACTTAAAATTCAAACCGAAAGTAACATATAAGAGCTTCGTTACTTACTATTATCGTTATTACTATTACGAACAGTTTTCTTTGTTACATAAACTTTATTTATACATATTTTACTTAAATATCCATATCCACATGGATGTGGAGTATGGATACTAATGTTATAAATGTGAAAGTGTGTTTGTTTGTTTGTCCTTCTTTCACGTCGAAACAGAGCGACTGATTGGCGTGATTTTATACATAGACTACTTTTTACCGCGGGAAATTATTTTATTCCCACATAAAAACACGGTATAATAAAACCCACAAAATTATTTATAATCAGATTTACTTGAAACTTGGTATTAATGGTCTTCAATACAATTAAATAAATACGTTTTTTAGCATTTTTCGAAATTCATTCTATAACGGGGTTAATAAAATAGGGGATGAAAGTTGGAATAAAACCTACCTTTTTAGTTTTTGTTTGTAGTTTTAGCGCGAGCGAAGCCACGGGTTCTGCTAGTATAATACAAAACATATTACTTGATTATAGATGGAAAAAAAATTCCATCGTCCTTTAACAAAAATAATTTCCCCGAAAAAGGTCGGCTTTTAATATAAGCAGAACCAATAAGTTGGCCAAAGCTACAAAGGTAAATCAAACTTTCTTTACGGATAAGAAAATTATTTTGTGAAAAAGGATCCTTTGATAAAGTATTTTTTCAAACTATTATTATATAACTACAAAGAGTAAACAAATGTAAACATACTCGTAACATTACAATGTAGGTGCAGTAAACCTAGTAAACCTTTAGAATGTCAGTCATTTGAATTGTATACGTGAACCCTTCTCTACCTAATCATAATTAAATCATAATTAATGATTTTTTGACATTTTTTTTTAAACACAAGAGACATGTTACATTTTTTTTTTTATATTTTATTAACGACTTACCTTCGCTTCGCTCGGGTTCGTCCCTATGTACGTTGTATTTTTTTTGAGCGAAACCCTAATTCTTTTTCTAAAATAAAAGTAGCCTAAGTTATCCTTATAATATCAGCTATCTACGAGTGAAAGTCCCGTTTAAATTGGTCTAGCCGTTTCGGAGATTAGCCGGAACAAACAGACAGACAGGCAGACAGACAGACAAAAATTTTAAAAATTGTGTTTTTCTTATAAGTACCATACATAATTATTCCACATGCATTTAGTATAAAGCCGTTATTTTGACATTACAAACAGACACTTCAATTTTATTTATCATTGCATCTCATTGAACATTATAACATTGCATCGAATCAAAACCTTTCTGAATACACCTTGATTAATGAGATGAAGAAGAATGATATTCTAAGATCAATTCCCCATACTTCCCACTACAATTGCGAGAAAAGCGCTCATTTTTTCATCTATCGTCATTTCCAAAGTCAAGAAGAAATAAAGTGGTCATCAATCTTAACTGCGAAGGCGTTTCAGCTCGTTAAAGCCTAATCAAACCCTTACGACCGTCAATTTGTTCCTCTGATTTTTTGGTTTTTACTAATACTGTGTTATAAATTTATATTTTTCTATATAATTTTTAGTCAAAAGGTAATATTTAATGCCTTATTCTTTGAAAATATTTTTTACTTATTTTAGCTAAATTTGGTTTAACTTTATCTACGAGGTTGTACCTTTATGTTTGTTTTATATGTAAAATTGTTACATGGACTAAATGCTTAATTTGATATTTTTTAATTGTTTCTTCAAGCCTAGATTTATAATATGTATTAGTAATTTTAAAATATTATGTTTCATATAGTTTTATATTGGTATTTTTTTATTATTACTATTATTTTTATTATATTTATAAACGTTAGAATATCAATTTAATCCGGATCTATTTGACCGGTTTGAAGAGCAAAATTACTCATTATTATTGATTTAATTCAAATTATCTCTATTACAAAAAAGCAATATTGAAAATTGTAAAAACTGATTTAGTGTTTTTTTAATAAAAATTCAATGTGCACCCCCTGACAATTTCATTATGTTTTGTACCTCTTTTTACCTATAACGTCAATTTAAATTTGTAGTCGACTAGCGACTCACCCTCGCTCCGCTCGGGTTCGTCCCCACTTACGTTTTATCGTTTAGTATAGATTTCTCAGAGATGAGATATTTTCCTGCAGTAAAAAGTAACCTGTATGGTGACCCGGATAACTAGCTATCATCATACCAAAATTTCATCAAAATCTTTAAAGTGGTTTTCCCTTTATGCGTTCCCAGACGAACAGACAGACAAAAATTCTAAAAACTAGATTCGGCCTCTGTATCGATAATAATTTCAATAAGATTTCCCAAAAAATATTAAATGTACAGATTCGACTCAGTTAGAATTTCATTATGTACTTACATATATCTCTCTGGTATTAAATTTAGTACGAAATATGTATATAACATAAAGTAAGTAAGATGGAACCTAGTAAAAAGAATATATAAAGGAACAGCATCATTTTATTTCATTTAAACTAAAGCATTATGAGATGTGTCCTCCACGCATCTCCACCAAGGCACGTATAATAAATCTCACCTAACTGTCAACACAAAAATATACTACGAGTATATTATATTTTTCATAAAGGCACGTTAACATTTTGCAGTCGGTAATGCGTACTGTAAAGAATTTAAAAAAAAAAAGACCATTGCTAATAGAAAACCTGTGGACTGTACTGAGATTACAGTTTCAACTATAACATACCAAGAGATAACAAAGCTGAATAATTTCTATCATAATTAATTAAATTAAACATTTAAAAAACCCCCTACGCAATAACCTACAAGGTACCTACTCATTGAAACTAATTATTGAACCCAAAAAATACGATATGTCTGCTGTGAGTTTTCGAAGAGTTGGGTTCTCTGGAGACCTTTCTGGTTGCAACATCAGGTCAAAGTTATCAATTAATTGTCTTTAACAATTGCACTGGCACGCGTGAAGCATTTAATCGAGTAAACATACGCTTAAATGACTTACATCATTTTGGAAAAGAACTGATACTCTTACACTGCTGGACCGATAATAACCAAACATAGCTTAGAACCACCGCAAGGAAAATGGCTTTCAAATGAAAAAACCGCATCGAAATTGGTCCATCCGTTTGAACGCTACGATGCCACAGACAGATACACAGACACAGACAGACATCGACGTCAAACTTATAACACCCCTCTTTTTGCGTCGGGGGTTAAAAAAGACCTGTTTGAAAATGATAAACAATTTTATTTAAAAAGCGTGACACAATTCATCACTGACTGATTTCAATTCTAAACGTGAAAAGATTCACCGAGTTTTTAAAATATTCTAGTTATAGTTTTATTTAAATAAAAATATGCTATTGAATTTTTATTAGTTTATGGAGTGTCTTATCTACATTTATTGAGGTTGTTTTTCGACTGTGTGTTGACTTGCTAATTTTCTCTTACTTTTTCCCGACTGCGCGAAGCACAGAAGGATAATGTGTTTATCAGTCTATGTATGTATGTATGGATGTTTGATCCTATGTGGCGTTCTCGAGACCAAACACGTGGGCCGGTTTTGATGATTCATACGTCGTTAGATTTGTCTTGATAACGCGAGTGTCATAGGCTATATAAATAAAGTTAAAATTAAAATGGCGGATTCCAGACGCTGATTTGTGTGTCTATAAAAAAAATTCTAAACTAATCGGATGGGGTATAAAATAAAGGTTTTTATCCTACAATTGTTACATTACTGTATCTAAACAAGGTCCGCTCGCGTAGCAGGTAGATCCGAAAGTCCTGAATTAAAGTCCCGGGTCAGGCCAATTATGGTTATTAGGTTTTCTGTCAAGATATGTACTCTGTACTTTAGAAGTTTGTAGTTTAGAGTTAAGAAGGTGTCACAGCATAAAAAATTACAAACTAACCATGATTGGAAACAAATCACAAGCTTTAGTAACTTAATGTGATTTTACCAAAAAATGCAAAAACATTTTTTTGTGTAATGTATTTGTTATAATTATATATCGGTAGATAAAAAATAATAATTAAATTATTACTTTCGCGATGTTCAAAATTAGCTTCTCGTTTGCTCGTCATATTCCACTAGCGTTGAGACAGTATATTGAAATATCAGACTAATAATTTTCTATGGCTAACACAAGCATATGTAGGATGAAATTAGATCCACAATATTCTGTATAATAACTGACCTTAGCTCTTCTGCTTTATAATATTAGTATAGATATGCACTTATAATTAATAGCCTGAAGCTAATTTGCTACTAAAAATATATTTATTCTTATTCCAGAAATATTATAAATATAAAGAATTTTCTTGTGGCTTATTAGTTCGACCTTCTTCTTCTAGGAATTTAATCCTGGCATATCAAGTGATTTTCGAGGAATTAAAACTGTTTTATAAAATAGAGCGAATTAAGTAGTTTTACTGAGTAAAACGAGGGAGTTTTGGTTAGTAGTGTTGCTATATTAAGATTAATAATTACAATTAAACATTAAGTTTTTGATCGTTTTAAAAAGTATTTTATGAGTATATAACCTCTTCACTCTATTATTAAAACATCTTGACAAGATTAATAAAAATATTGTGTTTAAATCTGAATTTCTCGTATAACCAACTCTATGTTGGTTTTATAAAAAATATACTTATTTACATTTAAAGCTTACTCTACAATGTCTTGAAATTCAGTAGAGTGGGGTGCTTACCTTTGTTCTTTGGTTTGGGGTCCTAACCAAACAAAAGCTGTGAAGATTATTTTTTGTGTCAAGACTTTTATATACATATATAGATATACTATTCCATTGTCTCACTACAATGTTATAATACATTTGTAACAATTTTAATTTGCGGTTCAGAGTTTATTATAGTCACAAGAAGGATGACATTTTAAAGATTTTTTTTTTGTTATTACTGTAATATTTTTAATAACCTTTGATAATCTATATCTATATATATATAAAAGGCAAAAGTGATTGACTGATGTATCAACGCACAGGCCCAAATCCTTAGGGCTAGAAAATTAAAATTTCACACACATATTCCTTATATGACGAAGGCATCCACTAAGGAAGGATTTTTCAAAATTTAACCCCCAAGAGATAAAAGTTTTTATGGAACTTTTTATTCCTTGGACATATTTGCATGAAATTTCGTATTTTTCGTAGTTTGATCGCGAGCTCTGCTAGTAAATACATAAAGAAATCTTTTAAAATCAATATTTCGATATTGCTCGGAAGAATGTATAAGTTAAACTAAAGCACTTTAATATAATGGCAAATTCAATGGCTAAACTCATTCTCTTGAGATTTATGTAGCTTATATAAATTGACGCTTGAACGAGCTTGTTTGTTCTAAGCGTGTCAATATGATAATATTAGCTTTATGCATATTCGTTTAAGAACAGAACTTAACAATCAATAACGAAATTTCGTATGTTACGTTATTTTGGTATATTACTTTACCAAGATTTTGAATAATTTATATGAGATAAAAAATAATTTTAATGTTTTATTTACGTTTCATATTAAAAAAAAGGAAGAAAGCCTTTTATTTTCTCATATTTCAGATATTTTTGATAGAATACCTGTGTTATATCATTTTTTGTATATTCAAAAGGACGTTACAAATTGTATTTGCCTGGGACCCACATCCAAGCATTGAATTTCGTTTGCACTATCAGCATAGAATACTTAATAATAACGCCGAACGTTTTCTCTGCTAAGAAGAAAATAGTAAAGTATGTACTCGAATAGTACCTATAGTAGTATAGAAGTAAACGAATAGAAAATCTGTTTTATAATAGTTTTTCAATGAAACAAACTAAATATAACAATACTAGTGTCGCCCGCGGTTCTCGTCGTGTAGTTTATTTATGTGAAGCAAATCAGTGTGTCTCTTGGCACACGCCCGGCTGGATTGCCGGACGCTAATGAGTAATGACCCCACCATGACAAGGTACACACATGGGGGGGATAAGCTACCTACCTTTTTTTTAATGTTGGGAAATGCATTTACGCGTACCACCTGCAGATATACAGGTGATTATGGACTCACTGGCTAGCAAAGCCAGTGCTACCCAGTAAAACCCAAAAACACCTCCCCCGTCTTAATGGGGCGTCGCAGGGTCGCTTACACTCACAGTCTACTCTGTTATCAGTATCAGTACCTGAAGTAATCTGCATGGCATACTGTGGTAGGCCGCCTTTCAGACGTTTCTTGGCTTCGCGCTCGGCTGCATTGCCGAACGTAAATGAGCCCCCTCCCCCTTCCCTCCCCTCCACGACAAGGTGAACGCACAGCGGGGAGAGAGGGGAAGAGGGGATAAGCTACCTACCTAAATCAACTTTATAGATCAAATAGTTTTCCAGTTTTTGTGTCCAGTGAGTGAACGACCTTTCCTTTTTTAAATATAGATTACATAACGAATATCATAATATTTTTATATAAAAATGGGAAAAACATAAATTTTTACTGCGTTCGTAGTAACACGCTACTATAAAATCACGCTTAGGGCTTAGAAAATAAACTTGATGACATACAAAATACCCAGGAGCACGTCAGTGAATCCGTTTTTATGGTACATAAAATATTTACTTTGTAAAAACAAAAATATACACAAGCTTGTAATACTGAACTATCTTTCACCCCTAGTACGCTACTTTCTGTCGACTCGGGAATAAATCGTCGCTTTCCGACTTTATTTATTGGCAATAAAACTGTTAAGTAATCTTTTAAGGGACAGAAGGACTGAAGAGATTCATGGTATTTATGGACTTTTAAGCGATGGGGGTTTCCCATTGAATTCGTTACACTAATCTCCTTATAATACTCTGTTTTATTCATGACTAGCAGAACCCGCGGCTTCGCCCGCGATCAAACGACGAAAAAAATAAACTTTTTCGCAATACATACTTTATTACTTGCAAAAATAAGTTTGTGTAAGTTTTATTATTTGTTAAAGTATATATGGAAACAAATTTAATTTTAGCGATCGTAACTCAAAATATCCAGTATTTTAAAAAATGTTAAGCGTATATTATGTAATTAATTTTACACTTTTGGTATTTAGCAAGCTGCACTACCTGTATTTTTTGTACATTTTTCTACTCCATCTTTCCAAAGTTAGAGGAAGAGAGTACAATGATACAATCGCATACAATGTTTACGACTTCAGAATCATGTAACATGGCTAATATGGGTTTTTTAACTAACATACTAACAGGCTAACATCTACGTTATTTTTAAAGACCCAATACTATGTACACCTGAAGCTTACAGTCTCCCTCCTTCTCCTTCTTTTTTAAGTTACGTACATAAAGAGCCATTCTTATTGTGTTGTAGCTTTTTGCCCGCGGCTACGCTCGCGTGAACTGAAAAATTTGCTCAGTTTTAATTTCCATTGAATTTTTATGTTGTTATATCGAATTTTTAATATTATGTCTAGAGTACAACTCTAGATTCACTTAAGTTAATCTACACTAAAAAAACCAACCACAAATATAGGTAAGGCTCTCTCTCTCTCTCTCTCTCGCGCTCTAGGTCTGTTATAGTTGTCGCTGCTGTGGCCAGCCGAAAAGTTGTATATAATTTTCCTTTGGATTCGGAATAATTTCCGTTCTCTGCTTTATATCTCACACAGTAAGTGTGCACTTACAGAGAACTTGAGCCATGTTACTCTATTTAAATATATTCAACAACTCAAACTTCACCGGCCAGTTTTACCCACTTAGGGGCTGAATTAAAAAATCTACAATACTTGTTTATTTAATTGTATTGAAGAGCGTTAATACCAAGTTTCAAGTAATTCTGATCATAAAGATTTTTTTCCTTACATAAACAGCACAACCCCCTTTTACCCTTTTAAGGAATAAATTTCGAAAAAAAAAATTATATCTGTATTGTTTTAGTTTTCATTTTAAAGGTAAATACCATTTTCCTTGCATCAATTACAGAGTTTCATACAAACTTTCATCCCCTATTTGACAGCTTTATGGGATGAATTTCAAAAATTGTTAAAATACATATTTATTTAATTGAATTGAAGAGCATTAATACCAAGTTTCAAGTAATTCTGATCATAAATAATTGTTTGCCCATATAAACTTTATCACTCCCTTTTACCCTTTTAAGAGATGAATTTCGAAAAAAATCTAATACATATATTTCTTATTTTTCATCTTAAAGCTGAATACCACTTACCGTGTATTTCGCGTTAAGAATAACAGAGTTTCATACAATCTTTTATCCCCTATTTTACCCCCTAAGGGGATGAATTTAGAAAAATCCTTTCTTAGCGGATGCCTACATTGTATAAGGAATATGTCCTCTAAATTTCACGTTTCTACGACCAGCGATTTAGGCTGTGCGATGATCGATCAGTCAGTCAGGACAAAGCATTTTATGTATATATATAGATAGATAAAATGTTGGTGCTTAATAAAAAATATCAACTACGATTTGGAATGGTGAACTGGGGTTCTGTAGTATTACACTATACAAAACCTATATTTTATTAAATAAAACATTATATTGAATAGCATTAAACCCCTAGCGCCAATTCGATTTACAATTCTTTAAGTTTTGAGATTATACTTTAACTAGCGACTCACCCTCGCTTCGCTCGGGTTCGTCCCTAGGCTGCTTCCCGAAACAAAATTCATTAATAAATTTGTTTTTTTTTTTTCGTGGAACCCTTTTTTTTCTAGAATTATAGTAGCTTATGTTACTCCTTATTACATCAGCTATCTATCAGTAAAAGTCCTGTCAAAATTGGTCCAGCCATTTCAGAGATTAATCGGAACAAACAGACAGACAGACAAAATTTGTAAAAAATGTTGTTTTGGTATATGTACCGTGTATACATCGACATGCATTTAGTAAGAAGCGGTTATTTTAATATAACAAACAGACACTCCAATTTTATTTATCTGTATAGATGTATAAATAATACCAAGTTTAACTGTATTGCAGTTTTTTAAATCATGTTGTTTTTAAATTGCTGACATTTATTTATCTTTATTACCCCATGTGAACGCGTTATCAGAACAATGTAACTTCAATTTGAATAGTCTTTTAATTTGAATAAAATTGCCATGACATACGAACAGACGGACATGATGAAATTATAAGGGTTCCATTTTAGCCTTTTGACTATGGAACCTTAAATACCGTATCCTACATTTTTCCACAACATATAATATCTTTTTTTTCCCAAGATTCGTTCATATCCGTTGAAAGGCTTACGCATGCTTGAGTAACAAACATCCAAATATATTATCATTCATAGTTATTTAATGCTTGCGGTATGGTATTTTCTATATTTTTATTAAATAAATAACAAGATATAAATTATTGTATAGATTTATTTAAAATTGTACGTATATAAATACATTATAATCAATTTAATAACATTAATATAACTTTATATTTATTTATGTAATTTTTATTAATCTAATTTAAATACCTAATCTTTTAGATATTATTATTTCATCATAAACTATATGGAATATATCCATTACAGGAACCATTTTTATTTAAGCACTAGCTCGCTCCTCTCGGGTTCGCCCCTAGTTACGTTTTAAGGTTTAGTATAGGTTTTTCAGAAATAAGATATTTTCCAGTGGTAAAAAGTAACCTATATGTTAACCAGGATAACCAGCTATCATCATACCAAAATTTCATCAAAATCTGTCCAGTGGTTTTCTCGTGCTGCGGTCACAGAGAGACAAGGCAAAAATTCTAAAAACTATAGATTAGGCCTCCTTATCGATAATAATGACTATTTCAATAAGATTTTCCAAAAAATATTTAATGTACAGATTCGACTCAGTTAGAATTTTATTATATTATGTATAGATGATATGATATATATGATATTCACTGCAGTACAAATAATCACAAACATAACTTTATTATGGTCGAATAAATAAATAATGTAAATATTTAATAATAAAAAATACAAATTGTACTAGCATCACTAAAGCGTATAATATATTTATTTAGTCAGAGCTCGAGTATAATAAACATAAATCAAACATTAAAAATAAATTATCACATACACTGTACCTTTTATTTTAACTTCTTATCGTTCACGAATAAATATTAACTTATTTATGTGTTCTCACGTAACATTTTATAAATGTTTTAACACATTAAATATTTATTACACTTAAAATCATTATTTTCTCTCACTTTTATCAATTAAAACACTTGCTTTACTCGTAAATCACTTATCATTAGGAAAGCACACATCCCCTTGTTTATAAAAGCCTGGCGGGCAGTTATCTTCTCGACCGAATCTCACGTCCAGATCAAATTCACCGTCTACTTCATTGGTGGATTGGTTATCAGAATCATAATTTGTTGGCCCTTCAAACACGATAGCATGTGGTAGGGGATACTTAGGATAATATACCTGTTTGGTATAGATAGGTACTATTACATGGAAAATCATGATTGTGATTAATAGAACCATTGTTGCGCACTGCTATCTATAGAATCGATCGTCAAATGTTACTTAGCGATATTTACTCCGCTTTTAAATATGAATAGCCTCGACGTTACCTATGACGTGGCCGCGAGTAAAAATTTGTGAGCCATTCCATAAAAATTTGCCTTCATCTAGTTGATATGTATTATTCATAATTTCTGAGATTTATATTCACATTTATGTCAAGGTTACATAATAATTAAAGATTTAAATTTGTTATGTAAGTATTAATCGTTTATATTAAGACTAGACTAGTTACGTTTTAACGTTTAGTATAGATTTATCAGAGATGATGTATATTTCCGCAATAAAAAGTATCTTATATGTTGACCCAGATAACCAGCTATCATAATACCAAATTTCATCAAAATCTGTCTAGTGGTTTTCCCGTGATGCGGTCACAGACATACAGACAGACAGACAAAAATTCTTAAACTATAGATTTGGTCTCTGTATCGATAATAATGTCTATTTTAATAAGATTTTCCAAAAAATATTTAATGCACAGATTCCGCTTAGACTTTTATTATAAGTATAGACTAAGAGAAACATAATTTCTTATTGTTTAAGCAAACTTTATAGTTGATTTAACAATGTTTTAAGAAAAAATTTAACATTCATTGATATTAAGGTTTCGCTTTTGAATATCATAAGCTAACCTTTTTATAAGCTTTTTCTGCTTTTTATAGTAAACTTTAACAAAAAAATAAGAAAAAAAAATTATTATTCACTAGAATACTAAATACACTGGAATAAAAAAAATACCCTTGGAAAAGCTGCGTAAGAAAATTTGCTAATATAAGAACTTTGAACACAATTTTTTATACATTTTTATGAAGTAATTTTAACGCCGTAGAATAACTCAGTTTTTCCGGGTAAGTCCATCAAACTGGTTATTAGGACATATATTTACTTTAAATAATAGTACAAGAGTTAACTATTTGTTGCTATATGACACTGATATTAATTATAATATGCTGGTAATATAGTAACAACAATTAACAATTTTATTGGAAACTAAAGTCTGATTTTTAATTCGACGGAATTCTGACATTTCAGAAGTGTTGTCAACTTTGAAACATTGTCATTAAAAACGGAAAGCATTTTAGCAAAATAAAAAAATAAACGTATCTTGAATTTAAGGTTTCAATTAGAAAAACTAAGACTAAAAAAATGATTGATAATTCTAAAATGGTAATTATTTTTTTTAATATCATATTATTGAAGTTACAATAATTATTATGGAAATTATTTTTCTATTACAGGGATCCCTGTCCAATAATCCATAGGTTGCAAGCCTTTTTTAGGAAAACCCCTTTGTTTGTAAAATCTTTGCTTCTTGTAAGAACATATTATTAAAGAAGAGGATAAAATGTGCCCTTTTAATGTTTTGATGGATAGTGTTAGTGATTCTTTTATAATCTACATTCGGATTATATGACGATGTTGACGACAATGATGATATACTCGTAAGAGATAATGATTTACAAATATTTTCATTTAAGAAATATCTTGTTTTACTCTGTTATTTTTTTTTTTCATTTAACCATTAAACATTTATAGTTAGTGTGCATTGAATGCACAAAACAAAGACTATTTACAATGTCATACATATTATAGTTTAGTTGATCTAATTCTGTTTCATATATTTTGTTATTTTAAATTAAAGAATTCAAAGCAGAAAAGGTTTATGATATCTGAATTATCAAAGAATGACAGCTGTCATATTTCCGTGGAATTAAAAATCAGACTATAGCGACTCAGCCTCGCTCAGCTCGGTTTCGTCCCTACTTACGTTTTAACGTTTAGTATAGATTTCTCAGAGACGAGATATTTTCCCGCAGTAAAAAGTATCCTATATGTTGACCCCTATAACCAGTTATCGCCATACCAAATTTCATCAAAATCCCTCCAGTGGTTTTTCTGTGATGCGGTAACAGACAGACAGATAGACAGACAGACAGAAAAAAATTTTAAAATCTATAAATTCAGTCTCTGCATCAATAATAATCTCTATTTCAATAAGATTTTCTAAAAAATATTTAATGTTTAGATTCGGCTAAGTAACAATTTTTTTATATGTATAGAAGACGGGATATTTTATTACTTCGCTATTAACTTAACGTTGATTATTGACTGCCAAAATGACTAATTAATTATTAGTAGAGGACCTGAAGACCATCGCGATAAGATAGATTATATCTTCCACGATGTATTTACCTTGTCATGGTAGTCGTGTACTCATTGGCGTCCGGCAAACCAGGCAGAACGAGAAGCGAGTGCATCTTTCAGCACTTCGGAGGGCCATATTATAAACCTATCGCTATGGCCCTCAGGGACTCTACCAATATTTAATTTGTCATTGTAGTAGTCAATAATCAACGTTAAGTTAATAGCGAAGTAATAAAATATCCCGTCTTTTCCAATAAAATTGTTAATCTTTGTTACTGTATTACCAGCATACTATAATTAATATCAGTGTCATATAGCAACAAATAGTTAACTCTTGTACTACTATTTAAAGTAAATATATTGTCCTAATAACCAGTTTGATGGACTTACCCGTAAAAACTGAGTTATTCTACGGCGTTAAAATTACTTCATAAAAATGAATAAAAAAATTGTTTTCAAAGTTCTTATATTGGCAAATTTCCTTACGCGGCCTTTCCACGGGGGTATTTTATTATTTCAGCGTATTTAGTATTCTAGCGAATGGTTACTTTTTGTGCTTATTTTTTTGTTAAAGTTTACTATAAAAAACAGAAAAGGCTACTCTTACGACATTCAAAAGCGAGAACTTAATATAAATGAATGTCAAAATTTTTCTTAAAACATTGAGATCTATTCTAAGTCGAATTTGTACATTAAATATTTTCTGGAAAATCTTAATGAATAATTATTATTATCGATAAAAAGGCCGATTTTCTTTTTTTAATTTTTAGGACTTTTGTCTGTCTGTCTGTGACCGCATCACGGAAAACACACTGGAGGGATTTTAATGACATTTGCTATGATAATAGCTGGTTATCCGGGTCAACATATATGGTACTTTTTACCGCGGAAAAATATCCCCTCTCTAAGTAATCTATACTAAACGTTAAAACGAAAGAAACGACGAACCCGAGCAGGGCGAGGATGAGTCGCTAGTGTGAATATAAATCTTAAAAATTATGAATAATGCTTATCAGTTGATGCTTATCAGATGAACGTCGTAAGTATGTATACAGATACACTATGACCTAGAAAAACACAAAATTATTGGCCCTAATTTCTAAAAAAAAACAATACAGAACAACATTTAATAGGTAAGTCTCTTGATAAATATGTTTAATAATAGAAAAAAATAGTGTTTAGAATAAGTGTGATTTCCAACTAGCAAACTCATATTAGATGTTTTATATATAATTAAAATAATAAATCCTTGTACATAAATATTCAAATTATTATATCCTTCAAATATATTATACTACCGTATCTATTTAACTATATCTTAGAACTTAATAACTTTTTCTTAGAAAATCAATAAATGCGGTTAATCTCTAAGTTTGTTTTTATGAGTCATACTTATTTTTTTTTAAATAAGTGAATTTTAAAATAGTTATAAGGAGTAAATATTATTCTAAACAAATATCCTTTAAGTAAATTGTCTGAATGTACTACCCATTATATAACATGTCATGAGTTCCGATCGAGAGTCCTATTCATACATTTATACTGACTAGATGTGTACATATATAGCCGTTTCCAGGTATATTCGAAAAAGAAATAGGCAAAGGCACAACAGGTAGTCATAACCAGATTGGAGTGAAATTATATTAGAAATTCTCTATCTGGGGCAGCTACAAGTGAGAAGATTGTATCAAAATCCAAAATTATTTTAAATATATGTATATCTAACGAATTGCTTTCGGTTTGCTTACTGAAAATTATCTTTTATGTTTTCGGTCACAGGAGAGACTACTATGATTGTTGTAAAGCATTCAAAACGTAGGGAACAAAAAATCAAAATAATTACGCGTGAAAATTTAAAAACGTTTTTTTTTTTTCAAAATTTCAAATATTTGCATAAATCTAAGAAATTATTATATATTGCTT
Organism: Fabriciana adippe; assembly: GCA_905404265.1. Lineage (NCBI taxonomy): Eukaryota > Metazoa > Arthropoda > Insecta > Lepidoptera > Nymphalidae > Fabriciana > Fabriciana adippe. The sequence continues at coordinate 4,031,157 of FR989993.1, forward strand.
CAGGTTATATTCTATCTCCCACGATGTGTTTACCTTGTCGTGGTAGGATGAGAAGCATGCCTATACCTGGATATATCAATTTAAAATTCACTCATTTAAAAATATTTTAAGTATGACTCACAAAAACAAACTTATAGCTCAACCGCATTTGTTGATTTTCTAAGAAAAATTCATTAACTTCAAAGATATAGTCATATGAAGATACGGAAGTATAGTATGTTTGAAGGATATAATCACTTAAATAATTATTATACAAGGATTTATTATTTTAATTTTATATAAAACAATTAATATGGGGTTTGCTGTTTCGAAATCACACCTATTCTAAACACTAATTTTATTCACAAAAATGGATCAACAACTAAAATAATTGCAATAAAATAAAGAATCTTAATCATAACTTACAATTCTATTATCTGTACATATATTATAAATATTATACATAAACAGGGCCGGATTTAGGGGAGGGCAAACGGGGCTGCAGCCCCGGGGCCTCCACAAGAGAGGGGCCCCCACAAAAGAGATTTAATAAAAAAAAATACAAACTCTGACTGGTCGATAACTTTTTCGTTTTTATTTTTAACAAATATGATTGATTATACATGTTATATAATTGTTCTTAAATATTAAAAACAATTTATTCATAATCGTTCGCCGCAGTTCATCGCAGTCGGGTATAAAGAAGTTACAGAGCGATTATAATTAATTATTATCTGTGTTTTTTTTTTTTCGCATGAGTTTATTTATTTTATAACTTTTAGGTCTGCAATATTATCATCAAATGCCAATGTTTTATAGGTAAATTCACGTTAGTTAATTCTAATTTGAAAGAAATTTTCTTCGATCCTTTTCTACTTTTGTTTTGTGTATTTTTGAATGCATGCACATAACTATATCTACTCCATAGGTTTAGATAGTTAACTAAACGTAAACAAAAAGCTCATGGGGATTTAACCTTTTATTATAAAAAAATTAACACATATTGTCAACTAGCGACTTACCCTCGCTTCGCTCGGGTGCGTCCCTAGGTACGCGGATTTTATTCATAATTTCATGGGTTTTAATTTTTGCGCGGAGCCCTGATATTTTTTCTAAAATAAAAGTAGCCTAAGTTACTCCTTATAACATCAGCTATCTTCTAGTGAAAGTTCCGTCAAAATCCGTCCAGCCGTTTCAAAGATTAGCCGGAACAAACAGACAAAAATTTAAGAAATTTAAACCATATAATAATAATAATAATAAACCATATATGCATTTCATAAAAAAACTGTTATTTTGACATTACAAACAGACATATAAATTTTATTTATCTGAAGGTATAATTAAAATAACTGCTTTTTTTATTAAATTCACCCACAATCAACCACACTCAAAACATAACTAAAATTGACTTGGACTTATACAAATTCATAGAAAATATAATCCTTAAATTGATGATGTACATCTACGCGACGGCAGAATCTAGCTTAAGTGTAAAATACAATAAGAATTTAGACTCACAGGAGCATATCTAAAAGATTAAACGCACAGTAGCTTATCTAATAAGATTGTTAATTAGAAATAAAAAAACGAGGTTTTGTTCATTGTGTACCATTCGTAGGATAGCCATAGAAGAGGCAACTGCAAGAAAAGCTAAGGAACAATCAACCAACGAGAGTTTCATTTTGAAACCCTTAAATGCAGTCCACCAAATTTAAATTTAAAAGTTTCCATATGGTATATCCTGTTAAAACAAGTGAATAAGGTTTATTTATATGCTGTTGCTGATGTTATATAATATAGATGTTTGCTTTTTACCCGAACGCGGCGAAACAGGGTTACGTGTTTAACCAATCATAATGAATGAACTATATTCGTTCGTAATCACTAAATGGCTTAACCGATTTTGATGATTCATACGTAATTAGATAAGTATTGATAATGCGAGTGTCATAGGCTATATAGATATTATTAAAAGTAAAAATGGTGGATCCTACATGCCAATTTGTGTATATTGAAAAAAAAATTTCGTTCGAATAAACCGAGTGGGGTATCGAAATATAACTTATTAAGAGGCGGTTACAGAAATGTTTACAACTTATACATATGTTCAAAAGAAATTTAGGATAAGAAATTGTTAAATAAAACTAAAACTGTCTAACTCTCCTAAAAAGAAGAGAACAAATTGACGAAGGAGCATAGTATTATCCAGTCGGAGACATACATATACTATGTACCTACATGTTTTAGAATAGCCGCGTGTGTGTATGTCTCTGACTACAAAATAATAATAACATTATGTTCCTTCGTCAACTTGTTCTCTTCTTTTTAGGTCGCTTTTCATGCAGTCGGTTTTTTATTTTTGTAAAAAAAAAATTCTGGAGTGGTTGTGTGTATTGTCTGTCAAAAATCTCCGTAGTTTTAGTAAAACAGTACTTATCCACATCTCAAAATTAGTTCTGTCTATTTGTGTTAATTTCGAATAATTCTTGTATTTGACTATATCTACATATGTTTATTGAAATAATTTAATTTGTTTCGCAATAAATACTTAAATCACTTGACTAAAAAAAAAATTATTTTATTCGGAAAATGATTAGGGGCCTCCACTCCGTTTTTGCCCCGGGGCCTCCACACCCCTAAATCCGGCCCTGTACATAAATATTATAAATGTCAAAGTTTGTGAGTATGAATGTTTGTTACTCAATCACGCCAGAACGACTGAACGGATCTGGATGACATTTGGCACAAATAGATTATAGTCTGGAATAACACATAGGCTACTTTTTATCCCGGAAAAATGTACGGTTCCCGTGGGATAGGTTTGTTTCTGTTTTTCTAGAGGCGAACCCGAGCGAAGCGAGGGTGAGCCGTTAGTTAATCATATTTATCAAGAGATTTTCACCTATTAAATGTTATTCAGTATTGTTGTTTTCGAAATGAGTGCCATTAAATTTAGGTCAGTGTATTCCTATGTGTTTATCTAGGTCATAGTATATTTGTATACTAAATATTATTATTACATTTATACAGTACATATATTATAGTGTATCCTTAGTGCTTATTTGTTCAAGCAACCAATACTTGTTGTACTTTGCAATAAGGAGTTCTCTTCCTCTGTTTTAAAAGCAAAGCTTTATTTCTAAGATTCATGTACATAATATACATTATCTATACATATAATAAAATTCTGAGTCGAATCTGTACATTAAATATTTAAATACAGAAGCCGAATCTATAGTTTTTAGAATTTTTGTTTGTCTGTCTGTCTGTCTGTTACGAAAAAAACGTATGCATTACGAAAAATCCACTGGACAGATTTTGATGAAATTTGGCATGATGATAGCTAGTTATCCGGGTCATCATATAGGATACTTTTTACTTCGGGAAAATATCTCATCTCTGAACTAAAAGTTAAAACGTAACTAGGGACGAACCCAAGCGGAGCGAGCGGAGCGAGCGAGTATATATACATAAAGATAAAATACATTAACAAAGCACTGTGACGACGGTTTGTGGGTACAGCTGGACCGGTTTGTTCCGGTTAATTCGGTACCGGTTTGTAACGGCTAATTCGGTACATAGATAAATTGTAACCAGAAGTAACAACACATAGGCTATTATTACGTATATAAGAAGTTCTTATGTACCTAACAATGTGCACATTGAGCACATTGTCTAAATTGTCCCTCTATATATATATATATATATATATATATATATATATATATATATATATATATATATTATCTATCCAGTAATAGGACTGTATATAGAAAATTAAACAATAATAGTAGTAATAGTGTTATTTCATTAATATAAAATCAGTGCTTTGTTTCTTGATAATGTTAACACACAAAACTTGTTAAACGAAATTCGTTCGAAGGAAATAAGTGAAATAGCTAATCGTTTTTGGCCTGAAAAATTACAATACTAAATTACAGGCCGAACAATAATATCAACCCGTCTTGGAAATAATAAGGGTATTAGAGAAATTGCCATCATTGCTTTAATAATAAAAACGTAGCTAAAGTAATTTAGGCATAATACTTGCGATTTCTCAAACTGACTTGTGATTAATATCGGAGGACTAAATAAAAATATACTTGATATATAAATGCTATATTTTGCGTATGTGTATCTTTTATTTAAAGATTTTGATTTAGCCATCTCCTCTACTATCGTTAATTAAACTTATTTTTAAACCATTTTTCATTATACAAAAGAGGTTAGTATTAAGAAATCTGTAGATAGCATGTACTTGTACGTTTTAATGTGAGTACTTTGTACAGTGTACCTGTACACCCTACATTTTATGCTTTATATGAAGCTACAAACTAAATTAATAATAAATAGCTAAATATATTATGATCTATATAGGATTTATTGAAGTCAAATTGAAGCAATGATAAAAACTTTCTTTTTTAGAAATTTCTTTAAATAATACTTTATATTGACGGGTTGAGCTTTAAACTACAATTACACAATGTTTCGAAACTAAACTTATTAACTCATTTCATTTCACAATATATTGAAAGTTTATTCAAAACGTTTACCATTAAATGACTAACTTTGGACATCTGTATTTATGATGTAATATCAAAATTACTAGTATCAATCTAAATATTTTTAAGTTAAAAATTCCAAAACATTTTCGATAAAATTTAACCTATTCAAAAATAAATGAACAAACAACATCACATAATATTTCAAAAAAATAATATTATATATTTTTTTCGTCATTCATAAACTTTGTTCTAATAAGAAAAAAAATGTTATATATCAATTATAAAATCACTAGAAAAACAATAGATAGTATCGCGGAACAAATACGACCTTTACGTAAATACCGCGTGGCACCTTTCCGCTTAAACCGGATAGTGAGTAACAGGTCTTTGACCGTGATAGATACATACTATAAATAGATTAGTCACGGAAATCCTTTTTTTCTTCGGAATTTAATCGGTATTTTCTAAATTGACTTTTTAGGCAAATGCCTTATTTAATTGTCATCGCATTGTTTTAGTTATATTTAAGATACCTTTTCTGTTCCCTCTCGTAGAACCAAATATGCCAAGAATTGTTTCCTGACTAGAGTCTGTAACATTTATAATAATTATTACAAGCATCTTGACATATTTGGATGTAATTTAAAGAAATATATAACCGAACTTAATAAAAAACACTAGTCTGATAAATATTGTTTTTTTTTTTTATATTTTGTAGCTACACATTTTTAATTGTATCTGTTTTTATTTAATTTCTAGTAAGTTTACTCTGCTACATTTATGTATAAGTGAAAACTTTATTGGCTAAGTGTATTAACTGTGATGTATTTTGCATTTCATGTTTATATAATATGCTGTCTGTTTTCCAATTTACAAAATAAATAAATAAATAATGGGAATTTCCTTCAAATTGCGGTTATATTAAAAATATTACGTTTTAAGCAAGTATTAAATTATTGAAAGTAATATTAAACTGTATAATATTTCAACCAGCAGTGATACAAACGATAGCAATAGATGACCTATTAGATGAATTCAGTATTACATCAACATATCGTTGGGTCATGGATTGTGTGCTTATATACAGGGTGGTTTTAAATTTACCGAAAACCTTTTGGGAATATACTATTTAGATAATAACAACAACATCTGTAAGAAAAAACAAAAATATTTTTTCTTAAATTTTACAAAACTAAAAATATTTTTATTGCACCTTCTAAACGGTAATAGTCCAGCAATAAATTAGATAACAATAAATATTTATTTATTTAATCCTTTATTACACCAAAAATATGATAATATAAAAAAATTGCAGAAAGCTACATACATAAAATAGTTAAAAATATCCCAAATCTTTCTTATATTTTTAGTTTAAGTTATAACTTTCCCATGCCACATAATCAGTATGGCATTTGCATGATTATTATTAAGAACCAAATGTTCAACCTTCAAAGCGTACAGTACCGGACATGACAATAACGCTTTTCTAGGAAACGCATTCTCATATATTCGTCTATATATAGCTCGTATATTAATATTGCTGGATATTGTAAGATTTACGAGATGTTATGTAAATAAAGAATTAACAAAAAGCTGTATGTATGTAATATACATAATATGTACATATGTAATATGTACATACGTATGTATATAAGTATCTATGTATCTATATACGTATATATGTATGTTTGTTTATATTTATATTTATATAATAAATTATTATTGATGCTTGTAGTTTGTACCTACATCGCACCTCATTATTATTTTTATTTTTTCTCACGCTCGAGGGTTTCTGGTAGAGATCTCTTAAAGAGATAAGTCATCCTTTATACACATGGTATCTGTTTTCTATTTTATATGTTTTTTATGGTACATAAATAAATAAATAAACTTATTAAGGATAATACTTTCTTAGATTTACGCGAACATTTGACATTTTAAATAAAACTATCTTTTCGGATTTTTTCGCGGATTTATTTTGATTTTTGGTTCCCGACGCTTCGAATACTTTACAGCAATCGTGGTCACGGGAGAGATTATTTTTTGATTATTAAGGATATCACACTATCGAGCAATATCTTATAACAGTGACCTTCACTGTACATAAGACTTAGATCCTTAGATAAGTATAAGTAATATATTTTCATAATTAAATTAAATTATAAATAACTCGATACTTTGACTTCGGTAATAATAGAAAAGTAAAGTCATTCATTTTAATTTGTTCAGTAACAAATGTTTTAAGCAGTTTGTTTATTTACTAATAAGAAGTTCTTAGAAAACAGCTAAAACATTGATTTGAATCATTGTGATTATTTTTATTTGTTCTTTTTATAAAACCATTTGGCGTTATATTCAAGAAGCTTTTTAACGATGGCGCATCTTCAAAGACGTGTCAGGAGCAAAAACTCTCACTAATGACATGAACTTAAAAAGAATTGTTGCGATTGAGTAGTTAAGTATTTTTTTTATTATTAAAATTTTTATACAAAGTATATTTGTTTTAGCTAAAAATTTAATTTAATTGCCAAGCAAATATATTTTAAAAAGTATCTTTACATCTTTAAAAGATTACATAATTATTTTAGTGGAATCTCTTCACATTACCAGGGGATTGACGACGCCGTTTTGCCATTTCTTCACTATCCTAGAGACAAGAGACAGGGAGTACTTCATAAGCTGCACGTAATCGGGGTAGATTAGAATGTTATGGAGCTGATAATCTAGGGATTGAGGTAGATTGTACGAGAAATGCTACGACTTTTTTGGTGCTTAAAGTTCCGCTGAGTTTTTAGTACATACAGACCTCTTAACTTGATGGTGGAAAAGCTCTTCAAGACAGATTTTCTGAGGAAACAGGAAAGGGTTAAAAATGTGACTTAACGTGAGCACTTTATTGAGTAAAATATACAATCAAAATCTTACACTGTACCCAAACAGTAGTTAGAACTTCTCATAACTTATCGCTTCCTAAAGTATGCTGAAAACTCAAAGCGGTAAATCTATCTATTGATTCCTTGAACCCTGATAGCTAAAATGAATGCTACTTGGATTAGAGCCAAACGTTTTAAAACGTTCATTTTATACTTAAATAAATTTTAAGGTTGCACCAAATAATCTGATCTATATTTCATAGCTTTATAGTTTCGCTGCAGAGAATTAAGGAATTACATAAATATTTTTTTATTACTGAAGTTACTTTAAAGTATGTAAGGTTTCTGAATATTTGCAGACAAATGAAATTTTCGATCTATAAAAACCTTTTTTATTGGCGAACCCTATTGTAGTTAAGAAAATAATATTTTTTTTTATTATGTTTATAATATTTCAAACAATTATCTATACAGATGAATAAAATTGGAGTGTCTGTTTGTAATATTAAAATAACCACTTTTTACTAAATTCATATGGATGTATACATGGTGCATATACCAAAACAACATTTTTAACCATTTTTGTCTGTCTGTCTGTTTGTTCCGGCTAATTTCTGATACGGCTGGACCGATTTTGACGGGACATTCACTGGCAGATAGGTGATGTAATAAGAAGTAACTTAGGCTATTTTTATTTTAGAAAAAAGGGTCCCTCGAAAAAAAATTAAAACCAAATTAATTAATTAATTTTGTTTTGGGAAGCAACCTAGGGACGAACCCGAGCAAAGCAAGGGTGCGCTAGTGTATTTATATAACTCCAGTTCAGGCGCAATATGCAGATGATCCGAGCAACTGAATTAGAAATTCGTATGTGACGGTTCGAAACAAGGCATTTCAAGCAGATGGCTATAGCAAATAAAAAAATAGGAAACAAGGAACGTTTGGGCGCTTTATGCAAATCAATCAGCCATCGGCCATGTTGGCTGTCCATTGCACAGAATTCCGGAACACATTTATCTTTACAATACAGACATCTACATACAAAATAAACATTTTATATTCAAACTTAAGTCAATCTGAAACCTACATGTTTGAATAAAACTTTTTTGGCTCAAAAATATCTTCCTACTCATTATAGAACAATTTTAACTATCATAAGCTAGGCTCTTTGCCAAATAATACTTAAATTGAAACATAAAACTCTTATTAGTCTTTCGCTAAGTACACTTGTAAGTATAAAGTTATAGCTAAGAAAATTTGTTATTATTATTCTTGATTAACTTTATCTTTGTTTTCCCAAGAAATTCTTCTAATCAGAGATATAATGTATGGTATTCTATAGGTGTATACTGTATACTTCTGGAAATAAAAAAAAACATAGATAACATTGTATGCGTGTATCACACATAAAACACTGCAGACATTGTTCTAACACGAAAATCTTTAGATATACTTATCATACGCTAAGTCATAGGTATCCATATTATAATTCGGCTTAAAATAATACAGTGTTGTCATACATTGAGGATATCCTTTATGTTATTAAAATAGAACCAGGATATCAATGGTTGTTTGATGCGTCATATTGCGACAAGAAATTGCTTTCGCGTAAGTTGACTTACGGAAATTGATTAATAACGTTCATAAACAAGTAGAGTATTTATCATTGTATTTTGATAAATGATTCTGTATTATGAATATGTTTATGTCATTGATATTTATAAAGGTAAAGGTGTATTTTATGGTTTTATACTTTACGGCTTTATTATGGGTTCATCTTTAATCGTTCTTAATATCCGAAAGCATTGGTTCCCATAAAATTAATTTTGTTCTTTATCCCCTTACTTCCCCTTAGTGTATGGATCATAAAAAATCTTATTAGCTATTTACGCTAAAACAGCAATACACTGCCAAATTTTCAACTCGCTAGGTCTAAATATTTAGCCTGTTTTGATGTTTGAGACCAGTAACTTTATATGTATGACGAAGGAGGATTTAGTTACCTTTTTCTGCTAGAGTGTGAAACCTTATTGTTTAAAGTCAAAATTTAACCTTATTGTTTAAAGTCACTATGTTATTTAGTTTACTTTTTATTGTTTAAAGTTATTTTGAACTTAGAGCAGAGACTACGTCTCGAGCGGGGTCGAGACGCCATCATAACATTCATTGTGAGATATTAATTGGAGATACATGGTTCAGTAACGTTGGTTGATCATAGTGGATCATAGAGAGTTATACTTTGATATTGAATGTGAAAGTCTCATTGGTGACTATGAACCCGCTGCTCCGCTAAATTATTAGAATTACCGTTTCAAGTTTATAACATTGTGATTTGCCTAATTAAATGGTGTATTTAGCATTTAATACTTTATTATTTGAGCCCTGATAACGCCCACAAGATTAGTAACTACTAAAGATGATGTACGTAGTATATGGATAACGCTTCATGTATATTTATTATTGTACATATGTATATGTTTGTGTTCCTTTTCTATGTTCTCATGGTGTTATCCATTTAAGTGAGGTACAGTTTTTGCAATTTATCCAACACAACGTGAACCAGAATTGCATACTTTGAGAAAATACGCGATCAAAAGTAACAATAATTCACCAATAAATAATAGTAATCTATAAAACCAACACCAAAAATACTGCAGCTTAGACTCATATAAATATTCATACTTTAAATTGAAACCGTGACTTTTGACATTTAAAGATTTTATTTTTCCAACAATTTTCAATATAAGTATATATAACAAAAAAGCATAAAGTAAACGTATACTATTGTAACTTGAATTTGTTGTATCAAGAAGATCAAAAAAAAAGCCACCACGCCGCTTATTGACCGAAATAAGACAATTCTATACACACATGATAGGAATAACAATAAGATAGCTGTCTTGGAAAGACGTCTCCAATAGATACTTCGTGGTCGGAGTATTTATACTGACAGATAAAAAGAAGAGAATATAATGTTGAACATTAATATATAACTTACACTAACATTCCTTTGTTGAAATATTTTAGTTTTCTGATGGATTTTGGTCACGGCTAACTATGTACTTATACATTGTATATAATCTTGTATATAAGCTTGTTTAAAAACCATATTAATAATATTTTATATAAAAATCATAACTCGAGTTAGAATCCCAAACTAATAACTAAAATAACTCTGATTATATTCAGAGGGATATAATATTAATATAAGGGATCACAAATCACTATGAATGAAAACTATGACCACATCATTCAAAAATGTTTTTAAAACCGTACATTTTTCATACCGTAATATGTTCATATATTGTATTTGTATTGTATTCAGCGCTTTTTAACGTCTCAGTGTTGGGCACGGGCCACCCTTGAATACGAGGGGGGTCGGGCAATAGTCACGCTGACCAAGCTTACTAAGTTCTCTCAGACATGCAGGTTTCCTCACGATGTTTTCCTTCACCGTAAGTCAAGTGGTAATCATGTTGGAAATGATTCGCATATGAAAATATCAGAGGTACGAGATCCGGGATTTGAACCCACTTAACTCGGTTTCCCAAGTAAGCGCGTTACCACTGGGCTACCACTGCCTTTGTTTATATATTAATGGGTAATAATATTCTGGCACTATCCAATGTAAGCTAGAAAGAGAGTCTGCAATTTGTTGAAGGCACTTAACATAATGTGCAAAAATCTATACATATAATAAAAAAGTAACAAAGCGAAACCTGTACATGAAATATTTTTACAATGACTGTTACGTATTGTGTACAGAATATAGACCCCAAAACAATAGTTATCGATTGTTATGTCTGTAGGTATTTCTATTTGTCTGTATATCTGCATGCATTTCACGCAAAAATTATTGAACCGATTTTAACTTTTTTTGTAGCGATATAACTTGTTACTTATTTCAACATTTTGGATACCGTTTACTACAGAAAAAAAAAGTGTTCCTATGGGAACAAACAACAACTTGTTCTGCAGAGTCATACTTATAAAACATGGCTAGCGCTGGCTAAACCTTATGAGATACATCAAAACTATGTGCTATAAAATTGTAGATTTTTTAAAGGCCTATAGAAAAGTCCGCAATAGCATATGTCTATCTCATGTATGAACATAAATTAAGTTAGTAAGTAAATATGTCGCTGTTCAGTCCGTAAACTTTTTATATCAAAGAACATCTGTCCGATGTTCCAGACCTGTGACAGAAAAACATACAAACCCTTTTTTCAATTCATAGTATGTGAATGAAAATAAGGGTTGAAATTATCTAATTACCCTTAAGTATGTATTTTAAATACTTAGTCCCCAAATAACTAAATTTCATATTTTTTTCTCTGCATCATTCTCTTTATAATTGTACTCCTAAGTCTCTCGTTTTAATTATTACATCACGTATTTTATACAATCGTATCCACTTTATTTGATACTAGCAACTCACCCTCGCATCGCTCGGGTTCGTCCCTAGCTTCCCAATACAAACTTTCATCCTCATTTTCACTCCCTTAAGGGATGATTTCCGGGATATAAAGTATCCTATGTCCTTCTCAGGATTTCAAACTATCTTCTTACCAAATTTCATCTAAATCCAGAGGTTACCCCCTACAACTCCACAAACTCACAAACTTAACCTCTTTATAATATTAGTATAGATGAAAATAAACTTGTAATATTTTATTATACAAAAACTGTAAAAACTGTAGTATTTTATTATAAAAATATGAGTATAGTAAAAATAAACCAACGGTATATTATAAAAAAATTGAACTTTTTAATGTTGCGTGTGCTTCTTCCATATTCAGAAATAAATTAGCCTGAACTTAATTATAAACGGCACAATTATTGTTATTTAAATTTTTATAATCTCGACTTTTCATGTCAACAATTTAAGCTGTAATTTAAACTCTAATTTAAGTTCTAATTTAACCTAAAATTTAGCATTAGATTGTATCGTGAAGTCCAATCTCTATAAACTAAAGTTAGTTTTGATAAAAGTAATAAGTTTGTAAGCTCTGTTATAGAGAAGTTACTGGTGTGTATTAGAACATAGCCGATATGAACTTTACTAAAGTATACCCATTTTGCTTGAAATACTATTCAAAATTAATTATATTTCGCTTCATTCTTCAGATATAATATAACCAGGTAGCCCTTTTAACCTACAAGGTAGCTTTCGCACGCATTTAAGAGATTAAAAAGTCGATACGTATATCGATATTTAAATCAATTCGTTACTCGCTAATATCTACATCCCTACTACTCAGTGTAAATTGTAATTATATGATAATTTAAGATTTTTACATTACTTTTAGTATGCAAAAATGCGTGAGTGTATATTAGTTACTCCTTCACCCTGTAACAGCTAGACAGATTTCGATGAAACTACTAAGTTTCATCACACTTCGACTAGAATGAATAAATTAACCTAAAGATATCACTGAACGTTTCCCACAAGATTAGTATAATATTTATATATTTATACCTACATATAATAGAATTCTAAGTCGAATCTGTACATTAAATATTTTTTTGGAAATCTTATTGAAAGAGTCATTATTATTGATACAGAGGCTGAATCTACAGTTCTTAACATTTTCGTCTGTCTGTCTGTCTCTGTCTGTTTGGAAACGCATAATGAGAAAACCACTGGACAGATTTTGATGAAATTAGGTATGATGATAGCTGGTTATCCGGGTCAACATATAGGATACTTTTTACTGCGAGAAAATATCTCATCTCTGAGAAATCCATACTAACCGTTAAAACATATCTAGGGACGAGACCGAGCGGAACAAGTTTGAGTCGCTAGTTATATTATATATTTAAATAAAAGTCAATGTTTTTGTATCAAATCGCAAAATGTACCTAGTGGCCACGAAGTAAGGATGAATCACTAGTAAACAGATAAAACCGGACCGCAATTTACTCTCATGTACCTACGCATAAAAAAATAAATAACTTTGTAAACCATACATATAATATTATTATATGTATTAAATAAAAACGTTTCTAATATAATTTTGCATCATAAGAATTTACTTTGTATTCCAAGAAATAAGAGTATGGGGGTTTTACCTTTAAGGCCCTCTCAATTTTAATCAATTACTAAGCAACGATTTTAGATAGCTTATCAAAAGTTGTCACTTAGCTTTTAATTGTTAATTAAATTAAGCTCAGACGCGTTCATAATTAAAGAATGAAAGCCTTAGTATTGAGTTTATGTCAATTATAGTTTACTGGGAAATAGGATATAAGTAGTAGTAATTGATTTATAAATACAAGTAAATGTGTTTCTTCATGTCCGAGAGAACCTAACTAGTTTTAAAAGATATTGTATTAAGTCCGCCAGTCCTTCCTGAGTATGTTAAATATAGCTTATTCCACTTACATAGAAGAGTTAAAAAATTCTGAATTATTATAATTATAAATTATATTTCTTTGTTATTAGATAACAAAACAAGACTACAGTGCCTACAAAATTTACATAAAAATATTTTTCTTTTACGCAAAACAGACATGTATGTATGTATGTATGTATTCAGCCCTTTTTAAAGTGCCACTGCTGGGCACGGGCCTACCTTCAGTACGAGGGGATTCAGGCCATATTCCATCACGCTGGCTATGTGTGGATTGGCGGACATAATATGATATGTAAGTATACCCCAATTAGGAATCTCTTCTTTTTTGTTTTATTCTTATCTCAAAAATAGCTTAAATCGTTCTAATCTAGACGATAACAAGATCCCTCATCATTATAATGGTACAAAAGCTAACTAACAATATATTCATATCTCTAACGTACATTTGCCTTGAATCATGAGACGTACTAAGCGTTTAATGTATGTTACTGCCGTTTGCGGACATCTTGAACATGAAGTAAATTGCCTATGATTGTTATTAAAGAGTAGCAAACTACTCTTGAATGGTTAACATATTAAATAAACTCATGTAATATGTCAAAGGAAAAATACAATTTTGCCATAACGTAGAACAGAGTATAATAGTTGCTTCTGTAAAAGTATCGAAGACCGAAAATATAGACCGAATGATCAATGATTTTTATAACACTACCTAAAATTATAGAGATAAAATCAAGTACCATTCGTATATTCGTACATCTGCCCGATTTGTTGACATTTATAATTACTACTCCCTCCCTTGGTTAGTAGCATTATGATATATAGCCTATAGCCTTCCTCAATAAAAGGGCTATCTAATGCAAAAAGAATTTTTAAAATTTTATTAGTAGTTCCTTAGATTAGCGCTTTCTAACAAACAAACAAACAAACAAACAAACAAAAAACAACCGAACGAACGAATGAACGAACAAACAAACTACCTCTTTATAATGTTATATATAGTATAGATTAATTTTAATTAAACGGTGTAAAAATTCACAAAATCTTAATAATTATTATATATATTGTATACGAGTATATTACATAAATAAATAAAGTCGACCTTTACATTTTAAGACTGAATTAAACAAAGTGTCCTATTTTCGGCCTATTCTTAGTATAACGAAACTTTGTAAAGGATTTTCTTAGCCATTATTCATTGAAGGAGCGACAAGACAATATCAGAGCAGTTAAAAGGTGTCTCAAAGCTAATTTAACGTCGTAAATTAGTAAACGAGATGCCTTCATGAAGTGAGAAATCATATTATTAAATACTTTACTTACTCTGATTTCAAACTAATTACTTAATTTATTTTTAACCAAAGTTATACTTTCGGTTAAACTTTAAATATAAATAAATAAATAATAAATAAATATGTTGGGACATTAACACAGCACCATCTAGTTCCATGGTAAGCTACGAGGCCTGTGTTATGGAAACCAGATAGTTGATACACTACACATATATAACTTTAAATTATTATAAATATAAACACCCATGACTGGAGTTCAAATATTCGTGCTCGTCATACAAATGAATGCCCCCAGCGGGACTCGAACCCGTGACCGCTGGCACAGCAAGTAGGGTCACTACGAACCGAGCCAACCGTGTTGTCAAACTTGAAACGACAAATATGAAACTTACTTTAAATGTAATTATATACATAATAAAGCTAAAGTCTTCATATATTAGAATAATTCCTTTACATATTTAAAGAGGACATTAGAATAACGTAAGCGTTGAATGTAAGCGGATATTTAGTTTTAACACAATCGTTCGCTCGGTATAAAAGTACTATGTTGACTTCCATATGGAACCCTCATAAATTATGTATACTTAAAGGTTACACACTTAAACTTTCTTAATGCATATGTTACCCATAAACTTTTGAAACGACTTTGATTTTTCCTCGTCCTTATAACACGTATGTATATTACCAAATTATTTATCAAATTATTAAATTGCTATTTGAAATTTTTAGCGTATTTTTACATTCATAACACAATATATTAGAATTCTGGCATGACTCTTTAAAATTTCTATTTCTCATTAATCGAAAAAATTTAAACATTTTGATGAAGTAGTTAAATTTTTACTAAAAAAAAAAAAAAAAGATTCCGACGAATTGAGAACCTCCTCCTTTTTGGAAGTCGGTTAAAAAGCAGATTTACAATGTCTGATTTTAGTTTATGTATTGAGCAGTAAGAATATTTCTTTTAATATATAACGGGAATTATTTATATATTTATAGTCATCTGGTTGGTAAAAGGACAACCCAACGGTATGACCATAGTGAATCGTAAAAGGCTGACAATGGTTGCCAACTCCGATGGAAACCAAATTTTTATTATTACTAGCGACTCACCCTCGCTTCGCTCGGGTTCGTCCCTAGGTACGTTTTAACGGTTAGTGATTCCCATACAAAATAAACAGTTCAGAACTTTTTTATTTTCCAGCTGTTTTTTTTTGTTTTCGCTAAAGTTTTTTTTTTATATTTAAACCACCCCTGACACATCCCCAACAAAACAAAAAAAGAATTATTCAAATCGGTCCAGGCGTTTTTGAGTTTTAGCGAGACTAACGAACAGCAATTGATTTCTATATATATAGACAAATTACGATACAAGCTAGACATTATATTTATAACGAAAAATAATTTTAAATATATTTTTTGTACACAAAACTATTTTCCAAACAAAACGATTTTGATATTCCCCATATAACTTACTATATTATCAACCACAGGTTTCATTCAAGGTCAAAGAAATCACGCGATAGCGTGTTTGTTCATTATATGAACAAAATTTCCTTTGTATTTGAAAAATTTAAACATATAATCCAATTACTTATATTGAATGTGAGAAGTTTATAGGAAAGTCTTATAGAATTTTAGATTATGAAGCATTAAATAAATAAATATGTTGGGAGTTGGGATACTAACACACTGAACCATCTAGTTCCATGGTAAGCTCCGAGGCTCGTGTTATGGATACCAGATAGTTGATACACTACACATATATAACTTAAATACATACAATTATAAACATAAACACCCATGACTGGAGTACAAACACCCGTGCTCATTACACAAATGAATGCCCCCAGCGGGATTCGAACCCGTGACCGCTGGCACAGCAAGTGGGGTCACCACAATCTGAGCCAAACGTGATGTCATTGTGGAGGAAATTACTTTTTAATTGCGATAAATCGCTTAATTATTGTTTATTGCAGAGCTTTTGGTTATCATACTCAATTGTATACCTTTTTAACCGACTTTTAAAAAGGAGGAGGTTCTATGTTCGTCTGTATGTACACCGATATCTCGGAGACGGCTTGACCGATTTTTCTACACTAAACCGTCTTATATGGCACCGACTTCGAAATATCTGATTATGAATCTATAGTAAATGAAAATCCCTACTCAGTTATTTTGTACTTTTTAGTATCTAAAAATAGGATTTTATTTCTTTTTAAAGTTTTTACTTTTCAGTGTCTGGAATTCGGATATTATTAACATTAAGTTTTTATAAAGGTGCCGGAGCACTGCTTAGAGGATTTCAATGTAACACATCACACTTTATTTTGAACATTCTTAAATACACTTGTAGAATGTTATAACTTATATTATTTACTCTATGCGAGAATAGAACATTTGACATAAGTAATTAATATTATAAAGCCGAAGAGTTTGTTTGCTTGATTGTTTGTTTGTTTGTTTATTTGTTTGTTTGGTTGAACGAGCTAATCTCACAAACTACTAATCCGATTTGAAAAATTCTTTTTGTATTAGATAGCCTGTTAACTGAGGAAGGCTATAGGCTATATACATCTCGGAAAAATGAATGGTGCCCGTGGGATAGATTTGTTTTTATCTAGGGACGAACCCGAAGCGAAGCGAGGGTGAGTCGCTAGTTAAATATATATCATCGACGATAAACATATATTCTTTAACAGTTAAATTATACAGTATAATATGCTACTATTAAGTTATACAGTATATGTTACTATAATATGTTAACTGTATACACTATCATATGTTTATATTTCTCATATCTTCAAGTCATGCTTACTTATAAAAAAAGTTAGCTTTAAAATTATTTCATACTTTGATTCTTAATATAAATAATGATGTTTGTTCTTTTATTGAGGTCTAATATTATGAATCGCGTCCAGCTATAAAATTTCATTTCGTTGGTCATAAAACGTTAGGACTTGCACGTGGCGGGAATTTAACGAAGTAAAAGAGATTTAATACTTTGGTGTAACAGCGAGAACATGCTATCACTAGGGACAGTGAACATAATTACAAAATTTATGTTTTTTTGTCTCAACATGAACGTATAATATTATATATATATACACATTATACATAGTTAAAAATAGATGAGTATACATGTATGCTCCTTATGGACTCCAAAACTTGATGAAATTTGCATTCAATCTTCAAATTTGCCGAGCGGGTGATCCTGTGAGGTTTGGTAACGATCGGATGTTTGAACGCCGCGGGTATTGCAAGTTAAAAATAGGTAAGGTAAATTTCAGTATCAGATCTTTTTAACTTTATGCTATCCAGTACACCTCAATTGTGGCAGAACATTAACTTTCTGATGAGTTTATTGACAATTCTGACTCTGATGATCTCTATGTGCTTGTGAAAGTCTATTTTAAAGTAAGTATTGATATACTTATATTATATTAAGGGTGCACAGTTCATATATCGTATTATTTTTACACGAACTTACGTATCTTAAAAACGCAGTGCTAGCCTAGTGGTAACGCGCTCATTGGCAAACCAAGTTAAGTAGGTTCAAATGAAAAACACACATACATAAATATGGGATCTTTTACGGGACTTTCCTTACGGTGAAGAAAAACATCGTGAAGTAACCTGCATGCCTGAGACTTGAGAGAGCATAGCGAGATTTCGAAAGACGCGATGTCCGCTAACGTACACTTGTGTGTACACACACAAGTGTACGTTAGTATACGTTAGCGATCACATTAATCCCCCTCGTATTAACCCTTAGCCACCTGACGTATTTTTCAGTAACACTACCACCTGACGTCGGTCTTGGAGACCGCTCGAGTATTTTCCATGTTTAATAATCATATATTAAATAATTACAATAAATAAAAGTTCTATCTATATTTTCATTATTTGTTTATTCATGAAAAGGTTTTAAATTAAACAAAAGTATGTTTTAACGTATAAAAAAATGAACGCTAATCATGAACATACTAATTTTAAGTAAAATTCTTACAACTTTGAAAATCTGAGATCTGAGTATGAAATACCAGAACAACTTTACAGTTTAACTTATTAACGATAAGTTTGATATATAATCTAAGACATAAAATGTTTTTTAGCACGAATAAGGCACAATTATTACAAAATTACAACCCACGAACTTCTACAAGTTGCGGCGATAATCAAGGCACATTTTTTGACTGCATTCAATACAAATTGGATTCTTACATGCGAAATACGCTGCTTTACGTTTCTTTTTACGATCACAAGTGGAACATGTCTTACATGTGTCTAATTATTCAGAATTTTCATTTACTGTAACACTGGGTATTTGGTCGACTTTTAGGATTCGATGATTTCTTCATTTGTATACGTTACTATCTGTACTAACATACCTCCAGTAAAAAATAATCTCCACAAATTCAGGGGTTTCGTATTTCCATGAAGAATTCCTTTGAAGTTAGGTTTGAGACTGGATGGTTGCCTAACGATGTTATGCTGCGTAGTTCTTGATCTAGAAACTAGAGAATGCGTTGACCAACGAAACCTGTTCTTACCAAAGTAGTTTCGGTGCCTTGCAAGTGTAATATCATCGTCAGAAGATGAATTTTCCATCGATGGCAAGGTGTTGCTTTCAGTTTAAGAAAGTTGAGGCTTAGGCCCATCATCTTCTAATTTTGATTCGGATTGACACTCGCCTTCAATAATATGATCCTCTAGAATATCTTCTACGTCACTGCAATCTTCATTTGGAAGTTCTGGTACAGTCGGGTCATCCAGATCTGATTGGTCTTCCTCCAGCCATCGTAATATATCTGATTCAGCCATTATACGCATACGGATGCAAAAAAATACGCTTTAAAAAAAAGTAACATTACTACCTGACGTCGGTCACAGGGACCGCACACAAAATATAATTACCTATAATTTTTAAACGCACGCATGTCTCGAGCTGCAGAACGCACGGTGAGTACTGGTGGGGTCGGGGAAAAAGTACATGGACTCACAGTTGTGTCGCGTACCTAGTAATGGAATAATTTGAAAAACAAAATTTGCCGGAGTCTCTGAGACCGACGTCAGGTGGTTAAGGGTTAAAAAAGGCCCATGCCCAGACGAAGGACTGACAGTTTTATGTGCTATCCTAGGTACGGGAATGTAGTACCGCCATTTTCCTAATTGTGGGCTGTTACTGAAAATTTCTTGTCAAAAATAATCCACTATGGATTTGATTCAACCCGGGACTCGAACCAAAGAACTCCGCATCTGCAGCCTTACATTCTAGTCACTAGACTAACAAGACGAGGCATACATACTATCAACTAGGAGAGAATTGAATGCCAAT
Organism: Fabriciana adippe; assembly: GCA_905404265.1. Taxonomy (NCBI): domain Eukaryota; kingdom Metazoa; phylum Arthropoda; class Insecta; order Lepidoptera; family Nymphalidae; genus Fabriciana; species Fabriciana adippe. Next base: position 4,051,503 of record FR989993.1, read on the forward strand.
CTGATTTAGAAAACACTCTGTCAGTACTGATTGTTCGCCATACAATCGTCGATATTATAATATAAAAGCAATATAAAGGAATAAAAAAATATTTCTGCCATTCGTATAACTTAACTAAAAGCCGTATTCACGTTTGTTTCTCACAAGCCACATAATAGGGCGCGTTGCCATTATATTGCCAAAACGAATCTATGCGAATTTACGAATTGTGGAAGCAGAAACCAAAAGAATTGCAAATTACAAAAAGAAATGTATAGCGTGTACTTCTTTTATTTATTTCAAAATATCTTTTACCTCGATATTGAGGCAATTTTTATGAGTACTACAAAATTTTAAATATAAAAAATGATATAATAAGCCACGAGCGTTAAATAATTGGCTCTATTTAATAAAAGCAGTTGCTATTCGTCGATATAATTAGGTAATTGAAAAAAAAAACCGGTTATTTTCAGTTTAATATTAATAACTGCGACATATTTCGTGCTCTATTAAAAAAAAACAACATCAATATGCAAGTCTTTTTATGTGCAAAAACCCTAAACATAGACAAGATAATAATATACTTTTATACATAAGTAATTGTTATCGGAAGTATACACTGCTTTTAATCAAATTTCGTTAAAACCAAACGGTTATCATACATAGGTAATAACTGTAGGGGAACTCATAAGAGAATTAATAACGCGACCCTTTACAGTGTTAATCTAAGTAGGTGGAGCCGCGGTAAAACGCTAGTCAGAGAATAAAATTATCCAACATTCATACATTACGTGAAACATGTATGATGTATGTAATATAAGGTAAGTCAACATACATATACAAGAGATTCTTGGGTGGTAGCTTTAAATAAAAGGCCTTCCGGATAATCAGTTTTATTATATTTTTAAGCTTTACAGATAGCTCATGCTATTTTTGGTTTTTTTTAATTAGAGATTTTTTAACAGAGAAAAAAGTATTTGCAACAGATTACAAAGATAATAAACTATAGTCTACATAATAAACGTCAAAGACAATATTATAATATAACACCAACAGAGATAGCAACACTTATTATACTTTACTTTTACCAAGAGTATTAAATTTTATTAATTAAGTTAAAAGATATTTCGTAAATATTTTAATGTATAATTTTAATATCGTACGTTGTAATTAATTTGTATTAAGGTTGGTGGTAAATTAATGAATTGATTAATTAAAATTCCATTATAATAATCTTTAAAGTAAAATAATTAAAATTACGAGTATGATATAATTTAACTGTTAAACTTAACTAACTGTTAAACTAAATTTAAACTGTATCTTTACTTGTGAAAATTGTTGGCTTATGCATATGTCATTAATTCTATTCATCTATACATATATGTAATAAAATTGTAAATAAGACGAATCTGTACATTAAATATTATTTAAAAAATCTTATTGAAATATAAATTATTATCGATAGAGAAGCCGAACCTATAGTTTTTAGATTTTTCTGTCTGTCTGTCTGTAACCGCATCATTGACAAACCACTGGAGGGATTTTGATGAAATTTGGTATGACGATAGCTGGTTATCCGGGTCAACATATAGGATACTTTTTACTGCGGGAAAATATCTCATCTCTGAGAAATATACTAAACGTTAAAACGTAAGTAGAGACGAACCCGAACGGAGCGAGGGTGAGACGCTAGTATCTATATATAAAACAAAGTCGGGTTAATTACACCATTTATAACTTAAGTACGGCTGGACCGATTTTTATGATCTTTGATTCGTTGGATACAGAATAATTATTAAAATATCAGAAAAAGTCACGAAAAAAAATCACGTGGCTAAATCTATAAATAACTACTTATGTATATCTATTCAAAACGTAACTAGGAACGTACTCGAGCGAAGAGAGGACATATCGCTAGTATAATATAAAAACTGTATGTTTTTCCTTATAAGTAAATTAACAACTCACTGAAACATTTAATATCCAAAATGCTATAATAATTCCATCATCTGTGACCAAATATAAAGCAATCCATTATTTCGAAATGTTACAAATTTCATTATACTTTTTACCGCCGCCTTCAAACGATGTCAAAACAATATATAATACTTTGTGAAAAACAATCGCATTCTTAACAGATTTTTTTATTTTATAGATATATCCACACACTTAGCGACTTCTATTTAATTTCTCGATGTCAGGATCAGCATTCAGCATCAATATTATCTACATATAATAAAATTGTAGCTGAGCTGCATCTGTACATTGGGCATTCTTTGGAAAATCTCCTTCTCATAATCATTATTAATGAGATCAGATCGGAGGCTGCAGCTACAGTTTTTTTTTAGATTTAGTATTCTGAAACATTTCATTTGGAATATTTAAAAAAATAAATAATGAAATAAAAAATAACTAGAACCATGCATTAGTATTAATTGGTATTTTTTCACTGTATTTAACGTGTATGTGCTGGCACTAACACTAATACAGATATTATTAAAGTGTATGCTGGCATTAAATATCAACTTCATTTAAATGTGAATTATCAATTGATTGGTCAGTAACCGCACCGTGATTACACGGTATTTAGTTCAATAAGTTAAAGATCAAATCAGTAGCCGCTTAAATGTGGTTTATTCATGAATTCGTAATAGACCGCAAAACTGTCAGCATGCTGCAACCGGATCTGAAGTAAAAGTTTTGTTGGTAGTCAAACAAGTTCAAACAATTTTAGACTTAACGCTTATTGTTTATTTAAAACTAGCTATACCACCGACTTTGTTCACGTGGATTATAATAATAATGGCATAGTCATGTTACATAATCTACTACAGAGGTAATTATTATCCTATCTAGGAAAAAAGACAAAGAAATGGCATGATTATTAAATATTTCTAAATTCATCTGAAAGAACAAAATTATTATAAATGGATATTACTGGTGGTAATATCTTTTGATTAGTAAAATTTCTGCTCGAAACATAATATACGTAGGTACATAAGACAGAAAAAAATTATTGCATGAACATAATGGTAATTTTTGGATATTTTAACAAAAATGTTTGCGATTTAGCTGATCTTGCGTGAAGCAGCTGTCAGCAAAATCGAAGACGGCGTTACGTAGCATCCATCGATGTTATCGCAAATCGTACGTTGACCGGAATTTTTACAGAGTCAGTGATTTAAAAGTTAAATGTCTACATGGCACATCTACATAGTAAATCATAGTCATTTTACTCGTAGAATATGGTAGCTATATTGCTGAAATTTTGCAAGTTTATGTGTCATCGTAAACCTCCTGTAGCCAAGTTATGAAAAGTGAAACACTTAAATATAAGAATATTTTTAAGTCTACATAAACATATTGTATTGTATTCAGCTCTTTTTAACGTACCACTGCTGGGCACGGGCCTCCCTTCAGTACGAAGGGAATCAGGCCATAATCCACCACGCTGGCCAAGTGCGGGTTGGCAGACTTCACATGTCTTTTGAAAACTTTCTAGGTTCTCTCAGATATGCAGGTTTCCTCACGATGTTTTCCTCCACCGTTAAGACAAGTGGTAATCATGTTGGAAATATCAGCGGTGCGAGACTCGGGATTTGAACCCGCTTCACTCGGTTTCCCAAGCGAGCGCGTTACCACTGGGCTACCACTGCCTTTTATACACCACATAAACATATTGTAGTACCTAATTGAAAAGTCTTAAAAATTGAAAAAGATATAGGTTTCCTTTTTTGTTCAAATCAATAATACCCGAGTTTTATGCTTTTAAAATCATAAAAATTTAATCGTCGTCTTTTATTTCACGAAATAAAACAATGGTAAAAATTTCACAAGTTCAAGCGATTCTTTCGAGTTATTTATTCCATAAATTTTACACTTGCTACTGTTTCGTTCTAATGAAAATCACATTGCACTTTGTCTGGGCAGAATGACTCCTATTGGCTCACATCAATTCGCTTTTATTAGACTCTTAATTTTGTCGCTTAAAATATTTCTACACTGTTTGTTTAACTTTTACACAATTAATGTATTATGTTTAATAAATATCTAAATAGTAAATTCCATGTGATCTTATAACGAAGAATTATAAAAAATGTATCTTTGATTTAAGCTGTTTCGCTGAAAAAATCTTGAAATTAAAAACATTTTGGTTAATGTTTTTTCCATTTCATTTTAATTAGCAGTTCGAAAATAAAATACTCCAAGTCCTGTAGAAAACTGGCGAAATAAAATTATCGAGGCGTAATATTTTTAAATCTCTTTTTATTTTTATACTAGCGACTCACCCTCGCTTCGCTCGGGTTCGTCCCTAGCTTGATTCTCAAAACAAATTTTCATCCCCACTTTAACCCCTTAAGGAATGATTTCCGGAATAAAACGTATCCTATGTCTTTCCGAGGGTCTCAAACTATCTTCTTACCAAATTTCATCTAAATCGGTTCTGTAGATCCAGAGATTGCCCCCTACAACCTCACAAACTCAGAAATTCACAAATTCACAAACTTTATCTCTTTATAATATTAATATAGATAATATATTCATTTTCATTTTTTTTTTTAATCCGACCATAAAAGCTTTCATAATATTGTGAGGGATCATTTGCTTAAAGCTGGTATTTTATTTATGGTCAATGAAAAGCATTGACCATAAATAAAATACCAGTATTGTGTAACAGCATTAATGATATTTTAAGCCTTATACTGATTGTTAAAACAAAAACACAAAAGAAACATAAAAACGTTCCAATTATTGAATATAGAATACACAATTTTAAACTAACTAGATAGATTGAGCTACTGTAACTATATTATGGCAGCTACAGATATATTAAAGATAACTAATTCATCCAGAAATTGAAAGAATCTAAATCTTTATCAATTACTATAATAAATATTGAATACGATATATGTATATATGAAATATATAATATTAATATAATTATAATATATGTATATATTGTATTGATTTCCCAACCGACTTCGGCCACGGCGGCCAGTCTCAATGAAACTAGCCATTTGCGTGGGAGATATTATAGTGCAGCGCGTGTACGCGCAGACATAAGTGCACTCTCTATTCCTGTCACTCTCATAATCCGGTGGGACGACTACTCGACACGACCGTTGAGGGTTAGATCGCAGGACCGACGGCTTTACGTGCTCTCCAAGGCACGGGCATGAAAAACCGCCAACTTCCCAACTCCGGGCTTTTATCGAGGCTTCTTTACAGAAAGATCTCAATAACTAAACTTGGCCCGACCCGGGACTCGAACCCAGGACCTCTCGATGTGCAACCGTACTTGCTAGCCACTACACCACTGAGGCAGTTTGAATACGATATATCTTAATTATAGTATATTACAATTTTATTTCATACAATAATATCATGTAAAACTAAAAATTTTAGTACCACTCTTAAATTAAAACTATTGCATGATCATGCAAATTGAAAAGTAATAATCAATTAGATAGGTACTAAATAAATAGTGAATTCCATTTCTAAAGTAAGAAAATTCAAGGCTGTAAAAGAAATAAATTCTGAATTATAGTCTGAGCTTTTTCAACATTTGTGTATTTACCATTTCTTACGATATTGCCGGATAACAGACAGTTTAGTATTTTATTTGTCTAGTCTTGCCTTACTTGTGTACTAACTTTGCGTGTTATAGTGTCATTTAGATTATCTATATATACATAAAATGCTTTGTCCTGACTGACTGACTGATCGATCAACGCACAGCCTAAACCGCTGGTTGTAGAAACGTGAAATTTAGTGGACATATTCCTTATACAATGTAGGCATCCGCTAAGAAAGGATTTTTCGAAATTTATCCCCTAAGGGGGTAAAATATGGGATAAAAGATTGTATGAAACTTTGTTATTCTTAACGCGAAATGCACGAAAAGTGGTATTTAGCTTTAAGATGAAAAATAAGAAATATTTGTATTAGATTTTTATCGAAATTCATCCCTTAAAAGGGTAAAAAGGGGCGATGAAGTTTATATGGGCAAACAATTATTTATGATCAGAATTACTTGAAACTTAGTATTAATGCTCTTCAATACAATTAAATAAATACGTATGTTAGCATTTTTTGAAATTCATCCCATAAGGCTGTCAAATAGGGGATGAAAGTTTGTATGAAACTCTGTAATTGATGCACGGAAAATGGTATTTAACTTTAGAATGAAAACTAAAACAATACAAATATCATTTTTTTCGAAATTCATCCCTTAAAAGGATAAAAGGGGATTGTGCTGTTTCTATAAGGAAAAAAATCTTTATGATCAGAATTACTTAAAACTTGGTATTATTATTGCTCTTGAATACAATTAAATAAACATGGATTGTAGATTTTTTAAAATTCAGCCCCTAAGTGGGTAAAACTGGGCGGTGAAGTTTGAGTTGTTGAATGTATTTAAATAGAGTAACATGGCTCAAGTGTGGGATATAAAGTAGAGTAAATTTATTTACAGAATATACGCTTAACATCTTATACTCGTACATATTTTTGCAAGTAATAAAGTATGTATTGCGAAAAGTTTATGTTTTTCGCAGTTTGATCGCGGGCGAAGCCGCGGGTTCTGCTAGTAATATATAAAAAAAAACTATTATTTTATGCTTTAGTTAAAAATAAAAATAGCTAAGTTCAATATATTTTATTATAAATAAATAAATACGGGTAGTAAAATATATTTCCAGTATGCACTATAGTTTATAAATTTCTACAACCAATTACAAAATAATCGTTAAGTTAATAGAGCTTTGAATATGAAAATTGAATTTAAAGCCGACTAAAGTGTCGCATCAGATTTAATATGGAGCTTAGAAGGCAACGAGAAAAAGCGACTGGACGAAGTTATCAGCGAACGGTTTTAATTGATCAGCAACTCTAATTCTTTCTCGCTTCGCTTGGGTGGAATGCGCTTAAGTGCATTTTATATATATATAATACTAGCGACTCACGCTCGCTTCGCTCGCGGTCGTACCTAGGGGTACGTTTTCACGGTAACTACAACACGAATAAACTATAATATATATGTACATATGTACATAGGTATAGAAAAATAAATAACTACTTTAAAAATAAAAAAATATACATATATCCCTTACTTGAGAAATGATTCCCCATACAAATTTTAATTTCCCTTTTCCCCCATTAAGGGATAATTTCCGAGATAAAAACTATCCTATGTCCTTCCCAGGGTCTCAAACTATCTCTATACTGAACATCATCTAAATTGGCAGACAGCAGAGATACTTTCGCATTTATATATTATTAGTAAGTATAGTATGGAGTATGGATATGGATATGGATGACATGCAGCGAGTGACACCTTTTGGAAAATTTTATTACTAACAGTACTCCTGTATTACTACAGGTGATAGTGTATCATTCCGTTGTTTTAGGGTGAAGGATTACCAAATATCCACACACGATTTGCTTATTAATATCTAAAATATAAAACTCGAACACTGATAGTTTTATGCTCATACAACAAACGAAATAGGGGACGAGTTTTATAAATCCATCTCCTAAAGCTAAATTGAAAACGACGGCTACAATAGAAGTTCATCCTTTATGAAGTCAGAAATATGGAAATTCACGTTTCAGTTTCCGGTCATATTGTCAATGAGAAATCCGAACGAACTTACATAATTCATATTTTTCTGTACATTTCAAACTTTACAGTATAATTTCTATACATTCCAGTCTTTGATTTTATAATACTACGTGCTAATGCTTAGTTAGCCTCATTTATGAGTTAGAGACTAGTTTTAGATAGATACGATTATACTAATAACAACATTATTGCTGTGACATATGCAACAGCCACAATTAAGCCCCGGATATTATCCTCTGGGACTTAAGCAATAGATCGAGTTGAGCTGAGTTTAGCTATCATAAGTCAAGCAATAATGTTGTGTATTTAAATTAAAACATACAACTGAATACATCCGTAACTAATATAGATGAATAACTACACTTATCTCTTAATTGAACTCAAAATTCAATGTTTATTTTGCTTATAAGTAAAGAAAATGTTAGTAAATAAACTCACTAATGTTATTTTTAAATACAAACCCTTACGATTAAATAATGTAATACGTATTTAATGTATACGTATGTAAAACATCATATTATATTATATACTCGTATATACATAACACAAATTCATATTCTTAAAATTATCAATCCATAGGTATTGAAGACTCGCCTTCATATTATTTTTTTTAGTAGAGCTGATCTAAAAATCTTAAAACAATATTTACTTATTCATTTAGTTAAACGTATTCAAAACGATCTTATTATCTATCTTAAAACTAAAAGATCAACTGTCATGCCCAAGATTTCTCTTCACTGAGCAATTTATTCGAGTGCAATACATCCTTTGGAATGTGCGACCCGGGGAATGGTTTCGAGGCGATGGTATGGAAAAGGATGTACTAATTTACTTTTGCGTACACGTAAAACATTAACAATCTTATTGTTAGGGGAATAGAATTCAATTTTTATTAAATTTTATATTTGACTATCTAGTTAAGTTGGTTTCGTAGTCATTGAAATATGTCGTTCATAGGGTCGACGCTACCATCAAAATATTTTGACAAATACTTTGTCAGTGACATAGATAGCAATTTAAAACATAACTATACTTGAAAATCATTCACACATTTAATAAGCTGTTAATTGGATGAGACTTCATTTTAATAAAATATTTTAAATATATATTTTATATTCTCTTTAAAGAAAAACTCTTTTTAAATTAGCAGAATCATAATTACTAGAACCGAATATAAATATTATTAAGTTTCATGGAGGTTTATTTTTAAACATATTAATGTTAGTTTGGATTTTAATATTACCACATAATAATGTCAGGTAAAACCGAGATAAGGTATGACCCAGTTGTATATTTTATTTTTATTTTAATAAAATTAGCATTTACTGACAGAACAAGAAGAGGTCAAGACATGAAGGCCAAATGTTAAACAAAATATAAATATTTTATACATTTTGACAACTTTAATATTTAGTTGAGGATTTTTTATACCATGGGTTTCTTTGGGTTAATATAAGTTTGACTCTTTAGTTCTTAGAGTTAATGTCTGTTTGTTAAATCGCGCTTCACTTTTTAATTTTTTGTTATATTATAATTATAACTTACAGTAAATGTTTTAATCAATTCTCGGTCAACCATAGCTTTCATTTCATGTTAATATCAAATGGTACTGAAAAAATATATAATACGAGTAGAATAAATAATCGTAATCTACTTATTATTATAAATGCGAATGTTTGTGAGGATGTATGGACGTCTGGATGTATATATGTATGGATGTTTGTTACTCTTTTACGCAAAAACTACTGAATGGATTTTAATAAAACTTTACAAAAACAATAAAGCTCATACGTATATCAGAATAACACGAAGCGCGGGTGAGAAGCGAGGCAAAGTGAGGGTGAGCCGCTAGTAAATAAAAAATATAAGAAACATAGATATATTTACTTAACTCTCACAGCCCGTTAGAATTAAAGTCAGATACTATGGTAGAGATAGCGCTGAATAAATCTCTGAAGCAAGAAGGCGATACGGGATGCTATTGGAAAGTTCTTCATAGAAAAATAAGGAAAGACAGATAAATAAAGTTAATTATTTTCATGATTCAACGTTTAAATATTACAATTAATTTAATTATTGTTTGTATTTTTTATTATTGTGTTGTAGAGTTCATATTGTAGGTTTCCAAACCAAACCGCATCACTGTGATTAGGAAACAATTTATTCAAAAATAACAGTAATCTGTAACCACAAAGCTCAGCCAGCCAATAACAGCTGTGACCGCAAGCCTGAGTGTGCCAGCTGCAAAACTTTAAAAAAATAGCTAACTTCATATCAGTTTGAGTATTTACATTAACCTTCATAGTTCTGATTACAGTATAAGAGTATTTGTTTTATTTATTTTTTAATATTAAAGGAAGCACTTAAAGCTAAAGATTAATATTTTTTTAAATGTTCAAAATGCTTAACCATTTTTGAAATAATCGCTGTTATAACTAATAGACAAATATATTAAACTCCTCCTTGTTCCACTATGGTTCGTCCGTCCCTAGTTACTTTTAAACGTTTAGTATAGATGTCTCAGAGATGAAATATATTCCCGCAGTAAAAAGTATCCTTTATGTTGACCTGGATACCCAGCTATATCTATCATACCAAATTTCATCAAAATCTGTCCTGTAGTTTTCTCGTGTGTCACAGACAGACAGATATACAAAAATTATAATAACTATAGATTCGGCATTTGTATCGATAATAATGACTATTTCAATAGGATTTCTCTAAAAATATTGAGTGTACAGATTGGACTCAGTTAGAATTTTATTATATGTATAGATCATTACAAAATTAAATACCATAGAATAGATTACTTTTAAAATATGTGTAAACTTGTATTTCTTAGACACGCTGTAAAAGTTAAATTAGAACCATTTCAAAATACTTTTAAAGTCGTTTACATAAAATGGCGCACATAAAAATACTGTGCACGAGGGTATCTTTAATCTGTTCAGCGAGTTTACACAACTCAATATAAATGCAGGTACATGATGTTAAAACTTTTCCTTTGTTTTCTTTGAAAGATAGTTTTTTTTTTTATCTTAAGTTTATTTTCTAGAAGTATAACTTACTTATAATTTGTTATATTAGTAGAAAAGAATAAAAAAACTAATAAATACACGCTTATATATCGAACTAGCAACTCACCCTTGCTTCGCTCGGGTTCGTCTCTAGGTTGCATCCCCATACAAACTTTCACTCCCTTAATGGATGATTTCCAGGATAAAAACTATTCTATGTCCTTTCCAGGGTCTCATACTATCTCCTTATCAAATTTCATCTAAATCGGTTCAGTAGTTTCGGGGCCTATTCGATACAAACAAACAAAAAAACAATTTTTTCTTCTTTATAATATTAGAATAGATAGATAAAAGAATCTGTGTATCTGATTAACTTATTTTATTTTGATAACAATCGGTTTGATTTCCTAATAATAATATTTTTTTATACTACTAACTAGGCATATGCGCCTATTTTTAGATGAATAAATGTACATATACCGTGGTGGATTTACCAGCAGGCTGAATAGGCTTAAGCCCTCGGTGGCAAATTTTAGAGGCGGCAAGTTTAGGGCAGATCATTTTTAAGCCTCTTGCAGAAATTATAAAGACTTCTGTAACAATTCGGAACACAATTGGTTGGCTCGGAAATATACCCAGAAACTATTTTTTGTGTAATTTCAACCAACTGACAATTATAGAGGAAAGGGCGGTAAAATTTAACTGCTTATACTTGTAAAGTGCGTAAATCCGCCACTATCTGTCTGAATGTGTATGTCCATTCTATACACATTTATTAATCTAAAAATATCAGTCTTAAATTTTACTTCTGTCCCAGTAAGAAATGCATTGTAAAACCGTGACCTGAGACACGGGTTTTTAACCTAACTCAGGTAGGTTCCAAATCAAATATCGGGGCTACTTCATATGTTAATTATTTATATTATGTAACTTTGTAAAAACTATGTGAATAAAATTATTATTATTATATATTTTCTTTCAATGAAATTTTCGAGAAAATCAAAATCTGTTGATTTTTAAGAGAATTTCGGTTATTATAAAAGAATGTAAGTAGGAATATCTTATGTTGTATCCATATAGTATACATTTTCATGTGCTAAGATTAAACTATGAGTTTAAGGAAATCTAATACTCTATTAAAACGGTGTTTATTCTATTTAATGAATACAATAATTCTTTTTTTCATGTTGTCCAGGGCATGCCTGTTCGCATGGCTGCACAGTACTACATAGGCACAGACACAGGCACAGTAAAGGCATAACTGCGTAAGCATACTTTAGCGTGTAGGTATACTTTAAGACATTGTAGATTGATGTATTCAAAATCAACCTTAATTACTAATATTAATTAAAAATGTGAAAGTTTAGACGGGTATTTGGCAGTTCGTTACTCAATTACGCCAAAACGTCAGAATGGATCTGGATGAAATTTGGCACAGGGATAGATTATAGTCTGGAAAAGTACATAGGCTTCATCCCGGAATAATGTACAGTTCCCGTAAGATAGATTTATTTTTGTCCTTCCTGAACTCGAGTGAAGTGAGGATGAGCAAATTATTATATATTAAAGGAAATGGAAGGTTTTTAGGTACCAAAAATAAGTATCTAAGTGCTTCAAAGATATAAACACAGTTCAATATTATACTGAGACACCGAGTGCATAATGTCGTATGCCTAAGTTTTATAAATTAAAAAAGTTATTTTTGTTTATTTGTTTAACCGCGCTAATCTCTGGGATTAACAGATATATTGGATATTTTAAAGCATATTAATTGAGATTTAAGATGGTAGGGCAGAATATATACTAATATCACGTGCATACAACATATACATACAATAACATATATTTGACGATACGTTTGGCTCAGTTTGTAGTGCTACTTGTCCTACTTGCTGTGCCAGCGGTCGCGGGCTCGAACCCGCTGGGGGCATTCATTTGTGTTATGATCACGAATGTTTGAACTCCAGTCACGGGTGTTTATATTTATAATATGTATATATTTAAAGTTATATATGTGTAGTGTATCAACTATCTGATATCCACAACGCAGGCCTCGTAGCTCACCCTGGAACTAGATGGTGTCGTGTGTTAATGCCCCAACATATTTATTTATTTATCATTAACCGATGACCCTTGTGAGTGGAGCAATTATACAAAAATAAACAACACGGGTGGAGCTACGGTCAATACTACATAAAGTCAAAGCGGCATAAAAAAAGATTTTAAAGCGTACATCATTAAATATCTCAGTTGCTGACGGAGAAAAAACAGTAACTATTCATTTACTTTTCACTTGTAATATTCAAAATCAAAATAAAGATATTAATTAAATTTATTTTAGTCACAGAGAAATACATTATCAGTACTAAAAACAACTTATTTAACGATATTTGTTGTATTTCATTGTAGCTTAATGTAGTAAAACCAAAAATGATAACATAGGTAATAAATGAGAGGTACAAAGTTAAACAAAACATACGTTGTAGTACTTTGTTATTTTTGAACATCCTGAGAAACTTAGTGTGGTAGTTAAGCATACAAAATATATACGAATATGTAAGATAACAATTATTTAAAGTTTGATTTTGGACGTAAATATCTTTTGTGAGGTTCCATTCGAGGTCTGAGTTAAATATTATTGGGTTTCAATTCAATTCAATTCTTTAATTAATAGCTTTAATGCGTGCCATTACTTGTTCTCTCTCAAAAATATCTTAGTAGCATCGCAGATTAGTAAGATAAGTAAGGGGTATGCATGGGGCCTCAAAAGATACATAAACTTGTCAACTGTCCGTACTTGTACCATCGGAAGCTGGTCCTAAACTTGCCATAATTTGAGAGTTAGAGAAAGAGAACACTTGCAATTTCGCAAAATATAATTATAGTGTTATAATAAATATCTTAAGCGTAGGTAAAATCAAACTATGAAAATAAAGTACTTTGTAAAGCAATTTATTTCATCTATATAAACATGACCTATGATTAAAATGAAACCAAACAATCGTATTGCTTAACACTCTTCCCTTTCCCAGTTTTTTAAAATTGACAATGTTTTTTGGGACATAAGTAACACCAAAAAGTTCGTAGATATATATATATATATATATATATATATACAGGGTGGATTTTTGAGACGGGACAGTAAGGTACCTTAACTGTTATAGTTACAGGAAAACGTTCCTAGGAGACCATCCATAACTTTTTGAGATATTCTGAACTGCATTCACAGATTTTGGAAAAAATGTACAGTCATCGAGAAAAATGATAAAATACCAAAAAAAAATTTTTTATGTTTTTTATTGCCCTTACTGTCCCGTCTCAAAAATCCACCCTGTTATATACTTAGTTTACTTAGATATAGTATCCTCATTCATGTAAATTCAAATCAGGATGACACGTCTGGCTTAGTTTGTACTTGCTGTGCCAATGATCGCAGGTTCGAGTGCCACTGGGGGCATTCATTTGTGGGTTGAGCACTAATGTTTGTATTCTAATCATGGGTGTTTATATTTATGATATATATGTATTTAAAGTTATATATATGTAGTGTATCAACTATCTAGTATCCATAGCGCAAGCCTCGTAGCTTACCATGGAACTAGATGGTGTTGTGTGTTAATGTCTTAACATGTTTATTTATATTTATAATTAACCATTTTGTTAAATGAAAAATAAGCTTTTTAAACTAATCTATTTTTAAAGAGTAACTTTCAACAAAATACACATTTAACAAGCAAAGAAGCAATCTAATATTATTCTTATTGCTGCATATTAACCAGCTCAATAGTTTAATATGTGGTTTTAGTTTTTAACGTTCGCTTTGTGACAATTAACCGTTTTGATAGAGAGACATAAAAATCCAGTTTTATAGACCCATTATAGTATCTCGTCGTAATAAATAGATGTTTTGACTGTTAGTTTTTCTAAAATAGTGCGGAAAATTATTGATACTAAAATTTTACTATAGAATATAATGATATACAATAGGAATTATAAATCTAGCGATTTAAAATATTTAGGAAATATTACATATAATGTGACGACATGGTTTTTTACCGTAAAAAAAGATAAAATTATACAGTTTTTTATGTCACACAATATTATGCTATGTACATTGTACACACTACACTAGCAGAATCTCACCGCGCGAATATTGATCGAGGCTTCACTTCATTTTTATCAAATTTATGTATGACTTCCACGTAAACGAAAAAAATATGAGAATAAATTTCTGAAAATAATCTAAGTACTATTTTACCTCCGGTTTATAATAAAATATATAGTTGAATATGAGGAAATGGAAAAATGAACAACGAAAAGTAGATTAGTTATTTTTAATAATCTAAAGTGTTATACATAAATGATCTTATATAATATTAATGTAAAAAAATATTTTACAAAGATTCTTTACATTTTTACGACCTTTACGGCCTTTAGTATTGCATAAGCTACTAATAATAGAAGAACGCATAAAGTGGCGGTATGGTCAAAAACTCTCATGCGTTTGCTCTTCACACAAAATGTCCCCATAACATTGATTTTTCTTTTGGGATTTTCTATTTGAACCAATTATTATCAGACAGGTTTTTAGAAAAAACATAAAACATCAATTGACATGGTTCTCGGCAAAAGTGTAAAAGGTCGTTTTTAATTATTTAACATCGCACTTGAACTTGGCTAACTTTAACTACAGTAAGGACAGTAAAATGTTAAAAGCATCCAAGACATTAATTAAAATATCTTGACGAGGTAGTAGTCTAGAACGTTTTACTTAAAGCTGAACATTTTCATAGTTTCTCCTATAGTTAATTGTTAATTAATGCTACAAAATTGTAAGGGAAAGCTTAGTAAAGCCTTTTGACATCATCGATTGTTCCCTATAATTTTCAGATACCGCGAAGTTCAAAGTGAATGGAATTCTCGTTAAATTACAGCAAGTTACTAAAATTAATTTATACTACTACTAGGAGTTTTAATATAAGAAGAGAGGTAAAAATATTTTTAAACTAGCGACTCACCCACGCTCCCCTCGGATTCGTCCATAGGTACGTTTTAACTGTTAGTATAGTTTTATCAGAGATGAAATATTTTCCCGCAGTAAAAAGTATCCTATATGCTGACCCGGATAACAAGCTATCATCTTACCAAATTTTATCAAAATCTGACTCAGATTTAACTCAGTTAGAATTTTATTATCTGTATTAATAAATGAATTTTCGTATACTGTATGGATAATCACACACAAAGTCTTACTGCAGTATAAAAATCTATACAGTAGGCAATCGCCATTATTTTAATGGAAATGTTGTTATATGCAAAGGTGATCAAAAATACCAAGTTACATCGGCGTCTTTTGTTACTTACTTTATATTATAGAGCCATCTCGTGTTAAGTTGCAAGTATGATATATTGCATTATACTGAAATGGATCAAAGTTAATTTGTTTCACTATAGTGAAATTGAATGTGTGCGTTATCAGCGCACATTCGAGCATGCTTATGACGTATGAGTGAAATTTGCCTAAATTTGACGAGCCGTCTTAGGCGTAAACGCTCTTAGCATCGATTATCTGTACAGACTGCCAACAGACAGTTGTTTATTACTTTGTCAAGGTCAAACTAAATTCATGATAACACTTAGCGCAAACATTATAGTGACTGACAAATGCTAAATGTGTTGCTAAGCATAAAACTAGAAAACAGCTGGACCAATTCGGCCATTTTTTTTCAAAAGTCCGAGGAAGGTTTTTATAGAGAATTAAAAAAAATAAAAACCGACTTCCTGGCACTGAAAAGTAAAAAATAACTAAACAGAGGTTTTCATTTAAAATAGATACCTAATCAGATATTTTCGAAGTCGGTGTGCTTTGATTTGTATTGGCTGGCACCGACTTCGAAAATATCTGATTAGGTATCTATTTTAAATGAAAACCTCTGTTTAGTTATTTTTTACTTTTCAGTGCCAGGAAGTCGGTTTTTATTTTTTTTAAAAAAGTTTTTATTTTTCCATTTTTAGTGTAGACGTAATAAGCAAGTAATTTGTAAGAAGCAAGATTTTTAATAAAAACACAATATTCGATTAAGCCATTTATTTAAAAACCGCTTGACCGATTTCGATAAAACTTATATGGGACCACCGGGGAAGAATACTCTTTGAAACAAAAAAAAAATTTTCCAAATCGGTTCAGCCGTCTTCGAGAAATCCGTGAACATACAAAAACATAATATTCGATTAAGCCATTTATTTAAAAACCGCTTGACCGATTTCGATAAAATTTATATGGGACCACCGGGGAAGAATACTCTTTGAAACAAAAAAAAATTTCCAAATCGGTTCAGCCGTCTTCGAGAAATCCGTGAACATACATAAAAAAAAAAAAAAAAAAAAAAAAAAAAAAAAAGATTCCGACGAATTGAGAACCTCCTCCTTTTTGGAAGTCGGTTAAAAATAGTAACAGAGTGACGAATTGGCGTGATTATAGTATATAGGAGATAGTTGGAGGGCTGGAGAATGACATTGGTTTTTTTTTACCACAGGAGATTATCTCATTTCCACAGGAAAACACGTAATAATACAACCCAGAACAATTCATCTAAAATATAATAATGTCCTCCTGACCGATCCTGATGGATAAGATTGGCCACGGTGGCCAATTTTATTGAGATTAGCCAATTGCGCAGGAGATATTATAGTGCACAAATGTACGCGCAGATACAAGTGCACTCTCTATTCCTGTCACTCTCATACTCCGGTGGGACGACTATTCGACACGACCGTTGAGACTTAAGGCGCAGGACCGACCGACGGCTTTACGTACTCTCTAAGGCAGGGGGGTGAAACACCGCCAACTTCCCAACTCCGGGCTGTTACTGAGACTTACTATACGGAAAGACTCAATAACTAAACTTGACCCGACCCGGGACTCGAACCTAGGACCTAAGGGTGTGCATGCTAGCCACTACACCACCGAGGCAGTTGGCAAGTATCTAAAATATAATTATATTATTATATAGTCTATCTATTCCATACTAACTGTTAAACGTTAAACGAATCCGAGCGAACCGAGGGTGAGTCGTTATTAAGTTAAATAATTATTATATATAAAATGTTTAAGTTAATATACAATCCAAATTTTAATAACTTAAATACTCACAGTCAAAAAATATATATTTATGATTTACTAGCGACTCGCCCTCGTTCCTCTCGGGTTCGTCTCTACTTACATTTTAGCGTTTAGTACAGACTTCTCAGAGACGAAATATTTTCCAGCAGTAAAAAATATCCTATATGTTGACTTGGATGATCAGTTATAATCATACCAAATTTTATCAAAATTTGTCCAGTGGTTTTTCCGTGATGCGGTAACAGACAGACAGACAGATAGATAATAAAGTCTAGTTCAATAAGATTTTCCAAAAAATATTTAATGTACAGATTCGACTTAGTTACAATTTTATTATATGTATGGATTAGTTATATTCTAATTTTCAACTAATTAGTTCATCTATTCAACGAACATGTGATTATTTTGAATGCATTTTATAAGCTTTATTGTATAATTACATGACTTGCGTTTGATTGGCTAAATTTGTTTATGAAAGTTTTAACTAAATCTCACATATACATAATATTAGTTGCTTGCTGCCAAGTACTTAGTACACATTTTTTCGACACCCACACAATACGACACGACGACACATTTGGCTTAGTTTGTAGTGAGTAGTGACCCTACTTGCTGTGCCAGCGGTCACGGGTTCGAGTCCCGCTGGGGGCATGCATTTGTGTGATGACCACGAATGTTTGTACTCCAGTCATAGGTGTCTATAATTATATGTATGTATTTAAAGTTATATATGTGTAGTGTATCAATTATCTGGTATCCATAACACAAGTCTCGTAGCTTACCATGGAACTGGATGGTGCTGTGTGTTAATGTCCTAACATATTTATTTATAATATGAAAAGCCGCTACGTCTATTCTATAAATAAAAAATAATCAAAAATTAATAGTAGTACAGCATAACATCCTGCATTCCTATAGCTTATTTGCATGAAAATAAATTTTATTTATACATTCTAAAGATCCAGTTCAGGCAATAACGATTAATGGTTTGGCATGTGCACTTTGCATATCAAAATATAATACTCAGACTCGCGTTCGGGAAATAGGCCAATCTTAATGCATTTTCGATGCAGGGCTGATAGCATCCATTTAAGTTATATTTATGTGTCATATGCATTTGGATATTGGAACATACAAAATATTTGAAATACTATAACTACTGGTTAGTAGAAGCGATTTTATGTAGAAGTTGCTAAAGTGTGGGTTAAAATAAAGAAAAATAAGAAATTAAATAATACTTTCTTAGATATATGGGAATATTTGAAAATTTTAATATTACTATCTTTTCGGATTTTTACGTGGATTTGTTTGTCTGTAACAACTATATAATGCCTTTAAGACATCTAAAATCTTAGTCTCTCCCAGTGACAATGATTGCTGTAAAGCATTCGAAACGTCGGGAACTAAAAGTCAAAATCCACGAAAAAATCCGAAAAGATTTATTTAAAGAATTAAAAAAGTAATAACAAATGTGATTTATAATTTCAAAGTAAGTCATCATCATCATCATTATCGCCATAGTTCATTTTAGAGGAAAGATATAGGTCTCACATTGCACTCTTTATAAGTTCGTTATATTATTATGAGAATTAACTTCTCTATATTACTTGTGCAATAATTTCTTTGTAATAGTATTAATATAAATACATTTCATTCAGCTCTTTTTAACGTCCCACTGCTGGGCATGGGCCTCCCTTCAATACGAGGGGGATCAGGCCATAGTCCACCACGCTGGTCAAGTGCGGGTTGGCGGACATCTCATGTCTTTCTAAAACTTGCTAAGTTCTCTCATATATGCTGGTTTTCTCTCGAGGTTTTCGTAAAACAAGTGATAATGATGTTGAAAATAATTCGCATATGTAAATACCACAGTTGCGACCCGGGATTTAAATCCGCTTCACTCGAATTCCCAAGCGAGCGCTTTAATAAATGCTTTATACATATTATTTTATCCTATTGCGATGTCCTGTATATTATGTTACTTAGTCAAGTCCACGTATTTGTTCGTACTTTTGTCATAGATAGTTTACTCGAAGACTTTGTTGACTGAAATTTGGAAGACCCACGAATCTTATGTCCATCAATCATAATCAATCCAAAAATAAAAAAAAAATAAAATAAAAATGAACCTTCATTCATGTAAAAAATAGGGGTAAAACAATTTTGTACACATTAGGTTGTTGGTAACTTTAGACAGGTCTAAAATAAACGTTATTAAACGACCCCTTTATTGAAGGCAATTAACGATGACACCTCTAAAATTATAGTAAACATTGAGTCCATATAAACGTTTCCTTTTTTCTAAAAAACCATACTTCGAGGGTGACCACATAACATTAATAAAAAAAATTATCACACACTGATATGGGTGGTATTTTGAACATTTTAGTATAAAAAATATTTACTAACTTTTATATATGAAAACTAAACTAACCTACATCTAGCGTCAAAAATAGAATATCATTCAACAAATCATGAGATGAGATGGGGCAGTGGTAGCCCAGTGGTGACGCGCTCGCTTGGGAAACCGAGTGAAGCAGGTTCAAATCCCGGGTCTCGCACCTCTGATATTTTCACGTGCGAATCATTTCTAACATGATTACCACTTGCCTTACGGTAAAGGAAAAACATCGTGAGGACACCTGCATGTCTGAGAGAAACTAGCAAATTTCCGAAAGATATGTGAAGTCCGCCAACCCGCACTTGGCCAGCGTGGTGGACTATAACCTGATTCCCGTATTGAAGAGAGACCCGTGCCCAGCAGTGGGACGTTAAAAAGGGACTGAATACAACAAATTATTAGACAAAACATGTTCTAAAAGCGTATTTCAAAGACAACTTTAAAGTGTTATAGAAGGCTCGTTAAACTTTATACATGCGGGTAATTAGCTTACATAATAATCTTTCAAATTATTTCATACGGAGTAATCTTGATGCTATCGCAATCGGAAGCTGGAATTAGATTTTGGGAATCGATCTCGCTCCCTGAAGGAGGATAAATAAAAGGTGAAAGATATTTTTACCTCTTCTCACATTTCAAATTACATGCCCTTGAGACTAAAATAATCAAAATTGGAAAATGTTATTGAATATTCGATAACGCTTAGGAATTTGTGTACGCCTTTATTAGTAATTAATTACTTTGCTTATTAAGAAGCTTTTTAATTGAAATTTGATTTTAAAATTTCCTTTTATTTATATTAACGTTTAGTACAGTTTTCTCAGAGATGAGATATAACCAGCTATCATCATACCAGATTACATCAAAATCCTTCCAGTGGTTTTTCCGTGATGTGGTCACAGACAGACAGACAGAACAAAATTCTAAAAAACTATAGATTCGACCTCTATATCGATAATAATGTTTATTTCAATAAAATTTTCCAAAAAAAAATCTAATGTACAGATTCGGCTTAGTGACATTTTTAATTTTTATTATATGTCGTAGATGAAAGTATATTTTTGTAAAATTGTAATAACAAGCCATAATGTAACGGAACACATATTCGTAACGAAAGAAATTACAGATATGACAGACGAAAACTTTTCAATTTCTATAAGCATAAAATGAATATCAAATATTGTGAAAAAGCTCATACAAAACCGAGCGAAGAAATTTTTCCTTGATATAAAAACCCATCGCTGTAAAAGGGTATTACAAGTAATTGCCTTACTTTGTACGAAATAGAAAACTAGTAGAATTCGAGATTAAAGTAAACGCAAAATATTTTCCAGCCACGTACGATTAAATTAGTTTTCTGATCAAACCCCTTTTTAAAGACTAAATACGTATGAGTAAGCAGGTGTTGTACTGAAAATATAAAAGTATCTATATATTAATACGTGAAGTAAAGAAACTTTGTACCCCTTTTTACGAAAATTGCGCGGACGATAGAGAAGGAGTGCAGAATGCTAATTTTTTTTTTAATTATGCATAAAAATACATTAAATCAATAAAAAAAACATTACACACACTACCATGTATTTGACACACACACGCATAGTATATACTCTTTTGTTTATACTTGCTTATATTATATAGGTTAATTAAAACATGGCTTAAAAAAAATTTACCTTTGCTATCATACCAAACAAATGTTATTTTTGTACACTTATTGTTTTAACTCTATAGATATAATACAACTATAATTATATATTGAATCCTGTCATATGGAAAGAACTCTGCGAGAAAGATTATCTAATGTAAGAGTAAGTCAGGTGGAAAATAGCCAATATTCAAATAAGCCGCATTCGTCTCCATCACATGCATTATTCAATAAACCATCTCAATGCACTTTTATATTCACTTTGTTGAAGGGATTGACGGGCAAAATTTTCTTCAGCGTGATAAAAATTGATTCACGTCTGCTATTTCCTTTATAATTGTCTTACGACCGGCATCTATGTTCATATTTATTCAGCATCACTATATTCATACTCAAATAAAAAAAAAATGTTATCTTACTTCTTGCTACTATATAAATGCGAAAGTTTGGATGAATGGATGTTTGTTTGTTACTCAATCACGCCAGAACGGCTGAACGGATCTGGATGAAATTTGGCACAGAAATAGATTAGTAATAGGTACATAGGTTACTTTTTATCTAGGAAAAATGCACGGTTCCCGTGAAATAGATTTGTTTTTATTTTTCACTTCCCAAGCGAAGCGGGGGCAAATAGCTAGTATTTATATAAGGTTATTGCAAAATTTCCAACTAATTAATTTGTATATTATATAGATTTAAATTATCAACACAAAAAGACAGTATTAAATCAATTGTTTTAATTTATTTTATCATAGCATAATGACAGTAATTGGTGTTCAATTTGACACCACAAACAGATTTATTTGATTTTTATAATCTGATTTGGCACATATGTAGAATAAATTGTAATATGGCTAATTAATACGACGACTGAAATGGCGCGTTATGGTACTACATCAGTATGTTAGGTCACAAATTCGATAGATTCTGTTATTATGAACTAAGTTTCTATAATATTTCTTCTATAAAGAATTTTTAAAGCAGAAAAACTGATTTTGTTTTGTAGTATATTGTAGTTTTGTCTATTACAAGATAACTTCAGCGACACAGAACTGAATTTGATAATTTATGTATAAAATAAATTACCTATCATGAGGCCTCATGTAAAAAAGCATACTTTCTTACATAAGAATTACTTTCAAAGTGTATTTTTTTATGTTCATAATTTACTTTATTTCAGAACTTATAAATGTACAATGGCAGCATTCTTTCTCCTAAACCCTATATAGATCCTCCTATCTCCTAGCATCTATCATGCTTACGAACTATTAAACATCTACTAAATTACAACTGTTGCAAATGAGATATTAAGCTGGCTCCTTATTATTTGAGAATTGAAATAGTTTAACCTAGTTCAAAATAAGTTTGTAGAAATTATTTGTGAATATTTTTATAAGTTTTAATTGTGACAGACGTGCATGCATACATATGTATACATGTACATATATATACATGTACATATGTATGGTAGACTGAATGTATAAATAAACTATTCTGTGTTAAATAATCGGTTACAAAAACGATTTTATTGTATTACAAAAAAAAATGTTTCTACCTTACGTTAAATAAAATAAAGTCAAAATGAATACAAATATCTCTTTCAGTTAGGTACACAATTCAATTATTTTTTTTGGTTAATGGCAAAGAAATCTCTTGAGAAGATTAATTTTTGCCAACGTATAAATCGCATAATAAACACGGGTGTTTTAGTTCTATAGCTTTTTCTTGGATTCCGGTTAGATTAGTTTTCTCATATAAGCAGGTTTCAAGACGACATAGGATCCAAAGCAAGTCCACACGACAAGTTGCTTGACACTTGATGCAAGTTCGACTTTAAAGACTTATTCACTTCACTACTCCTTAGAACGGATTTGTAAACGAAAATGTATTAAATAATAAATTTAAAACGTTAAAACAGATCGACCATGCTTTCCGTTCAAGTACCCTCCTCGGAGTCTTTCCAATTCAATTTTAAATTATCTTTAAAACAAGCGATTCACCCTCGCTTCGCTTCGGGTTCATCCCTAGACAAAAACAAATCTATCCCACAGGAACCGTACGCTTTTCCGGGATGATATATAGCCTATAGCCTTCCTCAGTTAACGAGCTATCTAATGCAAAAAGAATTTTTGAAATCGAATTAGTAGTTCCTGAGATTAACGCGTTCAACCAAACAAACAAACAAACAAACAAACTCTTCAGCTTTATAATATTAAGTATAGATATGCGGGCAAAAGTGATATTTAAATGAATTCATCCACAGTAGATAACCCTTAGCAATTTACCGCCACTTAAAACGTATAATGGAACAATGTAATGGATAGAATCGCATCCACATCACTCACAGTACCCGTAATTCGTTTTATAGTATTGAATGGGTAACTGAAGTAAATATACTGTATACATAGTATGTATATATGCTACCTATATATTATACCCTCGTCTCACTCGGGTTCACCTCTAAAAAAAAACAAATTTATCCCACGGGAACCGTACAATTTTTCGGGGTGAAAAATCACCTATATGCTATTCCAAACTATAATCTATCTTTGTGGCAAATTTCATCTAGATCCGTTCATCCGTTTTGGCGTGATTGAGTAACAAACATCCAAACATCCATCTAAACTTTCACATTTACAATATCAGTAAGATTTAAACTTTTCCCATAGATACCAGGAATCATCTCCTATTGTAATGCATTGAGAGATATTTTTTTCAAAAACGAAGAAAAATTCTTTATTTCATTCAAAAGGCAATGATATGAAATTTCATAAAGCACATGTGTTTTTATATCAACAAGGACAGAAAGTTAAGAGATTTCGTTATGTGGTATACAAAAAATGGGCACAATGCTTTATTTAAACGACGGCAAAATTATGCTTTTACGCATACCACCTGCATACGTACAGATGGTTATGTGGGACCCGGCCAAAACCCACAGGAGCCAACTCCGTCATAATGAGGCGTCTACTAGCAACTAGTACATACAAGTGTACATACAATATATGTATGTATATATATATATCTGAGGTTGTCGGCAGTTCGGAAAAAATAGAGGCTAAGTAGAGAAGTGAAAAAGAGGTTAAAAGATTAATTTCATTATAAAAGTATTAATAAATGTAGTTGTAAAATTTTAAATACCAAGTTCTAAAGAGGTTTTAGAACAAATACCGCAGTTAAACATAACATAGGTACATACATGTACATTGTACAATGTTGTAAAAAATCGGTTTTCTATTCTTATAATAATTTAAAAAAAATGGTGAGAAGTAACTAAGATTATATTTATATAGGATTTTTCATCAAAAGTTACAGTGCAGTAAAGTTTTTGTAAAAGTTGTATAAGGAGCTATTATCTTCACATAGTTTGAAACAAACAAAAAAGCTCCTAAGACATATCATCTCAGGGAGCAAAGTTTCTACGGAGCGGAAACTAGCGATATTTTATTGGTTTTGTGAAGACCGTATCTTAAAGATTAGTTTGGCTCCATTTATCAAAATATTATCACGACTTTAACTTAAATGTATAATATTAATAGTTTTCCTCATATACATAACATACGTCAACCTCATGACTCGAAAATTACTTGCGTTTCAATTATAGCTTTATAATTATACATTGTTTATATGTTAATGTATTATAATGTTACCACGAAATATTTTCACGCATATACCAACAACCATATAGAGAAATTACATATATAAAAAAATTTGAGTAGTGCAATTAAGCGTTAATTATAGAAGAAAAACATAAAAACGTTTACCACTTATGGGCACTTAGTAAACCTTTTTTAAACCGACTTCCAAAGACGAGGATTATGTATTTGGCTGGTATTTTTTATTTATAGGTCTATTTCGATTAAAAACCTTTAAATAGATATTGTAGCTGAATTTATAAAATATAACATGTGAATTCTATATCTTTGAAACTTTTATATACATGACTTTTAGGCTCCTGTGAAATACTATATTTTAGACTAACTAACTTTATCTAAAATATGATACGAAGCAGAGGTGAGCCTCATAATGTGTTAATTATAACACTGTTTTCATTAAAATAGATTTTTATGATATTATAATCTTTTAAATTCTTACAGGCTTTTTTCACTCGCTTAACTCCTATGGTTGATTATGCGATGTTATGTAGCCTTCATAGATAAATAGATTATGAATGCAGAAAGAATTTTGAAATCTGACTGGTAGTTTAGAAATTAGCAAGTGTTTGATTACAGAAATAATAAGAATAATAATAAATAAATATGTTGGGACATTAACACACAACACCATCTAGTTCCATGGTAAGCTACGAGGCTTGTGTTATGGATACCAAATAGTTAACACACTACACATATATAACTTTAAATAAATACATATTATAAATATAAACACCCATGACTTGAGTACAAACATTCGTACTCATCACATAAATAAATGTTCCAGCGGGACTCGAGCCCGCGACCACTGGCATAGCAAGCAGGGTCACTACAGACTGAGCCAAACGTGTCGTCAATTTATTAAATAAACAAACAAAACTAACTCTTCAGCTTTAATATATTATAGGTTTGTATTAATACACTAAAGACGACCAAATATTTTAAACTAAATAAAACGTTAGCCTATATTTCCTTTGATTTAAAACTAATAAGTCTATATAAATGGTGGCAACATTCGTCTATCGATTTACTTTTAATATGACGCATTAATAATGTTTTGATGGGTTAATACAAACTATATCAATGAAAAGTTTAAATAGCTTTGTAATTTTCTGTACTAATTATCTGAAATATCTTTTTATTTTTATTTATTTATGTACCATAAAATATATGTTACACAAAATAAAGTAACAGAATGTTGACAAAGGATAACTTATCTCTTTAAGAGATTTCTTCCAGAAACCCTTCAGAAGTGAGAAAATAAGTTAATTTAGTGCGGTGTAGGTACACTACAACATTAAATAGTATAAACTTAATACTAAAATATAAAATTAAATATTATAATTACACAAAAATAAATATATTTACACACACATACGTACATACAAACTTTTTTTAATAATAAGTATAGTGAGAAAAATAAATTTTCTTTGTAAAAATTGCAAGCAAACACGTGTATTATTATTCGATCACGCAGTACTAGCTAGAAACTAAACCTAATGAGTAATAGTTTTACTTCCTACATTAGGTATTATAGAGGCTGTTATGAACGTGGATTCAAAACAAACGTTATAATCCAATTAATACACCTGTCACTTATAACAAATATAAATGTATAACTAAAGATAATTTATTCTAAAATACAACATCAAGTTAAACAGCCATGAGCATGAATAGTAAATTTGAACACAAATGCACAATACTTTATTGATTTCTAGATTTAGTTCAAACAGTTGTTTTATTTCTTTAAAGGACATCACTTGTTTTGTACTCGTATGGATATAACATATAAGTAGCACGACGAAATATATTGTCCTTGGAATAATTATATTTTCAATATGTAATATGTGCACTGTATAGCGACTTATCCTCGCTCCGCTCGAGTTCGTCCCTAGGTACGTTTTAACGGTTAGTATAGATTTCTTAGAGATGAGATATTTTCCCACAGTAAAAAGTATCCTATATATTGACCCGGATAACCAGCTATCATCATACCAAAAATCTCAATATGTCAAGTGCTTTTCTTGTGATGCGTTCCCAGACAGACAGACAGATAGACAAACATTCTAAAAACTATAGATTCGGCCTCTGTATCGATAATAATGACTACTTCAATAACATTTTCCAAAAAAAACATTTAATGTACAGATTCGACTCAGAATTTTATTATATCTAATATATTTAAATGAGCAATTCTTGTATATTTATATCTTTATTTATTTATTTATTTATACCAGCGATATCGGAAACGGCTCTAACGATTTCGCTGAACTTTGGTATGTGGGGGCTTTCGGGGGCGAAAAATCGATCCAGATTAATCTCATGTCTGGGAAATGGTTTTAGTTCTTTTTATCTAAAAAATCCGATATAACAAAAAAGAACACCGAGCGAAGCTCTGTCGCCAGCTACTGTATAGATAATGTATATACTACAATGTCGACATAGTTGTTATTTCTCAAAAACTGTAATAAGTAACTACATACTAGTATGTTCCACGTTAAATAACATTTTTTACTATTATCGTATTAAAATAATGAAAATATGAATATGTTAAAAAACATTAAACATAACTATTATAATTTGGTAACAAGATGTTCATTCAAACTTTTGATAACACGTTACATAAGTCGGAGATATCTTTTACCGGGAATTATGTACTTCCAATATGATTCCAGTAAATACGGTAGTATAATTTTCATATTATATACTCATCGGTTAAAAGATTTTATATTATCTACTGAAGACAAACGATAATAATCCATCGTCTTAAGAAAGATGAATCGCCCTTCAAATATTCTACATTAATTAATAGTAGGTACCAGCATACCCTTTCTGGCCTTAAAGGATGAATTTTAAGAAACTGAAGCTAAATCAAAACACATTTTTTTCTCAAATGCTCAAACAAAATGTAATAAAATTTTTCAGTAAAAGTGTATTACTTTCTTTGTATAAAATTTTTCTTTCTCCCCCAAATTAATTGTGAAATTTTAAAGAATGCCTAAGTATATTTCCTTAAATTAGCTGCAGGGCATTAATTTAAATTGCAAAACGATAACTTTAAATAAAGTAAATTATATTTTTTCACACGAATTTTGTTATCAGCTCTTTTGACCTTTTAAAGGTTGAATTAAAAAAACCTTTATTCGTTACTTAAATAATCCGTATTAATTATAATTATAAATGTGAAAATTTGTGAGTATGGATGTTTGTTACTCTTTCACGCCAGAACGCCTGAACGGATCTGGATGAAATTATGCACAGAGATAGATTATAGTCTGGAATAACACATAGGCTACTTTTTATCCCGAAAAAATATACGGTTACCGAGGGATAGATTTGTATTTCTAGAGGCGAGCCTGAGTGAAGCGAGGGTGAGCCGCTAATATTCTATAAATATATGATTTTAATATGCCTAATATGCGTTATTTAATTATATTATTAATTTATCATTCCTTTTACAAATAAAGAGTTGGCACATACGGGATGAAATCTTTAGCTATTTTTGTTCTGTTACGCCAAAGAAGTAGTTTTATAACTTCTTACGTGTGGTACATAAGTACACACACACGTTTTTTTTTTAACCTAAAATGCACTTCGGTTTCAAAATTACACTAAATTATTCTATCTTTATTTTTGATTTTTACGAAGTATTTGAATTTGAAATTTTGAATTCCTCCTTTTTATCATCATCAAAAATACAGTGTAAGAACTTGGTCTAGTTACAATTTTAATGATTTTCTGTTCTTTATCATTACTCCATCACGTTACCTTGAAAAAATATTTTGAGAAATATCTAACTCCTTCTTTAGCACCATATAAATTGTTAAATGTAGGCATATTATGACTTTCTCTGGGGAGTCTAGACATTGTTCAGTATAAGGCTAGCTTTAATTCACTTCTTATGTTAGTATTGTGGATAGGTCCATGTAATAAAACATTAGGTCTTTTTAAATAGAAAATTCTTAAGATTTTAAACTTAAGTAGCCATTTGTAACTTTCTCATTACATTCCATTAAAATAAAACAAAAAATGTGTTTTAACTTTAAAAACTAAGAAATATCAAATCAAAATATACTTTATTCAAATAGACTTTTACAAGCACTTTTGAATCGTCAATTTTATATTTAAATTAAATGTCAGTGTAGTCAGTCCGTGAGGAATTTACCACCGGCTCGGGAGGCAGTTCTGCTGAGAAGAGCCGGCGAGAAACTCAACAGTAGCTCTTTTAAAATAATAATTGTGTACAATATTGACAAATGCAAGTTAGCAAATGTTGACAAATGCAAGGGTTGTCAAAAATACCAATTTTAATGTGTAATGTTAATTGATATATAAAAACCTAAAATATACACACATTCTTTTCAGAATACAAATTTAAAAATCACAAAACGGTTGTTTTATTAAAAAAATACTTTTTGAGTTTTATTCTTTAGTTTAACTTAGTCACATTTCAACGCTACTTTTTGAAGTTTGTTATGTATTTGTTAGCAAATGTTCTTCTTCAGTGTTATGCGTCAACTTTTACGTTCAGATTCTCCTTTTGGAAGCAATAAGGTAATCTGTATATGTACAGATATGTAATCCTAAAATATGTTAAGATTTCTAAATTTTATCTTGAACTTCCTACTGACGTAATTGATATAGAAACGTCTAATTTTATTATCTATGCATATAATATAATTCTGAGTCGAATCTGTACATTAAATATGTTTTGGAAAATCTTATTGAAATAGTCATTATTATCGATATAGTGGCCTAATCTTTAGTTTTTAGAATTTATGTCTGTCTACCTGTCTGTCATCTGATTTTAATGAAAGATCAGATGATAGCTGGTTATCCGGATCAACATATAGGATACTTTTTACAGCGGGAAAATATCTCATCTCTGAGAAACCTATACTAAACGTTAAAACGAGGGAGAGAGGAGAGAGGGTAAGTCGCTAATCTATTATTATATGTACATTATGCATACAAAATATCTAAATCTCATGTGAACACAAAGAACGTAAAGGAAACACACTAAAATTTAATTATAAAAGTAATAAATTTTATTATTTAAGCCACCGATTTATTTTGTCGCGTTTAAATTTGTTTTGATTGTGGGAGACTTTAGTATCGTAAATATGTGCCAAAATGAATAAATATCAGTTGTGAATAATAACAGAGTATTTTGACTTCAAGATGTTATATGTGAAAAAACGTCAATCTTAAAATAAGATTATACGGCTTAAATTGGATAGGATTTGCGTTTTCCGACCAAATTTATAGCGTGGAAATAGATTGAAGTTAAGGCCATGAAAGTGGCTAGTTTACTAGTACACAGATTCTAGTTTATTACTTTGCGCCGTGCAGCTATCGAATATTTTGATAGTTAAGGAGTCTGCCCACTACACCGTCTCATACCATGACCGTGCTATGAACGTATCAGGCACGGAAACGAGCATGGCACGGACTACTATGCCCACTAGAACGTATCAACAACGTATCATACCCGTACATAACGGTTTTAGTGTTGTGTATGCTCACCATTGCGCCGCCTACGCGCACCGGTCCCGTAACGTCGCGTGCCAGGCACGCAGCGTACCGTCACCGGTAAAATATTCTCGATGACAATTGTTAACGTTCCGTGCACGGCACGCGACGGTGCCGGTCGGTGACGGAACGGTCTAGTGGGCAGAGTCTCATACATTTCAATACAAAGAATATTTTTTTGCCTGACACGCTCCTAGCACGGTCATGGTATGAGACGGGGTAGTGGGGAGACTCCTTTAAAGTTAAAAAACTGTTAAAATATTAAGTTTATGTTTTTTAACAACTTTAAAGAGGAGCAGACGAACTCGGCTGTATTTTTTGTGTATGTCATCTTTAATTTTTTTAATGTGTAGTATTTTTATATGGAATAATTAAAAATAAAAACTTTAATAATTAATTGCCTTTTAATTTCTATTAATTAAATTTATAAATTGCTTTTCTGTGAGTTTGAAGTAAAAAATAATTATTAGGTACACCACTGTAAAAAGGTTGCGTGTACACATGATAGGTTATTAGCAACATGCTAAATTCTTGACATATTTTAATATCAATGTTAATATTTGTTGCGCTGGCACAGCAAATAGGGTCACTAGTCACTACAAACTAAGCCAAACGTGTCGTCATAATCTATACTATAATAAAGCAGTAACTTAGCGAAATCTGTACATGAAATATTTTTTAAAAACAATGACTGTAACGTATTATGTATACAATATAGACCCCAAAACAATAATTATTAAAAATTTTGTCTGTTTTTCTGTATGTCTGTTTGTGTGTGCGCATTTCACGCAAAAAGTACTGAACCGATTTCAATTAAATTTTGTATAGTGATAGCTTATCACTCGAGTCAACATTTAGGATACCTTTTACTACAGGTACATTTTTCGTTCCCGCGGGAAAACGCAATGACTGGTTCTATTGAGTCGTCCTTAGAAGTTTATATGGCTAACGCTGGCTGAACCTTAAGAGATAAATCAAAACAATGTACTAGAAAATTGTAGGTCTTAAAAAGTTATACAGGGAAGTTCGCAATATTATATGTCTATCACGTAAGGTACACTCGCAATTACTATTTTTATTCACTACTCGCGACTCACAGGCTGACTTATCAACGTTTAGCTCAGTTCAGCAGTGAAACGTAACTAGGGACGAACCCGAGCGAAGCGAGGGTGAGTCGCTAGTATACAATATAACTACTGAAACATCTTATCACTACGCCTACCTCATAGTTTTACATGCGATAGTTTTTCACTAGACAACATAGTATTCTACAATAGCTAACACAAATATAAAACTAAAAACGTATTGAAATAGCATAAGTATCTAAATATTACGTCAAGTATGTAGTTAGAATTGATTATTGCCATAAATATACCCTATCCTTTATACATTTGTGTTATTTATCGATTGTAGAAAGTCAACTCATCTTGGGGCCTGACATAGAAAGAACAAAAGAACACTTTCCAACTCGGCATAGTAGAGCCCGCCAGTTGCAGTGACACTGTACTATGAGCATTTGCAACTCGACATATCCAACACGACAAGGCTACGTTGACATCCATGAAATGTAGCCTAAAAACAGTTTTTAGAATTGTTACTAACTGGTTTTAGTTTTTTTTTGATAATGTCGAGTAATAAAGCTTAAATTTAAATTAATTCTCTTTGGCCTAGATGTCGTATAGATACACATAAAAATATCTTAAATGAGAGTATATTTATGTGATTTTTACTTCTATACACTGTTCTGGCTCAAAAGATCTCAGTAGGTAATATTTGAAACAAATATGGCTGCTAGATATTCTGGATTAACGCACAAGAATCTTCTTATTGAAGTACCCAATACGAGAGTCCCGAGCATTAAATGATATCTTATAATTTCCGTAATAGTCATTACATACACCTATATGTATTATAAATAAATATATGTATTTGTATATCTGTATAAATATTATAAATGTGAAAGTTTGTGAGTATGGACGTTTGTTACTCTTTCACGACAGAACGCTGAACGGATCTGGATGAAATTTGACACAGAGATAGATTATAGTCTGGAATAACACTACTTTTTATCCCGGAAAAATAGATGGTTCCCGAGAGATAGTCTGTTTTTGTCTTTCTAAGGGTGAACCCGAGCGTAGCGAGGGTGAGCCGCTAGTTATAAACAAAGGTCCCCACTGCACGGAGTTTGTGTATGTTTGGGTTAATCTTAGAAACTACTGTAAAGATTTTCATACAGTTTTCGTCAATAGAAAGAAAAATTGACTAAAAAGCTGTAATTTATAATGATTTCGAATATTAAGTCGAAACGTCGGGAACCAAAAATCAAAGTAAATCCGAGAAATAATCTGAAAAGATAGTTTTATTTAAAATAAAATTCTTAGATATTTACATCGTATGTGTCTAAATAAGATAAATAATATAAATGTATCATTGCCAACAGGCTTCTCTCTTGATATACTTATTATTTACTAGCGACTCACCCTCGCTTCGCTCGGGTTCGTCTCTAGGTACGTTTTACTGCTGAACTAAGCTGAACGTTGATAAGTCAGTCAATCGCGAGTAGTGAATAAAAATAGTAATTGCGAACGTACCTTAGGTGATAGACATATACTGTTGAGAACTTTTCTGTATAACTTTTTAAGACCTACAATTTTCTAGTACATTGTTTTGATGTATCTCTTAAGGTTCAGCCAGCGTTAGCCATATAAATTTCTAGGGACAACTCGATAAAACCAGTTATTGCGATTTCCCGTGGGAAAGAAAGATTTTTCTGAAATAAAAGGTATCCTAAATGTTGACCCGGGTAATAAGTTATCACTTCACCAAATTTCGTTGTAATCGGTTCATTACTTTTTGCGTGAAACGCGCACACACAAACAGACATACAGACAAACAAACAAAAATTTTAATAACTATTGTTTTGGGGTCTATATCGTATACATAATACGTTACAGTCATTGTTTTTAAAAAATATTTCATGTACAGATTTCGCTAAGTTACTGCTTTATTATAGTATAGATTAAAAAACAGTTACCGAACTCGTCACACATTACACTATGCTACCTAGACACTATAAAAACATTAACTGTTTCACCATATCTCTGTACTACTTTTAAAAGCCTAATAAGCTACAAAATTTATGAGTCTGTCTGAAACATTTCAGGCTCATAAATTATCTCCTTGCTTAAAATTACTTTTAGGAAGCATGATTATTAACAGTTAAAAAATAAATACATTTTATTATTTATTTATAGTAATTTGAATGTATAACTAATGTTTTCCAAGTTTGATAATAACTTAGAACCGCATATCTAATAGCCCAATAAAACTCATCGTTCTCAAATTATAGAGTTGACGGGAAACGGACCCGTGTCATTTTGATACCTCGCCTTTGTCTGACGTGATAGAGTATTAAGTAGCTAATTATACTATGCCTTTTGCAAAAGTATATTATCTACACTAATATATAAAGCTGAAGTATTTGTTTGTTTATTTGTGTCAATGCTCTAATCTCTGGCTCAACTGTTTTGAAATGATTTTATTTTTGCATTTTATAGCCTACTCGCCTCACCCTCGGTTAGCTCAGGTTCTTCCCTAGATTGATTCCCCATACAAACTTTCATCCCTATTTTCACCCTCTTATCTCTAGTTCCGGAATAAAAAATATCCTATGTCTTTTCCATGTCTCAAACTATCTTCTTACCAATTTCATCTAAATTAGTCCAGTAGTTTTTGACTTTATTCATTACAAACATACAAAAATACAAATCTTTCCTCTTTGTAATATTAGTGTAGATTTATTGAGAAAAGTTTTTGGACGTTTTTGGGCTGGCATGTACAGTTGCAGAGTTCCTAGGTTTATATCCGGAATCGGGCCAAGTTTAGTTATTGAGTCTTTCTATTAAGAAAGTTCCAGTAATCATCCTTGAGTTGGGAAGTGGCCCGCATCTATTTCGTACCTGCCACCTTTTTCAAGTCGTCAGTCCAGCGTTCCTCAGATTTACACCGGCTCCATTGACCAAAGTTAAATGTTGCTAATAAGAATGTAATACTTCATTCTAGAATGATGAAGTGAATTAAGTCTTTTTTTTTTACTTTTCGTCGTTTTAATAAGCTGACATAAATTAAAGTAAATTTAGTTAGGTAGTTAGGTAGTTGATTCAATTAGATTTCTAATTTCCTTTCCAAGATTAATCTACTCATTTTACCGGAGCACATAGGTTTTTATTTCGAACCTCTCAAATGTATATACGTTAATGTTGTTTCGTATTATACTTGGAACGTCTTTACATGAAAATAGCACGCCTGAACTATTCCTAAAAATAGATATCAAGCCTGTTGTCAATCTAAAACAACCCAACACGAGAATAGATTATGATAAATTGCCTTAAGTGACAAAGAGCCAAAACACTTTTCAGAAAGGACTTGATTAGGAGTTGACATTTTCGAATTTTACTTTGCTACAATGTTTCTAATTTAATATATTAAAAGGGCGGCAGTGTATCGATTACCATTGAAACTTCCGAGTTAGGCGAAGATTGAGAAGAAATACAAAGAAGTAAAAATGTGAAGTAACAACTTTTCAATGTCCCACTGCTGGACACAGGCCATCCTCGCACTGAAGATTGTGGTAGGGGTCAAGTCGTAGCTCACCACGCTGGCCAAGTGCGGGTAGCTAGTCCGCCTTCCGAACTTCACTTCACCTACATACTTCCTCGTGCTGAAAAGTGAAAACTTTCAAGGACGTATTGCGTTTGCCTAGACAGATGCACAAGAAAAGAAGAGGATATATTGGAGAATCTTCAAAGAAGACACTTGCCAAAATTCATGGAATTCAAAAACGATATAAAACGCCAAATATATTATAAAAAAATAAGAAAACTGGATAGTTTTACTGGGTACTTGGTACTTTGGATTTGATAGGTGTGGGTATACCTGATACATTTGGGACGAGTTCTTGTACCCAAAGCATAAGTATTTACTGCGACAAATGTGCACACGTACATATATATGTATGTACACGGTGACAGTTATTAATTCTATCATTTTAATTAAAAGCGTTAAGTTTCTTAAAGATCAAATTAGGCTTTCCAAAAAGTAATAAAAAATGTTAAAACGTTAGATTTTTTTTTGTTTATTAATAAAATTTCAGAAGCTTTATATTTTGTTATAGATTTTATAAGCTATTCGTGAATATACATATAAGAAGTTTCTAATGTAACTAAAATTTTAATCGTTTTTCAACAAAATATAATAATACTTTCTTAGATTTACGCAAACAATAACAGTAACTCAGATTAATATTTTTTATCTTTAAGGGTAGCGATTAATAAAGTTATATAGCTTTATTAATATTCATTAATAAAGTTTTAAAAAAATTGTAATATGTATATATATAACAGCTAAAATTAAATAAATATGCTTATTAAAAAAATGTTTAGAATTTAAATCAACTAATATGGTAAGGTACCTACTTTGGTGCCATTTTTGATTTTTTGAAATCATTTTTGTAAAATTATGGATAGGCACTGTCTGTATGTAACAAGTACATATTATATTACGCTTTTGAGACGTCTAAAACCTTAGTCTCTCCCGTGACCATGATTGCTGAAAAGCATTCGAAAAGTCGGGAACCAAAAATCTAAATAAATCCGCGAAGTAATCCGTAGAGTTAGTTTTATTTAAAAATATAATAATTTGGAAAAAAAAATATCTTACTTAACAGGTTATTCTTTAAATTTTATTGAAATGATAAAAACTAGACACGGTATATATAATCCGGGTCATCTTGACCCACCATACAGTAGTTGTACTAATTATCTACTATACTGACGACGGGTTTGTTAAAGTTGATAACTATACGTATACTTAACGTCCAGAATCGATTTAGGAGTTTCTGAAATATCAAAACTTTAAAACTTTACTCATAATATTAGAGTAGAAAAAGATATGAACGTATACGTATAATTTGTTTTTGTAAAAATTGTATCGTATTGTTTAAAATTAAATTCAAATGTAATGAATATATACCTACATACAGGTATAATCTACTCTCTTATAACAAAATAATAAATAGTATTTAGGAAATATATTTGTCAACGCTATATCACTCTATATAAAACCCTACCTACGACATACAAAATTGGTTTCTTTGTCTTCAAAGAAGTTAGAATCTCTGCAATGTAATTGGTCGTGAAGTCTTTTTCAAATGACTTAGTTGTATTTAATATAGAAAATTCTTATTGCATTTCCTCTAACGAGTACGTGAGGGCATTATCTATTGGCATTAAAAGATTTAAACTTCTGAAGAATTGTACAATATCTGTACATACCTAAATGTGTGTGGAACCATTAGAAAAATATTAATCTCGAATTAAAAGGTCAGTGTAACCCTTTACTTAAAAAGTTATTATTATATCTAAGTTTTAATTATAATTCATACATATAATAAAAAAATAACAAAGCGAAGTCTGTACCTACATATAAATATTTACTAATCAATGTGTAGCAATAACTTATTCGGATTAGCATTTAGCATAACTTTTTCTACAGGGAAACCCCTTTATATAAAATTCCAATGATTTATTACACAAAATTATTAGTATCAGTATAGTGACATTATATTGTCCGAGTCAACATACATATAGGTAGGTTTACCAACAAAATATGTTTGGGCCTTTAAATTTCGGCAACAGGGGTCAATCTCACTGAGACTGCGCCAACTGGGTAGGAGATATTATAGTGCACGAGTGTACGTGTGTATGTGAATATTATAGTACACGTGCATTCTGTACTCCTTTTACTCTCAAAATCCAACAGGATGATACTTTGGCACGACCGGAGAAAGTTAAGGCGCAGAACCGACGGCTCTCAGGCACGGAGTTATAACACCGCCAACTTCTCAACTCCGGGCTATTGTATCTTAATTGAGAGTACATTAACAGAAAAACTCAATAATTAAACTTGGCCCGACCCTGAACTCGAACCTAGGACCTCCAGATCTGCGGTTGTAAATGTTAGCCTCTAGACAGCGTTTCCCAATTTTTTTTGGCAGCGGAACCCTAATTGATCATAATTCGTTTAACGGATTTTGATTATAATTAAACTGATTGTGTTGTAGTTAGGATAATTTCTTGTTTGACTTGAAAGAACAAATCATAAATAAAAAAATTACACTTATAATAATATTTGTTATGCCAAAAATAAAACCTATTT
Organism: Fabriciana adippe; assembly: GCA_905404265.1. Lineage (NCBI taxonomy): Eukaryota > Metazoa > Arthropoda > Insecta > Lepidoptera > Nymphalidae > Fabriciana > Fabriciana adippe. The sequence goes on from FR989993.1 coordinate 4,089,692, forward strand.
TATGTAATTTTTTTTTTTTCACGTATTTATTTATAATAGCACTAAAATTAGGCTTGATGTAATATTTAACTCGCTGCCGGAACTCGGAACCCCTATGGCCCTTCTACGGAACCCTAGGATTCCCTGGATCACCATTTAGGAACCGCTGCTCTAGACCACCGACGCAGGTAAAATATTAAGTACTAAATAAATTCGAATATAAAGCTAAAGTTTTTTGGTAGTTTGAACGCGGGCAAACCCGCGGGCTCTACTAGTTTTCAATAGGCAGTGACAGACATATGCTACAGTTCAATCTGCTTGTCGCAACCATACTTATGATATACATACATACATACTTATGTTAGCTCATTGAATAACAGTACGTTTTCAATTAAACTACTAACTAATTAGTAACCCTTTCATTACGTCAATCACTCTGATCAATCGATTTATATTCAATTAGAAACATAAATGAATCAATCTGAACCCCGATTGTTAAGGAGCCGCACGCTATAATTTTAGCATTATTTACTGACACATTTAATTAGCCAAATTAATTGATCTTCACCGTAGTAACAGATAACTTTACCTATATAACAGTAGGTATAATATGTAAAGAGAATACAAATCACAAATGAACCTTTTTTCAGTGCGAGTCCCCTTCCCTCGATTCTTTCTTTCATATATTTTTTTTACTATATGCTTACATTACGTTAAATCAATTGTACAGAGTGCATATAACATTGTATCTTTTCACTTTTAATTGCCTGATTTTTATATTTCAAAAATTTACAAACATTTTCATTAGAAAATTTCAATTTCAATTTCAATTGAAAATCTTTGCGGCCAGAAAAGTATTACATGTGACCCACCTTTTCTTCGCAAAAAATTAATATTGAGAAAAAATAAAATTATGTCACTTAAATAATAAACAGCTACATATTAATTAGTCAATGGCTATATATTAATAAAGAAATTATTAAAATTGGTTCAGTTTCAGAGTTCCTCCAATTTTTATTCCAACAAACAAACAAACTTTTTTTTAATTATATGAGTAAATAAGTAGTTTTTTTTTATTCCTCTAATATTGCACGAACAAACATATAACTAATACGTAAAACGTAAGGGTTTGGTTTTTGGTCAAGTGCAACTTTTATATAAAAATAACTTCTTAAAGACTTAAAGTATTATTAATTTACAATTATTATATTTCTAATCTAAAAATACGAAGGTATAAACACAAAAACAACTTAAACTGGCATGATTTAGGACAAAAATAAACTAGGGTCCGTTGTATCAGGTACAGCTAAAGAGACAAAACAAAAAGTAGTAAATAAAGGAACTTCTAGGGTTGTGTAATATAAAAATTAAAAATATTCATAGAACTGATTTACAGTATACGCTTAATCTATTTAAAGCTATTGGTCCCAAGTCAGTCACAGTCAAAACTATTTTTTGTGATGCAATATATGTATATCGAACGTACAAGTTACTGGTATTTGGGAAATGTAATGAATTGTGTTTGAAAACTGACTCTAATTATTGTCTTGTTGGTGTAGTAGCTACCATGTATAGCTGCAGATTCGAATATTCGGTTTTTGTGTCGAAGAAATTCTGAATCAGACAGCTTAAAGTTGGAAAGTGGGCGATGACCTCCGAGTTCTGCTTTCGGTAGGCACATAAAGTCATACTGTGCCTGATCTCTCATCCGTCGTGTCGCCATTCAACCAGACTTGATATTAAAAGAAATATACAGGGGATTTACACTTACGCACAATAATATCTCCTAAGTTATTGGTTAGTCGCAGTGAGATTACCCATCAGTCGCATATACATTATATTATTGTCACTACATCCAGCAGATACATAGGTATTCTTTTACTCTGCCATAAATTCTGCTTGAAACTTACACTAAAATTATATTCAGTGGGAAAATAATAACAATAGCTAGCTTTGTGTAAAAAAGAAAATATTCCTCCTATAAGGCTGAAAGTACAAAATTTACAACCCTGACGTGAGCTTATAAGGGTTAATTCCTTCGTCACGCTGCAAGATACACCCGACCAAAGCCTTATAGCTGTAATATATCTTTTTTAGTCTAGAAAGGAAGATTTTTATAACAAAAACTAAATTTTGTTTATTATTTTACCTGCTAACCACAGCTTAGTTTTTTTTAATTTTAAGTGTAGGGTAATAAAACATAAACTTACTTCATTTATGTTACTTATACATTGAATATAAATAATTAAAAAAACTACTAATAATTATATTTTTGAAATCTGTGAAATAAAAAGGTAAATAGCGCACTTTCTTAATTCTTCTTCACAAAGCTGTTAGTATTATTAATTATAAACCAAAAATCTATTTTAAGATTTTCAGAAAGCCGCCAACAATAAATTGATTGATTTAATTATAATGAGGCCAAATTATCAGGATTTTGCTCTTTTCTGTCACTAATAATACTTATTATGTTAGAAGTATTAAAAAAAATACTTCGGTAGAGTAGGCAAATAAAACTAGCTTTTCTATCCATATAATAAAATTCTGATTGAATCGAATCTGTAAATTATTTATTTATATTTTTTTTTTTTTTGGAAAATCTTATTGACATTGTCACTGTTAATGATACAGAGACCGATAGTTTTTTAGAATTTTTGTCTGTCTGTTTGTCTAGGAACGCATCACGAGAAAACAACTGGACAGATTTTGATTAAATTTGGTATGGTGATAGCTAGTTGTTCGGGTCAACATTTAGGATACTTTTGAGTACGGAAAAATATTTCATCTCTGAGAAATCTAGGTATACTAACCGTTAACATGTACCTAGAGACGAACCGAGTCCGTACTTATTAATAAAATAAATAACCTGCTCATTTAGATAGTAAATTGTATCTTTTCTATTAGAAAGAATCCTCTAGATATACGGTACAGAATTTTATTTCAGGTAGGCTGAGTGCGAAATCGTGTCGCATCAACTACTATTTTTCATGTACAAATACTAGGATCCGTTTTATAAAGCTTTTACTTTACGCATAAATAAGCACTTAAACCTGTTCTATTTACAATGATACGATTTTGTGAAGAAAGAAAAAGTATTCTCTAAATGTTTTCGTGAGAACACTTATAATTCAATTAATTAATGCATTATGCTGAAACAAAAATATACAGATTTTTAAATAACTTAAAATAATAATATTTTTTTAATTATGTTCGCGATCTAGAGTTTTAAGATGGGATTAAAGTACGTATGTACTCTACACTTTAGATGTTAAATTACTTTAGCTTAACAAGAGTCAATTTATGAAGTCCACACACACTCGCAGTCGCGCTTAGTTCTTAGCTCTGAGCTATATTTCCACCACAAACTTCACTATCACTATCACTCCACTTCTCTTTCCTACTTTTTGTATTTCTTATTAATCTTCGCTTAAGTCTGAAATTCAACTGATTACTCGACAAACAAAAAAGCATTCTAGTAATCTGGTAAGAAATTCACCTTTCTTGAAAGCGTTGGGCCCCCCTCTCACTCACGGCAATATACAACTACCTAACTATTCTTATCGTTGATGGCCATACATTTACAACTGTCCTGGCATCAATTCTTAAAACATAGTTCACAGCGTGTTGTTTAGGTGTACAGACATTCTACACTCTCAACGATGCAATAGTTTACTATATAAAAAAGACTAAGATATGGGTACACAAAGCTAACGTTACATATAATCAAAATAATATCACCAATAAACGATTTCATTTGTAATAGCTACGTTTTCAGCTTATACATTCGAAGATAAACATTTGTACGGCCAATTAAAACATTCAAAATCTAAGAACCGAAATCTTAGATACCCGCTAAGAATAAAACTTAAAAAAAAATACGTTCTTAAACAATATAATAATATTCTTTTAAGCAGAATTATTGTATTTATACTGTAAAATATAATCACGTTGATTAATTTTCAATATTATAAACTTAAAAAAAACAATATTTATATTATACTAACTTTCTGTGAGATTTTATATACGTTGAGGAAGAATGAGGTGCAATAAAGGCAAGTAAGTCGAAAACAAATGCGGAGTCATTCATATCTTTATAATAGGGTTTTGACTTATATTGTGTTTTCATATAGCCTTACATTTTCTTTTACAGAACCTATGCATACTAAACGATTCAAATAATTTATATATATAATATAACACGTCCACAAAATAAAGTGTGTGTCACACTTAAGTATATAAATCTTAGCAAAGTTTTTAGGGCATCTTAGGGCACCTTGAAACATGCAAAAAAAATGTTTTGTTTAGTAACTTAATCTATAAATAAACGCTTCTTTAAGTCCATGCTAATGTTTTCGCTGTTAACGCCAACATTTGTAGGAATTTATAGGATAAAATAAAGTGGATAGAAATAATTTAAGTAAACTCTTACAATTTACTTTTTTAATAAAACGACTGAGTGCAGCCAAAATGTCCGATAGCTAACTTGGCAAGGAATATTATTTGGAAAAAAATATCGGAATATATTTTTATCCCTTGCAGTAAAGCGAAATTTACTTACCGGTTAGAGATTGTAATAATCTTATTCAAATTTAGAGCAGGACAATATTTAGTAATATATAGTTACAAGAAAACAACATTAAATATCTATAACTGTTAATTCATTAATTAAAATATTTATATAAAAAAAGAAAAAAAGATCTATAGTCCCGCAGAATTTCTTCCCAGGACTGAGAGTGTAAGGATTTTTATGACATACGAGTATGTACATTAATAATCCCAGGTCTCGCACCTCTGATATTTTCATGTGCGAATTATTTCTAACATAATTACCACTTGTCTTACGGTGAAGGAAAGCATCATGAGGAAACCTGCATGTCTGAGAAAACCTAACAAGTTTTCGAAAGACATGTGAAGTCCGCCAATCCGCAATTGGCCAGCGTGGTGGTGGTCTGATTCCCCTCGTATTGAAGAGAGGGACGTTAAAAAGGGCTAAATACATGTACATTAAGTGTATTTCTAATGATAAAATTGAATAAATATAATATAACGACTGACTTTTTTGCTTCTGGTAGCTTATATGAGTAAATATTTTCTTTTATGTTAAAATAACATATAGGCTTAGATTAATGTGGTTTACATTTTAGATTAGATTAAGATGGTAAGCGCACGTATAAATATTAGAAGTGATAATCAACAATGGACAATACAACTCTTCTGGTGTTTTGAAATACTTGAATAGTCTTTGTTCTTCTTACATACGAGTATATGAATAGATTTATAAACAATACATTATGTCATTTAAGTATTAGGGGTTAAAGTATGAAATTGCCGATTTGTACAGAAAAATTGAAATTCGTTTTTTTTTATTTAACATATTTATTTAATCAAAATAATTACCATTATTATCTATACATTGCTGCTATCTAATAGGAAGGTCATTTATGCCTTTGCGATAGAACTCTGGTGATCTAGATTCAACAAACGGTGTGAAAGCATTTTGTACTGCCTCCTGAGAAGAAAACTTTTTATCACGTAGAGAATTGTACAAATCACGAAAAAAAATGGTAGTCCGTTGAAGCAAGGTCTGGCGAATACGGAGGGTGACGAATGGTTTTTAATTGCAGTTCTTGTAGAGTTAAAACAGTTTCTCGTTCTGTATGAGATCTCGCGTTATCATCGAGCAATAATGGTGAAGATCGATCCATGAGTCGGGGCTGTTTCACTGCTAGTTTTGCTATCATTGTTCGGAGTTCGGCACAGTAGAATCTGCCGTTATTGCTTGACCAGATCAGAGAAAGCTATAGTGAATAACACTATGCTGAGACCACCAAACAGTTACCATTCATTACATTTTTATTGGTAAGCTTTGCTTCAGGACACTGTTGCGGCGTTTGACTTGGGGTCAGCCATTGCATTTTTCGCTTACGGTTATTGTAAAGAATCCACTTTTCATCACATGTCACAATTCGATCCAATATTTCTTCATTTTGTATCGATTCAACAAGGCAACACAAGTTTTAACACGCGTTTCTTTCTGCAGATCAGTCAAATCATGAGGCACCCATTTTTCATATTTTTTTATTTTATTGATTTGACGCAAATGAGTCAATATTGTTGATAAGGTAACGTTAAATCATAACGTAGTTTGGCTCAGATCGGCTTCCACCATCTCTTTCAATTCATTGTTATTCACTCGTATGGGCGGTCTTCCACTTGGATCGTTCTTCAAATCAAAGTTTCCATTACGAAAGCGTTTAAACCAAAATAGCATGGTGCGTTCATTCAGCAGTCCCCTCTCCAAACGCAACATTGATATTGCAAGCTGTTTCTGCCGCGTTAGTTCCGCGTCGGAACTCGTATTCAAAAATCACTAGAATTTTCGAAGTATCCATCTTTCTTGTCTAAGCTGAATAAAAAAACAACTGAAAGTCGATAATCGAATGTTGCACATTTTTTAAAAGAAGAACTACATAGGTACCATGTGAAAAAAGTTTCACTCAAAAATCACAAACCATGAAGGTTCTATGTCAATTCGAAGTACCTATTACAATAAAACGGCAATTTCATACTTTAACCCCTATTATATTCTCTTTTCATGACTTTAAACATCCAATACTTTGTGTATTTGACCTATTTACAGTTTTAATATCTGATTTGTAAAGGTTATTTTAGTTTTGCTTTGGATCTAGAGCGTAATAACCTAAAATAAAGCCTTTAAATAAATATTGACAGAATAAATCACGCTTAATTGTTGTTCAACCGTGTCATTTGACATTTAGTAGCTGCAGTTTAATCTGTAACGATTTGGTAGAGCTCCAAATCTGTGAGTATTCATATGATACTATTTTATACTGATTAATTACTAGTGATTTACCCTCGCTTCGCTTCGGGTTCGTCATTAGACAAAAACAAATCTATCACACGGGAACCGTACATTTTTCCGAGATAATATATAGCCTATAGCCTTCCTCAGTTAGCGGGCTATCCAATGCAAAAAGAATTTTTCAAATCGGATAAGTAGTTCCTGAGATTAGCGCGTTTAACCAAACAAACAAACAAACAAACTCTTCAGCTTCATAATATTAATAAAGTATAGATAACAGAGAACAATAGTCAATTTCGAAACAAATACAAGTCTAACTCGCGCTCTGAGAGTATGTTCTTTAGGGTATGTTTGGGCTATCTACTATAATTTCTACTTTCCGAATAAAATGACATCACCAATAGTTCCACTTTTGGCTTTTGGCTACGGAACCCTTAAAAATATTAATAAGGGTTAAGAATTTTAAAACACTAGGGCCTATACGTCGGTCTTAATCAAAGTGTTCATTAAACTTCCAGTTATACATATATTTACCTTATTAAACGAGCAATTCTTGTATATTTATATCTTTATATCTTTATTTATTTATTTATACCAGCGATCTCGGAAACGGCTCTAACGATTTCGCTGAAATTTGGTATGTGGGGGCTTTCGTGGGCGAAAAATCGATCCAATCTACTCTCATGTTTGGGAAAACGCTCGTTTTCGAGTTTTCATGCAGTTTTCTTTTGCATTATTCTACGCAGAATATGCTCGATAATTTCTTACACTCACGCATAAGCATCGTGGTCAAGCGACCAAGGTGCAAGATTAACAAATCGATAGGTGTGTCTGAGATCGAAACTCAATCGGATACAAAGTTTTACTTTTTTTTTGCATTTATTCAAGTTTTTAGTTCTTTTTATCTAAAAATACGATACAACAAAAAAGAACTCCGTGCGTAGCTCGGTCGCCAGGTACTATTACCTTATAAGATCTATTTAATGTACTGAAAGAGTCATGATTTATTTATTTATGTACCATAAAATATATGTTACACAAAATAAAGTAACAGAAAGTCGACAAAGGATAACTTATCTCTTTATTATACTGAAGAGAGAAAAAGTAGTCTCAACAACCCTATAACTTTTCGTTCATTAATCATCTTATGCGAAATCACATCGATCGCTTAAAAGCACACAATAAGAAGACCAAAAAAAGAATTTTTGCATTGATAATTAATTAGACTTAGGCTTGATCACAAGTCGTGTCTAAATAATGTAACAATGTAACAATCAGTTTGCATAATTAGATCAAGAGTTACTAGTGGGAGTGGGTGGCAATCGCTCTCAGTGGATCAGTGCCGTGCTCTAAGTGTTTTGTACCATTGGATGTGATTATAAATCTAATCAACACCAGCAACACAATCTTGGTAATTTTGTTAAAATATTACATACTATTCATAATTACATAGGCAGTGGTAGCAAATGATAGGTGTAGACTAGCTTAATTAATAAAAATAAACATATAAAAATATTTTAAATCGCATACAAACCTAAGTCGAGAGTAGAAAAGGTTACCTTCTACTCGTTTAACATAATAGGTAGAAAAACACCTGTGTCTCTTCTGAGATCAGAAACCTTAATAAGGTGCTTAATAAGCTGTATACTGGGCCGATATTTGGCTTTTATTAAAATTATTAAGCGTTTAAACCATGTATATTCAAGTACACAAGCATAATATGTTGAAACTATAGAAATACAGCTTTGATGGTAATTGCCTTGCACATTGCAATTTTATATGTTTAGAAATGGAAATTTAATTAAAATTTATCAAAAAATGTAGTTTTTTTTTCTTTTTTTTTTCCGAAACACACTGATGAAATAACAGACACATACTTTTGCATTTATTAAAAATAACGTGTCCAAACCATTAACTAATTAAAAAAAAATGCCATAAAGGAAAAAAGGAAGGACCATTTACTAAAACCAATGGTCGAAATTCGACCATAATTATTTTTTATTCATAATAAAGCTAAGACTTGTCTCAACATATCTACGAAACAAAAAAAAACGGTTCCCAAACATAGGAGAAGAAAGTACTGAACTGTTTTGTTTTTAAAAATTAAACTTTTTTTTAAATTTAACAAGTGCTCTTAAAATGATTTGGAAGTTGACGAAACATTTTTGTTTAAAAGTACTTATTATTTTCCTAATTAAAATTACATATCAAGGGTTTTTTTTCTACGTAATATCTGGATAGAGTAAACTATTATTAAAACTAAATATTAAATTTAAAAATGTAGGATACCATTAAATGAATTGACAACAGCAACGTTACCCACTTTAAAACGAAACTTTAAAATTATATTGAAGCAAGTTTTCAATATTCTTTAAACGTTAGTGTAATATATTATTCGTTGACATTTTTATGAGCACACTTTCTCGAACATTTTCCAATAGTTGGTATAGTTGTATTTTCTTACTTTTGAAAAACTCTTAAGATTATTAATATTCTTCTCGAGTATCAAATATGTAGTATAAAGTAAACTTTTACTAACATATTCGTAATAATTAGAAAAGACACGATTCTTAAAGTATAAAAATTTAAAATAAATGTTAAATATCAAGATTTTTGAACTTTATTTTATCTTGATCGGATAAAGACCCATAAAAATATACTCTCACCTTTGATGTTATTTATTATTACACAAACTACATTCCATAGAAAAGTTCAATCTCTACAATCAATATCGCTAATAGAAAAAAAAATTGTATGGGAAAGACATTAAGTATTAAGTATAATGTCCTCCTGACCGATTTCGGCCACGGCGGCTAATCTCACTGAGACTAGCCAGTTGCGCAGGAGATATTATAGTGCAGCGCGTGTATCTGTACGCACAGACACAAGTGCGCTCTCTATTCCTTTTATTCTTATAGTCCGATGTCCGAGATAGCTTTATGTGCTCTCTGAGGCGTGGGGGTAAAACAACGCTAACTTCCCAACTCCGGCCTATACTGAGAATTTCCGGACAATAACACTCAGTAATTAAAGTTAGCCCAACCCAGGACTCGAACCCAAAACCTCCGCATCTGCGGCTGTACGTGCTACCCACTACACCACCGAGGCAGTTAATCTAATATATAAAATTCTCGTGTCACAGTTTTCGTTGCCATACTCCTCCGAAACGGCTTGACCGATTTTGATGAAATTTTTTGTGCTTATCCGGTATCTATGAGAATCGGCCAACATCTATTTTTCATCCCCCTAAATGTTAGGGGTAGTCCACCCGTAATTTTTTATTTTTATTTTTTAGACAAAATTTTTAATTTCTATTTTTTTATGATACAACATACAAAAATACATACAATCCTCAATTTTCACCCTTCTACGATCAACCCTTATTTTTTAATAGCCATTTTAGTAATTTAATCATTTTTCCTCTCCGGTCGAAAACTGATCAATCGTCATTTAATGCAAGCTAGGGACGAACCCGAGCGAAGCGAGGGTGAGTCGCTAGTCTAATATATAAAATTCTCGTGTCACAGTTTTCGTTGCCATACTCCTCCGAAACGGCTTGACCGATTTTGATGGAATTTTTTGTGCTTATCCGGTATCTATGAGAATCGGCCAACATCTATTTTTCATCCCCCTAAATGTTAGGGGTAGTCCACCCCTAAATTTTTTTTTATTTTTTAAACAAAATTTTTAATTTCTATTTTTCTATTTCATACAAAAATACATACAATCCTCAATTTTCACCCTTCTACGATCAACCCTTATTTTTTAATAGCCATTTTAGTAATTTAATCATTTTTCCTCTCCGGTCGAAAACTGATCAATCGTGATTTAATGCAAGCTAGGGACGAACCCGAGCGAAGCGAGGGTGAGTCGCTAGTTTATTAAGTATATTTGTAATTTCAATATATATATATTTTCTTTTCTTGTAATTGATACCCACTTATAGTAATATATCTATTAGAAATTAACTTATTCCTATGATAATGAAACGAAATCTATTAATTTCGTGTTCGCAATATACTGCTTTGAGGCAGTGGTAGCCCAGTAGTAACGTCCTCGCTTGGGAAACCGAGTGAAGCGCGTTCAAATCCCGGGTCTCGCACCTCTGATATTTTCATGTGCGAATCATTCTACCATAATTACCACTTGTAGTGGTACAACACACACAATTACTAAAACCTGCATGCCTGAGAGAACCTAGCAAGTTTTCGAAAGACCTGTGAAGTCCGCCGACCCGCACTTGGCTAGCGTGGTGGACTATGGCCTGATCCCCCTCGTATTGAAGGGAGGCCTGTGCCCAGCAGTGGGACGTTAAAAAAAGACTGAATACAATATTCTGCTTTACTGAATCATTTTTATTACAGTCAATCATTACAATACAGCATTTTTGTGCTTAAAACTAAATTCAATCCATGTGACATTTGTCACTGTATATCGCAAATTGTTTTGTTCGCTCTCAGTATAGAATATAATAAAGAACATTTCTCAGTGACGTCACCTAGTCGGTACCAACAGAAAACTCTTTTGTTTAGCCTATGCATAGTGTATTTTGATAAAAGAATAATAAAAAATAATGTTTACAACATTATTTATTATTCAGTTTCAATTTCATCATATTCAATTATTAACTTTTAAAATTGCTATTCAAGCAACTAACAATGTGTTACGATTGATTTACACGTTTTTAAAACGTAAATTTAAAATACATACCTTCATTGATTGACCTGAATAACAAAGAAAAACGATATCCTGCGGCAGAATCAACTTTTTGATAGAAAATCAAATCCTTTTATCAAAAAAGGGTATTTGGTGTATTGGATACTTTTTATTTCGCGAAATTAGAAAATATCTCTTGGAGAAGAGAATAAAAGAATAACAGTCTATTATATATGCAGGGTCATTTTTAATTTACTGAAGACCCTTTGGGAATATACTATTTACATCATAACAACAACATCTGTAAGAAACGACGATACACCGATCATACACGCCAATAATGTCAAAAAGGATCTCCGGTAATTTGTCTAAAGGATTTTTCCCACTGTGATATTCTTTTATGAAGTAAAATCAAGAGAGCACTGAATAATATATTGTTTGACCTGGAAACGACTTACCCTTTGAATATTATGATAAATGTTTCAATGCTTATATGTTCAATAATTTATATGTAGGTTTTGGTAACGTTTTTATTTGCTGTTTTATAGATTACGATACAATTTAGAATTTACTCAAGGTATGACTTATATATATATATATATATATATATATATATATATATATATATATATATATATATATTGTCGGGACATCAACACACATGGTAAGCTACGAGGCCTGTATTATGGATACCAGATAGTTGATACACTACACATATTATATAACTTTAAATACATACTTAATATAAATATAAACACCCATAACTGGAGATCAAACATTCGTGCTCATCACACAAATGAATGCCCCCTGCGGGACTCGAACGCGCAACCGCTGGCACATCAAGTAGGGTCACTACAAACTGAGCCAAACGTGTCATCAGCGTCATCAATCAACATCAGTATGCAGTACAAGCCTTTTTTATTTCAAAATGCATTAAAGGATATTCCAATCTATGACACAGACAATGTGATTAATTAGCGGTTATACATATACATAAATCTAATAACTAGTTAACTGCGTTGATAATATGATAAAGCTTTAGTCTGTTTTTTAATCTCAGAGACAAAACTGACATTACGTGGGTTGCCAGTTTTTTGCAATTCTTAAATAGTGATGTGCCAATATCGAAAATTAACGTTAATAAGATCAAATATCGTTTTTTTATGAAAATTTATCTTGAAATACTTATTTAAAACGTAATGATACAAAATTAATAATGTAAAACATATATTTTAGTTACATAATTAATTACAGGTATTCGTTAATCAGATTCAGATAATGACTCCATATCTGAGGAATATACTGAACCATCAGAATCGCCATCTGCTTCTATGATAAACCTTTCAGTAATCTCGTCGACTATATGACCCAGCTGACACATTTCATCTCCAATTTTAATTACATGGCCTACAGTCTTTCCACTGTTAGTCTTCCACCATTATTAATAGCTACTTGAAAGTAATTTAATCCTTTCTTAGATGTACTCTCTTAAATGTCATTTTAAATGAGAATCTCTTTCGGATTTTATCACGACTTTTTGCCGCGCTGTAGTGTACCGTAGTCGGACAAAAAAACCGCGAGCAAAACACATAACCCTTTTACAGGTTTCGACCCATAAAAGTGTTGTGATGATCCGTATGTATACATGTATGTAATATGTATGTACAGATGTTTGTATAATAAAAAAATAATGAAAATCCTTTATTATAAATATACATATGTATATAATATCTATGTATGTACGTATGTAAGTATGAATGAATGGATGAAATAAAGCTATATTCAAATAGACTTATTACAAGCACTTTTGAATCGTCTATTTAGAGCGTCAGTGTAGTCAGTCCGTGAGGAAGCTACCACCGGCTCGGAAAACAGTTCTACTGAGAAGAGCCGGCGAGAAACTCAACAGTTCTTTTAACACTAGAAAGACGGAAAAATTAACTTACCAAGAAAGACGGCGAGGGGTCATTTGACCCCTTGCTTTATAAATAATTTTTATGTAATAAAATGTCCCAAAAACTGTTAAAAAATAAGCGAAAAAAATTAAACTTCAATTTGACTTATCATAATTATGTTTTTATTAACTCCAACTTATACTTTTACTTACAAATATGACAAATAAAAGTTTTTGACTGATTGCATTGTCCACACAAAGGTTTTTTACATATGTCGCAAACCTTGTTTGATTTGTTTTTGTAACCAGAAGAGGAGCAGTGACGCCTTTTCCTCGTACCGACAGTAGACGACTCCGCCGCCAAGGCATCAGGTTCATTGGAAATGTTACTGAGTTCAAGAGCTAGCTGCAGTATAAAGTTTCTTCTACGCACTGTCTTGTTTGTGACTTCTTATCTCTCTCGCATATAAAATTGAGATAAATTTATCAAGTTCTTGTAACGTGATTGACCAATTTGAAGGTCCAAGTACTTGATGAGCTTCAGTCTCTGTGCATGTTTTGATGTGTCGCAGAATATTATCATCAACTAATAATTTCCAAGCAGTTATAAACCTATCTCCAATTTACCTTCGTGCATATGGAGTCGGACCAGGTTGTTTAGTCAAAATATTGTGTCGTGCTCGTCTACCTGCTTGTCCAGGTTCATTTTCAGAGGTGCTTCTCCACAATACTCCACCAGATGACAACATATTCTTTTCAATATCATTGAGTGGAGCTTGTATTCCGCGAACACCGCGCACTCGCCTTCTTAGCCGTCTTCCTCTATGTTGTTGTTGATTTTGCACAGTAGCTGTAAAAAAATATAACATGTACTTATTTACCATTAAGATATTTCAAATCATGTCTAATAATGCAAAGAATGGAGTAGGTAATTACCTATTGGTATATTATCATCTGAGTCGCCACTACTCGAAGAGCTTGATTCGGGTGTATGTATCTCTTCTTCGGGATCATTTTGGTATCTATCTATCTCTTCACTCTCACCATTTGATTGATCTTCAAGCAAAGACTGTAGTGATGCTAATATTTGACTATCAGTAAGTCGAGGCATAGTAACACATCTAAAGAACACTGTTTACTTGACGAAAGCAAGAGTAGAAATAAAGTACAATTGTGTTCATTATATTTCACAACTACAGCTAATATAAATATTATAGTTTACCCGCTATTGGATATGTTTACTCTAACAAATGCCGCATGGGTCAAATGACCGGTGCCGTCTTTGTAGGTAGATGTATGATTTATTTATGATGTAATGATTATACAACAATGTAAACATTTTTAAATGTAAATTTGAACCATTTTAATAAAAGTCTCGAGAGGATATGTCAAAAAAACCAATAGTTTTGGAATTATCTAACCCTGAATTCCAAAAAGGGTCATATGACCCCCGCCCGTCTTTCTAGTGTTAAATATCAAAGTTACATTGATAAACATAATATTACAGATACCCCGCATATGAGTCAATATATATTAATTCCAAACATTTCCATCAACAAGAAACTCTTGTTGAGTGTAATAAACTTTGCTTAATAAAATACTCTCAATTCTCCCTTTAAATTTTTGAAAAGGTAAATTTAGGACAATTGTGGAATCTTATTATACATGCCCTCAGGCCCATGAAGGATTTATTCACCTTTTGCAGTCGAAATCTAGGCGTAACAAGCTTATTTCTATTCTAAGTGTTTATTGTGTGAATATAACTGTTTTTTAAATAATCATTTAAATTTTTGCGCACAAATAATATAGTACACAGTGTATAATATAGTGATGCAACTGTAAGAACCGTACCCGTATGCACCTATGTATGTCCGATCCTATATTCCCTCGAATTACTAAACGGCTTAATAGATTTTGATAATATATATTTAGTTAGATTCGTCTTGATAACGCAAGTGTTATAAGTTATATCGATATTATTAAAAATTAAAATGGCGGACCTTAAAGTGTGTCTTTAAACAAATTTTTACTCAGAGGTCGTGGCAGACACGAGATCTGTGGATTTTTTTTTTATTACATACCTTTTATATTAAAGGAAAATCTTATAATTCTTACTCAAATACTTTAAATAACAAACAGCTCAAAGCAAGTGAATATAATATAAAATTATATCTAAATTACTTAATATTTAATAACTGTATGTACTATGTATCCCTTTACATTAAAAAGATATTGTGATTTATTATTTTAGCTAAATCTTACTAGGTATTATATGTAATAGGTAGAATATTTGATTAATTCTGCTCCATTAATCACTTTGTCTAATTTGGGTAGATACTATATACGTATAATATATAGACTGATCACTTTGGTTCTAACATATATTCAAATTAAAAATATATCTTAAACTAGCGACTCACCCTCGCTCCGGTCGGGTTACGTTTTAACGTTTAGTATAGATTTCTCAGAATTGAGATATTTTCCCGCAGTAAAAAAGTATCCTATATGTTGATCCGGATCTCCGAAATCTGTCCAGTGGTTTCCTTGTGATGTGGTCAGAGACAAACAGATAGACAACAATTCTAAAAACTATAGATTCGGCCTTTGTATCGATAATAATGATCTATTTCAATAAGATTTTCCAAAAAATATCAAATATGTAATGTACAGATTCGACTCAGAATTTTATTATATGTAGGTATAGATAATAACAAACACTGGAGACTGCATAAAAAGAAAAAAGTTTTGTGCCAAGTTGACCCGGAAATATTTTCTCAAAAAAATAACACAGTGTTGTTTCTGTTTCATTATGTAGAAAAAGAAAAAAAGATATAGAAAAAAATTAACTGTTTATAACAAATCGTTTATTAAATAAACAATGAAAATGAAAAAAAAAAAAAACATTTTTTTTGAAAATTGCGTAAGGTAATAATACAAAAAAATATACATTCGAACGAGAATCTTCCCTTGACTCGACTTCAAAAAACTCTTCTTTCCTTCTTCCTTAAATAATTTAATTAAATATTTAATTAATGTTAGAAAAAATAACAATTTCACAAAAATATAAAACATAACTTGTATATCATTTGTCACATAGGTATAGTATTAAATATCTAAGCGACACTGGTGCGACCCTCACCTATATAGGCTGTAATAAAGACCGCATGAGGGGTCTCAAAGTTTGTTTTGGGGATTGCTTATTAATACGCTTTGGGCAGAGCCTTTGGTCCTTTTTAAGTGTTCAGATTATTTCTTACTTATTTAGATTTATGTGAGAATATTTATTGCTGTTTATAGACTGTCCCTTCGAGAGGGCTATTAAACTTTCTATGACAAATTGCTCAATTCAATACGAAGTTAATTTAATAAGTGCTACTTTGTATTTACGAATGATTGAATTTTAGCCTGATATGTTTGCATTTTGAAATTTATCACTTCATTTACTTTACAAGTTTAAATACATTATTTTGCTTTATGCATGTAGAATATATCCTTTGAAAAGATAGGTTGAAAGTTAGACACTAAATATTTTTGCTTGTTTGTGCAGACGTTTAGTGGTATAAGAAAAACACAATATTTATATACTTGCCATGCACTTATAGTGGTTGCTTACAGTTTTTATTTAACTATATCGCAAAAAAGAGATGCTTAAAATACAGAATCGATTTACATGTAATGGTCTATTAAATAAAGTTTAATATAACAACAATCAACTGAGATAAAAATGAGTAATAATAATAATTAATTATTGTTAGAATATTAATAGCTCTTTGTAGGCTTTATATTATGTACACTGAAATAATAAATTAATAAAGAATTTTGTAGAGTTGGACTGTACAAACATGTACACTTCGTACATGGCTCTAAATCCTTTCTCGCCGAAAGCGCTCAACAGTTAGTATAAAATAACAAGTAATCTATTAGTCCGGTCAATTTAGACATAAAAATAGTGGTCAAATAACTCTTGTTATTTTAAATGTCTATATTGACTGGACTATATGTATTAATTCAGGATTTCGCGCGGATTATCGCATAGGCTACTTACTATTTAACGACTTATCTACCATACAAAGAATCCACAGATATATTGAAATAATATTATGTATACATAATTAGAACATGATCAAATATAATTCTACTTTATGTGGACCTATCTCAAACCCTTCATTTTAATAAGCAAATACACTACGCCAGGAAATTTTCATAAAATATTAAGGCCTTTATCGTAGGAACACGCGATACAATCCGCATAGATTGGGCTTGCCTTGCAAGGTATGCTTCCCAAGTTTCTGTACCTGCTCCTGCACGGAATAGAACTATCAATGGAGTTACTGTGAATATAATAGATGAAAAACATACATACTGACGAACATAACCTCTTCCTTTTTGGAAGTCAGTTAAAAAGTTCCAACAGTATACATCTATTATACATATATACAGTATAAGCGACTGAATCTAGATACGCTTAGGTGCGTCCCTAGGTACCTAAAAGTGCTCCTACTCCAGGGCAGTCTGCGTATGTTTCATTCAAATCCATCCATTCGTTAGTGACTAACGGTCGTTAGTTCGGAGTAACAAGCTTACACAAATATGTTGTACGTACAAATTAAAATATAAAATTTAATTGGTATTCAAAGTAAAACAAGTTCAAATAATCAATAAATGAATATTCAATATTTTCAAATTGAAAATTCTCCATCAGCCTCGACATGAAAGAGCTAACGGGCAATTATTAGCTACTCTTGTCAAAGAACCATCATATAATAACCGTAACCTGACGTCGTAAACATGAACTTAACTAAAGCTAAATAACAGTATATTGTCAATTTTCGTTACTACCAAATATTTTTTATAAATGTCCTTCTAAAAATCTTATCACATACAAAATAAATCATGATGATATCAACTCAGAATCTATACGTTTTTAATTCAGATTATAACAAGTCAAAGGATTTAGGTTAGTTTATACTCTATTCCATTATTACTCTGGATGAAAGACAAAAATGCCGAAGCCGAAGTATACAAGAAGTCAAAATATGCCATGGGTTCTGTAGTAAAAATGTGTATAAATCAAACGAATTATTTGAAATTATAAGTTTTTTGATTGCTGCAGCCCTTTTTAACATCCCATTGTTGGATACGGACTTTCCCTTAATGTGAAGGGGATTATTGCGCCCACAAGACGGATAAACGTGGTTGGGTAAACTCTAATGAGAGATCTCGCAGAGGGCTGAAAGTGAAAAGACATGATTTCCGAAGCTCAGACAGGGAAGAAACATCCCCAACTTCTCAACTTTTAATCAATCTACTACTGAAAACTTGATAAAAACAATCAATAACTAAACTTGGCCAGAACTGGGACTAGAACCTAAGACCTTCAGATTCGCAGTGTTACACGCTAGTCACTAGACGACTACGAGGTAGTTTTATGATAATTAATGTTACCAAGTCACAAAATCGAGGCATGTCTTCATTAAAGATTATCTAAGAGTATATAATATACTATGTACTCCATAATATTGTCCAATATGTAAAAATAAAACATTCACTCATTTATTAAACTTGTAATACTTATTCCCAGCCGAATTCAAATCCACAACTTTATCACAGATTATCTACTATGTTTCAGCCATCGTTCTAGAAAATAAATAAATAATTTCTCTCTTAATGCTCTAGAGACATAATGTGAAACCGTCCGCTTTTTTTCACTCGTTGATTTTCTTGGACGACGGAAATTCCCAAAGTGCTTTTGCCTCTTCAAGACTTTGAAATTATCGATACTTTTATAATATGATAGAGTTTCTTCAATTATGATAGTGTGTCAAATTCTAACTTAAAATATCTTAAATGATATTTTGTTGCTGAATATTATGAGAATAAATTGTGCTTATTTATTAGAAATATATTATGAAGATAAAGATGTGAAACCAAATAAGAATGAAATGAATGCATGAAAAAAAAAATTATATGTGCAAACTTTAGACTTTAATTTTAGCCTAAAAGCTTTTATGTACATATATTCTTACATTTCAATTAAATTTATATTATTATTTATTTAAGATTTCATATTAAAATCAGATAATACAATGTTAACACGTATCGTCGTGCCGCCGTTATGACAAAATATCCTTCAATTCTTTTATTCATCTTTCATTTCATTTCATTTCATTCTTAAAATCATATCATACGTCTCTTTTTACTCTTAAAATATCTTTTCACGCATTTTCATGCGAAAAAAATATATGTTTTTATAAGTTACAAATACTACCCCTTAGCTAAGAAAAAAAAAAATTTTCCCTCCACCCTAATACTTATATCGCAAATCCCACAAGAATATATGAAGTACGTAAAAGTCAAATAATTATTATAGTATCAAAATGAAAGCGATTTAGTGAAGTTTCCCAATTACTTCCTCGAAACCAACCACCAACCAACCTCAATTAACCATCTTTGCTAAAACTTGAAAACATCATTTATTTAAGACGTCGGATAAATTTACAATTTGATTGTTACCTTAGTTCAGCTCTGCATTATCGATTATATCACTTTCAATATAAAGTTTTTAACTTAAAATCACTTTCAAGAGGTAACGCTAAATTATTAATTTAAGTTGTGAAACAATTCGCTAAATAAAGGAGTACAATATAAATTACAATTACAAAAATCGATAGTACTTAGAAGAATGTAATTTTAACAATAGGATATTTTCACATAAAAGATCATGATTTAACTTTTAGAATTCGTTTTATTATTCTTTAGGGTTTTATCATGTGGGCTGTCTCCTGAATTTGAAAGCCTAGTAAACAATTACTCAAGAAGAGGGTTTTCCTTCTACTATATATACATTCTGCAAAGGCAATTGCCACACTGCAATTAACTTTAATTAACCTTAACAGCCCTATGTACTCTATCTATACATATTATAAAATTCTAACTAAGCCGAATCTGTACATTAAATATTTTTCGGAAAATCTTATTGAAATAGACATTATTATCGATACAGAGGCCGAATCTATAGTTTTTAGAATTTTTGTGTCTGTCTGTCTGTCTGTCTGTCTGTCTGTCTGTCTGTCTGTCTGTCTGTTACCGCATCACAGAAAAACCACTGGAAAGATTTTGATTTTTGGTATGATGATAGCTGGTTATCCGGGTCAACATATAGGATACTTTTTACCGCGGGAAAATATCTAATTTCTGAGAAAAAACACAAAAACTGGTTGGAATAAAACCACGATGATACTATTTAAAAATATTTTAGCAAGGTAATTTACAAAATATGGTAAAAACTATTAAAAATAGCTCATCTTGAAAATCAAATTATCAATAGCGCTATTTTATTCATTAAAATAGTTATTTTAATTAATATTTATTTATGTGTATTTAGATACTCGACAATAGATGTCGCCACGTGTTTTTAAAATACGTAGTTTTAATTCTAAAAAAATGAATGTATGAATGTATGTAGAATTACCTACTACTAAATTACCCGCGGCCCCGCCCGTGTTGAAATTATCAATAAAGCAAACTTTTGATTCTATAAATGAGTAACTATATAGTCTATTTTTTCTTACGTGTCTTAAATAGTAAACAAATATGGCGTACAGGTGACCAGAGATAATTCATAGAGATGTGCATGACGAATGAATGACTGAACTTAATGGTTTTTAATTTTTATGCAGTGAACGCAAAGTATTGGGTAGAAATAATACGACAAGTTATTTTAATAATTTTATTAGTCTGATTCCGATGATAAATTACTCGACTCTTCTGATATATGTATTATAAAATTAGGGGTCGGTGTATCTGTTGCAGCATCTATTAAGCCGTCAAACTGCAACATTTTGTCTTCTTCTTTTTTCACATGTTCAATACAATTTATCCAAGACGCCGTACCAATTTTTCTTAATCCTTCTCTGACTAGCTCCTTGACTTCAGCTATTTTAATACTTTTATTATTTTTTCCTACATGTGATTTTAATTGTGCCCATATTAATTCTATTGGATTTAATTCACAATGATACGGCGGAAGGCGCAGAACAATTATATTTTTATGAGCGGCCATTTCATCAATAACTTTTTTATTATAATTGTCTTTATTAAATTTTAATAAAAGTTGTCAAAATGTCACTTGTCTATTTTAAAATCAATAACGTGAAAGTTTTTTTTAAATTTTTTTGGCCTTAATATAAACTCATTTTTAAAACTTTAACCTAAAAAAGCAAAAAGCGGTCGAAAGTCCCTCACTCCGTTTTAATAAACTGTGCAATAAGATACGAAATAATAATAATTACAATAACAAATAAATAATAAGTATAAATTCATTAAAAGCAATTAAAAATCTTCTATATTCTACAGAAGACATTACTATTTTTAAGCCTAATAACAATTTGAACAAAATATCGTACTTTGTAATTTAAAGATATTGTTATTTTTAATAAGTTCAGTTTTCACTCTCCATAATTCATTCTAAATGTACATCTCTATAATTCAAAGACAAAGTAGCGTATCGAAACGTCAAAATGTTGTGTTCATATTTTATCTGTGGAAGTTGGTTCTGTCAATATTTCAATTTTAGCAAAAATAATGTGTTTAAATCAATAATTAACAGCTTTTATTAGTGTAATTCGTAGCGTGTGTGTTTCTGAAATAGTTATAAACGATAAAACCAAATCTAAAATGTATGATTGTCCGAAAACAAGTGATTTTCGTTCAAGGTAGTGTTTGTTTACCAATTAGGACACGTAAGAAAAAATGGACTATACACATAATAAAATTGTAACTAAGCCGAATCCGTACATTCAATATTTTTCGGAAAATCTTATTGAAATATTCATTATTAGCGATTTTATAGTTTTTAGAATTTTTGTCTGTCTGTCTGTATGTAACTGCATCACAGCAAAACCAATGGAGGGATTTTGATGAAATTTGGTATGGTGATAGCAGGTTATCCGGGTCAATGCATACGATACTTATTACAGCAGGAAAATATCTCATTTCTGAGAAAAAATACGAAAACTGGTTAAAATAAAAGCAAGATGATACTATTAACATTTTAGCAAGGTAACTTATATATGTATGTTAAAACTATTAAAAAAATCTTATCTTAAAAGAAATATCAACAGCGCTATTTTATTCATTAGAATTTTTTAACAGTTTTGTGAGGTTAACACTAAAATAAATACGAATAATATTTACGTTTTCGCAATATCGACTCATGTTATCAACCGTGAAAATAAGTGGAAAACAAGTTAATGGCTGTTAAACTGACAAAGCGGGTAACTAAAAATATTCCATATCTCAAAAACTTTGCAAAAGTATTTTAGGAACTGTTATGGCTAAACTTTTTCAGTTTTTTTGACACCATTTCTTGGAAGGTAAAGGCTTAAAGGACATAATAAAATTCTTCCGACTTTAATCATATTAGCCGAGCCATATGAAATAATAAAAAGCATTTGCTTAGAATTTTTTACTTTTATTACACTTTCTTTTAAAAATCGATTTGGAAAATATTACTAACTAGCGCTAACCAATCCCTGTTTCGCGACAAATTAACATTAAGAAAAGTTATCATTATGTAATTTAAATAATCAGCTAAATATTAAATTAATCAATAGCTGTATATTAGTAAAAAAATATTAAAATTAATTCCATAGTTTGAGAGTTCATCGCCCAAAACTAAACAAACAAACAAAACACAAGTATAGACATACATTAATGTTATTGCTAAAACAAAAAGTGCAATATTACTAAATCAAATATGAGATTAACGGAGGAACCTTTGTGGCAATGTCAATCACTGCCATTATTTACCAATCATACGGTGCGCAATGAAAGTGGTATAGTGTATATAGTAGTGGTATGTAAGAGTATACTAATGTGTAAAGCCTAAGAATTTGGTTTTTGATCATCTGAACGCAGGCGGAGCCGCGGGCATTGCTAGTATACTATATAGTCAGGTTCATAATTGAAATGAAGACGCAATTATGTATATGATAACGATTTTGTCGAACTTCTCGTCTTATAGCCAATAAAAACTATGCATATAAGGAGACTGTTAAGCAGATGCTTATACGATGCAAAATTTATTCTGATAGCACAAATATACACCAGATGTGACTTGAACTAAAGACACTATACCACAACATTCAATTTAATATAACTGACGAAATAATGCTAACAAACTCAATCATACTCATTCATATTAGGTTGTATGTATTAACGTCCCCTTTTTTAACGTCCCACTGCTGGGCACGGGCCTCCCTTCAACACTAGTGGATAAGGCTTATTTGAAAACTTGCTAGATTTTCTAAGACATGCAGGTTTCCTCGCGGTGTTTTCCTTTGCCGTAAGACAAGAGGTAATCATGTAGGAAATGATTCTCACATGAAAGGCGAGGCCCGGGATTTGAATCCGCTTCACTCGGTTTCCCAAGCGAGCGCGTTACCACTGGGTTACAGCTGTCTATATAGGATATATTAGGTTACACTATGCGAATAATCCATGAAATAGATACAACTCTGTGTTATAATATGTACATGCAACTTGACCCCAGTACATAAATTCTCCGGCAAAGTCGAGTATACGGTAAACAATCATAATGTAATTTTGGAAAAAATAATGTAGGTATATACGAGTACATAATAATATAAAGTTTGTTTGTCCTATATAAAGCAAATAGACAGTGTATTTCTAAAATGACATAAGTAACAAAAAAAAATAAAACGAATGGCAAAGTTTATATGAGAAACAATATTTTTTGTCAAAAAAAACAGCAAGCAAAATTGGGCCATGCTACTAGTATATTAAAATCTGAAAATGAAATTTCAATAGAAACTTGTAATATTCAACAAGTTGTATCTCTAGCTATGTATGTATATCACGTGCCTTCAATCTCTTAAATTATTCCTTTACCTCTTGTCTAAAAACGTGTAATAAATTATTTCCATAAAGTTTATTTTCGCTACACGTAAATTTATGAAGTAATTTTCTTTATAGACGCCTTTAAAGTTGTTGTAAATAAATTAATTAAGCAATTAAGGAGGCCTTTTAGTCTTTTAATTCAAAGGTGACTTGTAGAAAATTTGGGTTAATATTACTAAGTGCTTCGAACAAATTATAATGCTTTAATTAACAACAAAATTAGGCAACGAAATGAAATAGTCACAAAACTTAATTACAAGACAGAAGTAAATTTTCAAGGATTTTCAAGTTTGCATTTAAAATGTTGACTACAAACAAAGTTCGAGGACGTCTGTCGAGTGTTGAAGCTTCTATATATTTATGTGAAAATAAGCTTTATATTGTGATTAATTAAATATAAATTGCCTTCGTTGTCAGTCACTTATTTTTAACAAATATCCAAAGTCCTCCAAGTCCTTAATCCTCGGAAGTTAGGAGCACTATGTTACAATACACACACAATACATGTTAAGCTGCATGCATGCATATTATATATTTTTGCACATTCTGATTTAGAAAAGTAAAGAACAAAAGGAGAATAATTTTATATCTCAGTTAAACGTTAATTGCGTTGAACGTAAAGTAAATTATAAAATGATAATTGCTTTATGTTTTGCTAAAACATTAACAATATACTCATTTCATAAAAAATGCCATTACAAACCTCGAACCATACACTTTAAGTCTAAACAATGACAAAGTCTTCGTAAAGGTCTTGCAAATATAATCCGGTCGGTGTTTTGAAGCAATTTACTCAGTAATGTAGATACTTTGGTAGCCCATCCTGAAAACTTTACCTTTTAAATGGAGCTCGATCTCTTTTGCAAAGCAAATCTTGTCTGAACAGTGGTCGCGGGTAAGCTCCTAACGACGACCCAAATTAGTATATTTTATGTACAATGAGATGGGTATGCCTATTTCGATGTTAGAATTAGGTGCTTTTTAGAGGAAAAAACTTATCTGGAACATTTTCTTTTACATCGTAATAGGCTGTAAACGAGACATTATTTTACTTGTTTCATACGATCATTATCAAAATACTTAGATTTTATTTCGACAAGCCATTACCGTTATTAAGAAAATTGGTTGAGAACGGTTTTTCTTAATAATATTTTTGTTTACAGTGTATTGTGCGGTGAAATGTTACGGTGTGTTTAACGACCCCAATATAATTAAACCCCTGTCGATTGTCATGAACATGATTTTACTTAAGAGTAAAATAGTTAGGAAATATTTCGCTACCATGTTACGGATGATAGAAGTTTCAGAATTTACTGTTCGCTGCTCATCATATGGATCATATGGTATTAGTTAAAGTTCATATTACATAACTCTTGAGACTTACTAGCTTTTCTGCATGGAAATAACCTTTTGACTGTATCTCAAGACAGACTTTAAGGCAACTATGTAAGTAAAATGACTGATTAATTTTACATAAAGCTAATATTATGTAATTACTATTTTTTTTGAAACATTACTGAAATTCGAATTTAAGTAATTTGACTACTTCTACAATTTTATTTCGCGGCTTTTGTCCACAATTTTATGGTTTTTTTTTTTTTTTTGCGCGGAACTCTAATTCTTTTTCTAAAATTAAAATAACCTAAGTTACTCCTTACAAGATTAGCTGCTAGGAGGAGCTATCTGCCAGGGAAAGTCCCGTCAAAATCAGTCGAAACTGAAGTTTATAAAAAAAATTAAAAAAATCTATTTTTTTTATAAGTACCATATATACTTTCATGTGCATTTAGCAGAGAGTTGTTATATTGGCATTACAAACAGATACTTTGATTTTATTTGAAGAAAACAAAAACCGAAGCAAAAACTTTGTACCCCTTTTTACGAAAATTGCGCGGACGGAGGAGTATGAAATTTCCCACACTTTAAGTTTATATAGAGAAGGAGTGCAGAATGCTAATATTTTTTAAAACTATGCATAAAAAATACATGAAATCAATAAAAAAAACATTATACGCACTACCATATATTTGACACACACACGCATATATACTCTTTTGTTTATTGTTAAAGTCTGTGGTCAAATTGAGAATAGATTGTTACGCAACCCTAATACATGGGAACTACCTCGCGTCGACCACCCACATCGCATTCCATTCGTGTGAACTTTTATTATAAGACTTTGTTTCGCAACCGTAATGCATGGAAACCACCTCGCGAGTCGCGTCGACCACCAATATCGCATTCTTTTCATATTACAACATAATTCTTGTAAAGTGACAGTGATGTAACATCCGAGTGTACCTTATTCTTACAGACCTTTTTCCGTTCATTGCATTTGTCACACTTCGACGGTGTAATCACCTTAGGATAATTAGTTTGTAGAAATAGTATTAAAGTATTTTATAAGTAAAGTTTTATTTCATTTGCATCCTCTGACTGTGACTTCTATAATTAGATTAATACGCAAGACAATAAATATATAACTTATGAATTATGGTTGATTTTCAACCACGCGGCGATCACTAGTATGTATAGATACGCTAATGTCAATGAGAGAAACGAACTTAAAGGAAGTAATAAGTTTTACAACACGCTGTGGACCCAAAGGAGCAGTTATCTTAGCCAATCGAAATCATGTTATGCGAAGTGAGAATAATAACAGGCGCTAAGAATGCGGCAGCGAAATCCCGGAAAATTGCTTGTATTGTACACATACGTCTTTACAAATATATTCATACGCAGTACGTACACATGTATTGCTATACTAAACCCAGAGACCATTCCATATTCATACTGCTGAGGCCGATATACAATTTGGGATAGAACTATTCAGTTATTCTAATATCGTTTTGTTTATTTGTATCGGTCGGGCAATTTTCCTAGCGAGTGAATCACGTCTGGACGATCCTTTGACAAAATTGTAGGCTTTTTTATATATTTGATGAAACGTGAAACCAAAAGCTATTGAGCACACAAAATAATGTTTTTTTTTTCCTTATTTACAATAATATTTATTTCCTTAATTGCATGGAGCCGTTTATGGGAGTCTGAGCGACCATATCATTATTAGGGTGCATATCACCTTAGAGCACAGTAGACTCCACATTACAGTCAGTACTCAACAACTCTTCGTTACTTGTTAATACGAAGTTTAAAGATTCGATTCTGAGAGAACCTAGCAAGTTCTCGAAAGACGAAGAAGTGATGGACTATAGCCTGTTCCATCTCGCATTAAGAGGGCGCCGATAACCAGCAGTAAGACGTTAAAAGGGTTAATTACAATTAATTACAAGTGTGATTACTATAGTAATATTGTATATATATACATACATATATATATATATATATATATATATATATATATATATATATATATATATATATATCCAAAGGCAGCGGTAGCCCAGTTGCGAGTGAAACGGGTTCAAATCTCAGGCTTCACACCTCCGATATTTTCGTGTGCGGATCATTTACAACATGATTATCACTTGTCTTACGGTGAAGGAAAACATCGTGAGAAAACCTGCATGTAAACCTGTTCTCGAAAAATATATGATTATGACCTGACCCCCCTCGTATTGATGGGGGACCCAAGCCCAGCAGCGGAACGTTAAAAAAGATCTATATATAGGTATACATATATCTCTTAAATTTTTAGATATTAAATCTTATAAACATTATCCACACGCCATTTTTTAATTAACAATTTAAAAAGCGCAGGAACTGCTAACAAAATTCCTCCGAACAATTATACTTCTGTTGGTTCCCCGTATTTAATATTAGCGGTTCGTAAATTAAATCCACTGAAGCAAGCATTTAATTTCCGAGTTCTTTTCAAAGACTAGCGTTTATCTTTTAAAACGATAAATTCTTATAACGGGACTTAAGAAAATGTTTGCTATATAAATCAGTATAGGTAATTCAGATAACCTCTACTATGTACTCTACATGTACTATGATAAGTATGAAGAATGAACGTTTTAAGCAATAATAGGAATTATGAAAATTCTATTTGAAATATCTATAATGTAGAGCGGCACATATCAAAAACACCGTCTAAAGGTCAAAAACATCTTAAATATATCGGTAAGATATAAGCGAAAAACGCAGTTAAAAATGATATTCTATTCGATTCTGATACTTTGTCTCAAAAAAGAAACAACATGGAAATAAAAAGTGAAGCTAATTTTCATAAAATTGAGATAATCTAAAAGAATTTTTTAGAAATAAAAATATCATCACGTCTTTGGGAAGGGCATAATCCAAGTATTTCAAAGTAATTTATGAAGTACACGAGATAGCTTTTATTGAGGGGGCAGTTTTTGCAGAAAAGTATCACTGAATACCGTGTGGCTTAATGGTAACGTCCAGCACAGAATTGATTGCAGCTGGATAGGATTCGACATCTTACATGTATAATTGGTTCTGGTGTGTAATGTATCGTTTTTAAGTATTTACTTCACAATTCTGAAAAAACGAGACATTACATAGTCGATATTATTCTAGAATAATGCCCCCTAATCGATTTTTAACGATAGGGCCAATCTTACTGTGACCTACAGGAGATATTTTATTAAATATGGGTTGCGCAAACACAACTGCAATATTTCTATGATTATTCTAATTCAGGAGGTCAACTTAATATATTTCATACTAGTACATACCTACATGTTATTACATTATACTATATGTATTAGAATGAAATATACTTCGAAAAGATTATGCATTCAGTGTATAAGCTGGGACAATTTGCCTCAAAGAGCAGTTTGTCCAATACGCTAAAATGCCGACCGATACAAATTTGCAAATTTGAAAAAGCCTGATGAATTCAGCTCGTTTTTACTCAATACGCAACCATTTGGTAGCAATTCGTTCAAAACCCATTTTTTTGTGAAGTTGATTACTTAAATGTTTTATTTCTATTGAATAAATTAGATAATTACTTTAACAAAAATAAAATGCAAATTAACCAAAGTAACAATTTTGTAATGTGTGGAACAAGGTGTTTTGTTGTACTTTACATATTTTTTTTTGTAGTATTCAAAAATATCTTAGAGATGCAGGATGTCACAGAAAAAATCAGCATCATGTTTCGAAACTTATAACATTTTAATTAGATTTAGTTACGATTTACTAGAAAACACTTATAATTTCTCAACAGTTTCTTATTTCCTTTGTCCAGTTAAAAATCACGGATAGCATCCACTCATGTTAACTCCCCGCCAACTAATCCCCTTATTTTGTTTTCTAGTCTTTCTATTTTTATTTATATTTCCTTCTTATTTTCTTTTTTTTTTCGGCCTGCCCATTCTATATAGTAATTTTTAACTGTTTGATTTATAAAGGTATTTGTCATTTGTGCATTCGCGTCGCCAGTGTGGCCCATCGGTCGATCGGACGTATATGCCCATCATATAACACGTATCTGTTCATGTATCGAGAATAATTAGATAAAAGAAAAAGCGTAGTTAAGAATAATATTTCATTCGATTCCGATTCTTTCAGTCTCAAAAGAGAAATACCTTGGAAATAAACAAGTGAAACTAATAAAAGCGTATTTAATTGCAAGTTTTAGTTTCCATGCAATGCAACCTAAAACTATATATAAAAATATAGAAGTAAAAATTCTTTACAGCAATATACGAAATACGTATATTTCATAATTTCTTATGAAGAACACGAGACAGATTTTATTTTAAGAACAGCATTCAATATGGTAAAACGCCGATCACATGCCGGTACAAATTTAGAAAATGATCCAAAACCTTCATAAATTCATCATGTTTGTGCTTTATACGCAACCATTTGATAGCAATTAATCAAATATTTTTCATAGGTTCTTTTTTAATTTAATATGTTGTATAAGTAGTTTAAATAAATATATTTTTAACAAATATCCAATACAAATTAAAATTATACAAAAGTTTCCTAATATGGCGAATAATACATTTAAGCGCGTCTATTTGTTTCGCTCTTCTTCATTCTATAGGTAATAGTGATCCTAGTCGGCTAATCTGACAAAGACTAAGCCAACTACATAAGGAATATTATATCGCAGCGCGCACGTGCAAAAACACTCTATTTCGCTCACTCTCAAAGGCAGTGGGATGACAGCTCTACATGACCGGTGAGGGATGAAACGTAAGAGCGCCAATCCCGAACTGTTATTAAGAATATCTTGACAGAAAACCTCAATAACAATACTTGGCCCGACCCGTGGTTCAAACCCAAGACCTCCGCACATGCTGGCCACTTAACCAGCGAACTTTATCATGCTACATAAATACATACATGAACATCACATATGTAGATCACGCTCCAGATTTAAGCGTAATTAATGCTTTCTTAGATTTACACGAATATTTGACATTTTAAATAAAACTATCTATTCGGTTTTTTTTTACTTTATTTTGATTTTTGGTTCCCGACGTTTCAAATTCTTTACAGCAATCATGATCACGGGAGAGTCTCCCATCTAAAAAAACCGAAAAGATCCGAAAAAGGCGTAACTGGTACTGATATTACTACTAAGTTACTATTTCTAAACCTAATGATACCTATCAACATATTTATACCCGACATTGTCGTTGTTTCGACAAAAGATACACGAGTTACGTTAGCTACAGTCGGAAGGTCGAAAAAAAAAACAAAAACTAATTTAAACTAATTTATTTTATTATAATTACAAATTAAACTTATTATCTAAAATTGATGTCTAACCTACTCGATGTAAGTTAATGGAATGAATCATAAAATATATAAAATTAAAACATTTGAAAACTGAAACTCTACATTCCTTTCCCAGTGACGATATTCTATTTATTATAAAACTGTGGGAATTAATGTATCAGCAGTCCTTTAGGGGCACGTATATGTAACTCACGTGTATACAAGTAAAACAATATGTTACATATTGAGTGCTTTTATTATTTTAAAGCACACCTTTGAGGATAGGCATATGTTATATAATTTAAGTTCGTAAACCACCAAGCTACGCTCAAGGACAGCGAAGTAAAGTCACGCAACAGAGCGTGAGGCTATTACACCATCATACAAGCACATTAAATTAATTTTATATAAGTGACATGTTGCCGAACCATTGTTAAGGTTATTCTGTAATTTTGAAACTATGTGCCCATAGTTACATGAGAAGTGGAGTATAATATCAAGTTATGATGTATATTGGTTGAACTTCTAAGCTCAAGCTCAATTAAACTTGAACTTCGCAACATATTATAGATTATTTAGATGATCAAAAATTACTATAATGCAAGTTAGATTTTTAATTATGTAATTAATTCATATATTATAAGATTTAGACGGAAAAAAATTAGTTATAGGTACGTCACTATAAAGTCAAAAAATATAAATAAAAACACGAATTGAAAATATTTTGTACAGAGTTACATCAAAAACTTAAAGTAAAAAAAGTTAAAGAATTTTATTAATAAAGTAATTATTTTAGTAATTATAACCTCCTGACCTATTTCGATCACTATGGCTAATTTCACTAAGATACATTTCTTTATATATTATATAGCCATGAGCGCAAGATATGTTTTATTGAACAAATGTGCTACGAACACATATTGTGCATTCTGTATTTCTTTCATTTTCAATGTATGATGGGACGATACTTCGCATGACTGGTAATCGATGGCTTTACATACTCTCCAAGGCACAGAGGTGTAATATCGCCATCTTTCTAACTCCGGATTTCTAATGATAAATTTTAAACAGAAAATCTAGCAACTTTATAATCACTCAAGCTGAGATTTGAATTCCAGGACCTTCGAAAATATCTATCTTCCGAATATCTTATTGAAATAATCATTATTATTCATACAGAGGCCGAATCTCTAGTTTTTGGAATTTTTGTCTGTATGTCTGTCTGTTTGTCTATCTGGGGACGCATCAAAAGAAAACAACTTGACAGATTTTGGTAAAATTTGGCAAGATGATAGCTGGTTATCCGGGACAACATTTAGGATTCTTTTTACTGCGAGAAAATATCTCATCTTTGAGAAATCTATAGTAACCGTTGAAACGTTCAAGGAACGAACCCGAGCGGAGCGAGAGTGAGTCGCTAGTATAACTTAAATATTTAAAGTTTTTATAACACTACCTATATATTACCTACATAAAAACAGCAGAGTAAAACAACCAAACCCATTGTGGTAAAAACACCGCCCATCCATTACGACTCTTACAAGCTAATTGCCTTTAGCTAACTACTGGGCTTGTAATTAGGCCTCTTATATGTGTTTAGACTTAGCCTTCAAATTTTAATCCCTAACAGATATAAATTATAATTCTACATAAATCACTTAAAAGAGTTCAAGTAGTAAATATGATATAGTTAGTTGAATAATAATAGTATTAAAAAATGGTTATTGCAACTTATAAAATAATTTCCCATGAAGTTTTTGTAAATAACGAATTTTAATCTATACCTAGGTATATATGATCGATGTCTATACTAATATTATAAAGAGGTAAAGTTGTTGAGTTTGTGAGGTTGTACGGGGTAATCTCTGGATCTACTGAACCGATATACATGAAAGGTAAAAAGATAGTTTAAGACCCTGGGAAGGACATAGGATACTTTTTATCCCGGAAATCGTCCCTTAAGAGGGTAAAAATGGGGATGAAAGTTTGTATGGGGAATCAACCTAGGGACGAACTCGAGCGAAGCAAGGGGGAGTCGCTAGTATTTTATATTTTTAATCAGTACGTCTATGTATGTAATTTCGATAATGTATCATTATAACAAGGCTTTTTTCATACTACCTTTCAGCTAAAGTCTTCTATGTGGGATGTGGCCTATCTAAAACTTTAACTCGTAAGGCAACATGAAATTAACATTTAGATTTAGGACTAACGTTATTTTACTTACCGTGTTTGCTCATCGGACCTTACATTTGATGTCCATATCAAAAAAGTTACCGTTATCTTGTTGCGTCAGCCATATTGGATTTTCAATGAGGTCATTTCGCTTATCGCGTTCTGCTCGTTAAACTCTTTCATTGGATACCCATTTCAAAAAAACTCCATCGCCTTCCTGTCAAGACTACCATATTAGATTTTTAATGAAGTTGTCGTGCGTAGTCATTATAACTAAATGTACAACGTGTAAAATTTCAGTTCAATCGACTACTGATGGGGATTAAAGGAGTCTGCCCACTACCCCGTCTCATACCATGACCGTGCTAGGAGCGTGTCAGGCAAAAAAATATTCTTTGTATTGAAATGTATGAGACTCTGCCCACTAGACCGTTCCGTCACCGACCGGCACCGTCGCGTGCCGTGCACGGAACGTTAACAATTGTCATCGAGAATATTTTACCGGTGACGGTACGCTGCGTGCCTGGCACGCGACGTTACGGGACCGGTGCGCGTAGGCGGCGCAATGGTGAGCATACACAACACTAAAACCGTTATGTACGGGTAGGATACGTTGTTGATACGTTGTAGTGGGCATAGTAGTCCGTGCCATGCTCGTTTCCGTGCCTGATACGTTCATAGCACGGTCATGGTATGAGACGGTGTAGTGGGCAGACTCCTTAATTGAAAATCAGCAGCAAGATTTAACACACATATTAACAAAAATAGATAAAAGCTTGCAATGAAAATACCCAAGAAAAGAAAGAAAGGGAAAATTTATTTAAACATTTATGATTAAAGTTGAAAATTAAAGATATTTATATTATATAAAATAAATACACGTATGAAGTTTGTGCTATTTAGTATACTAATATTATACGGAAATCTTTTCCTGTACCGGAAAAAATAGCCTGCATAATATGTCCGAGCCATATTATTATATCTCTACGTAAAAATCGTACCGTTGCTGCGTGAAATGTGGACAAATTAATAAAATAAACAATCACATTACCATTTGCGAAAGTTTACATGTGTGTTTTTATGTTTGCTTATGATTCATCGCTATATATTGTAAATAAAATCCCCCGCCGCATCTATCTGTCTGTCTATCTGAACGCGATAAACTCAAAAACTACCGAACGGATTTTCATAAGGTTTTCGGAAATGTTGTGATTCATAAGATAGGTTTAGGTGTATAATTCGTTATTTTTTTTTTAAATTGGCTGAAATATAACGATTTGTTAAAGATGTAAGAAACAATTATGCCAACTAGGAGCTTTATTGGCGCGAGCCGCGTAAACTAACAAAGTTATATATGATAACGAGCTAAAAAGATGAGAACACGTTGATGAAGGCACATAGCATTATGCAATCGAAGATATACATATGCACATGTTTTCTAATAGCTGCGTGTTTATGTTTCCGATTGCATAATACGTTGTTCCTTCGTCAACTTGTTCTCATCGTTTAAATCGCTTTTTACGCAGTTTTATTTTTGTATATTATTTTTTCATTTATATTTAGTATACAAGTAGACTATGACCTGGATTGATACACAGGCTATAGTTAGTAAAAAAAATTTCAAAAAGAACTCAAATTTTCAAGACCCAAAAATATCTAGTGGGTTCTCTTAGAGAGGAGCCTACAGCGGAGACTAACATTTGATCGAAGTAAAATTCTGCATCAATTACTTGTACGAGGCGCTTCATAAGGAGGCCACGAAGAGAAACTCCAAGACGAAGAAAGGGCCCTTTGAAGAGGATTCATTCGGTCTTTTCAGACTATCAGTCAAAAATCTATCAAATATTCATAGGCAAATCATCAAGCTTAAAAGTATAAACCTAAGTTTATTAAAAAACTAGCGATGTACTTCCGAAGGTCTCAAACTATCTTTACACCAAATTTCATGTAAATCGGTTCAGCGGATTTTTAGTTTATCCATTACAAACAAACCCACAAACTTACATATTCTTTATAATATATGTATAGATAAGAAATCACTCTAAAAGTAAATAAATCAGAGAAAGGCACGGACAAAATGTTCGTAGTGTTTAGTATATGCACAATAAAAAAAAAACAACAATAAACTTGTACCTACAATTTGAAAAAATAGTAGCAGTGTGTTTGCAGATGTTTTTAGTTTAAAATGGCCTATTTTTTTTATTTCTGCTTTCTTTTATATACTAATTCCTAAGTAGAATGAGTTAAGCCCTCTGAAACCGCATTAGCCGTCCTCGTTGCAAATATATATTCAAATAAGTTTTTTATCTGGTAAAGTGCAGCTGTACGCAACATAAATATAAATTATGGCTATTTATTTTTATAATTTGACGTAAAATGTTGGCCGAACATATTAATAATAGTAACATAGTAGATAATCGGACTATTTTAGTACCTATGTCTTTGTCTTGTATGTTTTGTACTACTCTATATACATACATATGACATTATATATATGCAAGCGAAGTTAGTATAAGTCGCTAGTCTTATAAGATAATAAATCACATAGCCTAAATCTACAAAATACTACTAAATACCAAATGTTCAAACTTTCATTACCTCTTATTTTTAATCGGCGGGTGTTCTTTGTATGTGTGTACTAGTTATTTACCGTTGCCTCGGAGTGTGTCTCTAGGTGCCTAACAGTAACCTCTGTGTTACTCCTAGTAATAATCCATCAGTGTATTAAATTTCATCCAACCCCGTCCAGGTGCAGCGTGACGAAATAAAAACATACAAAAAGTTTTCATAATAGTAATCAAATATGTTAGTAGTATATTCCTATTATAGTCTGATTTTTAATTCCACGGAAATATGACAGCTGTCATTCTTTGATAATTCAGATATCATAAACCTTTTCTGCTTTTAAATTTTTTAATTTAAAATAACAAAATATATGAAACAGAATTAGATCAACTAAACTATAATATGTATGACGTTGTAAATAGTCTTTGTTTTGTGCATTCAATGCACACTAACTATAAATGTTTAATGGTTAAATGAAAAAAAAATAACAGAGTAAAACAAGATATTTCTTAAATGAAAATATTTATAAATCATTATCTCTTACGAGTATATCATCATTGTCGTCAACATCGTCATATAATCCGAATGTAGATTATAAAAGAATCACTAACACTATCCATCAAAACATTAAAAGGGCACATTTTATCCTCTTCTTTAATAATATGTTCTTACAAGAAGCAAAGATTTTACAACCAAAGGGGTTTTCCTAAAAAAGGCTTGCAACCTATGGATTATTGGACAGGGATCCCTGTAATAGAAAAATAATTTCCATAATAATTATTGTAACTTCAATAATATGATATTAAAAAAAATAATTACCATTTTAGAATTATCAATCATTTTTTTAGTCTTAGTTTTTCTAATTGAAACCTTAAATTCAAGATACTTTATTTTTTTATTTTGCTAAAATGCTTTCCGTTTTTAGTGACAATGTTTCAAAGTTGACAACACTTCTGAAATGTCAGAATTCCGTCGAATTAAAAATCAGACTTTAGTAGTATATTTGGATGTCTGTCATTCACTAAACATGTGTAAACCATAGAGCGAATTTGGATAAAAATTGACACAGAGACCATGTCTTGGACTTATTAGCAAAAACATATGTATATGGATCTATGATCTATGATCTGTATATGCACGTTGATAGTACACAGTTAATAAGCCTCTATTTCCTCTTCCCGTTCTGAATCTACACGAGTAATAGTTATTATATACAGTCATAAACCATTATTTTGAAGGTTTTTAAGAGCTCTAAGTATTGTTCTATTCACAGCTGAATCGGATTTACGAGGCGTACAGAGCGCTTAGTAAATTAAAAAAAATACACGTAAATTTAAATTTGTTTAAATTAATTATAAGTAAATGTTTTTCTTGCGATATTTTATAAATATAACTAAAACAAAGACTTGCATTATGCGGTTCTTTTAGACGCCATTAATATTAAATACTTAAATGAAATAGTAACAAAATATATTTTAGTTCCGAAATAGCATAGCTTTACAAGCTATATTTTCATTAGTAATAAAATATATTATTCTTCATCAATATAAATCCCCAGACTCAATATACATATAGAAAAAAATGGTTTTATTATCATGAAATATGATATACAATAACTGTTTTAACGTAAAGATAACTTTTAACAATGTAATTTTCCTTCTTATTATAACATTATTATTTTTTTGTTGGATAGGCTTGCACTTGACGACGATCAATGCTAGGAAGCACTGATGAGGTCTAGGTTGGAGCGCGCTTGCCTAGAAGATGCCTATTCACTCTTGCTTTGAAGATACTTATATTATAGGTGGCAGAAAACACGGTTGCTGGAAGGGTGTTCCACACTTTAGTAGTTCGTTTCAGAAACGTAGAACTAAAGCGTTTCATGCGATTTGGTTGGATTTCTACCACGTAAGGATGAAAAAATATAATAACGAGGTTATTTACTGAAAATCTACAAAGAAAATACAATTTATTAGGAGAGCAAGATGTAGCATTTACATATCTATTATTATGTTAAATCTTCATAAGAAAATCTGTGTATACCTTTCGGAAAAATATATTTGGCTTAGTAACGGGAGTTTGTGGTTCAAGGGCTCGGTACTTGTTATAATATAGTCGAAAATCGTACGGCCTTCATACAAAATCGTAAGCTTTTATGATAGAAAGCCAGAATTTGCTATAAAAAATAATACAATCATTGATACCATCTTTTATTATACTATGCTAGCGACTTACCCTCGCTTCACTTGGAGGCATTTTTAGGTTCCTTTTCTATTTACAATATAACTAGTGACTTACTTTCGCTCTCTACCTGCACTCCATGCGTCCGCCCGTCTAAAATAAAAGTAGCCTAAGTAACTCCTCATAACATATGCTATTTGCCAGTGAAAGTCTCTTCAAAATCGGTCCTAGCCATTTCGTAGATTAGCTAGAACAAACAGACAGACACACAAAAAACTTTAAAATTGTGTTTTTCTTATATGTGCCGTATATATTTTCATATGCATTTAATCAAAAGTTGTTATTTTGATATTATAAACAGACACTTCAATTTATCTGTACAAATATACAGGTAGCACCACCTTTTGGCAAATATTACAAACAATTGTAAAATATCCAAGTCCGTCGAGTCTGCGTAGCATTACTGTGATTTAGGTAAATATATAAAAATAAAACAACAGAGCGATTACACTTTATCGAAATGTTAAAACACTAGGGATTACATTTATTCAGTATCTATCTTTTTTCATCG
Organism: Fabriciana adippe; assembly: GCA_905404265.1. Classification (NCBI taxonomy): domain Eukaryota; kingdom Metazoa; phylum Arthropoda; class Insecta; order Lepidoptera; family Nymphalidae; genus Fabriciana; species Fabriciana adippe. The sequence continues at coordinate 4,128,125 of FR989993.1, forward strand.
CAAGGAAATCTAGCCATTGATATAGGTAGTAAAAGATGGGGTAGATAATGTTAGACTTTTACCGTGAGAGTGATCCATTAAAATCACCTCCGTGATCCCTTCTTTGATAGATCATGGGATCGATGCTCATTCAACCACAATACCTGTCCTGGGGACCACAGGTAAGTGAAATAAGCCGAAAGATGCTTGGAACGCTTACCTCCAGTTGCTGGTGACAAAATTTTTGGCAAATTCACAGACTACAATCAATAGTTTATTATAATAACATAATACATCTTACCTCAACGTTTAAGTAACAGAAAAGACTTAAACGCCTCCACAATTTTTAAAGTATTTTTTTTTAGGCGCGCCATGAGAGGGAAAAAAGGATTTACGTTACGATTTTTGTGACGGAAACGGTTACACTGGGCGTAGCGGAAGTGAATAAATAGTAAATTAAATATATATATATGTATACATATATACATATATACACATAGAACAAGGACAAGTACAGAAGTTTCACTTCTTGTGCGTGTACACATTGATACACGCACTCTTTAATTATGTGTAAATGTCAAATTACAGTAACACATTTAAGTGCTAATAAAAATTATAACGGTAATTAAAATGACTAAAATGTTTATTGTTTTGATAGAATGGAGGTCAGCCTAAAAATATTCGTGGAATACATTAAGTCACCTAGTTCTATAAAGTCAACCCTAACAATTCATAATATTACTGTAATATATTTAATATTTTAAATAATTATTTAAGGCTAATCCTCTTTTAAAATACAGAAAGTAAATTCAAAATGTTTTAAATTGATCGTACGTATTTAGAAAATTGATAGCTATCCTTCTAAACACGGGTCCAAGGTAACCTTTGTCAACATTTTGGAGCTCAATCAAACCAAAAAAACGAGTGAATGGTCATAAAAGCGGTTTTAATAATACCCTTCTCTCAAATCTTCATGAATTTATTTTAATTAAATCCGAAAGTGTCCCCATGGTAACATCCTTACTTTAACGATATTTAGGATTCTGTAGGAAAAGACGGAACATTTATAATTTTATGATGTGCTTGTGCCCGTAAGTGTCAGCAAAAATTTTGAAAAAAATATATGTTATAGAACATAGTACCTAATGGTAATTTATAGAAAAAAAATTGTGATAGTGTCTCTTAAAATACATGACACTTTTTTTTTATTTTTAAATTGTGATGTTTTGATATATGAATCACTGCGAAGACTCCAAAGTATGTTATTTAATATGTTTTTGGAGTATCTAAGGTTTGCAGAAAAGATCACAAAAAAAATTTTTTTTTAATTCAATTAATTGTTTTATTTGAAAAACTAGCGTGTACAGAGAGGTGATAACTTAGGGAAATGTTTCTCTTAAGAAGGTGATTCCATTGTAAAAATATCAACCTAACTTTCCCGAGGGGCATCTGACCCATGCTTATCCTGCTATACTATTTGTATTTGTGTAGGGACGAACCCGAAGCGAAGCGAGGGTGAGTAGCTAGTATTTATATATGTGTTGGAAAGTACATCACCTACCATTTTACATATTTACTCCTACGCCCTAAAATTGCCGGGAAGAGATCGCTTATATCGTTGGCCGCCTTCTGTGCATCGTCTATTAATTTGTTTCTTCTTTTTTATATTTCTTTTGTGATGTTTTAATCATAAAGTGTATCTATATAAAAAAAAAACTTTTAAAGAATTTATTTATTTTTATTTTTCATCAGATTGTTTCTTGTATTAGCAGTATAAATAATCATCCTAAGTGTTATTTACTATTCGCATTGTTGCAGCCCAGAAAAACCTTTCTAGCGAATCAATCATTGTACTGATGAAAACAAAAACAAAAACCATTCAATAGTCACTGTGAATACATTAATTTCAGAAAGTAGTCGAAGCACTAAGCATAGTTGCTTTGTTTTTATTAGGTATATTGACGTGTTCTATTTAATGAGAAAAAAATATCTTTTATTTTTTTAACTTTACTAGTTTTATTCAACAAATGATAAACTGATACCAGTTATAAAACCAATCAAGGACATAGTCTTATTTAAGACCAACTCGGTGGAGAATATTTTTTCGTATCTGGCGATACCTCCGCAAACATATTATACAAGTTATAAAATTACACTTATTACTTACTTACTTTATATTTCCCAAATAAGTAGCTATCGTTTAAATGATATTATTTATCATGATAAATGATTTTTTTTATATCAACCCTGCTCTCTAATATATATACTCATTCCACAGATCTAATCGATTCAAAACTTGGTATCACTTCAATGATATTGCAATGATATGGTATCCTTGGCCTGATGCTGCAACGTCACCTGGAAGTTACAAGATACTCAACTCTACAAAAATACTGCAAAGATATCGTCATCACTGAATACGTAATTTTAGTTTCTTTTTGGTTTGGTTTTTTTTTTAATTTTTAATTTAAGAGTTAGATAGGCTATACTCGTATATGTACGTTATGCATATTTAAACAGATAAAAAATAAAATCACAATTATGTACTAAACAATATTTTATTTAAAGTTCATTTCATATAGCCTTTCTATAGTAATAAATGACCCACACAGCCATATAAAATGTAATCAAGTATGACGTGACAAGGGCTAAATCGGATATCGCGGCGGGGATCGGCTTAGCAGCGTAACCGAATATAACGATTATTCTAGTGATAGTATAAATCCTGAAGAGACTTACACCTAAATGTAACGGGGGTGTAGTAGTTAGGTATAAAGCTCCTACCATCCAAAATGGTGCTAAGTTTTTCAATTCGGATAAATACGCGCGTCGTACGATGTCGTTGTTTGAGAAGATCCCTTTATTAACCCATGTCATTGCAGCTAAGGGGCTTAAAGCCAACAATTTTACTGCCAATAAAGCTGCATGTACCATGTACGTTTGAGTGAGAGGAGCTTCCAACGATATTGTTATAGTTTTCATTTTACAATTTCAAATTTATCATTTTATATTTTACTGTCATATTTCTGATAGTTAATGTTACTGATTTTTGATATACAAATATTGCATAATCTGTATTTTTAAAATCAACAAAGGTTTAAATATATATTCGACCTTATTTATATAATATACATCTTTGGAAAATATTTTTTTTGTATTTATTCAGCAGCTTTTAGGCGCAATAAAAATATAATATATTCTTCATTTCTTTCATAAATTCTTTGTAGACTCGAACCACTTGAAATATTCCTTGTTAAGTTTTAGACAAACCCTTACAAAGCTCTCGACAGTGTTTAGATATTAGGACAAAACTTCCTTGGACTTTGTAGATAATTAAATTGAGTCATTTTGGCTGAAGAAATTCCACTAAGTTTAAATCCAAGTTATAAAATGAAAATTAATTAATACTGATATTATAAATGTAAAAGTTATATTGTTTGTTTCCTTTAAGGCAGCGATGGTGTAATGGATTAGATGTAATGATTATTTTGAGAAATATAGTATGTACGTCTGCTTAGATGTCGTTATTTTTGCCTACAGTTGTAAAACATTTGAATATATTTATGTTATACTGTAAAAATATGCAGTAATAAAAGCGTTTTCTTCAAAACAGGGAGGTATTCAATTCGTATTTATATTTTTTGGGGAGTACGTGAGTTTAGTTTTGGTACAAGTATATACGTGACAAGTTAACTTAGCAAATTGTTAATCAATTCTTTATACTATTCTTTTAATGAACACATTAATACCTCAAGGATGGTTCCATCAAAATTTACAAACAAAATGTAACCCCTTACAGTAGAATAATTACTTCTTAAGTGATTTTGAAATCGATGTACGGTTTTTGTTTATATATTTATTGAATAACTAACTATAGATCTATATTTCGTTTGAGGTTTGCTATATACTTATGTCTTCCTAAAAGCATTTGAACTTATGAATATATTCAATTTAATATCTCAAAGCAAAAAAACACATCAAGACTATATTGCTTTGAGGAAGACAGATAAACAAACATAATTTCACATTTATAATATGTATTAGTAGTATAATACATAGTATAGTAGTAGTACCTGGCGACCGAGCTTCGCTCGGTGTACTTTTTTGTTATATCGTATTTTTTATATAAAAAGAACTAAAAACTTGAATAAATACACAGAAAAATTGAAATTTTGTATCCGATCGAGATTCGATCTCAGACAAACCTATTGATTTGTTAATCTTGCACCTTAGTCGCTTGACCACGATATTTATGCATGAGTGCAAGAAATTATCGACCATATTCTGCATAGAATAATGCAAAAGAAAACCGCATAAAAACTAACACACGCTAAAACACGCGTTTTCCCAGACATGAGACTAATCTAGATCGATTTTTCGCCCCCGAAAGCCCCGTCATACCAAATTACAGCGAAATTGTTAGAGCCGTTTCGGAGATCGTTGGTATAAATAAATAAAGATATAAAGATATAAATATACAAGAATTGCTCGTTTAAATATATTGGATAATATAGTCACTAGTCTAATATAATATTAATATTGTAATGTGATATCTAAAACACACCTTTGTTACTTCAAGTCTTATTATTTCTTACTATATTTTTGTTAATAAAAAATAATATATTTTTCAGATAATCTATACGTAAAATATAAAATACCTATAATAAGATTGTAACTAAGCCGAATCTTTACATGAAATATTTGTTGAAAAACCTTATTGAAATAGACATTATTATCGATACAGAGGCCAAATCTATAATTTTTAGAATTTTTGTCTGTCTGTCAGTCTGTATCCGCATAACGGAAAAACCAATAGCGGTATTTTGATTAAATTAAGTATGATAATAGCTTATTTTCTGGGTCAACATATAGGATACTTCTAACTGCGTGAAAATATCTCATCTCTGAGAAATCTACACTAAACATTAAAACGTAACTACGGACGAACCCGAGCGGAGCGAGGATGAGTCGCTAGTTGAAAATATACTAAACATAATTATGTTGTGACTGAATGAGATAAAAACTAAATTTCATTTTGAAGCTATTAATAGTCTCTGTGTTAAGTTTTGGTCTTGTATAAAATATCTTTTGATCAAAATAATAAATAGCATTGTTTTTGAAATCCAAGAGATTAATAAATATAAAGAATATATAGATTTATAGATCGAACTATAGAAACAAAAGTTGTTGATAATTTTGAGTTGAACGATTATTGCGATTAAACGAAAAAAGAAGATGGTAAATGGATAAAGTACATTACAAATATCCTATAGTTAAAATCCATCTTGTTCACGTTTTCCAAGCGTTCTAGTTTTTCCAATAATTCGAGTCCGCAGCGTGACTGATATACATATCTCACTTGCATTATCCACCAGAGGCCTAGAAATTGATAGTTCTTATCAATTATCTCGTTCGTTCGCATAACACAAGACATGGACTAGATAGCAACCTAACACGCAAGTAGAAAAAGGGAGAAAATGTTACTATAGCTTCTAGATGTAGCTACGTATAACTCATATTGGGTCATAGGTATATCCAAATCATTCAAAATATGTAGGAATTGAAAAGAATTTAAAAACTTTTCATTTTCGTTATATTTTTCTGTAATGTACCTATCATCCTATCTTCTATTTTTTATTTCGAAATTTTAATCTTAATACTTTTAGAGCAAGGTAAAGAGAGAATGCCCTTTTTCATATACGGTCGCTAATTTGCAAGTACGAAATTCATTCAGTAAAAGAGAGTATAACTACATGAGTGATCCCATAAAGGTTTAGTATTTTTGTTTCATTATACTAAACCCTGAAATTAAATTATCTAACTCATATTATATATATATATATATATATATATATATATATATATATATATATATATATATATACATATTATATATATATATATATATATATATATACATATATACATATATATATATAAACATACATCGCATTTTTACGTTATGTTAGCTGATGCAAAAATAATACTATTTTGCAGTACATTCGATACAATTTATTGTTTTTGAGACAGTGAAACCAGTCAGTCCAGACAGCATTTTTGTCGACCTTTATTGAATTGGTTAATTTATTATACTCCATGCAGAAATGTTAAACGTATTCAATATAAACGTTACTACCTATTTATTTTCATATATATAATTGAATTTAATTGCCATCCTACGTTTAAATAAATCAAGAATAATATTATAAATTGTATTATATGGAATGTTCTTTAAAAATACATATTTAAATATTTTCTATAAATTTTCACAGAACACTGATCATAAAATTCGGACATTTATTTGAATGAACATTTTAAATACAAAAAAAGTGTGCGTGTAATTATGTACACACGTAATAAGTTATACTTCTTTGTTCTTTCAAAACATAAACGCTTGTTTTTTTATGCTTTTTTGCTTTTTTTTTGTATTCTTCTCAGCAAATCCTTTCATTTTATATTCGTGTCATGGGGGTGCATAAAAAAACACTCCGTCATCTTTGGGAGTCCGCCATATTGGATGTTTAATGACGTCACTTTGTTTATTGTGTTTCGCTCATCAATCCATTCTATTTGATGTCCATATCATAAAAGTCACTATGCAAATGATAAATCGCCATTTTGTAATGTCCGCCATGTTGGATTAAAAATGGCGGCATTGAGGTAATCGTGCAGCCACAAAAACTAAACGTGTGTGCCAAATTTCCACTCAATCGGAAATTGGGAACTGGCTCTTTAACTTGTAAGATTTGTTTACAACAGACACCGGGACTATCTTCACACTGTAACCAATAAATAACGACTAACTTCATACTGTACTCCAAATCTGTCGTATCATGAAAAATTCACTCTCATCATTCATTTTTCATTATAACTTCAAAAATAATTGCTTTAACTTTACCTGAAATAGTCCACTGTTAACTCGTTCAGACATCAAAAGGAGTGGTACAAAACATCAAAGAGAAAATTAATTAAATAAATTTGTGGGTAGGCACTAGGCACTGTCTGTAACAAGTATATAACGCTTTTGAGATGTCTAATACCTTAGTCTCTCCCGTGACCATGATTGCTGTAAAGCATTCGAAACGTCGGGAACCAAAAATCAAAATAAATCCGCGAAATAATCCGAAAAGATAGTTTTATTTAAAATGTCAAATATTCGCGTAAATCTAAGAAAGTATCAAAGAGAAATTAATATTTAGTTTGGTCCATTAGGTATATTAGAAATTTTTAACCTTGAGCGGCCGATGTCGACACCACGTGAATAACGTATATATAATCTTTGCTTCTTAATTGTCTACAATTTTTAGTACTATTTTTCAAAATGTTAAGAGGTCGTAGCCTCGGAAAATTAATTAGGAAATCGAACTGTACTAATCTACCAAATTAGAACTCTCCTTGACCTTTTGTAAGGAGAACCTAGCCATTAAAAATTCGGAAAGTAATTCTAGTCTAACTAGAGTTAGGGATTTCATCTGCTATTTAATATAAAGTCCAATATTATCAGCCAAATATATAGCAAATACGATACAATGGTACAGAATATTACGGGTGCGAGTTTAATTTGCACATAATCGATATTTAGTAAAATTAAAACAAATCAAAATATTAAGTAATAATATTAATAGCAATCAATTATTCATTTACGGCCAAAGATTAATAGCTTATTTACTGGTTGCATCATGTAGCCATTGTCTTAACAAATCCTTTCATTAAAGATTGTCTGGAAGGGATTGCTGGCAGTAATAAGGACTTTTCTCGCCTTTTGTATCCCTTTCTTGATTGTCAATAACTATTCGTGCTTATTTTTATAGCTTCATGATTAAATTGTATTGAGTAAAGTGTTGTTATCCATAAATAACACAACACAAATAGTACAATATCTGAAAAAAGTACATGAAATAAATATTAATAAACCACAGCTCTATAAACCCTAATCACCTGTAAAATTGATCGAAATTAATGGAAGCTTTCTTCATTAAAACTTAATCTGCCTCACGAAATGAAGCAGATTACTTCAATATCTTTCTAGCTGACGAAGTTATTATTATACTTGAAGATCAACAAAGCTTTAAAACTAGTAATAAAGATATAACTTAGCATGAGTCCAGAATATAGTGCTACTTGTAGTGGAATTTCGTTGAGATATAGCCATGTTTATGACACGGACTATTTATGTCTTACTATCACATATGCGCGCCATTTTGTACTAAAATGTGTTTTAAGAGAGTACTGAAGATAATATTCTTGAATATTAAGGATAACATATGGCCCAAAAGCACATGAAGAGAATGAAATGATTATCTCTTTTGCTTTTGGATTAACTTTAAAAAACGCAGAAGTCTCCAGGCTCCATTACTAATTATATTATGTTAGGCGATTTCTTGATCAAAGATGATCCCATATATTTTATAGTAAATACTAGCGACTCATACTCGCTTCGCTCGGGTTCGTCCCTAGCTTGGATATAGTAAAATGGATATTATAGTATGTTATCCTTAAGAGATTTATATTCTATTAATAGACATATGTATGCCATTGCTGACTTTTTTGTAGACCTTTTTAAGGTGTTCAATACCGTAGTACATTATTTTAATCTATCTCGTAGGATTCAGCCAGTGTTTGCAATGTAAGCGCAAAATAATGTTTCTATTTATGACATCACATTAAAAACCTCTAAAATTATCAGTATTTCTATACTATATTATGCATGTATTATACATATAAACCTTCCTCTTGAATCACTATCTATTAAAAAAACCGCATTAAAATCCGTTGCGTAGTTTTAAAGATCTAAGCATATATAGGAACAGACAGCGGGAAGCGACTTTGTTTTATACTGCATAATATGCAGTGATTCTATGCCACAGGTGGAATACTATAATTAAGGTGATTTTTAATTCAATGTATGTTTTGATTTAAAAAGTAATTATTATAAAATCAATTAAGAAAATACAAAAATTAAGCAGCCTCTTTCAATAGCACTAGCTTAATTTGCATGTGGTTTATGTGCATATAAAATTTCTCCAAATAGTGTATTAAAAACAGTATTTCTTATTTATTCAGAAAAAGGCCAAATAAAGTCGGGAAGGGGAAAGAATAAATAGAATAAAGAAAAAAACTGGCATAGAGTGTAGAGACTTTTCTTAAAATAAAAAAAAATCAAATTACTTTACATTAATCAAGCTCGAGCCATTTCTAACATACTCTGTTAAATTTTAAAATATCATGATAAGCATCTTAACAAACTGTTCTAGTTAACAAGTGTTTCCCAGACGCCATAGCACTACAAAATAGACAAATTTCTTAATTAAGTAATTAAACTTAATCATGGCTCTACCGTTCCACGTCGCTATAAGAAACAGAGTTGTATCTTGGCCGCTTAAGAAAATGAGTGGATATTTTGAAATATATTCTGCTAAAGTTTATTTTATCAATGGTCAGTTACAATTTTGCCATAGGATATTTAGGTAATATTTTAAAGCTGAAGTTATAAACACACTGAGTAGTAACGTCCAAAAAAATAACAGATAACGTTAACGCAATATGTACATAGGTGACAATCCTCGTACTAAGCCCACTGACCTTGAACTTCGTAGGTTTGATTCGCAAACCTTTATCGAGTGTTTGCATTTAAACAAAGAGTGGCATTGTACTTCCGGCAAACATTCATACCCTGGATTCTGGAAAAGGGGAAAGTCATGGAAAAGTCACTACAACCCTATAAAGGAAAAAAAATGAAAATAATATTAATTGCCATAATATTAATTAAGAATCATGCTTATAAAAGCACATTTGCTGTCTCAATTATTACCCAAGAACTGTGGCTCAACTAAAATTATATCTATTCTAGCCATTCTTCAAACTTAAGTGTTCTAAGTAGTTTTAGAGAGTAATTTATATATACCTCAACATGAATTATAATTGATGTTCGATACAGTTAGCATCAATATAATAAACATTAGTACCTGAATCAAAATAATGAATACCTAACAGCTGGTACACAATTTTCCTACAAACGCAATTTTCCATTGATTGTGATTTATGACTTCCCATTACTTTCAAATTGATTCCATTATTCACTTAGTATATACATACGTACAATTTGTATAGATTCACATAATATAATTTATTCGTTTATGTCACGTCTGTGTCCCATTTTCTTCTGTCATGGTATTTCTAAATAGGAATAAACTCAGTTTGTTTACATTGGCCAGAAACCATTGCTACTTGTTATTGATATTGTAAATACCAATATTAACTATATTATGCAATGTAAATATATAAATAGTATACGTTACATAGGAATTGTGATAATATAGTTGATAGATAGTCCCTATTATTATCTATACTAATTTTATAAAGCTGAAGAGTTTGTTTGTTTGGTTGAACGCGCTAATCTCAGGAACTGCTAATCCGATTTAAAAAAAATCTTTTTGCATTAAATAGCCCGTTAACTTAGGTAGGCTATAGGCTATATATCATACAAAAAAATGTACGGTTCCCGTGGGATAGATTTGTTTTTGTCTAGGGACGAACCCGAGGCGAAGCGAGGGTGATTCGCTAGTTTAAAATACCTAACAATAAGGCATACTTGTGACGTGACGTGACATACTCGTAAGTTATATATTAGAGATTAAAAATACATTTCTTTAAGATTTTCAAATAAATAGGTTTTAAATATCACAGAGATATTTTTCCTTTTAACAATTTTTCAACCGACTTCAAAATAGAGGAGGTTCTCAATTCGGCTGTATTTTTTTTTTGTGTGTTACCTCAGAAATCTGTCATTTAATTTATATTTTTTACTTTTCAGTGTTTTTTCTTGAAGTCGGTTTTTTTTTTTTTAAATAAGTGTACTCCACTGATATGATATAAGAAAAGACGTACGAAGAACAGTATTCAAAAGTTTTTCACGATATAAAATTCATTCGCTTTTGATTCGAAATGTAATTATTCGAAGAATTCACTAAAAATATTTGTTCATGCAAATAATCCCTTACGATTTTACTCAAAATTTCCCATCATTGTTAAAAACATCCACAGTGAGTGCGTCACAAATTTCAATCAATTTTAATTTGATTGTCGAAGCTCTGAACCGAACTTGCTTTTTTTGTAGATTTAAAATTCCTTTGAAATAAAGTAGCACTTGATTATTCGCTGCTTTTGTATTCACATCCCGTAATCAGTTTTCAGTAAATTTGAATTTTACTCTTTAAAATTTGATTCTTTCGATTAACATATTCTATTACATCAAGATATTTACATTTTATTATACTTACTGTACTATTCAAAGTGGGTTCAACATTTATTAAGCCGTTTGTCTAGTGGGGCAGACAAAAAAAAATAAAAAGTGCGTGTATGAATGTGTACACGAGCAAGAAGTAATTTACTTCTGTAGGTTATCGGTACTTTTTATGAAATTCAATGTATGTTTTAATTAATTAGAATAGGTGAGACACTAAAAATAACGCATATTAGGCATGTTACAATCATATATTTATAGAATATCATTTACGAAAAGATTTTAATATTATAGATCATTTGTCAGACAGTAACAACGGTTACCACGGCAACAAACGTACGTACATTTTTTCGTAACGCATTCACCAGCTTACCCCATAAGTCAAGCGTGCGTAAAGAAGTTTTACTTCAAAAACCTAGAGACTTTTCACTTTCAGTCTATGTTTTGAGCCAGTGTACACAGTATATCAGATATACATTAATACCACACTCACGGGAAATAGGTTAATAGAATAAAATGAGTTGTTTCAAGAAAGGATTTTACTAAAGAACTAAATTAAATATTAAACTAGCTTTAATGAATTTAATATACCTTTTTATAAAACCTTTTGATACACACTAATTAATTCATTATATATACTGTATTCTCTTGTATATAAAAATTAAAAAAAAAACAATAGATAAATCTATACTAATATTATAAAGCTGAAGAGTTTGTTTGTTTGGTTGAACGCGCTAATCTCAGGAAGTACTAATCCGATTTGAAAAATTCTTTTTGCATTAGATAGCTCGTTAACTGAGGAAGGCTATAGGCTATATATCATCCCGGAAAAATGTACGGTTCCCGTGGGATAGAGTTGTTTTTGTCTAGCGACGAACCCGAAGCGAAGCGAGGGTGAGTCGCTAGTTAATAATATTTAAAATCTTTTCCTTATCTGCGAGAATCTTTTGTTTTCTGAGGTAAAATTAAAGAACAATACCTTTCAAAGGACTGTTATCTGATGTTATTCTTGATGGTTCAAACCCAAACTTGTTTATGATAGTTAAAATATATATGTTACATTTTTTAAATTAAACTCGTATTATAAAGTTATTTCACAAAATCTCGTTCGTTCGAAGTTCTTTTTTGTTCTATCTTACCTACCTATTTTTAGATAACTAAAAACTTGAATAAATACAAAAAAAAAAAACAAAAGAAAAACTTTGTATCAACCCGGGAAAATGTCGGGAAATGAACCCGGACACCTGTGATTGTCAAACTTGCGCCTTGTCCGCTTGACCACAATGCTTATACCCCAGTGTAAAAAATTATCGACCATATTTTTCGTGGAATAACGCGAAAGAAAACCGCACGAAAACTCGGAAACACGCGTTTTCCCAGACATAAAACTAATCTAGATCGATTTTTAGCCTCCCTCCACATACCAAATTTCAGCGAATTCGTTAGATCCATTTCCAAGATCGCCGGTATAAATAAATAAATATACAAGAATTACTCGTTTAAATAAATTAGATTAGATTACATAAGAAAAAGCGAGCTGTAAGTAACAAATAGCGCCACTGTACTTCAACATTATATAACTACTAAGCTTCCTAATTTTAAACGTCTATAAAAAAAATTTTTGATTAAAACATTTTATATTTTCTTTTTCATTTTACAATTACTAGTATTTCTTGAATGAAAGGGAAATATTTTTACAGAACAATTGTCGGACTGATACAGCCCATTTAAATTGTAAGACTGGAGCATTCTTGTTAAAGATAATAAAAAATACTTTCTCCCGCTGAGGATTTCACTTAATTCTAATGAGGTGTCAAGATCATTGTAGCACTTTATGCACAAGCTGAGATAATTTCTCTTATAAGGACTTTATTTTCGAATAAAACAAAGCACAAACAGCGACAAAATCCACTGAAAAGGCAAGAGTGAATAAAATACATATTATTCTACAATGATCATATCAAATAAACGTTATTGATTAAGTATTATAATTAAGTAGTAACTCTACTTAATTATAATACTCTATATTTGTTATTACGTTAAAATCTCTGATTGAAATAAGAACATTATTGATTTAATAATTAAAATTGATTATAACAATTTTATGGCCCCCATAAACAAACAGTACGTAATATTTGTAGAAAAATAAAAAAAAACCGACGCGACGACATAAAAATATTAAAGAAAAAACTTACTACATACTTCAAAAACCGTCTTTCTAGGGAAGTCCGGTAATAAAGCCTTTAAACTTTGAGTTATGATTTTTTTTTTTTTGGTTTTATACCATAAATACTAAAATATTTCAAAGGTTACTTATATTAAAACAGATGGACTTTTAAGCATATTGGATCTCATGATAAATTGCTCTGCGGAGCGCTTTGACTGATTTTTTTTCGAACTTTCCAAATATTTTAATGAACGTAATGTATTTGGTAGATTTCTTCCTTGTTCCTAAGAATATTCCGTTAAAGTTCTTTTATGTAATGCCATTACCTTTGCCTTTATGAAATTTAAAAATCTTACTATATCTACTAAAATCTACTACTAAATTTTAAAATCTAAGTTTTTATCCAGGTAATGGATAAAGAATAAGCTAATCAAGTTTTGTCCTAAGTTAAAATACTTTTATATGAAGATAGATATAATATTTAAAAGGATATATGCGCCTAAAAATCTTTATTGAACCTTAGATTAGATTTTTTTTGTTAAAGTAGGAAAATTTTGTTTACAGGAGATATTTCTTTCTTTTAATTTATAACATTATTCATCTTGCTTCCAGATGACCACATTCAGCTTGAAAAAAATGCCTTGCTACAATAGAAATTAATCACACAAAGTACACTTTTCCCATCAACTTCAAGGCAATAGTGACTGATGTAATGAATCTAAGAAAGATGAGGCGGACAACCCATTAAGGTCTAACATTCAATTGCCAATAAAGCCTTTTTATTAGCCAAACATCATAATATATTTACGAAACGTGAATTTCACGGTCGCAGTCCATCCAGATCGAATAATCACTTCATTTAATAAATAATTAATAAAGGGTTTAACAATCACTAGTAACATAGAAGTGTAGATTATTGAAGCTTCCTACATCCACTGACTCTAGAATAGAACCGAGAATAGAAAACACGCTAGCTCCTACTTCGAGCCTGGTACTAATCCTAAATAATGTGCAATGTTTTTTAATTTCATTTTATCAAATTCACTTAGCTAAAACCCCCATTTTTTGAAACATACATCACACAAAAACAAGAGTTAGAATTAATTCAACATAGTGACTATGTTTCCACATATTTCTTGTGGCGATCAAAATATAAATACATGATAAACAACAGCTCTGAAACAAAGCAAAGTTTTTGTTACCAATAAATTTTGCTTACTATTGAAGTTTGGAAACATCTAAAATACAACTGTGTTTTGCCCCTCTATTTTGGAAAACCCCATTAACATAATGCGAGGTAAGTTCAGAATACTTGTCCCTGTTGGATTCCTTCTCTAATTCCTCAGTAAACAACCATTAGGACTCAGGACAAAATTATTTTTATTATAATATACGCGAATACGTAATTAAACTTAACAAATTAAACTGTTTTATTAAGAGACCTTAATAAGATGTTGAAAAAAAATCAAATGGTAAATCAGATTTTAAATGGAATTTCATAAAATTTTACATAAAAGTAGCGATGCATTAGTAGCTGAAATGGCATTTTGTATCATTAGAAATGCTTCATGTGCTTATCTAATATTTAAACGAGCAATTCTTGTATACCGGTGATCTCGGAAACGGCTCTAACGATTTCACTGAAATTTGGTATGTGGGGGTTTTCGAGGGTGAAAAATCGATCTAGATTAGTCTTATATCTCGGAAAACGCATGTTTTCGAGTTTTCATGCGGTTTTCTTTCGCACGCAAAATATGGTCGGTAATTTTGCACGCTCGGGCATAAGCATCGTAGTCAAGCGGCTAAGACGCAAGATTGACAATCATAGTTGTCCAGGTTCGAATCCGAGAAAGTAAAAACTTTGTATCCGACCGGGATACAAAGTTTTTACTTTTGTTTTTTTTTTTGTTTGTATTCAAGTTTTTAGTTTTTTATTTTAAAAAACTCGGTTGCCCAGGTACTCTTATGTTATACGACTAACATTCAAGAGTCATCGTACTTATAATCAACTTAACACGATTCCCTTGATTCTAATACATGCAAACTACAAAGTTTTGCAATTACCAAGCTATTTTATATATAACTAGCGGTTTCACCTGCGTAATTCATTCACGTATTACTATATCTTTATAAATTATAGCATATATGTTACCCTGATATATGAGTTATATTACTGTATACTGTATAGTTCCATATAAATCCGTTCAATAGTGTTGGTATGGACGAGTAACAAAATATATGCATAGCAAAATAACAGGCCAAACCCAGAATCAAGATATGAAGACATGAAATTATTTTAGTTTTATCAGTGCTTCAAATACCTACTTACTTTAAAAGCCTAATTAATAACTATACATCGCGTAACGAAACTTTTGAATAAAAAATTCCGCTAAGTTACAAACAGATTTAATGCCTGCTAACGTTAAAGGCAATTTGCCGTCCATTTCGAGTATATTTCTTCTTTTTCTTTGTACCTATTTTAGAACATACTTACACATTTGATAATGAGTTTCTAAGAAGTATATATGTATCTAACCTTAAACTAAAAGTCAACTGATTTAAACTTTGAACTTTTCTTTTGAAGTATAATAAGTATAGTTTAACAATAAAATAATTTAATTAAGTTTGATTTTTAATTTTTAATTGCAATACTCAAGTTTTAAATAACTGAACAATTAAACAAACTACTATTTCAAGTTTGCTCTATGACGAGTATCAATACAAGATCGATTAAAATAAATAAATGTAGTAAACATTTATCAGAGGAAGTGTTTTATATATATATATATATATATATATATATATATATATATATATATATATATATATATATATATATATATAGTCTTAACGACCTGATTGACCATACTGAAATATTAACAGAATAAATATTACTTAATATACAAAATATATTATAAAAATTAAAAAAAAGCCGACTAACGTTGACGACAAGTTGACGAAGGAATATAGTATTATGCAGTCAGAGACATACGCGTTTCATTCTTGCCGCGAGATGTACATATGTAAGTATGTCTCCGACTGACTAATACTATATTCTTTCAACTTGTTTTCATCTTTTTAGTTACCTTTAATGCAGTCGGGGATTTTTTTTAATTTTTATTATATATTTTTTTTTATTTACATCTTTTTAGAGTTGGCGAATTTGAAGTTATATTAAGCGTTTTTTTATCCTAAATTACTATTAAACATTATAGTTGTATATATTTTTGTGATCGCCTCAAAAAATCTTTATTTTGAAACCCTACTCGATTGGTTTGAAAGATTTTTTTAAAGACACATATATTGGCTGAAATCCGCCATTTTAATTTTAAACTATTTTACACACACTCACGTTATCAAGACCAATCAAACGACGCGACGTATGAATCTTCAAAATTATGCATTTAGTCTCTAGAGTGCCACAAAGAGACAAACATAGGCTGTTAAACACATTACTCTCCTTTGCGTCGCGCAGTCGGGTAAAAAGATAAGACCGTTAAATAATTTTGTCCACTTCTTGGATCAAATGTTCCTATATGCGACGCTGAGTATATCAAACGAATATTTCTGTGGATTGCCACGATGTTACAAATATTAGGCTTAGATGATGAGTTGGGTTAGCCGCAGTTGAGTACTTTGCGTAAACCACTGAATTTTGGTGGTTTTATAGAGGGAATATATTCATATATTTCGTCATTGTGGTATTCAA
This sequence comes from Fabriciana adippe, assembly GCA_905404265.1. NCBI lineage: Eukaryota > Metazoa > Arthropoda > Insecta > Lepidoptera > Nymphalidae > Fabriciana > Fabriciana adippe. The sequence goes on from FR989993.1 coordinate 4,145,222, forward strand.
AAATCTAAATTTATAGATAAAAGGCAAATATATGTTACAAATGCTATTACGGATAAAAAGGTGAAACGAAAATGAAAAGTGTGTTTTTTAATTTATGGAATACACAATACAGGGCTACTTACAAACCTACGAGAATGCGTATGCGTATTAAAGAATTTTTATCGACATTTTCTCTATTCGTTTTGCATTAATGGAGCTGTTTTTTTTAAATATCTTTGATTTTTTTTTCTTTAAGGTATAAGCCTTGATTTACAAAAGAAAAGCTAATGGCGTCAAATCTTATAATCTGGGCGGCCATATCTGATCACCATAACGGGAAATTACACAACAAAGAAACGACTCATGTAATTTAATTGATAGTATCACACTGAACAGATAGAATATACCTTATCGCTTTGGCCTAGGACTTAAAATACATTACAAAACTAAAAAAAAAAGGAAAAGGAAAAGAATGCAGGTATCACTACACGTGCCGAGGACTCATGTTGCATGGAACAAGTGCTTAGTAGTGGTCCACACTTTCGTTTCCAATATCTATGGCAACGGCGAGCAATGGATACTCGTCAATATGTACATACGTAAGTAGGTATGGCGGAGATGTCCCATTCTCCTTCGACGACTCGACGATTCCTTGAAAGTAACAAATGCGATTCTAATTTTCTTCATGGACTTTTCATTATTTTCTGACTTTTCATTGCCATCAGGCAATTTTAAATTTATACTAAAACTCCAAAAAAAATCTTGAGGTGCATATAACTTAATATGTCCTGAATAGGACAGAAGGTGGAATATTGTAACAATTAAATCATTTTAATTAATTACTAGCGACTCACCCTCGGTTCGCTTCGGGTTCGTCCCTAGACAAAAATAAATCTATCCCACGGGAACCGCACATTTTTCCGGGATGATATATAGCCTATAGCCTTCCTCAGTTAACGGGCTATCTAATGTAAAAAGAATTTTTCAAATCGGATTAGTAGTTCCTGAGATTAGCGCGTTCAACCAAACAAACAAACAAACTCTTCTGCTTTATAATATTATGTATAGATTATAGCTAAGGAGGAAATATTTACATGTTAAATAAAAAAGAAATTGATTTGATTTTAATAACAAAGGCAATATAAATTTTAGTTTAAATAGAGTATTATTATAAATATCCCTTTGGTCATAATTTCAGCAAATTATAGGAAATAATTTAAAAAATACGTATAATATGTTTCTTATAAGTTCAGAAAAATTGTTATTAAAATATATAATATTATAAATTTAATCTTTCGTATACAAAATGCACTCTTCTTTATATTATCCCTTCATGGATATGGTACACATAAAACTTAAGCAGTTTGCGTTAGGAGCTAGTGCAAATCGTTGCTAATGTCAGAGCCGTCATATTCAGGGTCGTTTACAGAAACTAATGCCAATACTTCATCAGAATAGGGTTCGCTATCTCACCAGTCCATCTCACATATACATACTATATTGAAAATGATAAATATATATTTTAAACTAGCAGACCCAGCCACGGGTTGCTGTCGCATACGTAAGAAAATCGTTAATTTTGCAATAAAAAAGAAAATAATCAGGATCAAAACTATCCTATCTTTTAAGTTGAAACAATTCACACATTTTGATAAAAAATACGTAAATATTGCATAGGTAGTTACAGAATTCATCCCGGACCAACAACCTGACAAGAAAATTTTATATAAAACCTACTAAAAAAACAAATCTATCCCACGGGAACCGTACATTTTCCGGGATAAAACGGAGCATAATATGTGTTATTCTGATGTATAAGATATATTATTATAAAGTTTCATGAAAATCCATCCAGTAGTTTTTGCGTGACAGAGAAACAAACATCCATACATTTAATCCAGGCATCCATACAAACTTTCGCATTTATAACATTAGTATATTAAGATTGAGATATAATAAGTTAATTTTATTATAAAGTCCAAGAAAAAAAATATGATGTTGCTCCTTAACGCTAAAATTATTTAAGTAATAAGATAGACTACAAGTTATGTATAGTAAATATTGTGTCCGGCACTCATTCATCTAATTCAATAATTATATAGACCAAATCTCTTCCATTCCATACAGACAAAAATACGAAAAATGAAATAGTTATTTCAGTATGTTCGATTGACGTTTCAGACGTTTGATTTTTATTTTATTTTTAGCCTAGCCACACAACCTAAAATGTTGTTACATTCTTCATATATAACTTTATTATATTCCATTTCATTTTTACTAAAAGAACAGTTAATTAAAAATCAATTCTTGGAAATATTATTGACAGCTTTGATCTATTTTTAATAAGGTCGCAATTTAACACATACCTTAATTTACCTACACTCATTATTACATCAAAGGGAGTTATTTTTTGCTAGCGACTTACCCTCGCTTAGCTCGGATGCGTCCCTAGGTACGCGGATTTTGTTCGCAATTTTCATGGGTTTTAATTTTTTTTTTGCGTGGAACCCTTATCCTTTTTTTTAACTAAGTTATTTACCTACATTGCTCCTTATAATATCAGCTATCTGCCAATGAAAGTCCCGTCAAAATCGGTCGAGCCGTTTCGGAGATTAGCTGGAACAAACAGACAGATATATATATATTATAAGTATCTACCGTATATACTTTCAAAAGTATTTATTAAAAAGCTGCTATTTTAACATTGCAAACAGACACTTCAATTTTATTTATCTGTATAGATTTATTATAAAATATTATTGATTTCTTCATGCTTAATCATTAATTCATTTAACAGGCTTAAGCCGCTTTCTCAGCATGTCAGCCGTCGGGGCGTCGTGGTTGAGTGCATAAGGGACCTGGTGACATCTCAATTAAGATGGGGGAGGTTCACTTGAGTTTTACTGGGTAGTACTGGCTTTTCTAGCCGGTGAGTCCCACTTCTCACACTACTCTTTTGTGTGCGCCTACACTTAAACTTTATATTATATTCACACACATAACTAGCTCTCATTGATATTGACCACCATACATAACCGAAATCAGCCAGGAAGTCATTATTATTTTGGGATTGTATACATCCTGTCCTGAGTTAAAGACCCCGTTCCTCCATTCAGGATGGATCAATAGAGTTGCATAAACAATGGAGTACATCCATATTCCACAGAAAGCGTTTAATAACAACGGTGTTAAACCTGATTTCCCTTCGATCTTTTCAGATGAATATTGTACTACGTGAGAACGAGAAGTGAGAGTGCGCTTGCTCACTTAAGCTCTGAATTATAACATCCTTCATGAATGGTCAATCTTACCAAGAGTGTCTCGTCAACTAAATGAAATTGAGTACTGGAAATATTATTAAATATTATTATTACTAAAGTAATTATATATTATTAAAGGCGTGTGCAAAATCGTTAATAGAACTTAATTATATAAAATTATAATCTTCTTAGACCAGTGTCGATAATTTTTGAAACCAAAAAAAATAATAGTAGGATGAAACCCATTGGAATAAACTCGTAGTTTTGCCGGAAATCGAGATAAACCGTTTTTTACTCTTAAAACCCCTCTTCCACTTCCCGACCTCAGATCGCCCGTAAATTACTTTTCCTTTAATTTTTGTTATATTCTCTTCCTTTTCCAATGGGTTTGAACCTACTTTTTTTTTCACTTTCTACTATTTTCAAAAGCATCGGCCCTGGTCTGTTTGACAATTACAGACAATGGTCAAATCAGAATATTCTATAGTTCAATAATCACTAGATAATAGCTTATTATTCTAGCCATTACATTTGAGTTAATTTAATGTTATTGTAATATTGCCGCCGTTATGTAATTAGATTAGCCAAATACATAGAGGTTTATTAGTCATTCATAGCATTATATGCACATATGTATATTGTATAAACTCTGGATCACGAACAAACTAATTTTGTGAATGATATTATCTATACTTTTATATTATACAGAGGAATGATTTTTTGAAGTTATACTTCTTTTGGCACGTTTGTAAAAAAATAAGACAGTAAAATTTTTACGATGAGCGCGCACACCGACAGCCAAAAAGCGACATGATGAAGTTATCTGCATTCCTTTTACAAACAGATAGTTGTGACATACGGGATGAAATCTTAAGCTATTTTTGTTCTGTTACGATAAGAAGTATAAATTCTTACGTGCGTACATATATAAGTACACACACACACGTTTTTTTTTGTTTGTTTGTTTGTACAGAATAAGCTCCGAAACTACTGAACCGATTTAGATGAAATTTGGTAAGAAGATAGTATGATACCCTGGGAACAAGCGCGGATCCAGGGGGGGGGTCATGGGGGTCATGACCCCCCCCAAAGCCAAAAATACGTCTTTAAGAAGTTTGAAGTTTAAGAAAAGAAGGAATAATACAAAATTATTTTTTTAAGTACCTAATTCGAAACAAATTAAGTTTTTATTCGTCACTACTTCGCGGCTCACCCTTGTTTCGCTCGGGTTCGCCTCTAGGAAACCAAAAACAAACCTATCCCACGGGAACCGTAGATTTTTCCGGGATAAAAGTAACCTATATGTTATTTCAGACTATAATCTATCTCTGTGCCAAATTTCATCCAGATCCGTTCAGCCGTTCTGGTGTGAAAGAGTAACAAAGATCCATACATACTCACAAACTTTCATATTTATAATATTAATTAATACGGATTATACAGATTTAGTCCAATCGAAATGCGGTTTAGGGACAAAATATTAAAAACTTGAAGTTTTATGATTTTAAAATGTTAGCAGGTATATAAGGAATAGAAATCCGTAAAATCCCCCCGATGCCCAGCCACCCCCGAGAAATGGGGGGACGCAGTGCGTTGAAAAATAGTTTTTTTTTTAAATTTCCGGCTTACTGTGACGTTTTATCGAAAAATGTTTTCAACAAAAGTTGTAGATTTAGTAAAAATTTAGTAAAAATCTACAACTTTTATAAATAACACTTTTTACAATAACCTCAAAGGTTTTTTATTTTTAATTTCTAGAATAATCTTTTGATTTTCATGAAACTAAGGGAATGTAATTTTCGAAATATTTATAATAAACAAAAAAAAATTTGAAATTGAAATGTTTAGCCATTTCCGAGAAAAGTATGTTTTATGGTCTCGAGAGACTGAAAATACACCCCAACTTCAAGTGGACGTTTACATTTAAAAATTTTGTTTTGTACAATTTTCAGATAGGGTTCATTCTTTTCGTCTTAAGCTCTACTTTTTATTAGAAATAAAAACATTGTATGGTCGCCCTATAAGAACACTCTTAAAAATTGAAAACATTGGAGAAATCGATAATTTTTACTTGGTAAACTACATTTTTTTTCATTATCATTAAAAAAGTGTACTTTATTAACTAAATTTTTACACACTAATTACACCAGTGTATATTTCGGGAAAAACAAAAAAAATGGTATCATTAAGTTTTTAATTTGACGCATATTATTTATACAATGTCGCCGTAAACATTCAAACATTGCAATTTGACGAATCTTGAAGAAAATAGAAATAGTAAAGTTGGAATTCATGTAAAGTATGCCGTACTATTTTGTATTTTTTCGGTAGAATCTATTTATGGTATTATTTTTTCGAATTTATCGATGTTTTAGTTATTTTTGATCGATTTTGGAGTTAAATTTATAGATTTTTTCTGAAAAATTAAATTAAGTTGATATTGCCTTTTTAAAGCGTTAGCAGGTCCGCTGTCCAATTACCTACCCTCGAGAAACGGGAGGATGCAAAATATTGAAAAATAGTTTTTTTCAATTTTTTAGCTTGCTGTGATATTCAATCGAAAAATATTCTTGACACAAGTTGTAGGTCTAGTAAAAATCTACAACTTAAATATAGATGACACTTTTTACAATAATCTCAAGGTTTTCGAGATATTTCCAAAAAACGCGTTTTTTTCAATGATTATTAAAAAAAATGTAGCTTACAAAGTGAAAATTATCGATTTTTCCAGTTTTTTTTTCAATTTTTAAGGGTGTTTTTACAGGACGACCATACAATGTTTTTGTTTCTTCAAAAAGTAGAGTGCAAGACGAAAAAAATTACTAAAAATTGAACGACAATTTTTTTAAATGTAAACATCCACTTAAAGTTGGGTGTGATTTTAAGCCTCCCGAGACCATAAAATATAAATTTATCGGAAACGGCTCAACATTTCAATTTCAGAAAAAAAAATGGTTATTATATGTATTTCGTTGTGAATATAGAACATTTTTCGGTAGGATGTCACAGTAAGCCGGAAATTGGAAAAAAAAAACTATTTTTTAACTGTTTGCGTCCCTCCATTTCTAGGGGGTAGCTGGACAGCGGGGGCATTTTACGGATTTTTGTTTTATATATACCTGCTAAAGTTTTAAAGTCACAAAGCTTCAGGTTTTAATTATTTTTTTTTCTCTTAAAAATAGACAGATTCCTCGATAAAACCCGTTATTGTGTTTTCCCGTGGGAATAAAGATTTTCCTGTAGTAAAAGGCATCCCTAATGTTGATCCGAATAATAAATTTTCTCTACACAAAATTTGGTTAAAATCGTATCAGTACTTTTTGCGTGAAACCGCACACACAAACAGATTTAGACATAAATTTTGTTTTGGATTCTATATTCTGTACACTATACGTTACACGGTTACAGTGATTGTTTTTAAAGAATATTTCATGTACCGATTTTGCTAAGTTACTGTTTTGGTACCTGGGTGACCGAGCTTCGCTCGAAGTTCTTTTTTTGTTATATCGTATTTTTTAGATGATAATATATATAACTTAAAACTAAAAACTTGAATAAATACAAAAAAAAGAACAAAAAAAAAACAAAAGTAAAAACTTTGTATCTGACCGGGATTCGAACCCGGACACCTGTGATTGTCAATCTTGCGCCTTAGCCGGTTAACCACGATGCTTATGCTCGAGGGTGCGAAATTAGTGGCCATATTACACGTGGAATAATGCGAAAGAAAACCACATGAAAACTCGAAAACATACGTTTTCCCAGACATACGTCTAATCTAGATCGATTTTTCGCCCCCGAAAACCTCCACATACCAAACTTCAGCGAAATCGTTAGAGCCATTTCCAAAATCGCCGTTATAAATAAATAAATGAATAAATATACAAGAATAGTTCGTTTAAAGGTATTATGTTAATTAAATATATTAGATATAGATTATATTATGTATAGTTCACCATGTGACCCCCCCCCAAAATGTAACTCTAGATCCGCGCCTGCCTGGGAAGGACATAGGATAGGTTTTATCCCAGAAATCATTCCTTAAGGGGGTGAAAATTGGGATGAAAGTTTGTATGGGGAAGCAACCTAGGGACGAACCCAAGCAAAACGTGGGTGAGCCGCTAGTGTTAAAATATTGAGTTAAATAAAACCAATATATTACGGATCCAGTGAACAAAATGTTCCTATTGTTAGTTATTTATTAAAAGAGAATATATTTAGGATACCATTATTGAACTAACAAATAAATTTCGATCTAAATATCTAGAATGTCTGGTAATGCCAGATGCCAATTACCTCCAAAAGCCATACAAAGTTTGTTGAAGAAAATAGAAAAATCATTTCTTTGCACAATTTATTACAATGTATAAGACTTGAAATCTCTTTTCAGATTATTATTTTTCGATGAGATGTAGTACATTAACGCTATGTATAATACATAAGAGCTTTAAGATAATTAAGATGTCGAACTACAACTATCATTAGAGGCTTTTGCATAATGGGTATTTAGTATTTGCATAGGTTACCAACAGTAAACCTTTGTAAATTGTAAATGTCTCTCTATTCATTACGTCACGCTAACAAAATTACTTTCTCACTTCAATATATTTATATACATCATAAAATATTCATTGTACCTGTAGTAAAACAAAAAAGAGATTTATTAATCGCAAATACAGAAGTTTCCCATTTATTTGTTTTTTTTTTTGGTAATAATTATAAAAAATTAAGCAAAATATAACAAAAATACGAAAGAATTATTAAAATATCCTTACAAATGAAAAAGTTATGAAACTTTAAAGTTGTGCTTGTAAGAATAATTTCATGACGTCACACGACCTGAACGGCCGAAATTTAAATTAATTTCTCAGTCATTTATTGATAGATTTCAAAAAAAAATTACTGATTTGTTAGTTTTGCGTTAAATATGATATTATCAACATCAGGAAACTTTTCCATTCTCTGCCACCTATCATAACTTAATAGTACTACCAAAACATGCCACCAAAGTTTTATAGCAATCATGATAAATGATAACAAACTGACGGGCATTATTTTATGTAAACTATTGTATTAAAAAAAACCATCATAAAACTTTAGGTAATCTGTTACAATGAAATGCCATTATATAAAATATGTCGTCATCTAAAAGCTCTATAACAAGTTTTAATACATTTTAATATAAAAGTTCTTTTATAAAACGAACATGAAAGTTCATTTTTCTCTTAGGAAGGTTAGGAAGATTTTTTATTTTTATTTATATGCGTTCATTCTCATCTAGAATATTGTATCTTTATAGCTTATTGTATGTTGCAAGCCTAGGTCGAGCTTCACAGGGGGTGACTTTGCGACACATAACTACAATACACGGCTTAGCTTTTTACTCACCAACCCCCCCAGTGATACCCATAATAAGGCTAACAGTTATTAATATTTGAAGAAAAAAAAATTCTTCTACGAGTAAATTCTTAATTGATTATACATTTCTAGCCCAATAAGTGACAAAATTATAGTACAATTTCATTTATGTTTAAGCTCACTTTCATTATGATTATTCTGGATAAATCTTTTTAATGTCTAATTTACAATCTTCATTTGGGATAAATTATACTAAATTCATTACTTTTAGAATGCAGACAGAATTAAGTATTACTCGTCTGGACACACTTCAGGACAATAAACAGTAATGTAAACTCGTTAAAGTGCATTCTTGTTTTATCTTACGCTTAGTTTATATACATTTCATACTAAATATATTAAAGACTAGCGACTCACCCTTGCTCCGCTCGGATTCGTCCATAAATACGTTTTACGCTTAGTATAGTTTTTAAGGATAAGGATAACCAGCTATAATCATACCAAATTTCATCAAAATCTGACCAGTGGTTTTCTCGTGATGCGGTCACAGGCAGACAAAAATTCTAAAAACTATAGATTCGTCCTCTGTATCGATAATAATGTCCATTTTTATACGGTTTTATTAAAAATATGTAATGTACAAATTCGACTTAGTATTTTATTATTTGTATGATTTTCGACTTAGAATTGAATTATTATATTATATTATTATTAAATTTTCGACTTAGAATTGAATTATTTGTATGTTTGATCATCCGTATTATTCTATTCTTATTATAGCTGCCTCGGTGGTGTAGTGGCTAGCATGTACGGCTGCACATCCTGAGGTCCTGGGTTCGAGTCCCGGGTCGGGCCAAGTTTAGTTATTGAGTCTTTCTGTATAGTAAGCCTCAGTAACAGCCCGGAGTTGGGAAGTTGGCGGTGTTTCACCCCCGTGCCTCGGAGAGCACGTAAAGCCGTCGGTCCTGCGCCTTAACTCTCACCGGTCGTGTCGAGTAGTCGTCCCACCGGAGTATGAGAGTGACAGGAATAGAGAGTGCACTTGTGTCTGCGCGTACACTTGTGCACTATAATATCTCCTGCGCAGTTGGCTAGTCTCAATGAGATTGGCCGCCGTGGCCGGAATCGGTCAGGAGGACATTATTATTCTATTCTATGATAAAATATGTGTATCTCACATTTAAACTTTTTTTTTTAAATTACAAATACACTTAATTATTTATACAAAACAAATGTACACTTAGTTATTACTGTACAAGTCATGTCCGCGTGGAATAGTGGCAAGAATGCTAACCGCATTCCCCCGCTGAATGGCAATGAAACTTATTTATTAAGTGCAATGTTTTAGAATTTTTGTTTTAACAATCGAGTATCTATTTTTGTAGTTCGTGATTACTTTTTGACTTTACAATTAAGCAACATAACTTAGTTATTGCTTGTATGATCAACTTTTGTGTACTTTCTTCATTAATAGAAATAAAAATAAATTTTCTGTCTGTAAATTGATAAAAGCTTATTGAGCTTATTTGCTGTTATGTATACCGTACACATTTAATACCGCTAGTTACCGTTACATATTATAAAATAAATAAATATGTTGGGAAATTAACACACAGCACCATCTAGTTCCATGGTAAGCTACGAGGCCTGTGTTATGGATACTAGATAGTTGATACACTACATATATAAAACTTTAAATACATGCATATTATAAATATAAACACCCATGACTGAAGTACAAACATTCGTGCTCATCACACAAATGAATGCCCCCAGCGGGACTCGAACCCGCGACCGCTGGCACAGCAAGTAGGGTCACTACAAACTGAGCCAAACGTGTCATCAAATATTTATCATATCTATTTATCTATTTAGGCCCGTTAATCTCATAAACAGGTTTCTATGACGATAGATGTAGTAAAGAATCACATAAGCTTTTTTTTTATTCCATAAACAAAAAAGGCAATCCAGCTGCTTAAACAGTCTGACTCATCAGATGAGGATTTGGTTGAAATTAACATAGACTTTTACTTATTCTACAAGACACATTTACTTATTCTAGATTTTATTCGTGAACCGAAAAGCATTCTAACAGGTAAAAGGGTTATTATGAGTTTATAGCGGGTTGAGAATAGCTCATAATAAAAATAAAAATACAAACAAGCGACGCTACAGACAGATTTGAATATATAAATACAAATTAATATTTATTAATATGTTATCTTTTTCTTGCGTATTACCTTTTTATTAAAACTATTTTATTTTTTTAAATAATTAAAATATTGAAAAAAATATTTCTCGTAGGCTGAAGCAGTCAAAAGGAATATGAAAAACTACTTTAAATTGTAGATTGAGCTAGGGAATTTTCAACAAGTTTTATACAGTGTATAATAGTTAAAATTCTGTATGAACTAGTCTTTTTACGGGCAGTTTGTATTTTATGTGAAGTGGTTTGGAACTGCACTTAAAGTACATTCGCTGTAGTTGTCTCTCAATGGGTTTTTAACAGTTAGCATATAAAATGTTTTACGGGTCTGTGACAAAAAATAGACTTCATTCCAGACTACAAGTACGTTCTCATTTTAAAATATTAACAATCATCAGAAGTAAATGTGCCTGATGATGAGCTTTCGACTATACTTTAATTTTTATATGAATTTGGTTTTCGGTCATCTGAACGCGGATGGAGTCACAGGCAATGCTAATAAAAGAATAAAAATTTAATATTTTTAGCCTGTGCAACTATAAAATTACTACTGAGATTATCATTTCACGACTTTTATAATACCCTTGCGACATGCATATGTCGTCGCCTTAGTGCTCATTTGCTCGAACTACCAATACTTGCTGTACTTTACAGTAGTATTTTATCCTCTATTTAAAAAAAAAAGCTTAATTTTTAAGATTTATGTGCATCTATAGATGAAATATGCATATCTTTTCGGCTTTGTAAATAATAAAATATGTATGTATTTTATACCAAAAGAATTAATATTTCAAAGTCAATAATTCTTTATCAAAAACTTTTGCTGTAAATTAGTCGTTTGGACGCCAGTATATTTTGTATATACATGTATAAAATATGAAAAAAAAATCTAAAAACCTATATAATTCGTATAGAAAGTTCAAATGATTTAGTAAATCTCTTAATTATTGCACAATAGTCTTTAATTAAATAGATATTGCCCTCCGTATAATACTGAGGAAGTAATAATCCCCAATTTTTAGTAAGAGCTTCGCCAAAATAAAGCTCCATCTCTGGGCTCAAGTTTATGACATCCGCTTTAATTTCTTCTTATTCTACCCAATCTGCTTTGGGCTCAAAATGAATGCCTTCCAGAAAAAAATCGGAACAAATATCGACATTACAAAATAATGTGACAGTTTTATAATTAAAAATTTTAGTTCATTATTATAAATTTTTTAAATCCCATAAAAGTGACGGGTTCAGTTCGGAAAAGTAAAACATTACAAAAACAGTGTCTAGTCTAGCAAAGCGTCTTCATACTAAATCAATTGTGTGTGACGGGCGTCAATTTGACCTAAGGCAAAGGCTACTTTTTATCCCGAAAAAATGTACGGTTCCAGTGAGATAGGTTTGTATTTGTTTTTTTTTTTCGTGATTTTTTCCCATTTTTTTTAATAGCTATTCTGTTATTCGGGGCGGAGACAAATCCAACAAATCAAAGATCATAAAAATCGGTCCAACCGTTCTTGAGTTATAAATGGTATAAATTACCCGAATTTATTTTATATGTATAGATAGCAAACATTTAAGATAACGTTATCTATTCTAATTTAAAAGGCCTAAATGAAATGAGAAAAAAATAAGACTAAGATATTGAACCTACAATTTTATTGTTAGCAAGATTTTTATCGGCGGACCGTCGGCTGAAAGACATTTTATATAAGAAATAGTCTCGCGAAATTAAATTGTAATTGCAATTTATAAACAATATACAAAGCTTTGAAATTTAATTAAAAAATATATATATTGAAATAAATGTTATAGGTACTTGTCTATAACTTGACCATTATACATAATCTATACTAATATTATAAAGAGGAAGGATTTGATTATTTGTTTGTTTACACAGCATAGTCTCCGAAACTACTGAACCGATTAAGATGAAATTTGCTAAGAAGATAGTTTGAGACCTTGAAAAGGGTATAGGTTATTTTTCATCCCGGAAATCATCCCTTAAGGGAGTGAAAATGAGGATGAAGGTGCTAGTTGTTATTATAAAAGTGCTTAAAAATTACATTGTCAATTATTAGTACTACTTAGTCGAAGGTGTGCAAAATCTATTTAATTTTGCTTCCTTATTAGCTTTAGATACTATAGTTTTTGTGATATGAGTTGGAATTTTTTCCTGTATGCCTGTCCTGTGTTAACCTTTTATTTACCTATCCTAATGAATCGATTTTAGTAGGTAAATAGAAGTATTCCGACTTTTTGAAAAATAATCTCGATCACGTAACAAACATTTAATGACAATGAAAATTTACCTTATATATAGGTACTTAAACATACTCGTTCATTTCATTACTTCTTTAAGGTTCCGTACCCGAAGGATGCTAACAAAACCCTATTACTAAGCTTCCGTTGTCCGCCCGTCCGTCTGTCAGAGGGCTGTATGTCATGAACATTATAGGTAGAGTTGAAATTTCCATAGAGTATGTACTTCTATTGCCGCTATAGAAGGAGAAGAGGGGTTTATGGACCCCCGGTTGGAACGAAGTTTCTTTCGCTTTTTGATAGACGTATGCTGTGCAGTCATTATAATTTATACATATTATGAAATAGAGTTCAATTGAAAAATTTACAATAAAATATATTTATTATGTATAAAATAAATAATAATAAATCAAACACTGAATGATCTGGGATAATTAAGTCAATAAAAAATAAAAATTTAAGAGCTATATAAATCTTATTTTATTAATAATACTCTTTTAATTTTAGAAATAAATATTTACTATAAAAATATAAATAAAAGTTTAAAAAAGCTGAAGAGAAGAGATCCGTCGAGTCTTTCGGCGCGCGGGACAGCTAGTATATAGTTCATACAGGGCTGAGAGTTTACATCGAGGCGTAACAGATGGCGCTACGGTCAATCTGAATCGCGCTATGGTGTGGTTTAGTGATTTTTTTTAGCTCAGGAATATCAATTGTTTTATTACTTTCAAGTGGCTCCAGATATTACTATTGGAGATCCCTAAGCATTTTTGGGAAACGACTGTAAATATAGCAATAAGTGACGGAAAAAAGACTTATTACACTTTTTTTCGGTCTAGCCCCCATCCGCTCAGAGCGTGTAACGTGCGATAAGGAACTTCGTTCCAATAAAAAAATACAAATACAAGAAACGTTTTTCTAACGTTCGTAATCGATTATCGGAGTTAATATACATATATAGAGTAAAAGTCTTATTAATAAAAAGTGCATGTACGATAGAACAGAACCCTTCGTGTGCGAATTCGACTCGCACTTGACCGATTTTTTTTTGTATTTTTCCTAAGGTAAAGTTTATATTACGAGGGTTGCCAACTTCAGCCCTTAGAGAATCTGATAGAATTGTTACTTTATCTAAATTGTTTCTAAGTTAAACTAACAAACAAGTCAGCAAAAGTTTTCTTTTTGTAATATTAGTATTCATGCCGCGTCGCGTCGAAAGTACCTAACATCCGATGAACTTGACGAGTATAATCAGAATAAAATAGGTCAAGTTTGTGTAGAATTTCCAATATATGTACATCAGAGAAGCGTGTGCAAAATATGCCCTCTTGGAGTAATGAAATAATTCTATGATGTTGACGGGTCGACATACATATGTACTTATAATTATTTTCTTAGCCATATTATTTACTACACTTAGGTAGGTATCCGATCTTACTACGAAAAATCGACCAAGAGCGGGAATGACTTATACCTCAAAGACTCTGTATCACCACAAATTGTTTCTTACCAATAAAACGATCCCTATATTAAACAGCGATTCCATAGCACTAATACAATTCAGTATTAAATGGGTTTATCTATTTCTACATACCTCTTAAAAGAACAATTATTATTAAAGCCACATTACTGAAGATAAAATAATACCAGTCAGAAATCGTAAAACTGCGTCTTCATCATTTCACTTAAGATTGAATAACATAACAAATATAACTTTGAGTTAAGTTTTGATTACAAATCAATTTGTAGTAGTGGTACTTAAGCTTAATTAAATTGTAATGAATTTATCTACGTACTCGTAGCTTACTGCCAAATCAGTATACACTCAGGTCTATCTAAATCAGTGATTCTGTACCTGGGGGAAATTACCCCATCAATGGGTAAAATTGCTACTTGTTAGAAATAATACGACAAAATATCTTTGTATACGTAATACTTTACTTAAATAACATCGTTTTTAAATAGTTTTATTTAAAATTTGTATACATACAAATTGCAATTCAAATTGTACTTACATACAAATTTGAATAGCTGATGATTTGGTGGTCGATGTTATAATCTTTAAATAATACCGTAAATACGAAAATAAATATGATGATTTTTGATTTGTTTTTCTTTTAAGCAACAACGAAGCTCTTTTATGTTGTGCTGTACGAGTACTTGTGTTGTGTTATAAATGTCCATATGTTATTAAAACATACATTAAACAGGACCTTTCAGTTTAATAATGAAATCTTTATAAATTAGTGGAAAATGTTGCCATACTTTCCTGTTTTAGCAGCATTGACTATTTACATATTATTTCAATCCATGAATATTCAACATTTTACGTCTTGGTTTCAAAAGAATAAATTCTCTGGTTTAAAGTTAGATTGAGAGAACATGAATTGAAAATCAAAATAAACTTATCTACAAGAGTTATGAACCCTATTTCATTATGAACCCTGCATGCAAGACGATTCGTAATAAGTCTCGCAGATATTATATGAGATACTAGTGGCTCACCCTCGCTTCACTTGAGTTTGCGTCTAGAAAAAAGGATCTATCCCACATCCCGGAATAAAAAGTAGCCTGTATATTCTGATGTATAAGCTATATTATTGTAAAGTGTAACTAAAATCTATTCAGTAGTTTTTGCGTGAAAGAGTAACAAACATTTATACATCCAGACATTCATGCATCCTCACAAACTTTTGCAGTAGTAAGGTTATCCAATTGTTTTTTCAATTCGTACTTTTCTATATACTTGCCAATATTACTTCTTAAAGAGGAAACAATATAAATCTTGAAAATTCATATGAATTACAACAAAGGTTAAAAACCACTGGTCTAAATCCAAAATAAATTAGAGCATAACAACCGCAATCAACGTGTTATTCAGGTTAACAACGTAAATCAAACCGTACTTGATTGTAATAATAGTAATTGTGTATAAATTAAAGAATATATTACATAAGAGTACCTACCTGGGCGACCGAGCTTCGATCGGAGTTCTTTTTTGTTATATCGTACTTTTTAGATTAAAAAAAACTAAAAACTTTAATAAATACAAAAAAAAACAAAAGTAAGAACTTTGTATCCGACCGGGATTCGAACCCGGAAACCTGTGATTATCAATCTTAGGCCTTGGCCACTTAACCACGATGCTTATACCCATATTTTGCGTGGCGAACGAAAACTGCATGAAAAATCGAAAACACGCGTTTTCTCAGACATAAGACTAATCTAGATCGATTTTCGCCCCCGAAAACCCCCACGTACCAAATTTCAGCGAAATCGTTAGAGCCGTTTCTGAGATTCACGGTATAAATAAATATTAAATATACAAGAATTGTTTGAATATATTAGATTACACTTCACTTATTTTTAAAATGAAGCGCAATTTGCTAATGTACGACAATGTAAACGATGCTCTCGCAAAGGTTGTCTATTGGTTTGATTCAAATATTTTATTATTAAATAATAAAAAGACAAAATTAATAAAATTCTCAACATTTAATGTTAAACTTGTTGATAACGGTGTAATATTAAATGGGGAAGTGTTAAAACCAGTAGAATCCACTAAATTCCTAGGTATTATCATAGATCCGAAATTGCAGTGGGGCCCCCATATTGAGGGGCTAGCGTGGAGAGTCAGCTCTGCAGCGTTTTTGCGAATTTGAATTAGATAATAAAATATAGATGGACTATGGCCTGATCCCCCTCATATTGAAGTAAGGCCCGTGCCCAGCAGTGGGACGTTAAAACGTGCTGAATAAAAATAGAACAAATAATATATTTAAGAGATTAAATTGGTAGCTATCGGATGGTTGTTGTTTTATAAAAATTAAATCAAATTGAAAATTCACCTCACTCTTACTGACGTACTCTAACTAACGACTACGAACGAGTCTATTATAAGTACCTAAGCTTTTTAACTTTAAAATAACGTAGTAAATTGGCTTCTATTCGTTCTTTTGTTAAGAAAATGCTTCATGTCAAAAGAGTAATACTAATAAAGTTAAAAAAGCTTTCTAACTCAGTTAAACATAATATATTTCCCTAGGTCTCAGACTAAATAATAATATGGACAGAGTGTCATGGAACTAAACATGGAGCCAAACAATAATTATCTATACAGATAAATAAAATTGAAGTGTCTGTTTGTAGTGTCAAAATAACAGCTTTATACTAAATTTATATGGAATTATATACGGTTCTTATACTAAAAACACATTTTTTAAAATTTTTGTCTGTCTGTCTGTTTGTTCCAGCTAATCTTCGAAATAGCTGGACCAATTTTAACAGGGCTTTCACTGGCAAATAGCTGAAATTATAAGGAGTAACTTAGGCTACTTTTAATTTAAAAAAAGAATTAGGATTTCGCTCAAATATTATAACTAACTAATATAACTATTGTAGCTCAAAAAAATTAAAACGTATCAAGGGACGCACCCGAACACAGCGAGGGTAAGTCGTTAGGTACGTTTAATGTTTTCAAATAGAATACAAGTATTGATAGGATACTCAATACTGTGATAAGTAAATAAGAAATGTTAATAAATAAAAATAGCTAACGGATTTTATTATAATAAATAAAAAATAAAATAAATAAGCTAATGTTATGCTTTCTCTAACTCTTTAAAGGTAAAGAGAACAAATGCACAAAAAATACAAAGTGATATAATTTTATTTTTAATTATAATTATAATAATTTCTTTTTAAAAATTATAAATTAATGACTAATAAATACATATTATATAAAATTTTCCGTGCTCTTTGAAAAGTTAACGATCTGTATGGCTATGGAATGTATTTATTTTGGCAAGCTCCGTGTATGTAATTCTATAGTCTAAACCTCAGGCTAAAATACTTATAAAATAGTGATGTTCCACATTTGAAACCATTCATAAAAACGTGTGTATGTACTTATGTACGCACGTAAGAAGTTATATCTACTTCTTTGGCGTAACAGAACAAAAATAGCTAAAGATATCATCCTGTACTTTTATAATTTCTACCACACGTGCCAAAAGATGTATAACTTAAAAAAAAAAAAATATTATATTAAAAATAAGTCGAGTATTTTAATTGTTTTACCATTTCTGTAAAATATTATGTATTATAACAAGTACTATATGTATATGCAGTAAATAAAAACAGTATTGCTGTAGGTATTCATTTTATTTCATAAAGATTTAATGAAAAGACAACAAATTCCGGTAAAGTTATCATTAATTAGATGTTCATTACTTCAAAAGAAAGTAAGTTTTAATGAACAACGCCGTGGTCGAGAGGAAGTTTTACGTTTTAATTACAAGATTAGTACCGGAAAAGAACTTAGAAGTCTTGCCACAAAAGGAAATAGAACATATTACTTTACATTAAATTTCCAAACTCATATCCGTATAACAAAATTATTTCTATCCTGCTATTATATATATATTCTCACTAGTGATAAAAAATACTGCGTATACTATTGCTTCATCATACGGTACCTACAATTAATACTAATATCACCTCAAGGACCGCGAGCACACCGGTGTGCTAGATAACAATTGAATTCTCGGAAATTCGCACGGATTTCTTAGAATTTGTCCGGGAGGGAATATTCTCTCCATAATACTTCAAGAAAGAATAAATAAGTACATTGTACATACGAGTAAGTTAATGGTGACACAGTTTTAGAAGAGGGTTCTTCTTTAATACATGATATTAAATTGTATTATATACGCGACGCCATTCAGTTGAGTATTTCATTTTAAATCGCCTTATTTCTCCATACAAATTTAAGCCTATTTCATTCCCATGAGCGTAAATTTTTAAACAGGAAATATTTCATGAATACTTTTATTTCTCAATAAGAAGCTACAATTTTCATACGAATACAATTTCGGTAAATCAGGCAGGTGCTGGACCATCACTTATTTTGGTTTTCTACTGAGAAAAAATAGAAAACTAAGTGCTTAGTATCGGGCAACTTCTATTATAAATGCGAAAGTTTGGGCGTATCTATGTATGCATGTGTGTGAGTGCGTTCGTGCGTGTGTATGTGTGCGAGTGCGTACGTGTGTGCGTGAGTGTGCGTCTGTGTGGGTGCGTGTGCGTGTATGCGCGTAAGTGTGCGCGCGTATGCGCGTAAGTGTGCGCGCGTATGTGCGCGTGAATGTGCGCGCGTACGTGTGCGTGAATGTGCGCGTGTGTGTGCGCGTGGGTACGTGCGTGTGTGTGCGTGTGTTCGTTTGTGTTTGTTACTCCTTCACACTGAAGCGGTTGGAAGGATCTGAATGAAATTTAGTACATATGACAAACGTATTTAGATGGAATTTAGTAGATTATGACCTAGGTCGTAGAGTAACACATAATACTTCTTAAGCTAAGCCTAGGGACGCACATGAACAAAGTGAGGGGAAGACGCTAGTTATTTATCAAAGTTGACACACAATGAATACTTTTTTATACGCAAATATGTTTTAACATCATTTAAAATAAAATAAACTAAAACGAACGAACGTAAATATTAAAACGTAAACATAAAAATTTGTTATATTATACAAACTAGTTAAGCAACGATAATAAAAACTATTTTAATAAAGTTACCACAAAAGCGTATGTTATTATTAATTCACTAAAATAAATCTAATCAGACATCTTGTTTGAACTATTAATATATTGTAAACATTTAGTTTAGCTACCCACGTGGATGATGAATTAAAAATAACTGAAAGTTTAAATGGAGGTTTAAATACTAGTGTGTATATAAACTACCTATACATTCCCACCGAGGCAATGCAAAAACAAAAATGAACAACCTATTTAGATATGAATACAAAGCATTATCTTTAACTATGTATAGTTTACCTGTACATGAATTTGTAATGTATTCATAAATATCTAAATATATTTTCTTTTATATGCCTTGCGTCATACGACTTATTAATTAGAAGACACTTTATTTTGTAGTGACCCTACTTGCTATGCCAGCGGTCGCGGGTTCGAGTCTCACTGGGGACATCCATTTGTATGATGAACACGAATGTTTGTACTCCAGTTATGGGTGTTTGTATTTATAGTATGTACGTATTTAAAAAACTATACATGTGTAGTGCATTAATAGTCTAGTATCCATAACACAAGTCTCTTAGCCTATCATGGAACTAGATGAACAACGATGCTAATCATTATTATGATTTAATATACGTTGTAAATAGCTTTACCAATATAACAAAAATGTAGGTTAATTTTTATACATAATATTAATTATTAATGCAAACGAGTTTGTATATCAAATACCTCTAAGCCCTTAAAGATTCAACCAAGCATGATAAAAGATGCACGTAGTACTGGCGTAGAAAATCACTGTAGAAGGCTAAACGTATATTTTTATCAAAGCTGGACCTAAACTTATAATATATCTAAATAATACGCATGTCTAAAAAGACAAATAAGAATGAGTTTAATATTAATAACACGTTTTATGTTATAAAAAATCTATGAGCCATTTTTATAGCAGAGAGCTTGCTTTGATTGCTATACTTGTAAAATGTTATTCAAAAAGCTTCGTCAAACTCGTACCTCGAATATCTTCTCATAAAGTTTATGCTTGTTTTTGACGAGCTTTAGTTAGCTCTAAACATAAATTAGCTATATTATGCAGAGCGCTGACCGCTTTTGACTGCTATGTAACGTAATAAAGTACTAAAGTTTCCCATGGTAACATTTTTAAATGGAGCAATCTTTTTTACACAGATTTACAAAAAGTTAGACCATTTTGTGATTTACAGGGATAACAATCTTTGCTCTTGTTGATTTTAAACGCAGACGAAAATACTTTTTAAAATATTGAAAATTCATTATATAACGGTTAAATTTATATGAGAAAATAAAAACATTTCCATTGAAACTAACTTAGAAATATTCATTTATTATTCATGTTTGCTCTCGATAAATAATTTACGGATAAAATAGAGGGACTACTTACCTAAAAAAATAATCTCTTTAAATCTTTATCTTCACTCGATACATAAACATTTAAGAAATATGAATAGATTTTAAAATGATTAGAATAAGTATTTACTATCAAGTATATATCAGTATCAGTATTACATATTTTTAATGTTAGAAGGCCAATAAAACTAGGTAATTACATGAACGTAATATTTTAAACTTATCAAATAAACAAAATTGACGTTCAATTTTTTTTTATAATAAGCAAAAATGTTGGGACATTAACACACAGCGGCATCTAGTTCCATGGTAAGCTACGAGATTTGTGTTATGGATACCAGATAATTCATACACTACATATATGTATATAACTTGAAATACATACAATATACATATTACAAATATAAACATCCATGACTGGAGTACAAGCATTCGTGCTTATCACACAAATAAATGCCCCCGCTGAAATAAATGGGACTCGAACCCGCGACCGCTGGCACAACAAGTAGGATCACTACAAACTGAGCCAAACGTGTTGTCGAAAAAAGTCGATTTTATATTAAATGTTTTTTTTATGTCAAAAAATATGCACAATCTTTTTAAATAAATTAATATTTATTAACATACATACATTACTAGTAATAAAATTGACCTTAAATATTTAGAATAAAAAACTCAGTCAAAATTTTATAAAATATTAAAGATAAATACGAGGTACTTCGATCATGTTAATACAATTACGCACAAAAATGTTACCTGAAGCTTTCATAATATTTTCGGGCACTCTGAGGTTAGACAACTTTTTTTAATATTAGCTTTCGGGGCTTTTACACATTTATCGACGGAAATAGGTTGCCTTATAAGATTAGCGTGCAAACGAATTTTATATTATGTTATGGAAATGATATATTTTATATCATCTTAGCATAGTATTTTGATTTTAAAAATAATCTACAAACCTCTACAAAGGTATCTTTTAATCAATTTTCACATATTATTTTCACTAGCAGTAATAAATAGTGCACGTAGATACCTATAATATATATATAAATATTTAAAAAAAAATCTCATTTAATTTACAGTTATATAAATATTTTACAACAATACTAGGATAATTAAACAATGGCAATACTGTTTCCTTTTCACAGACCTTGTATTTAATAGAAAACATGAGAAGTTTATACACACAAATAGGCTTTTATAGCTTTAACAACTGGCTTAATCAGAGCATCCTTACTTGGTATATTAACTAAACAAATAAAATTAACCCAAGATATTCATAATTGTTGAAATTTGATTAAAGATATTTAAACGTAAATATTTTGTAAAAAAATATTGTCTTGTGCTTAGAAAAAAAATACTTGGGGTTGTTTCGATGACTACAAGTTTAAACATTATAATCTAATTTCGAAGAATCTTTATTTTTTTATTCATACCTTGAATACGAACGGGATGTTATTATTGATAAGCGGAAGACTATATTTTTTCAATATAAATGTTTAACACTTGTTTTTCCCATATGTTTTTTTCATTCTATGGAATTTAATGTATCTCAATTTATATGATGAAGTGAAAAAAAAATATTACTCCTTGGCTAAATAGCCTTGATTGTAAAAAAACAAGGATTTATTAAATATTCATAATATATAGGCTCATGGCAGGCGCGCACGCAAGAGCGAACGCAAGTACACAAACATTCAACATTAATGGTATATTTTTAGGAAAGTATTATTATATTTTCTTCATATTGTTCAAGGGTATGCCTATATACCTGCTAAATACAGTAAACAGTCTCACAAAATATATACATATCCTTTTCAACTGCTCTCGGTGATGAGCTCTTTGTGATATAAATAAATAATTATAAGGGTACCTATTTATTTACAGCTAAATGAAATTCTGTGAGTTTCGCAGCTCTCGTAAAGTTAAAATGTAAGGTCTAAATTTAAGCTAGAAACTTGATTTTATTTTAACATTATTTTGGTCCGGACTTTATTTTATTACACTCTTAATAGCACGATCATTATATTTTATAATTATCTTTCACGATATAATTTTAGTATAAATACTTAGAAATTGTTATTTTTATACCTAGAATTATGCATATAATAATTGTTTAAATTTCTGTGTCCTTAATTTCTTATAACCTTGTGGAACCTTGCATTCTATAAAATGTATAAGAAGTTCTCGCATACTACCAAATAACTATAAAAACTCATTCTAAATTAAATTTAAGTGTGTGTGACTGACAGAAAGAACGGAAGGATGACTTTTTCTTTTATTCAGAATCGAATCGATAAATAGTTGAATGAAATAGATACATAACTAGTCCAAGCGAAATGCAGTTATTTTTAAGAAAAAATAAAATATTGAAAACCTGAAGTTTTATGATTTTAAAATGTTGGCAGGTATATAAGGAATAGAAATTCATAAAATGCCCCCGATGCCCAGCCACCCCCGAGAAATGGGGGGACGCAAAGCGTTTAAAAATAGTTTTTTTCAATTTCCGGCTTACTGTGACGTTCTATCGAAAAATGTTTTCTACAAAAGTTGTAGGTCTAGTAAAAATCTACAACTTTTATTTATAACACTTTTTATAACAACCTCGAAGTTTTCGAGATATTTGCAAAAAACTCAGTTTTTAATTTTTTCTTGGTTTTTTATTTTTAATTTCTAGAATAATCTTTTAATTCTCATGAAACTAAGGTGATGTAATCTACAATATATATAAAATAAATGAAAAAAAAATTGAAATTGAAATGTTCAGCCATTTCCGAGAAAAGTATGTTTTATGGTCTCGAGAGGCCGAAAATCACCTCCAACTTCAAGTGGACGTTTACATTTAAAATTTTTTTTGTACAATTTTCAGATAGGGCTCATTCTTTTCGTCTTGAACTCTACTTTTTGAACATTTAAAAATATTGTATGGTCGCCCTGTAAGAACACTCTTAAAAATTGAAAACATTGAAGAAATCGATAATTTTAACTTTGTAAACTACATTTTTTTTAATTATCATTGGAAAAGTGTACTTTATTGACCAAATTTTTATAAACTGATTATACCAGTGTATTTTTCGGGAAAAAACGAAAGAAATGGTATTCTTAAGTTTTTAATTTGACGCTTATTATTTATACAATATCGTCGTAAACATTCCAACTTTGCAATTTGACGAGTCGTGAAGAAATAATAAAAATTGGAATTCACGTAAAGTACACTTGTTTCTTTTGTATTTTTTCCAGTAGAATCTATTTATGTTATTATTTTTTTGAATTTATCGATGTTTTATTATTTTTGATCGATTTTGGAGTTAAATTTATTGATTTTTTCTAAAAAATCAGATTTTAAGGTAATTACAGAAAGAAATGAAATTCATTCGTAGTCTAATCTTGTTTATTCATTAGTTAAATGTGTAATTTAAAAAACATTAGTTTATATTTACATAATTTTGTCATCGTTATGTTAAAAAAATCATAAAAAAATTAAAAAATTAAAAATAATAATAATTAAAAACAAAAAAAAAGTACATTAAAGGGTAATTTTAAAAAGATTTAAATTTTTAAAATTACTCTTTAATTTACTGTGCATCCATCAAATGCTTAGATATTGATGATAAAAAAGAAAAGGATGCCTTTTTATTGAAAGTCGAATATTTCAGGAAAAAATCGACGTAAAGAGCGTAGTAAAAACTTTTTTTTTTTCATTTTATACATTTTTTTTTTTGATTTTTTTAACATAACGATGACAAAATTTTGTAAATATAAACTAATTTTTTTTAAATTACACATTTAACTAATGAATAAACAAGATTAGACTACGAATGAATTTCATTTCTTTCTGTAATTACCTTAAAATCTGATTTTTTAGAAAAAATCAATAAATTTAACTCCAAAATCGATCAAAAATAATAAAACATCGATAAATTCAAAAAAATAATAACATAAATAGATTCTACTGGAAAAAATACAAAAGAAACAAGTGTGCTTTACGTGAATTCCAATTTTTATTATTACTTCACGACTCGTCAAATTGCAAAGTTGGAATGTTTACGACGATATTGTATAAATAATAAGCGTCAAATTAAAAACTTAAGAATACCATTTCTTTCGTTTTTTCCCGAAAAATACACTGGTATAATCAGTTTATAAAAATTTGGTCAATAAAGTACACTTTTCCAATGATAATTAAAAAAAATGTAGTTTACAAAGTTAAAATTATCGATTTCTTCAATGTTTTCAATTTTTAAGAGTGTTCTTACAGGGCAACCATGCAATATTTTTAAATGTTTAAAAAGTAGAGTTCAAGACGAAAAGAATGAGCCCTATCTGAAAATTGTACAAAAAATTTTTTAAATGTAAACGTCCACTTGAAGTTGGAGGTGATTTTCGGCCTCTCGAGACCATAAAACATACTTTTCTCGGAAATGGCTGAACATTTCAATTTCAATTTTTTTTCATTTATTTTATATATATTGTAGATTACATCACCTTAGTTTCATGAGAATTAAAAGATTATTCTAGAAATTAAAAATAAAAAACCAAGAAAAAATTAAAAACTGAGTTTTTTGCAAATATCTCGAAAACTTCGAGGTTGTTATAAAAAGTGTTATAAATAAAAGTTGTAGATTTTTACTAGACCTACAACTTTTGTAGAAAAAATTTTTCGATAGAACGTCACAGTAAGCCGGAAATTGAAAAAAACTATTTTTAAACGCTTTGCGTCCCCCCATTTCTCGGGGGTGGCTGGGCATCGGGGGCATTTTATGAATTTCTATTCCTTATATACCTGCCAACATTTTAAAATCATAAAACTTCAGGTTTTCAATATTTTGTTCTCAAACTGCATTTCGCTTGGACTAAACATATAAGAAAAACATTCAGGTTTAAGTTTCGGTTCGGTTTTATTGAACTTCTTTCTAAACGTCCCCCGGCATAATAGGGCGTCGCAGGATCGCTTATGCACTCAACCACGACATCCCGACGGCATGCCTGCTGAGGCAGACCACAACAACCAAGGGTTTTTCCACGGTCTACTCTGCTATCAGAGGAACCCGCATGGTACACCCGCCCATCAAAGTGAGCCACCACCCAGTGTATCTCTTCGTTTCACGTCCGGTTAGATTGCCGGACGCTAATGAGCCCCATGACAAGATGAATACAGATCGGGAGGAACACATCTACCTAGCCTTATCTAGTTAATTATCCAATTATTCGCATACTATACTAACATTGAACATTAAGGAATTATATCAGTAGTTAACAAGATATAACACCTCGTCTTATCGCCTTTACTGGTGAAAGGAGAGCTGGCTCATTTTATGCCCAAAAAATCGGCATTGCCATTCAGCGGGGGAATGCGGCTAGCATTCTTGCCACTATTCCACACTGACATGACTTACACAACTGAGTCGAATCCGTACATAAAATATTTTTTGGAATATATCATTGAAATAGTGATTATTATTATCGACTCAAAGGCCAAATCTATAGTTTTTAGATTTTTTGTATCTGTCTGGGAACGCATAACGAGAAAACCACTAAAATTTTTACTACGAAAAAATATCTCATCTCTGAGAAATCCTGAGCAAAGCGAGGGTGAGTCGCTAGTTTAATTTATTTTTAAATATGCATAATATGTTAACGCACTTAACAACTATAGTAATTTTCTGAGTAACGTACTAACATAGTGTAATAATAATAATGTTCTCCTGACCGATTCCGGCCACGGCGGCCAATCTCATTGAGACTAGCCAACTGCGCAGGAGATATTATAGTGCACAAGTGTACGCGCAGACACAAGTGCACTCTCTATTCCTGTCACCCTCATACTCCGGTGGGACGACTATTCGACACGACCGGTGAGAGTTAAGGCGCAGGACCGACGGCTTTACGTGCTCTCCGAGGCACGGGGGTGAAACACCGCCAACTTCCCAACTCCGGGCTGTTACTGAGGCTTACTATACAGAAAGACTCAATAACTAAACTTGGCCCGACCCGGAACTCGAACCCAGGACCTCAGGATGTGCAGCCGTACATGCTAGCCACTACACCACCGAGGCAGTACATAGTGTAATGTATATTAATCATATTATATTCGTAAAGGATATCCAAATGGAGCCATCTTGTAACATGAAGCTAATGACTTAAATATCCGTAGGAAACATTAAATGAGCACTTACCATAATTACACATGAAAGTTTTGTAACTTCCTAGAGACATCACTAAAAGACTCAATTATCCCTTTATAGGAATAGAATTTCAAAGCCTTTTTGACAGTTATCTGCGTCATTGTAAAAATACACTATTCACACTTCACGCGCTAGGCCAAGAGATTTGTTTTTATACGGAATCTGA
Organism: Fabriciana adippe; assembly: GCA_905404265.1. Taxonomy (NCBI): domain Eukaryota; kingdom Metazoa; phylum Arthropoda; class Insecta; order Lepidoptera; family Nymphalidae; genus Fabriciana; species Fabriciana adippe. The sequence continues at coordinate 4,172,555 of FR989993.1, forward strand.
CGACTTATTTAAACGAATTTATTATTTTTATTTTAAATTAAAATAAAAACATAAAGAATGTTTTTCTTAGATTTTAAAATAATAAATATCGTAATTGACAACAAAAATCGAAATAACAAAATGAAATCACAAATCGGCATTAACTGTGGCAAAGCTCGAGGGCTGGAATACAAAATAGATTTCATTATTTACACATTTTTTATACGAAAAACAAACAATGTTGTATAAATTTTATTTATTTAAAATATATTTAATCATTGTCTACAACTTATTTTGTACTTTGACTATATTATAAGAAAGTGTTTGAGTTTAATAGTTGAAAGTCTAATAATAATAAGCCATAGCATACAGCTCGTATGTACACATGTATATTATATATATATATATATATATATATATATATATATATATATATATATATATATATATATATATATATATATATATATAAGGAATATAAGGAAAATATTATTTCATTTGAATTACGTCTTTCGCATCAAATTGCATTTATATTGAAACAGCTGGAACTACGCCAAAAATGGTAATACCAATATCTATCTAGATACTCACAACGGGAACATTTTTTAAAATAGATACTCGTACTTAATTAAATTTTACAAACATTTTTTTCTCAAATGTCACATGTTAAAATGAAGAAAAAGAGAGAAAGAAGGAGTTACTGCCTAATTGAAAAATTGTAATCTATCAAATTGCGAATCTTTAATTCAATTTAATTCCTTATTTTACGGCAAGAAACAAGAATCAATCAAGGGACTATGCCACGTCGTCACAGTTAGCAACAGTGAAAATGTCGAACATTTTCATGTAAAATGAAAAAGAATATAGAACGTTAATTTATGAAAACTGACACATATCAGACATAGGCGCAATGAATAATTTGTTCAATACATATTTGGTGATAATATTATGTTTATCAATATGCCCTCAAAATTATACATGTTAGTTTAATTAAAATTTATTATCAGCAACTAGGGGGCTTAAGCAAACTCTCGTTCTACCATCGCTAAAGAACAGTCAAAATTGTATTGAAATGACTTTAACTAATATGTAATACATATGTAATTCCCATATACCCATATATATTTTTAGATTTATATTCTTCTATTACGATTATTGAATGACATCTTGTCTAATTCCCAAGAAAGTAATATTAGTCGACAAACTCAGAAGCATTCATAGAGCCTTCTTTGATTTAGAAGTACGAGAATCAAGCCGCAATAAGATCTGCTCGTTGTCAGAAGTACTAGCACCTTTGCTACCACAAAAGAAAATTAAGGTTTTATAATGGGTACAGACTAAGAACAATCAAGTTGGTATCTAAATCAATATAGACGAGAGGCGTATATTTTTATATAAGAAAATGAAATATGGAGTAAGTAGTGTTTTATTTATTTTTCATAGAAAATGTTAATATTAAAACAGGTATCTGTTAATTAAATAAATATATTCCGACATTAACACACAGCACCATCTAGTTCCATGGTAAGCTACGAGGCCTGTGTTATGGATACCAGATAGCTGATACACTACACATATATAACTTTAAATACATATATATTATAAATATCTTATCGCTTTGCAGTATCTAATCAGTTCAAGATGAACACTTAGTGTATTTGTTTGCAGTTTTTGGACTTGATTACAAAGCGTGAAAAAAAGATTGAAATATTTCCATAATTAATTACCAAACCTTAAGACATTGTAACCTCAAGACAAACGTTTTCAATGAAATTAATTTACCAATTGATACAAATCCCATATAGCTAATTCTAATTCTAAACTCCATTCAACTCGTTTCTATCTTGAAAAAATAAACCTTGTTTCATTTAATCTTTTTACAAGGAAAGGAATTTTCTTTATTGCCAGTTTAATCACGTTGAATATTTACGGACCTCGCATAAATTACATTTCCAAATGCTGATATTTTTTTTCTATTAAAAAGTAAAGTTAAATGGACAAAAGTATGATCATATTTATTACTTTTTGTTTAGATATTATATGCCTTTAATTCTCAGTATCATCAAATGAAATGTTAATAACAATTAATAAGGTATTACAGAAATACTTATTTGTTTCAGATTTGAGTGTGTTACAGACAAGTGTAATAGCTGCTTATTGATTTAGATTTATTGATTTTAGAAACCGTCATATTGCGTTAATATGAACTAAATTATTAAAACAGTAACTTGTTTTTATAAGTATGATCATATTATCATATAAATTATAAATATAATTCTAGAGGATACATAATATATAATTAAAGTTATAATGGTATGAGTTGGAAGTGGAGTCAAAAGATATTGAAAAAGGAACGTTAAGATTATACCATGAAGTCATCATACTAATACCCGACAGATAAAATTAAATTACCATACACACTAGCGAACTTATAATAATAATATGTTGGGACATTAACACAAAGCACCATCTAGTTCCATGGTAAGCTACGAACGAGGTTTGTGTTATTGATACCAGATAGTTGATACACTACACATATATAACTTTAAATACATTCGTATTATAAATATAAACACCCATGACTGGACTACAAACATTCGTACTCATCACACAAATGAATGTCCCCAGCGGGACTCGAACCCGTGACCGCACAGCAAGTAGGGTCACTACAAACAGAGCCAAACGAGTCGTCGTCATTAAATCTTAATCGTTATATTCAACCCCTTTCAACATCCTGCACCTAGGCACAGATCTTCCTTCAATACGAGGGGTCAGGCCATAATTCCACATTGTTAGCTAAGTACGAATTAGCGGACTTCACATGTCTTTCGAAAACTGTCTAGTTTCTCTCAGACATGTAAGTAAGACTAGTGGTAATTATGTTGAAAATTATTCACATATGAAAATATCAGAGGTGTGGGACCTGGGTTTGGAATGGGACCAGGATTTGAATTCGCTTCACTTGATTTCCTAAGCAAGCGCGTTACCACTGGGCTACTACTGCCACCTCTTAATCATTCTTTATCACAATAAATGTAATAAGTACAAGCAATTACATAATAGATCTTATATGTACGGCTCAAATATCAACCGTCTCGTCTCCTATAATACTTGAGTCAACGAGTAAGATAGGCTTTTAATATAGGTAAGATTCCCCAACGGCTGCGGATTTCTTATTAGATTAAAATCACAATCTCTTTGACTACAATATATAAGGTAGATAGATAGAAGGGTCTGTTGTAATCCGGACGTCATGTCAGTCAGAAATGGCCTACGTGCATAGAAATGAAATGGTAACATATATTCACGTGAGCCTTTATTACATATTTGATAACATCAAATGGAATATAAAAAGTTACTACAATATTTTTATTTGAGGCTTCCAATTTATTAACCGCTACTAATTAATTTATATATGTTTACGAGGTTACTGCAGTTCCGTATAAACTTATTAAATTTAAAAATGATTTTGAATTAAGATATAAGCAATAAGCCCATTAATATGTATATTATTTTTACCTACTACGAGTATATAGTATATGACCTATGTAGGTATATGTATGATATGTACCTATATAGGTCTAGTGTACTAGCGACACGCCCTCACTCCGCTCGAATTCGCCTGTAGGTGCGTTGTAACGGTTAGTATACCCAGATTACTCAAAGATGAGTAATTTTCACGTACTAAAAAGTATATTAAATGTTGACCCGGACAACCAGCTATCACCATACCAAATTTCATGAAAATCCGTCTAGTGGTTTTCTCGTGATGCGTTCCTAGACAGACAGACACACAGACAGACAGGGAGACAGACAAAAATTCTAAAAACTATAGATTTGGCCTCTGTTACGACGATAATGACTATTTCAATAAGATTTTCCAAAAAATATTGAATGTACAGATTCGACTCGGAATTTTATTATATGCATAGATAGATATAGTACTACATATCTAGTAGTTATAGATAAATAAATACTAATACTTACGATTTTTTATGTACAGGCGCATATACGCCATCAGAGTAAATTCTAACAAAAAATGAATTAATAAATATTAATACAATTGGCTTGTATGTTAAAGATTTGAAAACGTCTACATATCTATATATATTTATCATTTCTATATATATTTATCATATTTTTTTAATATATTATGTATAAATTTATATCTGCATATGTATAAGTAAGGGGTTCCAGTTCAGACTAATTTCACCCACATTAAGTAACTGTTAGTCAACTCCTATTTGTTACAAGCTATTCCCTTAAGGCAAAATATTGTTAATGAACAAGAAAATATTATGTTGTATTTCGGTAATTACGAATATATATTGTCTTTACAAGATTTCGTCGCAAGTGCCTTAATGAATGAGTATTAATAAAATTTTTAAAATATATTATACACTAGCGACGAGTGGCTGTGTCTGCGTGGATTGCAATTATTAAGGGTTGTAGCAATGTTAGAAACTCTATAACGACCCAAGCTCTAAATTGCACAAAATATTTCAATTTTAATTCTAAAAAGTCAGACTGGTAATTCCAGATATGAGAGGATTCAAAAAATCCGAAAATACAAATTATTTAAAGTTATATGAAAACAACTAATAAAGTTATATTGAAAATAATGTTTTGCGTAATTATTCCTCTTAAAATGATCTATTAAACTGTATTAATATATATCTACATACATAAATACTTACCCTCATTTCTTTCGGGTCAATAGTTACTAATATGTAAAGCTAAAGTTTATTTTTTGGTGGTTTAGATACTTTGTCGTTGGCAGAGGCGCGAGCAAACGCTAGTAACTATTAAACTTCTAATATTGTTGTTTTATTTTGGAATTTAAATTACGTATTTTAAAAACTCATGGCGACATATTGTATTGACAAATTTTTAAAAGGCATATAAATATAACTATTTATATACAAAATTTCGATTTTTATGTTTGTTTTTTGATAAAAGGTACTTATAATTATTTCTTGCTTTATTTTGTAAGTTACCTTAGTTAAATGTTTATAATTTCGGCATGATTTTACTCTATCCAATTTTTGTATTTTTCCTTGGAAATGAAACTTTTTTCCGAGGTAAAAAATATTTTATATGTTGACCCGGCTTATCAGCTGTTACCATACCAAATTTCATTAAAATCCGTCCAGTAGTTTTCTAGTGATGCGGTAACAGGCAGATACACAGATAAAAATTTAAAAAACTGTGTACTTGTCCTCTGTATTGATAATAATAGAGTAAATTTTTCCAACGAAAAAAATGTACTGTATAGACGCGATTCATTTATAATTGTATTATATGTACGAAAGATAAAATTTTAAGTGACACGCGCAGGAAAAATAATTTCCTTAACAATCTTTGACGCCTCATTGAATCCCCTTGGGAGTTGATTATAGAATAATACCTTTTTTCCAGCACCTCCACATTTTATAAGGAACTTTTATATACATCTCTATGTTCAGAGCCTTAGACGTTATAATATGTAATCCCCGCTTGGATAATAAAAAAGAATTTAATATTTTTTAAGATTTAAAAACAAAAATTTAAATTCAATATTATTTATAGAACATATTAAATAATATTTTACAAAGTTATTTAATTATTATTTCATCCTACCGTATTTATTAACTAGACCTGTTTCCTTTTAATCAAAATCTCTAGCTTTGATTTCCACAGAGCCCAATTTGATTTTCAATTAATTTGCGCAGTCGTGTTTATGGAACGTTTGATTTATGGAGACTAAATAATGGTGGCGGCATACACTTTTCATAAACTAATTTCCAATTATAACTGAACTTCTTTATAATTTAAAGCTAAATATATTATTATAATAATTTATTATTTAATAATTTTTGATCGTGTTTTTTTATTAAAACTGGAGATTCATTATTATATTATGATTAGAGAAATAGAGTGAAATACTGTTTGCTCACATGTTTGGTAACCATGTCTGTAACAAAAACCGTCACAGATTTGTTAAAGCACTCAATACAAACATAATTTAGCCAAAAAAATACTATTCTGCCTATAGCACTCTGGGATAATATAGCTATATTGTTCAACCCTTTTTAACGTCCCACTGCTGTGCACGGGCTTCCCTTCAATACGAGGGGGATCATGGCATAGTCCAAAACGCTGGCCAAGTGCGAGTTGGCGGACTGCACATGTGTTTCGAAAACTTGCAAGGTTCTCTTAGACATACAGGTCTCTTAGACACACATGAGATGAGAGGGATGAGAGGCCCGGGACTTGTACCCGCTACATTCGATTTCTCAAGCGAGCGCGTTACCACTGAGCTACCACTGCCTATTTATTATATTATAGCTATCTATTGCAAAAAATATTGAAGTCGATTTAGTAGTCTCAAAATCAAAGAAATTTTTGTTTCTTTACTTAAAATCCTTTAAAATTACTGTAAAAGTTTCCATATCCATCATTTTCATGTAAGAATCCGGAAATGTTAAAAGAAGATACATCATTACATATACTCTATATCTTGTTACGTGGTATTCGCTACGTGTTGCGATTTCATTGTGTACATTTGTACAATGCAGAGCAATAAGGGAGAAAAAGATACCGAGCAAAATCCCGCTTACGATGCGCATTTGCGTAATATACCTCGTATTTGCTTTGAAAATAGTTAAACATGGTATAAAATACAGCGATAATACTACAAGGATGAAACAATTCGTTAGTCACATAATAATATAACAGTCTGATAGAGTTAAGTGATAGAGGCATAGCAGAAGTACGTTTTCTTGGACTTAAATCCAATATTCAAGAAAACCGTCAATTCAAAAAAAAAAAACGAATTATTAGTACATTATAGTTACAAAGTTATTAATTATGACGTAAATAAATGCTTGTAAGAGTAAAACACACACTTTTATATGAAACCGTCGGTAGAAAGATAAGATATTAAATAATAACATGATTCTTTCATTTATATATGTTAATTTCAACATTATATTCTTAAGCAAAAAATGACCACCATTATTCAAATCTGCTCTTCACTTTGTACTGTAAGCCATGACAAAGGCCCTTTAAGCTCTACGTGGTTTTCTCTCATTTTTCCTGCTTACGTTAATATACTAAGTGATTTATTATCATTTTTAATTTATGATTTAAAACCTTTTATTAACATCATATCAGTAAGATATTGTGTACTTTTCATTAGCTTAATTTTACTTTCATTGTGGAATAGATAGGTAGGGATATGTTATGTTCAATGGGAATTGTTCTTTGCCTTAGTTTAGGCAAGTATTAGCGGTACATATCGCCATGCTTTACCTTTTCAAGGTTCAATACACAAAAGGTCGGATTAGAAATGTATTACTAAGCCTACACTATCTATCCATGTATCCATTAAATGGTTATATATTTTAAACTATAACAATTGATTAAAATTAATTGAAATCCATACATATATTAATACTATAAATGTGAAAGTTTTTGTTTGTTTGTCCTTTTTTCACGTCGAAACAGTTTTTTTTTTTATGGGACAAAGGGGGCAAACGGACAAGAGGCTCACCTGATGGAAAGTGATCACCTCCGCCCATGGACATCTGAAATATTGCAGGGCTTGCAGATGCATTGCCGGCCTTTCAGGAAAGGGAGGGAGGAAAGGAATTGAGGAGGGAGGGAGAGGAAGGGAGGAGGGGGGAGAGGGAGGGAGGGAGAGAGAGGAAGAAGAAGGGAGGAGGGAGGGAGGGAGGAGCCAGGGGAGTGGGCCTCCCGGACTCTCACTTACCGGACGAAACGCGTAGCTGCCACTTCACGCCGGTCTCCTGTGAGAGAGTGGTACAATACGGGGCGTGCCGGCCCATCCGGCTGCTACCCGAAGGTAAGAAGCATGGCACTACCACTTTAAAAATAGTTGATTGACGTATTGGCGTGATTTTTGTGTGAAGATAGTTGGAGAGTTGGATAGTGACATAGACTACTTTTTACCGAGAGAGATCATCTCACGAGATCTCTCTTCTTACGAGAAAACACGTTATAATACAACCCACAACAAATACCTATGTATAATGTATATGATATATAGTCTATCTATAATTCCATACTAACGGTTATATATTTTAAACTATAAGAATTGATTGAATTGGTCGAAATGTTTACAAAATATGCGTTATTTTTGTGTTGAAGGGGATTTCTTTAAAAATTTATTTTTTTATTTACCGGCAAAGCCACAGCTAACGTTTTTCTTCAGCTGACCTTATATGTATATTAAATTATAACAACTCTATCCATTACTTATATGTTTAATATTCGATTTGCTTTGAAGAACAATTGATCATATTTTCCAATCGACTTACCAAAGGGTTTTACACATCAATTAGTACCAACTATTTAAGTTGTTCAATGATTCTACGCTTATCTATATGAAAAATCATTACATTTAATTTCACTACTATACTATTTATAGTAACTAATTTATCAACAAATGTTTCTATGATTTGACACGAGATATTTATCATAATATTTAAAATATTTAAAACTAGCGACTCACCCTCGCTCCGCTCAGGTCCGCCCCTACTTACGTTTTAACGTTTACTATAGATTTCTCAGAGATGAGATATTTTCCCGCAGTAAAAAGTATCTTATGTGTTGACCCGAATAGTCAGCTATCATTATACAAAATTTCATCAAAATCCGTTCAGTGGTTTCAATCACAGGCAGACAGACAATCAGACAAAATTTCTAAAAACTATAGATTCGGCCTCTGTATTGATAAAAATGCCTATTTCAATAACATTTCAATAAGGTTACTGTGATGTATGTAGGTAGTTTATATTTTTATGCTGATCATATGGCGGGTGTAATGAACTTGTACAGCTAGTCGTTAAATAAACAGTCAACGAAGTACGTGCGTTTCCTTTGTCTCTGGCTGCGTTATCCTGTAGTAATAATACAGTTCCCATAGGAAGCTATATATCCTTCACTTACATATAATAAAAAATGTTAGTGGACACTAAAGGGGTTGTAATCTTCTAAACATTTTTGTTACGTACTATATTTCTCAAGCCAATGTTATATTGACTGATCTCTATAAAACTATACTTTCTGTGTAGGCTCTACCATTTACTGAGTGAAACCATCGCATGAACTGCTTACATGGAATAGTAGAAAGTAAGTTTTTTACGTTTTGTTCGATAGTTGAGGCCGCCAGCTAACATGTTAAAGTAGTTCATTTTTCATGTACATATAATACAACCCGAAGAATTGTTTATCGTAATAAAGAAAAACAACTTTTTTCCCCCTAATACATTTAAGCAGTTAAAGCGAAACAATATGATTAATTATTACAAAAGTTATTAGTATTTTAGTATTAATATATTTTTTATCCTTAATATATGTACAAATCTATGTACATTCATGTACATGGATATAGGTTTATTGTTTCTAACACCTATTATATGTTCTTAGCTAAATAGTATTCTCGTTCCATAGATTGCGTCTCGTCAAACAATGGACGTACAAGCAAGACTCTCTAACGTCAAACACAAGCTATACCGCAGCTCAAATGACTAATACGCTTCACAACGCAAGTAATAGTTTATAACGTAATGAATTTGTCTTCTATATATTAACTGTGTTAAGTGTTTATTGTGAAATAGGAGTCCGTAGTAGCTTCACGTAAGATCCTTAAGATGATTGTGAAGTGTAGATACGCGGCGCGAGTAGGTTTTTAAATAATGCTATCTGTTTCATACCGCTCGCCTAGCAAACTCGTATGGTGCGATAGAGAGAGTTGAAAATCTTAGAGACAATTACCTACATTTCCTGTTTGTAATATTGTTTCGGGCGATAACGTTTTCACCCCCCTAACCATTTACGAAATGAGACAATTTTGGTCTCATTAGATACACCTTAATCTAGGTCTGTACGTTTTTCTTTTTTAGTAATTCAGTTTAGTTTAATTAAAAAAAATAAAAACGCTCGAGGAAGTTTTTAAGTAAAAATACAGATATTTAGATGCCAATAACTTCTATCATACGCGATATATCTTTAAAATAAAAACGTACGGACCTAGGTTTTCATTATATCTATAACATTTTCAAAAATTATGATAATTTTGACTATACTAATGTATATGAATAACCTACAGAATGAGCGCCTACGCCAAGCGAAGCTCTGTTGCCGTAGTACTGGTCTTGAAGTACCTAGTACATACTTAAGCGACGTCTACAGTTTTAAATAGTCTTAAAGAGTAAGACTGTAAAAAGAGAATAAAACTGTAGAGGTCGAATGTCTATACTTAGAAAAAAAATGCTAAAATCCGAGTCAGGGGGATGTAAGAAAAGAAATAGAACAAATCCAGATTTTTTCAAAGTTTTTGTTTCTCTGTTTGTTTATCTGTTTTTATGGACTAAGCTCCGTAACTGTTGGACCGATTTAAATAAAATTTTGCATGGTGGTACCTTATATCCCCGGTCAAGTTTTAGATACTTATCATCCCGGAAAATTAAAGAGTTCCCGTGGGATAGTTAAAAAAGTATAGTAACTTATACAGCTTAGTACAGAAAAACTACATATTGGATTTTAATGAAACTTTACAATAATATAGTTCATACAACAGGATAACAAATAGGCTACTTTTTATCCCGAAAAAATGTACGGTCCCCGTAGGATAGATTTGTTTTTGTTCGTCAAGTCAGTCAGTCAAGCAACACTATTGCTACTGGTCTGTTCTGTTTGTTTTTGTTGTTAAACTTAAGCTTAATATTTTAACTTTAAATAATAGCAATCTAAATTAATATTTAACTTCTTTTAAATTACATATAAAACAATAATATTGCTTAAATAAATATATAATTTAAGAAAAAAAATTATATTCTTTATGGTTATAGATAATATAATAATAGCAACACTAAATAATATTAGTAATTAATAAAGTTTTTAAAAAATTGTAATATTTATAATAATAATAGCTAAAATTAAGTAGGTAAATAATATTGGTATATTTAATTATAATACTTATTAAAAAAAAATGTTTAGAATTAAACGTCGGGAACCAAAAATCAAAATAAATCCGCGAAATAATTCGAAAAGATAATTTTATTTAAAATACCTATTATATTCTTTTTTAAATCAGATGTATTTTATAAAGCTATTTGTATGAGACAATGTGAGCTATCACACAATTTATGTAATTCATGAACTCATTACTCGCGTTATTAAGGAGAAATTACATTAGGTACGGTATATGTTGCATTGGGATTTTCCTTTACGCTGCAAATATATCAGATTCATACACATATAATGATTAGTATAACATTAATTTAATTTATTGACTGTAATTGTAATAAATCTAATCTAAAATATAGTCCTTATACTTGTTGACACGATATAAGAGCATGTATGTATGTATTCAGCCCTTTTTGACGTCCCACTGCTGGGCACGAGCCTCCCTTCGTTACGATGGAGATCAAGCCATAATCCACTATGCTGGCCAAGTGCGGGTTGGTGGACTGCACATGTCTTTCGAACACTTTTATAAGAGAATACTGTATAATAATGACTCTCCGTCATTGAATGAAAGAAGGATTGCCCTCGTAGGATTTTATTGCCTCTTGTAGGATTTTATTTCAATAACATATTGTTATACTATGATCAAAGAATTCAATACATGTTTTTAGTTATTGTTTGACAAACCAGCAGTTTGAAATAACAAAGCAGCCTCTTTTCAATTCAATTACTTGATTCTAGCTTTCTAGTTGAGAAATTAGAATCAAAAAGACAAGACAAGATTAACTATTGATTGTAATAATGTGATACTTTCTTAGGTTTACGCGAATATTTGACATTTTAAATAAAACTTTCTTTTCGGATTGACTCTCCCGTGACCATAATTGCTGTAAAGCATTCGAAACGTCGGAAACCAATAATCAAAATAAATCCGCGAAATAATCCGAAATGATAGTTTTATTTAAAATGTAATAATGTGATTAATAATCTCTTTTTTAAATTACGTTATACTTTTTTATATCTGTACGGTGTAAGATGGTAATGTTTGTAAACGGAAGGACAGACGGATGGTAAAAATTACGATAGCCCACTGCATTGATCGTGAATAACACTTAATTTATATAAAAATATTTACTATAGGTAATTTAATGTGTAAAAATAAAGTAAATCATAACTGCGTATCGACAAAAAAAACAAGTTGTTAAAAAATCAAGGGCATATCAAATAACTTTGATTGTCTGTGTTTTAACACTTGTGCATTAATAAAATATATAAAATATTTTATTTTGGATGTATGTACTTATATTTATTTTTACAAATCTATACTAATATTTTAAAGCTGAAGAGTTTGTTTGTTTAAGCGCTAATCTCCGGAAGACTAATCTGATTTGAAAAATTCTTTTTACATTAGATAGTCCGTTAATTGAGGAAGGCTATAGGCTATATATTATCCCAGAAAAATGTACGGTTCCCGTGTGATAGATTTGTTTTTGTCTAGAGACGAACCCGAAGCGAAGCGAGGGTAGTCGCTAATTAAATATATCTTTATTAAATTCTCTATTATTATTAAATCAAACATATTTATTTTAAACTATCTTAATTATTAGGCAACGTCGTTAAGATAATTGGAATGTCAAAAGGTGATATGAAAGCCGATTGATCAAATTTCTAAAACGAACATTTCACGTACACTCAAACAAAATATCAATCAGTGCCATTCAATAAGTTCTCTTTGAAGTCTTCATCTTCACTACCTTTGACTTTTACAACAATTATCGAAAAATATTTCTACAGACGTAATTTTATATAGGGACTTATCTATACTAATATTATAAAGCTGAGTTTGTTTGTTTGTTTGTTTGAAAGCGCTAATCTCAATAACTACTAATCCAATTTGAAAAATTCTTTTTGCATTAGATAGCCTTTTAGCTGAGGAAGGCTATAGGAAAAATGTACGGTTCTCGTGTGATAATTTGTTTTTGTCTAAGGACGCTAGTATAAAATAAGTGTCTAGTATTTTTATCCAAATTAATTCGATTGTTTCAAAAGTATTTTAAAACTTGTGTTTTTTTACATATATTCTATACTTAGCGACTCACCCTCGCTTCGCTTCGGGTTCGTTCCTAGAGAAAAACAAATCTATCCCACGGGAACCATACATTTTTCCGGGATGATATATAGCCTATAGCCTTCCTTAATTAACGGGCTATCTAATGCAAAAAGAATTTTCAAATCGGATTAGAAGTTCCTGGGATTAGCGCGTTCAACCAAACAAACAAACAAACAAACAAACTCTTCAGCTTTATAATATTAAGTATAGATTAGGTGTGTTAATTTATAAAAATTAAATAAATTATTATTTACTTCTCTTTAAACGTTATAGGTACCTATTCCACCACACAGTAATGTAGCTGATACAAACATTTATAAAAAATTAATCTTGAAATCCTTTAAAATACCTGAAATAAAGTAAACAAATGGCTAAAGCCATTTGATTAACTCGCGAAAACAGGAAATTACATAGTGCAGTGTAATTTAAAAGAACGGCGCAAATCTACTCTAATAACTCACAAACTTATTTAACTTTTAAAACCAAATATAAAATATACTTTTTTATATACTCTTTTAAGATTTTTTTAAATCAGATAAGTAATTCCTGAGATTAGCGCGTTCAACCAAACAAACAAACAGACTCTTCAGCTTAATAATATTATATAGATTAAAGTACCTGCCGTGAAACTCTTTTCGGATTTTTTCGTTGATTTATTTAGATTTTTGGTATATACATACGAGTATATACAACTAAGCTAACTGTTGATTAGCTTAACTGTCGGTTATCTTAAGTATCAGTTAGCTTAACTGTCGTTTAGACTAACTGTCGGTTAGCTTAACTGCCGGCTAGCTTAACTGTTTGTTCGTGTATCACAAAAAATAACAAAAAGAAAAAAAAAATAAGAGATCTCTATCAAAAATCCTTGAGATTTTTTTCTTACGCTTGAGCGTAGTTTTTTTCTCACGCTCAAGCGTCAATTATAACATCAGTTGAACGAATATCCAAACATATATACATCGCCGTTGGAAATTCAACCCCAACGAGAGAAACAGGGTGGAAACATTAGTATAAAAATACTGATAAACACCGCCAAACACAAAATTCCACCGCCTAGACAAGAAAAGGGGTGGCAATGTATTTATTTTTGTTCTGATTATATGTAGGTGGGTTATTATATGAACTGCAAAAGTAACTTTGTAATCACATATCTATTTATATATGATTACCAATTTACTTGTGCAATTTGTTCTATATCTCGGAAACGAGACTGAAATTTGGATGTTTGAGTTTTTCCTTACGTTATAGGCTAAACACTAATTGTGTTCAAAATTTGAAGCTCGCATGTCTGCTAGAAGTACGTTAGAACTTTGATGATCGGTGAGTGAGTGAGTGACGATATTAAAAAATTTTGACCTGCAATAATTCTTAAACTACAGGCTCATATTGAATGTAATTTGGAAATATACCTAGTTATATTGAGTTATATCCATAACGAACTTAGGGGGGGTGTGAAAATGTCATGAATTGCTTCGAGAAAAGGATGGTTCTGGCGTGCCCTTTTTTTGCTCGACTTGGCGGGGGCACTGCCGTGCCTGCATAAAATATGAAAAACGTCATTATAAACGTATTATACACTTAAGCTCATATTTCCCAAACTTTAATAATGCAAAGCAAAGTCACCCATCACGAATGCGCCGTACCAAGTAAGATGCCAACAGTTACCCAAAATGTAATACATTTCATAAACATGTTGACGTCAAAAACAACATATACCACAAGCTCTTGGCATTTCAAAAGCTCTTTATTAAGTTTATAACAGCTGTTACAGACTTACATAAGCTGCATTTATTAAAAAAAACTAGTAGCAAATATTTCTATTAAATCATAGAGATAGGCTCTTTTTGGTACATATATCACGTCGTACTTAATCTCTTATTTTCTTTATTCTTTCTTAATTTTAATCATTAATTGCTCATCCATAGTATGATTTATGTTTTTTAATTCTTTAAAGGATTCAATATATAAAATTCAAGTTAATAATATTTAGAAAGGACTAAAAGTCAAACAACATTTTTTTTTTTTATGCACCGGATTATTTTTTTTACCCTGCATATATATGACTTAAAACATTGCTATTAATTTATATTTAAATCTATTTCTACATATATAACAAAATTCTGAGTCGAATCTGTACATTAAATATTTTTTTGGAAAATTACTATCGATACAGAGTCCGAATCTATAGTTTTTAGAATTTTTTTGTGTCTGTCTGGAAACGCATCACGAAAAACCACTGGACAGATTTATATGAAATTTGGTACGATGATAACTGGTTATCCGAGTCAACATATAGGATACTTTTTACTGGGGGAAAATATCTCATCTCTGAGAAATCTATACTAAATATTAAAACGTAAAGCGGAGCAAGGATGAGTGGCTAGTTTATACATAAGCATTACTTGTACAGTAAATATTATGTCTGCACTTATTTAAAAAAAAATATTTATGTAACATTTGCACTTTACTGATAAGAAAAGAAAAAAACTAGTGCAAACAAGCAGTTGGCCAGCGTGGTGGACTATAGCCTGATACCCCTCGTATTGAAGGGCGGCCCGTGCCCAGCCGTAGAACGTTAAAAAGGGCTGAATATATATACATACACAATGATATATGTCTGTACAACGTTAAGATTACCTACATCAATAACATGTAAAAACTAAAAAGTTTATTACTGTTGCTTTTAGTGTAAATATTTACTTTGGACTTATTATCGAAAATCTACTAATATTTTTATAATAATAAAAATATGTATATTTTTACACTTTGCAAAAAAATATTAATTTATATTATTATCCTCTGAAATTTGCTTTGCATCCATTTAGAGATATTTATAACCCTAAAATGTACCAGTATTCTTAGTTATTATGTTAAAGACACATTTTCCGACTGCTAACGCTATTAATGCAAAATTAAATAGATAATTCGTCACGTAACCGAGCGAGCACTACTCAATTTATCATATAATGTTGTACGTCTTCGAATCTCAGTATTAAGTACATTTTAAGCAGAAACTGAAGTAAATTAATATATGTATATGATAAATATATGAATAGAGGTTTTATATTTAGGTACATATGCAATGTGCAATTAATTACATAATATACAAAGCAATGTAGGTACTCAAGCTGTAAGTTCAATTCAATTCAATTTTCTTGTTAATACATGCAGGTTTCCTCACGATGTTTTTTTTTTTTCACCGTAAGACAAGTGGTAATTATGTTGAAAATCATTCGCACATGAAAATAAGGTGCGAAACCCGGAATTTGAACCCACTTCACTTGGTTCTCCAAACAAGCGCATTACCACTGGGCTGGAAAATAAATTGACAAATTTTTTATTATAAATTAGATTGGATAGATCGTTTTTGATCTTACGGAAGGATCCTAAGGTATTTTCCTATTTTTTATTCCAAGAGATTTTTAGAATCCCTGCAATTACATTTGTGTCAATAATACTACGAGTATATAGCGAGTAGCGACTCACCCTCGTTTCGCTCAGGTTCGTCCCTAGGTGATTCTTTGAATTGACATAACTTTTTTATTTATGAACCAATTGAAATAAAACAGATACTAAATGTTAGATGAAGCTTACCACAATATATTAGTAAAAACCGCGCCTAAATCGGCTAAGCCGTTTCTAATATTAGCGCGCACAATCGCACAGACACAAACAAGAATTCAAAAAATCTTTCTTTTTTTTGGGTCCTTTTGCGTTAATAAAGACCTCCAATTCTCCTTCCTCCAAGTTATTCTCAAATATCTTCTACGTACATAGATGTCTACAAATTACAATCCATTCTGTAAATCTATTATGAACAAGTTGAGCTCAGACTACTTCAGTCCCTCATAAGACTAATACAAACAAAAGAAATAGAAAAAGGTATTTTACTAATAAGTACCAGACGTATGAAGAAGTTTAGAGATACCCTTATAGGAAAACTCTCTTAGTTTAATGATTGGACTTTTACTAACTCTAGTTTGTTTTTGATTGACTACTGGGAAATAATGGAATCTTTGTATAACGAATCATTTTAGAACTCGTAATTGATCCAACCAGTTCAATTAATCGTTCTGTGATGACGCCTATAACAATCATTTTTTGAAGCGACCCCATACTTGTAACAATGTATTGAAATTATCGGTCACTATCTTCGGTTGCACTTGAATACTAAGGCCTATTTTCACATGAATCTAATATACAGCATATGCCCCTTCCCGTAACTATGTTTATTGTAAAGTCGGGAATAAACAAATAAAAATAAAATCACGACAAAATCTGCAAAAAAGAGTTTTTTTCTTTAAATATCCAATATTTTATACCACGTATTTTTTTTCTTTTTCTCTTATTTTAAGAAAAAGTAGACTTGAATAAGTTTTTCATTTTCACATATATTAAAATTCACATAACCATTGTGAAACTATTACATTTTGTATATATAAACTATAATTATCTAATCTTTGGATATTATTGTTTTCTCAATATAATTTGCTGGATCTGTCCTAATTGTTAAGTCATGTATTAAATTTATACATATAAAAATCGATGTATCTATGTATGTTCCCTATGAACTCTAAAACGGCTGGAGCGATTTTGATGAAATTTTCAGGCGATCTTCAGATTAGCTCAGCGGATGATCCTGTGAAGTTTGGAAACGAAAGTTTAAACGCACAACACACAGGCAAATAGCCGCAGATAAGGTAAGAACATTAACCATCATATGAAAAATATATGTTTTCATATAACATAAGTATAGTAAATATGTGTACATAAATATTTATATTACATATTTATTTATTTTTGTATAATTATAATATTTAGTTGATATATTTTAATATTAAGTTTGTACCATTTAATGCTGTAGTGTACCTACACCGCATTAAATTAACTTATTTTCTCACTTCTGAAGGGTTTCTGAATGAAATCTCTTAAAGAGATAAGTCATCCTTTGTCGACATTGCGTTATTTAATTTTATATAACATATATTTTATGGTACATAAATAAATAAATAAATAAATACATAAGCTTTTTATAACGTGATTTTTCCTTTTATATTCACTATTGTATAGCATTGTCTTCATTTTCTCAGATTAAGAAATATTTTTTTCAAACTGTCCAATAAAGATAGGCAGCAACAAAAGTGCCTTTAAAAGTGATGAGTTTTCTTTTCTTGAAAGTAAAAATGATTTTATTTTTAGGCAAACGGCACTTACTATCGTAGCAGGTGTAATAAAGATAGGTTTCCTTAAATTACTATATACAATGGTTTGTAGTTGCTTCGCTGTTTCGCCGCGGAATTGTTGTCTTAAAGAGGCTTAAAATATAAGTCTTGAAGCTTTTTGTCAACAGATACAACTTACACTAGAAACACAATACGGTAAAGCAATACTTAATGTTTTCATTTTTCGCACAATTTCTTCTCTAATATTTTATGTATGTGAAAGATTTGTTGGATTGCCTTTTCCCTACAAACAAGAGTAAAGAGAAAAGTACGTTTTGCATTCGTATCAAACATGGTGAACCTTATGGTATCAAAGAGTAAGTGACCACAAGTACTATTTATACTGATACATTAAGTGGTTCCTTTGATTACTGAAGGACTTGCGAGATGAAATTATGACTTAAATATATTTTTAGTACTTTAGACATTAAATATCTCAAATAGGAGATATTGCAAAATTATTTATTAATTCTTAGAGTTCGTTCGTAACAAGAAGCAAAAACGGAATCCTTCTTTTCTATATTTTTTCCGTCCATATATCACAGCTTATTTACTCGCAGAAGTCGCAAACTATTGGTACTATTTAATGTGTATTATAGATATATTAACTGCTTGATAACGATGAAGACTTTCGAAACATAAAATAATAATAGTGGCAGTCCATATTTCTTATATATATTCGAAAGTTGTCATAATCTTCTCTATTTTACTAATTGGCGAAGTAAATTGTGTCCAAATGGCACTCATAGGAGCTATTGAACAAAAGAATTGAATTGAATTGAAGCTGTCATAAAAGTAATATCCCCTTCACATTGTGGTTTATAAAATAAAAATAAATATTTAATAAATATTTTCAGTTGCGTCTTTTGTTAGTTTGGTAGCTACAAAATTAAGTGTTTTCACGGTATCTTCGAGACATATCTATACATATAATAAATAAAATTATAACTAAGCCGAATCTGTACATTAAATATTTTTGGAAAATCTTATTGAAATAGGCATTATTATCGGTGCAGAGGCTGAATCGATAGTTTTTGAATTTTTTGTCTGTCTGTCTGTTACCGCATCACGGAAAAACCACTGAAGGGATTTTCATGAAATTTGGTATGATGAGAGCTGGTTATCCGGGTCAATATATAGGATACTTTTTAGTGCGGGAAAATATCTCATTTCTGAGAAATTTATACTAAACGTTAAAACATAAATAGTTATGAATATAAATATACACTTATTTTTACTGTCAATAACGTATATTTTATAGATGCAAGAATATTTTATTTTTAACTTAACAAATAGTAAGTAAAACAATAATAATAATAATAATAATAATAAATACTCTTTATTGTACACCCACAAAAGAAAAATTGTACAAGAAAAATATAAAAAGAGCTATGTACAAGAGGCGGCCTTATCGCTAAAACAGCGATCTCTTCCAGGCAACCTTAAGGTGTTGGAATTGACAAACTGTAAGAGGGAAGGGGTGTGAACAATATTTTAGAAAAACAAAAACAGAAATAATAGTAATAATACAACAACAACAGTAATTTATTCTATAATACTATAAATAGATTTACATATCAAAATACATACCTACATGTAATAAATACATACATATGTACATAATTATAATACTATAATAAATAATGAGTACATAAATATATAGATAATATTATATTAAATAAATAATAATAGAATATTTAAGTAAAAATGGCATAAAAACATACAAAAATGGTAAACAGATTATGTTTTAAACAGAGTGGAAATACAGTTTTAACCGGTTTTTAAAAGAATTGTACGTTTTGGCGCCTCTAACGCTCAAAGGGAGAGAATTCCAAAGTCGTGAGGCAGTTACGCTGAATGACTTGTCATTGAAGGAAGTGGAATGAGGAGGTATTTTTAATATTAAATTTTGACAGGAGCGCAGGTTTCTCGAATGAGAAAGCCCAAGAAATTCAAATTTATCTTTTAAGTAGGGAGGAGAGGATGGATCAAACAGAACACGGTGAAGAAGATGAAGAACATGAGTATTCCTGCGAAGGCGGATAGGGAGCCACTTGAGCTTTCGGCGAAATTCAGAAACATGGTCATATTTTCGTAATCCGAATATGAACCGAATACATAAATTTTGAAGCCGCTCAAGCTTATTTAATTGCTCCTCTCTTAGATCAAGATAACAAGAGTCAGCATAATCGAGAATAGGTAAAAGGAGAGATTGTGCTAGCGCAATTTTTGTAGGAATGGGGAGAAAGTTGCGTAACCGACGAAGTGATGCTACGGATGCAAACATTTTCCTGCTCGTCTCACATAACTGCTGGGTCCAGGACATATTTTGGTTCATAATCACGCCTAGGTTCTTGACAGTGTCACTATAAGGTATAATTATGCCATTTAATAGAATAGATGGTAAAGATGACGACGCGACCCTAGCAATGAGTTTAGAGCTACCAATAATTATACATTGTGTTTTTTTCGGATTAAGATGGAGTCCAAAAGATCTACTCCATGATGCTATATTCTTTAGATCTTCGTTCATTTTATCAATCGCTCTCGGTAATTCAGTAATTTTCGCCTGAATATAAATCTGTAGATCATCTGCATACAGGTGGTAGTGAGAAGAAATGTGATGACATAATGTATTAATAAATACTGAAAAAAGAAGAGGAGACAACACGCCACCCTGCGGAACACCTGACTTGACTGTTGACCAGTCGGAATACGAATCATGAATCCGTATACGCTGTCGGCGCCCACGCAGATAGCAAAGAAACCAGTCAATTACTTTAGGAGATATGTTAAGAGAACGTAACGTAGCAAGTAAGATGTCAAAGTCAACAGTATTAAAGGCATTACTAAAGTCCAGCAAGGTAAGTACTGTGACTTCCTGTTTATCCATGCCTTGACGAATATCATCAGAGATCTTGACTAAAGCAGTAGTCGTGCTATGCCCAGGACGGAAACCGGATTGTAGGGGATTGAGGAGATTATGAGTAGAACACATAAAACAATTATGTTTTATGTAAATAGATACGTATATAAAAAATATTTGAGCTTTCATAGTAGGTATTTGTAATACAAGGCGAATATTAAAGGTAATTTGAAACGCTTTTCAATATAGTTTTATTATTCCTGCTGGAAAAATATTACTTCAACAGATAAATATTATATTTGCGACGAGTAAAAATTATAATAAATAGAAAGACTTTAGCACCGTTGAGAGTAATTTATGAAAAAAGATCATTATATTATGATGACATTATTTTATTTTAACGAGATGAAAAACTACACTGCTTCAAGGTTAGTATATTTATAGATATTAGATATTAATTAAATTATAGTTCAAACGGGAGTCTGTAACATAAGGCTTAATACTTGCTACATCAATATTACAATACTGCATGAACGAGTAAAGGTATACTTCGCAATACTTACAATATCAAGTTAAATAATTAAAATAATATATCAAGTTAATCAAAAAAATGTGTCGTATCTCCTACTTTACTTTAAGTGTTATTCATTTAAATAATTAAGTATCTATAAAAGTATAATTTCTTCTTTAAACAGAGAATAAGTGATTGACTCTGGCTGCTTTAACAGTATCACGAGATTTTGCGTGGCTAGGTTTTGGTAAACTATCCAGAATAGAACCGGTAATGTCGGGGAAAGACCGTTGTTTTGTCGCTGGGGTGGCCTATGGAGAATTTTGGCGACAACTCTTACAACATACTAAACGGAACACGCAAACATAACAACAATTACTATTAAATACTTGTTATGAAAGTTTTTTTATAAATGATATAAGGTGTACAATCTATGTTGTCATTTGTGTAGTTTATATATGTTACTAATAGATGGAGTTATGTGTCAGTTGAATCACGCTATTGTTTGGTTCTTTCCGATTATATAAGTAAAAATGTAGCATACAAGGGAGGTGTCTACTTAGTACTCACTAACTTACTACTACTACTACGTTTGAGAAATATACAGTATTAGGATCCAAATCACTGGTAGTTTTATTGCGACACCAGAAGGAGACGGAAGCGTCTTCTGAAGCAAGGAGTGGATCGTACATTTGGTCCTTCGAGCCGGATACTGGCCCCTAGGAATAGGGCTTTTTGTAAGTCGGCATCGACGTGGTGGCGGTTTGTCATCGATGGTGTCAACCCTGGAGTTTGAGCCAGGGATTTCAGCCAAGAAGAAGGCAGTGACGTCAGCAGTATTGGAGGGAGCGAGAGGTAGCAGCTGATGACGTCACGGAGAAGACCCATGACGACACGACCGGACCAGGAGTATGAGAAGATAGTTTATAGTAGTGAGTGAAGTGTGCCGGTAGACCGTGAGTACTTTAATCTATAATAGTAGTTGACAAACTAAAGTGGACCTTAAGTCAAAGAGAAGAATATAACATTAAAATTATAGTTAGTAGAGACATAGACTGATAATCGAAGAAAAGTGAACTGACGGGGAACCTATGCCCAAAATTTGTCTATGTCCCAAGTTGTCAAACACTTAGAGAATTTTATTGTTTACATTGACTTATGAAAATTAGTATCAATTTACAGAACATAGAATATTTTGTATAGTTTTGGACTTGTAATATTTTGAAATTTAATCTGTTTTAAAAATATTTGATTATTTTATATTGTCAAGTGTCACTAAAGGTTTGCCATGGAAGTATTTAATAAACTTCAGGAGAATAATAAGGAGCTTATCTCTAAAGGTAAAATCAACTTTAGGAAATCACCTAAAGATCGCATTTCAGTCTCATATGTTGAAACGCGCTTAGAGGCTTTAGAGAATCAGTGGCAATCGTTTTGTGATATACATCGGCAAATAATTACAGAAATTAGTAAGAACGAATTAGAAACTTCTAGTTATCATACAAATTCAATTTATGATCAAACTGAAAATCTGTATTTTGATTATAAAACTGAATTAAAAGATGTTTTAAATAAATTACAAAGTAAAGTTAATAAGTCTGTAGCAGAAACTTCAAAATTATCAAATATTCAAGATACATCTAATTATTTTGTTAAATTACCTGAGATTTCCATACCGAAATTTTCGGGTAAGTATACGGAGTGGACAAGTTTTAAAGATCTTTTTACGTCATTAATTCATAATAATATTAGATTAGATAATGTTCAGAAACTACATTATCTCAAGAGTCATTTGACAGGAGAAGCGGAACAGCTTTTAAGACATGTTCCCATTACTGATAAGAATTATAGTGTTTGCTGGACTCAGTTAACTAATCGTTATGATAATAAAAAATATTTATCTAATAATATTCTAAGACGTTTCATGAGCCAGAAATCTTTGCAATATGAATCATCGGGTGCTATTAAGGAGTTATTAGACAATATGAATGAATGTTTAAGCGCGCTACAGAACATAGGTGTTGACATTAGTAATTGGGATATTATTGTTATTTACATATTGATTCAAAAGCTTGATCCTGAGTCCAGAAAGCAATGGGAATTAAAGTCAAATGAAACTGAAGGATTGCCTACTTTGTCTGCTTTTAGAGAGTTTCTAGAACATAAATTTAGGTCATTAGAGTTTTTGGATACTAAACATATTATTTCTAAGTCGCCTAACGTAAGAAAGGGTATTAATGTCGCTCAAGTTGAAAGTTCAAATAATGCTAGTTTTAATAACACTAATTTAAACTGTCAATTTTGTAAGGCAAATCATAAATTAATAAATTGTAAAGATTTTGCTAAGGCTGATTATGAAACACGACATAGTTTTATCCAGACCAGTCGTTTGTGTTTTAACTGTTTCGGCCAGAACCATTCCGTTTACTCATGCCGCCTATCCAATAGATGTAGAGTGTGTAGACGAAAGCATCATTCTTTGCTCCACCCTCCGAGTGTAGTGCAGGTAACGGAGAATGCCGAATCTAAGGATAAAGGTGTAGTAGTTTCTTCAGCAACCACATCACAAGGTGAGACTGTAACTAAATTAGATACTTATTTTTCGGATATTTATAGTCAAGTCCTCTTGGCTACAGCTCTTGTTGAGGTAGAGTCGAGAACAGGTAGTATTGGTCTAGTTTTTAGATGTTTGTTGGATCAAGGCTCACAGGCTTCATTGATCACGGAGTCTGCTGTCCAAGCCCTTGGACTGAAGAAAATCCCCAACAAGGCCCACATCTCCGGAGTTGGAGGTAGAAATGAGTCTTTAGCTTCTATGTCGGTAGTTGAAATCAAGCTAAAGTCAATTCATGATCCTCAATTCACTTTGGTTGTCAAAGCCCATGTGCTTAGCAAACTGACATCTTTTCTTCCCTCAAAGAAGGTAAATGTTCAGTTGTGGCCAGAATTAACAAGATTGAAGTTAGCTGACCCGAAGTTTGACATACCAAATAAAATAGACTTGTTACTTGGCGCAGAAGTGTATGGTCAGATTTTAGTTGAAGGTCTTATCAAGGGTCCTCCCGGGTGTCCTGTAGCCCAGAACACGCAATTGGGATGGATCCTATCTGGTCAAATTCATTCAGGTCAAGAACAATGTCCGAAGTCGTGCCAAGAAAATAGTATTATTGTCAGCATGCACACCCAGAGCAATGACAATGATCTTCTGAGAAAGTTCTGGGAATTAGAGGATGTTTCTTCTAAGAAGAAAATGCTTACTGATGATGAACAGAAATGTGAGGAGATTTTTAATAATACAGTAACCAGAGATGATTGCGGACGATATATTGTAAAGCTTCCTTTTCGTGATGTGAATCCAATCTGTAAAAAAGGTAATTTTAAAGAAATTGCGACTAAGAGACTTTATCAACTAGAAAAAAGATTATCAAAAAATACAGAATTTAAAGAACAATATACACAAGTAATAAAGGAGTACTTACATCTTAATCACATGGAGTTAGTTCCTGAAGGGCAACGCGATAAGCCAGATGTGGTGTATTTGCCACACCATGCAGTAGTACGTAATGATAAGGTGACGTCTAAGGTTAGGGTTGTCTTTGATGCTTCCTGTTCTGGATCTAATGGTGTGAGTCTGAACAACGATCTGTTAGTGGGTCCATCTCTTCAGAATACTTTGAGACATATTATAATGCGATGGCGCAAATATCCTATTTGTTTGGTAGCAGACATCGTTAAGATGTATAGACAGGTAAAGGTAAAGCTGAAGGCTGCAGATGAGTTTCAGCGTATTTTGTGGCGCGATGAATCTGGAACAATACAACATTACAGAATGCTACGTGTTACTTTCGGAATTGCGTCTGCACCTTACCTTGCCGTTAGAGTACTGCAGCAAGTGGCCTACGATGAAGGTGTAAATCATCCCGCTGCTGTTGAGAAAATTCTACAAGATTTTTATATGGACGATCTTATGACGGGCTGCCAAACTGTCGAAGAGTGCCTGAAAATAAAAAATGAAATTAGTAACATATTGAGTAAGGGAGGATTTGAATTGCAGAAATGGGAAAGCAATAATAAGGAGTTTATGGAGAAAATAGGAAAAGGAAGAGGAGAGGAAGAGTCAAGGATAAAAATAGGAGAAGGAAAGGAAACAGAAGCTATTCAGAAAGTGTTAGGACTTACCTGGAATAGTAGCACAGATGAAATTGAATACAGTGTCCAATTACCACAGTTAGAATTTCCAGTAACAAAGAGGAAAGTAATTTCGGATATTTCGCGTTTGTTTGATCCTTTAGGGTGGATAGCTCCAACTATTATTACTTCTAAGATTTTTATTCAAAAACTTTGGATATCAGGTATAGATTGGGACCATGAACTACCACCTCATTTGTTACAGGAATGGCTTACTTACCGGTCAGAACTTGCAAAACTTGACCATTTCCGCATTCCTCGATGGATTCACACAAATGCTGATGATAAAGAAGTAGAGCTGCACGGATTCAGTGATGCGTCAAATCATGCCTATGCTGCAGTTATCTACATTCGTAGTATAGATAAGAATAATGCAGTACATGTGAATTTAGTCACATCGAAGACCAAGGTTTCTCCAATTAAGCAAGTCTCCATTCCTCGCTTGGAGCTCTGTGGTGCGCAGCTTCTTGCCAAGCTGATTTTGGAGGTTTCGGAGACATTAGAAGTTCCTAAAGAAAAAATTCACGCTTGGACAGACTCTTCTGTGGTACTCGCGTGGCTTAGTGCTCACCCAAGTAAATGGAAAACCTTTGTTGCGAATCGCACATCGGAGATCTTAACAATTTTAGATCGAAGTCAATGGGCACACGTAAAATCTAAAGACAACCCAGCTGATTGCGCATCAAGGGGTGTCAAAGATTATGACAATTTAAGCTTGTGGAAACATGGTCCATCTTGGCTAAGTGAAGCTACGATCAACTACAGTCCACAAGAAGAATGCCAAGATACCAAACTGGAAGTAAGAGATAAAAAACTTTGTCATACTGTAGATAATGTTGAGTTAGATGAAGAATTATTTACAAGATTTTCAACGCTTCGAAAACTAATTAGAACTGTAGCTTATTTAAGACGTTATTTTAAATGGCTACGTTCCTCTCGTAAAACTGTTTTTCCTAGTTATCTAACAAATCCAGAGTTGAAAGAGGCGTTAGAAAAATGTATAAGTTACTTTCAGAAAAAGTTCTTTGCTTGTGACATCGAAAGTATTATTAAAATTAAATCAATAGCTAAAAAGAGTAAACTCGTGTCTCTTAATCCGTTTTTAGATAGCAATGGTTTGTTACGAGTTGGAGGACGTTTGCAAAATGCTGAGTTAAGTGATGACATGAAACATCCTATTTTAATTCCGCGTAACTCACATTTAGCACAACTCATCGTCGCAGATGCACACGAAAGAACTCTTCATGGAGGCCCACGGCTAATGCTTAGTTTTATTAGGACGAAGTACTGGATTGTTGACGCTAAGAATTTAGTCAAGTTGTATGTCCGCAAATGCGTCACATGTATACGTTATGCTCCTCCATCTAATCAACCCATTATGGGTCAGTTGCCTGCTTCTCGAGTGACAGCTGACAGACCTTTCCGTCAGACCGGAGTAGATTATGCAGGACCTATTGCAATAAGAACCACAAAGGGTAGAGGGCATCGCTCTACTAAAGGTTACATTTGCCTCTTTATATGTATGACTACTAAAGCTATACATCTTGAAGCTGTGAGTGATATGACCTCTGAAGGATTTATAGCCGCATTTAAACGTATGGTGGCTAGGCGTGGTCACGTTTCAGATTTATGGAGCGATAATGGTTCTAATTTTGTAGGTGCTGAAAAGGAGATTAAAAATTTACTTCTTGAAGAAAGGTCGACCGTATCTGTTGAAATCGCCAAATGGCTTTCAGGCAACGGCACTACTTGGCATCGTATCCCACCCTATACTCCACACTTTGGTGGATTATGGGAGGCAGGAATTAAATCGACGAAACACCACCTGAAGAGAGCGATTGGGAACTCAACTCTGACATTTGAGGAGATGAGTACAGTTCTTTCCCAAATTGAGGCTTGCCTTAATTCAAGGCCATTGACAACTTTAAGTGATGATGCACAAGATCCATATCCATTAACACCCGGACATTTTCTTGTAGGAGAACCTCTTTTACTTGTTCCAGATGCTAATTACGAGAAGTCAACCATAACTAGTCTCCGAAGATGGCAGTATGTACAACGAATGACGCAGTACTTTTGGCGACGGTGGTCTAGTGAGTATTTATCTCAGTTTTTACACCGTTATCGTTGGAATCGTCATTCTCCTGAGCCTAAAATTGGTGATGTAGCCTTAGTTAAGGAAGAAAATCTTCCACCAGCTAGATGGCTTTATGGCATAATTGTTGACAAACACACTGGTCAGGATAATGTTACGCGTGTTGTAAGTTTAAAATGCAAAGGTATTATCATCAAAAGACCTATTTCTAAAATTTGTATTTTACCAGTTACCTAGTAATTAAGTTGAGAAACTATGGTAATGTGTAATATTAGTTTTAAGGTTTTAAATATTTTTTTAAGGTTTGTTTCGTTTAAGTTTTGTTGAGTTGAGTTACCTATATTACAGAAGTTTAAATTCTTTATATTGATTATTTGTTAAGTTTGTGTAGACATTTTTTTTATAAGTTATATTTTAAAATTGTTTGCACTTTACCCACAATGGATTCGACGTTGTCAAATTATTAGTTTAGATTAATTTCTTATGAACCGTTCGGTCCATGGTGGGCGGAATGTACAATCTATGTTGTCATTTGTGTAGTTTATATATGTTACTAATAGATGGAGTTATGTGTCAGTTGAATCACGCTATTGTTTGGTTCTTTCCGATTATATAAGTAAAAATGTAGCATACAAGGGAGGTGTCTACTTAGTACTCACTAACTTACTACTACTACTACGTTTGAGAAATATACAGTATTAGGATCCAAATCACTGGTAGTTTTATTGCGACACCAGAAGGAGACGGAAGCGTCTTCTGAAGCAAGGAGTGGATCGTACATAAGGTTAACTTTATTTATAGTTTTATAATTAAATTTAAACTAATATTTTACATAAGATAAAATATTGTAAAACATTATTTGTGAGTGACTAAGTTCTATCAATCATAGGGTGTAAGTCGACAGCGTCGAGACAATGTCAAGGACAGCAGTCAACTAGTTTAATTGATATGAAATTCTATATAGATGATTAGACGCAATCCGCAATTGTAGCGCATGAAAATAAGTAGGTACAAAAAACATTCATAGTGGAAAAATGTTAAAATGATTAAGTTTTTAACCCCCGCCTCAAAGGAGGGCAGTTATAAATTTAACCAACTAAGCCACGGCGCGCAAATTCTTGTCAAATATGGGGATATGACCAGCCAGGTCAATCTTAAAATATTACAACTAACTTTAATAGTTGGATAATTTTACTTAAAGGACTTTATAATGGCTCAAAATCTCATGGCCTTCATTACCCATCCAGACCAGATTTTAAAAAGTTTTTTACATAATTCATAGGCTTTATAACTTTTGCAATAATTATACCTGAATGAACTTTAGAATAAATAAGCATTGTGAGAGTTTGTATTTCTTACCTTCTACCCAACACAATGTAAGTTCCGATATGTTTCGTGTGGTATTTCCTGTTGACTTTTGTATTGAAGAATTCATGGTTTTTTTTTTGTAATATATTATGAAAATCAAAAAAATACTTACCTACTTAAAAACTTACCTAAAAAATATATTATTGCCTATAATTATTATAAGAATAATAATATAATCGAGTCTATGCTTTTACATAAATATTGTAAATAAAACTATTTTGTAGATCTTTTTTGCAGTTTTATTTTAAGTTTTGGTCCCCGACGTTTCCAATGTTATACACCAATCATGGTTACAGGAGTGACTAAGGTTTTTGAGGTTTCAAAAGTTATTGTATAGTTATTACAGTTGACTTCTACCCACAAAATTATACATAGAAATGGCACCGAAGAACCTTTTTGACAAGCAATATTCTTTACCTACTATTTTAAAATCTCCGTCTAATCAAATCAAAAAAATCAAAATAAAACTGAAAGCTTCAAGTTTTATTTAAAAACGAAGTATTGTATTAGAGAATAACGATTTTCTTTACTGTAAGCACAAGTTTGGTCAATATTTTTCTTTTAATTATTTATTTTGTCTAAATATAGATAACCCTATTCAGAGATTTCTGTTTTCTTACCAAGAAAAAAAAAACAAAGAAATCGGAGTCGAGCTCGCCCAGTGATATTCGTCAGTACTATTAAGTAGGGATAATATGTAGGCAACGGAACTTAGTAGCTTTTTGGCAATCTCCCAGCTCTTTAAAATATTTGAGGATATCTTTGATTCGCATTTTGTATTTTATTAAGATCATGAAATAATTTTCAATTTTCAATTTCAAACTATTGTTTCCAGCACTTAACCTGAGTGTCTTACAATAGTCTATGTGTTAGTCCAGCTCATAGTCAACCTATGTTCTGTTCATCCAAACCCATCCAGCGGTTTCAACGTGAAGCACTAACAAACATACACACATGCACAAACACACATAAAAAACTTTCTCACTTATAATACAAATACGATGTCTAATACGTACTACTTTAAATTATTTTTTAAGTGTAATTTAAGTGTATTTTTTAAGTGTATTTCAAGCCACTAAAAGCGCCATATTATGTGGGACTCACCAGCAAAGCCAGTAAGTACTACGGAACCTCGGCAGGGTAATTACGAATCTCGCGACAGGCTTGCGACAGTTGTAAATCGCGCGATCGCTGCTGTCAAACGTCACTTTTGTATTACGTAACAGCGGTTAGAGAGCAGACTGCAGTCGAGCTCTTTCACCCGCTATCGGACAATCTATGAACCCATCTCTACTCGACTGCAGTCTGCTCTCTAGCCGCTGTCAAGTAATACAAAAGTGACGTTTGACAGCAGCGATCGCGCGATTTACAACTGTCGCAAGCCTGTCGCGAGATCCGTAATTACCCTGCCGGTCCTAATGGGGCGTCATAGGATCGCTTACGCACTCAACCACGATGCCCCAATGGCTGACCTGCCGAAGTAGATGACAACCATGGGGTTGCTCCAACAATTTTAAGGTAATTTTAAATTATAAATTTTATTTGATGTTTACCTTTAAATTATGGTGGAGGATTCTTTAAGTCTACCACTATTATTCTTTTTAAATCGTGATGTTTAATTAAGTATACAAAAACGTACTTTTATTAAAAAATAAATCACTTTAGTCTGTATTATTACTCATTTAAAAAAAAACAATATTAATAGGTAAAAGTAATATTCTTTAAAACATTATTTAAGCCCTGACACGACGATGGACTTTCAATAAGATTTTCGTTCTCTCACATTTTTTATGTATAAAAAAAAAGTTCCCTTCCGCATTATATTAAGGAAGATGCTCTTTGGTCAAGTGTCAAAGAAGTTATGAATGATGAAGAGTTTCATTTTTATGCGTCCATTGTTTTTGAGGAGCAAAGTTTTTAGGGTGTACGAATAATTAAAAGCATGTTTATGAAAAAGCCAAAAATTTTCTTTTTTCTTTATACGAAATAAAGTTATATGTTGAATAATTACAAAAGGAATATCTTTAATAAGTTTAAATAGACAGTTACAAAATGAGGAATGTTTGAAATGTAAGAGAAGTCAAGTATTAAGGTTTTTAAGCCATAAAGGTATACAAGCGTTGCAACACTATGTATGTATGTAGCCTTAGCTTGCTATGCATAAATACAAACCCGACAGCACAGGAGCTACTAAAGAAATATATTACAAAGTCCATTTCAAAACCTAAATCATACCCATTACTTGTGAGTAATTGGTAGTTTCATTTTAATAATGAATTTAATCGTTTATAAGTTATGAGATGGTGCCACGTGCTCTAAATGTAGTCGTGGAAAATGTAGGCCAATATATCATTTACTAGCGACTCACCCTCGCCGCTTCGGGTTCGTTCCTAGACAAAAACAAATCTATCCCACGGGGACCATACATTTTTCCGGGATGATATATAGGCTATAGCCTTCCTGAGTTATCGGGCTGTCTAATGCAAAAAGAATTTTTCAAATCGGATTAGTAGATCGTGAGATTAGCGCATTCAACCAAACAATCAAACAAACAAACTCTTCAGCTTTATAATATTACTATAGATTAATGTTAATCATTGCTTTCTGTATAATTATTGATTTACAATTTACATATTTTTATCAGAAATGCTTATTCTTTACCTAAAAAACAGTACTTCAAATAAGAAATAAATAATTAGACGTAAAGAATATCTTTTAAATATAATTAAATATTCATTTGTTTTAAGGTACTGCATAGAGACAATAAAGCACTTTTTGCTGTATAAGTAGTATAACTTAGCAATAGTAAATTGTTGAATTTTTTTTATTGCCGGAACACACTTTCTAATCCAGAAATAAACACAACTTTGCATCTGGTTAAAAAGTAATAAAAGTTTTATTTGATTAAACTTCAGACTATATACTTTATTCGTGTTCGATTAAAAACGAATATTTATAAAATAAGGGCTCTTTGTCAGTTTGTCAGTCAGCAATATCTTAATATATAAAAATCCCGTGTCACGATATTGGTCCGGGATGAACTGTGAAACTACTTATCGGATCTTAACGTATTTTTTTCATGTGATTTGTTTCAACTTAAAAGATAGTATAGTTTTTATTGCAAAATTATCGATTTTCATATGTGTGTCGGGCCTGCTAGTATCAAGATATAAAGTAATATACATATATAATGAAATGCTAAGCTTAAAATGAATTAACGATAATTATTCATTAACTGTAAAAACACCGATTTAAAAATCATTTTAAATTATATGCATGTCCTATGTTGTTATATATAAAAAACATTTAAAAAGTTGTTCGTAATTTGCAAAGATTTTGGGTAACATGCACAAAGAAAGACACATAATATGTGTCTTGTGTATTTTAAGTGTAAGTAAAATACCCGAAAATAAAATGCAATATTATATTCTGCTGAAAAGTTAGTGAAAAATTCATATGATGTCGTTATAAGAGATGTTTTTCTGTGTTGAACGTTGTCGAATAAAATTAAAAAGCCACAACAATGTGCTATTAAAAAAAATCCCAGACCTCTGAACGGGCGAAATTTTTACACACCGTCGACTTCCAAAGGCTCTTGATGAATTTTTTACGCATAATTATTTTATCATAATGGAAATGCGCACTCAGTTTTGCTATTTAATTTTGCTGTTTTTCTTTCTCGGTAAGTGCCGAGAATTTATTATATTCTAAGTAGGTAAGTATTATGAGTAAATATTATATTATTTGTACAAATAGTATTCTCCCGAATTAAATTCATGCTTCGCCATTCCTCTACCAGTTGGGAAGATCTTCCGGTTAGTGTGAGTATTAAAAAGATTTTAGTACCTTACTATAAGTATTAATGGTCGTTTAAAAATTGTGGAAAAGAAAGCTATATGGCAAAATACCTCGTAAAAACGAAGAAAAATTAATTATTACATTTTTTATGTATTTCATGTTTTTTTTTATTTGACTCTTAGATTTTAATTTAAAAAAAAATATATTAAATGACTATTTTCATCTATTATGTTAACACTTGACCGACTTCAAAATAGTTCAATTTCAATTCTTAAATATTTATTTATGTTATGTTTATGTGATGTCATCGCCAAGTGAGAACCAAATTTCATTAGGTCTCCTTTTGTAATCATTAGGTTTTACCTTAAAAGTAGTTTCATAGTTTTAAGAAAAAAATCCACCCTGAGATATGGATGGTTTCATAGTTTTAAGAAAAAAATCCACCCTGAGATATGGATGGTTTCATAGTTTTAAGAAAAAAATCCACCCTGAGGGTGGATAAATATTTAAGAATTGAAATTGAACTATTTTGAAGTCGGTCAAGTGTTAACATAATAGATGAAAATAGTCATTTAATATATTTTTTTTTAAATTAAAATCTAAGAGTCAAATAAAAAAAAACATGAAATACATAAAAAATGTAATAATTAATTTTTCTTCGTTTTTACGAGGTATTTTGCCATATAGCTTTCTTTTCCACAATTTTTAAACGACCATTAATACTTATAGTAAGGTACTAAAATCTTTTTAATACTCACACTAACCGGAAGATCTTCCCAACTGGTAGAGGAATGGCGAAGCATGAATTTAATTCGGGAGAATACTATTTGTACAAATAATATAATATTTACTCATAATACTTACCTACTTAGAATATAATAAATTCTCGGCACTTACCGAGAAAGAAAAACAGCAAAATTAAATAGCAAAACTGAGTGCGCATTTCCATTATGATAAAATAATTATGCGTAAAAAATTCATCAAGAGCCTTTGGAAGTCGACGGTGTGTAAAAATTTCGCCCGTTCAGAGGTCTGGGATTTTTTTTAATAGCACATTGTTGTGGCTTTTTAATTTTATTCGACAACGTTCAACACAGAAAAACATCTCTTATAACGACATCATATGAATTTTTCACTAACTTTTCAGCAGAATATAATATTGCATTTTATTTTCGGGTATTTTACTTACACTTAAAATACACAAGACACATATTATGTGTCTTTCTTTGTGCATGTTACCCAAAATCTTTGCAAATTACGAACAACTTTTTAAATGTTTTTTATATATAACAACATAGGACATGCATATAATTTAAAATGATTTTTAAATCGGTGTTTTTACAGTTAATGAATAATTATCGTTAATTCATTTTAAGCTTAGCATTTCATTATATATGTATATTACTTTATATCTTGATACTAGCAGGCCCGACACACATATGAAAATCGATAATTTTGCAATAAAAACTATACTATCTTTTAAGTTGAAACAAATCACATGAAAAAAATACGTTAAGATCCGAATAAAATCCGTCACTGGTTTGACAGCGACATTGAGATGTGAGCCTGTATTCTGTAACAATTGCTTTCCGACCGCCAAGACTCTTACTTATCATTTTTATATGACTAAAATAGAACATATAAATAAGGTCGACAAGAAAATAAAGCGTCAATGCATATAAACGTTATTAAAAAAACAGTAAGCATTCTGTTTGACTCAATTCAGCTTTTCACATAAAGTAATTGAAGGTTTTACAAATTGATTTCTACATAGGATATTTTATCTAAAATTCTTACTAATACATATATAGTTCTTACCTAGTAATTGTTTAGGATGTAAGAAAATCCCTTCCCACGTGCCTTTTCGTTGGGCTCATTAACGTTCGGCAATCCAACCGGCCGCCAAGCCAAGAAATGCACTGGGAGGCGGAGGCGGCTCACCGCGGTGGGCGGTGTGTTATGCGCGTTGCTCCTGGTACTTTTCTGATAGTAGTGGACCATTGGAGCAATCTCTTGGTTGTTGTGGTCTGCTTTGGCAAACCTGTCATCGGGACGTCGTGGTAGAGTGCATAAGTGATCCTGCGACGCCCCATTAAGACGAGGGAGGTTTTAATGGATTTTAGTAGGTGGTACTGGTTTTTCTAGCCGGTGAGTCCCACATAACCTGTATATATATACAGATCATATGAGGAAATGCATGTCCCAACATTAAAAAAAGTAAGTAAGAAAATAGACTACATTTTCTTAGCACAAATGTATTCTGCATCTGATAATTAATGAACCAAATAAAATTTTTGCTAGATATTTTAAAACATGGATCATATGTACACTAAATTTAACCAATGTAAACTGATGGTCCTGTACTAGGCGGAATTATGAATGTTTCATGTGACATCCTCTTGAAAGATTTCGGCCACGAGATTTGCCAACTGCGGAGGTATTATAGTATACAATATTATAGTACACAAGTCTGCGCGCAAATTCAAGTGCACTCATTATTTATCATACTCTAAAAGTTTCAAAGATAATATCTTCACAGAAAAACTCGGTAATTAAACTTAGCCTAACCCGGAACTCGAACCACGGATCTGCAGCCGTTCATGCCCTAGGCCACCAAGGGATTTTGTTCTCGTACTATAAAAATGTAGGCCAGGATTAAGTTATGATATTTGCTATTTTTTTTTTTTTAAATTTTACAATTGATGTACAATGTAAGTCCATAATTCATATTAATCCCGTTATATCCATACTAATATTATAAGTGTGAAAATTTATGAGGATGGATGGGTGGATGTTTATTACTCAATCACGCCAAAGTGGCTGAACGGATCTGGACGAAATTTGACATAGAGATAGATTATAGTCTGGAATATCAGATAGATTACTTTTATCCCGGAAAAATCTTTGGTTCCCGTGAGATAGAATTGTTTTTATTTTTCACATAGCAAGGTTAGGGTTAGGTTAGTATGGAATAGATAGTCGATCGACTATCTATTCCATACTAACCCTTGAAATGTACCTTGGGACGAACCCGAGGGAAACGAGGGTAAGTCGCTAGTATTATAAATGTGAGAGTAACTTTGTCTATCTATTTATTGCATCTTTAAGATTAAACTGCTGAACAGATTTTGTATTTGTCATGGACATAGATTGGATTTTGTCTCCATCCCGCTTACCAGCTTAGCATTTAAAATATACATTTTACTATATAGTATATGGCACAATATTAAAAAGTCATTGTTAGTTTGTAAACAGTCCAAATAATTCAAATATAAGATCGTACTTCGCTCGTAAATATTTATGAACGTAACAAAAATTGAATAAAAACTATTTTTTTATATATGTATGAATCTCATCAAAAAAAAGTAATGTAAAAAGTTCTATAGTCAAACCAGTTAATATATGTAAATAATTATAGTATCCATATTATGTACCATATAAAAATTCAATATTTGTATATAAATAATTTTTAGGGTTCCAAAAAGCAAACAACGGAAGCTTTATAATATCAGCATATCCGTCTATCCGTATGTCACAGTCGTTTTACTGGAAGGTTATTCGTACTATAGCTGAAATTTAATGCATAGATGTCATAAGCGGTGCATAAGCGTGTGTGATATTTTTTATCTAAAAATGTTTTAAAATTAGATAAATTACTGTTTATTTAATTTATTAATAGTTAATGTAACATAATATTCACAGTGTCAATAAAAGGTGGTAGCGCTTGGTTTTATTCTTACATATACTCGTATAGCTATTCTTTTTCTATACGGATATAAGTCCGATGTAATAATAATAATGTCCTCCTCACCGATTTCGGCCACGGCGGCCAAGTTCATTGAGACTAGCCAGATGTGCAGAAGATATTATAGTGCAGCGCATGTGTCTGTACGCGCAGACACAAGTGTTCTCTTTATTGCTTTTTCTATCAAAGTCCGATGAGGCGATACTTCGACACGATCGATGAGAGTTAAGGCGCAGGACTTTACGTGCTCTCCGAGACAGAGGGTACAACAGCCAACACCGCCAACTTCCCAACTCCGAATGACTACTGAGAATATCTTACAGAAAATCTCAGTAATCAAACTCGGCCTGATCCGGGACTCGAACCCAGAACCTCAGTACTCACTCACTAGACCACCTAGGCAGTCCGATGAACATATATATTATGTACTCAAATATAACATATAATATTTTATCAAATCTATACAGAAAAATAAAATTGAAGTATCTGTTTGTAAAGTCAAAATAACAGGTTTATACTAAATTCCTATGAAATTATATACGGTACTTATAAGAAAAACACAATTTTTAAAAATTTTGTCAGTCTGTCTGTTTGTTCCGACTGATCTCCGAAACGTCTGGACCAATTTTAACGGGACTTTCACTGGTAGATAGCTGATATTATAAGGAGTAACTTAAGCTACTTTTATATTAGAAAAATAATAAGGGTTTCGCTCAAAAAAAATAAAACGTACCTAGGGACGCACCCGAGCGAAGCGAGGGTAAGTCGCTAGAATAGATATAAAGTTTCTCTGAGTATTTTTAAATACATTAAGCACTAGAAACTTATTATTCAGAACAGATCACAACTGTAAAGAGATTAGTCAAATAAAGCCGCAAAGTTCCTATAAGGTGTTCGCTAACTGGACAAAGTTAAGCAAAGTAAGAACTTGTCATTTGTTTCGAAGTTCGCCGTAAGATAAAGCTTTTAAATTTTATAATAAAAAATATTCTGTATTTCGTATCGTCGTTGAGTTTCAATGTGAAAAAAATAAGATTTTCGTAAAATATAGTATATAAAATTATAAATTTAATTAAAATAAAGTTTCCAAAACTAATTTGCAAACGAAGCAATGATGACCGCTTATATTTTTGTCCCTAAACTATAAAAATAAACCTACAATAAGTAATGTCTAAACAATACATACACAATACAGTAAACTGTATAGAGCCGTCTGGTTGCCCCAAAAAGAATAGGCAAGTGGAAATAAAAATGAATATATATTATACAAGTATCTTTCGGCAAATTGGTTTGTATTTCAATATGCGACAAAAATATAGATAACATAGATTGTTACGCGAGTTCGCCTGTTAGAAAACAAGTGAATAACATTAGTTATAATCCTATAGAAAAGCATGATTGAGATAAATGTCCAAATTCCATCTATTACTTTAGCGACTTACCCTCGCTTCGCTCGAGTGCGTTCCTAGGTACGTTTTAAATACATAAAAATAGTTATCGCGAGTTTACCTTAGGAGATAGACATAATATGCTACATACTTTTCAAGTAGGTCTTAATTTTCTAGTACATTGTTTTGATGTACGAGTATCTCGATAAAGTTTATCAAGCGTTAGCTACGTAATTTTCTAAGAACGACTCGACAGACCAGTTATTGTGTTTTTCCGTGGGAATGAAAGATTTTCTTGTAGTAATAGGTATCCTCAATGCAAACCCGAGTAATAAGTTATCACTACACATTACACATTTAATTGCTCAGTAATTTGACGTGAAATGTAAACCGATGTGCAGACAAACAGACAAAAATTCTAGAATATAGACCCCAAAGTTTTTGGGTCTATATTCTATACACAATACGTAACAGTCTTTGTTTTCAAAAAATATTTCATGAGTGAAATGAACAGATTTCAATTTGTTACTATATATATCATCCGGGATATCATCTACCTGTGCTTCCACTCAAATTCATTCTACCGTTCACGCGTAATTAATTAGTAATAAACAAAGATCCGAACGTCTTCCCTTTATTCAAAATTGATTGATAGAATTTCATTTAGAATTGACTTTTTAATTACTTTGGTAGGTACTTAAACCTGTCAATAAATTACGGTTAACGTGTATTGAAAAACAAACTTAAAAAACTTCACCAATCAATTTGCCAGGACAAAATATTAAAGACCGTAATAAATCTAGTAAATGAATTGGAGAACCATTTTTATAGCTATAATTAAATAACTACTATAGTATTTGGCATCCATTGGGCTCTACTGTTTTATAGGTGACGTTGTCATTACCGAAGTGACAATTTTTAACATTTATGTGTTTTTGGACATTAATTGACATATATTATGCCGAGTTCACATTATAAATGCGAAATATTACCTCAGAATCATTACTCTCTGGGGTTATTGGACAATTAATCTCTCCAGGATAATTTCTAAGAAATCCGTGCGAATTTCCGAGGATTCAATTGTTATCATACACGCCGGCGTGTACGCGGTCCTCGAGGGATTAATAGCATATCTGCGGATCTGAGTGGAAATCAGACTAGAACTATAACTTATCAGACTGTACTAAGTTCAAATTGATATCCTCAGGGAGCCCTCGTGGTTTAATCTAAACTAAAGCTGGTTTAACTGTCAGAAGCAGAAAATGAGATCAATATATTAAACGCATATTATAAATTTATAACTGATAATAAATCTGTAACGATTTGTATATTTTTTTTATTTCTCACGCCATAACGTATATTAAAAGTTATTAGTAGTCTCTCCAGGATAATTTCTAAGAAATTCGTGCGAATTTCCGAGAATTCAATTGTTATCGTACACTCCGGCGTGTACGCGGTCCTCGAGGGGAATTAATAAATAAGTTTATGCATATAAATATAATATGCATTAAAATGCCGGGAGTGTGTGAAAATCAGTTGAATTTTAGAATTTAGAGAAGACTTAGAAGAAATACGAAACAAGTGAAAAGTGGAGTAAAGTCGTAGTGAAGGTATAACTAGTGGTGAAAAGGGTTCAGAGACTGAATTAAGCCAAAAAAGTTAAGTTAAAGTTAAGTTTGAGAATCGCCATAAGTGACTATTACAAACCAGAAGTAATAAAACAGCTATAATGCAGAAAAACGTTTTGTTTTAATTTAATTTATTTTCCGATCTCAGAACTCACAGAACGTAACAATATTATGTAAACTACTAAACTACACATAATATTGTTACGTTTTATGAGTTCTAGGATCGGAAAAGTACGTCTTTTGCACTAAAGATATTTTATTATTTTTGGTTCGCGTTGAGTCACTTCACTTATAACGCTTCATGAACACTCACAGACCACACTCACAGTATTATCACAAAGGCGTAACTCAGTCTCTGACCTCTATTTTCTACCACTAATTACACTTGCACTATGAGTTTATTTCATTTTTTTTCACTTTTTTTTTATATTTCGTCTAGGTCTTGAGTCTGAGAACTCTCGACACACTGCCGGCCCTTTTTATATGCATAAACAAAGAACATTCAAGTACATATTTGAAAATTCAAGTATTTTTTAGTAATCTCAATTCCTTTCTGAAAAATGTTTGGTTCCTCTCTCAATCAAGCCAATTTACGATTAACTTCTCATTGTGTAAGTTTATATATTTTCCATAAAATAAGTTCCTATACGTAAATTCTTTATTCAAAACTAGCAGAACCCGCGGCTTCGCCCGCGATCAAACTACGACAAAAATAAACTTTTTCGCAATACATATTTTATTATTTTGAAAAATAAGTTCGTGTAAGTTTTACCATACACAGTCACACACTCACAGTCTAATCCCGTTACATAGCTTAGGTGACTTTTTCATTACAGTTGTGCCAACCTTCAGAAGGAGGATATAGATAGCAGGATACTCTCTAGCTAGGTTCTTTTTCTCGCGCTCTAGGTCTGTTATAGTTGTCGCTGCTGTGGCCAGTCGAGAAGTTATACATAAACCTTTAGATTTGGAATAATTTCCGTTCTCTACTTTATATCCCACACAGTAAGTGTGCACTTACGGAGAACTTGAGGCATGTTACTCTGTTTAGATATATTCAACAACTCAAACTTCACCATCCAGTTTTACCCACTTAGGGGTTGAATTGAAAAAAAATCTAAAATACATGTTTATTTAATTGTATTGAAGAGCATTAATACCAAGTTTCAAGTAATTTTGATCATAAAGAATTTTTTTCTCATATAAATTGCACAACCCCCTTTTACCCTTTTAAGGGATGAATTTCGAAAAAAATTGATATTTGTATTGTTTTAGTTTTCATTTTAAAGGTAAATAAGACTTTACGTGAATTAACTATAGAGATTCATACAAACTTTCACTCCCCATTTTACCTACTTAAGGGTTGAATTTAAAAAAATGCTATAATACATATTTATTTAATTGTATTGAAGAGCATTAATACCAAGTTTCAAGTAATTCTGATCATAAATAATTCTTTGCTCATAATATAAACTTTATCATCCCT
Organism: Fabriciana adippe; assembly: GCA_905404265.1. Lineage (NCBI taxonomy): Eukaryota > Metazoa > Arthropoda > Insecta > Lepidoptera > Nymphalidae > Fabriciana > Fabriciana adippe. The sequence continues at coordinate 4,213,913 of FR989993.1, forward strand.
TTTTATCCTTTCAAGGGATGAATTTCGATAAAATTTAATACATACATTTCTTATTTTTCATCTTAAAGCTAAATACCACTTTCCGTGCATTTCGCGTTAAGTATGACAAAGTTTCATACAATCTTTTATCCCCTATTTTACCCCCTTAGGGAAAGAATTTTGAAAAATCCTTTCTTAGCGGATGCCTATACCTACTGTATAAGGAATATGTCCTCCAAATTTCACGTTTCTACGACCAGCGGTTTAGGCTGTGCGTTGATCGATCAGTCAGTCAGTCAGGACAAAGCATTTTATGTATATATATAGATTTAAATATATTATAATTGTAAATATATTTGTAATTGATGACATGAGTCAAAAGCGCGCTATTGTTTCGTTAGGACGTTTTATATAAGTAATGATGGAGAAATTAAATTTTTAACCACAATCCGATCACTGGAGTTTTATTCTAAACCCAGAGGGAGCCCTTCTCCCACGGACATATTGGATTGTATCCTCGTTAATTTCCATACGTTGAAAACTTTTTAAGGATGTATTAAGCATGCTTAAGACATTACACATACTCCACTCTCTTTATAAAAGAAATGTGAATTGTAAAAGTGTACAAATATGAAATGTAAAAAAAATATATGGGGAATCTTAAAGATGTAAAATTGAATGGTTGTTTTTTTTCTTTATAAAAACTAAACCACAATAATGAATCTTTTTTCTAATTAAGTATTTTATGTAAATCTTTGTTAATGAACAAGACAGATTAATTCAATTTGTATTGCGTAAGAAAATACGTACATATACAGTACCAATATAGCTAATTACTTAGTTAATTTTCACGCCCCGCTTTCTCAAGAGCACAATAAGCATCTCGTTTTCGCTTAAAAGCTCGCAGGATAAACTTACAGTAATCAAATCCGACAATCGACATTTTACATAATGACTAATAAGCAGTCGCGCCATTTCTTTGTGATTGTAGCTGTTTTAAATTACTTGTTTATTCATAGCTTCATAAATTTACTCAACCTACTTTTTCTTTCTTAAATATCTCTCAAGATTCTTTAAAAATTATTTGAAACTTATAAACCTTTGTTTTAGCATTCAAAATGATGTCTTATCACAGATCATATAATACTCTACTAGGTCTTTAGGATATTAAAGTTTAAAGGTCACAAAAATCAGTCTTTGCAAATATGCGATATACATCGTAATTCTTATGCATAAAATGGTAAATTTATTATTTAAGTTGTAAAGCATGAAATTTTCAAAAAAAATTGTTTTGAACATTTTTATACGATTAACCGTTTTAAAGATGAAGCGCGCAATTAGTAGTCATCCTAATGTAAACACACTAATGTCTTTACGTGTTCTCTGTGCTACGTACGTGAAGCAAAAATCACTATTTGTATTCCTCTCTTTTCTAGGATGCTCATAGGATTTTGAATTGAATCACCTAATATATAAATCCACGTAATAATTATTTTGACCTAACTAGAATTCGAATCCAGTATCACACAATACAAAAGAGACACTTGACCAAAGCTATTAATTTCTAACTGTTCGATATATTTTACACTTATTCCTAAATGATATGTAGGGTGGAAATAATATTTCATTGGAATATACACAAATCAAATTTTAGCACCTAATCAATTTTCCTTTATGACTAGCTAGCCGCGTTTGATATTGAATTCGTCACATTCCACTTCTACGACATATGGTAACATGAAACCTTGTCGATTATATTCTTACACAAAGACAGCATAAAGTGCTAATTTACACACGCAATCAAGTTTTATTCAACTTCCAAAAGACCCCTTTATTTTTTATTTTTTCTATCTATACGTAAAATACGACCGTAGGGAGATCAAATCTGTATTTTTAGGAAGAATTTTGCTATAGGTCATGCAGACACTAACACGGCAATATTTATATTTTTAGAAATTTCTCGTTGCTCTAGACTTTAGAAACATAAAAAAAAGCTGTTATCAAATTTAGTATTAATATAAGTAATTGTAATAAACATATTTTCAGCAGATTTATAGGATCTGTAAGATGGCTTTACGTAGAATGCTTTATTGAATCACATCCGAATTTTTATTATTAAATACCAGATTGCGTACTGCGTAGGCGTACGAGCTCATGTATTGAAAATTACTTCATTAAGCAACTTCTTTTACAACTTTTCATATTCGCTCTTTTGTGAGAAGCTTCATAAAATTCAGAGATTAACTCCTGCGAATGAATAAAAATAGTCTGAATAAGTAACTGCTTTTGATTTTTATAAAGTATTTTTTAATATCTGAGATTTGGTTTTTTGACAATCATATTTTTGTCGCTCTTGATAATGATAAGTAACATTTATTTAATGAATATAATATTCTTTTCAGAAAAAAAAACCTTCGTTTTATTAGCGGTGGAATAAAATAAATATTGTTTCATATACTATACTATGCCCTAAAATTCTAAATAACATAAATTTTGTAAGAGAATGTAATAAAATATTTAAATATAAACTATTGTATTTTTTTACGATGTCATATCTAGTTTTTATTAAAACATTTTATATAAGAATTTGCTCCTCGTGTATTTAATAAAGTCTGTCAATTTCTGTGGCTGAGCTTATGAGGTACCTTCCACATTATTATCTAACCAAAAATATCCAAGTTATCTGCACTAATATCCAAGTTAACGTTTGTAACTCAAGCAACATTGCCTCTTTTAGTCGTTTGATTTATAGGTTACTAGCGTCTCACCCTCGTTTGTCCCTAGTTATGTTTTAACGTTTAGTATAGATTTCTCAGAGATAAGATATTTTCCCGCAATAAAAAGTATCCTATAGGTATGTTGACTTGGATAACCAGCTATCTTCATACCAAATTTCATCAAAACCTGTCCAGGGGTTTTCTCGTAATCTCCCAGACACACAGACAAACAGACGAAAATTCTAAAAACTATAGATTCGGCCTCTGTATCGATAATAAAGTCTATTTCAATAAGATTTTCCAAAATATATTTAATTTACAGATTCGACTCATAGAGTTTTATTATATGTATAGAAAAGTAAAAAAAGTAGTTTAATACTTTTCTTTACTTAGTTTGTTTTCTTTACATAATATTCAAAATACACAATGTATATAACTTCTTACCTTTAGAGTGCGTAATTATACAGGCGATGTTATTATTTATGTATTTTTTAAATTTATTTCTACAATAAGAATTATGAATCTCATAAATCAAATTATTGGCTTATAAGTAGAATAAAGAATTACCTAAATTCTTGAGCTTATTTCCAATATTGTTTTCTTTGACGTAGTCCGTTGTGGATTTATCTAGTTGATAAAGACCATCCCACTTTGTATTTATCCTATACTTGCTGATTTCCTTATGCTAAAAATAAAATCAATTTGTTCGTACTCGTAGGTATAACTCCTATATAATAACACCTGACAAGAGGACTAAGCACAGTCGTCTTGTCAAGTAGTTATCCCTATGGGAAATTTTCTTTATATTATGTTTCAAAGCACAGTTCTGGTAGGAAGAGAAATATGTTATTTGATAAATAACGTCATGACTTGTCGTATATCTACTTGCTGTTCTACTCACTGGATGTTATTAGTTCTGTTACCGTTATTTTATAACTCCCAAAAACTAGAAGACTATTACGTACAAAACAAACATACATATATGTACATATACTGATATTATAAAGACACGTATTTCTTTATATTCTCTCGTGAGTTAGGATCTAAGTCTTTACAACAATCATGTTCATCTTAATCTAATTTAAATGAAAACATAACTATATAAAAAACTAGCATTTTCTCTCGGCTCCACCCGCGTAATTTGATTATGTATTACTATTTCTTTATAAGTTATATCCTAAATATCCTGATAATAATAGCTCTAATGTATTATTATAATAATTTAAAATTTCATTAGACTCCCTTCAATAGTTTTTGAGTTAAAAGATAATAATAAAAATTCATACGTCCATACATCCATACATCTTCACAAACTTTCTTGTTTATGATATTGGTAGTATGAATGCCGTAAAAGATACATATTAATTATGAAAGTCATATAAATACGAGTAGGTATAACAAGATTTCGTACAAAATAAACAATAAAATTTCAAAGCTCTTGATATCTAAGTGTAAAGTTTATAAAACATTTTATAGTCTAATAACTCTAGATAACAAAACGTTACATTTAATATCCTTCACCGCCCTCCAAATAACCTGGCTCATATTATTTCATTTAGGTAGCAAATAATTTTATGAGAAACAAAATTGTTTTGTGATAAGCTTACAATTTTATTAACAAATTCATTCGTTTTATTAGTAATGCTAAAATATTAATTCTAATATTATAAATGTGAAAGCTTGTGAGGATGGATGAATGGGTGGATGGATGGATGGATGTTTGTTACTCTTTCACGGCTGAACAGATCTGAATGAAATATGGCACAGAGATAGATTAAAGTCTAGAATAGCACATAACTTACTTTTTATCCCGGAAAAATATACTGTTCCTGTGGGATATATTTGTTTTTGTCTAGGGATGAACCCGACGCGAGGGTAAGTCGCTATTTGATTATACCTTATACTCGAGGTCTCATTTGATTGTTTATTTCTATTAAATTCAAATTAACTTAACATGATCCAGCTTCATAATAAATAGAACTGTAGCTTTAGGTACTGCTGCAAAATAAAAATTTTAAATACATGTATCTTAATAGATTCTATTTGCTTCACAAAAAAGCCCAATTTCATGCGTGATGTTCAGGAGTCATGCGCAATTTGAACACATAAACAAAAATGTATGAAACTTATAATTTTGCTTTCTTTTGGTCTGTTCGTATGATTTACCAGATTACTCGGAGTTACATTACTAAACTTTAGTAAATACCGAGATAGAAATAATATAAAATCTAAATTTATTATTGCAGTTCATATAATGAACAGTGTAAGATGGATATCGTATGGAATGGGAAGGAATATTTTTAATGCTCTTCTTACATAACAAATCCCGTACGTTACGACATAAACGTAATGTTTCATGCTACGGAACCTCAGTGAGCGAGTAAGACTTCCACTTGCCCGATTTCTATTTATTCATTCTAAACTGCCTTTTCTTACTTTAACCTCATATATTTTATTTTATAAAATTTAATTTTAGCAAATTTTAGAAAATTTAATTCTAGATCGTTGTAGCATAGAGATAACATCTAACGTTGTGACTTCAATTCTCACTTACTTTCTTACAACATTATATAATGTCGAAATTTAATTTAAAAGATTGTCTTGATTGTAGATATCTATGGCTCAGACCTTAAGGTTCATCAAAGTTGATTAAGAGCAGACAATAAACGGATGGTGTAATATGTTATTAAATTCACTTTCAGGGTACCTTAAAAGCCGGAACGAATTCGTATCTGCAGCCAAATAACGACAATAATATAACTTTGAACTTTATAAATTACTAACGACTCACCCTCGCTTCGCTCGGGTTCGTCCCTACGTACTTTTTAACGGTTAGTGATTCCCATACAAAATAAACAGTTCAGAACTTTTTGATTTTCCAGCTGTTTTGTTTTTTTTTTTTTTTGTTTTCGCTAATTTTTTTTATATTTAAACCACCCCTGACATACCCCCAACAAAACAAAAAAATAAGTATTCAAATCGGTCCAGCCGTTTTTGAGTTTTAGCGAGACTAACGAACAGCAATTGATTTTTATATATGTATATAGATTGTTATTTATTATAGAGTGAGATTAAAGTTAGAAGAGGGGTAGAGAGGTTTTTTTTTATGGGACAAAGGGGGCAAACGGGCAAGAGGCTCACCTGATGGGAAGTGATCACCTCCGCCCATAGAAATCTGCACCACTGCAGGGTTTGCAGACGCGTTGCCGGCCTTTCAGGAAAGGGAGGGAAGGAGAGGAAGGGAGGACTAGGGATACGGAATGGGCCTCCCGGACTCTCACTTACCGGACGAAACGCGACAGCATAGCTGCCACTTCACGCTGGTCTCCTGTGAGAGAGTGGTACTATACGGGGCGTGCCGGCCCATTCGGCTGCTACCCGAAGGTAACAAGCATGGCACTACCACTTTAATACCTAATCCCTCCGCCTTTTTTAAAGTAAATATAGACTTATAGATACATGCTGACATCTTAGTTCTTCTTCTTATTTACCAGGCGCTAATTTTATATTCAATTTTTTATCAACAAAGTTATTATTATTGTAATATTATGCTATCTTTTTAAGCCAATTTCAAATAGTTTAATAATTAATATTAATTCACCGACCATCTCACTTGCGTTTTTTCCAATGTGTGTACGTGCCGTTAGCGAAATACAGTGCTCAACAGCACGCTTAAAAGCTATGATAAATGGTTGAATTGAATCTAATTAAGAATTAAGTGCAAGTAAGTACAAGTAAGTGCAAGAAAGTAAACACGTAATTTTTATTTTTAGGATAAATATCATTCCTACAACTTAATATATATTTATGTAATGGTTTAATTCAAATTGTATTTCATCAGAATCCAAAATCAAATTATTTTATTATGAATTAAATTATTATGTATATCTTTTACCTAGTTATAAAATATTGTGCATGCCTTTAATTTAGAGTAGTCTTTCCCAAAGTGGGCGATAACGCCCCCTTGTGGGCGCTGTAGGCCTAAAAGGGGGCGGTAAGAGACCCAGAGAAAAAATGGGGGCATTGTGTAGAGGCTTAGGGGGCGATTTGTAATTTCATGTAGCTAGGAGGACTCTTAGTAGGTGAAAAAATGGGGGCACTAAAAAATAATTTATTGTCAAAGTGGGCAGTAGACAAAATAAGTTTGGGAACCCCTGAATTTTAGAGTAATATACAAAAAAGAAATTACTTAACGTTATTTTAGTAATTAAGTTTGTGTATGTACTCTAATTGGTAAGCCTTATTCAATAAATAAATTTTGAAAACATATGTAACTAGGTTTTGTATGTAGACTGTAGGACATATATATAGAATTCCAAATACTAAGTAAATACCAATTTAGTAGAAATAAAAAGAATATGTAAAGAAGTAAGCGGATCGGTAAAATCACTGAGCTAAATCGCAAATTCGAAATACCATGTTATTTGTAGTATGCATCGTGCTCGCTAAAACAAACTTATTGACAGTCCAATGTTTACATTGGAAATAAAATAAAACCCGCTTTAGATTTTATTGAATATATTTACCATCTACAAAATAAATTTAACTCGCTTAAATGCTTAAAAATAAAGTTGTTTATCACACCGATACACGGTTATTTACTACAGAGAATGCGTCCGTAAATGGTTTGGAAAAATGACATAGGTATGTAGGTACATGACATATCCACCAATAAAATAAATAAATATCGGTTGAAAATTATGGCTCGCATTTGATTAGTTTTAAGTTGTACTTGATTTATTTCGGAGTTTGTGCTGCAGTAACTTAAACACTTGCTCTTATTTTTTAATAGAGAGAAAAAAAACAATCTAAAAAATACATTTCTTATATAGACATGGTGTGAAATTTGCCATAATTAACAAATTCTGTGAAAACTTTAACCGGCTGCCTAGAATAGTTAATAAGATAAGGCCTTTTAAAGCTGGAGGAACGGACAGCCGGATGGCGTAAGTTTAGTAATAGGATTTCGTTTGGACCCTTGAGTATGAAACCGTAAATTAGTAAAACTGAGAAGTTTTTGCAAACACGTATAAATACAAACTATATAGAGTAAAATAAAGTACAGATATATTATAAAATTGAAAAAAAGTAAAGTACGAGTCGGACTCCCGTTTAGAAGCTTTCTGTAAATTATGGAATTTAAAAAGTTTTATTAATATTTTTCTTATCTAGAATGAATAAAGCCGTTATTTTCTTTAAAAATCAACGCAGTCGTTTCGAGAAAGGATTTAATTAATTAATTTTCGTACATATCCTACAATATTATATAACCATGCATGTTAAGCGGATAAAAAATATATATGTATTTGTAATTTTCAACTGTTTGCCGTAGATTCCCTGAAAACAGGTTGTGGTCAGATGGATAGACTGCCGGAAGGCAGACACACAAATGATCCTCTAAAAGTTCCGGGACTTAACCCAAAAACTCATATGATACGTATAGGAGCATTCAAATCAACAATCGAAATTCCAAACGTGAAATACAACGTGAAAAAGTAAAATTTAACGGAAATCTGCGGTTTTCTAATAACCGTAGCGCTTTACGCTTGTGTTTTTGTAAAAAAATGTAAGTGCTTGTACAATAGAATTTAAGCAAGGGTTATTTATTTTGGCAGACGTTTATTGTTTTTTTTTTCTTGATAATATATGCGTAGCTTAAAGAGTGGTGAACTTCTTTTCAAACGTATACCTAGTTCTAACTTATTAATTAACGAAATCAATCATTGTATTTTCATTGGGAGCCGAAAGGGGGTTTGATTTGCATAGACTATTAATAATAATGCGTCTTTTATATTATACGTGTATTTTATGGTATTAAGGATTCGCCAGCAATAGAAACATATAACACCTTATTAATTTGCCTTCAAACTTTTGCCGTCTTTACATCTTTTCTTAAACTTAACTCCTTTCACAATATGGCAGAACATTCTTCGTTTCATTCAATTTGTTCAATTCATATGTTTTAATAATTATTCTATTTAATTAATATCTCTTATTTGTATCCAGATCTCAAATAAAGATTTATAAAGAGTTTACAGTTATAAATCGTTCTTAATCATCCCTTTGTAGGTACTATCCAGTTTCCATTTGAGGCTTAAACGCGCTACGTGTTTATTACAATCCAAATACTACCTTTCCAATATATTGACTTCCATTCTGTATAGAAAGGTACGGTAAGAAATACTGTACCTGTGAAGTTGGTTTTATTTAGCTGATTTTATAAAAAAAACTTAACTCTCCATGAGTTAATGAATGAGAATGTAATAATGAACATTTTTTATAACTGATAAGCTTTTCACGCAATAGTCTCTTACAAAATAATAATACACGCAAACAAAGATATTAAAAAAAATGTTTACTTAAGACCAGGCTGTCCGCGCGAAGTAGGCATTTAACGCTACCTCCCCTCCCGCAAAGCGAGCTGTGCGCTCACGTCGCCGGCGTGAACTCACAACTATAGGCCAAGCGTCACAGAGTACGCAAGCGCGTCTGTAGGCAATAGGCCAACTTATTACATTAATTTGTTTTTAATATTATTGGAATTTAAAATACGGGCATTGATCCGGTAACATTTTGTTTTATTATAATAAGTATATACTTAGTAATCGCGAAAAGCTAAGACATTTATTCCTACGCAATAAATGAATTTGAGTAAATATTGAACAAGTAAATTATATTTTATTCAATTATTTATATATTCATACAGATACTTCAGGAATCTCATCAGGAAGTTACTTATGTTTTTATTGGTATAATGTTTAGAAATTTACAAATTATTATGTAACTTTTATAATATTGAATTAATAATAATGAAAAGCAATTAAAGGACTATGATTATGAATCACTTATTTCGATGTACAAACCAAGTGTAAGTTGGCGTAACGGTGAAAGTTCGATCTAGACATTCTATGGTCGTAGGTTCGATTCCCTGTACCGAGACGGTTTTTTTTCTTTTTCTCAATTTTTATATATTTTTCATTTTTCAATTATGCAAAGAAATCAATATTTTCTTTATTTATTATCATTTATTGTTTTTTTATATGTACAGATATGCAAAAGGCATAGAAATGATAAAAAAATGGGATTTTGGACTTTTCAACAAGGAATAGTAATTAAAGCGCATGCGAAAAAACTTTGTACATGAAAATTCAAAATTCAATATATAAATTGAGAAAAAGGGAAAAAAAAATGCCTACACGTATGGAGAATCGAACCTACGATGATCGTTATTATAGTCAGAGGTCGTACCGCTACACCATCTTATGCTTCGCTTGCGAAGTGAAATACGTGGTTCATAACGTGCGAAATATTTTTTTATTTTTTATTCACTTTTTTTTCTAAACGCTTGGTTTTCTAACTGACGCGACGCCCGGGCTCAGCTGATTGCGCTCACTAACCACTGTGCCTATTCCACCAGGGACGCCACTTCAAATAACATATTTACACTAACTTTACATACTGCTTTATTTTACATAAAAAAACTTTGACGTTGTTATGATGTAAATAATATATTCCCAAAATGTCTTCAGTTTATTTAAAATGGCATATGTACATAATAAAAGGTAAAGTTATAAGTATATAGATAGGTACCTACCGGTCCGATTTGAAAATTATTTCTATCATAGAAATCTGCATTATCCTTGAGGAACAAACATACCCTATGTTTTGTTATGATATACCTTCTTACCCGTACTAGTTTCGGTTAGCTAAGTCCACGTTATATTTATGAAATTTGGTAGGTATGTCACATGTAGATTTATGTGAAACCCGCGTCCAAATCCTACGCGTACAATCGCTTGATGAAGTCGTGGCAGAATCGATAATAGTGTTTGGGCACAGATCATATATAGAGGTTTGGGTGTATGTCTGCGTCCCGCAACATAGACTTTTAAAAAAAATAATTATCTAATACCAGAGATTACAATATTATCAACATCTTACATAAAAACCTTTTCATACCTACTTATACCACCACGAAACGAAACGAAAGTTCATACTGATAACACACTTGTAAACTCTAGAAAAGTACCTAGTACGAAAGTAATACGCGTACATATTATGTACGTATGTACGTTATATACACACACATACATACAACGCGTATAGAAATTACTTATATTTATTAATTATATTATTTATTCATATTAAATATTAATCATAAGCATAGCCGCACGAAACCCGTAGTATACGGCAAATCGGAATTTGTTTACTTATGATTTCATCGATCACTAAAGAACTAGATACACAATCCCATGCAAAAGTTCTCTTAAAACCTAATTGTGTTTAGGTAATTCTAGTTTAAAAAAGTATACAATAATGTAAATTCAACCTTAAATGTATGTGCGTTTTAAAGTTGTTTTGGCAAAGCTATGTATAAAAAGCAAAAAACGTTGATTTTTTTACACTATGTCCAAGAATGAATATTTCGATAAATTAGCGGGGGGATTGTGCGCGAGCAAAAGCGACATAGGTCCTACCTCGTCAAGGGCCAGCAGCCGACTGAATCACTATCGCCGTTGCACCTAAGCCGCTAGCGAATAAGGTTGAATATCGAATATCCGATCGATCTTATTCTTGCACAGAACTAAAGGACGTAAGTCTAATATCTAATTTAATTTATTATGACAATAATAATTGGTCAAGGTCAATGATATTCAAACACGACATAATGAACTATATTTTCCTTATGTGAGTATTTTTTTTGCATATGTGAATGAAGTAATTTACAAGTAAAATCCATAAATCTCTAAAAAAGGCATATTTAAAAAAAAATAAAACCCTCGAGAAAATTTCATTCAATTGTGTTTCTGTTTGTAACGTCCGTTAGAAAAAGGTTTGAAAAATCATATGTTTAAATTATCACATTGATTTGATATCTGGTATACATATAATATCCCGGCAAATCAGCGTTAAATTTAGGGAGCCTCCTCTTAAGTACATAATAATATACAAGATTACTTATTCTCGCTTCGCTCGGGTGCATCCCTGGGTACGTTTTAAATAGATATAAATTTTTAAATAGATACAGATTTTTGCATGTCGATATCTTGCTCTGTGAAAACTAAAACAAATTCCCTTTAAAATTCCATTCCATAAAACTTTCCAAAAAAATTCCAGACTATCTTTGTGCCAAATTTCATCCAAATCCGTTCAGCCGTTCTGGTGTAATTGCGTAACAAACATCCATCCATCTAAACTTTTCCAAATATAATAGTAGTAAGATCCTATATAGATATCAACTCAGCCAATATTATCTAGTGCTTTTTGTAGGAACATATATTTTACCAGCAACTCACCCTCGCTTCGCTCGGGTTCGTCCCTAGTTACGTTTTAACGTTTAGCTTAGGAATAAGATATTTTCCCGCAGTAAAAAGTATCCTATATGTTGACCCGGGTAACCAGCTATCATCATACCAAATTTCATTAAAATCTGCCCAGTGGTTTTCCCGTGATGCGGTAACAGACAGACAGACAGACAGACAGACAAAAAATCTAAAAACTATAGTTTTGGCTTCTGTATCGATAATAAAGTCTATTTCAATAAGATTTTCCAAAAAATATTTAATGTACAGATTCGGCTTAGTTACAATTTTATTATATGTATAGACTATAAATATTTGATATATCAAAACTATCTTAAGTTCCCTCTTAATAGGTGCTAAATTCTTACGCGTAATTGAAAAGGGTAGAATAGATTACGTCAGAATGCCTAGCGTGTTAGGCTGTAATAGAGCTATGAGCAAATCAATTGAGCAACGTCGCTCTAAATACCATAAACATTTCAATACGAATACCCAAAGGGAAATAAATGGAAAGTCACTTCAAACGAAAAATGATATCTTGAATTTCAAAATATTATAACGAAATAAGTGAATTGAAGTAATTTTGTCCTTTGTAAAGGAATATCAATTATCCAATTGATACTCCGGACAGAAAATATTTATTTTTCTGTCTGGAGAATCAATTGGGTAATATCAAATATTTATTTCGGCTACTAGTCCGTCAATTTTAATCTAGCCTATTTTATCTACATAGAATGCGATGACGGGCAGACACACGGGCAGACAGATAGACACATTTTGCTTTAAAACTACGCAACACTAAAAAAGGAAAAATATTACGTACCTAAACTCTTATACTTATAATCTACCGAAAAGTCAACAATACAAAGAAATGTGTTTCAGTCAATAAGAGAACTGAGATACGAAGTGCAGTAAAATCACTCGTGTTTGGACTTTTTTTTACAAATTTACACTATACATTTTGACTATTTTATTATAAACATAATGAACTATTCTAAGGTAAAAGTCTGGATCAAGGATGTTTTAAATAACAATGAAAACGTAGCTTACGTTATATTCAAATAGAATAAGTAGACCCATAAACATAGAACTCTGTTCCACGAGCTTTTAAATAAAGTACCGTTCATGTTTTATAGTAAGTAGTAGGTACACGAAATAGAAATACAAAATCCCTAGCAGTAATTTGTTATAAATGATAATAATCACACCATTTCGAAAACCCAAATAAGTATAATTGTTATACTTAGCATAAATATTTTAAATGTTTAAATCATCTAATTTGTGTATGAGTATGTTTGTTATTTCTTGACACAGAGAAAACTGAAAGGATTTGGATGAAATTTAATATATAGATAGACCCAGGTCTATAAGTAATACATCTAAGCACGCACTCGAGCGCACGGACGATTTTAAGTAGCTAGTAGATTATAAATACCTAGTGCAAAATTTACACTTACATGATGCAATTTTCTTCCGTTTTTTGTATTGACTTATAACATTTTGCTAGGATAAAGATAGTCATGTATAATAAAATTTACTTATCTAAACATTCACTCTTGAACGCACCCAGAACTCACGGATTAAACGTAAATCTCGTAATACGAATATTAAGATTTTATCTAAAAACCACATAGGTTTTATCGACTGTTTTGATGTCGGTTAAAGTACACGGTTAGACTGTATTGTATATATCTAGATGTCACGTTTAAATAAAAGGTAAAGTAATGTAATACTTTATTTTTAAATAAGTTAGTCGTTTGAAAGGCATAGTTGAGCATTGTATATTGTATTACAGTACCTGGCGACCGAGCTTCGCTCGGAGTTCTTTTTTGTTATATCGTATTTTTAGATAAAAAAAATTAAAAACTTGAATAAATACGAAAAAAAAAGTAAAACTTTTTATCTGATCGAGATTCGAACTCAAACACACTTATGATTGTTAATCTTGCACCTTGGTCGCTTGACCACGATGCTTATGCCTGATCGTAAATGATTATCGAGCATATTCTGCGTAGAATATTGCAAAAGAGAACCGCATGAAAACTCGAAAATACGCTTTTTCCCAGACATGAGACTAATCTAGATCGAGTTTTCGCCCCCGAAAACCCTCGCATACCAAATTTCAGCGAAATCGTTAAAGCCGTTTCCGACATCTCTGGAATAAATAAATAAATATATAAATATACAAGAATTATTGCTCGTTTAAATATATTAGATATTCGTTGTCACCAGTCACAACTATATGATCACAGAACCGTAGTTTTTATATACAATTTTTAACTTACATATATTTCTTTGCAGATTGTAACTTGTACACTTAATATGACAGGTATATTGTCTTTAGATAGCAGACGTTAACTAAGAAGGAATTTTACGAGAAGACCGAATCAAAAGGGGGTATAAAGGAAGTCCTATGTTTTTGCTAACATAAGAGACGTAAGGTAGAAGAAAAATATGTCACGTATGCAGCTTACACATACATAAATCAACTTGCGGACGTAGTCATGCTAGTATGAAATAAATCTTATCACCCAAACTAAAAATGTTTTGCAAATTTTTAAATTTAGGTAAAATTTTTGTTGCAGTGTCATTTTTAAATATGCAACGCACTACCTTGGAAAGCCAAATTTTTATTCATCGCACCTACTTTACGTAGGTGGTTTAAAATTCAAATCCTGGTCCCGTACCTCTAAATTTCATACATGAGTCAGTGATTTCCACTTGCTGATACGTTGAAGAAAATATCGTGAGAAGACCTGCATATTTAAAAGAATTTTGTAGTTTTCGAAAGACATGTCCTTCAAGTGACATTTGTCTACGAGTAGGGTAGTGGGTTCTGGCTTCTCTTGCTCGTATTAAAATGAGGCCCTTTACCACTAGTAAGACTTTATGGTAAACGTTAAAAGTGTGAAAAATTAAGGAAAGAAAAGCTGTATATATGTAAGAAAATCTATTCGTTGCACAAATAAGTTTTCGGAATTAACGGAAGCTCCGAGTTTTAGGAAGCATTGCTTAGTACTGCTTCCGCAGGTCGTTAATTAAAAAGGGATTATGTAGTGGATTTCCTTTGAAAAGGGCCTCAGAATAAAAATGTGTTTAACTATTTTCACTAGTTACTATTCGCGATATTGCTCCCATGAAATAATTTTAGTATACACTTAGATACAGTTTTAGGATTCATAAATGACACTTTTTCTAGATTCGAAAAAGATCATCAAACTACTCTAGTAAGCTTGTTTTATTCAATCCGAACCGGGGCTTGAATAAAATAAACTTACATGAAAACTTGCTGAAATGATCCAATAGTGCGGACACCGATCAAAGTGCAAGTTTAAGAAATTGAAATAAATAAATTACATCTACATATCTGCTATTCATTTAAAATCTTTTAAACTAGAAACGTTAAACCAGAGCACATTTTAAAAACAAAATTAAGTATCAAAATAAAGTCAATCCAACTATATTTTCCACTTGGGTAACTGTCATTCGATTGAAATATTTTGCGGAAACAAGTCTTTAAAGCTGCACTTTTAGACGTTTCTTTAATGCTGTACGTGAAAGGCAAAAGGTGAAACGTAGGAAATATTTACTGTAGAATTCTTTTGTACTTTATAGCATATATCTCTACATATATTGAACATATAGTATGAGGAGAGGAAAAGAAGACTTTTTAACAACAGATATATAAACTCGCCGGCATATTTAGCGGAACACAAAAAAAGGTCCATTATATTATATAAAAAAATATGGTTTTATTTTAAAATCTACTTACTACACTTCTTTTGTTATTTAAAGTTTCATTTGTTTTACTTAAAATGAGATCACATTAAGAACAGATTTTGCGAGTAAAGGCTATTTGTGAAAAATGGTACATTTTTGAACTTTATGATACTACATGACACTTATAAACTGTAAGATAGATTACAATCTAGCAGCACGTCTTACAATTTTACATATAGGTACATGTAAATACATGTCACCGTTCCCTTGTTTTCCCATGTTCACCATCCCTATTCTATATAAAAAACTTCAAAGTGCAGTTTTGTGTTTAGTCCTACAATTTTAAATTGGTAATTAAGAGTTTTACGTGAATTAGTTCTATTCCCAAATTGAAGCAAAACAATTGTTATCGCTGATAATAAAATAATATTCAAATACCTATTTAGATTAAATTTAAAATTAAGAAAGCGTACGAATTCGATCGCATTTTAATCAAACGAAATTAGATACATAAAGATAAGCATACTGTTATTGTACAAAAGGCACTTATTAAAATTGGAAATACTGAAAAATCTGATGACTGGCTTTCGATAAAGCAAACTCGCCCCAAACTATTTGAGAATATTTTAAACATTTATGTTTAAAGCTCCACCGTTCCGTTTCTATGAAACGTGGCTATTTTGTTTAAATAATGAAAATAACAAATAAATAAAAATCTTTAAAAAACACAACGATTAATAACCTCTTCCAATTTATTATTCACCAAACAATGGTTATTCTGGATCCAATAAATTATTCGTAGGTAATTTAGATTGGCAGATTAAATTACGCTTTGCAAATGAAATTGATAAACTTATACAAAACTTTAATTTCGTTATTGGCTACGGCTTCAACCGCAAAATTCAAATGCAAAACTACTTTTTTTTTTAAGGTTCCGTAAGCAATAAACAAAAACAAAAAACGAGATCCTTATAATTTACTAATTCGACCTCTACAGTTTTATTATATACATATATAGTATAGATATATATGTCACCGTAAAATTGTAAACACCGCTAGATTACAATCTATCTAGCGAGATTGTAAACTGTCGAAAGATTTTGTTTCGACAGTTTACAATCTCGCGAGATAGATTACAATCTAGCAGCACTTACATTTTTACGGTATCTAAATTAAAAAAGAACTATTTCCAAAAAAATTTTTATCCATAAGACTAATACTCGTCAATAGCTACTACTTAATTAAAACTTAACATAACAAAAGAAAGAAGAAAATCGGTTACCCAACAAAAGTTAAAAAGGTAGTGAAAGCTGTTTTTTTTACCTATGTACATATATAGGTATAAATAATCCCGGTACATCAAGTATCCAAAAAATTCTATTAAAGAATGCATACATGTGTCTATCAATAATTTTAAACGCTTTTCTTGGTTCTTTGACGTCTGTACATTTGTTTGTCTGTTTGTATGTGCGCGTTTCACGCAAAAAGTACTGACGCGATTTTAACTAAATTTGGTGTAGTGATTGAACTTATTAGTCGGGTCAACATTTAAGATACCTTTTACTACAGGAAAATCTTCCAGTCCCACTGCAAAACAATAACTGGTCATATTGAATCGTCTTTAGAAATTTATATGGCTATCGTTGGCCAAACCTTAAGAGATATACCAAAACAATGTACTAGAAAATTGTATGTCTTAAAAAGGGCCAACAGAAAAGTCCTCAATAGCATATGTCTATCTCCTAAGATACACTTGCAATAACTATTATGTCTATTTAAAATATGCCTATGGGACGCACTCGAGCGAAGCGAGGGTAAGTCGTTAGTGGGTTGTGTATTAAATTCCAAGAATAATATATTTTCGGTATTTTGAATACAATATTTAAAGCTATTTTGAAGGTGTGCGTGCCTTTTTAGCTAAAAAGTGAGGATACGTATTTAATGTAATTTCAGTATTATCTTAATATAATAAGAAACCAACGGATTGTATTCTTGGCTTCTTAGAGTCTTGTCTGGTTATTCTATATTCCCTTTATTCTACCTTAAAGTAAAGAAAATGTAAAAGTTTTATATATTTTTAAAGTGATTGCACTAACTTTTTAAGTTTCATAAAAAGATTGATATAAAATACGCTCGAGACTCGAAGACGCGAAGTAATCACAAAACACCGCGGGCGAAGTGTCCGGAACGTTTTTGTTTATTTCTAAGGCTTTGTCTTGGGTACAGAGGGCGCGTGATATTTCAGACGAGAACTTTCCCAACTCATAAATCTAAAGCTGAGCACATACTACGCTTGGATCAAGACACCATCTGGGATTGATTTAATACATTTATTATCTGTCAAAAACGTCATTTGATACGAACCATTTCAAAATGACGGTTCTTTTCAATATCGTAGAAAATCCTACGAGGTTACGACCATGATACGTAGATACCTAATGTATACCCATTTGGAAGTCTTATTTATGTGCGATTCCGTAATATAATAGAAATTTTATTTCATACTTATATATGTTTGACTTTTTCCTTTTCGAGTGATTAAAATCAAACATGAATGTTATTGTAATACAATAACGTCTCTACAGGTCTTAGAAAATATACCTAAATACCGTTAATCTTTGTATGAATGATGTCCTCCTAACCGATTTCGGCTACGGCGGCTAATCTCACTGAGAGCTAATTGCACAGGAAATAAACTGCCCAAATGCCCTTTTTATTCCTTTCAATCTCATACTCTAGTGGGACTACAATTGGATACCACCAGGTACCTAGTTATATTTTATACGTAATTTATCTATACTATATAATATTATAAAGCTGAAGAGTTTGTTTGATTGTTTGTTTGTTTGTTTGTTTGTTTGTTTGTTTGTTTGTTTGTTTGGTTGAACGCGCTAATCTCAGGAACTACTGGATGGAATTGAAAAATTCTTTTTGTGTTGGATAGTCCATTTATCCAGGAAGGCTTTAGGCTATATGTCATCCCGGCAAAATGTACGGTTCCCGTGGGATAGAGTTGTTTTTGTCTAGAGACGAACTCGAAGCGAAGCGAGGGTGAGTCGCTAGTATTTTATAATGAAATAGAAAAAAATGTGCAGACAAATTGGAATGCTTTCTCGTAAAGTTTATTTTTTTCCTTTATTATGATTCATTTTACTTTTGACAAGCAGATGTTTTCATACTGTACAAATATTGCACTATACAGACGCAGATCGCGTTTATTAAAGTGTGAATTTAAAGGCACGTATAATGGAAACAACGCCATCTATTGCCAAGAAGAGAAAACAGTTTTTCTCGACGGAAAAAGCCAGCACTTATTCCTTTAGATAAATCCTTACGTAATTGGCACATAGCAAAATTGTATGGTTTGATTTATTAATAAAAAATAGATTAATGATAACTGTTTAACGACCCGGTAGCATATTGAGGAATACTCACTAGAAATAACAGTTTGTTAGTAATTAAACAATTATTTATTAATTATATCCAAAGAACATTAAAATCAATAAATATCCTGATTGTAAGATTATTTAATTTTCTATTTGTAAACTTAAAAATAAACAATAATCACTATTTATTTACATCGATTTACATCGAAGTTGTTAATGTTTGAGGCATCTGCGTTCTAGTTTGCAGGGTGTTCGACGTTCGTTGACTCAATATAATACCTAATACCTATGCACACAAAGTTACTCGCTTCAGTTTAAAAATGACGATACCTAGACATGTAGGTTCTTTAGGGACCAACAAATAAAGACGCAACGTTGAGGGTTAATATTCAATTCAATTCTACACAATTCCTTTGCTTAATATTTCTTAGATTTACACGAATATTTGATATTTTACATAAAATTATCTTTTTGAATTAATAAGCGGATATATTTTGATTTTTGGTTCCCGACGTTTCGCTTTCGAATGCTTTATGGAAGAGACTAAGGTTGTTATGGAAGAGGTCTCAAAAGTTATTATCCACCAACCAAAAATCAAAATAAAGCCGCAAAAAATATCGAAAAAATACTTTTTTCAAATATTCCTTTGTTATTGGCCCAAATAATTCAAAAAGCCATTAATAAGAAACATATTTTATAGGATTTCCCGATGAAAGAAAAATTAATTGACAGCTTTAAAAATCGAATAGAATTTAAAAAAAAACTAATAGTTATACAGATAAAAATCTCATCCTTTCACTGTACTGGCAACACTATTCTCTGATTTGCTTATTCTTTAATCGTAAAAATAAACAATCGATTAAGCGACACAAGAAACGTAAATCGTTTACATTATCTGTATTAATAGAAATCAGTATCAATCATCACTAGATACGATATATTTTTCCCACGCACTTACTTGTTCGGGCGTCAGTTGTATTCGTAGACAGATACACTTTTTGAGAAATATTAAACTTGAGACTGATATTTTTCCTTAAAAATGAAGAAAGTAATATTTTTATGCCTGTTATCGCTATCCGTGTGTCTAAGCAAACCAGCTGATGAAAAAGGTGAGTTTGTCAAAACATTTTGCCTTCCATCATATTGCGTACTATTAAGAAATTTTTCTCATGATCATATTAAACGTATCTAGAAACCAGTTTTACATAATGATTATAAAAAAATACTTATGGCGCATAGAAACGATATTACTCGTTGAATAACATCTATTGGAAATATACCAATATATCGTTTAAAATATATATACAACACCAATTTAATCAAATAATGTAAACCTTAAGTAAACTAGATAATGTAACGTCATTTGCTGATATTAGAATTCCACTAAAAATTATATTCATTCACACAATGGTTAAACGATAATACTTAATGAGTTTAAATTTAGTAGGTAATATGATATTCAATGTAACTTAATTATGATCATCGTGAATTATTATAATGGAATATGCGATATCTGTAATACATTGTTGCTGCATCTTTTTATTCAATTTATAAATGTCAATGAAAATACATCTTTGCATCATTAATTTAAACATGTTCTATTTAAATTAAAACTGTACTTAGGGCAGTGTATACATATAAAAATTGTAACAAATTATATCTATAAAGAAAACATTAAAAAATCGAAAATCTTAATTGAAAAAAAGCTTTGCCCCATTTTTGATTAACATAAGTAATCAGAAAATTATTATTTATATTATAATAAGGAAAACAATGATTGTAACTGACCTTGCTTAAATGTAAGGAGAAAATATGAGTAACCTTACATTATATACGATATATATACGAATATATACGATATATATACGAATTCATTTATTTCATTACAAATTTTAGGTCTCTATTACAATGCTGAGGTAAAAAATCAAATAATAATTAATTAAAAATCTTGTATTTTTAATTTTATAACAACTAGCAACTTACCTTCACTTTGCTCAGCATTCCTAGGTGCGGTTAAACGGTTAGCATGGAGTACGTAGATCATATATTATATATACATATAGGTAGGATATGAAGAGTACTCGTGGATTGTACTATAATGTGTTTTCTCATGAAAATGAGATAATCTCCAGTGATGAAAAGTAGCCTATGTCACTCCAGTGCTCTAACTATCATATCTCCACACAAAAAATCACGCCAATAAGTCGCTCTGTTTCCACATGCAAGAAGGACAAACAAACAAACACACTCACATTTCTAATATTAGTATATATATAGATAGTCATTACTCTCGCCTCATATTAAAGAGCAAAAAACAAGGTACTGTAATTGCATCTGTGGATCTCTTTGATTTAGCTATGTTAAATTAAGAGTCTTCTAAATGACCCCGTAGATTAGTTGTTTGAATTAGAATGATGAGTGATGACAATAAACAAATTATAAAAACTAATAAAGATTAAAAAAAAATATACATTGTTCACTGATGTTTAGATTTCCAAAAACAATACATAGAACCTCTTCCTTATAGGAAATCCTTTAAAAATGTAAAAGATTCTGATAGGATTTTTTTTTTCAGGATTTATTAAGTTACTATTGTTTTGTGGCAAAAAAAATATTGTTAACTAGCGGCTCACCCTTGCTTTGCTCAAGTTCGCTTCTAGAAAAACAAAATCAAATCTATTCCATGGGAACCACACCTTTTTCTGGGATAAAAAGTAGCCTATATGTTATTCCAGACTATAATCTATGTGCCAAATTTTATCCAGATCTGTTCAGCCGTTCTGGAGTGAAAAAGTAACAAACATCCATACTCACAAACTTTCACATTTATAATATTAGTATAGATCTTATTCATAATAATTTGATTTTTCGCATAAGCTGTAATTGAATCAGTTTCTCTTAACAAGCTATAATGGATATAAGCAAATGCACTGAATTGATTAATATCTGACCTCATTCGAAGGATCTAGAACTATTTCTGAATGGGCTACACTGAATATAAATGATATTTTTGACAAATTGATTAGTTCTTTTTAATAATTGTATATTTATAAAATGTAGCCTCAGATAAGACATGAGCTTGGAAAAAGTATTCTAGCCCTGAAACTCATAACTTCAATATACATGTTCACTTATATGTACCACCTGCTTTTGGCCAAAATAGTGGACTTTGGCCTAATTTCCTTGTCATTTAGGCCCTCCATCATCATTATTTCCTCTATCCCATATCATCTTATTGTTAAACAAAGGCCTTTACCCAACAAGAAGATGATTGTAAAAAATTGTCAAGGGATTTGTTGTATTATTATAAATATGATAGAAAAAAAATATTTAAAAATAGTATACATAACAAGTATTTTGTTTAATATATATTTTAGATATGTACATAAATATTGAAAAGGGAAAATTCATTAATTTATGTAGAAAATATACTTACTATTCATGTAATCATAGCTAGATCAATAACAGGTTTTAGAATTATGTTTCTTTAGTAGAATAATGTGATCACTCTCTATACATTATATATTATGTATTATATTTGTTAGGTACTGGAGTTTGGACTACATTTTATCCTACAAATAAAGACTTATTATTTATTCGTAGATTTTATCTTAAAAAAAATGGGACATTTAATTTCATGTAAATATAATTTTTGAAGCAAAATCTATATTTATCATTATTCATTTCTAAATAGCCGTAGTAGGAAGTAGACAATCTTGGATTAGAATTGAGAAGCCAATAAAATACCCAGTGGAATTCCAATATAGAGATCACGGAAATACCATTTATCAAATATCGATAAATGGTGTTTCCATGTTAAATAAAAACATCTTATCGAAATAGTCGCGTAAAGAAAAATGATATTTAAAAAAAATTAAAAGTGACTCAATATCTTAATTAGAATTCTTGACTTAAATAATAATTGATATTTGTAATTCAAGTTAAGATATTACTATTACTAGTGTATTGATAGAAAAATCAATAGCTAATGTAACCTTTATAAGGATAATCTTTCTGACCTTCAAAATGGACGATGAGTTTCTTTAACTAGAGTGAAATAAAACCTACGCGATAATATATGAAGGGGGAAAAGTCGTGATTTTAATATCGCGAAAATAAAACTCGAAGGGGGTGAATAGGGGTTAAAAATTTGTATGGACGACTAACTGCTTAAAGTACACTCACGATAAAACTATTTTTTCTATTTATTTGAAACGTACTTAAGGACGCATGCAAACGAAGAGACCCTCTCTTCCAAGTCGCTAGTATTATTAATTACTAGCGGCTCACCCTCGTTTCGCTCGGGTTCGCCTCTAGGAAAACAAAAACAAACCTATCCCACAGGAAACGTACATTTTTCCGGGATAAAAAGTAGCCTATGTGTTACTCCAGACTATAATCTACCTCTGTGCCAAATTTCATCCAGATCCGTTCAGCCGTTCTGGCGTGAAAAAGTAACAAACATCCATACTCACAAACTTTCACATTTATAATATTTATACAGATTATAATTACATATTTAGTATTTTACAGTACATACAAAGTAAATAATGCAGTGTATAATAGTGTGTACTTAACTGTAATTGTGCAAGTCGTATCCGCGTATAATGGTGACAAGAATGCAAGCTGTATTCACTTGTTGAATTATAATGAATATTCATTAGAAGACGAGATGCGACAAATAAAATAAATAGTAGGTAATAGAAAGAAAATTTAAAAATACTATAAAAAGTAACTTCATTCTTTCATGCGTAACTATAGAAATATGCTATTTGATAAACACTTTGGATCGTTAACGATTACAACATTAAAGGGAATTCCTAAGCTATTTTAGATAATACTTGAAGAAAGTTTTATTTAAACCAACATTTAGGAACCCAAGTTTTGGTCTCTTAAAATAAATATTGTTAGTTGTAAGCAATTTCTGTTGTTAGTTTATTTCTGCTAGCAGAAAGTTTGATTAACACTCATTATTCATTAATTCACAAATCTGTCGATTAGGGTTTCAATATTTCACTTAGCTTAAGTATTCTTAGTAAGCTGCGATATTTGATAGGTTTCTCTATCAAAATGGTAAGTACACAACTTTTATATTATAGAGATCGATAATAAAACCATTCCTAAATAACCTTTATAAACTAAACTAAGGTCAATTCGGGGAAGACCGGCATACTTTATTAAAATTTCCATTCATTGCCCAAATTCTGCCATTTTTATACTGTCTTATACAAGTTTTGTTACATTAAGCGATATAATATTTAGTTAACTACTAAAAAGAAATACCCATTTTACTCAAAAGTCATTGGTTTATAGAGAGAACAGTGGTTTTAAAAGTACGGCCAAATAGACGGATTTCACTGCTATGTCGGATAAGATCGTCTAGTGAAAAGAAAATATATAAGTAGTGGCTTTACACGATTCAGACGTTGTATACATATATGCTTTTTTAAAAGCAATTCATTGTGTGTCGTCAAACTTTAAATAAAAGCCTTCTAACGAATTATATTGCATAAAATAGCATATGCTGGGTAAGTCCGTCATATTTCACTGTTCAGGGGTAAAAAACATTTTCGCTATAAAAACAATTCCTTTTATAAATCAACTTTTATTAAAATAACGAAACAGTCCTTTTTTATTTACCTCTTGTAGGAACAAATTATATAGGCAAATCAACAGAAATAAAATCTTCGAAACATAAAATAATAAATTAAAAAATCTTATGATAAAGAATAATAATATAAAAAAGAACAAATTTATATAATCACATATGAAATATCAAATTTAAGTAACATCGCAACAAAGAAAAAAAAAACAAATTTAACAATGATATAACCTACTTACTACTTACTCAACAAAAAAATCTTTTTCTTAAATAACATTATTATTTCTTTAAAAAGTTATTCTTATTGCTATTTTATTAGAATGTTTGTTAATGCTACCTGTATTAAATTTTAATATTTATTACTTAATTTATCATACTAACTTTGGCCACTATTACTAACTAATTTAACAGTCATGATTCTTTAGAAACTCTTTCTAGATAATCAAAAGTCAAAATAAACAAAAAAACATCTCAATAGCTTTAGCAATAATACTTGTTCTTATTAACTCTTCTATAAATTTTTTAATTAAGTAAACCCTAAAAGTATATCGAATTCTCATCAGAATCAAAAAAGTAGTTTAATGTTACAGGATCTTGTTTTAAATCAATTTTTTTTTACAATTAGAATGCTAGGAACGTCATCACGGTCGACTTTTTTTGTTTTTCGGAATACTAGATTTGGTTTTTTAATTGTTTTGTAAAATATTGTGGAGTAAAATAGTTCCCCGTTTATTATTTTTATGCTTTCAATTCGGCCCACATAGTATGTCCATCTTTGCCTCACATGGTACCTTACTAAAATATCATCCCCGACATCATATGTCAGCTCTTGATAGTCTTCATTGCTAATATTCATCACATTACATGATGTCAACTTTTTTAAGTTAATGTTATCTACCGTATTTAATGTTATTGGTATATGTAGGTCATCATCACCTAACAATGTATTGTTACTGTCTGATATAATATCTTCTATATCTGAATCGCTATAGGTGCTGATTGAACCGGAAACACTAGTGGTTGAAGAAGACAACGTTCTACGTCTATTTGTAGCTTTAAACATACCTGATGGTCCTGGTATTGGATTCTCTTGAGTTCTTTGAGAGTATTTGAGTCCTTTATTTTTCTGATTTCTAGTATTTACAACTTCTATCGAATTTGATTCCTTGATAACAATATCAGAAAGAATTTTAATTTTGGGATTTTTAGGTTTTTGGTTCTGTAAGCAAGGAGGTAGGTTGCTTATATCCTTAGCTGTAAATGCTCGCAATTGACAATCATTTTTTGGAATATCTGACAAGTAAATAACATCATTATTTGTAGTTTTGGAAAAAGATTCTGATCGTGCTCTTTTATTTTTGGTCTGATTTTTATTTATGTATGGTTTAGCATTTTTTCTTTGTTCTTCCCTCCTTTTTTCCAGAACATCATTATGAGTTATAACTTCAGCACCTGGAGCTATCTTCCGGCGTCGTGGTTTTATTGAGCTATCAGCACGTTTCACTTTTTGTAGCAGTAGTTCTTCGAATGTAAATATATGGTCTTGTGTTGGATTCTCTGGTGGTTTATTAAAATTATTAATTTCTTCTAAAGTTGCAGGTTTTTTAGTCGTCTGGATTTTATTAAAAAAATTAATTACTAAAGTAAGCAAACTCTTTGGATTCTTTGCGATTTCGTCCCTATCAACAACATTTTTGGTACGTTCAAATTCTCTCCAATGTCTTAATTTTAAACTATCAAACAGATTTTCATTGATTTCATAGCGGTTTACAGGGTATATGCCGGCTTTTTTGAATCCATTGCGTAGCACTTGAGAATCTATTTCACCCCAAACCTGTCCAATCAGTCTCGCAAACTCACTTTTTGGCATGACAGTTCCGACGTTTAGTCGCTGCCACTGGACCAATAAAGCATCCCAACGATCTTTAAAAGATTTCATCACTGCAATATCGAGTGGTTGTAGTACATGACTTGTGTGTGGTGGCAATTTTAAAATTGTTATATTCTCTTTGCGGGCTTCCTCAATTATATTTAACCCCACATGCGTGGAGTGTCCATCATATATAAGAAGTACTGGACGTTGATCTTTCACAGAAGGCAAAAATGTTTTCTTAAAAAACATTTCGAACACCTCCGTCTCCATCCATCCATTTTTTGTTGCGGCATAAGATGTCCCTGGATAAGCTTCAGAAGAGGTCCAGGTGTCCCATACATTTTTGCCTTTATATACAATTAGAGGCGCGGTTTTTTCTCCTGAAGCACTGGCACCAAGTAATACCGTAGTATTATCTTTTCCAGAGGAAGAAATTATTCTGGTTGCTGCGTGACCTTTAACACCAACGATTTTAGTTTTGGCCGGGTCCTTAGAAAAGCTTGTTTCGTCTAGGTTCCATATAGACGACGGTTTATATTTTAAATTTAAATCGGTAATCGTCTGTTGTAAGAGGTCAAAATAAGGGTAAATAATAAATGGGTCTATAGCCCTTTTTCTGGCGTATTCTACAGCTTGGGGTTTTTTTATAGATAGACCATGCCGTTCTTTAAAAGCCGAAAACCAGTCTTTTCCAGGCGTGCCATTTTTAAACGGCGTAATCAAATTGTTTTTATTAATGTACTCTCCAACCATCTGCAGAACTTCTTGTCTAGTTAGTCCGAAGCCATTTTTTTCCATGAGATGAAGACCCGTAGCCAACTTATACTCAATTTCTGGTGACAGAGCTGTATTCCGCCCTAGCGTTGCAGATTTCTTTCTTTTTTTATTTACATGGTCCATAATGGTCATGCGAGGAATTTGGTAACTTATCGCTGCTCTATACCCACTCATCCTGCCACTTTTAACCTCCTCGACTGCTTCTTTTAATTTTTCCTTAGAGTACGATCCTCTATTAGATTTTCTATGATACTTTCCCATACTTGCGATTTATAAATAGAATAACCTGAAAAGAATATTTTTCATATAAAAAAATGTATATTCAAGTAAAAGCCAAGCAAGCATGCATATGTAAGAATTTCTTACAGTTAAAGATAAATTATTTATTTATTATCTACGTTACAAGTGCGTTTCGTAGTATTGAAAATTTATTATTATTATTATATTATTTATCATTACGAAATAATTAAACATAAGGTGAAGTAACGTAGAAAACAGCTCTTACATTTAAAAAATGGGTAACTAATTTAAAAATATGATTATACAGAAAAGGTTTACGACATCAGAAATCGGCAAAGACCGGCATATACCGATCTTCGCCTCCAAGTATTAGACAGACTTGGCCACTACAATGGATTGAGGTTAGGTTTTTTAAACTTGATGTAACTTTGTAAAAAATGTGTTTTATGATATTCTAAAACAGTGACTAGGTAAAGAAATTAATCTTTAATGTACTTACCTGCGCAAATTCGAATAATATCTAAGAAATTGTATTGAACACAATTTTTCGTCACTACAGTGTGTGGTCTTGATGCAAGTTACAAACTCGACTAAACTTTAAATGTCATTCTTTCTCGCTCTATCAAATATAGCTCCATCTATGTAAAATAATTAGAACTAGAATAACTTGACGATTTGTTGCATTGGGCGGCGTTCTTTATAGCTACTCAGAATTCGCCGTATTTTGTTTTATACGGTCTTACCCGATAGACGGTCTTTGCCGCATTGACCTTATTCGATTCGCCTATATTTTTTGTGACGGTGGGTTTTGGTATATTCTGTCTATCTATTATCGATCTTTTTTGACGAATAAATTATTTTACCTCGACCTCCCTGTTAATTAAAAAAAAGATTGGATAATGTGAATGTAAAATTGTAATTCATTTAAGTTTTTTTTTTTTAATTAATGAACATTTTTTTTTTAAAAGAAAATAATATTAATCCTACCTACCTTTAAGTATGTACATCACAGGCTGATACAAAAATATTATAAAAATTCTTTAGTTCTATTTTTGGCAACTTATTTTTTGCTAGACGCATTGTTCGTTACCTGTATATAGAATTAGAAGTTAATTAGTCTAATAAAAACATGTCTAGCCTAATTCTTATTAGAAACTACATAATAGGTATAATGTAGTAAATAGAATACAGTGTTTTATGACATAACTAGCGACTCACGCTCACTCCGCTCGCGTTCGTCCCTAGGTACGTTTTAATTTTTTTGAGCGAATCCCTAATTCTTTTTCTAAAATAAAAGTAGCCTAAATTACTCCTTATAATATCAGCTACCTGTCAGTGTAAGTCCCGTTGAAATTGGTCCAGCCGTTTCAGAGCTTAGCCGGAACAAACAGACAGACAGACAAAATTAAAAAAATTGTGTTTTTCTTATAAGTACCGTATATAATTCCATATACATTTAGTATAAAGCTATTATTCCAACATTACAAACAGACACTTCAATTTTATTTATCTATATAGGTAGATTAAATTTTCTTACATCGTAAGTATAATATTACATATATAGACCCTAAACCTATCATTCCGAAGCTTTTATTTTGCAATACAAACTCGTTCGTCACATTGCGAAATTTTACGTATATGTTGGAGAGAACACTTACTCAGGTTTTTACCTTAAAAGAAATTATTTGTTTGCTTAATGTAAGGGTAATAAATTCGTTTTATGTTTATTTTGACTTGAAACCGTAAAAAATATTGTCTAAAAACGTAACATTGTTTTTTTTTACTTTTACTTGTAGTTACCCATCAATCAGTTTGAATATTTACGTCGTAGTTTACATTTAGATAACACTTGCCCCATACAGAGATCAGTAGAAACGTGCTAATATAATAAATATGGTCAAGTTACTTTGCGTGACTTCTATTAAATTCAATATAATATATGCAAACCGGTATTGGCGCCACTAAATTGTGACATGCTTATTATAACGGCGAGTTCGAAAGGATTGTATAAGGGCGGACTACACACAAAGGGAAACGGAAGAAAACTTTAAGTATATAACATACATACTATATTAGGTTGAACGGGCCATAATTTTCCCTTAGAACTTGTTACGAGGAAAACGGAAAGCTATTTTGAATTATGTATTATTTGCCACTACAGTAGAGTGTTCATTATTATTATGTATAATAATCTATCCATTTGTTTGTGAGTTACATAAATAAAGGGAAAAAAGCTATATTTAAACTTTAGGCATTTATAAAATAGTCTCGAAACTTTGAGTTCGAATGTAATATTAGATAATATGAAATTTTCTTTTAACAAGTCACTAACACTCGTACTAAGCACTGTATAAGGTATGTAGGGTCCCTTTTGTCGCTGGTTTGAAAACTTGCAAGACAAGTGTCAGCATTTAGATACAATAAATATAACGGCGTTGGAAAATACGTCATATATTAACATTTCTGTTAGTTAAAAATAGAGCCTTCAGTTCATTTAATTTATACGGAGATACATTGACACCGTTCATTTTAATTTATAAATAACTAGCGACTTCGATTCGCTCGAGTTCGTCCCTAAGCTCGTCACAAACGTACAAAGATTTTTTTAACAGAAACTTTCGTAAGTATAGGAGAATAACTACCAGAGTTTCGTCACAATCTGATCAATGGTTTAGTAACGCATAGAAGACAAACATACGAACATTCATTTTTATTTTTAATATATATATATATATATATATATATATATATATATATATTTAATAATTATTAATTAGATAATAGAATATTACAACACTCCGTGTGTCCAATGGTCGAATTCTTGGACTCTATAATGAAGTCGTGGATATGTGAGAACTTTAAATAGATGATAATCGTCGATATTTATTTAAATATTTATAGCGCAGTCCGTAATATTATTAGATTTCACGCTAACTCGAATTCTTTGAACAGGAATGGATAATCTGCTTATTTACATAATAGACAAATCTGTTTTAGTAACGATATAGAAAAAAAACAGCAAATGGAGTAAATGAATATTGTATCAACTATACAAAGTATATTAATTATTAACGTTTCTTAAGTAATTTTGTACTTGTTAAATTTCGCTTGTCAGTTACCTTGTATAAGAGAGCCTTATGCTAAACCAGTCAGACGGATATACTTTTAAATAATAAAATCTGATAAAAGGAAATAACTAGGTTAGGTATTTGGAAACATAACTACGCGACCATTGGCTTAAATAGAAAAGTTACTTAGAAACTTGTCATTTTTGAAGATCATATTTTTCAAACCTTACAATCGTATAGAATGTAACCTAAATATAGTCTTCGAGAAAAATACTAATGTAAGGGTTTCGTTTTTGTCTCTTGGCTACATAACCCTAAAAATTTTTAACCAAATCATTAAAATAATATGTACATTAACTCATTTTCAGTTCCACCGGTTTCAAATGCGAGTACTACAGTAGGTCCTAAAATAGTAAAATCAGCCGAGACGACCCCTTCTCAGGCCACTCAGGCCACTCTTGCACCAGCTGTCAAAGAAAACGCCACAGAGCATCAAGAGCTTAAACCGTTACCTTCAACACCGCCAAAACCAGAAAATGCTAATAAGAGTTCTGATAAACCTGCAAATGAAGAAGAAATTAAATCCGCTACCGCTAACGTAACTAAAGTGGTGCCAACCATATCAAGTAACGATGTAAAGCCTGCTGAAGAAAAACCCAAAAATGAGACCACTACCGAGAAAGGACCTATGAAAACAACTGAAACGCCAAAAGTCACGGAAACGCCGAAACCTGACATGCACATAGTTGAAAAAGCGAGAGGGTAATTTTTTTTTCTTTATTAATACTAGAAAACTATCGTTTCGGATTTAATTTCATTTTTGGTTCCCAACGTTTCGAATGCTTTACAGCAATCATAGTCACGAGAGAGACTAAGGTTTTAGACGTCTCAGAGGTCATTATATAGTTGTTACAGACAGCAACTACTCACAAAATTGTTCAATAATTTTCAAAAATACAAAAATGACACCAAAACTACATTACAATATTTATTTTAAAATTAAAAACACTTCTAAAAGCCGTAAAGATAAGATAGTATTATTGAAATTATGATAACACTAATCTCATTTTAATGTAAAATAAAACTAAATGTCGTTAACTAATATTATAAATGTGAAAGGGTTTGTGTGTTTGTTACTTTCTAACACTGTAATGGCTCAACTGAATTTTAGTGCAATTCAGAATGGCTTTACCTTATATCCTGAATTAAAATTTGGTCTATTTTTATTGACGTATTTCCCATGCGAGTGGAATCGCGCTAAAAATAGTATTTAATTTAAAGCAAAGAAATGTCATATCGATATTATATAAAAATATTAGCTTAAAAGAAAAATGTATAAATATTAACGTTAAAATAGATTGCTCAGAGATGAGATATTTTCCCGCAGTAAAAAGTATCCTATATGTTGACCCGGATAATCAGCTATCATCATTCTAAATTTTATCAAAATCTGCCCAGTGGTTTTCTCGTGATGCGATCACAGACAGACAGACAAAAATTCTAAAAACTATAGATTTGGCCTCTGTATTGATAATAATGACTATTTCAATAAGATTTTCCAAAAAATATTTAATGTACAGATTTGACTCAGTTAGGATTTTATTATATTATGTATAGATGTACTTATTTGTATAAATATAAATTCACTTTTTAATTTAACTTGTTTTCTGAGTTTAATATTGGTACTCAATACTCATGCCAGCAATATACATATACTCCATACTCAGGAAGACTTAATTTCTCTTGAAAAACTTCATGTATTTTTATAAGCCCTTTCAATTATGAATTTATGAAGTTATAAGGTTAATGTTTATAATAAATTGTTATCTTGTTGTGAAATAATAATAATAACAAAAAAAATTATTCATTTTCAGCTTCGATGGGCCTAGTTTCTTTGGTGGCATCGTCCTGACTTTGGGTCTACTTGCTATTGGATTCATGGGATTCAAGTACTACAAAAACCAAACCGAAAGGAACTATCACACTCTCTAAATAATAATTTAATATTTATATTATTATGTGAGTGCACTCTGCTATATATATACTTTTAATATTATAGCTCTGTTATATTTTATTTTTGTCTTGAAGAGATTATTTTATCTTTGTGCACTTTACATATTGAATTCTTCAACAGGGTTCTTCATTGATATTAATGGTACCTAAATTAAGCTATGGGCAGCTTTTTATTTTCGAATTTATAGTATATCTTGTCACCTATGTTATAATTTTAAGTATAAGGTCTCTAATTTTGTTTTTTTTTTTGGCATTTATGTAACTATCTTAACTAGTAAGTGAATATTTGTGTATATATTTGTGTAATTTGATGTTTCTCACTTTTTCTATGTGAAAGACATGACTTTGCTTGGAAATTGCTATTTAGATATAAAAATATATTTCAAATTAAAAAAAAAAAATATTTATCACGTGTTTTGAATATAAAGTTTAAAGCTATTGAAGTGCAATTTAGTATTAGCATTGAACGTTTTTATCTGTGCCATGGTCTGGAGTATTTTCAATAATCCAAATTTTTTAAACCACTTTACCTAACAGTTTCCTCACCAAAACTTTAGTTGTAAGCAAATTTAATATTATTAAGGAAAACAATGTGATTTTTAAAAGTAAGGGTCTGAAATTGTATTGGTTTGGCACAAAACATTGAATCTCAAATATCTTATATCAATGTTTTCATTTGAATCTCTGTATACAAAACTAAAGCAATATTTGTGCCAAACCAATTATGCATTTTATTTTTTCATGGTTTTGTAAACTGGGAAAGTTGATTCCATCCTAAAGTGCTCTTAAATCTGAACTATATACAGATTATTCAGAAGTTATGTCACTCATGTCATGGTCAATAGTTGAGTTAATAAAGTATATATACCAAAATATTGTTTCATTCCATATTCTATCCTACGACACATGTTTGACACAGTTTGTAATGACCCTACTTGCGCTTACCATGGAACTAGATGGTGCTGTGTTTTAATGTCCAAACATATTTATTATTTATTCAAAGGCACTTATTTAGCCCAGTGGTAAGCGAGTTCAAACCCTGGGTCTTGCTTCTCTGATATTTTTATTTATGAATCATTTCCCAACATAATTACCATTTGTCTTATAGATATAGTGAAGGGAAACAACGTGAGAAAACCTGCATGTCTGAGAGTACCTAGCATGGTGGACTATAGCTTGATCCCCTCATATTGAAGGAGGCCCATGCCCAGCAGTGGGATGTTAAAAAAAGTACTAAATGCATACATTACTTGTACTTCATTATTTATAATTTAAACATTAATAAGTATTTAGTTTATAGTCCCAAAGATAGACTGGAAAAAAATCATTGAAATTGAATATATTCATATTTGTATTTCTTACATAAAAACAAGACAGCTAATTTACATAATTTAAAAACTAGTTTGAAATGTATATGCGTTAGGTATATATGTCCCATTATTTCTTAATAAACATTTTGTGTAAGAGCCTTGAAAATGATTTAGTACATCATTAAAATGCCATTATTAAAATGATATAATAAGTATGAACAAAATGACACAAAGAGTTCTTCCATTAGACATGCTTATATAAAAAAACAATTAAATCTAAATACATAATTAGTTACAGCAATAAAAGTATAGCTCAAAAAATATAAAACCTTTTTTAAATTCAGCTAAAATCTTTAAAACTAAACAGTTGATATATTGCTTTACTTACAGTGGGCCCTACATTTCTACTCATATCACCACATCTCAGATTTGCTAATAACAATTCTCCTTCTTTTTGGTCACAACAGTCATAAGCTTTAAATAATAATTTTGGTGTTTTGTACATATTAGTTATTGCTAAGGCCTTTTCCACGGAAACCCCTTTTAACTGAAGAAGTAATTTAATAAATGTATCAGTTACCGAGAGGGGTTTATTTTTTATGGATGCTTTGTTAAAGTACTCAAATGTTGTGAGGATATCTTCTTTCGCCTCTTTATTATGTCCTTTCAATGTTTTGTCCTAAAAAGAAATTAAGTTAAAAATAAATCTGTTAAACAAAATAAATAAACAACAATTAATATGATAACATATACTACATCATAATATATACATTTGTTTTTAAGGGCATGCTACAAACATTTAAGTTCCTTGACACTCAGATATTTGAATTTTTATTTTATACAAAATCGCATGTGTAGGTAAAACGTAATTAACATATATAAATTGTGTGCTTGCACAAAACCAACTAATTTTAATGAAAAGAAAGCAAAATTTTACTTGCCTTATATTCAAATGTCAGTCTCAAAGTCATTATAGCTAAGAATCTAGCAGAATTAGTCAATGAATCTGTCACATGTACTTTAAAACCATCTTGAACTCTTGTATTAGCTAGGGCTTGCATCAGGGTCTGGACGGGCAAACCTACATGCTTATTGCTACCATAATTCTCTACCATATATATAACATGATTTAAGCCACATTTCCTTAATCTAAACTTCTGCTCATGGAACCTTCCATCTTTAATACTAGCTCCTAGATCATCCATTCTCTTTCTTTCAACAATATAAGGAAGAACTAATTCTTGGTTACTAATTTTATGCCGAGCAATCCAAGTGAAGTCACCAACTTTCAAACTTCTGTATTCATGTTTCAAATCTGGATACTTATTAAATTGTGCCACAGTTGGATCATTCTTTTTTGATACTCTGAAATAAGAAACAAATTTTATTTAAATAACAACAATAATTGTTTAAAAACAATTGATAAAACATAGTTGCAATTTAATAAATAAGAGTGATAAACACTAACAAAATAAAGCCAATAAAATTAATACTCACCCACCAGTCTCATTTTTATCAATAAGTAAAATGATGTCAAAAGAACTAGGTTCCATTTCTATCAATTTATCTGAATATAACACTTCAAAATCTTTCTTCTTATTTAATTTACTATCAATTTTGGCACTTATCTCATCTAGTACTATTATATCTGAATTTATATTAATTTCTTTGTTGTATGTGTTATCTTTAAAAATAATATCATTCATACTAGGTGTATTTTGTGTATCTATAAGAAGTTCATTTGCAAGAGTAATTCCTTCTTCAGTTAAAGAAAACTGAGATTTTTTATTTCCAGTCTTCTTAACTAATCCTTTTGTTATTAACCTCTTCATATTTGACCATGCAGTATAATGTGTTTCAGGTTTAGGTTTAGTAAAAGATTCTTCACAATACTTTTGTGCTTTATTAATTAATTCATCTTTACCAAGTGATTGTTTACTACTGTGAGTTGTATGATCTAATAACGCCATTAATATAGCATATGAGCCAGATCTAAATACTGGTTTATATTTGACTTTACCTTTCCTTTTTCCTGGACTAACTGCATTACAAATATCTTTTGGATATTGTTTTAATTTTGTCTTGTGTTCCAATTGTTGGGAAGAATTTAATGAATATGAACTATTCTGTGAATTTTGTGAGTCTTTAGGACTTTCTATATATTCTGCAGTACACAACTCATTTTCAAAGTCAATATTCAAAGTTTTATAGGCTTCTAGACGTTTGTCAATATATAAGCACAAACGTTTATCAAACCCTCTTAATATAGCACATTCAGCACCAGATTGTAATGACAGTGGATATTTGGACAAAGACTCGAGTGCTTCATTTAGCATGATTTCTAGTTTACTCTTTTTTGCTTTTGCCTCTTCATGTAATTCTTGAAGCCAATCTTGAAATAGCGGATTTGGTCTAGTTCGCTTAAAAGTTATCCTTTTCCCATTTACAGAGCTCATTTTTAAAATATGTTATCCTAATTATAATATTTAAATGATAAATGATTCTGAACAGTCAATAAAAAACATAATGATAATGTTTTTATTTTCATTGTATATTTACTATTTGAATTTTGAAGTTTGAATTACATTTCAAACACATAGTGTTGTCTTGACATTTCGATAACGATCATGAAAATGATGGTTGATCTTTTTAGCTCGGATTGAGCATCGATTTCAAAAACTAAGAAGTTACCTATAAGTATTTACATAGTAAAGTTATTTTTTTAAGGATTTAGAGAAACGGTAATTTTGTGTACATAATATATTTATAGGTAAAATGATATGAAGATGATATAATACCCAATCAACTAAAAAAAGAATATAAAGAAAGACTTGTTCGAAAAATATACGTACTCTTCCCCGAAAAATTAACAAACTTAAAACTCATTGGTTTTTTACTTTAGGGTTTCAACTTTTGATAGTTAAAACATAGTTATATGGAGGTAAAAATATATGACAAATTACGGTTTGGAACTTCTCTGGCCGGGGATTCTGTCCTCTCTGAAGGCATTAATAGTTATATAATGATAATGTTCTCCTGACCGATTCCGGCCACGGCGACCAATCTCATTGAGACTAGCCAACTACGCAGGAGATATTATAGTGCACAAGTGTACGCGCAGACACAAGAGCACTCTCTATTCCTGTCACTCTCATACTCCAGTGGGACGACTACTCGACACGACCGGTGAGAGTTAAGGCGCAGGACCGACGGCTTTACGTGCTCTCCGAGGCACGGGGGTGAAACACCGCCAACTTCCCAACTCCGGGCTGTTACTGAGGCTTACTATACAGAAAGACTCAATAACTAAACTTGGCCCGACCCGGGACTCGAACCCAGGACCTCAGAATGTGCAGCCGTACATGCTAGCCACTACACCACCGAGGCAGTTAATAGTTATATATTAATAGCATTAATAGTGCAATCTTGCATTATAGGAAACGTTGCCTCGAGTAGGAACGTGTCTTGTTGTTTCACTGTGAGTACTCCCTATGGGTAAAATGCGTAGGAGGATCAGTCATGTTTTGTTGATTTACAGTTGCATCATGGCAAAAACAGTATCCAATCACAAAGTAATTGAGACTCCGAAATAGCACAGAATCGTCGTTATGATCATAGTAACTAAGTTCTAAAAAGTCCTAATTGAACATACCACTAGCGGTTCAAATAACTTTATGCATACACAAACATAAATATTAAATAATGTGCTTAGAACGCTATTAATATCAGCAATAGCCAAATCATTCTATTTTTTAAAGAAAATTATATCTGAGACCTTAGAGTATACATAATATTATATACTCAAATCTGGGACACGTAGTCCATTAAATGCTTGACATTTTTTTTTTACATAGGCAGCACATTTTTTTTCTGTTATTTATTACTAATCTATAGTTATTAGTTATCTGTGATCTGTCGGTCTTCTGTTTGGCTTAGAGATTTTGACAATATTTGTTTGTGAAAAAATAATGTTTTATTTTTAATGAAATGAAGTTTTAAACAAATTATCAAAATGTCGCTCGAAATCCCGTTGATGAGCACCGATGAGGTTATTATATCAGCGATGTGTAACGTAATTTTTGCTCTTGAATTCGAATGTCGATCATGTAACCAATTTTCTTGCTATTTATACAGGTGATAGAACTTGATCCAGAGCAATTACCATCTGGAGACGAAGTACTAAGCATTTTAAGGCAAGAAAGGTCCCAGCTCAATGTTTGGATCAATGTTGCTGTAAGTTTAAATTTAACCTCCAATGTTACTGAAAGTGCGTACGTATAAAGTCTTTTTTGATTAATTCATATGTCGATATTTTCAGCTTGCATATTATAAGCAAAAGAAGATCGATGATTTCCTTAAAATACTTGAAGCGTCCCGTGTGGATGCAAACATCGACTATCGTGACTTCGAACGGGATCAAATGCGAGCCCTCGATATGTTGGCCGCATATTATGTCCAAGAAGCAAACAAGGAGAAGTCGAAAGACAAGAAAAAAGAACTATTTACTAAAGCAACTTTGCTTTATACTATGGCGGATAAAATTATTATGTATGACCAGGTAAATATTTTTTTTATTAATGTTAATGGTAATTGTGTATTTTTTAAAATTGAAAACCCTATGATTTTTTCTAGAACCATCTATTAGGTCGAGCTTACTTTTGCCTCCTTGAAGGTGATAAAATGGGGCAAGCAGACACACAATTCAATTTTGTCTTAAATCAATCTCCTAACAATGTACCTTCGTTGCTTGGTAAAGCTTGCATTGCCTTCAATCGTAAGGACTACAGAGGAGCCTTAGCGTTTTATAAAAAGGCATTAAGGACCAATCCCAACAGCCCTGCAGCTTTACGTTTGGGAATGGGACACTGTTTTATGAAGTTGAATAACCAAGAAAAAGCAAGGTACTATACTCAATAATTAAAGATATTAAATTATACAATTTAAAGACTTAAATAATATGTGAATTGTTGAACAAAAGAATTTTATATTGTTGTGGTTTAGTTTTTCTATAAGAATATATTATGCTTTATTGATAACCTCCCATGGCATATCCTAATTGTAAAGTGACAATTATGTGAGACTGCTCATTGGCAATTTATTAGTGTTAATGGTACTGTGTCAGAAACCTTCCTGGCCATGCATACAATAACTTTCCAAAGTTGTATCATAATTGGATGATTTTTTTAGAAATTCATGTTGTATTGCATTTGCATGCATTCAGCACTTTTTAACGTCCCACTGCTGGACACAGCCTCCATTCAATATGACAGACTGCACATGTCCTTTAAAAATTTGGTAGGTTCTCTCAGACATGCAGATTTTCTCACAATGTTTTTCTTCACTGCAAGACAAGGGTAATCATGTTGGAAATGATTCACATGAAAATAGCAGAGGTGCAAGAACTGGGATTTGACCCGTTCCACTCGGTTTTCCAGTTGAGAGTGTGTGGTATTCCCTGCCTTCCTATCAAATTCATATGTTACAAATAGCAAAACATTCACTTATATGTGTTTAATATATTTATAGCATAATTTTATTTGTTTTCAGAATGGCATTTGAAAGAGCTTTGCAACTTGATCCTCAATGTGTAGGAGCTTTGGTTGGTCTCTCTATTTTGAAATTAAATCTGCAAGAAAGTGAATCAAACAAAATGGCAGTTATTATGTTGTCAAAAGCCTATGCTATAGATCCAAAAAATCCTATGGTACTGAATCATTTGGCAAACCACTTCTTCTTTAAAAAGGTAAATAGTTATTAAGTTTTGTTATTATGATAATTCTTATTCTCTTATCATAGGTCATTGTTATGATGAATTTAAGTTTTGATCAGAGACTGTAAAACCCGGAATTTAGAATTAAGCCTAATAAAATGATTACCCATTCAAAATTATTTTAGAAAAACCTTGTTACTTATTAAATGTGTAACCCATTTTTTTAGTCTGATCAGAATCCAGTTTGGGAACAAAAAAATTAAAAACTGAAGTTTTATTTTCAATTTCCAGCTTATTGTGACATCCTATCGATACATGTTCTCCACAAAAGTTCTAGTAAAAAGTAGTAGATGAGACTTTTTACAATAACCTCAAAGTTTTCGAGATATTTGCAAAAAACGCGTTTTTAATATCTTTCTTGGTATTTTAATTTTCATTTCTGCAAAAAAATTAACTTATAATTTATGTAACTTCATGTTTTAATTTGGCAAGTGAAACTAATAATAAACTTAAAATATTCTTATAAATGTTTCTCAAAAGGTTTCTGAATTTGAAATATGTTGTGCCTGTCATAGCAACAGTTACAATATATAATACTACCGACTCACACTCGCTTTGCTCGGGTTCATCACTAGCTTGCTTCCCAATACATATATTCATCCCCTTAAGAAATGATTTCCGGAATATAAAGTATCCTTTGTTCTTCCCAGGGTCTCTAACTATCTTCTTACCAAATTTAATCTAAATCGGTTTGGTAGTTCCAGAGATTATCCCTAGCAACCTCAGAAACTAACAAACTTTACCTCTTTATAATATTAGTATAGATTCATTTTTTCATAATTTTTTTCAGGATTACAGCAAAGTCCAACATTTAGCATTACATGCCTTTCATAACACGGAAAATGAAGCGATGAGAGCAGAAAGTTGCCATCATTTGGCTCGAGCTTTTCACGCTCAAGGGGACTGTGTTCAAGCATTCCAATACTACTATCAAGCGACACAGTTTGCTCCACCTAACTTTGTCTTACCCCACTATGGACTTGGGCAGATGTATATTTATAGAGGGGATACTGAAAATGTGAGTGCTTTTAAGTTCTAGTGTGTGTTCTAGTGTGTTTAGTGCTTGCTTTTAGGTTATCCTATTAAGATTTTACCTAATGTACATGAGTACATAATACATATATTTCTACTAAATTATGGTATATATACATTAAAGGCAGTGGTAGCCCAGTGGTAACGCGCTCGCTTGGGAAATTGAGTGAAGCAGGTTCAAATCCCGGGTCTTGCACCACTGATATTTTCATGTGCGAATAATTTTCCAACATGATTACTACTTGTCTTACGGTGAAAGAAAACGTCGCGAGGAAATCTGCATGTCTGAGAGAACCTAGCAAGTTTTCGAAAGACATGCTCAGTCCGCTCACACTTGGCCAGCGTGGTGGACTATGGCCTGATCGCCTCGCATTGAAGGCTCATGCCCAGCAGTGGGATGTTAAAAATACATAATATATACTACTTAAATTTTTTCTTACTTTAATACACACCTTTAAAACATGTTCCAGTAAAACCAATGAATTTCTGACTGATGCTTAATTTGATTTGACCTTTTATTCAGGCAGCACAATGTTTCGAGAAAGTTCTCAAGGCACAGCCGGGAAACTATGAGACTATGAAGATTTTAGGCTCTCTATACGCCAATTCACCATCACAACTGCAGCGCGATATCGCGAGGCAGCATCTCAAGAAAGTTACCGAACAGTTCCCAGATGATGTTGAAGCTTGGATTGAATTGGCTCAAATATTGGAACAAAATGATTTACAGGTATATATTGTGTAAAATTTTACCGGATGGTCGAATGGATGGACGGATGGTTGGTTGGTTGGTTGGATGGACAGATGGTTGAATGGATGGATGGATGGTTGGATGGATGGACGGATGGATGGATGGATAGACGGATGGTCTGATGGTTGGATGGATGGACAGATGGTTGGATGGTTGGATGGATGGACGGATGGATGGATGGATGGATGGATGGACGGACGGATGGATGGACGGATGGTTGGATGGATGGATGGATGGACGAATGGTTGGATGGATGGACGGATGGTTGGATGGATGGATGGATGGACGGATCGTTGGATGGATTGATGGACGGATGGATGGATGGGAGTTTGTATGTTACTTTTTCACACCAAAATGGCTGAACGATTTGGATGAAACTTGGCACAGAGATAAATTATAGTCTAGAATAAATAGTACATAGGTTACTTTTTATCCCGGAAAAATGTAGGGAATTCCGTGGGATAGTTTTTTTTTTAATAATTTTGTTACATAAGATATTTTTGTTAGAAGTAATCATCTTTAAATACTCAATATTGGTATAGCGATAACATAAGATAGTATTTCTTAGGTTGAAATTATATCACTGTAATTTATTCTTCTCCAGTCTTGGGTAACTGACAAACCAATGTCATATGAATTTTGAATAGACACTAAAATCCAATTGATCTTGAATAAATAAAGCTTTATTATGAGCACTAATGGTGTACCAACGCTACCTTTGTGTTTATATGTTATAGGGATCACTAAACGCCTACACTACAGCAATGAAAATATTAAAGGAGAAAGTAAATGCAGATATTCCAGCCGAAATTCTAAACAATGTCGCAGCTCTTCATTACAGGCTTGGGAACTTACCGGAAGCCAAGAAATATCTAGAAGAAGCACTGGAAAGGTAATTGCCAATTGTGTTTTAGAAGGTAGTAGCGACTCATCCTCGCTCCGCTCGGGTTCGTCCCTAGTTATATATGTTGACCCGGATAACTAACTATCATCATACCAAATTTCATCTAAATCTGTGTAGTGGTTTTCTCGTGATGCGTTCCCAACAGACAGACAAAAATTCTAAAAACTATAGATTCGGACTCTGTATTGAAAATAATGACTATTTTAATAAGATTTTCCAAAAAATATTTAATGTACAGATTCGACTAAGTTAGGATTTTATTATATGTATAGATAAATATAATATAAACTTCTATGTCAATGCAATCAAAAGATATAGCCGTTTATGCTGTATATTTTTGGTACTTGCAGAGGAATCAAAAC
Organism: Fabriciana adippe; assembly: GCA_905404265.1. Taxonomy (NCBI): domain Eukaryota; kingdom Metazoa; phylum Arthropoda; class Insecta; order Lepidoptera; family Nymphalidae; genus Fabriciana; species Fabriciana adippe. The sequence continues at coordinate 4,256,719 of FR989993.1, forward strand.
CTATAGCATATTTCCCATTGACTTAGAATCATGTTTGGCATGAAGCAATGTCTTATAACATAAGGGAAAAACCTAATATTTTTTTATGATTATAAATTTTAATATTTCATGCTACGGAAACCGCGGTGTGCGAGTCACATTTTCCTATTTTATTTAATTTTTTTTTCTATTATTGTACAGGGAGAAAGTGGACGCGGAAACGCTAGATGCCCAATACTACAACTCCATAGCAGTGACCACTATGTACAACTTGGCGAGGCTCAACGAAGCTCTGTGTATGTACAATAAGGCTGAGAAGTTCTACAAGGACATATTGAAGGAGCATCCCAATTATATCGATTGTTATTTGAGGTAAGATCCTTTATTGGAACGAAGTTAATTACACTTCTTTTTATTAAAATGTTTTTATTTTTTATTTTTTATTTAACCTAAACGTTTAATTTCTAAGCGAAAACTTTGAGTGAACATTAAAGTCTTTGAAGACCAGAAGAAAGAAATACATGAGCACATACTTCATAAAGATATACTTTATACTTAATAAAAGGGCTATAAATTCAGGGAGGCCCTTAGCTAACACTTCTTTGGGGGACTAAACTTATTTGTCATTTTGTCTTTATAAAATCTATAATGATAGTACTAGACGAAATTAAGATAACTCTATTTCTGGTTCTTAATTAATCTAAAGGGTTAATTAGGCCAACCTTTTATGGCCTGATTTTATTTATTTTAGATATTATTTTTTTTTATTTTACAAACTCACAATATTACCCATTGTTTCCAATAAAGGGCCGTGATACCTTAGGGATAAAACCTAGGGCTGAAGCCCAAAAGCGTACATATAGATCTGATATATAAATTACATAAGGGATAACAAGTTATTTTTTTTTTGTCTCAGGTTAGGTTGTATGGCGCGTGATAAAGGTCAAATCTATGAAGCGTCAGATTGGTTCAAGGAAGCTTTGAAAGTCAACACAGAGCACCCCGACACGTGGTCGCTGTTGGGTAACTTACATTTAGCACAACAGGAGTGGGGTCCCGGACAGAAGAAGTTTGAGCGGATATTGCAGAATTCATCCACATCCAATGATGCATATTCTCTGATTGCACTTGGTAAGTAATGTGTTTTTTTTTTTATATTTTTGCTAGTGATTCACCCTCGCTTCGCTTGGCATCGTCCCTAGATACGTTTTGACGGTTAATATGGAATAGATAGATTATATGTATATAGGTATGAAGAGTTTTACTTGAGAAATGATTAATTCCTCATACAAACATCCATCCGCCATTTAACCCCCTTAAGGGATGATAAACGGAAAAGAACTATCCTATGTTCTTCTCAAGGTCTCAAACTATCTCCATACCAAATTTCATCTAAATCAGTTTAGTGGATTAAGCATGAAAAGGTAACAGATGGATAGAGTTACTTTCGCATATTTACTAATATTGTAAAGAGGCACAGTTTGTTTGTTTGAATGCGCTGATCTCAGGAATTACTAACCCGATTTGATTTTCCCGTTTATTGAGGAAGGCTATAGGGATATACATCATAATGCTACTACCCAAGGAAGTGGAGCAGTAATATAATATAAAGTCTATGTATTCTATACTAACCGTAAATTTTTAAATCGGTTAAGCATTATGAATAATCTATTACATAATTACTTGTTCCATAGCATATATATATATATATATATAATATTAATTTTTTTGTAAAGGAAATGTATGGCTTCAAACACTTCATCAGCCATGTCGAGAGAAAGACAGAGAGAAGAGGCATCAAGAGCGAGCTCTGGCCATGTACAAGCAAGTGTTGAAGAACGATCCCAAGAACATCTGGGCGGCCAATGGGATTGGGTGTGTTTTGGCTCACAAGGTAATGTCGAATACGAATTGTTTGAGAATACTTTTTAATAAACCTCTTTAAAGGCCAGAAGTTATATTTAATTTATACTAGCGATTTACCTCTCTTCGCTCGGGTGCGTCTCTAGGTGTGTCTTAGATTTTTCTGCAGAACCCTAATTCTTTTTTTTTAAATAAAAGTAGCCTAAGTTATTCCTTATAACATAAGCTATCTGCCTGTGAAATTCCTGTCAGATATACACAAAAATGTTAAAAATTGTTTTTTTTTTTTATAAGTATCGTATACAATTTCATTTAGTGAAGATGTTATTTTGACATTACAAATAGACACTTTAATTTTATTTGTCTGTATAGATTTAGAATGAACATTTAAGATTAATTTTGATGATTAAATTAATTTTAAATTTAGATTTGAATTATTCGTAAAATATGTTATTCTTTTAAGTATTTAAAAGTGACAAGTAGCTATATACTTATAGAGGTTTAATGCAAAAGAGTTTTTATTACTATTTATTAGTAACTGTGTATTATTTACGAAGAAGTTTGTATGGGACTTCACTTAATAGTGTAGGACAGCATCCTTTAGTAGTAGTTGCATTATAATGTACTTAGGTATTATTTGTAATCATTGTTACCGATTGTACTATAGAAAAATTATATACATTTTTTTTTTCACAGGGTTGTATAAACGAGGCACGCGACATATTCGCTCAAGTGCGAGAGGCCACGGCAGACTTTCCAGATGTTTGGATGAACATCGCACATATTTATGTGGAGCAGAAACAATACATCAATGCTATACAGATGGTAAGTAGAAACTTTAATAAAAAAAAAACGTGTGTATGTACTTGTTGTATGTCACAACTCTCTGTTTGTAAAAATAATGCAGCTAACTTTATCATGCTGCTTTCAGCTAACTTCATCATGTCGCTTTTTGGCTGTCGGTGTGCGCGCGCGTCGTAAAAATTTTACTCTCATATTTTTTTTTCAAACATGCCAAAAGAAGTATAATTTTTAAAATATGGTTGAATGCAAAAAAAAAATATATGTAAGGGTTAATTTTTTTTAAACGAGTATGGAAGGTGAAACTATATGCAATAGTGGTAAAAAATAAACAGTCATGATGTCGTTTTAGATAAGAATTAAAACTATTATAAAATCATTGAAAATTTATTTTTCTAGGAAAATTTATTCTAACGAATTTGGTTTCATTCTTTTTCAGGATTCTGCTTATTCTTAGGATGTATGCTTGTTTTAATTTTATTGACCGACCTTAAGAAAAGAAAATTCTCAATTATGTTATATTGACGATACGTAAGGCTTAGTATGTAGAGACCCTACATGCTGTGCCACCGATCGAGGGTTCGAGTCCCGCTGGGGGCATTCATTTGTGTGATGTGTACGAATGTTCTACTCTAGTCATGGGTGTTTATATTTATAATATGTATGTACTTAAAGTTATGTATATCAACTATGTGGTGTCCATAACACAAGTCTCGTAGCTTATCATAGTGCTGTGTGTTAATGTCTCAACATATTTATTTATTTATCTTAAGAGGTCCGATACAAATTTAAATTTAAAGTATATCGAAGTGTGTTTTATTTGATAATGAATAATGTATGTGTCGTGTGACGGTGTGTCTTGCATTCACAGTACGAGAACTGCATCCGCAAGTTCCGCATGCAGCACGACGTGGAGTGGCTGACGTGGCTGGCGCGCGCGCAGGCGCTGGCGGGGCGCGCGCGCGCGGCGCGGGCGTCGCTGCTGCGCGCGCGCCGCGTGGCGCCGCACGACGCGCCGCTGCTGCACAACGCGGCGCTGGCGCTGCGCCGCCTGGCCGCCGCCGTGCTCAAGGACGAGCGCTCCGAGCTGGCCGTCGTGCTGCGCGCCGTGCACGAGCTGCACGTCTCGCACAGGTGCCTACCGTACATCTTGTGTATACATTGAAATACGAATAATGAATATGGTTATTTATAACCATTTTACACTCCATTGTAATCTATACATCTATACAATTAAATAAAATTGAAGTGTCTGTTTCTAATGTCAAAATAATAACAGCTTCATACTAAATGCATATGGAACCATATACGGTACTTATAAAAAAACACCATTTTTTTAAATTTTTGTCTGTCTGTCTGTTTGTTCCGGCTAATCTCCGAAATGGCTGGACCGATTTTAACGAGACTTTCACTGGCAGATAGCCGATATTATAAGGAGTAACTTAGGCTACTTTTATTTTAGAAAAAGAATTAGGGTTTCGCTCAAAAAAATTAAAACGTACCTAGGAATGCACCCGAGCGAAGCAAAAGTAAGTCGCTGGTAATATTATACTTTTCAATAATATTATAGTTTTTTTTTTAATAAATTCAAATTGGGATAAAGAACAGGTTGACTGCACGAGTGTGTGCAGTTTAAGTGGGGCCAACTTACACCTTAGGCCCCCTATTGTCAACCTCACCTGCTCGTGGTACATCCTGCTGATTAACGGACGAGGCTCTGGCGACCGAATGCGTGGCGGTATAACCACATGAAGGCTGGAATATGCAAATACTAATCCTGATGGCGGGCAGCAGCGCCACCAGTGAAATATTCCAGCAACTGCGGTCACCAACCCGCCTGCCAAGCGTGGTGACTAAGGCAGATACCCCCTAATGAGAGACAACTCAGATTTAAGGCCCCCAGTTCCCGGTAGTCACACTATTCCTGGCCACGGTACCGGCCATGGTAACGGTGCGACAGGGGGTGCTAAGAATCCCCGGGCTACGGCAGGGTACTACAAACGACTGCACTTGGCTACGTTCAACGTACGCACTTTAAGGCTGAATGAACACCTTGCCGAACTGGAAGAAGAGTTAAGTCATATTAACTGGCAAATAGTGGGCCTATCGGAAATACGAAGACAGGGCGAGGAGACGATAGTACTAGATGCTGGTCACTTACTCTTCTTCCGAGAAGGACACCAACCATCCCAAGGTGGTGTTGGATTTTTGATCCATAAGTCACTCAAGAACAACGTCGTAGAGGTTGGCAGTGTGTCGGCGAGAGTAGCGTACCTTGTAATTAAAATAACCGAAAGATACTCCTTGAAGGTTATTCAAGTGTACGCTCCTACGTCCACACACCCTGACGAAGAGGTCGAAGCCATGTACGAAGACATAGTAAAAGCTATGTCCCGTACCAACACCTTCTACACTGTTGTCATGGGTGACTTCAATGCCAAAGTGGGAGTACAAGAAGATGGTGAATCGAGGGTAGGAGCATTTGGCTATGGGCGTAGAAATTATCGTGGGCAAATGCTAGTAAACTTTCTTGAGGCTCAGGGATTGTTTCTGATGAACTCATTTTTCCAGAAAAAGCCTCAAAGGAAGTGGACCTGGCAAAGCCCCGATAACACTACAAAGAACGAGATCGACTTCATTATATCCAACAAGCGCCACATATTCAGGGATGTCTCAGTGATTAACAGGGTCAAAACCGGCAGTGATCACCGACTTGTAAGGGGAGCCCTGAATATCAACATTAAAATTGAACGAGCGCGGCTAATGAAGTCGACTCTTAGACCAACACCGCCCCAGATGCAAACTGGCTGCGAAACCTTCTATCTAGCTAGCTAGAGCTGCAGAATAGATTCGCCATGATGGAAACCACGCAGGACATTGATGACACCACCAACAATCTGATGCGTGTAATCCGTGAGGTGGGCCAAAAACATTTTCGACCAAGGAGAGATAGACAAAAATCGAAGCTCTCAGGCGAGACTCTGGACGAGATGTCGAAGAGACGCGATATGGTAAACACCACACAGTCTAAGCGTCAGGTACTTGACAGGAAGGTAAAACATCTAATAAGGCGTGATTTAAGACAAGCGAATACCCGAAGTATTGAGGACGCTATAGAACTCAATAGGGGCTCGAAAGTCTTTGCTCAATCCCACACCTCCTGTTGTCACCTGACTAAGCTTAGGACTGCGCAGGGTACAATCGTCACCTCGAAATCAGAGATCCTCGCCGAAGTCGAAAAATTCTATGGAGATCTTTACTCTTCGCAAACCCTTCCACCTGAGTCCCACCACACGGATGACTCACGTGCCAGACTGGTACGCCACCAATCAGACGAGCTTCCCGACATCGACGTGGGCGAGATTAGGATAGCTCTTGGACAACTAGGAAACAACAAAACTCCGGGCGAAGACGGAATTACTTCGGAGCTTCTCAGAGCGGGAGGAACACCTGTTCTAACAGAGCTCGCAAAGCTCTTTAATTCTGTTCTTCACAATGGCATTACACCGGAGGCATGGAGCAGGGGTCTGGTGGTATTATTCTTTAAGAAGGGGGATAAAGCCCTTTTGAAGAACTACCGACCCATATCATTCCTGAGCCATGTGTATAAGTTGTTCTCAAGGGTTATCACGAACCGTCTCGCCCAAAAATTCGATGACTTCCAACCCATTGAGCAGGCTGGGTTTCGAAAAGGCTTTAGTACTGTAGACCACATACACACACTAAGGCAAATAATTCAAAAGACCGAGGAATATAATCAGCCTCTATGCCTAGCGTTTGTGGACTACGAGAAAGCCTTCGAAACCATCGAGACCTGGGCTGTTCTACAATCCATGCAGAGATGCCTTATTGACTATCGGTATATCCAAATACTAAGGTGTTTGTACGAAGCCGCAACGATGACCATCCAAGTACAAGGCCAGAGCACAAGGCCAATTCAATTGCACCGCGGGGTAAGACAGGGGGATGTTATCTCCCCGAAACTGTTTACCTGTGCATTGGAGGACGTCTTCAAGACGCTCGATTGGAACGGATGCGGCATAAATATCAACGGAAAGTATATGACACACCTGCGATTTGCCGATGACATAGTCATTATGGCAGAGACTCTGCAGGATTTGGAAGAAATGCTTATCAGCCTAGGCGATTCTTCAAGACGGGTGGGTCTCGGGATGAATCTTGACAAGACCAAAATCATGTCGAATAGTCATGTATCCCCGAGACCAGTGATCGTGAATGGCGCTGTTCTTGAAGTTGTGCAGGAATACGTATATCTCGGCCAAACCATACAACTCGGCCGGCACAACTTTGAGAAGGAGGCCGATCGAAGAATACGCTTAGGTTGGGCGGCTTTTGGGAAGCTTCGGCACATTCTAGAGTCATCTGTCCCACAATCCCTTAAGATCAGGGTATTTAACCAGTGTGTCCTACCCGTAATGACATACGGAGCCGAAACGTGGACACTCACCGTAGGGCTGGTCCACAAATTCAAGGTCGCTCAGCGAGCAATGGAACGCGCGATGCTTGGAGTTTCTCTGGCGGACAGAATTCGGAATGAAGTCATTCGCCAGAGAACTAAAGTAACCGACATCGCGCGCAGAATAAGCTCGCTGAAGTGGAAGTGGGCCGGTCATGTCTCCAGACGTACTGATGGTCGATGGAGCCGAAACGTGTTAGAGTGGAGACCACGTTTGGGCAAGCGTAGTGTAGGACGCCCTGCAACACGATGGACAGATGACCTAAGAAAGGTGGCTGGCAGTGGATGCATGCGGGCTGCCCAGGACCGGGATGGTTGGCGCTCATTAGGGGAGGCCTTTGTTCAGCAGTGGACGGCGATAGGCTGATTGATGATGACTGCACGATCGCTTTCTCTCTATCTAGAGAGTCGACAATTTCATGAGAGTATTGCTGAGTACATTCTCTAGGTCTGTAGTTGAGACACATACCACACACAGCGCACACCGCCTCGCCGGCACTGTTCGATATAAAACACATGTTGTGTATATAGAAATACCGAAATAAATATTTGAATTAAGACATCACTTAACATTATACTAAAGGGAAATTTAACTAATAACTTCATACTGTAATCTATCACATCATAAAAAATCACACTTATCATTTTATCCCTAAGACGCTAAAAGTAGTATGTATGTATTCAGCCCTTTTTTTGACGGCCTATTGCTGAGCACGGACCTCTCTTCAATACGAGGGGGATCAGGCCATAATCCACCACGCACTCTCAGACATGCAGGTTTCCTCACAATATTTTCCTTCACCGTTAAGACAAGTGGTAATTATGTTGGAAATGTTTTGCACATGAAAATATCAGAGGTGCAAGACCCGGGATTTGAATCCGCGTTAGTCGAATCGAAAGCGCGTTACCATTGGGCTACCATTGCTATTAGTATAACTTCAAAGCAGTATAATGAAAAAAAAAATCGCCAGATACTTCCAACGGCTGTCGTCGGGCAACGCGCCGAGCGCGGGCGGCGCGGGCGGCGCGGGCGGCGCGGAGGCGGAGGGCGAGGCGGCGGGCGCGGGCGCGGCGGCGGGCGGCGGCGGCGAGCGGCGCGGCGCGGAGGCGGCGGCGGGCGCGGCGGCGGCGGCGGAGGCGCGCACGTGCGCCGACCTGCTGTCGCAGGCGCAGTGGCACGTGGCGCGCGCGCGCCGCCAGCACCAGGAGGAGCTCACGCTGCGCGACCGCCAGCGCGAGCAGCGCGAGGCCTTCCGCAGGCAGCAGGTATACTACACACACACACACACACACACACATACACACATTACACACACACATACACACATTACACACTCCTCTCCTGTCATTACTCACACACACGGCACGTTTGGCTCAGTTTTTGTGCCAGCGGTCGCGGGTTCGAGTCCCGCTATGGGTATTCATTTGTGTGATGGGCACAAATGTTTGTACTCCAGTCATGGGTGTTTATATTTATAATATGTATGTATTTAAAGTTACATATGTGTAGTGTATCAACTATTTGGTGACTATCAACTAGATGGTGCTGTGTGTTAATGTCCCAACATATTTATTTATTTAAATTACGCTCAATACACAAATACTTCTTACAGTCATGCATTAAGAGAGAGGAACGACATTAGTAATATTAATTATCATCTTGTTATGTACCATAGTATAGGTAATAATTTAACTGAAAACTTAACATGTGTTTTTTTTTAATTTCATTGTACCTCCTAGATTATGTTATTATAGTATAAAGTACAAACTCTTTAGATATTTAATTATTTTTGCTTGCACTAAACTAAAACGAAGCAGAGTAATACAAATTACATTTACTTACTATTTTTCTACTATTGCCATATTTATTTACTGTCTTCTATGTAGTTACTAAATATATTACTTCATTCTTGTACTCACTACATTGTTATGTACCATTTATCTTGTGCGCAACATGGATAATATAAGCAGCTTATATAAATGTCCAGAGGAGGAGACCTGGTGTCCTGTTTTTACCTATCACACACCTATCAAACACGGGTTTTTACCTAATCACAGGCACTAGCGATCCACAACCAAATTTTGTAACAACCAGCTTAAACTAACATAATTAATATTGATGTATGTATTAATTTGTTTGTGGTGAGAAATGAAGAATTTTCTTATTATTATATTGAACAAATCCAAACAGGAAGAAGAGCGCAAACGTCGCGAAGAACAACAAGCTAAGAGCACAGTGGAGATGCTCCAGAAGCGACAAGAGTACAAGGAGAAGACGAAGAACGCGTTGCTGTTCGCGGACATGCCCAGCGAGGGCAAGCCGCGCCGCGGCCGCCGCCGGGACGAGTACGTGTCCGACTCCGGCAGCGAGCCCGACCGCCCCGGGGACGAAGGGTAACTATGCTATATGTTCAATTCAATTCTCATGATATTAAATAAGAAATGACTCTTAAAGTCCTTTCTCCTAGTATTAAATGACCCTTTTTTTTAATGTTGAGAAATGCATTTACGCATACCACAGGTGGTCATGTGGGGCTCACCGGCTAGTAAAGCCAGTACTACTGACTAAAACCGAACAAAACCTCCCTCGTCTTAATAATGGGGCGTCGCAGGATCGCTTACTCACTCAACTACGACGCCCCGACGGCTGGTCCATTACCACTACATTAAGGGTAATTAAGCCCTATATTAACTATAAGAGGTCTACGGAGGTCTTGGGTTCGAGTCCCGGGCCTGACCAAGTTCAGTTATTGCGTGATTTTCAACTTCTATTTCATCCCTTTCAAGTTTCATTTTTGTGACAAAATATATCCTATGTTCTTCCCTAAGGTCGTATCCCTCTCTATACCAAACTTCATAGAATTTAGTTGAGCTATTTAGTCGTGAAAACGTAACAGACAGACAGATATTTCGCATTCATAATATTTGTATGGGTTTATTGAATAGTTAGTACAATATAAATATGTGTTACAATACAACAATCCGTGCAGCGCGGAGGGCAAGCCGCGCAAGCGCAAGCGCGAGGGCGAGGCGCGCAAGGGGCGCTCGCGCAAGCGCCGCGACGCGCGCTCCGCCAGCGACAGCGACGCGCCGCGCAAGCGCCCGCGCAAGAAGGTACACGCTACACTTTACTTACTCGTATTTTTATATATATACTTCTATAGTATCTGGGCGACCGAGTTTCGCTCAGAGTTTTTGGTTAAAAGTACAATTTTCTTTTCAATTTGGCTTAAAAACGAAAAAAAAGCTAAATTTGAATAAATACAAAAAAAAAAAACTAAACTTTTTATTTGACCAGGCTTCGAAGCCTGTGATAGTCATTCGCCTTGGCCGCTTGACACTGATGCTTATACTAAGTGTGCGAAATTATTAACATATTTTGCGTGGAATAATGCGAAAGAAAACCGCATGAGAACTCGAAAATACGCGTTTTCCCAGACATGAGATTAATCTAGATTGATATTTCGCTCCTGAAAACGCCCACATACCAGATTTCAGCGAAATTATTGTTTATAGCATGGTATATTAAGAAGATGGTTTAAAGTATGCATCTTCAGTGTACTCTCACATTTTCAAATTACAAATCAACAATTTATTATCAAAAGTGTTGGAAGTTATAACTAGATAATTTAACAAAGTTTATTACGATTTTTTATACAAAAATTAATCAAATTAAAACATTTTCTTTTTTCTGTAAAGCTTCAGCTATCTAATATTGTATTTGTATTTTCATCTATTTTCAGGGAGAGAAAGGGATCGGTCGTCGCGACAAAGCCAAAATGGCTGAAGAGAAACTCGGTGCGAAACAACGTGCTAAAATCGTTTCCAAGGAAACTATATCGACATCTGAATCCGATTCCGACGCGGGTGACAGAAAGTCCCGCAGCCGGAGCCGCAGCGGCAGCCGCAGCAGGAGCGGCAGCCGCTCGCCGGCTACTGCTGCTAAGGGCAGGAAACGGATCATGTCGGCTTCGGATAGTGATAGGTGAGTTTGTTGAAAAAAAATAATTAAAGAGTGCGTGTACGTATGTGTACACGCGCAAGAAGTAAAACTTCTGTCGGTTATCGGTACTCTTTATGAAGTTTAATTTGTGTTTTAAATAATTAGGATAGGTAGTATTTAGGTATATTACAATCATATATTTATAGAATATCATTTAAGGAAAGAATATAATATTATATATCATTTGTCGGACAATAACAATGGTTACCGTGGCAACAAAGGTTCGCCCCGATCACTTTTCGTAACGCTCTAATCACGCATTCACAAGCTTACCCCCCAAGTCAAGCGTGCGTAAAGAAGTTTTACTTCAATAAACATCGATTAATAATGACACTACGGGATTAAAACGCGTGATTTCGTGATTCACAAAATACCTTTGTTTCGACTGGGTTGCACTAGTCGTGATAAGTGAGGCCGTATACCCCCAATCTGCTCCATGACCACATGGCTGTGGCAAAACTGGCCATTTACGAAATCACGCGTTTAGGTCTCTTACTGTCATTATACAATTATGGAACGTAAAAATTTAAAAAGTTAAATATCGATTGAATATCGAATAATCGTTGATGCAGTCGTAGAAGTTCGATGATAGTAGAGAGGATCGCTTTATAGTTTACACTGTTTAAGATTTGATCCAGGTCGTAGTTTTTTCGGAAAAACATATATAAATTGTGTTTTTTTAGTTTAGAAAATACACCGATATATAAACTTATAAAGAAAAACTTTTCTAGATACAAAATATGATCCAAATCATTAGAGCCGTTTCCAAGATACACGAAATAATTTTATATATACACAAGAATTGATCACTTAATATTATAAATTAAATTTCAATATTTTTTATACATTCAAGATCAAAAAGTCGTTCGAAATCCCGAAGTAGATCGCGTTCTGGATCGGCTAAGAGCCGCTCTAGATCTAAAAGCCGTTCAAGATCCAAAAGCCGTTCTAGATCCAAAAGCCGTTCAAGATCCAAAAGTCGTTCAAGATCCAAAAGCCGCTCGAGATCAAAGAGCCGATCCAAATCAAAAAGCAAGTCCCGTTCAAAAAGCCGCTCCAGATCTAAAAGCCGATCACGATCGAAGAGTCGATCTCGCTCTAAAAGCCGATCTCGATCCAAAAGCCGTTCTAGATCTAAAAGTGGATCTAGATCCAAGAGTCCATCGAGATCACGCTCCAGGTAACAAAGTTTTTTATATATTGCTATTTCTATCAAATATATGTATGTCCTTATAATTTTTTTTCGATGTTTAAGAAGTTTTACTTCCATTATATAACTTTCATTCAAATCAATTTTATTTCAAATATATACTAAAGTGCTCACTGGTTTGGTGTAAAAATATTAAAAATAACATAATTTTTTTTTTGCTAATTTATATAACTTAGGATTTTATATTCATAACTAGGTATATACTTATAACTCATATTTTTTGTAATTTACAGATCAAAGAGCCATTCCCGTTCCAAGTCCAAAAGCCGATCTAGGTCTAGGTCTAAGAGCGGGTCTCGTTCCCGCTCCGGGTCTCGCTCCCGGTCTGGGTCTAGGTCTCGCTCCGGCTCGCGCAACTCCAGACCCGCCACGCCTGAGTCTAGGAAGTCTGTGTCGGCTAGTGAGGACGAAGCTTAGATATTGTATATAGATCTAGAATAGAAATAGAAGAAGAATGATCTTAGATGTAATGTGTAGATCTTGGGTGAAGCCTTTAATGGTAATATATTATGTTGATAATAACATCTACCATTTTTTTCTTTCCATAGTCTTTTAACTGAATTAAAAAAGAAATGAGCAAATATTCATAATATTTTATTTTTCTTTAATTTTATTATTTGTTATTTTGTTATTAGTCTTAAAATACAATGGACATCGCAATCACTGAGTTTTTTCAGCTTCACTTTTTTGTTCTATACGTTCTATCTACGTTATTCTTTGTCTTGAATGTATAGTTAAGTATGGTACGCGCCATGGAAGTTGAACGTCGCGATTTAGCAATTATTATCTTTAATACATAAATAAGTTAATATTCATATATTATGTGTATTATTCTCATTTTGTTTATAAAATTTTAATGTACTTTGTTTTGAGTTTTGACACGATAATCGTTTAATACATATAATAATAATAATACGAGACCAGTAGATCTTAGAACTGATAACATCAACAACATTGTCCACCATTTCTTGAAATAGAGAAATTTAATGGAATATTTGACTATTTCTTATTTCTGACCATGTCCTATATTTGAGGAGTAATATAATATTGTATCACCGACCTTGAATGTAACGTACTACATCTCTATGAATAGTAAGGAGTGTTTGGGCGAACGAGCTTCGCTCGACTTTTAAGTTATCTCATTCCCACGGGAAAACATGTTATAATACAACCCACCATCATCATACCTATTTATATAATACTAGTGATCGCCGCGTGGTTGAAAGTCAACCATAATTCATTAAGTTATATATTTATTGTCTTGTGTATATTACAATATTAATCTATTCTCAATTTGACTACAGACTTTAACAATAAATAAAGGAGTATATATGCGTCTGTGTGTGTCAAATACATGGTAGTTTGTGTAATGTTTTTTTATTGATTAAATGTATTTTTTATGTATAATTTTTAAAAGATATTAACATTCTGCACTCCTTCTCTATATAAACTATAAGTGTATATACAGATATAACATATAGCCTACCTATTCCATACTAACCGTTAAAACGTACCGAGTCGCTAGTTTTTTAATAAACACCATTATTTTATGAAATAGTCAAATAATTCACTATCTTATTAATTCTACGATATTTACGACAGATGTAAGTCCTAATTGACATTTTTATTTCAAGCAGGTTCAATGTACAATGAACATGGCGCGTACTATACTCTTAGAAGTCCAGAATATATTGATACCTACAAGGTATTTCAATTAAAATATATTTTTGTTGCAAGCGTGAAACCTAAATTCTTTATCATGTTTTACTCATAAAGTAAACACTTTCTTAGATTTACTCGAATATTTGATATTTCTAATAAAACTATGCTATTGTTGTAAAGCATTCAAAACGAATTCGAAAAGATAGTTTTATTTAAAATGTCTTAAAGTCAATACATTTTTTTTAATTTTCGCATATATCTTAAAAAGACCTGCTGTTTTACTATTTTATAGAAAGGTGTCCTCAACTCAAGTATCAGAATTGTTTTCTTTTTCTTAATAGTTAGGTTTCACATTTATGACGATTGTATTTTTAAGTGTATAATGATTAAATATATAATTCATTTGACATATGTTTTTCTAGTTTTATTTATTTCCCCTTCATATGATTTTGTATTAAAAGCACTTCTTATAATAAATAAGAATATTTTATCTTTCAAGAGTGACATTTTTTTAATTTTCTTAAAATGATTATTAACCCGGCGCCAATGTCGTGAAAATAATTACGGGTACAATGACATCGGGTCATAATGACCTAGATTTTTTGGTGAATTTTCACAAAATGGAAGGAGTTGCCTTAATTTTAATAAATGTTATCAAGTAATGGCTTCTTATATATGTATCAAAATGAAAATAATATAATGATAAAAAGATACAATGTGTATTTTATACATTTTTGGTTTGGTTTGGTTGAAGTATTCTAAGTAATAATAGGAATTAATATAATGTTATGCCCGAAGAAATAGATCACACGAACTTCTTATCATAAAAATAATAAAATATCCAATATATGGTGTATTGATTTCTTATCAAAGCATAGGCTTCTTTGTATAAATTCGTTGAAATAGTTTAGTAGACCTAGAAATTTTGTACAGGCCACAAATTATTCAGATTTTGTCTGTTAGAAATAATACTGTAAAATTCCAAAGTTCTAGGAGCACTTTCATTTACGATGTTTGGACAAACTATGTTCTCATTATGTTCGATGCATTTTCCAATATCTTTCAATCTCTTTTTGTTAGGAACATACTCTTCGTACGATTGGGAGTTGTGTTCCCAAGTGTATTCTTGATTAGATACTGTTTCGCATAGAGTTTCGTCGTCGTCACTGGTTCAGGGATAAATGGGGGTTTTCGATTCAATGGCGCATGACGCCCCAGAAGTTTCATGAAAAATTTGATAGCCGGCAGCCGCCACGGGCCGTAGTTTGTAAAAAAGGCCGTCGCAATGAATCGGTTAAGAAAAATTAAGTCATTTGCGGTACGGCGGTCATATATCAAATAGTGAAATTTAATTTGTAAAAAGAGCACTTGTTGAGTTTATCCCGGCGATGCTCTACTCAGCAGTACTGCCTTCCGAGCCAAGGTAGCTTGCTCAAGAACCGACTCACTGACTATTGTTAAATTAAATTGACAATTCAAAAGTGCTTGTATAAATCTAATTCAATAAAGTTAATTTTTATTTCATCATTCATATTTTTTTAACTTTCTAAAGAGCCCCAAAATTGATGTGTGCCCAAGGGCCTCTGCGTGGCTTAATACGGCCCTGCCTATGTCTAACAGTGGGACATTAAAAAGGGTCGAATTCAACGCTATAAACATAATACGGTTCGGTTCAGTTAGTTTTTAACTTTAAAAGATTCATAGAGCTTAAATAAAACAAGTTAATCTCAAAAACATTGTATATTTCATGACCTATAGATATATAATGAGAAAGTTTCTGAGACATGCAGCTTATATTCGTTTAAAATCTGAAATACCACCACAGTAACATGACAATTTAATACCTTATACCTTTAAACAAAAAAGCATACAAACGAACATAGAACTTCCTTTTTTGGAAATCGGTTAAAATAAACAACGCAACTGAAAATCGCTATCGAGATATATTTAGCATTAAAAATCTCGACTTAACATAATCATAAAAATATTAGATTTTATTAACATTTAACTTGTGCATACATAATTATTTTTGAAGTTTCAATATTGGTCCATATGTTTGTTCATTGACAATGTATTTTATTCACTTCTTGAATTTAATTGAACAAATCTTCTATTATAATAAATTAAGTAAAATGAGATAAAGAAGGATAAAACATATCTTTATATTTGGTTCTCATTAAACAAACAATTATAGGAGTTTGATATATATATATATATTAAAGGAAAAAATTTAACAATTTAACACAATTCGAGTGATATTTCAGATTTATCATTATTCTATGGATACCTCGTAATGTTCCACGTGTACAACACTATTTGTATATAAGTATATACCATACATATATTTCCCTACAAGCATTAACACAACCATACGCGTCTGGAAGAACAAACATGCACAATCTTCTAGAATATACGATCAAATCCTTTTCCATTTAAATTAGTGTCGTCTAATGGACTAGATATCAAAATTGCATTTTAAAATCTTACTCTTAGTAATTGAGCGTTATACGTGTTAGAATAGTACTATTCTACACTACAATGTCTTTCTGTTTGTCTGTTTTGTTCATAACGCCTGAATAAAATCTAATTTACATGAAAAATTAAAATATAAATCATTCTTTTATTACCAAACATATGGATGGACAAAGGCATTTTTATAGTAATAAAATAACATTTAACAAAAATATAACAAATACCTACAACATTATAATAATCTTTTCAATATTAAACAAATCACAGCATGAAATAGTTAATGTTTTCTTAAACTAATTGTGTTGAATTCATTAGGGACTTATTATTTGGTGTTATTGGTTTAAGTTTTAACAAAATACGGTGTCTTACAATACTAATATATATATATATATATATATATATATATATATATATATATATATATATATATATATATAGCCTAGTTTCGAACAGTCATCGAACAATAAACATGGATATACATTGTAAGACTTTAAATGTTGTTAAAAATTATAAATGAGCATACGTAAAGCTCGTTTTCTAATGATGTCGTTTTACACACAGAACATACCGTAAATATAATTTAAAAAATAAATAAAATGAATATTAATTCATAATTTTGCTATGTATTTATTTATTAGCTATATTTAAGTTATTTGATATTCCATTTATTTTATTGAATATTAAAAAATAACACCAAGGCGTATCCATGATTATGTTAGACGACAAAACTTATCGAAAGTTAGGAATATCTGTGACAGGTACATTAAAAGAGTATATCAATTATCAACAATATAACTAAGGAAAAACACTGCTAAATTCTTCTACCTTTCTACATATGGAGCATAAAATCTCAATTGCTAAATAAAAATAAAGATTGCCAGATCTCTTACTAAATTAAAGGCTTTACATTGCCTTACTTTATGACGACATGAAATTTGTACATATAGTTAAATATAAAACTGTAGTGCAAATTTAAAAAATATTTCAAATACCTGAGAATTACATACTTTTAATACTATTCATTATATATTATATATCTAAATAGAAACTACGTTAAAATTCCATACAAACGTTACTAAGACTAATCGATTAAAATTGATTCGAAATTCGAATATATGGCAGTATTTGTTTTCACTTGTTCGAGTCATTGTCCTGTTAGTCCAAGTCCAAGATCCGGAGTACCTACCCTATATCATTAGATGATACTTTCTTAGGTTTACGCGAATATTTGACATTTTAAATAAAACTCATATTTTAAATAAAAATTATTGGATAACTTATGTGATAAATGCTTTTTTATGTATTATATTTAATACAAAATACTTGGTTTACTCATTCGGTAAGCAGATTGGTGAAGGGCGACTTCACTCCGGATCTTGTACTATTATAAAGAAATAAGTAATATAGGTAGCTATTTTAGTTATTCGTACTGTGCGCTAATTCAAATATGGATAAAATTACTAAAACTACGGTATATAGGTACTATGTTAAATCTTTTACCTATAATTTAAAGAAGGTCAACTAAACAATTTTGATAACATTAACATATTTTTGACATTAACCTAGAGAGAATTTTATCCGTAATATTATTATATTTAATGACGGATTCAATAAGTTTCCAGATATTATATATAGCAATAATTTTTGACAAAAAAAGTACAATGACCTCAAGATCACTAAATAAAAATCATTTAGAGGTGGAATGTTTTCTTGAGGTATGTAAGGGAACATCCTCGAGATATACGAGTAACATATTTATTATAAAACGAATCGTTATAGTTTAAATTTTAATAGTATAGGCCAGGATTGAAGACAGTCCTCCTCTTTTTGAAGTTAATAAAAAATAAATGAAGGCGATCGATCATCTTTGTCTAGTTGTCTGTATTATAATAACATTGTATTCTACACTAGAGATCATAGGTTTGAATTCCATAGCGCGGAAATATTTGCCATATCTACCTACGACGTAAGACAGAGAGCCAGAGAGAGAGTATGGAGACAACAAACTAAGATGTTCACGCTATTATAATATATGTTGCAGGATAGACCGATCTACACAGAAATTACCATACACATTCACTACTTTCATCTTTTCAACATTTGGACTAAAATATTTACACTAAATAACATATCTATGTAACCAAATTAACTATAAAAAATCAAATCTAGCACTAGTAAAACTAGAAAAAACATTTGAGCTAGATTGTTACGAGTACTTTAAATTAACCAAAAGTAATATTCCTAACAAATACGCACACCATATTTCTATTCAATAGACAGACAATACTAAAAATCCTTCAATTCATTTTACAATTCCTTATGTTAAAATATTTATTATTTATAATATCATCTTATTAGGCTGAATACATACATCTAGCGAGCTATTGCTGAAGTCTTCATCGATTTTATTTCAAAAAGTATATTTGAGTTAAATCACTACATAATATGAACTACTAAGCGTAAACTGCAAATAAATAACATTTAACTATCCACTAAAATTCAAGTGATTACTAAAAATGTATTAATTTCAAAATATAACATTAAATATTTAAGGCGGTAAATGGCTGTTTATAGTATTGGTCCTAACCTAATACCTGAATTTTACTAACAAAAAATTAATGTTTATTATAATTAATAAATACATTTTTACTGCTATATCGCACAAAGGTAATCAAATATGGCGACTCTTTATCCTACCAAAGAAATTTGTTTAAATTAATCTTAATACTTAACTATAGTAACAAACAGATTTATTAGAAAAGTAAAAAAAAAAAATTTTTGGTATATGCATATTACAAAAAAAATATATATATATATATATATTAAATTCCTTACATGAAATTTCAAATCATATGATAATATGTATATTGTCAAAAAGAAAAAGTAAAATAAAGTTGCCATATTCAATAATCCTTTAAGTTTCCATTTTAAAATATAGTAAAATAATTATTATATTTTATTTTTGAACAATGCAAATTGCTCTCTGAAAAAAAAATTGGAGCCATAAGCGAATAATGTAGAATTTATATTATATATTGCTCTATTTAAGTAGTTTTTAAATATAAACCATAAACGGTATAACATTTCTACAATGTATAGTAAAAGATTTACTACATATGACAATAATATTTGACTAGACTGACTGAGATTCATCCATTAAAAATAATATCTTAGATGTGACTAGATTCTCTTATATTGGTCCAAAAACAATATTCTTTTAAAATATTTTGTTTAAATATGCATTCATAGTAGGCACATACTACAAATATTGAGAAAAAAAATGTATAAAATATCTTCAAACATGTGGCAGGTATTTGTAGTGTTTGTTGCCAAAATTCACTAGAAGCATGGGGTCACATCACGAACAAAGTGAAATTAGTTAAAAAAATGATAACAGATGGCGTTGTATGTATTGATTTGTTTTTATTTTCATGTTAAATTCAAAATTTGAAAAAAATTAAATGCGTAAAGCATATATTCTAACTTTAAAAAAAATACCTAAAGTAAGAAAAAAAGGAAGTAATGGACAAAAGTATAATGTTTTTGAAGTTTTATAAAATTCAATAATATCGTTATATTTCTGGCGGCAATAATGGGTACTACATTGTGATAGCACGATCTTTGATAATAATTATGTAAACTGTGTTCATAGATGGCGCTCAATATAATAAAAAGTTTTGTAGCACTCAAAGACAATATCTTAAAAATATTGTTTGTAATTGTCATAGTAGCCTTGAGAGACCTTACATAGTTACCTACAACATTGCGCAGCGGGAGCTCGGGGATAGATACCCTTAGCTTTTAACGCCATCTATCATTTAGAGTTGCTAGGTGTCGCCTTATTTTTAATTCTCACTTGCGCCATCTATTATTATTTTAGGACAAAAAAAAATAGTGTGTCCAATAGCGTGAGTTAGCGATGTCCAAATATTTGTATGGGATGCACTATCTGTACTCTATATATGATCTGTGCTAGAAGTCATGCTCAAGTTCATTAAAAATTAAGCTTTTGGATACAATGCAAGCAAAATAAATATCTTTTGTAAAACAATAATATATATATTTTTTAATAACATTAGTTTTGAAACATATAAATTATTGTTTCTGTTATCTAACAGTTCTTAGTAACATTTGGTATACTGACCTTAACCTTTAACTTATTTAATATGGGATAAAAAAATCTTAATTCTCATTTGGTTCTTTACTTTCACCATTTATACCATTAGTGTGTCCAAATGTAACAGTTCCATTCGGCATACTTGCTATAGTAGTATGAGGACCTCCGAGAAAAGATGTAAATGTGGTATCCCTACTTATAGGGGGTTCCAGTCCTTCAGATAATGGAATACAGTCTAATGTTGGTACTGTATATTCCCTGAAAATGTTAGAATAATTATTAATTATACAAAAAAAAAAACAACCACACATAACAAGTGGATATTATACACTTCAAAGGTTAAACTAATTAATTAATTTAATAAAAATATGTGTAACATATAGCAAATTGTAAAACCTAAACAAATTCTGTAACTAGAATAAACAACTAATAAAATGTAAGTAGCGCCATCTGTCTATATGTAGTAAAAGCTTATATGCAATACAAACTTTTTACTTAATTTTGCAATAATCGGTTGCATTGTAATTTTTTTAAATATCAAGTTTTTTTATCTGTTTTTATGAAGAAAATCCTTAACAATGTGCCCAACATCATTAGGGGTCCTTTTTTCTTTAATTAATTTAACTTAACATCAACTCTACATTATACATTATGCAATCTATTTATATATTAACTATTTTTTCTTTCTTCCCGATAAGATTTGCCTGACTAAGTAGCTTATTGCTAAATACATACAACATGGGGCCTAGTGACTGGATAAACTTTCTCCATATCTGGTTAGAGTTTTTATTATATATGAAGTGTTTTTACCAATATATACCTATTATCTAACAATATGAATATTAAAAAGAGAAACTGCTTTTTAAATTTAAAAAAATCCTGTGTCCGTTATCGCATGGTTGCTGTTTTATTCAATTTCTTTATAATATTAATAAATAATACAAATTTTCTCTTATACCAATACTTACATAGAAACATTATCCTGCGACTGCACAGAGTCATTTATAAGTTGAGGCAGTACAGGCAGAGGTGGTGGACTTGTCGGTCGTGATGTGAACAGGAACACTCCTATCATAGCCAGGAGGTATGATAGGAAATACAATGCATGGAACTAAAAGAATATAAAATAGTGATTATTTAAAAGTTTTGTAAAACTGTAAGAAATATATATATATATATTATAAGGAAATAACCATTGTCTCACCTTAAATTGAAAAATGTACATCCCAGCAATAACAGTATAATAATCAGCTGATAAGAAAGACAAATGCAGTATAATAGCACCCGCATCCCTCAGCATAAAGCTTTGCAGAATTTGAAACACAGTTTGAATCCCACAGTAACTGCCTAACTGAACTATTGTTTCTATTTCATACCAAGTAAAACTCATGAGTTCACTAAACTCAAGGAAAAATGTTTGTGAACAAGAAAGGATACTGCCAATAAAACCTAACAATGCAAGATATTCTGCACATGAATGAGTTTTGAGCATTATTTCTTGTAACACTGTAACCATAGCATACAAAAGGGACCCTCCAAGGCATAGCATGTCACCAACTAATTGGTTTTTTCCTGTAAGAATTGTTATTTTTTAAAGTTATCTTATCCACTTAAATTAAGTATAAATGTTTAAAGTATAAAACATTCAGAATAAACCATTACCATCAGTAGGGGCTCCCTCAACATCTGCCCAAACTACACATACAACTGCCATGAGACCTAATGTAGCTCCTGCTACATGTGCCACTCCAAGCCTTTGCCCTCTCCATGCACCACCCACTAAGGCAGCCCCAACCCCGCTACATGCTAACAACTGTCAGCTCAGTACTGATGTGAAACGCTGAGATAGTACTAACAGCCAATTTGCTTCCACATCTAATATACATGCTATAAGGACTAGCCACCATTTCCTATAAAGTAAGTTAAATATTTTAGTTAAAATTAAAAAATGTAAATAACTAATGATAAATAATTAAAAAAAAATTAAGCCAAATATTCCAAATATAATATCAGTTTTTTTTTTTATATTGTGATATAAATGTAAAGTTCATACAAAGGCAGTGACATAATACACTTACTGTAATATTTTCTTAGGTCCAGTACATAATAGAGAGGGTGTAAATAAAATAAACAGAACGATATAGGGAATAACGAGCTGGCCAGTGGTGGGAAATTGCCAGGTCGCACTTTGCAAGAGTGTAGTAAGAATACATTTACCACTGAGTAACAGAGACAGAATTTGACCTAAAATGATGCTTCGCCATATTTTCCTGGAATAGAAAGGTAATCACTTAGGTACATAGAAATTTTCATACATAATACGTAAATAAGTGCTACAAACCATCGACCCAATTCCGAAAAATAATTCTCCAATTTTTCACTAATATTAACATTTTCCATGTTTATTATATGTTAGTGTTGTAGTCTTACGTAAGAAGCACTCTAGAAAATATAAAATTTCTATTATGAGTACATAAACTATACCAAATGTTCATAATTTACAAATAGGGCTAGGGCTAGCTCAAAAGCAAAACAATTATTTGACAGTTTCAGTTTAGAAATAGATCTTGAAAACTCATATTCAAGCTTATGTGAAAACATTAAATAGGAATAATATTTTCTAATAAAAAAGAAGATGACTTAGAACAAATCTTTAATTTATGTTAAAAATATACATATTGTATAGATACATATTGCAGCGCAGAATATATTAATATAATCGGCGAAAAATATTTTGTCATTTTTAATGGTGGTAATGATAAAATTCAGTTGACAGTGACGTTTATTTTTATATAATCTGTGGTGAAGTTAACTGAAGAACTTGTTTACGATTTATTTTTGTTTTGCTTAATTTCTATTATAAATTAAAATATATATTACTAGTCAGATAAGCTTTAAACGTCATAAAAAAAGCAATATTAAAAAGAAAAAGTATTCTTAAAGGTCTGAAATAAAAATATTAAGAAAATGGGCGACGGTGAGTAGTTGCAAACCGATTTATTTTTGTAACCTTAAATGAAATAGGCGCTAACTTAATTTTTATTACAGAGGACGTTATAAGACGAAGACTTTTAATTGACGGTGATGGCACCGGAGATGATAGAAGACTCAATGTTTTATTAAAAACATTGATAAAATGGTGTAATACTTCGGACGAGAAACCAGAAGAGAGGTTAGTTCTTGCGATACAAATTATAATTCTAGTTACAATATAGATATAGTAATCTAGTTCTAGTTACAATATAGGTTATAGTTATCAGTTAACTATATGTAAGTTATAGTTAACTGCCTCGGTGGTGTAGTGGTTAGCATGTACGGCCGGAGCACACCCGGAGGTACTGGGTTCGAGTCCCGCGTCGAGCCAAGTTTAGTTATTGTGTCTTTCTGCTTAGTAAGTCTCAGTAACAGCCCAGAGTTGGGAAGTTGGCAATGTTTCACCTCCTTGCCTAGCAGAGCACATAAAGCCGTCGGTCCTGCGCCTTAACTCTCACTGGTCATGTCGAGTAGTTGTCCCACAGGAATATGAGAGTGACAGGAATAGAGAGTGCACTTGTGTTTACACTACACTTGTGCACCATAATGTCTCTTGCGCAGATGGCTAGTTTCAATGAGTCAGGCCGCCGTGGCAGAAGTTGGTCAGGAGGTCATCATTATTATTAGTTATATAATATATACATACACCAATTAAACTATATCTTTTTTATCTTCCTACATCTCCCATTGAGTTAAGGCCAAAGAAAAACTTGGTGTTATTTATTTTATAAAATCATCAACTGCCAAATAATTGCTTAAAATGTAGAATCTATACAGAAACAAGATGAAAATGAATTAATAATAATAATTTTGTTCAAATATTTTTACAAAGTTACATAATACTTTATCTTATTTACTATTAAGATATTTGTGAAACATGAACATGTGTCACAAAATTTAATCAAAAACTATTTTTAAATAAATAAACTAATTATGTACATGGTCTAAATCAAATACTAACAAAGATAGGTATAGGATAAAAAATGTTACAATTAATGTAAGGAATCGTCCATTAATCACGTGAGGCTCGAAAGGGGGGGGAGGGAGGTGTTAGGAAAAAATCACGAAACATCACAAGGGGGTAGGAGGGATGTAGTGAGATATCACGTCGTTCTTTTGTTGAATTCAGAAGGCTAGAAAAATTCTCGCAGGAGTATGGAATAACAGTTATCGACGGCTACGACGTCTTAGCCGCGTATGTCGAGCTCAATGACAGTGCTGAAAACTTTATTCCAGACCTGCCTTCTTCTCAGTGATATAGCGAGCATGTCCGAGAGAGCTAGTATTTGCTTCAGTGTATAATTTTCTAGAATTAAATTAAATTGTATCTGTATTTGAAGAAATATTCAGAAAACTTTTAAAATACTTTGTACCAAAAAAATACACATTTTGGATAGGTTAGTTTAAAACTACACCACTTATCACCAGGGAGGAGGGGGAGTTATAAAGTTACTAAAACACCTGAAAATTGACGATCCCTAAGATTGGTTAAATATCAATTTATGTTAAGACTGGTTCTTCTCTCTTTCAAAACTAAAAAAAATGTTTTGGCAAGTTTGCCACAACATTTTTTTTCATTCATTACATTTGGAGAAAATAGAGTGTGACAGACATACAAACAGATTAATGATAAGATATATTTTGTTGCTTTTTGAATAGTAGGTATCTAAATAATAAGTAATATTAAAATTGATTAAATAAAAAAAATATTATAAAAAAAAGGTAACTACTACTCTGCCCAGTACTTGAATTAACATTATTTATTTTCTTATACATGCTGATAGATTTCACCAGTGATACTCAAAATTTACAGTCAGTCAAAAATAAACTTGATAAAATAACTCAATTTGTGATGCATGTGTCTTCTTAGTTCCATATTATGTCAGCAATCCATCAGGCTGCAAACCCCATATTTCTATTACATAATTTTTATTTATTATTTTAGCTGTTATAAAAAATAATAATTTACGACTTAATATAGATTTTTTAGCTGTACCTCCCTGCTACACCATTCGTTTTACATTTTTCATTTCTACATTAGATAAATGCATGTATTGATTATTAGCAGTTTGCTTCATGAATCATCTCGTAATTTGTTGTGATATTGTAAACTATCCCCAGCAATTATTATACGAGCATCAGTGGAAAGTGTTGGGTGGGTTGGTTATTACTTTAGTATAAGGCGTTATTATATTGTCCAATTCTTGTTGCAAAGGAAATAGCACTAAGCAAAATATGTGCATAAAAATAAAATATTATTTTTATATATTGAACTATTTAATTTATTGTTGCAGTAAAACAACACATGACAGAATGTTAGCACAACTGGCGCAATGTGAATTTGCAGTTACAAAGTCTCAGTTAGGTTCGGAAATGATGGCGGCTGAACTTAAAAGCTATGAAGCATTATCAAAAATATTAGAAAATGGTATAGAAGTAGCTAAAGGGAATATTGAAAAGAGCAAAGCCGATTTAGCTCAGGCAAAAACTGTTCGGAAAAATCGAATTGAATATGACGTACTTGCAAAAGTGATCAGTGAACAGCCAGATAGAAAGGAAACTTTGGAGCGTCTTGGCACTTTGAAAACTGAATTAAGTAATTTAGAAGCGACAAAACAACAATTAGAAAGCCGATTGTCATTAAGAAAAAAACAGTTCCATGTTTTGGTGACATCAATACACCAATTGCAAGCATTATTGGATGAGCCTGATGTAGATTTGATATCCGATGATGTTGAAATGAAAGATGTAGATTAATAAGAATATTCTTGTATTTTTAATAATAAAGATAATTTGCATGATATGAAAGTTGTTTTGAAGCCCATTTTACCTTTGAATATACATAAACTCGCCGGCATATTTAGCGGAACACAAAAAAAGGTCCATTATTAAAAAAATATGGTTTTATTTTAAAATCTACTTACTACACTTCTTTTGTTATTTAAAGTTTCATTTGTTTTACTTAAAATGAGATCACATTAAGAACAGATTTTGCGAGTAAAGGCTATTTGTGAAAAATGGTACATTTTTGCACTTTTCATGTAACCGGGAAAAGTGAAAATTAATATTAAAATAACAATTAATTGAATTAGAAAAATGGTGATTAATATCGCGTATTTCCTCCACGTGCTCTTATTAGTTTCTACCCGTCTAGGCATACTGAGAACGATGTTATCGATGGTCTCCTGGGATAGTCTCTGCCATTTCTCAACTACGGCGATTCGCAGTTCACCCACGTTGGCAGGAGCTGGAATTCTGGACTTATCTTTTCAGCAAGTCCCAAACCTGCTCTATTGGGTTCATATCTGGTGATCTCGCCGGCCACTCCATAACAGTGATATTCATATCATTAAGATAAGCTTGAGTTACCCGAGCGGTATGCGGCCGAGCATTATCCTGCATAAAAACAAAATCGTCACCTATATATGGGGCAAACGGTACGACATTTTCTTCTAAAACTTCTCTGATATAGCGGTCTGCAGTCAGACTCCCTCTGTCAATCACTATCAAGTCTGTGCGAGCTCCCAAACAAATGCCCGCCCAAACCATTATTGATCCACCACCGTATGCAACTGTAGTTTCAAAGTTTGTCTGAATGTATCGTTCTCCTTTGCGTCTGTATATTCTTTGCCTGCCGTCAATTTGATTTAAGAGAATTCTGCACTCATCACTAAACAATACCTTACTCCATTGGTCCGCGTTCCAAAGTCGATGTTCCTGAGCAAAAGTTAACCTGTTTCTACGATGATTTACCTCGAGCCTTGGAGCCTTGGCGGGCACAAATGAACCCAAACTAGCTTCTTCGAACCTTCTTCGTACCGTACGCTCACTTACGGTTACACCCCGCACTGCTTCTAACTCATGTCGGGCTTGGACGGCTGTCAAACGGGGGTTCCTACGTACACGAAACCGAATGAAACGATCATCCCTACTCGAAGTGCGTCTTTTTCTGCCTTGTCCTGCTCTTCTAACATAAGTACCGGTTTCCCTGAACCGTTGGATACTGCGATGGATCGTTGAAACTGGTCGACGAAGATCTCTGGATATCACTCTGTAGGTTTGACCATTTCTTCGCAATTCGAGTGCCCTGGCAATTTTCGTTGGGGCTAAATCAGGCATAATTCAGTCCTCAACTCCAAAAAGATACGCGATTAAGAAAAATCTAACAAAAAACAGTATTTCAATGAAATGAAAAATCAAACTCAGAAGGAAGAAATACTCGAAGTTCGCTCCAGATAAGGTGTATTTGAATAAAATTAAAACAATTGCATAAATTCTTAATTTGAAAATATTTCTTAGTAAATTAAATGACGTATAAACCAGCCAGCAACCTTATATGATACTGATATCAAACCTTTATTTTATGTTCCGCTTATTATGCCGGTGTGTTTATTACTGATTTATAATTTTTTTGCTACGATTAAAAGAACATTTAGGTATATTTCGACTTATGTACTATGTCTAAACCCGCTTGATTGCTGATAAGTTACGTGTTAAATCCTAAGACCTAAGGCATAAGTTTTATACAATGTTCATATATTGGGTTACAATCTATACTATAATAAAGCAGTAACTTAGCGAAATCTGTACATGAAATATTTTTTAAAAACAATGACTGTAACGTATTATGTATACGATATAGACCCCAAAACAATAGTTATTAATTTTTTTGTCTGTTTGTCTGTTTGTCTGTTTGTCTGTTTGTCTGTACGCGTTTCACGCAAAAAGTAATGAACCGATTTCAACGAAATTTTGTGAACTGATAACTTATTACTCGGGTCAACATTTAGGATAACTTTTACTTTTGGAAAATCTTTGTTTCCCGCGGGAAATCGCAATAACTGGTTTTATCGAGTCCTCCTTAGGAACCCTCCGCTGGCTAAACCTAAAGACATACATCAAAACAATGTACTAAAAAATTGTAGATCTTGAAAAGGCCAACAGAAATATCTACAACAGTATATGTCTATCTCTCAAGGTACACTCGCAATACCTATTCTTATCTATACCTATAGCAAAACTAACATAGTTAAATCGATGTGCGCGTTTCACGCAAAAAGTACTGAACCGATTTCAATTAAATTTTGTATAGTGATAGCTTATCACTCGAGTCAACATTTAGGATACCTTTTACTACAGGCACATTTTTCGTTCCCGCGGGAAAACGCAATGACTGGTTCTATCGAGTCGTCCTTAGAAGTTTATATGGCTAACGCTGGCTGAACCTTAAGAGATAAATCAAAACAATGTACTAGAAAATTGTAGGTCTTAAAAAGTTCTACAGAAAAGTTCTCAACGGTATATGTCTATCTCCTAAAGTACACTCGCTATAACTATTTTTATTAAATGATATTACTGTTTTCTTATACGAGTACGTTATCTATCTATCTATACTATAATAAAGCAGTAACTTAGCGAAATCTGTACATGAAATATTTTTTAAAAACAATGACTGTAACGTATTATGTATACGATATAGACCCCAAAACAATAGTTATTAATTTTTTTGTCTGTTTGTCTGTTTGTCTTTTTGTCTGTTTGTCTGTTTGTCTGTTTGTCTGTTTGTCTGTACGCGTTTCACGCAAAAAGTAATGAACCGATTTCAACGAAATTTTGTGAACTGATAACTTATTACTCGGGTCAACATTTAGGATAACTTTTACTTTTGGAAAATCTTTGTTTCCCGCGGGAAATCGCAATAACTGGTTTTATCGAGTCCTCCTTAGGAACCCTCCGCTGGCTAAACCTAAAGACATACATCAAAACAATGTACTAAAAAATTGTAGATCTTGAAAAGGCCAACAGAAATATCTACAACAGTATATGTCTATCTCTCAAGGTACACTCGCAATACCTATTCTTATCTATACCTATAGCAAAACTAACATAGTTAAATCGATGTGCGCGTTTCACGCAAAAAGTACTGAACCGATTTCAATTAAATTTTGTATAGTGATAGCTTATCACTCGAGTCAACATTTAGGATACCTTTTACTACAGGCACATTTTTCGTTCCCGCGGGAAAACGCAATGACTGGTTCTATCGAGTCGTCCTTAGAAGTTTATATGGCTAACGCTGGCTGAACCTTAAGAGATAAATCAAAACAATGTACTAGAAAATTGTAGGTCTTAAAAAGTTATACAGGGAAGTTCGCAATATTATATGTCTATCACCTAAGGTACACTCGCAATTACTATTTTTATTCACTACTCGCGACTCACAGGCTGACTTACAATATCAACGTTTAGCTCAGTTCAGCAGTGAAGCGTAACCTAGGGACGAACCCGAGCGAAGCGAGGGTGAGTCGCTAGTAGGTAATATAAACTCTCCCACTTTGGTGGGCGATATACCATGCGGGTTGCTCCTGCAACTTCTCTGCTGTTGGGGCGTCGTGGTTGAGTCCTTAAGGGATTTTGCGACGCCCCATTAAGACTGGGGAGGTTCTGTTGGGTTTTAGTGGGTACTGGGTAGTACTGGCTTTTCTAGCCAGTGAGTCTCATATAACCACCTTTATGTGTACAGCTGGTATGCGTAAATGCATTTCCCAGCATTAAAAAAAAAGGTAACATAGACTCTAAAATAGCTATTATCAGATGAAATTTAAATGCATGTTGAAAGAAACATCTTGGGACGCTCAGTCCCGATATTACTCGTGTCACTATTTCTATTACTCAATATCACTCAAACTTCTCAAGCCTTTATAATAAGAATATAGAATATTATTCTATACGCCTTTAGACAATGGAAATTGAGAAGCTAAGAAAAGCAGGAGCATTTCCTTCAAGTTAAGTAATACATAATCATAATACTAAGAAAAAGCTTCCAACAGTTTTAAGTCCTTGGCGGTATCCGCATTACGGCATAAGTAAGGGACGCAGTTTCTCCAAAACTGATTAACAATTCATCAAAGGACATTTCAGAGCTGGATTAAAATGACAAAGGTATTAAAATCAATGGCCTTTACAATGTCATACACCTATAACAGTTTACCATCATCTATGTCGTCATGTTCGGAACTACGAGACTTGAAAGAGATGTTGATCAGGCGAACCTTCAAGGTATGTGGGTCTTAAATCAACATTTACAAGATAAAAGTTATGAAAAATATAATATGAAAAACAAACACGGGCGAATCTCCATGGAGCTGCTAGTTGCATTGAGAGTACCTATTAATATAGGTACCTAAGTCTAAATTTTGAACATCAAACGTGTTTAACCGACAGCATAATGGACAAGAATAATGTTTAATGTCGTAAAGTATTTTATTTGCTGTGTTTATTCTCGTGCATTATTAAAACATTCGTGATAAACGCTTCTACTGTGTTCGTGCAACTTCAACGTTAAGGGGCTAAGTTTTTGTTTAAGCCCCGTGGGAGATTTTTAATTGCTGACCTAACTTAATTTTTATTAGGCGCAAAATTTATGATATTACATAACATCTAACAACATGCTTATCTCGGACCACCATAGTTTTCAAAATTTAATAACTAAAAAGGTGGTTTGGATATATTATATTATATATTATGTACTATAAGATTATTAATATAGGATTATCGCTAAATGGCAATACCCAAAATTAAAGAAAATATCTAATTATTTTTACACGAGCAAGGACCCAAGTAAGTATCTGTAAGTTTATATTAAAAGCGTAAAGTTATTCACTTACTAATTAAACACAAAATCTGGAAAATTGCTTGATCTCTGAAGCTGGAATTGAGCAAGTTGTCTATAATTATAGCTTATAGGTAGGAAACGTCCGCTAAAAACAGATCTTGCGAGAGGGTCAAATCAAGGGCATCTAAATGCTACAGTAAGCTTATATAAATGTCCTATGTTTTTGCTCATAGAGTGAGCTTTTGTTGGTTACACATAGATCATGTATGTACGCGGACAAAGCCACGGGCAATGCTAGTTAGTATGTGAAGTTATTCTTAATCCGTTAATAACACACACTTATTAAAATATAGACATAAATAAATAGAGAAAAAAATTCTAAATTTTATTTAGATAGATTTAAGTAATATGTACACAAGTACAGTTCTCGCCCTCAGTTTAACTTAGTTGCAGTGCTCAATATCGTTAAGTTTCACGCATAAGCAAGAGCGGGTCCAAATGGCATATAAAAGTAACATTTTATTTTATTTATCGCATAAGAGCTCTCCACGGGCTAACAAAACGGACGCTACGAAGTCAACTATTTAATATTACTTGCGAATGTTTCAAGGCTTTTGTCTGTGTTTTTGGCTCACAAATATTTAGGTACCTACTTTGTACATAACTTGAATTATTTATATTACAAGTACAGTTTTCTAGGCAGAATTTTAGCGAGTTATGTTTGTCGTTCCATTAACCAATAAACGAATGGTATTTTTTTTATTTAAGACACAGAGCTTAGGAAAAAATTATGAGCTTTTATTTTTTATAAATAAAAAATATTCGTTGCTTATTCTTATTCACAATTTTTTTCTGTAAAATAGGGAAAAGACTATAAAATCAATGCCATCAAACTAAATAAGTAGGCACCTAGTACCTTTCTATTAAAATTTATAGAATTGGATGAATGTAGGTATCAAATACATAAACAAAAAATCTGTGTATTTAGGATTCAGGAAAATAAACGTTAGTAATTACAGAGTGTTTTCTTGATTAAAATGACTATTATCTTTGTCTAATTATATAAAACCTTACGAAGCTTCGCTATTCGCTTGAGATTTATCGTGTATATTAGTGATGGTACTTTAGCTGCAGTTACAGAACAGTTTCTAACTACCCAGCTTATGTCGTAATGTTTATCTGTAAGTCGTTGACCCAACAGCTTGCTCATAAAAAGCTGTAGTATTGAGCCGAGCTAAAGCATTTTTATGTGGGATGGTACATCGACAATAAATGACTGACATATCTATTGGGCATTTCACTCAAAACAGTAAAGTCGTTATAGTCTGAATAAATAAAAAACACACATTCACTCATAAACTGTCACAATAATAATAAATTACAATGTGATTTTAGTAGAATATGAAATAATAAGGAAGTTTTTTTACTTCTAATATCTATTGTTACTGCTGATCTGATAAAGCTGTCACATAGCCTATTCCATTATTCAAAACCATTAAGTCTAACACTACATTAGTTTGAGTGTTCAGACAATAACTGCATACTCTAAAACTCATTTCTCATGATAGTCATTCGACCAAATGTTCTGGTTACATGGAGTACTATGAAGAATGAATTTAGTTGTATATACTAGACTAGCGACTCACCCTCGCTTCGTTCGGGTTCGTTCCTAGGTTGCTTCCCAAAACAAAGATTATTTTTTGGTTTTAATTTTTTTCGTGGGACTCTATTTTTTCTAAAATAAAAGTAGCCTAAGTTACTCCTTATTATATCAGTTATCTGCCAGTGAAAGTCTCGTCAAAATTGGTTTAGCCGTTTCAGAGATTAGCCGAAACAAACAGACAGACAGACAAAAATTGTAAAAAATGTTGTTTTGGTATATGTACCGTGTATACATCCATAGGCATTTAGTAAAAAGTGGTTATTTTAATATTATAAACAGACACTCCAATTTTATTTACTTGTATAGATAAACATAATATATTAAGGCACAAACTAATCCCATGGGGTTTGGTGTAAAGTCATAAACATTTATAACGTTTATTTTCTACGTCAAGCTAAAGTTTTACCGCGCACGCTCGAGCTTCGGACCGTCAAAGTGAAGCTTCGTTTCACGGCGTCCGCACGCGATCCCGCCATACTTTTACGAAACTTGTACTTTACTTGTCATAAGAGAAAATGCCCTCGTGGTGGGACTATCTGCACTTTAACCGGCAGTACAATAATAAGAGAAACTTAGAAGAGGGATTATTCCAAATAGCATCACAAACTTGCAATATTTTGGTAAAAGTTAATAATACGAACAATATAAACTTAACGAGAAACAACAGGAGCGACGAGTATGGTTGCGCCGGGCCACCTCAGGGAAAAAGTTCAATGCAGATCTGCGTGCCGAAGTTTAGGAAAAACTCTATCACTTCGGGCTGCAATCCTGGATTGTCTGTAAGTAACACTCTCTTTTTAAAATAATCTTAAGAAATTTTTCAGTTTCAGACACTCAATTTTTCATTAACCGTTTATTTTCTTAGTTACCGTGTTGTTAAGCAATTTTAGATAAAGTTCTATTCAAATTTAAGTCTATAACATTTATTGTTATTAACATAATTACGTATATTATTTAGTAATCTTTTATTAATTTAGTTAATAAGCATTTTTTGAAAGTAAAAATTAAATACTTAATTATTTTGACCTATTGATAATTATCGCAAAGTTTCTATAACTAAACCATTATAGATGATTGTACATACATATGTTATCATATTATCTTACGTGATAGGTATTTGATATGAAAATACGCAAATTGTTAGGATTTTTTAAAGATAACAATAAAAAGCTAATTTATAAGTATTTCAAATTTTCAGTACTCATTCATAATGATAATGCATTGTGATATAGATATTTTTTCTGATAGCCTAAATTTATTTAAAAAGAAACTGTATTTAAATATTTAGATTATTTTTTTTCTTTTTTTTGTTTGTTGTACAACTTAAATGGCTCCTTATATACTCGTAACATAAAATTTAAATAAAATAAGTACTTCTATAAAAAGCTGTGCATACTTTTAAATTAAATTTATATAAAAATAGCGAAATATTATTATGTTAAATTAATGCTTTATGTAAATTTAGTTAGTAAGCCTTTATAGTAAATAAATAAATAATGCCAAAAGATTTATTAATTTATTAAATAGTATCTATCATAAATTGAAGTTTTACGCGCTGCACTGGAAAGGACTTTAAAATATGTTTCTTCAAAGTTAAGCTAAGCTTAAGCTGTCAAAGCTCCAGCGCATTATTAGATATCGACAAATATTTGGTACTGCTTTTAAAAATCGTAAGTAAGAAGAAAAGTAAAAAAAAAAATATTACGGATTTTTATTCTCTGCAAAAAAAGGCATAAAACTTTGGATAAATAGTCAAAATTTGAAATATAATATTAGTTCACATGAGACTCGCTCGTGACCATGATTGCTTTACAGCCTCGAACTGGTTTTTCGAACCAATAATCAAAATAAATCTGCGATAAAATTCTAAAAGAGTTCTATTCTATACTAGCGACTCACCCTCGCTTCGCTCGGGTTCGTCCCTAGGTACGTTTTAATTTTTTTGAGCGAAACCCTAATTCTTTTTCTAAAATAAGTAGCTTAAGTTACTTATAATATCAGCTATCTGCCAGTCAAAGTCCTGTTAAAATTGGTCCAGTCGTTTCGGAGATTAGCCGGAACAAATAGATAGACAGACAGACCGACAAAAGTTTTAAAAATTGTGTTTTTCTTATAAGTATCATATATAATTCCATATGCATTTAGTATAAAGCTGTTATTTTGACATTACAAACAGACACTTCAATTTTATTTATCTGTATAGATAACATTAGTAAAAGTAAATAATTTAAAACTTTTCATAATATGAATAAGTAGCAAAAGGAATGCTAAATCCTGACGAATGATGAAATTATTTTCATTCTTTAGTTTCCGGTTAGGTATTTTGTAATGTGGTGGAAGACCAATTTCCCAAAGTTAATCAACTTATACGCCAGTGAAATTCTCTTTTTTGATATTTATAAAAGTAATAGGATTAATACTTATCTTAATATATCTTTAGAATAGTTAGAATTTTTATTTTGATTTTTTAAATATATCCCACATCTATGAAACAACTAATACACCTCTACGCAACTATACCTATTATGTTTCAGATATGCATGTGTATATTGACCTCATTACCTTATTATACGGAGTTTTTATTGAATACTAGCGACTCGCCCTCGCTACGCTCGGGTTCGTCCCTAGTTACGTTTTAACGTTTAGTATAGATTTCTCAAAAATGAGATATTTTCCCGCAATAAAAATTATCCTATATATTGACCCGGATAACCAGCTATTATCATACCAAATTTTATCAAAATATATCCAGTGGATTTCCCGTGATGCGGTAACAGACAGACAGGCAGACAGACAAAAATTCTTAAAACTATAGATTCGGCCTCTGTATCGATAATAAAGTTTAATTCAATAAGATTTTCCAAAAAATATTTAATGTACAGATTCGGCTTAGTTACAATTTTAATACATGTATAGATTTGCTAAAAAAATGCTGATCATAATTCTAATAATAATTAAAATACTTAAAAATAACAATCTTTATAGGTAGGACATAGTTTTAACTGAAATCTTCATGACTGTACATAATATTTATATGTATATATAATCATGATGATTTTTACAAGTAATTTCTTATTAAGTCATTTTATTTTAAAATTTGTAGCCACAATAGTTTTATATTTTATTGTTCATATTAATTTCGTTCGTTCATCGAAAGGGTCAAATTATTTACCAAAATAATAAAGTTACATAAACAATCTTAGAAGCTATGCCAATAAAAAATGTAAGCAAAGGTATTTGGTCCTGCACGAATGCATTGAATTATAGGTATGAAAGTAAAATATTTTTCAATTATTGCATTAAAAATATATTGCAAGTTACTCAAAAAGTATATAAAATTTTTAGTTCGTCGTAAGTTTTTGTTTGTATTAAGAATCGATTAGTCAAGTATGACAACTTTCGTGTGCTCAAGACATATTATATTTTGGAAGCAAAATAAAGCTCTATTTGAACTTATAGCATTCAATATTAATTTTCTATGTCACACGAAAAGTAAATCTGTTGATTCTATAACAAAAAATTTCTCATGTTGTACTCCATAACAAAATTAAATTGTCATTAGCTATGTTAAATAAAATATTGAAGGTTTTTGTGACGGAAGTAAATTATGACTGTAAAAAAATGATTATTGAATTATTCATTAGATGATAATAATTATTATCAATCTATAAAATATTATCAATGTTGTGAGTTATAAAAAATAATAATTCCTTTTTACTTTGTTCTTCTGATTTTCATTTAAATTAAAGGCAAGCGATTCACCCTCGCTCCGCTCGAATTCGTCCCTCGTTACGTTTTAAGGGTTAGTATAGATTTCACGGAGATAACATATTTTCCCTTAGTAAAAAGTATCCTATATGTTGACCCAAATAACCAGCTAACATCATACTAAATTTCATCAAAATCCGCCTAGTGGTTTTGTCGTGATGCGTTCCCAGACAGACAGACACAAAAATTCTAAAAACTACAGATTCGGCGTCTGTATACATAATAATGACTATTTCAATTAGATTTTCCAAAAAATATCTTATGTACAGATTCGACTCAGAATTTTATTATATGTATAGAAAACGTTGTTTAAATTCAAACTTTACGTTGCTCGCTTTTCAGCATTTAAATTCAAACCCACTATTGTAAAGCCAAAGTAATATTTAATGAGCCAAAAACTTAAAATTGTGCATTAATCGGGCTCGCTGCTTCATTTTTTACGTTGTCTATAATATTCAGGGTATAAAACTTATAATTACAAAGCAATCGATGCGGTGTCGTGACTGATTGATGGTCGTAATTAGGATATTGACATATTTTTCGGTGATACGACGTAGAACAACTATTACTTTTATGAAAATCTGTTATAAAGCCCTGAGTTGATCACCGAACTCACGCAAACTATAGGTTAGTGGGCGAAAAGTTAACAAATATCGAGGTTCAATGTGACGATAAAAATCGTCTAGGCTTACCACTCTATGTCCTTGTCTTCCGTGTAAAAGATGCATTGCCGCGCGGCGTGAGTCCAGTCTACTTTGAATGGCCATCGGTAATAAACGATTTATCGCACACCGGATATATCGCCGAAGACGTGCGAAGCGAAGGCGAGCCCGCGTGGTGCATCTTGGTACTGGTGTGGTGGAGTTCAAATTTCTACAAGCTGATTCGATTCGAGGTGAATGACCTGCTTCGTATGATTTTGTTTTGTTTGTAACTTAGCGTGCCGCGGTGTGTTGCCTTTATATTGATTTTAAGTACAAAAGACATCGCTGCATACGCTGTGCCCTGTCGGCGACGGTCGACCTTGTTCCAATTATTTACCCATTAGCCGTGGCTTTGTGCTTGTTTTTCGGGAATGCCGTTAATTTTCGGCTATTACAAATCCAATTTTATCGGGCCAATGTAAATTAGCTTATGACTAAGAGTTACTGTTTCGTTCTACGAACATAATTATATACTTGCATGAAACATGATTCTTAGGAACTGTATTTATGCTGCAGCTGGTCTCGGAAATTACATCAATCAGGTAATACCCTATATACGTTATAATGAGATTAACTAATTATGTAAGTTGGAATGAGATTGCACTTAGTCGCATTGTATTATCAAAGAAGCGTTGCTACGAGTCATTAAATAATAATATTAACCAAATGTATCTATTATACAATTAGTCCAATTGCAAAAAGAAACTTTTACTAAACTATATCCTAGTCAATGGCACAGAGGTGCATTGTAAAGTTAAATTTGCTTTGCTCAAATTTAACAATAAGTACCTGGCGACCGAGCTTCGCTTGGAGTTCTTTTTTGTTATATTGTATTTTTTAGATTAAAAAAAAACTAGAAACTTGAATAAATACAAAAAAAAACAAAACTAAAAACTTTTTATCCGATCGAGATCGGAACTCGGACACCGATTGTTAATCTTGCACCTTGGTCGCTTGACCACGACACTTATGCCAAAGTGTAAGAAATTATCGACCACATTCTGCATGGAATAATGCCAAAAAAACCGCATGAAAACTCGAAAACGCCGCCAGATACCAAATTTCAGCGAAATCGTTAAAGCCGTTTCTGAGATCGCCGGTATAAATAAATAAATATACAAGAATTGCTAGTTTAAATATATTAGGTGTAAGCTGTTAGTAAATGCATTACGTAGGAATGATTTAACTAAAGTAAAGTACCAAGGTATTTTGAATCACTATTAAAGTTGACATAAGGGGTTAAAATCTCTTAACAACCTGTCTAAGTTCGTGGAAAATAGCTGATACGGCGGAGTTTGTCTAAGGTATAAGTTTTCACCTTATAGCAACTTAGCGTGTGATTTTTTTTAAACTAATAGAAAAAAGGAGCTTAAAATCATAAATAAATTAATTTATTTTGCACTAAAAACTATAAACCCTGAAAATTGTAATTTTTTTTGAATTTACAATAAAAATTTATTATATTCTAATACAAGCTCGTTGTCATGCTTTATGTTGACGACATTCCTTAAGTCTGTGCTGCTTCAGTGGGATAGATTACTACTTTTAATAACGATTACCAATTGTGAATATTGCAACAAATATGGGCATTTACATATAT
Source organism: Fabriciana adippe (assembly GCA_905404265.1). Lineage (NCBI taxonomy): Eukaryota > Metazoa > Arthropoda > Insecta > Lepidoptera > Nymphalidae > Fabriciana > Fabriciana adippe. The sequence goes on from FR989993.1 coordinate 4,295,686, forward strand.
AATAAATAAATAAAAATGAGGGTTTAATAATATATGTAGTCTAATTATTTTATCCAATAAAGAATACGTGTACAACGCTACATGACTTGCAAGCAAACGCATTCTGACAGCTCTGTGAGTCAGGCCGTAACCTACATTTCAAAGCTATGGGTGCTTAGTAACTTAGTCTTGGGCGGTTATTTAGTATCATGACCTAGTTTAAGTACCGTGTTCACGTATCTAACTTATTGCTACGAAATTCGTAGCCGTAGAACACCCGCTACGCGATAGCTACGCGAAGTCCATATACTGGCCACGGGCTATGTTTACGAAAGTATATTATATAGGTGTTTCGATATTGATTGTACAATGTTGTTGTTGAATTATGTATATACATATGTCCTCGACCTCGTCGACCTCGTCCTCCTACTTAGTAATACCAACATTTTTAAAAGAAGTTATGACACTTTACATAAATGTGTCTACTTACAAGTGTTTATCGCTATGAAATTCGTAGCGCTCCGTAGCGCCGTAGACATACGAACTACGCGGAAGTCAAACACTAATTGCTAGCAATTTTATAATGTATGTACTAACGACTCATACTTACGGTTTAATGTTTAGTATGGATTTCTCAGATATGAAATATTTTCCCGCAGTAAAAAGTATCCTATATGTTGACCCGAATAAACAGCTACCATCATACTAAATTTCATCAAAATCTGTCCAGTGGTTTTCTCGTGATGCGGTCACAGATAGACAGCCAGGCAGACAGACAGACAAAATTCTATAAATTATAGATTTGGCCTCTGTAACGATAATAATGACTCCTTCAATAAGATTTTCCAAAAAATATTTAATGTACAGATTCGACTCAGAATTTTATTTTATGTATAGATTATCATTATATTAAGTTGTTTATTATTCATTTACGTTTTTAATATAATTAATTAGCAAGCATGACATTCCAAAGTTTAGAAAAATACAGAAATTAATTGTTTATATAATAAGTTATTAGGAAGAATTATTGAAGTAGATCTACTACGTAACTTAATTGCCAAGAAACATTATCTCTACTTTGTTTATACTTTTACTCTTCGAAGTAAAAGTTAAACTTTCTTTAAAGCTTTCTATTTTAGACTAGCGGAACCGGAAGCTTTGCTCGCGATCAAACTACGAAAAAAAACGGAATTTCATGTAAATATTTACATGAAATAAAAAGTTCCATACAAAGTCCAAGGAATAAAAAGTTCCATACAAACTTTTATCTCCTATTTCACCCCCTTAGGGGTTGAATTTTGAAAAATCCTTCCTTAGTGGATGCCTTCATCATATGAGAAATACGTGTGCGAAATTTCAATTTCAATTTTCTACTCTTAAGGGTTGGGCCTGTGCGTTGATACATCAGTCAATCACTTTTGCCTTATATATATATATATATATATATATATATATATATATATATATATATATATATATATATATAAGGCAAAAGTGATTCTATATATATGATTAGTGATTATATATATGTATATGTGTGTGTGTAATTAGAATTAGAAAATAGCTTAATTAAATAGAATTAGGTAACATTAATGAATTGATTAATAAGAAAATACATGAAAACTGAGGTTTTAAAAATGTATTTTTTTTAAATAAATAAATTTGAAGACACGTAAAATTATTACTTTTATTAAATTGTTAAATTTTAGCCGTACATACATTAGTAATTCAAAATCTCTTTCAATATAATAGAACTACGAAGAAAAGACAACATAGACGAGTTGTCATTACCATTGTATGACGCATATTATTTATATTATGTACTACCAGAACCATGTAAATGATCTTTTATAGAACGTACGTTACTTATTTATTTATTTTCTATATACAAGCAAAGTACATTCTTCATTAAATTCCGTAGAATTGCTGAAGCTCCACGCTATAACATGTTACGCTTATTTTATTTTTTATAAGATTTCTTGCAAATGCTAACAGTTATAGGTTGGGTTCAAGGCTCGAGACCGCGCTGGGCGCGTTTCGTCTCTGATTAATAGTTTATTTTACGAATCCATTAGCCAAAGTGTTCAATTTAAGTCGTTTATAAGATTCTAGTTATATTTTAACAAGGATATTTTTGGGAAACTTATTAATAATCATGTTTTACATATTTTTATAGTTATATACTCGTATATCTTAACTTTTACAGACGACAGACCAGAAAAAAATCTTTCTATATTTTCTACTATGTATCAATTTTGTAAACTTGAGATTGGTAAAGTTTGTCTATAGCGAATATCATAGACTTTTGCTTTATTGAATTAGGCATGTATTAGCAAAATAAAATAAAATAAAAATACTAATATTATTTAAAGTAATTTTCAGTAAAAACTGTTAAGATCATTACATGTTAAAATGTTTTATACGATGATGATGATTTAAAAGTAGTTCACTATTCAATGATTTAAAATTTTCCTTTTTATTTCTAACTATAATAATAATTCTCCTGCATTCTAGAAATTTTCTGAATAAATAACATTATACCAAGGTGATGTGAGATAACTGTCGAAGAGATATAGGTTGTTTGTTCCGTTATTTTTCTAACGGAATAGCTCGAAGTATTAGAAAACATTGGTTCCAAGGAGTTTCTCATTTTATACGTTTCACACAATACTAAATTATATTATAAAGCAAAGTTCCTCGTAGTATATATATTTGAAAATTTCAAAATTAATCTATGCTATTTCATAATATAGATTTATTTTGGTTCTTTATGCAGTAGGAACATGAATAATATTTTAGAGTTCAATTTTTTTTCTCTAGTAGCTATTATGTGTTTCCAAAGCCATTATAGTCTGCAGCGATCAATTGTTTTAAGGTAATTGGTTATATTAGAAAATGAACTGAACTCAAAATATTTATACTACACCTGTGGGGGCCCTCATATTAATATGGGATCACCCTAGAAATGTAATGTATTCATTTAAATAAAGAATTATGATAATTGATTCACGAAGATATCGCATGACATACAGTCAAAAAAGTATATTTTTTTATCTTAGACTGAGACTAGCCAACTGCGCAGGAGAAAAAAATGAAACTTTTGTTTGCTAATAAAATATGATATCAATGCATAAAATATGTACCTAAACGTTTTATTATTAATTAATTATATTATGGTCCTCATTTGTTTTAACAGGATAATAATAAAAAGAATATAAACTATAATATTTTTATGACGAGATCAGTAAAACTATGACGCGATCAGACTAAATGAACATGTTGGCCTGTGGTTATAATTTATAACTTTCTTTGCAATAACGTGACTGCCATAAAAAGTTATGTAATATATATATATATATATATATATATATATATATATATATATATATATATATATATATAGACACATAATATAATAAAATTATAACTTAGCCGAATCTGTACATTAAATATTTTTTGGAAAATATTATTGAAATAGACATTATTATCGATACAGAGGCCGAATCTATAGTTTTTAGAATTTTTGTCTGTCTGTCTGTCTGTTACCGTATCACGGAAAAACCACTGGAGGGATTTTGATGAAATTTGTTATGCTAGCTGGTTATCTGGGTCAACATATAGGATACTTTTTACTGCGGAAAAATATCTCATCTCTGAGAAATCTATACTAAACTTTACAACGTAAGTAGGAACGAACCCGAGCGTAGCGAAGGTGAGTCGCTAGTCTATACATATTATAAAATTCTAAGCCGAATCTGTACATTAAATATTTTTTGGAAAATCTTATTGAAATAGACATTATTATCGATGCAGAGGCCGAATCTATAGTTTTTAGAATTTTTGTCTGTCTGTCTGTCTGTTACCGCATCACAAAAAAACCACTGGAGGGATTTTGATGAAATTTGGTATGATGATAGCTGGTTTTATTATATAATCTAACTGTTGTCCTTAAACAAGTAAAGGACCTATCAATTGTTTTTTGAAAAATCGAATTATCCTATAAAACTAATATAGAGAAGCGTCTATTGTAAAATCGCAATAAAAATTCAATATACAGCGTAATCAGCACATTCTAGTGCTTTCGATCTGTGGTTATTTTATTTTAATGCGTTCAGAATATTTTTAATATTTTTAATACTCGTACGGCTACAGTCATGAGATTCTGGATTAGAGTACCGGATCGAGCTAAAAGTTGTTTATCTGACCCAACGAATGATGAGAAAAAGGGGATACCTACACCTGGGTTTACACGTACTCTTCTACCTATAATACGGAATACCTGTCACTTACATGATTAACCTCAGTGGATTGGCTGCGGTAATCGAACGTCAGCGTCGTTCAGGAGGACTTATTTGTGAGTAAGCAAAATATGTAACTTTTTACCTGTCAATAAGAATATATTACGAAATTTAATAATAAGACAAATAAATTGTAGTTTGGAGGTTTAGTATTAATATATTTTTTTTCATTTTGAAACTTTTTAATACTTTCTGTTCTTTTTTTCAATTACGGTGCCTACTTCTATATTATTTTCTGTACATGGATTTGATTAACTTAATTTTCATGTTGTTAAAAATATGACCTTTAAACGTACCTATATTTCCATATTCAATGACACTGAGTCTACTGGCTAGTGGCTACAACTAGAAAAAATATATTAGAATTATTTATAATATGAAATGCCATGGAGGACGTATTAATATGCAGGTATGTTACAATCGTTTCCTTGACACAGCCTTGAGTTCTTTTATTACGTTACAAGTTCGCTCGCATAAATATGACTTGCTTGAATGTGATTAATGGTTTGTTTATTTAAATAAATATACTTTTATTGATAAGTTCTAGTCATTTATTTCAATTTTCTGCAAAAGAGTTTAAAAGTTCTTCAAAAAATCTTCTTCTTGGTTCCTATATGAACCAAATATTCAAGTTACTCAATGCTTATAATTGCTCGTTTAAATAATATATTTAAACGAGCAATTCTTGTATATTTATATCTTTATATCTTTATTTATTTATACCAGCGATCTCGGAAACGGCTCTAACGATTTCGCTGAAATTTGGTATGTGGGGGCTTTCGGGGGCGAAAAATCGCTCTAGATTAGTTTCATGTTTGGGAAAATGCGTGTTTTCGAGTTTTCATGCAGTTTTTTTTTTGCATTATTCTACGCAGAATATGCTCGATAATTTCTTACACTCAAATATAAGCATTGTGGTCCAGCGTCTAAGGTGCAAGATTAACAAATCAATAGGTGTGTCTGAGATCGAATCTCGATAGGATACAGAGTTTTACTTTTTTTTTGTATTTATTCAAATTTTTAGTTCTTTTTATCTATAAAATACGATATAACAAAAAAGAACTCCAAGCGAAGCTCGGTTACCAGGTATTTGACTTAAATTTAATAGAAAAATCACCAAATTTTTTAAAGATTTTCATTTTAAAGACCTTTTCAAAAATAGCCGACGCGTTTATAGTATAACTTTTTGATTTCATTTAATTTTAAATACAAGAAAACATTATTTTTTTTAACACAAAAATAATTATTTAAGGCTTATTGTGTACAGATATATTCCAAATATAAGAACCTACAGGTTGCTCTAAAGTGAGGACCGGAAAGGTTCTGATATGTTTCAATAAAGGTCAATATGTAATTTGGAAAAGGGCACAAAAACCTTTAAGAAAATCGTTTAACAGACACCACCTGATGTCATTCCCTTATGAAAAACGGTCGAAATTATAATATACTACAATAATACTACGATAAATATTATTTTATATTTTAAATACTTTGTCTAGTTTTAGTTGTATAGAGGTAAATTTCGAAGGGTTTTGGAATTGACACCATACTCCGAGGTGGGCAATTATAAAACAATATAACCTTTATAATATAAACTTTTATATCTGTACTTATATTAACGTTACATCTCAAGGGTAATCAAAAAAAATACTGAAAAAAAAACAACCTCCAGTGGTGGAATAACTACTTTTCAAATACTATTTTTTAAATCATGTACTTATTTAGTTAAAAAATAATTTACTGTAAGATCTCCTATTCAATTGTTAATTTATGGTTTAATCATCATATGGGCGGTATAATTAAACTTTTAGTGAATCACAAACATTAGTAAAAAAAACTTCTAAAAATAGCAAAACACCCAGATTAAATGCTTAATTATTGAATACGCATCTTTGACCTATCAATTATCATAAATAATTTAAAATTTTATGAATGATCCAACTAATACTATTAATATTATAAATGCGAAAGTTTGAGAGGATGTATGGGTGTCTGGATATATAGATTTATACATGTTTGATGAAGACAGATTTGGTTTTGTTTCTCTAGAGGCGAAGCCGAGCGAAGCGAGGGTGACTCGCTAATTTAAAATATCTAATTTAAATTTTACCTAAAAGTACGAGTATTTAAACGATGTTCGGAATAGAGTTGACATTATATAATTAAAGCTTAGCTATGATAGCAAGCATATTACAACAAATATCAAGCAATAAACTTTGAAGGACAAATGTACGTATAATAACGGTAGATGACTCATTTTCAATGGTCCCAATGAATACTGTTAGTGTCCTTTCGATATAACGTTTAAAACAAATTAGATACCATTTGGATTACTTTTATTTATTATTAGAATATTCAAATTTCAGCATTTTCTTAAAATCGGTGTGAGAAAATCCTTAAGATCTAGCCTGTTTAATTAAAAAAATAATCAATAAGGCAACAATATTGCGTAACATAGGCAACACAATAAAATCAACAATTTAAAATCGAACCATCATTCTTTTTGAAGTTGATTATACTTTTTTACTATTACATATAGTTTCATATCTCGTGATCCACGTACACGTGAAATATTTACCCTTTATTGATATCTCCTCGAAAATTTCCTTAAGAGAGAACACGAAGCAATTGACCTTTGGTCTTTGGAGCTTTCACATCACGTTTAATGTACGAGTACTTTAAGCATTGCAATATTTTAAATTACTTCTTAATAAGACTAGATTAAAAGTAACTTTAATTCCATAGCTTTTTTATATAAGTAATTTAGGCTTGACATTTAAGAGAACTAAGTTTTATTCTTTGTACAACAAGTAACAAAGTGTAGGTAAATCGTTAGATTCGTGATTCGTATAGCGTTATATTGAAAGGAAGATAAGTGGGTTACCTTTAAAGCGGCCAAGGCTTTATGACCAACCCCTTTACTATCGCCGTAATACTGTTCTATATAAGAGATAATTGTTAGTACTTAGCCTAAGTAGTTTCAGTGTTTAATGTTCTAGTACATAAAGGGCAAGCTTTTATTTCTACACGGGCTTTCAATTTTAATAAGCCTTTTTCGATTTGGTGTATTGCTTCCAAATAGTATCGTCGGTAAGCAAAGTTATATTCAATACATGTGAGTGCAATCAAATAATTTATGTATATTGAATAGACTATCATATATACAGATAAATAAAATTGAAGTGTCTGTTTGTTTTTACTAAATGCATATGGAATCATATACGGTATTTATAAGAAAAACACAATTTTTTAAATTTTTGTCTGTCTATCTGTATGTCTGTCTGTCCGTCTGTTTGTTCCGGCTAATCTTCGAAACGGCTGGGGCGATTTTGACGGGACTTTCACTGGCAGGTAGTTGATGTTATAAGGAGTAACTCAGGCTACTTTTATTTCAGTAAAATAATTAGGGTTCCACTCAAAAAAATTAAAATGTACCTAGGGACAAACCCAAGCAAAGCGAGGGTGAGTCGCTAGTTTTATAATAATTCTTACTTTGTAACCAATATATTACAGTTAGATGCCTCTCTTCGTCTGAAGTATTTTTATAGGGACAATAAGCGATCGTTGGAACACGCCAAATAAATAATAATAAAAAGTGTTTCAAAAGTAAAGTATTAACAATAACAGTGCGCCGAAATCGAGGATTTGTTGACTAATAAGACCTTTATTACTATTTTCTTTATAACCTAAATAATATCTTTAGTCTTATAACTTATTGTAATGACATTATATTACCATACATAAAATGTTTTCAAAACTTTTAAACGTCGTAGCTTAATAAAAAAACAATTTCTTTAGAACCCTTTTTATTTACCAGCACGCTAAGACGTTATCAAGTATTTCAAACTCGGCTCATTATATTTACGGCTTTTAGAAACAATGTTTAATCTCCGTACTAAAGCTCTTGTGATGTATTTTTTCACTTTACTTTAAGTAGACTTTCTCTATTCCTAATATAATACTACCACTTTGTATCTGCATTTTTTGAACAGTGCTATCTATTGATAAGTTTAGATATAACGTTATATTAAAATTAAATGGTTATTCCACTGCAATATATTAACGAAATAGAATATACGCTGTACTAGCGAGTTAGCAACTCACCCTCACTCGGGTTCGTCCCTTATTTTAACGTTTAGTATAAATTTCTCAGAAATGAGATATTTTATCCTATATGTTGATACTGGATACCCAGCTATCATCATACCAAATTTCATTAAAATCTGTCCAGTGGTTTTCTCGTGATGCTGTCACAGACAGACAGACAAAAATTCTAAAAACTATAGATTTGGCCTCTGTATCGATACTAATGACTATTTCAATAAAATTTTCAAAAAAATATTTAATGTACAGATTCTACTCAGAATTTTATTATACCTATGTAGGTATAGATAAGTATAATATTATCTATTTGTGTGCCAAGTTTCATCTATGTAAATCCGTTCAACGCCGCGTGTCTCCGATAGACACATCTTCACAAACTTTCACATCGCACTAATATTATAAATGTCAAGGGTTATGAGTGATTATGTTTATTTATTAATTTACTAGCAGAACCCGCGGCTTCACTCGCGCTATAACTACACGAAAATCTCTAAAAGGGTAGGTTTCATACAAACTTTCATCCCCTATTTTATCCCCTTATGGGATGAATTCCGAAAAATGCTAAAACGTCTTTATTTAATTGTATTGAAGAGCATTAATACCAAGTTTCAAGTAGTAAATAAATATTTTTTTGGGTTGTATTTTAACGTGTTTTCCCTTGGGAATGAGATAATTTTCCGCGGTAAGTAGCCTACGTCACTCTCCAGCTTTCCAACTATCTTCACACAAAAAATCACGCCAATTCGTCACTCTGTTTCGACGTGAAAGAAGGACAGACAAACAAAGAAACAAAAATACTTTCATAATAATAATATTAAGCATGGATTTCAAGTAAACAATTATTTTAGGCGTAAGCCGTGAAACGGATTTGGATAACCATAACCAGCACACTTATAGAATATTTATTTGATTCAATCTTGTTAATGACTTCATTGCTAGAATATTTATTTAGCAGTTTAATGTTTAATGTGAGCAGATGCACTCCCTGGAAATGCTGTTTTACGCGACGAAGCCGAGGCAGTAGCTAGTTTTTATTATAAAAAATATCATTGTTTTTTATTCTAATCCAATAACATTTTTAGATGTTAAATAAAACGTAGTATCTTAATGTATGATATGATTTATAAATCATTGTAAAATCAATTTAATTTTTTACCTATTCACAAATAAATGTAACATTTTTAATTTGGAAAGCTTTTTAGACTTTGATTTTGACGTGTTTGTTTATGTTATCTAGTACAAAGAAAAACATCTTTATTGTCTATACACAATGGAGTTGATCCAGTGACATCCGGCGTAGATAGTGTCAGTAAGATGCTTTGGGTTATAAGACTTGTTATATTCAATATTCGCGATAGTATAAATAGTATTTATTGATCTGAAATAAGCCCTTCAACTAAGCTCAAGCTTTTAACTTACAAACGATCAAACTTATAGATATGAGCATTTTTTAACATTAAAAATAATATACAATAATTTTAAAAGCCGTTAAGTAAATTATAATCGATTTTTTTAAAAGCATTGCTTTTGAAATTTCACTGTACACAAGAAGTTCAATTTCCCCATTGTCGTGAAATATTGTTTACTATCAATACCTGTGGCTTGCACGTGGCTGACTCGTGATCGTCTATCGAGCCTTCGCACGCGACTTGTCTCATTGTACACAGCGATTGAATCATAGATTGAAACGTTGATAGTCGGTTGACATTCAAACAAACATATTGTGACTGAGTAAACTCCCATTCTACATAAGTGATAGTGCGCTACGATCGTTTCGACCTTCATTTATTATGAAGTATTGTGTAAAATAAATGTAGATAAAAAAATTACCACAGTAACTACGATTTGACTACGATTAGAGATAGCGTACATTTTAAACGTAGCGAACATTTTAAACGTGAGTGCAGTGATAGTAAATCTTTAATTATTTACAAATTTAAAACAATTTACTATACATTTTATTCGTTTAAGACTATTATTAAAATAAATCAAGATTTAATCTAGCTCAGCCATAATACCTATGATCCTGTTCATCCTTCAAATATTATTTATCGTAATATACCTACTCATATTCTACCGTTTAACGAGATCCGTTTCATGTTCTAATAAACATTACCCAGTTCATAAATTAAGAGTGTCTATATGGCAATTTTATACCTAGACATCGTTATTTATCTCAGAATCTGTGAAAATTACCACTTTGATATTTAAGGAAATGATACTTCGGATTTTTGTCTTGAATTGCCAAATTTGAAAACACGATTCGTAAAAATTTTCTAGATAATACATTTTTTTGAAAAATACAAGTTTTGCATACATAGTGCTATTTATTTCAGAAACAGCTTACTACTTTTGTAGGGATTTTATTTTGTCAGGAAGCCTAAAAGTATTTCTTCAATTACCAAATTTCTTTTTCGATTGGTTGTTTAACCAATTTATAGTGAATTGAAAAAAAATACGTTGAGCATCTATCGCTCTATACTTCTCTCTCACGATAGAACATCTTATCATCCCGCTTCTCCGAATCCGATTCGTAGCGGTCTCATGGGGTACTCTTAACATACAGTATCTCATATGTACAAATATGCAGTTTTACTTCGAATAATTTGAAACTTTGATCGGACCGCAGACCCAGACATATTACGAAAACTGCACAGTGTATATTTTTAAAATCCTAGATCACGTCTGCGCGGCCAAAGAGATGAGCCCTATGATTTACCGGTTCCTGACGATGATTTATTGGTATCGGATACAAACACGTTTTATACTTATATGAACTGTGTAATACTACATTCTTATGTAATCTTGTTTCCATTTTTTTCACAGCTTTTTCGTTTTTGTATTTTTATTACTAGCTATTTAAATGTAATTTTTATAGGTAAGAATATAGATTACACATAAAAATTTGACAAAATCTATACATCTAATAAAATTGTAACGTAGCCGAATCTGTATATTAAATATTTTTTGGAAAATCTTATATTAGACTTTATTATCGATACAGAAGCCAAATTTATAGTTTTTACAATTTTTGTCTGTCTCTCTGTCTATTTGTTATCGCATCATTGAAAAACTACTGGAGGGATTTTGATGAAATTTGGTATGATGATAGCTGGTTATCCAGGTCAACATATAGGATATTTTTTATTGCGGGAAAATAATCTCATCTCTGAGCTAAACGTTAAAACGTAACTATGAACGAACCCGAGCGGAGCGAGGGTGAGTTGGTAGTAAAAAATATATACCTACCTACTTCAAAGTTCTGAGAAACTATAGTTGCTATTTTCGACGACATAGCGGAGAGCGTAACGGCGTATATGATGTGACGTATGTATATGACCTTCAAAAAACAATTACGCACCATTAATTCGTTACGCTATGATACTTATGTATAAAAAGTATTGGAATATAACGTAATTGCCGTCATAAGCAGGACTCTAATCATAAAATGTTCAACATTTTACGCGCCTATAACATAAAGTCACGCAATTTTACGATTGCCTTAATTATTTTAGCAATTTTATTCAGGTTTATGTAAAAACCAATTTCTAGACGTATCGCAGCAGCTAACTAAACAAACGAACAGGTAATTTGATAATAAGATCTAAAGTCTAAACGAATGTTTTCTTTTCAATTATTTTCCAATTTGTTACATAGAACCAAGAAATCGATTACTGAAAGTAGTCTAAATAATGTATATGTCAATCTCACAAGTAACATCTATACATATAATAAAATTGTAACTAAGCCAAATCTGTACATTAAATATTTTTTTGGAAAATCTTATTGAAATAGACATTATTATCGATACAGAGGCCGAATCTATAGTTTTTAGAATTTTTGTCTGTCTGTCTGTCTGTCTGTCTGTCTGTTACCGCATCACGAAAAAACCACTGGACAGATTTTGATGAAATTTGATAAGATGGTAGCTGGTTATCCGGGTCAACATATAGGATACTTTTTACTTCGGGAAAATATCTCATCTCTGAGCTTTACGCTAAAACGTAACTAGGGACGAACCCGAGCGAAGCGAGGTGAGTTGCTAGTGCTATATATGTAAATACATACACATATGTAGAGAAAATAAAGAAAGGCTTAGGCATCTTTAGACATATTTATGAAAAAGATAAAAGGCTTCATATATTTCACTTGTGAATATAAATGGGTTCTCGAAATAATAATAAGAATAAAGAACACTATCAAAAAACGATTAATGAATATATTATTAGCATGTTTATTTATTTCTTGCTAAGTTTTATGTCCATTTTAAGATCATATTTAATATTATGATATTATTTACGTACTATTTAGTACGTAACTATTAAAGCTTGGTATTAGGTTTAATTATTTTAATATATACATACAAATATAACGTTAATGATATTAAACATGAAACCTCATATTTTTAGGAATATACTCTACTTTTTATATTTCTATGTTTATGTAAATTTTATTATATACATAGGTATTAAATACATATTATGTAAGTATAGGAAAGATGCCATGAACAGGACATTTTTTTAGTGTAAGATTTTGAACAATAGATAAGGTATAATAAAAAAGCTTTTATAAATAACTTAACTATATCTATTCATCTTTCAAAATATAAACTAAAATTATAATATAATATTATAACTAATTATAATAATTTTATTTATTTATTGAACCACCAATAATCTTTACCTATATAAATGCTAATTTTTAAAATATTTGAAGAAATGGTCATATAATTTTAAAAATCCATCCAACACAATAATTCTTATAGATGCTCTATTCTTTACTTTGCTAAAATTGCTCAAAATTGTAACATGTAATAAAATGTAGAATATCTGTCATTAAATACATTTTGTACGTAAATGTTATCGCGATTTTCTATACATATTATAAAATTGTAACCAAGCCGAATCTGTACATTAAATATTTTTTTGGAAAATCTTATTGAAATAGATATTATTATCGATACAGAGGCCGAATCTACAGGTTTTAGAATTTTTGTCTGTCTGTCTGTCTGTCTGTTACCGCATCACTGAAAAAACACTGCACAGATTTTGATGAAATTTGGTATGATGATAGCTGGACATCTGGGTCAACATATAGGATACTTTTTACTGCGGGAAAATATCTCATCTCTAAGCTAAACATTAAATCATTACTAGGGACGAACCCGAGCGGAGCGAGGGTGAGTTGCTAGTCAATTATAAAAGAACAAATTGTTCGTATTTAATTACAATTGTATAACAGGTATTGTGTTTTCTTAACTTTTGATGTAATCAAAACATTTTGATTGCTAATATTTTTTTATATTCAGAATACACTTTAGACTCGATGATGAAAGCTTTGAAATGCAATGGTTTTAAATTAGATCACAGTTTCTTACATTGAAATACTTTATCTTTATATCTATACAGATAAATAAAATTGAAGTATCTGTTTGTAATGTCAAAATAACAGTACATATACCAAAACAACATTTTTTACAATTTTAGTCTGTCTGTCTGTTTGTTCCGGCCAATCTCTGAAACGGCTGGACCAATTTTAACGGAACTCTCACTGTCAGATAGCTTATATTATAAGCAGTAACTTAGGCTACTTTTATTTTAGAAAGAAAATTAAGGTTTCGCTCAAAAAAATTAAAACCTACCTAGGGACGAACCCAAGCTTCGAGCGAGAGTCGCTAGTAAATATTATAAAACATGAGTCGGAAAGTTCTGGTAAAATATGATAAAATTTTCATTTAATAAAAGGAATTTCATAGAGCTTATCTCTCATAAGCTTTATGATAAGATCCAGAATTTCATAGAGCTTATAATAGTACTTACATACATAGATTATATTGAAATATAGTTTTGAATCGTATCGTATCATATTATATTGTATCTAATAAAAAGTTAGCCAGACGTGACTCGTAATCACGGGAAGAAGGGTTGTCCTTTCTTTTTTACGCTTAGTAGTCTCGGAGATAAAGTGAGCGTAATTCTCTTGCTTTTTGCAATTTTCTTTTCTCTACAAAATCAACCCTTAAAATGAGAATTCATTTATTTAAACAATACATAGCGATGTATTGTTTAAATAAATTAATTCTATTTAATTTAAATTTAAAAAGTAAAAGATATAGAGTAAATAGAGAGGGCTCTAGTCTTTGAGACCTTATAACTCTACATTCTTAATTACGTAACGAATGTTACAAATACATATTATGTCAATATTAAGTTTTCTGCCCAGTTCATTCGGATACACATGGTATGGACCAAATCAATAAATGTAAGACTTCTCCTAACATTTTTATTGTCTTAACGAATAAAGGACACTGTGTACCGGGGTTAATATCCTCTTTGATTTTTTACGAACGATTTTATTTATACAGTTTTGCGGTCATCACCCCACCGCTATTTATCGAGATCGGGGCTTGTTTACTTAGACATCACTCATTCTATCTATTTGTTACTTTGCTTTACCTGAGACGTTTGCGGTAAATATTTTCGTATTACGTTTGATATAAAATATCTGACAATCAAATAAAATTACAAGCAAGTAATGTTTGATTAGACATGTTTTACAATTTTACAGTATTATTATGAAAAAAAAAAACAATTTACCGTACTAGTATATACATATGTTACTGCTAATATTTCTGTCAAATCATAATAATTTCTGTCCGTAAGAGATTGCTTATAGCAAAAATTAAAGAGTGCGTGTATGAATGTGTACACGCGCAAGAAGTAAAACTTCTGTAGGTTATCGGTACTCTTTATGAAATTTAATTTATGTTTTAAATAATTAGGATAGGTGAGATACTAAAAAAATAATTAAATGATGCATATTAGGCACAATCGTATATTTATAGAATATCATTTAAGGAAAGAATATAATATTATATATCATTTGATAGACAATAAAAGCGCAAATAAAGTTGTTTATTATAATAATAGCATTATTTCACATTGAAAAAAGTTGATCAATGATTACTTAACATTTAGTTACTAACGCTACAATGCTCTATGTGCCTAATACGACACATATATTCTAATAAAAAGAGATTACACTATACCTACCCACATATATGTACAGTACCATATCTGAATGGTGCAGTATACAATTGTCAAAGAGCAAGTACAACCACTTACTTTATAAAAGCTTACAAAAGCTTTAGAATTTAGTATGTAGCTTTAAAGATATTAAAGCGTGATTCACAGCCCAATGGCTGTAAGTAAACACAGCATGTTATAAAAATTTTCAAACAAAGTTGCTTCTTTAAAACTACGCAATAGATTTTGATGCGGTTTTTTAATAGATAGAGTGATTCAAGAGGAAGATATGTATAATACATGCATAATATAGTAGAGAAACATTGATAATTATAGAGGTTTCTAATGTGATGCCGTAAATACATTTTTTTGAGCTTACATTGCAATCGCTGGCTGAACCCTAAGAGATACATCAAAATAATGTACTACAGTATTGTACATCTTAAAAAAGTCTACAAAACAGTCCGCGATGGCATATGTCTACTTCTTAAGGATAACATACTATATCCATTGGACTATATCCAAGCAAGGGACGAACCCGAGCGAAGCGAGGGTGAGTCGCTAGTGGATATATAATTATTATTTATTAATAGCTTGAGAGTTCGAAAGATTACTTTTAGAGGCATAAAAACTCATAAATGCACCATTTTATAATAATAGATTAGTTATATACGTAGAATTAGAATCTGAATTATCGTCTCATAAAATTTAAAAAGTAAAAGAAATAGAGTAAATAGAGATACAACCATGTATAATATCTTCTACACAAATAGCTAATGTCAGGGAGATTGGCCGCCATGACTGTGTCAATTTTTATTTGTCATCCATGGTGTCAATCAAGGGGATATTGTTAGTTCCAATCATGGATGACAAGTTCCAATAAAATATACCTATATCAAACCTTTTTTTTTCTCGTAATTTTTATATAAGGTACAGTCACTAACGACCATACGTAGCAAAAATGTATTTCACATAATAGCACACCTACATGCTTAAAGTAATTACCATTAACGCTAGAATGTTCGAAATGCTAGAGCTAAAAGTTCCAGACGTTGGACTTTATACAAAATATAAGTTGAAAGTGACCTTATACTTAATAAAAGACTATTGTAGACTGTAGAGTCAAACAGGAAAGTGGATAAATAGATAGGCACGAGATTCTTAATATATTACTTTTATAAACATGGTATAGCATGCGTTATATTAGGTCCTTACATATGAAATTATCGTTTTATATGGAAAAGGCAAAACGAAAAAAAGAAATGAAATTATATATTGAATCAACAAAGTATATACCATTGTTATCTATGCACTTTTGCTATTTTATAGGTAGTTCATTTATTCGTTTGCTGAAAAAATTGTGGGATCGAGAATCAAAAAAAAGTCGCTGAAGGCGATTTTGACTACCTCGTTGGAATTTTTTTTTTCCTTGCAAGAAATTTTGCAAATTCTGAAAAAAGTGATTATCTGGGGAGTATGATGGGTGTCAGAGACATTCCAATCACAGTTCCTCTAATTTAGCGACCGTCTCTTGTGCAGTGTGTGGTCTAGCGTTGTCCTGAAGCAACAGTAGGCTAAAGGGATTGACCAGTCTCGGTTATTTAACGGCTAGCTTTTCCATCATAGTGTGCAATTGTTGACAATACATATCTATTGTAATCGTCTAGCCAGATCTTAGGAAGTTGAAACCAGCACTGGGTCCACCAGACACTTACCAGTACCTTTTTTTGAGTCAACTTTCGCTTGGGGCAGGATTTGGCTGGTTCTCCAGCATTCAACCATTGTGATGAGCGTTTCTGATTATCGTACAGGATCCATTTTTCATCACACGTAACGATACTAAATACAAAATCTCCTCGTTATTGTGACGGTTGAGTAATGTAACGCAGCACTCGACGCGTGTTTGTTGGTGTGCATCACTCAATTCATGCGGTACCAATTTTTTGAACTTTTTCACTTTTCCAATTTGTTTCAAATAAATTTAAATTGTTTTATCACTCACACCGAAGCTTGCCGCTAACTGTGACGTGATTTGCGATGGATTCGCTTCAACGATCACTTTTGATTCTTCATTGTCAATTAGGGTCTCCGGCCGTCCACGGGATTTGTTTTGTAGTTTAATATTTTCAGAACGAAAACGTCGGTATCATAATTACCGCGTTTTCTTTTACCGTAGCTTCCCCGTACACACCATTAATCTTTCGAGCTGTTTCAGCAGCGATGGTACCACGGTGGAACTCGAATTCGTAAATAACGCGATATTTTAAGATTTCTATAATATTGTGAATATAACTATGTCAAAGAAAAATCAAACGGCGCGAAAAAAATGAATTACTAAATTCGAAACATAAATACACAAGCCTAAATGTTACTACTATTATTAATGCGAAAGTTTGTGAGGATGAATGGGCCTTATTTGACTGGACTAGTTGAGGTTAAATGATATTCTAAAAATATATGATTGTAATATGCCTAATTTAATTATTCTATTAAGAGAATTGTGAAGCTCTAAATTTTCATACAAAAACCGATAACATTTTTCCCTCCACAAACACAGCATATTTTTCATAATTTTTGAAAATGTTGCAGACATAATGAAAAACTAGGTCTGTAAGTTTTTATTTTAAAGAAATATTGAGTACGATAGAAGTAATTAGCATCTAAATATCTATATATTTGATTTAACAACTTCCTCGAGCATTTTTTTTTATTAAACTAAACCGAATTACTAAAACAGAAAAACATATAGACCTACATTAAGGTGTACTGAATCTAATGAGACTAAAATTGTCTCCTTTCATAAATGTTTAAGGGGGAGAAAACGTTATCGCCCGAAACAATATTTCAAAAAGGTAATGTAGGTAATCATCTCTAAGACTTACAACTCTCTCTATCGCACCATACAGGTTGGCAAAGCGAGCGGTATGAAACAGATAGAATTCTATTAAAAACCTACTCGTGCCGCGCATCGGCGCTTCACAATCCTGCTAATTAATTTATCATTCCTTTTACAAACAGAGAGTTGTTACATACGGGATCAAATCTTTAATCTTTAGCTATTTTTGTTCTGTTACGCCAAAGAAGTATAACTTCTTACGTGCGTACATAAGTACCTACACACACACGTTTTTTTATTTTCGTGGTAAAACAAACCGTATATGAAAACCGATTCGGTAAAACCGTAAAAGTGTGAAACCGCTCTGACCGACACAAAAATAATGTCACATGGAGTAAATAGAAACCATATTATTTAATATTATTTTTATAGTCAAACATAAAGTTCGAGTTGGGAAACATGTTTTTAGAGGTATTATTTGGAGCTTTATTATCCATCAATTTTGACCACGGCTATACATGCTATTTGTCTAATTTGTTATTAAACTAGTAGTCATAGCGACGGTCGAGCGACAAACCGTTTTGCCCCACTAATGTTTACAGCCTTCGCATACAATTCGTAGTATAATTTTTATACTTAGGGTGAACATATGTAATTATAGTAAAAAATGATTCCGTATATTTACTTACATATTAGCAAGTTCTCTACAAAACGTATAATCTAAACCTATCGTGAATGCCTTTTCAGAGTCATTTTATGAAAAACAACCTCTAAGGTTTAGTATGGATATACTCTATATGAATAAAGCTATCATTTTTATGTTTTTCCTTTTAAGTTTACAACCTTGAAGTATAATACAAATCTAAAACAAAATACCTTAGTGTGTCCGAAATTTGATTGATGGCACACTTACATCAAAGAATGGAACCTGTCACAATGGTTTAAGGAACAACAAAATACTAAACTCACAATGAATAGCCCTGATGATATTTGACTAACAATGCCTTGTTTAACTTTACAAACAGATAGACTAGTAGTGTTTTGTTAATAGTATTTCATTTGTTGGAAATGTATATGATTTTCGCATTATATATTCATATACTATCAGGGTAGATAAATTACACAGATAAAAATAACATCAGAGACAACTCACTACGTTTTTAGCTTTCTCCGGTACAAAGAATTGCGTTTTCCAACTGATACCTTCGATAGGTGGATTCTAATTTCTCTTTATAACGCTTTATAATCAAATAGGTAATATCCTGCTGAGTCAAAGAATAAATTTATAAGACGAATCTAACGACGTATAGTAAATAAATCGGCTAAGCTGATTAATATTTACGAGCGAACATAGGATCAGACAAACATACATACATATGTTCATACATACATATATCATGTCCTCCTGGCCGATTTTGGATCTGGATCTGCGACCCTACATGCTAGCCACTAGACCACCGAGATAGTTAGTTAAACATACATACGTACGTACATACAGGTGAATACATAAACTTCCTTTGGGCTTCGCCGCAATCGGGTAACAAACAAAATTCCACATTTACATTATTTATAATATTAAGTAATTCTCATATCACTTCAAATCAGTTTAATGTATTTTTTTTAATGAAGCATAAAGCTTCGTTGTTTTTGAAACAAATATTAAAGTCATTTATGTGAAAGCGCTAGATAGAAGCTGAGCTTTTTGATTGACATTACCAATGTCCTATATAATAAAGATATAATATTATATACCTAATATTGAAGTCGATGTTGTCCATGTCCATGGGCAGTGATAGCCCAGTGGTAACACGCTCGCTTGGGAAACCGAGTGAAGCGGGTTCAAATTCCGGGTCTCGCACCGCTGATATTTTCATGTGCGAATCATTTCCAACATGATGACCACTTGTCTTACGGTGAAGGAAAACATCGTGAAACATGGCCTGATCCCTCTCGTACTGAAGGGAGGCTCGTGCCCAGCAGTGGGACGTTAAAAAGGGCTGAATATATACATACATACATTGAAGTCCATTCCCAGGTGATACGTGATTATTATTATAACTCAGTTTTATATTTCAATAATGGAAAATAAAGAAAATTGACACGTTAATTTACGTTACACGTTATACCAAATATATGTTTCTACATAGTTATTTGATTCTTTTATATAGAAATTTAGTGCTTGTAGCGGTGTGAAGGTGTGAAGGTGAAGCGGTGAGACCATGTGTCCGATTCGTGCTTTAGTTAATGTAATATGTTTCAAGAAGACAATTTGGTACGTAGTTCATTTATATTTGAGTTTTGATTTAAAAAATAAGCTATACAGTATCTAAGTAATATATTAAGTATTCGTGTATATTCTTTCGCTCTACAACTTATATATTAATCTTACGATAATCGGGAGGATTTTAAATATTATTTATATTATTATTGTTTTATTAATCTATTTAATTAATCGGAAGATTAAATAACTTTAGTAAGTTTATTTCGTAGGATAAATATTTTTATATAATAAATTAATAGCTTAAAAGGAAAAAAATATTTTTATGATGCATGGTGATGAAAATCAATGCTATCGATAAAAAACAGTTCGTTTTTTTTTAATTTCAATAGGTTAATTCTCTTCATATGTTTTCCTTAAATGTTATGGTCGAATTTCAACCACTAGTACACTTTTGTTTTTTTTTTTAATATTATTATTTTATTGAACAAACAGTGTATTTAACTTAAAATTTCTATTTTCGGGAAAGATTTGAGTTTTAATACCTCTTATCACAACAACTTAAACTTCACTTTCGCTTTGTAATAAGGTAATGAGGTTTTTGTTACAATTCATTAGGAGGTTTTTATGGAAACTGAATGATCAAAAACCGAATTTAGAAGTGTAACAAAGGTAACAAAGGAGTAAAGTCCCTTAATAATAGTATTAAAAACAAATTAAAGGTTTTGTTTTTTTGGATGGGGCAAAACATCAAAATCGTTTATAAAATTGTTGACTAATGAATCCCTTTGATTGATGAATATAAATAAAAACCGGCCAAGTGCGAGTCGGACTCGAGCAAGAAGGGTTCCGTACCATTATCTATAACAACGGCAAATCGGCAATCATGTCTGTTGAATGAGACCCCCCCCCCCCCCCCTAAATATTTGTTTTATTTTAATTTATAATTAAATATTTTATAATTATTTCAAACGTCTACCTGTTGCTGTTATCAATATCGAGCAAAAAGGAGCAAAAAAATCACCTTTGTTGTATGGGAGCCCCCTTAAATATTTATTTTATTCTGTTTTTAAGTATTTGTTGTTATAGTGGCAATAGAAATACATCATCTGTGAAAATTTCAATTATCGAACTATCACGGTTCATGAGATACAGCCTGGTGACAGAGGGACAGACAGACGGACGAACGGACAGCGAAGTCTTAATAATAGGGTCCCGTTTTACCCTTTGGGTACGGAACCCTAAAAAGCTTCTGTAATTATCGATACACAAATTCAAGTATTAATTATTTTACAATTTCACAGCCATAAAACACGAAATAAATAAACTTAATAGGCGTAGATAGGTATCACTTCTAGCCATTCCGTTTTCCACCTTCAAACGATTTCGGTACGATTCACGCTAGGTGGCATTATACAATATTTGTATGTACATAATAGCTTTTCATCTTTATTACTCCGGAACAAACATATGCATGATATCCTATGACCTATATCGTAAACGCACAATTCGGGGCAGTAGCAATGACGGTACGCAACTTGCCTCAAAATGCTATTGGCTTAGAAGTAAATAAAGAAAATTGCGCTTAAGGAGGGGCATTTAGTAGAAACTAGCGACTCACCCTTGTTTTGCTCGGGTTCGTCCCTAGGTACGTTTTAACGGTTAGTATGAAATACAAATCTTTGAATTTCTCGGCTTTTCTGTACTATGATATGCATATATTATACATATAAACGTTCCTCTTGAATCACTCTATCTATTAAAAAAATTGCATCAATATCCGTTGCGTGGTTTTAAAGATCTAAGCATACATAGGGATAGACAGACAGCGGGAAGCGACTTTGTTTTATACTATGTAGTGATGAAAAATGTAGAGAGGAAAATATTACAACTTACACAGTTTATCTATTGTTGTAAAGATGTTGATTGACTATATCTTTAATTAAAAACATTGCTGGGTTTTATTTCAATCGCACTAGCAAGTATAGTATACAGTCCCCAACGGATTTTTTTAATGATTAATAACAAAACTTCGTGAGTAGCTTCATTTTGGCGAGAGTCGAGACGCCCAACTATTTTTTCTACGAGAATTTTATAGTGGTAGATACAATTGTGGCTTCATACGGAACATGTCGAAATGTTGATTGTCTAAAATTTTTACTAACAGATTGTTTTACGATTTAATCTTGAGATAATCCAACATTAAACAAGAAAAAAATGTTTTCCAACAAAACAGATGGTTTGAATCAAATCGTCCACCTCTCAGAACTTGTTAAAATAATAACGTTTTAAAATTTATTAACAACCTGCTGATTTTCATAGTATTATTTTTAAAAGTATGCATAATTGAATGATCGTCCTACAAATAAAATGGAGAAAAAAATAAAATAGGATTTCTCCGTCCTACGCTCGAATATTGTCTCCTCTACAGTGATACTTAGCTTATAAGTTTATAATATAAGTTTTAGCTTGTTATTAATCATTAAAAAATCCGTTGGAGACTGTAGACCAGTAGTTCAATCGAACAATAATTACTTTTTAAATTAAAAAGTCATGTTGACTTTACAATCACTTTAATAGTACATAATTATTGCATCTATATTTCAAAATATGGAACCTCCATTAAGTTATACGTTGTTTATTAAATAAATAATCATGATATTCGGTCCATAATTACCGGTAATATTATAAGTACATAAAACAAACGCTCGAATTGAGAATCCTCAGTGAGTTCAAAATTACAACTCTTAACTCCATTCTGAGCACCCCTACTCAAAGCGAGTTTCGTGTTAAGTAGTTGCGGACTAAATAGAATTACACTCAACCGTCACAGGCATTAGGCATTAATTAACAGCAGTATTTAAGTAAAGGTTAGACGGGTTACTTTATAGAAATCTTTTTTATACTTTTACTGACAGTCTACTTCTATTAGTCGACTAATCATACTAATATTATAAAACTGAAAAGTTAGTTAGTTAGTTTGTTTGTTTATTTGTTTGTTCGTACGTTGTAAAGTAGAATAGCAATTTATAACTGTAAATTTTTTTGTTAAAGTAAAAAAAAAAACTGAAAATAAAAAAAGAGGCTACGCTGAGCCAAGTATTTTAATTGCAGTAAACTTTCACCTTACCTTTTAGTCAGAAATATAACATGTTCGATGTTTTTAATTAAAGTGTTGAAATTCTTTACCAGTAAAGCAAGTTTTAAGGAGAGTGAGACATGTTGTTGACCTTACAATAGAAAAACGGTAACTTGCTTATAGCATAAAGAAGATATAAGTGATTAGCCAAATATAAGATAACTTGTATGTAAAAACCAGCCAAGTCAAATCTTGAACTTAAATTTATCCTAAGTTATCTACTATGTGTAAATAATTTGACTATTCAAATTTTAGAAGTTCTATTTTTAAATAGCAAACACTTTTGTAGCAGAAAAAAAAAACAAGAAATTGTGTTTGAAATTTATTTTAGAATGTTGTATGTTCTTATGAAAAAAAATCTGGATTATATACAGAACTTGGCACCCATTTAGATCTCAATTCTTTTGTCGGTGAAGTTGACAACCACGCTTATTCTTAATATTGAACTTGGCTCCCATTTTTACATTTATGTTTTTGATGGGATATCATGACTTTTGTAAAGAAACTATTATTATTAATAATTCTAAAGTGACATGTAAATTCAATCTTTTTTTTTCATAACTTTGCGACTATTCGTTATTAGTGGATAAGGCGGAATAGGAAAATGTTATATAATCATCATGGAACCTTTTCTCCTGAGAAAGAAAAAGTTTTTGCCATTACTATTAAATTTCAAAAAGCACTAGGTGTTAAGCTATTGCTATTATGTTTTGGAAGGCGCAATGTGTTAATAATTTTTTTTTCAAAATTTAAAAATTTACTGTTTTCGAATTTTATGCACATGATTACCCATCTAGACACCAAATTTCAACTTTCTAGATTATCTGGAACTGGGTTGGAGTTTTGATCTATAAGGCAGTCAGTGATTAAAATGACGATTTTTGGACGTTAATATCTAAATAACCGTTTGAGGTGTGATTATGAAATTTGGAGCACATATGTATCTCGCAAGTCTCAAAAACTTTACGTAAAATAGTTTTCGAGTTATTTTTGAATTATGAGAGGGTCAAAAATGGCTCCAAATAGTTCGTGTAGTATTACACACGGTGCTGCTCGCCAGTTTCTTTGGCTTAAACTTGGCTGGACACGCTACTGTGTGTCTTGATGTATTATTTATTACCCTGACTGCCAAGGAAGGGTTATGTTTTTGAGTTTTATTATTTCAAAATATTATAAATGCGAAAGCTTGTTGGTAAATATTATGCTTCTTTTCTGCTTCATCAGGCTGTAATGACTCAACAAATTTACGTAAGTGTAATTCAGAATGGAGCCTATGTCCATTGTCCATACGCTATTTTTAGCGGGCCTTGGGCAAACACTTGTTATGAATAAGTGTCAATACAACCTACTACTTCCTTATTATCCTAAGTAGGGCAAGGACTTCGAGGAGCGAGAGTGCAAATGGGTTCAAAAGATATATATTTAAAATTAATTCACGAAAATCAATAAAACTTTTTAAACAAAAAAAAAAACAAGTTATGTGTTCCGAACTATTTATATTGCTTAAATCCTAATAATTAGACATCGGATTTATATAATTAAAATAATAAATAAAAAATAAATAATAAATAAAAAAATTGCGTTTTATGCATTTGCATATGCAGACATGCAAATGCATACAACGCAATTTTTTTAGCGTTATTGCATATTTTAGTACTTTTTCATTTATAGTGCTTATTTCAGTTGTTAAATGTGTGAGGCGTGTTTTATTACCGTGAAGAGACTAGGAATTAAACCTTCTTCTATGCAAGTCTTTGGAAATATTGAAAAATGATTTAATACAGATTAACACTCTTCTGAGTTAACTATCGGAAGAGGTCTGTGGCAAATTATTGCCCCCCCCCCCTCCCCCCTCCCCCCAACGTGCGTTCACCTTGTTAAGGTGATGGGGGAGGGGGGGGGGGGGGGGGGTCACAGGAAGGCGACTCACCATCGGGGCGTCGTAGTTGAGTGCGTAAGTGATCCTGCAACGCCCCAATAAGACGGGGGAGGATTTGTTGGGTTTTAGTGGGTAGTACTGGCTTTTCTAGCCGGTGTGTACCACATAACCACCTGTGTGTATACAGGTGGTATGGATAAATGCATTTCCCAACATTAAAAAACAAAACATACGATTCCCGTAGGATAGATTAGTTATTGTCTACGAACGAACCCGAAGCGAAGCGAGGGTGAATTGCTAGTTACAAATATTTATTATGCTTCCATCGTATTATGTAAGCAGTATACTTATGTATATGTACCTATAAGCGGCAGTGACCTGCAGTTCACGATAGGTATAGCAACGCGACGCTATCATTGAATATAATCTCTGATATTTTTATCAAGTATTAACGTCGTTTTCTCACGCCATGTTCATTACCTATTGGTGATATTTCCTTATTGTACGTCTATGAAACAAATATATAAGTCCTATTCAAATACAAATATACCTACTTCCTTATATTATTATAACACTAGCGATTTACTCTCGCTTCGCTCGGGTGCATCCCTAGGGGTCTTTTTGACATACATTTTATTGTTTTATTTAAACCAATTAGGCAGCGCACCCTCTCCCGACTTCAATTAAAGTTAATACATTTTTGACAGTAAATCCATTTTTATCTGAATAAATAAATAGTCTATAGCACTGAGCGATAATGTCCTATAAGTGAAAGAATTTTCAGCATCGTATCAGTAATTTCAGAGGTTACCTCCGTACATACAAACTTTTCTTCTTTATAATATTAGTGTAGGTTACAATTTATTAAAGTCATATATAATGATCGTGAGCTCTGTTTAATATAGTTACAGTAACTATAGTAAACTAATTAAACCTGCAATTTAAATATTAGCAGAAATACATGGGCTATCTATGTATATATGTATATAAAAATCAATTACCGTTTGTTAGTCGTGACTCGTGCTAAAACTCAAAGACGACTGGACCGATTTGAATAATTCTTTTTTGTTTTGTTGGGGGTTTCTCAGGAGTGGTTTAAGAAATAGGGAAAATACAAAAAAAAAAAAAACAGCTAGAAAATCAAAAAGTTCAGAACTGTTTATACTGTTTATAGGGATGAACCCGAGCGAAACGAGGGTGAGTCGCTTGTCTTTTGAATAATTTATAGAGTGAGACTTCTAAATAAATACGTGTTTCATTTTAACATGCTTTTACTTGAAGGAAAAAATCTATAGTCTGTTACATTACAAAACAATGTGAATTTTAATAGAATTAAAAAGTCGAGGTAAATGGATTGGATGTCCAGACTAATTTTTTGTTGTACAGAATGGTAATCGGCCGTGCTTATTCCCTTAATGGATTAAACCGTCATATATCTATCTGATTAGGAGATTGTACAATACTATATTGATATTTTCACATAATATTTTCAGTACCTATATTACAAGTAAGAAGCGACATCGTAAATTCTCGTAAATGTAAGTATAGAATATATTCTAGTATCGGTAGCTTTGAAGCGAATGTAGTAACTTGAGTTCAACTAAAGGCTTATAGAATGAATAATTATTTAAATATTTAAACGAGCAATTCTTGTATATTTATTTATTTCTTTATACCGGCGATCTTGGAAACGGCTCTAACGATTTCGCTGAAATTTTGTATGTGGGGGCTTTCGGGGGCGAAAAATCGATCTATTCTTATGTCTGGGAAAACACGTATTTTCGAGTTTTCACGTGGTTTTCTTTCGCATTATTCCACGCAAAATATGTAAATAATTTCGCATACTTACTTATAAGTATCGTGGTCAAGCAGCCAAAGCGCAAGATTGAATATCACAGGTGTGTTCGAATCCCAGTCAGATTTAAAGTTTTTACTTTTATTTTCACTTTTTTTGTATTTATTCAAGTTTTTAGTTTATTTTTTGTTTTAAACCAAATTAAAAAAATATATTTTTAACCAAAAACTCCGAGCGAAGCTCGGTCGCCCAGGTACTATCTATAAAGTGCGGTAATACATTTAACTTTATAGTGTAAGTCGTACGATAAATCCATTTAAGCAATTTAAGTGTGTTTACCTTCTCGTGGTAGGGAGGCACATTGGTGTCCAGCCGACCGTAAAGCCAAGAGACACACTCGGAGGTGGCCTACTTCAGTTGGCGGTGTACCATGCGGGTTACTCATGGTATTTCTCTGATAGCAGAGTTAACCGTGATGCAACCCCTTGGTTGATGTTTTCTGCTTCGGCAGACATGCCTTAAGTGCGCGAGCGATCCCGCGATGCCCCATTAAGGAGGAGGTTTTGTTGGTTTTAGTGGGTAGTATTGTCTTTTCTAGCTGTTGAGTCCGACATAACCACCTATGTATAAGAAGATGGTATGTGTAAATGTATTTCCCAACATTAATAAAAAAAGTAATTTGCCTAATTTGTCAGTAGGAAATCTGCTCACCGCCAATAAGCATTATCATTTCATATCAAAATAATGTCTAAAATAATATAAATTTAAGCCATGAAGAAAAAGAAGCTTAAGTATTTAAGTATTTAAAAGATTTAATTTTCTGTCGATTTTATATTTTATTTATATTTTTCGTGAACTAAATTAGTAAATGATTATTATTATAAATAAGATAAATAATAAAACTACCCATTATATACTGGACTTCAAGCTGCATTCGTAATAACAATCGTACATTCTTGTTTCAAGGAGAGTGAATAAACGTTTTAAAAAATTCACCAACGTTGCTCTTGCTTGACGCTAGTGAATAAATTGCTGCCTGTAAAGAGTTAGAAGTATTAAGTCTTGCTCTTGAATCTTTTATCATCCCATTTTCATATAAAGGCTCCGCTTATATGGACCCTCTGACATGTAAATTATCAGTTTAGCATATAATACAGGTGCAAAATGAATACATACCTACTCGTATTTGAAAGTATAGCATTGGTATTGAAAATACTTTTTAAATTATCAACAATTTATCTTTAGGAGGATATAATAAAATAGGAACAAAGTGAAGTCTGTAAAATATGAAATATTTTTTAAAAACGATTACTGTTAGGTAATATGTACAGAAAATAAACCCCAAAACAATAGTTATTGAAATTTTTATTTGAATGTCTGTTTGTCTGTATATCTGTTTGCATGTAACGAAAAAAGTACTTAAGTAAGTAAATTTTGTGTAATGATAAGTTATATTACTCGTGTGACGTGTCAACATTTAGGATACCTTTTACTACATGAAAATTTCTTACTTCCACGGGCAAACACAATAACCGGTCGGCCGAGTTGTCCTTCGTACTAAAATTTCAATGATTTATTACATGAAACATTTTGGTAGCAGGGTTCTTATTAACATATTTAGCAATTTAGTGCGATAAAATCGTTCATTTTCCTGGCAAAAGGCAAAATTTAGTTCGAGCGCCTATCGCTCATCTATACATAGTATAAAACAAAGTCGCTGTCTGCCTCTGTCTATTTTTCCGTTTACTCCTTCTAAACTACGCCACGGATTTTAATACAGTTTTCACTAATACAATAAGCAATAAATATGGAATATTTTTGAAGTGAAACTTCTTTAGAATCGCTGTGATTTGAAACTCGATGAAACGGAAATGCGACACTAGAAAGAAACAAACATATAAACGTATAGGATTAAGCCGACGAGAGAATAAGATGAAAAATAATACTGACTGATATGTTACATGTTAAATAAAATGTAAAATAACTTTTAAACTTGGTAAAAAACTAAACTTATTACTTATAAATAATTATAGGTTAAACTTATTACTTATAAATAATTATACTTATTGCTAATAAAAATGAATATTTATTACTGTGGGATGAATGTGCATAAATTAAATAAAAGCTATTATGAATAATTGTTGGCATGGTAACAGTTGTTATTGTCTGACAAATATAATATAATATTATATTCTTTTAGTATAAGATATTCCACAATATATGAATCAGTCTTATATACCTTATTTAATTATTGATTTGTTTTTATTTAATTGCGATATTTACCAAAGAAGAAGTTTTACTTCAACCGCGCGTAAAGGTTACACACACCCATTTTTTTATAATATAATTTGTATATATTTTATAAAAGAATCAAGATGGATCAGATGTTACGGTGTTTTGTCAAAAAAAGCATTGTCGGCTGACACCGACTTCGAAAATATCTGAGTAGGTATCTATAGCAAATGAAAACCCCCGTTCGGTTATTTTTTAGTAGGTAGTATTTTTTTTAGTCGGTTTAATTTTTTTTTTAATTACTTTTATCTATTTAAAACATACATGACTTGAGCAGCGCACCCGAGCCACGGGAGGGTTAAGTCGCGTGTTTATGATAAACGTATTTTTAATGTTTAGCTATAATTATTCTCCTATAATCATTCATTATAATTCAACTATAAAGAATAATAATAAACTGAAGGATAGCTTTGATAATAGTGGAGAGGATAGCATAATAAAAGCTGAAAGTGTTAAAAATTTATTAAAGTGATTGAATCTTTTTAGAGCCCGTAAAATTTTAAGTACAAATAAAAATTACAGTTTGTTCGCTGTGCAAGTTCCTTTTTATACCCCCACTAAATTGCTTTCAGAAAACATTTGATGTTCATTTATAATGTCTTCTCCGAGTATCTATTCATGGAGGCATAATTTAATAGGTACCTAATGGCAGTAAATGTTTTTATGATTTACTAAAATATACCCTTAATTTTCTTATAACTTTTAACAAATTAAATTTTAATATATCAAACAGGCCTGGTCTTACGGACGTGGTTTTGTCCTTTCGTTATATAATTAGGTAATAATAATTATCATAATTAGGCAGGTGCATAATATTTTTTTATTAACTGAACCACAGTGCCAAAAAGCAGATGCAGATTTTCCTTTTTTTTTTCTTGGTACTTTCCCACAATTAATAGTACCTATGTATATTGCTAGTAGGCGCCATTTCTGCACTTAAATGTTTAAATTCTGATTAATAAAATAGACTAATCAGTAATCACTAAAGGTACGTATAGACCGCCCCAACGAACATTAACAAATTACATTCGGCATTGGCTGCCGCATGTTCGTTGGCCTTTCAAGGTACGTTCAAATGCATTTGGCTTGTGGTGTTTTATGCCGGGTACACACCGACCCAAGGAACGCTAACGAATGGTTTTCGTTAGCCCTGTCTGGACGACTTTATGAAGGCCAACAATCATTCGTTGGCATGTGCCTGCAATCCGAAGCGAAACGGTAACATCAAAGGAATCGAGCCATTAGATCGAACTCAGTGTGGACGGTTGCCGAAGGCTAACCAACGAACGGCTCCTCTGAAGCGAGAAAGCGTAGCGTTCAGACTTCTAACTTAATATATAAGATAGTGCCCGCCGTACACGTCAATTGAGATAAACAAAGAGTAGACTAATGATGATTCGTTTAATTTTTCTTGTTCTTGCTAACTCAAGGGATATAAAACTAGCCATTATAATTATTTCGTTGTTGTCCATGCCCAAATTGCGAATGCAAACCGGAATCAGGTGCCAACGATCGTATGCTCGACCACTAAATGTATTTGGACGTACCTTTGAAGGCCAACGAACGTGCGGTAGCCAACGCTGAATATCCTTCGTTGGCGTTCGTTGGGTCGGTGTGTATCCAGCATTAAACAAACGGTCGTTGGCGTTCGCTGAAACTTCCGGATGCGACCAACGAATGTTAATGAAACCTTTTGAAACCGAAACCGTTGACATTATTTGGGCCAATTTATACACGGTTCCCACCGATCGTTTGTTGTTTGTACAAACTGGAATTGAAAACTGGACTTGAATCCAGTAAACAATGGGATTACAATCAACCAAATTAAAAATATTTATTGGGCAGTTTCACGATGGTGAAATAGCTATTAAAAATAATTGCGATTTCTTTTATTTTTCAATATTCTTTAATATTTTGTATGAGTAAGTTTGGAAAGACTGCTTTTCTTTGTATAAGTCAATAAGAATATATCATTATTTGTACATTCTTTGTTTTTTCCATTATCAGTAAGTATCTTTTTGTAAACACACCAAACTACGGGAATACCTTCTTGATAGAATTAGAATGTGTAGTATAAGGTACACCACATTCCCTCGTTCCAATTTTTTTACAAGCATTTTTCTCATATCGATGATAAGGTTTTTTACCAACTTCAAAGTTAAAAAGAACAAGGTAGAATGTGATCGTCGCGTATATTTTTCACTAGCATTGTTTGTGGCTTCATTAGCTAATTATTTTATGTGTACTCAGAGTATCTTACCATTATGTGTCTCATATTAGCAAAAATATAGGACTTTCATATAAACTAGGAGTATATTTACTATCCCTTTACGTCTTTTATATTATCATTTATATATATTATAATAGGTATTATCACTACGGTCCGCTCGCAAAGTTCTGTCTTAGTTAGTGTCGAAGACAAAAATTCTAAAAATTGTTTATTGGCCTATTAATAAATGATAATAATGACTATTACATTAAGATTTCACAAAAATATATTGAATGTACAAATTAGGCTCAGTTACAATTTTGTCGTATGTGTAGATAATGGCTGATTACCATAATATCCAAATAGCCAACAAGTAATAATATTACATTTATATTGATTACATAAATAAATTTTGTATTATAATGATTATGTAGCAAATAAATTATATTGTTGCTTGTACAGCAATAATTACTGTAATTAAAGCAGTTTTACCCTGCATAGTTTTACGGTTCGAAGGTAACATTGTATTCAAAATACACGTGAACAATGCGGTGGTAGACGACGTCATCTATTTTGCAGTATTATTTTTGCTGCAAATGCGCTTACACGACTTGTAAGGGAACCTCAGGATATGAAAATGCGGTTATCAATGTTTAACTTTACTTGTGCTAGTGGAGAAAATATTTTTATTATATCAAAATTGACCTACTCATGCTCATTAAATACAAAGTGCTCATCCAAAGTGAAATGGTTAGTTAAAAATATCACGTAAGATGATTTTTTGTATACTTCTATACTCTAATTTCCTTTTGATTTTAAAATCGATTTTTTATTCACGACTTCGGAGTGAAGTATAATAACTTCACAATCACTAGTCTGTCAAATTTAAAAATGAAAATAACGTTATTTTGACTTTTGTAATAATTATATACATACTTGTTACATTTGTTTGTCATTGTCAAATTACAAATATATCAACAATAACCTATAAACAATTGAATTAAGTTCAATATGTGTTAGAATAATTGAACAAAAGAATTAAAAGAAACATTTAAACAAAATGGGTATTTTAGTAAAGTTTAAACAAGTTATCGGAATGTGCAAAGTTAGTTGAGGGACTGTTATTCTTGTTTTGTTTTTTTTTTTTTGAGAAACGAGTTTCTATTTACTGAAAAAAAAAACTTTTGTTCAAAAATATATTACGGTCAACTTTATTAAAAAAAAATCAAGGTAATTTACCATTTTTCTCTTTGTTTTAGACTGTACTAGAATCGGGGAGTGTGGGGAACGCGTCGTCGTCTGATGAAGAGTTGGAGCAGTGGGAACAGATATTCATGATGAGAGATGAAAACGGAAATAGTTATAATGATAAGTAAGTACGTTTTCATATATTTTACTACTATATCTAATATTCTCTATTCTTTGAAACTTATGAGAGGAACACATAGATAGATATTTTTGTTTAAAACTTTTGCTGATACCCCAGTTTATTTTTATTAATTTGTACTTATTTGTAATAAATGTCTTCGTATATTTTTGTATTTTAATAGACGGAAGAAGCGTAGCATCTGGTGCAGGCCATCATGCATTCCAGTATCAATAGTGATAGTACTAATAGTACTTGTTGTTTTGGTGCCATTGTTGGATCAACCTAACATTGCACAGGTGCTGCCGACAATTGCTCATGTTGATATGCATTGCTCAGATGAATGTAGGTATGTAAAATTGTTCTCAATTTTGTTTTTAATTATTGATACATGATATATCATGAATTTAACATTAAATTTATTCTTATGATATGTCAATAACATTCTTTTTTAAGACAAATTGACGTTGTAGTGGTTTTGATGACAAATTTAAAGTGCATAAGCAAACATATTTATGTAGTATTATTTACTAGTGAACTCTACAAAAATAATATTTGCAACAAAGACTTTTTAATAATTAGTTGAAACACATTGACAGTACTAGTACTATTCAGCCCAATACGGAATGCACAAGTTTTATAACATAAACAAGTATGTCCATTAAGTGGCAATAGAATAAGAACATTTTTTTTTCTTTACACATATTGTTTCATATTCAAAATATTTTATGTTTATGTAAAATTCTATAAGATACATATTTTACAAATACTTTTAATTTTTAAGAATCTTTGCATATTAATCAAATCAAAATATTCTTTATTCAAATGAACTGTAATTTTTTAAATTTAAATTAAATGTCAGTATATAATAAGTCCATGAGGAATCTACCACTGGCTCTGAGCCTGGTTGAATAATGCAATACCAAGACTCTTTTTTTTATAATTTAATTTTTATTTTTTTATATTAAAATGATTCATTCTTTTCCTTTGAAATAGGGCTTAGTAACTTCCATGTTATTATTTTTAAGTATTTTTGATTTTATCACCACCCACCGAGGTCTATTAAGTGTAATAAATGATTGTTACAAGTATTAATCATATTGACTTATTGATCAATGGCAAAGCCATGATGAAGGCCATTTAATGTTAATTACTTCTATGTTTTATATGAATTTTACAGAATCTCTTATTAATAAATTTACCTACTTTTCCCTAAAAAAAGTAAACTAACTTCAAAATTAGGTACTAAAAAGTAATAATTCTGATGTTAGGGGTAATTTTTTATAAATTTATGTGGTAGAATTACGATATTCGATTTACAATAGCAAAGAGTACATTCAATTTTCAGTTGAGCACAGGTTACTTACAGAGAAGACATAAAGGAGATTGGTCCTAAGTTTTTTCTCCATATTGAATTTGGTCAAAAATATAAGGATACCCGCGGATTCGCACGCGTTCAAACTTCTGACCGATACTAAACTTCACAGGATCACCCGCTGGGCTAATTTGAAGATTGCCTGAAAATTTCATCAAAATCGGTCCAGCCATTTCGGAGTCCATAAGGAACATACATACACACATTGATTATTATATATGCACATAGATTAGTAAATAAGAGCATATCAATTTACTTCGCTCAATTTTTGTTTTAATATTTTCTTTACAACATAAAATCATTTTCAGGTTATCTCTAGTAGAAAGTATACCCGAAGGACACATGTATCCCCCGAACGTAACGCATATGCCAACTAAAAACGCTTGGTTAGATTTGATAGATGAAGCTCAAACGTCGATAGAAATCGCCTCTTTCTATTGGTCTCTTAGATTTAATGAACTTTATCCTTATAATTCTTCCATAGAGGTAAGATTTAATAAATTTTAAATAAAAAAGAATTTTATTTGTATTTTAGTTTTATTTTCAAATACATAATATCTTGAACATTTTGAATAAGACTTATCTAAATTGATTATTTATATGTTATCTTATCATGAATATAATATTATTTAATAATATATAATTAATAGAATAATATTTAAGAAAATGTAAAATATTCAGAAATATTATATTGTAGGGAGAACAAGTGTTCCAAGCGCTACTTGCGGCTGGAACTAGAAGGAAAATAGATTTAAAAATTGCTCAAAACTGGCCTACCAAGTCGAATCCCAACATTGACACAGAATATTTAGTTAAGAAAAAAGCTGCACAGGTATGTTATACATTAATAAGTATATATTATATTGTCAGTAATATTTTGTTTTGATTAAACAAAATAAGCACATTCATGGTTGAATTGAATATAGATTTTTTTAGATGTGACATTTTGTATATAGAGGAAGAAAATAGAGATTTATAGTAAAGCTTTTAGATACATTGTACGTACATACATACATTATGACTGTAGAATATTCAGATAGAAATTAGTAAAATTCTATTCACACACCCTCCTTATTGGGGTTTCAGATTTTCTCAGATTCTTATCAATACTCTGACATCGCACTACATCTATTACATGAATCTACTACATTAATTATTCATATTGTTTAACTTGCGAAATGTGGATGCGGCAAAATAAGCATTTTATTTTACCATATCCACTATTAAATGCTGTATAATAAAGTCTGTACCAGTAGTCTGTTTAGTACTGCGTAAGTAGGTATCCGTGGGAGTAAAACTGCTTCACTGCAACCAAACCATCTTTCTACATTCTCTTCATGACATCTTCCATTTCTGCTAAATTACCAGATATATTGGTATATTATCTTCTTCTAGTGAGTTGTCTTTCATTGAAACTTTACAATCAGCTTTTGTTCTTTTTTTGAAAACTAGAACTTTAGTTTTAGCCGTATTTATGGTCATACCGTTATCCTTACAATTATCTATTAGTCTTTTGTCTACACTCTACAGCATAGATTTGTCTAAAACGTCCTTGTGACTCCCACAAATATCTCTCAGATTTTCATAGCGTTTGTTAATAATTCTGCATACATATATTTTACCACCTTAAATATAAAAATTAATAGATATCAAAATATGATCCAAAATCTATGGCTTTCTCAATATGATTATTATATTTATTCTAGTATATTGAATTAAATAATAAAAATCGGTGAAGTTCGAGTTGAATTCGCACACGAAGGGTTCCGTACCATCGTACATGTACTTTATTATTAATATGACTTTTACTCTATTTATGTAGTATATTAACTTCGATTATCGATTACGAACGTTAAAAAAATGTTTCTTGTATTTTTATTTTTTTGAAGTTATACTTCTTTTGGCGCATTCTTACGTGCGTACATAAGTACACACACACACACACTTTTTTTTTTAATATTTATTTTATAACATTTAAGCTTGCTTTTTAAGCTAAATTTCATTCATTAATATGTAAAGTATACTAAATAAAATGTACTAAAAAATGAAAAAAGTCAATAGTGTAAATAAAACATTAACCTTTTTCCTTGCAAGCGCTTTTCTTGAAATAGTCTTGGCATTTCTGGCAGGAAGTTCTGTGATAAGGTCTGGTAGAGTTCCCTTTCAACCTTGCTGGTGGCGTTCTTAAACTTATTTGTCAAGTGGGTCCAATCTTCCTCTGTAAAGCACACCACTTGCCACAGTCGTTTGGACTCTTCGTCATCAAGCCAATCATCTCCATTGAACAAACATCTTTTCCGACTTTCATTCCCTCTTTTACTTTTTCCCTCCATTTTTAATACATCTTCCCTATATAATCTTGTGCCATAAAAGTACCAATAGGCAGAGTCGTTGTCATCCCATCTGAAATTATATATATATATATATATATATATATATATATATATATATATATATATATATATAAAAATGGAATCTGTTATATTATATATGTTAACTAGAGTATGTAAATTGTAAGATAATATAAAAAAATATATTAACACAAATATCATTAGTAAAAAAAAAAACATTCTTTCGATGCTAATTATACTTTAGTAATAGTAACTATGCACATACTAGCATCAACAACAATAAAGTCTCCTTTGTTATGATAACTATATCAAATTATTTCAATACAATAGAAACATTTATTATGGAAACCAAACGTAAAGTTCATCTGTACCTTGAAAACTATTGAGCTGTATTAACATGTCAATATTCAATAGTTTTTACTTAGTAGGTATATTATTTAAAAAACAATTTATTCAACATATGAATTTAGTATGTGCAAGCTCTAATGTCTAAAAAAACGCGTTTGTGTGCTTTTGTACGTAAGTAAGAAGTTACACCTACTTCTTTGGCGTAACAGAACAAAAATAAAAACAAGAACTAGAACAAAACAACTCTCTGTTTGTAAAAGGAATGCAGCTAACTTCATCATGTCGCTTTTTGGTTGTCGGTGTGCACGCGCATTGTAAAAATTTTACTCTCATAATTTTTTCCAAACGTGCTAAAACAAGTATAACTTCAAAAATCAATAATTTAGACAATAACTTAATAGCTCATGTTTTTATAAAATCTGAAATTCTATACAAAGAAAGATATACAAATAAGTGCTATTTATATAATAATATATTCAATGAGCTATCTAATATTTTATGACAAACTTCATTTATGCAGATAAATAAAATTGGAGTGTCTGTTTGTAATATTAAAATAACTGCTTTTTACTGAATGCATATGGATGTATACACGGTACATATACCAAAACAACATTTTTTACAATTTTTGCCTGTCTGTCTGTTTGTTCCGGCTAATCTCTGAAATGGCTAGACCGTTTTTGACGGGACTTATACTGGCAGATAGCTAATGTAATAAGGAGTAACTTAGGCTACTTTGTTTATAGAAAAAAAAAATAGGGTTCCGAAAAAAAATACGAACGCGAGCGAAGCGAGGGTGAGTTGCTAGTATAATATAAATTTATTACATCTTTACATACCATAATAATTTGCTTGTAAAATCATAACACTTACCCTAGTGGTTCCATTCGTATGCGTTCTGTGTCAATATTCTTGAACAAATCAAACACATCCTCAGCATCGAGCCGGAAATCACATAACGCAAACAGTACCTCAACCTTAGTGCGAAGAGGAAGGAATTGAAAGTCAATGTCAGTACTGAAGGGGTTGTTGCGTCTATTTTCCTGACATTTTTGTCTAAACAAACGCCTCAAATGAATCTATAATAAAATTCTTCAGTTAGATTTTATACATATTATATGTGATCTAAGATCCTGATGCAAACAATTATATCAATATTAATAATGAATTAACTGTCTCGCTGGTGTAGTGGCTAGCAAGTACGGCTGCACATCGAGAGGTCCTGGGTTCGAATCCCGGGTCGGGCCAAGTTTAGTTATTGAGTCTTTCTGTTTAGTAAGTCTCAGTAACAGCCCGGAGTTGGGAAGTTGGTGGTGTCTCACCCCCGTGAGACCACATAAAGCCGTCGGTCTTGCGCCTTAACTCTCACCGGTCATGTTAAGTAGTCGTCCCTCCGGAGTATAAGAGTGACAGGAATAGAGAGTGCACTTGTGTCTGCGCGTACACTTGTGCACTATAATATGTCCTGCGTAGATGGCTAGTCTCAATGAGACTGGCCGCCCTGGTCGAAGTAGGTCGGGGGGTCATTATTATTGATAATGACTTACCTGATAATTAGAAGCAGAAATCTCATTGTTGCCCAAACAACCATTCAAGAGGCGTACTATTAATTCGGTCAAAAGAGGACTAGCAGACTCTTCTGTGCCATCTGTGAGGAGTGCTTCCTCCAATTCCTAAGAATTTGACAATTTACCGTATATGAAATCACTTTGTCGTTTATAAAATCGACATTAAATGAAAAAATTACCATTTACTCACTTCGATGTCAAAATTCAAAAGATTGAAAGCATTCCTGAATAAAGAACAAAAATATGCAATGCTTGGGACTTCCCACCATGACTGAATCTCTAATAACCGTGAGGAATTCATTCAGACACCAATTGTATGTACATTGGCTTGGAGACAAACGCCTACTTGATCTTCCGATTCACTGAAACACACATATCTATATAAGACGGAAACATAAACCTAAATAAATATACTCTCACAGAATCAATTTTATTTCAGGGAATATTATATACCCATCTTAAATATCTCCATTAAACACAACTATAATAGTTACGGAAATTCCATTTTATTTTAAAGGAAAAGACACTTTTATATGCGTTGTGTATCAGAACACAAACGCCATAATAGTTACTAATTATCCATTTTAACAACTTACAAAAATAATATGCTTTAATATACAGTATAATTTTTTTTAATGATGGGTATTTTAATTGTTTGATTAATTATTAGTGAAATAGAAAATTTCTAGCAACGTATTTCGTATTATGATTTTTGTAATAATAAATAAAGAAGTGAAACGACTCTCCTTTCAGCGGAAGTTTATTTAGATACAATTCGTCTTTTTTTAATCATTTCCATTGCATTGCTCTATTTATTTTTATATAGATTTTTATGCATAGATTATTAATATTTTTTAGTGTAATTATTTTTATTGCTAAACTAGTAGTACCCGCGGCTTCGCCCGCGTTTAAATTTCCAATCGCTACCAAAATAAACAGGATCACCCGTTAGGCTAATCTGAAGATTTCCTGCAAAAATTCATCAAAATGGCACCAGCCATTTTAGAGGCTATAGGGAACATACAAATCGATTATTATACATCTAGATAATATGTATTGGTTAACAACTATAATATTAAGATAGTAATGATTATACATACAGTTTAAAATAAATCTTGAAAGTACCTACACAATCTTGTTAGTTATTTAGCACTAAAGTATTTTTATAGCATTTAGGAGCAAAAATGTAGAATACTTCACATTAAATTTTCTGATCGAACTATATAACTGTTATACGTATGAGTGCATGAAAAGTGCATGCGCTGTAGAGATTAGATACTACTCCAAAACGCCAATACTATACAATTTTAAAAGTTGCGCTGTGAATGCATTTACACAATTATTTGATATAAATTTATTATAAAAAATATATCAAATCATATTTATAGGTAATTTTTTTGAAGTTATACTTCTTTTGGCACGTTTGGAAAAAATTATGAGAGTAAAATTTTTACGATGCGCGCGCACACCGATAGCCATAAAGCCATATGAAGAAGTTAGCCGAAAGCGACATGATGAAGTTAGCTGCATTCCTTTTACAAACAGAGAGTTGTGATATACGGGATAAAATTTTTAGCTATTTTTGTTCTGTTACGCCAAAGAAGTATAATTTCTTACGTGCGTACATAAGTACACACACACACGTTTTTTTTATTTTTATTATTTATTGTAATAGCGGCAATAGAAATACATACTCTATGAACATTTCAATTCTCTATCTAATTACGCTTAATGAGATACAGCCCTCTGACAGACGGACGAACGGACGGATAGCGGAGGCACAGTAATAGGGTTCCGTTGGCACCCTTTGGGTACGGAACCCTAATAAAAATTATTTTAGTGATTATAATAACATCCAACAATATTTTCAGGTGAGAAGTTTAAACTTCTCAAAGTTATTAGGGAATGGAGTATTACATACGAAGTTTTGGATCGTTGATCGCACGCATTTCTATATAGGAAGTGCTAATATGGACTGGAGGTCACTTACTCAGGTAAGATAGATTAAACTAGTAATGTAGATTTTTGAATTGCTCAGTTGTTTTATTAATATTTATATTTTTTATTATAATCCTAATTTCCTAAAATTTCTACATGTTTTGTGCTACTGGTGAAATTTGTTATTTTGGACAAATATTTTTTTTTTAAATTCTAGTGTTGTTATTAGAAATGAATTTATCTAAAAAAAATATTTAAGATAATTTTGGAAAAGAAAGATCTAGTGGCTTACCAACCTTAAATAAGACTACAGGCACTTATACTTTCTATAATCGATATTGCTAACAGAAAACTAAAAAAATATGTTGGAATATTACATTCTAATCATGTAACATAACACTCAGTTATCATCTTAATATGTACTTTGGCATTGTTCAATTTTCTTAATACTTTCCTAGATTTATGCGGATATTTGACGTTTTATACAAAACTATCTTTTCGAATTTTTTTTTTTTGGGGGAACCAAAAATCTAAACAAATCCGTCAAAAAATCCGAACAGATAGTTTTATACAATTTTGTTATTTTATTTAAACTGGAAGATTTAATAAAACGTTATTAATATATTATTTTATTTTTTATATAATATGATGAAGTTCACTGAAGTGCCTTAATTAAACTATTTTACTCGCTTCCTTAACTAGCGAAACTTATAACGAGCTGTACTTTAACGAGCCCCTGAAATTATACGACCCTAAGACTAACTAAGGCTAAAGATATTTAACGAGGATAGAAAAATATATTAATTGGAGCGTTAGATGTTAATTAATACTGTAATAGTTGAACAAACAGACGTTATCCTGTCCAAATTACAAAAAAATTGTATTTGAACTTTGAGTTCATTACAAAATCCTATGGAAAACTAGATTCAGTCTTTTCCAAATTCTTTAACTATCCGAGAGACTTTTATTATTTTTTATCCTGAAAATTCTATCCGAAAATAGTTGTGATTGAAGTGATGCGCTTACTTACGAGCTGTACAATTACATCACTTTTATTTACGAAGACGTTATAATGAATCTACACTATAATATTATAAAGAGGTAGTTTCTGAGTTTGTGACGTTCTACGGGGTAATCTCTGGATCTACTGAACCGATTTAAACGAAATTTGGTAAGAAGTTTTTATTCCGGAAATCATCCCTTAAGGGGCTGAAAATGGGGATGAAAGTTTGTATGGGGAATCAAGATCAAGTTTTTATATAGCCAATACAGTAAGTAGGAATGTACTTGCAGTAAAAGAAACTTTAAACTTTTATTTTGGTTATAGGTGAAGGAGTTGGGAATAGTCGCATACAACTGTTCCTGCTTGGCGACTGATTTAGCAAAAATCTTTGATGTAAGTCATATTTAAATATATTTCAAATTAATTTGCCGATTTATATTATTTTTATTTTATTTATTTATCTTATAGAAATAAACAGTATGTATTTATAAATAGGCAAAGACAAAATAATACCTTTTTCTCCTGTGCCGATATTTTTCATTATTTTTATCATTGTTTTTGTTATCAATAAAAAAATGATTATTGATAACAAGAACAGTATTTCGACCACTAGGCTAACACTAGTTACAATAGAAATACATGATAGATACTAATTAAGTTTCCAGAAATAAATAATACATGATTAGAATAAAAAAAATGTAGCAAAATTAAATTATAAATAACAAAATTAGCAAGTAACAAAACAAGGTTTTAGTTATTACGATCGATAATCGGAATAAATCTGAAATTAAGGATATTGGATTCTTTAACTTACTTTTTTGCTGATCATCTGATGCGTAAAAATTGCGAGAAAAAAAATCATTAAATGTTATTAAATAAAACTACAACAGACGACATTTTTGTGCATGTA
The DNA here is from genome assembly GCA_905404265.1 of Fabriciana adippe. Lineage (NCBI taxonomy): Eukaryota > Metazoa > Arthropoda > Insecta > Lepidoptera > Nymphalidae > Fabriciana > Fabriciana adippe. Next base: position 4,338,319 of record FR989993.1, read on the forward strand.
TTTTCTAGTTATATGAGTATATGTACTACTTACATCAGTTTTTATTACTAAATGTCAATCCTGTTATTTAATTTAAACTGCTTACTATTCTAATTGAAGGTTATATTTGTATATATTATTTGGTTTTTACTGCTTAATATTAACATAAAAAAATATTAAACTAAAAAAGAAACATTGCTAGCAAAATTTGCGGTACAAAAACGGCTCTCCTTTACAAATGGTACATCATTAAAGAGTTATCTCGAAACCCAACACAAAGGGACTAATTACAAGAAACCGCTCGCTAACGAACCCCACTGGGGGTAGGCTCTTCGTATCATATGAATTTCTTCTATTGCATTTTTAATGTTTTCTATGCTACATAGAGTTGTGCTGCTTTAAAACACGCGAGAATTTATTTCTATTTTATAAACTGCAGAATTTAAACTTTACATGGTACTTATTATGCAACTAGCGATTTACCCCCGTTTCGCTTGGGTCCCTATGTGCCTTTTCGAGCCACCTTTTTTTAGGCATTTTTTTTAATGTTAGGAAATGCTTTTACGCATACCACCTGTAGACATACAGGTGGTTATGTGGGATTCACCCGCTAGAGCAGCCAGTACTACCCGCTAAAATCCAACAAAACATTCCCCGTCTTAATGGGGCGTCGCAGGATCGCTTACTCACTCAACTACTCGGCCCCGACGGCATGTCTGCCGAAGCAGACCACAACAACCATGGGATTGCTCCACAGTCCACTCTGCTATCAGAGAAGTACCAGGAGCAACCCGCACGGCACACCGCCCACCGAAGTGGGCCACCTCCCTGTGTCCCTGTGTCCCTCCCACCACGACAAAGTGAACGCACGTTGGGCGGGTTTTTAGGCTATCCTTGACCAACGGTTTACAACAAAAATTCAAAGAAACCTTTTGACAAAAATCATTTCTTACAGTAGCTCATATGCTTTTTCAGGCCATAGTCTACGAGTATATGTTTAATAAATTTCATTTAAATCCGTCCAGCGGTTATACGCGAAGGAATAACAAACAAACACAAAAACTTTCGAGTTTTTAATAGTGGTATGAATAATCTTACTAAGTTGTGAAACTAGTTTTTGCTCGTGGCATCGCTCGTTTGGTACATACGTCAATAAAATTAGCTTATATTTCAAGATGTAAATTATTCTTATTCCAAATTACGCTCGTACCGTTTAATAGTTAGAAGTAACAAACGTACATACTCACAAACTTTCGCATTAATAGTATACATGTTCATTGTAGTCTCCAAATTTCATAGTTTTATTTTACACTTTTCCAGAATATCGAATGAAAATAGACTCGGATATTGGGTGTAGGAAATTGTGAACTTTATCTTCTTTTACGAAAGTGTCGCCTTTTTCCTCAACTAAAAGTAGTAATTTCTTATTTATTTGGGTATTTATTTTGTTAGTACATTATTTATATTTGGGCTTTTAAGTTAGATATAAAGGATGAAGACGGATGGTGAACACGCAAATTTGAATGTAAGGGTCAATAAATGCAATAAATGCTTAAGTTAAACTTTAAGTTTTCACTCAAACTATTGCAATGATTGTTTTAGACTATCATTTTATGGGTTTAAATTTTTGTGCACGGAACCCTGATTCTTATTCTAAAATAAAAGTAGCCTAAGTTACTTCTTATAACATCAGCTATCTGCCAGTGAAAGTCCCGTCAAAGTCGGTCCAGCCGTTTCTGAAATTAGCCGGAACAAACAGTCAGACAGACCACCGCATATACTTTCATAATTCATACGCATTTCGTAAAAAGCTGTTATTTTGACATTACAAACAAATCCTTCAATTTTATTTATCTATATACATAGATGATTAATATACATGTCATTGATTCTTTGGAACTTATTTTAACGTTTCGTTCTATAGATACTTCGTCATTGTCACTCGCAGGACCAGCCTAGCAATTAAATTGCATTTTTTTTTATTTATTGTATACATGCATTCTATTTTGCAGAATTGCAGTTACCATTTTAGAAAATGTGCATAGTTGTTGTTAATGGCTTTTGTGTTTGATATTTTTTTTACTTATCACTCAATATACAAATTGTTATTTGTATACTATTTTAAAACATTATTGTTTGTCTTCATGCTTAGATCTATAAAACTCTGTTATATTATTTTCACTCTGAGACTACTAAGTACAATATTTAGACGACCTAGTTCAGGTACAATGATATTTTTGCCACCTTAACAAAATTGTGTTTTCTTTTATGTTGGTATCTAATCTTTAATTATTGTCAACATTAATAAATAATCATGGTATTGTATTAATTTAAAACGTTTCAGAAAAGAAAATGATTTAAACATAACATTTCTGATAAAAGGTTTTTTGTAGCGACACACATTTCTATTTCTTAACATATTTTTTCTATGAATAATTTAATTACCAAACAAAAGTAATTTTATATACAGCCAAATTATAAATTATAATTTTTTTGATAACATTTTAACACTAGCCTTATATCTATACTAATATTATAAAGCTGAAGAGTTTGTTTGTTTGTTTGGTTGGACGCGCTAATCACAGGAACTACTAATCCAATTTGAAAAATTATTTTTGCATTAGGTAGCCCGTTAACTGAGGAAGGCTATAGGCTATATATCATCCCGGAAAAATGTGCGGTTCCCCTGGGATAGATTTGTTTTTGTCTAGGGACGAACCCGAAGCGAAGCGAGGGTGAGTCGCTAATATACTATACAATGTAACACGACCTTACAATTTTATCAAACCAAGTACATAGTTCCGTTATAAAGACATTGGCATCAAAGAATAATGGTCCGTGACTAAAATTTCCCCTGTAGATGGTACGGACTAGCACCTGACTGTCGCATTATTATTATTACCCTCATTCAATTTACTGCGGATTTCCTACTTAGGGCCATATTTAAGTTATACATTTCTTGTACCTTAATTTTCTAAGATATCGTGCGGCCGTTTCATTGTTATAAATGCGATATGACAGTGTATATTTTTCGCGTTTGCATGCAATGTTTTGTGTTTCTTAATGTTTATGTGTTTCCTTAATACCTCCATTTGTTATAAACGACGTATATGATTTACGATCATTTATTACGAGGATAATAATACCATAATTTAGTACAAATTATACATGAAACGCCAACAGTATTATTCACAAGGGAATTGTTAACTTGCATACTATTATCAGAGTTTGCTAATGCATACAGTCATCTAACGGAAGCCTCTAGACAGTGCAATAGGAATATGAGCCGAGTAGCGAATGATACGATACCAACTGTCGTACGTACTTTCGCATGACAATCGGGAAACGGCTATTTACGGGTATAACTGTAACTCTACACTCGGTGGTACTACAGTGCTTTAACATCGAAATCGTTTGTGATGAAAATTGTTTTGTAGTAAAATTTCTTTAGAATCGTTGTGATTTGAAACTCGGTGAAATGAAAATGTAACACTAAAAAGAGACAAAGAAAAAAAAGACATAAATATATGGCATAAAGCCGGCGAGAGAATGAGATAAAATACATTGCCATGTTGCCCTGGTAACTGTTGTTATTGTCTGACAAATATATTATATTATATTCTTTTCGTATATGATATTTTATAAATATATGATTGTAATATGCCTTATTTAATTATTGATTTATTTTAATTTAATCGCGATATTTGCCAAAGAAGTTTTCAACATCAACTGCGCGTAAAAGTTCCACGCACCCATCTTTATTGACAAACCCTTATTTTTGGCAGCATTTCCCTTAAAATACTGTATGGATTTTGTTACTGTGTTTGTATTATTTTGATGCCTATTAATTCACTTATACTATCGCATCTGTGACGTCACTATACAATTAACAAATGTTATGAAGATTGTTGTTAGATATTAGGCTGACATGCAAATTTCAAAACAATATTGCGGTGATATCATTCACTTTGCATTTTAATTTGTTTGCATGTTGTGAATTATAATATTCTATCATGCAACTACTACCACGTTTTTTGTACTTCTGTATCATTTTCGTTATTCGTTTACTTTAAGGTAAAAACATGCGAAAAATAAGTTAAAAGGAGTTATTTATATATTTTTCTATGACTACCCTCCATTCTTGTAAATCTCTAATGTAGATGTCACAAAAGAAACGCAAGAAGTAATTTTGATAGAATTAACGGGCTAATAGTTAACAATTAAATAAACTAAAAAACTCCGCTTGGCAAAATTAATTCTTTCGTAATGTCGTAGGCACACTACGTTTAAGAAACGCGCTAAGGACGCGCGTATCATGATAGTACTTCGTTTGCATAATATAATATAATCGCGCGTCGACAGTGCGTTATAAATTCGTCGTGTGTATTTGCCATAACTTTTGAGATACCCATATATTATAAATAAATTACTCTCACTGCTTAGCATTTAAGATAAAAAAAAAGTTTTTTGGGAATAATATCTCAAAATTTGTATAAACATAGGATAGATATTGCGTTAATGTGTTTTTATTCTTTTTATAATACAGGTATACTGGAGTTTAGGTATCGCGGATTCGATTCCGGACTCGTGGCCAGATGAGCTCAGTACTGACATCAACATGCAGCATCCAATCAACGTGTCTGATGGCCTTCACAGCTATGGCGCTTATATCACAGTAAGTATAATACTTTCTTAGATTTACGTGAATATTTGACATTTAAATAAAACTATCTTTTCGGTTTTTTTTCGCGGATATATTGCGAATTGGAAATAAATCCGCGAAAAAATCCGAAAAGATAGTTTTATTTAAACATTATAAGACGTAAGTATCTTAAATACTTCTCTAGCGATCCTGTTCTTGGTATTTTACTTAATTTGTCAGTTTTTAATTTTTTTTAAGTTACATGAATATAATAACAGCAAAAACTTTATCTCTTGTCGTTTCAATTCAGTGAAGAACTTGTTCGGCAAGAACTTTATAATGACTTTTGTGAAGTTACAAACTCCAAAAACGTTTAAATCGAAGGCGAAACCATCTCAAAAATTTTCCATCGAATCTTGGTTTACCGTTTAATAAAACTAGAATAAAAATTTTAGAAATAGTGTAAGCTAATGCTAATAAATACTTTTTAACAAAAAATGTACCGGCTTTAAAATTATTTAAAAATAATTAGTCTACTGTCAGTAGTGTCTTCTTTAATTTTTATGGGAATGATGCCATTGAGGTTTTACCTATCCATTAAAAAAAGGAATGATGAAAATTAATTCCCAATTGTGGAACATTTCGCACAACATACTCGTACACACAACAAATACAGATCTATCTCTTTTTTGAAGTCGTTCGAATTAAAAGAAATGTAAACCATCTTCAAGGCGTTAAAATGAAAAAAAATTATAATAATAATATTAATTGGACGTATTAATTTTTACCATTTTTGAGCCGGACGATTTTGATTATATTCTATTACTCGTTGTTGCCCGCGACTCCGATCGCGTAGTTTATTCCTGTATACTTGCCCTTCTAAGATCCACAGATTAACGCGCTTAAAGAAACAAAACACAATTTCTTTAGCTACATATATAATTTTATTTACTATCATGCAAGTGCTACCACGTTTTTTGTACTTTTGTATCATTCTCGTTATTCATTGACCATAATGTGAAAACATGCGATGAATAAGTTAAAGGGAGTTACTTATATGGGCGACTCACCCTTGCTCCGTTACAGTTCGTCCTTACGTTTTGACGGTTAGTATAGATTTCTCAGAGATGAGATATTTCAGTAAAAAGTATCCTATATGTTGACCCGGAAAATCAGCTAACATCATACCAAATTTCATCAAAATCTGTCATTCTGTCTCATCTGTATCATCTGTTTGGTTTTCTGGTTATGCGTTCACAGACAGACAGACACAAAATTCTAAAAACTATACATTCGTCCTCTAAGAATGACTATTTCAATAAGAATTTCCAAAAAAATATTTAATGTATAGATTAGACTCAGAATTTTATTATATTATGTACATATGTGTTACATGTAAGATACATTTACGGCGGTGAAAATGTCATGTTATTGATTATTCAGATTATACAGTGAATAAATTATTATTAATAACTTAAGCGGATTGTGTTCCGTTGGGTTAGAAAAATATAAGCGCATAAAGTGCACGCGATACCCGCATTAATCAAACAGTGTGGCGGTAATACTGGTAATACTTGACTAAATAAAATTAATATGGTCTAAGGTCTTACAATAACGAATTACTCCTAACTTAATCTTTAAACCTTTTATCCAGTGTGAATCACATAAATACTAGTTTTTGAAATTATACTTCTTTTGGCACGTTTGGAAAAAATTATGAGAGTAAAATTTTTAAGATACGCGCGCCCACCGACAGTCAAAAAGCGACATGATGAAGTTAGCTGCATTCCTTTTACAAACAGAGAGTTGTGACATACGGGATGAAATCTTTAGCTATTTTTGTTCTGTTACGCCAAAGAAGTATAAATTTTTACGTGCGTACATAAGTACACACACACATTTTTGATAAAATCCAAATGATATATATTATGTTTGTAACAATATGTCTAGGACGCTTTTAATAATTCAGGATACAATGGAATAGAATAATATTATCATGTACGTCAATTTTAATATTCTTATTTGAAGTTAACGTCGAAGTAATTCCTTTTTTAAATAATACACTATAGTTCAAGGTTCGTCTTATATAAATTTCAGAGAAAAATTCCACCCTGAAGCTTAGAAGAGTTTTTTAATTGAAAGTCTTCAATACAATTAAGTTATATAAAATTTTATTTTGTTCATATAACAATATCTTTCTAACTGATATCACGTGCACTCACTAAATAAAATAGCTATAAACACGGGAAGTATTATAATTAAGTGTATACAATGTGTTTGCATATAAAATTATTTGTAAATCATATTTGGGTGCACTCTTTTCTCACTCATAGAGCGTGAGAGAGAGGGGGACGTAAGTGACAACGGTCGAAGCCACCAGCTCGCGTGGTTGATACGTGGTACATCATTAATCAATATGTAAATAGAAGATGCGATTGGTATACTAGAGCGTGGGCGAAAACACTTTACGGCACTCAAACTCAAAATCTCATGTCATCCGTAGTGGATTTAAATAGACCAAGTACCATTACGGATGAGCATTGACAGTCAAACGTGTGAATAAGAAGTTGTGAAATGAAGTAAATTAAACTTGTAACCAGCAAAAGCAACTTATCTATGCATCTAATATACATGAGCACTTGCTGAAATTAAAGGAAACTGTATTATGTATAGTATGGTAGCGCATTCAATTGAGTACTAAGTTGATGTTAATTAATATTGCAATTACCTGATTTCCTAAACACGTGTATTCTACGTATTAACGTTATGCATACAATATAATGTAGGTTAGTTATATAAGGTACATTTGGTAATTGGTCGAGAGTCGGGGTCGGTTTGATTCTGACCGGGGTCATTTTCACGTTTGATTTGACTATATTATAGACGTTTGTGCCGGTGTGATTAGGAGAATATATTTGTTCTTTACCATTTCAAAGAAATAGATGTATAAATAGGGTTGCCAGATACAGGCATTTCATTTCCGGGACAATTTGAGGGTTACGAATTCAGTCGGTAAGAAAATATACGAAAATAAATAATAATTTTTGTAATTCGCTTTACTTCTAATGTTTTACAAACATACTATTATATCTATGGTAAAAACTAACTTACCTACTTACATTACTCATACAACACATAAACTCTAATGGTAGGTATTCGAAATCCGGGACTATAAAGTGTATTTCCTGGACACGGGACAAGATACGTAATTTCAGGACATTCCTGGATTTCCCAGCCATCTGGCAACTGGCAAGCTTATGTATAAATTAAATAAAACTATATTTTCGGATTTTTTCGCACCTATTTTGATTTTTGGTTTCCGACGTTTTGGATTACTTTACATCAGTTACATTCACGAGTTTCAGTATCTAAATAGTTTTATTTAATCTGTCAAATATTCGCGTAAGTCTAAGAAAATGTTATGATCGAATAGGTTTCAGACAACCTTCGTTCCACGTGTAGTAATCAAAACATAGACACATGATTTACATACTGTTTTTTTATATACTGTTTATGTATAAACATTTATATACATTGTAAAAACCGCCCATAAAGCCTTGTAAACATTTTAGACTTGTACGTCAATTAGTAAAGGTCACTCGTTTACAGATTGAAGCATTTAACCCAACGCAAGCACTCACTCAATATATAAACACTGGTGACATTTAGGTGAACCCTTACTTAGGGTTTTGCTTTAGAATATATTAGTTAAGGTTTGATATTTATTAATTGAATCATTAAAAGACATATCTGATTATCGGATTACTATTATAGATACAAAACTTTGTATATGTGTGTATGTTTTTTACTCCTTCACGCTGAAACAGCTAGACCGATTTGGATGAGATTTAGTAGACAGATACACCTTTTTGAAGTAAAACTTCTTTACGCACGCTTGACTTGGGGGGTAAGCTGGTGAATGCGTTACGAAAAAATATATGTACGTTTGTTGCCATGGTAACCGTTGTTATTGTCTAACAAATTATATATAATATTATATTCTTTCCTTAAATGATATTCTATAAATGTAAGATTGTAGTTTGCCCAATATGCGTTATTTTTAGTATCTCACCTATCCTAATTATTTAAAACATTAATTGAATTTCATAAAGAGTACCGATAACCTACAGAAGTTTTACTTCTTGCGCGTGTACACATTCATACACGCACTCTTTAATTTTTTTTATGTTGGGAAATGCATTTATGTATACCACCTGTATACGACAGACCTAGAGTGGCACATGGCCACTGTTAGGCACCTAAGGACACAATCACACAGTTGCTAAAACACAAGAATGTAATGTAACTTTGGACTGGTAGGAAATGTCGGCGTCACATTATGGTCTAGTCATGAATTTGTTCTAATGCTCAAAAATTGAAAAATGGATGAAATAAATATTAGAATAGGTATAAGATTTTTTTTAAATATAACTTACACTATTAATCCCATCATAACGTGTTGATTTATAATAGAGATGAAACGGATATCCGGTAACTTTCCGGTATCTGGCCTATCCGGCCTTATTTTGCTATCCGGCCCGATATCAAATAGTAACGCAATATTCATTTCATAACTACTTTATAATATAATCTTGGAAGTAACGCATACACTTAGGTATCCCATGGCAATGATTTAATGTGCAAACTTATTTCTATATAATTTTCAATCTGTTCCTGTATAAAAAAAGGATAGAAGCTAACAAAAAAATCACATTTATAATAATTAATAGTCGAGTCCTGGGTAGGGCAAAAGAGGTATTACATATTTTTTTCTCTCGAAGACAACTGTCTTTGCTACTTCAACTACTTATCCAACCACGTATGAGAGTATTGGGAAAAACACTTTATTTTTTTAGATTAGATGAATAACCCGAAATTAATTATGACTGAAAAATTGTCATTATTATTGTATTAAAAGCAATATTCTTTACAGAGTTCACCGCCACCTCTTAGTCCTGAAGGCCGAACTAATGACGACGACGCGATCGTCAACATCATACAGAGTGCCGAGGAGTTCGTGTACGTCTCCGTCATGGACTACGGGCCCGTGTTGGAATATGCGCCCAAACTCAAGTAGGGATTGTTTGTTTTATCTATTTAATATGAACATTTTGATTTTTTTTTGACTTAAGTAATAAAATCTAGAGCCAAAAATAAATTAATTGAATTTGTACAAAATTGAGTTAGAGCAAGCATGGAATATTAAAATCTTTAGTGGACAAAGAGCAAAATATTTATGATTCTAATTAGCTTTAAACTTACTCTAAACATCAGATAGAATAATATAATCAGAAAATAGATCAAGAATTTGGATGTTTATGCTACGTCCCAGACATAATTATGTAATCTAAAAAAAATACAAAGTAAACTTAGATTTAAATTTAATTTTTTCTTTCTCTCGAAGAAATCTCTCTTTTAGCGATAAGGCCGCCTCTTGTACCTTCTTCTATATTTTGTATATTTTCTTTTCTCCTTTTGGGTGTACAATAAAGAGTTATTCATTTATTCAAGCCATAGTAGTGAGGTAGGCTAAAGAAGGCTGACCTCAATATTAGATGGCACACATACCATTTTACTGCCTCATATAACCTTCTATTTTAATTTGCTCTGGTCTAGAAATAAGCAAATTCTGGTTTAAAATCAATAATGCATGCAATGCACCACACGGCGCTTGATGCGATTCGCGAATAGTCTTTTAAAAAACTGACAAAAACTACATAAATTTTAATTTATATAATAAAATAGTATTCAGCCCCTTATAACGTCCAACTGCTGGGCATGGGCTTCCGTTCAATACGAGGGGATCAGGCCATAGTCCACCACGCTAGCCAAATGCGGGTGGACTTCACACGTCTTTCGAAAACTTGCTAGGTTCTCTAAGACATGCAGGTTTCCTCGCGACGTTTTCCTTCACCGTAAGGTAATAATATAGTAACGACACTAAAAGGGATAGAACCTTTGGCGGATTTTCAACCTCGCAATTTTCTTTTAAAGTTGTGGCGGATGATAAAAATAGTATATATGAATAGACAAACAAAAAGTTTTAGCAATACGGTGCCCTGGTGTCATATTTTTGAGATATTTATAGGTGAAGATGTATATTTTCATCCAAACTTTACCTTAACGATTAACTAATTATATTTTAATATAACTGAATGGTATTTTAACAATAGTTTCCAAAGTTCTCACATGATACTCATATCATTACCTCAAAATATCTCGTAAACGTAACACTTTTGGGCACCATATTGCTAATATGTTTTGTTTGTTTTAATGTTCTCTATCTATTAATATATTTATATTAATATAGTTATTAATATAGTAGCTATTGCTACGAAAAAAAATAAAATGGCATTGGGTAGCTAATGTCACCTTCCAAAATGTTCGAATTCCTCTCATTTATGTATACATATGTACGATGCATATTATATGCACGTTAAACCGTGGATCAAACACTTCTTTCGTTTATGAAAAATATTCGAAACCTGTTTTACTCAAATTAAAGTTCTAGTTCAAAATCGACCCCTTTTAACTACTCCATACTAATATTATAAATGTGAAAGTTTGTAGGATGGATGGATGGATGGATGTTTGTTATCTTTCATGGCTGAACGGCTGAACGGATCTGGATGAAATTTGGCACAGAGATAGATCTGGGATAGCATATACGCTACTTTTTATCGCTACTTTTACGCTACTTTTTCATATGTAGAGTTAAACAAAAATCAAAATTAATTATAAAAAATTAATTTAAATTAATTAAAACAAAAACAAATCCTTCCCACATGTTTTTCATTAAGGACGAACCCGAAGCGAAGCGAGGGCTAGTCGCTGGTATTGTAAATGCGAAAATACCTTTATCTGTTTGTTTGTTACCTTTTCACGATTAATCCGCTGAACCGATTTAGATGAAATTTGTTATGGAAATAGTTTAAGACTCTGGGGAGGACATAGGATAGTTTTATCCCGGAAATCTGAACGAACTGGATAGAAGTTTATATGAGAAATGAAACATTTCTCAAGCAAGGGATATATTTTATTTTCCTTTTTTAAAGTACTTACCTATTTTTCCATATCTACGTATATCTAGTACGTCTATGGAACTCTTTACCAGTACACATCAGACGGGCTAATAATTTGGACAAGTTTAAGACGATGTTAAAACTGCATTATTTATCTCTTTAGTTTGTCTTAATATAATATATGTATGTATGTATTTATTTGAAATATATAGTTTAAATATTTTGATTATATTTTTGCGTTATACTGTTTGTATGTATGTACATATATATATGTGTATATTTATGCAAGTACACCGCCTACCATTTTATATACCGATTCCTCTACCCTAAGGTTGCCAGGAAGAGATCATTTCTAGCGATAAGGCCGCCTGTTGTGCATCTTTTTTTTGTTATATAATTTATTTCTTTATTTATTTCTTGTGTGGTGTACAATAAAGTGTTCATTATTAATATATGTGTGTGTATTGTATAAGGTACAAATTATCGATACAGATTCTGGCCTAAAATCGACGACGCGCTGCGGCGCGCGGCGCTGGAGGCGCGCGTGCGCGTGCGCCTGCTCGTGAGCTGGTGGCGCCACTCGCAGCCCGCCGAGGACCACTTCCTGGCGTCGCTGGCGGCGCTGCGCGGCGCCTACCCGCGCGTAGACTTGCAAGTGGTTGGTATTGTTACTTAATTGCCGCGTTGGTTGCTAGATAGTATAGTCAAGAGTTCTTCCAATATAAATTCCAAAAAAAAATTATAGCTAAGGGTAGATAAATTATTATATTTAAAATGATTTTTTTAGTTGGTGTGTCTTTATAGTTGAATAAATAAATATAAATATGTTGGGACATCAACAACAGCGTCATCTAGTTCCATCAGATCCGGAAATATTGAATTCGAGTCCCGAGTTGAGCCGCAGTCGGGCCGAGTTCAGTTATTGCGTGTTTCCGTCAAGAAATTATCAGTGACACACACATATGTAGGTTTTTAACCTACTCGTAGTTCAAGCATGTTCCTAATATATTTAGTACTTAGATGTCTAGACCAATGGTTCCCAAAGGGGGTCCGCGTAACCCTAGAGTCCCCGTGGAAGGGTCACGGGTTCAGAGTTCCATTCGAGAGTTAAATAAAACGTCACATATGAGGCCTAATTTTACTTTTATTATAAATAAATATGTGAAAAAATATATTTGATACAATAAATATTATTATAAGTATTAATATTTTTCATTTATAATTTGTTTTTTAAGTCAAACAAGAAAGTGTTCTAACTACAACAAAATCAGTTTAGTTAATAATAACTAAAATGGGGATATGTAAAAAAATATGATCAAATAGGGTTTTGTGGACAAAAAAAAATTGAGAACCGCTGATCTAGATTATGACCTGGATAACACATTGGCTACTGTCAGCGACGCGATAATATCTAAATAAACAATAACTATACTAAATAAAACTATCTTTTCGAATTATTTCGCGGATTTATTTTGATTTTTGGTTCCCGACGTTTCGATTGCTTTAATTATGGTCACGGGAGAGACTAAGATGTTAAACATCTCAAAGGCATTATATATACTTGTTACAAACAGTGCCTACCCACTATTTTACAAAAATGATTTCAAAAAATTCAAAAATGGCACCAAAGTACCTTACAATATTTGTTGATTTTGATTCTAAACATTTTTTGAAAGCAAATTTTTGAGCAATCGAAACGTCGGGAAGCAAAAATCAAAATAAATCCGCGAAATAATCCGAAAAGACAGTTTTATTTAAAATGTCAAATATTCGCGTAAATCTAAGAAAGTATTAAATGACTATACTAAGTAAGCAAATCAACCCACAGAGACGCTTCATAGTGCCCTCGACACCCGAACAAGACAAGATACCGTACGCGCGCGTCAACCACAACAAGTACATGGTGACGGATAAAACCGCATACATTTCCACTTCCAACTGGTACGGGGACTACTTCGTGGACACCGCCGGCACTTCTTTTGTTTATAACAGCAACAATAACAATCATTATAATAATAATGTTACTAATTACATAGATATAAGGACGCAGTTAGTTGACGTCTTTGAAAGGGACTGGAACTCCCCGTACGCAGTCCCGTTGAGGAAGTTATAGCATTATCTTTAGTAAATGTTTAGTTTTTTTTTTTTTGTGTTTTTTTCTGTAGTGATACATGTTAAAATATGTATTTTGTATATAAAATATTTTTTTTTTCATTCAATATTTTATTCGAGGCTGTTGGCGTAAAACTGACTATAGGATATATTTACGTCATATTGCTAATAAATATAGAGTTATATTTAAAACTAGCGACTCACCCTCGCTCCGCTCGGGTTCGTCCCTACTTAGTGTAGATTTCTCAGAGATGAGATATTTTCCCGCAGTAAAAAGAATCCTATATGTTGACCCGGATAACCAGTTAGCATCGTACCAAATTTCATCAAAATCCCTCCAGTGGTTTTTCCGTGATGCGGTAACAGACAGACACACAGACAAAAATTCTAAAAACTAAAGTTCGGCCTCTTGTGTCGATAATAATGTCTATTTCAATAAGATTTTCAAAAAAATATTTAATGTACAGATTCGGCTTAGTTACAATTTTATTATATGTATATAGATGACGTGGTGGTGATGATGGTTAGTTTTCTATAGTTAAAATTATATTATGTTTAGACAAATGTCTAAAGCATTAGTTATGCCAATTTTATCCTGACAGTAACAATACAGTAAAAATGTAAGAAAAATGTACTATGTATTAAATACATATTAGGTATATGTTCCTTATGCCCAAAGAACTAAATACAAAAGTTAAAAAAACCTTTGTTTGATATAGAACATACTCTTCCTCGAAGAATTAATTAATTTTAAGAAAATTTAAAAAAAAAAGATATAAACTCTTTCGACGTTTTAACTTTTAACAATTTAAATTTATAAAAAAAATATTAGATTTATAGCAGAAAAGTGACGATACAGATCATATTGAAAAGTTGTCGAAAGTTTTTAATTTCAAAATAATATGTTTGTCTAGAGATGTGTGAGAATTCATTAAAGAAGAATAATATTTATAATGGCAACTCGTGGTCGTTAGGTAACACATACTATAATTGAAAAATCATACAATTTCTTGTACAAGATTATTTTATAATTATATTTGAATATATAATATGATAATTAATAATTTAATTTAAAAATCATTTTATCTAGTCAAAGGTTTGTTTATCTTTTTTTGGTCTTTGGGCATGATATAATATGTATGTATTTATATTTTTTTTTATAATAGTATTTATCTACTATATAAGGGACCCAAAATTTAAGGCTTTTTAATACTTAAAGATTTTGGTTTGAAAAAAATCTAGATTTCGCCAAAGTTCTTGAACATTTGTACCCCTCTCTTTTAACGAACTGCCACTTTTAGTTATAAATTAAATCTAAATATAAGCTAAAATTAAAACAACTTTTACTGCAGTTGTTATTTATAGGAGGATGCGGAACTCAAGTAGTTTTCATAATTTGATTGTTAGTGATAATTTGTATGTGGGAAAGATATGTAATAAGAACGTTTATTGTAAATATGAAATACATTATATTTAATTATTATGTGGATAGTTTTCCTAATAGGTAGAGATCTTTCACTCTTAAATTGCAGGTGATGTTGAAGCATTTTACATAATTTAATGTGTGAAAGAATATAATTATTGCAATCATTACACAAGTAAGTTTAAAATAAATAAAAGGAGTAGGAAGAGCTTGAAATAACTATTTCCCTACTCATATTGAAATAAACATGTAAGTTGCGCCAAGATCGTGTGCAGTTTAGGAGTGAAAGATCTCTACCTATGTATGTATGTGAATTTTTATAAACCATACCAGTGACTAATTAATACTGAATATTCATTATGTAACTAGTTTTATGAATAAGAAATAAAATTCAGGAAATTGATTTCAATAAAAGTGTACGTTGTTTGATGACGTCACTGAAAATATTCATTTTTTTTTATTGGAAGTCATTTTAGTAAGACAATATATAAATATATAATATAAATTGGACGCATTTTAAAAATGTAATCATCAACGTACTGTGTATTAAGATATAACTCCATTTTAAATAATGTCTTGTTTTCAATTTTGTTTGAAATTGGCCTAACATTAACTACATACATATAACTCTTATAACTTATTTTCCTATCTATTCTAAACTCAGTGTGATAGTGTGCCTTTTTGTCCGTGTGTTTGTGTAGATTTTTATATCTTCTAGTATTAATTATAAGTAAATATAAAAATTCTTCAATTTCAAATATGAAATTGATATTGTTAAGATAAATTTTTATTATTTTATGTATCATATTGGCTCAATGATTGAATAATCGAATTGGTTGAGATCGGACTTATAAAGTTTGTTTAGAGGCGTTGAGGGGTCTTTAGTTATTTTAATTATTCTTATGTATAGTCAAGTAATTAAGAAATAAAGATATACTTCATTAATCTTCTTAAGAATTTATGGAATGAGACTCGTGATTGACGAATGATAACAAGGTAAAAGAACCCATATATAAACAATTAAAAGTAAATTGTTAAAAATATTTAATATAAATATCTGACATATACAATATGCTATTACGTATCTACATTATTCAAGTTATTATTTATGAAATTTACTAAAACTTTGTGGTCGAAATAACTCGTTATAGAAAGTTGGCTTTATTTTGTTTTTAACCGACTTCCAAAAGGAGGAGGTTCTCAATTCGATTGGTATTTTTTTTGTTGTATTTAATTATCATTTTAATGAATGTATTCCCCGAGTCTTAATCGATATGTAATTATCTGTAACTGTATTCACGAGGTGCTGCGAATATTATTTGAAGCTCGAAATAAGTTTTCAAACATATCATTCTGCAAAAGTTTATTTTTTAATGATACTTATGTTTTCTTATATTTTTAATACAAGGTTTTGAAAGCAATAGCTCGTTGCAATGGAGGACAATATGCGTGATATTTGTTCTTAACTTGTAAATAAAGACTATATCTAAAAAAAAATGTTTTATTTATATAGGTAGTAGGTACCTACACGTTTAAATAACAATATTGTAACTTTTGTGTAAAATTGAAAAGTACCTGGAGCACTAAGCTTAGCTCTGCGTGGGCGCTCGTCCAGTATAGGTTATCATCCATTGGCGACAGTACAAGTACCACTAACATTCACGAGATTGCGCTATATGACATCGTCAGCGTGAGACTACAGAAAAGGGCTTTTTTGTGAAAATATACGTTTTTTCAGAAAAGACACCTGTATCGATAAACTTAAAAACCTTTATCTAAATACAAGATTTGATCCAAATCCTTAGAGCCGCTTTCGAGATACACGAAATAAATGTATATATTAATATACAAGAATAAAAAAATATGTATAATTCTAACATTTGTATCATCAGAGTCTACAAAAAATGTATGAATATATATATATATATATATATATATATATATATCTTCTTCTTCTTCTTCTTCTTCGTGTCACTCTTGACAGAGCGGTCGTGGTCATCACGTAGCATTTTCTGTAGGAGCAGATGTGATGCTCCTCACGATTGATCGCCACTTCTCCCTGTCGGCCGACATCCTGGTGCACTCATGCAAAGGACCACCCACAGCTAACTTAATTTGGTCGGTCCATCGCATGCGTGATCGTCCTCGTCCTCTGGTGCCCTCCACCTTGCCCTGTACGACGAAACGCTCAATGGAGTCACTTTCACGCCGGGAGACGTGTCCAAAGAACTTTAGGATGCGAGCCTCTACTACCGCCGAAAGGCGTTGTTTAATGTCGAGTTCTTGGAGTATAGAGACATTGGTGCGATATTCGGTCCACGATATCCTAAGCATTCGCCTCCAGCACCACATCTCCAGAGCATCAACTTTTTTCTTCTCGACTTGTCGCAAAGTCCACGTCTCTGCAGCGTATAAAAATATGGGAAAAACAAGTGTGCGAACGAGCCGGATCTTAGTGGTCTTCGTTACGTTTCGGTTTTTCCATACTTTTTTCAGCCTGTCCATCGCAGTTCTGGTTGCTGCCATGCGTCGTTTCACTTCTTCTATGCAGCCGCCATCGTTCGAGATTAAAGCTCCAAGATATATGTAGGATTGGACAACCTCACAGTTCGCAATCTGAGTGACTTCGGGCGAGTTATTGTTAGCTCGGTCTACAATCATCATCTTAGTTTTACTGCGGTTAATCTTTAATCCAAATTCTAGACTCACACGTTCCATTTTGAGAAATAGTTGTTCTAAATTTCGAGCACTAGTCGCGAACAAGGTCGTATCGTCAGCGTAGCGCAAGTTGGATATCTTGTAGCCACCAATAATTACGCCGTCTGCCCAGTCTTCAAGAGTAATGCGCATTATGAGTTCGGTGTAAGCATTGAATAAAAGCGGTGATATTATGCATCCTTGGCGAACACCTGCGCTGGGATGGAAGTTTTTAGATAAAGTGTCATCAGCCCGCACAGATGCTGTTCCATCTTCGTAAAGTCGCCTGAGAAGATGAACTAAGTGTTGGGGTGTACCCATGTCCAGCAAAACACTCCATAGCTTAGGCCATTTCACAGAGTCAAAAGCTTTTGAGAAATCGACAAAGCAAATGTAAGTCGGCTTGTTAAATTCCCTTGCCTTCTCTATGATCTGGCGAACAATAAGGATCTGCTCACGTGTACCCTTTCCCTTAACAAAACCCGCTTGTTCAGGAGCTATCTCTTTGGACAGGAAGGTCTTTAGTCGCTCATTCAGAATATGTAACAAGACTTTGCTAGCGTGAGATATAAGTGCAATAAGGCGGTAGTTGCTACATTTCTTGGTTGAACCCTTTTTATGTAAAGGAATGAAAACCGTATGAGTCCACTCTGTTGGCCATGTTCCCGTATGCCATATCTTGTTACAGATTGTGTGAAAGATATTAACACCTATATCATCTAAGGCTTTAAGTGTCTCAATCGGGATTGCATCTCTGCCAGTGGCCTTTCCATTTTTAAGATGCATGATGGCAGCTCTGACTTCAGATTTTCAGGTTTTCAAACTTGGGTTCTGTACTAGAGAAATTTTTCGACTGACTGTCCTGGAACAGAGACTGGCAGTAACTTTTCCAAACCTCAGTTATTTGGTCTAGCTCAGTAACTAATGTGCCATCACTGTTTTCAATGGCCCAGGTCTTGGATGTGAGTGATTTGGTGATGGACCTAATTTTTTGATGAAGATCCCTGGACTCATGTCTGTTAGCGTGAGCATCGATTTCCTCACATATTCTACATAGATAGGCATTGTAGTCCCGCCTACATCCTGCTTGAATTTGTGCTGAGATTTTATTCACGTCACTACCTCCCGCCCCTGATGCTTTCAATGCGCGTCTCCGTTCGACTAGACCTAGCGTGTCATTGGTCATCCAGTGTTGTCGCTTGTGTGTTACACTTGGTGGTTCAGAAGCCGCAACAGACTCTGTAATTAGATTTCGGGTTCGTTCCCACAGCTCCTCAGGCGTTTTCTCGTTGAGGTTAGCTTCGCCCCATTCCACCCAGATCTGTTTGGCAGCGATGTAAAACTTTGAGCTATCTTTTTATATATATAAGAAATTAATAAAAAAAAAAAAACAAAAGTTTGTTGTAGTATTTATTAATAACTTGTGTTGAATTTAACACGTTTTAAATATCTAAAATTACAAATGTCAATATAATCTTATAAATCGAAAACTTACACAATAAAAGAAACGTCAAACTAAAAACCAAATATTGAAACGTGTAATGTTATTACATAGCATCTTCAATGTCGTACAAATCTTAATAAATTGTACTCTTCAGAGAACTATTTCATATACTGAACCTTTAGTGAAGGCCTCTTTTGGTAATTGTCAAAAATATTTTTTATTTCTTTCTTTAGTGGCTTTGACGCAATACATTCTGCCAGTGTCACGTATTGCAATGAAGACACAAATGGGTTTGAGCGGTAATTTTGAAATTTAGCAGCTTAATATTATAAATGTGAGTTTGTGAGTATGGATGTAATGTTTGTTACTCTTTCACGCTAGAACGTCTGAACGGATCTGGATGAAATTTGCCACAGAGATAGATTATAGTCTGGAATAACATATAGACTTTTATCCCGGAAAATGTATGATTCCCGTGGAAAAGGTTGTTTTCCTAGGCGAACCCGATCGAAGCGAGGGCGAGCCGCTAGTTAAAATCATATATAAACGATCGGTCTACAGGAGTAACCTACAAAAATAGAAAGATAATTAGGCAATATAAAAATATTATTAATCATTTTTAAAGACATTTTCTTAATAAAAAATAAATAAGCATAAGACATGTTAATATTCCAAAACGATTTGTTCGCTGAGATCAGCAAATTTTCACATTTTTCTTTGTTTGCCCTTTAGTATGTAGTATGTAGAAGTAGTGTTGATCTATATATAAATTGAGCGCAATTCTTTAAGTCTGTAAAACAATATTTTGCATATAAACAATAAAGCAATTATTGTGTAGATATTTACACAATGTAACATTGTTATTATTATCTTTCTTGATAACAAAAAATCTCCCTCTGTCAGTTCTTTACCAAATTAAGAATTCTTTACGAGTTCAGACATTGATATGTTCTATGAAGGGTGCAAGTTATAAAAAAAGAAATATAAATATAATTCCTTACAATAAGTTTCCACGCACGTAACAAAAGTATTCTAAAATTAAACGTATTATTATAATTTATATTAGGGATGTGACAGTTTATTTAAAAAAAAAGATACTAGAAAAATATTGTTTCTACATTTAGAAATCCGCCATTTTTGCCACTTAAAAATTATTATTCGTTACAGAATTTTCAAAATAGAAATAATCTAATTATTCCCCAACATCCCTAATTAATTAATTTGAATTCGCGAACTAAAATTATATTTTCTTCCATATGAAGAAGAAAGTTTTTTCTAACAGTGGAAAGAAAATGTTTTAATAGTTTCTGAAGAGTAGACACAAGGATGTAGTAGTATATAATAATTCAATCTGCGTTCATTCAAACCCATATTAATATTAATCCCTCCCGGACAAATTCTAAGAAATCCGTGCGAATTTCCGAGAATTCAATTGTTATCTAGCACACCGGTGTGCTCGCGGTCCTCGAGGTGTTATAAATGTGAAAGTTTGTGAGGATGGATGGATGTTTGTTACTCAATCACGCCAGAACGGCCGAACGGATCTAGATGAAATTTGGCACAAAGATAGATTATAGTCTGGAATATCACACAGGTTACTTTTTATCCCGGACAAATATACGGTTCCCGTGCGATGGATTTGTTTTTGAGAGGAGGAGGATGAGTCGCTAGTTATAATAAAAATGGAAACGGACTAACATTCATCAATAAATACACCAATAATCATCATCATTTTACCCAATATTTTGCCTGACAACATACTATTACATACATACTTATTTGTCATACATCTAGAATCGCACTTTTAGACTTTTCCCTTCAACATCTATTTTTCTACTCTTCAAAACCATATGAATTTGACTAAAAAAATATTATTTTTATTAGTTCTAAAATCGTTTAAATATTTTAGTTCGTGAATTCTCTCAAAGAAATATTCTTGAGACACAATAAAAATGCTCCTGGGCCGGTCCAACACCATTTTATAGTTTATCTGCAACAAAAAACGATATTATTTCACAATTGTAATATATTTTTGTGTCAACATTTTTGTAACATTTTCCGCATAAGAAAAGAATTTGTGTAATCTTTTTTCCCGTTTTTAAGGAACCCTTTTAATCGCTTTAAGGATGAAGGGTACACATAATCTCTTGACAATGATGTGATGACAAGAGATGTAATAGCTCTACATTAGGAGAAAATATCCATAAAACTACTTTAACCTTTTCAAGGACAAATTAACGCATAGGCAAACCTTTTTTCTAAATAAATTGCTATTTTGTTGTTTAAATCGGAAATAAAGCTTATCTCAACACCATTTTTTTAATATTTAATATGCACACGACCCCCTGAGATAATAATTTGTTTTCTTAATCGATTTTGGTCAAGGCAACCAATCTGATTTTCCCTCTCAAGCTCTGGTGGGATGACAATTCGACACTCGTGGTGAGAAATGGACGTAGGACTTACAAAACTTGCTTTGAGGCCTGGGGGTGTAACATTTCCCATTTTTCAGGTAATTAACAAACTAAACTTAGTTCGACCTCGGGTTGGAACCAAGGACTTTAGATATACAAGCGTACATGCCAGCCAAAATATCAAAGAGGCCACCAAAGTAACTGGAACAATTAGATAAGATTATGTGAGTTATTTATACATTTTGGTTTGGTTCATCGGCTGGAGATTGAAGGTTGTGGGTTGGAATCCCGAATTGGGCCAAATTTGGATATTCAGTCTTCCTACTTTTTTAGATTTACCTGAACATTTGACATTATAAAACTATCTTTTCGGTTTATTTCGCAGATTTATTTAGATTTTTGGTTATGGAGAGACTCTCCCGTGACCATGATCGCAGTAAAACATTCGAAACCAACCAAATTAAAAATAAATCCAAAAAATAATTTTACTTAAGACATCGAATCTTTAATAAAATCAGTAACATACCGTATTAGGGTGGGTGTGTCCAGGTCACGCGTGCGTGGCGCTGTCCTCGACGAAGTCTCGCGCCTCGTGTATGGAGACGCACTCGACGTGCGACACCTTGTTGCGGAACTTGACGCCGTAGAACTTGTGCGCATGCTCGAGCAGCTCCGGCCGGAACGTGGTGGTGATGAACTGCGCCGACGCGGACAGCTCGTGGATCATGTTCGCGATCGCCTTTCGGTGCTGAGCGTCCAGCGCCTGGAACATTACATAATACATTTGTATTGTATTGTTAGTTTCGTTTATAATGCTTATATTGGGAAATTAACCACAGCACCATCTGGTGGTAATGGTAAGCTACGAGGCTTTTGTTTTGGATACCAGAAAGTTGATACACTACACTTATATAATTTTAAATACATACATATTATAAATATAAACACCCAGACTGGAGTACAAACATTGGTGTCCATAACACAAATGAATGCCCCCAGAGGGACTCGAACCCGCGACCGCTGGCACAGCAAGTAGGGTCACTACAAACGGAGCCAAACGTGTCGGCAATTATAATGTTACATTATATATTATATTAAATAAGAAAAAACAATGTGTGTGTACTTATGTACGCACGTAAGAAGTTATACTTCTTTGGCGTAATAAAACAAAAATAGCTAAAGATTTCATCCCGTATGTCACAACTCTCTGTTTGTAAAAGGAATGATAAATTAATAAAAGAATCATTAAATAAGGCGTATTAGGCATATTACAATCATATATTTATAGACAATCATTTAAGTAAAGGATATAATATTATATATCATTTGTCAGACAATAACAACGGTTATCATGGTAACAGACAGTTGTCAGCTAACTTCATCATGTAGCTTTTTGGCTGTCGGTGTACGCGCGCATCATAAAAAAATTACTCTCATAATTTTTTCCAAACGTCCCAAAAGAAGTAAATCTTCAAAAAAGACATGATCCACTGAAAATTACTAAATTCAATTAAAAAGAAAATGGCTCAAATTTGAGATTAGTATAATAAAATTAGTGAGATAATTGCACTTATTAAAATCCTACCATCTGCTTCCCAACTCTAGAAGATCTAATATTACTTATTCACCAAACTACTAAATATTCACACCTAAACGGAACAAAGAAGGACAAACCCCCACGCACGCACACACACCCACACATACACACACGCGCACACACACGCGCACACACACTCACCTGATCGATCTCGTCGAACAGATAGAAGGGCGCGGGGTCGCACTTCTGTATGGCGAATATGAGCGCGAGCGCCACCAGCGACTTCTGCCCGCCGGACAGCTGGTTCATCTCGCGCATGTCGCCGTCGCCGCCCGTGAACGACACCTTGATGCCCACGCCCGTGAACGGGTCCGCGTTCGGACGCTGCTGTAAGGCAAAATCAACACTATTTATGTGACAGTAGAGTACGTTTTACTTCGACATCGTTTGCAATGGAAAAAACAAATCAAATATATTAAACGCGTTTGGCAGATTAACTGTTTAAAAACAAAACGATGCTTCTCTATTTGTATCAAATCTGTTAGCTTCATTTATTTACACTAGTAATATTATAAAGAAGAAAGATTTGTATTTTTGTATATTTGTAATGAATAAACTCAAAAACTGCTAGACCGATTTAGATGAAATTTGGTAAAAAGATATTTTGAGACTCAGAAATCATCCCTTAAAGGAGTGAAAATGGGTATGAAACTTTGTATGGGGAATCAAGCTATAATATATGTATAATAAGCACGCATTTTTTATATTTAAACGGAAGCTCTCAAACGGCCGGATTTTTTCCGACCGGTAACTTTTTTGCAGAATTTATATTAAAAATTTAAAAATATAAAAATAACTTGATATTACCTCAGGATTATTATCCTGTCCCTCGTCCGGCGCAACTCGCATTATGAGACTGCCTCTGCCCTGCGGCACAAGCTTTTTGAACACCTCGGTGAAGTTCTTGCTCACTTGCTTGAAAGTGAACTGTATAGCTTCCAACTTCCTATGCTCTAGCGTCTCGATAAGTTCACGAATTTTTTCACCTCTGCAAAAAAATATTGTAGAATTCACTTATAATGTTGACATCGTGAGCAAATATAAATATGTTGTATTAAGCGGACAGCATACAAAACATAAAGGTAACTATCTGTTACGCAACCCTAATACATGGGAACTACCTCGCGTCGACCACCCACATCGCATTCCATTCGTGTGAACTTTTATTGTTAAAGACTTTGTTTCGCAACCGTAATGCATGGAAACCACCTCGCGAGTCGCGTCGACCACCAATATCGCATTCTTTTCATATTACAACATAATTCTTGTAAAGTGACAGTGATGTAACATCCGAGTGTACCTTATTCTTACAGACCTTTTTCCGTTCATTACATTTGTCACACTTCGACGGTGTAATCACCTTAGGATAATTAGTTTGTAGAAATAGTATTAAAGTATTTTATAAGTAAAGTTTTATTTCATTTGCATCCTCTGACTGTGACTTCTATAATTTATCCGAAAATATTTATGTTATAATAAAAATATAATATCTTTATTTTTTATTTTTCTTCTTTAAGAAGAATCAGAATACAAATCGTACGAACTACAAATCAATGGGAAAAGTCGGTGGAGTGGATACTTGTTGGTCATAAACGGCTAGCTGTGCCCCGCGGTTTAACCCACGTTAAATTTGTTTTTATTCTAAATATCAGTTTTACAATATTGTATGGAAATCTGCCGGATTCGTTGACAATAATTATGATTATTGCTCCGCTCCCTTGGGTAGTAGCATGATGATATATAGTCTATAGCCGTCCTCAATAAACGAGATATCTAATGCATAAAGAATTTTTCAAATCGGATTAGTAGTTCTTGAGATTAGCGCGTTCAAACAAACAAACAAACAAACAAACAAACTTGGCCTCTATCTATATATAGTACATATACACATATTCTTATAAGTAATCATTATATGTGATTTTTTGTTTAGTAAGAGTTTTATGAAAACCAAATTTTACGTCAAATAATATATTGTTCCTGGGAACAACTAAGACGATCACTAAACTTTAGGCTCGTTATGAACTGTAAAGGCTACATTGCTATTTAGACATAAGTTTTCTTTTCTTTTATTATTTAGTTATTTATGTCCTTTATGTCTATAGCCAGTGTATGTCATAAATAAAGTTTTTCTAAATGTATATAAATATAATATATGTATACTTTACTTCTGAGTTATTACTTATTTTATATTATAGTCATGTTTATTTGAGTATCTACTATTATAAAGAGGAAAGATTTGTAGTTTTGTAACGAATAAACTCAAAAACTACTGGACCGATTGAGATGAAATTTAGTAATAAGATAGTTTGAGTCCCTGGGAAGGACATAGGATACTTTTTATTCCGGAAATCATCCTTGAGGAGATGAAAATGTGGATGAAAGTTAGTATGGGAAATCAATCTATTATATATGAGGTAAATTGATATTCATGAAATTATTACTTTTTATGGTCAATAATTGGAAAGTTATAGCAGTTTTTTTGACTGCATTAAAAAATTAAAGAAAAACACTAAAACAAATATAGTATCGACAAAAAATTCCTACGTTTTACTATAAAAGACCATAAAACTATGTCAAGTTTGGGTGTCGTTAAATAATTGAGAACGTAAACCTGGCGCGATACACTAATTGCAATACCAATATACGTAGCATAAATACTCTCACCAAAATCTAAAACACCATTATTTTAAATAAAAACAACAATGTACTACATGTTAGCGATCTATCTGTTTTGTTTGCCAACATTTTGCATAAGTTTCGAATATTTCAGTGGTAAAAGTGTAAATAATATAATCGATGGCGTAAACGAGATTGTAAATTCGAAACAGAATAACGCCACAACTACAGAAGTGGACGACGGTAATTTAAATATAACAGAATTAGTGAGAAAATACAATTACGAGATCGAAGAGCATACTGTTACAACGGAAGATGGCTATATTCTGGACATACATAGACTACCAGCAAAAGGTGTGAGAAATAATAGAACAATATTTCTTATGCACGGTGTTCTAGATTCTTCGGACAGCTGGGTCTTGCAAGGACCAAGAAACGCTTTACCTTATATTTTGTCAGATAAAGGATACGATGTATGGATGGGCAACGCGAGAGGCAACAAATACTCGAATTCACATACAAAATTGAATAAAAACCAAACGGACTATTGGAAATTTAGTTGGGACGAGATCGGCGAATACGATTTACCCGCAATGATAGATTATATACTAAATGCGACTGGTAAGAGCAGTTTGTATTACGTCGGTCACTCTCAGGGTACAACTACATTTTTCGTCATGACCTCATTAAAACCGGACTACAATAGGAAAATTAAAATGATGTTCGCATTATCGCCTGTCGCTTGGATGAGTCACGCGAAGAGCCCTATAGTGAAAATTTTGGCTAATTTGAACTATGTAATGAATATTAACGCGTACACATCAAGTACTGAATCTTTTAGTAAGCTGGAGAAGTATATGTGTAACATAATAGTGCGATGTTATAATATACTACAATATATAATCGGTAACGATTATAAAATGATTAATTCGTCTTTATTGCCAATTATTAGCAAACATTTTCCAAGTACGTCGTCCATTTTACAATTCGTCCACTACGGTCAGTTGTATCTCAATGGAGATTTTTGCCGTTTTGATTTTGGTCCGAGTGATAACTTAGATAGATACGGACTGGAAGTGCCGCCATTTTATAATTTAAAGAACATAAATGTTCCTGTGGTTTTGTTTTATAGCGACAACGATTGGCTATCAGATGTGGAAGACGTTTCGATTTTATATAACAAATTGCCCAATGTATACAACACGTACAATTTGCAAAAGTTTAATCATTTCGATTTTATGTACGCGAGTGTGGCAAAATATGCTATATATGACAATATTGTTAGGGAGATAACTGAATTTGAGTCTGGTGAGGAATAAGATTTTTTTTAAAACAACCAACGTTCAACATCACATGATGTTACAATAAAATTAGTTTCATATTCTTTCTTCAGTTTTTTCAATACGTCGCAATTTAATATTAAAAAACTAAATAAAATTAAATAAGACAAAACGTGTAAAATGTATATTAGTTTAAATTAATATTTTTGCAAGAAATGGTATTGTTACTGTGTGTGTTGTTTTCTGAATCGCGCTGTCTAGTTTCTGGTCGTTATATATAAGGAGATTGAAAGATGTGTCATTAGAATTTAAATTGAGTTTTAATAAACGAGTATCATCAACGAGTAGTATTTAATTTCTAACACAATACAATATTTAGATTTTATATACCAGTACTTGTATATACAAAAAGATAAAACTTGGAAAAAATAATGTTTTATTAATATTCGAAAAAATAAATAAAACTAAAAACAATAAAAAAATAAATTTCACATACAAAACAAATATTATAATATTTATTTAAACACAAATATCATTCACTCACCCAATATCCAGTTCCTCTTTCCGCTTGTACAATTTCTCCTTTTGCTCCGAGAAGCTTATGAACTGGTCGAGCGCCTTCTTGTTCACGTGGTTGTATTTCTTCAGGTGTTGATTAGCCTTTTCCAGCTCTTTGAATAACTGGCAATAAATATGATTGTGTTATATAAATAAGAAATTATAATAAATAAGAACTATATATTATATATAAATAATAATAGTATTAAAAAATACAATTTTGATTGACTGTAATGTGTAAGATTCTAACTAAGAAAGAAAGAAAAGAAAATAACAAAATGAGTTTCGTTCGATTTATTATCAGTTAAGATGGTATCAAAATATTGTATTTTCATCCAGAATGAAAATTCTTACAAGTTCATTAAATCTCACAACTATAAGTCTGTCAAAATCGACTTTTAAAATTTAATCGAATCTTTTCAAAATTTCCATACATTAATTTCAATTGGCCAAATGCTTCGATTGAAACAACAAAATTAAATTAAAAATTGAACTGTATAACAAAATTAAGTGTATCCCTGTAAAAAAAGTGGTAACCTGTAAAAAAAGTGCATTTATCTCTAACTTTGTAAATCTAATAACAAATGAATTAATGTAACTTTTGTTGGTTATCCTAATAAAAAAAAAACCCCCGAGAAAAATGACTTGTTGCGAAATATATTCTTATTCAATAGGTTAACACAAATCTCAAATATAAGGTAATAATAAATAATAACAATATACCTGTTTCAAAGAAAGTTTCTGGTACTTGGAATGCAGTTCAGGTGCATTCGGCAATGTACCGAGCGCGGCTATCTTGTCGAGAGACTCCTGTATCTTCTCTTGCAATAATACTTCTTTGGACGCCATTTTCTCTAGACCCTTTGCGTCTTCCTCCATTTTGTCTTGAGCTTCTTTTTCCTAAATAAATAATTGTACAAAATGATTTTAATAATGTGGTAATATCAAAATTATGATCTTTAAATAAGGAATTTTGAGATATATAT
Organism: Fabriciana adippe; assembly: GCA_905404265.1. Lineage (NCBI taxonomy): Eukaryota > Metazoa > Arthropoda > Insecta > Lepidoptera > Nymphalidae > Fabriciana > Fabriciana adippe. The sequence continues at coordinate 4,367,089 of FR989993.1, forward strand.
TATTTAATTTAACTAAGTTTGTTATTCTTAAATGAACGATAGTAAAACAACGAATTTGCTACACACCAAGGGACAATTTATATAAATAAAAAAAAAAAATTAAGACAATACGAATTTTAACTGAATCGAATTTGTACATAAAATATTTTTTCGAAAACCTTATTGTAATAGTAATTTTTATCGATACAGAGGCCAAATCTGTAGTTTTACAATTTTTGTCTGTGTGTGACCGCATCACGAGAAAATCATTGGACTCATTTTGATGAAATTTGGTATGATGATAGCAGGTTATCCGGGTCAACATATAGAATACTTTTTACTGCGGGAAAATATCTTATTTTTGAGAAATATATACTAAATGTTAAAATGAACTATGGCCGAACCTGAGCGGAGCGAGGATGAGTCGCTAGTATAGTATACGCCAATAGACCATATCATGTGAGTATGAGTATATAATGAGTAATCGAGTGACCTTATTCCGCCACTTGTCGAGCTCTAGCTTGAGCGCCTTCTCGTTCTTGACGGCGGCCTGCACCTTGCGCTCGACGTCCTCCAGCTCCTTGTTGATGGCGCGGATGCGCTTCTCGGCGGCGGCGAGGTCGCTCTTGCTGTTGGCGAGGCGGCGCTTGCGGTCCTCCACCGATATCTCCTGCAGCGCCTGCACCAGCTCGTCCTTGCGCCTGCATTTATAATACGTTTGCGAGTTTTAAACCTTATTATAAAGTATTGTATCATGTACAGCGGCTCATCCTATCTTCACTCAAGTTTGACCCTAGATACGTTTTAATGGTTAGCATAGAATAGATATACATATACAGTGCCCTCCAAAAGTTAGTTGAAATTTATTCGCCTCGTCAATTTTGTCATATATTTTCTAAAATATGCAGTTTTAATGATTGAACTGTTTACTATTTACGTTCGGATACACTATTCTAATACATACAGTAAGGAATTCACCGAAATTCATTTTGTTGTCGTCCATAATCCATGTTTATTTGCACACTACTGGAATTAAGTGCGTCAAAAGTTAGTTGAAATAGGAATCTATCACCGGTTTACGATACTCTCGCGATTTTAAACTTATTTATTAGTATTGTTAGAACAGTGTAAGTAGTTTTCATTAAATAATTAGATATTATAAGGTGATTTAACAGAGTATAAATAAATAATGGCTTCGAGGGGAAAACTAACTATAGAAGAAAGAACAAAGATTGTGTGTGGATACAAAAAATTAAAAACTTTAGTACTGTGGGAAAATTATTTAAAGTTAGTCCTAAAAGGGTGCGAAAAATAATAAAAAAGAGTTTAAAATATCTTAGTCTTGTAGATAGGCCACGGTCGAGGCGTCCTAGAGCTACTACTTCTGTTGATGATTGACAAATAATGCGGCAGTGTCTAATCAATCTCAGGATTATGATACGAGAGATCAAAGATCAATTATAGGAAGCAGGAACCTCGGTTTCTGAAACTACTATCAGGCGACGCCTGCATGATGCTAATTTACGAGGTCACGTTGCCAAAAAGAACCTTTAATAATATCGATCCAAAAAACGAAGATTGGTCTCTGCCTTCAAGTATTCGGATAAGCCAATAGATTTTTGGAAGAAAGTTCCCTTTAGAGATGAATCAGAGTTCCAACTACTTGGAAATCGACCTCGGAAAACTGTTGGCGCAGTAGCAATGATAATTCTCACAACGTCAAATACTTGCGGCCTACTGTCAAAAACGGCGGAGGGAGTGTGATGTCATTGGGGATGCTTTTCTCGGTATGGTATGGACCGACTGCAAATAATTGAAGGTAGGATGATAGCACATATGTATTGTAATATTTTGAGTGACAATTTCAAACAGTCTGCTGAAACAATGGGGTTAGGTCGGACTTTCAAGGTCCAACAAGACAAAGATCCGCAGCATACAGCAAGGGTAACTAGAGAGTATTTTAAATATAACGGAGTGAGTTTACTGGAATGGCCTTCAATGTCACCTAATCTTAACCCCATTAAACATTTTTGGGATAAATTATACCGCAGGATGCTTATTTCGGTCAAGTGCAACAGAAATTTATTTTAAAATAAAGTTCTTGAAACATGGTCGACTATACCAGACAAAATATTACAAAATCTTGTAGAATCAATGCCTAGACGACTCAGAGCAGTTCTGCAGAATAATGGCGATCATACGAAATATTAAAAGTTAAGATATTAGCAAAGACATAATCCGTAAAATAATTTTTCAACAATTTCAACTAACTTTTGGCATCATAACTTTACTTTTTATTTACATAAATTTTAATTATTAAAATTGTTATGATTGTTTTATTAATAGAAATATTCTAAATTGATTATATTTTAATAAATAGTTATTAAATCCACGATCTTATTTGGTTATATTATAGTTTTTTTACATTTCTTACATTATTGATGATTTCAACTAACTTTTGGAGGGCACTGTATACATAGGTATAGAAAAGTAATACTTAAAAAAAATAAAAATATATTATATCCCTTTCTTGAGAAAAGATTGACCCCCCCCCCCCCCTTCTCCCACATACGTGATGATTTCCAGGCTTCCCATTATTCTTATTTTTACTTTTGATTGGAATTTATGATGCAAATTGGATTAGTATTATATTGTTACTAAGTTCGTATGAATGAGACGACGGATTTAGATGAAATTTAGTACAAAGATAATCTATGACCTGAAATAACACTATATAGCTTGGCACCTGGGGATTTGCCCGAGCAAAGTGAAGCTAAGTCGCTAGTTATCAACGGGCTATGAATTAACTATTTTGAACTCACAGAGCCACTATGTTTTAAAAACATTACAAAAAGATATACCGTATAAGATTATTGGTCAACAGATTCTCCAGCTTATTCTTCGTTGCCTCCAAATTCATTCTCTGACTGAAGGCTTCTTTGTTCTCTTGCGTGAGGCGTCTTATTGCGTCATTGAGCTCGTCTACTTTACCCTGATCCGCGGTTGATAGCTGCTCCATTAGTTCCTGTCATACAATATAATATAATTTTTTATTAATAAACTAAACAATAAATGAAAAAAAAAATCTGAATGAAAATACTTGTTCAATGCTTTGCATAAAATCTAAAATATGTACACCAATTACCACCACAATCACGCTATACCGTATTATACAAGCCATATTATAAATACTACAATATAATACCTGATGCAACTTCGCCTCCTTTAGATCTCAGAACCGCTCAATGAAGACCATCTCTGCCTTGATCAGATTTGAACTCACTTCATTTGGTTTCTCATTCAAGGGCTATCATTAGCTATAACAAATAACACAGTACCTGATGCAACTCTGACTCCAGGCCCTCCTTGGTGGCCTGCATGGCCTCGAGGCTGGAGCGGCACTGCGCCAGCGACCGCTCCTTCGGCCCTCGGAACCGCTCTATGGAGGCCAACTCCTCCTTCATCAATCGAATGTCTGCCTTCACTTTGTCGAATATGTCCCTGGTTAATTGTTTATGTATTGTTAAATTAATTTTACCAAAATATTGTACAATAAAGGGTTATTTTATGTCTTCTCTTTTATGTTATTGCAAATATATAATTTATTTTTTCAGCTTATCGCTGTCCACTTCTGAAGCAAAGTATACATATTATAATATATATATATATATATATATATATATATATATATATATATATATATATATATATAATATATATATATATATATATATATATATATATATATATATATAGGCTTAAAATATATATTTACAATTTCCAAATGAAATATCACTATACTAAAATTAATTATGTGATGTGAAAGACGAAGGATCGTTTAACTAAAAACAAAAAATATATATATGTAGTTTTCAGTCTATAGTTGCGTAGATGGCATAGACAGACATGACATTTTAATCAAAATTACCATAAATGATTCATAAACCTTATCGTTTTGTATTCAAATTACAATGAATAAAAAAATTACATATAAATATGCTCACTTAGCCTTCCCCTGTTTGGTTTCAGTCCTCTGCATCTCTGAGACTATAGTATTGATGTTTGATTCAGTTTTATTTAATTCCTGGCGCAAAGTACTCAATTCCCCATCCAGAGTAGTGATTTGTTCCATTAATTCTGATCTAGTCTTTTGCATTTCTAGACGCGAACGCGATTGGTTGAAATAACCACCAGTTAGGGAACCTTTTGATGATACCTAAAATAAAATTTTACATAGACATATTTGAAGTGTTAGTTAGAATTAAAGGCACCATGTATAAACGTACTCGTTTAACTGCTGTTACCATGGCAACAAACGCGCATACGTTTTTTTTAACGCATTCACCAGCTTACCCCCCAAGTCAAGCGTGCGTACAGAAGTTGAGGGAAAACCGCCTGCGTTGATTTGGCCACGTAATGCGCCGTAGGGAACACCATATGATCAAACAGGTCTCGGCCGTTAAGAAAAGCAGAAGACTTAATGCTAGAAACGACGCAAAATCGCCAACAGTAAAGTAAAAGTATCAGGAGGGCTGACCCCAAACAGGGAAAAAGCCAAGAGATTGATTGATAAATATATTTGTAAAATTAATTATTTTTAAAAATAATGGTTTTGAAGTGTGAGCAGCGTGAGAGGGTGTTAGGTGAAGACTGATAGAATTAAATAAAATACGGAAACCTGTATCGATTCTATGTAGTTGTACTTGAAGAAAATCAAAAATCTTCGAGAAACAAAAATCAAAATAAATTCGCGAAGCAATCCGAAAAAATAGTTTTATTTGAAATGTCAAATATTCGCGTAAATCTAAGAAATTATCATCCAATATAACATTATTAAAAGGGCAATATTTAATATTTAGACCTAGAATTACATACTTGATCTCCTTCCAGGGTGACACAATCCAAGTGGAACTGCTTGCCCAGTTCTGTAGCGCATTCTAAATTCCTGCAGATGAGGGTTTTGCCGAAAATATATTTCATTGCTTTTGCGTATTTCGGATCGTATTTTAATTTCTGTACCATAGCTATGGCGTTCTGGAAGAGATATAATATTATATATATTTAAAAATATAACAACTGCTTCGGTGGTCCTTGGTTCGAGTCTCGGGTCGGGTAAAGTCCAGTTATTGATTATTTCTGTCAAGAAATTCTCAGTAACATTGAGATTGTGAAGTGTTACGAAGTTGGCGGTGTTCACGCCCGTAGCTCGGACTATAATATCTCCTGCGTTGGCCAATCTCAGTGAGATTGTTCGCCGCGGCCAGAATCGGTCAGGACATTTTATAAAAATATAAAGCATCTATTATTATTTTTTTACGATAACTTAACTCCCTAGGGGCATGTCCTCCTAGGGCGGCGAATAAAGTTTATTTTGTATAACTTAAAATAAATAAAAACCGTTTAAATAATGTGTGTTTTATTATAATAAAAAAATATAAAGAGGGTATAAAAATATTTTTTATAATTCAGGGAGGCTCAACAGTAGAAAGGTTGGGAAATCCTGGACGAATATATAAAGAGAGATGAACAAACACTCATCATTTACAATATATGTATATATTTCAACCATTAAATTAAACTGTCGCGAATGGAATTTGATAGATATTCTCAATCCTTTAATTTAAAAAGTATTAAGCAATTTTCAATTTCATACACGATATTGACGACACGTTTGGCGTTTGACAGTTTGTAGTGATTCATGTGATCGTGATCAGAGCTGGGGGCATTCATTTGTATGATGAGCACGAATGTCTGTACTCCAGTCATGGGTATTTATGTTTATAATATGTATGTATTTAAAGTTATATATGTGTAGTGTATCAAATATCTGGTATCCATAACACAAGCCTCGCAGCTTACCATGGAACTAGATGGTGCTGTGTGTTAATGTCCCAATATATTTATTTATTTATTATTATTATTATACTTACATTGTCATTGGGATACATCATATCCCTAACTTGAAGTCGATTGAGAGGCATAAAAGTTACTTCCCCAGGAAGATTTTGTCGGTTCATTTCCTTTAAGATTTTTGTACCAACTGTATCAGACTCAACGATGTGATGAAATAGACGATTACCAGCTGTCACCTAAGAATTTCAAAATAAATTTTTATAAAAGAAATGTGATAAAAATATAATGCGAACTAATCTACACAGATAAATAAAATTGAAGTGACTGGCAAGAAAGTACCATATTATATAATTTCATATGCATTTAGTAAAAAGCTGTTATTTTGATAATATAAACAGACATTTCAATTTTATGTATCTGTATAGATAGAGAATTCTTGTATATAACTAAATTTATTTCTATATACCTAAAAGTATCCCGGAAACGACTGGACTAAACCAAACGATTTAGACCTTAGATTTGGCTTTTTAACTTTCTCCACATAGATGTCTTTTATTTTTACATCCTTTATATCTTTTTTGAAAAAATGCGATTTTAAAAATGCCGAGAGAAGCTCAGTCGCCCGGGACTTTGATAAAAGCACAATTACATACCTCAACTGCTGTATAAATTGTTTTATCGCAAGTAAAGTTCTCAATGACGGGTCCGTAGTACTGTGTCGCTATTTTGGCCCACTCTCCCCCACGTTCTTGGAATGTTTCTAGAACTTTACGCACACTGTCCCTTCCATTTAAAATTGGCTGCAAAAATTAATTAAATATATTGATACAAATATATATTTGTCTAATAAATGTATTAATACAGATATATATTTGTCTACTAAATGTATTGATACAGATATATGTTTGTCTATATAGTCAATTAACTACTATTTGTAGATCTCACATGTCCTTCAGTAAGTTTTTGCAAAGTTAGTGTGCAATGAAAATGACTTGATATAACAGGATATAAACTAAAATATATCATTCTTTATTTCTTAAAACTGTATTTTAATAGAAGTTGTTGCAATATTTTTGTAAAATTTTGATGTGAATATGAGTCTTCTTCATAAAGTGATAACAACTAAGATATATACGATACCTTTCCGGCCATGGAACGTAAAGCTTGGTCAGCTTTAGCCAAGTCCTCTTTCAATGAAGATAAATTTTGAGTTAAAGTTGTTTCTTTGCGCCATAACTCGCTGAAATATAATTATAATTATTGTTAAGTATACTTAACAAGGCAGTGGTAGCCTAGTGGTAACGCGCTCGCTTGGGAAACCAAGTGAAGCGGGTTCAAATCCCGGGTCTCGCACCTCTGATATTTTCATGTGCGAATCATTTCTAACATGATTACCACTTGCCTTACGGTGAAGGAAAACATCGTGAAGAAACCTACATGTCTGAGAGAACCTAGCATGTTTTCGAAAGACATATGAAGTCCGCCAATCCGCACTTGGCCAGCGTAGTGGACTATGGCCTGATTCCCCTCGTATTGAAGGGAGGCCCGTGCCCAGCAATGGGGCGCTAAAAAGGGCTGAATGAATAAATACATACATACATACATACATACTTAATAAGATAATAAAATGCCTTGAGACCATTTATATTTCTTGAAGTGGTGTATACAGTATAAAATCGTTTTTGAAGATTTTTAAAGACCTTTAAAGATTATTGTATTTGAAACCTGATGCTGTACTAATTTGCTTTCGTCTTATATAAATAGAACAGTGTAAGATTGGGATTATGGCTATAGTTCTCTTATAGAATTGTAACTCTACACATTATTAGAATATAACAAAAATGAAATAACACTGATACCTTAAACATACTATATTTTTAATTATTTTGTACTCATAATATTTTCTAAGATTTACGCGATAATTTGATATATTAAATAAAACTATCCTTTTGGATTTTTTCGCAAATTATTCAGATTTTTTAGTTTCCAACGTTTCGAACGCTTTACAGCAAACATGGTCACGGGAGAGAATATCTGTATTAAAAAGTTCTAAAAAATATTTTAATATAATTTTGTACTCACTTTCTAGCACTTTGCTCTTGATCCTTTCGTTTTTTACACTCGTAGTACTGTTTGTTGTGTTCGTCGATGGCCACTCTTTGTCTTTCCATTTCCTTTGTCATTTCTTCTATACGTTTTTCTAATTCGGTCAACTTGACAGCGTCACGTCTTAAATCCTCACGTAATTTCCCTTCGTGTTCTTTTTTATCTTTTATTTGCTTGCTTAGTGATCTAAAAAAAATTAAATGTATTAATATTTAATTAGTATTTTTGACGACACGTTTGGCTCAGTTTATAGCCGCGGGTTCCAGTTCCGTTGGGGGCATTTATTTGTGTGATGAGCATGAATGTTTGTACTCCAATCATGGGTGTTTATGTTTATAGTATGTATGTATTTAAAGTTATACATACATAGTGCATCAACTATCTCGTATCCATAACACAAGCTTACCATGGAACTAGATGGTATTGTGGGTTAATGTCCCAATATATTTATATTTAATATTACCAAGTTCAAGTGTGGCATTAAGATTTTTTCTCTTACTAACTAGAGTAAACCGCATAAAGAAATTCTGTAGTAAAAATAAGGTGAGACACTAAGTTCTACAAAAAACATACAAGATGCATGTGATATTTTCATTAATGAATTAACATATTGCTTATATTCCACAATATGGTGTTCCTTTTATTTCGTCATGTCTATATATTATGTATAATGTATATATCAATTAATTAAAATAATAATACTAAATGATTTCAAATCCCTTTGATTATTTTCATAATTTAATACATATCCTGATAATATTTTAAATCAAAGTTAAATACTCACTTAAGTTCCCTCTCGATCCATCTGTCCCTATCTTGTTTAGAGGTGAACTGAGTACCGCGACCTTGTTTAGCATATAACTCTTGACGCTTCTGTTGGTTCAAAGCCAATGCTCTGGTACATTCTTCTTCACGGGCTTTCATTTCTTCATATTTGGGCTTTAACTCTTCCAATTCACGTTCTTTCTCTGCTATTTGCTGTCTCAAACGCTCTAATTCTGCTTCGGCTCTTTCCTAGAAAAAGATACATTCAGAAAATCTTAGAAATTACAAATTATTCACTCGGGTTCGTCTCTTGCTTGCTTCCCAATACAAACTTTCATCCCCATTTTCACGCCCTTAGGGATGATTTCCCGGGTAAAAAGTATCCTATGTCCTTCCCAGGGTCTTAAATTATCTTATTACCAAATTTCATCTAAATCGGTTCATTAGATCCGGAGATCCCTACAACCTCACAAACTTTTTATAATATTATTATAGATATAGAGTGGTCTCATATAAATTTTAAGAAAAACAGTTCACCCTAAAACAGTTTTGAAGTAATTTTGAAGTTGGTATGGTATACCATTTTATTTAAAAAGCATTTATTTATACCTTAGACTTATTGTCTCCGTCCACATCATCAGTAAGATCTTTAATGGCCAGTTCCAGTTTAGTCTTCTCTCTCAACAGCTGTTGTTGTTCTGTGGATAGTATATCTTTTTCCTCGCGCGCCGCCGCCACATCTTTACGTGCTTCTTTAAGTTTTCTGATTTCATGAAATAAAATGAATAATGTATTTATCTATGTAGTTAGATACAAAAAAAACACAGCTCAAACAAATACTTTCTTAGATTTACGCAAATATTAGATAATTTAAATAAAACGTAAAACGGGATCAAAAATCAAAATAAACCCGGGAACAAACACGAAATGACAGTTGTATTTAAAAAGTTCAAATAAATTTCAATAGGTGTGGGAGAATGAATATGATTGATGAAGTAGAAAAGATTATTAATATTTTTTTTTTATAAAAAAATTACAATGCGTCTTTAAATATCACACTAATATTATAAAGAGGTAAAATTTGTTAGTTTGTGGGTTTGTTTGTAAGAAGTAATCTCTGGAACTACTAAACCGATTTAGATGGAATTTGATAAGAAGATAGTTTGAGACCCTGGGAGGGACATAGGATGTTTTTTATCCTGGAAATCATCCCTTAAGCCTTAAGGGAATGAAAATGGGGATGAAAGTTTGTATGGGGAATCTATGAGTCGCTATTCCAACAAATAAAATTGGTCTATTTCAAAGTATGAAGAAATGACAAAAGCTGTTGTTTGTAAATGTTTACCTACCTATTAGACTCCCTTACATGGTCCTGAGCCTCGCGAACCATATCTGCATAATGTTGCTGTTCTTTGCCACTGTTAGTTCTCATTTTTTCTAACTGTAAAAAAACAATGTTACAATGTTACTAAATAACAAAAACTATATACAACTAACGACTTACTGTCGAGTCTAGATCTATTTGGTTGCATCATTAAGTATGTATGTAGGTAGCTTATGTATTACACCAGGTCATAATATATCTGTATATAAAATTATAACCAAATCCGTCCAGCCGTTTCATCGTGAAAAAGCAACAAACAAACACAACACACAAACGCACGCACGCACGCGCGCACACATACACACACACACACACACAAAAACACTCTCAAATATACGCGCACACGCACACACTAACTTTCATATTTGTAGTAATCCTGTAATAACTATAATAAATGTGAAATTTTGGATGGATGGATGTTTGTTACTCTTTCACGCCAGAACGGCTGAACGGATCTGGATGAAATTTAGCACAGAGATATATTATAGTGGATTAGCACATAGGTTATTTTTATTCCCGAAAAACGTATGGTTCCCGTGGGATAAATTTGTTTTTGTTTCTCACACAGTCTATATTAGATTAGTAATAGTAAGAATACATACTTCTTCTAATTTGCGCTTGTTCTCTCTATGCTCAGTATCGTGTATAATAAACTCCAGCACGCGTCTTGCGCGGTCCCACTTTTGATACTCTTTTAGTTCTTCTTTTTCTTCTTCTAGTGTTTTTAATCTTTCTTCTATTGTTTGTAGAAAGTCATTTATTTTTTCCACCTAAAACAGAAAACAAATATTTTGATTCCTTCATCGCCCTATGGAAAAAACTACAACCTTGGTGAAAAATCATTGATATGTAACTGTCTTAGTAGGTGTCGGTAGATGTGTCATGGAAATTACTCCTAGAAGTGGAGTGACAGAGCAAAATGTTATTGTGGTTGTTAAAATGTAATGTGGTTTAATCACTCGAGATGTGTGCTTCAGTAGGACATCAGTACCACATAGTTGAATATGAGAGTATAATAAAGACACTACGGGACTTAAATGTGTTAACTCGTAAGTGGAAACGGCTGGTGCGATCCAATTAAAATTTTGGGTATAAGGTATTTTCCACTTACAAATTCACTCGTTTAAGTCCCGTCGTGTCATTATTATGTAATTATGGAATGCGAAAATTTAAAAAGTGAGTGATGAATGACCCTGCAACCCACTAAAACTAATGAGTCACAGGCCACAGCATAACCAGCTGCATGTAGGTTACTTACATGCTTTAATGCACTCCCAAATATAAAAAAAAAATGTGAGAACTTTACTTACTTTACCAACTGTTTCTTTTAATATGGTAACAGACTCTTCTCTTCTCTCGTCATAAACTCTTGTTCCGGCCACTTCTCTAAGAAGTGTCAGTCTGTGTGAATCTGGAGCTACTGCCATTTGATTGATCTATTGAGAGAAGAACAAATAATAATAATAAACTCTTTATGGTACATGAAGCAATAAAAAAAATACATATAAGATATATAATATTATACAAAAGATAGCCTTATTGCTAATAGAGCAAACTGTTTCAGACAACTTTTAAGTGTAGGAAATAGCAAACTTAAACAAACTAACATAAATGTTTGTGAACATCCAGGATATAAGGTAGCTCTATTCCTAATTTAATTTAAATTCTTCACTCTGTTTCATGCTAAAGTATATGAATATTCCCTTCAACACAAATTTCAACATTAAAATTCCACTTTACCAAAAAAATATCAATATTAAATTAAAATATCTGTATTTTCTGCATTATTATTAAAAACATCATAAAATAACTTACTTTTCCTTGTTTTACAATGTAGTATGGATTTGAATTAGAAAGACCTGCACTCTCCAGTAGGTTAAGAACCTCAGATCTCGGTACTACTTTCTTATTGAGAAAAAATTGATCTTTCTTTGATCCAATAACACGGCGCAAGAATATCTCATCTTTTTCAATCTAAAAAATAATTATGTTCTTGAAATTATTACTAATAAGATACTGTACTTCATTGCATGTTATTTATAAATAAATGTGTTTTACTCAAAACATCAATAAATTGTGCATAATCTATCAGTTAATCATAATTATAGCAAAGAATGAGTCAATTAGTTAAGTGTATTAAGATTCTCAATTTAAATAAAATACCTAACTACATTATTAATAATCAGAATTGAAATTATGTTGACAAGCATAAACAATTACATTAAATAACATATTACAACAATATCATTAAAGATATCTTAGTTATTACAAGAAACAATACTTACCGGAATTCTATTGTCAGAATTGTCAAAAATAATTTCCACAAAGGCAGATATCACCCTGGGTCCAGTACCTTCATGTAATAATGCCAGACGTTGTTCTGGCCTGAGATGTGAAAACTCATCGCTTAATACAAACTGAATAGCTAAAATAAAATAGTAACAATTTGACTAATCTTTATGTAGTTTATGAAACTTCTAGTTCTCAATATTTAAATTGTCAAATAAATTTTCAAATTTAATGTATTTAATATATATAAATTTGCTAATGCAAACAATATTTTAACAAGCAAATATGAAACAAAATTGGAGCTAAAATATAAATTATGCAAAGACAGTTAAGGCAGTATAAATTGTTTAGAATAAATAGTAAATTAGGACATTGTTTTGTGTTGATAGTTTTTACACTTCTTGTAAATGAACTCACCATGAAAGAAATTACTTTTTCCAGAACCATTACGTCCAACTACTACATTATGCCGTTTATCAAAGGGTTCTACAACGATTTGTTCACGATAACTCTTAAATCCCTGAATGATCACCTAAAAACAAAAACAACATCACTTGTCGTCTATACATGTCATTATTAAGGACTTGAAAACGATATGACTTAAGCAGTAAGCAGTCCTAAACGAATTTTAATGCTTGTCAGTACCTGTTTTATATGCATTTTAGTGCCTTCAAATTTCTGAAAGTTAACTTAAAAATTTAAGCGAAGCATTCGCCGCCATTTCTTATTTGACACTTGAATAGAAACATCAAATTAAAACGTCGCAAACAAACATTACAGAATACAGATAAAAAATTTAAAAAGGCGAGCTTTTATCTTCGATGTCGTGGTATAAAATTTCTATGAATCTGTGGTCTAATTTCGTTCATCGTTCACAGTTTCTATTTTATAAAACACTAGCATTTCCCGCGGCTCCGCTCGCGTTCAGATGATCAAAAACCAAAATCTTAGGTTTTACACATTAGTATACTCTTACATATACCACTTTCATTGCGCACCGCATGATTGGTAAATAATGGCAGAGATTGACAATGCCACAAAGGTTCCTCCTTTAATCTCATATTTGATTTAGTAATATTGCACTGTTTGTTTTAGCAATAACATTTATGTAAGTCTATACTACTGTTTTGTATGTTTATTTAATTTTGAGCAATAAACTCTCAAACTACGGAATTAATTTTAATCATTTTTTACTAATAGACAGCCAGCGTCCTCCCCCCTCACGACCGCCCCGCCCTCACCTTGCATCGAGCTGAGAGCGCGCTCACCCATAGTCCGCGTAAAGTTAAATATGTATATATTAAAACTTTTATTTGTCATCCATGATTAAAACTATGATATCTCCTAAGATACCTATTCATTGAAATCAAATGATGTCAAGGGAAATTTTGTTCAAAATTAAATACTTGTGATGAATAACGTATTTATTTTAATAAGGATTAATATCATGTTTATAAAAACACCTTCGGAAGTAATGCATTATTTTAGAACAAAGTTGATTACTATAAAAAGGGTTATATTGAGTCAACCTTAAAAAATAGACATATGCTGTCGCAGACTGTTTTTTAGAACTTTTAAAGGGGAACAATTCCGTCATACACTATTTTTGCGTAACTTTAACCGTTTACGCAGCGTACGCAACGGAAGTTCTCAAAAGGAATCATTTTTCCCCGTTTTTGCAACATTTTTCATTTATGCTCCGCTCCTATTGGTCGTAACGTGATGTTATATAGCCTAAAGCCTTCCTCGATAAATGGACTATCCAACACAAAAAGAATTTTTCAATTCCAACCAGTAGTTCTTGAGATTAGCGCGTTCAATCAAACAAACAAACAAACTCTTCAGCTTTATAATATTAAAGTATAGATGAATACTAAAATAAATATATATGTATATCTCCTGAGAAGTAAGTACTGACTTAATAAGTAAGTTTTTGTTTGAGTATAAAAATAATAAAACTTATTAAATATAAAATTCTAACTGAGTCGTTGAGTCGTATCCTACTCGTATATGTTGACTCAGATAACTAGCTATCATCATACCAAATTTCATCAAAATCTGTTCTCGATTGTTGTTTTCTTCGATTCCAGACAGACAAAAATTCTAAAAACTATGGATTCGGCCTCTGTATCGATAATAATGACTCTTTCAATAAGATTTTCCAAAAAAATATCTAATTTACAAATTCGGCTCAATTACAATTTTATTATATGTATAGATCGTTAATTTCATGATGTATGTAAACATAAATAAAGGCACAAATATTTAGAAGCTTTATTATTTGTCTGAGCGGGCTTTATTTAGTAGTAGTTACGAGTATGTACACGTACATACACATTCATACATACGTAGGTAGGGGAGACTGGGTACGGTTGTAACGGGGTACGGTTGTAACAACTCGAATATCAACGAACCTATGCGTGGTAGGTGCAAGGTACAAAGGGAGGAAATACTCGGGGAACAAGTCCCGACACGACTCCAGCGTTGCTTCGTCTTTCGCGCGGTGAGTGCGTTTACGAGGAGGCCTATTGTCTTTTGCCAACCAAAAGTAAGTATTTTTGGCGAATTTATTTATGATATAGCTTAAATATTAATACTATTATTGTATTTCAAAATGTATTTACGTAATCCTCGTATTTTAGAGATTATAATACGCTGATTCATTTTTGTGTAGGTTATGTTATCTCGTTACTATGACAGCCTTATGACCAGAAAAGGGCTGTGGGGACGGTTGTAACGATTTTCATGAGGACGGTTGTAAGAGTAATTTTATAATATTTTTTATTGCAGATACCTAGGAAACGTATAAGAAAAACTTTGAGAGATAAAACTGATATAATGTCGTATAAGGACGCTTGCGATGATGTCAAATTAGGCACTTCATTAAGACGAGCTGCTTTTCTGCTCAAAAAGACTAACCCACCACCCGAATTATCTGAAGAAGAAAAATATTATTGCCTTCTTTGTAAAGACGTATTCAGCGAGTCGATCTGGAGAGAATTGAAATCAGTGTCAAGGGGGCTGCAAGCAATGGTCTCATGTAGCTTGTACTGATGGGAGTAAATATTATATATACCATAACTGCAATGAGTCTGATTAAATATTACACGAAAAAAATATTTTGTTTTAACTTAGATTTTGTTGATTAGTTTTATTTTTAATTATTATTTAGAAATTATTTTTGTTTGGCAAGTCTAATAATAAAACTACTCAAGTGATACACTCCAAAGAAAGAAATATTATTTCTGTTGACTTGTTTTAGTTTAGTTTTAATAATTATCTCTCTTAAACGTGCCTAAAACATTTTTAATATGTCTTAAGTACATTTCAGTGTTTTTGAGATAATAAAACTGATTTTAAATGATTATTCTTGAGTGTTACAACTGTCCTCCATTGATGTTACAACCGCCCCTGGTATGGGGACGGTTGTAACAATCGCACACACTCATTAAAATGACATATTCCTGCCAAACTGTTATACCTGAGCTATTGGTTTTGATATTATTTTAAATACAAATAATTATGCTTTCATCGCAAAGGCTTTATTCGCTGCTACTAGCTATAATAGCTTTGCTGTGGACATTTAAAGAAAAATTGTTACAACCGTACCCAGTCTCCCCTACATGGCTAGTTTATAATTTAAGAACTAAACAGTTTTTTATTTTAAGCAGAAGGAAAAAAGTTCACTTTTTATGTCTTTTTTTATATTTTTTTATAACACCTCATTAATTTTATTTTATTAAACTGTAATTTAATATTGTCCGGAAAACGACTTTGGCCTTGAATGTACAATATGGATACTGACAATTCACTGTGCATTTTAATCAATAGTTAACTTGCGAGTTAATATGGTAAATATCTAAATATAGATAAATAGATACGTAAATAATATCTGTGGCTAGGTAGAGTCCTTTAGAAGTTTAGTGCATTATTACATTCTTAACATTTGAAAATATCTTGTTTCATTATAGGTCATATATCTATATGACTATCAGACTTGTTTCATCTTGGATGAATTTAAAGTGCTTAATTATCAATTTATTTATAGTAGTGGGCAGTGGCAATTCAAATCTTATACAATGATCATTTTCTTTTATTTTAATCAGGGCTGCCCAGACCAGATACAATCGCGGGCCAATATAGGTAAATCACTACACAGATTGGAGAGCCGCAGAAATAATTACTTGCGCTAGTTATTTTTTGGAGAAAAAATAAAAATACCACGATAATGTTAAATTTAATTTAATTAAAATACCACGATAATGTTAAATTTAGTTTAATTAATTCTTCATTAATTCATCTTTTACAATTTTTTCGATATTGATATTAATATTAGTCGTTGCCGGACGTAGTGTGTGTTTGAGTGATTATCTGTCAGTGAAGACAAGATAATTTGCGTGATTGTAGTAGATTAGAAACAGGTCGTGGGCTTCACAAATATTAGCCGGGGGCTTCGGTCCGCGGGCCGTGTTTTGGACAGCCCTGATTTAAATAAATTTGTTAAGAAAATGAAAGTGTTAAGAACGTAATACCTATGTATGTATGTAGCAGAAGCTTTTGTTTGCATGGCCATGATATCTTGTATGGCAACTTTTATAGCATGAATAGAAGTATTTATTATAATTTCCATACCTAATTAGTATTTATTATAAATATTTCAACAAACTTTTGTCTAAAATGATGATGGTAATCAACTAAAGTTATTTACAATTTAGTGAGGATTACTGGTTAACTTATACGTTTAGATTACCTATCATCGTTTGTGAGACTTTTAACTAGCCACAATATTTTTTTCCTAAGTATATTAAAGTGTCTATATAAAACTAAATAAAGCTTTTTAGCTACTCTAAAAGTCATTGTGTATAAATCTTATAGTTGTTTATTGAAAATTAATTCATATAGAACGTTTGGCCTTGTTTTCGATAACTTGTATTACCGCCAATTTTCACTCTCTATGAAATTTATCGATGTAAGTATTTATAGAAAATACGTACTATTATTATATTATGTATTCAAAGAAAACATTGTCTTTATACATATTATATATTTATTTTGCCAAAAGTAGCACCAATTTAAAATTAAATTAAATTTACTAATTATAATGCAGAAGTAATAGGTAAGCGATCATCTCGTTAATATGATACACTAAAAAAATATTTTGGTCTACTACTAATAAAAAACTTATTGTATGAAACTCAATACTTATTTTCCGATTAATCTATACTAATATTATAAATGTGAAAGTTTGTGAGTATGGATGTATGGATGTATGTTTGTTACTCTTTCACGCCAGAACGGCTGAACGGATGTGGATGAAATTTGGCACAGAGATAGATTATAGTCTGGAATAACACATAGGCTACTTTTTATCCCGGAAAATTGTACGGTTCCCGTGGAATAAGTTTGTTTTTGTTTTCTTAGGGACGAACCCGAGCGAAGCGAGGGTGAGCCGCTAGTACCTAATGCTATATTTATGCTTAATGAAATGCAGTGTGAAGATAATCAATTTAATTTAGGGATGGCGATGAATGCATTTTAAGTTCC
Organism: Fabriciana adippe; assembly: GCA_905404265.1. Lineage (NCBI taxonomy): Eukaryota > Metazoa > Arthropoda > Insecta > Lepidoptera > Nymphalidae > Fabriciana > Fabriciana adippe. Next base: position 4,385,009 of record FR989993.1, read on the forward strand.
AAGAGTCCTATAGTTCTTTATACAAAATTTAGTATCAAAAGTTACCTTTACCGAGGCATAACGCGTCTAGACCGGTAATAATAAAATCTAATCCTTTTTGTTCCCTTCGACGAATTCGCAAGCACTTCATATCGTATACGCGCTCGGAATCTAGTTCGAATATGTAATGTTATTTAAAATCAGTTGTATGACAGCATCCGTATCAGTTAGTATTGGGTGCATACTAAGTTTTTTTTTAAAGTTATAAGGTGCATTAAATAAAATAATAAAATAAAAAGTCCTTGCCTCTTATATTTTTTATAAATATGACCGCGACAAATAATAGTGCTCGTAACGATGTGCACGGGGAGTTCGAGAAATTTGGCAAATTTCAATTGTTCCAATACATTCTGATATGTTTACCGCTTGTGATGGTGTCAATGATTCATGTAAATTATATATTTGTGGCTGAAGATGTAGATCACAGGTGAATATTGTTTTTTTTATTAGATATTTTAATGCAATTTCTACCTATATTTTAATACCTATTTTTGTAAATATACCATTTTTTTTATATTAAACTTTATAAAGTGAACTTTTAAGACTTAAAGTGAACTTTTAAGATTAAAATTATTTAACAAGAACATAAATTTAAATGAATATTTATAAATATTTTTATTTATGTTATAACTTATAATGCATCTATAAAATATTAAGATATTTTAGAAACGAAGCTTTATGCGTATTGAAGCAGTATAGACAGAACATAATATATTATGTATTATTTAAAACTTAGCTTTCTATCAGTTTCGAGAATTTTCTACTACCCGACAACGTCAGGGAATTTACAAAACCTGTACGATTTCAGTCATAGGTCAGACTCTACATATATGTATATGTAGATAATAGATATGTGGGTTTTCCAAAATGCAAATCCCTTCACAATATATAGCCAATTTTAGATACAAGCTAGTAATAAAAGCAGTTTCACTAAAAAAAGTACCTATATAAATATAAACTTAGCATTCGATCAATAAAAATTAAAAATATATAACATACCAGCTATCATCATACCAAATTTCATCAAAATCCCTCCAGTGGTTTTTCTATGATGCGGTAACAGACAGACAGACAGACAGACAGACAGACAGACAGACAGACAGACAGACAGACAGACAAAAATTCTAAAAACTATGTATTCGGCCTCTGCATTGATAATAATGTCTATTTCAATAAGATTGTTTTTAATTTTTTTTAATTTTTCTGTTATATTTAATATTTAAGGCACCCCTTTTTCTCTAATATTTCACATACATCTATCTGAACTATTGTAAATTGAGGATCGAGCTTTAATTTGTAATATCTCCGGACAGTAAAAGTTCTTGAGTTGAAATAAAAAAGCTAAGTTTTCCTTCTTACTGTCGTCGGATAATATATGTATATACTTACATTTTTTTCCTTTTTTCCGGCTCGTTACTTAGTGCAAAACTGTCAACGCATAGGTACTGTTTCTCAGTAGCATTGCCAAGTCAAATACTATGAAGATATGTATATGGGAGTGCACTTATTCTATATGCGACAATTACGTCACGACGCGACGCTGATCATAATATTTATGAAAATATCAAATTTAAATTTAAAATGTCATTTTATGTTCCGTACCTATCCGTTTGAAATTTTAAAATATGCGGGTACTTAAAATAAAAAATGTTTACTTTACTAATTGTTATGTAAAGCGTAATGTTAATGTTAACAAAAGTATTTATAATTAAAACCTTTTTCCTAAAGGAAGGCTTTAAATTATTATTATTTTATTAATTATTTGATTTGATAACAATCTCTAATACATAATTTTGATTATAATTTTTTTTCGTGATACTCTACGAGTATGTAAAGTATCTACTACTCTACGAGTAAGTACTAAGGCTACTAGTATAGTATTAAATATAATATGATCTGTGATAGGGCTATAAAACTTAAAGGTGGCCGCTTACACTTTAAAAGTTCGAATTTCCTTTTTGAAGTAAAACTTCTTTACGCACACTTGACTTGGGGGGTAAGCTGGTGAATGCGTTACGAAAAAATGTACGTACGTTTGTTGCCATGGTAACCGTTGTTATTGTCTGACAAATGATATAAAATATAATATTATTTCCTTAAATGATATTCTATAAATATATGATTGTAATATGCCTAATATGCGTTAGTTTTAGTATCTCACCAATCCTAATTATTTAAAACATAAATTGAATTTCATAAAGTACTGACAACCTACAGAAGTTTTACTTCTTGCGCGTGTACACATTCATACACGCACTCTTTAATTTTTTTCATGATATTATTTATAGTGCAGTTAATGGATAAAATCTGACTAACAAAAGGTCAAGGAGAGTTCTAATTTAAAAAGATTCATTGTACAATTTATAGTCCAAATTTGCAATTTTGAGCCGCCACCTCATGCCGCCTTATGGTAAAAATGGTACCCATCTCTATACCTATATAACGCTACTTATGTAGGTCTAAAATAACTTTTTCACATGTTTTTTTGTTGAGATTTATTTTTCACTTCTCTGCAATAACCCCACCCCATTCATTAAAAAAGAATCCACTATAGATATAAATATTTTTGAAACCATGAGCCTATCACCGGTTCGGAAAAGTGGCGAAAGTAAAGAACTCAATGTGACTAAAATTATATTTTTGAATTGTTTTTTTTTAAATTAAATTATTATTATTAATTGGATCTTAGTCGTTTTAAAAAAATCTGTTATTGTATATCTAGCACACGAACGTTCTTTAGCAACTTTGATTAAATCTAGCAATAGTTTTTTTTTATGTTTTCTAGAATTCTGTCGTAAAAACTTATAAGCAGGTACCTACATTGTTCATTAAAGAGTTACTGGCCCTGTTCGATCGAGTCACAAGTATTTCAAGTTTGTGTTTGCTTCTGGTACTATATGTTATGCATGACGGTTCTTGGAAAAATAATGAATATTGATATGAACATACATATATAACGTATTCCATATATTAAAAAACATCATGAAATATCGCACGACATACACAATAAAATCCATACATGAGCACCTCTATTCTATGTTAAGTAGCTCAATAATAATGTCCTCCCGACCGACTTAGGCCACGGCGACCATTCTTATTGAGACTAGCCATTTGCGCAAGAGATATTATAGTGCACAAGTGTACGCGCAGACACAAGTGCACTCTCTATTCCTGTCACTCTCATACTCCGGTGTGAGTAAGTAGGTCAAACATATGTGATCAATAGAATATGTGAAAAACTTAAAATTTTCTACTTTAGGTGAATAGCTCGTGAGTTACTTGAAAAACTGGTTAATGCAGTCGGTAACTCGGAATATTAATAAGGATAGGACTCTGCACTATACAAATGTACTAAATCAGAATCCTCCTTGACCTTTTATAGCGAAAGTACCTTTTTACGTGTTTATTGACTAGTCCATATAAACAAATAATAAAAAAATGTAATAAATAATTCTGAAGTGACAATAAAAATCGCCACGGCATTATCCACGGTTTTTAATATGAAACCATGTTTCGAAAGCTTTTACTTTTTTACTTTCACATATTATACATTATATGTACAGGCGAAGTCACGCGAAAAAGTACAAATGTATAAAAATATCATTATCCTTTATAGATTCGTATAGGTATGTAGGAGGACACTAATAAAATTTTAAGATACTTGTTGAATATATTCATATATTCAGTACTTTTATAATCGTCAGTACGTCTGTCCGTGTGGAAGCTACCACCGGCTCGCAAATCAGTTCTGCTGAGAAGAGCCGGCAAGAAACTCAACAGTTACTCTTTTAAAATAATGAGTTACATAATTTATAACAATAATTTTCAGTATTACAAACATTCCATGACTAGTCACTACAGGGGTGGTACCGACATCTCCGTGCAAAAGCGCGGGAAAACAAATTAATATCCGCGCCCTTTTTTTATTTTTTAAAATACATTTCTATTACCTAAGGTCACATAATTAAATGCCTTAAACATAAATCATTACAAATTAATCAAATATAATATTATTTTCCATTAAAACGCTCATACATATATATAAATGCAACCTTACAGGTAATAGTTGTTGTTATTGTAAGTTTATTTACAATATACATTTTCTAAGAATTATCTAGATGATAGGGTAAAATCAATTTTATTAAAATTACAATTTTTTTTGAATTCCTTACACTAAGGATAATTTATTGTTACAATTAGTTCTTTTTTTATTCCTTCTATTTCTTTTATTAATTTAGTCAAAGAATTTTCATAATCGGAAAGCTTTTTCCAGGAATTAGGTACTATAGGTATGAACAAATACAGAAATTATTAATATACATCTGTAAAATGGTGTAAATAATTTCGGATTATAATTAAATTTCATTGTAATATCTAAACGTAATTTAAGCTTTTTGTGGATATAGTATAGGGCAAAGTTTCAATAATGACATCATTATTGAATTTAACAATACAGCTTAATGCGTTTTGCTTTATTGTTAGACGAGCTTTCTAGGATAATTTTATATATTCCGTCTTAAAAAATCACATAATATAATATCTATTCTGTGTGGGAATGTATCACGAGAAAACCACTGGAAAGATTTTGATGAAATTCGGTATGATGATAGCTGGTTATCCGGATCAACATATTTAGGATATTTTGTACTGCGGGAAAATATCTCATCTCTGAGAAATCTATGCTAAACGTTAGTCTATAAATATTACAAAACTAAGAAAAATCAAAAGATTATAAGAAACTTTGACGGAAAGCTCTACGTCACGTTCGATTCTTGAAATTGACCCATTGACGTAAAACTAAAACAGTTTTTGTTTGTATAAATAATCATAATTTATAAAGTACCTAGTCACATAATGTAAGTAAAGAATATTACATAATAATAAATTATCAATAACAAAAACTATTATAAAATGACTTAAGATAGAACAATATTTCCAATGCGATAATCATCAAAGGCTTAACAGACTGTAATAAGTAATAACTAAGAATATATACATATGATAATAAGTACATATCAATTATGTCATATTTAACTCGATTATGTAATCTTTATTTCGATTATATAAAATACATATTTTGAAATAAACGTTAATTACATCGGTAAGTACTTAACGAAGATATTTTTTTACATTTTCATACCAACGTAGTGTTCATTAGACTTAGGCGTCAGTGATAAGCTACTCAATAAAGTATTAAGTTTTTAAAGCGCAATCATAATAATTCTCAGCAACACTTTTGTGTTATCGACTAGAACATTTTTGTGTTATTAAATAGTATTGCCTAGCTTTCATACACAATGAACTCAAAAAAATGTTTATATTTTTACTTTAACCACAGATTACATAATAGGTACTATACTTGTACAGATGCCTCATCTCATAGAAAGAAATTGGACAGAGCTAATTCGGGCTATTCTTCGGGCTATTTTCTTTGCTTGAATAAATAAAATTGATGTCGTTGATTTTCAAATAGTAAAAATGTTTTATTTTATATATATATGTGCAAACTAATGTATGGTAAATATTGAAAAATCCATCCTGCGTTAAAAAAATCTGTCATTTTAACAATTTTTAACCATGATAAATTATAATTCATAAAATGTAAAAACGCCATCTGTGAATATACACTGCAAACAAATAATCTGATCGCTGATATTTTAATAATCCGTAAAATTACGCAAATTTGATTTACGAGCGCATTATTTCGTTTCACTGCACTTAGAATATTTTTTAAATAATAATACACCTTTTTGGGATTTATTTTTTTATATCTTGTTAATTTAACTACTAGTATAGTATTATATTATGATCTGAGATTTAACACAACTTTAATAACAAATTAACACATGTAACGCCATCTATTGACAATTATTTGAGCTAATTATTATTTGTTCATGATAAGACCCCATGACTTTAACCAATTATTTACCAAGGAGGTATTAAGTTATATTCGTAGCTTAGGTATTTAATTTAAACCACTTACGGTTGTTCGATTTATTTAAAGGATAACAAGAATTTGAAATTATTCTTTTTTACTCTTTATCATTTTACGTGCCGCATTTTATGCATTTTTAATTTAAATTGCATTTATTGTTAAGTAGGTTTTGAATATGTGTCAATGAGAAGGTTACTCTGAATAAGGTGCCTTTTTTTAGAGAACGTAAATAACACAACTTTTTGCATTATCTGTTCATATTTTCCTGTTACTTATTACCGCATATTTATGTATCTATTGAATTATTACCTTTTAAAAGTGCAATGTTCACAAAGTGATATATGTATAGTATTTTTCCGATAGGATACAAATTGAGTTCAATTCATTCCACTTAAGCAATTATTAAAACAACGGTCATGTTTCAGCATACGTTTGTTTCATCAATCTTTATGTGCTATAATAAAACAGTAAATATATCTACTTATGTACGTATTTATTTTTACTCGCTATAGCTTTAAGCTGCGCTCGGCGTATTTCTATCAATTTCATATTATATATTGCTATGACCTTATATAGGGCTATATACGAGTAGGTATGTAAGTTACACCGTTAAAGAGGGAGGAGGTTGAGGCGTAAAGTTACTTCAAAGCTCTTCGTACTTCCTTAATATTAAAGGCTTGTTGGTTTGCCCACAGTACATTAAATGATTTTCTTGGAATTTTAGTCTGTTGCAAACATTGAGTCGTGGACAGGTTACAAGTAGGTAGGTACTATGAGCATAAAGTTATAAAAAAACAAGTTTCTCTTCGTTGTTACGACCCAAATACAAGTCTTGCATCTCAGACTGATAGTTAAATATAACGAGAAACTTATATTAAATTATCTCTTAAGGTTCAGCCAGCGTTAGCCATATAAACTTCTAAGGACGACTCGATAGAACCAGTCATTGCGTTTTCCCGCGGGAACGAAAAATGTGCCTGTAATAAAAGGTATCCTAAATGTTGACTCGAGTGATAAGCTATCACTATACACAATTTAATTGAAATCGGTTCAGTACTTTTTGCGTGAAACGCGCACATCGATTTAACTATGTTAGTTTTGCTATAGGTATAGATAAGAATAGGTATTGCGAGTGTACCTTGAGAGATAGACATATACTGTTGTAGATATTTCTGTTGGCCTTTTCAAGATCTACAATTTTTTAGTACATTGTTTTGATGTATGTCTTTAGGTTTAGCCAGCGGAGGGTTCCTAAGGAGGACTCGATAAAACCAGTTATTGCGATTTCCCGCGGGAAACAAAGATTTTCCAAAAGTAAAAGTTATCCTAAATGTTGACCCGAGTAATAAGTTATCAGTTCACAAAATTTCGTTGAAATCGGTTCATTACTTTTTGCGTGAAACGCGTACAGACAAACAGACAAACAGACAAACAGACAAACAGACAAAAAAAAAATAATAACTATTGTTTTGGGGTCTATATCGTATACATAATACGTTACAGTCATTGTTTTTAAAAAATATTTCATGTACAGATTTCGCTAAGTTACTGCTTTATTATAGTATAGATAACATATATATACTTAACGTCATCATTTATTTTCCAGATGTTTGGTTCCAGAATGCGAGGATAAAAGTTCTAGCGTGGAAATTCCAGTTTGGTGGCCTAAAGACGTCGATGCTAAATGTCTAAAGCCAGTTGTAGACAAGCGCAAATATGATTTGTCAAACCAAACATGTTCCAATAACACGTTTCTTGAAGTATTGGAAGAATGCCATGAATGGGTCTATGAAAATAACAATTCCATTGTCGCTGAGGTGAGTTTGATAGCACGTGGATATTATTATGCGTTTTATATTTATAAATAAATTAAAATGATAGATTTTCCTCATTTGAACTTCCATTTCATTGTTTTTATATCAACACGAGTAGATTTATTATATTGCGATAAGTGATCAGTATATTATATACTTAAGAACAAGAAAGATCATATGAAGATAAAAATAATTATAATAATAAACTTTTATACATTAATAGGAAAATTGAACATAGAACATAGTAATATTACAGAAAAGGCTTATACAATACACAATTTAATTTCAAACAGTTTGGTGAAGTACTGTACTCCTTGCTAGGTTATAAGTATAATCTGTTTTAAGGAGTAACAGTCCCGTAAATAAGCTCACATAACTTACCCTAAAACCATTTTTTATTTTTAATCGACAAAAAAAAGGAGGAGGTTCTCCATTCGACATGTATATATATGTATTATGTATATACACGTTTCTTCCTGGCCGCAAGATGTATGCACATATTATGTACGTCTCCGACTACATAATACTTTATTCCTTTGTCGACTTTTTAGTTAGCTTTTAATTCAGTCGGGTTTTATTTTTTTTTTTACAGCTTTTTAGTTTTTGACTATTAGACATTTGAAGTTATATTTAGCAATTTTTTATTCTAAATTACTTTTAAACAAACAAGTTGTAGATATACATACATTTTTTGGTCAATCGATAGGTTTAGAAGATTTTTTTTAAAGATACATAAATTGGGGTCTGAAACCCGCCTTTTCAATTTTTAACTATTTGTACATAGCATATGACACTCGCATTATAAAAACGAATCTAGCAACGCATGAATTATGAAAATTGGCCTATTCGTTTGGTTTCTAGAACACCACATAGGAACAAACATACAAACATACATATGTACATACACAGGCTGATAAACGCATTACCCTCCTTTGCGTCGCGCAGTTGGGTAAAAAGAGAATGCACCTCTTTGCGCACTTTTTTGCCTACGGAGTCGGCTTTATAAAATAAAAAATACACATAAGTATATCACGTGCATCATAACAATTTTAGTTGTTGATCAAGTTTTATTTTAATTAAATTTTTGATGTGATGACCTTTTGAGGAATTCGAACTGTAAATGGAAATATAATCATCACGAAAAAAAAACTATCTTTGTAAACAGAAAACCTTGTGTCCCATTTTAAGCCTATAATAAAATTTTAATTCAATCGAACCTGTACATTAAATATTTTTTGGAAAATCATATTGAATAGACATTATTATCGATACAAAGGCCGAATCTATAGTTTTTAGAGTTTTTATCTGTCTGTCTGTCTGGGAACACATCACGAGAAAACCACTGGATAGATTTTGATGATAGCTGGTTATCCGGATCAACTAACCCCGATAGGGTTAGTTCAAATATAGGATACTTTTTACTACGTGGGAAAAAATGTCATATCTGAGAAATTTATATTTTATACTACCCGTTAAAACGTTCCTAGGAACGAATCCGAACGGAGCGAGGGTTAGTCGCTAGTCTTTCACAAAAAGATAACATGGTAAATTTACTTCTCGTATAAATGATACTATAAAATATACATTATCAAAATCAATAAAAAAAGTTAGGTGATATAAGTTCTATGTTTCCTTAAATATTAATAAAACAACTAATGGATTGATCGTATTGATTCGCCTTTCAAATAATATTTAATTAAGCGCGTCGAACATAGGTACCTACTATCTATTTACCTCCATCTTTTTGAAATCGGTCAAAAATATGTTATGTAAAAGTTGGCTTGGTAACAAAATATCGGTGGGTAAAATGTCGGTTAGGTTTATACCATTACATTTTAAGAATTATAGGAAATTAAAAAAAGGTCATATACCATTAAAACATTTTTAGCATGACTTTAGCTATTTATAGAATTTTTAATTTAATTTTAGCTCAATTTGGGCTGTGAATCCTGGAAATCGACACTCGTTGGAACCTTGCATAATGCCGGGATGATTGTGTCCATGATGGTTACGGGTTGGATAGCAGACAAGTAAGTCATTTTAGTAATATACTCGTATTTATATTATTAAATAATAATAAACTATTATTACCATTTTATTTGGATGTTGCAACGTAAAAACATTTAAGTCCACAAAAATGTAAATACCTATTAAGGAATAGTATTATAATATATATATATATAATATTAAGTAAGTATAAAGCTATTAATATATTCATTTATTTTTTAGAATCGGAAGAAAACCTACTATTATTATGTGTTCGATTGGCGGCGCAGTAGGCCTTTTTAAACTATTTATCACTAATTTCTATGTTTATCTTGGTATTGAGTTTTTGGAGTCTGTATTAGCTTCAGGATTGTATACAGTTGCTGTCGTTTTATGTAAGTAAAAGAAAACATATTTTATTTATTAAATATCCCATGTCAGGTACATGAGTGTACATACATAGGTGTACTATACGATTAATTTTCTATTTTTTTAGTAATTGAAGTTGGTGGGGATTCAAAACGAGTACTGGCTGGAGTTATATTTTCATATGCGATTTACGTTGGAGAAGTTATTTTTGCTTTCTTAGCAATGGGATTTCAATATTGGAAGCTCTTAATCATAGTTGTATACAGTCCTATGGTGCTTTTTATTTCGTATATCATGTTTTTAAGAGAAAGTACGAGATGGCAAATGATACGCGGAAAATCGGTCGATGCCAAGGAGACTTTAAAATTGATAGCAAAAATGAACAAATTAAGCATAACAGCCAAAGAACTGTCGGATATAAGCGACGATGACTTGAGAACTGACTTTGATATAGTTGTTCAAAAAGAAAAGGAGAAAATGAAAGATATAATAGCTTCTAAGGAAATAATGCTGAGATTAACAGTAACCTCATTCTGTTACTTCACGTCGAGTTTCATGTATTACGGCTTAGCAGTTCACGCAGTGTTGCTACCAGGAAATAAGTATACAAATTTCATTCTCTCGTCGCTTACTTCTTTTCCTGGAGACTTTTTAGCGTTTTTCATGTTCAAGAAGTACGGAAGAAGAATATCTTTACAAGGCGCATATATTTGCTCTGCAATATTCTTGATAGCGCAGTCCTATTGCCCTAATTGTGAGTATTATGCAACATTATGTTTTATATGCCAATTTTTTTCTACTTATTAATAATTAAAGAATACCTATTTATTTGCACTACAGTACAATGCTCTAGTAATAATTTATAAAACGTGTTTTTATTTATTATGCATAATACACCTAAAGGTAGTAGATTTTTATTATGACTTCACAAGCCAGTGATCGTATAAACGTGTCATCACGATTTATAATTACATATTTTTAGTGCAGGTAGTGTAGTGAGATATAATTTATAAGACCCAAGTTAATCATATATTACATAAGTACATTAATAGATATTTAATTTATTAATTACTAGCGAAAAACAAAACTAAACCTATCCTACGGGAATCGTAAATTTTTCCGGAATAAAAAGTAGCCTGTGTGTTATTCTAATATATGAGCTATATTAATGTAAAGTTTCATTAAAATGCATTCAGTAGTTTTTGTGTGAAAGAGTAACAAACATCCACACATCTATACATCCAGACATCCATATATCCAGACATCCATACATTCATACATCCTCACAAACTTTTATATTTATAATATAAGTATAGATTTGCGTATTATTAAAAAGCAGTAATATGTAAATATTGTCATTTTTTCATGTTCTTCTATTATTATTAACGTGTTGTAATTATTTTTCAGCATTGATCTGGGTAAAAGTGGCATTATTCTTATTAGGAAAATTAGGTGTAGCGTTTTGCTTCACTGGAATATACACATATAGCTTAGAACTCTTTCCAACCAGTGTAAGAGGAACTCTCATTGGATGTGGCAACACTGCAGCAAGAGTTGGCAGTATGCTGGCCCCGCTCACTCCTTTATTGGTAACTGCGTAATATTTTATAAATTATTTTATTAATATTAATTCAAGTTACATTTTGCTTGATTTTGTTTACTGTGTAGGAAGCTAAGGGTTCTATTCCCTACAGAATGAATATTTATTTAGACCATAAATTTGTTTATTCTGTATGGTCAAGTTAAAGCGAGACTTAGAGAGGATGTAAGGGAGGACCAGTAGTGTGTACCTACTTTGTCCGGAAGATCATTCTTTTTATGTTTTTCTTGATTTTCAATGAATATTGTCTAATTAATATTTAGTTAACGAAAAATTATCAACGCTTTACTACTATAAAATTAAAAAGAAACAATATCTACTTATTTTAATGAGTTATATTTTTTTTTCAGGCAAGTGAATTTCATGCGTTGCCGTCCATCTTGTTTTCCTCAACAGCAATAATAGCGGCTTTACTTTTGACTTTCACGCCTGAAACAAAAACATTGCCTATGTTCGATACAATAGCTCAAGTAGAGCACGAGAAATCTAAAGTCATGACGCATTTATAGATTATTTATCTTTAACCTACTACCTTGTGAGTTTAAAGTTTAGACTAACATAATATGGTATGTTCGCCTATTTTTCGAAGGCGGTTTGACCGATTTTGATACTTTAAACTGTATTCTATTAACGTAGGTTTCGGAGGTGGTCCCGTAATTTTTTTGACACTGAGCTTATGTTTTTGAGAAAATCAGAAAAATCATGAAATTTGAAATATGTTCACAGACCTAATTAGTCTTTTTATCTACCTCTAATTGTCATATCGTCTTAAACCTTGGAAAGTTTTTGTATTTCTGATGATAACACAGTTATTTGATATCATCGAGCTGATCTGATTTTGAGGCCAGAAGGTGTATAATAGAACTCTTCGACGACTATCAGTAAATACTTTTGAGTTTTAGCTTATTTGGTTTCATTTAATAATCTTCATCTTCTTACAAATTACCTGCTTATTACGTCTACACTTAAAATGGAAAAATGAAAAGTTAAAAACAAAAAAAAACCGACTTCCAGTACTAAAGAGCAAATCTTTTTCAATACGTTTAAATATATCACAAATTGATGTACTTACACGTATAATATTTTAACTGTAAATTGAGTTCGTACCTTGTTATATTTACCTATTAGATATTCATATCTTAAATAATTGTCGGCTGGTATCTATAGTAAATGAAAACGCCAGTTCGGTTATTTTTTACCTTACTAAAAAGTAGCTTGGAAGTCGGTTTTTTTAAATTTTATATCATTCTATACGCTTCGTTTGGTAATCTTTTATATAGAATAATGTAAATATGTGTAGTGTGTACATACAATATATGATAAATATAGTTGGATTGATATTTTATAATTTAAGTTACGTCATAATTTATTTCATAAAACATATACGTACGTAAAATAATTATAATTTATAATTAATGTTAGGTATTCATAACTTATAAAGCGCGTCTACTGTTATCGAACTAATGTATTTAAAACACAGAAAGGAGCATGTTATGATTTTTAAGTTGTATCATTGTATGAATTCATTTTATTCTAAGTAGGTACGATTTTTATTTATGTAAAATGTTATTATAAGTACCTTTAAAATACTTTATTATATGTAGGTATTTGATCATGCTTTGCACGTATTTCAATTGTATATAAATATTACTAGGTTGAGTAAATTGATATTTGGATAAGTACTCAAGATGATAAAACTTTATAGCACTTATTATTAAAAAAGAATATAAAATAAAAGCGTACAAACTTGAAGTTTCTTTTTATTTTCGACATAAAAAAAAATTTATAAGTACCTAAACCTCTTTATTTCGATTTTGATATAGACATGTACTAGTACCTGTCTATATCAAAATATCACATTGTAACGAACTTTTCCATAAACAAAACTTCTAAGTATAATTAAACCGAATTAGGTAGGTACATAATTTTTAATGGCTTTTTAATCTTTTAACTTTGGAAACAAATGAGGTTTCAATAAGGTAAGCCCATTAAGCTTTAGATATACGAGTATATAGGCTTTTAAGTACATAGGTTTCTCAATATTTTATTGAATAATTTTTATCGGCTAAATTTTGTGACAAACTTGTGAACAGTGAAAGTTTGATTAAAACCCGTTCAACAGTTTTCAAGTAATAGAGTAGTCAGTATGTTATCAGAGGTGGTAAATAAGTATGGCACCAGTCGTTACTAAAGTACTTACCTATTAATATTGGACGTAAAGCGGGAGCGTTCCCTAACGATAAGTCAAAAAACTAGGTAATTTCGACCGACGAAATCGCTTATAATTCAGTCAATGGGTAACGCTTATAATAGTAGGTATCTAAGTAATCACAGACAAAAAAGTTATCAGTACTAGTGGGTACCAATATTTTTAATTACGTAATTATAGGTAAAAAGTAGTATTAGTAGTAGTAGTAGTAGTAGTTCTTTATTTAATGGCTTGAATGCGTGCCGTAATTATAGGTACTGTAGTCTCTAAGTTGCTATCGTCCTGCGTGCCTCGAAGGCGGACTTTCGAATTGTCATCCCACCGAAGTTTGAGAGTGAATAGAGAGAAAGGAATAATAAAAAAAAATATATAAAAATAAAAAAGCCGACTTCATAAAGACGAACTAAAAAGAAAAGAAGTTGACGAAGGAGCATAGTATATTATGCAGTCGGATACATACACACATGCAGCTATCTAAAATGTCTCCGACTGCATAATGCAAGCTAAGGAAAACCTTGAAAAATCAGAAATCAAATGCTGCTAATTACCTATTTCCTCACATATTACAGGTACAAAATGAAAATGAATAAAAATATAAAAATATAAAACAATTTGAAAAAGTCAAGCCGATTTTTAAAAAGAATGAATGTGATCGAATTTATAAAGTAGTGGGCATATGTACCTACTTTGTTCGACAATAGTAGAACTTGTTGAAATTTGGATTTTAGATTAATTTTAAGTATATAATTTAATCTAAATTTAAATAAAGCGTGTTTGAAAGTCAATAATTTTTAAATCATTGTTTTAGAACAGATTTTTAGAGCGATTTTCCTTAGTAACTTATTTTATTTCCAAAGTCGCTAGTTCAAATTATTTGTAGTATTTTACATATATTATTTAAGAAACTACCACTAATCAATTCTTCTAGTGAATTATTGTAATACTTTCATTTTCAATTTAATCTTTATTTTGTGGCATTTAGATGTTCTTTTTAAATAAATAAGTTTCTAAACGTATACTGGCTTGATTTATTGACATTTGATTTCACATCTGACATTTAAAACATTACTTTGACACCTTTGGTCAATTCCAATTTGTCGCTAAAATTCTAACCTTAAAAACAAATTGAAATTAAATTCGACTAGAATTATAATAAAACCATAAAATAAATATCAATAAATAAACATGGATGGTTTCGAGATACGAGTTTCGAATAGTAAGAAGGTAAGCAATGTACAAATTCTACTGTTTTGATTTTCATCGGCGCCTTGAAACTTATTTCAAAATTAAATATTTTTACAGGGAAAAGGACTTTTCGCGACTAAACATTTCAATGAAGGTGATGTTATTCTCGAAGAGGAACCCTTAGTTTCTTGTCAATTTGCGTGGAATGCGGCATGCAGATATTTGGCGTGTGATCATTGCATGAGGTGTGTTTTTTATACTGTTAATTAAATTTACACGTTACATACGTGCACGTTGTTGGTTATTTTATATAAATTATTTGATTATGAAAGTTAATAATATATCTAAATGAAATTGATTTAAATGTGCTTTATTCTGGAAATTTTTGATATATTTCAGACCACTAGAAACCCCAGAACAAAATGTTCGGCGACTTTCTGCCAAGCCAGACATAGTACTACCACATTCCAATTGCTTTGAAACGGATTTATTGAACATAACTAGTTGTAATCAATGTGGAATACTTTATTGTTCTGAAGACTGCAAAGAAAATTCATATGCTATTTATCATAGAAGCTTGTGCTACATCCAGAACGAAATACAGCATCCAATAAATGTTTTAATTGAGACATGGAAGTAAGTTAAAATATAATAAATTAGCAACCTGCCCTCATTTCACTCAGATGCCTTAGATATCTTTGTATGCAAGTTGTGATTTATTTTAATAAATTTCTTGTAAATAATAAATGCTCAATAGATTTTAATGATTCTTATGTCATTAGATTTGTCTTGATAAAGCAATTAGTGTCATAGGCTATTTGGATAAAGGACAAAAGCCAAAATTAAAAAGCTGTAAATTAAAAATTACATTATATAAATAAAATAACCTAAACACTTAAAAAGAAAACTCAAAACAAGAAAACAAGTTAACCAAAGAGAATTGTATTATCATGGGGTCTCATCGCGAACAAAGAAAAATTAGTCTAAATAAATGTCAATAGATGACGTTACATCTATCAATTTGTTATTAAAGTTGTGTTAAATTAACTAAAGATAAAAAAATTTATCCCGGAAATGTGTATCTATTATTTTTTTTTAAATATTCTAATTAACATAAGCCAAAATAACATGCCTTTGTTTATCATGGTTAAAAATTGTTAAAAGCACTGAAAAAAATTAAACATGAAAGCAAGTATCATGAGATTTATTTTTTCAGGCAAATACACTATCCACCAGAAACAACAAACATAATGCTTTTAGTTCGCATATTAGCCTACATTCAACAGCATTCAGACCCGTCAGTTGCAGCCTCCACAATCAAACAATTTTGTCACAGAACTGTCAATGAAGATGAAGAATTGGCTCACAAGCTACTAGGTGAAGAGTTTAGTAGTCAAATAAATACATTAAGGGAAATGACTGCTAATGTTATAAACGGGGATTATATACAAGATGTTAGTATTTATCACTCTTAAGTGTTTTAATTTTATAATTACAGAAACATAATTCAAAAATTTGTATTATATTTTTTATATAACTATGTACCTTGTATAGGGCGTGTAATTTTTTTAGGGTTCTGCACCTGAAAAAGAAAAAAAGGGAAACCCTTACAGAATCACTTTATTTTCTGTCTGTCAGTCTGTCCGTTTGTCCGTCTATCAAGACTCTTTTTTTCCTAGGAATGCGCTGAGGCATAAGTTGAGATTAATATCAAATACAATCTGCAATTCCTTGGAGCTGTGAAAAAATAAGTACTAAACCACACAATCAAAACATACAGTCGTTTATGCCACATATTTTGAAACTCGCAAGGGAATCAAAACCTGTAGGGTACTTTCCATTGATTTAGAATCATGAAACTTGGCAAGAAGCAATGTCTTATAATACAAATGAAGGGAAACATCCGATAACCGTAAATTCGTAGTTAAATAACAAAAAAAAAAAAAAATGTTTTCCATGACAAACTTATTTTAATGTTTCATGCTATGGAATTTTTGTGTGCGGATCAGACTCGCACTTGTCCGATTTTTTTTTATCCATTAGCATACAATATTAATAATAATATGCATTTATTTTTTAGTTTCTAACACCTGAAGGCTTTTGTTCCCTAATGGCTTTGGTGGGTACAAATGGACAGGGCATAGGTACAAGTCCTTTAGCTCTCTGGGTCAATTCAGTGTCGCATCTTACAATGTCAGATGATGAAAGACAACAATTGGATGTGTTCATCGACAAACTGTATCAGTATGTGGAAGAAGGTATGAGGAACATTATTTTTCAAATATGATTCATTTTGTGAAAATCATAATCAAAAATTTTTCTGAAAGGAAATATTGATTAAAAATATTTTTAGCATTATTATTAAGAAGATTTCAAAATAAAGAGGTTATTTTTGCATTTGCTTAAATAAGAAGAAGTATATAGTTGTAAATGTCACTAATATAATCGATTTGATGACGTTTGGCTCAGTTTGTAGTAACCATACTTGTGGTGCCAACGGTCGCGGGTTCGAGTCTAGCTGGGGGCTTTCATTTGTGTGATGAGCATGAATGTTTGTATTGCAGTCATGGGTGTTATATTTATAATATGTATGTATTTAAAGTTATATATATGTAGTGTATCAACAATCTGGTATCTATAACACAGGCCTCGTAGCCTACCATGGAACTAAATGGTGCTGTGTGCAGTTAATGTCTCAACATATTTATTTTATAATACTATATTATTTTTAGAGTCCGGCCAATTCTTAAACACAGAAGGTTCTGGATTATTCCAGTTACAAAGTGCATGCAACCATAGTTGTTCACCAAATGCAGAATCTACATTCCCATATGGTAACCATAAAATACAGTTGAAGGCTTTGAAAGCTATTCTGCCTGGTCAAGAAATATTTATCAGCTATTTGGATGAATGTACTTTGCAAAGGTCAAGGTATTCGAGGCAAAAGGTAAGTTTTGTCAATAATATAGTCCACTTTGATTTTGGAAATTCTAAATTTATATAATAACTAGCGACTCACCTTCGCTCCGCTCGGGTTCGTCCCTACTTACGTTTTAACGTTTAGTATAGATTTCTCAGAGATGAGATATTTTTCCACACTAAAAAGTATCCTATATGTTGATCCGGATAACCAGCTATCATTATACCACATCAAAATCCCTCCAGTGGTTTTTCCGTGATGCGGTGACAGACAGACAGACAAAAATGCTAAAAACTATAGATTCGGCCTCTGTATCGATAATAATGTCTATTTCAATAAAATTTTCAAAAAAATATTTGATTGATTGTACAGATTTGGCTTAGTTACAATAATTTTATTATAGGTATGAATAGAACTAGAAAGTGAGTCAATATCGCGATAAATATTTTATTAAAGTATTTGCTATTTTAATGGAAGTTTTCATTTTCACATGTTTTTTTTTTAATATTTCTCCATTGAGGTCTAATAGAAATATGTATTCGCACATGTAAAATTGTAGATTAAACTACAAACAAATAAATAATCATATACATTTTGTAATGTTGTTAAGTCATTTGAGTGACTTACCCTTCGCTCGCGTGTATTTAAGCCTAAGCTTGAATGGTTTAGGAATGCATAAAAGACAAACTTCCAAAGGAAAAAAAATCTTTTTTTTTTCTTTCTTTTTGCGCCAGGAACCTACGCAGGCGTATACAGAATAAACGCATAGAGGACAAACATATGAAGATTTATTTTGATTTATATAGATTTATATAGATTTTAAATGATTATACACGACCTTCATATTGTCTTAACAAGTTGGTTGTTATAGGGTTTAATTTAACGTTGTGAAAAGTGTGTTTTTTTTTTATCAAAAAAATATCTTGTTTTTAGTTCAGCTAAAGTACCGTGCTACAGCCCTCTTAAAATATATTTTAAAATAATAACACCCTCTGTTTTTGCACGAAATTGAAATAAAAATATTTTCTTTTTACAGGAATTGGCAGAAAACTACCTTTTCATATGCAATTGTGAGCGTTGCATGTCTCAGAGCTCTGAACCAGACTGCACCAGCGAGGAAGAAATGAGTGAAGATGAAATTGATGCGGACGACTGATGTTCCAACTTTCTTGCCCTGTGCCTACTGGGTATTTGAGACACTGCCTTCTAAGTGACACTGTGCAAGAAAACATATAAAACTGTGCAAGAATGTGTAAAATTGTGCAAGAACAAGAATATTAGTGTTAGATTTCATTTTAGTGTCTCAATTTTCTTTTTATGTAGGTACATGTGATATGTACGGTTTTTTATATTACTAAGAGTAAACATTTTGAGTAGGTTTAAGTTTAGGTAAAATTTAAAAAATATTTTCAGCTTACTAACATTTAAATGTTTGATTTTGAAAAAGAAAAGTATCAAAGTTGCTTAAAAATTATTTTCGGGCAGCTTTTTTTGATAAAAAAATAATTATGTTTGTTATGTTATCTCAAAAAGTGTATATATAGAATATAAAGAATAGTGTGTAATAGTGCTTAAAAAGTTATACTTTATTTCCTGTTTAAATTTTATGATCTGTTTATGAAAAAACATGTAGATATAAAATAATATATACTTATATATAAGTGGTATTTATTTAGTAAAATATTCAATCGTAAATGTTGTACATGCGTGTGGAATATTGTTTCATTTAAGAAATAATATTGGTTTAAAATGCTTTTTTCTCATATAAATACATATATTATTAACGGGACAACACAGTAAAAAGATTTTTTATAATAATGCTTATAACATTTATTTGTTAATTAGCGGCTCACCATCGCTTCGCTCAATTTCGTCCCTAGGTACCTACGTTTTAACGGTTAGTATGGAATAGAAAAACACTGTGAAAAAAAAAACAAAAATCTATCCCACGGGAACTGTATATGTGCTATTTCAGACTATAATCTATCTCTGTGCCAAATTTCGTCCAGATCCGTTCAGCCGTTATGGCGTGATTGAGTAACAAACATCTAAATATTTACACTATCACATTTATAATATTACTGAGTTTATATTATATGCTTAAATTGCGGATTGAGCATTAAGTTTTTTCATTATACTTCAAATTTACGCTAATATTGGGCATATTAAATAAAACTTTTTCGGATTTTTTTGCGGATTTATTTTGATTTTTGGTTCCTTGAGTGTTTTGAGTGTTTTCTTGTTTCTTCATGCTATAACGGCTCAACAGATTTTAACAAAATTCTAATTTAAATATAGCCTTTATCCTGGATTACTTACAGGCTAATTTTCATTGGAATACCCAAAAACAGTCATTTAAAAATTGTCACCTTGATTTAATTTTTTGTAATTGACTAGCGAATTACCCTCGCTTCTCTCGTCCATCTAGGTATGTTTTAAATAGATAATAAATTAAAAATTAAAAAAAATACTGACATGTAATTTGCCATTTTTGGTGGCAGCCACGTTGGATTTGAAGTTTGTCATAGTGTATAGTATTCTACTAGTTAAGTCCTTTCATTTGATACCCATATTGAGGGAGTTGTGAAAAATATGTAATCCGCCATTTTGTGGCGGCGGTCATCTTGGACCGATTTTCATCAAATATAGCTTAGAACACTCCCGACTAATTCACCTTTCAAATAAAAAACAAAACAAAATCAAAATAGATTCATCCGTTCGGGAGCTACGATGCCAGAGACAGACACACACACAGACACGTCAAACTTATAACACTTCGTCGTTTTTGCGTTGGGGGTTAAAAATAATTATTGCGAACGACCTTAGGAGATAGACATATTATATGTTATTACGGACTTTTCCGTAGGCCTTTTTAAGTCCTACAATTTCCTAGTACCTACATTTTTTTATGTATCTAACGTTAGCAATATAATTTTTTGAAGACGACTGGACAGAACCAGTTATTATGTTTTCCCGTGGGAATTAATGTAGTCCAGTATTAAAAGGTATCCTAAATGTTGACTCGATTAAAAAGTTATCACTACACAATATTTAGTTAAAATCCGTTCGGTACTTCTCGCGTGAAATGCACACAGAGATACAGACAAACAGTATGCCTGTAAAAATCATGTACAGATTTCGCTTTGTTACTATTTTATATATGTATAGATATGAACTACAGCATGCAGTGACCATGCTATGCCCATGTAAATATATTATGAATTATGTAGGTTTATCTTAATATTCCTATATGGAATGTTTGATAATGACTCTGGCACATACGTGACATTATTGATCAAAAAATACTAGATACACAATCCCATGCAAAAGTTCTCTTAAAACTGTCACCAGTTTTGTTTAGGTAATTATTCTACTTGAAATAAATATACAACAATGTAAATTGTACCTTAAATGCAATGTTTAATGTTGTTTTCACAAAAAAATACATATATTTAAAAGCGCGCCCAAATGTTCAAATGAGCGCTCATTCGGTGAGGACATTTTTTTGCTGATTGTGTATCTAGTATTTTTTTGATCGATGTGTGACATTAGATTTTTATGTTGAATAAGACAAGGTTATTTTTATTGTTGGTATTCATGTTGCTAATATATATTTAAGGGGAAAATCAGTTCCAGTGGATTTCAATAGAAACTTTATACATTAATAACTCTTAGGGTCTCTGCCCACTACACCGTCTCATACCATGACCGTGCTATGAACGTATCAGGCACGGAAACGAGCACGGCACGGACTACTATGCCCACTAGATCGAATAACGGTTATAGTGACCGTAGCACCCGCGTATCATCCGCGTATCATCCGTGTATAAACCGCGTATCATCCGCGTATCAAACGCGTATCATCCGCGTGTCATATCCGTATGGTTCCCGTTTTAGTATTACCTGGTGTTTCTAGTTAAATATTACTAATATTGAAGTATTAGTTACAATATTATAATATTGCCAGACGAATATATTAATATTACCTAATCCTGAGAAATATCGGTACTAACCCATCTTTAATAACGATTATCGCCCATCTCTACAAGACAAGCGACAATACGTAACGGGCTTAGAACGGTCATCATACGCGGTTATAACGGTCATCATACGCGTTTATAACCCGTATGCTCACTGGTTCGACAACGTCGCGTGCCAGGCACGGAGCGTACCGGCACCGGCAAAATATTCTCGCCGACAATTGTTGACGCTCCGCGCACGGCACGCGACGGTGCCGGTCGGTGACGGAACGGTCTATTGGGCAGAGTCTCATACATTTCAATACAAAGAATATTTTTTTGCCTGACACGCTCCTAGCACGGTCATGGTATGAGACGGGGTAGTGGGCAGACTCCTTTATTATTATTATTATTTTTAATTTAATTTTTAAAATACTTAAAAACATTTTTTGTTTCAAAATGGCTTAAAACTAGAATTTAGACGAAATAAAAACCATCCTTTACCTACGCTAAGTGTTAATTTGGTCTAATTAAAAAAAAAAAAAACATAAATGATAAATGAATGAATGAATAATAGATTTTGAATGTGAATATACCATATTTCTTGAAATTTAATTATATTCGGTCCAACTGTAAGAGTAAGTAGTGTAATGAAGATAGGTAACAACGAATTTGGAAGTCAGCCAGAAACGTAACGAGGCCTAAATATATTCTTATACATAAATATAAATATTTGGTATATTTAATGTTTAGATTTACGCGAATATTTGACATTTTAAATAAAACTATCATTTCGGATTTTTTCGCGGATTTATTTTGATTTTTGACCTTAGTCTCTCCCGTGACCATGATTGCTGTAGAGCATTCGAAACGTTGTCGGGAACTAAAAATAAAAATAAATTCGCGAAAAAACCTGAAAAGATGGTTTTATACAAAATTTCATATATTTGTTTTAAATATAGCTTATAGATAGCTAGTTATAGTGAGTATGAACTGTAGGAGAGATTCTTATTGTATGATCAATTAGATTTTTTTTAATTTCATTGTTATTTTATAAAAATAACGTGAGTGTGATTTCGCTTATAAATATTTATTTTAACCCGGTAAAAGGGTACAATGTTTCGAGTGTATACTATAGTGTGCAATATGCATAAGAGTTGTGATAGATTATATTTCCTCTTCTCTATTGTACGTGACATTGACGAAGTAATCTATGCTCAACATGCACGCTTTTAAGCCGTTAACAAAAAAAAAAAAAAAAATTGATTTAAGTGTTTGTAGTTAGCCCTTCTTTTTAACGTCCCATTGCTGGGCACGGGCTTCCCTTCAATGCAAGTCGAGGGGGATCAGGCCATAGTTCACCACGCTGGCCAAGTGTGGGTTGGCGGACTTCACATGTCTTTCGCAAAATTTCTAATATTTCCTTTAGTAAGACAAGTGCTGAACATGTTGGAAATGATTCGCACATAAAATAGGTACGAGATTGTGGTTTTGAACTCGTTTCATTCGGTTTCCCAAGCGATCGCGTCACCACTGGACTACCATTGTCTCCAATGTGTTTGCGATGGTAAAATTACACAGAGAAAAATATTTACTTATAGTATCAAGTAGTATACGTATCAATTTTTTTTTAAAACCAATTCTTAAATTAGTATCTATTTATTATTAATTTATTAACTTTTACGACGTTTTGACGTAAACTACAAAAAATATCTTCATATTTTTACGCAGGCCGTTCTTTTTTAATTTAACTGTATTATTTAATTCATCGAGTTATTTTAGGTTATCTAAAAGAAATCGTTAGAAATATAAGAATTATTCTTTCAATAAATGGATAATATTGGTTATTTTTGATAGTTTAAGATAGTGGATTTAAAAATATAATATTATGATATTAAATATATATTTAGATTTTAGAATGTTTATTAGATGTAGCATAGATATATGTTTAGACTTAAATCATATTGGTAACATTATCAACATCTGTAAGGAAAAACAACTTAGCCTATATATTTGAGTTAGACTTACAATTAGTTCGAAACTATAATGTGAAAAAATATTGTAAGGAGTAGTGTTATTTTGCTAGATATTTCCTTATTTTTGCAAGCATATTTTAACTTTTATAACTGGAAATATCTCAAATAAGGTAAGATAAAAAGAGTCATAAGAGATGGTATGAGAATAGAGCCTTATAAAATGCCAAAACAAAGGTTTATATACAATTTTCTAGCTTATAGTCTTCTTTACACTTTGAGTTTAAATCTCTATTTGACTGGACTCATAGAGATATCTCTTATTCATTATTTGCTTTTCAAAAAACATTGTACGTCCGAATTGCAAAGTTTATAAGGAAAAATAGGCATGTAATATTATTTACTTCTTTAATATATTAGTATACTAGCGACTCACGCTCGCTTCGCTCGCGTTCGTCCCTAGGTGCGTTTTCACGGTTAGCTATGTTTATACATAAATATTAGTTTGCTACTCCTAAGATATTCATTTAAAATATATAGCGATTTATCCTCACTTAGCTCGAGTGCGTACGCCGTACGCGGATTTTGTTCACAATTATAAGGGTTTTAATTTTTTTTCGCGGAACCCTGATTCTTTTTCGAAAATAAAAGTAGCCTAAGTTACTCCTTATAACATCAGCTATCTGCTAGTGAAAGTCCTGTCAAAATCGGTCCAGCCGTTTGGGAGATTACCCGGAACAAACAGACAGACAGACAGACAGACAAAAATTTTAAAAAATGTTGTTTTGGTATATGTACCGTGTATACATCCATATGCATTTAGTAAATAGCGGATATTTTAATATTACAAACAGACACTCCAATTTTATTTACCTGTATAGATGACTTACCATCGCTTCACGCGAGTGCGTTCTCCAGGTGTCTTTTTGCCAAACATTTTATCGCTTTGTACCAAACCGTGCAGGCAGTACTAGCCGATGAAACAGCCAGACTATTTCAGACTTCATTTAAAGTTATTACGATTTCTGACAGAAAACATGTTTATTTACTTCTGTTACGATGTTTTTCCTTGCTGGTGGAGTTAATATAATATATTATAGCTCATTTATGTTTTGCGTTCTGAGAAGCTTCTAGAAATCATATACCTGTGTGAATTTTTTTATGATTTTCCTTCTTTCACACAAAAATGTACGATGCTTGTTATTTTTATTCTCATATACTAATGGGTTTCTTAGAATATGAGGATATTGCAAAAGATTTCTGCGGAAGTATGAGAGTGAAGTGAAGTCGTGATTAGGTGATATGTTAGATATAGTTATCATAAGGCATTGAGATCACAATACTAGTCTCTACGCCGTCGAAAGTTCGAATCGGAAAAATATATAACCTGTATAAAAAATAAACATGTATATTATGTATTTGTCAAAATTCATATTCTTTGGACTTGCCATGCCATAAGTCGTACATAAGCGTTTCAGTTTTGATCCTTCACGTTTTTTCTGAAGCCGATAAGTTCTTTATTGTTTTAAATTACATAATAAAATTAAAACGTTATATTTTTAAAAAGGTTGATTCCAAGACTTGAATTTTATTCATGTTGTAATTGTCACCTCCCTCTTATAATAAGCGAATTCTACTAAATCTTATCCAAAAATCTCAAAGTAAACTTTCTAAGTGATTTTGTTTTAAACAATAATTTGTGCTATTTTATTTAGCAGCTATTTTTTTCTGTGTAAAAAGCAAATGAAGGTCAACGTAAGCAACTCTTCACTCTAAATATTTTTATTAGATAACTATTGTTATTAGCACATAAGTTATTAGTTATTATATGAATTAGAATGCTAGATCTATAATATTATGAATAAATATATGTGTTATAGCTAACAAAGTTCTTAAGAGCATGTGATTTTACTTTAGTTTTGCGGTAAAACATGATAATAAGACGAATGACCGTTAAAAAATAAAAGATACCACTCATTTTACAGTTTAGTTCTAGCCAGCCAAAAATAAAACATTAAAATTATGAAGATAATATAGGTATTCAAAATTTTAATACTTAAAAAAATCTAATATTGATTACCTAGCGACTCACCCTCGCTCCACTTCCGGGTTCGTCCCTAATTACGTTTTAAAATTTAGTATAGATTTCTCAGAGATGAGATTTTTCTTCGTAGTAAAAAGTATCCATATAATACCAAATATATTACAATACCAAATTTTATTAAAATCCCTCCAGTGGTTTTTTCGTGATGCGGTCACAGAAAGACAGACAGACAAAAAATTTAAAATCTATAGATTCGGCATCTGTATCGATAATAATGTCTATTTCATTAAGATTTTCCAAAAAATATTTAATGTACAGATTCGGCTTAGTTACAATTTTATTATATGTATAGATTATTATGCTTGCTAAGAATATATTTGGTAAAAACAAAGAGAAATAAAAGATAAAAAGATAAACATATAATGTATGGATATTTCAGTTTTATTATTGAAATTAAAAATGTTATTTTCGTAGATATATCATACAGGTCGAGGTCAATTATCATAAAAGCACTGCTAACAGGCACTTTTTTTAGTGCTTGATCGACGTGAAAGTTTTCAATTGGGTACTCAATGTAATTAAATTCCTCGGTTGTACGGTGTAATATTATAGTTGAAATAAAAAATACTGTAATTTTTCCTTTTATATAGGTATTTATAGGCGTAAACTATTATTAGGTAAAGTAGGTAGTTGTATGAATTTTCTTCTAGGAATCTTCAGACACGTTGTATTTGCGATTGCATAAAGCTGTAATATTGGGATTTACGGTGTCCTAACGTTTAATTTTATAAAAGTTATCATAATCGATTGAATGGTAATTTTATGATATTATGCAACGGGTAATAATATTCCCATTGCATTCTATTTTGCTTTGAAATGTGCCAATTTTTTCATGGTATTTTACGACTAGCATTTTATAAATTTCAATGTAGATATATGAAGTACTTATGTGTTTAGGGTTTATTACCTATAATATTACTGAATATGTTTCATCTATACTTTGTTAATTGTGACGTTTTAATTAATTTTATTGCATACTTATCTTGTTTGTCAATAAATAAAATACATAAAAAGTGTTTTAATTCACCGCCCACGTAATGTTACAGTTTTATTAGCAATTTTTTTTAGTCGGTAAAATTTTTAGTTTATAACAGTAATTAAGTAGACATTATAATTTTAATTTTATATAGTACTAGCGACTCACCCTCACTGTAGTCTCTAGGTACTTATTAACGTTTAGTATGGAATAGATAGACAATATTATATCCATACTTAATATCATAAATGTGAATGTGTTTGGTTGTTTGTTTGTAGCTGTGGCTGAGATACGCGAAATAAATTTATATATGAATACACAAGAATTGCTCATTTAATATTGTAATAGATATTTATCTATAATGTAATAATGTCCTTTCTTTATCTCTACAATTAATTTAATTATCTCTACAATTGTAGACTACTTCTGTTAGCTAACATCCATGGTTTTTATTTATTTTTCTACTGCTAAACAATATGAATGCTCAAACTCATTCTTGTCTTCCGGCTCCGCACAATACTTAGGTACGTAACGATAAAATGTTTTGCGCCTACAAAAAAAGTGCAGCGCCTGTTTAAGTTTTTACAAATTTTACTAAGGAAGGATTTTTTGCGCAATTTTGAAACTTTTTCCATGCGACAATCAATCCGTTCGTAACAAACTATATTTAAATTATAAATATTCGTCGACTATCTAATTGCTATATAGCGACAAAAAAATTTTTGCGTCGAAAACTTTTTTTATAATCATTTGCATATAAAAACGAGAGCCAACTTGTATAAACATAAATGTTAACATTATTATAACCAGCATCGTATTACAAACGGTTGGAATTGTTTGTTATTCGTATGTGGCTGCCGTGAATATGAAAAATATTCGTGAATAATAATAATTACTATGATGGCTATAAACTACAACTGAAAATATTTTTAAAAGTGAACTCGAATATTAAACGAAAAATATTGGCTTGTGCATGAGTTTACTTATATAAATTAATATTCATATTAAAAATACCTATTGGCGCTTTATATTATCTCATAGCGTCATAGCGTAACTTTAAAAGAAGTCTCATTTTGGATAAGAAAGTTTATCCTTATTTCTTAATTTTCAAAACATGTTTATCAACAACAAAGCAGCTGCTGGAGGGCTGCGTAACGTCAAAAAGTGCAAATTTGCGAGGGTAAATTGAATTGTGAAAACAAACAGCGTTATGATGAACGTCCAAAAGCACTTTAACGTTATTATACGCAGGACATCAAGTCACATTAAATTCTTTATTCGTTTTATTTTTGCGGCCTCATTGTCCGGAATTCCTGCGTTGTCTTTGATCTGGCAAAGAAAAAAGATGGACGAAAATGCATTTGAACTGTCTTCATAAAAGGGGAAAAATATAATTTATTCACGAGATAATTTTCTGCTCCCCTGTAAGGAGACGTTTGAAGTGGGGTAGGCACGAATGAATGTTTGTACTGTGTAGAGCTTCACTACTCTAATAGCAAGACTTTGACCTGTCTTGTTTCGCTACTTATATTTTCCTTTCAAAGCTCTTACTGTCTGAATTCAAATAATTTGTATGCAGCGCTAGTAAATTTTATAACAAGGAACCAGGAAGACTACGCAACATGATTAAATTTTTTGAAGTTAGAACGAAGTAAATAAAGTATTTTGTTATTATTTCTTTGGTATTTTCTTTTGTCTTCAAAATTTTACATTGTTAAGTATGTAGATACACTCTTTAATAAAAAATTTAATTCACTTCAAAAGAGTTACAATTTTAATTATATAGCATTTAAATAGTATTTCATCGTCCCATGGTGAAACAAACATAACAATAGTAAACGATTGTCGTGTAATCTAATATTTTATGTAGGTCTGTCTATCTTTGATCGTATCCCTGTCACACGCCGAAATACGAGAACCCTCTAAATACTTGATGCGATTATTATAGACTGTCAAATATCCTCATTTTGCCCTCAGCTATCTATACCCTTCTGCTTTGTTAGTGAACTGAGCTAATGCTTTACAATACTCTACCATGATTTAAATATTCTATATTTGCCTCACATCTTGAATTTCAACCAAATCTAAGCCAAGTCTAGAATAACTTAAACTATTTATATGAAAACTACCTCATGAGTATTGGTAAATGAAATTTTCATAACCAAAGCTCTAGTAGAATGTTATCAACTTCATTGATTGACGTCATGCCGTATTGTAGCATTACTTCGACACTCGAATAAGGGAATGCTTGCCTGTTACTTACATAGAGATGTTTGTGTCGGTTGTGTGGTTAACATTTAGTGCTACTGCAGTTAACGGAGTTAAGACATACTTTATTTTGCTTGTCTACACTTTAATTAATTAGTGTTCTCTAGATTAATGTCCTGTAGATTTTTTTTTAGTTATGGTCAATTTCACTAAGACTAGCCTACGCGGGTTAATAATTAAGATACAATATATCTTGCAGTCGGAGAGGTTTAAGGTGTATATCATCAATTTTACATGTTGTCGGAGGTGCAGAAGTTGGAGTTGTTTTTGAAAATTTCTCAAAATAATTAGTTATTTTTTACTCAAGTTCTGTGTCTCATATTCATTAGTTGTTAAAGCTCACTACTATACTATCGAAGTACTCAAATAATGTGTAAAAAATGAGATCTTTTTTGTAAAGGTTAACCGTTTAGTACCGATTAGTATGGAATAGATAGGCTATATATTATTATATCTATACATAGGTATGATGAGTTACTGTGGGTTGTATTACAATGTGTTCTCCCGTGGGAATGCGATAATCTCCCGCGATAAAAAGTAGCCTAGGTCATTCTCCAGGCCTCCAATTATGTACACCAAAAAAAAAAAAATCACGCCAATCTGTCGCTTTGTTGTGACGTGAAAGAAAGACAAACAACATTCTAACAAACAAAAAAAAACAATTCACATTTATAATATTACGATTTAGGTAACTATTTCGCTGTAAATTCTTGCTAAGTAGGTGTATTTTAAATGTCTCTTTCATTTGGGTACGTTTTTAACGCTTGAGTTGACGAATGTGCTAATACGACCAAATATGAACGTTTATACATCTGAGAGCGAGATTTAAATTAAAACCGTCCCCTTTCTTTGAAGAAATGGCTGCGAGGGTATTTAATTGTGATCCATTCGAAATATTGGCCTTCGAGCGGGTTGCGAATAATTGGCAAATTTTATACTCAACTGCCTTTTGTCATTTGTTATTAAGTTAGGCAAGCGTCTCTCAGTCGAAACGGAAAATTACTCGGCTAATGAAAAATTCTATTCATTAGAAAGTTGTGGTTTTTGAATTTATTACGAAATATTACTTAAGTAGGTACATCTTTTTGTTTATTCTCTTTGAAAAGACTAGTCGTCTTCTTCGAAAGACAATTAATTGTTCATTTGAATTCGTTAATTCATGAAAAGTTATATTTGATCGGATTTTTATTTTAATATCGCTTAAGGTTATTTTCTAGGTAGGTATAGTTTGATGTACCTACACGTGAAGAATTTTCAAAACAACTAAAACGTTTATTTATAAGCCGCAACCTGACCAGCTGTTGAGTGTTGACGGTAAAACGTTATATAAAATGAATCTGTGAAAATCACGATAGAAAATCTACTTTAACCGCAAATCGCGTTATTTATCATTAAAATTTAAATACATTTAGAGATCTAATACCTGGTGTATGATAAGTTCCTCAAGACCATGGAAGGCGAAAGATGAGGTATCTAATAAATGATTGGACTAAATTGAGGTTCCATGAATATATTCAAGTCAAGAATGAAGTTTTATATTTTATTATTATATATTATATATATATTTAGTATATATGTAATAGAAATTGTAACTTATGATCTAAAATTATAATTTTTATGTTTAATTTACGAAAGGCACTTTAAGGTGTGTAAGAACGGGATTAGAAATTTCATCATGCAAAGTAAAGGGGAAAATGATATGGATGCAGCATTTTCTTATAAGTTTATTTAATTCAACTCTTTATTATGAGGCTTTTAAGCGTAGTATAATAGAATTTAATAAATTATCTAATAATATTAATAAATTATCTTTCAAAGAGTATAAGGTTTGATACATGATTTTCCAGTTATTCTCAATATTTTGAACATTTGAACATCATTGAATTTGATTTTTACAGATAACCTCATAAAGCTCTGGGCATAGTAATAAATATTTGAAACCAAATTAAAAACAATAAATGTCATCGAAGTCAATTCCGGGTTGGTAGTTTAACAATATATATGTATTATTGGTTGGTTGGCGAAATTGTACCTACCTTAATATATTTTATACATTCTAGTCATTCCTACTATAGAGAATGGTCGTATAACTATATTTTATCAATATATTTACTAAAATTGATGTAAAAAAACAAATATATTTCTTGTATCGTAAAAAAATATATTTGGCCCATGAGGGGATCGAACCCGCGACCTTCGCGTTATTAGCACGACGCTCTAACCAACTGAGCTAATGGGCCTTCTTATCTGAATACTATAATAAAAGATCTGTTTAAAAAGTATATTATATGTATTACTAGCGGCTCACCCTCGCTTCGCTCGGGTTCGCCTCATTACATACAGTACATTTTTCCATTGTATAAGTTACTATAGTTTTTTAACTATACCACGGGAACTCTTTAATATTCCGGGATGATAAGTATCTACAATGTTGACCGGGATATAAGGTACCACCATGCAAAATTTCATTTAAATCGGTCCAACAGTTTTGGATATTAGCCCGTACAAACAGACAA
Source organism: Fabriciana adippe (assembly GCA_905404265.1). Taxonomy (NCBI): domain Eukaryota; kingdom Metazoa; phylum Arthropoda; class Insecta; order Lepidoptera; family Nymphalidae; genus Fabriciana; species Fabriciana adippe. The sequence goes on from FR989993.1 coordinate 4,416,862, forward strand.
TCAGCCAGAGAAACAAAAAACATAAAAAAAATCTGGATTTGTTCTATTTCTCTTCTTACATCCCCCTGACTCGGTTTTAAGCATTTTTTTTTGTGTACAGACATTCGACCTCTACAGTTTTATTATATGTATAGATAATATATTAAGGCTATCAAGAGTATTATTGAATTTACATGGATTATTATCTTGCAATTGATTAAGTTCAATTACATATAATAACACGATAATAGATATTTATAAAAAATATACTGAAAACACTTCCTTTGTTAAAATCGTAGTTGTCCAATACCTAATCCTATTTCCTTTAAAGCAACGTAAGCTAAATTGTAGCGAGTAGCAGTTTAGTAGTGAAGTCATCCCACGTTTGCAGCTTTCGACGTAAGCTGATCATGTCAGCTCCCGTTCCAATTTGCTTATTCATTCCGTCATCCCCTCGAAACGGTCCACCGCCATATCACCGATTCTAGGATATTGGCAGGGCTCATTTTATAACACGCATGTTAGAACTGATTAGATTTACATAATTTACCAAATAAAGTTGTATGGATACAATCAACGTGTCGGAAGTCGGAATTGCTCATGTAATGTTATCTTTTACCAGATATTATGTTTTTGTTACGTATTTATCAATAAAATAGGATTTTAAGATATGTGCAGAGATCGTAGGTCTTTGTACTTACTTTCGCATTTTTATTTTTTATTATATTACATTATTTTGATTTATTCTTATTTTATATTAGAACTAGCATTTCCCGCGGCTCCGCCCGCGTTCAGATTATCAAAAACCAAATTCTTAGGCTTTACACATTAGTATACTCTTACATACCTATACCACTTTCATTGCGCACCGCATGATTGGTAAATAATGGCAGTGATTGACAATGCCACAAAGGTTCCTCCGTTAATCTCATATTTAGTCATATTGCACTTTTTGTTTTAGCAATAACATTTATGTATGTCTATACTTCTGTTTTGTTTGTTTGTTTAGTTTTGGGCGATAAACTTTCAAACTACGGAATTAATTTGAATTATTTTTTACTAATAGATAGCTATTGATTAATTTAATATTTAGCTGATTATTTCAATTACACAATGGTAACTTTTCTTAATGTTAATTTGTCGCGAAACAGGGATTGGTTAGCGCTAGTTAGTAATATTTTCCAAATCGATTTTCAAAAGAAAGTGTAATAAGTAAATAATTCTAAGCAAATGCTTTTTATTATTTCATATGGCTCGGCTAATATGATTAAAGTCGTAAGAATTTTATTATGTCCTTTAAGCCTTTACCTTCCAAGAAATGGTGTCAAAAAAAAACTGAAAAAGTTTAGGTATAACAGTTCCTAAAATAATTTTGCAATGTTTTTGAGATATGGAATATTTTTAGTGACCCGCTTTGTCAGTTTAATAGCCATTAACTTGTTTTCCACTTATTTTTACGGTTGATAAAATGAGTCGATATTGCGGAAACGTAAATATTATTCGTATTTATTATAGTGTTAACCTAACAAAACACGTAAGTAAGGAAAACAACACAGAATTTTGCTATACGAAACCTATAATGCGCGAGTTGGATTTGCATTTGCCTAATTTTGCATTAAAAGATAAAAAAAAAAATATATATGTATTAACATTATTTACGAAACAATAAAAATTTACAAATATTTTAATTTGAAAATTGTTTCGACCAACAAAATATTACTTATATGTTACTAAATTATAAAGCCAAAAAGTTTGTTTTATTGATAATTTGAGTACTGGCTGGGCCGCGGGTAATTTAGTACCTAGTAATTCTAATAAAGTCATAGAAAGGTCATATTTGTACATTATTTTTTTTTTTTGGATTAAAACTACGTATTTTAAAAACACACGGCGACATCTATTGTCAAATATCTAAATAACACATAAATACATTTTCATCAAAATAATTATTTTAATAAATAAAATAGCGCTATTGATATTTCTTTTAAGATAAGATTTTTTTAATAGTTTTAACATATTAAGTTACCTTGCTAAAATGTTAATAGTATCATCTTGCTTTTATTTTAACCGCTTTTTGTATTTTTTCTCAGAAATGAGATATTTTCCTGCTGTAATAAGTATCCTATGCATTGATCCGGATAACCTGCTATCACCATACCAAATTTCATCTAAATCCCTCCATTGGTTTTGCTGTGATGCAGTTACATACGGACAGACAGACAAAAATTCTAAAAACTATAGATTCGGCCTCTAAATCGCTAATAATGAATATTTCAATACCATTTTTCGAAAAATATTGAATGTACGGATTCGGCTTAGTTACAATTTTATTATGTGTATAGTTACTCATTTATAAAATCAAAAGTTAGCTTTATTGATAATTTCAACACGGGCGGGGCCGCGGGTAATTTAGTAGTAGGTAATTCTACATACATTCATACATTCATTTTTTTGGAATTAAAACTACGTATTTTAAAAACACATGGCGACATCTATTGTCGAGTATCTAAATACACATAAATAAATATTAATTAAAATAACTATTTTAATGAATAAAATAGCGCTATTGATAATTTGATTTTCAAGATAAGCTATTTTTAATAGTTTTTACCATATTTAGTAAATTACCTTGCTAAACTATTTGTAAATAGTATCATCGTGGTTTTATTCCAACCAGTTTTTGTGTTTTTTCTCAGAAATTAGATATTTTCCCGCGGTAAAAAGTATCCTATATGTTGACCCGGATAACCAACTATAATCATACCAAATTTTATCAAAATCCCTCCAGTGGTTTTTCTGTGATGCGGTAACAGACAGACAGACAGACAGACAGACAGACAGACAGACAGACAGACAGACAAAAATTCTAAAAACTATAGATTCGGCCTCTGTATCGATAATAATGTCTATTTCAATAAGATTTTCCAAAAAATATTTAATGTACAGATTCGGCTTAGTTAGAATTTTATAATATGTATAGATGTAATCACCCAGTTAGGCGATATATAGTACGTATTTGTATAAATATTAATAAGCTGCTTATGGATGAAAGTTGGTTCAAAACGTATAAAGAATTTAAGGGTATAACAGAGGGACTGACAGACAGACAGCATAAGCTAAGTAAAAGGGTTCCGATATGGCATATCTATAAGCTACGGATCCTTAATATTTTTATACCTTAAAATGTTTTAAATAGTTGCCCCTTTGATAATATCCTTCGTACGTCGATTAATAAATTTGACGACATGTTTGGCTCAGTTTATAGTGACCCTACTTGTTGTGCCAGCAGTCGCGGGTTCCATTCCCGCTGGGGGCATTCATTTGTGTGGTGAGCACGAATGTTTGAACTCCAGTCATGGGTGTTTATATTTATAATATGTATGTATTTAAAGTTATATATGTGTAGTGTATCAACTATCTGGTATGTATAACATAAGCTTCGTAGCTTACCATGGAACTAGACGGTGCTGTGTGTTAACGTCCCAACATATATAAAAAAAAAATTAAGTGACCGCAACAATACAAATGAAAATATGTATAGGACTTGAATATGCACCAATATAAATATTATTTTACACTGAATAGTAAACTTGTTTACATCAGAAAATAGGATGACGTCCAATTTACTTTGGTACTGTTGTTTGTTTTAGTGATTGATTCGTTAAACTTCATTTAAAATGCCATATAAGGCTTCTTTTTATACGTAGGCATATAATATGTAGGTGGAATTTACCGTTGATTAACGTTTGTGCATACTATATATAAATATTCATTAGGCGGAAATATTAGGGAATTTTAAGACTTCCTTTGATATTATCGGACTTTTAATAGATATAATTTTGTTTTTTTCCACTCTCAAACTCCGGAGCAACGACGTTTCGATACAACCGGTGAATGATCTGGCGCTGGACGGACGGATTTACGTGCTCTTCCAGATACGGGGGTGAAACACTGCCAATTTTCCAGCTCCGGGCTATTACTGAGATTTTCTTGATAGAATAACCCAATACGTATTTTTGTCTAGAACCAGGTCTTGGACCTAGGACCTAGGGGTATACAGCCATACGTACATGTTAACTACTCGACCAACGAAACGGTATAAATGTAACAATTACTTATTGCGTCTACTTATGAAACTTGATAAAATCCAAAGTACCTAGGCGCTTACTTAAGCGCGAATGAAACTTTTTCGAACTGGAGGACTTATTTAAAAAAAAATAAAGACCAAAATGTGAGACACTTCAAGATTATATGAAAAAGTTGTATTATTATCTTAAACATATTTAAAATATTCTAACACTGTAAAAGCTAAGTTATTCTAATATATGCAATTTGAATACTTCTGGAAGTACATATAAGTTTACAACAAGTGACAGTGTTGCGAGACAGAACAGCTATAGTCTACACTGAACACGTAAAGGAATGTTTTACTGTAATCACTGGACCCAGAAAACTATTTCCGAAAAAGGCTCATAGTAAATTGGAAAGCCTCGTGCTCGTATAGCGTTTCCGCGCAGCACCGAGGAAATAAAAACAGGGAAATGAAAATAGGTTAAGCGGACCCTCGGGGTAGGAATGACTTGAAGATAGGTTTTTGTATCAACTAAGCAACTATTGCTCATAAAATTTTAGGTTACATCGTCGGAATGTTACGCTGGTGCCTTTTTAAGATATTGTTTGTATTACCTAGATTTGTAGCTGTATTAAAAGTTTTTATGGTCACTGTAATACTAGAAATAATGATAAAGTACTATACTTAATCTATACATATAATAAAATTGTAACTAAGCCGATTCTGTACATTAAATATTTTTTGGAAAATCTTATTGAAATAGATGTTATTATCGATACAGAGGCCGAATCTATAGTTTTTAGAATTTTTGTCTGTCTGTCTGTTCCCGCATCACGGAAAACCACTGGATAGATTTTGATGAAATTTGGTATGATGGTAGTTGTTTATCCGAGTCAACATATAGGATACTTTTTACTGCGGGAAAATATTTTATCTCTGAGAAATCTATACTAAGCGTTAAAACGTAAGTATTTTTCACCCTCTTAGCCTCACCCCCCATTCTTTAATTGTCATTTTAGTATTTTTGTATGAATAATATTATATAAATACATAGCGACGAACCCGAATGAAGCGAGGGTGAGTCGCTGTATAACATAAAGCCAAGAGTTTTTTTGTAGATTGAACGCGGGTGTAGCCGCGGGTTCTGCTAATGTATATAATAAGCAGACTAATTATAGATCCCCATGTATTTTTATTTTCATTTTTTTAATTATGTATATTAAATTAAACAAACACAGATAGACATAATGATTAACAGTACCCGATTTTACTATCTTTTGGGGCACAGAGGACTTTAGTGAGCTCCTCGTCAAACGTCTATTTAGGCGATTGAATCACGTCCTTTAAGCCGTAGTTTACTTAATGACTGGATATGGCCTTTACTTAGTTTATATATATCTTGTAATCATTTTTATAATTTTAATAATACCTGTATAGTCTTCACTTAGACAGATGGAATTTTTAAAAATAAAGAAATGTTTCCTTTGAGTACAATAAATCTTGATAACACATCATATCAATATCAATCATCATCATATCAATACATCACATTTTCCATGTCCCTTCGATTTGTTGCAGCCTGTATATAAAATTAAAGTGTCTGTTTATACGGATTGTGAAGAGATCCTTCATTTCAATGAGACTTTCACTAATTAGAATAGAGAAGTCAGGCAAGAGTAATAACTTGGTAAGACATAGTATATTTTGGAAAAAAGAAATGGTTCCCGAGGGATAAGAAATGGAAATTTAATAAGTTTTTGATACATGACGATGTAGAGAAGTATGAAACGAAGCGAAAGCGTGTCGCTAGAATATAATATGCCTAAATACCTTATTGCAATATTTTTGCTAGTTTCACTTTTTTCACTTTTGATTGGACTTTTTTAACTTTTGTCTCGTAATAGAGTTTTAGACTCCACATAATATATCCAGGATAAATAGATGTAGCGCCACCTAAAAGTGGCTATGTTTTTTTTGGACGGTAATAAGCTGTTGATTTGATTGATTGATGGAAGCTGCAAATATGTTACTTGTAAAGAAATATCTATTCTTCTTTAAATAAATTCACAACTAGGTTTCAGATGAAATTTCTTTAAATGATTTCGAGCGTTAATATAGAAAAATAACATCAGTCCGTCCTTTATAAATAACAACGGGCACCTGTTCCACTTTATTTTAGCGATAACGTAAGCTCGAATCAAATATGGCTGAGTAATTACGTCGGGTAAAGTTAAGGTGCTATCTAATTGGGGCGGCGCGGCGGCGCGTCACTAAATGACTTTGATTTGGCGTAATCCCACCCGTCTCTTTTAATACAAGAGTGGTATGTGTCTTAGCTAAAATCCTAAAATATCAAATCTTATATCTATTTATTAAACTTTCTTGTAGTAATAAAACGTCGAATAAAAGTCTATCAAAATTCCAAACAATAGATTGAAGTTGTACAGTTCTTTTATTTATATACTTTGTTCTACTTATTATTCAATAAGTTTTCTTTATAATGTTATATTATGGTTTTTACTGAATGATCTACACTTATATTATAGAGAGGCAGAGTTTGTTTGTTTGAACGCGTTAATCTCGGGAACTACTAATCTTATTTGGAAAATTCTTTCTGCATTAGATAGCCCCTTTATTGACAAAAGATATAGGCTATATATCATATAATATGTAGTCTATCTATTAAATTAAACACACTTAGGAACGAACCCGAGCGAAGCAATGGTGAGTCGCTAGTTTGGTTATATGATAAATATCTTTGTCAATTAGAGAAAGGAAAGAATAAGAAAAACATCTTTCATATGAATAATATATTTATAGGTTTTTCTTTGTATAGGTACAAAAGATTTTTGTAGAACAAATTTGAGCTAACAGTGACCTTTCTTTTTAATTGTGTTGAATATAGTGTTTTCGAGTGAGCTATTCTGCTCTTATGGACGTACTCGGGCGAAGCCAGAGTAAGTCGCTGGTAAAAAATAAAACCTGAAATACTTTGTACTAAAAAGAAACATGGGTTATATACTCATACTCAATAAACTAAGTGTTGGGATAAAAATGAATTGCTATTTATGCCTTATAATCCAGGATTTGGAGGGTTAAGTCGGCCGGTTCTTTGGTCGTCATCAATCTTACTCAACCCGCATAATCGTTGAGAACCTTAGGATTAGGGCGGCCTACGTTTTTAAACTACATTTGTGTGTGTATGTTTAAGTTTCCTTCCTTGGTCTTGTGGTTAGCCTTAATTCGGCCTTCAAGTTATACAAAATTAATGAAGGCTTAGTTCTAAATGTTGAATCAAGGACGATGTATAAGTTTTTCTCTTGTTAAATATAAATATATTTTGTTGGTAAATCAATATTAGTTGTCAATATTTGTAATTTTTGAAGTAAAACTTCTTTACGCACGCTTGACTTGGAGGGTAAGCTGGTGAATGCGTTACGAAAAAATGTGCGTACGTTTGTTGTCATGGTAACCGTTGTTATTGACTGACAAATGATATATAATATTATATTCTTTCCTTAAATGATATTCTATAAATATATGATTGTAATATGCCTAATATGCATTATTTTTATTATCTTAATTATTTGAAACATAAATTGAATTCCATAAAGAGTACCGATAACCTACAGAAGTTTTACTTCTTGTGCGTGTACACATTTATACATGCACTCTTTAATTTTTTTTATTATTATTTAATTATTTATTAAGATATTGTTGTAAATAACTACAAGTATAATTTTTTAATAAAATCATAAAAAATGGGCATGGTAATTAAATTATGAGAAATAATTGCTACGAAGAACAACTATAAACAACTTGTTTATTAAATACTAACCATATTACTATTTGAAAACTAAATATCAGATAATTAATAAAGTAGACAAAAGCTCTTCAAATTATAAAGCAATGTAAAGTTATTTCGAAGAATTAAACTTTAACATATTTAGACCTTAGGCTTCTAGTACCCTATTCAGGGTTATTAGGTATAAAATATTATAAGATGGTCTAATTTGATCAGGTACTTTACACTGGTACTACGTAGCAGACATAGGCTTCTGTCAGTTATAAAATTTGCCAAAAGGTGACCCTACCTATATATAATATTATAAATATAAACAAGTATATAACGCCTTTGAGACATCTAACACCTTAGTCTCTCCTGTGACTATGATTGCTGTAAAGCAATCGAAACGTCGGGAACCAAAAATCAAAATAAATTCGCGAAATAATCCGAAAAGATAGTTTTATTTAAAATTATATATATATATATATATATATATATATATATATATATATATATATATAACATTTAATGATGCACCCCAGCGAAGCGACGCGACGGTAGTAAAGCATAATGTAAACCGTCGACCGCTGCGACCGCCTTCATGCGCCAAATATGTCGCAACCATCAACTCAAAAGTATGGTAAGACAATTCTTAGGGCACAGAATTATAGAAATATATTAAATTACTTTTTTAAAATAGTACCTATTAGTAAAACTAATATTTTCAAATGTCAAGCTTGTAATAGAATCACATTTCATCTTTGGGGTAAATAGAGGCAATGTAGTTCTACTGTTTTTGCGACTGCAGACAATTTGATAGTAAATTATCTATCGTGGTATACGATGTATGTAATTAAAAAATATATATTCAAGTCTTATTATTATATAAGAAAATATATATGTTGTTTTCAGTACTGAAGAAACTGTAAGGTTTCGATTGGCGGTTTTAAATGCCTCGCTGGTTAACCTTAGTTGAAGAACAAATATGGTATGGGCAATATAAGGGTTAATTCTGTGTGGAATTTGATTCCACTTTATCCCTTTGTGGTGTCACTCGTACAAACTGCAATGTAGATTTTACTAATAATAAAAAATACTGTGCACTGAAACTTGAAAATATGGTAACTAAAATAAATATTTTGCTCGTTACTCTGCAGCTGAAATATTAAATGCGAAGTGTTGCGAACTTTTTTCTAAAGGGTTTTTTAAAAAGCCACTAATTTTTTCAGCCTCAAATGATATTTTTTTGTTTGAAAATTCATATTTACTTGAGAGCGAGAAATAACAGTAAGGAACGCTTACTGCTGTTTCTCTCTGCGGGATATGTATATGTATAATAGCTTCCTATGAGTGAATGAATTTTCAGTATCACACTAGTAGTTCTGAAGATAACGTCCAACATTCAAATTCGTGTCCCTTCATAAAATTAGTGTAGATAACATGCATAGAAAGGGAAAGGTTTCGTCTTTCAAACGCCATATCAATCTAATTTCCGTTTCGGAACCAAAGACGTGCCGAGGAATGTGCTAATAACGAGCCCAAGCCCTACAAAGATGAAGTCGGAGGGCGAATTTTAATTAAATGCGTCCACGACATTAATGAGATGAAAGTGAGCGGGCTCTTTATCGTGATTTGTTTGTCCTTTATTACGGGGGTAGGGATGCCTATGAATTTTTAATGCATTCATTCCAATTAGTATAATGGAATTTAATGGGATTTATGGTATTAGAATAAGTGTACATGTTTTAAAATGTTTTAGGAATACTTTTGTTATATTGAATGAGCAGTATAGTCTTTGTCTAATTTCCTCTTAGACAGTTATTTTTGTATAATAAATACGAATAAATTAAAGCTTTAGATGTCATACGCGCATGGGAAAGTATACGAAAAATATGCGTGTCTAGCGAGGAGATCGACCAACATATAGACATATAGACAATTGTAATAACTATCTATGTACATATTACATATATGTAATAGGTGCATAGATAGTTTTTACAATTGTTAAAATACAAATAAAGATTTATAAATAAGTAAATTTCGTTAAACACTGAAAATAAAGGGTTGACGAAACTTCTATCAATCTTTTATACTAAAAAATAATAAATAACTAATGCAATACTAAAAATTACGTCAATATTTGAAACGTTACAAAACGTATTATATTAAGAGAGTGCTTGAAATTTCTTGCAAGTAAAATTTCATATTACATTGTTATCAACTCATCAGAAGTTCCTTAATTTCGTCATGAACTTTAAACTCAAACAATTCCTCGAGTCACTTTCTCGAAACTTTATACTTTATACATTAAAGTAATATCATTTATACATAGTTTATCTGTAAAAGAATTTATGATATTTTATTTTTCCTTACATTATTATTTAGTTGGCTCATTTGTAATACTAAAAATTATGTCACATATTATTTTGCTTTGGCTTATGTGACAAGAATGGCGGGTTCTTTACTCAGACGGGGTAATTTTTTGTAGTTAGTCTTGCTATTGGAACGCTTATAATATTTCATTTTAATTTAATTTACAGCGTATTGATACTATGTAGGCATCTTGATCTACGAGTACATTCTTTCATATGTTAATCTTTTTCTGAAGTACAATGAGGTATGTTAGCTTTTACGCATAGCTGCACTGATTCCATAGTGAATACTGAATGTTAGGTGCGATAATCCGAGCAATATAACACATGATAATCCGTTCTGTCCGTGTGTATTATGTTAATAATCTTATTATCGGTGAGCTTATTGGATTAACATTATGTATATCGTTAATTTATGTCACCAGGTGTTATGTTGGAGTCATTGCTATGGTTATATTAAAATTATAACAGCCGATTTGAATATAATTTTATTTGCTGGACTTATTGGAAACTATGTAATGTACAAGGGGACTTTGTGTGGTTTTATTTCCAAAAAGGATATAGCCAGACACAACACTTATAATTTCACGTCCGTTTGCCTGTCTATCCCATAAATCACATCCATTTTCAGTATTAAGGTTCCGTACATGTAAATGTTTGAGTGAATACATTGTTACTTTTAAACTAAAACAAAATCATAAGTTAACGCTTAGCACTAATGTTTTTGAGTGCGACTTCGATTCGTATGTGTCCGCTTTCGCTTTTACGAGAACTCTTAAGTCAATTATAGCCTTATCAATGTTTAAAAATGAATATTCTATATTCTAAATGTAAAGATAGATAAACATTTACGATTTAGTATTTTTATCATGAAATTGTGTTAAAGAACAGCTTTTATGGCGTGAGAAGTATGGCGGTTTATGGCAGGTAACTTCAAGGCCTTGTAGTTTACGTACCAACCTAACAACTATGAATATTGTAGCCCCTTCTTGTTATCCCATTTCAAGACCACGAAGATTCGAGCATCCGTGCGGGAAAATTGAATATCTTGTAGCCTTGGGGTAAGTTCAAGCTATTACAGCTTCTAACCTATTTAGCATAAAGGTCATAATGTTGTAATTGAGTTGGTTGAATGAAAGGTTGTAAAGTCCTTACGTCTTGATGCATAAGGATGAAATATCTCCGGTATAAGAGGTTTCGTGGCTTGTCAATTTGTAGGCACGTCGGTGTTATAAGTTCTACAGGTTTTGATGGTGTATGCACACGCTAAGTGTTTTGGGGGTGTAGCTTATTTCGTATTCATCTAATTTATTAGTAGCTAATAAAATATTGAGACAGTGAAACAATACATATGTCTCGCTGGTGATATAATTTTATCTTTATCTTCTATATATATAAAAGGCAAAAGTGATTGACTGATGTATCAACACACAGGTCAAACCCTTAAGGCTAGAAAATTGAAATTTCGTACACGTTTTCCTCATATGACGAAGGCATCCACTAAGAAAGGATTATTCAAAATTCAGCCCCCAAGGGGGTGAAATAGGGGATAAAAATTTGTATGAAACTTTTTATTCCTTGGACATATTTGCAAGAAATTTCGTATCAATTGAGTACGGCAAAAATAATGAGTTGGTATTTCAGCGTTTTCCAAAATTCAACCCTTACGAGGGTATAATAGGGTATGAAAGTTTTTATGAAATCTACTTTTTCAGAGATTTTTTTGTAGTTTTAGCGCGAGCGAAGCCGTGGGTTCTGCTAGTTTATGTATAAGATAAGTAGACGAGAATTTTAATACCGTATTATATTTTCATCATTTACAAGTAGTTTGAAATTATAATTAAATTAGGTTAAAATTGTCAAGTGTGATGGAGTTGTCAGTAGATTAGGATTGAAAGACAGGCATGTGGATATAACGCACACGTAACGTTGAGGTTGTGTTTCATTGAACAATGGAACACTAAAAAGATAATTAAGCATTATGTGTAGTACAATCTAATGAAGTCCGAGTATCTAGAACAATAACACTCAAACCTACATATTTCATTGTCTACATAGTTACCATTTATTTCAGAGATCACTTTTATAAAGGATATTACATTACAGAATTTAATGTCCATCGTACTAATTTTATGTTTCATAACGGTTATAGCCACAAGCCATCGTTTGTTCTAATGATAATAACCGTAATCGTGTAACGTCTACTATTGCTTAGATAAAGTGTCGTTACGATGTATTATATTTTCACTGTTATGTTGGTTTATAGTCTGTTCTTTTTTAACAATCGAGTTCTGAAAATGTTGACTGCGTTGTTATTGGTCCATGTAATCAACATAGAGTCCGTTTTACACAAACTTTAGAATTTCAAAAAAAGAATAAAGGTGTTGTCCCTACCCCTAACAATGACCCATCCCACTCTGTCAATATCGGAAATATGCGAAAGACGTACTCAGTACTCATTTGTTAAAAAAAAGCAGACTGTAGTAGCAAGGAAAGAAGTAAGGATTTCTTAGAAGTATTTAGCTAAAATTGATGCATAAAAGTTCAATAATTTCAGGTTTTATTAAAAAATGAATTCATGAAATAGGCGCTATCGTATGGGGCTATTTTTATATAAAAAATAGTAATATATCTATATAAGTACATGTGAGAAAAAAAAACCAATAATAAATGTTAAGTGTAGTTACATAAGGAATATATTAGAAAAACCGCATCCAAATCAGTTGAGCTGTTTCTAAGATTAGCGCGCACAAACGCGTAGACAAATAGACAATCAGACAAAAATTCTAAAAATCATTGTTATTATTTTAATCCGATTTAAATTTTTTTAAACCTACGAGAGTGGAGTACATAATTCTTCAAAATTAAATGACGAGGGCATAGCCAGGAGACAAAGCTAGTAAAATATAATTAGCGAAATATCGCTTGACATCCATGTAAAAAATAAACACCCGAATGGAGAACCCCCCTATTTTCAAAGTCAGTTAATAAAAAATATTACAATCCTCAAATGTTATATAACAAATTTTAATAATTTTAAATACTTATGATATAACAATTACAAGTAAACATTAAAAAATCGGCAGCCCAAAAGTTATGAGCGTAATCAAGCACAGTTAACATTTTATCGGCTTCATTTTTTCTTTAGCTCTTTCTTCAGGCAATAAAGAATGCAAATTGGCAATTCAATTTCTACTAAGACTTTAAATATGCATTGAGCATAAAAATTGCTGCATTTAGAGGCATATTTTATACTTTACTGTTTGTAATATTCTTTCAATTAGGTTTATTTATATTCACGGTTTCATAAAGTAGGGGAAGTTTATGAAACGTGAATAAAAAATTCTGCTTAATAGCTAACATAATTTTAGTCTATTACTTATGTAGCAAAAAAATTTGAACTATTTTTATGTTATATTTTGAAATAGAATAAAAAAGTAGCTAATTTAACTTTACTATGTTTAAAGAAAAGCTGTTAACTTATTTATTGAGCTTCACATTTGATGCCCTTTTCTGGATTGCCCTTTGCGAAATGCATGAAATATATATAATGTATTATATAATAATAGTTCATGAATTACATATATTATGTTGGATGAAATATACTATTGATCAATGTTTCAATTTAGTTGTAAAATACAAATGTGTAATTTTGATTTTTTTTGTACACACTTTATTAAATGTATAAAAATTTAGATAAAGAAAAGAGATGAGAAGAAGAAGAATAGAGTTTTACCACAAACGGAGCAATGGTTTAGGAACGCATAGAGGACTGACATACGAAAATTTCAGAAACTTTGTACCACTTTTGACGAAAATTGCGCGGACGGAGGAGTATGAAATTTCCCACACTTACAGTTTATATAGAGAAGGAGTGCAGAATACTGTTTTTTTAATTAGGCATAAAAAATACATTAAATCAATAAAAAAACATTACATACACTACCATGTATTTGACACACACACACGCGTATATACTCTTTTGTTTATTGTTAAAGTCTGTGGTCAAATTAAGAGTAGGTTAATGGATAATATTGTAAATTACGCAAGACAATAGATATATAACTTAATGAATTATGGTTGATTTTCAACCACGCGGCGATCACTAGTATGGATAAAAAGAAAGAAATAATAGAAAACTATAGATTAAATTACAGTGATGTTTTGTACCTGAACAAATGTATTTACAAAATACATTAACTTTACAGGAAACTTTCAAGAAACACTGAGACATATTGAAATTGAAGAACATATACTATTTAAACAAATAAAACATTTATCGTCGCAACAATAACGTACAGTGCCAAAGGTGTTTTACAGGGTCAAGTGTGCATATTTAAGTTTTACTAAGTTTGTAACGTTTGCTAACATGTCTCCGATCCGACGAAACTTAGGTGAGTTGTTGTGTTTAATTTGGGCATATGTACTCATATGTACGTAATTATGTATTTGTGTCACATTATATGTGAGTGTTACCATAAAATTATGGTGCAGGGATATTTGGGGTAGAAGAAAGCTTAAAAAAATTGCTAGAACTTTTTTATGTCTGTTTGGTTGCACCCATAATCCTCATATATAAAATTTGGTTGTGCGATTGCACATATTTATATCATAATTATTCTCCTCAGGCCTCTACATCATATGTTATTTGATGGCCGTGGTTTCAAATTTAAAAATATAGACAAAATGGGAAGTTGGAAATCTATCAAATTATCAAACGTGTATGTATACTAAAAGAGATCATGGATTTACTTTAAAGAACATGCGACGACTATAACTAAGCATGTTATGAGTTACTTCACTTGCCACGACAAAGCATAATATGTAGAATCTAGCGCTGGAAAATATATACATTTTCGTATATTTTTTTCTTTCGGCTGCCATGTCGATTTTGGTGCTTGAGAGGGAAAAAATACTTAAGATTAATTAGAGTAAATTACTACCTAGCTCAGAGTTTTAAATATAACACCCATCCGCGAAAGTTTGTGAGGATGTATGGGTGTATGCTTGTTACTCTTTCACACAAAAATTACTCAACCGATTTTGATGATAGTTTACAGTAATATAGCTCATATATCAGAGAAGCATACAGGTTATAATTTACATTCATATAGTAATATGTAGTTGAACTAATCTAGCCTCCAAATCAGTGCCGGATTCAACCTTAGCGCCGCCCCTGTGCAAGGGCATGCCGCCCAATTGTCGAAATTTTGCATAAAATGCGTAAAGTTTCGATAAAGTTTAATTTTTTTTATTTTTTTAAAATGCAAAAAAATAATTTATAAATGATATCAATTTTTAGAAAAATGTTCGTACTACTTAATCTTTTTTTATTTTAAATTTTTTGGAAAATAAAAAAAGTATTTTCGATAACGCGAAGAAAATTTTTTTCCCACCCCCCGAATTTTGCCGGCTCTAAAAATTTGTCGCTCTGGGCACTAACCCCGAGTGCCTCTAGTGTACATCCAGCGCCACTCGAAACACTAGTTTTTATATTGTAGTCGTTAGGAGTGGTAAGAAAGTATGAATTGCTTACCGCTCGTAGCTTAAACCAGTCTGCGAGTGGATTTAGCTGAAATAAACAATTCAATTCGCTAGTAAAATTAAGTACCTGGCATAAAGTATCTTATTTTAATATAAGCTCTTTAAGTAGTCGACACGGAATGTAGCGTGACGTTGTAGATGGCGCGCCTTAATAAGACGCCCTATAAATACAATATCGCTGGTGACAAATCTTACTTTGTTTTCTTTTAAAAAGCTATCTCATAAAATGACCGAATAAAAATATGTCACGGTGTAAGTTTAGCGTAGCGAAGACTCACTTGTTGTTTTCTATTCCACATTTTTATCATACTCTTATTTATGAAATACTAGCGACTCACTCTCGCTTCGCTTCGGGTTCGTCCCTAGTGAAAAACATTTAAACAAATCTATCCCACGGGAACCGTACATTTTTGCGGGATAAAAACCTATATGTTATATATCCTATATCTATCTCTATGCCAAATTTCATCCAGATCCGTTCAGCCGTTCTGGCGTGAAAGAGTAAAAATATCCATCCATCCTCACAATTTGTCAAGATTGTTTTGTAAAAATTTTACATTTACCGTTAAACAAAAACTAGACAAAATATCATAGTATTTTATACATTCATGGTTTGTAATTAGTATGTAAATGTAAATATTTTTAACCTCCGACGCAAAAAGGAGAGTGTTATAGGTTTAACGAGCGTATATAATAATATAATAAGGAAACCAAATAAAAACAAAATAGTATGTATTATCAGAGGCCCCGGCGAGATTCGAACTCGCGATCTCCTGTTTACTAGACAGGCGCTTTAACCAACTAAGCCACGGCGCCTGTGTAGTCCTTATCAAATATGGGGATTTGTTGATGGCCAATCTTAAAATATTACAACTAACTTTAATAGTTGGATTATTTTGCTTAAAGGTTTTTCTAGTGGTTCAAAATCTAATAGCCTCCATTCCCCACCCAGTCTTGATTTTAAAAAGTTTTCTGCGTAGTTCATAGGCTTTATAACTTTTATAATAATTATACCTGATTTAACTTTAGAAGAGAATAGCATTGTGATAGATTGGATTTCTTACCTCTCGCCCAATACAATGCAATTGCTTTCGTTTGTTATTTTCTTTTGACATTCATGGGTATTAAATTCAAGATTTTTTTATATATTAGGTAAATTTCTTAAAAAAAATTGTGTTAGTTTACCTAAAAAAAATCTAAGCTAAGTGGGTAAGTGTTTTTACATACACTGTAATGTCAAATCATCGTCATATGACAAGTATCCATTTACCATTGAATATTACACGATATTATTCATTGAAGCGTATGCAATAGTCTGATGAATGATTGACGTTTGATATTTGCAGTCAAATCATCCACGTCCGGTGCAGTGCGTGATCATGCATATTGAATTACAATCGAATAGATATGCATTTTGATTTGATACGTATAATATGGTAAAGGAAAACATCGTGATTAAACCTGCACGTCTGAGAGAACCTAGCAAGTTTTCAAAAGACATGTGAAGTCCGCCAACCTGCAGTTGGCCAGCGTGGTGGACTATGGCCTGATCTCCTTCGTATTGAAGGGAGGCCCGTGCCCAGCGGGACGTTAAAAAGGGCTAAATACATACATACATGTATAATATTGTCTTAAAGGTTCAATTGTTGTATTTTTTTAAAGATATAATGGCGTAGTTTTTAGTAGCTTCCCCGATGCGTGTCACCTTATCGTGGTGGGGTAGCCCATTAACATCCAGCATCCAGCCGGGCGTGAAGCCAAGAGATCCACTGGGAGGCGGCCCACCTCGATGGCAGTGGGTTGCTTCTGCAGACCTGCCGTCGAGAAGTCGTGGTTGAGTGCGTAAGCGATCCTGCGATGTCCCATTTAGATGAAGAAGAGAGGTTCCGTTGGGTTTAAGTTGGTAGTACTGGCTTTTCGGCCACGGCGGTCAATCGTATTGAGACTAGCCATGTGCGCTTGAGATATTATAGTGCACAAATATGTGTATATACAAAACTACACTCTATACCTAACTTAAATAAATGCCAATTTGATACGACCGAAGAGATATCACATGGTCCTTCCGTTGGATTTACATACCCTCCGAGGCACGGGATCGTAATACCACTATCTTCCTAACTTCCTAATTACTGATACTGAGATTTTTTTTTACAGAATAACCCAATAACTATATTTGGTCTGACCTCGACTGTGACTCGAACCCAGAAACTCCAGCTCTGCAGCCGTACATGCTAACCATTGATCAAATGAGGTAGACTCAGTTCTTGTTAAGCTTAAGCTTAGATGTAGGTACACACATGTTGCTTAATAGAAAAATATAGTTTTTCTGTCTCTTATATTACGAGTAGTACACATACCGTATACCTTATGTATATTATAGGCCTTGTGACCTATCCCACATCTGCATTGCAATTCTGTATGCGATGGCATAACACTGGTGTTTACTAAAGTTTGACATTACCAATGGCGCCGCATTGAGGTAAGTGGCGATTAGTTATGTCGCGGGAGATTCGTGAAATTCGAAGCATGTGATTTGCATTACATAAAAGTGTTAATTAATATTATTACTAATTAATTAGTAAAGTTTAAAAAAATATGTAATAATTATAATAATAACAGCTAAAATTAAATAAATAATAATTACATATTCAATTATAAAACTTATTGATATTAAAAAAATGTTTAAAATTAACAAATATTGCGATAGTACCTATTTCGATACTTTGGTAAATCGAATTCTCTTGTCATAGATCCAAAATTTTGCTTTAAAGCAATGGACATTTCAGTAAATTTTAAAATTAACAATTTATTTTATTAGGTAGAGTAATTCAGTAAAAAATCTATGATGACCAACCAAACTGAACTTTATTTTTCATGCAAACATCGATGAAATTAATTTTGGATATATAAGTTATACTAATATTAATCAATACTGTATAAATTGGCATAAGGGTATTTTATAATGTGTCTATTAAATACATTGGGTATTAGTTTTCTTGCATGTTTCGTTAGTAGTTTAACGACAGTAATGACGAAATGCTACTCTAAATTCTCAACTTAATAATACGGTTCCGTACCTACCCCCAATGTAATCTAATAGACAGTATAAAAAATAATAAATAAGTGAAAAAATAATAACAAAAACCATTTATTGCTTTAAGAAAAAGAGTACGATCTATAAACACTATAATTATTATTGGAGTAAAGTAAATGAATATTATTAGAAAGGTGGTAAATTCATCTGTTCCTGAGATCGAAATCTCGAGCAGCGCTGATTTTAAGATAGGTACTTAAAGTAATATTATTAAAATTAATTTAATTTACGTAAGAGGAATCTTTAAGAGATACGGTTTTGAAAACAAGATTACAACTATCTCCTTATAGTTTTCTTTATCCATATTAATAATAAAAATAAATACTATATTATATTATAAATACTATATTATAAATGTGATAGTTTGTGAGAATGGATGGATGTATGGATGGATGTTTGTTACTTTTTCACTCCAGAACGGCTGAACGGATCTGGATGAAATTTGGTACAGATATAGATTATAGTCTGGAATAGTACATAGGTTACTTTTTATCCCGGAAAGTTGTACGGTTCCCGTGGGATATATTTTTCCTTGTATAGGGACGAACCCGAAGCAAAGCGAGGGTGAGTCGCTAGTGTTTAGATAAACAGCTTTATGTACTTATAGATATAGAATTCAACATTGACTGATAAGCACTCTATATTCATATAACTTTTTATTAAATTAAGCCTTTCTCTAATAGTTTATTTTTATTTATTTGTTACTAGCATTGCCCGCGGCTTCGCCCGCGTCAGATGACCAAAAACCAAATTCTTAGATTTTACATAGTAGTATACTCTTACATATACCAATTTCATTTCGTACCGTATGATTGGTAAATAATGACAGTGATTGACAAAGCCACAAAGGTTCCTCCGTTAAGCTCATATTTGATTTAGTAATATTGCACTTTTTATTAATTTAACAATAACGTTTATAGTATGTCTTTACTTCTGTTTCGTTTGTTTGTTTAGTTTTGGGCGATAAACTCTCAAGCTACTGAATAAATTTTAATCATTTATTTACTAAAAGACAGCTATTGATTAGTTTATATTTAGCTGATTATTTAAATTACATAATAATAACTTTTCTTAATTAATAGTTAATTTGTCGCGAAACAGGGATGGGTTAACGCTAGTTAGTAATATATTCCGAAACGATTTTCAGAAGAAAGTGTTGGGGAAAGCGAAAGATTCAGAAGTACATAATTAAAGTAAATAAGTAAATAATTTTAAGAAAATTCTTTTGATTATTTCATATGACTCTGCTAATACAATTAAAGTCGTAACCATTTTATTGCGCCTTTTAAGCCTTCCACCTTTCAAGAAAAGGTGTCAAAAAATCAAAAAAAGTTGAGGTATAACAGTTTCTAAAATACTTTAAATATACATAAATTATTTTGCAGATATGGAATGTTTTTAGTTACCCGCTTTGTCAGTTAAACAACCATAAACTTGTTTTCCATAAAATGTTAAAAAATAATATGAAACAAACTTATTTTTACGGTTTAAAATGTGTCGATATTGTGGAAACATAAATATTATTCGTATTTATTTTAGAGTTAACCTAAAAAAATACGTAAGTAAGAAAAATAACACAGTATTTTGCTATACGGAACCTATAATGCGCGAGTTGGACTTACATTTGCCCAATTTCTACATTAACATTATTTATTTTAGTTAAATCACAAACATTTTCATTTGAAAATTGTTTCGGCCAACAAAATATTAAAACAAACGTTTGTTTTATTGATAATTTGAACACGGGTAATTTAGTAGCAATTCTAATAAAATAATAGAAAGGTTATATCTGTACATTCAATTTTTTGGAATTAAAACTACGTAGTTTAAAAACAAACGGCGACATCTATTGTCAAATATCTAAATAACACATAAATAAACATTTTTAGAATTATTTTAATGAATCAAAGAGCGCTATTGATATTTATTTTTAAGATAAGCTATTTTTCATTAAAATCTCTCCAGTGGTTTTTCTGTGATGCGGTAACACACAGACAGACTAAAATTCTAAAAACAATACATTCGGCCTCTGTACTGATAATAATGTCTATTTCAATAAGATTTTCCAAAAAAATATTTAATGTACAGATTCGGCTTAGTTACAATTATGCATGTAGGTAATATAGATATATATTAATTAATATATTACTAATTTTTAAACCATATACTTAATTTTTTTGGTTATTTGGGCACGGGCATGACCGCGTGTAATTCTAGTAATTCTAATAAGACCATAGAAAAGTCATATCTATAGATAAAATGTTTTTTTCGAATGAAAATCACTTATTTTAAAAACTCACGGCGACATCTAGTGATGGTTTTCTAAAGTACACCTAACTAAATATTTGCAGAGTTATTTTTATGTATAAAATATCGCTATTGATATGTTTTTTTTCGAGAGAGAAGCTATTTATAATTATTTTTGACCTATTTTGTAAGTTGCCTTGCTATAAATGTTCATAGTTTCAGCGTGGTTTTATTCTAAGCAGTTTTTGTATTTTTTTTCTCAGAGATGAGATATTTTCCCGCAATAAAAAGTACCCTATATGTTGATCCGGATAACCAGCTATCATCATACCAAATTTCATTAAAATCCCTCCAGTGGTTTTTCCGTGATGCGGTAACAGACAGACAGACAGACAGACAGATAGACAGACAGACAGACAGACAGACAAAAATTCTAAAAACTATAGTTTCGGCCTCTGTATCGATAATAATGTCTATTTCAATAAGATTTTCAAAAAAATATTTAATGTACAGATTCTGCTTAGTTAGAATTTTATAATATGTATAGATAATACTTTTATTAGCTTACTTACTTCCTGAAATGTTGTGAGTGTAATATGATACATTGCATAAAAAGCTTTTGCTACAATATAACATCGGCCTTCGTAGCTCCAAACCTAAGTCGGGTGGGGCAGTTGACATTTGGAACCTAAACATGGCACGACATGTGTCCGCCAAACGTTACCGGTTTGGACATGTTTCACACTTTATTTCCGTTGAAATGTATTTATAAACTGAATTCGTAATACGGACATGAAATTTGTACTGATGTCCCGAATTAGTAGGATATATTTGTGTTGTTTATAATAGACTATGCATCTTTCTATCGGATCGCTATAATAAATGCGAAAGTTTGTATATAAAGGTGTGTGTATGTTTGTTACTTCTTCTCTATTGAAATGGTTTGTAGTGAACCTACTTGCTGTGCCAGCGGTCGCGGGTTCGAGTCCCGTTGGGGGCATTCATTTGTGTGATGAGCACGAATGTTTGTACTCCAGTCATGGGTGTTTATATTTATAATATGTATGTATTTAAAGTTATATATGAGTAGTGTATCAACTAACTGGTATCCATAAAACAGTCTTTGTAGCTTACTATGGAACTAGATGGTGCTGTGTGCTAATGTCCCAACATATTTATTTATATTTATGTATATTTATTTACATATTTATAGTCAGTGCGTCTGCACCCGAGCAAGGCGAGGGTAAGACGCTAGTTAATATGATAAGTGTTGTAGTTTTTGAAGGTGTGATGTTTGATTAGGTGTAAATCGTTGAAAGAACTTGTGTAATTTCATTCATTGTTCTGAACCAATACATACGATCACTTTATCCAAGTAAAGCTTTCCTGTGTGATGAAAGTTTACAATTTAATGTTATTTTTAACGACACTTTTGTTTAAAACTTTTTTAAAAACGGCGCTCTCCAGTAAGTTTGAAAGATAAGAAATAAAACACTTCAGGCTAGAATTCATGTTTTTTATTACATAATTAATATTTTGAACATAGAACTCTAAGGTACAATAATATATAATGAGGTCAGATATGGTGACAGAATCAGGGTTGCATGATGAATTTGAGTACGACTGTGCTCGTGTAAGGTACTTTGTTAAAAAAGCCTATGCGTTAATCCAGAATATAACACATGTCACTTAAATCCATCCTTGATTCACTATAGTGTCAAAACTTATTCTGGAATTTACAAAAGTTCACCTTCAATTCAATTCTTTAGGCGTAAAACCGTTTACCATTATAATGTTAGTGGGATATGGTTAAGTTATGCTGAAATTCATCTCGCACTTGACTGGTTTTATGTTATTTTAAAAAAAATATATAAAAATTTTTGCAAATTTAAAAAAAAATACAAATTTAACTTTTTAGATGTTACGTTATATTAGTATAATTTGCTTAATAAAAATAACTGGATGGAAAGTTGTAGAATTGCAACTTTTAATGATAAACAAAAGGCAAAGTTTTGCAACGTTTACTAATTGGGTCGAATTACGTTGTTCGGTAATTTTTACCTGAAAATTACATAATTTGTAGTTGAAATTTTCCTTTTAAAATTCCACCGTACAATCACTGCACTTTGTGAAAGTTTCCAATTGTTTGTAATTAAATGGTGGTTCGTTAAAGAAACTTCAAAATCAGGTAAAGTTTTCGTTCATGGGAAGCTGATTGGTTTGAATACTAGGTACATATTTTCATTCAAATTGTTGTATTGAGCGTTTGATTATTATGATTCCTGATAACCGATAACATATATAGCTATGTTCCTAAATAATAATATTTTTTTATAAGTGGTATGTACCTACCTGTATGTAACAGAGTAACCTGCGGTACCTACTACTTTTAGTATTAGCTCGTAGTTGTTTAGACTTTAGAACAATGCCACATTTTCAATGGTAAAAAAGCGGTTACTATTAATTATTATTATTATTAGTAGTAGTAGTATTAGTATACAATAATACTATAAAATTAAAAATTTATTATATGATACTAAAATGTATATACAAATATAATAAAATAAAAAGGATGTATTATGTGAAGAAAAAAATATTGTTAGCAAAAATCGTGTGCACATGTATAATGTAGGTACATACGAGTACGTATGTGACGGCGCGCTCAGTGCGCCATCTGGTGGTTTTCGGTAAACTCATCAAATTAGAGTGTGAAGTCAGGCTCGACAGCGCACTCTAGTGAAGCGTCGGAGCGATGGTAGCAGGGTGATACAATTTGACAGGTTTTAAAAAGAAATTAAAATAGAGAATAAAGTTGACTATTTGAAAAACCATAAGAGGAATGCGATATTTGGATCGCCTTTGCACCCTGTATACGACGAATTACCTACTTGTTTCTGAATTTATCATTATTGACTGTATAAGGTTTAATTTTTGCTTTATTTTGTATACATTGTATTTTAGTTCTGAGTGCGTGAAGTGAAATTGATTGAGTTGATTAAATCTATTGTACATAGTTGTTAAAAGTTACGATAAAATAATTTCATTAAAAATAATAACTAATTATACCTACCTATAAAGAATTATACATATACGTGCTTAGTGAATTTTTTTTAAAGATACGTTATATTTAGCATAAAGCTACGAATTTTATTATTAAAATTTTCTTAATTTTAATGATATAGTATTAAATATAATTAAAAGAAAGTTTACCATTCTTTTCTAGGCGGAATTATAAAATCAAGGAAGTTTCACTAAATACATTTGATCTTTTGTTCCTTTGTAAAAGCGAGCTTTTATTCTGAGCGGTATAGCTGTTAGGCTTACTTTTTTAAATAAAACTTTTATAAACTTTTTACAAGTTATTTCTTAGTATTAAAATAATTGTACCGTAAATAAATTAATAAATAACAATACGGTATTAAAGAAATTATTTAAACGGGGATATAAATAAATAATGTAATATGCTTAATCTATGTATCCAATTTTGACCAAGCTTAAGCTTTACATAGTAATAAAGTCTTCATTTCTTACTTGAGTAAATCTACTTAACTCAACTATGTCTTTCAGAATCCGTTTTAGGCAGTCTTGAAAGGGATTCATTTATTTATTTTGGCCTCTAACGTCCCTTTTATTCGCTCGGGTCTTTAAGTGGACATACTTGAGTGCTGTTTGGTCTTCAGATTTACCTTTGCTCTTTTTGACTTGTACCCCACTCAATCAGGTGCATGGTTTGTCTTGTACGTTTTTCTCCCTAATTGATTGAGGAGTTTACTGATTTCTCATGGATATAGTTTATTTTTCCAGTTAAATGGACTTCTTTCTTGTTTAAAAGCACCAGTCTTAATGAAGCTTTAATGAAAGACTCTTCTGGTAGCCTCTTTATTAACTAATTGGGGTGTTTTGTTTTGATATAGGGTATATTGGTGAACTTTGTTTTGCAGAAATTCATCCATACACGACACTCAGGTTGTGTAATGATAGATCATTGAGTGTCACTACCTACTTGAGTGTCGTATATAGAGAGTGTCGGCGTAAATGTAGGGTTGTATGTATAGTTGTTCATATATTACATATTGGCACATTATCAAGCCATTGCCCTATCCTTTTTAAATTATTGGTTTTAGCTTTATTGAAGTTATACTTCTTTTGGCACGTTTGGAAAAAAATATGAGAGTAAAATTTTACAATATTTCTTTTATTTGCCCCAGATAAGTAATTTTAGAATATTTTTAAGTTAAATTTCGTTAACTTTGACAGAAATAGTTATTTGGAAAAGCTAATTTACAATATTTGTACTTAGTTGCTTGAACTTTCGCATTCCCGAACCAAAAAGTATTATTGATAATTTACTAAAACCTTATGTAAAATGTCAAAAATATTAATCCATATACTAGGAAAAGTAAAAATGTTATATTATATGTACATTATGTTCGAAAATAAACAAATTAGGAGTATTTTAAATGGGGCTGCGACACCATCTCTACATTTTTAGGTCGTTTGTATTCAGAGTTGCATCACGTCTCGTGGACACAGTACTTCACTTTACCCTTTTTTACCTTTTATAGTTTGGCTATCCACGATCCCTCTGTTAACGATTTTTGTGGAATATGCACTGGCTTTTTTGATAGCTTTTTAAATATACCAATATCTATTCAATGCTTCCATATCTTATAGAGAATTATAACAGCAAGCTCCAAGATGATATTTTCCAAGTAGTATATGACAATAACTTATATTTCATTGTGATAAAGTGAAAATGTTTTTTTTTATCATAGCGTGTCAGTTAATTCGGCTGAATAGATTTCTACGGTACTTTTTATAGATGACTTCAAAAAAGCAGTAGATCTTCAATGACATCCGAGAGTGTGTGTTTTTTACGTATATTTCGCGATATCAGAAATTGTAAACAACTAACTAATAAATAGTATGAGTGTTCGCCCAGTTGTCGAAATTTATAATTGTTATGTATATATATATATATATATATATATATATATATATATATATTGTTGATAACTCTAAAGCTCGTCAATAGCTACTTAACAAAAAAAAAGAAAATCGGTTGACAAACAGGAGTAAAATCTACTGAATTGTTTGTCTTTGTCCTTTATGTATTGACTAGCAGAACCCGCGGCTTCGCCCGCGATCAAACTACGAAAAAAATAAACTTTTTCGCAATACATACTTTATTACTTGTAAAAATAAGTTTGTGTAAGTTTTATTTTTTGTTAAAGTATATATGGAAACAAATTTAATTTTAGCCATCGTAACTCAAAATATCCAGTATCTTAAAGGATATTAAGCATATATTCTGTAATTATACACTTTAGGTATTTAGCAAGCTGCACTATACGTATTTTTTGTACATTTTTCTACTCCATCTTTCCAAAGTTAGAGGAAGAGAGTACAATGATACAATCGCGTACAATGTTTACGACTTTAGAATCATGTAACATGGCTAATATGGGTTTTTTTACCTAACATACTAACAGGCTAACATCTACGTTATTTTTAAAGAACCAATGCTATGTACACCTGAATCTTAGTCTCCCTCCTTCTCCTTCTTTTTTATGTTACACATATAAATTGCCATTCTTATTTTGCTGTAGCTTTTTTCCAGCGGCTACGCTCGCGTGGACTGAAAAATTTGCTCAGTTTTAATTTCCATTAAATTTATATGTTGTTATATCGAATTTTTAATATTATGTCTAGATTCACTTAAGTTAGTCTACACTAAAAAAACCAAACACAAATATAGGTTAGGTTCTCTCTCTCGCGCTCTAGGTCTGTTATAGTTGTCGCTGCTGTGGCCAGCCGAAAAGTTATACATAATTTTCTTTTGGATTCGGAATAATTTCCGTTCTCTGCTTTATATCTCACACAGTTAGTGTGCACTTACAGAGAACTTGAGCCATGTTACTCTATTTAAATATATTCAACAACTCAAACTTCACCGCCCAGTTTTACCCACTTAGGTGCTGAATTAAAAAAAAATCTACAATACATGTTTATTTAAGTGTATTGAAGAGCATTAATACCAAGTTTCAAGTAATTCTGATCATAAACAAATTTTTCCTCATATAAACAGAACAACCCCCTTTTACCCTTTTAAGGGATAAATTTCGAAAAAAAATTATATCTGTATTAATTTAGTCTTCATTTTAAAGGTAAATACTATTTTCCGTGCATCAATTACAGAGTTTCATACAAACTTTCATCCCCTATTTGACAGCCTTATGGGATGAATTTCAAAAAATGCTAAAATACATATTTATTTAATTATATTGGAGAGCATTAATACCAAGTTTCAAGTAATTCTGATCATAAATAATTGTTTGCCCATATAAACTTTATCATCCCCTTTTACCCTTTTAAGGGATGAATTTCGAAAAAAATCTAATACACATATTTCTTATTTTTCATCTTAAAGCTAAATACCACTTACCGTGTATTTCGCGTTAAGAATAACAGAGTTTCATACAATCTTTTATCCCTTATTTTACCCCCTTAGGGGATGAATTTAGAAAAATCCTTTCTTAGCGGATGCCTACATTGTATAAGGAATATGTCCTCTAAATTTCACGTTTCTACGACCAGCGGTTTAGGCTGTGCGTTGATCGATCAGTCAGTCAGGACAAAGCATTTTATGTATATATAGATAATAATCCATACTAATATTATAAATGTAAAAGTGTGTTTGTGAGATTATCTAATTTCCACGGGAAAACACGTTATAATACAACCCCAAAAAATACTTATGATCAGAATTACTTGAAACTTGGTATTAATGATCTTCAATACAATGAAATAAATACGTGTTTTAGCATTTTTCGAAATTCATCCCATAAGGGTTAAAATAGGGGATGAAAGTTTGTATGAAACCTAACTTTTTAGAGTTTTTTCTGTAGTTTTAGCGCGAGCGAAGGCGCGGGTTCTGCTAGTAATACCATATTTTTTTTAAAGATTTTAAAGATTTCACTATTTTCCTAAAAAAGATTATAATAACATTATTATTTCACTCTTTACTATTCAAGTTATATATATGCTTTTAATGTTTACTGTTCAATTTTCTGGAAATCGATACTTGAAGCTTTCTCAACGATTCCAAAGCTTAGCATGCGGACCACGTTCAGAGTATGTTGCGCTCCTCCTGCGAAAAGGTACTCTATAATTTTATTTTCCGACCAAAACGTAGTTACCTCGATACTGATACTTTTATAAAGATATTTCACATCAACTTTCTGTTTTTATCTCTGATCAAAGGTAAATTGAATTTGGATTACATAACATCTGTAGGGCCAATTTATTTTTTTTATTATATTATAATTCGTATTTTTTTTCTTTACATGATATATTTTATTGAAATTATACGTGAAATAATTATTATTTATGATTTTAATATTTTTTCCCAAACCACTTGAGAAAGTTTTTTGATACTTGGTCTTAGGTAAAACAATGATGGAGTAAATCGATTTGGACATCCTATATATACAAATTACAAGGAGTTTTTAATCATTAATTTTATAAAAAATAAAACTAACGCAAGTATTAAATACAGTTCAAATAGTACATTCTATATAGCGTTGCGACAATGCCGTAACAAAAGTTCCTGTCACGTACCAGCTCCGTCCCGCTTTTACGATGTTTGTTCGCTATTCACTTCCATCTCGGCTTATGTAATTTTAGATTTTTATTAAGTAAGAGATTTTAACTCTTATTATGATGAGATTCTAGTAGAGAAGAGAAGCTGGAAGAACAAATGAAAAAAATTTGGACTAGAATATAATTTAAATTAAGGAAAGCTAAAATTTGCTTAATAATTATATATTGTTTATCCACTTTACTTAAAAGCAGGTTACTGTGAAACTTAAATATTTATGCACATCAGAATTTATTATTTAAATAATTATTTATTATGTGGCTAATACTTACGATAATTTACCCTCACGATAATATTAATCTCTATCGCAGAAACTATTGTGTACGAATATAATAGTTTTCAGAACAGCAAAAACACAAAAAGTTAGATATTTAAGCTATAATTTAGGTAACAACAATATATTTACATTTCTTCAACTAATATGTGTTACAATTCTGCCCCGGACTTTTATGCGGTTCACGACTAAATTAAAATTAGGTATCATTTCAGCCAAAAGATATCCAGTATCGGACAAAGGCCACTCTCTAAAATTTCCACATTAATAGGTCTTTATCTATCCGTAGCTGGTGGATTCCGTATCCTTTAACCTGGTCGTCGATCCACCTCTTGGCAGATAATGCCAGGTTTGCCTTTTACAATACACACACCTTTTTAAAATACCCACACCCTAATATCTTAATATCACTACAGGAAGGACACTACCTTAGGCTCTATCGACCATCCATTCTACGAGCAATTTGTCCTGCTCCCTGTCACTTCAGCCCCCCAGAACCCTTTACCTATATAGATAAATAAAATTGGAGTGTCTGTTTGTAGTATTAAAATAACCGATTTTTACTAAATGTATATGGATGTATACACGGTACATATACCAAAATAACAATACAGACAATTTAATATTTAAATTACAAGCATACTCACGTGAAATCTATAGTATGCGGCGGATCAGAATTTATTTGATGTATGCCATAAACTTTTTACTTTTCTCCTTCTAACCTCCTTCAAGTCGATGTACGTCATCCGATGTATTGTGTTTGCTTTTGTAATATTAAATGTTTTAGTAAATTTATTTATTTAAACTTTTTATGTAAATTTCTTTAGAGTATCGATTCAAAACGTAATGATTAAAATTTATCTATCAACTTCAGGATGATCAAATTCATAAATAGGCTAAATAGAAAAAATAGTTTAAATAATCTAATTATTATTGCATAGTACCTGCTAATTAATTTATAGAATAATTACTTTTACATAAAATTGTAGCATATTTTACAACCAAAATCAATGCACTCGAGCGCATTTAAATAATAAAATAAGGAAAACCATCAATCCTCTCTAATAATCAATGAATTGTGGTTTTTGATGCAAAATTACCAAACCGTGGATGCTACCTTTTGCGTAGATATATTATCGTTTCATTTAATTATATTGTATACTTCGAAGTTAAAACCACTCAACAAATAATACATTACAGTAATATTAAAAAATAAAGCATAAAGTGTCCCTATATTTATAAATCCTTACCCTTAATACAAGAAATGACATTATAATCTGCGCTCTATATCCTTAAGTAGACTATACCTTAATGATTAATCTATACATACTCGTATAATAAAATTTTAACTGAGTCGAATCTGTATATTAAATATTTTTTGGAAAATCTTATTGAAATAGTCATTATTATCGATACACAGGCCGAATCTATAGTTTTTAGAATTTTTGTCTGTTACTGCATCACAGAAAAATCACTGGAGGGATTTTGATAAAATTTGGTATGATGAGCTGGTTATCCGAGTGAACACATAGGATACTTTTCACTGCGGGAAAATATCTCATCTCTAAGAAATTTATACTAAACGTTAAAACGTAACTAGGGACGAACCCAAGAGGAACGACGAGGGTGAGTCGCTAGTAAAAAATAAAGTTGTAGAAGGTTTTGTATTATAATATAATATATGTTTTTTGAATATATATTAACAACAGTATAAGTATCAAACTTAAAGTTAAAGTTAAGAACGCACTTGTTAAAGTTAAGAAAGGAAAAGAAA
Source organism: Fabriciana adippe (assembly GCA_905404265.1). Classification (NCBI taxonomy): domain Eukaryota; kingdom Metazoa; phylum Arthropoda; class Insecta; order Lepidoptera; family Nymphalidae; genus Fabriciana; species Fabriciana adippe. The sequence continues at coordinate 4,447,668 of FR989993.1, forward strand.
GAATTGCAGTCCGTAACTTAATGGTAAAGGGACATTTTTAGCACCTGAGCTTTTGCTTGATACAAAATAACTTATTTAATACCACCGTCAAATAAAATAACATTTTCCCTGTTTGCATGAGTACAATATTTCACAGTCTAAATTTATTCCAAATTTTGATCCCTCACGCCAGATTTATTGAAAATTGGATTTTGTTTCTGGTAAGTTTGTCTTTTAAGGAAAATAAATATTTTAAATACGATTAAATATTCAATTATAGTTAACCTGAATTTCGTTAAATCTATAAAATTGCACATGTATGTACATATGTTAAAATACACGTGAAACCACGATCCCCAATTTTATATTTACGAATGGAGTATAATTTTGTACCGTTAGTATAAAAATGTGGTTTTCACTGTATCAAGCCCATAATGCTGTTACAAAGCTCTCGTTTGCCAAATTTAGTGGGGCCCGGAAGACACATGGTTGCGGTCTGGTAATTTATGAGTTGTTTTTTTGCAGGGTTAATGGCCTTTAATGGTATACTTATGTAACAATTACAATGACCTCTGCCTTCTATCTATCCGTAATTTGTCAAGAGATCAATGTTCCGGAACAAAGAGGGAAATCCTCAGCTACTTTGCAGTCGCTTACATTATATTCTCGCATTTAGTGGGTAGTTTGGATAATTTAAATCTGTAAACTTTTAGGTAATTAAATTGAATATAACTTTTTATAGTTTGGTATGTTTTGCAAAGTGTAGTTTTATTTTTAATACTAGCTTTGAGTTTGTACAAAATGTATAATTTTATATTTATTTATTAATATTTTCGTATGCAGTGTACTTTATATTTTCCTTATTGAATGTAATCGATTGTCAACTTATATGTACATGTTTTATAGAAGTAAACGTTAAGAAGAAATATTTGCAAAATTGTCGGAATGGTGAATGTTATTACTTTTCTTTTGGCAACATGCGCTGGTACGTGATGCAGCTTTGCACCTGGGCTCGTGTTACTGTTGTCAGTGACGACTCCTTTATTGTATATCGTTACTTATTGTCAAAATAATATTTGTATTACTCTTTATTTATTGTTTTAAATTTCATATGAGCATGTGCCCTCTAGTTCTTTTTAATGAAGTCGTGTTTTTATTGTTTTTAGTACAAAAAAGAACAAAATAATAAGTTGAGCTATTATTTTAACTGTTTGTAACAGCTGTTCTTGAATTCATCATTTTTAGCATTTATTTAATTAAAATAAAACTGAATTTATTACAAAACTTCATTAGAGACAGAAGGTATTTGCTAAAACGTTTCAAAGCTAACTAAAGGGTTTCAAAAGTTCCAGTGGGTCACGAGTTCATCGTACAAACTTGCTGCATCCTCAAAATTAATTATTTGTCCTGTAAATAAGGTGAGGCCTGGACACGGGACGAGGTGAATTATTAAGGAGCCCTGGGGAAATCACAAGTGCGAACTTGGATGCTGTGAAATTAGTGGGGTTTGCACTGAGATTCATGTGATACTGTTTTATATAATATATAGTTGATATCATTTGGTGAATGTTTACGTATCTTAATTGGATAATACTAGACATTTAAGTATGCTTATAATAATTAATAACTATATTGTACTTTTCATCCTGAGTTTTACTTCAAATATTAATTTAAGTGTGCTTGAACTTGACATTGAAGTTGTTTAAGTTTAAATAAAGGACTCAATGCCACCTAATAGTCGTTTTTGTTTTGAGTTTTAAATAAAAATCATTTGAAATTATATCTTCGTTTACTTTTCGCTCAGCACTATAGAAAACCCTTATGGATGTAGAAAACCCTTTATAGGCCCGTAATTAAAAGCGATTTTTCAGCGACTGTTTAACAAAGCATGTCAGCAATTAATCAAGTACAAGGGTTGATCTTTTTTAAAAAAGTATTGGATTGAAAGGGTGCCTAATGAGTCCAGCTTTTGTAATTATTAGTCAGGATTATAGACCTTATACGAGTCTACGACCCTTTATATTCGAAGTTTATGAGATGACCAAAAGTGTAGGTTTGTGTTGAGTTAAATGTGTTTAAATAATGCAAAATTTTTAAAATAATGAAATCGTAGGAATAAGCTAAAATTTTTCTTTAAATTTTTGATGATAAAATATTAAAATTATTTGGCATTGCTCAATAGTAATGTCTAGTTTGTACTATATCAAGCGTATTCGCATATGTATATTCTATATATTTAAGTATTAATTTAATTTAATTGTATTTTTTCTTTGCAAATGATTTTTTCCCACTTCCAGATAAATGTATACCATAGACCGAGATTCAGAGGTTTGCTTCAAGGTTATAATTTTTTAACTTTAACAACAAAAAACATATAGGTACACAATATAAATTTTCCATTAAAGTCCCGCACGACTGAATTTGCGAATAAAGCTAGTTCCAAAACTAAAAATTGCCAGACTGTTTGCCTTGTCTATTAAGTCGTGTTATTTATGTTTATGGAAATTATACGTTTCTATTCAATGCACTCCAATAAATATTTTACATTATCATATGAAATGAATACGTGTTCTTTCAAGATAATATGGAGAAGAGAATTGGATGCTCTTTCAAGTACAATGCCAAAATATGAAAATGGCCGCTTCGTTGAAAGGAATGTACTCAGTGAATTTATTTAGACTCATATTAAAAGAATTATAGTATGGCCGGAGGGGTTTTTATATTGGCTCTAAGGATATAAAGGGGTCATTCGTGGTCAGGTTTTGTGGTAATTTCTATGATTAGTGGATAGGGTGTTTTATTTAACTTTATTTAATAATAGATAAGGTTTATATGTAATTTATTTATATTATAATTTGTCAAGATTTATATAAATTTAATTTTATTAACATTGTTGAAACATAATATTCCATTTTAATGAGTTTTTTTTATAAATGTTTTTGTCATGAAATAGTAATTAATACAAATTCTATATTTTAAACTTCCAGTCGATATATATTTTGTAAAGGAAAATGTAATTACCTCGGCTGCAGAACTGGAGGTCCTGCGTTCGAGTTCGGTCCGGCCAAGTTTAGTTATTGAGTCACAGAGGCTCAGCTTTAGCTCGGATTTGGCAAGTTAATGGTTTTTCACTCCTGTACCTCAGAAAATAAGTAGTCTGTTCTGCGCCCACTGAGCGTACATTTGTGCATTAAAAAATCTCCTGCGCAGTTCGCTCAATATTGAAATTAGCTGCCGTGGCCAAGATCGGAAGATATCATCAAAGAAAAATGAAAAAAACACCGATTTCAAAAAAGTTATTCAATTCGGTTATTTATTTTTTGTGAATCGATATTTTCCCCCAAAATTTATCTGAGACTCCCCTTGAGGTATATTATATTAGCCTTTTAAATGAAATTATCTTTCAGATTTTGTCGTAAATCTAAGAAAGTATTATATGAAAGTATATAATATAACCTATACATTACACCATTAACCTATATATTAAAAATCAGAATTCACAATACAGAATTGAGTAACTCGCTTTGAAGGTGGAATAAGAAAACCTACACATAGATAACAATAAAAACAGCTTTACATAGAAAATAAGTACCTAATGCATGAACCTACTGATACTTCTAACATCTAGCGTTGTTCTGACACAAAGCCGCCTAAACGTATGATGAACATTATAGTTATTGTGATCATGATCTTAGTTAATTACTTGTGTTCTGACTTATTCACATTTGTGATGCTAACTTATTATTCATTATTATTATTCAATTATAAAGCTACTTAATTATACAAAGTCATTAATATACTGTAAAACAAATTAACATAGCGGCAGGCAAATCGTATTCGTGGAATTCTCCTCAGGCAGTTTTATTTTTGTTTTGTTCAGCAAAATGTGTCTTGGAATTTTGAGATATTAAATGCTTCGGTATAACGTATGCGACCCCTCCGCCTATTTCTACTGAAGGGGTCATTTGTATTCACGAGGGATGGTAGATGCATTTGTTGCCTGCATGCCTTAGATTTTCCTACAAAATTTTCTATAGCAAAATATTCATGCTGTATACTTTGGGGTGGAGATAGCAGTCTTATGCAGTGACTTGATGTGTTATTTCTTTAGATCGAAGGCTTTTTAAAACCTCATATAGATATACTCACTCGTAGATATATATTTGATTATTCCCATTATTTTTACTGACGTAAATATAAAAGTTAGATTTGTTACGTATGAAATATTATAACAATTATGTTGAATACATTAATGGAAGATTAATTTGATACAGTTAACTAAAGTAGAGGTGATTGGTTTTGGAATTTCTTTGAAAAGTATAGTTTATTTAACGATGTTATTACCTGTTTGTTTGTCATTAAAACTTATAAATATAAATAAATAAATATGACATTAACACACATCACTATCTAGTTCTATGGTACGCTACGAGGCCTGTGTTATGGATACCAGATAGTTGATTCACTACACATATATAACTCAAACTCAAAATACATACATATTATAATAATATAAACACCCATGACAGGAGTACAAGCATACATGCTCATCACACAAATAAATGCCCCCAGCGGGACTGGAACTCGCGACCGCTGGCACAGCGAGTAGGATCACTACCAACTGAGCCAAACGTGTCGTCAACTCTTAACTTAAAATGCTTGATTTCACAGAGAAAAATATAAGAAAAAGAACTGTCTCAGTACTTTCTAAGCGAGATACGTAAAAGTAAATTAATTAACGCAAATTATGTTATAAATTTAAAATAATTTATTTTTTTATAATAATTTTAAATTTTTCCACTTAATTAACATGAACGAATATAAAGCTAAACGCGGACAATACATTAAATGTACTAAATTTGGAACTTTAGAACGCTTATTGGATTTTGTTGACAACTTTACTCAATTGGAGCGTAATAGTTAATTAAGTATTGTTGTTTCTTTCCGTTAAGAGTTTAATTGAGAAGTTTCAAGTATTAGGGGCCTTGTTTAACGTCTAAGTTACTGGTACAATAAAGTCTTCAAACGCCCTTCAAAGTTGTGCTAATATTACATTAACACATACATTTCAAGTTTTTAAATGGAAAAGAAGACGTGATTGTCCTTAAAAAGTACCATTAGAAGCTCTTTTTGAGAGCTGTTATTTAATTTCGTTATTTTTTTGTTAGATACGCTTTTTGTGTTCAGTTTTAAATGTAAAGAAATAATAATAAAATAAAATAAATAAAAAATAGAGTTTTGAACGTTAGCCGTTTTAATAAAACTATATTTTAAATGTTCATCGTGCCTTATAATTACGTGCTCACAATTTTTGAGTATTTCATATGCAAAAAACCTTGATCTAAATTACTGAAATAAAAAAAGTACATAAGTATAATTTACGTTTTCACGATAAGGTCTACGGTAGATTAGAAAATTTGAAGTTATAGTTTACTCAAATATTTATATACAATTTTTAAGTGTTACCTCTGTTTATTAACCATTGCTTAGCTTTTTATTAAGTACGTTTAAGGATTCAGAAATATAATACTAAGAGTATTCCCAATTTAGAAGGAGATACTTAATTCAGTAGTGTTTTTTGTGTGTATGCTACAACGAAAAGCGTTGTACAATTGGCAAAGACGTTGAAACGCCTTTGCCAATTGTACAACGCTTTTCATAATTTTTTCCTTTTCCTATGAATATGCCTTAAGATCTTATATAAATTTACAAAATCCACCAAAATAGTAAAATAAATACTTTTAAGTAATTTTGGTATTGGCATAATTTCTTAGTTAAAAGTATTAAATAGTATTTTAATTAGGCCAAAATATAATACTTTCTATTTTAGGGCTATCGAGTTGGTAATAAAATGTTATTATAAAAAATATTTATTTGGAAACTATCATTTAGAGTTAGACTTATAGATATTCTCATAGCAAAGACAAAATAAAATATGCGATACACAAAGTTACTGTCTGTAATACGTAGAGTATTTTGGTATAAAGTGCATTTTTTACAATACTAGCTCTTTTCTTGATTTTACAATTTCTTTCTGCAAGTCACATAGAAGAGTGTAATTTAATCAAGAACAAATTTAAACGAAAAGTTACTTGAAAATATAGTTGAGATAGTTGCAGTTAAATGAAAGAACATTCGCAATTTTGCATTACTTAAAGTCGCCGGTGAGTCCATTAAGAATATGAAATGGAAGCTGAGCGAATGTTAAAAAACTTTAGGAACACTCCTGGCGTTTATAAGATGAAACTTCACACTTTCAAGTAAACTTTTTTGAAGGAACTTGTAACATTTTAAATTGCTCCAAAGAGATAAATGAGTTGTTTGATATCTATACATATAATAAAATTTTAACTAAGCCGAATCTGTACATTAAATATTTTTTGGAAAATCGTATTGAAATAGACATTATTATCAATACAGAGGCCGAATTTATAGTTTTTAGAATTTTTGTCTGTCTGTCTGTCTGTTACTACATCACGGAAAAACCACTGAAGGGATTTTGATGATAGCTGGATAGATTTGGATGACGATAGCTAGTTATCCGGGTCAACGTATGGGAATTTTTTACTGAGGGAAAATATCTTATCTCTGAGAAATCGATACTAAACGTTAAAACGTAAAAAGTTTGATGTTTTAATATTTGTATGGAGGAAATGTCATTTTAGTAATGAAATGCTATATTTGGACAGTTGTTGCGTGTTGTCCTCTTCTCAGTTTATAATAGTAATCTTTATATCAGATGTTAGTACATCCATATATTTTTAGTAGGTTAGTAAAGATTGTACTTAATATTGTGTTAGTATTGTTACTAAATACATGAAACTATCTTAGCCCAATGGCTAATTCCATCTAGTGATTCTGAATTGGGCGGTTCGTTTTGGCACAAATAGACTTCAAAATACTGTTATTGCATTAAAGAAATCGCTTTCTTACGCATAATGGCATAAAATCTATCTGTGTCATCCAACGCCACGGCAGCCCTAATATCATTCTAAAGCCTAAAGGTATTGTTATACGACGTTCAATTGAAGATGATGGAAGTAAAGGTTTTTGTATCCTATTTTTTTCCACTTAGTAAGGCTATTAATTAGAACTTTTATTCATTTATCTACTTAAAAAAACTAACGGAAAAATATTTTGTTTTAGTCACTAATTCTTGGTTCAGAACTAATATATTACAATGTAATAAAATTAAGCTTGTTGATTTTATTATCTTTGTTTGAGATTAAAAAGAGCAGAAATCTTAAATATGTCTAATATATTTAAACGAGTAGGTACTTCTTGTTTATTTATTTATTTATTTACACCGGCGATTTCGGAACCGGCTCTAACGATTTCGCTGAAATTTGGTACGTGGGGCTCTTCAGGGGCGAAAAATCGATCTAGATTAGTCTTATGTTTGGTAAAACGAGTGTTTTCGAGTTTACATGCGGTTTCCTTTCGCCTTATTCCACGCAAAATAAGGTCTCTAATTTCGCACGGTCGGGCATAAGCGATCGATAATCACAGATGTCCAGGTTCGAATCCCGGTCGGATACAAAGTTTTTACTTTTGTTTTTTTTTCTTTGTATTTGTTCAAGTTTTTAGTTCTTCTTTTGTTTTTAAACCAAAATAAAAATGAAAATTTTATTTTATCAGTTTACGTTTTAATCTTTAAGTTATATAGATTATCATCTAAAAAAATACGATATAACAAAAAAGAACTCCGAGCGAAGCTCGGTCACCCAGGTACTTTGTTTATTAAATGAGCTAGTCAAAAGTAATGATTGTTACTCAAATTAAAAAGAAAATAATCTTTAAAGAATTGTATGCGGTTTTATCCTAAATCACTCACGTTAGTAAATATATAACATATTATGGTCAATGGTAGTAGAATAGTAAAGTTTTATTCCATAAATAAGACAGTAAACACCATCTAAGTTCCTATCGGTAAAGTCGAGAGGCAGTTACGAGCAAGACCCATATAAAGACGATGTACCTGCACCGAAACACATTTAGGACGTGTGATATTTAACTTTAATGGAGTTGTTCCTGTTACAATTTACAAGTTTACTGTAAACTATCCCATAACCATACTTCGTACTTAAGCCCTAAGGGATCGAGTTGAAATACGATCAATTAGATGGAACTTGGAGCGAAACTCTGGGGAAATTATGATATGCTAGCACGTTAATGTCATATCTATTATTGTTTTATGCATTGATTATAATAAACAAAATGGGTTTTATAACATCAGGCTAGAATTATGAATATGAAGCCGTAGCATAAAATATACAAATGTATACAACAATGTATAAAACAATAATATAATGGTTACATTGTATAAGTATTAAAAAAATAAGGATTTTTAATTTACTAAGCATTGTTTTTAAATATTAATATAATAGAACAAGCGGCTCACCCTCGCTTCTCTCGGGTTCATCTCTAGGTACGTTTTAACGTTTAATATGGAATAGATAGATTATATATTATACTACTGCTCCGCTCCCTTGGGTAGAAGCATGATGATATATAGCCTATAGCCTTCCTCAATAAACGAACTATCCAATGTAAAATGAATTTTTCAAATTAAGTTGTTCCTGAATTTAGCGTGTTCAAACAAACAAACTCTACCTCTTTATAATGTTAGTGTAGATTAGTATAGATTAGAATTGTTTAATTGAATTTTTCTATTATGACTTTTTTTTCATCACTACTCAAAATAACGTAAGCAATTAAAATGGTATAGAAAAACTACCATATTTTATAAAATCAACAGGGAATAGAAAGCAAACTCATAGTGTGATTCTACACTAATAGGTGAAACAACGTATCTAACGTCAAATAGTTTAGAGTAAATATCAAGGCGTCTGGCGACTACTCAACTGGCTGTTAGCCTGAAACCGCACAGGCAGGCGGCTTGCTTAGCGCCTAGAGCCTAGTGAGTCACCCAGCTAGTAGCTTAGTGAAACGAACGTTTTAAAATGTTCGCGACCGGCCGCACTGCGCGCTTGGCGCCTAGCTAGTCGCTTAGCAAGAAGCGCCAAGAGCGCAGTGCGGCCGGTCGCGAACATTTTAAAACGTTCGTTTCACTAAGCTACTAGCTGGGTGACTCGCTAGGCTCTAGGCGCTAAGCAAGCCGCCTGTCTGTGCGGACGTAGCCTAGTGTTTGCCGCCACCAGACTCATTCAATATCTATCTATATTAGCTATACCATTGCTAAGAGGTAATTAAGTTACTAAAATAATTTAAAAGTAGGCGCAACTGCTTGAATGAAAGTTTGGAGCATAAATTCTAATGACTTGTTTTTTAACGACGGTTTTTGCAGCGTACATATGAATATTTTACGACATATTTGGCTCAGTTTGTAGTGACCCTACTTGCTGTGCCAGCGGTCGCGGGTTCGAATATAGCTGGGGGCGTTTATTTGTGTGATGAGCACAAATGTTTGTACTCCAGTCATGAGTGTTAATATATTTTATAATATGTATGTATTTAAAGTTTATATATGTATGTGTAGTGTATCAACTATCGGGTATCTATCACACAAGCCTCGTAACTTACCATGGAACCAGATAGTGCTGTGTGTTAATGTCCTAAAATATTTATAAAAATATTTATTGATTGTAGAGTGTCATAGAGTACTCGTACTATCACGATAAATTAAACGTTTTATATGGGTTATAACTACCAAAAGTTCCTTGAGATGTCGCGAATAATTTTAATGCTGTATTAATTAAACTTTATCTGACCGAAATGTGAAATAAAAAATCTTGTTTGTTGTATTCATTGACGCATTGATCTCATAATATAAGTTATAACTTATATATTATTAAGTTTTCACTGTTGGATATAGGCCTTCCTCAGATATTTCCAGAGATATATCCTTAATATTAATATTAGAATCAGAGGTAAATTACACACATGGTGCGAAAACTACCTACATGATAGAAAATACGTTGTCAAAGTTGGTGATGCAGACAGTTATACTGTACAGGTTACGGAAGGCACGGCTCAGGGATCGGTGCTGGGTCCTCTACACTATCTCACGTATGTTAACAGTCTTTCAAGCGTAATTAAAAAAAGTGAGATGTATCAATTTGCAGATGACACCTGTCTAATAGCTGCCGGAATAAATATAAAAGATACCCTTGCTCAACTGCAAGATGACTTTGATACACTTGCGAAGTGGTCGCACGACGTCGGTTTAGTGCTTAACGCAAGTAAAACCAAACTGATGTACATCAGCACTAGTCAAAATAGAAGCTCTTTCCAACCGACACTAATAGTACATACGCATGATTGCTTACATCGAAATAATTACAGTAATGTGCAGATATCTTGTGACTGTGATGCAATAGAGCTAGTAAACAAATATACTTATCTAGGACTTGTTATCGATAGTAGATTAAACTGGAAAATGCACATAAATCACGTATGTGACAAACTAAGAGGGATATTGGCAAAATTTCATTTAATAAAATGTAAGATACCGTATAAAACACTTTTATTACTTTATACTTCTTTGGCCGAATCAGTAATATCTTATGGTTTATCAAGTTACGGAAGAACTTATAAAACACACTTGGATCAAATATATTTCCTGCAATTAAGAATTTTAAAAGAAATAGTTCCAGAAAATTTAAAAAAGACATTTATTAATAACTATCAAAAATTATTTGCATTCTTTAAGATTATACCAATACATGAAAAAACTGAATTAACGCTACTAAAAGAAAACTTTTTTAATGAAAATTTAAAAAAGATTAAGCATAGAGATCCAAAAAACGTAACAACTCGTAGCATGGTCAATTCAAATCTTATACTACCAGAATATTGTAACATGTACGGAAAAAGATCATTACGTTATATTATACCTAAACTTATTAACCAATTGCCAATACCATTGAAAAACACAATTACACGAAAAAATATAAAATCTAAATTAAAACAATACTATCTTGAACGGGTAAATATACAATATGGTTGAATATTAATAACTTTTGAATATTTTTCTTTGCCTTTACTAATAAATCTAACTATATTATAGCATACATTAATTAAAAAAAATAATATACAAATACGAATCACCCTATACATATTGCAAAAAATACAAGTGTAATTAACTAATGACCGCAAGAAGCTACTCGAACTCCGTCAACAAATGTATTCCTTTGTCTCAGTAAAAAATACATTTTACCCGCAAATTATTTAATATTACATAATTATAATTATTACTTTAAGATACCATGGTAAAATTGTAACATACTCGTGATACACGTATATATATTGTTAGGATAGTGTGTGTGGTTAATTGGTCATAAATTTTGTATATTTTCGACGACGCTGGTACACGGTAAAACTCGAATGAGTTTATGATTGTACCTTTAAATTTCAATTATTGTTGTATTGTACCTGTATGAACTATTTAATAAAATAAATAAATAAAAAATTAAGGATATGTCTATATTAATAACGTCCATATTGAAAAAATCTGTATTAGAGTCTAAAGACAAGTTTTTTAACCACGTTGTGAAGGATTTTGTTTGTTTATAGTATTTCATACTATAAATGAACTTACGGATGACGATTCGTTTGGCTCAGTTTCGGCGGTCGTGGGTTCGAGTCCCGCTGGGGGCATTCATTTGTGTGATGAGCACGAATGTTTGTACTCCAGTTATGGGTGTTTATATCTATACATATTATAAAATTGTAACTAAGCCGAATCTGTACATTAAATATTTTTTGGAAAATCTTATTGAAATAGATATTATTATCGATACAGAGGCCGAATCTGTAGTTTTTAGAATTTTTGTCTGTCTGTCTGTCTGTCTGTCTGTCTGTCTGTCTGTCTGTTACCGCATCACGGGAAAACCACTGGACAGATTTTGATAAAATTTGGTATGATGATAGCTGGTTATCCGGGTCAACATATAGGGTACTTTTTACTGCGGGAAAATATCTCATGCCTGAGCTCAACGTTAAAACTTAACTAGGGACGAACCCGAGCGGAGCGAGGGTGAGTTTCTAGTATATATATATATATATATATATATGTATATATATGTATATATATATATATATATATATGTATATATATATATATATATATATATATATATATATATATACATATATACATATAAAGTTATATATGTATACTATCTGGTATCCATAACACAGGTCTCGTAGCTTATCATGGAACTACGTAGATGGTGCTGTGTGTTAATGTCCAATAAAAAAAATACAAGTTAGACATTTACGCGACTGAGCTACTTATAAAAAAAATATTACTTTATAACTTAGTTTCTATACCGTTAGCAATTTTTAATCATGTAAATAAAATCACCTCAGAGCAAACATCTACAAAATCTATGCCAAATCATGTGAGATTTACTGTCGTTATTTATCGATGGAAAATTTATGTTAGGAATGATTCAAACAAACTGGGTCATTTTAAGTAATCAACTAAATTGCATCTATACAATAACGTGTAGATGAATTCCTATTCGCAATTTGAACAACTCATCGGAATTATTTTTAATTAAGTTAATTGATGAAATTGTAATATTTATAATAATAATAGCTAAAATTATGTAAATAATATTGCTATATATAATTATAATACTTATTTAAAAAAAATGTTTAGAATTAAAATCCACAAATATTGTAAGGTACTTTGGTGCCATTTTTGAATTTTTGAAATCATTTTTGTAAAATAGTGGGTAGGCACTGTCTGTAACAAGTATATAACGCCTTTGAGATGTTTAACACCTTAGTATCTCCCGTGACCATGATTGCTGTAAAGCAATCGAAACGTCGGGAACTAAAAATCAAAATAAATCCGCGAAATAATCCGAAAAGATAGTTTTATTTAAGTTAATTGACTAAATTATCTATTTAAAATCTGCAATATGCAGAAAGTTGAATTGTGTTGTTAGTGACATTATGCAGCGACGATTGCGGTGGAGATGCGTCTAGCATCTAGCGGCTGCCGGCGACAGATTTAATTGATGGCTTCGCAAACAATATTAATAAAACCTTTCAAGCAGATTAAGTGCTTGATTCAAGATTATATGCAAAATGTATTAAGATATTGAGCAAAGTAATATAATATCTTAACGTGTGTACTGTGTATAGCTTACATATCACGTATTATATATTGGTATAGTAGCGTGTATGACTATAGATCCAGAGGTGCTGGGTTCGAGACCCGGATCGGACTTAGTATAGTTAAGGGTTTTTTTAAGAATATAATATCTTTAAAACCACCCGAAGTGAAGGCTAGCGATGTTCAACAAAACTTTCCTCGTCGAAAGCACGTCCAGTCGTCGGTCTTATGTCTTAACTCTCAACGGTCATGTCGAATTATCGTCCCATCGGACCTTGACAGTGAAAGAACTTACTTGTGCACTATAATATCTTCTGCCTTCTGACTAGTCTCAGTGAAATCGCCGTGGCCTATATCGGTCAGGAGGATAACATTATTATTGTTACACACATGAATGTGGCGCAAAATATGTGTGAGTATAAAGTAAATTATAAAAACTTAAGAACAAATTTTGATGACGCTTTTGAAGGAGCAATTTTTAAAATATTATCAAATTCACTGTCAGTCTTTAAGTAGGATTTTGCTAAGACAAAGAAAATCGAATATGAATAAATAATACATACCTAAAAAGAAGAAGTCATTTTACTTTATTTTTTGTAAGCCTTTCTGAGTGTAGATAGCAAAAAATACAGTAAAATGGTCGACTCGTCTGGATCCTTTGCGCATAATATTTTCTCACAGCCAATTAATAAGCTTTGTTTGGTCAAGTTTTTAACGTAAATATTTACAGTACAATCAAGCTCTCATAAATATTTCCTGTATTTGGTACGATGCTTATTAAAAATTTTGTTGTTTTAGCGAGAATTATACTGTTTTCTACTACATAACTAGAAATGTATAAAGGGCGAGACGATTGTTTACAAAAACTGTGAATATAGAGTAATTTCATTCTTATAATATCTTTTTTATTAAAATAATTATTTTTAATATATATTTTTAATACTTCAGCAGGAAGGAAGAGAAAGGATATTGGGCAGATTTGATTCGGTCTTGATATTGTGGCGGACATTGATAAAAAACATGTAGCTACACTTTGTCTACTATGAAGGTTACGAATATATTATGTATAATGTATAATATGTATATTTATCTCACAATCAAATAGTGGCAGTTTTGAGATATATCATACTGTGGTTATTTTTCAATATTTATATTTTTCTTTCTCACTCATACATAGTAAGTATTTATTTATTTTTCTAAAGTATAGACTAATAATATTGTACCTATTACTTATCATTTGGTATAGATTTACGACTCTTTGCTTTATATATATGGCAACGCACTTTTTTATATTTTTTGTCGTGTGTAAAGTATATCCTATGAACAGTAAGAGCAACTTAAATATTTATTCAATTCAATTCTTATATTCAATGTCTTTTAGAGGTGCCATTTGCACATGCATCAATTATTTCGTACCTACCTTCAAGAATCTGACAAAAAAAGACAAAAGTCAAAGATATTCTATACTGGCACCGAAAAATGTTGTAACTCAATATTGATGTAATTTAAAAATAGAAAATCGGATAATTTCCTCATATTATATTTTATGTTCAAATTTTTATGCTTTTTGCTTAAAACAAGATTTTTTCTAAGGTTTGAAAAAGTCAAAACCTGCCTATAAGGATACGTTTCAAAAGTGGCCGTACTGGTTATGACGCCATACAATTTTGCTTAATTTCCTCTAATTATTAACAATTACCTAATAGCTTTAGCTGTTCTTATGTATGTATTTTACAGGTTATGTTGGTTACTTAATATGTTTAAATACATAACCTGGTTTGTAATAATAATAATATAATATTTTGTAATAGTAGTCCAAAAATATAGTAACCGTGTAATAAGATGCATTTTTTATAGTAAAACGATCCACCTGATTGTAAGTGGCTATCGTCGCTCATAGACATCAGCAACGTTCTTGCGGATGCGTTGCCGGATTTAAGGGATCTCAAGACATGACTCTTGAAGAACCCTTTATTATAATGCTCAGGGAAAACCTCAGAAGGCAGATTGATTAATAAATAAAATACCAACATAGTAACCTTATACGTATATAGCATAATAAGAAATTCCATACTGTTTTAGTAGATATGAAGGTTTTTCAATATTCAAGACAATCGTCTGTCCGCATGTAGCGTTGCGGTTTTGCCTGCAGACGAGTCGAGGTTTACGAAATCGGTCACTTGAATATGGAATACGACCGCAGCGCGAAAGGCGTTTGTTCAAAGTGTACAAAATTACGTTCCTGTGATTACTTTATAGTTTTTGCCTGTGATTATACTTAAATTAAATAAGTTTTTTGTTTTTAAATTATATTTTTATAAACCTAATTGAATAGAAATCTGAAGATATGTTTTTTTTTCTTACGTAGAGACTCTTTTGACGACACGTTTGGCTTAGTTTGTAGTAATCCTATTTGCTGTGCCAGCGGTCGCGGGTTCGAGTCCCGCTGGGGGCATTCATTTGTGTGATGAACACGAATGTTTGTACTCCAGCTATTGGTGTATACCTATATTTATAATATGTTTGTATTTAAAGTAATATATGTATAGTGTATCAACTATCTGGTATCTATAATATTCTGGTATCTATAATATATACTGTTACTTTTTTTATTCTTTTTTATGGCAATAAATACTTTTTTAATTTAATTTAATTTATAATACAAGCCTCATAGCTTACTATGGAACTAAATGGTGCGGTGTGTTAATGGTCCCAATATATTTATTTATTTTTAGTTAAACTATACAGAGAGAATAAGATGTTTTTTAAGTTAATATTATTGAATAATATTGAATGATTTTTTGCATTTATCATATTTTAATTTATTTTTAGTTAGATTCGTTGGATGCTTTGGGGAAAAAAATAGTTAAAACAAAAGCATTATAAATAAAAAACTTTATAAGCAATCACAAAAGCTAATTTTGCTGCATCCAAAAGTAATGGGTGTTAAAAGTATGTAATTACTGAAAAGTCCCGAGTGATAATAATAATGCAGAAGGTACATCTTTATAATCCTATAAACAAGAACGTGCCTTATCGTACAATATAAAGGTTAGTGAATACGAACAATTTTTTACGACAAAATGTTTTATCAAAATTAATAAACAAAATGAATAATTTATTAGAAAATATAATCAAAATTTACTTTAAGGATTTTCCTTAAAACCTTATTTAAGATTAAACAAATACATAATTGATAAAGATAATATATTCAGACTCCTGCTTTATACTTTAGCATTTTTAATAAGTTTTTGCGTTTCTTGACGTTATTATTACCATAAAAATCTTATGTTTATACTGTTTCAAAGATTGGGAGTTCATATTATTATATTTTAACTCAAAACTTAATTCAAAATATGTTTTCTAAGTAAAGGTATGTAGTATGTATATACTCATTATAGTTCGCGATAAGTCCTTAACTTTATGAAATGTTTAATTACGTTTAGAACTAGTTAGAAATTTTGGACGGTAAATTATTGCACGTCCGACGGTAAAACTTTTCATATAAGTAAAAGCTGATTTTGATGTTAGAAAGTTTGCCAAAGTCTAAAACATTTAGGTTCATTATGATAATAGTATGACATAAGCTTTGGAGAGGGAACAAACTAACGAAGCCCATTATAAAACTTTGCAAGTTACAAAATCTTTACATATTAAATATTGTAGATATATGTATTCAGCCCTTTTTTAACATCCCATTGCTAGGCACGGGCCTCCCTTCAATACGAGGGGGCTCAAACCATAGTCCACCACGCTGGCCAAATGCGGGTTGGCGGACTTTACACGTCTTTTGAAAACTTGCTAGGTTCTCTCAGACATGCAGGTATCCTCACGATGATTTCCTTCACCAAACGCAAATGATAATCATGTTAGAAATGATTCGCATATATGAAAATATCACAGGTGCGAGATCCGGGGTTTGAACCCGCTTCACTCGGTTTCCCAAGCGAGCGCGTTACCACTGGGCTACCACTGCCCGTAGATATATAATATCAATATATACAAGTATAGTATTTAAATGTTTAGTGGGAGCTACTTAAAACGTTCACGTGAAATACATTAAACGAGTTATTACTCGTATACATATACAGAAACGTAACCATTTGCATGGGAAAAATCTCATCCAAGCAGTACGTACGCTCCGCGGCTTGCCAAGCCTGCCGTGAACTGCACTTAACTCGGTTTATAACTACAGATGAAATTTTGTTGTTTTAAAACCTTTTTAGGCACTTTTTCTTCCAAACTTAGAAAAAGAGGTTAGTAACATCTATACCTTTGTTATCTACTTTCTATATTATAAGCTTCGTCGTTTTACATAAAGTACTGAGTTCGTAATCTAGGTCGCGTCAAAAGCTTTTTGTTCTAAGACATTCTTAATAGCACCCTAAAATTAGAAAGAAAGTGTTACTAAACCGTGCAAAGAATAGGACATAAGTGTTTTTAGGTTGTATCGGATTGACACCCCATTGAAGCATGCGAATAAGCCAATAGAAGTTGAACCTCTGTTTGCAAGTATTTGTGTATGTGATATTTATCAGCTAGTATTTAGTTAGCAGTTTTAATGTGATTGTTTGCTGTGACGAAAATTAGTTCAATTTAAAGTGGTGGCTACTTATTTATTTTATTTATTTAAACGTACATAACATTTTTTAACACGCTAATAAAAAAAAACAAACAGTGCAAACAAAACCATGTATAATTTTCTTTATATTTATAAATCTTATATTGAGTCCTTACGTATCAAGTTACAAAGAGAAACGTCGGGCTTTGTTGTTTGACTATTTGGTACAAAATAGTTTGTTATTACTTCATTGTTAAT
Source organism: Fabriciana adippe (assembly GCA_905404265.1). Taxonomy (NCBI): domain Eukaryota; kingdom Metazoa; phylum Arthropoda; class Insecta; order Lepidoptera; family Nymphalidae; genus Fabriciana; species Fabriciana adippe. Next base: position 4,465,556 of record FR989993.1, read on the forward strand.
AAAGTCTAGGTGTTAAGTTTCTAAGATTCTTTAACATTTTAATACATTTTTTGCTATTATATCAAAAGTAAAAAAGAATACTTGTATGTAAAATATAAAGAATAATATCAATTCTAAGTAAATCTTATAACTTGCAACAATATTTGTAAGATTTTATTTGTGTGTACGTGTATGAGGACCTACAAATCACATATCCTATCGACAACGCGAACCCCACGTACCAAATAAATAAAGAAACTTTATCACAGATTTATCTGTTGATATAAACGTTCCTGAAAGTTCAAGCGAAACTAACTCTGCAAATTCCTCTGTGCCCGTAATTACTCGGTAAAAATACACAACTCGATTATTGCTTTTTTCAACATAAAGTTGATGGAATTGAACTGACTACTTTTGTTTTCAAAAAGCTCAATTGTGCTTTTGTCCTTAACCTTCTATACATATTTAAAAAAAATCGACTCTATGATATTGACAAAAAATAACTTCATTTAAAGCGGGCATATTTTTAAAATTTATTTCTAGTTAAGATGTCTATAATATATAATATGAATGTATTATAATGAATATAAAATATGTATAGCTATTCATCTTTACTATTGGGATACGAAAGTATCAATAACGAAAATGGAAAACAATTACACTACGTAAATTAAATGTTCATTTTCACTAGGGATTGCCTATAAAGTTGAAAAATCTACAGCGAGTTTAAAAACTAATAAAGCAACAGCGAATCTGTAAAAGTTGAAGTAAAATACAGAAACAGTCATTTTTACGCTGCACAAATGCGCAGCAGTGCATAATTTTTTATACAAAGCAAAATTCATATTTTAACTAGCGGCTCACCCTCGCTTCGCTCGGGTTCGCCTCTAGGAAGACAAAAACAACACAACAACAACCTATCCCACGGGAATCGTATATTTTTCCGAAATAAACAGTAGCCTATGTGTTATCCCAGACTAAAGTCTATCTTTGTGCCAAATTTTATTCAGATCCGTTCAGCCGTTCTGGCGTGAAAGAGTAACAAACATCCATACATACTCACAAACTTTCACATTTATAATATAAATACGGATATTTTGGTTTGCCTGCTATAGCAGTTAACTAACTAGCTAATAAAATAAAACTTTTATCGCTTTAAATCTAACATTATTTGACTAAATGAAAAACATATCAGTCAAATCCGAAAATTTTCGTGAGAGCTTTATTAAATGTTTAAAAAGTTCCCTTTTCAAATAAAATAACATAAAATGATTATACCAAAATATCAAAATTTAAGTTACATTTATATACGAGATGTTGGCGAAATAGGTCAAGATGCTATCTAATCTCATAAGTATAACGACGCCCTACGGCTGTCCGCTACGTCACGTAGCTAGCTACGAGCGGCTACAAGTACGGTCAGATTCACGTTGACATGAATTTTATACAGCATGTAGTGCATTTGACGACAAGAGTTTCGTATATTTAAAATTCAAAATCTAGTTTTATTGTTGGTCTCTTCTTAAATTTTTCAAGTAACGATGTTGGGTTTTAGGTTTCTTATTTATATAAAGCTCTTATGTTATATACTTTAAAAGTTATTCGTTGAATTCGTTGAAATGAGATTTTTTTATTACTTACATATAAGAGATTTTCATCCCAGTATAGATTTAGGCGTGAAGGAGTTACAAAAATAAACACATACATACACATAACCAAACTTTTGCCTTTATAAATATACTAGCGTCTCACCCTTGCTTCACTTGGGTTCGTCCCTAGCTTGCTCCCAATACAAACTTTCATCCCCATTTTCACCTCTTTCAGGGATGATTTCAGGGATAAAATGTAACCTATGTCCTTTCCAGGGTCTCAAACTATCTTCTACCAAATTTCACCTAAATCGATTCAGTAAATCCAGAGATTACCCCCTACAACGTCACAAATTCACAGCATCACAAACTTTACCTCTTTATATTAGTATAGACTAGCGTGAAATTATTCTATTATTTCTTTAAGTTATATTTAGCTTCTGTATTAGTTAGTTATGTGGTTACTTAGATTCAACAAATGATATGTAATAATGCTTAAAAATAATGATATCTAGACAATTATTGATCTTTAAATTATATATTCATACTAGCGACTCACCCTTGCTTTGCTTCAGGTTCGTCACTAGACAAAAACAAATCTATCCCACGGGAACCGTACATTTTTCCGGGATGATATATAGCCTATAGCCTTCCTCAGTGAACGGGCTATCTAATGCAAAAAGTATTTTTAAAATCGGATTAGTAGTTCCTGAGATTAGCGCGTTCAACTAAACAAAGAAACAAATAGACAAACACACTCTTCAGCTTTATAATATTAGTATAGATATCAGTTGCAAAGTAATAGAAAAACAACAAGATTTACATTTATATTATAATAACGAGCGATTTATATTATAATGTACTCTTAGAATTTTATTCGGTCCCCTATCTCACGGGAATATATACTTTGCAATATAAAAAGAAGCTTATGTCACTTTCGACTGAATTCTTTAGCCGCTAGTGGGAGTCTTTTTAAAAACGATTAGGCATTCTTCTTCTATTTTTTATCTTGTTTAGTTCATATATTTGTCGATATAAATAGATAGGTTAGTGGATTAAAAAACGGTAGATACAGATATAATTTTTAATGATTATTATTACTTTGGTATCACATAGAACCACATCAGATCAGTGGTTTAATAATTTTTAACCCTTTTAACGTCTTCCTGCGGTGTCCGGACCTCACCTCAATGTGAAGGGATCAGGGCATTGGCCACCACGCTGAGGACGCTCACCCAAATGAGCGTTGGCAGACACTATGTCTCACTATATTATGTCTATTATAAACTAGTTAAGTTCTCTCAGATATGCAGGGTCCCTCACGATGTTTTTTTGCACCGTATAGCGAATGATAATCAGGTCAAAAAAATGATTCGCACATGAAAATTCAAAAGTCCCGAACTTTGAACCCGCTTCAATTGGTTTTCCAAGCGAGCGCATTATCAAAGGGCTATCACTACCTTATTTATACCACAAATACATATTTTCATTAAAATATAATATTAAGTATATATATGTATATAAATATGGTCTTAATATTTTCCTAAACAAAACACTAATATGCTTAGAATTATGCTAAAACTACACGTGATGTGAGTTCCAGCGTGCGGGAGCTGACATGCTTGCGTAATGTAATTACAGTCATAGGGTTTAGTTTAATTAGTCGGCATTACGGTGGCTTGCTCTAGCAACCGATAGAGGGATAAAATTAATTAAGTTAAAATTTTCATATACTTTTTATTCCAATATGATATGAAATTATAGTGAAGTCGAATAATATAAAGGAAATAATATTTTTTTTAATATGTCATCAGTTTTTTAATATCTTTTAATATTTTAGCAGTGGCATTTGTGTTGACATAAATGAAGCTTTTAGTACTAATTGTTAATGTACATTTTTTGTGGTTAGACGATTGTGGGAATATTTTATTATAATATATACATACATATGTTTTTACTGTTTAGTTCCTTTTTTATATTAAGGTCATTTAATTTATAAAATTATCTATAAATTAAATATCATATAATTTATTATTAAAGATATTACGTAAGTTTTGGTGTGTTTTCAAATAGTTTTGTAAGTTATGACATGTTATGGACAAAAGAGTCGTCCTGCTTAATACAATTCTGCCTCCTTATTTGAAAAATAACATGTTGTTTTCCTAAAACATATTTTCTGAAATATAAGATTTTGTTGTGCTGAAAAATAATTAATTATACGTAACTCAATTTAAAATAACCAAGCATAAATGAAATATTTAAAATGCAATAGTGGGGTACTAGCATTATACTCGTATTTCAAGTTGCGTTAGTACTAGGCATGTTTCTCACGGAACATTTAGTTTTAAAGGCACCTCTATAAAGGCTCATTATATTTACTGTTTTTAAAATACTGCGGTCTCTAAGACCTAACTTTGCGGCTGTTTGTGGAATAGAGCGAAGTGTGGGGTTAAATATTTCAGTTTGTGTAATGACCGTACTTCTTGAAAACGTTTTTATTGTACTCATATGTTCTCTCGAATGTATTTAAATGTAAATAAGCGTGCTTCTGCATAAAATTATTTTATCTGGCTTGTATGAATAATTAAGATTTTTTATATATAGTTTTGTTTTATCTCTGACTTGTAGGTATATTTAATTATAAACTATGTAAACACACAAAACATACAGTGTTAAAAGAATCATTTGGCACTTAAATGACATTGACATGAAGGCGTGGGTTTAGGTTTTTTTTAAAAAAAAACCTAATCTTTCTAACACCAATTCATATTTTGAAATAGTTTTATTGAAATAAAAGCACGAAATATCCACAACAAAAATCAACTCCAACTTCTCTCAAAAGTGACGCTTTACAAGATGGCAGTGTTAGTTCCGATTTCGGCCACGTGCCAAATGATACTTGTAGCACTGTACATTGATTAACATAGACTAATAAAGTGTTATTTATATCAAGTATATAATATCATATATATATATATATATATATATATATATATATATATATATATATATATATATATATTTTACACATCAATTGCTTCTTCTTTTGCATTCCCACAGTTTGAAAAAAAGTATAATATTCTTTAAATTATGTATATAATATGCTGTACTCAGTTTTAATTAGTAATCGGTTTGAATTTAAACTTTGATCGATTTGAAACTTGGTCGATTTGAAAGCGTTCCATTTTAATGTTGATGGGAATAGTTCGAACAGATTTAACCTGGGGACTGAGTGAATAGATCCCTTTCTTGAGAAGTTCATCAAATTATATTATAGAGGAATTCATTGCTTTTATGTATATCGATAAAATAATTTTGCGCTAATATTTAAGTGAATATTAAAGTTGTATTAAAGTATATTTTAATAGATTTCGAAAAATGTGTGCGTTTAACTTTCAAAGGTACCTTTAAATTACGTACAGCATCAGTTGCAAGGCAAAGGCCATCTGTTTCAAATTTGGACTTAAATAGTGTGTATATAACATTTAAGTTAATTAGAAAGTATAAAAACTTAAAAAAAACCGACTTTCAGGCAGTAAGAAGTAAAAATAACTAAACAGAGGTTTTCATTCAGATTAGATACCTAATCAGATACTTTCGAAGTCGGTGTGCTTTAATTTACTTCGGCTGGGACCGACTTCGAAAGTATCTGATTAAGTATCTATTCTAAATAAAAACCCCCGTCTAGTTATTTTTTTCTTTTTAGTGTCTGGAAGTCGATTTTTTTAAAGTTTTTTTTTCCATATTTAGTGTAGACGTAGTAAGCAGGTAATTTGTTAGAAGAAAGTTTTTTAATAATATATTCTAATATAATAAAAATAATTTATTGTCAATTTTTTAAAAACCGCTCGATCGATTTCGATAAAATTTAAATGGGACTATCTGGGAAGTATACCCTTTGAAACAAAAAAAAAAACAGTTCGGGCGTCTTCGAGTAACCGGTGAACATACAAGATTCCGAAGAATGGAGAACCACCTCCTTTTTGAAGAAGTCGGTTCCAAACAAGAAAATGTTTTGTTACGTGTCCTCAAAAAAATAAGTTTTAGTGAGATTATGTAATATGGCTTTAGAAATAGTCAAAACGAGTGGTCAAAAAATTAATAAAACTAATAACATGCGTTTAATGATGAAATTTTAAATTGAGTGTTCTACAAGGTTATAAAAACTCATGAACTTTAATCAAGATGACGTTAGTAAATAACATAGGCATAACCGATTTTCATCGTTTTTAGTGAGTTCCAAACTAGTTTGGTGTCGTATTTTACGGGTATACCGTAGTTTATAGGGAGGTGGGTCCATAATTAACTACTGAATGTGGAATTGTATTCGACAGATCCTATCGGCGTAAAATATTGCCTGTTTCGGGGGTTAATGTGTCTGTCTTTTGCAAATTCGATTATTGGCGAATTATTGCATTTGATATTCTTCTTTATGATCAGTATAAAATATTAACAGAGAATTGTCCTTATGAAAAATTATTTATTAATTATTTTTTAAGCATGTCGTGTAAATACTAGTTTGATGAATTGTAACTATAGCTTAAACACATTCGCTTTTAACATTAAAATGTATGTATGTGTATGTATGAATTTTGCCTCTTTTTTAACGTCCTACTTCTGGGCACGGACCTCCCTTCTTCGGGCCTTAAATACAAGGTGGATCAGGCCATGGTCCATCACGCTGGCCAAGTGCGGGTTGGCGGACTTCACCTGTCTTTTGAAAACTTGCTTGCTTATTCCCACAGACATGCAGGTTTCCTCATGATATTTTTACTGTAAGAGAAGTCGTGGTATGTTGGAAATGATTCGCACATGAAAATATTAGAGGTACGAGATTTGAACCCGCTTCAGTCGGTTTCTGAAGCCCGCTCGTTACCACTGGGCTACCACTCACTGCCTTACGTTAAAATAAGTATTATTATCTATTTTGACCTGAGTATAAGTAATTTATCTAATTGTTAATTTATTTTATCACTTAGGAGTAATAGACACACCTTTAATGTAGATCTCACCACGGCGACGATGCTTGGGAGCGTATATGATCCCAAGCCTCCTCTAGTCAGGTGGCTGGATATCTAAGTGAGCATCCACCAAATAAAGTAGCGAGTGCTAGATTACAATCATCAATCGCTTTAGGCAGTAATTAGCTTAAGAATAATTTGAATGTAGCAAGAGATCAGAGAAAAGGCGAGTGATGGCGAAGACAAAACGTTACACTGACTCCTGTCTTAATAATATCTACATTCTACACCCTCCTGTGTTAATATTAAAATTCCCATGAGCTTAAAGCGATATTAGACTATTTGTTTAAAAAGAAAATGTATACATGGACGAATTTAACGCAATACATATTTAGTAATTTTTCTATTTTCTACTATATAAATAGTGAACGATATGTTCGCAAATTGGACTATTTAAAAAAATCTATACACATACATATGTTTGATCACAAATAAAAAATTTAATGTACACGTGTGCAAAGACTGAAGGAGAAGCGTGCAATTGAATTGAGATTTATTTAATAAGTTTTAGTTTGTACTAAAAATGTTATAATGAATAGCAAATAATTTCGAATTATTCCAATTAATACGTAGACATTGCTAAGAGAGTAAACAAAACAAAATTTCGCAGTAATAAATTCAACAAAGCTTACAGTTGATCTAATGTTCGTGTGAATCAATTCATTGCAACCCCACTCTGATGTACGACTTATACAATACATACGTACGATGTATGGTCGAGCGAAACAACGTCCTTATAACATAGACCATAGGGTGTAAAGTGTTAAAAGGCAAATAACATTTATTAGAGCCTCTCTTAGTTAAGTTTCTGTTTCCATTATCATCTGCCTTTTTAAAGTTACAAGTATAGTAGGGGTGATATTAATTACCGTCACGTGGATTAGTTAAAGAAATTAATGGTATTTTTATAATTTAGATCAGAAGTATAATTAAATTGAAAATTAAAATAAAAACCGACACTATATAATAACGACCATCTTGGATTTGAAATTTTATCATAGTGTATAGTATTTTACTAGTCAAGCCCTTTCACTTGATGCCCATATTGAGGGAGTTGTGAAAAAAATATGTAATGAGCCATTTTATGGCGGCGGCCATCTTGGAGCGATTTTTATCAAACATAGCTAACTAATTCACATTTCAAACAAAAAAAAATCAAAATCCGTTCGTCCGTTCAGGAGCTATGATGCCACAGACATACACACACACAGACACGTCAAACTTATTTAAACACCCCGTCGTTTTTGCGTCGGGGGTTAAAAAGAACGAAGACTGTTTAATTAAGTTTAAAGATGTCTATATTGAACTACTGTACATTATTTTTTGGTCTATTTTACTTTTTATAGAAATAATTAAATAATACATATATATTATAATATAGATATTATTTGATTATACAATATTATTATTATTTTATTATTATATTATTACATAATTATGTAGTGAGGATAGTTTACGAATTATTATTGGTCGATAATTGTCGGAGGGCGACAATGGGTTATTAATTAGTATCTATAGGGGCTGGTTAATGAAACCTCGGAGCACTTAATTTAACGCACACGTTTATTTTACGTCCGCCACCATACAGGATCGTTAAGTAAGAAAGAATATTGCCAGTGACAAAAAAAAAATTATTATAATTGATTACAAAATTGTTGCCAGCTATTGTTAAAAATAATATTGCTAAAAATGTACATGTTGGAAATGCCAACATACTGCCTGTCTGAGAAAAAGATTTCTTAAAAATATTATACTTAACCATAGTGGCAAGAAGCAACAACCTTAAGAAAATTCTCATGAGTTGAAACTGACAAATACAAAATTAAATTTAAATAATAATTAAAGTACTTGTACAAAGCTTTTAGAACAGAATTAAACTTCTTAAATTAATGAGCTTTAAAGAAAAAAAAAATGTAAATTACGTATTACTATTATCAAAAGTAATATAAATGAAATTGGCAACCTTATTCTTAAGGACTGCTAAAGAATGTAATGAAGCATTTACATTAAGTATATAATTAATAAACTTTAAACTTTATTACTTAAATCTAAACAATGTTAACCATATTATAACAATCAAATAAACACAATTACAAAGCTAATACTTAACTTATTTGTTATTGTAAAAAAAAAACAATAATAATTGGTGATACAAAGTGATGTAGTATGATGCTACATACAATAATAAAACTTATTCTAAGTACTATCTATAGGTAAAACACAAACTTTGACAATTGATCGTTTATGGGTGTGACCATTTGCAGTTTTAACCTCAACAACTCTAACCTTATCATCTGTACCAGGGAAAACTTTGGTAATCCTGGCCATAGGCCAACACATAGGGGGAGTGTTATCCTCTTTAAGTATAACTATTGAACCTACTTTTACATTAGGATAAGCATTTCTCCACTTTTGACGTGTTTGTAAAATATTTAAATAGTGCTTACTCCAGACCTTCCAAAATGAATTTTTTATATTACTACATACTTTCCAAAATTTTAAATTATTTCTAATAGGTACATCTGGTTCTGGATAAGTATTAAGTGCAGAGCCTATGAGAAAATGTCCAGGTGTAAGACAAGAAAAATCATTTACGTCGTTAGATAATGGTATAAGTGGTCTACTATTTAATATGGACTCTATTTGACATAATACAGTATTTAATTCCTCATAAGTGAGCAAACTCTTCTGAACAACTCGCTTCAAGTGGAATTTCATACTTTTTACTCCAGCTTCAGCTAGCCCTGCAAAAATGGGTGAATAACAAGGAAGAAACTTAAAGTTTATACCATTTTGTGCTGAAAAGTTATGAATTTCCATTTGATGCGATTTGGAATTTTGCAATTTATACAATTCATTCAACTGGCTACTTGCACACTTGAAGGTTGACGCATTATCACTATAGATATCGGTGGGTAGACCCCTACGTGATATAAACCTTTTTAAACAACCCAAAAAGGTTTCAGTTTTGAGATCAGAAGCTAACTCTAAATGTATTGCTTTGGTTACAAAACATACAAAGATACATACATAAGCCTTTGTTTCTAAAGCTTTTCTTATTCTTGATTGTTTAATCAAAATTGGTCCAGCAAAATCTAAACCTATTTTTTGAAAAGGCCTACATGCATTTACCCTATCAGGTGGCAGATTGCCCATCAGTTGCTTAGACGTATCAGCTTTTAATTTAAAACAAATGATACACTTATGTATTACTTTTTTAACTTGTTGTATACCATTTACTATCCAAAACCTTTGGTTTATTGCTGACAGAACGAGTCTTTGCCCTGCATGGAGATGCCTCTCATGCTCTCTCTGAATAATTAATTTTGTAATGCGAGAATCTCCAGGTAAGATTATGGGGTGTTTTTGAAAATAAGGAATGCTGGCGTTCTCCAAACGACCGCCGACCCTGACTAGACCTCTGTCATCAATAAATGGGTGCAATGGTTTTAAATTGCCCTTTACAATTTTATTTTTACATTTTAAACTATGAATATCATCTTTCATGTATTTTTGCTGCTCATATTTTACAATCATTAACAATGAATTATTTAATTCCTTACTAGAAATAAATTGTAACTTATTTTTCATACCCTTAGTACTAGCATTCTGAACAAAACGCAAAACATATGCTAATATACGTTGCATTTTATTAATGTTGGAATATTTATCAAGAAAGTCTAAACATAGTAATTGTTCATTAGAAGTTGTGCAGACCATAGCACAAGAAAATGCAGAGCCAGACTTGACCTCAGGTAGATCATCAGGAATAGGTAAATTAATTAAGTCACCAGCCTTATATTCACTATCATAAAGAATACCTGCACCTTTCCACCATAATGGATGATCTACCAACTCATGAGGTAGAATACCTCTGCTCAGGCAGTCTGCTGGCATGTCTGCTGAATTAAAATGTATCAAAGTAGAAAACTAATAACTAATATATTATTATCAAAGTTCATCCTTTACAGTAGATGTGTATTAATATAGTCTGTTACCTGCAAGGTATTTAATCTCTTCATATAGTAATAATTTATTGCCATAGTTTTTAGTTTATCAAGTAGTTGCGGTATTCTCGTGATAAGAAGCAAGTCGTTCGTGTATTAATTTATGTGAAACAAGGTAGTTGGAGTTAACAGTGCTATTATATCTCATATTTTAAGTAAGTTATTTGACATACTCAAAGTTTACCCTAGTCTTTCATTTCCCTTGCAATTAAAACATATAAAACTAATTAAAACCATTGGTTTTACACTCGCGTTTACTAGGATCGTTTACTAAGTAAATAGTTCATTCGAAAATTCGGGTACGAGAATCGTGTTTCATTTAGACTTTGCAAATGTAATTAAGGGCTTAATTTACGATCTGTTATGTACGTAAATTCTAAATATCTTTCAATTCATGTGCAGCCAAGGAAATAAGAGCAGGCTTTTCCCGTCGTAGGGTTGACCGACCACCGAATACAATAAGCGAACTCTGTAGACTGTCGTGAATATGATCTTGCGAGCCGCGAGGTTTACTCACAGTTATTCTCAAGTTAGGTAACTTGAGTTTATTCAGCGTAGACTTTATTTAATGAAATTAGTATTTGTATGAATGCCCTAAAAAGAAATTAATGTATCTGCCAAAATAAAGTATAACGTCCTCCTGATCGATTTATTGTTTTTGCGGTTATTTTTATTAGCCAACTACCAAAAATAGGAGGTTCTATGTTCGCCTGTATGTATTTTTTTTGCATGATCGATTTCGCTGCTTTTAACTACATTCTGTTATGATAGGTCCCGAGGTGGTTCCATATATTCTTTTGACATAGTTTTCCGTTTTTGAGAAAATCAGGAAAACCACGCAACTTGAAGTATATTCTAATCCGTCTTTTTTACCTAACGGTTATATCGACTTGAAACTTTGTAAATGTTTGTATTTCAGATAATAGTATAATTTGAAAGCATCGAGCTGATCTGATGATGAGGTTCCGGGATAGTGGAATTCTTCAACAGTACCAGTAAATACCTTGAGTTTGGGCTTATTTGGCTTTATTTAAAAAGCTCAATACGTTGGAATTGGATTTCAGAGAGTAATTTTTAGTGTTACCAATAAAAGAAAGATTTCCAGTGTTTTAGTCTTCATAAAAAATTGGGATTAAAGTAATTTAAATGGCTGCAGAGAATATTTTATTAAAATAGTTTTAAAGTTATAACTAAAAGGCATTTTCTTCTTCGAAAGCTACGCGAGGATAAAATGTGAAGCTAGATATAAAAATAACAATCAAGAAAGCTTGGAATATTACAAATAGCTAATTGAGCTTAACAACAAGTTATTTATAGTTTATCGACAGATATTTCTTTATTTTCATATTAGCTTACTATTTTCATAACCTAAATTCTAACAGGTTAAAAAGAGCGCAAGACTAGCCACGCATACGCATGGAGGACTTTCCTAAGCCTCGACAATATTTAGGCACAGTGCCCTGAATTAAGCATCGACGAGAATTAATTTCCCTTCATATAACTTAATTAGAATAATAATGTATTCCGGCTTTTTGAAGGATTTCACTAGGAGACGTTTGAGTAAAGTTTCTTATGTAATAAATTAATATAACGCTTTGGAAAATGTACGTATCAAATATTACGTTTACAAACTTTCACTATACATACCTACTCGTAAATTATAATTTTATAACTATTTTAGTATGTAGTATTATGTATATAATTTCTGTTTTCCTGAATTTGGGATAGATTTTGCTTGGTCTCATAGTATCAGTTTTTATATCATTATAACAGTACGTATGTAAACGAAACAACCGTGTGAGTTACAAATATTAAACTTCTGCTTTTAATTCTGTAAATCTTGTCCCTTTTAAAATATCAATATTAAAAAGTAAAAAGGTTTCTGTTCTAAATTAATACTTATTTAAATTAAAATATAAGTCACAATACATCACAATCCATACTAGCGATCGCCGCGTGGTTAAAAATCAACCATCATTCATTAAGTTATATGTATATTTATTGTCTTGCGTATATTACAATAATAATTTATTCTCAATTTGACCACCAGACTTTAACAATAAACAAAAGAGTATATATACGTGTATGTCACTATGTGTGTCAAATACATAGTGTGTGTAATGTTTTTTTTATTGATTTAATGTATTTTTTATGCATAATTTAAAAAAAATATTAGCATTATGCAATCCTTCTCTATATAAACTATAAGTGTGGGAAATTTCATGCTCCTCCGTCCTCGCAATATTCGTAAAAAGGGGTACAAAGTTTATGCTTCACGTATTAATATATAGATTATAAAACAAGCAATATCATGTTTCACATAAATATTTTAAGTCAAACGCTATAAAAACTTGCAATAATTACATTCATTAATTTAAACTATGTAAAAATAACCTTGCAGTATATGAATATAACCTAACAAAGCTAATAGCATCTCCATAATTACAAACACAGGTTGTTATTAAATAACGTTTCTTAGCGACAAAATAAACAGATTACCTTGACGTGTAAATAGCTATCGCCGTGTTAACGGTGCTTAATGGAAGCTTTACGAGCCATACATGGCAGGGCTCGTTTACATTGCGATCATTCGATTTTATAGATCCTAATATTATATGTTTAAATAAATTTATAGTTTTTATTAAAACGTTCGGCTAAAATGATAGAACATATTATATCAAACTAGTGACCAATTAATTTTTAAGCCGATAAATTCAGGCATAACTAACTAAAAGAATATTGTTGCTTAAATACTGGCAATATTTATTCTCATAATAATAAGCTTATTAAAACGTTATACTTTCTTATATTTACGCGAATATTTGATAATTTAAATAAAACTATCTTTTCGGATTATTTCGCGAAAATATTTTGATTTTTGGTTCCCGACGTTTTGAATGCTTTACAGCAATCATAGTCACGAGACAGACTCGATCTCTGAAATTCCGAAAAGATAGATTTATCTAATCGTAACGTGCTTAAAAATTTTATAAGTTCTCTTTCTTGTTTCATTTATTACATTTTTAGATCACAATTATTGAATTGCAGCCAATTCATCACTGAGTAGTAATTACTACGGGGTAGCATTGACATTTGACATCTAGTTTAGTATGTACAAAGAGAGCGTAACAAAGTGTTTTCAGTTAAAATTTTTGTTGTGTATAAATAACTGTGATAATATGTTTTACATTTCAAATATATTTTATACTAGCGACTCACTCTTGCTCCGCCCGTTTGTCCCTAGTTACGCTTTAACGGCTAGCATAGATTACTTAGAGATGAGATATTTTCCAGTAGTAAAAAATATCCTATATGTTGACCCGGATAACCAGCTATAATCATACCTTTCATCAAAATCTATCCAGTGGTTTTCTAGTGATGCGTACCCAGACAGACAGACAAACAATCTAAATATTATAGATTCAGCCTCCGTCTCGATAGTAATGACTATTTTAATAAGATTTTCCAAAAAATATTTAATGTACAGATTCGATTCAGAAATTTATTATATGTATAAATTTGAAATACGACAAGAATGTAAAAACGAATATAGCCTCTAATAGGTCTTTGCTTTATAAAATAAATTTTATAGTACAATAATAATTCAAACGAATAGCCATACTATACACTGACAAGAACGTTTAACGTGCAACATTTTGTTGATGTACGTAGTTAACAATGTTGACTGGACGCCATTCAGTTTTCTTATAACAATGCACTGACATGTTTTGGGTCTGCCAGTTAGTCTGTTTAGGTAAATTGTTTTTACAGTAATTTGCTGTTTTAGCGTATAGTAATTGTTTCTCTTTGGCACTTAAATTACTTATATGAAAGTAAAACAGTTTTATGTACTATAAATAATACTAGAAAACGATGGAGTTTAGACAAGACATAATCCTACAGTCGTTGTAGAAAAGAATTTTTAAAAGTTATATTAAAATCATAAGTTCGTAGAATTAAATATATTCTTATATGCTTTTCATACAATACGTTTGGTTTTACTTGTTGTGCCAGCGGTCGCCGGTTCAAGTCCCTCTGGGGGTATTCATTTGTGTGATGAGCACGAATGTTTGTACTCCAGTCATGGGTGTTTATATTTATAATATGTATGTACTTAAAGTTATGTAAGTATGTGTAGTGTATCTCATATCCATATCACAAGCCTCTTAGCTTACCATGGATCTAGATGGTGCTGCGTGTTAATGTCCCAACATATACATTTATTTATTTAGACTTATATATATTTCAGCGATTGAAAGATTATGTTTTCTACAGACTTCAGTAATAGGAATGTTTACTTTCTTGAAGGAAATTCAGTATTATAAAGTAATAATTGAAGATTAGTCAAAAGAAAATTTTGACTATTAAACTTATAAATTAATAGACTTAAAAGTTGCAAACTCTATTATGTTATTATCAGATGTACTCAAATATTTTTTTTTCATTGATAAAATATAACATTTTTTGTAGTAGGTACATACGCCATTAATTTGACAAGTTTGGAAAGAGAATGCCCCATGGGAACTGAAAAGAAATTCAGTGGCACTTTTGATCTTATTAGTATAGAAACATCATAAATTTTTTATACCTTTTTTAAATAGCCTAAAGGCGAACACAATTTTATTATTATCTTCAATAAATGTTGCTTCTTTTATATTGAATTTAGACTTGAAATCATATACAAATTCAATCAACTTATACCAAAACAATAAATAAAATTTGAAAAACTACTTTTATAAGAGAATATCATAGAATTTTATTATTATAAAGAGTTAAAATAAATATTTTCCGAATAACAAATTTTCAAATAAAAGTTAGATGAATTATTCTTAAATTTTATTTATACATATAATAAAATCGTAAATAAGTCGAATCTGTACATTAAATATTTTTTGGAAAATCTTATTGAAATAAACTTTATTATCGATACAGAGGCCAAATCTAAAGTTTTTAGAATTTTTGTCGTCTGTCTGTCTGTCTGTCTGTCTGTTACCGCATCACGGAAAAACCACTGGAGGGATTTTAATGAAATTGTGTATGATGGTAGATGGTTTATGGTTATATTGGTCAACATATAAAATATTTTTTTGCGGGAAAATATCTCATCTGTGAGATATTTATACTAAACGTTAAAACGTAAGTAGGGACGAACCCGAGCAGAGCGAGGGTGAGTCACTAGTTGAAAATATAAATGCTTTTGCTATATAATATAATTTCAGTTACTTAATTGTATTATGGTCATTAGTAGGCTAATGCGATAGAGGTCACATAGGTGATTTAGTTAACTACGATAAACGATGCATAAATTGTCATAATAAATACGCGTGTCTATCAACGTCTTATTATTAAAAAAAAGAAAATATTATATACAACGTTGTACATAATATATCTATATATCTATATTTATCTATATAGAGAAGGAGTGCAGAATGCTAATATTTTTTTTTAAATTATGCATAAAAAATACATTAAATCAATAAAAAAAAACATTACACACACTACCATGTATTTAACACACACGCATATATACTCTTCTGTTTATTGTTAGTCTGTGGACAAATTGAGAATAGATTAATATTGTAATATACGCAAGACAATAAATATATATAACTTAATGGATGATGGTTGATTTTCAACCACGTGGCGATCACTAGTAGTTATAAAAAAGTAAAAAGTTTCATTATAAATTATAAATTATTTAAATTGCAAAACCCACTTAGATACATGGGGAATGTAAACAAAAAGTCAACTAAATTATAAAATACGAATTCACACCCGCTATAATATGCAAAATGTAAATAGACACTGTTGGAAACAAACTTTCGGATCTGGTTTTCACCAAAAGCAAACAGAGGGTACCCTGTCGACCACTTTAATTGAGCTAGACCATCTAGACCGGTCGTTACAGTCCGTATCAAATACGAGGGAGGCTGGGTTCTGTTATTCCTGGTTTCGAATATTCAAACTTTATAATTGGTCATAACCCCCCCCAATATGTAGCCCTTCCTACGGGAGCGAGTAATTAACCCCTCAATTGTACTTGTCACTTCATGTGACAATAACCAGCAACTAATTTACGAGACTGGAATATTTTAATCATTAAACTAAAGTAATTACAGTGCTAACAACAGTGATAGAGTATACGTACTGGAAATCGAGTGAAGTTCATTGGGATTTCATGTCTTAGAGATTCTTTGTTCTATAAAACTTCCATATTTTTACAAAAAAAAAAAAAACGCGCGGAAACCTGGTTGACTTTAGAACGAAATTAGTGTTATGAAAAACATATTGTGTACTCTGCCAACTCTCATTTGGCCAGCATATACTATTACTGTTATGGAAGATGATTTATACAATTATAAATACTCACGTACCTACTATTTATTATATGTACCCATATAAAATAACTTGTGTGAAGAATAAGTAGGTTCTAATGTATATTATTCGCTAAGTTTTTGCTTATCTAATAAATAGATGACTTATATTTTGTGCAAATTTTAGTATGCTAAGGATACATAATAAAATATACCTCATAACTTTAAAAAATCTATATAAATAAAAATCAATCACCGAAATGTATGTACGCGCATAGCTTCCGATCGACTGCACCAAATTCGATAATTCTCTTTTTTTGTGGTTGTTATTGTCAGGACAAGTTTTGTATAAAAGAAAATTAAAACAAAAAAAATTTAGTAAAATAAGTTTTTTTTAATCTCATAATATGAAAAGTGAGCGAGTGAAATAGTTTTTATCCCGGAAATCGTCCCTTAAGGGGGTGAGAATAGGGATGAAAGTTTGTATGGGGAAGCAAGCTAGGGACGAACCCAAGCGAAGCGAGGGTGCGTCGCTAGGATATCTATATATACATAAAATGCTTTGTCCTGACTGACTGACTGATCGATCAACGCACAGCCTAAACCGCTGGTCGTAGAAACGTGAAATTTGGAGGACATATTCCTTATACAATGTAGGCATCCGCTAAGAAAGGATTTTTCGAAATTCACCCCCTAAGGGGGTAAAATAGGGGATTAAAGATTGTATGAAACTCTGTCATTCTTATATATATGTATTAGATTTTTTCGAAATTAATCCCTTTAAAGGGTAAAATGGGATGATAAAGTTTATATGGGCAAACAATTATTTATGATCAGAATTACTTGAAAATTGGTATTAATGCTCTTCAATACAATTAAATAAATACGTGTTTTAGCATTTTTCGTAATTCATTCCATAAGGGGGTAAAATAAGGGTTTAAAGTTTGTATGAAATTCTGTAGTTAATGCACGGAAAGTGGTATTTGCCGTTGAAATGAAAAATAAAATAATACAAATATCATTTTTTTTTCGAAATTCATCCCTTTAAAGGGTAAAAAGGGGTAGTGCTGTTTATATGAGAAAAAAATTGTTTATGATCAAAATTACTTGAAACTTGGTATTAATGCTCTTCAATACAATTAAATAAACATGTATTTTGTTTTTTTTTTTAATTAAGTCCCTAAGTGGGTAAAGCTGAGCGGTGAAAATGGAGTTGTTGAATATATTTAAAAGAACTGAATGTACACTTACTGTGTGGATATAAAAGGGTATAAAATAGAGAACGGAGATTATTCCAAACCCAAAGGGAAATTATGTATAATATCTCGGCTGGCCACAGCAGTGACAATTATAATAGACCTAGAGCGTGAGAGAGAAAACCTAGCTAGAGAGCATCCTGTTAATTATATCTTCCTTCTGAAGGTTGGCACAACTGTAATGAAAAAGTCACCTAAGCTATGTAACGGAAAAAAAGAAATATTAAAACTTACACGAACTTATTTTTGCAAATAATAAAGTATGTATTGCGAAAAAGTTTATTTTTTTCGTAGTTTGATCGCGGGCGAAGCCGCGGGTTCTGCTAGTAAATAAATAAAATTGGACAGTTTTCAGTCTCTCATTCTGCGGCGAATCAAATGCCTCACTCAGTCGCATTACAAGACTTTAATTTATATATGGCTAGTAGCTATATTTACTTATTAAGAAACTAATCAGTGAAATTTTTTGTCTACAATAATATTATAAATAAATAAAAAAAAATTAATAAATAAATAAAGACGTAAAGTTTGTAGGATCCTGATTCAAACATCACATAAAAGTTATTCAAAAAATAAATTATATCAGTCAATAGAATTAATGTAGGCGGCAACGTAATTATTATTATTTAATGAAAAAATGGTATCATAGATTGGTATAGCTATGTCTATATAATAACATTGTTAATATTATTAAAATAAAATCACAATATATTAATATAGTATATTTTATATGGATAGAACTTATAATGCTACATTCCAAAGTCAAACACTTATTTATATTAATTATATAATGATTACGACAGTAATAAATTATTCTCTATAGTGATACTTATAAGTTATCTGTACATTTGTGTAAACTAAAATGTATGTATGGTTGTGTCCTATTACCACGGTACCTACTTCATCCTTAACATTCAAATTGTGATGCAGATCTGCAAGGGGTCTTTTGTCTTGGGTCTTAATTAATTCCCTTACGTCTACAAGTTGGACTGTTCACGTATGTCACAAAGAGACGTAGCGGCCTGAGGCGGCGTAATGAATGGCCTTTAATTTGCCTATTCAGACGTGTCACTCGTCGGGTAATTGAAGTGGTGGGAAGCTAGGTGTATTATTTGAGTTTAATGTATTTAAAAATATAAGATAATGGTAAAATACTTAAGATACTGCCACTAAAACATGATGTCATGATAATAAGAATTAAAACTGAAGAAGAATAGAATTTTAAATTATGTAATAACTTGCAATTTCCCATGGCGCCAACCGCATATTTGAATTGTATCACTATATCTATATAAATTATAGCCTATCTGTTACTCCGATACTATATTACTGTAAAATTTTAGCAAAATTCGTTTAATACTTTTTGCGTGAAACAGTAACATACATACAAAAATTAATACATCCATCCGCGTAAAATTTTCCCTATACCTAATATTAAGAGGATTAAACTTTCTTGAATTATTGAACAGATGGATTTTAAGCAATCACTTGATGTGTCAGTGGAAATAAGTTTAGGTACATTTCGTATACAAATTGCCTCGACAGAATAAAATGTTACCAATTTAAAATATTTATACTTAAGATACTAGTGGCGTGACCATTGACTATAAAATATAACGAGGCATCCCTTTGCATATTTTGTATCTTTGAAGACAAAATGTTTATTATTTTTTTTATTTATCATGGCAATTATACATTTTCTTACTGCAAAAAGTTCTACCTTTTAAAATGCTTCAAACCTGAAAGAAACTAGTTAAAGAAATTTAACGAATCTATAAATATTCTATATGCTTGGGTTTGCCTGGGATTTTTCTGGGATAAAAAGTAGCCTATATGTTATTCTGATGTATAAGCTATATTATTATTGTAAAGTTTCATCAAAATCCATTCAGTAGTTTTTGTGTGAAAGAATAACAACCAGTCATACATCTATAAATACAGACATTAATACAACCACACATCCTCACAAACTTTCGTATTTATAATATTAGTAGGATTTTTTAATATAAAATTATATGCTAAAATCTTTATCAAATATTGAAACGGCGGTAACATCTCGCGTATGATTTCATTTTTGTTATGATTTCACAAGTGAAAACGGCGGAAGCGTCTGTAAATAAAACATACGATAAAGCTAAAGCGAAGAAAGTATTTGAATACAGTGAATTAGAACAAAGGAAATTCTAAAGGAAATTTCCACGTCTCTATACATATACATATATAATAATACATATGTAATGTAGGTGTATAATTCAATATAAGTATTTCAAAAAGTCTTATAAATTACCAAAACATTGTATCATTCTCGTTTCATATTAACGAATGAACATTTATTTGACTGAACCACTTAGCTTCTACGTCACTATGTAATAGCACTAACTAACACTGAAAATAAAATATGAATTTCTTTCTAACCAGCAAAAAGCTTTTAACGTTATATGAAACAATATTTCTGACAAATTGTACTCTTAGTTCCATTTTACCCAAAGTTGCTAACATCTTAATATTAAAGTATCTAAAATAAGGCTGCTTTACAGGTACATACTAAAATTAGTCTACTCTATTAGTCTGTCTGATACCTTTTCACGTAAAAACCACTGTACAGATCTCGATGATGTTTAAGGACATAATTTGCGTCATAAGAACAAACATAGGTACTTTTCAATCTCGTTTCGCTTATAATGCGAGCGAAGCCGAGGACAAAAACTAGTTTTATAAGCTAGCTTTTTATCTAATATTTTTACCCGACTTACTCGACTTACTTTTTTACCCGACTGTAAGGAAAGGATTATGTTTTTCGCGTCATCTTTGTATGTTTTTTGTAATATTCTTTATTCCCTGATATCTTACAAACCACTCGATGGATTTCTTTAATTAAGGTATCGTTAGAGTCGTCTCATTAATCTAAGTGTTCTTAGATAGTGGACATAAAAAAAATATGGGGGCTGCTAGATTCCATAATGTGAAAAAGAATAAAATGAAAATCGACGAACTATGTTAAGTGGGGTATCGTTGAATAGGTATTTAAAAATCATTTTTAAGTTTCTTTCATCATTTTTCATTTTAAATAACAGTGTACGATATATAATGATTTAAAGTTGGTTAACAACCATTCTCGCTAATTTTCCTACTTAAAAATACTTAAAAAGCTGTGAATAAATAAATATTTTATAAACTGCATATAAGTTAACTAAAAAGATGAAAACAAGTTCACGATGGAATATAGTATTATGCAGTCGGAGACATACATACGAGTGTGTACGTCTCGCGGCAAGGATGAAACGTGTATGTCTCCGACTGCATAATACTATATTCCTTCATGAACTTGTTTTCATCTTTTTAGTTAGCTTTTATGCAGTCGGGTTTTTTATTTTTATAATATATTTATTTATTTACATACTATATTGTGTAGTGGTGACATAGTGATAGTTGCCGGTTGAATAATAACATCTACACGAAGAGAACCGTGAGTCAGTATTCGATATATTAGAAAATTTCACAAAACACTTTACCGACAAATTCATATTAGTCTATTTAGATTCTTAAACAGATTAGGGCGAGTTTCCTTGTTTTCCGAATAGTCTACGCTAATTTAAGACTTGTATCTCAAATTCTTGACAGTTTGACGCTAGCGTAGCGTGTTTGTCTAAACTTTTGCAAGGATATTGGCGTGATGGAATTGGCCTAGCTAAGCTTTTCATCACCTTCAAACTATATTGTATAAAGTTTGCGATGTTACTTTATAACTGTATTAAAATAACTATATGTATGTAATGTAAGAGTAACTAAGTTATAAATTTAAGATTTTTTATGCGAAATATGTTTAGGATATATTCAAAGTAAAAGCGATATTTTTTAGTTAAAGCGGACCTTTTTAATTTATTCTATTCATGTACACTACTCGATATCAAATATCGTTTTGTCAATAATATTTTTTTAATTCTGATTCTGATATTTCATTTGAAAATACGTAAAGTTCTCCTGTATCTGTACTGTGCATTTAGTAGTAATATTTGTGAAAAAATAACATACACAATCTAAGTTCCAAGAGATCTGTTCAATTTAGGTAAATGAGATTATTGTTTATTATATATATATATATATATCTTTTTTATCTTTGGAGAGAGACAAATTTCAATTTGACATAATAAACGACAAGTTGAACTGCTCATTTGAACCTTCTACGTTCTTACGGTGATCTGCATAGTTCGTAAGTTAAGACGTGACGTGACGCGAATCTACCACGAACTAGACCACAAAAATTCAAAAACAGCCGGACTTAGAAAATTGATAGTATCACACGTGTTCTACGATTGATAGTGACATACTGAGAGCACTTCAAGCTTTCAGTCTTTCGCCTACAGAGATAGTGTCAAATTGCCGTATAGTCAGACTATACAGTGGGAGGAGGAGTGGGCCAAAACACCGTATTTTATAATGCATCTATGTTAAAATATATCAATTGTATCATAATTGTGATTAATGGGCCGCGGAGGCTGAAAATTAGTCAAAAATTATTGCTATTAGTCCTTTAAAAATTTTTTTTTTATACCTGCATTAATAACTTATTTCATATGTAACTTTAGTGACATGAATATTATTCTAACCTAAAATTTTACTTATTAACCTTTCTAGTCATTTTAGGTTCCATTTGTTAACCCTAGCTAGACTGGGGTCCGCGTGACCATTCTAAAATTTCCTTGCACGAAAGCTCTTTGCAGTTGACAGTAGGGTGGGGTGGGAATGTTACCGTTCACATTTGTTGTAACCCCGAATTAAACTTTTCAACTCTGTTTTGACTAGTTCGCAAGTAATTTGCGCGTAATAACAAAATGACCCTTCTCTTATTAGCAAAATTATTATACATTGAGGGTAAAAGTCTTTTGTACAGTCATTTACACTTGATATCTATTCTAATATTATAAAGAGGAAAAATGTGTTTTTTTGTTTGTTTGTTTGTGTCGAATAGGCTCCGAAACTACTGAACCAATTTAGATAAAATTTAGTAAGAAGATAGTTTGAGATCCTGGAAAGGACATAACATAGTTTTTATCCCGGAAATCATCCCTTAAGGGGGTGAAATGGGGGTGAAAGTTTGTTTTGGGAAGCAACCTAGGGACGAACGCGAATGAAGCGAATTAAAACCAGCTTATACAATATATTTTATTATACTTCTTTACCTATTTTAAGAGGATGAATTGCGAAAATTTATACCTAACTTACCGGCAACTTAAGAAATAAATAGGAGTACACTAGCTATTACAATTTCAGCCCATCTGATTGAGTGATTTGGGTTAATCAATTAAGGATATAATATGTAACTAAATAAATATAAACTTTATGAATATAACCGTAAAAATATATAGTGATAATAACTAAGCAAATGTAAGACGGAACAGTATTAAAATACGTATAATATATTAAATATTAATATAGCTTCTAAATAAGTAAGATATTACTTGAACTGTTTCATGTATAAAATTTTCTACTAATCCGTAGTAGTAGTCATAAAATGTAAATATAATTCTATAATCCAAGATATATTTTCTTGATAAGGCAATATAAATTTCAAGCATAAATTTTAAACCATCAAAAGTAACAGTAAATAGTAAAGTAAATTTATTTTTAGTGACGTTTACACGGAAAATGGGCTCAATTAATTACGAAGGAATAAAGCCTACGTAGGTAAGTATGGTAGATGGTAATTAGACAGAACTAAAATAACAACGAGGGCAAATGTAGACGCAGACTTAATGTAAAACAGTCGGAGATTCGAATATCATTATTATTTTTAAAGTATATTGATAAATTTAAACGGTTATAAACGGTTGGTCGGCGTAGCGTTCAGAGTAATAGAGTAGCCTGTTCGAATCCCACTCAGAGCAAATACAGCAGCTAGGTCAGTTAATTTTTAAAATTTTGAATTTATGTTATTATTGTGTGAATTCAATACAAGGCACCTTAGGTTTTATAGGATAAAATACTAATATGTTTTCCCCTAGTTTCGGTAAATTTCCAAATATGACGGTGTACTCTTTTCTGCGAGTTAAATATCGAATTATCAAGGATGCAAACTTAAAGTAATCATAAATAAAATCGATTCAATATATAAATAAAATTATCGCAAAGTATAAGTGAGGTGAAATAGTTAAAGCTTTTTTAAGTTTAATAAATAATAATTAATGAATGCATGTGTAATGGACATAATTAATGTCTTATGTTAGTTTTACGCTCAAGCCTACTGGAACTGTTAAAAACTATTAATATTTCGACGGGTTTGCGTTTACATTTATCAGTAGCATTACGACTTACACTTTAGTACTTGACGTATGAAGTGTTCGTGTTGATAGCATTGTTCTTGATAAATAAAATAAAAGAGCTAAAGTTCAAGGAAATTGTAACGGTTTAGCAATTTTGTACAATTTATTTTAGAATAATAAAATATAAAGAATAGTATGACTTTTTGGATAGAATTTTGAGTAATAAATTTTAATAAAAATATTTTTTTTATTATGTATTGTTATAGCGGCAATAGAAATACACACTGTGTGAAAATTTCAACTCTCTGCCTATTACGGTTCATGAAATAAGGCCGCTGATAGACAGATAGACAGATAGGAAGGACAGCGGAGGTTTAGTAATAGGGTTCCGTTGGCACTCTTCGGGTACGGAACCCTAAAAACTATTGATTATTTTATTTTATTTTTAAAATAATATTTATGATATTTTTATTGCACTTAAAATACATAGAAATTACATTGGAGAGACAACGTCAGAGAAGCATCATCACGTGGAATAGAAGAGTGCAAGAGATTACGTGAGGAGTGATATAAAATTAAAATAAATTATATAAATGAATATAGAAATAAAAAGGTGTAATAAAAAAGTGCATACACACATACATACACAGATTTTCAAATTTGCAATATTGAATAGTTTCAAAAAAATTTGGCTTATCGCAAGCAATCTAGATCATGTAGTAAAATGTACATGGATTTAACTGTAGAACTTCTAATTGCCTTGTCCAAAATCATATTACAGCTTTCAACCCTTCCAACGAGGGTGTCATATTTTGATACATATAATGTTGTAGTAGTACTTCTCAGAATATTACTGAACAGTGCAGTTAATTAAGGCGCAGCAAAGCCGGCGGGCCGCAGGCGAAATGGGAAATAGCTAATTATGAACTTGCGTAGTAGCTTAAACCTAGTAGAAGTGCGTGCAAAGTACAGTGTTATAGCGGTTATAATGATTATTATATATTTTTTTTATCAAAAATGGAAAATTTTGAATACGGGTTCTAAGTTTTTTTTATAAATAAGTTAGACAACAATACGTGTATAAAGGAAACATTTTTCGTTAAGTAACTTGGTGCAACAATAAATATACATATATAACGGTGCACGCCATTTAATCGGGTTAAGATTTACTAATAATTGATACTTGGTTTCAACCTGTAAAATGTTTATAGTTTGATTATTAATAGATTTGGAAATATTGGAAATTTTGCAGGATGGTACCTTTTAATCCCGGTTAATATTTTAGACGCTTTTCATCGCGGAAAATTAAAGAGTTGCCGTGGGATAATTAAAAAACTGTAGTAAGTTATACAGCTTAGTACACAAAAACTACTGATTGAATTTTAATGAAACTAGAATAGTATAATACATACATCAGAATAAAAAATAGGATACTTTTTATCCTGGAAAAATGTACGGTTCCCGTGGGATAGATTTGTTTTTGTTTGTCTAGAGGCGAACCCGAGCGAAGCGACTTTGCAAGCAATCTGTAGCCATTGCAGTGAGGGCTTGTAGAACTAAATACAGGTTAGTACAAGATTATTTTCATACTTTAATAGATTTCTTATTACTGTACAATGTGCACACTGTAACATTGTATTTTCATTAACTGTACGACAAACATGTTGCGACGTAAGTATCGCTTCTGCTTATAACTTTTTACAAAGCAAACATTTTAGCTTTACGGCTATAATATGTAAAACTAAAATAATTCTGATATTAAGCTGAAAAGAACAGATACTACACTTTGATCAATTATCCGAAATGAAGCGGAAAGAAAAATGTTTTTGTTAAGATTTAATATAAAATTAGACATAGGAGCTTTTTAGCATTCTAGCCTATCCTGTCTCGGAACAGTCAAGAGACAAGAATGGTGTATAAAGTAGTACAAGTCGGATTAAGACCTAGAAATACTTAATTTTTGTTATTTTAAGGTTGATTGTATGTTGCATTAATTATTTTTAGTTATACCTACAGGGGTGGTATGATCACTTTGTGACCAATCCCTTTTAAAATAAAGATTAAAAAAAAATCTATTTAAAAATACATTCGCAACTCAAATAACAAACCTTCGTAGAAATAGTAAAGATTTTATAAATTCCATATATCATGAATTTTGTAAAGTTAGGCTGTTAGAATATTTTGTTTCTTAAATTCTGCTCTATTGCACTTAAGAATGAGTCATAATGAAAATTTAAGATTTTCACACAAATTGTTGTTGAAAAAAAGTATTTTCAAGTCCAGTGATCAATTTATTATACATTTATGTATCAAAATTAAATTTGATTAAAAGCAGCCATTTAAATAAGGTTTTAATTAAAATACAATTATTAAATTTCATTCTTCTCTTGAAGTTAACTCCTTTATGTTGTTTATTCAGAAAATAAATCTTTATTATTACAAATATTTATTCCAGTCTAATAGCCAAAGTTTTCCAATTATTTGAACTATTTATTCAATATTCCTTTAGATTTGTTGAAAAGTGTTTAAAGTGTTTGAAATCTTTCGTTTACTTATAAAAAGTAAATAAGTGTATATTTTTAGTTAGACGACGACGACGACGACTAAGGCGAGTTGTTTGCCTTGTTTTGTTGTTGTTAGCACTTAAAGAAATAAAAGTGACTGAACATGAATTATAATTTTTTTAAGTGTTAAAAATGTTTTTGTGCATTATACATTTTCTTCTATTAATTTAAAAAGCATTGCAATATGTTATTCATTGATGAATTTGTTAGAATCTATATGGATAAATAAAATTGAAGTGTCTGTTTGTAATGTCAAAATAACAGCTTTATACTAAATGCATATGGAATTATTTAAGGTACTTATAAGAAAAACACAATTTTTAAAATTTTTGTGCGTCAGTCTGTCTGTTTCTTCCGGCTAATCTCTGAAACGGCTGGACTAATTTTAACGGGACTTTCACTGGCAGATAGCTGATATTATAAAGAGTAACTTAGGTTACTTTTATTTTAGAAAAAGAATTAGGGTTTCGTTAAAAAAAACTTGAAACGTACCTAGGGACGCACACGGGCGAAGCGAAGGTAAGTCGTTAGTAGATCATAAATATCATATCGGTAATAGAACTCTGTCAAGCCTGAGGAGTCCGACTGGAGGGGTACCATCCCCTTATCTATTTCTCCTGCCAAGCAACAATGATTGCATTGTTGTGTTCCGGTTTGAACGATAAGATAGACAGTGCAATTACAGCAAGAGACATATCATCTTAGTCCTCACAGTGACAACACACTTGCGCTTCTGTATTTTTGTTACATAACACTTAAGTGCATGAATCGTAGGTGTTATGAGCAGGTACCGCGTTCAATCAGGTGGGCTGACTACTCGTGTATCAATGGGCACCATAAAAAAAACATCTTTCCCGGCTACCAAAATCAGTTTAAACAACAAAAAAAAAACTTAAATATGTAGTACCTAATTTGTAATTTTAATTTTTATTTGTACAAAAATAGAATGTAATGTTTAGTGATTTCATTCATTCATTCTATAATGCAAAAAAGGCATCTAGCATCTTACTTAGCAAAGACACGACATTACCATATAGAGTGACATTTACACTGCACTGCGTGTCAAAGGCGCGTCTTATAAGTGTCTTAGAGGCAATCTTCAACACAGCGCTTTAATATAATGACTTCCCTTTGCAATGGTAACATCTGCTTCAACATACTTATACACATATAAAATTTTTCATAGCGAAATAACTAGGCTATGTTGCATTTATTGACGACTTTAATAAAGTAAGAGGTACTTAATTTGACTGTATAATAAATAAATTATAAATATGTTGGGACATTGACACACAGCACCATCTAGTTCCATGGTAAGCTACGAGGCCTGTGTTATGGACACCAGATAGTTGATACACTACACATATATAACTTTAAATGCATACATATTATAAATATATGTATGTTTATGTTACGTGATATATTTGGCAATTATGAATGTGAAGATGAATTTCTTATTTTTTTTGTTATAGGTCCTTTATAAGTTATTAGGGCATTTTTTGTTAGACTCGATGATTTTGTAAATAATAATTTATAGTGACATATCAATATAACTTTATAAGTAGTAAATCTAGTAAGGAATTGTTTTTAAATAGTTAATTGTATTATTACGAAATTCTGTTCTTTTCACTCATTCTTTCTTTCATTCACACTTTGCACATTAGTCATAATAGCTTTTGTTTAATTTATGCACATTCATCCCACAGTAATAAATATTTATTTTTATAAATAATAATTATTATAAATATTTTAATAATTAATATGATATTTTTTTAATTATTATCAATAATAAATTTGAGTTTCACACTTCCGCAACACTCATTTTTCCAATGCATAATGACTTACCCCTCAGTCACGCCTGAAGAAGTTTTACTTCAAAAAGTTTTTGTAAAATATTTTCATATACAATGAGTACATAATCCCACATATTATTATTATTTCCCGTATTTTACCTCCGACATGACTGAAATTAATATAAAGCCCTACTTATAGCTTAGAAATAAAATAAAATGAATATGTCGTCAGATTCCTTTCAATTTCTTTAATGTAAGAAACTCTTCTTTTTATGTGTAACAGCGTGTGTTATTTTAACCATTTATTTGCATATCATCATCGACTGCTTAATACTATGTTTCTTCGTTAACCTGTTCTCATCTTTTTAGTTCGCTTTTTACGTAGTCGGGATTTTAATTTCTGTAAATTATTTTTTATTTATATAAGAGCTTAAGATACTCAAGGTATAATTAATTCATTAAAATAATTATGTAATTGGAACACAGTCGGCGGAGATATCATATAATACTCGTATATGACATACATATAATAATAATAATAATAAATATATACAATGAAATCGAGTACCAGTACTACCATATTCTAAAAACTTTATTTCAGCTTTTTAGCAAAATACAACTCTTTATAATACTATCTCTATATTTTTTTCAATTTCATCACAATATTACTTACTTGCTTTGTTTCTGTTTGTATGTACATCTTATTATTATATTTTTAAGTATTAATTTAATTTTTAGAAAAAAGACATTATTTATTACATATATATTATTTATTACATACGTATACTTGTGTATGTATTTTTTATTTTATATTTTATCTGTTTATTTAATATTCATGCCACACCTCTATCTTAGTGTTATTTCTTATACCTTATGGTTTCCTGGAAGAAATAGCTTTTTTTGCAATAAAGCCGCCGCTTGTACTCGTACATTTTCTAACCATTCTGTATTTTTTCTCTCTTCTTTACTGGGTATATAATATAGGATATTATTATTATTACTTTGTAAAGATATACGGCTAAGCAGTCTTTCAATTATATATTATAGATAAATATTTATATATATAATACAAATATTGCTAAGTGGAAAGTTAAAATTGAACGTCCAGTTCTCAAAGAACTGTACTAACTTTTTTTCTGAGAAACCTAAATAGTTTTACTTTCTCATCCCTAAAGCTTTGTACGGGGTAAGTGATTTTGTTTTGCGAGAGAATTCTTTTGGCGGACTCGACGAGCGTGAAATTGAGCACAAACATGTTCTGTATTTTCTTTCGGTGAAATTATAACTGGAACTATGAAGCTGTATTTATTACTCTAAGTTATAAGGCTATTTTAACAGAATAAAGTATATCAAAGCCAGTGAACACTACAAAATTTTATGAGGTATAATATTTAAGTATGACTTAAATCAAGAACAAGTTTAAGTTAACTAAGCGAATTTTTCTGCTCTTTGTAGTTTTTAAACCTTACAACATGTTAATAAAAATATATTTATGTCACATGCTTTAGGCAAAGAGCTGATTGATTAGACATTATTATTTTTTGTGATTCTTTGTGTAAGTTTTACTTTTCACTTAATGGTGAAATCCTAAGCCTTGAACTCTCTATACTTGCATGTCTATAGACTAAATTAGAATCATGATTAGATTGTTACAAATTAAGTTAAAAATGCTTTTACTGTATCGATTGAGATTATTAGTTGTTTTGCTTTATATTTAGTTGTTATTTACTAAATTTTATTAATACACTAGCAGCTCACCCTCGCTCCGCTCGGGTTCGTCCCTAGATACTTTTTAACGTTTAGCTCAGAGATGAGATATTTTCCCGCAGTAAAAAGTATCCTATATGTTGACCTGGATAACCAGCTATCATCATACCAAATTTCATCAAAATATGTCCAGTCGTTTTCGCATGATGCGGAACAGACAGACAGACAGACAGATAGACAGGCAGATAAAAAACTATAAATTCGGTCTCTGTATCAATAACAATGTCTATTTCAATAAGATTTTTCAAAAAATATTTAATGTACAGATTCGGCTTAGTTACAATTTTATTATAATATGTTTAGATTGAAAATAAATCAAATAAATTATTTTGTAATTTATAGCAAGAAATGTGATTCCAAATTTCATCTGGATATTGTTATTCAAACAATGGCAATTACTTCATCCTTATAAACACCGAAGATAACAACTGGCTGTGCTTAAAGTTACTCGTTATTAATACAAAAGCAGCCGTAACAATCCTCATTTTACTTTAATAATGACAGTACAAAGTCTTGGAAATTGTTCAAGCTGCGGCTGAACAGAATGACCGCTGCACAAAAATTTACAACAAACGATAAAGAACGGATCGGATTTTCAACCTTATTACGATGTATGAAAGCATATTGCAAATGAAATAAATATGTTGGTAATGTAAATCCGAGTGAAATGTTGACACTGAGCCGCGGGTACGGCGGAAGAAAATTGTGAAATCAAATTATGTCCGGTTTTAAGAAGCTTATTATGTTTCGAATCCCAAAACAATACTTCAAAATGAAAAGGAAAATTTGTGTGATTTTTAATTTTATTACACAAACATGTTTAGTAACTTTAAAGTCTGTTATGTTCTATTTATCTTCTTTAAGAAAAAAGAAGACGAATTCGACGAATCTCCCTCTAAAATGTGATATAATAGAGGGCAAATGCATACCATTATCTTAAGTTGCATTTGCACATTCATTAGCCCTTTTAAAATAAACATTGACCATGCGGTATTATTTAAAAGAATTATCCAATTTGGTGCAGTCGATCGGAAGTTATGCGTGTACATACATTTCGGTGATTCATTTTTATTTATATATATAAGTCTCCATAATATCAATCATATATAATTCAATTTGTAACGATGTACCTTGAGGATAAACTTTCAAGACGTTGCGACGCCCGTCATGCTACAAAACATCACAAAATGGTTTTCAAGCATGAACCGAATCCATTAGCGGGGTCCCGATGGGCTTTCCGAATCGGAAATTACATTAAAAAACGATACTTCTCAGCCGTAGATAGTTTTAAGAAAATGCAAAGAGCTTATTTCCTCAGGGAGCAGCTGCAAATTTTTTAGTTCAGTAGAGCGGTGAAATATTGGTCGGAAAAGTTTATTTAATTTTTAAAAGCGGACTGCCATAATACAATCCCCTTTTAATAATTGTTTTCTTATTTTTGTTCTTTACTCCGACAAGAGTTCTTCGAAAATATTTTCTTCTTTTTAATAACAGCTTTAACAAAGCTTCTTTTAAATTTGATATTACTTATGTCTTTATTTTTGAGTAAAATATAGTGTAACCAAATGTAATTGACGCTCACATAAAATATTTTAAGATATAAAGAAATTTAAATACAAACCAAAAATTCGCTCCGAGTTCAGTATGAATTGAAGGTTCTTCAATCAACTTTCAGCTATAAATACTGGTCCATTTGATAACCGAATACTAAATCCTACAAAGGCTTTTCCTTTTATCAAAAGATTACATAAACCACTTACTTCAAGATATCCCATACTTGACCTGATAACATATCCATAGCTTTACTGCCCACTCAGTAGTCATAAGGAGCGCGATAAGAGGTATTGAATTCTTTGGTACATTGAATAAGAAATATCTTTACTGCGGCGTATTCAGATGAAGAAAAAGATGGTCAGTTATTAAGCACATATGTAGATCAAAATTTCTACACTAAATCATAGAATATGTCGTTTGACGACACGTTTTTAGTGACCTTACTTGCTATGCCAGCTGTCGCGGGTTCGAGCTCCGCTGGGGGCATTCATTCATGTGATGAGCACGAATGTTTGTACTCCAGTCATGGGTGTTTATATTTATAATATATATGTATTTAAAGTTATATATGTGTAGTGTATCAGCTATCTGGTATCCATAACATAAGCCTCGTAGCTTACCATAGAACTAGATGGTGCTGTGTGTTAATGTTTCAACATATTTATTTATTTATATTTATGTATATGTGTATCACATTGTTAATTTTAAGCGATTTATTAACTTGCCTAACTCAGAGCCATACTATATCCCGTTCCCGTTAGTAAGCTATTGTACTAACATCCCACTAATGTATTAATATATCTAAATAAAAAGTAGTCTGTACCACTTTCTGATCATTTCTATGCAAAAAAATGAATTTGATTTTGTTGCTGCTTGAAAGAAGGACAAATAAACAAACTGTCAAATTAATAAATATAATTATAATATTGCTTTAAGCTTTAGTGTTCATCCAGTGGGCCAAATTCGATGATAATCATTTTTTTATTGATAACATTAAAACTCGCCAATAGCTGATACATAAAAACAAAAACGAAAATCGATTGACAAACAGAGGAGATGTAGGTACCTACTGAATTATTTTGCATTTACCTATTTATAAATAGGTAATACGTATATTTAAGTACAATTAATATTTCATCGATTGTGTTAAATAAATGCATCTTATATTGAGATAAAAAATATTTGTTAAGAAATATTTATTAATTATTATACTTATAATAATTATTTTTTAGTCTCTTAGCACTTGCTTAGCACCGTTTGCACTGTCCTATTTCTCATTACGAGACAGTACTTGTGCTAAATAAACACTTTCTTTATTTTCAATGAAAATTAATCTAAGACTAAGCTAGTAGTGTCTTGATTCGGCCAAAAGCATAGTATAGTTTTTTAAGGATTGAGTTTGTTCTAAGTACAGATTTAGCATTAATGTTAACAGGTTTCTAGGCAAAATTTTCATTTAGAAGGTTTTCGAAGTTTTATACATTTACTTAAATGTTTCATTTTTAAAAGTTAGATACACAGTAATTATATAAATATTTTTGCGGAAAGTCTATTGTATTTTAGAAGATAATAAAGAGCAACTGTTGAGTTTCTGGCGGCTCTTCCCAGCAGAACTGCCTTCCAAGCCGGTGGTGGATTCCTTACGGACTGACTACACTGAGATTTAATTTAATTTAAATTTGAAATTGACGATTCAAAAGTGCTTGTAAAAGTCTATTTGAATGAAGTATATTTTGTATTGATTTGAATAAAATATAACGAAGAGACTCTCCAGTTAAGTCCTAAAAACGCTTAGGCAAGTAATATACCTATTCATTGTAAATATAATTTCCTACTACATATTATAACATTTCAACATTATAATTGTTATAAATTAGATACTAACGTTATAAGCTGTACATATTATCATGTAATAACTCTTCTTGTGAAGTGAAAGGTGAAAGCGTCCTTAAAACTTCTAAGGTTATTTTTCATTTCCATATAAACTATGTAATACACGAATACGTACTAAATACAATATATCATATAAAAATATCAAAACACGAGGAACTATATTTACTATCTAAATATTTAAAATTAATAACGTAATATTTTTTACAAATTAAGTAACTCTCAAGATATCAAAAGAAATGTACGGTAAGATACTAAAGCGTATAAAGCCAGTGCTCAACGGCATTGGAATGTCAAAGGATGTCTCAAATGTAAATAGTCGGAATATCCGAGCTAAAGACTCGCCGAGATAATCAGTTCGGCCCAAACAGTCGGTAAGCAATTTACTGCGGATTAAACCCCAATTCACTCCAGCATTCACCCCCAAAGTGAATAATGCAGTCGGTTTATTTGTACTGCAAAGTTTCAGTTCGTTCTAATCGAATAAAGTCCGTTGAGGGTTTTGAGACAAAGTCTGTCAAACAATGGAAATAGACACTGATGATTCGTTTTTCGTCCATTTGCAAAATAGTTTCGGCACCGAGCTTACACTAAAAGTTATACGATAACCAGATTTAGGTGTTCTATTTTTGACCGACTTCAAAAAGGAAATGGTACTCAATTCGGATGTGCTTTTTGAGGATTTTTGCCATTTGGGAACCGATTTTGAAGAAATTTTCTTATGAATCCTCTTCACTTTGATATGAGACCAACCTACATTAAATTAAATAGTGGAAGTAGAATACATACTTTCAAAATGATATTAAAGTTGGCGTACTATTTAAGTAAGTAAAAAATATGCACACCAGTCATACATAACGCAAGATATGTCTGAATAAATAAAAAAATGTCATATTTAAGATCATGAGCCTATCTCAGAAAAATATATGAGCAAGTAACGCAATTTCATTAAGCTAATGTGTCCCCCGTAATTGTAACAAGTAACAAACATGTATGAAACTTAAGA
Organism: Fabriciana adippe; assembly: GCA_905404265.1. Classification (NCBI taxonomy): domain Eukaryota; kingdom Metazoa; phylum Arthropoda; class Insecta; order Lepidoptera; family Nymphalidae; genus Fabriciana; species Fabriciana adippe. The sequence goes on from FR989993.1 coordinate 4,500,556, forward strand.
CGGAAATTAAAACTTCTTAAAAAGCTTGTTATAAGTGAACTACAGACGTTTTCATTTTCATGGCCTTTGAAGAAAGATCCGTCACGTATGAGATGTCATTAGTAGTTTAGCATTGCTTTCATTAAATGCATTCTTGCTGGTGGCTCGGAACTGCTACGTGCAGGGAATAAGTAGTGTTGACTTCCGCGATATATGTGCATGTGCAGCTTTGTATGGTACTTACTTTTATAAGATTATTGCGTTAAAAATTATTGCTAAGTTTCAAAATTGTATAACGTTAATTTACAAATCTTACTATACCATAATAATGAAAATTTGTGAGTATGTATGGATGTTTGTTACTCTTTCACGCCAGAACGGCTTAACGGATCTGGATGAAATTTGGCACAGAGATAGATTATAGTCTGGAAGTTATTCCAGCAAGTTATTAAAGTAGCCTATATGTTAATATAGACTACTTTTTATTCCGGAAAAATATACGGTTCCCGAGGGATAGGTTTGTTTTTGTTTACAGGCGAATCCGAGCGAAGTGAAGGTGAGCCGCAAGTATATTTATGTTTAACATTATTTCGTACAAGCGAATTCCTGACAAATGATGTACCTTACAGTTATAGCAAAATATTATAATAAGTAATTACGCAAAATGTACTATCAATGTTATGGGCACATTTTCCTAACAGCCTAACTGTAATCTATGTGTTACTTCAGATAATAGTCTACTGATATACTAAATTTCATCCAAATCCGTCCAGCTGTCTCTGCGTCAAGGATTTAAAAATATATAAACATACAAAGGCAGTCAGTCCAGTGTAACAAGTAGTCCAGTGGTAACGCACTCGCTTGGGAAACCGAGTGAAGCGGGTTCAAATCCCGGGTATCGCACCTCTGATATTTTCATGTGCGAATTATTTCTAACAGGATTACCACTTGCCTTACGGTGAAGGAAAACATCGTGAGGAAACCTGCACGTCTAAGAGAACCCAGCAGGTTTTCGAAAGACATGTGAAGTTCGCCAACCCGCATTTGGCCAGCGTGGTGGACTATGGCTTGATCCCCCTAGTATTGTAGGGAGGCCCGTGCCCAGCAGTAGGGCATACATAGAAACATACAAACTTTCACTGTTTTAGTGATAGTCTTTAATATATTCAATTCAATTAATATCTCGTATGCTGATATAAATGAAAATGTTTGGTTATTTTTTAAATCGTAACCTATTCTATGTTCCGTTCCGGTAGTGTACGTTGTTAGTGAATCGCCTTAACGAGGCTAACCCTCGTCAAGTTGCAGAGCTAGTGGACACCTTTATAAAGCCACCGGAAAAATAACGCTTGAATTCCAGTTCGTGCTGTAAATACTACATTATTATATTTTGAAAGTAAATTTTCTTTTAAGGTATGTGATATTTGAAATATATATTTTGTAAGTACTATAAATTAATCTTTCAAGCAAAACTCTTCAAAATAGTTATATTAATATGCATTTCGTTTACTTGAAATATTTGTGTATTATACTTAAAAATAACATTGGAAGTTCTACACAAGACAACATTACAAATCTACGAAGGCCTTTTTACTATGACCAACGTATGACGGTATTTAAATATAGATTACGCTTAAAGCTTTCTAATCTATACATATAATAAAACTCTAATTAAGTCGAATTTGTATATTAAATATATTTTGAAAAATCTTATTGAAATATACATTATTATCGATACAGAGGCCGAATTTATAGTTGTTAAAATTTTTGTCTGTCTGGGAACGCATCACGAGAAAACCACTGGACAGATGATGAGATGGTTTTGATGACATTTGGTATGATGATATCTGTTATCCGGGTCAGCATATAGGATAATTTTTACTGCGGGAAAATATCATCTCTGAAAAATCTATACTAAACCTTAAAATATAAGCGAGGGAGGGTGAGTCGCTCGTGATTTATAAATGCGCTTTACGTTTTAGGGATTCTCCTGTCGATAGGTTATATAGGTCTGTTCTTATAGATGAAGTTAACGTTATTATAATCTTATATGTATACAATTCGGAATCTAATTAAAAGTTATTGTATATATGTACACAGATTTGTTCCAGTATATCTGCGGAATTGATTTAATGAAATTTTAAATAAAAGTATTTATTGGATTCTCTCGCGAATTTATTTTGATCTTAGGTTCGGGAACAAAAAATCTAAATAAATCCGCAAAAAAAATTCGAAAACATAGTTTTATTTAAAATATCAGAGAGTTAGGTTATTGTAAATTATTTCTTTTTTTTAATAAATATTATTGTGCAAAATAATGTATTCAGTTCACCTAATTTATCATAAAAGTATCTTAGGAATTTAGAAACAAACAGAAATGGATTTTAGGCATCATGTAATGGTTTATTTTAGATAAGTCTATAAGCTTAGAAGCCATTTGTTTGAAAATTACGGGTTTAAGTAAGTAATACATATGTATGTATATAAAAGAAATAAGAATATAGTATATATATGAGTTTTATACTAAACCTACAATATTTAATTTAGTACATAACTTATATTTTTCATTTTTTCCAAAGTTAACTCTCTTTTTAACAAAACATAGTTTACAAAAAAAAATAACAATAAACTAACTGCGTAAAAAGCCATTTAAAAAGATGAGAACAAATTGACAAAGGAACATCTTATTATGCAGATTTTTTTGAAGACACACTAATTGGCGCTTCAGATCCGCCATTGATTTTTTATGATATCTTTATATCGTTTGACACTCGTGTTATCAAGACCAATTGAACGACGTATAAATCATTAAAATCGATCAAGCCATTTTGTAATTACGAGGGAACATAGGGTCGGACATACATACATACATGATACAGGTTAAACACATAACCCTTCTTTGGGCTTAGCCTCAGTCGGGTAAAAATAAGGTTATATTTATTGTTCATTTATAAAATACTGTAGTTATGTGACCAATTGAATATAATTATGATGATAGCAAATGTAACAGGTATTTCTTTTGTTTTCTGCCAATTTGTATTGATAGCATTAACAGGGCACCATTATAACGACGACAATATAATTTACAGGAACAGCATGCATCTGTAAAGGATTTCATCTTAATTATTCTCAATGCCCGCAGTATAGATAACTTACCAATTTAGTGGAGATTAAGTCGTAATGCTTAGTGGATACCAACGGGAGAGGGTGGCTATAATTACTAGGATACAGGTATAATTCCATAGGATTTGCACGGGGATTACTGTACTATTTAATGTCTATCTTGGACCCGTATAATGACCTAAGCTCTGCGATATGTAACCGTAACGTAGCTTTACCCATCATTTTTTCTTCACAACTAAATATTTTTCTTATTCTTATTTATGTCATGCATTACACATCTAACATTTCTCATCTATACATTGTGTACCAACTTTCTAATGTAAATAAACGATATACGTTCCCCTATTTGTTCGGTAAGCCCAATGCGTCCGAAAAGGCGTTCAATTTCTCATTGATCCCTAAAATTTAGCGCGCATAAAAACAAACGTAGTCTTCGGTGAACCCCTCATAGCTAAATAAGCCGCCCGACGCGGTGTGCATAGTGTGAAAACTATAAAGAAATCCTGCACACGTGCGACAAGTGGCAAAGGATTTTTGTATTTCATGACGATATTCTTATTCTTTACCTAAATCAATAATATATTAATTAATTTTAAGAAAAATACTTGTTATATGTTTATATAAATTAAGTACAAAACAAAAAAATATTATAAGTTAGGTATGTACTTTTGCTGACAGTCAGCTGTTGTTGAATTTAGTCTAAATGTGGTAAAACTAAATTAAATAGCAATATATAGGAAAATATACATCTATTACCTTTTTAATATATAATAATGGTAGAATACCATAGTACCACCAACTACCAATAGTACCAAGTAGTTAGTGTGTCATATCTCAAAGACAATTTAAAAGAAAACATGAACGGACGACACTTCGATACGACAAAGTGAGAAAAATATGGGTGTTCAATATTTATAGGATTTTTATTTCCGTCGTTTAACTCCGAATACACGTCGACAGACGGTGGGGAAGGCACTGTATGTGTCAGAGTTGATACAGGAACCATTGATCTGTGCTAACGCAAAATGATTGGACGAAAATGATAAAATAAATGAACCATATACTATATTTTATCAATACAGAAAAATAAAATTTAAATATAAGATAAATAAAATTGAAGTGTCTGTTTGTAATGTCAGAATAACAGATTTTTACTAAATGCATATAAAATTATTTACTGTACTTATAAGAAAAACACATTTTTTTTTAATTTTGTCTATCTACGAGTATATGCCTATTTGTTCTGGTTAATCCGGAAAACAGCTGGACAGATATTAACGGGACTTTCATTGGCAGATAGCTGTTGTTATAAGGAGTTACTTATTTTTATTTTAGAAAAAGAATAAGGGTTCTGCTTAAAAAAAAAAACATTCCTAGGGGCATACTGGAACGTAGCGAAGATGAGTCGCTAATTTTAAATCTATATATTAATACTTGGAGCAAAAACTTTGTACCCCTTTTTACGAAAATTGCGCGGACGGAGGAGTATGAAATTTCCCACACTTATAGTTTATATAGAAAAGGAGTGCAGAATGCTAATATTTTTTTAAATTATGCATAAAAAATACATTAAATCAATGAAAAAAAAAAAACGTTACACACACTACCATGTATTTGACACACACACTTTTTTCTTTATTGTTAAAGTCTGTGGTCAAATTAAGAATAGATTAATATTGTAATATACGCAAGGCAATAAATAAATAACTTAATGAATTATAGTTGATTTTCAACCACGCGGCGATCACTAGTAAAAATAAAACTGCGACAGCATATTTCTATTTAAAATGTCAATTATTCAGAAATGCCTAAGAAAAAAGAAAATATTACGTGTAAAATACTATAATTTATTATTATTCACCTATATACAAATATGAGACGTATTTATGAGCAATTAGTGTTGTTTAAAATATGCAAAGCATGTTCAAATAACTTCGCTTTAATAGTTTATTATAACTTTGCTTTTCATATTCTTGACGACACGTTTGGCTCAGTTTGTGACCCTACTTGCTGTGCCAACGGCCGCGGGTTCGAGTGCGGCTGGGGGCATTCATTTGTGTGATGATCACGAATGATTTTAGTCCAGTCATGGGTCACATAATACTTTCTTAGATTTAGGCGTATATTTGACATTTTAAATAAAACTATCTTTTCGGATTATTTCGCGGATTTATTTTGATTTTTGGTTCCCGACGTTTCGATTGCTTTACAGCAATCATGGTCACGGGAGAGACTAAGGTGTTAAGCATCTCAAAGGCGTTATATACTTGTTACAGACAGTGCTTACCTACTATTTTATAAAAATGATTTCAAAAATTTCAAAAATGGCACCAAAATACCTTACAATATTTGTTGATTTTAATTCTAAACATTTAAAAAAAAATTTAAAACCTTAATAAGTATTATAATTAAATATAGCGATATTATTTACTTAATTTTAGCTATTATTGTTATAAATATAACATTTTTTTTAAAAACTTTATTAATTACTAATATTATTTAGTGTTGCTATTATTATATTATCTATAACCATAAAGAATATTAAAAATGTTTTTTTAAATATTAATTATTAATTATTTATTTAAGCAATATTATTGTTTTATATGTAATTTAAAAGAAGTTAATTATTAATTTAGATTACTATTATTTAAAGTTAAAATATTAAGCAACACTATTGCTACCTTTATAGATAAAAAATATATTAATCAGAATTACTGTTATTATTGCGATCCACACAGTATGAACTAACTACATCTACTGGTCTGTTCTGTTTATCTATAAAGGTAAATATTAAAATACAAATCTTCTAAGAACTTTCTCACAGTCTCTATACTGTCCAAGTCTTTTCGATATGTTTTCGTTTGTTATTTTACTTCACAATCGTCCTCATTTGAAGGGGCTTTAAAATATATAATGCATTTCGTGAGAGGTTGTTCATATACTACAGGAGCCTACCATCTTGATATTACCAGATTATAATTATGCTGTAAATATCTGTTGTGATAAATAATTACATAAATAGTAATTTAAAAATAAACACTATTTTATTTTTCGCGTGTAGCATTTTAAATTATTATTATTATTGGCGAAGTAAATAATGTATTTTGTGCAGTGAAGTTTTGAATGTACGAGAGTTGAAAATAGTTCGATACAGCAAGTACGTACAGGAGCATATTTTTGGCATCAGTAATTCTTTAATATAACAAGAAGAATAATTCTTTAATTTAAGAAGAATAATTTCTTAATATAAGAATAATTTAATATAAGAAGAAGAACAATTGATTTTTAAATCATATGTACATATATGTATGTTATAGGCTAACTTTATGGTAAAGTATAGTATGTAATAAACCAGACTGAAAGTTTTAATTATTTCGCGGTAATACTATTACATTTTTCTACATAACATTGAAGCCATTAACAAGAAAATTGAATTGATTATTACACTTGTATTTCCTATGCAAATTATAACACTCTATCAGCTTATATTTGAGTGAAGTTCGGAATGGTTGGAAGTTATTTTATATCCTGGATTAATATATGGGATGCTTTTAATTTACGTAATACAAATATATTACATTTACAGTATATGATATACAGAGTGAAGAAGTATTCGCTCGCTCACCCGAACATACTCGATATTCATGAAATTTTTGATAGGCCTAATAAATTGGTTTGACAATTTTGTAAGGCGTTAGTAATGAAAGACAGTTAAACAGACAGATTAAAGCTAAATGTATAAAACTATCATCATATATTTCATTTGTAATATAACCTAAATTTTACTTTAAAGAAATAATAAAACTCTATTTCGTCGAGCAGTTGCTACAAACTACTCGTATTCTAAGTCGATAAAAAATAGCTTGCAAATCCCAGTAGTTTTACCGAGTGTCGGCAAAGTAGTCGAATGGAACATGTGATAGCTTAGGAGAAACTTTCTGCTAAGGGGATTATTTCGCTACTCTTCGACATAGAGGATAAAAATTTTGTATTCCTTGAATTTTTTTAGTTTTATGGTATAATTTTTTGAAGCCTAAGTAAAATGTGAGAGTTTATTTTTACTAATTACTCAATTTTAAATAACATCACTTGTAAGATTTATCTTTTTATGTTATAAACCAAAAATGCTCAATAATACAACTAGCACTATTTCTCTTAAAAGGAGAAGAAGAAATTAATTGTTCAAAGGAAGAGTATTTATTTAAATTAACGAATGCTTTTAAAATAGAAACTAAAATCTCTACGGACTCTACTATCATACTGTTCGCTATTTACCGCCTGCCTCTAGCGAATCGATATTGTTCATAGCAGATGCATCTTTTGAAAGAAATTTAAAATAAAGTTAATTTCTTTCAAAGGAAAATGCTTTTATGACACTAAAAATTTATCTGCGAGGAAAATGAATTTTAGAACTGAAATTAGTAAGTCATTTGAACTCACTTTAGTAGTATGACAATTTTATTAATTTAGATTTGGAATAAGATTATGGGTGTAAGGTATATAATAATTGCAATATAGCGCCTACTGTAGTTATAGGTACGTATGTAGGTAGTCAGTGGTAGCCCAGTGGTAACGCGCTCGCTTGGGAAACAGAGTGAAGTGGGTTCAAATCCCGGGTTTCGCACGTCGGATATTTTCATGTGCTAATCATTTTCTAACATGATTCCCATTTTCTTTACGGTGAAGGCAAACATCGTAAAGAAAACTGCATATCTGAGAAAACCAAGCAAGTTTTTGAAAGACATGTGAACTGTGAAGTCCGCCAACCCGCAATTGGCCAGCGTGGTGGACTATGGCCTGAACCCTCTCGTATTGAAGGCAGGCTGGTGCTCAGCAGTAGGACGTTAAAAAATACATGTAGGTACGTATTTTTTTTTCATAAAGTTTTAATTGAAAGGACTTTGCTTTTTGTAATACATAAAAAAATATTGTAGCTCTTACATATTTTTGTTTTGAAGTGAAATTTTCTAATATACTTAATATGTAGATTTTATATTATAGTTTGATGTATCTCACACATTTTATTTATTTTAAGTTTGAAAGTAAAATCTTTTATAGTAATGTAATGTAAATGCATATCTTATTATATAAATTATAGTAAAAAGGCAAAAGTGATTGACTGATGTATCAACGCACAGGTCCAAAGCCTTAAGGCTAGAAAATTGAAATTTCGCACAAGTATTCCTCATATGACGAAGGCATCCACTAAGGATGGATTTTTCAAAATTCAACCCCCAAGGGGGTAAAATAGGGGATAAAAGTTTGTATGAAACTTTTTGTTAAATTTATGCTTAAAATAAAACTGAGATATTGAGTATGGACTTTGGGTAAAATGAAACAATATTAACTTGTTTTGATTTTGTATTCTGAAAAATAAGTGGCTATCGAAATAAAACTCACCCAGATATAAGTTACTCGTCCCAGTCTAGACATCGCACTGCAAAAGTTTTAAAAGTAAATTAGATTTTGTCTGAGATGTAACGGAGACCCTTGCTGGCCTTCGCACTTATCGAGATCTGTTTCATACATGTTTCCATTATGGTTCATTATGAAACGTCATATTAAAATTTATTAAAAACTAGTGACTAACCCTTGCTTCGCGTGTATTCCTTAGGCTTGAATAGTTTAGGAATGTATAAAGATAAACGTTCAAAGAAAAATCTTATTTTGCGCAATCTTCGCAGGCGTGTACAGAATAATACAGCAGAGTTTCATCATAATTGAATCAATGGTTTAGGAACACGAACAAACATAATATGAAGATTCATTTTTATTTAATATTTACAATATTCGTAATTATTATATGTAAATGCTAGTTGGATTTTATTTAATTGATATGATTTGGTTAGCACTGTAATTATGGATATTTAAGCATAGATTGGATATCAATAAAATTCACTTTCTAATTAATTCTAAAAAAATCTTTCAGACTACCTACTACCTATCTACCTACAGAATAAATATGTAGACTACCATACGTTATAAAATCTGGCCTACCTGTCTATTTTACTTTAAAAACTAACATATTGAAAAGAAAATATATACTTGTATTCAATGATGTTATACAGGACTAGATAAGCATTGTATGGCGTCGATGTGCGACTAGGTTGAGTATGTCCACAGGCATATTGGACCGCAGTTGTCAGTCTGATGTCAATAGAGTGATTGCTTGGCGATAAAAAAAATCAAAATGGTGAAATGTGTGGTAAAAGTGTGCTCATCACGGTCTGAAAAATTAATGAAGCTAGTGGTGTTACTTTTCACAAGTTAGTTTGTTCAATTTTCTTCAGATTATCCATAAAAACATTATAAAACGAAATAAGTTTATCAAACGTCATTTTTGCCATCAATGTTACCAGTAAATACGATTTAGAATTTCCCAGATTGTAGGGAGCTTAGTGAATGACGTATGTATTTATGTTAGTGTAAGTTTAAATTTATTATTAAAGTCTGTTTTGGTAAACACACTAGTACAGTATTCACTCCCTGAACGAAAAAATAAAACATTCACATTTACTTTATCTTAATATACCACCTAAGCAGTAAATTATATTTTATTTATATTTAAATGTAAAATTATTGTTATCGCTTATGATTTGTGGGCAATAGTGTTGTGCTGCCTACCCACAATTTACAAAAATGATTTTGAAAATTCAAAAATGGCACCAGAGTACCTTACAATATTTGTCCTTCCTAGTCCTTATCAATTTCTCTAATTCTTTAATCTTTTGAAAGATTCATGGAACAATATTTCATAGTAATTAATATAAACATGGGCAGCAAGAAAAATAATCAAACTTTCATTCATTCCGGGCAAATTATGTTGATTAATGTTAACACCTGACCATTATGTCAATGACAATGTCTTGTCTCTTTTCAACGTAATTAGTTTGGCGGTAGAAAAAATGAGACAAACATAAATTATTTAGACGAATTGACATATTTATGTATCACTTTGAAAGCTACGTCTTTAAACTTGTAAGTGGTTACGTTTTCTTGCAAAGTTTTTGTTGGACGATGCTCCTCTAGTCTTTTATAACCTCATTGCTTGTATTTTTCAGTGCAGTTTTTAAATGAATAGTGCTAATTAATTAAAATAAATTGACGACACGTTTGGCTCAGTTTGTAGTAACCCTACTTGCTGTGCCATAGAGGAGCTGTCCCGCTGAGGGCATTCATTTGTGTGATGAGCACAAATGTTGGTACTTCAGTCATGGGTGTTTATATTTATAATATGCATGTATTTAAAGTTATACATATATGTATAGTGGTATCAACTATCTGGTATCCATAACACAAGCTTCGTAGCTTACCATGGAACTAGATGGTGCTGTGTGTTAATGTCCCAACATATGTATTATTGACTATAATCAATGTATGTACGTTTATTATTACGATAATTATATATCTATAGTTACTGTTACGAAGCTTCATGTAAATTGTTTTTGAATAAAAATTAAATCAATGTTTTTTGATGAACAATGGAAACGCTCCTTAAAGCTCATATGCAACCGATACATACCGATTCGTAAAACAGTTTTGATAGTGTATTATATCGCGGTGTAGTTTATTTAAAATTGGTTTTAAAAGCCATCATTGGTTTAGGATGTTGATTATTTCCCGTCTTTGTTTTCCTTATATTAGCTTAAGGTTAAGTTAAATTCGTTTTGCCCCATTTCTGTTTTTTCCCCATTATTAGCATTACTGACCCAAAAGGATTGAGTTTAATAAAGTTACATTACATTTAATATAAATTGAACTGTATACAATTTATTTTATAAATTGCTCTTTTAAATGGCTTAAATGAGATTTTATTCATCAGGTTAATATTTATCCGTACGAATGGTTTATTTGAAATGAATTTAAAGCAATGTTTTACATAATTAATATAGAGATATAAACTTTAATTTTGCACAAAAGTTCGCTTCACAAACGTTCCACAGTAAAAATCTGTCATAGCCACGAGTGTGTAATAAAATACGTATGTATGGAAAACTTTGAGAAAATTGTTACATTTATTCCATACTAGCGATTCACCCTTACTCTGCTTGGGTTCGCCCCTCGTTACGTTTAAACGTTTAGTATAGATTTACCAGATATGAGATATTTTCCCGCAGTAAAAAGTATCCTATATATTGACCCGGATAACCAGCTATCATCATACCAAATTTCATCAACATCTGTCCAGTGGTTTTCTCGTGATGCGTTCCCAGATAGACAGACAGACTGACAGAAAAAAGTTAGAATTTTATTATATGTATAGATAAACCTTTAATTTATCGAATTTTAATCAGAAGGCATTATACTTCTTAGGCATTTTTACTGATTAATAAAAAAATATTAACTTATACGAGTATGTATGTTAGGTAGCCTAATGTATCAATTTTAAGTTATTTCGATAATTTTAAAATTTTAAAGTTTTGCAGCTGTTGTTATGATCGTAGAACGTGGTAGTAAACCCCTGGTTGTTGGTGTCTATTCTTGAAGGCCAGCTATTGGGGCGTCGTAGTTAGAATCATCTATTTGTTTAAGGAATCTATTGTTAAGATATTAAGGATATAGGATCAGAGATTTATTTACATGTAGCAGAAGCCTATCTTTTGTTAGGGTTATTAATTTATATACCGAATTTATACTCTGTAATTATAAAAAGTATTTTATTTTGACGACACGTTTGGCTCAGTTTGTAGTGACTAGTGACCCTTGCTGTGCCAACGTCGGGCCGGTTCCAGTCCCGCTGGGATTCTGGGGTTTATACTCCAGTCATGGGTGTTTATATTTATAATATGTATGTATTTAAAGTTATATATGTGTAGTGTATAAACTATCTGGTATCCATAACACAAGCCTCGTAGCTTACCATGGAACTAGATGGTGCTGTGTGTTAATGTCCCAACATATTTATTTATTATTAACTAGCATTTCCCGCGGCTCCGCCCGCGTCAGATGACCAAAAACCAAATTCTTAGATTTTACATAGTAGTATACACTTACATATACCAATTTCATTTCGCACCGTATGATTGGTAAATAATGACAGTGATTGACAAAGCCACAAAGGTTCCTCCGTTAATCTCATATTTGATTTAGTAATATTGCACTTTTTATTTTAACAATAACGTTTATAGTATGTCTATACCTCTGTTTTGTTTGTTTGTTTAGTTTTGGGCGATAAACTCTCAAGCTACTGAATTAATTTTAATCATTTATTTACTAAAAGACAGCTATTGATTAATTTATATTTAGCTGATTATTAAAATTACAAAATAATAACTTTTCTTAATTAATAGTTAATTTGTTGCGAAAAATCAGAAAAAGTTGAGGTATAACAGTTTCTAAAATACTTTAAATATACGTAAATTATTTTGCAGATATAGAATATTTTTAGTTACCCGCTTTGTCAGTTTAACAACCATAAACTTGTTTTCCATAAAATGTTAAAAAATAATATGAAACAAACTTATTTTTACGGTTTAAAATGTGTCGATATTGTGGAAACGTAAATATTATTCGTAATTATTTTAGTGTTAACCTAAAAAAATACGTAAGTAAGAAAAACAACACAGTATTTTGCTATACGGAACCTATAATGCGCGAGTTGGACTTACATTTGCCCAATTTTTACATTAACATTTTCATTTGAAAATTGTTTCGGCCAACAAAATATTAAAACAAACGTTTGTTTTATTGATAATTTGAACACGGGTAATTTAGTAGCAATTCTAATAAAATCATAGAAAGGTACCGTATATCCGTACATTCAATTTTTTGGAATTAAAACTACGTAGTTTAAAAACACACGGCGACATCTATTGTCAAATATCTAAATAACACATAAATAAAAATTTTTAGAATTATTTTAATGAATCAAATAGCGCTATTGATAATTATTTTTTAAGATAAGCTATTTTTAATAGTTTTTGCCATATTTAATAAGTTACCTTGCTTAAATGCTTATAGTATCATCGTGGTTTTAATATAAACGGTTTTTGTATTTTTTCTCAGAAATTAGATATTTTCCCGCGGTGAAAAGTATCCTATATGTTGACCCGGATAACCAGCTATCAACATACCAAATTTCATTAAAATCTCTCCAGTGGTTTTTCTGTGATGCGGTAACACAGAGACAGACTAAAATTCTAAAAACAATACATTCGGCCTCTGTACCGATAATAATGTCTATTTCAATAAGATTTTCCAAAAAATATTTAATGTACAGATTCGGCTTAGTTACAATTATGTATATAGGTAATATAGATATATATTAATTAATATATTACTAATTTTTAAACCATATACATACTTAGACTTTTTTGGTTATTTGGGCACGGGCATGACCGCGTGTAATTCTAGTAATTCGAATAAGACCATAGAAGAGTCATATCTATAGATAAAATGTTTTTTTTGAATGAAAATTACTTATTTTAAAAACTCACGGCGACATCTAGTAATGGTTTTCTAAAGTACAGCTAACTAAATATTTGTAGAGTTATTTTTATGTATAAAATATCGCTATTGATATGTTTTTTTTTCGAGAGAAGCTATTTATAATTATTTTTGACCTATTTTGTAAGTTGCCTTGCTATAAATGTTCATAGTTTCAGCGTGGTTTTACTCTAAGCAGTTTTGTATTTTTTTTTCTCAGAGATGAGATATTTTCCCGCAATAAAAAGTACCCTATATGTCGACCCGGATAACCAGTTATCATCATACCAAATTTCATCAAAATCCCTCCAGTGGTTTTTCCGTGATGCGGTAACAGACAGACAGACAGACAGACAGACAGACAGACAGACAAAAATTCTAAAAACTATAGTTTCGGCCTCTGTATCGATAATAATGTCTATTTCAATAAGATTTTCAAAAAAATATTCAATGTACAGATTCGGCTTAGTTAGAATTTTATAATATGTATAGATTTATTTATGAAAGTCAGTTCACACTTATCAATATTTTAAAAAGTAGGTCAAGCCTACTTTTCGTTATGAAATTGATTAGAATATTTCATTTAGTTTTACTTAATAATTGGTGGGAAGCAATACAATATATATATCAATTACGAGAATATCGACGTTTTATTCGTTATCCCGTCACTTTTTTTAAAAGAACGTTGTGAAAAAAATGAATTATTTTATGGATTTAAAAAAAAACCTAGTGTGTATTATATATTATTATAAAGTATAATCTCCTTTGGCTTTACTTAAGACTTAATTGTACTTACTTTCTTCGATTTTTTAACAAATATGTATATTAATCCTCCACTTTTTAAAACATTTCATATACCTACTATCATAATAAAAAGTAGCATAATATGTACCGACCCTTAAGCGATCTCTGGATAAAATACATCGACCCATTTCCTCGTGGCTGTGTGAAATAAAAATAAATCAACATACGCCCTATGTAGTCTAATTTACATTTCAAAAATATCGGCGTAAAACTATTATGATGATAATATTAATACAAATGCGTCTATGTAAGTTGAAAATTAAAGGTGTTGAAAATATATACTAATATTATAAAAACGGAAGGTTTTTTGTTTGTTCGTTTGTTTGCGTGTGTGTGTTTGTTTGTTTGTTTGTTTGTGTGTACCGACATAGGACAGTTTTTATCCCGAAATCATCCCTTAAGGGGGTGAAAATGGAGATCAAAGTTCATATGGGGAAGCAACCTAGAGACGTATCCGAGTGAAGCGAGGGTGAGTCGCTAGTGATGTATAAAATTTATACCCTACATACATGTATTGTAAACTTTAGCGAAAATTAAAATAATAAGTCTAAAAGTTATTAATTCAATTTATGAATAATTTATATGAATAACATTTATATTATATTATTAAGGAAACAAATGTCTTATGTAATAATTATCTTAGTTCTTAACAAAATATACAATTCATTCAGACAGCAGCTACAAACATTAGTGTCTGAAACGCAAGTGAACGCCGGAGGCTGCCATAAAATACACATCAACAACCGTGAAACGGTGTTTTGTCACGTCAAGCTGATGCGAAAGCATTTTAATTTGCATTTTGATTAAACAGAGGCGTCTGACAGGCGGCAAGAAGCGGGTCTGCTCACTGACGGTCTGCTGTGCTTGAGCGGCATAGAGACCTATAGCTAAATAATACATAGTTATCTAAAGTAAATTAGTATCTATTTTTTTAGTATAAATAATAAGAATAAATCTTTGATTTATTCCATTTGAAAATTTGTTTTATCTATACAGATAAGTAAAATTGAAAAAAATAATAACAGCTTTACTAAATGCATATGAAGTTATATACGGAAATTATACGGCTGGGCTGATTTTGACGGAACTTTTACTGGCAGATAGCTGATGTTATAAGGAGTAACTTAAGCTACTTTTATTTCAGAAAAAGAACTAGGCTTCTGCTTTAAAAAATTGGGTGCGTGTAAGCTTTACGCGCGGTTGAAGTAAAACTTCTTTGGGAAATATCACAATTAAATTAAAACAAATAAATAAGGCATGTTAGACATATTATATATTTATTTCTATAAAATCATATATTTATCATACACGGAAAGAAAAAACATTAAAACGTAGGTAGGAACGCACTCGAGCGAAGCGAGTCTAAATCGCTAGCTGTATATAAAGATATGTTATTAACTATAACTTTACTAATAAATAACTTCAAAGGCTTGATGAGAATAAATAACAATATAAAATAAATATTAAAAATACTATAAAATATCGCTAAAACAGCAATCAACCAGCAATACGATTTTCATTCAATGTGAGAAAGGATTTCTCTAACATTCTTACAGATGTTGGAAGTACTCAAAAGGAAAAAAATATAACGCCACAAAGGATTCTAGACCAATTATCGAATGTTCCCCAGAATAGCACCTCTGTCTCAACGACTTGAAATTCCAATTTGTCATAGTACGTATTACGAGCGAAGCATCAAAAGCGGGTTTGTCTTGCATTCTATTCGTTTCAGTGGCAGTTGCTTTCATTGTTACAGTTTCATCCACAGAACGGGTGTAGCTGATTTGTAAGTCTTTCTTTGCTTTAACAGAGTTATGGTACTATTTGAAATTAAATTACAGTTATCTGCAATACTGTCTCACTTATTTTATAGATAACTAGCTTAACACACGGCTTCGCTCGCGCTAAAATTACAAAAAAAAATATCTTTGGCTATTTACTAATAGCATAAAGCCAAAGAGTAATCAGAATAATGTATGGAAGTCTGCCCGATTTGTTGACATTTAAGATTAATGCTCGGCTTCCTTGGGTAGTAGCATGATGATTATAGCTTATAGCCTTCCTCAATAAAGAGGCCGTTTAATACAAGAAGAATTTTTCAAATCAGATTAGTAGTTCCTGAGATTAGCGCGTCCAAACAAACAAACACACAAACAAACAAACTGCCTCTTTATATTATCAATTTTAATTATTTTTTTATGTTATCACGTTTTAGTTTTTGGGGTAAAATATTATAATATAGATTTTGTTGGTTTTAGTTAGTTTGCCGCTTCCTTGAGTTGAATTATTATAGGGTTAAAACATTAGTACAAATTAATCTATACCAATCAATTTTTAAAGTAATATTTAACAATAAAAAGATAATGTCATGTATACTTAATATTTAGGGATACAATTTTAACACAATAACAGAGTATCAAATTTAATCAACCATTACAAATCGATGTATATTTATTACACCTATGCAATTTAAACGATTATTGTGACTAATTAATATGAGGAATTTGAATGAAATCTTAAAAAATAAATCTGATAATTATATTTTGCGCTATAAATTAATGCCTAAAGAATCAAAACAAAAGCATATATAAAAAGACAATACATAAACAAAACATCAAACACTTCTACATAAAATCAGGTTCCCGCCCGCCATTTTCGCATTTCGTAAGCAATTTTGACACAGGCCACATATTAAATTTTCAGCCGATTATACGCCGCAATACAAGCTTTGAGTATTTTAGCGTAGGCTTTTGTTTGCTGCCCCTTTTCTCATATTGTATCGCATGAGTGGATCCATGTTTGCAGAATCTAATTGCTACTCAACCACTCAGCGCATTCATCGGGAAATATCGTATATGGTATATCTGTGTGTTAGTTTGTACGTACAGACAGCAGGTAAAACTTGCTGTGTAATACTAATCCACTGTTTGTTGGAGACGCAATATTAAAACAAAAGAGGACACGATGAATTTGTCCGCATTGTGTACTGAGCTGAATGTATGAAAAATGTTAAAATTAACTATTTAATAAAAGCTTGCTTTTGAGGGTTTTTATTGTTTTCAGTTCATTTTTTTGGAAAATATTACAATGTTAGTAGATTTTTAGATTCAGAAATGATAGACGATTGTAAAACTATTCTTTATATGAAATGGTATCACCGAATGTGAATAGGATTATGCAAATGTCAATATTTTTCTCTTTCAATATTTCGCGGAGTTTCTTGAAAGTGTTTACTCGCACGGCGTGAGAAGCCGACAATACACTTGCTCTCGACGGACTTGCCGTATAGAAGTAATAGAGCTGCTATTATAATTATAAACTTAAAGTTACATATTTACGGTTGCTTTGAGACAGGAATTCGTGGTACACAGAACTCATCATACACACGCATTTTAAGAAATAACCATATATGTAGCAAATATTATAAAAATATTTTTTGATGGAAATTAAGCCCCGTGGCTTTTAGCATGAAGCCTGATCGATATTCTGACCACTACGAATATTGTTTTCATAACAATAAGTAATGTCATTACGTATAATATAAACCCAGTGGTAACGCGCTCGCTTGGGAAACCGAGTGAAGCGGGCTCAAATCTCGGGTCTCGCACCTCTGATATTTTCACGTGCGAATTATTTCTAACATGATTACCACTTGCCTTACGGTGAAGGAAAACACCGTGAGGAAACCTGCATGTCTGAGAGAACCTAGCAAATTTTCGAAAGACGTGTGAAGTCCTCCAACCCGCACTTGGCCAGCGTGGAGGAATAAGGCCTAATTCTCCCTCGTATTGAAGGGAGGCCCGTGCTCGGCGATGGACGATAAAAAAAAGGAAAGAAGAAATCACTGTTAAACGGTAATTAAGGAAAATTGATTAAAAATATTATTATATTTTGCTACAATCTGAAACGATTGGATATCTTTCCATTTTACAGTTATCATAATATCTAATCTTAAATATGTATAATATATACTACTCCATAGAGTTGACTGTGCAATTTTTCATTTAGTCTCTTGGTTATGTTTATTCGCATAGTAAGTATAGTTTAATTTAATATGCGCAGTTTGAAGGCAGGGTGAGCAGAATGCCGCCCAGTATCCTGGTGCCATATTAAGAATAAGATAATTTTATGTAAAAAGTCTATTCCGGTGTTTTGTGAAGATTCTGCGCAAAATAATCTAAATGTATGTCAATATAACTAGTAAAAATGATTATTTCTTTCAGTCAAGTATATTAAATTAAGTTTGTTTGAGGCTATCTTTAAATTTTTAATTTTTAAATTAGGTACATATGGATACATGCGAAAATCTATATCTATATACATATAATAAAGTTCTGAGTCGAATCTGTACATTAAATATTTTTTTAGAAAATCTAATTGAGATAAACATTATTATCGATACAGAGGTCGAATCTATAATTTATAGATTTTTTGTCTGTCTGGGAAAATATCACGAGGAAACCACTAGACAGATTTTGATGTTTTTTTTTGGTTATCCGGGTCAACGTACACTTTTTACTGCGGGAAAATATTTCCTTTAACCTGCAAGTCGTACCTAGGGACGAATCCGAGCAGAGCGAGGGTGAGTCGCTAGTAAAAATTATAAATCCTAGTTTTTTTACATCATAGTAACGTTTTATACCACGCTTGTCTTAGGTAACGGTTACCTAAGAAAGACTAATTGTTATTTAAGACCATTAGAAACAACTACATGATCAATAAACAAAACATAATATCCTAACAAAAAACCAAAACTAATGTACCTACAAATCTGAACTCTGAAATATTTGAATTAGCTTGAAATATTATGTCTGTCTAGATATGAACATGAAATATGGAGTTAGGTACCGCCAACCAACCTGAAATACTCGAGAGTTAGTGAAAAGTAGAACATGAAGTGCAAAGACGCTTTATAATTTGAAGCGCAGGCTCTTCATCTCTTTTTATTTGTAAACAAAAAAGTGTAAAGTTTGTTTTTATAAGATTTTACATAATCAAAATAGGTTAAGTGCGAGTCGTGGACGAGATCACCGAGTTTATTTTAATTTTTGAACTTTTAAGACATTATTCTAAAATCTTTGTTTATTGATATTTGATATTATAGCATACATTTATGAGACTAACAATGGAGATTTATTACAAAAGCAGTGTTTTTTTTTTTAAATATTGATAATTTATGTTATTGCTTGATAATGATTTTTATCTATTTATTCTTTATTTTATAACACAAACTTACTTCAATTATCTATGATATGGGTAGTATGAGATAAAATATTATTACTCAGTTGATTAGATAAAATATTAGTCCGCCAACCTGCACTTGGCCAGCGTGGTGGACTATGGCCTGATATTCGTATTGAAGGGAGACCCGTGCCCAGCAGTGGGACTGAAAAGTGGTTAAAAAGGGCTGAATACATATTCAGTTGATTAACAGAACAGTGGAGCATACTTATATAATGTATTTATATTATATTATGATATGAATAACATCTATATATAGAAAAATCAATCGCTGTTCGTTAGTCTCGCTAAAACTCGAAAACGGCTGGACCGATTTGAATAATTCTTTTTTTGTTTTGTTTGGGGTGTATCAGGGGTGGTTTAAATATAAAAAAAAATTAGCGAAAACAAAAAAAAAAACAGCTGGAAAATCAAAAAGTTCTGAACTTTTTATTTTGTATGGGAATCACTAACCGTTAAAACGTACCTAGGTACACGAACCCGAGCGAAGCGAGGGTGAGTCGCTAGTATGATATAAATGTAAACAAATATGGCTTATTTCTATAAGAGAAACCTCAAATTACTTTCGAAGCAATATACATATATTATACATACATACATATATTTTACACAAACATATTTATGTATATAACATACAAAAAATTAACATATATTGTACTTATTACGTTTGTATTCTAGACGTAAGACTTAATGTAATGCATTTAGTCATATTTTACTGGATTGGTTTCTAAACCGTTTTTGATAAGGACTTCTTATAATTTAGGATATATTCATGTGTAAGAAAAGAAATATCTTTTTGCTATACATAGCACATTACACAAGTTGTTATAATATCGAAAAAATATAAACGTAAATTTAAAAATATATAGTACAGACGTGTAAAACAAAGAATTGCTGATAATAAAAGAATATTGCATGTGTTCTGAGGAAAGCAATCGGTTTTTACTACGATTTTAACTTACAAGTACTCTTGAGACTATGTTGGAATCCTCCCAAGCTAGATTAAGGTAGCTTAGCTGGCTCGGCCGCCCAGTTTAGGTTAATAGGCTTCAGTTCAGGATCATGTGAGCTCGCATCGATTCTTGCGCTATCTACTCTAGGGTTTAATTTGTCAGAGTATCCCTCAGAAGACGTTACACACGTTATTGAACTTGTTTATACATTACATTGTCTGGGAATATATAAAATATGTACGTTTTTAATTTATGGATATGTTAGTTCAAAGGTAACTATGTTTTTTCAGATTTTTTTAAACAATGTATCGTACTAAAGACGTCTTTTTATTATAAGTGTAAAGATTAAGTCTAAATATTTAAGTGAGCTTAAACTAAAAATCAATATTAAATTCAATCATTTTATTTCTCACTTGAACTCAAGCACTTTACTACTATATATTTATTATTCAGTGATCAGTGTGTAAGGAACACATTTGATTTACACTGAGAGCAGAGAACCGAGATCGAGTAAACAATTTAATAAAACTGTAGTTATAGTGTTATAGTTGGTACAATAAGTATTCTGTATTTCAAACGTACCCATATAATACATGAAAATTATTGTATTTTTGACTGTTTGTTTGTAAAATGTCTGCATAATGTTAATATGTATATATGTATGTGTTTAGATGTAATAATTTAAGAAATTAACAAAGCCAGACAGACAAATAGAAATAAAGCAACCCATCCTGACTTGCTAGTTAACCGTGTAACGTGCTATGTCTAGAATTTGTCAATTCTACTTAGAATGATAAAGCTTTACAAGACATTTTTCTTGCAGTTAACACGAAATTTTCTCCTTAGTTTCCCGTAAAATAAGTTGAAATTTTCCCAAGCTAGATTATGGTGGCTTAACTGGCTTGGTTGTCTGGCCCTGGCAAATAGTCCGCCATTAAGACTTCAGTTCAGGATCACGTGAGCCCGCCTCAACTCCTATGTGGCCTCTACTCCGGCTTAAATTGTCAGCTAGATACTGAGAAATACTATTTAAGATTTTCATATAATAAAATTTGATTAAATCCCACTTTCTTTACTGTTTCTCCATTGTTTTGTTTCAAAGATGGCTTTTTGTGGTACATTTTAGTTATTTTATTATATGTCTTCAGTTTTTAATAACTGTCCAGCTAATATTAACAATGCTTATAAAACAATTATAATTTATACATAAACGAAATGCTAATGCAAGCTAACACTGTATTAATATTTATTTAGAATTTTATTATTTCATTATATTAAGATAAAGTTTTTTTGACACGTTATAATATAGACATTGTTTATTATACATATGTATGTCTGTACATGTAATGAATTATTTATGTAAATATTCACACAAATAATTGTCGATTTATAATTTAAACCAAAAAAATTGTTAGCGATAAACTTTATAATAACTTAGTATATAAAGCTTCACTATAAAGTTTTACATTAAAGTATGCATAATATTATGTATCCAACCCTACTCTCAGCGTTAAATTTAACGTTGCCTTTAATTTGACAAAGGTCAAAGTAATTACAAGCATGGTTACTCTGGGTACTCTGTAATTTCAACTATTCGCTATTAAACAAGATTCTGTATAGAACCATGTATAAGGAACCCTACTAGACAAAATTGGTTCGCCATCTCATAATTATTACAACATTTACATTATATACAAAATTTTACAGTTAGGCTATAAGGAGTTATATAGTAAATAGAAATCGTGACTGTTTATTTAAAACTAAATTTCCTTAGAAAATTAGTACTTCAAAGCTTTCTTTTTCTTTGAATATCTATTATAATATCTTAGCCTACTCAGATATTTCTCAAATCTCGGCACGTAAGTAAATTAATTACGAGCTTTGATAACGTTGAGTTTAATTTAAGAGGTCACGGCTGTTACGTGACTACACTTCATTAGATTCATCTTAGGTATTCAGGTAAGATCCACATATCATCTACGGTTTAATGTTAACTTATTCAACATAAATTCTAACTTCCTCTATTCCATATGAATGCTGATATCTGAATATATTACTTAGTGAATACTATCCTTAAAATATCTTTACGTTTTATGCATATGCAGTTAGATTGTGAAAATTAACATACTGAAAAAGAAAACAAAATTGATTCGTAAAACTAATAAATTTATTAATATACACTTTGTTGTACACCACAAATAATTACAAAAGGTTGTAATGAACCAAATGTGAGGCACAAAAAAGTGGGTCTTATCGCTAATTAGCTGTTTCTTCTAGACAATTTTTGGATAAGAAATGTGGAAGGTTAAAACAAGGTGGCTAGTTTACATGATATACAATTAAATACTTTAAAATACTACACAATCTATATCTAGACACACGATATATAATATAATACTAGTCATCGCCGCGTGGTTGATTTTCAACCATAATTCATTAAGTTATATATTTATTGTCTTGCGTATACGAGTATGTATTACAATATTAATCTATTCTCAATTTGATCACAGACTTTAACAATAAACAAAAGAGTATATATGCGTGTGTGTGTCAAATACATGGTAGTGTGTGTAATGTTTTTTTATTGATTTAATGTATTTTTATGCATAATTTAAAAAAAAATATTAGCATTCTACACTCCTTCTCTATATAAACTATAAGTGTGGGAAATTTCATACTCCTCCGTCTGCACAATTTTCGTAAAAAGGGGTACAAAGTTTTTCCTTCATGTATTAATATATACTCATACAAATTTAAATATAATAATCTTCATACATCATATAATATTGATTGGAAAAATATAACATTCCGCTAATTTGTTTTTAGAGCATTCTTTTGAATCAGTGAGTGAAATAGGTCATTTGTAAGATATATCGTTGCCTTTAACTTTTCTTTATTCCTTATTATTGAATCCTTACCCTTGTAATACCGTTACAAAGAACTTTATTGACTAACCAATGAACTTAAACGCGCCCTTTGCCTCCTCCAATTTGACACGAGATTGATTCAAATCGAGTTCATGCCATTTCCATTTAGAATGCAACCGTAATGGGTTGTTTGAATACCAGCATAAGATGATCTACCCCGTCTTTACAGTACTTAGTCTGTTGGTGAATATTTGAGAGTGACAAATGAACAGATAAAGGTCTAGAGTTATTGGGTACTTTTAGTTGTCTCCTGACATTTGAAGGAAGCGAGAATTCTACAAAATGAGTCCCTATTTGGGGCGTAAAATTGAATTTTGTTATGCACGGAGGGGGCTAAAAAACTTAAATATTTAAGGGAAGCTACCATCTTGGGAGGTAACTAGACGATTTAGAGGTGAGGTATTAATTTTATAACCCTCTTCCTGTACAAATGAGGATATATGGTGTCGTTAGTTTTTGCCAGTTGTTTATAAGGGATTTCGTAGGGCGATTGTTTTTTTTTATATTTTTGTGTTAATTGTAATTTAATTATTTAATGCAATATTAATTAATTAACGCACGGTGAAAATATATGAAAAAATAAAAAAAAAAAATGGATAAATAGCGCCATTCACAATTACAATAATAATAATTATATATAAAACTAAATAATTCTTCATTTGGAATAACCACCGCTTATGAATTAGTATACTGTCAATACCTATTTCATAGAACAAAGAAAGTACACTTCACCAAGAAGCCTGGCTAAGAACTCCGGGTTCAGTCCCCGGGGAAGTCAATTTCATTAATACTGCGGTCGCTGTTCTATCTCGGAAGGGGAGCTCGTACATTTTTAAATATACCAACCACAATAGAGTACCTGCTATTTGTGCAATGAATTAAGATAAAGGTGTCTGCGTTTTATTAAGGTTCCTTTTTACTTTCCGACGGCGTGACAAATTGTGTGTTGTTAAATTAATATATACATGCAGTATTGGTTTAAAAAGATCAACCAATAAATAGCATCAATGAATAAATCTAATATTATTTGATTTAATAGTTCGTTTATGGTTTTTGACGTTTTGAATATTTTTTTAACAAATCAGGTAATATTATATTATTATATAATACTAGCAGCTCACTCTCGCTTCGCTCGGGTTCGCCCCTAGATGATTCTTTAAATTGACATAACTTTTTCATTTATGATCCGATTAAAATAAATACTAAATGTTAGGTGAAGCTTACCACAATACTCGTAGATTAGTGAAAACCGCACCCAAATCAGTTAAGCCGTTTCTAAGATTAGCGCGCACAAACGCACAGACAAACAGACAAAAAGACTAAAAATAATTGTTTTGGGTTCTATTGCGTTAATAAAGATCCCTAATAATAGTTTTTCTCAAATATCTTCCATGTACAGACAGCAATCAGTTCCAATTTTGTTATATGCATAGATAATGGGGTATTTACTAACTTCAGATGTTGATAACAACAATAAATATTTATGTTTAAACTAAACAGGTCAAATGTGTTGAAAATTTATTAAGAAGTATTGATATTTAATCCTTCAGTTGGATTTTGTTTCTGAAAATCGCTATTAATATTTGAAAAGGTTTATGATAAATGGTCTATAATTAATAATAATAATAAATATGTTGGGATATTAACACACAGCATCATCTAGTTCCATGGTAAGCTACGAGGCTTGTTTTATGGATACTAGATAGTTGATACACTACACATATATAACTTTAAATACATACATATTATAAACAAATAAATATAAATACCCATGATTGGAGTACAAACATTCGTGCTCATCACACAAATGAATACCCCTAGCGGGACTCGAACTCGCGACCGCTGGCACAGCAAGTAGGGTCACTACAAACTGAGCCAATCGTGTCGTCAAACGTCAATTGGACTATGATATCGCGTAGCATACACAATAAATATGGAATTGAATTCAGTTTTTAAGGCGGAGATACTTAATTAGAAACCTATTTAAAGTAAGAGATACTTAATTAAGTGTCTCCTTTAAATCTGTCAAAACTATGATAAATATTCATATTTTTCATGTTACCGCTAAGTAATCCTTTAGTCAAATAATAAAAAATAAAAAATAGCGGTGCCACTGTAACTGTAGAGCGAAAAAATATGTGTAAAAAGAATCATAAAAATCAGTTTACGTTTAGCAAAATAAAAACTTACACAGGAATGTTATATATAAATATTTTAAAGCCATTTAAAGAAATAATAAATATTGTGCTGGTATCGAAGACTGAGCTATGTAGCAGTTACTAATATTTCAAATTCGGCTCGTATGGGAGTCGTATCCTCAATCATATGCTATATACTGCTTATACTGCTATTATAATGTTATTCGTCGAGACTCTAACTGGGAGTTAGGAAATTAAGTACATTTTATTCACCCCAAAGCGCACTCTCCAAATAAATTTAATTTAAGATGAGAAAAGTTTTTATAGTGACAGTTAATTGAAAATTAAGTACGCTCAGGTAACAGCTGTGTTTTAATACACGGTACCCTCCTAATAAAGATATAGCTGTTTTGGGTTAAAAAAATCTACAAATTAAAATAAGAATGAAAACATTCTTCCATAAAGAAAATATGAGGGCTTAAGGAGTTTTGAGTTTCGCATAGTCTTAGGAGATTACCTTGAAATACTTTTAAAGGGGAGAGGGTGTGGTATGAAAATTGTTTTAGAGTTGTTTTTGTTCGAGAAGTTTATAAAAAACTGTACTATATATAACGGCACAATGGGGAAGCTTCATTACTTGAAGTCGGGGCACAAATATGTATAGGGCAAGCAAGACTTTATAATCAGAGACAATATAGCTAAATCTAATATAAAAATATCTCGTGTCACGGTGTTTGTGGTCGTTCCCCTCCGAAACGGCTCGACCGATTTTAATGATATTTTTTTTGTATATTTGGTAGGTATAAAAAAGGTTATAAAATATTTTTCACCTCCTACCCCCCTATTTTTAAGTAACTAGGGGCGAACCCGAGCGGAGCGACGGCGAGTCACTAGTAGTATTATAATAATGTTATTCATATACAACAAAGAACAAAAAAATATATAGTTTATAAAAATAATATTCATGCTTTTTAGTTTCTGAATAATATAATTTAAATAAAAGTTATTTGAGACTGAAATAATTAAGCTTTTAGGTATTTCACTTTTTTCTTTGTGGTATAGATAAAATGAATATAGTGACATCACAAGTTCGTTCTAAAAATCTAAATAGTTGGAGCAAACATTCGTAAAAGTATGTTGGGACTTGACCTACTATCTACAGTGCAGTATGCACTTAAGGCATGTCACTGTGCACTAAAGTAAATTATTTTAAATGGGTATTTATCGAGCCATTATTATAAAAGTAAAATTTTGTATATATTTGTGTTCGTGTACTACGCTTATGACTACTACATGCTAAAATGGTTGGATAGGTTTCATTGTAATTTAGTACCCATATAGATTATATACTGGATAACATATAAAAAATCATTATATACCTAAAAAAGTACCCGAACGAAGCAAAGCTTTGTCGCTAGTTTATAATAAACATATTAAAAAGCTCTTATAAACATGCACCGTAGCACTAATGACATTATATTCATGGGATATGTTGCTGCAGATACTAAAGCCAATTATGTAAATGGTAGAATCACAGTTACTGTTATAGTCTTGTTACGAGGCAACATACGTAATACGGTATTCGATGTTATTAGCAAGGCTTTGGCTAATGTAGGCTATTGGCTATGTAGCGTACAATTGAAAATCTATGAGACATGGCGATATATTTTATGACGCATGCATGTTCGGAATTAGGATTCTAATATACTAGTATTTCATATTACTTGTGTAAATGATTTGGACTAACGGAACCGATAAATAAATATCGACAAATAAATAATAGATTGTTTATTCAAATGCTGTTTATTATGACAATTATTATCTTATTTGTATATGTCTATTGATGTAACAAATCACATTTATACACAAGAATAAAAGTATTTTACACATCTACGAGTATACATATAATAAAATTGAAACTAAGCCGAATCTGTACATTAAATATTTTTTGGAAAATCTATTTGAAATAGACATTATTATCATCAATACAGAGACCGAATCTATAGTTTTTAGAATTTTTATCTGTCTGACTGTCTGTCTGTTACCGCATCACGGAAAAATCCACTAGAATGACTTTGATGAAATTTGGTATGTTGATAGTTGTTATCCGGGTCAACATATAGGATACTTTTTTCTACGGGAAAATCTTCTTATCTCTGAGAAATCTATACTAAACGTTAAAACGTAAGTAGAGACGAACCCAAGTGGAGTGAGGGTGAGTCGCTAGTTCTTTATATATAATTAAGCACGTAGCTTAACTTCAAAAATAATATAAATCAAAAGAAAATAGATTAAACATAATTATAGTTTTGTGAAAGTTTGAGGCTACCAAGGATACAATTATACTTATAATCTACAATGAGTAATGCCTGTACTTGGATCGTCAGCCAATGCGAAACAAATTGTACTTTCAAATCTCTGATAAGCTTGTCTGTGTTGGTTAACATCTATATTGTTATTAAATATAATAAAAGGAATAAAATTGATTGTTGCTACAGCGGCTCTTGATATTTCTTCAGCTCGGCCTTCTAATGCATCTCCAGTTGTTGATATACAGTAGTCCACATCAACTAAATTAACGCCTACAGATCGAGCACAACTTAAACTTCTTTGTCGAAATGCAGGGAAAGGTTCAGTAAATTCACACGACATATATTGTACCTTAGCTTCATAATTACCGGAAAGTAGACTTAGAACGCACCTGTGAACTCGATTAGCCCAACAACCGGGTTCTCCGAATTGACAGGTGAGACTGCCATCATCATTTCTTCTTGCTCTTCCCCAAGGAACAAATTCTATATTCAAAAAATTCTTATATTTCGCAAATGTTGGTACAACTTGGGTCATGAAGCGGACAGCATCAGGACATCCTGCCGTTGTTCCAATCTGAATGCTAATAGTTCCATTTACAGTTTGTAATGGAGTTGCAGACGTCCCATATAAATGTAGAACGGTTGAAATTAAAATAGCCAAGTACACCATATTTAGCGTATCATAGAACACTGAATTATATTTGATGATACCACTAAATGATAAGATAATTCGGGGCTAATGTTAAAATAATTATTTCGTGAAGAATTTAGATGTATTATTGATTAGATTACCAGGTATACAGATAGTAAATAAATGTAACGAGGAATGATTTTCGAGTATTTTTTATTTGCTTGAAGCAATCAATCAACTATTGCGTAAATTAGTAGGATGTTTAAATATATTCAAAATTAATTTTATTCAACTATAAGTATTTTTGAATCACCATAATTTAAATAGAATCGTTATAGGTAGACCGTGAATAAGTAACCAGCGGTATGGAATTAACTTATGAGGAAGTAAATATCTTAATATAAATAAGCCAAAAAAATGTAAATAAGCCATTGTGAAACTTAACAGTTGTTCTTTTATATTTTTGTTTACAATATTTTTTATAAACGTAGTGGCTATCCCGTATATGGGTCACTTTATTTTCATTCTAGACAATTTCGTTTATTATTTATGCGTACACTCAGGCCAATTCACTTTTTGAAGACAAAATGTTTACCACTATAAAAAACTAATTAGCTAATATCCTACGTGCTTATTTCTACTTAATGCAAATTACTTTTACTACAATTTAGGTACATAATTTTGTGTGTATGTTATGCGGTGTCTTCATTAGTTATAAACCAATTATTATGATTTTTTTTTGCCTCAAAGATTGCAATAATTATTTAAAAGTGCTTTTGAAGTCCGTGAGACGTAAATCAAGGAATCAAAGAACATTTATGCTTACACAATCAATTAAAATGAAACTAGCTATTTTTTATTTATTCTAATGATACTTGTCAATCAAAGAAATCACATCAAATGAAATCAAATGGGATGATAATAATAGGAGATCCCGGTCTACTTCGTGAACCCCTCATTCTTTTTCCAGGCGAAATATATTTTTTAAGCAATTAAACATATTAATAAACATGACATAGGGGGGTTGTCACCAAAAATTTGTTCCAGACTATTTTAATATTTTTTTTTTAAGTACAAGAACTCTTTTCGTGTGACAACTAAGTATCAATCGAATGTAAAAGACTTGTAGAAAATTGTAAAAAATGTCATCATACGGTTGGCGGCCTTTTTCGATTCCATATTACCTGACAGCCACGTATAAACAGGTATATTAAAGTACTTAATTGCACGTATCGATCGTATTTACCGGAACTAACCAAGTATCAAAATACAAATAATTTACATCAAAATATAAATAGGATTGTTATACCGAAACATCTCCAGACTAGAGGTTTTTAATAAAAAATAGCCTGGAGAAAATTTTTGGTGACATCCCCCTTGGCTAGTGTTTGTTAATATGTTTTATGGTTTACAAAATACATTTCGCATGGAAAAAGAGTGCGGTGTTCGCCACATAGATCGGGATCTTAGATTATAAATGATGGAAAAAATCAAAACAAATCAAATATCCCCTAATTTATATCGACGAATTTTTCAAAGAATATTGAATATAATTAAATTAATATTAATTTGACTACCTTTAAATATTATCATTATATTATAACGCAATTACGTTTCACCCAATTGAATCTACGTAATAAGCATTTAGAACTGACAATGTGGAAACTCACCTTAAGAATACGTTACTAATTAACACTTGAAATAAAACGTTATCTCCTAAAAGACTATACAGTAGCTAACAAGAAATCTTGATTATAGTTGAGGTGTTAATATATTTTATAGAAACAGACTTCCCCACTGACATTAACTTTCGACTGACGTATTATGGATGCATTCCAGATCACGCAAAATTAAATAATTTAATTTTTAAATTTAGTAGGCATCTCTCCCTTGTAGGCGTCTCTCCCGGACTTACCCTAGCTTATATTTTACAATGTGTGATGCCTGTTGTAGGATCCTCAGCTAATGCAAAGCAAATTGTACTTTCAAGTCTATTTAATGCTTGGGCGTGTTGGTTAAAATCAATATTGTTGTTAAAAATAATAAAGGGATTAGCATTCATAGTGGCTATGGCTGGGGTGGAAAGTTCTTCAGCTCGAGCTTCTAGTATATCTCCTGTCGTTGTTACACAGTAATCCACATCAATTAAACTAAGTCCAATAGTTTGAGCACAAGATAAGCTTCTTTGTCGAAGTGCAGCGAAGACAGTAAATTCACACGCCATATATTGTACTTGAGCATCAAGATTTCCAGAAAGAAGATTTATGACGCATCTTTGAACGCGATTAGCCCAACAATCAGCTTCTCCAAATTGACAAATGAGAGTACCATCATCGCTCCTATTTGTTCGTCCCCACGGCACAAATTCTATGTTTAAAAAATTCTTGTATACTGCATATGTGGGCACAAGTTGTTGGGTAATGAAATTTGCGGCATGACGACATCCCGATGTTGTTCCAAGCCGGAGGTTAATTG
Source organism: Fabriciana adippe (assembly GCA_905404265.1). NCBI lineage: Eukaryota > Metazoa > Arthropoda > Insecta > Lepidoptera > Nymphalidae > Fabriciana > Fabriciana adippe. The sequence continues at coordinate 4,531,564 of FR989993.1, forward strand.
TTCCATTTACAGTTTCCAACGGATTTGCTGATGATCCATATAAAAATATCGAAATCAAAATAAGATGTACTAAGTAAGACATGTTTAACGTATTTACGCACTGAATGTAAATAAATAAATGTCAACTTCAACCAAAATGACCTAATAAGTTTTAGTTACATAATAATAAAATTTTAACGCTATTATAAATTTTAATCTTATTAGATAAGATTATCCTATTCTTTATAGAACTATAAATTTTTATATTGCATTCATTAAGATTATTTAGGTAAAATGGTGTACACAACAGTTGTACTGTAAGTCCTAATATTTATCACTATTATTTGTCACGCAATATTTATGATGATTAATTCATCATGTAAGTAGATTCCCGTGTACCTGTTTCCCCATACAATAACCGGTTATTTAAAGAACTATGAATTTTTATTTTATTGCAATCTAGCAATATACGTGAGTGCCACGCTATAAAAGAGTAGCAGTACACTCAGGGCGAGATGTAACGAACGGGCTCTGCCGCGGAAGTAGGCTGAATAATTGAAGACTATGGTCCCCCGTGTTGGATCGTCTAGCCGCTCGATCAATACTGCCCAAATGTACTGTACAAAGGTATGAACTTGTTTTGGCATTATCTATTCCCCATCTAAAGTGATGCTGTGTGTTTCTTCTGTTGTTTAAAGAATTTCAATTTGCAGAATTTTAATGGACGAAATTATTTAAAACAATTTTAAATATATAGCGCGCGTTGATTTTATGAGAAGGATTCATTGTACCTAACTGTAGAGTACAACATAAATAAATAAATATTCGATTAAGCCATTTATTTAAAAACCGCTTGACCGATTTCGATAAAATTTATATGGGACCACCGGGGAAGAATACCCTTTGCAACAAAAAAAGAATTTTCCAAATCGGTTCAGGCGTCTTCGAGTAATCGGTGAACATACATAAAAAAAAGGTTCCGACGAATTGAGAACCTCCTCCTTTTTTGAAGTCGGTTAAAAACAAAGTCGCTCCCCGTCGTCTGTCCCTATATATGCTTAGATCTTTAAAACTACGCAACGGATTTTCATGCGGTTTTTTTAATAGATAGAGTGATCCAAGAGGAAGTTTTGTATGTATAATACATGCATAATATAGTATAGAAACACTGATAATTTTAGAGGTTTCTAATGTCATGTCGTAAATATACACATTTTTTTGCGCTTACATTGCAAACGCTGACTGAACCCTACGAGATAGATCAAAATAATGTACTACTGTTTTGTACACCTTAAAAAGGTCTACAAAAAAGTCTACCATGGCATATGTCTCTTAAGGATAGCTTACTATATTCATTTTACTATAATATCTGAACCCGAGCGAAGCGAGCGTGAATCACTAGTCTACTAATATATCCTTTATTCATTACTTATATTACATACTGTGATGGCATGAACAAAAATTGAACTTATTCTATATAAAATATATTTTTTTAAGTTAAACAAACTCTAATAAATATGATTAATATAATAATTCAAATTACTACATATATTATTTGTGGCTAGAACGAGTATATATGGGGTACCCCCTCATCTACAAACTATAGACGTATACGCGTTTGGGGATTTCTTTTTTCATTGCACCTGCGCTCTTCTACAATGAAAAAGTGAACGCGATTCATAAATTAATTTATATGTAGTGCGCAGTTTTTGAAAACTGTTATGAATAAGCTGATATTTTTGACCAGAAAGCATATTCATATCGTATTATTATTATTGTAAATTATAATAATAATAATTATTATTAATTTATAAATATACTAGCGAGGCACCCTCGCTCCGCTCGGGTTCGACCCTACTTACGTCTTAACGTTTAGTATATATAGATTTCTTAGAGATGAGATATTTTCCCGTAGTAAAAAGTATCCTATATGTTAACCCGGACAACCAGCTATCATCATACCAAATTTAATATAAATCCCTTCAGTGGTTTTTCCGTGATGCGGTAACAGACAGATAGACATACAGACAAAACTTCTAAAAACTATAGATTCAGCCTCTATATCGATAATAATCTCTATTTCAATAAGATTTTTCAAAAAATATTTAATGTACAGATTCAGCTTAATTACGATTTTATTATATTAGGTATAGATTTATTATATTAAACTACACATGGGGTTTATATACAAAAATAACAACTTATTATGGCAAAATATAATGGCAAAAGTTTTGCGAACAACACAGGAAGCTATTCTAAAAGCATACTCTTCAGAATATGAATATTTATTTAATAACTTATTTGTACACCTGCGTTCAAAATACTGTTGTGTATTCAATAGCCAAAGTCTCGAAGAAAACTGGAGTATTTTTCAAATATTCATAAGTTTGAGTTAGTTTCAAGGAGTTTAAAACTTCTGATATGCTATATATTTAGCAGGTAGAAGTTTCTATTTTATGTTTGTTATAGTGCTCCTAATACTGTTTGAGTAGTAGGCAAATAACAATATTATAAGAAGAAATTTTGAAGTACAAATTTCAAAATTTCTTCTTGTTCATTTTAAATATAATTAGAATTATTAAAATCAGTTGGACGTATTAAGCTGTACATAATTTCTAAATTTAATTATTAATTGATGAGTTCATTGTATGAACTATAATTAAACTATTGTTAAGATACTTTGTATTTAACCCTTTTTTTTTAAATCCTACGGCTAGGCACGGTCCTTTTAATATGTGGGGGATCAGGCCATAGTCCACCACGCTGGGCAAGTGCGGGTCGACGAACTTCAAATGTCTTTGAAAACTTGCTAGATTCTGTCACAGATGCAAGTTTTTCGCTATGTTATCCTTCACCGTAAGACAAGACGTGATAATCATGTTGAAAATGATTGTCACATGAAAATATTATATTGAGACCCGGGATTTGAACCCGTTTGATTCGATTTCCCAAGCGATAGCGTTACCACTGGGCTACCACTACAAAAATTGTTTATAATAGAACATTCTTCAATAAAACATAAGTATAACCACAAAATTATTCGAAAACTAGGTCATATAGTTTTACATTACCTTATTTTCCGTTCCAGTAGCGCTCTTGGAGGTACAGCTATTAGCAATAAACAATAACTTCCACACGAACGGGTATGAAACGTGAATCTGCTAATTAGGACATGAATCCTTTGATGCTAAATTGAAAAGGCGACAACAGCTAGTTAAAGCTGTGGAACGTAGTTGCACCTGAAATCATTTTTGCTTCATTTTTGTTATGCAATGAAAATTCAGGTCAAAATTGTATTATTTAAAAAATAACCTTTTGTTTTTTTGGTTTAATTTACAAGTAAATAAGCTGTCTTGGTTGCATGTATACTGCAGATCAGTTATTTTTTTTTAATTTAAGTTTGCATATGTTTTAATCATTAACATTACTGTTTCATATCTTCATATGTTGCGGAATGTTTATGTCTTGGTAGACAGAATATTATATGAGGGACGCGTGGAATTATCTATGAAAAGATATGTGAATTCGGAGCACGAACGTGGCTTATGACTCTTTGATACCTATAACTCTTTATGTTAAAATACAAAAAAAAAAATGGGTGCGTGTAACCTTTACGTGCGGTTGAACTAAAACTTCTTTGGCAAATATCGCAATTAAATTAAAACAAATTAATAATTAAATAAGGCATATTAGGCATATTACAATATATTTATAGAATATCATATACGGAAAGAATATAATATAATATATTTGTCAGACAATAGCAACGGTTACCATGGCAACATGGCAATGTATTATATTTCATTCTCTCACCGGCTTAATCCTATGTGTTTGTCTCTTTTTAGCGTCGCATTTTCGTTTCAATGAATTTCAAATCACAACTATTCCAAAGAAGTTTCACTTCAAAAAAATATTTATGACGTACTTATAATTGGTTTATAAAATATTATAAGATCATATCATTATCAAATTATAGTGAATAAAATGTAATAGTTTTAAATATCTCATATTATTATTCATAAGCAGTAAGGTTCTGTAATTTATATTTTCTAGAATTTTAGTTATTTTGGTTTTTGAGAAATTTGTTATTTTTGGTTTGTATTCATTATTGGTAAATTATATTATCAATTCAAATAAAATTAAATCAATTTCACAGGTTTCATTGAACGCCTATTCGACACCGGCCTTTGGACTGTTACAGGGACTTTTTAACAGACTTAATAATTAAACTTGACCCAATCCGGGACTCGAACCCAGGACCATCTGATGTGCAAAAATATATATATATATATATAACTAGCGATTTAACGTCGCTTTGCTCGGGTGTGTCCCTAACTGCTTAACATATGGATGGTCATAGTCTATTTGCGTACTAAATTTTATTCAAATCTGTCCAGCCGTTTGAACGCGAATTAGTAACAAACATACACAAACATAAAAACTTTTTAGTAGTCCGATAAATAATCCGATTTCATTTTTACAAGTATATTTTACTAATGATAAATTCTACATATATTCTATAAGCTACTGTAATAAAGTTTAAAATATAATTCCTCCACATCGTAGTGATGTGAAAAATATTCCGATCCCGGGTCACGGGATCGATTTCAATAAGCGATAACTTCTGCATGAGTACGCCGCTATCCTTCATAACCGTTTGCGGATGCCACTGATCAAAGCGAATACCGAATACTATGACCCATATTGAAGTACCCTTTTACAGGTCACTATTCTTAACTAACTGTAGTATTATGTTGTGTGATATAAAATTTGTCTTTCAAGCATATATGTTTTATTTAGAACTAGGCTATACGTTTTAACTTTATCCAGGTTCTGACCATCTGTTTCAAAAAATATCTTTTATTTAACATTTGGTTTGGTTATGCTGTCGCATAGGACTAAACATCTGGGGGCATGGCAGTGCTCCCGCCAAGTCGAGCTATCTTATATCCTAGATATAAGATAAAGTATAAATTCGAGACGTCAAAGGTACAAAAGAAAACTTAATTAATCAACAACAGAAAAGAAGAAAAGAAACAATAAGTGTTTCTTATAAGTAATAATTAATTTACATTGATGATAAACAATTTAACAGTATTTGTGCTCGTCCTCAGGTTAAGAAAATATATGGATGTAATTATATTTATATTGCGCTAAATACAAACTTTAAATGAGTTCAATACGAAAAAAATGATAATTTGAATATACAAATGTGCCTTTACTTATATTATTTAAATATGTATTCGTCCCAGCATATAATTTGGAACTACGCCATATTCTTGTTGCGGAGTAGCCAAGATGCTGCATAATTTATACATTTTGACTATTAGGAATATAGCGAAACGTACATTGTAAAATGTAGGATAGTGTTTACATGATTTATAAAACGTTATTAGATACAAGCTATTTAATAAAATACATTGCGCCATATTACATAACTTGCAGCTTTTATTGCAGTTCATACTGTGATTTATACTACACGTAGTGTTTGTATTACATACGAATTAATTTTTATATTAATTTCTTCTTCTATGCGTATCGTATAAAGCTATTTTAGATATGTAATCTATACATATAATAAAATTTTGAGTGGAATCTCTACATAAATGAAGATGCCGAATTTTTTGAATATTTATTTCATCAATATATATTAAAATCTATATTAAAAGTTAAAACGTAATTAGGTACGAATCCGAGCGGAGCGAGGGTGAGTCGCTAGTATCATAATATATCAGACCACTAATTCAGGTGTCAGAGTCTATCGAACTGATCAAAAGCCTTTAATATAGCTTAAGGACTAATATCAGCTGATAACTACCAGAACTGAGGACTTAAGTACCCTCTGAAGCATTTAATCGCTCAATTGTTATGTGACTAAACGGTCATCAAGTGCATGCTACAGGTGCAGTGTCTTAACTTATTTAGGTTCTTATTAAATTTTTAATACTTATATGTAGTTTAATTGCCTTTAAGCTTGGAAGACTATCCAGTAAAACATAAATAGGTTTTCGTTAAAAGAAGGAAAAAAGTTACACTGTATCTGCCGGCGAATGAAAATCGCAAATTGTATTCCATTGCATTTCTTCTACATACATTTTTAAACATAAAATCATTTGTAATATGACAATTCCAATAAAAATAGAAGATATTCAAGTCTTGAAACTTTCTACCTGAAGGTAACGGACATGTATCTTATTCACTTAAATCTGAAAAGACAGGATGGGGTGTTACAAGAAATACATATTTTACACTTTTGACAGATGTGTCTCCTCCCTAAGATTTATTATCTGCAGAATATGAAGTAGCATTTCTTAGCGGAGGTATTTTTTACTGTTTTCCTTGAGATACTGTTCAGACTCCTTCATGTATAAAGGTAATAAAAATTGGATAATTTAAATGAACATGTTCTGTTTATAATAGCTGTATATAATACACATGGTGATATTAACAATAATGTCTGAAACTTTAAGGGCTTGCAGTTCTTCCCATAAAGGGTTAAAATCTTAGCATATACCACACCATACCCTTGTACATATACTATGAATAAATTCATATGAACTGTCTTGTTTATCTAGGGGCTAGCATTTACGGTTGCAGATCAGGAGGTTCCGTGTTCAATGTCGGATTGGTCAAATTTTTTTAGGTTATTGGTTTCTAAGTTATATGTCTCGAAATACTTGTTAACAGCCAGCTGTTGGAAAGCCGGACCTTTTGTGTCTCGAAGAGCGCAATAAGCTGTCGGTACTGAACCTGATCTCTCACCCGTCGAGTCAAAGGATCGTCCCACCGGAATATGAGGGTATAAGGTACTTATAGAGAGTGCACTTGTGTTTGCGTACACATTTGTGCACTATAATTCCGTGCAATTGGTCGGTCAGTGAGATTGGCCGCCGTGAACGAAATCGGTCAGGAGGGTATTAAAATATATATATATATATATATATATATATATATATATATATATATATATATATATATATATTATAAATTTTTATATATTTTTATAAATTTGTATGGGACAGTGGGGCAAAACCGGGACGTTATGGGAAATATTAAATAAAAAAAAAACAGTATAAATTAACTTTATTAGACTTCGTTTTGCTTAAACTTATTAGTTACATATATGATCAATAAGATTACTGTTTTTGTTACTATAAGTAATACAAAAACTATCATTTTCAAAAGTTAAATTTTTACGGTTTTGTCCAAAACCGGATATATCGACTTTGCCCCTTAACAACGGAAGCAATGGAATTCATCTAGTTCATCTCGGTCCCAACCAGTAAAGCCTTCAAGGGTCCATTACTTATATTTAAGACATTGCACCCAATCATCACTTATTGTCTGAAACCTTTTTCTTTTTGGATTTTTTTTGGAGAAGCAAGACGATATCCTCATTTTCTGTTTATTACTTCTAAAATGGTATATTTCATCCAGGACTGCCAGTTCGTAGTTTTTTTATAATTTCGTGGCATTTTGTTGCGAAGAGAAATAAATTATCATACAAAATAACATTAAATAAAAATATAGTAGTACAAAACCGGGTACCGCCGTTTTTTCCCCAAACGCACCGAAGAGAAACAAAGTAATTAAAAATCCTAAAAACATGTTGCAATAAAGATTCAACCAATGTTCTTTTAAACATTAATACACTTAATCTTTAGAATAAAAACAAATTCCACGTACCTTGACATACGCGATTACACAACATCTTTGAAATCCGTCTAATATTATATCAAACCTCCGTAAAAACGGTTTTCTGAAATATTTCCAACGAGCACGCACCCACGTCATCTAACTTTTGTTGACAAACTATTCAAGATGACTGAAGGAAAGGAACAAAGCGCTCGAAAATTTGAAACATATTAGAAGGCCTTAGTTCCATGTCCCGGTTTTACCCCCATACCTGGTTTTGGACTAATCTTCCCGGCAATTTTATAATATTTTTTTGGATCAAATTACGGAATAGATATTATTATGTAATGCACATATAATTAAATAAAACATATTTAATTATCGCAGGCAATTTATTAAACGAGAAATTACAGATTTCAAAAAGAACAAGAAGCATAATTCTTAATGTTGTGTCACCGATGTCACTGATATTAAGTTACCCGAATTTTGTTCAAACCTACTAAGCATAAAGCGTTAAAACTTTTATAAAATTAAAGCCCTTTTAGTAAACGAAATAAAGTCTATATTACTATAACAAAATTTTCTTCATTTAGGACTACCGTACTTTCCAACTTTATTACTGGCTGCGATAAAGGACTAAAGTGAAGTAGCGAAAGAAATAGTATAGACTCCGTGGAATTTTATTAAAATTGTTTGATTGGATTTTTTGGGACACGCGAAGTAGAACTTCAATAAGTAAAATAATAAAGTTTAGTAAATTAAGTAATTATTTGGCATAGCAAATACGTAAATAAATAACAATATAAGGGTAATTTACCCCGAAAGAACAATGGCAGGACTCCATACAACGATTTACCTGATATCTATTTGAGGCGTCTTGAAATGAAAAAATACTCAAACGATAGGGATTAAATAACACAAGTTTATCCAGAAAGATTTATTTTATTAGGAAGTCACAAAAAAAAGATATTAGCATTTTTATTTTATGATTTGCGGTTATAAACCTACCTAGCAATGACAGCTGTCATTGATTATTGTATTAAATATTATAAATTAAGTATTATAAATTAAAAAAAGTACGTTCGCATTACATATAAGTTACGTTTTTAATTTCTTTATCATGGATGAAACAAGGTACTACTTTGAGTCCGTTAGGAGAAATCAGTATTAGTTGTAGGTATACACTGGCGATTGTCCGAGAGAATGCACAAGTCGTCACATGGGGCAGGTAATCGGGTCCGTGCGCAAAGCGACAATTAAAACTTATAATAATCTAGAAAAATGGAACAGTAACAGCAAAATCAAACGTAGTAGTCAGAGGCATGCGTAAATTCATGGATGACAAATAAAATATAAAATCTAAATAATATGTCAAATGTCAATATCAATTATCAAGTCAATCTCACTGTCATCTGTTGTGTTGCTATAACTATTATTTTAATTACTGTACTAACTGTAATAGCTTCCATTAAACTTACAGCATAACATATAATGTTTCCATTATATGTAAAGCTGTAAGATTAATGAACAAGACATAGATCATTATTTAATTATGTACATAAGACTTTTAATAAAAATATTTTAAAATAAATACGGCATTTCATTTTCTTCTGTGGCAACAATTTTTACATCATCTTTGACGAATGGCGAAGCCGGAAGTACATAAAAACAATCAATTAGTAGCTTATTATGTAAACATTTCTTCGTGGCTTTGTCATGTAAAACAAACGCCGTGAAAAAAAAGAGCAAATTAAATAATTCAGTTTTGTATATGTCCTAATCATAGACGCTTTAAAAACGTTCAGGTAAAAACTTGCCATTGTTCTTTATTTAAATGTATATGGAAAACGTTAAAGTTCTAAGGTGTATATTGTATGTACTCGTAATATGTATTATGCGTTAGTTTACAAAAAGATATTATCACAAAATAATCTAATTTCTGGTATAGTCACATCACAACACTAAAACTTTTGTTCATGATTACATTATTAATTAATATAATGTATATTAGTAATTCTAGAATCTATATATATATATATATATATATATATATATATATATATATATATATATATATATATATATATAAATATATATATATATATATATATATATATATATATATATATTCTGAGTAATGTTTCGTTGGTTAATAATTACCGTGTTACAAGTGTGTGTAGGTACTCTACAGCGGTTCTCATTTTTCTTTGGCCACGGAACCCTAATTGATTTACATTTTGATAATAACTAAACTGATTATGTTATAGTTAGAATGCTTTTAGTTTGACTTGAAACAACAAATCATAAAAGTATTAATACTTACATTAATAATAATATTTACTATACTAAAAATATAACCTATTTAATGTGATGAATGAAATATTTTCACATATTTATATTTTATAATAATAGCACTAAAATTAGGGTTTATGTCGGACAACGTTTTATTAACTCTCGGACGGAACTCGAAACCCCTGTGATCCTTCTACGGAACCCTAGGGAGAGGCTCAGCATTTGGGAACCGCTGCTCTATAGTATGTTACACGGTCATACATCAAACTTAAATGTCGTAAATAGCAGAGTAAAATAAGTGTAATTTACTTAACTTTGCATAACATTTTTTACAACTACCTTAAGTTCCAATTCAATTTCAAGTACCAGTTGATCACTAATATTATCTATGTTCTACTAAAGTTATTTATTTAATAACAAATAGGATGTAGTTATATTTAAAAAAGATCCTTTTTGAGTTGCAAGGCTAAATATATACATATATGGGCTCGTCGAGCGGTATATTTAAATAATCTCATCTTCACTGTCTGTTTGTTGTGAGGGTTTTAAAGAATTTAAAATAACTTGAACACATTCGAACAGTTCACAATTAATTTAATAGTTAATAATTAAAAAAAATATACATATATTTAGTTTTCATAGAACTGCATTTAAGGGAGATGGTATTGCTAGCGCACGCCATGTACCTACAAGTTGCCGAACGTTACCACCTACTCAAGACTTCACGTCACTTACAACTTCATCCCGTGCTCAAACTCATTCTCATTCTTCCTCACAATACAGCTGGCAGAATGTATTGTGTCTGTTAGACTGTTAACACAACTCTAACAATAAGCCATTAAAGAAAAAAAAAACCTCCGTGGTGTTACCCGCTCTAAAATACAGATATATTTTTTTTATAGATTAAAGCTATGTAAGTAACAATTAGTAAATTAACCCGTCTATGGCGCGTGTAGTTATATATTATATAACTTAGTTTGCGAATTAAGAATAAGAATACGATCGTACTTGCATCGATAACATAATGCTTTGTGCCCACTCGCAAAGTGCAGTTGTGCGTGCTCATAATATGAAAACTTTTGCCCCGGTTCAACGTCAGTAATTTAATAGAGTCGATACAAAGTTTTATACTAAAATTTAATTTTTGTTGCTCCCGATACTTTTGCTATTTTAAAGTTTCTCTCATTTTCATTTTTTGCTGACTTTCTCAATAGTTCAATTGTCTAGTAGCGTTTTGAAATATTATTATATAAAAGTTATGATGAGTTTGTATTTTTTTAATTGTTTAATTTTATTTAGCAAAAGAAAGAAGTATAGCTTTAGTCCAGACTAGTTCCATTTTTATTATGGTCCTACAGTTGTCTGTTAGGTCAACCGTAGGCAAATATCTAAGAAAATTATATTTTTAAATAAAATTGTTTAATTTTAAAATGATGTAGGTCATTTTAGTAGATAAAAATATATATTTTGTATTTAAATTGCGATATTAAGGTAAAATTGCGGTCCGATGTGCTTACATATATTATTCACACACATAAAATATTTACTGCCGCTTGTAGGTAGCAAATAACAACGCTTTTAAAGTAATGAAAGAATGCGTAGTGAAATATTCTGTTATGGAAGTACATGTTATAAAATAAAAATGTTAAAATTAAAATTAAAAAAAAGATACTACTCTGCTTTGTTTTATCAATTTAATCTTTGTTAAAAATGAATTAATGGTTACTTAATATTTACCATTTGAAAAATAATATTTTATCTAAGTACTTACATTTAGCCGCGACTCCACTTATGTTTTAAGTAGTTGAGTTTTCCGCTCCTAATACCGTAGCGTTATATTGTATAGTTGATTTTTTTTTTCATTAAATAATTGAAAAATATTTTTTATTGCATTTATAGCATTTGCGAAAAATATCATTGGCTATTTATATATTTTGTAAGTATTGATACGATTCTACATTTGGTAGGCATATTAGTGACATCTATTGGTCCCTTAAAAAGATACATCGATTCGTTAGCGACTTGAACATGTTAATACATTTACATTACGTTAGATGGAGCTAAGTATTATTAATAAAGATTTTATAACCCTTTGAAAGATCTCTGCATGGTATAATCTATGTCATAATATAATAAAATTGTAATTAATCCGAATCTCTACATTAAATATTTTTTGGAAAATCTTATTGAAAAAGACATTATTATCGATACAGAGGCCGAATCTATATTTTTTTTGTATTTTTGTCTGTCTGTCTGTCCGTTACCGCATCACGGAAAAACCACTGGAGGTATTTTTTGATGAAATTTGGTATGATGATAGCTAAGTATCTGGGTCTACATATAGGATACTTGTTACTGCGGGAAAATATCTTATATCTGAGAAATCTATAGAACCCGAGCGGAACAAGGGTGAGTCGCTAGTATTGTATAGAAACAAACATTATTAACCAAAATGCATTTTATTAGCGGAGTATTATTAGGAATGTGAAAGTACGGACCCCCCTCGTATTGCAGGGAGGCGTGCCCAGCAGTGGGACGTTAAAAAGGACTGAATACAATAATATAAAGAGGTGACATTTATTAGTTCGGATGGATGAGGTAAACTCCGGAAATATTGATCCCACGCTGAAAATTCTCTAACAAATGGAAAGTTACATTACCCCTGAGTGACATAGGTTACCATTAACTATTTAATATCGAGTATTTCCTATAAGTTAGAATTAGCGTACATATATTAGGTATATAATTTATTACTACTACTTACTTATTAAAAGCAGTGGTAGCTCAGTGGTAACGCGCTTGCTTGGGAATCTGAGTGAAGCGGGTTCAAATCCCGGGTCTCGCAATTCTGATACTTTCATGTGCGAATCATTTCCAACATGATTACCACTTGTCTTAACGGTGAAGGAAAACATCGCGAGGAAACCTGCATGTCTGAGAGAACTTAGCAAGTTTTCAAAAGATATGTGTAGTCCGCCAACCCGTACTTGGCCAGCGTGGTGGACTATGACCTGATCCCCCTCGTACTGATGGGAGGCCTGTGCCTAGCAGTGGGACGTCAAAAAGGGCTGAATACATTTACTTATTACTTTTATATATAAAATTCCAGTGCACAGTGTTCATAATAATCTCTTAACTAATGGCTTGACTGCTTTTGAGGATTTTTCTTAAGTACTTTTATAACAAAGTAATAATCACCTGTCACCTGTAAGTAACAATTATCCTGGCAATCCTAGGATAGTCGGTAGACAGCGCTGTTGTAAAAGTTTTTTTTCAATTTTCCAACCAAACTAAGTCTGTGCCAGGACAACATCACGCGAGTTGTCCTTATAATGTGTAATACTGGGTACTTACTATTAACTAGCGTACTAGCGGTAGTGTTAGCGAAGGTAGAAATTCACAGTTATCAGTAACTGTATGTGTTATCAGTAATACTCAGGTATTTACGAAGTTTTTATCTGGTAAGGAAAATAATATTAAAATACTTATTAAGAGTTAATAAAGGGGAATTCGAAACACCAGTCTGTTAAGAGATTTATAACAATTCCTATATAAAACAATTTTTATTTTTTATTCGCTTTCGATTTGTCATTCTTGCAGCGCCCTAAAACTTTGAACTTATTTGGGACTCAGTGTACTGCAACAGATGTTTCTGAATGATGAAAAGCTTAAGGCGATTACAAGATTCCCTCCCGGTTCAAGTTTAATATAAAAATAAGAAGATAATGCTATTTTAAGTGTATGTTCTCCTGGTACTTCAATTCCGAAACTTTGCTCGTTTGTTATGCGGGGGAATGTGTAAGTAAATGTCAATATTTTTTTAAGCCTATGTTTGAAGATGGCAAGGTATCTGGATAGACACTGTTCATGCTTCTGACATGCGATTTTCGATGACAAGATATTTATTTTGCTGTCGAGAAACTGATATTTTCTTATTTTATCTTGTATCATTACTAATTCCATAATATTAGAGCTATATTCGAGTACTTGGACTTAATAAATATCTTTTAAGAATTTCATTACTACTAATAATTTGTCATAACATATATTATATTTCTTACTACAACGTATTTACAGTAAACAAACATCATACAATTTTTTTTAAGTGAAAAACTTTAATATGGATTTCTTCAATCATTAAAACAAGTAAATATGTCTCCAAAGTGATTGAGTAACATCGCTGAACTAAAATTGCTAAGTATAAATTAAAAAAAAAAACATAAAGAAAACTTCCCCCATTTTTATTAAAACTAAAAGTATCGCGCATTTTCCTATAAGTTCAACCCTTGACACTATAATTGCAAGGGCTGACTCACGCTCACATTTGTACAGAATTGTAAAGCGTAGAAAGTATTTGTGCAGGAGTTTTCCATATCGTGACGTTTTATCGAACGATCTGCGCCTCTCGCCATCTCGATGATCCATCTTCGAGGGAACAAGGTCGACGCAGACGAGCGTCAAATAGTTCGAAGCGGTATTTTGCTTGTTTTGTAGAAAAACATATCGATTCTACGTGACATTGTTGATTCAAAGTGTGCTCAGCTGGTATGCTTTACAGTCATAAAAGGAGGAATCGGATGGAGTATAGAAATAATTGAATAATATGTTCTAAGTGTAGCATTAGTTTTATTCTGGAAGCGTTTACGGATGAATTATGATCAAGCAAGGTATACTTTTACTGAGTTGACTCGATTGAAATTAAATTAGTAATAAGTATTTTGTTTTTGATATTACAGATTAAAAATATATTTATATCATATATACCAAATGCGGGTAGGTGTTTTTAAAAATGTAGTACTTGAAGAAAATAATATGGATATTTATTATAATAGGTAGTGTGTTTGTATAAAGAATTGTCTAACCTCTGTTTAGTAATTTTAAACTGATTATATCTTCTTATATAATGCCATGACACACATATAAGAACTTTCATGGCATTATATAAGAAGGTATACTAGCGAATTAGGTGTCCCTAGGTCCCTCCCAATGTGTGTTCACCTTGATGTAGTGGGGGGCTCTAATCTAGCGGCCCGAAGCCAAGAAACGCACTGGGTGACGGCCCACCTCGGTGGGAGCTGTGCCATGCGGGTTGCTCCTGCTACTTCTCTGATAGCAGAGTAGACTTTTGTAGCAACCTCATGGTTGTTGTGGTCTGCTTCGGCAGACCTGCCGTCGGGGTATCGTGGTTGAGTGCGTAGCGATCCTGCTACGCCCTAAAAAGATGGGGGAGATTCCGTTGGGTTTTAGTGGGTAGTACTGGCATTGTCGGTGGTCCTACATAACCACCTGTATGTATGCAGGTGGTGTGCCTAAATGCATTTCCCAACGTTTAAAAAAAAGGTGCCCCCAGATCATAATTTATCTGTGTACCAAATTCTATCTAATTCCAGTCCAGCCGTTTCAGCTTGAAAAAGTAACAAACATACACGTACATAATATAATTTTTCATATTTATATTAGCTGTGTGATTACGGTGAAGTACCTATTATTTGAAAGCGTTTGCAAGTTTGCACATAGCTAGATCGTAACAATGATCCGTCTTCGTGTAACACGCGCAGACGCGTGATCCACCAACAAGGGTGCGGCGATATTTATTTTTTCCCTCCGACTTAGTTTGGTGTGAAATTCACAAACAAAGGGCAGTGTCCGATATGAAATTATGTTCTAAAAAGTATTGAACTTTGTTATAAGTTGTTTTGTGAGAAGTATATTATGTGAGTTGGGGAGATGTCTAATATAGATTACAGTAATAGCAATATATCCTAGTAATAAGATACTAAATATAAGTTTTTGGCTAATTAAGTATACTGCTGTTATATTGGTACTTTAACGGTTATTAACTCAATATAATAATATTAAATTGTTTTATAAAAAATCAACGCCATTAAGGCAACCAGTCGCCCACAAAAAGCCATAAGTAGGTACAGAAATTTAATAGGCAATAAAATTTTATAGACTGACGAAAGCCTTTGAGCTCATAAATTTTCAATCACGCTATATCATAAAGTCTTCTATTATAAACGAAACGTAATACAATTATAAAATTTTAAACCTCTCAACAATTGCGATTAAAGACACCGTAATTCAATATCTACTATCAAATTTCGAAATCAAGTACTGAAATAACCCTTGAAAGCGATAAACGTTTGACAATTAAAACTTTGAGCCATATTTTCGGGTTATTAAGCAAACGGTTCAACCCTCTTCCTAGTGAATAAATTTCCCTCAGTGATTTAATCGCAACGCCATGACTCACGCATATTAAGCAACCCCATAGAGCATATTTAAATGCACATTATGTGATTTCCTCGTAAGTGATCTTTCATGGTGCATTTCCTTATCCGTAGTTTTGGGTTCCATGGTCACGAAAACCAATAATTAGGTAGGTACCTTAAAAAGAAAGCTTTTTGATGATATGCTGTTATAAGTTATGAATAAACGGTTCTCTTAATATAAATTGTTGTATGAAATGGAGAATATTTAATGATTTTCCTCATCTATTATACCTACGTATGTAATAAAAAGAAATGAAAATGTCATAAAATATATGTCCAAAAAAAAAATCATTTCTCAAACATGTATTAAAGTTACCGAAAAATGACATTTAAATCCTTTGAATTTCAATATAAGTACGAACATCAAAGTAAGAAAATTGTAAAGAACCCTACATTTCCAAACTTTGACAGATTCGCTGTTATTTTGACGTGTGTAACGAAGGTGAAAAACAGCTAGCTCAGCGAGGGAGAGAGACGTCAGCCGAATTGATTTACAACCATCAGTCATAGGAATGAACGCTTTTGTACGCGATATTTTGATTTTTCATATTGTTTTGAAATGGTGATGCATAGGCGTGGCAGTAAAGTCACACCTTGTATAACCCTTGTCCACAATGTATTTTTTATCATTTTTTAGTTTTACTACAACAGCATTTTCGTAATTTTCCTCAGTTATAGGTAAATTTGTAGAAAAATTAAAATGTATGTATTCAGCCCATTTTAACGTCCCACTGCTGGGCCTCCTTTCAATAAGAGGGGGATCAGGCCATAGTCCGCAATTGTCCACGCTGGCCAAGTGCGGGTTGGCGGACTTCATATGTCTTACGAAAACTTGCTAGGTTCTCTCAGACATGCAGGTTTTCTTTCGAATTAGGCAAGTGGTAATCATGTTGAAATTAACCGCTGAAAATATCAGAAGTGCAAGACCCGGGATTTGAACCCGCTTCACTCAGTTTCCCAAGCGAGCGCGTTACCACTGGGCTACCACTGCCTTAAAAAAATTTAAAATATTAATATTTAACATCTTTATTTACAAAATTACTACTATCTTGTAATATTCTTTCCAATTAAAAATAAATGGATTTCCTATAGCCAATTACTAGTGCATAATTGATTATCTTGTTCTAGCACGTACATAATTTAACTCGATTATTCCTTTGAAATCCCTACCTATATTGATTACATGATTACTAGGAAAGCGATACTGTGGGGGCATTCAATATTCAATCAGTGCCCATCGAATACAAAGGAGATATTAAAAAAATTGTACTTCTTATTATTTCACTAGCGTTTCGATTTGGCTTCTCTAAAGTATTAAGATACGCATATATATATATATATATATATATATATATATATATATATATATATATATCTTACGTATACACATGGTTACAATTAAAATCTAATCTAAAACAATATATAGATGAATACATCTTAAATTACCCCCTACGACTCTTCGCCACCTTTCCTGACTATTATGGCACCAACTATAACAGAAAAGTTTAGAATAATGCATAGATTCATTACAAAAAGATAAATATGCATTCATTTTTATAAATAGCCAACCACAAAATATCTTATAATTCGCGCAAATATAGCGCGAAATTGCAAAAAAAAATAAAACAAAAATTAATGGAGAAATTCATAGGCAAAATGTCGAGTCGAGTATTTTTACTGGTTAAATGTCTTATTGCATGACACATATTCATGCAAATATGTATAATTAAAAGTTTGGGTAATGGCTTAATTATTTTAAAAATATATAATGTTTACTAAAGCCAGCAACTAAATGAGAATATTTTGACAAATTCATGTACTTCATATTACACAAATTTTCATTCAAATTACTTTCATTTAATTTGGGTGTATTTCCTAAAATTAATACATTATTATTATATATTGTTGGTGAATTAAAACGCGTAGTATACTGATAACTAACGGTGGGAGCACTCACTGCTTATAGAGGCATCGCTAATGGCTATCCAATTGATTTATGATTCTGATGCATGCAGTGTAAACCCGCTGTTTCCACCACATTTGATTTCCACATGCGCTGCCGTATAAGTGATTTTACGCTTAGGTACTTTTCCGATGGAGATTTTATGAAATATTAATATTCTTCTGATGGAGTAGTAGAATGCTGAAGTGACAATTGAGTATCTTGTTTGCATAATAGTTGTGATTTTATATTTTTTTACATTTTCAAATGAAATTTTATAGAATAAGTATAAATTTTTCATGCTAGGTGACAAAACTGCGTGAACGAAAAATGGGTGACATCTACACCAATAATATAAAGAGAAAAGATTTTATTTTTTGTTTGTTTGTTTCTTTGTTTGTTTGTACCGAATAAGCTCCGTAACAACTAAACTGATTATGATGAAATTTAGTAAGAAGACAGTTTGAGATTCTGGGGAGGATATAGGACAGTTTTTATCCCGGAAATCATCCCTTAAGGAAGTGAAAATGGGGATGAATTGACTTGAGTCATCAAATCTAAGTCTTGATTGATAGGAACAACATTAATAATAATAATAATAAATACTCCATGTAAAACCTCATTCAGATCCTTGTAAATAAGTTATACTTACATTCACTTTTATTAATAACTTATATTAAGATATGTTAGCACAGTTTTTATTTCTATGAATGGCAGACTAAAACAACTTTTCTTCCTAAAAAGCTTTCTAGGTTATGAGCGACGAAACTTTTAGGCATTTCTTAGAAAGTTTCCTTAAAAGAATATAGATTAAAATAAATTTGACATACTTTGGATAAAATATAAAGTTTGTCACTAAATTATTCAGTACTTTAATATTGAGATGGATGAAGTATCACAATGTAAAAACTTCTTACTTATTTCCAAGTGCCATACCATACTATACAATACTATTGTATGTATATTAGGTATGGTAAATTTATATATAGAATCTTTTAATATAATTTAACTTGAACCTATTAATTCATATCTGTTAAATTTGCAGAACTGTTCTCCGAGCTTGTAGCTTCGCCACAGACTGACAGCACTGACATTTATCTAACGAAATAAACAAACTTAAATGTTGATGTAAATAGATTAAAATGACATGTGCTTTTAAAAGTTTTATCTCGTCAAAGTGTAAGTATATAATGAACGGAAATAAAAAAAAATCGTAACAATAGTACTTGCTTACGTCTATAAATGTGAACTATAACCATGTGACGTAGATAGATACTTGCCACTAGGTGTTATTTATCCTTCTATTCTAATATTATAAAGAAGAAAAATTTATTTGTTTGTTTGTTTGTATCGAATAGGCTCCGAAACTATTGAACCGATTTAGACAGCTTGAGACCATGAAAAGGACATGAAATAGTTTTTATTGCGGAAATCATCCTTTAAGGGGGTGAAAATGGGGGTGAAAGTTTTTATGGGGAAGCAACCTAGCGACGAATCTGAGCGAAGCGAGATTGAGTTGCTAGTTAGGTATATTATCAATATAGGTCAAATAGTTAGCAATGCAACATCAAAATAATTATAAAAAATCAGTTAATAATCATTAGAAAAAAGATCAGATAAGATTAATACTTAATAAATTTTGTCGATAAAAACGAAAAATATAGAGTTTAGTCCAGTATCTTTAAAAAAATGTGCATAATATCGTTTTGACAATTGAGACTTTTGCTCATATATGCAATATCCAGCAAACTAAATTACACATATTAAATAATCCGGCATCTTATTATTACATAAAAATATAATTTACGTAAACAACAAATTATAATTCATACATAAATGAAATCTCAGCAGAAGTTTTTGTCGGTTTAGCAAATTTAACAGCGGAGCAGTGGTCTGTGCTAATAACCAATGCAAAGCGATGTAGCTTTGATTTATGAGCGAAACGCACGCGTTGGCGAACTGCGCTCATGCCGACGATTCGTTTTGTATGGGCGGTCTGTTCAATTTGCTGTAATCGGGAGTTAATAGCTGCTTTGTTTTGTTATTCCCGGTTGCTTATTCAGATTACACAAATATTGAAGTTCGAATTTGATTTATGCATTAAGCTCAATTGATTTACTTCAGCTTAATAGTTATTGATTACACGAATACTAATAAAGTAAAGTAAATAAAAGATAAAAAAGCTACATACAAATTATTCGTAACATTTTATCATATACGAATAAAAAAATTTCACGGAAATGAAAAATCGTGACCTGGAAAATATCAAGAATATACAAATACGCAGCGCATTGTTCGCAAAAGTGAATTTTCAGTGGAAATAGTATCAGCGACGTCATTAAAACGCAAGCTCCTTAAATGTGATTCCGCAACCAAATGAACCATAAAGTCGTATTTTCGTTGCGAGTAAAGTAGGAAATCCAATTAGCAAGCTTCACCGGTTGCATTCAACGAAGTGCGGTGCAATTGGGAGGCGTTCAAATGCCGACAGAAGCTTTACAGCGTATCTTGATACCCAACTAGTGATAAAAGTGTTATAAATCGATTCCGCCAGGTTAAAGAACTAAATGGATCGTAAAAATTAATAGCTGTCTGTCGCCCGCGACGAATCAGGGTGTATAAGTGAAATGGCGTTTCCCAGTTTATGAATTACTTGGGAACTTTATGACGGTTTTGTCAGGCTTGGCTTTTTGCGCGTCACGTGTTGCAGACGGATGCGAAATTGGATTTTTTGATAGAAATATTACGTTCAAGGATAATATTCACACATAATCATGACGTATTGTTTTATTATTTTCTTTATAAATATAAACGTAAATCAAACATTTATTGATCACTAATTTGTTATTCCTGAACTGCTACTAATATAGTAGGTATACGAAAGTTGGTTTTTCTTTGAGTTTCTAGACTGTAGTCTCAACTTAGTATGAAGAAAATCTTCTGCAAATACAGGTAAAACCAGAGAAAGTAGCCAATGGTATTGTAAGATATTTGAAATCACCCCTTTTTATCACATAATTCAGTGGTAGGACAATAGCGGCACATACAAGTCGTGTATAAAGAAAAGGAAACATATCACATAGCCAACCTTTATGCCGTGCATTCATCCGACCTCCTGCTGTGTTCTACACGCCTGGTGAACAACTACTGAAATGGCGAATGTTTTATGTTTTCCTTAAAATATATGGCATACTTTATAAATCATTTTTTATTTACTTCAAAGTATATGATGTATGATCTATTTAATTTACTTTTACTAAAAGATTTTTTTTTTCTAAATGAAAGGAAATATGTACGTAAGTGGCGTAGTAAGTGGTGGAAAACAAAAAAGATTGATTATAAAGTATCTAATAATAATTTATTAAGTTTTAGTTTTAGTACAATGTACTAATAATTAATTAATTTCGTAAAGCTCATATATAAAATATATTTTTCGTTATCGTTAAAACAAAAAAATGCAAGAAGTAAAACTTCTGTAGGTTATCGGTACTCTTTATGAAATTCAATTTATGTTTGAAATAATTATGATAGGTGAGATACTAAAATAACGCATATTAGGCATATTACAATCATATATTTATAGAAGAATATCATTTAGGGCCAGAATATAATATTATATATCATTTATCACACAATAACAACGGCTACCATGGCAACAAACGTACGTACCTACATGTTTTCGTAACGCATTCACCAGGTTACCACCCAAGTCAAGCGTGCATAAAGAAGTTTTACTTAAAAAAAAATGTATTTTTGATGATAGTACATTTTTTTGATAAAATTAGTTTGCGGTTTGGAATTAAGGCATTCCGTTAAATAAGAGATAACCTCATACGTGACATCTAGGTCCCCTTTAAGCTAAGCGTGTCAAGCAACCGTTCAAGGAAACTAAAAGGTGCAGGTAGACATAGAGTAAAAAAAGCAGACCATTTATTATTATTATAATAAAGTTTTTCTTTTATATACAATTTTATATATACATAAATTAAATACTTTTCTATATTTAGGCCAGTCTCATAGATGCCTGTTGCCGTGTACGTACTGATGCTGTTAATGGAGCTCATGAGGTCAAGGTTCAACGTTTTAACAGCATATTTTTGAAGTTATACTTCTTTTGGCATGTTTGGAAAAAATTTTGAGAGTAAAATTTTTACGATGCGCACGCACACCGACAGCCAAAAAGCGACATGATGCAGTTAGCTGAAAGCGACGTGAAGAAGTTAGCTGCATTTCTTTTATAAGCAGAGAGTTGTGACATACGGGATGAAATCTTTATCTATTTTTGTTCTGTTACGCCAAAGAAGTATAACTTTTTACGTGCGTATATAAGTACTCACACACGTTTTTTTTTAAATATAGCAAAACATACAAAGAATAATTTATATATAGAATAATTTATTATTATATAGAATTATTATATAGAATAATTTATTATTCTTGTTGATTAAAAGTTTTCAGAGTAATCACCGCAACGACGCTAGCAGCGAAGTCCACCGTAAACTCAACCGTTCTTACCTATACTTATTCTGTGGTCTCACGAAGCTATTCGTTGCATATTTATTTACAAAGCGCTTGCGGCGACCGAGGTCCCGTGTTCTTCACACTCTGCCCATCTATGGTAAAGATCTTGATATTGTTTGTCCGTACATCTTTAGTCCATATAAACTTTTATAGAGCATAATGCCTCGAAGGTAATATAGAATTGTGAAAATTTGACCTGGTTGGTTGTACATAAATTATCTTGTTAAATATCTTAAAAACTTTTGTTCAGCAATAAAATAACGAAATATATTTTTACTTTTGTATGCGAATGTGTAAATAATGATGGACTTGTGGTTTCGCATGCTTTTATTTTTACTTAATTTCTTCGCTGTTTATATTGCCGCATCGTACAGGCTTTTAGTATATTTTAAATAAATATTTTTTACCTGTGAAAAAAAATGTTTATTAACAATTTTCTTAAAATTAAAAACTCTATTACACTGTTACATTTTTAAACAAACAAATATACTATATAAACAAATGTACAAATATACTATGATACATATATACTCGTACCTATACGGGAAAACCGAGATGCATACAATAATTTTTAAATCTTGACGATCTTCTGACTTTTGTACTTATGTACAGAAGTTTCTCACTTCTGCACACACGCAAATATTATTTCTCTCTTTTGACTTTACTGTATACGTAGATTGAACATTATTATAAACTTAATACACACATAAATATGATAACTAATCTATAATCTAAACATATCTAAATATCTAGTGTTCGCCTTGTATTCTAAATTGGACCATTATCATTATTAAAGAAAAATATATATGGATACTTTAATATATCTAATAGAAAAGTAACTGTTTCCAATAACACTAAAGCTTGTCAATAGCTACTAAAAAGTAAAAATTGAAAGTTGGTTGGCGGAAAAGAGGATAATTTTTCTGTTTTCATGTCTTATATATTAAATATATGTAATATACATTATACATATGTATGTATAAGTATATATTTTTATAAATAATATATGTATATGTGATTTTTACTGTTATTTCTAGTATATTTATTTCTTGCACTGTATTGCACTGGAAGAGATCTTTTTCAGAGATAAGTCCACCTTTGTTAACTAAGTTTATTGTTTATTTTTTTCTGTATTACATTTAAAGTGTTATAAAGAATATAATAAATAAAAAGATACCAAACTATTTGGTTTTTGCCTATTTGTTAAGTCGTTTGTGCAATACATTTGGTACGTAAAATAAGGACAAGCCGACTAACTAGAAAAACACATTATTTATGTATAAAATTAAGTAAAAAAATAAATTTAATAAGAAAGATACATGGGATCAAGAGATCCACTTAATAAGGGACCTTAAAAGTATTTAATTTGTAACGCATATCAAACTGACTCAAAAACTGACATAGCTATGTTGAAACGTATAAAAGAACGTGCCGTGACAGCCCGTGATGCCAGAATGCCGACCGCCATATTATTTCGATACTAGCAAATATAAAAATTACTCAAAAATAAACGTTATGTCAAGGACATAAGATAATGGAAATGATTTATAGGTCGTATTATAATCTTCGGAATAAATCGTCTTTAGGTGTAAATTATTCAAACAGACTCATCCAAAGACGCTTCGTTGACTTGACGTTTTTTTTTCTTTTGCGTTATCGCAGTAAGCCAGTCCTTAAATATAAACGAAGGTATTTTGAACGGTGTCCCAGTGAACTGTAAATTAGAGCGAGACTCAAAGTTGGATTATATTTGACTAGTCAGATTATGTTGTGGACAGTGGCTTAGGAGGGTGTTGAGTCGTTTGAAAATCTAATTTAAATTATTAAATGTTTTAGATAGTTTTATAAATCATAGCCTTTCTAGATTTGTAATGCATAATTATTCCAATAATTGTATTTTTATAGTAAATATTAAGCGGCCAAGGTGCAAGATCGACAATCACAAGAGTCCGGGTTCGAATCCCGGTCGGATAAGTTTTTATTTTTGTTTTTTTTTGTATTTATTCAAGTTTTTAGTTTTTTTTTTTATCTAAAAAATACGATATAACAAAAAAAGAACTCCGAGCGAAACTCTGTCGCCCAGGTACTAATATATTATATGAACAATTTAAAACCATATTCGATCGATGTAACATTTTCATTCAAAATATTAATTTGATCGCATTGCTCACTTTCTTATAGGTATCCATAAATAATTGTTTGTAACTTATTCAGATTTAAATTAATTTGTTATAATTCAACCTCAAATGAAACTCATGAATTAGAGATATGAATGCTGCCAAGTAAATCATGGGTAGGATAGAAATATTTATTTCGAAATTAGGTCAAGTAAAATGAATTGCAATAGACTGATACAAAGTAGCCAGCCATCATCGATTCTATTATAAGTGGTGGCCTTATGTGATAATTACGTATTATTTGAATAATTTGCGCCATTATATCTGCTATTAGAAGTATTTTCAATAAAATTACTTATAATTATAAAAAATTGTCAGTTCATTAAAGGTGACATGTAAAGTATATTTTTAGGTCTACTTCATAGTTTTATTGCCTTGTTGCGTGCCCGCTCTGTATATGTATATAATAAACCAAGTGAAGCTGAGATTTCCATTTTTTAATATTTTGGTGATATGATTACTACTTGGTTATAAGGTAAAGGATAAAATTGTGAGGAAAATGTAATTTTCTGAAAGAACTTAGCTTTCGAAAGACATATTGTCCGCCGTCATAGCGGACTATGGCTTGATCTATACGTATAATAAAATTGTAACTAAGACGAACCTGTACATAGAATATTTTTTGGAAAATCTTATAGAAATAGTCATTATTATTTATACAGAGGCCGAAAGTATATTTTTTAGAATTTTTGTCGGTCTGTCTGTCTGTGTCTCTGTCTGTCTGTCTGTCTGTGACCGCATCACGGAAAAACCACTGGAGGAATTTCAATGAAATTTGGTACGATGATAACTGGTTATCCGGGTCAACATATAGGACACTTTTTACTGCAGGAAAGTATCTTATCTCTGAGAAATCTATACTAAACATTAAAACATAAGTAGGCACGAACCTGAGCGGAGCGAGGGTGAGTCGCTAGTCTCGTATATTTTGAGAAATAGCTAGTCAGTGGCACGTAAAAGAATGGTTAGTATTATTAGTAATAAATTTTCTCAAAGTACATTTTTAAATCCAAAGAAATTTGTTCTGTGCAGACAATAAAAAAGGAAAATAAAAAAAATAAAAAAAACACTCGGCAGAATTTCACAACATCGGCCATTAGGTAGTGTGATTTTATTTTTATTGTAATTTCAAAGTACCAAAAGCGTATTAAAATGAAGTTTAGGTATCTTTACCTTGTTGATGCGTCGTTAAGAAACGATTGCTTCGATAAAAGTTAAGTGTTTAACAAACAATAATTTCAGCTAAACAAGTTATAATATGTCATCAATCATCTAGCAGTTTGATGAATGGTGTGAGTTTGACATTAATGAATCTTTACGCCCGCATCTCATGCATTTGCCACGGTAATTACTTCTTTGACTGACCAAGATCGTCCGAGATTATTTTTTTGAAGCCACTTTTATCATATGGGAGGAATACGATGCGATTTTTAAAGTAATCTATTAGTTTTTTGTAGAATGTCTAGAAAAATGTGTATTTATAGGAAATACGATTTTGCTTTCGTACGATTCCATTAATTCAGCGCGTAAAAGCAATAATCAAAAAAAAAAGAATAATATTTTTGAACTTACATAGTTTTTAAATTTATTTTGTAATAGACCGTGACGTGTGAAGAGAAGAATTAATGTTATTATTAGTATCATTGAAAAATTAGCGATAAATACCTTCTTACTTTCTACATGAATACTTATAAATAAAATATTAAATATCAATTATAGACAATGAATATAAGCATATCTACTATATAAATAAAAATAAATCACCGAAATGTATGTACGCGTATAACTTCCTATCGACTGCACCAAATTGGATAATTCTTTTTTTTTTTGAGTTTGTTATTGTCAGGACAAGTTCTGTATAGAAGAAAATTAAAAAAAAAACTAAAATAAGATTTTTTTTAAATCTCGTGATATGAAAAGTGAGTGAGTGAAATAGTCTTTATCTCGGAAATCATCCCTTAAGAGGGTGAGAATGGGGATGAAAGTTTGTATGGGGAAGCAAGCTAGGGACGAACTCGAGCGAAGCGAGGGTGAGTCGCTAGTTTTTTAAATAAAATATGATGCAGTCGAAAAGAACGTAGTCATTAAAAGTGTAAATGTCTCTGAGTGATTTACGCGATATCGGATGAGCAAGTATTTCATTAAGTTAAAGTAATATAGAACATTTTAACGAGATCTTTGAAATGATCTTGTCATTATACCTGTGTTTCTTTTTTAAATCTCAAACGTAAAATGAGGCTGTTATATATTTTTTACTAATCACAAGTACCTACGTCTCTATGCAGTATTATTCATGTTTTCATGCTATACCATAGATTTATATAATTAATTCACTATTTAAAATTAATTAATTTTACTACATAATATATACATATATAATCTATATATACATAAAATGCTTTGTCCTGACTGACTGATCGATCAACGCACAGCCTAAACCGCTGGTCGTAGAAACGTGAAATTTGGAGGACGTATTCCTTATATAATGTAGGCATCCGCTAAGAAAGGATTTCTCGAAATTCATCCCCTAAGGGGGTAAAATAGGGAATAAAAGATTGTATGAAACTCTGTCATTCTTAACGTGAAATGCACGGTAAGTGGTATTTAGCTTTAAGATGATAAATAAGAAATATATGTATAAGATTTTTTTCGAAATTCATCCTTTAAAAGGGTAAAAGGGGGTGATAAAGTTTATATGGGCAAACTATTATTTATGATCAGAATTGCTTGAAACTTGGTATTAATGCTCTTCAATACAATTAAATAAATACGTATTTTAGCATTTTTTGAAATTCATCCCATAAGGCTGTCAAACTGAGGATGAAAGTTTGTATGAAACTCTGTAATAGATGCACGGGAAATAGTATTTACCTATAAAATGAAAACTAAAACAATACAACTATCATTTTTTTTTTCGAAATCCACCCCTTAAAGGGTAAAAGGGGGTTATGCTGTTTATATGAGGCAAAAATTGTTTACGATCAGAATTATTTGAAACTTGGTATTAATGCTCTTTAATACAATTAAACAAACATGTATTGTAGATTTTTTTTTAAATTCAGCCCCTAAGTGGGTAAAACTAGGCGTTGAACTTTGAGTTCTTGAATATATTTAAATAGAGTAACATGGTTCAAGTTATCTGCACACTTACTGTGTGGGATAAAGAACAGAACGTAAATTACTCTGAATCCAAAGGAAAATTATGCATAACATTTCGGCTGGCCACTGCAACGACAACTATAACATATAAATACAATGGAAATTAAAACTAAGCAAATTTTTCAGTCCACGCGAGCGTAGCCGCGGGCAAAAAGCTACAACAAAATAAGAATGGCACTTTATATGTGTAACTTAAAAAAAAGAAGGAGAAGGAGGGAGACTGTAAGCTTCAGGTGTACATAGCACTGGGTCTTTAAAAATGAAGTAGATGTTAGCCTGTTAGTATGTTACTTAAAAAACCCACATTAGCCGAGTTACAAGATTCTAAAGTCGTAAAAATTTTATACGATTGTATCATTGTACTCTTCCTCCTTCCTTCCTCGAACTTCGGAAAGATGGAGTAGAAAAATGTGCAAAAAATACAGATAGTGGAGCTTGCTAAATACCTAAAGTGTAAATCTATTTACAGAATATACGCTTAACATCTTTTAAGGTACTGGATATTTTGAGTTACGATCGTTAAAATTTAATTTGTTTTCCATAATATATCTTTAAGAAATAATAAAACTTACACGAACTTAGTTTTGCAAGTAATAAAGTATGTTTTATTGCGAAGAAGTTTATTTTTTTCGTGGTTTGATCGCGGGCGAAGCCGCGGGTTCTGCTAGTCTATACATATAATAAAATTGTAACTAAGCCGAATCTGTACATTAAATATTTTTTGGAAAATCTTATTGAAATAGACATTATTATCGATACAGAGCCCGAATATATAGTTTTAAGAATTTTTGTCTGTCTGTCTGTCTGTCTATCTGTTACCGCATCACAGAAAAACTACTGGAGGGATTTTGATGAAATTTGGTATGATAATAGCTGGTTATCCGGGTCAACATATAGGATACTTTTTACTGCGGGAAAATATCTCATCTCTGAAAAATCTATACTAAACGTTAAACGTTACGTAAGTAGGAACGAACCCGAGCGGAGCGAGGGTAAGTCACTAGTATGTAAATAAGCTGAGACAAAACAGTTCGATACCTTTGTCTTCTCTGTTGTCATTCGATTTCCTTTTTGTTTAGTAGTTATTAACGAGCTTTAGTGTTATCATTAATAATTAAAGAAATTTGAAAACAGTTTTTTTTATATAGATAAGTAAACTCTATTCATATTTGTTTTACGCAAAAGTAATGATTATGGTCGAATTTTGGCGAAAACTATTATACGTAAAGCTACTGTTTGATTTGTATTTCCTGATAGGCAAGAATAATATAGGGCAATATAAGTGCATTAAATAAAAAATCGCAACAACTATATAAAATATATATACAGAAATGTACGATTTTGTTCTTGTAAGAAAAATATATTACTGAAAAAAAAAAACTATTTCTTTACGTTCTGAATACCCGCAGACCTAGTGTGATAATATATTTACTGTAAAATACAATAGTACAATCTGAGATATGTCTTTTTTGCTTGAAACAACATTAGTCCAATCCATAATAGAATACAAATTCAATACCGTTTTTAGAGTTCCGTACCCAAAGGGTAAAACGGGACTGTATTACTAAGACTTCGCTGTTTGTCCGTCTTCACCAGGCTCTATCTCATGAACCATGATTAGACAGTTGAAATTTTCACAGATGATGTATTTCTGTTGCCGCTATAATAACGAATACTAAAAACAGAATAAGCTAAAAATTTAAGGGGGCTCCCATAGAACTTTTTTGCTCGATATTGGTAACGGCAACAGCTAGACGCTTGAAATATTTACAGAATACTTAGTTATATATTCACTTAAAAAATAAATAATTAAATTAAAATAAAATAAATATTTAGGGGGGGGGGGGGGGGGGGGCTCCCATACAACAGACATGATTTTTTTGCCATTTTTATAGATAATGGTACGGAACCTTACGTGCATGAGTCCAACTCGCACTTGGCCGGTTTTTATTCAAATATCAGAAAAGGTTGTACACTTCCAATGATGTTCTGCTGCTAGATACATTAGTTACAGAAATAACAGTAGAAAACTTGATATAATCCTTTAATTTATCTTAATAATAAATATAGTTTAATTTCCATACAAATGGGTCATTGTGAAGTTACATCCGAATAATTGCTGTTGTTATAATGCTTTCAGCTAACAAGTAATATAAGCCTTTGTATTGTGAGGTTCTTAGAATTTAGATCATTATTACGCTTTAAACATTAGATATGGATATTTTATAAAGTGAAATGTACTGTTATAACTAGCTGTATTCGGGGATACTCTGGGCTTCTTGCAAGTAGCATAAGAGTACTTAAAAACGATATGTGGTTTGAGTTTATACAAACTAGGGTCGAAATTCGACAATAATCATTAGTGAAAATTAAAGGAATATATGAATAGAATTTATCTATCTATATATATATAAACTGTTTTCAATATTTTTTTTATTGATTTTATTGAAGCTTGTTAGCTACTAAACAAACAAATAGGTTGAGAACCAGGAGTGAAAAAGGTACTGAACTGTTTTGTCTTTGTACATTTATATATAGATTCATCTATACATATAATAATACTGTAGAGGTCGAATGTCTGTACATAGAAAAAAAAATGCTAAAAACCGAGTCAGGGGAAAGTATTAAAAGCTAAGCTAAGCTATCAGAATACTTTCTTTTTGTGCGTATATTTGAAATTTTAATAATGTAAGGTTTCATTTATACTTTGGATTTTTTTCGAGGATTTAGTTTGGTTTTTGATTCCCGACCTTTCGAATGCTTTACAGCAATCATGGTCACGGAAATGACTAAAATTTTCGACGTCTGAAAAGTTATTATATTGTTTTTATAGACAGTATCTATCCATATTTCTTCATTTTCATCTATACTAATATTATGAAAAGGAAAAATGTATTTTTTTGTTTGTTTGTTGATGAAAGTTTATATGGAGAAGCAACCCAGGGACGGACCCAAGCGAAGCGAGGGTGAGTCGTTAGTGTTAAAATAACAGGTTTTCCGTCTTCACACAATGGCTCAATATGTATTATGTAACACCATTTAGTATTTATCGTTACTACTTATATGAAATGAAGAGGAACAAACAAATATAAGCAACGAAACACTAATTAATTATTTTAATGAGTCACTTACACATTCACTTTACTTCACTCTACTCTTACATTAAACACATTTTCAGTAGCTTCTAATTAAATGAATTACACATAGATGCTCTGTATTTCACAGTACACCGTCAAATACGATACTTCCCAAGTCTATAGTTAGTTCTGCGCTTACTGATGAAATAGCAACTTAAGCACGAGTCTCATTACATATACATAAAGCTAGGCACTAGTTTGTTCACATTGCACGTTCCTTGAATATTTTACTTGACAAAAATGTACTTCTTAGAAATATTTAAGATTCTGTACGGCCTTGACTTACTATCGCAAAAACATCCACCAAGCATCATGAAATAAATAAATGGCATTACACGCTTGTTGATTTCTTAAATTTCGATACAATAACATTTCGATTTTCCGTAAATTATCTTTATTTCGTGACATTTTAAATAAATATAATACGAGTAATTGTCAGTAAACTTCAATAGTATATTATTATATTCAACTGTTAATCAAACTAAAGCTCGGACTTAAAATACCGAATAGAAATGTACGTTTAAATATTTCTATAATCTAAAAAAATGGTATAAACTCCCTCTTGCCCCCACGTTTTCACACTGCAGTAGGAACCAATCGCCCGAGTAAATCATAATTCAATACCCGCAAACTTTAAAAATACTTTCACAGAGTGAGGGAGCTAAGAATTTTGAGCTCCCGCAGTCAAGGCGTCTTACAAATAACGGGGAAATTCTATATTGTGCATAACCTTCCAAACCAGACGTCCTAATCGTCCCTTTTGAAATCCCAACTAACAGGAAACTCGCATTTACATAACAATAAAAACGCGAACTGAACATCTAGAAATGCCTGCGCGATATTCACGGATCATAAAATCGCACTCCCCAAACACCCGACTGATATAACTGGACCTCCCTTTCGTCCACGCTCTTAAAGCACATGTCGATTAGGTGCAAGGTCCGAAGAAGGATCAAGTGTCTCACTAATTTGGTTTTATTCTTGAAAGCCCTCAACGTCGGTTTTGGTTAGGCTATGCCATTTTTGACTCGCAATGTGTTCACTTTTCCTTTTATTTTATTAGGCGAAAACAGCCAGATATAATTTAAATTCTTTTGAATTCATATGTATTCAATATTGGATATTACGGTTTGTGATTGAGATTATTATTTTGAACAGCCTTTTTTCATTTTCATATATTCCGCCATTCTTTTGAAGTTGATTTACCCACATGACTACTATTGACAGATTAAAATTACTTATAACTGGAACACTTTTTGATATTTGTTGTTTCTCAGACATTTTATTTGCCTGTTTTTTTAATATTTTATGGCAGTGATAGCCCAGTGATAGCGAGCTCGATTGGAAAATCTGAGTGAAGCGGGTTCAAATAGCGGGGCTCGCACCTTTGTTATTTTCATGTACGATTCGTTTCCAATATGATTACCACTTGTCTTACGGCGAAAGAAAACATCGTGAGGAAACCTGTTTGTCCGAAAAATCATAACTAGCTAATAACTAAGCAAATACATTTCAAAGATTTATTGTACAATTTAGTTTATATTTCATTGTAATATATGCTTGTGATTATGAAAACTTAAAAATTACCATACATTAAACTTTGAATGATGCACACTTTAGGGTAGCGATCCATGTAGCTTACGTTGGTATGATGATATGCTGAAATCGTAATTAGACTAGCTCGTTTCAGTTCCATCTCGTGAATCTAAACGAAATACAAAGTAATATAACAGAGCAAGTAGGTCAGTATGCCACGGATCCCTTGTCAAATTAACGCGTACCTCCATCCACAGTGAAAAACGACAGACGTAATAAAAACTTTCCCTCAAACGTGTTATCCGAAAATGTTGTATGTACTGACATATTGTAATCATGGCCACACAAAAAGTGATATATTATATTAATTGAAACTTTTAAGTTAAAAACCGACTTAAAGATATAAACATTTGGGTGGCTTATGTTAGATATTAATTGAATTTGTGAATTTATCCTTCGATAAAATTTATACCAATATATATTTAAAATATGTATGTATTTAAAGTTATATATGTGTAGTGTATCAACTATCTGGTATCCATAACACAAGCCTCTTAGCTTACCATGGAACTAGATGGTGCTTTGTGTTAATATCCCAACATTTAAAAAAAATATATATCTAGTTAAAAATATGAGGTTAGACATCATATTGTGATAATAAGCATATATTAAATGGGTAATTTTACTTATAAAATACGTGAGTAAGCGTTTTAATTTCTTTAAGTTACGATACAAAAACCACATTGTTTTATACAAAATATGTCAGGCGGATAAGAATGCTATATTTTTTATGTTTGTACTTATTAAAATGTCATATACAACAAATAAAAAGTTGAGCAATCATTTTAAATTTTATTTCCTTGAGTGCAAAGATCCATCACTTCTCCCTTAAGGCAATTTCAGCTAAACCTCTTAGCAAAATAAACAGTATTAATCTCCACAACGCCGTAAGTTAGAGTCTCCTACATCAGGAGCATTAAATAAAAAGTACTAACTGAACTTGGCTATTTTCCAACGAAACATGTCTCATGATTTCTAAAGCTAGAAATTACGTAATAAATCCAATAAGGATACTATTTTATATTGGAAAGTTAGTACTAGGGAAAAGATTGATGGCCGTTTTACTCTCAAATTTTAAAATTCTGTATAAACTACACACTTGTTGTTATTTTGTGAGGATAAATGAAATACTTTTATTAATTAATGTTTTAATATATGCATTATTATCCTGAAGTCAAGGAAGATCGAAATCAACTATATAATTCAAGCTCTGTACAGCCCGAGATTCCATTGCGTGATTACTACTTTTATACCAAATTCAATTTTTACACTTGTGTAAATACATATAGTGCATGGAACAAATCGATTGGACATGAAAGATAAGTACCTTAAATATTGAAGTTATCAAGACTTACTCAAAGGAAACATTTATATTATAACTGCATTTTTTTTTAAAGCTTACCTGAACCGGGAATCAAACCAAATAAAAATGCGAAAAGGGACACCGTCACTATTTTATCGAATAAATCGATATGGAAACGATACATGTAATATAATGTAATGTAGGGTGGACTCAATTGTCCGCATTTAGACTCAAAATTGGTCCGTTATGCGTCCTGAATCCCGGCTAATCTAGCCAGCCTAGCTCCGCCCAGAAGCGCAGAAGTTTCCTGGGAGCTTCACAGGCTTCGCGGAGCGACCTCACTGATCCGAGGGTTTCTTTGCGTTGTTGAGCCACTGCCTCGCATTCCAGGATCACGTGGGTGACTGATTCTTCGGCACTGAAACATCTTCTGCATAGAGGACTATCAGTCCCGCCGGTTATAAATAGATGTTTGTTTAAGTGACAATGACCCGTAATTGTCCCTATCATTATTTTTAGATTAGTTCTATTGAGACTTAATAGTCGTTTTGTCAGTCGCAGGCTTACTGCGGGCAGTGCTTGTTTAGACTGCCTGTATTCTGTGGTTTGCGACCATCTGAGGTTTTGCAGTTCTGTGGATCTCTGGCGGATCCAGGTTCGAACTTGTGAGAAAGGTAATGGAAGGAGTGGGTACGGGCCGACAACTCTCATCTCAGATCCTCTCTTTGCCAGTTCATCTGCTGCATCGTTGCCGAGAGATCCACTGTGTCCCTTTATCCACTGGAGTGTGACTCGATTAGTCGAGGATATTACGTCCAGGGCGTGTTGACACTCAGTGATTAGTTTGCTGTTCGTTTGTTTGCTTTTTAGTGCCGTCAGTACGGCAGCGCTATCAGATAGGAATCTTATACCGTGGTTTTTCACCCCCGCAGGGTGATTACGTATCTCGCGACAGGCTTGCGACAGTTGTAAATCGCGCGATCGCTGCTGTCAAACGTCACTTTTGTATTACGTAACAGCGGCTAGAGAGCAGAATGCAGTCGAGCTCTTTCACCCTCTATCGGACAATCTATGAACCCATCTCTCTCGACTGCAGTCTGCTCTCTAGCCGCTTTTACGTAATACAAAAGTGACGTTTGACAGCAGCGATCGCGCGATTTACAACTGTCGCAAGCCTGTCGCGAGATACGTAATCACCCTGCCGGTCTGTGCACTGCTCTTGCGGCTTCTGTTATAGCGGCACATTCGCATTGAAAGATAGAGCTATATAATGCGCCTAGTGGTAAGTGTATGTTAATATTGAGGTCAGGAGAATATACCCCGGCTCCTGACCCATCTTGAGTCTTGGAGCCATCAGTATATATACGTAACTCATTTGCACCTGATTGGTCACGTTCCTCTTCCCTCAACTGTATGTGGTATTTTTTGTTAAAGATAAATTGATTGGGGATTCTATCACACGGGGCAGCTATGAGTGGTTGGTACTCTATTGCCCTATCCAAGATGGATGTGTGTGGACTGTGGTGGTTTTTACCCCATAGTCCTAAGTGCATAAGCCTGATAGCAGCCATTGCTGCTTCCTGCTGTATGTATAGATCTAGGGGTGTTATTTGTAAGGCTACCTCTAATGCTGCTGTGGGGGTTGATTTCAAACATCCACTCGCGGCGGATAATGCCAGCCTTTGGAAGCGTCCTAATCTGGTGCTAGTAGTCCGGAGTTCGGTTCTAGTCCACCAGACTAGGGCTCCGTAGGTTAGCATTGGTCTTATCACAGAGGTATATAGCCATAATGTTATTTTTGGGGAAAGACCCCACTTATTGCCTAACATCTTTTTACATTGATAAAAGGCAATAGTTGATTTGTTTAGTTTGTAGTCAAGGTGCTTATTCCAGAGCAATTTACTATCTAGAATCACACCCAGATACTTGACTTCGTTTTTAAGTTGTAGTTCAGTGTTGAAGAGTTTCGGGAGTCTGTAGGATCCAGGAGCCCTTCGGTTAGTGAACATGATCAGTTCAGTTTTAGTGGGATTAACCGAGAGCTCATGTTGTGTGCTCATGCTCATTGGAAACGATACAATCTCACGAACAAACATTGCGTCTTAGAATTGAAGAAAACAATGAAATCTTACAAATTATACATATCGGCTCTAACATCGTGGAGCAAACGCACAGGACATGGTAGAAAAGTGTCTTAAACACTGAAAATATTAAGTTTCACTCAAAGAAAACATTATTTTATTTTAAAAAATAAGATTAACTGCATTTATTTATTTTTTTAAAAGAGGTGACCTGAACCGGTAATCGAACCAACTGAAAATGCAAAAAGGTACATCGTCACTATTTTATCTAATTAATGGATAGAATCTATGGTAAGGAAGAAATATTTCGAACGAAAATAGTATGTTACACTTAATGAAAACTGTGAAATCTTACAATGACCATATAAAATGAATATTTTTAATGTATATAAAATTAATATTTCATTCAAATTTATAAGAGCAAAATACTGTAAAATATTACAATAATATCAATTAATATCGTAGTAAGTTGTCATAATGTATGGACTAAAAGTACGGTTAATAATTAAAGATTTAAATTAAAATAAATAGGCCTTATTAATTTTATTGCACTATGAAATTCCACCAGTTTTCAGAAAAGAGACAGTGAATTTTCCCAAAGAAATCGCGTAGTAGAAGTAACAAAAAATAATGTCGCTTCAAATTGAATCATTTGTAATATTCATTCCTTTTTTGCTTTTACTTCTGTGAACCTTTTATGTAGCATAGATATATAAATACTAGAAGTGTCATCTTTTTAAAGGGTTATGATTCCCTAAACATAAAAATATTGCTGACTTTTTGTTCTAGTGAGTATTTAAGGAAAATAATAATGATTTCAATTCAGTAATAAAAATGACTAAACAGTAGTTTAGTAAAAAAGTAATGAAGTGTATCCAATACATATTATATATATTGTATGTATATATT
This sequence comes from Fabriciana adippe, assembly GCA_905404265.1. Lineage (NCBI taxonomy): Eukaryota > Metazoa > Arthropoda > Insecta > Lepidoptera > Nymphalidae > Fabriciana > Fabriciana adippe. The sequence goes on from FR989993.1 coordinate 4,568,570, forward strand.
ACACTTCTGTACAATATTATATATAACTTATTTATTTTTTCTTTAAAACTCCTTAATATGTATGAAGCTCTCAAAATAAAAACGTTCAAAACGTTACGTATGATGAAAAAATATAAGAGGAAAAATATGACATTACAAAAATATCTCTTCCAGATACCAGCGCTTTTTACTTCACAGCTCTAACGCTTTTCCTTTATGAAACTCGTTTAACGATAATCAACCGTTTTTCAGAACTCGCTATGTGACGCACTTGGTTGACGAGTATTATTCGTTTGAGTTACTTATCACACAGCTATAGTTCTACAGTAATAAATGGCATAATTGTAATAGTTATAATTATTTTATTTATATAAGTGGCTCTTTAAATCTTCTAAAATATAAAAGGAGGCTAAATTATGAAAATGATACTTTCATTTTATTCGCAGTAGAAACAAAAGGGTTCATCATCAAATGGAATAGTCCAGCCTCCAAGCCAAAAGTTCTAATATCGGCTAAATATGAACAAAGCATTCGACTTCCACACGAAAAGCAAATAAAACTGTCGTTTCACAGTGAAATGGGGTCGGACATGTTACTGCACGTTGGTATGCGGGGGTCTAGTTGAATCCCCTCAGAGGAGTTTCCTGAACGACGTCACGCGCGATACCAAACTGCAGAAATCACGCAAATCAAGCACGCGACAGCCCCCACTTACATATATAAAAACTATACTTTTAATTTATGATAATAGATCACAGTACATTTACAGTTTAATAGTGCTGTTAACTGCATAGCTGGTATAAACGAGCAATGGAAAGCTTTTTCACATTATCGAGGGGTTGTAAACGTAAAAATTTGTTAGTTGGGGTAGAGGGATGTCAATAGGGGCAGTATATTTTTAAACAAACTGCTTTCTTATCTAATAAAAATGCCTTTAGAATAATAACTCAGCGTGGCCGACACAGATAGCACGCAACATTCTTCGTGACATACCGACAATGACATGCAAATGTATTTTACACATAATGTGTTGCTGACGTGTTTTATGGTGTGGTAATGTAAAAATAAAAAAAAAAGCCTTAGTAATTTAATAACAACTTCTTAGAGAGCAGAGAGTATTTATTTTTTTGTTTTGTAAAATTTATAAAAAAACCAGCAAAATGATGGCGGTTATGGGTTTTATTTTCCGTTCAAGTGAAACAAATTTTATAGAGAAATAATCTACAGTAAATTAGCCCTTCAATAAATCAAAAGGGCGTTAACAACTTCACGACACGTCTTTTTAAGAAATTCATCACATTTTTACGCTACTATCTATTATTAATTCCTATGAAAATGAAAATTATATTTAATGCATGTTTTCATTCGCGTCTACTCTCGCGAGTATAAGCGATGAAAATAGCTTACACCATTTCAGAGATTTTCGAAGAGTGTAAACGCACAGGCAGACCAAATTTTTATAAATAGTATAACTTTAAGTTTAAAATAGATGATATACACTTCAAAAAATATACAATGATCCTTAATCTTTTCAAGCAAACATTTTGATATCTTTCTATACTCTATACAAATAAATTAAATTGAAGTGTCTGTTTGTGATGTCAAAATAATAGCTTTATACTAAATGCATATGAAATATGCCGTCATAAATATATATTTAATAGGCACTTATAAGAAAAACACAATTTTTAAAATTTTTGTTTGTCTGTTTGTTCCGGCTAATGTCGAAACGGCTGGACCAATTTTAACGAGACTTTCACTGGCAGATAGCTGATATTATAAGGAGTAACTTAGACTACTTTTATTTTAGAAAAAGAATTAGGATTCCGCTCAAAAAAATTGAAATTTGTCTACTATGGACGCACCCGAGCGAAGCGACGGTAAGTCGCTAGTAAAACTATAAGTTTAAAATAGATGATAATATACACTTGAAAACATAGAATGGTCCTTAATCTTTTGAAGCAAACATTTTGATATTTTGATTAAAATATTAAAGAAATTGTATTTTAAAATGTTATAATTACAAAAAGGTATATAAAATATTTAATGCTAGAGTAAACGTTACGTTGAAGTTGTCACCAATGTAAAATGTGAAACGCTAAACTACGCACAAGTACATATTTTGGGTCGAAGTTCTCTAATCATAAAGTAGTTAACACGTCGGAATGCGAGGTCATTTTTAATAGTGTTATATTGTTTACTGATAAGAAAAAACGATACTGATATAAAATACTTTTTTAATGTTTTGGTTATTTGTGAAATTATAAAATATTTTGACTAGTACATATTGTAAAGTGATTTTTTTTTTTCAAATTTTAGTGCCTCGTTAGTCTAGTGGCTGTCATGTAGTTGCAGATCGTGAGGTTCTGATGCGTGCCGGATCATGCAAAATTAATTAATTTAATTCTTAAGTTTAGTAGGCATCTCTCCCTAATAGGCGTCTCTCCCGGACTTACCCTATATGCAGCTGATATGCATAAATGCATTTCTCAACGTATAAAAAAAGGCTAAGCTACCTTTTTTCTTAATTTCACTCAGATTCGTTAAGAAGTAGTAAACACATACTTTTTTTTTTTTTTTTTTAATCTCCGTTTAAAGAGCTTTGTCGCTTAATATGCAACTATGACGCTCTGTTACGTTTACAATGGTGTCTTAATTACATTTTATAATTATTTAACAACAACTTGTACTTACACTGTAGTATTATTAGTATTACTTGCATTTGTTACAGTTTTTGCTAACTTATAAATTAATCTTGCTGCATTAGAAGAAGGATTTGATAATACAATATTTAAGCCTCCGGTCGTTAAAAAAATTGGATTATTTGTGAAACAAATTTGACGTTGCGCCTCATTCCGCACACATTCCATTAATATATGGAAAACATCTTCCACGCTCCCGCATTGCAAACAATTTGGTGTAGCAATTTTGCCCATTAAAAATGCAAATTTATTTAATGGAATGTGTCCAGAGCGAAGGCGCATAGCAAGAACTGTATCTTGTCTACTCAAACAGGTCCTGTCAATCCAAGGACGAATTATTGGTTCAGCCTGAATAGTCCTATACCAGATGCCTTTTTCTTTACACCTTTTATCAAAGAACTCTTTCCAGATATTGAAAACTTTTTTTTAACCAAATAAAGACATTCTGTATAATATGGTGCAACTATCAATAAGTTTCCTTCATATGTCGCTTCTTTAGCCAATTTATCTACCATCTCATTTCCCATTATCTGAACATGAGACGGAACCCATTGCAAAATTATTTTTTTACCATCATTACTAAAGTTATGCATCAATTTCAATATCTCGTAAGCTACTGGTGTGCTTCTAATACTAGATGTACATTGAGCTATATGTTGAAGTGAACTCCTAGAATCAGAGAAAATTACAATTTTGGCGGTATTTATTGTCTGAACGTAGCATAACGCTTCCAAAATAGCCAATAGTTCAACATGCATAATTGAGATATGTCCATCAATCATAATTTTAATAAAATCTAAAGTTTGAAAATCTAAAAACGCAGCACCCCTTCGATCTTTTTGTATTGATCCGTCTGTAAAAATTTTATAAAAACCGTTAAATTCATCTTGAATATATTTTTCACATTTATTTTTCATTTCATTAACATTATATAACCTTTTAGAATTAAATTCATTACCAATATGTAATTTAATTAACTTCGAGTAACATATATGTAGTATATAGGCTACTGTTAGGTATCTAGAGACGCACCCGGGTAAATCGTTAGTAGTTTATAATCCTCTTCCTATTACGATGTTATATGGAAGGACGTAAATAAAGGTAATTTTAAATAATTGTTTTTCTGTATGAAAATCTACGTTAGTTTAACTCGTAGTTTTTACTTGAACTAGTTACCTAACTAATGTAGAGTTAAAATGAAACCGAGTACCTGAATTCACTCAAATATAACTGAAAACGTGGTGTTGCGTATTCCACCCACTGTCACATTACTGGGCGGGCGGCGATATAAAACAATAAGCTTTCTTTGCTAAGCGATGCTTTATGCTTCGTAAACACGCGAGATATATGAACAAAAAAGAATGTTTTTGCATTTTAAACTCTATTCTCATAACATAAAGCTTAAAATACCATTTAAATTTTATATGCTGAGTATATTGGCCTCTTTTGATCGTGGTTCGAAACGAGCTGGCAAATGTGTCGATTATTACGCTTAATCGTATCGTTAATTTTATTACATGAACGCAGCTGCAATATGCAGCTTTGACTTGTTATATGGGAAAATTAGAAATATATATAGCAGTTGTATCACAGATTAATATAAAAATGCATGGCCAACTTCAATAAGAAGGTCGAACACGATTCAGGTGCTTGTTTTTTGTGAACGGATTTTCATAATTTTTAATATATTATTTATATATTTATTAAAATATAATTAATATATAAATTGATTCCCCATACAAATTTTCAATCCCATTTTCACCCCCTTTAGGGATGATTTCCAGGATAAAAAGTATCTTATGTCCTTCCTAGATTCTCAAACTATCTTCTCACCAAATTTCATGTAAATCGGTTCAGTAGATCCAAAGATTACCCCCTACAACCTCACAAACTCACAAATTTCACCTCTTTCTTAGATTTACGTGAATTCTTGACATTTTAAATAAAACTATCTTTTCGGATTATTTTGCGGATTTATTTTGATTTTTGGTTCCCGAAATTTCGAATGCTTTACAGCAATCATGGTCACGGAAGAGATTAAGGTTTAAGATGTCTAAAAAGCATTATATCTATCTGTCTGTAACAACTATATAGCTTTTGAGACATCTTAAACCTTAGTTTCTCAATAATAATCATCAACAATCAATAATAATCATAATCTCAATAATAATAGATAATCTTATTATTAATGAATAATGAATAAGATGAATACGAATCGGAATTTTCATTCCAAAAAATAATTTTTCACTTTCATAGCACAGTTTAACTTGTTTGTATATGGATCTGGCTGTTGTATCGTCACACATGTTCTATTCCAACATAAGTTTAGTGCTAGAATATTTTATGCACCAGCACTTATGGGTAAGTACATAGCACTCAGTTAGCACATAGTATTCTAATACCGTAGTATTGACAGATTGCGAAAAATATAAGAGAAAAAAATTAAAGAGTGCGTGTATGAATGTGTACACGCGCAAGAAATCTAAAACTTCACTAAAACTAAAACTTCTGTAGGTTATTGGTAATCTTTATGAAATTCAATTTACGTTTTAAATAATTAGGATAGGTGAGATACTAAAAAAATAATTAAATAACGCATATTAGGCATATTATCATAGCAACGGCTATCATGGCAAAAAAGTTCGCCTCACCCGATCACACTTTTCGTAACGCTCTTTTCACGCATTCACCAGCTTACTCCCCAAGCGTGCGTAAAGAAGTTTTACTTCAAAAATAACAAAATTATAACTAAACTATACATTTTTACATTTTCAACTATCAAAATAAAATTTATGAGAATCGTAAACGTGTATCAGCAAACCTAAATTATAAGAGCTTTTAAAGATTAAAGCTGTTAAACTTTTATGGACACCCCTATCACTGAAGCGGGAACTTGATAAAGATGTCATTCATATTTTGTTACAAGTCCTTTTTCATAAACCTGATAACGTCAAATTTGTATAACCTTTTGAAAAAAGTTATCGAGAGGATTATAGTAGTCCTGAAAAGCTTTTTGAATATGATTTGCTTTACAATTTAGATGTCGAATTGAATATTTATTTTGACTGACTTCAAAAAAAGAGGATATGTACTTAACATATTTATTGTTTATGTTCAATGATATCTTCATTAATTATACACAGATTTTCCTTATCATTATTTATTCTAATTTAATGGTATTAAGAGATTCATATTAATATGAAGCTTTTCACAATTTACACAAAATAATTATTTATTTGCAAATACTAATAGATCCACTTAGTTACAGCAAAATACTCGTAGAAAATAATAGGACGTTTTAAAATAAATATTGTTTTTCACGTGAACAAGGTTGAACAGTTCATTTAATGCCATTTTTATAATATCCTTCTCCTAACTCAAAACTATGCCGGCGGCGCCCGCATAATCATATCCCTACGTCGAACCAAAATGGAAGAATAGTTCTTTGAGCCTTTGTATGTTTAACTGTAGAGGTGCTGAATTAAAAGAACCTTTGTGAAGGCTCGCTTTGTTACCAATTATATTGTATATTTTGAAATAAATTCTTCAATTGTAGTTATTCCTAGATTAAAAGTTCTAAAAATTATTATAACTATACTTATTTTTTTAATACAAGTATTTTTTTATTAAGTATACGAACACCACAGACTTTTTTTAGAGCCGTTTTTTGAGTTTTGGTTTGATTTTTAGTGATTTTTTTGTTCTATAAAATTCTTAAAGATTATAAACTCGCGTTCAGAGAATTAAGGCTACTGTTTGTAGCTTTGAGAGCGCTCGCATTTCTTCCTCGTGTCAGGTGCTAACTTTATTGTGTACGATGCCAGCTTCCCGATTAGTCTGTGTAAAGAAAAGTAAAAGAAAATTATTTTTTATAAATTGTTTAAAACATTTATGTTCAAAAATAGTATATTTCGTTCATTGTTTTCCACAAGTGACCCAGGCACGTAGGAGCCAGTGTTAGCCAAATACACAATATGATATACTTATACAATTTTCCTTTGCCTTTTCACTCAACAACAAAGTAGAAGTCAAATTGTTTTTCATAAAAATATTGTTTATATTTTACAAGAGAGAAGCCTTTTGTCCACCAAATTAAAGGCCAATGTGAAGGTGCTAGTTGATTATAAATAACAAACAGTCCTTTATGTCCTTTCAATGTGTTTTTTATCGTTCTTTTTTGTATTGTGGTCACTCAACTTATAATCCAAACTAATACTATAAACTAGCGACTCACACTCGCTTCGCTTCGGGTTCGTCTCTAGACAAAAACAACTCTATCCCACGGGAACTGTACATTTTTCCGGAATGATATATAGCCTAAAGCCTTCCTCGATAAATGGAATATTCAACACAAAAAGAATTTTTCAATTCCATTCAGTAGTTCATGAGATTAGCGTATTCAACCTAACAAACAAACACTTCAGCTTTATAATATTAGTATAGATGTGAAAGTAACTCTATTTCTTATCTTTTTAGGTTAAATTCCTAAATAGATTTCGATGAAATTTAGTAAGCACATAGATTGCGTCATGGGGACAGACATTGACAAGCATTAACCAATACAAATATAGTAGTATTTAGCCCTTTTTAACTTCCCACTGCTGGGCATGGGCCTCTCTTCAGTACGAGGAGGATCAGGTCTAAGTCCATCACGTTCGCCAGGTGCAGGTTGACAGACTGCACATGTCTTTCAAAAACTTGCCAGGATATTTCAGACGTGCAGGTTTTCTCGCGATGTTTTCTTTCAACAAACAAGTGTAAGTAGACATAGAAGTAAACATGTTAGAAATGATTCGCACATGAAAATATCAGAGGTGCAAGACCCGAGATTTGAACCCGCTTCACCCGGTTTCCCAAGCAAGCGCGTGACCACTGGGCTGCACTGACTAGGTCTCATTGCCTGTATAAATATAGTAGTAAGCTAATATAAATATAATATAAAATTTACAAAATTTCATAAAGTTTTAAATATAAACAACAATGTAAGAACAAACACACAAATAGTTTTATCATGATAACCAAATATTGCGAATTTAATTGGTAGGATATAACTAAAACAATGAGCCCATTTTCGACACTAAATAATTCCATGATAAATTCCCCGTGATTAATGCGCGAATTGTGAATGATGTTTGTATTATTCATACTGTCGCCTGTACTCGTATATCTGTCTCTGTGTGTACTCGTGATAACTGTACTCGTATATCATTTCATACGAATGTTGTTTGAGTAAGACATTAGTAGTACAGTTATATGGGAAAGATTTTATTTGCATAAGTTATGAAAAAAATAAATTAGAACATTGCATTGTTTTACGTTTAAAATAATGTTTTATACAACTACATATATCATAAATATGAACTACTAGCGACTCAACCTCGCTTCGCTTCGGGTTCGTCCCTAGACAAAAACAAATCTATCCCACGGGAACCGTACATTTTTCCGGGATGATATATAGTCTATAGCCTTCCTCAGTTAACCTAATGCAAAAAGTTTTTTTTCAAATCAGATTATTAGTTCCTGAGATTAGCGCGTTTAACCAAACAACCAAACTCTTCAGCTTTATAATATTAGTATAGATATGAAAGAACGTAAGTAAATATAAATAAATAAATATGTTGGTACATTAACACACAGCACCATTCAGTTCCATGGTAAGCTACAGGGCCTGTGTTATGGATATCAGATAGTTGATAAACTACATACATATATTATATAACTTTAATTACATACATATTATAAATATAAACACCCATGACTGTAGTAAAAACATTCGTGCTCATCACACAAATGAATGCCCCAGCGGGATTCCAGGGGACAGTAAATTATTTACAAGTAACTAATACTAAATATTTATCGAGTCATAATATGCATAACTCTTAAATTAAAAATTAAAAAAAAAAAACTAACACAATAACTGATTCAGAATGAATATTGAGGCCAATTTAATGAGCCAGAACACGATATCTCTGATATATTTAAGTAAAGAGTTGAATATCTTGCAAATATCAGGTGATGCTGCAGCATCTGGCCTAGGTTACCATATGTATCACTGCAATGCTATTAAAGTAACGGGATACTAAGTTCCGAAGCGATTAGATCTGTGGAAGTTGTTAATATCTTTTTCCTGTTTAGAAAAGAGCTAAAACGGCTCAACAGATTTTCTTGAATTATAATTTTTTTCTTGAGCTAAGAATACTTTCGATTAAATCTTTCAAACAAAAACAAACTAAATTAAAATCAGTTCAACCGTTTGGACGCTACGATGCCACAAACAGATGCACACACGTTAAAATTATATTTCCCCTATTTTTGCATCAGAGGTTAATAAAGTGCAAATAATTACGATGACATTTAATTTCTATAATTTAGTTTATCTATTATATCTCCATTATTTATATTGCTACTTATTTAGGTCGAGGGCTATACAATGCAGCCATTTACTATTGACTAAACACGCTATTGGCAAAGTGGGTCGTCGTTTTCAATCACTGAACGCCAGTAGATAGCACCCTGAATTTTCATTTCAATACTGATGCAGTTTGAATCGCATAATGAAATCGGTGGCCATTTTCGGCACAAACAACGTTAATTAAATAGGTTTATTGTCATTACAACTGTATGTTTTACTGAAAAATCAATAGTTATGGAGTTTCTTTTGATATCTGTAACATTTATTTGTTTTAAAATAACATTTTATGAATGTTGCTATTGTTAAAGAAAAAATCTATTTTTGTTAAATCGTATAAGTACCATCAAATTCTTAACTATAATTTAATAATGGCTTCGATATAACACACGTTAACATCAAGCAAATACTTAGAATGACGTGGGAAGTGATTTTGTCGTTTTTTCTGTAAGAGGAAAAGTGTAATCTTACCTACATATATGTTTATAGAATTACTTATATGTTTGTTAAAGCTGAAGCTAGTGAGGATAATAATTCATCTCATACTTTCACTGTACGCTATTTCGATAATAATTGATTACTTTCCTTCTTTCTTCGCTAATATATACATGGTATTAAAATTCTCCAGTTTTTCTATTTTAACCTTAATTAAGGCATTTACAAAACTAGCGCTGGAATTATAGAGAATATATAAAATATCCAGAATAAAATTTAAAGTTTAAATACATCGAAGTAGATATTGCAATACAAATCAAATTTTTGTAACATGATTTTGAGGCGACAGGCAATCTATGAAAGTAGTTTTACAGAGCGGTTGGGATCCCATGCGGCCTGAACTGGTCAAACTCTACTATTGGCTACTGCACACTGACAAATGTATGTGCGATTATATAAAGTGGAACTGGAATGTTTGAGTCTATCATATTTGAACGGGTTTTTATCTATGCCTTCTAATGATTTTTTAAACTCTTATATCTATTACTACTAACTTATTAAAAAAGGATACTAGAAAATAGGTCAAAAATCTGTTCTTAGATTTCAAATAGTATCGGGATAACTGCTGGATTTTACTGTCATGAACTAGCAGCGGCAGTAGCAGTTTAGAGTTGAGAGGTTGGCGATACTAACAATCCCGTTCCTTGAAGTGCACGTTAATTATTTTAGACGTAAAGTCATTTTATGAACCAATTTCGTAAATTTCTTTGGTAAAAACAAAACAAAACAGGGACCAAGTAATATACTTTCTTATATATGAAATGCTTTTTAAATTTCATCGTCTATGTATAGTCGTGTAATTTTTCAAATTGAAAATAGTTCTGTAGCGACAGAGCAATCTTTGGAAGTAGTCTTAGATAGTCTATCTTCCCTAGCGATTTACAAAGTTTTAAGTTAGGTACGATCCACTATAAGAGTTCTCAATGTCGATATAAAAAACTAATTGGTTTCTTATTGTTCATTGAATTTAACTGACAAAATAAGAGGATATACTCAATTAAGGTATATGCTTTTATTATGTACATACATATGTTAGACGACGCCTTCGCCAATTTCAAACCTATATGATATATTTTTTGATAAAATAAATACAATTGAAGTAATTTTTAAATCAATGTACCTTTTTATTTAAATAAGTAATTATTTTATCTCTTTATTAGTAAGTCAATATAAAGAAAAAGCTAGACAGATTTTAATAAAAATTATTTTACTAATTATCACATGATACCGGTGGAGGCAGATCATCCGCTCCAGGTGCAACCCTAATGCTGACCACGATCCTCAGACATGAGGGACCGACCTCAGATAGAATTGTCACATGTACTTATCAAATAAAAGTACCTACCTGTGTATATTGTAGGTATATTATATTGTTACTAAGTTTATTTTAATACTAGCGGCTCACTCCTACTTCGCTCGGGTTCGTCGCTAGGTACGTTTTATATAGGTATTTAAAATAGTTATTTGTCAGGGTTAGCCATAATTTTTTTTTTAATTTTTCTGATGTTTTTATACTTATTATCCTATTTCGGACAAAGAGAAATCCAAAAATCGAATGTCATAAAAATTGGTCCAGCCGTTCTTGAGTTATAAACGGTGTAACTAACACGACTTTGTTTTAGGTAATATAAATATATATAGATTCTGATATTTAATATTGAATCACTTATAAGCTCAAAATTGTTTCGCTACAGGAAATTGATATATTAGGGAAGTTTGAGAAAATTAAGTTTGCTTTTAAGATAATTACGTAAGTTTCGAGGATTAAAGGGAGTAATTGAGGAACAATTACAATATTAAACTTATATTTTGTATAACAGAAATAATTACGTTATTTATTTGCTGTAATACAATTTAACAATGTAAACAACAAACAATTACTAATGTTCCAATATATCTTATAATATCGATGCTTTTAATTTACATGCTCCATATATTTGCATTCAGCCCTTTTTAATGTCTCACTGCTGGGCACGGGCCTCCCTTCAGTACGAGGGGGATCAGGCCATAGTCCACCACGCTGGCCAAGTGCGGATTTGCGGACTTCTCCATTTCTTATTCTTATTTACATATCTGTAAATATATAGAAATAAAATGAAATTAAACTTTATTCAATTAAACTTATACAAGCACTTTTGAATCGTCAACTTAATTCAAAGAGCGTCAGTGTAGTCAGTCCGTGAGGAAGCTACCATGATTCGGAAAGCACTTCTGTTGAGAAAAGCCAGCGAGGAACTCAACAATTGTGCTTTTAAATATCATCAAGTTACATTTTATTTATTTTTTTAATATAATATTATATTCTTTTGTGAAAAAATGCAATTTTTCACAAAAAAGAAACTAAAGTTATAAAGCCAAATCTTAGAGGCGTTAGAGCCGTTTCCGAGATAAAGAAACAAAATTTATATTCATATTATATGCAAGAATTGCAAATTTAATATCACAAGATATATTTGAAAAAACAAAAAGAAATTTAAAAGCAAGTTGTTAATACTTTTGTCTTTTACTTTATGTATAGATTACTAGTATTTAAAAGAATAGAAAGAATAGGAATAATAGGTATTACTTAATATAATAGATAGTATTTCATAGAACGTAAATAATAAAATAACAAAATTATAGCAAAATAAGCAAAAAAATCAGATAATTAGGAATATAAATAAAATTCAACTCGCTTTAAATAAACAAACAATCACACCTTAATCATTAACGACGTCCGTCTAAATGCAGAAGCATGCAAAAGGACGGGTGGAAGTGTACCAAATAAATTGCAGTACACTGGGGGCGGAACTCTCGTCATTCAACGTCTAGTACACATTCATTAACTTTTTGTGCAATTGATGTGTAAAATATGTGACTAAGATAATTTAAACAAGAATTAGGCTTAAAAACGAACAGCCTCTATTTTATAGTTTATTCATAAAATTCATTCATGAGGTTATTTTAATTTAGTAATAGTTTGAAAAATGAAATATCAAAAATTAATTTTACTGAATGTAAAAAATACATTCAAGTTCAATAATGAAACAGAAGATATTAATAGTCCAATCGATTTTAATAATGAAATTTGTTATTATAAATATGCCATATTGTTTCTTAGTTTATATTTTTTGTATTCGAGGTACTCAACTTGATAATATACTTATATCTTTCTTTTGGTAAAGTAAGGTGACTATGATACTCAATTCAAATATCTATAGGTATATATTAAAGGCAAAAGTGATTAATTGATGTATCAACGCACAGGCCAAACAAAAAATTTCACACACGTATTTCTCATATGACGAAGGAAGGATTCCGCTAAGGAAGGATTTTTCATAATTTCGTTCATGGTGAAATAGGGGATAAAAATTTATATGAAACTTTTTATTCCTTGGACATATTTGCATGAAATTTCGTATTTTTCCTAGTTTGATCGCGAGAGAAGCCGCGTATTCTGCTAGTATACATATATTTTTCTTTTGGTAAGTTAAGTACCTAGGTGCGGTGGAATTTTACTTTAGCTTTTCTAACACGTTAAAGTTCTCAGACTAACTAAAACATTTTTTACGCTATCATCTTCCCGTTTTATAGCCATTTAGCATATTTAATATAATTATATAACTAGTAATTCAGATATTTGCTCTCTAGAAATACTTAAATGGTATTGGAATATGAGCTGTCTACAAACTTTTGATCTTACGACACATGCTTCTTGAGACTTGAAAACCTCTTAACTCTCAAACAATAGAATCGATGGCACAAAATTTAATACCATTTATATATTATAATATATGTATGTATGTTTGTATGTACAGACATCGTTTACGTAACAGTGTACTTTAAGGTACTTGGAAATATTGGATATGAATCTAAGAATCTAATATTCATTAAACAGTAAACCAAATCTTAATTTTTTTTAAAGTTTGGTATTTTATCTAAAAAATAAGTAAATCTGGACTTTGATTTAATATTCAACAATATAACTTAATTTTTAACTGCTCGATCTAAAGTTTCCATCACTTAAACCAATAACATTAATATAACATGCATCTATTACATTCTATGCAAGAATCATTCATCTGAATCTGAACAGTGTTACGGAATGTCTGCAAACTTCTCACATAACGTACTTTGCGAAGACTCGAAAAGTTTGCTCACTCAACGGAACCAATTTCCTACATTTGCGACATCGATACGTACTGTTAAGACTTGTTGGGAATTAATATACTCGGGGCGTTTCAAACGTTCAGTCCGCGAACTGCAGTTTATCTTAATCGAGCAATATATCATGTAGATACTATATTCTGTACTTTTTGACGAATCATGTAACAAACATTAAATTAATTAAAAGATTTATTTTATCATTCAATTTTCTTTGTTGACACAGAGAAATTCTTGGTGAGAAATGTAATTTTTAACATAATAATAAGATAAAACTAATAACAAGTACTTGGGCAAGAGAACGTTATACAAGATGCATTGGGAGTGATGTGATCGTCTCATACTTCAAAGTTGTTAAGTAATTTGACCACCAGTTCTTCTCAGGACTGGGGTTCGGTTGGCTTTAGGTTTGATAACTTATTTTTGAATATTTTGCATCCGAATTTGAAAATTGCTAGTAAAATATAGTCAAAAAAACCGCTACTTTACTTATGGCGAAACTTGAGCTAAGTTACATTAAAGACATACTAATAATATAGTTGTTAATGTCTTTATAAGACTAACTTATATTTAAATGATTATTCGCAAACATTCAGAAAGTATGTATTGTTGGAATGTAGATTATAATAATTTGAAATAAGATAATAAAGATTTTTTTTAATTAAATTTTTATTATATCCCAGATCAAAGAAAATGCGGTATAAGTATTTCATTTTTACTATTTAAAATGACAGGTCTATAAAACAACATTGAAATTAAACTTTAAAGGTGACTAATTCTGTAACTTACACCTTTGCGGTTTAGACCTATCATAAATTAGTTATTTTATTGCTCGAATTTCTAAGAAGCAGTCACGGATAGATTAGTTGGTTAGACGTTATATCAAATTTGACCATTTTTAATTATTTTGTGCTATGACATCCATAACTAATTAGCATTTTTGTATAACTTTTCAAAGAATTCTTTAGAATTATTATGCTAAAAACGTCATATATAATTTAAATTGTTTCTTACATAATATTATAAAAGCGAAAAGCTGTTGGTTACTATGACCATTGTCCATATTTTAAACAGTTGAACATCAAATTTTATTTAATAAGCACCGTGTTAATATTGAATGACCTATAGACTCACAAGTGCAAAGTGGCTCGCTAATTTTTATTATACATGTTTTTTGAACAATTAAACTTTTTATAATAAACTTTAGTATAACATAGAATAAGATAATAAACTTATTAATTAAAAGTTATTAAATTATATTTGTTTTTCTATTATATTTTAGAAACTTACATATATGGCTTATCTATAAAAGAGCGGTCTCTGTGAAAAATAAATATATTAAAAATATTACGTCCTTGTTTAATTATTTTTGGTAGTAATAATAATGTAGTACTCGTAGTACTTATATTTAAAAACTAAGCACATTTTAAATATAACAAATAAGACAACGGTGCCTTTAAGAAATTTCTTCGAACAATCTCACAAGTAATGGAATTTTTAATAGAGCGCGCAACTGCTGAAAGCTTTACTTAATTTTTAACCTGTCTAGATTTTTGTAGTGCTTTGTTCATTTTAACGAACATTGTCCATTTTTGCATTCTATTATACAGTTTAATATATTTTTATTAAAAAAAACCGGATAGCTGGCAAATAATATAGCATAAACCATTAAACTTACTTTTTAACATATACAATTTTTAATGTTTTCAGTAAAATATAGCTCCAACATATACAGACAGAATAATCCAACGATGGTTTTTGCTTTTTGGCTACGGAATTCTAAAATATATTATTAGGAATCAGTTTATACATTGACATAAAACCGTCATAAAATCACACCAACATGGAAATGCTACTTTAGCATGTGAATGAATAAATGACTGGGTAAATGTATTTTTTACATTGAAGTTACAAATATACCTATACTAGTGACTCACTCCGGCTTCGCTCGTCCCTAGCTTGGATATAATAAAATGTATATAGAATGTTATACTTAAGAGATAGACATATGCCGTCGCGGACTTTTTTGTAGACCTTTTTAAGGTGTACAATACTGTAGTATATTATTTTATTTCGTAGGGTTCATTCAGCCAGCGTTTGCAATGTAAGCGCAAAAAAATGTGTTTATTTACGACATTACATTAGAAACCTCTAAGTCTAAAATGATCAGTGTTTTTCTACTATACATATATTATGCATATATTGTACATATAAACCTTCCTCTTGAATCACTCTATCTATTAAAAACCGCATTAAAATCCGTTGTGTAGTTTTAAAGATCTGAACATATATAGGGACAGACAGCGGGAAGCGACATTGTTTTATATTATGTAGTGATATACAAAACAAATGTATACTTAATTATTAAGTACAAGTCATGTCCGTTTTGAATTGTGGTAAAAATGCTAGCTTCATTCCGCCGCTGAATGGCATTGCCGATTCTTTGGGTGAAAAACGAGCCAGCTATCTTGTCACCAGTAGAGGCAACAAGACAAGGTGTTATGTCTTTTAAGTAGCGTTTAACACTTCGATTCCATGGATCAATGGTAAACGTATTTGTTATTTTCACACGTTTTTACTACTCAATGGATTTGAGTTGTCTTCTAATTAAGATTTCTTCTAATCTATTTGGGTGTACATTTTTTAATGCACATCTAAATTATTCTAGAAATATGCCCATTTTATAATAAATATATTTCCTAAGAATTCTAATGCTTAATATTTTCTATTATTCAATTTCAATAGTAATATTCTATTCACCTTTATTCCTTTGCTGAAAAACAAAAGCAAATCAAATAACCACACTAGAAACCTTATAGCTGGATATTCATTTGAAATAAAAAGAAAACGATAACCTCAGGATATCCCGTTACCAATCAAAGCCGGAGCAAAGGTTGAGGAAATCAGTTTTATAAAGGGCGACAAATTCCAATTTTCCGTAACGTTTCCGATACGAAAATGATTTAGTTTCACTGGTTTGAGATGGGTAAATACAATGTGGATCTAATATTAGTTAACTAAATAAAAATGGAGCCTTTCTCCGAAAATGTTTTCCTTTGGAGTTCAAATATGGTAACCGATATGGAAACACATTATGTAATTAAAAACCATATGCTTTCTTATTTTCTGGAATCCTTCTTTTTATTTTTCTAAGTTTAATAGTTTTGAGTTATCTTCGAAAGATCTGTAATTGTTAATATCTTTTGCAATTGTTTATATATCTACTGATTTTAGTATTTCACATAATTTTCTAGATGATCTTACAAATAAATGAGGCTTCGCACGCTTTAACTTGTGAACTAGAGTTATACAAGTATATAAATGTATATAAAACTAAGTCGTGTTAATTGTACCATTTATAACTCAAGAACGGCTGGATCGATTTTTATGATTTTTGATTTGTTGGATTTGTCACCACTCCGAATAGCAGAATATCTATTAAAACATTGAAAAAATCACGAAATTAATTATTTGGCTAACGCTGGCTAATAACTGTTTATATCTATTAAAAACGTACCGTAGAGCGAAGCGAGGGTAAGAAAGTAATTCATAAATAAGTAACCAAATAGTCTAGACTGAATTATAGAAGGATTGAAAAACTTATTCAGGTGATGTACTTAGTAAATTATCGCAAAAAAATCATGCACTAACATAAAGCTTTACACTGATTGAAGCTATACAATATAAAATATAGTTAAAGAAAATAAAAATATAAAATATGAATAAAAAAAATAGATCAACGACTATAACATTATTATTTTAAAATAAAAACCTTTATATATACAACTTCACGAAGCTCTCAAAGAGAACTTTATAAATTCAAAAAAAATTAAAGAGTGCACGTATGAATGTGTACACGCGCAAGAAGTAAAACTTCTGTAGGTTATCGGTACTCTTTATGAAATTGAATTTATGTTTTCAATAATTAGGATAGATGAGATACTAAAAATAACTCATATTAGGCATATTACAATCATATATTTATACAATATCATTTAAGGAAAGAATATAATATTATATATCATTTGTCAGACAATAACATCGGTTACCATGGCAACAAACACATTACGTACGTACATTTTTTCGTAACGAATTCACCAGCTTACCTCCCATGTCAAGCGTGCGTAAAGAAGTTTTATCTCAAAAAAGTCTGCAACACTAAATTATTACATTTTTTTAATAACGTTATGAGTCAGTTCGGAAGGAAAAAGCCTCAGCCCAGAGAACAACTGGCGAAAGAAATTCAGTGGGATTTAAGGATTATAAGATAGAATATTTTATTTATACTTAAAATCCGGCTATTTTTTGTAATATTTATAAAATTAACAACTGAGCGATGTAATTTTTATGAGCTTACAAAAAATAAAAGCTTTCTAAAAAGCTATATGTAACGATGTATGTAAGTACATACACATTACATATATAAAACAAATTAAATATGTAGGTCAGAGAAATTAAGAACTTTCATTCTATTTAAATGAAATAAAAAGTAAGCAAACTATAACATTAGTTTTTCTTTAGGGAATACCGCTCGAGAACTATATTCCTTTAAAATATAATATAATACTCCCTTAGTACAAATTGAAACTTTTGAAGTCATGTTGCCGTCATCCATACTTTAAATACACTTTACTAATATTATAAATCTGAAAGTAATTCTGTCTGTTACATTTTCACTGAACAAACTATGTTTGGCAAGGACATAAATTGCTCCTTGCGGACGGACATAAGTTACTTTTAATTTCCGTATAATAATAATATTTATAATATGTATGTATTTAAAGTTATATATGTGTAGTGTATCAACTATCTGGTATCCTTAACACAAGCTTCGTAGCTTACCATGGAACTAGATTGTGCTGTGTTAATGTCCCAATATATTTATTTATTATATTATTAATTTCCGCCCAACCAAACGAGAGAAACCGCGGATACAAATTAGTGATATTATAAATATATATATTTTCATAATGTATAGAACGTTATTCACATAGCAGACAAAAGTATTTTAGAATAACAAAAAAATATAGCAAAACACGTTTTAATATTTCACCAGCGTTTTACCCCGAAAATTACTTAAAATGTCACAGATTTTTTTTCATAACTCCAATCGGTTGTGCGCTATTCCTGTTGCGGACTTTGAATTTGTCACAATATTTACTATTGCTAAATAGTTTTATTATTATTGTTATATTCTTTTTTTAAATACTAGCAGTCTACCTTGGCTTTACCTGGGTTCTTTTACCGTGTAAGCTTTGCCTTTTCGACCCTTGAAAAAATCCTTAATTTGAGGTAGGGAAGGGTTATTTTTCTGTTTTGCCGTTAGCTTCAGTGGTTTGGTATTGGCGTTGCTGACTTTATTATAACAGATGTAATAAAAATAATATGTAAGTGTCAGTGTTATAAGTATAATAAAAAAATGATTAGCTTCAATCCGCTATCCTTTATTGCAATACTATACTCCCGATTGGCGGGGAACGTCAAACAAGTGACATGTATGGCACTGATTGGTTATTGTGAAATAATGGCTTTCTATAAAATATACAATAGATAGGGTCACTAATTCTTCTGATGTTTTTTAGAATATTAGGAATATTACTATGATTTTTCTTGATTAGTATAATACGATATTCGAAGTTTATAATTTTTTTTTTATGATAAGAGTGTTTATTAGGTACCTTCTAACATAGGTGACTGTTAAAAATAAATTGACGTAATTTTTAGTTTTAGCGAAACGGAAAAAATCTAATGTAATAATATTCTTACTTTAATACTAACAATAAATTTATAAAAGTGGGTTGTCAATCTAGATATATTATGTAGGTATATGCCTTTGAATGAAACGCGATATTTTTGCCAATTGTAAGCCGATTTCTGTTATTTTGTTTAATGTATAACATAAATCCGAGAAAAAATCCACCATTAAAGTTAGGGGCCTTAATTCTTTTTAAAGTGATTTTGAGTCAAACCTTTTTAGTTAAAAAAAAGTTATTTCTAAGCATATCCTAATAAAACTTTTTAAAAAAATACTTATTAATCATACTTATGTATGTTTATTTAAAAAATACTAAATAGTTTGTATATTTGTAAAATTTAATGAACCAACGCGTGGTTTAAAAAGCGTTTAAAATGGCAATACCATTTTTAATCTTTCTCCTCTTTAATCTGGTTACCCTATCTCCAGGGGTGATATTGGCGTGGACAATGCTCGGTAATCATTTAGCAATTTTATTTTTTTCCGATATATTTGGCAGATTTTTGACACTTCCATTGTGCGGGAGCTCGTTAAAAATAATGAGCTCGGTTTGACCGAACGCCGAATTATTGGTATTCTTGTTAAAATTAGATATATAGTTTTTGCTAACAATGTCTGGTAACCCGAATTTTATCTATACACAAGCATTTTTGGTTATGTATAAGGTTTTAATGATTCCAGATGTTTGTGCTTGCCTATTTGTTTTTGTGCAATTTATTATAAATTACTTAATAAAGAACTAAAAGATATTATTTATATTATGAAATAAGGTTCATTATTACATAATATTATTATAAGAGATATACCACATATATTAGATAGGGTCAATAAATTTACTGTTATGTTTGTAGACATTTTCTAGCTATTAAAGACTTATTTGTTTTTTGTGACATTTCTTGATGATGTACATATATGTATTTATTATGACATATTGTTTGTCTTCTACGATAAAAAACCTCGAAAAAGAGACCGCATAATTCATGTAATATTTCGTAATCTAGATATATTATTTTTGGCAACACAAAACAAGTAGGGGAAGATATGGACGTATTTTGGGTACATACCGATTTATTTTTGTATAATTTATTGTGTAATTCTAAGTCTTTTTTTTTAAATACAATAAATAACGTAAAATTGTTACCAAAATTTATAAGAAAAGTGCTTAATGATATTGTTTGAGTTACGAAACTGTTTACGAAATTTCGGGGCTCGATAATAAGTGACGATTAGGAAACCGGGTGCAACTCGCCCTAGCAGACTACGTCGTGGAATGTACGGGTGTGCTTCTGCACAAAAATAATATTGCTATATATATTAATAGAAAATAATTAAAGTAGTCCAATACTGTTATTGATATTTGTATATGAAGTTAAGGTTGACTATCGCTTGGCTGTTGGGGGTGCAATAGAAATAACGTGTGTCTCCTTCGAACGTGTTTATTAGACTAAACATTATACATTACAATGACAAGAGTGCAATCAACATACCGCCCACTAAAAAGGGGTTGACCTTTTTCTATACAAATAAAAATTATGTAAGGCATTTAAGTTAAAAATCAACAATTTCACAAAGAATTAGTACGAGTAAGTTTTACAAAATTGTACTTGCATAAGCATTTGCAAATTATAATTAATGTATGTAATAGTTTGATTGAGAACACATATTGATTATTAAAACAGATGTATCATGAAGTATCTATTGGTAACAAACATAATTTGGTAATACTACGTTTTGTAACGTTATTTCCACTTTTTACACTGTAAACTCTGGTCAGTCCATCAGATCCTGGATGTTTTTGTACTATACGGCCTAAAGCCCATTTTCCAGGAGGCAAATTTTGCATTTTTATTAAAACTATTTGGCTTATATCTAGTTCGTTAAACTTGTGTAGCCATTTTGGTCTTTGTTGTAGTCTTGAGAGGTATTCCTGTTGCCAACGATGCCAAAAATCTTGCATTAGTTTTTGTGTGAATTGCCAACGTGTAAGGTAATTTATGTTTGTCTTTCGTAAGTCAGGTGATGGGATGTTGATAGGAGCCTCACCGATTAAAAAATGACCAGGTGTGAGAGGATTTAAATTATCACAGTCTGAGTCATCCATAGGACACAGGGGTCGTGAATTCAAACAAGCTTCAATCTGACATAATACAGTAGTCATCTCTTCAAACGTTAAGTGAGTTGTCAAAATTCGTTTCAGGTGATATTTAATTGATTTCACTCCTGCTTCCCAGAGGCCACCAAAGTTTGGACTGTAAGCTGGAATGAAGTGCCACTGGGTTCCTTCATTGGAGAGTCTAGCTGCTAGTATGTCGTTAAACTCTAACTGTGCTTCTTTCCAGGCTTCTGTAAGTTCTTTATTTGCTGCAACAAAGTTACGACCTTGGTCACTCCATAAATGGGTACAGCGACCTCTACGCGCTACAAATCTTTTAAATGCTCCAATAAAAGCTTCAGAGGTAAGGTCGCTCACAAACTCTAAATGTATTGCCTTAGTAGACATACATATAAAAATACAGATGTAACCTTTACAAGTTTTGCTTCCTCTTCCTTTAGATTTCAATACGAAATAGGGTCCACAAAAATCAACTCCACTGTGTAAGAATGGACGAGCTGGAGTCACTCGGACCGCTGGTAAGTTACCCATTTTTTGTACCTTTGATGTTGCTCTTTCTTTCGCACAAAGCAAGCATTTGTGTATATATGACTTTACTAATCCCTTAACCTTCAATATCCAATATTTAGATCTTATGTAATTTAGCATCAGCTGTATACCGCCATGTAAAGTTTTAATATGAGCATCTTTTAGGATTAAAGTAGTAAGTGGATTTTCTTTATTCAATATTATGGGATGCTTGGTGTCTTCATTAATATTAGCATGTTTTATTCTTCCGCCCACTCTGAGTACATTTTTGCTATCTAGATAAGGGTTGAGGGTTTTTAATTTGCTTGTACTTTTAACTCGATTTTTACTCTTTATATCTTGAATTTCTTGTGTAAATTGCTTCTTTTGTATTATAAGTATGCATGTTATTAATGAATTTTCATATTCTTCTGTAGTGAAATTTAAATTTGTTTTTATACTCTTTTTATAATTTAAAAATCTTTTACATATTATAATTGTTTTTAAAAGTTGTTCCAGTGTATCAAAGTCTTCAAACTGCGTGTATATATCTACCTCATCATGGGTTTCTATGTGTAAGTTATTTTGTATATTGATTTCCCTTTTCTTTTCTAAATCTGTGACTATATTTTCTAATTGTGTATATATTATTTCTTTTTCAGATATCCATTTAGGACCGTGCCACCACATTAGAGATTGTTTTAAATCAGCAAGTAACATTCCTCGAGAAGCTATATCAGCAGGATTATCCTCGGATTTCACATGATGCCATTTTTTGTGATTTAGATTGTTATTTATTTCAACGACTCGATTGGCTACAAAAGATTTCCATCTATTAGGATCGCCAGCTAACCATGAAATCACGATCGATGAATCTGTCCAGGCATAGGTTTGCGATAAAGGTATTTTCATAGCTTGACTTACACTCCTCAATAACTTTGAGAGTAGCAGTGCTCCACAGAGTTCTAGTCTTGGAAGTGAAATTGTTTTCAGCGGCGCAACCTTTGTTCTAGCCGCTACAATATTGGTAAAGATATTTTTGTTTTCAACTACTCTTATGTAGACTACAGCACCATACGCCTTGTTACTAGCATCACTAAAACCATGTAGCTCTACTGTTTGACTTTTGGTTATTGAAGTTTTTAGCCATCTATCCACAGAAATCTCATTGACTCTTTCGAAATCTGTTCTTATTTTAAGCCATTCCCTTTCTAAGCTTAAACTAATTCTGTCATCCCAATTGACTCCCTCTGACCATAATTTTTGAATTATTAATTTTGCTAAAATAATGCTGGGCGCTATCCATCCAAGAGGATCAAATATTTTTTGTAAGTCAGATAGGATTGTTCTTTTTGTAACTGTATGTTTAGTAGGTGATAGATTGATTCTGTATTGAAATTGATCAGTTTTTAAGTTCCACAGGACTCCTAAAGCCTTTACGGAACCATCAATATTAATATTAATATGTGCATTAGATGATATTTCAGAAGGTTCCATGGATTTCATAAATTCGAGACTATTGGACGACCATTTTTTTAATTCAAAGCCTCCCTTTCGCATTATATTAATTAATTGAGTTTTAGCTTCTATAGCCTTTTCTACAGTATCAGCTCCAGCCATCAGATCATCAACATAAAAATTATTACGTATCATCTCCGCTGCTATTGGAAACTTCTCTCCTTCATCTTCAGCCAGTTGCATGAGCGTTTTTATTGCCAAGTAAGGTGCCGAGCTTGTGCCAAAGGTAACGGTAAGTAAACGGTAGTCTTTGATTTCTTCATTATCATTTTTTCTCCACAGGACTCTCTGGAAATCAACATCTTCTTTGGTAAGTAATATCATCCTATACATTTTTTGAATATCTGATACAAATCCAATAGCATGCATTCTCCATCTCATAATTATACTTCGCAGGTCATCTTGCAGTACCGGCCCAGGTAAGAGTTCTTCGTTTAGTGAAATTCCATTAGTCCCTTTACAGGAAGCGTCGAACACAACCCGTGTCTTTGTGGTTTCCTTGTCTTCACGTACGACTGCGTGGTGAGGTAAGTATACTGATTTATTGTTTATTTCTTCTTTAGGTACTTCTTCTATGTGTTTCAATTGTATATAGTCATCTATAACTTTATTGTACTCTTCTTTTAATTTAGGTTGTTTTTTAAATCTTCTCTCTAATTGTAATAGTCTGTTTAATGATATATCTCTACTGTGACCATGTATTGATTGCGGATTTTCAGTATTAAAGGGCAATTTAACTACGTATCTTCCATCTTCTTGTCTTCTATGTGTATTTTTGTAAATATCTTCGCATTTTTGCTCATTAAATGTAAGTATTCGTTTCGATTCTGTATCAATTTCCCAAAATGATTTTAATATTTCATCCACATCTATTTGATTGTGCATCACAAGAAATGACTCTTCTTTATGGTTTGTACTGATTTCTCCGAATAAAATCCATCCTAATTCTGTATTTTGTGCGCATGGAGTGCCTGGTACGCCTTTTATTAAGCCTTCATTTAGTATTTTTGAATATTCCTTGACTCCAAGCAATAAGTCAATCGAACTAGGCTTAAAATAGTTGGGATCTGCTAAATTGAGATCCTTGATATGTTGCCAATTGATTCCCTTCACTGTAGTGTGTGGTATTTTACTTGTCAATTGTTTGCTAATCACATAGGCTTGGATATGGATAGAAAATTGTGATTCCCATCTTGGTGAAACTTGTAATTGAACCCTTTGATTTACAATTGTTCTAGTAGAACCCATGCCTACAACGTTACCTCTTGCAGGTTGTCTTGAAAGTTTCAGAAGTTGTGCAGCCTTCTCACTTATAAATGATGCTTCTGAACCTTGGTCTATTAAAGCTCTTAACATGATTATATTGCCTTCTTCACTTTTTGCTTTAACCTCTGCTGTAGCTAACATTGCTGAATTTTGTCTTCCATTGTAATGTGACGTCATCATTGCATTGATTTCTTCTCCTTCTGCCTCTTTTACATTTGCATAGACTGATACCGTTGGTTGTGCTTGTTTCTCTGATTGGTCCAAGGTATTTGACTTTGATTGTTGATGTAAAAGAGAATGATGGCGCTTGTGGCATATGCGGCATGACATTTGTAAACGACATTTCTTTACTGAATGTCCAGGATGGAGACAATTGTAACAAAGGTTATTCTTCTGTATATACTCATTACGTTCTGAAGGTTGTAAACTTGTAAACTGCTTGCAATGACACAATGTATGTTTGTCTTTGCACATTAAACACGTCCTTTCTACAGTTGCATGAAACGACCGAGTTTTTTCTGGTCTTGTTCCCGATGTTACAGGTACAGGTGTGATAAGTTCAAGAGTACGGAATTTTGTTTCAAGAAAACGTTTTAATTCGCTCCATAAAGGTAACTCTTCCGAATTTTCTTTATATGCAAAATTTTCCCAGTCCTTGTGTGATTCTGGGTCCAATTTCTGCACTATCAGAAATATTATTATAGGATCCCAAGAGTCAGTTGCTATATTTAAGTTTTGTAAATTATTTATGCATTCTGTGGTTACATCTAATAATGATTTTATATGACTGGACGATTGATAATTCATTTTCTTTTGCGTAAATAATCTTTTTAAAACTGATGTTACTATAATACGCTTATTTCCATACCTGTTTTTAAGAATATTCCATGCTTGCAAGTAATTATTTTCCGTTATTTGTATTTGTCTTAATAATGTTTCAGCTTCACCCACAACACTCGATTTTAAATAGTGCAACTTTTGAACATTACTTAATTGCATATTATCATGAACTAACGAAATAAATAAATCTTGAAATGTTGGCCACTCTTCATATCTCCCAGTAAAAGTAGGTAGATGGATACGAGGTAACTTTACTTGACCGATCTTCACATCTTGAATACATGAACTCGTTGATTGTTCCGAATGACTTCCACTAGAAGAAATTTGTTTTAACATTTCATTAATATCCGTCCGCATGCATATGTACAAATCTTCATACACAAAATAATCTTCATTCGCGAAGTATTGTAATTCACCTCTTTTTTCTCGTGGTAATATTTTCGTTAAATTCTGATGAGTTTCCATAAACGTACTCCAATGATCTTCTATACATTTTAATCTTGCTTCTAAATAAGTTGAAGTTAATCTTTGTTTTGGACATTTTTTAATATTTATTTGCGTTTTTTGTAATATACTTGCAGTATCTTCCAATAATCTAATCATTTGATCCGGTGTAGTCATCTTTTATAATAGTTTTCTTCCCAAAATACTCTTCGAAATGTCGTATTATGCAATATATAACGTTTATATTTCAATATTCTTTTAAATGCGTCGATTTGTATTCCTTATCTATTGAATGTACATTTTTTGCAATGTTCTTGGACTTCTTTTGTATTCGCTAATGACCCTTGATCCGGCTCGCAATTTGACCACTATGTATATGAAGTTAAGGTTGACTATCGCTTGGCTGTTGGGGGTGCAATAGAAATAACGTGTGTCTCCTTCGAACGTGTTTATTAGACTAAACATTATACATTACAATGACAAGAGTGCAATCAACAATATTTATTTTTAAATGAAATAACATGCAGTTAACTGACGGACCAACAATTTTAAAAAATGATTTCCGGGATAAAAAGTATCCCATGTCCTTCTGCCTATAGTCCTTAAACTATCTTCCTACCAAATTTCATCTAAATCAGTTCAGTAGATCCAGAGATTACCCCCTGATTAGTAGTTCCTGAGATTAGCGCGTTCTAACAAACAAACAAACAAACAATAAAATCCTGCTTCTTTATAATATTAGTATAGATTGTATGTAATACAGTACCGTATGTTTCTATTGCCCCCGGTACTCGATACTCAGTTAGCAATATCTTTGTTTAAACTTGAGACAGCCCCCGGATTAGATTAGATTAATTTTGATGGACTGCAACGAATTGTTTAGCTGACAGGTGGATTAGGGATGGAAATTATTTTATAATTTTCCAGTTATAATTGTTTTAATTAAAGTTTTAAGCTATAAATGAAGAAACGTCCCCTTGATAAGGGTTTATCTAAAATTGCTATTTATTAATTTTCTCTAAACAATGTGATGGATGAGTGACAGAAAAATAATCTACTTAATCATCGTTTTTGGTATTTTATTATTGAAATATCATTTTATTCGTCGATTTATTATTAAATATGTATTTTTAAATAAACATCTATCATATAGATTTAAAATAGTGACATCTAGCGGGGAATAGAAATACTTTTAACTTTTAAGTCAATAACGAAATTGTAGATGGCGCTATGTGTGCCACCTGCGCACGAGTACAAAACTAGTAGTATATAAAAAAAAATATCTATATTGAGTGATGAACGATGACATATTATGAAGAAATTATTAATAATATTATATATTTTTTAAATTTAATTACTAGATAAAAATAGTTAAGACGTAAATAACTAATTATATTTACTTGAAAATATTACTCGTATTAATGTAAGTACGTGTTCGCGGCTTCGACACATAAAATTAACGTTTCTACTGACCTAAGAATCGTATGTCTTTATAACATGAAACAAAACATTAAACAATAATATAAGAACTGTCATAAACCACGCATAGCTTTGATATGGGTAGAGTGGAATGTGATGTGATGTCACTGTGATATGTTTTTCGACTTCGCTTAGTAATAAGACGAAGCCACATGTTACGTAATATAAACATATGTACATATTTCTCCTTACTCTTTAATTTTACATTTAAATTACATAGTAATATTTATACAATTATATATTAAAAACGCTACGTTTGTTTGTAGGTACAGCAAAATCACAAAGCTAAATTAAAATCCATACTTACATATATTTCATATATAATAAATATTTTCTTTAGACAAGTAGAAATCTTTCTGAAGTTTTTAATAACATATTCAAAGTATAGTAAAATTGATGACAAATGGTGTTTGTTTTTTTTTACCTAAAGCCTGAGTTCCGGCGCATGTAATTGGATACAGCGTTTCGAGCTCCGTGAAATCACTAATCCTACTAATTCTGACAGCCATATGTCACGGCGTAACGACCGCGTCGGCGGCAATCTTAAGTTTAGGCCTGTCGTTGTGAAAAACCAAAAATTCTATTATATTTTACCCAACTGTTGAAACCCATAGGAGGGTTATGTGTTTGACCTCTATGTATGTATCATGTATGTACATATGTATATATGTATGTACGTATGTCCGATCCTATGTTTCCTCGTAATTACTAAGCGGCTTAACCAGTTTTAATAATGCATACGTCATAAGGTTCATCTCGATAACATGACTGCTATAGACTATATGGATATTGGTGAAAATCAAAATGGCGGATTGTTTGTCTTGAAATATTTTTTTTCCTTCCGAGTCTATTGAGTGGAATATTACTCGTAAAATGTAGGTTTTTAAGAGGCGATCGTAAGATGCGTATATATTTAATTCTTTTAGATTTTTGTCATATATTCTGGATATACACGTCATTAATATAATTAAAAAGACTACAAATATAAATTTACTTGATAAACTTGCTGTCTCTGCTTCTTATATCACATATTGACTAAATTATTGTTATTGTTATTCTTACTTTGAATCTTAGGGAATAAAATGATTACAAAAATGAATACAACAAGTTTAAATACTAATTAATGTTGGTAAGGGTCATGCATCACACGCACACGCATCGTATATTTTATTCATATAAAACTGACTACCTGATAGATATTGTGCTGTAATTCGTAACGAAAAATATTTTCTATTGTCTCGCAAATCCAAAGTTCCTCATGACACAATAGTAATATTATGGGTATTTAGTATTTATCGAACAAGCTATATGCTGTCACACGCTCAAAGCTACTAATATACCTACTAAATTCATCAAGAAAAAGCATATTATGACCCTAAGGAATGTCCTGGCTTTGGAAAAGTGTAAAATAGCACATACATGCGTTTATACATTATGTATCACCACGATCGGACGAATGATATTGGAACGCAAACTAATAAATCTCGAATTATCCCATACAACTCATGCGCTATCTATCATACATTAATGTTGCTATGTCAGAAACCTTTACACTGTTACAGGCTCAATTTCACCAAGATTTTAGAGCATTCAGATTAGTTATTCGTAAATATTTTTTATTTAAAATTTAGTACATGCAAGTACGTATATTATTTTTCAAAATCAATAAAAGTATTTGCAAAATAAGTTACCTTTTTAGATTTTCCCTTAAATGAAAGTGAGGACTGTCAGCCTGTACTGTATTAATAATGCGTACCATTATCCTTGATTGAAGGAAAACATCGAAATTATGTACATATGTAGTACAAATGATATTCTTTCTGCTTTCAAGGACCTAGCGTAAAAGTATTTTTACTACAAATAATCAAAATATTTCTAACGAACAAAACGTTAAAAATGTCTAAAAATCAACATCTAAGAAATAGTTTAAATGTAGTAGCAAATCCAATTTTATAGACGATCATAAAATGTCACGCCGTTTACTTTATTTCTGGATCATAACATGTGTCGAAGGAAACGCATTTTAAACTGCATTTTAAAAGCAATATATTAGCAGATGTTAGAGGATTATCCTAAACGGGACCACCTGTTTGGAGTCAACTTTGATGCTCAAGACGTGCCCTTTGCCAGGATACATTTATTATAATGTTTGCTTTAGATTATGGGATCTAGAGACTAAGTTATGGCTAGTTTAGACCTTGTTATTAAGTCGTAGGTTATCGTATTTTCTTAAATGTCTTATAATGAAGATGACTTTTGTTTTAATATTTTCTTTTGTTAAAAGTATATATTTGTATAGTACATATTTATCTAAAGTCTAGACTGAACTGTAAATATACGAGTGTATTGATAGCGATTAACAATTTCTTATGGAAAAATGTTTTTAAGTTAAAGCTAAGTTTTGAATTACAAATATTTTTCCATGTAGAATTTAATTGGGTTCAAAAACAATGTTTTGAATCCTAATAGAGATTCAATTAATTTATTTATCTTTAAATTAAATTTTTAAAAATATGATATTAGTACATACAAACTAACTATTAAATTGTGAGGATAGTTTGAAATAAACTAAAAAGCTTAAAAAAATAACATTTAAGTATTTCCTCTGTTGAAATGTGGTGTTAATTTTGACACAATTCTTAACATCCTTAAGTAACGTCATAATTGAAATCATCAGACGGTGTTGCCACCATCGGCATTCGTTTTTGACAAAAAAATATTAAAAAACACTTTCTACTTAAACACGTTAAGTACTAAAGATAAATAAAGATAAAAGCATGTGAAACGGAAATTTTTAAAAAGGAATAATTTTTTAACATTGTAATTTTTTATGCCACGATTTTTTTTTAATTTCATTCTATTATGCGTTATGCGATAATTTTAAAAATTTTAATAATACGTACAAGAGTGTACTTATTAGTTTAATAATAAGTAAGGATACTTTGCAATGATGCATCGACATAAAGTTTGTTTATATTAAGGCCTGTGTCAATCATAAGTATTTATTCCATACATCAAGTGGTTTTCTTTGCCTGTAACAAAATGCTTTTTAGTCTGAACAAATCGTGGGTGGGTCACTATTACAGAACAAAATTTAATATTCAATGACTGCAAATTTCGAACAATACCTAATATCGACGTAATTAGACTTTGATTAATTAATACATTAACGTTGTGTTGTTACTCTAACGATATGTAGCATCTAATTTATTAATAAATGTTGCCTGACATTCCAATTTATTACAAATATCTAAATGGGAAACGTACATGGAGTTCATTTTAAACTTTAATTTAGTACTAATTACCTTTCACTCTTCACTTCCATGGACAATCTTAAGCAATTTAGTCGACAATTTTTTCTTGTTACCATTGTTTAAAGGTAGAGGATGCTATAAAAAACGTTCGTGTATTACTTAAGGCCTGCACTTGAAACCAATTATACTTTTAACTAAGCCCGGCGGGCCAAAGAACCAAAAATAAATTACAGGCTCGATCTATATTAGGCGTTTCTGATAATAACAAAGCTGTTATAACAAATAATATATTGTTAATGTTAAGCACATACTAACGAAAGGAATAGTTTAAAAATAATAATGAATAATATTTTCTTTTTAAACCAAAATTAGAGGAAATTAAGTAAATTATTAATGTTATTAGTTGTTCTTAATATATTATCTATATTAAAAAAAAAACAAACGAATCTGGAAACGACTTATTTCAGTTATTCACATATTTTGCTTATTTAATTACTATATTATTTCCGATTGTAAAATAAAATCGGGACGTATCATTTAGAACACGAAATCAATTTAAACTGTAAACAAAATCCATTCGTATTTAAAAATTTAAAATAACATCACGGCAAAATGGATAACTCAATCAACGTCAATCGAGTCGGTGGACGCGAAATGCAGATGCTCGAAATCGAGTAGTGTGGGCCGACTGGTGAACAAGCTTGTCACTACAATGAATGTACCCCACAAATCACCGGTTCGGTTGTAGAGGGCATTTTTTGTCGTTTCGTAGCGAAATTGAGTTTGGTCCACGAAAATTTGACCCATTCACAATGTACGTCCGAACTCCGAAATAAACAGATGCGATATCCTTTTGGCTGTTTTCTACTTTTGTATAAAAATGAAGAAATAAGTAAAAGAAAAATGTAATAATATTTTAATCAAATTAATATAACTGATTTGAGTGAAATTCAAAATATTAATGTCCTCTTGAATTAATGTATGTATTGTAAATACATACATATATTCAGCCGTATTTTACATCCCACTGCCGAGCACGGACCTCCATTCAATACGAGGAAGCTCAGGCCACGTGTCCTTCTATAGCTTGCTAGATTTTCTCTGTTGGTAATTTCCTTCACCGTAAGGCAAGTGGTAATTATGATGAAAGTGATTCACACATGAACATATCAGAAGTTCGAATCCCGGGATTAGAACCCGTATTACTTGGTTTCCCAAACAAGTGCATTACCACTGGGCTACCCGGAAATAATTAGAATAATTTAAATCTACGAACTATGCTAAGCTACCAATGAAAAATACTGTAGAATATAATATCTAATACAAATTAGAGGAATGAGCGTCTCAAGAAATGTTAATATAACTTATCTATTCACGTTTCCTTCTTTTGTTGTTTCAATGGATGAATTTTTGCATCGAAATATCAAACTTAATGTACATAACTAGTAAATAGTACAATAAATAACAGCATAAAAGTAATACAAATAAAGAAACCAAACCACTTTACATAGACCCTTTAAAATTAGCATAAACAATATATAGTGTCATTTATACAATTTATCAAATATCATTTTCTAATTTGGCAGGATTATGGATACTAAATTATTTCAGTCAAATATCAAATTATCGTTTCTGGCCAAGGGATTTCTTATAAACAAATTTATTGCGATGTGTAACTTGAACTCGGTTATTATATTTCAAAGTTTTCGCTCATAAATCTTATTGGATTTTATAGCACGGGTAGGTGCCGTTGGGGTTCACAAAAACTCACTGTTACGAATATATTTTAATGTGTACACTTCTACACCCATGAAAAACAATAATATTAGAACAGAAAAGAGTCTTAAAGCAATCAATACACATTAACATAGGCGCGAGCGCGGGAAATCATGACCGCCCGGCGAAACGAAACTCAGCCACACTGTCGACCAGCGCCTCTGGCGGTGGGTCGACGCAACATCTCACAGATAATTAACGACTTAACTTGTAAAGACAGTACCACACGCGCTATACACTCCCCCTCGAGTTCGTGAGAACGCCCTCGCTCATGAACTCGCACAACACATAGAACACACGGGACATACATGTTTTCGAGGACGTCCTCTCTGACGCTTAGGTAACACGGGATGAGGAGGCGAGCCGTCGCGGTCGTAAAAACGTGTAAGCTCTGACACGTGAAACTTTCCCAACACCTCTTCTGGAGAATTTAAATTAGCAACAAGGTAAGCCGTAGGACTAACGCGTTTCGCAATAACGTATGGACCATCCCTCTTTGGGACAAACTTGGCCGAGATGTTCTTTGCCGCATTACTAAGCACATGTGATTTTAAAAGAACCTTATCACCTTCACTGAAAACTTCAGCAGGATTCTTAGATTTATCAGCACATTCCTTTCGTCGATCTTGCTGTGCTTCCACTCTTTCCTTCACAGCAATAAACGAGTTGACAAACTTTTTCAGATAGGGTGTTATTTGCGGAACAAAATTATCTTTATTTAGAATTGACCTAATGTCGTGTTGCATGTCGATTGGCGATCGAAGTTCCCTGGCGAAAGTGAGATACGCAGGAGATGCTCCAGTGGTTTGGCAGACAGCCGAATTCATCGCGAACCTTATCGAAGGGAGATGCTGAGGCCATGAAGAATGATCGACATCAACTAGACGGGACAATTGGAATTTCAAATCTCTATTTTTACGTTCAGCTGGATTAGCTGCGGGATGGTACAAGGGTAACAACTCCTGAGTAACACCTAAGATAAACATACATTGCTGCATGACAGCCGAAACAAACTGGACACCATTGTCCGACACAATGCGTCGAGGAAGACCATAACGCAAGAAATATTCTTCAATTAACGTACGAGCACATGCCTCGGACGTTGCATCCTTCAGAGCAAAGAGTTCAACCCAGCGAGTCGCAGTATCTTCTACTAACAAAATCCATTTTTCTCCGTTGTCACCTGTAGGAAGCGGACCAAACAAATCTATTGCCAACACTTCACCCCTTTGACTGAGTACTGGAGTTTGCAGCAAACCAGCCGGCTTCGTGTTAGATGATTTGTAACGCTGACAGGTAGGACAAGTTTTGACATATTCAGCAATAATCCTATGCATACCTGGAAAATAGAAAGACCTAGCGACCCTGGAATAAGTCCGATCTACTCCGTGATGACCAGCTGTACTAGTGTCATGACACTCTTTTATAATTTCAGAACGAAGGGTAGCTGGAACTACCAGTTGAGGCTCCTCACTATCTACATCGGGATTATATCGATACAGCACACCTTGCTGCAGAAAGTAACCTCTTTCAGACCAACGTTTATGACCGACAGATTCAGTGTCAATATCCTCCAGATCATTCATAATTTTCTTTAATTCCAGATCATCGAGCTGCGCGCGTCGGAGATCAGTGGGACTTCTAGCAGGTAAGTCAACGATGACAGAACATATTCCACATTGATCTTTTCCTTCTTCATCACAGGTTGGGCGACTTAACGTGTCTGCAATGACATTAGCTTTACCAGGTGTGTATTGAAATTGAATATTAAAGGACTGTAACTTAAGGGCCCATCGCACTAATCTACCCGACGGTGACTTAAGGGTTAAGAGCCATTTCAAAGGCTGATGATCGCTGCCTATAATGACCTCGTGACCTTCAATATAACCCCTAAATCGTTCCACAGCCCATACCACAGCTAAAGCCTCGCGCTCTGTAGTGCTGTAATTCCTTTCAGCTGGGACTAATAGGCGACTAGCGTATTCAATTGGCCGTTCTTCTTTACCCTCGCCCTGTAATAAAACCGCCCCAATGGCGTAACTGCTAGCGTCCGTTCTCAATACAAAAGTCTTACTGTAATCCGCTTGAATTAAAATTGGTGCTGACGAAAGACGCTGCTTCAATTCTTGGAAAGCACGAGCCTGATCTTCACCCCAAGACCACGGTTGATTTTTCTTTAGCAAACGTGTCAACGGCTCTGCAACAGCAGAGAAGCTCGGAATAAACTTCCTAAACCACGAACACGTCTGTAAAAAGGTTCGAAGGTGACGCGGCGACGAAGGTGTCTTCATGTCTACGACGGCACGAACTTTGTCATCATCAGGCGATACACCATCCTGCGTGATTACATGACCAAGGTATTTAACCTTGTCACGTGCAAAGACACACTTCTCCCTATTAGCCCGTAACTTAAATAAGCGAAGCCTTTCGAAGACGGCGCGTAAATCCGAAATATGGTTTTCAAAACTTCCTTCTGAAATCACCAATAAATCATCCTGGTATGCGAGCAAAGTCACGTTCTTTAACGAAGCTCCCGTACGAAGTCTGTCTATAAGCCTCTGAAAGGTAGACGGCGCATTTTCCAAACCGAATGGCATGCGTTTGAAACGATATAAACCAAATGGCGTCAGAAACGCAGTTTTATCCCTATCCTGCTCACGTACCGAAACCTGCCAAAATCCACTGCGCATATCAATGGTACTCATATAGCAATTCTTTTTAGTTGATTGAAGAAGCTGGTCAATTAATGGCATAGGATACACATCGGTCTTGGTAACTGCATTGAGCTTCCTATAATCAACGCAGAAACGTACTTTGCCATTGGCCTTAGGCACTAAAAGAGCTGGAGATCCCCAGGCGGACTCACATTCCTCAACAATGTCATCAGCCAACATCTTCTCGAGCTCGATCCTCATCATTTCCTTCTTAGCTGGAGTTAACCTATAAGGTGGGACAGCAATAGGGGGGTGGTCACCGGTATCAATGATATGTTCAGCGAAAGGAGTCGCGTCTCCCCCTGGCTCAAAGATATCTTGATGTTCCACAAGAAGTTGGGCAAGAACTTCGCGTTGCTGATCATTACAAGAAGTCGCCTCATCATCCCGGAGTACCTCTACAGCGGAACACGAAGATATAGATGACATGCCTTCAAACTGCATTTCAAAATTTTTATTTACATTTTCAGCAAAATTCCAGCTGCTTTGACCGAAATTGAATACGAGATTAAATATGGTAAGAAAATCTATACCTAACAAACTTTCATTATTATTAGAATCAGGAAATATCATAAATTTAACTTTTTTAGTTTTATGTAGAAGGGTCACCTCTACCTCCGCGGTCAATACATTCATTTCCCTACTAACACCATCCGCCAACCTAACAATTTGTGTTGACGGCACTAACGGGTGTCCTAACCTTAGTAAGAGAGCATAGAGCGTGTGGCCCGCAACACAGGTTTTAGCTGCGGTATCCACGAGAGCGGTACCACGATTTCCTAGAATGCTTATATTTAACAAAGGTCGTCGAAAGGTAGTGACTTTATCTGTACTCTTTAAACTATTATAATTAAAATTATGTCTACATACACAATATTCACTTTTATTACAATATAAACAGTCACATACATAATCCCCCACGGCAAGCGTAGGGTTACCTTTACAATACACGCTCGTTGACGGGTTAACCGGAGATGGCGTAGCGCTAGCGGCGGCCACGCCGGTCGGCGGCAAGCGCGAACGCGCAGGCTGAGCACCGACGGCGCGCGACAGCATGCCCGCCTCATTGCCACAGCTAAGAGACGTATCTAACGCCCCATCGACGTTGTATGATGAAAACTCAACCGAATAAAACGATTGCTGTTGAGTCGCACAGTTTTTACATTTTGATTTTATTACGTTTGCCGCACCACAACCGTAACACTTTATTTCACTTTTAACTTTATCACTAGACTCACTAATACGCTTAAGCTTCTCACATGAATCTTTAAGGTGACCTACACGTTTACAGTACGAGCAGAATTGTTTTTTTACTTTAGTAATGATTTCGGTAGGCGTAACGACCTCGGCGACGACACTTCTCATAATACCTGACGGCGGCGGCGACGACGATGCTCTTTGCATACTCGTACCCGCCTTCCCTTGCGACGATATACGACTCGTGGTTTCCTTCAAGGAATCCTCAATTGACCGACATTTTCGAATAAGCTCGTCAAAACTATCAAAACTTTCCCTGTTTATACGTTTTCGTATACGCGAACTAAGAAGTCCAAAGGTCATATCGAGTTCAACTTTTTCAGTAAGATCGCCTTTAGGTATCTTCGCTAATAATGCTCGCACTTTAGCTATGAAAAGGTCTGTATGTTCATTGTCTTGATTCATAGAAAACAACTTTTTATAAATACGAAAAGGGGGGTCGTTTTCACCAAAAGCACATTTTATTTTTAATAACGCTTGTGACCACGTATTCGTTGACCGTTTTACACCTTGCCACCACACAGCAGCCGGCCCCTCTAATAACATTGATAATCCCCGGAGTGCGTTATCATCGGAGATATTTACACAATCTTTATAAGTAAGTATAGCGTCTATGAAATTTTCCAACGATTCCTCTGGACGCCCGCCATAACGCGTCGCGCACTTCGCGAAGTTTCCATTCACAGTAAATGCAGAGCTCGATGTATTTAACTCCGACGCATTTTCATGAAGCGTGTGCGGCGTAGATGACCTTACTTCTCTTAACAACTGTTGACAGAACTCCTGTTGAGATTGCTGGAGTGTGGATATTAGACTAGCGAGAGTTTCTTGTGACATAGTCACATTGCCGGCGGTCTCAGCGCCATTACCCGCAGGTACCTCACTCGCCTTATTCCCGCGAGTTAGCGGCATTTTGGCTAACTTAATACTTATACACACGTTGGGCAGCCACTTATAGCACGGGTAGGTGCCGTTGGGGTTCACAAAAACTCACTGTTACGAATATATTTTAATGTGTACACTTCTACACCCATGAAAAACAATAATATTAGAACAGAAAAGAGTCTTAAAGCAATCAATACACATTAACATAGGCGCGAGCGCGGGAAATCATGACCGCCCGGCGAAACGAAACTCAGCCACACTGTCGACCAGCGCCTCTGGCGGTGGGTCGACGCAACATCTCACAGATAATTAACGACTTAACTTGTAAAGACAGTACCACACGCGCTATAATTTAATTTTTATGTGACATGCGATGGGCTTTGTATGTCTCGAGAATATATGCATTCTGAGTATTAAACTTCGTTACCATATGCTTTCATCATAAAAAAAATTAGTGTTTACTGCTCGCTTTTAATAGTTTTAAGAATTTTAATGTTAAATTCATACTTAAAAGGAGAAACACTGGATTTACCTAAAATAACTTTTATTGTAAAAATATTTTTTAATGTAAAAAAGTAAATAAGCTTAGTAGAGCTTGACAAAACAATGTAGATAGAATCATATTTCACTTTGAGACGTACTTTTAGTACGATGCGTGTTAGCGTTACGATATTCTTTTTTATCTTTATAAGGCCTTACATAAAGGACGTTTACAGTACATGCTTACTAAAAAGAATTTTCTTTTTATTTTTCTTATAAAATATGAGTGAACTTAATAGTCTGTATTTTATTTGAAATTCTAGGCTCAGTGCTTTCAGATAACAGCTAGGACTAAAGCCATACCGCAGTCAGCTAACGTTACCGCATTAATATTTTTAAACGTGTATT
This sequence comes from Fabriciana adippe, assembly GCA_905404265.1. Classification (NCBI taxonomy): domain Eukaryota; kingdom Metazoa; phylum Arthropoda; class Insecta; order Lepidoptera; family Nymphalidae; genus Fabriciana; species Fabriciana adippe. The sequence continues at coordinate 4,606,994 of FR989993.1, forward strand.
TTAGTTAATTATATGTATTTCTAAATAAAAATTATCTATATTACTCTCAGTGAGCTTTTTTTAGTTTTGAACGTTTAGGATTAATTTATTCGCGCTATACGTCTATACGTACTATACGTAGAAATGAGATATGATAGACGGACAGACATATAAGTAATATTATTTTTACATTTTGAGGTCAGCAAACGCAAATAAAAGATTTTACATAAATACTCGTACTAATTACAGGGTTAACGAATTCGGTAAAACATTAAAAGTTGTTTTGAGGGGAGTCGATTAGCATACGACCGTAAAATTTCACAAAAACAATAAGAATATAAATTAGTCAAATGCGCGAGAGCATTGTGATTTTCAACAATAAATCATATATTTTAAAGCACTTAATTACCTACTAATTTATTTTCCACAGTTCATACCATCATAAGCGCTAAAATAAATGATTTATTATACTTTCTAAGAATATATGGATGTGAATTTAAAATTTGAAAACGAGTAAAACGGATGTGTAATTAACATTCATCATCTAAAATGTTATTTGTAACCATTTTCGTGTAAGATTAAGATGATCGATGTTATATATATATATATATATATATATATATATATATATATATATATATATATATTGTACACATATGTATGTATGTGTATTGTGTACAAATAACTCTCACCGGTCGTGTCGAATAGTCGTCCCACCGGAGTATGAGAGTGACAGGAATAGAGAGTGCACTTGTGTCTGCGCGTACATTTGTGCACTATAATATCTCCTGCGCAGTTGGCTAGTCTTAATGAGATTGGCCGCCGTGGCCGGAATCGGTCAGGAGGACATCATCATTGTGTACAAAATACTACTAATTTTACATAGCATAATTAGTACTAGATCATGAAATACTATATACTGTAGTGTAACTCTAAAAATTGAATAAATCCTTCATGAGCCTGAGTATACGCATATATAATAAGATTTCACAAACTGTCCTAGATTTACCTTTTCAAAAATTTAAAGATAAAATTAAAAATATTTTATTAAGCAAAGCGCATTACACTGCTTAAGTTTCTTGTTAAAATGTGTGGAATTAATATATATTAACTTATATGCTAGCTATCTGTACTCTAATATATTTAAACGAGCAATTCTCGTATATTTATTTATTTACTTATTTATACCGGCGATCGGCGAACGGCTCTAACGATTTCGCAAAAATTTGGTATGTGGGGGTTGTCAAGGGCGATAAATCAATCTAGATTAGTCTTATGTCTGGGAAAACGAGTGTTTTCGAGTTTTCATGTGGTTTTCTTTCGCTTATTCACGTAAAATATGGTCGATAATTTCTTACGCTCGGGTATAAGCATCGTGGACAAGCGGCCAATGTGCAAAATTGACAATCACAGGTGTTCGGATTCGAATCCCGGTCGGATACGAAGTTTTTACTTTTGTTCTTTTTTTGTATTTATCTAACTTTTTTGTTTTGTTTTTTTTTTTGTTTTTTTTTTTAAGAAAATTGTACTTTTGGCCAAAAACTCCCAGGTACTATTATGTTTATTAATGTAACTTCGATATTTAAAAGAGCAACTATTGAGTTTCTTGCCGGTTCTTCTCAGTAGAACTGCGTAGCTTCCTCACGGACTGGCTACACTAACGCTCTTTAAATTGACGTTTCAAAAATGCTTGTATTAAGTCTATTTGAATAAAGTTTCATTTCATTTAATTTTATAACGATTATGCCTTACAAAACATGTTTGGATAATTTTAAAGGTTTGGTGTATCTGAAATCTTAGGCAGCGATGAGGGTGTATGAAGAAAATGACGATACGGGAATAGATGTAAAGGGTATAGAGATTATTAGGCTTGGCACGCTGTTTTCATGAAACGTTTTTAGTTTTAATAATAAGTAAAGTATATAATTATGGTTGCACCCCACAAATATTTGCTAACCACTAATAAATTAAGATCAAAAGTTCAATTTTATTATATATTTTTCAATGAAAAACCGCAAATAGAATTTGAACCATATTCATTCATAGCCATTACATCCATCATTTTAAAGTTAACCCTACTTCTTTACGATAGAGTAAAAATTGCAGTAACAAATGATTAACGTCATTAATATATTCAGTACCTACACTTTCAGTCGCTTAATAAGTTTTGACTTATTTAAAGCGAGGAATATTGGGAATGTTAGTTTTAAATATGATACAATTTTGTTATTTAGGTTGACTAATATATATAAATATAATAATAAATATGTTGGGACATTAACACACAGCACCATCTAGTTCCATGGTAAGCTACGAGGCTTGTGTTATGGATACCAGATAGTTGAAACATTAGAAATATATAACTTTAAATACATACATACTATAAATATAAACACCCATAACTGGAGTACAAACATTCGTGCTCATCACACAAATGAATGCCCCCCAGCGGGACTCAAACCCGCGACCGCTGGCACAGCAAATAGGATCACTACAAACTGAGCCAAATGTGTCGTCGTTAAAATATACCTATGTAGATTACTCTTTCATATTAAAAGAAATTGTTATTTTATAACTTACATTTAGAAAGATTGTTATATTAAAAGTTGATAATAAAAAAATGATTGTAATTATGTATTTAAGCACTTTGAATCATATTGTAATGATACGTGAACATATATACTTCTGACTTCGTTAACTACGTTGGGTGTCACTGACTTGAGCATAGCAATAAGTTTCATTAATATGTATTATAAATGCGAAAGTGTGGATGGATGTTTGTTACTCAATTACGTCAGAACGGCTGAACGGATGTGGATGAAATTTGGCACAAAGATAGATTTTAGTCTGAAATAATACATAGGTTACGCATTATTTATTCCATAAAAATGTGCGGTTCCTGTGGGATAGATTTGTTTTTATTTTTCACTAGGGACGTATCCGAGCGAAGCGAGAGTGTGTTGCTAGTGTCACGAGTATCTAAGTGATTATTGAAAATTATGCGTGTTTAGTAGGTATAGTCATAGAATATACATATCTACTCGTAGGTATAACAGATACAAACAGATGTGATTTTATGTTTTTATAACTATGATGTTACTTTACCATTCGTTTTATAAGAAATATTTAAAAATAAGCTTTGAAATTTATGTATTAATAAATTATATTAACCTAATAACGTTTTTTTTCGGTTAGCTTAATACCGCGCCGTAACACGTATTATCAAGATATTGGTTAACGCACTAAAACTGGTAAAGATTTTTGAGCCGTTTTTATTTAGTTTTTTATGATTTATTTTGTGTTAAGTCTTCTTTGTTTTATGGCGTAGACTTTTTATTATTATTTATCCAATACATTGAGAGAGTGAACCTTCAAATATAGCACATGTAGACAGTTAGATGCACTGTCAGCTTAGGTTCAGTAGAGGGTTGCCTTGACTCTTTAAGTAAATCATACTTTACTGATATTATAGGAGTAATTTTATATTCTATCAAATGTGACCTGGTCCTCGGAAGTACGTGTAAATCGTGGGTTTCACTTAACTTCATGGCAAGATGATGCGCAGAGGTCAACAAGATAGCATGAGAAGCAATTTTAAAATCCAACCTCTAAATCCTACCCTGACCTTTGACTAAACGTGTAGTAAATTATTCTAAAATATTAAGGTTTTCGAGTTCATAAATCATTGTTGATTGCAGAAAAAAACTCTAGCAAAAATATTACAAGATATTTACTGTTATATGTAGTAATATGTAAGGATATTTATCTCTTCTGCATATTTAAAACATTATATCGTTAAAGTGGAAGCTCATAAAATATATTAAAAAGCAAAGAAAACCTTACCTAATAAGGGTGTATTAATATAGATTCTTTATAATATTATTTAAGGCAGATAATAAGCATGGAACAATACAAGGAAGAAAAAAGAAGTAGATTTAATATGTATCTACCTAAAAATATCATAATCATATATACATAAATCCCATACAAATAAGACAGCCACATGTAGGCAATATAGATCATAATATTTAAACTCCTAACATCTATGTGTCACTAAACAAATAATGAAAAAGTAAATCCAACATTAGTTTATAGTTTATATATAACAATATATATATACCTACGTTAATAGTCGCCATAAAGTATACGGCGACAACATTTATATCTCACATAAAAAATCGAATGTTAATTAAGAATGAAACGTAACGTCAACACTAAGTTTATTTGCTATTTCCTTATTAACCCTTATTATTAATGCTGGGTTGAACATTTCGATTTTAAACTGTATAAATAAGTATAATATTATCTTCTTATTTTATATATATATATATATATATATATATATATATATATATATATATATATATATATAAATAGGCGAAGGCAAAACAGTTCAGTACTTCTTTTTTATTTTGTTTGTCAATAAAAAAATTTGGAAACAGTTTTTTTTTATATACCTACTATAGATAGGTAAATTTTGTTCATATACCCTTGTGTTTTCCCCGAATTTTAACCACTGGGCGAAACTAGTATAAATAAAAACTCTATAGTCTATAGTATGTTTTTTTCAAAAATACTTTTATTATTGAATAATGTTAACTATTTATTTATTTTTTAAATTAGATAACTTTTCTTACAAAATACGTCTTTTTAATAAACTAGCTCTTGTCTATGGATTTCCACATTTTGATTTTACACCATAAAATGAATTTGCTTTAAAACCAATCCAGACTTTTGCAAATAGTATCTTAGTTCGTCCCTCTGCTGGACATAGCTCTCCTCTTAAGGGAGAATCTGGCTATAGTAGGTACTTCACGCTGGCTAAGTGCGAGTTGGCAAACTTTATACGTCTTCGAAAACTAGTTAGGCCCTCTCTAATATATAGGTCTTCTGATTACGTTTTCTTTCATATTACTAGCATGCGATAGTTGTGTTTAAAATGATTCGGATATGAAAATGTTGAAATTGCGAGACCTGAATTTGAACATGTTTCACTCAGTTTATCAAGCGAGCGCATTACCACTGGGTTACCACTACATTAAATTTGATTAACGACACAACTTTTTAATTTTCGGTTAATTAATTTTTATTTACCATTTTAATTTTATAATGGTCCTCGAATTTTAATGATACTCGTAGCCACTCCAGTAAAATTGGGTTGATTTCACACAACCTATGCTTGCTACATTCATATTTCATAGTACATCATAATACACTGTATTTTACTGTAACTTATTTCACTATTATATTTAAAAAATATATAGATAAATATAAATAATAATGATATGCTGTTTGTTGCTGAGCACATTACTTAAGTTCTTAACGGAGTTAGCTAATTTTTATTTTTAAAATGTTCGTAACGCCACAGATTAAGTAATAGTTCCTTTGGAAGTAACGCTTTTTGTTCGGTTTGGAAAACTCGAAAAAACTATTATAATATATACCTATAATATTTTTTTCCATAACTTTTTTGTATGAATACAAAGAGAGAGAATCACAAACATATTTATTTAAATTCAGTCAGCTAGTGACTTAATATTTAAGTAAAAACGAAAATTCCCATTCAAATGAGACATAACAAAAACAAAGATTACTCATGACGTCCAACTAGGTACATAATTAATAGAGATTAAGTAATTGTATTTATTCAAAGAAGCAAACCGAAAGGAGTGTTCTTTCATTTAAATGTATGCAAATTCATCCAGAGTCTCACGCCTACTACAAGAAGTTTTGGGGTTTTGACAATACGAATGGATTTAACTTCAATGTTTTGAAATAAACCTTAGTCATTTAATAAAAAAAAAAAAAAAACATTATACCATGTGTATTAAAAACCTAAAAAAAAATCAATGGATTCTTTCATAAAGTATTTTTCAAAACCATAAATAATATCAGCTATTAATTGTTTTTCTTTTAAACTTTATTCACACCTTTGTTCGACATATGCAAAAAATATTTTTAAATAATTCTTATTGTTACGAAAATGATCAAGTTAAAGATACAAAATAAAATTCACCCTCACAAAAATTACTTCTAAATATTCGTGAAACTGAACAGGGTTGAATATAAGCTTTTCATTTAAGATATTAGGGGAAAATAAATCCAATGGTAATCCAATCGGACTCGTTAAATGTGGCGAGTTGTATGCACATTCCGAGATAAAGGTCTGCACACACTGTCACGTGTCTGACGCGTGGCACCACCAGTGGCAAACGAGGACAGGCAAAAACATTTTGTCCATATCGAGTGGCCACCTATTACACCGACGCGTAACACCGATTAATCTGATTCTCGTCTACGGAATTTTATATTATAAAATAAGTTATTTTTTTAACAAAAAAAATAAAAAAATAAAAACAGTTAATTCACATTATATTTTTTTTTCATATTAAAGCCTAATGCTCTTGTTACCAAAATTTTCAGCAATTATATATTTTTAGGTATGATATATATATTTTTTATATTGTTTGTTGATTTTTTTAGAAAAAAATTTAAATAGATATCTAAAACAAACAATCTCTGCATTGCGAACATCTTCATTTGAAGTTGGTGTAAAATTATGTATATAAGAAATTATAATCTGTGTAACAGCGTCCAAGGCTAAGCAAACGCGTGGCATCTTGAAAAATAAGACTAAATATAGCCCCCTATTACGAAGTAAATGTGTTGACAACGTTCCTGCACTTAGGGGCGCATTTGCGCTTGTCGCCCGCTGAGATGTTTCTTTGAGTATAAACTTTATTTTTATTACTACTACTTGCTCCTAAGTTTTCATATAATAATATGATAATTATATTTCACAATATTCCAATTTCTCATGATGGGGATATAGAATTGGCTAGCGATTTACATAAGTCTCCAGATTTTTGTAATATAACCTTAATAGTCTCCAAATAAAGTGGCCATAACCCTCAAAAAAGAAAATTCATGTAATATTTTAACAATATTATATGCAGTAACATGAACAATATTGGCCTTGTAAGCCCATCTCAGCTCCATTCACATTTGTTTCACACTACAGAAACTTGTAATAATGGCAGTCGAATGCGATCCAACAAGCACTCGATATCGAGTGAGCATGATATGGCAGCACTCGTCGCAAATGAAATTTTGTTTTCAGTCGAAACCTAGCTGGATGCTATTGGAGTGCTCTTTTATTTTTTTATATGTTAACTACCGTCTGTCCGTATTTTTGCTAACAGTATTTCTTTGATAAGTTTCATTTGAAGTTTTTGGGACTCAGGTTAGATTTGTATTGGTATTTGCTTTTATTAGTATTGAAATTAACTTATTTATGACTGTGCTCGCCTGGTTTTTATTTATTACAGATCAACATTTTGTACAGGAATAAAATTAAAATACATTTCGATTTCAATTTTAAGCATTTATAAGGATAAATTCCGTACAATGTGATCATCGTTATAAATCCGCTTAACCGTTTCGATTTCCATTTCCAAATTCGTAGCACAACTACGAAATGTTCATAAATATTTCAAATTTTTACCTATAAACGTCAAGATATGGATCACAAATCATTATTTAAAAAAAATGTTTTTGTCAAAAATAAATCATCATCGCAAATATAATATCAGAAGTACAATTCATTTTATTTATGAAATAATTGAAAATAATATGTCAATTTCTTTGTACATATGTACATACATATATGAAAATGGAGACAATGTTGGCGAAAAATAACATCCTTTATTATTAAGAACTTAATTATGTAGAAAAGAACAACAAACGGACTGGACAAAATTAAAAATGGTGTGGGTGTCAAAGCTAGATCTAAAGCTAATTTGAAAGACGATAGTCTCACAAGACATTTTGATAGCCTTTGATCATTTACAAACTCCTATTACAAACCTTTCTATACACATCGACTTATATTTTAATATCCATAATTATCTATATCTATACTGATAAATAAAATTGAAGTGTCTGTTTGTAATGTCAAAGTAACAGCTTTATACTAAATGCGTATGGAATTATATACGGTACTTATAAAAAAAACACAATTTTTAAAATTTTTGTCTGTCTGTTTGTTCCGGCTAATCTCCGAAACGGCTGGACCAATTTTAATGGGACTTTCATTGGCAGATAGTTGATATTATAAGGAGTAACTTGGCTACTTATACTTTAGAAAAAGAATTAGGGTTTCGCTCAAAAAAAAAAAACGTACCCAGGGACGAACCCGAGCGAAGCGAGGGTGAGTCGCTAGTTAGAACTAAAATACAACATATGTATGCTCAACAGTAATATTTCAGTAATCAGCGTCACCAATAACCGCGACCATCAAACGAATTCTCATATTCAAAAGTCGTTAAACACTCACGTTCACACATTCCGTACCTAATTGAGACATTTTACACGAAAGGATGTGATTACGAGCGGACATAAAAATGTATTATTTAGGGACCTAAACGGATCTTTAAAAATAGAGACGGGGGTTCCAAGCATTATGCCAGCACACGTTTCAAAATGACTGCGAACAAACTGATTTCATGCAGCTGAATAGCATCTCATTGCCAAGTAATGATATAATTTAAGTGACCCGTGGCTTTTGTTGCGAAATTGAGAGGTAATTTAGTAAATATTGCCCTTTTTGATTTAGTACTTTCATAATTACAATTGTAATAATATAATATATATGATGTAACTTATAAGGGATATGTGTAATTTATTTTATTAAATACATGTACCTACGTGTAACACATTTGATACATTTTAATTTATTAAGAAATTATTTTTAAAATTATAAAAAGGTCTAGGTGTGTCGTTTACATACGTTTTAAATAGATTTGTTTGCCGCCCTTAGTTTTTTTAACGTCCCACTGCTGGGCACAGGCCTCCCTTCAATACAAGGGAGATCAGGCCATTGTCAAGTCTGGCCTTCGAAGACTTGCTAGGTTCTTTCAGACATGCTGGTTTCCTCACAGTGTTTTCCTTCACCGTAAGACAAGTGGTAATCATGTTGGAAAAAGAATTGGCAAATGAAAATATCAGAGGTATAAGCTTCACTCGGTTTCCCAAGCGTTACCACTGGGCTACCACTGCCCGATTCTATCATTAGTTTGGTATTTTTATGAGGCTTCGTTTAATTAAGTTTTAGCATAGAGGTGGGAGTAGGCTATAACAACGTATATTTTATAAGATATATACATCGCCTAATTGAGAGTTACCTGTTTATTGTAGTCATTTCAGTAACAACATAATAATTTCATTACACCCCCGCATTAACGAAATAACCTATCAGAGAATGTGCGCCCACACTTATTGTGATAGTATTATGGTATGCATTATAGAACATAAAGTTAGATCGACCATTTCTCCTGATAATAAACATCAATTATATAAATTGACTAGAGACTCAACCTCGCTCCACTCGGTTTTGATCCTAGTTACGTTTTAACGTTTAAAATAGATTTCTCAGAGATGAGATATTTTCTCGAAGTAAAAAGTATCTTAGAAAACCAGCTATCATCATACCAAATTTCACTAAAATCTGTCGGCCGTCCAGTGGTTTTCTCGTGACGCGTTCCCAGACAGACAGACAGACAAAAATTCTAAAAACTATATTTTCGGCCTCTGTATCGATAATAATGTCTATTTCAATAAGATTTTCCAAAAAATAAGAAATAGAAGGAATCTACCACCGGCATCACTTCGACAACACTTCTACTGAGGATAGGTTATGAAAACTATAGGTATTTGGCCTAACCAAAATCGAATCCAGGATCTTCAGATCTGTACATGCTAGCCACTACCAGTAAACATCAAATTATATTCACTACTATTATAAATATTAAATACGAAAATTTGTATGAGTGTGTGTTTGTCACTCCTTTATGTTGAAACAACTGGACGGATTTGAATGAAATTTAGTACACAGATAAACTAGAAGTTGAAGTTGTTAAAGGTACCTTATGGCTGGTTTCCGCAACTCAACGACTTTGCGCTTATTTTGCGAAAGAAATCTCTAATAGAAATAAAAGTCACGAAAAACGAAAACATGAGGTGAGTCATACATATATTTTGCCTTTCCTCATAAAGAGGCGGATTATTTTTTATCATACATGTACATATATAATAATATAACAAATTTTATTTCGTAGTAAACAATAATGAGATGTATTGTAAATTTTCGTACCAAGATAAATAAGGCGCCGTGGATTCTTGACAATGAAGTACTAAATAAAAAGTTGAGATCTCATTAAGCCCTTATTATACCTTAGAATAAAAAGTACAATGGAAGTTTTATAAAGCAAAATATATGCCGCTTTCAGAATATCTCATCGTCTCTCTCAATTTTAATACACTGGAGGTTAAAAAGATATTGTATTAACAACAGTCCTACATTAAATGTCATTATTTTCTCAAAATAAGAAGACCGATTCAAATAAAGAGTCATGCGACATTTTTATCATTAAATATTGTATTTTTAACGCCAACGATATACGGAAATTATATACAATAATAAGGATTCAATAACTTTTTTTGTTATTATTAATCTTTCAGGGATCCCTATACAATGTACATGTCGGTGTTATGTTTCTTCTTTTAATAATAATAATTATAATAAATAGGTTTTTGCCTCGATAATATCTCGATCTGTGTAAGATTTAAGTTCTTATACTATATCTAAGAAAATTTTTCTCTCAGTAAATTATATTACCGTCGTGGGCGGCCGAAACAAAGGGGTTCGTATTTATTCATAAATTGATCGCGAGCATTCTGATGCATGCGAGATAGCGTTAAAAGTTGAATATTTATAAGGTTTTCGTATACGCTTTGTACGTTTGACCACACATGTTAAGGAATAGCTTAAATAGATATACTAGACTATGATAGATTGTATAATTATGATTAAAAGATACCGTTATTCTAATCAAGAGAGGTTTAAAGTGAGATATAAAAAGGAAGTGTTCCAAATTATAATATATGTGCAATATATAAAATCTTATAGACAGTGGTAGCCCAGTGGTTGCTTGGGCAACCGAGTGAAGCGGGTTCAAATCCCGGGTCTCGCATCTCTGATATTTTCATGTGCGAATAATTTCTAACATTATTACCACTTGTCTTACGGTGAAGGAAAATATCGTGAGGAAACCTGCATGTCTGAGAATATCTAGCAAATTTTCGAAAGACATGTGAAGTCTGCCAAGCCGCACTTGGCTAGCGTGATGGACTGTGGCCTGATCTCTCTCGTATTGAAGAGAGGACCGTTCCCAGCAGTGGGATGTTAAACAGGGCTGAATACATATAAAATCTTATAGTATACTAATGAACCCGACAGACGTTGTACCTACTACCCAAATTCACAAAAGTCCTAGAACCCGACTGTAGTGCCATCTACCGAGTCTAGTTGTGAATTTTAACCATCCAGGGATTCAATCTACCACACACAAAAAATTTGGTCTAAATCGGTCCAGCCGTTTAGGAGGAGTTCAGTGATATACACACGTACAGAGTTTTATATATAAAGATAATAATATATTGTCGACCTACACAATGTATCCAGCAATCGTTGTATGATCAATTACTTGTTACCAAAATATTGCACTAATTAAGCTACATGAAATGTATATTAGTTTCTATATAGAAATAGTATAGTATTATAAATAAACATATAATATAGAGTTACTGTTCCAAAATAAATAACTAATAAGTCCCTTTTATACATTATTTTTACTGAGAAATCGTATTATAAATCGGTGTTCGTCATCCAATTTTTCCGCCCTACTTTTTTGTACATTCACAAACAAAAGCAAAGAAAACCCCCGCGTGTTTCCGCTTGAAGTAACCCTGTAGTGTAGGGGAGACTAGCAAGTTTCGTGACGACCTACAACTCTAGTGCACTGGCGACTCATTAGGGACCCCACTAGGGACCCCACTAGGGCTTCAACGCGGCAAAAGGGGTTCTTCACATAGAGAGTCATCCGTGAACTAACGTACTTACACGACTTGGCATCACAGATTATAAGAAATGCGATAAATTTTCCTTTCTTATTTCATTTTTGAAATGTCTTGTAAAGACACTTATACTCGTATGTTGGTATGAATATTTTTTTTAAATTCATATATTATAACTTAAATATGTACAATACTTTTTATACTATATAAGCTGTAGCTACATTTTGGTTACATTATTTAGTAAGCATTTTTTATTATTGATTTTTATTAGGATTACGTTTACTTTTGATATCGATATTTTACATATTGTACGTTTTCACGTACAATTTTAATTTTGCTTACTTTGCGCAATAGGTTTTCAAGGCGATGCATCGCTACATTTTTTACTAGTTTTTTACATTTAAAGACACTGAGCCGAATATACGTGGACAGTTAAAATCGTCAAAATTATACTGTAACTTCAGTAATTGAAGTACTTCAAACTTATAAGTATTTTAACTTGTGGTCTCCAAACTCTTATAACAACTATACTGGTATTATACTGTTCTAACTAGAAAGATACATATTTAAAGAGCTTTTTTGTTTGTTGACATGTTGTTAGTTAGCTCGATATAATCGATTAATTCGAAAATGAATCGAGATCGATTCATTTTAATGACATTTTAACCGTAGTTCGGGCTAGCTTTCAATAGATAGATTCGTAAATATCTAGATATAGATATTTACGATCCCTCTTATATGAGACAGTATAGATAAGCGAGCTCTTTGTCTTAAGAAATATAATTTTTATCCTCACAGTCACCATACCGTTGTTAATGTTAATTAGTGGTTGTAACGTACGTTGATTCTGACTAATAGCACAGTCTATAAAACAATACAGTCATCAAACAAAGCCGTCTAGACAGGGCAATCGTGCGGGGTGTGAGAGGTGAGACGCGGGTAGGCGAGCCCGAGCTGCATACATTTCTGCCGCCCGAATTAGTAAGCAGCTCGGGACACGACTTTAAGGGCTATCGCGCGTTTATTTTAATTTGTAAGCAATTAAAATGGTTCATACTACCTGTGCTATATTATATATTTTTTGCTAAAATTATTTATTAGGATGAGGTTTTTTTACATAATTAAGTTTAATATCAGAAATTTCAAATCCAGTAAATCTAGAAACCGTAAATTTTTGTCCGTTGCCCATTTATGATAGGTGATTTGGAAATCTATTAATTACATTATATCATATAAAACTAACTTTGCTAAAAAATGAAAATAATGATAAATTTATATATAACTAAATTCAATTTGACTTATGTAATATAATTTGCTAGATTTAATTTATTTGTATTATAACTTAATTTATTTCATTCTAATTATCTAGTTATTCATTAAATTAATTATAATGTCGCTTAGAAATATCCATTTAATCAAATCAAATAATTGATAAACCAATTGTATATTATATTTTTTATTAAAGAAATAAAAGGCTTATTATTATATGAAATTTTGTAAAACTTTATTTGAATTTGCCTCCACGAAATGCCTTTTTGTATTCTTTTTTATGAAGAACTTCGATAAATAACTAAATAATAATATTACATTTTAATTAAATTACAAAAAGAAAACTGTAACAACCCTGCGTAATGCGAAGTACGCTACGCGGTGTCGGCTTTTCTTCAAACATCAATGGCGATAGCGCACTGTTATTTTTTAGTACACTGTGCTAATAGGTTGTATAGCATTTCCGTTTGGCGCAATATATTTTCCTAAATTTATATAAGTGTCTCAATGTATTATTATTAAATTATTCTTATCATATACATATATGCGAAATAGTAAATTAGAATGTTTTTTGTTTTGAAATTGTACGTTTAAGATAAAAATTTGTTTTTATTTTTACTTGTATTAAAAAACATAAAAGTCAAGTATATATTTCAAGCTAACAGTTACTGGAATTTAGAAATGATCTAAAAAATATTGTTTATTCTTTAGAAGCGCTCAAAAGAAATTCTTATTAATACGGAGTATAAAAAAAGGCGTCAAAGTAATTAGAAAAGTAGCTCCCATAAAAGTTAATAAAATACTGCTAGAAAAAACGAAGCTAAGATATATATATATATATATATATATATATACACTAATATTATAAAGAGGTAAAGTTTGTGAGTTTGTGAGGTTGTAGGGGGTATTCTCTGGATCTACTGTACCGATTTAGATGAAATGCGGTAAGAAGATAATTTGAGACTCTGGGAAGGATATATGATGAGATATGCCTTTTATACCGAAAATCATCCGTTAAGGGGGTGAAAATGGGGATGATAGTTTGAATGGGGAATCAACCTAAGGACGAACCTGACCGAAATGAGGGTGAGTCGCTAGTTTTAAATAAAACTATTTTTTTGGATTTTTTCGAGGATTTCGTTAAAATGTCAAATACTCGCGTAAATCTAATAAAGTATTAATATATATATATATATATATATATTTGCATTTTTAAATATTTTACCTCTTTCTGATAAGTGGAATACTCCCGTATAAAATTAATATGTATATTACACAAGATTTATCCATTACATACATGATGGATGATGTTACTTGTCTCCCTTCATTTTATTCTTATGTATACACATTCAAAGCTAATGTGTTAACTTGTGTTTGGAAGCTCGGGATGGAGAAAATATTGTTTAAGTATTTTTAAAGGAACCACAGTTATATGTATACCATTTATTAAATATAGTTCAATTGGACTAATATTAAAAAAAAATGTATGTGTTTATGTGCGAGTATATTATTACTTCTTCACGCTAAAATGACTGGACAGGTTTTGATGAAGTTTAATAGACAGATCATCCATATATAAAAATTAAAACATAGTCTATACACATTTACTAACAAAAATATATCTTTAAAAAGTGGCAACGACATGTGACGTTAAGTCAAATCAAAGAATAAAATTTAAAAATCGAATCTAAACACAAATTCGAACTTACCCACACAACATAAAGCACTTTTTTAAACGAAACAACGTGTGTTTTAATTTTTTCATCCGAAAAGCAATGAACAAAAGAGATTTGAAAGCGCAATTCAAGTTCGAATGGTGCACTTCTGTTTTAGGAAACTTTTGAGACGCTAATAGCGTATCTTAAATTTTTGTATATCAATGAGACAGATAGACTATGATCTGGAATAACATATTCGTTTGCATTAATTTTAAAAGCCAATGAACATAATACGTTAGCACTTTCATAAATTAATTTAGCCTTACACTAATCAATCATTCCATACCTACGATCGAAGTAAACAAAATTCACATCTCCTCTGTAATGCGATACACTATCGTTAAGCGAAGTTTAGACAAATCTGCGCGCGACCGCTCTGATCATCACTCTTCATAATGAAGGATCACGATCTTGATTGATAAGCTGGCCCTTGCGTTGTAATAGATCATACCATATTTAGACATGGCAAAAAATTGGCTCTACGATAATAACTTTCCGTGGCATTACTTATTTATAAATTAGTAGTATTATATACTTTTATCAGTAATATATTATGTATATGTGATTACTTTTATTTTTAGTATGCACATAGGTATCTAGTATTTTTTTTTGCACTATATTGCCCGCTGACATCTTCTTCCACATCCAGAGGTTGACTGGAAGAGATCTCTTTTAGAGATAAGTCCACCTTTGTGAACTATGTTTATTGTTGTTTTTTTTTCTGTATCGCATCTAAAGTGCAATAAAGAATATAATAAATTTCATTACATACTAGTTACTTTACATATACATATAATAAAACTGTAGGGGTCGAATATCTGTACATAGAAAAAAAATACATATAATAAGACTGTAGGGGTCGAATATCTGTACATAGAAAAAAATACATATAATAAAACTGTAGGGGTCGAATATCTGTACATAGAAAAAAAAAATGCTAGAAACCGAGTCAGGAGGATGTAAGAAGAGAAATAAAACAAATCCAGATTTTTTTCAATTTTTTTGTTTCTCTGTCTGTTTGTCTGTTTGTACGGTCTAATCTCCGAAACTGTTGGACCGATTTAAATAAAATTTTGTATGGTGGTACCTTATATCCCCGGTCAACATTTTAGATACTTTTCATCTCAGAAAATTAAAGATTTCCTGTGGGATAGTTAAAGAACTATAGTAACTTATACAGCTTAGTACACAAAATCTACTGCTTGGATTTTAATGAAACTTTACAATAATATAGTTCATATAATATTTTAAATAATGTTTTTTTTTAAAGAAGAATTTTGAAAATAATTTATTTATTAAATTCGTTAAATTATCTTGGTGTAATTTATTAATTTCATATACGAATGTAACAATTACTAGTAATTTGAAATATAAATTAACAACCATTAGATACGTGTCAAAACTTTTTGTCTGGAAAGTTATTTAATTTATTTAACAGAGTTCTAAAAATATTGAAACGAAAAATCATTTCTTTTGATATTATTAGTTATCACTTAATTACAGACAATGCAGAGATGCTTTTTGAGGATACGTTTGGCTCAGTGTGTAGTAACCCTACTTGCTGTACCAGGGGTCACGGGTTCGAGTCCTGCTGGGGGCATTTATTTGTATGGTGAGCACGAATGGTTGTACTTCAGTCATGGGTGCTTTTATTTATAGTATGTATATATTTAAAGTTATATATACATATGTAGTGTATCAACTATCTGGTATCCGTAACACAAGCTTCGTCGCTTATCATGGAACTAGACAGTACTGTGTGTTAATGTCCAAACATATTTATTTATTTATTATGTGTTGAAATATCAGTATAATACAAATAAAAGTACAATATGAGATATCAGTTTAGTTTGTTTAGGGATAGTACACCACTATACTAGTACTCAGTCATTTTGTTTAATATTTCAAGAGATTAATAATCGCTTTCTAGCTCTATGGTTAGCATCTCCTCATTACTTAAAAGGATTACAATTTTAGCTGGAATGACGGCAGGTCTATTGGTAAGTTTTTGCTTAATCTTGTAGGTATCAGATTTCCTAGAACCTGGAAGATTGATTACTTTCATCTCTATATTATAAATACACTTAACAGAGGCTTTATATAATAATGTTATTAAATAGTGCCCGTCTAAAAATTAAGATAATAATAAAACACTTTCTTAGATTTACGCGAATAGTTAAAATTCAAATAAAACTATCTTTTCGGTTTTTTTTTGCGGATTTGTTTTAATTTTTGGTTTCCGACGATTTAAATTTTTTACAGGAATCATGAAATAAAACCGGAAAGAGTTTTAATTGAAATAATATGTTAAACTTCATCATAAATGTAATAAAACATTTATATTGCTAGTCAGGTTTAACATAAAATATAAAAACTTCGCCAATGACTTTCGATTATCACAATTAATAAAGGGCTATACTCGTACATTCGGCCCCTTAAATAATTTTATTGATTGGTTAATTTATCAATCCTGTAATTTATTAAAACATAATCATAGGACCACTTAATAAATTTTCGGTTCTTACATAATATAAAGTGATTTTTTTATATTTCTCATCATTAAATATGTAAAATTAAGTCGGCTAGTTATTCAGTAACATAATAACGTGTGGAAATTATCCATCGTTACTCACCTTGCGATACTGAGAAATCATTAAACTAACATATTTACATCACCTTTAAAGCCAAAGATTGCGAACTTAATTGATATTTAGTATACGTCGTGGTCTGGACACCGTTCAAACTTAATATGGTGTAATAAAAAATTAAAAGCTTTTTGAGAACATTATAATGGTAACAACTATATAATTGCTTAATGATGGACCTAAATTGTGTTTCTATATTATTTATTCATGAGTAAGCGTTCGAGATTATACGCGATCAAGCATTCGCACTAACCTTATATTACGTGCTCATTATGTCATCAAGCGCTTTACGAATTTAATTTTTTATAATATAAGGATCGCGGTTAATGGTTCAACGTATGGTGTATATATATATATATATATATATATATATATATATATCTTCTTATCATTATCATTTCTTAATTACAGACCAAACGTTGACGTTGGGATCCTATCAGGGAAAATTACCGACCGACGTCAGTGGGCAGGGTACTGTGTGATTTCTACTCAATAAAATCACACTTTAGCATCCCTGCGGACCGCAATGCTTACTTTTAAGTTACCTTGGCTTAACTTTAATTTATTTTTTATATTATTTTTAATGTTTAAATAGCATGTTTGAGGAAATAAATATAATATTATGACGATAGTAGAATAATGTTTTCGTAGGTACTTGTAGCACCTTAATCTTCTAACTTTTGTGTTTTTCCAAAGCTAAAATCGGAGAATATAGGTAGGTACATAATATGTATAGACTATCAGATGTATCGTTAATTCGTTTTCATAGTTTTTAACATGCTTTTGTTAGCTTCACTTGAAACTAACAATGTAATTAAATCTTGATCAACTCGAGGTGTCAAACAGTTTTAAGTAGCCTATGGGAACTAGGTTGTAGTTAATCTGTGTACTAAATTTCATCTAAATTCGTCAAGCTGATTTAGCTTGAACAGATGAGATGAGAAGTAATAAACAGATACGTACATACATATTTTCGTAAAAACAAAAGTATTTTAAATAAAACTATCCTTTCGGATTTTTTCGCGGATTTAATTTGATTTTTGATTCCCGACGTTTTGAATGTTTTACAGCAATCATGGTCACGGGAGAGACTAAGGTGTTAGATGTCTCAAAGGCATTATATAGTTATTACAGACAGCCTACCCACAAAATAACAAAATGAATTCAAAAAATAAAAAAAAATGGCACCAAAGAACCTTACTATATTTGTTAATTTTAATTTTAAATGTTTTTTTTATTTAAAAAAATCTAAATATATCCGCGAAAAAATTCTGAAAAGATAATTTTATTAAAAATGTCAAATATTCGCGTAAATCTAAGAAAGTATTATACAATAGTATTCCGATATATCCGATATAGTTCTGTTATTCGGAAGATGTACTATGAATTCTGTTTTAGTAATAGAGAATGTCTTCAATACACACTTTACTTTAATACACACTTTGTGTAGTATATAATATATAATTTGAATGATGATATGTCAAAATAAACAGTCTGTGTCAATGGATCTTGTATTTTACTTCATGGTGACAGCGGTGCGCATTTGAAATTAAAATTATTTAGTTAAAACGTACAAAAAGTTATAAATAATATTTGTATAGTGTGTACGGACGTGTAAAATTCATTTATTTGTGCAAAGATGGAACATGCGCGGCCGCCGAGTGAATTATCATTAGAAGGAGGTCCGGCAAGTCGAGCAGATTCATGGCGGCGGTGGTTAAAGCAATTTCAAGTGTTTTTGAAAGCGTCTGGCGTAAACAAAGAGACCGGTGACGTACAAGCAAGTTTACTGATCAACTTAATAGGCCCGGAGGGATACGATATTTATTCCACTTTTAGATTTAATGCTGAAAAAGATCGCGATGATATCAATATATTAATTGAAAAATTTAACTGTCACTTTGGAACAAAGACCAACACGACTATGGTCCGTTTTAAATTTTTTACTCGCAATCAACAGATTGGCGAAAATATAGATGAGTACGTCACGGCTTTAAAATTATTGAGTCAGCAGTGTGAGTTTGAGCACTTGGAGGATGGGCTAGTACGTGACCGGATAGTGTGCGGAATTACAGATTGCGCGGTCCGGGACAGGTTATTGAGGACAGACGAGTTGACGTTGGATAAAGCGATTCGTATATGTCAGAGTAACGAAATATCTAACGAAGAAAAGAAACAAATCGCAATAGCCAAAAACGAGCCTAAGGAATCGGTGGACGTCGTGTGGAGTTATCGCGGAGGCGCGCGCGGGCGCTGGGTCGGCGCGGGCGCGGCGCGCGGTCCTGGGCGCGGCGCGGCGCGTGGTGCAGGCGCGAGCTGGGTCGCGCGGCGAGGAACAAGCGGGGTAGGCAGCGCGTGCGGTGAGCTGTATTGTGCTAATGACGAGCGATGTGCTGCCAAAAAAGTTAAATGTTATATGTGCGGCAATAGAGGACATTATAAAAAAATGTGCCCGAATAAAAAGGTAAACAGAGTGTACGAGCTGCGGGAGAATAGTGACAGTGATGATAATGATAACGAGTTGTTTTATGTTTACAATATTGATTCAGAGGACACGCTTATGGATTCTAAGTGGTATGAAAGGTTATATTTGTACAAAGATCGTTCAAAATTTATTTTATTCAAGTTGGATACTGGCTCTGATTTAAACATTATTTCAAAAAATTGTTTTCAACGTTTGGGATTTACTGCTTCCGATGTTGAACCGGCTAACGTAAGAGCACAATCATTTTGTGGTAATTTTTTAAATATTTTAGGGTCATGCTATATAGATTGGGTATACAAAAATAATAATTTTCGTTTAAAAATGTATATTACAGATGCTAATAGCCAAAGTATATTAGGTAAAAGTGCTTTAGAAAAATTAAATTTAATTAAACGTATTTATTCTTTAAATATTAAAGATTATAACGAGTTATTTGAAGGCTTAGGTAAATTGCCTGGTAAATACAGTATTCCGTTAGAAAATAATGTCTCTCCGTGTATATGTCCAGTACGAAAAGTTCCTCTTGGTTTAAAGGATAGATTGTTTGATGAGTTATGTCGAATGGAGAGATTAGGAGTTATTCGTAAGGTGACCCATCCGACTTCGTGGGTCAATGCGATCGTTATAGCTGCAAAAAAAGACGGTAGTTTTCGTATTTGCTTAGATCCCAGACCTCTTAACCGTGTCATACGTAGACAACATTACCCGTTACCTACTCTTACAGAAATTGCTACGAAGCTTAAAGGTGCTAAATATTTTAGCAAACTTGATGCTAGATCTGGGTTCTGGATGCTGGAATTAGATGACGCTAGTGCAGACCTCTGTACGTTTGGTACTCCATTTGGGCGGTATCAATTTACGCGATTACCCTTTGGTATAAATTCAGCTTCAGAAGTTTTTCATGCTAGGGTACGGCAAATACTCGAAGACCTGGAAGGAGTCGATTCGTTTATTGATGATTTCATAGTCTGGGGGTCCACGCGACAGCAGCACGATGAACGGTTAAAGAGTCTTTTAGAGCGAGCCAAAGATGTTGGTATAAAGTTTAATCGTGACAAATGCATATTTGGTGTTACAGAAGTTACTTACCTGGGACACGCGTTCAGTGAAGATGGTATGAAAATTGAAGAGGCAAAATTGAGGGCCATTTTAGACATGCCGACAACTACAGACAGACAAGCTTTAGAGAGGTTTTTAGGTGTTGTTAATTACGTGTCTAAATTCATAGCTAACTTCTCAAGTAAAGTAGCTCCTCTGAGATCTTTATTAAAAAAAGACACTGAATGGTGTTGGGGTCAACAGGAGGATATAATTGTGAAACAGTTGAAGCAGGACCTATGTACAGCTCCAGTCCTGGCATTGTATGATGCGAGAGCGCCGGCGCTAGTGTCGGTAGATGCGAGTTCACATGCGTTAGGAGCGGTGTTACTTCAAGGGGGACGGCCGGTGGAGTTTGCTTCGCTCACTTTAACAGAGACGCAACAGCGGTATGCACAGATCGAAAAAGAAATGCTGGCCATTGTTTTTGCTTTAGAAAGGTTCCATCAGTATGTGTATGGTAAAGAAGACGTGGTAGTGGAAACGGACCACAAGCCACTTGAAGCACTCTTTAAAAAATCATTAGACAATGTACCCATTCGCCTACAACGTATGATGTTGCGTGTTCAGAGATATGATTTCGCAGTCAGGTATACACCAGGAAAGTACATGTTTATCGCCGATGCACTGTCACGGGCTCCGTTACCTGATCGCATGAATGAGAACGTGTCAGAAGAGCTTGAGCATCAGACTTGTTTCATGCTTCAATGGATTCGATTTAGTCCTGAAAAAATGGACATTTTAAAAAAAAAATACCAGTTGTGATAAAGAATGTCTTGCTTTAATAAACTATATAAAAGACGGATGGCCATTGCATAAATATCAGGTAGATGAGAGTGTTCGTCGTTTTTGGGATTGCCGCGAGTCTCTAGAATTTATTGACGGTATGTTGTTTAAAGATAACTTAGTGTATATTCCAAAGGCTCTGCGTTCAGAAATGGTGTCTAGAGTTCACGAGGGTCACTTGGGTATCGACAGGTGCAAGCGGCGGGCTCGTGAAGTGATGTTTTGGCCAGGCATGTCAAATGATATTGAGGTGGCGGTTCGTCGTTGTAAAACATGCATTCTTCATGCGGCGATGCCACGCAAAGAACCTATGATTCCTCATGAAATACCGAGCCTGCCGTGGCAAAAAATTTGCTCTGATATATTTGAGCATAACAGAAAGCAGTTTTTGATTTTAGTTGATTACTTTTCAAATTTTGTTGAAGTTTGTCCCTTAAGCTCAATGTCTTCTAAATCCGTAATCTTAGCTTTCAAAGATCAATTTGCACGTCACGGTATACCTAGTGAAGTGGTTACCGATAATGGTCCATGTTATGCGTCTAAAGACTTTAAGACATTTAGTGAGAGTTGGGGTTTTACGCACACAACGTCCTCGCCTAATTATCCCCAGTCAAATGGCAAAAGCGAGCGTACGGTGCGAACAATTAAATCTTTGCTTATTAAATCACTTTCTGATGGCTCTGATTTTTATTTGAGTTTATTGAATTTTAGGGCCACGCCAAGAAATGGTTTAGCGAGTCCAGCTGAATTACTAATGAGTAGACGACTCAACACTCGTTTACCCATTCATCCTGGAAAGTTACAGCCCGCTAGAGATAACACAAATGATCACGCTATTATGATTCAAAATCAAGGTAACCAAAAGATCTGGTACGATAAAAAAACCAGTACGTTGCCCAAACTACAGACTGGTGATTATGTAGTCACAAGAGATGATGGGAAAAAGGGTCGTGAGGCTCGGGTTGTTCGGCGTGCGCCACAACCACGCTCGTACTTTGTGATTGACAATGCTGGTAGGTGTCTTAGGAGAAATCGCAGGCATCTAGTTAAGCTTGAAAATGATCTTCCTCCGGCATTAATTAGTTCAAAAATGATGAACCCGGACGATGAAGTCATGGTGAGGGACTGCGACAATTATTCTTCCCAACTACAAGCCGGTGGGTCTGGTAACTGTTTACCGCAGAGCTGTAGCAAAAATAACGGGGAACGGCGTACCAGGCTTGCTGCAAATAAAGCTAAGGAAAAAATTAAAAGTTGTTTAGCAATATGAATACAGGTGATAGTAGATCATAGATATAAAAAATATATATATTACACAATACCTAATAGTTAATCGTTTTAGTTAGTTTTAGTAATAATTGTTTAGTTTGTTTGCAAGTTAATTTCATTACTTAAGGGGAAGATGTAGTATATAATATATAATTTGAATGATGATATGTCAAAATAAACAGTCTGTGTCAATGGATCTTGTATTTTACTTCAAGCCACACTGGATGTTCTCATCTGATATTTAGTCATACTCTAAAAATTAAAGGTATTTTATTCCGGATATGATAGGGAAAGTAAAATAAGTATGTTCTCAATATTATAAACTGTATCAGAATATATTGAGTTTCTGAGTCATCACATCATTAGCTGAGTAAGGTTTACCTAGAATTTTGTAATGATCTTGATTACCATAATAATATGAAACGAAAAAACCTGGGAACCACTTTGAAATAAAGTGTATTAGTAAAATATTTACCTTATATTTTTTTTTTATAAAAAGGCAAAACTA
Organism: Fabriciana adippe; assembly: GCA_905404265.1. Taxonomy (NCBI): domain Eukaryota; kingdom Metazoa; phylum Arthropoda; class Insecta; order Lepidoptera; family Nymphalidae; genus Fabriciana; species Fabriciana adippe. Next base: position 4,630,664 of record FR989993.1, read on the forward strand.
AAATAAATAAATAAAAAACCTATAACTTTAAAATAAATTAATAAATATGTTGGGACATTAACTAACAGCACCATCTAGTTCCGTGGTAAGCTACGAGGCTTGTGTTATGGATACCAGATGGATACCAGATACACTACACATATATAACTTTAACTGCCTCGGTGGTGTAGTGGCTAGCAAGTACGGCTGCACATTCTGAGGTCCTGGGTTCGATTCCCGGGTCGGGCCAAGTTTAGTTATTGAGTCTTTCTGTATAGTAAGCCTCAGTAACAGCCCGGAGTTGGGAAGTTGGCGGTGTTTCACCCCCGTGCCTCGGAGAGCACGTAAAGCCGTCGGTCCTGCGCCTTAACTCTCACCGGTTGTGTCGAGTACTCGTCCCACCGGAGTATGAGAGTGACAGGAATAGAGAGTGCACTTGTGTCTGCGCGTACACTTGTGCACTATAATATCTCCTGCGCAGTTGGCTAGTCTCAATGAGATTGGCCGCCGTGGCCGGAATCGGTCAGGAGAACATTATTATTATTATTATTATTATTATAACTTTAAATACACAAATATTGTAAATATAAACACCTATGACTTGAGTACAAACATTCGTGCTCATCACACAAATGTATGTCCAGCGGGACTCGAATCCGCGACAGCTGGCATAGCAAGTAGGGTCACTACAATCTGAGTCATACGAGTCGTCAAATTGTAACAGGGTAAATTTTACATTTAATATTTTTTCTCTTTTTTTAAGGTCTTTTGTTTCAAGCACACGCTAGTCCTATCATACACTTTTAATATTAAAAAAAAAGAAATGAAACGGGGATTGAGTCATCTTTCGTCTATATTTTTATCTATTCAAATGTGCATTTTTTGATAGCGTCCATATGGATTAATACGGCGGTAGTCAAATTATGCGAATTACTTTTTAACTAAAAAATATATAACCACTATAAAATCACTTTAAAATTAAAGTTCCTTATGTATATAAGCCTTTAAAAAGTCTGAAATATTCTCAAAATTCAATTAAATATTTACATAAGATTTTTTGCAGATATCAATTGCAATAATTTTTACTATGAAAGATTACTACAGTATGTCAATAAAAAATGAATATATATTATGTATGTATTCAGCCCTTTTGAATTCCCACTGCTGAGCACGGGCCTCCCTTAAATAAGAGGGGGATCAGGCCATAGTCTATCACGCTGGCCAAGTGCGGGTTGGCGGACTTTACACGTCTTTCGAAAACTTTCTAGGTTCTCTCAGACATGCAGGTTTCCTCACGATGTTTTCCTTCACCGTAAGGCAAGTGGTAATCCTGTTAGAAATGATTCGTACATGAAAATATCAGAGATGCAAGACCCGGGATTTGAACCCGCTTCACTCGGTTTCCCAAGCGAGCGCGTTACCACAGGGCTACCACTGCCTCTGATATCTATTATACATAAAACATTCACATAATATAATTAAAATACGTATTTTTTTACTTTCTTTAGTATAAAACATTCTCATATTACCGCAACCTAAATCCCTTAAGAGTTTTGCCTTTATTGGTAACCGTTAATCCCACATATGACCACTAAATCATCTGATACTCAAGCTTTCTTTACGTCACCTGTTTGAACTATAACCTGCAGTAATATTGAGGTATAGCTTTTATCACAAAAGGGTTTCACATTTCGTTAGATGGATATAAAAGAGAAGGTCGTAAAAATTGCAAACTTAATGTATAGATGGTAAAATATGTCATTTTAATCTGACCACCCATCTCGAAACGACTAGTGACGTTCCATAAATTAAGGTTTTAATAACAAAAACTTAGTATCTTGTGAAGAAACTCGGCTTCATTATATTATAACTTATATCTTACATCTTTTATATAATCAGGTATATGTTTATGATTCATCACGATTACGTTTATTGTTCATAATTTAGAACGTATATTCTAGATTTCATGTATTAAACGAGAATATCTTCTACGCAGACCCCGCGGCTTTGCTCGCGCTAAAACTACTAAAAAAAGTCTTTAGCTTTATGCTATTAGTAATAATGTATGGAAGACTGCCCGATTTGTTAACATTTATGATTACTGCTCCGCTCCCTTAGGTAGTAGCGTGATGATTTATATCCTATAGTCTTCCTCAATGAACGGGCTATCTATTGCAAAAAAGAACTTTTCCAATCAGAATAGTAGTTCCTGAGATTAGCGCGTTCAAATAAACAAACAAACTCTGTCTCTTTATAATATTAGTATAGATACATAACTCACATTAACGTACGTGGGCATATAATTACCTATGTATATTAAAATTACATTAAAAATTTTAGTTAAAATACTAGTAGTCATTTAATCTCTGGTTTATCTATGGATTTTACACACTAAACGACACGTTTGGTTCAGTTTGTAGTGACCCTACTTGCTGTGCCAGTGGTTGCGGGTTCGAGTCACGCTGGGGGTATTCATTTGTGTGATGAGCACGAATGTTTGTACTCCATTCATGGGTGTTTATATTTATAATATGTATTTAAAGATATATATGTGTAGTGTATCAACTATCTGGTATCCATAACACAAGCCTCGTAGTTTACCATAGAACTAGGTGGTGCTGTGTGTTAATGTCCCAACATATTTATTTATTCCTATTAAAATGTATATAAATAAAAATAAAACTTGCAAAGTTTCTTATAGATAATATGGCGATTAGAAATTAGTATAACTGACTTCCAAGGCTTGATAAAATAATCAGTTACAAGTAAAATATAACGTATTATAAGTATGAAATGAAATTTTTAAAGAATATTTCACAATAGGATTTACTTGTGCAGCACTACTGTACTCAGACAGAGTCGAGACAGGCAATTAGTAAAGAAAAATGGCAAAGTCGGCATATTTGCGTACAAAAGCTTTTGTGCACAATTCGTAACTAAACGTCCCGTGTTTAGTGTTCATATAAAAGTTGTCATTTGTCAGAGAATGTGCGTTTGCCCCCGGCTATATGCGTTCTTACTTTATGCCAAATATTTTCGTTTTCATAAAAATGAGACTCACATTTTAATATGTATACATTTTGTGTGTTTTATTGTAACATTTATCAAAATGTTATGGAATTTTGTTAAAATATATGAATTGCTATCAAATAAAATGAATAAATTTCGAATGCATAATTTGTTTTTGAATTTCACGCATAAATTCATGGCGCATTTTATTCACCTTTTTATAAATAGGCGTACAAAGATACCTGGTTTTTTATTATTATCATAGTCGCTTTTACTTCGTTAAGGCCAACTATACCTCTACTTCTTTCAGTAACTTTTTTCAATTAACTATAACTTTTTCATACCCCAAAATTAAAAGTAGGTCCTTCTTTAATGAATAATTTACCTATATGTAAAAAAAAACCTTCAAACAAAATTCAATGTTGATATTGATTTGTTGTACGAGTATATGACCCACTAGCGACTCATCCTCTCTCTAGATAAAAATAAATCCACGGGAACCGTACATTTTTCCGGGATGATATATAGCGTATAGCTTTCCTTAGTTAACGGGCTATCTAATGCAAAAAGAATTTTTTTAAATCGGATTAGTAGTTCTTGAGATTAGCGCATTCAACCAAATAAACAAACAAACAAACTCTTCAGCTTTATAATATTAGTATACCCGCGATTGATCAATTCAATTCTTTTTATTTTATGGGTTGTAGGCATGTCAGTAGGCACAGCTAACTTCACTAGTAGCGTGAAGCAAGAAGACACGGTGGAGATAAGCTATTAAGAGAACCGTGATCGATATCAAAAACTCGAAAAAGTAAGTGACAAATATGTATGTTAAATTCGCCGTTCACATATCACAGTGTTTTTATAGTGACCATGAAACTTGAAACATATATTGTAAAATTAGACTTATCATTCAAATTCTTTTTGAAAATAGAGTTCATGTGGTAAATTTAATCTATATACATATAATAAAATTGTAACTAAGCCAAATCTGTACATTAAATATTTTTTGGAAAATCTTATTCAAATAGACATTATTATCGATACAGAGGCCGAATCTATTGTATATAGAATTTTTGTGTGTCAATCTGTCTGTTTGTTACCGCATCACGGAAAAACTATCGGAGGGATTTTGATGAAATTTGTTATGATGATAGATGGTTATCCGGGTCAACATATAGGATACTTTTTACTGCGGGAAAATATCTCATCTCTGAGAAATTTATACTAAACCTTAAAATATAAGTAGGGAAATCTAATATATAAAATTCTCGTGTCACAGTTTTCGTTGCCATACTCCTCCGAAACGGCTTGACCGATTTTGATGAAATTTTTTGTGCTTATCCGGTATCTATGAGAATCGGCCAACATCTATTTTTCATCCCCCGAAATGTTAGGGGTAGTCCACCCCTAAATTTTATTTTTTATTTTTTAGACAAAATTTTTAATTTCTATTTTTTTATGATACAACATACAAAAATACATACAATCCTCAATTTTCACCCTTCTACGATCAACCCTTATTTTTTAATAGCCATTTTAGTAATTTAATCATTTTTCCTCTCCGGTCGAAAACTGACCAATCGTGATTTAATGCAAGCTAGGGACGAACCCAAGCGAAGCGAGGGTGAGTCGCTAGTATAGGTATAAATTATAATTTATATTGTTCAGAAAAGTATTCGTCTCTATTTAAAAAGTATACGCTATTGTTCAATTAAATTAAAAAGTCGAAATAAAACTCTTGAATTTGAAATTCTCTTCTATATCTCAGGCACTTGCATTTACAATAAAAAATATTATCACAAAGCTCTAGGAAGAAGATCATTAATTCAATTAACTGAGGGAAGTGACCTACATTCACTTCAATTGTTGCGTGTCCCTGAATCACCAATTAAAAAGTACTTAAGAACAATTACATAAATGAATCGCCTAGACGAGTGCGCGGTAGAGTACGAACATAAGCATATAATTAAGATGATTTTTAGGGTTCCGTACCTCAAAAGTAAAAGAAGGAACCCTTATAAGATCACTCTCTTGTCCGTCTGTCCGTATGTCTGTCCGTGTGTCACTACCGATTTTCTCAGGAACAGGTGGACCTCGCAAGTTGAAATTTATACCAGATACTGAGGTCTATAGTCCCTATTAGGTGTATAAAAATCAAGGTCCTGAGTCAACACGATAAAAAGATATGGACAAATTTAGCTTTTCGCGAAAACTTGTAAGTACCAAAATTTACCTTAATTTTCAACTTTATATATTTTTCGGAGTTTTCCCTTTACTTGTGCTGTAAGACCTTGATTTTAACCAAAATTGATAATTCTAGGTCAACCGCAAGTACCCTATAGGTTTTGGGTCGAAAACCTATATGGTAGTTCCCGTTGACCTAGAATCACGAGATTTGGCAAAAAGCAAGGTCTTACAGCACAAATAAAGGAAAAATTCCAAAAAATGAAAAAGTTGAAAATTAAAGTTAAACAGATTTCCTACAAATTTGTAGGGAACCCTTGGTGGGCGACTCCGACTCGCACTTGTCCGGTTTTTTTTCCATTATTCCAAATCAATGTCAACTCAATTGTATGGATGAGCGAAATTTATTTATTTTTATCCAAATAAATTCATATTGTTTTCAATATTTTCAAGGGTGTAAGCTTTTGTTAAGAAAAATAACGATATTTTTGTTTGTGTGATTAAAATTTTTATTAAATATGTTATTCGTAACTATAGTGTATTGAAAATATTTAAATTTAGTTATGCCACGCGAAAATTTTGACTTCAAAAAAGGAGGCTTTTCGTATACCTATCTATTACGTAATGTGATATTGTTACCACTTACAAGCTAATTTTTTTATTGTTTTCAATGAATAAGTAACATATTTTGAGAAGAAAACATTCCATTCCTTATGGAAAAAAAATTGTGATAAGTAATTATGTAAAATGTTATATTTGTAATATTTTATTATTTATTTTGAATATTATATAATAAATGACTGGTTGAACCTGTAGATAAGATGATTTATCTAACGTAACCTTCAAGATCCTTCAGGCATCAAGATATATCAAATTGGCGTGTCAAGCCGATTGTTCGAACCGGTACAAGTGGTTGGTAAGTGCAGTCCTTCCTTCAAGCAGATATTATTATATAATCGTGATTATGATGGCGTATTTGTTGAATAAGTCGAAATCATTGTAATAATAAAACTATTATTTTTTTAAGATATTTTTTTTTGATTTTAAGAATTAACATTTGTCACCAAGAAAAATATCTTTAGTTCTCTTTAGTATTAAGTATCTCGAGTACCTCTCAAGACATTACAATGGAAGTCAATATAGTTTAAGTGTTTTGTCATATTATGCTTATAACTATATACTTTTATTATTACTTACTTTTTGGATTTGACAACATGTTTGCCTCAGTTTGTAGTGACCCTATTTGCTGTGCCAACGGTCGCGGGTTCGAGTCCCGCTGGGGGCATCATTTGTGTGATGAGCACGAATGTTTGTACTCCGGTCATGGGTCTTTATATATATTTATAATATGTATGTATTTAAAAGTTTTATAGGTATATGTAGTGTATCAACTATGTGATATCCATAACACAAGCCTCGTGGTTTACCATGGAACTAGATGTTGCTGTGTTTTAATGTCCCAATATTTATATATTTATTAGTTGTATATTTATTTATATTATTGAAAGTGGTAAATAAATCTATTTTACACTAAAATCTTACATTATATACGTGCTAGTTTGTTATCGAGGTACCTACTATTTGATGAGCATAAATTAATTTTAAAAGTCTATGTAAATTAAATAATTGTATTTTTGATTAAGATTTTAATTTTTTTATTGTAACATGGTGTTCAGTAACCATTCAATTTAAAGATTCATTTAGACATTCGTTCATGTTTTTAAATTTCGCGCTACTGGCCTGGCCAATATCTGGGTTCACTTAAGGAACATACTCGTCGTACTGCGTCCTGATTGGTTCCGAGCCGAACTAGTGACGTATGGCTAACGGTACACGGCAACTATAAAGATTCGTTGAACTTTAAAAACGTGGTGCTATTCCTCGATTGTTTCCTCTGGGAGAACACGCGCATCTACATACGACCCAACTCGGAGTGTATTCAGTATTGTGTACAGTGGTTCATTACAAATACTAGCTAATAGACAGCGCTGAGCTGCACAGCCTAGATCATCGCAGGAGTACGGCGCTAAACCTTCCGCCAGGCACCTCGGCTTGGATTGCCACAGTACGACTGGTAAGTACTTGTTATTGTCCAGGCCATTATACGTTTTTCTAGAATATCGTTGAACCTATCGCAGATAAATCGGCAGAACATTCTGTTCTGACCCAGAGTGTCGTCACCGGACCCTCGGCAGGTCCGTGTCGCCACATCTTTTTGGTGCCGAAACCCGGGAACTAGGTGCCTAGTAATATCGCTTGCCGTATTTTTATTTATTAATATAGCTGGTATTTTTTATGCGTATAATATACTTACTTTCGGCCATATTAACATACTTAACACTGTACCTACATACGTTCACTCATCGTGTTGGCAACTTTTGAATATCATTCACATTCAAATCCAACGTTCATATTCCACTTAACTTCGTTCTTTATATACGTTATAAAATTTGCATACGTTTGTTTAACTAATATAACTACCTATCGCAAATGATTCATGCACTTTCTTATACGCAGAATATTAACTAGTTACAGATCAAATATAAACAATCTATACATTTATTCGGTGTTTATATAATCTCATAATCGGCTATAGCAATTTAATATTCACTAACGCGCAACATAACGAAAGTTAATCAACGTATTTACATATCTTTGTTTTTTCACAAGATATACCTACGTTATATTCATACACCACTGTCGCGCAGTAAGACGCGCATGCAACTAATTAGCGATTGCAAGTTAAGGTTAACTTATACACACTTATAACTATTATCCGCGTATAACATTATACTATTGCATTATTGTTATTTTGTAACCGTTATAACTTTTATTGTACAATATGTCGTATAATCCCAAACGTACTAGCCGTAAACTCAATACTTCTGGTAGATCTAAGATAAAACAGTCGGGAACAGAATGTTATACTATTCATGATTTACCATCTCTAAAGAGGAAACGTACTTTAGCATTAAACCGTATGTTAAAAGCATTGGAAATCGGTAGAATAGCAAAAAGCGATGACGTTCATTGCGACCTTTTTTTCTCATACTGCGATCAGGCAAAAAAGTTTGTTTCTGAGTTTGAAGAAGCGCACTTTTTTATACTTGAACTTTTGGAGTCGTCTGATGGCAGCGATGATGATGACATACGCGAACGTTTTGATGATGCATATTTTCAAGTTATGTCGATACTTCGTAGTTTGACAAAAGGTGAATTAAATATATCTGGGACGTCTAATATATCAACCGGTACTATTACCAAATCACCGTTATCCCACGTACGGTTACCGAAAATTCAATTACCGAGTTTTTCAGGCAATATAAAAAAATGGCCTGAATTTATTGATACATTTAACGCTCTTATACATAATTGTCATTCCCTCACGGACGTTGAGAAATTTCATTATTTAATTTCTTCGTTAAGCGGCGATCCGTTGTCACTTATTCGTGTGTTTCCAGTAACCGGTGACTATTATGCGGATGCGTATGCAGCGTTAATCGCGCGCTATCAGAATAATCGTGAATTAGCTTATACCTGTTGGAAGGATATTTTAAATGTTAATTTAAAAATTCAAAATATAAATGAATTTCGTCGTAGCTTGGATAGTATTGATGAGAATTTGAGTATCTTAAGAAAATTGAATTTACCTGTTGAGCAATGGGAATTTATAATCGTTTATCACGTGTTATCGAAATTAGAATCGAGGCTGCGCCGAGATTTTGAAGAAAGCTTTAGTAGTTCTGAATTTCCTAAATATATTAACTTAAAGCAGTTTTTACATTCGAAGTGTGAAGCGCTTATACGGGACCAGCATTTTTCTGAAGCTACTAAAGCCACATCTCATGTTGTAAAGGATTCGATTAAGCCTTCTTCTAACGTTTTTAAGCGTAACGCCGTTCAAACTCACACATTACTTGCCAATCGTTCGGATGAAAAACCCAAAACGGAAGAAACGCGGCCAGATAATCCCAAGATTATGCCTAAATGCTCCTTCTGCGCAGATTTTACTCATTCGATTTTAAATTGTAAGCAATTTCTATCAAAATCGGTCGATGAACGCATGTCTGTCGCAAACGAGAAAAGGTGGTGTTTCAATTGCCTTAAATCATCTCATCAATTAAAAGATTGTAAGTCGATTTTCCGATGCCTTAAGTGTAAACACAAACATCACACATTACTTCATAAGGAGCACTCAACCGATACTCCTTCTCGTTCTGTGGCCTTAATTGCTAAGGCTTCTGGTTACGAATTATGTACAAAACCTTCACTTAATACAACTGTTCTACTTGCGACCGCCATGGTGCAGATATTAGATGAAAAGGGTCGGTATCATACTTTTCGGGCCTTATTCGATACTGGTAGCCAAAACAATTTAATTACTTGTGACGCCGCTAGGATCTTAAATATTAAACAAGTACCATGTGATATACATATTAACGGGTTAGGTGGAGTTTCTGCTGATGTTAGTCACGTGGTTCGTTGTTCACTCGCATCTAACAACAAGGTGTTATTCGATGTTCAACTGCATGTCATATCAACTATTTGTGGCGATCAGCCTATTGCTAAACTAAATACGAAGGGTTGGTCTCACATTCAATCGTTACCGTTGGCAGATCCAGGTTTCGATATACCTGGACCTATCGATATTTTGCTGGGTGCAGATATATTCGTTGATTCTCTTTTGAACCAATGCATAAAGGGTCGCTCTAATCAACCTGTTGCGATGAACTCAGTTTTTGGGTGGCTTTTATTAGGTAGAACACACCTCACATCCTCGTCTTTATTACAATATACAGCAAAATCCGATGAGCTGTCCTCTATGGTTCAGCGCTTCTGGGAGATTGATAATGTTCCCCAAGCGTCAACTCTCACGCCGCTGGATATGGCATGTGAAAAGGCCTATATGAACGAACATTATCGTGATTCAACAGGCAGATATGGAGTTAAGTTGCCTTTTAAGGATGGTGTAGAGCCGCAGTTTGAAGATTCACGTAGTCTTGCCTTAAGGCGATTTAAGGCAATCGAGAGGCGTCTCTCCCGCGATCCGGTGCTATATAAGCAGTATACAGAGTTCATGGAAGATTATGAGAAAAGTGGACATATGACACTAGTACCCGTGAAAGATGTTGGCAAGGGCAAGTATTATATACCACATCACTGCATCGTTAAACCAGATAGCAGCACAACAAAACTCCGCGTTGTTTTCGATGCATCGGCCCGAGACGCCAGTGGCAAGTCGTTAAACGACACATTACTGACAGGCCCTAAGCTTCAGAGTGATATAGTACAGGTTCTTCTGCTTTTTCGGTTACACGTAGTTGTATTTTTAGCTGATATACGTCAGATGTATAGACAGATTCTTGTAGTTGATAATCACCGAGATTACCAGCGGATTCTTTGGAGATCTAGTCCCGTTCAAGTTTTACAGGAATACAGGCTGAATACTGTGACATACGGAGTCTCTTCTGCACCGTTTCTAGCATGTAGAACAATTAGACAGCTAGCTGAGGATGAAGGTTCTGCATTTCCACTAGCAAAACAAATCGTGAATAGCGATATTTATGTTGACGATATTGTAACCGGTTGTGAGACTCTGGACGCAGCTCTAGAGGCTAAATCACAAATCATAAAGCTTTTTAAATTAGGTCACTTCCAGTTAAGGAAGTGGGCCAGTAACGTACCCGAGTTGCTAGTTGATATTCCTCAAGAAGAATGTCTCCTTAATTCCAAAACCTTTAATACCGATGAATCTTGTAGTCTCAAGGTGCTTGGTCTAAAGTGGGAACCAACTTCAGATACGTTTTCCTTTGATGTTGAATCTTCGAAAAGATCCTGTACCAAGCGAATCATTCTCAGTGAAATTGCGAAGATATTCGATCCCTTAGGTTTTCTTTCACCTCTTACTATCAAGGTAAAGTGCCTATTGCAAAGGCTGTGGCTCCTTGGTATTGATTGGGACAGTGATCCACCTGAGGATGTAAATCACATATGGGAAACTTTTTGCGATCAGCTCTCGATCTTAAAGGACCTGCGAATACCACGTCGTATGACAATTGATAACACATTAACTTATGAGTTACATGGATTCTGTGATAGTTCAGAACATGCGTATGGAGCCGTTATTTATCTCCGAGTGTCAGATTCGGAGGGATTTGCACAAACACGATTAGTATGTGCCAAAGCCCGTGTCGCTCCTATCAAGAAAATCTCTTTGCCACGACTAGAGTTGTGCGCAGCCGTATTGCTAACAAACTTAGCCAAATTTGTACTTGATACGTACTTGTCGAAATTAACGGTCCACGCTATTTATTTATGGTCTGACTCAACCGTCGTGCTATCTTGGCTTCGTTCACACTCCTCTCGCTGGACCACGTTTGTGGCTAATCGTGTGGGACATATCCAGGATATTTTCTCTACTGAGTTATGGCATCACGTAGCGTCATCAGACAATCCTGCGGATGTTTGTTCACGTGGGACTCTTCCGTATGATCTATTTCATAATGTATTATGGTGGTCAGGACCATCGTGGTTGGTAAAACCCTCCGATCAATGGCCAACTAATAAACAACCTTCTCAATATTTTAGTTCTGAAGATGAAAACAGCGTGCGAGCTGAAGAGCGTCGTACAGTTGTCTTAGCTACTCGTTCAGAGGAGGAATATGGCACTGTTATCGTCTATTTATTAAAAAGATATTCATCTTTGGAAAAAATAACGCACATCGTTTCTTATATTCGTCGATTTATACATAATGTAAAAAATCCACATGATCGTCGTAAAGGTTCGGTTTTAACTGAAACTGAAAATCATAAGTCATTGTTATTTATCGTGAAGTTTGTTCAATCGTCGTCATTTGCCAGTGAAATTCAACAGCTTCAAGCGAAGCAACCACTACCGAAACCGTTGCGTAAATTAAGTCCGTTTTTGGACGAGGATGGTATTCTCAGGGTGGGCGGTCGATTATCCCGTGCTGGTCTTGAATTTGAACAACGGCACCCCGCTCTTCTACCTAGCGACCACGATTTTACTTTTAGGGTCATCGAATCCATCCATCGTCAACATTGCCATACCGGGCATAATACTACGCACTACTTAATATTGCAACGATTCTGGATATTATCGGCTAAACGCGTTATTCGACGTTGTCTTTCCCAATGTATTCGATGCTTTAGAACAAAACCTAAATCTTTAGAACCATATATGAGCGATCTTCCATCATTTCGAGTTAATCAAGTGAAACCTTTTTCTATCGTGGGTGTTGACTTCGGCGGACCTTTCCGTATTAAACTTGGTACACATCGTGGAGCAAAAGTGGATAAAGCTTATCTGAGTTTATTCGTATGTTTAGCTACAAAAGCAGTCCATTTGGAAGTCGTATCATCGTTGTCAGCTGATGGATTTTTAGCCGCGTTGCGACGTTTTGTAGGACGTCGTGGTCGTTGTAATGTAATCCATGCAGATTGTGGAACAAATTTCGTTGGTGTGAACAATTATTTATCTTTATTAGAGAAGGCTTCACATACGGAACGTATCAAATTCGAATTTAACCCTCCGTCAGCCCCTCACTTTGGTGGTGTGTGGGAAATTCAAATCAAAGCAGCAAAATCGCATCTCTATTCTATTATAGGTAATCAAGTATTAACGTTCGAAGAACTGTCCACGCTATTTGTTCAAATTGAAGCGGTTCTAAATTCAAGGCCTCTTTATGCTTTAAGTACCGATCCCAATGACTTAAATGTTTTAACGCCCGGTCATTTCTTGACTTTAGAACCTCTCACAACCGTCCCAGATATAGATTATTCTGATATAAAACTTCATCGATTAAGCCGTTGGCAGTTAATTCAGTCCTTCATTCAGAATTTTTGGATTCGTTGGAAAAACGAATATTTAAACTCGTTAACCTTACGTGCTAAGTGGAACAAAACCTCCAAGCCACTTGATGTAAATGCAATTGTACTGATAAAGGATGACAATCGTGCTCCATTGCAATGGTCGTTGGGAAGGGTAGTGGAGTTACATCCCGGTCTAGATGGTATCGTTCGCGTAGCAACCGTTAAAACTAACGATAACTTGATTAAACGACCACTGGTAAAGCTATGCCCTCTACCTATCGATTCGTAAGTTATATTTTCTTACCCAAGCTATTGTATACATAACCAATGATCATAACATATATCATATATAATATAGTCTATAATTCGTAACATATACATATACGTATAATTATTTATTTATTTTCTATACTTAGATTATAATTCTTAATTAATTTATCTTTTTATTCATCCGGAAAATACCAGCTGTATTTTGGTGGGCGGTATGTTCAGTAACCATTCAATTTAAAGATTCATTTAGACATTCGTTCATGTTTTTAAATTTCGCGCTACTGGCCTGGCCAATATCTGGGTTCACTTAAGGAACATACTCGTCGTACTGCGTCCTGATTGGTTCCGAGCCGAACTAGTGACGTATGGCTAACGGTACACGGCAACTATAAAGATTCGTTGAACTTTAAAAACGTGGTGCTATTCCTCGATTGTTTCCTCTGGGAGAACACGCGCATCTACATACGACCCAACTCGGAGTGTATTCAGTATTGTGTACAGTGGTTCATTACAAATACTAGCTAATAGACAGCGCTGAGCTGCACAGCCTAGATCATCGCAGGAGTACGGCGCTAAACCTTCCGCCAGGCACCTCGGCTTGGATTGCCACAGTACGACTGGTAAGTACTTGTTATTGTCCAGGCCATTATACGTTTTTCTAGAATATCGTTGAACCTATCGCAGATAAATCGGCAGAACATTCTGTTCTGACCCAGAGTGTCGTCACCGGACCCTCGGCAGGTCCGTGTCGCCACACATGGTCTTGTCACAATTGAAACGTCTCATTTCGCATATACTCAATGAGCAGTACGATGCGAGCGACAACTATTAATTAGGAAGTATTGCTGACCTGAATACAACTGCCATACTTTGGACTTAACTACACCTAGTAATAACAATTTCACTAGTAATTGAACAATTTAAAGTAATTGTGAGACAGCAGTTAAATATAAGTTTGTAATATGAGTTGCTTTCTAAGCCAATAATCGTTTTAATATGGACTTTAGTTGACCTGATTTCAATAAGAAAGTGTATTATACCTCTATTTATTATTGTCTTAAATTGCAGTTTATAGTTTTATTAAAGTTAAATTTTTAAGGATATTTTTACATGCTATATTTTTTGACTAATTTAGCTAGTTTTCACATAATACTTTCTTAGATTTACGCGAATATTTGACTTTTTGAAATCATTTTTGTAAAATAGTGGGTAGGCACTGTCTGCAACAAGTATATAACGCCTTTGAGATGTTTAACACCTTAGTCTATCCCGTGACCATGATTGCTGTAAAGCAATTGAAATCTCGGGAACCAAAAATCAAAATAAATCTGCGAAATAATCCGATAAGATAGTTTTATTTAAAATGTCAAATATTCGTGTAAATCTAAGAAAGTATAGGTAATATTTGACATTTTAAATAAAACTATCTTTTAGGACTTTTTCGCGGATTTATTTTGATTTTTGGTTCCCGACGTTTCGAATGCTTTACTGCAATCATGGTCACGGGAGAGACTAAGGTATTAAATGTCTTAAAGGCGTTATATACTAGTAGCTAATGCTATTTAGCTAGCTTTGTTAGATTTACGCGAATATTTGACATTTTAAATAAAACTATCTTTCGGATTGATCGGAATCATGGTCACGGGAGCGATTGTTGTGAAGTATTTGAAACGTTGGAAACCAAAACTTGAAATTAATCCACGAAAAAATCAAAGAAGATAGTTCTATTTAGCTAGCAAATCTATTATTATTACAAACAGATGTTTGACGAATATCAAACCTGCTACTTTGTCAGCTGTAAGCTAGTCAATACAGGATAGTACGAAATTTTGGATTAACGTCATAAGTATCATTAGATAAAAAATTTTTTTAAAGAAATTATTATGTTTAAGCTATTATTCGAATATGAATATATTTATTTTAAAGAAAAAACATTTAAAATAATTCTTTTAAACTTCATTCAACAATTGCGAGATAGGGAACAGTTTAATACTACTTTGCTGGTATAACTTAACTAGACTAACCGTGAAACTTTCTATTTTACTCAACAAATAAGGTGGGTGGACACTAATTAGTAAATTTGGTGGCACAAGTATATGTACACGACAAAGCAAGTTTACAACTTCGATAATGGAGCAATTATAATTTTCCTACCTTATCGTGAAAAGAACGAGTTTTATACGCTTTTGGACTATAAAAAGTAAAATGATCTTTCAATATCCTTTATTTGCTTTTATGAAGAATATTTTCTATTTATGTCACTTAAAGTGTGTTTAAGGCGACTGTTTTAGGTAGAGAACATTTCAGTGTAACTTTAATAAATTCAGATATGCCTAGGATACTTTGGTTTCCTAAGAAATTTTTATGCGTACAAAATGTTTCTGTTATCTGCTTCGGTGGTGTAGTGAGGATACTTTGGTTTCCTAAGAAATTTTTATGCGTACAAAATGTTTCTATTATCTGCTTCGGTGGTGTAGTGGCTAGCATGTACGGCTTTACATTCGAAAGTCCTGGTTTCGAGTCCCGGGTCGGGCCAAGGTTAGTTATTGAGTCTTTCTTTTTATTAAGTCTCAGTAACAGCCCGGAGTTGGGAAGTTGGCGGTGTTTCATTCCCGTGCCTGGGAGAGCATGTAAAGCCGTCGGTCCTGCGCCTTAACTCTCACCGGTCGTGTCGAGTAGTCGTCCCACCGGAGTATGAGAGTGACAGGAATAGAGAGTGCACTTGTGTCTGCGCGTACACTTTTGCGCTATAATATCTCCTGTGTAGATGGCTAGTCTCAATGAGATTTGCTGCCGTGGCCGAAATCAATCGGGAGGACACTATTATTATCATCTAATCTTAGAAAATAGGAAGAGTACTCGTACCAAATAAAACAATTACGATTTATGTTGTAGTCATTAAGTAAGATGTAACAAACATACATATAATACAATTATAATAATATTGTGTATTATAATTGCGAAAGTTTTAAATTTACATTAAAAATAACGAGATCTCAGCAAACAACAACATGACGGCTTAAATTTAAAATAATATATATTCTATAACTAGACAATTTTACACCTGGTTTATTCTCACACCAGTTTCCTATGGGAGCAGAAACGTGTTGGTGTCGGGTGTCAACTAATTAGTGCATGCGTTGACGCGGAATGAGCGACGATGGAACTAATGCAAGGCGTAGAGTGAAGCGTCATGGCAATTTCGGATGCTCATATTTTTTAGCCAGAAATTCTGATGTCGTTAGCATAGTTAAAATTTTGGTTATTTTTGTTACTTCTTGTATATATCAGTCATTATATTTTGGGGCTTCTGTTTATTTTATCAATATTTATATTAAATTATGTAATTTAATTGACGATTTTAGGTATTGCTATTATATTAAATATTTGTGATTGGAAATAATATTTACTTTTATGAATTTTAAATTTGCCTTCGTATTTTCTATTTAGAATGTATGTACATATGTATATCTGTATGTAATAATAATATTTATTTTACTCGAACTATTATTGTAAAAAATACACGTAAAAATAGGACGAGAGAAATAATATAATGGATACCTATTAATATTGAAAATTGTCTTCTATATACATAATAACTTTGCAGCTTTGCTTACTCGCGAGAACTCAACCTTTTTCTAAATAATACTTAAGTGCTTGATAAAATTAACTTATTTATTTATAATATTATCAAATTAAGTGGACCTCATGCACCAAGATTACTTAATCTATTCATATGCACGTGCATTTAAAAGTAATCATTAGTATCTCTATCATCACATCACGAGGGTTCGCATAATGTTGAATTGCAAATCACTCTCGAAATGTCGTTAAAGCGTGAATAATACGACCACATGTTTTGTTCACATCACGTAATAATAATTTTATTACCGCTGCCCTATATTGCCATATTCTCTATATAGTACCAAAGGCCCCTAAACAAACACGTATATGTTTCAACCATCAATTTTACGGAAGAGCGTTTAGAAAATTTAGCAGTTTTAATGAATTATTCATTTATCACAACAAAATACATAATTTTGCATCTGTAATAAATATTTGAATAACATTTTAATCACATATTAATATGTAACATATATAATACTAAAATTGTCAGAATCGTAGATATTAATATTGCAAATTCAATATTGTATCTGCCTGATATTTGGATACTTTACAATATTACTCGTAGTACTCGATTGGGGGTTAAATTTCAAAAAGCTTGTATTCAGACTTCAGAGAACTTGTATAGTGTATACTAAGAATACTTGTATACTATGGCTTAAGCTATTTTTTTATTTCGAAAATGAAAAAAAAAAACCTTAAGTGAAAAGGAAACTTAACATCAACAAAATCACGGGCTTTGCAATTCTGCTGTATATATGTTTTTGCTTACAAACCGTCTAAGTTCAGAATCAATGAAACGGCTAACACGAGCATTTTTGCTAAGGGTCGATAATGCCATGGATGTTATAGGGTTAGAACTAAAATAGGGTAAAGGGTCAATAGTAGGCGAGATAAAGGCTGCAACAAATTGTGTGCCGCCTTTGTTAACGGTCGTTCTGTACTTAATTGTGCTTTTGTCCACCATTTCGCTACGGCCTCTGATTGGTCCATGCCCTAAGATAACATACAGAGAGCAAATTGATTCTGCAATCTTTATCTGAGTCCGGTGTCACGATTTATTATTGCTGTGTGTTTTACTGCCTATTAATATTATTAACTGATTTTGGCGATTACCTTTTCCTATCCTTTTATTATTTAGTTTGTATGTATGTATTTAGCCATTTTTAACGTCTCACTGCTGGGCATGGACCTCCCTTCAATACGAGGGGAATCAGCTCATAGTCCACCACGCTGGCCAAATGCGTATTGGCGGACTTCACATGTCTTTCGAAAACTTGCTAGGTTTTCTCAGACATGCAGGTTTCTTCACGATGTTTTCTTATGATGTTAGAAATGATTCGCACATGAGAAATATCAGAGGTGCGAGATCCGGGATTGGAACCCGTTTCACTCGGTTTCCTAAGCGAGCGCGTTACCACTGGGCTACCACTGCCCATATTATATTGTTTAATTTATTTGTATAAAAAGGTCCATCCATAAAAAATATTGATTATATAAATAAAATGTTAATGTTTTATACAAAAGATAAATAAAAATATTTATTAATACATGATTAAAAGAAACAAACAATACAAAAACAATTTATATATTATTTCAATTTTTAAAATTATGTCATACATGATGATATTTTGATTAAGCTTCCTAATTGCTATGGAAAATACACGCATGTCAGAATGTGGGGATAATTGGGCCCTTATGTCCGAATGTTCTTCCATGCGAAAACAAGCCCCATCTAAAGTGGACAGTTTCAATAAGGAGCTCATCTGCATGTGCTTACGTTCTCATTCTAATTTACAGACTATGATTGAAATATAGATAAATGGAGATTATTATTCTTAATAGAAATATTTATAAAAATAAATTAATTTTTAATTATTAACTAATTACCAAAGTATACACCAAACCACTGGAGCTTAACGGCTTAAACTTAAAGCCGTACTAAACTATATTTAAAAAAATATATAGTATTGTTCTTAGATCTATCCCAGTTAAATTAAACTAAAAAAAAAAAAAACAATAACATTGTTGTTATTATGTGTGGCTCCGTGTTATCGTAAGTATACCATTTGTAACTCAAGATAGTCTAGTTTTATATTAAAAGAAGAAAATATTATTGTCATTTAATTAATGCAAAGACAATATAATTATTGCCAATTTGTTAAATTGTAATTTAATAAAAATAAAAAAAAAATCTATCCACGTAAAAATAAAAAGCTGACGAAGAAAGATATACGTAGTATTATGTATAATTAGCATACATACACGTTTTATACTTGCTGCGAGCCTTTCTATGTGTTTAGTAAATACGAGAGAACGTAGGATCGGACATACATACGAGTATACAGGATAAACACAAAATCCTCCTTTGTACTGCTGCTATCGGGTAAATAAGGTATAATTTGTAATATTTGTAGGGTCCATAAAATAAACAAATAAATACTTTTTAACAATACTTTCTATAAGATTATTATCATTTAAAACGAATTTCGTTACTTTTAAAATAAAACAAAAAAAAACTATGATTTTAGAAGTAATGACAAAGATAAATAATTTAAATATTGTTTTTTTATTGATATTCAATTTTATAACGGACCTTACACTATATATATTTTAACGACCGCTTATTACTACCCTTACCGCAATTATAATCCTGATTGCGATACGTATCACAACTAGCACTTGTCTGCGGACAATCGCATTAATACATGCCTCAAAACGCAGCTTCCACAGAATCCTAAATAAACAATAACAAAGGGACAGCTTTTAAACGATTTTCATAGGATCAGCTGACAGATTAGCTGGCCCCATCAAAACTCTCATGTCAATATGGCTTATTTTTGTATGACAAAATAAAAAAAGTAAAGCTCTTATGGTTAGTATAAATAAGGTATATATTTGAAGAGCTTTGTGTTTTATAGATAGATATATAGGCAGCAAAAGGGGTGATGATGGGATGTGTTAATGCAGCCGGGCGACGACTTCATTGCAACTGTGATTTTATATGAATATGCGCATGTCGCCTGGATAAGATTTTTTTTTCTATTTTTATACAGATATGGAAATATAATTACTTATCATAATTACTTTTATAATCAACATATTATAACTGCAGCTGTCTGTTTGTAAAAATGGATACGATTCACTAATACCATTTTCTCTACAGTTATTTATAGAAAATACCTAGAATAAAAGTATATCACGTAAATCACCTATAGACATAAGTTTTTGTACTTTTTACTTACAGAGTAGTATAAAAATTAATAAAAAAAACACATTACTAGTTTTTGCCTGCGGCTTCACTCGCGTGGTAAGGGGAGTGAGGAGGAGGTAGTCTACGTCCGTCCCTAGGAAGCAATCTATATCCTTGCCAAATATTATCGAAATATGTTCAGCGGTTTAGTTACTTTAGAGTTACTTTCACATTTATAATATTAGTACTTTTTTTTATCTTTCTTTTTTTTTTAATTTACAATAAAGAAAATTACCAATAGGTATACTTAATTACATATACAAAATAAATGTACACTTAGTTACTGCTGTACAAGTCATGTCCGCGTGGAATAGTGGCAAGAATGCTAGCCGCGTTCCCCCGTTGAACGGCAATGCCGATTCGGCACAGTAAGAATTGTGCAGGTATTGATATAACAATAGCTAGTCAATCACCGGCTAGATTATCCACAATAATCAAAACGTATGGCGCTTGTTAGCTTTCATGTCGTATTTCCGAAGACAGACAATCTGAAATCCGCAACTCGAATTAAAAATTAAAATCCGCGACATCCGCATCCCAACAAGCAACAAAGCTTCTCGTTAAGTTGGTGAAATCCTCGTGGGACTCAGCATATGTGTCCCGTTATAATTAGCGAACAATGTTTGGCTTTAGTAAATCCCTTTGGGGCGTAAATTAAGAGATTCGAGCTTAGGATATTTGGGTTTAAGCCCGCATGAGCCGAATATTAGTATTTCCCCGAATGTATTTATATATGCAAAAATAAGCTTTTATTTTGTACTGTCCATGTTTCTAAATTTACAATTTCATTCAACGTGCTTAGTTATGGTCAAATCTATTTTACAGTTTTATCGCGTATACATACATTCATTTTATATATTGGTATGCCTAGTAAAGGGTAAGTACTAGTATGAAGGTTGCCAAAATTAAAAAAAAAATATCTCAAATGACTTTAAAATAGATGTTGTTAATCTGTTTATTTGTTGTGCATTAATAATGTCCTCCTGACCGATTTTAGCCACGGCGACCAATCTCACTGAGATTAGCTAGATGCACAGGAGATATTATAGTGGACAAGTGTACACGCAAACAAAAGTGCACTCTCTATTCCTCAAAGTAGATGTCAATCTCAAAGTCCAATGGGATGGTACTTCGACACGACCGTTGAGAGATTACTCAAAAGACCAATGGCTAACACGTAAGTGTTCTTCATGGCACGGGGGTGAAACACCGCCATCTTTTATTTACCGTATTTACCAGCTCCGAGCTATTACTGAGTATTTCTTGACTCAATAATTAAACTTGGTCCGACCCGGGATCTACGAATCTACGGTCGTATATGTTAGCCACTAGACTACCGAGGCAACCAGATTAAATGTGCATTATAATCGAAACGGCTGAAGGAATATATTGACCTTTGTAGCGCGTGATCGGAGCTGCAGGCAACATACAAGTTCAAAATAAGTAATCATCGTCTTTGAAAGTTCAAAAATCATATAGTATTAGGTAAAAAACTCGTCATGTTGAATAACTGATATCGATTGGCTGCAGATCCTGAAGTTCTGGGTTCGACTCCCAGTTTAGGCTAAAAGAGTTTTTGGGTTTTCCTGTCAAGAGATACTTAGTAGATACCAGGAGTCAGAAACTTGACGATGCTCCATCTCCGTGCCTCAGAGAATAATTTGGTATGTGGGAGTTTTCGCGGGCAAAAAATCGATGTCTCATGCCTGGGAAAACGCATGTTTTCGAGTTTTCATGCGGTTTTCTTTCGCATTATTCCTCGCAAAATATGTATAATTAGTAAAAAAAAGCAAAATAAGTATAATTTCTTACGCTCGGGATTTATTCCCGTCATGGTCAAGCGACCAAGTTTGAAGATTGACAATCGCAGGTGTCCGGGTTCGAATCACGGTCGGATACATAATTTTACTTTTGTTTTTTTTTTGTATTTATTCAAGTTTTTAGTTTTTCTTTTTATCTAAAAATACGATATAACAAAAAATAACTCCGAGCAAAGCTCGGTCGCCCAGGTACTTACAATATAATATGATAATCACTTTTTACAACAGGTTTCTTAAATTCTAACTCGTGAAAGCTTAATCTTAACGAAAGACTAATATGAAAAACTAATGAGTCTTAATTGAATTATATTAGAAAATCATTAATATAACACCAAATAAATATGGTAGAAAAAATATATATAAATATCAAAATTTTACACGGACATTAAAATTCACTTTGATCTGCATTAATCAGTATTTCAGTCTGCGGTCCAGACGGCTGCAGTGAATTGTCTAAGTGATGTGATGTGAGGGCAAGTTGTATACATATTACGCTTTATAGTTGACCCATCCATTATACATACCCCCGTATTGGTTTGTGGTTGCATCGTATTACCTTAGCTTTTACCTAAGAGTTTCTTATCATTTCTAGATAAATTCTTAACATTAATCTATATCTATATATACATAAAATGCTTTGTCCTGACTGACTGACTGATCGATCAAAGCACAGCCTAAACCACTGGTCGTAAAAACGTGAAATTTAGAGGACATATTCCTTATATAATGTAGGCATCCGCTAAGAAAGGATTTTTCGAAATTCATCACTTAAGGGGGTAAAATAGGGGATAAAGATTGTATGAAACTCTGTAATTCTTAACGCGAAATGCACGGAAATTAGTATTTAGCTTTAAGATAAAAAATGTTAAAAAGGGGTGATAAAGTTTATATGGGCAAACAGTTATTTATGATCAGAATTACTTGAAATTTGGTATTAGTGCTCTTCAATACAATTAAATACATACGTATTTTAGCATTTTTTGAAATTCATCCCATAAGGCTGTCAAATAGGGGATGAAAGTTTGTATGAAACTCTGTAATTGATGCATGGAAAATAGTATTAACTTTTAAAATGAAAACTAAAACAATGAAAATATCATTTTTTTTTTAAATTCATCTCTTAATAGGGTAAAAGGGGGTTGTGATGTTTATATCAGGAAAAAAATGTTTATGATCAGAATTACTTGAAATTTTGTATTATTGCTCTTCAATACAATTAAATAAATACGTATTGTGGATTTTTTTATTCAGCCCCTAAGTGGGTAAAGTGGGTGTAGTTTGAGTTAATTACATTGTATGCGATCGTATCATTGTACTCTCTTCCTCTAACTTATAATACCTAAAGTGTAAATTTATTTACAGAATATATGCTTAACACTTTATACATATTTTTACAAATAAAAAAGTATGTATGGCGAAAAAGTTTTTTTTTGTAGTTTGATCGCGGGCGAAGCCGCGGGTTCTGCTAGTAAAACATATTTTTTGATATATATTTTTTTATTTGTTTAACAAATTCTGCTAAAGGTACCCCAGTAGTGTTTAAAATTTGTCAAAATCGTACTATATATACATTCAGCTATGTAATCTAACAGAATTAGTTATCTATGCAAGAAACTGTATCGTGACGATATTTAAAAAATAATTAAATATTTGTCCACTTATTAAAGTCATATTTCTATTTAAAGATCATTTTACAATTACCCTTTAACTCGGGGGGTGTAATAAATTATTTTGTTTACCTTCGCGTGCTATCATGACATTACCCATATTTTATTAAGGGAAAATTAAATTAAATTAGTTTTATTTGAGCAGTCCGGAAACAATAAAGGGTTTTAATTTATAACATCATTCGCTGACCATTTCATACAATAGCAGTTATTTTAAGACTATTTTTGTACTTATTGAATGTAGCGTTTATATAAAAATGAAGTTAATAGTAATTGAGAACACGATCTAGTTTATTTTTTTAACATTAATAGATTTGTTTTGAGAAGTCTCTCTTTGATATATTTTAACTATATGTAAATATGATAATGAAAGGTATATATTAATGTTTATTATAGATTTCTCAGAGATGAGGTATTTTCCCGCAGTAAAAAGTATCCTATATGTTGACCCGGATAACCAGCTATTTTTTAAATTATGGCGTTCCATATTTATATAATAACTATACTACGGGACACGGGCAGAGTCTGCTCGTGACCACGGCTGGCGCAACCCAGTCGAAACGTCGGCAATAAGGTATATAGCCATTTATTCACGCGTTAAGTCCCGTAGTATAGTTATTATATAACCAGCTATTATTATACTACATTTCATAAAAATCTGTCAGTGGTTTTCTCGTGACGCGTTTCCAGACAGACAGATAGATAGACAAACAGATAGACAGACAGACAGACAAAAACTATAGATTCGGCCTCAGTATTGATAATAATGTTTATTTCAATAAGATTTTCCAAAACAAACAATGTACAGATTGATGTTTCTGGTGTTAAAACAAAATACTTACAAGCGTTGTCCAATAGACTCACCGTTATAAGTATATTTTCTATAAAAAAAACAAAAAATACATCATTTATTTCTTTGCTGTAGCAATTATTTAGGGAGATATTTCAACTAAGCTTAATATTTATTCTTGTACCCTTTATGAAGGCATACTGTGTAGACTGGAGTTAATAACCTATTTAATTATTTATCGACGGTAAATAAAAAAATGCGTTTTAAAGCAGACGATTATGTAATTTAATTTGCATACTGCTCTAAATAGTAAATGTGCTTTTTAGAATACTCTTTTATATATATATACATCAATTTAGTTTTTACAACTTTGTATCCGCTGTTTGTCAAGTGATTTTTGAAATTATACTTCTTTCGGCACGTTTGGAAAAAATTATTATGAGCGTGAAATTTTTTCGGCGCGCACACTGACAGCCAAACAGCGACATGATGAAGTTAGCTGCAAACGATATGATGAAGTTAGTTGCATTCCTTTATCAAATGATTGTGACATACGGGATGAAATGTTTAGCTATTTTTGTTCTGTTATGCCAAAGGAATATACTTACGTGCGCACATAAGTACATACAGAAGATTGTTATGTAGCTTAAAAAGCTAGTGTTATCAATAAAAACTACCTATTATACATATTATGTATATCCGGAACCAGAAATAATTAATTAATGGTAGTAGTTAATGAGTTTAGACAATGATCTTTTGTTTGAAAATCTCCAAAAAATATTTTTAAAAATCCAGCGTCATTAACCGTTGCACGTTTGTGAAGGTAATCTTGTTTGGACATCATCTCGTTCCATTTGTATTTGCATATTTCTGTTGCTGTCGCTCTACAAACGTTGCCTTTAAAATCAACACTCGAATGAATTGAATTTTTATTTTGACACATCAAGTATTTACCTTACTAGGTATATATATATGTTATAGTTCTTTATAGAACCATATGATTAATCTGCATTAGCGAATATTGCCATAGGTATTAATATTTTAATTTAAAAATATGTAATAATAAAAAAAAACTATAATAAGTATTGATATCTGCCAAGAAAACAACAAAAAACAGTATAATTCAGCATTTAGATGTTTTAAATATAGAAATTAGGTAAATTCCCTAAATATTTTAAGTCCAAACAAAATTGCTACAACACTAACTTACAATTTGGTTCTTTGCAGGTATCGAAGTATGCTAAGTATTGTGAAAACAATTTACTAAAGCTGTACATACCAATATAAAGTCGGATAGAAAATTTTCATTAACTCTGATTCAACAGTACCTACGAACATAAATAACCGTAGTATTATGTATTAAATGAAATGATTTATGTAGGTCATATTTATATTGGATTAAGTCACTTATAGTATTAATTGCAAGCGTTCTGGAGCATAAAGCAATTTATAATGAGTTCACTTTTTACCAATAAATATTTGCAAAGTTTAAAAATTAGAATATTATTCAATGTGAACTTTTATTCATAGGAATATGGTGTTTACTAAGAGATATGAAAATCAACGATTGTTTTTTACGTAGTTTCATATTTTAAAACCACTCCAAAACATTATGCTTACAATATACATATTTAAAATAATATTAAATTCGATACAACGGATATAATATATGAAAGAATGTCTATAAATACTTAAGCATGTTACCTATGTATATTTTTTACCTAAAATTGGAAATTCTTGTTAGTCGCGAACAAATAAAGTACAAGACACCGATATGTTCATCAACGAGCTTGGAATTCTCCTTGGTCCATTAGCCAGATATTTTAATTGTTTGTTGGCGTCCCTTCTGAAAGTTTGCAGCTGGGCGCCTACCGCATCATCGTGCTATTTCGAGACAAATTACTTTTCAGTTGATGACTTTCTTAAGCGTTCAAACTTTATACTTGGTTATTCCATTAACAATATTTATTTTAGCGCTTTTCATAATTTACGCACTTGCTCTTTCGCTTTATGCATTAATTTGATTAATTCTTGTTTATTTTGGAACGACTCGCTTACGATCGATATTAATTAATAGTAAGGTTAGAAAAACAAAAATATTTGGCACCATTATAATGTTAAATACTTTATCTTCGTTTAGCCCTGGGCACCTTACAGTGATATGTGTAACTCGGGTAATACACAGTCTGGTAATACGCACGTTTATCTGTGGAGGTATTAACTTACTAATTTTCATCCAAATTCGTCTTTTAGCATGACCAATATACAAAACTTGCTTTATAATAGTAATCCAATAGAAATAAAAATTTTGACCTGTGTACTTCAGGTAATCACAGCTTGGTAACACGTTTATCTGTGTAGATACCTATTAATTTTCATCCAAATGCCTTTAGTTAGTCTTTAGTGTGACTCATATACAAAACTTGCTTTATAATAGTAATTTAATAAAAATATAAATTTATTTATTCAGAGCTGCTAAGCTATATTTTAAAGAATAACTAAAGGATCCCAATATCGGGGTAATAATTCATGTCTAATCAGACGATACTCAAAGTTTCACAATGTTTCTCGGCACCCTAGATTTCACTATCATGCCATACATCATATTGAAATGATAATTCAATAACGACTCGCGTTGGGTCCAGATAAAAGAATATAATCCAAATGGGCATAAAATTATTTCTCCATAGCACGCCTGGGACAGTTTATTTGAGTTAAATAATTTATGCCTTCATAGATAAGTTAGTATGGAGATTAGGTGGGAATCTAATATAGGGAATTTATGTGCGGTTCTTATCTCGTTGACTAGGCGCGTGTCTATTTATTGAATAAAACTATTCAAATGTTATTAAGAAACATTAGAAAGTTTCAATTGAAATGCCCTGAATGGCCTTTAACTAAACATTAAAAAAGCTATTAAGCTTAATTATGAACGGTTATAAATATTTTGTGGTTATGAATTAAAATCATATTATCTCATTACGGGTTATATGGGCGGTATGAATATTTGATTGCAATGTTATTACTTTTGTAGCACGTGTAATAACTATATCTACATTCAGATACAGAGGCCAAATTTATAGTTTTTAAAATTTGTGTCTGTCTGTCTCTCTGTCTGTCTGTCTGTCTGTCTGCCTGTAACCGCATCACGAGAAAACCACTGGACAGATTTTGATAAAATTTGGCATGATGAGAGCTGGTTATCTGGGTCAACATATAGGATACTTTTTACTGCGGGAAAGTATCTCATGTCTGAGATATTTATACTAAACGTTAAAACGTGACTAGGGACGAACCCGAGCGGATCGAAAGTGAGTCGCTAGTTTTATATATAAATCTTACAATTAAAGCTTTGTTTTAAAAATAGACCTAAAAACTCTCTACAGTATTAGTAAAGTACAATAAGTATTGGCTGTTTAAACAAATAAGTACTAAAGGCTACGAATATGATTTTTATTAGTATTTATTTATTACATTCACAATGTGGCTTACATATAATAACTTCAGTTTGATAGTTGATTTCCTTTTACATATTTTTAGAGTATATAAAAATACAATTATATAGTGAATACAATGTATATCTACTATTCAGACAACGGCACTCACTAGGTCACCATGTGTTGGCGACCCATGACACATATACAAAACATACAGACTTACAACTAGACCCGATAAGTACTGATATGACTCACAAAAATTTTTCCCCCAAGCGGGTCTCTTACTTGCAATAATCATATAAATAACTAATGAGTCTACTATATCAGGTGGAATCTATACAAATAAATAAAGTTGAAGTGTCTGTTTGTAATGTCAAAATACAACTTTTTACTAAATTCATATGAAAGTATATACGAAACTTATAAGAAAAAAAAGAAATTTTTATTTGTCTATTTGTTCTGGCTAAT
This sequence comes from Fabriciana adippe, assembly GCA_905404265.1. NCBI lineage: Eukaryota > Metazoa > Arthropoda > Insecta > Lepidoptera > Nymphalidae > Fabriciana > Fabriciana adippe. Next base: position 4,659,001 of record FR989993.1, read on the forward strand.
CTCAGAAACGGCTGGCCTGTTTTTGATGGGACTTTCACTGGCAGCTGACTACTTTTATTTTAGAAAAAGAATTAGGGTCCCGCGCAAAAAATTAAAACCTATGAAATTGTGAACAAAATCGCACCTAGGGAGTTAGGGACGCACTCGAGCGAAGCCAGGGTAAGTCGCTAGTTTCAAATATCTAAAATAACCTAAAATCATTCAAATTAAAACATGCGAAATTGCATTTTGTGTAAATAAAACTCAGGCAGTACATTATGGTGCTTCTGTCCAGTATTTAGTTACAAAATACACACCGGCCAAGTTGCTTCTCGGTTTACGCTTAAGTGACTTGTCGACCACCGGAATATTCCATTAAATTATTTTCCTTGCAATCCGTCTTATGTAAGTAAATAGCCGAGGGAGAGATATTTTTCTACAAATTCCTTTATATAGATTATTGATTTTGTGGAAATAAAAAGGATATATGAGAATTTTTACTAAAAAAATGCTAAATTGTTGATTAAAAATTTGTTTAAACTTATTTATGCATAGTAATATTATAAAGAAAAAAGATGTTTTTTGTTTGTTTGATTGTACCTAATAGGCTCCGTAACTACTGAACCGATTTAGATTAAATTTAATAAGAAGATAGTTTGAGGCCCTAGGAAGGACATAGGATAGTATTTATCCCGCAAATCATATCTTAAGGGGTTCAAAATGGGGATGAATGTTTATATGGGGAAGCAACCTAGAGACGAACCCGAGCGAGCCGAGGGTGAGTCACTAGTCTGACTATAAAAGTTTTATAATCGCACAAATCCTGTAAGCTTAAGAAAATGTAAGAATTTTGAATTAATGTCATTTAATGCTTTTCTGCCAATCATACACATTTCTTTGCGCATCATCATCAAATAATTGTTATTAAATTTTATTAGCACCTTTATAATATTTCTTATTAAACAAAAATCACACCATACAATCATGCTTACAATTAGGGAAGCTAGAGTAGTAGTATTGGTAGAGCTTTCAACAAACAATTTTTTATTTCGGAAATTATAATATTGAATAAAAAAAATTGATTTCATTTTGAATCTTTCTCCTTATTGATATTTCCTGTTATTAAAAAACCAATCCTTGAAAGAGAAAAAGAATAATTTATTTATTTTTCCAACTGATCACAGTACACTGAAATAGGTTAACGACCCATACATCTAACAAATATCATGCTGAGAAAATAAGTAGCACTCTAACTAATACAGGCTATAAATAGAGATGACAATGCTGTGACATAGATCGTATAATTAAGGACGAAAGCGTTTTATCCATGTTTTAGTTATAGGTTTATGAATACCCTTTTATATTTATTTGTTACTAGCGACTCAACCACGCTTCGCTTCGGGTTCGTCCCTAGACAGAAATAAATCTATCCCACGGGAACCGTATATTTTTTCGGGATGATATATAGCCTTCCTCAGTTAACGGGCTATCCAATACAAAAAGAATTTTTCAAATGGGATTAGTAGTTCCTGAGATTAGCGCGTTCAACCAAACAAACAAACAAACTCTTCAGTTTTATAATATTAGTATAGATTAGTGACTTACTCTCGCTGAAGGACATTTTTAGGATAGGAACGTTTGCGGACGTATGGAGAACAATTCACTAAAATTTTATCATAATCGGATGAATGGTTTAGGAACGCATACAGGACAAACATACAAAGGAAAATTCATTTTCATTTATATTTATTTGAGATTTAATACTCCTTGGAATCTTAATTAAACATCAAACGCAATAAAATAACAGAACGTTCGTATTACGTTTATTCGTAGAAAAATTGATCAGTCTGTCTGTCTTTTTGTCTCAATAATGTAATTTCATAATCAACATAAATCATATTCATTCAATTTATTCATACAGACGCTTTAAATGTTTAATAATAAAAATCTATACATATAATAAAATTTTAACTGAGTCGAATCTATACATTAAATATTTTTTTTGAAAAATCTTATTGAAATAGTCAATATTATCGATACAGAGGCCGAATCTATAGTTTTTTAGAATTTTTGTCCGTCTGTCCGTTGATGAAATTTAGTACGATGATAGCTGATTATTCAGGTCAACATATAGGATACTTTTTACTGCGTGAAAAAATCTCATCTCTGAGAAATATATACTAAACGTTAAAACGTAAGTAGGGACCAACACGAGAAAAGCGAGGGTGAGTCCCTAGCAAATTTATAACATTTTACTATACACTAAAAATTCTAGTCTTATTTTATAGAAAATTCAAACGACGGCAATAATTACTGTCGACAGGGTAAAACAAAATAGATGAGACATCCGATAGATCTAAGATAATTCATACTTCATGAAGGAACACGGAGATAATCGGTTCATTAAGCGCGCCAACTATAGTTAATTGTTCTAATGGCCACTAGTTAGATAGCAATAGAAGGCAGCTTGATCATTGTGAATAAAATTGTTTATTTCCACTATTATGGTCAGCCATTATTTATTGCTTGGCTTTATCTTAGTTACTTAAGTTACGAAAATTTAAATAACGCTATATTACACATTCCTAATATCTAGGTGAGTTTCTCTAACGTACTTGTATATGAATTGATTTGATATGTTTTCCATAATTATTAATAAAACTGAAACTTTAAGCAATCGACCACTGATTATGTATAAGCTTTTTTAATTACATTTGGTAGAAAGTACTTTTGTAGCCGCTATATGTGGCTCCGCTCACGTGTTACGGGGATAAAGAAATAGCCTTATTTAAACTATAAAACTATCACTTCCAAAGAAATTTTCAAATCGTCAAAGAAACAATCAAAATGGGTTACATGTTTAAGAGATCAAAAATTAGAACAGAAGGATAAACGATTTTTTTAGTACTTACTTTGGCTTTACTCAAGCCAATAGAGCATAATATAAATAATAAGCTACTTTTAAGCTACATAAAGATATTTTAATTTTACTTATTATAAAACCTATTATGCATGTATTTTTTCATTTATTTTTATCAAGGTATCTCTATTTATAGTCGTTAGTATGTCAGATATCTATTAGGCCGTTATTTTTGACGTCCATTCCGGAAATCTTAGATCATGATGAAAACGGTCTGTAAGTGCACTTGCGATATCTAGGCCATACTCTGAGTAGTTTGATTATACGATTGTTTCTAATTGTATAGGTTAAGAAATTATAGTCTTACTATTTGTTTCAAGCTTATGTATAAAATACCTAGCATTGTAAATACAATGCTAGGTATTTTATACATAAGTGATTGTTAAAAGCAGCTTTAATATTTATGTTTTAATCTTGTTCCCTATGACCTACCAAATTCTATGTAAAATGTGTTCAAATTTCTTTTATATTTTGTATTGCCATACATAAAATATATGACATACGAATAAATACATCTGTTTGTATTCTTATGTAATATCTGGCTCGTATTGTATTGTATTCAGTCCTTTTTAACGTCCCACTGCTAAGCACGGGTCTCCTTTCAATACGAGGAGGATGGGACCATAGTCCACCACGTTGGCCAAGTGCAGGTTAGCGGACTGCAAATGTCTCTCGAAAACTTGCTAGGTTCTCTCAGACATGCAGGTTTCCTCACGATAATTTCGTTCACCGTTAGACAAGTGGTAATCATGTTGGAAATGATTCGCACATAAAAATATGTGAGGTACGAGACTCGGGATTTGAACCCGTTCAGTCTTACCCAAGCGAGCGCGTTACCACTGGGCTATCAGTGCCTTTTCTCTGGCTGATAATATTATTTGATCGTGGTGTAAATGGCCACACAGTAAATATGTTAGTAGAGTAATCATTGCATAGCAGAGACAATTTTAGATTAGATATAGAGAATTTAGTGACTTGCATTAATAATTATGGGAAAATTTACTTTTAAATGTTATGTATCTACAACTTTGTAGGCCGCGTCGAGAAAGTCTAAAAAACTATAAATAAGATAAGATATAAAAATATATTGAAACATTTGAAAGAGACGTAAAAAATTAACATAAAGCTTTATATTATGAAATATTAAAAAAAACCTCTTCATTTTCTATAATGTTATTCAATCTCGCCGGGAATGATGAAGCAAAATTCTATAAAAACATATTTGCGTAAAGCGTCCATAAGCAAATGGTGAAGCACGATCAAATTATGCGACTCAGTTGCAAGTAATAGCAGAGCCTGTAATCCCGTCTCATTACAACGGCCAAGAATCCTGGAGACATTTTTTCAATTATCTTACCGCCACTGCAAATGCAATCATATTTTCTTTTATTCACACCGACCATGTAATTTAGATATTTATTCGCTTTATTTCACTGCGTCTTGGGTTGCGCATGACCTGAATAAATCACTGTTGTAAACCAAATTGCATTTGTAATGGATGCGTGCGTATGCGCCTAGTATTATAACGTTTATGGCATATTACATGTTGGAGATTTTTGATGACAGGATTTTGTGTTTTAATATTATATTTCTTTTGTTAAAAGAGTTTTATATTGTGGAACGTTTTTCAAAGACATTTTGAAAGATCTATTTGTATGGTGATTATGTCTGTACTATATAGTGTGTACTACTAGCATAATATTTATTTGGACTTAACTGCCTCGGTGGTGTAGTGGCTAGCACGTACGGCTGTACATCCGGAGGTCCTGGGTTCGAATCCCGGGTTGGGCCAAGTTTAGTTATTGAGTCTTTCTCTTCAGTAACAGCCCGGAGTTGGGAAGTTTGCTGTATTTCATCCTCGTAGTTTGAAGAGCACGTAAAGCCCCGACGGCCTTACGTGCTCTTCGAGGCCTTAACTCTTACCGGTCATGTCGAGTAGTCGTCCCACCGGAGAATGAGAGTGACAGGAATAAAAAGTGCATTTGTGCCTGCGCATACAGTTGTGCACTATAATATATCTCAATCTCAATGAGATTGGCCGTCGTGGCCGAAAACCGGTCAGGAGAACTTATTATTTTATTTATTTGGACTAAAATAGCTGTTTTAGGAAACTTTTTATACGAAAATTGCTAGGAGCTTTATCAAAATCTGCCCGCTACCACCGATATAAATGAAGATTTTTGAAGCTAACTTTGAAATTGTATCATTACAACTAGAGCTTAGGCAAAAATCATTTTAACAGAGCAAATTATGATGGTTAATAAGAATATATGTAAGTACTCTGCTTAAATGTATATTTAGTAAGCTATCATAACATATACTCGTACATTATTCCATTGGGTGAAAAATTATCAAACCAACAAACACATTATATTCGATTTTTTGCATATTATTCGTGAGTAGTATTAGGTTTTATACCTAAGAATTACGGCTGGCTATAAATTGTAATTAATGTTTTACAGCGAGCTTTATTATCGTGAAGACTTAGCTGAATTATGGCCCGAGACGTGAAAGAGAAATTCTTGACATGTTAAGGCTACGCAAATGTAGGATCTACTATGATTAATAGTATGGGGTAGTTTTTTCACCCCCACACACCGATGGATTACCGTTTTATGGTGGTCTCAGAAAATAAAGAAAACATATGTTAAATTATACAAATATTCATATTAAGTAATAAGTAATTTGTCTTGCCTTTTCCGAATTGTATTTTTTTTTATTTTTACCCCAAAAAAAATATTATCTATTCAAACTTTACAGTAATCTCAAGTAATTTATTGTTAGCAGTTTAATTTGTCATTTTAGGAGAAGGGTTATCAAAATTTTAGTTTTTTAGGTTTCTATTCAGCCTGAATGGACAGTCAGTATTTACTAAGTTTAGGTACATATATAGAAGATACAGGAATTAGAGTCGGTTAAATAAACTGAGACTTGTTGTTGTTGTTGACTTCACAGGTACTGTCTATTATGCAGCATCAGTTTAATTATAGGGTAATCAGCGAAACCCATAGAAATAAAATGTATTTTTGGACTAATACCTAATAACTTAGCTTATTTCAAGCTTTCAACGTAAATAATATATATTGAAAGCTTAAAATAAATAACTTAATATAAAATACTTCTAAACTCCTTCAACACTTAAATGGTTCTATAAATAAATATAACTCTCCCACAGTTACCGCAAGACCTAATAAAATAATTAGGTCACCTAGATTGAAATCGTTACTACTAACAATTAAGTGACATAAACGTTAGTGCACATGTAATTTACTACATACAAGGCAAACAGATGACTAGCAGATGTTATAGCAAATAAGTATAAGCAACGTCCCCCTGATACTTTAGCACTGTAAATACTATACCAAGGACCGTGGATTTTATTAAATCTTATACGTATAAATATTTATTTAGGCTAAACCTTAAAAATTATATAGAAATAAATAGAAATGAATGTTGGTAAGCGCATAACTCAAGAATGGCTGGACCAATTCGGCTAATTTATTTTTTTGTATGTTTCTTAAGGTCCACGAAAGAATTTAATACTTAAAAAAAAACTATATCCATGTTACTATATCCAAGCTAGAGACAAACCCGAGCGAAGCGAGGGTGAGTCGCTAGTATAGAAATAAAGAAATTTCATTTAATTTGAAATTATTGTATTTCTTTAATTTCAATGAAAGCAGTGGTAGTTTAATGGTAATGTGTTCGCTTAGGAAGTTGAATTACTTGAACTGGGTTTAAATCCCAGGTCGCGCACTTTCTACGTTCTTTATATTTTTTCTTCCTACAATTGAACAATGTATGTAGGGTTGAGCAATGATAAACAATGATTAACCCTAACTCCTCGCGGACCGCGAGCACACCGGTGTGCTAGATAACAATTGAATTCTCGGAAATTCGCACGGATTTCTTAGAATTTGTCCGGGAGGGACTAATGGCACTGCTTTTTAATAACTTAAAATCAAATATTAAAGATGATGTTGATAATAATAAAATCATTAAAAATCATTTAAATGACAACATAATTGCTGATTGTATTTCTATATATATATATATATATATATATATATATATATACTTCAAATGTGATACAGAAAAAAAAACATAGTTCACAAAGCTGGACTCATCTCTAAAAGAGATCTCTTCCAGTCAACCCCTGGATGTGGAAGAAGATGTCAGCGGGCAATATAGTGCAAAAAATATATTATATATATATAGACAAACAAATAAAAAATAACGGTTGAAGGATATGCGACACAAAACTATCATATTTTAGTGACAAAGCATAATTGATAGGTGTTATATCAGTTTAAAACACGTTTCGCAGTTACTTTTATATAAATCTTAGAGCGAAGATAGTGAGTCTAAGGAAATTGGCAATTTATACGCTAAGATAGTTACAATAAATTAGACAAATTCCCCATACTTGTCCCCGCCCACGCATGTAAAATCAAAAAGCTTTTGAGTTTTAATATAAAGCATACTTTATATTAAAACTCACAGTCTTAAAAGCTCCTATATTTATTAGGGTTATTTTTCTATATCTTTTTTTTACCCTTTGGTGTTAAAATAAAAATGTCTTAAATACATCCCTAAGATGTAAACGGAACATTTTTTTTATTCTGGATGTACAGATTGTGATGCATTTTGATTTGATATTGAGTCAGTTTATTTTTTACACATTTTTTTTTGACGAAAATAAATCTATCCCACGGGAACCGTAATTTTTCCGGGATAGAAAATAACCATCCATCCACCCATCCTCACAAACTTTTACATTTATAATGAATAGTATGGATATATTCTTTGTAAATTATGTGTATAGAATACGATAAAAATCTGGATGGCATGAAGTACTTATGCTTAAGGTTACAGATTCCATTCCTGCTCGCGACAAACATATTGACCATGACGATATTATTTGTTTCGTATTTCACTATTGATATGTTAGAAGGAAAAAGGAGCATTAGAAATAAAATTACAGAAAAAAATATTTTTATACAAAATATGAAATACTTATTACTTTGTAAGCATAAATAGCTTTGTACAGTTAGGAAAGACTTTATATTTTATCCTCTTGAGAAATCAAACTAGTAACGTAGGGTATCTATACAAAATAATTAAATTAAAATATCAAAATTCATAACGAGTCTATTTAAAATGAATATTATTAATCTATAGAAAAAGCTCTATACATTTTTCGGAAAGCTCTTCAAGCTTAAAATACAAACTGTTAATTTGAAGTTAAAAGTATAAGACACTATACTTAAGTCTCTTTTAATCAGGTTGCTTAATAAAAAAAAAATTGTGCGTAAAAACAAAAATGGAGTGACTTTGTCAAGTTTCAATCAAAATTGTAGATTATTTAAATAAAACTAGTATTTTAAAAAGCTTATGTAATATAATAAATTTTTATGGATGTCGTAAATGTACCCACTTTTTAATTTATTGAAATATGACTCTATTAATTCGAGTTCTTTAAATTATAATAATCAGTGTAAAATAAAACAGTTATAATACGCAAATATATTACTAGATACACTAATCTATACAGATAAATAAAATTTAAGTGTCTGTTTGTAGTGTCAAAATAACAGTACTTTATTGGTAAAAAATTATATACATTTATATGCGTATGAAATTATATACGATATTTGTGAGAAAAAGACAATTTTAAAACTTTTGTCTGTGTGTCTGTTTGTTCAGGATAACCTCCGAAACGGTTGGACTGATTTAGACGGGACTTTAACTGGCAGATAGCTGATGTTATAAGGAGTAACTTAGGCTACTTTTATTTTAGAAAACGAATTAGAATTCTCATAAAAAAAAATTAAAACGTACCTAGGGACGCACCCGAGTGAAGCGAGGGTAAGTCGCTATTTTATAATAAAAATTTGCAGTCGGATAGCGTTTATTAAGATAATAATAGCTTGGAGTACAGTAGACTTTTAGTAAGTTCGTTGACTTAACATTCATTAGCATAAAGCCTTTCGATATTGACTGTGCTTCGCGATAAAACAGATGCCTGAGAACACTTTATTTGGAATTATGTGTTTTCCATTTGAGAACAATGTACTTAATGACCATAAACACTTAATTAAATTGTAAACATTTCTATATTTTATTTATATAGCATTAATAAATTTAATTCACGATATTTCAATTAAGATAAAACTATCCACGCCTCAATTTGGTTATTTAATGTTTTAGTGGTCTAATATTTAAATTTTGATAATCTAATCAACATCCATATATCAGATTGGCCGCGTTGAAAGTCAAGGCTTCGATGCTCAAGTCGTGCAAATATCTGTATGCTATGGATATCCTACTAATATTATAAATGCGAAAGTTTGTGAGGATGTATGGATGTCTGGATGTATAGACGTATGTTTGTTTGTTACTCTTTCACGCAAAAATTACTGAATTGATTTTAATGAAACTTTAAAATAATATAGCTCATATATCAGAATAACACATAGGCTACTTTTATCCCGCAAAAATGTACGGTTCCCGTGAGATAGATTTATTTTAGTTTTTCTTAGTTATTAATATAAAACGCAATAAAAATAACATGAAAATATATAGAGAAATGTTTCACTGGCGTATTTACGCTAGCTTTATTCGCTATAGAAAAGTCAAAGGATTCTAGCATTGACCTTATTTCAAACGCACGAAGTAAACGTAAAGTTGTAAGGAACCGGATATTAACTTTAACTGCCCGTAGTCTTATATGATCGCTGTAAAGATTGTAGTACCTATAACGTATTGTTACGACCATTGTGAAATATGATTTTAATTTATGCATATTTATTACAGTTGCCTATCAGATCTAATATTGAGCAAAGCTTACGTTATGGAATGCATTGAAAAAATAATTTATTCCTTACGAAGCATAAATCGAACTTTTACGGTTTTTGAAGAAAATTACGCTTTCTTTGTCTAATAATGATGAATATTAATAAGTATATTATTAATTTGAAGGTACTATATTAATTGGCCAAAAAGTTATGTTGATCCGGCATTGCATAAAAGAAGGACAAATCACATATTTCATATCCTTGGAGGAAGATTAGAGATTACCTAATGTCATGGCTACAAACTTTATACCATTAAGCTCCGCAAGCGCCGAAGGCAAAAACTAATATAGAATAAGTAAGGATAACACTGTATACTGTATAGTATGAGCAAAACTTACATTTATACCAATGATTTCTGAATTTTTCCATACGAGAAACTTTAAATATAATTTTATTAACCGTGGGTTCCAGCCTTTTTTACAACGCATCTGTTCAAAAGCGTTACAAAGTTTTTAAATAATTTGGTTTGCTAATAGCCGCTCGTTTATTACCATTATAAATACTATGCGTGTATTTAATTGGGTTTGCGCCCAAAATCCTATTTACTTTAGCATTATGTTAAGAGGATTACGTGGAAATTTATGGGGAGTAATGGTTCCGTTCTTTATTATTTCGTAATGTCATAATTTTTACTTTGCGGGAAAAAGCGTTACGTAAATTACTTTTTTTTAATTTGTAGGGGATATATAGTATAAATAATTGTTGGGACATTAACACACAGCACCATCTAGTTCCATGGTAAGCTACGAGGCTTGTGTTATGGATACCAGATAGTTGATACACTCCACGTATATATTATCTTTAAATACATACATAGTATAAATATAAATAATATGTTAAATAAATAAACTTAAAAATGTCTTTATAAACTGAATGCTTGTTTGTTTCGTGGCCGTGCGTGGCGCTCATGTTCTCTTTTATGTCATCGGTAAAGAAGTAATGTTGTGTTCCGTATGCAAAATAAATAATTATCAGAAACATCAGAAGTCTTACTTAATTCCATTGAAATATAGTAATAATACAATATAATAAGTATGTATTTAAAGTTATATAGTTTTAATTATAACCATCCTCGTCCATTGAAAATGACATTAATAAAAAATATTAAACAATCTATAGGCGTTTGACATATTAGAACTAATAATAAATTAGTAATATTTTTTCAGTGTACTCTCTACTCCTTTCACTCTCTCTATGGGGCGATAATTCGACACCGGTGAGAGATCAATCGCAGGACCGACGGCTTTACGTACTCATAAAATTATTATATACATATAAATCACCATACAAATAACTTAATAATAATGGAGATTTAAGCATTTAAAAAACCTGATTAGTTTTCTTTATTATTTACAGCCCTCTAAAGGTAGAGACGGAATTTTAAAAAGAATATTGTTGACATAATATATGAATCTGTAAAGCGAAAGTTGTCAATCAACTTTAAAAGTTAAAAATAATAATATATTGTTATTTATGGTAATGTTAAAATATTATTCGACGTTTATGTACTTTAGTAACAATATGTTCTATCTTCACTTTGATAAATTTTTATTCAAAGTCATTGAATATTCTTTAACAATCGTCTAACTTCGTCATTTCGTATCGAATAAATCTAACAGTGGAGTAAGGGCGGGGCCACAGAAGTTGTGATCAAATGACATTTAGCAGTTGGCTAATTAATTATTAAATATTATAAGCAAACATTAGACTCAAATGTTATGTACATGTACCAAAATAGATATTTGTTTATTCACGCATATTTCACATTGGATAAAATTAAGTAATAAAAATCGTAGTTATATAATAATTTTATAGGTACCTACCAAAAAAAAAGATAAATAAACTGTCGTACATAGGTATAGCAAATAAAATAAGAATAATCGAATACATCAATGTAACTTAATAAGGAATAGTTATCTGTTGACTAACACGTTCGTTGATTTATATGTCAGTATCTGGGCGACCGAACTTCGCTCGGAGATTTTGGCCTAGAGTACAATTTTCTTTTTAATTTGGCTTAATAACAAAAAAAAAAAAACTAAAAATTTGAATAAATACAAAAAAAAAATACAAAAGTAAAAACTTTGTATCCGACCGGGATTCGAAGCCGGACACCTATGATAGTCAATCTTGCGCCTTGGCCGCTTGACCACGATATTTTTCGTGGAATAATGCGAAAGAAACCGCATTAAAACTCGAAAACACGCGTTTTCCCAGACATAAGACTAATCTAGATCGATTTTTCGGCCCCGAAAACTCCCACATACCAAATTTCAGCGAAATCGTTAGAGCTGTTTCCGAGATCACCGATATAAATAAATAAATATACAAGAATTGCTCGTTTAAAGGATTAGATAGATATATATATATGTATATACATACGTGGAATTTTTAGAGATTCCTAATACACAACATTTGAACCAGAATTGCTTCTTTCATATATTATTTGTATTTGCTTAATTAATAATTAGACGATAATTTGCAGAAATTTTAAATTCGTGTAGCAGTATATAAACGCTAAAAACGTAAATAGCCTAAACTTTATAATAAAAATATGTGCAAACTATTTGGTAATAATATTAAGTGCTCTATCAGTTTTCTAGTAAATGAACGTCAAATACACCCTAAGAAATTTTAATGATTCCACATCGCCCATCGCGATGGAAAAAATTAAAAAGAATGACTAGGAAACGGCGCTCGTTTTGCCTTTTAATTTTCCGTTCGCCAGCAGGGCCTTTTCGTTCAGCACACAATTGTATACTACACCGCCATATACCTATTTACATAAACAAATTCATTGCACTTCGTCTGTAATTTGTAAATTCAATGCGCTCTAATATACTTCTTTAAAATGTTTAAAATATTCCATCAATACGTACTATGACATTGTTATATTACGTATAAGAAAGAACATACTTGTATTAAAGATACTAGCAGACCCGCGGCTTCGCCCGCGTTCTATCTACAAAAAAAACTCTTTGGCTTTATGCTATACTATGTACTATATACCTATTTATATAATATATAGTTTTACAATAATGTATGGAAGTCTGCCCGATTTGTTGACGTTTATGATTACTGCTCCACTCCATTCGGTAGTAGCATGATGATATATAGCCTATCGCCTTCTAATATACTAATGTAAATGGGCTATCTAATGTAAAAAAAAATTTCAAATCAGATTAGTTGTTCCTGAGACTAGTGCGTTCGAACAAACAAACAAACTCTGCCTCTTTATAATATTAGTACAATTGTGAGGTGAAAACTAAATATAGTATGAATAAAGTAACCATTCAGCATATAAAACGATACTGACCATCCTTCATTTTATGCCTGTATGGTAATGGTATTTTAAGTGTCCAACTTAACCAATGTTAGCTGTATTTGGTAAGTAAAAATATTGATCACTAGCGAATAGCGGTTGATTCCCCATACAAACTTTCATCTCCAATTTCACCCCCTTGAGGAATGATTTCTGGAATTAAAAAGGATCCTTCCCAGGGTCTCAAACTATCTTTTTACCAAATTTCATCTAAATAGGTTCAGTAGTTTTTGAGTTTATTCGTTACAAACATACAATAATAATAATCTCTCCTCTTTGTAATAGTAAGGTTCTCATAATGGCATCAAACCCACTACCACAAACAAATCAACTACGTGCCAAATCATTAAATATACACACCTTCATTAGCCAAAAACATTATCTTAATCCATTACTAAAAGAACTTGGAAACATAAACCGTGTTCCGAATTCAAAGTAACTAAGCCCGAAGATTCCGAAAGCGAAAACATATAAAGGCATGGATTTAAGGACGAATGTTCGTGTAATGAGATTCCTCAGATGTTATCTCGCTTGACAACGAATCCCTTATTTGTGGTCAGTCAATCTCGCGAAGATCTTCCGAATTCAATTTGCTAAGACAAAAATTATGTCTCCATAATCTACTTCTGAAATTATAAAGCGAGTCCACTCTGCCCTATTATTTCGAAATTTAAAGTCAGATTATTATGATTGCATATTATAAAAATAATTTCATTTTTAGCTTTCTCTCAGCACTAATATTAGCTGCGGTAAATCAGCAGTTATTCTTTTATAATTGGTTTATTTTCATAGTGGTTTTTTATTGTATTTCTTTTCGCGTTTTAGTAAGGGTTTTTTTTTATTTTAATTTTGCTTCTGTCTATTTGACAGACTTAAAATAAGGGAGCATTCATTTCAATTAGCCTTCGCTTAGTGGTAAAAAGTCCACTATAATAATAATTGAAAAAACAAAGTAGAAAAGGTATTATCGAATTGTTTCAATTTGCCTATTTATATATTATAGACTAGCGACTCACCCTCGCTTCGCTTCCGGCGTCCCTAAACAAAAACAAATCTATCCCACGAGAACCGTAAATTTTTCCGGGATGATATATAGCCCATAGCCTTCCTCACTTAACGGGCTATCTAATGTAAAAAGAATTTTTCAAATCGGATTAGTAGTTCCTGAGATTAGCGCGTTCAACCAAACAAACAAAGAAACTCTTCAGCTTTATAATATTATTATAGATTTATAAAGCGATCTCCACAGTCATCTTTGATGAAAAACGAATCTATTTTAAGTTATTTTACTTGAGTAAACTTATTTTTAGCTAGATTTCGGTGTAAATTTGAATAAACCATATGAAAATTTTATTCTATATGTATTCCATAAAATAATAAATCAGATAATAGACACTAATAAAATTAGCAAAACAATATGAATCATTGATAGAATATTAAGTCGAAAATTTAATTCAAACACCGAAATGCCTCAAGTCATTTACACCCACGTAATTTTTTCTCCTAAATAACTTTATAGGTACATAGTGACCAATCCGGCTACAGTTTTGAGTGTCGACAAGTCTAATATCCAATTAATATGCCGTTTTATTCGAAACCTCTCTAATTTATTGTGTACTATACAGGTATATATTCTCATTAGCTAGACACTTACGCCTATTATAAGCCATGAGATCATTAGACTCATCTGATATATAGCGATAGGTCTCAATCGAATTGAGATATTAATTGTATCTCAGAATGTTTGTGCTACTGGTGATAGTGTTATCGATACATACTTTTTAAAATACGACAAGTGATAAAAGGTTATCAGTGTCAGTATGGAAGCGACTTTCGTTTTTTTTTAATTTAAATATATTAAACATAAACTTATTTTAGGACCTTTAAATAATCTAATTAATAAGTAAATCCTTGATTGACTCCTTGATATATAAAACAAAGTCGTGTTAGTTACACCATTTATAACTCAAGTACGTCTGGACCAATTTTTTAAATATTTGATTTTTTGGATTTCTCTTAGTCCGGAATAGGATAATAAGTATTAAAACATCAGATAAATTAAAAAGATATATATTGAAATTTATACAGCTAACGCTGCCAAATAACTATTTTAAATATCTATTTAAAACGTACCCGAGCGAAGCGAGGGTGAGTCGCTAGTTTCATATATTTTAATGTTACTTTGAAATAAATGACTAAGAATCAAATGAATCATGTTAATAATTTATTTTACTCTACACTCACTACACTCATATTTTATTCTCATAAGTCATCTAGATAGTTTTCCACGTGGTTCCGCTCGTAGGAAGGGTAAGCGGACATAGTTTTACATTTAAAATATTAGTATGGAAAAGACATATGCATTTTTCGAGCTTTGTTTTGTCTTATTACACCAAATTTTATAAATGGTAGGTTTTCAAGGTAAAAGTTCGCTATAAAAATCCATAACTTGATGCCTTGGGTGGACGAGTTTTAAAATTCGAGTTACAATTTTATAACTAAATGATGGAACCCCAAACCAGATTGTTTAGTATTAAGGTAGAATAAGTATACTCTACCTCCACACGATACAATTTACATATAAACGTTTCATATTAAGAAACCAACCAGAATTTAGCTTGTAGTTGATGGCGTTATTATTTGAAGACAGCATGTCAATCTCACGGACATTACCCGCGGGACGTAAAAGTAAAAAAAAGACAATTTAATTCCTAAAATATTGATGCTGTAAAAAGTAACATGTATAATTTATTCAAACTGTGACCGGGAGATGTTTGGAACGCTATCGAACCGATGTTTATGTTAATACACTCCGACTTATTGAGATGTTCGGTTGTTTACGTTACTTGTGCGGGTACAGTTTCCTACTACGTAATGTGTAGAAAAAATAATTCATTGCATTCTGATCCTTATATCTCCACGTTACAGATTAAATTAGCGTGAAAGGATTTCGTTAATTTCTTCTCACTAATAAATACGAAGCGGGTGTAATTGTATCTTAATTATTTTACTAGCGACGCATTTTACATAGATATATGGGAATGTTATATCTATGTATTCATATCAGTTTCTTTAACATGAAATTACAGCTGGCACCATTAATTTGCTATTGAGTTATTTAATAATGTATCATTTTCCGTATATCATTATTGACCGACTTAAAAAAGACAAGGATTGAACCACTAAATTGCTACGAGTAAGTGTGGACCGATTTATATATATATATATATATATATATATATATATATATATATATATATATATATTAATAATATATTATACCTTAAGTGTGGTTTTATATAAAGACAAAAAAAAATCATCCCTTAGCATAGAATTATTTTTAGTGATTTTGAAGTCCCTATAGGTAGGTACTTACTATATCTATATGTTATTAAATACTAAATACTTAATATATGTTTTTGCATGAGCATGATATATAATATGTTATGCTTGTGCAAAACCATCTATTAAAATAGATTATTACAGAATCAACCTACTGGTTGCACAATCGTGTTTACAAAACAACCTGTCGAAGTCCGGTCATTACGTTTGCAGGACAAGTCCCAAAATAAACAAAAGACGTCACGCACTCATACCTAACAAGGAGCTTCTGTTCAAAGCTTTTGTATAATGCGGCACGCTCTTCGTAGCGCTTTAAGCTTCACAATTGCTCACATTGTTTCCATTGGGACCTCATACAGTTCGTAGAAGGCAGTAAAAAGAAGTAAGCTTCCTTCCATTATAATAAATTCTTATAGCTTTTGTAAGTATGTCTTGTAAATTGACTCTTTTGTTCTGAATCTCTAGGGAATGCAATCTTAAACAGTAGCTAACTATACGCTTATTGTTTTTTGAATTATGTAGAAATTTGTGTGAAATATTCCCATTTTGCTTATTTAGTTTTGTTTCTATTGTATAGCAAGTGTCGTGTTGACGATTGCTGCTATTATACTCACATAATGTATTAGGGGTGTGACTAATTTAATTAGGTGACAAAATTCAACGATGGCACGTGAGCTTAAAACAAATATATATTTTTTAACAAATGCAACTGAATACAATTATCTGTAACGATATTTTGTCTTTTAACTAATAATATGTTTTAATAACTTAATTCCGAATTATAAACTTAGTAATTATTATGAAAATAAATAAATGATCTATACTAATATTATAAAGAGGAAAGATTTGTTTATTTGTTTGTTTGTACCGAATAGGCTCCGAAACTATTGAACCGATTTAGATAAAATTTGGTAAGAAGATAGTTTGATACCCTGGGAAGGACATAAACATATAGTTGTTATCCCGGAAATCACTCTTTAGGGGGGTGAAAATGGGGATGAAATTTTGTATGCGTAAGCAATCTAGGGACGAACCCGAGCAAAGCGAAGGTGAGTCGCTAGTAATTTTATAAAATGTTAGTAGGTAGGAACTAGATGTAATCTAAGATTAAATAATTTGAAAATCTTAAAGGTGATTAGGGTTTAACTTTTTTAGGACTTTTCAGCCACCCTTAACGCCTGTCAAGCTAATAGGATTAATTTTATATCATAGGAGTGGTATGCGTACACGAAGTACCCGAAAGATGCCGATCTTTTTGTATCTTTTTTGGAATATTTTATGTCAGATGACCTTATCGTAGGGTAATCTTTAAGACCACACATGACACACCCGTCTTTCAAATTAATCGAGGGTGCGGTCACAATTGAAATTTGAATACGGATAACACTTATACGTCACAACTCTCGGAATGCACCTACGCTTGATTTAAAAAATAAATATTTTTCATTTGAAAAGTATTAAAAAAGGTTTTATTAGTTTCCATTTTAAAATTGTTAATCAAAAATATAAAATTTGAATCGGTCTTTCTGTTAGAGTAAATTTTTATATTTGTAATAAGTTTTAAAGATCTGGCCAAAGACTTGAATATGTACATACTACATAATATAACATAATTAAATTTAATATAACTGTATCTAATGAAGCAATAATTCGTTTAATTTAAATTTTTGCTTCATCCTTATGAAATCAAAGTATAAAATATAAAAGTATCAATGAAACACCCTAAATCCAGTACTATGGTTACACTTTAAATAAAATAAAAGTTATAATTTAATTCGATGGCATTATATGACATGAATCATTTTGCTTTAATTAAAAGTTTCATCATTAAAATTATAATTGTGACAAACTTAATCAAAACAAAACTTTAAAGTAACATACAAAATTATTGTAGCATTAATCATCTTATATTATTATAATATTTTTAAATCATAGAAATTAACGTCAATTAGTCACGTAAGTTATATTTATAAAGTTTATAAAGTTCTTTTAATTAGACGTCAAGAAATGTAATTTAGTGGACATTTGCATTTACCTTTTGTCGAAAGAACACGATCCGACGCCGCCGTATTTATTACGTCACATCGACACTAGCCGGCGCGGGATATGTGGAGGTAGAGAGAAATAAAGATCCTAAAGGAAGTGCTTTAGTATAAAACATATTTGCAAATATGTAAGTAAATATTAAATTAAACTATCAACATAATATATATATATTTTAACATTATAATATTATGTATAATTATATATTTATATATTTTAAGACTATTTAGCCAATTTATTTTGATTTTTGGTTCTCGACGTTTTGAAAGGTGTACAACAACCATGGTCACGGGGAAGACCAAGACTTTAGATGTCTTAAAGGTTATTATATAGTTGTTACAAACAGTATTAGTAAAAATATTATATAATATATTCGGCGCGTGCGTCACTAGGAGTCTTTAAAATTATAGTCTATCTAAATTTCATTCAAATAAGCCATTTCAGCGTGGAGGAGTAACAATATACTTTCCACATTTTATAACTAATACTAGGTATAACGATTACTACTTTGTATCTCTTTCCAATAATTTATCCTGAAAATGTACAACTCCTAAAGTTTTAAAACCTAAAGTCCTAAACTTTTTGTATTATTTAATTCAATTTACTTACTAATAAAGAATTCTAAACTAAAAATAAAACAAAATAATATTTTTTTTTAAAGTAAATTCGCTTAAGAAAAATGCCGTATCCAGCAAAACTCTATGTCTAATTTATTTGATCTTGCCACAATTTACCGTCGCAATACTACGGTGGCTGAGAGCCTGTGATTAAACAATAAATCGTCTAGCTCCAGCCTTAAGAATGGCTAAGCATACTTTACCTTAGGGTCATTTCAACGACCTGTTATAACAAAGAATTCTCTTAAAATATAAGTCTATAAGTACTTCAATGAAGTTAATTAGATGTTATCAATTTATGTATTTCACCGTTTATATTTATTGAAGTGTATATCCGTTCTTTTGCAAAATTTAAAAGCTTTTATACAGAAATTATTGAAGTTATACTTCTTTTGGGACGTTTGTAAATAAATATAAGAGTAAAATTTTTACGATGCGCGCGCACACCGACAGCTAAAAAGCGACATGATGAAGTTAGCTGATAACAGCTGTTTGTTGCCATGGTAACCATTGTTATTGCCTGACAAATGATATATATTATTATATTCTTTCCTTAAATGATATTCTATAAATATATAATTTTTATATGCCTAATATGCCTTATTTAATTATTTTATTAATTTATCATTCCTTGTACAAATAGAGAGTTGTGACATACGGGATGAAATCTTTAGCTATTTTTGTTCTGTTACGCCAAAGTAATATAACTTTTTTCGTGCGTTTCTACACAAGTACACACACACGTTTTTTTTATTATTTCTTAAATAAGTCAAAATGAATAATATATTACCATCATTTAAGCTATCCTTCGCAGGCTTTACAAGGAGGCTTAAATACTCCGTTCTCTCATTTTCTAAGTGCAATCTATACTAATAAATAAAGCTGCAGAGTTTATTTATTGTTTTTGTCTACGAAAAGTAATTTTACAAAATTTAAAGTCGTGATTAGAGCCACGGAAGAACACTAGTATAATATAATATTAAAATTCGATCCTATATTGTGAAACATTTAATTTAAAGCTTAGGCTATTTCTAAAGACGGCACGTTGTTTTCAGTTCGTCACAATGTTACGGTTGATTATTTTGCCTATTGAACTTTTTGGTGAGTCAGTGTATGTAACAATGAAAACATCTAAATTAGAGAGAAGAATGATGTTCCGGGCTTTTCAAAGACTGTACAAAATAGAATGAACAATAGATATTATTCTTTAGGCATTCTGCTCATGTCACAGTATTTAACTCTAGAAAATTCAAGCCAATTCAATAATGTTTCTTTACTGTTTATATTAGTCTCTCATGGTGTTTTTTGTAAACTTAAAATGAAGTTTTTCAAAAAATTATGTGTGACATTAGATTTTTTTTGTTTTTTTTTCATATATAATATACATATAAAAATATATTATATGTATATAATAACATATAAAAGTCGTGTCAAGTAGTTTCGGATAGTAAAGACGGTAATAGACAGACACACACGAGATCTTTTAACGAATTTTTCCTTCCGAGATATGGAATCCTTGAAATTTTAAAAGGGGCATATTACCTATATATAAATAGACATACATAGTTCCCCATTTTATATTTCCTCTGCAAAAGATTACACTCAACAGCTATTCATAATTAATTAATGGCTGTGGACTGTATCGTGCATCGAGCGGATGCCCACATTCCATTGTCGTGTAACTTACGCACATCGTTCGTCAAGTTGACAAGCGTTAATCCAGTTTCCGGATGCCTACTAATGTTTGTCGATTGAAACTCGAAAATGAGTTTTTACTATATTGTATTTCAAAAATTATTTAGCTGTATTCTATATTAAATTAAGAGCTTGTATATAGTTGTTAAGTTGATAATTTTAATTAGCATTTTGTTTCTGACTCGATGGTCAACGATTCGATTTTTACTCGAGGTAAAAAAATTGCCATAAAAAACTATATTTTTCAATAATTATATTAAGTTTAATATTTTTTCGTATTTTATTCATTTATTGTCGTTTGCAATAGTAGGAGCTCTGAAATTATCCCCCCTAGTCTGAATCTCGATGACAAATCGTTGCGTAAATGATAGTGTGCGCTCGCTCGTATGGGGCTATGTTTTTGTTGTTTGATGTATGTCTGTTTCGCTAGCTATTGTTTGGTGGTGCGTTTTTGCGCAGCATCCCTGCTTCATTGACGTACTCAGGTGACGTACAAAATATTTTTTGTTTGATTTTTTACTTAAAACCTTAATATTGGCATGTTCAATCCATGTTCAATTTAGGGTGTGTGAACAAATTAAAACATTTGTTAAATTTATAGTTTCGTTACATACATTTAATGAATATTATTTAATACGCTAGTATATTTTAATCTTATTATAAAAATATAATCTGGAATTTTATAATCTGTTAAATAATCCAGAAAAGAGAAACCTACCGGGTGAATAAGTATTATACGTCTTAACGTGGACACTGTTAGATATTTCATAGTATTACCAACCACAGATCATATAATACTATACTGTGTTATTAAAAATGAAATAAAAGATAACTTATTTATTATTCTATTTATAGTATAAAATGATAAAAACACTTTAACTGTCGTCAGTTAAAGTTTAGGGTAACTAAAATATTATCGTTTTTCTTGTCTTTGTGAGAATTAACTGGAAAAGAAAGGATACAAACAAGTTTAAGACATTAAGCTTACAAACTAAAAAAGAAAATTTATAAAAAAAAAAGATTATACTTTCTTAGATGTACGCTAATGCTTAAAATTAAAAATAACAAATATTGTGTTTAAAGGTACCATTTTTGTATTTTGGAAATCATTGTATGATTTTGTGGGTTGGTGCTATCTGCAACAACTATATGACTTTTGATACTTAATCCCACTTTCCGTAACCATGATTGCTGTAAAGCATTGGAAACGTCGGGAACCAAAAACCAAAATAAATCCGCAATTCAGTCCGAAAATACGTAGTTTACATACACAAAACATAGTTTTATTTAAAATATAAAAAAGGTCAAAAAACAAATTTGTTCCTATCGCATTCGTTTAACCCCTTTCACGGGTTACAATCAGATAAACAGCACCTGGTAAGATTAAACTTTTGGGAGGCATGTGGGTCGATGACATGGGTAAATTACATTATTAATCATTATCTACTACCCTCGATAGAACAAAGGTAATGAGTGCCCCCGGGTAGGTTCTGTCTGACCATACGCTTCCTGTTACTGTCCAGAAGTAGCTCTATTAATCAATAAGGCGATATTGATGGGTTACAATTTATTTTCGTGTGTGATATGTGAGTTTTAAAATTAGGTGGATAGTTATTTAAAGTTATAAATCATTATTGTTTATAACATATAGGTACTTATTATATTCTTATAATATTACTAATGTACTGTATAATGAAATAAGTTTCAAGAGCTTTTGTCGCACATCATATTTAACTATTATACTGCTTTAAAAAGATGACGATACTTAATTTTCGTGTATAATACGTTCATTTCATTATTTTTTTTAATTAATAGAATATATATTGTGGGTTTCCTTCATAAATTTCAATTCAATTCAAAATCTCAATACGCAAAGGGTTGGATAATTATTTGAAATTAATAATGATAATACTTTCTTAATACTTTCTTAGATTTACGCGAAATCATTTTGTTATTTGTGGGTAGGCTGTCTGTAACAACTATATAATACTTTTGAGACATCTAACACCTCAGTCTCTCCCGTGACCATGATTGCTGTAAAGCAATCGAAACGTCGGGAACCAAAAATCAAAATAAATCCGCGAAAAAATCCGAAAAGATAGTTTTATTTAAATTAATAATGATTTTGAGGTCAGTGTGCCTTTTTATTAAAAAAAATATTTAATATAATTAACGGTAGGTCAATTGAGGTTAAAAAAATGTTTGCTGCAATCATCTTCCTTCGCTGAAATAAAAGTATAAAAAGTGGCAAAGGTGATACGCTATAAAATAAAAAAAAAAACGTAAAGGTTTATTTACTATAGCTTCAAGTTTCAACATCCGATAAAAATATTCTCACCACTAAAAAGAACGTGACACTGGTATTGACATTTAGAAAATAATAGCCTATTACTTGTCAATCAAACGAAAATTGATTTTTGAAATAGAATCAAACGATACTCAGCACAGACGTGTAAAAAAGAGAAAAAAAAAAAAATTAAAAAACCATCCTTGAGTGTGTTCTTCGGATTTCAATTACGGCCACATATTCTCGGGATCGTATTTTGCTTTCTTTCATTTCATTCGAAATAATCTCTACCGCAAACACGCTTTATGCAGTCGAATTGTCAAATATAATACACCTTTGTATTTTTAAAAGCGATTATGGCCTTTTTGTTGTCAAAATTGAGGTTCGAATTTCTCGGGTTTCACAATAGTTGCAATGTTTATCAACCAGGTGTGTTGCATCCCTTAAATATATTTTAATTGACTAAAGATTTTGGTACAACAAAGTTGTCCGCTCGAATTTAGTTATGCAATGAACAATTTTAATTATATTTTTTTAATATTACAAATTTCATGAAATAATCCCAAAAATAAAAAAAATGTTTTATTTAAAATATCAAATATTCGCGTAAATCTAAGAAAGTATTAAAAATAAAATTATTTGTTTAAACCAAAAAATTTATAACTCCGTTTAAAATCGAAATATGCCCTTTGATATATGGTTCAATTCATCTAAGTAATTGCTGAAAATTGTATACTTACTACAAACATTGACTACTCTAAAATGAAATATTCTGACAGCTTCCTAATAATTACTGGATAATTACCAACATGCCGCTTCAACTGGCCGTAGAGTGTAGTAATTAAGCCTGTATCGGCCACGAAATGCCATGCCAGTGTTGCCAGACGTAGCGTTAAATTAATTACAAAGGTAAAGAGGGCTAAATGAACCAATGTGAGCTATGGTAGTTTAACACAAAAAGTGTACATGTACTTTAAATTGAAGTTATAAAATAAATAAAAAATAAATAAAAAAAAAAGAATTTTAAAAGTCTTTTTTAATTTCTTCTATTTATACTACTTTAACTTGTAAACTGTAACAAAGCCAACCCTTTGGTACGATCTATAATAATAGTTACGCTAATTTGCAAATTATTTAATGCATAACATAACATCAGTCAGAGTAATAATATTGCTAATCTCATATTGACTGGCCATGTTAAGTTTAGATTTAATCTTTTGTAAACTTCTTGCGTTTTCGGGTAAATCCTTAATAGGATGCAGACCCCTGGTGTGAGGTCTGTTTTCAATTACAAAAGCTATCCGTGTTTTTAATTATTATTTAAGTTATTTTTAACATAATAAATAATATAAATTCTTAAGATTTCTAATGTAGTGATGTAAGCCTAACTCATGTTACGTACTGCACAGGAGGTCACGGGTTCGATTTACGCATTACTATATTTACCTATATTGTTATGTTTTGATCATAATAATAATATTATGTATTATTTGTAGTTAAAATAGCTATTTCTATTATAATTCTTGAATATTTCTATGTATCTGTATGTGTAAATTATGTGTGGACGGATTTGGATAGTGTACAGATAGACTATGATTTCAAGGAACCTGTAAGGTACTGTCAAACATCTACGAAGTCACCCAAGCGAAACGAGGGTTAGTCGCCAGTCTACTTTACTTATGTTAAGTACCAAAATTAATTCTTACCTTAATCAAATTTAATCTCGGCTCATTCAAATGAAGAAACCTTTAAAATATATTAAAACCCATTTCTCTCGATTCACAGTTCACCGATTTCGCTGCCCTCGCGATTTTTTATACTACATCAAAGAAATTCTATTTCTATTGAAATCTCGACTTCTCTTTGACTAAACTCGCAAAGCCGAGCGTGGTTCCTAAGTAATTTCCCGTTATATTCTACACCTTGAGACGTTTTTGAACTTTCATCAGGAATGGAAAATGGGCATGTAATAAGTATTTTGTATTAAAACTTGGAATCATAAATAAATTAAGCGGTACCATTAAGGTATGATTGTATTTATTTTGAACTAGCGACTCACCCTCGCTACGCTTGGGTTCGTCCTTGCTTACGTTTTCAGATATAGTGTATATTTCTCAGAGATGAGATATTTTCCCACAGTAAAAAGTATCCTATATGTTGACCCGGATAACAAGCTATCATCATACCAAATTGCATCAAAATCTCTCCAGTGGTTTGATGGATGGTGGATCTATGATGCAGTAACAGACAGACAGACAGACAAACATTCTAAAAACTATATATTCGGCCTCTGTATCGATAATAATGTCTATAGCAATAAGATTTTCCAAAAAATATTCAATGTACAAATTCGGGTTAGTTACAATTTTATTATTTGTATAGATAAGAAATAGGTATACTTCATGTTAAAGATACGTGAAATTATGCGAAAATGTAATACACAAAATGAATAGTCTATAGGAACTGTACTATGTAGGTATATATGAAACACCTGAGTATCCTTGTCTGGAGAAAGTGATCGTGTATTTGCGTCTTTAATAGAAATGGTGACACAGTAAGTTATTCTACACCCTATTATAAGAATTTTATACAATCATAGGTCTAATGTTTTAAAACTGTTCAATCTGAATCGGAAATAAAATTACTTTTCAATAAACCTTTTTACGACATAGGCAAGTATTTATAGACAGGAATTTAGTGAGTGCAAGGTAATTTGTACGATAAATCACTACGAGAGGAATAAACGAAAGTGTCGGGCTGGGAATTTATTTCTTTCTCTATTTTCTTTGGCTCTTAAAAAGTTTTAATTATTTATTTGTTAGTAGTGCTAGTATTGCTTCAATGTATGTACATAGATTAATAAATTGTACAAACATATTGTAAGTCACTGTATGTAAAATTTCCTATTTTAGCCAAAAATATATTTGCTATCATTTATTTTAATGAATATCTATACATGTAATAAAAGAGTTACTGATAGCTGTCTGTACATGGAAGATATTTGAGAAAAACTAATATTGACGGTCTTTATTAATGCAAAAGTATCAAAAACAATAATTTTCAGAATTTTTGTCTGTTTGTCTGTGCGTTTGTTTGTTGCGTTTATCTCAAAAACAGCTCAACCAATTTGGGTGTGGTTTTCACTAGTATATTGTGGTAAGCTTCACTTAACATTCAGTATTTATTTTATTTCAATCGGTTCATAAATAAAACAGTTATGACAATTTAAAAAATTACCTAGTTTGTAATTTTTATTCATGATTTATTATAAAAGGAGCTAGTTGTTGCCTACGGCTTAATTCACGCAGTATGTACGTATGTACATGTATCGATTAAAAGGTAGATGTAAAGTAGCGTATTTCAATTAATTTTGTTTAATATATCAGTGTAATACGACATATTACCTACCCTATTATATCACAATATAGAGTTAACTGTGTGAATTAGAATAAGAGGAATATTCATTTTTTATTTAAGTATATTAGAAAAAGAAAATTAATGTATTCATAGCAATAATGTTCAACTTTTTTCATTTGGTAAACATTTTGATCCTATTTTGATAAAATATCTTAAAATTAAAAACTTGCCGTTGGTTACAATATCGATCTGATCTTATCCGTATATGACATACTAGCGACTCACCCTCGCTTCGCTTAGGTTTGTCCCTAGGTTGATTCCCCATACAAATTTTCATCCCCATTTTCACCCCCTTAAGGGATGATTTCCAGAATAAAAAGTATCCGATGTCCTTCCCAGACTCTCAAACTATCTTCTTACCAAATTTCATCTAAATTGGTTCAGTAAATCCAGAGATTACCCCCTACAACCTCACAAACTAACAAACTTTGCCTCTTTATAATATTAGTATATATGTTAAAGTAGCCATTATACTTAATCGGATTACTATTATACATATGAAAATATGGATATATACAGACACACATGGGCAAAACGGGGGTAAATTGCTAGTATTAGGAATACTTTTCTCTTAATTCTAGTGGTAATACTACACTAGGCAATGCCCACGTTTCCCGTACTAAAACATTTCACGGTAAAAAGAAAACTCTGTGTTAGCTTATGACGTGTCTACATACTCGTATATGTATGTCAAGATTCATTCAAATCCGTTCAAAGCCTTATGGGAGAAGAAATAACAAACTGTATGTGTTTCACGAACTTTTGAACTTACAATATTAGTGTATTCTTAGATAAGATACAATTTCAGTATCAAACAAAACGGAAACAAGAAATCTCTTTGAAATGAACGTGAAAAAAATTCTTATCCGTTATCGTAACTGAAAGCCGCTAAAAATATTAATGTTCTCTTTTAGGCTGGAGTTTCATTTTAATGCGTATTTCCAAACAATAAGGCGAGTATATGTTACCTTATCTACGTCGTAACATCTTTGTTATACCTTTAGACCAGATGTTTTCATTTTTTTGTATAAATTTGCTATTTTTTACGAAAAAATATTTAAACAAATCTTAGAAGCTATCTGTATATGTAATATGTTCCCAATTTTTGAAGTTATACTTCTTTTGGCACGTTTGGAATAAAAGTGAGAGTAAATTTTTTACGATGCGCGCGCACACTGACAGCCAAAAAGCGACATGATGAAGTTAGCTGAAACAGAGAGTTGTGACATACGGGATGAAATCTTTAGCAATTTTTGTTCTGTTACGCCAAAGAAGTAGGTATAACTTTTTACGTGCGTACATAAATACACACACACGTTTTTTTTATTATATGTTTTGTTTTTATTTATTCTCAATGACGTATTTCAACTATTATATCTTTCACGGGTAGTATGAAATAGATAGACTATATATTATATGATATATAGCATATAGCCTTCCTCAATAAACAGGCTATGTAATGCAAAAATAATTTTTCAGATCGGATAAGTAGTTCCTGAGATTAGTGCGTTCAAACAAATAAACTCTGCCTCCTTATAATATTAGTATAGATATTTGCTATGTATATGTTGAGTTTATATAAATTTAGCAATAGAAATTTTCACACAGTGTTGATATATATATATATATGTATATGTATATATATATATATATATATATATATATATATATATATATATATATATATATATATATATATAATTTATTATCATGGAATCTTTTCTTACGGTCCCTAAATTGATTCTCCCTTTCCAAATAAATGTCCTACAATAAATAATACTTCCATTATCTCTAGAAATATAAATCCTCCAAATTGTTTTTAATTCAAACGATGTATTGAACAATAAAACTGGATCGCCTAGAGATATGAGTTTTGTATATCCGAAATGGAAATCAAAATTAGATCTTTTTGTTAACACAAGTTTTCTCGAATATGCAAGTTATATTTAATTTATGGATGTGTGAAGAATATTAAGTAAAAAAAATCGATAGATTTTTATTAATTTTTGGGTTGCCTTAGAATATATAAAACTGTATTATATATGATGTACAATTTTGCTAAAATGGGGTATAAGATTCTCAACACCCCTTTTAAATAATTAATCTATGTTTACGAGGGATTTTATAATATTAGTCGACTTCTATTGTGTAATTTGTTACTTAAAAAATTTTTAATTCACAATAATAAGTGAAGTTATCACATAATAAACACAAAAAAAAAAAGAATACGTGTAACCTTTACGTGAGGTTGAAGTAAAACTTCTTTGACCGCAATTAAATTAAAACAAAAATATTATAAATTTTATAAAATTATTAGTAATAAATACTCATTTCTATAAGTAATAATTGTTTTTTTAATTTTTTTTTTATTTAACCATTTATTTCAGGCAGTATTTACAAAAAGATCTTAAATATGTAAACAGAGGCCCATATAATATATACCTTAATAACTAACATATATATATATATATATATATATCTATACATATTATAAAATTCTAACTAAGCCGAATCTGTACATTAAATATTTTTTGGAAAATCTTATTGAAATAGACATTATTATCGATGCAGAGGCCGAATCTATAGTTTTTAGAATTTTTGTCTGTCTGTCTGTCTGTCTGTCTGTCTGTCTGTCTGTCTGTCTGTCTGTTACCGCATCACAGAAAAACCACTGGAGGGATTTCGATGAAATTTGGTATGATGATAGCTGGTTATCCGGGTCAACATATAGGATACTTTTTACCGCGAGAAAATATCTCATTTCTGAAAAAAAATACAAAAATTGGTAGGAACAAAATCACGATGATACTATTTGTAAACAGTTTAGCAATGTAACTTACAAAATATGGTAAAAACTAAAAATAGTTTATCTTGAAAATCAATTTATCAATAGCGCTATATTATCCATTAAAATAGTTATTTTAATTAATATTTATTTATGTGTTATTTAGACATTCGACAATAGATGTCGCCATGTGTATTAAAATACATAGTTTTAATCCCAAAAAAATGAATGTACAAGTATGACCTTTTTACAATTTTATTAGAATTACTACTAAGTTACCTGCGGCCCCGCCCGTGTTTAAATTATCAGTAAAGCAAACTTTTTGGCTTTATAAATTGTAACTATCTATACTTTTTAGAATTTTTCTGTCTGTCTATATGTGACCGCATCACAGAAAAACCACTGGAGGGATTTTGATGAAATTTGGTATGGTAAGAGCAGGTTATCCGGGTCAACACATAAGATTCATTTTATCGCAGGAAAATATCTCATTTCTGAGAAAAAATACAAAAACTGGTTAAAGTAAAAGCACGATGATAGGTACTATTAACATTTTAGAAAGGTAACTTACTTATATACATATGTTAAAACTATTAAAAAAATCTTATCTTAAAAGAAATATTAATAGCGCTATTTTATTCATTAAAATAGTTATTTTAATGAAAATTTATTTATGTGTTATTTAGAAATTTGACAATAGATGTCGCCATGTGTTTTTAAAATACGTAGTTTTAATTAAAAAAAAATGTACAGATATAACCTTTCTATGACTTTATTATAATTACTACTAAATTACCCGCGGCCCTGCCCGTGTTTAAATTTTTAATAAAACAAACTTTTCGGCTTTATAAATTAGTTACATATTAGTAATATTTTGTTGGCCGAAACAATTTTCAAATGAGAATATTTGTAAATTTTTATTATTTCATAAGAATGTTAATGTTTTTTAATCTTTTAATGTAAAAATTGGGCAAATGCAAATCCAACTCGCGCATTATAGGTTTCGTATAGCAAAATACTATGTTGTTTTTCTTACTTACGTGTTTTGTTAGGTAAACACTAAAATAAATACGAATAATATTTACGTTTCCACAATATCGACTAATTTTTTCAACCATAAAAATAAGTTCGATTTATATTATTTTATAGCATTTTATGGAAAACAAGTTTATGGCTGTTAAACTGCCAAAGCGGGTAACTAAAAATATTTCATATCTCAAAAACTATGAAAAGTATTTTAGGAACTGTTATACCTCAAGTTTTTCACTTTTTCTTGATACCTTTTCTTGGAAGGTAAAGGCTTAAAGGACACAATAAAATGCTTACGACTTTAATCATATTAGCCGTGCCATATGAAATAATAAAAAGTATTTGCTTAGAATTATTTACTTATTACACTTTCTTTTGAAAATCATTTTGGAAAATATTACTAACTAGCGCTAACTAAGAAAAGTTATCATTATGTAATTTAAATAATCAGCTAAATACTAAATTAATCAATAGCTGTCTTTTAGTAAAAAATGATTAAAATTAATTCCGTAGTTTGAGAGTTTATCGCCCAAAACTAAAAAAACAAACAAAACAGAAGTATAGACATACATAAATATTATTGCTAAAACAAAAAGTGCAATTTAACGAAGGAACCTTTGTGGCATTGTCAATCACTGCCATTACTTACCAATCATGTGGTGTGCAATGAAAGTAATGTATAATGTAAGAGTATACTAATGTGTAAAACCTAAGAATTAGGTTTTTGATCATCTGAACGCGGGCGGAGCCGCGGGAAATGCTAGTATATATATATATATATATATATATATATTAATATATAAAATATATATACCTTAAAAACTAACATATATATGATATTAAACTATTTAACACGTAGTGTCGACGTAGACGTGTCAGCGGGCAAACGACCCTGGAACTTCCGAAATACGACGCCCTGCGGCCAGAAGTCCTCCTTCATGAAGGTTGGCAGATGATGAGTAAGCACTCTCACCAAAAACGAATTGAAACTCGTTTTGTGACAAGGTACCAGCCATTCAACCCTCAATTTGAAACTGGACTTCTTCTGGACGTAGTCTACGACATCTTCTACCTTCGTAGACCAGTGCAGTCGGGACACATACAGCGGCGTCGATGGTATGGCAGTGATGATGTCCTCCTGACCGATTCCGGCCACGGCGGCCAATCTCATTGAGACTAGCCAACTGCGCAGGAGATATTATAGTGCACAAATGTACGCGCAGACACTAGTGCACTCTCTATTCCTGTCACTCTCATACTCCGGTGGGACGACTACTCGACACGACCGGTGAGAGTTAAGGCGCAGGACCGACGGCTTTACGTGCTCTCCGAGGCACGGGGGTGAAACACCGCCAACTTCCCAACTCCGGGCTGTTACTGAGGCTTACTATACAGAAAGACTCAATAACTAAACTTGGCCCGACCCGGGACTCGAACCCAGGACCTCCGGGTGTGCAGCCGTACATGCTAGCCACTACACCACCGAGGCAGTTGGTAGCAGCAGATGATCTGGCTGGTTCGGAGCTGTGCCACAGATGTTACGACATGAGGGCTCCCTCTTCTTCCTCTCCACTTTAACGAAGCCCTCCTCGTCAGGTTGGTTTTAATTATATAAAATTATTAATAACTAGCGACTCATCCTCGCTTCGCTCGGGTTTCTAGGTTGATTTACCATACAAACTTTCATCCCCATTTTCACCCCTTTAAGGGATTATTTCCGGAATAAAAAAAATTATCCCATGTTTTAAACTATCTTCTTATAATGGGTCTAGTAGTTTTTGAGTTTATTCGTTACAAACATACAAAAATACAAATTTTTCCTTTTTATAATATTAGTGTAGATAAATATGACTCTTACTTCCGTGCCACTCATTTTTCCAATCTATTGACTTAACCCTCAGTCACGCCTAAGGAAGTTTTACTTCAACAAACGTAAATTAAGTTACAACACCATTTTTGAATTTTGTCAAAAAGAAAGTCGTTAGCTTAAAACAACTCATTTCATACTTTAACATTTTACATTTGGAGAGTTCGTGTATAGAATAAGAATTGCGGATGAAGTTAGATCATTACTGAAGGCTATCTAGACGTCTGTATTGCCCCCTAGGTTATATAGGCAGTTTCTGTAGAAGCAGACATGAAATTTCATTATGTAAGACCTCATTATATCATTATTTTATATATTTTAAATTAAAGTTTTCTATGTAATGGCATTTAACAAAATAGGTACCTAATTACAATATAATATGTATATTAATTTTCGGAAATTAGAGCTTTAACAGTACAGTATATAGATAGATATATAGGATATACGTGTATGTAGTAGTATTTTTTGGTCCTTGTACTGTTTTTTGTTCAAATAATAATAGTAGTATTATTACTTAATATCGCCGAACAGATTTTGATAAAATTTGACAAGGAATTTTGACTTCTCCTACATTCATTATAGGCTATCTTTGATTGAGCGGAGCTGCGGGCCAAAACTAGTCGATATAAATAAAGACGTGAATATTTGTTTGTGCAAAACCACAAATCTTTGAAGACTCAGTTACCTTGACACACAAGTGTTTTATTTGAACAAAGTTTTTATGCTATTAATTTTGCTGTAACTCACCGTAGATGTCGCTGCAACGAATCACCTTCTA
This sequence comes from Fabriciana adippe, assembly GCA_905404265.1. Taxonomy (NCBI): domain Eukaryota; kingdom Metazoa; phylum Arthropoda; class Insecta; order Lepidoptera; family Nymphalidae; genus Fabriciana; species Fabriciana adippe. The sequence continues at coordinate 4,691,939 of FR989993.1, forward strand.
CACCGTGCTATTAATCGCCATGAAAATTAATACACATGGACATTTGAGTACGGAAAATATTTTAGCGTTGCTTATTTATGCGGGCGAAACCACGGTCAATAACTAGTCTATACAAATAAATAAAATTGAAGCTTCTGTTTGTAATTTAAAAATAACAGCATTTTACTAAATACATGTGAAATTTTCTACGGTAGGCACTCATAAGAAAAAATAAAAAAGTTCTGCATAACCAATGAAATTGTGAACAAAATCCGCATACTTAGGGACGCACACGAGTGAAGCGAGGGTAAGTAAGTAGTAGTAAATAAAATTGATTAGAAATAACGTAAGAAAAACAAGAAAATGGAAAACCATCTGGCACTTTATTTAAACATTAAATATTGATGCAATTCTATTGAAATTCTAACACTTCACTATTAACACATGCGTTTAACGCATTGTAAAGCTATTAGATCTTCGCATCTATATTCCAAAGCTAATATACTTCGCATCTATATTCCAAAGATCAACAAGTCAATAAAAGTGTAGGAACAGAAGCCGGTCGGTCGTGTGTTTGTCCAATATAATGGGTTCGATGTTTGCGTAGCGTGATTGATGCGGACCTAATGGGTCGATACGCTTTGTTGTTACGCTTCTTGGTTTCTACCTTTATAATTTACCACTTAATCTTGAATGCTATGAATTCACCTGTTGTGTAAGAGTATTATAAAGAGGAAGAAATATAAAATATTTTGTTATTATTATAGTATTATAAAGTATATTGTTTTAAAGGAATTTATTATTTTTTGTATGATTTATTTAATTTTGTTCCTTTCCGTGAAAATGTTAGGTAATTTGAGTACTAAAAGCTTAATTTTTAGGATCACAATACATATACCTATTCGTTGTCGCGGATGACACGTTTAGCTCAGTTTGTAGTGACCCTACTTCTTGTGCCAGTGGTCGCGGGTTCGAGTCCCGCTGGGGGCATTCATTGGTGTGATGAGCATGAATGTTTGTACCTACTCAAGTCATGGGTGTTTATATTTATAATATGTATGTATTTAAAGTTATATATGTGTAGTGTATCGACTATCTGATATCTATAGCATAAGCCTTGTAGCTTTCCAGGGAACTAGATGGTGCTATGTGTTTATAAAAAAAACATCTATTCGTTGGGCTGCAAGTTACGCAATTCTCTAATATTATTTTCTATTAAAGTTTGATGGGTAATGATTTATTACGTTTTATTTTAACCTAGTCCTTAATTAGGTTTATGCTAGCCCTAATTAGGACTAACCTATGCATGTTATAGTCATTTTAAGTAAGATCAGAAATGTTTGATTTACCCAAATCTCTACCAAAGTCACATTACCTCAAAGCTCTGGTTTTAACCAAGAAATTCTAAAATAAAATAAGCATAATGAAAAATTTAGATAAGTACGAGACGGGCTCGCGTAATTAAATTTGAGCTGTGTTACTATTTTAAAACTGCAAAATAATTATGTATTTCAAAGTACAATTTTATAGTGTAAGCATGATAAATACATAAGTTCCGTCCTCCTAACAATGGTCGATGTTAATATATTACCAGTATCCTCAATATCTTTTACTCTAAATCAATTTTACATAAAAAATATTCCTAAAAATACTAAAAAATAAAGGATATCATAATAAATAATGGTATTATGATAATGCACCTTCTCATTCAGTCCTAACGAGAGTCAAACGAGTGGCATTCGACTTCAACTACTCGTTTGCATGAAATCAAAATATACATTTTGAATTAATTTACATGAAAACCAACGGAATATGCATCTTTGATCTTTGTAATTTTGCTGTCGGCGTTTCTGCTTTGTACATTCATAAAGCTTTTTAAAGGCGGAAAAATATAGATCATTATTATTTTATTAAAACGTAAATCTGTTTTTAATGTTTAATCGATAGTCAAATATATTATACTAGCGGTGCAACCTCGCTTCGCTCTTGTTCGTCCCTAGGTACATCTTAACGGTTAGTATGGAGTACATAGACTATATATTACATATATAATATAAATTATATAATATATAATGCAAAATGAATTTTTCAAAACAACAAACAAACATAAAAACAAACAAACAAACTTTACTTCTTTATAATATTAAGTTAATTATTATATTATAAAAAGCTATTACAGAATAAATACAATAATTTATTATTAAATTTGAATACTGGTAGCACAAAACTAAATATTTTATACAAAGCTATCACAAACAATGAATAATATGACCAAATTATTCAAAAATTTCGGTGGTGACATATTATGTAGTAGGTAGCAAATCATATTTACTAGGCTCTAGTTCCCCTAATTAAATTGTTATCTATTACAGTTATTTCAAAAATAAACAAAAAATACTTATCTTTTCTAATATTATTATCTTTATCTACGAAAAAATGGAAAATCAGAATAAATTATTCAACGCTTAACTGTATAATTGTTATCTGAAATAATGAATCTACTCTAATACCTCAAAATCTATTGCTGTATTATGTGCGTTAACCGTAGATTGTTTTGTTTCCCTCAATGAATATTGAGCTGTCAAAGAAGTCGTCAGGTAAGCAGAAACCGTGTAATTATTTTAATAAATGTAACATTTACTGTGATAGAAAGTACTAAATTATATGCTTCACCCACTACGTCGCTAGCATTGAATATTTCACACGATAAGTTTTAATAAAAGCTTCTGACTCAACGTTCTTACTATTGTTTTTAAGTAACACAATTTTATAATTCAATCGTTTTATTTATGGCTTAAATAGCAGTGTGTGATTTTTGCGTTTTATCCTTTTTTGTGTTTTTAGTATTAAACTGGATGAATTTAGTTTGTTTTTTGTCGTGAAGAATTATACTACATATATTTTATGTATTTCTCAAACGTTATATATTTATTTTAACGACACGTTTGAGTCAGTTTGTAGTGCTATTTGCTGTGCCAGCGGCGCGGGCGCGGGTTCGAGTCCTGCTGATGAGCACGAATGTTTGTACTCCAGTCATGGGTGCTTATATTTATAATATGTATGTATTTAAAGTTATATATGTGTAGTGTATTAACTATCTGGTATCCATAACACAAGCCTCGTACCTTACCATGGAACTAGATAGTCCTGTGTGTTAATGTCCCAACATATGTATTTATATTTATGTATTTCATTGGAAATTCTATGTAAATAAATGGTCATACAACAATAAATTTTATTTTTAGATTTCGTCCTTGTTATTAAATCACTTCACAAGACTCTGGTCTCAGTTTGTCAACCATATTTATAAAAGTTTGAACACACTTGCAATAACAATCCTTTGTTGACAGTTTTCTTTTGAATCTTACGAACTTAAAAGATTCTCAGCGAACCGTGTCCACTTGGGATAACAACAGCTGTCATATTAAATCTGGTAGCTGCTCTATAAGCTTATGGAAACTGCGAAATAATAAATTTAATTTTGGTAAAACCAAAATGACATAACAAAAAGTCTTATCATTTTGCAAGTTATTGAAATGTGCTAATTAACACACTAAGTAGTTTGTTTATATCTAAATATTAGTAATTACGTGTATTTTTTCTAGGAAAACATAAGTGGCAAACAAAAGGGAACAGGATAAATTATTAAATAATCAGGAATCTTTTGACTCATTTTTCAATAATACGATAGGTATTTACAACCTAAATTGTAACAAACTTCTAATGTTATTATTTAACGGATTCATAGAATTATACAAAACAAAATATATGAATCTTAAGTATGGAGAATTTTGATATTATAAGTACATACGTAAATGGAGAGGTATTTTGCTTTTGTATATAGTACTGCATTATATTACCTATGTAAGTACTTTCACTGAATCTGACTCTCTCGTTTGTCTCATGGCTAGCATGTACATCTATAACTATAGATCCGAAGGTCCTGGGTTCGATGCCCAGGTCGGGCTGAGTATAGATATTGAGTTCTCCTGTCAAGAAATTTTCAGTAGCAGCCGGAATAGGGAAGTTGGCGGTATTTCATCCTCGTACCTCGAAAAGTTCGCATTGCCGTCGGTCTTGTGGCTGATTTCTCGCTGGTTGTAGGGTATTGTTATCCTACTCGACTTTGAGAATTAAAGGAATAGACAGTGCATAGTACACTTGTTTCAGAGTATACACTTATGCACTATAATATTACTAGCGACTCACCCTCGCTTTGCTCTGTTTCGTCCCTAGGTACGTTTTAACGGTTAGTATGAAATACAAATCTTTGAATTTCTCGGCTTTTTTGTAGGTACTATAATATGCATTTATTATACATATAAACCTTCTTTTTGAATCACTCTATCTATTAAAAAAAAACACATCAAAATCTGTTACATAGTTTTAAAGATCTAAGCATACATATGGACAGACAGCAGGAAACGACTTTGTTTTATACTATGTATGATGTTCTAAGTATTGGGCTAGTCTCAGTGAGAGTTGTCGCCATGGCCTTTATTATTATTTTCAAATAACTATTTTAAATTAACTGATATTTTTCTTGTCAAAGCAAATGAAGAAATCATAGCAAAATGAAACTTAGATAAAGAATTAAGGCGAGTATTTAAAATGTTCAACAAACTGAATGAAAATAATTGGTCCTACCGAGCCAAGGAGCTTAATATCATAGTAATTAAGCTCAAGCTACCAGAAAATTTTGCTATCGAACAATGTTTAAGTGACAACAAGGTCATTAAATAAAAATGCTACTCGCTACTAAAGGTCGCTACTATTACGCAAATAAAACTGTTCATTAAATTTCTGATTTATGCGTTCGCAGGTTACATTTGTGACGGCATAAATTTCCGCCCTTTGAGATTTTCCTTCTGTTTCCAATGAATTTTATGATAATTTAATTTTTGTCTTCTACTGATTTTCTCTTTTATTGATACACAGGTACTTCGACATATTATATTACAGTAAGTTGTATTTACTTATTACAAATAAAATACACATTTTTTAATTTGAATTCAAAGTCATTATTTATTAAGTTAATAGTTTAAATTAAATGGTGTTAGTAGGTAATTAGTATAAAACTATAAAAAAAAATTGAAATATACTACATAAGTACACATCAAAATTTACAGCGTCGACTTCCAGGTAACATACTGGGTAAATCCACATAGATCAAACAAAGAAGTGGATATTGGGCAAATAAAAACCATCCAAGTCCCTAATCTATGACATGACCCATTTTAACGTCATAAAATTATCCTCATACCTCATCTCTCACCGCAAGGTTGTTATCACAGTTAAACATTTAGATTTTTATTACTAGCCGAGTTTTAACTTTGTTGAGAATGTACTTTAATTTAGAAACATCTTCAAAGAATCGTTTGAGTTGACACTGGAATGGGATGCGGTTGTGACAAAGGAATATTAATGATTGTCTTTATGTTAGAGAAGAGTATCAACTTTCTAAAGAAATTTGAGTGTCTTAGAAATATAAATTTATTTTGATACTAGAGCCTGGGGTTTGGTTTGCCTAATATTTTGCAAATAAAATGTTAATTATTTTCAGTGTCAGATAATTAATTAGCAGATAATATATTATAAGTAATAATGTTAGTGTAATCGATATAAATAAAATATGTTATATTTAATAGCGATTCACTCTCGTTTCGTTCGGAATCGTCCCTATGTGATACTTTAAACTTACATAACTATTTTATTTATGAAAGGCGCGCTCAAAGGCACAAAGGAACAGACAAAAATTTTAAAAATCATTGTTTTGGGTACCAATCATTGTTTGGGTTAATAAAGATCCTCAGTAATAGTTTAAGGTAAAAAGTAACTTATTTCACTCTTCAGCCTTCCAAATATCACCATACAAAAAATTACGCCAATCCGTTACTTTTTTGACATGAAAGAAGGACAAACAAACAAACACATTTTCACATTTATAATATTAAGTATGGATTATTTTTAACAGAAAAGAAATGCCAATTTCAAACTTATTTTAAAAATAACAACATATTTGGATTAAAGTACTTATAAAATATTATTTTTAAAGAATGTAAGACCACGCTTGAGATTTAGTCTATTAATTTAAAAAAATATCACAGAAATCGGTCCAAAAATGGCGAAGATGTCACATAACATACATACCAACAAAAACTCGAACTATAAGCTCTTTTTTGCAGTCGGTGAATAACACAAAAAACGCAATTGCCGTGTGAGTGACAATTTAATGAAGTGTTGGTCCATTGTGCAATTGTAGGCGAGGTTATTAAAAGCTTACAACTAATGAATGGATGCTTGATGAATAGTCGGTTTCGTAACGTAGAAGTTTATTTGAACTGGGTTCGTCAGTCAAATAGAATTTAATAGGTATACTAGATATGTCAATTACCTTATATAATGTTATAAAGGCAACCTCTAGTAATTTAAAATTTAATGAAACAAAATTTAGTTTTTGTTACAAAATTTTTTTACATAATATTATTTATAAGTATTTACTACTTGATGACACGTTTCGCTCTGTTTGTAGTAATCCTACTTGCTGTGCCAGCGGTCGCGGGTTCGAGTCCTACTGGGTGCAATCATTTGTGTGCTAAGCTCGAATGTTTGTATTCAAGTCATGGATTTTTAAATTAATAATATGTATATTTTTAAAGTTATATATATATGTGCAGTGTATCAACTATCTGGTATCCATAACACAAGTCTCGTAGCTTACCATGGAACTAGATGATGCTGTGTTAATGTTCCAACATATTTATTTATTATTCCATTTTACCAAATATTGATGCATTTATGGCCAATATTCTGATGAAAACAGTACTCTTCAAAAAATTTAATTAAAATTTGAAAATTTGTTTTTTTTAATACAATTTCTGGTACTACTAATCCAATTAAAAAAAAACCTTTGGCGTAGGATATTTTGCATTGCATGCTTGCAGTAAAGGTTTTTGTCTATCTAACATTATACGATGATTCTCAGAAGTGGAGCAATTACACATAACTAGGCAAATACAATTATCAAAATACAATGTTCAAGACATTGCCCGTGACCTCGCGAGTAAGATTTCATAAACATCGCTAGCGTAAACTTATAAGGTAATTTTTGTACATTAATATTTTTTTGCTGACAAACTTTATAAAAGTTTGTTCTTTGTTGAAAGTTTAGTTTGTTAGATGATAATCTATACTGGAAAAATGCTTGCTATTCCTGAGGTTAAAATTATGTCCAGTTATTAACAAAAAAATTTTTTTTTTCTATAATGATTGAAAATCACAGGCAAATATTTTTCTTCATAAGTCTGGATGTACTTATAATATAATTATAAATATTAAATTATAATCATAGAAAAAAACTAAAAAAAAAAGATTATTTTGGCCAACTATATTGCACGAGGCTCAATAAAACGAATCCATGAGCACAAAATCGAAGAGTTTTACTCTCTGCTATTGCATTCTGATTCCATTATCACACCAGTTTGGTGAAATTAAATTATTATTCGTCTTTTAGTTAAGACATACGCATTTTTGAAGCGTTAAGACTATTACAAGTAGGTATAAGATTTAATTTTTAAAGTTATTTAGAAGTGAAGCTAAAAACAAAATATTATAAGTTATATTAAACAGAATAAATACAATAACTTATTATTAAAATTGAATAATAAAGATAAATATTTTATGCAAAACTGTTACATATAATAATTAGAACACGCCTAATTCTAAAATTACTATTTGTCGAGTTTCAATTCCCATTAAATACAAATTAATCATATCTAAAGCGAGCATGACAGATTATATCAAACTATTTGTGATTTATTACGTCTCTCATATGTGTTAAAGGCTCATATAATATCTGTTTTAAAATATTATTTAGTTTTGCTTTAATTATGTTATTGTATCTTAGTTATACCTACTCACGATGTAAAATAACAACCTTTGTCCATAATTTTTGTTAGTTTCCAGGTAGATTTTAACAGAAAAAATAGACTAATATCCTACTGTAGGGTTCCTGTAAGCACTGAATATCCTTACTGGAATAAAATATTTAAAAAGAGTGACTAATTATGTTTATTATTAATATTATAAAACGGCATGTATAATATACGTGTATTAATCAGGATATAAGCTATTTCTATATCAAAAACTAAAATTCATTGAGCCGTTACAGCTTAAATAAACGCATTCATTCATTCAAAAATATCTACTTATAATAAAATTCTGAGTCGAATCTGTACATTAAATATTTTTTGGAAAATCTTATTGAAATAGTCATTATCATCGATACAGAGGTCGTCGTTTCGAATTTTTGTCTGTCTGTCTGTTACCGCATCACGGAAAATCCACTGGAGGGATTTTGATGAAATTTGATATGGTTATCCGGGTCAACATATAGGATACTTTTTATTGCAGGAAAATATCTCATCTCTGAGAAATCTAAACCAAACGATAAAACGTAAGTAGGGACGAACCCGAGCAGAGCGACGGTGAGTGTTTTATATAATTTAAAACTAGTGTTTTATATAATTTAGTAGAGATTGTATAAGTTTTATAATCGTTATTTAACAATTCTAACTGTAAGAAATCCAAATTATTCAAAATATTAGTCTTCAATATATAATAATTCTTCAATATACATACTAGGTATATTATATAGTTTTTGAGTAGAAAAGTCATAAAAATGTTACTTTAGAAAATCATCAATCATTCTATAGGTAGCTGGTCTATACAATAGTTTTATTGTCTTTTATACTGAAGCCAACAATGACTCATAATTTTGTTATTCCTGTCGAAAAGAAAGTTACATTTTAAGACAAAGACGTAATTTGCGTTTTTCTTAGGACAATTGTTTATGAAAGGAAGTTGAGCATACTACTGTTGAATACTTAATATATAATATAATAGGTGTATTGTAACAAAAATATTTTTATATTATAAAAGTCTGGAATCAAATGATTTGTTTATAATCGATAAGGTATATTATGTATCTTTATAATATAATATTCTTTATAATATAATATTCTTCATAGTATAATGTTGTTTATAATTTCAAGCTTTGATGACTCAAAATTAATACCAAGAAGTGTACAGAAACACTAAGTATATAATCTTAACTTTTATGTTATATTAATATCCTGTGTTTTACGTAGAAGAAGCTATTAGTTACAGCTAGCAAGAAAAATAACTGTATAATATTTACAAACCATAATCTTCTAGCGGGATTGAACTCCCACCATTCATCGCAGTAAGCACGTAGGTATTCGTAAGACGAGTAGGATCCTGAGCCACGATGATCTTTAAAAGTTTAAACCTTAAAAATAATTCTTAATGAAAATCATAACTTAAAAAAATGTTTTTCATCTAGTTTTTTAAACTGTTGAAACTTTGAAACTAATTCACTGACTAATGAATCTTTAAAGAAATGCTGACAAAAAACTTCAGTAGTAAAATCGCAACTAGCTTCTCAGTTATAAAATTACAAATGATATCGTCCTCAATAGATCTTTATGCACTAGGGATGCTTCAATTATGATTTTATTTGAAAGCCGGACGAGCGGAATGGTAACGTGGGGACGATATTATCAATCCTTTCGCAACTATATCTTATTGGAGTATGAGAAACTTGTTTAAGTATATTTTTTGTTAAAACTTTAAGGAATATAACAATAACATCTAAAGTGTGTGAAAATAACATCATAAGAAAAATATGCATTGTATATATGTAAATAGGTAAATGGTAATTTTAAATAAAAAGAAAGTAATATTCTAAGAAATTATTAAGTAAATGATAAGTTAAAATATTGTAAAACATGACAGAAATTTTATTATTATGAGTTTTAAGTAAAAGTAATGTAATAAATAATAAATTGCTCATAACAAAAACCTCGATGCCACTGCAGTGAGACGATGGCCATCACATTGGCAGTATTTCCATATAATTAAAGTAAAATTGCTGTAAGATAATTGCATCTACAATTCTTTTGTAAATTAACAATGTTATTTAAAATTCAGCGAGCTTTCCTACTTTGTGATTATTATATGAACTGCTTTAGGTGACCGTAGTATTTCAGTCACGTCGCCAGCTGTCTCTTAACAGATCTAGTATATTTTACATTTATTTTAATATAAAGTGTAAAAGTGTCTCCTTAAATATTTTAATTGTACTTAATTATTTTAATTAAAGATAATTTGAATAAATATATTTATTGGTTTATTTCTAATTTATATAAGCTATGCTTAATTTATTAAGAAAAAAGGATTTATAGGTGAATGGATGAAAATGAAAATATTTGATGCAAAAATTATCACAATGGCTTTATTAAAGTATATAAATAGGTATACTGTGTGACTTAATATGGACATTAATTATTATTTACAAACTATATACAAATTCACATATTCTACAGCAGTCTTATAGAATTTATTTACACCAACATTACGAAAACAGCGCTCTCTTTAATGGTTAGAAATTACAAAAATAGATTAAAATCTTAATAATTTGGAAAGCGCGCGTTGCAATTATTAAAATTTACACAGAAGCTTTGACTAAATAAATGGTTTTTTTTTTATATTAACATTTAGAAGCAAAGACTAGACAAGATAAGCTTGACCTGATCGTTGTGTATCAATTAGAGGAGGGGGTGGCGGCCAATGCCTAAAATCCCGCCTTCTATTTTGAATATTACCTCCTAATTCTAATGAAGAGTAATCGGAATCAATTGATGAGTATATGTGGTCTGAAGGCGGTCTGCCATCCGGCCCATAAGCCGACTGAGCATTCTGTGATCGATTTTCAAGGAACTCTGGCGTAGCTGTCACACTATCATTAGGTCCCCTTATCTTTTCGTGGAAAGAAAATGATCTCATCGTGCCATTTTGCATATTACTTCGCATAGTATATGAATTTATGTTGTTTCGGTAACTAGACGATTTAGATTTATATCTACGATCTGGCATTGCATACCTTAATTTTTCCCAAAATTTATTGTGACCCCACTTTATTCTTAAACTTGTTTTCATATATGGCCTCAAGTCAGGGTCCATTTCGGCTTCAGTCAAAATTGAACTGTCTTCTATGAGTATTAAGGTGTAAATTCTTCTTTTTAAGATATCGTGTAGAGCTTGTCTAAAATCGAACCGTGACCATTCAGTTTCTAAAAAGTTTCTTGTTAAGACAAGAATTATTCGTTTGGATGCTTCGGCTGCTTCCGGAAGTGGTAAAGTGTATTGCATATATGCTGCGCCATGTTGCGGAATATCCCTATAATGTAAACATAGATGATAAGATGGACTGCCATTTTCTAATTCTGCTGCTAATGTTTGTATTACGAAGTCATCATCTTTGGGACTGTAACATATGTATGCATCATATAATTTATCTGTGCCATCATAGGCTCCCGCGAAGGGAAGGAATCTTATACCACAACTTGTGTATAGCCACATTCGCACTGTATCTCTAAATAAGAATATTAGAATTGTTATGAGAATAATTAGCGTAAATCCAGTCAACGTTGTAACCATCATGGGCATGTAATTTGAGATTAACATACTGTCAATTCCCGTATCACTGGCGTAATAATCACTGCATATGGTTCCGTTAAGATTTAACTCTTTTCTTTGTGACGACGGACTGCCTAAATTAATGCACCATACATCTGCTATATCAGTGATTTTAACAACATTTTCTGATATAAATGCCGTTAGCCTCTGTAGATATCGACACTTACATGACCACATGTTATTTCCAATCGATAAACTATTCAATTTTTTATTTATAGTCAAGCTCCATAATGAGAAATCTACTAATCTATTTCCATCTAATCTTAATATTTTTAAGGAGAGAAGAGGAGAAAACGTTTTATTTTCAATATGACTTATGAAGTTATCTTGTAAGTAAAGTTCTGAAAGTTGTGTTAAATACTCAAACTCGTAGCCATTTAAATGTTCCAACTTGTTATTCCCCAGATGCAAAATAACGAGAGACGATAAGCCAGCGAATGTTCTATTATGTATATTTTCAACTTTACTTGAATTTACATACAGCGATCTCATATTTTTTCTGCCTATGAATGCATAATTTTGCAATTCTTTAAAATCATTCCCATCCAAATAGACCTCGGTTGCATCCATAGGAATTTTTTCTGGTATTTCAAACACACTTTGACTAGAACAATCGACTACGTTTGTGTGCCAGGTTGGATCGTGGTAACAAGAGCAGTTATTGGGGCAAGTCATTTGGCAATCGCATGCGACGTAGTCACAACAATGGCATAGTGTAAAGCAATGTGTTTCATATGTGCACAAAAAGTCTGTTGACTTTAGATTACTTAAAGGTATATGTGTAACTCCCCTCGTGTGAGTCATTTTACATAAAACGTTCTCAAGATCCATTATTCTAGGGTGTTGTCTTGTGGCAGTCATATTGTTTATTAATGGCAACCATTCCATCGAGCAATCGCAATCAAACGGATTTCCTCCTATATAGAACTCTGGCAACGACTTGTTCAAGGGGACTGGCGATAACCGGAGGCTGTTTATATCTAAATGAGATATCTCATTTGCGTAAATATCAACTCTGGTGAGATTCCGCTTCTCCATAAATGTATTTACTTGAATATTGTTAATATGATTATTGTTTATGAACAAGAGTTCTACACTGTTAGGGATTGCTAACGGGGATATTTCTACAATACGGTTATGACTAACATCTAAAGTTTTTATTCGTATTTCATCTTGAATTTTATAATAGTTACCTAGATGTTCTATAAAATTACTGTGAATGTCAAGCCACTTCAAATTACTAGGTATAAATGCAAAGTCAAACCAAACTAAGTGATTTTCTGATAAATTGAGCCATAACAAACTCAACAAGGTAGAAAATACTCCATTTATATCTGATATAAAATTTCCATCTAGACGTATGGCTTCTAATTGCTTATTTCGTTGAAAACTGCCTCTTTCTACGGCTTGAATTTTATTTTTTGCTAAATTTAACACTTGCAAACTAGGCAGATCCCAAAACATGCCAACACTTAGGTTCCCAATTTGGTTATCTATCAATCTCAATCCAGTTAGTTGATCTAGGTTTTTAAACGAACCATTTTTTATATCCGATATTAAATTTTCACCTAAGTCTAATGTTTTCAAAAGAGATAATTCCCATATTGCTTTGGGAACATCTGTTAATTGATTGGAACTCAAATCTAATTCTTTTAAATCTGAGCAATTTTTAAAGGCCTTTGGATCGATATTAATAAGCAGGTTATTATTTAAATTCAATTTGCTGAGTACAAATAACCCATTAAAGAGGTACTCGTCAATAGTATGCAATCGATTCTCAGCCAAATTTAAGGTATGCAAATTATATAAAGGTAGAAATGTGTTCTGCTCTATATATCCAATTGAATTGTTTCTTAAGTCTAATATTTGAAGAAAGAATAAATCCTTGAACGTCTTACCATCTATCCTTGTCAAGGCGTTATTGGATAAATTCAGAATGACTAAGCGTATAAGGCCAATAAATGTTCCTCCATCGATGTGAGCACTTGAAAGTTGATTATTTGATAAATCTAAGACAAGCAGCTGTTCTAATCGGTGGAAAACGCCTCTGGCTAATTCGAATAGCAGGTTGTTATTCAAATAAATTTCTCGTAGCTCTTTCGTGTTGGCGAACGTACCCTCGGGTATTGACTGTAGGTTATTATGAGAAATATTTAAAATACGTAACGAAATAAGTCCATTGAATATTTCACTAGAAATTTCACTTATATTATTACATTGTAATCTTAGCTCTTGTAAGCGTCGCAACCCCGATAGTTCAGAGTCTTCACTTAAAGTTTTTAGTTCATTATAACTTAGATCTAAACTTCTAAGGCCCGATCCACAACTTTTTCCGAAACCGATACGATCAATACTTTTAATTTTATTATGAGTAATATTTAATATTTGCAAATTATCTAAAGGGCAAAAAACATCTGAAGGTACAACTTTAAGATTATTTTTTCCTAAATCAAGTGTCTGTAGTTCACGTAAACCATTAAAAGTCCCCAGCGAAAGTTCTAAATTTTTATTCTGACTCCAGTCAAAGTTTTTAGATCTTATCGACAATTCTTTGAGTTTCGATAATCCTTCAAAAGCATTGCCTGGTACTCGAAGAAGTTTGCAATTACGAAGTGTGAGCTCCTCTAACGTTGAGAATCTTTGAAAATAGTTTGCTTCAAGGAAACTTTCAAACAGTAGCAGCTGGTTGCACTCAACGGTCAGACGTTTTGTGCTTTCTGAAGGTGCGGAAGCTAGATTGGATCCATTAGCTTCCAGGGTCCGCACGTGGCACACAGTAGTCCCTTTATCACCATTTGTATCTCTTCTACAGTTATCTAAACCTTTCGGAATATACGCGGCAATTACACCCAAAGTCACTAACAAAAGAGTCACCAATTGAAACATTTTTTATATACATTTGTCTTTAATCAAATTTAAAGTTGTGTTCATTCACTTATACACTGTATCAAATTCACTGGTTTGTTAAACACTTCACTGATCAATGTTTACATTGCGGCGTACGTACGATGTATAACAGAGGCCACGCGGACGCGTGCCTTCCCCATCGTGGCTTGTGTCCGGACTGACGAGGCGGTCCGACTATAGTCGAGCGAGAGTGGTGCGCTCTACTTTACCCCTCTGACTCTACGCCCCCCGCACCCTAACGTCTCTACATAGTTACTCGTTGCATGGCGCCACTTGCGCGCCCGAGCACTCTCGCACAATTATGTAATGTTTTCTTAATCGAGCCACCTCGTATCACTTTAAAAAAGGAAGCGCACTACTGTAGAATTTTAAATGCTTGCGTATAGATATTTTATTAAAAAAAATTGTAAACATATTAAGTTATTAGAAGGTATAGTAATGTTTTCTTATACTCGTATATTATAAATGTAATTACTGTAGACAAATACCTATTATTATAATAATTAAATTTCCCACTTACCATAAATAAAAGGGGAACATCAAAGTGACAATCAGTCAAGGAAACACTAAGCAGGTATTTTGTTTCGGGCACCCTTAATTCTTTTTGTCGTCATTTATTGAATTCCCTACTCACATACTTTGCTAAGGATACCCAATAAAGCTTGTTCAGTGCCGTGTACCCCTCAACATATTGTGTGTAAAGTAACGTATAGAATTTTCAAACGGATAGCTGCTGTTTTCGGACTTCGAATTCCAGTATCTCGTACTCGCTTAAAAGGTGAAAAGTTAGCAGGAGTTATTCATTTAATTTTATTCTTCGTCACTTGAAGTCGTATGCTATACGTAACATAAATACTGGAAGCATAATAAATAATAATAATATGAATATTTATTATGTACTAGTGACTTACCCTAGCTTTGCTCGGGTGCGTTCCTAGGTACGTTTTAATTTTTATTGAGCGAAACTCTAATTCTTTTTCTAAAATAAAAGTAACCTAAGTTACTCCTTATAACATCAGCTATCTGCCAGTGAAGGTCCCGTTAAAATTGGTTTAGTCGTTTCGGAGATTAGGCGGAACAAACAGACAGACAGACAGACAAAAATTTTAAAAATTGTGTTTTTCTTATAAGTACCGTATATATGTAATTACATATCCATTTAGTATAAAGCTGTTATTTTGACATTACAAACAGACACTTCAATTTTATTTATCTGTATAGATTATTATTTTGGAATAAATATAAAAATAAATTATAATAGTAAATAGAATTTGAGTAAAACATGTTTAGGTATACAGTACAAATATGTCAATGTAACTTATACTTTAAAGAAGCTAGCTAGCGAGCCATTTATTTTCGTATAACCACTAAAAAGGCAGGCTTTAATGCCTATCATAGGCGTTGAAAGATAACAAAAGCTGCGACATTATACGAGAAGTTCGCCACTTAAGTGATAAAACACGATATCCTAAAAACACTTCAAGTAGTCTAATATCCTTAATATTAATGTCCTTTGGCTCGGCATCTTGTATCAAAACTTTTAGATGTCGAGAGTTCTTAGAGCTAGCTTGATAAATGACTTCTCCCACTTTCATGAAAGTTACTCTTGTGTTTTTTCACTATATCAGAAGGCTGCGACAAGGTTAACTGAACGTGCCTTGGATATCGAACACTGTTTACTAACATGGTTATCTGCTACCGTCTTCCTTAGAAATCTTTTCGTTTATTAAGTTTTAGTTCCCTAACTCAGTTTGCTCTTTAAATATTTGAGTGTATTGTTCTCTGTTTTGTTATTACTGCGTAACTCAAATGCATTAACTATTTAAGATAATATAAGATTATCGATTTTTCTAACTAAATTTAATTTAGTTATCTGAAAAAAGGCAAAGGGATAAGGGACGAAAACATTTATTATAATCATGTAATTACGGTAATGTTTCAACATCTTATAATCTTTTATACAAAGATCCTGTTCATGTAGAAAGGTCCTAACGGCAAAATAATCATCATTAATGGATTTTATCAGGCCTATTAACTAAGACGACATGACTTCGTATAGTTTAAGCGATTCTAATTAAAATGCACATTTTACTGCTTGGTAGCATCAATTGTTATCTACGATCGTATTGCGTAGGAATATTTACTAGCTATTATTTTAAATAGAGTTCATTATCTGTAACTTTTAATCTTTCTTATGTCGAATAAAGTACGATTGAATAAGTAAAGATAATTTGTCTGTTAAAAGATACATAATTTTATCTGGAATAGTACATATATATATATATATATATATATATATATATATCAATGCTCATAAGGCTTAGTACCATACACAGAATCACATTCAGCGATGATTTTTTTAATATTTTCTTTTATAAATTACTAATGACTCACCCTCGCTTCGCTCGGGTTTGTCTCTAGGTACGTTTTACTGCTGAACTGAGCTGAACGTTGATAAGTCAGTGAGTCGGGAGTAGTGAAGAAAAATAGTAATTGCGAATGTACCTTAGGAGATAGACACATAATATTGCGAACTTGCCTGTATAACTTTTTAAGCCCTACAATTTTCTAGTATATTGTTTTGATGTATCTCTCAAGGTTAGGTAACCAGTCATTGCGATTTCCCGTGGGAAAGAAAGATTTTTCTGAAGTAAAAGGTATCCTAAATGTTGACCCGGGTAATAAGTTATCACTTCACCAAATTTCGTTGTAAACGGTTCATTACTTTTTACGTGAAACGCGCACACACAAACAGACATACAGACAAACAGACAAAAATTTTAATAACTATTGTTTTGGGGTCTATATTGTATACATAATACGTTACAGTTATTGTTTTTAAAAAATATTTCATGTACAGATTTCGCTAAGTTACTGCTTTATTATAGTATATAGATATACATATATGTATATAGATGTGAGATTTTTTGCATGTCTGAATATGCATACATAATACGTTATATACCTATCTCATATAATTGGTAAAAAAACATGATTACTATCAAAAATTTATATATAAAAACATCTAGTAAGTTCTATACAAATTTTACGTAAAATTTACTACAAAGGTTTAATAAATTGAACGACGATCGTTCACAGGCGAATGCTATGCCTCGAGCTAGTCTTTAATTCCTATTTATTATCTATAAGGATATAACGCATTGCCACCGTATATCAAGTCCTGTTCTTTGAGATCAAAAGAACAGATTGCGAGATGGAATATATTAAAGTATTCCATTCGCACAATAACATTCATCTATTTATCTCAGTAAGGTATATTATTTGTAAGAGGTAGTTAAAAGGTGTAGAACACTGAACCATGCAATGTTGTACATAATATATGTATAAAGCAGTAATCATGCTTATTAGTAAAGTTCATATTATATTGTCTCCATAGATTAGAATACTACTTATGTTTAACTTTATAAATAAAAAAAGCAGACAGATGTAATTCCACTTTAGTTTTTACATTATATGTACCATACACGATCGTTATGTAATTATTTCATAAATTATTCAGTGCGACCGTCTGTGTATTGCTCAGGCAATGTTAGAGCTTCTAAACTTTCATGGCCACTGATATCGTTTTTATAATTTAAAGCGTGATATTATTTTTACTTTAAGTTTCCTATTTTTTGTTACTTACACAAGAGTCCTAGCCTGCAGGTGACTTCACTTAGGTCTATTTTTAAATTCGTTATACACAAATGTAACTTTAATTAGCATCATTAATAACAAAAAAAAATATATTCCTAACAAAATATACTACTCAAAACAAAATAGGGCACACTTAGTTTTTGTTATGTAACTTTAAATAATATAAATTTACATAGAGTTTTCATGAATTACTACTTACATTGGGGTTTTAGAAATCGTGTAAGCATCGTTAACAATAATAAATAAAAACGAATATTTTTGTTTTATGTAGTTTATATTACAAATTGTTTTAATCTTTGTCCCATAGTTGCGTGCACTTCTATCTATAGAGAAATCTCCTCTAATCGACACCTGCGGCTTACTCGATACATTCAATGCCAGCAACAAGGGACATTGCGTGTTCAATTCAAATTATACAGATACTTTAAGCTGACATAATTTAATGGGTACGTATTTAGAGTAAGTCTAGTTTATATCTATAAGGTCTTGAAGGCAGTGATTAGTTTTATTTTTTATTCATACCAATATTAACTAGCGGCTTACCCTTGCTTCGCTTTAGGCGGTTTTTGTCTTATGTTTATGTATGATGATGATGATGTCCTCCTGACCGATTCCGGCCACGGCGGCCAATCTCATTGAGCCTAGCCAACTGCGCAGGAGATATTATAGTGAACAAGTGTACGCGCAGACACATGTGCACTCTCTACTCCTGTCACTCTCATACTCCGGTGGGACGACTACTCGACACGACCGGTGAGAGTTAAGGCGCAGGACCGACGGCTTTACGTGCTCTCCGAGGCACGGGGGTGAAACACCGCCAACTTCCCAACTCCGGGCTGTTACTGAGGCTTACTATACTATACTATATATTGTTTGTTTGTTTGTTTGTGCGTGTGTGTTTGTTTGTTTGATTAATTATATGACGCCCTAATCTCAGGAGCTACTAATCCGATTTGAAACATTATTTTTTCATTATATAGCCCATTGATTGAGAAAGGCTTTAGACATAATTATATCATATAATATTTATTCTATCTAATTCTTACTAAGCGTTAAACATTATACAGATAGTGTCGGTAAACAAATTTTATTACTAACAGAAGTCTGTATACTATTCCAGATCATAGTCTATTTGTACCTATATTGAATCCGTTCAGCCGTCCATCCAAATCCGCCCAGCCGCTTTAGCGCGAAGGAGTAACAAGCATACACATAATTTAAAAAAAAAATCGCATTTATTATACTATCGTCACAATAAAAAAGGCCCTAACTAACAATTTGGTCAAAACTGATTTAAATGCAGATTCAGAATCAGCAAAAAAAAAAATCCTACTTGATAGTCTTACTCATAAAGCTCTAAGTCTTATAATTCAGGAGATGCCATAACCTTTTTCATCGTAACCACGTCAAAAATAGTAGTAATTTTGACGTAGTAGTAAGACAAAACTTCAAATATCTCGAGATCAACTTTGACGAAGTTGCGGCCTTCTTTTTTATGACGGCAGTATAGTAATGTGATGTATGTTTGTTGGATGATCCTTATTTCATTTAGCAACAGGAATGAATAGACCAGACTTTATTTTATGAACATCACCTTTATTTTATGAATATTTCCTAAATATCACTTTGAACAATGGCAAGTTTTTACCTGAACGTTTTTAAAGCGTCTAAGATTAGGATATATAGGTACAAAACTGAATTATTTAATTTGCTCTTTTTTTCACAGCGTTTGTTTTACATGACAAAGCCACGAAGAAATATTTACATAATAAGCTACTAATTGATTGTTTTTATGTACTTCCGGCTTCGCCATTCGTCAAAGATGATGTAAAAATTGCTGCCACAGAAGAAAATGAAATGCCGTATTTATTTTAAAATATTTTTATTAGAAGTCTTATGTACATAATTAAATAATGGTCTATGTCTTGTTCATTAATCTTACAGCTTTACATATAATGGAAACATTATATGTTATGCTGTAAGTTTAATTGAAGCTATTACAGTTAGTACAGTAATTAAAATAATAGTTATAGCAACACAACAGATGACAGTGAGATTGACTTGATAAGTGATATTGACATATTATTTAGATTTTATATTTTATTTGTCATCCATGATTTTACGTATGCCTTTGACTACTACGTTTGATTTTGCTGTTACTGTGCCATTTTTCTAGATTATTATAAGTTTTAATTGTCGCTTTGCCCATGGACCCGATTACTTGCCCCATGCGACGACTTGTGCATTCTCTCGGACAATCGCCAGTGTATACTTACAACTAATACTGATTTCTCCTAACGGACTCAAAGTAGTACCTTGTTTCATCCATGATAAAGAAATTAAAAACGTAACTTATATGTAATGCGAACGTACTTTTTTTAATTTATAATACTTAATTTATAATATTTGATACAATAATCAATGACAGCTGTCATTGCTAGGTAGGTTTATAACCGCAAATCATAAAATAAAAATGCTAATATCTTTTTTTTGTGACTTTCTAATAAAATAAATCTTTCTGGATTAACTTGTGTTATTTAATCCCTATCGTTTGAGCATTTTTTCATTTCAAGACTCCTCAAATAGATATCAGGTAAATCGTTGTATAGAGTCCTGCCATTGTTCATTACACATTTATTATATATCTATCATCTTCCATTCAAATTTTGCCTACTCTTTTTTTTATTTAGTTCTTCTTCTTTCTCATGCTTGTCCGCTCAAACACCTAAATGCATGGATTTTGTTCTTAGGATTCTTATAAGCTTTACTGTTATAACATATACTTAAGATATGATTAATATAATTATTTTTTTATAATTAAAAAAAGTATGGAAAAAAATATATGCCCTGAGGTAAAAAAGTCGTATAAACAAACTTTCCTATCTATAAGCGATATTATATTATCACACATCTGTGTTTTCAATAACAGACAATACAAAATTCAGTACTTATATTCCAATAGATGCCGATAGAATAATAAATGACATTTCAATGCCAATGCCAATGTTAAACGTATTATTGAGTTTGCCACAGAAAATCTCCTGATTGAATATGTAACTAAATATATTATTTGTAAATTATATCAAAAACCTTTAAATTAGATTATCTTTTGGGATTTTAGGATTTAGTCGTGACCTTTTCTGTATTTTCTACTGTACCTTAAACTTTTGTATAAAATTTTAATAATAATGTTATATGAAATATCATTTTTACCGTTTATGTCAGTCCTTACGATGCAATCTAAGTACGTTCTATCGAAATCAGATCAGGTCTATAAGCATGACCAAGAATACAGAGTTAATTTCACATTTATAACATGAGCATGTATATAAATATAAACTATAAATTGATAATAAATAAATAAAAATATAATATTGTATAAAACTGTAAATAAAATATAAATATAAATATGTATGTAAAAGTAAACCTAAAAAAAATATTCAAATCCTGAATAAATACAAAAAAAAAACAATTTTAGTATACATATTATATTGGGAAACAGTAATGTTTAAAAAAATAGGAAAAGTGTATACTTTAAAAGCTAATAAGATAATTTTCATTTCAAAAACTTTTTAGTTGAAACGCCATTATTTTCAAGTCTCTCAGAAATTGTATCAACAGCTAGTTAAATATATGGGACATTTACCAACTTAACCCGCTAAGTAAAATCCTTAGTCTTACATGTGCAAATTAAAGGCTGTTCTGTAATTGAGTTCGTACAAGGGATATTAGTAGAAGATTGCTTGTCGAGTTTCAACTTCGATCACTTCGTATAGTTCCAATTGATATCCGAATGTTGATTAAGCTGAATCAGTTCAGTGGGACAGTGAAGTGGGAAATTGATTAAACAACTTCATACGTGTACCATGTTACGTTAACTATATATACATAAACTATACATGTAATGAAATTCTGAGTTGAATTTGTACATTAAATATTTTTTGGAAAATCTTATTGAAATAGTCATTATTATCGATACAGATGCCGAATCTATAGTTTTTAGAACTTTTGTATGTCTGTCTGTCTGTGACGTCATATTTGGTCTGACCAATAGCGTGCGTTTCAACTACTTTGAATTTCGCACCTATATTTGCACTTTATGCACACAATAATTATTTTATTAATGGTCGAATTTTAACCACTACATTAGTTATACATAAATACTCTCACACACATACACATAAGTGCGTTCTTATGTGCAAATGCGTATACACATGTAGTTTACTTATAAAATAGATATATACAAAAAAATATGTGATATTTAATCAGACTTTACCTGTATTTATTCTTACAATTTTTTCTTATTTTTATATAATTAATTTTGATTATTATTTTTTTACATAATTTTTTTTGCTAATTGATTTCTGTAATTAGAACGATTTTTAATAAAAAGCTATAAAGCTCTTCTATAATATAATGATTTGATACAAAAATAATTGGTAATAAGATAAATTATTCATTTACTTAAACTTTTAAAGTAAAAAAACATTGTTATTTCATTAACATATCAAGTTTTTTTATTGGAAATTTAAAAATATTTAAATATGTACTCAGACTGCTTTATCTATATACTTACGTTTTAACGTTTAGCTCAGAGAAGAGATATTTTCTCGCAGTAAAAACTATCCTATATGTTGACCCGGATAACCATCTATCATTATGCCAAATTTCATCAAAATCTATCCAGTAGTTCTCTCGTGATGCAGTAACAGACAGACAGACAAAAATTCTAAAAACTATAGATTCGGCCTCTGTATCGATAATAAAGTCTATTTGAATAAGATTTACCAAAAAATATTTAATGTACAGATTCGACTCAGAATTTTATTATATGTATAGATAACGGTTCAAATAATCAGGCTCTTATTTAAGTTAATTTGTTAATTTTGCAAGATTTGAAGGCATCGTAACCAAGACCAACCAATAAAGTTTGAAGCATACATGAGTGTAAACATCTGAGCTTATTTACTCTGTTTTCCGATGAAACGTTCATTAAAACTTCCTCCATTTTAATTATAACATATCTGATATCAGTATATTGAAGAAATTTGTTATTTCATCAAGTAATAGCGGGAGTTAAGATGACGCTTGTACAATATTATTTTAGGACTCATCTTTACAAAGTTTTAAATTAATTTAGAATTAATTAACTTTGAACCAGATAATATTGATTTGTAAAGTATTTCTGCAACTTCAGATTCCAGATACCTAACCGTTCCACTTATGTATTTGGAAAATAATTTAAATAAACTATATTTTTTACATATTAAATTACTTATGTTGTACCTAATACATAATATAGAGTAAATTTTAAAAATAGTTTTTTTAAATAATATTGTTTGTAGGACCCAAATCATTATATACTGTTTAATACAATAAACTACAAGAATTATAAATAAAAAAAATATTATTTATTTCAATTAAATAAGTAATTAATATTAATAACCTTACATTTGTGAGAAAGCATAACAGAGTAATTCTGTCGGCTGTAAACTATAAACTAATACGGAGAAAGCGGTATTTTAAGCGCACGCAAGTCCTGGAATAGAATATATTTCAATAGATATTATTTGCACGCAATTTTCACTGATACCATGTTTGAACATGTCACTGTAAGGTAATGTTTACAGTTAATTATGGTAATGGATTGCAGTATCAACACCGTCCTGTCTCAGACTGTTTACACTCTGAGTTCCGGAATATTCGAAATTTGTTTGAGCAATTTTGGTTCGCCGTAACTGAGACGTGGTTTCGTTTGAGACTGTTTGAATTAATAAGGTATTAAGGGGTGTTTTCTTGCTAGTTTCATTTCACAAGTTGATTTTGAATGTGGAGTCATTATGGTTATTGTTAGTTAAGTGCTTTTACAGGTGTTGTGACTGTGTTGTATATTTGTTATATACGGCGTAGACAGTTGTGAATTTGGTTCCCAGAGAGAGTAAATTTTACTTAGGTTTGTCTTTAAGGTGTTTTATAAAATACTATAATTATTATCATTTTTTTATACAAAAAATAAAATATAGCATAATAGATATTCATATTGCATTCAGCAGCCCCTTTTAACATCCCACTGCTGGGCACGGGCCTTCAGTATGAGGGGAATCAAGCTATACTCCACCATACTGGTCAAGTGCGGGTTGGTGAATTTCACATGTCCTTTGAAAACTTGCTAGGTTCTCTCAAACATGCAGGTTTCCTCACGATGTTTTCCTTCACCGTAAGGCAAGTGGTAATCATGTTAGAAATGATTCGCACATGAAAATATCTGAAGTGCGAGACCCGGGATTTGAACCCGCTTCATTCGGTTTCCCAAGCGAGCGCGTTACGACTGGGCTACCACTGCCTTAAAGATAATAATGATATATAAAAATTAGGTAAAAAAAGTTTTTAAAAATGTATTAGATTATAATTATATAAAAAATAATAATTGTTTAAAGGAAATAAAAACTGTCGCAATAAATATTTAAAAAGATCGATATCCCGAAATGAATGCTTTCATCTCAACTTTCATATATTGTTAACGAATTTTTTTGCGACAAGTCAAAAACGCAAAAAAATACTTTCATTGTCTCTCGTTGCTTACAAACGGTTCTATAAAAACTTCGCCGAAAAGCTCAATAATAAATAACTGTATAAATATACTATTCCTGTACATATAATAAAAATTACGGTAGTAACGAATACGAACAATAAAAAGAAAAAAAAAATCAAAATATTATACTTCTTCTATTTAGAAAACCTTCTTTGGCTTTTTAGAAGTTTTGAAGTTTTTTTCTTAAATATATATTCATCAGCTTTTTATTTTTATCTGCACAGGCGTTTGGTTATTTTAATCATATTTTATAATAGTCAGCTGGATACAAATTAACAGCTCGCTTTTTGCATAATACAATTCCATATAAGACAGGGTAAATGTGTAGTTGCAGTAGTGCAGTAGTTGTGAACAAAAACTAAACTTGCACGTAAAACCACGAGCCATTGCTAGTATAGCATATTATAAGTCACTAGTGAGAAATGTACGATCCAATGCCTTTTTTATTTTATTCCAGAGTTTTATTTGTGTTATTTTTCCGTAGTACTTTTTGCGTAGAGACAAAAGATGTTTTTCTTTTACTTTTTCGTTAGTGCATTCATTTCGGTTGTCTTAGGTGGTATAAATAATTCATCATCACGCGTACGAATCGCGGCGGTCAGTGTAGAAGTTTATTGTTCGAAACGCATCGGTGTCATTCTGAAAAAAAAAAGAAACAAGTTGTTCTTTCTACTACAATCTTTATAGCTTGACATTTGTAGCTACAATAAAAACCTTTCATAATTAAAAAAAAAAAAATAACACGCTTAGAGAAAGTTTGAAGCTACAGATCTAATGCTAAGCTTTTAAGTTCAATGTTTTAAGTTTAAGTTCTTATAATACTTAAACTTACAAACCTTTAATCATACTTAACCTGATAAAAACCTGGTTAAGAGCACCGAGATTTTGATTAGAATGCAAATTTAATAGCTCCTGTTGATTTACATGTCAATAGAAGGTAAAATAATGAAATCTTGTACACAAAGGGCTTCAGTTTCATTTATCTGTTACTAATTTCGTACAGTAAATTTTTTGGCAAATTTACTAGACCCATGAGGGCTATAAATATTAAGTAACATGTGACCTTAGGTCTCTTTTTCTTACTATACCATATCTCATGGGAATAACAAGATGTATCTACCGAAATAAAAAATATATGCTATAAGCAGTGAGCCCGATGAGATTTTCTATCGGTAATATAAACAGAAGTTTATCAATTTTCATAATTCTGGCTTCAAAATGAATAACTTATATACGTAATTTAAGGGATGAATTTCCAAAAATTATCTCCTATAGTTTACCTTGGTTATGAAGGGAACAATTGTGCTAAATTTCATGCTTTATCTATCTGGATCTGTAAAATGTTAGTCTCAGAATATTATTAACTATCTATCAGCATTAAATAAAGGGCATTGTCTTTGTACTAAATTTTATAAAAGTCCATTCAAAAGTTGAAGCGTGATTGAGTAGCAACTTTAAAT
This sequence comes from Fabriciana adippe, assembly GCA_905404265.1. NCBI lineage: Eukaryota > Metazoa > Arthropoda > Insecta > Lepidoptera > Nymphalidae > Fabriciana > Fabriciana adippe. The sequence continues at coordinate 4,718,093 of FR989993.1, forward strand.
ATCTTGATAAACTTTCACATTAATAATATTTTCAGGATTAGTTAGATTATAAGGGTTAAATATTCATACATTCAATATGTCCACTAATATAAGAAGAATTTTTTACATAAAATATCCTCATTACCTCTTCGCTATTTTTTTTTAATTTCACTGTCAACAGCGGCAACGCTGTAATATTAATATTTTTATAGTTAGGTATATCTTCTAATTAATCTCACACGTCTTCCATTTTTGCCTTTTCATTAATGAATTTAATTGTACTCAAACCAAAATTACCATTGATTTGAAAGAAATTAATACAAAAAATCATTGAACTTCTGAGTGACTGATGTTACAAGTAAGCCTGACTACAGGCTGACGTAACATCAAAATCATTCTACGACAATCTATGATAAAATTAAATTTGCACAGCATCTATTTATTAATGAGTAAGATAATAATAAACTGTATAGCTTTTTAAGGGTTTCGTTTAGATAAAGAAACTTGTATCACATCACGTTCTTTGTCAGAAAAATTAATATTTATGATTGCGCCAGACAATTGACGTGACTTTGCTGGCATTCATGATAGACATCTATCCATATTCATTTTGATAGTTACATGCTACACTCGCTGAAGGAGTTGAATTTTCATAAATTGTGTTTTAGTGCAACTTTAGCTGATATTTCTTTTTTCTATATTTCAAGTTCTAGGCTCCAGTGCTCTAGCGTTGATACGTAGGTATATTATTAAATGAATGTCATAGAAATGAATAAAATATGGGCATAATAAATTAAAAAAATACATATTTCCTTTAACTATAATGAGTCCTTCTGAATGATTTCGGTGACAGTGGCGAACCTTACCAAGACAAGCCATATTATGTGCAAGAGATGCACAATTGTGAGCTCTACTTTTACTGTAAGAAGTCAAAAGCCCGATGGTACGATAATTTAAGACGATCGGTGAGATGAAAACGTTTTTTGTCTATTCTTCGAGGCACGTGGGTGTAACACCGTCAACTTTACAACTCCTGTTATTCAGTATTTCTTGACATAAAAGCTACTTTGCCCGAATTGAGCTTTGAAGCTTGAACCCAGTAGCTCTGGACCTGCAGCCATACCTTCTAGCCACCTAGTTGACGAGACAAACAATTTATCTTTATCTATATATACATAAAATGCTTTGTCCTGACTGACTGATCGATCAACGCACAGCCTAAACCGCTGGACGTAGAAACGTGAAATTTGGAAGACGTATTCCTTATATGATGTAGGCATCCGCTAAGAAAGGATTTTCCTAAATTCATCCCCTAAGGGGGTAAAATAGGGGATAAAAGATTGTATGCAACTCTGTTATTCTTAACGCGAAATATATGAAAAATGGTATTTAGCTTTAAGATAAAAAATAAGAAATGCATGTATAAGATTTTTTTCGAAATTCTTACTTTAACAGGGTAAAAGGGGGTGATAAAGTTTATATGGGTAAACAATTATTTATGATTAGAATTACTTGAAACTTGGTATTAATGCTCTTTAATACAATTAAATAAATACGTATTTAAGCATTTTTTGAAATTCATCCCATAAGGCTGTCAAATAGGGGATAAAAGTTTGTATGAAACTCTGTAATTGATGCACGGATAATAGTATTTACCTATAAAATGAAAACTAAAACAATACAAATATCTTTTTTTTTCGAAATCCATCCCTTAAAAGGGTAAAAGGGGGTTATGCTGTTTATATGAGGAAAAAATTGTTTATGATCAACTGGGCGTTGAACTTTGAGTTGTTGAATATATTTAAATAGAGTAAGTAACATGGCTCAAGTTCTCCGTAAGTGTACACTTATTGTGTGGGATATAAAGTGGAGAACGGAAATTATTCTGAATCCAAAGGAAAATTATGTATAACTTTTCCGCTGGCCACAGCAGTGACAACTATAACAGACCTAGAGCGCGAGAGAGAGGGAACCTAGCTCGAGTGTATCCTGTTCTCTATATCCTCCTTCTGAAGGTTGGCACATTTGTAATGAGAAAGTCACCTAAGCTATGTGATGGGATTAGACTGTGAGTAATTTATTAAACATCATAGTGGCCAGTGTGTTTGCTGGATGTGCTCGGGGGGGAATCAGAATTCATACCTCTTATACGAACTTATTTTTAGCGAAAAAGTTTATTTTTTCCGTAATTTGATCGCGGGCGAAGCCGCGGGTTCTGCTAGTTTTTACATAAAGCTGTAGTGTTTATGTGTTATTTTTAAATATTCCGAGATCATAGTATCGTGCAACGATACCAAAACCCAAACAACTATTAAAAACATTTCCTAACTTATTGTCATCGCTTATCGCTGAAATGCTTAAATCGATTTAAATGGAGTTTCGGTGATGGATAGTGATTTCAAATGAGCTATTAACAGGAACAAAAAAAAATCACAGGATAGATAAGAGAAAAATAATGGTTTAATTGCTGATTTTAACGAGATTTCACTGGAATCATATATCATAAGCTATTCTTTATCATCATCGTAAGACGTAAGCTGAGCTACGGATGAAAGTTATAACTATGTAAGAGTTATGCATTTAGTTCAAATATTTCACAGAAATTTATTACATTTTCAACACGCCGTGTTCGAAAATCAGATTACATTAAAATATTAGGTCCTAAAATGTTTGCAACGGATCATAAAGTTGTAACTGTAATGCTACCTGTACATTGGATTAATCAAACCGAGCTCTCATACTGTGCTATAAACGGCTTTGTGGGGGAAGTATTAATGAATATTCGATATTAAAAATATTTATATAGTGAATGGAGAAAATTTAATTTCATTTTTTTCTTGGTGATTTGATCTCAACCGTAATCTTATTATAATAAAAAAGCAATTCTTGAATATATGTACATATATGATTTTATTTCATGTATTTCAGAAATAGGCTCTAACGATATGGATTAAATTTTGTATTTAGATAAGGTTTTGTTTTTTAAGTTTATCTATATAAACAGATATCTGTTTTGAAAAAAACCTAACATTATTCATATTCTACCTACATATCCTACCTCACATTATTCATAATAAATAATTAATGATTTTTTTTTATGTTTTAAATAAATTGGATAGTAAAATTTACTAACAATGACTTTTTAATAAATATAATTATACTGGCTTCAAAATGTATTTAAAGATTGATCATCGAAGACCCTGAAGTGTAGAATTTAGTCCATTCCTTAAAATAATTAGTAATATCGTGTAAAAAAAAACAACAAATAAAAGAAAATATACCAAGACAATAATAGTAAAATCTATACATATAAAAATATAGTAAGTTAACGAAATCTATACCTGAAATATTTTTTAAAAACAATGACTGTAATGTATTGTGTACAAAATATACACCCCAAAACAATAATTATTAAAATGTTTTTCTGTTTGTCTGTATGTCTGTATATCTGTTTGTCTGTATGTCTGTCTGTATGTCTGTATATCTGTTTGTCTGTATGTCTGTTTGTGTGTTCTCGTTTCACGCAAAAAGTACTAGACCAATTTTGACTAAATTTTGTGTAGTGATAACTTATTACTCGGATCAACATTTAGATTATTTTTTACGACACGAAAATCTTTCATTCTCACGGAAAATACAATAACTGGTTCTATCGAGTCATCCTTAGAAATTGATTTGGCTAACGCTGGCTAAACCTTAAGAGATATATCAAAACAATGTACTAGAAAATTGTAGGTCTTAATTTATTATGCCTTAGCCTACACAAAAATATATAATAGCATAAGTCTTTCTCCTAAGGTACACTCGCAATTCATATCCATTGAAAACGTACCTAGGGACATACCCAAGCGAAGCGAGGGTAATTCACTAGTAAATTAATAAATAGCATTTCCTTAATAAAAATGTGACATTGAGTGAATTCTGGTAATATTTTACTCACTTCGAAATACCCATAAATATTGAATTGTTAATAGATGTCTATGCTGCCATGAAAATTTACAATAGTTGTTTTTGAACTTGTACATTTTCTTGTCTGTTGTAAATAAGCCTCTAAAAATGTACCGACCGACAATAACCCACGCTTGTTACTTAAAGCAGTACAATAATTTTATATACAATTACCTATTAAGTTTGTATCGCTCGTTCAAAATTTGTAGTTTATTGTGTTTCTAAAGTAAGCCCAGAACGAGATTTAATTAAAAATACCTATCTCTTATAATGTACCTAATTATATCATTCTAATTTCATTATTTTGAAGTTCCAGTAGGATGTTTTTGCATTTAAACATTACTTATGAAAGCATATTATTCATTAAGATTTAGCAGGTGGTGTGGGCAGCATTCGGGTATTGCTTCAAAAATATATTTTTTTTATGTCTAATAATCTTGATATTTAACATTATATTGTTTAAAAATAATACAAAAAGGTAAACAGACAGACAAAAATAATTAAATGGTATTTTGCTTTGATCTTTGATCAATCTAGTACAGTTACTTTGAAAAGACTAAATCTCAAATAGAAATTCTTGAATAAATCTTTTTTTCTTGATATTAATTTTAGATAACTTCAATATTTATAAAAGCTTTCAATGAAAAATCTGTATACATTGTATTAAGCTTCAGCAGTAAGGAACTGATAGCAGAGTTTTTTCTTTTAGGATCATGAAAAGTTCGATATAAAATACAACGATCAGATTACCTATTAACTTCGCCTGCATTGCGCGATACAGCTTTTTTCTGCAATATCTTTAATGTATGTATCTATACATATAATAAAATTGTAACTAAGCTAAATCTATACATTAAATATTTTTTAGAAAATCTTATTGAAATAGACATTATTATCGATACAGAGGCCGAATCTACAGTTTTTGGAATTTTTGCCTGTCTGCCTGTCTGTCTGTCTGTTACTGCATCACGGAAAAACCAATGAAGCGATTTTGATAAAATTTGGTATGATCATAGCTGGTTATCCAGGTCAACATATAGGATACTTTTTACTGCGGGCAAATATCTCATCTCTTGAATAAATACGCTCAATATTACTACTAACCTGTTCGAGTGGGCCCCTTGGTTCCATTTTATTACCAATAGTGGCCAAATGTTACTCCAGTGTATCTATATACTAAGTTCGACCGAATCCGTCTGAGTCAATTCAAGTCGTCACAAAATGAAGAACTAACAAACATACATTACAAAAGTAGTGTGATATTCAAGCAAAATATATTGATAATATTATTATAGATTGGTATTGGTGAAGTTTTAGTAAAGTTTATCATAAGATTATGTTTTTTTACCCTAAAAGTCTTTTATTTAGTGTTATACGAGTACGTACATCACTAACTTCTATGCCAGACTATGTATAGAGGTGCAGACATAAAATCGTGCTTAAAACAATCATTTATTGTTCATAACATTTTTTCAGCGTCTAGAGTTTTATGTACGTATTTTTAGGAACATAATATTATCTATACTAATATTATAAAGAGGTAAAGTTTGTGAGTTTGTGAGGTTGTAGGGGGTAATCTCTGGATCTACAAAACCGATTTAGATGAAATTTGGTAAAAAGATAGTTTGAGACCCTGGAAAGGACATAGGATACTTTTTATCCCGATAATCATCCCTTAAGGGGGTGGAATTGGGGATGAAAGTTTGTATTGGGAAGCAAGCTAAGGACGTATGGGTGAGTCGCTAGTAAACACATAAAACAATGTAATTTGAATTAGTTTATTTTAAATTATCAAATAAATATCAAAAAACAAGAAAATATACAAAAAAATAAGTCAGCTACTACATTTTACCATACACAGTCGTTTCTATTCCGTCGAGACGCATTGAATACATTTCATGGCAAACGAAGCTTTATCCTACGCAAATGAATATTAATTCACAACTGCTGTACTGTACAAGTTTGCATATGATACTCAAATCGTAGGCTATACAATTACACTGGTAAAATAAATATATAAAACAAAGATGAAATTATTTCTAAGTCATTATATTATTAAGATTTACAAGATAGATAAGAATATAAAAATACAAGTTTAATAAGTATCTATATATGTACACTAGCGACTCACCCTCGCTTCGCTTCGAGTTCGTCCCTAGACAAAAACAAATCTATCCCACGGGAACCATACATTTTTCGGGATGATATATAGCCTCTAAGCCTTCCTCAGTTAACGGGCTATCTAATGCAAAAAGAATTTTTCAAATCGGATTAGTAGTTCCCGAGATTAGCGCGTTCAACCAAACAAACAAAACAAACAAACAAACAATCAAACAAACTCTTCAGCTTTATAATATTAGTATAGATATGTATGAACAAGCAAAGACAAAACAGTTCAGTACGTTTTTCTCCTCTGCTTGTTATGCAATTTTCTTTTTTGAAGTTATACTTCTTTTGGGACGTTTGGAAAAAATATGTGAGTAAAATTTTTACGATGCGCGCACACCGACAGCCAAAAAGCGACATGATGAAGGTAGCTGACATCTGTTTGTTGCCATGGTAACCGTTGTTATTATCTGACAAATGATATATAATATTATATTCTATCCTTAAATGATATTCTATAAATATATGATTGTAATATGCCTAACGTGCCTTATTTAATTATTTTATTAATTTATCATTGCTTTTACAAACAGAAAGCTGTGACATACGGGATGAAATCTTTAGCTATACCTATTTGTTCTGTTACGCCAAAGGAGAAGTATAACTTGCGTGCGTATATAAGTACACACACACGTTTTTTTTGTTAAGTAGCTTTGATGAGCTTTAGTGTTATCAATAAAAAAAAAGAAACATTCAGCATTTTAGGTGGATTCTATTTTTAAGTTTTCTTCAATTTTTTAATAGAGATCATGGTTGAATTTCGACCACTACGTGAATAACAGTTAAACTAAAAAAAACACAACAAACTAATCCCTATAATAAATGAATTGACAAGTATTAATTTATTTATAAATCAGTATTAATACATATTATTATAAAATAAGTATCCTTAAAATATCCTAAATCTTTATGTTTGCATCATAACATGTACCTTACTCCTTTAATAAATCGTTTGTGTGGTTTACGGTTAATTGTTCTTTTAGGCATAAGAAAAGCGGAGTGAATTATTAGAAAAGTAAATGAATAACATATCATATTATCACAATGATACATATTGTGATATATAATTATTATGTTGGAGCTAAAAGCCAAAAATATTTAAAAATCATATGTTGTAATATGCTTCCTTTGCTTCGTTAAGACATGATTTTTGTATGATCCATCCCAATAATTAACTATTACTATTATTATCAACGTATTATTTCGTTCTTCCGTGATAATTTATCAGTGTTCACAGTTTGCGACATAAGGCAGACTTACTTCCCTATATAGGTATGTACATATGTATAGACAACTCATAAGCTTAAGCAAAGATTAATGAGAGCCGTCAGTGTATGCACCGTCAGTGCAGCATTAAAAGAAAATTAACGGAATTTGATGCATGGATTATGCAAATCACTCATATCCGAGTAGGTTCTTTGTTGTCACGTTCCTTGGGTTGTGGATCTATGCATTTCTGCTTCAATATATTTGTATGTATGTTTTTATTTGATTAACTATTAACTATTAGCTGTAACAGTTCTTATATCAAAATACTGTTAATATTAGTTTAAACTCAAACAAAACTTATGACAATACGGTGTAGTATGGAAACAAATATAAAAAATATTAAAATATACACTAAATTATATATATTTTTTTATTATTTTTTAATACATGTTTTTTTTTAATTTCTTATAACTAAACAGTTTTTTTTCTAATAGAAGAAAAAAATAAAATAAGCAGTTAGTCCTATTAACATTTCAACGCCCCTCTGTGAAATTACAGACTCCTAAAACAATGGCGTACAACCTGAAGTCTTACTTTCTCATTATAGGGGAGTAACATTATTATCTCGGATATCTATACTGATTTGATAATAATACGGAAGAGGGAAATATGAAAGCCAGAGGGAGAGACTAAGTGCGAAATGTTTATATATTTTCATAATTTGAAGGGTTTATATTCGACTCTATCTCCACAGATGTCGAGGACTAGAGGGGTTTTCATTAAATTACCTTCAGGGAGAGAATAGGTTACTTTTGTTGAACGTCACCAATGTTATTGGTTTACTTTGTTGTTGTTTTTTTTTTTAAGTAAATAATATGTATACATTCGTAATAACTCATGTCAAATTTTTGTAATATGGTGAATATAATTTTTACATTAAGTGAAAGCAAATCCGTAACTTGTGTGCTATACAATCCAGAGGCCAGTGTGCTACACAATCGGCTAATTTTAAGTGGAATAAACATAAACATATGATTAGTATTTATAAAAAAATCTACTTCAAAACAGACTTTTTTCAAGCAATTTTCAAGCGAAAGAGAAAATTGAATATTATGGCACTCTTAAAATCAAGCAAGATGAAAAAAAATTAGCATGAACAAAATGCAATCAACACCATTCCTATGGGAATGCTGGATGCGGAATACAATGTTTAGAACAAAAGTAAAGTGTACCGAATTTAGAGACTTAATACATGAAGTGTTGTAATTTCAGAGGCACCGAAGGGAATCGAGTGCTTTTTAGTCTGTACTCGTATATAGAACGGTAAAATCTAGCATTTTGTAATTAGCTTTCATTCTATTAAGGCAATATTTGTTAGTAAAATACTACCTATTTTTACCTGTGACTGCCACTGAGAGGATGAGTACATTTGGGGTAAGAGTCTATGTTATTGTGTGTTTGTGTTATATGTCTGTTACCATTTTTCTCGGAAACGGCTATACCGATTTTGAAAGCCGTCGTGAGTAAGCCGTGCTTAATTCTTAATTTATGTGTTTAGTATAGGCTGTTTGCTTTTTCAGCTATTGCCTTTATGTATTTACACTAATTGATATTAAAAATTAGTTGTCTCCTTAGATGAATCCATTTTAGTGAAACTTGTATTATTAGAATATGTAATATCGTATTTTCGCATTTAAGACATGCACCACCATCATTTTATTCTACATTTTTATATTACAAAATATTTTTGTCACTTAAGAGAACTCTAAAAAGGAATGAAATTTTTAAAATGTTTACACCATCAGTATATATTATAATTTTATTTGCAACGATAATTTAGCATCTCACACGTAGTATTCAAGTAGCAGTTTCTTTGCCTCGGCAGCATCTTGGACGCTCTTAATGCAAATTTCATTTATTCATGTAAATTAATATCTATTCTCCAAGACATCCAGTGAAGCGGGAAATTGAGTACGTGCAAAAATAAAGCAGGAACGACCTTATACAAACACAACCGTCCATGGCTCCAATTAGAATATCTACCCTTACGCTGTTTGTTATTCAGTTGTAAAATGACATTGTCGTGACACGAACCCCGAGGGTTTGGGTGACGTTAGATAGAGGACAATTGAATTTTATTATTGAAATTGTAAATGTTTTTTTGAAATATTGAATTTGTTATATTTTGATGAATGACACACGACTTATGACAGCATGTACATAATTTTGCAGATTTGATTCTTGTTGAAGGGAAAGTGTGTTTTGTACCTAAACTTCTACACTACTATTATATAGAGGAAAGATTTATATTTTTGTATGTTTGTAACGACTGAACTCAAAAATTACTGAACCGATTTAGATGAAATTTGGTAAGAAGATAGTTTGAGACTCTGGGAAGGACATAGGATAGTTTTTATCTCGAAAATCATCCCTTAAAGGAATGAAAATGGGGATGAAAGTTTGTATGGGGAATCAACCTAGGGATGAATCCGAGCATAGCGAGGGTGAGTCGCTAGTTTATTATAAGGATATTTGTGCAGGTTTTTTACTTTAGCGTTAATTATCTCACGTATAGTGGAAAACGTGAAAAAGTGAAATGTCCGTTTTTTATTTACCTATCTTAGAAGAAAATTTGACCTTAAACGTTCTGTAGTACGATTTTGTTACTGAGCTTATTCTGAATGCTACAATATATTAAGTTTTTGTAGTTTCTAGGTTCAAGCCAGCAACCTCTTTTTAACGTTACTATGATTGCCGATGTCTGTAGTCCGTTCGTTACGATATTATGTAAAAAGAAAAAATAAAACGAAATAACATCTGTAGCAATATAACCATTACTCTTTCCTACAGTACAGAAAAATTGATATAGATGTTTTTATGAAACAATAATAACAGACATACACAAGTCACGTACGATGTTACATATTGAATATCCTTCTCAGATGACTGGTAGGAAGTTTTCCGCGCACCATTTACTTTGAAAGGGGCTCACATTAATTGTGATGTCATTTGTAGAACGGTCCGTCAGTTTTAAGATGCTTTCTATTCTATATTATATGATAAAATGTTATTTTCATATAAAATAGCTATTTTAGTACGTTAAACCAAGCAAATAATAATAAAAACTGTTATTAGTAAAGTATTATATTTTGACTTAGTACTTAATATCATATTATATTTTTATTATATTCTTTAGACGTGAAATGAATAAAAAACCTTGAATAAAGTTATTTTTACGTAGAAATATCCTTAAAGACTCTTTTTGTGGAGCATCCACGTGTATAGTATTATTTATTTGTGATATTGCCAAAATGTTAAGCAATTTGTTTTTAAGGGAAATTTTAGATATAAGTAATTACAGCTAATTTTTTACAAACACGTATTATATCTGTTATTTTTGTCTGCTTGTTTGTATAACAGTCAATTATAATAAAATTATTTAATTCCACGATTTATAACATATGCAGGCCAAGACACAGGCATGAGATAGTTTAAATACTACACAATTTAGAAGAAAGAAAATACGACTTATATAAAACTCTAGGAAAGTAATTTACTACGTTAAAAGTCATATTATGTAATAGTTTTCTACTAGGTTATCTGGAAATGGTTCAATGAGGACTTATTTGTGTCAGTACGGCTTTTGTTCTTAAGCGCTTGGCATACGTTCATGAATGGTCCTGCCAACTGGCTCTTAAGGTTACTGTAACTTAAAATTAACTTTCATTGAAGAATATAAAAGTGTAGGTATATTTTAAATATATTATATAAACATTTATCTATACTAATATTATAAAGGAGTAGAGTTTGTGGGTTTGTGAGGTTGTAGGGGGTAATCTCTGGATCTACTAAACTAATTTAGATGAAATTTGGTAAGTAGATAGTTTGAGACCCTGGGAAGGACATAGGATACTTTTTATCCCAGAAGTCATTCCTTAAAGGGGTGAAAATGGGGATGAAAGTTTGTATTGGGAAGCAAGCTAGGGACGAACAAAAGTGAAGCGAGAGTGAGTCGCTAGTAATCTGTTATAATTGTTTCTTTCTTTCTACAGACTGAATTATTATATAATATGGGGAAACCTATTTTGATTTGATTTTAAAATACTACAGGATTTAATGGTGGTTGTTGGAAGATACAATTGTATATTTGTATATTGATATTGTACAGTGTCTATACATAAAAAATATATATTTTATTGCATCACATTGCTATATAATTTTATTGGATTCGGTAATTTTCTTCAATTTGAAACGCAAACTTTTATTTTCATTTAATTTTAAAACATTAAATATGTTAGAGTCAGTTTGCAGAACATTACATAATAATTTAAATTATGCAGCCCATGTCATGAAATCGGATTACAATCTTAATTCATCAATGCAAAAAATTGGTAAAAGACGTAATAACTTTATAACTTTACTATAAATAAAATAATTTTAACAAAAACGTAAGTATGACTTAATAAAAATAATGAATGCATGGCTAATAATGATGATAGTTTCAATATATTTCACAGATAAACAAATAAAAATCAATAAATCAATTTTAAATTATATTTAATTAGATTGAAGACACTTGTATCATTAAAAAGAAAAAAAAGTGTGTGTGTGTGTTCAAGTCACTCATGGTAGACGTGAAACGTAATATTATATATTTGTCAGACAATAACAGCGGTTACCATGGCAATATGGCAATGTATTCTACCTCATTCTGTCGCCGACCTAGTCCTATGAATTTATATGTTTGTCTCTTTTTAGTGTCGCGTTTCCGTTTCATCGACTTTCAAATCACAACGATTCTAAAGAAGTTTCACTTCAAAATTCAAATCAATTTTAAGATGATCATCATTTCAATTAGTAACTTTAACGTAAATAGTGACGTACGAGTAATTAGCGCTTGCCATCAAAAGTTACTTATGAATTGACTTTGGATTGTATCGCCACATGGGGACGGTTTACGAGCCGCTGTAAAAGTGTATGTCGTCTTAAATGAGACATAAACACAGGGATGTGTAAACGAATGTCTCACATTTATTTTATTAGAGTCATTAATTCTTACGCTTTCGACGCATTAGGAAGGGAAGTTAGTGGACTCGCTCGAATTTTCATTATATAGAAAAAAATTGGTAGTCGCTCTTAATTGTTCAACGTTTTGTTTTTCTGATTATAGTTTATTTGCTTTCAATTTTACGATTAGAGTTTAGTATGTTTGTTAAATATATTATGTTGAAAAGTTCTTATAAAACATATGTATATGTTTTATATTATTCTTTTAAAAAAAAAGTACTAAAATAATCAAAAACGTATAGTAACAGTATTATAGCATTTACTATTAATAATTACGATAGCAGTGTATCAAAATTATTATTTCTTAAACATATTTTTATTTTTTTATAATTTAAAATGAGACGCGAACGCACCCGTAGATTAAAACTCGTATATAATATAAATCGCATTAATATCCATAAAATTAACCCTCATGAAATTTCAACTTCTCATACATTATCGCGTGTTATTACAGAGTACATTATCCTTACTCTGCCTCCCCTTGTTGAAACCAAATAGGAAAATGTATGCCAAATACTGGCTTCAAAATGAAATTATATAGAATAACTAGCAGAACCCGCGGCTACGCCCGCGTTCAATCTACAAAAAAAAACTCTTTGGCTTTATGTTATACAGCGACTCACCCTACATACAAAAATACTAAAATCGTGATTAAAAAATGGGGGGTGGGGAAGGGGGAAAAATACTTTACAATCTATTCTCATATCTACCAAATATACAAATATACAAAAAAATACATTAAAATCGGTCGAGCCGTTTCGGAAGAGTGCGACCACATACACCGTAACATAAGATTTTTATATATTAGATTAATTTATATAACATATATAGTTTAATCAAAATTCGTTTTAAGTCATTTTCGCATAATGCGGTAACAGGCGATATTTTAAGAACCTGTAGGTCCTGGGTATCGATAATAATAATTAATTATTATTAGTTACACTTTTGTCATATTATGCTTAAAAAATATTGAAATATAAGTCCATTTCCTTAATGAATCAGATATCATTTAATAATTAATTAAATTAATAAAATGTGATATACATTTACTTCAATTTTCTTTCTTTTTTTACTATTTATCTGTCCATTTATATAATTTAATAAAAATAAATTACTTTTTTTCAAATTTGAGTTTATCACTGGTCGTTACGCAAAGCCTTAGACCATTCTCCTTTATATTAAGTCGGTTAATGTTGCATAACATTGGCTCAATGCAGAAAGCATTATAATTATTTTGATGGAGCTAATAACGTTGAAAAATAAGCTTGGCTTAGCAGATCCGAGACAGGGTGTAATAGAGGGGCGTTAGCGTTAGTTACTGATATATGGTGTCTCATATTACATTTTATTAAGTACTTCTAAGAGGATATATGTAGGAATATTTTATTTCATATAGTGAAAATGTGCATATTTTTGTTAAATTTAATTTTAAACTACTGAATGTGAAAATTCGTAACTCTAATCGTAGCTAAGTACATAATATGTACATACATATTTCTGTATAGTGTATACTCAATACTAAGTTACCTGCGGTACTTAAATAGAAGGTTAGGGGAGGGGAGAGGGGGAGAGGGGGGGGGGGTATTGCTTTTCGGTTGCTCATTTGCGTCCGGCAATCCAGCCTGGCGTGAACCCAAGAGACACACTGGGAGGTAGTACTGGCTTTTCCAGAGAGTGAGCCTCACATAACCACCTGTAATTATGCAGGTGGTATGTGTAAATACATTTTCCAAAATAGTGAATCTATTTTTTTTAATTATATTACAAATACATAAATATTCAAAGAAGTGTAGCTAAGTTTACATTGTTACGTTTTATGGTAATATGCTAGTTTTCATTTACTCTTTATTTTAATTGATTTGCAAAGAAATAAAAGCAATTTGATAATATTTTTATACATTTCTACGCAAAATTATCCTTTCTTTATATTGGGTTTAAAAATAATGATGACCCTATTTTATATCGGCTTCCTTTACATCGAAACAGAGATATTGATGTGATTTTTTACATGATGATAGTTGGAGAGCTGGAGAGTGAGATTGACATGTGGCTAGATATTACTGCCGGAACATATTTCATCCCACGCGAAAACACGCGTTTTAATATAAGAGCCGATTGAGCCATTATAGAAGCATAATATAATTTTAAATGCGAAAAGATAGTTTTATTTAAAATACTATTCTTATTTTTACTCATGAAAAAATGTGTGAAAATGGAAAATGAAAAAACCATTTCAATGTTTCATTAGAGTCACGAAGTCACTGGGGATAAATATTAAAGGGTAAAACATAATAACATTAATCTATGTCTTATACCTCATCAGTATATACTTAAACAGATACGAATTACGAAAAGGGTAGGAAGGCTGTATATTACAGGAAGGGTGCGTCAAGTGACAATCTTATTGCCATCCATTATAGGCGCATCATATATATTATTATTCGTAATACTCTAGAATTATTAGACAAAAAGGATGTGAAATGAATAAAATTATATATTTCATTATAACTTTTATATTTTAATATCATAATGGTGTCAAATTATCATAGTTTAGACTATTGTCGCTAATACCTTATGTTGGAAGCCGCAGATTTTTTTTTTAATTTTAATATTATTGTTAAGAGATTATATAGTCTAAGATCCCAATCTATGTGGTGGACACCTGATTCTTTTTCCAGGCGAAATATATTTTTTAAGCCATAAAAGATATTAACAATTACGATTTAGGGGGGTTGTCCCCAAAAATTTGCTCCAGGCTATTGTTTACTAAAATACCTCTAGTCTGGAGATGTTTTTGTAAGATAATCCTGTGTCATTAAATTTGTTATAAAATTATTAACATTTTGATACTTGGTTCGTTCCAGAAAACGACACGAGCCATTAACTACTTCAATTTACCTATTTATACCTGAATGTCAGGTAATGTGTTCGAAAAAAACCGGCAAACGTATGATAGCATTTTCTACGTCTTTTTTTTTACTTTAGATTGATACTAATTTTTCACAGGAAAGGAGTTGCTGTACTTAAAAAACAATAGAAACATTTTTAATTAAAAATAGCTTGGAGTTGGTCCGGGTCGTGTTTGTTAATATTATGTTGTTTAAGAAAAAATCTTCTGGTAAAAGAGTAAGGGGTTCATCACATAGATCGGAATCTCCTACTTAAATAATTCAGGCTAAAGTGAGCTCTAATGTAATGGACTGGTGCGTTTAAAAGTGAAAGAAAGAAGCTAATAATTCAGTAATCTATACTAATATTATAAAGAGGTAAAATTTGTGAGTTTGTGATTTTGTGAGTTGTGAGTTTGTGACGTTGTAGGGGGTAGTCTCTGGATCTACAGAACCGATTTCGATGAAATTTAGTAAGGAGATAGTTTGAGACCCTGGAAAGGACATAGGATATTTTTTATCTCGGAAATCATCCCTTAAGAGGGTGAAAATGGGGATGAAAGTTTGTATGGGGAATCAAGCTAGGGGCGAATCCGAGCGAAGCGAGGGTGAGTCGCTAGTATGAAATATGTATTTTATTTAGCAATCTTACTTATTATTAAACATAATAATAACAAAGAACTGTAATAATTCTGATAGTAAATGAATAAGATAAGCTTAAGTTTTAATTTAATATCCTAACTTTTGGAGTGCTCATAAAAAGTACACAGTACCTTTAATCTGTAAAACATCGCTGTCGCGAGATAATCTTAGCTTAAAACTTAATTACTCAGATATAGAGTTTCAATCTTTTACAGTTATTTTTATATAACTTTTATATATTATGTACCTAATGTATGTTTGATTACAAAGTACATTATGTAAATCTATACATATGTATAATAAAATTCTGAGTCAAATCTGTAAATTAATTTTTTTCGGAAAATCTTATTAAAATAGTAATTATTATCGATACAGAGGTAGAATCTACAGTTTTTAGAATTTTTGTCTGTCTGTCTGTCTGGGAACGCACCACGAGAAAACCACTGGACAGATTTTGATGAAATTTGGTATGAGCCAGTTATTACTGTCAACATATAGGATACTTTTTACTGTGAGAAAATATCTTATCTCTGAAAAATCTATACTAAACGTAGTAACTAGCGAGTCACTCTCGCTCCGCTCGAGATTATCCCTAGTTACGTTTTAAACTTTTAATTAAGTAGGTACTTTTCAACTAAATATAAAAAGTAAAAGTAAAAGTTTGTACTACATTAATATTTACATGTGACCATCCTTGAGGTAAAACAAATTTATCAAAAAGGAACTATAACAATTGGTTATCAATTGGCCAAGATATTGTGCAATGGAAATAAACATACATTCTAAATAAGTATCTCCTCTTTTTTTTGCAGCTGGTCAAAAATCTGACAGTATTTGTTGTGTGATTGTACTATCATTTGCGTAAGAAGTAAGCATATACATAAACTTGGCTGGACACGCTACCGCGTGTCTTGATATATGGTAGGATTTTAAAGTACCTTTTTTGATGTGGTTGGGAAACCTATCATGGGTACCTGCTGGCCTTTATAGGGCTGAGTACTGGGACATTCCTACTGACTAAATGTAACGCGAAATCATATCACTGCGGTGTAATACTTCTATCATAGCAACTTATTTTTTAAGAAAATTGAAAAGAACCAACTAAATGATTTTATTTTTTTATTTAGATTATAATTATAATTAGGTGCTATTTCGTCTTAATATTACAACCACAAAATACTTGATACTTTGTTTTTTCTTCAAACAGCAATAAACCTACATATTACTTAATTATTTGTATATTAGATTAACTTGAATTAGAATTTCTGGGCCTTGATTTCGATAGAGTATCATGGATGTACCATAAATATAGTACTTTATTCAAGATATAAGCATACAAATATATTTAATTAAACAACATATTAAAAGAAAACAGCCATTTCTATAATTTACAACTCGATGTACACAGCAAGTGTAGCGACAGTGCAAGTCTAATATCTCAGGGTGTCAGGACAGGCGCAATCACGGCTCGCGTCTCGCCGATGTCAGACTGTTGCATTGTTGTCTGACATTTTCTTGTTACTACTTACTACTTTGCCTATTGCGCCTTGCTGTTCTCCATGAAACTATTCATTTGTTATGACATAATGTGAAAAAGATTGTGACATACCTCTGTACTGTATATTATCTATACATCTATACAGATAAATAAAATTGGAGTGTCTGTTTGTAATATTAAAATAACCGCTTTTTACTAAATGCATATGTATGTATACATGGTACATATACCAAAACAACATTTTTTACAATTTTTGTCTGTCTGTCTGTCTGTTTGTTCCAGCTAATCTCTGAAATGGCTGGACCGATTTTGACGGGACTTTCACTGGCAGATAGCTGGTGTAATAAGGAGTAACTTAGGCTATTTTTATTTTAGAAAAAAATATAGGGTCCCACGAAAAAAAATAAAACCAAATTAATTAATTAATTTTGTTTTGGGAAGCAACCTAGGGACGAATCCGAGCGAAGTGAGGGTGAGTCCCTAGTATAAATAAAATCTATGTATAATTGGGCTATTACTACAAAAGCTTGTATTTTTGGTTACTCTTTCACGCTAAAGGGCTGTACGGATTTGGATGAAGTTTGGTACACAGGCGAACATTGACCTGGAGTTACACGTATACCTAAAAGCATAAAGTTAGGAACCCGTCACACACCCGCGAAGCGAAGGTCGCTTTTCAATACTAATTTATAAAGTCAATGAGATTGTTTCTTTGTTTATTTTACATTACGAGTGGAGTAACTATACATAAATAAACGCGAGCAGAGTCGCGGGCAATATTTAGTAATAATAATTTTACCATTATTAGTAAAGCCTAAAAATGTATAAACCTAGCGACGTCCCTAGGTACCAAAACAGTAACCTATCTGTAATATTCATTTTCAGTTCATTTTAGAATGAACAAACATACACAAATACAAATTTTCGTATTTATTATAGTAGTCCGACGAAATTTGAATAAAAATGTTTGGTGATAAATTAATGAAGCGAAAGCGACAATATTTAACAGTCTTTAACACACGTTAAATCATTATAAGCTTACACAATGTAATTAATAAGAATTAATTAGGCTCGAAAATGATTAAGAAAAATAGATGTATAATTTTAATGGCTTCTTCAACAAACGGTCAACGTGTAGATAACGAATTTAATGATTGTGAAGACGATAATATCACAAATATTAAGGTGACACCTCATAAACAACTTTGACCGCGGCTAGGTATTCGTTAAAAATGAAATAAAATAGTTAAGGCTACACCTACGGGAATTATGTCACAAAACTTATGAATTATGAACCATTTAACATTAAATTACAGCCTATTAGTGTCTAACGAAGCGAGTACGAAAGAAAAATACGTTTTGGTAAAAAAATAGTTGTCTCTTCTTACTATAGTACTGAAGAAAGTACTTATGAAATATGGATGATATACAAAAGGTCGCTACAACAATACACTTGTCTATTCGTTTTCATATAGAATACTTGTATAATGTTGAATATTTTATTATTACATAACAAATATATCTAAGATGAAAAATTATAGTGTTAATATAAAAAATATGACTTAAAATAAAAAAATAAATCAGCCATTAAAGCGAATTACACTACTGATAAATAAACTAATTAAGAAAATATTTGCTAGTTTAGTATATCAATCAAACAAAAGTATATTTAAAATGGAATATTATTTTAACTTAGAACTAAGGAAACAAATTTATCTCAGTAATATCAGGATAAAACCAGAGGCTTACATTACACCATGTATATACACACCTACATTCATCCCACATAGAAATAATTCAATTCGGGATGGCTAAAACTGGTTTATCATTTTCACACTCAAATAACCCGTAACCGCGGATGCGAAGCTTTGAAACCAAGAGTCAGTGAAGCAGTATTGTCCGTCACTCCACTTTCGTCTGAGGCGCCGCGCCGACGTCGTCAGACGTTATTTAGAGCTTTATTGTACCATTGACCATTCACTAACGTCGAGATTTGAATTCTGATAACTTTGGATTGTTACGACTGATGGCGTGTCACATTACCTCTTTTAAATGGTGATTTTAATTTGAATAATGTTACGTGAGGTGTCCAATTCATGAGTTTTATATTTCTATTTTATGTTGCTAAGCCAAGATTCAGATTATTTGAAGATTTTCAATAATAAGCCAAATTTATGCCCGTGATTTTATTAACAAGTATATATTACGAATTTTAGAAATAGTATTCGTGCTATAGCATTTCTTATCACTAAAGCTCGTAAGTCTGAGGATCAATCTCGTTAGTTTGAAAGCTTTCATTCTGTCTTGGAAACTCATTTACTGGCGGTATAATTTGAAACCTATATTTTGCTGTCCGAAGCTTTCAGAGTAATGATAGATTTGACTTTTAATTTAGTAAAACTTGAGACCCAGCATGACATCAATTTAATGTACACGTCGACCGTATTTAGTGTCAAATTACTGTGTAAAACACGTGATTACTCGCAAGTAATTTTGCTTAACTATTTATCATTTTTTGACTTATTGATTGATGATTTCGCTGGGTATTGACGTTTTAAAAATAATTAAAAAAATGCTTCGCAACCTTGAATGATAGTAAAATTGTATATACAGTTAGTAGGTATATATTTTTAATTATCTTCATAGAACAGTGAGTTATATTTGTTTGACTGTCCACTATACCAGCGATTCTGGTTGAATAGGAGTTTAGTCCAGTCATACTAGGAGTTTCACCTCGGAATGAGATATAATAAGCTGTAAACTCGTATACACCTTTATTTTGATGTGCTAAAAGCTGTCTCAAAAGTCTCATAAAATCTCGTGTCTGAGCCGTAAGTTATTCAAGGTCGAAGGTCACAAAAATCAGTTTTTCGCGATTATCTCGGTTCTAGGTTTCTATAGCTCCAAAAATATTAACGTTTATTATAAAAATTGTAGAACATAAAATTTGCGACAAATTGTATCTTAAAAAAATTTCATACGGCCAACCGTTCTTGAGATAGAGGGCAGAGAGCCCGCAGCGCTCAGCCATACTCACTATAATGCATGGTAAACCGTGAATCTCAGTGAATAAAACGTTGTACAAAGTTATTATATCATTGAAATATTATTAACAATAAATAATTTGTATTATTTATTGGTTAACACATTATATTTCAAAATATTTTACAAACAATGAACCGTTTTGGATGAAACTCAGTAGGTACCCAGATACACCACGACTTTTTTTAACGTTGAGAAATAGTATATATACGGGTAGTAATATGGACAGGGGATGACAGGTATATACACGGGCGGTAATACGGGCAGTAATTCAGACAATAACAACGGTTACCATGGCAACAAACGTACGTACATTTTTTCGTAACGCATTCACCAGCTTACCCCCCAAGTCAAGCGTGCGTAAAGAAGTTTTACTTCAAAAATATCTATTAATTAATGTTAATTAAAAACAATAATGTTGTAAAGGTATTTAAAAAAAACAAATGCACATGAATAAAATTCACATTATCATGTAAAGTAAGCAAAAATTGAATAATAAAATAATTCCTAATGATAGCAATCTATCTGTTATTGGCAATAAAACAGTCTAGACAATTTTCGAATAGCTTTACTTGTTAACGATGTACGAGCAGATTCTATTGTGGCAGACTAAATTTAAAGCGATGAAATTATGAAATTGATTTAAAAATGTGAAATTATGTTTGTCGATGTGTCTTGTTTATTATCTGAACATTATAATGTAGGCTACTTTTTATTTTGACCACTTTTTTTGACATATTCGTTTGTTGCTTGATGGTCGCGTTATCTAGACCCATAAAGGAAGGAAAACAGGATATATCGTATTCTAAGGCACGATGACTCTGGTTGGAAATACTACGTTGGAAGTCACGAGTTTGATTACTGACCTGAGCATTTTTTAGTTACTAATGTTCGCCCAGTGGTCGAAATTCGACCAACATCATTATTGAAAATTTAAAAAAAACTTATAATTCAAATTTACCTATCAATATAAAGAAAAAATTACAGTTTCCAATATTGTTTCATTGATAACAGTAAGGTTTGTCCATAGCTACTAAACATATAAAGAAAAAATCGGCTAAGAAATAAAAGGTAGTGAACTGCTTAGTCTTTGCCTATTTATATATAAATAATACTAAAATAGATATTAGTCTAGATAACTTAAAATGTGGTGTGACTAAATACCAATGTAAAAGAAGTAGAAAAAAGGACTCAATTTTTCTGGTCTTTCTACCTCGTAAAGTAATTATTTTACACTTAAAAGTAATTATTATATCGCTTGGATTTTTTGTAATTCACATACATATGTATATGGAACCATTTTTGCAGAAGAATCTGTTCATTAAAAAAGAATTATCTTTCCTCCTTTTTAGAAGTCGGTAAAAAAACTAGACGACAACAGTCAGATACATGCCCCATAGCATCAAAACGGTCTTTGTACATATATAAGATAAAAACGAAAGAAGCGATATAAGAAAGGAAATAAAACATGAATGTGTCGTTAAATTACGTATGATACTCGTAAATCTAACAATATGTGTGACTGGGCTTTGAAAATACGAGGAAAATAATATTTTTATTGAATGTAATGTATAAGAAATATATATTTTTTTAATTATTATATTATATAAAGTTTATTGAATCATTTTTATTTGTTTTTTTTTTTTTTTTGTATGCAATCATTTATAAGACTTTTTCATTATTAATGTATTTCAAGTTTCAACTGTTACTTTGTGTTTTAATTTAGTTTGGGTTATTTTGGAATGTTATTATCATTAATTCATCCATAATAATCTTTTACTACGGGAAAAACCATGTCATCTATAGGTTCATTAGTAGGCAAGTGAAAATGAGAAAAATCAACGACTAAATTTCACATTTACGACATTTAAAAAGGATTAAAGGCTATTGCAAAAGAAGGCTGACATCTGTTACGAATATCTGGAAAATATTTCGGATTTCCTTTAAAATAACCACATTACTACAAAAAATCTCCGCACAATCTCGACAATGTACCGTTATTATAAGGATAGAACCTTTTATCATAGGTCGTTTTACATTAGGGAAATGGGTGGGGTGAAGGGTAACATGTAGGTCGTTGACCCCGCAGAAAGATTTCTTCAATTTGTGTTGACAGTTCACAAGATATACTGCAAAGAAAAAATGTCATATTAATTTTCACATGTCCTGCTCGCGAAACGTTTGTGCTTCATAGGAAAAAGTGTTGACATTTTTGTTTACGTAACTCTATAATGTATAGTCCATTTTTTCTTACGTGTCCTAATTGGTAAACAAACACTACCATGAACGAAAATCACTTGTTTTCGGACAATCATACATTTTAGATTTGGTTTTATCGTTTATAACTATTTCAGAAAAACACACGCTACGAATTACACTAATAAAAGCTGTTAATTATTGATTTAAACACATTATTTTTGCTAAAATTGAAATATTGACAGAACCAACTTCCACAGAAAAAATATGAACACAACATTTTGACGTTTCGATACGCTACTTTGTCTTTGAATTATAGAGATGTACATTTAGAATGAATTATCGAGAGTGAAAACTGAACTTATTAAAAATAACAATATCTTTAAATTACAAAGTACGATATTTTGTTCAAATTGTTATTAGGCTTAAAAATAGTAATGTCTTCTGTAGAATATAGAAGATTTTTAATTGCTTTTAATGAATTTATACTTATTATTTATTTGTTATTGTAATTATTATTATTTCGTATCTTATTGCACAGTTTATTAAAACGGAGTGAGGGACTTCCGACCGCTTTTTGCTTTTTTAGGTTAAAGTTTTAAAAATGAGTTTATATTAAGGCCAAAAAAATCTTAAAAAAACTTTCACGTCATTGATTTTAAAATAGACAAGTGACATTTTGACAACTTTTATTAAAATTTAATAAAGACAATTATAATAAAAAAGTTATTGATGAAATGGCCGCTCATAAAAATATAATTGTTCTGCGCCTTCCGCTGTATCATTGTGAATTAAATCCAATAGAATTAATATGGGCACAATTAAAATCACATGTAGGAAAAAATAATAAAAGTTTTAAAATGGCTGAAGTCAAGGAGCTAGTCAGAGAAGGATTAAGAAAAATTGGTACGGCGTCTTGGATAAATTGTATTGAACATGTGAAAAAAGAAGAAGACAAAATGTTGCAGCTTGACGGCTTAATAGATGCTGCAACAGATACACTGACCCCTAATTTTATAATACATATATCAGAAGAGTCGAGTAATTTATCATCGGAATCAGACTAATAAAATTATTAAAATAACTTGTCGTATTATTTCTACCCAATACTTTACGTTCACTGCATAAAAATTAAAAACCATTAAGTTCAGTCATTCATTCGTCATGCACATCTCTATGAATTATCTCTGGTCACCTGTACGCCATATTTGTTTACTATTTAAGACACGTAAGAAAAAATTGACTATATATGTATGTACCTACAAAATTATTAGTAACAATGGTCTAAAAAAAATAATAATATGATTACAGTATTTACACCAACCAACACCTTCAACTTTTAGAATCGCAATATC
Organism: Fabriciana adippe; assembly: GCA_905404265.1. Taxonomy (NCBI): domain Eukaryota; kingdom Metazoa; phylum Arthropoda; class Insecta; order Lepidoptera; family Nymphalidae; genus Fabriciana; species Fabriciana adippe. The sequence goes on from FR989993.1 coordinate 4,742,083, forward strand.
TAAGGAATGATGATTGTTAGGAAAGAAAGTATTACGTATATTTTTGTAGATAATTTTATGATTTACAATTTTTGTTTGAAATATATTTTTGATAAAACTTACCGTTTTCGAAAAAAATCCAAAAAAAAAAAAAACAAAAATTTTGGCCTTAGACCTTGAATAACTTTATTAGCACACACGGGATTTATGGGGACTTTTGGCACTTTATTTCTACTGGTGTATCCAAGGTTTATACCAAAATTCAGCTCTGTTGGAGTTTTTGATATTTGAAATGTCTATTTTGACTGGACTAAAATATTATAAATGTGAAAGTTTGTGAGTATGGATGTTTGTTACTCTTTCACGCCAAAACGGCTGAACAGATCTGGATAAAATTTGGCACAGAGATCAGATCATAGTCTGGAAAAACACATAGCTACTCTTTATCCTGAAAAAATATTCTGTTCCCGAGGGATATTTTTCTTTTTGTTTTTCTAGAGGCGAACCTGAGCGAAGCGAAGGTGAGCCGCTAGTTTAGTATACAACATTATTACACTATATACGAGTACCTCGCTTACAGACTAACCGTACATGTAGTTTAACATAGTTAATTCCGCCACTTATTACTATTGCTAACACTCAAATAAAAAAAAACTCATGCATATTTGATTTTAAGCAAAATTTCAATTTCTTATCAAAAAATCTTTATAGAGGTGTAAAGTCGAAATAACAAAAACTTACCCATCGCGCTCAAAAAAACAAGTTAATTAATGGTAATCCAGTACAATGTATAAAATATAAATGTACATATATAAAATACATATTTCATGTACAAAAAAAATATTGTGAGTAAACTAATATTTTTTCTAAATATAAATGGGTCTCACCAACATAAGGTCTGAAAGAAAAAAACATAGTTAAAATGTTACCCCTTATTTTTCAGTCGAACTCGTGCTTTAGCAAATAGTGTGTAAGCGACTCCATGTCGCCGCAACGTAGGTAACGATCATATTCACTTAGTTTTTTTATATCGTGAATGACTTCCGGAAAGGGTGGTGCTATGTGAAAATATCTATAAATGTACACAATTTACATGTTATATGTATATAGAAGCACGTCCGTTAAGTTAACATACGATATTTTTTTAACAATTTAGTGATAACCTTCGTTATAAATAGTTAGGTAGGTACTAGGTAATTTATGAAATATTTGACAAAAAATAATTTAAACACGTTTTCGGTAATAAACGTTCTAAAAAAGCTTCAAAATTGTTTGCAATTAATATTCAACAGATTTTGATTATAGAATTAAAAGTCTCATTATAACTTGAAGATCAAATTAATAAACTAATTAGATCTTAAGAAACTAATAACTATCTATACAGATAAACAAAATTGAAGTGTGTGTTTGTAGTGTCAAAACAACTGCTTTTTACTAAATGCTATGAAATTTAATATGGTTAATGGTACTTATTAGAAAAGCACAACATTTAAAGTTTTTATTAGTCTATCTGTTTGTTCCGGCTAAATTCCGAAATGGCTGGACTGATTTGGACAGGACTTTCACTGATAGGTAGCTGATATTTTAAGGAGTAACGTAAGCTACTTTTATTTTAGAAAAAGAATTAGGGTTTCGCTCAAAAAATATAAAACGTACCTAGGGACGCACAAGAGAAGCGAGGATAAGTTGCAAGTCATAAATATTTACTATAAGTAAAAATCATATAAATTTTAGAAACAATGACGGTTTTTTAATTATAATTATTTTTCATCTATTCACATACTTTAATAATACAGTTTGATAATAGAGTTCTAAAAAGTATTATTTTTTAAATTTAGTTAGTAGACAGTGCTAGTTGTATAACTCTTGGAGTACAGTGAACATTATTTCTATTGATAAAAGTTATTAAAGAGTGCGTGTATGAATGTGTACACGCGCAAGAAGTAAAACTTCTGTAGGTTATCGGTACTCTTTATGAAATTCAATTTATGTTTTAAATAATTAGGATAGGTGAGATACTAAATATAACGCATATTAGGCATATTACAATCATATATTTATAGAATATCCTTAAAAGAAAGAATATAATATTATTTATCATTTGTCAGACAATAACAACGGTTACCATGGCAACAAACGTACGTACATTTTTTCGTAACGCATTCACCAGCTTACCCCCCAAGTCAACCGTGCGCAAAGAAGTTTTACTTCAAAATTTTAAGTTCAAGGAAAATCGTGAGCAAATCAAATTTTAAAGTTAGCCATTTTATCCAAAAATAGTAAAAGAATCAATCGATTATCATTCTTACGAGGTGCGAAGGAAAGCATTAGGGTGTCGAGTTTAATTGGTACTGTAATTCAAGACGAGTCAGGACTTCGTGTACGTGTGAACTTGGTAGAGTGTACTGCGCTACTAATAGCGGAAAATAGATTATGTAAAATACTTATAAAATTTATATATTTACATAATATAATAAGTATAGTAATCTATACAGATAAATAAAATTGAAGTCTCTATTTGTAATGTCAAAATAACAGCTTTATACTAAATGCATATGGAATTATATACGGTACATATAAGAAAAACACAATTTTTAAAAATTTTGTCTGTCGGTATGTCTGTTTGTTTCTTCCTGCTAATCCCCTAAACGGCTGGATCAATTTTAATGGTACTTTCATAGACAGATAGCTGATATTATAAGGTGTAACTTGGGCTACTTTTATTTTAGAAAAAGAATTAGGGTTTAGCTCAAAAAAATTAAAACGTACCTAGGGACGAACCCGAGCAAAGCGAGGGTGAGTCGCTAGTAAAATATAAAACGGCTGGTTATCTTTTTGTAATTCATTTGTTATACTTATTTATGTAACGTTAATCGATAGAATATGTCTACATCTACATATAACGTGATCATGTTACTAATATTATAAATGTGAAAGCTTAGATAGATGTTTAGATGTATGTTACTCAATCACGCCAGAACTGCTGAACGGATCTGGCTGGATCTAAATTTGGCACAGAGATAGCCTGGAATTGCACATAGGCTACTTTTATCCCGGAATAATGTATGGTTATGGGATAGATTTGTTTTTGCTCTTCTAAAGGCGAACCCGAGCGAAGAGAGGGTGACCCTCTAATTAAGTAATAATTATTTCTCGCTCATTGAAATACTAAAAGTCCAAGCTTGTAAACAAATAACATTTCGACTTATTTATGCTTGCAAAATCACTATTATAAATAATAATAATCAGCAAAGCGAATGCTTTACAGCAATCATGTTCACGGGAGAGACTAAGGTGTTAGATGTCTCAAAAGCATTATATAGTTATTACATAATATAGCTTACCCACAAAATAACAAAATGAATTCAAAAAATTGAAAAATAGCACCAAAGTACATATCTTACAATATTTGTTTATTTTGATTTTAAACATTTTTATAATTTTAATTAGTTTTATAATTGAATATGGGATATTATTTATTTAATTTTAGTTGTTATTATTATAATTATTACAATTTCTAGAAAACTTCATTAATTTGTAATCTATATATTTTATTATTGCCATTCTTATATTTATAAACATAAACATATATCTAAGAAAGTATTAAATAATAGTTTCATATAACGTTTTAAATCACATTTACAATCCAATTCAATAAAACCGCATTCACTCACACTGCATCTTTTCAGTCAATTTTAACCAGTGGTATATTTATATATACTATTTGTTCTGAGTTTCACTCGAAGCCGCATCTAATTGGATGGTTAAGGGCTAAGGGCTAGCCGGTGAAAAGATTTTCTATTGTTTCAACTACAAGAATGTAACCGCTGTTTATTTTTACGGTGGAAAGGGATTGCAATTATATTAAATTGTTTCTTTTTTTTACCATATACCACCATTTTAAGTAAGGTCAGGTTAAATATGACGTAGCCTTTTGTAAGCGTTGTATTATTTTGTATTAGATTTTAATACTTACTTATTACAAAAACAATAAATTAACTACAAAAAAGTGTATTTAAAATTAGCTTTATACAAAGATATTTTATATTATATACTAGCGGCTCACCCTCGCTTCGTTCGGGTTCGCCTCTAGACAATCAAAAACAAATTTAACCCACGGAAACCATACATTTTTTCGGTATAAAAAGTAGCCTATTTGTTATTCTGATGTATGAACTATATTATTGTAAAGTTTCATTAAAATCCAATCAGTAGTTTTTGTGTACTAAGCTGTATAAGTTACTATAGTTTTTTAACTATCCCACGGGAACTCTTTGATTTCCCGGGATAAAAAGTATCCTCAATGTTGACCGGGAATATAAGGTATCACATGCAAAATTTCATTTAAATCGGTCTAGCAGTTTCGAAGGTTAGCCCGTACAAACAGACAAATAGAGAGAGAGAAACAAAAAAATTGAAAAATATCTGGATTTGTTCTATTGCTCTTCTTACATCCCCTTGACTCGGTTTTTAGCATTTTTTTTCTATGTACAGACATTCGACCTCTACAGTTTTATTATAATATAGATTCTAAATTAAAAATCTTTGTTTAGCACAAATAGTTAAGTTTCTATAGCTTAAGTCATATGGAATTTAGATAGTTTATAATAAAAACTTTATCAGGCATTAAAACTTGAAAACACTGACTTTAAAAATATTCTATAAACATTTTTTCCTTATCGTGACATGACTCACTTAAAATCGATTCAACAGTGCATGCTTAGCCGCAGGACAGACGTCGAATATAGTACGCTCTAAAGTCTAAACAATTCCGTCAGATATAGTGCAAGGAAAAATTTACGAGTGCTCACGCGCACGGCAAGTAGACTGGATTTATTGTCTCTATCGCAAAGCTTCACGCAATAAAGTGATTTAAATAGGTTAACGCCGTAAATCTCACTCACCAACGTCACATAAATTAAGGGCTTAAAAATTCTGTGCGCGAAAATCTATACTGTTGTTTATGTATTCATTTCGAAACTTATTTTATGGGACGATGTTATAGAATGGTTCTTCGGTTTAAACAGTTAATATTAACGATGAGTCGTCGAATGTTAATAGTAAAGGCAATTTAACGTTTGGACTCATAAAGAGCGTTATAATATTTTTATTCGTATATTTACGTTTTACTGATTAGTGGTAGCTTGAGTTTTATTACTAAGTTTTTGCTAAGTCGATAATATTAGTTACTTATGAGCGAATTTAGGCTAGAAATTATCTCCAAATCGATTTCATTTAACCATAACAAGAGAAAATGTCATAAACAACACTCACTTATGCACCAATTATTTTTTTAATAATATCAGTGTCATGAGATAAATTAGATTTTTTATTACCTAGGATGGCTATTGACTAATGAAGTCAGCATACTCTTGATTCTAAGAATATTGAGGTCGATAAACTTTAACATAAGATTTTTTACCCCATGTTGCATACTATGTAAGAAAAAGAACAAGAATTGAACTATCGAGGTACATCCTATGATGCCATGATAACCCATCATCACTTTCCACGACTTTATTATATAATATAAAGTTATATAAACTGTAAGCATTTTATAATTAAAGGAGTGATGGAATAACATCATTTCGTCGTAATGACTGGTTGGTTGACTGACGAATAATACAAATTGTATAATAAATTAAGAATCTTCAATTTTCGAATATTCATTATATTTCCAAATGGTATTTTAAGCCATTGTCCCAACGTATAATTTAAGCGAAAGCGTTTATTTGATAAAATAGCAATCATTTCAGTTTTGTGAGCCATAACGTGAAATATGCGAATAGTATAATAGGAATTTTTTACTTTGAATTATTACGTGAAGAAAATAGATCTCGTCAGTTGTATTTAACCCATTGTTTATTTTTTAAGAATCTTTCTACATGTATAGGATTTCGGGATAAGATTTTTGATTGTATCTTAAATTGAACCTTTTTATTATTATTTTTTATTTTTGATAATTCTCTTACATATTTAATGTTATAAGAGCAGTAGTACAATTAATAATGTGCTTATTTTGAAAGCTAATGTATTATACCTTAGCTAGCGGCTCACCCTTGCTTCGCTCGGGTTCGTCTCTAGAAAAACGAAAGCAAATCTATCCCTCGGGAACCGTATATTTTTCCGGAATAAAAAGTAGCCTATGTGTTATTTAAGACTATAATCTATCTCTGTGACAAATTTCATACAGATTCGTTTAGCTATTTTGGCATGAAAGAGTAACAAACATCCATACTCACAAACTTTCACATTTATAATATTTACACATATGTATGTAAAATATTCACATTTTGTAAATATTATAAATAGTTGATAATTTAAATTTTAGATTATGTATTTGATCTCGATTTGCCTATTGGCAAATGCCTTCTTTAACTTCCGCCATTTACGTCTATTTAGAGCCACTCTTGTCCAGAGTGGTCCTAAGGTTTTTCTCAATTAATTCTCCCTCCTTCTTTTTTTAATAAACTCTTCTATGCTTGCCGTCTATAACGTAGCAAAAAGTCATTATTTTACTACTCCATAATGAAAAAAATCACAAGGAAACCTGGTTATCTGAGAGAACCTCGATGGCATTCAAAGCCCGTAATTTTTTTCATTGCAATACATCAATCTCATGTTGCATTACTCTGTGGAAAAAACAAAAATCAACAAATACACTTTCATAATAATATTAAGGGTTACAGCTCGAAAAAACATAGTTCGCATACTTTTATTATGATTATGAAATTTTATGTAATGTTGTACTCTATAATAATGTCAGTGGAAAGTCTATTGTTTCTATTCAATTACAACGTCGCCCCACTTTTGTTTATTACTTTATGTTACGTAAGGTTTTTTCGTTTAGATTAGTTGGTGTGAATGTGAAAAGATTATAATAAATTAAGTGACATATAAATAATTCACTAAAATTTCACATTTTGTTTTAGCACGTACATTTTAAATATTTTTTGAAACATTACATGCATGTTGTGACTCATCATTCATTCATACGCTAGTTCGTACGATATCAACGAGCTTTAATCTGTATAAGTTTAAAACTACTGTTTTTATATAAAATACTTTCACACTCTTACCTTAGAGTATAAAATATGGCGATGACCCTATTTTTATTTTTGTCAAAAAATCATATTGTTTGTCTGATAGATAGTAATAAATAGATGTATTTTTTCCTCAAACAAAATCAAATACGTAGTCTGGCAATATCAGATGTCCTTTACTGCTATATATTCGTTTTGGTTGAATTTGACTAGAATATTACTAGACTGAAGAGCTTCGTTTATAATTCTAACGTAGATAACATGGTAACGCCCTAAGGCGATGCTCTAAGGTAGTAACGTGCGTTTTCAGATATCTCACGTTACTGCTACATATGTCATAAGTTCTAAAACTACTTTTGTTTAAATAACTAATCTCACTTTTGATTCGACTAATCAGTACTTTAAACGTAAGCCCTGAGGGCGTATAAGGCAATTCTTTAAGAAGCGAACACCACTTAATATTAATTAGTCTCATTTATAAACAAGGGGAATGACATCTTACGAAGTAGAGAGCGAATTACGTATTTAAACACTATATACTTTGATCTCTATTAGTAAATAGTAAACGACTCATAGAAACTCTTAAAAATATATTAAGTTTTCTTTACATATTATTAAATACAATAATATGTAAAGAATGAGCATGATATGAGTTTAATGCATAAAATTTCCTTTAGTAAGAACTAAATGATTTGTTTTAATATATTTTTATGGATTTTGAGGAACTACGAACAATGGTAGCATTTTTAGTGAGATTTTCAATAACAATGAATTTATCAGTTTGCAGCCTACGTTTTTTAACAATACACTGAAGCGGAATACGTATTTACAATCTCTGTAAAGTTATACTGCACTTGTACTGCACCCTATTATTATTTTTATTTACACTATGTTACTTTTAAAAGTTAATTAATAACTTTTAATAGGAATAATAATAATCTTAGTTAATCTTAGTTAACTCGTATAACAAAAGTACTTAATTATTCCGCCTTTATAGTCTAGTCAACAAATGCCTTTTAGGTCGTCTTTTTTCAGCAGTCTCAGAAAAATATGAACGAGGTGTCATTCGATTTGGAATGGCATGTACATGATTTTTGAAAAAAAATCCGCTTCCGCAAAAGTTCCGCTTGCAAAGATTGCAAGAGTTACAAACAATTAACTAAAAATAAAAAAGAGGGTTAAGTTTTTTGCAAATATCTCAAAAACCAATTGATATTTTTAAAATCTAAAAAAAGATTAAGAAAGTGAAGGAATTTTCCTAAAAAAATCCCGGAACTGCAGGAGCAATATTTATAATTTAGACTATTAGGCGTTGGATTTTTTTATTAAAATTTACATGGTATAAGCACTGAAGCAGTCCTTTATATATTTTCCTTCATATTTTATTTTTTAAAAAAGTAATATTAGAAAAATCGATTCATAATTATGCATCGTGTAACATACAAACCTAAAATATAATAATCATCTCCTCCCTTTTTAAAGTTGGTTAAAACAATAATTTGCAAACAGAATTTCGGCATCCATTGCTATAAATTCTTTTCATCCGAGTATGGGGGAGTGTATCAGTCATAATTTCATTTTCATTGAGACAAATATTCATATTAAGGGGATATTAGCGCGCATTCGCATTTTGTTATAACGACCGATTTATTTGACGGGTAAATTTTATATTAAAATTATTTTATGATTTCTGCTAACGAATGATTTCTTAAATATATGTATAATATAGACTGCATGCTTGCTTTTTATAAACAACAATTACTTTTCTTGAGTTGGTTAAATGGTGTGACTAACCCAAATTTCTTTTTTTATATAGATTGTAATGAAGCGTCGGTAAATTTTTGTGCGTTCCTGACATTATATTATCATCAAGGTAAGTTACGTGACACGCAAGTCTTGCCCGAAAATTTATGATTTAAATACCCCGCGGTATAACTAGTGAGATTTATTATAAGAGGTTACGTAAGTTTATCTAATTCAAAGAAGACAATAACATAGTTAGGTAAAAAGTGTGAGTTGTCTGTAGACTAGACTGTAGACAGTCATAAAAAAGCAGAATGGGAGCAGTCGTCGGTGATATGCAAGTGAAAATCTTCATTTGATAATGCGTCGGGTATGTAGTTTCAGAGTAATGGAAGCCACGATTAACATATAAATGTGTTGAAATGGAATGAGCAAAATGAATGAAATATTTTTCGCTTTATTGAAGTTATGCAATATTTCCGTGCAGAATTCAAATAAGAAACATACGTGTTTCATGCGTATTGTGAGGAAATGGGCATGATTTAAAATGTATGGCACGGTATACGTATTGAAATATTCATAAAAATATTGTATCGTTTTAATAACTAGGTATAAAATATAAATGAACTGAACAGTTTTAAATGTTACAGGATATACTTGACTATAAATCAATATACATAAATAAAAATCAATTGCCGTTCGTTAGTCTGGCTAAAACTCAAAAACGGCTAGACCGATTTGAATGATTCTTTTTTTTAGTTTTGTGGGGGGTGTGTCAGGGGTAGTTTAAGTATTAAAAAAATTGGGAAAAACAAAAAAAAAAACATTTGGAAAATCGAAAAGTTCATAACTGTTTATTTTGTAATATATATATATATATATATATATATATATATATATATATATATATATATATATATATATATATATAATAGCGACTCACCCTCGCTCCGTTCGGGTTCCCTACATATGTTTTAACGTTTAGTATAGATTTCTCAGAGATAAGATACTTTGCCGCAGTAAAAAGTATCCTATGCATTGACCCGGATAATCAGCTATCATGATAACAAATTTCATCAAAATGAAAAAATCATTTTTCCGTGATGCGGTAACAGACAGACAGACAGACAAAAATTCTAAAAGAAAACTATGGATTCGACCTCCGTATCGATAATAATGTCTATTTCAACAAAATTTCCAAAAAATGTTTAATGTACAGATTCGGCTTAGTTACAATTTTATTACATATATAAACATAATATAGTCTATCGTTCCATACTAATCGTTAAAACGTACCGGTACCGCTAGGGCGAGTCACTAGTTGTAGATAAAGGATAAAAATATTTTTATAGGACAGTTAAAAAATGTAGGATTATTATCTATGACATATTACAATTTTCACTGTATCTAATATTATAGACAACTTTTAAGCCATTACTATAGTTTTATGTATATTTTTGATATATTAAATCTTAAGTAGTGATCGCCGCGTGGTTGAAAATCAATCATAATTCATTAAGTTATATATTTATTGTCTTGACAGACTTTAACAATAAACAAAATAGTATATATGCGTATGTGTGTCAAATATGTGGTAGTGTGTGTAATGTTTTTTTTATTGATTTAATGTATTTTTTATTCATAATAAAAAAAATATATATTAGCATTCTGCACTACTTCTCTATATAAACTATAAGTGTGGGAAATTTCATACTCCTGCGTTCGCGCAATTTTCGTAAAAAGGGGTACAAAGTTTTTGCTTCATGTATTCATTTTTTATTTTTATTTATAATATTATATAGATTATAACATTATTATTAAACCGCAATATTTAAGTGACTTTTCTCAGCAAACTACAAGATTTGTACATTTCCGATTTGCGCTGTCTTTCCGGTGCTTTTTTTATAGGAAATTGATGTAAATTGACTGCTAAAAGTCTAATTGAATGAAGAATATAATGGTAAGTTCAGTTAAAATCCTTACGGTTTCTATCCAACATTTCGTGCAGCTCTCAGCATTGAATCTTTTACTTCCGCATATTACAAGATGACTATGTTTAATGGCGAATACATTTGGATCTGATTTGCGGGATCGATGTCACGCCTCCCTTGAAAACGTGCCGTGTATGAATTAAAGAGCTACCACAAGTATAAGTAGGTGGATATAAAGAAAATAGACATGAATTATTATTATTACTATATAATAAATTAACATGAGAATATATTTATTGAAATTAATAAAAAGTCTGTAGGATACGTTTATGTAGTAACATAATATGTAGGTATACACTTTCCTTTATAAGTAAAAATTTTATCTATACTAATATTATAAAGAGGTAAAGTTTGTGACGTTGTAGGGGGTAATCTCTGGATCTACTGAACCGATTTAGATGAAATTTGGTAAGAAGATAGTTTGAGACCCTGAAAAGGATATAGGATACTTTTTATCCGGGAAATCATCCCTTAAGGGGGTGAAAAAGGGGATGAAAATTTGTATGGGGAATCAAGCTAGGGACGAACCCGAGCGAGGGTGAGTCGTTAGTTATTAATATTCTAAGGGGGTTTATTCTTGAAATTTTCAGGACCACCATTGCGTTATAATCTATCATTATAATATTATCATATTTTATTATTACATTACGCACAAAAACACTCACACATATTACGGAATTAACTTATATTAAAACTAGCGAATTACTGTCGCTTCGTTCGGGTGCGTTCGCTGAGTGTCTGAAACTTAGGCTAAGTTTAACTATAGGCTATGTAGCCTATGCACTTAATTTCATGTAAATTCGCTCAATCGTTTTAACGTAACGGAATAGCAAACATTCACACACACGCACACACAATATATGTATACATATCCACATACAATTTTGATAATTATAATAGAAGCCCGAAGACAATTTGAAGAATGAAATTTGAAAATATTATAAATTTTATAAGTACAAAATGTATAATTTTTATCGATATAACGGTAAAGCCACATCCAGAACGCATCTATCTAAGTCACTTACAGTATATTTCAGCGAGGCATATCCTCATTTTGGAGTCATTACACGAAATAGTATCACCACAAAGTCTCTTGGGAAGAAGGGGGTTGTTTATACCCATATATATTTTGCTTTATTAAGTTTTTGTACGGCCGCAGATTAGTAGGGGTGAGAAATTGGCACTTATGGTAACTCGGTTTATTTAATGTTATTATACAGTATACTTTGATATCTAATATCTTCTGTAATTTTGTTAAGGTTTTTATTACTTTAGGGTGTTAATTTTGTTATTGAAATAATATATTATAATGTAATAATATATTAGGAGGCGTATTTAAAAATTGCTCTTTACTTTTATAAATGTTTTGAAAAGTATGAATAAGAAAACATGACGTATGTAGGTACCTTAGAATATAGAGTTTGTTCTGTATTCTGAGATATAAGTATACATATAACTAAATAATGTAACTGTCAGTATATTAATATTTTCTAATACTTCTTCAATCAAATAAGAACACAGTATTTTTAGACCATATAAAAGAAAATCACTATTCCTAAGAACAAAAACAAATTTCAATCAATAAAAATAGTGAAATGAATGAAACAATAAAATTGAAAACTGTATCACGTATTGTGTTTAATAAACCTGGCATAATTCGTATAAGCTTCGTACAATCTAAGAATTTTTAATTTTTTCTCAAAAACAAATTTCAATCAATAAAAATAGTGAAATGAATGAAACAATAAAATTGAAAACTGTATCACGTATTGTGTTTAATAAACCTGGCATAATTCGTATAAGCTTCGTACAATCTAAGAATTTTTAATTTTTTCTCAAAAATGGTGTTATTGCAATAAATATATAAACAATAACAAGTAAACATTTTGTTAGGTACAATTACCGCTACTCCAGTTACAGATTGAACATCAAAGAGGCGTAATTAAGCCTTAGAAGGGTCATAAATGGCTTACAAAGTAAAAGCTATGTTTACTTAGTCCGCCAAAGCTTTAATTGCTCGCCTTCAAATTTCTTATGGTCGTTTTATTACCGGTTTGTAACGTTATTATATGAGATAATTTGAAATCACAAACAAAAGCTATGATAATCTTGATTATGAAATTACACAACTATTTAAATGGGTAATTTTGTTTAAAATAACATATTATATAAATATGTTAGGACATTAACACAGCACTATCTAGTTCCATGGTGAGCTACTAGGCTTTTATGGATACCAGATAGTTGATACACTCTACACATATATAAATTTAAATACATACATATAATAAATATAAACACGCATGACTGGAGTACAAACATTCGTGCTCTTCACATAAATGAATGCCCCCAGCGGGACTCGAATCCGTGACCGCTGGCACAATAAGTAGGGTCACTACAATTGAACCAAATGTGTTGTTAAATGTATGTGTATGATTGTTCCTCCCTCACGCTGAAAGGGCTAAACCGATTTTGATGAAACTTAGTACATAGAGAGACTATGGGCGGATTTATAACGCTATGACTGCTTATATATATTGAGATATTTAAGTAATAATAATAATTATTATATTCATAAATTAGGGAATTATAAATAAAGGGAACTTAAACATAGAACATAGAAATTTAGAGAAAAGGCTTGTACAATTCAATTTTAAAACAGCTGGGTGAAGTACTGTACTCTTTGCTAGGTTATAATTATAATCTGTAGTAAGGAGTAACAGTCCCGTTCCCCTTTGGATATTTAACGATATATTTACGTACCGTACAATATGTTTTCGTATACAGGTATAGTATAGTATTATGTGGTATGTGGTATTACTATATCAACTAATTATTGTTATAAGCTCTATCGTTAGCAGTAATAGTAATTTAGGTGTTAGGTGTCAATATCTATATTGAAATTTTAACTTGTATGTATGCACAAGCTTTTCCGGCGGTCTCACTCACGTTGTTATTATTGTATAATTGTTATTTAATTTGATATATTTTCTTATCGCATTAGTAGTTTCAGGAGTTAAATGTGTTCGATAAACAATAAAAAAATAAAAAGAACTTCATTTTATAATTTTAAATAAAACTATTTTTTCGGATTATTTCGCGGATTTATTTTGATTTTTGGTTCCCGACGTTTCGAATGCTTTACAGCAAACATGGTCACGGGAGAGACTAAGGTGTTAGACATGTCAAATCCGCGAAATAATCCGAAAAGATAGTTTTATTTAAAATGTCAAATATTCGCGTAAATCTAAGAAAGTATTATTCATTTTATAATATTAATAATAAGTATTGATGCAATAAGTAAATCGGTAAAAACTAAAAATACATCAAGCAATATAAACTACACCTTTAGGTACTTTACGACTATATTAATACAACTATAGTAAATGTGATAAACTAAATTATATTGACTTTAATTGAAATACATTTTTTTTTATTTTCCAAATATCAAAACATTAGATTCAAAATGAAAATTTATACATTTTAATGAGTATCATAATATTAAGTTGTCTCTAGAAATATAAATTCAAACATTCAGCAGAAAATATTTTCTAACAAATAACCAGCTTTAAAGATATTGAAGTCAAGATATTCATTGAAGCTCTATTTCATAAAGTTCCCATTTCGAAGTTGAAGTCATATAAGATACAAATCTGTCTGTTGCCTCAGGCATTGGAAATTTTGTCGAACCTCCCCTTTCAGCTCGATAAAAGCTCAATTAATGCCATTTGAAAAATTTATATCATCCAATATTTCTATCAGTTATTTGATTATTATAAAAATATTTTTTGGCGATTCTTATTCCAATCAAATTAGCAATATTCAATGTTATATTAGATTTTATAATTTTCCTCATAGATATATAGGAAAATTTAATTGTACTTTCATTATTAATTAATATCTTTTTTTTTGTTTTAATAAAAATACTTTGAATAATTATTTATATATAAATGTAATAGAATTATACTCGTAATATTAACTGTTTACATTTGTTTTGTTTTGTCAGTTGAAATATAATTCCCAAAACATAATAAAACCATAGAAATGACACATACGCCAAATTACTAGTGACTCACCCTCGCTTCGCTCTGGTTCGTGCCTAGCTTGCTTCCCAATGCAAACTTTCATCCCCATTTTCACCCCCTTAAGGGATGATTTTCAGGATAAAAAGTACTTTATGTCCTTGCCAGAGTCTCAAACTATCTTTTTACCAAATTTCATCTAAATCGGCTTAGTAGATCCAGAGATTTCCCCTACAACCTCACAAACTCACAAACTTTACCTCTTTATAATATTAGTATAGACTTAACAATACTATAATAACTAAAATGTATAAAATAAAAAATGTCTGCTATAACCATTGATATATAAAAACATAGATACACATTTCCTAACAAATATGTATCTCTTAAAAAGTGACGTCGATATTTGACGTTAAGACTAAGTCAACCAAAGAATATAATTGAAAAATCGAAAGTTTTAATTGTCTAAACACAAATTTGAATTTACGCACACCACATTAAGTAGATACTTTTTCAAACGAAAAAACGTGCATTTCAATTTTCCACAAGACAATGAACAAAAGAGATTTGAAAAAAGCGCTATTAAATTTCGAATTGTGCACTTCTTTTTGAGGACACTTTTGAGACGCTAATTGTGTATGTTGAGTTTTTGTATATCAATGACTAAAACGGATTAAAATAAGAATACGATCATAAGACGAAATACTATTAAAAATACGGATTAGAAAAAGATTGCTTGATAGCATTTCTGTTTAAATATTGTACTGTATAAAGAGTAATGCCGGTTTCGCGACAGCTGTTCACTAAAATGGACCGGACGAAGGATATTTTGTAACTGGACCACCTGAGACAGTTGGTGAACTGCCCAACTCCTGAGAAACTTAGACTTGCTAAAATAAACCTGTTTCTCTTTTAATTAGATTGTCCGGGACAAACAGCTTTTGTAACAAAAGTGTGATAAAACTTAGTTGACACAGTAGAAAAATGCAACTTTAAAAGATTAAACTTAAAAGATTAAAGTATAAAATATTATGAAAAGTTATTCTGTAATAATTTAATAATAATGACATGCATTATTTGTATTTAAGGATATTTAGTTGTGTTATAAAGGACAAAATAATATATTTTTGGCTACACCTATTTGACTGATTTTAAAAAAGTAGTAACTCAATTTGGGTGGAGTGTTTTAAATATTTTGTGTGTGTGTAACGCGATAACTTGTTGTAAACCGATTTGCATGATTCTTTTCTTAGCAAATAGCTATACATCCTTTACGGTGGAATAATAATTTTAAAGTGATTTCAATGTCAATGTAACATTTTATTTTAAAAATAAGCATTAGCTAAGAATACAGGCAAGTCCAGATAATGTATGCTACATGCTTGTAGATAGCCAGCTTCCGCCATAATAAGCAGTCATACACTCAATACTAACATTTATCCATAGCAAACTTTAATATCAATTCATAAAAAAAAGGCTTTTACAATACCTATTTAAGATTTTAATTTTATCTGAGATCATGTTTAAAATGCCTTCCGTCTACACGCATCTTATTATACTCATATATCGGCAAGTCACCGCTGCTTCATTATCACCAGCCAGCACATACTTCGTTACCGCCGAACACGACGGTGGAATTGAATCGCATTCACCTTTAATAGCCAGTAAACACCGTTCCACTTCTAGAACAACTGTATAGGATCTTTTGAAATCATTTATTTATAAGGAGCTGCTAATATACATAAATAAGAGATATCTTTGAGTATCTAACAAAAGGTATTATAATATTAACCAAAGTCCTATAATACTTTTTTTCTACTAGGAGTTTATATTTTCGTTGGTTTTCTATACCAAAAAGGGTCTGTAATTTAAATACGTGAATATTAAAGAACGTACGTAAATGTAAACCTGTTACGTAAATATATAAATTGTATTAATATTTGCTTTATTTTATACAATATTTTACGTGTAGCTTTATAACAGCTCTATATAAATATCAATCATTAATCAGGTAAGCGGAATGCTGAGGTAGGTTGTTAACCTGTCCCAACAGAGTTTACATCTGATACCCAATAATATATCATTATCTAAAGCTATCTGCTACTATCGTCCTTGATATTATAAAGAGCGTATTAGATATGTCGCAAGAATAATCCATAGTTAAATACGTCGTGACTTTGCTATACTTTAAACAGCCTTCACAAAAGTAGGGCATAGAACATAACGACACCTAAAACAAGACATTGTATGTTAAGTGGTGTTTTTAGAAAGTATCTACATTAATGCTACAAAAATAATAATATATACATATAATAAAATTCTGTTTCGAATCTGTACATTAAATATTTTTTGGAAAATCTTATTGAAATAATCATTATTATCGATTTTTTGTCTGTCTGTCTATCTGGGAACGCATGACGAGGAAAACATTGACTAGATTTTGACGAAATTTGTAATGAATAATAGCTGGTTATCTGCGTCAACATATAAGATACTTTTTACTACGAGAAAATATCTCATCTCTGAGAAATCTATACAAAACGTTAAAATGTAACTAGAGACGAACCCGAACGGAGCGAGGATTCGCTAGTAATAATATAAAAGTAAACTTTTGTAAAAGGTTCCGGAAGCTCTGCTCCGATTCTCAAAATTCTTTTACTTTCAGAAGCTAACTGATTAATCACGAAATCTTAAGGGGATTAAAATTTCGTGAATGTTAAGAAAGAATTTTACATTTCAAGTTGGGTTATGTTCCTACCGTACTGTTGAGTTTCGCGCCGGCTCTTCACAGCAGAACTGCCTTCAGAGTCAGTAGTAACTTCTTCACGGACTTACATACTGAAGATTCGAAAGTGCTTATAAAAGTCTTATTGAATTAAAGTATATTTTGATTTTGTTTTATAATCATCTGCAAATAGTATAAACACAGATTTGTAATACTGAGATTTAATTTTATAATCCCTTAGAAGTAATTATTTCCCACTTAAGGGTGTTTTTTTTTAAATACTACGTGAGGTCTCCGTAGAGGCAACCTATTAATTGAATGAAGAATTATGAATATCGGTTTACAATTGCGACTGTTTGAAACGTAAAAAAACACGTGTGTGTAGTAAACATGTATGTACATATATGTAGTAAACATGTATGTGCGTATGAATGTATGCACGTAAGAAGTTATATTTCTTTGGCGTAACAGAACAAAAACAGCTAAAGATTTCATCCCATAATATGTCACAACTCTCTGTTTGTAAAAAGAATGCAGCTCACTTCATCATGTCGCTTTCACCTACTTCATCATGTCGCTTTTTGTCTGTCAGTGTGCGCGCGCATTGTAAAAATTTTACCCTCATATTTTTTTCAAAATGTGTCAAAAAATGTATAACATCAAAAAACATACTAACAAAACCAGTCAAAAATCAATGCTTAAAAAGTACCGCTAAAATCCTATTCGAATATAGTATTTTTTGAGTTTCTTGAGGCTGCCACAATTAATTTCCCTACATTAAATAGATGAATTGTAAGGTTTATCAAATTTTACAATTCATCTATTTATTGTAGGGAACATTTTAACTCATTGTTAGCATATTTTGCGATAGCTACCTAGGTAGCTACTTAAATCTAGATTTATCACAAATCTAGATTTGAATGAACTACATAAAAAAAAAATAAACAAATATTTTTATTTTAAAATATTAGCAAAAGTTATTTTATTTATATGTAAATATCGATCACATCACAACTACGCGATGGAATCGATTGAACCGTTCTATATAAATTTTTCATAAAGAATAATATTTGTATAGGTACAAATAAAAAAAGATACAGTGTTGCATTGAAATATTCAGTTTGATTTTGATTGAAGCTTGTTTGTTAAACCATTGTTATTTATGCAAGAATATCTACAAAAATATGATGTTGTAGGTATTATCTCATACTAGCCACTTGCCATTGCTTGGCTCGGATGCATTAGCCTTGGCCCTAGTTGCCTAACCGTATCCTATAAATACTCCAGGCTATAAGTCTATCTGCTTGATAAATGTCATCAAAATCGATCTAGTCAATTTAGCATGAACAAATCTATACTAATATTATAAAGCTAAAGAGTTTGTTTGTTTGTTTGTTTGTTTGTTTGTTCGTTTGTTTGTTCGTTTGTTTGTTCGTTTGTTTGTTCGTTTGTTTCTTTGTTTGTTTGGTTGAACGCGCTAATCTTAGGAACTACTAATCCGATTTGAAAAATTCTTTTTGCATTAGATAGCCAATTAACTGAGGAAGGCTATAGGCTTTATATCATCCCGGAAAAATGGACGGTTCCCGTGGGATAGATTTGTTTTTGTCTACGGACGAACCCGAAGCGAAGCGAGGGTGATTCGCTAGTAATTAATATACACAAACGCATATACAAACCTCTACAGTCTACATTTACAATAATAGTCCGATTTCCTTATAAATAAAGCTCTCCAAAAGTTCCTAATTAAGCAACATTCTGCGGCGGACATTTCGCATAATGAATATGGTACCCAGAACTATAAACACGGTAATAAAAATTGTCACTGGATCTTAGTCATTGATTACTAAGCATACAGTGACTCAATTTCTTTTCTTCATTTTTTTTATTAACGTACTTAATTTTTACTATGAAAAAGTTTCTTTTTCTAATTTTTACTATGAAAAAGAAAAGAGAGAAAAAATTAAATTATACGTATGAAAAACTTAATATATAAACTGTGTGCAAAACCATTTCTTTCTTTTATAACAGTAGTGTGTATTAAGAGGCTGACTTGCCTTTTATATTTTCATATTATATTTATTTGTACTGTAATTATATACATACAATATGTACATTATTTAAATATTTATGTTTATATATAAGTATTTTTTTATATTATAATATAACTTTTATTTACTGGATTTATTTTAATTTTTGGTTCGAGACGTTTCGAATGCTTAAGTTTCCAGCAATCATAGTCACGGAAGAGCCAACGGTTTTAGACGTCTCAAATATAACTCTTACAGATAGCACCTATCCTCAAAATGATACAATGATTTTAAACATACAAAAGTGGCACCAAAATTTCTAACAATATTTGTTTATTTTACAATTTTTTTATAATTTCAATAACTTTTATAATTGAACAAACATTATTTATTTAATTTCAGTTTTTATTTATAGGGCCAATATATATTTTTATAAGGCCTTCTCTTGTTTATTTTCTAACTACTGTATATATTATATTTTCCGCTTTTTTGTTTTGTTTTACAGTTTTTAAAGTATTGAATGTTAGTGTACTTACTTTATTGATAATTTCTTAGCTTTATTTTTACTTAAATACTTTTCCAAAAATAAGCTAAATCTTTCAATCGAGCTGAAGCAAATAAAGCGTGAGGTTTAAAGTTTTAATTAAAGGGAGGGTAATTAGATACGCTCCGTGAATATGTTAATTAATCCATGGGTTAATTCTTCAAAACATGGCTATTGTTCGGAGAGCAGTAAAAATCTTGCTCCTTTGAAGTTTGCTATAGACCGAGTATAATGGATACGAACTTTAAAAAGAAACTTAACTCGTCTTTGATAACGATGTATGAAATTTTGTTAAGTCAAATAGAAAATAAGGGGAAAGATAAGAAAATGTAATTAAGTAACTTATCTTGTTCCGAGGCCTTTATCACATAATGATATGTACACATGTATAAGCAAAACAATTTTTTAAGTTTAGAATATATAATTTAATGACTTTCTGGCTTATTGTACTTACGGCTACTAATCCCACAGAACTCAAAAAAACAGGCGCACTTTCTATTATTACATCGTTTGCAAAGTTTGATAAGACGGTACTTAAAACCATGATAAAAATACAACATTCTCATACATATACACATGTACAATTATATTAAGTACTAACAATATACCCTCGCTTCGCTTTAATTTTTTCATTCATTCGGTTTTCATTTTTTTGAGCGGAACCTTAATTCTTTTTCTAAAATAAAAGTAGCCTAAGTTATTCCTTATAACTTCAGGTACCTACCAGTAAAAATCTCGTCAAAATAAGTCCTGTTTGATGATTTGTCATTGATTTTCTAAAGGCGAATCCGTGCGAAGCCAGGGTGAGTCGCTTTTATCAAATATACAGTTTAAATTGAACTCCACTTATCTCCAATATTCTTTCCTCTGCCAACAACCAATGAGCTCTAAGCAGCACTTATTTCATTTAGTCTTTGTTTGTTATTTTTGGCTGCTTAAGCGAAGTACTAACGGCTTTATTAATGCCATTACCTTTCAGGGGCTTGGTAATTAAGGTTGACATTCTTGGAGTCGATTTTAATCATTTGAACCCTCGATGAAGTTTATTACTAAGAGAGCGATAATTGTTTGGTAAAATGAGATGAAATTTAATTTTAATCAACACTTTGATTGACATGAAATTCATAATGACATACTTACTTAATGATTATTATCTATGAGTATAACTTGGTAAGGTATACTCATAGATAATAATAAGGTAAATGTACGTGACAATTTGTTATTGTATTATAAAAAATCTATTTTGCATTCTTTCTCTAAATAAACAATCAAGTATTAAAACAGCAAAACCGATTTAGTACGGTTGGCGATGATATCTAATAATAAACCCACAAAAATAACTAATAGCTCTTTCCCTTTGAAAACAGCCCGAAAGCAGCCTGTATATAGCCATTTCGACACTTGACGACATGTTTGGCTCAGTATGTAGTGACCCTACTTGCTGTGCCAGCGGTCGCAGCTTCGATTCCCGCTGGGGGCATTCATTTGTGTGATGAGCACGAATGCTTGTATTCCAGTCATGGGTGTTTATATTTATAATACGTATGTATGTATTTAAAGTTATATATGTGTAGTGTATCAACTATCTGGTATCCACAACACAGGCCTCGTTGCTTACCATGGAACTTGATGGTGCTGTGTGTTAATGTCCCAACATATTTATTTATTTTATTTCAGTTTTTGGTACCTACGTAATATATTATTAATAATAGGATACCGTTAACCTAATAAAAATATATAATTCACTGGCTTTTGCTCGCAGTTCCACTCGTATAATTTATTTATGTATAATTGCTTGGATTGGAAGGGTTGTACCGTGATTTTTGATAGACTATTAAATTCCCTTTTATAGTCTATTAAATGCAAACCGAATATTTTAAATCTGGCCAAAAAACAAACGAAAAAAGGAATATCGGTTTTATAACAATATTAATACTTTTACGTCGTATTTATTTATGAACATTATTGGTATTGTAAATAATATGTTACATATTGTAAATAACACATACATGTGTAATTTAATCGACATTGATTGATACTAATGTAGTTTGGTAACATCGGACCGCTGAATAATTGATTGTCACAACACAGAGAATTCAAGTTAAAAGTATGTGTGAAGCTACCGATAGTTGATTTTATTTAAATGCCTTAATAACTTAGTGGGTAGAATGTTTGGCTTAGATCCGGGTTTCCTGGGTTTGAGTCCCGAGTCGGGGCAAGTTTAATTCTTAGTAGCAGTCTGGAGTTGGGAAGTTGGCGGTGTAAGACCCCCGTGCCGCGGAGAACTCGTGAAGCTGTCAGTGCTGCTACTGATCTCTCTAATCCTCTACTGATCTGTAAGAGTGAAAGCAATAGAGATTATTAAGATAGCGCGCACACTTATGCACTGTAAAATTTCCTACGTAGTTGTCTAGTCTCAATGAGATTGGTTGCCGTGGACGAAATCAGTCAGAAGGACGTTAATATATTAATCTGTAGTTTATCTACCATAATGTTAGATAACAGAATAGCCTATAAAATATAGGCTTCTTCAATAAAATATAGGCTTTAAAATACAAAGTTTCTGATATAGTACTACTAGAATACAAGAAGTGTACATAATTGTATTGTATAATTTAAAATATATCAGCTCAAACATAGCACGTATCCATACTGTAAAATTGTACATATGTATAAGTATATACATATGTAAGTACAATTATTATCTACTAGCGACTCACCCTCGCTTCACTCGCGTTCGTCCCTAGGCATGTTGTCACGGTAAGTATAGAATAAACTATATATATATATATATATATATATATATATATATATATATATATATATATATATATATATATATATATTGTAAGAATTAGAATGAGAAATTGGTTATGAAATTTAAATATTTTGCCATACATTTTCGAAGTCTTTTTCACAGAAAAAAAGTTGTTCCATTTTAATTATTTCCTTTAATACTATAAATAAAACCCAAAGCTAAAAATTTGGTAAAAAAATATTACTACGATTATTTTACCCTAGTTTTTGATGAAATTCTAAAATTAAACTTTTAGAAAAGACTAGTATTCAGAGATATTATAGATAACCTGTACAATTATTATAGTAATCACAAAATATCCACCCTTATCAAACTGTCGAAAAGCTAAATGTTTAGTTCGAACAACATAATTAACATAATTTTACCCCATAATTTACCGATGAGTGTAAGTGACACTCGAATATAGTCGCGAACTGGGTCTCTGCCTTAGGCCGCTTCATTAGTTGGTCAATTACTTGCCATGAAATGTACGTTGATTATATAGTCCCCACGCCTCAGGCTGATCGGCAGATGCCTTAAAGTTTTTGTTAAAAGAATTTTGAGATCCGGAATACATTTAAAATTTTCGAGATTAAATTATGCAACCAATAATGCAAATTGTAAATTTTTAAAGAACAGGTGTATAGAATTGCTTATTGAGGCATTGGAGGTATGATGTTGGGTGAGGTCTGTAATAACTTTTTGCACAACTCGTAATTTTTATTCAACCATTTTGAGACATATTTCGAGATAACACACTTCTTTTGTAATATTTTCTTTTGTTAAGTTTATAATACTTAAAGGTTGAAATCATTATAACTATTTTAGACACACTAACGGATAAGTGTAGAATTTATTCACCGGAAGGTAAGGTAGAGTTTTTGTCCCGAAATATCAAACCTTGTCTCACCTTGGAATATAAATATACTATAAAAAGTTAGTGTCACGATCATTGTAGTCTATAAAAAAGGACGGTGGTCACTTATATATAAATATAATAATTAAATCCTAACTGAATCGAATCTGTACATTAAATATTTTTTTGGAAAATCTTATTAAAATAGTCATTATTATCGATACAGAGGCCGAATCCATAGTTTTTAGAATTTTTGTCTGTCTGTCTGTGACCGCATCACGGAAAAATCACTGGAGGGATTTTGATGAAATTTTGGTATGATAATAACTGGTTATCCGGGTCAACGTATAGGATAATTTTTACTGCACTAAAATCTATACTAAACGTTAAAATGTAACTATAGGGACGAACCCGAGCGGAGCAAGGATGAATCGCTAGTCTTCTTATGAAATATAATGTGAATATTTCTTTGTATGTTTATACTCTTTGAGTTCCTAAGGCGTCATTAGATATGAATTAGAAACCTTCGCAAAGCGAATAGCGAATAGAACATGAATTTCAAAAAGTAAGATTCTTTATTTGAATTACTTTGCAAGATTATTGTAGGTGCATTACCAACCGATGTGAAGAGTATTTTCAACATACTCAATAGCATTGAAGCCTTTTATTAGATGATATAAAGAAAAATAATTAATAGTGTACGTCTATTTTGAAACAGCGGTAAGTCAATACGTCTGGTCGATTAGTTGAAACATCATTAACCTATAAATACGAGTATATTCCCATACATGTTGTTTTGCGGTGTATTATTGTTTTACTGAAGATTATCACGATTACTAATAATATTAATTAATTGTTAGTGTTTGGAGTATAAATTATTGTGTGAACTAGTGTATAGGTAGTAATGGATTTTATTACACTTGAAACTTTTTTGACACGTTTAGAAAAAAATATGACAGTAAAATTTTAACTCTTTACTACGCCAAAGAAGTATAACTTCTTGCGTGCGTACATAAGTACAGACACGTTTTTTATATAGTATATTTAAATAACATTATTATTTATTATATTAGCTTAATATTAAACAAAATATTGAAAATTAAAGTTAATTTATACCTCAACAGGTACAATATTATTTTTTGCATTTAAAATATGTTTACTTGATTCTTTAGGGTGACGTTTTTTTTATTTATTAGAAAAAAAAACTGCAATATATTCTATACTTGTACATCAAAATAGACGAATTCGTTGAAACAAAAACGTCACAATCGACGAATATGTCGCTACAATCACATAAAAAATAATAAAAAGGCAACTTGATTACCTTCCCTTTTAAATCTGTCAAAATGTTAGAAAAACTGGACGAAAGTAAGATTCAAATATCTTTTTTAACATTACTATTAGTTTTATAATATAGGCGTATCAACACTTAACAATTCAATATGCACTATGTGATAATATAATACGTGGCCTGACGCAACGGTATAATTTAGTTAAAGTAACACTATCAAAATGTATAACTACGACAACTTTCTATATAAAAAGATTATTACATCACCATCACTAGCATTCTTTCCTCTGACAGTAACAGCCTTTATTGAAATCAAAGCTTTTGTATTCACTGCATAATTATACGAATAGCAGTCGTACAAAGCAGCCGATAATTTTGTCTTCATTCAATGAATGAATGCTTGTGAAATTAAATTATAAGTGCAATATTGTAATAAGTTATGAATTACTACACTTCTTGTCAACAGATATGAAGTAAATTTTTGGATAGGATTGCCAGAAATGTGTATAATGCTCAGAATTATTATGTTAAAGAATTATATAGATGGGGCCTACTAAAATAAATGTCAAAGTCAGAAATAGTAGCGTGATTTGCTGCTTATGCTACCATTTTCGATTTTTCCATACAGATCGTAAGCTTTCCTCAAAGAATAAGGGAAATAATACTTTCTAAGAGTTACGCGAATATTTGATCTTTTCGAATTTTTGCTGATTCATCTTGATTTATAGTTCCCGATGTTTCGAATGCTTTATAGCAATCACGGTCTCCTCCGGTGGCTCTAAATATAATTTGGACGTAAGGAACTATAACCTCTTGCATCTAAAGTAAGCTTGTTTCTAGCAGTTGTAAATTAAAAGAGCTGAGTTATTATTATAAACACTATGTATATTTAACGACGTGTGACAGTTATTTATGGATATAATTTAAAACTATTGACATTTATTTTATTAATTCGGCCTTACATTTGAAATTTGATATAAAAAAAAACAACATTAACTGAATATATTACAAATTCTATAATATTTAATTATTTTGTGTTTTTAAGTTCATTACAGATTTCTCAGAGATGAGATATTTTCCCGGGGTAAAAAGTATCCTATATGTTGACTCGGATAACCAGCTATCATCGTACAAAATTTCATCAAAATCTGTCTAGTGGTTTTCTCGTGATGCGTTCCCAGACAAACAGAGAGACAGACAGACAGACATAAATTTAAAAAAAACTATAAATTCAGCCTTAGTGATAATTAGTGAGTATTTCGATAAGATTTTCCAAAAAAATATTCAATGTACAAATTCAACTCAGTATTTTATTAAATGTATAGATATAGATAAAGCTTTTGTACACTTCTGTAAATAATGTATAGGTACATTCTCTATTTCATATTCCAATATTTCGTTCGAAAAAAGTAAATTTTAAGTAATAAGTAGGATAGGATAGTAATTCTAAGTAATGTTTAATAATTGTTATTGACTATGTAAGAGGTAAATACTAAAATGTTGATATTATTTGGTTTGATAATAGCAATATTTTGATCCATAGTAATATTATAAATATGAATGTGTGTTTGTTTATTTGTCCTTCTTTTACGTCGAAACAGAGTGACGGATTCGCGTGATTTTTTGTGTGGAGATAGTTACCTATACCGTTAAAACGTACTTAGGGACGAACCCGAGCAAAGTGAGGGTGAGTCGCTAGTTTTTTTAATTTAATTATGATTACTTGGCGTTCTACGAAATGTCGCTTACAACTTATAACTACACTATTAATTATATTGATATTTAAATAAATAATTAAAAATATTGATAAATGTATAAATTGCAGGATGTAGGTAAGTGCTATTTATGATAACACATTTTTAAAGCTGCTTTGAATGGCATTGACATATAAAACAAATTGTAAAGGTATTTTATATAGGATATTAAGAAATAAGCTACCAAGAGAACTAAATGTTACAATATCATATTATGACTCATAATAATTACTCAGAATTGGACTCTATTAAAATTATTTCTTTAAAGATAACCGCTTAGTCATAAAAATTAGATAGTCAAAACCTGATGCAGTGAATGTTAGGTATATTTTATACTGTATTAGCCACAAAAATATTAAAAATCATTACTTTTAGTAGCAAAAACTGTTATAACTTATTATTTTCCTCATCCTATAATATTACAACATACACGTATATTTTGTTTGTCGTTTTATATATTAATTAATTAATTTGGCAGAATTATGGTGATAAGTAATAGTATGTGATATATGATATATATGTAATATATGATAATAGTATGTAATATATGATAAGTAATAGTATGGTGATAAGTAATAATAATAAATAATAAGAGTAATTTTCATTATTTTTTAAGTCAATGCTAAAAGTATAATATAATAAATGGCGCTAAAAAGTATAGTTTCAATACATTTATATTATCTCTAAAAATTCACTAAACCGATTTAGATGAAGTTTGATATGAAGATAGTTTGAGAAATAGACATAAGATAGTTTTCATCCCGGAAATTATCCCTTTAAGGGTTGAAAATAGGGATGAAAGTTTGTATGGGGAATCAAACATTTGTTAAGTAAAGGATATAAAGCTCATCATACCTATGTATGTATATATACTTATATATTATAGTGTATCTATTCTATATTAACCGTCAAAACGTACCTAGGGACGAACCCAAGCAAAGCGAGGGTGACTCACTAGTATATTTATAAAGGTAAATATTAAAAGTATCAATTTAGTATAAGTATAAATTTTTCCTGATCGATTTTTCAAGAGCCAGATTAAACCAAAAGTAAGAGTAAGGAAACGCTATAAAAGGGTTATTGAAATTTACTCCCTAAAGAACCTCAGAGGAGTGCTAAACTTTGTATAGGAAATTATATTTTTCAGGTGTCAAACTAAAAAAAATAATAGAACAAAGTCGAAGAAGATGGTAAGTTTTAAATTTGTGATAAGTGTTAACTACTTTTATAATGTACAGTTGTTGTGTTTGTCCACAAGAAATTCTGTGAAATGGTATTTTAGAACTGATCCCACGAATGTAAAGTTGTTATGACGCATAATGATGCCCAGCTTAAGACATTTGTGAGGACATAAAGCCACCAATTGTAATGAAAGGTGGGCTAAGTCATAGATTTTAAGAGATTTTAAGATTAAAATATATTTTTTCTTATAATTGATTGTGTATTTGTGCAATGTACACAAAATCTATGTAAAAACTATATACTTTGATCAAATTAACCTTATCTTCAGACCATACTTTTAGTTATATAAAACTGTAACAGTAAGTTTTTTTAGTACTCAAATTTATAATGTAACCGTTGACTTACCTTCACTTCGCTTGAGTACATCTCTAGTTGCCTATACCTATGTATATGTTGCTAACGGTCAGAGTCTAATTAATGAGTACTAAATTTTATGAAAAACTGTCCGCAGTTGCAGCGTGTAAGAGTAACAAATATAAACACACATACAAATTTTAACGTTTATAAAAATATACTCCGATATTAATTCTATTACTAACATAATATAACCACAGTGTACTAAAAAATAACAGTGGGCTATCGCCTTTGATGTTTGACGAAAAGCCGACACTGCGTAGCGTACTTCGCATTACGCTGGGTTGTTACAGTTTTTTTTTGTAATTTAATTAAAATATAATATTATTATTTAGCTATTTATCGAAGTTATTCATAGCAAAGAATACAAAAAGGCATTTCGCAGAGGCAAATTCAAATAGAGTTTTACAATGTTTCATATAATAATAATAATAAGCCTTTTATTTCTTTAATAAAAAAAAATATACAATTGGTTTAACAATTATTTGATTTGATTAAATGAATATTTCTATGTAACATTATAATTAATTTAATGAATAACTAGATGATTAGAATGAAATAAATTAAATTATTATAAAAATAAATTAAATCTAGCAAATTATATTACATAAGTCAAATTGAATTTAGTTATCTATAAATTTACCATTATTTTCAATTTTTTAACAAAGTTAGTTTTATATGATATAATGTAATTAATAAATTTCCAAATCACCTATTATAAATGGGCAACGGACAAATATTTTCGGTTTCTAGATTAACTGGATTTCAAATTTCTGTTATTAAACTTAATTATGTAAAAAATCCTCATCCTAATAAATAATTTTAACAAAAAATATATAATATAGCACAGGTAGTATGAACCATTTTAATTGCTTACAAATTAAAATAAACGCGCGACAGCCCTTAAAGTCGTGTCCCGAGCTGCTAACTAATTCGGGCGGCAGAAATGTATGCAGCTCGGGCTCGCCTACCCGCGTCTCACCCCTCACACCCCGCACGATTGCCCTGTCTAGACGGCTTCGTTGGATGACTGTATTGTTTTATAGACTGTGATATAACAGTACCTACTTGGGAGACCGAACATCTCTCGGCGTTTCTCGGGAACCTATAAATATATAGATATAAAAATTGCGTTTTTTTTTCAGAAAAGACATCCATCCATATAAGTAGATAAACTTAAAAACCTAAAACCTGTAAATACAAAATTTTACACAAATCGTTAGAGCCTATTCAGAGATACACAAAATAAATTTATATATACACAAGAATTGCTCATATTTTAATATTACTAGTGATCGCCGCGTGGTTAAAAATCAACCATAATTCATTAAGTTATATATTTATTGTCTTGCGTATATTACAATATTAATGTGTTCTCAATTTAACCACAGACTTTAACAATAAACAAAAGAGTATATATGCGTGTGTGTGTCAAATACATGGTAGTGTGTGTAATGTTGTTTTACTGATTTAATGTATTTTTTATGCTTAATTTAAAAAAAAAATAGCATTCTCCACTCCTTCTCTATATAAACTATAAGTGTGGGAAATTTCATACTCCTCCGTCCGCGCAATTTTCGTAAAAATGGGTACAAAGTTTTTGCTTCACGTATTAATATATAGAAGATAATATATAAATAGGAAGTCGATTTTTATAAGTACATATTTAGTTTTTCATAAAAAATTATCCTGCATCAACTAGTAGTAGTAGCACGCTCAAATGTTGTAAGTTGTGCCACAACAAACATGGTAATAAAATAGTAGGTTGCCTGCAGCTATTGTTGATGTCCGCCACGGAACAGGTTCGGATAGCGTGGAAAAAAGCAAATAAGAATATAAGTAAATATTCCACAATTATTCCACCGCTTATGTGCTTTGAGGAATTTTGTTTATACGCTTATATATTTGCCTAACAGTTAAATGTTTTTTTACTTTTTTTCTAACTTTAAAAAGGAGGTATTCAATGTATATGTTGGGTATACGTTTTTGTCAGTAAGATTCCGATATTTTCTTAATTTGTAAAAATGAATGTTTTCGTTTATATTATATTTTTATTGTTTTTACTAATTTGATATGTATGTGTGTGTATTCAGCCCTTTTAACGTCCCACTGCTGGGCACGGGCCTCCCTTCAATACGAGGGGGATCAGGCTAACTCGGGTTGGCGAACTTCACACGTCTTTCGAAAACTTGCTAGGTTCTCTCAGACATGCAGGTTTCCTCACGATGTTTTCGTTCACCGTAAGGCAACAGGGTAATCATGTTAGAAATATATCGGGATACAAAGTCATTTACGTTTTTTTACCATATCATATGTATGTACTATATATGTACCTACGTATATTGCATGTAGATATTGTATATGAGGTCAATCTCATCTTCATGTTGCTACATTAAAAAAACACTAAACCAAGAAACACCTTATAACATAATAATATTATATTAATAAGTAAGTAAATATAATATATTATAAAATATTACAATCATTTCATGGCAATTTCATTTAAAGCTTAGCACTCGTTGGAACAATCAATGAGATTTTACGTAATAGACATTAAAGTTAAAGGCATTTGCATAACATTTGCTTTCTCGGTCTTTACCAGGATTATTGTTTTGTTTTACATTAAGTAGCGTAATTTAGCGAAATTGGATAGCTGTTTATAAGCCATCATCTCGTTGTCGATTTTCTTTTATGTCTGTAAGCGTATTAATTGATAATTTAATAGTGTCGTCCTTCAGGCTTTACGCAGATTCATCCCTATGTTTATTTTTCGGTTTGATATAAAACCTGGATTTCTCTTAATCTATATACATATTATAAAATAAAGTCCCCCGCCGCGTCTGTCTGTCTGTCTGAACGCGATGAACTCAAAAACCACCGAATGGATTTTCATACGGTATTCACTAATAGATGGAGTGATTAATGAGGAAGGTATAAGTGTATAATTCATTAAGGTTTTGTGTAAATTGGCTGAAATATGACGATGAATGTCGAAGATGTCGGAAAAAAGCATGCCGTCTGGGAGCTTTATTTGCGTGCGCCGCGTATACTAATAAAGTTATATGAAAATAATGTACTACCGAATTATTCCTCTCAAAAAAATCGCACCGACAAGGACGCATCCGAGCGAAGCGAGGGTAAGTCACTAGTATATCTATATAATAAATCCCAGAGGAGCGGGATTTCTCCGCTCCCCCTGCCAAATTATTGCTACCAGTAGCCTAGTATTACATCAGGTGATGATCTCTCTGTGTATTAAATTTCTTACATACCCGACCAGCCGTTTCAGTGTGAAACAGTAACAAACTTTACCATTTATAATAATAATATATAAATCACGTCATAGCTATTTTCGCAAATTCGATCTCTGTGCAGTGAAATAATAATATTATATTAAAAGAAAAATGTTTTATCCGTCCTAACTAGTCCTAGGCACGTTTTTGATCAACGTTTCCCGACAGTGAGTCAAAGACTTGAAACTCATGGTGAAAATATTTTTAAGTGGTAATATTAATTATTATTAACTAAAAGTTATATATCAAAAATAATTATATTCTCCGTAAAAACAAAAAGTGTAATAATTTTATTATTTCAATCACACACTAGACGTTGGAGGTTGATTTTAATCTAGCTCTAATAATTGTCATATCGGAAACTTATGTATTTGACATTTTATTAATTTTGTTTTAATTTTTTTTTTTTGTATTGAATCGGGTTGCTTTTACGATATTCAATATCTATATGTTTCATAAGTTCTATAAAGAATATACTAATTTGATTTTACTGATTTGATGATTAAGTTAGATCGATGATTAAGTTGTACTCGTAATTCTATACTTTTGATATTAGGCTTATTTTGTTGCTTTTGAAGAGTTATAAACGCGTTTATAGTTTTTTCAAATCTATACATATAATAAAACTGTAGAGGTTGAATGTCTGTACGTAGAAAAAAATGCTAAAAACCGAGTCAGGGGGATGTAAGAAGAGAAATAGAACAAAACCCGTTGTTTTTTTTTTTCACTTTTTTGTTTTTCTGTCTGTTTGTCTGTTTGTACGGGCTAATCTCCGAAACTGTAGAACTGATTTAAATGAAATTTTGCATAGTGGTACCTTATATCTCTGGGCAATATCTTAGATACTTTTCATCCCGGAAAATTAAAGAGTTCCCGTGGGATAGTTAAAAAACTATTGTAATTTATACAGTTTAATATACAAACACTACTGATTGGATTTTAATGAATCTTTACAATAATATAGGTCATACATTAAAATAAAAAATAGGCTACTTTTTATCCCGGAAAAATGTACCGCTCCCATGGGATAGATTTGATTTTGTTTGTCTAGAGACGTGTCCGAGCGAAGGGAGAGTGAGCCGCTAGATACATATAATACTTGATTTGTCTGATCTCACATATAAATTTTGAGTTTAAATAATATTTAATAAGAAATTTTTAAATTTAGAATTTGGAAAGTCTTGAAATTGACAGCACAGTCTCATTAAATATACTGTAATGGCCTACTAACATTCTTTTGACAGATACCGAACCAAATTATACACCCATAGTATTTATTGTAATTATATTCGTAGAAGATTAAAAACTATTCGATATAAGAGCAACTATAATTCTAATATTATAGACGTCTCTCCCTGACTTACCCTATTTTAGTATTTTTTATTATATACTTCAACTGCTTGCGTGCTTTTGGCAGTTTCATCTGCTACTCTTAAGTCATCTATCCGTCTATTTATTCAACTGTAGTTTAAATAAAAATATCTTTTCGGATTTTTTCGCGGATTTATTTTGATTTTTGGTTCCCGACGTTTCGATTGCTTTACAGCAATCATGGTCACGGGAGAGATTAAGGTGTTAGATGTCTCAAAGGTATTATATAGTTGTTACAGACAGTCTACCCACAAATAACAAAATGAATTCAAAAAACTTGAAAATTGGCACCAAAGTACCTTACAACTGTAGTTGTACTCTATGATAAGTAAGATATATAATAATAATTGATAATGCCGGTAAAACATTATTATTTTCAGTTATTTTTAACACACTAATCCTGGGCACAGGCCTCCCATTAATATGAGGACTTCATATTCCACCGTGCTGGCCAAGGTGGATTTGGCAGACTTCACAAAAAAATAAATAATAAACAACCTCCATACAATACTAGTATTCGTGCTTTTCTTCTGTCATAAAAGAGGTGACCCACAACAACCAGCAACCATCAAGGAGAAAAATAAAATGTCGTCTACAATTTTGTTTTACGAGATTAGCAACGTTGTTACATTGCGATTGTTGACACTATAAAGTATTTTGTATGAGGATTGAGGATTTTCACTTACGTTTTGTCGAGTTTTACTTACATCTCGTAAAATCGGTTTGTATCACACAAAGTATTGGAAGATTGAAATTAGCTATTACTAGTAAAATGAAAACCCTTTTTATTAAGCTATCTAAACTCAATTAAATACCGTATACACAATTTACATTAGTCATTTTTATATTCTTTCAATAGTCGTGCAAGTATTTTTGAGGCGAGAAATTCTCTCCATGTAAATGGCTCTTAGCTTTTTATAGGACATATTATGTGCTTGAGACTTAGCTTTGTTTCATTTCTAAGTGACTTTTGCAGATTAATATTCTATGGGATTAAAAAGTCACCTAAGTCATTTTACTATGACTATTATATTTGTAAGAACAAAAAAATACGCTTTTGACTTAATTTAATCGAGACTCATGGAAACCATAATCAGAAAAGTTCGATGGTACCAAAATAAAGTCATCCAAATTACACGTAAACAGTTTCAAATTGGCATGATATAATTAGAAGTATGTTAAATCGAATGCCATTGACATTCCACTCGATATTTATATTAGTACTAGCGACTCACCCTCGCTTCGCTCGGGTTCGTCCCTAGGTACGTTTTAACGATTAGTGATTCCCATACAAAATAAACAGTTCAGAACTTTTTGATTTTTCAGCTGTTTTTTTTTTGTTTTTGCTAAAAAAATTTTAATATTTAAACCACCCCTGACATACCCCCAGCAAAACAAAAAAAGAATTATTCAAATCGGTCCAGCCGTTTTTGAGTTTTAGCGAGACTAACGAACAGCAATTGATATATATATATATATATATATATATATATATATATATATATATATATATATATACTCGTAAATAAATTTAAGACACTTTAAAATTTTCCTCAAAATTCGACACTAACATTTATTAAAGCGAAATTATTATAAGATACCAATAAGTGATTCGACTAGAGTACTTCATAGCAATATTTTGTGTATCAACGACAAACGACATATTACAAAACATCAGATATTCGGAGCTTCAAACCAACTTCGTCTACAAATGAAATTTATAGCATTGTCATACAATAAAAGGTTGTAACAGTTATCGCATGACGATGTGAACTTGAATATTGTTAACTTTTACTTGGATTTATGTTAGCTCTTAAACGTTTGTGTTACAACTTTACAGACATGTACTGTGATTTATTACATCTGAAATCTTGACTTGTAAGGCCGTATATGTTGGCATATTGATATGATTTATGAGTTGTAGGCGAATATTTTCAAAAGTTCGGCAAATTTTGATGTACGCTTTTAAATCTATTTCGTAAATATACGTATGCAGTATGAAATGCACACTGAATTTCTTTTAAAAATTTTCAGATTATAATACTTACTTAGATTTACGCGAATATTTGACATTTTAAATAAAACTATCTTTTCGGATTATTTCGCGGATTTATTTTGATTTTTGGTTCCCGACGTTTCGATTGCTTTACAGCAATCATGGTCACGGGAGAGACTAAGGTGTTAGACATCTCAAAGGTAGGCACTGTCTGTAACAAGTACCAGTGACCATGATTGCTGTAAAGCATTCGAAACGTCGGGAACCAAAAATCAAAATAAATCCGCGAAATTATCCGAAAAGATAGTTTTATTTAAAATTTTCAGATTATTTAAAAGTACGAAGAAGAAATTTAAATTAGTTAAGATCATATATTTTTTTGTCTCTCTATTGTAATTGCAATAATACTTTGCAATAAAATAATATTACTAGTAAATATATGATAGAAACGATCTCAAGTACTAAGAACTCCCTTGTTACACTAAGATTAACTGATGCCGAGATCCCTCTATAGATATGCTTTAGGGACTGGTACTATTTTATTATAGTACCATTAATTACCCATTACGTATTTAAGTTCCGTTTTATAGCATTCGTATAATTGTTTTTATGATCTTCACACAGTTGGTGGGCACCTTAAAGACATTTAATTATACGCTTCTTTGGTAAAACATGTAATCATTTTATCAAGGTTTGGGCTTAGGTGAGAAACGTTTATACCGAGTATACATTGATAGAGTAATAAAAAAATAAAATAAAAATATTATATTTTCTGTACAAATATAAATTGTTTGTTTAGTTAATAAGAAAGAAACTTTTTTTGATGTAATTGTCAATTAATTATTAGGCATTAAAAAAGTTATTCGACATTATTAATGACTAATACACAGTTTACAGGATTATGACTCTTTTCTGTCTCTTTGCTCTATAAATAAATAAGTATGATGGGACATTAATACACAACACCATCTACTTCCATGGTAAGCTATGAGGCTTGTGTTATGGATACCAGATAGTTGATACACCACACACACATATATATATATATATATATATATATATATATATATATATATATATATATATATATATATATATATAAACATCCATGACTGGAGTACAAACATTCGGGCTCATCACACAATGAATGCTACTAGCAGAACTCAAACCCGCGACCGCTAGCACAGCAAGTAGGATCACTACAAACTGAACCAAACGTGTCGTATATATGTGACCCATGCTCATCTATGTATATTGTAAAACATGTATAGCTTTTATATCGGTACGATTATTATTAAGAAACCTCTCTATTATTAACCCATATAGGAATTAAAGAATATAAAGCCTAATATACAGATTGCGATAAAGTATTAAAAATAAGTAAAATTGATTTGAATTCAAACCCTTTACCTCAAGCGTAGAGAAGTGACAAGAAATTATAAATTTTGTCACTTGCAGTAAATGTCTCGTCCAGGTAATTTACAGAAAAACGTTACGTGCACACATCGGATATTGTACGCATTTATTGTGTTTCCGGGAAGAGGATATCCAGAATTAGTCGATAAAGATACTTTTACTTTGTACTTACATATTACTTATGATATAATATTATGTAGCAGTAAAGGCTGTTTTGAAAATCCTCACATATGTAATATATTTAAACGAGCAATTCTTGTATATTTATTTATTTATACCGTCGATCTCGAAAACGGCTCTAATGATTTTGCTGAAATTTGGTGTGTGGGGATTTTCGGGGACGAAAAGTCGATCTAGATTAGTCTTATGTCTGGGAAAACGTGTGTTTTCGAGTTTTTCACGCAGAATATGGTCGATAATTTCTTACACTCAGGCATAATTAACAATCACAAGTGTCCGAGTTCGAATCTCGATCGAATTCAAAGTTTTTACTTTTGTTTTTTTTTTTGTAATTATTCGAGTTTTTAGTTTTTTTTTTATCTAAACAATACGATATAACAAAAAAGAACTTCGAGCGAAGCTCGGTCGCCCAGGTTCTGAGTATTAAAGTCATCACTTTTAGTTTAAATTAAAAATTTCTTTATTACATATTATGAAATATGGAAGTACAGAACGCATTTTATGGACAAAAATAAATACCTATTATTTCTTATTTTATACTACCAGATTCCTTCAGCTTCGTCCGATGCCTCTTTATACGAATAAATCTCGCACAATTCAATACAACTCACACATCATTTTAATTCGATTATACGTTATTGTAGATACTATGTCAGAATCTACACTTGCGGCTACATACTAAGTTCATAAAGTTTAATTGCAGTCGGATGAATGATTTCATTCAAAATCCAAATCCACACATATAAGGTTTCGTATATTATAATAATACCTCTTGTGATAAAGTGATAAAATAAAAATTAAAAACTTAAATGACTGTATCGTAATTTTAACTAAAAAAGAAACAACATCATGGTTTCTTAGAATAAAGAGTCATATAAGCGTTATAATCTTATTTATACATTATAATTTGTTTCGAGCCTAACAGATAATACTACCGGCCGAGTGCGAGTCGGACTCGCGCACGATGGGTTCCGTACCATTATCTATGAAAAAGCAAAAAAATCGTGTCTGTTGTATGGGAGCCCCACTTAAATATTTGTTTTATTTTAATTTAATTATTTATTTTTAAAGTGAATATTTATCTAAATATTCTGTGAATATTTCAAACGTCTACCTGTTGACGTTATTAATATCGAGCAGAAACGAGCAAATAATCACGTTTGTTATAATATGGGAGCTTGCTTAAATATTTATTTTATTCTGTATTTTAGTATTTGTTGTTATAACGGCAACAGAAGTACATCATCTGTGAAAATGTCAACTGTCTAACTAACACGGTTCATGAAATACAGCCTGGTGACAGACGGACAGACAGACAGACGGACGGACAGCGGAGTCTTAGTAATAGGGTCCTGTATATTACCCTTTGGGTAAGGAACCCTAAAAATGATCACTTGCACCGCCAACTTTCATGTACTTTAAGATTAGATACGTCATTTTACTCTACTTAGATATACGTATCTATATATTGCAACCAGATTAGTTACTCAATAACAAAAATGATTTATGTTTTAACTAGTTTTAATTATGCAACGTTAAATGATAACGAGACTTAAATAGAACAGATGAAAGATATCATTGCTCAGATTTTTATCAGTCCCCATTTAAATAATGTAATTGAGAGTAAGTTGTTAGAATGTTGCTTTTAATCTGTTCCAATATCTATTGATTAACCTTGACTTACCATTGAAAATATATGAGACTAGTTCTTGACCGCGGCTCTGTTCCCATAGTAACCGCGACAGGTATAAAATATAACCTCCTTTCATTCCTAAGGTGCAATTTATATTCATTCCAAATCACTATATATGTATTATATGTATATGTATCATAAAATAAAGTCCCCCCGTGGCCTCTGTCTGTTCGTCTGTCCGAACGCGTTAAACTCAAAAACTACCGAAGAGATTTTTCTACGGTTTTCACCAATAGACGGAGTGATTAATGCGAAACCACCTCGATTTGCTCGGGTTCGCCTCTAGGAAAAAAAAATCTATCCCACAGGAATCGTACGTTTTTCGGGATAAAAAGTAGCCTATGTATTATTCTAGACTATAATCTATCTCTGTGCTAAATTCATCCAGATCCGTTTAGCCGTTCTGGCGTGAAAGAGTAACAAACATCCATACTCACAAACATAAACACATTTATAATATTAGTATAGATTCATTAAGTTTTCTGTAAGCTGATTGAAATACGACGATGATTATTGAAGATGTCGGAAAAATCATGCCGGTTGGGACCTTTATAAGCGTGCGCAACGTAAACCAATGAAGTTATATAAAAACAATGTATTACGGAATTATTCCTTCTATTAAACTATAGCAACGCTACAAGCTACGTGTAAGTCAGTAGTTAAGTAAATAAAATTAGTATTTAATATATTTTTAAGCTAATTAAAAGCTTTGTCAAAGTCTCACTGTCATACAAAAAAAATATTTTGTCTATGTACATACATATATTAACCTCTTTATTTACACTTTGTACATATTGAGAAAAAAAACTTCTTGTTTTTTTTTTTATATTAAGTAAGGTAACACTAGCTTTTACGAATTTATTGTAGGTATATACACTATTCTAAGAAACAGTGTATGTATGATATGGCCTGAGAACTGGAGCGGTAACCGGTACAAACTACTGGCACTTGCGTTATGCCTTAGAATTTATGCTACATTTCCGTTACTTCGTGTAATTGGCCTTTTTATATTTTATTTTAAGGGTGTCCATGGAATATGGCAGTAATCAAATGGAATATTTCAAAGCTGGCTGAAAAAAGATTTCTAATTGTTCTCTTTCTAGTGTATTTCTATTTTATTTAACTTAGAATATTTTTGAAATAAACAATATCTCGAACACTTCCAGATTGATTAGAGTAAAATTTATTTATATTATTATGCATGTTTTATAATACATTATGTTTTTTCACATCACCACCATGAAACTGAAGTAAAAACATTAAATACAGTTTTATAACTAACTGCTGCGATGTTGAAAAGTCTTCACGTGAAAAATACGTAAATGGGATTTTTATTATGACATGCACTACAAGAACTGCATATTTTAGCACGCTTTTACGAACGAAATTTAAATTTAGTTTACCTTTGCGCTGCTTAAATAACTTTTACTTCATAATTCACATATGAACTCGAGTAACATAATGTTCACAAACGATGCAATCTACAGCAATTAAAACTTAGAGTTTGTTTATGAGTGCACCTTTCGGCCAAAATTCGTTAACTTGACATAACTTGGCGAAACTTGCCAACGACTAACTTTCTTAAAGTCTTCACAATGAAACACGAACTTCGAGCCCAGAGACATCGTCTTAATGCTTCAATATTACCGGAAACTTGGGCAAATATCGCCGGAATCTCTCCCGATGGGTTCAACTTGTTGTTTGATCAATTTTCTGAATATTATAAGCTAGAATATTTAATATTGATCATATTGGAGTTCTGGAACTAGGTATGCTTAACCCTATCATTAAAAGATTTACCTACATAGAATATTGTATATGTATGTATGCGTGGTGTACTATGACCTGATCAACCTCGTATTGAAGGGAGGCCCGTGCCCAGCGGTGGGACGTTAAAAAGTTACCCGTAAAATTACCAGTAGTATTTGATACATTAAAAATAAATTCTTTTTCTTCATCGGTAGGTAATATAAAGCCAAATTAGTAATTGTCTTGATTTGCACTTGCATTACTATAACGATAAACGCGAGTAGGGTCAATAAAAAGAAACACTTTATCCAGACATTCAATTTACGTCCTATTGGTTTTATTAAATAATATTGTAAAATATATTAAACAATAAAATACGTTACAACAGATTATAACATGTCACGTATATTATGTATACCATTTTCCACGTACCTACGATGTTCCTGTTATACCACGGTCGCGATATTAATAATATAGTTTCGAGCGTAGCATGAAAGTTCGCGATATGATTCTGAATATTGTAATAGTTCTAAGAGATAGTAACTTTTAGCTGAAGTCAACATATTCATTAATAAAGATTAAACTTTAAATCATCTCTGTATAAGTTCTGATAGTTGAACGTGAACTTGCGAAGAAAATGCATAGAATATTATACTGCAAAGTTTAATCTACGAGCGTACAAACGATTCATTATTAATTAACTTTCAACATGATTAGCACTAATTCCTGCAAAGCAAGAACCTTGTGAAGAAGCCTGTGAGTCTGAGAGAGCTAAACTCATTTTCGAATGATTTGTGAAGTCCGCCAACCCTCATTTAGCGAGCGTAGTGGATTATGACGGAGCCTTAAATTCTTATCTATACATATAATAAAATTCTAACTGAGTCGAATCTGTACATAAAATATTTTTCGGAAAATTTTATTGAAATAATCATTATTATCGATACAAAAGCCGAATCCATAGTTTTTAGAATTTTTGTCTGTCTGTCTGGGAACGCATCACGAGAAAACCACTTGACAGATTTTGATGAAATTTGGTATGATGATAGCTGGTTATCCGGGTCAACGTTTAGGATACTTTTTATTGCGGGAAAGTATCTCATCTCTGAAAAATCTATACTAAACGTTAAAACGTAATTAGGGATGAACCCGAGCGGAACAAAGGTGACTCGCTAGTTATTATTATATTTGGTAAACTTCTTAAAATTCATAATTTTATAGCTAGGTTTAGTTTAAATTGTTACAATTATTATTATGTTACTGAAAGCAAATTTTCTTTAATAATCCGTCTGGTATCATGTTTCGTCTTTGTTTCCCCGGTATACTAGGTTTTAAGCTGGAAGACGTTATAACTATTTTTTAACTAAAACATAATACCGGTTTCTAATAAGAAATTTAATTAAAATCTATAAATAGCTTTTATTCATTGTTAACTAACACTAATGTTAAAAATTATTACAGATTTTCCTCACTATTCTAATCCCTCATCCCGTACACGCCTTCAGCTTTTTGATGCTTTAATCAAAATTATTTAAGAAATGAAATCGTAAGAAGATGAATAATGATTTATTCATATTTAATCGATACAGCCCTTCGTGTTCAAAGTAGTACACTCATTTATTAAGTGCACCTGCTAGTAATAGCTATTTTAAAAAATCATAATAAATCGAAGATTTTCCCGCCTATTTTCCGTTTCTGTCAAGTTTTCGTTGATTTGATAAGTAAAGTTTTGTTGAAATTGAGTTAATTTTTAAATAAATATTTTTGTAATACTCTACTACTAACTATTGTTTAAAAATAACAAAACATTAATATATATATATATATATATATATATATATATATATATATGTAAGTTTTATGTACATAAGTAAAAAAAACATAAGTATTTATATATAAATAGTAATCACACAAAATTACGACAATCAAAACATAAAAAATGATAAAAAACTTTTATAAGCGTCATTATGTACACTAGCAATTGTGAGAAAGGAGACACAAAAGCTTGCAACAATGAACGTAGCAATAATATCAAAGAAATATTCTGTTTAAATTGGCACAGTTGGGTGACTCAAGAAATTTCCAAGTAATTATACACTAGCCCTAGCTTGTATGTTGGTGGGATGATTAGAATCATTTTTAAGTTTACTTATTTTTTTAACTCCACTGTTTTACATTTTTAAGTAGTAGAAAGAAAAGTGTCGAAATCCATATAATATTTGTTTTGGTTTCTATAATTTCACTAGCAAGCAAAAATTAGAAATATAGATTGATGATAATACTTGTCTTAACTAAGGCAAGTGTACTTAAATCGACGACTAAAAAGTAGGAGATGCAAGCTGGCCAAGAACGATATGATAGGCACTCTCTAAATCTTCGTACAGTGAACGGCGATAAGCTAAAGTAAAAAAAAGTGGAAATCAAACTTACGACCTCTGGCTTACTTAAGAGTTTCACTGTGCTGTAGAACCATTAAAAAATAATCAATCATTCAATACTAAAACGCAAATCATACACAATTCTATTTCAATTCCAAATGTCATACTCCAAATAAACATATTCATAAACATTTCTTAACAAGTGAAGTAATATTGTCCATTTAATTTTATATAGCGTATAAATGTCGACCACATAATTGTATTTCAATAGAAATTATTACGTCGGCCTTGTCATGAATCTAAATTGTAAACGGTAGCTATACAATGGGCTAATCATGGTGTTGCAAGAAACTTTAAGTAATAACGAAGTGGACGTAACATACTGTCATGGAGATTGGCGAAATATTAGGTCTTTAAGCTTTAAGCTTTTAATATAGTATTACATATATTTCTTTGGTTTTAGAGGTACTTTTTGTAAAGAAATAAATATTATTAGATACAAAAGCATAGGTAATATTATTTCTATTATGGTATTTAGATATTTCAAAATACAATTTTGAGAATCATCAATAATACACTATATTTCACTTATAAAGAAACGGAAAGAATTGAATATAAAAAAATAAATAAAACCGAATTGAGAACGCCTCCTTTTTTTGATGTCGATTAAAAAGAAAATAAATTCACAAATAAACATTTAAAAATGCTTTAAACGTGACTCCTTAATAGTAAAACAAGTACATATACTGCCACTTCACTAAAATTATTCGATTAGGAAGTACAAAACACTATCAGACCATCGGTGAACAAAAAATTGCATCCGTATGTAAATTAAGTCTCTAGTTTCTTTAAAAAAAAATTAAACAGTCACAAAACTCGTAATGGAGTATTTCCATTAGTAAAAGACGCTAAATGCCCCCTTCGTATTCGGTTGGGTGATCTGAATGATACGTTTTTGCTTGAAGTTTACAAATAACGACGTTTTTCAAATAAAGCGGTCGTTAACAAGAATTCATAATTAGTATGCGATTAAAGTTTGCGGTTACAACTACAATATTGCATTGCTGCAAAAACAAATATGTAATTATTTATGACATAATATCAAATGTGTTAATGTTTTACGTTTTTAGAAAGGGTATAGGTATGTACCTATATAACCCTTATGGGTTATTCTGTTTCCTTTATTTTACTAATTTAAAAAAAAAACACAAAAAAGACTTAGTATCATACTTATTTAATGAATAATATGTATAGGGGATAAAAAAAAATTGGGGGAGACCTATACTAAAATTGAGTAGGTAATTATAATATTCACCAAAGATTTTTTTAATAGTAGAGTTAAATAAACAATTTAGTTCATGTAAAATATACTTGGATACACTAACAATATCGCTTCCTATTTATACATATGTACATTTCAAGAATTCCCGCTAAGACAAATTGGCTTTCTACAATCGATCGATAGATAAAAGAATGCTAAAATATATAGA
Organism: Fabriciana adippe; assembly: GCA_905404265.1. Classification (NCBI taxonomy): domain Eukaryota; kingdom Metazoa; phylum Arthropoda; class Insecta; order Lepidoptera; family Nymphalidae; genus Fabriciana; species Fabriciana adippe. The sequence continues at coordinate 4,786,020 of FR989993.1, forward strand.
AATAAATAATAACGTGAACGTTTAGATACGAATTTTCATCTACATTTTGTTTTCTATTAGCGATTGTAGAATTTCATCTTGTCTAAGCCCTCTGGACAAATCGATATAGTACATATGTACATAACATGCATCAGTCGTAATGAAAGGGAAAAGTAAAGTGCCAAGTGCTTCATTCCCTCTGTCTAGCAAAGGTAGGGTGCAAAAATCTAGATTTACGCGTTAGGTGTTCATTTTTAATGGAACAAAACTTTAAATATGCAAAACGATATGCAACCAATTATGTGAGTATGTAGAAATATAATAAAATTAAATATTTTCAATGAAGAAATTAAAAAATCTAATTTAATTTCATTTTAAGCAGTCAAGAAGATTCAAGTGGCATTTTGAATTAAACAATAGAAACGCACCCTCAGACAATAGCTAGTCACGATTGTGAAAAGAGTTTAATAACATTATCATAAGAAATTTTTACTTTTATAGAAACATTGAATAAAATAGAAAAATAACAACTACGTACTTACAAAAGATTGTGTGAAAAGTTCTAGCAAAAACATAACAGTAAAGTGCTGAATGTAGTCCAATTTTCTCCACAGCACAAAAATGGGAAAATATTTTAATTCTGTATGTTCATTTCGTTACTATACTTTCTAGCACCAATTTTAGTTGACCCCTCAAAACTCCTGCTCTAGTTATTTTATCACTAAGAAAAAACGTCTTAAGAAACAGTGGAGATCTTTTAAACAGGTTAGGATTTGCATCTTACTGGCCTTGTTTAATTTACTCATAGCCGTAGGCAGGCTTTTGTTTGTGAGAAAACTAAGATCTTCATAAAGTTTCTTATGCTTGTGATATAATCTATACTAATATTATAAAGAGGTATAGGATTCTGAGTTTGTGAGGTTGTAGGGGGTAATTTCTGGATCTACTGAACCGATTTAGATGAAATTTAGTAAAAAGATAGTTTGAGACTCTGGAAAAGACAAGGAATACTTTTTATCCCGCAAACCATCCCTTAAGAGGGTGAAAATGGAGATAAAAATTTGTATGGGGAATCAACCTAGGGACGAACCCGAACGAAACGAGGGTGAGTAGCTAGTTTTCAATATTTTACTTGAACTTAGTTCTCTCAAAACAAAAAAACAACTGGTGCAAACCGAAATTACTCTCTTGCCAACCTATTATTGTGATACTTCACGTGAAACAAAAGGACTTAACTGATCAGTTAGCTAAATAAATATAGCAACGGGATTCTCTTATACCACCACTATAATTTGAGTGTATCAGTTATTAAAAATAATATTATAATTTATGTGATTATTTGTATTAATAATTTTATAATAACGAAAGATCTTTTGTTTCTTTCCAAAATCATGTGTAAATGTATATTTGTATATTTATTAAAATTAATTAAACTAACTGAAATTTAAAAAAATAGCTAGCTTTTTGCTTCTGTGCTTTATTTAAGTTACACTTATACCTAACCGAAGCTTCTTGATGTATGTATGTATAGGAATAAAAAATATATCAATCTTCGTCTTTATTACAAAAATCTACTTAACTACAAACAGACTATAAAATATATTTTCATATTTATAATTTTACTTATTTCCGCTATATTTCTTTATATACCTACATATACACTTCATATACCTATTTACAACGATCTCATAATAATCAACTTACAACTTAACAGTTTAAATGTACAAAATAATTATTCATTTTGTTATTGTTTCGTTTGGCATAAATAATATTTTGATATTATCGTTCTTTTTTTCAATATAAGTATGGTCCTATATTACAAAAAATATAATTATAAAGGTTCCAATAAGGATTTTTGTTCTGGCTTTATTTTCCTAAAATATTTGCTGCATTTTAACCAGTAATATCCTCGAGGGGACAATTTATTCTGCAGCTTATGGTGTGATTGTTAACTATGCTACAAAGATTATACGTTATTTAGTGTTATGGTTGCACGATACCAAAGTGCAAAGTAGTTACGAGCTAGGCTGGATTTTCTAAACTATAAGTGAGTAGTTTTGTGCTCTATTGTGAGAAGCTGTTAGTATTACGGTGTTGTACAATTTACTTTTAGTGATTGCTTAATAACATACAGTTTTTATATAATAATTGTATTTATGTACTATTTGATATTACGGTTCTGTGAATTAAACTTTAATATTTATTTTCTGTTGAATATATTTAAAAAAACACCACTTTCTATTCTGCGATTCATTAATATTAAAAGTACATATTATGGAATATGCCAGATTTTTTAAATTTTTTATACAATAGCTAACATCGTCATATAATTGTAAAAAAAATATCCAGCTCCAAAAAGTAGTAGTATATATATTTTTTAAATGTACCGATACAGATAATTTAAACGCCTTCACGCGCTTGGCGTGACATCAAAGTATCAAACATAGAAAAAATGACGACTTCAGTATGTAGTGACAAAATCGCTATCCGCCCGGTAATGATAATACTTTGACGTCATATTCCGTGTGACCAATGGCGTGCGTTTCAACTACTTTGAATTTACCACCTATATTTGCACTTTTTAATAATTATTTTCTTAAACAAAAAGAAATTACATTTAAAAATATTAATTCAAAAACAATAAAGATTATAAATAAAATATTTCACCTTTATTTAAATTACACGCACGCAGTGCATATTCCTATTGCTTGGTGATTGTTACTATATAATAACCTAATATCTCCTAGAAACCATTTCATGTACCACAATTAGAAGTATCCTAAAAAATCTATGATTATGTCTATAAAAAAATACACATAAGTTGTTTATTAAATGCGAGAAAAAATGTAATAATAAAGCTAGTCTGCCATACATCCTGCCGAATCTGTACATTAAATATTTTTTGGAAAATCTTATTGAAATAGACATTATTATCGGTACAGAGGCCGAATCTATAGTTTGTCTGTCTGTTACTGCATCACGGAAAAACCACTGAAGCGATTTTAATGAAATTTGGTATGATGATAGCTGGTTATCCGGGTTAACATATAGGATACTTTTTATTGCGGGAAAATATCTCATTTCTGAGAAATGTATACTAAATGTTAAAACATAAGTAGGGACGAACCCGAGCGGCGCGAGGGTGAGACGCTAGTTCATAAATAATAAATATAAACTTTCAAAATAAAACGCCAGATAAAAATACTATTATATATGAAAGTATTCATTGTAGAGTGCAAATAAAACGCACTTTTGTACTCTATAATATAAGTATTTTAAGTCTTAAGTGAAAGTAAATAATATAAGAGCATACTTAATTTTTTCAGTTCCGTTCGGTAGCTTGAAACTCAATACGATGTGCTCGACAAAACAAAGTAAAAACTCAATGGATTCACTAATCCGACCTAATTATGAAAGCTATATTTCATGGGAATAACGACAGACGTGGAACGAGGATCTTTTTATCAATAATAAATGCTTTAGAGATTTTAATATGTGACCTGTTAGACATTTCACCGTGTAAAATTTTATTAAACATTTTTTTATTATGTGATAATTTAGTGTTTTGGATTTTTTATGTTTTTTGTCTCATAAGCTGTTTTTAGTACTAATAGAGAAAAATAAATAAACAGGCTATATTACTAGCTAGACTCACTACAGTAATTAAAAAAATAAAACTTGAAGGCTGTACACCGAATTTTTCAGTTAGGTAATAAACTAGAAATAAAAAAACAAATAAAATGTCTAAGACTAACCCAGGTGAATTAATTATGTTTACTGTTCACTAAAGTTAAAAGATCTCTTTAAACCAAATATAGTGAAACAATACGGCTCTACACCAAGTTATGTTATGTGTCTGTATCATATAGTAATCTTTTTCAATTAAAGAATAAAAAAATAAATGAAAATACCTAATAAGGCAGTGGTAGCCCAGTGGTAACGCGCTCGCTTGGGAAACCGAATGAAGCGGGTTCAAATCCCGGATCTCGCACCTCTGATATTTTCATGTGCGAATCATTTCTAACATGATTACCACTTGCTTTAAGGTGAAGGAAAACATCGTGAGGAAACCTGCATGTCTGAGAGAACCTAGCAAGTTTTCGAAAGACATGTGAAGTCCGCCAACCCGCACTTGGCCAGCGTGGTGGACTACTGCCTGATTCCCCTCGTATTGAAGGGAGGCCCGTGCCCAGCAGTGGGACGTTAAAAAGGGCCGTATACATACATACCTAATAAGTAATATTATTATGCAATCGGAGACAAACAAACATACTAATGTTTAATAATATTAATTGCTTCGAGGCTAGCTACATGATACGCGACATTTTCAATTTCATTGCTTGTCTATAAATTTCAAATGGAAATGGGTGCCTTTCAATACGTAACTAGATAGAATAAGTACTATAGATACTAAAATGATTTAAGTTGAACATTAATTAATTATTATATACTAGCGACTCACCCTCGCTTCGCTTCGGGTTCGTCCCTAAAACGTCCCTAAAATAAATCTATCCCACGGGAACCGTACATTTTTCCGGGATAATATATAGCCTATAGCCTTCCTCAGTCAACTAGCTATCTAATGCAAAAAGAATTTTTCAAATCGGATTAGTAGTTCCTGAGATTACCGCGTTCAATCAAACAAACAAACAAACAAACTCTTCAGCTTTATAATATTAGTATAGATAGGATCCACGTTGTTTTAGGTTATGTCTAACCTAACCTAACACTACAATTTCGTTAATATTCAGAAACTGTTGTAGGTATCATTCAAAGCCGAATACAGTCTAGTTACGATGCACGGTAATACCTTACATGGTACAGTATATTTAGGAGTAAAGTGAAAAGGTAAGTTTCTGAATTTAGTGATTCGCAATGAAGTTGTTCTGCGAAAAATAGCTCATAACAATTTGGAAATAATTTATATATAATACCTACCTATAATTGTTAAAGCCAGGGATATTTTAGAGCTTAGTATAAAAGATATAATACGTTTACTTCATCAAGATATTTGTATTAAATGTATTGTATATGTACAGGGTCGGACTGGGCCGGAAGGGCCCGGGTGGCTCCACAAGCCCGGGGCCCGAGACTAGATCATAGATTTAATCATAATTAATTTTTAACTTCTGGCTATGGAAATTGAAAACTTTGATTTTCGCATTTTTTTAAAAGATATGTACCGAATCGATAGAGGTTTTAAGAACATCTAAAAATTAAATTTTATTTTACCTCTGAAACAATGTCAAATGTTAAAATAGACCAATCGGAATCCATTTATTTTTAAGAGAACAAAAAATTAAAACCTGAAGTTTTATATTTTAAGGTACAAAAATCTGTAAAATGCTCCCGATTTCCAGCTACCTTCGAGAAATGGAGGGATGAAAAGCGTTGAAAAATTGATTTTTTTCAATTTTCGGCTTACTGTGACGTCCTATCGGAAAATGTTCTTTACAAAAGTTGTAAGTCTAGTAAAAATCTACAACTTTTATAAATGACACTTTTTACAATACCCTAAAAGTTTTTGAGATATTTACAAAAAACCTGGTTTTTAATTTTTTTTTGTTTTTACTTTTAATTACTGCAATAATCTTTTGATTTTCATGACACTAGTTATTAGGAGAATGTAATCTTTGAAATACGTATAACAAAATTTAAATTTTTCAAATTACACTAATGCATTTTGCGGGAAAATAAAAAAAAAGTGGGAGTCCCGTAAAGTATACTACTTCTTTTGTATTTATTTCCTTAGAAGCTATTTATGTTATTAACTTATTATTTATTCGAAATTATCGATATTTTATTAGTTTTTGATCGATTTTGGAGTTAAATTAATTGTCTTTTTTCTGAAAATTTAGATTTTAAAGTGATTTCAGCAAGAAATGGAATTCATTCATAGTCTAATCTTGCTTATTAATTATTCAAAAATATAACATAAAAAAACAAGTTGATATTTACAAAATGTAGTCACAGTTTTGTTAAAAATCATTAAAAAATGTCATAAATTAATGCTAAGATATTGATGATTAAAGAGAAAAGGATCCTTTTTCATTGAAAGTCGACTATCTCTGAAAAAAATCAACGTAAAAAGATGACGGATAGATCAAATTAAAGCTGAATAATCATGTTATCCAATTCATGTATTGGTTATACTTAAAAAAAATTAAGTCCGGGTAATCAAAAAAAAAAACCAGTTTCCAAAAAAATTTTTACGACCTTTTTTATGATTAATCAATAACTGTACATTGAAAAAAATATATATATATCTAAATACCTTAAAACTAGAAACTTGAAGCAATAAAGTACTTTTTTTTCATCTCCATACAGTTATTTTCCGCTGAGATACAGTCATTCAAAAATCTTTGAAAACCTAGGATTTTTTTTTCGATTCTTTGATTTTTTATAGTAGTGTATCAAGAAAATGCAGATTTATGTGGAAAAACTTGAAAAATATAAAAACTAATCGATAACGCTGAAGCCTCTCTTAATCAGTTAATTAGGATATTTATCAGTATATATTGTCAATTATGTCATACTTTTTTTATTGTTAAAGATATAAAATTTAAATTTAACTCCAAAATCAATCAAAAATTAATAAAAATATCGATAAACTCGAAAAAATAACAAAAATAAATTTTAATGGAAAAAATACAAAGGAAACGGTATAATATACTATTTATACGCTTTCCAACTTTTTTATTTTTTCACGATTCATCAAATGCAAAGTTGAAATGTTTACGGCGACATTGTATAAATAATAGCGTCAAATTAAAAACTTAAGCACGAATTTTTTTTTTCGTTTTTTTCCCGCAAAATTCATTGGTGTAATCAGTTTATAAAAATTTGGTCAATTTACGTCACATTAAGCCGAAAATTAAAATATTTTTTTTTTACGTTTTTCATCCCTCCATTGCTCGGGGGTAGCTGGGACATCGGGGGCATTTTATGGATTTTTGTTCCTTATATACCTACTAAAGTTTGTAAAACATAAAACTTCAGGTTTTCGTTTTTTGTTCCCAAGCCGGATACGTCTAAATAAGTTGATTCGATCAAAAGTTATCGCCGTTCAGAAATTTTCAAAACTAGTTTCAGGGAAGGGGAATGGCCTGTTCAGTTTCAACCATTTTCGAATTTTTCTATTTCATTTCTCTTCTTCACTCTTCTCTAATTGTATATACGAACTATCTGATCTAGTTTACATGTAGGTCGCAAGAGCTGGGCCCCCTATCCTACCTACCATCTGACTTGCGGGGTTTATCGCCTGCCCGTGGGGGGCCCGCGCAGGCTGGGGCCCGGCTGGCAAATGCCAAATCGACTGTATGGCCAGTCCGACCCTGTATATGTATATAAACTATAAATTATCTTTTACCGACTTCCAAAAAGGAGAAGATTCTATGTTCTTTGGTATGTACCTATATTTTTTTACGTATGTTCACCGATTTCTCGGAGACGGCTTTGACTGATTTTGCTGTTTTAAAGTGTATTTATTCTATTAATGTCTGAAATGATCTCATAAAATTTTCTTTGACATTGTTCCAAATTATTATATTAGTTCCGAATATATTAGTTCCAAATACTAAAAAATAAAAACTTAAAAACAAAACATATTTCTAGACACTAAAAAGTAAAAAATAACTGAACAGGTTTTTTTAAAGTTATTTTCATTGAATCTATATCTTTCTCTACAAAATTTAATTAAAAATACCTCTTTTAATAATGAACTAATTAATCAATAAGTTCCCTCTATCAAGACATCAGCCCATATAATGCAAATACAGGCAATTCAATAATAATATCTTATAATAATAATCAAACCACCATTTAAAACGTAAACCCGGTATTCCAAGCTATATTAGCTTTTATTGTGCCTATACGTCATTAAAATAAAGATGTCTACACTATGCTGGTTTTTATACATTTTAACTAGCTGACCCGGCAAACGTTGTTTTGCCATATAAATAATTTCCTATTACTAAAATGGCTATTAAAAAATAAGGGTTGATCGTAGAAGGGTGAAAATTGAGGATTGTATGTATTTTTGTATGTTGTATCATAAAAAAATAGAAATTAAAAATTTTGTCTAAAAAATAAAAAAATAAAATTTTGGGGTGGACTACCCCTAACATTTAGGGGGATGAAAAATAGATGTTGGCCGATTCTCATAGATACCGGATAAGCACAAAAAATTTCATCAAAATCGGTCAAGCCGTTTCGGAGGAGTATGGCAACGAAAACTGTGACACGAGAATTTTATATATTAGATTTTCCATTCTAATACTAGGAAAGGAATCACAAGACAGAAAATATAAAATCAAAAAGTGTGATATTTTATGCCAAAGAGGAAATCGGCTATTCGATTCAAAGGGTTCATTTTATCTCTCTGATAACCATTAAGCTATTATTTTTATGAAATGTTTCATTGCTTCAGGAAAATAAATTACTTAAACAAATATTAAAATTTAAGTCAATTTGCCTTATTGACAAGAAGAGTTTAAAAAAGATAATTTTTAAAGCAATGATAACAGATAAAATAATTTATATCGGCATACAGCGATGAACGCTCGCCAAGTTAAATGTACCAAGCCTTCTGTATTTTTTTTTTAACTAAAATACAATTAAAAAAGACGCAAGACCGAAAAATATATACCTATATTGTGTTTTGTTATCTTTAGTGGTTGTATTATAAATATTTTTTGGGATTTTTTACTCCTTAGACTGAGATTCTTCCGTGACTGTGATTGAAAAAATCTAAATAAATTCGTGAAAAAAAAAGAAAATTTTAAATATCAAATATTCGCAGAACTCTAAAAAAATATTTACTGGTTGTATTTTTTTTATTTCGGTAGGTATGTAGAGATCTACATCTATTTTGCCTAACGCATTTGGCTTTTTTTTCTTGAAATTTAAGTAATAGACTTCGCAATAAATTTCTTTTAGAGTAATACCAGCTGAATAGAAAATTACAGGTTTAACAGTCAGTGTACTTTACTACACCTATTCTACGCGGACATAAAAGCAAGGTCACATTGGGTCTATGAGTGATGTTGACGCGCGTCGCCTTTGACTTCAAGTCGCTCAAACGTCCATTTCGCTCTCTGCCTCTACTATTCATAGTATGGTTTTGAATTTTCAATCATATTTTATGTTTATGGCTTTTACATGTTTAGTGTATATTTATTTTCTAAATTTAATTCTAATGTAAATGTTATTTTTTAATTATAAATATGAATGAAATAAAAACTAACTCGCACCTGTAATGCTAGAAAAATGGGCGTTTTAGCCTCACAAAATAGTTTATTCTATAGAAGACGAATTCATTACCGAGTATTTTAGTCCACATATATACATATAAATAAACACATACACGCTACATAGACTTATACGAAATAAAAATAAAGATCTATTAATATAATTGCACTCTCTCATTAACATTTTGCAGGCTGGATATTCCAAATGATGTTCCACATGTCTATAGTCTCACCTGCGTGAATAATATAATTATATTTATTATTTTAGCTCAAATACAGAATCTTTATAATATATAATATTTATAAATTATAAAGCTGAAGAATTTGTTTGGTTGAACGAAACTCAGGAACTACTAATCCGATTTGAAAAATTCTTTTTGAATTAGATAGCCCCTTAACTAAGGAAGGCTATAGTCTATATATCATCCCGGAAACTGTACGATTCCCGTGAAATAGATTTGTTTTTGTCTAGGGACGAACCCGAAGCGAAGCGAAAGTAAGTCGCTGTAAAATATATGTATAATCAATTTTAATAACACTCAATAAAAAGTATATCGATTTGAAAAACAGACAAATTTCATAACTTTTTTCAATAACGAATAACTGTATCACATAAAAAGCTGTATAAATTATTCATTTTGATATATTTATTTACCAATATTTTATACCTTCAGAATATATGGTTGAAAAGTTGCATAATAAATATTGTCATATTTAACGCCGTATATTTTTAATCCTGGACTATAACTCGCACGTATCGCGTCGAGGCGGCGATGCCAGCAGTAATGATTCATTAAGTGCCTCGCTGGGATTACCTTTTTGTAATTGACCGATGATGCGAGCCATATCACTGACGGTTACTTGAGGTTTAAAGCATAGTCGACAGAAACTCTAATAATATTATAATAAAATTTAAAAAACATTAAGTATACTAGGATAAACTCTACATTTTCTAAATTTAATAAATATTTAATTTTAATATGTACTAATATTATAAAGAGGCAGAGTTCGTTTGCTTGTTTGTTTTGTTTGAACGCTCTGATCTCAGGAACTTCTAATACCGATTTGAATACTTTTTTTGATTTAGATAGCCCGTTTATTGAGGTAGACTATAGGCTATTTATCATCATACTACTAGCGAAGGGCACAGAGCAGTAATACAATATTTAGCCTATCTATTGCATACTAACCTTTAAAACGTATCTAGATAAGAACATATAAACAAAGACAGATAAAAGTACCAATAGTTAACATAAGTTTTTTTTTGAATAAATTAAAATTTAAATATATTTTTCCTAAAACTTACAATACTGATATTAATATTTGCTTCTTATTATTTAGTGGATTCATTATTTGAATTTCATGTATGGTTATCCTCAATAATCTATCTATTAGTAGTTCTCGTTACTAGGGATAAGAATTTGATAACAGAAATAATAGAGATATGCTTACAACTTAAATCCCTATCGAGTACATTGACCATGACTGCCCGTGACTTCAAACCATTACTTGATGAATAGGCAGAATATTTTCATATAGTCTACATGGGCAGCACGCGACACATTTGTATATCTGCCAAAACTTTTAAAAAACATACATGAAAAAATATACTTAACTTACCAGTGAAGTTAATAAAAACGTATTGAAAAGAAAAAAGAGTTATTAATTTATTATAATAATTATATAAATTACCATAGAAAATATAATTAGATCATTAGACAGATCTGGATATTCCGGGTTCGATTCTCGGGTCGGGTCAAGTAAAGTTATTGGGTTTATCTGTTAAAATTTTCTTAGTAAGAGCCTGGAGTTAAAAATTGACCATCCATGTGTCTCGAAAACCATATAAGGCCTGCGTCTGCGTTCACACGATGGTGTTGAATTGTCGTCTCACAGGGCTATGAGAGTGAATGAAATATAAAGAGCACTTGTCTTTGTACATACACTTGTACACTTTAATATCTCCTATGCTGATGGTCCGCCTTAGCGTTATTTGTCGCCGGCACCGTAACTGGTCAGGAGGACATTATGTAAACGTATGTTATTCCATATTATTACTGAAGCTATTGTTTTTTTTAATTAATAAAAACCAAAGATTTAATAGCTACTATTACTAACATAAATGATGTCCTAACATAATTGGTACATTTTAACAATTTAAAATAACTTCTTAACATTTTCTTTATTTCATACGTACATACATACATACATACAAAACGTTAATAGCCTACAACCTCTGTCACAATAGATAGTTCCAGCCAGAAATATTACTATTAAGCAACGATAAGACCTTGTTACTAACTTATTTATTTTACATATCCAATTTTATTCATCAGTCCCCTTCCAGTAAAGTTTGAATAAATCTTAAGTAGAATTAGTATCGAGTTGATACTTTTTATTATTAAACCTTTTCTAATATTAATAGGCTATTATCAGAACCGTTTGAAATCTTACACCGCAGCGTCAACTAATTGATGCTGTCAGTCAAATAAAATGTACGTGTGAGAGTTGGAGTATAGTCTGATCATCCCTTGGGAAAAGTTGTTCTATTAAGCTTTTTACTGTTTCTTTTCATACCCATGATAGAACACGTGTGGTACGGAATAATAGATAAATATTAACGATTTTTGTTACTTAACTTGACTTTTTGGATTTACTTATGAAAGATAACTTAATTCAATTCAATTCTTAAGTTCAATGGCTTCTAGGAGTGCCGTTTTGGCACAATTTACTTCGCCAATGTCGCATAGAAAAAGATAACTTAATTTTATGATTATATGAATGTCAATGTATTCACTTTGCTTATGACAGACACAAAGCTTAGAAAAGTGTACATCGTTGGTATAACATCCTCAAGTTTATAGCACATGGTTAAAGCTCGTCGTAAATAGTTTACAGGTCTTAAAAGTGGACTGTAAATCGTAATAAGTTGCTATTTTAGTAAAACTTTTAAATAGAAATTTACTTTAACTTTACGTGTGAAAATGTAAATACGTTAAGAAGTTTGCCGTTTGCTAAGGAAATCACGTTTGTCGTGTTGACAGAGTCTTGTCGGCTTTCGCAGTGGATTATTCGCGGGATTTACTTAATGTCATGCGTTTGTTTGTGTTTTAGATTAACGCAGTGTTTGCTTTTGTGATTTCAGGAATGGAAAACGACTTAAGGTTCTGCTAACTTGTTAACCATGGCTATACAAGAAGGTTATGTAACTTAACATTCTGTATTTTTGGGAAAGAATAAAAGCGAAAAATATGCCATAGTAATACTTGTCACTTCTACTTCTTTGATGGTGTAAGCTAAGTAAGTAGAAAGCTATAGACTGATGAAGCGACAGTACGATTAGATATTGGGCAACTTTATAACTGCTTAACATATTACTGCTTGAAAATGTAACACTAACTGTTATTCTAAATCTGAACTATTGCTGATTTCTCTCAAAAAACTTTAAGAACTCATCTAAACTAACTCAGAGCACGTTAGGCTTTACAAGAAGAACAATGTTACGCTTATTATTATATTACCGTATATACTATATTTGAGAGTTATTCTTATTCTTTATATTCTTTCAAAATTAATGACTAAGTCTTTTATCATTCGGGTGCGTCAATAGTTGTCTAACCTATGAGCTACATCATGTCATAGTTTATCTTAGTACATTCAAATCCTTCCAGGCGTTTCCAGCGTGAAGTATTACAAAACATACATACACATATAAATATCCACACATAAAAATAGTAACTCGATACGTAACTCATGTATTTGTTTTACTTTAAATTGCTGCAAAACTGTACTGATCTATTATATTAAATATCGTTTCATTTCTTTCGAACAAACCTATTTCCAAATAAGGTCAGACCATATATCGGTAGAAGATTCGATATTTTGTTCCAACATTGCTTGATTGTTCACATTATACCGTACGATCAACCGTCCCGTACGGTCAAGTAAAGTTACATAATATATCATCCATTACTTACTTTATCTTTATTTTTATTTTTATATAATAAATAGCGACTCACCTTCGCTCCGTTCGGATTCGGGTGAATTACCCTTATCACTTAGGGATATGAAAAATACTTTACGTCCTATTCTCAGATTTACTAAATATACACAAAAAATTTCATAAGATCGGTCAAGCCGTTTCGGAGGAGTTTTGTTACTAACACTGTGACACGAGATTTTTTTTTATATATTAGACTAGCGACTCATCCTCGCTTCGCTTCGGGTTCGTCCCTAGACAAAAACAAATCTATCCCACGGGAATCGTACATTTTTCCGGGAAAATATATAGCCTATAGCCTTCCTCAGTTAACAGGCTGTCTAATGCAAAAAGATTTTTTTAAATCGGATTAGTAGTTCCTGACATTAGCGCGTTCAACCAAACAAACAAACAAACAAACTCTTCAGCTTTATAATATTAGTATAGATAATAGTTGACAAGTGGAATGTATGAGAAATATAGAGCCAATTTTGTTATAATCGTATAATGTGGCTATACATATATGTAACAGCATAACTACTGGCCGCGCCACTATCAAGCAAAGCAATTACGCTAGCCAAGTTGTTGCATGAACGAAATTGTATTTAGTTTTATTTACTTTAGATTATACTAAGGTGTGTGCTACATGGAGGTAATATCTATGCTAATGTCATGACTCAAACTCCCATGTAAAAAAAGTAAATATTAAAAAAATACTGGTCTATATGATTGCGCTTATAAATATAAACTCTATTATTGAAACTTCTTGGTACATTTGAATTTATTTAAGCTAATTTTAATATAACATAACTAAAAAATATGTAATCAACAATTTCGACTTATATTACGTACTTATATTTAAGCATAATATTTTAATCATTCAATATAAATAATATTTTAAACAATAAGAGAATAAGTATTGAAAAACAATATTTATATTAATTTTTATAATTATAAGATAAAATTATGACGTATCGCAATGGAAACACGCACTAACGGAAACAGTGCCGGCATTCACCAAACACGGAAGCTGTATGCTGCATGCTGGTCATGATCGTCAGTCGGGATTTTTATTCCCCACTTTTAACTTTTTATTGTATCATTGGTTATTTATTAAATATTTTCTTTCCATACTTTAAATTGATACTATTTTATTTACTTATAACGTTAAATATTCTGTTATTATGTAGACTTATATTTTCTTTTGAAATGCCTTAGTAATATTTACTAAGTTATTAGAATCATTAAATATTTATGCATAATTCTTCATAAAATAGAAATATGAAGTATGCTTTACAAATACTGTCTTATTAAGCTGATTTTTAGGGGTTCCGTACCCGAAGTGTGCTAACGGAATCCTATTACTAAGCTTTCGCTGTCCGTCCGTTCGTCTGTCAGGGGGATGTATCTTGTGAACCATAATAGGTGGAGAGTTGAAATTTTCACAGAGTACGTATTTCTATTACCGCTATAACAAAACATAAAAATAAAATACAAGAAATATTTTTTGACGTTCGTAATCGATCATCGAATACATACATAGAGTGAAAGTTACAATAATAAAAAGTACATGTAGGATGGTACGGAACTCTTCGTGTGCAAATTCGACCTTTATTACCTTTATTTTTCATAGTCAGATGTATGAACAATGATGATTGAATTCGATTTCTATTGGAGGTTTTCTGAATTCCATTACCAAAGACAATTTTGAAAGAAAATATTCTTTATCAAATCGACAACTTGCTATTGAGTGCAGACGATAATATAACTCCCACTCGTGAGGGTAGAGCGTGGCGATGCATTTAATTGTTCTATGATACCACGCTAATGCACCTGTCAAGAAAACAAAGAGGGCTAGATAACTCCGAAATTGTAAAACGTTTTTATTGAGCATGTTTAATGTAAATGTTTGTACTATTCCGTCATACATTAACTAGCGGAGTCATTTATAGAGTTCAAAAATGCATAAAGTAAATTGGAAATTGTAGTGTGAAATTTTACAATATACTCGTACCTACTAGTGGATTCTGTAGACAGGCAGTAGGCCAGTAAAAATAAAATTTAACTTTGCACCAAATTTTAGATCCTATTCTACGGTTTTTTTAACGTTTACGATCACTTACTGAGTAAAAAATCACAAAATGCTCACAGATTCCGGTGGAGCTGCAGGCGTCATATTGAAAAAAAAAACCTTTCTGGCCGATATCTCGGAAACTATGCAAAAGTTATTGAGAGCATTTTTGTAGAGAATAAAATTTTGCATCTTTTATTTTTTCTATTCTTTTTGTTAAACTTACCGTTTACGATTTATGGCCTATTCATGAACCTATAACTCTTAAAAAGTGGACCAAAAAAAACGTCTATTTTTACTGGCCTACAGTGTCATATTGTGAAAAATAAAAAAAATGTCTATTTCAACAATAGTGCCACCTTCCCCAACGATAGCAAAAAATCTTACAAGTGACCTAATAAGTATAAAAAAAAACATCAAAATCGATCAAGTTGTTTAAAGCAGAATAAACACGAATAAACGCACACTAGAATTCATTCCAATTTTATAATTTTTAGAATGTAACCCATTTCCATTTCAAATTTTACTCAAAGCTTAGTTATAGCATAAAAAGTAACAAACAAACACACATATTCACTCAAAGATTTTCATATTTCATATGAAATATTATTAAAGTATGTTGGCTTATGCTTTAAGCTTACTTAGTTTTCAGTTTCGTGTTTTAGTTTATAAGCACTAAAATATGTTTGTAAAGATGTTTGATGCTTTGTACAGAAAAGCTAAACTTAGCTTGTTCTTAAATAAAGTTAAAACTATCTGGGCACAGCAGTGTCACCAAGTCGAACAAAAAAAGGCACAACCATAGCATCCTTTTCTCGAAGCCATTCAGGACATTTTTGACCCCACTATAATGGGATAAGTTATACTGTAAAAATAAATTGAGAGTATGTAACCATTATCGATTAATACAGTATTAACGGTAACGTAATGCGACTATTTAACCAACTCAAAGCAGTAGGGGATGTAACACCATAAAGGAGCAAGAAGACTCCTGAGGGCTGCTACTGAAAATGTTCTTAAATAAAAAGACAATAAAGTACTAATATAGTACTTTTTTCGCTACCTGATATTTGAACTCAGGACTTACCTGCTACTATTTTAACTAGCATTTAGACCAATGGGCTATTATATGACAGGTTGAGATAGCATATTACTCTCTTCATATCTCCAATCAGTGGCTAAATGAACGTCCAGACATACTGGACATAATTTAATAAACAAAGCAGTAGAGGCCCGACGTTTTAATGCCACCCCAGGCACGGGATCAGATAATGGATCATAACAGGTTCTCAAGAAAGATAGTATTGTAAGAAGCTAGTTCCACTTCGTTATGTGCTCCTGGTGTACGTACGGCTATCGTTGCGCAAGCATCGTATCTGCTGCGAAGCTATTAATAATAAACTGCAATCTGATGTAATATGCATAATTTGTGCGATGTATGCATTGTTTTTAAAATAATACACTAATATTTTAAAACTAATAGTAAGTTGTATAAAGGATTTTATTCACATAAACCATCAATGGTTAAATTATGTAAGAGAAAAAAAGTTTTGTTTAGGTTTCTTTGGAAGAAATATACGTAGCATTAAAACAAAGTTTTGGTAAAACTCACCCTATACCCTACTAAATCCCAGGGTTGGTTGGGATAGTATTTAAGATCAACTTTAAGGTAACTATTGACTACTATCAAACAAACAACCCTGTAGATGTTTCTTAAAAATAACTAATTTTTCTTCCTTTTATTTCACTTTCCTTTCTCGTCCTATCTAATCTCCCACAGGAACTGTTTTATTGACAGACGTTAAAAATGTAAGTGCCTTCTAAATTCTGGTATTTGTATTTTTTGCTTTAATGTGTATTATTTTTATTTTAAGCGTTAGTTATATGTCTTCATCGAATGTGGATTGTTATTATTCGAATCATTTTAAAGAAAAAAAGATACCTATAAGATTGTAATAATTATGTATTGTGAAATAACTATTATTCAAAATTTTAGCTTGTATATGAAATTAAGGTCCTCACTAAATGTTATATATATTAGATATTGAATTCAACAAAGTATTCTGGCGTAATGTGCCCACAAACAAACGACAAACGTATAAATAAATAGACAAGACGATTATTAGTCGTTCAAAATTAATTAATAATATGATAAGAATTTAATATGACATATACACATGATTTTTCGAATACTAATAGCTTAAATATCTTCATTTGCTTCTTATATACCCACAAAACATGAATAAAATATAAATTGTGCGCTCTATACGACATCAGTACCAACCATATGCAGTATTAAAGTAATTTCCCTGTTTAAATCATTAAAACAAACCGGACGCCCGAGTTTCTATATCATAAATGCTAAAGCAAAATTATATTAAGCTTTAATAAAAACTCAACTTTCATAGTCTTATTAAATTCCAGACACCGCGATTATTCACGCCTAGTTTCCAACGGATTTTCCTTTGAAACAAATTTAAAATTGATAAAATAAAAATTCTTTATATCTGGCATTTAACTAGATTTCTCTGAGAATAGTTTAAACAAATTGATAACAATCTTGCAATCTGCCTACGCAGCATCCCACCTTGCTTTTATTTGCTTAAACAACTATGTGATATCATGCGATGGTAAACCTGGTAGTATATAACCAGTACAATGTATTTAATAATGAATGATATTGAATTGGTCGTATGACTTTATGAGGAAGACAAAAAATATATAGCGAATATTTATGAAATAAAGTTGTTGTAAACTTTGGTTGAGATATTAAAAATAGATACTTATAAGGTTAGTTTTATCGACAAATAATAGCTCGCTTAAATAGCTACAGTACCTAGGCGACCGAGTTTCGTTCGGAGTTCTTTTTTGTTATAACGTAATTTTTAGATTAAAAAAAAAACTAAAAACTTGAATAAATACATAAAACAAAAGTAAAACCTTTGTATCCGGCATTGGAACCCAGACATCTGTGATTGTCAATCTTGCACCTTGGCCGCTTGACCACGATGCTCATGCCGGAGTGTAAGAAATTATCGACCATATGTAATGTGGAATAATGCTTAAGAAAACCGTATGAAAACTTAAAAACACGTGTTTTCCAAGACATAAGACTAATCTAGATTGCTTTTTCGTCCCCGAAAACTCCCACATGCCAAATTTCAGCGAAATCGTTAGAGCCGTTTCCGACATCGCCGGTATAAATAAATAAATAAATTAATAAATATACAAGAATTGCTCGTTTAAATATATTAGATAGATAGATATCTCGTCCTTTATTTTATTTATATAATTTAAATATGTTTAAAAGACTAAAAAAAAAATTGTGATACTCCTTGTTTTATGCCTGTATTCTTCAAATAATTAAGAAAACCATATTTCTAGTATATAACATTGATAAGAACAATTAATAATTTAATTAAAAGGTTAATAACGTAACTTTTTCAGAACTTATATTATACTTTTTTTTATATCGTATCATTTTGTTTACAATTCATTAAGTACAAATTGTTGTACAAAGAGGCAATTAATTGAAAGCCCTTTAAAGAATAATTAAGTCAAGTGTAGGACGTGATTTATTTGATACAAGATGAATAAATAAAGATACAATTATTTAATTAAGATTCTATATTTTTAATTTTTTTTTAATATATTTTTTTATTATAAAAATATATTTTTTATATTTTATAATTTTCGTCGGTTTTATGTTAAGTTTTTTTTTAATATTTATTACTACTTCTTTTAATATTTGTATATATTCAAAAATTAAATACCTATAATTGGCTTAATTTTAAATCCTACAAATATTATAAATGCGAAAGTTTGTAAGGATATATGGATGGATGTAGGTCTGGATGTATAGATGTATAGATGTATGGATGTTTGTTACTCTTTCACGCAAAAACTACTGAATAGATTTTAATGTAACTTCACAATAATATAGCTCATCAGAATAACACATAGACTACTTTTTATTCTAGAAAAATGTACGATTCCCGTAAGATAGATTTGTTTTAATAATAATCACGAAAACCAAATTTCACTTTACACTTCATTCCGAAAAACATATTATTTAAAATATCTAGATCAAAAAGTCTAAAAACATACATGAGATTAATCTCTTAAATACCTTATAAGGGAAAAATATTAAGTATTACTCGTAAAGATCTACATTACCACTGACTTATTTTATACGACCATATTAAAATTAACGACCATTTCTGCCTTAGATTTCATTTTTGTTATAGCCACCTACGTTTCTATTTATTATTCTGTTATGTGCAAATATATTTCTACAGGCCTAAATTATAGGGGTCTCGATAACCCGGGTGAGTGTGCCTTAATTAAATAATTATGACATATTGTGCGACCATTTCAATGGAGGGGTGGACTTGATAAGAAGAGTTATGTGGATCGCATATGAAATGATAAAGCCTTTGATTAAATTTAAATCTTTTGGTTTTATTGAAATTGTATTCAACTTATATATAATTTTTTTTTAAGATTTGCTGTCACTTATTTCTTCGCTTTTAAGAATGTTTGCTGAGTAGTAGTTCCTCATTTTTTTATTATTATTAAATTATTCACATAATCTATTTCGTATGATTAAAGCACACATTTTTAACTGGAAATATTAAGTAAATTATATATTAAAATAACAGCCCACCCTCGCTTCGCTCGGGTTCGTCCCTTAGTACGTTTTAAATAGATATAAATAGTTATTAGGCAGCGCTAGCCATGTAATTTTTTTTGTGATATTTTCTTATATTTTAATACTTATTCTGCTATTCGGGGCGGAGAAAAATTCAACAAATCAAAGATCATAAAAATCGTTCCAACCGTTCTGGAGTTATAAATTGTGTAAGTAACCCGACTTTGTTTTATGTATGTATGATGTTAGTGTAATATATTTTAAAGTTCATATTTTCTAATATATTAAAAATTAAAATTTAAACACGACAAAACTAGTATGTTAATATTTTATTCATAACGTTTTTCGAATACTCTGAAAAAATCCGCTCCATATAATTAAGTCACATTTTATTGTAATGAGATCCATACAATGCGTTTTATTATTGTTTGTTGTATCGGCCAATGTAAAATACAATGCCTTCATTTACATTTTAATCACTTGTTCAGGATAAAATCAATATACAGTTATAATTGCGACAATTGTTTGACTGAAGATTGGCTTTGACAAAGATTTACTCTTAATTATTTAGTGTAAAACTTCGTCATATATTATATACTAGCGATTCACCCTCGCTCCGCTCGGGTTTGTCCCTAGGTTAAAAGGTTAATATAGATTTCTCAGAGATATTTTTCCGCATTATAAAGTATCCTATGTTGACTCGAATAACCAGCTATCGTCATACCAAATTTCATCAAAATCTGTCCAGTGGTTTTCTCGTGATACGTTCCCATACAGACAGACAGACAGAAATTCTAAAAACTATAGATTCGGCCCGATGTATCGATAATAATGGCTATTTCTATAAGATTTTCCAGAAAACATGTACAGATTCGTCTCAGAATTTTATTATATGTATAGATTATAACTAATTCATTTTTATTTAGATTGTAGCCTTAAACATTTTTAGTAATAAATTATTCGCATTATTATCAGATTACTATTGTAAATAAAAAAGCTGTATGTGAGTGTATATGTATGATACTCCTTCTGACAAACGGCTGCACGGATTTAGATAAAACTTAGTTCACAGATACACTATGACCCTTAGTAACACTTAGCTACTTTTTATATAAAACTATCTCTAACAATTATATAGTGCTTTTGATACATTTTAAACCTTAGTCTCTCCTGTGCCCTTGATTGCTGCAAAGCATTCGAAATGTCGGGAACCAAAAATCAAAATAAATCCACGAAAAAATCCGAAAAGATAGTTTTATTTAAAATGTCAAATATTCGAGTAAATCTAAGTATTACCTAAGCTACTGATAGTAATTAGGGATGTACCTGAGCAAAACGAGAGTTAGTCGATAGTATAATATACATACATACCTATTTTTCATCTACATTAAGCTAATTCAGTTCAAGCACAACTTATTTAGAAATAAATAAGTATTCTTAGTTTTTTACCCTATTTTGGTGGGTACCAAAACACCAAATAGCTTTTAAAAGGTAAATGAATATATCTATAGACGTGAAGCTAAAATAGATGTAAATTATTAGATTCCAATTTTACCAAGTGAACACAAATTGGACTTTTAAAACCGATGTAGGACTATAAATCTTTAGTCCGCTTCCATATATCTCTGAAGGTAATTAAAATGTCATTATGGCTAAGAAAGTAAAATTCTAGCTTATACAACTAAGTCTATTTCAAAGAATAGTTTTATGTAATTTTGATATAAACTACAGCCAAAAAATGTACGCAGTATTCCATAAACCCGTTAGTACTATAATATTTTGTAGATTTTTGAAGTGAAAACTTCTATAGGTAGATTTGGATGGGGAGTAAATTCATATAAGTCGTCATCGACATGGTCACGTGACGTGTTAACGCTAACACTCAGAGCCGATAGACGTCAAAACCAGATAAATGTAAACAGTTTTAATTTACAAATTTTAATTTAAGATCAAACAATTTGAATATCCAAAAATAACAACTGTTTGTTTATAGTTTTAAGTTTTCCCTTCTGTTGGCAGTCCTCATGACTGTTTTTTTTTTTTTTATATATTATTGTATCTTTGGAGTGAGACGACATCATTATCATTGAATGACTCGCCCGCGCGAGCTTCTGACATTAGACGCTATATGTACTGTTACTCCTTTGTTAAACTAATGTTATAATGTATATCGGTTATTCTAAATAAAATGTTTCTTCTCCAATTTACGCGACATTAGCGAAGTAAATTGTGCCAATAAACAAAAAAAAAAAATTAGTTAAAGTTATTCTATACACAAAATTTAAGCCTACCCATCTTGTTTCTGGACCGAGAAACATGCGCTTCATACTTCTTATAAAGGATATAAACCTGACCTACGAAGATTTGCACCTAGGCTCATTGGTTTTCAACTCTCAAACGACCAAAGGTAGATGAGGTAAGGGATCGACGTCATTATTTGCATAAAGATAATTCAAAAATCTTTTCAAAGATTCAGAAAGCGACGAGCAACGAAAGCTTTTCATTGCAGCATATTAAGTGGTTTGCGTAGACCGTAGAGAATTGTAAAATCTTACTAAAAAAGTAACGTGTTTAATGGCACAGAGCGAGTCGAGGGCATCTCACTAGTATATAATCATTTTTAAAACACCTAATTTCTTATTCAAAAACATTTTACTTCCTACTTTTACAAGGAAATACAGCATTGTTTATGGTATATTTTACCTTTATTAGTGTTTATTAAAATGTATCGTGCGTTCGCCAAAGCTGACGTTCGGTGACGGATTGCTTCCTCACTCAAATAACTTTAATGTGTTATTCAAATTGATGGCAGTGGTGTGAAAGTTGAAAATTTTAACGAAATTTAAAATAAATATAAGATAAAAATATACATTTTTTTTGTATAAATACCAGCTGTTATACAATATTTAAGTAATTTTGAAATTGATTTTGATGCGGTTTATTAAATAAGTCGTGTATGAAGATTGAACTTGTAACTCGTAAAAGGTACCTCCTTGTTTACCTGACTGCGTTGAAGTCCAAGGAAGATTATGTGTCTGAGCTGTATGAATATATGTCCGATCCTATGTTCCCTCGTAATTCCTAAACAGCCAAACTTTATTGATTTATACGTCGTTAGATTCGTCTTGATGTTGCGAGTGTCATAGGGTATAATATGAATAGGTATTATTTATATTTTATAGCAAACGCTACTTAACTAATACTTTCTTAGATTTACGCGAATATTTGACATTTAAATAAAACTATCTTTTCGGATTTTTTCGCGGATTTATTTTGATTTTTGGTTCCCGACGTTTCGATTGCTTTACAGCAATCATGGTCACGGGAGAGACTGAGGTGTTAGATGTCTCAAAGGTATTATACAGTTGTTACAGGATATTTTGCTATTCTAACTACTTACTTAAGTAAATAAGTAGAAAGAATAGCAAAATATCCTTGGAAAGAATTATCATACATGTTTTTCTAACTTTACTTTTGAATATTATGTTTAAACATCTAAAATCCATTTTAGTTTATCAATATAAATCCTTTAAATAATTAAACAAAATTAATTAAACGTTACTGAATTCGACACAGCAAAATGAAAGCGATATAAAAAATCAAACTAAACCTTAAAGTGGAAGAAACTTATTCTTCGAACTCTCAAAATTCGAGGATTGAAATGGGTAAACAAAGATTT
Organism: Fabriciana adippe; assembly: GCA_905404265.1. Classification (NCBI taxonomy): domain Eukaryota; kingdom Metazoa; phylum Arthropoda; class Insecta; order Lepidoptera; family Nymphalidae; genus Fabriciana; species Fabriciana adippe. The sequence continues at coordinate 4,809,627 of FR989993.1, forward strand.
AAAATTCAATTAAGGGCCGATTTGAACGTGACAGGGCTTACTAAAACGATTAATAAAAAGTGCGGTATACAACAAACGATAGCTTATCCACTTGCTTAGTTATTCTAAATGGTACTACTGGCGTGTGCGTCACAGTACATAAATATTTTTTAAGGCAAAAGTTACGTGATGAACTTAACATATTTTTCCATCTAGGTAGTTTTGTATAGCGACTCACCCTCGCTTCGCTCTGGTTCTTCCCTAGGTTGATTTCCCATTCAAACTTTCATCCCCATTTTTACCCCCTTAAGGGATGATTTCCGAGATAAAATTATCATGTGTCCTTCCAAGGGTCTCAAATTATCATTTTATTAAATTTTATCTAAATCGGTTCAATCGTAGCCTATACGGTACAAACAAACAAACAAAAAATCAAATCTTTTCTCTTTATAATATTAGTATAGATTATGTTTGCAATTGTATAAAGAAAATTTACTTATTTCAATGATTAAGAAATGAACCATTCATTATGGTTAAAAATATATTAAATTTGCTAAGTAAACAAATTAATAGGTTCAACAATCTGCTCTTTCTACTTATTAAGCAACAAAAATAATACATAAGTCTATTTTTTGCTTATTAAGTATAATTTTGTGCAGGGGACGTGTTAGGGGTTTTAATTTAAACTTAGCTGTAGCTTTTTTTAATTAAAATACTATTAATGTTAAGCATTATTATGTTTAGCTTTTTATTACATTAAAACACGTACTAAATTAATATTGGAATATGAAAATAAATCATTCATAACAGTATTTTATCTGTAGACGAAATGTATGTAGGTACTATATTATATTTCGTCTAAAGGTTTAATATTCCTAAATAAAAAATATATAGTCATGTAGTATAACAAAAGAAATTCATAAAAACCCTTTATTCCTTGTCGCCCCTTACATGCAAATGTCAGACTGATTTAGTGTCCACATTACCAATTCACGAAAACGTTGAAAAGTGCATAATGGAGGACGTACGTGAAATACCAATTTTTAGACAATTTGTAGGATATTTTATGCTAGAAAATAGAGGTAGAATTATGCTGGTAAATGTTTTCAAGTACTCGTAGGTATATGTCGTTATTGCTATATTATAAGGAATACAATGTATTCATCTACATTCTAAAATATGTACAATGGTACATATATTGTATGTACATATATTCTCCTAATACTATCAACGCGTAACCTTGTGAGCATGTATGGATGTTTGTTTGTTACATTTTCACTCAAAAACTATTGAACGAATTTGATAAAATATTATAGTAATAATGACCTCCCGACCGACTTCGGCCACGGCAGCCAGTCTCATTGAGACTAGCAATCTGAGCATGATATTATATGCATGTTGAGCATGATATTATAGTGCACAAGTGTACGCGCAGACACAAGTGCACTCTCTATTCCTGTCACTCTCATACTCCGGTGGGAGGACTACTCAACACGACCGGCGAGAGTTAAGGCACAGGACCGACGGCTTTACTAGCTCTCCGAGGCACGACGGTGAAACACCGCCAACTTCCCAACTCCGGGCTGTTACTGAGACTTACTAAACAGAAAGATTCAATAACTAAACTTGGCCCGACCGGCACTCGAACCCAGGACCTCTCGATGTGCAGCCGTACATGCTAGCCACTACACCACATTAACATAGCATATACATCAGAAAACGCTTACATGTACGTATTATATAAATGGTTTGTAAGAACCATGTCTACACGAAAATTTTACTTGCAATATAGTTAATAATCTCAGCTAAAAGAGTCATCAGTATATTTCGTTGGGCAAATAAATACATATAGTACATATATACCACATGACAAAATTAATTAAAACGATCGATTTTAACAAAATTGTTAAAGCAATATTTTGTAACTTGATGTCATATATCAAAACCAGCCATATTTAGTTGAATGCGATTTATAGCTCTTGATATCGGGCGACAATTGCGATAAATTATTCTATCCCCAGTTGCTCGTTGCGTTATTGTTTCACCTCATTAGTTTAAAAAACGGTTAGCCATTACTGTTTAATGATTAATCGTTCATCCGGATATTGCAGATAATAATAATAATAATAATAATAATAGAGCTTTATTTAATTCCATACAATATAAGTTCACATACACATAAACTTCTTTTTTTTTTTTTAAATCTAACACTTTCTATTATAAGTTATATTGTAAGTTAAGCACATGTATATAATTCTAAGTTTTATTTATTATTTATTTAAGTTCTTTATTTTTTGTATGGACCCCGTTCGGGTAAAAGCCTCCCCCAAGGAATGCCACAATTCTCTGTCCTTAGCTGTGTCCAGCCAACTTCCACCCGCCATCGCTACTATTTCGTCTGCCCACCTGGCCCTTGGTCGACCTCTTGTTCTGGTGCCTCTTGGACCTGACCACTTTACTGACCTCAGAGTCCATCTATCATCCTTGTAACGCGCTAAGTGACCCGCCCACTTCCATTTTCCCTTCAGTGAAAAAGTTAAGGCATCGCATACTTTTGTCTTTTTTCGGATGTCAACGTTTTTAATCTTGTCTTTCAATTTTATACCTAGGCAACTTCTTTCCATTCTTCTCTGGGTAGTCTGAATTTTATTCCTGGTTTTGAGATCGAAGGTCCAAGTCCGGCACCCATAGGTGAGGCACGGTAATATTGCTGTATCCATGACTATTTTCTTGGTCGGCAGCGGAAGTTGCGATCTAAGTATTTCTTTATGGTTCCAGAACTTGTTCCAGGTAATCGCCACTCTTCGGTTTATTTCTTCCATGTTCCTTTCTTTGTTAAAAGAGATCTGTTTCCCTAGGTATATGTATTTTTTTACAAACTCGAGAGGGATGTTATTTGCTGTGATGGGCGATACACTGCGGTTAGTCATAATTTTTGTTTTTTGAAGGTTCATTTCTAAACCAATTTTTATACTAGCCTGGTTTAGGTCATTTATCATTTTGTGTAGTTGGTGAGGGGTTTCCGAAAACAAAATTATGTCATCAGCAAATCTGAGATGACTTAAAAAGTTCCCATTTATATTAATACCTCGATTGGACCATGGTAGTTTTCCCATTACGTGTTGTAAGACGGCTATAAACAATTTTGGTGAAATTGGGTCACCTTGCCGGACTCCTCTGTTTATGTTGATTTTTTCACCTACTCTATCTAGCTTAACTCTACTTGTGCTGTTATTGTAAATGTATTTTATGATATTAATATATTTTTCTTTTATGTTTAGTTCATTCAGCGATTCCCAAATGCTTTCGTGTGAAATTGAGTCAAAAGCTTTTTTGTAGTCTATGAAAGCTACGTATAGGGGTTCATTAAATTCTAGGTATTTCTCTATCACCTGGTCTACTACTTGGATATGATCTATTGTGCTGAAGCCACTTCTGAATCCGGCTTGTTCGATCGGTTGGTGAGCATCGATGTCTGGGGCTATTCTTTCGAGTAGACAGGAGGAAAATAGCTTGTAAAAACAAGGCATGAGGCTTATGGGACGATAGTTGCCTATGTCAGCTGGGTCGCATATTGCAGATATGATATGTCAAATACAGTAGGTACATAGTTAACAAGAGATGTACACATAAAAAAATTACAATTATCGTACCTACATATATATGTATTCAACCATTTAACGTCCCACTACTGGGTACGGCTTCCTAATATGAGGGGGATCACGCCGTAGTCCACCACGTTGGCCAAGTGTGGGTTGGCGGACACTAATTATATATACCTTTGTATACCTAAACCACAATAAATCATTTCAATCTATATAAATATTTTTAGAGCACTCGAGTTCCAGTATTTACACATACTGGTAGTTTGAGATAAAAAAATCTTATATAAACTAGCATAATATCCTACTATCCTACTAATAATACTAATAATATAAATACGAATGAAACGAGGATGTATGGATATCGGATGTATGGATGTATGGATGTTTGTTACTATTTCATACAAAAAATACTGAGTGGATTTTAATGAAACTTTATAATAATATAGCTCACACATCAGAATAACATATAGGCTACTTTTTATCCCGGAAAAGTGTAGAGTTCCAACGGGATAGATTTTATGGTACCTATATATTTCAAAATAATAAAATTAAATAAAAAATATATAATATTAATCCAAGATAAAATAATTAAAAAACTAACAAACTACCTTCTCTCACTTATTAATCATTCATATATTAGAATGATAAGCAACTGCTTAGGTCTTTGCTTATTCAAGATGATCTTCCATTGTTTTTATCATTTGCTACAACATTATTGGAAAGATTTGGCAGTGACTTCTTACATGAGTTTCATTTTAATCAGACGGAGACGAATAAATTAACGTGAATATAATAATAATATATTATGAAAAAAAAAAACGAAAATTATTTTTAACACGCACTTACAAACAATAGTTAACACTATTACTTAATATTAAAGTACCTAACATAGATACAGATAGTACTATTTAGTCAAATATTTTGTAGTATAAAATTTTATTCCAATAAATTTCATTTTGCAAAAATAGCATTTTAAATCTGACATCAGTAACAAATCAGGTTAATTCGTGTGTGGACCCTAACAGCCATTGTTCTGTCACCCCCGTGTTGCTAATTGTGTATTTTGTTTGCCCTTTTGTGGATATCCTTTGAATTATTTAAGCCATTCAATTGATATCTACATTTGGTAAACCACGTTAGCTGGGGTACAACATTAAGAGGATGTAATATTTTTTATGATTTCACGTACGCCTTGCGAGTTCTAGTTGCTACTTAATACGTCTTTTTACTATTTTGTACTCTGGATAATGTGCAGTTATCTATTTCTCCATATCTTAGCTATAAGGAGATATACGTCTATGTATTCAATTGAAATTTCATCCCAATGGATAAGTGTTTTATTTGTATTGATTAAATGAATGTACAAGAATCAATCTGCGACATTCGATGTAACAGCAATCGCAAAACACATAAAATAAAAAAATAAATAAAAAACTATTTACAGGCAAAACTACTAAATGGTTTAACTTTAACTAAGCGGTCAATGTATTATTCTAATTTTAACAATAGCCCTAACTAGTAATTAAGTATGTACCTATTCTAATTTTAGAAATTTATTTTTAATGACTCAATTCATTTATAAAGATAAGTCTATCATTAAAAGTTATTAGTAAAATTTAGTGGTCATTATAGTGTTAGTCACAATTATTTAAATTACCGTTACTAAAAATAACCCCAATGGCTATCTCAAACAATTCGCCTCTTAAATATCGGCAATCTATGTTAAACCACCCTCGTCAAGCGGCGCATATGCCAAAGCGGTGACAATAGAATTAGTCGTCATTCAAAGTACCGTACTAAATTCGTAGCTGGATAACGTGTAGCAAGTGCACTTGTCTGACGGGGGTGACACTTTGAGCCCTTCCGATACTGACATTATGTGACAACACGGCAATAGGGGCGACTACAATAGTCGGTTATCAGAGCTTTTAACCTATATTCATATACTATTTGTCACTTGTGATGCGTAGTCCATATGGGACATTGTTTGTATTTTTAATTTTATATTATAAGAATAGATAAAATTTTATTTGGTTTACTTTTATATCTTTTAGAAGATGAATTTCTTTTTTAAATATTGTATTCTCCGATGTAATAAGCGTTGTTGACATTTTTTTATAAAATGACGTAGACGTATAAAATAAATATCTGAGAGCGAATTTTAGTGATCATTGAACGATAATTAATACAATCGTTGCAGTATATAGTATAAGTTAATTGGTTTCATAATTTGGGTGTGAAAGTAAGTAAAGAAAGTTTATTTGTTTTCTTTTGCTTGTTTATTTGTTTGTTTGTTTGAACACACTAATCTTAGGAACTACTAATCCGATTTGATTTTTGTTTTGCATTACAGGCTGTAAGCTATATATCAGATATCAGTACTTTAAAACCTACCTAACATCGTTTAAAATATAGCTATTGGAAGAAAGAAATGAATTAATATTAATTAATGGTAACATATTTAGTAGGAATGAAAACTATGAAATTAAACTTGTAAGGTTTTTGTTTCTAATAATTAAAATTACTCTATACACAATAATGAGGTGACAGGCTCGTGCTACAGCTAAATAGGTGTTTTGGTACCAAGTTATTTATAGCGCAAATAAGAAAATGCCAGCGTCTAAAATTTGAAATATGTTGGGACATTAACACACAGCAATTAGCTACGAGGCTTGTGTTATGGATACCAGATAGTTGATACACTACACATATATAACTTTAAATACATACATATTATAAATATAAACACCCATGACTGGAGTACAAACATTCGTGCTCATCACACAAATTATTCTTACCTACTAATGGAGGCTGAATGAGCAAAATAATGAAAATACATAAAGGTACATATGATGTACCATTACGTATACAGGCTCAACTCTTTCTAAGAATATACGAAGATATCATGTATGAATGTGTATCTACATCTCCGTAGGTGACTGTAACTGTCTGTATAATTTTTATTAAAGTCTTCGTATTCGATATTCGTTTTAGCATTCGAAGAGATAGAAAAATAAATTTGGCCGCAAGCGCGGTTCGAAATATTCAATGAAGAGATTTTTATAAAAGAAAAAAAAATCTCATTTGCATCTCAAAAGAGATGCGAGTTAATGGGACCGTTTCGTATGCGAAGCGCGTCATTTGCCACTCGTCAATATCAACCCTTACGACACCCTTAGTTGGTTTATAACCGACCATCTGCCGTATTGTAATTGTCACTTAAGATGTAGAACCTGAAATTTATTTTTATTTGCAAGATTTAATTTAATAAATTGACAATATAATGTTTTTAGATAGATATTTTGGTGAACGTTGATTTCTATGATTCTTGATATGCATGTATATTCGTATTTTACGTAAGATAAGTGAATATTTTTGAAGAATTTTGAAAAAAGTATGAATAATTAGCTAAAAGTTTAGCTTAAAAACATAGGTAACCCATGTATATGACAGCTGGTTGAATAGATTCTATAATACAACATGAACTCCTCGCATTACAAGTGCTAAAATCTAGCCAGCGTCATGCGTCGAAAATACATACTTGAAAACCTAGTTATCTAAAAAGATAAAAGTACAAAATTATGAAAAAAATATGGTTTTCGACAAAATCTAACGATTGGCCTACAAATGTAAATTTATAATCTGATTTAAACGCTACCAAATTGACTAGACATCTGGTTGACGATAAAAAATCTAAGGTTCCCGTGGGATAGATTTGTTTTTGTTTTTATAATTTATAACACATGAATCGTATTTTAAATATAAAGCTTTTTTATTCGAGATTCACTAAAGAATAAAAAACGGTATCGAATTCTTGGTTTTTAAAATATAAATTATTGGATTACAAATATAAAAGAATACCTAATTATTATTAAATATTTCCATAAAATCGTTTAAGAAAGAGCTGTACTCGCGATCTCGATCAGCGCACTAACTTCGAAATTGATTTTATTCCTTTGACGCGGCTAGATTGAACACACTGATATAATTTGCGGAAGTGATTCGCTTTTCATTCAAGTATCTATTGTTGGACTTTGATTCTTCTCTATGTATACAATTTAATCTATCGCAGTGAATTTTAATCTAAAATTTACCAATTATTTCGATTATCATGTAGTGTGGCTCATGGTATCCACTGATATAAGATCTGTTAAAGTTAGTAATAAACAGGACTTGGAACATAAAAAAAATTAATATATGTAATGATGTTATTAAATAAGACAACCTTTATGTTCCAAGTCCTGTTTATTACTAACTTTAACAGATCTTACATCAGTGGATACCATGAGCCACACTACAATCATCATCTAAAGAAATGTTATGATTGACGTCTTTATTTCAGAATGTTTGATTGTTTTTAGTTGAGATTTCATGTATTCAGCCCTTTTTAACGTCCCACTGCTGGGCACGGGCCTCCCTACAGTATGAGAGGAATCAGGCCATAGTCCACCACGCTGACCAAGTGCGGGTTGGCGGACTTCACATGTCTTTTGAAAACTTGCTAGGTTCTCTCAGACATGCAAGTTTCCTCACGATGTTTTCCTTCACCGTTAATGGTTATCGTTACCTATATACCGTATATATCGTTAAGTGGTAATCATGTTGAAAATGATTCGCACATAAAAATATCAGAGGTGCGAAACCCGGGATTTGAACTCGCTGCACTCGGTTTCCTAAGCGATCGCGTTACCACTGGGCTACCACTACCTTGAGATTTCATACGTGTGTTGAAATATCAGAACCTTAAAGATAACATGTCTTCTTTATTTCTATAGAGCTGCCAACTGGTGCTTTATGCGTTACTCCAGTAGATCATAGTCTATCTATGTATTAAACAACTAAATCTATTCAATCTGTCGCTTCACCGTAAATAAGAAACACATAATTACAACATTATAACACATACACACATATAAACTTTTGCATTTGTAATTGGAATAAACACCAATGAGGCTTTCTTTTGACAACACAACTACCTATACTACTATAAAGAGGAAAGATTTGTATTTTTGTGTTTCTAACGATTAAACTTAAAAACTACTAGACCGATTTAGATGAAATTTGGTAAGACCCTGGGAAGGACATAGGATATTTTTTATTTCGAAAATCATCCCTAAGGGGGTGAAAATGGGGATGAAAGTTTGTATGAGGAATCAACTAGGGACGAACTCAAGCAAAGCGAGGGTGAGTCGCTAGTATAAAATAAAAAAAAAAACAATGAATTTAGACTAAAATAAAGCCCAATATCAATTTTCACAAAATTACCAAACTACATACATTTTACTGTAGTTCATTTTTAGTATGTTATTGCAGTTAGTCTATGAAATATAGAGACAATTAATAGACTCGCTAACATAGTTACGTTTTTGTTTTGTTTGAAATCAAACAACAAACGGAGCAGTGTTTTGTTTAACATAAATATAAGTATAAGTAAGTAAAGTGTGAATCGATCGAATCATATAATAATGATCGAACTTCTCTTCAAGGAGTTCTTTTGATTATTTATCACATTGCATCGACCACAAAAGTACTAGATATACAATCAGCGACAAAAATGTCCTCACCGAATAAGCGCTCATTTGCGCTTTTAATTATTTTTTCTTGTGAAAACAACTTTAAGCTATGTAGTTAAGGTTCAATTTACGTTGTTGAATATTTATTTCAACTAGAATAATTACCTAAACACAATTGGTGACAGTTCTAAGAGAATTTTTTTTTTTTTGGGATTGTGTATCTAGTACTTTTTTGATCGATGTTATATTGTGTTAAAAAATATGTTGTTATAAATATTCAATTGGTAGGATTTCTAAAAGTAAAGTTAGTATAAAAATATAAAAATATTGTACAAAAAACTCTTGTATTGTACTGCCCCACGCTTTTTTCACAATATAATTAATTTTCTCTTTAATCACTTTATTCTTATACAAAAAAATATTTTTTACTTTTAAGTTCGGTTCATCATTAAAGCGTGTTTTTTAAAAAAGTTTCGTTATAATATTAATTCCAATGAGAGTATCTTGGTTTTTTCTTCAGTTGTATAACGTTTCAATAATTAGATTTCTCATATTATTTTTAATACTAATCTTGTATATTTTGTATTGTGCAATTATTGTATATTTATTTATTCCAGCGATCTCGGAAACGGCTCTAACGATTTCGTTGAAATTTTCTATGTGGGAGTTTTTGGAGACGAAAAATCGATCTATATTATTCTTACGAGTAAGTCTGGGAAAATGCGTGTTTTTTATGGTCGATAACGTCTTACGCTTGGGCATCGTGGTCAAGCGGCCTAGGTGCAAGATTGACAATCACAGCCTGATGTGGTGTCCAGGTTCGAATCCCGGTCGGATACAAAGTTTTAACTTTTGTTTCTTTTTTAAAATATTTATTCAAGTTTTTCAAAACTGCAAGTTTATCTATCTATTATGAGACATACCAAACGTTATAGAAATAGACTATTCGCTTTTAGCAATTTTAACGTGCTCCGGACATTTTATTTGGAACTGCAATTACCTGTTTACTCATAATTCATTAGGCCTATTAATGTCCTCGTTCTATATGTAGGTACTTATGTGAAATTTGGTTATATTATGATAAAATGAATTATTAATTTCTATGTAATAATGGGCGTTACTATTTTAATTTTATATATAAATGTTTCTTTGTTTAAACTGCATATTTTTTAAAAGTATTTCATTGATTAAAATGATATTTTCTTAGATTTGCGCTAATATTAGACATTTTAATTAATTTTTTTAATCTTTTCAGATTTCATACCCTACCGTAACTATGTTTGCTGTTAAGCATTCGAAAGGTCGGGAACCAAAAACCAATATAAAAACGCCAAAAAAATTTAAAAGATAGTTTTAATTAAAATCTGATGCATTAAAATTTTCTATGAAAAAAGTTTTTATGCTATCCAATTGGTTGTAATTAGCTATTTACATATAACATAAGTTATGCCGTTCAACTATTTACCATGTATATTTTATAGTATTTACGTGTATAAGTCATGGGAAAATCACAGCCAAACAAAAGGTTACAAATAAATATTAAAGTGAAGGTAATGGTAACCAATGGTAACGATCTAACTTGGGAAACCAAGACCAAGGGAAGCGGGTACAAACCCCGGGTCTTGCACTTTCAGTTGCTCAATTTTCCAACATGATTACTAATAATGTTACGGTGAAGGAAGACATCTCGAGGAAACATGTCTAAGTGAACCTAGCAAGTTTTCGAAATATGTGAAGTCTGCCAAACCACAAATAGCCAGCTTGGTGGACTATGGCCTAATCTCCCTCCCTCGGGTCTTCCGTCAGTGTCTAGCAGTGGAACAATGTGCTGAAAATATACATACATATATACAAATATTAAAGATAATTACATAGACGTACATCATAAATGCAATTTTCATTTAAATAATGTGTATATTGTACAGTATCAAGTCGCTAGTTGTAAATATTTTTTTCTGTGCTTAAAAAATTCCTTCTAAAAATACTACTTTATCATGTTTAACCATTAGATTTGACATAACAAAAGACATATATGTAGCTTACCTTTGTTACTGGCTTAACGTCAAATTTGATAAACGAGCTGCCGATAGATTTATCTTATTCATACTGTGTAAATCTTGTACAAACATAAGTAGAGTAAAATTATTCTATAATATTATTAAAATATTACTGTTAGATTGTAGACCAGTGGTAAAGCGTTTGTGTTGCCAATTGAAGCGGGTTCAAACCTTTAGTCTCGCATCTCTGATATTTTCATTTGCGAATCATTTTCAACATGATTTATACCTTACGATGAAGTTAACCATCGTAAGAAAATACCTGCACGCCTGAGGGAGCCTAACTACTTTTCAAAAGACATGTGAAGTCCTCAAACCCACACTAATTGGGTACCATGGTGGACTATGGCCTGATTCTATCGTATTTAAGGGATGCTAGTAGGAAGATAAACTTGAAAGAGTTAAATAAAACCTGTAAATATCGACAGACGCAAGGAACAACACTGTATTTCAGATTACAGCAGTTATGAGTTTATACTAGAAATTAAATCCTATTTTAAAGTACTTTGACTCAGTTACAACGTTGTTCTTTAGAGGTTTATAGGTAAAATGTATGCATATTATATATATATATATATATATATCCAATATATATATATATATATATATATATATATATATATATATATATATCTATATCTATTTTCTTATAACATTTATTTTAATCGTTTGCCAATTTCGTGAAGATATCTTAAACTATAATTGATCGAATCTAATTACTATTAATCTTATTAATCCTTGATATCAAATTACACCACCTACTCTATAATAATTTCTGGGCACTGTATAATTCCTAGCTATCACGCTTAACGGGATTATTCATCAACCATTTAATAGGTCCTACACTGCCTCATCGGGTATTGGATGGTAATTAATCTCTTTGCGTCTATGTGCTAATCTATGATAGGCAGATGAGTAATGACTGCGTTGTGGTTATGTCTGCTTCAGTAAAAATAACCCTATATACAAAAGTTTACCTACTAATTACTTACTACACCACTTGTACGTTAAAAGACCAGTACAAAACAAGATATTTCAATCTATACATATTATAAAATTCTAACTAAGCCGAATCTGTACATCAAATATTTTTGGGAAAATCTTATTGAAATAGACATTATTATCGATGCAGAGGCCGAATCTATAGTTTTTAAAATTTTTGTCTGTCTGTCTGTCTGTCTGTCTGTCTGTCTGTTACCGCATCACAGAAAAACCACTGGAGGGATTTTGTTGAAATTTGGTATGACGATAGCTGGTGATCCGGGTCAACATATAGGATACTTTTTACCGCTGGAAAATATCTAATTTCTGAGAAAAAATACAAAAACTGGTTGGAACAAACCACGATGATACTATCTGTAAACAGTTTAGCAAGGTAACTTACTAAATATGGTAAAAACTATTAAAAGTAGCTTATCTTGAAAATCAAATTATCAATAGCGCTATTTTATCCATTAAAATAGTTATTTTAATTAATATATACTTATGTGTTATTTAGGTACCTATTCGACAATAGATGTCGCCATGTGTTTTTAAAATACGTAGTTTTAATTCCAAAAATGTGAATGTACAGATATGACCTTTCTACAATTTTATTAGAATTGCTACTAAATTACCCATAGCCCCGCCCGTGTTCAAATTTTCAATAAAGCAAACTTTTTGGCATTATAAATTAGTAACTACACATATAATCAAATTGTAACGGAGCCGAATCCGTAAATTCAATATTTTTCGAAAAATCTTATTGAAATATTCATTATTAGCGATATAGAGGCCGAATCTATAGTTTTTAGAATGTTTGTCTGTTTGTCTGTATGTGACCACATCACGTCGCATCGCATCACAGAAAAACCACTGGAGGGATTTTGATGAAATTTGGTATGGTGATAGCAGGCAGTATAGGATAGTCTTTTATTTCTGAGAAAAAAAAAAACAAAAACTGGTTAAAATAAAAGCACGATGGTACTATTAACATTTTAGCAACGTAACTTATATATGTTAAAACTATTAAAAAAAGCTTATCTTAAAAGAAATATCAATAGCGCTATTTTATTCATTAAAATAGTTGTTTAAATGAAAATTTATTTATGTGTTATTTAGATATTTGACAATAGATGTCGCTATGTGTTTTTAAAATACGTAGTTTTAATCAAAAAAAAATGTACAAATATGACCTTTCGATGACTACATTAGAATTACTACTAAATTACCCGCGGCCCCGCCCGTTTTCAAATTTTCATTAAATTAAAAAAAAAACAAGCTTTATAAATTAGTAACATATTAGTAATATTTTGTTGGCCGAAACAATTTTCAAAGAAAAATATTTGTAAATTTTTATTTTTTAGTAAATAATGTTAATATTTTTTAATCTTTTAATGTAAAAATTGGGCAACTCCAACTCGCGCATTATAGGTTTCGTATAGCAAAATACTGTGTTGTTTTCCTTACTTACGTGTTTTATTAGGTTAGCACTACAATAAATACAAATAATATTTACGTTTCCGCAATATCGACTCATTTTATCAACTGTAACAATAAGTTCGATTCATAATTTTTTATAACATTTTATTGAAAACAAGATTATGGCTGTTAAACTGACAAAGCGGGTAACTAAAAATATCCCATATCTCCAAAACTATGAAAATGTATTTTAGGAAATGTTATATCTCCACTTTTTTAGTTTTTTTTTTGGACACCATTTCTTTGAAGAAGATCTTAAAGGACACAATAAAATGCTTACGACTTTAATCACATTAGCCGAGCCATATGAAATAATAAAAAGTATTTGCTTAGAAATATTTACTTATTACACTTTCTTTTAAAAGCGTTTTGGAAAATATTACTAACCAGCGCTAACCAATCCCTTTTTCGCGACAAATTAACATTAAGAAAAGTTACCTTTAAGTAATTTATATACTCAGCTAAATATTAAATTAATCAATAGCCGTCTATTAGAAAAAATATTAAAATTAATTCCGTAGTTTGAGAGCTTATCGCCCAAAACTAAACAAACAAATAAACAAAACAGAAGTATAGACGTACATAAATGTTATTGCTAAAACAAAAAGTGCAATATTACTAAATCAACTATGAGATTAACGGAGGAACCTTTGTGGCATTGTCAATCACTGCCATTATTTACCAATCATACCTACAGTGCGCAATGAAAGTGGTGTATGTAAAAGTATACTAATGTGTAAAACCTAGAATTTAATTTTTGATCATCTAAACGCGGGCGGAGCCGCGGGCAATGCTAGTATTATTATAATATCATTTAAATAAAATTTTAAATATATATCTAACTAGTGACTCACCCTCGCTTCGCTCGGGTTCGTCCTTAGCTTGGATATAGTTAAATGGATATAGTATGTTATCCTTAAGAAATAGACATATGCCATCGCGGACTTTTTTATAGACCTTTTTAAGGTGTACAATACTGTACTTATAGTACATTATTTTGATCTATCTCGTAGGGCTCAGCTAGGGGTTGCAATGTAAGTGCAAAAAAATGGGTTTGTTTGCGACATCACATTAGAAACCTCTAAAATTATCAGTGTTTCTCTACTATATTATGCATGGATTATACATATAAACGTTCCTTTGGAATCACTCTTTTTTTAAAAAAAAACCGCATCAAAATCCGTTGCTTAGTTTTAAAGATCTAAGCATATATAGGGACAGAAGGACAGCGGGAAGCGATTTTGTTTTATACTATGTATTGATGATTATCCTTTTAAAACAGTAAAAATATACTATTGGCTGGCCGTAATGTACGGGGCTCGCTAAAATGGATCAGTGAAACCCAAACTTCAACTCCAAGGGCTCACTAGAAGTCATTGAAGAGTTTTACTATGCTTCTTCTGGTTTTATCATACGATCAGGTCGATAGTATCAAATTATTGTGTTGTCATCCGGGTATCAGTGAAGTTTCAGTCGTTACGATATATATTATAAGTACCTAGGTAAAAATCGACTTCGAAGATTTGATGTGTAATGTTAAAATGTGTGTAGGTTTTAGAAGTCTGAAAGATAAATTAAGGTAAATAAAATAAAAGGAAAATCATAAGGTTATCAAAATAAATCAGCAAAAAAATCCTAAAAGATTGTTTTATTTAATCAAATAAACGTATTAATCACACAAACTTTTGTAGCGCTCAATATGTAAGGAAAACTTTAAATAACTAGATGAAAATCGTTAATGCCGTTATCTGTACAGTGTCTTGATTATTTAAGGAAAAGAGGAATTTAGTATAAAAATTTTACACATTTTAAAACTAACATTATATATTTTCTAACATATTAATATTTAGAATAAGCTATGATATTCCCACTTGACTAAAGCTTCTAATACATTAATTTTCATTGAACATCTCACACGACTGATTTCCCACGGCGCGGGTATTGTAAACTACAATGAAATATGCATGTGACATAGGCGCGAAATAACGTTAGGCCGCGCGATAGCGATGATTTTGCATCCCCTCGCCTGCTATTGTGTTTGAGAAGGATATTATCCATTGTCATATTATACAAATAAAATATGAATATAATACCTTATAATATAATTATACATAAAATATTTATGGTAGTACAGTGAAAGTCTATTAATATTGTTACAGTGTCGGCCTTATTTCAAGACCAGCGACTCACCCTCGCTTGGCTTCGGGTTTGTCCCTAGACAAAAACATCTATCCCACAGGAACCGTACATTTTTCCGGGAGGATTTATAGTCTATAGCCTAGGATTAGTAGTTACTGAATCCTGAGATGAGCGCGTTCAAACAAATAAACAAACAAACAAACAAACTCTGCCTCTTTATAATATTAGTATAGATTTGACTTTAATATTGTTAAATTAAGAAATGAAATAGCAAAACTGAAATTTTTTATTAAATTCAACAATTGTATGAATAAAAACAAATTTTGAAAGATAGTTTTCACTCTTTACATTCTTTACAATACCATAAAATGTTATCAAAGCGCATAAATACAAACTTACAATGTTATATTTTGTAACTATTGAAGTACCACTTTTGTGCAATGAAAACGCGCACTCCGCCTTACTTTGTCGATAAAGTTCTGATATAATTTTGATATCGCCAGACGAGCGCTTTGACACCGCTGAAAAGATTTCGATAAATTCGAATCTAAATCCAATATCACCGTTACAAGCCGGCAAAGAATTTCTATAGACGAATCATTTCGATTGGAATACTCAAGCTATGATTATGTTCTGTGACCCGTTATGTTATTGACTTGTCGATTCACAACATCGATACAACTTTTATTTTGAAAATATTTTTAGCTTGTCGTAAGATAATATGTTAGGTAGGTATGTATTATAATAATTTATTTTGTAAAATATTTATAAAGATTTTATACAAATACTATCAAAACCCGCGGCTTCGCCTGCGTTCAATCTACAAAAAAAAACTTTTTTGCTTTATGTTATATAGCGACTTACCCTCGCTACGCTCGAGTTCGTCCCTATGTATGTATATAATATTAAATTATTTGGATATTGTTCATATAAAAATACTGAAATCGCGATTAAGAAATGGGGGGTGGGGGTAGGAGAGTGAAAAATACTTTATGACTTATACCAAATATACAAAAAAAAACATTAAAATCGGCGAGCCGTTTCGGAGGAGTGCGACCACAAACACCGTGACACAAAATATTTATATATTAGACTAGTAACTCACCCTCGCTCCGCTCGGGTTCGTCTCTAGTTACGTTTTAAAGTTTAGTATAAATTTCTCAGAGATGAGATATTTTCCCACAGTAAAAAGTATCCTATATGTCGACCCGGATAACCAGCTATCATCATACCAAATTTCATCAAAATCTGTCCAGTGGTTTTCTCGTGATGCCGTAACAGACAGACAGACAAAAAAATCTAAAACTATAGATTCGGCCTCTGTATCGATAATAATGTCTATTTCAATAAGATTTTCCAAAATATATTTAATATACAGATACGGCTTAGTTATCAATTTTATTATATGTATCAGTTAATACGAGTATTCTGTTAAAAATCAACAGAATACTCGTATTAACTGAAGCTATATCTACAGTTAAAGTTAATTATAGTGATTCCATAAAATATCAATTTTTAACATTTTACTGATTTACTAATAAAATAGAATCATAAAATCGGACAAGATGATATTTCACATGGGTAATATATAACAAAAAAATATATGTGTATTGTATATTATAAAGATTAATAAATAATTATAGAAATTATAGGCACTACCCAGCCCGAGTGAAGTGGGAACATATCGCTCGTAATACTAGATTAGTCCGCCAATCCGCACTTGGCCAGCGTGGTGGACTATGGCCTGATCCCCCTCGTATTGAAGAGAGGCCCGTTGTATTGAATGTCAATCATTGATATGGACGATTTTCTGAGAAAAAATCCTGTGAAAAATAATCGTAGATGCATTGATTTTCTTGGTGTTCTCTATACATGCTTAGAATGCTGAGAACTTACCTTATATTTACTGCATGATAATTGTAATACTACAATAACGTTCGTACTCATTCTACGAGTATTTCTCACAAACAAAGTAGTTCAGTCGCAGTTCGGTAATGAAATGCAAATATCCCACATATCCTACGAAACCACTTTACATATTAACATGTAACTTTGTAACTATAGACTTTAAAAGTATCAATTTTGACTTAGACTGCATATTTTAAGCATAGGTTCAATAAAATATAATAATATTAGTAGTACCTTGGTTAGTAAATAAAGTTAAGATTTAACAAGGCAAATCTAAAGTTATAAAAATATTTAACATCTGTATACTTGTTTGTTCACCCCTTAAAATATATAATAAAAACATATGATACAGTAAAATAAATAAAATTATAGAATAAATTAATAAAATGAACGATTAGTGATTTCTTACACTCTACACGTCCAAAAATATTTTGCATGGGTACGAAAACCATAATATTAGTAAATAAATTTTTTTCGTAAATAAATCTATCTCCTGGATACATCTTAATAAAATGCTGTAAATTACTTTTACAACATATGTTTGCATAAAATCTAGTACGCACTCTGAATAATTAAACTAGTTTAAAAGGCTTAAATCCAGTTAAAGGTCCAATAGTGTGTGGTCTGCTACTAGTATTGCAGTAGAGACTCAAAGATTTTCTGTCAGAATAAATTACTGTTAATTATGTTAGTGAATGTTTTATGGGGTAGAAATCAGGATGTCGTGATGATGGAAACATTTTAAGCGAGCCTGTTCTTATTCAGAGAGCTTTTTTAGATCTTTAGTTAGTTTTTGAGTTAGTATTTGGAAAGATGAAATACTCAAAATCTATCTAGTGGTTTTCACGTGATATGTTTCCAGAGAGACAGGCAGACAGAGAGACAAAAATTCAAAAATTCATAGACTCGGCAACTGTATCGATAATAATGACTATTTCAATAAGATTTTCCAAAAAAAAAAAAAACAATGTTTAATGTGCAGATTCCACACAGAATTTTATTATATGTATAGATGTCAAATATTCGTATAAAAAAAATAGAGTTAAAAAACATTTTAAACAAAAGTACGTTTTTGATTATAAAATAATAAAAAATAAAAAATGAAAATAGGTATACAATACCAAAAGTATAATTATAATAAAACTAAAAATTTAACTTATCTATTCAAAATAACATTTTTTTGAATCTTATAAGTACCTACTCATTATTAAACAAGTTCAACTTTGTAGGTAGGTATTGTTACTTAGAATTTATTATTTATAAGCTTATTAATTTCTTCTTCTTTTCACACGCTGATTCTTTCTATTTACACGCAGGACAAAACTCTATGGTTTTTTTTAAATATTGCAATATTTTTACATTATTTTGTAGTAATACCATAATAAATAAATAAGCTAAGTTAATCTAAACGTAAGCTAAAACACTACATAATATATTTTACAAAAAGCCTAGGCAAATTTCCAACTTGTTCTGTTTTTACTTGAGCGCTCAGAGATGTTATCTTGACCATGTTTCAACGTGATACCTACATTGTATTCCTGTAAAGGCCCTGACGCATCGCACAGATGCATAAGATAATATAACATATTATGACGTGTAGATAAAAATTATAAATACTCAGTGAGATAAATGTATTGTTGTTATTGGACTGTAAAATATTTATTTCTCGTGCCTAGAAATAGGAATAATATTGCTTATATGAATGCGTTACTTTATTATCTTCACTATCTATCCATCCCGACTTCCCAATTGTTGGTATTATTGATTTTTAATATTCAAAAATTAATCTTAAATGAATAAGTAGTTGTTATGACTAATTTGCTAAGCGTATATAAACTGTGTAACTTTGCTATTTTTTCTCAGTTATTTGAAGTGTCTCGTGAGTGTTGTTTAATATACCTTCCTAGTGTTTATTATAAAGTTAAAATATATAAAACAGTTATAAAGTGAAGTGTTTCGTTTTATTACTAACTTTAAGTCCATAATCCAATAGGTTATGGGCCCAGAGGCTCCAATGTGTTAAAGACTGTTTAAAAGTGATATAACGTAATATTGAAATACCTACATTTAAAAAAAAAAAAAAAAATTGTTAACTATGGAAAATTTAAAGATGAAAAGAAACATTGCACCGTTTAACGGAGAAAAATATAGTGTGTGGAAATTTAGAATACGCGCACTACTTAACGAAATGGACGTTTTAAAAGTGATTGATCAAGAACCGCCAATTGTATTGTGTAAGGATTGGGAGAATAGTAATCGAATAGCGAAGAGTATTATAGTTGAATATCTTTCCGATTCATTTCTTTGTTTTGCTAAAGAAGACAGCTCAGCTCGACAAATTCTAAGAAGTCTTGATGCAATATACGAGCGTAAAAGTCTTGCTACGCAATTAGCATTACGAAAGAAATTGTTGGGGTTAAAATTACAGGGCGATAGAGCATTAATAAGACATTTCATGATTTTCGATGATTTAATCACGGAATTGCTAGCAGCGGGAGCTAAGTTAGAAGAAACCGATAAAGTGTCACATTTATTACTTACGCTTCCAAATACTTACGATGGTGTTATAACTGCTATAGAAACTTTATCTGAAGACAATTTAACCTTATCTTTTGTTAAAACTAGACTGTTGGATCATGAAGTAAAATTAAAAAATGAAAGTTGTGATACCAGTAAAAAGATTTTACAAATAGAAAACAAGACCGACAGTTATAAAAGAAGAAAATTTGAAAATCGAAAACCGCTAAATAATTATTATCAACAAAACAATAAATTCAATAAAAGGACGAAAACATATATTGAAAAATGTCACCATTGTGGACGAAAAGGACATATGAAGAAAGACTGTTATTATTTTAAAAGGCTAAATCAACAGAAAAAGACAAGAACAGTGCAGGCCGTTGAATTGACTCCAGAATCGACATCACAACTAAATAATTCTTCTGGATTTGCATTTATGATGGGTCAACACTTCTTAGGACAAAGTGTGAAAGAAAATGAGTTAATATTTTTACTAGACTCGGGAGCATCAGATCACATCATTAACAGGGATGATCTTTTCATTAAATATAATAATTTACAAACGCCTGTCAAATTATCTATTGCTAAACACAATGAATTTATTTCAGCTACTAAGCGAGGAAGTATCAACGTTATAAGCGACATGAATGTTCAAGGGGTTTTGGAGGATGTACTATTCTGTCGTGAAGTCCCGTACAATTTATTATCCGTTTCGAAGATACAACGAGCTGGAATGACGGTGATCTTTGATCAAGGAGGTGCCCGAATACTCAAGGATGGTAAAACCATAATACGAGGTAAGCGTATGAACAACTTAATCGCTATAGAATTTAGAATACCTAATATTTGCCAATCTGTTTCACAATTGCCTAACAGCAAACATAATTATGAATTATGGCATCAACGTTTAGGCCATATTAGTAAAAATAAATTTTTAAAATTAAAAAGTAATAAAATTGTTGATGACATAATTCATATAGAATCTATAATACCGAGTGACAGCTTGTGTGAGGCTTGTATTAACGGAAAACAAACGCGGTTGTCATTTAATAAGGCTAAGGATAAAAATTATGTCAATCGACCATTATTCATAGTTCACACGGATGTCTGTGGGCCTATCACTCCTACTACTCTTGACAACAAAAATTATTTCGTATTGTTTGTTGATCAGTTTACTCATTATTGTGTAACATACCTAATAACATATAAATCGGATGTATTTTCAGTTTTTAAAGATTTTGTTGCAAAAAGTGAAGCAAACTTTAATTGTAAATTAGTTAATCTTTATAGTGATAACGGTAGGGAGTATTTATCTACTGAAATGAAAAACTATTGTATTGAAAAAGGGATTACTTACCATTTAACTGTACCAGGAACCCCACAACAGAATGGTGTTTCAGAAAGAATGATTAGAACTATAACTGAAAAGGCTCGTACTATGTTAAATGGTGCTAAATTAGATAAAGTTTTTTGGGGTGATGCAGTTTTAACTGCTGTTTACTTAATTAATATAACACCAACTAAAGCTTTAAAAGAGTCTCAAACACCATTCGAGTTATGGCATAATAGGAAACCTAGTATAAAATATTTAAAAGTTTTTGGTTCTACTGTGTATGTTCACAATAAAACTAGTACGTCAAAATTTGATGAAAAGTCTTGGAAAGGAATACTAGTGGGCTATGAACCAAATAGGTATAGAGTGTGGAATGTAGAATGCGAAAAATATGTTA
This sequence comes from Fabriciana adippe, assembly GCA_905404265.1. Classification (NCBI taxonomy): domain Eukaryota; kingdom Metazoa; phylum Arthropoda; class Insecta; order Lepidoptera; family Nymphalidae; genus Fabriciana; species Fabriciana adippe. The sequence goes on from FR989993.1 coordinate 4,831,538, forward strand.
TAGTAAGGGATGTTATTGTTGATGAGACAACTTTCATGCAAACCAGGCCTGTCTTAAAGCCTTAAAGGAATAATATTGAATATTCCTATAATAAAACTGATACATCTAAATCAGTGTCATTAAAGTCTCAGGAGCCTAGTAGCTCTAAATCAGATAATGATAAATCTGATGTTATAAGTAACAGTCCCGCAAAATTTCGCAAAATTAGTGATGATAATTTAACTTCACAATTAGATAGTAATCTTAACCAAAACGCTGATAATATAGTTGAGCTTAGGAGGAGTGATAGATTAAAAAACAAACGCCCTATTTGTTATGATGAAACTGATAATGATTATTTAATGCATGCTCAATTTTTATGTAATATACCTAATTCGTATAACGAAATAAAATCTCATCCTGATAGAATATTATGGGAAAATGCAATTCAAGATGAAATTAAATCACTTTTAATCAATAACACCTGGACGTTAGTTCCAAAACCAAAAGACAAAAATATTATAGATTGCAAATGGGTTTTTAATATTAAAAATAATGAATTCGGAAAACCCATAAGGTATAAAGCCCGTTTAGTTGCCAGAGGATTCAATCAACAATATCTTTGTGATTATAATGAAACCTTTGCACCAGTTGCAAGAATAGCTAGTTTTAGATTTATTGTTGCCTTTGCTAATCAATTTAATTTATTAATTCACCACTTAGACGTGAAAACAGCATTTTTAAATGGTAACCTAAATGAGGAAGTATATATGAAAGTACCTGAAGGTATAGTAAGTAATAATGATTATGTGTGTAAATTAAATAAAGCCTTGTACGGACTTAAACAAGCAGCTAGATGTTGGTTTCAAGTTTTTGAACAGGTGCTAAAAGAAAGAAATTTTCAAAATTCCTCTGTTGATAGGTGTATATATATTTTAAATAATGGTAACGTGAGTAAAAATGTTTACTTAGTATTGTATGTTGATGACGTAGTAATAGCTTGTGGTGATATTAGCATATTGAATGAAATAAAATGTTACTTAATGAAAAGATTTCAAATGACCGATTTGCAACAAATTAAATTATTTCTTGGTATTAAAGTCACTAGGCACAATAATATAATAACTTTAGATCAGAGTTCTTATATTAAGTTAATTTTAAATAAGTTTAATATGCAAGATTGTAAGCCTATAAGTACACCTTTAGAAACTAAAGTAAATTATGAAGCGTTACAATCGGAGGACACATATAATGCACCATGTAAAAATCTTGTGGGTAACTTAATGTATCTTATGTTATGTACTCGTCCTGATTTAAGTACATGTGTTAACATATTAAGTAGATATACAAATAAAAATAATAAAGAATTGTGGAAGTGTCTAAAAAGAGTACTAAGATACTTAAAAGGCACAATTAATTTAAAATTAACTTACCGAAAATCTAGTGATTATGATAATATATTAAGTGGATATGTAGATTCTGATTGGGGTGGTAGTGATAATAGTGATAGAAAAAGCACTACGGGTTACTTGTTTAAGTTATTTGAACAGTGTACAATTACTTGGAATACAAAGAGGCAAGCATCTGTAGCAGCTTCTTCTACCGAAGCTGAATATATGGCTTTGTATGAAGCGGTTAAAGAGGCATTATGGCTTAAATCCCTAGCCACAAGTATTAATTTATGTATTACAAAACCCATAGTAATTTATGAAGACAATAGTGGGTGTATTAGTATTGCCAGTAATCCAACTAATCATAAACGATCAAAGCACATAGATATAAAATACCATTTTTCTAGGGAACAAGTTGAAAGAAATATAATAAAATTATATTATATTCCAACAGGTCAGCAATTAGCAGATGCACTGACTAAGCCACTTCCAGCAGTTGCTTTTCAACAATTAAGGTCGAAAATGGGCTTAGAATAACCATTATATTTTTGCTTTTGTTATATATATATTCACAATTATTAATTAATTTTACAAATGTTATCTTTGTAATTATATGGTCTGGTCAGGTTTTCCTGGGTTTTCCTGATCCTTAGCAACAAATGTTGGACCATAATGATTGTAATACTCCCAGGGAAGCATTAGGAAGGTTTCTGTGATCATAGATATAAATAATATGTTATCGATTAATTTTTGAGGGGGCGTGTTGGTATTATTGATTTTTAATATTCAAAAATTAATCTTAAATGAATAAGTAGTTGTTATGACTAATTTGCTAAGCGTATATAAACTGTGTAACTTTGCTATTTTTTCTCAGTTATTTGAAGTGTCTCGTGAGTGTTGTTTAATATACCTTCCTAGTGTTTATTATAAAGTTAAAATATATAAAACAGTTATAAAGTGAAGTGTTTCGTTTTATTACTAACTTTAAGTCCATAATCCAATACCAATCATAGTTCCTGTTCCGGATTTACTCCTATACATAGTTATATTTCCTTTAAAGCTACACATATTATATAATATGTTCATTATAATTTTTTGTTTATTATCAAAGGATTTATATAAGACTAGCGACTCACCCTCGCTTCGCTTCGGGTTTCTCCATAGACAAAAACGAATCTATCCCACGGGAAACGTACATTTTTCCGGGAAATATATATATAGCCTATATAGCCTTCCTCAGTTCACGAGCTATCTAATGCAAAAAAAAAATCAAATCGGATTAGTAGTTCCTGAGATTAGCGCGTTCAACCAAACAAACAAACAAACAAACTCTTCATATTTATAATATTAGTATAGATTTAATGTCAAAAAAATATTTTGTAAAGCTTTTTGGACCATAAAACTAAGTTAACAATATAATTTCTATAAACTATCTCGTTGGTAAGCCAACATTGTTATATTAATTTGCAACTTGTTGATTATTATAGGTGGCGTGTTTGCAGCGCGCGTCTCATCGTCCCCACATTAATCACGTGACCTCACCTTACATGCTAACCCTGCACAAAGATGTAATACGCAGAAGTGGCAGATAGTGTACACTAAATCAAACTACTAAAACTAATCGAAGTGAAATTTGGAAATGTGTATGATATATGTATGTATGTACTTGTAACTCTTTTGCTTAAAATGAATGGACGAAATTTGATTAAATTGAGTACCTACATAGATATATTTGGAGTAGGTAACGCAGGCCCCTGTTAGACAACTAGGGATTAATCTAAGTGAGCCAAGGGTAAATTGCTAGTTATAATAATATGAATTTGAAGCTGTAATGAATACAATAGGTTTCCGAATTAATAAGAATTTGACATAGAACTTAATAATATTGATTTTTGACATAGAACTTAGTTATTGTAGCATTATGTATAATATTTATTACCTATATTAGTAACTAGTAAATACTTAATATTCTAACGATAATCAGTCAAGTGTGTTTATGTCCTAAGATTTGAACATTTTAAGTAGGAGGTATCTAGTAACTTTTATGCTAATTGTCGTCCTTGCATGATTTGATTGCACATTTTTAATTATATTATCTATATATATACATAAAATGTTTTGTCCTGACTGACTGACTGATCGATTAACGAACAGCCTAAACCACTGGTCGTAGAAACGTGAAATCTGGAGGACATATTCCTTATACAATGTAGGCATCCGCTAAGAAAGGATTTTTCGAAATTCATCTCCTAAGCGGGTAAAATAGGTGATATAAGATTGTATGAAACTATGTCATTCTTAACACGAAATGCACAGAAAGTGGTAGTTAGCTTTAAGATGAAAAATTAGAAATATCTGTATTAGATTTTTTTTGAAATTTATCCTTTAAGAGGGTAAAAGGGGGTGATAAAGTTTATACGGGCAAACAATTATTTATGATCAGAATTACTTGAAACTTGGTATTAATGCTCTTGAATACAATTAAATGAATACGTATTTCAGCATTTTTTGAAATTTATCCTATAAGGCTGTCTAATAGGGGATGAAAGTTTGTATGAAACTCTGTAATTGATGCACGGAAAATTATATTTACCTTTAAAATGACAACTAAAACAATACAAACATCTTTTTAAAAAAAAAAAATACAGGTAGTAGAGCTTGCTAAATACCTAAAGTGTACATTTATTTACAGAATATAATATGCATAACGTCTTTTAAGATACTTGATATTCAGAGTTACGATCGCTAAAATGAAATTTGTTTTCCTTATTTTTGCAAGTAATAAAGTTTGATCGCGGGCGAAGCCGCGGGTTCTGCTAGTTATTACATAAATTGAAAAAATGTCAACTAGAATAAATACACTAATGTTTAACTATGGTGTTATATCTACTCATTTATAATCTATGGCCACTGCACCCTAAGGTGAGACGTGATGGCTTATTAGGGGAACTTAGAACTTTTGGGTTGTGTTTACGTACGTGGGGAGCAAAATATGTTTACTCCGTTTGGCTTCCGCACTTTTGTTTTTATCTCTGTCACCATCATTTCATTAGAAAGAGAGAAGAGGAAGTGAATTTTTGGTTCTACGTCGATAGCATGTCTTAAAGGGACATGAGATAAACAAAACTTCGCTTTTGTAGGTATAGTTTAAGTTAGCGTCATTAGGGATTACACGTCAAAAGTTAATAAAATACGATACAATTTGTCTCCTAGACCATTTTTCTTTTTTTATTTGTCTTTCTAAAACCAAATTCTTATACATACGAGTATGTACGACGTTAGGTAACACGACCTTAAAACGATTTGCACTAACTGATATTAAATATTGTTCGAAATATAGTAATTCTAATGTTACCAAGAATAAAAATTAATCTTGATAAAGTAGATAAATATTTTATTCATCAAAATATTATTGAAACAAGCTTATATACTATGAAATGTTTACTTAAATATTTACATATATTCATTTAAAAATTACTATATTTAAAAACTAGCGATAGACCCTCACTCCATAACCAGACCGTACTGTCTGACAGACTGTCTGTGTATAAAGGTTTTAAAATGTCTATTATTCATCCCGGGGGGCCTCTCTTTCTTTTCCTTACTTTATGTCACTTTCGATCAAATCTACTAGGTATCTTCTATTGAAAATTTCGTTAAAATTTACATCCTAAATGGATCAGAAATATTATTTTAAAATCTCAGATAAGTTATTCAATATAATTTACATTTGCAAATATGGTTGCTACGTACAATACTTTGCAAAGCGATGTTTACAATTTAAAACATTTGTGGACTTAAGTTGAATTTACATACTAAATTGATACTATAAGGTTTGCACAAACGAAATCACCTAAGTATCCAATTATAAATAATTGAACGTCGTTAGGGGTGTTTTAACCCCATGACTTAGGAAAAAAACTGTATGAATGGCTTGTTAGCATTCTAAAGTTGATCCCTAGAGCCCAGGCACTCTATACTACTTGTAAATTAACTGTAACGCAAAACGCAAAAGTCAATTTTTAAATAAAACGTACTTAATTATTACAAATTGATTAAAACAATATTTAACAGAACTGAAAAAAAATGAAAAAAACATTATTATAATCAGCCATACCAAATAAAAATATTAATAACTTCAATTATAAAAACCGTGTTTAATTCAAGAATATCATTGTTGGATATTACAGAAATAATTTATTTAAGCGTTGAATTGGAAAGCTTTATTTTATTATTATTCTTATTTACCCATTTTAAACTCACGGGCTTAAATGAGTCATCCCTTTAAAAGGCGTATGTGGAAACTTAGACCCAGGACTTAAAATTGTTAAATATTATATTATTATTGCTATTTTTACTCCTTTTTACTTACTGATCACTTCGTTTTGCGTTTTCTGACTATATTAAAAGAATGTGTGTGTTGTTGTTTCGCGGGATTTCATTGTCAGGCTAGAACAAAGACCTGGAAGTTCAATACAAAAATTCCTTTGGTGTAAGATCATGAAAATCAAAGTGGAAAAATAAAAAATAGGCAGATAAATCAATCAGACCAAACAATCAAAGAATGTAGCCCTTAAAAATACATACGATTTTACTTCTTATTGTCAAAATCTTGATGTCGAAAAATATAGTTCGAACCTTGTTACGTAATTTTTATCTAAAAACTAAATAGATAAAAGCATATCAAAGTTAACCATATACTAACGATTCAGTGAAGTTTACGACGTCCTATAACCATTGCTTGTAGTTTTAAGATCAGCATGTCTTCACAAATTGTGTTTTATGTTTTATTGTATCATGAAACATTTATCGCTTTTATGATATGTTATAAGGGTGAAGGAAAAGGATAAGGAAACATTGTATTGTCCACTCCTTGTATCCAAATTTCATATTTAATTTTTTTGTTAACGCTTTATAATAGATCAGATGCAGCTTTGTATGTACAAACTTTATGATACCAATAGGGTAACGTGGGATAAATATCGTGAATTTTACAGGATATAAGGAATATTGATCAGAATATTTAAATAAATACTAATACTTGGTTGTTAAGTGTTTCTAATGTGTGGATTCATACACTTTCACACCAAGTAGGTACCTTTTTTACTACGCTGACATACGCTGATATGCCACGTGGATTCGGCACAGCATGTTCTTTTTTCCATTTCTATTAGCCTCATCGTTAACACATCTATATTTTTAGTATTGCTAAGGATATAATATCGTACCCAATAAACTATCACTACATATAAAATTTCGATATTAAAGATTAATTTCGATATTTCGTTTTTTTATATTAGTAAGAAAGCAAGAACTATAATATATTTTACATTTAATTTATAAGTTTAATATATGAATCTTGCTCGAGACTAAAATTCATAGTGCTAATTAAAATATTTCTCAAAATCTCAGCTTTGCGTATAACACAAATATTTTTTAAATACTTCCGACAGAGGTTGATGAAGGATTTTGAATTCGGACTATTATTATAAATGCAAACCTCTATGTATGTATGTTTGTTGAACTTTAGAAAGTTTAATACACAAATAGTCACACATAGGGTACTGTTAGGAGCCTAGGGACGCACCCCAGCAAAGGGAGGGTAAATCGCTAGCTTATAATAATTATATATTATGGAGTAATGTATACATTAATACATACTATATATACTATGTGGACTCATATTAAAGAAAATATTTAAATAAATAAATATGTTGGGACGTTAACAAACAGCACTATCTAGTTTCACGGTAAGCTACGAGGCTAGTGTAATGGATACCAGATAGTTGATATACTACACCTATATAATATTAAATACTTACCTATTATAACTATAAACATCCATGACTGGAATACAAACATTCATGCTCATCACACAAATGAATGCCTCCAGCGGGACTCTAACCCGCGACTGTTGGCATTGCAAGTAAAATAAAGGGGCACTACAAACTGAGTCAAACATGTCATCTTAATTATAATACTATAATACATTAATCGGATAAAAAATAATTATTCATTCACAAGAAACATTAAATTATTTTCCTTACAAACAGGATATAAAGAAAGTAATTCTAAAATCATACTAGCAAAGTAATAATACAAATTGAAAATGAAATACGAACTTTTTATCAAGTCCATTAATATTGCGGATCCCGTCTTTGTGGCTGGTCCGCTAAATTATACACCCGCGGTCTGTAGTACCCTATTATGGAGGAAATGCTCACTAATGCATCTCATTCTCTATTTGTCAAATTATATAGCACTTGCAGTCTCGGAATAAGATAACGGCGTCAAGTGTCGTGAGCTTTGCTTATTAGTGATGGATCGTACGTGAATCCTATTCCATGCCATAAACATGCAGATGTAAACTTGTTATTTAAGTACTTACGTGGAACGTTATATCACATGTAAGTTCGCTTCGTGTCTTCGGCGTAAACTGTTTAATTGAACATAGATAGTGTAATTTTGAATTTAAATACAGCATAAAAAATAATTTTACTTTCAGAATTTCTAATGTTTTAAAAGTAAATGTTTCTCTAATGAGTTTATTATTTATGCGTAATAATTATAAAGAATAATAAGTATTTGTATTCATTATCTACCATATTCATTAAAATCTACTTAAACAACGAATGAAATTAAATATTCTATTTGAATCGAATGAAACACAATGTTTTATTTATAATATTGTATGGCGGTCAAATGTTATTGACCTGTACTTACTATAAATTATAGTGATTTTGACAGAATTATAGTGAAATGCAAAGCCCTGAATTGTAGCAGTACCGTATTAATAATACACCGTACATATCCGTGGTTAACGTTTCTAATAGGTGTCCACTTAGAAACTAGTAATTAAGAAGTATAATAGGGTTAAAAAGCTTATAAAAATTTTGTAAATTTTTTTTCTACATATTTTTTTTTAATTTAGCAATATAAAATAAGTAAGAAAAGTTATCCCAATGAAATTTTCGACATGGATACGTTTTTTTAGAATAACATAGTTGTGCTATAATTTTCATAACTTAGTTTTCCTGATCTTTAATTATTTGTGTTTAACTCTTTTTAACGTCCCACTGCTGGGCAATGGTCTGCTTTCAATAAAAGCCCTCTCGTATAAAGAGGAGGCCTATATTAACAGACTATAGTCCACTATGCTGGCCAAGTGGAGGTTGGCGGACTTCAACTTAACTATAATACCTTTCGAGGATTTGCTAGGGAATAGACATACAGGGTTTAGACATACAGGTTTCCTCCACTACAAGCTAAGATAATCATGTTGAAAAAAAAAAAATAGATACATATAGTATATTAGTAAGGGCTGAGCCATTTTAAAATACAATCTAAAGAATAATATTATTATATTATACTTATTATCCTAAACTTTTATGTAAAAAGAAAGTTAATGTTATTTTAAATGAAAAGAATAATAAAATAATTTAAACTAAACATTTTGCACATAACTGTACGACCATTAGCATACAAACAGTATAGCAGATACGATAAATTGTTACGATAAGGCAGCGGTGAATGAAGTAGGGAATGCTCTAATTACATGTTGCCATCATGTTTACCACGCGAATTCGTTCTTAGATGAAAGTGCATTATGTGAAGGGTTAAAGGTGGTTAAACTATAAAGAAAAATGTATAACTTGAAGAGAAAATCCTCTCTATTTTTGGATAAATTTATACAAATATAAGTAACTACATCAACAAACGAATATGTAAGTAATTCCAGTATATTTAAGCCCTACATGGAAGAACCGTACGCTTGGAGCAATTACTGGCCATTTATTTATATGTACGTATAAGTCTAATGTATTTATCGTAGTCTGTATGTTTTTTTTTTTAATTTTTAAAGGATATATGGAATTCTGTTAGGTACTGTAAAATTAAATGTATAGCGTTCTTAAAAATATTCTATGGTGAAAAATTAATGCTCAAAATAATACAACTTTTCTCTTTAAAGATTCTATTGTGCCTAGTATATTAATGTGCATTCATAATTTCTGCGAATTAATGACCACCTCGATTTAGCCATATGAAAACAAATAATATCAGTCATATAGAATGGATATAAATTCAAAGCTTTGTTGCGGATTAGTGGTGACAAAGTGTTGTTGGGCTAAACTTTCCTCGTATGATGGAGATATCGAAGTTATCTGGGAAGTTGTAAATGTTAGCAAATTACGTTAAGTCGTCGGTCCTTGCCAAGGCAAGATGACAGTCGTTAGGGCACTTAAAGACCTAAACGGATTTTGTGGACTGAAAATTTGTTATCGTGTTTGCATAAGTTTAATACTTTGAATAGTTGTTGTTGACTTCGTTCAAATTTATCTTATAAGTCTATTAAAGTTGAATATAAATGTTTACGTTTTAAATAAACATTTATTTAAAATATTTAAAAAATCAATTTCAAGCATTGCAAATGAAAGAACGATTGGTAGTATTACTTACATGACATGTATGCTATAAATTTAATAAAATAGCTGAAACATTTTACAATATCACATTATATTCACATTGAAATTTACATTTTGTACGTTCATTTTAAAATTAATTAATCATTATAATTAATATGATGAGAAGATTCCATATACATAATATTTAAACATTCAATTTGCTTCACATTCTTTGTTTCTTGTGTTTATGGAAAAATATATCCTCCTGTTATCAATAGGGCAACGTTTTTGATGTTTACATTTTTTATCTTACGGCTTACATATTTTTCAACTATGTAATTATATTATACTAGCGACTCAAACACAAAAAGAAATCTATCCCACGGGAACCGTACATTTTTTCGGGATGATATATAGCCTATAGCCTTCCTTAGTTAACGGGCTATCTAATGCAAAAAGAATTTTTTAAATCAGATTAGTAGTTCCTGAGATTAGCGCGTTCAACCAAACAAACAAACAAACAAACACACAAACTCTTCAGCTTTATAATATTAGTATAGATGTTATTTTTTAGAACTCTTTTACTTTAAGGAATGTTTTTACCCATTTATGTAGATCTACAGTAATTCAATTTGTTAGTCAGCTTTTGAGTTATATTAGGTAAATTTACTAACTAATATAACCAAGCACGAAATTTTACCGCTGACTGTACAAATACACGTGTACGCTCGCGTAGACTGCAATGTTGAACCAGGTGTAAATACAACATTAATATAATTTGACACATGATTTTATCGGCTCATTGGTAGCTGATGGAACGTGTGAAACGTTTTTGAAATTACAATCTTGTAGCTTGATTCGATTTGAGGGTTAAGTTTAATTAAGAATATATTATCAAGTTATTTTACAACATTTAAGTAAAATTTGACATAAACTTAACGTTTTAAGTATCTGTCTAGATCATGTCATTTAACACTCAAGAAAATGTAATTGTAACTAAGAAGTTTCAAAAATATTATAGGTTGTCTAATTTTTACAATAGATATAGTCCAAAAGACCATGATATTCCATTCATCAATAATAATATTCGGTCCTGTAAGTATGTATGTACTATAGACCTACGACTTGACAGTCGCTAGAGCCCATTAGACGCGGATAGCATAAAACTGACTGACTACCGGAGTCATGGAAATCATCGGGAGAGACCTGTGTCCAGCAGTGAACGTGTTTCGGTTGGAACAAGTAGAAATATATACTAAACAGTTTCCTCAGAAATAATAAACTTATGATAATTTAGTTTCTTAAACATTACGTATTTTATCACTAAAATAGCTTTGGCTATTTATATATCTTATATATTTCAGACACAGAGCTACTTTTTATAGGTTGTGTTTAAAAGGTAGTGGTAGCCTAGTGGTAACACGCTTGCTTCGAAAATCAAATATACCAAGTTCAAATCCTGGGTCTTGCACCTCTGATATTCTCAGGTTAATCATTTTCAATATAATCGGGCCTTACGGTGAAGGAACATATCATGAGGAAACCTGCATGTCTGAGAGAACTAGTTTTCACAAGAAGTTCCCCAACCCATACTTAGCCATGTATGGTGGACTCTGGCTTAATCCGCCTCGCAATCTTCAACGCGAGATTTTACTCTTAAAAAGACTGATTATATGTGTCATTTATATCAATATTTACTAGGATACAATAAATTATTAATATGAGTATAAAACATTGCTTACCAGCAGAGAGAACAGCCTTTTTACATTTGTAAAATAAAAGTTACTGCAAAACTTTACCAAATCCATATATCGTGTTACGATTCATTTGAACTTTCCAGCTATTTATTTTAACTTCCCTCAGATAGTTATCCTTTTATTAATTATTTTTACGGTTTAGTTTATTATTGAAACATTTGAAAATGGCAATGCCGTAACTAAGAGTTACTATAATCTTACTAATATTATAAATGTGAAAGTTTAGATGTCTATTACTTAATCATACCAGAACAGCTGAACAAATCTGGATGAAATTTGACACAGAGACAGACTATAGTCTGAAATAGCACATAGGCTATTTTCATCTCGGAAAAATGTGCGGTTCCCATGGGATAGATTTGTTTTTGTTTTTCTAGAGCTGAACTCGAGCGAAGCGATTGTGAGCCGCTAGTATCATAATAATCGGATGACTCTGACTAGTTAATTTTTCATTATTCCTTCACTTAGGTGGAAAATTATTTGGATGGTGACACGTTATATATTATTTATACCCAACCAATGGAGAAATTTCCCTTTTTTGTATTAATTATAAAAATTTAAGTAAAATGTAACAAAAATATTATAGAAATATTATAATATCTCAACAAATTTAAAAGTTATGAAACTTTAAAGTTGCGCTTGTAAGAATAATTTCGTGACGTCACACGACCTGAACGACCGAAATACAAATTAATTTCTCAGTCATCAATCAAATTTTTTTCACTGATTTATTAGTTTTGTTCTATAATATTATAATTCCTTTGCGTTAAATATGATATTATCAACATCATGAAACTACTGCGTTAAATAGAAGAAAAATCAAAATTTTAAATATTAATATTTACGATAGTTCATAAATACATTGTCATGAGAAAATAATATTGAATTTCGTAAGTAGCACATCTAACCACAGAATCAACACCACTTGTAGCAATGCTCATAGAACAGCGCCTATAATACCGTTCCGTAATATAATACATAGTTTGATATTTAACATTTGATATTGGGTGTCACCAAAATGACATGTCAAGTTAGGACGTCAAAAGTATTCGTTACAGTTAGGTGTGAAAGTTGTTTTATATCAGATGTACTTTAATTGCGACATTTTATAAGGTGAAGGTTTCTGTTCTACAGCTAACTGGTTCTAAATGTGAGGTAGATCTCTTTGGTAACTCCTTCGATTCTTATCCACGTCATTAATTTGTTGCTTCAACTTCTTCTTTAAAGTATACAACATAATATCTTTCTGAGAGTCTGTACGTTTGTATCTACTTATAGCTCATAAACCTAAATGAAAAAAAAAATCGTTTCCTGATTAGCTTTCTTAGATATACATACATTTATTTATGATAAATAAACACTTTCGAACGAAATAATATGTGACAGTTTGAGTTCATAATATCGTCTAGTTTATACATACAATAAAATTCTGAGTCAAATCTGTAAATTAAATATTTTTTTGGAAAATTTTATTGAAATAGTCATTATTACCGATGCAGAAGCCGACTCTATAGTTTTTAAAATTTTTGTCTGTCTGTCTGTCTGTCTGGGAATGCATGACGAGAAAACCATTGGACAGATTTTGATGCAATTAAGTACGATGATAGCTGGTTATCTGGGGCAACATATAGGATACTTTTTACTGCGGGAAAATATCTCATCTCTGAGAAATCTAAACTAACCGTTAAAACTTAAAATGTATCTAGGTACGAACCCGAGCGGATTGAGAGTCAGTCGCTAGTATAAGTATATAAGTAATAGAAGAATTTTGTGAGATAGAAACTATAATATTTTAATTTAATCTTCTCCTTCAATATTAAACGACAAAGTTTAATTCAGAACCGTAGTATTTTTGACTAATATTATTACATAAATAGCAAAATAATCATGAAATTTAAAAAAAAATAACACATTACGTATTACACATTATATTAAATACATTATCTAATAAAATGTTAAAATTACTATTTCAAATTAAGCTTACTAATATAATGCTGCGATCACTAAATTAGAATTCATAAATTGACATACCGAAATTAAGTTACTAAAATCCTACATGACCAGACTGACAGACCGCATAGTTAGTATTTTCGTACCATTACATATCCCAGTTTACCTCCTAATCCGATTATATGGTAAGTACCTACTATGAATATAGTTTAATGGAAATGACATCGACCTTTTAATTATACAGGGTCATTTTTAATTTACTGAAGACCTTTTGGGAATATACTATTTACATCATAACAACAACATCTGTAAGAAAAAAATATTTCTTTAATTTTACAGAAATAAAAATATTTTTATTGCACCTTCCAAACGGTAATATTCCAGCATTAGCAAAAGAAAGCGCGTGGCCGGTGGAGTGGGAGGAGTGGAGGGGTGCAGGAGGCGGCGCTTACTCATTTAAACTTGACCAGATGCTAGGACTATCAACCGTTTAGAAGGTACAATTTTTTTTTTGTGAAAATAAAAATTTATGACCTTTTTTTGTTACAGATTTTGTTGTAATGATCTAAATAGTATATTTCCAAAAGGCCTTCAGTAAATTAAAAATGACCCTGTATACACTAAATAATCTATAATATTTGCAATTTTAATGTTTTAAAATTCATTTACTTATTATTATCGTTTATTATTACAAACATTTACAAAAATAAGGTGCAGAACTATACATTACATGATATATTACACTATGTTATACAAGTGACTTACCATTTTCGCAATTCTTGTTCTGAGAAACTGATTTATTGATTTAGTTTATCATGGAGAGTATTACCTGTTAGTCCATGATAATGCCCACATGAAAAGTATTAGCACACTAAAACATTTAGTAAGAGACTTTAGTTTTACATCACATGATTTTAAAGTCACTAATTATTACTACGTTTATCTTCATTAGCACGCAAAAGAACCAATTTTATTTGTGAACTTTTTAAGTAGGTACAAAATTATATAAGATACTTTTAAAATAGAGACCTAAAATCCTACTAAAAATGTTATATAAGCGTCTGGGTTTCGGAAAAAATAAAGGTTCATTAATTTTACTTAAATTGCTAACAGTTTCAATTAATTTAGCTTTAGTTTAGATAGTATAGATAGAAAACCTATAAAATCTTCTTAAATTAACACAAATCGATGGCTATTTATTTGCCATATATAAAAGGAAAAGAACTATAAACTGATAAGGACACTTAGAAGTACCTACAGGATATGTATTATGTTGGTTAAGATTAACATAATAATAGAGTAAACGGAGCGATTTTTTATGAGCAGTTTTATTCAATGGTTTTCTGTCGTTGGGACATTAACACAACCACCGTCTAGTTCCATAAAAAAATTAACTAAAATAAGATTTTTTTTAAATCTTATGATATGAGACGTGAGCGAGTGAAATAGTTTTTATCCCGAAAATCGTTCCTGAAGGGGTTGAGAATGGCTATGAAAGTTTGAATGGGGCAAGCTAGGGACGAACCCGAGCGAAGCGAGGGTGAGTCGCTAGTACATATATAACTTTAAAAACATACATATTATAAATATAAATGCCCATGACTGGACTACAAACATTTGTGCTCATCACACAAATGAATGTCCCCAGCGGGACTTGAACCCGCGACCGCTGGCACAGCAAGTAGGGTTACTACAAACTGAGCCAATGGTGTCGTCAAATTATATTATTAGTATTACTAGTTAGAGCACTGACTATATTTAAACATTTCATAATACGTTTCTAATTCCAATAGAAACTTATTTACATGTTGAGGACGAAGTAATTAGAATTATATATGTACATATCCTTGAATAATTGACATCGTGACAAATTATTCTTAAAACTTATCAAAGGGGCCGGACGTCTTGACGTTCATAAATAATTGTGACCTATTAAGGCAAAAAGCGTAACCTGTTCTACCAAAAAAGCTTACATTTTTTCTAAAGCGAAGCTTAAGTAATTACTACTATCGGTAACTTTTTTAGTTAATTGCTTTAGTTTTTGTTAATTTAGTTCTAGATTCTATTATATTAATTGAAAATATCTAAGGGAATGTTAGATCTTTTCAATTAATATAATCCAATTATTTATTATAACGGTGAGTACAAAATAATGTTTACTCAATACTCAATAATGTAACGAATGCTTGTTTTATTTTCGTGAAACAATTTAAATAATCTTGCATGGCATTAAAAATTGTTCTACAAGAGGGAAAATGCGTGATTTTTTTTATTTTTTTGTACAATAGCTTACTTACTTAACGATACGCATACTTTGAAATGTAAATAAAATTATAGGTGATACAAAACAAGAGAATAAGAAAGACAAGATACAATACATATTTAATTAAGTATAATTCCTATGAACGTATCAGCTAGAAAAAAGCTAGAATGTTAGATCTACGAGTATATAGTTATTAAACTTGTAAGCTTAAAAATCAATAAAAAATCCTAAAATACTTTATTGTACACTTGTCCTATCCCACTACTAGTATTACTATGATACCTTCTGATGAGATTATATAGTCTAATGTCAATCTCTTAATTAAAGAATCCGGCTTCAAAAGATCGATTGAAAATAATTAGAATCAATGAAAACTTTTACGTTTATCTATCGGGAGCATGGAGATGAAATATTTTAGTTGATAAAATTCATTTGCTTTAAATGTATAGAGTAAAGTTATTTGTTCATTTATTTACATATATTAGTAGGTACTATATTTTGAAATAACTCGGTGGCTTAGTGGCTTACATACGGCTGCAGATGGCTACGGCTAAGGTACTGGATTCGAATCCCGGGTCTGGCCAAGTTTGATTACTGTGATTTCCTGTTAAGTTATTCTCAGTAGTAGCGAGTTAAATTGTTGGCGGTGTTACACCCCGTGGTTTGGACAGCACGTAAAACCGTTAGTTCTGCGCCTTAGTTCTCACCAGTAGTGTCGAAGTATCGTCCCATCGGAGTATAAAAGTGACAGGAATAGAGAGTGCACTTGTGTCTGCGCGTACACTTGTGCACTATAATATCTCCTGTGCAGATGGCTAGACTCAGTGAGATTGGCCGCCCTGGCCGAAATCGGTCAGGAGTCCATAATTATTATTTTTTCTTAAATAGTTTGTTTTTCATATGCAAAAGCATTTAGCTCTATTATTTAAGAGAGCCAAAGCAATAATGACCCACTGAAGTAAATAAAAGTTAACAAATTAAAAAGGAATATTAACAAAATTACTCGTCGGTAATGAGAAATGATCAGAGTTTTTAATTAAGATTAAGTCAATTCGCACGACGATTCGTTCCGCAGATCTGAAACTCACGATTTTATTTTATCATTGTAAATGCATCGATGTACTCATCCAACCGTTTAAGGTTTATACGGTAATCCTACACTGGTACCGCTAATATGCAAAGATTGTAAGCTAAGGGTGAGTTTCTTGGCTGAGACATAAAATTTTGTTAAAATAAAGTATTAACCAGCTATAATAGAATTCAGAAATCATATAATAAATTTGCATAAAGCCGGGATAAAAACTAACCGAAATAGTACAAACTAAAAACCAAAGCGCTACACACGCACATATGTAAATAAGCACACTTTTTTCATAAAACTATAAGCATTGGCCACACAGATGTCAGTCAGATGTAAGGCACTATAGGTTCCTTTACAATATTTTTTTTTTTTTTATTAACAGCTTATAACTTTCTCAGACTCTTATGGTGTTTTTTCTATAAAATATATAGGGTGTTTTTCTTTCCATTGTATCTTTTATGTTTTTTAATACTATTTTTTTTTAATCTTACCTCATCAAAAAAATCGCATTAAAGAAACTCCACACGTTTACATATGAGAATATACTGTGAAACGCTGATAGAAAGATTCGTGACTATAGAATCACAAAACGGGAGTCGAAGTCGGAAATCAAATCCAATTTACTTCATTTGCTCGCCAGTAAAGTTCACATCTAACTCTCGAATTGAACGGATTACTATACCTCTACCATGGTTTTAAACAAAACGTGACCGTAGTAGGTAACTGCAACTTGTGTCGAAAAGTGTCATTAGATTTATGTTAGTACTAGCGACTCACCCTCGCTTCGCGTCGGGTTTATCCCTAATCAAAATCAAATCTATCCGACGGGAACCGTATATTTTTTCGGGATAAAAAGTAACTTATGTGCTAATCCAAACTATAATATATATACTATGTCTGTGCCAAATTTCATCCAGATCTGTTCAGCTGTTCTAGCATGAAAGAGTAACAAACATCTATCCATCCATCGTCACAAACATTGCCTATTGCTTCAAATGTTTTCAAAAATTTTCTTTTATATTTTTTAAATTATGTAAAAAGTATATGTTACTAGGTGTAGTAATATTAAAATATTTAATATATGTATGTAGTTTACGCGAATGTCTAGTGTTACCTCATAGTAGTGGTTCTATAAAATGAAGTTCCTACTACGGGGAACATTTCCGTGGAGGCTTTGATGGTTTTATATGCAGTTACTTTGTTGCTGCAAATTTCATTTTGGATATGTGTATGTACAGTTACGTAATTACATATGCCACTTTACAGACCAATCAAAGTTTCAGTTATTCTATACGGAAGCATCTTTGCTTACTTTTCGTTCGATTCGGTCAAAACTTTTTTAATTTTAAATACATGATTTATTTTATTAGTAGATATTCATTGATTTTGGATGATTTCTGAACCTTTCAGACGTCTAAAACCTTAGTCTCTCCTGTGACGGTGAATACTGTAGAGCATTCGAAAATTAAAGAACAAAATGAATCCGTGAAAAAATCCGAAAAGATAATTTTATTTCTAAAACAGTTATTCACCCCCCAAAGGGCTTTAAGCGACGTATAGGGAATGACACTTGTACGACTTTAGAAATATTGAGATTATGAAATCTTATTAGTCACGTTGCTTAATTGCTAATTATAAATAGTAAGTACTTCTATACATATAATAAATATATACATATAATAAAATTGTAACTAAGCCGAACCTGTAGATTAAATATTTTTCGAAAAATCTTATCCGAATCTATAATTTTTGAGATTTTTTGTCTGTCTGTCTGTCTGTCTGTGATCGCATCACAGTAAAACTTCTCGAGGAATTTTGATGAAATTTGGTATAATGATTTATCATCTTGAAAATATCTCTGAGAAATCCATACTAAATGTTAAAACGTAAGCAGGGTCGAACCCGAGACAGACCGAGGGTGAGTCGCTAGTCTAATATAAAATTGTATAAAATTGTTGTTTTCTAAATACATAAAGTATGACTATAAAACTAAAAGTAAACTCCATGTTGCCTTTTGTATCTGAATATTGTCGTCACTTTATCTCCGCCATAAATTCCTGTACACTCATTTTAAAAGATCATAAAGGAAGAAACTACTACTATAAATGTACTATTTTACTGAGGCAAAGCATTAATGTTCATTCTTAGGATATTAGGATATTTTTAGTATTTGTAATACTAAAAAAATACAAGTTCTGACCAAGTGCCTTTGTAATAATAATTTTACTAACAAAAATACATAAAAAAATAAGTATTCCTCATACTACTAACGACACGTTTAGCTTAGTTTGTAGTGACCCTACTTGCTGTGCCAGCGGTCGCGGGTTCGAGTCCCACTGGAAGTATTCATTTGTGTGATCAGCACGAATGTTTGTACTCCAGTCATGAGTGTTTATATTTATGATATGTATGTATTTAAAGTTATATTTGCGTAGTGTATCAACTATCTGTTATCCATAACATAAGCTACGTAGCTTACCATGGACCTAGATTGTTCTGTGTATTAATGTGCCAATATATTCATTATTATTATTAACGTTTATTTATCCTAACACAAAAACTCAGCAAAAGTTAAAAGAAGAAAAAAAAGCTATCTTATTTATAGCTAATATCAATGTTATGTTTATTTACTTTAACAACTTTTACATTTATAAAGCCCTTGACATATAACCCGAATAGGACATTTTTTATTTCACTAAATATTTTCGTTGTATTTTGTAATACTTTACGCGAATATTTTACATTTTAAATAAAAACAATCTTTTCGGATTTTTCGCAAATCCATTTAGATTTTTTGGTTCCCAACGAATGCTTTACAGCTATCACGCTCACGGGAGAGACTAAGCTTTAAGACGTCTCAAAAGTCACGTTATTGATTTGTATAAAGTGAACATAACAATATTTAACGCTGTTTGTTTGTTTGAATGCGCTAATCTCAAGAACTACTAATCCGATTTGAAAAAAATATTTTTATTAAATAGCCCGTTTATTGAAGAAGGTTAAAGACTATATATCATAATATAATATATAGTCTATCTATTCTATACTAACCCTTAAAACGTACCTAGAGACGAATCCGAGTAAAGCGAGGGTAAATCGCTAGTAAAAAATAAAAGTAAGTACCACATTTATTATCAAAACAAACATACGAGCGGATTCCAACTAAAAAAATCATATCGTGAAGTTCAAAAGAGAATCGTAGAGGGTATTAATAACTAAGCCAACAGGTTCATTTATAAGTTTGTTGATACTCCAGGCACGTCTCAAGGATTTAGTAACGGTTAAAACACTATTAGGAGTGACATAAGACAATATTCTACTTTTTAGGGCAGTTGAGCTTTAGTAGAAGACATTTAGATCGTAAGCTTAATCGTCAGAGGGCAAAGTAAGTATTTTTATTGTGTACATTCGTTTTATTAATGTTTTGAATGGTATTTAAACTTATTATATAAGTATGTCTTTTACAATATATTGATTAAGAAACATTTAAAAAGGTATTATTTGTAAGTTACTATGTGTCTATTTCATACTCTCTACTTAATCTACTAGACTCGACTATAATCATTATTGAAAATTTGAGGCACACATATACGAATAGAAATTACCTATAAAAAAAGAAAACAAACAAAATATATATTATTTTCTACATAAAAAAAAAACTGTTTCTAATTTTTTTTATTGATAACAACTAAATCTTTTCAATATGTCCTAAATAAAATAAAAGAAATTCGTGCGTCAAACAGAGGAGAAAAAGGTACTGAACTGCTTCGTATTTGTTTAGTTATATATAGGTAGTACAACATTTATGGGAATATAAAAAACAAAAACAACATCTCAAGGGAAATTTCAAAGTATGTTATTTATATAGTATTCGAAAATATATGTTACATAAGTGATGTGAAAAGTAATAAATACTTAATATATAGAAAGAAGTTTAATATTTTGATAAAAATATATTTTTTTAATGTTAATATTATTTCAATGCATACTCTTCATACGATAATTAACATATGATATTTCTGTTACTCAATTACAGTATATATTTTACAATATAATATTGTATTGTAAATTTTATAAAATACGAGCGACTCACCCTCGCTTCGCTCGGGTTCGTCCCTAGGTTGATTCCCTATACAAACTTTATTCCCTATTTTTACCTCCTTAAGGGATGATTTCCAGTATAAAAATTATTCTAGGTCCTTCCCAGAGTCTCAAACTATCTTCTTACCAAATTTCAGTTCAGTAGATCCAGAGATTACCCCCTACAACCTCACAAACTTTTTACCTCTTTATAATATTAGTATAGATTTTTATTTATCAAAATATTAATATTAATAATCCCTTAAAGGGCTCTTTTGCCTTTTAACTATAAAAACGATCAAAATTTGTGAAAACAACGTATACTTAGTATTAAATTTTGGTAAATGTGTGGAATTTAGCAACTGTTGAATTTCTCGCCGTATCGTCTCAGCAAAACTGCATTCCCAGACGGTAGCTTCCTCACGGATTGACTGCACCGTATCTATAAATTAAATCGACGATTTAATCTGTTTGTACAAGTATAATTGTAATATATTAATTTTTATTTTTTTTAAAACAACGTATTAAATATCTATATTGTTTTACATAGTTTTTAAGTTTATTACATCATAGTTTATTCTCATATTAGTAATTTCATATCAAAATTAATGTAAATATAGTAAAAATAATCGTATATCTTAAAAATACAGTTAAAAATAAAAGTAGTAGGAATCAAATCTTATATAATACTAGCGACTCACGCTCGCTTCGCTCGCGTTCGTCTCTAGGTACGTTTTCACATTTAGCTATGTTTATACGTAAGTAGTAGCTTGCTACTCCTAAGATATTTATTTAAATTATATAGCGATTTACCCTCGCTTTGTTCGGGCGAGTACACCGTACGCGGATTTTGTTCAAAATTTCATGGGTTTTAATTTTTTTTCGCGGAACCCTGATTCGTTTTCTAAAATAAAAGTAGCCTAAGTTACTCCTTATAACATCAGCTATCTATCAGTGAAAGTCCCGTCAAAATCGGTCCAGCCGTTTCGAAGATTAGCCGGAACAAACAGACAGACAGACAGACAAAAATTATAAAAAAATGTTGTTTTGGTATATGTACCGTGTATACATCCATATGCATTTAGTAAAAAGCGGTTATTTTAATATTACAAACAGACACTCTAGATGGTCAGTTATATTTACTCAAAAGAAACGATGGTTAAACGACTTCATCTCACACAATAAAGCCTATTTAAGCACTCGAGCTGAGACCCTGCATATTTAACGATTGTAAATTTATGACGATAAGAAATCGGTTAGCGACTAAAAATTATAAAGATTCCTAAATTTATAGCTCCTCGCTATACGTAATCCGCTTAGCGTCATACAAATTATTACGTGTGGGAATAAAAACTGATATATTTTTCCGCTTACATCGCTTATTGAAATGATAGCACATTCAAATCTTAAATGAGGCTGGAAATACTTAAGTAATTTTTCTGATATAATTTATTATAATAGAATATGTATGAAAAGGAGGAATAATTTCAACGAGATTTTTTTATTATCTTAAATGTAGAATTCGAGGTTGGTCAGCTAGTTGAATAGAGTGACACAGGTTCGATTCCCATAGATGGTGAAAGCCTAAAAGTAATTTCAATACAGAATTATCCAGTTTTTTTGCTTGTTTCGGATATTTAGGGATAGGTATATAATGAAAACTCCATAGTAATCGTCGCTTTAATTTGATTTGGTAAGCAAATAAAAATATAAACAAAATTGTATGAAGAACGAGACGTTCATTCACCTTCTATATAGCTCATTCTCTAAAATATTTACTATTTTTTTATTTATATTTTATTGCGTTGGAATTAAATAAACAAAATTTTCCAATACAGGCAATATAAACTCACCTTCGAATACTATAGGTATTCAAATTTTTAATGAACAGTATATTATATAAATACGTTTTATTAACATTTAATGGCTCATATTACCATTAATATACCATGAACAAATAAAATACAACAGTTGAATAAAATTAATAATTCAATTATGGAACTTTTCTAACAAGGCAGGTTCATCCCTATAATAAAACAAATAAATGGAAGGAACTGTACATTTTTCCGGGATAAAAAGTAACCAATGCGCTATTTCAGACTAATCCAGCCATTCTGGCGTGAAAGAGTAACAATCATCCATCCATCCTCACAAACTTTCACATTTATAATATGTTATACCTACTAAAAATAATATAAATTATTAATTATATAAAAATAGGATTTATTGTGTATTATTGTAAATTCATTATTTGATTCTTTATGTTGTCATTCTGATATAAAATATTTGAGTTTTCTGACGTTGTCATCTTGAGTGGAAATAAGGCGGGAACAGCGTTGTTTTGTTTTATGACTTTGTGCAATGCGTCATTCTTGATTGTAATGCCGTTTGAGGTTTTACTCTGACTCTGTATAAAATAATAAAAACTATGTGCTGTTACACCGAATTTTACTTGGCCTACCTGACCTACTTCTGAAATAGTTTCTTAATAAATATTAATACATAGAATTTGGTGGAATTTATTTTCGTAATCCAACCCTAAGGTAAAAATTACCATCAAAATTTAGTTGGAAGTCGAACAAAAGAGTGACAAGTTACTATCCTATTACGGTCACGTTCATTGACTAAGTTCGGAAGTCGATTCTGTACTAAACCAATCAGTATCCATTGTCTTTGTGATACACCACATATTGAAACAACCGTTATTTTAAGATCATCAGACCATTGTCAATTATATCTATTGTTCATGATAAGATTGTCTCGCCTACACATCATTAAATTCAATACAAAATTTAAAAGAAATCGATATTTTAGTTTTTGTCATGTTGTTATGCAATAATCGAATGGTTTACAAACACGCGATTCTGAACTTATATAAAAATCCTTTTTTGACCAACTTCAAAAAGGAAGAGGTATTTAATTGGTCTACATTTTTTGAGTAAATGCTTTAGGAATTAAGTCATTGTACCTGTCTTTGTAATATGGTAACTGTATTATTACAAAATGTTTTATGAAAATCTATATACAATATACATATAATAAAACTGGAAATGATCGATGTCTGTACATGGAACATATTTGAGAAAAATTATTATTGGGGGTCTTTATTAACGCAATAAAACCCAAAACAATTATTTTTAGAATTTTTGTCTCTTTATCGGTCTGTCTGTTTATCTGTGCGTTTGTGCGCGTATCTCAGAAATCGATTCGGGTGCAGTTTTCACTAATGTATTGTGGTAAGCTTCACTTAACATTTAGTAACTTTGTTATCAATACTTTATTAAATAAAATTTTATATTATTTATACATTATCAAGTCCCCTTGATACTTGTAATGTAATCTACATTCTCTTTGACAAATATGAGACTGGGTATTCGTATAAAGGAGAGTTGTTGCTTCAACAATGCATGTTTAGGAAAGTCTCAGCCCTCTCAGAGTCTAAAGTGCTAGTAAAAGGAAGTGTAAAAGTCATATGGGAGACAAGCTCAAAGTTCTTCACTTTGTAAGTGCGGATCACATGCATTCCAAGTATCCTTGAAGTTAGAAGGTTAACATTATAAGGGTGAAGAAAAAGAAGTTTTTTAATTTGTAAAAACATAATGTATTGTGTATTTACTCGTACTATACATAAGATATTATATATTACTTTTACTATATCGTTAAATATAATCGAGTAAAGGTAATAATTTGCGTTTATATTGATGTTAATCCCTCCCGGACAAATTCTAAGAAATCCGTGCGAATTTCCGAGAATTCAATTGTTATCTAGCACACCGGTGTGCTCGCGGTCCGCGAGGAGTTAATAAGCTTAATAGCTTATTAAAATCGACATATTTTATTCAACTTCATAATTGGATGTAGTTATGCAAAATAGATATAACCACAAAAACTTAAAAAAAAAAATAGGATTTTTAGTAACATTGGTATATCATTAAAAAAAACCGACTTCCTGGCACAGAAAAGTAAAAAATAACCAAATGGGGGTTTTCATTTAGAATAGATACCTAATCAGATAGTTTTCGAAGTCGGTGTGCTTTGATTTGTATTGGTTGGCACCGACTTCGAAAATATCTGATTAGGTATCTATTCTAAATGAAAACCCCCGTTTGGTTATTTTTTACTTTTCTGTGCCAGGAAGTCGGTTTTTTTTTTAAGTTTTTATTTTTCCATTTTTGGTGTAAACATAATAAGCAGGTAATTTGTAAGACGAAAGATTTTTAAAAACATATTCGATTAAGCCATTTATTCAGATCCCTAATGACACTCACAACCGATCTAGCTGTAAAGTTCTCATCAATACAAATTAATCAAGCCCAAACACCAGGTAATTGCTATAAATCATTGAGGAGTTTCCTCGACTGTCTTTCGGCTCCATCATCAGATCAACTCCAGACCTTCATTAAATAGTAGTGCTTTAAAATACTTAATGAAAAAAAAATTAACAAGCGCTCTAGTCGCCACTACGATTTTCGAAGGTTCCCCTCGATTTCTCTGGGATGCCATCATCAGATCTTGATTTCCTTATTATAGTACCACCCTTGAGATATTTCCTTTCAAACAAAAAAAGAATCATTAAAATCGGTTTATGAACGACGAAGCAATCCGCGAACATACATAAAATTACATCCACGTAAACAAAAATTTTCATAATTTTTTTTTCATAAAATGAAAACTACTCTGCCAAACTATCTTAAATTTTTATGGGACCAAATGGCAGCTATTCCGCATCAAACAAAAGAAGAATCACGTAAATCGGATCATAAATCTCAGAGTAATCGGTGTACATACATAAAAAAAAATACCAATCGAATTGATAACCTCCTCCTTTTGGAAGTCGGTTAAAAATAACAAGACCGTAGGGTTTTTTAAATTCCTCTAAAATGTTGGGCATTTTATCTACTTTATTAGTTGATATGTAGGTGCCATTTATGACAGTAACTCACAAAACGGTTTTTGTGGGCTGGATCCATTTTGCATAACTACGTCCAATTTATCTATATATACATAAAATGCTTTGTCCTGACTGACCGGTCGATCAACGCACAGCCTAAACCGCTGGTCGTAGAAACGTTAAATTTGGAGGACATGTTCCTTATACAATGTAGGCATCCGTCAAGGATTTTTCTAAATTCATCTTCTAAGGGGGTAAAATAGGGGATAAAAGATTGTATGAAACTCTGTTATTCTTAATGCGAAATGCACAATAAGTGGTATTTAGCTTTAAGATAAAAAATAAGAAATATATGTATTAGATTTTTTCGAAATTCATCCTTTAAAAGGGTAAAAGGGGATGATAAAGTTTATATGGGCAAACAATTATTTATGATCAGAATTACTTGAAACTTGGTATTAATGCTCTTCAATACAATTCAATAAACATGTATTTTAGATTTTTTTTTTAATTCAGACCCTAAGTGGGTAAAACTGGGCGTAGAAGTTGGAGTTGTTTAATATATTTAAACAGAGTAACATAAGTCAAGTTCTCCGTAAGTGCACACTTCCTGTGTGGATATAAAGTAGAGAACGGAGATTATTCCAAGCCCAAAAGAAAATTATGTATAACTTCTCGTCTGGCCACAGAAGTGACAACTATAATAAACCTAGAACGCGAGAGAGAGAACCTAGCTAGAGAGTATCCTGCTATCTATATCCTCCTTCTGAAGGCTGGCACAACTGTAATGAAAAAGTCACCTAAACTATGTAACGGAATTAGACTATGAGTAATTCATTAAACATTAAACATAACAAACATCTTTTAAGATACTGGATATTTTGAGTTACAATCGATAAAATTAAATTTGTGTTCCTTATATTTTTAAGAACTCTAAATCTTATACGAACTTATTTATTTTTTCCGAAAAAGTTTATTTTTGCCGTAATTTGATGCCGGGCGAAGCCGCGGGTTCTGCTAGTATATAATAATTTTATATGATTTAAGTTTATACAGTACTTGATATGTTGTTTAAAACAAATATTTTTTTAGCTTTCGAGCTTTTATACATTACAAGATATGTATATGTTTAAACAAGAAGATAAACCACTTGTCAATTAAATAAATTGGTACATACTCCTAAAACTGAATGTAGACACTCTTCTATTTGACGTGCATACGAACAAAGTCGCTAGCGTGGCTAGTACATTACAATTCTAAGCGCTAGTGTAAATTTGTACCATTCCGAAATACGCTTACTCCCGACACATTATCCCGTTTTATGACCAATAAAAGTCAGTCGGAACGTACTACATTTGTGGCAGCCCTTATTTCCAGTAGGCACCTAATATAGCGATTTCTTTATTAGCTTTTTTGTTCAAATATTTTATATGGCAATGCATAATTTTTTCGGACAATTTGTGTACTTTAACGTTTACCAATAAAACGCTGTTTATGTTTGTTTTTATTAGCCTTTAAACGATCATTTTTATATAATTCATAAAATTTTTAGTACCGTTTCGTGGTGATGTGACGATCGCCGAGATCTGAAGCGTCAGCTGTTTCTTTGTGTTATTTGATAACAAAAAATCCTAATAATGTTAACTAACAATTGGTTTGTTTTGGAGTAAACAAAATCACATATTATAGCTTATTCGTTGAATTCACTTGAAATCTTTATAATACATGCTATTATTTACAAGTAAAATAAAACATGACTAATATTTATATTAAAATACTAAAATTTGATTGAAAATTAAGTTTCCAATTAAAAATATATATGTTTTGCACATAGCATTAGCATTCTAAATAACTTATACAGACTTAGTATTTTGCCTAAATTTATAATATATTTTCAAAATATCTTCTACTAGCGACTCACCCTCGCTTCGCTTCGGGTTCGTCCCTAGACAAAAACAAATCTATCCCACGGGAACCGTACATTTTTCCGGGATGATATATAGCCTATAGCCTTCTTCAGGTAATGGGCTGTCTAATGCAAAAAGAATTTTTCAAATCGGATTAGTAGTTCCTGAGATTAGCGTGTTCAACCAAACAAACAAACAAACAAACAAACAAACTCCTCAGCTTTATAATATTAAGTACAGATTTAATGGCAACAGCAAATAAATTGTTAAGTCTAAATTTCATAATGCAAATGGAAAAATATATTCTCTGGGAAGACTCGATTCAAATGTAACACGAAACGGAATTATTTACCTGTACCTACAAAATCATCGCTGTAAGATCCTACTCTTAACTTTACCATTTTTAGTGTCATTCAATTTAGCTTGCTATATTTTATGAGTGATTTGATAATATCTAATATATTTAAACGAGCAATTCTTGTATATTTATTTATTTATTTATTTATACCGGCGATCTCGGAAACGGCTCTATCGATTTCGCTGAAATTTGGTATGTGGCGGTTTTCGGGGGCGAAAAATCGATCTAGATTAGTCTTATGTTTGGGAAAACGCGTGTTTTCGAGTTTTTTTTTTGTCGATAATTTCTTACGTTCACGCGTTACGCGTCAAGCGACCAAGCTGCAAGATTGATAATTATAGGTGTTCGGGTTCGAATCCCGGTCGAATACAAAGATTTTACTTTTTTTGTATTTATTCAAGTATTCATTTTTTTTTTTTATCTAAAAAATACGATATATCAAAAAAGAACTCCGAGCAAAGCTCGATCACCCAGGTACTAAAATTATTAAAAAAGGTGACTTTATATATAGCATTTTTTGTATATTATTTTAAAACTAGTTTCATTTTCTTTCAGATATTGACGTAATATTAAGTGTACGAGGCTTCGTAATCTGTAGGTATCAAAACTCGCATCTATTACTACATAGTATAAGCTATCTCCTTTTCAAATTTCACCCAAATCTGTTTAACCGTGACAGCGTAAAGAAATAACAACTACCTACGCATTCATTCGCTCATTTTTATTAAGTTTATAATATTGGTGTAAACAATTGTAATAACGAGTTATTTTCCAAGATTCTCAAGTATAAATTAACAACAGAAAATAGAATATGTGAAAATTAGGCTTAAATGTATGATTATTTATTATTATATATATTTTTTATATTTCTTTAATTTTTTTATTGATATTCTATATATATTTTTTACTGATTATTTAACATATTTTGTGTGGGAATGAAAATGAAAGATTACACCAGATTCATTACAAATATACTGCGTGCAGTGAAGAAGATTAAGTGCATAACCTGCAATCATGAGTACTAACTACTTTATGAATATTTTATGGGACATGAAATGTAAAACGACTTGTTATTTTTAGACTTTATTTAGTAGAATAACTTTTATTGTTGGTGGATTAATATTCTACAACTGAATTTAAACTTATCTCCTTTGCCTATTATTCATCTTCAAATCAGGCAGAAGCAGGTTGTAGGAGACCAGTGGTAACGTGCTTGGGAAACCGAGTGAAGCGGGTTCAAATCCCGGGTCTCGCACCTCTGATGTTTTTACGTGCAAATCATTTTCAACGTGACTACCACTTGTTTTACGGTGAAGGAAACATCGTGAGGAAACCCATATGTTTGAGAGAACCTAGCAAGTTTTCGAAAGACATGCGAAGTCCACCGACCTGCATTTGGCCAGCGTGGTGGACTATGCCCTGATTCCCCTCCATATTAAAGGGAGGCCAGTGCCCAGCAGTTCAAATCAAACTTTTGTTTTAGAGCTTTTGCCCTACATTTTAAGTTACAATATTAAGTCTAAATATTTCTGAAACACCAAATTATTCTAACAAATATAATTGAAGACTTCATATTTTAATGCTCATAACTTATATTATCAATTTTGCATCAAAATTACACAAAAATCCTATCGCTTATAATACTTGAAATTAAATACGAATGAACAAAAAGAAATATAAAACCGGACACACATTAGACGATGCAGCGATCGTATTAATCAAATTGATAAACGGAAAGGTCAAATTCTTTTGATGAATAATGACTTGGTAATGCTTGTGACAGGTCACGTAAACTGCACTAACGCCTACGAATTAAAATTCATGAATATAAAAAAACTTTGCTATCCATATTTAAATAATATGGATATGAAAGTAATTCTCTTTGTTACCGTTTTATGCTTAAACCGCTGAATAGATTTCGATAAAATTGTAGAAAGAATATAGATTGTATCCTGGGGTCGGACATAGGCTACTTTTGATCCTCGCCTCGCTTGTTTACGATAATTATATAAAAATATTTTGTAGGAGACATATATAGGCTTGCTTAAACATATCTAAGATATATTTATTTATATAATATGTCTAGTATAAAATATTATTCATCCGATAAGCAGACTAATACTCGTAATTTAAACGAAAATTTAATATATATTGTACAAAAATATAATGAGTTCATGGCGATTAATTATGTATAACATTCTTTTATAAGCGTCCCATTGTCTCTAAACAGCTGACAAATAAACACACAGAGTATACAAGATAAAAATAATGATTAAAAAAAAAATAAAAAATATTTTAGATATGTATTACTTACGTGATTTAATAAAAGGATAATGTGTTATACGCTTTAACCTTCGCAAAGAAAACATCAATTAAACAATTAGACATGTTATTTATAATTTATATTAAGGTGAATACGTACATACGTTTCGTTTTGCTTCTATATCCTAAAAACATAAGCTGCCTTTACTTGGGTTTTTTTATTTTTGACATTGTTGAAAAAACTAAAATGTTTCATTGATTTTGCCGAATTATTAAGTGACAAGTAAGTTTTTATAAGGATACTATTTTTTATATAAGTTTTGTCAACCCTCTTTACTCCTTCAGGGGTTGAATTTCCGGAAATCCTTTCTAATGATATATGATGTTATTATTAGAATAATCTTTGAAAATAACAGAACCTTAGTTAAGTAATTTTATTTCATTACAATGAAGAAATATCAGCAGACAGAACGTTTGTATAATAAATTATAAGACTTTTTCTCTAATTTCACTCGTAACTAACTTATTAACTCAAATGTTTGAGTTAGTAAGTTAGGTACTCATTATCACACTAATATATGTAAATATGTATTTACATATATTAGTGTGATAATGAGTAAAATAAGATTATATCGGAACTCCAAATTCAATCCAATTAAACAAACATCATGAATTAATCTAAAATGAAGAATGATGTGCTTAAGTAACATTCGTTGTATTTTAATTTACAATTTGAAAGAGAAAAATCGGACGCTCCCGGCTTAAACAAGCTTTAATTTGTTCCCATTAATAAAGATGATGTGGACACATTGCCCTCTAAGGCTATTAAAGTCGGACTCGCATACAATTTAAGTTTTCGCGAATCAGATACGAGTCCTTCATAAACTATGGCAATACATATATAGAAATAAGAAGTTAAGCCTTTTGTGATATTATACAGCTTTTTTATTAAATAATCGGCGTACTAATATAAATGAGAATGTTTGTGTGTTTGTTACTTTTTCATGCTAAACGTGTTTGGTTGTTTAATACACAGATAAACTTTGATATAGAGTAACGTATATGCTGCTGTTCCTAGCCTATTGAATCACACGAGCGAAGCAAGGGTAAGCCACTAGTACTTACATCGTACCGTTACTTAATAAACTAAATTAGTTTAATATGAATATACACACAATAATCTTTTCACTAGGCTAACAATGTTGCCTGTGAGTATTGAAATACTAATTATGAAGTATGCAGATTTTATTCAACAATTATTAAAATAATTAATTTAAAAATTAAGTCGTAAAGTTTAGTATAGATTTCTCAGAGATGAGAAATTTTCCCGCAGTAAAGAGTATCCTATATGTTGACCTGAATAACCAGCTATTGTCATACCAAATTTCATCACAATCCCTCCAGTGGTTTTTCTGTGATGCAATAACAAACAGACAAACAGACAGACAAAACTTCTAAAATTCAACCTAAATTCGGCCTCTATATCGATACTAATGTCTATTTCAATAAGATTTTCCAAAAAATATTTAATGTACAGATTCGGCTTAGTTAGAATTTTATTATATGTATAGATCTTCAATGAATTTTAGACAACCTACCCATACCTTTTCAAATTATTCGTTTGAAAACGACATGTGTTGGAGAAATAAAATACTTCATATACATCAAAAGGGCAAGAACCCCAGTTTTATGCTTTTTTTCATTGTCAACCCTTTTCGGTAGGAAGCCTCGTATATAAGATATAAAAATCCACTAAGAGCTTTTTAGAGCTGGTATTTACGACGTTATTGTCTATACTGTGATATGTTTTTTTTTATGTTTAATGAACATAAAAGAGTTGAAGGATACATTGTGACTCAAGCTAAAGGAGCTCGACTTGTGAATTACTTAACATGAGGCTACTGAATAAGTAAAAACGCGATATCGCACTGTTATAAACTTTTAACAAGTGTTCAACTATGTTGCTGTTATAAAATATAATTAGCATATCAAACAAATTTGAGATGTAAATTAGTTTATGGAGTTATTTTTTTTTCACAAAATAAATTTCATTACTATTAACTATTTTCATAATGACATAGGTGTCAATCTATACAGATAAATAAAATTGGAGTGTCTGTTTGTAATATTAAAATAACGGCTTTTTATTACATGAATATGGATGTATACACGGTACATATACCAAAACAACATTTTTTACAATTTTTGTTTGTCTGTCTGTCTGTTTGTTCCGGCTAATCTTTGAAATGGTTGGACCGATTTTGATGGGATTTTCACTGGCAGATAGCTGATGTAATAAGGAGTAACTTAGGCTACTTTTATTTTAGAACAAAAAATAGGGTCTCACGAAAAAAAATTAAAACCAATGAAAAATTGAACAATATCCAATTCAAATAGAGAAGTTGTATAAATACATTATATTTTTTTCTTTTTTTCTTCTATTTCATTTATAAACTATATATAATATACCTAGAGAGGAACTCGAGCGAAGCGAGAATGAGTCGCTAGTATGTAATAAAAATGATTTTTTTGAAATTTATTTCCAAATAAAAGTGAAAAAACTAAGTTTACTTGAAACTTGACATTTGTAAGTACTGATAAAACCCCAAAATAAGCCTGAGAATATAGAGGTTAGTTTCGAGTGGTTTTAAAATAAAACAACTCAAGTCGCACAGGCCCTTATAATATTCATAACAAGAACGAAATACGTCCTAACCAAAACGCTATGAGTGGCTATCAAAAATAAAAATATGATAATCCTTTTCAGTGTGTACACACATTGTTTTGTGAAGGATAATTTTTTTGGAGCAAAAACAACCGGTTTCGAAGCGCTCGCCATCTGTTTTATTAAAACAGGGATATTGGTCTCAATCACTGTTTGTTCAAAGGCTTTTTAGGATTATTTAGAATGTCAACTAAAATGTTGTTTTATAACGCAATGGATACTTTGTATTTTATGATATAAAAAATATTTTGCTTATTCTGTTTGATTTTTATCAACTATACAAGTATACCATATTATACTTAACGCTAATTTCCTTTCTGGTAGTTTCCTTTTTGTGCTGACGCGTCCGAAAACTCTGAGAGCCTGATAGTAGAGTTAAATACTAAAAATTAATAAAGTATGAATCGAACTTGGACATTGATGGTTCCGTTCAATCACAATATTATAATAAGTATATGAAAAATACAAAAAATATATATTGTCTTTGAAGGTAAAACAGACGAACGGACTGCGTCTTAGTAGTAAGATTTGTATTAGACCCTTTGAGTACGGAACCCTAAAATATTTATTAATTCCTATAATTTTCCACAAATTGTTAATATTTATTAAAACAAATAAGTCTTTTTGTTTCGTTTAAAGTCATAAATTATGTACCAAACTAACGCCTTCTTGCATCCGATGGTTGTTTATCGACATATCGATTTTGCCTGTATCAGATAGAAATCGAATCCTTATAAGTATTGTATGATTAAGATCAACTTAAATTACAGTCGAAGCGATTTTTTAAGTCATGCTTATAATTTTTCAAAGTTAAAATACACTACTTTTTATACTTAAACACATATGTTTTAAAATGAAACGACGAACATGGCGTAATTTGAAATAAAAAAGTTCAAAATAGCAAGTACAACCTGTATTGTACGAGTATACGAAGCATTAATATGAGTCTCAAAAAAAGAAACAAAAATATTGAAAACTTTTTATAAAAGATTCAATCAACTACGTCGATGGACACCGGATTGTATTAATATGGGTTGGTTTGGATTTTAAATTAAAAAAAATATTGTTTGTATCGTGTAAAAACTACTACTACAGCAAAAATTGTAAATGCTGCGAAGAAATGCTTATCAAAAAACGTTGAATCTTTCATGAAATCTTTTTATTATATCGTGACATTTCTGTCATTGACAGAAAAATTAATGTGTAACTGACTTATTTTGTTAATTTTCTTCTTTCATTGTTCTATATTCCATTTTATTTTATTTTTTATTTTAAAGTAGTGGACGCACAATAATACTGGTATATAATATATAATATTGGTATATAATATGTACACTTAAACAAAAAAAAGTGTGTGTATATGCAATTCATCCAGGATAGAAGTGAAACTTCAGAAAAGTAGCCTATGAGAGAATGAGATGAATGAGTAACAGGAATAGGATAAATGTTAGGTTTAGTTTTTATTTACTAAATTTAAAAGTTCTCATCAATATGATTTAAAAATATGATGAAATTCAAACCTTCAACACCCGGCAATTGATAATACTCGTACTTTGTTTCACATACATCATTACTGTATACAGAATTACATACAGTAACAATTTGAATTTAAAGTTGGATTCAATCTCATAAAATTTAGAGCTTCCAATGTTTCATTGTATCTAATTGGACAAATAGATTGTTAACAGTTGATTGAACATGATGACTTTGTATTAAACAAATTGCATCGCTTCGAATATTTTATAATTTTCACGGAAATCTTGTTAAAATTTTTTATTTAACATATAATCGGTGTTTCTGAGAAAATCGGTGGTGATATACGGACAGACAGGCGGACAGACGGACAGACGGACAAGAGAGTAATCTTATAAGGGTTCCTTTGTTACCTTTGGAGGTAGGCAACCATAAAAATAATGCTATTTAATTACACTTTATTGTACACCACGAAAAAGATACAAACAAAAAGACATAAACAAACAAAGAAAAGATATACAGAAGGCACATGCCTTCTACATGCATGTATGTTCTTAATACATGTATAGTGCCTTTTCAAATAAAATTCTACTCTTACTAATATTCTATATACATAGAGATATCTTAGATTGTGTGACACTTTATCTTTTGCTTATATCGATAAGGTACAGCTAGCTGTAATTGTTTGAATTTATACTATCGATTTACATATTACTTTCCTTGCATATTAATTTTGCATAAAATATCTAACGTTTGCTATATTTATCTAAATATTTTTATAATATTTTAATCAGCAAATACATACAATTGTTACACAATTTAATTTACAACGTTTGTTTTAATAAATACTAAGTGTACTCGTAGCATACAACAGAGACAGTTTTATTACTTTCCCAAATGCACACCATCAGTGACTTATACGAGTTGTCGTAAAGATAAGATTGTTTAACTAATTTCGTGTATCCGCATACAGTTGCCAAATGTTGCGCTGAATAAAGGAATATTTGGGTTTAAATTTATTTCAAATTTTAATACTTAAGTATATAAATTTTTACCAGTCTTTGTAAATTTCGCAGCAGCTGGTACTATCTGATCTCGCAACGGTTAAAGCATGCATATTATTATATACATTTTGCATATTGTAAAATAAATATATATAAAACTAGAGACTCACCCTCGCTCCGCTCGGGTTCGTCCCTACTTACGTTTTAACGTTTAGTATAGATTTCTCAGAGATGGACCCGGATATCTAGCTATCACCATACCAAATTTCATCAAAATCCCTCCAGTAGTTTTTCTGTGATGCGGTAACAGACAGACAGACAGACAGACAGACAGACAGACAAAAATTCTAAAAACTATAGATTCGGCCTCTGTATCGATAATAATGTCTATTTCAATAAGATTTTCCAAAAAATATTTAATTTACAGATTCGGCTTAGTTAGAATTTTATAATATGTATAGATTACAGATGAATTATTATCAATAGTAAAAATATTGGTATACGGAGTCACTGAACATTATTTTGAATTTGTCTTTCTTTTGTATTATGTTCTTTTAATATATATATTTTTTCCAGAAATCCCAAACTATCTACTAATAAGTTCCATAAATGTATCTTTCGATTCTATCTTCATGTAAAAAATTACCTACCTCATACCTGTGCTACGTAAAGACAATTTAACCAACACACAAACACACTTTCTCATTTATAACGTATATATTTG
Source organism: Fabriciana adippe (assembly GCA_905404265.1). NCBI lineage: Eukaryota > Metazoa > Arthropoda > Insecta > Lepidoptera > Nymphalidae > Fabriciana > Fabriciana adippe. The sequence continues at coordinate 4,867,785 of FR989993.1, forward strand.
TATTGAGCAAGTAACAAAAGATATTAATGATAATTTAGCGTTGACAGAAATATTACACTTGTCATAACAAAACATAACCTCTTAATCAAGTTGTTAAAATTAAAATTTATCGTACAAAATTGTATAGTTTATTGTTGCGTTTATTCTCGCGTCCCACGGCAGGGGGGACGATGATAACCTTGAATGAATGGTGAGGCCGCTAACATGCCATCTTCAGTTGCGATTTTTATTACATCACTATACTATTTCATTGAAACTGAATATTAATTGCCGGAAACGCTAAACCTTTAAATCAATATTGTTCTTCTTGTATCTGTGGGTTGATTTATATAAATTATATATATACAAATGATATTCTTATTTCTTTATTTATGTTGCGAATGTTTCTATGTCACAGTTTACTAGCGACTCACCGTCGCTTTGCTCGGGTTTGTCCCTAGCTTGGATATCGTAAAATAGATATAGTATGTTATCCTTAAGAGATAGACATATGCCATCGCGTACTTTTTTGTAGACCTTTTTAAGGTTTACTATACTGTAGTACATTATTTTAATCTATCTCGTAGGGTTCAGCCAGCGTTTGCAATGTAAGCGCAAAAAATGTGTTTATTTACGACATCACATTAGAATCCTCTAAAATTATCAGTGTTTCTCTACTATATTATGCATATATTATACATATAAACCTTCTTCTTGAATCACTCTATCTATTAAAAAAACCGCATCAAAATTCGTTGCGTAGTTTTAAAGATTTAAGCATATATAGCGACAGAAGGACAGCGGAAAGCGACTTTATTTTATTAACCGACTTCCAAAAAGGAGGAGGTTCTCAATTCGTCGGAATCTTTTACTATGTATTGATATGGAGTAATTGTGATATATCGTCGCCTTAATAGTTTATTTGTTCAAACTGCCAATACTTGTTGTACTTTACAGTAGAGAGTTTTTTTGCTTTATTTTAAAAACAAGGGCTTATTATTATTTCTAACATTTATATACATATATAGATAAAATACATATTTTCGGTTCAATTAATATAAAATCTATGAGTAAATTTATTATTTATTCGTAGTATAAAATGTTAAGTACCTGGGCGACCGAGCTTCGCTCGGAGTTTTCGGTTAATAGTACAATTCTTTTTAATTTAGCTTAAAGCAAAAAAAAAAAATACTAAAAACTTCAATAAATAAAAAACAAAAGTAAAAACTTTGTATCCGACCGAGATTCGAACCCGGACACCTGTGATTGTCAATCTTGCGCCTTGGCCGCTTGACCATGATGATTACGCCGAGCAGCCGAAATTAGCGACCATATTTTGCGTAAATTAATGCAAAAGAAAACCGCATGAAAATCACTAATCTAGATCGGTTTTTCGCCCCAGAAAACCCCCACATACCGAATTTCAGTGAAATTGTTAGACCCGTTTTCGAGATCGCCGGTATAAATAAATATACAAGAATTGCTTGTTCAAATATTTTAGATTTAGTGTGGTGGACTGTATTAAAAGACTATTTATTATTTTATCATTTATTGCTATCTAGCTTACTTTACTAACACTGGAACTGGAATACACTTTACATAAAAACACCCCTATATTTATACCCCAATTTACATGCGCAACATACATACTACTGAGTGAAAACATTTCAAATGCCCCACTCTAATTGGCTACACAATGTAATCAATATTTACACGTAAAGACATGTTTAAACTAAATCGGAACAAGTCGGGCGGCGGTCGGGTCGCCGTCGGGTTTTTCCGGGCTCGTCGTCGGCAACAGTTCTCCCCCCGGCGCAGCGCTGCGAGCCTCCTCCTTCACCAGCACGACGAGCTTCGTGACGGGACGCTTGAAGACGCCGGTCCTCGTTCGGACGTCCGCCACTCGCACGCCGCCATCCGGTCCCTTGTAGATCCGATCCACGTATCCCATCGGCCACACGTTGCGTGGCAGGGTGTGATCGATCACGAGCACGATGTCTCCCAATCGCAGCTGCTTGGTGTTGTCGGTTGGCCCGCCGCGAGGAACGAGAGTCGGTAGGTACTCTCGCACCCATCGCTGCCAGAAGTGATCGGCGAGCGCCTGGCTGGCACGCCAGGTGCGTCGGTCGTCGTCGCTGCATGGCCCAATGGTGGGTAGGCCAGTGGATGACCCCAACAGGAAGTGGTTGGGGGTCAGCGCCTCCGGGTCGTGTGGACTCACGCTTACATGAGTCAGGGGTCGGGCGTTGATGGAGTACTCCGCCTCAACCAGTAGAGTCCACAGCACTTCCTCCGTCGGCTCCTTCTCTTTCAGGGTGGAGGCTAGTGCGACTTTAACTGATCGCACCAGCCGTTCCCATGCGCCCCCTTGATTCGGGGCACCTGGGGGTATGTATCGCCACTCCATGCGATGAAGTAAGCCCTCTTCTTTCAGCGCTGGCGCCCACTCTGCGTAGGCGGCCCGTAACTCGTTGTCAGCGCCTCGGAAGTTTGTGGCGTTGTCTGAGTGCATGGTGCTCGGCCATCCTCTCCTGGCTGCCATTCTTCGCAACGCCATGATCGCCGAACTCGTAGACAGTGACGGGACGATCTCAAGGTGTACAGCGCGCGACGAATGGCATGTGAGGTCAGGTAGTTGTTGTAGCCAAGCCGTGAACATCTCGTTTTCTTCTACAGGAATCGGCTCATCCCATAACATCTTGATGCGCCAGAGACTCTGCAGGATGATCTTCGCACGTATCGTGTAATGACTCAGCAATCCTAGGGGGTCATATATAGACATGACCGCGCTGAGTGCTTCTCGTTTGGTAGGCGGACGGGTCTGGGCGCGCACTTCCGCAGGAACTCGGTTCATCGAGGTGTTGAACCCCAGCTCGTCCCGTTCGGCGTCCCAGTGCAGGCCAAGTATTTTACTTGCGGGCCCGTCTCCACCTAGTCGGGTCGGTGATGTTGCCAGCAGCTGCGTGGGCACGTCGCCAATCACTTCGTTCTTGTTGGCGTTCCATCCTCGTAGCGTGAATCCCGCTGCTGCGTGCACCTCCCTGATTTCTTTGATGGCGCGTCGAGCTTCTTCTACAGTGTCGTAGCTCGCCACCAAATCGTCCATGTAGTGACTCCTTGTGATGGCTTCTAGGGCACGAGGATGCGTCTGAGCGTGCACCTGTGCGTTGTGATTCCGCACGTAGTGAGCCATGAAGGGTGAACTTGCTGCGCCGAATATCATGCTCGTCATTTTGAAGTGACGAGGTGGATCGTCTCTGTCGGCGCCCCTCCACAGGAACTGTTGTGCTGGCTGATCTTCTGGCCGAATCTTCACCTGGAGAAACATTTCCTGTATGTCGGCAGTGATGGCCACTGTTCGCTCCCTGAACCGGAACAGGATGCCTTGAAGCGAAGTTAGCAGGTCAGGTCCCTCCAGCAGATGGTCATTGAGGCTAACCCCTCGGCTCTTGGCTGCTGCATCAAACACCAGTCTTTGTTTCCCAGGTTTGTTCGGGTTCTGCACGGCGAAGTGTGGTAAGTACCAGCAGACTGCGCTCGAACGTTCCGTGCCGTCGCATTGTACTGCGTATCCCTTCGCCAGCAGGTTGTCTATCTGCTTGGTGTACTCTTCTGCGAAGGTCGGGGCGGCATCCATCTTTTGTTCAATCTTCGTAAGACGGCGAAGTGCTGCGTCGTAACTTGGTGGCATTCTAACGTCGTCTTGTTTCCAGGGCAGTCCTACCTGGTATCCACTTTCGATCTTCTTTAAGGTCTGTTCGACGATCTTCGTTGCCCGGGAATTCTCATCGCTCACTCGTGACTTGTGAGCAATGCCGAGCGCGTCGATTCGGAAGTGTTCTTCTACCAGGTCATGTAGGCGTTGATCTATCTGGTCGTTCACGTTTCCACCAGGTTCAGGGGTGAAGACGTGAAGAACGCCATCTCTGTTGTGGATCACACTGCGTGGTGCTGTTCCGTGTACCACCCAGCCGAGTTGTGTTCTGGAGGCAGCTGGTTGATTCGGGCCTCCAACTCGCAGCTCTCGGGATACGATGTATTCCCAGTGGTCTGTCCCCACCAGGATACCAGGGTGTGCCAGGTCGTAGCACACTTCTTCCCTTGGCAGGTCTCGCAGGTGATCTTGTTTCAGTAGTGCGCTGGGAATGAACTGCTGATGAAGCTTCATGTTCTTGACTGTTCGTGCCCGAAGCTTATGTCTCTTCCCATCCTTTCCCTTCAGGTGCACCGTGACCAGCTGACTGCCTTCCTCGTGCTGAGACATGTTGACTCCGTGCATGTGAAGTGGTGTGAGAGGTCCCTTGGCGCCGATCTTCTTTGCCAGCTCTTCGTCGATGAGGGTAATGGTAGCCCCCTCATCGAGTAGAGCATGGGTCTTCTCCTCCCCCCGTGGCCCGACGACGGTGACTGGGCACATCTTCAGCAGGACCGCTTGAGTCGACACAGTGGCTTTGGATGCCACCGACAGCACAGCTTCGGCTTCACTTGTCGTTGAGGGTTTAGGCGTCTTATCTTCCCGGTGCAGAGTCGGATGGTGAGGACGGCGACACTCGTTCACGCCGCACAGCCTTGCTTTGCAGCTGTTGCGTCTGTGCTTCTTAGTTATGCACTTGAAACATAACTTCTTTTCCTTCACCAGTTCCCATCGTTCATCTAACGTGAGCCCTTTATATTTGGGGCACTGTGGCAGTGTATGAGTCTGCTCACAACTAGGACATCGGCTGATTTGTTCCTCTTCAGCTTCAGTCACGTTGTACACGGCACTTGTCTTCTTCCTTTGGGTCCCGGTGTTCATCGAGGGTCTGGTCTCCCTCCGGGTTGCAGCAGGTGTTGAGACGCTCGTAGGTGGGGCATATGCATACTTCAATGCCCGGTCTGCCTCGCGCATGAGGAAGCGAGACAGCACTACAATCTCTGGATGTAGTGTCCCGTCGTGTTCTTCGGCGTATTCACACCAGCGTGCCCTGATGTGAGGACTCAGTTTGTCCAGGACTTCCCTCGCCACCATTGGGTTGTAGAGGTACCCCTGGCGTCCGATGCTGTTCAGGATGCTGACTACGCTTTGAACTTTCACTGCAAAGCTGTTCAGGTCTACTGCTGATGACCCAGGTCTCGGAAGCTTCTTCAGTTCCAGGAAGGCTTGATCTATGATGACTTCAGGCCGCCCGAAGCACTGTTCGAGGGTCTTCATCACGACGTCAGGATCTGTAGCGGCGTGTAACAGGCCAGCTACGACGTTTCTCGCTTCTCCCCGAAGGCAGCTCCTCAGTCTTTGCAGGTTCTCGTTCGCAGATATCTGGTATATCTTCGTAGAGTCTTGATAGGCTGCTCTGAACGACAGCCACTCGTTAGCTATTCCAGAAAAGATCGGTAGGTCAGTGCATCTTATTCTGGGTCTAGCCATCTTCTCCAGGGCTTCAGCCAATTGCTCGATCCCTGGCCTCGTTCTGGTTGGAGTGGGTGACCTTCCTCTTGTTTCGAATCGAAGGTGCCGTTCCCCTCCAGTCCGTCTCTGCTCCCCTTCCTCCCCCCGTGTGCTGATGGGGTTGGTGCGGAGCCAGGCGTCCACCCTTTGTTGGTGGTCAAGAGGTTCTTCATGCAGGCTCTCCTGCTCCTCTTGGATGTTGCTGACGTCTGCAGCCAGCCGCTTTCTGATGAGTTCAGCTTCGATTTCCAATTCTTTTTTCCTCAGGTTTGCTAGCTTCTCTGCTGCTTCAAGTTCCACCAGTCGCACCCTAGCGGTCACACTTGCCGTCGATCGCACTGAATGCCCTGGTGACCTGGTTCGGGGTCGGTCTCCAGTCTTCAGGGTTCGGTAGGCAGCGGAGGGTGTGGGGGCAGAGGCATCGTTCGTAGCCCCTAGCCCAACCTCCGTATCCAGGAGTGTGGTCGGTGAGGCTGGTGGATTCTGAGAGAATCTTCGTCTTCGCTCCAATTCGATACGTTCAGCTTCCTGGCTTCGATCTTCCATACGGGCGCGACCTTCCAGGTGGCGCTGATCTTCCAGGTGTCGCTGATCATCCAGGTGTCGCTGATCATCCAGGTATTGTCGACCTTCCAGATGTCGTCGACCTTCCAGATGTCGTCGACCCTCCAGGCGTCGCTGGGTGTCAGGGCGGCGCAGGTCGTCAGGGCGGCGCAGGTCGTCAGGGCGGCGCAGGTCGTCAGGGCGGCGCAGGTCGTCAGGGCGGCGCAGGTCGTCAGGGCGGCGCAGGTCGTCAGGGCGGCGCAGGTCGTCAGGGCGGCGCAGCTCGTCAGGGCGGCGCAGGTCGTCAGGGCGGCGCAGCTCGTCAGGGCGGCGCAGGTCGTCTGGGCGGCGCAGGTCGTCTGGGCGGCGCAGGTCATCAGGGCGGCGCAGCTCGTCCTGGGCGGCGCCGGTCCCTGGGCGGCGCTGGTCCTGGGCGGCGCTGTTCCCTGGGCGGGACTGCTCCAGGGCGGCGCCGGCCCCTGGGCGGCGCTGGTCCTGGGCGGCGCTGTTCCCTGGGCGGGACTGCTCCTGGGCGGCGCCGGTCCCTGGGTGGCGCTGGTCCTGGGCGGTGCTGGTCCCTGGGCGGGACTGCTCCTGGGCGGCGCCGGTCCCTGGGTGGCGCTGGTCCTGGGCGGTGCTGGTCCCTGGGCGGCGCTGCTCCTCCAGGTCGGCAGCATCCCCTTGGCTCCTGGTGATGACCATTCTTCAATCCGGGTCGATGGGCCAGCTTGTGGTGGACTGTATTAAAAGACTATTTATTATTTTATCATTTATTGCTATCTAGCTTACTTTACTAACACTGGAACTGGAATACACTTTACATAAAAACACCCCTATATTTATACCCCAATTTACATGCGCAACATACATACTACTGAGTGAAAACATTTCAAATGCCCCACTCTAATTGGCTACACAATGTAATCAATATTTACACGTAAAGACATGTTTAAACTAAATCGGAACAAGTCGGGCGGCGGTCGGGTCGCCGTCGGGTTTTTCCGGGCTCGTCGTCGGCAACAATTTAGGTTAGATAGATTTTATAACAGTAGAATTGACATTTAAAAGAAAATAATTCTATAAAAAACTCTTTCGGTGAATTGATTGTTTGGACAAATAAATAAGCACTGAGATGACGATATATAAGAAAAGTGCGTATATTAGTAAAACCGTTCAATAGTTCCATTAAGTGTCGTTTTCTTTACAAATTGTTTATTTTAACCATTAATTTTTGGACTACCTACTATTATAAATATGAAAGTTTACGACAGGCTTAACATTTTCAGATGTAGGTAACGAAACTAAAGAATTAAATTGAATTGAAATCAATATACAGATTGATTATAACTTGTAGGCTAATAAGCAATAGGCTACTATTAGGCACCCAGCGACAAGCGAAGCTAGGGTATGTCACTAGTTCTATATAAAAGCTATTGTATTCAGCCCTATTTAACGTCCCACTGCTGGGCACGGGCCTCCTTTCAATACGAGGGAGGTCAGGCCATAGTCCACCACGCTGGCTAAGTGCGGGTTGGAGGATTTCACATGTCTTTCGAAAACTCGCTAGATTCTCTTAGACATGCAGGTTTCCTCACGATGTTTTCCTTCACCTTAGATTCATTTATTGTTAGAAATGATTCGCACATAAAAATATCAGAAGTGCGAGACCCGGGATTTGAACCCGCTTCACTCGGTTTCCCAAGCGAGCGCGTTACCACTGAGCTACCACTGCCTTATAAAAGCTATTACATTGAATTAAATTGCAACGCATGGGTGAGTTGAAGTCAGAACGAGCTAGCAGAGCCGCTAGTTGGACAGCAAAGAGTAACAACAATACCACGATATTACAAAAGACTTATTTGCTTCTGAATTGAAAATTTCGTCTATGAAAAACATTCTGTTTTTAGTATTTTATTATGTTAAAGTGTAATATTATTAAAGCATTATACAATAGATTCGTTAAATCTGTTCAAAAATTTGTGCAATAATGATTTTAATAGTGAAACGAAAGTAATAAAAATGTATTTATTGTTTTCTTTTTTTTGTATATAGTATTTCAAATGGACTGGATTTGATTAACAATATGTATTCAGTAATACACAATATTAATAAAGGGATTACTAAAAAATTATAAAAAATCATCCATGCACCTATTTTTGAAAAATAACCTTAGATTGGTCACATGTAAAGAAGCTTAAGTCATAACATTATAATCGTAAACATCAAAGTTATTTTTGTCCCTTACAACAACCAAAACATATTACGTATTATGCTTTCTATTTAATAGTTCCTTGAGTATAATGCATACCACACAAGCATTATCGCGGCGCATCATATGAAGATTAAGGCTGTACTAGCGAATGCAACGTCATGCCTCGGACTATATGGACTAAGTTATAACATCTTTACATATTTTCAAACATTGTAAGTAAAATAAAAAAATAAAGTATTTTATTTACCTTTCTTTTTTATTTATTTGATTAAATATAATTAACGGTAAAATGATTAATTATTTTAAATTACTATTATTGTATTATAATTAATATTATAATTAATATTGTTGTAAACACATGTATTTTATAACATATTTAAAAAAATGAAATCATAATACTAAAGATTTACTGTAGTTTTACTCAGGTGCGACCCTAGGTGCCTAAGAGTATCCTATTGGTACCCTAGGTCCTAATATATCTGTGTACTAACTGTCATCGAAATCTGTCCAATCACTACATCAAGAAGAGTAAATTAAAAAAAGCATATTTATACTTTTAATATACTAGCGACTTATCCCCGCTTCGCTCGTGCCCCTAGGTACGTTTTAATTTTTTGACCTGAGCCCTAAACCTTTTTCTAAAATAAAAGTAGCCTAAGTAACTCCTTATAAAATTAGCTATCTGCAAGTAGAAGTGCCATCAAAATCAGTCCAGCCCTCTCGGAGATTAGCCGAAACAAACAGACAGACAGACAAAAGTTTTAAAAATTGTGTTTTTTAAGAAGTACCTACCTATCGTATATAAATTCAAATGCATTTAGTGAAAAGCTGTTATTTTGACATTACAAACGGACACTTCAATTTTATTTATCTGAATAGATTTACTTATTATAAGTTAAAATTACAAAATCGCTGTAAGACAGCTTATAATTCTTGGACCACACTCATCATAGGATCTTAGCCCGAGGGAACGAACAAAATAAAAATGAGCAGTCCTTGTTAGCTTATCAGAATAGATTACTTTTTTCAAAACATCCAGGGGAGCCGGTATGTGCAAGCCTATTACATATTTTTTATCCTCGAGTTGTTGCCATAAAGAGTTTTTTGATTTAAATTATAATAATTTATTTAAAGCTTTTCGTAAAAAGGTACGTAATTTCTTTTTTTTTTCTTTTTAGTGAGTTTAAACTAGACATGCACTAAATGTGTGATAGAATATTCGATTCAGTACATTTTAGACCAAAGATTGAGTAAAATTTTTATATTTAGCTAAAGTCATATTCAGCCCATCTCTAGCGTAAACTCTCAGTTTTACATTTAGAAATTTTGTGTATTATTTATATTTTATTTATATACATGCATATTTTTACAATCTCATATCAAAACTACTGTTGTTTGAGCACGTACAAGTATGTGTGGGCGACTTAAGTAATCCCAACTAATGTTTCATGTCTGACATTTTTTGTTTCCATTATAACTGAACAAATCCCATTTATATTATTGAATATATTCATATTTTTCATGAAATTATATTTTAGTAGATTTAGAATAGAGTATAGATTATAGATAAATAGAGTTTTTATCAGGACTATTTTTTTTTATAAAATAGTAGCGACTCACCCTCGCTTTGCTCGGGTTCGTCCCTAGCTTGATTCCCTATACAAATTTTCATACTCATTTTCACCCCCTTAAGGGATGATTTCCGAGATAAAAAGCATCCTATATCCTTTGCAGGGTCTCAAGCTATTTTCTTACCAAACATCTAAATCGGTTCAGTAAATCCAGAGATTACCCCCTACAACGTCACAAAGTCACAAACTCACAAACTTTACCTCTTTATAATATGTACCTATTAGTATAGATTACATCGTAATACTAAATCTAAATAGCATACAATTTTTAAGTTTTATTATAATTTTTGGTACAGTAAAATTACTCTATTACTAGATTGTACCTACTACCTACATAGTATCTGCCAGTGGACGACTGATAGACAATATTAATATTTGGAATTCATTGTGTATAAATTATGTACATAATATATACTCAACGGACTACGATATTATTTTATATTAACATTAATATAAACAATAACATTATTTTAACGATTAAAATAATTAATATTGGTTTATTTTAAATGTGAAATATATGAATAAGTAAAACATACATTTTACAATTTCGTACAATTATATGTAATGACCTCCCGACCGACTTCGGCCACGGCGGTCAGTCTCAATGAGACTAGCCATCTGCGCAGGAGATATTATAGTGCACAAGTGTACGCGCAGACACAAGTGCACTCTCTATTCCTGTCACTCTCATACTCCGGTGGGACGACTACTCGACATGACCGATGAGATTTAAGATGCAGGACCGACGGCTTTACGTGCTCTCCGAGGCACGGGGGTGATATACCGCCAACTTTCCAACTCCGCGCTATTACTGAGACTTACTAAACAGAGAGACTCAATAACTAAATTTGACCTGATCCGGAACTCGACCCCAGGACCTCTCGATGTGTAGCCGTACTTGCTAGCCACTACACCACTGAGGAAGTTACTATAGTAGTAGCACAGTCTATAAAACAAAATTATTTTATTTGTACACTGTGGTAGTAGTCTGTTTTGTTTTATTAAAAAAATCATTTTAAATACTTATAATATAAGTTATTAATTTAAAAAAAAAACGTATTTGTACATACACAATTCACAGTTCTTAAGATCTGCCCATTACAGTCGGCATTTCTTTTATAGAATACTATAAAATCCCTATCAAAGAAAGCAGCTTACCTGACTTCAGGCAATTTCGCCGTCCACTGGTTTCAGTAAAGAGCTAAGTCTAAGGTCTTTGTACCATCTCGTATAATAGTGTTAGAGAGTATCTATAACATTGTTACAAGCAATTATTATGTGATTTACATAACGTATCGTATTACATTAGTGTTATTATAAATACATTATACATATACATAGTATTTATAAGTTACCATTGTTCGCCCAGTGGTTCAAATTAGGCCATAATTATTATTGAAAATTTGAGAAAAATGTACATATGCATAGTATTTAGCTATCTGAATATATGTATAAAAAAAAGATTGTTTCCAATTTCTTTTAAATTGATAAAACTAGAGCTCGTCAAAAAACAAAAAACAGACAAACAAAAAAAAAGAAAATCAGTTCACAAACAGAAGAGAAAAGGCACTAAACAATTTTGTCTTTACGTATTTATACATACATATTATAAATACATGTGTATATGAAGTCAATTTTACGCAAAAGATAAAATTGAGATAACTCAACTTAGTTATACAAACTTCTGCAATGTACCGATTATTTCAATGATAACCTATACATTTGATTGGTTTAACGACAGTAACTATTTTGTCAAATCAGTATCAAAATCTCGAATTTAAAGGAAAGCATTCTGGATTATGATCTGCTACAATTATTCAATATATGACAATATATAACGACGTTAGAACCATAGTGGTCCAAGTCACATTTTCATCTTAAGCACTTGGATCAGAGTGGCATGAAAAATATATGTTTATTTGGGATGTTAATGACAAAAAGTTCCTTTTGACAAAAATGTCGCTTGGATCACTATGGTTGTGACATCGTCATATAATAACTATAGATAAATGGAAAACTATAACGCAATTGAGGAATTAAAGAAAGAAGTAAAAATTAAACATTTATTATAATTAGCAAAAACAACACATAAACTATTTTAATTTCTAACATTTACTCGTATTTAATACGAGATCAAATATAAAAAAATCAGCATCAAGATATTATATGTCCTGTCTATTGACATGCTTTTGCTTTTCTATTTTTATAATTTCTACATCAAAAACAATGTTCCAAAACCAGGGACATACTTTACTTCACTTGTCACCAACAAATCTTGGTGGTCCACCCATGTCTGATATACTCGTACATGTGTCGAATACTCACATGTTACGCAGTCAAATATAAAGCTGTGCTTTCTTTTGTTAACCCAAGTAATAAGCAACGGCGATAAATACTACAATGATATTACCGATAATATTTCTATTGATGCTTCAAAGTAACGTTAACGCATCATAGTGTCGTCACTTCTTTATATGATTATCCACTGTTATATATAAAATGGACTACTTTAAAATGTACACGCGGGCTTTATTATGTACTAGCGACTCACCCTCGCTTCGCTTCGGGTTCGTCTCTAGACAAAAAGAAATCTATCCCACGGGAACCGTACAGTTTTCTGGGATGATATATAGCCTATAGCCTTCCTCAGTTAACGGGCTATCCAATGCAAAAAGAATTTTTCAAATCGGGTTAGTAGTTCCTGAGATTAGCGCGTTCAAACAAACAAACAAACTCTTCAGCTTTATAATATTAATAGTAGAGATTTATGAAAAAAAATCGAAAAAGTTATTTTCTAATCAATTTAAGAAAAAAAAACAATTGTTACGTGAATGTTAGCAATTTCATTTTTTTTTTACCAAAATAAAAAAAATACCAAAATGGGATAGTTTTTTTATACTTAATATGTAATTTTATACAGTAATTTATTATTCACAAGTTATAGTAGATAAAATAGTATTGTTAATATAATTTAGACCGAAAAATAAATATAAGCTTCTCTCATGACTTGGACCATACATGCTACAGCCACTATGTCCCCAGTCCATTCCATAAATAGAACCAATCAATGGAAACAATACAATGTTATCCCATGAGAGCAAAGAGTAAATAGCATACTATATTTACATCTCATATTTTGAAGGTTCCTGTTTTTCCTATCTGAATTTAGAAATGTAAATTTATTCTAGTTTATATCATAAGTAATGGCTTATTAGAAAAACTTACGTACTACCCATAACATAATAAGCATTAGAAATTCTATATAAAAAGTCAATTTACTTAGACTATACATATATACATATATATTTGTTTTACAGCGCACTACAATATATTGTATCGGTACTTTTGAAACATATCTTAAACTATTCTTTTAAAAAAATTGCTTCAGATATCAATGTCATATAGCTATAGTATCTAATTTATTATTATATTGTTTCGGAATTTGGATGTAATCTAGTTATTTATATTTACTCTGTGATCGCCTAAAGAAAGAGACAGATAGAGAGAGAGGTCTAAGAGTCTACGTACTATTATCCAGTATCCATATTCGAAATAACATTGACGTATAGTCATTTATACTAATATATAAATTTGAAAAGTTTGTTTGTTTAAACGCTCTAATGTCTGGATCCAGTAGTGCAATTTGAAAAAAATAACATTTTTAATTCAATTTTTTTATTAATGGCTTCGAATGCAAGTTGAGCACAGATTATTCTGCCAATGTCACATAGAATCGAGAAGACACGAAAAAGATCGCACTATGATAATACTTCAAAAGTGAACGATGCGGGGTAACCATAATCTATGTAATATGTATGATCAATACAAGAATTTTTAATATTTTTTTTAATCATCTGGGTCTATTAAGTACTGGGAAAGCTTAAAAATATATATACTTATAAAAATTGTAAATAACCATTAAACTTTTTAATAGCTGATTTCAACAATATCTATCAGTCAGTAAATTAATAAGTGTCATATTGTAGTCATGTTATATAGCGCTGTTCGATATATTATTAATTGTATCATTGGTATAATACAGTCACCATTGTTTAATCAATGATTACAACATTAGTCTAGCAAATGTTCTAGATATTAATAAATAGTTAAATATGAGTATATGTGTACTGGAATATGGGAAAGAATCAGGGAAGAAAAAAAGGGCAAATATAAAACAGTTTAGTACCTTTCTTTTCTGTTTATGTTGACAGTTTTTTTTTTTTGTTTATTAACGAGCTTTAGTGTTATCAATTAAAAAAAAAATAATGGTCGCATTTCGATCACTGAGCGAATACTTGTATTTTTAAATACTTATATTTTCATGTCATGAGGAAATTAAGCTTTTTCAAAAATATAACTACTAAACATATGATGATGTAATTCAGTAAACAGTACTGAATTAAAAGAAATTATTTTCTCCTTCTTCAACACTTTTGCGCCAGAAGTCAAGCCAGTAGATAGATACAAAAATATATTATTCAATATCTGATAAGTTATAATTCAATATCTGATAAGTTATAATATGAATAACTAGCTTATGTGCGATTCCAAACTATAATCTATCTCTGTACCAAATTTCATCTAGATCCGTTGAGCCGTTCTGGCGGGATTCAGTAACAAACATCCAAACATCAAAAGTTTCACATTTATAATATTAGCGAGATGAGTTTAATTTTATTAATATGTAAACTGAATCAAGTACGGACATGCGTAAGTAATATGTATGTACATTGTATCTACATAGCATATAAATAAAATATAGGACAAGGCTACGAGCAATACTAGTAAGTACCTACTGTGAAATACGAGTATAAACTATAACATGCAAGTTCATTTTTCATGACATAAATTACTTTAAATCAAAGAACAAAAATCAATCAGAGAAAAACAGCAAAACAATACAAAAAACCAACTATTTACCAACGATTTCTTAACTTGTCTAAACTCGATGTCGTATGATATTTTTTCAAGTTCATGCGAGTATCGTACAAATAGGTTTGAACAGATTTGAATGCGAGTCGCGAGATTTGACATTCGAGCTCGGTGATTAGCACGGTATTGTCTACACTATATCCAATACATTTCTAGGGCTCCGTGTCTATTTTATTCATTGAAACGTTTAATATGCCGCGTACTTATAGTTGTTTAAGTATGAAACGATGGTTAAATAATTGCTGAAAATGATACACACATTGTCTTTCTCACTCATCATAATATTTTTTATTACTTATAATATGTACTTATTACACATGACAATTGACTGGAGCTCGAAATACGATTCTTTTTTTCAAATTTTTCTTACACAGAGACGTCCAGTATTGCAAGACGATTATCGCCCTTCCACGTACGATATCGTACGTTTATTGTTTAGTTTACATGATCATATTTTGTTTTGTTACTCTCGATGATCGTATCTTTGAGGCAAGAAACTCACTCCATGTAAATAGCGCTTTAATGTAAACCTTAGTACAAGCGAGAGTAATTAAGACGCTAGTAGTCATGACTCTATTTTCTTAATTAATGTATCAGTTACTTATGCTAATGAAACTATTAGAAAGCAACGGCATTAGACATGCTCTATGTAGTATAAGAGTGTATGAAACTAAATTTCATGGGAACTTATTTATGGTGTAAATTAAAACCAATGCTCGCAACAAACTCAACGCTGCTTTGTTTGACCAGACTGGAATAAATATCTGTATGGCCAATAAAAACCTTCAGCGTATCTACATCTGACTTCAAAATTCCATTTAACCTATAATTAAATTTGAAAGGTCGATCTATGATATTTTTAAAGTGGTTACTTTACCCATAGATTTTATATAAACTTTTGAAATACTTTTGTTTGAAATTTTAGCCAGAATTTTCGTAAGCCACAATAAACCCTTTTTAAATATTTCTTATAATCTCTATATTATTGACTTTTATTTTATTAGCTGGTTGAGTTCAAAACACAAAATTTCATTAATTGTTCTACTTTCTTGTTAAAAAATATGTTATATATTATTTGTAACGAATATTTTTATGCATTATTCTAATAATCTTAACTATAGTTTTACAATAAATAAATGTGTATACATCTTTTGAGAAAAGATCAACGTCACCATTTGGCAAATTTTATTACTAACAGTAGCTTATGAATTTAGCCAAGTCATCTATCTGTGGACTAAATTTCATTTAAACCCAGCGAGCCGTTTTAGCTTAAAGGATTCACAAGCATACATACACATACCGTCGTTTCAGTGCTTATTTGTTCAAACGGCCAGTATAATAGATTTTTTAATACAGAATTAAGTCAACGTTCATTCTATTATATTAAATACTAGCGACTCACCTTCGCTTCGCTCGGTTTCGTCCCTAGGTTGATTCTTCATACAAATTTTCATCCCCATTTTCACCCCCTTAAGGGATGACTTCCGGGATAAAAACTATCCTATATCCTTCCCAGGGTCTCAAAATATCTTCTTACCAAACTTCGTCTTAATGGGTTCAGTAGTTTCGGAACCTATTCGGTGCAAAGAAACAACCAAACAATCAATTTTTTTTTTATAATATTAAGTATAGACAAATTTTATTTATCTATGTACATATATTAAAAACTTAGAAATAAAGCTTTGTTTTTAAAATAGAGGAAAAAACTCTACTGTAAAGTAAAACAAGTAATGGCAGTTTGAACACATAAGCACTAAGACGACGATACCTACAAATTTTCGCATTTATAATAGTAATGTTTATCTAGTAATTAAATTCGCAAATTGAAGCAACTAAATTTTATTGATGTAGATTGATAATTCATGAAATAGACGTAAAAAACACTAGGTGTAGTACCGTCTTAAAAAATATTAAAATAATAGGTATATAAATTATTGTTTAGTTTAATAATTTTTATACGAATATATTTTTTAAAATAAAAAGTGTACATAAATGTAAAAAGGATTTTTATCCAAATATCTAAACGTTCCTAAAACTAAGTGGACTGCGTTGGATTCATGTCATTGTTGGGCTTTCAGTAAAATATTTTAACAAAGAATTTTCAATTTTTTGGAACAAAGCGAGAAGCTTTATGAAATGTCCTGCTAGCGAAAAGTTTTATTAGGACTATTTTACTAATCGCATTCATAGTGGCATAGTTCAAAATGCTCTATTCATGTTCTAAAATTCAACTTTAAAAATATTATATGCCTCGCACATATTGTCACATAACTGTTATGACAATTCCAATAGAATTGTTTTTTTTTTTTGGTGATTAATGATTAGGTATATAAGAATAAAGGACTGTATTCTAAAATATTTTCGAAATGCAAGGAGTTTTGAATAAGCTCTATCTTTTAAAATTTGAAATTTAAAATATACATTTGTATTTTAACTTTTACTTGTTGTTGTCATCTTAGCTGAAACACGTCCACTGCTGGATATAGGCCTCCCCCAAGATGAGAGATTTTCACGACTGGCGGTTTCGTTTCATCCGCATCCGGAGAGCTCGAGTGTCTTTAACCAAGTCGTCGGCTCACCTTGTGGGAGGCTTGGCTACACTTCGCTTTCGTGACCGTCGTGGTCGTATGTCGGTGACCTCCTTCGTAATGACTAACAATGCGAGGAAGATCAGGCATAGTCTACCACGCTGGCCAAGTGCGTGTTTGGCGAACTACACTATTTTTCGAAAACTTGCTAAGTTCTCTCAGATATGCAGATTACATCAACATATTTTACTTAACCGTAAGATAGGTGGTAATCATGATTCGCTCATGAAAATATCAGAGGTGCGAGATTCGAGATTTGAACCCGCTTCACTCGGTTTCCCAAGCGAGCGTGTTACCATTCACATTCCGTACTTAATATTTTAAATGTAAAAGTAATTAAGTCTGTTACCTTTTACGGGCTTAAACCGGTGAACATATCTCGATAAAAATTTGCAAGGCGTAGATTGCGTCCTTAATATGTTCAATACATAGACAACTCTTGATTCTCGCCCCATTTACCATATGTGGGCAAAAAGTAGTACTAAATAAAGCCCAAAATATAACCCAGGACCTTTATTTCAAAATAATATTTTAAACCAGACATCCTCATAATACCACACGAATATTATAGTAAACAAAAACTTTTACTTATTTTTTTTCTCTATTTTGTAAAAAAGTAAGTAATAAAACGAACAATACTATTGCTGTAAAAATATATACATCGATTTAAATATACAGTGATGAAAATGGCTGTATCGATACCAATTACACTATAGCAAATACTTTTGTTTAAACATACTGCCAATTTATAAAAATAAATATAAAAAAAAAAACATTTTTACTTCTTATATTACGATGACATGCCCAGAGTGTTCACAGTTTGCGGGTTCTTATCTCGATGCTATATCAAAACAGCTGAATTCAATTTGCTTTCAATTTTACTTTTCAATTTTGTAATCAGCCGTTTACTAAATATATAGAAAAGTATTGACTATAATAATACATGAATTATCATCTATCAATCTTATTATTATCTCTACATCTTATTATTATTTTTGCTAATAAAGATTATCTCTTGTGCTACTTTTGCCTAAATCCTATGGTAATTGAAAAACATATATCGAAGTACCTGATAATGAAAACAATACGGTATTCGAATACAAATAATATGTGAACTTTTCTAAATATAAGTGTTATATTAATAATTAAAATTAAATCCGTACGTGAGATAAATTAAAACTAATAAAGCGAGTTTCTGCGAAAGTACGTGTAAGAATTTCTGCTTTCCCATAATACTGAGATGACACATTATTTATTACGGTACGTTCATCATACATGATCTAGATAAATTAAACTTTATATAGACCCTTTCATATTAAGCTAATTTTAGTAGATATAGTTACGTGTGTTGTTAATTAAAACTCTTGTTTGTTTTCTTTTCAATATCTATGGGATTTGCTTTGTAGCAAAATTTAGCTTTTTATAGTTAACTAGCGATTCGATAGCGTTCGTCCCTAGGTTGATTACAATACATACTATTTGAAATCATTTTTGTAAAATTGTGGGTAGGCACTGTCTGTAACAAGTATATAACGCCTTTGATATGTCTAAAACCTTAGTCTCTCCCGTAACTATGATTGTTGTAAAGCATTCGAAACGTCGGGAATCAAAAATCGAAAAAAAACCGCGTAATAATCTGAAAAGATAGTTTTATTTAAAATGTCAAATATTCGCGTAAATCTAAGAAAGTATAAAAATGTATGTCTCAATTAATTCTTAATATTTATTTGCCTTGTACTTACAGTTTTTATAACAAAATACTCTGCAACTATTCAATTTCAATACTTCACTAAGTCAACTTCACGTTAGCCGTAACGTTTGAGAGTATATAACATGCGAGGAAGATACTTTTAAATCGGTACCAATCATACTTTTTTGTTAAAAGTTTAAAACTTACTTTGTTAATAACTAGTAAAATATAATAATAACATAAAAATAACTGTAACACTCACAAATAAGTTATTTCCATCAATCATAATATAAAGTAATTAAGCACTTATTACCGCAATATATTTTATTACACTCGGCCTTTTCGACCCTTTTTAACTTTGCAAAAACTCATTGAAAACAGGCATATTTATGAGAAAAAACCACCAGGTGCCCGACTCTCATTGTTCCTGAGAGAGATTAATAAATCTCTGAAGAGAATGTTTATCTGCGACCGATCTCGCGGTATCCGAGGCTGAGGCCAGGTTATTGCAAGCCCATTCAGATGCCACGGTTGAACCAAACAGCTCCTTTGTTAGGCACAAGGTGTCGCGCAAAGAAAAAGGGGCCTATCGTCGATCTGCCTTATCAGATCCAGTTCTGTACCGTCTCAATAGCCGTGTTTTGAATATGGTAGATCTAATTCCCTTGGTCACAATAACGGATATTTGGTATTGCAAGATTTATTTGTAGGATAAATTCTGTTATGACCTCGAATATAGAGGTCTATAAAGGGGATTTTATTTTATGTTTTTATGGAATAGTGAAGTTTTAAAATAACTTGTGTTCGTTTCAACGTTCAAAATCGACCCGATCGAAAAGTTTGAATGTTATTGTGATTCTTTTGTCAATATTTCATAGGTATACTGTAATTTCTAATATATATTTTTTCAAATTGGACCTTTAATTCCATAGAAAAGCACAGATAGATAAACAAACAAATTCTTCATTTTTATATATTACTCGTAGTATAAAATTCATAGGTTATCTAACATCACGCTGCAGCGTTTAGAATTGAAGTAATTATACATACATAAATATGCTATGAGAGCAAAGCTGCGGGCCATAGTAGGTCAATAAAAAGCTTTTTGTAGTCCCTGTACATAATATAATCTTAACGATACCATACACACAATATGCTTAAAAGTTGGTAAAAAGTTTTCTCTTAACGTATAACTATAGATTTGAAAATTGTTTTGGCTTTGATCTTTGCAGTATGTACGATTTTTGTATTAGTTCAATAACGAGTTTCAATATCCATACATATAATAAAATTCTAACTAAGCCGAATCTGTACATTAAATATTTTTTTGGAAAATCTTATTGAAATAGACATTATTATCGATACAGAGGCCGAATCTATAGTTTTTAGAATTTTTGTCTAATTGTCTGTCTGTTACCGCATCACGTGAAAACCACTGGAGGGATTTTGATGAAATTTGGTATCATGATAGCTGGTTATCCAGCTCAACATATAGGATACTTTTTACTGAGAAATCTATACTAAACGTTAAAACATATGTAGAGACGAACTCGAGCGGAGCAAGGGCGAGTCGCTAGTTGTATTTATATGTGTCGATAGAAACCGTAGTTTTGTGCTGCTATCTTTTTCATACTCACTACAATATCAAATAATGTTGCTAGTATTTATCTGTGAAGCTGAGCAGTTTGTGCTCCATTTAAAGGTGCTCCCGTATAAATAAGGTACAAAAATAAGGATTTAGTATTTGTGGACTAAATACGAATGCGGGTAAAGCTGCAGGCATAGTAGTATGTATACTAATATATAAACACGTTTTTTTTGTTTATAGAAATGTTTATTTAAACTCAAAAAACGTCAAATGAAAAAAAAATCTTATTGAATCTTATAGCTTATAATAAATATTTCATTGAAGATGTGAGCTAACTACATAAATTAACGCAATGAACCTTAAGATCGAACTAATTATATATAAACAAACTATGTGAATGAGGCTTCTGTATACCTAGATAAAATAATATATAACCTCCTCCATTTTGAAAGTCGGTTAATAATTCAAAGTTACAGTATTTAAATAAAAGCTACAAGACTAAATATATAATATAGCTAGAGTAGCCGAAAACTTCTTAATATGATCCCATTATAAAAGTACTTCATATTGTAAGAGCTTTTTACTCTCACAATTATTAATTATCTATAAATAAACCAGATAGATATTTTTAATATTCAAATTAAAAAAAACTTTATATTAAAAAAAATATTCAAATAAAAAAAAAACATTACAACAAATTTTATGTTTTCCATAGAACCAGAAAAGTGAAAACATTCCTTTTTTTTATTTGCTAAACACATTTTCTCGTTTACTTCAGTATGACATAATATTAATTTTCTAACCTGTATTTTTGAACTTATTCAGTATGTTGCTTTTTTACACATACCTTATATTGAATAATCGACAATTAATATCCCCAGAAGAATGTTAAATATTTAAAATCACTTCTATTAGTATTTACAAAACATTTGTCACCATTCCTCATAGCTGGCAACATAGCTATCTCAAGTTTCCGAGCTGGCCACGATACCATCTAAATATTTACTTTTTATTTATTGACATCTCTAATGTACCGTTCGTGGCCATTCATTATGTTGGAGTCAGGTGAGATATGAAGAGCTCTGATACCACCTTATTGTTTGCGTTTTAGTAATGGATTATTGATAATGTATGAGGATTGTGGGTGTTCGTAATCTAGCTGAGTTAAATCTTCGAAGCACGTTACAACAGATACAATGTATATTTAAATTGTAATTGTATCTTACCTAGAAATACGCAATGTTGTGAGTTAAAAATATATTTTCACGTGTGATATTGAAAATGTAACGCGGTCTAAGTGTATTGTGAATATTTTTTGATATTTAATATTTATGTACATACTAGCGACTGATTTTCGCTTCGCTCGGGTTCGTCCCTACTTACGTTTTAACGTTTAGTATAGATTTCTCAGAGATGATATATTTTCCCGCAGTAAAAAATATTTCAGCTGACCCGAATAACCAGCTATCATCATACCAAATTTCATCAAAATCCCTCCAGTGGTTTTTCCGTGATGCGGTCACAGACAGACAGACGCACAAAAATTCTAAAAACCATAGATTCGGCCTCTGTGTCGATAATAATGTCTATTTATATTATTTATAAATTTTTCCGAAAAATATTTAATGTACAGATTCGACTCGGTTAGAATTTTATTAGATGTACCTATAGAATATTTTGAGATTTTTTTCTCCGACTGTAGGTTTTGTCGAATATTATATTATATCATAACTGTATGGAATTAAACGTAATTCTTACATTGTACATCTAATAGTCTAAACTTAAAAGATGGCTAAGCTTCACTTAATTCGGTTGAGTAAAGAAGATACAGCTTGAGCTCGACGTTCATTGCGCTTGCATTGCATTGTACAATATCTTATAGGAGTTCGTTTGTGAGTGTACATCTATGTTCAAAAGAATATTTGAATGATAAAATATTGATATTATAAGATTTTGTTATACATTAGCACAATTATTTCCAAGAGATAAAATGTTCCCTTTGCAGTATGTGATTTGGTTATAGTATAGCTTAGGAACTAATATAAAATTACTTAAATACGAGACATGTAGCTGCAATACGTTTTCTGTGGGCTTAACTACAGGATTTTCAAATATTCTGAAACCATTTGGTCTTCTACCTCATGAACTATTATTATAAATCGGTAAGTACATCATTCTGTTAAGAAAAGCCAAATCTCATAAAAGCAGTACAATAGTACAAAGCTATTTACTGTATCTACCATTACACTTCCAAGCATTTTCTAAGATAGAGCAGGTGAATTTATTATAAGCTTAATAAAGCTTATTAAATCCTGTGCAATTTATTTCATAAAAATATCCTTGCATTTCATGAAATTATAGCGCATAGAAAACACTAGACCAGAAAATCTAGGCCAATAGTGGTGGTTGATGAATTGTGTTGAACATTGAAATTTCCCTCCAGTAATTATTGAAACAATGAACTTAAATCTGGTGAAGCTAACGAGCGGTCGCTATCCTCAGCTCTCAACAGCTAAGTAAATAGATATGAGAAGTGGCATCAGTCGTATTCGAAATACTCAGTATCAATTCAAACATAAATAAATTAGTTGTTTATTGTTAAGTATACAATAGATTGTGTTATTTTATATAAAAAAAAAATATATGATGCCATTGAATAAGGTTTGCTTTTCTCTTCAATGATTATAGTACTTCTATACAAGCCTTTAATCTATTATGTCGTCTTTCCAAGCCTACGACCTACTTCATAGAATAGCTATTCATTAAACTCCATTCAACTCATACTGCACTCATTAGTTAATTTTTTAATTAATAAGCAGCAATTGGTGAAGGAATAAGAGAAAATAAACAGGATTCATAAACGGAGGTTTCCCCGAACTGGCCCTTTGATGTTCGCGTTTATAGCAAGAATAGCGAAGTGTTTATATTTCATTTTATAGAAATTTATGTGCCAACCAAGATGGAGTTACGTAAATAAATGTCAAAGACAGGAATAATATACGCTTGACCGATCGCTTTGCATCGATGAAAGGAGTTCCTTCGGTATAAATCATATTTAAAGTATGAAAGGATTTCTAATATAACAAATGTTGGATAATTTCAGTACATTGAAAAGTACGTACTCTTTAAAACACGATTGTTTAGATATTTGCTCACTATAGGTATATTTAAAGAAATACATTGATTGATACATGAAAAATAACGATTATTCTGTTAATCATACTGCTTATAGATCTGGAGATCTCAAGTTCAATTACTTACTGTTAGAGATAACTGTCTAGTGTCCACTATTGATCAAGAAGTAAGAAACTTGCACAATGCATATGTATAGTCTCAGATTTTGTCTAAATTTATTTTGATAAATTATTAGCTAAACATCTACTAAATACTTGTAATGACTCTATTATCAGATCTTCTAAGTTGATTTTAACCTACTACTATATTATTTATTCCTATTAATATTATCCCATCAAAAACATAAATGTGAGAATGGAAGCCAAGTTCAATAGTCAGAATAAGCGTGGTTGTCAACTTTACCGACAAAAGAATTGAGATCTAAATGGGTGCCAAGTTCTGTAGATAATCCTGTTTTTTTTTCTTAAGAATATACAACATTCTAAAATAAATTTAAAAGACATTTTTTTTTCTGCTACAAAAGTGTCTACTATTTAAAAATAGAACTTCTTAAATTTGAACAGTCAAATTATATACACAGATTAGATAACTTAGGATAAATTGAAGTTCAAGATTTAACTTCACTCACGCCAGAACGGCTAAACGGATCTGAATAAAATTTGGCACAGAGATAGATAATAATCTAGAATAGTACATAAGTTTTTTTTATGAGGCAAAAATGTATGGTTCCCATGGTATATTCATACTAATCATTAAAACGTATCTATCTCGCTAGTTAAAATATATATTTTAATGAATGACATAAATAGTTCGCAATAATAATGTTATATACTCCTAAATCTATTCGTTTATATCCTATTATTGTACCTTTGTGAATTATCACTTTTATTGTTAAATATCTTTTTGTACCCCATTCTATACAAATAAGTTAATAAATAAATAAATACTCCTAATTGTCTTGTCGATTTTATACTTTGTAAGTATTTGAAATCAGGATGTCAATAGAAGGTAATACTCTATCGACGAAGCTGGAATGGAACTCTTTAGTACTATTATATTAAATGATTAATTTCGGGCTGTACACAATTTGTTTTGATGAGTCCATTACATTTGGCTAAAATATCTATATCATATGATGAAATTCTAACTGAGTCGAACCTGTACATTAAATATTTATTGGAAAATCTTATTGAAATAGTCATTATTATCTATAGTTTTTAGAATTTCAGTTTGTCTGTCTGTTTGTCTGTCAGTTAGATTTTGATGAAATTTGATATGATGATAGCTGGTTATCTGAGTCAACATACAGGATACTTTTAACTGCGGGAAAATATCTCATCTATGAGAAATCTACGCTAAATGTTAAAACATAACTGGGGACAAACCCGAGCGGAGCGATGGTGAGTCGCTAGTGAGTTTATATTTTTTTAAAGCAATAATTGATCTGTTTATTTTATATTCAGATAATGATTAATGTTACCACTAAAATATTCATAAAAAATGTGTTTGTACCCGATAACCTCTGAATGTGCTAAATCGATTCTAACGTATTTAGTACTTTCACGGGTGGGTCATCGGAAGTAAGATTTGGTTGAAAGTGGCATATTTATTTGTTTACAGACAGGAAAAGTTCATGTGGATTAGGGTATATATATATAAGGTTTTTATCATAATTACCAAAACAAACCTAGAATACCAAATATCTTTGATACATAATAATATTGAACTAATGTTGTTAAAGTTTATAGGATCATCTACAGATATTTTCCTTTCAACCAAGCTTTACATTTTAATTGATTCTAGACTTTAATGAAATTTCCAATTTTATGTAAATTGACATTCCAATTTTAAAATCAGTCCAGATGCTCTCTTGGATAATTTACACCTGTATCGAGCCTTACATCTTTTCGCCTCTCCGGTATTACTTATCAAAAATTTCATAATTCAGTTTGAAGGTATTCATATTATTATGATAATTAGGTAATAATAATTGCTATTTTTAATTGATCATGAAGATTGTATTACCTATACATACAAATAAATAAAATTGAAGTGTCTGTTTTTAATGTCCAAATAACAGATCTTTACTAAATGCATATGAAAGTATATACCTACCTGTAGGTACTTATAAGAAAAAAACAATTTTAAAATTTTTGTCTGATTGTTCGTTCCGACTAACCCCAAAAATGGCAGGACCGATTTTGACGGGACTTTCATTAGCTACAAATCTTACTTACTTTTATTTCAGAAAACAATCAGGGTTCTGCGGAAAAAAATTAAAATCCTTGAAATTCTGAAGAAAATACGTGTACCCAGGGACGCACCCGAGCGAAGCGAGGGTAAGTCGCTAGTTTGTAAATAAAAACACATTTTGACAACTCTCCATCCGTCTATATAAATATAATAAAATTCTAACTAAGTCAAATCTGTACATTAAATATTTTTGGAAAATTTTATTGAAATAATCATTATTATCGATACAGAGGCCGAATCTGCGGTTTTTAGAATGCTTGTCTGTCTATTTGTTTGTCTGTCTGTCTATCTGTGACTGCATCACGAGAAAGATTTTGATGAAATTTGGTATGATGATAGATAGTTATCCGGGTCAACGTATAGGATACTTTTTACTGCAGGAAGATATCTCATCTTTGAAAAATCTATAATGAACGTTAAAACGTATCCCGAGCGGAGCGAGAGTGAGTCACTAGTATCCATTAAAATTGCACTAAAATTTCTTCAAAGTATTTAAATTATCAAACCAAATATACTCCCACCTATATTGAAATGTTGATGATGAAAATGAAATCCCACATATTTGAAATGTTGGTATAATACAAAACATACATAATTAATTTCAGTTTTAAATCTATTAGGTATCACATGTATTTCTATTTTAGAACTCGAGTTAAGTACTAAACTATTCAGTAGAGAGGATGTTAATTAAGCTCTGAAAGCATTAGTAAAAAGTCAGGCCTTTGAATGAGCGTTGCATAGCCAAGTCTTCGTCTGTTTAAAATTGATGAAGCACGTTTGAAAAAGGATCTGTAACTAATATGAATTTCTTTGCTTTGTTAATTATTTTTATCTAGTTTTCGCGTGCGACTTTACTCGTGTGTTATCTCGATTAAATACATTTACTGTAAATATGTTAATTTTACCTGAATCTCTGTCCAGAATTCAACAATGAGTATCCCATCAAAGTAAAGCCAAGTTTTTTCTAATTTATATACTTATCTATGAGTTTTGGGAATAAATTTTGATCACTTATCTTCTTCTTCTAGCCTTTTCCCATCTTTATTTGGGGTCGACTCTCCTCATCATTCTTCTCCAAAGATGTCTTTCCTGGGTCGTCCTACGGTCAACATTGTTGTGATCACTTATAAACATACATTTTTATTATATTCATATATGTAAAAAGTATCATACATTTTAACCTATCCCCAAAACCTTTATCCACAAGTGAAAGTTTCACTAAAATTGAAACAGCCTCTTCTTTTATATCTTGATTAGTAATTGTATTCTCTTTTAAGTCATTGTATTATTTCTTAGTTTTCAAGAAATTGTTTATTTGCATTTTTCCACGTACATAGTTATAAGACTATGGTTTGTCTTGATTCTTTATACAAAGATAGTCTAAATATTTGAGAATATCATTAAGCATTTTTTATTGTGGGCTATTCACATTTTTAGCAATCCTAAAACATTCGTTTGCAATGCGAGTACGTATCACTAGGATAAAACACGATTTTACTTAGCACAAAAGAACAATGTTACTCATAATAGTAAGAAACCAGGTATCAACAAGAACATTTTAGCGTCCATAAACTGAACTATCAGAGTGAGATATAGGTGGAGTGCTTTTTCCACGATTTATGTGTATGCAAGGTATTGGTAGAAGGTCTTTGCCGTAGTGATTTATAATGTGAACTGGTAAGAGGTCCCGCCATCCCGTTTAATATCCTTGATTTATGGTAGATGCGATGCGAATAAGTGCTAGTTACTGTGATGACGACGTTTCAATCATACGCTTTGTTTGGATTAATACTCATATATGTAAAGAATTATTTTACAGCATCTGCCTCCGGCCTCGTGTGAGAGTCTTTTTTCATTTAGGAAGCAAGTCATTGCTTCTAAAATTGCCAGTTAATAGAGGATCGTAATACGTACGATGACCTTAAACTGCATTTTCGATACATCTCAATGATTAAATGGAATTAAGAGTTTTAAGACACTACTGATATTTACTAAGTTTTTTTTAATTAGTCTATAGTTTATATATTTATCGTAATATTTGGAAAACATAATTATTGTAGTTAGAACAAAAATTTGGATTTTAAACTTAACAATTAATAAAACAACAGACCATTCTAATATATAATATTATAAAATAAAAATATAATTAAAGATCACACAACCTGGTGAGAATGTAGGTTCAGGGTACATTGTGTTTCGTCCCCCGGGCATTCTAGACGGTAGAAATGAGAAATGACTGTAATCCGCTTGTGGCAAGCCTTAAGCGAAGAGTTAGCTCCTACATGCTATAACTTTCATATTTATTACGGCCATGCTATAAATATGAACCATATTAAATGGAACTAGTATTTTTAACCTTTCATATGAGAGAAGATGCTGTGGCGAATTATTATAATAATATTACGATATATTTTACTCCAGGTTAGTGCTTTTCTTGGTTAGTTGGTGGTTGTAGAAGCAAAAAAAAACTTGTAATGAGTAATCCTAAGATATATTGTACTGAGATAATATTTTAAGATCCAAAAATATAACAAGCTAAAAATTCTACATTATAAGGGATATACAGAATGTAATATAGTACAAGCCAAGTCTGTAGATTTTTGTCTACCTGTCTGTTAATTCATCGTTCATTGTTTGAGAATGGCTGAACAGCTTTCTGGGACTCATAACTTTTTCTATCATAACAATCGGTCGAGTATATTTAAAAATATAACTTTAGTGTCCTGTTCTACGTGTTCTTATACAAAATGAGGAGGTCAAATTTTATTACATTTACTAGAGACCGGGTGCATCCCTGAGGGCCTAACAGTAGCCTAAGACCAAAGTGCTATTTCAGGTCATAGACTGTCTGTGTACAAATTTTCATCCCAATTCGTCTAGCTGTTTTAACGTGAAGGAGTAAAAAACAAACATACATACACACATACAAACTTTCATTTATAATAGGTAATAGTTTACATTGAAGAAGGTCATTGAATACTAAAACATAATTGGTTATTATTAAATAACAATATTAGTGTGTCACTAATATATAACTTACCTAATTATTGAATCGAGATTATCTTCAAGCAATATTACTAGTAAGCTAATGGTGGGGCATTCTGACAGTTTGTTGGGAAGGGCAGTGATTAATTCCATCTTTCGTTATTCCAATCGAGTTAATTTTACCCGGAACGTGGACTATAAATAAAACCCTCGCGACATTTGTCATTATGAAAGATTGCAATCTGATTTAATAGTTCTATTTGAATGTGAATGTAAATATAATATCTGTCTGTAGTAAAATTATATAAAATAGGAAAAATGCTGAAGTTTCTATGCTCTATGTTCTGTATTATTAAACAAATGTTGTACTACATATATATTATTTTTAAATAAAATATTCAGAGTATACAACCGTTAGCAGTTTTAAAGTCACAAGTGATCGCCGCGTGGTTAAAAGTCAACCATAATTCATTAAGTTATATATTTATTGTCTTGCGTATATTACAATATTAATCTATTCTCAATTTGACCACAGCCTTCAATAAACAAAAGAGTATATATGCGTGTGTGTGTCAAATATATGGTACTGTGTGTAATGTTTTTTTATTGATTTAATGTATTTTTATGCATAATTAAAAAAAAAATAGCATTACAACTATATTACAACTATATAATTACAACTATATAAACTATAAGTGTGGGAAATTTTACACTCCTCCGTCCGCGCAATTTTCGTTAAAAGGGGTAAAAAGATTTTGCTTCTCGTATTAATATATAGAAGATTCCGTTTATATTTATTGTAGAACGGTAATATAACTTTTTTATTAGATTACAAATACAGGTAAAAGAAACCCCAATTGCTAGGCACCGCCCAATGCTCATTATTTAAGCAGTCAGAAAGTAAAGCTTGAAAAGATAAGTCAATACCTCTCTCTCTACATTGTAAAGATTCTTACACTGTAAATGAGATGTAAGAAACACTATGATTGAAAATATTTCTCACACATAAGATTTTACAAAGTTAAATATTTTAATTTTGATTTTTTAAGTCACTGGTGTTAAGATTTTAAGTATTCAGACATGTCAAAATGCTATATATCTCCACAGAAGATGTATACACTTGCACAATATATAATTATGCATATATATAAGTGTAGCGTAAGGTATCCCGTTACCCTCATTTCGATTTATTTATCAATTAGCAGAACTCGCGGCTTCACTTGCGCCAAAACTACAAAAAAATCTCTAAAAAGGTAGGTTTCATATAAACTTTCATTCCATATTTTACCCCTTATGGGATTAATTTCTAAAAATGCTAAAACCCGTATTTATTTAATTGTATTGAAGAGCATTAATACCAAGTTCAAGTAATTCTGATCATAAATAATTTTTTGGGTTGTACTATAACGTGTTTTC
Source organism: Fabriciana adippe (assembly GCA_905404265.1). NCBI lineage: Eukaryota > Metazoa > Arthropoda > Insecta > Lepidoptera > Nymphalidae > Fabriciana > Fabriciana adippe. The sequence goes on from FR989993.1 coordinate 4,898,162, forward strand.
CCGTAGGAATGAGATAATCTCCCGCGGTAAAAAGTAGCCTATGTCACTCTCCAGCCCTCCAACTATCTCACACTGTTTTGACGTGGAAGAAAGATAAATAATAATAATAATAATAATAAAAAAAAAAAAAAAAAAAAATGTAAACATAATTGTATATCTATTGTCCGAATAAAAGGCTTTATTATAGGAAGAAAGATAAACAAGCAAACAAATAAACAAACAAACACACTTTCACATTTATAGCATTAGTATAGATATAGATGTAAAGTACCTATACTAGTTTGTTCGATTGTAAATGAAAAGAAGTGTAATGACGTAGAAAACCTACAAAAAATTGTCTTGAAGCAATTGAAAGCACCATAATATATACAGTAGTATAAGAAATTAACGTCAACATTTTACTGTAAAATTATTTATTGGAGCTAACTTTTTTACTTATCTACGCATAAGTACCTACATTTATATTAAATATTCAAGAAATAAAACTTTATATCAAATTGAAAACGGCTCCATATTTAGACGTAATCATTTTATCCTCGTCAATTCACTGCGGATACGTCCACGCATTATTGATTCGATTAAATATTTACATGTTGCCTTGAAAGTGTCGATTACTAACTCTATCATTACTTTAATGGACGCCTGACTGTTTTAAGAGTTTAATTTGATTTTTGTGGTTTTACCTCAGTTATTTGCTTAATAATAAATACACACAATTTGGTTATACCATGTTTTCTACTGAAATTACTAGTGTGTTTTGTTACATACTATGTCTATTTGTATTTCACAAACAAGGACATAAACTGTTTAAGAGGAGGTTTTAAATGTTTAACATTTTAATGCTATCCTATGTTTTAAGTTCGAAATATATACATTATGAGGTGAAACATGTAAATAATGTATACTTCATAATTTTATAAAACTGTGGAAGTACGTTAAAACGTGTTAATGTGATTTTTTCTATGGAGAAAGTTAGGGATTGAAAAATATTATATAATACTATTTTAGCGCGGGAAAACACTTTTTTTTTATGTAGTTTCATTTATTCAAAGTTATATTACCTCCGAATAACAAAGGCTCAACTTAATATTTGTTTTGTCCCCAATATGTTTAAATGACTTCTTTGCTTTATTTCGTAATTTTAAATAAAAATTGTGAAATTACTTAAAAAAAGTCCTAGATATATAATTAATCTACGGTAGATGAGTACGGAATGTCTACCTAAATACGGAAGATCTACCCATCTACCGTAGATTATATAAATAAAAGATTGAATCTTCATTCGTGGTTATAGAGGAACGGATATTTATAAAGCTTAGTTTTAGATCTTTAGTAAATCTATATCAGTAAGGATAAATTAATTATTAAAAATATATCTATCTCGTCCTAATGTGATTCAACGATTTTTTTCATAATTAAAAAAAAATTGAAATTCATGAGGATTTATTTAACTTTGAAACACTTTTCAAATTTAAATTCATTAATAGCTATATGGGAGTAAAAAATAATAGTCACTTGCTTATTTTTTAATTAAAAATTAGATTTTCTGAAATAGCCGTCGCCGTAATCCGTATTTCATAAAAGATGGAAATTTTAGTGGCGCCATATTGTGAAGAAAGGCGTTCATTTCGGCAATATTTTGCATCCCTACGTAGATATATTTTTAGTATAATTTGACCCACTTTTTATACTTTTTATGACTTCAGTTTCAATTTCGAGCACCTTGAGCTCTAATAAAATTAAGCAAATAAATAGTATTTATAACACAATGATTCAATATAATTATTAACTTTAAACAATTTTTTGTATGTGTTTGTATGTTCGTTACTCCTTCACAGTAAAATATTAAAATAAATAAATAAATATGTTGGGACATTAACACACAGCACCATCTAGTTCCATGGTAAGCTACGAAGCTTGTGTTATGGATACCAGATAGTTGATACACTACATGTACATATTATCTTTAAATACATACATATTATAAATATAAACACCCATGACTGGAGTACAAACGTTCGTGCTCATCACACAAATGAATACCTCCAGCGGGACTCGAACCCGCGACCGCTGGCACAGCAAGTAGGGTGACTACAAACTGAGCCAATCGTGTCGTCAAATACGAACGGATTGATTTGGATATTTAGTATATATACATACATATAGATTATTACCCGAAGTAACAGGCTATTGTTAGTCACCTAGTGATGTAAGTTACTAGATTTAATATAATTTGCTATAGTTTGTAAACATTGATAACATTTAGGTTGCTACATGCCTTTAAATTCAAAACACGATAGCGCATCAGAAACTCAATCACTTAGTAGGTCATATCGGTTCTCTCGGGCGAGTAAATTAACATATTTTCTGTTATCGAGAAATAGCCCGGCCTGGGTTTATCAAGGATGTTTTAACGAAAAATATACTACAAGGGTAAGCTTTGCTCCCTTTTACATTTTGAATAAATGCAGCTCCGCCCACGGAACACAAGATTACTCTGTGTTTGTATATAAATCTTAGTAGACAATAACGTATCTTCATTATGAGAATTACATCCTAACTTTCTCGTGAATGTCTTTACTTAACTTTATCTGTACTTTAACTGAAAACGACTTAACATATATGTATATAGAAACTACTGTTTGTTCACGAGTTCGCCTGAATATCGTATTTATGTGTAAACTAGCCACTTACCCTCGAAATAGCGAAAAAAAAAAACATATCTATCCCACAGGAACCGTACATTTTTCCGGGTAAAAAATAACCTATCAGCTATTCCAGACTATAATCTATCTCTGTGCCAAACTTCATTCAGATCCATTCAGTCGTTCCGGCGTGAAACAAACATCTATCCATTACACAACCGTTCACATTTATAATATTAGTATGGATATGGATACGCCACGCCTAAGGGTATAAGGAATTATCCATAGCGTTATGATAATGTAAAAAAAATATCACAAATAAATAAACTGTTATAACTTAGATATTACATATATGTATATAGATGTTAATATATTGTAATGATGTCTTAAATTTTCAAATAACTTTAATTCAATTATTCATTTCGTTCTTAGTTAAGTAATTACTTTATTTAAAACTAACCACTCCTTGCTTCGCTTAGATGGATTCTAAAATACTTTGCTTACAGGATTCTAACATCTCACGAGGAACTCATAATCTATACTATTATTATAAAGAGGTAAAGTTTGTGAGGTTGTAGGGGGTAATCTCTGGATCTACTAAACCGATTTAGATGAAATTTGGTAAGAAGATAGATTGAGACCCACGTAAGGACATAAAATACTTTTTATCCCGGAAATCATCTCTTAAGGGGGTGAAAATGGGGATGAAATTTTGTATGGGGAATCGACCTAGGGACGAACTCGAGTGAAGCGAGGGTGAGTCACTAGTGTAATAGTAAAACCATGGCAGAACATACTAATTAAACTGTATCGTTATTTGGCTCTCAGGTTATACTCTACTCGAAAATCTCATGTCAACGCAACTCTGTACTTCACTGCTGAGTAAAAGTCCTTGTTTTCAACTGACAGACACATTTTCACTTTTTTTTTTTTTTAATTTAATATTAGAAAATATGAAGTTATAATCAAGGAAAAAGTAAATTAACATTTTCAATGAAATTTTAATAACTTACATTCGCTCTCTTTCAGCTACTTGATCTGGTGGGAAAGGTGTGTTTTTTATGTGATTACGGATCAGGAACTTTCAAAGTCCGACCCAGATAACTGCTTGCAATTAAGTGCAACTTTAATTGATTTTTTATAAGTTTATTGGAAAGTTAGCAGTTTTAAACTCTCTTAGTATACCTACGTTATTTTATGATTAAGCCAGATTTTTTATCGCGCCTACTTTAGGAGACCTTGGCAGTGTTCGTGGGTTTTTAATAAATCATAATATTTTCCATTATGTCTCCTTTTATATTTTATATATAATTCTTTTTATAGATTTATAATTATTTCATTATATAATTTGTTATTAGATATTCTGAATTGGTTTCTAATAATAATTTTACTTCGCTTAGGTCTTATTAATCCATGGGCATTGGGCGTATTTTGAAGCCCGCGCATTTTTTTCAGGAACGAACTTGTTACTGCTAAATTGTTAAATTGTTACTGCTAATAAGAAACGTTACCAATTATAACTAAGTACGTAACAAGAGCCTAGGCTTATTTTGTATTATTATTATAAATGTTTTTTTCTATGTTATATGACTAGTCATATAACATAGAAAAAAAACATTTATAATAAACTGGCGACTTACCCTCGACTCGTTCGGGAGCGTCCCTAGGGATATTTTGTCATACATTTTATTGCTTTATTTCAAACTGTTTAGGCAGCGCACGCCAATGTAACAACTCAACTGCCATTTTTCTTCCGAATTCAATTAAAGTTATTTGATTTTTGACAGCAAGCCCATTTTTATCAAAATAAAAAAAAAACATATAACACTCGATGGTAATATAACTTCTTATTAGTTAAAGAATTTTCAAAATCATAAATTATCATCATCAAACAACATTATCTCTTTATAATACGAGTATAATGTAGATTATTTGTTTTAGGATTACAAGTGCACGTAAAGACAGACATTACCAGACTTTATGTTTCATAGTATGTATTAGACAGTAAGTATTTGTGAACATTTGTTTTTCATAATTATGAGGGCCGCATTTCTATGTCCGCTTATAATATAAACGATAACCGCAGCATAGATATAATAATTTAACAATATATTATATTATAAGCTGTAGATATAGGATATATAAATAAATATGTTGGGACATTAATACATAGCACCATCTAGTTCTACGAGGCCTGTGTTATAGATACCAGATAGTTGATACACTACACATATATAACTTTAAATACATACATATTATAAATATAAACACCCATGACTGGAGTACAAACATTCATGCTCATCACACAAATGAATGCCCCTATCGGGACTCGAACCCGCGAACGCGCAGCGAGTAGGGTCATTGCAAATTCAGCCAAACGTGTAGTCAAAATAAAGCTACATATGATTCAATATACAGAACAGTTAAAAGCTTTACCCACAATACTAAAATAAAATTGTCATGAAATATCCACTATTTCTATAATTCGGTTGCGGCGGTGCAATTATACAGTTTTATTCATTCGAAAATCTCATTTACGATGATTGCATCAATTGTCTGGAATGCGGGTGATGACAGCTTGTTGATCCGATATAAATTGTATAACATTTTGGAAATATTACTAGCTGTTAATTTATCTATTGTGCTTAATATGAGGAATCAAACGAAATTGTAGTCCCCTTCTTATACTACGAATGTTATTGGAAGGGTTTTATGGAAGACAAATGTTAGTTTTATGTAATAATTTATTATTAATCGGAATTCTATTATAAATGTGAAAGTTTTTATTTATTTGTGTGTATGTGTGCGAGCATACGTACGTGCGTGCGTACGCTCGTGTGTGTGTGTGTGCGTGCGTGCGTGTGCGTGTGCGTGCGTGCGTGTGCGTGCGTGCATGTGCGTGTGCGTGTGTGTGTGAGAAAGAGAGTTAAAACGGCTAGATGGAACAGTTATGATATAACGGTTATGATATAACAAATAGCTTCTATAGACACTCCAAGGACTCTAAGTCGCTACTAGTATTATATAATGTTTTTCTTGGTTTGTCTTTTTTGTATTATGAGAATGCGTAATAGGAGACACGTGAATTTTATATAGACTTAGACTTAGAATGATATTATAGGTTACTAGCTTTTGTTCCAATATACCTAATCAAGTGGTTACGACGTGGAGATAGAAATCGTCATACTATTTTATTGCAAAGAATTCCGTAGACTCACTAGTAATAAAATCTGTAGTGTAGCTGTAGTTTTCATCAAAATAAACCATTTTTGTAGTTTATTGTTTTTTTTAGAAATTACTTTTTTATAGTACCTTTTTATAACTGACCCGCTCCAACTTTCCAACATAATTTCTCTACGCTACTGCCCGAGTAGCGTAATCCGGCCATCTTTTTTCTCACAAATTTTGTATTTATTTTCAGAAAAGGACAACAATTAAGCAAAAATGTTCAGTACCTCTTCTTAGAGATTTTGTATAAATCATTTCAACCTTATTTAATTGCTAAACCAATAGCCAGATTTTTTATAGAAACAAGTACATTGTAGATATTATAAAATCCAATTCAATTGTACGGCTAGAATTATAAAAAACTACTTATAATGCAAACAAACACTAAGAAGGGACCAACTACTCTTGAAACGCCTAATGAGATGCAACAGAATAAGGCTCTCAAAGTAATGGGACGTAGAGCAAAGCACTATAAATATGATCAAACAAAACGTGCAATGGAGGAAGTACGCTGCATAGATAAACGACCGACTTGCGTTCATAAACATGAAGTCAGAGTTCCCAAGGCATGAAATTGACTCCAACTTTAGCTTATTTAAACATCGTTTCACCTGATAATTGGCTAGATTTACCAAAGTGAATACCAAACCTACGGGCAGATATAACTTTAAACTCTACGTTTTTACTATGCATTATATGAAACCATGTACTTAAAAGTTCTATTTGAAAATTATCATCTTTAAAATAATATAATAAATTATTAAATAACATATTAAATAATTATAAATAAATAATATATAATAAAATAATAATAATAATTATAAATTATTGATATTTTACATAAATTCGGCTTGTATATCGTTAAGAAATAATCTAGATTGATTTTATTATTGAAGGCTACCTAAGTCCCTAGAAGCAGTTCAACAGATTTACTAATTAATGATTATGAACATGAGGGTTTAAACAAGCAAAAATATTACCTTTTTTTAATAGCATAGATTGAGATAGCATAAGTTTATAGTAATATAATGTTCAAATATCGATATGCTTTTACAATTTATCCTTATATTAGTGAAGATTTCAAAGTTATTTTTGTATCGTTTTCTAAATTACAAGGTAAAACAATCATATAGTCCGCACAATAAGCGACATTTCCAAGGGTTGTTTAGTCTGTTGGTACGCTATGCGTGTTTAAAGTACTTGAGACTGAATATGCCCCCATTGTATTCGGTTAACACGCATGACACATCTTACACGACGTGCAGGAGTAATACCAGAAGAGATAAAGCTCTAACAGATAGCTGTAATTTCTTCAGAGAGTCCCAAGCAAAGCTGTTTATGTTTTAGTTAATACTGCATTGTACAATAGAATTAAAATAAAAGTTCATTTTTACAAAATAACATTATATATGTATATGCAAAAAAGCTATTTTTTTAATAATATAAAATTTAAATAAAAATGATATTTTCAATAAATAAATTGGATATTAAAATTTTCTTTCTTTTAATTTCCTGTATTTACGTATATCATTTGTTTTCTATTATACGTTTCGTACGTCCATCATTACGTTAATTATAAAAATCTATTTTTAATTTTATTAAGTAGGTACTATGAATGAAAATGTAGTACTTACTCATACGTAGAATAATTACTTAAATATTTTGCAAATAAATTAATACCTACATATGTATTACATATATATTTTTTTAAAACGAGCTGTTATATTATAATTCATATAAATTGGGTAATGTATTAAACGGGTTTGATTAAACTTTAAGTTTATTTTTTAGGTATTTATTCGTATTCTTCTCAGCAAATCTTTTCATTTGATATCCATATCATTGGAGTGCGTAAAAAACAGTTCGCCGTCGTTGGAAGTCCGCCATGTTGATTTTATAATGACGTCACTTATTTAACAATGCATTGTCATCTAAACTAAACATATATGCAAGGTTTAAGCTTAATCGGTCAAGTATATCTGCTTAAAATTCAGTTGGAAGATTTGACCCTAACAAACATTCATACAAACATTGCAAGTTAAATAAAAGCTTGTAAGAAACATACAAATTAATAATAAAATACATTTATATTTACAATCTAGAACTTTTGCGAACAAAAAAAGCATCGCAAGTAAAATTAATGTACATTATTTATATTCAAACGCAATACAATGTCGATATGATAAGGGTGGGCTTTTAAATTGGCAAATCTTAAAGGATAATCTGCAATCCTTAATAAGGCGCTGCCTGCAATCCTCTATCGCGTGTGGTTCCTTCATGAGCAGCCGCCACCCACATTTTATTACCAGTTATATTTTACACTGCGTATGTTCACCTGCTACTCAGTTAAGTACAGATAATCCAAAAGTGTTTTTACTATCTATTTGTCATGAATATTTTTGATATAAATAAAATTAAAGCGTCTGTACACTAAGCAATTTCTTATTACACTTAACATAATTATTTCCATCAATTTTAAAGTCATACTAGTGACTTAACCTTGCTTTGCTCGAGTGTGTTATATTCCAGGTCATCGCTTATTTGTGTACTAAATTTCATTCAAACCATTCAGGAATGAATGAATGAAGGAGTAATACACATATAAAAACGTTCACAAATATAATAGCAGTCTCATTTATTATTTATTTGGCAAATTCTTAGGTTACAAAATTACTACTTACCCGAAATCTTAAACTTAAAAGTTGAAACTGTGTAAATAAGCCAGAAGGAAGGCTTAAGAGCTCGTACTAGGAAAACCCATATTACGCATTGCAACCTTCTTTTACACTTTCACAATATAAAGACTTACACTCTACAGTTTAACAAGTAAGACAAGTTGCTTGTAATCTATACTAATATTATAAAGAGTAACGATTTTTTGTTTGTTTGTACCGAATAAGCTCTGAAACTTCTGAACCTATTTAGATGAAATTTGATAAAAAGATAATTTGAGACCCTGGGAAGGATATAGAATAGTTTTATCCCGGAAATTATCCCTTATGGGGTGAAACTGGGGATGAAAGTTTATATAGGGACAAAGCCGAGCGAAGCGAGGGTGAGTCGCTAGTGTTAATGTAATACAACACTGCTTATAATTTGCAAAACATTTAGCCTAATTAGGCTAAATATAGTACTATTTTTTTCAACTGTCTGTTTGCACTCACTAAGTGTGTAATAGGTACAATTTCTTCAATAATTCAAACTTAATATTTTTATGTAAATCGTTAAAAAAAAGTATTATTTATATAAAAAAAGGTTCACGGAAGTAAATCTCAAATACTTAGGAAAATAAGAGGTTAACAGACAAAAAATGCAGACCTCGCTTGGCCAGTGCAAGCAATCTAAACAGGATGCGACGTATTCATACTGTCCATATGGTCTTTGCCGTCTATTAAAAAGGCACTTGTAACTACCAAAACTTAATAGTTAGTTTTCTTATTGGCCTGCTTTTGACCTTATATATGTAAAGATTTTTAGTATTAAGGAGAAATTCCACCACATATTAAATATAACCATTTTTTAATTGAAAATAACTATAGTTTGTCAATAGCTACTAAACGAAAAAAAAATTGTTAACAAACAGAGGAAAAACGTTACTCAACTCTTTGCCTATTTATATATAGATGTAATAGTCGAATATAATATGACTAGCGACTTACCCTCGCTTCGTATATAATTCCCTATGCATTTAATATAAAGCTGTTATTTTGACATTACAAACAGACACTTCGATTTTATTTATCTGTGTGGATTTATAGATAATAGTACAATAAATTAGAATTAGGCCTATGTAATATAAACAATTAATATATTTATATAACATGTAGGTAAGTTTGTATGATTACTGACATCATTTTCATAATGTGAGACTGGATATTTAGCAAGGTTTTAGCTTCCTTTTTTAATTCCCCGATATTTTGGTAAATTTAGCTGTTGTAAGCGTCATGATTACATCATATTATAAACTAGCTACTCACCCTCGCTCCGCTTAAGTTCGTCTCGTCTCGTTCGGTTCGTCTTTTTAGTATAAATTTCTCAGAGATAAGATATTTTCCCGCGGTAAAAAGTATCATATGTTGACCCGGATAACCAGCTATAACCGTCCCAAATTTTATTAAAAATGCCTCCAGTAGTTTTTCTGTGATGCGGTATTAGACAGACAGCTAGACAGACAGACAGACAGACAAAAATTCTAAATACTATAGATTCGGCCTCTGTATCGATAGTAATGTCTATTTCAATAAGATTATCCAAAAAATATTTTATGTACAGATTCGGCTTAGTTACAGTTTTATTATATGTATAGATAAATCTTTTAATTTACAAGAAAAATTCAATAACTAAATCTATACCTAAATATGTATTTATATAATAATGATAATTAATTAGATAACCATAACAAATGTAAGCTATTTTTTATTAGGTAGTTTTCAGAAATCCAAATAACCACTGGTATTCAAGACCGGGGCAAATCTACTAGCTATAATTTGCAAAATGAAATCTAAATCTAGTAAGCTTGAACTTCATATTATAAATGATTCAAGCACTATATATTGATAAATACGACTGATAAAGATAATTAAACATGAAAATTTTAATTTAATGTAAAAATTTTAAGGTTCCTCTATTCATTCCAAGACATTCTGATTAGAAAGATAAGAGCATCTAATATTTTGCCTATTTTAATTATTATTGCCTTAAGTATCCTAATGTAACATTTCTGTACACTAATAATACAAAAATGCAGAGATAGTCTTTTTTTTTATTTGAATGCTCTAAATTCTCGAACTACAATGAAACTTTATAGCTTTTTTGTGTATAATAGGCTGTTGAGAAAGGTTATAGGTTATTCTCTATAACAACTCATTTAAGCAATTTATTATATAAATAACTAGCGGTTCACACTCGCTTCGCTCGGGTTCGTCGCTAGGTACGTTTTAAATAGATGTAAATAGTTACTAGCCAGCGTTAGCCATATAATTTTTTTTCGTTAATTTTTCTGTTTTAATACTTATTATCATATTCTGAACTAAAAGAAATCCAAAAAATCAAATATCATAAAAATTAGTCCAGCCGTTCTTGAGTTAAAAATGGTGTAACTAACGCGACTTTGTTTTATATATATAGATTTATACCAAAAGAATCGCGGGGAAGAACTTGTTTAATATTTTTTCGTTTAGAAATTGCCAAACATCACAAAAGATCTTATTTTTATATTGTTTAACAAGCGAACAAAAAAGAAAAATAAAGTCACGTGGCGCTATCCGCATACTCGATTCATTAAAGGTACTTCTGAAATTATATAAAAGGTAATAAATGCTGACATTATGACGTCGGTAATAAAAATAACTGTATATCAATAATGGAAACACAAAGTTGGTATTATTTTTTTGTTACTTTTGTCATTTGTAAGTGTTTATTCTTTTGTTTCAACGTGATTTACAAAGTTAAAATAAACGATGGAAACCAGAATAATTTCCATTAAAGGATTTTTACTTGAGGTAAGTTAACTGTGAAAATGTATGGTAAATTTGAAAGCTTTTAAAGAAAATAGTTATACTTGACTCAATCAATATCAGATATAGAAATCAGTAACATGACATTCATGTTACTATATAAAGTTATATTATATGGAACTGAAAATCGTATAATAATGTCCTCCTGACCTGCTCAGGAGATATTATAGTGCACAAGTGTACGCGCAGACACAAGTGCACTCTCTATAGTCTCTTAAGTCCGATGGGACGTTATTTTGATACAACCGGTGAGACCTAAGACGCAGAATCGACGACTTTACGTGCTCTCCGAGGCAATGTGAATTTCTCGACAGAAATACTCAATGACTGAACTTGGACCGACCTGGGAATTGAACTCAGGTCCTCTGGATTTGCGGTCGTACACGATAGCCACTAGACCACCAAGGCAGTTCGTATAATAAAGTATGTTAGGATGCATATATCTTCTGAATAGAATATTATACTGTAAACCACGTCACAGTTAGTCGATTGTAGATTGTTTGACTAAGTTCGAAATGCATATAGCTTTATGTACATTACGGGTGTCAGATGTAATTCAGCGAGCGTAAATGTTAACAAATATGTACATGTACATTATACTCGTTTAAGACTACTTTCACTCGATGACTTTGCACGTTTTCATAAATTTAGAATACAGTAAAGAACTTTGTAAATTAAATTATCTTAAAGGATTTTTTGTGGATTTGTGTTGATTATTGGTTTCTTACATTTCGGGATCCAAAGAGACGGAAGGGTCTCCATGATAAAAATCAAATTATCCGTGAAAAAATCTGATGAGATAGTTTTATTCAAATATCTCAAAATAAGAAATAATAATGGTAAAGATCTCTCAAAAATTCAAAGTTTTCGGGTTGTCAAAATAACGGAATTAACCACCACCACCGCCACCATCGACATCAACTTCAAAACCTATTGCTAGTTAAAAATTAATACATAAACAAATATATACGTCAATAATAATAGTAATAATAATATATAAATATGTTGGGACATTAACACACAGCACCATCTAGTTTCATGGTAAGCTACGAGGCTTGTACTATGTAAACTAGATAGTTGATAAACTACACATAAATAACTTTAAATGCATACATATTATAAATATAAACACTCAATAAAAAAAACACTCATGACTGGAGTAAAACATTCGTGCTCATCACACAAATGAATGCCCCCAGCGGGACTCGAACCTGCACCGCTGGCACAGCATGTACGGTCACTACAAACTGAGCCAAACGTGTCGTCAAATAATATACATATTATATATATAGAAATTCATAGACATAATGCAATACTCGTAACAGTTGATACCATTTATATAAAATATATAAGGTATTGAAGAAGTAAATATTTAACACATGCTTGAAGATCAAACTACGTGGAATTCGAGTGAAAAAATTATGTTTCGGTCCCAAAAGGACAGGCGTCGTTTACGCGACCCAATTCAAGCGAAGGACTCAATTGAATTGAGCTAAGATAAAACGTGTATCGAATTGCTTGTGTTATAAGAATTTATTTTTGTAATTTCTATAATAAATAAACTATTAATCTTCCGTAATATTGTAGAAAATCACTTGTTACGAATTAATTTGGTCAAACAGAAGTTTGCAAAAGAAGTAGAGTTATGTTTGAATGTTTTTCGTTACAATTCGAAAATTGCGTGGACGTAGGAGTATGAAATTTCCCACACTTATAGTTTATATAGAGAAGGAGTGCATAATGCTAATTTTTTTTAAATTATGCATAAAAAATACATTAAATCAATAAAAAAACATTACACACACTACCATGTATTTGACACACACACACACACACACACACACACACACACACACACACACACACACACACACACACACACACACACACACACACACACGCATATATACTCTTTTGTTTATTGTTAAAGTCTGTGGTCAATTGAAAATAGATTAATATTGTAATATACGCAAGACAATAAATTAATGAATTATGGTTGATTTTCAACCACGCGGCGATTACTAGTACAAGGAATTAGTTAAATAAAATATCAGCCAGCCTTTTTGGATCAATGAGTGCAAAATTAAATCATAAACAATTTAAAAAAAAATAATTGACTTTAAAAAACTTAAAAAAAAATACTAAAAAGTAAAAAATAACACCGGCACACAAAAAAACAAAAGTGGTCTGTACTTTGGACAGGACCTACCTACACACATGTATTTCGACCCGCTGAATCCGAATTTCAAGTCTGTTTGGCCCGGTCACCCTCCAGTTTTGAGTGAAATGCAAAAAACCCAAAAAGAAAGGCAAAATTTTGAAGGCGGAATCAATGGTGCTCGTATAACATTATGAGTACCTAGATTGAATTTCGCTCTTGTAGGCCATTCTGTTTTGACATAGTGATTTTTCCTGTCTCTGCTATCCCACAAACATGGATAGCAGGGATATTTTGTGAATCGTAAAAGAAGCGTTGCAATTTTCAGGTCTCCACTAATTCTCCATTGATGTTCGGAATACTTTATTCTATCCAATACTATGTGTAAGTTTTCGTAGGTGTCTTTAAGTTTAGTCGAATGAGGTATTGGGGTCGGCGCTAATTCGTTCCCAATATGAAGTAATACAGCTTTGAGACTTCTAGTTGATGAATCTATAAAGAGTCTCCACTCATCGTCTTTATAGATATTAGGTTTCAATTTATCAACCAAGCCTTAAACATTGCAACATTATACCGTCGAGTTCTTATCGTCTTTTGTAAAATATTTCCGGAACTCTTCTTCTCTAGTACGATAAAAGGAGGACGTTATTAAAAGGAGGACGATACGATATTTTTTTTGGGTTTTTTGCATTTTACTCAACACTGGAGGGTGACTGGGTCAAACGGACTTGAAATTCGGATTCAATGGGTCGAAATACATGTCCGTAGGTAGGTCGGGTCCAAAGTACAGACCACTTTTGTTTTATTGTGTGCCGGTGTAATTGAACGCTGGTTTTCATTTACTATAGATACCTAATTAGATATTTTCGAGTCGGTGTAAAGTCGGTTAAAAATCAAATAGGTTAAAATCAATTTGATCGCGAATAATCACCATTAAAATATCTACTAGTTTTTTTTTTTTAATTGATATAATTTATATTTAAGTAATATAAATTATATCAATAAATAAAGTAAGTAATAAGGCAGTGGTAGCCAAGTGGTAACGCGCTCGCTTGGGAAACCGAGTGAAGCGGGTTCAAATCTCGGGTCTTGCACCGCTGATATTTTCATGTGCGAATCATTTCCAACATGATTACCACTTTGCCTTACGGTGAAGGAAAACATCGTGAGGAAACCTGCATGTCTGCGAAAGCCTAACAGGTTTTTGAAAGGAGGCCCGTGCCCAACAGTGGGACGTTAAAAAGGGCTGAATACATATTTAAGTAATATAATGTAAGAACATCGGAGCAAAACGATCGATTGTGTGGCGATAACGGAAACTAAAATGAATCATTTTGTTTTTACTAAATTTGCGTTGCAAAATAATTCACATACCAATGAGAAATATCTTTTTGAATTTCAAATTTAACGAACTGCGTGGCATAATTTATATAAGTTATGTATAAGTAGTAAGTTAGGTAATATTTTGTATAATGTTAATTATTGATAGTGGAAATGTTTAATTAACATTATATATATATTAGACATACAAAAATACAGTCCTGTCAGTTGTGATTTTTTATCAAAAATATAGGTATTCTGTTTTCTATACATATAATAAAACTGTAGAGGTCGAATGTCTGTACATAGAAAAAAAATGCTTAAAACCAAGTCAGGGGGATGTAAGAAGAGAAATAGAACAAATCCAAATTTCTTCTTCAAATTTTTTGTTTCTCAGTCTGTCTGTTTGTACGGGCTAATATCTCCGAAACTGTTGGACCGATTTATGTAAGTGAAATTTCGCATGGTGGTACCTTATAACCCCGATCAACATTTTAGATACTTTTCATCCCGGAAAATTAAAGAGTTCCCGTGGGATAGTTAACTATAGTAACTTATACAGTTTAGTACACAAAAACTACTATAATAATTTTATTTTAATAAAACTTTACAGTCATATAGTTCTTACATCAGAATAACAAATAGGCATAGGGCATAGGTTACCTATGTGCAGTTCCAATCTATAATCTATCTCTGTGCCACGTTTCATCTAGATTCGTTTAGTGGTTCCGGTGTGATTGAGTAGCAAACATCCATCCATCCAAACATTCTCATTTATAATATTTATAGTTTATAATATGTCAAATATACTATGTAAATGTTAGAAAGTATCAAATTCAGGGATCCGTCTTCTCTCCATATCCAATCACGAGATTTTGTTCTGTAAAAGAAAAACAAATTGTAGGGAATGCA
Source organism: Fabriciana adippe (assembly GCA_905404265.1). Lineage (NCBI taxonomy): Eukaryota > Metazoa > Arthropoda > Insecta > Lepidoptera > Nymphalidae > Fabriciana > Fabriciana adippe. The sequence goes on from FR989993.1 coordinate 4,913,941, forward strand.
CCGAACATTTAACTTAACTAAAAGGTCTATTGTATAGAAAGCGCATGAGTGGTATAACATATTATAATAATATGTAAAACTGTTAGAAAACAGTGTGTCGATGCTCTTACAAAAATATACAAAGAGGCATGAACCATTCTCAACGTGACAAAGTGAGAAAAATATGGTTGCTCAATATTTATAGGATTTTTATTTCCGTCGTTTAACTTCGAATACACGTCGACCGACGGGGACAATGGGAGATAACACTAGAAGTGTTTGCTGTTGATATAGGATTCATTGATCTGTGCTAACGCGAAATGACTGCTTGGAAAATAAAATCCTCTTCTTTTATCGTCTTTTACTTAATCTGATTCATAATTTATAAATATAACTGATACAGAATGTAAAATATTATATAAATTTGAAGGTAAAACTGAACATGTTTGTTAATTTTTTATAAAACTTAATAATATAAGTTAATTAATTTTGTATAGAAAATAAGTTCTCGGTGAGATTTTTGAAATTTTAACTTGTTACTTGCCTCTCGAAATATTAAAGCTTTAATAATTTTATGGTAATGATAGCTAATAATATCATGAATATTTTACGTGGAAATGTTAAATTTATTGAAGGATATAATGAAATCCACTTAGGACTTTGGCAGAACTATGTTTCACGAAATGACAAAAACATACCTATATCGCATATCTTTATATATACGAAAATATATTAGTTAATATGTACATATAAAAGAATTTAAGTTTTATGAACTTTAATCTGTAAAATATACATATTTATAGCATTTTCAGTCACATCTAGATTTTCTAGTGCTGTAATGTTTCCGTATGTTGTTTTTCTTGGCTGGTGCATTCATTTATCAGGGCTTAGGGGTATAAATAATGCATGGGGTCATCGGTATTCTTCGTCAGTACTACTGCTGATGTCCAAACTGTCTTGCCGTTCCCTATTTTCACCTACTACAATGTTCTATTGTCCAGTCCATAAAATGTTCTGCGGTCGTGATACAGAAAATATGACTATTGTCAGAATATTTGATCTCATTCCTATGATCTACTGTGTTATTCATTTGAGGAAGACATATATTTAAATTTATTTTAAGCAAATACAACTTTACATATATTTCATAAAGAAAACTTAGATTTTTATTTCAATACTTTCGCATTTCCATATCTTAAAATGTATAATCAGAAAATATATAATCTTAGGAGAAAATTATCAAGTATATAATATTTTATCACAAAAAAAAATGTGTGTGTGTACTTATGTATGCGCGTAAGAAGTTATACTTCTCTGATGCAACAGGACAAAAATAACTAAAGATTTCATCCCGTATGTGATATGTCACAACTCTCTATTTGTAAAAGGAATGATAAAATAATAAAATAAGACCTATTAGGCATATTACAATTATATATTTAAAGAATGTCATTTAAGGAAAGAATACAATGTCATATTTTGTCAAACAATAACAGTTATCAGCTAACTTCATCATGTCGCTTTTTGACTGTCGTATCGTATCGTAAAAATCTACTCTCATCATTTTTTCTAAACGTCCCAAAAGAAGTATAACTTTAAAAAATATTCAGTTCAACACATTTTCTAACTTTATTAACATTAGTTGTATCTCTTTGAACACGTGTTCTGAATTTCTGATATGAAAGTGTGTCGTTGTAATAAACTTTGCGACGTGAATATCATTTTTTGACTAATTAAGCCATCAAAGCGACCGCGCAAGTAAAATACATGGTAATTTTTGTCACGCCCTCGAGTTATTTTTGCGGAAGAATGTAATAACAACAGTAACGTTAATGTTTTAGATGCTTCTAAAATAAGAAGTTTAATTAAATATTGTTGGCTTGTAGAATAAAAAAAATATATTAACTCTACTCGCAATTTTGTTAACTAGTCAGTATATAAGTGTATTTGTTTGGATCATACATATTTTGTCCTCAGAACACAAATCGTATCTCAATATATGTATAGCTGAGTGGATAGCAAAAGTTGATGTTAATACTTCTCTCTGCCTCACTCATCAAATAGTTCTAATTAGAGATAGTGTAAAAAGATGAATAATATGAAATGTTATTCAATTAATTTTATCATTCTATCACTACTCTACGGCATTTTAATTGGAAATTATACAAAATCCAAAAGTTACTAGCATGCTAGTAACTTTAAGTTTAATATAAAATAAATACTAACGATTTTGAATGGTGTTTTGTCACGTCAAGCTGATGCGGAAACATTTTAATTTGCATTTTGATTGAACAGAGGCGTCTGACAGGCGGCAAGAAGCGCTTCTAACTGCTGACGGTTTACAGGCGAGCTTTAATATTTAAAGAATTAGTTAGTGTAGCATTTTCGTTCGGTATAAGGGAATCTTATGATTGTATTAAAAATATTCGTCAAGATACTTAGTATAGTATAGTCTGTGTTCATTTTTGTTTACCGTGCGATCGCTGGCAGTATTTTGAAAAATATCTATCTAATCAGATATGATAAAAGGTAAGAAGTCAGGTACGGGGTAAGAAGTTTTGGTAAAATATTTAAAATTTTAATATATTATCAATTTTATCTGATTTTTTCGATTAATATTAACGGCTTGGGAAAAACTATTTCTATACGCGTTCGTGAAATAAAGCACTTGGGAAATTAGCACAATAAAGTTTGTCTCCATATTAACTGAAATCGGAGAGCAGAATAGTCTCTAGGTTAGTCCACTCTCTATGCGCTTAATTTTAATATATATATATATATATATATATATATATATTTTGTATATTTTTACATTTTATATATGTATGTACAAATTGATTTCAAATGACAATATTCATTACATTTACTAAAGTGATTGCATTTTACCGTTTTAGCTTTTAATTATTACTATCATATTCATTACTTCACTTTTACGTATATATATGTGGTGCATACAATTTACATATATGTACATATATAAAGATTCTATTTGTGAATGTAGCTTTTATTTATGTATTATTAGCGGCTCACCCTCGCTTCGCTTGGGTTCGCCTCTCGACAAACAAAAACAATAATGAGGAATAAAAAGTATTCTATTTATTATTCTGATGTATGAACTATATTATGGTAAAGTTTCATTAAAATCCAATCAGTAGTTTTTGTGTACTAAGCTGTATAAATTACTATAGTTGTTTAACTATCCCACGAGAACTCTTTAATTTTCCCGGATGAAAAGTGTCTAAAATGTTGATTATTGATAATAGGTACCATCATGCAAAATTTCATTTAAATCGGTCCAAGAGTTTCAGAGATTAGCCCATACAAATAGACAAACAAACAGAGAAACAAAAAAATTGAAAAAAACTGGATTTATTCGACTTCTTTTCTTTCATCCCCCTGACTCGGTTTTTAACATTTTTTTTCTATGTACAGACATTTGACCTCTATAGTTTTATTATATGTAAAGATTATACAACATTCTCATCCATCGCTTCGAGAATGGTTAGTGTTACACTTCATTTTGACCTGCTATTGTCAACAATAAGATTCGCCAAAAGATGGCTCTGCCTATAGGTATATGTCGAAAAGGCACTCAAGGATGCAACAGAACGAAGCGAGGGTAAGTCTGTAGTTGTTTATATTGCTTGTGAATGCACAACGAATGCAATTTCTAGTTTACATAAAATAAAAATGCTTAGTTTGTCGTATATTTATTCGTACATAATATATATATATATATATATATATATATATATATATATATATGTATATATATATATATATATATATATATATATATATATATATATATATATATAATATTCATATTAATTTCTATATGACCTAACTCCAATCCAAAATGATTTATTAATGATTTTTTTCGTAAAATAAACGTTATTTGCTTTTGATATCCATTCAATAGTTAAAACTAATAGATTGGCTGAATTTCAGTTATTCTATTGAACTCCATATTTAAAAGACCAATTGCCAGAATCATCGTGAAAACTCATGCTTTTCATTCACCACGCTCTTGTCCGGTGAATATTTGCGATAAAATGTGTTGCATACCTATTTGACTGGAAACGATAAATAGCAATAAAACGGGTATAATAAACATTGGATGGGTTAAAAATATAGTACCAATTCTCGTTATTTTATTGAAGCTATTATATAATATAGAAGGCAGTGGTAGCCCAGTGGTAACGCGCTCGCTTGGGAAACCGAGTGAAGTGGGTTCAAATCCCGAGTCTCGCACCTCTGATATTTTCATGTGCGAATCATTTCTAACATGATTACCACTTGCCTTACGGTGAAGGAAAACATTGTGAAGATACCAGCGTGTCTGAGAGAACCTAGAGAGTTTTTGAAAGACATGTGTAGTCCGCCAACCCGCACTTCGCCAGCGTGGTGGACTATGGTCTGATTCCCCTCGTATTGAAGGGAGGCCCGTACCCAGCAGTGGGAAGTTAAAAAGGGCTGAATACAATTATATAATAAAGCAAAACAATCATTTCTTGGTCAACAGTATAAAATCATAATATGATAATTTTAATAATAAGTTTAGTTAACTGGTACAAAGTTTTAAATGAAACTCTTAAATAAATCTTATCGGATTATGCCGCGGTTTATTTTTTATTTATTATTTAGATAGTTTTCTTTAAAATGCCAAATAATCGCGTAAACCTAAGAAAGTATTATTGAACAAAATTCTTAATAAAAATCGTAATTCTTAAAATATTTCTAGAATATTTTTTCTTTTCTTTCCATTTGTTATGTTAATGTATGTGTCTGGTTATTTCTACTTTCCAAGTAAAGTATAAATATAAATAATAAATATATGTTGGGACATTAACACACAGCACCATCTATTTCCATGGTAAGCTCGAGGCTTGTGTTATGAATACCAGATAGTTGATACACTACACATATATAACTTTAAATACATACATATTATTGATATAAACACCCATGACTGGAAAACAACCATTCGTGCTCATCACACAAATGAATGCCCCCCCCCCCCCCAGCGGGACTCGAACCCGCGACCCCTGGCATAGCAAGTAGAGTCACTACAAACTGAGCCAAACGTGACGTCGTATTGATTTCGTTTTAAAAACTGTAGTATTTTTTTGCCATATTAAAATCCTTAAGTTTATGTAATTTTCTTTAATGTCTTGTTATTTATTATCAGATATAATTCGACAACAATGATATGATGATTTCCAATTAGTCACGAGTATCTGTTTCTTGAAGAAAGCAATTAATTATGTAGAAATTAAAAGTAGATGTTAAAACCGTTAAATATTAAATCATAGTATTTTATTATTACTAGTAAATTATTGATACTTAAATAAATGGTTTGTAAAAAACAATATATCAATTTAATGTAACTATATAAATAAAAATATCTGACTGCGTAGTTGGGTCTGCACACAGACACCTCCGATGTGTTCACCTTGTCATGATGAGGAGGCTCGTTAGCGTTCGGCAATCCAGCTGGGCGCGAAGCCAAGAAACGCACTAGAAAACGGCCCACACATACACATAATCCGTCATATGTATACACAATACTATGAGTATTGTTTGAATGTGTATTCATACAATAAATACTACCTAACACTTTGTAATGTTAACTTTTATTCCTATTTTGTTATATTTTTAGTCCTTTGGTTCTAAATCTAATACTGGAGCCAGTAACTTCACTTCTGTAGATTGTAATATTTTAATTTGTGTCCATAAAAAAAGTTTTAAGTTTATCTTATACTAGCGACTCATCCTCGCTTCGCTCGGATTCGTCCCTAGGTTTCAAAAGAAACAAAATTTCATCCTCCTTTTTCACCTTCTTTAGTGGATAATTTCCGGGATAAAAACTATCCTATGTCTCCCAAGGGTCTCAAACTATCTTATTACCAAATTTCATCTAAGTCGGTTCAGTAAATCCAGAAATTATCCCCTATAACGTCACAAACTCACAAACTTTACCTGTTTATAATATTAGTATAGATGAATATGAATATGTGTTATGAGTTTTTCCATATTGTTTAAGATATGATGATGATAACTTCCCTAATAAGGACTGTCGTATTGTGTGTTGTTTTTTAAACATACACGGTAACATTTTGGAAATGTGGCTTATAACATTTCTATAATACAATAGCGTAGACGAAGTTATCATAAGATTTTATATGCAAGAGATTTCACGATAACAATATGATAACCAAATTGGTGTGTGATTATGCAAACGTTCTGAAGTGTTTTCCTTTATCAGTACTTCGCCTACTTCCTTAGATCTTAAAGGTGTTTAGTCTGTTTACTGTTGACAATATTCTGAGGCGACAATATTCTTGCCTTGCAATAAATAGGTTTATGTTTTGAAAATAGCATTTATAAAGATTTCTTTTTGTTAAGACAATAAATACTCTCCGAAAATAATACTCTCCGGACTTAGAACTATCTCTATATAAAAATTCTCTCAATTTGTAATATTAGTAAAGATGATTTATATACATACATATAATTATCAATTACTAGCGACTCACCCTCGCTTCGCTCGGGTTCGCCCGTAGATCGATTCCCCATACAAACTTTCATCCACAGGGATTATTTCCGGGATAAAAACCTATATCCTTCCCAGTGTCTCAAACTATCTTCTTGCCAAATTTCATCTTAATCGGTTCAGTAGTTTCGGAGCCTATTCGGTGCAAACAAACAAACAAACATACATACAAACAAACAAACAAATCCTTCCTCTTTTTAATATTAGTATAGATTAAAGAAATAAGTGTTAAAATATTTTTATGCAAAAAAAAACTAAACTTCTCAAAATGCTTACACATTTACATATACCTACTCGTATTATAGTCACTCTGAGTGTTATCTGTATTCTCTTATATATTTTATTTGTTGTTTATTGCCTATAATATTCTAGTAGGTACTTAGTTTAATATTCCCTTTTTCGACTGTTTTATGGGAATTTTTACATTTTTGAAGATTTTAATTTTAACCTTCATACGGTCTTTAATATTACTGATGTTTTCGTGTTTTGAGTCAGATTTGACCCAATAATAGTAAGCACTAAAAATTGAGTCAAAAGTAATGATAATCTTAAGATATTTAATAATAATTTTAAAATCTTGATAACAGTTTTGATATAAGGCATATTGTGTCAGTAGGTTTATTTCTATTTCAGTTTAGGTAAAAATAGGGATTTGTTAAAAATGTTGTTGTAATAATGTTAAGAGGTTAACAATATTAGTATTCAGCCTTTTAAGGTCCCACACATTAGAACATCAGTGGTGCGAGATTAGGGATAAAAACCCGATATACTTGGTTTTTCAAGCACGTTGCTACTGAGTTACTACTGCGAATAATTTTATTGAATAACAAATCAACTTAAATAGTGATGCTCAAACTTACAGCAATTCAATACAAGATTGATTCAAATCGAATTCCATTTCCATATTGAATGCAACCGTAATACCTCAAGTGGACTAGGATTTAAATTCCACTATAAAATGACCTGCCCTGACTTTACAGTTAAAAGTTACCGGGTACTATTTACAAATTTTGTATAGGATTTTAAAGTTCTTGAGATATTGGTTGATTTTAGTCTCCTGACATTTGAGGAGAGAATAGCTCAAAGTAGGGTTTACAAGGGGTGTGAAATTGAATCTTGTTAGAGGGTGCACAGAAAACTTAAATATTTAACGCAAATTGCCATCCGGAGAGGTATCCTGACGATTTAGAGGGAATGTATTAATTTTATGACCCCTTTCTGTGGAAAAGGATGTATAAAGTCATTAAGTTTCAACAGTTGCTAATATGGGGTTTGTTGGGTCGAGTAGGGCCGGGGTGTATGTATGAGTATCTCTCGCCGCGATGATTAGGGCTAATTAAAATTAGCACACTTTTGGTGAGAATTATTACTCCGGTGGGGACTACATTTTCACACTCTCAAGACTGTTTATAAAGACTGTTGTTATAAATCATTGTGGGTAAAAAATATTTGAAATATCTTTATCTTTAGGAATTTTGAAAAGTTTTCATATTTTAAAATGTTAAATTTTTAACTAGAAATAGTTCTTAATGACAAAAGTACGTTAATAACTAAGTAAATAAATTAGTGATTTTTAAATTAAAATAGTAATTAAGGGTTTATTTTTATTTATTTTTTTAAAAAGATTCGAACTTTAAAATTTTGTTTACAATTTAATTGAAAATGAATGAAAAATATTTTCAATTTACTCTGTTCTTTGCAAGGTCGACATAAGAGATCACTTCAATATTCCCTTTTAATTAGTATGCTAAACGATTAAAAATAAAAATAAAGTATTTAAAGGTTCAGTCGGTTTCATTATAAATATTTACGTCACACGAAAATCGAATCTGTGATCTCCATCATGGAAAGAAATATCAATTATTTTTTTGAAATATAATATTCATTATAATTCCCATGAAAATACAATAGAAAAACGTTGTACGGCAGTAAAATACAATTAGGTTGATGTTAGAATCACAATTACCATTATGGAGCAGCTACAAAACACACTATTGGCCGTAGTTCAATGTTATAGCTAGGCTTTAGCTAATATTACTGGAGAATTGGCTACTATGTAACATGGAATTGAAACTGTACGTGACAATACATGCAATGTAATCGTCGATAATGATTTCCATTAATTAGTGTTTGTGTTTAATATACTACTAAAAATTAAAATTTCATATAAATAATAAACAAAAATACATTGCCACAATGTTAAGATAGTTACTCGTATATTCATGAATATCCGAAACGGCTATACTGATTTAAACAATACTTTCACTGGAAGAAAATAGGATACATTTTATCCCTGGAAAAATAATTACATATTATTGGGATACAAAATAAAACATTTATTAGTTTATTCAGTTCTAGAGCCTTTGTATTTAATATTCATAAATGGGAAAAATGATAACTTTAGACATATAGATCATCAAAATATAATCGCACATCAGAGTGCACTCACAAAGCAGTTAAGAGGATCGTTTGCAAACCATTATAGAGAAAACGCAAATAAAATGGCACATTATACAGTTTCAGTCCAAATTAAATCCAAATTAGTGATAATTGCACTCAGTGCAATACCATTAATGAAGTTTGTTGTACAACGTTAACAGCGAAATTTATTTTTCGTTTAATTTTAATATAAAATAGCTGTATTCCTCTTAAATAGTATATCAATAACAGTAATTACTTTCAGATATAAATTTTAGTAAATTAAAATATACTTTTTAAATAATATATTTGTTTATCAGCTTCGACAAAAACATTCAATTTAGCCAGAAATATTAATAATATCATACTTTGTAACGTACGTATAGCATACCAATCGATTTTCTTTTCTTTTAACATTGAAAATGATTTTTTGTCGCTTTGGTGTAGGTCTGATTTTTAGCGAAAGTGCGACACCGCCCTGGGTCGTGGGTTTTGGTACTACGTGGCTGATTGGTGCTACAAAATGCAAAAAAAAAATTGAAAAAACTCAAAAACTTTGTTTAAAATTTAAATAGTGTGAAAATTGCGATCGTTTTTCGTCCATTTTCGGTCAGAGAAAAAATCATATCTCGAAAACGAAATGTTTTACATTTGAAAAATTATTGGAAGTGCGTATGGGTTAAACAGAAGTTGTACCTTTTTGACGCGAAGTTTACGCGTGGAGAGCGCGTGAGTGCGGTAGTGACGGTAAATAAATGTTTTGGAGCATGATCATGTTTTTGGTCGAACTTCGAAGTGATTCTTTGTGAATAAATAAATATGTATTTAAACTAGTAGATAACCTCTCATGTGTTAGACTGTGCTTCTGAAGCAGTGTGTCAAAATAAACGTCAAAAGTTCGTGCATATTAAGCACGCTTATCATTCAAATTCCGCATCCTCTATGTAAGTGAATAACATTTTTCAAATCTTATTTGTATCGCTCTAATTTTCACACAGTATACTCAAATAAATAAGCATAGCATAAGACTGAAGACAAAGTTTATAAAATACACTATTATTGAGATATAATCTATACAAAGTCGCCCCTCGGTTTCGTCGAAACGCGCGAGCCGTGTGCATTGTTCGCGTGTTCTTTTTGTGATAATATCTATTGTGTGTGGAGTGAAAGTGATCGTAAAATGGATTTACATTATGACTAAGTAAGTAAAGATCAATATTAATTACATGATTAGGACAATTGAATAAGATTTTGTATAGAAATAGTGGTTTTAACAAACATCGCCGCTATTATTCGCGGCAAAATGGCGTCATTCTCGTCGATATTTTTTGTTAACTTTATTATAAACATTGTGTATTATATACGTTATATATAATATATTATACACGTAGTCTATTATTTTTATGATCTTTACGAAACATTTAATTTAAAAACAAATGTAAAAATAATTCGTATTATTGTAATAAAAAAATACCATATTTTAAAAGATGTCTACACAGATGGGGTATTCTATTTGTTTACTTTAGAAATATTTCAATATGGAAGCGTATAATATTATCGTTGTGCTTAAAACATTGTCATTATAATCATATTTTAGGAGGTCAATTAGTGTTTAAAATAAATGCAAAGAATTTTTCAATTATTGCGAACATTTGAGAGACCTTTTTTTTGTTTTTAATTTCAAGTGCTTGGCTTGTAGTTTGATTTATTGTAAACTAAACACTTCAAACACTTGAAACTCTGTCTGTAACAAGTATGTGGATCGTATTACATAAAAAGTTATTACCCTAAGCCACTTGACCTACAGTGTTTTCGATATTGAAAAGTAAAGGATTTTATTATTTTATTTCACTCGCGCGGGTGAAAAAAAAGGGTGAAATTTTCTAAAGCTTGTGTGGTGAAAAAAATATATGGAGAGGTGTATTCTTTTTGTTTATTAATGTGAGATAATACAGTTCTTATGAAATAAAAAAACAAAAATTTGAAATAATGGTTTTATTTTTAAGTTATAAAGGTTTTTAGGTAGATTTTTGGGTAACATCGGGTTCCCTGACTTCCAGGTCTATTTACTAATACATTGTAAGGCAGTTTTTATTGTGGTTTTTTAAATGTGTTAGGTTATTTCATAACGATTCCAACGATATAAGTTACTATAGCTCCCATACAAAACTTTACAGATGTCGTCATTTTAAACACCCGCGAGAAAGTTTTAGGGGTTGTTTAAAACCACCCTACACGAAGCTGCATTTTTGACATAAAGCCTCATAAGTGGGCAACACAAATGAGAGGATAAAGTTATTTAAAACATTTTAAAATTTCTGCCTGATGGTGCCTTAGCTCGTAAAAAATTGTAAGAGTTTTAGAGTTTAATAATTTTACTATACTACATACTACCTACTATGTATTTTTTTTTTAATAAATACAATTAATATATTAACTTTAATTCTGTTCATTTGGCAGATTCATTTTCAATGTACCCGAAGGTCATGGCAGATACGAGATTTATGGATTTTTTATTAAAAGAAGTAGTTTATTATGTAAAAAATGCCGCGTTTCAAATCGATAGCTTTTGATTTTACGCAGTAAAAAATATGTTTTAGTTATTTTTAATGGAAATTGTATCAAAAATACATAATATTTTACCTACAAGTTTACTTTGAAACTAGAAAAAAATCTTGTAAAACGATAATAATTTTTATGAAAGCATTTGAAACCTAAGTCTGCTGTAAGCCACCTTTAAAATTCTGACTCTTACAGGGACATCGTTCAAAATATTATTTGCATTTATATTTAAAGGCAGGTTTACCGCGATTAAGAAGTAGAGTCAACGAAGCGTTCTCGGATGAGCCCGTTTGAATAATTTACACCTAAAGATGTCGGAAACATGACTTATCCTTTATTTCGTTTTGAATGCGTTTCGACATTCTGTGGGGAAAATTAAATAGAAAAACATATATCATTCTCATTGTACATTAAAATGATGAAATAAAATCTTCTGAAAATATTACTATTGACAATACATATATTTACATTCGTTTTTAGCTTGCAACTACGTTTTTACGTTTGGTATAGATTTCTCAGAAATGAGACATTTTCACACAGTTTAAAGTATCCTATATATTGACCCGGATAACCAGCTATCATCATAACAAAATTTCATCAAAATCTGTCCATTGATTTATTCGCATTCTTAGACAAACAGACAGAAAAACAAAAATTCTAAAAACTATAGATTCGGTCTCTATATCGATAATAATGACTATTTTAATAAAATTTTCAATTTAATTCAATTAAGATTATGTATAGAACATAGATATAAAAAAACTTACCATCTACATATAAGCAATTTAGGTGGTATCAGTAGACATTTGGGACTAATCAATTTACTCTCCTCCAAGAATAACAGACCAGCATTTTTTTATTCAAGAATCTATACGTACCGCGAGAGATAGATGTTGAAGAGAATATACCATTTTCAAATAAATAAAAGGTTAAGTTTTGTAAAATATTTAGTACTAGCGACTCCCCCTCGCTTGGCTCGGGTCCCTCCCTAGGTTGATTCCCCATACAAACTTTCATCCTCATTTTCACCTCCTTAAGGCATTTCCGGGATAAAAACTATCCTATATCCTTTCCAGGGTCTCAAACTATCTTCTTACCAAATTTCATCTTAATCGGTTCAGTAGTTTCGGAGCCTATTCGGTGCAAACAAACAAACAAATAATCAAGTCCTTCCTCTTTATAATATAAGTATAGACTAGCGGCTAACCCTCGCTTCGCTTGGGTTCGCCTCTAGACAGACAAAAGCAAATCTACCCCACGGAAACTGTACATTTTTTGGGATAAAAAATAGTCTATTTGTTATTCTAATGTATGAACTATATTATTATAAAGTTTCATTACAATCCAATCAGTAGTTTTTGTGTAATAAGATGTACAAGTTACTATAGTTTTTGAACTATCCCGCAGGAACTGTTTAATTTTCGGGATAAAAAGTATCTAAGATGTTGACTGAGGGTATAAGGTACCACCGTACAAAATTTCATTCAAATCGGTCAAACAGTTTTGGAGATTAACCCTTACAAACAGACAAACAGACAGAGAAACAAAAAATTGAAATAAATCTGGATTTGTTCTATTTCTCTTCTTACATCCCTCTGACTCGGTTTTTAGCTTTTTTTCTATATACTGACATTCGACCTCTACAGTTTTATTATAAGTATAGATGTTTTCTTATAAGAATTGGTCTTGAAATAATTTAAGATCTAACCGAAAACAGGGCCGACCTTTATCGTCTGTCTGATTTTGCCTCAATTTTCCGTATCAGTAACGTCGCTTTTGGAGCCAGTCACAGCTATTACCAATAAGCAATAATTTCCAGACGAACGGCTACGAAACGAGAATCTGTTAATTAGGACATGATGCCTTTGATATAAAATTGAAAAGGTGACAATGACTAGTTAAAGTTTCGGGATGCTATCGATATCTATAGTACAGTAGTACTAACATAATATTTTCACTAATTTTTCTTGATTTTGATTTTTCTTGATTGAGAATTGTGATTCAAAGAATAAAATTTATTGATATTATCTTATAAGGGATTGCCAAGATAACTCCTAAAAGTTAGTTCATACAGCAAAATTGTCAGGAAATCATTGAAAAAACCTTGAAGAAGATTGAAGATAATACTGTCGTTTGAAGAAATTTCTATTACAAACCAGCGGATAACCTTCCCTTCCCTCAGGTGCATCTCCAAGTTCCTTTTGTATCAATAATATTATATATAGACATCGAAAATAATAAATTTTATCACTAATATATAAACCTATGTGTCACTCCAGGTCATCGTTTATCTGTGTATGCAATTTTATCCAATCCTATCCCGCCATTTCAGAGTGAAAGAGCAACAAACACACAAATAACAAAATTTCCCATTTATAATAGTAATGTGATGGTATTATGTGAATTAAATGTATAAGTATATACATAAAACAAAAGAGGATTCATACATTAAAATAAAAATATATTATATAGAAGTCAAAGTCACGTATTACTCAAATTGGTGCTTATTCTCGTGGTTTCCATTACCATAAAATTTTCTATGTGCGCCTGTTTATGTTTTAATAATGCAATTTTTCGACTCGTCGTCCTTTATTCGTGGAATGTTTATGTCTTAGCAGACGGAATATTATATCGGGGAAGCGTGGAATTATCTATGAAAAGATATGTGAATTCGGAGCACGAATAACCCGAATCGAGGTTTATACCGCTTCTATATTATATTTTATCAGTTTGAAATTAAAAAAATCTTTCGATGACTATAATGGCAATTAAGTACAGTAGCATAGTGCACTAAGTCATAATCATGGTAAATAAGAGATCGTAGGGCACAGAATAAATGATGGTAAATTATATGGATTATCGTTTATATTTATATTTGTTCATTTTTCTTAAAAAAATTACAACTTAAAAGTAATCCTTTTAAAATTTAATTGAAATTCTGCATTCGCATAGTAAAATTGAAAAATATCAAGCGGTTTGGGTCGGGATCGATTTCAATAAGCGATAACTTCTGCATGGGCGCTTCGCTATCCTTCAGCCGTTTGCGGGTGCTACTGATAAAAGTGGAAGGGATACCCTGGTCTGTAGTATGTGAGAAATTGAATGGTATGATCCAAATAAAATTTTACTTGTACAGGGTACTTTTTACGTGTAATTTTATATTAAAGAAAATAGCAAAATATATAATCTTTATATTAGTAAATAAGGTATATAGCTTATTAGGATCAAAATCATCGACATACTCGTAACTGTGACGCTAGTTGTATTCCTCAAGAGCAATGTGGTTTTAAGCCGTCATATTCTTGACTCCAAGCGATTTATTATAATTTCTTTTCAGACCTAAAACTCATATTTAATCAATAATCAACGGATCTCAAGAGTGTGAGCTATAAGTACCCCATTAGTTACTCAATTATAGAAATTTGATTGCGGCCGCGTACTAGATGTCGAAGTGTGGGCAGGTTACAAGGTGGACCGGCGACTTGCCGCTGGAACGCACTAGATGCGAATGGCACAAGGCTAGTCATGAAAATATTTGGGGAAGGCCTATGTCCAGTAGTGGACATGTTTCCATTGAGACAACAGAGGAAACAAAAGATACATATGTCTAAAGTGATCCTTTATCAAACATATAAAGTTTTTTAAGTACTTACTATTCATAAACAGCGGTATAGTCTACGGCACGAAAATGAAGATCCTTATTTCTATATGAACCAGATTTTGAATGCTGTAACAAAATTGATTCCATTTGAGACTATTGTAAACTTTAATATTGCAAAAAAATTTAAAAAACAGTAGAGAAAATATTATATTCGTGTATCTCGTACGTATATTTATACTTTTTTGTAATAAAGTAATATTTTAGTAAACCTCATACTACATAAGTATTTTCCCACATCTAAGTAATGAAGAGCGAATCCACTGCTTCTGGTGCAGACATAATGTTGCAGCTTACACTGAGGGTATTCTAAACGATAACGCATGATTAGTACTGTTAGTACTGTACGTTCTGAAAGGGATATATTTTGTGATAATTAAGCAGACTACTTATACGTTAAATAAATAATTCTAAAAGGGTAGACTGTTTGTTAAATATTTTTCCTTGGGCATATCTCATTAAATTTTGCCAAGCCCCTTTAAATTCTAAAACATTTCATAACCAAGTACCTGGAGTACTCAAAAGAGCTAAACGTTTGTCAATTATAACTTTGAGCATATTTTCGTATTATTAAGCAGACGGCCCACTTCATTTGATTGTCGGGACGTCTGGACTCAGGTGTTTACAAAGAAACATTTTTTTATTATTATGTAATATTAAAATGCTTATTAAAAATTATCAAAATTTTAAAAAGTTATGATAAAATTTACTAAATTATATGTTACTATCGACTCACGTTCTTCCCTAGGTTGATTCCCCACACAAACTTTTATCCCCATTTTCACCCCCTTAAGGGATGATTTCCGGAATAAAAAGTGTCCTATGTCCTCCTAGGGTCTTAAACTATCTTCTTACAAAATTTCATCTAAATAGGTTCAGTAGATCCGAAGATTATCCCCTACAACATAACAACATCACAAACTCATAAACTTTACCTCTTTATAATATTAGTATAGACTAACGGATGCTTTAAGATATTAAGAAATCAATACAGCTTTAAAACGTACATAATAATAGATGCAGCATCTATCACACTATTTAATGATTATATCGTTTGAAGCATAGCAAATGGCTGGTTGAAATAGCTATAAATTAAAAACAGATACAACGTAGAAATAAAAGTTCCGGTCTCTTTCACAGTGGACAGTAGCTATCAGGCACGATGATTGCAGACACTTTGAATTTTTGAATTAGCAGTTAATATATCTTCTATACATATAATAAAATTGTAAAAAATCCGAATCTGCACATAAAATACTTTTCCGAAAATCTTATTGAAATAGACATTATAATCAATACAGAGGCCGAATCTATAGTTTTTAGAATTTTTGTCTGTCTGTCTGTCTGTCTGTGACCGTATTACGGAAAAACCATTGGAGGAATTTTGATGAAGTTGGGTATGATTATAGCTAGTATTATATATACTTATTCAACAAGTAAACCTAAAGTGTGGTCGCAAACACTAGGTCGCTTCCCTACGGCTATATAAGAAACAAATGTTACCGACGCTCGCTGGTGAATACAATGGCGTACTTGGTATGCTTTTAGACACCGGCAGAAGCTTTACAGCCCACGCTGAATCGCAACCACCTATAAAAGTGTTATAAATCGATTCTACCATGTTAAAGAATTTAATGGATCGTAAAAATTAATAGGTGTCTGTCGCCTGCGATGAATCGGAGGGTACAAGTGAAATAGCACTTTCTTGGTTTATGAATTACACGGTAAGTTTACGATGACTTTACTAGGGTTTGTGCGTCGTACCTCTTATGACTTATCTTAATCGGATAATAAAATTATATTTTAATAAAATAACACTTGATAATTCTTATTGATAACAGTATATAACAGCCATAATATTTTTAATTCTTCTTGTTCTCGTGTTTTGTGGCACGTTTTAATCAAAACATGTTATATGGACAGATGGACGGATACAGGAGTGATCCTATAAATGTTGTATTTTTCGCTTTTTAAGATAAAGTATAGAGCTTGTTAAAAAATCAATCTCTATATTTATTTATATTATACGAGCATGTATGTTTATACGTATTTTCTAATAACATTGTTTAAACGCTAATGATATTTAAGAATTGTACTTTATACTAAAATATGGAGTTTTTAAATCATTATTCAGAATAGAGCTACGGTAGAGACATGCACCGGGTGTAAAGACGAGGAAGCGTATCACATAGTCAACCTTTATGTGGAGCATTCATTCGACCTACAGCTGGGTTTTAGAAGCCTAGAGAGGAACTACAGTTAGATCTTGACTTCATTTTCTCAATATTCGCTTTACAATATTAACACATATAAAATTTAAATATTTTTTGTGCCTTCATGTCACATGAAACTGGGGCAAATGTGACATATATAATGTTAAATAATATGGAATAATTAAAACAAACTTGTCTAATGTCTATCTTAAATTTAATATATTATTATAAAATCCTTTTATTTCAGTATGAACCAGTATAATAAATAAGATAAGATTAATGGATTTAAACTTGAAATAAAATACAAAGACTTCATTTATGATTAACATAGATTTTAACGAAAACGTCCACTTCTGAGGGTAAAATAATAACTTTTAAAGTTATTGCAATTTTGGTTTAGCTTTCAGTTGTAAAAAAATTGTTTATGACCCGAAGAATAACATATTTTATAATAGCGTATGACAAGATTTCCACGAAAAATGTTGCACAGAAAAGCTAGGGAAAGCTCAGCACGAATAAAATTATTTATTTCGTAATAACCTTTACATACAAATGATATTTACAATATTGCAGATATTTTAATTTGGTTTCGATCATCATAAAATATTGTTATATTAATTGGTTATTCGTTTCACGTATTTACACCATTTATTGCATTTTATTCATAATATTATAATAACGTATCAAAAGTAGTGACGGGGTCACACATTGTATGATAAAATTTGAAAAATATATATTGCAAACTTGCCAAAAGATGCTCCAGTTAAATTTAGAACCAAATAAAATTAGACGTTTGTTCTTTTACGCTTCTTTTACTCATCATTGGAGAATGTTTATATGCCAGAGAACGAGCGAAGAAGCGAAGAGAGAGCTATTTTCATAAAACTACATTAAATATAATATGTGAAATTATATCGGGATTTAAAATTTTTTTAGTACTAAGTTCATTTAAGCTCATACATATTTATTATGACAATATGATTGCGAAGGTATTCAAAAGTTATATAGATTAGTTAAGCTGTTAAACCTAGTGCCTATGCCTTTGCTTAGTTTTGTACTTAACTGTAATAGCCGACCTAACTTTATGTAACACTAGCGTATTTTTTTAATTATGTATAACTAGCGACTCACCCTCACCTAACTCGGGTTCGTCCCTAGGTTGATTACCCTTACAAACTTTCATCCCCATTTTCACCTCCTTAAGTAAAGATTTCCGAGATAAAAAGTACCCTATGTTCTTTCCAGGGTCTCAACTATCTTCTTAGCTAATTTTATCTAAATCAGTACAGTAGATCCAGAGATTACCCCCTACAAACTCACAAACTCACAAACTTTAGCTCTTTATAATATTAGTATAGATTACTCCGCTCCTAAGGTATGCAGCTCAATGCTAGATAGCCTATGATCATTTTCCATAAACAGGCTTTAAAATGCAAATATTTTGTATGCAGTCCTTCTTGACGTCTGCTGGGCACGGGCTTCCCTTCAATACACAGGGGATCAGGCCATAGTCCATCACGCTGGCCAAGTGCGGGTTGGCGGGCTGAGCATGTCGTTCGAAAATTTGCTAGGTTTTCTCAGACATGCAGCTTTCCTCACGAAGTTTTCCATCACCTTAAGATAGTTTCATGATGATAATCATGTTCGAGACGATTCGTACGTGAGTTTCCCAAGAAATTTCTTTACCAATGTGCTACCACAACTCTCAAAATGCAAATAATATACTTCTTAAAAATTGGACTGATATTTTCAGACATGAGAGCGTTCAAACAAATAGAAAAATACTTTAGCTTTTTATATTATTATGGTACGGAACCAAACTTATCATAGAAAATTTTGTTAATAATTAATATTTATATGTAAATATTATAATAATATTTCCAAATAAAAGTTCTAGGCACAGTTACATATATACATAAGTATTTTATTATATTATTAAAAAGGTGTCAATAAAAAAGAGATTTTAGTTTAACTTTACAAAACTGGCTGGTTGATTTTTACTTTAGAAATGAAACATAAGTGAATATTTTTTTAATAAAAAAAACTTTAAGTTGAAAAATGTAAGCGCTGCATTTTATTATACCCAGTCAAGTCATCAATAACGCTCGTCCCGCCATATTGAACAGAAAATTCAATAAAATTTTATCAGTCAATTTCATAGTTCTCACGATCGCCTTGACGGCTCCATTTGTTACCGGAAAATTATATTCACTTGACGTGGCATTTATAACTACGTAAATGATGTCGATTTGCACATTTTTAATTTGTAACGATTTGATCGACTTTGTGAAATATTTTGTTTAATAGAACAAGTATTTTAAAGTTAAATAATTCTTGATAATATATTTTAGATTGAAATTACTATGTACGTATGTAGTATGCACCTAATTAATTAATTTAATTTTAAGGGATTATCGTAAATACTTTTTTTGCGCTTTTAAAATGAAGAAGAGAGAGAGAGAGATGAGGAGAAAGAGGAGGATATTCACCAAACTACTGTTTGCTTTATTACCTCAAAATTATCTTAGTTTATCATTCCGTATTTTTTTTTGTTTTAAAAAATACTGAAACTTGTTCATTTATCTTTTTTTTTTATTTTTATCATAATTTAATGACAGTATTATATAGAGGATTATGTGAGACTCCTTAAAAATTTTAGCCTATATAGAACAAATAGTTTTCGAGTAATATGTTAAGATGAATATAACAAAAATATATAAAAGGGATACACTTTTACTATTTCACTACGGAATACTATAAAGAGAAAAACATAAATTTAATTTACGGAATTTCCGAACCTGTTTCTGCGAAAAAAGATCCATATGCCAAAAAAACACGCTTATTTATTAATTATATTGTAACGAAAGCGGTAAGGATCAATGTAAATATGAATAAGTAACAAAACAGTTAATTAAATAAATCATTAAATTGATCTCGACCCGTTTGAAGACCAATGAAAACACTCAGCCGCCGGCTTTGTTTGTAATAATCTTCAAATCTATTGTAATATTTAATATCTGAATTCTGCTAAAAATTAAATTACGGTTTATAATGATAATAAATTGTACAAATTACTTTTTAACTAGGTACTTATATGATTTTAAAAAATATATACTCGTGTTAGTAGATCGTATTACTTATAAAAAAAAACTAAATATTTTAGGTAATTAAATTTTGGTCTTTGCATAAATAGAATCCAAAAGCAAAACGGAAAAGTTAATGTGTATTCAACCCTTTTTAACGTCCCACTGCTGGGCACAGGCCTCCCTTCAATACGAGAGGAATCAGGCCATAGTCCCCCACGCTGGCCAAGTGCGGATTGGCGGACTTCACATGTCTTTCGAAAACTTGTTAGGTTTTATCAAACATACAAGTTTCATCACGATGTTTTCCTTCACCGTAAGGCAAGTGGTAATCATGTTATAAAAGATTCGCACATGAAAATATCAGAAGTGCGGGACCCGGGATTTGAACCTGCTTCACTCGGTTTCCCAAGCGAGCGCATTACCACTGGGCTACCACTGCCTAAGGTAACGTACTATTGACAATCTAATCTATCTATACACTCTACTTAAATGTAACTATAAACTTGGAGTATTACGTATTCCGCCCACTGTCACATTACTGGGCGGGCGGCGATATAAAACAATAAGCTTTCATTACTAAGCCATGCTTTATGCTTCGTGAACACGCGAGAAACCTGAACATTATTTGAATGTTCAATTTAAAACTTTACTCATATATAAATTAGGTCTAGTATCGCTTGTTAATAATCAGTTTCAACGTTGGCCTCCTTTAATCGCGACTCGAAAGTAACACAAACCCTGATTTTACTGCTTCAAAAAAAATGGAGAATTTTATTTTAAAACTCTCAAAAATTTCACTCTTTTCTTATTTGGAAGAATAATTACGAATTGATGTATAAATATTTTTGAGCATATTTGAAATTTTTCTATATTTTACTGGAACGTTTCACTAACATTATCTTTGCCTAAGTTTGATATTTTGCATACAAAGATTGCATGTAACGTGAAATCTTATATATGTAACTTGTATTCAAGGTAAAACGAAAAATAAGAGTAAATTATATTTAAGAAATAACGCATACGTTGGAGTCAGGATCTGAGCAAGAAGGACCAGTCACTAAAATAATCTATACCGGGATTTTACAACTGGGTTAAGAACCCTAGGTTCCCCATATGAGCATGAGGGATTCAAGAGGAAAAGAAATTCTATGCGTTTTAAATATATTTTTTACGTGAATTGAATCCATATTTTTGGTTCAGTAAATTAGGCATACTAATTAAATGGAAAGTTAAGTTTTTTGTAAAACTAATAGGGGCTTCCACTTCATAATTGCCTCGGGGAATGATATAAGCTAGTTTTAACTATTTTCAACTTGTAGTATTAACAACTTTTTTAATTATTCATTAATCTATTGACATACAGCATATATGGTTGCAGATCTGAAGGTACTGGGTTTGAATCTCGGGTCGGATCAAGTATAGTTTTAAGTTAACGGTTTCTTCGACTCGAAATTCTCAGTAAGAGTTGGAAGTCTACACCTGATCTCTCCAGTTCCTGTCGAATTGTCGTCCCATTGAACTTTGACAGTGAAAGAAACACAGAGTGCACTTGTGTCTGTACACATCTTTGTGGTATATAATATTGCACGTGCAATCGCAGTGAAATTAGGCACTTTAACCGAGGTCGGTCAGGAAAACATAATTATTTGCAAATATATTAGATCAAATGTAAGTATATTAAGGCACGGTACTAACAATGATTGCTTAAATAAGAATCTATAGTTATAAACGACAGATCTTTATACTTATAACAAACGTAGAATTAATTTTACACAGCAGTTATGTAAATATAAAACCCAGCCATATCTATTTGCAGTCGTCAGATGCCACGCTTTATTAAATGTTTAATTAAAATGCGTCCGCTGTGTTTTGAGACTTATAAGTTTTAAGCTGGTTAAATACTAAATAGAAGTCAAATTAAAATTAAAAGTACAGTTTATAAATGCATTAAAAAAAATATTTTATGTTTTTTACTAAATATAATATTCTACGTGTATTTGGCCTTTTATTAAGGTCCCACTGCTGGGCACGAGCCTTCCTGCAATACGAGAGGGGATCAGGCCATAGTCCACCACGCGGGCAAGTGCGGATTAGCGGACTATAATGTACATATATAATTGTAAACTATATTCAAATCTGATATTTTCTAATCAATAAACCTTTGGCCTTTCCAATTTTTAGGCTGTGATTATGAAATCTGTGAGCATAAGGAGGTAACTCACGAATGATACCTTGCCGCTTACTTATTATTTTTAAACCTTCTATAGAATCGATTAGTTTTCATACGAAATAGCAGCATTTAATTATGCTTCGTACCCTAAACAAAATTATCGAAGAGATCGTATTTTTAAAAGGCTAGCCAGATCGAATGATAAAACCTAGTGATCTCTTTGCTTTACTTTAATATAATCGAAATGAGTCCTAAAAGATGAGGTCGAATCAAATAAAACACCTAGGTTCCGTACTACTTTGACTGTAGAGATGCTATGTTATAATCAAACGTATTGTAGCTTTTTTGTTGAATGAAATAATACTATGGATTTTTTAAGTAACCTATATTAAATGTTTATGCCCATAAACATATAAAGAAGGATTTATAAAGTAATTCAATATTTTATGTTAAGCTATGTTTAAAGTTGAACTGTCAAGTTATAGAGCTTAAAGTATTTCAAATGGGAATCAGTTTATCAGCCAATAGACTGCATTTAAATGTATTGTCATTGATTTATAAAATAATAGTGTTCTTTGGTATTTTTTAGCAGCAAACTCATTTTACAAAAGAGGTCCACTGACTTCAAAATTACTCAAAAGTAATATTCCTCTTAGTGTTCTTTTTATTTATGAAATGTGGTCACAGATAAGGTATTATTATTATATATTATTTATTATACCTTGAGCTATAGCTATAAACTATTCACTAAAAAATTAGTTAATATACGTACTTAATGCGTTAACAACTTGATGTGTTCTCCGTGGCATCGTTGACATTTCAACTCAATTCCAAAAAAATATTTTATGATAGAAAAACCCACTATTATGAACTCAAATCGGAACTCGAACCCAAGACCTCACGATCCGCAGTCGTACATGTTAGCTTCTCGTACCCACAACGTAAAGAATAAAGTAAATTTCTGAAATTAATTTCTTGTATTCAAACTATCAGTTAACTATGTATAGTTTTGAAATATTATTATCTAATGTAATTATATCTAATATAAATTTAAATTTTCTCCAAGATTTAAGTTATATTACAAACATACATAATACATTTTAGCCTTAAAAGTATAACAAAAAGACAGACTCATTTCTACATTTACAATATGTCATAACGAGTATGGTAACTAATACCATATTATGGACAAAATTGTTACGCCTCAAATACGTATTTAATACCTACTTAAAAGTACATAACCACTTTAATGTCATGTATGTTATTGCAAACAAGTTACAAATGGTGACTTCGTTTGCGTTTTTTACAAGGGAATTAAATCAAATCAATATATATTTTATTCAAATAGACTTTTACAAGTACTTCTCAATGGTCACTTTTATGTTTTCATAATTTAAATTGTATTTCAGTATGTACGTCCGTAAAGTATCTACCACCGGCTCGGAAGGCAGTTCTGCTGAGAAGAGCCGATGAGAAACTCAACATTTGCTCTTTCGAAATAATATTTGTTCACAATATTGTAGTACAATAATTATCTAGTTATCTGACGTGAGACCCAACCAGACATTAAATCTAATCATGGGCAATAACATAAATTACTAAAAATTACAGGAACCACATTGTGTTTATACAATTAAATTTTTATCATAGGCCCATTTTATTAGATACGTTATCTATTAAATATAAGTAGTTATATATGTTGAATATTATTTAAATTCTTGGCTTGAATTGAAGTACAAAAGTGATCAATGGTGGTTCATTGGTACAAAATGTTAAATCATAAAGCAGCGCTGTTTTGTTGGCTCTCTGTTTTTTACTTTACATATAACATAAACAAATTTCATTGCAAGGTAATAACTGTTTTTATTTACACAATCTAGAAAGTTCGATAGGGTATATTGAATTTCTCTAGCTCTATTTTAAACGTGCGTGGTCGATGCTTCTTTCGACTATTGCTGAGTTTTTAGCAAGCAATGTCTTCACTTCACAATAAATTCATTCTAACACAGAAATTTTGTACTATATGAAAATTATTTGCATACGTCTTTGTTCTCAGAAACTGTATTTTAATATGGAACACCCGAAGTTTGACATTGTCAATCGTGAATACTTTTCGAATGAATCCTTTGTTTGGCGCAGAATCAGTCGTGTCGATCCTTTGTATTATGGAAACTTGAGTTTCATCTTGAAGAAGCCACTTGATAACTCTTACCTGGTTGGTATATAATAATTAAATAAATAAAATTATAATATATTAAAGTATTTGTATTTTGAATATTGACATTTTAGTAGTGCTATAGGATATTACATGTAAATGGAATAAAATATTAAGATAGTACTTTCTTTTCTACAAATTTATATTATTTTTGACTTACAATATTATTATACAATATTGCTTTAACTCAATCATTTAATCACATCTCCACTGTGGAATCTTAAAGACTAATACGTACTTTTAAAGCTTAAGATTTTAAACTTGATTTACCTTTTTTGTTAAAATACTGTATTTCTTCTTTTAAAGAGTAGTGTTTACGTATATCAACTCCTGTCGAACGTATACAAGCCCAGTTTCGTGGAACTTCACTATGGCGTTTGCGACATGTTTAAATTGGATAACATAATGGGTATATTTTTAATACCAGCGTTCTATCGACAGCCATTATCTGAACGGACGATAAACTTGACATGCCCCATGACACCTGTAAGAAAATATTTATTTTTGCCGAATATTAAACATTTGCACTTACCGGATAAAGAATTTGTATGAACTCACGAATATTATATTTTTTTATTTTCATCCGTGCAATACTTTACCATAAATTAATATTTTGTACTTAATACTTTTTTTTGCTAATTATTATATAGAAAAAATATTATATAGAATATATAAATGAACTATAGTTTTAAGAAAAAAGAATTTTATATTGATAATTTCATGCACATAATTAGCATACGTAATAATTTTAATAAACTAGAGAAATATGCTTTTGACCTACGCTGTATGCTTAATATAAAATAAAAAAATGAAAATCAAAGATGGAAGTACTAGTAGGCTTCAAAGAGTTCTTCTATTCATCTCTCGAAGCTATCGTCAGATAAGCTCGATCTTTATCTTATCGGTCTCAAAACTTTTTGCAAAGTTTTGAGTTGCTACGAGTATGACGCGGACGGTTAGACGTAGTTTAAAATTATGTTTCAAGGTTTATTTATATACAAAAGTAAGCGAAAAATAGCGTTTTTTAATATGCATGTAAAGTATATTTTATAATCTATACTATAATAAGGCAGTAACTTAGCGAAATCTGTACGTGAAATATTTTTTAAAAACAATTACTGTAACGTATTATGTCTACAATATAGACTCCAAAATAATAATTATAAAAAAAAACTGTCTGTTTGTCTGTATATCTGTTTATATTTGCGCGTTTCAGGAAAAAAGTAATGAACCGATTTCAACGAAATTTGGTGAAGTAATAACTTACCAGTATATAAATTAAATCAATACACTGTATATTTCAGGGTCAATATCACTTTGTGAATTTACAATTTCTGCCGAGTGATATTCCGAAGAATTTTCCGTTCGACGAAGGACGTATTTTCTACAATCTCACACATGGAAGTAGAAAAATAGCTAGTTTGCACTTTGATTTGAAATTAATATCGTTATAATAATAAAGTATTATTATTTGTTTAAAAAAAATATATATATTAGTAATAATTTTAAATGTGAAAATGGTGAACTTTTAATTGTATAAATATTAATTTTAGTACATGTTTTGTTTATTCATACCAAATAGATAGAATTTTGATTGTTAAATTTGAATTTTACATTCGTATCTATGAGATTAGTAATCTATGACAAAGGAGATATTACATCTAATAAATTATGTATTTCTTTAAGAAATTCGTAAAATGTATGGATAAAGTTAAATGTTACAAAAACTAGATATAATAATTCTTTTCTTAACTGCCTCAGTGGTCTAGTGGCTAGCATGTACGGCTACAGATCCAAAGGTACTGGATTCGAGACCAGGGTCGGGCCAAGTTTAATTGTTGAGTTTTTCTGTTAAGATATTCTCAGTAGCAGCCCGGAGTTGGAAAGTTTGGTGTGTTACATCCCTGTGACTGGAAGAGCACGTAAAGCCGTCGGTCCTGCGCCTTAACCCTCACCGGTCATCGTGAAGTATCGTCCCATCGGACTTTGAGAGTGAAAGGAATAGAAAATACACTTGTGTCTGCGGGTACACTTGTGCACTATAATATCTTCTGCGCAGTTGGCTAGTCTCATTGAGATTGGCCACCTTGGCCGAAATCGGTCAAGAGGACATTATTATATTAAAAATTTCAAAAAGCAAACATATAGCTTTATATACATATGTGAGTATAAATATTCTTCATAATATAAATGGAAGTAAGCATAAATAGTAACTGCTAGAGTCATAAATGAAAATAGGCACTATACAAAATATTCCAGTAAATTAAGCACTTCCTCAAAATGACTACAATTTTAATATTTACATATATAATATATTTAATTAAAGAAATTGGTAAGCGCCTACATGAAGATGAAACAAATCGGTACAAAGGGACGACAGATTTGTATTTCCGTAACGCTGTCAATACGATGATTTAGTTATTTACCCTTAACTTGAGGTGAGTAAACACAATTTGTGAGCAATATTGGCTAAATTACTGAAACTGCTACATCTGTATCGTAGAAGGGTATTTATTTCCTATTACTCATAATGTATGGATAGTAGCAACAGAAGGAAAACTTTTACCAAGTATCTACATCCACATAAATATGATATATAAAGTAAGAAACTGACTGGCTGACTGATCGATCACACAGCTGAAACCGCTTGGTCTAGAAGCATGAAATTTGACACAAATATTCCTTAAATGACGTAACTGTGGGTTAAGAAGGGATTTTTGGAAATTCATTCCTTAAGGAGTCAAAATAGGGGATGAAAGTTTGTATTGTTTTGTTTTATATTTCTTCATTTTTGACGATAGATATGTAAAAATTGATATATAAGCACTTGGTTAGAGAAAAAAGTTTACAGTATCACTTTTTTATAAAAAATCGTTTTTTAAGGGGGTAAAACAGGGGATGAAGGTTTCTATGAAATTTGGCATTAATGATCTTCAATTCAATTAAATAAACACGTGTTATAAAATCTTTATCATTCATCCCGCAAGGGGGTAAAAATGGGTGGTAAAGTTGGTAAGGAAATCCGCCATTTTTATTGTTAAAATTAAGTATTTAAGCAATACGTGTTTTTACTCAGATTATTCGAAATTCTTTCCCTGAGAGAGTAAAAATATTATCAAGTAACACTAACAATATAAAGTTTATAAAAACAACACAATGTTCGGCGGTACAGAACCCTCGATGCGTGAGTCAAAGTCATACTCATCCACAATCATACACATGTGAAAATCATAACAGACATCAAATCATTACTAATAGCATAAAACCCAAGAGTTTTTTTTGTAGTTATAACGCGAGCGAAGCCGCGGGTTCTGCTAGTGGTACATAAATATACACTAACATTATAAAAAGGCAGAGTTTGTTTATTTGTTTATTCGTTTGATCGATAGATAGATCGAACGACTGATCGACCGACTGGTCGACCAACTGGTCGGCTGACTGATAGACCGACTGGTCGACCAATTGATCGACCGACTGGTCGACCGATTGATCGACCGACTGATTAACCGACTGGTCGACCGACTGGTTGACCGGCTGATCGACCAACTGGTCGACCGACTGGTCGACCGAGCGGTGGACCGACCGGTCGACCGGCTGGTCGACCGACTGGTCAAACGGCTGGTCGACCGATTGGTCGACGGACTGGACGCAGGACTGGTCGACCGCCTGATCGCCCGACTGGTCGACTGACTGGTCGACCGACTGGTTGACCGACTGTTCTCCGCAGCACCGTTGACATTCCAATTCTATTTCAACAAAGTGTTTCATGATATAAAAACTCATTGACTATTATGACTCAAATTGGAATTCAAACCCAAAGACCTCACGAACTACAGTCGTACATGCTGCTAGCTTCTCGTGCCCACAACACAATGAATAAAGTAAAGTGAAATTAATTTCTTGTATTATTTCGCGAATATTTTTCGTTCTCTTCTTCAAGTTTTTTCAGTTAAGTAGGTATACTTTTGGAATATTATTATATAAGGTAATTTTTCTAATACAAATTATTTTTTTTCGATGATTTAAGTTATATCGAAAACAAATTAGCATTTCGGCCTTAAGAGTATAAAAGAAGGCGCACACAATAATTCTACATTTATATAACTTATATTATATTGTGGATTATAATTATGATTGTTACGCTTCAAATACTTATTTAAAAACTTTATTTATTGGCAATAACATAATTTACTATAAACTACAGGAACTACATTGTGTTTGAACAATAATTTTTTTTATCATAGATCCGTTTTGATTTGATATGTTATCGATACGTTATTAAATATAAGTCCTCATACTTATATAACTTGAATATTAGTTAAATTTTTGGCTTCAATTGAAGTACAAAAGTGATCATTGGTGGTTCGTTGGTACAAAATGTTAAATCATAAAGTAGCGCTGTTTTGTTGGCTCTCTGTTTTTTACTTCACATATAACTTAAACAAATTTCATTGTAAGGTAAAAGTGTTTTTATTTTCATAATCTAGAAAGTCCGATAGGGTGCAGTTAATTTTTCTAGCTCTGTTTTAAACGTGCGTGGTCGATGCTTCTTTCAACTATTGCTGAGTTTTTAGCAAGCAATGTCTTCACTTCACAATAAATTCATTCTAACACAGAAATTTTGTACTATATGAAAATTATTTGCTTACGTATTTGTTCTCAGAAAGTATATTTTAATATGGAACACGCGAAATTTGACATTGTCGATCGTGAATACTTTTCGAATGAATCCTTTGTTTGGCGCAGAATCAGTCGTGTCGATCCTTTGTATTATGGAAACTTGAGTTTCATCTTAAAGAAGCCACTTGATAACTCTTACCTGGTTGGTATATAATAATTAAATGAATAAAATTATAATAAGAAATAAAAATATTATGATAGTATTTTAAATAAAACTATATTTTATTTATTCCGAATTATTTGGCGGATTTATTTTGATTTTTGGTTCCCGACGTTTCGAATGCTTTACAGCAATCATGGTCACAGGAGAGACTAAGGAATCCACGAAATATTCCGAAAAGATAGTTTTATTTAAAATATCAAATATTCGCGTAAATCTAAGAAAATATTATTTAGATAGTAGTTGATACTTACTTAACTGTACAGATTTATATTATTTTCGATTAACCTCGATATAATCATTTAATCGCACCTCCAATGTGGATTGTTAAGGATGAATACTTACTTTTAAAGCTTAAGGATTTAGAGTTGGTTTACCTTTTATTAAAAAAATATTCTATTTCTTCTTTTAAAGAGCAGTATTTACGTATATCAACTCCTGTCGAACGTATACAAGCCCAGCTTCGTGGAACTTCACTATGGCATGTGCAACATGTTTAAACAGGATAACATAATGGGTATATTTTTAATGCCAGCGTTCTATAGACAACCATTATCTGAACGTACTATAAACATGACATGTCCCATGACACCTGTAAGAAAATATTTTTATTTTTGTAGAATATTGAACATTTGCACTTACCGGCTAAAGAATTTGTATGAACTCACGGATATTATATTTTTTTATATATTTTTTTTGATTTTCATCCCCGCAAAACTTTACTATAAATTAATGTTTTGTACTTCATACTTTTTTTGCTAATTATTATATAGAAAAATAAAACATTTTTTCACGTAAATGAAACCATGGACAAAATCTTTCTAGTACCTACAGTTTTAAAAAAAAGAAAATATATCTATATTCTATACTTTTATGCACAAGATAGTAAAAATCATTTTTGTAAACTAAAAAAATATACTTTTGACTTTCTGTAACCTATAGTAATATTATAAAGAGGTAAAGTTTGTGAGGTTGTAGGGGGTAATCTCTAGATGTACTGAACCGATTTAGATTAAAATTTGGTAAGAAGATAGTTTAAAACCCTGGGAAAGACATAGGATACTTTTTATCTCGAAAATCATCCCTTAAGGGGGTGAAAATGGGGATGAAAGTTTGTATGGGGAATCAACATAGGGACTAACCCGAGCGAAACGAGGACGAGTCGCTATGTATAAAATAAAACGAAAAAAAGGACGAAAGATGAATGTACTAATACGCTTCGAAGAGTTCTTCTATTCATATTTCGGCTATATCATCAGATAAGCACAATGTTACATATCTTATCGATATCAAATCTTTGTATTGCATATGTGCATATTTTCATCTGCAAAGTTTAAAGTTGCTATGATAGTTAGAAATAGTTGAAATATTTGTCTACATACATACAAAGCGAAGCGAAAAAACGCTTTTATAATTTGAAATAAAACAGTACATTGTGTATATTTCAGGGTAAATATAACTTTGTGAATATGCAAATTCCTCCGAGTGCTATTCCCAAGAACTTTCCCTTCGACGAAGGACGTATTTTCTACAATCTCACACATGGAAGTAGAAAACTAGCTAGTATTCACTTTGAATTGAAATTAATAAGATTATAAATAAAGTATTTTTTGTTATTTAAAAATATGTGTTGGTAATAAATTTAAATGAATTCTTAAACTTGTTATTGTATAAATTTTAATTTATGTATATGTTTTGTTTATTGATACCAAACAGATAGAATTTTGGTTATATTTGAATTTTATTGTCTATGAAAAAGGAGATATTGCATCTAATATATTATGTATTTCTTCGGGGATTTGTAAAATTTATGGATAAAATATAGTATATTTTACTAAAACTTGACATAATCATTTCTTGTATTATATCCATATATAACTTCAAAATACAAACGTATTGCTTTAAATCAGCGGTCGGCTACCTTTCAGCAGGGGCCACAAGGTGACAATATCTAATAAAGGCGGGCCGCACTTGTGAGAGCAAAAAAAAAGCATATACCACAAAATATGTTAACTACAGCATTCAATGTGACAATTCCTAAAATGACTCTTAAATGCTTATCTGTGAGACGAGAAACATATTTATTTTTTCGGTAATTACAAATTCAAAATACTTAAAAACCATAAAAAGTTTTCTTTATAAAACAGGCACGGGCCGCGGGTTGCCGACCGCTGCTTTAAATAAATATAAAAAGTCTTTGTAATATAAATGGAAGTATACAAAGTAGATACATTGTAACTGCTAGTCATAAATGAAAATAGGCACTATACAAAATATTCCAGTAAATTAAGCACTTCCTCAAAGTGACTACAATTTCATTATTTACAGAAATAATATATATTATTGAAGAAATTGGTAAGAACCTACATCAAGATAAAACAAATCAGTACACAGAGACGACAGATTCGTATTTCCGTAACGTTGTCAATACGATGATTTAGTTATTTGCCCTTAACTTGGGGTGAGTAAACACAATTTGGGGGCAATATTAGCTAACTTAGTGTAACTG
The DNA here is from genome assembly GCA_905404265.1 of Fabriciana adippe. NCBI lineage: Eukaryota > Metazoa > Arthropoda > Insecta > Lepidoptera > Nymphalidae > Fabriciana > Fabriciana adippe. The sequence continues at coordinate 4,946,147 of FR989993.1, forward strand.
CTACGTCTGTATCGTAGAAGGATGTTTCCTATTACATACATATAATATGTAGCTGGAAGCTACAGAAAGAAAACTTTTACCAGCTAGTATTATATATTATAATATATTAGTAAAATAATTAAAATATATATTCGTTTTAAATCGGATGTATTTTTTTAATAAGGTATATATATAGTATACATTAATATAAAAGTTATTTTGGAAAATTTGAAATGTTTGATTATACTAGTATGCTATGTTTCTATCGCCTTACTATAAAACCGATCATTTGGTCAAATCTCGCTCTTAGGAGGACTGCTTTTGAAATCAGATGGTAATATTATAATAATACGTGCTATATCGATTAACATGTTTATGGAATTAAAATAGCATTCTATATTAATTTTAAAATAAGGTCATGTACGGAATTTAGTATTTTTCTATACACAGTAAAGTCACACGAGTAAAAAATATTGAATTTGTTTTAAAATACACAGAATTCTAAAAATAGTTTTATTGAAATAAATATTTTATTATCCTTATAAGAGACATTTCAGAACGAATTATTTTATTAAAGTGATTTTTGAACAGTCAGATTTTGATATTCGCAGTGGTAACTAGAAGAACGTTTCCCGATACTCAAAATTTTTATTCCTCGTAGGGTTGGCTTCTTTTTATTTATAGAATGTGGTCACAGATAAAGTATAATTTATTTATTATACCTTGAGCTATAAATTATTCACTAAAAAAACCAGCAAATATACCTTATAGGGTAAAAGCCGGATAGTTGCCCTACCTTTTGAAAATCTTCAATTACATAAAAATTAAGTATCTACTTACAACATGCTCCATGTATAATAAAACATTGGTCCTTAATCTTTCACTGTGACCTATTTTTTTAAACACAATCAATATTGTTTTTCATTAAATCCTGTTTTATTTGACCTCTACAAAAAGGGATAGTTGCCCTCTGTGGCGGATAGTTGTCTCATGTTAAAAATGCTTTCGGCGATACTTGCCTCATGCAGGGATAGAAGTCTCATTATGAAATTGCATCGATTTTTTTTAGATTAAAACAAATTTATGTAATCAGCCATTATTAATTATTAACATCAATTTATTAAGACGGTACTAATCGAAATACTAATCAATACAATTTTTAAAATACAAATAAAATCTGCAAAATTTAAGTTATAAATAATAATTAATTTTAAAGATAAAAATAATATGGCAATCAAATATTGGCACAAATATTAAAATTAGTGGATAGGCGGAAATCACCAAGAAAAGTTTTAAAATCAATTACGAAGCCAGATTTTTCAATTTTTCACATCTCACACAATATTCTTTGAATAATGAACAAGTAACACAATCCATTCTGATTTGGATTTAGTATTATTGCAATTTTCAAAACATTTACAATAATCATCAACTGAACTTTTCACATTTGCATTTTCTATTTTTAACCGACTTCCAAAAAGGAGGAGGTTCTCAATTCGTCGGAATCTTTTTTCTTCCTTTTTTTTTATGTATGTTCACGGATTACTCGAAGACGGCTGAACCAATTTGGAAAATTCTTTTTTTGTTTCAAAGGGTATTCTTCCCCGGTGGTCCCATATAAATTTTATCGAAATCGGTCAAGCGGTTTTTAAATAAATGGCTAAATCAAATATGTTTTTATTAATAAAAATCTTTCTTCTTATAAATTATAAATTACCTGCTTATTACGTCTACACTAAAAATGGAATAATAAAAACTTTTTAAAAAAAAATAAAAACCGACTTCCAGGCACTGAAAAGTAAAAAATAACTAAACAGGGGTTTTCATTTAGAATACATACTTAATCAGATATTTTCGAAGACGGTGCCAGCCAATACAAATCAAAGCACACCGACTTCGAAAATATCTGATTAAGTATCTATTCTAAATGAAAACCCCTGTTTAGTTATTTTTTACTTTTCAGTGCCTGGAAGTCGGTTTTTATTTTTTTAAAAAGTTTTTATTATATCAATGTTTATAACACTCTTAGTGTCTTTTCGGTGTCTCTTATCTTTCAGTGTCTTTAATTTCTTACTCCTTTTTTTTTGGTCTCCTTTAGTAGCTTTTTCTTTCCCTATTTTTGTACTTATAATACTTACTTTTTCCACTTTCACTCTCGGGACTATAAATTGTTATTTATCATCCTACAGCTCTTTCTTCGTTCAGTTTAATTAAATATATGTTTTCACATTCTGTTTCGAAATCGACATATTTTTTGATCTTTTACTTTCGTTTCGACCTTTTTTCTTCATAATTTTCATCTCGCTATCAGCTGATTTATTTTCTACCGTCTTAAAATCTTTTTATTTCTTTGTCTCCATTCTATTTTTGTAGTAACGTTTGTTTCTTCTTCTTTATTCTTTTTTGGACAATTTTTTCGTTGGAATTTAAAATTTCTGCAAATTGTTTAGCCCTTTTAGATGTGCTAAGCTAAGCTCTTGTTCATATTTGCGAGGCATTTTGCCTACTTGCAACTCTAATTGCCCTTAGGGCGACTATCCGCAAAATTATATGGGGCGACTATCCTTTTCGGTACGGATACTTGCCCTTATATTTTGAAAAAAAAAAGCTATTTAACAGTATAAGGGTAGTGTAATTTAAACTTCACTGCATGCGTAGAAGCAAAAAGGTGACTGAACCAACAACCGTAACAAAAATATTCAATAGAAAATACTCACGAATATTATTTCAACGCTCGTCAACGTCCTGCCGCGTAAGATTTTCGCTCACACAGACAAATCACGTGTGTGTACCTAGTCCTACTACTGGCCCATAGCTAAGGTTTGTGGGAGAGGCGCTTCAAATTACAAAAGAGCGCTAATGTCAGAGACATCTCTAATATAGCGTATTCAAAACCAGGGTAAGTATCCAACTGAGGCGACTATTCGGGTTTTACCTCAACATACAAAATATATAATATCTTGTAACTACTTAACGCTTTAGCAGCTTGATGAGTTCTCCGCAGCACCGATGACATTTCAATTCTATTTCAACAAAGGATTTCATGATATAAAAATTCATTAACTATTATGACCCAAATTGGAACTCGAACCCAAATACCTCACGATCTGCAGCCGTGCATGTTAGTTTCTCGTGCTCACAACACAATGAATAAAGCAAATTTGTGAAATTAATTTCTTGTATTATTTTGCGAATATTTTTCGTTTTCTTCTTCAAGCTCTATCAATTAAGTAGGTATACTTTTGGAATATTATTATCTAAGGTAATTCTAATACAACTTAATTTTTTTTTCCATGACTGAAGTTATGTCGAAAACAAATTACCATATTGGCCTTAAAAGTATAAAAGAAAAACGCACATAATAATTTTACATTTAAAATATTTTATAACGAGTATGGTAACTCATATCATATGTGAATTTTTATGATTTTTGCGCTCCAAATACTTATTTAAAAACTTTAATTATTGGCAATAACATAAATTACTAAAAATTACAGGAACCACATTGTGTTTATACAATTAATTTTTTATCATAGGCCTATTTTATTAGATACGTTATCTATTAAATATAAGTAGTTATATATGTTGAATATTATTTAAATTCTTGGCTTGAATTAAAGTACAAAAGTGATCATTGGTGGTTCATTGGTACAAAATGTTAAATCATAAAGTAGCGCTGTTTTGTTGGCTCTCCGTTTTTTACTTCACATATAACTTAAACAAATTTCATTGCAAGGTAAAAGTGTTTCTATTTTCATAATCTAGAATGTCCAATAGGGTACAATGAATTTTTCTAGCTGTGTTTAAAACGTGCGTGGTCGTTGCTTCCTTCAACTATTGCTGAGTTTTTAGCAAGCAATGTCTTCACTTCACAGTAAATTCATCATAGAAAATTTGTACTACATAAAAATTGTTTGCTTACGTATTTGTTCCCAGAAAGTATATTTTAAAATGGAACACGCGAAATTTGACGTCGTCGACCGTGAATACTTTTCGAATGAATCCTTTATTTGGCGCAGAATCAATCGTGTCGATCCTTTGTATTATGGAAACTTGAGTTTCGTCTTAAAGAAGCCACTTGATAACTCTTACACGGTTGGTATATAATAATTAAATAAATAAAATAATAATAAGAAGTAAAAATATTAGGTAGTAGTCAATACTTACCTGACTGTAGAAAATATCATTCGAATAATCTTTTAATTATACCTTCAGTGTGGAATCTTAAAGATGAATACTTACTTTTAAAGCTTAATATTTTAGAGTTGGTTTTTCTTATATTAATAAATATTGTATTTTTTCTTTTAAAGAATAGTTTTTACGTATATCAACTCCTGTCGAACGTATACAAGCCCAGCTTCGTGGAACTTCACTATGGCATGTGCGATATGTTTAAATCGGATACGATATTGGGATTGTTTTTAACATCAGCGTTCTATCGACAGCCATTATCTGAACGTTCTATAAACTTGACATGTCCCATGGCACCTGTAAGAAAATATTTATTTTTGTAAAATATTTAACATTTGCACTTACCGGCTGAAGAATCTGTATGAACTCACGAATATTATATTATATATTTTTTTGATTTTTATATATGCAATACTTTTCCCTAAATTAATATTTTGTATTTAATATTTTTTTTGCTAATTATTATATTGAAAAATAAAACATTTTTTATGTAAATGAAACCGCGGGCAAAACCTGTCTAGTAAGTACAGTTTTAAGAAAAAAAATGATATCTATACTTTCATGCATAAAATTGGGGTAGATAGTAAAAATAATCTTAGTAAAGTAAAGAAATATGCTTCTAACCTACTGTAATGTATAAAATAAAAAGTACCTGAACGATGGATGTACTAGTAGTCTTCGAAGAGTTCCTCTATGCATCTTTCGGCTCTATTATCAGATAAACGCAATCTATGTATATATTATTGGTATCAAATCTTTATATTACATATATATTTTCATCTGCAAAATTTACAGTTGTTATGACTGTTAGAAGTAGTTAAAATTGAGGTCCTAGATTTATCTACATACATAAAAATGCGTTTTTTAAAAATACAAGTATAGCATATTTTATAATTTGAAATAAATCAATACACTGTTCATATTTCAGGGTCACTATCGCTTTGTGAATTTGCAAATGCCTCCGAGTGCTATTCCAAAGAACTTTCCCTTCGACGAAGGACGTATTTTCTACAATATCACACATGGAAGTAGAAAATTAGCTAGTATGCACATTAATTTGAAATTAATAAGATTATAAATAAAGTATGTTTTGTTATTTAAAAGTGTGTATTAGTAATAATTTTAAACTGCCGTTTATAATACAGGCTCGGCCTAGTACAGTTGGCAGTAACAAACCGAAGTAAGCAACTTATAATTTGTAATTTTGCTTATTTTGCGCTTATTGTAAAGAAATGGAACTTGTGCTAATAAAGCTTATTATTATTTATTATTAAATGTAAAAGTAAACTTGTAATTGTATAAATATTAATTTATATACGTACATGTTTTGTTAATTCATACCAAATGGATAGAATTTTAATAGTTACGAGTATATTTAAACTTTGCTGTTGTATCTATCTATTAGTAAAAGTAAATTTTACTTAAGCTAGATACATTTTATTGTATTGTCGAATTTCCATATTAATATTATAAATGTGAAGGTTTGTGAGGATGGATGGATGTTTGTTACTCTTTCATGCCAGAACCACTGAACAGATGTTGATTAAATTTGGCACAGAGTTAGATTCTAGTCTGGAATAGCACATAGGTTATTTTTCGTCCTGAAAAAATGTACAATCGCCGGGGGATAGATTTGTTTTTGTCTAGGGATGAACCCGAAGCAAAGCGTATATAACTTAAAAAGGTAAACGTAATCCTACATCAAGATGAAACAAATTAGTGTGTACAGAGGGACGATAGATTCATATTTCCGTAACGTTGTCAATATGATGATTTAGTTACTAGCGACTCGCCCTCGCTTCGCTCGGGTTCGTCTTAGGTACATTTGAACGATTATTAGAAATGGAATAGATAGACTATATATTAGTATATATTCGTATACATAATCAATTGGAGCAAAAAAAAATTTTTTTTATTAGCTTATCTTTGGGTAGAATTTGTACCTTATAATAAACAAAATTTTTGAAATAAAAAAAAAATACTCAACTCAACTCAACTGACTATATTTGTCAATTCTTTAATTTTTTCAAAGATGCCGTGGGCCATTTCAAAGTTTTGAGTAGAAAAATATTTTTTATTTCAATTTTTTTTATAAGCTCTACTAATTCTACCCTTGGGGGTAAGAAAAAAAATGTTTTTTTCGCTTCACTCTAATACATACATAAGTATGATGAATTTTATGCCCCTTACTTGAGAAATGATTGATTCCCCATGCAAACTTTCATCTTCCTTTTCAACCCCTTAAGGGATGATTTAGGGAAAAAACTATCCTATGTCCTTCCCAGGATCTCAAACCATCTTCATACTAAAATTCACCTAAATCCAGTAGTTCTAGAGATTACTTCCTATAAACAAACTCACAAGCTTACAAGATGTATAAATATTATATAATTATACCTCTTTATAATATAAGTATAGACTTCAGGTGAGTAAACACAATTTGTGGCCAACATTGGCTCACTTAGTGGAACTGCTACGTCTGTATCGTAGAAGGGTGTTTTCTTATTACATATAGATGGGAGCTACAGAAGGAAAACTATTACCAGCTAGTATTACACATTATAACTAGCGACTTACACTCGCTTCGCTCGGGTTCGTCCCTAGGTACGTTTTAATTTTATTGAGCGAAACCCTAACTCTTTTTCTAAAATAAAAGTAGCCAAGTTACTCCTTATAATATCAGCCATATGCCAGTGAAAGTGCCGTTAAAATTGGTCCAGCCGTTTCGGAGATTAGTCAGAACAAACAGACAGACAGACAGCCAGACAAACAGACAAACAAAAATTTTAAAAATTGAGTTTTTCTTATAAGTACCGTATATAATTACATATGCATTTAGTATAAAGCTGTTATTTTGACATTACAAACAGACACTTCAATTTTATTTATCTGTATAGATATATAAGTGAAATATTTAAAATATATGTTCGTTTTAAATCGGATGTATAAACAAAGTTTTGTAAGTAAAAATATTATATATTTTCGATTTAAAAGTTAGTTTGACTTTGGAAATGTTTAATTATATGCTACGGCTCTATGGCCTGAATATGAAACCGATCTTATATAATAATTTCACTCCTTGGAGGACTGGTTTTCAAATTAGATGATAACATTATAGTAACATTTTTTTAAAAACTAACATGTTTATGATCAAAAATAGAAACTGTTATATGGAGAAACTTAGAAAATGAAGAGAGCTTTCTAAATTAATTTTTAAATAAGGTCATGGACGGACCATGTTATGTTATTTTCACACAGGACATACGAGCAAATAATATTCAATTTATGTACATATATTAATATAGAGCCCTAAAAATAGTTATAATATTATGTATAGTCCTTACATTATTTTATATCCTATATAATTTTATTAAAGTGATTTTAGAACAAAAGTCAATTTTCGAGGTTGGCAGGGTCAACTAGAAGAACTCCACTGTTTTTCTAACGTCGTAATCTTTGAGTAGGTTTTTCCTCACAATTTTATTAGGAGCTCGTTACATATTGAGCACGATTGATCGTTTCCCGCTAGAAACAATATATACTTTTCCTAAATATATTTATAAGTACTTTTTTATATGGTAGGTGTATCATTTAAATGGTTTTAAATTATATTTAAGCCTGCTGGAAAATAATATTTCACACCTTATGATGCCAAGCCATTATCTTATTCATACCTCTACTGATGACAAAGAGAGGTGGTGCGTTTTTCGCCCAAAATTACCTTTACAAGATGTAGCGAATGACGTAGTTGCTTTAACCTCCAAGTTAGACAGGTAGACGGGTTGAAGTCGAAGCCTTGAAGCACTTATTTGTCTGTAAACTATGGTACTACGCTAACGTCTATTTTATACTTTAATATTTTATGATACCTTTTTTAAATTATAGTGCACATGCTACTCTGCTGTATAAGCTATATTACTGTAAAGTTTTATCAAAATCCGTCCGTCCATCAGATTGTAATGTAATTCATTATATTAAAGATGTATGAAGCACATCTAATTCTTTAGTCACAAAAGCTTTAATAAGACTAAGTAGATTTGACTGTTTTGCAAGTGGAGAACGACAAGCGTGAAATAAATAAATACTTTTACGAGTTAAAATGTCAGATCCCTTACTTGATCCGTTTAATTCTTATAAGTAGGTGGGCCTTATTAAAGCCTGAGTGACATTTAGTATTTATTATCATCTCGCCTTAATAAATAATTAATTATGTCATTTATATGAGCATGCTTAAAGCTATTATTTTAATTCGTTAATCTTTTTATACAAAATATATTAATATTTTTATTTTAGTCAATGTAGCTAAAGATATTATATCAAATAAAGCACCATCAGAATTTTATCTTAATATTAATTTCACTTATAAATGAATTTCGCTTGTATTCAAAAATTTAAAATAGCATCAGGGCAAAATGGATAACTCAATCAACGTCAATCGAATTCGGTGGACGCGAATTTAACAACTCATGTCAGAGTGGTAACATGTTTGCGAATGGTCGTGGTATAAAGGCTCGAAATCGAGTATGGGACCAACTGGCTTCAAACAACCTTGTCGCTACAATGGATGTAGCCCACAAATCAGCGATTGGTTTGTAGAGTTTTTTTTGCCATCCATCTCGTAGTAAAATTGAGTTTGGTTTACTAAAATTCAACCTATTTCAGTACATCTAAAATAAAAAATAAATATCTCATACAATTCTTCGTATATGGATAGCATAAAGTTTTAGTAGAAAACGTAAAGATTATTGCTATCTTGAATATAATTAAAAATTATACTTTTTGTTGATTTGCTCTGCTTTTACACAACATCTAATAGATAGGCTTATATGCTTTTAGTCACGGTATATCAAGTTAACGTTGTATGGACTTTTGCCAAAAGTCCATACAACGTTAACGTTACCTAACTAGACATCGTCAATGTTTAATGTTGAATGAAATCGTTTTTTTTTCTCGACGAAGTAAGTGACGTATACTGTAGTTCGTTTAGGTATTTTATTGACATTTTCTTTAATTATGTGGTATCATAATCTTACTTATCTAATATTGTTAAAAATTTAGATGTTTAGATGTTTGGATGGATGTTTGTTACTCAATTACGCCAGAACGGCTGAACAGATCTAGATAAAAATTGGCACACAGATAGATAGTCTGGAATAGCACATAGGCTTCTTTTTGTTCCGGAAAAAAAGTACGGTTCCCGTGGGATTGATTTCTTTTTGTTTTTCTAGAGGCGAACCCGAGGGAAGCGACTAAGTTTTTAAAAAAATCATATTTAAAGAAATGTGAGAACGCAAAACAAAAATATATAGTATGAAATGAATGAAACACAATAAATCAGTCAAAAACAGGATTTAGTATGATTTTCGAGTATAAATCATTCATTTTTAAGGCGCTTAATTGTCGGACACTAAATTATTTTACACATTCACCATCATTAAAAGAAAATATTAATTTGATTTATTACACTTTGCTAATAATATTTATGTTATAATATTGAAAGAGCGCTTAGCTTCGATGCAAAATAATGATTGGTTATGGTTTTAAAGAGAATATTTGATATTTGAACCTGCAGTAAAAACCAATAAGAAGTCTTAAAAATTTAAAATTGAATAAATAATATTATTATATTTCTCTATTAAGGTTAGTAGGCCTTACGCACATCGCATTAGTTATTTCGTATTTTAATGTGTGAATTTTGTTGATTGATTAGATTCATTCGATAGAGAAATAGTATCATCAAAGTTAGGTTCATATTATATTCTTTAAATGTTATTGTCATATATTGCATTGTTACAGTTTTTCACAAGTGACTAAAAGAACTCTCTACTGAATCCAGTTTCAAAGGCAAACTTTTAAAGATAAACCGAGATGTACATACATGACAGCTAAATTATTTTTATAATAACTTATGCTCGCGGCTCTATTCGCGTAGTTTATTTATATATAATTATTCCGCTTATAATGTTAGTTAACCTACCTTAAACATATTATCTATACAAATAATAAAATTATAACTGAGTTAAATCTGTATATTAAAATATTTTTTGGATTATCTTATTGAAATAGTCGTTATTGTCGATACAGAGGCCGAATCTATAGTTTTTAGAATTTTTGTCTGCCTGTCTGTCTGTCTGGGAACGTATCACCTCAAATTTGGTATTATTATAGCTGGGTGTCCATGTTAACATATAGGATACTCATAATACTTTTTTAGATTTACGCGATTATTTGACATTTTAAATAAATCTTTTCGGATTTTTACGCGGATTTATTTTGATTTTTGGTTCCCGACGTTTTGAATGCTTTACAGCAACCATGGTCACGGGAGAGACTAAGGTTTTAGATGTCTCAAAGGCATTACATAGTTGTTATAGACTTCCTACCCACAAAATAACAAATTATTTCAAAAAATTGAAAAATGGCACCAAAATACCTTGTAAATATCTCATCTCTGCGAAATCGTTAAAACGTTCCTAGGGACGAACCTGAGCAGAGCGAGGGTAAGTCGCTAGTAAATTATAAATTAAAAAAAAAATCAAATCAGACTGGTCAACGCGTTGAATTGAACAAAAAATCAAATAATCTCCTCAACTTTATAATATTAATATTAATATAGATTAGTAAGGATCAAAACTAAAAATATTAAGGATTAATAATTATTGTAGTTTCGTAGTCACAGCTTTTTTATGTCTTACACAATTTAATGCTTATTTTTATTAAAATGCATAAAAGCTGTAATAGCATCTAGTTTTCAAACTTCTAAGTCTCCTTTTTAATGATGCGTGCAAATTATTCATCCTGACTTCGCTCATAATACTAAGAAGGCAATCAACCGACGTACTTACAACGGGTTTTAAGTCAAGGATTATAAGCCTGATTGATATTTAATAGCTGTCTTGTAACGTACACAACATTATAATTTGATATAATAAAAAATTAAAAGGTTTTTGAAAACATTATAATGGTAACAACTATATAATTGCTTAATGGGGGAAGTTAAATTGTGTTTCTATATTATTTATTCATGAGGCAAGCGTTGGAGATTATACGCGATCAAGACCATTTGCACCAACCTAAAATTATGAGCCCTGTTATGTCATCGAGCGTTTTATAGATCAATTTTTTGTTGAATTTTAGTAATAATTTTGTAGATAGAGGTTTTAAAAAAAAATTAAACTGTATTATCATTTATTGATCAGCGATGTTTTCATAATATTTTAATAAAATATTTTATTAATACGAACATAGACTAACGTTTTAAATAAAACTATATTTGCAAAATGTTTCGCCGATTTATTTTGATTTTTGATTCCCGACGTTTCAAATTCGACGACTATCATGGTCACGGGAAAGGGTCTACCTACAATCTAGTTTTATTTAAAACTAGCGACTCACGTCCCTGGTTAGGATTTAGCATTTAGTATTGATTTGTCAGAGATGAGATATTTTCCCGCAGTAAAAAGTATCCTATATGTTGACCCGGATAACCAGCTACCATCATACCAAATCTCATCAAAATCTCTCGTGTGGTTTTCTCGTGACGCGGTCACAGATAGACAGACAGACAAAAATTCTAAAAACTATAGATTCGACCTCTGTATCGATTATAATGATTATTTCAATAAGATTTTCCAAAAAATATTTAATGTACAGATTCGACTCAGTTAGAATTTTATTATATGTATAGATAGTTATAAAATTTAATTTCAGCAATTATCTTTAACTAAAGACAGATATAATAGCGATATGAAAAATTATACTATAGCGTGATTAAATAACCAAATCTCAATTACTCTTTAGAAATAATTAACCACATAACTAAATATGTGTTTAACTTTGAATGGATTTTAAAAATACCGACCTGACTCACGTAAAAGGATGAGGTAAATATTATCAAAAATAATTATAACTTACAAAAACGGTTATATCCAAAATTGTATTGAAAAATTAAAAGTCAATTTGTATTTAACCTTTAATAAAATGTATGGAACAAACGTATCATTTAACGTTAATCGTTTCTATATAATCATTTGGACAGCAGTAATTTGGGTCTTTGTGGGAGCGAAACATCATCGACTGTCGATCGTTGGGCCAGAAAATTAAATGTTAATATAATTATTATATTTTCTGTCCGTAACGACGCTATAATAAGGAGTCTTTAGAAATAAACATCGCTTATCGCCGTATGACTAATCCCCGCTACTCGCACGGTTTGTTGCACATTAAAAATTTCCTAGAATATACATGTGTATAATATTATTTTATCGCATTCTCTTTGTTTCTTATTTTATATATGCCAAAATAACAACTAATTTTTGCTGACTTCATCACCAGAAGATAACAGTGAAATAAAAAAAAATGCTATCAGAAGTTTTCCTGACTTAATTCACAAATATCATCAAACTGGTGACTTTTAAAAAAAATCATAAATTATAGCCTATAATGACCTTCCTAGAAAACACTCATTTTATTAGTATGAATCGTATGAAAATCTGTGTGAATGAATGAATGAATACAGCTCTTTTTAACGTCCCACTGCTGGGCACGGGCCTCCCCCCTACAGTACGAGGGGAATCAGGCCATAGTCCACCACGCTGGCCAAGTGCGGATTGGCAGACTTCACATATCTTTCGAAAACTTGCTAGGTTCTCTCAGACATGCAGGTTTCCTCACGATGTTTTCCTTCAACGTTAAGACAAGTGGTAATCATGTTGGAAATGATTCGCACATGAAAATATCAGAGCTGCGAGACCCGGAATTTGAACTCGCTTCACTCGGTTTCCCAAGGGAGCGCGTTACCACTGGGCTAATACTGCCTTAAAATCTGTTTGGTAAACTGAAATTCCTTCTGTCTCTTCTATTTGCCTAGAGACTGAATGCCAAAGGTCAAGTAATTTAGTCGAATAAACGATAGCCAAATAATTAATTAACAATCTGTAAAATATTTAATTGAATGCCTGAAAACTTTCAATCTTGTATATATTACCTACTCAAAGTGTAAGCGGATTTAGACAAAATAACGGCTTAATCATTGAACTCTCATACTTTTATTCCTCCCGCTTGAACTATAACCTGTAATATTGAGGTATGGCTTTTATCACAAAGGGTTCATATTTCGTTACGTCCAATAAAGAGGGAGGTCGTAAAAATTGCAAATGGATTTAATATATGGACGGTCAAAATGAAATGGAAGGGCTAGTGATATTATCCTTCGTAAGTTATTATCCGGAGGCTGTACCGTTTTGACGAACTTTACGGGTGCGGTTAAGGAAATTGTGGTTTTTTATAATAGAACTGTAATATGTCGTGTACTAGAGACTCGTATCTCTAAGAGACTGTTTAAAACTTTTTAAACTACCAGAAATTACTATTTAACAAAAAAAATTAAGTGTGTTGCCTCAAAATAACGTAAAAAACCACTAAGACACAATCTCAGACTAAGGAATAATATAAGCAGAGTATCATAGTACTAAACATGAAGCCAAATAATAATGTTTTAAAAAAAAGTATACCAATGGCAATTGGTAGGTATATGGACAGTACTGAGTTTATTAAAGAACTAGTAGTAGGTACCCGAGGCTTCGCCCGCGTTTAAACCTCCAATATAAACATAAGTTCTAATAATGTATGGAAGTCTGCCTGATTTGTTGACATTTATGTTTACTGCTACGCTCCCTTGGGTAGTAGCATGATGCTATATAGCCTATAACCTTCCTTAATAAATGGGCTATCTAATGCAAAAAGAATTTTTTTAATCGGATTAGTAGTTCCTGAGATTAGCGCGTTCAAACAAACAAAGAAAGATACTCCGTCTCTTTGTAATATTTGTATAGATTATAATAAAGAAAAAAATTTAATAAGCTACATAGTACCTACTATGTTTTTTCTCTTTCAAGGGGTACAGAACTAATGCTTCAAAATACAAAAGAATATATGTAAATTTATTATTGATCTTTTATTTTCAAAAATTGTATATTAACTTTACTTACCTGTATAAAATTTCCCTTATACTTTATAAAGAAAGTGAATGATCTGTATGGCAAGATAGAGAATAGTAGCTTAAAAAGCAAATCGTTTTGACGTTTATTTTGGCGGACTCCGTCTATATAATTCTTTAGTCTATGGGCACAACCAATTAATTTACAAAAGTAATACTTTCTTAGATTTACGCGAATATTTGACATTTTAAATTTTTTATAACTATCTTTTCGGATTATTTCGCGGATTTATTTTAACAACAACTTATTTTAAACAAGTATATAACATAACACCTTTGAGACGTCTAAAACCTTAGTCTCTTCCGTGACCATGATTGCTGTAAAGCATTCGAAACGTCGGGAACCAAAAATCCAAATAAATTCACGAGATAATCCGAAAAGATAGTTTTATTTAAAATTTATAAAAGTATTATAGAAATATTCTTTATTGGTAAAAATGTCGTATAATATGCCCAAACAGTGAATTCATACAAAAATACCTCCTTTTGGAAATTGGTTTGTAAAGTAGCCTTTATCGGGTGAAATAAAGTATGTATCTCTTTTAAAAAAATCGCGGTTATTCTTTTCTATAATATGAAAGAAAGATAAAATAATAATGAAATTTACATTTACATTATTTTTTATATTATTTTACTAGTATCTTATCTAAGTCATAAAACACAAACGGACGCTAAGTTTATGCAATTATTTCTTTTTAGATTAAAGTGATTCTTGCGATGAGTGTATATATTGGAATATATATATATATATATATATATATATATATATATATATATATATATATATATATATATATATATATATATTTGATTAATTTGTAATGATTTATGTATGTCTATGGCATGTGGTTATATGATATTGGCCGATAAGAATGTATTTAAAAAATGAAAAGAACGTGGGGATTCTTTTGTTTTCCCCGCGATTGACGGAGGGGAGATCTCGGTACCATCCTGTAGTGACTAGTGATAGAATGTTTATAATACTGAAAATGTTTGTTGTAAAAATTATGTAACTCATTATTTAAAAGATTAACTGTTGAGTTTCTTGCCGGCTCTTCTCAGCAGCACTATTTTCCGAGCCGGTGGTAGCTTTATACGGACAAACGTACTGACGATTATAAAAGTACTGAATATAAGAATGCATGGAACATGTTCGTGTTTTATTGAAGACCTCCAACAATGTATATAATGTATTGAGGTAAACTTTACTTAACATTTAGTGTCTGAACCGATTTTAAGTTTTAACCAAATTTTGTGTAGGGAAAACTTATTACTCGGTTTAACACTTAGAATACTTTTAACTGCAGGAAAAATCTTTGATTCCTACGTATGTATAGTAATATAACTAAATAAAATAAACTACTTATCGTCATCTACTTACAATATCAAAAAATCACGCCTACGTCTGCTTGACTTGATCTTTACGGCTAAAGGATACATGCAGCGTTTCATTTAAAGTCAGCTAAATAAAAGTAGATAAAACAAACGTAGACGGACATTTTAGCTGAGTGTTGTGGATAGTCGATTATGTCTAGACAAAGTGCATTCATGCGATCATCTCTATCCCATATGTTTTCGACACTGGGTGTTGACTGTTAATATTTCAATTTATACACCACTAGCTAGTATCTGTGATTTTGTTTCATTTACATAGATATTCATAGTTTGTTCTCTAATAGATTATTTTATTTCATTTTAATAATATTGATATTACATATAGGTATGTCGACAATCCCTTACCACGTGACTATCGTTCTACTATTTACAGACAGATCTAAAATACTATTTTCTTTTATTATCTTTAATAAGATAAACTATCATACGTTTTTTTATTACCTAGCTTCACCATTTGTACCTTTAAATTTGGACTAAATAAAAAAAGCAAAAATTTAGTATAATACAGGAATCAAACGCAGGACCTTTTAAATCTATAAAGTTTATAAAAAAATTAAAACATAAAAGCAAGATGATCATACCATTCATTTGCATGCAAAGGCTTTTGTACGCAATTCCAAGCTAGGATAATGTCCTATGTCCAGTGTCTTTATGTAAATTGTCATTTGTCAGACATTATGCGATTGCCCCCAGCGCTCATATATGTTCAGCGCTCATGTATGTTCGTTTTCTTTAATATGAACAGATAAATGAAATTGCTATATCTTTAGAAAATAAAGATTTTTCTTTTTTTTTTCATTAAACAATTAATATTTTTGAATTCTTATCTACAAATAAAATAAATAATAAATAAATATGTTGAGACTTGCACACACAGCACTATCTAGTACCATGGTAAGCTACGATGTTCGTGTTACAGATACCAGATAATTGATAAACTACACATATATAACTTTAAAAACATACATATTATAAGTATAAACACCCATGACTGGAGTACAAACATTCGTGCTTCTCACACAAATGAATGCCCCCAGCGGAACTCGAACCCGCGACCGCTGGCACAGCGGGTGTCACAAGTAGGCTCACTACAAACTGAGGCAAACGTATCGTCATTATAATATGATTACAATACAGTAGTAACGGGACTGAGTTTTTTCACCTACTGTATTTTTTAAATACCTATCTATTATTCGTAACGTTGATTTATTAATTTTCTACTATCAATGAATTTTTTAACTTTTAGCTTATTTAGCAAATTAAGGATATTGTTTTAATAGACTCAAAAATATAACTTGAGTTTGTCATGTTTGGGATAAAAAGCGAAGATCTATGTGAACTAAATACAGCTACATGAACTCGCGTATATGAAAATCGTATCCTACTCAGTGCCTCTCATCAAAAACGTACTTTGTTACCGGTTCACAAAACCAAAAAAAATCATTATCACTGTAGAACAGTCTCCTACAGCAGCGGTTCCCAATTTTTTTGTCCACGGAACCCTAATTAATCATAATTTTTTTACAGATCCCCATTTTGATAATAACTAAACTGATTGTTTTGTAGTTAGAATACTTTCTTGTTTGACTTAAAATCATAAATGAAAAGTATTAATACTAATAAAAATATTTATTGTAACAAAAATGTAACCTAACTCTTTAATATGATGAATGAATTTTTTTCACTTATTAATTAATTATAATTAATAGCACTGAAATTAGGCTTAACGTCTGACAACGTTTTATTTGAACTCTGGAACGAAACTCGGAACCTCTATGACCCTTCCACGGAACCCTAGGGTTCCGCATACCACCATTTGGTAACCGCTGTCCTATAGTAATATACATATAATAAAAAAACGAAATTTTAGTGTTTTTTGCATTTTTTCTACAACCTCTTTCTACTGAGATACTGTGACTAATTTAGTTTTACGCCAGGACAGGTCTATTAGTACGGAAAACTTTATATTGCCTTCCGCAAATACGGCGGTGGGCACTAATTAGTGAATTCGATGGTGCAAGCAAAGCCGACAGAAGGGCAAGTTTGCGATGGCGACAATGTAACGAGTGGGTCTTTGTCACCAGTTTGCGGTTGAATTTCGCTTCTCTGTTCGACGTAAATGTGTAATTGAGTTTTCTAACCACTATTTTATTTGGTCAGTCTATCACAATGCTTAAGTTTTTTGAGAGAATTTTGTGGTATTGTATTATTGTTATTAAAGTACGTACTTAATATTAATAACATATTTAATATACTTATTATGTATAATAATTAAGTAAAAATGTGTATATGCTTAAGTATTAATAACATATTTACTTATAATTATAATGGAATTCAATTGAGTTTTAACAATATAACAGATACATCTCAATGTGATCTCGTATACTAAATATTGTTATTTATTATCAAAGTAGAAGCACAGATTTTCTTTTAGCTCATAATATTTTTAGCATCTGATTTTATAGCGTTGCCATAATTTATCATAAGTAACCTAATAAAGTATGATTCACCGAAATTGCCGTTGTAAAATATTACATTATTAAAAATTGTATTATGTGATATACACCGTTTTTTTATTATTTTATATACAGAACTAGCGGCTCACCCTCGCTTCGGTCGGGTTTACCAATAGACAAACAAAAACAAATCTATCCCACGGGAACCGTACTTTTTTCCGGGATTAAAAGTAGCTTATTTGTTATTCTGATGTATCAATTATATTATTGTAAAGTTTTATTAAAATCCAATCAGTAGCTTATGTGTACTAAGCTGTATAAGTTACTATAGTTTTTTTTTAACTATCCTACAGGAATTCTTTAATTTTCCGGGATGAAAAGTATTTAAAATGTTGACCAAGGATATAAAGCACCACCATGCAAAATTTCATTTAAATCGGTCCAACAGTTTCGGAGATTAGCCCGTACAAACAGACAGAGAAACAAAAAAATTGAAAACGATCTGGATTTGTTCTATTTCTCTTCTTACATCCCCCTGACTCGGTTTTTAGCATTTTTTTTTTCTATGTACAGACATTCGATCTCTACAGTTTTATTATATGTATAGATAACAGTACTTTGAAAGAAACTAATCGAACGAATATAATATATTATTTTTTTAATTATTTTCATTGTATTTATTAAGTTTATACAAGTTTTAAGTAGAATACGCTTGTGTAAGATATTTAACTTCGTTTTTTTCGTTTTCGTTCGTTCGTTTGAAAAATAAAATATTTTTCTTATATTTTACGTACATAAATTATTTCAATCCATTTTTTTTAATACCTTTAAATTGAAATAAGGTATTATAATACGATGATCTGATTTAATATCCTAACTCACAGGTAATAAATCTTTTTTGTTTATTAGCTTTTCGCGTGCCATCGCGTCATAAAGCATATTTAATAAGGCAAAATTAAATTAAATTAACCAGGTTCAAATATAAAAAACGGGATCAAAACCACAATGGTATTCATTAAAACGTCAAAAATATATGCTTTATTGGATTATTTATATAATTCTTTTTATTATTTATTCTCCACCTCTATTTTTAGGCTTCGTGCCGAACCCTATAAAACCCTATAACATCATAAAACTACATAGTCGGTCCGTCCGTCTAACCGAAGATTTTATTACAAAGCAACATCTCTTTTTAATAGGTATCTTCTCTCTCCCTCCGTAGAAGAAACCTGATTTTTACTATTCTTTGTTTTACTTTATCATTCGACATTGAACTCAGCCTTTTTAACCTTTCGTGAACCACGTGCATAAATGTTACATCGCAAACCATGTGGGGTTTCTCAGACCCCAAGAATTATCAGAGCAAGGAATGTATAATTTGTGATTATTTATTTATTTTATTATAAAATACTGTTTTTTGTCTATTTGAGCGTAATAATAAAACAAAACCGAGTAAAATAATCAACATTTTTAATCTTTTTTCAAAAAGGAACAAAACATAGTCATTTTTTGCAAACTAAAACTTAGCCTCTTCTTTGGGCTAACATCCACAATAAAAAAGTAATTAAACACTTATCATATATCTCAAATTTTCAAAATTTGTATTATAAGGCATGTAAAATTGACAAAATTAGCTTAATTTTGTCAGTCTTCATGAGGTCCAGGCTGATTATATTTAGTACAATTTTTGCAGTATAAGTGAGCATGCTCTAAGCCACTCTTTCCCAAAGTGGGCGATAACGCCCCCTTGTGGGCGCTGTAGGCCTAAAGGGGGGCGGTAAGAGACCCAGAGAAAAAATGGGGGCATTGTGTAGAGGCTTAGGGGGCGATTTGTAATTTCATGTAGCTAGGAGGACTCTTAGTAGGTTAAAAAATGGAGGCGCTAAAAAATAATTTATTGTCAAAGTGGGCAGTAGACAAAATAAGTTTGGGAACCCCTGCTCTAAGCATATAGGTATATCGCAGAGCTTACAACTGTATTTGGTTTTCCGATCTTTCTTGCTGTCACATTCTGAACACCTTATTTTAGATCTCGGCATTTTTGCTGGTGGTTCAGAAAATGTTTCACTGAGCAATTCATGTATGTAAGCACTTACGAGAATATTTCGGAATCCGTAGATTATCTTTGTGGTTTTTCAAATGTTCTTCAATCAAAGCCGTTCCCGAATTACGAACGAAGTTTCTTCTACGATCGGTTTTCCCTATTTCGATACTATTATTCAACATCTCTCATATCATCATCATAACCAGTCGGAACCCACATCTCCCTCGAAAGACAACCAACTTTTCATCTAATGTTAAGTACTCAAAAGGTGTATAAATGATAAATAATTCGAAATAAATACAAATATTCTAGAAATACTGCATTTCACAATAAAATTACTACTTACGTTTTAGACGACGTCCCGAACCACGTGGGGTCTGTGAGACCCGAACGCACTTTGCGCACGTGTATTTGTTACGTCGGCGACGCGATTATCAAACCACTATCACCAAGCGGTGTGGCAATGTCGCAACTCCAGCTACTTAAAGTGTCAAAAACGCCGAGCGATTTTTTAGAGATTTACAAGGATTTTTGTGTGACTGGGGTCTATTAAACCCCACATGGTTCACGGAAGGTTAACGTCCCACTGCTGAGCACGGGCCTCCTTTCACTACCAAGGGGATCAGGCCATAGTCCATGACGCTGGCCGAGTGGGGGTTGGCGGACTTCACATGTCTTTCGAAAACTTGCTAGATTCTCTCACGATGCAGGTTTCCTCACGATGTTTTCCTTCACCGTAAGACATGGTAATCATGTTGGAAATGATTCGCTCATGATAATATCAGGTGCAAGATCCGGGATTTAAACTCACTTCACTCGGTTTCCCAAGCTCTATCACAAAATGGAAAAAAAGCCATTTACTCTATCATACAATGAAAAAAATCATGTTTACTGTATAAGTGCTAAACTCTAGGTATTGCAACTATTAATAAAAAGTGAGGCCAAAAAATGTTGTTTTTCTGATTTTTCGTAGATTTATTTTGATTTTGAAAAATAGTTTCCTTTAAAACTAGCGATTTGCCCTTGCAACAAACACTCTTGTGCGTCCCTAGGTATCTTTGTGCCAAGCCTTTTATTGCTTTAATACTTAACGATTAAGCCACACACGCCGAATAAACTATACACAGCTTAGTACACAATAACTTATGTCCCTAATTTAGTAAAATTTGGCATGCTGATACCTTAAACCTTAAAAATGTACGGTTCCCGTGGAATAGATTTGTTTTTGTTTTCCTAGAGGCGAACCCGAGCGAAGCGAGGGTGAGCCGCTAGTTTCATAATACATTTCATGTACACAGCCATTTTTTGGATATGAAATATGTACATATGTATCTATCAGTAAGGCTAACCGTAAGAAATCATTTTAGTCATAAGCTCGCCTTTTACATTTAAAATTTTTATTCTTTGCAATTTTATTTAATAAAATTGCTTCTTGTACATTGATATTAATTATTATAAGTTCAAGTTCTTTAAAAAATAATTTCATAAATAATATCATAAACCCAAAACTTGTTGAATAAAGGAAGACTAGCTTTAACATAACAGCGTATTTGTGTTGTATCTAGTTACAAAGTACACGCCGGCCATCAACTCGCTTCTCGGGTGACGCTGAAGTGGAATACTACTTGTCGACCACGACAATATTCTTTTAAATTATAAACGATGTTTATGAACGTTCTTGTATAAGCAAATAAAGTACCTACTCTTTCAAAAAACTTTAGTGGCTATTTCGATCAAGGCATTTTACATTTAACTATTTTTTCCCGTAGCTATGCTCGCTTTCTTTACTTTTATATAATTGCTTCTAGATATCGTAGCATTGTGTAATGATAGCTTATAATTTTCGTCTATAAATAGGCTATAAAATAAAGAAAGAATTTCTCAAATGTCACTGGCAGTTCCGGAGATTTAAGCGTTAAAACAAACTTATAAACAAAAATGAAGAAATTCCAGTCTTTTATTTTATAGATACCTTAATAAAACTACGTTAATCAAATCAAAATTTAAAAAAAGAACGTTAACACTTAGGAATAAATATTTCTGAAACGATTTCTAATATTAGAAGACAGTAAATTAAAGCACAATAAAATCTTTATTGGAACATTACAAGGTAGATAAAAATTAATTATTATATAAAACAATATGAAAAAAGAGTTATATTTCATCTTTAATTACATATGCTCAATACTCACTCTTTTAATAAAATCATGAGACTCGATTGCAAGCAATATCGCATAATCGCATCGTTCTATTATAAAGAGAATGCAGGCAAATTCTTTTTCAATTAGTTTGACTGTACTTTTAGACAATAAGCGAGGCAAAGTTTTTCATTTCCATACTAAGATGTACTAAGTAAGAATAGGGCCTCCAAATTAAAATTTTTACATAACTAATAATATGAATAATGAATATTTTTATTCTTATTCGTTAAATATTTAGGAATCACAGTTTATAACGAAGTCTAATTACTTATTATAAAAAAGAGAAATAAATCTAAAAGATAAGATACTTTTATGCTAAGCCGCGACAGAATCTTTACTTAAATTAACTATCCATAGAACAAAAACACTGGAGTGTCTGTTTGTAATAACCGCTTCTTACTAAATGCACATGGATGTATACACGGTACATATATATATATATATATAGTTTTGGTATGTATTAGATTACATGTATATAATATTATATATCTATACTTGTATTTATGTATTAATCTTATATAATATGTATATGTTTTATGTATTTATATATGTATATATATACACACATATATTTAAGTATTAATTATGTGTTATACTTATATACTTTACTTTTATTATTGTTTTTTTTTTCTCTGCACTTTCTCTTTCTGTCCCGCTACTTAACACTATTTCACACATGCATGGGTTGACTGGAAGAGATCTCTTATAGAGATAAGTCCACCTTTGTCCACGTCACTTTCTATGTATTTTATTTTCTTATTTTTTTTATTTGTGCAATAAAGAATATATATATATATATATATATATATATATATATATATATATATATATATATATATATACCAAAACAACATTTTTTACTATTTTTTTCTGTCTGTCTATCTGTTTGTTCCGACTAATCTCTGAAATGGCTGGACCGATTTTGACGGGACTTTCACTGGCAGATAGCTGATGTGTTACGGAGTAACTTAGGCTATTTTTTTTTCTAGAAAAAAATAGGGGCCGACGAAAAAAAATGAAAACCAAATTAATTAATTAATTTTGTTTTGGGAAGCAACGTAGGGACGAACCCGAGCGAAGCGAGGGCGAGTCGCTAGTGTCCAAATAAAATACTAAAATTAAGCACTAAATTATTCTTAAATGTAGATCACGAATATTAATATCAGCTTTACTATGATAAAATTGAAAATAAAATGTCATGACTCTGTTCATCGATATTGACTTCTTTACGCTTCCGACGATGCAAATCTCCTGTTGACTTATTTATTAGCCAGCTATTTTGAGGCTCCCATTCCAGTCTTACTCGAGCACAAGCTTTGTTCAGAATTAGCTTTGCATTGTTGTGAAAACGGTAAATTTAGTTCCGCTTTTCTCTTTTTTATAGCGGATAATTCGCTAACGTTTGGTTTTAACGATTTTGTATTGCATTATTTTATTAGAAAAGTGTATTTAAAAATTATTTATTTGTAAATCAACAATTATGTGTTATAAGACAATAATATAATGTTATATAAACATACATTAATTAGAAATATTTTAATATCAATTGATATTAGTTTAGAATGTAAGATTGGCATTGAATGTAACAGCAACTTAATTATTGATGCTTGAACTAATAATATTTTCATTACAAAATGTACTTTTACTTTAGTTTGCCAATTGGTTATTATTGCATAAAATTAAGTTTAATTTTAATTTAAGGGGTTCCCATTTAATAAAATTATTTTCAAATAATATGGAATATTATGAACGTTTGTTCTATTTAATTAATTAAGGAATTCCTAATCTACGTCTTCATGAAAACCATCCTATATATATATATATATATATATATATATATATATATATATATATATATGTCAATAATAAATAAATATATTAAGACATTACCACACAACACCATCTAGTTCCATAGTAAGCTACGAGGCTTGTGTTTTGGATACCAGATAGTTGATACACTACACATATATAACTTTGAATAAATACATATTATACATATTAATAATATGGCACAAATGAATGCCCCCAGCGGGACTCGAACCCGCGACCGCTGGCACAGCAAGTAGGGTCACTACAAACTGAGCCAAACGTATCGTATCCTATAGTAAACTTAACAAAGCAAAGCTATTATATATTTTAATAACAATAATTATAATAATAATCATAAATAAACTTGCAAAATAACTTTAAAATATCCTAGTACATACGCTAGTGTCTATTTTTCTTTGCATGTTGACACTGAAAATTTATGAGCATTACTAGGTAGAATACGACTCAGACTTACAGCTTACGATAAGTTGTAATTAATGTCTTACAGCGCTCTTTATTGTCCTGAAGACTTAGCTGAATTATGGCTTGGGCTCATAGCGAGGGAGAAATTTCTTTGACATGTTAATACTACGCAAATGTAACATACGTACGTCGTACAGTATGTCAATTTGTTCAGGAAAAACATGTGAAATACTTTAGTGCGAAAGGTTTCTTTAGTGTATTATTATTGTGACACGTAAAAATGCAATAATTAAGTTAAATATTTTCTTAAAATATTTAAAAAAAAATGTTCGATAAGACAATAAAGATGATTTTACTATTTACTGCTTAGTTTTATTGAAGTGGCTTCCATATTTCTTAACCGACTTCCTAAAAGGAAGAAAGTCTGTTTTCATTTGTATGATTTTTTTTTATTATGTGCCAGTCAATTAAAAGCGAATATATATATATATATATATATATATATATATATATATATATATATATATAATGAAAAATAACTATAATTAAAGTTAATTTATGTCATATTTACTTATTAGATAATCATATCTTAAAATTGTCAGTTGGGACCAACTTCAAAAATATCTGATCCGGTTTCTATAGTAAATAAAAGTCCCCGTTCAGTTATTTTTTTACATTTTGGTGTCTAGAAATGAAATAGATATGTCACTATTTTTAAAATTATGCGAAATATAAAGTTTTTATTACAAACATAAAGAAATCAATTGAAACAATGTATTATTAATCTAATACTAAGTAGAACAGTTAGGTGTTTCCGTTTCATTAAGTATTGTTATTTTTCGTGAACTCTCCCAAGCGGCGAGTGATTGCTTCTTCCTGACGCCATATGCATAAATGGTAAAATAATAAAGGCGGAAGGGACTACGTTTCATAAAGGATATGGACACAAGATAGCGTAACATTTTAACTTTATTTTTTAGATATTTTAAGAAAATAAAATTATATTTTAAGTTTGAAAATATGAAACTTGTTAGATATGTTCTTAAAAGTTAAAGATTCTTTGAAAGTTTATTTGCTATGACATGATATATTATTAAGTAGTGAAATGATATATTTTCTAGTTAGTAATAAAAGGTTTTTACAAACTAGAAAAGTGGCAGTGGTAGCCCTGTGGCAACGCGCTCGCTTGGGAAACCGAGTGATGCAGGTTCAAACCCGGATCTCACACCTCTGATATTTTTATATACGAATCATTTCTAACATGATTACCACTTGTCTTACGGTGAAGGAAAACATCGTGAGGAAACCTGCATGTCTGAGAGAACTTAGCAAGTTTTCGAAAGACATGTGAAGTCCGCCAACCGGCTTGCCGTGGAAGACTACGATCTGATCCCCTTCGTATTGGGAGGCCGTGCCTTTTGGGTGGGATGTTAAAAAGCGTTACAATAAAAGATTTTTTAACGTATATAATTTATCTTGTTATGTAAATGAAGTTGAAAAATTTTAAAGTATCAAAAAATCTTTACAATATGTACAGTTATTCTTTTTTTAAGAATATACTTCTATAATCATTATATATTATTAGATTTGTATTTCAGTGGACTCTAAAATAAATTCTAAATATGCCCTTACAAATTTTAATGATTCCACATCGCATCTCCCATTGCGTTTGAAAAACTGAAAAAGAATAGCTAGAAAGCGGTATTCGTTTTGCCTTTTAATTTTCCGTCCGCTGGCTGGGGCTTTACAGTCTGCGGTACAATTGTGCACTGCTGAAGCATCGTACATTTGGTTTTCCGAAACAAATCTCCCGAACAATAGTGGTGTAATTTGCGAATTCAATACACAGTGAACTATGTTTCAATATGTTATGATTTCATATGAATGTAGTGCTGGAAACTGTCAAATAAACTTGAAGTGATAAAGTTAAGAGAATGTTAAAAGTTAAGTAATCTATTTTGTTTGTTGTTTTATGAAAGACTAGCAGAACCCGCGGCTTCGCCCGCGATCAAACTACGAAAAAAATAAACTTTTTCGCACTAAATACTTTATTACTTGCAAAAATATGTACCTATAAGATGTTAAGCGTATTATATTCTGTAAATTTTACTCTACTTTATATCCCACACTTGAGCCATGTTAGCCTAATTCAATATATTCAACAACTCAAACTTCACCGCCCAGTTTTACCCACTTAGGGGCTGAATTAAAAAAAAATGTACAATACATGTTTATTTAATTGTATTGAAGAGCATTAATACCAAGTTTCAAGTAGTTCTGATCGTAAATAATTGTTTGCCCATATAAACTTTATCACCCCCTTTTGCCCTTTTAAGGGATAAATTTCGAAAAAAATCTAATACATGTATTTCTTATTTTTTATCTTAAAGCTAAATACCACTTTCCATGCATTTCGCGTTAAGAATAACAGAGTTTCATACAATCTTTAATCCCCTATTTTAACCCCTTAGGGGAAGAATTTCGTAAAATCCTTTCTTAGCGGATGCCATTGTATAAGGAATATGTCCTCCAAGTTTCACGTTTCTACGACCAGCGGTTTAGGCTGTGCGTTGATCGATCAGTCAGTCAGTCAGGATAAAGCATTTTATGTATAGCTATATAGATATTAATTTTTGTTATTTAATGATTGATTTAATAATTTGCCATCTATGTAAAAAGATATATATATATATATATATATATATATATATATATATATATATATATATATACGTGAAGCAAAAACTTTGTACCCTTTTTATGAAAATTGCGCGGATGAAGGAGTATGAAATTTCTCACACTCATATTTTATATAGAGAAGGAGTGCAGAATGCTAATATTTTTTTAAAACTATGCATAAAATATACATTAAATCAATAAAAAAAAAATTACACACACTGCCATGTATTTGACACACACAAGCATACATACTCTTCTGTTTATTGTTAGTCTGTGGTCAAATTGAGAATAGATTAATATTGTAATATACGCAAGATAATAAATCTATAATTTAATGAATTATGGTTGATTTTCAACGACGCGGCGATCACTAGTAATAAAGTATAATGTCAATTTATAAGCTATTTTGTTTCAAATAAATCAACTTCAAACAGATTTATTAAAGAGACTGTTAGACTATAAAATCAAAACTTATTGATTATAATCTTTGGCCCTAAGCTTCAAATTTTAACATACCCATTACACAAATTACTTATTAACACATGGAGGTAATCAAATCTTGGATACAAAGTAACTAAGCTTATGATTTTAAAGTCACAATAAATGTATAAAGGCAAGGATCTCGCAAAAATGTTCGTGTAATGAGATTCTTCAGATCTTATCTCAACTTGACAACGAATTGTGGTCAGTCAATCTCGCGAAGATTTCCCGAATTCAATTTGCACACAAATTTGTCAAAAGTTATGTCCCAATCTGCACTTTATTTTCAGAAACTCATTAATTCACTTGCCTTTTACTTTAATAATTAAAAAAAATACTTCTTCATGTAATTTTTTTTTTTAATAAAAACTAAATAATGTGACAACTCCAGGTTTCTTACTTTTTTCAACATTTGCCATTGATTTCGATATGTTTTTTTCTTTTCCTAAAATGTAATCTCATTCGAAAATGTTGTAAATCAAGAACAGTTACTATAGAATAATTTTACATTAGATATTTTTTTTATAGATTTTACGAATATCCGTAATACATCTAAAGCATACTAATACCTCCCATTAGTGGTGAGGTTAATATAAAGTCCAAAATCAAAATGCATTTTGTCGTACACCTATATGATACCTTTGGCTCGTTAAGTTTAATATGAACACTATAATAGTACTAGCTTAACTTATTTAAAGTTAAGTTTAGGTCTCTTAAACTGGACAGGTTATATTTATGTCATAACAAATTGTTAGGATGTTGAAGTTGAAATGTTTAATAGGATGTAGTAAAATCACATTTTTTATTTGCTCTTTCTACATTTTATACCTTGTCTCATAATAAAGTCTGTCTTTTTATTATTTTTTTTCAATTTTGATGAATTTTACTATGTTAATATCACCATATTATGTACCCCTCAGAAAACAAAAAGAGGGGTTGGGGGTATAATGTTTCTATGCATGTTAAAACTAGACATTTGGATTTGTTAATTAAAAATTAAATCTTTAGTGGCTTATGAACATAGAATAAAGTAATTTATTCAGAAGGAGTGCGTGAATACAATAAACAATCCAACGAATTTCTTAATAGCCTACAAAACGAAATTTAATATAAAATAGTTTAATTTTAAAAAATTTAAAAGCATCAAGACATTAAAACCTTATAATAACACCATATATTTCGGTAATTACCATACAAAGAAGGATTTAAAAATAAATTACCATTATTTATAAACACATGATGTTTTAAACTAAGAAATTATGCAATTCCTCACAGCAGCTAAAAAGCAAAATCAATAAAATAAACGTAAAAGAGAGTTTAAAGATGCGAAAGGAGCTGTTTATGTAAATTAATTCATAATAAATATTTTGAATTCTTGCTAACGAGTAGTTGAAGATGAACGCCGCTCGTTCCACTCTCGTTAAGGCTGAATGAGACGCCATATTAACATAATATAGTTATTTATTACTAAATCTTTTGCGTTTTAAAATAAATTTAGTTAAATTACATTAGGTTTAGAATTTTATTATGATAATTTTATTAGGATTTTGGTCTGGTGGTCTATACCTATACATAAAAGCAAGATATTCTGATTTTGCTACAAATATCTATAATTATTTTAGACTACAAATATCTATAATTCTATACCGACATGATAGCTTTTTACGAAACCATCAGCGTTTTTAACGTTAAAAGATGTATTTAAGCTATATCACCGGTAAATTATTATATGTGACTGAACTATATGATTCGTAATATGTACTCATTAAAACCAAGCAAAATATCAGTATGTATTTTATCATATTTATTACAATTTTGTATTTCTCGTCTTACTATATTAGCCAATTATGCCGAAAATATCCATACTAATATTATAAATGTGGGTTTGTTTGTTTTTCCAGAGATTTTTTGTGTGGAGAAAGTTGGAGGGCTGGAGAGGTTACTATTTACCGCGGAAAATTATGTAACTCCGACAGGAAAATATGTTATAATATAACCCAAAAAAATATTTATAATGAAAATTCCTTCAAAGTTGGTATTAATGCTCTTCAATACAATTAAATAAACACGTGTTTTAGCATTTTTCAAAATTCATCCCATAAGGGGTTGAAAGTTTATACTAAATCTACCTTTTGAGATTTTTTTTTTTGTAATTTTAGCGCGAACGAAACTGCGGATTCTGCTAGTAAGATATAAATCCGACTACTGAGAGCGTCAATAGGCTTATATGCACTTCGAGGAATGAGCGTGTAAATGCGCCAACTTCTTAACTCCGGTCTGCAACTGAGATTTTTTCACAGAAAAGCCTTTTTACCGCTTTTACTTTTACTCGACTATGTTATGTCATACACATATAAGTATATAAAATATATTTTCTATAGTTTAAAAATTAACATTAAATATTTATATAATCTACTAACTTTCGCCCGCGGCTTCACTCTCATGGTAAGTGGGACAATGATGAAAGGTAGCATAATATATGCGTTTTCATAATACAACCTATGTGTTGGCCAAATTTCATCAGAGAGTAGTAGATGCATGTAAAATAACATCATAATATAAAATAAGCCTTATGTTACTTGACTTATTGACAGAAATGTCCAAATAATCCACTGAAATTAAAACTGAACCTAAGATGCTATGAGTTTTAATTTTGGCAACATTTTTCTATATTG
Organism: Fabriciana adippe; assembly: GCA_905404265.1. Lineage (NCBI taxonomy): Eukaryota > Metazoa > Arthropoda > Insecta > Lepidoptera > Nymphalidae > Fabriciana > Fabriciana adippe. The sequence goes on from FR989993.1 coordinate 4,976,476, forward strand.
AAATTAATAACCGCTAAGAAAATTAATCAAAATGGCAAAATAATTTAAAAATAACAAATATTATTTGTATCATTTCTTGCTTTTTCATTAACAAAATTTATTTCTCAACTAGCATTGCCCGCGGCTCCGCCCGCGTTCAGATGATCAAAAACCAAATTCTTGGGTTTTACACATTAGTATACTCTTACATATACCATTTTCATTGCGTACCGTATGATTGGTAAATATGGCGGTGTTTGACATTGCCACAAAGGTTCCTCCATTAATCTCATATTTGATTTAGTAATATTGCACTTTCTGTTTTAGCAATAACTTTTATATATGCTTCTGTTTTGCTTGTGTGTTTAGTTTTGGGTGATAAACTCTCAGTTTATTTAACTACGGAACTACGGAAAACTACGGAATTAATGTTAATCATTTTTTACTGATAGACAGCTATTGATTAATTTAATATTTAGCTGATTATTTAAATTACATAATGATAACTTTTCTTAATGTTAATTTGTCGCGAAACAGGGATTGGTTAGCGCTAGTTAGTAATATTTTCCAAAACGATTTTCAAAAGAAAGTGTAATAAGTAATAATTCTGAGTAAATACTCTAGTAAAATACTTTTTACTATTTCATATGGCTCAGCTAAAATGATTAAAGCAAAAAAACTGAAAATTTGAGGTATAACAGTTCCTAAAATACTTTTTCATAGTTTTTACCCGCTTTGTCAGTTTAACAGCGATAAACTTGTTTTCCATAAAATGTTATAAAATAATATGAATCGAACTTATTTTTACGGTTGATAAAATGAGTCGATATTGTGGAAACGTAAATATTATTCGTATTTATTTTAGTGTTAACCTAACAAAATACGTAAGTAAGAGAAACGACATAGTATTTCGCTATACGAAACCTATAATGCTATAAACAATAAAAATTTACAAATATTTTCATTTGAAAATTGTTTCGGCCAACAAAATATTACTAATATGTTACTAATTTATAAAGCCAAAAAGTTTGTTTTATTGATAATTTGAACACAGCCGGGGCCGCGGGTAATTTAGTAGTAATTCTAACAAAGTCATAGAAAGGTCATATCTATACATTATTTTTTTATTTATACTACGTGTTTTAAAAACACATGGCGACATCTATTGTCAAATATCTAAATAACACATAAATAGATTTTCATTAAAATAACTATTTAATGAATGAAATAGCACTATTGATATTTCTTTTAAGATAAGCTTTTTTTAATAGTTTTAACATATATAAGTAACTTGCTAAAATGTTTTAGTATCATCGTGCTTTTATTTTAACCAGTTTTTGTATTTTTTCTCAGAAATGAGATATTTTCCCGCGGTAAAATGTATCCTATATGTTGACCCGGATAACCAGCTATCACCATACCAAATTTCATCAAAATCAGACAGACGGACAGACAGACAGACAAAAATTCTAAAAACAATAGATTCGGCCTCTGCATCGATAATAATGTCTATTTCAATAAGATTTTCCAAAAAATATTTAATGTACAGATTCGGCTTTGTTAGAATTTTATAATAATATGTATAGATATTGAAATATATCAGGATTGGTGAAATTAATGATGATCGATGAATGAAAAAATTGTAATAAAACGAAATTTTATAGGAAATGCTAAAAAATTAGCTCTATTTATCTATACTGTTATTAACGCCAAAGGTTCTAAGTAATATCGATTTGTTAATATCCGCTTCATCAATCAGGATGTATACACAGTGGATCTTTTACTTAGTACTAGCACGAATCGTGTCGTTTTAGTTTTAATTTACGCTTTTATAAAATATATTATATTCTTTATAATATAAAATATATATAGAGCACTATATATTTTTTGTGGGATGCTAATATTTCATTGAAACGTGTAAAGTCTTATTATTATTAGCCACTGTAAGCGCTGTGTTTGCGAAATATGGGATTCCGTGTCGCAAATACAAAATTATATAATAACAGACACGCCATTCATAATGTAAGTATATATTTTAATATTTTTAATTTTATAACAGTATTAAAAATTTTACTTTAAAACTTCTTTGTCAAAATGTTTTATGTGTGTGCATATAAAAAAGCGGCAATATGTCAAGAGTTTACTTGAATTTTGAAGCTATGAAAAGATTAAGAAGAAATAAAAAAAAAGTGGAAAAGTGAAGTAAAGTCATAGCGCAAGAGTAATAAGTGGTGAAAAGTAGTGCTTGGAGACTGAAATGTTAATACAAAACTGTGCATATTCCGGTCCTAGAACTCATAGATCGTAACAATATATTCTGATATTATATTTTGCTGTAATATGCATAATATAATAAAACTCGAATGATTTTATAATAAGTGGAAAAAGTCGCGTGCAGCACTAATTTATATTCATATAAAATTATATTACACATATTCTTCTGTAATAAGTTGAACTCCATCGTGGGACGCATGCTTAATACAATACTACGCATCAATTAACGTGCAAATTGGCAAAGCTTTGATGCCGGTCATGTCATCAGTCGTCTGCAACTGACATTATGATGGTGATTTTCATAGAAATTAAATAGAGATTCCTTTATAGGACCCCCTATTTATTTTAGTGAAAAATGAAATCCTTTTTGGATCTTTTAGGGAAACTGTCTTTTATAACTTATAATTCACATTTTTTTTCTATTTTATTGGTTTTAGATATAACTTTACTTATTCTTTACGTGGTCTAATTGCAATGGACGCTTGAATTTTAGTTTTTTTTTGTCTTTATATTAATTCTATTTCAAAACACTGTCATCATAATATTAAGATCTTGCATTTTTACTAAATTATATCACTATATTATTAATAACACTAATTAATTATTAAAGACCGGAATATTTTAATTTAAAATAAAGTTTATTTATGTTTTATTTGTAATCAGAATAGTTATCTATATATCTATACATATTATAAAATTCTAACTAAGCCGAATCTGTACATTAAATATTTTTTGGAAAATCTTATTGAAATAGACATTATTATCGATGCAGAGGCCGAATCTATAGTTTTTAGAATTTTTGTCTGTCTGTCTGTCTGTCTGTCTGTCTGTCTGTCTGTCTGTCTGTTACCGCATCACAGAAAAACCACTGGATGGATTTTGATGAAATTTGGTATGATGATAGCTGGGTATCCGGGTCAACATATAGGATACTTTTTACCGCGAGAAAATATCTCATTTCTGAAAAAAAATACTAAAACTGGTAGGAACAAAACCACGACGATACTATTTGTAAACAGTTTAGCAAGGTAACTTACAAAATATGGTAAAAACTATAAAAATAGCTTATCTGGAAAATCAAATTATCAAAAGCGCTATTTTATCCATTAAAATAGTTATTTTAATTAATATTTATTTATGTGTTATTTAGATATTCGACAATAGATGTCGCCATGTGTTTTTAAATTACATAGTTTTAATCCCAAAAAAATTAATGTACAGATATGACCTTTTTTTCGATTTTACTAGAATTACTACTAAATCACCCGCGGCTCCGCCCGTGTTTAAATTATCAGTAAAGCAAACTTTTTCGCTTCATAAATTAGTAACTATACATACAATAAAATTGTAACGAAGCCGAACCCCTAAATTTAATATTTTTTCGGAAAATCTTATTGAAATATTCATTATTAGCGATATAGAGCCCGAATCTATAGTTTTTAGAATTTTTTCTGTCTGTCTGAATGTGACCGCATCACAGAAAAACCACTAGAGGGATTTTTATGAAATTTGGTATGGTAATAGCAGGTTATCCGGGTCAACACATAGGATTCTTTTTACCGCAGGAAAATATCTCATTTCTGAGAAAAAATACAAAAACTGGTTAAAGTAAAAGCACGATGATGCTATTAATACTTTAGCAAGGTAACTTACTTATATATTATGTTAAAACTATTAAAAAAAACTTATCTTAAAAGAAATATTAACAGCGCTATTTTATTCATTAAAATAGTTATTTTAATAAAAATTTATTTATGTGTTATTTAGCTATTTGACAATAGATGTCGCCATATGTTTTTAAAATACGTAGTTTTATCCAAAAAAAAATGTACAGATATAACCTTTCTATGACTTTACTATAATTACTACTAAATTACCCGCAGCCATGCCCATGTTTAAATTTTTAATAAAACAATCTTTTTGGCTTTATAAATTAGTAACATATTAGTAATATTTTGTTGGCCGAAACAATTTTCAAATGAGAATATTTGTAAATTTTTATTGTTTAGTAAATAATGTTAATGTTTTTTAATCTTTTAATGTAAAAATTGGGCAAATGTAAATCCAACTCGCGCATTTTAGGTTTCGTATAGCAAAATGCTATGTTGCTTTTCTTACTTACGTGTTTTGTATGGTTAACACTAAAATAAATACGAATAATATTTACGTTTCCACAATACCTACTCATTTTTTGCACCGTAAAAATAAGTTCAATTTATATTATTTTATAACATTTTATGGAAAACAAGTTTATGGCTGTTAAACTGCCAAAGCGGGTAACTAAAAATATTTCATATCTCAAAAACTATGAAAAAGTATTTTAGGAACTGTTATACCTCAACTTTTTCACTTTTTCTTGACACCTTTTCTTGGAAGGTAAAGGCTTAAAGGACGCAATAAAATGCTTACGACTTTAATTAGTATTCGCTTAGAATTATTTACTTATTACACTTTCTTTTGAAAATCGTTTTGGAAAATATTACTAACTAGCGCTAATTAAGAAAAGTTATCATTATGTAATTTAAATAATCAGCTATATATTAAAATAATCTATAGCTGTCTATTAGTAAAAAATGATTAAAATTAATTCCGTAGTTTGAGAGTTTATCGCCCAAAACTAAAAAAACAAACAAAACAGAAGTATAGACATACGTAAATGTTATTGCTAAAACAAAAAATTCAATTTAACGGAGGAACCTTTGTGGCATTGACAATCACTGCCATTATTTACCAATCATGCGGTGCGCAATGAAAGTAATGTATAATGTAAGAGTATACTAATGTGTAAAACCTAAGAATTTGGTTTTTGATCATCGGAACGCGGGCGGAGCCGCGGGAAATGCTAGTATATACATATATTTGGTTCAAAACGTCATTTGTTTTCGCCAACTTGAAATAAGAATAAAGTGATAAATATTGGTTGATAATGAATTGTACTCTATCTCTGTCTATTATATTAGATCATAATTACTAAATTTGAAATATCATATTATTAACTAAGCAAATTAATTATATTACACATAATAAATGTAGCAAATATATTTATTTGAAGTTAAATAAACAATTCGTAATAAATATCTTCTTTTTAAACTATCATTACCAAGAACAATATTTATATATTTAGATGAAATAGTTTTAAATGCTCTAAATTTTACGTAGGTTGCCAGATTTAGCTATTTTTGGTGCAAAAATACAGGTTATGTTGTTAGGAGCTAACCGAAAAGAAATATATATAAAAGAAAAATTTGAGAGTGCGTGTACGAATGTGTACTCGTGCAAGAAGTAAAACTTCTGTAGGTTATCGGTACTTTTTATGAAATTCAATGTATGTTTTAAATAATTAGGATAGATGAGATACAAAAAATAACGCATATTAGGCATATTATAATCATATATTTATAGATTATTATTTAAGGAAAGAATATTATAATATATCATTTGTCAGACAATAACAACGGTTACCATGGAAACAAACGTTTTTTCGTAACACATTCACCAGCTTAGCCCCCAAGTCAAGCGTGCGTAAAGAAGTTTTACTTCAAAAAATGTTGATTTAGTATAACTAGTTTTACATATGGCCCTAACCATTATTCTCGTGTTCACTCATTGCTCATAATATTAAATCATCTTTAGTTATCTACCTCATAGTTCTTAATATTTATAAATTTAGTACATAATATCTTTTTTAAAAAGATTAAATACAGTAGAGTAGTACCTATAGGTATACCTTTATATAACAATGGAAAATAATTAACATTGTAGATTTGGTGTGCAAATAATGATAGCCAAAAATCAGAATTTCTCAATCAAAATTTGAGTGAGAGTAAAATTTCAAGGCCATGTCATGAGAAATCGTCACGAAAAACTGTTGCCCGTAATACTTGCATTAGGTTCACATAGTATCCGTTATTACTGTCTGACAATGTCTGTAAATGATATATATGATATTCTTTCCGTTACTATCTTCAATCATTTCTAACATGATTACCACTTGCCTTACGGTGAAGGAAAACATCGTGAGGAAACCTGCATGTCTGAGAGAACCTAGCAAGTTTTCGGAAGACCTGTGAAGTCCGCCAACCCGCACTTCGTCAGCGTGGTGGACTATGACCTGATCCTCCTCGTATTGAAAGGAGGCCCGTGCCCAGCAGTGGGACGTTAAAAAGGGCTGAATACACTATCTTCAAAGATTTCTGTTTTTACTATTTTTTTTTAAGTTTTCAAATAATATGCAAAATATTTATAACTCCTAGTTACTCACTATCGCTTCGCTCGAGTTCGTCCCTAGGTTCATTTTAACGGTTAGTATGGAATATAGATAGACGTGTAAATAATACCTATAAATTAACAATGAAATACTTTTAACACGTGTACTCTACACATTACTTTTTTATATAAAACTATCCGATTTTTTTTTCGTGCGACACTGTTTGAACCAAGATATGCTCAATCGCTTAAAACTAGTGGTAGAAGTTTAGGCAAATAAAACTGTAAATTAATTTCATAATTTATACATCCTTAGCTTGCATTCTTGACAGCATAAATTTCCGCCCTTCAAGATTTCGTTATACTTCCAGTGAATTTTATGATAATTTAATTTCCTGTTCACTTTAAGTGGAAACTGGATGATAATTTATATCAGGATTTTTAAGACTATGCAGTCAAATGGAAAGCGGAACTTTCAAACTTTTAATGTGTCACCATATTTTATCCGTCTTATAAATAGAATATAACGTTTTATTATAATATAGTGTTCAGTAAATCAAGTTGATATTGCTGGTCATAAGATAGTATGAATTTGTCGAAATCTATATACATGTTATGACATCGCTTTAATTAGCTCTTATAATAAAATAAATAAATCGATGCTGTATTTAAATATAACTAAAACTTAACAAAATACGTCATGTCCAATATCTATACTAATATCATAAAGAGGAAAGATTTTTTTTGTTTCTTTGCTTGTACTGAATAAGCTCCGAAACAACTAGACTAATTTAGATGAAATTTGCTTAGAAGAGAGTTTGAGACCCTGGCAAGGATACAGAATAGTTTTTATCCCGAAAAACATCTTAAGGGGGTGAAATTGGAGATGAAAATTTTGTATGGGGAATCAACCTAGGGATAAACCCGAGCGAAGCGAGGGTGAGTCGCTAGTTGCTCTAATTTTTTTTTGAGTTTTGGTCACATAATATTTAAAAAATACAGAAACATTGTTTTATTTACAAGTAAGTTGTTCTGTTGATGTATTCGCAGAAGTATTTTAACTGCAAATAGTCATGGAATTAAAATATGAATGTTATATAAAATTCAGATTACTTTTAAAATCAGACCAGTAGTTTTCATGTCATACTAACAATTCATATTATGCATGTAGAATAAAAAATATTCTATGCGAACTCGGCCTTGTCATACTATTTATATTACGATAACGAAGCTCTTGATGTATTTTTACAGTCATTTCTTCTCATGATTTACATTTTGAGCAGGTGTTTTAACATAATTTATAATATACATGCAATGATAAAAGAGACAAGACGTATCCGTGCAAGCTGTCCACACTACACCATTACTTGAAAGGTGTCAAGACAAAATAAGTTATTCCATCGATTAAAATAAGGTTTGTTTTACTTAAAATAAAACTATAACAAAACGTTTATAAGCTTATTTTATTCATATTTCTTATCTTTAAGGTGTCAAGTTAATATTTTTTTGTTGTAGGTATACATACATATGTGCATAATATAGATCCATCATATTTTAAAAATTTATATAAAAAAAGGGCTTATCTCTTACTTAGTTGTTATGGTTAAAAAGTTATATATTAAGAGTATAATTTGTAAAATATGTAGATAGTATCACTTTGTAAGAAACAAATTTAAGTTTTTATTCAAAAAACATGTATTAAATAGAAATATATGTAGGTAGGTACTCTTTAAATCATTTGTGTGGTAAGGATGCGCCTTTAAGTTTTGGTTTAATACATATAACCGACCTCTTCCTGATCGATTTTGGCCATGGCGGCGGTGATTAGCCAGAAGATAAACAGCTTGGACTTTCGTAACACCGGCAACTTCCCTACTCTGAACTGTTACAGGGAATATCTTGATAGAAAACTCAATAATAATACTTGGCCCGATCCGAGACTCGAATTCTGGACCTCCGGATTTGCAGCTGTACAACAACCACACAAACGAGGTAGTTATACCCGTATTTTTTTAATAATTTAGTAATAGGTATGACTACTTGCTATACGTATCTATACTTGTACATGGAAGATATTTGAGAAAAACTATTATTGGGGATCTCTATTAACGCAATAGAACCCAAAACAATGATTTTTAGTTTTTTTGTTTGTTTGTATGTTTGTCTGTGCGTTTGTGCGCGCTAATCTTAGAAACGGCTTAACCGATTTGGGTGCGGTTTTCACTAATGTATTGTGGTAAGCTTCACTTAACATTTTTTATTTCAATCGGTTCCTAAATAAAAAGTTATGTCACTTTAAAAAATCATCAGTTATTAAATAATTATTGAAAAGTGTTTTAAATAAAATATAAAATTCACTCGCATATGCCTCAAAGTTTAGTAAAGAAATATAATATGCTTAGTAAGCTTTTAAATTGTGCGAACGAGCGCCTTCTTTTTGGTTATTGTCCCGACTATCAAGTACGAGGATGTTAAACGAACGACCTGCTTTTCTCATCTATACATTAATCCTACTTCCATACCATACCTTACTTTAACATAACTATATTGATTTTGATTGCTTTATTTTATAAACTACAGTAATAACCATATAAATTATTTATAGGTAATATGTATGTATTTGAAAGTTAAATATGTGTAGTGTATCAACTATCTGGTATCCATAACACAAGCCTCTTAGCTTACCATGGAACTAGATGATACTGTGTGTTAGTGTCCCAGCATATTTATTTATGTAATATATAAATATCTCGTGTCACGGTGTTTGAGGTCGCACTCTTCCGAAGCGGCTCGACCGATTTTAATGATTTTTTTATATATTTGGTAGGTACGAGAATAAGCCGCAAAGTATTTGCACCCTTCTAACCCCTTCCCCCTATTCTTTAATCGCGATTTTAGTATTTTTGTGTGAACAATATTATGTAACTACATAGCTACATAACATAAAGCTAAAGAGTCATTTTGTAGAATGAACGTTTTTTTGTAGCCGCGGATTTTGCTAGTTTATTTATATAAATATCTTAAAATATTAATAAATAAAACTAGTATTAAAATCCAATAACATTGTTGTTTCTATTTGAATGTAGGCAGTGGTAGCCCAGTGGTAACGTGCTCGCTTGGGAAACCGAGTGAAGCAGATTCAAATCCCGGGTCTCGCATCTCTAATATTTTCATGTGCGAATCATTTCAAACATGATTACCACTTGCCTTACGGTAAACGAAAGCATCGTGATAAAACCTGCATATCTGAAAAAACCTAGCAAGTTTTCGAAAGACATGTAAAGTCCGCCAATCCGCACTTGGCCATCGTGGTGGACTTGGGCCTGATTCCTCTCGTATTGAAGGGAGGCCCGTGCCCAGCAGTGGGACGTTAAAAAGGGGCTGAATACATTTGAATGTATTTCTCTATTAGAAATGTCTGCATCTCAGTCACAGCGCCACCTACATTTCAAATATAGCGAATAACCATCCAGATAACCCCATAAGTACACAAAAAAAGCCATCAAAATTGTTCATGCCGTTTAGGAAGAGAAGAATTACGAACACACGTACACGGGAATTTATATATAAAGATAACTAATTTAGCTGATTAAAAATAGTTAAGGATCGGTTAAGCAAAAACGGTAACATCAAAGTGACAATCAGTCAAGAAAGGATACGGTATTTTGTTTTACCCACACACATTCTTTTCATCGTCTCTTATTGGATTCTATTCGCATACTTTGGTGAGGATACCCAATAAAGCTTGTTCGGTACCACATGCCCTTCACATATTTTGCGAAAAGTAACGTATAGAATTTTGAAATGGAAAGCTGTTTTGGGTTTGTTTCGGGCTTCGAATAACGTATTTCATCTAACTTGGAGATCGGATACAGTTTTACGTTAAGAAATGCTTATGTTTTAGTTAACATATTTTATTACTGGATTATTCCCATGGCTCAGCTCGTGTATATTTATGTATGTATAATTACTTTGCTATTCGTTCGTAGCGTGGTATTAGTCTATAAACCTTCCTCAATAAATAGTCTATGAAATGCAAGAAGATGTATTAAATTCTGACTAATGCTTCCAGAGATTACCGCGTTCAAGCAAAATTGTAAGGAGACCCTTACAGTGGGACTTTAAAAAGGCCCAGCATTTAAAAATTTATAAATTAACCATTATACTATAATATGTAGTAGTCAGCCATTTTCAACGTCCCACTGCTGGGCACGGACCTCCCTCCAATACGAGGGGAATAAGGCCATATTCTACCACGCTGGTCAAGTGCGGGTTGGCGGACTTCACATGTCTTTCAAAAACTTGTTAGGTTTTCTTAAACATGCAGGTTTCCTCACGATGTTTTCCTTTACCGTAAGGCAAGTGGTAATCATGTTAAAAGTGATTCGCACATGAAAATATCAGAGGTGCGAGACCCGGGATTTGAGCCCGCTTCACTCGGTTTCCCAAGCGAGCGCGTTACCAGTGTGCTACCACTGCCTTATAGAGCATTTGACTATATACTATATACTTTTTGAGAAATAACCAAGCTATGTATAAAACCACACTCGAGTGATAAAACAGAATGACACCCAAAAACACTTTAAGTAGTGTCATATCCTTAATATTAATGTATTTTCGGCTCGGCATCTTGTATCAAAACTTTTACATGTCGAGAGTTCTTAGAGCTAGCTTGATAAATGACATCTCCCACTTTCATAAAACTTGCTCATACGTTTTTACTATATCCACACGCTATGACAAGGTTTGCAGAACGTGCTTGGAGTATTGACGACTATTTACTATCATGGATATCTTCTAGTGTCGTGCAAAAATCCACTCTGCACACTCATTTCATAAAATTAAAGTACCTAAGTAAATGAGTTTTCTTTGAACGTCTCTTATTTTTCTATTTGGAATCATAGTTATGATTTTTTTAATTTTGTAACTTGAAAGTCGAAAGTATTAATCTTTCAAGTTAAGAAAAAATAAAAAAATGTATACAGATTATATTATCACAAAATGCTAAGTATGAAAATAGGAGCAAAATCGGAAAAAAGAACGTAATATACAAGAAGTTATATCAATAATTTTTAGAATTTACGTCTGTTTGTTAAACACATGACTTTAAAATTGCTACCCAACTTTAACTTGAACTTCTTCACGATACATTTAAAAAATTTAAAACAAAAACATATTTAAAATTCATTTCAATTGGTCGAGTAAATCATAAAGTACAGATAAAAATCGCTGTTCGAAGATTGCTATTCATGTACAGCACTACGAACTAAACTGATATAATCGTGCAGACAAAGCCATATATGATTGCTAGTTTAAAATAAAGTATAACAGGTATAAGGGTCGCAAAATATTAAAATCGAAATGAATTATCATTAATAGTGGACTTTATCAACTCATTAACTTAGCTACAAGACACTGCACAGCTTAAGATCTAATTAAAATGCACATTAATTCACTGTAGTTATCTAACATCTGCTTGTGTGGATGTTTATTAGTTATAAACTGTACTGAGATATCCGGAGATATCCGGAGATATCTTTTATAGAGCTTTTATAGAGTACTAGCGACTCACTCTCGCTTCCTGAGATTAGCGCATTCAACCAACCAAACAAACAAACAAAAAACCAACAAACAAATAAACAAGCTCTTTAACTTTATAATATTAGTATAGATAAATGCTTTTAAATAACATACAAAAGTAAAAGTTAATACATAATAATATAAAATTAATAATAATTTTGAGAAGAGCTAAACAAAACTACCAACAAAATACACGAAAAAATTTTTTTTCTACTTGTAGGGTTATCTGGACAATTCTTATTAAGGACTTGGTAAGTACCACAGTTGTTAACATCCACATATTTTGTATTGACTGACCAAAATTTTACAATTACAATGTCTGCCTACCGGGCCCGTTGGTATTGTATTGTATTCATCCCTTTTTAATGTCCCACTGCTGGGCACGGGCCTTCCTTCAATAGAAGGAAGTCAGGTTATAATCCACCACGCTGGCCAATTACGTGTTACCGGATTTTATATATCTTTCGAGAACTTGCTAGATTCTCTCAGATATGCAGATTACCTCACAATGTTTTCCTTCACCGTAATACAAGTGATAATCATATTAGAAATGATTCGCACATGAAAATATCAGAGGTGCGAAGCCCGGGATTTGAACCCGCTTCACTCGGTTTCCCAAGCGAGCGCGTTATCACTGGGCTACAGCAGTAGCCCAGCAGCCTTTAGCTAGTATTGGTATAGACATATTAAAAATCAGACCGAAATGTAGCTATAACTAAAATCATATTACAGACTTAAAAGAGAATCCGATGCCTCGAGCTAGTTTATACTGTTATAGCTTATCTTAAAGGATATTACGCATTGCCACCGTATATCAAGTCCTGTACCTCGAGATCGAATGAACAGATTGCAAGATGGAATATATTAAGTACTTCATTCGCGCAATAATAATCGTACGCTTATCTGCGTTGAGGCAATTATTTATTAGACACAGATAAAAGGTATATAATATGGTAATAGATTATAAAAAAGAATGGCTCGAATACGCTACAATATAAGCTTTAAAAACTGCTGCAGATTGTCGATATTAAATCAAAACTTAAGGTTACGTTGTCAATCTTTTTTTCGATTTTCTTCTACTTTGGAATAAAGTGTAAGACTGCATTTTAAATTCACTCGAATACATATAATAAAATTCTAACTGAGTCGAATCAGTACATTAAATATTTTTTCGAAAATCTTATTGAAATAGTCATTATTATCAATGCAGAAGCCGAATCTATAGTTTTTAGAGTTTTTTGTCTGTCAGGGAACGCATCACGAGAAAACCACAGGATAGATTTTGATGAAATTTGGTATGACGATAGCTGGTTATACGGGTCAACATATAGAATACTTTTTACTGCTGGAAAATATCTCATCTCTGAGAAATCTATACTAAACGTTAAAACGTAAGGGACAAACACGAGCGGAGCGAGGGTGAGTCGCTAGTGTAATATATATATACCATATCCATTATCCATATTGTTAAGATTCTCACTCTTTTCGCTTGCTCAAAAGCACAAAAAGTTAAGCAAAAAAATTTTCATTTTCATTTTGGTCACGGGAAATAAGATATTTACAAAAAAAAAGAGCAATTTTCGTAAGATCTGATAGCTTGTGACGCGATCACAAGATTATATTATGAGACTTGATTAAACGTATACAAGGCAAAACAAAGGCTTTTACAAAATTTATATACAAGTATAGTATACCCTATCGTTTTGAGCCTATATTACCTTATTTGACTGGATTGATTGATTATTTGATATTAATAAGATGAAAACAAGTATTTGTGTGTTCAAATAATGTTCCGATTCCTAAAGAAATTGAATCAAAAACCAAAGCTAGATAGTTTTCAGAATAATCCATTCAACAAATCGTCGCATGCTTTTAGGGTCTTATCCTATAGATTAGATATCCATCTATCGGTAATCGACAGCTTGAACAATGCACAATTCAGAGCTAAAACCTATTGCAATTGAAGATGCCGATAGGATAACGAGCGCTATTTCAATGCTAATGGTTACATATTGCTAAACTCCTCACACGATTTATCATCATTGCAGTAATATTAATAAATATGCAATCTCTTCTGTGTGAACCGTGGAATAAGGATTTACATGAATTATTTATTTATTTAACTGGCAATATACCATTGCTATACTCGTATCCTTAGTACCTTTTGATATGAATAATACTACACAAAGACGGCGTCTCAAATTAGGAAATTTTATTACTAATAGTAGTTAGTGTGTGTGTTACTCCAAGTCAAATTGTACCTCTGTACTTAATGTTATACAAATCTGTCCTGTTTCAGAGTAAATTTGTATCTAACATGAAAACACATATATTTTTATATACTTAGTAAAAAATAGCGAGGTCTGGGTGATCGAGATTCGCTTGGCGTTTTTGGAAAAGATATAAAAATTACCTTTTTTAGAAAAGCCATCTATCTATATAGATACTTAAAAACTTAAAAAATAATAAAAAACCTTATCTAAAAATACATTTGATCCAAATGGTTAAGAGTCATTTCTGAGATAATCGAAATAAATATATATACATATATACAAGAATTATTTATTTAATATTATAAGATAAGATTCGTGAATTCCATATTATAACAATCGTTATCCTTTTTCATCTATTTTTCATAATAGGTACAAGTTTTCATGTAACATCGTAATTTTCTGATCAAATAGGTATAGAATTCATAGCATATTTAAAATATTGTATATATTTAAAAGTGAGATATTAATAAAATTTAAAAAGCTTAAATCAAAACATTTACCACAACAAAGCCCAATTACAGTTGCATACGTGCAAAGGTATTGCATACTGAAATTGAGTTCGCACGAAGGATATTGCTTGAAGATTGCTCGTCAACTCGAGTTCTCGCTTCAATCATTTGGAATAATCCCAATACGTTCAATTCAAACGTTGATTAAGAACAAATGGTTCAGTGGGCCAGTAGAACCCGAGAAACAGTATAATAACGTCCACATTCGCAACAAAACTAAAATTTTAAGAAATTGACTAAAAGGCATACGACGGTACAATCAGATAAAGTTACAAGAATGTTTTCAAATACTATGGAGAAAATATTTTAATTTACTGAACTTAAAACTTACTTCTATAAATAATCCATTGAGACCTTCTCATATTAATTGCATAAAGTCCTTTTCCTTTTAAGTAATACAATAATATCATGGATGTATATTAAAAGATAAGGTACTACTATGCAAAATGTCATTTAAATCGGTTCAACTGTTTCGAAGATTAGCCCGTACAAATAGACAAACAGACTAACAGATAGAGAAATAAAAAATTGGAAAAAACCTGGATTTGTTCTATTTCTCTTCTTGCATCCCCCTGACTCGGTTTTTAGCATTTTTTTTCTATGTACAGACATTTGACCTTTAATCGTAATTTTTTTCATATCGTATCAACGATTAGTTGATTAATAAAAGTGTATTCCAAGTAAAGAAAATGTATTTTCTGAATAAAGACGGCCAAATAAACAGTATCCTACTTGTAATTTGATATCGCCAATATTTTTAAGAATTTTTTATGTTTTTTTTTATTAATAGTTTATACCACAAAAATAGTCTCATATAAAAGAAAAGTTCATTCCTTAAGAGAGAAATTACTACATTTGACCTTTTTTCCTTAATTTTTCCTTTTAATTCCCAATTATGTTTGTTGTAAACGATAAATATTCGTTCCGATATATGTAGCTTAGAAAAAAGTGGAGTGCTCGTTGCCGCTAAAGCTTTTTAAATTGAATAACTAAGAGTTACTATGTGCTATATCAAAAGAAATGAAAATAATAAAAAGTGCTTTGAACATTATCGCTCAAATTATAAAGCATTGTTTATCTAGGATCCAAAATCGAAACATAATCAATTCGTGTAAAGTTTCAAACACAAATATTATATCGTAAACGTTTCAGTTTATTTACTTCGCTTTCAATCAAACGTTCATTAAAACTTCGTTCATTTTAATTGCAAAGTATTTGATGTAACAAAATATTTATATAACAAATCCATACCTTCTCAAAATTCAGTCTATTTGTAGATATAGATTCTTAATAACCTTAGAAATAATTATTCGGCGGGAATAACTTGTTGTATTGGAGTCCATTGAAATTGTCTCTTTCGTGACTTGAAATTTTGAAACGAGATTTTTAGTTTACTAGCATTGCGTAGTTTCGATAATGATTTGACATTTTGAATTTAAATACTCGTCATTTTTAATCTAAGAGATTATTAATGACGAGTAAGGTAATACACAGTAACATTAAATACAACGTATTTTCATGCAAAAAAGTTAAAATAGTTTTGAAACCACTGTCTCATCCCTTTATGCTTTGAATATACAAACAATCCTTTCTTAGTAGATTTTTTCCCTATGAGAAATCTACATGCCAAATTTCAATTTTGTAGTATTTATAGTTTCTGAGATTTCTTAATTATTATATTTATTATATTTTATGATGACAGGATCAACTTCCTACAACAAAGACTGTAGCAGCCCAAATATGTACTAGTATAGTACTGTGATATAACGTATCGGATGGATGGATTCCAATGGATTTCACTATCGTATAGCTTGTTGTCTGACTTAACAACATTGGTACTGTATGATATGATATACTAGCGGCTCACCCTCGCTTCGCTCGGGTTCGCCTCTAGACAAACATAAACAAATCTGTCCACTGGGAACCGTACATTTTTCCGAAATAAAAGAAGCCTATTTGTTATTCTGATGTATGAACTATATTATTGTAAAGTTTCATTAAAATCCAATCAGTAGTTTTTGTGTTCTAAGCTGTATAGGTTACTATAGTTTTTTAACTATCCCATATATAGGGGGCGTCGCTCAGCGAGCAATGGAACGCGTGATGCTTGGAGTTTCTCTGGCGGACAGAATTCGGAATTAAGTCATTCGCCAGAGAAATAAAGTAACCGACATCGCGCGCAGAATAAGCTCGCTGAAGTGGAAGTGGGTCGGTCATGTCTCCAGACGTACTGATGGTCGATGGAGCCGAAACGTGTTAGAGTGGAGACCACGTTTAGGCAAGAGTAGTGTAGGACGCCCTACAGCACGATGGACAGATGACCTAAGAAAGGTGGCTGGCAGTGGATGGATGCGGGCTGCCCAGGACCGGGATGGTTGGCGCTCATTGGGGGAGGCCTTTGTTCAGCAGTGGACGGCGATAGGCTGATTGATTGATTGATTGATATATAGGGGATATAAGGTACCACCATGCAAAATTTTATTTAAATCCGTCCAACAGTTTTGGAGATTAAACCGAATAAACCGTACAAACAGATAAACAGACAAACAGAGAAACAAAAAAAATTGAAAAAAAACTGGATTTGTTTTATTTCTCTTCTTACATTCCCTGACTCGGTTTTTAGCATTTTTTTTCTATGTACAGACATTCGACCTCTACAGTTTTATTATAATATGTATGTATAGATAGATATGTGTATAGATGATTTACTTTAATTCGTAGAGTAATTTTACATAAAACTATCTTTTCGGATTTTTTTAATTCATTTGTTATTTTGTGGGTGGCCGGCCTACCCAAAAAATAACAACGGTCTGTAACAAATATAAAGGTATGCTTCACTACGTTACTATCTCTCTACTCAACGTTAATATAAAAGGTGCATCAAGGTATATATTTTATACTCTATGTATACTTCATACAATAATAATCTATATAATAAAATTTAAAAATCCGTCCATCTGTTTCAGACTAAAGAAGTAAGAAACATATTTATACAAACTTTTGCAGTAAAATAAATAAGGTTTTCCTAGACTCAGCTCACATTATTATAATTTTAGATGAGAAGTATCTTTCATTTTGTAAACTAAAAGCAATTTGTAAAAATTTACTAGCAAATAAGTTACAGATTTTAATTTAAAAACGCAAAACGCTTAATAAAACCATTGATGTATGAGTGCTGAATACTCGCAGCTAACCTTTTCCCGATGAAGTATTAATGTTGTGTACAAGAGGCAACATATTAAGAAATTCATAATATTAACAAAGGAAATAAGTCTCTATGATGAAAGTGATAAAATATATTTTCCATTAAACCATTTTAGTTTTCAATAACTAAAAGTTAAACTTGACTTAAAAATATGAGCGCTTAAATTATTTCCCTTGTCGTTAACACACCATTGCTATTAGTGTAATAGATTACAAATATTCTTATATTTATATCACGAGCTGACCCATGAATTCATTATAAATTATTATCCTTACTAAAATTACACTTATGAAAGTGTATTTTTAGGGTTCCGTACCCAAAGAGTAAAACAAGACACTATTATTAAGACTTCTGTCCGTCCGTCTGTCTGCCCCTCTGTCACCAGGCTGTATCTCATAAACCGTGATATTTAGATAGTTGTAATTTTCACAGATGATGTATTTCTGTTGCTGCTATAACAACAAATACTAAAAAATAGAATAAAATAAATATTTAAGGGGGCTCCCATACATCAAACGTGATTATTTTTGCTCGTTTTTGCTCGATATTGATAACGGCAACAGGTAGTTAATTAGATAAGCTTTAAATATTCTGTGAATATTTAGTTATATTCTTTATTCACTTTAAAAATAAATAATCAAAGTAAAATAAAACAAATATTTAAGGTGGGCTCCCATACAACAGACATGATTTTTTTGCCGTTTTTATAGATAATGGTTCGAAACCCTTCGTGCGCGAGTCCGACTCGCACTTGGCCGATTTTATTTGTACTTTCGTTTTTCGTTCACTCAGCAACTGCATGGTGGTGGTCTTTTGCACCAAAACTTCTTTTGATCCTAGTAAATCTGACTAAATTAGGTATAGCAATTATAGGTATATAGATAGCAATTTAATATATCTGAAAAAAAATAGTTATAAATATTTAGTTTTTCCTTATGCATATACACATTATGACTGACTGATTCCTGATGTAGGTATATATGTTGTATTAACTACTACAATGCGTACGTAAGTTCGAGTTAAAGATATTTATTTCCAAAAAAGAACAATGTTCACTTACATTAGGAAATTTAAGTAGTACAAGTTAATAGTCTACAATTTAAACAGTGGTGATTCTAAACAAAATCTGGATTCTTACATGACATAATGTAATGTTTTAAGTTTTTCTTGAAAATATTTATTTGGCAAAGAATTGTAAAGCTGTGCTCCTTCAAATGTAATAGTTTTTATTCCATATTTGGTTCGAGTCTTAGGCAGTTCAATGTTGTGCATGTCCTGGTGTTGTGTGAGTGCGTTTTTGTTTGAAAAGTTATTTGGGAGTGAATGGTTTTAGTGATTATTTTTCTTATTATTATGCATATTTTATATTTGTACATTTGTTTGATGGTTAGCAATTTAGTTTTTTCGTAAATATTTTTTGTTGGTGTACGGTAATCCATATGGTGTAAAGTCTTTAGTAATTTGTTTTGAGAAATTTGTAGATTTTTGATACTTGTTTTCACGGCAGAACCCCATATTTCTACAAGGTATTCAAAAACTGGTTTCACTAATGTATTATAGATAATAGTTCGTACTTTAGGAGGTATACAGCGAGCTGATTTGCGAAGAGCTTCTGTAAGAGATATTATTTTAGTGTGAAGAGAATCTATATGATGCCGCCATGTTAAGTTTTTGTCCAAAATTAGTCCTAAATATTTTTCGGTGTTTGATTTTTTTATTTTTTCTTTGTCAATTACTAGATCTTGAAAAGGTGGAATAGATTTGTTTATTGCTGAAAAAAAATAGTTAATTATATTTAAGTAACCCAAAAGTTAGTTAATTATATTTAAGTAACCCATACAAAATTAATTTTTCATCTATCTGTTACATCTCAAAAAGAAAGTTCTCGAGATATTGATATAAAACGTCTAAATTCAATTGCAAACGTATCTATTGACCGAAGAAATTTCATCTACCTCTTTGTAAAACTACTGTAATACTAAGATCTTAAGTTAAGATAGCTTAAAAATAATCGGCCATTAAACTAAAAAAGACGGCACAATCGCTTGATAAAGGCCGAAAAAAGTAACGACGGGCGCGCCAAAAGAGCCTTGTCATCTCAGTTTAATACATTGTCTCCCCGGAATTTTTTGCGATCTCCAAACGAAGAGGCTAAAAAACTAAAAGCAAGAAAAAAACTTTCGCATTGTTTTTCATCGTTTACAAACAAAGATTCAGTAAAATTGTTGTCCAAAAAGCCGCATCAGTATACAGGAGTGTCATAATATATCTCTGTTACTGGTTTGGGTAAAGTGTGAAATATACGATCGTTCAATATTTATAGGATATTTATTTGTGTTATTTATTCACGATGCAGGGTTTATAGCTGAGACAAAAGATGTTTTTCTATGTTCTTTTTCATTGCATTTGAGGCTGTGCTGTTGTCTTAGGTATAAATAATACATTATCACGCGTGAAACTCCGGTCACTATAGAATTTACATGGTGATAATTTTGGATTTGTGGCATGTTGAATGCAATGTCATACGTTATGGACATATAGACAGACTATTGAGATTCTGATGTTATTTTAAAATATCATAATTTTAAAAATTCTACATGTTTTCTTAGCCTAGTGGTAGCCAAGTGGTAACGCGCTCGCTTCGGAAACCGAGTGAAGCGGGTTCAATTACCGGGTCTCACAATCTGATATTTTCTCATTTCCAACATGATTACCACTTGTATTACGGTGAATTAAAACGTCGTGAAGAAACCTGCAAGTCTGAGAGAACCTAACAAATTCTCGAAAGACATGTGAAGTCCGTCTACCCGTAATTGATCATCGTGGTGGACTATGGCCTGATCCCTCTCACATTAAAGGAAGGCCTGTGCCAAGCTGCAGTTTTTTTTAACTTTTTTAACTGAGTTGAATACATAGAATACAATAATTTTTTTTGAAGTGAAAACTTCCATAGGCAGGTTTGGATGGGGAGTAAATTCATGTAAGTCGTCATCGACATAGTCACGTGAAGTGTTAACGCAATTACATGAACAATCAAGAATTTTTGTTTATTATTTTAGTTACCATACCTAAGCCTATTCTATCGTTTTTGAATATGTAATATAGAATATGATCATTTGATTGACAGTACAAATAGCTTGAAAATTGTTGAAGTGAATGATAATGATGGAGAAAATTAAGTGAATTGAACGCAGATATTAAGTAAATAGATAACAAAAATGTATATTCGTTATTATGTTAATAAAGTTGTATTTATATTTAATACTGGACTTGCGCAGCCCATGTATTTTGGTAATAAGTAAACCATATTAAATTAAATATAATTGTTGCTCAGAATGCCGATAGATGTCAAAACGAGATAAATGTAAATAGTTTTAATTTACAAATTTTAATTTAAGATCAAACAATTAATTTGAACATCCAAAAATAACAACTGTTTATAGTTTTACGTTTTCACTTCTGTCGGCAGTCCTCATGACTGCTTTTTCATATAATGTATCTTGTTATATTAATGAAGTGGAAAATTTTTAAAGTATAAAATATAAAAAAAAAACGTGTGTGTGTACTTACGTACATACGTACGTAAGAAGTTATACTTCTTTGGCGTAACAGATCAAAAATAGCTATTTCATCGTGTATGTCAAAACTCTCTGTTTGTAAAAGAAATGCAGCTAACTTCATCATGTCGCTTTTAGGCTGTTGGTGTGTGCGCGCATCGTAAAAATTTTACTCTCATGTTTTTTTCCAAACGTGCCAAAAGAAGTATAACTTCAATATAAAAATTTAAAAAATCAATGTGTAATATAAATCAATCTTTTGTCATAATTTTCTACTATAGCAAAATTTTAATAATAGATAAAGTAAGGAGCGTCAAATTTCAATCATACTTAAATCGAAGTAAAAATGTTAGTAAAGAGCACCAGACGCCTAAGATGGTTGTATTTAATTAGAATGCAAATTTAATAGCTGCCGTTGATTTACATGTCAATAGCCCTGCAAACAGTGTAAGCCAGTATACAAAGGAATCTGTATTGCTCTGATAGTATGCAAGACCTATGAATATCAATATATTAGAATATTAGTTGTCAGTATTTGCTATTGAATGTGTATTTATGTATGATATAATAAAATAACAGTAAAATTGTATTATGAAATGTGGAGTACATTTATTATAAAGTTCTATTAAAAAATATCAGCCAAATAAATAAGTTATTCCTCAACTTTAAAGTTTTTTGACAACAGGTTTGGCTCAGTTTGTAGTGACACTACTTGCTGTGCTAGCGGTCACGGGTTCGAGTCCCGATGGGGGCATTCATTTGTGTGATGAGTACGAATGTTTGTACTCCAGTCATGGGTGTTTATATTTATAATATGTATATATTAAAGTTATATATGTATAGTGTATCAACTATCTGGTATCCATAACATAAGCCTCGTAGCTTACCATGGAACTAGATGGTGTTGTGTCTTAATGTCCCAACAACATGTTTATTCTGTACTTTTTCTGTTTTTTGACCCGAGTAACTCCATATAACGCACAGATACAATAATACATTTATTACACAGTAAATTTCGATATTTCGCAGTAAACTAAGAATATATTATGTCAAATGTTATAACATAAAATTTTTAAAAAAACTTATTTTATTTTTAATTTTCATTAGCTTATATCAAAGCTTAATGAGAAATTCTGCCAGTTAAGCAAAGTTAAGCTTTACCAGCGGAACACTTGATGGGTTATTACTCATTAAGTAAATGAGCATTTTTATAGTTATAAGGACATGCCATCTTTGTAAATCTTTTCGAATTAAAACAAAAAAGTTCTATGATATTAAATATCTTTATGCAGCCTAATAAACTCTGACACCAATGTGGGAAAGGAGCAAGTAAGTAAAAGAAATATAGCTATTTTAATTACAAGTATTATTACAATACTCTAATACAAGTAAGTTGAGCTTTCTACTGTTTCCCTTGCACTGTAGTAATCCGACAGTGAAATATGATGGTGAGATGTAGGCACTATATGGGTCTAATGGTCACCTTTACATTAGATTTATAGACCTCTATAAAAATAGAGTGTAAATACCAAATATCTTAAAAGTTAAAGGCAAAAAGCTATTTATTTCTATTTTTTTATGTTCCATGAAATACAAGATAGCACTCATGAAATTGAATTCCTCAAAAAGAATATCGTACAAAATTTACTCCCGAACGAAATTATAGTATCGTAAAACAATGATTTAGATACCAAAGCCCATTTTCTCATTATGGGGGAGTAAAATTGTTATCTTTCAGGTATCTATACTGATTTGATAATAATAGCTTGCAAGGTAATGTGAAAGTCGAAGGGTGAGTGGGGGTGTAAAAATGTTTATACACTTCCATAATTTCTAGGGGTGATATTGGGGCAGACAGGGGCTTTCAATGAGATACTTAATATAGAGACTACAATACGCACTTTATTATGCAAATTCAATTACACGGAATGTATATTTATTTTGTAAGAAAAATCTCGAATAATTTCAAAATTATATAAAACGGCAATAATTATATATTATAAATAATTTTAGAGTGTCATAAATCTGTTTAAATAATTCAAAACATGATTTATTTGAAGCTCTGACTAATATCTATTTCTAGATCATCAATTTTATCGATAGTTCATTTATGACAGTTGATTATACAATTTCCAGCATGAAATGCGATTTTAAGATGATTTAATAAAAAACATTGTATTTATATCTGACTCCTTCCAAAATTCCAACATTATTTGGATAATTTTTTCTGCGCTTTCTTGTTATTTTAAATAGCTAGACAATTTTTAACACTCAAATAATAAACAAACTCAAAATATCTAAAAATATAATCACCATCCATACTCGTATAATCTATTGGTAGAAATCCCTAGGGCAGTACTTAAAAGCGGTACATGTAGAGTATGCATAATACTTTTATTTATAATGTAGAGTCCGGTCATAAATAGCACTAATTTTATAATAAACTAGCCACCAACAAATAGGCAAAGATCAAACAGTTTAGTACCATTTTTTCCTCCATACACATGTATATATATATATATATAATTTTTTGGGACGTCTTAAAAGTTTCTATAAGATCGTTTTAGATATGATTATGTGCTAAGGTACATAAGATTACTAAAAAAAGTACTATTTATTATGAAAAAATAAAAAAATGCATGTAGTTTAAAAAATATGGTAGAATGATTAAATCTGTTAAATAAAAATATGGTTTTAAATACAAAAGAACCATAAACAATACTCTCTTAACTAGGATACAGTCAACGTTTATTTTATTTATTTATGTAAATTAAAAATTCTTCAAGACATCAAGTGAAGCGGAAAATTGAGTACGTGCTAAAATAAAACTAGAACGAGCTTTAAACTAAGTGCTCACTACAGTCCCAATAAGAGAGTTTGCCTTCTAACGTTGATTATTTTTAGTTATATAGCGTCATTGTAATGAATTATTTTTTGATAGAATAATTTAATAAAATAATTGAATATACGAGTACTAAGCGTTGAAAAATAATGATAAGATTAACCTTTTACGCTATAATAACTGATATGAGTGCATTCATATCCTACTGCTGGGCACAGGTTTTCAATGCGAAGGGGAGTAAGTCATGGTCCACCAGGTTGATCAAGTACAGGTTTTTCTAAAATTTTTCGTTTTCCCAAGTATGGAGTTTTTCTCAAGATATTTTCCTTCGCCGTAAGACAAGTGTTAATTTTGTTGAAAATAATTCGCACGTAATAGGTATGAATATCAGAGGTGCAGGAATTCGAACCCCCTTGTCTTGGTTTCCCAAGCGAGCATTTTATATATATATTAGTCTTGATTGAATTTTGATTTGACTATGCTAATATAGTATAGCAAAACTGTATATGTTTTATACGTAACAAAAATTAATTTTGGTATTTCATCGTAATTAGTATGTGGAAGCGATTTCGGCACTTATTCCCTGTTGAAAATATATGCAAGTGTTAATGACATATTGTTACGAGTGTTTGCAGTCCATTTTGTTATTTCCCAATTCAATCTTACGTTCAAACAGAGTATATTTGCTTTTGATTTATGTTATTTAAAGTTGTAAGTATTGAACAAATCTTTTAAATCAATACTCTTCTGCAAGTTATTAAGTGTTTATTCAAAAATAAACATTATACAGAATGGATATAAATAGTCGATTTCAAAAATGTATGTTTATATGTGAAAAAATCATAAATTACTCATGGGATCGATCATGTTAAAATTTTACTTAGGAAGTTCTTTATCCTTGTAGTGTTAAAGCCAATTTAAGTTATTTACGTAATACATATATTGTAATACATAGTCTCTTCCAATTTACCTCACATTTAATAGTCAAAAATTTAGAGAAAATGAATCTCACCAACTTGCACTAAAATAAAAAGTATTTTTCTTTAAATTGTTAGCATATACAAATGTATGATTTATTGAAAAGTTCTTATTTTTATGATGTCTGCCTAAATATAGTTTATATTCTGGTTTGTTTTAATAAAAAAACACTTAAGCGCATGTCCTGTGACTGTACTAGCTTGGAATATTAACTAAAAGTTTTCATGCTTCATAGGACACGTTAAGAAATTGCCTTGGCATCGCATAAATTGATAGCTTTCTGGCGACCTAAAACAACTGACACCAACATCTGTCACAACTCACAACCTCACATAACAGGCGACCGTAAAATACTTTGTATTTTTTATGTTATGAACGATCGATCGAACGATGTTATGAAATCAACAAAATTATCACTAAATAATTTTAGAAGAGTTATAAAATTTCATTTTCGATACACAAAATACATATGTTATAAATATACTTATAATAATTTACTTAAGGCAGTGGTAGCCCAGTGGTAACGCGCTCGCTTGGGAAAACGAGTGGAGCCGAGTGAACCTCTGATATTTTCATATACGAATCATTTTCAACATAATTACCACTTGTCTTACGGTGAAGGAAAACATCGTGAGGAAACCTGCTTGTCTGAGATAACCTAACAAATTTTGGAAAGACATGTGAAGTCCGCTAACCCGCATTTAGCCAGCGTGGTGGACTATGGCCTGATCCCCCTCGTATTGCTTGGAGGCCCGTGCCCAGAGACGTCAAAAACGGATTAATACATACAAATATACTTAATATAAGATATTTGTATTAAAAATATATCAAATTATTCACACAAAAAAACCAAATAAAATATGAAATATTTTTTTACATCAAATAAAAACTTCTTCTATTCTCACGTACATTCACATGACAAAGAACATTTATAAGCAAAGAAAATGGTCGTGGAAGCAAATTGTCTAAGCACTGCGTGTGACAGCACACATTAAGAATACTCACTGTATATATGAAACATCTGAAATAATGTCAATATCAGAAAGCTTTATTTATTTTGGTAGTAGCGAGTGCGATACATTATCTATCTATACAGATAAATAAAATGGGAGTGTCTGTTTGTTATATTAAAATAACCACTTTTACTAAATGCATATGAATGTATACACGGTACACATAGCAAAACAATATTTTTTACAATTTATGTCTGTCTGTCTGTCTGCCTGTCTGTCTGTTTGTTCCGGCTAATCTCTGAAATGGTTGGACTGATTTTGACGAGACTTTCACTGGCAGATAGCTGATGTAATAAGGAGTAACTTAGGCTACTTTTATTTCAGAAAAAAAATAGGGTCTCACGAATAAAAAATAAAAACAAAATTAATTAATTAATTTTGTTTTGAGAAGCAACCTAGGGAAGAACCCGAGCGAAGCGAGGGTGAGTCGCTAGTATACAACATACATATAGTAAAAACATCATTTTTGGAGTAGCGTATGTCGAAAAAAGTAACTCTTTGTAAAATTATTAAGATTTTATAAGGGTTCTGTTTTTTCATTAGCTTATTTAGACTTTCTGAAGCCTATATTTTCTGTACTAATCGAAAAAAGCGATTTAGGGCGCATAATGTGGATTTAAGTGACCATTATTGGGTTTATGGAATAAATGAATATATCCTGACTGGTATTTTATGGGGCAAATTTTATAATTTAAAATGTAATTCCTTATGGGAGATTCAAACGCAGTTTCATAATTATAAAACGCCTTAAAATGTAATTAAAAAAACATAATAAACTGAGTAGTAACGTCTATTTACTACCGACGTACTCTGCGGCCTGTGTGGCAGAATAAATTATAAACACCCTGTACCCTTATTAGTATGTCCTTTTTTGACATATAAGTTTTTTATCAATTTAACGTTTAATTATTAAAAAATCTTAAACTAATTAAAAAAAACTCACTTTACTTGATTTATGTAAAGAAAAAATGAAGGTCACCCCAATTATGATCTAAATAGCGATTAGATTTCAATTTATGAACACTATTGAGATAATTTATCTTAACTTAAAATTTTAGAGAAGTTTAATCTTTGAGCTTACGCGGCAAATGAAAAGTAAGCAACTATAATGTATATATAATAACTCTTGAATACAGTTTCAGTTACCTGTATTCTCACTTTTATTTTTATTTTATTTATCAGATTCACCAAAGGCATTTACAATATTACAGTTTATTATTATATACGAGTACAATGATTCTTATAGCTAATTGATTAAATTTAAAATTAATTACCTTTTAAGGTCAATACCACATTCAAATATGAAGATTTTATAAAATATTTACATTATATCTATATTACTACAATAATAAATTAGTATTATAAATTATAAAATAGTCGAAATGAAAAGTACGCCAACACAATTAAAATAATACACAAATTACAATACACTTCTTCTGCTTCTTCTCACTTAATCTTCTTTCTTTTCTCTTAATCTTCTTCTACTTCGCTTTGTCCTTATCTCCTCTACGCGGGACAGCATAATATGTCTCCTTTCATTTCTCTTTTTCATCCCGTCATCTCAGCAGACACATATTTCACAATCCATCCGTACCATTCTCAGTCTACCTTTACTTTATATCCATCTACATATGACTGTATAAATAAAAATGAAATATAAACATAAATGAAAATATGTAAATGTATGAATATATTCTCACTTAAAAAATATGTCAATAAAACAGTTTTCCTTAACCATTAATATCTAACAGCTAAACATCACATCAGCTTTATCTAAAAGTAGGTAAAATTCTGAGATATAATTGATTGTACTGCTATTACGTTATATAGTACTAACGACTCACCCTCGCTTCGCTCGGGTTACGTTTTAATGTTTAGTATAGATTTTTCAGAGATGAGATACATATTTTCCCGCAGTAAAAAGTACACCATATGTTAAAATCCCTCCAGTGACAGACAGACAGATTGACAGACAAACAAAAATTCTAAAAACTATAGACTTAGGCTCTGTTACGGTAATAATTTATCTATTTCAATAAGATTTTCCAAAAAAATGTTAATTTACACATTCGGCGTAGTTACAATTTTATTATGTACTAGCATTTCCCGCGGCTCCGCCCGCGTTCAGATTATCAAAAACCAAATTCTTAGGCTTTACACATTAGTATACTCTTACATACCTATACCACTTTCATTGCGCACCGTATGATTGGTAAATAATGGCAGTGATTGGCAATGCCACAAAGGTTCCTCCGTTAATCTCATATTTGATTTAGTAATATTGCACTTTTTGTTTTAGCAATAACATATATGTATGTCTATAGGTACTTCTGTTTTGTTTGTTTGATTAGTTTTGGGCGATAAACTTTCAAACTACGGAATTAATTTGAATTATATTTTACTAATAGATAGCTATTAATGCTAAGCAAATGCTTTTTATTATTTCATATGGCTCGGCTAATATGATTAAAGTCATAAGAATTTTATTATGTTCTTTAAGCCTTTACCTTCCAAGAAATGGTGTCAAAAAAAAAACTGAAAAAGTTTAGGTATAACAGTTCCTAAAATACTTTTGCAAAGTTTCTGAGATATGGAATATTTTTAGTTACCCGCTTTGTCAGTTTAACAGCCATTACCTTGTTTTCCACTTATTTTTACGGTTGATAAAATGAGTGGATATTGCGGAAACGTAAATATTATTCGTATTTATTTTAGTGTTAACCTAACAAAACACGTAAGTACGGAAAACAACACAGAATTTTGCTATACGAAACCTATAATGCGCGAGTTGGATTTGCATTTGCCTAATTTTACATTAAAAGAAAAAAAAATATAACCCTTTTTTATTAAACAATAAAAATTTACAAATATTTTCATTTGAAAATTGTTTCGACCAACAAAATATTACTTATATGTTACTAAATTAAAAAACCAAAAAGTTTGTTTTATTGATAATTTGAATACTGGCGGGGCCGCGGGTAATTTAGTACCTAGTAATTCTAATAAAGTCATAGAAAGGTCATATCTGTACATTATTATTTTATTTGGATTAAAACTATGTATTTTAAAAACACATGGCGACATCTATTGTCAAATATCTAAATTACACATAAATAAATTTTCATCAAAATAACTATTTTAAGGAATAAAATAGCGCTATAGATATTTCTTTAAGATAAAATTTTTTTAATAGTTTTAACATATTAAGTTACCTTGCTAAAATGTTAATAGTATCATCTTGCTTTTATTTTAACCAGTTTTTGCATTTTTTCTCAGAAAAAGAGATATTTTCCTGCTGTAATAAGTATCCTATGCATTGACCCGGATAACCTGCTATCACCATACCAAATTTCATCTAAATCCCTCCATTGGTTTTGCTGTGATGCAGTTACATACAGACAGACAGACAAAAATTCTAAAAACTATAAATTCGGCCTCTATATCGCTAATAATGAATATTTCAATAAGATTTTCCGAAAAATATTGAATGTACGGATTCGGCTTAGTTTCAATTTTATTATGTGTATAGTTACTCATTTATAAAATCAAAAGTTTGCTTTATTGATAATTTCAATACGGGCGGGGCCGCGGGTAATTTAGTAGTAGGTAATTCTACATACATTCATACATTCATTTTTTTAGAATTAAAACTACGTATTTTATAAACACATGGCGACATCTATTGTCGAGTATCTAAATACACATAAATAAATATTAATTAAAATAACTATTTTAATGAATAAAATAGCGCTATTGATAATTTGATTTTCAAGATAAGCTTTTTTTAATAGTTTTTATCATATTTAGTAAATTACCTTGCTAAACTATTTATAAATAGTATCATCGTGGTTTTATTCCAACCAGTTTGTGTTTTTTCTCAGAAATTAGATATTTTCCCGCGGTAAAAAGTATCCTATATGTTGACCCGGATAACCAGCTATCATCATACCAAATTTCATCAAAATCCCTCCAGTGGTTTTTCTGTGATGCGGTAACAGACAGACAGACAGACAGACAGACAGACAGACAGACAGACAAAAAATCTAAAAACTATAGATTCGGCCTCTGTATCGATAATAATGTCTATTTCAATAAGATTTTCCAAAAAATATTTAATGTACAGATTCGGCTTAGTTAGAATTTTATAATATGTATATATATATATATACATATACATATATTTATAATAGTAATCATATGTATAATTATGTAACAGAAAGTTTTGCGCCTTCGTTGCCACATTTATCTGCTACAACGTCGAAATATTTATGACTTTAATGGCGACGTGATTCTTTTAAATCGCGCTAATTGTTCACTATAAATCATTATGGCGCGCTTGCTCTTCATTGCTTTTTTATTTTAAATTTTTATGAAATTATTTACTAAAATAATACTATGTTAAAACAACATTTTACAAAACAAACTGAATATATTGGAAAAACCCGTCATTAAATATAGTTTATAGTAACCAAATTGAGGTATACCTAATATATATTATATAAAATTGAGGTACAAAAAATCGAGGTAATTTATGAAAATATATTGTATATATATAAATAAAAATACGTCGCAAAACTAATTTTAAAATATAAAGAAAACGATAAAATAAAGTAAGTCGACAGTGCAGTTAAACCGAAGTTCAGACTTTTGAATTGAATTTGCTTGCAAATGTATGCATGAGAATTCGTGAATCAGCAAGTGCGATCAGAGTGAAAGGTGAAAATTATCAATTCTTTATTCTAAAATCGTATCGTTCTTTTCTGCGGTTTTAATCGTATTTTACAGAATTTCAAAGGAACAGTAATTGTATAGTTTACATATTATGTGTTAAGATTGATGAATAGTTTAAGCCTTTGCTTTCATTTATCACCTAATTTTCAATTTAAAATAATTACAGCAAAGATTTTTTGTTTGGCTTCCTTTCTTCTATCCTCAAAGTGTTTGATGTTAAAGGATTTATGTGCTTATTGACTAAGTCTGCACAAGATAGTAATCCACCTTTGAGTATCACCAAGATTTCCTCATCACCATAAAATAAGTAACAAAGAGGTCATTCATACCGTACCATCATATATGTACTTACGATAACACAAATATAAATCTATCTCTGTGCCAAATTTCATTCAGATCCGCTTAGCCGTTCTGGCGTGATTGCGTAACAAACATCCACCCGAACATCTAAACATCTAAACTTTCACATTTATAATATTAAAAATATTATATTATTATATTTATATCATCAGAAAACCATCGTAAGGAGAAGCTATAATTTATAGCTATATTGTAAATAGAAATGTAATTAGCGCTAGCCATTTAAACTTACGTATGAATTGGCTCGGTATCTGTATCGCTATGGATGTTTTACGAGCCGCTGTAAAAGTGTATGTCGTCTTAAATGGGACATAAACACAGGGATGTGTAAACGAATGTCTCACATTTATTTTATTAGAGTCATTAATTCCTACGCTTTCGACGTGTTAGGATAGGATTCAGGATAGTAAAGCAATACTGTATGTATATGAATTTCGATTTTTACGCTATTATTAATATTATAAGTAAAAACAATTTTATCAAATTAATATTATTCATTCAAATTAATAAATATTAATGGTAGCCCAGCGATAACGCGCTTGCTTGAAAAACCAAGTGAAGCGGGTTCAGATCCCGTGTCTCGCACATCTGATATTTTCACGTGCGAATCATTTCTATCATGACTACCACTTGTTTAACGGTGAAAGAAAACATCGTGAGAAAACCTGCATGTCTGAGAGAACCTAGCAAATTTTTAAAAGACATGTGAAGTACGCCAACCTGCAACTTGGCCAGCGTGGTGGACTGTGGTCAAATCTCCTTTGTAGTAAAGGGAAGCCCAGTAATGAATACGACGTTAAAAAAAGTGGCTGAATACATACATAAATACATTATAAATATGATTGTAACTTTGCCTTTGTTTGTTTGTTACATTTTCACACCTAAGCTAATTTTAATGAGTATTAATATAAACATACGAGAGGGACATACTCGTAGTCATCTTTTCGCATTAAACTTAAAGGGGGTCAAATAGGGGATGAAAAATTATATGAAAAAAAAAAACTAAAACAAAACCATTTTAAATTCGCCATGTGTTTCGTTATTGTCATCTTATATACCAGTAATTTTCACCTACCAGTATTTCATATCAACCGTTACACAATGGTATTAGAGCCATAGAGCCAGGGCGGTTCGCTAGTACTATAAACAAACATAAATACGACAAGGGGTGGATGCTTAATGAAAAATAATGTTTTCCATATTGATAGAGACTTCGTATACTCGTAAATCTAATCAGTTTGACAACCCTTTAAAAGGCTCTAATTTTTAAGTTTTAAGTGAGTTTAATACCTAGAAAATAAATCCATTAAATTGGGTAAGTACTTAGTTCTGTATTTTGGTTCATTAGTGTATTATTTTTTACAATGTCTTTTATCCGTGAAACTTTGAAAGTTTTGCAGGCTTTTGAAATAGATTTTTGGATATTATTCGTAAAAAATATGATAGTATTAGAAAACTGAGGTTCATAATAAAAAAATGTCTTCAATAAATATCAGCACATACAAATTTCTGATGTAGTCGAAAATCAACACAATTTTTTGAGGTTAAAAAGACTATGCACATTCTAAGGGTGCGTCAAATGTTAGTCTTCCTGCCATCTATTATAAGCAGAACCTTATTCTTAAAATATGAAAAATTATATGAAAAACATTGTTATTAAAATACATTATACTATTCTTTATCTTTATTTCACGACCGTGTTCATATTTTAATTGTAATTCATAAAGATCTATACTTTAATATTGCGTTTAAAATAATATAGTATTATGTTTAAAATAATGAATTAATTCAAACACCCGTAAGGAAATATGAAAATATCACGTAATATACACACAAAAAGAAATATATTATATTCAAGTAGAATACATCGTTTTTTGAAGTCAATAATTAACGGTCTCAGTAGTTGCTGTCCCTATCTTTTTAGTTTATGCCACTTCGTATAATTAATTATATTTTTTTTTATGTTTGTATCTATGAAATTACAAAAAAAATATATATAATTATTTTCCCTATGCAAGAATAAGGACGAAAAGGACGTAAAGTACACATCTCGAAGAGCTGCATTCATTAACTAATGTATATACTTTGAAAATATTTGCACATAAATTTTTGCTTAAGGAAAAAAGTCGAAGAAAATCCCCAGATAATTAATGAATCCCCTAGTTCCTGTCATTACATTAATGCTATTTTTGATATCAAATGGGCAAAGCAATTTTATTAGCAATGCTAATACAGATAATATTATAATGGAGATAACTTTGCGCGAAATTATAAGAAACGTATTTCTTTGAAACTTATTAATTTCTTCTTAGAGATGGTAATGGTACAGTGGGGTATGTATATGGCTGTCACTATCTTGATTATGACACAGGTTTAATTACCATATGTTATGTGAAAATTATACGTTTTAATTTTTACATTAGTTGTTATATACTATATCTACATTCTACAGTATACTGGTTTGTCCAATCCTTACATACAATATGGCGAGAATCGGTGAAAAAAAATGGAATATTGTAAAAGACAATTTGCATTTGGTTTTTGTCGCTAACTTGCGAGGGGAAAAATGCAAAAGATTTTATAGTATAATTATATATAGACTAGTGTTATCCGAGGTTTTTATTCCAAACAAAAAAAAAACTATGAAATGTACTTTAGAACGGTTAAATTGGCAAATAACGTAACATTTTTTAAAATTAATATTCCGTGGTGTAGTTGGCAATTTGTGGCGAATTGGCTAATAATATACTCGTTTAATACTAAATAAATAAATAGTAAATATATTGGTACATTAATTACATTACATTAACACAGCACTATCTAGTTCCATGGTAAGCTATGAGGCTTATGTTATGGATATCAGATAGTTGATACACTATACATATATATTATATAACTATAAATACACATATTATAAATATAAACAGCCATGATTGGAGTAAAAACATTCATGCTCATCACATAAATGAATGGCCCCAGCGAGACTCGAACCCATGACCGCTGGCACAGCAAACTGAGCCAAACGTGTCATTGAAATAAATACTAAAGTAAATTAATGAACCTTAATTCACTTGTCAGATATTTTTTAAGTCTATTAATTTTGTGACAAACTTTTTTAGATCTCTTCTAACAATGTTCGGAAGTTTACGAATTTTAATGGCCGTACGTGTCATCATCTCGGATGACACAAAATATAGTTATAAAAGTCAACATAATTTAGTATCCAATCCAATTTTTGCTACTCAAATACTTGTTTAATTTATTTTTTGCCATAACTGTTGTATAATTTTCATTTTAGTACTATAAGATATTCAAATAACTTTTAATATGAATATTTTATAGAAGTTTCCAAGCAAATGGCAACGTCAAAAGCACAAACGCAAGCTAAACGTGCTTTCAACTTAGATAAAATCTTTAACATTTTAAAACTATTTTAATAACCTACTAAGAGACTGAAGATAATCTGAGCATGAATAATTATCTTCGTTGAAATGAAAAGAAACTTGGAGTACATTTATAAAAATGTTTTATTTATTTGTAATTTATGTACTATAATCTAATGCCTTTAAATGAGCAATCTTTATATATTTATTTATTGAGCGATCTCGAAAACGGCTCAAAAGATTTCGCTGAAATTTGGTGTGTGGGGGTTTTCGGGGGCGACAAAACAATCTAGATTAGTCTTATGTCTGGGAAAACGCGTATTTTCGAGTTTTCATGTGGTTTTCTTTCGCATAATTTCATGCAAATTATGGTGGCTAATTTCACACGCTCGGCCATAGGCATTGTGGTCAAGCGGCCAAGGCGCAAAATTGACAATCACAGGTGTCTGATTCGAATCCCGGTCGGATACAAAGTGTTTACTTTTGTTTTTTTTTGTATTTATTAAAGTTTTAACTTTTTTTTTTTCAGCCAAAATAAAAAGAAAAACGTACTTTTCACCAAAAACTCCGAGCGAAGCTCAGTCGCCCAGGTACTGTTATATAAATCGAGTTGTTAATTCTTTTACGAACAAATTCCTTAAAATATAAGAAATTCAATGAACCATATATATAATACATAATAACTTTCATTTCACTAACCCAATATAATTCACATGTAAACAAATTACCAAAACCCTTATATATTATTGTTAAAACTAGGCCGAGCTCCTATTTTAAAAGCTACTCTTGAAGTGACATTGTTATTTTAATCTTAAAAATTATATTACATATAAAACATCTTTAAATCTTTTACTTAGCCCTGTTTTTATAATTTTCCTGTTAAACAGATTTTGTCATTTTTCTGACAGCTGACTTATTTGCTATGGTTAAAGCAATGAATTATTTGGCCCTAATTTTAACAGCCTGGCTGTAAAAATTTATCTTAGAACCTTTTTAACGAGTACTTCAGTATACCGTAACTAATTTACTTTTAGAAGATAACATCTGAAATATGTTCATGACACATTATAAAGAAGAAATACCGTGGTATCGATTTCTTAGTAAAGTAACGAAATAATTAAGGCAACACCCACGTTAGAAATATCAAGACATATTTTACAAATACAACATTTAACCTTTAAAGTACTTAACATGTTAGTAATAATTAAACATAATAGACGTTTAGCTAACGATGAAAATTTCGAAATAGTTGGATCGCCAATGAACTAGCTAGAAAGTTTTGCAAGTTCGAGTACTTAAATGTTACACAATTAAAAAAGTCAAGTACCTCCAAAAATTTATTATTAATTAACGTGTATATGTAAAATAGAAATTATGAGTTCTCATAAATACATTTAGACTTAGACTCTTGTATTAGGGTTATTAATTTATATACCGAATTTATACTCTGTAATTATAAAATATATTTTATGAATGGCAGTTGACACTGGACAATATTTTTCGTTATGAACATTATATAATTGTTTATTTTAGTTTTTACTTCATATTTGATGAAAAGCAGTACAATATATACAATGATACGAGAATATCGACGTTTTATTGACCATCCCGTCACTTGCTATTGACCTTTTCTAATCTTAGGAGCTACTCCCTTAACGCGACTGGTATCAAGAAGTAAGAACAGTCCACCACGCTAAGTATAGGTTGGCAGACTACACTCGCATTCGAACTGTTGTTATTATCTCTATTATATTACTTATATTTTCCTTCATCCAATTAATTAGTGGTAATCATGTCGAAAAAGATTGGAAGGTGCCAGATCTCCGCTTTAATCCATTTTTCTAATCTTTTCAAGCGAAAGCGTTATCAATACGCTGCTACTGCTGCGGCATGTTAAATGATGAATGCATATTTATGAATGTAAATAATATGTATATTTATCTTTAAATATCTATTCATATCTAAATCATTCCTGTAATAGCGATTGGAAGGTGAGTTGTTGTGTGTACGTCCTTAAAAGTCTTTGACTTACTACATTGACGTTGTTCCTACCAATAACTCTATACGATAGTATATTATAAGATTTAAAAGTCTGAATATAACTTAACTCTAAATAGTTGACATGTTTATAATATGTTTCTTCATACTGAAAACACATAGGCATAGTCAGGCTAGTAAACTATAGTAAAATAAGGTACAATAATATAAAGTAAATTGCATATATTATAGCATCTTTTAGAGGTTATCGTCAGCGCTTGAAGTTTAGAATAACTATAACTTATAGCAATAATATGTTAGATACAAAATTTTCAAGCTTCATGAACCTTATATTTAACACTAGCGACTCACCCTCGCTTCGCTTCGGGTTCGTCCCTAGATAAAAATAAATCTATCCCACGGGAATCGTACACTTTTCCGGGATGATATATAGCTTATAGCCTTCCTCAGTTAACGGGCTATCTAATGCAAAAAGAATTTTTCAAATCTGATTAATGATTCCTGAGATTAGCGCGTTCAAGCAAACAAACAAACAAACAAACTCTTCAGCTTTATAATATTAAGTATAGATAAGATTCATGAAGTTTGAAACTACAACCACAAATGTAGCAATCAGTTTGGACGAAGATAATGGTATAGCACTATAATATATTTGACTAGTTGCTTACTCTCACTTCGCTCGGATGTCTTGCATATTTTATAATAATACTCTTAATTATAATATGTTTTTATTTATTTCTCGTACATATACAATAATATTTAGTTAGTCTACTTAAGTGGAAAACAGGAACTTAAACTAGATCAGCTCTGTAGTATGATTCCTGCGTCCTCCTTCATTTATAATATTTTCATACTCTCTTCCCTTTATCTTCCTTATAAAATATCACTCTTTATTTTCTATATAAACAAAATATACCAGAATATATAACTCGTCTTTAGGTCAATAGCAGCAAAAATATAGGACTTTCATACTTGAATTTTACCCCCTTCAAGTTTTATTTTCGCGACTTAATGAATCCTATGCTTCCAAGGTCCCATCTATCTGTATCAAAATTCATCAAAATTTAGGTTCAGCGATTTAGATTTGAAAACGTAACAGACAGACAGAATTACTTACGCATTTATAATAAGTACTAGCGCTTCGCTTGGGTTCGTCGCTAGGTGCGTTTTACATAGATATTTAAAATAGTTATTTGCCAGTGTTAGCCATATAAATTTCATTCTTTTTTTTAATTTTTCTGATGTTTTTTATACTTATTATCCTATTCCGGACTAAGAGAAATTCAAAAAATCAAATATCATAAAAATTGGTCCAGCCGTTCTTGAGTTATAAATGGTGTAACTAAGCTACTTGTTTTATATATAGATGGATGTAAAATTTTCACACTCAACCAACCCTGCTTTGAATGAGCTCAGACCAGCAGTCAGCTTTGCAGTATTATGCGTCAGTCCATTTCCTTATTTTCGTCTGTGGCTCGCCGACGTCCCAATAGGTTATTTAGAGCGCTAAATACGTTATTGACTATTGAATATAAAGTTTAAAATTTTCTCACTACCATTTTATGCCACCTTTTTACTGTATTTTATAAATTAAATTCGCCTATCATCCTGAATTTATGTTTGTTCAGGTTAATCTCAGGAACTACTTTTAGGGACGGATTTTAATGCAGCTTTTACCAATAGAAAAAGGAGATCCATGAAGATTTTTAGGCAGATGTTCGTATATTTACGCTATAAATTATGAACATTTTCTGATAATAAGCTTCTAGTATGATTATAATTATTATAAGTATGAATTGTATGTATAGACTCGTAATAATCTATATATAGTCAAAGTGTTACTGATCGCTGTCTACAAGGAAGATATTTGAGAAAAACTACCATTGGGAGTCTTTATTAACGCTATAGAACCCAAAACAATGATTTTTAGATTGATTATCTGTTTGTCTATGCGTTTGTGCGCACTAATCTCAGAAACGGCTAAACCAATTTGGGTGTGGTTTTCAGTATTATATTGTAGCAAGCTTCACTTAATATCTAGTATTTGTTGTCAATCGGTTCGTAAATAAAAAAGTTATGTCAATTTAAAAATCACATACACCTCGCTAGTATATTATAATATATTTAAAATGTTACAGTTAATTTTTACATAATTGCTTAAATTTATAAAAACTAATGGCTACTAAGTTATTTTTAAGCCCTATTATATCTAAGTGGAAACTAATTTGGTTGACGTGCTGATATCTATTAACTTGGCTTTGTAACGAAGAACATATTCTAACATAATAAAACTTGATGCAAGACACTCATTTAAAGTTCACGTCAATCGTGTTTAGTGTCAAATTACCGACCAAAACACATTATCAGTGCTGAATTGATTTTACCGAGCTATTCATCAATCTTTTGGACTTATTGATTGATGATTGTAGTGGGTATTGACGGGTTATAATCAAGAATAGATATTGTATTTTTGTTTATGTACTTTTAAACTAACACGGAAAGGCTTTTACTATTGTAGTAAGTGGCAAGTACTGCTACATGTAAGCAAGTCAACTCGCACGTTTGAACGCGCACGTACAAATATAAGTAAGTGTATTTACTTGCATTCTTACAAAATTCTTTTCTTACTCGCTCTATTGTAGTAAGTGGCAAGTACTGCTACGTGCAAGCAAGTCAACTGGCACGTTTGAACGCGCACGTACAAGTATAAGTGTATTTACTTGCATTCTTACCAAAACTCTTTCTTACTCGATCGAATAATATTACGTATTACCGTAAATGCTAAAATTATTTTATTCAATATTTTTCTTTAACAGTAATGGAACGACTAATTACGTATTTTTAATTAGCTGAGACACTTTAATTGCCACGCAATAGGAAATATAATGAGCAGTAAATATACTCTGATATTACGCCTTATTTTGCACATACATATATACAAATATAATAAAGGAAAAGGTATTTGACTTGTAAATTTAATTTTAGCGTGAAATTAATTACAGTACAGTACATTTTCCTTCTATTTATAACTCCGAAAAGTCTAGCTAAATTAAAACTGACATCATTTCCATCAATAGTTCTACGAGTGTAGTACTTCTAAAATTGCTCGTTTCACAAGCCAACTGAAATAGCGGTCAAGTATCTACATGTTCAATTAAAATGAAGGCTAGATAGCACCCGTCACGTACAGTATAGGGATTGCGATATACTTGTTATTATTGGGTGTGTAATTAGATTTA
Source organism: Fabriciana adippe (assembly GCA_905404265.1). Taxonomy (NCBI): domain Eukaryota; kingdom Metazoa; phylum Arthropoda; class Insecta; order Lepidoptera; family Nymphalidae; genus Fabriciana; species Fabriciana adippe. The sequence goes on from FR989993.1 coordinate 5,016,603, forward strand.
ATTATAATATATTACGAACACACTTTAACACAGAGCACCATCTAGTTCCATGGTAAGCTACGAGGCTTGTGTTATGGATACCAGATAGTTGATACACTACACAACATACTTATTATAAATATAAACACCCATGACTGGAGTACAAATATTCATGTTCATCACACAAATGAATGTCCCCAACGGGAATCGAACCCGTGACCGCTGGCACAGCAAGTCAGGTCACTACAACGACTTACGATTATGTAATATAATTAATCTATACTAATATTATAAAGCCGAAGAGTTTGTTTGTTTGTTTGGTTGAACGCGCTAATATCCGAAACTACTGATCCGATTTGAAAAATTATTTTTGCATTAGATAGTCCGCTAACTGAGGAAGGCTATAGGCTATATATCATCCCGCAAAAATGTACGGTTCCCGTGGGATAGATTTGTTTTTGTCTAGGGACGAACTCGAAGCGAAGCGAGGGTGAGTCGCTAGTACTTACTAAATAAATAAAAAAGATACTATAATTACTATCGCATGGCTTAGAATCGTACGTCATTCATTAAAATCAATTCAGCCGTGTGGATGTTTCGAAGATATACAGAATCCCATACATACATAATATATCTATACATCCATCCATAACATCCACACATACACTCATAAGTACATCCATATTTTCTTGTTTTTTGTTATGCAGTCGGGTAAAAAAAATGAAGCGATTTCTAAATTCTCTTCAAATTAATAAATAGATGATTCTTCTTTGTTCGACTGCTACTCACGTTTCCACGAAGCTATGAAAATAAATCATTTTCAATTATGCAAACATGAGACACTTTTTGAAATACAGTATAGTATAACAAAAAAACGTTAACAGTCTAGATTTATTGTTGACGAAACAAATGCGACCGACGAAAAGATTTTATGATAGTTTTATAGTGAGTACCATAAAAAAGACGCGGTTTGCCTATAATTTATAAACCAGTATCGAATATCGTCGATCTAGAAAAGTAATAAAATTTCCCTCCGCAGAATGTTACTGCGGATTTATTTACATAGAGTTATAAATTAATAATACTCAGTGTCACATGTTTATATTTCAAAAAACGAAATCGCCATGTTTTTTTTTATTAGCATATCTATAAAAAACTTGTCTGGGCTTAACCCACTATTGTATTATTCGAAAAATTATATTTTTCACACAAAGTAGTTGACAGTATTCAAACTAAATAATATACTGGATATGAAATACGTAAAATTTAAAGATAACTTATCATGTTGAATCTGAAATCTTAACTTTAATAATAATTTTAGCCATACAATAAAAAATAAGTTAATATATAGATTTAAACACAACTTTCAATGAACTCTGTAATTCTAAGAAGTTTTAAGAATGCGTTTTATTTTATTTTTTTAATTTGTGTAGGACCACTCTTGAGGTGTAACGATTTACGAAGAAAGAAGAAGAAGAAAACTCCTCCTCTTTTTTAAATTAAGTTAAGAATAATAAAACATCTACGTTCTTGCTAATAATATAATTATGTATGCTTAAAGGTAATAAAAGGATGGATACTATAAGGAGATGCTTTTTGACATCATTTTTTGCATAAAGATTATATTATTATGCGTACGAAAGCGTCAGTTACCTACAATAATGTACTGCGTTCCAGCACTATCACTTCACTTCTCTTTTTACTTCTTCATGTTTCAACTTCACACAACTCAACATAAAAAAAAAAAACATTCTAGTACCTACCTAACAGATTTTTTAAGATACTGTCTACTAGCGATAATTTTGCCTAAAAAATGTTCTGTATCTTTCATACTCACCAAAACTTTTGGTTAACTTCTTTAATGGTGAGTTCTTGCTTCTTTAGATGTAAAGAGTTGCTATTTAAAAAATATTACAAAAGCTTATAAAGCTCTTAAAGTAGTATTCTGTAAAAATATTAGCGAGATAGATATTTAAATTGTTAATTTTTAATAAAGGAATACAATTTTCTTACGAACTACTCATAGCCATGTTAATTTTTCTTTTAAACTCGTCCATAAAATGCACGTTGCATTTAAAATTTATACGTAAATTGATTTTTTAAGAGTTGCTGTAGATTGATGCAATTAATATGTATTTTTTTTTTAATTAAAAAGTAAAAGGATATAATCAAAATCTATTAAATAGTATAGAATAGCCGCGTAAAATAAGATGCCTTCGAACACAATTCTGAATTCGGTCAGATACTGTGCGGTGAGATTTACGAGTGCTCACGCGCAATGCAAGTTGACTTAATTTATTGTTACTGGCGCTAAGCTTTAGGCAATGTAATTATTATTTTTTTCACTTGCCATTGCATAAATTGAAGTCTTAAAAGCTTTATTTGTTATCAAAGCCTTTTTTACATATTTATGTCTTAAAATAAAACTAAATTTTAAAACTGAATCTAAAAGGTAATAATGAGATATTATTTTATATATAAAACATTTTTATATTCAACTAATGTCTCGCCCTCGCTTCGCTCGGGTTCATCTATAGATACATTTTAACGGTTAGTTTGGAGTTGTTGTGGGTTGTATTATAACGTGATTTTCCATGGGTGAGATGATCTCCCGCGGAAAAAAGGACCTCCACACCAAAAATTGTGAAAAAAACGACGATACATGAAAGAAGAACCAACAAACAAACATTCACATTTATAATATTAGTATGTATTTTCAATTTTATATTTCACCTTTTAAATAAAAGCTGTTACACTTAACAAAATACTGCAAGCACCATACATTTTCCGGAAAATCCTACATCTCTTTGAACCATACAGACATCAACGTGAGTAAACTGTTCAGTGAACATCCTTAATTTTGTGCGACATTCACTTTGAAATAAATCCTGTTTGTTGAACTTAACCTAATTTATTGCTACGTTTATACACATTTAAATAAGATGGCAATTTTAATTAACAAGTTATTCACAATCCATTTAATTTTATGCTAAAATTTCTTAGTAAAACCAAGAATTTTTGTCTGAAAGTGCATGTGACATAGCAAAGTACAAAAACAGGTTTATAAAAAAACTTAACTACTCTTTTGTATTTACGGTATGATAAAGAAGAAATAACTTCAACTTTGCAAAGAATAGAATGACACTAAACAACTACTTTGACACTACCGATACTTATATGTATGTACATATTTATGTACATACATATTTATGTACATACATATTTATGTACATACATAATATGTATTTATGTAGCTGTTTTGTCTTTGTCTAAATAGCTCAGTAATTTTTCTCCTCTATGTGAACCAATTGTTTTTTTGTTTAGTAGCTATTAAGGAACTTTAGTGTTATCAATTAAAAAAATTGGAAATTGTTAGTTTCTTTATATATAGGTAATACTTGTTAATTTTATTCATAATATGTTTTTCTGATTTTGATATACGAATATAACTAACACCTACGTTTAATTATAAATACCAAAAAAATATCGTAAAAGGAAATATGTTACTTTAAACGTTAGTAACTAGGAATGATATATTAGAAAGTGACAAATAACGAATAGGCTCAGCCCATTTAAGCGAAGGTCGATGCGTACATCAGCTCTGATGATTTTACAAAAGCAATTACTTGACGTGGCTACGAGGGGCGTTCTGATTATTCTTTAGCATGACAGTTGCCACTAGATTAATTAGTCTCATTTATTAGAGGAAGGGAAACAGCATCCGTGCCTTACATAATAACATAGCGAAGCGCACATTAAATTATATCACACAATTTTCGCCTTTAATGCCACACGATTTGAGTTATACTTGCGTGACATATTACTTCATTTTGACATATATCAGACAATGTGATGTTAATATCAAAGCCACAGAGTAAGTTAAGTAATAGTAAAATACTTGTGACACTGCTAAATTCATTATTATGTTTTTGGTTGATTGTTAGCATGTGTTCTAATAAAACAAGGCAACATTATGTGTTATGTGTAACATAGCAGCTCTCATTAGGGGAGTGCGGCGACACGCTTATAAACTCTGAGGCTGTTTATTCTTAGTTAAATCTAATGTGGACGCGTAATGACATGATATTCTATTACATCCACAATGTTTGCCCAGTATACAGAGACAGTAGACGGGGACAATGTAGGAAATTATATTATGCTGACATTTTGTACTGTACATATTAAATATTATGTTATAAATAAATATAGGTACATGTGTATGTATTAACATATTATATGTTTATGTTAGTTTTTCTTAATTTCAGGTCGAAAATTAATTCAGATCCAATTAAATGAAACAAATCTCACATTTATTTATTTTACTAGCAGAACGCGCTAAAACTACAAAAAAAAACTCTAAAAAGGTAGATTTCATAAAAACTTTTATCCTCTATTTTACTTTATGGGATGAATTTCGAAAAATGCTAAAACACGTATTTCTTTAATTTTATTGAAGAGCATTAATAGTAATACCAAGTTTCAAGTAATTCTGATCACAAATATTTTTGAGTTGTATTATAATGTGTTTTCTACTAATCTACTAACTAAACTACCACTGTTAAAATTAGCCTACGTCACTCTCCAGCCTTCCACCTATCTTCACACAAAAAGTCATTCCAATACGTAATTCCGTTTCGACATGAAAAAAAGACAAACAAACAAACAAATACACTTTCATATTCATTTATTTTATGAATAAATATCGACTAAAAGAATATTTGCTATATAAATAATTTATGTGGTGTCACTTAATGTAATATAATCTAAGCCTTTTGTACAAGTGTGTGAAGACTAAATAGCATATTAATAAGCACGTTACTCCATTAAATTATGCCTATACAAAAAAAAAACTAGAAACGTTCTTCAAATGGTCTATAAACGGGTTCCGAAATATATAGAGTGAAATATATAGAATAATGTATATCTATGAGTGTATTTTATTACTCCTTCAGGCAAAAACTACTAAGCCTATTTTGATGAAACTTTACAATAATAAAGCTTATATATCAGAAAAACTCATAGGTAAAAAATATAGTAATAAATAAGTAAACTAAACATCGAGAGCCGCCGGAAAAAACATGCGAGGCTTATATCTGCGGCCTGGATATGGGAAGGCCAAATATATATATATGTAGTACAATTACGCGATGGCTGCACTGTACTAAAAATTATTTAATTTTAATAAAATTTGAAGAATTTATCGTTAATAATCATTTTCATTCTTAATAATTTCTTATATTCACGCGAATATTCGATATTTTAAATAAAACTATTTTATCCGAATGCGTGGTTTTATTTTGAATTTATGTTCCGACGTTTCGAATGTTTTACAGAAAACACGGTCCAAGATAATCATGTCTCTCTCAAAAATAAAAATAATATCATGAAAAAATCAGAAATGGTACTTATTTTATATACAGGATGGATTTTTGAGACGGGACAGTAAGGGCAGGTACCTTAAATACTATAGTTACAGGAAAACGTTCCTAGGAGACCATCCATAACTTTTTGAGATATTCTGAACTGCATTCACAGATTTTGGAAAAAATGTACAGTCAGCGAGAAAAATGCTAAAATACGTAAAAAATTTTTTTCACGTCAATCGATCCTGTTTCATGTAGGGATCAAAAGACTCTACGGGACTATTTACGGTTTTCCATACAGAATGTATGGAAAAAGATTTTGGCGATTTCTGTCATTTCTAGTACCTTAATTTAAAACTTAAAACCTTAAAACCTTAAATGGTCCCATAGAGTCTTTTGATCCTTACATGAAATAGGATCGATTGACATGAAAAATTTTTTTTTCGTATTTTAGCACTTTTCTCGCTGACTGTACATTTTTTCCAAAATCTGTGAATGCAGTTCAGAATATCTCAAAAAGTTATGGAGGGTCTCCTAGGAACGTTTTCCTGTAACTAAAATATTTAAGGTACCTGCCCTTACTGTCCCGTCTCAAAAATCCACCCTGTATAACTTTAATTTTAGAGTTAATCATTTCGCATATTAAATTACGTGTCAGTTTAAATATTTTAGTATGCTATTTCTAAACAACTATCCTTACTTAATCTTAATTGAATACTATAATGTGGTTAGTGTAAGAAGTTTAAATTTACTAACAAATATTATTATCGAGATAAATATCTCAGTAGGAGCAATTACTGGGATTCAAGTTACAGATTGAACATCAAAGAGGTTTAATTAAGCCTTAGAAGAGCCATAAATGGCTTACAAGGTAAAAGGAAAATATTTACTTATCCCGTGGAAGCTTTAATTGCTCGACTTCAAAGTTCATAGACTACTTATACCTAAAAATTTGAAAAAGATATTCTAAATTATCTAATATAAAGTAGTATTTCTTAAAAACAAAAAATTAAAATATTCATACTGTAATAATTAGAGATGATTTGATTAATTCTTAGCGATAATGAACGAAGTTTAAGTGCTTTAAAATATTAAACATGAAAGGCTTTTTTTAGAGGCATTAAATAGGTTAAGGGTTCTGTAATCAAAAGATAAAAATGTAAAAATGGAAACCATAATTTCGTCACTTCCGTTTGTCGGTCTATCCGTATGTCAAAGCCGCTTTATTTTATTGGTACCGCAAATCCCGGAAATCCGTTTGTAAGAAAGATATCTTATAGAAACCACTATCCAGTGGCTCAAAATTATTTAATTTTGTTGTCAAATTGTGAAAAATAAAAAATAGATATGGTATTCCATACAATAATGTTCCTGAGAAGTGAAAAAAATACATAAATGTACCTTGATGAACCTGAAAGTTTATAGGTTATCTTTCGATTAGTCAAATAATTTAAAATGTATAGATATATGTAAAATAGAGTAGGGTAGGGCGGGGCTAGTTAAGCAATTTTTCACTTTATTGAGCATAGCTCCTCAACGATAAATCTAAATTGCTTCTTATTTATACTGATGGGTAAATAATTTATTCCTTTCTAAAAATCCCGATAGCAATTTATTTCTGTTTAGGAAAAAAATGAGATTTCAAAAAAACTGTTTTAATTTGAACCAAATCCTTTCTAGATTTTAAAAATATACTAAATATATGAAACTTTTATATTCACCCGCTTCAAAATGGATAATATTTGACCGTACCGAAGAAATAATGGCATACACATTTTTTTTTTTTACTTTTTAATCGCAAAATAAACAATGCGTGCACATTCGTAACTTGATAAACAAGTTATCACTGACAGTCTCACGATAAGTTCACCTCCCGCTACCGCTTTTTTACGCCATTTGATATATTAGCGTGCAGTGTAGAGTTATTGGGTATATATCGAATGCCCAACTTACCCCTATGCTCAACTAGCCCCGCCTTACCCTACAATACTCCACGCTAATTTCCATTCCACATTTTGGTGCACAAGTAGTGAAGAAAATAACCATTCTTATCCTTTTCTACTTGTTACAACGTATTTTATAATATAATAAAAATATTAATTTTAAATCAAATTATGCAGAGCATGATATACATAAAAGATAAATACGTATATTAAATTATGGAAATTGCAACTATAACTTTAAATCGCGCAAATAGACACGACATAAATATTTACGAACGATTTATTTCAAATTATTTAGTTCAAACATTACCGATATAAAACATGTTGCGTGGTTTACATTTAAGATCATATAAACCTGTAGAAGTGGCAGGAGTTGAAATACAGCCCTGTAGTAATTATATTTATTATTAATATTTTGAATATTATATTTTCAAATATATGTATATAGTACTATGGCCAAGTTTTTAAATATATTATTTAATTTTCAGATATTTTAAGGATCACTTAAAAATTAACTAAAATTGAGTTCAAAGAATGACAATTTTTTTTAACAATAATTTCGGCGTTTTTGTACGTATCAATTGACCTTTCAATATAAAGCAATGAAAATGTTATGGCATTTCTAGCTTTTCTAAGTTACGAGTAATACCGGTTTCACGACAGCTGCTCGCTAAAATAGACCGGACAAGGGGTATTTTGTAACTCGACCACCTGAGACAGTTGGTGAACTGCCTAACTGCCTGAGAAACTTCAACTTGCTAAAATAAATCTGTACTATTTTAAATTAGAAATCAAAAACTAGTTTTGATAGTAAAATATTGTCATATATTATAACACATGTAATAATTTATCTATAAAATATAAATCTATACAGATAAATAAAATTGAAGCGTCTGTTTGTAATGTCAAATAACAGCTTTTTACTAAATGCATATACCTAAGTCGGTGCCAGCCAATACAAATCAAAGCACACCGACTTCGAAAATATCTGATTAGGTATCTATTCTAAATGAAAACCCCTGTTTAGTTATTTTGTACTTTTCAGTGCCTGGAAGTCGGTTTTTTTTTAAGTTTTTATTTTTCCATTTTTAGTGTAGATGTAATAAGCAAGTAATTTGTAAGAAGAAAGATTTTTAATAATAAAAACATATTCGATTAAGCCATTTCTTTAAAAACCGCTTAACCGATTTCGATAAAATTTATAAAGGACCACCGGGGAAGAATACCCTTTGAAACAAAAAAAAATCCAAATCGGTTCAGCCGTCTTCGAGTAATCCGTGAACATACATAAAAAAAAAGAAAAAAAAAGAATCCGACGAATTGAGAACCTCCTCCTTTTTGGAAGTCGGTTAAAAAAATGCATATAAAATTATATACGGTACTTTAAGAAAAACACAATTTTAAAAATTTTTGTCTGTGTGTCTGTCTGTTTGTTGAGGCTAATCTCCGAAACGGCTGGACTGATTTTAACGGGACTTTCACTGACAGATAGCTGATGTTATAAGGAGTAACTTAGGCTACTTTTATTTTATAAAAAGAATTAGGATTCCGCTCAAAAAATTGAAACGTGTCTACTAAAACTAAATTTAAGCCATAGAATTCGATTTACTTCAAGATTATTTTAATTTAAAATTAGTTCTTGCCCGTGGCTCCGCTCGCATGATAAGTGGCGCGGGAATAAAAACTAACTTTTGTATACCCTATGACATAATCTACACCCAAACCAAACATCAAAATAACATGCAATTTATGCCTGAATAGATACAAAGATACAGGCAGAGCTATATTTAAAATTAACATGGATGAAATTTGGTGTAGGTATGCGCAAATACATTCTATTGAAAAGGCTCAATAAGTGAAATTTAATAAACTTTATTAATAAATAATAAATGTAAATAAATTTCAATTTCACTGTATTTTTCCGAGGCTTCAACCACAATGATAATACCTGCGTTTAACTTTGTATTCGAAATGAATAACGTATCCTCATGTTAAAGAGATTAAACAGATGCTTCAAACATTTATATTATACTTTTAAATAAAATTATTTAATTTTAATATTATTTCCTTTATTAATTAAATTAAATAAATACAAAATGGAAATAATATTAAATTTGTCAAATGTGTACCTCCAGTAGTCAAATCCAATATAGCGAGTCTATGCATACACATTCTATATTTTTATATTTGAATGTGTAATATACATATGTTGAATATGAGCTACGAATTGTTAAGAATGTTTATTGGCTGTGTTTTGCGTCCTAAATATTGTTAAGACTTGGTATGATGTTGGAAATTATTCGCACATCAAAATATCAGAGGTATGAGACCCGGGATTTAAACCCACTTCAGTCAGTTTTTCACGTGAGCGCGTTATCACTAAGCTACTACTGCCTTACTATCTTGTTTCGATTATTAAAAGTAACTATCCCAGCTTATACAATCCTCCTCCTCAGCCGTTTACTCTTGACAGAGTAGTCGTGGTTGTCGATGATGCATTTTCTCTGGCTAATGCAGCCTCCGCGATGTGCCTCCATTTACTGAGACCTTCAGCGAACATTGGACTACGGAGGTTTGAGTTAAGCTTATACAATAATTATTTGTCAAAAACACTGCCCGTAGTTCGTAAAAAAGACCTCGGTTCTGAAAAAATCGTCGAAACAAACTCAGCGAGACTAAATTTTTTTTAAACTCTTTTTTTATATAAAACTCCCCTAGAGTTCATCCCTAGGTACCTTTTAACAGTTAGTATGGAATAGATAGACTATATATTATTTTTTCCAACTTAAAATTGACGCATTGTTGTAGATGATAGGTCTGTTACTAACGTCATTTATTGAAAGTAATCCGAAGTAGTTATTCCCATACAAAATAAACAGTTCTGAACTTTTCGATTTCCCAGCAGTTCCTATGGGTTTTCCCCTATTTTTTTATACTTACACTACCTCCTAACATGCCCGCAACAAAACAAAAAAGAAATATTCTACTCGATCCAGCCGTTTTTGAGTTTTAGCGAGACAAACGAACAGCAATTCATTTTTATAAATAGAGAAAAAACGTATCATTTATATTGTAATTACTTTTAGCACACCACAAAATGTTCTTTAACATTTTTTAATTCCAACAATAGGTAGAAATACATAAACAAATGTATAAATAAGCCATTATAGTTCTTGAAGTACTCATATCATTGCGTGAATACGACTGTTCCTACGAAAGTGCTCTCGATCTAATAAACGCATCTTATTATCGGCAAGTCACCGCTGCTTCATTATCACCAGCCAGCACATACTTCGTTACCGCCGAACACGACGGTGGAATTGAATCGCATTCACCTTTAATAGCCAGTAAACACCGTTCCACTTCTACATTATCTATATAGGACTTTTGGTATAATTAATTTATATAGAGCTGTGAAATGCGCGTGAGAACACACAATATGCAGGTACTTTTTTGTATATATTTATCATGTATCGTTAAAACATTAAATATCCTAAATAGTTTTTTAAATACTTTTCTTAAAATATTGAACACCGTAATTCTTTAAGACTTAATAGACTAAAATATTAGTTAAAATAAACATAAAAGAATTTAAAAATTAACGACGAACCAATCATAACCAACTTTCAGATTAAAAAAATATCTACAACTTTTTATTCTATAATATGCACAGCGAGTTATTTAAACAATACATTGTTAAAATGTTATAAGACAAAAATAATATTATTTATCTTTTTTCAAAGGTTTTAACAGCTCTACAAAAATCTATCATTAAACCAGTGAACGGAATGCAGCCGTAGGTTGTTAACCTGTCCCAACAGAGTTTACATCTGATATTCGATATGCCAGTATCTTTGCCTATCTGCTACTAATGCCCTTGATATTATAATAGGTGTACCCGATACTGATGTAACATGAACCAAAACTGCTAATGTGATATGGCGAAATGATACAATGTTAATTGTCTGAATACCGCTTTAACCGTTATGAAACTTTGGCTATATGTACTTTTTAATATGATTTTAATTAATTTTAATTTATACTTGAATTAAAAACATTAAAATACAAAGGGTATATATAAGAAAAAGAAAAATGGAGGGTGTATAAGATATACTAAGTACTTATCGACAATAACAGTGGTCTCTATTTAAGCGAGCTGGGACTTGTTTTTCATTTGATGAAATATTTCAGATAACATCAAGGAGTAATTGAAATTGATTATATATTGACGATTTAATACATGTTTGAGACAAACCAAGAATATTGCGATTAATAAATTTAAGGTAGTAATGCTCCAGCTATCAAAATTACATTAGATGTTGATGAATCTGTAATACTACAATATTAGAAAGATAAAGCTATCGGCTATTTCCCATATATTTATACGATTTTTGTTACTTTTTCTTATATTTTGAGTAATAATAAACAAAATATTTCAGAATTCTAGTATGTACACTGTACAGTATCGCTTTCTTAAGTCCATTTTTCGCTTTAGCATTCACTCACAAATACGGCAGCCTTTTCAATCCAACGGAAGCAAATAAAGCGTGAGGTTTAAAGTTTTAATTAAAGGGAGGGTAATTAGATACGCTCCGTGAATATGTTAATTAATCCATGGGTTAATTCTTCAAAATATCCCTATTGTTTAAAGTGCAATAAAAATCTTTCTCCTTTGCAAAATTTCTTCTTACTCTCGTAGAGCAAAAGAAGGCTTAACTGGTCTTTCGTTTTACGAAATGTTAAGTTGAAATTTTAAAGGAAAATATATTATTTCAAATATTACCTACTATGAATGAAAATTCAAAACCTTTGATCTACCTTTTATATACATGTTTTACCTTTGATATATGTTTTTGAGTAGATGTAATATAATAGATGTGGTTTTTTTTAAATATAGGTAATTATTACTAGCAACTCACTCTCGCTCCGCTCGGGTTCGCCCCATGGTACGTTTTAACGGTTAGTATAGATTTCTCAGAGATGAGATGTTTTTCCGCAGTGAAAAGTATCCTATTTGTTGACTCGGATAACCAGCTAACATCATACCAAATTTCATCAAAATCTGTCCAGTAGTGTTCTCGTGATGAGGTCCCAGACAGACAGATTGACAAAAAATCGAAAAACTATAGATTCGGCCTCTCTATCGACAATAATGACTATTTCAATAAGATTTTCCAAACAATATTTAATGTCCAGATTCGACTCGGATTTTTATTATATTTAACTATAGATTTACTAATATACTTAAGTTTGCTTATTTAAAATCCGTCTAACTTAAGCTCGCCTTTTCTTTTATATTTTCTTTTTATAACATTCAAAATTAAAAACGTTCTAAAGAGATCTTTTCTCTTATTCACAGCTTCTTTAATTAATCTTTTATTTGTTTTCTATATATAGTTAAGTTTATTTGTAATTTCCTTTATTGTAAATAAAGAATATTATCTTCCATATCAAGACACGCGGTAGCGTGTATAGCCAAGTTCAAGCCAAAGGTAATATTATCATTAGCTATCTCTTGCCTTTTTCTCCGCTTGTTGTTTACTTATGAATAAACGCTCCGTTCCTAATTGTTAAGTATTTATCCTCAATAAATAGACTAATAAGATACTAAAAAAACATATTTAAAATCTAACTGAGAGTTCCAGAGATAGACCTATTTGGTCTGGTAAAAAAAGAAGAGAAAATTAAAAGACAAATCATCCAAATACAAAGAAATAAACATACAGATTTTTGGTTTTAAAATATATGTATAGATTACCAAATTGAAATTAAATACAATATAATAAAATCGATATTTTTAAACATGACGTGTCCGTATAAATCTTTCAGCCACCTTATGGTCACGGACCAGTCAAACGCATAAAAGTGCTTATTGAATTTCTACATTGTTTGTTATTTTCACTCGCTTAAGCAAAATATTAGCTGTTTTATTAATACAATTGCCTCGCAGGATCTCAGTAATTAAGGTCGACATTCTCGAAGTTGATTTTAATTATTCAAACCGTACTAAAGTTTACTGCTTGTAGAGCAACTTAATTGTTTTGTTAACTGACACCCAATCTTTATATAGAACTATGATGTTATCTTATTCTAGTGGAAAAAAATATATTAAGCATGCAATATGCAGGAAATGTTATGATACAATAGAATCTTCATCATATAAGCTATAATTAAGACATTATTATAACCCGTGTTGATAAAGAATGGCGTTGTTTCTATTCGCTTCCCACTTGAAACTACTGTCAGTAGTACGTATTATGAATAAGATAATGGCTATTATTTTTATACTATTTGTTATATTGTTCGAAATGCTTTCAAAAACAACAATTAAGTTAATATAGACCTTTAATTATTTATGATTTAAAACGGTGAAATTTCTATGTTACTTAAAAGTAGCATATGCATATATGTGTAGCATATGTACTAATATTATAAATGTGAAAGCATGTCTGTTTGTTTGTTTGTCTTTTTTTTGCGTTAAAACCGAGTAACGGATGGCGTGTTTTTTATGTGGAAATAGTTGGAGGGCTGGAAAGTGACATTTCACGGGAAAATACTTTATAATACAACCCAAAAATATATTTATGATCAGAATTACTTGAAACTTGGTATTAATGCTCTTCTATACAATAAAATAAATACGTGTTTTAGAATTTTCCAAAATTCATCCCATAAGGGGGTAAAATAAGGGATGAAAGTATGTATAAAACCTAACTTTTAGAGTTTTTTTTTTGTAGTTAAGCGCAAGCATAGCCGCTGGATTTGCTAGTACTTAATAAAAATGATACACTTAACGAAAGACGCAGTAGCACATTTCAATGAGCCGGTATTTCTGATCCCAGTCTTATATTATAATTGATTATAATTAATATAATTACTGAAATATATAATACCATTATAATTAATTAATGATATTTATAATAAATCAACATAACTACTATTTTATACATTATATTTTTACTCATATCTATTTCTACTACATTTCTTTTGTGATATCTATTTTACACTAGCGATTCACCCTCGCTTCGCTCGGGTTCGTCCCCAGCTCGCTTCCCAATACAAACTTTCATCCCCATTTTCTAAGTTCCTGCGCAGTTTTCTTATTTTTTTTTTTTGTAATAACCTTCTCCTGACAATAACAAACACAACAAAAAAAGAATTAGTGAAATCGGTCCAGCCGTTCACGCGTGATGGCGTGACCAAGGGAAATAGGGGTTCATTTATATATATATATATATATATATATATATATATATATATTAGAAAAACTTAACGAACCCAAAGCAGAATAAGTTCGAAGTAAAAACAATGTTGTCATTACGGCTGTAGTGTACATAATATTAGCCTACATACACGTTGGTGGGCGTATCAGATCTAATTAATACGACATTGATTGATACTAATGTAGTTTGGTAACATCGGACCGCTGAGTAATTGATTGTCACAACACAGAGAATTCAAGTTAAAAAGTAGGCACAAAGCTACCGACACTTCGCTAGCTTTATTGATATCGAATGGTTTTCGTTTTATACTAATTATACATAACTTATTTATATTATAATAATTACTTTTAAATTAAAGCATAACATTTAAAAATCCACCCTTAGCGGCGGTTTTTTTCTTAAATATGGTACACTCATCCCATCTCCTGCAGGCCTTTTTATAGTAATAATATTTTTTAACGTCCCTCTGCTGGACAAGGGCCTTGTTTCAATGCAGCTTAGGATCAGGCCATAATTCATTCATCTTTCGAGAAATAATTAGGTTATCTCAGACGTGTAGGTTTCCTCACGATGTTTCTCTTCGCCGTAAATCCAGTTTCAATCATGATGAAAATGATTCACACATGACAATATTATCAGAAGTGCGAGACCCGGGATTTGAACCTGCATCACGTGGTTGTACAAGCAAGCTCGTAACCACTGGGGTACTATAGTAGTGAACCCATGAGACTAAAAATTTAATTAAAATATAATTTTAAAAATTGGATTACCATTAATGGCAGAAATATAACAAAATATACGCACAAAAAATAAATTGAGTATATATTCTTCTTATAAAGCGGACCACTTTTAGTTCAAAGTTAACAAAGTAACAAAGTTTGAAATTCACAGATTAATAATGAATATGAATGATTTTTATGAAATTTATTATGATACAAATAATCAATACTAATAATATAAAGAGGTATAGTTTGTGAGTTTGTGAATTAGTGATGTTGTGATGTTGTAGGGGGTAATCTCTGGATCTTCAGAATTAATTTAGATGGAATTTAGTAAGAAGATAGTTTGTGACCCTGGGAAGGACATATGATACTTTTTATCCCGAAAATCATCCTTTAAGGGGGTGAAAATGAGGATGAAATTTTGTATGGGGAATCAACCTAGGGACGAACCCGAGCGAAACGAGGGTGAGTCGCTAGTATTAAATAATCATAGAACGTAGCACAGTGAGATATATTCTATCCGGCTGGCACTCTTTCTACGACATATGAAAGTTTCTGGTACGATAAACACTACTAATGTTTGCTTAGTAGTCGAAATTCGAACATAATCATTAATGAATTAATAGTAATATTTAAGAAAAAAATATAAACAGGATTTACTTATCTATACAATAAACGAAGTGTTTTCAAAAGTCTTTTAATTATAACACTAAAGCTCATCAATACCTACTAATCAAAACAAAAAACAAAGTCAGATGTCAAACAGAGGGGCAAAAGCTTGAACTGTAAAATTGACTTTGTCTATTTATTAATAGATCTTTCTCCTTGTCAGTCAGTATATTAGATTTAAAAAAGGACTCAATACTTTCTCTTTCTATCCTGCAAGAAATTGCAAGAAAATTAATAATGTGAATCACAAATACTAATATTATAAAGAGGTAAAGCTTGTGAGTTTGTGAGGATGTAGGGGGTAATCTCTGGATCTACTGAACCGATTTAGATAAAATTTGGTAAGAAGATAGTTTGAGACCTTGGAAAGGATATAGTATACTTTTTATCCCGGAAATCATCCCTTAAGGGGGTAAAAATGGGGACGAAAATTTGTATGGGGAATCAATCTAGGGACGAACCCGAGCGAAGCAAGGATGAGTCGCTAGTTTTATTATTTCTCTTAAAAGATTCTCTTCTTATCATAACTCACAATACATTATTGTCATAATTATATCTATATGTAAACGACATATGGTTTCATGCGACAGTTTCCGCCTAAGGCCATCCAAGTAACTGGTCAATTACCACAAAATGTAAGTAGAATGTTGAGACCCTACGCCGGAGGCTGACCGCCAGATGCCAACTCTTTGTTATGAAAGATTTTTACCGTACCATAATGTTTTTAAAGCTGCAGTTTTGGATATATGAACAGGTGCTTAATGTTGTGTATGTAATTTAAGCTCTCTACCAACAATATAATATTATTATTAATAAAAATAGTAATTTTATAATACTTAGTAGCGACTCACCCTCACTTCGCTCGGGTTCGTAGGTTCGTAGGTACGTTTTAACGGTTAGTGATTCCCATACAAAATAAATAGTTCAGAACTTTTTGATTTTTCAGCTTTTTTTTTGTTTTCGCTATTTTTTTTACATTTAAACCACCCCTGACTCACCCCCAACAAAACAAAAAAAGAATTATTCAAATCGGTCCAGCCGTTTTTGAGTTTTAGCGAGACTAACGAACAGCAATTGATTTTTATATATATAGACTATATACTTACGAAAAGAACTAATAATATCAAATATCATATATAGTTACAAACGTCTGCTCTTATAAGTACGTGACATAAATATTAGCCTTTAGCTGTCTGAAAACCATATAATAATAATAGTGAATACCTATTTTAAGCATAAGCTGTTTATGAGCAATCTTCTAAGAAGTGCTTGATGTTCTATAAAGTATTTTATGTAATAAAGTTATATTATAGTTTTATTACATAAAATATAACAATTTTATTAGTTGTTTTATGAGATTCCTTTATTTTTGACTTTCAGTGTTTAAAATGAAGTCATTCAACACTTTGGATGTTAGGAAAAGATACAGGATAGTGTGTAACATATTGTTTTTTTTTCTTCCATAAGAGAAATATCATGAGACTGTATACAAAAATGTTAGAAAAATTATTCTTTTGTACTCATATAATAATTGTATAAAAATAGCAACCGCACAAAGCAACTGATAGTTTAGCCTGCATTAACTGAAATGAATGGTTGCGAAATCGATTGAGTTCTATTGAATTATTATAACATGTAATTTGTAACATGAATTCAATCTAATAAAATCTATTGGAATATTATGTCTATGAGAAAATTGACATAATGATATTATTACGTTTTATATCTTTTGTTCGCACTTCGGAGAATCCATCTATTACCGAAAAAATATCTAAGAAGAAACACGTTCTTTACATTTACTGATTATATTACTGTTACAACATTATCTATACATATTATGTACAATAAAATTGTAACTAAGCCGAATCTGTACATTAAATATTTATTGAAAAATCTTATTGAATTAGACATTACTATTGATCAAATCGAATCTATAGTTTTTAGATTTTTTGTCTGTCTATCTGTATGTCTGTGACCGTATCACCGAAAAATCATTGAAGGAATTTTGATGAAATTTAGTTTGATGATAGCTGGTTAACCAGGTCAATGTATAGGATACTTTTTACTGCGGTAAAAGATCTCATCTCTGAGAAATCTATACTAAACGTTAAAACGTAAGTAGAAACGAACCCGAATGGAGCGAGGGTAAGTCGCTAGTTATGAATACAGTTGAAGAGTCAGTCAGTTTATATTTTACGCTATAGTATATTAATTAAATTCTTAGGGATGCATACTTGTTGTAGCATGATTTGTTTTTCAATATGCTATTATTAAACCAGCACTTAACCAGTATGTCAGCAATCATATCTTCATATATGCAATTGTAATAGCCATATAATAATAGTATTTATATATATCTTATAAAGACTAAGATGTTGCATTACTTTCTAAGTTACAAGGAAAAGCTTCAAGATATGATAATTTTACAAATGTTACGTCGTTATGACGCATCACAATCATGCATAGCTTAAGACATTTGTGAGGACATAAAGGCTTTATCAAATAGCCCTAGTCGTTTCACAGTATGGCTCAAGTAAAATCGCTTTAAAAATTACTACCGACTCATACACGCTTTCACCCCCATTTTCACCCCTTTAAGGGATGATTTCCGGGATAAAAAGTATCCTATATCCTTCCCAAGGTCTCAAACTATCTTCTTACCAAATTTCATCTATATCGGTTTAGTAGATCCAGATATTACCCCCTACAACGTTACAAACTCATAAACTCACAAACTTTACCTCTTTATAATATTAGTATAGATAAGCAAAAATGGAACTCATACAGTTTTTGCTTCTTTCTAAGAGGCTAATTCTTACACCCTGTAAACCCTGTAAAAAGTCCTAATATTTATTGGGACTAATTAAAATGATGAAATATCCAGTTTCATATCATCCCCCAAATCCCCTCCCTTGTTAATCCCCATAGGATACTATGTTAAAATTTGAATTAAAATAGACGTCATTTTTAATCAGGTAGATTATTACCAATTTTGGTCACTCTAATATCATAAATAACTTTTTTTTTCTTTTTTTCTGGAGTTTCACTCAAAATTCCCTATATTATCCTTTATCGAATAAATTTAAAAAAAAAACTTCGTAAATCAATTAATAACTAAATAAGTGTCAATCACTTATCTTTCTGTAATTTTTTTTTTCAAGAAGTCCAATGTTTTTATTTTTATTTTCATAATTTTCGCTTTTGATTTATTACTTGAGACATCACATACGGGACTATAAAGCAGTATACAGCCTGCGGCTATTGTTGGTCCCTACATCGAAACAGGTTCGGACGGTGTGAAATAAAGCAGATAAGAATATCAAATGTGTATCCCGCGATTGTGCATACTGAGAGGAATTTCTTTATGACGTTGTTTATATTGTGTGAATCTAAGTGTAGAATTTTATACTATCCAACTCTAGTAAATTTCTAAAAAAAGTCGACGTATATAATTATAAAAACAAAAAACAATTTTCATTAGCAAAATAACGCAAATATTTTGATATAAAAAAACTTAAGATACCGAATTAGCGTCTCAAAAGTGTCATCAAAAATAAGCGCACAATTTGAAATTATGCGCTTTTTCAAATCTCTTTTCTTCATTGCTTTTCGGATGACTAAATTAACACGCACGTTGTTTCGTTAAAAAAAATACTTTATGTGGTGTAGACAGTTAGAACTCTCTATTTTTGAATCTTAAAAAACAAACCTAACCCACAGGAACCGTACATTTTTCCGGGATAAGAAGTAGCCTACTTGTTATTCTGATGTATTAACTATATTATTGTAAAGTTTCATTAAAATCTATATAGTATACTATAGTATACTATATATAACATAATTAACTATATACTACAGTTTTTTAACTATCCCACGGGAAATATTTGATTTTCCGGGATGAAATGTATCTTAAATATTGACCGGGGATATACCACCATGAAAAATTTCATTAGCATCGGTCAAGCAGTTTCGGAGATTAGCCCGTACAAACAGATAAACTATCTGCCCATATCTTTAAATGTAAATTAAAAAACTATTTATTTGCACAAATATAGACAAGTATCAATCAGCACCTTTTTCTCTTTTCATATTTTATATATTACTAGCAGAACCTGCGGCTTTGCTCGCGATCAAACTACGAAAAATACGAAATTTCATGCAAATATGTCCAAGGAATAAAAAGTTTCATACAAACTTTTATCCCCTATCTCACACCCTTTGGTTGGGTTGAATTTTGAAAAATCCTTGCTTAGTGCTTATTATTTTTGCCGTACTAATTTCATACGAAATTTCAAGCAAATATGTACTACAAAAAACCTCTTTGGCTTTTTGCTATTAGTAATAATTTGATGGCTGTAATGATTTGCAAATGTATGATTGTGACTCGCGCATCGAGGGCTCCGTACCGCCGAATATTGTGTTGTTGTTACTTACACATTTACACATAAATATCTATACAGATAAATAAAATTGGAGTATCTGTTTGTAATATTAAAATAACCGCTTTTTACTAAATGCATATGGATGTATGCACGGTACATATACCAAAACAATATTTTTTACAATTTTTGTCTGTCTGTCTGTCTGTCTGTTTGTTCCGGCTAATATCCGAAACGGCTGGACCGATTTTGACGGGACCTTCACTGGCAGATAGCTGATGGTATAAGGAGTAACTTAGGCTACTTTTGTTTTAGAAAAAGAATCAGGGTTCCGCAAGAAAAAATTAAAACCCATGAAACTGTGAACAAAAGCCGCGTACAGCGTACGCGCCCGAGCAAAGCGAGGGTAAATCGCTATATAATTTAAATGAGGAATATCTTAGGAGTAGAAAGCTATTATTTATGTATAAAAATAGCTCACCGTGAAAGCGTACGTAGGGACGAACGCGAGCGAAGCGAGCGTGAGTCGCTAGTATATATATATTTGTTTTCGCAATACATACTTTATTAATTGCAAATATAAGTTCGCGGTTCATACTATTTTTTGAAGATTTTATAGAAAACAAAAACTTAAATGATCGTAACTCAAAATATCCAGTATCTGAAAAGACATTTTACGTATATTCTGTAAATTCATTTATGTTTAAAGTATTTAGCACGCTCCACTACTTCTATTTTTTGCACATTTCCTACTTTATTTTTTTAAAGTTGGAGGAAGAGACTACAATCATATAACTCGCATGTAATGTTTACGACTTAAGAATCATGTAACTCGACTAACATATAAACAGGCTAAAATCTACAATATTTTTAAAGATCCTTTGTCAACCTGTTCTCACCTTTTAGTTCGCTTTTTACGCAGTCGTATTTTTTTAATTAAATTTATTATTTTTATTTGTGTTTTAAAATCAGTTTTTTTAAGTTGTTTGTATTAAGAAGTACGTACATCAAGTTGTTTTGGGAATATGTCCATACAAACATGCTAACCCTTCGAAACAAACATAAATAAATTCTCACTCCTTTCTTCGTCTAAGAGATAGAATTTTGAATTTTTTTTTTTCATTTTTATACTAATGTTTTCACTCTATTTCTCACGTTTGGGGTTGAATTTCCAAAAACGATGAAATACATATGTATTTATTTTTATTGAGAAGCTTTAATATTAAATTTCATTCTTCTTACTTCAAAAATGACGGACTCCTCATATAAAATTTCATCCCCTATTTCACCCTCTTAGGGGATAGATTTTCAACAGCTCTGAAATACGCACTTATTTATTTCTAACCAGAAGCTTGTATAAGAAATTTCATGCTTCTTACTTCAAAAATGACGGACCTCCCATATAAACTTTCAAGCCCTATTTCACCCTCTTAGGGGTTAGATTTTCAAAAACTCTGAAATACATATTTATTTATTTCCAATCAGAAGTTTGTATATGAAATTTCACGTTTCTAACTTCGAAAATGACGGATTTCCATACAACCGTTCATCCCTTAGTTTACCCCTTTAGAGGTGGAATTTCTAAAAATCCTTTCTTAGTGAATGCCTACGTTATAAGAGGAATACGTGTGCGAAATTTTAAGTTTCTAGCCCTAAGGGTTTAGCCTATGCGTTTACTTAAAACTTTCATCCCCTATTTTACCCTCTTAGGGGTTGAATTTTGGAAAACGCTGAAATACATAACTTATTATTTTTGCCCTACTCAATTCATACGAAATTTCATGCAAATATGTCCAAGGAATAAGAAGTTTCATACAAACTTTTATCCCTTATTTCACCCCCTTGGGGGTTGAATTTTGAAAAATCCTTCCTTAGTGGATGCCTCCGTCATATGAGAAATACGTGTGCGAAATTTCAATTTGCTAGCCTTAAGGGTTTGGCCTATGCGTTGATACATCAGTCAATCACCTTTGCCTTTTATATAATAAGATATATGTGTATGTGTATGTGTATGTATATGTATATATGTATGTATAAGTAGAGTCTTTACATTACGTATTATATATGTATAGTATTATATACTTTTATCAATAATATATTATGTATATGTGATTATTACTTTTATTTCTAGTATACATATAGGCATCTAGTATATTTTTTTGCACTATATTGCCCGCTGACATCTTCCACATCCAGAGGTTGACTGGAAGAGATCTCTTTTAGAGATAAGTCCACCTTTGTGAACTATGTTTATTGTTGCTGTTTTTTTCTGTATAACATTTAAAGTGAAACAAAGAATATAATAATAAACAGACAGACAAAAAATTTGAAGAAAATCTGGATTTGTTGTATTGCTTTTCTCACATCCCTCTGAATCAGTTTTTAGCATTTTCTTCTATTTACAGACATTCGACCTCTACAGTTTTATTATAGTATAGATTTGACTTAACGTCGCCTATCGGCGTCATTTTTGAAGAGATATTTGTTAGGGAATATGTATCTATGTTTTTATATATCAATTGGTTGATTACATAAAATATGTAATACTAGTAACAAATGATAATATAATTTAATTTTGTCTATAAACAACTAAATTAACTAACAAAACAAAAAAAAAGAAATAATGATCTCTATAATATTATGCAGTCCTTTCAATAATATCTTGTCGCGACACAAAATGTAGGCAAAAACTAATTATTATTAATAAAATTCAATTAACTCGTATACATAATATATTACCCGTAACAATATTTTCATTAAGCCATAAGCAAATATTTTCTCATATACTTGTTCCGGGCCATACGATATTACTCATTCATTAATTATAGCTTTTAATTTATCACATATAATAATTTTCCGCTGAGGTTTTTATTTGATCAGTGCCTCGTATTTCATAACATAGCTGTACGAATTATTTCATTCCCTAGACTATTATTCATTAAACAGTATCATTTGGTTACATTTCATTTTGCTATATTGTTATATTGACTATCAATTAGTTTTATTATCGTGTGATACCAGATATTTAATAACAAATTAAGTATCATGTGAAAATTGTATTGTAAAAGCCGCTTTTGATTTGCTTAAAAGTTAGAAAATCAAACGCAGGACGAACGGTTTTACGTGCTTTATAAATTATCGCCTTATTTACTACATACGCTTTTACCCCGTCTTGGAACTCGAACGTACTCACTATTTCTGTATTCATATAATCTAGCCTAGACCAAAAACGTTCCTCCTTGATGTGAGTTCACCATGTCTTGGTGGGGAGGCTCATTAGCATCCGGCAATCCAGCCGGACGTGAAGCCAAGAAACGCACTTTGAAGGTGGCTCAACTTGGTAGAGGGTGTATCATGTAGATTCATTCTGGTACTTTCCCGATATTCCCGAGTCGACTGTGGGAGCAGCTTCATGGTTATTGTGGTCTACTTCGACAGGCCCACCGTTGGATTGTCATTGTACAACAGAGATTCTGTAGGTAGTACTGGCTTTTCTGGACGGTGAGTCGTGCAAGTGATAGTTCTATGTATATAGGTGATATACGAAAATGAATTTCCTTGCGTCAAAAAGACCAAACATATTATGAGAACATTTTGTATAGTATTTAGTAAATTCAATAATGTTATTTCTCATATTGTAGCACTACTGTATCATAAAAGCTTGTAATTGTTATCGTTTGATCTGAACTTGAATATTGTTGGCATTTGTCACGATTTATGTGCTAGCTTTAAACGTTTGCGTTACAACTTTACGGACACACGTAGGTATGTATGTAAACTATCTGTGATTTATTACATCAAATGACTTCACTTGTAAGTTTCTACGTTCAACGACATACTTTTATGATTTACGAGGCTTTGAAAGTCTACGGTGATCATACTAACAAAATATAATAAAAACTCTTTGCAATTGCAAGATGAAAAGGCACTGCCGCCTGCGATTGAGGTATGAGGTCGAAATTACGATAAAATTGTTGTGTTATTTTTTAATATTTTTAACTGACACCAAAAATGAGTTATGATGGGTCTCGTATATGATTAAAAATGCGTAAAAGTTACCGATTCTAAGCAAACTTCTACCAACATTTGTTTTATGAATAGAATATAGACATAAACTAGAAAAATTCCATTTCTAAGTACAAATCATCAATTTTACTTTACTTTTTTAGTTATTAAGAAGTTGGTACAGCTTTTTAATAACTTGAATAATTTAAAAAACGCTGTGCAATGTATATTATATGAATGAACGAATGAAACCATTTTATGTACATATACTGCCGTGAAAACAGATAAAATAAAGTGACCGTCCACAAATATTTTGACTTTATAAAATAAAGCCATTGTATTACAACTCCACTATTTACAACTCACGAAGGTATGGGTGCGAACGCCGTTACTATATTTTGTTCCACAATAGTTCGAAATGTACATCACTATTGTATGATGTCAAAATATCAATCACAGCATGTTGTGAGTTTTCTTAAGATTCAATTTCCTCAAAATATGACGAATTGAAATTATAAAATGTACATAATAATTTTCGTTCCATTTCCTAAACAAGTCAAAAACCAAAAGAAGCGTTAAAATTTACTGTGCCTTAGGTACTAAATATTTCTAGCACTTGAAAAGTCGATGACGATGCTACTATGGTTTTTCTATATGAAAGCGAAATAATTTCACATTCAGTACTTTTTATAGTCCACTGCTAAGCACAGGCCTCTTCTCAATGCGCGTTAGCGTTTTCAGTCTTTAGAAAACTAGTTAGGTTCTCTGAGACACGCAATTTGTTTGGCACGTAAATGCCTCATAGGAAGTAGGATATGAAGAAAGGATTTTTGGAAATTTAACCCCTAAAAAGGATTTAAAGTTTGTATGAAAATGCCTTATTTTAAAATTATAGTGACCACAATTGGAAATAATCTTCGTTGTTTGTAAAAATGACGCCTCTTCTAACTCTAAGTTTTAGGCAGTACATCCTCTGGGAATGAAAAATAGGGAGAGATGTAAAATAAAAAAAAAATAGTTTATAAATTTAGTAACAAGAAAATAGATATTAAAATTCTTTATAGGTTAGAACAAACGGCTAAGAAACGATTTTTGGTAATGTAAATACATGATACTTTCTTCTATTTTTCACACGATAATTAACTTTTGATAAGAATTTCCTAATACTCCTACATGTGCCGTTTTTTAATATATTTTTTTAACTTAACAAAACTAGTTGCTTCGTAATAACTATATATTAACTATAAATATATTAAATTTTTAATTAATTAATCGTAACTTGTGATTTATTACAACAATTACCTATATATATTTAAATCGATATTTCTATAAGCTTATCATAAAAATCATCGATCTAATTAGATTGTAATCGATATCATAAGGTCAGTTTCTCAATCGCAAAAAGTAATTTTTGAAACCTATTTACCATTATGCAATATATCTGATACTGACAAACAAATAGATAAAAATACCTCATTTAAAGATATGTATCTGTCACCCGTTCGATTGTAATTAGGAGGCTGTATTGCAATTCCTTACTTATCTCTAAATGAGATAACATAACTTATTTAACTATAGAAATAATACATATAAAGTATGTTTAGATTGCTTTACTGTTAGAAAGCAAGGTCGTGTGATAATGGTCCACAGTTCAACATTGGCTGGTTTAGTTTATACTTGCTATTACAATTTTAGAATGGGAACATTTTGTAGAGTATGTATATTATTAATTAAATCATGAAATATGTTGTTAATAAATTACAATATTTACTGTTTTAGCAGGTATAGTTAAAATGAGTATATTGCAGAATTTCTCCTATATTTTTTGTTATATAAGGCTTATCTACTTAGGCATATATAACAGATTGTTTTGATCCATTGTGGATATAAAAATATGAATAGCATCTAAGTACAGTAGCACAAACTCAGAATACATTTTTATATGATATTTATATATAGTTCTCTATTAAAAATTAAAAGAAAATAATATAGAAATTACATATTGTTTCTTTGACGATTCTGTCATTTCAAAACAATTTTCAATTTTTTTATTCGTAAGCTTACTAAGTTAGTAAGCCTGTCTGATCTAACAAGTCTCACCCTCTAAGGTTTAAAATAAACATGGATTTATATCATGCTAGCAGAACCCGCGTGTTCGTTTGCGCTAAATCCACAAAAACACTCTAAAAAAGTAGGTCGCATACAAATTTATATCCCCTATGGGATAAATTTCGAAAAATTTTAAAAGACGTATTTATTTAATTGTATTGAAGAGCATTAATACTAAGTTTCAAGTAATTCTGATCATAAATATTTTTTTGGTTGTATTATAATGTATTTTTTCCCGTGGGAATAAGATAATTTTCCACAGTAAAAACTAGCATATGTCCAGACCTCCAACTATCTCTACACAAAAAACCACGCCTAGCCGTCACTCTGTTTCGACGTAAAAGAAGGACAAACAAACAAACGCACTTTTACATTTATAATATTAAAAATATGGATATAAACAAGACCAACAATAGTTATTATACGAACTTATAAAATACTAGCTGCTCACCCTCGCTTCGCTCGGGTTCGCCTCTAAAAAAACAAAAACAAACCCATCATACGGGAACCGTACATTTTTCCGGGATTAAAAGTAGCCTGTATGTTATTCCAGACTATAGTCTTTCTCTGTGTCAAATTTCATGTAGATCCGTTCAGCCGTTCTGGCATGAAAGAGTAACAAACATCCATACTCACAAACTTTCACATTTATAATATTAAAAATACAGATTTGCTGTATAAAATATTTATATACGAACAAAATATTACAAAGGTATTATGGGAAAACTAGAAGCTGTTTTCGCTTGATCTTATAATTTGTGACATATAAGTAGCCTTGTTTGATCCAGATAAGCTAGACACAAAGCGAACGACTTAGCCTGAGAACTGGACCAGTAACCGGTATTAGTTCTTGCATTTCATTTTAGAAATTTCGTACATTTCCTTTGGTTTAATGATCGTTAAATGTATTATTTGCTGGTTGCAAATACGTACTATTATACCTAATACCTAATTAGGGTGTGTGTTCTTCATGTAATATATATAATTATTAAGTGAATTCTTCAAGGATTGTAAGCTGTTTTTTCAATGAATTGTTAACACTATCTTAGCCATATAAATATCAAGAAAAAGTTTCATCCTTGATAGCATTATTTTTTTTTTTATATAAAATAAATATTTTTAAAGTATTTTTCGGAGTCATTTTTTGTTTACAATAATCATTTTAATTACGTCTAAATATATTTCTAAGAATATTAATTAAAAGATCAACGTTAAAAGCGTAGCGTAGGATATCTTAAAGATATTGAGAAAGCTATTTGTTGAATTTATTAGGAAAGAGGTTAAGAGAAATTTCTAAAGCCAAGTTTAAATTGATCTTAACTAAACATTAATGAGAACTTCAGTTCGGTCATTACATTAGTTCTATTAACTTCGGTAAAATTTACGAATAAATAGCATAAAATATTTAAACTTTAATGTTTCCAATAACGGCAGCTTGCTCTTATAGCTTTTTCTGAATAATTCTACTTTACTTTAATTCAATTCTATGTTAATGGCTTTTAAGCGTGTTAGTTAAGCAGAGATTACTCTGCCTATTCGCAGAGTAGAATAGATACGATATTATAAAAACGATAAAAACTTGCCATTGCAAATGAAATAGAAATGAAACTTTTATAATAATACTATGAAATGAAGTAACGTCATTTATTGGACACTTGCGATTCACCCTCACTTCGCTCAAGTTCGTCCCTAGGTTTATTCTCTATAAAATTTTATCCCCATTTTCACTCTCTTACGGGATGATTTCCGGGATAAAACTGTCCTATGTCCTTCCTAGGATCTCAAACTACCTCCTTACCCAATTTCATCTAAATCGGTTCAGTAATTCCAGAGATTACTTCCTACAAACAAACTCACAAACTTACAAACTTTACCTCACTATAATATTAGTGTATATAAACTTGAAGTTAAATGTAGTCTTGATATCGTGAATAATAGACATTTGTTTATATCCAAACTCGAAGCAGTAGTTGTAGATGCATTATTTATTTGGCGTTTGACACAAGTGAAACTGATGAAAACGTGTTATTGCCCGCAGCACGCTTTACGTGTTAGGAAAATTGATATATAGTTGATTAAAAGCTACGCGTTCTTAAATTTGTTTTGTAACTTTCTAACTGCTAGAAAGGCAAAGAATATTCTAAAAAATTATAAGGTATTTGATGGCGATGACTTGAACAGCAGTTGATACAATACAGCACGAGTAGAGATTTACAGCGAAATGGGTTACAAAAAATACACTCGCATCTAAAAATTCTTATGTATACGCGTTAAGCTTTGAAGCAATCGGTTATATTTTTAACAAGATTTTATTAGCTTCGCCTGTATCTATCTATCTATGTTACGATATTTTTGAACGCGATTTTCATCCACTCCAAAAGTTTCCTTCCAAAAGAAACCTGCATATCCAGAGAACCTATCTAGTAATACTTTCTTAGATTTACGCGAATGTTTGACATTTAAATAAAACTATCTTTTCGGATTTTTTCGCGGATTTATTTTGATTTTTGGTTCCCGACGTTTCGATTGCTTTACAGCAATCATGGTCACGGGAGAGACTAAGGTGTTAGATGTCTCAAAGGCGTTATATAGTTGTTACAGACAGCCTACCCACAAATAACATCTGGTATTCAAAAAACACGTGAAATCCAGCAACCCGCACTCGGTTAGCGTGGTTGACTGTGGTCTGATATCCCTCCTTTTAAAGGACCCATACAGCAGTGGGATGATAAGAAGGGCTCCATAACGTCAAAAATGTCACGCCCATTTTTAAGCATTATTACATAAATTTTGTTTATTATTTAAATCTAAGAAGAATAGTTTGCAATTTATTATTTGTGTTTTTTTTTTTTTTTTTTTTTTGTATTAAGTCATTTTTTCAATATACGACCTTGTAATACCTGTGGTGTCAAATAAGACATGACAATAAAATAGCGACCGCGGATGAATTCAAACGCCTCTCACTTTTAACATGAAGGTAAAACGTACACTAAAATTTTTTAATTTAAATGCTCTACTTCTACACTATTTTTGAAGTAAAGCATTTAATACTTTCTTAGATTTACGCGAATATTTGACATTTTAAGTCTAGTATACCTAAATCTATCCTTAATAATAATGTCCTCCTAACTAATTTCGGCCAAGGCGGCCAATCTCATTGAGACTAGTCCGTGCACGCGATATTATAGTGCATAGGTGTATGTGCAGATAGAAGTGCACTCTCTATACCTTTTACTCTCAAAGTTCGACGGGACGATACTTCGTTACGACCGGTGAGAGTTAAGACGCAGGACAGAGGGTTTTTCTTGCTCTCAGATGTATGGGGGTGAATCAACGCCAACTTCCCAACTTCGGACTATCACTGAATATTTTTAACAGAAAAGTTCACTTTTTCATCAAGTTGACCCGATCCGAGGCTCAAACGCAAGATCTCCGGAGTTGCACCCGTACATGCTAACCTCTAGAAGAAGCATACCACATCAGAAGTCAAGTTTAGTTTATAATCCAGTTAAAATTATAATATGGAATAATAACTTTCAAATTAAAAAGTCCAACAATTTAACATAGGTATCGTTTATTCTAATTCAAATATATTTTTTTCTTACTCGTGTACCTCTGAGTGTACGTCCTCCTTTATGTATGCATTATTCAATCGTGTAAAGGCAAGTAATAGAACATTGTGTAACGCTGTCAAATAATTTTGATAAGTAATTGATTTATTCATGATATAGTAAGATAAACGTAACAAACAGACAAACAGTCTAGATATAATAGTGACAAGTTAACAATTCGAAATTATCGATAGTTGGAATTTTATGTGATAATATAATAAATAAAATTTTGCAATAAATATATATCAAGATAAAATATGTAGGCCTTGGCTTAAATGAACTAATTCAAATAATGTCACCTCGAAATATTTGCAACGAAACCTTAGCAGTATATAGATATAATCGTATAACATTTACTTTATAGCTTATTATTACTATTAATTTAATATTTGTTAGTGGAGATTGGAATTCCTTAGTAGCTTTGCTAAGGAAAGGAGTTTATGGTCTTACCTAGATAACAGTAGCATTTCTAATTATGAAATCGTTTGTGAATATCTTGTGCTATACTTTTATAGAGACTCTATCGGTCTGAATTCTGGTCAAACTGTCTTGGTAATCTAGTAGCTAGGTTGTACGGCTGCAGTTTCGGAGGTTTTGGGTCGAGCCAAGCCCAGTTATTGAGAATTTCTGTCAAGAAATTCTCAATAATAGCCCGGAGTTGGGAAGTTAGCGGTGTTTCCCCCCCTTGCCTCGGAGAGCACGTAAAGCCGTCGGTCCTAAGCCTTAACTCTCTAGTCGTATCGAGCAGTCGTTCCACCGGAGTATGAGCGTGAGAAGAATAGAGAGTGAACTTGTGTTTGCGCGCATACTTGTACACAGCCAAGTACTAATTAGTACATACTGATTTGCTGACGTCCCTATTTAGGCCACAAACATTATAGTACACCATTTTCGTTTTATATATCTAAAGTAGATATAATCGATAAGATTGACAATAAGCTAAATGCTGAAACTCTTCAATTTTGTCGAATTCGGGCAATTGTATGTTTTATGTTATTTTTAAAGTTATACCTCTTTTGGGACGTTTGGAAAAATATGAGATTGAAACTTTTAGGCCTACCGCATATATACAACTTTTAATCGAACAACTGTTTAGTTGTATATCAAAAGTATATAGAAATGTAAGGTCCGCATACTATCAACTAGATAGTTGCTCGACAAAATAATCAAAAAACCAAATCGACTGCTTTTTGACTAATCAGTCGAACAACTATCGGCCGACAACTCAACTCCGTATTGGAGCACGCATACACTCGACTAAACAGTCGATGCGTGACGGTCGTGCTGCCACGTTTGGCTCAGTTTGTAGTGACCCTAGTTGCTGTACAAGCGGTCGCGGGTTCGAGTCCCGCTGGGGGCATTTATTTGTGTGATGATAACGAATGTTTGTACTCCAGTCATGGGTGCTTATGTATATGTATTTAAAGTTATATATGTGTAGTGTATTAACTATGGAACCAGATGGCGACGAGTTTTATTGTCCCAACATATATTATAAGTAGTAAAAATATATTTTTCTAAATAATTATTATTATAAAAATAAATATTTATTATAAGCAAAGCATAAGTGTGTACTTTTTTTATTTAGCATTACCCTTGTATTGGAGCATAATTGAGTTCTACAAAACAATCGCTTAAGAGACGAAACAAAAGAAAATTATAATAAATCTATTATGACAGAGTTGATTGTATGCGCACCCTCGTCGACTAAACTGTTTGGTCGTCATGAAATCGACACAAGCACATAACTCGACTAAACAGTTTAGTCGATGTAACAATTGTATATATGCGGTAGGCCTTAGGCCTACCGTATATATATAACTGTTACATCGACTAAACTGTTTAGTCGAGTTGTGTGCTTGTGTCGATTTCATGACGACCAAACAGTTTAGTCGACGAGGGTGCGCATACAATCAACTCTGTCGTAACATATTTATTTTAGTTTTCTTTTGTTTCGTCTCTTAAGCGGTTGTTTTGTAGAACTCAATTATGATCGAATACAAGGGCAATGCTAAATAAAAAAAAAGTACACATATGCTTTGCTTATAATAAATATTTATTTTTATAAGTAATAATTATTATAAAATATATTTATTAATATATTTATATTTTTATAATAATTATTATTTAGAAATATATATTTTTACTAATTATAATATATGTTGGGACAATAAAACTCGTCGCCATCTGGTTCCATAGTTAATACACTACACATATATAACTTTAAATACATATACATAAGCACCCATGACTGGAGTACAAACATTCGTTATCATCACACAAATAAATGCCCCTAGCGGGACTCGAACCCGCGACCGCTTGTACAGCAACTAGGGTCACTACAAACTGAGCCAAACGTGGCAGCACGACCGTCACGCATCGACTGTTTAGTCGAGTGTATGCGTGCTCCAATACATTGCAATACATATTGAGTTGTCGGTCGATAGTTGTTCAACTGATTAGTCAAAAAGCAGTCGATGTGGTTTTTTGATTATTTTGTCGAGCAACTATCTAGTTGATAGTATGCGGTCCTTCATACATTTCCATATACTTTTGACATACAACTAAACAGTTGTTCGATTAAAAGTTGTATATATGCGGTAGGCCTTACGATGTGCGCGCTGACACCGACAGCCAAAAAGCGTCATGATGAAGTTAGCTGATAACTGTTTGTTGCCATGGTAACCGTTGTTATTATCTGACAAATGATATATAATATTATATTCTTTTCTTAAATGATATTCTATAACTATATGATTGTAATATGCCTAATATGCCTTATTTAATTATTAATTTGTTTTAATTTAATTGCGAAATTTGCCAAAGAAGTTTTACTTTAACCGCGCGTAAAGGTTACACGCACCCATTTTTTAAACAATAAATAAATAATAATAATATTCTTATAAGTATTATATTTATATATCATCGTTACATATTCATCAGTTTTATGTAACAATTTCAAGGATTTTTTTGTGTAAGTGAGGAAAATTATTATGCGAAAATTAAAAGTGTGGATATGACAATAATGGATTCGTTATGTCAGAAAAACATGTTTGGGTGGAAAACGTTAGTATACTAATTATTTATCATTTTTTACAAGCTTCATTTCGATAAGTTTACGTTCTTTTACTTTGACAATTTCGCAATTCATATTTCAGATTTTTTTTCTATTGTAAAGATTTTTGTTTTTCTTTTATAAATCTAAATATAATAGTATTTAATATAAAAAAATGATCTGAAAAAGTTATGAGATCTAAACATTATAATAGCACGGCTAATGCACGATTAGAAATATTTTATTTATTAATTTATCATTCCTTTTACAAACAGAGAGTTGTGGCATACGGGATGAAATCTTTAGCTGTATTTGTTCCGTTACACCAAAGAAGTATAACTTCTTACGTGCACACACACGTTTTTTTATTTTTATATAATATTCCTACTATATAATAATTTACATATATAACTATAAGTACCGGCACCCGAGCAAAGCGAGGGTAAGTCGCTAGTTAA
The DNA here is from genome assembly GCA_905404265.1 of Fabriciana adippe. Taxonomy (NCBI): domain Eukaryota; kingdom Metazoa; phylum Arthropoda; class Insecta; order Lepidoptera; family Nymphalidae; genus Fabriciana; species Fabriciana adippe. The sequence continues at coordinate 5,050,119 of FR989993.1, forward strand.
AAAGAAAACATTGATGTACATATATATATATATATATATATATATATACACATACAAGATGAAAGGCAACGATTTCTATACAATTGTCTACCAAAATTTTCACACTATGATGACAAGTTACAATTTAAACGGTTCACAAAACCACAGATTTACCGCAAAGCACGTTCGAGCGGTCACAGGTGCAAAGAATTCGTTGAGCACGCGACAAATTCGCTACTCACCGCCGTTAAGGCATAATTCAGAAAATGCATTTGCGGACGCCCGGTGACCGAATTGTCTAAAACTTCTGTTGGATACTATTTGTCTTATAACTTCGTTTAGATTCGAGTATTTCATTTTAAATTATTTTATAACTAATAAATTTAAAGTAAACTCTAAGCGTTAATAAATCGTGTATTTAAGACTCACACGTGATAGTTATAGGGTTTAATTTGTTTTTTTTACTAGTAGGCATCAAAAATAAATGTTTTAAATATGTTTTTACCATATTTTGACCATTAATTTCGCCAATATACTAATCATTCTAATATATTCTAAGATAAGATCTAAATAAATGTTATTTATGAACCCCTCCAAGACCAATAGCAAAATCAGTCAATAAAGGGATAATCGAGCAAGTATATAAATGGTAGTCGCCCGCACAAAATTTATCGGAAAAGATTTGTGGATCGTGCCAATGCTGCAATTTGACTATCGGAAAATATATTTTATGATGTCCATGGCACTTTGTTGGGCTTAATGGAGGTTTGTCGAGGTTTTTAGTTGGAAATAGGATCCTGTATAAATAAAAAATAATACGACAGTTTTGGTCTCGATAATGTTATTTAAATGGCAATTGCTATACAAATTATAAAGATATTGTTCTCAATTTGCAAGAAAAATATAATAATTTTGTTTTAAAATTAGCCCAAGTGTTAATGGTGGCGCAGCCAAGTAGTGCTCGCGGCGTCTTAAGCGTTAATAGCTTTAAACGACGAAAGGCAGTTGATTGTCATAAAAAGTAGCATAATATGTTGAAAATTATTTTCATTCCCATCCTGTTGTAATAAGGTATATTTTTCGTATTTTCTTTAATAATAGCAGATGTACATAGCCCTTTTATTCTATAATTACGAACGTTTACATTACTTATAATGTGCGTTTATATTGATGCAGCAGACACCGATAAAAAGTGAAACAAAACGACAAAGCTTGCTTGATAATTAAACTTGTTGATTGCGAAAATAACCACGCTGTCGATAATATTCCTGTTTTTAATACACAATGACATAAAAACAAAAAAATATGTTTACGAACGATCTCATTAAGCTATAGGGAATAGGCGTTTTTGTATCATAATTTAATTGGCGTGGTGTTTTAGAGTTTATAACTTTTTGTAAAAGCTTTCGCTTCACTCGGGTTTGTATCAAGGTACTTTACAAAAGTATTACTTCAGGTCATAGTCTATCTGCGTAAGAGTAACAAACATACACACATATGTATATATACGTATCATTATAATAACAAGTAACCTATTGTATAGTAGTGAAATACTAAATGTAATTAGAATTTAAAGTCCTCGCTTACCAGCTGCCGTCAATCGGGGTATTACAATGACAGCTATTAATATAGGAACCGTCATATTTTTTATTCAAAGAATAATTTATTTTTTGCATTCTTTTCAAATAATTACCACTGTTTATTCTCTACGATACGATATCGGATCCGACAAAATTTACGTTACCAGTATAAGTGCGATTTATGTTTGATACTGCATAATGCTGTAATTGATCAATAGATTTTGAGTGAAATTGGAAGTGGAAATAACTAAGAATAACGTATAAAATAAAATATAACGTAAAAGTAGGATACCTTACAGATATTTACGTGTTTAAATTAGAGCATTATTAACGGTGTCTAAAAATAACATAATTTATAAAATAAACTAATAATACACATATCGTATGGAAATAACCTACGATCGCATTACGTATAGTGTAAAGACGCTTATCCAGACCCTATTTGCTTCGTATGAAGTCGGTTATGTAGTCAAACGAGTATCACTGCTACAGGTGGCTGCACAAAAATAGATCAAACTTGAATGTTCGCGTAGAATGCAATTACCGCTAATGAATGCACTTTTAACTTCCTCTCCATTAGTATCTGCCGCTTTATAATATGTAGTATTCAATTCAGATGTTTTGATAATAATTTTTCAAAAGTCATAAATAATAATTCCTGTTTAAAATTATTTTTTCGCTATGGCTTTAGATAAGCTATGAGAACAAATTATTGTACTGTCATTGGGGATACCATACACTTGCAAATTTTCACTTTTTTCGCTACAAAAAAATCCATTATTTAAGTCAAATCACTTCTTGTAAAACATGTAAAAACCACTAGCAAACCTTATTAAAATAAATAAATAAATTATGTTTAAACCGGTGTAGTAAAATTCATAATTTATAATTTCATCCTTTTTCATCTTTTCTCGAAAACTGTATGTTCCACAATTAAGAAAAATGTGTGAAGTTAGAAAGCAATTTAGACTAATTAGGTAATCTTTTTTTATAATGAATGCTAACATCTTTAGTGTTCTTCAGAATATTTTTACTTAAAATACGTCACTCTTCAAAAACTAAAAATGGGAAAAAAAAACGTCGATCTTTTATCAAGTTCTTTAGCAAAAAAATCCCACTGTAGGATATAATATTTGCGCAATTTTTGATATTTAAAAGTGTTTAGAACATGCCAAACTTAACATTAAAGAAGTCATCATTGTAATGCGTATAAGATAACTTAACTAACCCAATAAGTTAAATTTTTATAGTAATTTAAGTATTACGTAATTTAAGTAACTATTACAATAAATAATTCAAAATACCTGTTTGTGGTTGGGATATTTTATTCAATCGGTTAAACATCGACATTTCCGTGGCCGTAGTGCCGCAATTCGATATTTAGGTTACAAGCAAACCTAGTCTATTGTGCAAAGTGAAATGTTTTAACGTTTTGTTTGGTATCATTTATAAGTTACTAGCGACTCACCCTCGCTCCGCTCGGGTTCGACCCTAGTTACGTTTTAACATTTACTATAAATTTCTCAGAGATGAGATATTTTTTCGCAGTAAAAAGTATCCTATATGTTGACCCGGATAACCTACTATCATCATACCAAATTTTATCAAAATCTGTCTAGTGGTTTTCTCGTGATGCGGTCACAGACAGACAGACAAAAATTCTAAAAAGTATAGATTCGGCCGCTGTATCGATAATAATGACTATTTCAATAAGATTTTCCAAACAATATTTAATGTACAGATTCAACTCAGTTAGAATTTTATTATATAAATAAAAAAGTAAATTATTGTTGCATAATAAAATCGAACGTCCCACTACTGGAGACAGCCCTACCTTCAATGCGAAGAAAATCAAGCTGTAGTCCCTCATACTAGCCAAGTGTGGGTTGGCACGTGTTCCTATTACGAGACTATTTTTCTTGTATGGATTTTAGAAAGAGATTTGTTGTAGATAGATATTATATATAATATGTTATTTATGTAGACATAAAGCTTATTAAATGAAGCGAATTATTCTGGGCTTCAGACACTGATACGCAAAATCTAGTAAATGTACATATACATACATGGCTTTAATAAAATAATAATAATATAAATTAAAATTAGTAACTAAATATTTTTAAAAGTTTAATTTTATTACATATATTATACCGCTGTTGCTTGCTCCTAATACCGTAAACGTAGTAATGTTTTATTCAGACGTGCAACTCGTTAGCGCAGCGCACTGTGGTCCTAAACAAACCAACATAGTGGGCCACATTTCCTCAGTACATTGCCACCATTTTTGCATCTTTCGCTACATAATTTAGTATATCAAAACTAATCTTTAAGAAATGATAATAATCTATACATATAATAAAATTCTGAGTCAAATCTGTACATTAAGTATTTTTTGGAAAATCTTATTGAAATAGTCATTATTATTGATACAGAGGCCGAATGTAAGTTTGCATAAGTAAGTTATTAAAATTTTTGTCACTGTTTGTCTGTCTGGGAACATATCACGAGAAAACCATTGGACAGACTTTGATGAAATTTGGTATGAGGTTATCTGGTTATCCGGGTTCGTTCATACAGGATACTTTTTACTGCGGGGAAATATCTCATCTCTGAGAAATCTATACCGTTACAATGTGCCAAGGACGAACCCGAGCGGAGCGAGGGTGATTCGCTTGGTCAGAAATAAAAAAATGTACGAATGTTTGACCTACGATGAATGATAAATTCTAATTTCTAAATCTACACTCATTGTTATCTTGTTCCTATTATTTTAAAAAAAAAGTAAAAAAAGAACTAACTTTTACCAATATAAAAAAGAAATTTTATAACATAAGAAGAAATTTTGAAAAAAGGTTTTTAATATTACTTAAAATATTTATTAATAGAATAAAATAAGAAGCTATTTCAATAAAGTAATCACATTGTAATAATAAAATGTCTTATTTATTTACGATTACATACAAGTACTGCGAATAAAATACACTGTTATTTAAATGGCAACATTAATTAATGTTTTATAATGTTCATAGCAAAAACATTGTAATTATTATGCATCTTAAAAAAATCAATGATTTTGACAGCTGTATTAAGTAACGAATTAGTTTTGTTCAACAAGACAAGGCAATTGTGGAACATCCGAATTGAATTTAAATGAATGAATTATTATTAGAGTCCGAATTGACACTTAGAAATAAATATTTTGCATTGAATTTTATGCAATATTTATTTATATGGGCCACTTAATTACATCTCAATGAAACTTATTACAGCGACCTTGTCATAGAATAAAAACGGTAGCTGCAACAATAGCTAATCATACTCGTAGTGTTGCAAGAATTTCTTTAAATACTGTGACACACAGACTTAAAGATAATTTAATGAATTTGTATGGGAAAAAATACTTTTCTTGTAAATTTATTTTATACTAGCGGCTCACCTTTGCTTCACTCGGGTTCACCTCTTTGAGGAACAAAAACAAATCTGCCCCACGGGAACCGTACACTTAAACCGTAAACTAAAAAGTAACGTATGTGTTATTCTGGTGTATAGGCTATTAATAAAAATCTATTTAGTAGTTTTTGCGTGAAAGAGTAACAAACATCCGTACATTTATACATCGAGACATCCATACGTCCTCACAAACTTTCACATTTATAATATTAGTTTGGATTTTGTATAAATATTTCAACCCGCTACATACTAAGTTATTTAAAATATAAAAGTTCTTTAAAACTAGGATAGAGGGCGTAAACTTAAAAAAAGATTCCGTTAACATTTTTTACGTACAGCCCTAAAAAGAAGAAAAGATAATAATTGTATTCTGAATAACCTGTAATATTGTTGGTCCTAGCCAAGAAACAAACAAACAAAATACTTGACATTTTTCAAATCGCTTAACCAAAAAAAAAAATTTTTAGATGTGGGATTTTTTTTTATTCTAGCAGTGACGAAAAAATCGTAGCTTATAATATAGGATATCTTTTTACTGTATCCTTAATGGAGTAATTAAAATTATTGTACCTTATTATAAGTTAAAATTAACTTCATATATACGTGCTTTTTTAATATACTTTTATTTCATAAGAGCTAACATCTTTTACTACGTATAAGAATTTTTATTATCTTTACAATAATATTATATAGGTACACATAGTCAGTGGAAGTCACCAGTTTTATTTTACAAGAAAAATCTAATAAACGGTATGTCTTAATTCAACGATGGAAAGATAAATGAATAGACGGTCTATTCAGGCGGCATTTCAATATTATCGCAGACCCTGTCACAGAATAATAGGCCGAACCTCAGATATGAAGTAGCGTCATTAGTCACAGGTTGGGTTTGGATTATCACAAGGTTTTTAATAGATTTACGTAATATCATAGTAGTTTAGAAGATTTGAAACTTAATTTTCACTCAATTCAATTTATATTAATCTTTATTCTTGGTTATTTTGAATACTACTCGTATTTTTCGTCTGTGTCTCCACTTGTCTTCTCTTCTCTATAATTATTGTCTATTGATAAACAACTAAAATAAATACGTATAGTATTTCTTACAATAAATATTAAAGTTTGATTGTTTAAACTTTAGATACAATATCTTGAAGTTGTAAATTTTATAAGTTATAAAAGTTTATAATTTAAGAGGTAATGTAATTAGCCAACATCATATCGTATAGATATTTATAGATACATACTAAAAATATACACTTTATCTAATTTGAAAGCTTAAGTAATCCTTACTAACAATGGCTATATTGTATCGATGTACGTAGTGTTAAACTATGTTTACGATTAGGCTAATGGCTTCGGGGTCGTATTTATTTATACTTCTAAACATATTTATAATACAACTGTACCAGCAATTTTTCACATTTATAGTTATGTTTTAAGGTTTAGTATAGATTTCTCAGAGATTAGATATTTTCCCGCAGTAAAAGATATCCTATATGTTGACCCGGATAACCAGCTATCATCATTCCAAATTACATCAAAATCTGTTCAGTGGTTTTCTCGTGATGCGGTCACAGACAAACAGAATGATGGACGGAAGGACGGACGGACGGACGGACAGACAGACGGACGGACGGAAGGTCGGACAGACAGACTGACAGACAGACAGAAATTCAAACAACTATAGATTCGGCCTCTGTATCAATAATAATGACTATTTCAATTAATATCCGTATTGAGATATCCATTTTCATTAACCAAGATTAAACAAAATATTTCATTATTTCAGAAAAAATAACTTAGTTTTTTTTATTTGTTATATTATATACCCCATATGTTCAATCAGATGATTCAAAACAAAAAACTATAGAGTATTTAATCTATTTCAAGACACTATACTCCTTAACTTAAATGTTACGTAATTCCGAGTAAATTACTATTATAAATTGCAGCAATAAGGTATACTTATTATAATAACTAATTTGTCTTATACATAAGGAATGCAATTTGAATTAATATGTACCTATTGTATAATATTTTGCACAAACTGATTCACGTTCTGAAAGAGATTAGTTTTACATTTATTTCCAAGCTATGGATTGGTCATATTTCGCTTAAATCAGGTTATAGATAGTCAATTCAATTCAATTCAATTCTCTATTTAATGGCTTCAGCTCATAGATAGTTATCATTTAGCTATTTTTATTTTTATATATTAGATATATATATATATATATATATATATTATATATATATATATATATATATATATATATATATATATATATATATATATATATATATATCTAATATATAAAATTCTCGTGTCACAGTTTTCGTTGCCATACTCCTCCGAAACGGCTTGACCGATTTTGATGAAATTTTTTGTGCTTATCCGGTATCTATGAGAATCGGCCAACATCTATTTTTCATCCCCCTAAATGTTAGGGGTAGTCCACCCCAAATTTTATTTTTTATTTTTTAGACAAAATTTTTAATTTCTATTTTTTTATGATACAACATACAAAAATACATACAATCCTCAATTTTCACCCTTCTACGATCAACCCTTATTTTTTAATAGCCATTTTAGTAATAGGAAATTATTTATATGGCAAAACAACGTTTGCCGGGTCAGCTAGTATATATATATATATATATATATATATATATATATATATATATATATATATATGTTAGTTTTTAAGGTATATATTTTATGGGCCTCTGTTTACATATTTAAGAACTTTTTGTAAATATCGCCTGAAATAAATGATTAAATAAAATAAATAAAATAAAATAAAAAAATAACGTTTTTTTTTTTCGTGAATTATATATTAATCATACTTATAGTATAGCCTATTTATAAAAAAATCTAGAAAATAATTATATATTTATAATAATTCGTCATTGACAAAGATATCGTGTGACAAACAAAAATTTTATGACTGAATTGGGTATCTGCATCTTTTTTTTAAATTAATCAAAAATATTCTGTTGCTTCTCTATTGTATGAACGGAAAATCTAAGACATAAATGAGCTTACTATCACGTTTATAAGTAAGGCAGTGAGTAAATGTCTAACCTAAAGCTGAGTGATACACAAACCTACAAAAGATGTATGGAGGCGCTTCATCTTTTTTATTGAATTTAGATTTCTTATGTCAAAGCGCTGTGTGTATTCATCTAGAGAAACACATTTGGGTCCAGATAAAATCATGGAGTGTACCTCTAAGCAAATCCTGCAGTATGTTACAGCTGCAGGGGCCATTGGTCTACTCCAATTCGCCATGCGGCGATCACAATAGACCAGAAATGGTTGCAGTGATATTATATAGCCGCAACAAAGAAATAAAAAAAAATGGTGCGTGTAACCTTTACGCGCGGTTGAAGTAAAACTGTTTTGGCAAATATCGCAATTAAATTAAAACAAATCAGTAATTAAATAAGGCAGGTATGTTACTATCATATATTTATAGAATATCATATACGGAAAGAATATAATATTATATATTAGTCAAACAATAACAGCGGTTACCATGGCAACAATTAATCATGCATTCTATTTCATTACATATGTACATATATACATACATATATTTATGTGTTAGTTTCTTTCTTGTTTCGCATTTTCGTTTCATCGAATTTCAAATCACAACGTTTCTAAAGAAGTTCCACTTCAAAAAAGGAAGTATGAATAAATAAAGGAATGCATAGCATTCATTCAACCCAAATTATCTCAAAACATTCCACGTTATAATTAAGAATAAATAAAACGTTACTATAAACGCAGTCTAATCAAAAAGTGACTTGATACTCTACAAGCCTGTATGATTTTTTCTAAATACATGCTATCTACATCTTTCCATTCAAGATATTTCAATTAAGCAATATTACTCCTTATATTTATAAGCAAGAGAGATGGGATTTGTGTGAGATAATTTTGAAAGACGTAGTTATTTTTTTGTTTGCTGTTTCAAGCTCGGGGGGACAATTTGCGCCGTCCGCTCAACTGGGTGTGATTGTTAACTGTGCTACAAAGATTATAAGTTATAGTATCGTTGCACGATGTCGAAGTACTAACCGGGTGTACAGGTTATTGTGGGCCTTCTATCAACCATTACTGAAAATATCAAATTTTTAAAGTCATAAAAGCCAATTTCATAAATATTCAGAAGAGTTAAAAGATTTTAATATTATTTATTACTACATAATTTAAATTAAAGCCATTTGCTGTAATTAATTTTTGTTTGTTTGAGCTTCATCAGAAACTACAATATAATACGGTTTTCACCAAATAAAAGGGATTATCTAGGAAGGTTATTATAGGCTATAATAATTATGAACGTTTTACGAAATTCAGCTACCGATATTATTTTATTTGTGAACTAGCGACTCACCCTCGCTTCGCTCGGGTTCGTCCCTCGATAGGGTTCATTTTTTCATTTTTTTAAGCGGAACCCTAATTCTTTTTCTAAAATTAAAATAGCCTAAGTTATGAAAGTCCCGTGAAAATCGGTCCACCGTTCCGGAGATTCGCCGGAGCAAACAGACAGATAGACAGACAGACAGACAAAAACACTTAAAAATTGTGTTTTTCTTATATGTACCGTATACACTTTCATATCCATTTAGTAAAAAGTTGTTATTTTGACATTACAAACAGACACTTTAATTTTATTTATCTGTATATTTTAAGTCGAAATAAACAGTCCGTTCTGTGAGCTTCCAATATATTACAAATGCAAAGGATGTCTAACTTTAAATATTAAATTAAAATATTTACCTAAATACAGATATATAAACCTAGTGTTTTAAAATCGATCTATTTATATATGAATCGAAAAAGAAACGCCGTAACTCATCGTACTCTTTCAATTCGACCCTATATTTTTATTAATAAAAAGAAATGTTTTTATCAGGTGCATCAAATAAATGCTAGAATATGAAAACTATCCTCATGTATAGTATAATGGCGTTTTATTAATGCAACGAGAAAGCAAATAAAGAAATAAACCACATAAAATATGGCACAAACAAAAGGACCTGCCTTATATTTTTTCAGTTCCGCTCGCCGCGGTGGCTTGAAATCCAATACGATTTACAGCCCGACAAAATAAAGTAAAAACATCAATGGAATCACTAATCCGACCTAATTTTGAACGCTATCCGTCATGAGAATAACGTCTATAGACCGTTCAGAATCTTAAAACAATTCGGGATAAAGCTATAAGCTTGGCTTTTTATGACAAGCGATTTATTGTGGTTTTATGTGTTAAATTATTTGTAAATATACTTTTAAATTTATATTTTAATTATAAAGTGGGCTGCGTTGTGTTATTAATACATCTATATCTATCTATATATAAGGCAAAAGTGATAGATCGATGTATCGACGCACAGGCCAAACCCTTAAGGCTAGAAAATTGAAATTTCGCACACGTATGTATTTCTCATACGACTAAAGCATCCCCTAAGGAAGAATTTTTCAAAATTCAACCCCTAAGAGGGTAAAATAGGGGATGAAAGCTTTAAATAGACGCACAGGCCAAACCCTTAGATCTAAAAACGTAAAATTTCGCACACGTATTCCTCTTATACGTAGATATCCAATAAGGAAGGATTTTTCAAAATTCAACCCCCAGAGGGGTGAAATAGGGGATAAAAGTTTGTATGAAACTTTTTTATTCCTTGAACATACATATCTGCATGCAATTTCGTATTTTTCGTAGTTTGATCGCGAGCGAATCCGCGGGTTCTGCTAGTTTGAAATAATGTTTAAGATACCTAAAGGAAAACAAGGGAAACATGTACTAAACTTTATTGTTACTTTTCGGCTATAGCGTTAATAATATACATTACTAATTTACAGTCAATTATTTTTAATAATAAAATTCTAAGTCAAATCTGTACATCAAATATTATTTGAAAAATCTTATTGAAATAGTCATTATTATCAACAGAGAGGTCGAATGTATAGTTTTTAGAATTTTCGTTTGTCTGTCTGTGACCGTATCGCGACAAAACCACTGGAAAGATTTTGATAAAATTTGGTATGATGATACCTGGTTATCCGCGTCAACATATAAGAACTTTTTACTGCGGGAAAATATCTCATCTCTGAGAAATCTATTACATAAGCTTAGTATATAAATATTATGTTCATTTATTTCAATCCGTACATTTGCAGACAAAAGCAAGTATAAAAGCAATTTAAGTATTCAACGTCGTTTAAACGAGCGCTGACAAATAACATGTGTTCGTTCAATATTTTATTTTTAGATCAACCTACGCTGATTAGAAAAAGGATTGAACAGATGGATGTACGAGAAACTCCTTAGTTTTGATATATGAAGATAGATCTGTCTGTCCTCAAACCAGAGTGAACTTATTTGTTAAGTACATTATTTGTTTTAATTAGAAATGAAAAGAAAGTTTGTATGTATGTATACGTTACTCTTTTACGCAGAAACAGCTAGATGTGAATGAAATTTGGGATACATAGAGTATGACCTAGAGGTACTTAAAGTAACCTAAGGACGTACTCGAGCGAACTACTCGTATCACAATATCTCAGACCAAGGAATAATATACACAGAATGTCATAGAATTAAACATGATGCCAAACAGTAATGCTTTAAAATATAGAAAAAAGTATACAAATGACAATTTGTGTACTGTGTGATAAGTAAATAAATGTTAATATATAAAAATGGCTAACGGATATAATTATAATAAAGAAAAATAAATTAATAATTAAATAAGCTAATATTATGATATATGTCTTTCAAGAGAACTAATGCTTAAAAAATACAAATGAATATAGTATTATTTTTATCATTCACATTTTATTCCCGAAAATTGTATATTACATCAACTAATACATTCATAAAATGTCTCTTATTTTTTCTCAAAATCGAGAATAATAGCATAAACGGCGAATCACGCTACCATTTTTGAATTGGACATTTATTTTAGCGAGTTCCGTCTATATAATTTTTAATTCTGAGTACACTATATACTCACAACGTACATATTATATACATACTGTAACATAGTGCACTTATTAGATAGATATAACTATATATTTTCAATGGATTAAGCTTGGAGCTTTCAAATTACAAAGGAACATTACCGGCTAACTCTCTGTAGAATTTGATCGGAACAAATAATAAAAACTATCAAAGAGCTTTGTAACGCAATCTCAGATAATTCCTTAATGATGATAATCGTCATGATAAAGACATGATTTCGGTGTATCTAATTTTAGTTGCATCAAATTTGATGATCAAATAGAACTGTACCAATTAAACTTGAACTATCATTATCATACTATTCCTAATAAAATTATTACGATACAAGATTCTTTTACCAGTGGCCACAACAAAGCGTTTATTTAGTCGCTTGGGGCTATACTCAATAATAGTATATGTAAAATTAGATAAATTATACATTACTCATTTACTGTACTTTAAATTGGTTCAAATCAATTTATGAAATTACTTTCGTTTAATTAATCTATACAAACTAATAATATGTTTAAAAACGTAAGCTAATGTTTATAATGTAGAACTTTTTTTCTTTAGATTTCATTGACTGCTATACGTTTAATAATTACTGTGCAAGCGGAGACGGACAAGACGTTAGTGTCTATTGTAGCATTGTCATCGATTTCTGATGAGTATTAAAAATTCAAATGAAATCTTAAAAACCATCGTCTTCTTTAAGTGTAAGATATAATGTTTGCTCGAGAGATTTTAAGCTTAACCTTAATAAAGACTATCGATTAATTCGATAAAATAGTGACTGTGTATTTTTTTGCATTTAAGTTGGTTCTATCACCGGTTAAGAAAAGCTTTTTAAGAAATTAAATGCCCTTATTATTATTTTTAAAACTAAAGAATGTTTTATTTGAGTAAAGCTTGATAACATCAAAATTTAAGGTATACTTTTCTTCCATGGCATAGGAATAATATAAAATTATGTTACAGTATATCTTTTGGAAATAGTGTTAAACTTCTTTTAAGAGAAGCTTTGAATATTTGGTTGAATTTTTCAAGGAAAAGAGCGTGACCAATTTGAAACTAGAAGAAATAGCGAAAAATGTACTACGAAATCAGGCTAGAGATAGCATTAGAATAAAACGCCAGTGAAAGATGTTGCCACTGGTCTTTGATACTATCTAAATGTAGTGACAGTCAGTCAGTTAGTACATTTTCTCTTGTCTGCGTCAAGATCCCGACCTGGCTCTAAAATCCTATATTATCTTAGTAGGTACTTTATTTTTAGTCAAGGCAGTGGTAGCCCAGTGGTTACGCGTTGGAAACTTAAACATAGACTTGGAAAACAAAGTGAAGCGGGCTCGAATCCCGAGCCTCGCACCTCTGATATTTTCATGTGCGAATAATTTTTCAACATGATTAACATTTGCCTTACAGCGAAGAAAAACATCGTGAGAAAACCTGCATGTCTGAGTGAATTTAGCAAGTTTTCAAAAGACTTGTGACGTCCAAGTGGAAAATAAAAAATCGAAATATTTCCAACTAAAAATCGGGAGAAATCGGGAGATTTTTATTTATATTTAAAATTTGATTTATATTTAAAGTGCAAAAAATCGGGGAATACGATCGGTTTATCGGGAGACAATAACCAAAATCAGTAGATCTCCCGATAAATCGTCAACTTTTACAACGCTGAGGCCTATGCCCAACAGTGGGACGTTAAAAAGGGCTGAATACATAACTTCATTTTTAACCGACTTCAAAATGGAAGAGGTGCTAAATTAGGACTTTCTTTTGAACACGATATCTTTGCCAATTACAAACCGATTTTAATTAATACTTTCTAACTATAATTAGATTTTTAGTACTTTATAAGTTTCAATAAAAACCTATCGTTAAGGATAGAAAAAATCATTATACACCTCTTTTAAAATCATTTTCAAGTAGGTATAACACCTTGAGTTTAAATTTTATTTTATGTTTTTCATATTATCACATAAAATATGAAAAACGAATACAATGAACGTGTATAATATTTCAAAATGATACTTACGGGCGTCCATTTAATCGCTTAACAACATATATTGCCTTGTTCTACCCTCGAGGGAGACATGTTTGAGGGAACTATCATTAACGTATGCTTCAAGCTATTATTACCTTTATTGCTACTCATCAAGGTTGAAATTTTCACCAAATTTAATACTTGTGAATTTGAGACTGTATATTTTTGTAAAATGACTCCGATTACGCTGAATTACACCAGCTCTTAAGTCCGATTTTATATACAGAGGAGAAAAGCGGCTAATCGTTTCAAAACTCTCGTTACTTGTGTCCCCCGGTTCTTTAAAAGCTTATTAATTATTAATTAGACGGTTTTCGAAACACGCTGGTACACACGGAGGAAATTTAAGTCATTTTTGTACTGAAAATGTTTTGAAGCTAAGGCAGAATTATAGAAAAACATATTTTGGTATGTTTTTTTTGCTCAGATTATAAATCTCAACGTATACTTTGAATAATCAATACATATAATAAAACTGTAGTGTTTGAATGTCTGTACATAGAAAAAAAAATGCTAAAAACCGAGTCAGGGGGATGTAAGTTGAGAAATAGAACAAATCCAGATATTTTTCAATTTTTTTATTTCTCTGTCTGTTTGTCTGTTTGTACAGGCTAATCTCCGAAACTAATGAACCGATTTAAATAAAATACCCTATATCTCCGGTCAATATTTTAAATACTTTTCATCTCGGAAAATTAGGAAAATTATAGAGTTCCTGTGTGATAGTTAAAAAACTATAGTAACTTATACAAATTAGTACACAAAAACTACTAATTGGATTTTAATGAAACTTTACAATAATAATAATAATAATGTCCTCCTGACCGATTCCGGCCACGGCGGCCAATCTCATTGAGACTAGCCAACTGCGCAGGAGATATTATAGTGCACAAATGTACGCGCAGACAAGTGCACTCTCTATTCCTGTCACTCTCATACTCCGGTGGGACGACTACTCGACACGACCGGTGAGAGTTAAGGCGCAGGACCGACGGCTTTACGTGCTCTCCAAGGCACGGGGGTGAAACACCGCCAACTTCCCAACTCCGGGCTGTCACTGAGTCTTACTAAACAGAAAGACTCAATAACTAAACTTGGCCCGACCCGGGACTCGAACCCAGGACCTCAGGATGTGCAGCCGTACATGCTAGCCACTACACCACCGAGGCAGTCAATAATATAGTTCATACATCACAATAATAAATAGACTACTTTTATCCCGGAAAAATGTACGGTTCCCGTAGGATAGATTTGTTTTTGTTTCTCTAGAGGCGAACCCGAGCGAAGCGAGAGCGAGCCGCTAGCCTAATATATAAATATCTCGTGTCAGGGTGTTTGTGGTCCCACCGATTTTTTTCGGGTATTTGGTAAATATGAGAGTAGGTCGTAAAGTATTTTTCAACCTCCTACCCCCATCCCCCATTTTTTAAGTAACTAGGAGCGAACCCAAGCGGAGCGAAGGTAAGTCGCTAGTATTTAATAAATATTGATTCCAAGTTTATAATATCTTCCTAGCCTACATTTAGTGTGTACAAATAAAATTAACTCCTTTTATATTTTTACATTTCCTACAGCCAAACAATAAAAATATGGGTACCTCCAGCAACTATTTATAAAATTATAATGTTGACCGGTGATGAACTCCTCAACCACGCCTCAATTTCTCACAATCAGAAGATGAGTTTATTAAATAGGCTCTTTAGGTAGATATTAGTGTTGATATGTTCTTTACTAATATCCCATGAGAAAAAAACCACACTAGGATTACAAGTCGTATATATTACTTTTTAGGGTTCCGTACACGAAGGATGCCAACAGAACCCTATCACTGAGCCTTCGCTGTCTATCCGTCCGTCTGTTAGGGGGCTGTATCTCATGAACCGTAATAGGTAGAGAGTTGAAATTTTCAGGGTTTGTATTTCTATTGCTGCTATAACAACAAATAATGAAAATTAAAAAAAAAAACACTAGAATTTTTTTTTACATTCATATTAATAAGATAGATACATACATAGAGTAAAATTCATATTAATAAAAAGTACATGTACAATAGTACGGAACCCTTCGTGTGCGAATTCGACTCCCACATGTTTATTTTATTTCTAGTTCATAAATCTGCTACATCAAAATATACTACATCATAAGCTTTTTATGGTTTATAAACAAGCTATCTCTAAGTACCTCACTAGTTCACGCGGCTTTAAAGACAAGGTCATACCGGGTCTATGAATGATGTTGACGCGCGTCGCCTTTGACTTCGAGTCCCTCAAACGTCCATCTCGCTTGCGGTTTCTTACTATTCATAGTCTTATTTATCCATTACCTATTTATTTCTGAAAATCAACAATATTTAAAAATATTTATCTTTTTACAGTTAAATATTAGTAATAGTTTTAGTTATAATGATATTCATAGCAGTACCTATTCTTAGGCCAAAGCAAAGATCACGTGACACATTGGTAAGAACACTTTAGATTATTTAGTGAATGTATATTTTTTTATTTATATATATATATATATATATATATATTTATATATATATATATATATATATATATATATATATATATATATATATATATATAATTAACAGCTAATATTAACAGAAATTATACAGTGCTGAATTATTGCATGTTTTATGAAAAACTTTATATTTCATCCTGGACTATAGATAGCGCATATCGCGTCGAGTCCACGCTACGTACTCGTATAATGATTCATTAAGTGCCTCTTCGGGATTACCTTATTGTAACTAAGCCGATAGGCGTCATACTATATGCCACTACAGAACAAAACCATGAACTTGCATATTCCATACATCACTTTAATTACTTATAAAATATTAAAGTATTGTACGCTGGAAGAATTTGGCCTCCAAATATACTTTTCTTATATAGTATGCAAATAAAAATAATAAAATTTCAAATTTGTTTACTAAATTATACTGTATTTTAATATTAAAGAATCGATAAATAATAAAATATCAATAATATAAAGTAATATATATTTTTTGTAAACTTTTTTTTTAAACTTATAAATATTAAAATGTATATCGAATCACATACATTTTGAAGTAAATAAACATGTTAGTTAATTAAAAATAGCGGCTGAAG
This sequence comes from Fabriciana adippe, assembly GCA_905404265.1. Lineage (NCBI taxonomy): Eukaryota > Metazoa > Arthropoda > Insecta > Lepidoptera > Nymphalidae > Fabriciana > Fabriciana adippe. Next base: position 5,067,307 of record FR989993.1, read on the forward strand.
CAGCTACTAATAAGGCACGAGCGCCGCGAAACTGGTATTCAAATAAGCCGCCTTTAACGTCCGTTAAATTAGTAATTTAATATGATATCAAGAGCTTTTATAACCATAAAATTTTGATTAAAGAAAAAAAAAGCTACGGCAATTTAATTATAATTTCAAGCACGACATAATTGATTGATGTTTTAAAAATATGTAAGGCTTTAAGCCATATGCATTTAGCTATTTTAAGGTCCTACTACTGGGCAAGAGCCTCCCTTCTACACGAGGGCGCCATAATAAATTTTATTTAAAAAAAAAATCATAAATAATGTATGTGGGTACTACTTTGTTAAATTTTACTTAACATGGTTGAATCTACAATAATTTTTATTCCGACAAACAAACAAAGACAAATTTATTAAATGTTATTATTTCTTTTTCCAAAAAAAAAAACACACACACACACACACAAATTATCGAAAACAGTTTAGTATTGTTTAGTATTCTCACTTAAAGTCTTTGAATTAATTCACTAGAACGTTTTCATAACCTCTATATCTAATTGAAGTGTACCGACATTACAAAGCAATTAAACGCACTAAATTCTATGGACACTCGCCGCGTGGAATTATGAATTAGATACGCATTACACGCTGCGGTACATTTTGTGTTGTGTACATACCTTTTCTAAATATTTGTTTGTTATGGTTGCATTAAAGGTTTAACACTTACTATTTGTTATTATTTGTAATTTTTTGTTTTTATTTACCACTAGCGGATCACCCTCGCTTCGCTTGGGTTCGCCTCTAGAAAAACAAAAACAAACCTATCCCACGAAAACCGTACATTTTTCCGGGATATAAAGTAGCATATATATTAATCCAGGCTATAATCTATCTCTGTACCAAATTTCATCCAGATCCGTTTAGCCGTTCTGGCGTGAAAGAGTAATAAACATCCGTACTCAAAAACTTTCACATTTATAATATTAGTATAGGTATATACATAGATAACTAGCGGCTCACCCTCGCTTCGCTCGGGTTCGCATCTAGGAAAACAAAAACAAACCTATCCCACGGGAACCGCACATTTTTCCGGGATAAAAGGTAGCCTATGTGTTATTCCAGGCTATAATCTATCTCTGTGTTAAATTTCATCTACATCAGTTCAGACGTTCTGGCGTGAAAATGTAACACACCTATCCCATGGGAACTGTACATTTTTCCGGCATAAATAATAGCATATGTGCTATTCCAGACTATAATCTATCTCTGTGCCAAATTTCATCGAAATCCCTTCAGCCGTTCTGGCGTGAAAAAGTAACAAACATACATACATACATACATACATACATACATACATACATACATACATACATACATACATACATACATACATACATACATACATACATATATACATACATACATACATACATCATACATTCTTACAAACTTTCGCGTTTATAATATTAGTAGGATGTAGATTTTTTATTTAATCCACAATTGAATTAAAGTAACATTGTAATTATAATCCTATATTTTGTTATATGCGCTTTATATATTACAAGCTTTTGCCCGCGGCCTTGCCTTTGTTGCCTTTCATCTATGATTTCTCTTCTTTCAATTGTTGTAACGTGATGATAAGATGATAAACACATGTAATATCCTTGAAATATAGTAATATAACGCAAAAAAGATTTTTAAACATGTACAGTCAAACAAAACAACAAAGTTTTCTTTCAAGCTTATATATATTTATAAAAATAAAGTCTCATTATTTTCATTTATTACTTAACGCTCCATTACACTTACCAATTAAAACTTTGTATCATAAAACTTTTTTAAAACATCTAAGCGTCCGTAAAAGTAAAATATACGTATAATAAAATTGTAATTGAATTAATTCAATTTTTACAAAAAAATATTTACCATGGTACTTTAAAGTAGCTAGTGGGAATCATCGATTTTAAAAAACTGTTTGTCTGTTTATCTGTTTATATGTTATGTGTGAAATTATCTGGATGGTAATATAATGATTTGACGGTTTTACCTGCTCTTCGTGAATCAGAATTTCTTAACAGAAAAGCTCAATAACTTAATTTGGCCAGACCTGGGGGCTGGGACTTGAGCTTAGGACCTCCGGATCTGCAACCTTACATGCACACCACCGAGGTAGCTACTTAAGTGTTGGTTGTTATGGCCTACGAACTAGTAAAATTAAATATCCAAGTCAGTGTAAAACAAAAATAACAAAATAGTAAAAAGTAGTAGCATAGACTGCACTAGCTAATAAATTGCCTCGAGTGAGAACCAAACCCAATATCTCTATTACTATATAACATTCCAACATTGACATACTAAATAAACAATCCAAAGATATTGTAAAGCCCATACTATTGTCAAAACGTGTTATATTATATTTCTGTAGGATAAAATTATATGACGCGTATTTTCAAACATCTCTCGTAATTCCTTTTTACGATCGTCGTGTTCCCGTTCTCATCTACATGTAATATGATTATTAGTTTACCTTTGAAAGCTCACGAACAAGGGTTAAAAGGCTATCACGTCGTAAACAGCGGAAGTTTTTGTGCAGTTTGTGAACTTTTTGCCAATATGATTATATGGTCTTTTGAAAGGTAATGCCATTTAGCTTTAATGGCTAATAAAGTATGAATAATAGTTTGAGCTGGATTAAAAATTAAATCTATTAATGAATATCGACATATATTTTTATTAAGCTTAAATATTTGCCTTCTTAAACGATTTCTAAATTCAAAAAAGAAGAATATACTAAGTTCGATTCGAATATTTCTTAACATATGTTTTTAGATTTCTCGGAAACGTCTTAACTGATTTAGCTTGTTTAAAAAATATTCCATTATGGTAAAGTCTACGTATTTTTTGGCATAAAATATACGGTTTTTGAGAAAATCTGGGAAAAACTATGAAATTTTATATACTCGTAAACCAATTAAAACACATGTACTTCTAAATATCGGATGGACTTAAAAATTTTGCAACTGTACGTATCTTTACATAGTTTTTATTCGGTATATTATATTTGACTTTAACTGCCTCGGTGTGACTACAGATCGAAAGTTCTGGGTTCAAGTCTCGAGTTGGCCTTGTTTAGTTATTGAGAAACTATTAAGTACTGAGACTCATTTGCCACAAGTTGGGAAGTTGGACGGTTTTTCGGATTGTCTCGGAGAGCACGTAAAGCGGCCAGTCAGTCCTGCGCCTAATCTTTCAACAGTCGTGTCGAATTGTCGTCCTAATAGTGTATGAGGCTGACAGGAATAGAGAGTGCACTTGTGTCCGCACGCACACTTATGAACTATAATATCTCCTACATAGTTGACTAGTCTCAGTGAGATTGGCCGCCGTGGCCGAAATCGATCAGGAAGTAACACGTTATCATGTCTATTGATAGATATGTTTTTATTTTTTTACTTATTTCCCTTAGAAAAGTGTATATTTTTAAATTTATACTGAGATATATACTTTTACCATTTAGTATACTATGTTCGATATAATATATAAAATATTAAACTAATTTCTGCAAATAGATTATAGGTTTATTTTTATTAGGATGTATTAACAAAAATCATCGTTTTATAGTTTACTTGGTATTAGGTATACCGGAATTTTATACATTTTTGACTATAGAAGGATATAATGTAAAAATCCCCACTTCCAACTTAAGTGCAGTTCCGCCAAACTTTGAATTTTGCTAGACCAACATTTCCACCTGAAACTACAATATTCGAATCAATGAATACAGTGTAATTTGTAAAAATCAATATCGCTACCACTGCAACATTGGACCTAAAAATAATGAACTTCAAATAAGATACACAAAGTTAAGAGTAGTTTACCAAAGTACATAAAGAAATCCAATAATCCTCCCGCCTGTCTAGAGAATTCCAAGTTTGGGATCAGCTGTTTAATCCCTTCATTTCTCGGACAATTAAACTTCTGATTTAACACAAATCGAAGACAATCCCTGTTCAACCATAATAGTTTATTGGATATGATGCGCTTGGATTTATATTTGATCAGTTATCTATTTGTAGATTTTTATTAATAAAATAAACCTTATATATCTTTGTTTTTTTTTTAAAGCCTCTCAATATTATCAGTAGTACCTATATGCAAGATTTTATTCATTTTCATTATAATTTTTCAATTTATTTGACGACACGTTTGGCTCATTTTGTAATGACTCTACTTGCTGTGCGGTCGTGGGTTCGAGACCGCTGGGGGCATTTATTTGTGTGATGAGTACAAATGTTTTTGTAATATGCGTGTATTTAAAGTGATATATGTATGTGTAGTGTATCAACTGTCTGGTATCCATAACACAGGCCTCGTAGCTTACCATGGAACTAGATGGTACTGTGTATTAATGTGCCAACATATCTTTTTATTTTTAATTATAATCTTAAATGCAATTTAAATATAAGACGCAACACCTACTGTGTGATGACTTTTGTAACCAACAATAAAGCTTTTTACAAAGTTGTCCGATTTTGATGATGTTTTTTTATTGTATAGAGTATATCTTGAAGTTTGTTTTAGTTTTAATTTAGGAGAGAGTGACCTTAAAGGTAGAGAACCACTTAAGTTATGAAGATATTAATTAGTTTAGATTTTAGTCCAAATATTAAATAAAAGCTTACCTACAATTTTGTTTGAGATTTTTAAAAGCGAATATTATTCTTATTTCAGTATACGTATTAAAAAGTACATTTATTTTACCTGAATATTAACAAGCTAACTTATTTTTAATACGAATAAGATATTCCTTCCTCGTTAAGTCGAAAAGAGTAATATTAATCAAAATCGTGCATTGCGTGCGCTGAGTCGTCACGCAAGGAATGTCGAACATTTTTATTTGTCCCTAATTTAATAAAAATGCATGAAAAAAGAACTCAGATAAGATGAATTTGTTTGTTTTGAAAAAAAAATATGTAAGTATTTTGAAAATAAATATCGTAACTTTGTAGCATAATGGTGGTAAAATATACTTACATGATATCTGACTCACAATGTCTATTTCACCGAAGGACATAGGTTTGGTTTTTGTTTAGTGCAAATTTTACTCTTAATAAAAATAGTGATAATAGTGTAATAGGTTAGGGGTCATTAAATATATTATACTATAGGTACATAAAATATATACACCAAGATCATATAAAATTTTCATATAACAAATATAAATATTTAACATGAGCGTAATTCAAACCCCCGACCTTTAGCGTAGAAACTGTTACTGTTATCAACATGCCAGATGGTTGTCTATGTATACAATCGCTGCGATTATCTTGTATATGAGAGGGGGATGGGTATTAAGTCCTCTTTGTCTATCCCGCAGGGAAATGTGAATAAAAATGATTAACCTTTTCTAAAATTATACTTTTTATGAAAAAAATATTGTAATTCTTATAAATATTTTTTATACAGGCAAAATAGATGATGAAAAACGATAACTTATACTGAATTTTTATATATTCCATAGATATAAAACATAGCTGTTATAAAAAATGAAGTTTCAATGTATTACACTATTTTTAGTTCCATAGGTACTTAACTGTAATTTATAGTGCAAGTAGCAACCTGCACAGCCCCAATCGTTAAAAGGATTCCGTACTTCCTTTTCTAGAATTTGTATGCCAAGATTTCTTTACAAATGAGGCAATTAGCGATACTACCATCAATTCATAGACCAGTAGAGTTTCAAAGAGTTCAAAGGGAAGGCGATACTAAATTGCGCGTATCAACATTCGACGCAAACAAACGACATACTATTTTGCTTACAATACCGCATTCTTAGGACCGATATTAATAGTACAAAGCCACAATATCATGTAATTGCAAATGATTCACTGTCTCATATTCAAAACAGAATGTACTGGAATTGACATCAATTACTACGCACTTACAGGAAATACGTTTTATAGATCAGTTCACATGTAGATGTTGTACAAAACTTATAAGAAAATGTTAGTTAAATCTTACTTTATTATAACTACAGTATATTTTTATATAGAATTTCTTTCTTTCGTAAAACATTTTATAATAAAGCTAATGAAAATAGTAGTTTCTTTAGGGTGCCAACCTTTCCCGCTTTATTCAAGCCCTACATATTCTTGGCGCGTCGTTTAGTCACATTATGTAGTAGGTACATCTATACTAATATTATAAAAGGCGGAGTTTGTTTCTTTGTTTGTTTGTTTGTTAGTTTGTTTGTTTGTTTGAACGAGCTAATCTTAGGAACTACTAATCCAATTTAAAAAAAAACTTTTTGCATTAACTAGCCCGTTTATCGTGGAAAGGGAGCGAAGCAGTAATCATAAATGTCAACAAATCGGGCAGACTTCCATACATTATTACTAATAGCATAAAGTCAAAGAGTTTTTGTCGTTTAAACGCGAGCGAAGCCGCGAGTTCTGCTAGTAATATATTTTGTATTTATCATGTAACATTTATGCTCTTCACGCTAATCTCAGAAGCTGCCAATCCGATTTAAACAAAACTTTTAGCATTTTATATTATACTTACCAAGGAAGACTTTCCAATATTACGCTACGACGCTTATAAAAGGTGCAATTAAGCTAAGTGTGGGAAGCTTGTATATTAATAATAATATACGATAAAAACTAACTTAAGGGTACTATGATAAAACACAATCAACAATTTCAGTCGATAATCTACATTACGTACATAAAATTTTTTAGGTTGTTTTACAACTAATATTTCTATTCTACTATTTACTCTTTGATCTTCCATGTAGTATGTTCATTTCACTACCATTTACGGCCCACGTTGGTCACAATATAAGTTCATGTATTTTACGTAGTGTAATCTCGATTCATATTTTTGCTCGTGCAAAGCGAAGCTTTTATCGAATGAACATTTATTGGTTGTGGCTGATTTAATCTTGGTTTTTAAAAAGTAAATATTTTTATTATGTCTAGCAATAAATGCAGAAATAGTGTTATTTAAGCACATCTATTACCTTTGAACGAGCAATTCTTGTATATTTATATTTTATTTATTTTTATATACCGTCGATCTTGGAAACGGCTCTAACGATTTCGGTGAAATTTGATACGTGAAGGTGTTCGGGGGCGAAAAATCGATTTAAATTAGTCTTATGTCTGGGATAACGCGTGTTTCCGAGTTTTCATGCGGTTTTCTTTCGTCTTGTTCCACCCAAAAGATAATCGCTAATTTCGCACGCTCGGACATAAGCATCGTGGTCAAGCGGCCAAAGCGCAAGATTGACAATCACAGGTTTAAATCCCGGTCGGATACAAAGTTTCTTTTTTTTTTTGTATTTATTTAAATTTTTAGTTTTTTTTAAGCCAAATTAAAAAGATAATTGTACTTTTGGCCAAAAACTCCGAGCGAAGCTCGGTCGCCCAGCTACTATTAAGTAACAAAATAAATTAGAGTGGCCTAATTAGGTCAAAGCAATTTCCTAGTAAACAAAAAACAGCTGTGCTGTCAGGAGTTTCACATTCAAAGTTGACGAAAACACGAAATGTTCAGAAAGAAGGTCTCTTGATTTAATATAATTAATTATAAATACATAAATAAAACGTCATGATGAAAATATAGTAAACAAATGTAAATAAGTTTTCTATATGAGTATATACCGTTACGTTACATCGAGTATTGACTATTGTAGTGTCGTTCCCAGGGCCACTGATAAAGCCCACACGCATTCATTTAAACACCTTATTTATAACTCACATGATGACCTTTAATGGGACAAAGATCAAAATTCTTCCATCCATATGATAAAAATGAATTCTATTCATATTTGTAGATAAGTTTCGGGAGTTAATACTTTCTGATTTTGAATAGTAATATAAGATAACTTCTTAGTTGTGATGCTACTTATTAGGTAGAAATTTTCGAATAATTAACATATATTATGTTTAGAGGTTAAGATTATTCTACCTACATAATTAACTGCCTCGTTGGTTTGATGGCTACCTCATATAAGTATGTCATGAAGTTCCGGATTCAAAGCTTGGGTCGGGTAAAAGCTATAAGGTGTTTTTTCTAAGTAATTTTCGATATCCTTACGTAGTTGGAAAGTTGCAGATTTTAGTTGCGGATTTTTTATAAATTATATATTGTTTGATAATGTAATAGAAACCAAAGCTACAGTTTAAATTTTTATATGTATTATTACGTCTTAATTTTATTAACTGATCGCTGTCTGTACATGGAAGATATTTGAGAAAAACTATTATTGGGGAAGATCACCATTATTACCTTATTTATTATCTTATTAACGCAAAACAATGATTTTTAAGTTTTTTTGTCTGTGTGTCTGTTTGTCGGTTTGTCTGTGCGTTTGTGCGCGCAAATCTTACAAACAGCTTAACCGATTTGGGTGCGGTTTTCACTAATGTACCTATTGTCGTAAACTTCACTTAACATTTAGTATTTGTTTTATTTCAATCGGTTACTAAATAAAAAAGTTATGTCAATTTAAAGAATCATCTAGGGACGAACCCGAGCGAAGCGAGGGTAAGCCGCTAGTGTATATCTAATATAAACAATACTTCTACACTTAATGGGAATCAAACTTTTGACCTCTAATCAGCAACTACTACCCAATGACTAGTAGAATTCAAATGTTATATAATGATAAACTATAAATATAATCTATTTATGCTACGCGGCTTATTTATACTACTCAGTTCATTTTTATATTTCACATCAAAATAACTTTATTGGTACTAGCTTAAAATTTTTCTTTGATGTTGATTGTATTTTAATCAAAAAACTTCGTCGCCATCCCACGTATTGGTTAATCTAACCAATAGAAATCTTTTATGACTCATTGGAAACGAACTGTTACCTGCCATTTAAAAGCTATAAAACTGTTTTTAAGTCACTCAACTTCTAACAGCAATATATTCGATCATCAAAGTCTGAATTAAATCAGTAACAACGTATTTTATATACTCAAATGTTAAAGAGAAAGTATAGAAAGTACTTTATAAGTATATCTTTACCGATTATTTTATTTACTTTGAGAAATTATGTGTATACTGTATAATATTAAACTTTATACATTCAAAAGAGAAACAGACATTTAAGAGAAAATCTATACAGATAAATAAAATTGAAGCGTCTGTTTGTAATGTCAAAATAACAGCTTTACACTAAATGCATATTATGGAATTATATACGGTACCTACTTATAAGAAAAACACAATTTTTAAAACTTTTGTCTGTCTGTCTGTTTGTTCCGGCTAATCGCCGAAACGGCTGAACCAATTTTAACGGGACTTTCACTGGCAGATAGCTGATATTATAAGGAGTAACTTAGGCTATTTTTGTTTACGAAAAAGAATTAGGGTTTCGTTCAAAAAAATTAAAAATACCTAGGGACGAACCCGAGCGAAGCGAGGGTGAGTCGCTAGTAGAAGATATATTGTATATAAGTAAGATGTTTTTCTTCATTTATATAAATTTTTACTTTTTAACAAAAATATACCTCAACGTTACTATTAATTTTCAAACATAGGAATGTTTTTTTTTCCATAGACGAAAAACAAAAACAACTCGAAAAAATCATTAACACCTCGAGGACCGCGAGCACACCGGTGTGCTAGATAACAATTGAATTCTCGGAAATTCGCACGGATTTCTTAGAATTTGTCCGGGAGGGATTAACATACAAAACAAGTACACAAATTAAGTTATATCCGTTTCTTGAAGTCAGATAAAAGTATCTAACTAAAAACAATTACTACCTAAAAATCTATATATATCCTTAAAATGTAGTTCTGCTACAGTTTAATATGGTCGTCAGTCAAAAATACGTACATAAATCGTTAAAAACTCTTTTATCGATACCAACAGTCACGGACGATTTTCTTTCCAATCAACAGTATCACTCACGATACGATATTACGAAACAAAGAAATTCTTTAATCAAATCTACAACGTCCGATCGAATTCAGTCGATATAAACCTCCCACTCACGATGATAAAGCAAAGCGATGCATTTAATTGTTCTATGATACCACACTAATGCACCTGTCAAGAAAACAAAGAGTGCTAGATAAGTCAGAAATTGAGGTACGTTTTTACTGAGCACACGTCTAATGTAAATGTTTATACTATCCCGTTCGTGATACGAATCTATAGGTGAGGCGTGCCAGTCATTTGTCATACTTGATGGACTGTTTGATGCACTTGGTTTAGTTGTCGCAGAGTATTATAAAAGATTTTGTCAACTATAGTAAATCTAATTGTTAAAAATTTATTGTTAAATTATTATTTGTACAATATAAAAAACAACAATATAAAAAAGAAAAAAATTAACTCTGACTAACAGTTCCAGAGATTATCGTGTTTAAACCAACAGAAAAACTAACTCTTCGGCTTTATTATATATACATACTTATAATAAAATTCTGAGTCGAATTTGTATATTAAATACTAGCGACTCACCTTCGCTTCGCTTCGGGTTCGTCCCTAGACAACACCCAATCTATCCCACGGGAACCGCACATTTTTCCGAGATGATATATAGCCTTCCTCAGTTAATAGGCTATCTAATGCAAAAAGAATCTTTCAAATCGGATTAGTAGTTCCTGAGATAAGCGCGTTCAACCAAACAAACAAACAAACTCTTCAGCTTTATAATATTATATTAAGTATGATTTTTTGTAAAATTTTATTTATATAGTCATTATTATTTATACAGAGGCAGAAATTATAGTTTTTACAATTTTTGACTGTCAGTCTGTCAGTCTGTTTGTGACCGCATCACGAGAAAACCACTAGACAGTCTTTGATGAAATTTGGTAAAATGATAGCTGGTTATCCGGGTCAACATATAGGATACATTTTACTGCGGGAAAATATCTCATCTCTGAGAAATCTATACTAAACGTTAAAATGTAACTAGGGACGAACTCAAGCAAGGGTGACTCGCTAGTATAATATAAATATGGAACTAAGGGAAGCTAAATTTAATAACAAACGTTTAAATCCAGGTATCCGATTCAGATATTTCCTATGTTTTTGCTATTGAGAAAGTTCTTATACTTCTCAATAAATATTACGTTTATCATAAATAGGAAGTTTCCGGAACGGAAATTCATTTGCAAAGATATCACACTGATTATTATGGAGAGGAAAAAAATTACAATTTCAGACAAAAAAAAATTATAATGACAGTAATTGCGGAAACAAAACTAGTTTGTCTTAAATTACTTTGAAAGTTACGTTGATAAGCATCAGTCTTTTTATAATCGTAATTGTATATAATTACTAGTAGAACCCGTGGCTACACCCGCGTTCAATCTACAAAAAACTCTTTGGCATTATACTATACAGCGATTCACCCTCGCTTCGCTCAGGTTCGTCGCTATGTATTTATATAATACTAGCGACAAAAACAAAAACAAACCTATCCTAAGGGAACCGTACATTTATCCGTGATAAAAAGTAGCCTATTTGTTATTCTGATGTATGAACTATATTATTGTAAAGTTTCATTAAAATCCAATCAGTAGTTTTGATGTACTAAGCTGTATAAGTTACTATAGGTTTTAACTATCCCACGGGAACTCTTTAATTTTCCGGGATGAAAAGTATCTAAAATATTGACCGAGGATTTAAGGGATCACCATGCAAATTATCATATAAATTGGTCCAACAGTTTCGGAGATTAGCCCGTACAAACAGACAAACAGACAGCGAAACAAAAAAAATGAAAAAAATCTGGATTTGTTCTATTTCTATTTTTACATCGCCCTAACTCGATTTTTAGTATTTTTTTCTATGTACATTCGACCTGTACAGTTTTATTATATGTATAGATTGTTCATACAAAAATACTAAAATCGCGATTAAAAAATGGGGGGTGGGGATAGGAGGGTGAAAAATACTTTACGACCTAATAATTCTCATACCTACCAAATATACAAAAAAAAAATTAAAATCGATCGAGCCGTTTCGGAGAAGTGCGATCACAAACATCGTGACACGAGATATTTATATATTAGATATTAAGTAAAATGAATAACTATATAAGTAACTAATAGTTAAGCACATTATCATTGGGTATAAAGATAAATTTTTAGATTTTATTTTGAATTATTTTATACATAATATTTAAAAAGGTTCATCCATAGATAATGATAATAATGCGGAAATAATTCTGTACGTTTTCTGGTCGAATTTTGGCTTCATAGTTCCTGGCTAAAGTCAAGACTACTCGCTAATTTCTTCACATATTATATTAGTAAAAAATATCTTTAACGTATTTGTTTCCTATACAATTAACATTAAAGAATATTATCTTACTAAAAACTAAAATCAACAACTACAAAGTGAGATTAGTGGGTTTGGTTGCCGAAAATGAAGCGTTTTATGAGTACAGACATGTTTTGTAAAGATAACACTATCGCATAACTCTCTTTGCTTTTATATTTTGCTATCTCATTCTTTATGTACTTAAAATTTTGTACTATAAAAACAAAACAATATAAATGAAAGTATATAAGGATTTTATCTATTTTATATGTAAAAATAAACACCATATAGAAAATAGAAATAAAGTCCAATAAAATCCTCAGAATGTTCTTCCATAAGTGATCAACGATTTTGTAATTTAGAAGATTAGAAGAAATAATTAAAAATATAATATATTAGTAATACCTATTAATTTTAATAATGTTAAGTACTACTTTAAATGTTAAATACGAAATCCTTTTTATTATTTTACGTCAAGCGAAAAATATCTAATTACGCCATTAGATTTTCATCAAGTTAAAAATATTCATATTTTGATAATATAAGAACATGAAATAATTATTCTGTAATAGATTCTAAGATGTACTCGTTAATTCTGACAATTACATTAATTAAGTAATGAGATTGAAGTTTTGGATAAAGTAATTAACGCACATTTTTGCTAATTATGCCATTTATTTTTTTTTTTAATTTGCTATTATTTAATTTATTTTATAAAGTTGCTATTATTTAATTTGTAGCTTTGATAATTACAAAAAGGCCAATTACACAAAGCCCGATTATTATTTCGATAATAACTGTTTTACATAATTATAGTTCATAAAGGTTTAAATAGTTTAAACATCTCATTGTGTACCGTCGTCAGCTTGTACAGAAGCTTTATATACAGTATTTATGTATATATTCATAATCAAACGTTAATCTCTTATAACTATAATAATAATTAATTTATGATTAGCACAGCATCTTAAAAGCATTCATACTTAAGAAAACTGTTCATACTTGTGTAAAAATAAAAACAGTTATCACTTCTTTAAAGCGTTATATCTTGAATTTTTGCTTATTAAACTTTTTTATGGCCATCATAAGAAAGATCACCGTCAACTCTTAGTAATTTCAACATTTGCAGGAGGACAGTGAGAATAATGGCTCGTTTTCGTAAGAGATAAAATCACATTGCTCCGCCTTCGTATCGTCTTGGTATTGGTGCAAGCGTAAGATATTTTCACCAAAGAACTACGATAAAAATAATGAGTTACTCATTTGTATTTTTTATTTATGTACAAATAAATTAATTTCTAATTCAAAAAGACGTTTTTTTATAACATTAAAATGTGTTTATCATATAATAGGTAACAAATTCAGTATTTTCCACGTATTATTATAAAAAACGTGTCAAAATAAACCTCTATTTTTTATCATTCATGATCATGCCCGTTAATATATTTCGTACAGGCCAAATCTCATTTTGCTATAAAAATAAATTCTAACTAAGCTCGCTTACAGTCTATATTTTACATAATACCATCCTGCATATTTGTGAGACTGGACTCAATTTTTATCCGATGCAGCACTTTTGCTCTCCAGTAATTGGTTGAACTTATCTACATCATTACATCTCGATCTCCCTTTTAGCAGTTTAATTTCTTTTCCCACTGCCATTTCTATTTGTTTTTTATTCAATTAGACTTAACATTAAATTGTGGTAAGTCTGTATGATATTTTATATAGAAAGAGAATCCTATTATTAGCATTGAATTCCTGATATGATCGCTCTTTCTTCCTTGTAACCTATGTATTTGTTGTTTATCATACTACTTACTAGCGATAGGAATTTGACATAATTTGTAGAGCTTATGTCAAATTAGAAGGCTTAAACAAGATGTCTTTTTACTATAAGAAGAATAGAATTTAAATGTAGCCATGACATCGATATATATATATATATATATATATATATATATATATATATATATATTTCACACTTAAATACACAAAACAAGCATGAAGCCAAAACAATAATGTTTTAAAAAAGTATACAAAGGACAATTGTATACTAAGTGATAATGTTAATAAATAAATGTCGGCAACGGATGTAATATAAAGTATTTTTTCTTTTAAATAAGCATTATGCTATCTTTCTTTAAAGGGAAATTCATATTTTATTCCTAAAAAAATATTCTATTTTAATTAGTAAATATATAAAATTTCTCTTATTTTTTAAAGAGAGTGAGCCAAGTGCATTAACATCAAATCAAGCTACGATTTTTGACATTTACATTTATTTTGACGGACCCCATCTATGTAATTTTTAAGTCCGACTTAGGAAGAGAAGAAAAAGACTACTAATTACAGAAAGAACACAAATATTACTTAAATATAAGTTACCATTGCATACAAACTAGTTGCAAAAGCTGTAACGTTACTCACATCATATCTACGATCGTAGCCAAATTAATGTCCAAGCATAGTGGTTATAATTTAATAAACAAAGCAGAAGACGTTTTAACGCCACCCCAGGCACGGGATCAGATAATTTATCATAACAGGTTCTAAAGAAAGATAGTATTGTAAGAAGGTAGTTCCACTTCGTTATATGCTCCTGGTGTACGGCTATCGTTCGCGAGCATCGTATCTGCTGCGAAGCTATTAATAATAAACTGCCCTATCAGATGTATGCATGTATAATGTGACTTGACATTTATTAATATTTGTTTCGAAAATATGAAGCTAAAAGATATTTTGATAAACTAATCTAATACAATAATACTATATAAACATTTACCTCTTATAAGTTCGAACCTGCTACCTCTTGAGAAATATTCATGTTTTGCAAACCATCAATGTCAGTGAATATTCAATTACTAATAAAAAGTATATATAAAAGAAAATATGTAAGGTAATAATAAGTACAGTGAAGGAAAACATTGCGAGGGAACCTGCGTGTCTGAGAGAACTTAGCAAGTTTTCAAAAGAAGTGCGCAGTACGCCAACCCGATCTTGGTTAAACTGGTGGACCGGTGCCCAGCACTGGGACGTTAAAAGGGTGTGTATGCAACTATATACAATCTTAAGTAAAATCAAAATATAATATAAAATCAAGGAAAATGCTTAAAGACACGAGAAACTTCCTTTTAGTTGTATTAAATTCCAAGCAACAAGCTTACTAAAAGATTTCCCTTTGAAACAATTTAAAAACTGATAAAGGAAATTCTTAATATTCCTGATGCTCTAAAATTTTCGCAGCAATTGTTGAAAACTTATTAAACCAATTGATATATCATAGTAGCTACTCACCCTCGCTTCGCCTGGGTTCATCCCTAGGTATGTTTTAACGATTAGTATGGAATAGATAGACTATAATATATAATACCTATATATACATAGGTATGATGAGTTGTTGTGTAGTATATTATATCGTGTTTTCCTGTGGAAATAAGATAATCTCCCGTGATAAATAGTACTCTTTGTCACTATCTCCACACAAAAAATCACGCCAATCCGTCACTCTGTTTCGATGTGAAAGAAGGACAAACAAACAAACACACTTTTACATAATATAATATTAAGAATGGATTGTCTATAACATAAAAAATATGCAAGCGATTAGCAACGCACTAAGTAGTAGGTGGACAATAATCAAAGAAGTACAATAATCTATACATATAATAAAATTGTAACCAAGCCGAATCTGTACATTAAAAATTTTTCTGAAAATTTTATTGAAATAGACATTATCATCGATACAGATGCCGAATCTATAGTTTTTAGAATTTTTGTCTGTCTGTCTGTTTGTAACCGCATCACGGAAAAACCACTGGAGGGAATTTTATGAAATTTGATATGATGATAACTGGTTATCCTGATCAACTTATAGGATATCTTTTACTGCGGGAAAACATCTCATCTCTGAGAAATCTATACTAAACTTTAAAAGGTAAGTAGGGGCGAACCCCAGCAGAGCGAGGGTGAGTCGCTAGTATTAAACCATACAAATCAAAATATTATATAGAAAAAAATATGATGATGTGGCATTACGATTAAATATATAAATATAATTTCGATACATTTTTTTAATTTCCGGGACTGTCGAAGGACTTATCTGAAATCAATTTATTATTGCCACCCAAGTAATCTAAGCTATAAGAGGAGCTGTCACTATGTTGGATCAAACCCATGAAAATCCTGTAATAATAAGTTTTTATAATTTGCAACACTTCCCTTTTTGCTATCACCATAACCTAATAATATTGCTGAAACAGGCATGTATGTGTATTAAATATACAATTTCTGTAGTTCAAAATTATACATTGGTCATGCCTGGGTATATCAATTAAATAATTATGATTTATGACATATTGTGCGACTCCATCTCCATATTCAATGGAGAGGCGGTATCGATACGAATATGTGAATCACATCTCTAATATTAAAGGGTTTCGATTGTTCTCAAAGGACGTCGTCCTTGTTTACGAGTATGTTTAATTAAAAATAGAATTTTATTATGATTTTATGATATTTGTAGTATAGTTTTTTTATACTTTATAAAACTTATTATATATTATATTTATTTATTATTGGACTTCTATAATAAATACGTTTTAAAATTAAAATTTGTATGTATAATGTGCCTGTATGTTTGTACGGCTGGACAGATTTGAATGTAATATATATATATATATATATATATATATATATATATATATATATATATATATATATATATACGAACCTAGAGTAATACAAGCTGGGCAATGGGCATACAGTTAGGCGCCTAAGGGCACACCCAAAGCGAATGTAAGTCGGTAATGTTGAATATTAAGGAAAATGTTCAAGCTTAACATAATTTAATTATTTTTTTGCAAACATAATATGAGAGACCCTTCTCACAATGTTTAACTAAAATAATACGCCTATTATTATATGATAAAATATAAAAACACAGTTGAAAATTAAATAAACTATGCATTTTAATTACGCATACAAACTATTACCTTTAAAATCGACATAACGTCACTCTTTCCATACATGGTTAGGTCACTTATTGTAATGAGACCAATACAGTGCATTCAATTTTTCCTTTTTTTATCGGCCACTGGATCACAATGTGCTCATTTACATTTTAATTACCTGCTCGGGATAAAATCAATTTGAAATTTTACGTCAGCCATCAAACCTGTATGGCATAAGGGTGTGGTGATAATGTCTTTATTGGGCCAGATATAATGTGATTCAGACCTTAAACAAAAATGGCAATATCGACTTTTGTTATAAAATGGGCATGGTGAAAATGTCGTAATAAAATTGTAATTTTATACTAATGACTAATTTTACCCAAAATAAGCAGTGAATCCGGTGAGACTTCTCATCGGTAATATAAACGGGAGAACTTGCTTTTTCGATATTTCTTAATTTAAAAACAAAGTGCAACTAAACTATTAGCTCTTTTAGGAGACGATTATTTTAAAATCGTCTCTTGGTGAGCACCTCCATTATATGTATAAGTAACTCTTGTGTATATGTAATTCTCCGGTAGTAATAGTAGTATTAAATATTCTTATCACTATATTATACATAATATGTATTATAAAGTACCCCGCCGTGTTGACTTTAAGCTTGTTAGGGCTAATCTTAGAAACCACTCCATAAATTGTATTGCTGATAGAAAAAAAAAATAAGAAAAGACATTATTTTTTCCCATATTTTTTACAGAAATAATTATACATAAATAAATAATATACCTTTCATACTAAGGCACTCGCACCCGAACGAAGCTAAGGTGTACCACTAGTCTAAATATATTTTAATAACCAGTATCAGCTGATCTGGAATGTGTTTGCATAAAAATGGAGCTTCATTATCAAACGATCGATCGAAAAAAAAATAATAAAATTAAATGATTTAATGATCGCAGATAACCGAAGTTAAGCGACATTGTTCGCAAAAGTTTTGTTAAAAATGCCTTTGTTCTTTGTCGACCCCCTTATATGCAAATTTGGTTACTAATCTGATTTAGTGCCAATACTATCATTTTATGATAGGTTGGTGGTAGCCCAGTGGTAACGCGCTCGCTTGGGAAACCGAGTGAAGCGGGTTCAAATCCCGGGTCGCGCACCTCTGATATTTTCATGTGCGAATCATTTCTAACATGATACCACTTGCCTTACGGTGAAGGAAAACATCGTGAGCAAACCTGCTTGTCTGAGAAAACCTAGCAAGTTGTCGAAAGACATGTGAAGTCCGCCAATTCGCACTTGGCCAACGTGGTGGACTATGG
Source organism: Fabriciana adippe (assembly GCA_905404265.1). NCBI lineage: Eukaryota > Metazoa > Arthropoda > Insecta > Lepidoptera > Nymphalidae > Fabriciana > Fabriciana adippe. The sequence goes on from FR989993.1 coordinate 5,085,868, forward strand.
CCTGATTCCCCTCGTACTGAAGAGAGGCCCGTGCCCAGCAGTGAGACACTAAAAAAAGAGCGGAATACACTATCATTTTACGATATCGTAACAAACTGTATTAAGTATTTTATTATGTTATATGATTATAGGTGGATTACTATATTGTTCTTGTTTTGACTGCTTTGGTAATATAAATATAAACTATAAATATTATGCTGTTTCACTTCATCATGTCTGTCACTTGCGGATTAGATAGGAAAAAATATCATGGCTCTTAGGGGCTTAGAGAATAGAGAGGTTGACACATTCTATAGCCGTTATAGCTAATAGATGAGTAAAAAATGTATAGGAATGATATAATAATAATATCCTAATAATATGTCGATACGTTTGGCTCAGTTTGTAGTGACCCTTCTTGCTGTGCCAGTGGTCGCGGGTTCGAGTCCAGCTGCGGACATTCATTTTTGTGATGAGCACGAATGTTTGTACTCCAGTCATGGGTGTTTATGTTTATAATATGTATGTATTTAAAGTTATAAATTTGTAGTGTATCAACTATCTGGTATCCATAACACAGGCCTCGTAGCTTACCATGGAACTAGATGGTGCTGTGTGTTAATGTCCCAATATACTTATATTTATATATTTATTTATATTTATATCCTCCTGCTCGATTTCGGCCACGTCGCCCAATCTCAGTGATATCGCAAGAAATATTATAGTGCACAATGTGCGCGCATCTCAATAACTATTTTAATTGACCAAAAAACACTTAATAATTATACTTATCTCAAGTCTCCGTGGGACTTGAATCCAGGTTTCCTGGATTTGCAGCAGTATATGCTATCCACTTGACCACCAAGGCAGATCAACATACAACTATAAGAAAATGATACCATTTTGACTAATGTTATTTATATTATTTATGTACATAATATATAGTGTGTATATCTATCTATATACTATAAACAAATTCTGAAAGTTTGTGTGTGTGTGTGTGTGTGTATGTGTTTTTCGTGCATTTTTGTTATTTTTTCACTCTGCAACGGTTGGATGGATTTAGATAAAATTTTGTATACAGAAAGGTATCTATGGGTGCACCCCATCGAAGTGAAGGTAAGTAGCTAGTATTAAATAATTATATCTTATGTATTAGTTTATTTTCTTTAATAACTCTATTTTAATATTTCCACATCTTTCATCTCAAATATATTTCTAACAAGTTATACCTAGAAACCTATACCTTGAAGAAGTAGCTGTTTTAGCGATAATACCGTCTTATAAATGTTCCTACCATCGTACATTTTCTATTCTTTTTGGCTGTACTTACTATGAAGAGCTATTTTTAAATGCTACCTGTCATTCTTAGAACTTCAAGGCTTAGAATTGTATGAAGGTTATCACGCCAAGGTTCTTTCTGTATATATATGTAGAATGTATGTAGTAACAATAAGTAAATAGAACTGTTTTAGAACTTACTATTAGCATTCGACCTTCATTAAGCAGTGCCATTTATATAAACCAAAATTCCTTACAACCTGTTAATCTAGATATGTTAGACTAGTTTAGAATTCTAAATGAAGCTTAACTGCGTTAATATTGATAGCTTTACACAATGATTGGTATTTAACTATTCAGCAATTAAGCACATTTATTGATAAAACTAGTTCTACTGTTCTATTAAAATTGTATGAATAGGTTAGAATTTGTTTTGAAATAAGGTGATATTGTTTAAGTTATTTTAAGGATTGTATATGAACATGTACATATATTGTATATCTATACGTATACATATGTGCAGATACATACAGATAAATAAAATTAAATTGTATGTTTGTAATGTCTAAATAACAGCTTTTTACTTATAAGGAAAACTCATTTTTTTTTTTGCTGTCTGTCCGTCTGTCTGTTTGTTCCGGCTCTCTGAAACGGCTGCACTGATTAAAACGGAACTTTCACTGGCAAAAAGCTGATGTTATTCTTATAACTACTCCTTAGTAGCTTAGACTACTTTCATTTTAGAAAAATGAATTAGATTTCCACTCTTAAAATTCAAAATGCACCCGAGCGAAGCAAAGCTAAGTTGCTAGTGAATGATAAAAAATATTTTGTAAATCTATATAATATCGTAGTTAAACTTTTAATAGGCTTTATAAATATGCATTTACTGTCTCAATATATGACTCCTCCCGAACATATAAAAGTAAACTCAGTGTGAGCTACTTGAAAGTTTTTGTAGTGTCTCGTTTTAGTGCCGCTAAAATAAACTAAACTGGACTAGTATCAAACAAACTTTATATTTAGAGGAAGAAATACACTCTTTATATGTGCGGATCAAATCTACAATATCCGAAGTTGCTTACAAACTGACTAAACCTGAGAGTATGTTTGCTAAAATATAAAAATACTCGTATATTTAAGCACAGTCTATTGTAGTTTTAAGAGAGCTTACACTATAGTACCAATGTGTCACGACTATTATTACAATATGGTATGATATTTAATATTTTATCATCAAAAACTGCTATATAGGAAAACATTGGACTGCTTAATAGATACGCGGATTTTGTTCACAATTTCATGGGTTTTAATTTTTTTGCGCAGAACCTTCATTTTACTTCTAAAATAAGAGTAGCAGTTAGTCCTTATAATATCAGCTATCTCCAGTGAAAATTGGTCCAGCCGTTTAGAAGGTTAGCCGGAACAAATAGACAGACAGGCTAAAAATTCTTATAAGTGCCGTATACTTATGCATTTGCATTTTTTAGTAAATAGCTGTTATTTCGACATTACAAATAGACACTTCAATTTTATTTATTTATATAGATAATATTTCCAGTTTGAAATGGGTCGTTCTCGTATAAAATTATACCATTACCACCATATGTACCTAATTTGTAGAGACAGTTAAGTGATAATTATAACATATTATACTATCCATTGCTAAAAATGTTTATATTTCAGCATTCAATTACAACTTATCTTTCTATCCGAATTTCATTCGAATGGGCTCCGAAACTACTGAAACGATTTAGATGAAATTTAGTAAGAAGATAGTTTGAACTCTGAGAAGAACATAAGATAGTTTTTATACTGGAAATCATTCCTTAAGAGGGTGAAAATGGGGATGAAAGTTTTTATGGGTAAGCAACCTAGGGACGAATTCGAGCGAAGCAAGGGTGAGTCTCTAGTTTTTATATAAAGATCTTTTTATTGTTTTTGATAATAATGTTGGGATATGCCATAATATAAGAACCTTATATGGAAACAAAAATATGAACACATAAAGCCAAGAGAATACGAGATTCAAAAATAGATTTTATTTTCAAATAACCATAAAGAAATATGTACTGCGACAGTGCCACTATCTCTACCTTTCCAAAGTTAAACAAATGATTTTCGTTATCGGCGTCGTTTATTATATGCTAGTACACAGCGTTTACATGAAGCCTAAGTTAGTGTAAGAAGCAACCTTATGCACTCGCAATAAGTATATTACTGCTGTTGATGGAAGTATAATATATACTAGCTATACTACGGGACTTAACGCGTGAATAAATGGATGTACCTTATTCCCGACGTTTCGACTGGGTTGCACCAGCCGTGGTCACGGGCAGACTGGCGGTGTACGGCATCCCCTGCTACGATCGAAGATGTTTTTCGTAGACACCCTCACTTTATCTTCATAATTTATAATAGCCGCTACACACGACACTGATATTATCCACCGGTGTGTTGGACGGACAACCGCGATACTTTAATTTTTCTATCACTGGACTCCACGCAGACGACAACCTATATCCATCTTCACGATTGAAATTTTTATGTTTCTTAATTTCAATCGCCTCGCGAACCATTCTTCGGTGGTATCGGCGATCGGTGGACAAAACCTTAGGCTGGTGGAGCTCAATCCAATGATTCGAATTGGAGTTGAGCAGATGTTCCGCTATCGCTGATTTTGCCGTCTGGCGATTCTTTACAGCTGCGATATGTTCCTTGACCCTCTCCGCGATGGTGCGCTTAGTTTGACCAATATACGAACTACCACAGCTGCAATCAACCTTGTATACACCCGGTGTTTGGTACGGGATTGCATCCTTCGGCGTGCGCATAAGTTTTTCAAGCTTGGAAAACGGAACGTATACAGTCTTAATGGAGAATTTTCTTAGTACTGATCCAACTTTGTCCGTTATTCCTTTGATGTAAGGCATGAATGCGGGCTGCCGATTAACCTCAGGATGTTTTGTACGTGTGCCACGGCGACCTGGATTCCTTCGACTCACTTTGTACCCGTTCCTCTTAAGTACCTCCTGAACATGCGCGAGCTCCGTATCTAAATGTTCAGGGTCACATAGTTCATAGGCTCGACTAGTCAAGGACGTCACAACCGCCTGTAAATGACGTGGGTGATGATGTGAGGAGGCATTCAGGTATCTGTCCGTGTGTGTAGGTTTTCGATACACAGTGTGCCCTAGAGAGCCATCCTCTCGTACATTCAACTTCACATCCAAAAATGCCAATGAACGATCACTCTCCATTTCATATGTAAAACGTATTTTACTGTGGATGGAGTTGAGGTGGTGTAGGTACTGTTCCACTTCCCGCTTGTTCCCTTTGATTAAGCAGAACACGTCGTCAACATATCTCTTCCATAGTCGGATACTGAAAGGCCCTGATGTCAAAGCTTTCTCCTCGAAATGTTCCATCCAGATGTTGGCTAAAGCTGGTGCTACGGGACTACCCATAGCTACGCCATCAATCTGAAGGTAGTGTTGACCTTGGTATAGAAAAAAGTTGCCGTCTAAGCAGTGTTGAAGTAAAGCTACGTACCTATCTGAGATACCATTCAAAATCAATTTATTTTTGATCACCTCAAGGCACTCTTTCAGCGGAACATTGGTAAATAACGATTCCACGTCAAAACTTACCATAATCTCATCAGGTTCCAGCTGGATCTCCTCTATGATGTTAATAAAATGTCGAGAATCTTTTACGTAAGACGACGTGTTACCTATTAATGGCTGCAAGACTTTACTAATGTGCTTCGCTAAATAATAGGTTGGAGAATCAATTTGACTTACTATTGGTCGTAATGGCACGTCTCTTTTATGTACTTTTGGCAGTCCATAAAGTTTTGGCGGCTGTGATATCTTTGGGCTGTGCAGCCAATTGTACTCGTCGTCCGAAAGTAGCTCTTTATGTTGTTGTATTAGAGAGCGCGTTTGACGTGTCACTCGGATGGTGGGGTTATAACTCACTGGTTTGTAGGTGTTCGTGTCGGCGAGCAGGTTCCGAATTTTCATATCATAGTCGATTGTATTCATCACTACTGTGGCATTACCCTTGTCGGCTTTGAGAACCAAGATGTCCTTGTTATCACGAAGTTCGCTGAGGGCAGCACGTTCTTCAGAAGTAATGTTGCTTTTAGGCAACTTCGAGCGGCGTAAGATGACTGCGATATCCTGTCTTAACGTTTCCGCGTCACAAGATGGCACTTTATTCTGTATAATAGCCTCCTCGACATTACAAATGATATTTTCATACGGAACTCGCTTAGGTGTTGGTGCGAAATTCAAACCTTTTTCCAGGATTGATAAAGTGGATTCATTAAGAATAGTGTTTGAAATATTAATAACCGTGTTTGTTTTATGGTCAATATGATCTAAGGTTGACTTACGCGAAAGCAACTTTTCGAATTTTCGGTTGTGTTTGTTACTCGACAACTGAAATATTCTCTCTGCTTGGAGATAGGTAACGCGGTCACACAAGTCAAAATCACTATCCGACATAACAGCACTGCAATCCAAGTGTAACACATATAATTTACACTGTATATCATTCAAATCCTTGTGGCTATTTCGAATTAATTGACGTAGCAGGCGGACACTCGTATTGCCTAGAATGTGGTCAGAATGCGGTATATCAATACGTGGTTTAATACGTACACATGTGGGTAATAAGTTCCAATCGCGACACTTTTTTAAAAATATCAACGATGTTTCCAACCGTACTTTCTTCTGACGCAAACATTCTAGCTGTCGAATGTTTGATGCTAACTCCGGCCCGTACCGGTTTGCAATATAACTTTTTAAATTATCGCGTTCCATATTTATATACTAGCTATACTACGGGACTTAACGCGTGAATAAATGGATGTACCTTATTCCCGACGTTTCGACTGGGTTGCACCAGCCGTGGTCACGGGCAGACTGGCGGTGTACGGCATCCCCTGCTACGATCGAAGATGTTTTTCGTAGACACCCTCACTTTATCTTCATAATTTATAATAGCCGCTACACACGACACTGATATTATCCACCGGTGTGTTGGACGGACAACCGCGATACTTTAATTTTTCTATCACTGGACTCCACGCAGACGACAACCTATATCCATCTTCACGATTGAAATTTTTATGTTTCTTAATTTCAATCGCCTCGCGAACCATTCTTCGGTGGTATCGGCGATCGGTGGACAAAACCTTAGGCTGGTGGAGCTCAATCCAATGATTCGAATTGGAGTTGAGCAGATGTTCCGCTATCGCTGATTTTGCCGTCTGGCGATTCTTTACAGCTGCGATATGTTCCTTGACCCTCTCCGCGATGGTGCGCTTAGTTTGACCAATATACGAACTACCACAGCTGCAATCAACCTTGTATACACCCGGTGTTTGGTACGGGATTGCATCCTTCGGCGTGCGCATAAGTTTTTCAAGCTTGGAAAACGGAACGTATACAGTCTTAATGGAGAATTTTCTTAGTACTGATCCAACTTTGTCCGTTATTCCTTTGATGTAAGGCATGAATGCGGGCTGCCGATTAACCTCAGGATGTTTTGTACGTGTGCCACGGCGACCTGGATTCCTTCGACTCACTTTGTACCCGTTCCTCTTAAGTACCTCCTGAACATGCGCGAGCTCCGTATCTAAATGTTCAGGGTCACATAGTTCATAGGCTCGACTAGTCAAGGACGTCACAACCGCCTGTAAATGACGTGGGTGATGATGTGAGGAGGCATTCAGGTATCTGTCCGTGTGTGTAGGTTTTCGATACACAGTGTGCCCTAGAGAGCCATCCTCTCGTACATTCAACTTCACATCCAAAAATGCCAATGAACGATCACTCTCCATTTCATATGTACGAGCCTATGAACTATGTGACCCTGAACATTTAGATACGGAGCTCGCGCATGTTCAGGAGGTACTTAAGAGGAACGGGTACAAAGTGAGTCGAAGGAATCCAGGTCGCCGTGGCACACGTACAAAACATCCTGAGGTTAATCGGCAGCCCGCATTCATGCCTTACATCAAAGGAATAACGGACAAAGTTGGATCAGTACTAAGAAAATTCTCCATTAAGACTGTATACGTTCCGTTTTCCAAGCTTGAAAAACTTATGCGCACGCCGAAGGATGCAATCCCGTACCAAACACCGGGTGTATACAAGGTTGATTGCAGCTGTGGTAGTTCGTATATTGGTCAAACTAAGCGCACCATCGCGGAGAGGGTCAAGGAACATATCGCAGCTGTAAAGAATCGCCAGACGGCAAAATCAGCGATAGCGGAACATCTGCTCAACTCCAATTCGAATCATTGGATTGAGCTCCACCAGCCTAAGGTTTTGTCCACCGATCGCCGATACCACCGAAGAATGGTTCGCGAGGCGATTGAAATTAAGAAACATAAAAATTTCAATCGTGAAGATGGATATAGGTTGTCGTCTGCGTGGAGTCCAGTGATAGAAAAATTAAAGTATCGCGGTTGTCCGTCCAACACACCGGTGGATAATATCAGTGTCGTGTGTAGCGGCTATTATAAATTATGAAGATAAAGTGAGGGTGTCTACGAAAAACATCTTCGATCGTAGCAGGGGATGCCGTACACCGCCAGTCTGCCCGTGACCACGGCTGGTGCAACCCAGTCGAAACGTCGGGAATAAGGTACATCCATTTATTCACGCGTTAAGTCCCGTAGTATAGCTAGTATATAAATATGGAACGCGATAATTTAAAAAGTTATATTGCAAACCGGTACGGGCCGGAGTTAGCATCAAACATTCGACAGCTAGAATGTTTGCGTCAGAAGAAAGTACGGTTGGAAACATCGTTGATATTTTTAAAAAAGTGTCGCGATTGGAACTTATTACCCACATGTGTACGTATTAAACCACGTATTGATATACCGCATTCTGACCACATTCTAGGCAATACGAGTGTCCGCCTGCTACGTCAATTAATTCGAAATAGCCACAAGGATTTGAATGATATACAGTGTAAATTATATGTGTTACACTTGGATTGCAGTGCTGTTATGTCGGATAGTGATTTTGACTTGTGTGACCGCGTTACCTATCTCCAAGCAGAGAGAATATTTCAGTTGTCGAGTAACAAACACAACCGAAAATTCGAAAAGTTGCTTTCGCGTAAGTCAACCTTAGATCATATTGACCATAAAACAAACACGGTTATTAATATTTCAAACACTATTCTTAATGAATCCACTTTATCAATCCTGGAAAAAGGTTTGAATTTCGCACCAACACCTAAGCGAGTTCCGTATGAAAATATCATTTGTAATGTCGAGGAGGCTATTATACAGAATAAAGTGCCATCTTGTGACGCGGAAACGTTAAGACAGGATATCGCAGTCATCTTACGCCGCTCGAAGTTGCCTAAAAGCAACATTACTTCTGAAGAACGTGCTGCCCTCAGCGAACTTCGTGATAACAAGGACATCTTGGTTCTCAAAGCCGACAAGGGTAATGCCACAGTAGTGATGAATACAATCGACTATGATATGAAAATTCGGAACCTGCTCGCCGACACGAACACCTACAAACCAGTGAGTTATAACCCCACCATCCGAGTGACACGTCAAACGCGCTCTCTAATACAACAACATAAAGAGCTACTTTCGGACGACGAGTACAATTGGCTGCACAGCCCAAAGATATCACAGCCGCCAAAACTTTATGGACTGCCAAAAGTACATAAAAGAGACGTGCCATTACGACCAATAGTAAGTCAAATTGATTCTCCAACCTATTATTTAGCGAAGCACATTAGTAAAGTCTTGCAGCCATTAATAGGTAACACGTCGTCTTACGTAAAAGATTCTCGACATTTTATTAACATCATAGAGGAGATCCAGCTGGAACCTGATGAGATTATGGTAAGTTTTGACGTGGAATCGTTATTTACCAATGTTCCGCTGAAAGAGTGCCTTGAGGTGATCAAAAATAAATTGATTTTGAATGGTATCTCAGATAGGTACGTAGCTTTACTTCAACACTGCTTAGACGGCAACTTTTTTCTATACCAAGGTCAACACTACCTTCAGATTGATGGCGTAGCTATGGGTAGTCCCGTAGCACCAGCTTTAGCCAACATCTGGATGGAACATTTCGAGGAGAAAGCTTTGACATCAGGGCCTTTCAGTATCCGACTATGGAAGAGATATGTTGACGACGTGTTCTGCTTAATCAAAGGGAACAAGCGGGAAGTGGAACAGTACCTACACCACCTCAACTCCATCCACAGTAAAATACGTTTTACATATGAAATGGAGAGTGATCGTTCATTGGCATTTTTGGATGTGAAGTTGAATGTACGAGAGGATGGCTCTCTAGGGCACACTGTGTATCGAAAACCTACACACACGGACAGATACCTGAATGCCTCCTCACATCATCACCCACGTCATTTACAGGCGGTTGTGACGTCCTTGACTAGTCGAGCCTATGAACTATGTGACCCTGAACATTTAGATACGGAGCTCGCGCATGTTCAGGAGGTACTTAAGAGGAACGGGTACAAAGTGAGTCGAAGGAATCCAGGTCGCCGTGGCACACGTACAAAACATCCTGAGGTTAATCGGCAGCCCGCATTCATGCCTTACATCAAAGGAATAACGGACAAAGTTGGATCAGTACTAAGAAAATTCTCCATTAAGACTGTATACGTTCCGTTTTCCAAGCTTGAAAAACTTATGCGCACGCCGAAGGATGCAATCCCGTACCAAACACCGGGTGTATACAAGGTTGATTGCAGCTGTGGTAGTTCGTATATTGGTCAAACTAAGCGCACCATCGCGGAGAGGGTCAAGGAACATATCGCAGCTGTAAAGAATCGCCAGACGGCAAAATCAGCGATAGCGGAACATCTGCTCAACTCCAATTCGAATCATTGGATTGAGCTCCACCAGCCTAAGGTTTTGTCCACCGATCGCCGATACCACCGAAGAATGGTTCGCGAGGCGATTGAAATTAAGAAACATAAAAATTTCAATCGTGAAGATGGATATAGGTTGTCGTCTGCGTGGAGTCCAGTGATAGAAAAATTAAAGTATCGCGGTTGTCCGTCCAACACACCGGTGGATAATATCAGTGTCGTGTGTAGCGGCTATTATAAATTATGAAGATAAAGTGAGGGTGTCTACGAAAAACATCTTCGATCGTAGCAGGGGATGCCGTACACCGCCAGTCTGCCCGTGACCACGGCTGGTGCAACCCAGTCGAAACGTCGGGAATAAGGTACATCCATTTATTCACGCGTTAAGTCCCGTAGTATAGCTAGTATATAAATATGGAACGCGATAATTTAAAAAGTTATGAAGTATAATATGGTTAAAACAGATGGTTTGTGTTCGATCTTTATTGGTTATTGATGTAATTTGACATTTATATATGTATTATATATATGTATAAAATAATTCGATGACACGTTTGCCTCAGTTTGTGTTGATCCTACTTGCTGTGCCAACGATCGCGGGTTCGATTCACGCTGGGGGCGTTCATTTGAGCGATGAGCACGATTGTTTGTACTCCTGTCATGGGTGTGTATATTTATAATATGTATGTAGTATATCAACTATCTGGTATCCATAACACAAGTCTCGTAGCTTACCATGGAACTAGATGGTGTTGTGTGTCTGTCTTAACATTTTTATTATTTATTTATTTAATATATCTATTTGGCTATATGCTTGTAGCGTATATATTCTTAAACCATTCATATAATTACGATAAAACTCTGACGACTTTTTTTATGCACCTGTAAAGGATTCTGCACAGATATTATACATCTATATCTGTGGGATTCTGACTCTAGAGTATCATTAATGTGCGATAGGTGGCGCTTATATGAGATAATTAGTGCACGTGAAAGCACCAGGAGAAGCTAGGGGAAATGGCTAGTATGGGATAGTAATTTTCGGGATAATAAAACTACTATCATTGGTATATTTATTAAGTCTATCACAGCAATCACTTAAAATGTATAAAATGCTTCACAATAAGAAGTAAATTTTTATTTCAAATATACCTACAGTTATTATTTTTCTTTAGCTTTCGCAATGAAATTATAGACACTATAAATCTCTACACACTACTCGCATCAAACATATTCTATTCTATTCAATATTTGATTTATTGACCATCAGCATACTACACTTAGCATGATAAAACGTGAATCGCCACGAGATTAATAATGTTTTCTCAAGAGCTTATCAAGAACATAATGCTGGCAAATGGCTTGCGCTGTGAAACAAATCAAGTGTACCAGAAAATGTGTATTTCGATTCTTCTCAGCAACTTGCATTTGAATAATGGTGTTCTGCCTACGCAAAACCTCTATAATTGGTAAAGATTAGAATCTAACATGGCATGTTTTGTTTTACAGGTTTACAAATAAAATAAGTTAAACAAAAATTTTATTATTAATATCTTTATCTCAATTCGACCAAAAGTTTTATGACGAAAGCTCGGATTGTGGTTGAGATGTAAGCTCGTAAATTTTATTATATCGTGGTAGGTTATGCTAGAGCATTTATGTACCTATTCTGTAGGATTATATGGTTTATTGTATGAATAACTTAGCTCAAATTTTTCAATCCTGTAGATACACATTTATCTCACATAATTAATTCGGTTATGATAATGTGGATATGAATATTACGTATATAATTAATGCAAATCATAATATTAAAATGAGATAAGCAGTAATTACAATAAGACGACCGCAAGTCCGGTTGAGTTTGACATTAGTAACAAATTAGGGTAACACAACCCAATGCGGACTGCGGTCTTTGTTCCGCTATCTGTGTGTCGCTAATTACGTTTTTGTTTGCCTTTTTATTATAAATGTCCTTTATTAACGTCCGCTGATATTCATAAGATTTATAATTTTTATTGTCCTTTTAACTTCAGCTTATAAATAATCGGACTTAAGTATATTACAAATGCGAATGTTTTTTATGTGTATGTTACTCCTTCACAGTGAAACAGCTTAATCAATTTAGATGAAATTTAACACAAAGATAGATAACCTGGAGTAACACGTAGGCTTCTGTAGGGACGCAACGGAGCAAAGTGGGAGTAAGTCGCTAGTAAAATATATTTATTAAAAATTAAATTTGAGCACTGTACATGATAGATGAAACAGATGATATAGATGAAACAGTTTATTTTACTGAAAATAATACTTAAAATATATCATAATAAATCAAATCCAAGAATTCTTATTATATAAAAACTTTAAAAAAAAAAATAAAAACCGACTTCCTGGCACTGAAAAGTAAAAAATAACTAAACAGAGGTTTTCATTTAAAATAGATACCTAATCAGATATTTTCGAAGTCGGTGTGCTTTGATTTGTATTGGCTGGCACCGACTTCGAAAATATCTGATTAGGTATCTATTTTAAATGAAAACCTCTGTTTAGTTATTTTTTACTTTTCAGTGCCAGGAAGTCGGTTTTTTTTTTTTTTTTAAAGTTTTTATTTTTCCATTTTTAGTGTAGACGTAATAAGCAAGTAATTTGTAAGAAGAAAGATTTTTAATAAAAACATAATATTCGATTAAGCCATTTATTTAAAAACCGCTTGACCGATTTCGATAAAATTTATATGGGACCACCGGGGAAGAATACTCTTTGAAACAAAAAAAAAAATTTTCCAAATCGGTTCAGCCGTCTTCGAGAAATCCGTGAACATACATAAAAAAAAAAAAAGATTCCGACGAATTGAGAACCTCCTCCTTTTTGGAAGTCGGTTAAAAAGGCAAAGGTGATTGACTGATGTATCAACGCAGAGGCCAAATTCGCACACGTATTCCTCATATAACGAAGGCATCCACTAAAGAAGGAATTTTCAAAATTCAACCCCCAAGGGGGTGAAATAGGGGATAAAAGTTTGTATGAAACTTTTTATCCTTGGACATATTTGTATGAAATTTCGTATTTATCGTAGTTTGATCGCGAGCGAAGCCGCAGGTTCTGCTAGTATTTCTATATTTGTGTAAAAACCACATAATTATTTAAATCTTCTTTGAAGTTCTGCAACCTCAATTGTTATAGCATTTCCAAAATATTTATTATTGGCTTATTAAAAACATCTCTCATGCCGATCTGTGATAGTGTGACAATAGAATTAGTAGTTATTCAAAATACTTAAATAATTTTATTGTACAGATACAAAACTTGTAGCAAGAGTACTTGTCTGCTGCGGGTGACACTTTGAGCCTATTCGATACTGCCGTTACGAGCAACTGCGACAGGGGCGTGAGGACAATAGTCAGTTATTGGCATTTCTACCCCATATTCGAATGTAAAAAAACAAAACACCAAGTTATATAGTATATAACTATTCTTGTTATAGCTATGATAAAGAAAATTTAAAAATATTAGGAACTTATTTATTTATTTATTGGGTCTACCAGCGATTTTACATAATGAATATTTCTTAAACTATTTACATGCACAGGATATATAAAATCATTTAAAGGTAAACACTTCATGCTAATGTCGCTTATTATTATTTAATAAATCAATGATTGGAATGAAAAGGAATGATTTTTATTTTGAATGTGACTGAGTGATCGGATAAAGTTGATTAGTATGTTAGTTGTTAATTGTCTGTGGATGAATGAAAGTGTGAATGAACTAGCGAGAGATGAGAGTGAAAGGGAATTCAGAAAAGGAAGGATTCTGAAGTACGACATATTTTAGATTAAAGAGAGCAGGTTGTAAAGAAGTTAATAAAGAAGTTATTTCGATTGAAATTTTCTTTACAAAGTGTCCTATATGTATAGTTTAATGTATATGCATACAAATAATTTAAAATTAAGTATTCCAAGTTACAAAAAATTAAAGGTAGAAAAATTGTTGCCAATAAAAACTGCGCACTAATTTTACTAAATATATCATTTGTTTCAAAACGTCCCTTAACTCATAATCTAAAATAAAAAATATAAAATACATTTGTAACGCAGACATATCTAACAAATAGCTTTGAGACTTCATTAAATCATTGAGCATTCCCAGAGAGAAAGGTATATTCGGCCGCGAGCGCTGTTCGAAATATTCTACGAACTGATTTATAAAGAAAAAATCTCATTTGCATTTCAAAGAAGATGCGAATTAATGGTCTGTTTCGTATGCAGCATGCGTCATTTTGCACTCGTCGAAGATATCAACCCTTAAAGATACTTTAAAATTAGCTCCATGGAATATTTAATTAATATCAATTAATTATTACAATTTATTTACCCTTGAGAAATGTTCATTTTTTTTACTTATAGATAAATATTTTAAAGAAAATATTCTATAAAAAATATATATAAATATGGAAAAGGAAAAAAATCATCAAAACACAAGATCAAGTAATTATTGTATTCAGTAGAACTTCTAGCAAGTCAAAACAACTTTCACAGTTGTAATATAAGTAAAAGGCATTAATGAGCTCGCCAGAGATTTAAAGTCACTGATATTACACGCAGAAATAGTACAGAGAAGTGGAAGGGGTAGCTGCGGGTTGGTTAGGTTTTCAGATATCACTAATAGCCAAAACGCTTTAGTTTAGGCAAATATATGACGCATACGACACCCTATAGTACTTTAGGTGCCTTAAAAAAGGCAGTGGATGGACGTGATCTGTCTAAGTTAGTGATGGCTGGTGCTCTACTGAGGACACTTTATCCAGCTTTGGACTGCGAAAACCTGAAAAAAATGTTAATAAGCGACTCAACACAATGAATATTTATTATGTACGACAAAGGTATTAAGAAGTATAAAAACAATTCATATAAATTCAACCTAACGAACGGGTATGGATTACTGTAATTATGCAATGCGAGCTATAAGTAAAAAAATGTAGGATGATCAGTTCATCTATGATACAAGATCCAATTCCCAAAGCGGCCAATTTTATCCACATACCATTTAGTAGGAGATAACATCTCGTGGAGCGTTCCATAATAGCCTAAGCTGATTTTAAAACAATAAAATGCAAAGCCTCTAGAATCAGTGCGATTGTTAGTGTGAATCAGATAAGTAGAATAGATATTGGAATCGACGAGAGCCTGTTATGGGACACATTTATTTAAAAATTATGCAGCTCGTGAATGTTTCGGGTCAAGCAACTGCGGACGAACCTAATTTGGTCTGCCATTATCTTTATTAGATTCTTAACATATACAGTATATCTGAAGCTTTGTGGAACACTTTATTACACATATTTATGTTAGTCAATTTCAGTAATCTAACTGAAGATTACTATAGTAATAATAAATACTCTTAGCATTTCATATCAATAATTGTGAAAGAGAACATGTCCTATGCTTTGTGACATATGATTTATTTATTCTGAATTTTCAGGACCGTACCTAAAAGTAAACGTCTTAAATACTGTATAATGTAAGCAAATGCAGGTCAATGTCATGAGTGTATTTTTATTATTTCTAATACCCCGACTCACAAAAATAAAGAAATACTTGCTGTCAATAAAATAAATAGTTACCTATTTCAGAATAAAAATATTCAAATTAAAATTTTAAAGATTATAAAGATCAAATCTAAGAATTTGCGGAAAAATGTTGATCGTCGCAACTAAACCACAGTTCCAATCATTATTAAAATCGTTTGATAAAATCGCGTTAATGAAGAACGGTGCTCGAGATATCGAATGGCGTACCAACTTCAAAATTGATTTTGTTCTTTGACGCGGCTAGATTGAACACACTGATATAATTTTCTGAAGCGATTCGCCCTTTATCCGAATATCTATCACTGATTAGATTCCCTCAATGTTGATGTCATTGGATTATAGAGAGTGATATTTTTAATTAGTTCGGTATTATATAATAAAAAGAAGTTAATTTTGTTTAAAAAGTTAATATTTTTAATTAACAATAAACGTTATGTTTTATAGCTAAATAGATGATTACAGTCAAACACGACGCCTTCGCGGCTATTATGATTTTATATTAAACAAGCGACTTATCCTCGCTTAGCTTTTTGTACATTACTCGGTGTCTATGTTGGTATTTACTTCACGTTGTACTTTGATATCTAACAATATAATACTTGTAGTATTATTATACACGTAGCGTCACTTTTAATTTTTAAAAGAAAAATTTTTACGATACGCGCGCACACCGACAGCCAAAAAGCGACATGATGAAGTTAGCTGCATTTCTCTTACAAACAGAGAGTTGTGACATACGGGATGAAATCTTTAGCTATTTTTGTTCTGTTACGCCAAAGATGTATAACTTCTTACGTGCGTACATAAGAACAAACACACGTTTTTTTATTTCTTACTGAAGCCAAGGTATTACTCCAGGTCAACTTTTATCTAAATACAATATGCGACATGGCTCAAAACATTTATCCAAATCCTTTCGTTAAGTTACATATGCACACGCGTATGCATTCTCATACGTTCACGCATTCGCACACACACACACACACTTATACACATATTTATAATTACTATCGCTATGAGAAATAATTCATTTTCGAATATTATATATTTCTTGCCCATCTTATAGCACAATTTTGAAATTTTATCCGAACTTTAACCACAAAGGATGTGTAAGAACCATTTATGACGAATGTAACATGGTAGATGTTTCTATTTGAACATGTTTGCATCAAATGCATTTCGACCCCTAACAGTTGGCATGTCAATAATAATTGTCGAGTTTCAATAAAATGATTAACCTTCACAGGGTATGCCTGATCAAGCTTTAATGATATATGGTGTTTATAAAACATAAAAGTGTATTTTTTTAAAAATGCATTTTTTCTTAAATGCATACTGAAGTCGTATTTAAATAAAATATGAATGAAAATTTTACCTTGACGATGCTTAAAATTTGAACATTTTAGAGTTCCTTTAAAGTAAATATTTAAAAGCATATTTTTCATAATACTAGATAATGTTTAGTTATAGTTATCAAAAAAATTATTTACAATATAATTTTATAGAACTTACACATTAATCGCGTTAAGCGTAAAACGTAAGAGCGTAATACGTTAAATTAAGTTTAAAAGTCAAAACAAACAGCCTGTATAATGCATAAATATTAACATAGAATTCGGATGTTTCGCGAGGGCATTGAGACGAATATGACATAAATTTAATGTCATTGTCAACCCTTGTTGGTTGAACGGAATGAAATAAAGACCATATGTACGCCAGTTCATGTTACAGAGGTCGCTGCTAATTCTTTGGTTGGCGCAAGTTACAAGTTTTAGGAAATTTAAAAATAAAAAAATAAACTTTTATTTATTAATTTAATTTTAAACGAGTTTTTATTACGTTTTTAAAATTGTTGGTATCAAATAAACAATTTTTCTTTTTCTGTTATTGATGAATATTTCGTTGTTTTGTTACTTCTGCACACTGCTAAGTCTCAAATGCTTTGAGAGATATTCGAAATAAACATAGCTTATATTTGCAAAGGAGCCAAACAATAGATATTCATACTAATATTATAAATGTGAAAGTGTGTTTATTTGTCCTTCTTTCACGTCAAAACAGAGTGACGGATTGGCGTGATATTTTTGTGTGTCTCATTTCCACGGCAAACACATTATAAAACAAATCAAAAAAAAAAATTATGCTCAGAATTACTTGAAACTTAGTATTTATGCTCTGTAATACAATTAAATAAATACGTGTTTTAGAATTTTTCAAAATTCATTCCATAAGGGGGTAAAATAGGGGATGAAAGTTTGTATGAAACCAACCATTTTAGAGTATTTTTATAGTTTTAGCGCGAGCGAAGCCGCGGGTTGTGCTAGTTATTAATAAATTACCTGTGTTACCTTAATTAACATTTTTTTTTCTATGTAGCTTTTAACTTAGACGGTTTTCCAAAGAATAGATAGCCTACCCGCCAGCGTGGCGGTGCTTTTGAGTCGTTATGACGGTTCATTGCGACAATAATAATCACAGCGTATTGTTCATTTTGTATACATCACAATCTGTGCTTTAATAAAGTGCAAGTTTTTCACTTATTTATGAAACAAAATATAAATTTTGTGATCTTTTAAAAAAATCCAATTCCACATGCTTAAGAGAAAGATTTCATTTGATAAATAAAATTTGATATACTCGTATTTTTATAATATCGGAATATTAATATACATAATAATATTATAGTAATAGTATAATAGAATATATTTTGGAAAGTATCATAATATTATTATAATAAAATGATAATCCTATATGTATTGTTGTAGCTTGCTTTATGAACGGCTTAACGGCGTCAATTTTGATAAATGAACTGCCAATAGATTTATCTTAATCATGCAAATGTCCCTGTCCTGCCTGAAAGCCTGTTTTAAAATTTAATACAATGTACTGTAATAAATTGTTCTGACTTGCAGATATAAAACTGTTATTCATAGTTTATACTAATAATTATCTATACATATAATAATTTTCTAAGTCGAATCTGTCTGTACATTAAATATTTTTTGGAAAACCTTATTGAAATAGTCATTTTTATCAATACGGAGGCCGAATTTATAGCTTTTAGACTTTTTGTCTGTCTGTCTGGGAATGCATCACGAGAAAACCAGTGAACAGATTTTGATGAAATTTGGTATAATGATAGCTGGTTACCCGGGTCCAACATATAGGATAATTTTCACTGCGAAAAAAGATCTCATCTCTGAGAAATCTATACTAAGCCTTAAAACGCTAGTACCCCTACACATTATATCTTGTACCTTAGACAAAATGTAATTCTATAATATGTAATTATTATTATAGAATAGAAATTATTATTAAAATTATATTGAAATTATAAATTACAAACGTTACGTTATAGAATCATAATATATTTTTTTTAACTCTTCTTCAACAATTATCAATTAATGTCATCTTGTGTAGACCCATGTTCTTTGTTCATCAAAAGGAGATACACCAGAGGATACATAATATATTTATATGATTAGATTAGATGATATTATATAAATCAAAGATAATGTACATATGAAATATAAATCATATGAGAACAATGTTTAACTATTATTAAGTCCCTAAGCAAAATAACATGACCGCTATCATATTTACTTCGATGACTAAACAAAGTAGAGCATAAAATTATTCGAGTTGGCAGAAAGAAGGCTTACAACTATGAGCCTCTTTACCTATCCATACCCAGGGATTTGCGACCAAATAAAGTTTTATTAAAGAAAAGTTACCTCTTTTTATCTCAAATAGCTTAGGGTTTTATTTCTTTCTGTTCTATCGAAATCGAAAACTAATAGAGCAACGTATGAACCTTGTAACTTTAAATTGGTATTTTTTGTTTATAGCTAAATACGATCAACCAGTGAGTCCTCATGTGACTAGTCGTATATATACTCGTACATCCTACCTACTGATTTTCATCCAGATCCGTTCATTGTTTCAGCGTATACGTAGCGTATATATACAATCATATACAAACTATCGCAATTATAATAGTATTTCAATTATTATTTAGTGGCTGTAAGTACAAGTTCCTAAATCAAGAAAGCACGCAATGAACAAAGTTGGTAGTAATTAATTTGTGGTATTTCATTATAATATTGCCAAGCATTCTACAAGATCCGGAATGAAAGTATTCAACTTAGTAGTTTCGCAAAGGTTTCTGGGTAAGTTTCTTAGAATTCTATCTATTCTATCTGTGCTAATCGAATAACTATCTGTTATTTAATTAACTATTTATTATTGTAAAATATTTGCTCTCTATTGGTAGGTATATTAAATATTTTTTTAATAACAGCGAATGAACGGTGTTGAGTCTTGGGTTGGGTGTTGTGTGAATGTATTAACTACTGGTGTTTACACTTTTTTTTTCAATCATTTATTATATGTATATTTATAATATGTATGTATTTAAGGTTATATATGTATAGTGTATCAACTATCTGGTATCCATAAGACAACCCTCGTAGCTTACCATGGAATTAGATGGTGCTGTGTGTTAATGTCCTAACATCTTTCCTTATACCTGTAGACTCGATACGAGTAGGAAGTTAATAATGGTAAAAAAGTAAGAACTAATAAAATGTGAAGATTGTATGTCCCAAAAGTCATATAGCCAATTAAGCTTTAGATTGAAAGAGAGTAGCTGTTACCTTACTAATTAGTATATAGAGAAACTAAAATGCTTACAAATATGATATTTTTCTCTAAAACTGGCTAATGTTTTATATTTTACTCATGCATTTGTTTGATTTGAATAGATTTTAAGGATTAGGTTATGTATTAAATTAGAAGCCCAATATTTTTTTGGATATTTTGCTGATTTGCTTGTGTCACTCAGCTAGATTTATATGGAATAGTTTTTATTGTATAGGTGGTAATAGCATTAAAGAAATACAAATATAATTCAAATCTTATATGAAAAGATATAGGGCAAGACTTTCCGATTTGTGCGTAAACTTAAAAATAATTCTTCTTTTGTACTTATGGGCTAAGAAAAATACTCAAGCTAAGTCATAGAATATACGTAGTTAGACAAGACTTAAATGAAAAAATAAAAAAATAAAATACGCAGTCATGGGGACTGCCGACAGAAGTGAACTTATAACTTTAGAATATCTGTGTTTTTTTTTTTTTTAATTACTACTATAATAGGTATGGATAATTAAAGAATAATGGCAGGTTTCTCTACGATATCGATTTAACGCGTCTTGAAATGAAAAAATGCTAAAACAATAGGGATTACATAGAACAAGTTTAACCAGAAAGACTTTTTTATTAGGAAGTCACAAAAAAATATTAGCATTTTTATTTTTTAACTAGCGACTTATCCTCGCTTCGCTCGGGTGCGTCCCTAGGTAAGTTTTAATTTTTTTGAGCGAAACCCTAATTCATTTTCTAAAATAAAAATAATCTTAGTTACTCCTTATAATATCAGCTATCTGCCAGTGAAAGTCCCGTTAAAATTGGTCAAGCCGTTTCGGAGATTCGCCGGAACAAACAGACTGACAGACAACATTTTAAAAATTGTGTTTTTCTTATAAGTACCATATATAATTCCATATGCATTTAGTATAAAGCTGTTTTTTGACATTACAGACACTTCAATTTTATTTACCTATATAGATTTGCGGTTATAAACCTACCTAGCAACGACAGCTGTTACTGATTATATTGTACCGAATAATATAAATTAAATATTATAAATTAAAAAAAGTGCGTTAACGTTATATATAAGTAACTTTTTTAATTTCTTTATCATGGATGAAGCAAGGTACTACTTTGAGCCCGGTAGGAGGAATCACTATTAGTCGTAGGTATACACTGGCGATTGTCCGTGAAAATGCACAAGTCGTCGTACGGGGCAGATAATCGGGTCCGTAGGCAAAAGAGTCAAAACTTAAAATAAACTAAGTAATAAAAATGGAACAATAACAGCAAAAACAAACTTACTAGTCAGACTAGGCATATATTAATCTAAATAATATGTCAATATTAATTATCAAGTCAAGCTCATTGCCATCTGTTGTGTTGCCATTACTATTATTTTAATTACCGTACTAACTGTAATAGCGTACTCAATTAATCTTACAGCTTAACATATAATATTTCCATTATATGTAAACCTGAAAGATCAATTAATAAAACTTACAATTAGTTTAATTATGTGCATAACACTTTTAATAAAAATATTTTAAAATAAATGCGGCATTTTATTTTCTTCTGTGACAACAGATGATGTAAAATCATCTTTTACGAATGGCTAAACCAGAAGTACATAATAACAATCAATTAGTAGCTTATTATGTAAACATTTCTCCGTGGCTTTGTCATGTAAAACTAACTCCGTAAAAAAAAGAGCAAATTAAATAATTCAGTTTTGTATATGTCCTAATCTAAGACGCCTTAAAAGCATTCAGGTAAAAACTTGCCATTTTTCTTTCATAATTTGTAAATTGAAATTATTATTAGTCTGGTTTTCACATTCATTAGTACTCCGAGCAATAATTATTTACATTTTGATATAGTTTATTTATCAATCAATATATATGACGCTGTGCATCGCCAGTCTGCGCCAGACCCTGTCTACACGTTACATGTCACACGTAGCATATCGGTGACGCAAAGCCATAAGTTTTGCGTCGGCCAAAAACGCTCAACACAGCTAAAGAATTTTTCACTTTAAAAACACCCAAGCATAGCATACAAAAAAGCTCCAAAATCTGCAATAATATATTTAAATATTGTAATAGGACTTATAATACTATAAGTAAAATAATCTCACTCACCTTCTAGGTATAATAGAAACAATAACTACGAACAAAATAGATAGATTTACTTCCGTATTTATTCACAGGGATGAGTAACGTTTATTATGCAATTTAACATCAACTGGATTTACCGTATAATCGTTATTACTTGTCTGTTTGTATCTTAATATACTACAATAACAGTTCATATCTGCATCAATATAAACAAAGCAAGCCACCACTCGAGGCAGTGTAATGAAATGCAAATACACTGCATATTCCAGGAAACCGTTCCAAATTACCACTACAGCTAATAACGTAGAGTTGATACATGTTACCATTTTGAATTTTGATTTTAGTCTTAAAATATAAAAGGCAAATTAATATGTATTTTCTTAATTTAAATGAAATAGTACAATAAGATTTTGCGTCAGTAAACATGAATACATTTAAAAGAACTCTTCAAACAACAAAAAATACATAAGCATATTTTAAAATAACTAATCACCGCTATTCTAAATGTTATATACAAAGTACATATGTATATAATATATAGACTGTACTGACGAGATTGTAAATAATATTTACATTCAGGACAAAATATATATATAGTAATCTGTTACATAGTATTAAAGAAGAGAACCCTTAACCAGGCATACGCACTAGGCGACCTATATGACTTCGTAATCGATGTACCTTTTTATTTTTAATTTCCTTTATTGTCATTAAAAAAATATTACGAATTCAATAAAGAGAAGAAAGAAAATCCAAGAAAGAGGCTGCGGTAGCCCAGTAATAACGCGCTCGCTTGGGAAACCGAGTGAAGCGGGTTCAAATCCCGGGTCTCGCATCTCTGATATTTTCATGTGCGAATCATTTCCAACATAATTACCACTTGTCTTAACGGTAATAGAAACCATCGTGAGTAAACCTGCATGTCTGAGAGAACCTAGCAACTTTTCAAAAGACATGTAAAGTCCGCCAACCCGCAGTTGGCCAGCGTGGTGGACTATGGCCTGATCGTATGGCGAGCATCGTACTGAAGGGAGGCCAGCAGTGGGACATTAAAAATGGCTGAATACAATAAAGAGAAGGTATTCAAATCGACTTCATATTTTTTTGTTTGTATGTTATGCGACATCTTCGCCAACGATTGTGAATCAATTTGTCATTAATTTTTTTTTCAATGGTAGGTTTTACCTCAAGGGTGGTCTCATATAATTTCTTAAAGTGATATTAAAGTCGATGTCGCTTCTTAGTAAAAAGCGATTAATAAAAATCAATTATAAGAGAAAGATATTTTGTATCATCAATCACACTTTTAACAATCAATTAGCATTCACGCTTAGCCTAGTTTAAAATCTAGCGAACAATGTGTGGTCCATTTTAGTATTGCTGGACTGAAGACAGATATGTACTTTCCGTCTGAATAAATTACTGTTCATTATGTAAGTGAATGTTTTATGGTACAGGATGTCGTGATGAATGGAAATATTTTAAAAGTGTCAGTATCAGTTTTTACCTCGTACATGGTATTTTAAATGGTGCAAATTTTTCGCTCTATTTTGCACTAGCGACCCACTCTAGATTTACCCTTTTTTTTCGCTATATTTAAGGATTAAATTGTTTACTATGTGCTCATATGATTTTTCCTTACAAATTATAATTAAACCGATTTATATTCTAAAAACATATTTTTTTTAATGTAGCCAACGACCTTTGTACATGTACTATAAGAAGTGCTATAATACTGTGAAATAGACATAATTTAACTAAATCCACGTAACTAAATTATTTACAATAAAAACAGCACAATTTATATCTCACTTCCTGTATTTTAAGTTGAACGCTCGACGCTATCTGGTCCTTGGTTTAACTTGATACATTGTATTCCAGTATTAAGGCTCTAACGCGTCGCACAGATGTATGAGATAAGCTAAGTTATGATGACGTGTGAATAAAAATTCGTACTGCTTGTCGCTGGACAAGATGTACGATAGCTGAGTTGTTAACAGACTATAAAAACGGATATTTTGATATCGATTATTAATAATTAAAATTATTATCAATGATTATTAACGATTATTCTATAATAATTAACGAGGTGTTAGACATTTGTCAAAAAGGTTAATAAAAATCCTAAACTTAGATTCATTTATTTTGACATATATTTAAATTATATGAGTTCTTTGCCTGTGTAGAATGTTAAGGTTCAGTTAGACTTTATAAAGGTTAACTGTTCGTCATACGTCACTTGGCTTTATGGTTATTAATCATAATATATTATACAGATGCAAAAAAATATGGAGGTTTAAGCATTCCTTTTTATTCGATAAATTTATTAAGTATTTTAAGTTAAAAAAATATACATTTAATATCTATACAGTAACAAGGGTAGGGTAAAACAGCAATAACATTGTGCTATGAATGAAGTTATTTCGAATAAACAAAATCTTGTTTTTTTTTTTGTTCACGTTATAGAATATATACGGAAAATGTAAATCAACTTTAACTACTCCTTTTTTTACTCAAGAGTACTTTCAATATAAATTAAAAAAAAATATATATAGCTAAGGGTAGATAAATTATTAAATTTAAAATAATATTGTAGTCGGTGATCTATTAGTATTTTAGTAAACAGCTGCTTTAATTACAACTAAGTACTATGTGTAATTAAACCACAATGCAGACTGTTGGAGGGCAAAGTGTACATTAAGGGAAATACATCCGTAGGGCTTACTTTTATCAGGCATCAGGGTGTATTCACTCTATACACCTCCTCTACTTTTGTTTTTATCTCTCAGAGGTTCATTCACATGGGGGAATGCAAGTTAATTCTAGGATTAATGTCAATAGCATACGTTTTTAGGGACAAGCGACAGGGACAAGGAGACAAGCACAATTGCCTAAGGCTTTAGATTGCTTTTGTTCACAGGGTGAATTGTCAGTAGAGATTAAAGTTTAAAAACTTGTTTAGTCCATTTTAATTTTATGTAATGTGTATTTATCGATATTACATATTACAATTACATATTCGTTATTTTCTTTTATAGTATAAAGCGATAACGAGTTCACTTCAAAAAGCTCCTGCAAACGAAAATATACAAAACCTAACTAACAAAATAGTTTGTTTTTTTTTTAGGATGAAATCATACTAAATATTGATTATATTAAGTTATAGCTGTACTAATTACGACATAAGGCATTTAGTTAGAACCTGGGGTTAAGTATATTATTATGGCGTAAAGAGTAGGTAATGGCATTTTATGCATAATGAACTATTTAAAAAGACGTTTTTTTTTTCACTTATAAAATATTAGCGACTCACCCTCGCTCCTTTCGGGTTCTTCCCTAGATTGCTTCCCCATATAAACTTCCATCCCCATTTTCACCCGTCTTACGGATGATTTCGGAGATAAAAACTATTCTATGTCCTTCCCAGGGTCTCAAACTATCTTCTTACCAAATTTCATTTAAATCGGTTCAGTAATTTCTTCGAAATTCGGTATAAACAAACAAACAAAAAAAAACTTTTCTCTTTATAATATTAGTATGGATAGTATAGATTAATATTTTACTGCTACATGCATGCATACGTACCTATTTATAAAATTTAAATTAAAAATTTATATTATATTAATAAATGAAATTCTACGTCATTTGTACGCATACACGTAGCTTTTAATCATATGCAATGCCACAAAATATAAGTTCTTGTTTGAACTTCATTTGATATATTATTATGGGATTAACATTCTAATTAAATAAATATTCATGTTAGTTTTACTATAAGACTCTATTATAATAAATGTCTTTTTTTATAAATACGTCCTTAATATTAAATGTATATGTAAATAAAAATGTCCTCTTAGTAAAAAAATATCCTAATAACCATAAAACAAACGTTAGGTGCAATCAAATTAATATTTGTGACGATGATTCCCGCCCTAATGGCCAGCAAATGACGAGTTAAAATATTTACGTTAAATTTACGTTCTGTAGATACATCGTATATTAGAATACATAAATGAAAAACAAATAAATATAATTAATTAATTAATTAATTAATTAAATAAATTTTATAGAATGTAGTCGTAACATATATGATAGTCCATATGTCCCTGATTTCTCATCTTATCGTGCTGTGGTAGGTTTACTAGTGTCTGGCAATCCAGCCCGGCGTGAAGTCAAAGGCCCACCTCGGTGAGTGGTGTAGTCCAGCGTATAAGCAAGTAAGTAAGCGATCCTGCGGTCCATTAAGATGGGTCATGGGGGAGGTTCCGTATTATTTTAGAGGGTAATACTAGCTTTACAGGCTGGTGAGTCCCACATAACCACCTGTATGTATGGAACATTAAAAAAAGTCATAATGTATAGATTTACATTTATCCAACCTAATTTCAGAAAAGTACAGTTTTTATATCATTAACAATTAGCCTGAAAATTAAGTAAATAATGTTTTATACATAGCAGTTAGTAGTATTTTATACATAGTATTTTTTATATATAATACAAATACAAGTATGTACGTATGTATGTATTCAGCCCTTTTTAACGTCCCACTGCTGGGCACGGGCCTCCCTTCAATACGAGGGGAATCAGGCCATAGTCCACCACGCTGGCTAAGTACGGATTGGCGGACTTCACATGTCTTTCGAAAACTTGCTACGTTTTCACAAACATGCAGGTTTCCTCACGATGTTTTCCTTCGCCGTAAGGCAAGTGGTAATCATGTTAGAAATGATTCGCACATGAAAATATCAGAGGTACAAGACCCGGCATTTGAACGCGCTTCACTCGGTTTCCCAAGCGAGCGCGTTACCACTGGGCTACCACTATCTCAACTATACGTATCCTACTACCTCACTACGTACGTATATGTAAGAATATTTATAAATATTTGCATGTGTGCATATCATGCGAAGTGGTCAACCTTTTTATTTAAAAAAAAAATCATACATCCAAGCTAAACGCAAGTAACGGCCATTGTTTATGTGAAACTATAACCACTACCTGCAGTTTTAAAAAACCTTCTCACAAATTGAGTTTTATTGACTCGTAATATTTTTATTATCTAAAATTTTATAAGCAAAATAGAATGCAATATGCTGATAATAAAATAAATTATAATACACTAAGATTTTTCGATAATTATAATGCTTTTTAATTTTAAGCATATGTATTAGTTACTTATAATAAAAAAAAACTCAATAAAATATACAAATTTAATTAATATAAAAGCTAAAAATAATTATTTAAGAATAATAAACTACTACAAAGTAAAAAAAAACTTTATACATGTAAAACTTAAATATAAAAACAAAAATGAATTTAAACACATACAGACAAAACATAGAAAATATTCGTAAATTAACACATTATGTAGCTAGTATGAAATTATATGACACATAACTAAATAAGTTATGGTTTTAAGCAGGCTCAACAATTTTAAAAATACAAACTCATTTTTAATGTGTTTTCCGTAATCTTATAATTCCACTGCATTAAACTTTTAACAAAAGCTTTTTTAGAGATATGCTCAAATTAACCGCACAACCATTAGCATACAAACAGCAAAACAGATACGATAAATTGTAGCGATAAGGCACCGTTGAAAGAAATAAGGGTAACTCTAATTACAGGTTGGCAATGGTCGACAACGTAAATTTTTACATTTTAAGTGCAACCTCATTTATAAGATTAGTTGTATTTTAGTTTTAATTATAATATTTAAGGCACAGTGACTAAAAATTATTTTGCGTTGAAATATATATATATATATATATATATATAAGAATAGTACATACACTTGTTCCATAAATTTGAACCTCCAGAATATAGGTAGGTATGTGTCACAAAAATGTACTTATTACTGTTAGCGCTGATTCAAAGTAAATATAAAGCAAATCATCATTATATTATGTTATGATGTCCTCCTGACCGATTTTGACCACGGCGGCGAATCTATTCTTTTTCTTCTGGTGGAACGATACTTCGACACCGGTGAGAGTTAGTAACTGAACTAGAGAAAACCTCAGTAATTAAACTTGGTCCGACCGGGGAGTCGAACCCTGGACCTTCGAATCTGCCGTACACTAGACACTAGACCACCTTGGCAATTTGTTTTTATTAGGTATAATAAATGTTATGGTTTTGATAAAATATAATTAGTGTATGCATGGTAAACAAAGGTCTAGATTCCCTTTTTGAATTTCCTTTTCATTCCTACTTTTTTTGATAAATATCTATACGTATAATAAAATTCTAACTGAGCCTGAGTTTTTGGAATTTTTGTCTATCTATCACGAGAAAACCGATGAACAGATTTTGATAAAATTCGGTATGATGATAGCTGGTTACTAGGATACTTTTACTGCGGGAAAATATCTTATCTCTGAGAAATCTAAACTAACCGTTAAAACGTATCTACAGACGAACCCGAGCGGAGTGAGGGTGAGTCGCTAGTATAAAATAAAAACTTGTATATTTCCTTAATTATCCTCGAATCAGTTTATCTTTCGGCACTTTTGGTTCCGTTATAGAGAACACTTTTTATTTATTTTTATATTTATTTTAAGGAAAAAGGTATCGTTAAAAACCAACATGATAATAATATTGTTAAAGGGAAGTAAGGAAATTATCTCCATTATCGAATGATTTCAATCTACGACATTTTAAAATAGATACTGATATTATCTAGAACCGGCTAAATAATAATAATTTAGCATATTAATTTTTATCTCACATGTAAAATTGAGAACAGTTATAATTTGTAAAAAAAATATTAAATTATAGCAATTTAAGTTAAACGAGAACCCACTTGTAAAATATCTTATTTTGACCAATTTATAAAAAAAATACTGTTTATAATTAGAACTAATGATCATAACAAGTATCGTCAAAAAAACATAATTATTATAATTTTATAAGAAAACTTTTATCTGATTTCAAATAAGAGGAAGTACTCAGTATTTCTGTATATTTGAGTATATTATGCGAAACTTCACTTCTAATCTAATAAATACAATAAATAAATAAAATAAATAAATAAATATCGGGACATTGAACACAGCACCATCTAGTTCCATGGTAAGCTACGAGGCTTGTGTTATGGATATATATAACTTTAGATGATACAGATACATATATAACTTTAGATGAAATGAATGCCCAGCGGGACTTGAACCCGCGACCCCTGGCACAGCAAGTAGGATCACTACAAACTGAGCCAAACGTGTCGTCAAATAGTAACTATATGCTTTATTGAATGAATTAATTTATTGAAAGCTATACCTTAACAGTAGCAAAACAAACCAAGATGCAAATTTCGATAACTTGATACCGCTAACGGATTATCTCGTGACATTGAAATCAATTAAGTGGTGATACGTTAAACGTATCGCAGCACCAATCACGACTCGTGACTGGTTGATAGTATGAATAAGTTTAAAATTAACTTTTTTATACCGTTTTAAATATGTTAATTTACAGAGTTACTTACTTTATAAGTTCTGTTACTTCCTGCAGTTTGCGTGTTTTTTTTTTCATTTAAGAAATGTTATGTCAATAATATTTATTATCTTATTATATTAACTTTTTTTTACAATTTGTCTCCTAAGATTATATTTTTTTTTTTCTTTTCTTTAGTCAGATGTAGGTATAATATCAACATATATTATTCATAACTGCAATATTTACCTTTATGTTTCCCTAGTATTAGTATATATATATATATATATATATATATATATATATATATATATATATATATATATATATATATATATATATATACTAATATAATAGAGATGAAGTGTTTGTTTGTTTGTTTGAAATTGATTGATTTGAAAATTCTTTTTGCATTAGATAGCCCGCTAACTGAGGAAGGCTATAGGCTATATAATATCATCTAGGAAAAGTGTACAATTCCCGTGGAATAGATTTTTTTTTGTCTAGGGACGAAGCCGAAGCGAAGCGAGGATGAGTCGCTAGTTATTAAATAAGAAAAAACAATAGCACACATACGACAGCAAATATTAAGTTAGGTATATTAAGTTTCTAGTGGTCCACTAAAACGTTTGGTGCGGTATAAGAAAAACGAATTTTGATACGACAAGTGTTATAACCTCACCATTCTTACTTAAGCCTTGATTTAAGCATTAAAGGATAATAAAAGCGACCGCAAAGAACACATATTTTAAAGCTTATTTAGGATTAGAGGTGACAAAGTGCTGTCGTGCTAAACTTTCCTCACATGATGGAGATATAAAGATATGTCAGAAGTTGCAAATGGTAGCAAATTGTGTTAAACCCGGTCCTTATCGAAGCAAGCCGTTCGTTAAGCTAATTAAAGGCCAAACCGAACCTTATAAATCGAAAACTTGTCGTTTGATTCCGTTAAAATTTAATTGAAAAATATATAAATTTATCTCTTTCTTTTAATTATATAAAATACATATCTTTGATTGATTTTATTGACTATTCAAAGCTGATAAATATATTTATAGATGAGTGTGTAGTGATGAGATGAGCCAAAAAAATATATCTATAGATGAGTTGAAATATGTATAACACCATATTATATAATCTATAGTGCCATATTATGCTATTTTCGATATTGTCTATTCAACAACCATCGCGGAGTGGATGACTTATCCTACTAGCTCTGCAAATCGTGTCAAACGACACGGGTTCGATTCTGAGAAATATTTATATTGTCAATACAGTTATTTTCAATCGGTTTTATATATTATCACTAGATATTGAATAGCCTAGAATCTAGATACTTAATATTCACTTTATAGTTCTACCTTAAAAAATAATTGTTCAGCAATGAAAAAAGATATCATGGGTTCTAAAAAGAGGTCAGTAGTATGAAATAAGAACCATAAGTGCAAAATGTTCGCATTTTTCACTTTCTTTGTAGCAAGGTCGCCGTGTCTGTCTGTGCAGATAGGATTAACCTAAAGCTATAAATATTGTAGGAAACCGCTTTACGAGCTTAGTCACGAGGTTTCTTATGTAATTTTTCTACGTCAGAGCAAAGCATGGGTTATTTGGATTTAGGTCAGACCATATTGGCCAAGGAAACAGCAAAGCCGTTTAAATAAAAGTAGAATTATTTTGTATTTCTTATGGTTAAATGGATATTATTTATTCTAATTACAATAATGATGAATATCCATTCTATACTTTCATCTTCTATTTTTTTAGTTTTTTGTAAGCTTTGTGTAGTTACTTTATGTATGATATGTGCTTATACGTATATTTTTTTCATTTCATGCTTCTAGACTCAGCTTTTAGACTTTACCTGTACCTTTTTAGATATCTACACCTACACGTACAAAAAACAGTAAATTGCATTATTTATCTGTAAAACAATCGTTGAAAACCTATTGTGTAATTGACGCTAATGTTAGTGCTAATAACAAAATTTTATAATAGTTACGAAATTCACTTACAAAAATATAATTTTTAGAGACTAGAAGTTTTTAAAGAATCCTTAAAAATTCCTTGTTTACGTCTTGACTTTCGAAGTTAATGGAAGCATAATATTTCAAATTCATTTCTTTATAATCTTACGAAATTAGTAAACGAGTTAGTAAAATCGTATGCGACTTGACATTCCGTATGGTATGGCATTTTCATTCCGTTATATATACCCATTTAGCTCCTAATCGGATTATGTGTACGGGTTCTTCTTAGAATAGACCAAATATAATAGAAGTTACATCGTTCATTACAAAACCAATAGAATATAACAAATAATATATGTGTAATGTTTACTCGACTTCTGTTATGTGAATCTATATGAGGCCTTCATCTATAATAAAATTGTAATTAAGCCGAATCTGTACATAAAATATTTTATTTTAAATCTTATTGAAATAGACTTTATTATCGACACGGTGGCCGAATCTATACTTTTTAGAATTTTTGTCTGTCTATCTGTCTATCTGTCTGTTACCGCATCACGGGAAAACCACTGGATAGATTTTGATGAAATTTGATATGATGATAGCTGGTTATCCGGGCCAACATATAGGACTTTATATACTTTTTACTGCGGGAAAAATCTCATCTCTGACAAATCTATACTAAATGTTAAAAGCTAACTAGGGACAAACCCGATCGAAGCGAGAGTGAGTCGCTAGTTAAATATAAAAACAAAAAATCTGACAGCTTTAATAGATAACTAGCAAGATGATAACAAGTTGACGAAGGAACATAGTATTATGCAATCGGAGATATACTCGTACATGTTTTATACTTGCTGTAGCCTGTAAGTCTTGCTATAAATATATGGTCTTTTGAGTTCCGCCGCAGTCGGATAAAAAAGAATCGTCGCGAAATATGACGTGTCGCGTGCATACAAAAAAGTAGAGCCGAATTTAGTACCTCCCCCTTTTTGAAGTCGGTAAAAAGTAATAAGAAACGTGTAAGATAGATGAGAATATGACGTGAAATATATGACGTGAGAAATAACTTTTCTCGCAAATGCCATTTCTAACAAACTTTGCTATGATATATTGATGAATTTATTGATTCAGTTTATCGTAGCAAGTGTCGCCTGTCGGACCTCGTCAGTGTTCAAATGTATAAATTTAATAACATTAATAATCCGATTATAGAAATAAATTTTTGACGTGATATCTATATAGAAAAAATATTAATAATATGTATGTCCGTAACGCAATTTGTATTCCTAAACTATTTGTAAGATTATTATATTATATTAAAAAATCATAACTGTGTGAACAAAACACCACTAAGCAATCTTTTGAAATATATTGAAGGTGTTGTCTCATTAGCGTAACAAATTATGTACAGATTAGGACTTAGATTGTTTTCAAAATCTAACCCGCACTGTTAACAGTTGTATTGACTAATTCTTTGTTTAAAAGTATAAAAGAATATTAGAATATTACAATATAGTTAAAAATAAAATCATGGTTAAAAATAATCTTCCAATGTTTACCTCAAAATGAACCACCAAAAACATGTTTGTCTTTGCCCAGAAAGAGACTCTTTGTACGATATCATTATATTATTCACCTTTTTGAAGTTATACTTCTTTTGGCACGTTTGGAAAAAAAACTCCTAGGAGTAAAATTTTTACGATGCGCGCCGACAGCCAAAAAGTGACATGATGAAGTTAGGTGAAAGTGACATTATGAATTTAGCTGCATTTCTTTTACAAACAAAGAGTTGTGACATACGGGATGAAATCTTTAGCTATTTTTGTTCTGTTACGCCAAAGAACTATAACTTCTTACGTGCATACATAAGTACACACACGCGCGTTTTTTTTTATTGTAAAATAATATTATAATTTTTATTATATAAATTTGTATATGTGTATATTTTTTTATAATATAATTATTTAAAAACGTACCAATTTATTAATAAAATATTTTTTAGAATACATATGAGAATGAAAATATTTCTTACAAAATGTAACTTATTAAATATTAAAAAACTAAATTCGTTGTGCTCTAAAATATAGTATAATCTAAAGCAACCATATTTCAAGCCAGCACCTTCACTTTCCTTCACAAATAAGGGTTAAGTAAACAGAAGCTAAAATAAACTTGACGTGATGATAAATTATTAAAACTTATCAAGGCAAGACGTTTTGACGCTCGTTCATTAAGCAAACGTGGCCTATAACGTATTTCCAAAAATACAAAAATATTCGTGTTAAAATAACAAGCTGTGTATTTTGTTACTTTTATAATTATTTTAGTAAATTGTCTAGTAGTCTAGTAAATTGTCTTATTGGTTTAGTGGCTAGCATGTACGGCTGATGATCCGAGGTAATGGATTCGAGTTCCAAGTCAAGACATTATAGGTATTGTAGTTATCTTTAAAAGAAAATCAGTCACAGCCCGGTGTTGGAAAGTTGACGGTCTTACGAGTGTCGATTTGTCATAAATAAATATATGTTTTTTACAATTATTGTAGTATCTCTACAATTAATAATGTATTGAATTGTATAATGTACATATGTACTAAATTCTAAATGTTACAAAAATAACACGTAGTAAAATAAACATAGCAAATGCTTATATTAAAAAAAAACTATATTTTGTATGTAATAAATAAAAAAAAATATTTTTAACAAATATTTTGTTCGTTTTTCAAAAACTAATGAATATTTGAAAACACCTTCAGAGATTACAAATAGAACACTAATATTAAGGTTGCGATAAGCTCCATGGCCCCTAAAAGGCTCTGAGACCGTCCCATTAATTACTAGGCCCTGCAATATATTTAACTAAAGAACCTAATATCGAATAAAGGTTCAAGAAACGCCTTAATTGCTTTACGTGACTACAAGGTTTCAGCTATAATCATAGACGTCTGTTAATGATTTGTAATAAGAAATACCCATATTCTTTTTAGATTTATAATCCTTTAACCGAATTTTAAAAAAGAGGAATTCTTAATTTGATTGCATGTTTTCATATGTTTCGCGATTTATTCATCAATTATGAACTTCATGATTTTTTTAAATTGTATATAATCATAGCGACTCACCCTCGCTTCGCTTCGGGTTCGTCCCTAGACAAAAACAACTCTATCCCACGGGAACTTATTATTTTTTTTTGTGAAAATAACTTTAATAATAGCATTAACAGTTCAATTTACATTGTTGTGTATTTATTTCTACTAGAGTATTTAGCTAAGCACAATTGGTGACAGTTTTAAGAGAACTTTGGCATGGGATTGTGTATCTAGTACTTTTTTTGATCGATAATTAGTATGGATTTTGTCTAATCCACATTTATCATTCATAGCTATTTTAAAATAAGCTTTGACAATATCTAGTTATCAAGTTATAAATATATGGAAAATCTATTCACATATTAAGAAAGTAAATAAAAATTAATACTTAATTTAAATTGACATAAAATACGAGTTTAAACACAAATATTTTTTCGTACATTTCCAGTTTTCATACAGTGTTATAGCTTTGTAGAATGTTTTGATAAAATATTGTATTAAAACTAATTAAAATAAGGATGAAAAGGCTTTTGATATCAACAGTCAATTATATAAATCCAATTACGAGCCGATAAAGTTTTAATTAAGATCGAATCTTGTTTGCACGACGATTTGTGCCACAGATCCGAACCTCACGATTTGTTTTATCGACAAATGTATCAATGCACTAACTCATTCACTCTTAATGCTTATACGGTGTGGATGCTTCTGCAAATAACCGCACACTAAATGTTAAGTATAGTATGATTTTTTTTTTAATGTATTCCGCCCTTTTTAACATCCCACTGCTGGGCACGGGCCTCCCTTCAATACGAGGGAGATCAGGCCATAGTCCACCACGCTAGCCAAGTACGGGTTGGCGGACTTCACATGTCTTTCGAAAACATGCTAAGTTCTCTCAGACATGCAGGTTTACTCACGATGTTTTCCTTAACCGTAAGACAAGTGGTAATCATGTTGGAAATGATTTGCACATGAAATGAATATTGAAAATATCAGCGGTGCGAGACCCGGGATTTGAACCACTGGGCTACCACTGCCTACTTTATTATATAATTTTTTTATAATTTTATATTATTTTTAAACTGCCTGCAAAGAGAATGAGTTTGTTATGTTACACGATCGATAACTTTGTAAAACAATTAGTCTACAAGTACACCACGTCTTATTTTAATAATCTTCGTTTTAACAAGACGCCCAACCTCTTTCTTAACAAAAATTAGTAGTAAAATAAGATTCTCCAATAAATATTTTATGTACAGATTTGGCGTAGTTACAATGATAATAAAAATTTATTATTAATATGCTAGCGACTCGCCGTCGCTTCGCTCGGGTTCGTCCATAGATTGCTTCCCAAAACAAAATTAATTAATTTGGTTTTAATTTTTTTTTCGTGTGACCCAATTTTTTTCTAAAATAAAAGTAGCCTAAGTTACTCCTTATTACATCAGCTGCCAGTGAAAGTACCGTCAAAATTTGTCCAGGAGCTAATTCAAAGATTAGCCGGAACAAACAAACAAACAGACAGACAAAAATCTTAAAAAATGTTGTTTTGGTATATGTAACGTGTATACATCCATATGCATTTAGTAAAAAGCGGTTATTTTAATATTACAAACAGACACTCCAATTTTATTTATCCGTATAGATGTATTATTGTTATTTTCAATAACTTTGTAGGCATAGTGACTCCTATCTATTATCGTGTAGGACAGTTTTTTATTAATCCATATGAACTAAGTAGGTACTTAATTGGTCTGGTTTTTTTTTGTTTGTACGCTAAGTTTTAATTTTCGCTAAAGTGAAAAATTTAGCTAGTGGTGAAAAATAGTGCTCAATTTCTGAATTAAGTTGTTACTAAGAGCTGCTGAAATATAAATTGCTTTTCGTGCGCGTAAAATCAATACAACATCTATATTCTAACCAGTTTTAATTTCCTATTCAAAAACCCTAGCTTGTATAAAATTATATCATTTATTATCATGTTGAGCTAGCCTCTAAGTGTGGTCTATGTAATATTTTTTCTTTTTTAATATTTTATGGTTTTAATTATATGTCACATTATATGTTGCGTTAGCTTGCCTAATAAATAAATAAATAAATAAACTATAGTAATTAGGTATCTACAAATTAAATATAGTAGATAATTTGAATGTAGGTACATAAAAAACCACCAAACCTCTTTCATTGAAATAATAACTTGTCAACTACATCATAATGTAGAACATTGATAAAAGTATTCGTGACTATAGATAGAATCACAAAACGGAAATCACAGTTGAAAATTAAATCCAATTTAATTTTCCTAACTTTGAAGTACTGAAATGAAATTTCTATTTGAAATATTTTGGAAGCACAAAAATACCGTGAATTTTTAACAAGATTGAAGTTTAACTGATTTTACAGATCATTTTATTTATCATCATCATCATCATTAACATATGTTTTGTTAATATTTAACTTAACTATCGAATGATTAGCACTTACGACACTACATGATATGGCTATAACTTAAAAATATTTTTTATACCTTGGCAGTGGTAGCCCAGTGGTAATGGGCTCGCTTGGGAAACCGAGTGAAGCGGGTTCAAAGCCCGGGTCTCGCACCTCTGATATTTTCATGTGCGAATCATTTCTACCATGATTACCACTTGTCTTACGGTGAAGGAAAACATCGTGAGGAAACCTGCATATCTGAGAGAACTTAGAAAGTTTTCGAAAGACATGTGAAGTCTGCCAACCCGCACTTGGCCAGCGTGGTGGACTATGGCTTGATCCCCCTCGTATTGAATGGAGGCCCGTGCCTAGCAGTGGGATGGGACGTTAAAAAAGGCTGAATATAATACAAGAAAAATCTACGAATATGTTATAAAAGAGATATTAAACAAAAAATATTGAGTTAGTAATGTACTACTGTATATGAACATAAATAATATTATTTTACAATAAGGAAGATATTAAAGTAATTATCAATGACTTGTATAAAATCACTTTCTTATTACTGTTGATATTTATTCTTTATTTGATTTTATACTTGTTAAAACATTGTTCTACAGAATACATTAAAAATGGACTGAAAACAAAATTTTCTTTGCAATACTTTAAAAATAAGAGCGTAGAAGCTATGAACTAAACGAGTTTTTGTCGTGAAAAGTTAAGAGCGAATGAAATACCAAGCCGTTTTTGCTGAACGCTAACACCCGTCCTGAGGGAGATTCAAAATAGGATTATCGTCCATTACATACATAATATATATAGCACCATAGAAATAGGCTACAGAATCTGTTTCACTTGTCGCTATATCTGCTAGTGTTATTGTTATTGCTTTTATCGTCTACACAATTCTATCTACATGTAAAATAAGATTATCTCATATGTTCTACGACCGTATACGAATAAATAACTAACATAAAACTACAATTCTATAAAGTATAACTGAACAAAATCGTATGAAGAATATATATTTTTTTTATATATATTTTTTCAATTTACAAAGGATCTACATCTTAACTCAAACAATACTAACAACTTATCCTCACCTCGCTTGTGTACATCTTTAAGTACCTAACAGTAACCTATGTCTTAACACATATCATAGTCTATCTGTGTATTAAAATTCATCCAAATGTATCGAGCCGTTTTAGCGTGAAAGAGAGAGACACATTTACGCATACATACATACAAATTTTCGCATTTAATATAATATATCCGACTGGTACCTTATTTATAGCTTATTTCCTTATATTCCGTTACATAAAAACTAAAAAGTTTTCTATAGCGCTTTTTTCGCTATTGTCACTGGATAATGTACCCAAAAGACGCAAAGTAACGTTGGCTATAATGAAAAACTTTATTTGCACAGTTCACAGCATAGAGCGTTCAGTACGTAAGCATTCATCGCGACAAATGGAAGGACGCCCTCG
Organism: Fabriciana adippe; assembly: GCA_905404265.1. Classification (NCBI taxonomy): domain Eukaryota; kingdom Metazoa; phylum Arthropoda; class Insecta; order Lepidoptera; family Nymphalidae; genus Fabriciana; species Fabriciana adippe. Next base: position 5,124,789 of record FR989993.1, read on the forward strand.
GGCATGCTTCTATAATGATTGCCTTTAAAATAAACTTGCACTTGATTATCTAAGACATTTGAGTCTAACTATATTGAGTGTGAAATTGATTTTCTTATAAAATGTCTACTTATATCTTGAGAATCTCCTAATTTTTGAAAGCATTACTTTTTTAATCTATACTAATATTATAAAGCCGAAGAGGTTGTTTGTTTGTTTGGTTGAACGCTCTAATCTTAGGAACTACTAATCTGATTTGAAACATTCTTTTTGCATTAGATAGCTCGTTAACTGAGGAAGGTTATAGGCTATATATCATCCCGGAAAATGTACGGTTCCCGTGGGATAGATTTGTTTTTGTCTAGGGATGAGTCCGAAGCGAAGCGAGGGCGTGTCGCTAGTTTATAATATGACTTTTGGTATGTTCTTAAGAATATTCCATAGTTTCCATTTTTAATGAAACAATGACATTATTTTTTACGTAATTAAAGGTATAAAATAAATTAATCTTTACTATAAGTAATTAAAATTTTTAATTATATTACCAATTAAGAGAAGGATTGTATAAAAGCCGATTTATTTATAACATCATTTTAATAAAAATAATTATAAAGATTAAATGTGTTTTTGTTTGTTTGGACGCGCTAATTCCAGAAACTACTAGTCTCATTTGAAAAAAATCCTGCATTTTATAACATTAAAGAAGGCTATACAATATACCTATATTAAAATCAGCTAACTTCATCATGTTGTTTTCAGCTAACTTCATTATGTCACTTTCAGCTAATTTCATCATGTCGCTGTTTGGCTGTCAGTGTTAGCACGCATCGTAAAAATGTTATCATATTTTTTTCCAAACGTGCCAAAAGAAGTATAACTTCAAAAATCAAATATTGCATTCAAATTATATATATATATATATACACTACCGTGTCAAAAGTAAATAGACACCCTTAGATGTATAGATTTTTTACAAACACAGAAGCGGGTAGGTATGAAAATTTTATTGGAGTATATGTGCTCTAAACTTAGTTTATTAATACTATTTCAAAATGCCACGTACATCTGGTTCGCTAGAATTAACCGATTTTACTCGAGGACGTATTGTTGGCCAATTTGAAGGTGGTAACTCTCAGCGCGAAATCAGTGCTAGATTAAATGTCCCTTTGTCAACTGTTAATCGTGTAATCGTGCAGTTCAAAAAGGATAAAAAGACAAGCGTTTCACCAAGATCAGGGAGACCTGGACCGTCTGCCAGACAAAAAAGAGCGTTAGTTCGAGAAATCTTGAGAAATCCCGAAAAATCTGTGGATGATGTGGCTATATCTTCAAATTTGTCACGTCGAACAGTTCAGAGGTATTTACACAGTGTTGGTTTTTATAAAAGAGTAGCCAAGAAGAAACCTTTGTTAACCTCAAAAAAAGCGAAGATTTGATTGGTCACAGGAAATGATATGCAAGGATGAAAACTTTTGGAGGCATGTTATATTTTCGGATGAATCTCGATATTGTCAGCTTAGCGACAGTGGACGAAAATGGGTGTGGCGTCGCTCAGTAATGCAGCTGGAAGACCGATTTTTGCAACAAACTGTAAAATACGGCGGAGTAAGTGTTATGGTTTGGGGGGCTATTTGGTATGGTGGAAGAAGTCGCCTGGTTTTCTGTGAAGGTAAAATTAACGCGGAAAAATATATTGATATTCTAAAACAAGGTCTTCTACCTATCTTTCAAGGTAACAATTTGAATCGCAAAGATTACGTTCTCATGGAAGATGGTGCACGATGTCATAGAGCTCAAAAAACGACTGCCTGGAAATCTCAAAAAGGGCTCACAATTCTACCATGGCCAGGTCAATCACCTGATATGAACCCCATAGAGAATGTTTGGCATATTTTACAAATGAATATTGCGAAAAGACCAGTGAAGCCCTCGAATAAAAAGGAATTAGAAACGATTTTAGTTGAAGAATGGGTTAATTTACAACAAGAGCAGATCGATATTTTGATTGATTCCATGAAATCTAGAATAAAAACGTTATTTGAAAATAAAGGAGGATCGACACGATATTAATAATCACATGTTAGTTTTTTAATTAAATGTTTAGTTTTTTTTTTGTAAATATTTTAAAAATACCCTGTCTATTTACTTTTGACACGGTAGTGTATATATATTATATATATATATATATATATATATATATATATATATAGTAAACACAGTAGTACATATTGTAAACGAAGTATAAACATGCTAAAACCATGCGAATAAAAAGTAAATAGCGCTTTTTTTATTCGCGGTTATTTATAATAGTTATTTTCTTGCGACATAAAATAAAATGGCCGCTTTATGAAACCAGAAGTAAACTTTATACTACATTTTGTATCTAAATATTGTCGTCGCTTTATCTTAGCTATAAATTCCTGTGCTTTCATTTTAAAAGACCATAAAGGAAGAAACTACTACAATAAAAGTATTATATTACTGTGCAAAGCATTAGTGGTGTCCATTGTCAAGATGTTTGAGGAAAATTAAGGTTATTTCGTTTTTTATATGATGTTTTACTGTTGAAGACGTAGGATAAAATATTATTTTGCCATAAAGGAAATACATGGAAATACAAAAATACTTAATTATATATACCTAATACAAAATAAATGTACATTTAATTATTACTAAGTCATGTCTACTTGGAATTGTGGGAAGAATGCTAGTCGCATTTCTCCGCTGAATGTCAATGCCGATTCTTTGGGGAAAGAACGAGCCAGCTTTCTTGTCAACAGTAGAAACGACAACTCGAGGTATTATGTCTTTTAATAAAGTGTTTAGCACTTTCACTTAGGATACTTTAGACATTTATGTAACATCTTTTGCATAAGCGAAGGCTCGTGCCCAGATCCTTCTACTACTACTTTATATTACATATATTTTTTTAATACAACACATTTATATCACAAACATTTAAAGAAAAATTCTTTAACACTATTCGATGTTGTATTTTTTATCGTTCAGGGACTTTGTGTAAGAAGAGATTATGTGTAAAAAATAAAGTACTTTATTTTATATCATCTAGACAATTTCACTTATTATATTCATAATATAGTCGCAAAATTTTGCCTCGAAAAAGCCTAACAAAAAAAATGTAATTCTATATATACTCTATATATACATTAGGAATTATAAACACACTAATAATCTTACTTATATATAGAAAAAAAACTAACCACATTGGTAAAAATGAGATTAAACCGTAACTTAAGTTAGAATATCAAATAATTTAGACACAAACAGCCGGAGGGCGGCTAATAAATTGGAAAAAGATATCCGATGCCCTTCTAAGTCCGAACAAAAAGTAAAAATTGAATTATACCGCCTAGAGAGGCTTTTTAAGGACTTATTTTGTTTTCGAACGGCTTATTTATTGATATAGCATGTTAGAGATTAAGCTATAAAGTCGGATCGTATGGGCGCGAAGCTGAGCGCCGCGGGAAGCGGACGACGCATGCATGTATGTAAGTATTTTACAACTATCCATTAAGGGTCTAACGTTTGCGAGATTGTTAGCTTATGGTATGTTTTTTTTTTTACATATTAATATTCTTTTTTATTCAATTAATAAATCATAACGAATTGCACGTTTTATTTAATCTATATATATATAAAAGGCAAAAGTAATTGACTGATGTATCAACGCACAAGCCAAACCTTTAAGGCTCGAAAATTCAAATTTCGCACACGTATTCCTCATATGACGAAAGCATCCACTAAGGAAGGACTTTTCAAATTCAATCCCCAAGGGTGTGAAATAGGGGATAAAAGTTTATATGAAACTTTTTATTCCTTGGACATATGTATTTGCATGAAATTTCGTATTTTTCGTAGTTTAATTGCGAGCGAAGCCGCGGGTTCTGCTAGTTCATATATAATTAATAAAAGTATTTTAATTACTGTGTAATCTATATACACTCACTACTCTGACAGAAATCGCTGGTTTAATTTTATTATTATAAAGTATTTTCGTCGCCAACAAAATTAACTAATTTATCTATATCTAGATTAACTATTCTTTTAAATTTTACCTAATAGCAAAATCTCAATAAAATGTCTAAAAAATGTGTAATCTTACTTCTTATTAATATTATAAATGTGAAAGTTTAGATGTTTGGATGGATGTTTGTTACTCAATCACGTTAGAACGGGTGAATGAATCTGGATAAAATTTGGCACAGAGAGAGATTATAGACTCGAACAGTGCATAAGTTTTTTATCCGGGAAAAATATACAGTCCCCGTGGGATAGATTTGTTTATGTTTTTTTAGAGGCGAACCCGAGAGAGTGAGCCGCTAATATAAAATTAATGTCTTTCACAATAAATAACGAAAGACGCTATGGCAGATGACTAGTCATATTTTAATCTTAATAACAAAATTAATGAAGACGTCTCTAATCTCGAAAATTAATAACGAGTCTTTGACGAGAGAAAATAAAAGAAAAATATAATAATAAACGTGATATAAAAAATATATATTTTACTTAAAGATCAGGTTCTTTACATGAATACTTATCGACCTACGCCAATTTTTGGTTATTTCTATTTAAGTCTAGGTAGCCCAGTGGTGACGCGATCGCTTGGGAAATCGAGTGATGCGGGTTCAAATCTCGGGGCTCGCACCTCTGATATTTTGATGTACGAATCATTTCCAATATGATCACCACTTGTCTTTCGGTGAAAGCAAACACTGTTAAGAAACCTGCATGTCTGAGAGAACTTAGCAAGTTTTCGAAAGACATGTGAAGTCCGCCAACCCGCACTTGGCCAGCGTGGTGGACTATGGCCTGATCCCCCTCGTATTGAGAGGCCCGTGCCCAGCAGTGGGACGTTAAAAATACATACATACATTAAGAATATTAAAACTTTTAAGCTATTTTCGAACTAAAAATTTTTACTCAGAGGGGAATCCAAAATTATCGTCCAATAAAATCTCGTGGCACTTCACGTACTTTACGGATTAGACGTGTACCCACTAAAATTATACGACATAACTATCGACTATTTACATTCGTCCATACGGTAAATCTCTAAAACTTATCATTCAAAATTAGCTTCTAAAGTTATATAATAGATCTTATAATCGATTGACAAATATATAGTTATATTCAAATCGCGGTCAGTTGCACTCATTTAAAACGGGGCCCAGTGAGTTTTAACGACTCTATCTTACAGAATAATACCTACTTAAGCACTTGCCTTGAGACGGTGCAAGTTTAACTATATTCAATTTATGATGGTAAGAAATCGGTCGGCGACTAAAAATTATAAAGATTCCTAAATTTATAGCTCCTCGCTATACGTAATCCGCTTAGCGTCATACAAATTATTAAATGTAGTATTAAAGACTGATATATTTTCACCTTTACGACATTTATTCGGGAGGATGAAGGAGTTGATATTTACTTATTATGGTTAAAAATGCTTTAGCTTATATAATGTTTAGAGCTTAAATTGTCTTATATATTATCTTTTTACTGGCTATATCTACTAATATTATAGAGGTAAAGTTTGCGAGTTTGTGAGGTTGTAGGGGGTAATCTCTGGATCTACTGAACCGATTTAGATGAAATGTGTTAAGAAGATAGTTTGAGATCCTGGGAAGGACATAGGATACTTTATATCCCGAAAATCATCCTTTAAGGGGGCGAAAATAGGGATGATAGTTTGTATGGGGAATCAAGCTAGGGACGAACCTCGGCGAAGCAAAGTTAGTCGCTAGTGTTTTTATAAGCACGCCTTAGCTTTGCGCAAAGTGGAATAGATTGGGATCATAAAAAAATATATCATTAATGTGATTTATTTATTTCAGACTTTAGTAGCCTGAAAAACTATACTACTAAAAACCTTAAAAAAGCTTGAATATGGTATACTCTATCGTAATCACAAAAATAATATTAAAGCCTATTAGTTTTTACCCGCAGCTCCGCTCATGTTATAAGCAGGGTGGAATAATAAGAAGTTTAAGATAATGCCCATGGTACCATCTATCCTTGTCTAATTTCATTGAAATCGGTTCAGCGCTTTAAGCGTAGAAAGTCAACAAGCAGACGGACAGAATTACTTTTATTTTTTTATTATTTGTTATAATATATATCATATATGACATAAATTATTTATAATTTAACATATGATTTATTTATATATAACTTTATAATTTGTTAAAAGGCTTAATATTTCAATGATTCGTACTTACACGCACTTATTTACATTTAAGTAAGCATGATTTACCTCCAAGCTTTTTCAATATGCGTTATTTAATATAACATTTTCTTGATAATATTTAACATTCAAAGGTTTTCATTGATGAATATATATTGAACATCAATCGAAAAATGTTATTGATAAATATACGAGTAGCTATGAAAGCTACCAGAAATATTAAATTACCACTATATATTCTTAACCTCCGTCCATATAAAGTAGGTTTTATTTTTAAGCCTTGAAATCTTCAATTTAGATGTACACATATATTTTTTTTATGTTGGGACACTAACACACAGCACTATCTACGAGTAGTTCCATGGTAAGCTACGATGCCTGTGTTATGGATATCAGATAGTTGATACACTACACGTATATTAACTTTAAATACATACATATTATAAATATAAACACCCACGACTAGAATACAAACATTCGTGCTCATCACACAAATGAATGCCCCCAGCGGGACTCGAACACGCGACCGTTGGCACAGCAAGTAGGGTCACTACAAACTGAGCCAAACGTGTCGTCAGATTTTGATTTATACATTATTTATATTAGATTTTATTTTGTCGATTTATTTTATTATTTTTATTGCAGATATTTGTCAAGCTTTACATCTATAAATATGGCCACGAATAAAAATAAAAACAGTGTTTAATCATCAAAAATCTATATATAATATATATGTGTGTGCGTGTATATATATATATATATATATATATATATATATATATATATATATATATACATGTGTATATATATTTATATAAAAATCAATTGCTGTTCGTTAGTCTCGCTAAAACTCAAAAACGGCTGGACCGATTTGAATAATTGTTTTGTTTTGTTGGGAGTGTGTCAGGGGTGGTTTAAATATAAAAAAAAATTAGCGAAAACAAAAAAAAAAACAGCTGGAAAATCAAAAAGTTCTGAACTGTTTATTTTGGTATGGGAATCACTAACCGTTAAAACGTACCTAGGGACGAACCCGAGCGAAGCGAGGGTGAGTCGCTAGTATACAATAATTTGGAAGAACTTAGTTAGGTAACTTAAGTATAAGAACCAAACAGTACTTCAACGACACGATCGAAAACATCAATATAATTGATTATACAATACGTATACATATCTCATCGGTATCTATTAAAGAGTCTTACTTTTCATCGTTGCAAGATTAATATCTAATTTGGATGATCGAACAAACAAATGATATGGCTGAGCGCGGCCAATGAACCGAGCTGTCAGATAACTTGAATAAAGCGCAGACATAAAACAAAATAATCTTAAGACTTTCAATAGACGTAACATATTAAATTTAAAGTTATTATGAGAATAGTTACTTATGAACTAAAATAAGACGTGACGTCAAAATTATTCTAAAAATATTTTAATAAAAGATTAGATATGGGTGGATTTTTCTTGCATCTTCGTGTGGGATTGCCATTGAATATAATGTATTTGCAGACAGCAATCATTAAAATCGGCTTAGTAAAGATATCACGTAACACAAAAACGTAACGTAATATATCCTCTGTATTTGGACAATAATACATTAATCCATATATACTCGTATTTTTTTACTACTTATGGGTAATTTTAGTAAAGAGCTCGCTCGAAGCGATCTGAACCCCATAGATTGTCAATCCGCCGAATAAATAAAGATGTTTGAACTAATATTTGATAAAAAGTGTGTAATAGATAGAATATAAGTTCTATCCATTATGAATTGTACTCAAATCTGTTAAACCGTTAAAGCGTAACTAACTCACATTCTTAACTCACAAAGGTTCACATTTATAATAATAATAGACGAGTTAACTCAGGTAAGGTTATAAAAGTAAAATTGTTTAAAACTTTATAATAACAAAAATAAATGTAATTTTTAAAAAACACATCCATATAGATAAACTTAAAAAGTAACCTTACCTAAATATCAAATCGTTAGAGCTGTTCCCGAGATACACGACATAAAATAGATGTACAAGAATGGCTCATTTAACATAATATAATATAGCCATTTAATAATTTTTTTATGCTTTAAAATTACTAAGACTTAAAAGCACTAGAAAGATAAAACTGTATCAACTTATATCTGCGCTTTAAAAGCTGAATATCTGGCAGCTGACAATAGAAACCTATCCATTGAATAATAACTCATTGTCTTACTTTTTGTTCAACTAATCTCTTTATTGTTTCTCTACTATAATCAATTATTCACCAAGTTTTAAATAAATTGATGCAATGGTTCAATCAAAATGTGCCTATCATATAAGAGACCTATGTCTATATATATATATAATGTTCTCCTGACCGATTCCGGCCACGGCGGCTAATCTCATTGAGACTAGCCAACTGCGCAGGAGATATTATAGTGCACAAGTGTACGCGCAGATACAAGAGCACTCTCTATTCCTGTCACTCTCATACTCCGGTGGGACGACTATTCGACACGACCGGTGAGAGTTAAGGCGCAGGACCGACGGCTTTACGTGCTCTCCGAGGCACGGGGGTGAAACACCGCCAACTTCCCAACTCCGGGCTGTTACTGAGGCTTACTATACAGAAAGACTCAATAACTAAACTTGGCCCGACCCGGGACTCGAACCCAGGACCTCAGGATGTGCAGCCGTACATGCTAGCCACTACACCACCGAGGCAGAAACGGTCAGGAGGACATTATATATATATATATATATATATATATATATATACATATATATATTTGTACTATTTTAATGTGTTAGTGAAAACTTCTACTCGTATAGGCAGGTTTGGATGGGAAGTAAATTCATGTAAGTCGTCATAGGCATGGTCACGTGACGTGTTAACGCTAACACTCAGTGCCGATATATGTCAAAACCAGATAAATGTAAACAGTTTTAATTTAGAAATTTTAATTTAAGATCAAACAATCGAATATCTAAAAATAACAACTGTTTGTTTATAGTTTTAAGTTTTCACTTCTGTCGACAGTGCTCATGACTGCTTTTTTTATTATTATTAATAAATAATAATTGACTAATGACTATTCTTATTGATTTCGATGATTTTTTCTACATACATATGTATATAGTTATAACTTATTATACGCTTTTATATACACATAACTTATTCAGTAAGCAAAAGAAATTAAATATAGATTAAGATAAATCATTCTAAAAACGTGACACTAACCTTGTATTTAGATCGTGGATTAAAGTAAACCTGAAAATGTATGTGTATGAGTAACAACTATGAATATTTTACCAATCAGTAGTATGTAGTTGTCACTTGTAATATTTATTCAATTAATCATATATTGTTGTAATTAATTCATATATAATTTACATTTAACACAAATGTTTCCTACAAGTAATTAAAGTACCTCAGACTTATGTACATTATAATATGTACCTTAAAGGTACATAATTGAAAATATATTAAAATAAGCTTTTTCTCAACAAAATATTTTCTTATTTACTAAAAGAGAATTACACGAAAACATAGTGTTGCGTTCAAAAGAATATTAAATACCCACTGTATATAATTAAATAAATTAACTCTTATCGATTTTAATCAGTATCTTCGCAGGCGCGTTTCGCGAATCACTTCATTAAAACTCAGACAGGCTGACAGAGGATCTTTAAAATTATTTTAATTGGCGTGAAAGTGTCGCGACCTGTCCGTCTGTCCAAACACGTCGAATGTTTTACTAAGACTACCCACGTCGCTATTATATTTTTCCACTCATTACCTACCCTAATTCAAGCCGTAACATGCTTTAAATTGCCTAGTTCAGCAATTATAATACATTTTAATAGAGAACACCTGCGGCTTTTTATAATAAACTATCGAACCTAAAAAAGATTTATTCATGTTTAATATTCATAACCAAAACATTAAGGATATTAATAATAATTTAAGGACTCTAACTCCATGTCTCAATCAACTTTTTACTTAATAATTATAAAATCGATAATATTAGATTGTCAATTTGTTTTAAAATGTAGAAAATAGGAATACTTAAAATTAAAATATTAATACTTAAATAAAAATAATTACATTAAATAAATAAAGTAATAGTATATGAAATAAACTGATTTCACAGATTTGTAATACTAACTTCTTCTCTTCATCTTTTTAACAGATAATCTTAACTTACTCGTAGCCATATAGAATGGTAAGAAAAGGCCGCAGCTTTACACTTCCTTTACACAGTTTATACTAAGGCAAAATAATAAAAATACTATGTTCTAAAAACTAAAAATTATAATATATACTTACTGAAACATACATATATTTATTTAAATAGAAAAAAAAAATGAAGTATAAAAACTCGGCCTTCTTTACTTTTTTATTATATGTAAACATATGGATAAAGAATCTCACGCCTCATTCCCTTGATACTGATCTTTACGTTCAAACGAAACTTATGACTGTATGTTTTTTAATTGCCTTTAATACCATCTGAGGATGCGATGGACATTGTGATATCAGGCTTCGCATAAATTACTTATTTGTGTTTGTTTATGCATGAATGCAATCAAGTTTATCTTATGTTTAAAGGTACATTTTTACATGAATACTCATAGGTTATTACGTGCAGGTTCTGGGCGGTTATTTTTTATCTATATTTATATATTTTTACTTAATACATATGTATGAAATTGTAGTAACTGTCTGTGGTTTTAAAATAATTCCAGTCTACTTTTATCCTACGGCAACGATATCGTTCCCACAAGATATAGAATAGCTATAGTTATTTTGAAGGGTTTTCGCGAGGAGTAAAGTAAGGGTGGACTTCTATTTAATTAATAAATATAAAAAATGTATTTTAAATATTTAAGCTATCGAGATCTTTTTTACTGCCATAACTATATTTTACTTAACTGATTGCTAAAAACTTTCAAAGTTTCATTGATCTTATACATCGTACATCATCAAAACATTTAAATTACTAAATTTTGTACGTATAGATATTGTGTAGTACCTATAGATATAGATAAATATTTATTTATTTATTACAATAAAATTAAAAATATTTTCTATTTTATTCCTTGCTATTTTTGAATAATAGGTAATATACAATATTAATTGATCTCAATACCTTTTTTTTAACCCTTATTAACTAATAATACCGTTTACATATAGCAATTATAACTTAAAAGCATGTGAGAGTGTTCATAATTCACGTACATTTTATCTAAATGTCAAAAATAAATGCCATGCTACAATAGTTATGGGTGACCAGTCACATAACTCCAGTAAATCTTTATACAATCAACTGCTAAGGTCACTGGGGCCTTATATTCCCATAAATAGCGAAAATATCTAGACCGACATATTTTCACCACTTTCTGCTTTAGCTTTCTCGAAAATTGAGTTCGCTTAAATGTAAAAGTAACATATTTAATGTATGATTATGCATTGAAAAAGTACTTATTTTATACTGAATACTCTTGATTTAACTCTATTTTATACTAGAGGCTCGTTTATATAGTTTTTTGTAATAGCAAATTATAAAATACTAACGACTCACCCTCGCTTCGCTTGGGCTCATCCCGAGATTGATTTCTCATACAAACTTTCATCCCCATTTTTATCACCTTAAGTAATAATTTACGAAATAAAAAATATCATATGTCCTTCCCAGGATTACAAACTATGTTCTTACTAAATTTCATCTAAATCGGTCAATTAATTTATGAGTTTATTCGTTACAAACATACAAAAATACAAAACTTTCCTCTTTATAATATGTATTAGTGTAGAATACTGACTGTGTACAATAAAAGAGTGGCAAGTAACATAAGAGGTTTTTTTTTGTTAATATGACCTTTGCAATTGATAATATATAATGAGAATAAATATGCAAAAAAACAGAGTATTGAAAATAATTCTTTTATCAAATACCGAGGCACCACTCGCAATAAATTTTTAATATTCATGTGGTATATTAAGTTAAATCTCGACTTATTTATTAAATAATAATCAGAAAAATATACAATATGAATACATTTAAAGTAATTTGTTGAAAATGACTCAATTTTCGTCAGAGTTTTATCCACTTTTCTGTTAGAACTTTTATTTTGGTATAGGATGAAAAGCTATCCTAGATACTAATACTCACATTTGCCATTCAAATCTTTCCAGACTGTTTAACGTAATGATTACGAAAATTGTAGAGATAATAAGGTCCATTTCTGTTAGGATTTAAAAGAAAACGATATAAACATATTATGAACTCTCTACGACATTGTTATAACCATTTTACACATAGAATAGAATTATACTAACTAGGTATGTATAATATACAAAAAAATCTTTTAGATTAGTAAATACTAGCGACTCACCCTCGTTTCGCTTGGGTTCTTTCCCAGTACGTTTTAACGGTTAGTATAGAATTGATAGATTATATATTATATGATATACCTATAACCTATAAGCCTTCCTCAGTAAACGTGTTAACTAACGCAAAAAGAATTTTTCAAATCGGATGAGTAGTTCTTGAGATTTGCGCGTTCAAACAAACAAACCCTGCCTCTTTATAATATTAGTAGTATAGATTAATCAAAAATTATTCTAAACATTTTTATATTATTTTACTTAGAAATATTGTGAAGGCAATAACAATAAATGAATATTATAAAGCTTATCTAAGTGTCTAGTCGTACCATCCAAGTTGATTCGCACACAAAATATAAGGGGTAATACAGAAGAAATATTTACTTTTTACGTTACCTATATAGGATATAAGTTTTTATGAATGCAAAGAAATTCTTTGTTAAACGAAAAAAATAATAATTTTACGTTCTACACTAAATAGGGTTTAAGAGAAATGTGTAATTTATAAACATTTCATAAAAACTCATCTGGTACTTCTATTAAGTACTAGCAGCGCACCCTCGCTTCGCTCGGGTTCGCCTCTAGAAAAACAAAAACAAACCTATCCCACGGGAACCGTACCTTATTTCCAGAATAAAAAGTAGCCTATGGGTTATTTCAGACTATAATCTACCTTTGCGCCAAATTTCATCCAGATCCGTTCAGCCGTTCTGGCGTAAAAGAGTAACAAACATCCATACTCACAAACTTTCACATTTCTAATATTAATACGGATGTGTTAGAAAATAAAGAGTAAATTAATAAGTAAGTATTATTATTTAGGAGATGAGTGTGGTGCCGAGATCGGCCCTTGCTACATCGACCAGTTGGGATCCTTTGTAGCTCCTTTTTTAGTAGATTAAGAGTTCTCCACTTAGTCTTGTTGATTCCAGGAACTTTCAGATCTCCTGAATGGAGAGCGTCTATATCTCCTCAAGTTGCATGTCATGCTGCCCTAGACGAATACTTCTGCAGTGCATGAGTGGTCCACACTAGCAGAGGATGTGCATAGCGGACTCCTCTGACTCATGGCATATTCTGCACATTGCGGACTGACTTAAGCCGAGGGTTAACATATGTTTATTAAGTTTGCATTGGCCAGTGAGTATTCTGGTTACCGCACAAATTTTATACTTGTTGAGTTAAAGCAACTCTTTAGTAAAATTTTTGCGATGTCCCTTAATGAGCGCTTTGGAATGTTTTTGTTCAGTAGCGGACTGCCACACTCGAAGTACCTACTTTGTGACTATAAGTAACTAACGTATATAAATTACATTTAATAGTAAAAGTTATGATAAAATTTAATCATTTTTATCTTATATATTTAGTTTTCTTATACGATCAATAGTACAGGCCACATTCAAACGAAGTCAATAAATAAACAGATAAAGTTTCATTGCAATTTTTTATATTAAATTATAACATTGTCGGCTTATATGTAGCAAAAATATGTAAAAAATAATAAATATATATAAAAAATAGTAGCAAGTGTGAAACGAGGCTGTTTTTTACACATCAACACCTATTTGTCAAAACACCAATCCAAGTGTGAATTGTTACGTTAAATCTCATGTATTGCTTTATTCCCCTTACAAATGGAAACAAATTGCTTCTATAGCTTCAATAAATTGAATATTGTCTAGACTTTTCACATTATTATAGAAAAATATTTGTTATCGTAACATCAGAATATGTGTATGTCTGTAACAATAGCTTCGTTTAAATTATTTATAATATAAACATTAAATTATATTTTAACATAAACATATAAAAAATGGTATAATATTATTGTATTGTACGAAATAACTAAAATCATTTGAAATGTAAAATATGCCAAATAGGCTATAAATTGTTTTGTAATTTTTTACAAAACGTTTTCTTTTTTATTTCAGTATTTTAATAAATAATTTATGAAATAATCTTCTTCACTATGCTTTATTATATTATTTTTAAGACTGATAAAAATAAGTAAGAATGGACATTTGTAACAAACCTTAAGTTTAGTTTCTATATATCTATACATAATATAACAAAATTCTGAGTCGAATCTTTTCATTAAACATTTTTTGACAAATCTAATTTAAATAGTAATTATTATCGATACAGAGGCCGAGTGTATAGTTTTTAGAGTTTTTGTCTGTCTGTCTGTCTAATCCGGACAGACAGACGTCTGGGAAAGTAACACGAGAAACCACTGGACAGATTTTGATGAAATTTGATATGATGATAGCTGGTTATCCGGGTCAAGTCAACATACTCGTATAGGACACTTTTTACTGCGGCAAAATATCTCATCTCTGAATAACCTATACTAAACGTTAAAACGCAACGAGGGGCGAACCCGAGTGAAGCGAGGGTGAATCGCTAGTAAGATAATAAAGTATAATTAATGTCAGTTACCCTTATTTTTCATATCTGCAGCAGATTTTGAATGTCCTCATTTAATGACTTAGTACTAAAGAATATGACCGCTTTAACTTTATTCATTATGTGAGCTGTAAATATTTCGCTTAAACGATCATTTTTGTTATAATTCATAAAATGTTCAGTATACTTTTGTGACACGGACGTGACAATGTTCAAAGCCATCTACTTAGGGTGATATAAAATTTATATTACAAAATGGTCATGAAAATAACGGAAAAGCAATAATTTTTATATGATGGGACTTAGTACAAGATGTGCTTATTCTTTTTATTCTACTTAGATCCTGCTCGCTTTAACTTTTCTATTTTCTACTGCCTTTTACCAGAACTTTTAGTTTATTTAATGTACAAGATAAAGAAGGTGGCCTCTAAACTGTGTCTATGCAAAAATCACATTATATACATTTGATGAAAACCAATCTAAATATCGATGGCATTGATTTGGCAAATTATTATTATGTACGCAAAACTCAGCGGATATAGTCAATAAAAACAGAACTCTCTACGTCTTTACACTACTCTAAGTAAAAAACTCAACCACTAAAAAATGAAACCTCCTCATAAATCTATGGTCACAAAAACCTTAACTCTTCAATGAGTACGGTCGTGGGAATGCAAAAAAAAAATGTGTTTTTGACACTTGAAACGACCTCGCCAGATTCATTCACAAATTTCCTGCATGCGATGAAATCGCAGAAGCGCACAACCTGCCAACATGTGTACGAGTACATTCCTTGCGAATATTTTACTACAAAACTCAACAACCCCGTTAACTTGAAGGCTTTCCGATTCTATCAAGTTATAAACAAATAAACTAAGGTTTCTTAAAAATGTACATCAGTTTGCGTGTTTTTATTGATAAGCCTTATGCGTAGGTTAATGTTGTGAGTCATACTGTTGTATAATATTTTGTTTATTTGTTTTACGGCACCTTACGCACCTTACGGCTTAGCATTTGAGTATAGCATGCCATAGCATTTAAAACGCATTAAAATAGTTGTTATGTTAAATAAAAGTTTTACCGATAGTGTTTTTAGTTCAAAAATATGAAATAAATAGAAAGTTTAATAAAAAGACAAATTAAAGTGTGCGTGTATGAATGTGTACACGCGCAAGAAGTAAAACTTCTGTATGTAATCGGTACTCTTTATGAAATTCAATTTATGTTTTAAATAATTAGGTTAGGTGAGATACTAAAAAAATCATCAAATAACGCATACTAGGCTATTACAATCATATATTTATAGAATATCATTTAAGGGAAGAATATAATATTATATATCATTTGTCAGACAATAACAACGGTTACCATGGCAACAAACATTTGCCTCGCCCGATCACACTTTTCGTAACGCTCTCGTCACGCATTCACCAGCTTACTCCCCAAGTCAAGCGTGCATAAAGAAGTTTAACTTCAGAAGCTAAATATTTTTACTGACTGATTTAGAAGTAAAATGTGTTATGGTCGTCCACACAAGTACCGGCATGTTAATGATAACAGTAACGTGGTAGTGTCACTCTAGTCTTCTTTGTCCATACATATATATTACATACAATGAAAGAAACAAATATAATTAAAACCAATGATTTATTACAATATTTTCCTATCGATATATTATTATACTTACATTATAATATAATTCAAGAGTACAACTACACAATATGATGAATAAATGAATAGTAATTCTATGGCAGGTCACGTAAAAGCAAAACTACACCTACGTATTATGATTTATTATCATTAAAGTACAAGAATATTACAATTAGTATAAGAAAAAGTATAGTTTCTTTTTAAATATTTATGTCACAGACAAAAAATGTATTAGATCTAACTATACAGTAGTTGACGACAGGAAATTAATTTTGCACAATTTTTTATTTCATACGAAACACGATGCTTATACATTCTCTAGCGTTTTAATAAAAAAAAAGAGAGCCAAAAAAATAATGTCAAAGACCCTATCAACTTCATGCAAACAACTACTCGTAGTAATCGATGCTTTATTTTAATAAATTATTCTCTGTCATGATACAATCTTGACACATTATCTTGTAATAGTATCTCTATGTTTTTAATAAAAACGTTTATTTTTCATTTCTTACTTGTTTCTAGTTTTTATACTATATTATTATGAGTTGTAATGTATCTTGGGATTAATATTAACAAATTAAGTGAGCTGTCAGTGTCACGTTCTATGCCTATTCCGCTTGGGAGTAGGTAGCGTAAAGCGTTTTACATATTATAAATTATTCACGAGAATATTTATTAATGACGATATTGATTTTGCATTTAAAATGAAAAATGTGCTACTAGAATAAAAACTTATTAGAATATACGTATTTTAAAAATGATGCAGCAATATAATGAGGTCAATGGCCTAGAGTTTCTTCGTCTTTACTAAACAGTAAACACATTTTTAAGAAATTATATATTTTTTTAAGTGATATTTGTGAGTAAAATTACTTAAATCACTGAAGATGGACTCAACGGTTAGAAAAGCTACTATTAGTACTTACTAGTTACTAAAACGCAATGGACTCTCCTCCGTCATAATGGAACGTCACAGGATTGCTAACGCACTCAACCACGACGCCCCGACGGTTGGCCTGCTGAGGCAGATCGCAACAACCATATGGTTGCTCGAACGGCCTACTCTGTTATCAGAGAAGTACCTGGGGCATCCCGCATAGTACACCGCCCACCAAGCGGCTTCGCACCCGGCTAGATTACCGGATGTTAATAAGCCCTACCACCATTTGAAGGCACTAAGCAAACTATACTCAGGAAAATTATAGTTTTCTATTCAATGGTTGGTTAATATTGATGATTAGTTCGACAATTAAAAAAAATAAATATTTGTAATAGTTTTTTATAGGTTTCAATTCTTAGTAGCTTGTTAATTTTCTTATACGAATACAATATTTCTCTTTTTACGTATAGAATATATGTATGTCTAATGTAATAAAATTTGTTAGGACAAGGACCTCACTTTTATGTTTTTTTCATTTTCAACCCTTTTAGATGTAAAAAACTCGTATATGAATCTTTAAATTCCTCTAGGAGTATTTTGGAGCTGGTATTTACGATCTTATTATCTTTTGTGAGGATGAAATGGTACTTTTATGTTTTAGTAAAGTTAAAAGAGTCGATAAACTGGTTGTTATGAGTCAAACAAAGAAGTATAACAATAGCAACTTACAAGTAGTAAGAAAGTTATAAGAATTTATACTTTATACGTTTTTAACTCAAAACGAAATGATACTCCGATGTTAAAAATTAAATACGCACAATTTTCTTAAACATAAATTTTTAATGTTTATGTATTAAGAAAAGTTAGGAAAATAATTATAATTTCATTTCAATTATTATAATAATTTACTACTGGTATATTATAATAGGTGTATTATTTTGTGAGTCCGCCAACCCGCACTTGGCCAGCGTGGTGGACTATGGCCTGATCCCCCTCGTATTGGAAGGCCCATGCCCAGCAGTGGGACGTTAAAAAATGTTGAAAAAATACATTTAAAGACTGATATTACAAGAGCGTCAATAGTTTGCTGGTACTTCCCTTTGTATTCTTAGAAAACCGATTTTTGTCCTTATATTGGACATTAGTTTGTAATGAAAAATAATACAACTTAACATATTCTTTATATTATATAACACATAATTAAATTAAAATGGGGTCAATTAAAGTTATTCATTAACTATTTTTTTGCAGTTAGTGGTTAGATTGTAGGGGCATCTAGAATTTAGATTTCTTGGGTGCCGACTACTTGTTTGGTCGGTTGTGTCGGATCACTTAAGAATCAATCAAGATTACTTAGGAAGGATTTGACTGTCTATTTTGATACATATGTAACCTACTAATATTATAAAGCTGAAGAGTTTGTTTGTTTGTTTGGTTGAACGCGCTAATCTCAGGAACTCCTAATCCGATTTGAAAAATTCTTTTTGCATAAGTAGCCCGTTAACTGAGGAAGGCTATAGGCTATATAGCATCCCGGAAAAAATTACGGGTCCCGTGGGATAGATTTGTTTTTGTCTAAGGACAAACTCGAAGCGAAGCGAGGGTGAGTCGCTAGTAAATAATAATAATAGTCTTATTTAAAAACATAGCTAAGATTCATGCACAAAAGTAGAGTCCAGGAAGCAACTTAAACTTCCCATTTTTTACACTTATAAAAATAAGGGTCGTGTTTGATGCAGACGTTGCAGATAAAATACAAAAAGATATTATGATTATATAACTTAAATAAACTGTTTATTGCATGTTATGTAAGTAGAAAAAAGCCAACCCATATTGAATCGCGCCAGCGGGACATATTGAGTGTCATTTTAACGCAATTTGAAAACGTTCAAAATAAAAACAGGGCAACCCTTTAGACCGTCGCGTCTATGTATTGGTTTTAGTGGGGCCAATCTTGTTGGAACAATAAAAATGTGAAAGAATCGACCGGATGTGGAAGTTTCCCATCTGTTTTATTAAAACTGCGATATTGATCTGAATCGGCGTTTGTACGATGACTTTAAGCATTGGCAACTTATATACTCTTGCGTAGCAGTCAAAATTGAGTGTTAAGATTTTTTACTAAAATAGACTACAAAAACTCGCGCATTTGTCGTCTTGTTAATAATCATATAGGCAAATGTGCAAAATACATATATAATAACAATCGGCCTATAAAATGTTTTTTGGATACAGCATATTATGTAACGTTGAACTACCTTGGTGGTCTAGTGGTAGCATGTACGGCTGCAGATCCAGAGGTCTTCGGTTCGAGTAAATCGAGTACTACTAAGTTCAGTTATTGAGTTTTTCTGTTAACAAATACTCAGTAACGGAAGTTGGGATGTTGGCAGTATTTCAAGCCCTTGCTTGGACTCCTTTTCCTCCGTCCTGCGCCAGATCTTTTACCGGCCGTGTCTAATTTTTACTACGTCTGATATCACAGTACTTTGGGAAAATGTAGCCACTAATTATACTCAGTCAGAAAAAAAAACCATTACCTACCAACGAATTATATAAGTTTACCTGTACATACGTACCTTAAAAAGCAAACACAACTTATTTTTGTAAACAATTAATGAATGCTGTACAAATATTGATTTGGCTTATTTATTATATTGATTTTGTTCAATTTATCGTCCACATAACTCATACTTCAAGTTCACGCCTTCTTGCATGCGATGATTGCTCGCTTATCGATGCATCAGCTTCGCTTCTTATATCATTCGATAAGAATCAATTTTTGATACTTTAAAAATTTTTCATCCTAAATTATTTCGGATGAACGGCTCATATTTAACTTTTCAATAATTCATTAAATACGTACATGCTTATCTTATGTTGAGAATTAATACTAAAGAATTAATAACTCACTTTTTTTAGATTAAAGTGTATGAGAAATTGTAAATTTATAAATAAAAAAGTAAATGATCCATGAGAAATAAAAGTGCCTTTGGTGTATATTAAAAATACAGCCAACCTGTCATCTTTGAGTTTCCGAACGCAAAAAATACAAGGGCTATTTATGAGGAATTCAATCAATTACGCCGATGGACACTGGGCTTCAGAAATATATGGGTACTTTAGGTTTGAGTCTGCAAAAAATATTCTCGTCGCATCAAGTAAAAACTCTTTGGAGAGACGATGTTTGACAGCAAAAAGCGTAGATACTTGGCGGAGAGAATGCCCGAGAAAAAACGTTGGCCCCTTAATGGTTTCGGCACTCGGCAAATACAGTGACATCGCAAAATTAGAGAACTTCTGATTGACAGTAAAAACTGATTCACGAGAGATAGTTTATGTGCGCAAGCCTTGTAACATATTTTTTTCGGAAGTTACATATATAAACATGAGTACTGACTTTTAAGTAACCGTTTAAATGTTATACAATATTTATTTAGAACTAGCGACTCACCCTCGCATCGCTTGGGCTCGTCCCTGGGTGATTCTTTAAAATATTGACATAACTTTATTATTTATGAACTGATTCAAATAAACGCTAAATGTTAATTAAAGCTTACTACAGTACATGAGTGAAACTCGCATCCGAATTTAAATTTAAAAGTTAATACCCACAATAGTGTATAGATATTCTCAATTTTTATATAAATAAACGACAAAGCTGGAATATTAAAAAAAATATCTTTTAAGTTTTTTTTTTCTTTTCAAATTTTCTTTAATAAATAATAAAATAAATTACAAAAATTGAAAATCTTACTAAAATAAGAACACAATAAGCTTTAAGTATATTATTGTCTCAAACAATGTATTTAAAGGTTTAAATTTTCATGAAAACCTCTATAAATGAACCTGATATATGATAAATTACTGAAAAATCAATAGCAATTTCCAAAATAATGTTTATAATATAAATATAAATAATTGGCTTTACACCAATCCCAATTTTAATTCATAAAACAAAAACCTCATTTCAGAAGACAATGTTGCATTGAGTTATTCTGATGGGCTAACAGTTGGGTGACAGTTATTTGAGCATGTTTTTTCGTTTTATAACACCACAAAATGTATTAGCAATAACATTCTTTAAAATATGATACTATTAGGGCTATATTGGTTTCATACATTACCTTACCAGTACTTACAAAGTATTCATAATCTGTGCTAGTACATGCAATTTTCTGTTATTGTGTTGGTTATTTATATACCTTTTAAGTTTTTGCGACCACTTGCTTTGCTTTCTTTCAATTAAGTTTCATGTGCAGGTGGTATTCAGTAAGGTATAGTTTTAAATAAAATTTGTTATTTTAGTTTATTCTTACATTCGTATTATTCTTATTTTTTTAGCTACCACGGTAGTGTAGTGGCTAGCATGTACGATTGCACATTCGAACGTCCTGGGTTCGAATCCCGGGTCGGGCCAAGTTTAGTTATTGACTTTTTTTTATGGAAGTCCCAGTAACAACCCTCGATCGGGAAGTTGGCAGTGTTTCACCCCCGTGCCTCGGATAGCACGTGAAAACGTTGGTCCTACACCCTAACTCTCACTAGTCGTGTTTAGTAATCGTACCACCGGAGGATGAAAGTGACAGGAATAGACACTGCACTTGTGTTTGCACTCATACTTGGGCACTATAATATCTCCTGCGCAGATAACTATTCTCAATGATATTGGCCACCGTAGCCGAAATCAATTGGGAGGAATAAGGATATTATATTAAGTTATTATAGTACTAGTTATTACCGCGGATCCGCTCTTGTGGTAGGTACGTTAAAGTAGCGCAATAATTCACATAAAATATATAAGCTAGAATAAACAAACATACACACAAAACATTCACAAGCTATTGCATTATAATATTAGTATGATTAAAATCACAAAATTTTATGATATATTTCCAACTGGTACGATAGATAAGACTTCGCCTAGAGCTTTTAGAGCTTGAGATAATTAAAAAGTTTTAAAGTATACCACTAATATTTTATATTAAAACGAGTTTATCTTGCATATAAAGGGTTCCGTAGCATGAAACATTAAACTTATGTTATGATGATATGAGATTATGACATATGTACCTACATTATTTGTAAATTAAAAACAAAATAAAATATTTAATTATCTATAATATTCATTTTATTAATAAATTCGTTTCCTTTTATTAATATTTGTATTTTATAGTATTTCTGACACAAGAAATGTTATTTTGGCAGCCTAACCCGTAGTATCGAAAATGCCTCATATCTCTAAAACTGCTAAATTTATTTTAGTCATTATAATTTTCATGGAAAGTAGCTATATGGCAGCTCAGTAGGAAAAAACGTGAAAATTATGAAGAGTGCAATCGTACATAATGTTTCTAACATTATAACCATATAATTTGGTTTCTAGAGACTTGAATTAAAAAGTTACTTTGAAATATCCATCTCAATTTTAAAAACCTGTACAAATATACACCAAATGCTTATGTGTTCTTAAAATTAGTTTTCATCCCTCACATACACACATTTACTGATGTTGATTCATTTTACCTTTTCCCTACAGAACCCTAAAAGTACCAACTTACATATTAATAAGTAACATGTTGTTACTTTTACTACTTTTAAGTTTTAACTTATTTTAAGCTGTACCTAATTACTTATTACAACTTGTTCACTAGGATTATGTCAGTTGGATCTAGCTATTTTATTTTAATAAATATCAAGTTAAATTGACTAGTTATACAGCTTAAATATTCTTATTGCTTTTTTTTTAAATTGATTATTCAAGAATTTGTATATCTAAATTAGAAAATTCCGATTTTTTAGAGTAGAAACATTACCTTGATGTCAGTTAAACCCTTATACTGGCTTAACGAAATATTATAATTTTAACTTTCATCCAAAATCTTTAATTGAAGCAAAAGTTTCAAAGCTTCATGATATTGAATATTCATATTACAGTACATTCTATGTATAATATTTATAACACGAACACGTATATAATAAAGTCCATTAATAAAATCAATAACAAATTAAGTTTGCTAATCTCTATATCTAAAAATAGGGGGAATATAAGCGACCTGTCAAACCACAATATAACAACAAAAATCTAAGACTGTGGGATCTAAAACAAAAGTCAGCTCATATCCGGGCATATATCACCAGTTCCTGGTGGGCGGTCAATAGCCCGTAGTAGTAAATCGTGCGTCGAAACGCAATATCAATGGACTTGCAGCGTCATTAGGATGGTTGATCGCGCGCACGCTTTGTGTGTAAGATAAAATGACTTGGTGTAGGAATCAAATAAGAAAATATTGCTATTTTTTAAAGCTCGTGCTCGTTATGAAACCTTTTATAAGCTTATAGAAGTGAGCTTTTTAATTTTGCAAATATTAGTTTAGTTGAACGATTACTTGTGAACTATTTTAAAACATGATAACAATTGTTTACTTCTTTTTGGAAGTTAACTCCAAAAATATATTATTCATTGCTCAAACTTAGTCCTGTTATTACTTTATTATAATTTATATATGAGTTGTTGTTCCTATGATCCAAGCATCATATTTAATAGGCTATAAAAAATCACACTAAGACTTTAAAAATGGAAAAAATACGTTAATGTGTAGACTACAAAATTCAAACGGAGATTTAAAATAATACTGGTCGTTCCAGATATTAGCGTTTTTATTTTACTTAATAGCTCATTTCGCATAAAAAAACGAAATATTAATATAAGTTAGATCATAAGTAAAATAGGAAATGTTAGGATTATTCTTGCTATCACAAATTATCAGGAAAAAGAATCTATTACGACTGTATAAATGAAAGCAGTTGCAGCTCTTGGGATTAAATAAAGAATATCAATAAAGTCCACCCCTTGTTTAAGCTCCCTTCTGGTGTGATTACTATCAGTGTATATTATTTCGCCACCTATTTCTCTTTTGAAATGAACATTGGTATGAGAAAGGTCAAATGTATTTCCGCTTTGTTTTTATCCTAAAAATAAATTATGAATCTCTTTGGGATATACCTCGGTTATTCTAAAAATACATAAATAATTTATATATTTTTAAATAAGATAGTGTAGTATATAAAATATGTATATAAAAATATATTTGTAGAGAAGTGATAAATAAGGATTACTAATATATATTTTTCTCAACTTATATTGATATTTTGTAATTTATTTGATCAAATTTATGTTTTTTATTATAATGAAAAATACTTTTTTGAGGATGGCAAAAAGTGTTGTTTTTCTCGCAGTCAACTCTAAGAGCCAAAAAACAGCAATTTAGCATATTGTTTCAAATAGTAGCAAAACCTGTATTTTGACCCAAGTGATATACTAATAAATTAAATAATAATTTAACACCTTGTAGGCGGTTTACATTACACTTTATATATAAATATTCTTTCTACGAGGTGTGATATTAATCTTTCTTATAAAATTTGAATAATTTTACTTAAAAGTCTACAAGTTATTACTAGATATTTTTAATACTGATATATTATATGGTAAGATTAATTTAATAACATAATGACATCATTTTTAATTGGGATATTGATCAAGTTTATTTGTTTTAGAAATATTTTGCATACCTTATGTGGGGTCAAACTAATTTTTATATATTTTTTTTTTTAGGTTACACGACGAAGTGGCGGCTAGAACACGTTTAGAAAACACAAATAAATCTTAAATAATAATAAATGAATCTATACAGATAAATAAAATTGGAGTGTCTGTTTTTAATATTAAAATAACCGCTTTTTACTAAATGCATATGGATGTATACATGGTACACATACCAAAACAATTTTTTTTACAATTTTTGTCTGCCTGTCTGTCTGTCTGTTTGTTTGTTCCGGCTAATCTTCGAAACGGCTGAACCGATTTTGACGGGACTTTCACTGGCAGATGGCTGATGTTACAAGCATTCTGTGGAATCGTGTATTGATTGTATTAAAGTATGTTAAAAAAAGAAAAGTCAATATTTCTACACTTTTATAAATTTTTAATTAAAACAGTTCAAACAGTGTGTAAATGTAGTGCACTTTTATAAAATATTTGCTTGCATCACTACTTCTTGATTTATTATTTAGTACTATTTTTACTATTTGCAAGCTATTCCTATGAAAACATTCTGAAATTCGCAATTTCTTAGCGGTTTTGTTCGTCTAATGACCACGTCTGGGCTGACCCAGTTAGCATCGGTCTCCAGACGTCCTCCGTTTGGTGAAACACTCGCTAAAACAAACATGCTCTACTTCCGGCGTAGTTTTTCTGTCATTTTTCCCACTTTTCAGCACTTTCTGTTATGTAAAGACCATTTTGAAATTGTAAGGCCAGTTTTTACACATAAGTCAAAATGTTGCAAGTTTCAATATTGTAAGTTCATAATTTTAATTTGAATATATAATTGTGTTGGCACTGGCAGCTTAGTTGTAACACGCTCGCATAAAAAACCGAGTGAAGCGGATTCAAATCCCGGATCTCGCACCTCTGATATTTTCATGTGCGAATCATTTCCAACATGATTACCACTTGCCCTACAGTGAAAGAAAACATCGTGAGAAAACCTGCATGTCTAAGAGAACCTAGCAAGTTTTCGAAAGACACGTGAAGTCCGCCAACCCGCACTTGGCCAGCGTGGTGGACTAAGGCTTGATCCCCCTCGTATTGAAGGGAGGCCCGTGCCCAGCAGTGGGACGTTAAAAAAGGGCTAAATAAAATATGCATACCTACATAAGAAACATATACATAAACCGTTACATTTATAGTACTACTATAGTGTATCTGGTTTTTTTAGACATCAAATCGAAAAGAACCTTCGTAGGTAAATAAAACAGCGAAATTTGCTTAGTTAAATAAAAAAACTTAAAAGGCCTTTCTAAAAATAGTCCAAGTACCTTAGAATACTAAACAAAAGTAAAGCTGGTTAAAGATACATATAAGATCCATATAGAAAACATAACTGCTTAATCAAGAGGCGGTAAGTCGTTAAAATCCAAATTTATCGTACAAAATTGTATAGTTTATTGTTGCGTTTGTTCTCGCGTCCCACGGCAGGGGGGGAGTGGCCATAACATTAAATTAATATTCTGTCAGCACAAACGATTTTCGGTTGCGAATTTTATGATATCGAACTTGAATATCGTTAACAGAAACCATTTATCTGTGTATATTATATCTTGTATGGTTATAAATCATGGTATTATATGAAATGCTTGATGTAATAATTTAGTTTGTTTGCTTGTACTTCGACTTTTATAAAACATTTTTTTTTATGAAACTTTTTTAGTTTTTTTTGTCTTATAATATTTTATATTTATTAGATTTACATAATAAACAAAGAGATTATAATTCCATAATTCATTATTATTTATATATTTTTTTCAGAATATTTGCTATATTCTCTATATCTTTAATAATGATTAATATTTATTTGATAATTAAGCTATTAGGATTATTAAAATAAAATGTTCTAAAGAAAACCTGCCACATTCGTATGAACCTTAGGAGAAGCTAATTATTATATATAACCTGCTACATACGAGTATGCACACAAATAAAATTCAATTCGATTTAAATCAGAAACAGTACGTATTCAGCATCGATACGTACATAAGTTTTCCTTACGTTTAAATTGAGACAGCGAAGAAGTCTGTAAAAGTCTCGAAGTGAAACAAAGAAGTATAGAGGGTTATTCGTCGTTCTTTCATGGAAATCCGGTAACAAGCTGGAACTTTGTCGAACAGTTTGTCTCAGTTATGTTGTTATCTCGTTTGCTTGATCGTAGGTTTATTGAATAAGGTATTTCGTACTGCAAAATATACAATCTATTTCAATAGTCTTGTATAGATATAAAAATGTACCTCACCTCTCGTGTGGAACGAAATTTGAGATTTATTAGTGGATAATTTGAGAATATACAGCACAAAGAGTATGGATATTGTGTAGAATAGTGTAAAAGTGTATGTAGTGTATATATATATATATATATATATATATATATATATATATATATATATATATATATATATATGCTACTTGCATATTGTTTGATGACACGTTTGGCTCAGTTTGTAATGACCCTACTTGCTGTGCCAGCTGTCGCGGGTTCGAGTCCCGCTGGTTTTTTATTTGTGTGATGAGCACGAATGTTTGGTCTCCAGTCATGGGTGTTTATTATTCATAATATGTATGTATTTAAAGTTATATATGTGTAGTGTATCAACTATCTGTTATCCCTAACACAAGCCTCGTAACTTACCATGGAACTAGATGGCGCTATGTGTTAATGTACCAACATATTTATTTATATTTATATATTTATTGTGTATGTGTGAGGATTAAATTATTGCTACCGAAGAATTTCACCATCTATCTTTATATATGTACATTTTACTTACTTGCATATAAACTATATGCTGTATACTACTATGTATGTCATGTAGGCAAAGCAAGGATGCGTAAGCAAGCTAGAATATAAAATATAATGTACAATTGCAATCTTTGGCTTTGATAGATGGTTTCTGATACATATTTTATTTAACGAAAATCTAACTACAACGCTTCGTTTCATATTACGATGAGATCCCACAGTTAAAATTTAAATAGAAAAAAAAACATTACAAGGTACAACGTTTTTAAGAATTCGTTTTATCTAAGAAATCATTTAACATAACTGTGATACCTTTAGCTAAAATACGTCAAGATAACCTCATAAGATAACAAATTTTAGTCCTTTTAATTCCTTCTGAGAAAACTGAATGCAGTGTGAATTTTAAACGATTTTGTTATACTTTTATGTCTACCACTGTCACATTTAATTTTTTGATCTAAATTAATAAATATGGTACGCATTTTGAATACAAAAGTATCTGAATAATTTTGAATTTTTTTTTGTTCTTCTTTCGCTTGGGATTAAGTATATTTTGACTTCTTACTGTCATACATCAGTTTAAAATTTTGAAATAAATATCTTTGATGACAAAATATTAATTTGATATCATTTAACAGGTCTGATGGTAGTGCTAGGGCCCACTTGGATATTGAAATTCTTCCAAACTTTTCTTGTATTCTCTTCGGAAATCTATTATTATTCTATTACTAAAACCTTTTGGATTGAAGCTCATTTGTTGCATTTTAACTATTTCAATATGACGTATATATATATATTAAAATATTTCGATTGCTTTAGTGTTTTATTGAAAAAAAAAGTGTTATTCAATTATTGTAACTACAATTTATGTAAACATAAACATTTATCTGATTTTTCATACAAAAATCTCAAACTGGTTGTATAATAAGACTATGTAAATGTACTTCTTTATTGTACAAGAAAATTGTACAAGTAGAATTGAATTCAATAAAACAAACGAAGTTTTTCGCAAAGTAAAAGTTAGATCTAACAAAACCAATATTAGTATTATCGACTTCGAAGCGTGTTCTACGGAAAATAGTTGAAAGACGTTTTCGTACTGAATTAATTAAGAAATTTAGGTCATAAACTAATGAAAAATAAAACAAATGAGTGAAATATTATTTAGAAATGTATTTATGATTTTTTCGTTTTTTTTTTTTAACATTTCGACATCAAATAAAACTTATAAATATAATAGCCAAGTATGTTATTGATATCCATAAATATTTTCATAACACATAAATTTTTATTTCTATTTAAAACTAGCGGCTCACCCTCGCTTCGCTCAGGTTCGCCTCTAGACAAACAATAACTAATCTATCCCACGGAACCGTACATTTTTCCGGGATAAAAAGTAGCTTATTTATTATCCTGGTATATGAACTATATTATTGCAAAATTTCATTAAAATCTAATAAGTAGTTTTTATGTACTAAGTTACTATAATTTTTAACTATCCCACGAGAACTCTTTAATTTTTCCGGGATGAAAAGAATCTAAGATATTGACCGAGGATATAAGGTATAACCATACAAAATTTCATTTTAATCGGTCCAACAGTTTCAGAGATTAACCCGTACAAACAAACAGAGAAACAAAAAAAAAATGAAAAAAATCTGGATTTGTTCTATTTCTCTTCTTACATCCCACTGACTCGGTTTTTAGCATTTTTTTTATGTACAGACATTCGACCTCTACAGTTTTATTATACGTATAGATATAAAATATTCGCACAACTAAAAAAATATTACATAATGATAGGTAATATTAAAATTAATAATTTCATCGTCGTTATCTGCATAAGCATAATAAACAATTTAAATTAAACAGTGTACTTGTAATGCTTGTGTACCGTAAAACAATACGTTTTGATCAACCATTTATGGTAAGTAGAACAGAGTCGAGCCCTTATCTTTCCACGGGTTTTCTTATTATGGAAAGCATGTACAAAGTTAACTGCACTTGTAAACAGCAATTACTAGGTAGTCTACAATCTCGAGTTAAATGTTCGTGTTATATTGAATAAACTAAAACTAAAGCTAAATGTAAGCTTAAAAAACTAGAACTTAACAAAAAAGCGCAAAAGCGAATCTGATATCCTAAAGTAGCCTATTTTAAGAAAAATATACATATACGTATTTTTATACAAAAGCTTGAACCATACAATAATAGAATTATTAATATTATTAAATTTAACTAATATTTTTCAAATGTACTAACTTCTACAGTAAATAAGTGTAATAATAATTAGTATAAAAGTAATTTGGTGTTTTTTACTCAACGGTCGTAGATACAGGTGGTACATTTAAAACCATTCGTATTTTAAAGGTGCCAGGTTTTTATAAAAATAATGTTACTTAGAAAATTAAATTAAAGTATTAGTAATATATTCAAAAAACGCCATAAGAACGATATAAAAAGTCAAAGGTGCCGAACCCATAAAGGATGCGTTCTAGAATTTTTTATTCATATTAACCTAATTTGCTATTAAATTCTACCTTATTTATTTCTTAGTGCGAAGGGTACCTTTTATCAGATGAATTTTAACTTGTCATTCAAACACTTTAAATGTAAAACAGGGTAAGATATGCTTCCTTAGCCTTAAAAATAGTAGTTATCTATAACTACATATAATAAAATTCTGAGTCGAATCTGTACATTAAATATTTTTTGGAAAATCTTATTGAAATAGTCATTTTTACGATCGGCCAAATTTATAGTTTTTAGAAATTTTGTCTGTCTGTCTGTCTTTTTGTCTTTTTACTGCGAGAAAATACCTCATTTCTAAGAAATCTAAGTAATATTTAGAATTTTCAAGATAGTGTAATTTTTCCTATAACTTTGAATATTTAAAAAGTAAACCTTTTGACGTAATGCCGTCGTTATAAGTATCTAACTGACAGTGCATATAACGATTAAGTTCGCCGATTCGATTCTAACAATGGAATGATGTTTGTATTGAACCTTATATGCTACGCAATGTCACGATACTAGCGATAAGATAGTGAAATAATAAACACGTTTTCACTTTATTCTCTCTATGGGAAGTGGTCCCATGCAAAGAGGAAAGGAAAGCCACAAAAGAATGCTAATTTTATAAAAATGATATAGTAATTATAGATGTTACTCTGCTCTAAAATTGACGTATTTGCACATTAAAGACAATTTTGTAAATTAGCCTCATCACGCACATACTATTTGTTAGTTTTTACTTTCGCTATTTTGAAGCACTATCGGCCTAAATTATATGTATTTTTGAAATTTTACTGATGTACTTATACAATATGATATATGTACCTATTAATATACACTAACTAGCGGCTCACCCTCGCTCCGCTCGGGCTCATCCCTAGCTACGTTTTAACGTTTAGTATAGATTTCTCAGAGATGAGATATTTTCCCGCAGAAAAAGTATCCTATATGTTGACCCGGATAACCAGCTATCATTATACTAAATTTCTTCAAAATATATTCAGGGGTTGGAGGATTGGAGGTTGAAAAATACTTTACGACCTATTCTCATACCTACCAAATAAACAAAAAAAATCATTAAAATCAAGCAATTGTATATTTTTGTGTATACTGCACTTAGATACAATAAAAAAGTATAGGGTATTGAAGTACTACAAATGGAATGGACCATTAAAATATGTTTATATTTAATAACCTTTATTGGCAATACTATTAGGAACCTGGAACATATATAGGAAATATTTTAAAAATAATTTTTTTTTAATAAAACGTTTCAAACCAACGTATTATATTATGACAAGAACTAAAACACGTGTATTTTTCTGTGCAGTCGTTCCATAATGCGTGTCGCCACACAAACGTTATCGCAGTGCATCATATGAAGATTAAGGCTCTGGAAGCGAATGCAACGTCATGCCTCTGTTGGTATGGTAAAAGTCATAAGAATAAGTGATTTTTTTGCTTATATGGAAAAGAAAATATGTTTTTTGAACTAGAATATACAATAACAATATGTATTTTTCATAGATAATAACATACAAAAAACTTACAACCTTCTTTACTATTTTTGGGTTACTATATTTGAATAACTTTAAGCGATTTATATGTATAATAATCCATACTAATATTATAAATGTGAAAGTAACTTTGGCTGTCTGTCTTTTTTTACTTTTTTACGTCTAAAACGCTGAACCAATTTTAATGAATTTTGCCGTGGAAATAGAAGGGACCTTGGAGAAGGTAGGTGGTAGTCTATGTAGACTACTTTTAACGCGAAAATAAAACTAGAAGGGGGTGAAATGAAATTATGAGTCTATGTTTTTTCTGCCAGAGCCATAAAGATGAGTTATATATTCTGATATGTTATATTTATAGAAAATAAAGAGTGATATTTTATAAATAATTTCAAGAGAAGCGGGTATGGGAATATTATAAATATAAAAGACAAATTTTCATATTTTCATAATGGATCATTCAAAATTGTTTACTTGATAGAGTTTTTGACAAGCTGTAGCTAAATTTTTTACTATATTTTATAGCCTACAAATATTTCGTTTATTGCACCACGCTCCCGAGAAGCTCTATGCCTGAGGAAACAGAAAAAAATAAAAATAGGTAGTCTCCTTGCTGGCTTTATCAGAATAGATTACTTTTTCAAAACATCTTTTATGGTATACCACATATATGTATGTTTAATGATTCCAAACAATAAATATTAAATATCTTATAAAAAATATTATATAGATTAATAACTAATATTTTACTAAGACCTTATCCTTATTATAATGAAAATAATATTGTTACATAAAGAATGTATTATTAATAGTGATTCCTAGTTTCTATAAAATTTAAATACCTACACACCATATCAGATAATAACATTATTGATTTTAATAAATATATAAGTAAAAAATAAATGATTGTTTGTGTAAGCCCTGACATAGAATCTTTTCTGTTTGCTTTGTAAATTTTACACAAAAGTATTTTTATATGGAGGAAGTGTTTTTATTATCTATTTTGGTGTAACTCGCTACGAGATGGCGCTACAGCGCATTAACTTGTACATAAATGAGCTGATCGACATAAAAATTGATACATGTAAGTATTTAACTGGAGAAAATATTTTAAATAAAACTATCTTTTCGGATTTTTTCTTGGATTTATTTTGATTTTAGGCTGTCTGTAACGACTATATAATACCTTTGAGACATCTAACACCTTACTCTCCCGTGACGCCGGAAACCAAAAACCAAAATAAATCTGCAAAAAAATCCGAAAAGATAGTTTAATTTAAAATGTCAAATATTCGCGTAAATCTATTCTGTATTATGGAGAGAATATTTTCACGTTTTCCATATACAAATAAAACTATGAAAGGATTTCTTTTTTAACAACTACTTGTTTTAAAAAAAACCTATACAAATAAACAATAACAAATCTACTTTTATTTCTTTCCAATATTTACGCAATACAAATGTAAATAAAGCCTCAAGCTTTGCCTACCGCAGTCAAGGGTTACTGTCTGAAGTGGCGACTTAACCATCGTTATTTTTAATACCAATCACGTTTAGTCGGTCATTATTTGTTTAAAAACATTGTTCATTTTCATTTGTCTTCGCACGTTTGTTTTAGAACTTTACTCGTGCTATGTAAATATCTTTGTTTATTTAAAAGAATTATGTATATGTTTTGGCTAACGTTACATTTTGTTTAAATTGTTGAAAATAATTAATAAACGTTTACTGTTTCAATATATTATTAACTATTTCTCTCTAAAATTAGAAAGAAAAGAGTTTCATATAAAATTTTATACCAATAAACCAGAAACCAAACTCCCTTAAAACCTAAAGAAAAAAACCTTTCTTCGTGAACCTTACACAGACTTTCATATGACTAAATCTTAATACTTTTTATTAGTTATTGAGATACTTAGTCAGTGAATGAATTTTAATTCACTTTCACATATATAATAATATCATATCACAATATATACATATATACAATAATTGGAACCCACAGAACAATTAAAATACTAACAAAAAATATTAAAAAACAACACAATCAAAACAATTTCACTTATAACTTTTTGCCTATCACATGTGATAGCTCCATTATAGCAGTATTTTATCTCATTATGACGCGCTATGGGGGGCTATTCGGGTTTGTCTAGCGAAGAGGAACAAAGAACTAGTAAATCGCTAATAGACTCAAAATCAGAAAGTCATTACGTATTGTATCATCGCACCAGCTGGTGAGTGGTGTAGGATTCCTATTATAATTGCTTAATTAATTTCAAGTAAAAGGTTCTTCTTAATAGCTTTATAGAGAAAGAAATTTTTCTTTCGACTTTGCACGGATGTTATTAAAAGATATGCTAATATAATGTGTAAAAGATGTAAAATATAGAATAAAATTGACCGTCATGGCATATGCATACATGCATGCCATGGTAGTGGGTCTCGCAATATGGTTGTCCTTCGTGCTCGAAGAATGTACCGCCATGGAAAGATTCACAGTATTCCTGTAACATTAAATTTTATATTGAACATGTGTATTAAGCTTTTAATATTATGATTACAACTATTCTTAAATCTGACGTAATGTCGACCTATACTTATTTGCTTACCGTATGAAAAGTTTTTTGAAAAACTAATACAAGTTATCTCCAATGTTATTGGGAATCTTCTATATTTTTTTTCATATTTCATAATAAAATATAAATAGTTTGCCCCCTGACTTAATTAATAAAATAACTAATGTACGTTATGTAACACTTTAATCTATCTTTAAAGCTGGCAACCCCTAATTGTGGCCACTTTTACCCAGACAGAGATAGTTTATCAGGTATAGAAAAAAAAAAAGCTTTAATTTGATATATAAATAATGAATATACGCCATGAACGTATAAATGTAACAAAATATTACCTGCTTACACCTGGCTGCGAGGAGGTTGCGGCCAAGTGCGCAACGGCATCTCTCACTTTTCAAGTTCTCTACGCATATTTCTGTGAAGTGGTAGTGATTTATTTTAATAACAAGTGTATCGATTTTGTTCCAAAAAGTCAATTATTATTAATTTAATTAAAAATACTAGCGGGCACATTTTAATAGGCAACCCGGCCAAAATATTTGGACCCTTTTATTATTGCATATAAAAAAATGATTTAGATTAAATACTCGACGAACGTAGCAATCTTGCAGCCGGATCTTGATCCAATACATCTGTACCTATGTTTGATAATAAATTTATAAAATAATATTTCAGAATTAATTTTAGAGTTATCCCGCAGTTCCACCTGCGTTAGTGTGTTTAAACAACCAAGAAATAACTTTCTATATATCGTAATATTTTGTAAGGCGAAACAATTTTTCAAAAAAAAAAGATCAGATCATAAATTTACCCTATTTAAAAGATGAAATTAAAAAAAAAGTGGTATATGAACGTGTTTGTTTATTTTTTATTCTGAAGCTAAATACCACTTTCTGTGCATTTCATATTAAAGGTGACAGAGTTTCATATAAACCTTCGTCCCCTATTTTACCCCCTTAAGGGATGAATTTCGAAAAATCTTTTCTTACATGATGCCTACAATATAAAATCAACATTCTCTCCAAATTTTAAATCTATATCATCAGCGGTTTGGACTGGGCGTTGATGAGTTAGTCAGTGAGACTATCTTGAGGTACGTTGGTTAAAAATATTTCATTGTTAAGTTAGCACCGAACAAACAATCGTAATATGGATTGAAAAAGATCAGTTAAATCCACATACCACATTCCCACATTAGTGCTGCGTAACCTATTCCTTTTTTGTAAGAGCTAAAGCTTAATACAAATACATGAGACATATTTTTGTTAGTTTGTTGTCACATTTTACATA
This sequence comes from Fabriciana adippe, assembly GCA_905404265.1. Taxonomy (NCBI): domain Eukaryota; kingdom Metazoa; phylum Arthropoda; class Insecta; order Lepidoptera; family Nymphalidae; genus Fabriciana; species Fabriciana adippe. Next base: position 5,160,533 of record FR989993.1, read on the forward strand.
GTTTGCATTATGTTATATCGAATTTACATGCATTTTTTCAAAATGTTTATGTTACATATTATACATACATAATTCACAGCTATACTCTAATTTATTACAAGGTAAGCGAAGAGAATGATCTCATATTCGATTAGCATTTAATTCTGTAATTTTCATACATTTTCAATTCAATTGCCTTGTTAAAGTCTTCAAGGGGTGGTTAAGCAGAGATTATTACGCCAATGTCGCGTAAAATGAAGAATTCATCTATACATATAATAAAATAGTAACTAAGCCGAATCTGTAGATTAAATATTTTTTTGAAAATCTTATTGAAATAGACATTATTATCGATACAGAGGCTGAATCAATAAAAGAGTTTTTAGAATTTTTGTCTGTCTGTCTGTTACCGCATCACGGGAAAATCACTGGAGGGATTTTGATAAAATTTGATATGATGATAGCTGGTTATCCGGGTCAACATATAGGATACCTTTTACTGCGGAAAAATATCTCATCTCTGAGAAATCTATACTAAACGCAAGTAGAGACAAACCCGTGCACAGCGAGGGTGAGTCGCTAGTACATTATATAATTATATATCCAGCAGATTAAAGTTTCTAAAATTATTTAGTAGTTAATCTATTATCTATGTAAGGACTCGTTTCAAACCAAAATTATACCCGCAACTTTGTTTCAGCTTATCTAAAGCCGTGGTCTATAATGACGGCCACAGGCTGTGTCCAGCATGACGCTGTACGATAACAAATACTGAATATGGAAACGAATTCATTATTTTCTCAATAATATTTGTAATAAGGGATCATTCTTTCTTTCGGAGATTAAGTGTTAGATTTGTTTATTTATCAACATTTTAACTATTTTTGATAAAATATTCAGAAAAAGTATTTTTTTTTTTGAAAACACGGAAAAACTTTCACTCGACTACTTGTCCAGCTTAAACTAATTAAATACTATAATATCATATATTTATAACCATTATCTTAAATAAAACTCACAAACAATCGAAACGTCGGGAACCATAAATCAAAATAAATCCGCGAAATAATCCGAAAAGATTGTTTTATTTAAAATGTAAAAAAAATCGCGTAAATCTAAGAAAGTACCATTATCTTAAGTATAGCAGACTATCATTAAAATAAATAAGAAATAACTGAAGTTTCACAAATTATTCACATCTCAATATTTCTGCAAAACAAATCAATGAAGTTATTCACTTTGTATAATAAAATTATTATCAACTCGTAAATAATTTTAAGAATTATTCAATCTATTCAAATAACAATTTAAGTAAGTGCAAATCTATGTAGAGCGATAATTCGAGTCAATACATTTGCGCTATTTGTATATTTTAGAACAATAGTTCTTCAGATTTAAGTCTTAGACTCCATATTTCATTCACAAGCTTGCACAAAATCTCTATCAAAGAAAGCGGCTTACCTGATTTGAGGCAATTTCGCCGTCCACTGGCTACAGTAAAAGGAGCTAAGCTTATGAAAGTCTTTGTACGGCATCGTGTAATAGTGTTAGCGAGTATAACATAAGATACAATCATTTTGAACAACTGAATAAAATATATTTATTTGATTACTTTAAGAATAGTCCTCATAGGTCACAGGTTCAATTCTTATGTGGTGAATATTTATTTTCAGCATAAACTATGTTTTATCCTGGAGTGTTTAAGGTTAGTAAAGTTTGGGAGCCGTAGACTACATTTTTAGTCTGGGACATGATATACATATTATATATCAAAAGTAAAAAATTATATGAAATTGTGTAATACGTTTTTATGTATTTAATAGGTTACTAATGCTTTTATATATAATAAATATATTCTCCAAATCAATTTACTTTTTTTTATATTTTACATGTTTTATGTAATATTGATCTTGTTTCATCTAATCATGACTAAACTAGCTATATTTCTATGTAGAATAAATTATGAATATTATTAGTATAAATGTAGTATTTTTCTTGTAATTAAACCTAATTTTTATGAGACACCTAATCTATATCTATACTTAATATTATAAAGCTGAAGAGTTTGTTTGTTTGTTTGGTTGAACGTGCTAATCTCAGGAAATACTAATCCGATTTAAAAAATTCTTTTTGCATTAGATAGCCCGTTAACTGAGGAAGGCTATAGGCTATATGTCATCCCGAAAAATGTACGTTTCCGTGGGATAGATTTATTTTTGTCTAGGGACGAACTCGAAGCAAAGCGAGGGTGAGTCGCTAGTTAATTAATAAAAAAAGACTAAGTTCTGCAACAGAAACTTTCTCTTAAAATTTACTCATTATAGTATCATTTTTTTTATACTAAGAATATAATCTTACCGTACACTCACACTTACAGAGGATACTTTCACAAAAATTATCAAATTATTTATTTATGTTACTTTGATGTCGAAGTAATTCGTGTTAAATTAAGGGATAGTAAAAAATAGAAATGGCATCGACCGTCTTTAAAGAAATCCCTTTCAGCAGCTAACTCTGTAATGTATATATTAGGTACATTGTACATCTATCTAATTTTGACAAGTAAAATGACAAATCCATACATATAATAAAATTGTAACTAAGCCGAATCTGTACACTAAATATTTTTGGAAAATCTTATTGAAATAGATATTATTATCGATACAGAGGCCGAATCTATAGCTTTTACAATTTTCGTCTGTCTATCTGTCTGTTACCGCATCACGGAAAAACCACTGGAAGGATTTTGATGAAATTTGGTATGGTGATAGCTGGTTATTCGGATCAACATATAGGATACTTTTTACTGCGGAAAAATATCTCATCTCTGAGAAAACTATACTAAAAGTTAAAACGTATGTAGGGACGAACCCGAGCGGAGCGAGGGTGAGTCACTAGTATAAAGTACTTTGATATTTTAAATGAAAATAAATAATAAATTTTAAAGCAAATTACGCAAATGTACTTTACATTGGACTTTTACTCTGCGGCTAACTATTTTGTCCCTAATCGAGTCGATTTCAACTACGTAATGCGTCATTAAATGGATATTTGAGATCTCTTCGGCTTTGTATATTCTGATTTACAGCTATAAAAGTACCTTCAATAATAAATTATAATTATATTTGTTTTGACTATTTTAGCTAATAAATAGAAATTTCTAAATAATACGTGCATATGTATAGTTTTGAACTTATAGCATTTTTGATCTGATATTATTGAGTATGTGTATAAAATACTAAAATATTTATTATCCCATTATTAATATTATAAATGCAAAAGTTTTGATGAATTGATGTTTGTTACTCAATCACGCCAGAACGGCTGAACTGATATGAATGAAATTTGGCACAGAGATGTATTATAGTCTAGAATAGCACATAGGTTACTTTTTATCCCGGGAAAATGTACGGTTCCCGTGGGATAGATTTGTTTTTGGTTTTCTAGAGTTGAACCCGAGTGAAGCGAGGGTGTGCCGCTAGTACCTAATACATTAGCACATCGTTCCAAAAAAAAAACTATATGCAATACTTTATTTTACATGTCACCTACAAATCTTAGTAGTTCCACCCATATCTGCCATGTGTCTTAAACTCACGTGTTACGAACTCAAAGACAATTAAAGTTTTCTTTATTCCTTAAATTTATATGTGATAGGCGGGACAATACTAATAAATCTTTTAAAAATAACTTGTAATGTTTCTTTGAGAGAAATAATATTTGAAGTGAGCAATATAGAAACTAGAACAGTTAAAGTTAAAAATAGGTATGTTTAAAATAATGAAATTTTTCTTCTTTTAGAGTCATAAAATCTGCGTTGTTAGCTACATCCAGTGCAATCACGGCTACCGCTGAAGTATGCTGAAATAGAAGAAATAAATTAAAAGGTATACAAGTAGTACAATATAGAAGAAGAAGAAGAAGAATATAGAAGAAGTATATTCAAAGTAGATATATTATTTTCAGGCCCATTAATTATATAGATATCTATAGAGATATTTTATGGGCGTACAGGCATTTGCATAAACAATCAGATCGTTTTTTCGTTGCCATATAAGACAAAATCAAAAAATATATAAAATATAGGAAAATTTTAATATATTAGTGTTTTTATATTGTGTTCATGTATGTATGTATTCAGCCCTTTTTAACGTCCCACTGCTGGGCACGGGCCTCCCTATAACGCAAGGGGAATCAGGCCCTAGTCCACCACGCTGGCCAAGTGCGGATTGGCGGACTTCACATGTCTTTCAAAAACTTATTAAGTTTTCTCAGACATGCAGGTTTCCTCACGATGTTTTCCTTCACCGTAAGGCAAGTGGTAATCATGTTAGAAATGATTCGTAGATGAGAATATCAGAGGTGCGAGACCCGGGATTTGAACCCGCTTCACTCGGTTTCCCAAGCGAGCGCGTTACCACTGGGCTACCACTGCACTTTATATTATACATACATATATGGTATACCTAGTACAAATATAAAGCTATGTTGATAGCTGTTCTTGTCCTATAAATAGGTCCAATCGTTGAGACAATACAATCCAATCCCAAGAGAACAATGACTATATACAACTCTAAAAATGAGCCGGCCGTTTGTAAAGATCTTCAGATATCCCTTTACTGTATATATTATTATATTATAATTTGCTAACGATACTTCATAAGACGAAATTGATTATTTATCGTATTCTCCCTATTATTCTCTGTCTTGTAGTAGACTCATGAAGTTCAGTAAAAAAATGTAATAACTTAATGCTGAATAAAATATTTAGAATTTTGAATTTTTGAAATTTCTCTAAATAATTCAAAATACTTATACATATGTGTGTATGTTTGTAACTGCTTCATACTAAACAGATGGACGGATTTGGATTAAATTTAATACACATATAGACTATAGCCTGGAGAAACTTAGGCTATAGTATTATAAACGTAAAAAGCACGTGACTTATATATTATTACTAGCAACTTACCCTCGCTCTGCTCAGTTCGTCCTTAGTTACACTTTAAAGTTTAGTATACATTTCTCAGAGATGAGATATTTTCCCGCAGTAAAAAGTATCCCATATGTTGACCCGGATAACTAGCTATCATCATACCAAATTTCATCAAAATCTGTCCACTGGTTCTCTCGTGATGCAGTCACAGACAGACAGACAAAAATTCTAAAAACTATAGTTTCAGCCTCTCTATTGATAATAATGACTATTTCAATAAGATTTTCCAAAAAATATTTAATGACAGATTTGACTCAGAATTTTATTATATTATGTATAGATTACTAACGACTTACCCTCGCTTTGCCCTAAGCTTAAAACGTCGCCATCAAAAAAATATATTTTTTACGAAAAAAACCTTTGCAGGCGTATACAAAATAACCAGAGTTTCATTGCAATCGGATTAATAGTTTCGGAACACATAAAGGACAAACATACGAACATTCATTTTTATTTATATTTAGATAAGAGGTCACTTGTGTATTTTTAACCTTATATTTTTCGACTTCTCATCACTCTCACTTAGATTATTCTACTAAATCCAGAAGCAAATACGTAATTTCTAAACATTTGCATAATTGAAATATAAACATAATTACTAAATCGGTTCTGTTAAAGCCTTAGTGACACGAAAACCGTTACGAAGTTACCAACAAATGTCTATGTACATACGAGTATGTGAGCTGGAGTAATTAAAACACTACGGAGCGAGAAGCTCTATGATGACTCTATTCTCTTAATTAATGTATCTACTACTTACCTTAATTGCACTATACACTCCCAAAAGCCCGCATTCAGCTTTAAATTTATTATTCCCTTTAAGATAGTTTGATGTAAATATTAGTTTTATCGTATCAAGTTTATTTCATCAGTTAAAACTTATTCCGTAAGTGTAGTAAGGTTTCCGATCTATAGAAGTAAGTAATTCAATAATATAATATTTTGTATAAAGTCAATCGTTATGACTCATTAAACTAATTTGTTTAAGTAAAAAAATTAACCAAAAACAAAAAAAAAACAATCAATAAAAAATAGTTAAGTGCTATTTTATTTTTATCAACTCAAAAAGCAAATTGATTAAGATCCTCAACAAAAAAATAAGCTTTAATAGTAACGCTTAATCACTTTTAAAAAGCTCTATGAAAATACACGAATATAACAAAAATATCGTAAAAATTTCCGTTAAATATCTTCTTGTAATATTGGTAGCAATAAAATAGAAGAACGTATTACAGCACACATATTATGTATATAAGTACTAGCAAAACTAACAATAATAATGCTTACCTAGTCCTCATATTATACCCAACATTTCTTATTAGGGATAAGAAACCTAGCTTGCCTTGGCACCGTAATTATGGATCGACAGTTATACGTAACGACTTGTAATGAGCAAGTTCGCATAATATACAGTAAAAAGTTGATTATTGCATATAGAGCTAATTGTGTGTTATTGACCTATCTAGTTAAAAAAGTTCTTATATATTTTGTTTTTTGATTAAGTTTTAATATAAAGAATGTATAATAAATTAATAGTAAAAAACATTTTTAAAAACAAGTTTTTATTTAGATGCTCTAAAAAGAAAAAAATAATCAATTTAAAGTTTATTAACCTAACCTAACCTAACATTTTATTATTTTTATCATCTATCTTTATTTTTTATCATTTAATTTTTTTATTTATATTATTTTGTTTTTTATTACATTAAATAATTTTTATGACATAAAAACTTGTTGAGATTTACCTACTTTAAATATTGTATCCTTATTTATCTACACAGGTAAGTCTTGCGACAAGCTTTCGATTCTAAAATTATCATTCAATAACTTTTATTTAAAATTGTTTTTTTTTTCAGTAAATTTTCATATTAATATAGTCTGATATAATAATTATTATACATATAATAGAATATTCAGGTAATTACCTATTATATAATATTATATAATAGGTAATTACCTGAAATGATTAACTACCACGACATTAGTTACGGAAAAATAAACCGCAGATTTTCTAACGAGCTAAGCTTTTCTTGTGTTATATTTTATTATGTAAGAATGCGGTCTAGTTAGAATGGAAATTTTATTCCTGCATACAATATGAAAATTATTCAATGCAATATAGATAAAATTTTACAACTCCTAAAGTTTTCATTAGTGTATCTGCAAAGAACCAATTAAATAACTTTATTATAAATTAGCGACTCACCCTCGCATCGCTCGGGTTCGTCCCTAGCTTGATTCCCCATACAAAGTTTCATACCCATTATCAACCTCTTAAGGGATGATTTCTGGGATATAAAGTATCCTATATCCTTCTCAGGGTTCCAAACTATTTTCTTACCAAATTTCATCTAAATGGGTTTAGTAGATCCAGAGATTACCCTCTACAAAGTCACAACGTCACAAACTCACAAACCTTTACCTCTTTATGATATTAGTATAGATCGATAATATTGGGTAGAAAGGCACTTAATCGGTGGCGATCCAAACAAAGCAGGTTGATAATGGTTAAAATGAGGCTAAATTACGTTGAACATCAAAAAAATTACTAACTTTCAATAAAATTCCCTAATTCTACACTGTAAACTCTGTAAAGTATTAATTATTTTTTGTATTTCAACTCTAGATAACCAATCAAGTTTATCAGCTTACGATGAGTTATATCTGACATATTACTTCATAAAAAGATAACATGTACATAATTGATGAAAAAGTACTACAGGAATTACTCTCACTCACCTTCAACTTTTTCTAGTAATAAAATCATGAGATCTTCGTGGGGAAAACGTTGTGTACTTAATAGAAATGAACAGTAACCTTGTAATAATAAAAATGTACATGTCCTATCTATACAATGTACATATAATAAAATTCTAAGTGATTCGAATCTGTACGTTAAATATTTTTTTGGAAAATCGTGTTAAAATAATCATTATTATCGTTACAGAGGCCGAATCTACAGCTTTTAGAATTTTTGTCTGTCTGTCTGTCTATCTATCTGAGAACGTATCATGAAAAGATCCGGGCCACCAACATATAGGATACTTTTTACCGCGGGAAAATATCTCATCTCTGAGAAATCTATACTAACCTTTAAAACGTTCCTAGGAACGAACCCGAGCAGAGCGAGGGTGAGCCGCTAGTAAATAATAATTAAAGTAACATAAGGTAATAATAATAATATAAGGTAACGCCTAAGCGATTATTGGATTAGTAAAAAAATAATCTACGCACATACAGTAGTTCATTTAATTTCCATAACACTGCTTTTATATTAAGATTTCACAAGTAATAAATATGATAACAATAAATAAAATGAATGTAATAGCCACTAAAGGGCGTGTCTCTTGTTAGATTCAGATGCATACACTACGTGGGAGGAATATGTAGGCTCCTGAATATAGCACGATGGTAATAACAGGATATTCCCTTATTATTTTTTAAAATAAATTAAACAATAATATTTTTAAATATGTTATCATGTAACTTATGATTTAGGTTAAAACTGAAAAGAAAGAAAATTGTTTTAAATGAATTTTGATTTTATTCATATTTTAATTACTCATTCTATCTATGTTTTTCTGAAGAAGGTTCTCGTCTAGCAATGGACGATAGTAGGCTGAAAAAAAAAATATTCGAGTATACAAGAGGTAGGTATTGTGTTTGTCTATGTTTTTGCTACTTTTTTGTCCAAGTTCGATTTTATAAGTATTTTAGTATAATATAAACAAATCTATATTTTTATTTCGAATAACGGACAGTAACGTCCATTATTCCAAACATTGGATTAGTACGTTCTTGTACTTTGAACTTAAAATTGTGCCGAATCATCTCCTGGTCTAAGACCAGTTACGTTATTTGAAGACATAATGTTTGTCCAATTGAGACCAAAATAGTTTAGAATAAAACTTTTTAGTTTTTAAATTCACACGATCTTTTTGGATTTTAGGCAGGTTAATCACATAAGAACTATATATGTATATCTTGTAAATTAGAAAATCAAACTGTAAAAAATCGTTTTCGTTTAGAATACTTTACAGCAATCATGGTCATGGGAGTAAAACGTCGGAAACTAAAATTCGAAATAAATCCGCGAAAAAATCCGAAAAGATAGTTTTATTTAAAATGCCATAATAAAAATAATATGTCTGGTCAACCGTCTTGGCTCAATATATATGTGTCTAGTAATATTTACTTAGTGTTTGTAATGAGTACTAAGTAGTACACTATTTATCCTGGCACTGCCTCTTTGGTCCAGCTTATACAGCTGAAGATTATGATTTCTTATGTTCGATACTGTATCGAAACAAATATGCTTTTGAGTTTTGTCTGAGTCGAATCTGTACATAATTTTTTTTTTATGGAAAATCTTATTGAAATAGTCATTTTCGCTACACAGGCCGAATCTATAGTTTTTAAAATTTTTGTCTGTCTATCTGTCTGTTTGGGAAAGCATTACGTGGTGACCACTGGACAGATTTTGATGAAATTTGGTATGATAATAGCTGGTTATCCGGGTCAACATATAGGACACTTTTTACTGCGGAAATATATCTCATCTCTACATCTAGGGACAAATCCAACCTGAGCAACGATGAGTCCCTCATGAGAGATGAGTATATAATAAAATAAAATTACAAAAAAACAACGACAGAAAAACACTTTCAAAAAATACGTAGACCTTTTCTAGGAGTCATGTGTAATTTATGAAGAAATATTAAAATTCTCAACCCAAGTTCATTCATTCAAACACATTTAAAAAATATTAACGATATTAATTTATCTAAAACGTTTTAAAATATGCTAGAATCCGATCGCTGCATCTAGAGAAAGGCCGAATAAAATTCCAAAACAGACATAAAAAGATAAGCCCTTCTTAAACGGTTCTTATAATATTCTTATTATCGGATCTTCTGTGACTCGTCTTGTACAAGTTTTGAACCGACTACACTACTTTGTATTATTTACTGCATATTAAAAAGCTTTCCGTATTCACATAAATACAGTATTTGTCGTGGTTAATATTGCTTTTTCCAATTACCATTACATATAATTTTGATTAAACTATACGTACTGTAGGACCTACCAAGCTTTTGTAAAATATATACGTATTTTAATTAAAAGATCCCATATGATGAATATATTCTTTATTGCACATTAAAAATAAAAATTTAAAGTATTTAGAAAACATTAATGGCAAAGGTGGACTTATCTCTAAAAGAGATCTCTTCCAGTCAACCTAGGAGGTGAGAAAGATTGTCATTTAGCGGAGCAGAAAAGTGCAAGGTGATATGGAAATAAAGTAAAAGAAAAAAAAACACAGTATATATAAAAAAAGCATATTATATGTAATCTTAGTATAATAAATAATACAAACATACAAGTATATAAAATACATAGATAAGAATAATACTTATAATACATATATTTTACACCATACAATATACATACATACAATACATATAAATACTTATTAATATATAATGTTGATGACTACTAAGTAACTTCAGATAGAAAATGTTCTTTTAGGCGATATTTAAAAGATGCAATGGAGGGACTTTCTTGAATAAGTTTAGGGAGTTTGTTCCATAGTAGAGGAGCACGTACCGAAAACGAATTAAGTCCAAAGCCGGTATTACACTTTGGCACGTCGAGCATTGATGTGACGCAAGAACGTTTAGTGCGTGTGGAAGTGGGAAGTAAGGTAATTCGGGAACAAAGATACGGAGGGGCATTAGGATCGTGGAGGATATTAAAGAGGGTGGACAGGATGTGCATATCACGGCGAAGGCGAATTGGGAGCCACTTAAGTTGAGCGCGAAACTCAGAGATGTGATCATGCTTTCGCAAGTTGTAGATGAAGCGTATGGCTAAATTTTGGAGGCGCTCCAGTTTATTAAGAAGCTCCTCAGTCACATCCAAGTAACAAACATCAGCATAGTCGAGGATAGGTAAAAGAAGGGATTGCGCAAGCATAATTTTGGTTTTGAAAGGGAGAAAACTTTGGAGACGTTTGAGAGCGTGGAAAGTGTAATGAATTCGTTTGCTGACTTCGTTAACATGAGCTGTCCAGGACATATTGCAGTCCATGATCAGACCGAGGTTCCTTACCTTTTCACAGTAAGGAATTGAAACCCCTGAGTAAATAATTTTGGGTATTAAATTCCACTCAACTCTGCTTCTCAGCCGGCGGCTTCCAATGATAATGGCCTGCGATTTGACTGGATTAACAAGAAGGCCGAAGGACTTCGCCCATAGCTGAATAGCAGCAAGATCGCTATTTAGCGCCTGAATAGACTCATGTAACTCAGTCAGCTTAAAGTGTCGATATAGCTGTAAGTCGTCTGCATACAGATGGAAGGGAGAAAAAATTACACGTGATATATTATTAATAAAGATAGAAAATAGTAATGGTGATAGTACGCCGCCTTGAGGGACGCCAGCTGTAAGTTCAAGCCAATCTGATGAATTATCATTGCATTTCACGCACTGCTGGCGCCCGAAGAGGTAAGAGCGAAACCAGTCTATAACGGGAGGAGAAATGTTGACCGCGCGAAGTGTGCCAAGAAGTATGTCAAAATCTACAGAATTAAAGGCATTGCTGAAATCCAGCAAAACGATCGCAGTTAGCTTGGTATTGTCCATAGCACACCGAACATCTTCCGTTACATTTAGAAGTGCTCCAACAGTGCTATGGGATGGACGAAAACCTGATTGAAAAGGGCAAAGGAGTTTGTGGGAGGTCAGATATGCATAGAGTTGATTATGAACAATGGATTCAAGGACTTTGGATAGTGTGGGAAGAATGGATATTGGACGATATTGTGATAAACTAGTAGGATTTGAGGTTTTAGGTAATGGTAAGACAAGAGCTTGCTTCCATAATGCCGGAAAAACATTACACGAAAGTGAAAAGTTAATGATGTGAGTGATCACAGGTGCAATGTCTTCCAGCACAGGAAGAATCATGTCAAGGCTAAGGTTATCACTGCCTATGGCCTTAGTGGATATTGAGCGGACATACTTCTTAACATCATTATCCGAGACTGTATTAAAAGAGAATTGAGGGAGGTCTGGTGGGGTATAATTAGATAAAAGCGAAAGAGTTGCGGTTTTGGTTTGAGAATCTAAAGTTATAGGTGGACTAGTAAAATGATAATTCATAGCCTGGATATCCACAGGACCTTGACAGGTTTCCGTGGTTTTGCCTACCCCTAGTGACCATAAGAATCTCCAGACTTGCGCTTGGCAAAGATCCTGAATTGAGGAGTGAATAAAGCGACGTTTAGCGTCCCTACACATTCTGTTGCAGATGTTACGTAGTTTTTTGTAAGTGTTCAGATTTTCCAATGACGGGTGTTTTTTATTTTTAGTTTTAGCTCTATCGCGTTTAACCATAGTCCTCTTAATAATAGGTGTTAGCCATGGAGCAGGAGCGTGTTTCATTCGTACAGGTCTTACAGGTGCATGGATGTCGTATAACTTAATCAGCTCAGCAGTTAAAGATTCAACCATTATGTCAATATTGTTTGTTGCGAGTATAGATGACCAGTTAATTTTTTTCACATCCTCTCTCAAACGTTCAAGGTCCATATGCTTAAAATTACGCTTAAGAACAACTTTGCCTCTAACCTTTGGAGGGCGCACTTTATAAGCTAGAAATATTAGGTCGTGATGAGAAAAGGGGGCTGTCATTTGACCGTGTGAGATAGCAAGGTCAGGGTTAGAGACAAAAATTAAGTCAATAAGCGATGGCCTACAGTTTGGGAAATAGTGTGTAGGATTAGACAGAGGAAGAATTTGCATGTTAACAGAAGAGATTAAAGATTGTAACGATTGTGCTCTTACATCATTTTTGAGTAAGCATGTGTTGAGGTCGCCCATGCAGATGACATGGTCGTAGCTAGGAACAAGGCTCTCGAGAATACCTTCTAAAATGTTAAAATAATTAATCTTGTCGTTTGGACAGTAAATAGCACCAAGGAGCACTTTTTTGTGATTAATAATTATTTCTAAAAAGAGGTACTCAAGAGTTCCTGTTGATTCGCAGGTTGTTTTAGAGACAACACTACCAGGAATTTCACTGCGAAGGTAAATACCAACACCACCACCACTCCGGTCAGTGCGATCGGCACGAAACAGCTGAAAGCCTGGAAGAGAACAGCTGGTGGAGGGGATTGAAGGTTTTAACCATGTTTCAGAAACCATAATACAATCAACCGTGTTAGTACTAAAGGATGTGAGAAGATCGGAGTAGTGAGCCATTAAGCTCTGCGCGTTGATATGCACCATGGAGAGGAAGCTCGATTTTTTGTCAAAAACTTGTAATAATTTATTTCCAAGTGGTTCGGAATCAGATAGTGAGCTGTTGTAGCTGTTATCAAAACTTTCATAGTCATCGGAAGAACAAGTATAATAGTCATCATCTAGCATAATTATATAAAACGTGATATGTATATATATAATATTAAAATAAATATATTATGTAAAATAATATTATATATTTATAAAACAAGATTAGGTTAAAAGACAATACTATCCTCACGCATAAGTTGACTGCAAAACTTAAAAATATGTCTATAAATTTACGTACTTATAACGCACTAGACAGTTATAAAATAAACATTAAAACCTAAGAGCACGTTACCATAATAATTGTCAACAGAAAAATTATTATTTACATGTAACAACAAAACCTATCAATACAGACGGTGATAGAAAAAACAAAAAATATATATACCGTACATCGAAGAAAAATGAATGTAAACATAAGATAAGAGATTAAACATAATAAAGGCATACCGTGCATTGAAGTTACGTAGTACATGTTTATAATATAGATGGTAATGGAAGAAAAAAGTGAAATAAATGTGATATACAATAAAATATTTAACAGCGACTTTGTGTGTTAACTTAATATGTAATATAATTACTTGTTAGTGGACTCAGAAGAACTTTGTGGATATTGGGATATCAGTTGTTTCAACTCTGACGAAGAAGTGATTTTTACTCTGGTCTTGTCTGGGAGAAGAACGACAATTATCCCATCTGCAGACCAGCATTTCTTCATCCCGAAGTGATTGCGAGCCGTTGCAAAGACATCCTGACGAGCCTTAGTCAGAAACTCGGTTATTGTTACTTTAGTGCCCTTCAAAGTTGTTTTTGCCTTCCAAGCTCTGGAGCGAAGATGGATATTTGAAAATCGCACAAGAATAGGCCGGGCTGAGTCCCTCTTCACACCCAATCTATGACAGGACTCGAGAGAATCAGGCTTCATATCTGATATCTTCATATTATTAGATATTATGCCAATAATCTTCTTCTGCACATCTTCATCTTCATCTTCCTTTATCCCGTGGAAGAGGAGCACTTTCCTTCGGCACTGTGTTTCCAAGCGGTCTATACCAAGCACGACAAGTTCTACCTGGGACTTAAGTAAACTAAGGGATTTCCAGACAAAGGATTTGAAAGTTTGAAAGTCCGCAGCTAAAGCCTTCACTGTAGGATTGGAAGCCGTGGTTCCGGATAGCGGTAGGCTCTTTTCAAACTCGCCCATCCTGCTGCTAAACATTGAGGAGAGTTCTTCCATACTCTTTAGAAGTTGTTCAACTGGTGCGTCCATTGTTTGTAAAAAAAGTTTGTGATGATAGTGTGTGACGATCAACTTAAGCAGAGGTGAGTTAGTTTAAGCACATATATGATAAGAAAGCTATAATATTAATTAAATATAATGGATAACTTATAATCACGTCTATACACTTTTACGGCTACCCGCCAAAAAAAAAAGTATGATATGATTGGTGGTGAATGACATTTTATTAACATTTATTTAATATTTCGATTACATGTAAGCTCTTTAGTGATCCTTAATAAAAATCATATAGTTTCCGAATACTAGTTATAATCATTTTAATGATCTCATAATAATTTTTTGTTTCAATTGAAAAATTTAAAAGAGAATTGTATTATTGTAGAACCACAGAAAATGTGAAATAAATTATTTTTAATACAATATTCATATGATAAATCTTTATTAATATTATAAAGCAGAAGAGTTTGTTTGTTTGTCTGGTTGAACGCGCTAATCTCAAGAACTACTAATCTGATTTGAAAAATTCTTTTAGCATTAGATAGCCCGTCAACTGAGGAAGGCTATAGGCTATATATCATCCCGGAAAAATGTACGGTTCCCGTGGGATAGATTTGTTTTTGTCTAGGGAGGAACCCGAAGCAAAGCGAGGGTGAGTCGGTAGTCTACATAATAAATTCTAACAATGACTGATTGACAGACGATATACAGTCTAAATCGATAAGTCTAGCAGCATGAAATGTTACACAAGGGTGGGTTCTTTATAACGATGATAAAATACTAAGGTTACTACTGAGGGAGAACTTTTGAAAATTCATCCCCCTAAGGGTTTCATCTCTTAGAGATAAAGGTTTTTATGGAAGTTCTTTATTTTTAAAGTTGTAAATATGGGAATTGATGTGTAAACTTGATCTGTAATGCTGATGAGAATTCCTGTAGGGCTCAATACTAATAATTTTAAATAATAAAATGTTAATCATTGGCTTTAATTTTCAAAGCCTTAAACAATGAAATATTGGTAAAGAGATTAATCGAAACCACTAACTAAGCCGATCCTAAACTCTGCATACATTCGCATCAATTTTGTTAGCATTTCAATTTAATTTCCTTTACAAAATAAATAGTACTTATGTAAATTAACTGTTCATATTACCTAATACAGACCATAAAATTCCTTCGCGTTTTTAAACAAATTTAGTTCTTTAAATAATAACTATTATTAAATTTAAGGCAATTTACAGGTCATATTTTCAATATATTTTTTTTAAGGCAGTGGTATCCCAGTGGTAACACGCTCGCTTGGGAAACCGAGTGAAGCGGATTCAAATCCCGGGTCTCGCACCTCTGATGTTTTCATGTGCGAATCATTTCCAACATGATTACCACTTCTTCTTATGGTGAAGAATACCATCGTGTCTAAGAAAACCTAGCAAGTTTTCGAAAGACATGTGGAGTCCGCCAACCCACACTTGGCCAATGTGGTGGACTATGGCGTGATTCCCCTCGTATTGAAGGGAGGCCCGTGCCCAGCAGTGGGACGTTAAAAAAAGGGCTGAATACATTTTCAATTTTCATACACGTAGGTATTGTAAAAATCAAAAATACCATCTTATATAACAAAATAATGTCGTATAAAAATTTTTGTTTCATAAGTAATTCAAATAAAATTTATTACTGTTTATCTCAATAAATAACTAACTTAAATAGAGTCTTCCTCTAAGACGAGATCAAATTACTTCGCATATAAAAAATATCCATAACTGTCAAACAACCGAAAACCAAGAAGCCATAGAAATAAAGTATGCACAAACAAAAGATACGCGCTTTCATATGCGGTATGGTTCTGACCATTAAACATAACTAGAAAAAATGATCAGATAAGTGTTTGACAATAGAGCCATAATATAAAGACGTATCATTCCATGACAATAAATGTATAGAAGGGCGGTTCACTAAAATACAAAAAGGTCTATGAAGTTTTTCAAGTGGATCTTGTACAAAATCTATTCTGGTTCAGACAAGGGGAGTGATCAAAACACAAGAAAGTTTATAACTTATATTATTTATGATTTTACAAAAATTGCGCACAAAAAAGCAATAAATCAGGATAAAAATGGGCTTCTGTATAGATTACTTGAATTGGCTAGAAGGTAGATATACTAATACATTGTAATATATTGAATAAATTTGTGGAATGTATTTCAAAAGTTTAATATATTTCCATTTTAAAATAGATGTTTTTGATAGGTACCATGTGTGTATAACTAAATATAAAACTGTTTTTTCTATTTGCTATAGAAAGTACAATAAAACGTATAATTTACTCTATATTACAAACTTAATTAATTTAGATTGACGAAAGGACTCAAAATTGCTTAAACAATACATCAATAAAATCCAATACAATCTCAATTAACAAATAATACAATACCTTTCAAATTCACGAAGGATATTAACTAGACAAGTTGGCAAATGTATTCAAGGTTATTTATTAGTTAGGAGTAATCACAAAAAGTGTCAATGTGCAGATACAGTCGTACTCTTAACCCTTAATTACTCGCATTGAGAAAATCACACAACTGCTCGCACGGGGTCTCAGGTGACCCCAAATTGTAGGAATTATTTTTAATATATAATAAATAAATATGTAAATAAAACTATCTTATTATAAAAGTTCTTTATTTAAACTAATACATTTTTAAGGAATAACATAAATCAATATCTAATTATGCAAAAACTATCAAATTTAAAATAATCAGTAAATATGAACACTTTATACTTATAGTGAGATCAAAGTTAAAAATAATAATAATTTTACGAATTTTCTGAATCACTGTCACTACACTGTTGACAATATAACTTAAAGTGATCATTGCATACAGATTTGATGCATTTATTGCATTTTGTTGACATTTTTCGATCGCTTTTCCGCGGGCAGTCGTTGCAATGCCCATAACTTATTGTGGTTGGTGGCACGCGATATTCAAGGTGATGCACATACCATAAGACGTTTTTTTACAATTTTAGTAGTTGTATTGAAATTGATTCGTCGTTTCTGGCGATTCTGAACAACAAATTCGACAGCCAATTGCCTCAGGAAATGACACCTCACGTGAGTACGTAAATTGTCTGTATTTGCTCGATGCACATGGAGTGCGTTTATAACTGTGACATTTACCTATAAGACGAAAGAAAATGGCCATCGTTTTGAATGCCTCTCTATATTGTAAGTGCCACACATCTGATCATTGGCGTCCACTCTTGCTCTTGTCCTGCATTATCTGACGATTCGTTTGAATTTGAAAGAGAATCAATTATTTAGTTAATACTTTTGTGATCACTTTAGATTATCTCATCTGACTTCAACACATATCCTGACTCTGCAACATGTTCTTCATCTACCGCTAACCATTGCAAAATTTGCTTATCTCTTCCATTCATGACTGATCCTAGGATAAAATACAAATCACGCGATGACACAATTTTTGAATAACTTTGTTTTATAAAAGGATAAAAAAAAATATTGGTGACATAAATTTATACACTGGACCAGTAATAATACCAAAAGAAGTAATAATGCACAAAAAAATAAATAAAATGAGCAACTCACCTCTTTCAAAAAAGTTACGTAATTACTCGCATGGGGTCACCGCTCAGGAGAGCAGCGACTAGTCCTTGTGGTCTTTTCACTTGATCGCTATTCAAATGCAAACTTAGACACGATTTAGGAAGCTAGCGGAGGCGCGGGGAAATTCGGAACGCAATGAATACTTTTTTTTTGAACGCAAAATTGCTTTGACCCCATGCGAGTAATTAAGGGTTAATATTGTGACGGCATCCCGCTGAGGCATATTTGGCGATGCGGGTGTCTTATCAAGATGTGGTATCGATATCGCAGCTGACTTCATCAGTGACAATAAAAGAATCATTCTACATTATTACTGGTCAACAGTTGGCTTAATGTGTAAGTTTATTTTAGTTAACTAGCTTGCCCAATAGACGTATTCCCGTTACCAATTTTGTTGGCGATATTTGTGTTTTCGCTATTTTTTTTTTTTAATTTTTAGAAAATATATAGAGAACAATTGTGTTATTTTTGTAACACACAAACCCTTTCATATTAAAGATATAAATATTTTTTTTATTATATATTACAAAAACACAAAATCAAATAATTATTACATATGTATATATAATTAAAATACATCTACACTACTATTATATAGAGGAAAGATTTGTATTTTTGTATGTAACGAATAAACTCAGAAGCTACTGGATCGATTTAGATGAAATTTGTTAAGAAGATAGTTTGAGACCCTGGTAAGGACATAGGATAGTTTTATTCCGGAAATCATCCCTTAAGGGACTGAAATGGGGATGAAAATTTGTATGGGGAAACAACGTAGGAACGAACATGAGTGAAACGAGGGTGAGTCGCTAGTAATAAAATGAAAAAAAAAATCCTTACCAACCCAAGAACCATCCTTTAAATTTTAAATCTAAGAAATGCTTGATTTAACCTTTTCCCGCACTGCAGGCGACCCTCGGGACGTTTAATAATTAAAATTTACTCCGCACGTGAGATAAACTAAAACTAATAAACTGTTGGGCTTCAGCGAAAGGACGTGTAAGAATTTCTGTCTTCTCTTGATGCTGAGATAATACATTATTTATTGTAGTGAGCTCCATCACATATGATCTAGACAAATTAAACGCGTAACTTGATCGGGCAAGTGGCATGTTTATTTAAATAAAACAATCTTCTCAGAAAATATTATCTCAATCCTTATAATTAAATACTTAAATGTACTTTCTAATTAAGTGCTATTATTCATATTAAAGAGATTTCTTAGACGCTTGAGAGGTCGTTATAATTTTAGCATACCTATAAATTTTTCAATTCACCTTTGTAAAATATATAAAAAAATTATCGATTAGTATATTCACATGGCCCTTTAATTTAAAATATAATGCTTTGTGCATAAACTAAGATAAAAAACATTACTAACTGAAAACAAATAAATATTTATTCTGTATAAATAATTACTAAAAGTAAGTAATAGAAAGTAATAATAGTAAAAGTAATAGATAAAAGTAATTACTAGTAAACTTAGTAGTAATATTACACAATAAGTTAAAAAAAAATCGTCACAAACGATTTCCATCACTGATCAAATAGGGGCGGGCCTAGGTCTATGCTTTTGCTATTACCATCTAGACATGTTCTGCTTTGCTTCGCTTTGCTTTGCATGGTTGTATAGGCGCAGGCCCACCTCACTGCCTCCTTCAGAGGCGGTGGGGAGGCGTGGTCTTGGGAGTAGCGCAGGTCGCTGAGATCCCCAAGGCAAGTCTGGAGGACTATCCTTCACGAGGTTGCCGGCCCTGTTATAGGTCTAGTGCCTTAAGCAATAGACACAACAGAAACCTCCAGACGCCCCATTGCAGGGATGGCGAGGTCATGTCCTTGCGAGTCCATCATCTAAAATGCCAAGATGGTGGATAGCTAATGACCTCCCGCGTGTTTGTGCCGTGCGCGGGGACCCGTACCGGAGGATGAAGGAGTCCTGGAAGTTGAGTGGAGCAGTGGGCCGGCAACAGTTGCACGCTGCACACAACACACTTCTTTGGTCCGGATTTCTCCTCACACGGGAGGCTGTGGAGTAGCTAACCACAGTCAATCGGCTGCGATATCCCATAAGCGGGCTATCAAGCGAGAGTCGGGGTTTGGGGGGAGGGCAGTCGGCGCGGCACGGGGCTTAGGGCGAGCGCGTATCATAGTCTCGTGATACGTGCAACTCTGAGTTTCTTTGCTGCGTGCGGACTCGTCATTCTACCATACACTGGCTCTATACCGAAGGAGTAGCTCTGGCGATCATCTGCTGAGCAGATGACGTCCCCGACTTGAGGACTCCGTGGCGGGTGGAGAGCTCCAACGGTGAAGTACTTTTAATACCTCAATGGATAACGAGGCAACCAACCAAAACAACACCAACAAAACACAGGCTGCGTCAACAGATGCGCCACTTACACCAAAGTCAAGGGTTGCGTCCCGAGATACGCCAAGGCGGAAATCGCCGGAAGCGACATTTCCAGATGCCCCTAGACTCTCTAACATCAAAGATGCGCCTAAACAGGCAGCGTCCACAGACAAGACAAAGAGGAGAATGGTTAGAGATGCGCCAAACCGGGCTGCGTCTCAGACTGTCACCTCTGCGTCCACGTCTGGCCCAACCAAACCCAAAGGTGTGCTCACCACTGCACTCGGGACGACTTCTACCACGGGGAAGCCAAAGAAAGCTGCGCCCGAGGATGCGACGGTAACGTCTGCGACCGAGGGTGCGGCATCCGCGGCGACTCCGATAGAACCGACCCGGACTGCACCAATGAGCAACCCGGCAACAGCTAAACAAAAACAAACCACAACGATAGATCTGTCAGCTCTAAAAGACGCCATCCAGATGGAACCAGTTTTCACGGAGCACATGACGGCATCTAAAAAACGACGCCTGAAGAAGGCCCGAATTGCGGCGCGACGTGCAGCAGCAACCGACGCGGTGACGCACACTGAGGCTCCCAACCTCTGCCCCGCAGAGGCCACAGCATTAGCGCCTAAGATCGAGGCACCTCAAGCGAAACCGGGTCTCAAGCGCAGCATGAAGCCCAGAGGCCGGAAAAAACATAACACAACACAAACTAACGAGCAAAGAACCAAAGGCCAGAAGCGTACAAGGCCTGAAGACACAGTAACACCGACTGGGGAAAGCAAGAGGGTAAAACCTAGCAGAACCCGGACGACAGATGGAGTCTCGGCCAGTTACGCGGAAGCAGCGGCATCTTATTTAGCCAACGAACTCTGTGTGGCGGTCATGACCGAGCCCTTCTCGGACATGACGCCAGAGCAGGCTGAAGACATCCGCGCTACCATCGAGGGTAAGCTACGGGACGAACTCATGGCCGATCCTGAAGCCACCCTCCAGGCCGAACCGAACGACATCCGGTTCCGGGGTAGAGCCCACTTTGCTGATGGCGTCCTCAAAACATGGTGCGAGGATGCTTTCACGCTCAGTTGGCTAACCAGAACCGTGAGTAACATCACACTACCAGCAACAAACACCAAACTGGTTGTTCGGCCTCAATCGGCTATACCAAAGAAGGTGCCGTGCATGCTCCATGTCCCAGGACACACCGGGAACACGGAGACGCTACGGAAACTTCTTGCGAGGCAGAACCGCCACCTAAACATGAAAGCTTGGATTCTGACGCACGAAAAAAGCAAACAGGATCCTCCGGGAACCCAACTCTTCTTCCGTGTGCCAGAGTCAGACATTGAAACACTCAAGACACAAAACAGGCGTATTTATTACCTCATGGGGAACATTTACGTCCGCGTTCTGGACAAGGACAAGGACAAAGATGACCCCAATCCGGAAAATAAAACCGCCACAATTAACACCACGGCACCGGAACCAAGCTCTCCACAGACGACGCGTCCACCACCCTCAACGGAGGCCGCTGAGTCGATCAACGAGGAGACGGGGAAACCGGCCCCGATGGAAATAACACGGTCACCATCACCGATACCCAACACCACGGATGAGGAATGCTTTCCGGAAACGGGGGGGAGTGAACTCAGCGACGGCTGTCTGCGCTCCTCCCCCATCCCGGACTGCTAACTTCATCCAGGCAAACCTCCAGCACAGCCAAACTGCGACGGCATCTTTACGCAGGGTGCTGGAGCTAAACCCTAAGACCATAACCATGATCCAAGAGCCGTGGATCAGGAATGGCAGAATATGTGGTCTTGGCAACATCGGAGTGAAACTACTTTTAGATACCTCCGTAAGTAACCCAAGAACATGCATACTCATGCCGAAACATATACCAACCATACTAATAAACGAATTATGTTCAAGGGACGTAACAGCAGTTAAACTAGTAAGAACCGACCAGCAACTCAGAGACGTTGTCCTCGCCTCCGTCTACCTGCCGGGTGATGAGGAAGCGCCAACTCCAGAGCTCAACTCTTTGGTTGAGTACTGTGAGAGAGAGAAGCTGGAACTAATCATCGCGGCAGACTCCAACGCACATCATACTGTGTGGGGGAGTGCCGATACAAACGCACGAGGTGAGGATATACTTAACTTTATATTTAGCAATAACCTCACCATACTTAACAAAGGCACTGAACCAACATTCATAAACGCTCGTTCACAAACCGTGATAGATCTGACGATAGCAACGGCGGATACGTCCAACTACATCCACAACTGGCATGTGTCCAATGAACTATCCTGTTCGGACCACAGATGGATCCGTTTCACCATTGACATGAATCTACCCAAACCACTACCAAGAAGAATACCTCAAAGGACCGATCAATCTAAATTCGTTAGGCTGATCAGTGCTGAGATTGGAAAACGACTTACAACAACAAATTACCTAAATATAACCGACATAGACACCTACGTGGAAAGTCTTACGTCGCTACTACTGGAAAGCTATGAACAGTCCTGTCCCCTCACCATACCTAGATGGGGAGGGAAGCAACACTGGTGGTGTCCCGAGCTAGAGAGACACCGCCGGAAAGTCAGGAAACTGTTCAATAGGGCCAGAAACAGACGAACACAACTAGACTGGGATACCTATACGGCAGCCAGGAAACAATATAAAAAACTCATACGCCTTAGAAGGCAGGAGTGCTGGAGACACTTTTGCTCCAGCATAGAAAATAACAATCAGGCAATCAAAGTGAAATCGTGCCTCTCTAAAGAGACAGACCACTCAATTGGCTGCCTTAAAAAACCAGATAATACATACACAAAAACAGATGCGGAGACAAGCGAGCTGCTGTTAACAACTCACTTCCCCGGCTGTCAAATTGCTAACACGCAATTATGGCAGCCTAACGAGGAGAGAGCTACCAGCAGCCCAGACTGGAACGCAGCTAAAAACATAATTAACAAGGAGAAAATAATATGGGCAATAAACACCTTCCTCCCTTACAAAGCCGCTGGCCTAGATGGTATCTTTCCCGGGCTACTAAAGTGGAGCGTGGACATCGTAGCAGAATATCTGGTAACGCTGTTCCAGGCCTGCATAGCACACCGCTACATACCATTGAAATGGAGAGAAGTAAAAATAATATTTATTCCAAAACCAGGCAGAGAGGACTACACCCTGGCCAAATCCTTCAGACCCATTAGCCTCACCTCGTTCTTCCTAAAGACGTTGGAGAGACTGGGGGACAGAGAGATTAGAAGCCAAATATCCCTCCACCACCCACTACACCCTAACCAACACGCCTATAGTGCAGGCAAATCAACGGAATCGGCACTCCATAGCGTGGTATCTCGCATAGGGAGCTCGCTGAATCAGAAACAACCAACCCTAGGCGCCTTCATTGACATAGAAGGAGCCTTCGATAAAACGAATTTCACCAGTATAAGCAGAGCTCTGCAAAATAGTGGTGTAAATCCAACACTCATAGAATGGATAAGTAACATGTTAAAACAACGAGCTATACAGTTCACCGTAAATACCACGACACGTGGCATCGTAAGTAGAGGCTGCCCACAAGGCGGAGTTTTGTCTCCACTACTATGGAACCTTGTCGTGAACGAGCTCATAACAGAGCTCAATGACAACAGCCTATACACGATAGGTTACGCTGACGATATAGCTATCCTAATATCGGGAAATTTCGAAGGCATCCTATGTGACCGCATGAGGAAAGCTTTCAAAATTATGGAGAACTGGTGCTTGAAGCATGAACTCTCCGTTAATCCCACGAATACCGAGCTGATCATGTTCACCAACCGAAGAGCACCCGGACCATATAAACTTCCGAAACTCTTCAAAACTGAACTAAAACTCAAAGAAACAGTCAAATATCTTGGTGTAATCCTGGACAGCAAACTGTTATGGAATAAGCACCTCGATTATAAACTTAATAAATCAACCATTGCCTTCTATCAATGCAAAAAGATGTTAGGCAACAAATGGGGCCTCTCGCCGAAAATAACCATGTGGCTATACACTGCTGTAATAAGACCAATGCTAACCTACGGGGCCCTGGTGTGGTGGACCAGAACGGAACTCCGGACTGTAATCACCAAACTAGGACGCTTTCAAAGGCTGGCATTGTCCGCCACCAGTGGATGCATGAAAACTACCCCAACAGCAGCCATAGAGATAGCGCTCCAAACAACACCCCTAGACCTGTTCATACAGCAAGAGGCGACCATGGCTGCCATAAGACTGATGCACCTAGGCCTATGGGGGAAAAACAATAATAGCCCACACGCATCCATTTTGGATAGGGCAATAAAGCAAACACCGCTCATTGCTGCCCCGTGTGATAGAACATACAATAAACATATTTTCAACAAAAAATTCAACATAAATATGATCGAAGAGAGACTAGACCAATCAGCAGCCAATGAGCTACGTATCTACACTGATGGCTCCAAAACACAAAGTGGCTCTGGAGCTGGGATATTTTCTTTCGATCTTAATATAAACTTACACATACCATTAGGCATGCACAGTTCGATCTTCCAATGCGAATGTGTAGCCATAACGGAAGCCGCAAGAGCCGTGCACAGACGAGAGGTAAACAACTGTAATATAAAAATCCTCTCCGACAGCGCGGCCGTTCTGCAGGCGTTAGATAACAAGCAAACCAACAACAAATTAATAATGGAGTGTCACCATGCCCTTGATAGAATAGCATCGACCAATTGTGTCACTATTCAATGGATCAAGGGACACAGCGCTTCACTTGGAAACGATGCAGCTGATGAGCTTGCAAAAAGGGGATCGAAACTAGAAGTAATAGGCCCACATCCACTTCTACTCCTACCCTTTTCACAGGTTCGCACCTGGATCCGCCAAAGAACGCTGACACTTCAAAATAACAGATGGTCACAAACGGTAGACTGCAGGCAAGCTAGGTCAGCTCTGCCTGCAGTAAACCCACGTCTCACCAAACGACTATTAAGCTTAAACAGAACTCATCTCAAAATAATGATAGGGACGATAACGGGCCACTGTCCCTTAAATAAACACTTATACAACATCGGCGCAACGGACAGCCCTCTGTGCAGAGGGTGTTTCAGCGCTGACGAATCAGTCGCTCACGTAGTCCTGGAATGCGTAGCGGTAACTCTTCAACGCAATGAAATCCTCGGAACAATGAGGTCGCTCCGCGAAGCCTGTGAAGTTCCCAGGAAACTTCTGCGCTTCTGGACGGAGATAGGCTGGCTAAACTAGCCAGGATTCGCATGACGTACAACGGACCAAATGAGAGTCTAAGTGCGGAAAACGAGTCCAACATACAATACAATACAATACACTGATCAAATAAATATAATAATAACAATAAATATATTGCGATATTAACACACAGCACTATCTAGTTCCATGGTAAGCTACGAGGCTTGTATTATGGACACCAGACAATTGATACACATATATAACTTTTAAATAAATACATATTATAAATATAAACATCCATGACTTGAGTAAAATTGTCCAACTAAAAATACTGAGCCACGAGTTAGTCTCATAAACTCTCTAACCGCTAACACAGTACTGAATACAATTCGGTTATAAGAAAAAAGAACCAGGTGCCCAAACCCTTATTATTCTAGAGAGAGATTAATAAATCTTCAAACATAGAGTATATATCTGCGACCGATCTCGCGGTACCCGATGTTTAAGCCAGGACGTTATTGCAAGCCCATTCAAACGCCACATTTGAACCACACAGACCTTTTGTTGGAACAAAGGTGTCGCAAAGAAAAAGGGGCTATCGACAATCTACTTTATCTCGATAGCGATGCTTAAATTCGGTAGATCTAATTTCCTGCGTGGAGAGCGATTTTTTTGTTTGTGTAGAAATTTCTTGTATAAACGAATGTTTATTGCTTACTATTATTTTTTCTTTGTAACTATATACATATATTATATATTTATGCATGTTTGTGAAAGACGACAGCATCTTTTAGCAAATAAATATCTGTATTATATACGTAATCAATATATTTACTATAATCATAATATTAATAAAGGAATACATATATGTATAAAATACTGTGTATAAAGTACTGATATGTTATATTATTTTGTTTTTGATAAAGATTAGTTCTTGTAAAATACTCAACAGTAATCAAAAATATTACAAGCATTGTCCATATCCATACTAATATTATAAATGTCAAAGCTTGTGAGAATAGATGGATGTTTGTTACTCTTTCACGCCAGAACGGCTAAACGGATCTGGAAGAAAAGCACAAAGTTATAGTCTTGAATAGCATATAGGTTACTTTTTATCCCGGAAAAATATCCACAGTACCCATGGGATAGTTTTGGTTTTTCAAGCGAAGCGAGGGTGAATAGCTAGTTATTCATAATTTTTTTTTTTTATTTTTTATTTTTTAAAAGGAAAATTTTCAACAAGATTATCCATTTGTTTGTATTGAGAATATAGTACTTTAAAAACAAGCATCTTAAGAAAACCTGCATGATTAGAAAAACCTAATTCCTTTCATTATTTCGTCTGTGCAAAGTCAGCCATACTGCATGTAGCCAATATAGTGGACTATGGCCTTATACTCCTCAGATTAGGGGAAGCCCGAGCCCAGCAATTCGGACATTAAAATGGGTGAATTATTATTACTATTATATTTTCAAGTCTTCGTTAATGATTGAATTTACAATTTTACTCACATTAACCAATGACACCGTAACATTTTGGACAATAAGTTCATACATCTTCCACACATAAGTACATGTAATCCGTAAATGATTTAACATCCGTATTGATTGATGCTTGTCCTCTAAAATCCTATAGTAGTTTTTTGCTTTCCAAAAAATGTCAGTAAATACAATACTAACAATTGGGCCGATCAAATGGAATATTAAGTTCGGTTGTCATTTTAACGATGAGCTTTAACTTTACAAGATATAAATACAAGCAATTTTTATACTTATATCGACTTGCGTAGAGTTTAGAATCGGTAAATGGCATTTTTATCTAGGAAGTGAAGTAAAAAAACGTGATTATTGTCAGATGCGTTTATGGGTTATGATTTATGACCGATGACTCCCAACGGGGTCTGAGATAATCTGATTCAGGCTTCACTTGCATACACAATGCTACCTAAATTAGCTACAGGCACATTACTAGTAGGGCTACACCTTTTAATAAAATTATTTGAGAATTAACTCTTAACCAGTAAGAAATAAGATCAAATTTAATACATTTTCACTGTGTGAGGTATACACAAAAAAGCTCATCTTTGTCAATATTCGTTTGCACGTTTTACAAAGCTTTTGACAACAATAATTTTCAAAGATTAATGTTTATTTAATTAAGCGAACTACACGCAAGTACTTTACTATAAATCCTTTATTAAAAAATAATTATGGCAGTTAAAAATTTAAACTATTAATATTTATTAATCGAGATAAAACATTAAATCAAGTACGAAATAAATATGAAAGCAAAAACATAAATACATACGACATTTTCGTGGCTATAGCATCGATCTGTCACACAAGTCAGTCTCTGGAGGGTTTGAGTAATAAAATACTAAAAAACTTGGCCATTATCCGACCCTACTATTGTAGTAGTCCCAACACCCAGACTACAGATTACTTCTCGTTGAAGGGATAACATCTTAACGACGTGCCGCGTAGGGGTAGGTAGAAGCATTCTTCATATCGAGATTTTTGTTCGATAAGGTCAGGAGTCATCCATAAGCTTGAGTATACTTTAGACAACTTGTTAGGTCCAGTTTGAGTGTATCATTTTTAAATAATGAAGCATGAACTAAAATATTGTGTTATTTTTAAAATTGACTAGAAATTTTGAATGAAAGTATTAATTTAATTTTCCTATTATGATACCAAGGCAGTGGTAGCCCAGTGGTAACGCGCTCGCTTGGGAAACCGAGTGAAGCCGGTTCAAACCCCGAGTCTCGCACCTCTGATATTTTCATGAGCGAATTATATCTAACATGATTACCACTTGCTTTACGGTGAAGGAAAATATCGTGAGGAAACCTGCATGTCTGAGAAAACCTAGCAAGTTTTCGAAAGACATGTGCAGTCCGCCAATCCGCACTTGGCCAGTGTGGTGGACTATGGCCTGTTTTCCCTTGTGTTGAAGGGAGGCCAGTGCCCAGCAGTGGGATGTTAAAAAGGGCTGAATATATTATGATACTATGAAAAAATGTAAAATAATTAGGTATACTAAATACATCTTAAATATTATCTTGATACATCAATGGTCTCAGTAAATACAAAAGTGGTGTCTAACTTACCTATCTCATATTGCTACCGGTCCTAACAAACGCTTCATTAATTTGAACGCATCATTTCTTAAATGATCACTGGGATATTGTTATTTATCTTACATTTAATCGTCCGCACCAAATATACAGTCAGCAATAAAATGTTTAACAATTATATTATTACAATTATATTATATATTTTTTTCTCCAGAAATCTAAATAGAGTGAATACTCTAAAATTATTTAGAAAATATTAAAGTAATTTTACTTTATTTAAAACTCACTTAAATATACGCCATTTATTTGGCATGTTGTTATAACGATCGAAATTCATTTTGCAAATCGCGTTTTAGTCTAATCTAGTAAAATACTATATCAGACTGTCACCAATACTCTTGGTATTTTATTTTTTTGACGCTGGTAACCTTTCTCATAGATTATGTTAGCTGGAAACATAACTCTATCTCAGGTTTCCGAGCAGGCCACGATACCATCTAGATATTTACTTTTTATTTATCGACCTTTTCTAATGTAACGTCTCACCCATTCATCATACTGAACAGATACATAAACCTCTGATAGCACCTTATTGTTTGCGTTTTCATAATGGATTAATTATTGATAAAATACTCGTACGTGGGTGTTCTTAAATCGTGGAATGAAATCAACTTTGACATCCCGTTAAAATTAATTTGTATGTGAATGAGGATATTATAAAGTACTAGCGACTCGCCCTCGCTTCGCTCGGGTTCGTCCCTAGGTTGCTTCCCAAAACAAACTCTTTTTTATTTTTTTTGGTTTTAATTTTTTTTTCGTGGGACTCTATTTTTTTTCTAAAATAAAAGTAGCCAAGTTACTGCTTATTACAACAGCTATCTGCCAGTAAAAGTCCCGTCAAAATCGATCCAATCGTTTCAGAGATTAGCCAGAACAGACAGACAAAAATTGCATTTAGTAAAAAACGGTAATTTTAATATTACAAACAGACACTCCAATTTTATTTATTTGTATCGATATTTTATATATGTACCAACTAAAATTAATTCCAAATATTTTATTCCATTTTTTTTTAATAAAAATGTTAATTTTTTAATAGCTTTACGATTTTTTATTATGATCATCACAAAATCACTTTTGTATGATAAATTCGTATTACGTACATAGCTTTATAGGATATACTTACCTATTTCTTATAATTTTTTACGCAGGAAATTCTTAATTTCAAAAAAATATACTATTTTTTGACTGCGGCAAAATATATCGCCTCTGAGAAATCTAACTTTTAAACATATCTAGGGACGAACCCGAGCGGAGTGAAGGTGAATCGCTAGTATCGTATTTTGTATATTATAAATATAAAATGATGAGTTTAATTTTTTTTAAGATTTATTTTCTTCTTTTTAGCCCATTCAAATAAAGCTTTTTTTAACTTGCAATGTTTGTTAGTTTGTTATATTTACCTTAGGAGGTTTGCCTTTCTTCCTTCCTCTTATCCTACATTTTATATGTTGGTTGAGTTCCGATTATAGGCACTTTTTATGTTAATTATGACTTGATTCTCCATCTAACTTGTTTTAACAATTTTTTTTCCGACCTATATGCCGATAACCGATAATAAAGTATAACGTAGTAAAATGATTTTACTACAATTAACATTATTATCTATATAGGTGTTGTTTATGAAAAAAAAAAAAAAAAAAAAAAACAGAAATTTGTGGTAGGTACTTGCATTGTTGCCAATGGATGATAATATCGTATTGAATGAGCGCCTACATCAAGCGAAGCTATGTTGTCGCTTGTTCTACCTTATTTTCATAGTATGCGATTATTACTTAAAATTAACATGTTGAAAATTAAAAAAAATAATAGTTTTTTTTTCAGAACATTCTAAAACATTTACTAGCCCTTTGCCTAGAGGGTACAACTTAAGTTTACATAAAAATGAAAAGAAATTTAACAATATGCCTTAAGCACAACTTATTATATATATGTAAAATGCGTTTAGTATTTATTTAACAAAGAATGAATGTAAATTGCACTCGTATATACAACACTCTATCCAAACGACCTACTTTGTAGAATAGCAATTCATTAAACGCTATTCAAGTTGTCATAATGTCGCAATTACTTTATTTTTAATTATTACGGAGCAAATTTCAAAGAAATAAGTTAAAATGTTGAGTGTTAAACGGAGCTTTCTATAGAGAAAGCTTTGATGTTTGAATTTGCAAGAGTATGAACAATTTTATATTTATTTTTAGAAATCTATACGCTTTTCAAGAGTTACGTAAATACACGTAAAAGCCAGGAAATACTTGACCGATCGCTTTGCCTGATGAAATGGCTTCCTATATTGTCATGTGATGTTAAAAAGTTACTTTATTTTTATCATACATTTTATTTTCTTAGATTTACGCGAATATTTGACATTTTAAATAAAACTATCTTTTCGGATTATTTCGCGGATTTATTTTGATTTTTGGTTAATTTAACCAAAACCAATTAGGTTAACCAAAAATCAAAATAAATCCGCGAAATAATCCGAAAAGATAGTTTTATTTAAAATACATTTTATTATTATACAAATATAAAGATATAAATAAAATAAAATTTTATTAATACTATTTCTACGATTCTCATGTAGTATTAGTTATGTCGATAAAATACTCTTTTTATAGATATCTAAGCTATAATAGCTTAGCTAGTAGCGATATTTATGACAAAAGCTGACTCTATTTACGATTTCTGGTAAAAGCCAGAAGAAAGTCGTTAAATGTAAAAAAAACAAGCATTACTATTGATTGTTTTACATATTACAATCTGTATAGCAATCTGCTATCGTAATGTACTGGTATCAAGAAATTTGTATAAATTATCGTAAAAATGTTAAATATGGTGGAGATATATTTTAATCATAATCATCTAACACGTTTCCTTAGACAGGAAAGTCTATAGAGCCTATCATTTACTAGTATTAAAACAATACGATAGGCTGCTTTCACCATAGGGCTTTGTTTTAGCCCAACTAGAACAAACATTTCTATGTTCAATGCAAATATGAACAGCGTGTGTGTCATTCCAACCTGCGACCTATCAACACTGTCAAACATAAGCCAAACTATGTTACGAAAGTTATCTTTCAATGTTTTATTAAGGCTTTGGTGAGAAAATATATATTATTATGTAGTATATCTTCTTTATATATAATTCTTCTATACTTCTGTATATGTCACTGTCATACTCCTAAACGGCTGGACCAATTTCGATGACATTCTTTATGCGTGTTTGAGTGGGTTCTTGATGGCTTGCGCTGCAGTCGGATTCTAAATTTTTTTTGGCGGAAATTTTATTTTTGTTGCAGGTTCCAATCACATTAGGGTTCAATTATGAATTTAAACCGCATGGGGGCAAACTAAAAAAAAATCATCAAAATTAGTCCAGCCAATAAGAAAAAGCTCAGTGGCATACACACGCATAAAAGAATTTTATTTATAATGTTCGGATACGAAAACGTTTGTCAGATCAGTAGTAGTTTATATATTATTAGTAGTTTTCTTAATAGTAAAATGAAAGTTCTGGAAACGTCACTGCTTTCTAGTCTTATCTTCGCTTAGTTTGGATAAAATGTTTTAAATTAGTTTTATAACTCTACTCCGATTTCATAGTACGAACACGAACGTGGGAAGTTAGAAAATTTTCAATCCAATAAGAGTATAACAGTTAAAAATTCAGAAACAGTATAGCAAAACAATTTTTAAAATTGAAAAATTCGAAAGGTCGTCTATTTCTGTCACAAGTTGCAAGTTTCAACTCAGTAACGTACTTGTACCAACGCTTCGATTTTGCAACGTGTATTAAGTACTCTACCCTCTCACAAGAGAGGATGTTAATTAAGCCTTTAGAAGCATTAGTGAAAAGCATGGCCTTTGAATAGATTTACATAGCGTAGTCTTCGAGTGTTTAAAATTGATGAAGCTTATTTAAAATAGGATCTACAGTGATTTTGTGTATTAAGGTGTCATTTTGTTAATATTTGCCTTTAACTACCATTATAAATATTCATGATACTAGACGATTCCTTTAATTTTATACACCTAGAAGGATTTTTTATTGATGTTAAACATCTAATGCGGCGGGTTAAACTGTTAGCGTGGCGACGTGGCGACGCGTAATTCTTAATCTCTTTTCCCACTCGGCTCGGCCATTCGAGAGTAAGAACTCTCTCTCATCACGTTGAGCTAGCATTTAAATTTTAGTATAAAACTGAGATGCATTTTTTAAATAGATTTTTTTCTTTAAAAAAATCTGTTTTTTATTATGTAATATTTACTAAGTACCTTTAAAAACCATCTTGTCATGCATATTTTCTATACAAAATAGCTTCGATGTTTCGCATCTGTCAGATGTCCCGCGATGACTTTAATTGTTTTTTTATTATCCTGATTTTTGTATATAATTATTAGCTTAAAAAGTTATGAAAATATTATATTTTCAATTTTCAAGTTTTCAACTTCATATTTTCAAGTTTAATTATAAATCTGTATATTCTGATTGGACTAATTTAATAAAATTACTTTCAAAACTAAAGTCAACAAAAAAAGATATTAAAAATATGTATTTTGACTCCTCTTTTCGTAGAAATATTATTTATTTTATCTTTTTCTGTAATAAGAACTTTAATATATGTCCGTAACAGTTTAATTAAGTAGAATGAAAAATTTTAAAATAAACGCAATGTGTTGGAAGGGCACAGTACTTTTTTCTTTAAAATAATAAGTAGTCCCAGAAAAATCGAACATGCCGGATATATTTAAAAGTTGTAATTTAAAGACATTATAGCTATATTAAAATAATGTACGAGGCACCGTAAGACCTGCAAAAACTTAATGTTGCATAATATAGATTATTGCTGATTGTATGATATAAAACGAATTTCGTTAACAAAACTGCATGAAAATCTTTTGAATAAAATATTAGAGACTTGGAAAATATCATAAAATAATTATAAATAAAAATATTGTAATAAGTATAGAATATAAAGGATCTTCTTATGTGATGAAAACTTTGATAAAAACTTAAATCTAATATATTTAAACGAGCAATTCTTGTATATTTATATCTTTATATATTTATTCATACCGGCAATCTCGGAAACGGCTCTAACGATTTCGCTGAAATTTGGTATGGGGAGGCTTTCGGAGGCGAAAAATCGATCTATATTAGTCTCATGTCTGGGAAAATGCGTGTTTTCGAGTTTTCATGCGGTTTTCTTTTGCATTATTCAGGTGCAAGATTGTATTTGCAGGTGCAAGATTAACATTATATGGATCATATTGGATATTGGATATTGGATACAAAATTCTACTTTTTTTTTGTATTTATCCAAGTTTTTAGATTTTCTCTAGAATCTAAAAAATATGATATAACAAAAAAGAACACCGAACGAAGCTCGGTCGCCAGGTACTGTATGTTATATGTTCATACCGACATGTCATTGACCGTAAATAGAATCGTCATATATGTAAAGGCTAAATTAGGTAGAATGTACCAACCAAAGTTAAAATAATTATGATCTTAGAATGTCTTATTTGAAATACAGATAAATTGGTTTCACTTGTCCTAAACGTAAGTTGTTCATTAGCGTTTAAATAAATTCATTAATAAAGCTCGCGAGACAAGTCAACGAACGAACCTATAAATCAAATAGTAAGGGGGTGTCAGAGACAAAAGGACCATGGCGTAAAGCTATGGTTGAGAAACACATGGTTGTGTTGGATAAAAAATAAGAAGAAGTTTGTATACTAAAGCAATAAAATCATAAGTTATTAAGATTTTCTTTAAATCCTCAATAATTAACTGTCAAAATTGAAATAATAAAAACTAAACTATGAAAAGTTTTAATTTATGTCACAATTGATAGGAGTTCCACTATTTGGTAGAAAGTGAAATAAAATGTTTTTCACTATTTTACTTAACCTTCTGGCCTCATAATCAGCTCGATAGTATCCAATTATAATACAATCGTCCAGATTTCACATACATACATACTTACAGTTAAAATTATTCCCTAAAAACAGTGTCCACAAAAATCTTCCACTTTAATTGTAACAGTTTCTAATTAAATTAAAATTGACCAAACTCTTCTTCAGTGTGTATCAAAATTATTCTTCCTCAAAAGTAGTTCCCACAATGATCTTTCTTCACATTCGATGTGGCACGCACATTTATCTACAAGTCCCTATTGTGTTACTTTGTAAATGAAAGAAATTGGGAGCCTTTGTCTAAAAGACATCTAAATATAAATCTTACTTAAACCTTTATTAAGTTTTCATACAAGGAACTTTAAATGTAACAGATTTTTCTAAGATGTAAAGAAATAAGTAATTCTATTATTAGGTAGGTACTCTGTTACATATATAATATCATCATCAATTCTAGTATATTTATATATATATATATATATATATATATATATATATATATATATATATATATATATATATATATATATATATATATAATGTATTCATTCCTTCAGGATGTATGTATGTAACTTTTTCGCATAAAAACTACTAAGCGGATTTTAATATAACTTTATATTCATTTAGCTCATAATAATAGCTCATAAATGATGGCAGCACATGCTAAAATTCATAAATACATTATCTACAAAAATTAACTACGCGAGCGGAGTCGCGGTAAAACGCCAGTAAGTACATAAAATGTTAAGCCTATTTATTATAAATGACAGAACGTTACATTATCAATCTTGGAAAATCTTAAAATTTCCGCAAACTCCTTTCTCATGTGCACAAAAAACACCTTTAGCCCTAAACCGATTTTTATCCAAAGGTCGTTAAGGAAGGCAATGTAGCGACGAGACTTCCGACCGATTTATCTATGTTAACGCCTTACCATCTATCGCCTTAAAAATGACACCATGTTTTCTTACCGCGTTCAATACATGCCGGGTTTACATATTTTTCAATCTACTCTGCGATCGAAAGAGTTGGCTTATAAATAATACTTTGTTGAGATTTGCTTAGACTCGCTTCGTAACGTCTTCGTGAAAATTGATAGTGAAATATTGATCAGTGCTCGTGTTCTTTTATATTTTATACAATCTTATTAGTTTCTGGAATAAATTTTCTTCATTTTGTATTCATATTCAGCCCTTTTTAATGTCTCACTGCTGGGCACGGATCTCCCTTTAATGCGCCATCATATTGGGATCAGGCCATAGTCCACCACGCTGGCCAAGTATGGGGTGGACTTCACATGTCTTTTAAAAACTTGCTAGGTTCTCACAGACATGCAGGTTTCCTCACGATGGTTACCTTCACCGTAAGATGAGTGATAATCAGGTTGGAAATGATTCGTACATGAAAACTTGATGACTCGTTTGTAATAACCCTACTTGCTGTGCCAGCAGTCGCAGTTCGAGTCCCGGTGGGAGCATTCATTTGTGTGATGAACTGAATGTTTGTAGTCCAGTCATGGGTGTTTATATTTATAATATGTATGTATTTAAAGTTATATATGTGTAGTGTATCAACTATCTGGTATCCATAACACAAGCCTCGTAGCTTACCATGGAACTAGATGGTGCTGCGTGTTAATGTCCCAACATATTAAAAAAAAATGAGAGGTGCGAGACCCGGGATTTGAATCCGATTTATCGTACCTCGTAGTATAGTAGGCTACCAATGCCTAAAACCTACTTGCCTAATATAAAAAAAAATCTTTGGTTTTTAACATAATATAAATTTATTCTATAATTTAATATTTACTATTTTTGTCCAAATGGTAAAC
Organism: Fabriciana adippe; assembly: GCA_905404265.1. Lineage (NCBI taxonomy): Eukaryota > Metazoa > Arthropoda > Insecta > Lepidoptera > Nymphalidae > Fabriciana > Fabriciana adippe. The sequence continues at coordinate 5,197,206 of FR989993.1, forward strand.
GATTTACTTCTATGTTAGTGTAGGTATATTTGTAGTTGAATTTTCAATTTAATTTAAGATCATCGCTTGGATTATTATTTATCAAGTTTAATCCTTACCAACACAATCAATCAGCACATATTCTTCAAAATGATATAAAATGTAGTTATTTTATTTTCAAATAAAACATTTACCGTTAAATAGTTATATGTTCTATCCCTAGTGTAGAGGGTCTTTAAGAAAACGTTTACACTTTAAGGAGTGTAAAGTGGAAACCTGCTTGAGAATGTTTTCATTCGAAGAAAGACTGAGCTAGGCGCTTAGGGATTAACACAAATGGTCCCTCTATAACGGTGTAGTTGAAAAGAGTCGTTTTAACGTGCAAAATTACTTTGTACTAATGTTCCAAAGTATTTAGAACAGATATCAAAAGGATTTAATACATAAACTTTAGCACTAAACTGGTGTTTCAAAGGGCTTTAAGAAAATAGCTATTAAACCGCTTTCATTTAAAGTACGTAAGTAAAACTATGCTGCTAGCCAACAATTATCATGATTTTCATTGGTAAATTAATTAATGCTATAATAAACGTTAGATATATTACGCTCATAGTAACTATTATTGGAAATTTAGTCATGGACTATATATCTAATACCTTTAAACGAACATCTTGTATATTTATTTATTTATTTTTATATACCGCTGATCTCGGAAACGGTTCTAACGATTTCGCTGAAATTTGGTATGTGGAAGTTTTCAGGAGCGAAAAATCGATCTAGGTTAATCTTATGTCTGGGAAAACGCGTGTTTTTGAGTTTTCATGCGGTTTTCTTTCGCATTATTCCACGCAAAATACGGTCGCTAATTTCACACGCTTCGGCATAAGCATCGTGGTCAAGCGGCGAAGACGCAAGATTGACATCACAGATATCCGGGTTCGAATCCCGGTCAGATACAAAGTATTTACTTTTGTTTTTGTTTTTTTTTATTTATTCAAGTTTTTTGTTTTTTTTTTTTTGTTTTTAAGCCAAATTAAAAAGAAAATTGTACTTTTGGTCAAAAACTAGATTATCATTTATAAAATACGATAACCAAAAAAGCACTCCGAGTGAAGCTCGGCCGCCCAGGTACTAATATGTATATGTCAGGTTTTTAAATTACATATATAATTAGCGGATAACTTTGATCTTATTGCATTTCTATTGCCATGATATCGTCAATCGTTTTTTTAACAGCCTTACCAGATTTTAAATAATAATTTGAGTACATTAGAAAAAATAACACTAAGAAAACATAAATGTGACTTTTTTTATAAACTTACGAATGATATTTAGCTCTTTTATTCTTTCTATTCTTTATTTACTGTATGCATACCTACTCTATAAACTTATTATGACGCTCCTTTGAGCATTCCATAATACTTAAGCTTCATTAAATCATATTTTATATATTTAGTAAATAAATAAATAAGTTTCCCTCTATCCCATTTAATCTATTCGAATTAAAACGAATGTTTATATTTATTGAAATTAAATGAATCTGTCAAGAACTAACTATTAAATTTAAAAATTCTGAACCAGACCGTTCTTATTGGACAATGGCGGTTTTATAATAAAGAGAGAGTAAGCATCAATAAAAACAATGCAAACAATTATATTTATACAATTCATTTATTTATAATAGTTTATTTCCTATACAATAAATATTGTATCCGCGTCAACCAAACCTTGTTTATCAAGTTTTATCTCGTCACGATTCAAACAAGACGTTTGTACAAAACAGTAACACTTCCATAATGGTGGGTGAGTCGACATTTCTCTTTGATATTTGTTATGATACACATTCAAAGCTAACTGACCCCAGCTATGAGCTTTTACTCAATGCCGTGATGATGAAAGTGAATTTCACGACTATCTTTGTATGATATCTGGATTTATTCCATACAAAGAGAATAATTTCAAATCTAGCTTTTGAAAGTGAAACGAAAGTCAGTGTTATATTTTCTATAAAGCCTTGATATAAACTGCAAATTGCAATTGTATGAATGGTCACGTCGCTTTGGCACGTGCGCAGAGAAAGTTCTTTTTAAAAGTTAACGCTTCAATTTTTGCATGCAGCGTTTTAATTAACATGTGATAGTTTAATCCAAATGTATTCAGCTCTGAACATGAACAAATGTGAAAATTCACAGATGTTTCGCAAACAAAATAAAGAGAGACGTATTTGTAACGTTTTTTTGATAAAATGTACATTGTACAGTTTGTTCGAGTAATCGAAATTAAAACCGTATCTTTCCCTTTGCTAAATACGACAGTAATTAACACATTTTACGTGTAAAACGTGTAATTGCGTAGTTTATTATATAGATGGTGCTGTAATAAGCTACTTTTATGTTGTTCAATTAAAAATAAATACTTTATGAAGAAGCATGAACCTCTTTGTGCTTTAAGTTCAGGAAACTAAAAGCGAGTAGACTTTATAATATACGTACTTTCGAAACCAAAGAAATACATTATCAAAGATATTTTTTACAAAAAAACTGACACACAAAGAAAAAATAAGACGAAAGTGAAACGTGTGATACGTTATACCTAACCTTATACAAGTTTAATCGTAATGAGCTATAATAGTTCTCTAGTAATTAAGCTACGGCACTATAAAAGAAGTTGTCTGCGACTCCGCCCGTGTAGTTTATTTGTGTTTGACCAGAATACTCAATTGTATTTGTTTTTTATCTTTGCTCTAGCAGCAAAATTATAGGACTTTCATATAAGAATACTATCCTTTAGGTCCCCTTAAATCTTACCTGTTGCAAGATTCATTCTTAACTTACATAGCCTATACATATTAAAATAACTACTTGCCCGTTTCAGCTTAACAAGTCAAGTAGTTTAGTGTGTTTTTGGTCAGAGAGCGGTTTTCCTTTCTCTTCTATATAAGTAGATATAATACTTTCTTATATTTACGCGAATATTTGACATTTTAAATAAAACTTTATTTACAGATATTTTCGCGGATTTATTTAGATTTTTGGTTCTTGACGTTTCGAAAGCTTTACCCCAATTATGGTCACGGGAGAAAGTCTCTCCCAATGATACACTACTCCAATCATGGCGACGGGAGAAAGGATAGTTTTTTTCTACAAATAGATATATTTACCACCATGCCATATACAAGACATAAAGTATTTTTCCACTATTTATGTGTATGCAAGGTATGACAGGTCCTCGCCTCAGTGATTTATAATGCGAACTGGAAAGAGATCCCGCCATCCCGTTTAATATCTTTGATTTACGATAGAAACTACAGACATAAGTGCCAGTTCCCGCGATGATATGCCGCAGTTTACAATTCACTCCTTTTTTGTTGTAACAAGAATAATGACATAGTGTGGCCGTTTTAATGATTGCCGAGCCACGAATAGCTACGATTAATATACGGTGTTGTATCGAACTTGCTGTTATAGCCTTTATTTGTATGATTATTAGTGCGCCCGATCGACATATTTATAGTAGCCTCAGAGACAAATATATTTCGACCGTCATAGCCTAAGGCGCGGGTTTTACATCGATACGTAATTAATGGATGTCTTTGATATATTTTGTGTTAACCACGCAATTTTACTAACACCTTTTTGGTATATATATTTTAAAATTATGTATATCATATTATTATTTTATTCTAAGTGATTAAGTAATTAAATAACCGGTAACTGGTTGCCTTGAAAAATCAAGTGGTCTTGTATTTGTATTATTTTCACGTGCAAATCTCATTTTCAACTTGACTGCTATTTAGCAAGTGGTAGGTTCTTAAGATGATGGGAAGAAGATACATACGTTTGACAGAATCTTATTAGTTTTTGGAACACACGAGATGTCCGCCAGCCCGCACTTGGCAAGTGTGGTGGGTCATGGCCTTATACCCCTTGCAGTGACGAGAAGCCCATGCTACGTGCTACGACATGGCCCAGCTGTGGGACTTTTATAGATATTTCAAAAATATTTAGATATGTTATCATTATTATAGATTCATATTTTTCTAGTTACAAAAAATACGTAATGCGATACTAAAATTATCATAAACATTGTTACTTTATAATTTATATGTTACCTCAGAATAATATAACAATGAATGGTTTATTTAAACCAAAACTCCAACCACCTGAGCAGATTCTACTATGCACTACGAAATTTGTGAAAATATACTCCTAATTTATCCTCGCATCGTTCCGACGTACAAACCCATTCTTATTAGATTTTGTATGTCAAGCACTGATTCTACAAGATTTCTTCACATCTTGTGCAGTCACTGAGGCATTTTCAAAACAAATATTACTTATGTAGTACTCAATTATAAAGACGTGCACGCTCTGTTTGGAATCCTATTCAAGACAGACATAAGCACAAGAAAAACATTAGTTGTTATTAAATAATTTTATGGAGATGACAGTACACTTCAACATATCGCAAATTCGATTATATTACACTGAGATAAGGTGTAAATTTGAAAAATATTAATGTTTCAAATATCTGTATGAGTACTAATATTTACTTTTACTTATTATTAGGTTTTACTTGCGGCGTCATACAATATTTTCATTATAAAAATAGCAAGTAGTATGAACCTACAGACTAACTCGGTTTAACTGCCTCGGTGGTGTAGTGGCTAGCAAGTACGGCGGCACATCGAGAGGTCCTGGGTTCGAGTGCCGGGTCAGGCCAAGTTTAGTTATTGAGTCTTTCTGTTTAGTAAGTCTCAGTAACAGTCCGGAGTTGGAAAGTTGGCGGTGTTTCACCCCCGTGCCTCAGAGAGCATGTAAAATCGTCGGTCCTGCGCCTTAACTCTCACCGGTCTTGTCGAGTACTCGTCCCATCGGAGTATGAGAGTGACAGGAATAGAGAGTGCACTTGTGTTTGCGCGCATACTTGTGCACTATAATATCTCTTGCACAGTTGGCTAGTCGCAATGAGACTGGCCGCCGTGGCCGAAGTCGGTCGGGAGGACATTATTATTATTACCTACAAAGAGAAAGACAGGTAATTTAAAATGGATATGGTATTATGGAAATAACCATTATGACTACTTATTTATAATTTAATCAGTAGTTATATACTATGTATATCCATAAAATAACGAAATACATTCATTTTTATTAAAAAAAAAACTTGTGAATGCGCTTTTCTTAGCGGCGTTTGCAAAGAAAACGTCCAGTACGTCCTGTAGATATTTATTTCATTCATTTTTAAAAATAAAAAACAGTTTCCTTTGAGTAAATCTTGATGTATTTAATACTAGCGACTCACCCTCGCTTCGCTTCGGGTTCGTCCCTAGACAAAAACAAATCTATCCCACGGGAACCGTACATTTTCCCGGGATGATATATAGCCTATAGCCTTCCTCAGTTAACAGGTTATCTAATGCAACAAGAATTTTTCAAATTGGATTAGTAGTTCCTAAGATTTGCGTGTTCAACCAAACAAACAAATAATATTAGTATATAGATTTAAGATATTTTTTTTTTTTCTATGTGCCGTTCATTTCTTTCACCCAGTACGAACACTATACTCGAATCGAACTTCATCTTCGGAAAAATAATGCTAATCATACACTCGTTCAAAAGTACCAGGAATAATATTATATAGTTAAAATTTTAGAAATACCCTTTTCTATCTATTTAGCATTATGGCAAATTATTATATCAGCTGAGCATGAAATCTCACGTAAAGTTGTTACTCAGGACACAATGTAATGTTTACACAAGTCAACAAGCCGCAAAATGTTTAAGGATTATTGGTTAAGATAACGAAATGTGCACTGTAGGGTTCTGCATTTTATTAAAAAAATTATGTGTATGAAATTTAAAATAGATAAATAGTTTATATACATATATATATATATATATATATATATATATATATATATATACATATATATATATAATATGTATTATGTAATAAAAAAACAATATTTGGTTAATTTCAAAAGAGTTAACTTAAAAAAGCTGCTTTAATTACATTTGTAAAATTTATCTTTGAAATTCATCGAACTTTATCGTCAGATTAGATTAATGGTATTACGTTTTTTATTTTTTTATTTGATCTAAACAATGAAAAGGCAGTGGTAGCCCAGTGGTAACGCACTCGCTTGGGAAACCGAGTGAAGCGGGTTCAAAGCCCAGGTCTCGCACCTCTGATATTTATATTTTCATGTACGAATCTTTTCTAACATAATTATAACTTACCTCACGGTGAAGGAAAACATCGTGAGGAAACCTGCATGTCTGACAGAACCTAACAAGTTTTCGAAAGATTATAGCCTGATCCCCCTCGTATTGAAGGGAGGTCCGTGCCCAGCAGTGGGACGTTAAAAAGGACTGAATACAGATAATTTAAAAAAATGTATACCAGAACTACTGACTTCATTAAGAAGGAGGTATTCAAGAGAACACGTTTTTTTTTGGATATGTTAGTTTTAAAAATAATATACAAACATATGTCTTCACAGAATTTTCAGAAAAAAAATGTTAAGAAATTTCTTCAGATTTTGAACTTAATTTACTTTTAAGTAAAAACTTAGTTATGAAAATAAGTAATAATCATTTACAGGAAAGAAACTTTTCCAATACATAAAAACTGTGAAGGGAGCCCTAAAATTTTGCAACAAGTTTAGTATAGTTGCAAAGTTAAGAGTAACAACTAAAAAAACATTCTTGCAATAGTACATAAAATGTAAGACGTGATACGAAAAATCTCAGTGCCTTATTACTTAAGAAATAAATCTCAAAATAGACTGACATCTAATATATAAATTACATTTATAAGCTTGTGAATTTAGGTACCTAATCCTTTTTGTCAGAAACGTCTGTCAAAGTTGCCAATTGTTTACAGTTCTTTGCTGAATAAGGAGACCGTAAATGACATTCTTTTGTTGGATCCTTTGTACAAAATAAACATCGTAAATTCTCGTTTGTCATACTTTTGTTTAGACTAATGCCATACAAAATGAAGTGAAGTTCAACTAAAGATTTATTTATACAGAAAATATTTTGAGAACGCACACGGAAATTCTTTCAAAGGATTGAATTTGCAACAATGATTTTAATCTGATGAAAGGTTATGTACTTTTAGAATAATATGCCATTTATTCATTTTGAAAAAAACCCTTGTTAAACTTCTTCCAAATCTAGTAGGTACATATTATTTAACAACTAATAATACAACCTTTCGCTGCTCATCCTGTGATCTAATTGTAAGTCCTAAGTAATATCCTATTTATATATAAAGGAATAAGAAATATCTGTTTAGCCCATAAAACATCTCGGCTTTTATAATAACTATCAGTTATCCATCTTCGCTTTATACAGACTTGATAGTTTGATAATATCACATCTTTTTTTAATTAAGATATTATATAAATATAATGAATATCAGCGAAAACCTTATCAAAATCAGAACGTGCAAAAACAGACGTTGACAGCGACTTCGTTTTAAATATGCTCTGTTACAATATACTATGTATGCCCAAAGTAAGGGATATGTTGCAATTTTCCTCCAAACCATCTTTCGGTGTAATTTATGGCAAGCAATCAAAGGATAAGTAAACCTTTTTACACAAACACTTCTTTATACGCTTTTAGAGGCAATGTAAAAGTAGGCCACGGTTGATGTATCAATAAAACCTCTTTGGGGGTTGTAGAGAAATGAATGTGCTGATAGCGTAACAATTTCTCGTTTTTATTATGTCTACTTTGTTTTAATATACCTCTATTCTATTATACAAATAAAATAATGCTTTAATTTATACTAACATTATAAAGAGGTAAAGTTTGTGAGTTAGTGAGTTTATGATTTTGTGAAGTTGTAGGGGGTAATCTCTGGATCAACTGAACCGATTTAGATAAAATTTAGTAAGAAGATAGTATAAGACCCTAGAAAGGACGTAGGATACTTTTTATCCCAGAAATCATCCTTTAAGGGAGTGAAATTGAGGATGAAAGTTTGTATGGGGAATAAAGCCAGGGACGAACCCGAGCGAAGTGAACGTGAGTCGATAGTACCTATCGAATAAAATATGAAGCTAGTAGAAATATCTCAAGTGTATTCTAGTACTTTGTTTTACTAAAGTTGTATGTTGTGTTCAGCCCTTTTAACGTCCCACTGCTGGGCACGGGTCTCCTTTCAATACAAGAGGGATCAGGCTATAGTTAGCAATGTTACTAGCACAAAAAATATTTTAATATCCACATCGTTACTATGAGATATACTTATGCATTAGACTTATGTAATGATACTTAAGTCTATGTATTTGTCTTATATGCGATCACACTCCGTTCTTCGATTGGTTTTGTTGTCATTGGTACTTGTATGGCGCAAATGAATTACATCTATACTAATATTATAAAGCTGTAATATTATAAATAATATTATAAAGCTGAAGAGTTTGTTTGATTGTTTGTTTGTTTGTTTGGTTGAACGCGCTAATCTCAGGAACTACTGGATGGAATTGAAAAATTCTTTTTGTGTTGGATAGTCCATTTATCGAGGAAGGTTTTAGGCTATATATCATCCCGGAAAAATGTACGGTTCCCGTGGGATAGATTTGTTTTTGTCTAGAGACGAACCCGAAGCGAAGCGAGGGTGGGTCGCTAGTCTAACAATAATTTGATATTTATGATTTTGAATATGTTCGAAAAAACCAATATGTTTTATAGTTATATGTATATAAATCTATACTAATATTATAAAGCTGAAGAGTTTTTTGTTTGTTTGTTTGGTTGAACGCGTTTATCTCAGGAACTACTAATCCGATTTGAAAAATTATTTTTGCATTAGATAGCCCGTTAAATTAGGAAGGCTATAGGCTATATATCATCCCAGAATATGTACAATTCCCGTGGGATAGATTTGTTTTGTCTAGGGACGAACTCGAAGCGAAGCGAGGCGAGGGTGAGTCGCTAGTATAGTATAAATTACATAAGCTTATACTGTATACATATAAGTAACATGTGAAGATTAATGGCGAATCAAAAAACAACCATATAGATGGCGTTATTCATACATACATGTATATAAGTACCTACTAATCAATATACCCATTTCATATTTGGATTATTTTTCACGTAGGTACATATATAAAAGCGCAACGCTAAATTTATTATCGAAAAGGTATAATGACTAGTAAAACCCAGTAAGATCTCCTTATATAGAGCTAAACACTTGTATTATAAAACGATCTAATGTCAGTATAATCGTCTATTGTAGACTTAAAATACTGTTACTAGTGCCGAAACAAATTATGCTATTATTAAACATAATAAGGCATTAAAAATAGACTAAAAATAGCAACACTAAAAAAGCAATTAGGATCAACCCAAATAAACACGTAAGAAAAATGTACATTTCGATTGAGGCTCCAGGCGTTAGACGGTAGGAATAAGTAATGACTGTAATCCGCTTGTGGCGAGCCTTAAGCGAACAGAAGATTTTAGAGATTGAGTCAATTAAAGATATATTATACAATTATTTTAGAACTCTACAATACGATAGTTCAATCACTACATAGTATAAAATAAAGTCGATTTCCGCTGTCTGTCCCCATACTCGTACATGCTTAGATCTTTAAAATTACGCAACGGATTTTGATGCGGTTTTTTTAATAGATAGAGTAATTCAAGAGGAAGATTTATACTCGTATGTATAATACTTGCATAATATAGTAGAGAAACACTGATAATTTTAGAGGTTTCTAATGTGATGTCGTAAATAAACACATTTTTTTGCGCTTATATTGCAAACGCTGGCTGAACCCTACGAGATAGATCAAAATAATGTACAGTACTGTATAATTTAAAAAGGTCTACAAAAAAGTCCGCAGTGGCATATGTCTATCTCTTAAGGATAACATAGTATATTCATTATACTATATCCAATCTAGGGACGAACCCAAGCGATGCGAGGATGAGTGGCTAGTATTATATAATTTGCTAAATAACTTCAAGTACAGCTTGAAATTTAACACCGACAGACAAAATATACCTATTTGTAACTTCGACTTAAATAGAGGTGCACTGAAAATAGTCACCATTTACCTATATATAAAAAATGTATAAAAAAAAATTCAAACAATTCAATAACAGTATAAATATTTTATGAAGTACCACTTTTCAATAATAGTCTAACGCCTTTCCATAACAGTAACGGTACCAAAAGCTCTTACATATTACAGCAATCAGTATAACGACTACGATTTAGAGACGTACACAACATTTAGAAATAATCGTTTCATTCCCTCATCAATCCACCGCAGACACGTCCAAACATTATTGATTCCATTTATTATTTACACATTGTCTTGAAAGTGTCGATTGGCTTCTATAAATTATTTTAACATGTTCCCTTATATTTTAGGCAGTTTCAAAGCATTGAATATTCTAAGGTTAATTTACTTTGACATTTGATTTGATTTTTATGTTTATTTTATTCAAAAACCTAATAGCACTATAAATCAGTAGGTATATTAAAAACTAAAGTATGTTAAGGATATTAATGTTTTATATATAGTTATTATATTATTTATTATTTACTCTTACTTTGCTATATAAGATAAAGATAGAGAAAGACAGCAAGAGAGAAAGAGAGATAGTTAGTTGGATAGAGAGAGAAAGAGAGTGAATGTATGTACGATATATTACTATAATAAACGTAGAGTAGATAACCAATATTATAACACTGGGTTCACAATTGCTCTAAGGGGTTACAAGTGTCTACTACGTGGCAGTGAACGTGACTAAGGTCATAGTGACTATTTACGTATAGTATAATAAGAATTTGCTTACATTTTTACAAAGTACTCACAAACAGTAAGTAAAAAAATATTCATCAAAATACAAATAACTTTCATTAGAAATGATAAATAAATTGTGTAAAATAAAGAAAAATTAGTACAGCGAGAGAACATTAAGCAAATATAAATCTTGTATATAATACGCTTCCTTAAATCAAATCCGATGACACAAATAAATCCAGTTCCAATTACAAGTATATTATAAAATGGTATCCTACCAATAGAATCATACGCCTAAGGGCGTTCAGAAATTGAGATGTTTTAAATCAATTAAAATGGAAATTCATTCCAAGTAAAGTTAACATTGTGATTTTATATATAACTAACATTGCCCGCGGCTTCACCCGCATAGTTTATTTATATGTGATTGCTCTGTTTCTAACGGTCGTAGCTTAATTTTAGATAACTATAGCATTCCTCAATAAGTATTTTCTTTAAATCGGACTGATAGTTCCAGAGATTATCAGGCCCAAAGAAACTAATTTTTCGACTTTGTATATGAGGGAGGAATAATCATTTAAGTTTTGTTCTTGTAAAATAGATATTCTTATTTTTAACCGACTTCAAAGGAGGAGGTTCTCAATTCGATTGGATTTTTTTTTTACTTTTTAGTGCTTTTTATTTTTGAAGTCAGTTTTTATTTTTTCTTAATTTTTTTTTTATATATTTTTATATATGGAAGAACAATTGTCTTGATGCATGAAAGTAATATGTTTTGTATGTGGAGTTATTTAACTTTTATAAAATCGATTCATTTGAAATCAAAATTTTAACGGGTTTACGTTTTGCTGAATAATTAGGTAGAACAAATTTTTGTAATATTCCGCATCATAAAAATCTTTCAAGCTGACCTAATTTTTATAGCGAATCAAGTTTCAATTTCAAACACCCTGAGTCTTAATTAGCAAAAGAACCTCTAAGCTATAATCTTAGTGAAAAAGGAATATTTTTCTTCGTAATCCTGCATATTGAACATAATTTCCGTCGAAAAAACATATTCGCGCAAATTCAGAGCTTTTCATTGAAAGGATTCGAATAAATTTTTGTTTACTCTCCATTCGGCAATTTATAAACATTGGTAATATTTAGGCGGCTGGACGACTTCAAATTCAAAACACGCCAACGCATCAGGAACCCAATCACTTAGTAGGTCATATCAGCTCTCTCGGGCGAGTAAATTAACATATTTTTCCTTATCGAGCAATGTGGCCCGACCCGAGTTTATCAAAGATGTTTTAGTCGAGGATATACAAGGGTGGTACATTTTACATTTTGTCGTTCACAAACGCAGTTCCGCCCACATGTAACAAGATTGCGGTGTGTTTGTTAATAAATCTTAGAAGACAATAACGTGTCTTCATTTAGGCTCTGTCAAACCAATGTCTTGTATCTTTAAAAGGTTTTCTCGATAATCTATTGGAAAAAAAACCCATTCTCATCTACTTAAATTACACTCAATTCTTCATGCGATGAGTAATTTTAAATATTTTTGATCTAATTAATAGGTAGGCCATTAGGATATTTTCTTAAAGACATGTTAAACAAATTTAAAATTACTTAAGTGAATTTTTTAATTTTAATATTTCTATAAAATGGAATATTGTTTGACTAAACAATTTTACTTTGAATATAATATGTATGTATGCATACAATCAAATAACCTCCCTAAATTTCTGATTTATAAGCATGAAGTCAGTGTGGCAGTGGTAGCCCAGTGGTAACGCGTTCGCTTGGGAAACCGAGTGAAGCGGGTTCAAATCCCGGGTCTCGCACCTCTGATATTTTCATGTGAGAATCATTTCTAACATGATTACTACTTGCCTTACGGTGAAGGAAAATATCGTGAGGAAACCTGCATGTCTGAGAGAACCTAGCAACTTTTCGTAAGACATGTGAAATCCGCCAACCCGCACTTGGCCAGCGTGGCGGACTATGGCCTGATCCCCCTCGTATTGAAGGGAAGCCCGAACCCAGCAGTGGGACGTTTAAAAGGGCCGAATACAATATATACATACAAGTATGAAGTCACTAGATAAGCAAATTATCTTTGAACAATGTCTTCTTAATTTAATATACACGTAACTACTGTTTATATACATCGTTTTCATTAAAAATATTATAAATAAAGACGTTTTAGCTATATTTTAAATATTTTTACTATGAGCATTCATACATAAGCTATATGCATGTTAAGCTGCGTATAAATTAACGTGGTTTAGTACTTACACGGTGTAAACCGCTTGCGTTAGTAAATATTCTAAATAGCTTTGCTTTATACTCTTTACTTTATGGGCAATTTTCTGGACTTGCGAGGTGATTTTTAGCATCGCACGCTTGTCTCCATTAGAATATTACGATTATTTATGAGCCATACAATATTCCCATAAACATTACTCTTCATCGTAAATAAATTTCCGCCACTTTTATTACATAGATGATTGTAGTTAAACGTACATATTTGTACTTAATACGTTACATACTCATTACAAAGTTGAATCTACGATTAATAATATGTACCTACCTACTTCATTGTCATCTTTTTTTTTAATATTTCCTAAAGTAAAATAAGTTTATATAGATAGGTAAGCTGCTAAGTTACCTTTTTAAGTAATATTTATTAGGAAAAATTGATACAAAAGACTATTTTAGGATACATAAACGGCTAACGACGGGTTCAGACAAGGTAGTATAGAAAGATTACTAAATATTGTAGAATCATTATTATAATTATCACTATTTCTATATAATATAAAATAGATATAATAGTGTAATGAGCAAAATAAAATGATTGTTGAATAGGTAGCGCTTATTATTATAATTCAGATACGCCAATGCAATTATCGCGTTTTACACCCCACAAAATCTCATTGACTATGATTGCATCAATTGTCTCGAATGCGGGTGGTGACGGCTTGTTTATAACTTATACAATATTATGGAAATGTAATAAGCTAATTTATAAAGTTGTTATTTAGGGAGAAAAGGACATTAAGCTAACGCTGGAAGCGTTAGCACTTCAGTCTCATTTTTACATATTTAATATATGTATGTATGTATACATATAGAGATGACACGTTTGGCTTAGTGACCTTTTTGCTGCGCCAGCGGTCGCAGGTTCGAGTCCCGCTGGAGGCATTCATTTGTGTGATAAACATGAATGTTTGTACTCCAGTCATGGATGTTTATATTTAATCCCTCCCGGACAAATTCTAAGAAATCCGTGCGAATTTCCGAGAATTCAATTGTTATCTAGCACACCGGTGTGCTCGCGGTCCTCGAGGTGATAAAATATGTATATTTAAAGTTATATACGAGTATGTGTATTGTGTATCAACTATCCATAGCACAAACCTCGTAGGTTACCTTGGAACTAGATGATGCAATGTGTTAATATCCCAACATATTTTTTATTTAATTATTTAAATTTTAGTTCTAAAATTATATTGTACTATTAACAAGTGAATCCTTATAGCTAAGTAGTAGTTTTTGCTTGTGATCTCTATTCGTCGTTATGATCAATCTATACTCTTGACTTCATCGAAATTTGTTCAGCGGTTTAGCGTGAGAGGTAACGAATAAAAAAGTTACTTTCATGTTTATAATGTTAGAATAATTAGAAGAAGAACAATGTTCTAATTTAAAAAATATATAATATATTTATTCCTGTAGATATACATATCAGCTATAACTCATTTTGAAATAAGTTTCAAATACAATACTCAAAATAGACAATCTTAACCAATTCTAAGTACAGAAATATCCACTTAATAAAATAAGATAAAAAATCAATACAAAAAACCTACTTTGTAACACTTCGAAGTTAAAAAGTATAATTTTTGAAACAGTTAAAGAACAGTTGACAGAACAGATGGTAAATAATAAGACATGGGGTAACTAATTATATTTAAAAACTACGTACGTGCTTTTAAATTGCCTTTAACATTGTTCTTAGCACACAGGGTTTTGTAAATATTCAACTTTAAATAATTATATAGTATAATATTTATCTATAAGAATGTTTCACGAGAATTACTTGTCTCCCAATTAAAAAGCCAATTTCACAGGTAAAGTTGGTAATGTGACGGTATGAATAATCATGTAACAATAAGGACTACTAGATATGTATATTAAAAAAAAAAAAAGAAAAAGAAAAAAAAACAAAACAAAAAAAAATAAAAAATAAATTTGCATGTTAAGTTCATTAATTAATGCCAGTCAGTGTCGGACCACGTCCTTCAATGTATAGCCTTAAGTACCGCTAGTTCTAAGTATAAAAAAAAAAAAGTGTAATCGCCACTCATAAAAACAATGTTATAAAAAGAGCACGGGCAATTAAAGCCTGTGGATGTAATAAACTGAAAAAAAAAAAAGAATAATCATGTAAACTATCGTTATGATATTTAATATCGATAATCGCCTCATTTTGATATTGGTAGACACATTGTAAACCGAACATGAGTAAGTATACGTTTCTAATTCAACACACTCTAAATTGTTATAACGTACCTACCTAAATACACGAAAGTTATATGAACTATGAAAAATGTAATACGAGAATGTATTTATTCAAGCTTTCTCAGCTTCATCGTGAGACGATGGTAGACCAGTGGTAGCGGACTCGCTTGAAAACTCAAGTGTTGCAAGTTCAAATCCCGGGTATCGCATTTTTATTATATGTGAAAATCGTTTTCAACATGATTTTCACGCCTAACGGTGAACGAAAACATAGTCAGGAGACTTGTACGTTTGAGAGAACCTAAGTAGGTTTCGATAAACATGTGAAGTGTACTTCCCGCACTAGCTCAGTGTGGTGGACTATGCCCTGATCAAACTCGCAGTAAAGCCCGTGCCCAGCAGTGGGACGTTAAAAAGGGCTGAATGACGATGAGAAAAATTATAACTAAAAGTATATTATTCTAAATATTTTCCATTGTAAGCGGCCTTATTAGAAGATAATGTCCTTGTTTATCTTTTAAGACCAAATCCAAGATGAGACTTTAGTTCCTGTCTGGATATATGTACACATCAATAAACGATAATTAAGTGACAAATACAGCATGCAGTATTAGCGTACGATTTTTCGTATTATAATATTATCATGCGAGATACTCTACCCGTGTAAATGACCCTTAATTGATTATTAGACAGTTCTAAGCGACTTTCTTGCTATTTTCTGATTCTACCTAAAGTTTATATACTACAAAAAATATATTTTTAACTTTGGTTTATATAATAAAAAGCAGTTCCAGTGGGATTCCTATTAATAATATCGGAACTGAAGCATTAATTCCCATACTTCAAAAATTATAAACCAAAGTTTTATAGAAACTTTGTTCCCCTCTTTGACCTCTTTCGGGGATAAATTTTCAAAAAGCTTTACTTAATACTCATGAGTTTGTTATATAACAATTTCCTTAGTAAAGCTTGTTTCTAGATCCAGCAGTTTAAGCTGTGCGCTAATAAGTAAAATAAGTATGTTTAATAAATATGTAGATACGAAGAAGTGTGTACCTTAATATAATACTTTCTTAAATTTATGGCGAATATTTGATATTTTAAATAAAAGTACCTTCTCGGATTTTTTTGCAGATTTATTTTGATTTTTGATTCTCGACGTTTCGAATGCTTTACCGCAAACATGGACGCGGGAGAGACTGGGTATCAAAATAAATTCGCCAAAAAAATCCGAAAAGATATTTCTATTTTAACATTTAAAGTGGCTACCGGTTACATAAAATTCATAAGAACTTGATAAAATCCGCTTCGCCTGTAAATATAGGGCAAAAACACGTTCAAATATTCTGAGTCCTAATGGATTAATGCTAAAAAATACATCACCGGCTTATCAAATGACAGGGGTCGTCTTTCAAATGAAATGTTCTATTCTAATGCACGCACGGCTTTGGAATTTCACATCTCTTTCTTCTATTACGGATTGAAGAAAGATAAAAAACAATTTGAAGAAAAACATAATGTCAGGTTATACGAGGCAGAATTCGTGTCACCTCGCAGGTAGATCAATAAAGCAGCCTGTTTCATTAACTCCGTGTCAGACAGCACTTATAAAGACATTAAAAAGTCCAATTTGTAATCACGTAAATTCGAATAGATCCAATTTCTGGTTTAGGGCATCGATTTGTCCTAATGGACTTGTAATTATTGTTCTGTTGTTTAAAGTTGTCTTAATGTTCTAGATTTAATCATTTTTGTTTAATTATTACGTCTATTATATAATATTTTGCTATTCAAACGGAAATAAAGTGGATATAACATAAAAAAGCTTTTATAATAATTAATATTTATTTTCCTGAAATCTGTCACCAACTCTTATAAAAGATATGTTTTTAATCTTTTGCAAGAGTTACTGCTTCATACAAGTATCTTCGTAGAACGTAGCAATTAAGCACTATGGTCTTAACTTTCCAGTTTTTATATATACAATTGCATTTTTCTTCAAAAAGAAAATATTGACATCATATCCATTATTATTAAACAGCTATTTAATATAAACAAATAAATTATCAGTTTAAACTTAACTCGAGATTTAATTAAACAAAATATTCATCTTACGATAAGCCTTAACGCTTTAAGGGGCTATCACAAACGTCGATATTTATAACCAGATTAAAGATATCATACAATCCTATTCAGTACGCAGTATAACAAAACGTTATCAGTTACTTACGATGCACCATAGATACCGAGAACATAGTGCTCTGGATACGTCTAATGAGATGCTATAGAATAAAGCTAGCTAAGTAATGGGACCGAGAGCGAAGTACGATAAATATGATCAAACAAAACGTGCAATGGAGGAAGCAGTACATTGCATAGATAAACGACCGCCCCGCTCTCATAAATAGGGGAGCCCGTAGTTCTCAAGGCACGAAATTGACTCGAACGTTAGCGTGCTTATACAACGTTAGGTAGATAATTGGCAAGTTGTATCGCTGACTACACGATGACACTGAGCCTTGAAACGACGTCTTTGTTTTGAAACAATAAACATGCTCTGCTACTAGAGTCTTTGCGAAGTCAAAAGCCCGGATGCCTGGCATGCTCTGTGTGCCAGACATCGAGTAGTTGCGTCTATTAACAAATGCTATAGTTGATAACTTTACAACTAAGGTCAAACGGATGCCCATAGCCGTGCACTTGCTTTAATGCCGAGCTTTACATAGTTGTCATAATCTCAGTCACGATTTTGAATAAAAGTTGATACTTGTGGGTCATTCCCGGTAAGGTATTTTATCTTTAAGTTTACTGCTTAAGCGTGAGTATGTTACCAAAATAGTTGTAAATAGCATGCGATAGTAATATTTTTTTATGGAAAACGCCATTTTCTTTTTCTCCTGTTTCTTTCAAGTGCTCATGATTTTTTTTTTAATTTATTCAAGTTAAATTACTGTCAGTGACATAATTGACGGTTAAGCGTTTAGTAGTTTAAAAACGGTGTTTTTGAAACATTCGTGTTGTGTTCTCAGTAGTAGATATAAGCCCTTAAATTTATATCTACTTATACATATAATAAAATTCTAACTAAGTCGAATCTATACATTAAATATTTTTAAGAAAATCTTATTATAATAGTTATTATTATAGATACAAAGGCCGAATCTATAGTTTTTATAATTTTTGTCTGTTTGTCTGGGAACGCATCACGAGAAAATCACTGGACAGACTTCGATGAATTTGGTATAATGATAGCCGGTTATCCGGGTCAACGCATATGTTACTTTTTACTGCGGGAGAATATCTCATCTGTATATACTAAACGTTAAAATGTAACTAGAGACGAACCCGAGCGGAGCGAGGGTGAGTCGCTAGTTGTAATATAAAAACCTTGATAATTATGTTACATATAACTTTGCTTATAAATAGAAAAAAGCGAAACAAAGAAAAATGTATATAAATTTGTTATTCTTTACTTTTACTGAGAAAAAGGAAAAAATACAACGTAGATTCTTGTTTATATGACTACAATTTTTAATAGCGTGACACGTCTGAGTGAACATTCTAAGTTATTATTTACAACACAAGGATATAATGTAAGATCGTATTTTGTCTGAATAATATGCTCGTAATAAAATAGTTTAAGAGACCTTTATAAATTGAGAGCAAGTTAATATCGCTACAAGCGTGCTACGGTTGCTATTATCCAACTAACATTTAACATGCCGGAGCTCGGATTGGAAATTTAAGCCGGATTAAAGGCAACACCAAAGTTTAGTTAAACATAGAGAAAAATATTTAGCGCAAATAGAAATTACTTGAATTCTAGTGATTTAGGTTAGAAGTATCGCGATTAAAGATTGTATTTTAATACTATCGACTCACCTTTGCTCTGCTCGGGTTCGCCCCTAGTTACTTAAAAATGGGGGGTGGGGGTAGAAGAGTGAAAAATACTTTACGACCTATTCTCATACCTACCAAATATACAAAAAAAAATTAAAATCAGTTGAGCCGTTTCGAAGGAGTACAACCACAAACACCGTGACACGAGATATTTATATATTAGATTAACTGGCGTTTTATAGATAGATAAATACATATACTCGCCTAATAATTATAGTAAACTATATGAATGGCACAAGCAAAGAACAAGGAGTATCACAATTATTGTTTTTTTTTTTTTGTTTTGTACTAGTAATGAACCTATGTCTATGTTACTTGCATTCCCAACCACCACAACAACCACTGGTTTTTACAAATACTCAACAGATGTCGCTAAAAATACGTTTTTATCTATGCCCAAAGCGAAAAGAACTGGAAATGTGAAAAATATAGTCAAAACTTACTGCATACTTTTATCTCAATAAAAATATTTAAACTTTAAATTGCTTTTTTCTCATAATCTATTCATTAGGACATTTCCTGTTCTTTGTCTGTACCCTTCATATGCTATATTCTTTGCTATGCTTTAGTAAGACTCGATCATCATTTTAATGAAATGGAATTATTTAATATAAATTTTTGAATTAATATATGGATAAAAAGATATTTTTGAAACCTCAATTTTCCTATAAACGAGATTATTTTAACTACGAATATAATACATATAGGTATGTATATTTTGTTTATATTTTTAATATTTCTTCTAATATCATAATATATTCTTTAATTAATTAATAATTATTATAATCTACAGCAAAAATTATGTTATGTTTGTAAGTTACTTAAGTCAATCCAAAAAGAGGTGTTGGATTTCCTGACTGACGCTTGTAAAAAGACTGCTAAGTTCATTGCGTGTTAAGATAATTACGCCAGAACCGTTAGATCACATTTTTGTCGCCTATTGTCTTCTTTATGTTGTTATCATTAACAGAATAAAATTTCTTAAAAAAATAAAGAGAAATATCATTAAATCATTATTTATTTTAAGCAAATCTCAAAAAACTCGCCATCCCTTCGCTCCTGAGCGAATTCTAGTTAGGGCCTACTATAACTCTTAATGTAACCTTCAACAACTTATTTTTCCAAACATTAAATTCTCACAGAAACCTCATTATTAAAAACATAACAAAAACATTATTAAATAATTTAGAAAAATCAAATGGTCTCATATACCTAATAAATGCTGTTAAACTGTATACACAACAGAGCGAGTCAAAGAAATAAACATTCATAATACATATGTATATATGCACGATAATATTACCCTCTTTCGGCAGTCGGATAAAATGTTTTCCACTCTCCATTAAAAATTATATAAACAAATAACATAAATGTTAATTATAAAAATATCTAACAAGCTAAACTACAGCACTAAATTTATTAAATTAATACAATTTATAATCTCAAGCACCTATATAGTGCAGTGCATTCAGTACGATACGGGCGGAGCATTTAATACGCAAATCTTCGAGGATAATCTGCATGCCTTAATAAGGCGAGGCGAGCCTGCAGTCCTCTATCGCGTGCGGTGTGTTCATAGAAGCCTAAAGCAACCGCCACCCACATTTCATTACGGGTCGGACCTCACACTGTACTCATATCTACGTTCTTTCGCTACTTTAAGGGGTTTAGATGAACGTAACATTCATTTTAAATAGCTAGCTTTAGCCCGCAGCTCCGGCTGCGTTATTTATGTATAACTAGCGTCTTCCCGCGGTTCCGCTCGCGTGGTACATTGTTGTGTTACTATATCTTTATAAATTATACCTACGCGTTCTCTGATATACAGGGTGGATTTTTGAGACGGGACAGTAAGGGCAGGTACCTTAAATACTATAGTTACAGGAAAACGTTCCTAGGAGACGATCCATAACTTTTTGAGATATTCTGAACTGCATTCACAGATTTTGGAAAAAATGTACAGTCAGCGAGAAAAATACTAAAATACCAAAAAATTTTTTTTATGTCAATCGATCCTATTTCATGTAGGGATCAAAAGACTCTATGGGACCATTTAAGGTATGAGTACTAGAAATGACAAAAATCACCAAAATCTTTTCCCATACATTTTGTACGGAAAAACGTTTAATCAACTCGAAATATTTTTTGTTGCCAAACGGTCCTATTTTTTAATGTGATCAAAAGACTCTTTGAGGCCAACTGAAGTTTGAGTACAGAAACACTAAAAAAATTTATCTTATGCTCGTTGCATAAAATGCCTGCGTGTAAACCCGGTCTTATGACTTACCGTAGTTTCTGTACGCAATCTTCAGTTTGCCTCAAAGGGTCTATTGATCACATTAAAAAATAGGACTGTTTGGCAACAAAAATTTTTCGAGTTGATTAAACGCTTTTCCGTACAAAATGTATGGGAAAAGATTTTGGCGATTTCTGTGATTTCTAGTACTCAAACCTTAAATGATCCCATAGAGTCTTTTGATCCCTACTTGAAATAGGATCGATTGACATAAAAAATTTTTTTTTCGTATTTTAGCATTTTTCTCGCTGACTGTAATTTTTTCCAAAATCTGTGAATGTAGTTCAGAATATCTCAAAAAGTTATGGATGGTCTCCTAGCAACGTTTTCCTGTAACTATAGTATTTAAGGTACCTGCCCTTACTGTCCCGTCTCAAAAATCCACCCTGTATAAGCTATATTATTATAAAGTTTCATCAAAATCCATTAAGTTGTTTTTACGTGAAAGAGTAACATACATACATTGATATATCTATACATCCATACATTCTCACAACTTTCGCATTTACATATTATATTAATAGGATTGCATTGAAGTTTACTGAGCGCTGTAAGATTCATAACGTTATATTAAATAGCCTCCCTCGGTAAAAAGATTAAAAAGAGCTTTTTTACAATATCTGATATTTTTGAATTGCATATTTTAGGATATTTGTAAATATTCCATATGTTTTATTCTATTAAACTTTATTTTATTCTATAAAAAAATATTTTTTTTCTATAAAACTAGGTCAACCTAAAATTGATCTGAAACGTGAAACTGGTTCTAGCTAAAAACCTTATAAAAATATTTAAACTCAATCTACGAAAAATAGCGTATTGCTCACAGATTTTAACTACAGATATGATATTATTACTTCAGGAAACTTACATCCTTATTGGTTTATAATTGCTTCCGACGGGTGTGAATAAATGAACAGTACATTATTCTATCATATAATTTACTTAGCACCTAATTACGATATAATAGCAGTATTACCGTGAAGCTAACCGCAAACTAATAGGCCATATGTTTTACGCCTCAATGTCATCTACTAATTCGACTTTGATAAATAGGTCGCGACTCTACACGAGCTAATCTTATTAGTTACTAGCGACTCACCCTCGCTTCGCTCGGGTTCGTCACTAGTTACGTTTTAACGTTTAGTATAGATTTCTCAGGGATGAGATATTTTCCTGCAATAAAAAGTATCCTATATATTGACCCGGATAACCAGTTATAACCATACCTAATTTCATCAAAATCTGTCTAGTGTTTTTTCCGTGATGCGGTAACAGACAGACAGACAGACAAAAACTCAAAAACTATAGATATGGCCTCTGTATCGATAATAATGTCTATATCAATAAGATTTTCCAAAAAAAAAAAATATTGTACAGATTTGGTTTAGTTTGAATTTTATTATATGTATACATCACCAATAACGAATGCTATACTATTAATACTAATATATGAAAAAATCGCTTTGAACTAAAAAATAATAGGGTTGACATTTAGTTTGCTAATTATTTGCAAGTATTTATGTAAATTAATTTTAAAAATTAATCATTAAGAAAAAAAGCCTTCAAATTAATTTTAATAGATTGAGTAACAAATAATTATAAAATGAGTAATAAGTAAGGATTTGTTACTGCTGTTTATGTTTAATTAATAAACTAAATATTATATTCTAAGTAAGCATATTAAAATAATAAAAAAAAAAACAATTTAAAGTAAAGTAGGTAAATTAATGGTTGATTGTATGTTGATTTATGACGGTTAGAGGTTTATGAAATAAATAAATATTAATATAATAAAACTATTTACTTAATTTTTTTTATATTATTATCAAAAAGTAATTAATAAATTAAAATATAAAAATTAATAAATTACTATAATAATCTAAAGAATAACATTTTTATATTAAATTAGACTCATTTATGCTTAGTAGACGTATTTTCATAACGTGGTTATTCACGCCTGCAGCATGTGTTTAATGTTAGAGAGATCTTCAATTGATTGACGTGACGTCTGGTATCTTAGTCTTAAGTAACATACAGACAGATGTTTATTTATTATCCTATAAGTAATTCATTATAGCTAATAAATGTCGTAACAGACTCAAAATCGTTACTGATCTTTGGAATCAGAGTTAAAAGTAGATATACATTTTATCTATACATATTATAAAATTCTAACTAAGCCGAATCTGTACATTAAATATTTTTTGGAAAATCTTATTAAAATAGACATTATTATCGATGCAGAGGCCGAATCTATAGTTTTTAGAATTTTTGTCTGTCTGTCTGTCTGTCTGTCTGTCTGTCTGTCTGTCTGTCTGTCTGTTACCGCATCACAGAAAAACCACTGGAGGGATTTTGATGAAATTTGGTATGATGATAGCTGGTTATCCGGGTCAACATATAGGATACTTTTTACCGCGAGAAAATATCTCATTTCTGAAAAAAAATACAAAAACTGGTAGGAACAAAACCACGACGATACTATTTGTAAACAGTTTAGCAAGGTAACTTACAAAATATGGTAAAAACTATAAAAATAGCTTATCTTGAAAATCAAATTATCAAAAGCGCTATTTTATCTATTAAAATAGTTATTTTAATTAATATTTATTTATGTGTTATTTAGATATTCGACAATAGATGTCGCCATGTGTTTTTAAAATACATAGTTTTAATTCCAAAAAAATTAATGTACAGATATGACCTTTTTTCGATTTTATTAGAATTACTACTAAATCACCCGCGGCTCTGCCCGTGTTTAAATTATCAGTAAAGCAAACTTTTTCGCTTCATAAATTAGTAACTATACATACAATAAAATTGTAAGTAAGCCGAACCTGTAAACTCAATATTTTTTCGGAAAATCTTATTGAAATATTCATTATTAGCGATATAGAGCCCGAATCTATAGTTTTTTGAATTTTTTCTGTCTGTCTGTATGTGACAAACCACTAGAGGGATTGTTATGAAATTTGGTATGGTAATAGCAGGTTATCCGGGTCAACACACAGGATTCTTTTTACCGCAGGAAAATATCTCATTTCTGAGAAAAAATACAAAAACTGGTTAAAGTAAAAGCACGCTGATACTATTAATATTATAGCAAGGTAACTTACTTATATATTATGTTAAAACTATTAAAAAAAAACTTATCTTAAAAGAAATATTAACAGCGCTATTTTATTCATTAAAATAGTTATTTTAATGAAAATTTATTTATGTGTTATTTAGCTATTTGACAATAGATGTCGCCATGTGTTTTTAAAATACGTAGTTTTATCCAAAAAAAAAAAATGTACAGATATAACCTTTATTATAATTACTACTAAATTACCCGCGGCCCCGCCCGTGCTTAAATTTTTAATAAAACAAAATTTTTGGCTTTATAAATTAGTAACATATTAGTAATATTTTGTTAGCCGAAACAATTTTCAAATGAGAATATTTGTAAATTTTTATTGTTTAGTAAATAATGTTAATGTTTTTTAATCTTTTAATGTAAAAATTGGGCAAATGAAAATCCAATTCGCGCATTTTAGGTTTCGTATAGCAAAATACTATGTTGTTTTTCTTACTTACGTATTTTGTATGGTTAACACTAAAATAAATACGAATAATATTTACGTTTCCACAATACCTACTCATTTTTTGCACCGTAAAAATAAGTTCAATTTATATTATTTTATAACATTTTATGGAAAACAAGTTTATGGATGTTAAACCGCCAAAGCGGGTAACTAAAAATATTTAATATCTCAAAAACTATGAAAAAGTATTTTAGGAACTGTTATACCTCAACTTTTTCTTGACACCTTTTCTTGGAAGGTAAAGGCTTAAAGGACACAATAAAATGCTTACGACTTTAATCATATTAGCAGAGCCATATGAAATAAAAAAATGTATTCGCTTAGAATTATTTACTTATTACACTTTCTTTTGAAAATCGTTTTGGAAAATATTACTAACTAGCGCTAATTAAGAAAAGTTATCATTATGTAATTTAAATAATCAGCTATATATTAAATTAATCTATAGCTGTCTATTAGTAAAAAATGATTAAAATTAATTCCGTAGTTTGAGAGTTTATCGTGAAAAACTAAAAAAACAAACAAAACAGAAGTATTATAGACATACATAAATGTTATTGCTAAAACAAAAAGTTCAATTTAACGGAGGAACCTTTGTGGCATTGTCAATCTCTGCCATTATTTACCAATCATGCGGTGCGCAATGAAATTAATGTATAATGTAAGAGTATACTAATGTGTAAAACCTAAGAATTTGGTTTTTGATCATCTGAACGCGGGCGGAGCCGCGGGAAATGCTAGTGATCTATAAAAATGATCATTTAAACAAAGGGTTTTAATAGTTTCAATGACTTATCTATTTAATAATCTAAACTTGGAATTTTATTGAAAGATCCCTAATATTAGAAACTTGATAAAAACAATGTTAGTATAAAAATATGTAATTATTAGAAACTAGCGGCTCACCCACGTTTCGCTCGGATTCACCTCTAATAAAAACAAATCTATCCTACGGGAACCGTACATTTTTCTGGGATAAAGATTAGCCTATTTGTTATTCTGATGTATGAACTATACCTATTATTGTAAAGTTTCATTAAAATCCAATTAGTAGTTTTTGTGTACTAAGCTGTAAAAATACTATATTTTTTTTAACTATCCCATGAGAATCCTTTAATTTTCCGGGATGAAAAGTATCTAAAATGTTGACCTGGGATATAAGGTACCACCATGCAAAATTTCATTTAAATCGGACTAACAGTTTCAGACATTAGCCCGTACAAACAGACAAAAAAAATCTGTATTTATTCTATGTCTCTTTTAACCTCTGTCTGTTTTTATCATTTTTTTTTCTATCTACAGACAATCGACCACTACAATTTTATTATATGTATAGATATTGTGTCATTCAATAGGAAAATCGAAACCTTTTTGAAATTCGAATTCGTTATATCGGGCTGCTTTACTTAACATTACTAGAGCTTACATCTCAAAATAAACATTTAGGGAATATATAATGAGAAAACGCTGGAAAATGTTAGCTGTTATGTAAATTATTCTCTTAGTAAAAATTTATTAGAGAGACACTTGCATAAGAAAATTTCATATTTCATTCTAGTAACATCATTGGTACACAATACTTCATACATCTTAGCGTAGTGGGTGGCCATGCACCTTGTTGTACAATAAGCCACTCTGACCAATTGATAAGAATAAAAATAGGTACGTATGCATTTTCTTACTTTCAAGTACAAAAGATAAAAGGATCCTATCCATATCCATTTGACGACATGTTTGGCTCAGTTTATAGTAAACCTACGTGCTGTGCCAGCAGTCGCGGGTTCGAGTCCCGCTGGGGGCATTCATTTGTGCGATGAGCACGAATGTTTGTATTCCAGTCATGGGTGTTTATATTTATAATATATATGTATTTAAAGTTATATATATGTAGTGTATTAACTGTCTGGTATCTATAACACAAGCCTCAGCTTACCATAGAACTAGATGGTGATGTGTGTTAATGCCCCAACATATAAAAAAAAATATG
The DNA here is from genome assembly GCA_905404265.1 of Fabriciana adippe. Lineage (NCBI taxonomy): Eukaryota > Metazoa > Arthropoda > Insecta > Lepidoptera > Nymphalidae > Fabriciana > Fabriciana adippe. The sequence continues at coordinate 5,224,256 of FR989993.1, forward strand.
CAATGGATGTATACTTTTTTGTTATATTGCTAAAAAAATAATAAAAATGCTTTGCGTGTAGTACGAGATTTATTTATCGTTGGGATAAGATCTTCAAGACTTACTGACTCACTCAGATGGAATTTAAAAAAATGATACACAATGATGCTTATCTCAATTATTAGAATATTCTTTTGTCATAAAAATATATTTTTATTCTGTTTGTTTTTTTTTAATACATATTATAATATTACGTATTATAATATTGCATTTGGAAACCAAAAGAAAACGATTTTAGTGCTTTTTGTCATTAATGAGCAAACATTTTGAAGAATTTGAAAATTTTTAACCGGAAGTTCATTTTGTTCTGGTTAATCTTTTCGTTTGAGTAAAAAGATCTTTAAATAGATCAAAATTGAATACCTGCAAAGATCTATCCCCAGATAATAAGTGTTAAAAGTGAATTTCATTTGAATGTTGGAATTCAATGTTTACTTAAATATGACGCATACATTACACAAAAATAAAGACTTGGTTTTAGTTAAGCCGCCTTAGCTTATCGAAACAAGATAATACATAGAAGACCCTTTAAATTTTTTTTTTAATTTGCAAAAGATTCTCCAATATTTATTTTGTACTATTTAAGGAACATATTATGAAGTATCATAAGAGTTTTTTTTTTTTTTTTTTTTATGGAAAAGTCGTGAAAACATTTAAAAATATATGTATATATGTGAAGATAATTATATACGTACTATAATATTATACATTTCTCATGGTTTTTATAAGTAGGATATGTTATTACTATTAAAGTAACGATACACTAATCTCATATCGTTTGAATTTTTCTTCGGAATCAGATCAATCTCTTATATAAATAATCAAAATAATATTTAAGTTCGTGAGATAGCCAAGAGCATTATGTTAATTTTGTGATTTCCTGTGAACTGAGGTCTAAATCTATACATATAATAAAATTCTGAGTCGAATCTGTCTATTAAAAAGTTTTTTTAGTAAATCTTATTGAAATAGTCATTATTATCGATAGAGGCCGAATCTATAATTCTTTGTATTTTTGTCTGTCTATCTGGGAACGCATCACGAGAAAACTACTGGACAGATTTTGATGAAATTTGGTGTTATGATAGCTGGTTGTCCGGGTCAAAACATAGGATACCTTTTACTGCAGGAAAATATCTCATCTCTGAGAAATCTATATTAACCGTTAAAACATACCTAGGAACAAACCGGAGCGGACTGCGGGTGAGTCGCTAGTATTAAATATATCGCGTGGCAATTCAAAACTGTTTTTTACCTTTACACATTCTAAACATATGTCGAATTACAATCAAAATGTTTATAGTGAAATTTGCATAATTCTATAGCGATTCCAAGCTTTTTACTCATCACGTCAAAACTTAATTTATTTGGCTTATTTTATATAGTTATAACAATAATTTAGAATCGCTTCCAGGAATGTTGCACGAACATGAACTGAATGATTTAAGTTCATTAAAAATTCAAAATCGACCTATTCGAGTTTCGTGTTAATCTAAAATTAGTCATTTATACAAAGATTCTTGATATTCTTTGTTTGGTAAAAAAATCGCATTATTTATTTGGATTTTCTATTAAACCAGTTGATTTTTATTGTTAAGAGTTCAATGACTGATATAGAACACCTCATTATTGTATCGAAGTTGTTTAATTTTTTTATTGTTATAACACGTCGTTAACATAATAAATTGTATTTAAATGGTTATATTATTATAAATCCAGATTATATATTTATATTATTATAAATCTTTCAACGCTTCTAATAAAATTTGGATATATCAATTCAGTATCTTGTTATTCTATCTAGAAGTACGTTTTATACATATACTACATAAGCTTCTTTGTCATCTTATCTAACAGCTATTACTCGTATTTCTATATATTTATTTTTATTTGAGACGATTTTTTAATATAACGAAGGCGTATCGTATTATATGTCTTATTAGTTTTTAGTCTAGTTATATTTTTTCGTTTTAAAAATATTGATAAAAATATTTATTAAAAAGTTATTTTAAACTGCCTAGCTTTTCCAAACATGGCCGGCAGCAAAATTGCGCTCCAGTGACCTTGTCACTAACGCAAACGGTCATTCATACTACGCATTTCCTCAGCAAACCAGTTTCAAATCTCTTACACTTATATTATTAAATTCACGTTTCTCATCGATGTTGGTTAACCTCCACCTATCACTTTGATATTATTTATTACTTACAAGTTCGCCGCCTTTACTACTAAGCTATAAAGATGATTTAATAGGTGACAGGTTTTAAATGAACTCATATAATAAATATGACAGTCATAGCTTTTACGATTTCGTTCAGAACATCATGCTTTCGATAGTAAATGTCCCATGAAATAACTTTAATTAATAGCAATCCAATAGAAGCACATAAACATTAGTGCGAGATAAATATACACGTAATATCGGTTGCTTTGAAAATATTTGAAACGTTTCTCTACTTAGTTCCCTAATTGTTCAACGTTGATGGGAAATGAAAATTACTTATAGTCGGATGTCACTATTTTCTCATAGTTTCTCTATGTTTTTATTATATAAATTGAAAGTTTTATTTTGACAATAGCTTATGTTATGTTGACACGCTATAATTTTTCACTAGTGAACGTTATTGTTTAAAAATCCTTTTTCGAGTTAATTCGAGTACCATGGAAGAAAGATCACGTTAGTGCTGCACGGCGCACGCCACGCGTCCTATTCATTGGACTTTTTCGGAAACATTACAAAAGCTGTGACGTTAAACACTGGCATTATGACGTTTATAATACAAAAAGCAACTTTGTTCTAGACAATAGTATGAAATAAAAGGTTGTCGTCATTAATTTCATCGCTTTAGACATTTGTAACGGGCCATCTTTTATGTTAAGTGTACGCTATGTATTATTTAGTGAAGGCGAAAAATTAGCGCACAGCATGTGACCTGTCAATAACACTGAGTCTAAGGAAGTACAAAGATTTTTTCGATTCGATGGGGTCTTTTGTTCTTGATTTTCTACCTCACGGAAACGATAATGTAGAGAAACAATAACGATTAAGTTTTAATGAGATGTAAGTTCTTACATTTGCTTCTAATCAAGAATGAAATACCTATTTGCTAAAAGAATGTTAAGCACTGCATAAAATTGGTTTCCACATATGTTTCTCGCTGGTTAAACAAATATTTTACGTGTGCGTGCTTATAATTTTTCGCATGTCACGCGTAGGTACTCTTTGTTGCAGGCCGATTTTAAATAACACAAAACACCGTCAATTTATGTTCATTTATTGTGAATTATCGAATTTTGTAACAAAATTTTATCGCTTAACTTCAATTATACTGCATATGTTCACCTTTTTTGTATGGAATAGATAATTTTTTCACATTCTCCCTTTCGGTATAAGCGAATCAAATTGAGTTTTATATGAATTGTTAAGATTTCTAAAACGTTTCATTTCTATGGAGTCTGCAATCTATTCCCAAATTAGTAACGCCATGGTGTCACCTGAGCCAAAGGGACTGTTCACGCGGAACAAAGGTAGATATTTTGGTTCCCAATAGTGACCATTCACTAAACATAATGAATTACTCGACCCCACAGTACGTTTGGGACTAACGTTTTAATGCTCAATATCTATGCCTCGTTTTATAATTGGAATATATGATGTTTATGTTATTATTTACGATACGTATCTAGCACATGATTTGTGGATTGTATGGAATAAAATGTAATTTAACTTTGGATTAAAGAAAATATTTCCTAATATAGTATTTTAAGGGTTTTAAATCAAATTTGAGTAAGGGGCATGCGGCATGGCTTTGACTAGTTTTGTTTTCTATACTGGGGGTCGTTGATTTAGACCCAATTAGGACAATTGCATATACTAGACATACAAATAATTTATATCTAACCAAACTAAACGAAATCAAACCAAGATATAGATACATTATTCGAATTTACATTTACAAGCACTTTTGAATTTTAAATTTTAATATTTAAATGTACTTACCCTACATGAGTTAAGTGTAGGTATTCTACTTCAATTGAGAATTGAATGTTAAAGTTAAGAAGGTAGAAATATTCTCTGTTCTCTCTGTCTCCATAAAGAAACTAGCATGAAGTTACATACAAAGTCATATTTTTTTCCGAACTACATATGTAGTGTTAATAACTTTGCTGACCTTCACTGTTTCCTTGGGATATGTAAAGCGAGTTTATGGTATATGCGAAATTTCTCTACGAGGAGTCGTCCTGGATAGAGTTTGTGGCTCCTATGGAACTATTATCTCAAGGGTGTTATTTGTGGGGTTCGGACCTCGTCTTATGGTACCGTGTCTCATACATATGTTTAAAGATATACTATATTCAAAAGCAAAGTATAGATTATTTTCTTGGTTTATTTTAAGCAAAATCTCTTCTTAGTACTGAATTTCAATTTAAAGTTTGAATAAACTGTTGATATAGTACATATGTGACCTACAATATCACCTTTGACTTGCGGTTCAAAACTCTTTAAGTAAACTTATTTAGTGGAGGAGATGGTATAACAAAACTGCATTTAAATTTTGGGTTGAACAGAGGAAGTTCATCAACTTACTCGAACTTTGGAGAGCAAGCTTTGTACCAGATTTCGAGGCGTCAGTTCTAGTTCAGTAAGTGTGAACGTGTGAGTGAAAACCTGTTTGAACACTTGACACTATCAAATGTAAGCACATAGTTATGTCTGTTGTTTTCTAACTTAATACTACTATCTATGTACTTTATGTATGAAACACCCTTCATATATATACATACTTTTGCATAACATACGTAGATAGATAGGTGTACCTATTATATTTTAAGAAAAAATCTTAGATATTACAATACTTTAATATTAATTAATAAGTTAATTAATAGATGCCCTTATCAATAATTAAAAAAAAATAGTTCTTAGCGTTAGTTGCGATAAGGACAATGTTATTGATATCAATTCAAGTTGAAGTGAAGTTAATAATGACAAAAACAGGCTATAACTTCTCAAATATATATAATAAGACTAAATCTAGATAAAAATCAATGTCTTACACTATACTAAATAATCATAGGCAGTTACGTTTTTACTTTTTTTCTATTTTAACGAGCAATATACTATTGACTATAATGGTGTCACTCTTGGCTTGTGTTAATTTGAAGTGAGTGCACATACGTGTCTAAAAGCGAGTTCATACAGGTTCTCGAGACCGAGTATTATGAACATTACTTTATCCAGAATTTAGCACGTCGTAAACTCCAGCTTTCATTACAGAGATACTCCCGCTTTACGAACTACTGTTTCTATCTTTGTAAAGTTATTACCGACTTTTTAGACGATCATCTCTAGCAACCTTGAGTGATTATACTCATTATTACTTTTATTTATTACTAGCAACTCACCCTCGCTTCGCTCGAGTTCGTCCCTAGGTTGATACAAAATTTCATCCCCATTTTCACCCCATTAAGGGATGATTTCCGGGATAAAACTATCCTATGTTATTTCCAGAGTTTCAAACTATCTTCTCACCAAATTTGGTCTAAATCAGTCTAGTAATTTCGGAGCCTATTCAGGACAAACAAAGAAAAAAACAAATCTTCCCTCCTTATAATATTAGTATAGATAACTAATTATTATATTAATTTTGACAGTTATAATTTAAAATAGTATTGGTTTACGGTTCTTTTGGTTATACAAAAAAAGGGTAAAAAAGGGCGTAAAAGTAAGAAATTCTCGCTCTAGATACGGGCGTTTGTATCAAAATTCTAAATCGGACGCAGAATTCTTCGATGCAAGGAAATAGAACTGTTTAGATTTAGTATGACGTGTACGGTGCTCGTTTCGACGTGGGAGGCAAGGCCGTGGCGTGTAAATGCGGTACTAACTTAACAAGTAACATTTTGTGAGTAGAGCGAGCTGGATATGTAAGTAGGTACGTACGTGCAATCATGCGACACTATGTTTCATATTTTATTTGGTTTAATTAAGTTTAGTCTACTTTAGTTTACTAACAAAAAAAAACTAGGTTAAAGCTATATTTAGATGTCTTTAAATATGTTTATTTCTTTTCGCTATTATATGACTTAACCTAGCTTCGCTTGGATGCATCGCTGGGTAAGTTTTAAATAAATATAAATAGTTATTAACCAGTGTTTGACATGTTCATTTAAATAAATTTTTTTCGTGAATTTTCGGACATTTTAATAGTTATTCTGCTATTTGGGGCCGAGATAAATCCTTCAAATCAAAGATCATAAAAATCGATCCAGCTGTTCTTCAGTTATAAATGGTTTAAATAACTCGACTTTATCTAAACATATAATAAAACTGTAGAGTTTGAATGTATGTACATAGAAAAAGAATGCTAAAAACCGAGTCAGGGGGAAGTAAGAAGAGAAATAGAACAAATCCAGATTTTTTTCAAATTTTTTGTTCTGTTTGTTTGTCTGTTTGTCTGTTTGTACGGACTAATCTCCGAAACTATCGAACCGATTTAAATGTAATTTTTTATGGTGGTATCTTATATACCCAGTCAACATCTTAAATACTTTTTTATCCTGGAAAATTAGGGAATTCCCGTGGGATAGATTTGTTTTTGTTTGTCTAGAGGCGAACCCGAACGAAGTGAGAGGTGAGCCACTTGTCTATACATATAATAAGATGAGTCGAATCTGTACATTAAATATTTTTTTTTTTGGAAAATCTTATTGAAATAGTTATTATTATTGATACAGAGGTCAAATTTATAGTTTTTGGAATGTTTGTCTGTCTATCTATCTGTGACCGCATCACGAGAAAACCACTAGACGGATTATCCGGGTCAACATATAAGATACATTTTACTGCGTGAAAATGTCTCAACTCTGAGAAATCTATACTAAACGTTAAAACGTAACTAGGGACGAACGTGAGTCGCTAGTTATATATAGATTGTATTATAGTGAATGAGATTATTATAATATTATTATAATTTTTAATAATTTACGGATACTTTATTCACATATTATTGTTAACTATTACTATTAATCTTCTTATTTAATTAAGCTTACTAAGTTTTTTGGTTAAAGCGAAACGATTGCGAATCATTCTCTTTGCGTTTCTATATCCCGCTGGGCGTTTACAAGACTAAAACAGCGATATAGTCAAATACTAAGGAAATACTTAGCACACATTCTAAAGATCAAAGAACCCGGTGTGTATGAAAAAAATAACGTTGTGTTCTCAAAGGACAGGTCCGTTTATGCCACCCAATTCACTCTAACGGTTTGACAAAAAAAATTGAATTGAAGTCAACTCCGACAACAAAATCAAACGCGTATCGAATTGTTTTACGTTTGACGAATTCGCTTTTGTAAATTTTTAAATTCACTACAATAGATTTTAATGATGCAGGTCAGTTTCTTTCTCTGGATCAAAATGATGTAGAGCTCCAGGAATTCAACCGATGGACTTAAACTGACGGATTAAAAAATGTTCGATCGTGTGGCGATAACGCAGGCTAAATGGGATATGTTGTTTTTGCAAAATCTGCGTTGCTAAATAATTCACATACCAATGAGAGAATATCTGTTTGAATTTCAAATTAACTGAACAGGACGGCATATTATATTTTCTTATACACTCGAAGTATTTTTGGTTAATTCAATAGTGTATTTGATCATGTATTATGGCGTTAGGTTTCTTGTTAGAGAGTATGTATGTATGTTTTGCACATTACACTAAATCTAAGGAAGACCAAAATAAATGTGTATCACTTCGTATATTAACCTAGGTTGTAAAGCATTTACATCGTTAAACACGTTAATTCCTATTATTTTAGTCCTCGCAGTACAGAGTTAACACTATAATAAATTATACCAATATTTGCTTGTTAGCTATTCATTGCACCGGCATAATCTAGTAAATTATGCTTGCGCAGATAGCAGCACTTACGGAATGCATATTAATCTTTTGATAAAAGAGAAAATTGCCTTCCTTATGTTACAGCTGACTTCATTTATTAGCATCTTGTTTAGAAAATCACATTTACTAAAGTTTAATAACTCGGCTTTTGAAGTCGATGGGAGCGCGTATCAAATCGCGATTCAACGTCATCCTTAGCACCTGGCTGAAGCGCATCGGATCTTTTATTTATGCATCTATGAAAATCTATAGTGATTTTTGCCGCCTTTAACTCAGTGTGGCATAAAGTGTGTCACCTTGCCTTGGATTTGTTACGGGTGTCATGCGTGTCTTCGTTCAATATTTATGTAACCTATGTATACATACATATTATGTACGTGTATATAGTGAGAATTAAGGATCTCTAGACACGATGAATTACGGTAAACACCACAAACTTCCCTACTCCAGGATACTACAAAACATTTCTTAACAAAAAGAGAATAATTAAACTAAGGCCGACCCGGGACTCGAACCCAAAGCCTTGACTTCACTTCTCAAAACCCCAAAATCTGCAGCCGTACATGCTAAACACTACATGAACGAAGCACCTATCATATAATATATTCTATGTATATACATAGTATATATATATATATATATATATATATATATATATATATATATATATATATATATATATATATATATATATATATATTATATTGATTACGTATTTTTATGTACCTGTTGAAATACAAGTTTTCATGCGCTCATATAAAATCTGGTGAATATTTTTTTATAATCGATTAACACACGTTTATATTTAAAGCATCAAATTAAAAAAATATTTTGTACAAATACGAACTATTTCAAATTATACGACGTACTTAAAATACCTAAAACACAAACAAAATCTATCTACCGTTATAAAAACTCCGTTTCACAGCTTCCGTGGTGCATGATCTGTAGACTGTAGTAATAACATAGTTTTTAAAGGCTGCAAGTATTACTTTGGCTGTTTTTTCTTAGTTCAAATAAAATAAAGTAATTGTTTGTTTTAACTTTGTAGATTGCGTCTACCTTAAGATTCGTTACAGACGTTTTGTACGCTAGAAAATAAAGACTTCAAAACGCTTCACTGATTATAGACTTAGAAAGTTTAAAATGTCGATTGTTGAATCACTTTTTGTTGACATACCATGTTTTAAACAAAATAAGTAGCTTTAATCTGTCGAATCACTGTTAGTCAGCATTATTATACTTAAGAATTTCAGTCATAAGCTATAATCTATATATATCTATATAAAAAATCAAATTCGTTAGTCTCGCTAAAACTCAAAAACGGCTGGACTGATTTGAATAATTCTTGTATTGTTTTGTTGGGGATACATCTGGGGTGTTTTAAGTATAAAAAAATAGGGAAAACAAAAAAAAATAGCAGAAAAATCGAAAAAATCAGAACTGTTTCTATATAGTTTATCTATTTCATACTAACCGATAAAACGTACCTAGGGATGAACACGAGCAAAGCTAGAGTCAATTGCTATCTTTATAAAAATGTTGGCAATATTCTTAGAAAGAAAGAGAAGCTTAATAAGATGCAAGATAACTTTTTTAAATTATTTAGTTTATACGTAAATTGAACAAGGTAAGTATTCGATTCACTAACGGTTTTTCTAACGACAGAATAAAATTAAAAGCACAAAAAGCTTCGCCCGTCAATGAAGAAGCCCCATCGGAAATATGAAATTAATTCTAATTTGTAGAGTGACTTTTTGCTTTAGAGCAGGTACAAACGGGTTAGAAGCTCAACCTGAGCGAGTGTGAGCATTATATAATCTCACGTAAATTAGTTGTGAGTCATTCTGTTTTTGTGCATTAGGGAAATTCAGAATGTTATTTTTTTATATCGACGGTGGAAAGGCAAATTGTATTAACCGCCATTTTGGGCGATATCGAGTTATATATACCGTTGGAATCGGGAGAATGAGCTCTTTCGAATGGTCCTGGTTTCAGCTCGATCTGATGACTTTTATGGTCGTTAATACACCAGTGATTTTGAAGTTTTTCATATTTTTTTGTGTTTTAACTCCATAGTAAATAGTGGATTTTGTGATTAAAACACCTCTCAACTAAAAATTTTACCTTATGCTACTTTGCCTTGCTTGACTTTAACTAAATTTAAATGATAAAACAATTTACCAAATTATAATATTATAATTTTTGTAATTGATACATTATACCCAACTTAACTTTTCTTCATCAATAGAGTTAAAACATTTTACTCCGATTTTAAATGTTAGTCATTGTAAGTTAATACATTTTACTCTACTCTAAAATGCTATTGTTTTCAAGATAATATATTTTACCTATCCAAAATAAAGTAACATTATGCGTTGAATCGTTTTGCTGCTCTTTCTAGAACCAATTTTAATACAATAAAACAAATTTACTTGTTTTTTTTTTTTCAAATAAAATCTGTATTTAAACTAACTGTAATAATTTTAATTTTGGCATTAAACTACTTTATAATTTTTTATCGCATACAAAAATTGGTGGTTAAACCATACAAAATAAAGCAAATTGCGAGTAAATCAGACAATAATATTTAAGTACGGGCTGATGCGTAGGCGCTTCAGTGATCTTCTTCTTCTACCTGGCATTATTAATCCCGGCTATTGTCAGGGTCTGCCTTCCTGCTTAGCCTTCTCCACTTTGCACGGTCTTTAGCATCATCCTGTGTTAGTCTTTTGGCTCTCATGTCCTGCTTCACGACATCCAGTCATCGCTTTCTTGGACGCCCGGGAGGTCTTGTTTCAGGGACAGATATATCAAGGTACTTTCTTTCGATATAGTCCTCAGACTGACGCACGATATGGCCATACCACTTCAGACGACGGTCGTGAAGCTTATCCGCTACGTCACAGACCCCGAGACTGCCACGGATGAACGTCTTGCGTACGCGGTCAGCCCGCGTTACACCGCACATCCACCTCAGCATCTTCATCTCCGTGACGTGAAGCTCCTGAGTGTGCCGAGATAGCGCTGGCCAGCACTCGCTTCCGTATAAAAGGACTGGTCGGATGATGCTCTTGTATATCGGTCCCTTGAGCTTGGGCGGTATTTTGTGATCACAGACCACACCTGTGACCTCCCGCCATTTGGTCCAAGCAGCGCTTATACGGGCTTGAACGTTGTGATCGATGCTTCCGGACTCGTGCAGGACGGTTCCAAGGTACCTGAATTTGTCCGACTTAACGGCTGGTTCAAGTCCTATTTGGGTGGTGCTAGAGTCCGGACTCCCGCAAGCCATGTACTCAGTCTTCACCACATTTAGTTTGAGACCGCCGTTTTCAAGCGTACCCTTCCACAGGTTCACCCTACGCTCCAGCTCCAGCCGGCTCTCATCAACGAGTGCTATGTCATCGGTATACATCATTAGCCATGGAGGCTGGTTCTGGATGTATGCCGAGACAACATTGAATACTAATCACGGAAGCGGACTTGCGGTACATATCCCTAATAATGTCAATATAGGCCTTAGGCACACCTTTGAATCGCAACGCCAACCAGATACATTGACGAGGCACACAATCAAAAGCCTTCTGCAGGTGCAAAAATGCCAAATGCAGAGCTCTCCTTTTCTCCCTGTAAGCCCCGATCAAAGTTTTGAGGGCAAAAATGACCTCCATGGTGCTTGATTCCGGCTGGAACCCATATTGACACTTAGAGGCAGTACACTCTTGGCGGAACCTGAGGTCGATCACGCGTTCGAAGAGCTTCATGGTGTGATACATGATTTTGATCCCTCTATAACTACCACAGTCCTGACCACTTCCCCTGCTTTGTATATAGGGGTTATAAAGCTAAAACGCCACTGATTGGGCATCTTTCCAGTGTGCAAGATGCAGTTTAAGAGATCAGTAAGCATGAGCACACCAAGAGAACCTAACGATTTCCACGCCTCGGTATGTGGTCAGGTCTCACCGCTTTTCGGTTCTTCATGCGGCGAAGACAATCCCGAGTTTCGTCAGGAGTTATTGGGGCAACAAGTCCGAGGTTAGAGGGCAGTTCGGATGGAAGACTATATGCGTGTTGGTAGTTCAGCAGCTCCCAGAAGTAGTCTTTCCATCTCTCCTTCACAGAGGCATGGTTACAAAACAGCGTGTCCTGGAAGTCCCTGACGCAAAGACATTCTGTGATATCTTGGCATTGTACTCTTCCCTATTTTCAGGAGAGTTGGTTTGCTGCCACTCTTTAAACGCAGTCTGATTTTCTCAAATCGCTCCCTGTACCTGGTCATTCCACCACCATGTCTCCTTGTCGATGACTCGTCCTCCCTTAGAAACGCCAAGAACTCGTCTTCCCGACCGTTTTTACCGACTGTGCTCGATCCCAAACTCCTGGACGGTTTCGGTGTGAGTCAATAGATTTTGCTTCTCAACTTCCGCCAGGAAGTCAGTCGGCATCGGCCCATTCAACAACCACCACTTGATTCTAGGTTTGCGTTTCTCGGCTAGTTTCTTTTTCAGAGTCCTATAGTCCATGACAAGGATACGATGTTGGGTCGTCAGGCTTTCACCTGGAATGACTTTGCAGTTAGTCACCTTGCCGATATGATACCTTCTGGTCAGCAGATGGTCAATTTGAGTTGAGTGGAACCCGCTCTTATACGTGATAAGGTGCTGAACATTCTTTTGGAAGAACGTGTTTACGATGGTCAGATCAGACGCAATACAGGTTCATAGAATGTGTACTCCCTCTGCATTGCGACGACCATAACCAAAACCGCCGTGAACACGTCCATACATCTCAGCTGCCTTACCGACATGACCATTTAAGTCTCCCCCAACAACTATCACTTCGGTAGTCTGTATAGCGCGTAGTACCTCTTCAAACTGCTCCCAGAAAGATTCCTCCTCGGCCTCACTACAGCCTGCCTGGGGGGCATAGGCACTGAGTAAGTTGGTGGTAACACCCTAAATCAGTTCCTTTACCCGCATCAGCCGGTCGCAGCAACGGTCAACTTCAAGGAGACCATTCCGAAGCTCTTCCGAGAGCACTACCGCTATACCGTTTTTGCCTGAAGGTGACCCAGTGTATATAAGCTGGTAACCCTGTCCGATGTTACGGGACTTATTGCCCTTCCAGCAAGTTTCCTGAAAGAAAGCTCACTGGACCCGACGTCTCATGAGTACATCTGCGAGTTCCCTGCATCGTCCTATTAGAGAGCCAATATTCCACGTTGCAAAGTGGAGTTTCCGTCTGGGTACTAACTTCTTTAATCGTGCCCGTACTCGACACGGTAGCTCTTGCCCACTTATTGCAGGTGTAGGGCGACGTGCCTGCGCGTCGTTTACCGGCGACGCCCTAGTCGTACCCAGCATTTTCTTGGTCCTCCACATATAAATGGCGAAATTGGTTTTAAATGGAGCGATTGCCATCTGACCTCCAAACCCCACATTTTGTGGGCAAAGCCAGGATAAGGAATGGGTCAAAAAGAGGGAAAGGGAAAGGGAAGTGATCAAGAAGGAGGAGAAGAAAAAGGGGAGGACTGGACACCACTTTCACGGACTGGATGAAGGTATGATAGTGGTGGCTCGATGACCCGGGGTCGCGTACCCGTATGTTCTGAAACAATTATCGGACAGATACGTAGCAGGACATCCTCTTCTGTGATATTGCTATTGAAAAGCATAGCGACTTAGTTAAACTATGTAGAACCTTTGCCATTCCTCAAAGATATCATAGTGAGTATTTGAATATTCGTACCTCCGCCAATGAGGCAGATGTTCTACCAGACTCAGATTTTGAAGACATTCCTAATATTGAGTTAATTGATAACTGAGTATTACCTAAAAAGTTGATGAAAAATGTTACTTATACTTTATGTTTGATAAAAGTTTACAATGTCATGTTGTTTAAAGTTTTTGCTTATTTTGTAGACATGATTTTAAAAAGACTAACTTAATATTAATAGTATAGTTATTGTTTGTAAACATTAGTATAAAAGTTTAATTCAGTTTTTTTAAATGTAACTTTTTGATAAGTATAATTTTAGTAAAACATTTACCTTCATTTTTCATTTTTTTACAATTTTCAGGATTTTGTTAAGTTTTCAAAAGTTTAGTTTGTGGCTTAAGTTATATTTAAGTGTATGGTCATGTATTAAGTACATATATGGGCCACTTGGCCCTCTTTGTTCGAATACAATGATGTCTGTACAACTGTTTTTCCAGGTTCGCATAGATATGAAAAAGTTACATAAAAGTGTTTACCTCTCTCTGGTCATGATTGGATTTGTTTTTAAGTCATTTTACTCGATAGCAATATCACATTTATTTGGATATTAAACAATTTACTTGAAAATATTTAAATTATATTTTGGATATAAAACACTTTGCTTGAATTTTTTTGGGTGTAATATTTGGATATAAACTAATTTTACCTATCTGAGATTTTGTGGTATTTTGTATTAACTCCATAAATTAATACAAATATTAGACGTACGTTCTTTTTTATTACATGTATCCATTTGTAATAAATTTTATTACTAATTCACTCAAATTTCATAGAGATATCTTCAATACTTTAAAAGTTATGAAGTTTTTAAAACTTTAATCGTCTCTCCTGGACATTTTACCAAATGGCGGATAATACATTTTGCCTTTCCATCGTCGATATATATTTAAGGAGTTCATTCTTTCAACCTATTTTGCTAAAAAAAAAATAACGATATTTTTACGCAACGTATTTAGTAAAAATATATTACAAAATATTAGTTATACATATATCTTTTGTATCGTCACAATTTCTTTGTAGACGATTTTATATTCTTTAACTACACGTAATAAAGTTGTAATTAGATCCTGCATCCTTACTAACAATATAATATCTGTAAATATGAAATTAACGCTGTCAGTTTGCTACATTTTCACGCTTTAAAGGAAAGGATATAGAGTAGCATAAGAATTGACACCATGCGAGCGAAGTCACCTGCAGAAGATACATAATACTGAATTAAAAAAAAATTGAGACATATTTAAGATGTTATAAGAATTTAAATTTTAGTCTGAAGTGAATTTCTTCATTTGATCATTTAAATCAATATTAATTATTCAGACTAAAGAATTATATAGACCGCCAAAAAACTATCAAAGACAAAGATAGTAGAGTATTTTTGCTTATGCTAATATTCTCTATTTTGCCATACAGGTTGTTTACTTTCTTCAAAGAATAAGGAAAACTTTGTACAGATATTAGTTGTTAATTTACAATTTTTGAGAAGGAAATATGAACAATAATAAAAATACTATAATCTCTTGTATTTTTAAGCATTCTTTTTTTTCTTTGAAAGAAACATATAATATAATATAATATTTCTATTAGCTTCTTTAATATTTAGCTGATTTAGTTAGCTAATTTCAACTTCTTTTTAGTTAAAAAAGTAATTAATATTCTATTAATATTTGTATTCTACGTTTAGTTCTATGACACTCTGTCTACATTAATCCTTAGTGAAAGGTTAATTAGTACAAAGACTGAACTCTATCACATCTTTTAACCTAAAAATTCTCTATATTAGCAATAAAATAAACAACATTATTATGACTGTAATAAGATTGCCTATTATAGATATTAATTTGTTACGTATTGAATCAATCAAACGCAATGCCAAGAATCTTTAGGGTTTAACTTGCTCTACAACTCATGATTTTCTCATGCTACTTACAACAGGTTTCCTTATAAATTAAATAAGGCGTTCATATTTGCACCCCACATTTTCTATCTGTAACTCTATATTAGGCCAAGGTACCGTGATGTAGACTTTTATTAATTTATATCCATTATAACTTATGGCTTTACAACTTATGTTTTTCATTGTAACCCACAAATAAGGATTCACCGTTATTCTGTACAGGGAATGTAAGCGCCATCAATGAAACCGAGCAAAACATTGATATATGTAGATGAAAACAACATTTTTATATGGTATAGAAAGACAATATTCTAGTAACATAAATAAGACCATGGAACTTTTGTAAATAATTTTGCTCTTCGACAGAATTTGGTCATAAAGATTGCTAAAAATCGTTTTTTTTATATCTATACTAATATAATAAAAAGAAATGATTTTTTTGTTTGTTTGTTTGTATAAATATAAGCTCCGAATAAGCTTCGAAACTACTGAACCGATTTAGATGAAAGGTAAGTTAGTAGTTAGTAAGAAGATAGTTTGATATAGAATAGTTTTTATCCCGGAAATCATCTCTTAATGGGATGAAAATGGAAATGAAACTTTGAATGGGGAAGAAACCTAGGGACGAACCCGAGCGATGTGAGGGTGAGTCACTAATCATATCTTAAATTTAAATGATATATTAGAAACAATACAAAAAACATGATATTGTAGTAATAATAGTTAAAAAAAGTAAAAATATCGATTGTATAATTTGCTGTATTGTACACAGATAGTTCGTTTCTTAGATAAAAAACAAACCGATGGTTTTAAAAAAGTTTTTATACATTTTTCAAGGGTAACGAATCTTAACTGTCGCTAATTAAATATTAGACGTTTAAAGGGTATTTTAAAGCGGAAATCGGTTAATTCTCAGGAGATCAAAGGAACTCAGGTAACAAACATGTTATTAGTTTAGCACAGACAAAAAATTATAAGAATCTCATTGGGTGTAATTTCTAAATTGGCGTCGAAAACTTTGTTTTCTCTGTAATTATGATAATTAACCTAATTCACTTTGTTTCCAGTATATATTTTTAATTCCAAAGCCTCTACTATTTATTTACCTGGTTTAAGTTGATTGATCGACACTCGCTAGCGAATGCTTAAATATATTATTATGTTATAAAACTGACTTTATACGATAGTGTATAAAGTAAATAAAAAAAAGCGCTAGCGATATATGGTATGATGGTAGAGATGTAAGCCTATTTGCTAATAATTAACGTAGCTAATATTCAACTTTTTGAAGTTATACTTCTTTTGACACATTTGGAAAAAGTAGGTATGAAAGTAAAATTTTTACGATGTTACTTTTTTTACGAAGTTAGCTGAAAGCGACATGATGAAGTTAGCTGCATTCCTTTTACAAACAGAGCTGTGACATACGGGATGAAATCTTTAGTTACGCCAAAGAAGTATAACTTTTTATGTGGATAGATAAGTACAAACACACGTTTTTTTATAAATAAACATTCAAGATAAACATAGTTTTGTGATTCTAACGATTAAAATGAGATTAGTGTTTGCTTGCGAGAAATATGCAGATAAGGATGGGAAAGTTTCGGGTAAATTAATTCAGTTCATTGTTATGGTAAATTTTGTTACAAATACTTCGACCCTTCAAAGTTTTGATACATTTATTGTGATAGTGCCCTTTGATAAAAGGGAACTATGATATAAATTCTGCTTAAGCTTCATTATTATACCGCAATTGAAAAGGGTGTTTTAATATTTAGATTTTAATTCTGAGAGCTCAGCACGTTTTGGCATTAGTTTTTGTGTATTGTAAGTTATGGAAAAATATATTATTATTATAAATATAGTTTAATGACTATTCATTGCTTTTGTTTGTTAGCTTGTTGTAAAATAATTTTATTTTATTTAGTCTTGTTATACATTCACTTTTATAAATTAATTATTCAATACGTTTTGCAAATCTTAGAAAAAAAATGTGCTATTTTTATGTTGTGTTTATCAAAAATTGTCTAAAAAAACTAGATAAAAACTATAAATTATAATTGTAATATCCAAGCGCATTTCCCTTACAGAGTAGAGAAAGAGAACTCATAATCACGTCGAACTCCCATTATATAGTAGGTATATGTTAAAGCAGTACATCATACAATATCGAATTCCACTTCCTTCTTTTAGCCTTAAATGATTAGATTACACCTAACGGAACTCGACCCCATATGAATCAAATATCGTAAATAATGACAATTATAAAAGTACCAATCATATCAGGTCATTAGAATTAAAATAATCGGTTTAATAACATTCTTCAAAATACATATATTTAAGCTTCACAGAAATTAATCTGTAAATAGGTTCTTTAAACAAAGACCAGCATGTTATACCAACGTACTATTATCTAATTTGAAGGGGTCAAATTATAAGGGATACCTTCGTCCTTTTCGTGCCAACAAAAAATCAAGTTTGACAACTCTGACACTAATCCAACAAATTCCGATAAAATTCTCCTCAGGTTCTTCCAAAAACTTACGGCAACATAATGACAGACGCGACTTCAATCCCCGATAGCCCTGGATTACTGTCGATTTAATTAAACCTGTATAATTTCGATTCGGCTAGCTTGATAGTGACGTGGAGTTACGAAGAAATAGAGAAGGCATAATTTTTTATTTTAGTACTTTACTATATTGGATTAATTATTATATTTTAATAGCTCTATTTTTCTTACTGTAGTCATGAATTTCATGTACGAAATTTATTGCTCATGTGAATAAATTGGCTTGATTAAGATAGTCAAAAGACTTTGAAAAGGTAACCAGTAAATAATAAAACTTTCTTAGATCTACGCGAATATTTGATATTTTAAATAAAACTGTCTTTTCGGATTATTTCGCGGATTTATTTTGATTTTTGGTTCTCGACGTTTCGAATCCTTTACAGCAATTATGGTCACGGCCCACGGGAGAGACTAAAGCTTTAGAGTTTTAATTAAATTTAGAATGTAGGAACTAAAAAAAATATTTGTCTGTTAGAATTAAAACTATAATATATAATATAAGCATAAAATAACCGTTTAGATATTTATTGCCATCCGTCAAAAACAACAACCTTTGTAAATCAACAAGATATAAATAAATAAAATGATATCGTTATAAATAACAAAATATTTAAGTATACGTATCCATTTTCTTTATTTTTTATTTGCGGAACTAGATGTGTGGGACTTAAGGAAAGGTCTGATAGTAGGCGGCACATTATCAAATTACAGCCTGTACCGTTTTCGCCGACAAAGAAACTGATATTCTTTTATTTACGTTAACTTTATAGAAAATAAATTAACGTGAATTTGGATTTGGTTGAATTAGCAAAATATATATTTATGATTGTTTAGTAAAAGTCTTCGTTAAAAAATACACCGAAAAATGCGGCAATCTTTAAAATTTAAATGTGATTTTTCATTGGAAGCTGTGTGTATTATCACATGCTTGAGAAAAATATCGAGTCAAATATTGTTTAATAGATTAGTACCTATAGGACGCACACTAAAGACTTATATCCATAATATTTTTTTGGTCATAACCAACAATATTTGTCGCTAATCTTAACGGTACAAATGAACAATAACAAAAAAATATTCACACCCACTCCACCTGCACGCACAAAAAGAATTACATTTCAAAAATCTTATCAAAACAAAGACCGCCTTCAAAACTTCTCTATTCTTCTATCAAAATTATTAATAAATCCTAAAAGACCCTTAAATCATAGCAATAAAGCTTAGAATTGCACTCTTTTTAGTATAAAACCTACTATGGTAATTTGTTTTACTGTTGACCTACGTTTCATCTCATTTCCCGTAAAGAATATTAATACTATGTGTGCTTAGGCTTAACACTTGTATGCTCATCAAATATTCCGGTACAGCGAGCGAAAACTGACAAGTCATTGAATAATGTAATAGAATTTGGCTCTTATTACAATTTATTTAAAGATCAGAATCATATACACAAAGGCGATAGACTTTTATTTAAGGGTCACTAATATATGATGCGGTAACGCACTATACATACAATCTGCATTTCTTAAGTATACACCTGAGTTTTGGTATGCTTTCCTAAACAGTATATAGTACAGTTTTATAACTATAGATCTCAGCCTAAGGAATAACTTGAACGAATCGTTATGATCGAAACATGAAGCCAAACAATAATGTCTTGAAAATATACAAATGGCATTTGTATACTGAGTGATTTATACATATAATAAAATTCAAACTGAGTCGAGTCTGTGCTTTCAATATTTTTTGGAAAATCTTATTGAAATAGTCATTATTATTGATACAGAGACCGAATCTATAATTTTTAGAATTTTTGTCTATCTCTCTGTATGTCTGCGACCGCATCACAAAAAAACCACTGGACAGGTTTTTGATGAAATTTGATGTGATGATAGTTGGTTATCCGAGTCAACATTAAGGATAGTTTTTCCTTCGGAAAAATATCTCATTTCTGAGAAATCTATATTATCCGTAGCGAGGGTGAGTCGCTAGTAAGTAAATAAATGCTAATAAATGAATGAAATGAATGTACAAACAAAAAATCAAATTAGTAGGTACTCTTTTTAATATTAGTATAGAATATATATATTTAAATAAGTAACTAATTATTAGTTAACTGTAATCTGGAACATTGCACAAGAGGTTTTACCTTTTTTTTTTTTAATTATTATTACCTATTCTAAATCTTTATTAGAGTAGTTATTAATGATTATAAATAAGCTTTTAGTACATACATCTTTATTAATATCTGTAAAATCCCAACATATCTAACACTTAATTGATCATCAAGATGAAATATAATCTCTTCTAATCATCCAAACTTCACATACATTTAATCTTTAGAATTGATGATCCAGACGATTTTAATGTGTGGCGTCTATTAATATGGCGCTTGATGCAATTGCTTATAATTGAGTGTTACGTTTGCTTGCAAAGATCTACATACATCTGCTGGTACTATTTATAAATATGACACATGTTAAAGTAACTTAAAAAAGAGGACAATGAATAATAGGACTACTTTATCATTTGGTTAACTTTGTTGTCTTCTTAAAATGATAATAAACATAAATTAATTTAGGTACAACGAACGTTTACAAGTTGGACTACTTGAAATAATTAAGAAATTTTGTATATATGTACATATATGTTTGTTACACTTTTAAGTAAAAACGGCTGACGGATTTGGATAAGTGCACAGATAAAGCAAGCAGTAAGTAAGTAAGCTTTTAGGCATCTAGGAACTCCATAGCGAAGCGAGGAAGAACTGCGAGATAAAAATTAATTTTCGATTATTAAATATTATTTACCTCTATATAATTTTTAAAATATAATATAATATTATAAATATAAATATGTTGGGACATTAATATATAGCACCATATACTTCCATGGTAAGCTACACGTCTTGTATTATGGATACCAGATAGTCGATACATTACACATATATAACTTTAAATACATACATATTATAAATATAAGCACCCATGACCGGAGTACAAACATTCGTGCTGGTCACACAAATGAATGTCCCCAGCGGGACTCGAACCCGAGACCGCTGGCACAGCAAATAGCACTACAAATTTGAGTCAAACGTGTCAACATATCATATAATATAATATCTAAAATAACAATATTTCCGAAATCTCAAGTGTTTTTCATTTATAAAATAGATAATATAATCGTCTCAGAGCTATTTAAAGGATATTTTAATATTCAACACAAATGATGGAAAGCATCAAGTTTTATTATGTTTTATCTGACAGCCCACATGATACGGTAATAATTAAACATGCCGCTGGACTCATGAATTACCATGAGGTTAAGTCACCAATGAGCTCCGAGTAATTATGTAGATGAAGTTGAGTGCGCGCGCGCAAGTAGAGGGGAGGTTGGTAGCTGAAGGTCAATGTTGCTTACAAGCGTAGACACGAAAATAGGTATCAATTTACATAATTATATCATTATTATTATATTTAGAACTAAATTTGTATAATATTAAAGAATTAAAAATTAAAATTAATTGATTAGGTACTTTTGCCCCATAGTGAAACTGGCCTAATTAAAAAAAAAAACGTCACGTATAATACAATAAATAAGTATTGAAGAGGCCTGTTTGAGAAGCCTTATAATATTAACATATAACTAATATTTTAATAATACGAGTGTATGTATGTATGTAATATGTATAACTAAAAAATAGTTTTTTTATACATTATTAAAAGAATATAGCATACAAATATTAATAATAGCATTTTTATACACGCTTAAATAGTTTCTTCTGCATCATATTCTTTGCCCTCCCGCGAAGAAGGCGGTGCCGACCACAGTACGCAACGCTCGTGCCCCGCGCACGCCACCCAGACTACAATCAAAGATTACAGTTCTATTTTTATTCTCTTATTAAAAACTTCTTAAATATCTCTAGAGATAGCACATTTTCGCAAAGTTTCAGAGTTATGACTGTAATGTACGATAAGTAATAAGCCCTATAATGTTCTATTAGACGTTAAGAATTTATTACATCATAAACATGATTTATACAAGTTACTAAAGGCTATTCAATATTTCATTTGAAAAGAAACAGCTCGTTTACATGTTTTATTATATGTATATAGCGCAGTTTGATTCTTGTTTGTTGTAAATATTATTATCAATAAATAGTGCAGTCTATATTATTTAATTACTAAATAAACACTATACTAACTCTTTTTTATTCTATTTAGCATTAATGTTGTATTCAGCCCTTTTAACGTTCCACTGCTGGGTACGGGCCTCCCTTCAATACGAGGGGGATCAGGCCATAGTCCACCACGCTGGCCAAGTGCGGATTGGCAGACTTCACATATCTTTCGAAAACTTGCTAGGTTTTCTCAGACATGCAGGTTTCCTCACGATGTTTTCCTTCACCGTAAGGCAATTGGTAATCATAATAGAAAAGATTTGAACAAGAAAATATAAGAGGTGCGAAGACCCGGGATTGAACCCGCTTCACTCGGTTTCCCAAGCGAGCGCGTTACCACTGGGCTACCACTGCCTGTTTCATTTCATAACACTATAACTTTTAAATTAAAACAATAGTAGTTGAATGGCACACATTTTTGAAAAACATAAAATAAGAAATCTTATATTATAATGTTATTATAATAAGATAGTATAGTAGATCGAAGTAGATGTAGGTACTGTAACTAACATTAATAGACTCATAGAGCAAGAAATAAAAATAAACAAAATATCCAATGACAATAGAACGTAGAACGCTGAGTAATCGCTTAACACTGATATGCTTATTCATAGTAAGTCGCATAATAAAGTGGGCGTTGACAAAAATACTAACAGCCTATTCTATCTATAATGGCAACATTTTCATGACAAAAAATATTCACTATACAAATATATGTATATGAGAAACAACGTTTTTTACGCTGCAAAGACATCGAAGTTTTTATCTAGTATTTTTATATCACTTTTCTTCACAATCTTTGAAAACATTTGGCTAATTTATACAGTTATATTTAGAGTGATTGAGTTGAATCTCAAAAATGCTAATATTAGTCACAAAGTGGGCTTTAACAGAAGTACCTACCTACTTAGTCTATTCTATTTATAATAACGATATTTGCTTGAAGAAAATATTTACAATTTAAAATTATTACCGACAGACTGCTTTTATTTTAATTAAGTTGTTTATAATTATTTTATAAAATATTTCTACTTAGAACTTAACTTCACTTAGTTAATCTTTACATAGTATGAAATGACGTCGCTTCCGCTGTCTGTTCGCTTAGATCTTTTAAACTACTTAACGTATTTTAACGCAGTTTTTAGCAATAGATAGAGTGATCATCAGAGTGATCAAGAGGAAGGTTACATGCATATTATAGTAAAGAAAAGCCGAGAAATTCAAAGATTTGTATTTCATAGTAACCGTTAAAACGTAGCTAGTTCATGTATATAGGCATAGCGATAAGCGAAGTCCTCATTGAAGATTCTATTTTAAATTCAAAATTTAATGATCTAGTAAAGATATACTCTCGCTGCTTTGTTATCTTTTTGTTATGTTATATTACTGTTTACATAAGTTTGTTTTCTTAAAAATAATATCGTCCCTTTCAACACGTGTGATAACTATACTCTTATCTTGTACGCACGTATCTAAACTGCTCAAATGTTAATAGGTTGCACTTGAAATAAGGTCATTATGGCTCCAGTTATAGCTCCATGTTGTCTAAAACCATGATATAAATATAAACGCTATTGTCTTCGTCTTTCATATTTTATTGCAATATTTACTGCAACTACAAAGACGAAAAATGGGCTTATAAGCTTCAATTTTGGATATGCTCGACCTCCTGAAAAGAAACTTTAAATGAAATCATTTCGAATGAAACTCTTACAAAGTAATAAAATTTAAAATGTTTTAAGACATTTTCGATGAAATAATATAATATAATATGTTGGGACATTAATACACAGCACCATCTAGTTCCATGGTAAGCTACAAGTCTTATGGATACCAGATAGTTGATACACTACACATATATATAACTTTAAATTAAATAGTAAAATTAATAGAAAAGTAGTTTTTTAGGTCTTTAGTACACGAGAAATCTATGTTTAGAAAATATATCTACCATTTTTTTTTAAATCAATGTAAATGTCTATTTAGTTTACTCGTATAAATATTCAGTCTTATAAATATATAGTCACAATTTTACCATAGCTGCTAGGTTTCATATGTAGTTCCGGTCAATCCTAAGAGTCGCAGTATGTTGTTTAATACCTTTGTAAATAAGCAGGCTATAAAACGTAGAAAAAATATTTAAAATCGTATTGGTACTTTCAGAGATTAACGCATTCAAACATACAAAACTCTTTAGCTTTATAATATCAAGGATTAATGTGCATATATTTTTATGTACCTGATAAAATAGTACTAAAATTCGAAAGATAAATTAAAAATAAGAACAACATTCGTTTTATGTGCAAAAGAATGATGGCTTGGAAAACGCTAAACAACTGTAGAGACCGTAGTACTTGACAAATCTTTATTTATTCTCTAAACTACTTATACCGTATGTGGTATCGAGATATTTTACAATATATGAGTGGATAATAGTTTTTATTTCTAAATATGCTATAATAAATATCGTAGACTACTCGATAAATTATTTTTTATATTTCAGATATACGAGCCAACTAGCGTCTCAGTCTCACTTCGCTCGGGTTCGTCCTTAGGTACATTTTAACGGTTAGTATGGAATAGATAGACTATTTTATTACTTTTCCCGTGGGAATGAGATAATCTCACGCATTAAAAAGTAGCCTATGACATTCTTCAGCCCTCCAACTATCTCCATACAAAAAATCACGCCAATCCGTCACTCCATTGTGACGTCAAAGAAAGACAAACAAACGAACGAACAAACGAACGAACAAACACAGTTTCACATTTATAATATTAGTATGGATTTAATAATATTTATTGTTCCCAAATATATAAACTAGAAAATAAAAATAATCTGACTCTAGCAATAAAATTTTCAATAATACTAACTTCATATTGATCTGGTTATAGAAATTGTCAATTAATAAAAGCTTTTATTTAAAACTAGCGACTCATCCTCGCTCCACTCAGGTTTGTTCCTAGTTACGTTTTAACGTTTAGTATAGATTTCTCAGAGATGAGGTATTTTCTCGAAGTAAAAAATATCCTATATTTGAACCAGATAACCAGATATCATCATACCTTTCATCAAAATCTATCCAGTGGTTTTCTCGTGATGCGTTCCCAAACAGTCAGACAAAAGACTAACAGTTATGTACAGATATAAACATACAGCTTTATTTTAATATTCAATTCCATTCTTTATTATGTAGCTTTAAGGTTATTTTAATATTAAATTGCAATAAAATAACTGCCTCCAGGTATTGAAATGGAGGACTGTTGATAAATCATAATTATTGAAACTAAGACCATATCTAAAGTTAACTGCCTTAGGCATCTTTATGAAGTATGTCTCATATAGACTTGTTTTATTTACAATATCTAAGCTTATAATGGAGCTTATTTTAAGATCTTAAACAAATTTTTATTTCATTGACTTTTTCTTGTGGTATTTTTTATAAAATTTCTTATTTAATATAATTATTAAATATTTATACGTTTTATATCACTATAAATTAGAAAGTATGCTTGGATTTAGGTTATTTCTTCATCCAACATATAGATGTGATGATTTTTGTATGAATATAGTCATAGATTATTTTATCTCAGTAGGTACAAGTAAGTATATAGTTTCCGTAAGACTATAATTTATTGCAAAAAAATACAAAGGGAGCGTCACTACTTTTACATAATACGAACTTTCACACGCGGCTCCACTGGCGTTATCTTACATATATGTATAGTTTTTCCACCCCCAGTGATGATAAAGCTCTTACTACCTTCCTAAATAAGTAGGATAAGAAATGCGAATCTAATCCAAAAAACATTTCAGTTTTAAAATACCTATTATATTTTTTCTTTTAGAAATAAGGTTACCTTGCAAGTATGAAACACTATGAAAAATAACAACAATATAGGTATAAAACTGACCATCTCAGTGTTATGCCATGCTACATGGTTCTTAATAAGTTAGAACTAAAGTCTGCGTCAATCTTCTATAACTTATAACATAACCTATCGTCTTATTTAAAAGTGGCCGATGAAGGCATTACAGGGTCTATTATTACGTTGCAGTATTGCAATCAACTGAAATAGCGTACTCCCGGGCTCTATTGATAACACGGCCTTATCTGCTTTCTCCAATATGTTTACGTAGCCACCGTAATTGTGCGTTATAAACTGCATACCCGCTATCTAGTATGCTTGAGCCTAGATCACTGATGGATAGCTAAACTAGAAAAGTGGCTATTGGAGGCTGTTAGATCAAAGATTTTGTTTTTAAAGAATCGGCCTACGGTTTTGCTTGCATTATACTTAAGATTATGTATGTTTGTATATACGTATATAATAATATATAATATTTATATACCACTAGCGGCTCACCCTTGCTTCGCTCGGGTTCGCCTCTAAACTAACAAAAACAAATCTATCCCAGAGGAACTGTACAGTTTTCAAGAATAAAAAGTAGACTATTTGTTATTCTGATGTATGAAGTATATTATTGTAAAGTTTAATTAAAATTAAATCAGTAGTTTTTGTGTACGAAGCTGTATAAGTTACTATAGTTCTTTAACTACCTCACGGGAACTATTTAATTTTCTGGGATGAAAAGTATCTAAGATGTTGACCGAGGATATGCGGTACCACCGTACAAAATTTCTCTTCTTACATCCCCCTGACTCGATTTTTAGCATTTTTTTTCTATGTACCTACATATATTCGACCTCTACAGTTTTATTAATATTAATAATAGGATAATAAGTATAACTATAAACGTAAAAATAAACTTGTAATTTTTGAAAACAAACCTAACTAAGGTTTATGTTGTGAGGAGTTTCTATAGTCTCCTTCCTGCATAAGTATTACCTCAATTTTATAGTACAATGTTAATACTGTGTCACCAGAGTAACTTAGGGTATGTAGATTAAAGTCTACTGGATGCCAAAGAATGCATATATATATAATTTTATTTAGCAATCGTCACATTATTGTACTATTTGAACTGACTAAAAATTATAAATGATATTTAAAATTCACTAAAACTTTTATTGTAAATAGTGCAAAAGTATAATAACATTAATTACAAATAATTATAATATGAATTATGAAAAGCTTAGTTTAGATTAGAATATTAAGCTTACATGATTAAATAGAAATATATTTCTTTCTCTTTCTAGAGCTTTCCAAGCCCATATGCAATTAATACTTTGATATTTATATTATATATTATATACGTATAATATATGAATTCATCAGAAGTCACAAAGGAGTTCTCAAAATTCATTTGATCCAACACTTCACATTCCTCCACATTTGGCCATACATATCACCTTACAAATTCATTGGTATAGCAATTGTGCAAACGATCAATGGTCGACCACACAGAAGACATGATCTGATAATAACCGCTTGACTCTCTTTGAGATAGCAAACAGAATATTTTCGATTAATATAACTTTTTAAATTTTCCCGTTCCATATAACTGGTCGAAACGTCCTCAATAACATATATAGCCAGTAACGAATGCACGCGTTTAAGTCCCGTAGTGTAATTATTATATTTTCGGTTAATATTTTTTTTTATATAATATTTTTTTTAAATGAAAATTTGAAATAATAATACCTTATTTAGAATTTTTCTGTACAATTATAATGTGTATTTGCTTTATACCTACTACCCTTTATATATAATACATTTCATTCCACTCCAAATATTACCTTAGATTTTAGCCATTCAATGGCACCATGGATGTGCACAGGAGATATTATAGTGAACAAATATTACAATATATACTTAGACTAAAAAACTATAACAGGTTCCGTAAACATTTGAGTCGTGACAGTTATATGATCGAACATGGGTATTTAGAGTACGTCCCCATAGAATAAGCTGGCTGTTAAAAGCTAATGTAAATCAATATTCATAAAACATGCCTCTATTTCCCTTATAAACGGTATCCACAAACACCGTTAAAGCCAGTGGACTGGAGTTTGCAAATTGCGGCCTGCATCATAACGGATTACATCAACAAAAGCGACACTAGCGGAAGAAAATGCGGTCCACACACTATAATATAAATCTTGTTTGAAAATTTTGCTTCAATGGTGTAACTTTATATAAATTATTTGTGTCGAGGTAAATAAGACGTAAATAAATAATATGGATATTTTAAGACTTATTTCCTGTAAAATGTTATATTATTACATTTTTTGTTGATCAGTTAAATAAAAACGTTAAAAAAAGTTTCAATTATAAATGCATCACTGTTTTATTTTTTCGTAACTTTTTACACATACTGTATAACACAAAAATGCTTAACTAACTTAATGGTTTATTCGTAGATTTCATTAATATAAAATAAAAATAAAAACAATAAAATGACAAATGAAGTAAAATTTTAATAGTAGGTACCAATCAATAAAATGGCTAAGGCATTCGCAACCTCCGCGTATCCCATACACAGTAGTTTTCTGGGAAAGAGTAATCGGAATTCAATCAGAAAAAAGTTTAGCGACATTTCCACCTACAATGGTTTGTTTTGTATACATACGTAAAGCAAAGTTTTTGGTGAATATTTTTCAACGATTAATGTAGTTGGAGTTTAATAAAAACTTTTTAGAATTAATAAAATCGTAATATCCGTGATTAACTAAAGTTAAATGTGAATCTAGGTTTCTGCACTGATTTTTAATTTAAAAATTAAAGTCCTTTTTATGCAACCAATTTAACTTTTTTTTTTAATTATGTAAAAGAAAATATTTGAAATATTTA
Organism: Fabriciana adippe; assembly: GCA_905404265.1. Classification (NCBI taxonomy): domain Eukaryota; kingdom Metazoa; phylum Arthropoda; class Insecta; order Lepidoptera; family Nymphalidae; genus Fabriciana; species Fabriciana adippe. Next base: position 5,253,390 of record FR989993.1, read on the forward strand.
ATTACTTGTTCGTTTTAACATTTAGCATGGATATCCCACGAGAACCGTACATTTTTACGGGATAAAATGTTATTTATGTGCTATTTTATGTGCTATACCAGACTATAATCTATCTCTGTGCTAAATTTCATCCAGATTCGTTTAGCCGTTCTGGCGTGATTGAGTAACAAACATCCATCCATCCAAACTTTCGCATTGATAATATTAATGCAATGGGATATTTTAATATAATCCATATTCGAAATGAGGAGACAAAGCCGTTAGAAGTTACAGTAAGATATTATGCTAAAAGTATTTTTATTAATTTACATTGAATATGCCGAAAAATACCAAAAAAGCCGTAGGTACATTTGTAAGTAAGTTTTTAAGTATTCCAATAGTAACAATTGATTTATTGAACAAAGAAAAGTTTAGACTGTAGAGGTCGAGTTCTAATGGAAAACTCGTATAATACTTAGTTAAATTTTAATTCTAATAATTCAATACTAAATTAATATTATATGAATTGATATTGATATGAATTAAAAAAAATCTATAGAATAACCAGCTACGAGCGAACAACGATAAAAAACATGACAGTTCAACATTTTTATGTCTCTGAAGAAGATATCTACGTTATATACATTCTGTAATTATCCCCAATTACAGACCAGTTAATAGTTTTATTTAACATGCAGCCAGCGAAGCAAAATATCTGCATAATATCTTATCAAAAAAAAACAAAAATCTCAATCAGCCTATCAGGAGATAGCATTAAGGACTCGCGCATAACTCATTGATAAAAAGAAATATTTCCTACGCCCATTAAAGCTGCCGCACTGTCTTCTGTATCGCATCGTACACTCAACTATATAAATTGCAAGCAATAAATGATTTAAAAAGGAACTTATTTATTTTTAAATTGTTTGTAAGACGAATGGTTAAAAGGTTAAATAGAATAATGAGGCAGTTCATTGCTTTATTAAAGTTAATTAAATTAATTTTATTTATTCTATTGTTAATTCTATTTTTATTTTATCCCGTCATTTTTAACTACCTTATTTATAAGTGTCATCAGTTTGGCCAGTATAATCAATTAATAACTATTTTATTATACATTAATATTGAGAAACTTTACAATATGTAAAGTAAAAGACTAAGTCCGATCAATATAGACATTCAAAATAACGAAAAATCCCGGAAAGCCAAATATTGGTGGAGAGCTGGGGTTTACCATTACAAATAAAGTTTTAAAAATCCCCATCGATCCTATGTGTGCTACAAAAGTTATTCGGGGTCAAAGGTCAAAATTTGAGGTTTTTTGATTTTTTCTCGAAAACGGTAAGTTTTACGAAAAAAATTAAAAACTTAGCACATAAAAATGTCTTAATTTGTCAAAGCTATATAATTACATACATTTAGTATAGTTGAAATATTTATATCTTCCAAATATATTATGTATGTAATACATTCATTGGATATGCAAACAATAAATTCATCATATAAGTGATATCGCATGTTAACAATAATCCTTTCAAGTTAACAGAAGCACTAACAAAGGCAAAATTAGTCTAAGAGCTTGATAGAAAAAATCAAAAACGAAAAGTCATTGTGAACTTTTACATTGTTTTAAAATATTGTAATAATGTAAATTTGGTAATAATGCATTATTTTACTGTTGAGCTTAGCTTTCTATTGCTCTCACACACTTTTATGACAATTGGCTATTTCATATTATAGAAGCAAGATCATTTCATAAAACTATTCAAAAATATCATAGACAATGACAACTCTATTTTTCAGTTTATTAATTATAGACTCGTCTAGATTTTTATCTACGCAATTCCCATAACCTTGTTATACAGAGTTTTTGGTCTCAAGCTCTTGTGCTATGATCATAAGGCGTCATGTTTGCTTATAATTAACGGCATGCGGCTCATAAGGAACATTGTTTTAAGCCGTACACCGTCCAGATTCAATAAATATTATCCTCTTGTGCGGTAACATGAGCGCTGACGTCCAAAGATTGTAAGCTAAACTCTGTTGTGGAAAGAACAATCGGCAATTATACTTTCAGTAATATGTAATAACTAATAAGATTTTCTTTATCGTTGCTATGATATTATTTAGAACCATTTAGTACGTTAAGGAATTTTATAAAAGGAACTAGTCCCATACACTATTAACTAAATATACAAAAAATAATGCTGGGACATAAACACACAGCACCATCTAGCTCCATGGTAAACTACGAGGCTTGTGTTATGGATACCAGATAGTTAATACACTACACATATATAACTTTATACACATACATACGAGTATTATAAATAAAAACATCCATGTCTGGAGTACAAACATTTGTGCTCATCACACAATTGAATTGTCCCAGCGGGATTCGAACCCGCGACCGCTAAACGTGTCATCAATTAGGTACATGTCAAAGTAATGTCGTAAATAATATGTAACAAAATAAAATGTTCTATTTACCATGTACATTGTACATATATACAGTTTTTTTTTTTACAAAATCAGACTGGCTCAGAATAGTGTATACGGAAATACTAAATATGGTAGCTTTTTAATAAAATAATTATTTTCAGAAGCTCCCAAAATGTAGCATGAGCTTTACGTGCGTTTATTTAATGAAAGCTTCATATTCTAATATTCTAAACGAAATAATAAATATGAAAAAAGCCGCAGGCTTAACATAAAATATAACAAGTTTTTCACATATAAAATGGCGATATCAAATGTGAACTACGTTCACGTCTAGAAATATAACATCGCTTTCTAGTACATTAAAATGTACGTGTTAATTAACAGATTGCATTAATAAATAATGCCTAAAGCTGTTTTAATAGAGGGAATGTAGCGTGCAGCGGGAATCGAACTCAGATAATTTCTTGTCATTACAGTATTATTTATAACGATGTGGAGGTTGCATGCGCCCGCGCAATGCGATTTAATTATTAAAACAGATGTGCCACAGTGGGAAAAAGTATTTAAGTATACGAATGGAATTACTATTGTGGACTGGGTGTGTAATTAAGTAGCATAAATTTAATGAGTGGACAAGTGTTTATTATACTGTCAGTATACGTTTATATACAATAGTATTATCTTCGGATACATGTCAGCTAAAGTCTGAGATCGTTTTAAACAAAGGCTAAGCTAGTTTTAATAGCGCAGCGTTTTTAATAATTTCCTAAAATATAATTACTGTAGAACAATGTTTCATATAAAACATTTTAATTACTTGTAAATGTGAAATTTTAGTCAAAATATTTAGAATTTAGTATACAATACAACATTTTACAATATTAAGAGCCTCATCTACATTCCCCGTTTATTCCTCACATCGTAACGCCGGCGGCGCGACCTGTTCCTCCGGTCCGTACGTCACTGGCCTGACTTAGATTATTATGTAATAAATCATAGTAAACCGGTAATTAGGAGTCAAGACTGTAGAATAAAATAAATTTTATACTTTTTTTCACATTAAATACCCATTTCGGTGATGCCGACTAAACAATGATCGATAAAGTCTTTATACGTGTTATTTTTAACATAAATCAGTTTTGAGCGACTTGATTGATCACGATGTAAATGTACTGCTACATAAATGCTCATGTCAGTATTTTTGTGTCTATAATGTAACGTACCGAGTTTGTGCTTCGCAATAGATGAAATTTCTACGCATGTGTGTATATTTTTATTAGTTCATAACTGCTGTACAAGAACTCAACTTTGTTAAACGCCGTATAATAACAGATTATATTATATATAATATCTAAAATCTAGATACTTTGTATAATATCTTTAGGTATATTTTATATATGGATATTTTTTTTATTTCAGTACACGTTATAAGTAAGGAAAGCAAATGCTAAATACAGAAAAAAAAACCTATCGAAATGTTATATATGTATAGTTTTAAGATGTATAATATATTTTTTTTATAATAAAATAAAAATGGAAAATAAAATTACTAATGGATTCATCAATGCCCAGACCTAACCGCTGATAGAACCTATACCTATAATAACATAAGTTACAAAAAAAGTTTTTTTTAAATATCTGACTTACGAGTATATGAGTGAGGGCTATCAAATCAAATTAAAATATACTTTATTCAAAGAGACTTTTACAAGCACTTTTGAATCGTCAATTTTACATTTAAAATTTAAATTAAATGTCAGTACGTAAGTACGTGAGGAATCTATCACCGGCTAGGAAGGCAGTTCTGGTGAGAAGAGCCGACGAGAAACTCAACAGTTGCCCTTTTAAAATAATAATTGTGTACAATATTGTAATACAATAATTATTATATATTATAGCAAAGCTTATATGGGATATAATATTCAGGGAGTATCAAATTATAAAAACTGCCAATTATTTATCTTATGTTTATTTACTCTATCCGTCTTATAGAGTAAAAAAACATAGAAATAACAAAGGAAACATATTTAAATACATATTTAGGTAGTAACAAACATACAATATACATGTAACAGCTTCCTGTAAACAAATAAACATGACACTTCAAAATATTTATATACTAATGGGACGTATTTTACAGCTGTCGATCAAACATAATCAATATTATTGTAATATCGTTCCTTTTGGTGTTACTTGAAATCTTCTGTGGCAAGTACTTTTCCGTCATCTTTAAGGTTGAATACTGTCAATTAAAAACTTTATACTATCTTACCCTTTATAGTAAATAGCTAGTTTTATAATATTACGATTTAGGAAGATTTTGATGCCAACATTTTCATAATAAACTTAATTTAATTATATTTCTTTACTAGCGACTCACCCTCGTTTCGCTTGGATTCATCCCTAGGTATGTTTTAACGGTTAGTATGGAAGAGATAGACTATATATTAAATATTTAAGGCTATCTAATGCAAAAATGATTTTACAAATCGGATTAGTAGTTCTTGAGATTAACGTTCAAACAAACAAACTCTGCCTCTTTATAATATTAGTATAGATAAAAATATCATACCTATTATTCGTAATATCATTATTTTTCATTATAAAAATATATAATTCTATTACTATAGAAAAAACAGAATTATTTTCAATAGATAAAATAAAACATAAACTAAAACCCTTAGGAATCGGGTACTAAATCATAACTAATGGGCAAAACGGAAGCCTCAATCATTTCTAGTAGCCGTCCCGGTATTCAGTAACATATTACACATATTGATTGCTTCGCCTTTCCAGAAGTAATTTGCCTTAATAACACTAACAGCCGTTTAATGTTCAGAAAGTCGGATGACCTTTGTACAGTACATTTATAATTTAAATTTGTTTACTATACTTGCGTACATTCAGTAAATACCTAATATGACATTTAGAAAATTAATATTTTGATTTATTGCGTAGGTACGAGTATATATTGCTTAAGGCATTTGAAAATAATGTAGAACTATTTTCCATAGATGCCATACCTTTTGCTATACTTTATATTAGAATTTTAAATTGTATTTACATATAACGAGAATTGGTAGCACAAAATTATATAATGTATGATCTTAAAATAGCTAGTTATAAAGATTTCGTAATAAAAGAAAAAGTTCAAAATGTATCTATTAAAAGCTTTAAAGTTACGAGATAAGCTGCAGTTCCAGTTCTACTTAAAATATTGATAAACAATTCGGGAGGAAGTTTACTTATACAAAACGGAAAATATCGTAAAATAAAGAAGTAAATCGAATACTAAACGGGACGTCCTTTAGTAAGTAAGCGCAAGTTCCAAGGCCTTTTGGTCCCGGAATAAATTAGTTTTCGGAACGGCCGAGCCAATAAAAGTTTTAAACAAAAGAATCATAAAACAAACGGCCCGACTTCGGTAGTAAGCAACAGTGCTTCGATGATTTACGACTGAAGTGGGACACAATCGTCGCTAACTTTTCAAATAAACTAGCTATGAATAGACAGAACATGTGAGGATAAGTTCTTCACATTTTAATGATGTACGAAGCGCATGAAGACAATAGCGAGGATCAGACAATGGTTGATTAGGTTTTATTTGACGCAGCTACTGAAGGCGAAGGGTCTTATTTGGCAAAAACAAGCTTTTATAAAATTCACTATATAAGCCTATTTCCGTAAGCAGGTCAATGAATATCAGAAGAAAAGCTTCGTTACTTGGAGTCTCCACTCTAACGTATGACGGCTCCATCTTCCTCCAATGCATCTGGAGATATGACCATTGGGCTCCACGTAAGAGTGCTACTTCCACATGCTATGAATAAACCCAAATTCGAAAAGAATTTCAGTAGGTACAGTGCTAAAAAATAAAACTCCAATGTCGATATGCGCTGTGCAAGCCCTAGCGAGAGTAGATGTGTCTAATAGAAAATCGAGCTTAATCTACATTCGACCATCGACATCGCTAATAAAAAGCTAAATATATATAATATATATATAAATAAATAAATATATGTTAGGACATTAACACACAACACCATCTCGTTCCATGGCAAGCTACGAGGCCTGTGTTATGGATACCAGATAGTTGATGTACTACACATATATAATTTTAAATACATATATTTTACAAATATAAACACCCATGACTGTTCGTTTCACAAACATTCGTGCTCATCACACAAATGAATGCCCCAGCGGGACTCGAAACCGCGACCGCTGGCACAGCAAGTAGGGTCACTACAATATGAGCCAAACGTGTCGTCTAGATAACATCGTTATTATATTATTCTTAGTTTTATTCTTAACGCTAGCCATTATCGATGTAGAATGTCATTTTACCTAAATTTTGTAATCGTTTTCGCATTGTCACCTGACAAGCGACAACAAGAATTTGACTTGTATAGTGTATACCTCAGTGATTTCAGTCAACCAAACTTACTTATCGGGTTATTTCTATGTGTGGAGTCGTTCTGGTCTGTCGATCTCGCATGTGTAATATGCAGTCCGCACATTTTCTACAAAAAAACATAAAAACAACCCTTCATGTGTTGTTGTCGTGTCAGCGGCGATGTTTTATGTTCGTATTGTACATATTAAGTTTATTTTACATCAGAACGACGAGGTTAATTTTAAAAGTAAAATTTTGTTTAATTCCAATAGTACAGTTACATACAAAGAGCTTTTATACTAAATATTTTTGATAATCTATACTAATATTATAAAACTGAAGAGTTTTTTTGTTTGTTTGGTTGAACGCGCTAATCTCAGAAACTACTAATCCGATTTGAAATATTCTTTTTGCATTAGATATCCCGTTAACTGAGGAAGGCTATAGGCTAAATATCATTCCGGAAAAAATTAAGATTTGTTTTTGTCTAGGGACGAACCTGAAGCGAAGCGAGGGTGAATTGCTAGTATACTATATTACTACTTCGCTATATTTTACTTTGCCACCCAATAACTTTAATATAAATAAAATTTTATTGCAAAAACTTTACATTACATATAAATTGAAATGTCAAGTGCAGTTTCAAATATACGAACACAATTTTAATTACGATATAATTGTTCTTTACATATTTATATAATTTTTTCTCGGAAAACGACACCCAATATCTAAAGCAAACAAAAATAAATGAACTTTCATTTGCTGTTAAGCTCTTAATTGCAGCGTCTCCAAACTTAAGACGACAAAGGCTCCGTAAAGCAAAACAAGTATAAAATTACAATACGACCTTTGAAAACATCGCAGGCTACTGTCCCTCGCTTATTATTATGAAACAGAAGCTTCCTCTATTGTGCCTCTGTCAAAACTGAGCAGATGAGAAAAAATACGTTACAATGTCGCAATAAAGTTGGGAACGTTTTACAACGTCTCCAAATATATAGGCTCCCGGTATCTTTTTTTTGTTTTAAGATACTAACAAGTCTTTATGACTTGTTGCCACACGCTTTCACGACGTAAACTTTTTTCTTCTAGTATCTTGAATAAGATGTAAGTTAACGAGTAGTGCGGACATTAGTAGACTTTCTCTTTTGAGGGACACGTACGGTAAATTTTATGCTCAATTGTTTTATGCGATGCCAAGGAGAATAGTCGTACGGTATAGGATGTGCTGTTGATTTTGAGTCGTATAGTTTGTTAAACGGATTGTAAATAAAACGTGTTCATGCTTCATTAGGTCTTTTGTGCCGGACGTGATGAGCGCCAGTCATATTAATCGGTTAAATTAAAGATAAATTGATTCGAAATAAATATTGTTATGCTTCACTTTTATAGTAGAGCTTAATTTTTGAATGGTTTTGAGTTATTCTTTTTTTTAATAGAATTGTAAAATGCTATCTGAACTTTATTAATTAAAAGCTATCTAAAATACATTAAAGGATACGTTAAAAATGTTTATTACTTCTGACCGATATAAAAGTAATCAATTTTTTTTCCAACAATTTTTTATGATTCTCTGTATAAAAAAATGTTATATCTCAAAAGTGATCCAATATAAATTTCAAGAAATACATATAATATTGTAACTTCAAAATAAAGCTGGGAAAACTACTTTAAAAATTGTTTTGAAGCAGTTAATCTGTATAAATATTATAAATGTGAAAGTTTGTGAGTATGTATGGATGTTTGTTACTCTTTCACGCCAAAACGGCTGAACGGATCTGGATGAAATTTGGCACAGTGATAGATTATAGTCTGGAATAATATATAGGCTTTTTATCCTGGAAAAATATACGGTTCCCGAGGGATAGATTTATTTTTGTTTTTCCGAACAAAGCGAGGGTGAGCCGCTAGTTATTTAATATAAATATAATATGTACCTTCTTATTGCGATAGTAATTATTGTATTCATACATTTTTCATATTTTAACATTTTTCTGTAAATGTAATTTTACTATAATATATTAGTATTTTTTTTTTTACTTTTAAGTACTATTCAAATAGTTAAAAGGCTTTAGCTATTTCAATTCATTGCTCAATTTCAATACCTACTTGTTCGTTCGTTTTTAGTGCGCCATGATCCGTAACGGCTTTAGTCACCGTAAACGTTTTATAAATTTTGAAGTTTACATTTTAAAGAATCTATTATAGAATATAACAAAAATAGGTTTGAATAATATTTTTTTATAAATAAATATACACATATCTATACAAAAATAGCTCAACAGATATGAGTGACATTTGGAATGGAAATGTTTAGGTGACATATTAAATTAATATATAGGTAGGTTTTATGCCACTAAGTTTACGTACAGTTCGAACAGAATAGTAGTACACAGTAGTCATGGATTAATTTAAGAGTAATGATACCTAAAATTAAAATAAAAAAAACATGATAAAATGTACGACAAAAATTAATGAGTAGGTATCATATCACCAATCAGAAATACTGTGATCGCCAATTTAAGGGAATTAGATTGTTGATTTTCTGTAATAAATTTAAGGGAATAAGATTCTTGAGATAAAATTGATGCTTGAGACCCATCAAATATATATATATCTATAGTAGGTAGGCTGTCTGTTACAACTACGTCTAAAATCTTAGTAAGCATTCGAAACGTTGGGAACCAAAAATCAAAATAAAGCCGCGAACAAATTCGAAAAGATAGTTTTATTTAAAACTTAGAAAAACAAAAACAAATCTATCCCATTGGAATCATACATTTTTCCGGGATATAAAGTAGCCTATGTGTTATACTAGTGTATGAGTTATATTATTGTAAAATTTCATTAAAATCCATTCAATAGTTTTTGCGTGAAAGAGTAACAAACATCCATACATCTATACATCCATACATCCTCACAAACTTTTGTATTTATATCCGTTTGCAAAATATCAAGTTAAATCAATGGAATGTAAATGAAAATTGGATTACCAAATTTTAAACATATTTTACAAGACAATAAGTAAATGCGCAAGCAAATCTAAATATAATCGATTAAAATGTCGCCAGGCTAATCAATTAATTACTTCACCTAGATCTCTAACCAGCGACCATTAACGGAAAAGATATTACTATGCAACAATGATATTCTATTTTTTATAAATAATAAATAAAACTTTTAGATACGTAAATATTATACAAGGTAAAAATAATAATATTAATGAACGATAATATTATATCAGTCTTTTTAAAGGCCCATTGTTGGACCTCAGACTCCTCTGAATACTTCCAGTCATGCAGTATAGTCCTCATGATGTTTTCCTTCACTATATTAGCAAAAAGTAATCATATTGAAATTATTCATATATGAATATCTCAGATGAGCGAGACCCGATTTGAACCTATTTCATTTGATTTTTCAAGCGAGCTTAAGATAAAACATATTATATGTTATTTTGGGAATTTGTGTTAATTTAGAGGCAACATGTATTACGTACATTAAGATCAAGAGAAAGCGTATTAGATACATCGTTTTGCCTACTGGTGCGTGTCTAATGCTTTTAATAAATTTAAAGAGAAAGCATGAGCAATTTTCGCATATTCGTCTGATGATAGCTGTTAACCTGTAATTCTATTTTGTTTAAGCGGTAGCTCAGCTGTGTAACGTAGTTATATACTTAATTGCGAAAATATTTTGGTTAATTTCTGATGTAGAGGCCACTTTTTCTTATAGAATGAGTATTTATATCTAGGTATCTAGGTTAAAATGGCTAAACTTAATGTTTATTTACTGTCATCAAAACGCTGTCTGTTATATGAAATACCTTCTATGTATATAAATATATGTTTTATAAATATCTTAATATACATACATATAATAAAATTCTAACTAAGCCGAATATATACACTAAATTTTTTTTGGAAAATCTTATTGAAATAAACATTATATATATATGTATACATTATATTATAATCGATACGGAGGCCGAATCTATAGTTTTTAAATTTTTATCTGTCTGTGTCTGTCTGTGACCGCATCACGAAAAAAACATTTAATAGATTTTGATGAAATTTGGAGAATGATTATAGCTAGTTATCCGGGCCTACATATAGTTACATAAACTTTTTACTGCGGAAAAATATCTCATCTCTGAGAAATCTATAATAAACGTTAAAACCGCTATAATAGAGTAAAACTTAGTTATTAAATCTATAAGATGCTATTTTAAAATCACTTTCACGTTTATTTTAAAAATAGCCACATGCTCTATGAAAGGTCAGCACTTCAAACTTAGTTGACTACTTAATCTTAAGTTTCATTCACAAAGCGCTCCTTGTTTAACTACTTCTATTATTGATTTCATGACGCTAAGTAATAAAACTAATTTTAACTATTTAGGACCACTTCCATCACATTCTTAATTTAATTTAGATACGATAAATATGCTTATTAAATATCAAGGTGTCATATTTGATATTTGCTAAAGTAATAGGTACTTAATCTTTAACTCAAATTTTAGTGCTAATAACCCTTAGTGTAAGAATTGATTTTATTTATATATTCTTAATAAATCATTGCAATTTTTTATAAAAAAATAGAAAAAAAATACATACATTGGTTGTAAACCACACTAAAAAATAAATTCTGGTTAAGCAATATAAGAAATTCTATATTATTCTATGTATAGACACAACTATATTCATATTAAGAAAGTTTCTAAGACCACCTGGCCCTTTCATTGAGACATAAATACTAACAGTTACTCGTAACTTCCTCTATGACTAATTCAACTACAAAAAGGAATATTTAATCGATAGTTTGAATAACAAGTAACGGTGGAAATATTCAAGGAACAACTAATAACAGACCATGCAATTGCAGATCACGGCCATAACTTCTGATGTTACGTCATTGTTAGTCGCACCACGGGCTACTGATTTAAAACATACGGTATTTGTAGAACGGTCTGTCGGTCTGTGTATAATTTTTACTCTTTTTTAGTATAAGATAAAAAATATAGCCCCAATTATTGAATCTTAAAAGTTGAAAGCTTAGAGTAATAAAGAGCGGGATTATTTTGTTCTTTGATTCCCGACGTTTCGATTGCTTTATAGCATTTTTGGGCGTCTCTATAGTTGTTACAGACAGTGTCTACCTACAAAAAATTTGGGAACCGAAATCAATTGTTTTATTATCATAGTTTTTTTTTAATTAATAAAATATTATTTTACTATATAAATATAAAACACAAAAGATGGGAAAAATTAAAAAATGAAATATACAGAATAGGCATAGATAGGCAAAGAGAAGGCTGGACTAGGCTTATCAAATTGCTTTATTTCTAAGTAGACTACTAAAATAATATATTATAGCAAAACTGATTGAATAACTATAATTTAACATTACGAGGCTGCATAAAGAGTCCCTTTACAGAATATACATATATATTTAAACTTTAATTTGCCTAAAATCTCAAGATAAGTACAAAAAAATTGTCTTACATCTCTTCTATTCTCGCTCTTAATACAAACTAAACAATAACATAACATGCCCTATTAAGAAACTATTTCATAATATTTTTAGAAATAGACAAACAAAGTCATCTTAAAAGTCTTGTTTTGAGTTTAGTATTCAAGCAAGTGTAAGTTTGTATTACGCCGACCGCCTTAACTCAAATCACGTGCGACGGCGGATGCCGCGTCCGGTTTTACGGACAAAGAAGAAAACTTATTTGAACTTAATCTTTTGGATATTGACGTAATGGATTAATTATGAGTAAAAAGCCAAGTTATGTTAGAAATAACTACTTATTTAGTATTACAAAGTATGATATTATTTTGTATTTATTGTATACTAGCGACTCATCCTTGGTCCGCTCGGGTTCGACCCTAGTTACGTTTTGACGTTTAATATAGATTTCTCAGAGATGAGATATTTTCTCGCAGTAAAAAGTATCCTACATGTTGACCCGGATAACCAGCTATCATCATACTATATTTCATCAAAATCTGTCCTGTGGTTTTCTCGTGATGCGTTCCCAGACAGACAGGCACACAGAAATTTTAAAAGCTATAGATTCAGTCTCTGTATGAATAATGACTATTTCAATAAAATTTTCCAAAAAAAATATTTAATTCGACTCAGAATTTGATTAGAAGGAAACAAAAATCCTACAACTAAAAACAATGAACATTGAGCATTTTATTGAGCAAAGCATATTATTCGCGGAATACTTTGCAGAGGTAAATGTGTGGGATTACTATTAGTTGATACTCACGTATGATAAGAATATAATTAATGTATCGCAATATAGTAAAATACTCGTAATACGTATTATATTTAAGTTTCCGAGCCGGTGGTAGATTCCTTACGTACTTACATACTGACATTTAATTTAAATTTAAAATGTAAAATTGACGATTCAAAAGTGCTTGTAAAAGTCTATTTGAATAAAGTATATATTGATTTGATGTGGTTTGATTTGAATGTTAAATATTATTCATAACATTCTCAAGATTTAAATGGGCATTTATTTAAAGAGAACAAAACAATTTTACCTGAGTTAATGGCTGAAGAGAATATTTAAAAATAACCATAAGTAATATATAGAAAAATTTGCGTAAGTTAAGAAAAAATTGACTAATATGGAGATCGTGATATCTTGCAGAAGCATGTAAACTATGTTACTAGATAATGTCATTTATAAAAAGTGTAATAAAAATGTTCGAAAAAATTCAATTCAAATGAGCATTTAACGGCATTTACTAAAATAATAAAACAAATAAAGCAATTTAACTCAAACTTATTGTTACTATTTCAACCTTATATCAGAATTACTTAATTGTACCAGTATGTAATTGCCGTGTTTTAAAATAATACGCTTTTAATTTGAATTTAATTTACTATAACCAGTAAGAATAATTAAACAATCAAGTTAAATGGAGACAGATTTTTAGTTATTTATATTTTAATATGTTAATTACATTATTTCAGTAGTAGTTTCACAGTCTATTATTTTTATAATTATATGCAAGGACATCTTATTGTAAAATATATTTTGAAATATTTCACATATTGTGTATTATGTTTGTAAATATAAATACTATAAACAAAAAGAATACTTTGAGTGATTACCACAGTAATAATTATAATATAATTGGACAATAAGCTTATAAAATAGGTATTTTAATTGTTTTGGTTAAAATAAAACATGTAATTATTTCTAAAGAATTAATAAAGCTGTTGTTTTATGAATAGCGCCTTATTTCGTATCTTTTAATTTTCATTAAAAAAATATGAATAGTAGAATAATAATATAAAAAAGCATGTAAAAGTATACAGTTGCTTAGTTTTACTTTTTAAAATACTAATTATGAGAAAGAACTAAAACAATTGCTACTTTACTAACAATTCAATTTCTCAAGTATCTAGTTATTCAATTCTAAGAAAGTTTTCGTGTAATGTGTATCAAGGGTACTCAATAAAAGACTGTATTAAAAATCTTCATCATTTTATTCTTTTATAGTGTATAAATAACGCCATATTAATGATATTTATATAGTATGATCACTTGTTTTTGCTATTTACAATATTTATTTGCTACAGCAGTCTTTAAAATTTTAATACGTAACCTATACGCAGGATAACGAACAGGCAATAGTAAGTTCACTTACATAAATTTTGGTATAGCACTTAAAACTAATAATTACAATATTTACAGCGATCTATTATTAACATCTACAACTATGTACAATGTGACTGGAAGTGGGCTGGGGCCCGTCTAGACTAGGTAAGCTTGCACGGAGTTACCCGTGTCTACAAGTGGCGGCGGAGGCGGCCATTGTCGTATATCTCGTCGCCTGCCTGGTGCCATGCCTTGTTCTAAGGAAGAGTAGTCAGAATCTATTGAAGAGTAGATATGATCTGATATAGGCCTTCCATCAGGGCCGTAAGCCACGCCCTGTGACTGCCTTACTGCTGATGGCGACTGCCGTACTTCTGTACTATATTCAGGAGGTGCACTCGCTCCTTGCTCTGTGTTACCTAACACTGGTGACTTATCGAGATAACTCATTGTTCGATTCCCTCCATTAGGTACGGAAGAATCTAATGTGTATGTATTTATATTCTTTCTATAGTTATGTGATCTCTTTTTGTGAGTTGGATGCGATGCATCCGGCATTATATACCTGAGACGTTCCCAAAATCCCTTTTGTCCCCAACGCAAACGACAACTGGTCTTTAGATACGGTCGCAAGTCGGGATCACACATTGCAAGTTCTACCACAGAACACTCTTCAATTAAAATTAACTTATAAATACATCCTTTTAGTGCCTCGTGCAGCCATTGCCGAAATTCATATCGAGACCACTCTGTTTGCATAAAGTTTGTTGTTAACATCAATATTATTCTTTTAGATGCCTCTACAGCTTCAACTACTGGGGGCGTACATTGCATATATTGTGCACCGTGGTGTGGAATGTCTCTATAGTGGAGGCAAAGGTGATACGGAGGATTGCCACCTTCTAATTCAGTAGCTAATGTCTCTATTACAAACTCTTCATCTTTAGGACTGTAGCAAACATATGCATCATATAATTTTTCACTTTCTTCAAATCCACCAGAGAATGAAAAAATCCGAATACCACAGTTAGTATAAAGCCATACACGCAACGAGTTTCTAAAAATAAATAATACGACAAGGGCCAATAAAATTAACATAAAGCCGGTAAGTGTCAAGACCATCATGGGAACATAGTTTGACTCCAACATGTTTCCGATGACTGAATTATCAGCATAATAATCGCTGCAGGCAGTGCCGTTTAAATTAAGCTCTTTTTTCTGTGGCGGCTTGGCATCTCCATTCCAACACCATACATCCGTTATGTCAATAATTTTTTGTGCATTTTCAGCAAGATACGCAGTCAATTCTTGTAAATAACGACATTTGCAAGACCAAAGGTTGTTACCCAATGATAAAGCCTTTAAATTAGGATTGTTATTAAAACTCCAAACACCGAAATCGACTAATCTGTTACCGTCGAGGCGTAAAGTTTCTAGAGATCGTAGTGACAAAAATGATATGTTAGCGATATGACTTATCAGATTGTTTTGTAAAAATAATTCTTTCAAGTTACTAAGCTGGTGAAATTCGTATCCTTTTAATTCTTTTAATTTATTGTTTCCCAAATGGAGTATTTGTAGAGTATTTAGGCCAGCAAAAGTTCTATTTTGAATGCTATCGACGTTGCTATTATTCACATAGAGGGAGCGCATCTTTTGTCGTCCAATGAAAACGTGATTTTGTAATTCTCTAATATTGTTCCCATCTAAAAATACTTCAGTTGCATCCATTGGTA
This sequence comes from Fabriciana adippe, assembly GCA_905404265.1. Lineage (NCBI taxonomy): Eukaryota > Metazoa > Arthropoda > Insecta > Lepidoptera > Nymphalidae > Fabriciana > Fabriciana adippe. Next base: position 5,269,570 of record FR989993.1, read on the forward strand.
TCTTGTGTGGTATTTCCATGGACGACTGACCGGAACAATCAACAACGTTAGTGTTCCATAACGGGTCGTGGTAGCAGGTACAATTTTGTGGACAGGTCATTTCACAGTCACACGCATCGTAATCGCAGCAATGACAGATAGCGAAACAATGAGTCTCATACTCACACAAAAAGTCCGATGTTCGAAGGTTAGTTAAGGGCACATGTGTTCCACTACGAGTGTTCGTCATTTTACACAAAACATTTTCTAAGTCCATCACACGCGGGTACTGCCTCATGGCAGTCATATTGTTTATGATCGGTAACCACTCCATAGTACAGTCACACTGAAAAGGATTGCCACCGATGTAAAACTCAGGTAAAGTTTTATTTGCAGGCACATTTGATAAACGTAAACTATTTAGTTCTAAATGTACAATTTCGTTAGCGTACATGTCCACACGCGTTAGATTTTTTTTATCGAAAAAAGTGTTCACATGAATATTATTTAAAAAATTATTATTTATAAACAATAACTCTACACTATTAGGTATCGCCATAGGCGATATTTCCACTATTCTATTATGGCTAACGTCTAAAGTTTTTATACGAATTTCATCTTGCAACTTATAATAGTTACCTAAGTGCTCAATGAAATTACCGTGAACGTCCAACCACATTAAATTACTAGGCACAAACGCGTAATCGAACCACACTAGATGATTTTCTGATAGATTGAGCCACAAAAGACTTGCAAGTGTTGCAAAGACACCATTGATGTCCGACAAGAAGTTTCCATCTAATCTTATAGCCTCCAGCTGTGAATTCCGGCTGAAGGTGCCTCTTTCAATTGATTGAATCTTATTCTTGGCTATATTTAAAACTTGTAGGCTTGGCAGATCCCAAAACATTCCGACACTTAAGTTTCCGATTTGATTATCTATTAGTCTCAATCCTGTTAATTGGTTTAGGTTTTTAAAAGAGCCATTTTTGAATGTTGATATTTGATTTTCTCCTAAGTCAAGAGTTTTTAGAAAAGGAAGCTCCCATATTGCATCAGGCACCTCCACTAGCTGATTTGAACTTAAATCCAACTCTTTAACGTCAGAACAGTTTTTAAATGCTTTTCTATCAATGGTAACGAGTAAATTATTATTTAGTGTCAGTTTACTCAAAACAAATAACCCATTAAATAAATTTTCATCTATAGTATGCAGGCGATTCTCCGCCAAGTTTAGTGTATGAAGATTATATAAGGGCAAAAAAGCATTATCTTCTATATATCCAATTGAGTTATTCCTTAAATTTAATATTTGTAGCACAAAAAGATCTTTAAACGTCTTGCCATCTATTCTTGTTAGGGCATTGTTAGATAAGTTTAATACAATAAGTCGTATTAATCCTAGGAAAGTCCCATCGTCAATATGATTGCTAGTAAGTTGATTACTTGATAGATCCAAAACTATTAACTGCTCTAGTCGATGAAATATACCCCCCGCAAGCTCAAAGAGGGAATTGTCGTTAAGGTAAACCTCTCTTAATTCTCTTGAATAAGCAAATAGTCCTTCTGGTAACGTGTGTAAACGGTTATGTGATATGTTTAAAACTCTCAAAGACACAAGTCCATTAAAAGCTTCACTTGATATGTCGGTTATATTATTATGTTGTAAGTATAAATGTTGTAAACTTCGAAGTTTTAATATTTCAGAATCTTCAGATAACTTTTTTATTTCATTATTACTCAAATCTAATGTATGTAAGCTAGATCCACAAGTGTGTCCAAAACCGATTTGTCCGACGGTTCTTATTCTATTGTGAGTTAAATTCAATGTATTTAAGTTTTCCATTGAACAAAATACTCTTGAAGGAACAAACTTTATGTTATTTTGAGCGAGATCTAACGACTGCAGTTCGGATAATCCATTGAAAGAGTTCAAAGTTAGCTCCAAGTTCTTGGTAGAACTCCACTCTGAATTCTTCGATTGAAGTTTAAGTCGTCTTAATTTATTCAAGTCTTGGAAAACATTATCTGGAACAGTTAGTAGTTTGCAGTTGACTATACTTAAATCAGTTAGTCCCATGACGGGGCTAAAATAATGCGCCCTAAGTGAGCTTTCAAATAACAATAGATGATTGCATTCTATATTAAGTCTGCTTGTTTCTGAATGCACTGATGTTATACTGCTGCCATCACCATCCAATGTCCTTATTTTGCAAATAACACTGCTTTCCAAGTCCTTGTTAGTTACTCGAACACATTTGTCCGAGCCATAGGGAGACACAGTCCAACCTAAATGCAGGAGCGCACAGAACACAGCCGTTACAGCATACATTATCACAGATATTTCAATCCACTATAAAACGTCTCATAAACACTCCCCGTGGGTCGATATCACCATTTCCGAAACAAAGTACGTAGCACAATTTAACGATGAAGAAAAACTTGCGGGCATTTCTCAATGCGAAAGTCCTTAACAACTTAAAAGTCCTTGTATTTTTGTAAATAAATAACTTGATTTAAGCACTTTTATATTATGAGATTATTAGTTTGACAGTTTTCTGTTATGAAAAATGTATTGCGAGTGTGAGAGTTTGACGTGGAGCGTGATGCGTCATTCCCGCGGCACGAATGCGTTGTGACTGTCAAGCGTAGCGCTTCACTCGTGGAAGCAGAAGTGGGGACGCGCAAGTGACCCCTCTCCCCTTACCCGCTACTCGCAAGTTATCGCCGACTTTTAAAACACGTAGAGCCATCTAGTGAGAAGTAGCGGCATAATGAATGATGTGTTTAATACACCATAGTTTTTCATTTTAATTTCATAATATTACGTATTTTTATAACATTATATGACAACTATGTAGGAATTATATTATTTTAATTGCACATTCAATATACATATATTTTTTTATCTATACAGATAAATAAAATTGGAGTGTCTGTTTGTAATATTCAAATAACCGCTTTTTAATAAATGCATATGGATGTATACACGGTACATATATCAAATCAATTTTTTTTAGAATTCTTATCTGTCTGTCTGTCTGTTTGTTCCGGCTAATCTCTGAAATAGCTAAACCGATTTTGACGGGACTTTCACTGGCAGATAGCTGATATGATAAGGAGTAACTTAGGCTACTTTTATTTTAGAAAAAAAATTGGGTCCCACGAAAAAAAATTAAAATCAAATTAATTAATTAATTTTGTTTTGGGAAGCAACCTAGGGACGAACCCGAGCGAAGCGAGGGTGAGTCGCTAGTTTTATAATAAAAGAAAAATATTGGTTCATTTTATTATACATACAGTAAATAAAAAATAAATATTTAAAATTTTCCTTTAAAAATAGCATGAATCGACTTGATTTTGATAGACAGACGATACGGCTTCTATCCTGCATGGAACCAGTAAACAGTTTATACCCATGCTAAATTACATTCGAATCCGGTCAGCCGTTACGTCGTGATTGAATAACGAAAATCCATTCAAAGTTTTGAACTGTTCATATATTTGCACATTGCAGAGTACCAATTTGAAGATATATTTGTCTATGAAAAAGATAGACACATAATAGATAAAAAATATTGAGAAAAGCACATATTTTTGTAAGATAATTTATCTGCTTCTTATGTATAACAGCCGTGTTTGTTTTTGTAACTGTAACTGTTTGATAATCAACATAAAGCTTAAACCGAACAGAAATAAGTTTATTATTATTTATATTAATTAATTGAATTTTATAATGAATATATAATATCGTGAATATCAATATCAAATTTAAACAATAAAAATTTTATTTGACTGACGTGTCATTTCCATAAATTACGTTTATGCGCGTTAAAGTCTCAAATCACTTGAGTTTCCTCTTCCTTAACGTCAAACTTTTCTCGCGAATAAAATTTCAAATCTGAACATTTCGTTGCTTCGTAATGTTTTTCGATGTCGAAAACTGGGACTGTACGCAGTAGGAGAAAAATGGAAAAGTCATGTCTTCTACGTACAATCACTCACTTATTCATACATACAGCTGAGATAAAACCGTTTGGATTTGAACTTTATATCTTTTGTGTAAAGTCTATTTTAGATGGTTATTTTAAAAATAATTTGCATACGTATACTGTTATTGCTTGACAATTTATTTACAATACAGTGCATTATGTGTTTAATGGCGATTTACATAAAATATAATATTTTAACCACATATACCAAATACTGCAGTGTTTTTATAGAACTTATTTGATCTAATGCATACCTAAATTAAGAAAAGTGTTAACAGAACAATTTTAACGATGATGTCAACGAAAGTTCTCATTATTAAAGTTAAAATATTACAGTTACATACATAAATCTTCATAACTCCGTTACTACTTACTTATGAAATTGAGATCTCCCTACATAGAAATATATGTCAAAATGAACTTAAAACTAGTTATTACATACTAAGAGATGAAATTTATTTCAAAAATTTAAACAATACTACATCTTTTTTATTAAATGAATAATTAAAATTAGTCCACAATAGGACCAAAATATTGAATAACATATTATAAACAAAAAATATACTCGAAGTGATAACATTATTAATTTGATTACTAGAGAGATTATTACTAGATAAATTATTAATAGAGACATAGCAGAGTACGGCAACTTTAGTGATGACATTTACGGTGACAGAAATTCCGAAGGCGTATGTCCATTTTGTATCCAATCGTTTGACGGTGTCGCATGTTAATTTAAGCAAATCGTACTTTAAGCTCTACCATTTGTCTTAATTCCGTGATTGGAAACAATTAATTTGAAGCCATCGATTTCACCGCTTCGGTTTAACGCGATGGAATTAACAAAAAAGAATATTTACCGCATACGAAGTATTCATCATGATCTTCGTTTCACTCAAAAATGTTATGTTATATATAATTATTTTGATATCGAAACATAATTTATTGACTAGTGGCTTAGCCTTGCTTCGCTCGGTAGATTTTCATCCAATTCCCTCCAGCCAATTTAACGTGAAAATAAACTTTTGTATTGATAGTAGCCTGATAAAGAAGTAAACCATTATATCTAATAAATTTAATTGGTTGAGTTAATGTTTAAAGTTGAGACTCAAAAGACTAGGAGGTACGTATTATTTAAAAACTTCAAATCTGGTAATATATTATACATAGTTTAATAATTTATATGTTTGACATTTTCAAAGTCAAGTAAATCTATACATATAACAAAATTCTAATTGAGTCGAATGTGTACATTTAAATTTAATATTATTTGGAAAATCTTATTGAAATAGTCATTATTATCGATACAGAGGCCGAAGCTATAGTTTTTAGAATTTTCGTCAGTCTGTCTGACTGTGACCGCATCACGAGAGAACCACTGGTCAGATTTTGATGAAACTTGGTATGATGATAGCTGGTAATTTGAGTCAACATGTAGGATACTTTTTACGGCTGGAAACTATCTCATCTCTGAGAAATCTATACTAAACATTAAAACGTAACTAGGGAAGAATCCGAGCGGAGCGAGGGTGAGTCGCTAGTTATGTTGGAATAGAAATAGCCTTTAAAGATCTGTGCACAAATAGAAACAAATTATTTAATATAAATAGCAAATAAAGCAAGGAACCCGGACAAGCAAAGACTTAGCAATTATATGAAACTATGTATGATATTTCTACCTACATTACATCAATTAAAAGAATATTATAATATGACAACACTCATCTACACTAATAACATAAAACTGAGGATTTGATTCTTCGGTAATTGGTAATCTCTGAAAGTACTCGTACGATTTGAATATTTTTTTTTTTCATTTTATAGCCTACTAGCGACTTACCCTCGCTTCGCTTCGGGTTCGTCCCTAGACAAAAACAAATCTATCCCACGGGAACCGTACATTTTTCCGGGATGATATATAGCCTATAGCCTTCCTTAATTAACGGGCTATCTAATGCAAAAAGAATTTTTCAAATCGGATTAGTAGTTCCTGAGATTAGCGCGTTCAACCAAACAAACAAACAAACTCTTCAGCTTTATAATATTACTATAGATTTATTGAGAGATGCTATAGGTTATCTAACATGGCTTTAGAAGCAATTATGCACAAATAGATTACCCAGGCGAGATTAAACGCTTGGAAACAATATACAGTATAAATTAAAAACTAAGCCTGCCTTGAAAATGTCTAAACCGCAGGCGCGAGCGGTTTCAAGTTGTTTCCTCACTCAACCACAACAGAATTGGCCCTTAAGCCCATTTAACTTTCCGACCACATGTTATTGATATATAAATATTTATTTATGATTTTCATATAACATTTTTTTTTGCTTCTTCATCGCTTTATATATAAAACATTAAAAACTTTTTGAAACCAATAAATAAATGAATATCAATGAATAATAAAAGAAGCATATTATACTAAATCACTTATCAAAAACTCGTACTGATAACAGCCCTTATCAGTCTTTTGTTCAAAATATTACAATACTTAATCCTACATTAGCCTTGGGCTAAAATACAATTTCAGGTATAGCTTATCTACTATTCATTAAAACTTCTGCGAAACGATTTTACATATTTACATTATGTGATATTCGTGTTACTTTGGTGTTATCGCTATTTCGCAGGCGTTATTTAGATATGAAACTAAATGGGATAATGGCCAGTCCTTATGATATCAACTTTGCTATTTTCCCACACAGGTTTAACACTTCTATTGTAGCTTATCGTAATAGTGATTAAAAATACAGATTAGAGGCATTATTCTTAAAAAAATATACTAGAATGTTTGAAAGTTATTTACGAATAAGCTGCATAAAAAATAAATTTAAAAAAGTTAGGTTTTTCAACTTAGGCACTTTTTTCCTCAGACCGATTAAAAAGTATTTTATTGGACTGAGCTTTTTTCAAGTGAAATTTAATAAAGCAACATTATTTTGCATCTATTTTATTGTTACATATAAATAATTAACTGAATCTTATAAAATTTATTAAAATAGTACTCTATTTGTTAGCTAAATCATGAAATAACAATACGTATTGGTATTTTAAAGTAGGCTGTAAAACAAATAAGTATGAAAAGCTTTGACTACTTTAAAGTAAAGACATCAAGATCAACCGATCCAAGCTTTGGTCAAACATAGGTAGCCTAAGTATTGTACAAACAAATTTCACCATTTCACCGATATTACGGCTTATAATACGTTGACATCGTTATACAGCAGTAAGAGCCTGACAATGCAGATAATATCCTTGTTTTGAACGCTACGGGGTTAAGCTTTAGCTAAGTAAGTATGGATATTTAAGCTACTCACTTCTATAGTTGGATTTTTTTTTACCAAAGACGAAAGTTTCCAGGAAAATCGATAATCTAGTCGTTAGTTATGTATTTTACAGGCATATTGTATAATTCATCATCATGCTATATACTCTGATGATGATTAAGTCACATTATCCTAAAAAAACACAAAATCCTATTTATTTATTTAAAAACAAACCTACAAAACAAAAATTCTTTTCTAACAATTTGAAAACAATAATGTTAGACTAAAAGTTACAACTCCAAAAGTGGATCGAGCAACTTTATTTGGTTCTGTATAGTTTGGTTTGAATTATTCATTTTATTTAACTTCCACAAACAAAACTAGAACATTGAGATTTTGAATTCAAGAAATAGTTTGAACAGATATTGAATATTTTATTGCTTAATTAAAAGTAAATATAATGAAAAGGTGGCTTTTTTGGCACGTTTGGCTCAGTTTGTAGTGACCCTACTTGCTGTGCCAGCGGTCGCGGGTTCGAGACCCGCTAGGGGCATTCATTTGTGCGACGAGCACGAATATTTGTACTCCAGTCATGGGCGTTTATATTTATAATATGTATGTATTTATAAGTTTTATATAATATGTGTATCAACTATCTGGTATCCATAACACAAGCCTCGTAGCTTACCATGGAACTAGATGGTACTGTGTGTTAATGTCCCATAATATTTATTACTAGCGACTCACCCTTGCTTCGCTAGGGGTCGTCCCTAGGTCGCTTCCCAAAACAAAATTAATTAATAAATTTGGTTTTTTCGTGGGGCCCTATTTTTTTCTAAAATAAAAGTAGCCTAAGTTATTCCTTATTACATTAGCTATCTGCCAGTGAAAGTCCCGTTAAAATTGGTCCAGCCGTTTCGGAGATTAGCCGGAACAGACAGACAGACACACAGACAAAAATTTTAAAAATTGTGTTTTTCTTATAAGTACCGTGTATAAATCCATATCGATACCTTAATTCGTAAGGTGGCTAACTCCGTAACAGTCAATTTTACAGGGGACACTTAAAACTTATTTATTTCAAAATTATTCCGAATTTGTAAAATCTGAAAATCCCGTTGGTAGATAATAAGTCAATACGCAGTTTTTTAGTAAATATACAGTTTTACACTTTGATATTTTTACTATATAACCTGATTTAGGAGTTATCCGTTTTTTTTTTTCTATAAACTAAAAAGGATCTGTGAGATGTTTGGTTTGATAAATGAATGAAATAAAACAAAATTTTAATGTCTAATCACAGAAGTTTAATCAAGTATTAAATCAATAGGTAAGTATTGTTACTCTAAGATCAGTGCTCATGTGGCAGGTTATAGTAATACGTTTTATAATCTAGTAGCATAGATTTTTTTAGTTGTTGGAGATTTAAAAATTACTTTTTGTTATTTTTTGTCGGCTGTTGCTCGTACAGGTCAGGCAGGGCTGATTAGTGTTTTGCAGTTATGCTGTTGTTTCTCCTTTGGAGAAGCAATTGGTATTACTCTGAAAATTTTTATTTACAATATACTTCCATAGTGGGAACATATTTGAATGTATTCAAAAATAAGGTTTTGCAGACTCTTATCATTTGGTCATCTTTCTTTAAATGGTACACCAAGTGTTAGATCTCTTTGACTTTTCAGGTTCTTTACGGTCTCTTGGCCTATTAATGTACAACTGTCACCAAACTGTTGATATCCAAACGTTTTTCAGCCCACGTCGTATTCCAAAACTTTTCAAACCGTAGTTTCCTCTCACTTTCATTTATAAAATGGCATTTATATATAAATAAATAAAAAAATAGACATTTAATAATGGCGTTCTTTTTCTCTTCACATTTACATCTTACATTCACGGCTTTTTTTGGTTTCTTTATATCGTTCTTCCATATACCATCGACCTTCTTCTCGCGACAATACTCTTTTCCTGACTCTATTCTTTTTATTTATTTTTCTTTTCCATTTGTCCTTAATCACTTGTCATCGTTTTTTTTTTCTTTTTGGTTTAGGTTTATCGACTTTACTGTCAGAGCTAATGTAATCAACTAGTTTATTTTCAGATAATAAAATTGAGTTGAACTATTGGTGGCTTTATAAGTACCTGTGGCATAACGTTAGTATCCAGAGTAAATATGAGCTTTTCTTCAATTTTTATGTATCTACATGCTTTTTTTATTTTAATTAATTATCTTCTTATTAATTACCTTAGTTAATTATTATGATCCGAATATTACGGACTAGTTGCATCTGCGGTATTACCAGCGTCAGCATGGTATGTGGTTTTATGTATAGGTAATGTGTTATTTCACTTTAAAAACTATATGTGTGTAAAATATATTCAAATCCGTACAGTCGTTTTTGTGTGAAAGAGTAACAAACATCCTTATAATTCATCCGTACATCCACACATCAATCCTCACAATTTTTTACATAAATTTATGATATAATTAAATAGGATATTCGATCCTAGTTATTATATTAGATATTATATTAGATATACAAACACACAAACACCGTATTTACGTGGATTACTAAAGAAAAATGAACAACTCCCTCCATTAAGAAACTAAAACATAGAAAGCTTAACGAACAACTCCAATGCTTAGGTTAAATCACAATAAAAGCATTGTTTAATACGTAACCCGTTAAAATAATGTAAAATACACTTACTTTGTTACAAAACACATCAGTTTTACAGCATACAATTAACTTTTATTAAATCTAAATTAACTTATTAACAAAATCTCGGAGCACTATAAGTACGCGCGTAAGACGCCGTACAAAATGACCGATTTCATGGAGTTAGCTGTCTAAATCGTTGAGTTTTGTTTCGCGTGGAGTTGTTCGGATTTCTTGCGGCGATTTATTCAAAACCTAAATAAATTAAAGGAGTTATTGTTTTTTCAAAACATGCGGAAACGTCTGAAGTTACAGTCAGTACAAAAATCTAAAAATCAGTAAAAAGTGGAGTTGGCCGCTTTGCAAATTAAGGTATCGATATGCATTTAGTATAAAGCTGTTATTTTTAACCGACTTCCAAAAGGAGGAGGTTATCAATTCGATTGGTATTTTTTTTTTTTTATGTATGTACATCGATTACTCTGAGATTTATGATCCGATTTGCGTGATTCTTTTTTGTTTGATGTGGTTTAGTTGCCATGTGGTCCCATAAAAATTTAACATAGTTTGGCCGAGTAGTTTTCATTTTATGGAAAAAAAAATATGATTTTTTTTGTTTACGTGGACGTAATTTTATGTGTGTTCGCGGATTGCTTCGTCATTCATGAACCGATTTTAATGATTCTTTTTTTGTTTGAAAGGAGATATTTCAAGGGTGGTACTATAATAAGGAGACCAGGATCTGATGATGGCATCCCAGAGAAATCGAGGGGAACCTTCAAAAATCGTAGTGGCGACTAGTGCGCTTGTTAATTTTTTTCATTAAGTATTTTAAAGCACTACTATTTAATGAAGGTCTGGAGTCGATCTGATGATGGAACCGAAAGACAGTCGAGGAAACTCCGCAACGATTTACAGCAATTACCTGGTGTTTGGGCTTGATTAATTTGTATTGATGAGAACTTTACACCTAGATGGGTTGTGACTGTCATTAGGGGTCTGAATAAATGGCTTAATCGAATATGTTTTTAAAAATCTTTCTTCTTACAATTTACCTGCTTATTACGTCTACACCAAAAATGGAAAAATAAAAACTTTTTAAAAAAAAATAAAAACCGACTTCCAGGCACAGAAAAGTAAAAAATAACCTAACGGGGGTTTTCATTTAGAATAGATACCTAATCAGATATTTTCGAAGTCGGTGCCTGCCAATACAAATTAAAGCACACCGACTTCGAAAATATCTGATTAGGTATCTATTCTAAATGAAAACCCCCGTTAGGTTATTTTTTACTTTTCTGTGCCTGGAAGTCGGTTTTTATTTTTTTTTTTAAAGTTTTTGACATTACAAACAGACACTTAAATTTTATTTATCTGTATAGATTTTGTGTTATATGTAAGTTATATATTAATTAATTACAACAATATATAATTAATTACAACAATATATGATTGAAACAGCTGGAACGATTTGGTCCAGCTGTTTAAAAGATTAGCCGGAACAAACAGACAGACAAAAATTGTAAAAAAATGTTGTTTTGGCATATGTACCGTGTATACATCCATATGCATTTAGTAAAAAGCGGTTATTTTAATATTACAAACAGACACTCCAATTTTATTTATCTGTATAGATTAAATTATAGTTTAAGGCTACTTTTAGGATCTAGTAGCTTGAGCCTGCGGCTCTCTGCGTATTTTATTTATGGATAATAGCTACGCTCCTAAACCTCATAGCATGATATTAAACAGTCTATAACTTTTATCAATAAATAAATTGTAAAATGTGATCATGCAATTCTAATGATAAGTTGCAGTTATTAAAGCTTTAAAACAAATAAATAAACTAGCTTCATGTTTAAATAAATAAGTATAATAACTATAATTATTATTTAAGCATTATAATAATACAATAGTATTTTAATGAGGGAAAATAGTGGATGCTATATTTTTATTATTTTTTATCAAAGATCTCATTCTATACTAACATGACATAGATGATCATAAGGAGCTAGAGTTTGCACAAGTGTTTCCTATATATGTACTCTTACAATACTATATAACATAATATACGCTAGACTAAGTAAAGTGTTATCTGGTCTCTTTAATAGCGTAGTTTAATTGCGAACGATTAGATTAGGAATAAATATATTTATTTATATTAAGTAACTAATCTCATATTTATCAAAATGAATTATGGGATGGGATAGGGATATAAAAATATCGTTTTTGACTGACTTCAATTCAAGTGTGTATTTTTATGCTTATTTTACAGATAAATCTTATTTTACCAACAAATCTCTCTATCTTCTTCATTCTACATGACAATAGCGTGAAAATAATCTATGCTCTACTGGTATGCTTGGAAAATTGAATTGAATTAAACAGACTAACTATTGTTAGAATAGTTATTACTTTTTTAAAAGTAATTAATATTAAAAATGTGAAGAGTGAACATCTTGTTTGGATTTTCTCAATCATGAGTAAAATGTTAAACTAATTTAAATGAAACTTCGCCCTCATATGCTTAATGTATTAGGCTAATTAATATATAGGATTTTTTATCCTTATATGTTCCCACCCATCTAGGTTATTCCATGAGATAATAGTTATTTTTTCAAGTTATTTCAACGAAACTATGGTAAGAAGCTAGTATCGAAGAAAATAATGAAAACATTTGCACATAGGTACATATTAGATTAGTAAGTTAACCGATATGCACACCTCAGAAAAATGCTCCTTCCTATAAGCCATCATTCTTGTGATTTCGTGTATTTTTAAATCTATAGATAATAAAATATTTTAAAGAAGATTTTATTCAAAGTGTTTAAAACTTGACGTTACAAAATTTGAGCTATAGGTTATTTTTTGAAACAGCAAATGCAAATAAATTAAAGAGCATTACTAAAGTTGGCTATTAAAACAATCAATATCAATATGAATATCACAATAATACACTATCATCCGATTGACACTGCTTCCAGGGTAAATGTTTATATTTGCCAAACAAATGTTTGATCTGGTAGATCACACTAATTGCGGCTTTGGGGGATAAAAATCATAGTTAAACAATAGCTTGATCTGATACTGGAAGAACTTTATTTCGTACGATTATTATTTATATTTATTTTACAAAAAATAACCCTACAAACATTCTATATGGAAGTAAATTATATAGTACTAGAGACTCACCCTCGCTTTTCAAAAACAACAACAAACAAATCTATCCCACGGGAACCATTCATTTTTTCGGGATGATATATAGCCTATAGCCTTCCTCAGTTAACGGGCTATCTAACGCAAAAAGAACTTTTCCAATCAGATTAGTAGTTTCTGAGATTAGCGCGTTCAACCAAACAAACAAACAATCAAACAAACAAACTCTTCAACTTTATAATATTATTAGTATAGATGTATTTTTGTATCTGCTTAAGAACCTCAGATTTTTTCTTTGATAAAATAAGCTGTTAAAAAATCCACAGTACCACTTTAAATAGCTAGAAGAAGGAGAAGAAGAAATGTGCAAACAAACAAGCGATACAACGTATAGCAATAATTATTATTTGTATTTTTCAAAAAAAAAATGTCTTTTACTTTATTTACAACAAAGTGAATAAAATCAAATATGAGCGTTTCTTATTATTTAAATTCGTTTTCGCATACATTTCTATTTTCTAACTACATTAAACCTTTAATGATGGGGTAACATGCATAATGTCGTGTTAAGACGATATTTGTATATTTGTAGTACACCTGATCTCATAGGTACCTACTAGAGATTTTAATCTTAATTATGTAGTCCACTCCACTGGTATGTTACTGGCATTTATTACTTGCTTTGAAACAGTAATATAAACATATTATTATAGATAGTTTATACTATATAGTAGCGTATACTATAATATAGTAACTAAATTATTACCGATTAGATATTATATAAATACAGTAAATGGCGTTATTGATCTTATTTGATTCTTGATATTATTTTTATAATGTTTTATTAGTTAGAAATAACACGCTTTCATATTTTTTTCGGGGTTAAAAGCCTATGTGTTAGTCTTATGTATGAACTATATTATTGTAAAGTTTCATTAAAATTCATTTAGTAGTTTTTGCGTGAAAAAGTAACAAACATCCATACATCAATACATCCAGACATCCATACATCCTCACAAGCTTTCGCATTTATAAAATTAGTAGGATAATATATGGTAGCCATTGTAACTACCTACTAGCTATTTTATTTGAAATTTCAACCTATAGAATAAAGGTAGCCATTGAAAAAAACACTTGTAAATAAATCATAATTATTTATTCATTCCTTTCATAAAATTCATAGTGATTTATACATTATACAGCGCAATTCCTAAACCACAGGCGTTTATCGCTTAACAATCTCTCATCTGCGACGGAAACGGAAATCGAATACTTCCCAAGTTCGTTAATATAATATTATTTCGATATAAGCTTTTGTATTCTTACTATAAGGGTAATAAATATATTGTAACCCAACTTTTGCATGTAAAGAAAGAAATAATATCCAATACATTTCGTGTTTTTTTTTTTATATTTTTTAATCTATATGTTATTATAGCACCTTTTCTTTATTTTAGGACACTAGATTAGATATTATATATTAGGTTATAGTTTTCTGTGTATTAAATTTCATCAAAAACCATCCTTTCGTTTTAGCCTGAAGGAGTAAGAAACATTCACACACATACAAACTTTCGTTTTTATAATATTAGTCAGATATTAATGGATATTTTAGTGTTTTAAAAATATTAATGAATATGTTAGTATTCTAATTAAAAGTTAACCAAAATATTACTTAAACACTATTTTAATCACTAAAAATATAATAAAAAATTATAGAATGTGTTTAATGTTAAACTAGTGATTACCTACCCTCGCCTCGATCGGGAGTATGGGTGCTTAATAGCCTATATGTTACCCCTAAATACTATAGTTAATATATTTCATCCCAATCCATCCAATCATTCTAGCGTGAAAAAGTAACAAACACACGCGAACTTTTGCATTTATAAGAGTATATTTTGTCCATGCAATTATGATTTTCTACTTAGGTAGGCGCTTTTGCTTCTAGGTAAAGTAGGTACGCCACGAGATCAGCTTAACAAAAACTAGAAAAATTATCTTGTGCCCGCTGCGTAAAATGCCTCCGTGTACACCCGATCTTGTGATTTACCGTAGTTTCTGTACTCAAACTTCAGTTGGCCTCAAAGAGTCTTTTGATCACATTAAAAAATAGGACCGTTTGGCAACAAAGAATATTTCGAGTTGATTAAACGTTTTTCCGTACAAAATGTATAGGAAAAGATTTTGGCGATTTCTGTCATTTCTAGTACTCAAACCTTAAGTGGTCCCATAGAGTCTTTTGATCCCTACATAAAATAGGATCGATTAACATAAAAACAATTTTTTTCGTATTTAAGTGAAAAATTTCTCGCTGAGTGTAGTACATTTTTTCCAATATCTGTGAATGCAGTTCAGAATAACTTAAAAAGTTATGGATGGTCTCCTGGGAACGTTTTCCTGTAACTATAGTATTTAAGGTATCTGTCCTTACTGTCCCGTCTCAAAAATCCACCCTGTATAACTTTAAATACATACATATTATAAATATAAACAGCCATGACTGGAGTACAAATATTATTCGTGCTTATCACACAAATGAGTTCCCCCAGCCAGACTCGAACCCGCGACCGCTGGCACAGCGAGTAGGGTCACTATAAACTAAGCTAAACATGTCATCAAAAGCTTATAAACTAATAAAATAAATTATAGGTACTCATCATCACTATAAAAAAGCTAATTTGTGTACTTATTCATGCAAAGTTAGGGTGACTGAAAACTTCAATTTATCAAGATTAATAGCTTAAGACGAATGGTAATTAGTGATCGACAATTCAGAACGACTAACTCAGTAGGGTCGTACAAAATACGTAAACAAAGCATCGAACCCTACTTATGTTAGGGAGAAAATTAAATTTGCATTTGATGTTTTTACTTTGAATGACAAGATAAATTGCAAGCCTCTTATAATTTTCTTCTTATAGTTACTCAGTTAGTACTTCGATGTGTATTATGGCATATTATGTGAATGTGTTGAGGCACATTATTATTCTAGGCTATCCGTTTGGTTCACTTTGTAGTGACCCTACTTGCTGTGCTAGCGGTCGCAGGTTCGAGACTCACTGGGTGCATTCATTTGAGTGATAAGCACGAATATTTGTACTCATGTGTTTATATTTATAATATGTATGTATATAAAGTTAAATATATGTAGTGTATCAACTATCTGGTATCCATAACACAGGCCTCGTAGCTTAGAATGGAACTAGGTGGTGCTGTGTGTTAATGTCCTAACATATTTATTTATTTATTTAATGAATTAATTATCATCAGCTGGGATTTATTTATTTATTTTTATTTATTTATTTATGTACCATAAAATATATGTTATACAACATAAAGTAACAGATTGTCGACAAAGGATAACTTATCTCTTTAAGAGATTTCATCCAGAAAACTTATATTCTTTCCAACATAAAAAGTGTTAAAATATAATATACTAGCGACTCACGCTCGCTTCGCTCGCGTTCGTCCCTAGGTACGTTTTCACGGTTAGCTATGTTTATACATAAATAGTAGCTTGCTACTCCTAAGATATTCATTTACATTATATAGCAATTTACCCTCGCTTCGCTCGGGTGCGTACGCCGTACGCGGATTTTGATCACAATTTCATGGGTTTTAATTTTTTTTTTCGCGGAACCCTGATTCTTTTTCTAAAATAAAAGTAGCCTAAGTTACTCCTTATAATACCAGCTATCTGCCAGTGAAAGTTCCGTCAAAATCGGTCCAGCAGTTTCGGAGATTACCCGGAACAAACAGACAGATAGACAGATAAAAATTGTAAAAAATGTTGCTTTGGTATATGTGCCGTGTATACATCCATATGCATTTAGTAAAAAGCGGTTATTTTAATATTACAAACAAACACTCCAATTTTATTTATCTGTATAGAGTATAGATATAAACCCATCAAATCAGGTACATGACCGGCGGATTTACATGCTTTCAGAGGCACGGGATTTTAACATGGCTAATTTTCCAATTTTTACTAAGAATTACCTAAAATAAAAATCCAATAACTTAAAACACTTAGACTGGGACTGGGACTCGAACCCAGGGCTTTTGAATCTACAGTCTGTGCATGGCAGACGAACGAAGCAGTGGTTAAAAAAATGAACATCGACACAAAGTCGAATTATAAATAGATATTATAATAAGCTAATTTTCTTTTTGCGGAAGATAGTGAACCCTTTAGGGGGACTGATATTGATTTTAGACAGAATCTTTGAGAAAACTTGTTAGTATTATTAAAATAATATTGGAGTCTTTTACCCAACACACACCATTATGAAGGAACTCATATACATAATTTATATTAAAAATATATTATATAAAAAGTATGTATGTATATAATATATAAAGACGAATAACAAGAATATTGGCAATTTGAAAATAAAGTGCTTTTCATTTTCATAAACAAGAAGTTAGTTTCCTAGAGCTTTTTTTTTTAATATTAGAAATTTTAAAACATTTCTTACTCAATTATTCAAACTGTTAAAAAAGCACTTAAAGCAGATATTTAAAATAATTATTTAAAACTTTTATTGGTATAACATCAAAAGGAAACCCAAAAAACTTAATTTTAAATGTCATGCCCACCACTTTAATGTAACCAACAGTGAAATCACGACGTTAAGTCACGTTCATCGCACGCGTATCGTACATCACGCCAGTTAATCTTGAGCCTGACATTATACTAATTAAATGATCTTGATCTTTTGTGAGATTTGCTAGAAGTATGTTTAACGAGCCTAAATAAACTCATAAAACTATACCAACTTTAATAATATTCCTATATTATTAAAGTAAAACCTAAATGGAACGATATATGCTTCATACAAAGTAGTAGTACAAAAAGTAAGTATTAATGCAATTTTTTTTTTACTTAAAAATATACCTACTAGGTATTAGGTATCTAGCGGGAGAGAACCTCGAACTCATAACCTGCGGCATCGGCACAGATTCTCAAATTACTACGCCGGTCACCAAATTAACTATTTTTTTCTCGACACTAATTAATTATCAAAACTACTTATTAACTGTTATTGAAAAGCTAACCTTTAAATAATATTACTAGCGACTCAACCTCGCTCCGCTCGGGTTCGTCCCTACTTACGTTTTAACGTTTAGTATTAGATTTCTCAGAGATGACATATTTTCCCGCAGTAAAAAGTATCCTATATGTTGACCCAGATAACCAGCTATCATCATACCCATCAAAATCTGTGCAGTGGTTTTCTTGTGATGCGGTAAAAACCGACAGACAGACAGTCAAAAATTCTAAAAACTATAGATTCGGCTTCTGTATCGATAATAAAGTCTGTTTCAATAAGATTTTCCAAAAAATATTTGATGTACAGATTTGGCTTAGTTACAATTTTGTTATATGTATAAATTATCTTTTACTATTAAATCATAATTTTTATTGCATTATGTTTTTAGGGTTGAATCTACTCCACCTGTTACTATTTTATATTTTATTTTTTATCCCTCTAATGATAGTTATGATTATGTATAATCTCTTGGAACTTTTACAATTTATTTTGGATTAAACTACAAAAACAGCATAATAAAAACATATTGCTTGTTTAACAGAAAAGAAGAAAATTGTTCCTATAAGTAGTTCAGTATTGTTACCTAGTACCTTAGTAAGACTATGAAAAACAAAAGTTTAAGTGTTTTAAGGACTGATTTAGGTACTAAGCTAAGGTCATATTATCTGATGATAAGTGATACGCATCACGTCACGTCTAAAGCACGTGCTACTACCACGTAAAATATTACTTCACTGTCTCGTCCATGTTTCTTTATACTAAAATAGGACGAAAGATGTGGGCCTGTAATTGCAGTTGTAGCCTAGATCATTACAAAATGAGCAACTTTATAATAGTTGGTTATTATTTATTATTGCTAAGTATTTTTTATATATGCTTATTAAGTATGTAATATATTAAAAGATAGAAGAATATTATCCAATATTATCAAAACCTATACTTTTAAGTATAGGTCTATATTTATAATATGTATGTATTTAAAGTTATATATGTATAATGTATCAACTATCTGGTATCCATAACACAGGCCTCGTAGCTTACCATGGAACTATGTAGATGGTGTTGTGTGTTAATATCTCAACATATTTATTTATTTATTATTTATAAGTTAACGTAAGAAGAAAAAAGAAAACATAAAAATATTCTATTTGGTACAAGTAATTTACCTTCTTCCCATAGTTATACATGTATATCCCATAAAGATGAAAACAATTTATCTTCCATCCTTTTTTCTCTTCCGCGGATTCTACCTACAACTCGCGTAACAATCAGTAACATTTTTAATGGATTTCCTAACAGTAGGAGGTACTGAATTGAGGAACGCTTCTCTGTATACGATATGCGATGTCTTCGCTAGTCTATAAGTAAATGGGCAAAGACAAATACCTTTTTCTCCTCTACTTGTCAACCGATTTTCTTCCTTTTTTGGGTTCCTAACTATTGATGAGTTTTAGTATTATCAATAAAAAAAAATATGGTCATATTCGACCTGTAAGTGAATACTAGAAATTATGAAATCGTTGAGTAGATTACCTTAAGGATGGCTCAGCTATTTGAAGGAAAAATCTCCCCTAATGGTAGAATAAAAGTCATTCAATACACGATGTATCTTTTCTTTTTAAAAATAATAATACAGTACTTCTATCTGTACTAATACATATAATAAAACTTCAGAGATCGAATTCTGTACATATGAAAAAAAAAATGCTAAAAACAAAGTCAGGGGATGTGAGAAGAGAAATAGAACAAATCCAGTTTTTTTTGTTTCTCTGTCTGCTTGTACGGGCTAATCTCCGAAATTGTTGGACCGATTTAAATGAAATTTTGCATATTGGTATCGTATATCGTCGGTCAACACCTTAGACACTTTTCATCCCGGAAAATTAAAGAGTTCTCGTGGGATAGTTAAAAACCTATAGTAACTTATACAGCTTAGTATACAACAACTTATGCGGCTAATTTAGTAAAATTTGGCATGCTGATACCTTATGCCGGAAAAATGTACGGTTCCCGGGGGATAGATTTGTATTTGTTTTCCTAGAGGCGAACCCGAGCGAAGCGAGGGTGAGCCGCTACTTTATTTTAAAATTCTTTATATACCGGGATAAAAAAATAGTTTTGGTTAGTCAAAGATAATGTAGTTTTCTAAAAGTTATTTTGAACAAATATTTAGTTTGAGTAATTTTTAATTGCAGAGTTTATCTCTTATATAAAACGTCAGAAACGTTTTTTCTTTGTAGTTGTTATAAATTTAAAATGATGACAACTGTTTATTTAAGTACTACACAGTAATTATGTTTTAGAACTTATTTTGTTGAAGGTCACAGTAAATTATATACTCATACACTTAGTTGAAACTTCAACTTTACTAACACTATTTTGAATTCATCGATCCTATAATAAACCCATCGGTTGATTGTTTCTAATACAAGCCAATTACGGTTTCGAAATTTGATTATAAAGGTCGTAATACTGCATATTATTACTTACGTGAAATAAGCGTTATTTACATAATTATTAAGAACAAAAGCTGGCCTATAAATAATGAACATATAATAACATTAAAAATAGGTACCAATCAATGTAAGTCTATCATCGACATAAAGGATTGGTATATAAATATTAATAAACTAGCGACTCACAGTCGCATCGGTCAGGTTCGTCCGTTTAGGTACGTTTTAACGGTTAGAATAAAATACAAATCTTTGAATTTCTCAGCTTTTCTGTACTATCACATGCATGTATTATACATATAAACCTTCCTCTTGAATCACTCTATCTATTAAAAATCGCATCAAAATCCGTTGCATAGTTTTAAAGATTTAAGCTTACATAGGGACAGACAGTGGAAAGCGACTTTGTTTGATACTATGTATTGATAAAAATATTTGACTTCATTTTTTGTCCCATTTCAATTCTTAAGCATCTCTTTTCTAATGATATTCACTTTATTATTAGAAATTAACTAAAATACTAAAAAGCTTACATTATTAAAGCATGGCGTTAACAAAGATTTAAGTAATCAAATGTTTTAAATAAGTTAGTATTCGTTTTAATATTCATAAAAAGTTATTTAATATGTATGACTTCATGACTGACCGTTCAGCTCAGTTTGTAGTGACCCTACTCGCTGTGCCAGCGGTCGCGGTTTCGAGTCCCGTTGGGGCACTCATTTGTGTGATGAACACGAATACCTGTACTGCATATAGGTGTTTATATTTATAAAATGTACGTATTTAAAGTTATATTTATATAGTGTATCAACTATCTGATATCCATAACACAAGCCTCATAGCTTACCATGGAACTAGATGGTGCTGTGTGCTAATGTCCCAACACATTTATTACTTACTAGCATTTCCCGCGGCTCCGCCCGCGTTCAGATGATCAAAAACCTAATTCTTAGGTTTTACACATTAGTATACTCTTACATTATACATTACTTTCATTGCACACCACATGATTGGTAAGTAATGGCAGTGATTGACAATGCCACAAAGGTTCCTTCGTTAAATTGCACTTTTTGTTTTAGCAATAATATTTATGTATGTCTATACTTCTGTTTTGTTTGTTTTTTTAGTTTTGGGCGATAAACTCTCAAACTACGGAATTAATTTTAATCATTTTTTACTAAAAGACAGCTATTGATTAATTTAGTATTTAGCTGATTATTTAAATTACATAATGATAACTTTTCTTAGTTAGCGCTAGTTAGTAATATTTTCCAAAATGATTTTCAAAAGAAAGTGTAATAAGTAAATAATTCTAAGCAAATACTTTTTATTATTTCATATGGCACGGCTAATATGATTAAAGTCGTAAGCATTTTATTGTGTCCTTTAAGCCTTTACCTTCCAAGAAAAGGTATCAAGAAAAAGTGAAAAACTTGAGGTATAACAGTTCCTAAAATACTTTTCATAGTTTTTGAGATATGAAATATTTTTAGTTACCCGCTTTGGCAGTTTAACAGCCATAAACTTGTTTTCCATAAAATGCTATAAAATAATATAAATCGAACTTATTTTTATGGTTGAAAAAATTAGTCGATATTGTGGAAACGTAAATATTATTCGTATTTATTTTAGTGTTTACCTAACAAAACACGTAAGTAAGAAAAACAACATAGTATTTTGCTATACGAAACCTATAATGCGCGAGTTGGATTTGCATTTGCCCAATTTTTACATTAAAAGATTAAAAAACATTAACATTCTTATGAAATAATAAAAATTTACAAATATTCTCATTTGAAAATTGTTTCGGCCAACAAAATATTACTAATATGTAACTAATTTATAAAGCCGAAAAGTTTGTTTTATTAAAAATTTAAACACGGGCAGGGCCGCGGGTAATTTAGTAGTAATTATAATAAAGTCATAGAAAGGTTATATCTGTACATTTTTTTTTAATTAAAACTACGTATTTTAAAAACACATGGCGACATCTATTGTCAAATTTCTAAATAACACATAAATAAATTTTCATTAAAATAACTATTTTAATGAATAAAATAGCGCTATTAATATTTCTTTTAAGATAAGATTTTTTTAATAGTTTTAACATATGTATATAAGTAAGTTACCTTTCTAAAATGTTAATAGTACCTATCATCGTGCTTTTACTTTAACCAGTTTTTGTATTTTTTCTCAGAAATGAGATATTTTCCTGCGATAAAATGAATCTTATGTGTTGACCCGGATAACCTGCTCTTACCATACCAAATTTCATCAAAATCCCTCCAGTGGTTTTTCTGTGATGCGGTCACATATAGACAGACAGAAAAATTCTAAAAAGTATAGATAGTTACAATTTATAAAGCCAAAAAGTTTGCTTTACTGATAATTTAAACACGGGCGGGGCCGCAGGTAACTTAGTAGTAATTCTAATAAAATTGTAAAAAGGTCATACTTGTACATTCATTTTTTTGGGATTAAAACTATGTATTTTAATACACATGGCGACATCTATTGTCGAATGTCTAAATAACACATAAATAAATATTAATTAAAATAACTATTTTAATGGATAATATAGCGCTATTGATAAATTGATTTTCAAGATAAACTATTTTTAGTTTTTACCATATTTTGTAAGTTACATTGCTAAACTGTTTACAAATAGTATCATCGTGATTTTGTTCCTACCAATTTTTGTATTTTTTTTCAGAAATGAGATATTTTCTCGCGGTAAAAAGTATCCTATATGTTGACCCGGATAACCAGCTATCATCATACCAAATTTCATCGAAATCCCTCCAGTGGTTTTTCTGTGATGCGGTAACAGACAGACAGACAGACAGACAGACAGACAGACAGACAGACAGACAGACAAAAATTCTAAAAACTATAGATTCGGCCTCTGCATCGATAATAATGTCTATTTCAATAAGATTTTCCAAAAAATATTTAATGTACAGATTCGGCTTAGTTAGAATTTTATAATATGTATAGACTACTTTCGCTTAGATCTTTTAAATACTGCTGATCTTTTAAACGCGGCTATAATAAAAATAGATCACCTAGTTTAAGCTTACATTTACAATGCAAAATTTGAGAGCAACAAGAGCTTAATCTCTCAACGGTGGTATAAGCTGCCATTGATATTAGGGGCCTTGTATTTAGCCTTTTTTGACGTCCCACTGCTGGGCACGAGCCTCCCTTCAATACGAGGGGAATCAGGCCATAGTCAACCACGCTGGCCAAGTGCGGATTGGCGGACTTCACATGTCTTTCGCAAACTTGCTAGGTTTTCTCAGACATGAAGGTTTCCTCACGATGTTTTCCTTCACCTTAAGGCAAGTAGTAATCATGTTAGAAATGATTCGCATATGAAAATATCAAAGGTGCGAGACCCGGGATTTAAAGCCGCTTCACTTGGTTTCCCAAGCGAGCGCGTTACCACTGGGCTACCACTGCCCCAGGCAATAGGGGCCTTACAAGTTAAAATTCAATGGACTATAAAACGAATGAAATCAATTTTAAATTCTCATAATATAGCAAGTACAACAAAAATTTCAACAAGACACCGGAATCATAGATCATAACTACTTACTCAAACGTTACGTAGATTTTTATCAGCACTCCAAAACCGTTCAGCTGATGCGCTAATGATCTTTTATATTATATTCACCCTACCAAGGCGATGAGAGACGGCAACTTCTGAGTGACAGCGTCGCGGTAGGTAGGGACTCCGTTAATGACGCCTTCCGGATCTTACATTTTTTTTGTTTAAAGGAGAGGATAGATTATTAAAAATATTATAATTGTAAATAATATAATTATCAGAATGAGGTATTACACACAGAAGACATAGAAAATATAACATATCTAATATCTAGTTCTTATATTTCCTTCCCAGCAAAAATGTTATATTTTTACGTGTACAGTAATACAATTATTTTTGCATTTATAATATTAATATGGAATTCTTATAGTTATTGTAAAAATCGAGTTAATACGTTATTCGTAGAACTTTTGTTGTAATACTCGTAGTGTCAAACCAAAATGAGGCCTTCATCCTATAAATCTAATATATTACAAGTGAACTTATTACAAAATAATTATTGTGCTAAAAATCAACCGACCTTATTCGAAATTAGTATTACAAGGTGAAATATGACACACAGTATGATTTCGGCTGCTTAATGCTAGTATACAATAGCTTAAAACGGAGAGGGGTGAGAGGTATATAATGGAATAAAGAGCTTACTTAGACAATTTCATAAAAACATCTTTAATAATATATTGTATAGATTCACAAAACTAACAAAGCAATGAGAATGGTTGTATCAATGTTGAATACGTCTTTTTTATGTTTCTTACAATTACAAAACATATCATAAAGTCTTAAAAACGTGCTATATTACATAATAATTTTAATTTTTATGATCCCACTAAAAATATTTTATAAACGTCTTGTATAGCTTCTTATTAAAAAACTGAAAAGCGTATTCACGATATGATATCGATACTTCATCAATCGTTGTCTATATAAAATTTTCCGCTTTTGATATTTATAATGACGTTGGCCGCTTTTACGGTTGACTGATAGAGTGTCAATTAAGAAGGAATCTGATGGTTATAAAGACGTATCCAAGATGTCTAATGGCATGTTTTTGTGTACGTTTGTTTACAGCTCTACAGTTTGAATTTATTAGTTCTTGATACACACCTATCTGTTTTTTTTTAATTATCATGTAAATTCAAAGCAATATTATAGCACGCTACCTATTAAAGTATCATAAATCGATTTGAATGGAACTCGTTTTATGATGAAAACATTTCAATATTTTATTAATAGATATTAACCGCCTCTTCAATCATAATATTTTTGATTAGTTTGCTATTAAAATGGAAATTTTTATAAATAAATAATGTTATATACGATTAGATTGACGAATAAAAATAATTTATATTTTCTCTTCTTATTTTTACTAACAATGTAACAAATTAACTTAATTTAATATGAGAAATTTGATTAAAAAAAACATCTTAAAGGCACGTAATAACTAAAGAAAACTTACTAATATTAAATGTGAAAGTTAATAAATGTGAAAGTTTAGATGTTTGTTACTCAATCACGCCAGAACGGCTGAACGGATCTGGATGAAATTTTATCCCGAAAAAATAAACGATTCCTGTGGGATTTTTTATTTTTTTATTATTTGTTTTTCGCTAGTAAGTAAATAAAATAATTCTTTTACCATTTACCTCGTTTACTTTTTAAATTTTATCTAAAAAAATCTTTAAATTAATATTTTTTTAAATCAATATTGTACTTCTATCGATTAATATGATATTATTAAATTGACAAAGAATTATGGAAATCGATTCACGTTTCGCTAAAATATCACGTGACAAATACAATTGAGTACCTCTTTTTTTGAAATCAGTCAATAAATCCTCCTTTTTATTCTCATCTAATTTATTATTGTGCTCGTTATACAACAATTAATAGCGTCACCCAATAAGTATTGTCTTTAAAAGATCGTAAAATCTATAATATTGTTACCCAGATCTATTCCATAAAAGAACTGCAAGAATAAACAATTTTTGTCATAAAATAACTACATATTGAATAAAACTATCTTTTCGGATTTTTTCGCGGATTGATTTTGATTTTTAGTTCCCGATGCGACCTTTCGAATGCTTTACAGCAATCATAGTCACGGGAGAGACTAAGTTGTTAGATGTCTCAAAGGTATTATATATTTGTTACAGACAACCTACTCACAAAATAACAAAATGAATTCAAAAAACTTGAAAATTGGCACCAAAGTACCTTACAATATTTGTTAATTTTAATTTTAAACATTTTTATAATTTTAATTACTTTTATAATATTATATTGAATATGGAATAAAATTTATATAATTTTAGCTGTTATTATTATAATTATTACAATCTTTTTACAAAATTTATTGATTAATAATCTATATTTAGTAAAAATATAGTTTTATTTAAAATGTCAAATATTCGCGATAATCTAAGAAAGTATTAAGAAAGTATAACTACATATTGTGTAATTTTATTAGGCGTTAATTAGCATTTCTTGCTTTATTATTACAAAAGTATATTTTAAAGAGTCGTACAAACAAGAGTATAACAATAACAATAATAGAACAACCTCATTTAGACAATAGTATTACGTAAGAGGTCCTTAGAAGATCTCTAAAGACTAGGATGAAATTGATGGTCCAATTTGCTCTTCCTAATCGAGCGTCGAATGGACCAGCGCCATGAAATTAGATCGCTGTTTCTATATTTAAACGATATAAATTGTAATAATGGTTGTTAGATCGCTATAATAAATTTAAAGATTTCATCAAATGTTTAGTATGGATATGAAACTATTAATGTCAGAGTTATACTTATATGTAAATTATATTACCTTATTCATCATACAATCTGGTCTTATTATAGGAAATTTTGTTATTTAAATATTTTAAATAATAAGTGGACGTCACGGACATAGACTAAAATGCTTTAGAAGCACATGGGAATAAAAATAGCTTATGTCAGTCAATAAAAGAATTTATAATTTTGATTTTGACCAATCTCATCTCATCTCAATTTGACATTGGCGAAATAATCTGTGCTAAACTGACACGCTTTAAAGCCGTTAACAAGAGAATTGTCATTATATAATTTTTATTTAATCTCAAGTACATTTTACTAAAAAAGTTAAATCGACTTCAAAATCAATTAGAAGCAATTATTTCACTATAAAGGTGCTTTTTCTTTGGAATTAGTATGGAACCACTCTCGAGGTATGAGCTATTGATTTTAAAAAAAGTGTTATCAATATCGGTTCACAATTGGTGAAAATATCACACATACGTATCATAAAAATACAGCTTAAATTAGTATAGTATATTTAATGTTTCAGTAAGCCTATTAGAGAATAATATTACGAGCTTTATTACAATGTAGACTAAGAAAATTGGGTTACTCTTAGCTTTTGCTGCCTTCTTTTAGCGTTAATTTTATTATAGCCAAACAATTTTTTTTTTTATATTTTATTTCTTGTATGAGACCATATTTGAGGTTTCCTTTTTTTCCATTCATTAAAAAAAATGATGATTAAAATCGATACATTTTAAGATAAGCAAAGATATCGCATAATTTACAAAAAAAAACATACACCAAAATTAAGAACCTTTTCCATTTGACATCGACTAAAACGCATAATGATATTTTCATCTGTTAAAAGATACTAAATGATTTTTAAAACAGAAAATAAAATATATAGTATACTAGCTACTCACCTTCGCTTTGCTCGGGTTCATCCCTAGGTACGTTTGAACGGTTAGAATGGAATAAATAGACTATGTACTTTTTGTGATATATAGCCTATAGCCTTCTTAAATAAACGGACTATCTAATGCAAAAAGAATTTTTCAAATTAGATAATTAGTTCCTGAGATTAGCGCGTTTAAACAAATAAACAAACAAACAAACTTTGCCTCTTTATTATATTAATATAGATGTAATTATTATTTATTGAATATATTTTTTATATATATTTATTAAATAAATCCATTTATTATATTATATGTTCAAAGAAATTCTTATTAAAGTCCATGACCCCACACAAATAAGACAATCAGCCATCGGAACAAGAGCAAAGCTTGGCCCAATTAAAACTGACACCAGCTTCCAGTCAGCGAAGTCCCCCACGCTATCCCGATCGATGCCATTAATTTCATTTGAAAATATTTCTGAGTAAAAGATTTTGATATGGAATATTTTAATTGCTGTTCATTTAATGTGGTAGCTATGGATTTATTAGTTTGTTTTACGGCCATTTGTTTTTTTTTTCTAAATGTAGTGTTTTTTCAAAAGAGTTTACCTTTAATGATTAAATATTTAAACTCCGTATTCCAAAATAATAAGATGTTATAGTTGACATAAAACGAAGTATCGAACATAACTTAATTATCCAAATAACTTTATTATATGTTTTTTACATTTGACTTTCAATTATTTTTTACTAATACAAAGTCGAGACCCTAACAAATAATTATTCTAATAACTCTCCACCCTTTGATTAACTTAATGAAGGGCTTCCTAATTTTTTCAGACATATTAATAGCTTTTTAAATAATTTGAATTTTTAGTAGATAAGTAGGGTGTGTAATTAAAAGAGACGTCGTGAGGCATAGTGTCTTATCGACTCGATTTTAATTTGAGCCAAGCATGGGACACGCGAGCGGATCACGCGACGAAACGCATTGGTGGTTACAACACTACGTTCGAATTTTAAATTTATATTCCCTTTTAATATCGCTATCGCATTGCAAGTTACAAGCTGCCTGTATTTTTTAAATTAAATTAGCTTTTTCAACAATTGTTTGCTTTGTTAAGAAATTATACTAAGTATAAATATATTCTGCCAATTACCGCACATTCTTATACGGTGAGAATTCATCTTTAAAAACTTTTTTATTTATTTTTATATCTATATATTTATTGTGCATGCAATCTATACTTAATATTATAAAGCTGAAGAGTTTGTTTGTTTGTTTGTTTGTTTGGTTGAACGCGCTAATCTCAGGAACTACTAATCCGATTTGAAAAATTCTTTTTGCATTAGATAGCCCGTTAACTGAAGAAGGCTATAGGTTGTATATCATCCCGGAAAAAATGTACGGTTCCCGTGGGATAGATTTGTTTTTGTCTAGGGACGAACACGAAGCGAAGCGAGGGTGAGTCGCTAGTAATATTATATAGTGCTTAAAGTAATCAATGTTAAAGTCCGGTGAAATGTTACAGAATTACATACATTTTATACATATTTCCCTCTAACTCACACTGTAAATAGAAGATGAACTCCGACCAAAACTGACTATTATTCATACGAAAATACAAATATAAAACTAAATTTTCATAACTAAAGTAAACTAGCGGTCAATTTAAACGTACTATAGGATCTTGGGCGTCCAGATTTTAATAGTTTCCGGACAAATATAAATGAGTTAAATCGTAACACTTTTTACAAACAGACGATCGCGTGTCGGATTGTAAATAATTAGTTCATTCAGGCGTGCCTCCTGGGTTAGGCCATTGTTTATTTTGATAAAGTATGAAAAAGTAGTGTCTTTCTATACCGGATGAAGTGTTTAATCTTTATTTGGATAGCGCTGTTTATTATTGATTTGTTGAAATTGATTAAGAATACTATCTCCAAATTAATTTCAGGTAAAAAAATAACAACGTACATTTGAAGAGTTTGTTTATTATTTATGTGTTTAAAATGCTAATTTCTAAAAGTAGTTGTCAGATTTGAAACATCTTTTTGCTTTATAGCAAAAAAAGTATTCTATATGTTGACCCGAATAACCAGCTATCATCATACCAAATTTCATCAAAATCCCTCCAGTGGTTTTTCCGTGATGCGGTCACAGACAGACAGAGAGACAAAAATTATAAAAACTATAGATTCGGCCCCTGTATCGATAATAATGTCTATTTCAAGAAGATTTTCCAAAAATATTTAATGTATAGATTCGGCTTAGTTACAATTTTATTATATGTATGGATTTGTTGAATAATATACAGCCTCACGTTTTAACCTTTATGAGAGGAGCAATTCATAAATAAACTTCACGAGCAGAGTCGCGAGTAATAACTAGTAAAAAGAGCACTGAAGTTATTTTATAGCGTATGAGTAGAAATACGATTGCCCTTATCAAAACGTGGAAGAAAAGTGTATTTTGTACTATATAAATAAATAATGGATTCAAAATGCCCAGAAGCGAACAATCTTAATATTTCCTGTGAATATTTTTTCTACAAATATAACACGTTATTACTTTTTTGAAAATAAATTTCTGGGAGAAATAACTAGCTAACTTTATATGAATATTTGCGTAAGTATCTACGGTGATTGTTTTGACTTTAAAAATAGTTAAAGTTCATTTATCTTGATACTATTTGACTTCTACATTTAAGGCATCCCTTTGTTTAATATCGTATTTTGGTACTTGAAACTTTTTGGAACTTCTATATATTAAGAAGTGCATGTTAAAGATATCAGTATTATCCAAAATAATAATATTGTAATAATTATATTAGATATTTCACTAAAAAATGAAAAATAAAGTACAAGGATAGGAGATCAATTTATTTTAAAAAGATTTAATGAAAAGTTTCATAGTTAGGAATTTAAACACTATAATAAATAATTCTTACAATACATGTAAAAAAGAACAATAATAGAAAACTACATAACATTGAGTGAAGCAAAATAATTAGTATTATATGATGATAACGTTAGTTTAAGCTAAAACTATTTTACAGGCGTCAAACATGAGTTATAATTAATTAATCAAATATATAGCACAGGCCCATAATTAGTGACGCATTTGGATCAGCAACACCTGCTGTGACTGTCTGATTTGTTTAATATTAATATAGACTAGTTTGTGACAGTGGCATCGCACACTTATAGCGCATATCAATTTAATTCTAAAATAAAATAGCATACCCGTGGATTTATATGAGACTTCCTGAGATTAGCGCGTTTAACCAAACAAACAAACAAACAAGCTCTTCAGCTTTATGATATTAGTATAGATTCTCTAGTACAGTCAGCTCAAATATTTCTTAATTTACCGAATAATCTTAGTGTTGCTTTTTTTCTTTTTTTTATTCTAAATATTATAATCGTATCATAAAAATGCAATTATAAGATTTAGAATAAAAAAAATACTTGATCTTACCATTTTTGATGCTTTATAACGCTTAAATAGTTAAAGAATACATAAGAATTTATTTTCATATGCAATATAGTAAAATAAATAATAGTAAAGTGAAACAAAAAAAAGAAAAACATTCAAAATTTATTATTTATGGGTACTGTTATGTACTAACAAATATTTTTAATAATATCATTTTAATTAATAATAGTTCTAGAAATACATATATCCATACTAATATTATAAAGCTGAAGAGTTTCTTTGTTTGGTTGAACGCGCTAATCTCAGGAACTACTAATCCGATTTGAAAATTTCTTTTGCATTAAATAGCCCGTTAACTAAGGAAGGTTATATATCATACCGGAAAAATGTACGACTCCCGTGAGATAGATTTGTTTTTATCCAGGGACGAACCCGAAGCGAAGCGAGGGCGAGTCGCTAGTGTACTATATTTATAGGAAAGTATAAAATATAATCAGTCTAAAAATCTATCTGAATTCAAACGAGACCTAAATCAAGAAGTCAACTAAGTAGAATTTATTGGTTCATTGGAAGTTGGAAATTTCTAAGTCCGTCATTAATTGGAGATTCGCCACAAGCCCGGTACTTTAGAGTTTCGTTATATTTAAGCTCCTATTTGTCGCACCATTGATTTGCTATAACTTAATAACGATAGTGTCAAATGCCGGCCAATGTTCGAAGTTTGTTCATTTCAATGAACTGAGCGCAAATTTGAAGAACCACGTTAAGCGGTTACGTAATTTGCATAAGCGATTAGAACTTAAGCTAGTGTATACACACGAATATTGTACACAAACACTATTTAGAAACACGAACAATTAATTAATAACGTTTGGTAACTTATTAATATATTAAATTGTCGGAAATAACGCAGAGCTTTATTTTAAAGTATAATATTACAGTTCAAATACAATTTATTTCACAGCTCAAAAACGTATGTAACTTGTAAGAATGGAGACTGTCGCTTAGGCAAACGTAGGACTTAAACATGTTGGCAAGTATGGGATAGATATGGGCTGCCCAGTATTGGGATAGTTAACGTTTTATGGGAGAGAATTTCGTATAGTAGTGGAAGGCGATAAACTGAAAAAAAATCGTAACATATGGTAAAATTGTAATGTTGGATGGGGATTCATTACAGAGATACAAATCATGTTATATGTTAAGTCCCGTCAAGACGTAGCCTCAGTGTGAGCCAAGTTTTACCTGAATATATTAAATAAATTCACATGTTTCAATCATAAAAATCTAAGCATCTAAACATTTTCGTAGGTTTATTTTGTAGATTTTTTCTTGTCCTTTCTTGCGTACTCTTTTCTTCTTTTGCCTAAAAATTGAGGAAAAATATTCAGGCATTATGATTTATAATATCTCAGATACGAGTGAATACACAAAACAAAATTACACGAGCGAAGCCGTACACAAAGGCTAGTTAGTATAATAAAGCATTCCACCCATCAATAATAATCCTATTGAGTTCAATAAAATTATATTCTTTCAATATTCAAGGAGATTCTAAAAAATTCTTAAAGTAAAAATCCAAGAATCCGTGACTAGGACTACCGACTTTACTCAATTGTTTGTCGCAACTCCATTGTATATTAATACAGCGTCTGGAGGGCGGGTTATTAGTTTACAAGTGTATCACCCCTTGTTTATTATTGACTCAGTACTCGGCAACGATATTACTTTCCAACTCTTTCGGAAGTTTGCCCTCACTGTTGACATCTGCCGTTCGATTATTGGAAATTCTGGAATGATGCCATTTCATAAACTTTTGTAACAATATTAATTTTGAAACGCTCGATTCACTGTTTGTTTTGATTATTAAATTTTATCTGTATTGGATCGCTCGCAGCATCATCAAATATCAAATTGTTTTATAGCTTAAGATGTATGTACATTGCGGTTTTAGTGAATATAAGGAAATAATATAGTGGCTTTACTTTTCATTCTTCCGTTGGTATCGTAATAATGCAAGTTTGGCAATTTCATTTAGAAAAGGTAAAACATCAGTATAATCATCACACATCTGCTTTGTTCCAAATGTATAAGAAATAGTAAATCCTAAATTACTAACTTACTCTATAGTGCATTATGTATAATATGCGTAAATTGTATTTCTGTATGATGTAAGAGTTAAACATACCTTCGTAGTAACTAGATCCTGCTGAAAGAATATGTGAGTTCTCACTACGATCAAAAAAAATTTGTAAAAAAATTACTGACAAATAGCTCCTGAGGTGAATCGAATCTATAACATCTGTGATCTGGCACACTCGAAATTCATCTTGTATGAGCATAAAATATATATTTTTTTAAAGATTCTACCACTATTTTGGAGTGAAAGATGTAGACGAACGTATAAAAAATGAAAACTACACAACTTGGCCCATCAAATTATTAAAAAGTTTATAATACAATTATCGTACTCATGCAAGGTAGTTTGTAGTAAAACTTGCTACACACGTGTTTACGACATTGTCTTCAGCAATAAATAAGATTAAGGATCGTTATTTGTATTTAAATATTGTTTATAAGTCACATAACTTGTTTGTGTTGTTATAAATAACGTCTCAACATTGCTAACAAGCCAATATCCAAGATTAGTAGCCCGCTGCCGTCGTAAAGAGGGGTGGTGTGACGTCATATATCATAGAACGGAATTACGGCTATACTCTGCAGAAAAATATTTAATATATAAAAGGGTACTAAAGCTACACTGTAATTATAGTGTAGGAGATTACAGTCCAGTTTTAGAAATGGAATTGAAAATATTATAAGTATGTTTGGGATTTAATGGATATATTTTTATTTTTTTATTATACTTTGGATATTGATTTGACATATTAAACAAAGTAACTGGTTTCTTTTTGGAAATTCGTATTTTTTCAGAAAAGATATAAAATAAGAAAAGACATCTAAATATGTAAATAAACTTAAAAAGTAAAACTTTATCTAAATTTGAAATTAAACAAAATTTGATCCAAATCGTTAGAGCCATTTTGAAATAAACGAAGTAAATTTATACAAGAATACAACAATTTCTCATTTAATATTATAAGATATGATAAAAACGATAGGCTTTAACTTAATCTATACTAATATTATAAAGAGGTAAAGTTTGTGAGTTTGTGAGGTCGTAGGCGGTAATCTCTGGATCTACTGAACCGATTTAGGTGAAATTTGATAAGAAGAAGACCCTGGGAAAGACATAGGATACATTTTATCCCGGAAACCATCCCTTAAGGGGGTGAAAATGGGGATGAAAGTTTGTATGGGAAATCAACCTAGGCACGAACCCGAGCGAAGCGAGTGTGAGTCGCTAGTATGAAATAATTTAAGTACTTTAACTTGTACCAATTTTCTAAGAGGCGTGAATCGATACATTTGTTCATTATTTATACATGCCAGTTAGTAAGAAAAGTTAAAGAATCGATAACATCATCGATATAATACAGCCAAAGCCATATTTTATATACAGAGGTATATCAAATAAATTAAACAATTATAAATTAAATAATCGAATGACTTATGACATAAGATGTACCTAAGTTATTTTGATAAAAAAAATTGTTCCATTTACATATCTATGCGTATAATAAAATTCTGAGTCAAATCTGTACATGATATATTTTTTTGGAAAATCTTAATGAAATAGTCATTATTATCGATACAGAGGCCGAATCTATAGTTTTTAGAATTTTGTGTCTCTCTGGGTACACATCACGAGAAAACCACTGGACAGATTTTGATGAAATTTGGTATGATGATAGCTGGTTATCCGGGTCAACATGTAGAAAGGATAGGTACTTTTTACTGTGAGAAAATGTCTCATCTCTGAGAAATCTATACTAAGCGTTAAAATGTACCTAGAGATGAACCCTTTTATTAAAACATAAGGAATAAAAACTTTTAGGGTTATAAAAATCTAAATAATTTTATTATGAAATACTAAGCCCAACCTTAAATAGAGAGTTTAACAGCTATCGTGTGGTATGAAACTAATAGAAGCGAAACACTGCATCAACACGAATGGAAGCAATTGCTTACACCACCGTGGTAAAAACTCACGCGAGGTGATAGAGCTATTCTTTGACACTTGACGTTGTGCTAAATTTACTTGACTCTAGGGAGTGTAAGCTTTTATCGATATTTACTAAAGCATTTACTATTTTCAAGGATAATCGTATGTAGTCATTACTATACAAAGATACACAGATAGAACATAGATACACTGTTTTGATAGACAAAATAAATATACTACACGAAAAATGTACATATAATACCAAGAAAGTAATGATATCTAATCATTAACTTAAGGCAAAAATCGAATTTGAGACCTCAGGCATTGGCAATTAGAACCTACAGTAAAATTAAATTCAATTTTAATACTTTACAAATTTGCTAATAGAAAAATTAAAATACATCAACTTCGTCACTAGCAAATGTAAATCTTACCAAAAGTATCGATTTCACACCACTTATCGATAATTCGTATTTAAAATTCATACCATGCTCGCGGTGAATGAAATTTTCGTGTAGAATCTAGCGTATCTCGGAAAATATTCTGTGAAGTATAATACTCTATTATTAAAAAGTTTTTAGTAAATGGAAAGAACAAGGTTCTTAAAAAAAATTATGACTTTATATTTTATCACATTAAACCGTTAACAGCATTACATTTTTGGGCAACGTCTTATTTTCACTCTAAAGGGTTTAAAGTACATTAATATGGATCCATACGAGTTTATTTTAAGGATAGAAAGGATCGCAATTTCTCTTCCAGGACATAATCTATCTATGAAACAAGTTTTATCTAAACATATTCAAAAGGTTTCTTAAGGTTTACAAAATTACATTTATAAAATTAATAGTAATATATAAAAAAAAGGTAAAAGTCCATCGCTCTGCCTCCAATTTTTCAAACATGCACTGTAATTAAAATCGAATCTCTTGACCTAAGATGACGTAATAAAAAACATCACACAAATCTTTTCTATAATATATTTAAAAAAAAAAAACATTCTAATTCACTATTAGAACATTTTGCTATTTATTTTTACAAAGTCACCAAACGTTCTATGAACTTCACATATTATAGTAAAGATAACAACTAAACTAAAAACCTTTTGTACAATCGGTACGTCCTGGTCACGTCTTATATTGGACTCTTATAAAAAACAATCGCATCGTGACAGCGCCTAACAGGATTATTTAATTGGTAATGTATTGGAACGAGGACTCGAAGGTGATCATTTGATGGTAATTCAATCGGTCTAAGTAATAAAACATAAATATAAAATGTGAATGCATTTATGTAATTTGCTAACATATAATTTTAGCACAAATTATAAATCAATACTCCTAAATATATACAAATGTAAGCGTACAAATAATGTATTATTATAAGTATAATGATTTATATAAGTTAAATATTTGTTAAGTTGGTATTAGCCAAAAAAAAATAGAAAATTAACATTCCTGCTATTTTCAGCTTCTCCTAAGCATAGGTATTTTCGGCGAACTGTTATGCTGAATAAAATATGTTGAGTTTCTTTACGTAATCATCACTGTAATCACCTTTCCTATATATTCCTAATTCATGAGTTGTTTAATTAAATAGTTATTATGCGTCGTGTTGAGTTCTATTCGTCCGTTAAAGAGTACCCCCTCCCCCCCTCCAACGTGCGTTCAGCTTGTCGTAGGAGCGGGGGGGGGGGGCTCAGTAGGATCCGGCGGTGGGAGGTGGCCCACTTCGGTGGGTGGTGTACCAACGGGTTGCTCCTGGTACTTTTCTGATAGCAGAGTGGACTGTGTGGAGCAAGCCCATGGTTATTGTGGTCTGCTTCGGCAGACCTGCCGTCAGGGTGTCGTACTTGAGGCGTAAGCGATCTTGCGACGTCCCATTAAGACAGGATAGTTTTGTTGGGTTTTAGTGGGTAGTACTGGCTTCTCTAGCTGGTGAGTCCTACATAACCACCTAAATGTCTACAGGTGGTATGCGTAAATATATTTCCCAAGATAAAAAAAGAAAATTCATTAACGAGTATTGAAAATTCTATTTCTTAATAGTAATGTTCCAACTGATTAAATAGGGTTTAAATTGCCTATAAACTCTCATATCGCCATAGGAAATGTCTTGTACGAGTTTAATATTAATGTCTTCAATAACCTCGATTGTAATAAGATTACTACATACAAAAAAAAATAAAAGCTCGTTTTAATAAAATCTTATATTCAACAACCTAATAACTTTTTTCACCAAAAGACATATTAATTTAAAAGACATGTAACATTTAATCAAATACGCTGAGGCAAATGAATGTCCCACCTCTATAGTGTAGATTGACGGCTGTTTGAACCGTTGGCACGGCGTAATTACTTCGCGAGCAGTTTGCCAGCCAATTAAACACCTTTACTTTATTAAGAAGCCGCAACGGGCCCGTAAATAGCAAATCAAAAGGCTTCAGTGCAATTTCAAATACTTACCGAGCAGTTTAACCACGCTGTCTACTGGATTTATTAAGACTGTTTCTTGGAATAATTTATTAGATGGGAATTTATATCAACTGTTTAACTCGTTTTTGTTTTCATAATGTACTAGTGTCTTACCTTCGCTTCGCTCGGGTGCGACCCTAGCTACATTTTCATTTCGAGCGGAACCCAAATTCTTCTTCTAAAATAAAAGTAACCTAAGTTACACCTTATAACATCAGCTATCTGCCAGTAAAAGTCTCGTTAAAATTCGGATACTGTCCTACGTTCGGATACTGTCTTCTCAGATATTGTCGGATATTTTCAAACAAGATTATTAACGACAATTTTATATAATACATTATTTTCATTACGACATATTTATATTAATTTCCTTATTATTCCATTATATAAATCAGAACGTATTGGCACAAGACATAGATACATCAAAGTCCTAGTACATAAAACAATCGTTAGTTCCTTTGTTTATAATGCGGCAATAAAAACTGATTGACGATTCCTAAGACGTAGCTAATGAGAGAACGCCAGAAATTATCTCTCTCGTACTGTTTTAATGGCAATGTATAGTACAACAAAAGCTATAAAAGACCCTGCAAAGCACTCCCACACGGCCATTTTTTTACTTCATAGATATGAAGACATACTACCCCATTCATAGTTTGAAATAAAGGAGTTCAGATGTAATGAAAAGGATTATTGTTTTAGTTTTATCTTAATCTAAAGATATGAGCGTCGCGTTAGAACAACACCGGACAAGGTGTTATGGAGCCGCTATTGAACAGCTGAGCAGTATTTTATATAACTTTTTTTTTATGTACGAATTAAAATAGTAAATACTGAAATTTTTAGCTCACTTTTATTATCTTTACTAACAAAATCATGTCATCAAATCTTGGTACTTAATTTTGACCTATTAATAAGTTATTATCATATTAATTTGAAACTTAGTAAAGTTCATATAATAATCCGGAAGACAGAATAATTATTGGATAGTATCAAGTTGATATAATGAAGAAGCTCGAAGGTAGAAATGTTCAATAAATTACTAGTAAAACGTCATTATAATTGTATTAAAAAAGGGTTTTAAATGATATTTTGTAAATAATCATGTTATTATAAATGCAGCGGTAGCCCAGTGGTAACGCGCTCGCTTGGAAAACCGATTGAAGCGGGTTCAAATCCCGGGTCTCGCACCTCTGATATTTTCACGTGCGAATCATTTCTAACATGATTACCACTTGCCTTACGGTGAAGGAAAACATCATGAGGAAACCTGCGTGTCTGAAAAAACCTGGCAAGTTTTCGAAAGACGTGTGAAGTCCGCCAACCCACACTTGGCCAGCGCGGTGGACTATGGCCTGATTCCCCTCGTACTGAAGGGAGAACCGTGCACAGCAGTGGAACGTTAAATAAATCTGAATACAAATAATCATGTTATAAGCCATCACCATCATTCTCTCATTATAAAACTATATTTAATTCTTTTTACTATAACTTTAAAGCTAAAAACATAAAAATATAAATTGCATTTGAGCGACTCCATGCATCCCTTCCCTACCTCACTCCGTAGTCGTCACATGACAGCAACATTTTGTGGTCTCACTCATTAATTATACGTAGCGCTTTGTCCGCCAACTCGGGCGGGCATTGTGACAATATTCGGGTCGCGCCTTTCATATAGTAACAATACAACTGAACATAGACGGATCATTGAGATGGGAACCGCAGGTAACATAATGCATTAAAAGATTTTGAGCTTTTATTAACTTAAACAGTTAATGGGGCGATTGCGCAAGTTTCTATATAGGCCTTAAATATTTTTGCTCTATTATTGAACAGTTTGACATAGCTGACTTACAGCGGATCCTATCTATGGATATGATTCACCTTACTAGTGGTAGCAATTTGACATCATTTCTGTGAAGCACCATCAAATTTTACTCTCTATTAAGAAAAACACATACATGATTATGTAGATAATATACATGTTATTGTCGTCAACATCCATAGGTTTTTTTTGTGATATATATGTATATGGGACCATACTTTAGATAGCCTGATCGTTAAAAAAGGTACACCGGAATACGTCCTCTTTAAAATCGGTTAAAATGGGTGTTAATACTGGACATTGGAGTATACAAATTATGCAAAAGATCAAGGTATCATCGCTTATATTCGAGACAAACCCCATCAAAATCTATACTCTTAATCTTATTAAAAGTTAATTAAGTTCTTATTATCTATATAATATTTTATTTCTTAATAACAAACAACGCTAAGATTAGTTTAGTACGACCTATACGTTTATATCGTATTACGAGAAAGGCAATCTCAACTTTTGTAATAAGATGAAACAAGTAAACAAGAAAATTCTAACTACTTTGATTACTAAATAGTTCAAGTGTGCTCAAACTTAATATGTAACTATTGTACAAGTTATAAATAGTATTACTAATTTACTTAATATCTCAGTTACATCTTGTCTAGATGTATGTATGTGAGATAATTATTATCGTTTCCGATACGATTTTTTTTTTTACTTTTTCATAAAGCTTTTATCTTATTTTAACTTTTAAATAAAACTATCTTTTCGGATTATTTCGCGGATTTATTTTGATTTTTGGTTCCCTCCAAAATCCGCGAAATAATCCGAAAAGATAGTTTTATTTAAAATGTCAAATATTCGCGTAAATCTAAGAAAGTATTATTTTAACTTATCATTAAATAAATATATTAATTACTCTTAAAAACATATAGAATAGTACATAATTGTTACACTGTATAGTATCACAAAGATTATAGTAACTTTTCTGTTATACATTCCATTATTCCAATTTTGAAGAACGTGCTTCCATGGTTTTAGTATGAGACTGTAATGTAGTAAACCCACGACAACCTACTTAGTAAATAGTGTCGATTAGGTATAATATCTATTTTGTATACGTAAGAAGTTTTAACTGAGGTCAAATTAAAAGTTTTAAGAATTAGATTACGGCTATAAAATATGTTTATCTGTTCATCTGTTTATTTTAGCTGAGTAGTTTCCATTGGACGTGTGTAGTTCTAACACGCACTTTTTTCACCTGTAAAGAACAATTAAAAAGGGCTGACTTATTATCAATTTTTTTATAAAACTAATATCAAGAATTAAAGTTATGACTAAGTTTAATCACGTGAGTGGAGCCAGATATAGCTTGAACTTTTGGATTCTAGCATTCTCATTGAAAACAAGGCCACGTTTAGTGGTTTTAAGGTAAAGAGTAAAAGCCACAGGCAGTAATAAAATAAATCATGGCAAGCCTGTGGCAATGTTGCACACAAGAGAACGTTCAAAATATTTCAAGTGAATTTCATAAATATATTTTATTTTAAAACAGACAATTGTTCACTGCCACATATTTTTCGCGTGAGCTATATTAAAATAAATTGAAAGCCATATATTTTGTACAAATTGTAAAAAGCGTTTGAATTTATATATTTGTATGTACTCCAATAAAAAATGTTGAATAAAAAAGCTCCTGTAAGCTGAAATCGGATTAAATACACAGATAGGACGCACCCGAGTGAAGCAAGGATAAATCGCTTAAATAAAAAAAATATATATTACCAACAAACCACATAGCATTATGTACGAAATATGCACGAACAATTAATTAACTTACTGAATGGCAGTACAGAGCAATTGTGCTCTCTAATGAACCGACCAGTCGCTTCAATTAATAGCTGAACGTGCTCCGCGTATAAACTTGTCCATTCTAATTAGAACTCTAAAGCCGTATCGTTGTGTACACGCGCATGTGTCTTGCGAATAACGGCTAGTGCTTGCAACTGAGATGTTAAGAAAATTAATACATGTTAACAGTACATTGAAGTTTTCTATATATTATCATTTATGCTATTGTAACAATGTCTTCAATGGAACTATGTAGTTTTAATGTGTAGCTTTGTAGTAAACAAAATTTCTAACACTACTTAAAACAAATGGTAGAAAGGGTCATATAAAATGTAGTAAAACTTTACTGGTATGGAATGTTAGCTTCAAATAAAGAAGTTTTGTAGTTTAAAATAAACCTTTAATTAAAAAATGTAATTTTTAAGAATAAAAATAAAACATATTATGGCAGTAATATTCTGCATTATTAAAGTCGCTAAAGGTAAATCTACACGTACATATTCGTAAATCTAAACTGTAACAAAATCTAAATATAATATTATGGAATGAAATACGTTTTGTTTTAATATCTTTTTTTTAATATGTTTTGTGCTTATTTCATGAGATCGATTGAATCTAGTACATTCAGTATCTGCCTATGATTATAACTAGAGGTATCTTACATAGAGTTACGAGTATGTTCAGTGATTATGATTAAATAATTAGAATATGCGTGTAAAATAAATCATAAGTAATTCCGCCCTTCTAACATCCCACTGCTGGGCATGGGCCTTTTCGCGAGTCAAGGAACTTCATGCCATGACCACCACGCGAAAACTAGTTGGGTTCTCTGAGATATGTCTATTTCTTCATGTTTTCCTTAACTTTATTAGCAGCAAGTGGTAATTGTGTTAAAAAGGTTCGCACGTGAAAATCTCAGAGGTGCGAGACCTGAATTTAAAACCGCTTTACTTAATTTTTCAAGTGAATGCGTTACTATTATGTGAATAGCCGTCGTCAAAAAGTAACCTAAAGATATTCCTTTTAGGTACTAGATATGATATTTTAATTAAAGTACACAATAAATGAACGTCCAGTAAAATGGGATTGCAGAGGTTTTTAATATTACATCGTTTATGTTTCTGAAGCAATAATATTATTCAGCGCGTTGTTTTTGTTTAATTTTAAACATTTTCATAGTCACGTAAGGGTAACTTACAGCAAAAGGCGCGGCACAGCGGAAAAAGTAGGTCATTGTTTCACTATTCCATCGGTTATTTTTCCAGTAATATATAATTTTTAATACTAATTTGGTATTTAACCAAAAATTTCCTTTACCTGTTTAATATAATTAAATAATAGTTATTGTTTTTAAT
This sequence comes from Fabriciana adippe, assembly GCA_905404265.1. NCBI lineage: Eukaryota > Metazoa > Arthropoda > Insecta > Lepidoptera > Nymphalidae > Fabriciana > Fabriciana adippe. The sequence goes on from FR989993.1 coordinate 5,312,422, forward strand.
CATTATAAATATCTTAGTACATTATATTATGTGTACTACACATTCCTCCAGAGGTAGCAAGTTCGATTTTGGGCACGGTAATTTTTGTATCGACACAAATCAGTGAAGGATCAGCGATGTACACGGTACAGTGTAGGTACATTCAATTGCATCACAAGAACTCCTTTCTTTAAAACAAAGGTTTATTTTTTAAGATTTACATAAAGACCTTTTTTAAAGAAGAAGTGTATGTTATACCAATAGCATTAATATTTTAAATCAAACTATCTTTTCGGATTTTTTCGCTGATTTTTGATTCCCGACGTTTCGAATGCTTTACAGCAATCATGTTCTCGTCACCATATAGTAAGACAATTTTATTTAAAATATCAAATATTCGCGTAAATCTAAGAAAGTATTAATAGAATTCATGTTTAAAAGTTCATTTAAATCAATAATTCAGTAAATTTTTGTTACGGTAAAATGGTCCCTTAACACAATTAAGCACTGAAACGACCATATTATAATACTATTTTTACATTTTTACATAAAAAATATATGTACTTCCAGTAAAATTTAAATGTTCCTTACCTTTACCTTTATCTTGATATTTCAGACAAAATCTAAATCAAAGTGAGATATTTTAACTTAAACTGAAAATGTACATAAAAATTGAAAACAAAGAAAATGTATAACGAAAGCAAATTATATAAAAAGAAAAGTTTTGAACTCCTTTTCCAAAACTCCGAAATCCTCTAAATTGAACAAGTGATTGAACAAAGTACAAACAATTCCAAATAAAGCTGAAGAGCGTTTCGTGCGAAATTGTTTTCAACGGATTAAAGAGGTTCATAATGCTTTCACAATAGATTTTAAAACTGTTTATACTAAGTCTGTCAACCGCACGGTTATCTCAATAGAAATTCTTGTACCAAACGTCATGTTTGTATACCAACAATAGTCTTTTATGATTTGAATTGGGCATCGGAATTGCTTGGGTTTGCTATTAATTTTTTTTCCTTGTTGTGATTACCCTAGCTTCTAGTGAGTGCGACCCTAGATGCTTTTTGCGACTTGATCCAAAAATCGACTTGTCTTTATGTATGTTATATAGTATACATGTAATCATCTTTTGATGTTTTAGAGTAAAGGGATTACAGACATACAAACATACATGCAAATACTTGCATTTATAATTGTAGTGTGATTAATTTTGCTCTGTTACCGATAGAGGCTTTCCAAGTTGATTTATTTGTGGGCGGAGAAAATAATATGATACTTAAATATTTGTTTTATATCAATAAAAATATAAATATAAATTATCCTTATTTAACATATTTAAAAGGCATTATAAAGGTCTGCAGTTCCTCTCATATCCTAAAGAAGTTAAGTACCAAATAAAAATAATAATTTAAGTCGGCATAATACACATTTTACTTAGTCTTTAACATTACAAGTACATACAGTACATTCATCTCGTAACCAATATTAATTTCATAAAAACCTGCAAAGCCTACACTCTTCAATGCTTAGAATCTTATCTCAAAAGGGTTTCTTCAATCTTTACGGTCATAAGAAGCAATTACGGTTTTGATTATACCAAATATGACTGTATACTTTAATACGTTGTATGAAAAACATTTAGATAATCAAGTTGCAGGACAACAAAGCATTTAATGACATCGTGACGTAAACCTCTAGGAATTTTATAACGCTCACTAAGTTTTTGGACCATTATCGTGATTTTGATCAGTGATGCGTCAAATAACCACACACGATGCTTGTCCTTAGAAGCAATTAATGTAGGGAGTCATTTATAATAGTATGTGGTACAGGAATGTTTACAGTTTATAGGGTCTAATAAAAATTATTATTGTTATCGCATCATCTTGGAAGTATAATAAATTAATGGTGTATAATGTAAACTTTACTTGCGATAAATTCTTACACTATTAAAAATACTCGTAAATAGTACATTTTCTTCCATTAAATTGACTACTTAGTTTTATAATTTAAAAATCTATAATACTAGTGGCATACCCATTTTTTAATGTTGGGAAATGCATTTTTGCATACCACCTGTATGCATATAGGTGGTTATGTCAACCTCACTGGCTAGAAAAGCCAATACTACACACTAAAACCCAACAGAACCTCCCTCGTCTTAATGGGGCGTCGCAAGATCACTTATGTACTCAACCACGATGTCCCGACGGCAGGTCTGCCGAAGCAGACCACACAACCAAGGAGTTGCTCCCACGGTCAACTCTGCTGTCAGAGAAGTACCATAGTATACTATCCACCTAAGTGAGCCATCTTCCTATGTCTCTTGGGTTCGCGCCCGGCTGGGTTGCCGCTAATGAGTCCCCACAACAAGGTGAACATCGGGGGGTGGGGGCGGGGGGGGGGGCTAGTGGCATACCCTCTCATGACTAGCCTAACCTGGAGTAGCCAATGTGTTACTCCAGGTCATTAGTGTATTATTAGGTCCAGTCCATAAGTGTACTAAATTTCATCCAAAACCATCCCGCCATACAGACACACAAGTACATACATACAGACTTTTGCAATTAAAATAGGAGTCCAAATATATCACTGAATTCAAATTAATGAGACTGTTATAAACTTAATAATGATTAATGACTTATTAACATTTATTAGCTATATTATTTTCTATACTATATTGATCATCTTAGTCAAGTACCATAAATTTATACCTTTATCAAAGTAGTAAATAAAAACGGAAAGCCATTAAGCTAAATTTAAAAAAAAATACCATACCATTTATAAATGCCATTTGTCACATAAAAATGGCATTATGGCAAATTTTTATTAGGCGCTTCGCCGACATTACGCTATGTTTATGTAACCCAAGTCCATTTAGATATTGCGATAGTGAATAAAGCAGTTGCTGGCAATTGAATTTGACGGCACAATCTCTAGTCAAAACACGTGCGACAACCAGAAGATTTGCGATAAAGTTGACAAGAAACATTTTATACTTTAAAGTAAATTTATCCGCTTTTGATCTGGAATCTGTTCGGCACACATTTGTAAGCCTTTGTCCCTTATCGTCCGGATTAATCACCAAGAAAGCTTTGGGTCCCGACCGCAATTTTTTTTAACGGCTCTTAGCAAACTTCCCTTAGATGTTGCAAGAAGTGAAATGGTTGTTCGTTCTAGGGAACACAATATGTTATTTGGAAGGATTTCTATATAAAGCTTTAAAAATAATATATTTATTTACATGTATTTTGTGAGTACCCGTTTTCCGCTATTAAGAAAAATAAAAATATGTAATACATTTATTATTATTTGTCTTTTTTTACGTCCCACTGCTGGGCTCGGGCCCTTCAATATGAGGATCAGGCCAGAGCAAATAAATAGAAAAATTTGTAATATTCAAAATTAACTTTAAAATGTTTACTATATTTCATATTTAATAGGTAAAAAAATAAAGTTACAAGGTCATATGTTTGGAATTTTTTTCGCATTTGTTTCTATCAACATCATTATAGTATTTTTTACAGTAAGATCAAAATCTAAAGTTATTTCTTTTTGTATTAATTAAATAATACTATTTACATAAATTATGAATTTCTCGAATCAGTCGGATAATATTTAGGTATTTTATATTAAATTAATATTATAACACTTCGTTATGCTATATAACTTATGAACGTGTACGTTATTCTAAAAACATCAAATTTAGTAAGCGACAATCTTTACTTATACATATAAATTATTATAAATGAGATTTTTTACTACTTAGCTGTATGGCACAGTGTGTTGGGGCAGACCATGCTGTATGACAGTAGGCGTGTATTATTTATATTCTGTTGTGATCGCACAATTGAATAGATTCTTTAAGTAAGCAAAAACGTTTGTTTATTGCGCAATAGGGTATATTTTTCACATGTAATGGTGGGCTTTAAATGTATTTTTTGTTGTTAGTTTATCACAAGTTTTATTTTATTATCAACTAGCGACTCACCCTCGCTTTGCTCGTGTTCGTCCCTAGATACGTTTTAACGGTAAGTATAGAATAAGCTATATATACATATTATGTACATACATAGGTATAAAAAAGTAGGTAAGTATTATATAAAATAAAAAAAATATATCCCTTACTTGAGAAATGATTGATTTTCCATTCAATCTTCCGCCCCCCTTTTCACCCTCTTATATATGATATTATGTTTTACGGAATAAAAACTATCCTATGTCATTTCCAGGGTCTCAAAATATTTCCATACCAAATTTCATCTCAATCGGTTCAGCGAATTGAAGTTAATTGTACATATATGTATATATAGTCCATTCTACTACTTACCATTAAAACGTACCAATACATACATATTATATAAAACAAAGTCGAGTTTGTAACAACACTTATAACTCGAGAATGGCTGGACCGATTTTTATGATCTTTGGATTTGTCTTCACCCCGAATAACAGAATAACCATTAAAACATCGGGAAAAATCACGAAAAAAAAATTTGGAAAAAGCCTATTCAACTAAGCGTGAAAACGTACCTAGAGATAAACCTGAGCGAAGCGAGGGTGAATAGCTAGTTTTCTATAAATCTTTATTTACATTGTAATATCATAATCATTCTTTTTGTATAAGATTATAAATTGTTTATGAAAAAGTAGTTTCCGTTTCCTTATTAACCAAGAAAAAAACATTAGTAATTTAGGCTTCTTTCATTTTAAAATAGTATGAATAATTACCAATTACATTTTTAAGTAATAAATAAAATTATATATGTTTTAAGTAATAGTCATTCCAAATCTATCAAAAGACGAAAGCTTTCAGCTTACAAAATCGACTCTGTTACATAGAAAGTCTAACGTTATTCGAACCAAGTCTATTATCACTTACTATATCGATAATAGTTCTATCAATGGCCTTCTCGGTCTATCATATTAATAGCTCGTAATGTTAATAATAACGGCTATTTGCCTGGCTTTTGTCAATGTGGGTTTGAATAGCGGGTAGAGGTGGGCGCGTCATTATTCTGTCAGCCTAAATCTAAGCGTTGCTCGACAATCTAGTGATGTAGACGAAAATATCGATAGATTAAATAAGATATTGCTTAATCTTTGCTATTATTTAGTGATACCTACAGAACCTACAGAAGTTTTACTTCTTGCGCGTGTACACATACCCGCACTCTTTAATTTTTTTATAAAGTTTAGGGATGGTGCATGTGCCGATGACGAAGACATAGTTATATTCAAACTAGTTTGTATTATTATTATTAAAGTGTTTTTTTTAGAGTATTGTGAATATGTTAGTTACAAGACATGTTCAATATGGAAGAGATTTATCATCATAATATATATTATTAACTTCATCACACAAGAACCTCTTCCTTTCATACTTTTTAATCGCCCCCCCCCCCTCCCCCCAATATTTTGTCCCTTTTTTAATATCCTCACTTTTATTCAATGTCAAAATTTATGATTTTTAATTTATGTCACAAAAATAAGCAATAATTTATAAAAAAATAATGACGTCGCTAATAGAGCTAGCGTGTTATCTACAGAGCTAGCGTATTTAATTGCAAAAACTAGTAGTAAAGTAAAACTAGTAGTTTTTTCTAAGTAAAGTTAGAATTTTAAAATCATGAGTTTTATTTATTCATAAGTATAATTTAATTACATAATTATAAAATTCAATGCTATTTTTTGGTAGAAAATGTTTTTGTAGAAGATTTAAGATTGTATTTAGTTTTTACCATCCCATATACTCAGACATTTATTTTATAATACCTAATACTAAAATAAGAATAAATCAAAAAATGAGTTTGTTAAAGAATATAGCTGATATAACGCAAAAAAATAGAGATAAAGGGTATTTAAAAATTAAAAAAAGAAACTACCCCTAATCTGTAGCAACTTATTTCCCACTGAGAGTTTTTAAGGACTAAACAATAAATAACAAATCACATAATACTAACTGACTCATTAAAAATTAATAAGGATTTTATTAGTATCGATATAATTATAAGTGTCTACAATTTGGTTGTAGTCAATGACGCAGCACATCACTACGACTAGTTCTCACATTTTTTCTAACCCATAAATACAATGCGTACGCGCAGGCCACACATCGTCCTGCAAACTTTTTGTATTCTCTTTAAAATTTTAATGGGATTTTGCAATTTATCGTAAAAAGTTTTTTTGAACATACGGTTGAAATGCATATGCGTGTATCATATTTTAAAATGAATTATAGGTAGATATATGGAGGTTAAAAAATTACAAAGGTTGTTTACCGTGTGGAATGCACGAAATAAGAGAAGTTTAATCTTTAATATATAAAAATAAGTCAGTGGTAGCCCAGTGGTAATGCGCTCGCTTGGGAAACCGAGTGAAGCGGCTTTAAATCCCGGGTCTCGCACCTCTGATATTTTCATATGCGAATCATTTCCAACATGATTACCACTTGTCTTAACGGTGAAGGAAAACATCGTGAGGAAACCTGCATGTTTGAGAGAACCTAGCAAGCTTTCGAAAGACATGTGAAGTCTGCCAATCCGCACTTAGCCAGCGTGGTGGACTATGGCCCGTTTCCCCTCGTATTGAAGGGAAGCCCGTGCCCAGCAGTGGGACGTTAAAAAGAGCCGAATACATAGATACATACATATAAAAATTGCAGAGGGTGGGTCAAAAAGCTAAGTAATTCCCCCTATAAATGACGGAAAATTAAAATGTATTTTTTTGAATACTAGACTATAATACCCTGCGCGTTTTGGATAATATTTCTTACCTTTCATAATTATTTTTGTTTTCACAGGCCTCCCTTTTCAATACGAGGGCAATCAGGCCATAGTCCACCACGCTGGCCAAGTGCGGATTGGCGGACTTCACGTGTCTTTCGAAAACTTGCTAGGTTTTCTCAGACATACGATCACGATGTTTTCCTTCAGCGTAAGGCCAGTGGTAATTATGTTAGAAATGATTCGCACATGAAAATATCAGAGGTGCGAGACCCAGGATTTGTACCCGCTTCACTCGGTTTCCCAAGCGAGCGCGTTACCATTAGACTATCACTGCCTCGCTATGTTATAGTGTCTGATAAACTAATAGCAAAAACTCAGAATAATCATTTTTACTATTTTCATAAGTAATTAATGATAATCCAACTGATTCTGCTAACTTATTAACTTAATTACTTTGTTAAACTTAATTATAACTTATCATATAGTAATAAAATATTTGACTTTATTTAGTTTTTATCTTAAATACAATTACTCTTAGATAACATTTATACGAATAAAATCCAAAATTCTTTAGAAGAAGATATACCTATCTCATTGACACTCATCGTTTAAAATTTTTTACAGTACCTGTACTGTCAAAAGATATTAATACAATAGTTATTTCTTCAGTTAATATTTTTTCCTAAGTATATTTTAGATTAGCGACTCACCCTCGCTTCGCTCGGGTTCGTCCCTAGGTACGTTTTAATTTTTTTGAGCGAAACCCTAATTATTTTTCTAAAATAAAAGTAGCCTAAGTTACTCCTTATAATATAATCTATCTGTCAGTGAAAGTCCCGTTGACATTGATTCAGCCGTTTCGGAGATTAGCCGGAACAAACAGACAGACAGATAGACAGACAGACAGACAAAAAAATAAAAATTGTGTTTTTCTTATAAGTACCGTATAAAATTCCATATGCATTTTGTATAAAGCTGTTATTTTGACATTACAAACAGACACTTCAATTTTATTTATCTGCATAGATTATATATTTTGGTAATTTTTAAAGGATTCCATGTAAGCTTAAAAAACCTTTGAATTGCACATATTTTATTTCTGTTTATCTATGAAAAATAAGTACATAAATAGTAAATTGCCAAAGGTTTAGCAACAGACTGTGGAAAAGTTATTTATTGGAGGAATACATAGTAATAAACAACTACATCAAAAGATATGTACATAATATATAAAAAAAAACATAATTACATACAGGATTAACTGCAAAAAATATTTCATACAGAGATGTACATGATAATATAAAATCTTATATTACATTTTTTTTTAATCTACAGAAGCAAACCAAAAAAGCAGCAAATACATTTTTTGCTCTATAATTACAACCGATAAGTTTATTTCATACTTTGCGAATTATGAATTGATATTGATATTCTTATTTCTTTATTTGATCTACATATTATTTATTTGATATTCGTACGAAAATTAATTAGTAGGTATTCTATGTATAACTATATAATACAAACTAGCAACTCACCCTCGCTCCGCTCGGGTTCGTCCCTAGTTACGTTTTAACGTTTAGCTCAGAGATGAGATATTTTCCCGCAGTAAAAAGTATCCTATATGTTGATCCGGATAACCAGCTATCATCATACCAAATTTCATCAAAATCTGTCCAGTGGTTTTCCCGTGATGCGGTAACAGACAGACAGACAGACAGAGAGACAAAAAATCTAAAACCTATAGATTTAGCTTCTGTATCGATAATAAAGTCTATTTCAATAAGATTTTCCAAAAAAATATTTAATGTACAGATTCGGCTTAGGTACAATTTTGTTATATGTATAGAAAAGATGAATTATAAGACAAACATTACAGTAACATTAACGATCTAATTTATTTTATAATTAACTGGAAATTTTTAAAATAAATATAGTTAGTAAGTAGTCTATACTAATATTATAAAGCTGAAGAGCTTGTTTGTTTGTTTGTTTGGTTGAACGCGCTTATTAATCTCAGGAACTACTAATCAGATTTGAAATTTTTTTTTTGCATTAGATTTCCCGTTAAATGAGGAAGGCTATAGACTATATATCATCCCGGAAAAATGTACGGTTTCCGTGAGAAAGATTTGTTTTTGTCTAAGGATGAACCTGAAGCGAAGCGAGGGTGAGTCGCTAGTAAGTAATAACCATCTCGATTATACTTTATTAGATTTACTTGAATATTTGACACAGGAAAAACTGACCATGATTGTTGTTAAGCATTCGAAACGTCGGAAACCAAAAATCAAAAGAAATCCGCGAAGAAATCCGAAAAGAGTTTTTATTTAACATCTCGACATATTATGTAACTTTCTAAAAACAAACAAATTAAAATAACTTTGTTTGGAAACTATGATACAACAAACAAATAGACAGTTATAACCCCTGTCGGGGGAAACATTTACAACAGAAAACATATTTTGACTACGTTTCATACTTAATGATTATAATAGTAATTATTTAAGAACAAACTTTACACTTGATTTTTAAATAACAAATTATAAATAGTTTTTACTTAGTTTTTTCCTAGTCAAAAGATTATATGATATAGAATAAATGGCAGTGTTTTTATTGTGCTTATTCGCAGTTTTTACAACGCATTTTTTCTGTTACGATTTTTTACAATTGCACGTCATCATACATTAAATTAAATAAACATAAATATTTTTATAGATATATTGTATTATATTATACGGCTTTAAACGTTATTTTAAGCCGCCACTGCACCGTCTCGTTTTGCGTAGTTAGAATGTTGAAAGCCTCGACAAAGGCTTCTTAGTTTTTCACGGTCTACATAGATGGCGCTGCTTTATTCATATTATTTCTTTATAAAATATTCGTATTCGTATTCAGCCCTTTTTTAACGTCCCACTGCTGGGCACGGGCCTCCCTTCAGTAAGAGAGGAATGAGACCATAGTCTTCACATGTCTTTTGAAAACTTGCTAGGTTCTCTCAGACATGCAGGTTTCCTCACGATGTTTTCCTTCACCGTTAAGACAAGTGGTAGTCATGTTGGAAATGATTTGTACATGAAAATATCAGAGGTGTGAGACCCGGGATTTGAACTCGCTTCACACGGTTTCCCAAGCGAGCGCGTTACCACTGGACTACCACTGCCTATTAAAAATATTACTTCTTTTTAGAAGAGCATATTACATCACCACATTTTTTTCACAGTTATTACTAATTAAATTACTTAATTATAATATTTTAAATACATTTTATATCTACACAACTATTTGTTATCGCTGAATAATTATAAGAAATGATAAAATTATATGAACTAATTCATACTTATTAAATAAGGATTTTTACCTATAAGAATAAAATCTTTATCATTTTGAGAAATGCATTTATTTCTAAATAATAAAAGATTGTGATTATCCCTTTTCATATTTTGCAATATCGTAGTTTCATTATATATGTATATCTAAAACATATAATTGAATTCTAACTGAGTTGAATCTGTACATTAAATATTTTTTGGAACATTTTATTGAAATAGTCATTAGTATCGATACAGAGGCCGAACCTATAGTTTTTAGAATTTTTGTTTGGAGGGATTTTGATGAAATTTGGTATGGTGATAGCTGGTTATGCGGGTCAACATATAGGATACTTTTTACTGCGAGAAAATATTTCATCCCTGAGAAATCTATATTAAACGTTAAAACGTAAGTAGGGACGAACCCGAGCGGAGCGAGGGTGAGTCGCTAGTAATATAATAAAATTACATTGAAAGTCCTCATGACATAAGAAAATGAGTGTCTAAATAACAACATTTTGAAAGAAAAGTAAAAAAAGTTTGGAACTTATAAGGGATTACAAGTTCAAAACTTTCTTTATATGAAGTTTGTATGGATGATAGTAAATGTTTACTTTGGAAGAACCAACAAGCCTATTCTCGACCAACTGAAGATTTCTCTCAGACTATCCACTATGTGCTACGAACAGATTCAAAATATAACGGGACTCAATATTCCGACTGTCCTGAGACAAGCCGAGGACAGAGTGGTGTGGAGGAAGCTAGTCGATACATCGGTGAAAACATTTCAGGACAAGCACGACCTTCAGTAATGAAATACACGAAGAAGAAGAAGAAGAAATGTTTACACCGATCTTGTTCGGAATTGGGAACTACAATCCAGTGTCCATACACTCTCAATAGAATTATGAAGTGAAAAAGAAATACGATCTGATATTCTCCCTGTTAAAATTATGTAGCTATATAAGCCAATGATTCCACCGTTTTCCTACTTAGCGGGTTGATTTGGTTACACAGTCATTATTATGTCTAAGAAAGTACATCATGTAAAAGTACTGCACTAAATTAGGGATGGTGATTTGGACAATGATGAAATCAGGTTTTATCTTTTACATATTATGTTAAAAATTTAAAAGAAGACTATTTTAATACACGCTTTTCTATCGAAAGGACAAAAAAATCAAGAAACGTTGTTTCTGAAGATTTTTTCTGAGAGGTTATCTTGTCATTATATCGGAAGTACTCACTTTCTTCCTTTTATCTTTCTTCTTCTACTTTTTTAACTTTTACAGTTAAAAAGTTGGCTATCAGTCAAGACAAAGATAATTAGAAGCAGAATAGCAGGGCAAAAATAAAGAAATATTTAAAAGCCTATTTTATGCCAAACTAGCGACCCGATCTCACTTTACCTAGACCTCTACAAACTTCAGTATCTTTTTATATTTTGGCAATATTCCCCAATCACCATTGATGCGAGCTTCTTTAACCGTATTTTTTTAAATATTATATCCACTTCAATAAATCATTATTAATATTATTTAAAAGCATTATATAACTAGTATAATGGGGTTGCATTATAAAGATTCTTGAGTTAAAAAGTGCGACCGAACATGACCTTAGACAGCCTAAAAATGTTACGAATCGTAATTATAATACTTTGTTAGATTTACGCGAATATTTGACATTGTAAACAAAACTATCTTTTTGGGTTTATTCGTGGATTTATTTTGATTTTTTGACTCCCGACATTTCGAATGCTTTACAGCAATCATGGTCACGGGAGAGACTCTTCCGTGACCATGATTCCGAAAAGAGAGTTCCTAAATCCGAAAAGATAATTTTATTTAAAAAGAGCCGTAATTATTTTATCATCAAGCATTTAATAAAAATTTAGTTAATAAACATTCCCGTGAAACCTTATTTATATGAGAACAAAGAAACTTATGTGAATATAAGAACCTATTAGCATAAATTTTCAAGTTTGACCTTATTATTATACATTTACTAGCAAAAAATATAATATATTATATACCAGCATGTTAAATTTCCTAGTTTTTAGTAACAATAAATAAACTAAAATCTTCAGGGTTCCGTGCATTTTCATGTTAATTTGATTCATCTTATCTGTAACTTTTGGAATTTAGTACCATAAGGTAGAGGTAAATAGAGAGCATTGGAGAATGGAAAAGATGTTGTCAAATATTTGGAAAATATTAGAATAATAATTTATCATTAAAAGTACACAGTATTGATTATCACAAAAATACATGGATAATTCCATGTTTCAACAGTCCACATCAAAAATCCTGTACCTAATATCAAAAATATTATCCGGCTGGAGTCTAACTTTTGATCAAAGTTTAAAGACTCTCATGTCTTCTCCATTTTATGTGATAGTAGTGAAATAATGTATGCTAAAATGGCACGATTTAAAATTGTAATGAATTGAAGTTTGAAGAGATAACTCTTCAAACTTCAATTCATTTTAATTTTTTCATTCCTTTTAATTTTCATTTCATTTTTCTCGTTCAAAGCTTCAACGTTTTTAATGTGACTTAGTCCTCGTAAAATTAAAATTCTGAATGACATCAACATAAGTTGAATCATCTTCTTAGGTAAGGCAAAGAGAATCTTCTTTTTTTTCTAATTTTCATTTGTCTTCTCCGGAATGAATTGATATAAAATAATGTTAAAACATTAATCTTGCTCAGGATATAAACAAATGGTATATATTTTGTTTTAGGGGCTTATCCGTTTTGAAATATTTTCGATTGTAGGGCTTTCCTTGCAGCTTAGTCAGTTGTCAAAACTAGATCCTCTATCTACTTTTTACTATTGCTAAGACAATGCACGCTGATTTGTGGTCCTTAGAGAGCGAAATAAAAGCCCAAATTCTAACCGTAAATATATATTTTTTTAATTTTTTAGATAATAGTCATCGAACCAATAATATTTATTCGAATTTCATCCTAAATATTTTTGCAGCTAACAGAATTTAAATAATATCAAAATTGTATACAGAACCACTTATATAGTCTAATAACCTACTTAACAAAAAGTTAAAATGAATAATAATTAGTCATAATTTGATTATAAATTTGTTAGTGATGATCTCTTTACTGTATTATAAGTTTTAAATCAGCAGAGGTAACACTATTATCATGTTCCTTTCCATCGTTTTAGCAGTGCTTTGTGTTTCCAGTGGAGCTTTAGCGGGTGAGTTAAAATTGAAATATTTTTTCATTAATTCAAATTAATTTTGCCAAATTCCTTTGTAATCTTCATTATATTTTTTACCATTATCAATTGTACTAATAGTCTAAAAGCCGTATACACCATGATCTTCATGTATCCTTTAACCAGATGAAACATATTTTTTATAAAATTTCAATAATAGATAAATAGGCCTAAAATAGCTTGCCTATCGAAATCCTGACCAGGCTATCTTTGAATTAATTAATAATTATTATTTTTTTACCGTTCTGTTAACCTGCCGAATTTTGTTCTAACCGATAGTAAATAAGGAATATGATAATTAATGACAGGTTTATTGTAAGCAATGCTATAGGTACCATCGCGCTTATTATAATATTTTGATATATAGTTCAAGCGGTTAATAGATCCGTGAAATTACCTATAGTAACTTACCTGTTTATATCCGGTTGCCAGGTAGTGTTGTCAAGAAATAAGTAGGCAAGGCTACTTAGGCATATTCTATCTACGGATGAACCCGAGCGGAACGAGGATGAATTGCTAGTATAAATTATATTTAATTTACGTCTATGTAATTATTATTGCTTGATATTAATTCACATAAAGCGGATAAATCAACGTGGTAACTTTTTATAATAATAGTTTTTTTATACGTAATATAGAACTCAATTTTTTCTTAATTTTGAATATTTTATTTAATTTTGATGTGAAACATCTATTGACGCGCCTTAGCAGTAAAATCGACTCATATGCCGTGACCATCATCCCATTTCTACGATCCCGTGTGTGTGCGCGCGCGTATACTATACACGCTCCATTGAAAAAAATATCTATTAAAAATACTCATATATTTTCTATTTATTATTTATTTTAAGGCAGATATATATATTTTCTATTTTAAGGCAGTGGTAGCCCAGTGGTAACGCGCTCGCTTGGGAAACCGAGTGAAGCGGGTTCAAATCCCGGGTCTCGCACCTCTGATATTTTCATGTGCGAATCATTTCTAACATGATTACCACTTGCCTTACGGTGAAGGAAAACATCGTGAGGAAACCTGCATGTCTGAGAAAACCTAGCAAGTTTTCGAAAGACGTGTGAAGTCCGCCAACCCGCACTTGGCCAGCGTGGTGGACTATGGCCTGATCCCCCTCGTATTGAAGGGAGGCCCGTGCCCAGCAGTGGGACATTAAAAAGGGCTGATACATTTTCTATTATAGTTAAAAAAATAACAAAATAAATTGATTTTATTAACGAAACTCTACTTTATCTTTATTTTACTCTATATTTCGTTATAGGCTTTAATAAATTATGAATTCTATTATTTTACATAGATGTTTCACATCTACCAGGCGTCTTGCTACGGCCAAGTACATAAGTTACTAATATTCGAAGTATTCCACGTGTCAGTTTTTCGTATGATATTGGTGTAAATTATATTTAAATTACTTTAGGCTATATGTATATAGGCTTAAATAAAAATTAGGCTTAAAATGTTGATACAAAAATCTTAAACTTTGTATATAATCATGATTTCTTTCTTTTTTCAAGTTTAAATCATTGTGGATTTTCATACATTTTCTAAACATTAATTAAGAATGATAAATGGTGTAAAATATTACTAACAAAATTGAGTTATAAAATAAAGTAGAAGAATACTTTATAGCTTGCGCTAATAGATTCCGAATAAGGATTTATTATTAAAGTTTTTTTTTTTCAATTTCAGATCCAGACAAGCAAAGCTTTACGGATATCATTTCAACGGTAATTAAAAAACATGACCCTTTATTCGTGGATAACATAGAGGGCGACTTATCCATACTAAAATATAAATTACACAACACTACGATTGAAGGACAAAAAAATTGTGAAATAAAGAATTTTAAGTAAGTATAATAAATAAATAGAACATAAAATCAAAACCATTAACCATTGGTACCATTTTCACAAATTGCGTTTGAACTATACATATGTACTTGTGGTATTTTTTTTTTTTTCAATAGTAAAGACGTTTAAAATGAGTTCTTAAAACAATGTATATTCCATTCAAAGTCTAACTCAAATCTAATGTTTCAATGACGCTACTAGTATTAGCTTGCAATTTAAGCTAAATACCAATTTACTTTAATATATATTAAAAACAAAAAACTACTAACATTATACATACAAAAATATTTTTTTTATTCTTTCTTGGTATATAACATGGCAATAGCTCTACTTATTTTTGTGTTCTATTGAGAAATTATGCTTTCGTAAGTTACATGAATAAAAAGCTTATAGTATAAGAAAAAATATCAAGTTAAGAATTATTTTAATAAAATTAGATAATTATAAAGAGCTAGGCTTTTTAAGATAAAAAATAGTTCTAGATACTGGGAAAAACATCCTTGAGACATAGTACTCGTTGTACATGCATTATTTAGTAGTTTTCAATATATCACAAATTGTCATTGGGATACCTTATTGTTAATCTGGGGGCACGGCTGTGACCCTGCCAAATCGAGCAAAAAAATATAATGACTTGCCCATCAGACGGTAAAATAATCACATAAGAGAATAATCTACTATTTTAAATAACCTTAATTGAAAATAGTGCTAGGAAGTCTTTACGCATAATTTAACTAACATTACTACTCAGAACGCTAATATTAGATAAATTTTGTTATTTGTAGATTCTATTGTCATGTGCGATGGTCAAATTATTATATTTATTAAAGAAATAAAGATATCTAATATTTATACGGCCATTATAAAATGTTGTTATTATGCAACTAATTAAGGTAACAATTTATGAAGAAGTTGTTGAATAGATGATATGATAATAGATTCCATGAATAAAATAACCGATTTGGTTTAACA
Organism: Fabriciana adippe; assembly: GCA_905404265.1. Lineage (NCBI taxonomy): Eukaryota > Metazoa > Arthropoda > Insecta > Lepidoptera > Nymphalidae > Fabriciana > Fabriciana adippe. The sequence goes on from FR989993.1 coordinate 5,328,509, forward strand.
TTAGATCTCACAAATTTTTGCGATAGAAGAACTGCGCTGCGAGACTTGCAGTTTTTTACATGTTATGTTTTTGATGGGATTTTTTTATATTTTAGAGCTAAGGATGAAACAGCTGCACAAGTCGAACTACATTGTGATTCCATATCGTTGGTGGGCGACTATGACATCAGTGGGCGTCTTATAGCTCTAAATATAGAAGGACATGGTGGTTACAGCATTATTACAGGTAAATGATGCTTACTAATCTATACATATACATAATAAAATTATTTAGACTTTTTGTATCTTACAGATAAAAGATTCTAACAAAAAAACTAACTGTTAAATAAAAATAAAAAAGACAGTTGTTTATGTTATTTGTCGTTTTGTTCAGTGATTGAGAGCGCTAAATGTCCACCCACCGTCTCATTTCTGATTCTACTTCACTATTAGGTAATATGTGTATCAATTATAATATTATATCCATAAAAATACCTTGATAAAAAAATAATAAAACTATTTATTTTATTTTAATTTTTCTCTATCTTGACCTTATTCCACCTACATTAGTTCGGCACAGTAAGTAAATTTCATTATCTGTATTACGAGTATTTGTTAATTAATACTTTCTATTAATTATATTTATTAATTATAATGTTTAATTCCATCGTTTTTCATCCTTTATGGATATACTCTTTTATACAGTTCTATACTTTCATTGATCTAATATTCATCTATAGGTGCTACGTTTCTTTGTATGTTTGTTTGTAAAGGATGTACTAACCTTAGGACTTAGGAGAGTGAAATGGAAATCAAAATTTGTATGGGGAATCAATTATTTCTCATCATATATTATAGTCTATCTATTCCATAATAACCGTTAAAACGCACTTAGGGACGAACCCGAGCGAAGCGAGGATGAGTTGCTTGTCATACTTAATAAACATAAATAGATATAAAAAAATAAAATTCATTTTCGTTACACTGTAATATCGATCTCTTGTGAAATCGTGCTTACGCATTACCTTTGTATTAATACACTTATTTGCTGGTATACATAAAGAATATCTTTTCTTTATGGCTTAAATGGGAGAACATTCTTCAATAGTTTACGCCTAGAAAACAAAAAAAATCATTCATCTGCAAGTCAAGGACCTTTTTGGCATTAATATTATTTTGTTTTACACTTTATTAAATAATATCTAAAAAAGTAAACTTTTATACCTCTTCCAATACATTGCCATATGTAAACTATTACAATAGATGAAGCATTTTAGTTAGTGGACCGTAACTTTGTTGGAAGCCGTAACATTGATAGATTTATTTATTTTCAGGAAAATATAAAATAGACATGGATGTGGAACTGAAGAAAGCAGAAGGAAAGGATGGGAAAACTCATTTAGCAATCAAAAACTTTAAAATAAAATGTGAGAGTTTTTCAGCAAACAAATATGAATTTAAAAATTTATTCAACGGTCAGAAAGAATTGTGTAAGTAATATTATTTTTATAATATAAAAAAAATAACCGACAAATTTTAAAATTATAATTATTTATTCTCTCTCTCTCTCCATCGAATTAAGTTCAACGTCTTTTTATTTGAACTTTTAAAATTATAATGCAGAACTGTAGGCATAGTTTTTCACACCTTTTTTTGTTGTTTTTTAACACTAATACAATGAAAATTTTTAGAACATCATCAATTTTTTTAATATTTAAATGATAGCCTCTTTTATTATGTACAAGTTTAAATCGATTCACAAATAAGTGAATATTTGTATAGTCAATAGAATGTACACCACAAATACATACATTATGTTACTCATCCACACAAAATTAATCGTTACAAATTGCCACTCAGCAAACACTACATAGGTGTCCTTTCTGACGATATACTATTTTTATATAATTACTGAAAACTAAGCAAGTGGGGGCGCATAAAAAAGCTAATTATTTATAAGTACTAATATTTTACAGCGGATGCCGTACATAAATTCGCACATGAAAACTGGAAAGAAGTTGGCTCATTCGTGGAGGAACCGGCGTTTACTGCTGTAATAAAGAAAGTCATACAGTATATAAACGATTATCTCAAGAACGTGCCATTAGAAAATATAATTCTAAATTAATTTGTTCTTCTTGCGTATATGGAAAAATCAGAACAAAATTACTACACTAATCAATAGAGAATGCAAACGTTAATTTCTGATTCTAGTTGAGTAAAGTTAAAGATTTTGTATTTTAATGTAATAAAAAATAAGAAGTTACTCTCAGACGATTGAATACACTGAAGAAAATCTTACCTTTATTTCATCGTAGATATCCACAGTATAGCAGTGTGTGTATTTATTAAAAATCCTATATAGAATCTATAAATTCACTTGTACTTTTCAATAAGCTTCAGAGAACTTTTAAATGTCGCCACTGCTAGGAAATAGCTTGAATTTCTTTTAGAGATAAGTCCACGACATGTTTTGTGTATTTTTATTACTTGTTTTTAAAGCACAATATAGAATACATAATAATTATAATAATTATACAATATATTTAAATGTGTATATAAACAAATTTACTCTTAATTAATTTTTTCTTAGTAATTACGGTACAAATCATGTCCGTGTGGAATTATCGCAAGAATGCTAGCTACATTTCCCTGCTGTCTTTCTCGAATAATATGTATATTTCAGCGCTCAATTTTTTATTTTAAATGTTACAAGTCATATACTCATTGTTATTAAGAACTAACAGTATCAAATTATTCTAAAACAAGTATGGGTTAAGGGTTGTGTATTATAAATATATGTATATAATAAATGAATGACTATTTTGGATTTTTTATTTATATTTTTGTTTTTTTTTTGCCACCAGTTATATTCATAACTAGTGACTTACCCTCGCCTCGCTCGAGTGCGTCCGTTCGTAGGTACGTTCTCAATAGATAAAATAATTCTTTTGGGTATACCTTTGGATATAGGTATATGGTACTGCGGGGTTTTCTGCAGGGCTTTCTAAGACCTACTACTTTCCAGTATATTGTTTTGATGTAATATTATGTATACAGTATATTGGTTTACGCAGCGTTAGCCGAAAGGAAACCAGTTTTTTTTGACACACACCGTCATAGTTCAGCTATTATGTAAATAATATTTACAAATTATAAACACAAACCTCGTTTATCACTCTTTCTATTATTAAAAATCGTATCAAATCTGTTGTGTCTTCTACATCACAAGTCGAAGTAAGCGGAGAAACAGATAGAAGCAGACAGCGACTTTGTTTTATACTATGTATAGTTATAGATACAATAACTACCATGGTGGTGTAGTGGCTAGCATGTACAGCTGCATATCTGGAGTTCCTGGGTTCGAGTCCCAGGTCGTGTCAAGTCTATTATTAAGTGTTTCTGTTAAGAAACTCCCAGTAACAGCCCGGAGTTGGGAAGTTAGGGGTGTTTAACCCTCTTGCCCTCACCTGATCTCTCACCGATCGTGTCGAATTATCGCCCCATCGGAGATTGAGAACAGCACGAATAGAGAGTGCACTTGTGTCTGCATGTACACTTTTGCTCGATACTATCTTCTGCGCAATAAGCTAGTCTCAGTAAGACTGGACACCGTAGCCGAAATCGGTAGGGAGGACATCATGTTGATATATTTGCGGACTTAGCGGCTCACCCTCGCTTCGCTCGGGTTCGTCTCTAGACAAACAAAAGCAAATCTATGTCCGTGATAAAAAGTAGCCTATTAATTATTCTGATGTATGAACCATATTATTGTAAAGTTTCATTAAAATCCAATCAGCAGTTTTTGTGTACTAAGCTGTTACTATAGTAGCTATGTTACCAGAGATGTGTAACTCACTCGTGAGGCGCCTCATTTGAGGCACTCGTGATCGCAAATTGAAAGAGTTACTCGAATTTCAACTTTGAACCACCTCACTCGTTCACGCGTCCTCACTTAAAAATCGACATTGACATTTTGTCATTTATTATTGACATTAAATTGAGGCGAGTACTCGCGACTCGCGAGTGAGTATTGAGTGATTGAGTTAGCTTAGTCAGCGAATGAAGTAAGTACTCGTGAGTCGACGCGTATATTTGCCTCGCTTGCCGCTGCCTCGGGCAATCGGCTGAGTTCGGCTCGGGCTCGGCTCGTGAGGTGAATACGCCGACGTACGATGCCTCGCCTCAAATGAGGCGTACCTCATGAGTACCTCACGAGGTAAAATGAGGTGCTCCCTCATCCTCATATAAAAATGATGAGTTACCCATCACTATATGTTACTATAGTTTTTTAACTATCTATGGGAACTCTTAAATTTTCTGGGATGAAAATTATCTAAAATGTGACCGGAGATATAAGGTACTACCATGCAAAATTTCATTTAAATCGGTACAACGTTTTTAGAGATTCGCCCGTACAAACAGACAAACAGACAGAGAAAAAAATTGAAAAAATATGGATTTGTTCTATTTCTCTTCTTGCATCCCCCTGTATGTGTACTTTGTACATATATTCGACCTCTACAGTTTTATTATATGTATAGATTAAATTTTGTGTTTCCCCTAAGAAATGAATAATTTTACCGCACTAAATAGTTAAATATATTAATTGTGTAATTTAATTTGCTATGATTTACATTGAAACTAGTTATTGTGTTTTCCTGTAGCAATGAGAGATTTTCTTGTAGTAGAAGCTATGCTAAATATTGAACCCAGTAATAAGTGAGCACTACACAAAATTAAGATAAATACATTCACAATTTTTGCGTAAAAAGCAAAGATATATAGACAAACAGACCATACAGAGATGCAGACAGACAGACAAAAATTTTAACAATAATTTTTTTTGTGGTCTATATTTTGTACATAATACGTAACAGTCGTTCTTTAAATAAAAAACACACACACACATGTATAGATTAACAGATGTACAGGTACATAAAAGTTTGCAGTCGGAAACACATGGTTTAGGTACATATGTATATTTGCTGTGAATCTTGTTACGTGTATATATGCACATCAACACAATATAGGGATATTTTAGTTATTCATGAATTGAAAAGAAACTACAAAGAATTTTTTAAAGCATCCTAATATGAAAAATGCGCAGTATTTTATACCCTAATAGGGTATAAAATACTGCGCACTTTCATATAATGTAACTATATATATATATATATATATATATATATATATATATATATATATATATATATATATATATATAGCATCATCAAATAAAAATCTAAGGTTTATTTTTAAAGGATTATTTTAGTAAAAGTAAACAAAAGCTATCACTGTACTAAAATAAGACTTACTTTAGTATTTTTTGTATTAAGTAATAAAAGAAGGAAACAAAATTGAATGAAACATTTGTAAATTTTTTTTTGATAGTCTATTAACACCTCGGTTGTTTATAACGCATCTGCAACGAAATTATTCACGCTCAAAATGTGATTATCAATATCTCCTTGTGATATAAGAACCCCGGATCGACGAAGATACATGAAAAGTTCACAGTTAGTCATCAGATTTTCGGCAAAATTACGTAAAGACCCTTTGTTGAAGCATATCCCATGCATGCTCAATCGGATTTAAATCTGGAGACTGCACGAGTCAGTCCAGGGTCACCGCATTATATTGAAGAAACCACTGAGCTACCACTCGAGCCGTATGTGGGCAGGCATTATCATGCATAAACATAAAATCTTGACCCGTTTGCGGTCAATGTAGTTGAACTACAGGTAGTACCTCATCTCGGTATTTTGCAACAGCTAAGTTGCCGTGTACCCAAACGTGGTCAGTTCTCCCGCAGAAGCATATTCCCGCCCATATCATGATTGTGCCACCTTGATATGGATAGACTTCCTGGGGATTTTGCAGGCCGCTCTCATTTCCAAGTATTCGCCAAACACGTATTCTTCGTGAATCTGGATGGAAGCCGAACCGGAATTCATTTGGGAATAACACCCTAGACCAGCGGTCGGCAACACACGGCCCGCGGGCCGCATGCGGCCCGCGAGCTGCCTCCATGCGGCCCGTGACTGTTTTATAAATAAAACTTTTATAAGTACTCTTTATGCAAACTTTACTTATATTTGAGAATAAACTTTTTCAATCCTTAATTACCGAAAAACTAAATATGCTTCTCGTCTCACAGATGAGCATTTAAGAGCCATTTTACGAATTGTAACTACTAACATGAAAGCTAAGATACTTGCAACAAATAACTGCTCAAATACAGCCTCAATTGTCACACTGAAGTTTGTAGTTATATATTTTGTGGTATATGTTTATATTTTTTTTGTTATTTTTTGCTCATTTCTTTAAATCTTTAATAAAACATAAATGAAATGTTTTTTTTTGTTTTTAATATCTAGATCCTTTGCTAGATATTGCCACCTTGTGGCCCCTGCCTGCTCAAAGGTTGCCGACCGCTGCCCTAGACCATTGGCGATCGTTCCAAGCTAAATTTTCGTTAACCCATTCTTATTTGCATCCGCGATGGCCTCGTCGAAGTGCTGGAATCCGAAATGGTCTACGAGCAGTAAGGTTGACTTCGTGCAGTCTCCTCCTGACGTTTTGATCACTAACCAGGACGTGGTTTTTTGTTTTTACTAATTAAATAATTTAATTATAATATTTTAAATACATTTTACATCTACACAACTATTCGTTATTACTAAATAAAGATTAATTCATATTTTTTACCTATAAGAATAAAATTATATTGTTACTAGCAGTACCCGCGGCTTCGCCCGCGTTCAAACTACTATAAGAAAAGAAACTCTTTGGGCACCGTACCGCCGAATATTGTTTTGGTCTTACTAATATCTTTATTCCTCAAACACTAAAATATTTTTACGTTTTCACAATACATACTTTATAACTTGCAAAAAAAACTTGTGTTTCTTTTTATTATAAAATCAAATTTTATTTTAGTGATCGTAACTTAAAATATCCTACTGGATATTTTAAGTCTTAATTTAATAATAATAAGATTATTTATTTATTTGGTAATCTTACATCGTTACAAAGATAATAAAAAAAATTATTTTAAGCACAAAGTTATTATTAAGTAAGGCCAAAATTAGATTACTCTATTGTAATAACCTACAGAAGATATAAGCACGACAGAGTACTCCTACATTGAAAAAAGAAAAGTAAAAACGTCTGAATAATCAAATTGATCATGCTAATGATATGCACATCAAATATAATTTGTTTTTATACGTGTGCGCATGTATATGTGTGTACTTGTGTGCGCGCATAACGTAAATTATGTATATTCAATTTCGTTTAAAAGTTAGCAAACCGTTGAGATTCCTTTAGTTATTTATTAATTACTCTTAACACTCAATTAATCTTGAAATACATACGTGTTCATTAATTACAGAGTTTGAATGATGAGCCAATGATTCCACCTTTTCCCTACTTAGCGAGCTGATTTGGTTACCAAGTCATTATTATATCTAAGAAATTACATCATGTAAAATTACTGCACTAAATTAGGCATGCTGGTTTTAAAAACGATAAAATCAGGTTTTATCTTTTACATATGAAAAAAATAAATAAAAGAAGACTATATGAAGACACGCTTTCCTATCCAAAAAACAAAAAAAAATGGAACGTTATTTCGGAGCATCCTTTCTGAGAGGTTATCATGCCATTAAATCGAAAGTACTTATTTTCTTTCTTCTTCTACTTTTTTAATTTTTACATTTAGACAGATGACTATCAGCTTAGATAAAAAAAAATAAAAGCAGAATAGCAGGACAACAATAAAGTAATGTTTAAAAGCCTCTTTTATGTAAAACTAGTGACCCGATCTCACTTTACCTAGACCTCTACAAATTTCAGTATCTTTTTACATTTTGGTAATATTTCCAAGTACCATTGATGCGAGCTCTTTTAACTGTATTTTTTTTAATATTATATCCACTTCAATAAATCATTATTAATATTAATTAATAACAAAAACATTATATATCTAGTATATAAGGGGTCGCATAATAAAAATTCTTGAATCTGTACAGCGTTGCCTCGGAAGCGGCCTATGCATTGAAGTGAGACCGAACACGACCTTAGACAGCCTAACAATGTAACGAGTCGTTATTATTTTATCATCAAGCATTTCGTAAAAATAGAGTGAATAAACATTACTTGAAACCTAATGTATATAAAAACAAGAAACTTATGTGAATATGAGAACCCATTAGCATAAGTTTTCAAACTCGACCTTATTAATATACATTTTATTAGCAAAAAATATTATACATTATAATCCAGAACTGCGTTAAATTACCTAGTAATTTAGTAAGAATAAACGAACTAAAATCTTTAGAGGTTCGTGCATTTTCATGTCAATTTAATTCATTAATAAGGTTCATTCAGAATTGTAATTGGAATTTAGTACCCTAAGGTAGAGGGAAATAAAGCCATTGAAGAATGGAAAAGATGTTGTCAAATGTTTGTAAAATATTAAAATAATAAGACAAATAATAATTTATCATTAAAAGTACACAGTATTGATTGTCACGAAAATACTTGGATAATTTAATATTTCAATAGTCTAAAACAAAAAATCTGTACCTAATGCCAAAAATATTATCCGGCTGGCGTCTAACTTTTTGTCAAAGTTTAAAGAATCTAATGTCTTTTCCATTGTATGTGACATTAGTGAAATAATGTATGCTTAAATTGTACGATTTAAAGTAACGAATTGAATTTTCAATTCAATTTTCGCGTTCAAAGCTTCAACGTTTTTAATGTTACTTAGTCCTCCTAAAATTGAACTTCTGAATGACATCAACATAAGATGAATCATCTTCTTAGGTAAGGAAAAGAGAATCTTCTTCTTTTTTCTAATTTTCATTTGTCTTCTCTGGAATTAATTAATATAAAATAATGTTATAATATTAATTTTGCTCGGTATATAAAAATAAACAAATGGTGTTTTTGTTTTAGGGGCTTATCCGTTTTGAAATATTGTCAATTGTAAGGCTTCCCTTGCGGCGTAGGCAGTTGTCAAAACTAAATTCTTTATCTACTTTTCACTACTGCTAATAGTCCGGTCAAAATAGATATTTCAAATAACAAAACTCCCACGGAGCTGAATTTTGGTAGAGACCTTGGGTACACTATTAGAAATAAAGTGTCAAAAGTCCCCATCGATCCCATGTATGCTAAAAATTTTATTCAAGGTCAAAGGTAAAAATTTTCGGTTTTTTTTTTATTTTTCTCGAAAACGATGAGTTTTATCAAAAATGTGGTCCAGACAAAAATTCTAAATCATAATATTATCTGCAAAAATGATTGTTATAATTTTTTCCGAATAATCACCATTCTTTGCTTTTTTGAAGTGGCTTTAATGAGTTATTAAATTACAGATCGTGGAATAGGCTTACCGGGGAAACTACGTTAAAAAAATACGTGCCAAGTACACTACCTCTCAGGTGGTGTGGATATGAGCATATAATCTAAAATATAACACCTTCAACTTTTAGAATCGCGATATCTTAGGAATGATCATAGTTAGGAAAAAAAGTATTATGACCATTTTTGTAGATAATTTTATGATCTACAATTTTTGTCTATGCTATATTTTTGATAAAAAGGAGTTTTCGAGAAAAATCTAAAAAACCGAAAATGTTGACCTTTGACCTTGAATAACTTTTTTAGCACACATGGCATCGATAGGGACTTAAGACATTATTTATAATGGTGTACCCAAGATCTCTACCAAAATTTAGCTCTGTGGGAGTTTTTGTTATTTGGTCACTATTTTTATGTCTATTTTGACCGGACTATAAAACCTACTACTAAGAGTCTAGAGTCCCTAAAGAGCGAAATAAAAAGCCCGAATTCTAACCGTATATATATATATATTCTTAATTTCTTAAATAATAGTCATCGAACCAATAATAATATTTATTTGGATTTTATCCTTAATATTTTTTCAGCCAATAGACTTAAAAATATTAAAATTGTATACAAAACCACTCATATAGTCTAGTAGCCTACCTAACAAAAAGCTAAAATTAATATTAATTAGTTATAATTAGAATATAAATTTGTAAGTGATGATCTTTTTACTGTATTATAAGTTTTGAATCAGCAGAGGTTGCACTATTACCATGTTCCTTTCGATCTTTATAGCAGTGCTTTGTCTTTCCTGTGGAGCTTTAGCGGGTGAGTTAAAATTAAAATATTTTTTCATACTTTGCTCAATCCCTTTTTAAGCTTCAGTTATTACCTATATATTTTTTTATCATTATCAATTCTACTAATTATCAAAAATCTTAAATTCAACATTGTCATTAAAAGGTGCTTGCTCACTATAAGCCTTAAGGGGGTAGTAATTAAAATCAAATAAAAGAATAAAAAAAGCCAAAATATATTTCTTACTCCTACGAGTGGTAAATAAAAGATCAAAGTTTCTATGAAAGCCCATCATCGTTTCATTATTTTTGGAGTAAAAAACATGTACATTATGTTAAGCTCCAGATGACATACGCGGACAAAACCGGAAATGTCTAGTTGTTTACAACAATATTTTCATTTGCAAAATCCGCCCGCGTTCAGACGACTGAAAACCAAATTCTTAGGTTTTACATATTAATTTAAACCAGTTTCATTGCGCACCGCAAGATTGAGAAAAAACGACGGTGATTGGCAACGCCACAAATGTTTCTCTTTAATCTCATATTTAATTTCTTAACATTGCAATTTCTATTTAATTAAATCATTTATAGTATGTTTATATATATATATACACTAATATACCAGCCAGATTCATTGTATATCATAGGATTAAATAAAAAAATGAGTAGCAATGCCACAAAGGTTTCTCTTTTAAACTCATATTCAATAGTAATATTGTTTTTTTCGGATTGAAAATAACATTTTTAGTATGTCTAATAACATTTTTAATATGTAGTGTATACTTCGATATTAATATTTTATAGAGGAAAGATTTATTTATTTGTTACTACTGCCCGAAACCGTTTTCAATTTAAAAATAATATATTATTTACATGTAAATTTTTATTCTTATCTTGAAATATAAAAATCGGGCAAGTGATACAGGAGTACAAAGTCGTGAGCATCGTAGTGTTAAAAATAAAAACGTTCCTAATCTAAACTTTGTATGTAAAACCATGAAATTTTGCCATTTATATATTTTTAACCATGAATTTTATGATACATTTTCTACACATTCATTACGAGTGAAAAATAGTTTAAAATGCCACTAAGGAAAGTGAGTTATAAAATAGAAGAGAACTTTATAGCTAGCGCTAATAGATTCCGAATACCGAATATAGGATTTGTTATTAAAAGACTTTTTTTTCAATTTCAGATTCAGACAAGCAAAGATTTTCTGATATCGTTTTTACGGTTCTTAAAAAACATCACCCTTTATTCGTGGAAAAAATTGAAGGCAACTTATCCACACTTAAATATACGTTATACAACACTACGGTTAATGGCTACAAAAATTGTGAAATAAAGAATTTTAAGTAAGTGTAATAAATAGAACGAAAAATCTCAACAGAGTTGGTACCATTTTCACAAATTCCGTTTGAACAATATATGAACTTGTGTTATTTCTTTTTAAAAAGAAACCAACGTTATATTACAAACTACAAGTATCTTAAACTAACTCGTATAGACGTTTAAAGTAAGTACATAAAACAATGTATGTTACAGTTAAAACTATTTTTAGCCAAAAGTACTTTTGACTAAGAGGTTAGTCAAAAATAGTTTTGACTCGGCTGGCGAGCGCCATAAAAAACTAGAACTTTTAGAAAAAAATGCTTTAGAAGCTGTCCATATCACTAAGCGTAGTTCAGCTTTGAATTAAACAAAAGTTCTGTTCGTTTATGGCACTCGCCGGCCGCTAACCTAGAAGGAAATAGAGGGTTCCTCTGAGTATGATGTAGCTCCCGCCTTAGCCTTCTCAACTTACGTAATCAAAGTCGGAACTGTCACATACCCGAAAAATAAGACTCTAGTCATAACTACTTTTGATCAACCCAAAGAAGTTGGTCATTAAAGAGTGAAAAGTAATTTTAAATAAAAAATAGTTGTAACTGTAACATAAAATCAAATGTTTGAATGATGCTACTTAACTGGTATTAGCTTGCAGTTTAATCTAAATACCTATTACATATATTCATTCTTGGTATAACATGGCCAAAGCTCTACCGTTTTTCATGTACATCCTATTGAAAAATTATGCGTACGTAAGTTGAATAAATAAAAAACTTGTAATATGAGTAATAAAAATCATAAAGTTAAGAAATATTTTAATAAAATTAGTTAATTATAAAGAGAATTTTTAGATTCTGGGTAAAATATCGTAGAAACTAGTACTCGTGCATGCATTATATTAGTTTTCAATATATCACATACTGTCCTTGAGATATCTTATTTTTAAACTGAAGGCACAGCAGTGATCTTGCCAAGTTAAGTAAAAAAATAGAATGACTTGGCCATCAGATGGAAACATAATCAAATAAGAATAATCTACTATTTTAAATAGCCCTAATTAAACATAGCGCTATTGAGTCAAATTTATTCAAAATTAATGCGCTCAGAACACTAATATTCGGAAAATTTTGTTATTTGTAGATTCTATTTTCGTGTGCGATGGCCAAGCCATTCTTTTGTTAAAGAAATAAAGATATCTAGTATAGATTAATATGTTCACTATAAAATGTTGTTATTTTGCAATTAATTAAGTAACAATTTGTGACAAAGTTGTTGGGTAGATATTTTTATAGATATAGGTACCTACTGAATAAATTAACCAACTTGGTTTTACATTAGATGTTACAAATTTTTGCGGTAGAAGAACTGCGCTACGAGACTTGCATTGTTTTACATGTAATGTTTTTGATGGGATCTTTTATATTGCAGAGTTAACAAGGATAAAACAGCTGTACAATTCGAACTACATTGTACTACATTATCAATGGTGGGCGACTATGACCTCAATGGGCGTCTTATAGATCTAAATGTAGAAGGACATGGTGGTTACAGCATTATTTCTGGTAAATTATTTTTACTATTCAATACATATAATAATATCATAGACTTTTTGTATCTTACAGATAAAAGATTCTCACAAAAAACTACCTGTTAAGTAATAAGAAAAACAATTACTGAATTTTTTGTCTATGTCATATGTTGTTTCGTTCGGTGATTCAGAGCGTTGGATGTCCACCCAGTCTCATTTTTGATCCTTCTTCATTTTCTGTAACACCCCAGGTACCATATGCATCTATTAAGTTATACCCAAAAAAATATTTATTTTATTTTACTTTTTCTTGATCTTGACCTTATTCAACCTACATTATTTCGAAACAGTAAGTAAATCTCATTATCTGTATTACAAGTATTTATCGTAATATATGATTCCATCCTTTTCATCCTTTATGGATATCCTCCTTTATACAGTTCTACATTTTCATTAATTTAATATTCATTTATTGGTACTAGGTTTCTCGGTATGTTTGTTTGTAATGTAATATATGTACTAAAAATTCGCTGAACTGATTTAGATGAAATTTGGTATGAAGACAGTTCGGAATCCTGGAAAGGACGTTATATAGTTTAATCCCGGAAATCATCCCTTAAAAGAATGAAACAGGGATGATAATTTGTATGGGGAATCAATTATTTCTCATCATATATTATAGTATATCTATTCCATACTAACCGTTAAAACGCACTTAGGGACGAACCCGAGCGAAGCGAGGGTGAGTTGCTTGTTATACTTAATAAACATAAATAGATATTAAAACTAATTTTCGTTATACTGTAATATCGATCTCTTGTGAAGTCGTGCTTTTACATTACCTTTTTATTTATTCAATCCTTATCTGCAGATACATAAAGAGTACCTTGTCTTAACGACTTAAGTGAGAGAACATTCCATAATAGATTACATCTAAAAAACAAAAAAACAATCATTTGCAAGTCAAGGACCTTTTTGGCATTGGTATATAGCAGTTTATTGAATAATATCTTAAAAAAATAACTTTTGTATTTCTTCCAATACATTACCATATGTAAAATATTACAATAGCTAAAGCATTTTAGTTAGTGGACCGTAACTTTGTAGAAAATCGTAACATTGATTGATTTATTTATTTTCAGGAAAATATAAAATAGACATTGATGTCGAACTGAAGAAAGCAGAAGGGAAGGATGGGAAATCTCATTTAGCAATCAAAAACTTTAAAATAAAATGTGAGGGTCTTTCAGCAAACAAATATGAATTTAAAAATTTATTCAACGGTAACAAGGAGTTGTGTAAGTATCATTTTTATGACATGAACAAACGTAAGCGACAAACCTTAAAATTATAGTTAGGTTCTCTCTCTCCATCGAATTGAGTTCATCACCTTTTTATTTTAACTTTAAGCATTATAATGCAGAACTGTAGTCATAGTTTTTATACCTTTTTCCGTTGTTTTGTAACGCTAATACTATAAAAATTCTGTAAATATGATCGATTTTTATAATATTTAAATAAAAGCCTTTTTTATTAAGCACTAGATTAAATCGACTCAAAAATAAGTGAATATTTGTATAGTCAATAGAATGTACACTACAAATACACACATTATGTTACTCATCCACACAAAATTAATCGTTACAAATTGCCATTTAGCAAAAGTTGTTATAATCAGCGGGCAACGAAAAATTAAGAAGTCATCACGTTCTCTATAAATGTCACATAAACCTAAGAGAACAGTATTATTTAAAGTATGTCTTCACATATTATTACAAAGCTAAATAAATTGTTTTTCTTTGGTTTTATTTAACGCAATAATCTCTAGACCAGACTGTTTTGAAGAATTAGTTAGTATTTTATAGCTCATTTATTGAGAGCTATCTATCTAAAATGACTCTACGAACCTTAGGCGAAACAAATACATCTTATTATATGAAACGAGAAATATTTATATATACAAATTTATTTACTGTAGGCATCTCGGAAACGGCTCAAACGATTTGGATAAAATTTTGCATTTAGTTAGATAAGGTAATGCTTTATTTACCTATATAGGTGTCCTTTCTGACGATATACTATTTTTATATAACTACTAAAAAACGCCCGGTCGTCCAGGTCCTATAAAATTAAACTAAGCAATTGGGGGCGCATACAAAAGATAATTATTTATAAGTACTAATATTTTACAGCGGATGCCGTACATAAATTCGCACATGAAAACTGGAAAGAAGTTGGCTCATTTTTGGAGGAACCGGCGTGGACTGCTGTAATAAAGAAAGTCGTACTCCATACGAACGATTATCTCAAGGACGTGCCATTAGAAAATGTAGTTCTAAATTAATTTGTTCTTTTTGCGTATTTGGAAAAATCAGAAAGTTAATTTCCGATTCTAGTAAAGTTAAGGATTACGTATTTTAATTAGATTACTCTCGGACGATTGAATGCACTAAAGAAAATTTTACTTTTATTTCATCGTAGATATCCACAGTATAGCAGTATATTATGTATTTAATAAAATATTGTATATATAATCTATACCTATATTCACTTGTACTTTTCAATAAACTTCGGAGAACTTTTAAATGTCGCCACCGCTAAGAAATAGCTTGAATTTCTTTTAGAGATGAGTCTAATGTTAAATCTTCCAAGTCATATACTCAATGTTTTTAAAAGTATCAGTCTCTAATTATTCTAGAACAAGTATGGGCTAAGGATTGTGTATAATAAAAATATGTATACAATAAATGAACGACTATTTTCAGCTTTTACTTTTTTTTAGCCACCAGTTATATTCATAACTAGTGACTTACCCTCGCTTCGCTCAGGTGCGTCCCTAGGTACGTTCTCAATAGATAAAATAATTATTTTGAGTTTACCTTAAGAGACAGGTACTTAGTACTGCGGGGTTTTCTGCAGGACTTTTTAAGACCTACAACTTTACAGTATATTACTTTGATGTTGAAACCAATTTTTTTAACAAACACCGTCATAGTTCAGCTATTATGTAAGTAATTGAATCAGTAATTTTTATGTACTAAACTGTATATGTTACTATAGTTTTTTAACTATCTCAGGGGAACTCTTAAATTTTCTGGGATGAAAAGTATCTAAAATGTTGAACGGGGATATATGGTATCACCACGCAAAATTTCATTTAAATCGGTCTAACAGTTTCGGAGATTAGCCCGTACAAACAGATACACAGACAAACAGACAGACAAAGAAACAAAAAATTTGAAAAAATCTGGATTTGTTCTATTTCTCTTCTTATATCCTCGTGACTCGGTTATAAGCATTTTTTTCTATGTACAGATATTCGACCTCTACGTTTTTATTATATGTATAGATTAAATTTGATGTTTCCCCTAGAAAACGAAAAATTTTATCATACTAAATAGTTTAATATATTAATTGTGTAATTTGATTCGCTGTGATTTACATTGAAACCAGTTATTATGTTTTCCTATAGCAATGAGAGATTTTCTTGTAGTAGAAGTTATGCTAAATGTTGAACCCAGTAATAAGTGAGAACTACAAAACATTAAGTAAAACCCATTCATACTTTATGCGTAAAAAGCAAACACATATAGAGTTGCAGACAGACAGACAAAAATATTAACAACTATGGTTTTGGGGTCTACATTCTGTGATGATGATGTCCTCCTGACCGATTCCGGCCATGGCGGCCAATCTCATTGAGACTAGCCATCTGCCCAGGAGATATTATAGTGCACAAGGGTACGCGCAGACACAAGTGCACTCTCTATTCCTGTCACTCTCATACTCCGGTGGGACGACTATTCGACACGACCGGTGAGAGTTAAGGCGCAGGACCGACGGCTTTACGTGCTCTCCAAGGCACGAGGGTGAAACACCGCCAACTTGCTAACTTCGGGCTGCTACTGAGGCTTACTAGACAGAAAGACTCAATAACTAAACTTGGTCCGATCCGGGACTCGAACCCAGGACCTCCGGGTGTGCAGCCGTACATGCTAGCCACTACACCACTGAGGCAGACACACATCACGCTGATCACACATTCTGTACATAATACGTAACAGTCGTTCTTTAAAAAAAACATTTCAAAAGTTCAGTTGCCGTGTACTCGAACAAGGCCAGTTCTCCCGCCCAAGCGTATTCCCGCCCATATCATGATTGTGCCACCTTAATATGGATAGACTTCCTGGAGATTTCGCAGACCGCTCTCATTTCCGAGCGTTCGCTAAACACGTATTCTTCATGAATCTGGATGGAAGCCGAACCGGAATGCATTTGGAAACAACACCCTAGACCATTGGCGATCGTTCCAAGCTAAATGTTCGTTAGCCCATTCTTATCTGCATCCGCGATTGAAAATATTTTTTTACGTTTTCACAATACATCTTTATTACTTGCCAAAAAAGCTCGTGTTTCTTAAATTTATTATAAAAACAAATGTTATTTTAGTGATCGTAACTTAAAATATCCAGTATCTTAAAAGATTATTTATTTATATATTTAGTACCTGGCGACCGAGCTTCGCTCGGTGTTCTTTTTTGTTATATCGTATTTTTTAGATAAAAAGAACTAAAAACTTGAATAAATACAAAAAAAAAAAACAAAAGAAAAACTTTGTATTCCGACCGAGACTCGATCTCCTAATTTGCGCCTAGACCGCTCGACCACGACGCGTATAAGCGAGTATAAGAAATTATCGACCATATCCTGCGTAGAATAATGCAAAAGAAAACCGCATGAAAACTCGAAAACACGCGTTTTCCCAGACATGAGACTAATGTAGATCGATTTTTCGCCCCCGAAAGACCCCACATACCAAATTTCAGCGAAATCGTTAGAGCCGTTTCCGAGATCGCCGGTATAAATAAATATATAAAGATATAAATATACAAGAATTGCTCGTTTAAATATATTAGATTTGGTAATCTTGCATCGTTATAAAGATAATAAAAAAAAATATTTTAAGCACAAAGCTATTAAAAAGTACGGCCAAAATTAGATTACTCTATTGTGATAACTTATAGAATGGACATCAGAGTACTCCTACATTGAAAAAAGAAAAATAAAAATGTCTGAATAATTAAATTGATCATACTAATAATATGCACATTAAACATAACTTGTTTATGTATGCATTGAAGTGCGACCGAACACGACTTTAGACAGCCTAACAACGTAACGAGTCGTAATTATTTTATCATCAAGTAAAAATGTAGTTAATAAACATTTCTTAAAACCTTATGTATATGAAAATAATTAAACTTTGTGAATATGAGAACCTATTAGCATAAATTTTCAAGTTCGACCTTATTAATATACGTTTTATTCGCAAAAAATATAATACATTATATACCAGCACTGTCTTAAATTTCCTGGTAATTTAGTAAGAATATACGAACTAAAATCTTTAGGGGTTCGTGCGTTTCTATGTCAATTTTATTCATCTTATCTATATACACATAAAATGCTTTGTCCTGACTGACTGACTGATCGATCAACGCACAGCCTAAACCGCTGGTCGTAGAAACGTGAAATTTAGAGGACATATTCCTTATACAATGTAGGCATCCGCTAAGAAAGGATATTCCTAAATTCATGCCCTAAAGGGGTAAAATAGGGGATAAAAGATTGTATAAAGCTTTGTTATTTTTAACGCGAAATGCACGAAAAGTAGTATTTAGCTTAAGGATGAAAAATATGAAATATATGTATTAGGTTTTTTTCGAAATTCATCCCTTAAAAGGATAAAAAGGGGTGATAAAGTTTATATGGGCAAAAAATTATTTATGGTCAGAATTACTTGAAACTTGGTATTAATGCTCTTTAATACAATTAAATAAATATATGTTTTAGCATTTTTCAAAATTCATTTCATAAGGGGGTAATATGGGGGATGAAATTTTTGTATGAAATTCGGTAATTGATGCACAAAAAGTGGGATTTACCTTCGAAATGAAAAATAAAACACCACAAATATCTTTTTTTTTCGAAATTCATCCCTTAAAAGGATAAAAAGGGGTTATGCTGTTTATATAAGGAAAAAATTGTTTATGATCAGAATTACTTAAAACTTGGTATTGATGCTTTTTAATACAATTAAATAAACATGTATTGTAGATTATTTTTAAAATTTAGCCCCTGAGTGGGTAAAACTGGGCGATGAAGTTTGATTTGTTGAATATATTTTAATAAAGTAACATGGCTCAAGTGCGGGATATAAAGTAGAGTAAATTTATTTACAGAATATACGCTTAACATCTCATACCTATTTATGCAAGTAATAAAGTATGTATTGCGAAAAAGTTTATTTTTTTCGTAGTTTGATCGCGGGCGAAGCCGCGGTTTCTACTAGTCTGTACATAAAGTAACTTTTGGAATTTAGTACTCTAGAGTAGAGGTAAATAGGGAGCATTGAAAAATGGAAAAGATGTCAAATGTTTGGAAAATATTATAATAATCAGATAAATAATTATTAATTTATCATTAAAAAAAAAACAGAATTAATTATCACAAAAATACTTAGATAATTTAATATTTCAACAGTCTAAAACAAAAATGCTGTACCTAATGCCAAAAATATTATCCGACTGGAGTCTAACTTTTTGAAAAAGTTTAAAGAGTCTCATGTCTCTTCCATTGTATGTGACAGTATTGAAATAATCTAATACATTTAAACGAGCAATTCTTGTATATTATATCTTTACTTTTTTATACCAGCGATCTCGGAAACGGCTCTAACGATTTCGTTGACATTTGGTACGTGGGGGTTTTCGGGGGCGAAAAATCGATCTAGATTAGTCTCATGTCTAGGAAAACGCGTATTTTGGAGTTTTCATGCGGTTTTCTTTTGCATTATTCTACGCAGAATATGCTCAATAATTTCTTACACTTAAGCATAAGCATCGTGGTCAAGCGACCAAGGTGCAAGATTAACAATCATAGGTGTGTCCGAGTACGTATCTCGATCGGATACAAAGTTTTACTTTTTTTTTTTATTTATTCCAGTTTTTAGTTTTTTTAATCTAAAATATAGGATATAACAGAAAAGAACCTCGAGCGAAGCTCGGTCGCCGTGTACTGTATGCTTAAATGGCACTATTTAAAGTAATGAATTGAAGCTTGAAGAGTTGTCTTTTTAATTTTCAATTCAATTTTCTCCTTAGAAGCTTCAACATTTTTAATATTACTAATTAGTCCTCGTAAAATTGAACTTTTGAATAACATCAACAAAGATGAATCATCTACTTAGCTAAGACAAAGAGAATAATCTTAGTCGGTCTTATATGTGACGTCAGTACACTTTTTCTAATTTTCATTTCTCTTCTCCGGAATGAATTCATATAAAAAAATGTTATAACATTAATTTTGCTCGGTATGTAAAAATAAACAAATGGTGTTTTTGTTTTAGGGGCTCATCCATTTTGAAATATTGACAATTGTAGGGCTTTCCTTGCGGCGTAGACAGTTGTCCAAACTAAATCCTTTATCTACTTTTCACTACTGCTAATAGTCCGGTCAAAATAGTCATTTCAAATAACAAAACTCTCACAGAGCTGAATTTTGGTAGAGACCTTGGATACACCATTAGAAATAAAGTGTCAAAAGTTTCTATCGATTCCATGTCTGCTAAAAATGTTAGCACACATAGGATCGATGGGGACTTTGGACATTATTTCTAATGGAGTATCCAAGGTCTCTACCAAAATTTAGCTCTGTGGGAGTTTTTATTATTTCATTACGATTTTTATGTCTATTTTTACTGTACTATAAGACCTACTGCTAAGAGTCTAGAGTCCCTAGAGAGCGAAAAAAAAACCCGAATTGTAATCGTAAATAATATATTTTTTTTAATTTCTTAGATAATAGTCATCGAACCAATAATAACATTTATTCGGATTTTATCCTTAATATTTTTGCAGCCAATAGAATTTTGTATACTGAACCTTTTATATAATCTAATACAATGCTAAACAAAAAGTTAAAATTAATATTAATTAGTAGTAAACAGAATATAAATTTGTGAGTGCTGATCTTTTTACTGTATTATAAGTTTTGAATCAGCAGAGGTTGCACTATTACCATGTTCCTTTCGATATTTATAGCAGTGCTTTGTCTTTCCTGTGGAGCTTTAGCGGGTGAGTTACAATTAAAATATTTTTACATTAAATCAAACGAACTTTGCTCAATTCCTTTTTAAGCTTCAGATATTTTTTTATCATTATCAATTGTACTTGTGATCAAAAATCTTAAATTCAATATTATCATTAAAAGGTGCTTGCTCACTATAAGCCTTAAGGGGATAATAAATAAAATCAAGTAAAAAAAAAAACGCCATATATTTCTCACTCTTAAGAGTGGTGAATAAAAGATGAAAGTTTCTATGAAAGCCCATCATCGTTTCATTATTTCTGAAGTAAAAAACATGTACATTATGTTAAGGTCCAGATGACATACGCGGACAGAACCAGAAATGTCTAGTTTACAACAATATTTTCATTTGCAAAATCCGCCCGCGTTCAATTTAAACCAGTTTCGTTGCGCACCGCAAGATTGAGGAAAAACGACGGTGATTGGCAACGCCACAAATGTTTTTCTTTAATCTCATATTTAATTTTATAACATTGCAATTTCCACTTAATAAAAACATTTATAGTATGTTTATCCATATACACTAATGTACCAGCCAGATTCATTGTATATCGCAAAATTTAATAAAAAATGACGGTGAGTGGCAATGCCTTAAAGGTTCCTTTTTTTAAACTCATATTCAATAGTAATATTGTTTTTTTTGGATTGAAAATAACATTTTTAGTATACTTATATAGTATTTTTAGTACACTTCGATACTAATATTACATACAGGAAAGATTTATTTATTTGTTATTGTCTGATTACTGTCTGAAACGATTTTCAATATAAAAATAATATTTACTCGTAAATTTTTCGTAAAAATCGGGCAAGTGATACAGGAGTACAAAGTCGTAAGCATCGTAGTGTTAAAAATAAACGTTCCTTATTTATCTGAAAGGTAAAGTTTCAAGAAATGATGTTAAAATAATCTAAATAATTGAGGTAAAAGAGCTTCCAAAATACTTTTAACAAAAATTACTTTTCAGAATATATGC
The DNA here is from genome assembly GCA_905404265.1 of Fabriciana adippe. Lineage (NCBI taxonomy): Eukaryota > Metazoa > Arthropoda > Insecta > Lepidoptera > Nymphalidae > Fabriciana > Fabriciana adippe. The sequence continues at coordinate 5,350,634 of FR989993.1, forward strand.
TACGTAGTTTTAGACATTAATGATAAATAAGTTAAGAAATACATATAGTAAGAATCAAATTTTAGATTAATAGTATAGAGAACATTACGATGTTATAAAACCGGGATGCTAATTTACACTTAAACAATTTAAAACTAAAATTAAAAATGTATTAGTGAATAAGGCTTATTATACAGTCACGGAATACTTCGGAGATATCAATGTGTGGAACTAATCTGGTTGGGTCTCACGTAGGATAAATATATAATTATTAGTGTATTACAATATTGTACACAATTATTATTTTAAAAGAGCAACTGTTGAGTTTCTCGCCGGCTCTTCTCAGCAGAACTGACTACACTGACATTTAATTTAATTTAAATTTAAAATGTAAAATTGACGATTCAAAAGTGCTTGTAAAAGTCTATTTGAATAAAGTATATTTTGATTTGATTTGAGACAAACAGATAGTGATAATTTTTAAGTTTCCAATAGTTTCTGCGGATATCTTCGATCTCTATAAACTTTCCATTGTACCTAATAAAATCCAAAACGCCCTTGTACTATATCCTTTCATAGCAGTTAATGAGAAATCGTTCTTGTACATGGAGACAGAATGTCTAAAACTTAAATACTGATACCTCTGTGAAAAGGAAGTGAACCAACGCATTCGTACAGAACCTGACTGCGTGCAATAACTTATTGTTCATCAAGTCCTAAAGGAATACTGTCAGTACACAGCAGCAACTCTAACAAAGGAAGCAATGGAAAAGCTGTGTGATCAACATTATGTATTCTCCTTTCCCCGTATCACCAAGGTACAACTAGTTTGCGACGGAGAAGAATTCACATCGCTCCAGGGCAGCTACTTAATCACTATACCTGTAAAATGCTATATAAAAACTGCAGAATTCACCATGAAATAAAAGGCCAACCGCTAAAGTTGATGCAGATACCATTCAGTGCAGGAAATCAAGATAAAATTTCCACTCATCTCATCTTAAACTCAATAAATTTGCAAGAACTTCACAGTGTTCAAGATAAAATTGTTCAAGAAACACCATTACAATTGGAAAAGCTACATTCAGATACGTTGTACCATACTACGATACCCTTATACATATTCATGTTAAGTGTAGGTGCACTTTTTGTAGTCATCGCATCGCTGCAAATTACGAAGAAGCAAAAACCGTAACGAAGCTACAACTTCTACTTCAAATGATAACATTAGTGAACAATTGGATGAAACAGCCACATTTTATCTCAACGTGCTAAATTAGTTGCTGATCTGAGGGTGGAGGAGTTACATATACATGCCCCTAGAGGACTGCTGATATATTAATTCCCACGGTTTTATAATATATAAAATATCGTCACCGGGAAAAGAATGCATAGTTTCAGTTTTCAAATATGTTCATTTTATATTCCATTAACTTACAGTAACACACACGACACGAGTAAGTTAGACATCAATTTTAGATAATAAGTTTAACTTGTAATAGAATTATTTTAAAATGAATTAGTTTAAATTAGTTTTTGGTTTTTTTTTTCGACCTTCCGACTGCAGCTAACGTAACTAGCATAAGTTAATATATTTGATATTAATTCACATAAAGCGAATAAATCAACAAGCTAAATTGTATGTACATACATATATGTATACAAGATGTTAACACCTAGGTGTCTAGGCACATTTTTTTTTGTAAATAAAAACTAATAAATAATAAAAGCAGTTAATTTATTCGTTAATTTGATGAACATGTCAATAGATTATTATAATAGTTTTTTTTGTACGTGATAGAGTTCAAATTTACTTGATTTTGAAAATTATTTTATTTTGATGTGAAACATCTATTGGCGCGCTTCGGCAGTAAAACTGACTCGTATGTATGCATGCCGTGACGGCAAATGGCAAGACTCTGTCATACCATCACTATCCACTCCCTTGTGTGTGCGCGCGCATATACTATGTTTCAGTTGGTTCGATTACCGGTTTAGATCACCTCTTTTAATAAAAATAAATGCAATTAATCTTATTTAAAAAAATAAAATAATGTTTCCTTTGAGTGAAAATTGATATTTTCAGTGTTTAAGACGCTTTTCTTCCATGTCCTATGCGTTTGTTCCACGAAGTCGATATGTATAATTTGTAAGATTTCATCGTTTTCTCCAATTTTAAAACGCATTTTTATTTTTATTTAGTTTTTTTGCATTTTTATTATGAGTATTTTTTAGTTTTTAGTATGAGTAAATTTTGATAACTTCAATATTTAAAGTACTTTTCTTCCATGTCCCATCGATTTGTTCCCACCTGTATATTACAGAAACACAGAATATTACAAAACTAATCTTCTATTTTTCTTTTTAAATATATCCACTACTTCATTCGCATCAATTTCTATCCCATAGTGAATGTTTATGAGAGCCAAGCCGTTCAGTCTGTTTTCACTGTCTGGGTTGACCCCCAAAACTCTACCTACCCCTGGCTACGCCCGTGAATTTTACGTAATTATATATAACTAGCAACTCACCCTCGCTCCGCTCGGGTTCGTTCCTAGTTACGTTTTAACGTTTAGCTCAGAGATGAGATATTTTCACGGAGTAAAAAGTATTCTATATGTTGACCCGGATAACCAGGTATCATCATACCAAATTTCATCAAAATCTGTCCAGCGGTTTTCCCGTGATGCGGTAACAGACAGACAGACAGACAGACAGACAGACAGACAGACAGACAGACAGACAAAAATTCTAAAAACTATAGATTTGGCTTCTGTATCGATAATAAAGTCTATTCCAATAAGATTTTCAAAAAAATATTTAATGTACAGATTTGGCTTAGTTACAATTTTATTATATGTATAGATATACTAATGTTTGAGAACTCCACATGACCTTTTCTCGTATGATGTTGGTGTAAATTATATTTTTATTACCTTAGTAAGTAAGATGTCCTCCAATATGAAAATCTTAATTAAAAAATTAAATCTAAAATTTGTACATATAACCATAAAATTATTCCTTTTTCATATTTATGTCATTATGGATTTTCATACATTTTGGAAATATTCATTAAGAGTGAAAAATGGTTTAAAATACCATTAAGGAAAGTGAGTTATAAAATAGAAGAGAACTTTATATGCGCTAATAGATTCCGATTACCGAATAAAAGATTTGTTATTAAAAAACTTTTTTTTCAATTTCAGATCCAGACAAGCAAAGATTTACTGATATTATTATTACGGTTCTTAAAAATCATGAACATTTATTCGTGGAAAAAATTGAAGCCAACTTATCCACACTAAAATATACGTTATACAACACTTCGGTTGAGGGCTATAAAAATTGTGAAATAAAGAATTTAAAGTAAGTGTAATAAATAGAACGATTAATCTTAACAGAGTTGGTACCATTTTCACAAATTCCGATTTAACTATATGTACCTGTGTTATTTCTTTTTAAAAGGAAACCAACGTCATATTCAAAACTACGAGTATCTTAAACTACCTCGTATAGACGTTTAAAATAAGTACATAAAACAATGTATGTTACAGTTAAAACTATTTTTAGTTAAAAGTACTCTTGACTAAAGAGGTTGGTCAAAAGTAGTTAGAAGTTGGTCACTAAAGAGTGAAAAGTAATTTTGAGTAAAATATAGTTTTAACTGTAACATAAAATCAAATGTTTCAATGACGCTACTTAACTGGTATTAGCTTGCAAATTAATCTAAATAGCTATTACATACATACTACAGTACTAACAATATACATACAAAAATAATTTTTCATTCTTTCTTGGTATAACATATCCACAGCTCTACTTATTTTTATGTACATATATCCTATTGAAACATTATGCGTACGTAAGTTAAATAAATAAAAAACTTGTAATGTGAGAAATAAAAATCATAAAGTTAAGAAATATTTTAATAAAATTAGATAATTATAAAGAGCTAGACTTTTTAAGAAAAAAACAATATTTTTGGATACTGGGTAAAACATCGTAGAGACTAGTACTCGTACATGCATAATTTTAGTTTCCAATATATCATAGATTGTCCTTGAGATATCTTATTTTTATACTGAAGGCACGGCAGTGATCCTGCTAAGTCGAGTAAAAAAATAGAATGACTTGGCCATCAGATGGAAACATAATCAAATAAGAATAATCAACTATTTTAAATAGCCCTAATTAAACATAGCGCTATTGAGTCAAAATGCAAAATTAATGCGCTCAGAACGCTAATATTCGGTAAATTTTGTTATTTGTAGATTCTATTGTCGTGTACGATGGCCAAACCATTCTATAATTAGCCATACAATAATAAAGATATCTAGTATTGATTGATACTTTCACTATAAAATGTTGTTATTGTACAACTAATTAGGTAACAATTTGTGACAAAGTTGTTGGGTAGATATTTTTGGTTTTACATTAGATCTCACAAATTTTTGCGGTAGAAGAACTGCGCTGCGAGACTTGCATTGTTTTACATGTAATGTTTTTGATGGGATCTTTTATATTGCAGAGTTAACAAGGATGAAACAGCTGCACAATATGAACTACATTGTCCTTCAGTATCGTTGGTGGGCGACTACGACATCAAAGGGCGTCTTGTACTTCTAGATGTAGAAGGACATGGTGGTTACAGCATTATTTCAGGTAAATTATGCTTACTATTCAATACATATAATAATATCACAGACTTTTTATATCCTACAAATAAAAGATTCTCACAAAAAACTACCCGTTAAATAATAAGAAAAACAATTACTGTTGCCTATGTTGTTTCGTTCGGTGATTGAGAGCACTGGATGTCCACCCAGTCTCATTTTTGATCCTTCTTCATTTTCTGTAACACCCTCAGGTACCATGGGTATCTATTATATTATAACCATAAAAATGCCTGATAAAGAAATATTTAAAATATTTATTTCATTTTACTTTTTCTTGATCTTGACCTTATTCAACCTACATTAGTTCGGCACAGTAAGTAATTTTCATTATCTATATTACGAGTATTTATCGAAATATTTGATTCCATCCTTTTTCATCCTTTATGGATATCCTTTTTTATACAGTTCTACACTTTCATTAATCTAATATTCATTTATCTGTACTGTGTTTCTCGGTATGTTTGTTTGTAATGTAATATATATATTAAAAATTCGCTGAACTGATTTAGATGAAATTTGGCATGAAGATAGTTCGAGACCCTAGAAATGACGTTATATAGTTTAATCCCAGAAATCATCCTTTAAAAAAATGAAACAGGAATGACAATTTGTATGGGGAATCAATTATTTCTCATCATATATTATAGTCTATCTATTCCATACTAACCGTTAAAACGTACTTACGGACGAACCCGAGCGAAGCGAGGGTGAGTTGCTTGTTATACTTAATAAACATAAATAGATATTAAAATTCATTTTCGTTATACTGTAATAACGATCTCTTGTGAAGTCGTGCTTTCGCATTACCTTTGTATTTATTCAATTCTTATCTGCTGGTGTACATAAAGAGTACCTTGTCTTAACGACTTAAGTGAGAGAACATTCCATAATAGATTACATCTAAAAAACAAAAAAACAATCATTTGCAAGTTAAGGACTTTTTTGGCATTGGTATATAGCAGTTTATTGAATAATATCTTAAAAAAATAACTTTTGTATTTCTTCCAATACATTACCATATGTAAAATATTACAATAGATAAAGCATTTTAGTCAGTAGATCGTAACTTTGTAGAAAACCGCAACATTAATTGATTTATTTATTTTCAGGAAAATATAAAATAGACGTTAATGTCGAACTGAAGAAAGCAGAAGGAAAGGATGGGAAATCTCATTTAGCAGTCAAAAACTTTAAAATAAAATGTGAGGCTCTTTCAGCAAACAAATACGAATTTAAAAATTTATTCAACGGTAACAAGGAGTTGTGTAAGTATCATTTTTATAAAATGAACAAACGTAAGCGACAAACCTTAAAATTATAATTAGGTTCTCTCTCTCTCCATCGAATTGAATCCATCATCTTTTTATTAACCGACTTCCTTTTAACTTTTAATATTATAATGCAGAACTGTAGGCATAGTTTTTCACACCTTTTTTCGTTGTTTTTTAACGCTAATACAATGAAAATTTTAAGAACATGATCAATTTTTTGTATTATTTAAATGATAGCCTCTTTTATTATGCACAAGTTTAAATCGATTCACAAATAAGTGAATATTTGTATAGTTAATAGAATATACACCACAAATATACACATTATGTTACTCATCCATACAAAATTAATCGTTACAAATTGCCATTCAACAAATGGTGTTATAATCTATCAGCGGGCAACTAAAAATGAGGAAGTTATCACGTTCTCTATAAATGTCACATAAAAGTATACAATGAATGTAATTGAAATCTAAATGAACAGTTTATTTAAAGTATATCTTCACATATTATTGCAAAGCTAAATAAATTGTTTTTCTTTGGTTTTATTTATCGCAATCATCTCTAGACCAGACCGTTTGAAGAATTAGTTGGTATTTTATAGCTCATTTATTGAGAGCTATCTATCTAACAACACACTAGGCGAAGCAAATGCATCTTATTATGCAACGAGTATATTATGAAACGAGAAATTGAATATATATATATATATATATATAAATTTATTTACTGTATCTCGGAAACGGCTCAAACGATTTGGATAAAATTTTGCAGTTAGATAAGGTATTGCTTTATTTACCTACATAGGTATCCTTTTTGACGATATACTATTTTTATATAACTACTAAAAACGCCTGGTCGTCCAGGTCCTATAAAATTAAACTAAGCAAGTGGGGGCGCATACAAAAGATAATTATTTATAAGTACTAATATTTTACAGCGGATGCCCTACATAAATTCGCACATGAAAACTGGAAAGAAGTTGGTTCAGTCGTGGAGGAACCGGCGTGGACTGCTGGAATAAAGGAATACATGCTCTTTTTAAACGATTATCTCAAGGACGTGCCATTAGAAAATATAGTTCTAAATTAATTTGTTCTCTTTGCGTATATGGAAAATCACTAGGTACAAAATTACTACGTTAATACTATATTAATAATAATAATAATAAAAAATACGAAGTTACTCTCAGACGATTGAATACATTGCAGAAAATCTTACCTTTATTTCATCGTAGATAACCACAGTATAGCAGTACATAATATATTTAATAAAATATCCTATATCTATAAATTCACTTATACTTTTCAATAAGTTTCAGAGAACTTTTAAATGTCGCCACTGCTAAGATAATAGCTTGAGTTTCTTTTAGAGAAAAGTCTAATTTTAAATCTTCCAAGTTTTATACTCAATGTTATTAAAAGGAACAGTCTCAAATTATTCTAGAACAAGTATGGGTTAAGGATTGTGTATAATAAAAATATGTATACAATAAATAAATAACTATTTTCGGCTTTTTACTTATATTTTTTTTTAGCCACCAGTTATAGTCATAACTAGCGACTTACCATCGCTTCGTTTGGGTGCGTCCCTAGGTTCGTTCTCAATAGATAAAATAATTATTTTGAGTATACCTTAGGAGACAGGTACTTAGTACTGCGGAGTTTTCTGCAGGGCTTTTTAAGAAATTTAAGAAATATTAAAGAAATATTTACAAATTATATACACAAACCTCGTTATCACTCTTTCTTTTATTGAAAACCGTATCAAAATCTGTTGTGTATTCTACACCACATGTTGAAGTAAACAGAGAAACAGAGGCAGACAGCGAATTTGTTTTATACTGTGTATAGGTATAGATACAATAACTGCCACGGTGGTGTAGTGGTCAGCATGTACAGCTGCATATCTGGAGTTCCTGGGTTCGAGTCCCAGGTCGTGTCAAGTCTATTATTAAGTCTTTCTGTTAAGAAAGTCCCTGTAACGGGAAATAAATTGGCGGTGTTTCACCCTCTTATCTCTCACCGATCGTGTCGAATTATCTTCTCATCGAAATTTGAGAGCAGCACGAATACAGAGTGCATTTGTGTTTGCGCGTACGCTTTTGCTCGATTACATCTTCTGCACAGTTGGCTAGTCTCAGTAAGACTGGACACCTTAGCCGAAATCGGTAGGGAGGCCATCATGTAGATATATGTATTTGTAGATTAAATTTTGTGTTTCCCCTAGGAAATGAATGATTATACCGCACTACATTGTTAAATATATTAATTGTGTAACTTGATTGGCTTGGATTTACATTGAAACCAGTTATTGTTAGTTTTCCTGTAGCTATTAGAGATTTTCCTGCAATAAAAGTTTGCTAAATGTTGAGCTCAGTAACAAGTAATCACTACACAAAATTAAGTAAAATCCATTCATTCAAAGCAAACAGATACAAATAAACAGACCATTCAGAGATGCAGACAGACAGACAAAAATTTGAATAATTATAGTTTTGGGGTTAATATTCTATACACAATACGTAACAGTCGTTCTTTAAATTAAAAACATATACATGTATAGATGAACATATATACAGATACATAAAAATTTACAGTCGGAGACACATGTTTTAGGTCATTAATACCAACTTTCAAGTGATTATGATCATAAAATATTTTTTTACTGCCAAACATTAAAACCTTTTACCCTTCTAAGAGATGAATTGCGAAAAAATCTGATATATGCACGTATTACTTTATTTTAAAAGTAGGTTTTATAGAAAATTTCATTGCCTGTTTTACCCCCTTATAGGATGAATTTAGAAAAATGTTAGAACGTATATATTTAATTGTATTAAAGAGCATTAATACCATGTTTCAAGTAATTCTGATCATAAATATTTTTTTGGATTGTATTATAACGTGTGCTCCCGTGAAAATGAGATTATCTCCCGCAGTAAAAAGTAGCCTATGCCAAATGCCACTCTCCAGCCCACCAACAAATAATCGCGCCAATCCATCACTCTGTTTCGACGTGAAAGAAGGACAAACAAACAAACAAACACACTTTTACATATATAATATTAAAGTAGGTATGGATGGGAAATACATTTATTTCTTATTATTTAAAGAATATGATTATTGCTTTCCATATTTTTTTATATTTTATTTCAATATCTATACGTATCTATACTATAATAAAGCAGTAACTTAGCGAAATCTGTACATGAAATATTTTTTAAAAACAATGACTGTAACGTATTATGTATACGATATAGACCCCAAAACAATAGTTATTAATTTTTTTGTCTGTTTGTCTGTTTGTCTGTTTGTCTGTTTGTCTGTACGCGTTTCACGCAAAAAGTAATGAACCGATTTCAACGAAATTTTGTGAACTGATAACTTATTACTCGGGTCAACATTTAGGATAACTTTCACTTTTGGAAAATCTTTGTTTCCCGCGGGAAATCGCAATAACTGGTTTTATCGAGTCCTCCTTAGGAACCCTCCGCTGGCTAAACCTAAAGACATACATCAAAACAATGTACTAAAAAATTGTAGATCTTGAAAAGGCCAACAGAAATATCTACAACAGTATATGTCTATCTCTCAAGGTACACTCGCAACACCTATTCTTATCTATACCTATAGCAAAACTAACATAGTTAAATCGATGTGCGCGTTTCACGCAAAAAGTACTGAACCGATTTCAATTAAATTTTGTATAGTGATAGCTTATCACTCGAGTCAACATTTAGGATACCTTTTACTACAGGCACATTTTTCGTTCCCGCGGGAAAACGCAATGACTGGTTCTATCGAGTCGTCCTTAGAAGTTTATATGGCTAACGCTGGCTGAACCTTAAGAGATAAATCAAAACAATGTACTAGAAAATTGTAGGTCTTAAAAAGTTCTACAGAAAAGTTCTCAACGGTATATGTCTATCTCCTAAAGTACACTCGCTATAACTATTTTTATTAAATGATATTACTGTTTTCTTATACGAGTACGTTATCTATACTATAATAAAGCAGTAACTTAGCGAAATCTGTACATGAAATATTTTTTAAAAACAATGACTGTAACGTATTATGTATACGATATAGACCCCAAAACAATAGTTATTAATTTTTTTGTCTGTTTGTCTGTTTGTCTGTTTGTCTGTACGCGTTTCACGCAAAAAGTAATGAACCGATTTCAACGAAATTTTGTGAACTGATAACTTATTACTCGGGTCAACATTTAGGATAACTTTTACTTTTGGAAAATCTTTGTTTCCCGCGGGAAATTGCAATAACTGGTTTTATCGAGTCCTCCTTAGGAACCCTCCGCTGGCTAAACCTAAAGACATACATCAAAACAATGTACTAAAAAATTGTAGATCTTGAAAAGGCCAACAGAAATATCTACAACAGTATATGTCTATCTCTCAAGTTACACTCGCAACACCTATTCTTATCTATACCTATAGCAAAACTAACATAGTTAAATCGATGTGCGCGTTTCACGCAAAAAGTACTGAACCGATTTCAATTAAATTTTGTATAGTGATAGCTTATCACTCGAGTCAACATTTAGGATACCTTTTACTACAGGCACATTTTTCGTTCCCGCGGGAAAACGCAATGACTGGTTCTATCGAGTCGTCCTTAGAAGTTTATATGGCTAACGCTGGCTGAACCTTAAGAGATAAATCAAAACAATGTACTAGAAAATTGTAGGTCTTAAAAAGTTCTACAGAAAAGTTCTCAACGGTATATGTCTATCTCCTAAAGTACACTCGCTATAACTATTTTTATTAAATGATATTACTGTTTTCTTATACGAGTACGTTATCTATACTATAATAAAGCAGTAACTTAGCGAAATCTGTACATGAAATATTTTTTAAAAACAATGACTGTAACGTATTATGTATACGATATAGACCCCAAAACAATAGTTATTATTTTTTTTGTCTGTTTGTCTGTTTGTCTGTTTGTCTGTTTGTCTGTACGCGTTTCACGCAAAAAGTAATGAACCGATTTCAACGAAATTTTGTGAACTGATAACTTATTACTCGGGTCAACATTTAGGATAACTTTTACTTTTGGAAAATCTTTGTTTCCCGCGGGAAATCGCAATAACTGGTTTTATCGAGTCCTCCTTAGGAACCCTCCGCTGGCTAAACCTAAAGACATACATCAAAACAATGTACTAAAAAATTGTAGATCTTGAAAAGGCCAACAGAAACATCTACAACAGTATATGTCTATCTCTCAAGGTACACTCGCAATACCTATTCTTATCTATACCTATAGCAAAACTAACTTAGTTAAATCGATGTGCGCGTTTCACGCAAAAAGTACTGAACCGATTTCAATTAAATTTTGTATAGTGATAGCTTATCACTCGAGTCAACATTTAGGATACCTTTTACTACAGGCACATTTTTCGTTCCCGCGGGAAAACGCAATGACTGGTTCTATCGAGTCGTCCTTAGAAGTTTATATGGCTAACGCTGGCTGAACCTTAAGAGATAAATCAAAACAATGTACTAGAAAATTGTAGGTCTTAAAAAGTTATACAGGGAAGTTCGCAATATTATACGTCTATTACCTAAGGTACATTCGCAATTACTATTTTTATTCACTACTCGCGACTCACAGAGCGAACCGAGCGAACCGAGGGTGAGTCGTACATAATATAATATGTATTAAGTAGATGTTTAAATAAACATTTCACTTCTAAGGCTGGTATAATGATTTTAAAGTTAGAAATCTAATTAGCAACCCTCGCTTTACTTTGGTGCGTCGCTAGGTGCTTATTGTATTTATAATAATCTATAATAATATTATAAAGAGGAAAGATTTTTTTGTTTGTTTGTTTGTACCGAATAAGCTCCGAAATTACTGGACCGATTTAGATGAAATTTGGTAAGAATACAGTTTGAGACTCTGGAAAGGAGATAGGATAGTTTTTATTCCAGAAATCAACCCTTAAGGGGGTGAAAATGGGGATGCAGGTTTGTATGGGGAATCAACCTAGAGACGAACCCGAGCGAAGCGAGGGTGAGTCGCTAGTTTATAATAAAACGCTAAATGTATCGAATCTGTACATTAAATATTTTTTGGGAATTCTTATTGAAATAGTCATTATCAATACAGATGCCGAATTTATAGTTTCTAAAATGATTGTCTGTCTGTGACTGCGTCACGAGAAAACCACTGGACAGATTTTGATGAAAATTGGTATGACGATAGCTGATTATCCAATATCCAGGCCAACATATAGAATACTTTTTACTGCGCTAAAATATCTCATCTCTGAGAAATCTATACTAAACGTTAAAACATAACTAGGGACGAACCCGAGCGGAGCTAGGGTGAGTCGCTAGTAATATAATAAAATAACATTGAAAGTCCTCATGACAAGAAAATGAGTGTCTAAATAACATTACTAGGGATTAAAAGTTCAAAACTTCCTTTGTGTGACGTTTGTATTGACTGATGGTAAATATTTATACCGATCTTATTCGGAATTGGGAACTACAATCCAGTGTCCACACACTCTCAATAGAATTAGGAAGTGAAAAAGGAATACGATCTGATCTTCTGACTGTTATAAACCGGAAAAAATTATGTAGCTATATAAGCCAATGATTCCACCTTTTCGCTACTTAGCGGGTTGATTTGGTTACTCAGTCTTTATTATATCTAAGAAGTTACTTTATGTAAAACTACTGCACTAAATTAGGGATGCTGGTTTGGCCAATGATGAAATCATGTTTCTTCCTTTACATACTATAAAAAATTTGAAAGAAGACTATTTTAATAGACGCTTTCCTATTGAAAGGACAAGAATAAATCAAGAAACGTTGTTTCTGAACATTCTTTCTCAGAGCTAATCGTGTCATTATATCGAAAGTACTTATTTATATTCTTTTATCTTTCTTCTTATACTTTTTTAAATTTTATATTTAGAAATTTGGCTATCAGTTAATACAAAGAAGATGAGAAGCAGAATAGCAGGACAACAATAAAGAAATATTAAAAAGCCTATTTTATGCCATACAAGTGACCCGATCTCACTTTACCTAGACTTCCATAAACTTCAGTATCTTTTTATATTTTGGTAATATTCCGCAAAAACCATTGATGGGAGCTTTTTGTACTGTATTTTTTTACATATTATATTCACTTCAATAAATCAGTATTAATATTAATTATTAATACCTAAAACATTATATAACCAGTATAATGTTGCATGGTTGCATAATAAAGATTCTTGAATCGTTGCCCCAGAAGCGGCCTATGCTAGGAAGTGCGACCGAATACAACCTTAGACAGCCTAACAATGTAACGAGTCGTAACTATTTTATCATCAAGTATTAAATAAAAATGCAGTTAATAAACATTTCTTGAAACAAATATAAGAACCAAGAAATTTTTGTGAATATGAGAACCTATTAATATAAATTTTCAAGTTCGACTTTATTATTGTACATTTCATTAGCAAAAAATATAATATTACATTATATACCAGCACTGCGTAAATCATCTGGTAATTTTTTACAACTGATAATTTATTAAGAACAATCAAACTAAAATCTTTAGGGGTTCGTGAATTTTCATGTCAATTTTATTTATCTTATCTGTACAGGAAGTAATTTTTGGAATTTAGTACCCTAGAGTAGAGGTAAATAGAGAGCATTGAACAATGGAAAAGCTGATGTTGTCTGATGTTTGGAAAATATTAAAAGCACACAGAATTGATAATCACGAAAATACTTGGATAATTTAATATTTCAACAGCCTAAAACGAAAATCCTGTAATAATAATAAATAGCCAAAAATATTATCCGGCTGGAGTCTAACTTTTTGTAAAAGTTTAAAGACTCTCATGTCTTCTCCATTGTATGTGGTATTAGTGAAATAATAAATGCCTAAATGGCACGATTTAAAGTAATGAATTGAAGCTTGAAGAGTTATCCTTTTAATTTTCAATTTAATTTTCTCGTGAAAGGCTTCAACGTTTTTAATGTGTCTTAGTCCTCCTAAAATTGAACTTCTGAATGACATCAACATAAGATGAATCATCTTCTTAGCTAAGGCAAACAGAATAATCTTAATCGGTCGTATATGTGACGTCAACGTACACGTTTTCTAATTTTCATTTTTCTTCTCCGGAAAGAATTGATATAAAATAATGTTAAAACATTAATTTTGCTAGGTATATAAAAATAAACAAATGGTGTTTTTGTTTTAGGGGCTTATCCGTTTTGAAATATTGTCGATTGTAGGCTTCCCTTGCGGCGTAGGCAGTTGTCAAAACTAAATTCTTTATCTACTTTTCACTAAGACAATGCACGCTGAGAGTGAAATAAAATGCCCAAATTCTAACCGTAAATATATTTTTTTTAATTTCATAGATAAAAGTCATCGAAGCAATAATAATATTTATTCAGATTTCATCCTAAATATTTTTTCAGCTAACAGAAATTTAAAAATAATAAAATTGTATACTGAACCATTTATATAGTATAATAGCCTACTTAACAAAAAGTTAAAATGAATAATAATTAGTTATAATTTAACTATAAATTTGTTAGTGATGATCTCTTTACTGTATTGTAAGTTTTAAATCAGCAGAGGTTACACTATTACCATGCTCCTTTCCATCATTTTAGCAGTGCTTTGTGTTTCCAGTGGAGTTTTAGCGGGTGAGTTAAAATTGAAATATTTTTTCATTAATTCAAACGAACTTTGCCAAATTCCTGTTTAATCTTCAGTATTTTTTTTTGTCATTATCAATTCTACTAATTATCAAAAATCTTAAATTTAATATTAGCGTTAAAAGATGCTTGCTCACTATAAGCCTTAAGGGGGTAATAAATAAAATCAAACAAAAAAATAAAAAAGCCATATATTTCTTACTCCTAAGGGTAATAAATTAAAAGATGAAAGTTATCGTTTCGTTATTTTTGAAATAAAAAACATGTACATTATGTTAAGCTTCAGGTAAGTTGCTGCAGTACATGATAGAGAACTATACGCGAACAAAACCGGAAATGTTTAGTTGTTTACAACAATATTTTTATTCGCAACTTTACTTCCCCTCGAGGTGTAGGAATACATACAGTAGTTGGTTTTTTTTTTTATTTGTTGTTCGACAAGATGACTCCATGACGCCTGATGGTAAGCGACAGTGGAGTCCAGGAATGAAGTCCATCGGTTCCGGGATATGATCTCGGTACCGATCAACCTCACCTCGTCGACCCGCATATGTGCTTTTTCACGCTCCGTTTAAAAGACCCAGGATTGTAGGAGGAGGGAATCACGTGAGACGGTAGTGAATTCCATTTCCTAATAGTGCGGCACAGGTAGGAATTACCAAACCTTTTGGTACGAGATGGTATGGGTAGTACCGTGTGAGGATGGAATTTCTGACCAGCACGTGTGGTCTTGGAGAGGAAAGGAGAGGAGGGTATAAGATGGAAGAGCTCTTCAGAACACTCGCCGTAATATAGGCGGTAAAAAGCGGCTAGTGAAGCAACATCTCTACGCAATTGCAGAAATTCAAGGTATTGAGTAGCCTCAGCTTTATTAATTATGCGGACAGCGCGGCGTTGAAGTCTATCAAGAGCGTCTAACAAGTACTTAGCAGAGCCATTCCAGAGGTGGGAGCAGTACTCAACGCATGAGCGCACTTGAGTCTTGTACAGAAGACATAGCTGCTCAGGCGAGAAGAACCGCTTCACCCTGTTTAGAACCCGGAGTTTACGTGACGCTAACGAAATGACACTCTCGATATGGCTTTTTTGGTTCAGGTCGCTACGGATGTTAACTCCGAGGATGTTGATGCCATCCTGCATCATAAGGCGTGTGTTCGTTTAGTCGATATTACTATATCGACTAAAACCAATATTGATTTCCGACATTTTACCAAACAAGAACAAATGTAATTTTAAGTAAGTAATCATTTATAAAACACTAGCATTGCTCGCGGCTCATTCAGACGACAAAAAACCAAATTCTTAAGTTTTACATATTAATTTAAATAGTTTCATTGCGCACCGCAAGATTAAGAAAAAATGACGGTGATTGGCAACGCCACAAATGTTTCTCCTTCAATCTCATATTTAATTTCGTAATATTGCAATTTCCGTTTTTATAACAACATTTATATTATGTCCATACATATACACTATTATATCAGGCAGATTCATTGTGTACCTACTGCAAGATTAAATAAAAAAATGACGGTGAGTAGCAATGCTTCAAAGGTTCCTTTTTTAAACTCATATTCAATAGTAATACTGTTTTTTTTTCGAATTGAAAAACATTTTTAGTATGTCTATACTTCGATACTAATATTACATAGAGGAAAGATTTATTTATTTTTTATTACTGTCCAAAACGATCTAAGAATCATTGTACATTTTTGTTCTCATCTTGAAATGTAAAAATCGGGCAAGTGATACAGGAGTATAAAGTTGTAATTACTGTAGTGTCAAAAAATAAACGTTCCTTCTTTAACTTTCAAGAAATGTAGTCTACTCAACAAGTGCCTTTTAGGTCTTTTTTTTTTTTCAGCAGTCTCGGAAAAATATGAACGAGGTGTCATTCGATTCGGAATGGCATGTACATGATTTTTGAAAAAATCAAGTTCCGCTTGCAAAAATTGCTAAAATTATAAGCAATTAATTAAAAATAAAAAGGGGGTTTAGTTTTTTGCAAATATCTCAAAAACTAATTGAGATTTTTCAAATTTAAGAAAAGATTCAAAACAAGGAGAAAACTTTCTAAGTAAAAATCTTACTCCCGGAACTGCAGGACCAATATTGATAATTTTCTCAGAGAGATGAAAATACGGATGTAAGTGGGGCTAACTTCCACCTTAGGCCCCCTATTGTCAACCTCACCTGCTCGTGGTACATCCTGCTGATTAACGGACGAGGCTCTGGCGACCGAATTCGTGGCGGTATAACCACATGAAGGCTGGAATACGCAAATACTAATCCTGATGGCGGGCAGCAGCGCCACCAGTGAAATATTCCAGCAACTGCGGTCACCAACCCGCCTGCCAAGCGTGGTGACTAAGGCAGATACCCCCTAATGAGAGACAGCTCAGATCTAAGGCCCCCAGTTCCCGGTAGTCACACTATTCCTGGCCACGGTACCGGCCATGGTAACGGTGCGACAGGGGGTGCTAAGAATCCCCGGGCTACGGCAGGGTACCACAAACGACTGCACTTAGCTACGTTCAATGGACGCACTTTAAGGCTGAATGAACACCTTGCCGAACTGGAAGAAGAGTTAAGTCATATTAACTGGCAAATAGTGGGCCTATCGGAAATCCGAAGACAGGGCGAGGAGACGATAGTACTAGATGCTGGCCACTTACTCTTCTTCCGAGAAGGACACCAACCATCCCAAGGTGGTGTTGGATTTTTGATCCATAAGTCACTCAAGAACAACGTCGTAGAGGTTGGCAGTGTGTCGACGAGAGTAGCGTACCTTGTAATTAAAATAACCGAAAGATACTCCTTGAAGGTTATTCAAGTGTACGCTCCTACGTCCACACATCCTGACGAAGAGGTCGAAGCCATGTACGAAGACATAGTAAAAGCTATGTCTCGTACCAACACCTTCTACACTGTTGTCATGGGTGACTTCAATGCCAAAGTGGGAGTACAAGAAGATGGTGAATCGAGGGTAGGAGCATTTGGCTATGGGCGTAGAAATTATCGTGGGCAAATGCTAGTAAACTTTCTTGAGGCTCAGGGGCTGTTTCTGATGAACTCATTCTTTCAGAAAAAGCCTCAAAGGAAGTGGACCTGGCAAAGCCCCGATAACACTACAAAGAACGAGATCGACTTCATTATATCCAACAAGCGCCACATATTCAGGGATGTCTCAGTGATTAACAGGGTTAAAACCGGCAGTGATCACCGACTTGTAAGGGGAACCCTGAATATCAACATTAAAATTGAACGAGCGCGGCTAATGAAGTCGACTCTTAGACCAACACCGCCCCAGATGCAAGCTGGCTGCGAAAGCTTCCAGCTAGAGCTACAGAATAGATTCGCCATGTTGGAAACCACGCAGGACATTGACGACACCACCAACAGTCTGATGCGTGTAATCCGTGAGGTGGGCCAAAAATATTTTCGACCAAAGAGAGATGGACAAAAGTCGAAGCTCTCAGGCGAGACTCTGGACGAGATGTCGAAGAGACGCGATATGGCAAACACCACACAGTCTAAGCGTCAGGTACTTGACAGGAAGGTAAAACATCTAATAAGGCGTGATTTAAGACAAGCGAATACCCGAAGTATTGAGGACGCTATAGAACTCAATAGGGGCTCGAAAGTCTTTGCTCAATCCCATACCTCCTGTTGTCACCTGACTAAGCTTAGGACTGCGCAGGGTACAACCGTCACCTCGAAATCAGAGATCCTCGCCGAAATCGAAAAATTTTATGGAGATCTTTACTCTTCGCATACCCTTCCACCTGAGTCCCACCACACGGATGATCCACGTGCCAGACTGGTACGCCACCAATCAGACGAGCTTCCCGACATCGACGTGGGCGAGATTAGGATAGCTCTTGGACAACTAGGAAACAACAAAGCTCCGGGTGAAGACGGAATTACTTCGGAGCTTCTCAGAGCGGGAGGAACACCTGTTCTAACAGAGCTCGCAAAGCTCTTTAATTCTGTTCTTCACAATGGCATTACACCGGAGGCATGGAGCAGGGGTGTGGTGGTATTATTCTTTAAGAAGGGGGATAAAGCCCTTTTGAAGAACTACCGACCCATATCACTCCTGAGCCATGTGTATAAGTTGTTTTCAAGGGTTATCACGAACCGTCTCGCTCAAAAATTCGATGTCTTCCAACCCATTGAGCAGGCTGGGTTTCGAAAAGGCTTTAATACTGTAGACCACATACACACACTAAGGCAAATAATTCAAAAGACCGAGGAATATAATCAGCCTCTATGCCTAGCGTTTGTGGACTACGAGAAAGCCTTCGACACTATCGAGACCTGGGCTGTCCTACAATCCATGCAGAGATGCCTTATTGACTATCGGTATATCCAAGTACTAAGGTGTTTGTACGAAGCCGCAACGATGACCATCCAAGTACAAGGCCAGAGCACAAGGCCAATTCAATTGCACCGCGGGGTAAGACAGGGGGATGTTATCTCCCCGAAACTGTTTACCTGTGCATTGGAGGACGTCTTCAAGACGCTCGATTGGAACGGATGCGGCATAAATATCAACGGAAAGTATATGACACACCTGCGATTTGCCGATGACATAGTCATTATGGCAGAGACTCTGCTGGATTTGGAAGAAATGCTTATCAGCCTAGGCGATTCTTCAAGACGGGTGGGTCTCGGGATGAATCTTGACAAGACCAAAATCATGTCGAATTGTCATGTATCCCCGAGACCAGTAATCGTGAATGGCGCTGTTCTTGAAGTTGTGCAGGAATACGTATATCTTGGCCAAACCATACAACTCGGCCGGTACAACTTTGAGAAGGAGGCCAACCGAAGAATACGCTTAGGCTGGGCGGCTTTTGGGAAGCTTCGTCACATTCTAGAGTCATCTGTCCCACAATCCCTTAAGACCAGGGTATTTAATCAGTGTGTTCTACCCGTAATGACATACGGAGCCGAAACGTGGACACTCACCGTAGGGCTGGTCCACAAATTCAAGGTCGCTCAGCGAGCAATGGAACGCGCGATGCTTGGAGTTTCTCTGGCGGACAGAATTCGGAATGAAGTCATTCGCCAGAAAACTAAAGTAACCGACATCGCGCGCACAATAAGCTCGTTGAAGTGGAAGTGGGCCGGTCATGTCTCCAGACGTACCGATGGTCGTTGGAGCCGAAACGTGTTAGAGTGGAGACCACGTTTAGGCAAGCGTAGTGTAGGACGCCCTGCAGCACGATGGACAGATGACCTAAGGAAGGTGGCTGGCAGTGGATGGATGCGGGCTGCCCAGGACCGGGATGGTTGGCGCTCATTAGGGGAGGCCTTTGTTCAGCAGTGGACGGCGATAGGCTGATTGTGTGTGTGTGTGTGTGTGTGTGTGTGATGAAAATACGACCTAAAACGGCTGCTCTGTCTTGCGCAAGCCACGCCTACTTCGGACGGTTTATCAATAAAAAATATTTTAAGACTATTAAATATAACATTTTAAATAATTGTATTAAGAGAGCTACCAAAATACTTTTAACGAAAATTGCTTTTCAGAATATATATTACGTAGTTTTAGAGACATGAAATAATATTTTCAGTTTATTTAACAATACGTAAGTGTTCCGAGACACAAAAATTGTAAAAACTCTGTATTGATAATAATGAATATTTCAATAAAATTTTCTAAAAAATATTTAATGTACAGATTCGGCCCAGTTAGAATTTTATCATATGTATAGATAAAGATTTATGTCATCTGCCTTAAGATATCCTTCTAAGTAAACCATTGGGGTTTGACTGAAGAGCAAACCACATAAGTGCTTCCAGATCTTGAAGCTTTGAATACTAGTTTCGAAATACCCATAAGGCCATTCATCGTATTTGTTAGAATCATCGCTGTGTTTTTTTTAAATCAGTGACTTTTAAGCGGAACTTTAAATTTTGATAGCACTCAAAGGTTGCAAGAATCAAATATTAATATTAGACCAATAGTTAATATAAGAAAAATAGGTAATATAAATATATAAAAAAAAACTTTTAAATAAATGTTAATTATATTAAAGTAGGGATAGATTTAATTATAACTGTACTAATTACGAGCTTTGATTTAACTTGCAATGTTTGTTACTTATGTTTGTATGAGTCCAATCTTGCAAGCTGAATTTGAAACACTTCCTCTTATTGTTCTCTAAGGTTTATTTTATATTAGCGACTCAACCTCGCTTCGCTCGGGTTCATCCCTAGCTTAGATATAGTAAAATGAATATACTATGTTATCCTCAAGAGATAGATATACTCGTAAGCCATTGCGGACTTTTTTATAGAATTTTTTAAGGTGTACAATACTATAATACATTATTTTGATCGATCCTGTAGGGTTCAGCCAGTGTTTGAAATGTGTTTATTTACGACATCACATTAGAAACCTCTAAAATTATCAGTGTTTCTCTACTATATTATGCATATATTATACATATAAACCTTCCTCTTGAATTACTCTATCTATTAAAAAAATCGCATCAAAATCCGTTGCTTAGACAGACAGCAGGAACCGACTTGTTTTATACTATGTAGTGATGATGCATAATTGCGGGCACATGGAACAAATAAAATTAAATAGAGCCTTGAGTAACATACTCGTATATTTTCAATGACTCGTATATTTCGTATATCGTTTTTCCTTATTTGATTACGCCGTTTATTCTCAATACTTTATAAACCTAGCTTTGCTTCGCTTAGCTTTAAAAAAAATTGGTTTAACAGCTATTGCCGGGATTTTCCAATCACACCCCAGTTGTATCATTAGTAGTTGTTATTTTGTTATTTTTCACTTTTTACGTTCTTCTTTACAGTTGAATATACTTGATTATTATAATTGTTATCATAAATAATTAATGTTTAGTTTTAAACTACTATTAACATAAGGTAAATCTGAATATATGACAACACCTCTAGGCACAACTTTTTTTGTAAATAAAAACTAATAAATAATAAAAGCCCTTATTTTATTCGTTAATTTGAGGAACATATCAATAGTTTACTATAAAAGGTTTTTTTTTTACCGTAATAAAGTTCATTTTTTTCTTGATTAATGAATATTTATCATTTTGATGTCAATCTTCTATTGGCGCGCCTTGGCAGTAAAACCGACTCGTATGCCGTGACAGCAAAAAGCATGACGCTGTCACACCATCATCCGCTTTCTACGCCACCCCTCTCGACTCCCCCGTGTGTGCGCGCGCGTATACTATACACGCTCCATTGTAAAACAGTATATATTAAAAATACTTATATAAAAATAAAATAAAATAGCTGTTTGACATGGAAGCCTTGTTCAGACAAAATTATCCTCACTGGTTGGAGTACTACGCGGCAATATACGTTGTTTTCCTAAACCAGTTCGAATAATTATTTATAATATAATGGTGAAACCCCATATAGACTACCTAATTGAACTCTGGGGCACTGCAGCACCAACTAATCGCTGCAAAATACAAAGACTGCAAAATAAATTAATAAAAGTGCTTTTTATTATGACTATTTGACTCCTCCTGAAAAACTGTACCGAGAAACTTATGAGTATAAAACAAACATATGTGTAAACTTCAATTTTAATATATAAAATTATAAATGAATTAATACATACAAATATATCCTTCACAAAGAAATCACATACACTAAAACATTCACTAAGAAATTCAAATCAAATAAGTTTAATTAAACCAAGGACTAACTACGTCAAACTTAATATAGTGTATGAAGGCGTTCAAATCTATACATATTATAAAACTAGCGACTCACCCTCGCTTCGCTCGGGTTCGTCCCTAGTTACGTTTCACTGCTAAACTGAGCTAAACGTTGATAAGTCAGCCTGTGAGTCGCGAGTAGTGAATAAAAATAGTAATTGCGAGTGTACCTTAGGTGATAGACATATAATATTGCGAACTTCCCTGTATAACTTTTTAAGACCTACAATTTTCTAGTACATTGTTTTGATTTATCTCTTAAGGTTCAGCCAGCGTTAGCCATATAAACTTCTAAGGACGACTCGATAGAACCAGTCATTGCTTTTTCCCGCGGGAACGAAAAATGTGCCTGTAGTAAAAGGTATTCTAAATGTTGACTCGAGTGATAAGCTATCACTATACAAAATTTAATTGAAATCGGTTCATTACTTTTGGCGTGAAACGCGCACATCGATTTAACTAAGTTAGTTTTGCTATAGGTATAGATAAGAATAGGTATTGCGAGTGTACCTTGAGAGATAGACATATACTGTTGTAGATATTTCTGTTGGCCTTTTCAAGATCTACATTTTTTTTGTACATTGTTTTGATGTATGTCTTTAGGTTTAGCCAGCGGAGGGTTCCTAAGGAGGACTCGATAAAACCAGTTATTGCGATTTCCCGCGGGAAACAAAGATTTTTCTAAAGTAAAAGGTATCCTAAATGTTGACCCGAGTAATAAGTTATCAGTTCACAAAATTTCGTTGAAATCGGTTCATTACTTTTTGCGTGAAACGCGTACAGACAAACAGACAAACAGACAAACAGACAAACAGACAAAAAGACAAACAGACAAACAGACAAAAAAATTAATAACTATTGTTTTGGGGTCTATATCGTATACATAATACGTTACAGTCATTGTTTTTAAAAAATATTTCATGTACAGATTTCGCTAAGTTACTGCTTTATTATAGTAATAGATAACGTACTCGTATAAGAGAACAGTAATATCATTTAATAAAAATAGTTATAGCGAGTGTACTTTAGGAGATAGACATATACCGTTGAGAACTTTTCTGTAGAACTTTTTAAGACCTACAATTTTCTAGTACATTGTTTTGATTTATCTCTTAAGGTTCAGCCAGCGTTAGCCATATAAACTTCTAAGGACGACTCGATAGAACCAGTCATTGCGTTTTCCCGCGGGAACGAAAAATGTGCCTGTAGTAAAAGGTATTCTAAATGTTGACTCGAGTGATAAGCTATCACTATACAAAATTTAATTGAAATCGGTTCATTACTTTTGGCGTGAAACGCGCACATCGATTTAACTAAGTTAGTTTTGCTATAGGTATAGATAAGAATAGGTATTGCGAGTGTACCTTGAGAGATAGACATATACTGTTGTAGATATTTCTGTTGGCCTTTTTAAGATCTACATTTTTTTTGTACATTGTTTTGATGTATGTCTTTAGGTTTAGCCAGCGGAGGGTTCCTAAGGAGGACTCGATAAAACCAGTTATTGCGATTTCCCGCGGGAAACAAAGATTTTTCTAAAGTAAAAGGTATCCTAAATGTTGACCCGAGTAATAAGTTATCAGTTCACAAAATTTCGTTGAAATCGGTTCATTACTTTTTGCGTGAAACGCGTACAGACAAACAGACAAACAGACAAAAAGACAAACAGACAAACAGACAAAAAAATTAATAACTATTGTTTTGGGGTCTATATCGTATACATAATACGTTACAGTCATTGTTTTTAAAAAATATTTCATGTACAGATTTCGCTAAGTTACTGCTTTATTATAGTATAGATTGTAGATATTTCTGTTGGCCTTTTCAAGATCTACATTTTTTTAGTACATTGTTTTGATGTATGTCTTTAGGTTTAGCCAGCGGAGGGTTCCTAAGGAGGACTCGATAAAACCAGTTATTGCGATTTCCCGCGGGAAACAAAGATTTTCCAAAAGTAAAAGTTATCCTAAATGTTGACCCGAGTAATAAGTTATCAGTTCACAAAATTTCGTTGAAATCGGTATATTACTTTTTGCGTGAAACGCGTACAGACAAACAGACAAACAGACAAACAGAAAAACAGACAAACAGACAAAAAGACAAACAGACAAACAGACAAAAAAATTAATAACTATTGTTTTGGGGTCTATATCGTATACATAATACGTTACAGTCATTGTTTTTAAAAAATATTTCATGTACAGATTTCGCTAAGTTACTGCTTTATTATAGTATAGATTGTAGATATTTCTGTTGGCCTTTTCAAGATCTACATTTTTTTAGTACATTGTTTTGATGTATGTCTTTAGGTTTAGCCAGCGGAGGGTTCCTAAGGAGGACTCGATAAAACCAGTTATTGCGATTTCCCGCGGGAAACAAAGATTTTCCAAAAGTAAAAGTTATCCTAAATGTTGACCCGAGTAATAAGTTATCAGTTCACAAAATTTCGTTGAAATCGGTATATTACTTTTTGCGTGAAACGCGTACAGACAAACAGACAAACAGACAAACAGACAAACAGACAAAAAGACAAACAGACAAACAGACAAAAAAATTAATAACTATTGTTTTGGGGTCTATATCGTATACATAATACGTTACAGTCATTGTTTTTAAAAAATATTTCATGTACAGATTTCGCTAAGTTACTGCTTTATTATAGTATAGATAACGTACTCGTATAAGAGAACAGTAATATCATTTAATAAAAATAGTTATAGCGAGTGTACTTTAGGAGATAGACATATACCGTTGAGAACTTTTCTGTAGAACTTTTTAAGACCTACAATTTTCTAGTACATTGTTTTGATTTATCTCTTAAGGTTCAGCCAGCGTTAGCCATATAAACTTCTAAGGACGACTCGATAGAACCAGTCATTGCGTTTTCCCGCGGGAACGAAAAATGTGCCTGTAGTAAAAGGTATTCTAAATGTTGACTCGAGTGATAAGCTATCACTATACAAAATTTAATTGAAATCGGTTCATTACTTTTGGCGTGAAACGCGCACATCGATTTAACTAAGTTAGTTTTGCTATAGGTATAGATAAGAATAGGTATTGCGAGTGTACCTTGAGAGATAGACATATACTGTTGTAGATATTTCTGTTGGCCTTTTCAAGATCTACATTTTTTTAGTACATTGTTTTGATGTATGTCTTTAGGTTTAGCCAGCGGAGGGTTCCTAAGGAGGACTCGATAAAACCAGTTATTGCGATTTCCCGCGGGAAACAAAGATTTTCCAAAAGTAAAAGTTATCCTAAATGTTGACCCGAGTAATAAGTTATCAGTTCACAAAATTTCGTTGAAATCGGTTCATTACTTTTTGCGTGAAACGCGTACAGACAAACAGACAAACAGACAAACAGACAAACAGACAAACAGACAAAAAGACAAACAGACAAACAGACAAAAAAATTAATAACTATTGTTTTGGGGTCTATATCGTATACATAATACGTTACAGTCATTGTTTTTAAAAAATATTTCATGTACAGATTTCGCTAAGTTACTGCTTTATTATAGTAATAGATAACGTACTCGTATAAGAGAACAGTAATATCATTTAATAAAAATAGTTATAGCGAGTGTACTTTAGGAGATAGACATATACCGTTGAGAACTTTTCTGTAGAACTTTTTAAGACCTACAATTTTCTAGTACATTGTTTTGATTTATCTCTTAAGGTTCAGCCAGCGTTAGCCATATAAACTTCTAAGGACGACTCGATAGAACCAGTCATTGCGTTTTCCCGCGGGAACGAAAAATGTGCCTGTAGTAAAAGGTATTCTAAATGTTGACTCGAGTGATAAGCTATCACTATACAAAATTTAATTGAAATCGGTTCATTACTTTTGGCGTGAAACGCGCACATCGATTTAACTAAGTTAGTTTTGCTATAGGTATAGATAAGAATAGGTATTGCGAGTGTACCTTGAGAGATAGACATATACTGTTGTAGATATTTCTGTTGGCCTCTTCAAGATCTACATTTTTTTAGTACATTGTTTTGATGTATGTCTTTAGGTTTAGCCAGCGGAGGGTTCCTAAGGAGGACTCGATAAAACCAGTTATTGCGATTTCCCGCAGGAAACAAAGATTTTTCTAAAGTAAAAGGTATCCTAAATGTTGACCCGAGTAATAAGTTATCAGTTCACAAAATTTCGTTGAAATCGGTTCATTACTTTTTGCGTGAAACGCGTACAGACAAACAGACAAACAGACAAGCAGACAAACAGACAAACAGACAAAAAGACAAACAGACAAACAGACAAAAAAATTAATAACTATTGTTTTGGGGTCTATATCGTATACATAATACGTTACAGTCATTGTTTTTAAAAAATATTTCATGTACAGATTTCGCTAAGTTACTGCTTTATTATAGTAATAGATAACGTACTCGTATAAGAGAACAGTAATATCATTTAATAAAAATAGTTATAGCGAGTGTACTTTAGGAGATAGACATATACCGTTGAGAACTTTTCTGTAGAACTTTTTAAGACCTACAATTTTCTAGTACATTGTTTTGATTTATCTCTTAAGGTTCAGCCAGCGTTAGCCATATAAACTTCTAAGGACGACTCGATAGAACCAGTCATTGCGTTTTCCCGCGGGAACGAAAAATGTGCCTGTAGTAAAAGGTATTCTAAATGTTGACTCGAGTGATAAGCTATCACTATACAAAATTTAATTGAAATCGGTTCATTACTTTTGGCGTGAAACGCGCACATCGATTTAACTAAGTTAGTTTTGCTATAGGTATAGATAAGAATAGGTATTGCGAGTGTACCTTGAGAGATAGACATATACTGTTGTAGATATTTCTGTTGGCCTTTTCAAGATCTACATTTTTTTTGTACATTGTTTTGATGTATGTCTTTAGGTTTAGCCAGCGGAGGGTTCCTAAGGAGGACTCGATAAAACCAGTTATTGCGATTTCCCGCGGGAAACAAAGATTTTTCTAAAGTAAAAGGTATCCTAAATGTTGACCCGAGTAATAAGTTATCAGTTCACAAAATTTCGTTGAAATCGGTTCATTACTTTTTGCGTGAAACGCGTACAGACAAACAGACAAACAGACAAAAAGACAAACAGACAAACAGACAAAAAAATTAATAACTATTGTTTTGGGGTCTATATCGTATACATAATACGTTACAGTCATTGTTTTTAAAAAATATTTCATGTACAGATTTCGCTAAGTTACTGCTTTATTATAGTATAGATTGTAGATATTTCTGTTGGCCTTTTCAAGATCTACATTTTTTTAGTACATTGTTTTGATGTATGTCTTTAGGTTTAGCCAGCGGAGGGTTCCTAAGGAGGACTCGATAAAACCAGTTATTGCGATTTCCCGCGGGAAACAAAGATTTTCCAAAAGTAAAAGTTATCCTAAATGTTGACCCGAGTAATAAGTTATCAGTTCACAAAATTTCGTTGAAATCGGTATATTACTTTTTGCGTGAAACGCGTACAGACAAACAGACAAACAGACAAACAGAAAAACAGACAAACAGACAAAAAGACAAACAGACAAACAGACAAAAAAATTAATAACTATTGTTTTGGGGTCTATATCGTATACATAATACGTTACAGTCATTGTTTTTAAAAAATATTTCATGTACAGATTTCGCTAAGTTACTGCTTTATTATAGTATAGATTGTAGATATTTCTGTTGGCCTTTTCAAGATCTACATTTTTTTAGTACATTGTTTTGATGTATGTCTTTAGGTTTAGCCAGCGGAGGGTTCCTAAGGAGGACTCGATAAAACCAGTTATTGCGATTTCCCGCGGGAAACAAAGATTTTCCAAAAGTAAAAGTTATCCTAAATGTTGACCCGAGTAATAAGTTATCAGTTCACAAAATTTCGTTGAAATCGGTATATTACTTTTTGCGTGAAACGCGTACAGACAAACAGACAAACAGACAAACAGACAAACAGACAAAAAGACAAACAGACAAACAGACAAAAAAATTAATAACTATTGTTTTGGGGTCTATATCGTATACATAATACGTTACAGTCATTGTTTTTAAAAAATATTTCATGTACAGATTTCGCTAAGTTACTGCTTTATTATAGTATAGATAACGTACTCGTATAAGAGAACAGTAATATCATTTAATAAAAATAGTTATAGCGAGTGTACTTTAGGAGATAGACATATACCGTTGAGAACTTTTCTGTAGAACTTTTTAAGACCTACAATTTTCTAGTACATTGTTTTGATTTATCTCTTAAGGTTCAGCCAGCGTTAGCCATATAAACTTCTAAGGACGACTCGATAGAACCAGTCATTGCGTTTTCCCGCGGGAACGAAAAATGTGCCTGTAGTAAAAGGTATTCTAAATGTTGACTCGAGTGATAAGCTATCACTATACAAAATTTAATTGAAATCGGTTCATTACTTTTGGCGTGAAACGCGCACATCGATTTAACTAAGTTAGTTTTGCTATAGGTATAGATAAGAATAGGTATTGCGAGTGTACCTTGAGAGATAGACATATACTGTTGTAGATATTTCTGTTGGCCTTTTCAAGATCTACATTTTTTTAGTACATTGTTTTGATGTATGTCTTTAGGTTTAGCCAGCGGAGGGTTCCTAAGGAGGACTCGATAAAACCAGTTATTGCGATTTCCCGCGGGAAACAAAGATTTTCCAAAAGTAAAAGTTATCCTAAATGTTGACCCGAGTAATAAGTTATCAGTTCACAAAATTTCGTTGAAATCGGTTCATTACTTTTTGCGTGAAACGCGTACAGACAAACAGACAAACAGACAAACAGACAAACAGACAAACAGACAAAAAGACAAACAGACAAACAGACAAAAAAATTAATAACTATTGTTTTGGGGTCTATATCGTATACATAATACGTTACAGTCATTGTTTTTAAAAAATATTTCATGTACAGATTTCGCTAAGTTACTGCTTTATTATAGTAATAGATAACGTACTCGTATAAGAGAACAGTAATATCATTTAATAAAAATAGTTATAGCGAGTGTACTTTAGGAGATAGACATATACCGTTGAGAACTTTTCTGTAGAACTTTTTAAGACCTACAATTTTCTAGTACATTGTTTTGATTTATCTCTTAAGGTTCAGCCAGCGTTAGCCATATAAACTTCTAAGGACGACTCGATAGAACCAGTCATTGCGTTTTCCCGCGGGAACGAAAAATGTGCCTGTAGTAAAAGGTATTCTAAATGTTGACTCGAGTGATAAGCTATCACTATACAAAATTTAATTGAAATCGGTTCATTACTTTTGGCGTGAAACGCGCACATCGATTTAACTAAGTTAGTTTTGCTATAGGTATAGATAAGAATAGGTATTGCGAGTGTACCTTGAGAGATAGACATATACTGTTGTAGATATTTCTGTTGGCCTTTTCAAGATCTACATTTTTTTTGTACATTGTTTTGATGTATGTCTTTAGGTTTAGCCAGCGGAGGGTTCCTAAGGAGGACTCGATAAAACCAGTTATTGCGATTTCCCGCGGGAAACAAAGATTTTTCTAAAGTAAAAGGTATCCTAAATGTTGACCCGAGTAATAAGTTATCAGTTCACAAAATTTCGTTAAAATCGGTTCATTACTTTTTGCGTGAAACGCGTACAGACAAACAGACAAACAGACAAATAGACAAACAGACAAACAGACAAAAAGACAAACAGACAAACAGACAAAAAAATTAATAACTATTGTTTTGGGGTCTATATCGTATACATAATACGTTACAGTCATTGTTTTTAAAAAATATTTCATGTACAGATTTCGCTAAGTTACTGCTTTATTATAGTAATAGATAACGTACTCGTATAAGAGAACAGTAATATCATTTAATAAAAATAGTTATAGCGAGTGTACTTTAGGAGATAGACATATACCGTTGAGAACTTTTCTGTAGAACTTTTTAAGACCTACAATTTTCTAGTACATTGTTTTGATTTATCTCTTAAGGTTCAGCCAGCGTTAGCCATATAAACTTCTAAGGACGACTCGATAGAACCAGTCATTGCGTTTTCCCGCGGGAACGAAAAATGTGCCTGTAGTAAAAGGTATTCTAAATGTTGACTCGAGTGATAAGCTATCACTATACAAAATTTAATTGAAATCGGTTCATTACTTTTGGCGTGAAACGCGCACATCGATTTAACTAAGTTAGTTTTGCTATAGGTATAGATAAGAATAGGTATTGCGAGTGTACCTTGAGAGATAGACATATACTGTTGTAGATATTTCTGTTGGCCTTTTCAAGATCTACATTTTTTTAGTACATTGTTTTGATGTATGTCTTTAGGTTTAGCCAGCGGAGGGTTCCTAAGGAGGACTCGATAAAACCAGTTATTGCGATTTCCCGCGGGAAACAAAGATTTTCCAAAAGTAAAAGTTATCCTAAATGTTGACCCGAGTAATAAGTTATCAGTTCACAAAATTTCGTTGAAATCGGTTCATTACTTTTTGCGTGAAACGCGTACAGACAAACAGACAAACAGACAAAAAGACAAACAGACAAACAGACAAAAAGACAAACAGACAAACAGACAAAAAAATTAATAACTATTGTTTTGGGGTCTATATCGTATACATAATACGTTACAGTCATTGTTTTTAAAAAATATTTCATGTACAGATTTCGCTAAGTTACTGCTTTATTATAGTAATAGATAACGTACTCGTATAAGAGAACAGTAATATCATTTAATAAAAATAGTTATAGCGAGTGTACTTTAGGAGATAGACATATACCGTTGAGAACTTTTCTGTAGAACTTTTTAAGACCTACAATTTTCTAGTACATTGTTTTGATTTATCTCTTAAGGTTCAGCCAGCGTTAGCCATATAAACTTCTAAGGACGACTCGATAGAACCAGTCATTGCGTTTTCCCGCGGGAACGAAAAATGTGCCTGTAGTAAAAGGTATTCTAAATGTTGACTCGAGTGATAAGCTATCACTATACAAAATTTAATTGAAATCGGTTCATTACTTTTGGCGTGAAACGCGCACATCGATTTAACTAAGTTAGTTTTGCTATAGGTATAGATAAGAATAGGTATTGCGAGTGTACCTTGAGAGATAGACATATACTGTTGTAGATATTTCTGTTGGCCTTTTCAAGATCTACATTTTTTTTGTACATTGTTTTGATGTATGTCTTTAGGTTTAGCCAGCGGAGGGTTCCTAAGGAGGACTCGATAAAACCAGTTATTGCGATTTCCCGCGGGAAACAAAGATTTTTCTAAAGTAAAAGGTATCCTAAATGTTGACCCGAGTAATAAGTTATCAGTTCACAAAATTTCGTTAAAATCGGTTCATTACTTTTTGCGTGAAACGCGTACAGACAAACAGACAAACAGACAAACAGACAAACAGACAAAAAGACAAACAGACAAACAGACAAAAAAATTAATAACTATTGTTTTGGGGTCTATATCGTATACATAATACGTTACAGTCATTGTTTTTAAAAAATATTTCATGTACAGATTTCGCTAAGTTACTGCTTTATTATAGTAATAGATAACGTACTCGTATAAGAGAACAGTAATATCATTTAATAAAAATAGTTATAGCGAGTGTACTTTAGGAGATAGACATATACCGTTGAGAACTTTTCTGTAGAACTTTTTAAGACCTACAATTTTCTAGTACATTGTTTTGATTTATCTCTTAAGGTTCAGCCAGCGTTAGCCATATAAACTTCTAAGGACGACTCGATAGAACCAGTCATTGCGTTTTCCCGCGGGAACGAAAAATGTGCCTGTAGTAAAAGGTATTCTAAATGTTGACTTGAGTGATAAGCTATCACTATACAAAATTTAATTGAAATCGGTTCATTACTTTTGGCGTGAAACGCGCACATCGATTTAACTAAGTTAGTTTTGCTATAGGTATAGATAAGAATAGGTATTGCGAGTGTACCTTGAGAGATAGACATATACTGTTGTAGATATTTCTGTTGGCCTTTTCAAGATCTACATTTTTTTAGTACATTGTTTTGATGTATGTCTTTAGGTTTAGCCAGCGGAGGGTTCCTAAGGAGGACTCGATAAAACCAGTTATTGCGATTTCCCGCGGGAAACAAAGATTTTTCTAAAGTAAAAGGTATCCTAAATGTTGACCCGAGTAATAAGTTATCAGTTCACAAAATTTCGTTGAAATCGGTTCATTACTTTTTGCGTGAAACGCGTACAGACAAACAGACAAACAGACAAACAGACAAACAGACAAACAGACAAAAAGACAAACAGACAAACAGACAAAAAAATTAATAACTATTGTTTTGGGGTCTATATCGTATACATAATACGTTACAGTCATTGTTTTTAAAAAATATTTCATGTACAGATTTCGCTAAGTTACTGCTTTATTATAGTAATAGATTCTAACTAAGTCGAATCTGTACATTAAATATTTTTTGGAAAATCTTATTGAAATAGACATTATTATCGATACAGAGGCCGAATCTATAGTTTTTAGAATTTTTGTCTGTCTGTTTGTCTGTCTGTCTGTCTGTCTGTCTGTCTGTCTGTCTGTCTGTCTGTTACCGCATCACAGAAAAACCACTGGAGGGATTTTGATAAAATTTGGTATGATGATAGCTGGTTATCCGGGTCAACATATAGGATACTTTTTACCGCGGGAAAATATCTAATTTCTGAGAAAAAACACAAAAACTGGTTGGAATAAAACCACGATGATACTATTTATAAATAGTTTAGCAAGGTAATTTACTAAATATGGTAAAAACTATTAGAAATAGCTTATTTTGAAAATCAAATTATCAATAGCGCTATTTTATTCATTAAAATAGTTATTTTAATTAATATTTATTTATGTGTATTTAGATACTCGACAATAGGTGTCACCATGTGTTTTTAAAATACGTAGTTTTAATTCCAAAAAAATGAATGTATGAATGTATGTAGAATTAACTACTACTAAATTACCCGCGGCCCCGCCCGTGTTGAAATTATCAATAAAGCAAACTTTTGATTTTATAAATGAGTAACTATAGACATAATAAAATTGTAACTAAGCCGAATCCGTACATTCAATATTTTTCGGAAAATCTTATTGAAATAATCATTATTAGCGATATAGAGGCCGAATCTACGGTTTTTAGAATTTTTGTCTGTGTGTCTGTATGTAACTGCATCACAGCAAAACCAATGGAGGGATTTAGATGAAATTTGGTATGGTGATAGCAGGTTCTCCGGGTCAATGCATAGGATACTTATTACCGCAGGAAAATATCTCATTTCTGAGAAAAAACACAAAAACTGGTTAAAATAAAAGCAAGATGATACTATTAACATTTTAGCAAGGTAACTTAATATGTTAAAACTAGTAAAAAAATCTTATCTTAAAAGAAATATCAATAG
The DNA here is from genome assembly GCA_905404265.1 of Fabriciana adippe. Classification (NCBI taxonomy): domain Eukaryota; kingdom Metazoa; phylum Arthropoda; class Insecta; order Lepidoptera; family Nymphalidae; genus Fabriciana; species Fabriciana adippe. Next base: position 5,384,386 of record FR989993.1, read on the forward strand.
CGCTATTTTATTCATTAAAATTGTTATTTTGATGAAAATTTATTTATGTGTTATTTAGATATTTGGCAATAGATGTCGCCATGTGTTTTTAAATTTTAAAATACGTAGTTTTAATCCAAAAAAAAAATGTACAGATATGACCTTTCTATGACTTTATTAGAATTACTAGGTACTAAATTAACCGCGGCCCCGCCAGTATTCAAATTATCAATAAAACAAACTTTTTGGCTTTACAATTTAGTAACATATAAGTAATATTTTGTTGGTCGAAACAATTTTCAAATGAAAATATTTGTAAATTTTTATTGTTTAGTGAATAATGTTAATATACTTTTTTTTATCTTTTATTGTAAAATTAGGCAAATGCAAATCCAACTCGCGCATTATAGGTTTCGTATAGCAAAATTCTGTGTTGTTTTCCGTACTTACGTGTTTTGTTAGGTTAACACTAAAATAAATACGAATACCTAATATTTACGTTTCCGCAACATCGACTCATTTTATCAACCGTAAAAATAAGTGGAAAATAAGTTAATGGCTGTTAAACTGACAAAGCGGATAACTAGAAATGTTCCATATCTCAAAAACTTTGCAAAAGTATTTTAGGAACTGTTATACATAGACTTTTTCAGTTTTTTTTTTGACGTCATTTCTTGGAAGGTAGAGGCTTAAAGGACATAATAAAATTCTTACGACTTTAATCATATTAGCCGAGCCATATGAAATAATAAAAAGCATTTGCTTAGAATTATTTACTTATTACACTTTCTTTTGAAAATCGATTTGGAAAATATTATTAACTAGCGCTAACCAATCCCTGTTTCGCGACAAATTAACATTAAGAAAAGTTATCATTATGTAATTTAAATAATCAGCTAAATATTAAATTAATCAATAGCTATCTATTAGTAAAAAATAATTCAAATTAATTCCGTAGTTTGAAAGTTTATCGCCCAAAACTAAACAAACAAATAAAACAGAAGTATAGACATACATAAATGTTATTGCTAAAACAAAAAGTGCAATATTACTAAATCAACTATGAGATTAACGGAGGAACCTTTGTGGCATTGTCAATCACAGCCATTATTTACCAATCATGCGGTGCACATTGAAAGAGGTATAGGTATGTAAGAGTATACCTACTAATGTGTAAAGCCTAAGAATTTGGTTTTTCATAATCTGAACGCGGGCGGAGCCGCGGGAAATGCTAGTCTTAAATAAAATATTTTACAACTAAACAAAATATATCTACGTATAATGTAAATAACAGAATACATACATATATATATACGTATTCAATTTCAAAAAAAATGTAATAATAATAGTATGAAAAAAAAATTATCTAAATATAATATAAACTGAATATATACTCGTATAATAAAATAGCTAATATTTTATAATTACACTCATTTTTATTACTAAGTTCTATCCATATCTCTTCTAGTAACAAGCTCTCTATATCCTTGTGTTTACCAAATACCAATTAAGTACGTAAACATATAGTTGTAACACCGTTCTACCCACAACATTATGTAAAAAATGATATTATTTGACTAAATGTATAAATTTTGTATTAATCTTATTAACTAATGAACTCATATTTGATGTTTGTGTACATACCATATTTTTTATTTTGTATAAAGTTGTTCACAATGTAAATAATATTCAACTACCTACTTATTTGTTTCTTTTTTTTCTCATTAAGTGAATGTTATTCTTTTAAGAAAAAATAAAGCATCTTGAAACCGAAATATTCGGAGTACAAATTAATTCGGTCCGTTTTTTTGGTGTAAAAAGTGCATTTATTTCTAAACAATATAAATAAATAGATTAATTGAAGTATTGTCTATGGCTGGCTACTACATTTCTCCACCTCTCAGGCAATTTTTGAATTCCATCTCGAAAAAATGTCTCGTCTTTTGAGGCGATAAACGTTTGGAGCCAATTTTCGATTTCTTCGACAGAAGTGAACCGGTGACCTGCCAAATCGTGCTGCATCCATCGGAAGTAACACAACACAACCAGTAACCGGAAGGAGCAATATCTGGCGAATACGGCGGGTGCGGTAAAATATTCAATTTGAGCGTATCTAAATAATTTTTCACGACTTTTGCTACATGAGGCCCAGCGTTATCATGCAAAAGAAAAATTTTGTCGTACCTTTTCTCGTATTATGGCCTTTTTTGTCATAATTTCCGGCTCAAATAAATCAATTACAGTCTATACCGATCACCCGTAATGGAATCGCCAAGTTTTGGCAACTCATTATATACAACATCTCTTTGGTCCCACCAGATGCACCACATGACCTGCGAACCATGATTATTCGGCTTTGGTGTTGATGTTGAGGTCGATGGCGACAATTTACCGGGCTTAGGGTAGTATTTTTTCTTCTTGAGATTATCATAGAATAACCACTTCTCATCCCCAGTCACAATCCGCTGCAAAACCTAATTCTTTTTTGCCTTAGAAGCAGCTGCTCGCAAGTGAAAAATTACCTTTCAACGTCTCTGGGTTTCAGTTCATAAAGCACCCAATTGCCCTACCAGTGAATCATTCTCATGGGTTTTAATCGTACTCAAACTACTTGTTGTATCACTCCCAATGATTCTGCAAGCTCTTTTTGCGTTTGACTCGGATATTCATCGAGTAATAACTCCAATTCTTTGTCTTCGAATTTTTTTGGCTGTCTAAGGCGAAGCTTGTCTTCAATACTAAAATCACCATCCTTGTAACGTTGAAACCATTCCCAATATAATTTAACAGTTGGAGCATTCTCACCGTAAACTGTCACAAGCATTCTATGCGCTTCAGCTGCATTTTTCTTCCAATTAAAACAGAAAAGTAAAACTTCCCGCAAATGCTGCTTAGCTACCACAAATTTTGACATTTTCAACACAATAAAAAATAGGTGTTTTGTATAAAATTTAAAGCAATATTAACTTTATATTATTCACAGATGTATAATCTCTCTGAAATCACCACAATCAGCTGTCACTATGAAACATTCATAACAGCCAGAGCGATCTTTTAAAAACGGACCGAATTAATTTGTACTCATATATATTAAGATAAATAAACTGATTTTATTAACGAAAATCAATGTTTTATTTTACTCCATAATTCTTTATAGGCTTTTATTAATTATGACTCCTAATACTAACATACGAGTAGATGTTTCACATCTGCCAAACGTCTCGCTACGGCCAAGTCTTTTTTTTAAGTTTATGTAATCATACATAAGAATATATACTATAGGTACTAATTTCGAAAACTACACGTGTCGTTTTTTTGTATGATATTGATATAAATTATATTTATATTACTTTACGCTATATGTATATATGCTGTCCCTCTACTTAAAAATCTTAATTAAAAAAAATCACAAATTTTGTATATATTACCATGAACATTTTTTTTTCATACATTTTCTAAACTTTCATTAAGAGTGATAAATGATGCAAAATATCACTAAAGAAAGTGAGTTATAAATCCATACTTAATAAAGTAGAAGAGTACTTTATAGCTTGCGCTAATAGATTTTGAATTAAAGGATTTATTATTAAAGATTTTTTTTATTTCAGATCCAGACCAGCAAAGCTTTACTGATATAGTATTTACGGTTCTTAAAGAGCATAACCCTTTGTTCGTGGAAAAAATTGATGGCAACTTATCCATACTAAAATATACATTATACAACTCTACGATTGATACCTATAAAAATTGTAAAGTAAAGAATTTTAAGTAAGTGTAATAAAATAGAACGAAAATCGCAACAAATTGAATTGGTACCATTTTCACAAATTGCGTTTGAACTATATGTACGTGTGTTATTTTTTTAAATAGGAAACCAACGTCATATAAAAAGTACAAGAATCTTAATCTAGCTCGTATCTAGCCGTTTAAAATGAGTTCTTAAAACAATGTATATTCCATTCAAAATCTGACTCAAATCTAATGTTTCAATGACGCTACTAATATTAGCTTGCAATTTAAGCTAAATACTAATTTATTGTAATATATATTAAAAACATAAAACTACTAAAATTATACATGCAAAAATAATTTATTATTCTTTCTTGGTATAACATGGCAACAGTTCTACTTATTTTTGTGTCCTATTGAGAAATTATGCGTTCATAAGTTGCATGAATAAAAAGCTAGTACGAATAAGAAAAAAATCATAAAGTTAAAAATTATTTTAATAAAATTAGATGTTTATAAAGAGTTTTGCTTTTTAAGATAAATATAAGTTCTAAATCCTGGGAAAACATCCTATAATAGATAGTAGTACTCGTTGTACATGCATTATTGTAGTTTCCAATACATCACAGATTATCCTTGAGATATCTTATTGTTAATCTGGGGGCAAGGCAGTGACCCTGCCAAATCGAGCAAAAAAATAAAATGACTTAACCATCAGACGGAAACATATTCAGATAAGATAATAATCTACTATTTTAAATGGCCCTAATCAAACATGGCGGTAGAGAGTCAAATTTATGCATAATTATTGCGCTCAGAACGCTAATATTAGGTAAATTTTGTTATTTGTGAATTCTATTGTCGTGTGCGATGGCCATATCATTCTATTTATTAAAGAAATAAAGATGTCTAATATTGATACGGTCATTATAAAATGTTGTTATTATGCTACAAATTAGGTAATAATTTATGACAAAGTTGTTGGATAGATACTTCCATGAATAAATTAACCGACTTGGTTTTACATTAGATCTCACAATTTTTTGCGCTAGAAGAACAATGCTGCGAGACTTGCATTTTTTACATGTTATGTTTTTGATGGAATCTTTCATATTTCAGAGCTAATAAGGATGAAACAGCTGCACAATTCGAACTACATTGTTCTTCAATATCGTTGGTGGGTGACTATGATATCAATGGGCGTCTTATAGTTCTAAATATAGAAGGACATGGTGGTTACAGCATTAATTCAGGTAAATGATGTTTATATATGCTTATAATAAAATCATAGACTTTTTATATCTGATAGATAAATGATTCTCACAAAAAAACTAACTGTTAAAGAATAGAAAAAACAATTACCGAATTTTTTGTCTATATATATTATGTCGTTTCCTTTGGTGATTGAAAGCGCTGGATGTCCACCCACCGTCTCATTTTTAATCCTACTTCTTTTTCCTTTCTTTATCCGTAACACCCTCAGGTAACTAACATATGTATCTATTATATGATATCCATAAAAATACCTATTAAAGAAATAGTAAAAAAAATTTTACTTTACTTTTTCTTTATCTTGACCTTATTTCACCTTTTTGAAAAGAAATCCACAGCGGAACCCGACACCGCAGTGCAATGGGGCGTTCCAAGATCGCTTGCACACACACCATTAGATGAAATTCGGTGTGAAGAGAGTTTAGTTTTTATCCCGAAAAACATCCCTTAAGGGGGTGAAAGGGGGATGAAAATTTGTATGGGGAATCAATTATTTCTCATCATATATAATCTATCTATTCCAAATTAACCGTTAAAATGTACCTAGGGACGACCCCAAGCGAGCCGAGGATGAGTCGCTAGTCATACTTAATAAAAATAAATAGATATTAAAATTAATGTTCGTTATACTGTAATATCGATCTCTTGTATTTATTCAAGTCTTATCTGATGGTAAGATAAAGAATATCTTGTCTTTATGGCTTAAATGGAAGAACATTCTTCAATAGTTTACGCCTAGAAAATAAAAAATAATCATTCATCTGCAAGTCAAGGACCTTTTTGGCATTGATATATAGCAATTTCTTAAATAATATCTTAAAAAGATAAACTTTTATACTCCTTCCAATACATTACCATATGTAAAATATTACAATAGTTGAAGCATTTTAGTTAGTGGGCCGTAACTTTGTTGGAAGCCGTAACATTGATAGATTTATTTATTTTCAGGAAAATATAAAATAACCATTGATGTCGAACTGAAGAAAGTACAAGGAAAGGATGGGAAAACTCATTTAGCAATCTAAAACTTTAAAATAAAATGTGAGGGTTTTTCACCAAACAATTATGAATTTAAAAATTTATTCAACGGTCAGAAAGAATTATGTAAGTATTATTTTTATAATATGAACAAAAATAAGCGACAAACTTAAAAATTATAATTAGGTTCTCTCTCTCTCTCCATCGAATTGAGTCCATCATCTTTTTATTTTAGCTTTTAACATTATAACGCAAAACTATAGTCATAGTTTTTCACACCTTTTTTCGATGATTTTTTTATTTTTGCTAATACCATGAAAATTTAGGGATATGATCATTTTTTATGTTATTTAAATAAAAGCCTTTTTTTATTATGCACAAGATTAAATCGATTTACAAATTAGTGAATATTTGTATAGTCAACATGTATGTATGGACACCACAAATATACACTATGTTATGTGGATAATACATAAAGTTATGTGGACGAACCTAAACCGAACCGAACGAAAATGAAATTAATCGTTACACGTTACGTCGTCATGTTCTCTATAAATGCAAAATAGTGTGAATGAAAATGAATGTTATTGGAATCTAAGAGGGCAGTATAATTTAAAGTTTATCTTTAAATATTACTAAAAAGCTAAATAAGTCGTTTTTTACCCGATGTAAAAAAAGGATAGTTTCAATTCGACACGTACATTTTTTTTTTTATGTTTTACTACGAAGTTAACGAACTTATGTTCTACTACGAAAATAGGGGTGATTGATTTTTCACCTACTGAATTTATAATATACTTTCTTCTTATTTTGTTACTATATGCTATGTCTACACTAAAAATAGAAAAATAAAAACAAAAAACAAACGACATTTTACTATAGATATCTGAAAAAAAAAAAAATGAAAAATGATTTATTAATAAAAGAGTTTTTCAAATACATTAAGTCCGTTGTTGGGACACCCTTTTAAGTAAATATATACCTGTGCCAGGATGTCCCGCTCTTCCGTAGAAAATTTCTTAAAGATTTTACAACTCAATAGTTTTATAATATTATCCAAAACTTATAAATAATAAACAAAAATAGTTAGTGTGTGTGTGTGTATGTGTGCGCGCGTGTGTGTGTGCGGGTGTGTGTGTGTGTGTGTGTGTGTGTGTGTGTGTGTGTACATAATGTATTAGAGTGGATGCTTAGGTAATTTCATCAAATAAAGCCTCTATTTCTTCATAACTTAGTTTTGTAAGCCAGTCAGTTAGGACCTTTTTTAATTTGTAACTATTTAACGAATATATATTTATCAAACTATTCACCTTTTTGTATACGTAAGCTGATTTCTTAGCAAATTGATGACTGGCAAATTTAGTTTTTACAATACCTGTTTCTACTCTAATGTTAACTCTTCTTTTTGTCTTCGTGTTTATATCTATAATTACTGTTTTATGCCTCTGTAGTATTAGTTTTAATATGTATACCTTTCTCACACTTAATAAGTTGTTTATGGAGTATAGCTCTTTTGTAGGGAAATGATAAGGTTTAGAGAACATAACTTTTAGTAAGGCCCGTTGACTACGCTCCAACTCAAGGAATTTAATTTTTGATGCTCCTCCCCATACTGGGATGCAGTATGATAAAATTGATTCAGCAAGAGCTGTATAAACTTGGGTTAAAACTTTATTTGTTGCAACATATCTTAAGGTTTTGAAAATCCAAATAAGTTTTCTAATTCTGCTTGATAGTAGTTCCAAATGTGAGTGCCAAGATAATCTTTGATCAATAACTATGCCTAAATATTTGGTTGAACCTATTTTATCAATGGTGGGACACGTACAATTTGTACTCTGGTCGTTACAGTGGTGTATTTGCAGATTTGATGTTGTAGGCTGGGTTTTTTTATTTATTGAGAAACATATATAATTTGACTTATTTGTGTTTAGTGTCAGAACGTTAGATTTAAGCCAACTAGATATTTTTCTTAAGCCTATTTCTGCAGTACTATGAACTTCTTTCCAAGTTTTGCCATGAAAAACTATAGCAGTGTCATCTGCATATGAATAAATATGCCCATTGTCTATTTTGAGGTCACATAGCTCATTTATATATATTAAAAACAAGGTAGGTCCTAAGACACTACCTTGTGGTACACCGAAGGTCACTTTGAGAACAATCAATCTAACAGATAACAATCTAATTAGATATTTTCGAAGTCGGTGCCAGCCGATACAAATCAAAGCACACCGAAGTCGAAAATATCTATTTAGCTCATTGGCGATTTAAAAATAGAACTTCTTTCTTTCAAGAAGAACTTCTACATACAAGTTATGTTATATTTGGCTAATCCCTTATATCTTCTTTATGCTATACGCAAGTTATTGTTTTTATATTGTAAGGTCAACATGTCTCACTCTTCTTAAAACTTGCTTTACTGGTAAAAACTAGCCAAGTCAATCTTGAACTTAAATTTATCCTAAGCTATCTACTCTGTGTAAATAACTTGACTGTTCAAATTTAAAAACTACCGCGTATCTTGATAATATGAAACGAGTAATTCTTGTATATATATAAATTTATTTCTTATATCTCGGAAACAGCATTAACGATTTCGATAACGATTGAAATTTTGTATTTAGGTAAAGTATTGCTTTATTTACCTATATATGTGTATTTTCTGATAAAATACAATTTTTATATCCGCATATAATTCGCAGTGCATGGGAAAATCATATGTACATACATAGTTTTTGTTGCACTGGTTGTGTTTTGATTAGTGTGCTAAAAAATGTTATGTATGTTTAAATAAATAACATGTATATATATATATATATATATATATATATATATATATATATATATATATATATACTGCAAAAAGCCCGGTCGCCCAGGTCCTATAAAAATAAACTAAGCAAATGCAGTGCAGCAATCAAAAACTAATTATTTATATGTACTAATATTTTACAGCGGATGCCATGGATAAATTTGTTAGTGAAAACTGGAAAGAAGTTGACTCATTTTTGGAAGAACCAACGTGGACTGCTATAATAAAGAAAATCATACTCCATATAAATGATTATCTTAAGGACGTGCCCTTAGAAAATATTGTTCTAAATTAATTTGCTGTAGAATTTTCTTTTGTGAGCGTAATATAGAATACATAATAATTATAATAAATATAAAATATATGTATTTAATTTTGTGTATATACAAATATACTCTTATAATAATTTTACTTAGTAATTACGGTACAAATCATGTCCGTGTGGAATTGTAGCAACAATGCTACCTGCATTGCACCGCTGTCTTTTTCGAATAATATGAATATTTCAGCGCTCAATTTTTCATTTTAAATCTTACAAGTCATATTTTCATTAATATTTAAAACTATCAGTCTCAAATTATTAGAGCAAGTATGGTTAAGGATTGTGTATTATAAAAATATCTATGTAATAAATAAATTACTATTTTCGGCTTTTTACTTATATTTTTCATTTTTTTTGCCACCAGTTACGAGTATATTCATAACTAGTGACTTATCCTCGCTTCGCTCGGGTGCGGCTCTATGTACGTTCTAAACAGATTTTTTTATTTATTTACTAAATAGTTCATACAAGTAACAAAAGAATTGAAATTTAAGGTACAATCATAAACTCATTCGAGTTTTGCCGTTTTAACAATATTAGCCGTTTATTCTGTTACAATTTTAAAATGTTATCTTAATGTAATAAGTAATTATTATGTAAATTAAATAATATGCGGGTATTTTTTTTATGGAGACAAAAGAATTTTGTTGACGGAGTTCGAGTAGCTTATTGCGCTCATTAATTAATTACACTTGTATTTTTTGCAATATAGAGTGATTCGCATTTGTATATCACTTTTTTTTATTTTTATAAATGTATGCTACAATATAGTTAGATTCGTTAATAAACAGAAAAATACTAAAAATTTATTAATAATAATCAACCATATTGTATACTTACCCGTTCATGATAGTATTGTTTTGATTTAGGTTTTATATTTTTTCGTGTAATTATGTTTTTCAATTATATTGGCAATTGGTTAATAAGTGTAGGTATAATATATCTTAATGATCTATTTCCGTACATGTAACAATATTCTGGTAGTAAAAGATTTGAATTGACCATGCTACGAGTTGTTACGTTTTTTGGATCATCTTGATTTTTTTTAGATTTTCATTTAAAAAGTATTCTATTATATAGTAGCGTTAATTCAGTTTTTTCATGTATTGGTACAATCTTACAGAATGCAAATAATTTTTGATAGCTTGTTGTTGATATTTTAAATTTTCTGGAACTATTTATTTTTAAATTCTTAACTGAAGAAAATATATTTGATCTAAGTGTGTTTTATAAGTTCTTCCGTAACTTGATAATCCATAAGATATTACTGATTTGGCCAAAGAGGTATAAAGTAATAAAAGTGTTTCATACGGTATTTGAGATTTTATTAAACGAAATTTTGCCAATATCCTTCTTAGTTTATCACAGACGTGATTTATGTGCATTTTCCAGTTTAATCTGCTATCGATAACAAGTCCTAGATAAGTATATTTGTTTACTAGCTCTATTTCATCAAAGTCATGAATGTATACTACATTCATGATCTCGACTCTCTGACAACAATCAATTACAATCTGATCTTTTAGTAACTTGGCAATACATTTTTATATCATCAGCATATGCAAGGCATTTGCAGGCCTAAAATAGACCCTTGTGGCCACCAGAGGTGGCTGGAAATGGAAATGATTCATATCCGTATAGAGCTACTAATTGAGAGCGGCTATCCAAATAAGAGCATAGCCATCGATAAAGATTACCATGTATTACCGGGTAGCTAGCTAGCCTTAGATAATAGCATTGTATGATTTACTCGATCAAACGCCTTGGAGAAATCAAGGTCCATATATTGAATCTATTTGAATCTTTATGTCAAATGATTCACTTAAAAAAATGGTATATAATATGTACTAATAAGTTGGAAGTTGTGGAACAACCAGATACTAAACCCTATTGTTTAATGTCAACATGTGGTTTTATATGACTGTACATTTGTTTATAGATCATAGTTTCAAATTTTTTGCAAAGCAGTTCAAAATAGAAATTTAGAAATTTTATTCTATTTTTTATTCATCATTTTAGAAATTTTCCATAAAGATGGAAATATACCATTTGAGACTTATTTATTATATTATAAATGATTGTTAATAGAATTGATAATGCAGAAGAACAAATTTTTATAAAAATTGGCGGAATACCGTCAGACCCCGACCCCTTAGAAATATTAGGTAATTAATTTGAGTTGAAGTTCAACCGCATCCGCGGAAAATTGTAAATTTCTTATAGAACACATAGATGGAGCGAATTTTGGTGTATAGTTAATAGATGATACATTTTCATAAATAGTTGAAAAATACTCAACAAAGAGATTAGTAATATCAATACCAGATTCTGCTACTTTATTATTAAAATGTAGATATTTTATTTTTGTATAACGATAAAAAACTTTAATATTTTTGATTAAATTATTTTCTATATATAAGATTTAAAAGATATTTCAGTTTGTTATAATATAATTATAATAATTACATATAATAAAATAAATAAAATAAAAATAGCCTTTAATTCTATTACATATAACCATTTAATAATATTATTAAATTTCATAGACAACAAACTTAAGAAAATAATAAAAAAAAAAAGGATAAATGAAATTTTTCAAGTCTTTAAACGAAACTTTATAAACCTATTAAAAAAACCCTAAACATTTTTCCTCCTTATAAATCCCCGATGCAATTTTTTTACCCCTAAATTTGGGGGGAAAGCCCCTAAGTTGGCTACACTATCCAGTCTATTAACCAGTAAAAGAAGAATTTCTTTTCATTAATACGAGATTTTAAATGTACAATCAGGCAAACAGCCTTTTGTTGACGAATGAATCTATCGCCGCCGTCGTTCGGCATTGTAGACATAGATGTGGAATGAATTTGATCACTCATCGTGACATTCGTAATATTAAACTTGTTCAATACACAGAAATTTCAGAATGAAAATGACAATTGACAAGATACTTGACATTTTGACGTGCAATTCAGATGCAATGTTGCCAACCTTAAAAATTGACATTTTTAGCGGTCGCCATTTTGCTTACGAAAGCTATCGAGCGCTATTTTCTGTAGAACGCATCTATTAATAAGATCGCTAAATCTATTTATGTTCGAATGTATTTTAAAGCCATAAGTATTTAAAATGCAAACTACAAAATACCTCCGCATTAGGTATTTGAAATACCAATTACAAATTACATTTTTAAAAAGTAATCGTATTTCAAATACCAAATACGTATATGTATTTCAATTATGTATTTTAATTACTGCCCAACCCTGAACTTAGAAGATAGATATATACTATTAGGGAGCTGTCTATAGACCTTTTTAAGACCTATAATTTTCTAGTACATTGTTTTGATGTTTCTTTTAAGGTTTAGCCAGCGTTCGGCATATAAATTTCTAAGGACAACTCGATAGAACCAGTCATTGCGTTTTCCCGTGGGAATGAAAAATTTACGTATAGTAAAAGGAACTCTAAATATTAACCCGAGTAATAAGTTATCACTACACAAAATTTTGTTAAAATCGGTTCAGTATCGATTTGACTAAGTTAGTTTTATTACAGGTATAGATAAGAATAGGTATTGCGAGTGTACCTTAAGAGATAGACATATACTGTTGCAAATTTTTCTGTTGGCCTTTTCAAGATCTACAATTTTAGTACATTGTTTTGATGTATGTTTTAACGTTTAGCTAGCGGAAGGTTTCTAAGGAGTTTATTGTGATTTTCTGTGAAAAAGAAAGATTTTCCTGATGTAAAAGGTATCCTAAATGTTGACTCACGTAATAAGTTATTACTTCACCAAATTTCGTTGAAATCGGTTCATTACTTTTTCCGTGAAATACGCACACACAAACAGACATACTGACAAACGGACAACAGACATTTTTTTTTTAAATATTTCGTGTACAGATTTCGCTAAGTTACTGCTTTATTATAGTATAGATATAGAAATACCAAAATAAATATCTTGAATATAGCCTTACTTAACTTCATACTGTAGTCTTATTATGTCACTGTGCGCGCGCATCGTAAAAATCACTCTCATTTTCCTCTAAGGAGTATGTATAACTTCAAAAAAAAACTAATTTGAATCCAATTTTTGCTCTTAATTTTATAGGAGCTGAGAATTGATGGTATTATCAGTCTATAAAACAATATTTAGTACACTGTGGTATTATTGAGCGAGTCGGCAGAGAAAGCATTTCTTGATGGCTTTATCGACGTGCGCGGCTTAAACAGTTGTTAATAACAATCATGGTAAATATATGTAGATCTCCAAGAGCCCTATAAAAAGTCCCGGATACAATACCTATAGTATACATGTAACTTTTAAATTTTACCACATATAGTCGATTCTGTTTAAAAAAAATATTTTTTTGACTTAGTATAGTTTAAATGACCCTTTGAAAAACAAAATAATAATCCTAATAAAAATAAATCATAATATCATTATAAATTCTTAATACATTTAAAATTAGCCCTTATTTTATTATTTGGATAACCAAATGATAACATAAAGGGCTAATTTTAAATGTATTATCAATAGTTTAGATGGAAATGAAAAATGAAAATAAATCACGACACGCGATCAAAATATATTGGAGACGCTAATTAAAAAACTTTTGCAAAAAAAATATGATACTATAAATATGTATTATTAAATATTTCTTTTATTCGAATATGAATGTTGAGTAAATGATAATAGAAAAAATATTTATAGTATATTATAACATACTAGCATTGCCCGCGGCTCCGCCCGCGTTTAGATGATCAAAAACCAAATTCTTAGGTTTTACATATTAGTAAACTCTTACATATACCAATTCCATTTCATACCGTATGATTGGTAAATAATGGCAGTGATTGACAATGCCACAAAGGTTCCTCCGTTAATCTCATATTTGATTTAGTAATATTGCACTTTTTGTTTTAGCAATAACATTTATGAACATATGTCTATACTTCTATTTTGTTTGTTTGTTTAGTTTTGTGCGATAAACTCTCAAAGTACCGAAATAATTTTAATCATTTTTTACTAATAGACAGCTATTGATTAATTTAATATTTAGCTGATTATTTAAATTACATAATGACAACTTTTCTTAATGTTAATTTGTCGCGCAACAGGGATTGGTTAGCGCTAGTTACTAATATTGTCCAAAACGATTTTCAAATAAAATTTTATAAGTAAATAATTCTAAGCAAATAATTTTTATTATTTTATATGGCTCGGCTAATATGATTAAAGTCGTAAGCATTTTATTGTGTCCTTTAAGTCTTTACCTCCAAAAAAATGGTGTCAAAAAAAAAACTGAAAAAGTTGAGGTATAACAGTTCTTAAATTACTTTTTCATAGTTTTTGAGATATGGAATATTTTTAGTTACCCGCTTTGTCAGTTTAACAGTCATAAACTTGTTTCCCATAAAATGTTATAAAATAATATGAATCGAACTTATTTTTACGGTTGATAAAATGAGTCGATATTGTGGAAACGTAAATATAATTCGTATTTATTTTAGTGTTAACCTTGCAAAAGACGTACATAAGAAAAACAACACAGTATTTTGCTATACGGAACCTATAATACGCGAGTTGGATTTGCATTTGCCCAATTTTTACATTAAAAGATTTAAAAATATTAACATTATTTACTAAACAATAAAAATTTACAAATATTTTAATTTGAAGATTGTTTCTGCCAACAAAATATTACTAATATGTTATTAATTTATAAAGACAAAAAGTTTGTTTTATTGAAAAGTTGAACACAGGTGGGGCCGCGGGTAATTTAGTAGTAATTCTAATAAAGTCATAGAAAGGTCATATCTGTGCATTATTTTTTTTGGATTAAAACTACGTATTTTAAAAACACATGGCGACATCTATTGTCAAATATCTAAATAACACATAAATAATTTTTCATTAAAATAACTATTTTAATGAATAAAATAGCGCTATTGATATTTCTTTTAAGATAAGCTTTTTTTAATACTTTTAACATATTTATATGAGTAAGTTACCTTGCTAAAATGTTAAAAGTATCATCGTGCTTTTATTTTTACCAGTTTTTGTATTTTTTCTCCGAAATGAGATATTTTCCTGCGGTAAAAAGTATCCTATATGTTGACCCGGACAACCTGCTATCACCATACCAAATTTCATCAAAATCCCTCCAGTGATTTTTCTGTGATGCGGTCACATACAAACAGAGAGAAATTCTAAAAACTATAGATTCGGCCTCTATATCGCTATTAATAATGAATATTTCAATAAGATTTTCCGAAAAATATTGAATTTATGGCTTCGGCTTAGTTACAATTTTATTATATTTATAGTTACAAATTTATAAAGCCAAAAAGTTTGCTTTACTGATAATTTGAACACGGATAGGGCCGCGGGTAATTTAGTAGTAGGTAATTCTAATAAAATCGTAGAAAGGTCATATCTGTACATTAACTTTTTTGGAATTAAAACTACATATTTTAAAAACACATGGCGACATCTATTGTCGAATACCTAAATAACACATAAATGTATATTAATAAAATAACTATTTTAATGGATAAAATAGCGCTATTGATAATTGGATTTTCAAGATAAGCTATTTTTCATAGTTTTTACCACATTTAGTAAGTTACCTTGCTAAAGTGTTTACAGATAGTGTCATCGTGATTTTGTTCCAACCAGTTTTTGTATTTTTTCTCAGAAATGAGATATTTTTCCGCGGTAAAAAATATCCTATATGTTGACCCGGATAACCAGCTATCATCATACCAAATTTCATCAAAATCCCTCCAGTGGTTTTTCTGTGATGCGGTAACAGACAGACAGACAGACAGACAGACAGACAGACAGACAGACAAAAATTCTAAAAACTATAGATTCGGCCTCTGCATCGATAATAATGTCTATTTCAATAAGATTTTCCAAAAAATATTTAATGTACAGATTCGGCTTAGTTAGAATTTTATAATATGTATAGAAAACATTTAACTTTGTCGAGACACATAACAATTATTTACAGGTCACAACGGATAATATAAACAATTATAAAATGACATAATATGCTATATGAATCATTATTTAAATGACGGAAAATTAACTATTTATGTGCAATTGACTGTACTTTTACATAAATTAAAATAAATGCGTGTTGTTTTTTATGTTATTTACATAAAAAAATATAGCTTAGATTCTTTTCATTAAGGCAAGAAAATATAGGTATATAGTGGACACTTGAACGCTGCTTAGGTCTATTGAATGTTATTTTATAAACCAAGGTATAACCACAGTCTATTAATCCATACAGTCATCTGACGAAGGCATCTATAATATTATAGACACGGCAATGCGGGGCGTACGAGACGAGACGCGACTAACACGATACCGACTGTCATACTTACCTTTATATGACATTCGGGAAACGGTTTCGGGGGCTAAAGGGTATAGAGTAACTTGCCATGCCATGGCACTGCAGCGCTTTAACTTCTTATATCTAACAGTATTTCCGTTAAAATCAATGGGTGATTGCCTACTGTATGGATTTTTATACTGTAATAAGGTTCTCAAAGCAGAGCTATAGTTTAGTTATACGCAAAATATCACTTAGAAGTTGCTTAGAATTACTCAATATTTATAAACTCCGCTCTTTTAGATTTCCCTCACTACGTAGTCATATCTTTAGTCCAGAATTTGTCATAAAATCCACATTCGATTTCACTCTTAATGATAGCTTTACTTAGTTGTATAGACTTGGCACTTGACTTTTAAAATATGATAATGAAGTAGATATGTAATTTAAAATAAAACATGCAAACTAAAAGATCGCATAGGTACTTTATTTTAAAAAACTGGAGTAGTGCAGCATGTAACCTTTACAGGGAGTATCAGTCAATGTAAGTTCAATTTAGTCATTATGGTCGTTTTTAATATATCTTATCAGCTTTTTAAATATAACTAAAATATAAAGCGCCCCTGCAAAGCTACAGACTTTAGATTGCTCTGATAGTTTAGTCACGTGCACGCTGCCTAATAAATCAGTTTAATTAATTTAAATTTTGATGAAAATAATATATTTAATAAAAAATATAGTATGTACAGTACAATTAATATTACAATAATGAACTACCAGTTCAAAAACAGTGTTCTTTTTTATTATTATATTCTCTTATAAGACACGTTCCAGGGAAGCTGCAGTGATCCTTTCAAATATCTAATATATTTAAACGAGCAATTCTTGTATATTTATGTCTTTGTTTATTTATTTATACCGGCGATCTCAGAAACGGCTCTAATGATTTCGCTTTAATTTGGTATGTGGGGGTTTCCGGGGGTGGAAAATCGATCTAGATTAGTTTTATGTCTGGGAAAACGCGTGTTTTCGAGTTTTCATGAGGTTTTCTTTTGCATTATTCTACGCAGAATATGCTCGATAATGTCTTAAACTCAGATATAGGCATCGTGGTCAAGCTACCAAGGTGCAAGATTAACAATCATAGGTGTGTCCGAGTTCAAACTTTGATCGCATACAAAGTTTAGTTTTTTTTGTATTTATTTAAGTTTTCAGTTTTTTTATCTAAAAAATACAATATAACAAAAAGGAACTACGAGCGAATCTCGGTCGCCAGGTACTATGTATAACAGATCAAAAGGTTTTCTAAGGCATTTTATTCATTTCTAATTTTAAATTTAGTAACAAACAAATATTAAAAAATGAAATAAGTATCATATTTGTGCACATCAACTTTTATAAAGTTACATGTTGTAAAATGATATTTAATTATATTAAAATACTTTTTTGTACATTTTGTAAGGCCATGCCAACTTTATATTCAAAAGTTTAAATACAATTACGCACGCAGTGTCCAACAACCACAGCCGAGCTGGTGACTAAACTATCGGTTAATCTGCGACAGTTTGTTTTCGTCGACCAATACCGAATCATCAAAGTGTGCGCATAACTAACTTGACTAAAAACCCAACTAAATTAACGACAAACAAAATATCAAAATATCTGTGAAGGCTGTAAGTTTAAGGATTTACATAAAAGTTAATGACGTGAATAATATTATGTACATAATTGGAACTTTCAATTTAGTCTTTGAGATAAAAGAAAAGTAAGAACAAAATGGGTGCAGAGCGAGACTTATCTGCTTTTAGGCTTTGTTCGTTAAAATACGTATTAAGGGACGTTATCGTTCAAAGTTTATTTCTTATGCTAGATTTTTTAATTAAATTGGCTTAACAAAATATCCAGTTTTTTCATAATAGAGGTCAAAGAATTGGTTTTTATTTATTTATATATACATTTACATTACATATGTTTCACTTGTCCGGATCTGTGTAATGGAATCTTGCAAATTAAATTTGGCCCACTTCTCAGTGTCTAATTAAGCTGATATTTGGTTCACTAGTTTGGTTCCCGATGCAATACACGATCACTAAATGCCGCCATTTTTAATCCAATATGGCGGAAGTTACAAAACACCGATTTATTATTTTCTTAATGAGCTGAGTGTAATATGGGCATCAAATGAAAGGGCTTGATAAGCGAAACATAATAAGCAACGTGACGTCATTGTTAAATCATTGGATTTTATTACAATTTATTACATTACACAATTTATATAACATAAAAGCTTGTCGTGAGATTTACCTGAGTAGATAAACAAGGATGTAATATTTAAAATAGGTAAATCTCGCCACAAACTTTTATATCATATAAATTATGTAATGTAATAAATTGTTGGGTTTAATTTAATTTCCATCTTTTTACAAAATACTTCTTTTATACCTTACAATTCTGCCACTTTCAAATATTTAAAGAAAAGGGTATATGTTTTTACTTTATTTTTAAAATCATAATTCATACTAAATACAGTTTTAGGTACTGCCATCTCTACAAGGTTGGCAGGATATAGGTATTTCATTTGACTCTAAATAATAGTGATAACTACATTTATTCTATTATCATACTAGTAACAATTCATAGTATTGCTAATAAATTCAAATTGCTTACGTATGTGCTAATTCTCAGAGCGGGAGGAACACCTGTTCTATCAGAGCTCGCAAAGCTCTTTATTAATTCTGTTCTTCACAATGGCATTACACCGGAGGCATGGAGCAGGGGTGTGGTGGTATTATTCTTTAAGAAGGGGGATAAAGCCCTTTTGAAGAACTACCGACCCATATCACTCCTGAGCCATGTGTATAAGTTGTTTTCAAGGGTTATCACGAACCGTCTCGCTCAAAAATTCGATGTCTTCCAACCCATTGAGCAGGCTGGGTTTCGAAAAGGCTTTAATACTGTAGACCACATACACACACTAAGGCAAATAATTCAAAAGACCGAGGAATATAATCAGCCTCTATGCCTAGCGTTTGTGGACTACGAGAAAGCCTTCGACACTATCGAGACCTGGGCTGTTCTATAATCCATGCAGATATGCCTTATTGACTATCGGTATATCCAAGTACTAAGGTGTTTGTACGAAGCCGCAACGATGACCATCCAAGTACAAGGCCAGAGCACAAGGTCAATTCAATTGCACCGCGGGGTAAGACAGGGGGATGTTATCTCCCCGAAACTGTTTACCTGTGCATTGGAGGACGTCTTCAAGACGCTCGATTGGAACGGATGCGGCATAAATATCAACGGAAAGTATATGACACACCTGCGATTTGCCGATGACATAGTAATTATGGCAGAGACTCTGCAGGATTTGGAAGAAATGCTTATCAGCCTAGGCGATTCTTCAAGACGGGTGGGTCTCGGGATGAATCTTGACAAGACCAAAATCATGTCGAATTATCGTGTATCCCCGAGACCAGTGATCGTGAATGGCGCTGTTCTTGAAGTTGTGCAGGAATACGTATATCTTGGCCAAACCATACAACTCGGCCGGCACAACTTTGAGAAGGAGGCCAACCGAAGAATACGCTTAGGCTGGGCGGCTTTTGGGAAGCTTCGTCACATTCTAGAGTCATCTGTCCCACAATCCCTTAAGACCAGGGTATTTAATCAGTGTGTCCTACCCGTAATGACATACGGAGCCGAAACGTGGACACTCGCCGTAGGGCTGATCCACAAATTCAAGGTCGCTCAGCGAGCAATGGAACGCGCGATGCTTGGAGTTTCTCTGGCGGACAGAATTCGGAATGAAGTCATTCGCCAGAGAACTAAAGTAACCGACATCGCGCGCAGAATAAGCTGGCTGAAGTGGAATTGGGCCGGTCATGTCTCCAGACGTACCGATGGTCGATGGAGCCGAAACGTGTTAGAGTGGAGACCACGTTTAGGCAAGCGTAGTTTAGGACGCCTTGCAGCACGATGGACAGATGACCTAAGAAAGGTGGCTGGCAGTGGATGGATGCGGGCTGCCCAGGACCGGGATGGTTGGCGCTCATTAGGGGAGGCCTTTGTTCAGCAGTGGACGGCGATAGGCTGATTGTGTATGTGCTAACGTAGTGCACTGTCTAAACTGACAAAAATCATTTTTTTCAGCTCCATTTAGTAGAATCAAAATTCACATCAAAAAATCCTATTTGATTTTTTTTAATGTGAAAATTGTTGAGTATAAATGCGGATTTTCTTAGGTCGAGTGATAAATTCATACATCGTTCATTATTCCTTATCATGGTAAGCGGTGATCAATACATATTATAATAAAATTGTAACTAAGCCGAATCTGTACATTAAATATTTTTTGGATAATCTTATTGAAATAGACATTATTATCGTTTCAGAAGCCAAATCTATAGTTTTTGAAATTCTTGTCTGTCTGTCTGTGACCGCATCACAGAAAAACCACTGGAGGAATTTTGATGAAATTTGGTATGATGATAGCTGGTTATCCAAATCAACATATAGGATACTTTTTACTGCGGTGAAATATGTCATCTCTAAGAAATCTGTACTAAACGTTAAAACGTAAGTAGGGGGGAACCCGAGCGGAGTTATTATTACCCGAACGGAACATAGTTGTGCATAATCACCTCTCAATGATTAGTTTTATCAAGTAGGTACTATAGGGTAGGTAGGTAATAAAAGTAATTGGTCCAGATAGGTAATAATATCCATTTGAATGAAAATTACTCCTATTAAATATTATAATATACGATACTATTAAATGTGATATTAAGAAATATTCCATCTTGTCATCGTTTGTTCAAACACAACATTGCGCAATTCAATCATTTGCATTATGCTCTAAGATCAGACCTTAAATTATCTTCACTCACCGATTTTTTTAATAGTATACAATACTTTATACAATACATACTGAATGTATAAAGAAATAAAAAGTACTAGAATTATCGTACCATCATTATCATTATAATTAGCTTTACTTCGTCCGCCGCTGGACATAGGCTTCTCCTGTGAGCTCGATCTTGAATTTTGCGTATATCGTGGCTCCACCTAGCTAGACAGCGTCCTACATTTCTTTTTCCAAGCCGAGGTATCGTATCTTGGCATAGTTTAATACCTATCGCTAATTTAAACACAATAATGTTACGTTCTATGAGTTCGGGGATCGGAAAAGACGGGGCCGCACAAAAGAGAAATCCATTTTTGGGACCTGATAACTAGAAACCAAATATATATAAAAAAATAGCGTTTTTTTTTTTGATCATTGTATTAAAATCTTAATTTTATTTGAAACGCCCAATTAAGAAAAAATGCATTTTTCGATATTGCTTAATGCTTCTATAAACGGATATTATATCTTATTTATTTTATAAAATGACATTATAAATAAAATGATTTTATAAAACTGTTTTATTAAAATTTATGATCAATTTATTTGAGAATTGATGCTGTGCGGTTTGCATACATTTTTGTAGAATTTGAGCTGAATTTTATTTTAAGTATAACGTTAAAAATAAAACGAAAATCTAAAATATGATTTATTTTTAACGCTTAATAAAAACCTCCTTAGATATTAAGTATCTGAATACGAAAATCGTATGACATAATATGGTTGTCATTTGCTTTTCGTATTTGTACGCAAGTAAAATTGTTTTAAGCGAATCCTAACCTCTATCGAATTTCTTGTACTTCTGCACGTATACCGATTATTATTATTGATTGCATACGTAATAAGTAATAACTTACATCGGCGTAGGACGCAATTCCGACCAATAGACGTCAATACAAATAATTTTAAAAAAAATCCTGAGTTACATATTATGTTATAGTGATTTAATTATTGTATCGTTGGGTATATTTCAAAATAAACAGACCCGATCATATTATGGGGAGTATGTAAGGGCAAATGGCTCTTATTTTATAGAAGTGCACAGGGAGGTGAACAGGGGGTTATTATAGGAGCTATCTATATCTGAAACTACATGGTTATTAAGAGGAAGAATAAAATCCAGACATACTATAGGCAATAAAATATATGTTGTTTATATTTTAGTTGACAGCTTTTTAAGTAGGAAAAATGCAATAATACGATATTAATTCAACTGTATTGCGGAAAAAATAACAGTGGGTTGCTGTGCCCACATAATGAGCATAATATGGTTTCTTGGTTGGGTACGACACCAAGGTTTTGTATCACCTCCTGCACAATTATTAGACAATATTTTATAAAATAAATTATAGCATCTAAATATGTCTTTTATTTCTACATATTACTGCACCAAGTTGTCTTATTGGCATGGATGTTAGGTAGGTGTAAGAGATTTGTCCATCTTAAGTTAACGTATTTTGTGCGCTCAACTATAGGTTAGAATTTAGATCTTACTATGATTTATCTAATTTAAAACACTTAAGATTGTTTTTATAGTAGTTAGACGTACAAGACACGTACGCGGTTTCTAGGTAGTAGCATAAAAACGCGGTAACATATTGTAGATATAATTATAGAAGTCTCTGTAAGAAACCCCGTGCAGCAAGCAGTTACATACACTATATCATTTACCTTATTAAATAATTTGCCATGTAATGATGTTTCATGTGTCAAATATAACGTAAAATCTAACCTAAATTATATTAAAGATTATAGTCATTTCAAATGTTTTGTTCCTCTCTAATTTTTTCACACGGGAATTTATAATTAACTGTTCTTGTCTAAATTCAAAGCTTCTAGTAATTTCGATGCCTCTCTCGAAATGTTTTGACAACTGTGTTAGGATGTATAAAGCATGCTTCAGACGTGTATTTTTAATTATTATTTTTGGTGTAATGACGTTACACACTCTCCATTACACGACGATACTATCAAACATAAAATTATTCCAAAAGATATATTTATTTAATTGAAAAGTACATTTGGATTATTATTTTATTTTAAAATATCGCATTCGTATAGCTTTCGCAAATTTTTATTCCATTCAACAGTAACTGAAGAATCTCAATTTAATTGCAGTAAGTACATATCGTCTGTAAAATTCGGAGATTTTCTATCTACCAACAAACAAATTATACTGGTGAAACGTAATACTAACTTATTAATTTTAATATTATAATAGTATTTACGTCTTTTTATGATATTATAATTAAATGTAGTTGCTATTATTATGTTTCTTTTGCGAAATGATGGCATTATAATAAAGTTATACACAAAAATGCTAATTAGGAGATATCAGAATTTCACGGACGATATGTAGATTTTCTCATCCGAGCAGTTGGGTCATCTTACATGTATAAGTCAACGTTTACAAATCTATAATAAAATAAAACAGTAGAGGTCGAATGTCTGTACATAGAAAAAAAATGCTAAAAACCGAGTCAGAGGGATGTAAAAATTTTTATATTTTTTTATATTTACAAATTTTTTTAATTTTTTGTTTCTCTGTCTGTTTGTCTGTTTGTACGGACTAATCTCCAAAATTGTTGGACTGTATTAAATTAAATTTTGCATAGTGGTACCTTATATCCCCGGTCAACATTTTAAAAACTTTTCATTCCAGAAAATTTAAGAGTTCCCATGAGATAGGTCAAACTATAGTAACATATACAGATTAGTACACAAAAACAACTGATTAGATTTTAATGGAACTACAACTTTGATCACAGGCGAAGCCGCGGGTACTGTTAGTATCATTATAAAGTGTATTAATACGTAACTTAATCAGCTATAACTTCGTCAGAAATTATTACAGATTTTTCAGTATTTTTTTTCGAATTGTCATTTTAAAGAGGGAAATTGAATTTGGGGATAATACCTTTCAAATCTCTTAAGTCATAATTTTATAAATTCTTTCAGTTTTTATATAATTACACAAATACACATAAAATTATGATGGCATATTATGCAATTTTTTTTAACATTTTAGAGTTACATATCTACTTAACAAAATCTGTATTCTAAGGCACTTCTTTAAAACAATATAACAAGGTCAAACATTTAGAAGATAATTTATAATCTTAGACTATCAATTAAATTTAGAATAATATAGTAAAATATATGTATATATTAAATACATTTTTAATAAAATTTTTATTCTCTGTTTGAATTATTTTAGTTATATCTAATTCTATACGGGCTAATGACGATGACTCATCATTTAGCCGGTTTTCTTGTGCTGTATTAATATTTTTTACATCATCGCAATGAATCGATAGATTTTTTGAGTTATTTTTTTTTCTTTTATGATACACTAGCGTATAGTCATAAACAAATTTAAAAAGAACGCTAAAAATATTATTATTACAAATGTTCTGTTTGCGTAATGACGCAACGATCAACACATTTAACATCTAATATCTGTTACACGTAATCCTAAGGTCTAAAAATATTTTGCTTAACTTACATACTTAACTCAATTTACACAAAAAAGTGAAAAAATGAATGAGATGCTGATTACTATCATCATCTTACTGAGTAAGACAAGTTTTTTTGAAAAATTGTGTTAGATATTCTTGTTTAATTAGCCCTATGTAGTTATACATACGAGTAATTAATTAATTACCGCATGCCGCGCATATTTAATATACAAGGATGGCATCTCCATTAGTTTTACTTCTATATCAAATTAGAATGTGTTGTTTTTTGTAGTTAACATAGCAAAAAATTAAAATTATGAATAAGGAAAGAAAAAATTCGGCTGAACAGTAATAAAAAACAATCCACAGGTCCGCGAGAATACAAATCTATACATATAATAAAACTGTGAAGGTCGAATGTCTGTACATAAAAAAATGCTGAAAACCGAGTCAGGGGGATGTAATAAGAGAAATAGAACAAATCCAGATTTTTTTCAATTTGTTTGTTTCTCTGCCTGTTTGTCTGTTTGTACGGGGTAATCTCTGAAACTGTTGGACCGATTTAAATGAAATTTTGCTTAGTGGTATCGTATATCCTTTTTTTTTTTTTTTGTTATCGCTGGGGAAACCCATCATGGGGACCTCACCGGCCGTCAATGGGTGAGGTACTGTGAGACTCCTACTCACTAAAACCCACAGCGGAACCCGTCGCCGCAGTGCAATGGGGCGTTGCAGGATCGCTTGCGCATACACTACAACACCCCTGCGGACGGCCCGTACCTCGCGGGCCAACCTCGCCTAAATCAGGATGCCCTCGGTTCGCAGAGCATCCCAACCGCCCCGATGACGTGCAGGGGAGTCAACGAGAGACCCCCCCCCCCCCCCCGCAGTAGCTCCTCTAGGGTGGCGGGAGAAGATGCGCATACCAGCGCCTCCTCTCCCCCAGCCGACGGCGACGAAGAGGGTCTGCTAAGGCGTTAGCCTCGCGTTCCCTCTCCGCCGTCTCCTTCAGTGAGATGACGGCCTCGCTGAAGGAGACCATCGCCGACCAGGACCTCGCGTCGCGTAGCATGGCCTCCACCACGCTTCGCAACGAGAGGTCTCCACCCACTACCGCCATCAGGGCATGGCGCTGGGGAGCCCAAGCGACGCATTCCACGAGGGTGTGGTGCGAGGTGTCCGAGGACGCACCACACTCGTGGCATACGGGCGACGGTTCCCGACACGCAATCTGAAACAGATACTTACCAAAGCATCCGTGCCCGGTAAGCATCTGCGTCAGCCTGAACGTCAGGACACCGTGTTGCCTCCCGACCCAACGAGACAAGTACGGACGAACCGCACTCACCGTCGCCAGGCCAGCCGCTGGAGTCCCCAGGTCCTCCCACCAGCGCCGGATCAGAGCCTCGTCAGCTAGGCGCCTGATCCGAGCGACTCCCTCCCGCGCTGGACGTTTCCCGCGCGCACGCTCACTCGCCCGAAACCGGTACACCTCGGCGAGCACCTCCGCCTGGAGTTCCCAGGGCGGATCGCCCGCCAGAAGCGTCGCCGCCATAAAGGACACCGTACGGTATCCCCGTATCGCCCTCACCGACAGGACCCGCTGCGCCTTACGCAATTGGGCCCTGTTTGGAGCGGAGAGGGCGTCAGTCCAAACGGGAGCACCGTACAGTGCCATGGACCTCACGATGCCGGCATAGAGCCGCCGGCAAGGAGATCCAGGGCCCCCGACATTCGGCAAGAGTCTGCCGAGGGCCGAGGCGGCGCCCATCAGTCTCGGGGTGAGCTGGGCGAAATGGACACGGAACGTCCAGCGACCGTCCAGGGTCAGGCCCAAGTAGCGCATGTGGGCCCGAACCTCCACCATCCTACCCTGGACACGCAGACAGGCGTTGCGGGGGGCACCCTTCCGTGGGCCATGAAAAAGGAGGGCCTCCGTTTTGGAAACAGAGACCCTCAGGCCCAACATCCCTATCCGGTCGACAACCAAATTGGTGCCGACTGTGGCCAAGCGTGCCGCTTCCTCATAAGAATGGCCCCGGGCCGTGACGAGGGTGTCATCCGCATAAGCGATGACACCCAGCCCGGGAAGGAGCGGACACCGCAGGAGCCAGTCATAGCCAAGATTCCACAGAACCGGGCCCAAAACCGCCCCCTGTGGAACCCCGCAGTCGACACGTCGCCGACCGACCATCCCGTTTGCCCCCATCCACACGACCTGTTTGTCGCGGAGGTACGCGTCCAACACCCGCCGGAGATAGAGAGGCACCTCATGGTACCGAAGCGCCTCTCGTAGCGTCTCAAACGGCAGGGTGTTGAAGGCGTTGGCCACATCCAACGAGACGGCCAAAAGCACGTCTCCCTCCTCCACTGCGGCCAAGGACCGAACCTTCAGGGCGTTCAGAGCGTCTACCGTTGAACGGCCCGCCCTGAACCCAAACTGAGCCTCTGAAAGGCCCGGCCCCACCTCCTCGAGATGCTGAGTTAGACGGGCAGCGAGAATCCTCTCAAAGAGCTTGCCCATCTCATTCAGCATCACGATTGGCCTGTATGCCGAAGGCGAGTCCAGAGGACGACCCTCCTTGGGCAACAGGCACAACACTCCCTCCTTCCAGACCTTCGGGAACTGCCCACTGCGGAGACATGCATTGAACAGTGCCCGAAGGTCCCCTCCCAGGTACTCCAGGGCGATGCACAGAACTCGCCCCGGAATACCGTCCGGACCCGGAGCCGTCCGCCTGGCCCGCAGTTTGTCTACGGCCAGGTCCATCTCCCCCTCAGTGATTGGGGGGAATCCCTCAACTCCCTCGAGACGCGAGGGAGGAGCCATCACCGGGGGGACGTGCCCAGACGACTCCGGGAACAGCCCTCCGATCAGTCGCAGGAGGACATCGGGCGGCGTGGTCTCCGTGACCGGGGCGCCATGCGCGCGGAGCTTGTTCCGCGCGCTGATATAGGGGCGCCCCCACGGATCCCGATCCAGGCCCGCCAATAGTTCCTGGCGGGCCGCCGCCTTGGCCTGGCTGATAGCGAGCTGCAGGGCCTTCCTTGCTGACCGGTAGGCCTGCCGCAGCTCGCTCTCCAAGTCGGGGTCCAGGCCATTCCTCCTGCGACACCGAACATACCTGCGCCTGTGACCATTACACGTCGCCCGAAGCTGTGCAATTTCGGGCGACCACCAATACACACGACGGCGCCGGTCGCGACGCCGAACTCGCGACATGGCCGCATCACACACCCTGGTGAGGGCGTCGCGCAAGCGGCCAGCCAGCTCCTCCACGTCGGAGCTGGCGCCCACCACACTCCCCTGGGAGCACCACGCTTCCACAATGGCCGCCTCTCTGGCCAGCTCTGTGTCCAGCCGGCCCAGGGCCCACCTCGGAAACGCACGAGAGGGCCCCCTTGGGCGGTCCATCGGCACCGGACGGGTGGAGATCTCAAACCGGATATAATTATGATCCGATAGAGTCTCCACCTCCTCCTCTACCCTCCAGTTTATCACATTGCGTGCGACGGCGGGGGTGGCGCACGTTAGGTCCACCACGGACCCCCCCTGCTGCCGCACGCACGTGAACGCTGTCCCAACATTGAGAAGGGACAGTCCGGAGAGTAGGGCCCACGTTTGGACAGCTCGTCCCCGAGCGTCCGTCGTGGGATTCCCCCAGTCCAGGGACTTGGCATTAAAGTCGCCGAGGACGATAGTGGGCCTCGGCGACGACCTGCAAACCGCAGCGCGGACGGAGTCGAGAAAAACCTCGAACTCCGCCAGACTGCGGTTGGGGGAGAAGTACACGGCAACAATCGCGTACTCTCCCCACCCTACCACGACAAGTCCCTGGCCCCTCTCGATTACCGAGAGACGGGGGCCGATGCTGCTCCCAGATACTATGGCCACGGAGCCCTCCAGGTCCCCCACCCAGTGCGGTTGGGGGGGGACAAAGTAGGGCTCACAGGCCACCGCCAGACCAATCTCCCACTCGGCCATGGACTGCAGCAAAAGGTCCTGCGCTCCAGCCGAGTGGTTCACATTCGCTTGGAGAAAGCGAGAGTGCCTGTCCATTACGACGACATCTCTGCCTCCTTAGCCTGGCGGCTTCCGGCACTAGCGACGGCTCCGGTCCGTTGAGCCGTCTTGCCTTTCGTGATGGGTGGGTTGCAGTCACGCCCACCCATCCTATGCC
The DNA here is from genome assembly GCA_905404265.1 of Fabriciana adippe. Classification (NCBI taxonomy): domain Eukaryota; kingdom Metazoa; phylum Arthropoda; class Insecta; order Lepidoptera; family Nymphalidae; genus Fabriciana; species Fabriciana adippe. The sequence goes on from FR989993.1 coordinate 5,413,369, forward strand.
CAGAGGGGCGCCCAGCATCTGCGCAGACCGCGCAGCGAGCTGTCTTCACAGTGCAGGCAGCGGAATGGTGTTCGTCGCTGCCACACCGGAAACACAGGCGCCCCCGCTCAACCCTCGATGGGCACCGAGGTACGGTATGCCCCAACCCCATACACTTGAAGCAGCGTAATGGACGCTGCTCCAGTACCTCGACCTTAGCCGATGACCACCCGACCAGAAGTCGGCTTGCGTCGGCCACCTTTTTGGCTGCCGTAACTGGGCACCTTACGACAGCCATGCCCATCCCACCTTTGCCCGTGTGGACCTGGCTCACCCAAACAGATTCAGTTAAGCAGCCGCCCGCACGTGCGACTGCCTCGGCCACCTTCTCTTTAGTGGCCGCATCATCCAGGCCCAACACCCTCAGCTCCCCCATTTTCGAGGGCCGAGTGATGGTTGCCACCCCATCCAGGACCTGGCGGAGTTTCTCCGCCAGCCTGTCCGCCGCCTCCACTGGCACAGTAGTTGGGAGCTCCAGTAGCCACGCCCCAGTTACAGCCACCCTCACAGAGAGACCCCCCGTGATTCCCAGCTGGGGCAGGTCGATGCCCTGCTGCGCACGCTCCAGCAGCTTGGCGTAGGTGACGCCCTTAGACGCCGCCTCCTGCCGGAGTGTTATAATTACCGCCGCAATGCGTGGCGGGGCGGCAACCTTCGGCTTGGCCGGTGCCGGAGCAGCCTTCGGCACTGGCTTAGCAGTCGCCGGGGCGGCCGGGGCCGCCGTAGGGGAAGACTTCTTCCCCTTTCCCTTGCCCTTGCGGACCACAGTCGCCCACGTCTCGTCCCCTGCACTGCTAGGACCCGCTACAGGGGCGGGTTGAGCCGGCGCTGGTGATGGAACAGGCGCCGGGGCAGGTACAGCTGATTGCGCAGGCCGCGGGCGCACAGGAGTTGCCACCTTCTTATTATTCGGTTGCTGCTTACGCGCCGCCGATCCCTCTGCTGCCACTACCGCTGCCGGTGCTGGCGTACCTCGAGGCACGATCGGCGCAGGCGTAGGCACAGCAACCTCCCTCCTATTATCCGCTGCCAGAGGCGGACGATGCATCCTTACTGGCAACAGACGCTCCTCTATGCCGGCCAGTTTGGCATCAATAAGAGCCCCTACCGAGGAAATAAGAGAGGCTCTTAACTCCTCCAATGCATCCCCCTGGAGCGAAGACGCTGGAGCATTCGCCCTCAGCTCCGAGAATTGCCGTCGGTGCGCCTTCACCTCCGCCTTGAGACTTTCAACCTCACGGCGGAGCCTTTCATTGTCGGCAGCAACCTTCCGCGTCTCCTCACTAATGGAGCGCGCTGCAAGGGCATCAACGATCCCTGAAAGAGCCTCAGCCGCAAGCTTTAGACGGCGTATAAAAGGACCCTTCAGGTTCCCCGACTTCTTGGCCACATCCAAAATCTCGGTCACATTGCGACCCGCATCCGCCCGTAGAGTCTGCACGTCCCTTGCGGCAGCACTCACCTCCTGGCTGTCAGAGATCAGAGACAGATCTGAGCCAAACTCAAACACTGCCTTTTCAGCCCCTTTACGAAATGCGCGCGCCTCAAGCGCACGCCCAAACTCTACTTCTCGGGCCTCAGCCTCCATCTCGCGCAACTCAGCACGCGCTCTGGTCAATCCAGTACCACCCACACCACCCGCAGAGCGACCCCGACGGGCCTTTTGCATCCTTGCGCCTACGCTCTGCTCCGTCTCCGTTTCCGAGCCAGAACTCGGCAGCGGAGGCAGAACATGCGTTCTTTTGCGCCCCACCGATGCATCCGTGTCCGCGCCAGCGTCCGAGTCAGCCATGACCCATCCGCCAACACGAAACACCGTCACCACACAGAATCAACACGAAATTATCGTGCAAAATACGACAATACCACACAAAGAGCAAAAATCAAAAATCCGTAAGGAAAGCCAAAAAATCCAACATGTATAGCGAAAATCAGTATCCGGTAATCAAAGCCAATCAATATCAATCGAAAACACCCAAACAGAAACGTACAGCAGAAAGTTAGAAAAGTTCAACCTAACCTAACCTTTTTTTTTCTTTTTTTTCTTTTTTTTTCTTTTTTTTTCTTTTTTTTTCGGTATCGTATATCCTCGGTCAACATCTTAGATACTTTTCATATCGGAAAATTAAAGAGTTCCCGTGAAATAGTTAAAAAAAACTATAGTAACTTATACAGCTTAGTACACAAAAACTACTCGTATCGTATTTTAATGAATCTTTACAATAATATAGTTCATACATCAGAATAACAAATAGGCTACTTTTTATCCCAGAAAAACGTACGTTTCCCGTGGGATAGATATCTTATTTTTTGCCATATAATAATAATAATAATTGGTAAGTTAATTACAGTTTTTTTTTTTTTTTTTTATAAAATCGAACTATTATATTATACAATAAATGCGAAAGATTGTATGTGGGTGCGCACGTGCCATTCGAGAACAGATTAATATGTAAGTTCTTTTATAAAGGTATGTACATTATGTAAAATGATAGTTTTATTGAAATACTTTCTATCGAGGCCATAAAAACTTTATGTTCGGAAGTTTATATACATTATTGCATACAGTGGCCAATAACTCCTAGTCCGATAGCCCCCATAGCTTTTAAGTCGACCGATACCGAATCAGTAAAGTGTGCGCATATACTTCCATACTGATTAAAGAAAAAATGAGCGGCAAATATAAAATATAATTTACAAAAATAAAAAATCCGACTGCATAATACTACATTTCTTAGTCAACTTGTTTTTATCTTATTAATTCGCTTTTTCCGCAATCGGGTTTTTTTATTTTAGTAAATTATTTTTTTATTTACTGCCTTTTGTTTAAGTCAGTCGACTTTTTTGTTTTATTTAATAATTTCTTATTCTTAATTATTTGTAAACATATAAGTTGTATATATTTTTGTTATCGCCTCTTAAAATCCTGTATTTTGATTCAAGACACAAATTGGCACCTAAGATCCGCCATTTTGATTTTTAATTATATCTGTATACCCTATGATATTAGGGTTATCAAGGCGACCTTATTCTGATTAACTGCCTCGGTGGTGTAGTGGCTAGCAAGTACAGCTGCACGTCCGGAGGTCCTGGGTTCGAGTCCCGGGTCGGGCCAAATTTAGTTATTGAGTCTTTCTGTTTAGTGAGTCTCAGTAAGAGCCCGGAGTTGGGAATTTGGCGGTGTTTCACCACCGTGCCTCGGAGAGCACGTGAAGCCGTCGGTCCTGCGCCTTAACTCTCACCGGTCGTGACGAATAGTCGTCCCACTGGAGTATGAGAGTGACAGGAATAGAGAGTGCACTTGTATCTGCGCGCACACTTGTGCACTATAATATCTCCTGCGCAGATGGCTAGTCTCAATGAGACTGAATTTCCACCGTGACCGAAGTCGGTCGGGAGGTTATTATCAAGGCGAATCTAACGATGCAAGAATCATCAAAATTGGCCCACATATTTGATCTCTAGAGTGCCACAAAGGAACATACATACAGACATAGGTACATAAGCTGATAAACACATTACTCTCCTTGGCGTCGTGCAATCGGGTAAAACTACCTGTAGTCTGTGGAGGCTTTACATAAAAACGTTTAAGGATTTACATAAAAGTTAGTAGCGTGAATAATGTTTAACAATTTATCACATTTGTGTCATCTGACACGTGATTATTAAAATAATATAGAAGAATAAATGTATAATGCTTAAAATCTTCATCAGCAGATCAAAACGGTCATATTGTGATAAGAATATGTTCAGACGTGCCTTCAAGACTTTTGTATAGTATCTTGTAGTCGTTATAGTATATAAAGGGCACGGAAACCACGAACTTCTAAAATAAATTATTATATGTACGTTTTAATGATGTGCAAATTAATTAAATAACAGCGCCACGGAAATCAAAATATTGCCTATAAAACCAATTCCAAAAGTACAAACATGCTCGATTTGTTTTTGTAATAAGTATATGTATATACATGTGTGAGGCAACTAAACTAGTTATAAGTGCCATCGCAATGTTGGGATATGCATTTACGTACAGCACACCACCTGTATACAAAGCGTGAATGACCTGGAATAACACTGGTTACTATTAAGACTCCCCAGTTATGCATCCGAGCTTAGTGCCTACAATGAAGCTAGAGGGAATCTCTAGTAAGTAATATATAAATAATAACGTAGTCCAGATTTAAAATTTCAAAAGTCATATATTTTAAATATAAGTATCTTTTCGGATTTTTTCGAGGTTTTTTTTTTTTTGAATTTTGGTTCACGAAGTTTCTAATGCTTTACAGCAATCATGGTCACGGGAGAGATTAAGGTGTTAGATGTCTTGTAGGCATTATACAGGGTATATATATTTTTGAGACAGGACAGTAGGGGCAGGTACCTTAACTGTTATAGTTACAGGAAAACGCTCCTAGAATACCATACAAAACTTTTTCAGATATTCTGAAATACATTCACAGATTTTGGAAAAAATGTACTGTCAGCGAAAAAAATGCTGAAACAGCAAAAAAAATTTTTATCTCAATCGATCCTTTTCATGTAAGGATCAAAATGTGTCTATGGGACCATTTAAGGTACCATATAAGTACTAGAAATGGCAGAAATCGCCAAAAACTTTTTCGATACATTTTTTACGGAAAAACGATTTATCAATTCGAAATATTCTTTGTTGCCAAACCGTCCCATTTCTTAATGTGAGGCCAAATGGTATTGTAGTACAGAAACTACGGTAAGTGACAAAACCAGATTTACACGCAGGCATTTTATGCAGCAGGCATAAGATAATTTTTTCATTTTTTGTTTTGCCGGTCTCGTGGCATACTGTACTTCGAAGCAAAAGTACCTACCTAAGTAGAAAATCATAGTTAAATAAAAATTAAATTAAATCAACTAAATCTGTATTTTTAAACACGATATTTGTACAAGAAAGTTATAGGCTGCCACTTATAAGCACTATGTTTATAATGATAATTATATTTAATTTCCCAACACTTTGTTATTATAACGCTTTAGTTTACATACGGAACCAGTTCTACACGCTCTTTTATCGCGCTTAGCGTCGGATCATTTATATATTTATGGATGTTAATTTTCTTGTAGCATAACAATTTTTGTTTCGACAGAAGACAGACAGATACCATGTTTCTTTTAACATTATTAGCAGTTGTTTGTTTATCCAGCGGAGCTTTATCAAGTAAGTGCTAGGATTATTAATATCTAAAACTAAATAATATTTTTAAAATAAACAAAATATATTTATATATTATCATTTAAATAAAATAAATTACATGTGTTTTATTAGATTACTTATTTTTATCGTGTGATATTTATTTGACATTCTAAAATAATATTGTAATAAAAAATGCTTATTAATTTTTGATACCGGAATTCAGGAAGTTATTTTGCATAATAAAAACTGATTTGTACGAGATTCCTTATATAGTTTAAATTCGTAAAAATAAAAATTGATTTGCAGATATATTACTTAAAAAAATATATTATTGCATGAATATATGAAACTTGATATCGTGTTTGTAACTTAGTACTCAAATTACGAGTATAAAATAGTACATACAGCATTACCTATGGACTGGATATGTTTACTTACTCTAATATTATAAATGTTAAAACTTAAAATGTGTGTGTACTTCATGTCGTGTATGTTTGTGTACATGTAGTGTATTTATTATATCTCAGATTAGCACAAATGCTACTTTTATTGACGCACCACGCGAGCCTAGCTGCAGGCGAAACCTAGTATGACATTATTATTAATTTATGTGTGTTTTAAATATTTTTTTGGGAAAATTCGGTATAAATCTCTATTCTAAAACTTACTTTCGATATGGAGTTAGAACATAAGCAGTAATTGCGGTAGTGATTATAATTTTCTATTCGATACGAAGGTAACAGTGTATAGCAATTTGAAAATTATAATATTCCCGTCCAAAATATGACACTTATTACGAGGAAAATATATATTGTAAATGGTTTGCCCAGAGATATTACTTAATTATCTTACCCGAGGAATAATCCCTTCAAATGCTTAATTAACAACATATTAAAATTTACATTGAAATCTTTATCAATTTAACTATAAGTATGTCTAAATAGCTAGCCTTAATATACGTCTAAATGTCTAGACGTAGCTAGTATTGGCATACTAAATTAAATTTCCAAACATAAAAAAATTCATCATTTACTATGCGGAATCAACCGTATATTGTAAGGTAACCTGATTTGATCAAGGCTATATCAATCCTTAAATGGAATTAAATGAAATAAAAAACACTATTTAGAAACATACAATTTTTTATTAAATTTTTTTGTACTTACATTACTCTATTTATTGGCTAGTCCAAAATATTTTTATTTGTCATAGGTACAATAGCTTTACCTGACTTTCAATACTTCGATTTTACGCCGACTTCATCTGCCGCAAATGCGCTCAATGAATAATAATAATTTTTACTCAGTTAACATATAAATAATAAGATTCATGATAATAATAATTAATAAGTATTATTATATTATTACATAATTTGATTTATAAAAAATTGAATACACACAATAACTCATTTAACTAAAGGTTGAATTTAATTGTAAGTTAATTAATTCACAAAATAAGTGTCTCTACCAGAAAGAAATGGTCAAATAAAAATGCAGAAATTGCAAAATATATTAAAACGATATGAAAAGATATAAATTGAAAAAACTTAAAATCCAATGCCTTCCGCCTACAATCAGTCTGGTAAAATAAATCATAACATGGAACGGACCTCGGAATCAAATGTATGCTGAAAAGTTGTATTAACCGTCTCAAAAGTCTCATATAATCTCGCCTTAATATAATAAAGGTTTCCAAGTGAAACCTCTAATAGGTATAACCACACTAATTATGAAGATGTAAGAGAGTGCGCTACGCCACAAGCAAGCAGTTACAGCAGCCGGCGAGGCAATTGTTGCTCAGCCATGCATTTGAATGTAAATACGATCACCTGACAACTTTATGTCACTCATCACGCAGACGTGTGCTAAACAGACTTTTATAGAATCCTCCTTCTTTTACTACCCTCTAACTTTTCAAATATGAGTAGGAAATTGAAAAAACGCTTAAAAAAATGTTTAAGAGAAAATGCTTGAAAAAGGGTGTGTTTAGATACTTTTTGAAACATAATATATAATCCATACTTATTAATATATAAATGCGAAAGTTGTAGTTTCTCTGTCTGTTACCCTTTCACGCTTAATCCGCTGAACCAATTTAGATGAAATTCGGTATGGAGATAGTTTGAGAACCTGTAGTATAAAGTATAAGTAAATAAATAAAACATAAATTGTATGTGTTGTGGATATTTTGTTTTAATTTTCCTTCTATAAATTCTGAGAATACAATTCAAAGCATTTTCTTTGAAGTCAAAGTTTGAAGTGAATTAATAATTATTTTCTGCTTGAACATAACCATTGCAACTGTGATAATTTTTAAACTAGAAATTTGAGATATTTTTCCTTTCTTGGAGCTATTCTTCAAAGGCTTCAGAATAGATCACCGTTAGAAAAATCAAAATATTGTTATTTTTTCACTTTGTTATCTACAATTTCAAAAAATTTGTTTTTATTTAAATTTTCATTGTTTATTTAATAAACAATTTGTTGTAAACAATTAAATTTTTTCTATATATTTTTTTTTTCTTTTTCTACATAATGAAACAAAAACAACCGTATGTTATTTTTATCGAATTTCAAAACCTAAGTAAGTTTAAATTTTTTAACCTTAGTAAAATGTTCATTACTAAGTGAAAAAAAGCAATTTTTTAATTTTTCTAATGAGGATCTATCTAAGGCTTCAGACCTTTAAAGAATAGCTCCAAAAAAGGAAAAAAAAACTCCCGATTTTTCAGTTATTTAACAATCCGGTTATTCAACAATTATCGCACTTGCAAAATTCATTTTCAAGTAGGAAGAAATTGTTAATTAACTAATGCATAATTAATAGAAAAATCGCGATATTTTTTTTTGACCGCGGACTATCGTTCATTCATCTATCCAGTAGATGTCTGTCTGTCTTTTCAATCCTTAATTTTCATATTTAATAAATTTAAATAATATTTATTGATAAAGTGTTCGAAGTAGTCATGGCTTGCGTAAGCCAGAGCAACCGTTTTAGGCCGTATTTTCATCCTTCTGAGAAAATTATAAATATTGGTCTACAGTTCCGGGAGTTGAGACTTTTTTATTTAAAAAAAACCTTTTATTTCGAATCTTTTTTTAGATGTGAAAAATCTCAATTAGTTTTTGAGATATTTGCAAAAAACTAAATCCCCTTTTTATTTTTAGTTAATTGTTTATAATGTTTTGCAATTTTTGCCAGCGGTTTTTTTTTTCAAAAATCATCTACATGCCATTCCAAATCGAATGACACCTCGTTCATATTTTTCCGAGACTGCTGAAAAAAGTTGACCTAAAAGGCACTTGTTGACTAGACTATGTGACACAAACCAAAGTTATAAATCAACATAATAATAAAATAAAGTGACCTTCTTTCTATGTTTTAATAATTAATATGTAAACTATGATATATAATATATACTATAGATATATTAAGTAATCATTAACCCACAAAAAACAAAACTTATAAAAAAATGCAAGTCTCACAACACAGTTCTTCTACCGCAAAAAGTTGTAAGATCTAATGTTAAACCAAGTGGGTTGAATTATTTAGTATTGTATAGCCTATTTTTTGTTAAGTAGCTATTGATGTTTGAGTTAATATTATCAATAAAAAAATGGAAACAATTTTATTTATAGATAAGTAAATTCTATGCATGTATTTTTTCCTCTGAATGTTGATTATGGTTTAATTTCGACAACTGGGTGAATAATATTCATTAAATATTTAAGAATAAAAGTGTATGCTAATAATAAAATTATTCTGTCATCTTACAAAAGTAAAATTATCTTACAAATATTTAAAGTTACAATTTATCACAACAATTAGTCTATTAAAAGCATGGTCAAATAGTATTTCCTGATGTAATTAAAGATTTGTGCCTTTCTATTTCTACCTTGTTGGCTAATGGTATCGACATCATTATCAAATATATTTTTTATCACTTAATATTTTTCCTATATACAATATAATCAAATATAATACTTACTATTATTTTTTTTCTTCAGATAGTTTGTTTACGCCATGCAAAACCAATGATAAAGCATGCATAGATAAATCCGTGAGAGCTGTAATCCCACAAGTACTTTCCGGTATCCCGTCCCTAGGAGTGGAGACATCAGATCCTCTATTTATTGAAAAAATAGAAGGAAACCTGTCTATACTAAAGTATAAATTCTTTAATACCACAGTAATTGGCTTCAAAACTTGTGTCGTGAAGGATTTACGGTAAGTCCTTTAATTATTATTTTCTAATTTCATTTTTGCTAATTAGAATCAATATATAACAACTAGGTATTCAGATCGCTACTTTTATATAAACATGCATATAAGGTAAAAATAATGTATAGTATACATATATACATCGAGGTTTAAGCAGGAAATGAGAATATCCTCCCCATGTATGTTTGTTCACCTTATCATGGTGAGGGAGCTTATTCGCGTCCGGCAACCCAACGTCAAGCGTGAAGCTAAGAGTCAAAAGGGAGGCGGCCCACTTCGATGGGCAGTGTACCATGCAGGTTTCTTCTGGTACTTCTCTGGCACTGACAGCAGAGTCGACCGTGGAAGCAACAATTCAATCAGTAGTTTTTGTGTACTAAGCTGTATAAGCTACTATAGTTTTTTAACTATCCCACGGGAACTCTTTAATTTTTTGGAATTAAAAGTATCTAAAATATTTACCGGAGATATAAGGTACCACTATGTAAAATTTTATTTAAATTGGTCCAACAGTTTCGGAGATTAGCCCATACAAACAGACAAACAGACAGAGAAACAATAAATTTGAAAAAAATCTGGATTTTTTCTATTGCTCTTATATCCCCGGTCAACATTTAGAATACTTTTTATTCCGGAAACTCAAAGAGTTCCCGTGGGTTAGGTTTGTTTTTGTTTGTCTAGAGGCGAACCCGAGCGAAGCGATGTTGAGCCGCTAGTTTAATAATATCCGCTGTCAGGTTGTGACCAAAATGTACCTATTTTGTTATATTAAAAACATTTTGTTTCATAATTTAGTTATAGATGGCGCTATCCAAAAGTTCATGGCAAGCAATTTTTTTTAACTAGAAAATAGGTCTATCTGTAGAACAGGTTTCATATTAGCCATGGTCAAATTATACCATAAAGGCTAGCGATTTATGCTCAAATTCGCTATTGCAGCATGAAGAAGGTATGATATTTATGTTTTAGAGTAAACCCGGAACTAACAAACTTGCACTATGACCTTCATTGTCCTTCTCTAAAGATGACCGGCCAATACGAAATGGACGGGCGTCTAATAGTTTTACCCGTACAAGGAAAGGGTGACTACAGTTTGATTACAGGTAAAAATTATTCTTAAAAATGCGTTTTTTTAATATTTCTCGGGTTTCTTATATTTTTAGGGTTCCGTACCTCAAAAGGTAAAAAAGGAACCCTTAGAAAGTCGCTTTCTTGTGCGTTTGTCCGTCTGGCCGTCTATCCATCTGTTTGTCTGTGTGTCACCACCAATTTTCTCAGGAACGGGTAGACTTAGCAAGTGGAAATTTATACCAGATATTGAGGTCTACAGTCCCTATTAGGTGTATAAAAATCAAGGTCCTGAGCCTATACCATAAAAAGATATAGGCAAATTTAGATTTTCGCGAAAACTTGTAAGTACCAAAATTTACCTTAATTTTCAACTTTTTTTATTTTTCGGAATTTTTCCTTTACTTGTAAGATCTTGCTTTAAACCAAAATTGACAATTCTAGGTCAACCGGAAGTATCCTATAGGTTTTGGGTCGAAAACCTAAATGGTAGTTCCTGTTGACCTAGAATCACGAAATTTAGCAAAAAACAAGGTCTTACAACACAAATAAAGGAAAAATTATAATACAAAAAATAATAAAAGTTGAAAATTAAAGTTAAACAGATTTCCTACTACGGAACCCTCGTGGGCGAGTCCGACTCGCACTTGTCCTGATTGTTTTTATATTAAAGTAATATAAAATATAAGAAACCCAATTAATTACTTTTACCCATTGTACACACAAGCTTATAGGTACCCACCATTAGTCTTCAAATATCAATTATTATTTGACAAATCATGGAGGGGATTAATATATAATTCAATTTTTAATAATAATTAAGTATTTTTCCTTTTTAAATAATTAATATTTAAAAATGAAAACAAATTACATAATATCCTGTCGATATTTCATAGATTTTTTTTATTTTTATATTTGTTTTTTTTTATAGGAGATTATATAGTAAAAGTAGACTCAGAGATGAAAACTGTACAAGGAAATGATGGAAAAAATCATTTATCTATTAAAAACTTTAAACTTATATGTCAACCATTGAACGCAATCAAATACGATTTCAAAAACTTATTTAATGGACGGAAGGATTTATGTAAGTAAATTTATAGCTATATATATATATATATATATATATATATATATATATATATATATATATATATATATATAATGTACAAAACTCATGAATAAAGTTATTCGCTTAAGCTCTTTATTGATATTTACACACTGCAAACTTAGTGTCTTATAACTAAAAATAGTCCCTAGATGCTTGATAGTAGCACAGTACACAGTGTTACTCCAGGACTATAAAAGTCTATCTGCGTACTAAATTTCATGTCATCATTTCAAATGTCTACCGGTTTTACCGTGAATGTAACAAAAACACTGCATAAGCACATAAAAACTGATCGTATATAGAACATCGATATAATACAGATCACAATTATAATAGCAATCCGATGGGAAATAAAATAAAATGAAATACAGTAAACATCTATTTATTTAATCAATTATGCTTTTACAGCGGATGCCGTACACAATTTTGCCCACGAAAGTTGGAAAGAAGTCGCTGAGTTAGTACAAGAACCAACATGGTACGCAGCATTGAAAAAAGTCATTAGCCATGTCAATAAATTCTTAAAGAATGTGCCATTAGATGAAATGGTTATAAGTTAGTAATATTTCCATGGGGGCACATATCAATGGTGATATGTGCATGAAAACGACTTGTTATATTTACGAATAATATTTGAGCCCAGAAAATTAAAAGGTGGTACAGTATTTTAAATGTGTTTATAATTAAATTAAAACTATTAGACATATGTCCTTATTTTTTAACCGACTTCCAAAAAGGAGGAGGTTCGTGTTAGTCTGTATGTATTTTTTTCAATTGTATATAAATAACAGATAGGTAATGAGCCCGATGATTATCGTTGGTTATATAAAAAGAAGCTTAAACGTTACTTTAAAAACACACCTTTACATTTTCCAAACATCCATACAAACTTTCTTCCCCTTTTAACTACTAGGAGAACATTTTCTAAAATCCATTCTTACTTATCTAATATATTTAAACGAGCAATTCTTGTATATTATATCTTTATATATTTATTTATGCCGGCGATCTCGGAAACGGCTCTAACGAATTCGCTGAAATTTGGTATGGGGGGGCTTTCGGGGGCGAAAAATCGATCTAGATTAGTCTGATGTCTGGGAAAACGCGTGTTTTCGAGTTTTCATGCGGTTTTCTTTTGCATTATTCTACGCAGAATATGTTCGATATTTATGTTCGTATTTCTTACACTCAGGCATAAGCATCGTGGTCAAGCGACCAAGGTGCAAGATTAATATTATATGGATCATATTGGATATTGGATACAAAGTTTTACTTTTTTTTTTGTATTTATCCAAGTTTTTAGATTTTTTTTTTTAATCTAAAAAATATGATATAACAAAAAAGAACACCGAGCGAAGCTCGGTCGCCAGGTACTTACTATTATAATATATGAAAATTTTGACACAGCAATTTAGGCTGTGGATTGTTTGTCAATCATTGTTTACAATCTGACTGAATATCTGACATATACTACTACAGATTACTTAATTATTTTATAACATATATGCCGCTCCTGAAATATCAACACGTACATTATATTTTGGAGAAAGAACTAGAGAGAATAATCACGTACAATCGTACGTCAAATTCGTAAATAAACTTAACAAACTAAATACAAAGCACTAGATACATCACAAAAAGAACTTTAGTAGGCTATTCATACTTTATTTATTTATTTATTTATTACATTCACCAGTGGCAATTACAATATTACAATATATTATTATATTCGAGTACAATAGTTTAATAGCTAATTGCATTACTTTTTGAGGTACTTTCCATAAATAACTTTATGCTTCAATGAAAGTACAAGTATATAAAGTTCGTATTTTAAATGTCAATTATTGATTAGCTTCTGAATGACGTTTTTGCGTCTATTTTTATTTTGTCTAATAAACTTCCAAGAGTTAAGAAGCATAAAAACTCAAAAAATACTTTAACAGAATAGACTCTTACAAACTTCACAATTTTAATAATTTCAGTATAATCAGTCTATGAGGAACAACCAGTTCGGCATACGGCTCTGCTTAGAAAACTCGATAAAAAACTCAACTGTTCATCATATAAAAATATACCAAAATAGCAGCTTGTATTCAGCCCTTTTTAACGTCCGACTGCTGAGTAATGGGTATGCAAAGGGGATCAGGTCATAGCCACCATGCTGGCCAAGTGCGGGTTGGCGGACTTCACATGTCTTTCGAAATAACTTGCTAGGTTCTCTCACAATCAAACGTGCAGGTTTTCTCACGATATTTTTCTTCACCATAAGACAAGAGGCCATGTTGGAAATGATTCGCACATGAAAATATCAAAGGTGCGAGACCTGGGATATGAACCCGCTTCACTTGGTTTCCCAAGCGAGCGCGATACCACTGAACTACCATTGCCGAAAAACTTACTTTATCCTTACTTTACTTGGGAGTGTCCCATAGGAGCGTTATGTATTTAAATTATTGTATACAGATAGCTCTACCTTTAGGCATATTTTTTTACTGACAACAGGAAATGTATAAGGCGCCACCCCTCCCTCCCCTCCCCTATGTGATTGAAGTACCGATGACAGTAGGAGCTCTCGTTTTTGTGGTCTGCCTCGATAAACCAACTGTTATCGAACCGTTTTGTTGAGTGTGTACGTGATCCTACAACATCACGTTAAGACGGAGAATAAAGAAAAGTCACGATATAGGTATCTGTGTGCTAAATTTTATCTAAATCCGCACCGAAGCACACACTTAAACTTTCGCATGTATAAAAGTAATATATATCATAGTTAGAGTTCTAACATTTAAGAACTTTATTTATACTATCTTAAAATAACGTCAAATCATAGTCAAAAAAGGATTTATTTATTTATTTTTCCTTACATAGCTAACAATTCCAACATAAAACATAAATAGCTATTTCTTTTTAATTCTAAATAAAAAAACATACCGTATCCTAAATTTTATTTCAAAGATAAAACGCCTCAGTTGTAAATTACATTAGGGAACATGAAACTGTCATCGTCATCTAAACGCCCGCGTTGGTATCACGGCCATAAAAGAACAATTATTTTGGATCTTCACACGACGACAAACGTATAAATGTGTCAACACAAGAGAATATTTCTAACATATGGTAAGCATTCTTTTATTAAAGAATTCAATCACAATTTAAAATTTCAAGTTAATGTATAAAGAAAATGAGAATCCTCTTTATGAAAATAAATAAAGTTAACACAAAAAAAATCCTAACAAGTTGAGACAAAGGATTTTTTCCTCATTATTAATTCCAAGAACAAGGTAATTATAAATTTTAATAACACCAACATTACACAAAGTAGTTTAACTCGTTTTAATTTATTAACACAATTACTAGATTTATAAATAAAACATAAATTTCCCATGTTACTATATACCAGTAAATATAAATTTAATTATATTAAAATTAAGAATAACATATTAAATAAATAAATATCTTAGGAAATTAACACACAGCACCATCTAGGTCCATGGTAAGCTACGAGGCTTGTGTTATGGATACCAGATAGTTCACACACTAAATATATAACTACATACTACTAATATATACACTATATATACACTATATATGCATATAACTTTAAATACATTCATATTATAAATATAAACATCCATGACTATACTTTATAAGTACAAACATTCGTGTTCATCACATAAATGAGTGCCCCCAGCGGGACTCGAACCCGCCACCGCTGGCACAGAAAGTAGGGTCACAACAAACTGAGCCAAACATGTGGTCAAAATATTATACCTAAAGTTTGTATATATACATATATATGTCGATATAATATATGTTTTTTACTCACTCACGCTGAAATTGCTGGACGGATTTAAATGAAATTTAAAACAGAGGAAGACTATATCCTGGAGTAGCACATAGACTTCTATTAGGCACGTAAAAGAGCGAAGCGAGGATAAGTCGATATTATCTACATATATGTTGTATTCAGCCCTTTTTAACGTCCCACTGCTGGGCACGGGCCTAGCTTCAATGCGAGGGGGATCAGGCAACAGTCCACCACGCTGGCCAAGTGCGAGTTGGCGGACTTAACATGTCTTTCGAAAACTTGCTAGGTTCTCTCAGACATACAGGTTTCCTCACGATGTTTTCCTTTACCGTAAGGCAAGTGGTAACTATGTTGGAAATGATTCGCACATGAAAATATCAGAGGTGCGAAACCCGGGATTTGAACCTGCCTCACTCGGTTTCCCAAGCGAGCGCGTTGCCACTGGGCCACTACTGCCTGCCACCATATGTATGTTAGATACATAAATATCTCCCATGCATTAGCATAATGAAACGCCCCAAAATATGACAAACCGCACTTGAGCGGAGTAACAATCTATCCGGGGAGTCGCTAACTGCCAATCAATAACAAACTGATTTATTTACTGAGGGTTGTAGTACAAGCAGTCAATCACGTCTATTAAGGTAGTGGTTCTGTCTATATAATAAGGAAACATTATTTTTATAAGACTTTTCTATTTAAATTGCAAAGTTCTTAAAAATACTTGTGGTTAATAAACGGTGACCGATTAGACTGTGTGGGTTCATTGGATGTTTAATATTTGCTATGAGTTCTTATGTGCGATGTGATATAAGATTTTCTCTACAGGCCCCTATCTCCACCTACATCTTCGTGTTAGTTTATTTAATAATAGTATCGATAAACTAGTAACTTACCCTGGCTTCGTTTCACATGCGCCCCTGGATGTCTTTCATATTTTAAATTCAATATACACACAGCGCCAACTGTTGGAAAATTTTATTACTAACAGGAATCTATGAGGTTATGTATTAAATACCATTCAAACGTGTGTGTGATACACATAGAAACGTATATATAATAGCAGTATTTTTTTTCCTTCATTATCATTAAAAGTTTTACATATATTTTTTTTAATTAATTTAACATTAAAAATCACTGAGATTTATGTAACATTACATTATTCGGTATTAAATATACCAGAGTATTACGTACATGTTGTACGTAATACTAATAACAGCGAAATTTTGATTCAATTAATTTCACTACATAGTATAAAACTAACTCGCTTCCTGCTGTCTGTCCCTATATATTCTTAGATCTTTAAAACTACATAACGGATTTTGATGCGGTTTTTTTAATAGATAGAGTGATTCAAAAAGAAGGTTTATATGTAATATAATACTCGTATAGTAGAGAAACACTGATAATTTTAGAGGTTTCTAATGTGATGTCGTAAACACATTTTTTTGCGCTTACATTGCAAACGCTGGCTGAACCCTACGAGATAGATCAAAATAATGTACTACAGTATTGTACACCTTAAAAAGGTCTACAAAAAAGTTTGCGATGGCATATGTTTATCTCTTAAGGATAACATACTATATGCATTTTACTATATCCAAGCAAGCTATATGAGTCGCTAGTATTTGAATAAGATATTATCTTTGACTTAAAAAAATAAATGAAACAAGCCTGATTAAATTGATATTATATTAAATGTTTCTTGGTAATTTTTTAATAGACAGTCATTGATATTCGTGTCACTTACACGATTTCAAGGGTAACAGCTAATTACCTTGTTGTCGACCTTTCTTGATTTCCCTTAATAATCTTTATTTAAACGTCACTTAAAGCACATGTACATATAAATAAGTACAATATAGTATGATATCAATGTCAGTATTAAGTTATAAAACGGCATAAATAATATTTATTTCTATAAAATTAATAATATATGTATATGTGTACCTAGTATGTATCTACGTCTCTTGCATCAGTTAATATTAAAAATATATAGTCATAATTTTGAAAGTTTTATCATCCTAAGGGTCAGCGTTAAGAGCCCCTAAATATGTTTCAACTACAAATATAAGCCCCATTTGTACATTTGTAAATCGCAGCGAAATATTTCGTTGATATCACCGTCGGTTCGGCACGTGCCAGAACCGTTTGCGTGACGTCTAGGATTTCTCGTATATAAAACTACTAACGAACGATCTGCGGTCTCTTTGAAACGGGATTTAAGGGGAGTATGCGAAACAGCGTTACTCAAATATGAATGTATTTAGCTTAAAAAAGCGTTCTTTGTAATGTCGATTTTATCCTTTAATGTCTTTGTAATGTATACTTAAGAGGTAAATCACGACTAAGGCACTGTGCACTATTCAGATTATTAAGTTTTATTATATATCGGCAAGCTGTTGCAACTATATATTTTTTTAATTATTATTATCATTTTTTATTGGATCTATTGGTTCACGACATTTTAATTTTTTTTGTAGTTACACTTCATTTGGCACGTTAGAAAAAAATTATGAGAGCAAAATTTTTACGATGCGCGCACACACCGACAGCCAAAAAGCGACAAAATGAAGTTAACTGAAAGCGACATGATGAAGTTAGCTGCATTCCTTTTACAAATAGAGAGTTGTGACATACGGGATAAAATGAAATCTTTAGCTGTTTTTGTTCTGTTACGCCAAAGAAGTATAACTACTTACGTGCGTACATAAGTACACACACACGTTTTTTTTCTATTTTTACTACATATAAGTAATACAAACTTCATACGACAAGTATAAGTTCATATTATGTCTTTCTTTGAGTTTCTTTCTCCGTATCTACTATCTATCTATCTATTTATGTATCTAACATACATATGGTGGCAGGCAGTAGTGGCCCAGTGGCAACGCGCTCGCTTGGGAAACCGAGTGAGGCAGGTTCAAATCCCGGGTTTCGCACCTCTGATATTTTCATATAATCAAAATTGATTCCACATGAAAAAAATAGACAGTTACTTTCGTGTAAAACAATATCATTTAGTACCGTGTTCTGAAAATAACAAACACATAAAGTAAACATTACGATCCAGTATCCAGAATAATATATATTTTGCTATTTATTTTAACTATATCTAGAATAACTTTCGACAGTTTGGAAATCGCTGATATAAAACATAATGTAGAAAAGGTGATGTGGTTTCGGTAGAACTACGTTTTATTTCGCTACCTGAGTTTATCTTTTACATTTTCAAACAACGAGGGACAAAGGTCAGTAATCTTATTTGATGGAACGTTGAGCTGTATGGTTATTTTGTTATGGATTGTGGTTTTTATCTCATTGCCTTTGATGTATGTTAAAAGTATTGGTTTATTTAAGATTTACGAAGGTCTTGCGATTAACACAAAATATCAATGTATAAAATACTTATTTCCTTACTAATATTACAAATACAATAAAATGTGTGTTGATTTGTCTATTTCTACATAAAATTGGAAGCTATAATTTGAAAAATGTTTATGCATTTAAGACTTTTCAACCGATTTAAAAAAAGAGGAATTCTCAATTTGGATGTATTTTTTTAATAAGGAAGATTATAGGTTATCTGACATCACGCCGTAACGTGATAATTGATCCGCTATTAGGTTAGAAAACCTAATAGCGGATCAATAATTATACCTACACTGTCTGACAAATGCTAGTTGAAAACTATAATTATTAAATATGTTGGAACATTAACACACAGCACCATCTAGTTCCATGGTAAGCTACGAGGCTTGTGTACGGATATCAGGTAGTTGATACACTACACATATAACTTGAAATACATACATATTATAAATATAAACCCACGACTGGAGTATAAACATTTATGTTTATCACACAAATTAATACCCCTAGCGGGACTCGAATCCGCGACCAGTGGCACAGCAAGTAGGGTCACTACAAACTGAGCCAAACGTGTCGTCAAAATAAGATTTTCATTTTGCTTTTTTTTTTAAAATGAAGTAATTGCTACTTTACATATTTGCCTATACTTGCAAATGTAAAGATTATACTTAGTTGTCTTGGTACATGAATACTTAATGTGTGGAATGATTGTGTTAGTTCATTTTTTGCGGTTCACTTAACTAGTTCAATTAATTATATCTCTTTTCAAATTACATCAAAGTAGACGAAGAAAAAATGTGACGAGTCATAAGTTATAAGAAAAAACCTAATAAATGTTAGTCATGCAAAGAGTCTTTATTGACTGATAGTAAATACAATTAAGTGATTTAAATTGGTTCGTTCAAAAAAAGTTACAAATTGATGAAACTAGAATAAGAATCTTTGTATAACTTGGTAGTCTATTGAGATTGCTTGTATCTATAATATATTTTTTTACATATTCTTAAGTTATTAAGTGAGAGAATTCCTAAGATGAATCGCACTTATATTATAAATTGCGAAAATTTGTGGGTATGTTAGTTACTCCTTCACACATTAGTACGAGTACATCTTATTAACGTAGCTTTTTTTAACGTTAGGAATAGCATTTACGCATACCTACCACTTGCATTCGTACAGGTGGGTATGTGGGACTCACGAGATAGAAAAGCCGAAGGAGACCATAATAACCATGTGGTTGCTCCAGTATAATCATAATCAGCAACCACCGAGGTAGGCCGCCTCCCAGTGTGGCTTAATTTACGCCCGGCTGGATTGCCGGACGTTTAAGAGCCCCTCCACCACATTTATGTGGGCACAGATAGACCTGAAGTAACCTGTTACTATATACGGATATTGTTAGTAATAAAATTTGCCAAAAGGTAACTCCACTTCCAGGGATTACCCCCTACATACAAAGTGTTTTATCTCTATATTACTAGGGACTCACACTCGCTTCACTCGGGTTCTTCCCTAGGTACGTTTTAACGATAAGCATGGACTAGATAGACTATATACCTATTACCTAGTATGTATATACATAGGTATGATGAGTTTCATATCCCATACATGAGAAATGATTGATTCCCCATACAAACGTTCAACCCCCTTTTCAACACTTCAAGGGATGATTTCCGCGATAAAAACTACCCTATGTCCTTCCTAGGGTCATACTACCTTCATACCAAAATTTATTTAAATCGGTTCAGTAGTTCCAGAGACTACTTCCTACAAGGAAACTCACAAACTTACAAACTTTACCTCTTTATAATATTATAGTATAGATTTTTGATATAGAAACATTTGAAATTCAAGCACTGATAATATTCACGCGTATGTTGTATGATGTATTAATATTCTTTTAGTATCCTGCTTCATTGTATACTGAAAATCTGTTTACACTATGAAATTTTCGTTTTATTTAACACTTTGTTTTTATTACTATTACCGCAATTTCAAATATTACTTTCGAAATTCCAATGTAATGTTAGCCCACTGAATACCGTTCTAGTTATTTTTACGGCAATTTACCCCATATGCATTTTGGCTTCAATTTTACTAGCCTGTTTTGTTGCGAACTCTGCTGCAATAACGATACTCTAAAATTGTGAACATTGCAAATTAAACTTTAACAAAAATGCTTAAAGTCGAAATAGACTTTGCAAGAGGGACGTGAAAAAAACATTGTTGGTTCACTTTTATACCATGATTAGTGGTTGTCACAGAGAGAACCATTTCGTGTCGCATGAACCTCGCTATTAAAATCAAACTGTGATGTATTGTTGGAAATTATTTTAAAAGTTTTATGAAGAAAAGCTCTGTGCATGCATAAAAATAGTGATTAGCCGAACAAATAACCGGTAAAGGTGCAGTTTGTCACGTCATTTGTCGTGTGAATATTATAATTATCTTAAGTAAGAACTGGATGTGAATGTAGGTAGTTGCACGGATATTATATACACTGATTAGCAATAATCACGCAACTTTTGTAAGATTTACTTAGGTATTAATTCATTTCATTTGCAATCATTGTTTATTCCTTGTATTACTTGTACGAGGAAAAAAGAAATATATTGAGTAAAATGAGAATAAATAAAATATTTATTAATGTTATGATTTATTTATTAAGAGTAATCGCATATTAAAAATACCTACATTGAAATTGCGTGTAATTTTCAGAACTTATATTATAAGAAAAAGATCAAAAATTATATTTATCAAATATTTTATATATTTGATAAAATTTTATTCAATTTTGATTAAATTTTAACGCCACGATTTTCAATTTTCTCTACATATATTAAAATTGTAACTGAGTCGAATCTGTACATTAAATATTTTTTTGAAAATCTTATTGAAATAGACATTATTATCGATACAGAGGCCGAATCTATAATTTTTAGAATTTTTATCTGTCTATCTGTCTGTTTGGAAACGCATCACAAGAAAACCACTGGACAGATTTTGATGAAATTTGGTGATAATAGCTGATAGGTCATCTCTGAGAAATCTATACTAAACATTAAAAAGCAACTAAGGACGAACCCGAGCGGAGCAAGGTTAAGTTATAGCTATATAAGTAAAACATAGTACCAACAACAGTAACAAGTTACTTAGTAGTCATCAACATTATATATTAATAAGTATTTATATGTATTGTATGTATGTATATTGTATGGTATAAAATATATGTATTATAAGTATTATTGTTATCTATGTATTTTATATACTAGTATGTTTGTATTATTTATTATATTAAGATTACGTATAGTATGCTATTTTTATTTATACTGTGATTTCTTTTTTTTATTTTAACTTTATCTCCATATCACCTTGCACTTTTCTGCTCCGCTAAATGACAATCTTTCTCACCTCCTAGGTTAACTGGAAGAGATCTCTTTTAGAGATAAGTCCACCTTTGCCACTAATGTTCTCTAAATACTTTTATTTTTATTTTTAATGTGTAATAAAGAATATATAATAACATAAAGCCAATGCGTCAATCAAATTGGTAAGTGTACGTTTAGGTGCATCACCTGAACGTAGCAAGGGTAAGGCGGTAGTTAAAAAATATTTGTACATACTGCTTAAAATATTTTGGAATCCATTGTGGATTCCAAAAGGTGATAACGAATAAATGTTGGGGGTACAAGTAATTGTTTAAAAGCGAAAACCCTCTTTCATGTCGATTCTAATGAATATACAACACCTAGCGTGTGCTGGCGGGGAATTAAAAAAAAGTAATTCCGCAAACAGCTAACATAACAAGGGGTACTCGAATATGCAATTGCTTGGTCTAATTAAAGAGCGATTAGAGTTAAGAAATAGTTGTTGGATAAATCAAACGAAAAACTTTTAATACACGAATATTTAATATACTTTTAAAATAAAGTTAAGATTTTTGGTTTCTTACGGTCAAATGCTTCACAGCAATCACGGTTATGGGCATTCAAAACATCAGGAACTAAAAATCAAAATAGATCCGGGAAACAAATTTGTTTCATTTTAAAAGAATCTGATAAATTAAGATGATCATTTCAAGTAACAAAGGAGATGTTTGTTTTTTGGTCTTTAGTATTCAGTTCAAGTGTTCATTATATAGCAGTAACACAACTACTACAAACAACAACGCCTACAAAAGTTATACATCTTTTTCTTCATGTTTTTAACCGACATCTGAAGTAATAACGTGTTTTAAAAGCATTTATCTAATTAATGCTCAGGACACCTGTATCTGCAGCCGCGTACACCAACCACTAAGTGACTACACCAAGGAAAAAGTAGTGAAAGAAAGAAAATATACCAAAAAATGTATAAAGATATATATTTTATTATAGATCCACTGTTGTATGAACAGGAACATTTGTATGTTCTTGGTAATTTAATTAAAAGCGGCCTCTCATATTTTATTACTTAGAACCTGAGAAAATGGGAATGTAATGAAAAAACAGCCGCTTTTAGGCCTTTGTTTCTACAGCGCGGACCGGACGGAACAATTGAGTGTTTTCTTTTAAAGAAAGATAGATGCCCTGAGTTTCATCAGAGTTTTTAGCTAAAACATTTACTCTTTGTTCCTTCACTAAAAGCATTTTTACGATATTATTCAAAGCTTGCCCTTTGTACCGATTTTTGCATCATTTTCATTTAATTTATACACGTCGTTACCTGGTTATTGTTAGAACAGTTAAAATGGTATTCCGTTATATTCAAAATATTGATTATTTCAAATAGAGCATTACTTCATAAATCTATATTTATAATATTATAAACAGTTAACGCCACTTTTTGGCAATTTTTATTACTCACAATATCTTTTGTAATACTGAAAGTGAGAGGTCTATCTTTGTATTTTTATCCACATTTATCCAGCCGTTTCAGTGTAAAGGATTAACAAAGGCACACACACGCATGCACGCACGCACGCTCGCACGCACACACGCACACACACACACACACACACACACACACACACACACACACACACACACATTTTACCAGATTTTAAAAACTAAACATTTCATTATTTGAATATTTATTTAAAGAAATTGTCTTTATGTACATAGCTTTATAGTGTTTTCCCTTGCGTTGTAGTGACATATTTCACTGCATTCACAGCAAAGAGATTGATACTCATTTCCGAGTGATTCGTTTTTATAAAATCGATGAATGGACTTATATCTGAACTTCTACATCACATTTTTGTAAGAATAATAATGTATTTTAAAATTTTAAAGTGTTTTTTGTTTACCATCTAGAAAACAAATGCTTACGTATGATGCTAGGCTTGCACTATGTAAGCAATAAAACAATAGTGTTCATTAATGTGGATATAGACGGGTGCCTCTTGCATATGCAATCAAAGTTGAGATCAAGTATGAGTATAGAATGTAATTGGTGCCACCCTCCGTTAGGGTCTTTTTGGTACAGCGCATTACAAAACGCCTTGAAGGGTATCTTTGTTTTATAAGAGAGATATAATGAGTCATGTTAAAACGTTAAAGATTTAAAAGCAATATTTATTTGATAAAATAGTAGGTAATAACTATTTTTGTCAATATTGCTATATTTATACTACTTCGTAACATTCAGTCTTGAATAGTTTAATATTTTATTTCATTATTTCTCATTTAGAAGAGCAGATAGAGCACGAAAAGTACCATACTATAATAATATAAAATAGTATACACGTTTTTGCATTTGACAATTGATCCATTAAAACCCATTAAAACATACCGTGAAATGAGAACAGACTTACCAAACTTTCGTATTTTTAATATTAGTGTGATTAGCCCTTAAGTTTTATAGAGTAGATAAACGGTTATCGCAATTATATATTATAGTTACTTGGAAATCTTATTTATTTTTATACCTGACGATAACCTAACCAATTAATCTATGTATAGTCGTAGTCATATTAATAAATATGAATCATATTATAGTAGTTCATATTAAAAAAAAACCTTCTTAATTGTTAAAATTAATATTATGTTAGGTTTCTACAATAATTTAATTCTGCGAATATGTGATTTTATTTTCCTCTCTACCCCTACACTACACACCCGTTTGGCGTCTTTAATATTTCATTGCCATTGCGAATCACGATAAGCAAACAGTGACAGGTCGCGTGCTACTGCACTAGCGATGAGTCACTGTACTAAGATACTCGTATGGTGTAGTCACATGAAAATTCGTCGTGAAATTGTATACGTGGGTGCAGTAAATGCTAGAAATATCGATTTAAATCGATTCGACCTTTCATTAAGCGAGTATTAAACAAGTTTGGTTTGTCTATTTGTTAGGTTTTAAATGACCACTACGATTGTAAAAGTTAGTTTGTATGAGACGAAATATAATATTTTTCTGAATAACGTTCTATAAAAATTCAACTACTTACATTTATTAAAAGAAGTGGCAAAGTTTTTATGGAAAAAATATTTTACAACTTACAACTATCTGTGATAGGCTTCTAGTATTATAATCTATATATATAAAAATCAATTGCTGTTCGTTAGTCTCGCTAAAACTCAAAAACGGCTTTTTTTGTTTTGTTGGGGGTGTTTCAGGGGTGGTTTAAATATAAAAAAAAACCTAGGGACGAACCCGAGCGAAGCGAGGGTGAGTAGCTAGTATAGAATAATTACTAAGTACCTACTACATCATAACTTTATACTAATAAATCTTAACTATGAATATAAATTAAATTTCTATCATAAGTTTTTTTTTTTAATGTTTTAATGCTTACTTATAAGTCTGCCTTGAAACCTTGAATATTAATATACATAGGTCAGCATGTTGCTTAGGGTACCTAACAAAGCGATTTGTATTTAAATTTTGACTGAGTCGTTCGTCTTAAATCTAAAACAATATCAGCGTTTCGGCTTAGCTTTCAGGTTATATCACATCTACACTAATATTAAAAAGAGGTAGAGTTTGTTTGTATGTTTGTTTTTTTGGACACGCTTATCTCAGAAACTACTAATCCGATTTGAAAAATTTATTTTGTATTGTATAGCTCGTTTATTGAGGAAGGCTGTAGGCTATTTAACATCATGCTACTACAGAAGGGAGCGGAACAGTCATATAACATATAGTCTATCTATTCAGATATATGAGTTAAAATACTATGTCATAATTCTTAAACGTTTCCTAAAAATCAATATCTGTATTAACATATATCTATACGGAAATCAAACTTGCTGATGCCATATGTATACTATACAGCTATACTGCGACACAACATTCGTCATCTTTTTTACGATAAAGAATTTTTAATTAAAGCGATTCCCTAATATATTCTGGGAGGTCCGAAGCGTCAACCTTGACCCCTATAAGCGCGGTATTAAATCCATTTATCATCCACTGGTCACAGGTTAAAAGTATAGAAATCATTGGGCCAATAACCTCCTGCCATATTGAAATATTGCCCTATAAATAGAAGGAACCTTTATAAATTGTAGAGTCATTTAAATTTAATATAAAGTAATAGTTTTATATCTTATGTTACATTTATTTTTTTTCTTTTCTGAACTTCTTATTTATTTGTGTACATGTAAATATCAAGTGTTTTTTTTTTTTATTGTATGTATGTATTCAGCCCTTTTTAACGTCCCACTACTGGGCACAGGCCTCCCTTCAATACGAGGGGGATTAGGCCATAGTCCACCACGCTGGCCAAGTGCGGGTTGGCGGACTTCACGCGTCTTTCGAAAACTTGCTAGGTTCTCTCAGACATGCAGGTTTCCTCACAATGTTTTCCTTACGTATGTATGCACATATTACATATTATGTACATACATACACTATACAATTTCATTAATATAACTCATTTCATTTCATACAAATTCGAATTAATAATCCGTCTTTTCGAAGTAATATTCAATGTAATTAAAAATATAATCGAAACAAATATGTTCCTTTTCCTCATGGACATCTACCGGTTTGATCTCTATCCAACCAAGTTCAATATTGGAGGAGTCGTTCTATCTTACATGATAAATGTACTTTGACAGGAATCATTAAAGACGCTTAACAACCTGGAAGCGTCGTTAGCAGGCCATTTGCTCGCGTCTTTCATAAATAGTAAGTGAGTAAACATTCTTCCCTCAGGGTTATTGGAGGGCGCTATTATACAGTAATTTAATGATGCAAAATACAAACGATTTTAGTCTGTATTACATAAGGGTAACAGTAAAAAATTGCATGAACTTTATTTTATTTAATGCACTGACATGAGCTTTGATGTTCTAAATGTACATAGGGAAGCTAACCAGCTAAAATTTCAGGGAAATATATTTAACTATCTCACCATTCAGACTTTGTCCTGTTTAAATTTCTATAAAATAGTTTGTTAACTTTGAGACCATCTAAAAATACTACATTGAGCACTTTCACTTCTTCCCGATTTTTCCAATTTTCTGGACAATTTAAAAAAAAATATTCTTAAAACTCTTTAAATTTATATACAGTACTAGCGGCTCGCCCTCGCTTCGCTCGGGTTCGTCCCCACTTTTTAAGGTATAAGATAATTTATAAGGTACGAGATATTCTCCCGCAGTAAAAAGTATCCTAAATACCCCAACGACCCGGATAACCAGCTATTATCATACCAAATTTAATCAAAATCTGTCCAGTGGTCTTCTCATGATGCGTTCTAGGACAGACAGACTGACAAATAAAAACTCTAAAAACTGTAAATTCGGTCTCTGTATCAGTAACAATGACTATTCAATAAGATTTTCCAAAAAATATTTAATGTACAGATTCATCTCAGTTAGAATTTTATTATTTGTATAGATATAAACAATGTATATGACATTTATATTCATGAACGCACTTATAAATACAAATGTATTATACATATACATATGTATATTGAAAAAATCTTAGGTATATATATGTTTCAGTCAAAACTATTTTTTAGTCAAAACTACTTTTGACCAATCTCATTGGTTTTGACTGCAGACTTTGGTCAATAGCAGTTTTGATTGGCATATCGGTCAAAACTCTTAAAAAGTTAAGGAGGTATGTAGGTTGAAGGTTACTCGGAAGAACCCTTTCTTTCTTTCTAGGTTAGGTTAGGTTAGAACAGTGACCACAGCGCACGAGCCAAACAAACAAAGCGAGCGTGCCGCGATAGCAGCCAGCGAGTGCCATAATTTTGAGAGTTTTGACCGATATGCCAGTAAAAACTGCTATTGACCAAGGCCTGCAGTCAAAACTACTTTTAACTGTCTTTGTCAGTCAAAAGTAGTTTTGACCACGAAAGAGTTCTGACTGTAACATATACACAGACACAACACACATATATGTATATTGGCACAAATATATTGCTGAAGGGCGAGGCTATTTGACGTATCTGGTCGTTTTAAGGTTTTTGATCTTTTGTATTTAAATAATTTTATACTCTTTGTCTCATCTACTCGTAAGCCCATCTAACTGCTAACCGTGCAACTTCGAAAAACGGAAAACGAAGATTCTGAAAGGAACTTTTCATCATTCTTGAGCAATTCTGTTAATAAGTTCAGTAGTACTATTGTGAAACAACTTTTGCATTTATGTCAAGGATATTATGGTCGCTTTTGTAATTAAACTTTGTTGCGTACATTAAAAAGTTTTTGAAGTTATTCTTCTTTTGGGATGTTTGGAAAAGATTATGAGAGGTAAATTTTTACACCACACCGACAGCCAAAAAGCGATATGATGAAGTTAGCTGATAACTGATTATTGCCATGGTAATCGTTTTTATTGTCTGACAAATGATATATAATCCTAGCGGCTCACCCTCGCTTCATACATTTTTCCGGGATAAAAAATAGCCTATTTGTTATTCTGATGTATGAAATAAAGTTTCATTAAAATCCAATCAGTAATTTTTGTGTACTAAGCTGTATAAGTTACTACAGTTTTTTAACTATCCCACGGGAACTCTTTAATTTTCCGGTATGAAATGTATCTAAGATGTTGACCGGGGATATAAGGTATCAACATTACATACAAAATTTATTTTAAATCGGTCCATACAAAATTTCATTTAAATCGGTCCAACAGTTTTGGAGATTTGCCCGTACAATCAGACAAGCAGACAGAGAAACAAAAAAATTGAAAAAAACTTGGATTTGTTTTATTTCTCTTGTTACATCCCCCTGACTCGGTTTTTAGCATTTTTTTCTATGTACAGACATTCAACCTCTACAGTTTTATTATATGTATAGATTAGGTATATTCTTTCCTTAAATGATATTCTATAAATATATGATTGTTTTTGCCTAATATGCCTTATTCAATTATTTTATTAATTTATCATTCCTTTTATAAACAGAGATTTATGACATACAGGATAAAATCTTTAGCTACTTTTATTCTGTTACGCCAAAGAAGTTTAACTTCTTACATGCGTACATAAGTACACACACTTTTTTTTTAATTCAAACGATAAATTTAAAAAACCCAAAATTGGAGATCAGTACACTTACACTGGACCTTAAGAAACTTAAGGACCTATACACACGAGACGACACATTCTGAGCGCGCTGTCGACGCACCCTTGTCCTGCGCTTGAAACGATACGAACTTAAGTACATAGTTTGCATTTTAACTCAGCACAGAATACAAACAGACGTGTCGCGTTCATGTAACGCATATCGTCAGCATATTCATGAAAAATACTGTGCAAAAGCCCTTACTTGGTTACTTTGAGTTGTGCTAATTTGCTACCTATGCAATTAATTTCAAAACAATAACAATTTTGAAATATTCGAAAGCCTGTATATCAACAACTAGGTAACTTTATTCCAGTAATTTTAATACAATTTTGTGTGCAATCATGGCTGGTGTACATTAATTTAGTAATGTAACGCAATTATATTGTGTATCGATATACACGTATAAAGGCCTCCAGCGTAAAGCACACTATAATTTTGCCTATAATATTACACTTTAACTAACTTATCTATACAATAGGTATTTTAGTACTTTACTCATTTAGTATTTTACTCAATAATTTTAGTTTTTTTATCAAAGAGGTTGTGTAGTAGGTGATAGTTGGAATATTAAATAATATTTTTTTCAAACTACACCAAGTGTGAGTTCGTTTTTAATTTGCCCAATAAGGATATGCAGTAAATAATATATGAGCTTCTAACCTTTTTATTGTTATCTCGACAAATTTCAAAAAAGTGGATTTAATAATTATTACTTATTTGACTTATTTACCGTCATTTCGTAAAGGGCTTGACCGTTCTTTAGGTATATCCCGAGGTGATCCCATACGATATTTTTAACATGAAAGAATGTAATATTTCTATGAAAATCCTAATAAAATATCACAAAATTGGCAGGATCTATATTGGCAGTATATGTATAAATAGGCAAAGATAAAATAGTTCAAGTAAATTTTTCTCCTCTGTTTGTCGACCGATTTTCTATTCATATACATATATTTTCCTCAAATTCTCAATAATGATTATGATCGAAGATTAGTGGGCGAACACTAGTTTTAACAAATCTATAAATTCTTCTTTTACCTACTTCTAAGAGAGCCCGCGCACTAGGCAGCCTGGCTGCGCAACCAAGCTGTGGCAGCCAAAATAATTGAGCAGCCAGTTATGGCAGCCAATCGACAGCCGAATCGAAAGTCATTTTGTGAATCCCATATTCCGCCATATGTTCGACTGGCTGCCGCAGCCAGGCTGCCTAGTGCGCGGGCTCTCTTATTCTCAATTCACTTTTGGAACCCGCGCACTAGCCAGCCTTGGCTGCCTGGCTGCAGCAGCCATTAGTACGCGCCTGATTGCACCGCAGCCTATTGGCTGCGCGCAGCCAGAGCGAGTGTAGACGAATGTTTGTGGCTGCTATCAGTCTCCGCGCACTTTTCCATAGCAGCCAGACGTAAATATATTAAAATTTAATTACCTAACTTAGTCTAAAATTACTTTGGTAAGTATATTTTGATAGCTTCTTTATTGCTATTTTCTACTATTACACACGAAGTAATTGAAGAAATTTAATATAAAAAAATGCTAACCGACTTTTAAGGCGCTTAAACATAAGAAGTATTTCACAATGAGTATCAGGTGTTTTTCAAGCAATGTAACATTTACCATCTAACTATCACTTCTAAAATACTGACCCACGTAAAAAATATTTATGACAATTTACATCATATTATACGAAATATCTTTTTTTTCTTTTAATTAAAAATGCCGATAAAACAAGCTGTACTTCCGTCATTTGACAATATATGTATTTATAGAGTTAAAAGTTTACTTGTGAAATCTGTCGATTACAAATGTTATCCACTCAATTAAATTAAAGTTTCAAATTCTTATACAAAATCTATACAGATAAATAATATTGTGTCTGTTTATAATATCGAAATAATAGCTTCTTACTAAATGCATATGAAAATATATACGGTACTTACAATAAAAAAAAAAAACAATTAATTTTTTTTTGTGTCTGTTGTCTGTTGAAACGGCTGGTGCGATTTTGACGGGACTTTCACTGGCAAATAGCTGATGTTATAAGGAGTAACTTAGGCTATTTTATTTAAGAAAAAGGATTCGAGTTTCGCGCAAAAAAATTACTACTACTAAAACTAAGGACGAACTCGAGCGAAGCAAGGGTAAGTCGCTAGTTAAGCATAAAGTCAAAAGAGAAATATCATACGTTTTACTTACTATTTCTATACAGTTCAAGCAAAACATAGCTTAAGTTTGATTGAAAATATTTGAATTAAATGCAGCATTTAATTGCCTCAAAGATACTTACGTAATTGTTGTGATTCCCATAGATCGGTATACAGTTAACTCTAGATACAAATCAAATAACGGTATCGGAATCGACATTAATTGTTCAGCTATTGTTATAAATAACATTACTTTGATATATATGAAAAAACCTTGTATGCAATAATGTATTTTATTATACGGTAATATGGTAGGAATTTGTATGAGTAACTATAGTAAAAATTGACCTACACTCATTGTACTTTCAGTTATTATCAAACATCAACATTTTTCATTCTATAAATATAGTAGATACAATAATAATTCAATAAACGTTACATTTAAACATTTAGTTATACTATATTGTATATTACTTAAGTACTCAACTCTTGGATTCTTCGTCTTGAAAAGAATATGTAAATTCAAAAATTATAAATTATATGACTTTTTATAGTATAATACTAGCAGAACCCGCGGCTCCGCCGGCGTTCAATCTACAAAAAAATCTCTGGCTTTATGTTACACAGCTACTCACCTTAACTCGAGTTCGTCGCTATGTATTTATATAATAATATTCATACAAAAATACTAAAATCGCGATTAAAAATAGAGGGTTGTGGAAAGAGGGTGAAAAATACTTTACGACCTATTTTCATACCTACCAATACAAAAAAAAGGACTTTCGGAGAAGTGCGATAACAAACACAGTGACACGAGATTTTTATATATTAGATTTAAAAAATATAGATACTTTCATTAAACATTATCCATTATTTGTACACGCATCGTAATTACAAACTAATTGGCATTTAGAACTGTAATCTTCTTTTTGCTATCGCAAAAACATAGCATATTTAACTGAAACTATTATAGAAAAGTATATTTCCGCACATAAACCATAGGGGCAAATATCATAAAACAAATGAAGGTCCATACCGTGCCGCATGCAATCCGTTAACGCGGCGTAAGTGATTGCTAAAACTTGTGAACCGTACAATACATGCCATGCATCGTGCATATGATGTAACTCATTAGTTTTCAATTTACGGGTCGACGAACTAATGTTTAAGTGAAAATTTTAATAATTGGTCTGTTGGGGTGTAATTTTAACAAACAGGTAAGTAACGATAAGGAATAATATGGTGGTAGACTAAGAAACGTACGCCAGACTGTAATTATTATGAAACAAACAATGAAAAAACTTAATTTTTTAAGCAATTGATCAAATAAATATCTTCATTATAACTATTATTGTTCGCTAAGTGGTTTATATTTGCAAATTATACTGAAATTATTGAAAATTTGAGAAAAACATATAAGATTTTACCTACGTATATAAATAAGTCTGTATCCAATTTTAATTGGTAGTACTAACGCTCGTCAATAGCGATTAAACAAAAAAAAGAAAATCGGTTGACAAACAGAGGAGAAAAAAGTACTGAATTATTTTGTCTTTGTCTATTTATATATAGATAATATTAATCTATATAATATGTATATAAAACAAAGTCGAATTTCTTACAACACTTATAACTCGAGAACTGCTGGACCGATTTTCATGGTTTTTGATTTGTTGAATTTGTCTCCGCCCCGAATAGCAGAATAACTATTAAAACCACGGGAAAATTCACGAGAAAAAAAATGAAAAATAGAATCTATTCCATACTAAGCGTCAAAATATAGGTATCTAGGGATGAACCTAAGCGAAGCGGTTGTTAGTCGCTAGTAATATATAAAATAAATAATATGCAAGATAATTAGGATAATGATGATGATGATATTAAATAATAATGACCATTATTTTACTTATATTTATTTCGTATTTTTTTTTATTTTTTAACTTGTTACATACCTCTTATTGATATGAATCGATAATATATGAAAAGGTTATATTTGTAATTATAGGAATAGGATAATCATTGCATTGATTTTTATAATTACTACCCACTACCCCACAATTTGAAGACGAAAAAGCTACAGAATGTTTAAAATATACTTTAAAACAAACAAAAACATTGTTTTGTCAGTTTAGATTTCTCAAATAGTCCAATACAGCCCGGTTATAATTCGCGGTGACCTATTTTCGCCGCAAAGATTAATTACGAGACTGCGTCAAAGCTATGCGATAAACCGCAGGCGGCAAAAAGATTGTAGGGCTCTTGCCTCACCCTATAAAACGTACAAGGTTTTTACAAAACACATTTTCTGGTATGAAGATACAAAAGATAATTTTGAAGATTACTATGTTATTGCATAACCTACTTTAAAAAAACGAAATTGCTTGTTATTAGTACAAAAATTAATATATTTATGATGGGATTATAGTTCGAAAGCAAAGTAGCTCATGCCACAGTGTAGTGATGGGAGTATCCATTATGTATCTACGCTGAAGGTCACAGGTTTTAAAATCTGTTAAAATATTATGTGTTTGTACTATTATGTAATTTTTTGTAGTAATATAAATCAATGGTCATATATCTATACCATATAATGGTAATATATAATTATATATCTAGATAATAATGTCCTCCCGACCGATTTCGGCCACGGCGGTTAATCTCATTGAGACTAGCCATCTGCGTAGGAGATATTATAGGGCACAAGTGTGCGCGCAGACACAACGGCACTGTTTATTCCTGTTACTCTCATACTCCGGTGGTGCGACTACTCGACACGAACAGTGAGACTTAAGGTGCAGAACCGACGGCTTTACGTGCTCTTCAAGGCACGGGGGTGAAACACCGCCAACTTCAACTCCGGGCTGTCACTGAGGCTTACTACACAGAAAGACACAATAACTAAACTTGGCCCGATCCGAGACTCGACCCCAGGACCTCCGAATGTGCAGCCGTATATACTAGCCACTACACTACCGAGGCAGTCACAATATAATAGCAGCATTAAATTTGCCACTGTAAAATAACTCAATAAATCAATATGGTAACAGAACAAAATGATAGAACTTCATCTGAATTCAGCTCATATTTTAAGACTACATGCAACATAAATGTCACAAGCATTAAAATACTAAAACTCATTTATAAGAGTACGTTGCGATATTTCTTAGAAACGTCTGGTATCTTAAGTACTAATTAGATTGAAACGGAACGAAATCCATTTCTTAGTAAGATCATGTAATAAATTAAAATATTTTATATTACCCCGGATTTAATCAGTTATACATTATTGTAAAATGGCAGCTTACTTAATAAATTGAAATATGTATACCTTCTATGAATAAATTCTTTAGATATTAATAATAACAATTTAACTTAGTAGACGATATTTGATTGAATGAAAAATAAGAATAAAATATTGTCTTCATGATATTTCATGAAGTAACACAATACTATCAGGCGTATCTATACTAATATTACAAAAAGGCACAGTTTGTTTGTTTGAACGCGCTAATCTCAGAAACTACTAATCCGATTTGGAAAATTATTTTTTCATTATAGCCGGAGAGCCGGATACACCACGACCTTCGCCGATCTGTTAACCGGATGAAACATATTTTTTATAAAGTTTCAATCTACATATATAAATAAAAATGAATCACTGAAATGTATGTACGCGCATAACTTCCGATCGACTGCTCCAAATTGGATAATAGTTTTTTATTGTGTTTGTTATTGTCAGGACAAGTTTTGTATAAAAGAAAATTAAAAGAAAAAAATGTTTACTAAAATAAAATTATATCCGGCTCTTAAATCAATAAATAGCCCGTTTATTGACGAAGGCTATAAGGCTACATACATATATTATCATGCTACTACCCAAGGGAGCGGAGCAGGAGTCATCAATGTCAAAAATCGGGCAGACTTCCATACATTATTGTAAAACTAATGTTTATAATATTTTTAAGTGTTTTAAGCTCAGAATGTATAATATATAGTCTATCTATTCTTTATTAACCGTTAAAACGTACCGAGCGAACCGAGGCTGGGCTGCTAGTTATATACACGTAGACTAACATTATGAAATGTCCCCTACAATTCTTCATATAATTTTTCCAAACATCATGGACTTATACTTCGTAATAAATGATAGGGAAGACGGAAATGCGTCCTAAAGGGATCAAGTGTTATGAAGGAAAATTCTTTTTGTTTTCAAAAGGTATCTAATCTATCAGATCTGCCCTCTTACATCTTACTTCTTACATTAGAGGAAAACATTTTAATAATATCAAGTACGACTCATAGATTACATTAGATTATTTTTACTACAAGAGAGAGGGAACACTAATATTATGAACCTAGGTGTTCCTTTATCCCTCCAAAAATATAGATAAAAAGTATGTTACTCTCTCATCATGAAGTTTTTTTTTTATGTAAAAAAGCACATTTTCGTATGAAATAAGTACAAACAAAACAACACACTCGCGCATTTATGACAATAACAGCATGATGAAAATAAGCGAACCCTCTCAAATGTATGTATTTTTAGCGACTTCAAAAAAACGAGGAATTGCACATTAACGTAATAATACGCGTAACTACGCCTATTGTCTGTCTATTTACATACTTTAATGCTTTTAATGAATCTGATAAAATATAAATTTGTAATAATTTAATTCTAGAGGAAAAAAATAATTTACCTTTTAATTACTTTTATAACGCTTTAGGTTGTAATTTCTTTTTTAATTTAGCATAGGCCAAACTTAATATAAATAAATGAAATTAAACTTATCTGTACATAGAATAAAATTCTGAGTCGAACCTGTACATTAAATATTTTTTGGAAAATCTTATTGAAATTGTCATTATTATCGATACAGAGACCGTATCTATAGATTTTAGAGTTTTTGTCTGTCTATCTGTCTATCTGTCTGGGAACGCATCACAAGAAAACCACTGGACAGATTTTGATGAAATTTGGTAGGATGAAAGCTGAGCTGAGAAACGTATATTAAACTAGGGACGAGTCGCTAGCAGTGTGTGTGTAGTGTAAGATGGTATGGAACACCTCGTGTGCGAATTCGACTCGCACTTGACCGATTTTTTATTTAATTAACAAATATATAACAGTGTCCCCCTTTCATCTAGCTATGTGATAAATAGTATAAGCTGTGACTAAATTAAAACTACATAATATATTAATAAAAAAACTATTTCCGTTGTTTGTATTTAAATTCATTTATAAATAAAAGCTACATAAAACAAGCTTAGGTCTATAAAAATTGTTTTACTTATTTACGACGCATATTTACGAACTTCACTTATGTATGTATAGTATGTACAATGTACATAATATGTATTATATATTTAATCTCTTAACACTTGAGCGAAACCAAAGGAGATGTATGGTCCACTATAAAAATCTTTGATATTTTTTACCAACCAAGACTCAGTTCACATTGGTTGCCAGTTTCATAAGTATAACATTTTTGCTTACCTGCGTAAAACATGATTTACTGTTCAATATAACGGAGTCAGGTGGCCGAACGAAGTTGAACAAAAAATATTACCCGTCTTAATTAAGTGTAGTAGAAATCTGACTTTTAAGGCGACTATATTATGATGATATATATTAGCAGGAAATGGAAATATATATATGCCCATATAATTATACTAGCGACTCACCCTCGCTCCGCTTCGGGTTCGTTCCTAGACAAAAACAAATCTATCCCACGGTAACCGTACATTTTTCCGGGATGATATATAGCCTATAGTCTTCCTCAGTTAACGGGCTATCTAATGCAAAAATAATTTTTCAAATCGGATTAGTATTTCCTGAGATTAGCGCGTTCAACTAAACAAATGAACAAACTCTTCGGCTTTATAATATTAGTATAGATTTCAGTAGTATTCAGTTAAACTAAACTCTTTAATAAAATCATAAAGAGAATTAAGAAGATTATGCATGCTAGTAATATCTATGTAAGACGTTTTTAGTAATAGTTACTGTATCCATACTGTCTTACAAGAATCACTTAATGTCTATACTAATGTTATAAAGAGGCAGAGTTTGTTTTTGTTTTCTATTCAAAAAAACATCGATACGTACTGCGATACTTTGTTTAAGGAAGATGTCTTCCAATTCAATAGTCAAACTCTCATTTTTATAATAATATAATTCGTGATTCTTGATACATAGAAAGACTTTCCATTACCTACTGAGTAAAATAGTATGATTTACTCTCCAATAATACGGTGTCAGGTGGCCGGACATAATTAAATGTGAGAAATATTAGCTTCCTTAGGGAGTAATTGAATTACTCAACATACATATTTGCAATCGTTGTAAAGTTTAGTGTCTCGGTAGTCTAGTGGCTAGCAAGTACGGCCGCAGATCCGGAGGTCCTAGGTTTGAGGCCCGGGTCAGGCCAAGGTCAATTATTGAGTATTACCACGGTAATGTAATATACAGTATTCCATCTTCATACAAACGGTCGAAAATCGTATTATACCTACGTGCTTCGCGTTCGGTATACACTCGGTAGACAACCGTAAAGGGCTGCCAAATCGCATAATTGGATATGAAAATTGTATAAGATGATTATGTTATGTAACTTTTATAATTGGATACAAAAATCAACATTTTATTTCTCTCTGTAACTTCGCTAATGTCAAACAAAAAAGTATCGAGACATCCTATGTTTTAAAAATAAAAATTAATTAATTAAATGAATAATTAATATTAAAGTATTTTTAATTAAACTATTTATCCGAATGCGGATTTTTAATATTATTAAATTTAACAATAAAGTTTTTCGTACGTCTCAGTCGAGGCGCAAATATTTTTCAATCTCAAATTTATAAGGGTCACATACACCCTTATAAATTTGAGATTTTTTAATTAAATTTACTAATAATATTTTTTAAATAAAAAATTAAATATTTGCAATCACAAAACTAGAAAGAAACTCAAGACGAAATTAAAATACTAAAGGCGAGTAGTCCTGCCGCGTGGTTACGTACCGCGCGGCTGTAGGTAATTATTTCAAGGACAGGGCCGAGTTACAATACTGTATATATCATTACCGTGGTATTACCTACTAGCAAGAAATTGTCAGTAACAGCTCGGTGTTTTACCCTCGTGTCTCGGAGAGCGCGTAAAGCCGTTGGTCCTACGTCTTAATTCTTACCGGTCTTGTCGAGTAGTCATCTCACCGGACATGACTCTAGTCATGCACTTGTGTTTTCGCGCATATTTGTACACTATAATATCTCCTGCGCCGTAGGCTAGTTTCATTGAAAGCCGCCGTAGCCGAAATCAGTCAGAAACACATTATTTTTATTAAAGTTTAGTTGTCGAGTGGTGTATAAAAATTAATAAACGATAGATGAAAGTTTATAAAAAAATGGATTCAAAATCAAATAATATAATTCCTGATTCAAGTTAAATTAAGATACTACTTGTTTTTCTTCTAATATTTTTTGTTTACTACATAGAAAAACGTTATTCTAAAATGGTCTTTGTCATCAAATTGAATCAATTTACATAATATTATCAAGTAATTTCATTACGTAACCAGACAACGTCAACTTAGAATTTGTACCCACAAAAAAATTAAAAATATTCGAAAACAGGCAGCGGAAAAGAAACAATTCCGCTT
Source organism: Fabriciana adippe (assembly GCA_905404265.1). Classification (NCBI taxonomy): domain Eukaryota; kingdom Metazoa; phylum Arthropoda; class Insecta; order Lepidoptera; family Nymphalidae; genus Fabriciana; species Fabriciana adippe. The sequence continues at coordinate 5,452,483 of FR989993.1, forward strand.
TATGGCTTCCGTCCTCACATTATGAAAATGAACTTTTTAACCTTGGCGCCACGCTGATTTTATTTGTATTCTTTAATATATTTTTTTGTTCGGGAAGCTGAGATGAAATGATAAAAGTAATATATGGGAATTCGACAAAATCAATTTATTATTCTCATTGTGTATTTCAATTTGAGCGTGAATTTATTTTATGTCAACTTTATTGTAATATCTGTGTAGTTACTAACTAGCTATTGCCTATGACTTCACCCATGTTGGTCTTTAATTAATCTTCAATCTGAAACATCATATTTCCTTATAGAAAGAGACAAAAAAATTATGTCACTGTTCTTAATCTTTCCCTCCCAAGCCTATCGGCGCTTGGTGACATTTTCTAACACCATTCTTTATTTTATGCGATGATCAAATATTATAGCCTGAATCGACATCAATTTTCAATATTCATGTTAATGGTTTTACAGCATGCCAGTTAAACATAATTTACTTTCTTAATGATACATTAAACAAAGAAAAAACGATGGAGACTGATCGGCAAAATAAGATAATAGCTACCGACCCCTGTACTAAATGTAGCGCTCGGGCACACCGCATTTGAAATATTTTACTTATAATATTCACTTACTAAACTAAATTCACGTACTTTAAAAAGGCTTTAAAATACTAAGTTTTAGTTGAAAATAGTAAATTACACATCGATCAAAAAATTACTAGATATAAAATCCCATGCAAAAGTTTTCTTAAAACTGTCACCAATTGTGTTTAGTTAATTATTCTAGTTGAAATAAATATACAACAATGTAAATTGAACCTTAAAAGCAATGCTTTAAGTTGTTTTCACAAACAAACATTAAAAGTACGCTCAAATGTTCAAATGAGAGTTCGGTGAGGACATTTTTTGTCGCTGATTGTGTATCTAGAACTTTTTTGATCGATGAAATTACATCAAAACCCTTTAGATGAAACTTAGGTGTCAAGTTTCATATTCTTTTCTATAATAAATGAAAAGCAATGAGGATGTTTTTAATATTCACAATTTTAAAATTACATATTCATTTTGGACTTATGTGACAAACCACGTACGTGTAAGGTAAAAAATATAAAAAAAAAAAAATTTACAAAATTAATTGGATCATGCCTTTTATTAGAAACTGGACAGAAAAATACACCACCCATACCTACTAAACAGTCAGTACACTATAGTTACAATATAGATATTATACATAAACAAAAAAAAACAACTATATGATTTCTAACACAAACATCCGTTAGCGATTACTTTATAAGCTTTATTTCTTTAACAGTTAACGAAAGATTTATATAAAAAATATATGGTATTCGAAAATTTATTTCCTGATCCATCCTCCTTTCACACAGCAATAGATCGTCGAAATATATTTCATGCATCTTTAGAAGAATACCTATAATAAAAATCATTTAAAGATGCTAGGGTCAAACGAATACTAATATTGAGGAGCGTCGTGGGTGTGGGAGCACAGGATGATTAAACAAAATACATAGTTTAAAGCTTATAATAATTAAAATCAGAAGTTTATAAAAACGTATATTTTTTGTCACAATGTAAAACATTACTCCTAGCCTGAGAAAACTATTGCAATTAAAAATTCTCATTACAGGGGCAATGAAGCTATCCTGAAAATGTAGCAGAAATAAAAATATGCTCTGTTATATATCCTCTCTGTAGTTTAAGCGAGGGGTTTACGTACACTGCAGTGGGGCAGACATATAAAAACTTTAGATATAACTAGCGATTCGCGCTCGCTCGGCTCAGGTTCGTCCCTTGTTACGTTTTAACGTTTAGTATAGATTTCTCAGATATGAGATATTTTGCCGCAGTAAAAAGTATATATGTTGACCCGGATAACCAGCTATCATCGTACCAAATTTCATCAAGATCTATCCAGTGGTTTTCCCATGATATGGTAACAAACATACAGACAGACAAAAATTCTAAAAACTATAGATTCGGCCTTTGTATCGATAACAAAGTCTATTTCAATAAGATTTTCCAAAAAATATTTAATGTACAGATTCGGCTTTGTTACAATTTTATTGTATTTATAGTTTTATATTAGCACTTTCTATGATTATATAGCATATAGAATAAATAAAGTTATGAAATGAAATCTCTTTGGTAAATATTTTGTATTAAACAAGTAACTTATTTTCTTTAAGAATAATTGTTGAAAATTTTTGAAATTTCAATTTCACATGCAGTGTTATACATCTGCCTACAAATGCTTCTACTAAATATTAACATATTTTACTTTTATTTTGCCTCAAAAATATATTTTTGGTCAGTCGTCAATACCGCTACCGATCTCCTCGCACCTTAGTTATCCCTTGGTATAAATTATAACTCATAATAACTGCGCAGTAATAATCACAATATAATTACATTTTATTAAAGCACGTTTTAATTGTAACTTGTAAATAATCACAATCATAAATACTTTAAATTACCTCAATAAAATAACGTCAAGGTATAATATCCCATCTGTAGTGCACTTAGACCTCTATAAAAAGCAAAGTAGTTAAGAAGCGTTAGTGAAGTTCAAATATCGCTCCCACACTCCACTAGGAATGTTTCTAATTGCAACGAACGTACAAGTCCCTACAATTACAGTAGGTATAATTATAATAAAATTGCACTCCATCTTCACGTGACATTTAGTAATAGAGTTGTTTAGCTTTATCTACTACACCGTGTTATGTTATGTTGTTATTACAATAATTAAAGAGGAAATTCTATAGTATGATTTTTACTGAATATGACTCGATTCTTTTTTTGTAATTAATTTTAACATTATTCTACCAAATTCTGAATTGAAAAGAAAGTCTTTTTAGTAAAGATATTTATTAAAGAAAAATGTGGAAGTTAGTATTTATTTATGACAACTTTTCATTACTTATATGTTCAATAAAATACCAAACATATTAGAAGAATAAAGAAACTAATATTATAATTATTATGTATGTGTATTTTTGCGTACTTTGTCTAGAAATCTTTCTAGTATATATGGTTTTATTAGCGGTCAACTTGTCTCTTGTGGTATCTGCATAGAGCGAATTTTCACTTATACTATCTCATATTTCCATATTTTGACTTCGAAATAGATAACAATTATCCAAGTCACCTTTTTTCTATTCCAAATCAATATCACAATATCAACATGGATAATATTATCATTTAACTGTATAAGTGCCATCTACCTATACATAATCCACTTTGTGGATACTACACAATTAAATTATTTATGGTCAACTATCATGCCATTTAACTAACGATATATAGCTGCATTATAGTGAATTTGAAATGTAGCTAAATCTAATATATAAATATCTCGTGTCACGGTGTATGTGGTCATACTCCTCTGAAACGGCTTGACCGATTTTAATAAAAAAAATGTATATTTGGTAGGTACGAGAATAAGTCGTAAAGTATTTTTCACCCCCCTATCCCCATTTTTTAATCGAAATTTTTCTATTTTTGTATGAACAATATTATATAAATACATAGCGACGAACCCGGTCGAAGCAAGGGTCAGTCGCTGTATAACATAAAGCCAAAGAGTTCTTTTGTAGATTGAACGCGGGCGTAGCCGCGGGTTCTGCTAGTGTTATTATATAATTGAGTTTCTTATGTCTAAAGTACAAGTAACTAATCATAGACAACGTATATTAGAACAACGGATACCTATTTATTTTTAAATAAAACACTCGTCTTATCGTATATTCGCGTCCATCTTCACGTGACATTTAGTAATAGAGTTGTTTAGCTTTATCTACTACACCGTGTTATGTTATGTTGTTATTACAATAATTAAAGAGGAAATTCTATAGTATGATTTTTACTGAATATGACTCGATTCTTTTTTTGTAATTAATTTTAACATTATTCTACCAAATTCTGAATTGAAAAGAAAGTCTTTTTAGCAAAGATATTTATTAAAGAAAAATGTGGAAGTTAGTATTTATTTATGACAACTTTTCATTACTTATATGTTCAATAAAATACCAAACATATTAGAAGAATAAAGAAACTAATATTATAATTATTATGTATGTGTATTTTTGCGTACTTTGTCTAGAAATCTTTCTAGTATATATGGTTTTATTAGCGGTCAACTTGTCCCTTGTGGTATCTGCATAGAGCGAATTTTCACTTATACTATCTCATATTTCCATATTTTGACTTCGAAATAGATAACAATTATCCAAGTCACCTTTTTTCTATTCCAAATCAATATCACAATATCAACATGGATAATATTATCATTTAACTCTATAAGTGCCATCTACCTATACATAATCCACTTTGTGGATACTACACAATTAAATTATTTATGGTCAACTATCATGCCATTTAACTAACGATATATAGCTGCATTATAGTGAATTTGAAATGTAGCTAAATCTAATATATAAATATCTCGTGTCACGGTGTATGTGGTCATACTCCTCTGAAACGGCTTGACCGATTTTAATAAAAAAAATGTATATTTGGTAGGTACGAGAATAAGTCGTAAAGTATTTTTCACCCCCCTATCCCCATTTTTTAATCGAAATTTTTCTATTTTTGTATGAACAATATTATATAAATACATAGCGACGAACCCGGTCGAAGCAAGGGTCAGTCGCTGTATAACATAAAGCCAAAGAGTTCTTTTGTAGATTGAACGCGGGCGTAGCCGCGGGTTCTGCTAGTGTTATTATATAATTGAGTTTCTTATGTCTAAAGTACAAGTAACTAATCATAGACAACGTATATTAGAACAACGGATACCTATTTATTTTTAAATAAAACACTCGTCTTATCGTATATTCGCATATCGCAGATAGGTACGGATTTCGCGCAAATCGGCATTGCGATTTAACGAGGCAATGTGGAGCTACATTACTGCGTACAATACCACGACTATGACTTGTACAGTAATCTATATAAATAAAAATGAAATACTGTTTGTTGATAAAAGTATCACTTGAAAATGGCTGCAGCGATTTCACATTTTTTTATAATGTTATGAACATAATATATAATATATAGAGAAGAAAATTTTAAAGTTGCATAGAAATATAAATTACCTATATCTCTAACAAGTAAAATGATCTTGCTATTGATGGATATTGTAATTCAGTTTTAAAATAAGTTTTGTGCGGGACTTTTGAATGTTGATTGGTCACATCTATACTAGTATTATAAAGCTGAAGAGTTTGTTTGGTTGGTTGAACGCGCTAATCTCAGGAACTACTAATCCGATTTGAAATCTTTTTGCATTAGATAGCCCATTAACTGAGGAAGGCCATATGTTATATATCATCCTGGAAAAAGTACGGTTCCCGTAGGATAGACTTGTTTTTGTCTAGGGACGAACCCGAAGCGAAGCGAGGGTGAGTCGCTAGTTACCTATAGGTACTTGTAACAAGTAAACTGCTCTTGCTATTGATGGATATTGTAATTGAGTTTTAAAAAGAAGTTTTGTGCGGGACTTTTGAATAGTAAGGTTTATTGGTCACATCTAAATATAGCAGGAATCTAAAAGAATTTCAACCACGCGCCGATATATTATTATAAATTATTTATATATTTGATAATTATTTTTTTGGTAATTGCTGACCATTAAAATAACGTAAGCCAAAGGTTGTAAATGTAAATATAAAATGGCAAAGCCAATTAAATTTCAGTTAATTGCGATATAAAATTGGATGTTTCTATGAATTATTTACATTAATTATAATTGTTGAGCTTACTACGCGTATTGTATAATAAATATTTTGACAGTTTTTATTAAAAATGACAACAGATATATGTATATATCGAAGACAAAATTAATCTTGAATTTAACTATTATAAAATATGCGAAATATTGTTTGATAATTTGCACAGCTGTTTATGGACCGGAGAATAACATAGACTACTTTTTAACTCTTATTTACTTATCCTCGGTCCACTGGGGATGCCTAATAGAAGCCTATGTGCTACTCTAGAATAGTGGTACTTCACCCAAAGCCGTTCACCCGTTTGAGGTGGATGGAATAACAAATATACAGACACACACGGATACACAAAATTTCATCTTTATGATAGTAGTCTTATTAAATAATGATTAATATACTCGTATTGGAACATTAACACACAGCAACATCTAGTTCCATGGTAAGCTACGAGGCCTGCGTTATGGATATCAGATTGTTGATACACTATGCATATATAACTTTAAATACATACATATTATAAATATAAACACCCATGACTAGAGTACAAACATTCGTGCTCGTCACACAAATGAATTCCCCTAGCGGGACTCAAACCCGCGACCGCTGGCACAGAAAGTAGGGTCACTACAAACTGAGTCAAACGTGCCGTCAAGTTGTAAGCTCAATCGTTAAGTAATACTTTGCATAACACCTTCCCACCATTCTCCGCATTAATATATAACGTGTAACAATAAAATCTATTACAAATTACGCAATATCAATTACAATAGCTTACATGAAAAATGATTATAGTACCTACACCGTACATATATATATAGTAGGAATAAACGAAATTTTAGTAATTTCGTATTAAAACCTCTTTTACCTTTTAAAACAATTTTTTACCGTACCTATATGAAGTGTAGATTTAAAGCTGTAATTTCAAAGGAACTTAAATTAACTTTTTACGACTTCGTCCTAACATTTTGTGACTCATAAATACTTAGAATATAAACAGAAGTAATGTCACGGATAATTGAATTAAAGGGGTGATCATAAAGTCGAAAGCTCCCGTACCGACTATAATTCATTTAAGAGATAAGATATTTCAAGGACTTGAAATGTAATGAAAGAGGTGTGTGCATATATAAATATTACTAAAAACTACCTCAATAAAATAAAAATATTATATAAATTATGATTAAAACACATAACAGCTTAGTTTGGCAAACACAATATCTAGTGCATTTCTGTTAAACATTGCGAAATCAATATTATAAAATGCCAAAAATTTGTGAGGTGAGATTGTTACTGTAAAATTATATATAGGCTACTTATTAATAACATATCGTCCATACGAGCGAAAGCACAGGAACACCTCTTATACCATAAATGTAATTATTACACATGAGATAGTCGTTGAGATAAAAGGTAGCATCGTTAGTCCTCATCCAGCATCCATTGTCTTAATAGCATATTGTCTTATTAGCACTTAAATATATCCTCTTGGCCGCTTCAATTAATGTAGCCAATCTACTGTTACTAGCCATCTACTTGTAGATGAGATATAGTACATCTACAAGTTTGTTTGCAAATACAGATGTATTCGTGCAGTTTTTTCACTTCGTCTAAATTTTGACACGACAACAAACATCAAGCACAGCATCCAAGGGTCTACATGCTCTCCGAGACATGGGATTATATCACAACCAATTTCAATTTTTCTGCCAGACGATTCTTTTATCTCGATAAAATCCAAATCTTAAACCACTTGATCTACAGCTATATAAGCTAGACTAAATTAAAAAGACAATTGTTGTAGTTTTGTTACTATAATTCAATATTTATTGTCTTCTTATATTATTTTACTAGCTTATCCTCGCTTCGCTCGGGATCGCCTCTGGAAAACAAAAACAAATCTATCCCTCAGGAACCGTACATTTTTTCGGGATAAAAAGTAGCCTATGTGTTATCTTGATGTATGAGCTATATTATTGTATAGTTTCATTAAAATCCATTCAATAGTTTTGGTGTAAAAGAGTAACAAACATCCATACATCAATACATTCAGACATCCATACATCCTCACAAACTTTCGCATTTATAATATTAGGAGGCAATATTTTGAATGAATTGTATATATATAAAGCATTTTAAAGCTAATGCTGTTAGCTTATTTAATAATTAATTAAGGATCCATTAGCAGAGGTGAGTTAATCTTTATGGTTTCTGAGTCTGGCGCCGCAAGATGACAAGTACAGATATTTATTATTCTTTGCTTTCACACCTAAATAAAGCTTTTACGCTTAAGTTAGAATACGAGGTAATAGTATAGATTGAAAATGTTAATTAATTAAATGAAGTATTTTTTTTATTTAATGGTAACAACCTACGAATATTAATTATATTGTTCATTGTACATATGTATCATCAAATTTTACTTAATTATTACTAAAAACTTTGATTTTTTTTTTCAAAGTATTCCGTTATTATTAATAAATACCATAATATATTACTATATACATATTTTTTTCGGTTAAGTTTTTAACACATTTTATATGAAAAGTTGAAAAAGAACTCAAAAATAATCATAGCTTCGAAAAATTACTATATATTAGTGGTATTAGCTTATTCGCAACATATTTCATTTAAAACAACAAAGTGGAAAACAAAGGTTTATCTCGAACGTCCTAATTGTTCAATCTTATCGTCTAGACCTTGAGATTCGAAGCAGTTAGCCAATTAACGCCCTCTGGTGCTTATCTTTAAGGAGATATGTTTTGTTTCGCCGCCACCTTTACAGATAAGGGTTTAGCGACAAAAGCGTTTTGTCACCTTTCTGCTAAGCAGGTGCACGAGTTTTTTATACTTTTTTAACAAAGATTAAAGTATAATTGGAAGGACTTTTCAGCTATGTAATGTTAGAAAAAACATAATAACATTTTCCATATCTATCTACATATTATTATGTGTTTGTATGTATGTTACATGAATTAATTCCACCTACCGCATGTCACTTAATGTCATATATGAGCCATTCATTGTATCTATACTTACTCGTAATAGAACTACTCCAATTTATGAAATGTGAGCTCTTAATAAAATTACCTGTGATGCCTCTAAATTACGCTAACATTTATGCTATCTTTTGTTTAGTAATGGTCTTTCTGTTGGAATGGGAGATATTATTATGAAAAAGTTATAAAACTTGTATAAAATATCTAACTAGAATCTATATGATCTATATCTACTAAAGTAAAGAACTAAGTATCATAATATTTAGTCATTTTAATTTAAGATATCTCACCGTATCTTTTTTAATATAAAATTATTATTATTAAGCATTTCTAAAATGCCTATAAAAGGAAAAGAAAATTTAATAGCATATTTTTATCATAATATTAGTTTTTCTTTTCTTTTTCTTTTTTTTTGCTGCATATTTAAACTTAATATACAATTTAGCATATATTGTGAGCAAATGACATACTTAAGGTCGAATCACTGTATTATAAGTCAATAATGAAACTAAAATATGGATTTTAATGCACTGTTCTACACTAACCTATTATATTTTTATTATAATATTTTTATTTTCATACAAATAAAAAACCCTCCAAAACAAGTATCATAGATGAAGATATAAACCAGTTCTCTTTAATTCCCTACTCTTTGTTTTACCACAAAATATCCAAGGAGCCGTGAAGTGAATCACTCCCACCTGCGGGATTTCCGACACCGTAACCACTTTATCTTCATTATTTTTGTTTACCGTTGCCAACACCGTATTTTATATATTAGAATAAATCTAATAGGTTCTTTAAAACGTTACTAATAGTAGGAGATTCCAATCTATGTGGTGGTCCCCTTACTCTTTTTCCAGACGGTTTTTTTTTCCACAAATTTGTCACCAAAAATTTTATCCAGGCAATTTTTAAATAAAAAAAATTATTGTTCTTTTTTAAGGACAAGAACTCTTTTCCTGTGACAAATTAGTATCAATCGAAAGTAAAAGACTTGTAGAAAATGCCATCGTACGTTTGGCGGCCTTTTTAGAACACGTTACCTGACATCCAGGTATAAACAGGTAAATTGAAGTAGTTATTTGCTGTATCATTTTCGGGAACGAACCGAGTATCAAAATGTAGATAATTTTGTAACAAACTAGCGATTCACCCTCGCTTTGCTCGGATTCGTTCCTAGGTACGTTTTAACGGTTAGAATGGAACAAATAAATAGACTACTTAGGTAGGATGAGTTGTTTTGTGTTGTATTATAACTTGTTTTTCCGTGGGAATTAAATAAATTTTCTAATTTTCTGCGCAATTTTTTTCTATAAAGTATTAGAAATCATAAAGAATAGATGAATGAAATCGGTAAAGTCGTTCTCAAGTTATGACGTGACCAAGGGAAAACGTGACGGATTGGCGTGATTTTTTGTGTGGAGATAGTTAAAGGGATGGAGCTGACATAAGCTACTTTTTACCGCAAGAAATTATCTCATTCCCATGGGAAAACACGTTATAATGCAACCCAAAAAAATATTTACGATCAGAATTACTTGAAACTTGATATTAATGCTCTTTAATACAATTAAATAAATACTTATTTTAGCATTTCTCGAAATTCATCCCATAAAGGGATAAAATGGGGGATGACAGTTTGTTTAAAACTTACATTTTTAGAGTTTTTTTTTCTGTAGTTTTAGCGCGAGCGAAGCCGCGGGTTCTGCTAGTGAGGTCATAAAGTAAAGATCCTTTCCGTCAATAAAACATGACTATTTATAAAATAAAACCCCTAGACTAAGCGCGTTGAAAATGTAGCGTAAAGTAAAAATAAAAGACGAATTCTTCATTTAAAGACTTCACATTGTAACATTAAATGCCTCTTACATTACACCCCAGTGAATTAAAATATGTAAAAGCGTGCTTTTGTAGTCTACGGTATTTTTTCATTTAGATCAACCTATTTTGTGTGAACCATGACATTTTCTATACTAGCTTGTGGTATTCCGAAAAAGTATACAGATGTTTAAAAATGATGGGTCTTTGTAACTGGTTTTCGAAGTCTGAGAATTCAGTATCAAGATTCTAAGCAGGTGTGCTTAGAAACGAGACGTCCTTACACTTAATACACACAGCTTTCACAAATTATGTGTAAAATATATTTTTTTTTAATTTCGTACATAAAGTTTTTATTATTTCATTTTAAATACAAATCTTAGTTTTTTTAAAACTTTATGTTCTTTGCCCTTCAAAATTATAGTGATTTTAATATCTTCGTAATGGTAACACTTATAATACTTAAAAAGTTACCAATAAAGATTTATTATTTATTATTAAAAAAAAATACATAATAGATATGTTATGTACATTTGTGTCAATCTCTACTCAATAAACGAAATAAATCGGCAACTTAGGTACAGTAATTTTACTGGTATAACCTAATCAAGTGTACATACTGATCTTACCTACAACCAAACCTGTTGTATCAATGATGTCCTCCCGTGAGAGATCAGGCACAGGAAAGATGGCTTTACGTGCTCTCCGAGGCAAGGAGGTGAAACACAGCCAACTCCCTAACTCCGGGCTGTTACTGGGACTTTCTTAACGAAGAGACTCAATAATTAAACTTAATCCGACCTAGGACTCGACCTAGACTCGACTGTGCAGCCGTTGCTAGCCACTACACCACCGAGGCAGTTGTGTCAATATGACTAATAGAAAACAACATAGTACAATCAAAATTATATAATAGCCAACACAAAGCACAAAAGTAATAAGCATTTTATGTCCAGTAATATCTTTTAGAAGTTCTTAATTAGGGCAATTATAATAATCGATATTCTACTCGTCGGTATGTCAGCGTCCTGTAAAAATTCGATGTCGCCAGTGTCTGCACCGTCGCTTTGTCGGCATTTTTTGTTACAGCCTGTGACTGTTTTAATAAACTGTAGTGGGTAAAGATCAGGTAGCGTTATAGTAATATCAATGTGCATACCAAATTATCAATAACTTTCATCAAAGTGAATGATAAATTAAGTATGACGGATTCATCGGATGTTGGACTATTATAGAACAGTGGGTTATTTGCCATACTTAGGTTATATCGTGGGTTTGATTCTCATAGTCGCTTGTACTTGATGAAATAAAATATATCATGCGAATTAGTTTTAATTCAATATCAAACACTATACTTAGACGCCAAGTTGGCTGTAATATATAACAATTTGTATTACAAAAAAAAATACAAGATAAAAGAAACGGTTCAACATAACTACATGCATATTATACTGACACGGGTGCGACAAAGGAAATACTTTATACGTACACAAACTAAGACGGTATGTTAAAAAAGTTTTGAAGGACACCGGAAAACATTAGAAAGGACAATATTTATTCCGAATCGTCTTCTTCCTTTTTATTGTTTTGCGTAATTCATTGTGTAAAAAGAGGTGGTTGCGGGCAGATTAAAGCTATTTTTAAACTCACAAAATAAATGTAGTTCTTTACTTCTCTACTGTGTAACAGTTCAAAGGATTCAAGTCAGCTTAGCTACCTTAGAATAAATTAAGCTATACGAGCGCAGCCGCGGGTAAAAACTATTATTTTCATGAATGTAAAAGACGAACAAAATAGCTAATACATTCCCTAATTAATAAAACAACATAGTCTGTCATAATATATTTATATGTACTCCATACGAAAAAAAATTGGTCAAGTACTTACGTATATTTGTGTTCAATATAATATAATACGTTTATTTTTTTTTTTCAATATTTTTCTTATTAACTTTGTAAGTTATTTTTTTAATGAAATCACCATTTTAGCTGTTTTTCTCTTGTTATGTCGGATCTTTGATAAAAGGAATATTCCTTTGGGCTTTCACAGTGCATTTTCGTATTTTCAAATGCTTTTAAGGTATCTGATATTAATATTTTAGTACCTATTTAGGATATAGAGAGTAATAATAAACAATGAATTGTTTTTATATGATCCCTGGCTATTTTATTTAACATGTACATATTTTATTACAGTTTAAGTTTCATATTATCATCATACAATAAACAAAAATATAGATAGATACCTACTGTTATTCAAAATCCACAAGCAAACATCTAATTTATTAGCTGACGTGTATTTTGGTATTTATCGATGATCTTGCTGAGTTACTTTATAACATAAACAAATTAAATTCACAGAGTTAATATTCGATATTGTTTATATAATATAATCCAATTAGCTATTTGGTAACGTGGCTTGATGACAAACTGAAAGAAACGTGAATAGTAGCGCCATCTCTTATCGAGTAGGTGATTTACGTTTACATTAAGAAATTGAATATTTTATAATTTGAATTTAACTTATCAAAATATATATACAAGCCAATTTAAATAAAGTTTTAATATATATTACAATAGAAAGCTAAATTGAACATTTAATCTCATTTTTTCTTTATCACATTGAAATCAAAGACAGGTATTTTAACTAAGATTGAAATTAATTTAAGGAATTATTAATAATTTGAGTACTTTTGAGAAGTTATTTTAAATAAATTTAAAGATAGATTATTATTAAATGAACTATTCATTGTCATCATTTATTTAGTTTTAAATATTTTACGAACAGCGCCACATGTCGGTCACAAGTAAAACTAGCTCGAAAAAATATAGCCCAAGTAAGCATTTATCTCTATATTAACATACCTAACAGCAGGACAAAACTTTATAATTAAATCATAGGATTCAAAGTAACGGTAATATAATATCTAAGTATCTAATGCCGTATTTAAAAAAAAAGTACATATACGTATCTACTTTTACTATACTGTATCGTTATTTTAGACAAAATTTTATCACGGAATACTTCGAATGGATTCTCCTTACATCTTTACTAATTAAACCCAAAAAAAAACCTATCTGTTAGTTTATTGTTCCATCGGACAAGAATGAAACAATGGATTGACGTGATATATAATTATATGTATATACATAGTTTATGTCATATAGCGCCATAAAAGGCAGTGGTAGCCCAGTGGTAACGCGGTTGCTTGGGAAACCGAGTGAAGCAGGTTCAAGTCCCGGGTCTTGCACCTATGATATTTTCGCGAATCATTTCTAAGATGATTACCACTTGTCTTAAGGTGAAGAAAAACACCGTGAGGAAACCTACACCTCTGAAAGAACCTAGCAAGTATTCGAAAGACATGTGAAGTCCGCCAACCCGCACCTGGCCAGCGTGGTGGACTATGGCTTGATCCCCCTCGTATTGAAGGGCGGCCCGTGCAGCAGTGGGACGTTAAACGGGGCTGAATACGAAAAATACACACATCGCGCCATAAGGAACTTCTTATCACACAGTATACTTTGTTGTTTTCCTGAGTGACATTAGCATGATACAAAAAGTGAAGGATCGTGTCATTAGTTAATTATAAATATTAAATTACGAGGCATCATGTATTCTTGTTATTATTTTAAAAAATTAAATTAAGCTTTACGTGTTAAATAATCTTGCTCGATATTATATAAAAACTTGTTATTTAATAATGGTAAAATTCACATCTGACGTGAATAAAATATATCACTGAGGTTTTAAGTACAAAAGATCTTGTTGATCACACATCTCTCGCAAATACTTTTTTTCAGGAAACTTATATCAATTATCGATCGATTGGTCATAGCTAAACAAAGGATAAACAAAAGATACATAAAGGATGTTATCTCAAAGCCGGCACCGTCTGTATGCAAACTTGGGTACTCATTATCTTCGTTAAAATGGGAGTCTTTGACGACCGCTCTTACTTTATGGTCGTATATGATTTTCGAGATAAAACGTTGTATAAATAATTAAGAAATAATGAAGGAAAGGACGACAAATTTATTTTAGAATTAATATTGATTTTTAAGGCAGTGGTAGCCCAGTGGTAACGCGCTCGCTTGGGAAACCGAGTGAAGCGGGTTCAAATCCCGGGTCTCGCACCTCTGATATTTTCATCAAATTGCAATACCCAAAATTCCTCAACAAGATAAATTATAACCTTCATTTATTAAAAAATCGCAAAAAAAATATTCAAGTCAAATATAAGCAGAGTGGAAAACATTTTATTGTAAGCAGAATGGACGGATTGGGAAAAGATTCCAGCAACGCGTTTCCACTTTATAGAGTCACCAAGGGCGTCACTTTATGGTGACCATGTTGTATAAAACTCAAAAATAAAACGTTTTTTTTTTTTTTAAATATGTTGAGACATTAATACACTGCACCATATGGTAAGTTACGAGGCTTATTGATATACTACACATATATAAATTTAAATACATATGTACATTTTTTTTTTCAAATTCAAAATATTTTATTCAGCATTAAATCATTACAATTTTTTACTGAACGTCATGAGTCTACTACCAATTCGGAAAGAAGAAGCCTCAGACCTGAGAAGATCTGGCGAAAGAAACTCAGCGGGACTAATATTTTTTTAATAAATTATAATTTACAATATTGCTATAAAGTTGAAGTAGGCTGGAGGCGATCACTTCATTTCCAAGGCGTGCTATCTTCTATAAAATCATTTATTGTATAAAAGGAATACATATTATAAATATAAACACCCATGACTGGAGTACAAACATTCGTGCTCATCACACAAATTAATACTCCCAGCAAGTAGGAACTACTAAAATATATTTACATCCTACTTCAATAATCGACAAATATAATATGTATAAATAGATGTAGCTATTCATAGTGATTATTTAATAGTATTTGCTTTATTTTATAAAACATTTTGTTATATTAAATCATAGCATATCTAATTTTATATGAACTACAATAATTACGCAAATTACAGTAATTTTTCTCATTTATATAAATAAACTTTAATTAGTAAAACTTTATAAATAAAATAGTGCGATCGACATTTAATATATTATATTATATTTTACATGACTAGTAATTACGAAAATATACTGATACTTACATATCCCTATAGAACTCTAATCAACTGAATTATTAAAAATCGTTTTCACTCTCATTTTCTATCTCAATTTTTTTATATTTATAAACAAAATTGTTATGTAAAATTATTTTTCCACATTCCCACTAAACCGTATAGTCCTATTACCCGATTCCAATATTCTATTGGGCGACCCGTTCAAATCCGTGTCGATCCCATCATCCCGTCTCCTTTCATATTGATGTTTACCTTATATCTTCCAAATTACTTATTCAAACCTCCTCGACCTAATTTTACGTCTTGTACTTATAGTACAAAAGAACCCATTGTTTGCCTTCATCAAAGACTTTGCTCTGACATTTGTTGCCTCTCAATGAGATTTGAATTAAAACTTTCATATTCAACCTTTAAAATAGAACCTTTCAGTTGATATTTTTGTCCATTAATCTTAAATAATGGACATTCTTTTAACTTGGTTAAATAATAATATTTTAGTAAATAGTGCATAAAGAATTATAATTCAGGATAAGTTAAATCCTCATTTAAAACATAGATTACAAAAAATAATATAAGCCGGCTATTTATGAGCACTATATTTACCTACTTTAGTCATTAATAAGAGAAAGACAGAGGCCAAAATATATACGTATGTATATGAAGTTAAAAAAAATATCTTAAAGGATGGGCAAAACAGTGGCCTATTGGTATAATTAAACAACTCTTTTAAATTTTCAGAATAC
Source organism: Fabriciana adippe (assembly GCA_905404265.1). Taxonomy (NCBI): domain Eukaryota; kingdom Metazoa; phylum Arthropoda; class Insecta; order Lepidoptera; family Nymphalidae; genus Fabriciana; species Fabriciana adippe. The sequence continues at coordinate 5,468,886 of FR989993.1, forward strand.
ATATTTAAAATCTCGAAAAAAGATTAAGTTTCCATGTAACAGATAATGAAATTTTATATAAATACTGCAGAACTCTATGCTTCGCTCGGGCTAAAACTACAAAAAAAAAATCTAAAACGGTAGGTTTGATACAAACTTTCATCCCTAATTTTACCACCTTATAGGATGTATTTCGAAAAATGCTATAACATGTATTTATTTAATTTTGTTAAAAAGTATTAATGCCAAGTTTCAAGTAATCCTGATCATAACTATTTTTTTGGATTGTATTATAACGTGCGTCCCGCGCTAAATGCGAGTCTATGTCACTCTCCAGCCCTCCAACTACCTCCATACAAAAAATCATGCCAATCCGTTACTCTATGTCGACGTGAAAGAAGGACAAACAAACAAACACACTTTCACATTTATAATATTAGTATGAATATGGATTTTGCTAGTACGCAAAAAGTACTGCATGAAGACAAGGCAATTCTCTGTACATTGTTCTCTTATTAAGCCAGTCTTATCACATTTTCAATAATCCTGTATACATTTTTCGGGTTCGTACAGAATAAGTGGATATGTGTAAAAGTAAATTTTTAAAAATATTACCATCTCTTGTTTTCAAATTCACAAAGCGTACGAAACACAAATTTTATTCAGAACTTAAGTACATTTAAATGCAAAGCCAAGAAGAGAAGGTAATTAAGCTGAAGGAATGTACTTAAAATATACTTAATTAAGCTCTGGTTCTTTTTACCTAACGCAATTTTTAAAACTATACTTATTTGAGCTGTAACCGTAGCTGAGTTTTTAATTTATCTCCAAGTTATTTTCCAAAATCGTACATTACTCACAATTAAAATAAAAGTTCCATTTAGGTATATAGAAAAAGAAACACTTATTATCTAAATAGAGCACCCACACATTATTTATTTAAACAATAAAAATGAATTATTTATTTAAATAATTAAATCATTAAGTCACAATACGATACGTTTGTCTCAATTTGTACTTGCTGTGCCAGCGGTCGCGGGTTCGAGTCCCGCTGGGGGCATTCATTTGTGTGATGAGCACGAATGCTTATACTCCAGTCGTGGGTAATTTATATTTATAATATATTATATTTAAAGTTATATATGTGTAGTGTATCAACTATCTGGTATCCATAACACAAGCCTCGTAGCTTACCATGGAACTAGATGGTACTGTGTGTTAATGTCCCAACATATTAAAAAAAAGATATTTACAATAAAGTTGTTAAGAATTTTATATCGACTGCTAAAATACTGACTAAGGACGCGACTCAACTATCATTTTACTATTTGTGAATGCTGTTTTTCTGGTTTCACTTTATGTCATACTAAATAGGACATCAGATTAAATTTTTTGTGTTTTTTAGAATGAAATAAGTTTTGTTGTAATTGAAACTACGACTTTAATAATAAAATAAGGATATATAAGATAGGTTAATAAAAGAAAAAAGGCAGTGGTAGCCCAGTGGCGCTCGCTTGGGAAACCGAGTGAAGCGGGTTCAAATCCCAGGTCTCGCGCCTCTGATATTTTCATGTGTTCATCATTTTTAACATGATTACCACTTGCCTTACGGTGAAGGAAAACATCGTGAGGAAACCTGCATGTCTGAGAGAACCTAGCAAGTTTTCGAAAGACATGTGAAGTCCGCCAATCCGCACTTGGCCAGCGTGGTGGACTATGGCCTAATCCCCCTCGTATTGAAGGGAGGCAGGTGCCCAGCAGTGGGACGTTAAAAAGGGATGAATACAATAAAAGAAACACTTCAATTAACTACACAGTGTCATATACCAAAAACACTAGATAAGAAATAAAAAATTGGACATAATATGTGAGTGGATTTCACACTGAGGATTCTGTTCCATCAAACAATATAATATTATACACTTTGTTTTATGGCTATAAGAAATATATATGATGGCTATTACATATTTACGAAACTTCAGAAGCATAAAAATTTATATATCACCAAATATTGACCTAAATAAAACTGTTTCACGAAAAACATTCATTTTTGAAAAACTATCCCATGAAACCTAATCTACATAAGTCTACTTTATTTCTCAGTAACTCAGAACAGGACGTGTTCCGTTTTTGCCATTAAACTAAGGAACCCAAAAAAATGAATATAATAGATTTACTTTGCTACATATTCTTATCTTGACGATTGAAATGTGCCAAAAAAATTGTTATTCCATGTCAACATTTTATTTATTTTAAAAATAAATGCAAAATTATGCAAACGACCGTTTTTATTCTAATAATAATAATTATTATTTATTGCATTCAATCTCTTATAAATAAGGTAATTAAATAATAATAGAACATATTTAAATAACAATTTTGAAATAAATTTTGTTTTGCGGATAAATGGACTCAGCTAAATACTTTACTGGCCGCAAAAAACATTTATAATACTAAGTCATTATAATATATCACAATGAGTTGATCCTAAGATTTGTGAAGAATTCACTTTCGAATATTAGTACCATCGATGTCGCGAGTGTAATTATGTAATGATAATAGAAATAAAATTGAAACTGAAAAATTAAAAATAATATGAAGTATAGCCAAATAACAGTGGGAGCCCGGTAGCGTAAGTAGGTTCAAGTCTCACACCTCTAATATTTACATGGGCAAATCATTTTCAACAAGATCACAACTTGCCTTACAGTGAAGGAAAACATCGTTTGAAAACCTGTATGTCTGATAGAACGTAGCAGGCTTACGAAATATGCACATCTGAAGTCTGTCAACCCGCACTTGGCCAGCGTGTTGGACTATATACATATATAGGTCTAATCCGATTCGTATTGCCTGACATGCTATGGAAAGTCAGGCATGTGCCCAATAATCGGACGTTAAGAAATTGAATATATTATTATAAATAATAAATAAATAAATATGTTGGGACATTAACACACAGCACCATCTAAGTAGTTCCATGGTAAGCTACGAGGCTTGTGTTATGGATACCAGATAGTTAATACACTACATATATATAACTTTTAAATATATACATTCATATTATAAATATGAACACCCATGACTGGAGTATAAACTCGAGACTCGAATCCGCGACTGTTGGCACAGCAAGTAGGGTCAAATCCAAATTTAAAGTCAATATAAACTAGTTTATTGATACAATTGCAAAAATTTCAACAGAATAATCGCATATTAGTCTGAATTTCTCAGTGCGGCGATGTGGTATAAATGGAACTCCAGAGCATTCAAGAGCTACCATCAATTATCGTGATTCGGCTTCCATGCATTCAAACGATTACCTCACATCGATACCTCATTCGTGTAACAGCTACCATACCATATTTATCAACTCTCAGATATTATCATTAAGTAAAATTTTAAAACTTAGTTTTACCAATAATATTTATGTTTGAAACTCAAGCTTTCAAACCATAAATTAGATACTCCGAAACTACTCTGGCTCTTCGAATAAATAAGTAGCACTTACTTATTATTAAAGCGTGCTAGCAGTATTTATCTTACAAAATTCAAAAATATGTATAAAGCTAGGAAAATAGACTAAGTTTTTTATTATTACAATGATGAGTAGTACGTACATTATATGCATTAAAATTGAACCAATTTCTATGAAGCTACACTAATATTATAAAGGCGATAGTGAAAAATTGAGAGTTTATGTGTTTATTACTTTTTTACTCTATAACGACTCGACTGATTTAAGTCAAAATATTAAGGGGGATAATTAATACATTTTTTCTATATAAGTACAATAAAAGTATATAACACATAAAAGAAGAAGAATAATGTATATTTGAATCCGTTAAATGGTCCAATATGTTAACCGAACATGTGTTGCAGTATTGAGAATCACTCAACAACGCTAACAAGTTATCCGTATAGGAAGTTATCCGTATTTCCTTATTTCATATCTACATATGCTAATATTATGCTAATATTATAAAGCTGAAGAGTTTGTTTGTTTGTTTGGTTGAACGCGCTAATCTCAGGAACTACTAATCTGATTTGAAAAATTATTTTTGCATTAGATAGCCCGTTAACTGAGGAAGGCTATTGGCTATATATCATCCGGGAAAAATGTACGGTTCCCATGGGATAGATTTGTTTAGTCTAAGGAAGAACCAGAAACGAAGCGAGGGTGAGTCGCTAATTTACTAATATTTTTGGTGAAAGTGTATTTGTTTTTTTTTATGTTTTATTTTTTTTTATTTAACACACCGCACTGCTTTTTTTATCTTCCGTCCGTCTGCCCGTGTTTTTTTTATCCCTTTATTTACCTTTCTGTGATTTATTTTATTTATTGTAAAACCCACTCTTGCCGCCGGTGTAAGGTTTTGAAGGATTTTTAAGTGTATTTGTCGTACTTTGTCGAAATTGACTTGATTTTTTGCATAGATATATTGAACAGTTTACCATAATATCATTTTCATTCATGCTTTAAGGATTCTTCAAAATATTAGTATGCAAGAAAAGTTCATAAGTTACTGTTTTAAAGTAGATTATTGTTTGAATATAAATCCTTGCCAAGTACAAAAAACATTGAGTGGAAAGATTTTTTTTTTATTGTTGACGTCATCTACACATATAATAAAATTCTAAGTCGAATCTGTACAATAAATAATAATATTTGACAATCTTATTGAAATAGTCATTATTATCGATACAGAGGCCGAATCTATAGTTTTTAGATTTTTTGTCTGTCTGTCTGAAAACGCATCATGAGAAAACTACTGGACAGATTTTGATGAAATTTGGTATGATTGTAGGTGGTTTTTCGGGTCAACATATAAGATACTTTTTACTGCGGGAAAATATCTCATCTCTGAGAAATCTATACTAACGGTTAAAACGTACGCAGGGACGAACCCGAGGGGAGCGAGGGTGAGTCGCTAGTTGTATTATAATTAATGTTTAGGTTTAATTTTGTTTTTTGGCTCCCGACGTTTCAAATGCCTTACATGGTCACGTGAGAGACAAGGGTTATTGACAGCTTAAAAGTTACAGCTTATTGCATCTATCCACAATATACCTGATTTTTTACCATTTTGGAAAGTAATACTTTCTTAGATTTACGCGAATATTTGACATTTTAAATAAAACTATCTTTTCGGATTATTTCGCGGATTTATTTTGATTTTTGGTTCCCGACGTTTCGAATGCTTTACAGCAATCATGGTCACGGGAGAGACTAAGGTATTAGACATCTCAAAAGCGTTATATACTTGTTACAGACAGTGCCTACCCACAAATTTACAAAAATGATTTTGAAAATTCAAAAATGGCACCAGAGTACCTTACAATATTTGTTGATTTTAATTCTAAACATATTAAAAATATTAAAAAGTTTAATAAGTATTATAATTAAATATTATTTGTTTAATTTTAGCTGTAATTATTATAAATATTACAATATTTTAAAAAACTTTAAGAATTAATAATGTAATATTATTTAGTGTTGCTATTACTATAATATGTCTAACCACAAAGAAAATCAAAATATTAATTATTTATTAAATACTAATTATTTATTAAAGTATTATTATTGTTTTATATGTAATTTAGAAAATTAAATTTTTTAATTTAGATTTCTAATGTAATTTTAAAATAGAATATTAAGCAACACTATCTTCACAGATAAAATATATATTAATCTGAATCATTGTTATAGCGATCCACACAGTATGAACTAACTACATCTCCAGGTCTGTTATCTTTGTTTTTGCTATTAGTTTTTATTATGTTTATTACAGGATCCCACGATGATGGTAGTACCCAGCCAGTTCAATAGGGAAGATGGCTGGGTACTACCAACTTTTACTAAACTTTTTAATATTTTTAATATGTTTAGAATTAAAATCAACAAATATTGTAAGGTACTCTGGTGCCATTTTTGAATTTTCAAAATCATTTTTGTAAATTTGTGGGTAGGCACTGTCTGTAACAAGTATATAACGCTTTTGAGATGTCTAATACCTTAGTCTCTCCCGTGACCATGATTGCTGTAAAGCATTCGAAACGTCGGGAACCAAAAATCAAAATAAATCCGCGAAATAATCCGAAAAGATAGTTTTATTTAAAATTTTGGAAAGTATTTATTATTTTTTTAATGTTTTATTATTACAATCTGAGAAAGAATTACATTATTGTAGTTTAGTCTCAAATAATTTAACCGAAACGCATAAGTCACTTACCCAGGGGATGTGACCTTTGGTTGCGAAAGTTAGCTAACTTTGCTAAGATTTTTTTGTTATCCTATAAAAGAACGGATAAATTTTACACGGTCCGTTTGACGCGAAAAATTATATGCCAGATTCCACATCGACAGTCGAGGCATTCTCTTAGTCGACAATCGACATAACTTTTACTAATACATGTATAAAGAGAACGTTACACCAAGTTTAAAACTTTACGACATAATCCTCAATCTTACCTATTTATATTATACATATGATTTTTATTTGTTTTTTATGTCTAAGTGCTTCAAGCAATTCTAATATAAAGTATGTACCTACATATAAAGAAGAACAAAGACTTTTAGTATAGTTACGGATATTAGATGTTTACATTATTATAGTGACTTACCCTCGTTTCGCTCGGGTACGTCCCTAGGTATATTTTAATTTCTTTGAGCGCGACCCTAATTCTTTTTCTAAAATAAAAGTAGCCTAAGTTACTCCTTATAACATCAGCTATCTGCCAGTAAAAGTCCCGTCAAAATCAGCCCAGCAGTTTCGGATATTAGCCGGAACACATAGACAGACCGACAGACAAATGTTTTTCTTATAAGTAGGTACCATATATAATTTCATGTACATTTAGTAAAAGGCTGCTATTTTGACATTACAAAAAGACACTTCAATTTTATTTCTCTGTATAGATTCTTAAATACTTAATTTATCACTTTTTAATAAAAAGATAAACAATACGGAGTTCAAAATCACTTAAAACCATATTTATTGTAATTTATATGAGACATAGCACATATTTAATAAGAAAACATTTATGAAAATCGTTTGGCGTAAATATTACCTATACCTATAAAAAAAAATTTTTTATAAGACGGTGAGAAAAGGGATTAGTAAAGCCAACAACAATTCATATAACATCGATTTTCTTCAGACTGACTTGACTTTATATCATCTATCTTCTATATATATATATATATATATATATATATATATATATATATATATATATATATATAAAATTGTAACTTAGCCGAATCTGTATCTATACAGATCCCGAATCTATAGTTTTTAGAATTTTTGTATGTCTGTCTATCTATCTGTCTGTCTGTCTGTCTGCCTCTCTTTGACCGCATCACTATAAAACCACTGGACAGATTTTGATGAAATTTGGTATAACGATAGCTGGTTATCCGGGTCAACATAAAGGATACTTTTTACTGCGGGAAAATATCATAAAATTAAGTCCCCACCAAAGTAACATCGACGATTTTGATACCACAATCTATACATATAATAAAATTGTAACTAAGCCGAATTAAATATTTTTTGGAAAATCTTATAGAAATAAACATTATTATCGATACAGAGGCCGAACCTATAGTTTTTAGAATTTTTGTCTGTCTGTCTGTCTGTTACCGCATCACGGAAAAACCACTTAAGGGATTTTCATGAAATTTGGTATGATGATAGCTGATTATCCGGGTCAACATATAGGATACTTTTTATTGCGGGAAAATATCTCATCCCTGAGAAATCTATACTAAACGTTAAAACATAAATAGGGACGAACCCGAGCGCAGCGAGGGTGAGTCGCTAGTTATTTATAATTTGTCTATAAAATAGACTTGTGTAGCGCTAATTAAAAATAAAAGATATTTTGACAAGAACTGTTAACTTCATCAAGAATTTTAACGAGTTCTAAAACCATGAATTACCATTTAAGTGGAATTATACCTCAAGGTTTTCTTTGTATTTCCAAACAAAATCCTAGGAAATAATAGTGAAGCACATATATATCAACAAAATATAGTTTTATTCGATAGCAGACACTGAAGATTTTATTGAACTGTGACTATTTATATGAAATACTAGCAGAACCCGCGACTACGCCCGCGTTCAGTCTACAAAAAAACTCTGGCTTTATGTTATATTAATAATATTTATATAATATTGTTCATACAAAAATACTAAAATCGCGATTAAAAACGACCTATTCTTATACCTACCAAATATACAAAAAAATCATTAAAATCGCTCGAGCCGTTTCAGACAAACACGAGACACGAGATATTTATATATTAGATAATATGTTACTTGCTTAAAAAATAAATAGATCAAATTCAACCACACACAAAATATGCTATGTATTTATTTCCTTCAAAGTACTTAAATATAATGGACATTTCGAATCCTATAAATGTAGAAGTTCAATATTTGCTCTTTTAAAAACAAATAAATACATATTCTATAGTATCTATGAGCCAAAAACTGTTTTTTTAAAGCTCTTATCCTCTTAGGAAACAACAGTCATATATACATACATCATACGTACGAATATATTCCATAGCTATTTTTTTAACAGCGCTTTTAACGAAGTTTACGAATAATATTAACTTAAACTGGTTTTTATTTACAAGTAAATATTAAGTGACGATATATAATTATTATAGTTTCGTAAAGCTATAATATAATGACAACAATTTCCCATAGAGCGTTACTTTTATATAGACAAGTACTTGAATAAAATGTTAGTATATAAAAGTAATATACATATATTATGTATTTTCGGGAAAAAAGAAGTTAATTGCCAATTATTACTTGTCTTTAAAAAGACATATCTATACATATAATAAAATTGTAGAGGTCGAATATCTGTACATAGAAAAAAATGCCAAAAACCGAGTCAGGGCGATGTAAAAAGAGAAATAGTACAAATCCAGATTTTTTCAAATTTTTTGTATCTCTGTCTGTCTGTTTGTTTGCTTGTCTGTTTATACGGGCTAATCTCCGAAACTATTGGACCAGATTAAATTAATTTTTGCATGTAGGTACCTTATATCCCCGGTCAACATTTTAGATACTTTTCGTCCCGGAAAATTAAAGAGTTCCCGTGGGATAGTTAAAAAACTATAGTAACTTATAAACAAAACTACGGATTGGATTTTAATGAAACTTTACAATAATATAGTTCATACATCATAATAACAAATAGGTTACCTTTTATCCCGGAAAAATGTACGGTTCCCGTGGGAAGCGAGGGTGAGCCGCTATTAATATAATAAAGTCAACACAATTAATATATAATAAGAGGAGTGACAGGAAAACACCTTTTACAGGATTTTTTACCGAATGATTTTTGTTATAAATTGTCATTTAATGTTCATTAATAAGAATTTTATTTATAAGTGAATATTAAATGAGGAATGAGGATACATAATTATGACAGTTTCGTGAAGCTGTATATAATGACAACAATTTCCCATATTACGTTATTTTATACAGGATTTTTCACCGAATTATCTGAGTTGTAAACCTTTCTTTAATATTCATTAATTAGCAAAAAAAGCGTCCACTAACGTACCAGCTGTAAAGAGAGCGCAGCAGATGTATATCGTTGGCTGACGGCCTTACTCTCCTTTAAAAAAAAACAATGATTTTTCTTTATCATTTAAGAACTATAAAAATTAATTAATGCAAATTTTGTGTTACGATGTACAAAAACTCTAAGACAAATTTATTTCAAATATTTCCATCGTCTTTAGATCCAACACTACTTGAGTAGCTGACGCTCATAGCTTCAGTGTTGTAGTGGAAGACTATAATTACATGTTATGGAAGTCCAATTCGTCCAATAATCGAATGAATAAAAAATTCGTCTGCGAATGTTTGTTGTTTCTATAAAAACATATAACATGATAAGTTAAAATATCAAGTTATATAGATTTTTTAGAATATTGATAGTTAAAATTATAAGTTGCGAATAAAATTGAATGGACTTAAATTATTTAAAACCCGATAGGTTGAAATTATCTTGTTTCATTATCACGTAGTAATATCCGGCTAATAAAATCCAGTTTTAGCTGCGTAGGTTAGGTTTTTTTATACATAAAATCTCTTGAATTTAAAAATTGTTAGGATCTAAAAGGAAATTTTCAGCTCGATAAGTTACGGTTATTATTATTTTGTTTATTGCATATACTCCTGCAATTACAAGTCACTTATTTTACATTAGAAAACAAAAAACTGGTTGTTATTCATTCAAACCGAGAATAGTTCGCCTGATAATATATTTTTAAAGTTATACTTCTTTTGGCACGTTTGAAAGAAAATATGAGAGTAAAATTTTCACGATGCGCGCGCACACCGACAGCCAAAAAGCGACATTATGAAGTTAGCTGAAAGCGACATGACGAAATTAACTGCATTCCTTTTACAGAGAGTTGTGACATACGGGATGACATCTTTAGCTATTTTTGTTTTGTTACGGCAAATAAATATAACCTCTTACGTGCGTACTTATACACACAGGTTTATTTATTTATTCATCCGATTATCGAACCAATAGGAACAGCCAATTATTTTTGTTACGAATTTCAGTCGATGAAAATGACTAGATGAAATACTACGCTTTTCTTGTATCAATAGAAAGTTATGTCAACGTGAAATAATAAAGCACTAACATAAAAGTTTACCGCTAGAAACTTACCGAAAGGTTTATTAGGTGAAACCAGTTGCCAAAATGAATGCATAAACTTATAACAGGAATAAAACGCTATAACATCTTTCACATATAGTCGATTGATCGCTCAATAATATTGACTATAATTTTAATATAAATGGACATTAGGTAAAAATTTAATTGATGTTACTGGAACTTTGTAGATTACTAAGAAAAACAACAGTATGTATGTATATTTAGTAGCTAAGATCGAAAATGAAAAAAAAAACATTTATCTAACAATTTCTTAATGGTATTTAATTTAAAGACTTAAAACGAAATGTTCTATCTAACAGTCCAATGAAAATATCAAACAAATATAATTAATTTTCCATTCACGTAAGTATTTTATTTTACTCATTAGTCTTCTTAGGTTTTATATGTACATGTGTTAGTTAAGTTAATTATATTTAATTAATAAAATCTTTAAAATAACATTCAATTATGAACAACCAAATTATGGTATTTTAATGAAACCTCGTTATATATTACATGATGTCTTCCTGACTGATTTCGGCCACGGCGGCCAACTGCGCAGGAGATATTATAGTGTACAAGTATGCGCGCAGACACAAGTACAGTCTCTATTCCTGTCACTCTCATACTCCGGTGGGACGACTATTCGACACGCCCGATGAGAGTTAAGGCGCAGGACCGACGGCTTTACGTGCTCTCCGAGGCACGGGGGTGAAATACCACCAACTTCCCAACTCCGGGCTGCTACTGAGGCTTACTAGACAGAAAGATTCAATAACTAAACTTGGCCCGACCCGGGACTCGAACCCAGGACCTCCGAGTATGCAGCCGTACATGCTAGCCACTACACCACCGAGGCAGTTATATTTCATATTATATAGCTTGAGGTAAATCGAAATTGTGTGGCTATTCAATAAGCAGTTGTTCATTGTATCGATAAATTAGCAATCAGCAAACAACATGATGAATTCGAAATTGCACTTATCGGTTTACAAATGTTGAATAAGCCGCGTGTGTATCTATATATTATAAAGGGGGTAAATTTTTTTGTTTGTTTGTTTATACCGAATAAGCTCCGAAACTATTGGACCGATTTAGATGAAATTTGGTAAGAAGATAGTTTGAGGCCCTGAAAAGGATATAGGATAGTTTTTATCCTGGAAATCATTCCTTAAGGGGGTAAAAATGGGGATAAAAATTTGTATGGGGATCAACCTAAGGACGGGCCCGAGTGAAGCGAGTGTGAGTGGCTAGTCAATTATAAACACAAACTTCGTATACTTAAATAAATCAAAATATATTTTTTCAGGAAATCAATTAACGTACACAGATACAAAGGACGCTTTGACCTATAAAATATAATATCTATGCAATTATCGTACTAAAAAATCAAAAATGCTCACTCATATTGATTAAAATTGACATTTGCTTTCAATTCAACTAAGTTTAGTCTTACATCTCAAAGATAATAGTATTTTATCATTCATAGTTATTAAATATTCATAGTTATTATATAATTAGTAATAATAATCATAGTATAAAAATATTCATAGTTATTATAATAATATACTAATGCATACCATTACTATATACACGAAATTAACTCTATTTGTCTCTTTGTTACTTCTTCACCTTAAAACACAGAATCGGTTTCGAAAAATGCTAAACATTTTTCTTTTATTTTATTTATTTCTTTTTATAGTTTTGGCAGTTCGATTAAATTTGGCCAGGACGTAGATTACATCATAAGATAAACTATCTTTTATACCCTACATACAATGCGAGCGGAACCGCTGTCTTTTTTTTAATTTTCTATTAAATTTCCTATGCACCTGCCACCTCACTAGCAAATCAAAGCAAAAAAAATGCCAATTAGCGCAATAAATTAATTACTAAACATACCACTTCAATGACAACAATTACGAACAATTACGAATGCTTCAAAAAAATATATTATAAAGTTATTTATATTTGTTCTATATCTTAAATAATAAAATAGTAAACTATAATATGTTTCTGTAGACATTTTCTTAAGGAAAAATATTACGCTTTTGGTATTTTCACGCAAGAAACCGCTCTTCGCATTAAAATAGGAGGCAGGAAATCGAAACGCATTCCCTAAGGCTTTATACTCTGTATATTTAAGATATTATCTGTCAATCGGATGTTTGATTACAAATTTTAAATAATGATATTTTTTTTTAAATCTTATTTTATAATATCAAATGAGCAATTCTTGTATACTATATGCAAATTTATTTTGTTTATCTCGGAAATAGCTGCAACGATTTGTATTAAAATTTATATTTAGACAAGGTTTTGCTTTGTAAGGTTATCTATATTATATCTTTTCTGAAAAAACGCAGTTATATCCTAAAAACGCGGAACGAAGCTCGGTCGCCTCGGTGCTAATATTATAGGTATTTTCCCGTCGGAATGAAAGATTTTCTTATAGTAAAAGGTATCTTAATTGTTGACCGGGGTATAAGCTATCACTACACAAAATTTGGTTAAAATCTGTTCAGTTCTTTTTGCGTGAAAAGCAAACATGTGCATAGCTGTATATCTGAACATACACTGTAACAGACATACTGACAAAAATGCAATAACTACTGTTTTAGGTTCTATATTCTGTACAGAATACGTAACCAGTCATTGTTTTTAAAAAAAATATTTCTATAGATCATTTATACATATAGAGAAAATTTAAATAATTATAAATATTTTTCTCTACAATTATAACGGTAAAAGCTACATTTATTTTGACTCTTGTAACTAAATAAGAGTATTCATTAAATACTTCGTCCAGGCGCTCTTACTGCTTGAAGCGGTTGCTGTTTTAACTTGACCTACATTGACAGGTCCCTAACGTTACGCTTACTAAACTTCTCTTGACCTTTACTCGGTCTATACTAAAATAATAAAAATACTTAAATTGAAATGAAAATTATTTTATGACATTTTTAATGATGAATATATAAATACTAGCAACTCACCCTCGCTCCGCTCGGGTTCGTCCCTAGTTACGTTTTAACGTTTAGCTCAGAGATGAGATATTTTCCCGCAGTAAAAACTATCCTATATGTTGACCCGGATAACCAGCTATCATCATACCAAATTTCATCAAAATCTGTCCAGTGGTTTTCCCGTGATGCGGTAACAGACAGACAGACAGACAGACAGACAGACAGACAAAAATTCTAAAAACTATAGATTTGGCTTCTGCATAGATAATAAAGTGTATTTCAATAAGATTTTCCAAAAAAATTTTAATGTACAGATTCGGATTAGTTACAATTTTATTATATGTATGTATATAAAATTAAAATTCAATCTGAAGAACTTAATGAATTAAGTTTCATGATTCTTCTGTTAATATAAAAGTCCCAGTTTGATGTCAAAATCGAAACGTTTATTTAGTATTTATATATTCTAATGGTGTAAGTCACAAGCTTTACCACTCAAACTTAAAAAGTGGTGTTAAAAATACTGACATGCTTTAAAGCTTATTTATAAAAAATCTAGACCTAGCCAAAAAAAATGTATAATACTAGCGACTCACCCTCGCCCCGCTCGGGTTCGTCCTGCTTACGTTTTAACGTTTAGTATAGATTTCTCAGAGATGAGATATTTTCCCGCAGTAAAAAGTATCCTATTTGTTAACCCGGATAACCAGCTATCACCAGACTAAATTTCATCATTGCTAATATTATGTTCATCCGATGCGAGATTGAAACCGTGACCTCCGCGTAGTAAATTATGTCAGTAAGATGTACTTCAATATGATATAATTATTGCTATTTAACCGATAACCTAATTAAGTTTTAAGAGTTCATATAAGCTCCGTATGGTTGAATTTTAGAGCTCTTTTAGAGGCTCTGTTGAAGTCATGAAGTATTTTATGCTCAGATTCTTATACCTATACTAATATTATAAAGCCGAAGAGTTTGTTTGTTTGTTTGGTTAAACGCGCTAATCTCAGAAACTACTAATCCAAATTGAAAAAATCTTTTTGCATTAGATAGCCCGTTAACTGAGGTAAGCTATAGGCTATATATTATCCCGGAAAAATGTACGGTTCCCGTGGGATAGATTTGTTTTTGTCTAGAGACGAACCCGAAGCGAAGCGAGGGTGAGTCGCTAGTGATTCAATATAACACAAAAGACCAAAGTCCAAGACTAAGTCTTTTTGTCAAAAGACCACTGTAAAATCATGTTTCCTTTTTCTTTTAGAAAGTATATTTATATAGTGTCATCAAATAAGGTTTGAAAAGGTAGCAAAAAGACATTTTTTCTCATATATAATTTAAAGTATACAGAAATCATCTATAATATTAAAATTATTATCAGCCTCTGACGAGATCCTGGAAATGGATGGAAATGAATGAAATGAGAGCTAGAGAAAAATAATTTAGACAAAAATTGTATATATTAAGAATTCATATTCGTTCGTAGTAATGAAACAACTTTTATGTTTTTTTTTATTATAATAAAATCTCATTTTTCCAGCAAAATATTGAAAAAGAAAATCTTTCCGTTTGATTCTAATGACAAAAAATAAATCTTTAACAGTGCAATAATGTAAATTAAATCATTTTAGTAATTACCTATTGTAATATTATAAAGAGGGGTTTTTTTCCGATAAAAATGTGTTTACCCTCAGAAATCGATAACTAATTGAAGTTGGTAAGAAATGTTCGGTGAGTTAGTTAAACCCTAGGGACGCTTTAATAGACCTATAATATGTACATTTTAAAGCAGAGCGATACTATTCTGAGTCTGCTTTGTTTTAATAACATTTATTAATTATTTCATCTATACATATAATACGTAAAATTGTAACTAAGCCAAATCTGTACATTAAATATTTTTTGGAAAATCTTATTGAAATAGACTTTGTTATCGATACAGAGGCCGAGATTATCGGTTGAGAATGATAACTGCAATTAGCAATTGCTAAATTAAAAAAAAAAAAGAAATTTACTCATTTTTAACATCCTTAATTAAACTTAATCATAGAGTTCCAGCCGTTTAAGAATATAAAGAAAAAAATTCTAATATACATACATATTACTATATAATGTATAAAATAATAAAATATAATAAAGAATAGAAAATGAAGAAAATTACTTTTAATTTTATTGATATTTTTATATTTCGAAAAAAGAAAAGTAATTATTAGCAGAATTACTTTAGAATAGTAATTAATAGTAAATAATAACTTTTATAAAACAATATTATAACCCTGGCGATAATTTCTTTTAATTTTAATTCACGCTCAAATATTCAACCGACGTTCACAAACTTATTACAAGAGACAAGCGCAGATAACTATACATCGCGTCCCCTACTAAAGACACAAATTAAATTCGTATTCCGATCGTGAAATCAAGATAGACACTTCGATGCACATCTGCGTCTCAGATATGTAGTTGCCAACTTTAAAACTTAACTCAATTTTCTAATTTGCACTCTATTTCAATCGCATTAAGAAATAATTGAATGTAAATAAATATATGTGGAGATATGGTAAAAGGATTACTGTTAGATCTACCAAAATGATTGAATTAGTTGGACACCAACGATTGTCTCGTGTACACTATTCAATGTGTGAAATTCGGATTATATAAAGGCCTAATCCAAATATTCTGAAGGGCTTTGATGAATAGAAGTGTGGAATTTTCTGACACTTTAATAAGTGATCATGAGTGATGGAAGCTTTATTCGTTAAGACAACGCCGTAGAGATTTATAGCATACTAGCGACTCATCCTTGCTCTATTCGGGTTCGTTCCTAGTTGCGTTTGAACGTTTAGTAAGTATTTCTCAGAGATGAGATATTTTCCCGCTGTAAAAAGTATATTTTATGTTGACCCGGATAACCAGCTATCATCATACCAAATTTCATCAAAATCAGTTCAGTGGTTTTCTCGTGATGCATTCCCAGACAGACAGACAGACAGACAGACACAAAGGCAAAAATTCCAAAAACTATAGATTCGGCCTCTGCGTCGATAATAATTACTATTTCAAAAAGATTTTCAAAAAAATATTTAATGAACAGACTCAACACAGAATTTTATTACATTCATAGATTAAAGCCAAAATAATTAAATATTCATCTTCTTCGTTGTTTTTTAATTATTTGATCCTATGTTAATTTTTCTTGTGAATATTTTTTTGTATATTTTTTATAACAATAAATCTAGCTTCTGCTTCACTACACAGAATAATATATAACAGTCACAAAAAGATTACTACGTATATTTTTATTTTTTGCGAGTACATGAAGTAAATATTATGTTTTATAACAACAGTAGGTAACATGTTTTTATTTAATTTGTTCTCTTAATCATTGTGATGTTTTCAGGCTTACTTTTGTTCAGATATTACATTGCCACGTTTGATAGGTAAAAATTGTGTAGTGGCTAGCATGTACGGCTGCACATCCAGAGGTCCTGGGTTCGAGTCCCGGGTCGCTCCAAGTATAGTTGTTACGTCTTTTTGTTTAGAAAATCCCAGTAACAGCCCGGATTAGGGAAGTAGGCGGTGCTTCACTCCCAAGCTTCGGAGAGCACATAAAGCCAGTTCTGAGCTTAATCTTGCACCGGTCTGTTAAATTATCGCCCTATTGGAATTGAAAAATACTAAAAATAGAGAGTGTACTTATGTACTATAATATCTCCTATGCTGCTAGTGTCAGTGAGATTAGCCGGATCGGGAGGACATCATCATCAGATACTTATAGTTGCCTCAGATACACAATACAATTTTGTACTATATTTTTAGATAAATTAATAATATTATCTGTACTAATATTATAAAGCTGAAGAGTTTGTTTGTTTGTTTGGTTGAACGCACTAATCTCAGGAACTACTGGATGGAATTGAAAAATTCTTTTTGTGTTGGGTAGTCCATTTATCGAGAAAGGCTTTAGGTTATATATCATCTCGGAAAAGTGTACGGTTCCCATGGGATAGATTTGTTTTTGTCTAGGGACGAACCTGAAGCGAAGCGAGGGTGAGTCGCTAGTTGAATAATAAAAAGATTAACGTAAAACATAAAATATTATAAATATAAATGAAATCTTTATTAAATCATTTACTAATCATCTCTAAATGTGAACTATTTTACTTACAAATCTGTGCTTGTCCTACATTTTATATGTCAAGATTCAGATACCATTTGTTTTCTGTCAACTCATGTCATGAAAACGTATACAATATTATGTCTCACTTTTGCTGCTGCTATATAATCAAAAGACCTATATTTACTACCCACCTTAATCAATTCGAATCGTTTGTACAACAGAAACAATCTCAATTGGATTAATTTCCACAGCCAAGCAATTTCCAACTCTATTACTTACATAATTATGTCTTCATTTACTTACACAATAATTTAACATTGTGTATTTAAGAAGCAATCTAAGTTCAAGTAATTGTTGGTTTTCGAAAATACAATACAAAGACAGTAATATATCGTAACGTAATTAAATTAAAAATGTATAAGTAATACAATTGTAAATTAACAAAACTAAGCGAACCTTTCTATGTTTAGCACCAAGATTTTCTTACTTTATTACCTAATAGTTTTTTTTTAATCATAATGTATACTTCGACCTTTGCAATTTCATTCAAATGTTTATCGTGTAAACAAAAATGCAATTTTATTTACATGAATAATTAGTGTTATTAACTGTACAATAGTAACTCAAGTCTACGTTTTAATATGGATGAGTGACAATAAAATATACCAAACTATCAAAGTCAATATTAGATAGCAAATCTATCATTTGCCAAAAAACTTACTCGTCATAAAACCAATGAAACGAAGAGACTCTTAGCTGAAGTGAACATCAAGATATTTTATAGCATTCTCCCTCGATCGAGACCTTTCTGCTGACCGCAATAAATGCCTCGCTAAAGAGATAAAAATAAGTCAGATTCCTTTGTAGAAACTCTACTAACTGAGTCGGCTTAATGAAAAACTTTAAGCGAAGAAGCATTAACTGTGCCCGTACTAGAAATCCTAATTAAGACAGTACATAAGACCAGTATATAAGGCAGCAGTAGATAGTGGATATACATATGTATTATAAGATATTTGACACGCAATAATAAACAAATATTATTTAAGAACGATATTTATAATAAAGATTTGAAATAGTAATCATGCCTGAGTATAAGTAAAAGTGATATTTTTATATACCAAACCCTCATTATATACCTTGTCGTGATGGAGAGGGGGGGGGGGGCTCATTAGCATCCGGCGACCCAGCCGGACACGAAGCCAAGAGCCACACAGGGAGGTGGCCCACTTCAGTAGGAGGTGTACCATGCGGGTTGCTTCTGGTCTCTGACAGCAGAGTGGACCATGGGAGCAACCCCTCGGCTTAGTTGTGTGGTTTGCTTCAGCAGACCTACCGTCGGGGTGTCGTAATTGAGTGCGTAAGCGATCCTACGACCCTAAGACTAAGACGGGGGAGGTTCTGTTGGGTTTTAGTAGGTAGTACTGGCTTCTCTAGCTAGTAAGTCCCACTTAAACAACTGTATGTACCTATACAAGTGGTATGCGTAAATGAATACCCGAACATAAAAAAAAGGAAAGACTATGCCTAGTAGGCATAGTTTTACATTTCTATCCTTTTTATAGCTATCGACATCACGATAGACAAAGTAATCAGTGTGAATATAAAGATTAGGTGTTGACCAATAAAAAAGTTTGCCTGGCTTTGACATTTATCATCTAATAGTAAGTTTTGTTCTTTACTCTGTCCACTTACATTGCAATAAAACGATCGTGAAATTAATTTATCCATCAATTTATATCAGTGAACCAATTTATCTTATAAATAATTTATGAAACTGAGTTTTAATTCTAAGAAGCTAGAACGTCTAATATACATTTTAATACAATATTTTATTACCCACATAAATTACCATAAGTCAATTTACATTAATATTTCGAGGATCAATATTATCATTTATTATTCATAACAAAATTTTCCATAGAAACGTAATCTATAATTACTAATATCATAAAGAAGTAAAGTTTGTGAGTTTGTGAGGTAGTAGGATGTAAACTCTGGATCTACTGAACCGATTTAGTTGAATTTTAGTAAGAAGATTAGTTTAGATAGTATAGATAGTTTGAGACCCTGGGAAAGACATAGGATACTTTTTATCCCGGAAATCATCCCTTAAGAGGGTGAAAATGAAGATGTTAGTTTATATTGAGAGGAAAGAGAGAAGCGAGGGTGAGTCGCTAGTATTAGCTAGTAATAGTATAGATATTATGATGCGAAAATGTATTAATTGTCGGTTTGTTCTTTCTTTTTACGTAGTAACTTGTTATAGATTCATTATGGACTGTAGTGTATAATATTGCAAAAGTCATTTTAAGTCACCTGTAGGTTTAAATTTAAAAATACAAAAGTAAGTCACGTTTTTTATTTAGCTTTTTATATATATTTATATATAGAAGAGATTCTTCCAAAGAGATTGTTAATAAACCGAAAAGCAACATAATCCATCCGTAGCTACAACATAAAGCCTTTACATTTCTTTTTATCTCGGAATAAGAATGATTTCTATGAAGATGTTGGGTACATTGTAAAAATTTACTGAAGGACGCGCACGGCTTAGTTAGGGTGTGGTAGGTTACTAATCTATATACTCGTATATAAAAACCGATGTGTGTGTGTTCTTTATGGACTCCAAAACGACAGAAGCGATTTTGATGAAATTTTTAGGCAATCTTCAGATTAGCCCAGCAGGTTATCCTGTGAACTTTGGTATCGATCGGAAATTTGAACGCAAGCGAAGCCGCGGGTACTATTAGTGTACTATAAAAACCAAATAATTTTTCCAATCTATACTTGTTATTAATTAAGCTAAGACGTTTAATAGTTTAAATAAATATAATAATAAAGTTGTTACTTTATTTATTTTTTGCTCTTTTACATACCTACCTTACCAGGATTCTCGCAGTTATTAATCCCCTCTTTTCAATGATTTACATTTATAGTAAACATATAACTGTGAATTAAAAATTAAATGCTTATTTCAAAACTGAACTGAAAATCTCTTTCTCTCTCTTTCAAAGAAATCAAAATCTCTTCAGTAAAATTTATCTTGCGTCATCAAACAACTTTGATAAACGTGTGTTTATATTTATTACTCTTTCACGCTTAAACCGCTGGGCGGATTTGGATAAAATTTAGAATACAGCTAGACTGTGACTGGAGTAACACATATTACTATTCAGCACCAATGAACGCACCCGAGCGAAACGAAAGCTTCGCTTTTTATCTTCGCTATTTATCTTCTATACATATAATAAAATTGTAACTAAGCCAAATCTGTACATTAAATATTTTTTTGAAAATCTTATTGAAATAAACTTTATTATCGATACAAAAGCCAAATCTATAGTTTTTAGAATTTTTGTCTGTCTGTCTGTCTGTCTGTCTGTCTGTCTGTTACCGCATCACGGGAAAACCGCTGGACTGATTTTGATGAAATTTGGTATGATGATAGCTGGTTATCCGGGTCAACATATAGGATACTTTTTACTCCGGAAAAATATCTCATCTCTAAGCTAAACGTTAAAACGTAACTAGGGACGAACCCGAGCGGAGCGAGGGTGAGTTGCTAGTATAATATATAAAAATAAATATATATGTAATATTTTTTGTATATAATAAATATATACGTTATATTATATATATATATATATATATATATATATATATATATATATATATATATATATTATATATATATATATATATATATATATATATATATATATATATAACCTTTAAGGTTAGAAAATTGAAATTTTGCACACGTATTCCTCGTATGACAAAGGAATCCACTAAGGAAGGATTTTTAAAATTCAACCCCCAAGGAGATGAAATAGGGGATAAAAGTTAGTATGAAACTTTTTATTCCTTGATACATATTTGCATGAAATATCGTATGAATTGAGTAAGGCAAAAATAATGAGCTACATATTTCAGCGTTTTCTAAAATTCAACCCTTAAGAGGGTAAAATAGTGGATGAAAGTTTTAAATAAACGCACAGGCCAAACTCTTAGGGCTAGAAACTTAAAATTTCGCACACGTATTCCACTTTTAAAAGAATTTTTCAAAATTCAACCTTCAAGGGGGTGAAATAGGGGATGAAAGTTTGTATGAAATCTACATTTTAAGAGTATTTTTTGTAGATTTAGCGCGAGCGAAGCTGCAGGTTCTGCTAGTAAAAAATATTTTAAAAGTCATTATGTTAAACCGTAACACTGAAATCTAGTTAGCTGCAAAAACAAAACTAGAGTCCGTTTAAAAATCCCTTTGTTATCTTTGACTCTGATTTATCCCGCAAACCTAGAACCGCAAAAACATAAGCATTCCGTATAAATCATGTGGTTTGGACAACAAAGCGTTGTTTAGAAGTTGCGGTCACCTGCGAAAATATTAGCGGCACAGGTATGCTCATGTTTCTTCTCTACATTGTCGTTCCTGTTATATAGTATTTTTTCCAATATGATTATCAAAATAATATTAGAAATGCAAAAGAGTGTGAGAAAGTCGGAATGTATGTGTGTATGTGTTACATCTTTACGCTGTAACGATTTAATATATTCCAGTGTTTTAAATGAAGCTTATATTATTCGTTAACAAATAGTGTTTATTGACGTATCTACACTAAATTAAATTTAAAATACTAAGCTAAATAAACATTCTAAGTTAAATGTAAAATACGAATTCCCATAAACATGATCTATCTATCTATATTTATGTTTTATTTATGAAGTTAGTACATTAAGAAACCAAACATAGAAATAGGTCAATACAGTTAAGCTATTTAAGTAAACTCAAGCTGTCTCGTTGCATGCTGTAGGATTGCTGGGTGGTCACGGCAAGTTCGCGAGTCTGACTGCAACTGTACGATAAAACGCTAAGCCGAGTAGATGCCTCGCCTAGAGCTAAGTTTAGCTAGCAAGGATAACTCTCAATGTCTCCTTCATTTTGCGAATGATACCAAATAGATTTATAACATAATATTATATTATGGAAATTAATTATAATTTGTATAACGATTTGCGTAGTTTAATGTGTTATGAATGGTACTAATGATAATAATAGTTTGCGAATTTACTTTTCTTTTGAGGCAAAAACTTGTTATTGATACATATTTATTACAATAATTTTATTTTTAGTTCTTTCTAGTAATTAAAAGTAATATTTTCTTTAAAAAAAAATACAACATAAAAGATTTTTAATAATAAATAATATTTTTTAATAAACATAAAAGATTTTTATATACACATGTATACAAATGTTTACATACAAGTAATTAGCAACCACCTAAGAATAATATCATCTATATTTATGCAGTCAACATTTTAGGTAGGAAGCTAAATGTTTGGTTGAAGTTTGTAAATTTTTTTTTAAACAATATATGAAAGTGACATTGTTGTCAGACCGGTGGAGGCACGAAAAAATCGAAATTAGTGAGAGTTACAGAAAATTCACAATAAAAAATTTTGACTATAAAATTTTATATATTTCGTGATAACAGCTTTCTAGCTGTCAATCTAAGTCATCAGTTAGTGTTTCTACTTCATAACATACTTATAAATTAAATCAAAAATCTAGGAATTTGTTTATCTATACATATAATAAAATTCTAACTGAGTCTAATCTGTACATTCAATATTTTTTGGAAAATCTTATTAAAATAGTCATTATTATACGAATAGATACAGAGACCGAGTCTATAGTTTTTAGAATTTTTGTATGTCTGTCTGTCTGGGAACGCATCACGAGAAAACTACTGAACCGATTTTAATGAAATTTTGTATGAAGATAGCTTATTATCCGGGTCAACATATATGATAATTTTTACTGCAGGAAAATATCTCATCTCTAAGAAATCTATACTAAACGTAACTAAATAAATTAAGAAGTTTCATTATAAGACTACGTCAGAATAAATATTTATTATTTATACATTTACTAAACATACATACATACGAGTGCATAGTAAAGTAGTGGTTATAAAATCTAGCTATTTTGAAAAGATGTTAGCATTTATTGTTATTTATTTATTTTTATAAAAAAGGCCAACCTTAATCAAGGCATACAAGTAAATAAATTAAAATTCTAAATATTGATTTGAGTTATATTTGACATCAATATATTTAACAAAACTTTGACCTCACTTAAATTTTATTATACCTTCAAATACAATATTATGTTGTAGATGTTTTTAAAACATTTTTTCACTTATTAACAATGGAGATACTAATAATTCATTCTCAGCACATAGCTTTATTTAATTTGAATAAACAAGATATTGGGAGGTTTTTGAATTTTATTACATAAATTCAATCAATTAAAACACTGCGTTATTAATGTTTGTTTTGTCACAGCAAATACAGCACCAATTTTCTCAGAGAAATATTAACAAAATGGGAAAATAACGTCGTGCCTAAATATTGTTAAGTTTACATGGTTTTGCTACAGTCAGGTTGGCCGAGTGGTCTAAGGCGCCAGATTTAAGCTCTGGTTCCCGAGAGGGAGCGTGGGTTCGAACCCCACACCTGACAAATTGATGTAATCGTAACATTTTTTTTTTGTCATGATTTCAAACCTATATAATATTACTGCTCGCTATTTTTATAATTTACTAGAGATTTAGCCTTTGACGACGTGATACCAATACATCGACTTTTTTATATTTGTATATTGTGTAATATAAATACAGTATCATCTAATATAATGATCAACGCTACCTTTTATTCTAATAACTTATTTGTCATTTCAAGTCACTGTCCATGTGTGTATGTACCTACCTACTAAATTTTTATCTAAATCTGTGCAGTCGTTTAATAACGGACGTAAATGAATAATGTAACGCAACATAACGTAATGTAGTAAAGTAAACAATAATAAATCTAAAGTCGACGTTTGGATTTGGATTGGACAAGCTTAATTGGATAAGCTTTTTTTTGAAAAAAAACTTCTTTACGCACGCTTGACTTGGGGGGTAAGCTGGTGAATGTGAAAAAATGTACGTACGTTTATTGCCATGGTAACCGTTTTTATTTTCTGACATGATATATAATATTATATTCTTTCCATAAATATATGATTGTAATATGCCTAATATGCGTTATTTTTAGTATCTCACCTATCCTAATTATGTAAAACATAAATTGAATTTCATAAAGAGTACCGATAACCTACAAAATTTTTACTTCTTGCGCGTGTACACATTCATACACGCCCATTTTAATTTTTTTAAGCTTATCCAAACAAACTGGCATGCTAACTGATCTTAGACCACGCCTAAATACTAGTTGCACGTAATGCACTATCAAACATCAGCTGAGTAGCTCTACAAAGTCGACCTACTATCGTGATTATATACGATGCATATCTCGCTACTCGCCCACCGTCAATCTCTCTGAAGTTGGATGTAAAACAACTCTATTATGTTGTTCATATTGTTCCTCTACACGACGAATAAATCGCTTTACCAATGAAGACAATGGACTAATAGCAGTCGTAAATTAAACGTGCATTGTGAAAATATACGTCTATAGCGCTCTTCATTTTAATTTCAATAATGTCTTCATAAACACTTAACTTAAGAGTATAAGCAAGATTCAATTTTTTGCATCTATCAGAAATTTTGTATGATTGATTTGTACATAACCGACGATATATATGAAATAAATATACTTATCTTAAATATTTAAGAGGTTAATTTTTACAGTTACATTTGGTTTAATTAGCGGCTCATGATAGACATTTACGATTAGATGAATCATTTGCTCGTTAGCCCATTTTTTTTAAATTAAGGTTCTTTTTCTTCCATGTGCCATTAATGTCCACAAAATAAGTAATATTTTATTATATATAAAAATATATTATTAAAAATATTTATTATTTAATATAATATAGCAAATTCGATAAAAACAATTAAAATAATTATATAATATAATATAATAATTATAAATAATAAATTGTACAGTAAAAACTTTGCCATTTATTCACCCTTTACTGTACCTATATTTAATTAATCGTTCTTTCTTTCATCCATCATTATTAACGTAGGTGCCTAACTATCTGAGCAAATTTTACTTCATTTTCATCCGACTTCAAAGAGGAGATACTCAAGTTTTATGAACTGATTTTGATGAATCTTTCTTTAATTAATGGGATATACTATACGTATTATATATGTCAAGTTTGGCCCGATATAAATGTCAAGAAAAGCAATCGACCCCTAAGGGCAGAATTACGAGTATTTTATTTTTAAGCAATTACCAATTTCTTTTAAGCTAAAAAATGTTTATAATTAGTAATTAAAATGTTTATAATATTATAATATAGGTACCTATACATCAATAGTGTTACTTATAACTTAACTATACAATACGAGTACACTCATACATACTAATGATATAACGCTGAAGAGATTATTTGCTTTGTTTGGATGCACTCATTCCTGGAACTACTAGTCGGATGTAAAAAATCTTATCTTCCATTTCATTGCCTATTTAATGAGGGCTACTACGCTTAAGAATGGAGAAGTTATATGTATGTATATATATAAACTAAACAAGCGGAGCCATGAACAAATGCTAATATTATACACTTATCGTCTTTTTTTATTATTTGAGTAAGTCTAATACCCACAGACATACGTCCGTGCCTTTTTTTGAGCTATTTTTCTATTTTGTTGTTATTTTTATTTTATTTTATTTGAGATGGATTCGTGCGTGTACATTTTCAGAATCAAAAGATGTTGGGAATAAAAAGAAGAGTTGAACAAAACACTTATCGTCTTTAACACACTACAAGTTTTTGCCAGACAATTAAACACAGAGTACATTTTTTAAGTTCCCACCATTAAATATCATGATCGCAGGAAGCATAATACTGTTTTTATTTAACCTGGGTACTAGAATTACGCGCGAGGATAATTTTCGCTAGAGCAATTACATTCGCAATTAAAACCTGTGCCCTGAGTCCCGGAATCTCGGGAATTTGGTATCTGGTATTTGCGACCCTAAACTGACCTCTGTCTGCATAGACACTATTAAATTACTTGAATTGTAAATTGTATTATTTTATGTATAATCGTAATATTATAATAAAGTTTAGCATTAATTTTGGTTAAAATAAAAATTGTTATTTAAAATATTAATCGGAATCATATAGAAGACTAGCGATTCACCATCGCTCCTCTCGATGGACCACCCTTATTCACTTAGAGGTATGAAAAATAGTTTACGTCCTATCCTCAAACCTACTGAATATACACACAAAATTTCATAAGAATCGGTCAAGCCGTTTCGGAGGAGTTTTGTTACAAACACTGTGACACGAGAATTTGTTATATTGGATTAGTATTCGTTTATGCCTCATGCAAGGTTTGACATGTTTTATTATGTGTTTTTCGTTTAAATATAGTTCTATTTTTGAATAACCTAAAAAAGACAAAAAAGAGTTTATCGATGTATCGATAAATGTTAATCGATTTTCATATTTTTTGACTATTTTTTATTAAATGTTAATAGCAACCATTGAGTGTAACTGGCAGGCTTTATTCTCACTTAACATTAACTAACTTTACAAAATATGGTATTTGCTAGCGCAACCGCAATAAATGTCTTTTTCCCAAGGTAATGCTAAAGATATAAATAAAGACTTCCAGACACTAAAAAGTAAAAAGCCCAAAAATACGATTTCAAGACAATAAAAAGGAAAAATAATTAAACGGGGTTTTCATTTATTATACAGTCGACAATGCTTTTAATATTACAAGTGTGAACTTCAAATTATTATAGTTAAAATTCTTTACAACATTTATAATGTTATACATATCGAAATAGATTCGCTTTGCTTTAGGTCGGCTGGTACTAACTTCGAAAATATAATCATTCAGTTGTTTTTCAGGAACTACCTCGGAACCTTTTTTATATTGGGAAATGCATTTACGTATGACACCTATATACACTATACACAAAGGTGGTTATGTGGGACTCACCGGCTAAGAAGAACACAGTACTACCCACTAAAACCCCACAGAACATCCCCCGTCTTAATTCGTTGTCATGGGATCACTTACGCACTTAACCACGAAGCCCCGACGGCAGGTCTCTCCAAGCAGAACACACAACCAAGAGGTTGCTCCCAAGGTCCACTCTGTTGTCAGAGAAGTACCAGAAGTAACTTTAATACAGTTTAAAGCTTAAAAATAGCTCGTAGCTTAACATAAAAGCTTCGTTATGTAAAATAAATAAACGACGTTTAGCGTTAATATAACTTTAATTCGCAGAATTGTGTAAACGTTTTGTATTTATCAAAGCTACTAGTCAACGATTAGTGATTATATAAAATAGCGAGAAATAAAACGTCAGATTATCCAGCTAAACGTCGTTCAGTTGTTTTACATAACCGAGCTGTTATGTTAAACTAGTAGCAGTAAAACAGCTGACTCGGCAATACATCTGCGATATATACATACATAAATCTTCAAGTGTTTGAATGTGTTTGTTTGAAAGTGTATGTATGTGTTTCCTTTTAAAATGAAATTTAAAAAATATTATGCAGTATTATTTCTTTTATATAAGAACCGTATCCTACTATAGATAACTTAAACTTTTTATATATTCCATGTTATAACACACAAAATTTATGAAAGCTGCTTTGAATATCTTTAATAAGATATTAATCCATAGGCATTTATAATCATTAGGCTAAATTATCATTATTCCATTATAATATTGCAAATTCATATATATGAAAATAAAGATTTCTCAATCAAATGTATGATTTATAAAACTTATAAAAATTCTATCCTTACTGTCGTCGATCATCATGTATTTTCTCTGAGATGCATCGATCGATGAACCGATCTATTGACAGGTCATTTTTTATGGTATAGCAAATGGCATGTCAATAGAACGCTTTTTTCTTATGTTTATAATTGAACTAATGCTTTGTGACCTATAAGAGGAAAGTCAAAATGGATGGTATACCAGAGCATTACTCCAGCTTCGCTCGGGCGCATCTCTAGGTATCTAACAGTAACCTATATGTAACTCCAAGTGATAGACTATTAATGTACTAAACATCCGAATCCGTTCAGCTGTTTAAGGAGTAATAAATATACATACACATACATAATACACGTATGTACATACAAACTTTCGCATTCATAATATCCGCTTTATATAAATAAATGTTAGGTAGTCCATTACAAAATTTTATACCTTCCTACCACGTCAGGTTGGCCGAGTGGTCTAAGGCGCCAGATTTAAGCTCTGGTTCCCGAGAGGGAGCGTGGGTTCGAACCCCACACCTGACAACCTTTCGTCATCTTTTTAATACATTATTTGTAATTTTATGTTGTAATATTGCATTTAACTTAGTTATAGTAACGTTATCCTTGATGCATGATAAAAATTAGAGATGAAATTGATACACGGTAACTATCCGGTATCAGGCCTATTCGGCCTTATTTTACTATACCAGATAGAAACGTAATATCCTGTCGGATACCAGATATTTAAAAACTGCGATTTTTTTTCTTTAATAAACTGTAAGGAAAAAAACCCGTGAGGTAAGTAATACAAAATTATCTCGTAAAGGCAGCAAGATGCTGAAAGGTACACTCTGGCATACTTTGACAAGTGTAAGTACCCACCCACACTTGTCAAAATATTTTATGTATATTTCGAGTAGACCGTCCGCCAAGAAGTTCTATTTTTAAATAGTCAACAATGCTGTAGCAGAAAAAAAAATCGCGAAATTGTATTTTAAATTTATTTTAGAACGTTGTATGTCCTTATGAATACATTTCAGGATTGTCTGAACTTGGCACCCATTTAGATCTCAATTCTTTTGTCGGCGAAGTCGACAACCACGTATATTCTTAATATTAAACTTGGCTCCCATTTTCACATTTATGTTTTTGATGGGATATCATTACTTTTTGTAAAGAAATTATTATTATTCATAATTCCAAAGTGGCCTGTGAAATCAATCTTTTTTTTTCACAATTTTGCGACTATTTCTTAGTGGAACAGGCGGCACAGGAAAAAGTTATTTAATCATTTAAAAGTTAAAGTTAAAATCTATTAAAAGTTAGGTTAAGAAGAGAAGGAATAAATAAGTTGCAGTAGCTGCACCTATCTATCTACTGCCGCTTTTAATGTAAACGGTGTAACAATACACAGGCTTCTACAGCTGCTAGTAGAACACGGAAATTGTTCCAAGTACTCCTCCTTATCAGACCAAGTACTAAAACTTTTAAGAAGTGATCTAAATGATGTTGTTCCTTTAATTATTGATGATTTTGATAGATGATTCATCTTCGTTTTACAGGAATTTATGATACCGGTGATGTTGATGATGGTAAAATTTACGACCTAATCTATGATGATCTACTTATTTAAAAAAAATACCTTTCATCATGGAACCTATTCTCCTGCGAAAGAAAAAGTTTTGTTACTACTATCATTGTTATTGCTATTGTATTTCGAAAGGTGCTACGTGTTAAGCTATTGCCATTATGTTTTGGCAGGCGCAAGGTATTAATTAAAATTAATAGAAAAATATTCAAAATCGTGAAAATTCACTGTTTTCAGATGTTTTCCTTTGTATACACGCAATTACTCATCTGGACACCAAATTTCAACTTTCTAAGTTACCTGGAAGTGGGTTAGGTTTTACTACTATATGTCAGTCAGTCAGTGATAAAAATGCCGATTTTTAGACGTTAATATCTCAATAACCATTTCAGCTATATTTATAAAATTACGGGCTCTAGTTTATCTAAAGGGATTTAATAAATGAACCAAATTTTATGTGTTTATGTTAAATAGATTTTGAGTTATTAAGAGGTGAAAAGTGGCTCCAAATGGTTCGTGTAAAATATACACGCGGTGCTGCGTCGCCAGTTCCTTTGGCTTGAACTTGGCTGGACACGCTAACGCGTGTCTTGATATGTACTATACTAGCGACTCACCCTCGCTTCGCGCGGGTTCACGCTCAGTACAGATTTCTCAGAGAAGAGATACTTTCCCGCAGTAAAAAGTATCCTATATTTTGACCTAGATATCATGATAATAATTTTCATCAAAATCTATGTAGTAGTTTTCTCGTTATGCATTCCCAGACAGACAAACAAAAAAAAACTAAAAACTATATATTCGGCCTCTGTATCGATGATAACGATAATTTCAAAAAGATTTTCGAAAAAATATTTAATGTACAAATTCGACTCCGAATTTTATTATATGTTTAGATTATGAATCATTATATTAATTCAGTATTGTAATTATAGTATGTAAACCATGACAATGCTACATGTCATTATTTATTATTATTAACTTTGCTTATAACTTCACTCGCATGGCAAGTAGCCGATAACATTGTTAGTCCTAGTCCAGATTTCGCTTGAATCCGATCAGCCGTGTAGAATTAACAATCACTTATTCATGATCTTTAGCATTTACAATATTGGTATAATTGGAAAAAATGTATTATCTAATCTAATATATTTAAACGAGCAATCCTTGTTTATTTATTTATTTATATCGGCGATCTCGAAAATGGCTCTAACGATTTCAATGTGGTAAGTGAGCGTTTTTGGGGGCGAAAAATCGATCTAGATTAGTAAAACACTAACTTTTGAGAGTTTCTTACAGTAATGTCACAGATGGCGTTGTAATAAGGATTACACTGTATTTAATTCATTTATGACTCACTTTGAATTCGGTCACTTTAATACTAAGCGTGCGAAATATGTCTGGGAAAACGCATATTTTCTAGTTTTCATGCGATATTCTTTCCCATTATTTCACGCAAAATATGGTCGCTAATTTAGCGTGTTTGGGCACATGCATCGTGGTCAAGCACGCAACATTGACGAACACAGGTGTCCGGGTTCGAATCCCGATCGTATACAAAGTTTTTACTATTGTTTTTTTTTTGTTTTTCTTTTGTATTGATTCAAGTTTTAAGTTTTTTTTTTATCTAAAAAATACGATATAACAAAAAAGAACTCCGAACGAAGCTCGGTCGCCCAGGTACTAATTTATATAACAACATAGAGCAATGAATGTTTCATTCATCAGGATAGCTTTTAATCCAATAACATATCAGCTTTATGCTATCATTAAAAACATTAAAAACTTCGCTCAACTTTACTGAAGTTTAAAAAATATAAAAAAGCTGTTTATGTTATATTTACCAGAAATCAACTTTTTATAGCAAAAAAAAATGAAATGATATTTAAAGCTGATTTTAATGTATAGCTAAATGTTAATTTCTTTGGAACAGGTATATATTTAGAGAATAAAAATAGTTTATTTCATGTAGAAATGAGGATATTATTTGCGAGTCTGATTCAAGTAATGAATAAATTTTACCATATAGATATTTTCCAGGTCTATTCAAAACAAAACGTATTATTGAACACCACCATTCACCCTCTTTACCATTATTTCTGCATAAAATACGTATGTATATTTTAATAGAATTATAATATGCGATACATTGCCAACAACCAAAAATAATTTAAAAAACCCAAGCAATTATTTAAAAAATTTCAACATTTTTAAACCTTTAAAATTGACGTAACGTTTGCTATTCATAATACTTTCTTGTACATGAATAATTTTTCATTCACTAAAAGCTATGAAGTTGCCCTAAATATATGCAAGCGTCTGCTTACTAAAAATTTACAGGCCAAAATATCTGCTCTAGTTTCGCAAACTTTATCTAAAGCTCACTTTAAGCTACCCACAACTTAACTAAATGCACAGAACACATAATAAACGTATATTAGGACCCCGGCATACGAATTCACGATACGGTGTTTAGGAACCTGCAAAGTTTCTGCATAGAATATTCATGTCGCGGCATCAGACTGTAGAGTTGCCACATCGTTTTAATTACAGAGTCTGCAATAGTCACCAAGTTACACCTGATCTATTAGAGTTTAAATGCGCTTGTATCTCGAATTGCACCGCGTTTGTTCATTTCTCATACAATTACTTAGTATTGTACGATAAATTAATATTTGTCTACAACTGAGTTTTGTGTAATATTGTTTTGTGCATCGTTTGCATAAATAAAGATAGAGAATACAATTGACTCATTAGAATATCACTATGTATTTATTTTATTGTTTTATAGAACTACATGCTGTAAATCTTAATAATTTAAATATATTATTATGTAAATTATTTAAAATTCTTTTTTTCTACCTCGCTTTTTCTCTTAAATGAAACGAAATGTGGATTTCCAAAATTTTTTTTTTTAATAATACACATTCATTGACAACTCTTCAAGGATTCGTGGCCAGGAGCCGTTATGCGGTAATACGTTAAAATATGCTTATTTATGGATATAGCTAATAGTATTATAGCAAAAAAATTAAGTGGTTTTTATTATTATGCTCAATAATCTCGACTATATCGGAATCTTGTATTTTATTCGTCTGGCTATAAAGTAAAATGTGTATTAAATACCAATAGAATTGATATTTGGAAGTCAATAATTCTGTATTAATAACTCGTTTGGTAAATTAGTCGTTTGGACAAAAAAGCACTAAGAAAACGATTAGTTACGCTTTACGCTACATCTTACCCACAAGATCAGTCTCAATCTGCGTATATTTTTCTATTTGGCTAGCAACCATGGAACATGATCGCCATATTAAAAAAATACATTCAAAACTAGCTGGCTTATTACAATAAAAAATAATGTTTTGATTCACGTTATTATTAGCTAATCAATTGAATTATTCAATCGTCCGCATCGTACGGTTGTTGAACTTACCCTAACCACAAGTAACAAGTTTTATGCTTTTTTTTAGACCAAACTATGAAATCAATTTCGAAATACATACATACATAGAAAATTACAACCTTACCACTTTCCAATGCAACAATGGTGAGATCTTACACTTATTTTATAACAATTTTAGCTTTTGGCAGGGGTGAAGCCTATACCTCTCTATTTAGTATTCTATTTACGCCTCAACTACTTCACATGACACTGCTTTATAGAGCGAGTAGATTGCAGAGCTCAAGTAATTTCTTTGGACAAGCTCAATCGGTTAAACTTGCTTATGTAATATGTTTTTATTTCAAACTAGCGACTCACCCTCGCTCCGCTCGGGTTCGTCCCTACTTACGTTTTGACGTTTAGTATCGATTTCTTAGAAATGAGACATATTTTCGCAGTAAAAAGTATCCTATATGTTGACCCGAATAACCAACTATCATTATACCAAATTTCATCAAAATCCCTCTAGTGGATTTTCCGTGATGCGGTAACAGACAGACAGACAGACAGACAAAAATTCTAAAAACTATGGAATCGGCCTCTGTATCGATAAAAATGTCTATTTCAATAAGATTTTTTAAAAAATATTTAATGTACAGATTCGGTTTAGTTACAATAATTTTATAATATGTTCCACTAAAACCAGTTGAATTTTTTTCATTCTTCTTTCTTTGATTATGTAAATATACCATTAAAAATTGTTAAATTATTTTTCGACGATAAAGAATAAAAAATTCCATGTACCTAAAATTTTAATTTAGTTTTTATGACAACACTAGCAGTACCCGCGGCTTCACCTGCGTTCAAACTAGTAAAAAAAAACAAACTCTTTGGCTTTATGTTATAACTAATAATAATTTGATGGCTGTAATGATTTTCTGATGTGTGTGTATAATTTTGACTCGCGCAACGAATATTCCGCACTGCCGAATATTGTGTTGTTTTTATTAATATTTTTATTCTTTACAAGTTTATATACTATTTTTTTTTTCACAGAACATACGTACTTTATTACTTGCAGAAATAAACTCGTGTTTCTGTAATCTATTATAAAAATCATATTTTATTTATCGTAACTTAAAATATCCGGTATCTTAAAAGACATTTAACGTAAATCCTGCACATTATTTTCGTTTAAAATAGTAAACAAACTATTTTTGGCACATTTTTCTACTCCATCATTCCAAAGTTAGAGGAAGAGAGTACAATGATACAACCCGCATACAATGTTTACGACTTTACAACTATGTCACTCGGCTAATATGGCCTTTTTAAGTAACAGGCTAACATCTACATTTTTTTTTATACCACGACGGTGGAAATCAAGCATACGGCCCGCCTGATGGTAAGCGGTTACCGTAGCCTATGGACGCCTGTAACACTAAGGGCATCACATGCGCGTTGCCGACCCTGTAAAAACCTATTTACTCCCCTTTTAAAGGACCCCATACTGTAGCCCTCTGGGAAAACCTCGGCAGGGAGTTCATTCCACACCGGGATGGTCCGTGGGAGGAAGTTCCTCTGAAACCGAACTGTACGGGACCATTTGGGATTCAGTGTGTGGGCATGAACTCCCTGTCGATGGCGAGCGGTGCGATGATAGAAAGTGGCCGTGGGCATCCTTTCAAACAATTCTTCGGAACACAACCCATTATACAAACGATAGAGCACACATAAGGACGCAAAATCTCTCCTTAGACTTAGGGGTTCTATATCGCTTGTGAGTATATTTTTAAACATTATTTTTAAAGACCCTATGTTATATACACCTAAAGCTTACAGTATTCCTCCTCTTTTAAGTGAAATCATCCGTTACATCCGTTACGTTTTTTAAACTGCTTGTGGTTACTTGAGTTAAAAATTTCTCAGTTTTAATTTCCATTGATTTTATATGTTGTCATATCGAATTTGTAATATTATGTATACAAGTACATTTATATAATCATTCTAGATTTAGTTAACTTAGTCTAGGCTAAAAAAGTCGCGAACAGGAAGTAGAATTAAATTAAGAACTTCTTTGTATACTAAAATGTCCATGTGAGAAGCAATCCTCTCTTAAGTCTATGCTTGGTACTTTTAATGACTGGTCCTGAGATTTATTAATGGTAATTGCAAAGCAAACTTTAAGGAGGAATCGCAATAGATTAAATTCAAAGGCGTAGTCAGAAGTTATCAGTGGTATTCGAAATATGAATACTGATTCCCCCGACTCCGAGCACATCCAGCAAACATAGTGGCCACTATAATGTTTTATGGATAATTCGCAGTCTAGTTCCGTTACAAAGCTTAAGTGGCTTATTCATAACAGGTGTGCCAACCTTCAGAAGGAGTTTATGAGACAAAAGGTCTGGCGGATTAACACTGTTAAAGAACTTCATATGATAGTGAACTGCTTTATCCATTTACATCACTGAATCGACAGACCTATATTCTATTTCTGACTCTTCAAAGGACTAAGTAGGATTTTATTAAAAATACTAGTTCCGTTGTTTTTGGAGGTCAGTATAGCACGTTCGCAAAGCCAAGCCTAGACTTCCTTTGAATACCTACCTATTGGATACATCAGGATAAACTCTAGCTATGTTTTTTTCTCTTGCGCGGTCTAGGTCTGTTATTAGTTGTCACTGCTGTGGCCAGCCAGGAGTTTGTCCATAATTTTCCTTTTGATTCGGAATACTGTCCGTTCTCTATTTTATATCTCATTCAGTAAGTGTGCACTTTCGGAGAACTTGAGCTACGTTACGCTGTTAAAATATATTTCGTACGGGGATTTCATCTCGGGTGAGATTGAGCGGGAGTTTAAACGCAGCGTAAGCCATTTTATCACCTTCTAAAAGGGCAGTTGCATTTCCAGATGAGGCCACAACTCATGTGATCCCCCGATGATTTTTTAAATTGGCCAAAACCAATTTTTATTTAAAAAAAGCTTTTTAAGTATTTAACTACTTCGTTAATTAACCGTCAATAGAATTAATGCTGATTTTTAAGTAAGCTTGACCCTAGTAATATTTTTACCCTCTCAGGGAATGAATTTCCAGTAATCTGATTGATAACACAAATTGCTTATTTTTTATCTTGAATACTTAATTTTAACAATAAAAATTGCGGATTTTCTTACCAATTTGGTACCACCCATTTTACCTCCTTACGGGATGAATTACAAAAATGTTAAAACACGTACTTATTTAATTGAATTGAAGATCATT
Organism: Fabriciana adippe; assembly: GCA_905404265.1. Lineage (NCBI taxonomy): Eukaryota > Metazoa > Arthropoda > Insecta > Lepidoptera > Nymphalidae > Fabriciana > Fabriciana adippe. The sequence continues at coordinate 5,505,654 of FR989993.1, forward strand.
AATACCAAGTTTCAAGTAACTCTGATCATAAAATAAATTTTTACCTCCAAACATTAAAACCTTTTACCCTGTATGTGCGTACGTATGTACGTATTGCTTTATTTTAAAAGTAGATTTCATACAAACTTTTATTCCCTATTTTACCTCCTTATGGGATGAATTTTGAAAAATGCTTAAACATATATTTATTTAAATGTAGCAAAGATCACAATACCAAGAGTCAAGTAATTCGGATTATAAATATTTTTTTGAGTTGTATTATAACGCGTTTTCCCGTGGGAATTAGATATTCTTCCGCGATAAAAAGTAGCCTATGACACTCTCCAACCCTCGAACTATCTCTACACAAAAAATCACGCCAGTCTGTCAGTCTGTTTTGATGTGAAGGAAGAACAAACAAACAAATATACTTTCACATAATATTACTTAGTACGGATTTTATGATTATTGCAACTAACACTTTTTAGGTTTTAATTTACTACAAATACTCGATGATAAGTTTTTTGACGACTCAGGTAAAATGTTATTGTTTTATTGTAGACTGTAGTGCATTAACATAAAGCAAGTAAATATTATATTAATATAAATATACTGAAATAAATATCGTTTACGCTAGACGTATCTTTATAGTATATTGGGGACGATTTCTACCACAATCCTTAAATAACCGGGCGAGGGCCAGTTGGGTATCGGGTACCACTTCATACGCAATCCCTAGCCTCTTGAAATGGAAAGCGAAAAACGAAATAAGGCGTCCCTTAATTCCATGTATCTACTTCGCAAGAGGAAAAGTAATGAAGTAAATTAAAAAATATATTTTTATTACCACAAAAACTTACTCGTGCCGTTGTCTATTATACATATTGTATTAACGTTTTAATATAACATTTTTTTCGAGTATTTTCACTGATTTATATTGATTTTTAAAATTTCAAAACTTTGGGTAAATCGAAGAAAGTAATATATTGCATGTATAAAAATTAAAGACCTCTCTCTAGTAATATTAAGTTTATATTCACTATTATCATTTATCGTTCAAAAGTTTATGATTTTATATTTCATGGTATGATGTTATTGTTTCATTTTTATTATCGGTAACCTTTCTTAGCTCAGCATCAATAAAAATAAAAAAAATATGGAAAAAGGTGGAAAATGGTCAAAGACTAAGTGCGCTAAAGAACTGAGTGCATACAGTGTAAATCTATACCTATTCTTATTTTAAAGCTGAATTGTATTTTAAGTGCATTTGTACGTGATTATCTCTAGAAACACGGATCAAATTCGTAAAATCTTTTATTTTATGAATATATTGTGGTTGAAGAAATTTGTAGATTTTTTATCATCACGCTACAACTTTTATTAGCGAAGTAATTATCTATACGTATACAAAGTACGCGTGTCCGCAGTGCCGCGGCTAAAAATAAGTAAGTAAATAACATCAATATGATATAAAAATGGTAATGTATGGTATAAAAGACTACTTTATTGCAAGCTCATTAGCACAACCATCGTATATAATATTAAACAGCGGCCTTATTCAAGACAGCGCGTTTAGTTGTAAACATTAGGTACATAAAAGACTTTGATAGCCACCCTCGCGAGCATTAATAGAGAAAACTTTCCAAATAATTATAACGTGTTGCAGCGAGGGATCAGAGTGCACTTCAGAATAATGACGTGAGGGACGAAGATATTAAAATGTAGGCTCCGCTCTATGCCCTTAGAAATTCCGTAGTGGTACGCTATTGGATGACGATTGCTTTCCAAATGGGATATCGGAATATCTCTTACAGCTTATATTAAAAGGAGACCTTATCTGCATTTATTTACTAAACAACATTCAACAACAAATATAAAATGTAGATATTCGTATGTAGTTTTATTTTAATACTAGCGGCTCACCCTCGCTTCGCTCGGGTTCGCCTCTAGAAAAATAACACTATTTAATATTCCGGGATGAAAAGTATCTTAGATGTTGATCGGGGATATAAGGTACCACCATACAAAATTTCATTTAAATCGGTCCACCAGTTTCCGAGATTAGTACATACAAACAGACAAACAGACAGAGAAACAAAAAAATTGAAAAAAAGTTGGATTTGTTTTATTTCTCTTCTTACACCCCCCCGACTCGGTTTTTAGCATTTTTTTTCTATGTACAGACATTCGACCTCTACAGTTTTATTATATGTATAGATTAGCCGTTTGGATTACAAGTAAATATAAAAGTTTTTATATAGTTTTTATAGCTAAGTTTAACTATTAGTTTTTTACCTCAATCTATGTACAATGTTTGAAATTAGAAATTAAACAAGAAAGTTTTTGGTACAATTCCATTATAAATATTACCATATCTAGATTTTTTTACTATATAACTATGATAATATCACACATCAGCAATCATAGAAGGGCATTGAAGAGATAGGGACATTGTTTATAGCAACCCCACTGTTATACTGCAAAATCGATAGTACTCTAGAAACAAAGACTCGTTCACGGGTTTTCGCCGCCTTATGAGGAGAAAGTGCTCTCATTTCATTACTATACCTTAAAACTGAATTTTATTTTTATATATATATTTCTATTTATATTTTAAAAATAAAAATAAGTATTTGTTCCGTATTGTTTTCTTCCCAACGAAAATATCCATATTTTCTAATTATATTTTTTATATTACTAAAGATATTTCTTGATATAACGTACGTACATACGTTTTATCACCATATCTCGCTCATAGAAAATCACACAATCAGATGCACTTGCACGCGCACTTACGCACATACACACACAAACATACAAACTTTCGCATTTATAAATAATCGTAGTTATATACAAGTCTTTTCTTAAACTTAACTTCCTAAATTCGTAAATATAAGTGAAATATTCATAATATTAGCAATGGTAGTTCAGTGGCAACGTGCTCTATTAGGAAACCGAGTGAAGCTGGTTCTAATCCCGGGTCTCGAACCTCTGATATTTTTATGTGCGAATCATTTCTAACATAATTACCACTTGCCTTACGGTGAAGGTTTTACATCGTGAGGAAACCTGCATGTTTCAGAGAACCTAGCAAATTTTCGAAGGACATGTGAAGTCCGCCAACCCGCACTTGGCCAGCGTGGTGGACTATGGCCTGATCCCCCTCGTATTGAAGGAAGGCCCGTGCTCAGCAGTGGGACGTTAAAAGGGCTGAATTCAAGTGAAATAGAACGCCCAATTTTCGGTGCAGCCTAAGAAAACTCCCACATGTGTCACACTTTACCATAATGCTCATGTAAGTACCTACATAATATCCAAATGATATTTTTCTACTGTCAATATTGAAAAATTAATAATGAAAAAATAAAAAAAAATAACAGAATTTGATGCACTTTTATTAAGACTTAAAATACAACATACAATTGTGGATTGACATGGAACATGTCGTTATGGTGATTCTCTATTTATTACTAACATGTTGTTTTACGATTTAATTTTAAGATAATCCAACATAAAACAAAAAAAAATGTTGTCCTACAAAACAGATAGTTTGAATCAAATCGTCGCCGTCTCCGAACTTGTTAAAATAACAACGTCATAAAATTTATTAATAACCGGCTTATTTTGATAGTATTTATTATCAAAAATATACATAATTGAATGATCAAATCGTGCTACAAATAAAATGGTAGGATTTCTCAGTACTACGTTTGGAAACTCTGCCTTAATTTAAAATTTCACTGATAGTCCGGGATCCCTGGTCTATTTTTACGATTGATTAGTATCAAGCTAATTTTCCGTGAGTAGCTTTATTTTGATGAGACACCCAACGTTTTCTCTTACAAAAATTCTTGATTGTGGTAGCTAACAAGGATAGTAGAGATAAAATATGTCGATTTCACTAACTGTGGGGTTCCGTAGGAGCGGGATAACATACCACACTATTTATAGGACAAGGTGGCTGTTAAATTATATAAATATTAACTAAGCAACAGAAAAAAAATTAGCTGGTTAGTAATCATTTTTGATGACCTCATTATCGATACATGTTGGAAGCAGGGGACTCTTTGATCAAACCATACATTTTGTAGGACAAATATTTTTTTTGAATAATTATCTTAAGATTTAATAAAAAACCAGACACCACACCTGGACACCAGTGATAGTCAATCTTGAACACGGCCACTTGACCACGATGCTTAGCCCCGAGAATGCGAAATTATTAACATATTTTACGTGGAATAATGCGAAAGAAAATCGCATGTAAACTCGAAAATACGCATTTTTCAGACATAAAACTAATCTAGATCGATTTTTCGCGCCCGAAAACTCCCACATACCATTTCAGCGAAATCGTTAGAGCCGTTTCCAAGATCGCCGGTATAAATAAATAAACAAATATACAAGAATTGCTCGTTTAAATATATTAGATTATAATATAAATAAAGTGTATCCTGTAGCGGATGTACTGTCAAGGGACAAAATAATACTAAATTTTCTTTGACTATGTAATTTAGATAGACACGTTCCCAAGACTACCGTTCTCACGATTGAAGATTACCTACTTCGGAAGAAAGTAAAATACGAAATTCACGTGACACAAATGTGAGCGAATTTACAAATAGCAGCAGCAGTACAAAAACTTGTATTTTTTTTTTAATTTTAAACGCGATTTTAATATTTACATAATGAATAAGTACTAGTTTTAAATTGTGTTACTAACATAATAAATCTCAAATTATCAGGTATAACTCGCGCGCCATCTATCATACAGTATCTAAAACTTTCGCTGGCTTGTGTATTACTCACCAAAGCTTCATCGCAATTGTTTTTTTTTTATTATTATATTTACTGAAGAAGAATTTAATGAAAATACTGTAATTTTAACCGATTTCAAAACAGTGGAAGTTAAACATATTGGATGTGTGTTATATATATATGTCCTCATGTTAAATTTTATGTTCGCCAATTGAACCGACCTTCATCATTATTTTTAATTTTTTAATGAATATTTTAAAAATTTTAGTCGTTATAAGTCAAAAAGTAAATTTTATAATACTAATAAACTCTCATAAACTTTATTTAAAGTATACTTAAGAAAAACAAAACAAGGTAGTCGAACACGATAAAGTACAACGAATAGTTTCATTTTAATGCTTGTCTTTAGAAGTAAAAAAAGTCTTCTAAAAATAATAACTTCAAAACTATGCGAACTTAAGCTAACTTGCAATAAAAATCTGTTCACTGCAACGTTAATACCACTGCAGCGGTTGAAGAGACGATTACGTACAGAGTAAAACGTACCGTAAAGGTGGAAAGTATAACAGTTTTCACGTCGTTTTAGATAAGGAGTTATGGAAGAGTTGAAACGTTTTCACTGTTTATTACTTCCTATATTCTAGAAAAATTTATTCAAACTATATCAGGCCAACTGTCACAAAATTATATTGTAGAAAAAAATATTTTATTACTTTTGTTATTAATCGCTGGTATTAGTTTGATATAACTATGATATTTTAAATATAAAAATAAAATATTATATTTTAGATATTAATATGATATTTTATGTTTTTAAACCATTATTTTGTGATAGAGTGTGAAAAATTGAAAAAGTCATCATTTACCATTTGAGGTTGAACTTTAACCTTAACCTTTTAAACAAGTCGACTAAGAAAAAAATCATATTCGGTCTTTTTTGTAGATCGTTTAATTCTCTACAATTATATACTTTTAATTTGAGTGAGCAATAATTCGTTTTAGCGCATTAAAATAAAAAAATAAAAAGCCCGTGTTATTTAAATGGAAAATCTAAAATCACGATGAGGCACATCTTAATATTAATATTAAGAGCTCAAACTTTACCACATTTTGTTTTTATCATCTTGAACGATATTTTTATGGTAACTAGAGAAAAAAAATTTTTTTTTTTTTTTGGCCCACTCTAATTAATATATGTATATAAAGGATGTCTCGTCAAAATCAAGACACTCGTGAAGTTTTTTAGCTCAATAAAACCAGTTGGGAACTGTAGACTAGTAAAAAAGACTGTTTACTAACTGTCTACTAGTAAAAAAGACTACAGATACCAAAGCATATACCTAAGTGTGGCGGTAAAAAATGCGGGTAAAGGGGCTGGTTATTAACAAACTTACTAAGAATTTATTAAAAACATACTTAGAATAGATATATTGTCAGATTTGATTTGGAAAATTTATTATTTGAATTATTTTTTCTTGTTGATCAAAGATGATTTAATTGATGGTCAAATTAATAACATTCTTTATCCTTCAAATCTCTATGAAAAATATTTGTATTGAACAAGCGAGCGTGCTTCAATCTGTTCATAGCGGATTTTGTACACATGCCAGTTCTTTGTATTGGATATTTTTTCAATCACATATTTTTTATATTGAATTCGATCAAAAAAAATGCATATTTAATTTAAAAAATATATATTTTTGAAAGTAATTTGATATTACCCGTACCAAACAGCTTTATTACGACACGTTTGGCTAAGTTTGTAGTGACCCTACTTATTGTGCTAGCGGTCGCGGGTTCGAATCCCGCTAAAGGCAGTAATTTGCACTGCTGGGCAAAAGCCACCCCTCTACGTCTACATCTCGAAAATATGTAGATAAAAATAGTTATAATAAAGTATAATAGTGTAATATCGTGGACATTGTTTTGATGTATGTCTTAAGGCGGTCCTTCGCCGGGAGCATTCGCTTGTAATGTAACAGTTCAAATTCGACCATTACGTAAGTGAGGGAGAAGAACTGAGCATTACTAATATTAATATACCTACTTTTAATTGTTTTGAGCGGGACCCTAATTCAATTTCTTAAACAAAGGTAGCCTAAGTTACTCCTTATAACATCAGCTATCTGCCGGTGAAAGTCCCGTAAAAATCAGTTCAGCCGGTACAAACAGACAGACAGACAGAAAAAAAGTGTTTTTCTTATAAATACTGTATATGATTTCATATGCATTTAGTAGAAAGTTGTTATTTTGATATCACAACCAGACATTTCTATTTTATCTATCTGTATAGATAAAAGAAGAAAATGTAGTTTTAATTATAAAGATATTTATTTTGGTCGCAACAAATAAAGACATGTAAAAAATATTTTTTATGATTTATTTACCATTAGTTTATAACTTAAACTTATGGAGTATAGTGGATTACCATGAACGGCTGCAGAGCCGAAAGTCCTGGGTTCGAGACGGTCTAAGGTTGGCGATGTTACCCCCTTACATCAAAGATCCTATGCCAGATTTCTCACTGGTCGTGTCGAATTGGCACATCCAATGATTTTAATCTAAGGTAAAAATATAAGTGTTATAAAATCATACTATCGTTTTAACAAAAATTACACCTATTACTAATAGAACTTCGAGGTAAATATGTCAATTTCAATAACAAAAATAAAAAGCTATAAACTCCATTTTTTTTTTAATTCATACCACCCTTAATTATCTTTAGTGACAAAAATTCTAACCTATCCATCGAAAAATAGAAATAGAATAGCGGCTCACGTTGATTGGCGGATATTAATTTATTCATTTGTTTATTTAAATATATTAATAACAAACTAAATTTGTAATGACATTTTATTGTAAATACTAGTAGTGTGCCTTGAAAATTAGTTCCTAGGAGCTAAGAACGTTTCGGACTTTTATTAAACTCGTTTTAACTCTTATAACAGAAATTCATAGATGATTTAAATCATATCAAAAAGGTTGAAAACCATTTTTTGTCCATAAATGATATTTAAAAAATACACCTGCTAGTCAATTTGAATTTTATGTGAGGTCATTAGATTATTATTATCAAGATAAAAATGTATCATCATGATTTTATATATATATATATATATATATATATATATATATATATATATATATATAGTATATACCCTATGACACTCGCGTTATCAAGACGAATCTAACGACGTATGCATCATCAAAACTTGTTATGCCGTTTAGTAATTACGAGCAAATATAATATCAGACATTGATCAGACATACATACAGTCGGGTAAAAAGATAAGCCGACACATGCATTCGCATTAGTATTCCATGTTACTACGAGTATGAAATGTATTAATTTCTATAAGATATTAAAAAAAGTAAGTTGTTGAAGGAAGCATAGAACCCGAGTGAAGTAAAGCTAGTTATATGAGTTCATCATTAAAACTTGATTCTATTGTGAACATTAGCGAGCTTACGGCTATCTATAAGTGTCAATCAATCAACGTCAACGACAATGTTACATCTTAAAAACATTTCTTAACGCATAGAATTACGTATTAAACGAGTATTTTTTCATTTCTTATATCTTTGTGAACTCCATATATAACGTTACATACCAATCAAAACACGTGGTAGCGTGTCCAGTCAAGATCAAGCTAAAAGGAACTGGCGACGCAGCACCGTGTATGTATTTTAGACGAAGCATTATGAACTACTTTTCACCTCGTAATAACTCAAAATCTATTTAACGTAAACACAAGAAATTTGGTCCATTTACTTCATTCCCTTAGATTAACTAGAATCCCCAATTTCATAAATACAGCTCAAACGGTTATTGAGATATTAACGTCTAAAAATCGGCATTTTTATCACTGACTGACTGGTATATAGAAGTAATACCTAACGCACTTCCAGATGACCTAGAAAATTAAAACTTGGATGTCCAAATGGGTAATTGTATCCGAAAACAGTAAATTCTTAAAATTTGATTTTTTAACATTGAAAATGTTTTTTTTTTTTGTCGCTTCTGTATAGGCCCGATTTTCAGCGAAAGTGCGACATCGCTCTGGTGTCGTGGCTTTGGGACTACGTGACTGATTGGGATGTCAAAAGACGCGTCATGACAAGGGCTACAAAATACAAAAAAAAAATTTGAATAAACTCAATCACTTTTTTTTCACCCGATTTCGCTCAGAAAATAATTCATATCTCGAAAACGAAATGAGATATCAAAAAAATGAAAAAAAGCCCTAGAGATACGATTTTGGGCTACATTTAAAAAATCATTGGAGGCGCGTATCATGGCTGGGTTATTCAGAAGTTGTACCTTTGTGACGCAGAGTTTACGCCCGAAGAGCGCGTGAGCGCAATATTGATAGTGAATAAATATTTTGGAACATGATTATATGTTTGAACGAAGTGATTCTTTATGTATAAATAAATATGTATTTAAACTAATAACTAACTAATATCTATATACATAATAAAACAGTAACTTAGCGAAATCTATACATGAAATATTTTTTAAAACAATGACCGTAACCTATTGTGTACAGAATATATACCCCAAAACAATAGTTATTAAAATTTTTGTCTGTATGTCTGTTTGTCTGTTTGGGTGTGCGCGTTTCACACAAAAATTATGGAACCGATTTTAACTAAATTTTGTGTAGTGGTAACTCATTACTCGGGTCATATATAATATAATTTAATCCCATTTATAAAATATTATAATTAATTGAAAAATATTATAAATGCGAAAGTTTGGATGGATGTTTGTTACTCAATCACACCAGAACGGTTGAACGGATCTGGATGAAAAGCACAGAGATATATTATAGTCTGGAATAGCAAATTGATTATTTTTTAACCCGAAGAAACGTACGATTCCCGTGGGATAAATTTGCTTTTGTTTTACACAAAGCAAGCGATCGACTATCTATTTAATACTAACCGTTAAAATGTACCTAGGGACGAACCCGCACGATGCGAGGGTGAGTCGCTAGTCTCTATCTATACATATACTAAAATTCAGAGTCAAATCTATACATTTAATATTTTTTGGAAAATCTTATTGAAATAGTTATCATTATCGATACCGAGGCCGAATCTATAGTTTTTAGAAGTTTTGTCTGTCTGTCTATCTGGCAACGCATCACGAGAAAACCGCTGGACAGATTTTGATGAAATTTGGTATGATATTAGCTGGTTATCCAAGTCAACTTATAGGATAATTTTTATTGCGGGAAAATATCTCATCTTTGAGAAATCTATGCTAACCGTTAAAATAAATAATAAAATTCTAACTGCGTCGAATCTGTACATTAAATATTTTTGGAAAATCTTACTGAAATAGTCATTATTTTCGACACAGAGGCGTCACGAGAAAAGCACTGGACAGATTTAGATGGGTATGATGATAGCTGGTTATCCGAGTCAACTTAAGGATACTTTTTACTGCGGGAAAATATTTCATTTGAGAAAATGTTTTCTCTGAGAAGTCTATGATAGACATTAAAACATAACTAGGGACGAACCCGAGCGAAGCGAGGGTGAGTCGCTAGTATATATATAAAAGGCTTTGTCCTGACTGACTGATGGATCAACGCACAGCCTAAACCACTGGTCGTAGAGACGTGTATTTTTGAAGAACTTATTCCTTATATGACGCAGGCATCGGGTAAGAAAGGATTTTTCAAAATTCATCCCTTAAAGGGGTAAAAGGGGATACCAAAGTTTATCTGTGAAAAAAAATATTTAAAATCAGAATTACTTGAAACTTAGTGTTAATGATCTTCAATTCAATTAAAGAAACACGTGTTTCATCTTTTTTTATAATTCATCTCGTAGGGGGGGTAAAAAGGGGATGAAAATCTGTAATTTATTTGTACTAAAGTCTGAAATTTTTAATGTAAAATGCACGGAAAGTGGTATTTAGCTTTAAAATAAATAATTAAAATACGTATGTAATATGTATATTAGATTTTTTTGAAATTTACCCCTTAAAGGAGTAAAAGGGGATGGTAAGGTTTATATGGAGAACAATATGTTTATTGATCAGAGTTATCTGAAACTTGGTTTTAATGAACTTGGCTTTGGGAACGTGCTACACTGACCCCCAAAAACATCAATGCTACTAATTTTAATAACAAAAGTGATTTTGATTTCAATAACTCAAGTCCTTTGAAGGGTCAGAAATAGAATATAGGTCTGTCGTTTCAGTGATTCAAATGGATGACGCAGTTCACTATCCTGTAGAATTCCTTAACAGTATTCTATCCTTCTGAAGGTTGGCACACTGTTGTGAATGAGCCACCAAAGCTGTGTAATCGGATAAGACTGCTAGTAATCTATAAAAAAATATTGTGGCCTCTGTGTTTGCTGGATGTACTCGAGGGGAATCAGTATTCATACCTCGAATAATACCACTAATAATCCCTGACTATGGCTTTGAATTTAATCTATCATAATTCCTCCTTAAAATTTGTATTGCAATGAGTATTATTAAATGTCAGGGCCAGTTATTAAAAGTAGCAGGTATGGACTTCAGAGATTTGATTCTCACATGGACATTTTAACAGAACCCAGAACCAGACGGAACATCCACCAATGTGGTATACAAAGAAGCTCTTAATCAATTGATAATTCTTCGGGTTCTCCTAGTAATTAATATGTTAAAAATAATTTAATTCAATTCATTTGGCAGATTCATTTTCAATGTACCCGAAGGTCGTGGCAGACACGAGATCTGTGGATTTTTTCAATTAATTTTAATTAACACCTCGCCTGCATCTTGCGCCTTCCAAAACATAATAGCAATAGGTTTGTTAAGCTCAACTATATTCTTATTAATAAATTTCATTGATTATCTAAAGAACTTGGCACCCATTTAGATCTAAATTCTTTAGTCGGTGAAGTCGACAACCACACATATTCTTAATATTGAACTTGGCTCCCATTTTCACATTTATGTTTTTGATGGGATTATGTACAATGTACATATAAATAACAAAAAATATTTAAAAAAAGCTGTAATGTGTTATTTATATATTTCACTTCCTTCCCTTCTATTGTCCTTGCTTGCACGGTCTGTTTAATTGACCTAGAATGGCATATAAATAAATATACCTTACTAGACCTTTCACTATAAAAATATTTTGTTCTAAGGCATATGTACATAGATGTTACATACTCATATATAATAGCAATAGAAATTTGCTAAAAGAAACCAAGTAAACCCGAATTAGAAAAAGTTACTGCCACTAAAGAGTTCCACTATCTTTTTCTCTTAGCTCGATCAATTAAACTCGATGATACTAAATTATTGTAGTCTTTGGAAGTCCACGTCACAGAGTTAGAATTAGGTATTTAAATTTTAATATATTTCACTTTTTTCTCGAAAATAACAATAAGAACTATAACTCCTAAAAATATCAGTCCCAAGAACCAAAGAAAAATTTAATTTCCTATTTAAAAGTACCACAGCTTCAAACAAACTTTAGCGTTCTCTAAATAAGAACGACGAGGACTGCTTAATTGCTATGCAAGACTACATGACGTTTATAACGCATCGTAGACGTTAGGAACTTCTAGTAAATAAAATACGCAGATGCAACCGTTGATAAATGCTACAATGAATAAAATATGTTAACCCATTTCCAAGTTATACGTCAGAAGCAGAAAGACTCCACACCCTCCATTCAAAGTACAAACTTAACCCCGTTGGCGTTACTGCTTTGTTTCATTGAGTATATAAATAACACTTTTTTTTAAATATACTTCTCTGAAATACATGTACATTTTTATATTCAGCCCTTTTTACGTCCCACTGTTGGGAATGTGCTACTCTTTAATATGAGAGTCATGTTATACAACACTATCTACAACGCTGGTCAACGCGGGTGGTGAACTTTTTCAAAAATTTTCGAAAACTTGCTTGGCAAGTAAGTGGTAATCCTGTTGAAAATGATTCGCATATTTGGAATGTCAGAGATGAAGGACTCAGGATTTGAAACCGCTTCACTTGGTTTCCCCAGCAAGCGCGTAACTGCTGGTTTACCACAAGCCTTCTGAAATTTATGGCAATATTTTTTTTAAATATACGTTCCTGAAAAATTCAACTATTTTACGTAGAAGAATTGTCCAATCAGCTCAATAGATACCTGTATGTAAATCAAACTAATCAAATCCCGTCGTTCGGTGTATGCAGAACGTGCTCTGCTACCACACTACAGTATATGCTTACAGCGTGCTTGGTTGTAGCGGAAAGCCATTATATGCATTTTTAAATCTCAATCCAGTAGACTACATATTAACTATTCAGTAGATTGTTGAAGATATATTTTACCGATTTTAATATAAAGAAAAAAAATACCACAAATTCTTTTACAAACAATCTGTTCAAAATTACTCGTAATTGTATATACAAGTACATAATTTGTGTTCATAGATATAATTTTTTAATTTTTCATCTGACAATTATATACATTTACTCCATTACCATTAGTTCAGCAGCTATTAAAAGATTTTATTTAAATTAAAGATACTCTAAATTAAATCTAGAAGAAATAATTACTCATCTATTTTTTTATTTACCTACTTAGAAATAAGTAGCACTGTTGAAAAAGTACTATAACTTATAGTACAGATAGATTAGCCATCAAAGGAAATTGGAACACCCTAATTCTTGTTATCCTTCTGGTTTAGCCTGAATAAATGATAGATGGCGAATACTGTGAAAGCTACCGAGTAGAAAAAACTATTCCATTTAAAAGATATGCCCACTAAGACCTCTGAAATAGAGCAAAATGCAACAAAAAAATAAATATCAGTGATCAAAAAAATATATTATAAAAATAAAAAACCCGACTGCATAAAAGCTACCTAAAAGGACGAAAACAATTTCACTAAGGAATATTACATACGAGTATGAACATCTTACGGCAAGGATGAAACGTATACGTCTCCGATTGCATGATACCTTCGTGAACTTGTTTTCGTCTTTCTGGTTAGTTTTTACGCAGTCGGGTTTTTTTATTTTTATAATATATTTTTTTTATTTACAGCTTTTTAGTTTTTTCCAATTAGACATTTAAAGTTATATTTAGCAATTTTTTATCCCAAACTACTTTTAAACATAAAAGTTGTATATATTTTTATTTTTTAAGTATTTTTAAGTAGGAAAAATAGCGAGAATGGTTGTTAATATACTTTCAATCATTATATATCCTAAACTGTTATTTAAAACGAAAAATGATGAAAGAAACCTAAAAATGATTTTTAATAAATAAATGTGGTTTTAATTATCATTATATTAAGTAATACAGGGATGTTATACCTTTTTGGAATCCTTGTTATGAGCCCTTTAATTTGATATCCATATTGCAGAAAAAGAAGATTAAAAAAAAATCACCTTAAACAATGAAATCTAGCAGCCCCCATATTTATTTATTATTTATGTCACCTATCTAAGAATACTTGGACTAATGAGACGAATCTACGATACCTTAATTAAAGAAATCCATCGAGTGGTTTGAAAGATATGAGGGAATAAAGAATATTACAAACAAACATACAAAGGTAGGCGCGAAAAACCTAACCCTTTCCTTGCAGTCGGGTAAAAACCAAACAGAGATAAACAACTGAAAGTATGAACACTTGAGCAGCGCCATCTATGAGAAAAAGAAAATATTTTTATGAACACATCGAAGTATATTATTTTATCTACTTTTTCTTTTATAAGCCTCAGTATACATAAAACTATACATATAATAAAATCGAATCCGTAATCCGAATCTGTAAATTAAATATTTTTTGGAAAATCTTATAGAAATAGATATTATTATCGATGCAGAGGCCGAATCTATAGTTTTTAGAATTTTTGTCTGTCTGTCTGTTTGTATGTACATATGTCTGTCCGTGACCGCATCACGGAAAAACCACTGGAGGGATTTTGATGAAATTTGTTATGACGATAGCTGATTATCCGGGTCAACATATAGGATACCGCTTACTGGGGGATAATATCTCATCTCTGAGATATCTATAATATTAAACTTTAAAACGTAATGTAAATTAATAAAATTGTTAAAAGTTAAAAGAGACTAACGAACGACAATAGATTCTTATATATTTAATATTCATACGTACAGATTATTAAATATAAAACATGAGTTGACTGATTTGGAGTAGTTTATTTCTTTACATATAAAAGAATTTAGAATTTAGATGAATTCTTTGTGTAATACAAATTTTTGGATAATCCCCCCTTCCTTGTGTATTAGAAAAGTCCATTCCTTCAAATAAGCACTGATTCAAAATATATAAACGAATCCAAAATTGTCTAAATGTAACTGTACAACCTTCTCCTATTTGAATTCGGTACAAAAACCAAACTAAGAAATCACCAAGTTCAACGTAATTTACAACTTTAAAATAATTTATCATTACTCTACGATTCATTTCTCAAATGAACGTGGATGGTAACATTAGAAATTATACATATATATGTAGTATTAAAATATACGTATAAAAATTATTATTAAACGAAGACGTACGCAGTTACTAGCCAAAAAAAAGACTATAAGGAATAGAAATATATTTTTTATATTAAATTGGTAAATGAAGCGAGAACCTCAGAATATCCGATGTTTACAAAAGTAATTTATGTTTCATGCAAATGAAGGCGTTATACAAGTAATTAAAATCTACGAGTATACATAAAACATTCAAAGTTCTAACTGACTGATATATCAACACACAGCCTAAACTGTTGGTCCTAGAGACATGAAATTTGTTTTCTTTGTGAAGAGTAAGGTTTCATCTAAGAAAGGGTTCTTTTTGAAATTCCAGCCCTAAGAGGGTTAAGTGGGGGGTTCAATTTTCTGTGAAACTTTTCATTCTCTTGGTCGATTGACTCTTGAAGTAAAATTATGAGACACGTATTCATAATTTTTCCAAAATCATCTCCCAACAGAGTCAAATAGGGCTTCGAAAATCCTACACAGCACGGGCGCAAGGCGTGAGGGTGGTGCAGGATGTGCGGGAGAGTGGGGATTTTTCTGTATTAATCTATACAGATAAATAAAACTGGAGTGTCTGTTTGTAATATTAAAATAACCGCTTTTTACTAAATGCATATGGATGTATACACGGTACATATACCGAAACAACATTTTTTACAATTTTTGTCTGTCTCTCTGTCTGTTTGTTCTGGCTAATTTCTGAAATGGCTGGACCGATTTTGACGGGACTTTCGCTGCTAGATAGCTGATGTAATAAGGAGTAACTTAGGCTACTTTTATTTTAGAAAAAAACAGGGTCCCACGAAAAAAAATTAAAATCAAATTAATTAATTAATTTTGTTTTGGGAAGAAACCTAGGGACGAACCCGAGGAAAGCGAGGGTGAGTCGCTAGTTACTTATAAAATAAAGCCAAAGAATTTGTTTTTAGTAGTTGTAGTTGTAACGCGAGCGGAGCCGCGGGTTCTGCTATATTTTTATCTGCTGTTTTAGTCTTTATAAAGACTGACTCTAATATGTGTTTTATTTTTTCAGAACTTCCATTTAAGGCACATTATTAGAAGAGAATTTCTCGAACGATTTAGGACGAGAAATTAAACTTCGCCTACCAAATATTTTCCATTGTGAATCTGGTAAGATATAATATAATACACAATGGAAAATATTTAGTATGGAGTTTTTTGCCTACACAATCATAACACATCACATTACAAATCTCGACACACCATCTATATGATGTTTTTTTCAAGTTCACACGAACCTTGAGTTTAAAGCGTGAATTTTAAAAATAATACATATTATGTTGTATTCAAATTAAAAATTAAATCATATTTTTACAAACAGCTACAGCACAAAATATTGTGATTTTTTTATTATATATGAATATTAAACATTAAGTGATTTTTTTTTATTTATAATTATATAATTTATATTTTGTTTGAAAATAGACACAAAATGGGTTCGTATAACTAGAAAAATATGTGAAAACTTTTTAAATATTTTTTTTTCTGGCGCAACATTTTTTTATATTTTTTTAATTTCAAGAGGGAGGACTTATTTGGGATGTATTTTTTCTCGAAAGTATGGACATTACGCGGTACCTTCGCTAATATAGTGAAGCTTTCTTGGTACTTTTTTTTTAATTGAAGGTTTTTCAAGTAAAGAAAAACCACCCCCAAAAGATGAATTTATTACTGTTTTTACAATGAGATGTATTTACTAACTAGCAGAACCCGCAGCTTCTTTCGCGCTAAAACTACAAATAAAAACTCTTTAGTTTTATGCTATTAGTAATAATGTATGGCAGTCTACCCGATTTGTTGACATTTATGATTACTGCTCCGCTCCCTTGAATAGTAGCGTGATGATATAGAGCCTATAGGCTTCCGCAATAATCGGGCTATCTAATGCAAAAAGATTTTTTAAATCGGATTAATAGTTTCTGAGATTAGCGCGATCAAACAAACAAACAAACAAACGCTGCCTCTTTATAATATATACAGATTTATAATATATATAGCATAATATATATTATATAACGCACCTTCAATAATGATTAATTGCACTAATTAATATTGATTCATCTGACATCTTTTCTTGATGACTTCAGAATGGAGCAGGTTTATTGTTTTTTGTATGTGTTTCTCTTGCAAAAAAGTCTTTGAGAATTAAGTATCGATTTCTTCGAGAATTGTGAAGTAATAATGTTTTTTTATTCTCGTATCCTTTTGAATAGAATATTTGTCATGTGATATAATCCAAATCAAAATTTTGAAGAACAATCCTATAGTACTGTAGTACAATCCTAATAGTACTTTTTACATTTTCAATCAAGTAACGTATTATTTAAGTGTTTATCTACTTTATAAGACTGAGCAAATAAATATTTTCTGAGTCGAGACTGACTACTCTATGTACTCTGTTCTCCTTCACATATTTTTTAAGTATATGCAAAAGCCAAAATACGTTACTAGAATTAAAGTTATCAGAATGACACCAAAAGCACAAAAAATAATAAAACAAAATGAGAACAAGCCAGAAAAAAACTAATAGCAAAAAATATATAGAATAAATTAAATATAAATTTTAAATTATTAACTTCTACCTTATCCTAGCTCCAGTCGGGTGCATTTCTAAGCGTCTTATAGTACTTATGTGTTACTTTAGGTTATAGTCAATCTGAAAAAGTATCAAGTATATATCATACAGTACACATAAACTTTGACATTTTTAAAAGTAGTATTTTTTTTTATATTTGTCAAAAAGTAACTGTTTTTAAAAATTTTAATGCGTTAATTTTTAGAAATAACTACTTATTTACTAGGTTATAATATATTACACACATTTATTACTATAACAAAATATTTTATATTTTTCCTATGTTCTTTGATTCACCGATGCAATATTGTAATATTAAATACTGTTAAGATAAATCTAATAATATCTCATATTTTAAATCCATCTCGTCATTAGGTAATTATTATACATAACGTTATTTAATAATATAGTTTAAAATCAACACCCTTTTCTGGTAAAATAACGTCACAAAAAATTTGCGATATATAAAAGAGCAAAAAAATATTGAAATTAACTAAACATCAATAGAAATACACGTGGTCAATACCTTATATCGTCTTATTAAGTCACTGGGATCAAATCTTGTTTCACGCAAAAATTATACCATGCATACATTAGTATATATAAAACAGAGTTGTAGCTTTTAACATCAGTGCTCATACATCCTTAAAATAATATACACGAAAACATTTATTAAAAATGTTTCGAGCTCACTGTCTAGTAGCGTGCTTTTTAGGATTATTTGTTTTAGAATCAAAGGCTAATATTGGTACGTACTGTAAACGAAAATATCTATAATATTTGATGAGGTATTAATATATTTTGTGGTCCCCTTTTCTTCGGAGTCAGTTGTAAATCAATTTATTTATATAACAGTGATTATATTTATTTCTGAATTTTAAAATAATAACAAATTTTTATTCGAATATTAATTCTTTACTTTGATTAATACATATTTTATATAACACTAGTAAAGAAAAAAAACGTAAAAATGTGTAATTTAATAAAAAAAACAGTAGGTATAAAAACTTTTTAAAGAACCATCAAATATTAAAAAATGGAAGTATATATTAAAAATATTTGTATATTTAGCATATTTTATAGATTATTAATAAGTACTCATTTTTCAAATTTCAAAAAGTTTCCTTCATCAAACCATGTAAGGCGGATGACAATGCGTGCATGGTTTCAAGTGCCCAGGCCTGTGTAAAGCCCCTGGCAGACGGTATACCTGAGTTAGGTATCCCACCGAGTGACCCCCTGCACATAAACGAAGTTCGGTCTGATGACCGTAACTTGAAACTTGGATTCCGAAATGTGAAAGTGGTCGGAGTAAGCAAGGCTAAAATATTAAGCATCAGGTATGTTTAATACATAAATATTTAATACAACATTTTAAATAAAACTATCTTTTCGGATTTTGCGCGGGTTTATTTTAATTTTTGGTTCTCGATGTTTGGAATGCTTTATAGCAATCATGGTCCCTGGAGAGGCTAAGGTTGTGGACACTTCAAAGGTTAAAAGTTTTGTGGATAGATACGGTGTGATGAGTTCACGCCGATAGCCGACAATTTTTTTTTAGTCCAAATGTAATAAATAATTAGAATTAATGAATAACCAAAAACTCAAAATAAATCCGCGAAAAAATCCGAAAAGCAAATTTTAATTAAAATAACTTGTACAGAATTGCTTAGACCATGAACCATGAATATTGATAATATCATTGCCGAATGGAAATTTTTTCAACTTCTTTTTAGTTGAAGTTTAATGTTGCTAAATTACATATTTTAAATATTTAATACATTTTGTAGTCGCGACGTTAAGCAGAATACTATTAAGGTAGTTTTGGAGACTCCTTTATCTGGTACCGGTCAGTATGATCTTGACGGCCAAATTCTCATCATACGCGCGGTGGGAGATGGCGACTTTGATATTAAAACGGGTGAGTTATCCTTTGTTATTATTGTAAGTACCTAATTTAGTAAGATTTTACACATATTGATAAAAAAAATTACAATAAGTGAAGATTTTAAGTACTCTACTCATACATGTAGTTAGTTTTCTAACATATTTTTCATTTAGAATAAAAAAGATTAAACAATCGATTTAATTTTTGAACTAGCTTGCTCGGGTTCGTCCCTAGGTGATTCTTAAAATTGACATAAGTCATAACTGTATTATTTATGAACCGATTGAAATAAAACAAATACTAAATGTTAAATGAAGCTTACTATACATTAGTGAAAACCGCACCCAAAACGGTTCAGCCGTTTCTGAGATTAGCGCGCACAAACGCACAGACAAAAATTCTAACAATCATTGTTTAGGGTTCTATCGCGTTTATAAAGACCTTCCAATAATCGTTTTTCTCAAATATCTTCCATGTAGAAACAACGATCAGTTACAATTTTATTATATGTATAGATTTTATATCTACATATTTGATTTGGACCATGCGAAAAACCAATTATATTGAATGTATCTATTAAATATATTTTTCGTTTAATAATTATAATCATTTGCTATTCGTTAAAAATACATCGTCATAAAATTATATTAGAATAACAAGTTCAGTGTATCTGATTAACAACAAAATTATTATTTTTTAATAAACCGTGACAAAAACAACTATGATTGATAATTTAATCTATACTTATAATAAAATTGTAACTGAGCTGAATCCGTACATTAAATATTTTAAGAAAATCTTATTGAAATCGTCTTTATAATCGATACAGAATTAGAATAGAATTTTTGTCTGTCTGTCTGTCTATCTGGGAACGCATCACGAGAAATCCACTGGACAGATTTTGATGAAATTTTGTATGGTGATAACTGGTTATCCTAGTGAACACATAAGATACATTTTATTGCGGGAAAATATCTTATCTCTGAGAAAAAATATTATAACTGATTAGAAAAAAACCACTCTGAAACTATAAACATTTTAGCAGAGTAACTTACAAAATAGTCAAAAAATAAATTATAAAAAGCTTCTTTTGAGAAAAACTGTATCAATAGCGAAATACATAAAAACTCGACAAATATTTAGTTAGAAGGAAGTATTAGAAAATCGTCACTAGATGTCGCCATGTGTTTTTAAAATACGTAATTTCAATTCCAAAATGTATTCGTAAATTTTTGCTATTGATTTGAAAATAGTGCTCTTTGTAAATGTTTAAATATAAAAATCAGGCAAGTGCCAGTCCAACTCGCACATCAATCTTTTCTGGCTCCGTTTAGCCAAATACTGTTGTTCTTTTACTTACTTACGTATTGTTAACACTAAAATAAAATACGAATAATTTACGTTTTCACAACATCGACATTTTATCGATCAAAAAATAAGTTTGTGTTTCACATATTCTAGATTTTTACATATTATAGAAATTAAGTTTGCGGTAGCTGAACTGACAAAGCGCTAGCTCTAAAACTACGTAACATACATTCTGAAAAGCAATTTTCTTTAAAAGATCTTGGAAGCTCTTTTACCTACTAATTAGATTATTTTGACACCATTTCCTAAAAGGTAAAGAAGAAACGTTTATTTTTTAAACTATATAATGTTTATGACTTTAGTTTTATTATATATCTCGGCTAATATAGCCTATATGAAACGATAAAAAAATTGTTTGGAAACATTTACCTTTTGTACTCCTGAAACTATCACTTGCCCGATTTTCATATTTCAAGAAAAACTTAAAAAGATTTTTAAATTCAAAATCGCTTCAGGTAGTAAAAACAAATAAATAAATCTTTTTTTTATATAACATTAATATAGAAGTATAGACATACTAAAAATTAAGTTTTTAATCCGAAAAATACAATATTACTAGATTGAATATGAGACTAACAAGTAACAGAAGATCAATCTTACGGTGTACAATTAAACTAATATAATATATTAATATGTAAAGCCTAAGAATTTGATTTTCAGTCGTCTGAAAGCAGGCGGAACCGCGAGCAATGCTAGTTATTAAATAAGCTTTGTAATTATAAAACGAGAACTATGAAATATTTTCAAATGCTGTAAAGTGACATAGCATTTCTACTCTCTTTACTTCTCATAATAATTTTCTTAATTACTTATTAACGTACAAAAAGACACATAACTAACTATACTACTATATATTACAATATGTTCACTCCTACTAATATTATAAATGCGAAAGTTTGTGAGGATGAACGGTTCTTTGTTACTCTTTCACGCAAAAATTACTAAATGGATTTTAATGAAATTTTATAATACATCAGGATCACACATAGCCTATTTTTTATCCTAGAAAAATATACGGTTCCCGTGGGATAGATTAGTTTTCTGTTTTTCTAGGGTTCCGTTAGTTCAGAATAAAACGATTTGCAAGTCAATTAAATAGACTTTTTTTTTTACAGAAAAAGCCATTGTTAACATTGAATACAGAATTAAAACTATTGAAAAAGGTGGTAAGAAATATTGGAAGATCATTGGTTATGATTACAACTACGATTTAGTGAAAAAAGTTTACATTAAACTTCACAATCTCTTTGGAGGCGACGAGAAAAGAGGTAAGAATTGTTTTAGTAGTTATAGAAATATTTATTTTATGTATAAACAAATTATGATATCTATCATAATTACATGTTTACATGCATAATAATGTTGAATATAAAAAAAGGAATAAAAATTCCCACTGGGTCGCAAGAATATTGTTTCATAATGTGAAATAAAATGGCAACAGTATTTGAACAACGTTCCCTATAAAGGGGTCGCACAAAGGTCTAGAGGCAATTTGATTTGATAATTTACAAATAAATAAATATGTTGGGACAATAACACACAGCACCATCTAGTTCCATGATAAGCTACGGGACTTGTGTTATGGATACCAGATAGTTGATACACTACACATATATAACTTTAAATATATGCATATTATAAATATGACTATAATATGACCCATGACTGGAGTACAAATATTCGTACTCATCACACAAATGAATCCCCCCAGCGGGACTTGAACCCGCGAGCGCTGGCACAGCAAGTAGGGTCACTACAAACTGAGCCAAACGTGTCGTCAGATGTAAGGATAACAGCTATACAGACAGTCACTTTTTCGCCTTTATTATTCAATGGATTTCTTTTGCGCAACGCACAGAGCACAGATTATTTCAAAGTAAACAAGTATGTATTATTGAAAGACACGAATTAGCTATACCTAACAACAATTGACTTCAGAACTTTACCCAACAAAAGCATACAGTACAAAGTACCTATATTTCATTTATAACACGAAAAACTATAATAGTTTACAAATATATAATTTTGTTTACCACAAAAATATAATTTATTATAAATTTTTAAAACGTTCACTTTAAACTTGTTTTTTATTTAAATTTCCTGAGTTATTCTGTTGTTTATAATTAAAATTTAAAACTTTTTGCTTAATCATTAACAATTTTGCTTACAGCTAAACCTTTCAACGACCTTCTTGATCACAGCTGGAAGGAAATTGTATATGAAATTGGTGGCCCTCTCCTCAAGGATGTTATGGCACAATACGTCGATCATGTTAAGAAATTTTTACTAGTTCTCTCGACCGACGAAATTGAAATTGTTTAAATATACTGTATAATAAAAAATAAGGAAAACAGTGCATAATATACAGCATTTATATAACATTGTATTGATAAGTATTTTGAAAATAAACACAAGCTATATTTTTTTAGCAATTTATTTTTTCTTAGTATTTACTTACGATTTCCTATAATTTATGTAGTCACAATAATATTTTTATGTAAATAGCATTGGACTACTTTTATAAATGCGAAACTTTGTAAGTAAATGTGTGTGTATATTTGTTACTCTGTTACGCTGAAACGGCTCGATAGATTTGGATGAAAGGGGTATGAAACTTTTTGGCATCATTTTCTTTAAGATATATATACTTCTTTTGGGACGTTTGGATTAAAATTATGATAGTAAAATTTTTACGATGCGTGCGCACAGCGAAAGCTAAACAGCGACCTGATGAAGTTAGCTGTTAACTGTTTGTTGCCATGGTAACCGTTGTTATTGTCTGACAAATGACATATATAATTATATTCTTTTCTTCTTTTCTTTCCTTTGCGGCCACTTTTACACGGGTAGATATTTTATCATGCAGAGAAAAAAATTAGCTTTAATCTATACATCTATTAACAGATAAATAAAATTGGAGTGTCTGTTTGTAATATTAAAATAACCGCTTTTTACTAAATGCATATGGATGTATACACGGTACATATACCAAAACAACATTTTTTAAAATTTTTGTCTGTCTGTCTGTCTGTTTGTTCCGGCTAATCTCCGAAACGGCTAGACCGATTTTGACGGGACTTTCACTGGCAGATAGCTGATGTTGTAAGGAGTAACTTAGGCTACTTTTATTAGAAAAAAATCAGGGTTCCGCGAAAAAAAACTAAAACCCATAAAATTATGAACAAAATCCGCGTACGGCGTACGTACCCGAGCAAAGCGAGTGTAAATCGCTATATAATTTAAATGAATATCTTAGGAGTAGCAAGTTACTATTTCTGTATAAACATAGCTAACCGTGAAAACGTACCTAGGGGCGAACGCGAGCGAAGCGAGCGTGAGTCGCTAGTTTCATATATAAATCATGAACATACGCCATGAACGTATAAATGTAACAAAATGTGACCTGTTTACACCTGGCTGCGAAGAAGTTGCGGCCAAGTGCGCAATGGCAGCTATCTCTTTTTAAGTTCTCTATGTATATTTCTGTGAAGTGGAGTATAATTCATTTAAATAACAAGTGCATCGATTTTGTTCCAAAAAGTCAATTAGTATTTATTTAATTAAACATACTAGCGGGCACTTTTAAATAGGCACCCCGGTCAAAACATATTGTCCCTTTTATTATTGTATATAAAAAAATAATTTTGATGAAATACGCTATGAACGTAGCAATCTTGCAGCCGGATCTTAGTCCATAGTATTATATTATTTTCTTAAATGATATTCTATAAATATATTGTTGTAATATGCCTAATATGCCTTATTTAATTATTTTATTAATTTATCATTCCTGTTACAAACAGAGAGTTGTGACTTACGGAATGATATTATCTTAAGCTATTTTTTTCTGTTACGCCAAAGAAGTATAACTTCTTACGTACGTACATAAGTCCACATACACTTTTTTTTTTACTTTCGCCAGTTATGAAACTTATAGCATACCTAGAATACTATGTAAGTCTATTAAACCAACCAGAGATATTGTGCTCGCTATTCTTCTTTATCAGGCGTTATTTTTAATATATATTTAATATATTTTTTTACGTAGGGTGACTTACTACTCCAATCCATTTTTATGTTTCTATGACTTTATACTTGGATATTATTCAAAATCAAAATATACCTTTTTTGGGTTTCTGTTCTTTCTTTTTTGATCTCCATGTAAACTGGATGAAGAGAATAAAGCAGTATTTATTAATAAAAATGAGGGATCTATGGACCTCCGGTCGGAATGACATTCCTTTCGCTTTTTGGTAGACGTTTGCTATACAGTCATTATAATTTATATTATAAAATATCAAGTTAAAAGATAAAATATAGTTATTATAGCGACACGATTGGCTCAGTTTATAGTAATCTTACTTACTGAGCCAGCAGTCGCAGGTTCGAGTCCCGCTGGGGGCATTCATTTGTGTAATGAGCACGAATGTTTGTACCCAGTCATGGGTAGGTATTTATATTTATAATATGTATGTATTTAAAGTTTTATATGTATAGTGTATCAACTATCTGGTATTCATAACACAAGCTTCGTAGCTTACCATGGAGCTAGATAGTGCTGTGTGTTAATTTCCCAACATATTTATTTATTTATAAAATAAATAATGATAAATTAAATAAATTAAACACTGAATGATCTGAGATAATTAAGTTAATAACAAATAAAAATTTAAGAACCGTATAAATCTTATTTTATTAATAATATTTTTTTTAATTTTAGAAATAAACATTAATTATTTACTATAAAAATATAAATGAAAGTTAAAAAACGCCGAAGAGTATTCGACGCGCGGGAGAGCTGTGTGCGGCGATGTATACCTATACATTATACATAGTTCATACGCGGCTGTAACTAAAGCAAGAAGTGTCGGAAAAAAGTCTTATCATACTTTTTTCGGTCTCGCTTCCATCCGCTCAGAGCGTGTAACGCGCGATAAGGAACTTCGTTCCAAAAACAACGCCTGGTAAAAAAGAATAGCAACCATTACATTTCTTTATTTCTTCTTTAATGGGCTTCATACATAGGGTTTTAATAATGATCTAAGTTTCATTACTGTCAAAAGAAAAAAAAATGGTGCCACCGGTCCATACAAAAGGTTGCATTGTCCTTTAGTACCTATACAGATAGAGTATGACCATTTCTTAACATTTCAATGGATATAAATGTATTTACGCATACCACCTACATACATACAGGTGGTTAGGTAGGGTAAAGGGCTAGAAAAACCAGTACACTCACTAAAACCCACGGAACCTACCTTGTCTCAATAGTATGTCGCTAGATATCTTACGCACTTAATCACGACGCCTCGACGCGACAGCAAATCTGAAGAAGCAGACCACAACAACAAAGGGCTGCTCCCACGATCCACTCTGCTATCAGAGAAGTACCAGGAGTAACCCTCATGGTATACCACTTATCGTAATGGACCGCCTCTCAGTGTGTCACTTGGCTTTACGTCCGGCTAGATTGTGGGACGCTAATCAGCCAACTTCGACAAATGAACCACATTTCGGCGGGTAGATAGAGTATGACCTGGAATAACACATAGGCTTCTATTATGTAGGCTCCTAGGGAGGCACTCGAAGTAATGGTAGGTAATAGCCAATATCACATAAATATCGCCCTTGTGCATAGGTTTTCCTTAGGGGAATAAACACATTAAAAAAACAAAACCACCTTGTTATGCAGCTGTTATACTTTAAACCATAATACAAACATGTCGACCAAACTGTTACATTAAATCAATACGAGCTCGAACAACTTCATATATTTATCGTGAAGTAATTGAAGCAATTTGTATTTAATAAACAAGTTATAGCTCAATTAAAACGATTATAAAAATTATTTAACGATTTGTTTTTACGACTCACACGCCATCTACCAGGAGTCCGGCCACCTCAAATGTATCCTAACTGCTTGCTACTTTATTTTTGTTAGATAAACACTACACTGTATATGTAAGAAAAGGGTTGTCGGAAGGATTGAAACCACCATTAGTTTCCATATTTTTATTCCAAAATACTGAAAAATACACCTGTTTATTAGATTATTTTAATAACAATAAACGTCAATAATTAGCAATCTTAAATAATCATTAAAAGCTGATATAAATAAAATAATAACTCATCTTATGTGAACAACTCCTTTAAGATTCAAATTCATTAACTTGTAAAGAACACAAAATTATAAAGAAAACTTTTAAATAAAATAAATTTCATCAAATTGCAATTCCTTTCTAAAAAGATAATTAAATTCATTAAACTCATTATCTAAAACATATAATATCCAAATAAGCTAACATTTTATTAAAATAACAATATAATTTAATATAATTATCAAGCTTTTTAATAATTATTAATTTTAGCAGAGCTTTCAGCACGAAAGCTAACAAACGAATGTGTCTCTCGATAACGCAATCCGCCTTTTATATTAAAATATAAGAATGGAGTGACAGATAATAAAAATCAATTAAACATCAATTTCCGTATAAATCATCGATTAAACGCTTGCGCCGATATATACACTACACTACCTATATTTATATAACTACTGTAAAGCAATACTAACCCATAAATTTTAATTATGTAATAGGTAAAATCTAATAACTGACTAATACTATAACTACTATATAACTGACTAATGACTGACTGATGGATCAATGTAGATACCTAAACTGCTGGTCGTGAAATTTGGAGGACGTATTTCTTATATGATGTAGGCATCCGAAAAGAAAGGATTTTTCGAAATCCATTCCCTAAATGGGTAAAATAGATTAAATATTAAGAGAATTAAAGATTGTATGAAACTCTGCCATTCTTAATGTGAAATATACAGAAAATGGTATTTAGCTTTAGGATAAAAAATAAAAAATATATTTATTAGATTTTTTTATAAATTCACCCCTTAAAGGGGTAAAAGGGGGTAATAAAGTTTTTATGCTTAAAAAATTATTTATGATCAGAATTACTTAAAACTTGGCATTAATGCTCTTCAATACAGATAAATAAATACGTACTATAAGGGGGTAAAATGGGGGATGAGAGTTTATATGAAACTCTGTAATTAATGCTCGGAAAGTAGTATTTACTTTTAAAATGAGAAATAAAACAATACATTTTTTTTTTCGAAGTTCATTCCTTAAAAGGGTAAAAGGTGGTTAACGTAACGTTAAAAATAACGTAGATCTCAGTCTGTACTGTACTCTCTTACTTTAACTTTAGAAAGATGGAATAGAAAAATGTGCAAAAAATAGATATAGGGGAATTCACTAATTACCTAAAATGAAAATTTATTTCCAAAACTAGCATTGCCCGCGGCCCGCCCGCGTTCACATGATACCAATACATATACCAATTTCATTACCTACCGCATGATTTATTTACCAAATAATGGCGGTGATTGACAATGCTACAAAGGTTCCTCACTTTATTTCATATTTGATTTAGTAATATTGCACTTTTTGTTCTAACAATAACATTTATAGTATGTTTATACTTCTGTTTTGTTTGTTTAGTTTTGGGTGATAAACTCTGAAACTACTGAATTAATTTCAATAATTTATTTACTAATAGACAGCTATTGATAAATGTTAATTTATCGCGAAACAGGGATGGGTTAGTGCCTGTTAGTATTCATCTTTCTGAAATGATTTTCAAAAGAATAAAAAGTTCCAGAAGTACATAATTAAGGTAAATAAGTAAATAATTCTAAGCAAATACTTTTTATGAAAGCCATATGAAATATCATATGACTCAGCTACTATGATTAAAGTCGTAAGCGTTTTATTGCGTCCTTTAAGCCTTTTACACCTTTCAAGAAATTGTGTCAAAAAAATCTGAAAAAGCTGAGGTATAACAGTTTCTAAAATACTTTTTATCGAAAATTATCTTGCAGAATATACGTTTCGTAGTATATGAGATACGAAACATTTGTAATTACCCGTTTTGTCAATTTAACTACCATAAACTTGATTTCCAAAAATGTTGAAAAATAATATGAAACGAACTTATTTGTACGGTTGATAAAATTATCGATATTGCGGACACATAAATATTATTCGTATTTATTTTAATGTTAACCTAACAAAATAAGTAAGTAAAAAAAACAATACAGTTTTTTGCTATACGGACACTATAATGCGCGAGTTGAACTTGAGTTGAATTTACAAACTTTAACATCATTTACTAAACTAGAAAAATTTACAAATATTTACATTTGAAAATTGTTTCGGCCTACAAAATATTACTAATATGTTACTAATTTATAAATCCAAAAAGTTTGTTTTATTGATAATTTGAACATGGGCGGTACCCGCGGGGGTAATTTAAAATTTTACAAAGTTCATATCTGTATATTTAATTTTTGGAATTAAAACTACGTATTTTAAAAACACATGGTGACATCTATTGCCGAATATCTAAATAGCACATAAATATATATTTTTGGAGTTATTTTAATGAATAAAATAGCGCTATTGATAAAAAAATTTTCAAGATAAGCAATTTTTTATACTTTTTGTCATATTTTCTAAGTAACCTTGCTAAAATGTTTGTAGTATCATCGTGGTTTTATTCTAACAAGTTTTTTATTTTTTCTCAGAAATGAGATATTTTTCCGCCGTAAAAGTATGCTATATATTGAGCTGGATAACCAGTTATCACTATACCAAGTTTCATAAAAATCCCACCAGTGATTTTTCTGTAATACGGTCACGGACAGACATACAAACAGACAGACAGACAAAAATTCTAGAAACTATAGATTCGGCCTCTGTATCGATATTAATGTCTATTTCTATAAGATTTTCCAAAAAATATTTAATGTACAGATTCAGCTTAGTTACAATTTTATTATATGTATAGGTATATCTACTTAACTAAACTTAAGCTTAACATCTTTTAAGATACTGGATATTTTTAGTTACGGTCGCTAAAATAAAATTTATGTTCCATATATCTTTAGGAAATAATAAGAAACACCAACTTATTTTTGCTAATAATAAAGTATGTATTGCAAAAAAGGTTGTTTTTTGTAGTTTGATTTCGGGCAAAGTCACAGGTTCTGCTAGTATATAATAAAACCATGTGTATACTCACATATTTAAATTTTTAGTCTATACCTATACCTACCACCTATAAATCTGCAACAGGCGAAAGTCTTAACTAAACATAAGCAAAACGTACATTCAAATTGAGAACCTCCTTTACGAATTAGTGACGAACAATTAAACAAAGTAACATATTTAATCCCTCCCGGACAAATTCTAAGAAATCCGTGCGAATTTCCGAGAATTCAATTGTTATCTAGCACACCGGTGTGCTCGCGGTCCGCGAGGAGTTATAACATATTTACTATTAAATTATCTTATTGCCATCGAAAAATTCAATAAAACAAATGCATACAGCTAAGATCGTAAATCTATTTTCAAGTACACTCCCAAAGCACTAAATCCGGAGAAGCCATCAATCCTGCATGTCAGTAGCGCTGTAATTAGCGGAAGTGCCAATAGATGTGACGTGCAGTCAACGAGACAAGTGACGTTTCGATATAATTGAGAGGATGATTTCGATGCACTAAACTCTCATATTCATCCCAATTTCATATTTGAAGCCATGTGTGCGTTTCAGATGTGGGACTCGCAAGTTTCAATGATTTCCACGATACTGTTACATAGAAAGTAATTCATTTAAAATAACAAAAAATCAATAGATATACATAATATACTGTACCATTTATTATATCTTTAGACTGAGATCATTCCGTTGTTGTTTTCGAGTAAATGAATTTACCACTTTTATATGGATAAAGCGATGTCACCATTCCAAACGCGTTTTTCCTAACTGAAACAAAACAAAAGACTTGCAATCCAAATATTTACCATATTAGAATTTAAAATCTGCTAGCTTTAAAAATTACTAAAATATTAAAAAGAAAACACACAAAAAATTCCAGCGTTTAACAGTAAACTTACATTAAAGTTTGTAGAAACTTTTAGACCATGACCGTAGGGTCATGGCTTAAAACTGCAAACCATTATTACTTATGCAGTTTCCCATTTCACAAAACGTCTGTAATAAATCAAGTAACATACTAAAATGTCGTAAAGCTATGTTACTAAACAAGGAGATCATTAAATAATTTTACCTTACATCCCCGTTATTAAACTCAAAGCGAGCGCGGAACGTGCGCTAGACTTGCTTATTAAAATGCCGTCAGATAAATTTAACAGCAATTTATTCGTTGTCATAAATAAAATTAATGTATATTATCACTAGCGACTTGCCTACTGATGGTATTAGACTTCGCTCGGTGCTTCCTAATCGCTTAACTTTTATGTTACTCCAAGTCATAGCCTATCTGTATATTACATTTCATATAAATCTATCTAGCCGTTACAACGTCAAGGAGGAAGAAAAATATCAACACACGCAACACACACATACAATTTTTCGCATTTATAAAAGCAGTCCGACCTTATAAGGAGTTATGTATATTACTAGTACATCATTAAAAACATTGACAGTTCATAGAAAAAAAAACTTTATATCTAATATTATTATGAATTAATTATTATATTATTATAATATATTTAAATGAGCAATTCTTGTTATACTTATTTATTTATACCGGCGATCTCGGAAACGGCTCTAACGATTTCGCTGAAATTTGATGTCTGGGTTTTCGGGGGCGAAAAATCGATCTAGATTAGTCTTATGTCTTGGAAAACGCGTGTTTTCGAGATTTCATGCAGTTTTCTTTCGCATTATTCCACGCAAAATATGGTCGATAACTTCTTCCGCTCGGGCATAAGCATCGTTGTCAAACGGCCAAGGTGCAAGATTGTCAATCATAGGTGTCCGGGTTCGAATCCGGTCGGACATGAAGTTTATACTTTTCTTTTTTATTTATTCAATTTTTTAGTTTTTTTGTTTTTAATCTAAGAAATACGATATAACAAAAAAGAACTCCGAGCGAAGCTCGGTTGCCCAGGTACTAATAATTAACAAAAGAATTTCAATATAAACAAATCAATCAAATACAATTCAAAGCCTTGTCTATAACCACAGATCCCATAATACTCTATACAACCCCACAGCACTATACAGGTACTATAACAATACCCAATGCCTTCCCTAGAAGTTAAATTGTTTTAATATAGCACATAACTATTTTGTAATTACTGTTTTACTTTAGCAATATAAGTGTGGAATATCTAACTATAGACGATCTCCGCTGTAGATCGTAAACTTACGTCGTAAACGAAAGAAATTTTTTAACTATAAAACTGAGTAAGCCGCAGAATACTAATTTGTCTGGATACCACTATAAGGCACGTGTTTATTGTTGTTATTACTTTTATTTAATGTTTTTAACAATCTAAACAGATTTCTTTAAATAAATTATTGATTGTAAGAGCCATGAGAACAAAAACGTTATGAGAAGAGATCAATTTGAGTGGCAGATGTTATAATAGAATGTTTTTACAAAACATAGGTACTCAGTATCAGTGTATGTTTTTTTGTAACTGCCTCGGTGGTGTAGTGGCTAGCATGTACGGCTGCACATCCTGAGGTCCTGGGTTCGAGTCCCGGGTCGGGCCAAGTTTAGTTATTGAGTCTTTCTGTATAGTAAGCCTCAGTAACAGCCCGGAGTTGGGAAGTTGGCGGTGTTTCACCCCCGTGCCTCGGAGAGCACGTAAAGCCGTCGGTCCTGCGCCTTAACTCTCACCGGTCGTGTCGAGTAGTCGTCCCACCGGAGTATGAGAGTGACAGGAATAGAGAGTGCACTTGTGTCTGCGCGTACACTTGTGCACTATAATATCTCCTGCGCAGTTGGCTAGTCTCAATGAGATTGGCCGCCGTGGCCGGAATCGGTCAGGAGGACATTATTATTTATTATTATTATTATTTATGTTTTTTTGTATGTTACGCGATACCTTTGTCAATTGTTAACCGATTTTAATGATTCTTTTTTAATTAATGGGTGAAATCTCAAGTGTTATATACATTTTAAAGAAACATTTCTTCTTTAAAGGTAGAATAATAAATTAATTAAATAAATAACTATTATTATTTATTTCCTCTATTATGTCCTAGTATTTAATACTATATATTATTTGGTTGATTTTTTTTTAGTGAGTCAAAATATTTCGAAAAGATACTTTTAAAAATATATTTTTTAGATACTTTTACACTTTTACTAAGTCTATCTTAATATTAAAGGCTGAGATGATGTGAACGATGTCGCTCGCCTGCTCGCGGATTATAAAATGCTACTCCGGGGGGCCGCGACTAGACTTCACGCGTCGATATTGCTGGAATGTTCTAATTGTTCATAAAATTAATGTTTCCTTTATTATTCATTGTTTTTCAGCACTATCAGAATCTTATGAGTCCATGGTGTGGTCGCTGGAATGCGATCTAATTACTTATTGTCTTTATTATATATTTTAAAGTTAATGTTTTTATGAAGTGCTGTATTCTGGGTGGCTTGACTTATGTATGTATATTTACGTATGTACAATGTACATATGTATGTATGTATCTATAAATGGATTTATATATGTAAACGTGTCAAAGCAAGTACACCGCCTACCGTTTTTATGAAAACTTACTCCTCCACCTCAAGGTTGCCTGGAAGATATCGCTTCCAGCGATAAGGCCGCCTCCTGTGCATCTTTTCTTTGTGTTTTTCTTTATATTTTTTATGTTTCTTTTTTGGTGCACAATAAAGAATACTATTATTATTATAATTGATTAATATATTGCATTTTTTATTATAAAATATCTTGAGCTGTAAAGTAATTTCGCCAAAGGAGTAAATGTAACAACACTTTAAAATGTGTTTTTTTTCTTTTTGAACTTTTTTCTAGATTTAAAAAAAATATGACTAAAAATGATATCAATCAATCAAAAACATGTAGGTACATTAACTAAGGACTTATAAACCTTATATTGTCTGTATAAACTTATTAGATAATCTGAGTCTTACTTGAAATAAAAAGTTAAAGCATTTCGTTACATATTTATTATCGTAAAAATAACATAACTCAGATATTCAGAAGTTAACTCATAAAGCCTTAGCGGTGAATTCGCAGATGCAAGAAGAATAGCTTAAGTGAAAAGTTTGACGTTACTCTGACAGTTCTAAAACACTTTTCACATTGAGGGAGTGAATAAAGAAAGCGTCAAAACTTTTAAAGGACATCAGATTCTAAGATAATTCAAACAATATATTTCAATGTTTTTTTTTATACAGCTATATAAAAACATTATAATTTCTCAAAGACTAATAATAGTATCGTATTTAAAATTTACAACTTTCCGTATCTAATAGAAAAAATTTTAGAGATTTTTCGTAACTAGTTCGGAAATATATTTATATGGTTAAACATTTACTCTTCAAATATTGAGCAAAATATGGTAAAAAGTCAAACGTGTCTTACTCCAAAACAGTAAGCTAAGCCTGTCTTCTTTATGCGATTAACTAAGTGCCACGAGCAATTTATGCATGCATATCTCTAGAATATATTAACAAAGGATTGTCTAGCTTCGAACAATGAACTAAAAACTTCAGAATGCATTTATGATATTATCCAGTTATTGTGAAAGTTACAATACAAACTGGATAAGCAAAAAGAAAACTAACCTAGACGCCCCTGTCTTTACAGTACTATGCAGTTTGCACTTTGACAAGTTTTCCTGTTCTTTTTATATGACATCTTTTGTTCCACGCTAAGCCAAGACAAAAGATAAACAGATAAGTAAAGAAAACAGTAGCCAAGCTATGTTGTGTTAATGTTATCTTGTAACTTTAACTTTTAAAGTAGAAAGATATTGACAAAATTTTATAAGTAAAATTGTGACTTTGCGACAAAAACTATTACTGAAAATAATTAGGATCTTATCTTAATACTAGCGACTCACCCTCGCTCCGCTCGGGTTCGTCCCTAGATAAGTTTTATCGTTTAGTATAAATTTTTCAGAGAGAGATATTTTCCCGCAGTAAAAAGTATCCTATATATTGACCCGAATAACCAGTTATCACGTTACCATATTTCATGAAAATCTGTCCAGTGGTTTTCTCGTAATGCGTTCCCAGACAAACAGACAGACAGACAAACAAAAATTCTAAAAACTATAGATTCGGCCTCTGGATCAATAATAATGACTATTTCAATAAAATGTTTCAAAAAAGATTAAATGTACAGATTTAGCTCAGTTAGATTTATTATATGAATAGATTTTATCCGAAAATATTTAGGTGAATATATTTTGTTTACGGCTTATTTTTTCTATACTATAATATTTAAATTTGATGCAAGAAGTAATCTATCTTTATCCCAAATTTTAAATAGGAACACCTGTTACCGTTATGTCGTAGAGACGTAACAAACATACATACTCACTCACAAACCTTTATATTTACAGTATTGTTAATATCTCAACGAGCATCTAAAAATTACAAAAATAGTAGTACATTTTCATAGACAAAAAATATTAAAAAATAAAAGAAACCGTAGAAGGCAACTAAAAAGATTTATAAAGAAAAAAGTTGACAAAGGAACAAATTATAAAATTTTATTTAATTTTGTTTAACAATTTGTTAGTCTAAATTATTTTTAAATATATAAGTTATATATACATATATTTATGATCATCCCTTAAAAACCTTCATTTTGATACCCCATTCGACAAGACACATAAGAACGTACATACAACCCTCAACACTTAACCCTCCTTAGGACTACACCGTATATGAGTAAAAACAATAATAAAACTTACTAGCGCCTACATTTAGGTCATCCAATCTACACTTATTTAACTAAGATCTCACTTATGAAGTAATAAACAAGAAACAATTCACTTTCGCAATATCCAGAAGCGCAACAAACGTCGCCAAAGAGTAATTATAGCTGACAGACGGTACACATAAATATTCATTTTAGTGTGTTCATCTCTGTCTGAGAGCGGTCGAGCGCATTCCGAGCAATCCACTCGGTGTATTCCAACTCGAATGATTGCAATCGAATCGATATCGCGTCATCCATCTCTTTCTAGATACATCCGATAGAAGAAAACAACATTAACTCCATCGAATAGATTACTCGCGTGATTGGATTGGAAATGGAGAGCTCTTAGAATTGGTATTGTGCCTAATTTTGTACCTGCCATATAGTCCATAGAAACATGATTTTCTCATAAATATTACTATGGTAGTAATATGTTCAGTGTTTCATGACCTGCAATATATTATTAGCATAATTTGTACTGGTAATTTTGCAATTTTATTTTACAACATGTTATGAATATATTTTCTGATATTCATACTATATTTAGTAATATTTTTCGATTTTACACCATATAGGTATGATTTAATCACAGAAAAAACATAAGTAGTAAAGGGATATCTATAGATATTTTAAAATAAGAAAAAATGTTTACGATCATACCTATTAAATAATTTTTAAAACCTAAAAAAAATATTTAGTTGCTCAACACATTAGTTATTCTAGTCTCTCACTTGTACAATGTAGGTCAAAACACAAAAAGGATCACTGAATAAAATTCCCTTTAGGCCAACAAAAAGTTGCGTAAGTTCTGAAATTTATGTAACTTAAAAAGGACATCAAAACTTTAATTGAATTCAACAATTTGCTTTATCATGTTTATTTTTTAAATATTTGGACTATTGTGTAAAATGTTCCGAAATCGGCGAATAAATAGGGTTGTATGTTTATCTTTATTTTTTGTATATAATACGAAGAAAAGCAAAAATTGTAAATTCTTCTATAAATTGTTAGTCTTAATTAAGCTTACTAAGCTTCGCTTAAAGTTCCCTTTGTAGATATTAAGCTGATTATTTGACAACGTATTCACGACTTAAAAATGCCAAGAAGTGACTGAAGGTCGAGGGTTGGATTTCTCTACAAAAAGCTTTGTTCTCATATCCTTCGATCTCTCAGAAAAGATGAAAAAAATAATGAAAAAATACAATTTCTTTTACAAGATACATTAGATTCAGTCATAAGTAAATATAAATGTTAAACATCGCATTTTGATAATTCTACGTTAGAGGGTGACAGCGTTGCTTGTCAAGAGCTCACTTTAGGGGAGGAATCCCTTATAAATTGCCTTGCTATCTAAATCTGAGAGATAAGTGCGCCTGAACTTTCCAATTTCGCAACACATCAATAACAGTAGCATCGTCGAGTAACAAATCAATACAACAGAGGGATGGATGGCATACGTGACGGCGGTTAGATCGTATGATTGGCGTAAAATATGGCCTTATATAAATATTTATTTCAATATTTATCTAAAAACTTCTTAAACGATTAGCCTTTTTCAATATCCATCGCTATTAAACAGTTTGCAATTTTTTTCTTAGTATAGATGGTTATGTTGATTTCTTCAATATTTTCTTCTAGGAAAACTATTTCAACTGCCTAAAAAAGAAGAAACTTCCCTGTTCTCCACTTTTTGACAGTATTAAGATATTGCATTGTATCGAGGCCTAACTGTACGACACAATAAATAAATACAAGCCAAAAAAAGATTCTGTATTCAGTATTCAGCAACATCGACACTCCAATAGTTCTATAGGCATTCCACTGTATCGTATTGAACAGTTATGTTAACGTTACTAAATCGTATATAGTCATATAGTTTTTAGTTTAAAATATTACATTATCTGTTGTAAAGATATTCCTTATACTATATCAAATATACAGTGTTCTTGGATACGGTATTCGACATACTAACGTACTTTTGATATGCATAAACAAAGAACATTTTAGTAATGGAAAATTCAAAAATGTTCTAGTGATTCCAATTCTTTTCTGAAAAGTGTTCCGTCCCTTTCGCACTCCCAGCAATACAGTATTGTACTATTAACAGCTATTCTTGTCGTAAATTATCCTAGGTTGACAACTATTTTAACATCTATTCTTAAGCATGGTTCAAACGTGCTATTTTAGTGCAAAGACGTTCTACACTCTCAACTACACTGCACTGTACACACATAGAGCACCCTGTTTACGAAGCTAATTCCTTGATGGAAGGTTGACACGATATAAGTTAAAATAATAGGTACAATAGGCACTTTAACTTACAAAGTGCTACTTAACTTACATGTTAATTAAGTATTAAAATCATATAAACTTGCATATTGGTAGCTAAAAGTAAAATTGATCAAACAACAGTGACTCCGACGGGATTCCCAAAGGCAATGTAATCAGGATTTTAATTATCCCTTCAATACGAGGGGAATCAGGCCATAGTCCACCACGCTGGCCAAGTGCGGATTGGCGGACTTCACATGTCTTTCGAAAACTTGCTAGGTTATCTCAGACATGCAGGTTTTCTCACGAGGTTTTCCTTCACCGTAAGGCAAGTGGTAATCATGTTAGAAATTTCGCACATGAAAATATCAGAGGTGCGAAACCCGGGATTTGAACCCGCTTCACTCGGTTTCCCAAGTTAGCGCGTTACCACTGGGCTATTATTATAATCTATACTAAGCTGAAGGGTTTCTTTGTTTGTTTGTTTGTTTGTTTGTTTGGTTGAACGCGCTAATCTCAGAAATTACTAATCCGATTTGAAAAATTCTTTTTGCATTAGATAACCCGTTATCTGAGGAAGGCTATAGGCTATATATCACCCCGGAAAAATCTACGGTTCCCGTGGGACAGATTTGTTTTTGTCTAGGGACGAACCCGAAGCGAAGCGAGGGTGAGTCGCTAGTATAATATAATTTATTAACAATATTATTATTATGGATAACTAATAAACTATACATTATAATACTATAATAATATACGACAGATACAAATTATGGTATTGCAGGTCATTTACATGCATCGGCACGGCGGGGTCATTTACAAACTGATTGGTTATGAATTGCTTATCATAAATATTATTTACTATCTAAGATATAAGCTATCAGCGTAGTTAGTACTTTACCTTTCCTTACAAATGATTTCACTCTAGAGTAAATGCATGAGAATATCAATTTTACTTAGCTGGTACTATCTAGTATATTAAAGTCAAGGGTTTCATATTCAATTACAGGTCTTATGTCCTGTCGTCCTAAAGGAAAAGAGAAAGAAGAAACAAGTATTTATTTAAATCGTTATTTAGTTAAATCGAAACGAATACTTTCTTAAATTTACGCGAATATTTGACATTTTCAATAATAGCAAACTTAATTAAAATTGTTATTCTTAATTTTGAACTTTTTTCTTCTTTTAATTTTTTAAATTACATATAGAATAATAATATGACTTGAATAATAATTAATATTTTATTTTCCTTATGTTTATAAATATAATAATGGCAACACTAAATAAGATTACTAATGATTAAAGTATTCTAAAAATTGTAATAATTATAATAATATCAACTAAAATTAAACAATATTCCATATTCAATTGTAAAACTTATTAAAATTATAAAAATGTTTTAATATAAAAATGTTTTAATTTAAGTACCAATATTTGTTAATTTTAAATTAACAAATATTGGTACTTTGGTGCCATTTTTGTATTTTTTGAATTCATTTTATTATATTGTGGGTAAGCTGTCTGTAACAACTATATAATTCCTTTGAGATGTTTTAAACCTTAGTCTCTCCCGTGACCACGTAAAGCATTCGAAACGTCGGGAACAAAAGATCATAATAAATCTGTGAAAAAATCTGAAAATATAGTTTTATTCAAGTTGAAACTATTTAACAACTGCCATCAAATATGTTGTGAATATGTTCTCACTTAAGATTGGAAAATCGAGTAGGTACATACTTATTTGTAGCATTCGTTTCTTCTGTTAACTCTGTTTCTATTGTT
The DNA here is from genome assembly GCA_905404265.1 of Fabriciana adippe. Classification (NCBI taxonomy): domain Eukaryota; kingdom Metazoa; phylum Arthropoda; class Insecta; order Lepidoptera; family Nymphalidae; genus Fabriciana; species Fabriciana adippe. The sequence continues at coordinate 5,545,608 of FR989993.1, forward strand.
GTTTTAGCATATTAAAGTATCATTCTGCATCATATAAAGAATGTTTATATTTGTACCAATATAGCAATTAATATAAATTATTGTAAAATCTCATACACAAGTTATTTTTTATGAACGGTTGAACGGTTGAATCAAAAATTGTAAAAAAATAGCGAAATGAGGAAAAACTATTTTGCTCAGTATGAATTTTAAATCTAATGAACGCCATATCGTTTTTGTAACTTTGCATAGGTATATGTTTCTTTATCAAATCGTTGAAATCAATTTTAATCTACTTCTAAATATCGTATCGATTGGAAACTTTGTATGTTAAATTAACGCAGAACTTTTTAATAGCTACTATAAACCATTTTGTTTGGACTTGCTTGATTTGTTATAATATGTATGTACCTATACGTATATACACCATGCAAGTGCTCAAAAGTATTCTTTAGCTTTTTTAAATTATTACTATCAATAAACTGTACTCGTACTATTTGAGAACAGATTTTTCAAAACGCATTTCAATTAAGTCGAAAATTAATAAATAGATATGAATAATTAGCTCAAAGTGACAGTGGTAGCCCAGTGGTAATGCGCTCACTTGGGAAACCGAGTGAAGCGGGTTCAAATCCCGGGTCTCGCACCTCTGATATTTTCATGTGCTAATCATTTCTTACATGATTACCACTTGCCTTACGGTGAAGGAAAACATAGTGAGGAAACCTGCAAAACTTAGCAAGTTTTCGAAAGACATGTGAAGTCCGCCAATCCGCACTCGGCCAGCGTGGTGGGCTATGACCTGATTCCACTCGTATTGAAGGGAAGCCTGTGCCCAGCAGTGGGACGTTAAAAAGGGCTGAATACAATTAACTCATGTAAAGATCAATTTAAATTATCTACCTCTTTGAGATTATTTTCTGTTTCAAACGAGTTAAGATCGAACCTAACACAATCAAAAGATCCGTAGGCAATTTCATGCATAATACGAAGTCTATAAAATGTACATTGTGAATACTTTACGCATGTCAAGTCATGCGCTATTGCTTAAAATATATTTCTATTGGAATGTATGGTACGTGTTCACGGCTAAACTACCAGAGCAATTTTGACAAATAGGGCTCAAGAATACTTTATGTCACGGAAACGTATGTGAAATAATTTTTATATCTATCAATCATGTACTAAGGAAATATTATTCTTTTTTTTAATAAATATAACTAAACAATTCATGATACAAATGCAATAAATACAATACAATATGCCAAAAAATGAAATCGTAAAATGCTATAACGTAATAGAAAAAATATTTATACTTTTAAAAACTTTAAAAGCACGTTTTTACCAATTGTACCTAATAGGATACGTCAAAACAAACGTCAAAACTCTGTTTACTTTTATCCATTGTAAAATTCAACTACATACATGCATACCTCCTGGCCCGATCACCAAGACAGCTCGATAATGTTGAATTATTATATCCAATACAACAATTACGAGTAGGTTTAGAATTAAGATTTAATTTCATATTTCTTAAGTACCAGGTGAATCTAGTTAATAAAAGCTAGGTATCTAAAATCCTAAGATACATATATTTTCATGTTGCAATACCTATAAGGGCATAATATCGTGACATACCAATCTGTTTATGAATTGAAAATATTAATTTAACAAACCGAAAGTTATTGAAATAGATGTTCCAAAAACTTCCATTAAAATACTCAAGTTAAAGGAAAAAGCAGAAAATTTACACTTTACTTAATACTTTCTTAGTTTTACGCGAATATTTGACATCTATACATCTATACAGATAAATAAAATTGAAGTGTCTGTTTGTAATGTCAAAATAACAGCTTTATACTAAGTGCATATGGAATTATAAACGATACTTATAAGAAAAACCACAATTTTTAAAATGTTTGTCTGTCTGTCTGTCTGTTTGTTCCGGCTAATCTCCGAAACGATTATTAACGGGACTTCACTGACAGATAGCTGATATTATAAGGTGTAACTTAAGCTACTTTTATTTTAGAAAAAAAATTAGGCTTCCGCTCAAAAAAATTAAAATGTACCTAAGGACGCACCCGAGCGAAGCAAGGATAAGTCCCTAGTCTAAAATAAAACTATCTTTTTGGATTTTTTCGCGGATTTATTTTAATTTTTGGTTCTCGACGTTTCGAATGTTTTGCAGCAATCATGGTTGCGGGACAGTCTCTCCATCTCTCTCACTTAAAATTACTTTAGTTTTTAGTAGTAGATATCATCAAAAGAGATCCACTAACAATAGCTAGTAAGGTAAATATCTACTTATACTAATGGGCATTATTTGATCATTTGAAATATGCGAGTTAATGGAGCGACCGCAATGGGCGGCTATTACGTATTATGTTTTTAGTCACGCTGCATGATCTTCTCGGCTGAATGAACGCGCTGAATGGCAGTACTGAATTGATTATTGTTTAACACATCTTTGTATAGCATAATTGAATTTACCTGGGATTTGAATTACTATACTATACCACTAATATATAATACATACATTAAATATGAATAATCGAAACCAATTGCCTTTTTTATAATTTTGATAAAATACATATATTTTCTGATTAAACATTATATTATTCTAGTAATTAGTGTAATGCTATTACAATTACAGTATAAACAAAAACTCAATGCACACGTAATTACAGTACTTTCATAAATAAAATATTATTAGTTGTTCAATACAAGCATTTACAATCATTTAAATTACATTTCAATAAAGCTTAAATTTGTCCGTTATTTACGTTTCACAATATTATTTTCAACTGAAAATCACAATAATATCGATGACAATATTTCCATTTTAATAACTTCATAAATAAATGTTATTTTATCGAATGGTGTGTATTTTGCGCTATATTTACTCTGTATTATTGTTTGCTGCATTTCCATATTTCAGAAACTCACGTCTAGAATAAAATTGCAAGCGGATGTTAGTTTTAAACGCTTTCTCTAGGGCAAACTACAAATAAACTAATGAGCCGATACAGTCATTATATTTGGTTTGTTTTGCCAAATCGAGTGTAGAAAGTAGAAACACACGACATGCTCTTCACAAAGAAAACGCGCAAATTAAAAAGTTCATCTTTTAATTTTTAAGACAAATAATATTCAATCAATAATAGTTTGTTTGTTTCAGGAACTTTCAGGAACTACTAATCCGATTTGAAAAATTCTTGTTGCATTACGTAGCCCATTTATTGAGGAAGGCTATAATTCCGGAAAAATGTACGGTTCCCGTGGGATAGATTTGTTTTTATCTAGGGACGAACCTGAAGTGAAGCGAAGGTGAGTCACTAGTATTTATTAATATAATATAATATTTTACACAATATTATATAAATACGAGGGTGAGTCGCTGTATAACATAAAGCCAAAGAGTTTTTTTTTGTAGATTGCACGCAGGCGTAGCCGCGGGTTCTGCTAGTATATATATATTTATAAAATACAAATATGCATTAATTGTCATAAATGAAGGTATATACACTGTAATAATTCAATCAATTGCTAATCAAAAATATTTTTATTTACAATCTAGAGCTTTTACGTTGAAAACGCTTTACCGTGTATCAACAATTAAAAGAAAAATAATGAAGCAAAGAGCGCTCCGAACGATATAATCGGTGATGAGATCTCGGGATGATTGCATTGTTTGTAAATGAGAGCGGCGAAAAAAATTATACAGACACAACCGTTTAACTTTTGTCGGCAGGATTTTCTTTCATATTGAATGCGCTTAGTGTTTAGTATTCCTATAATATATGGAATGTGTAAATTTTATAATATTAAATGAACAATTCTTGTATATATGTACATTGTACGTATATGTATATAAATTTATTTCGGAAACGTCTCTATCGTTTTCGATCAAATTTTGTATTTCGATAAAATTTTGCTTTTTAAGTATATATTACGCCGAGCGAAACTCGGTTACCCAGGTACTGTTGCTAATCTATGCATATAATAAAATTGTAACCAAGCCGAATCTGTACATTAAATATTTTTTGGAAAATCTTATTGAAATAGACATTATTATTTATTATCGATACAGAGACTCATCAGCATTGAACTGCAAAGACGTAATAGGTACAGATCTTACCTAATATTTTGCCTCTACCAGCATGGCACAGTCGTTAAGTTACCAAACATAACCCAGAGGATAAAACAAGTTAGATAGTCTCTCTAATACCACTACCTGACAAGTTACTTAGACAACTTTGAGAGTACTACATACTTATTTGTGTTTGTCGTATATAGTATGCAATGATAAAGGATAATAATCAGTAAATGTATTCCAACTAGTACGGAATAGTATTAAGGATGAATTTCTTGATAAAACATACAAATAACATTTATGATTATATATTTATGATACCAAACCTCAGTTAGAAAATTAAAAAAGGTTCACTGTAAATATTTAAAAATCATGAAAATCGGTTCACAACCGACTAAAAAAACTTGTGACATACAGAAAAATACAACTGACATGAATAGCTCCTTGTCGATGTTGGCCAGAAATTCATGAAGACGACGATAAAATAGTCATCATCATCATCATCATCATCAGCCTTTATCCGTCCACTGCTGGACATAGGCCTCTCCAAATGCACGCCACTTCGTTCTATCTTCGGCTTCTCGCGTCCAGCTCCTGCCAGCCGTCTTGCGTATATCGTCACGATAAAATACTATAATATTCATAATAGTTAATTACATATAGGTATTATTATTGTATATAAATGCCTAATTATTGTAGCCCCAAGGTTCGAGTCCCGAGTTGCCAAAAGAAATATGTATTAAGTTTTTCAGTCAAAAAACTTTCTGTAGCAGCATTAAACCTAAGACCAAATTGTTGAATATAAAAAAGTACTTTTACTAAGACAATGTCCGCCTTAAAGATAACTGTTACAATCAGCCAGCAATAATTTATGCCCAAAACCCAAACTTGTGTACACACTACGTTTTCCGTATACTATTAATCGTCTTTTATTTATCTTTTTACATGTGAATCTATTTGACATAGATTCTCACGATTGGCTGACATCATTCTGAGTGCAACTGATAAATACAAGGGCATATATTATTAGAAGTGACTTACTCATATTGGAGTTGATTGAATGTTCCTATTAGAGAATTCTTTCTCTTAGATGTGTAATAAAGAAAACATTGACTATCTGGTATAATAGATGTTTATTTTGTATCCGTTCATAAACGTGCATATACAAGAAGGTAACATAGCTTGCTATTACGCGTACTCCTCCAAGTTATATAATATCATGATGTATTTTCGATACAATACCCGTAAGCCCTGAGGTTATACACAGCTCGCATTTATAATGTTCAGAACTAGGTTACTTTGCCGTGGGAACCGACGTGTGCTGGCAAGTTTGCAGACCACCTACTAAACATTATGAGCTCGTCTATAACAAGCAAATACTACTTAGCCTGCCCAAAATACCCGAACCAAAATGGAAAAGCCTCACATAGGTACATTATGGTTAATGTATATTCATGTCTTAACTCAGTACGTTCAACGAAATACAAATTCAACGGCAATTTTTGATCTATCACTTGTCTGGGATTTAATTTCCACTCATCCACGCTTATATTTCACACATACCTAACGTGTCATAAAGAATTTTAATTCAAACATTTTTTTATTTTTTTTTAGGTATAGCAAAGCTTTATATTTTATCATACTCTAAATTAAAAAAAAAGAAAACATTTTTTATTCTTCTTAAAAATCTCAATAAATTATGATTCATCTTTTATTATACTCGCAATGTAACCTATTATATAAGCTTTTCATACTTAAATGTTATATCAGTTTTAAAAATAATAATTATTATATTCAATATTTTTTAATTATAATTTATAACAATATATGCATTTGTTATGTTTTTTTTTTTTTTTTGTAAGAAATAAATAAACTTTTTAAAATATTTTTTTTTTTCATTTTCCAACGTTTCTTTCTTATTTTATTTATAAAAAGTACAACTACTTGAAAAATATAGACAAATATAAAATAGGATTCACGAAAATGATGAAATTTCTGGCTATTGTAAGATAAAATTGTATAGCACTTGTAAGTATTTGAACAACAATGGAATACTAGAAAGGCTTATGACAATAAATATTTTTAGGACGTCGCACATCGTATCGTCTCTATATAATAAGTAAACAAATCATGAAATTACGAATTTTTGTTTAATTATTTTTTGAAAACATTATATTTGATTCTTACTTTTTCAATTATATCAAAGTAAATTAAAATATATAAGTTATGGATGACACTGGGTATTCTAAAAGAAGACAGAGCATTTACCCACATTTGCGCCCTTACACTTACAAACCGAGCATAGTTCATTTTATTACAGTTCAATGAGAGATAGATAGCCCTAGACCTAGATGTAGGGTCCACTAAAAGGGAAGATGAAAGTTGGAGAGCGAGAAATAACGCTGAAATTGAAGAACAAGTCCGAACCCAACATAATCGGCGAAAGCAAGGCAGCTCATCTTCACTAGCTCGGTCATGTTTAGAGAATGAGATAGCATAGGTTATCCGTATATGGACATCCGAAGTATCGCTGGGTTGACAAAGTTCGAAAAGACCTGACTTAACTTCGACGTGCGGATTTTGATTGGCAAAAGGCTGCACAGAATAGAAAAGAATGACGGAATCTAGTATCGGACGCCAAGATCCATTTTGGGTCTCTGAGCCAATGTAGGTAAGTATGTAATATTATAATATTTCTTAATCGTAAAATACATTAGTAGTAAATATGTGAACGCTACATGCATACCAAAGAAAAACGCATACATTTCAACAATTTAATCATCATAAGTATATATACTCATAGGATAAGTATATAATTTTGTATGTCACATTGCCCGTAACTCAGACACAGCTCATTCGTCCGAATATAACAAATGATCCGAATCGCAGTAACTAATAAGTTTCCTAGTTGATTGTTATTGCTGCCTAACGATTTATTATAATTGCTACCCACATCAAAGGACATCGTATTTGCCTTTATGAGAAACACTAGTGTATATAATATGCCTTAAATCAAACTTACAATTATTCTGAAATGCAGCATAATAATTCTTTAGATGAATAAAATTATGTATTTTTTTTAGTTTTGAATAGCAGTTGCAACCACAAGCTCAACTCCTTTCAAGATTTTCCATTATGAAGACCATATTTGTTTTTTTTTTACTTTTTTGCTTTTGCTATTATTTCTTATGAGATATACTTAGGAATCTATACTAATATTATAAAGAAGCAGAGTTTGTTTGTTTATTTGAACGCGCTAATTTTAGGAACCGCTAATCCGATTTGAAAACTTCTTTTTGCATAAGATAGCCCGTTTATTGAGGAAGGCTGTAGGCCTGTGTATCATCATGCTACTACCCAAGGGAGCGGAGCAATAATCATAAATGTCCACAAATCGGGCAGACTGTCGTATATTCGTATTATTTCTAATCCCATCAAAAACATAAATGTGAAAATGAGAGCCAAGTTCGATATTAAAAATATGCGTGGTTGTTGACATCGCCGACAAAAGAATTGAGATCTGAATGGGTGCCAAGTTCTGTAGATAATCCTGAAATTTATTCATAAGAGGGTGTTTGTCATTTAAAAATAGAACTTCTTAAATTTGAACAGTCGAATTAATTGCACAGAGTAGATAACTTAGGATAAATTGAAGTTCAAGATTTGACTTGGTTTTTACCAGTAAAACAAATTCTTAGAAGAAGGAAACACGTTGACCTCAGAATATAAAAACAGTAACATGCGTATAGCATAAAGAAGATATAACTGATGAGCCAAATATAAGATAACTTGTATGGAACTTACGACCTAACCTATGCTTATCTATTAATTTAAAAAAAATACCTTTCATCATGGAACCTATTCTTCTGCGAAAGAAAAAGTTTTTGCTATTACTATGATTGCTATTATATTTCAAAAGGCACTACGTGTTAAGCTATTGCCATTATGTTTTGGAAGGCGCAAGGTGTTAATAAATTTAATTGAAAAATATTTCAAATCGTAAAAATTCACTGTTTTCGGATTTTTTTTCCTTTGTATACACACAATTACCCACCTGGACACCAAATTTCAACTTTCTAGGTCATCTGGAAGTGGGTTAGATTTTACTACTATAATATGTCAGTCAGTCAGTCAGTGGTAAAAATGCCGATTTTTCAACGTTAATATCTCAATAAACGTTTGAGCTGTAGTTATAAAATTAAGGGCTCTAGTTTATTTAAGGAAATTTAATACATACACCTAATTTGATGTGTTTATATTATATTAAATAGATTTTGAATTATTAAGAGGCCAAACGTGCCTCCAAATGGTTCGTGTAAAATATACCTACGGTGCTGTGTCGCCAGTTCCTTGGGCTTGGACTTGGCTGGACACGTTACCGCGTGTCTTGATAACTTAAAGCCAAACAGGTTTTTTCTGTAGATTTACCTCGAGCGAAGCCGCGGGTTCTTCTAGTAGAATATATTCAGTAATATATAATTTGACGCACCAACCGAAACCTAATTATTACGATTTATAAGGTACCCTTAAAGAGTAGGATAAACTGTTGAACCGTAAAGATTTAGTAAGGGGTATTCGACTAGACTACGTTTCATCTTTAAGTTATTTTATTCAAACGTTCTATTGATGTATTTGTATTAATCATACAAACTTTAGTATCTATAATAATATAGTAACTTAAGTTGTATTACTTTGTATAGAATAATGTGCTAGACTATCATTCAAAAAGCTTTTTCCTTAAATTAGAGGTTTTTTTAGTAATTGACAGTATATGGAAGGTACACAATAAATATGAGCGAGCATCGCATATTAAAACCTGTGGTAGGCCGTTTTCGACAGTTGGTAACATCTTTTTTTATTTTATATTTTTAAAATAACAATATAGTATCTGGTAGTGAAGCGGGAGTAAAACGCCTTCCATGCAACACTGTTGTAAGCAATTTAGTTGCGAAATCATAAAGTGTATATAAAGTAAACTACATATGTTTATTAAATGTCATTTTAGAACTGAGCGGAGTAGGGATGGGTCACTAGTTATCTATACATTCGTATATTATCAGAGAAATCATTTTCACGAGATTTCCGTTATATACATATTTTTATAGAAACACATACCTTATATCATCAGTTTGATGATAAACCTATACAGTATAGGTACAGTTAAATAATACAAACCGTTATTACTAAGCAATTCAGCACATGGTATCCAACTGCAAATATTGACTGTGTGCAGAAGCACGCTTGTTTAGAGTATAAATAAGATATATTCTAGCGAATCATTTAATATTGAATCAAGCTTTTATATTAATTATTCGCAGTTTCGTGATTGTGTTGTGTTTATTGTATGTATTGATCTTGTTTGTGAAATCAAATACTATTTCTTCGTAATAAATAATATAGTGTTTATATTTCTGTATAAATATGGGAGGGTATAATTTCACATGATTGAGATAAGTAGCTATTTTTTCATATAAAGTATAAATGTTGAGTAACAATGAAGTACGCTAGCGTACCTAAGTGAAAAAGCACCGTAAGAGTGAACGAAGATGGATTTGTGAGAGCTCCATGACCACAGGATTGTATGTACATATTATATTGTATACAGTATTATATTGTGGAACACAGTATTGTAGCTTCTAAATAAGGAAAGATATTAAAATATGTAGTCACCGTAAAATAATTGCTTAATGAACGACTTTAAAAAAAAACAATTATATGTACTGCCAGATTGAATATTTAGCTTTATAATAAATAAGCAGAATCCACGGCTTCGCGTGCGCTAAAACTATAAAAAAAACTCTAAAATGGTTGGTTTCATACAAACTTTCATCTGCTATTTTACCCCCTTATGGGATGAATTTCGAAAACTGTTAAAACACCTATGTATTTAATTGTATCGAAGAGCATTAATACAAGTTTCAAGTAATTCTGATCATAAATATTTTTTGGATTGTATTATAACGTGTTTTACTGTAAGAATGAGATAATCTCACGCGGTAAAAAGTAGGCCATGTCACTTCTCAGCTCTGCAGCCCTCCAACAATCTCCACACAAAAAAGCACACCAATCCGTCACTCTGCTTTAACGTGAAAGGTGGGCAAACAATCAAGCGAATGAACGAACAAACAAACAAAGAAAAACACTTTAACAATTGTAATATTAGTAAGTATAGATATTAGTATAGATTACACATAGCGTAAACGGTAAATCAAAAAATATTTATCAAAGAATATTGCATATAATACTACCGTGATATGTTCAATTAAACACACAATAGAATGAAATAAAACTTCCCTAAATACCATATGCTTTACTTAGAACAACTACAAACTTGCATAAATCAACTTCAAAGGAAAATATTTGACGAAATCGCGCCCTACAATCGTTAATATATAAACGTGTGCTGACAAACTGTATTGTTTTTGTATAACGATGAAGTAAACCATCTTTAAGCATGAGTTATTAGACACGCGAATGTTCGAGATGATTAATGTGTTTTCACCGTCAGTTTATAGTGGCAATAAAGCGGACTTAGCTAAATTCGGAGAATTACTATACCAAATGGCATATGATATAAAGTAAATAGCTACGTAGGAACATAAATCGTGTCGTATTGTCACTTTCAGGCTTTCATCCATTAACATTTATTATCTTTCTTTAACATTAAACTTTCAAAACTTTTAATGGTAAAGTAACAAAAGAAACATAGTACTTATTAGGGTACTTGTAAAATTGTGACTTTCGTCTAGAGCTTTGGACTGTGCTTAGCACTTCTATTTTGTCGTATGTCGCAAGTACCATTACACGAAATGAATGTGATGGAATATAGGAAATACTGAAATTAGTCGGGTAACATAATAAGAAATCTATATTACGCAGTTTTTTTTAAATCTAGAGTACAAAAATACCAGTCCGATTGGGAAAAAAACATTGAGTAAGGTTATAGGTTATCTAATATGAAATGACCTTAAGGAAAGCGGGTAAATTACCCATAAATTAAAATAGTGAACACTAATAATACTAATTTATAAATATAATAATAAATATGACTAGTATTAAGCTCATAATATACCTAGGTATAAACATGACCCAAACAACCGTGAAAAATGTTTATTTCAATTTGCTACGCCCGCTACTCTCTTGAACAGAGAATCGATTCAGCTTAAATTTAATTAAATTTTCACGATCGAGGATTCAACCGAAAGTGATATAAGATTAGGCTTTTTAACTTAGAAAGAAAGGATTCCCGCGGGATAGTGGATAGAAGAAAAATGGCTTCAATTATTTCAACGGACCTTTCACTATTGGTAAGAAAATTAAAGTGAAAAAAAGCTATTTCTATTATAGTGCGCGATCAGATGTAATGATGAAACTAAATCCTTATTAATAATATGTATGTGTTCATAGATTCTTGTTTTCTTTCATCTAATAAATGAGCAATACATCAAGATTACTAAACGATACTTTTATTACAGTAAAACAAGTGGTCTTAATAAAATATATATTACTAGCGACTCATCCTCGCTGCGCTCGGGTTCGTCCCTAGATACGTTTTAACAGTTAGTATTCATTTCTCAGAGATGAGATGTTTTTCTGCAGTAAAAAGTATCCTATATATTGACCCGGATAACCAGCTATCATCATACCAAATTTCATCAAAATCTGTTCAGTGGTTTTCTCGTGATGCGTTCCCAGACAAAAATTCGAAAAACTATAGAATCGGCCTCTGTATCGATAATAATGACTATTTCAATAAGATTTTCCAAAAAATATTGAATGTACAGATTCGACTCAATTACAACTTTATTATATGTATAGATGTATAGACGAGTATTCTAGTTAACGTTATAAAAGTTAATTCAACTCTCCACTCTCTAGTGTTTATCGAGCCCAAGAATTTATTATATAATCTTATAAATTTGAAAGTATGTTCTTTGGTTTACCTTTCATTCTGTGAATGTGAAAAAGTGTAGAACTAATTATGTTACTTATCCCGTTGGAAACATATTAGATATTGCAAAAAATATTATTATAACAATTACGACGTCATCACAAATTCAATTCGGTATCCGTCATTCATGTAGTATCGATTGATTCAGTTACTGTAACTAAGAAATCATCAAAATCTAATCATGGATGCTAGATATCTAGGCCAAGTCTACTCTAAGTGTAAGTACCCACTTCATTGCGTATAGTAGGGTTTACTTAGGGCCGCTTATACACTTTCTTGTGTTATCAGTCCCTCTATGTATTCTAGAGGCATCGCAAAAGTATAAATATTGGTTGAATTTCTTTATTCTATACCGTTGCTTACTTTTTTAAGAAAAAATGTGGAAAAGCTTTTCAATACAATATAATAAGTACACATAAATTTTACATTTGAGTCTCGTGTCAGTTTGTAGATTAGTGGTTATTGTTATCTACATTAAGTATATAAGTATATTGTAATTGGTACTGTGTCATTTACTCTCCACTAACATCTCTTTTTATCTTCAAAGGCCAAAAATACCAGTAAGATTTGGACTTTATGTGCTAATCTCATTTCATAGATATTTCGGGGTTTCTTGACTGCGTAACAGAGCAAATACAAAATAAACATATCGAATAGCCAGACTAAGGAAAGCAAACAAAATATCAAATTTGCTTTCTATTGTTTTCCCAGCAATAAAACAGACGGGCGAAAGGCGTTAGTTACAAAGTGTTGTGGCCACAGACAAACGGCCAATTTCCTTTCGCACGATTTCTTCACCTTTTATCACCCAAAAAAAAATAGAGCTCTAGAAAAATAAATGCTGCGAATAATTCCCTGTTCAAACAAAACATCGGAACATTAGTTTCCTTATAATTTATACGCGACTTTGTTTCGATGCACACTGCGTAGAACATTATTTAACGTACCATAGAAAGAACAGATACGGCAAATTAACATAACGGTACACGTAAAATACATAATAAATGAATAATATATTATAAGACCAACTGATATACATATTAACAAAAAAATTAAAAATATTATACAGCTCATTAAGCTCCAGTGTATTGAGTTAAAATTTCAATGTTTACATTTATCCAAAATGTGCTGAATGGGCACTGAAAATTTTAAAGATATTTGAAATATTCAAGATTTTACTCCACAATATATAAACTCCACTTAAAATAAATTGATAAGGGTCATAAGTTATTTTAAATATATAAAGGCGAAGAATCCCTCATAAATTAATAAATTCTTAGAACTTATAGCCTGTAAATTAATCTGGAATCTGTAGGAATTTACGAAAGTCGACTTAAAAATGTTTGAAATTAAATAGTTTTTTTTTTTAATAATAATAGTTGTTTTATATCAAGATTAATAATTACGAATATTTGGATCATTTGAAGCTGGATCAGTGAGCTAAAAGCGACATGTAATATAGATTCGCTTAAAGTCGTTAGAAATAAGGACTACAGTATTATTTCTCACCAGAAAAACAAAAAACCTTGTCCTAAGCTTTACACAATAAATTACATATATACGAAAAATAAGCATCAATTTACAATAATTCGTATTTTATTAACGTCAACATAATTTGCTTCATAATATTTCATTTCGTGTACATTTTCATAATATTTCTCATATGACGTATCAAGTATTTTATAACAAAAGATATTCCAAATTAAACATATTTTCCGAGAATAATATTAAATTCTGTTCATAATGTTACATTAAGCCGATGTTATACAATGTATTGTCTATGGCTGTATCTGACTACTTGAGCAGGATACACACATTACTGCCCACGCATTATGCAAAGCATACAATCCAAGATCTTCTGTTTGTTCTTCGTAATTGTAGCAGTGAGTAAACCATATATCATTCATAATGACTACAGTCCCTTGGACACGTGTCGGCCTATGAAGCATGAAAAATTATACTGTAATTATAATATTAGCGATATTATGATTGAAGTATAATATGCGGTAAAATATTACCTACAAATTATTATATTATGACAAATAATGGCCTTCGAGGCTAAATGGCACTGTATCCGGAATGTTGCACCTGACGTGCCTCTGATTACAAGTTCGACAGTACGTTGCGTTCAAGTAATAGGTACATATAAAGATATGTTTCATGGTCGAATAAGAGCAAGTTTTTTTTATGATAGTAACTCAATTACTAAAATTTATTTAATTACAAGACAATTAATCTTGTCTTAATACTAAAATATATTTAACTACAAGACAATTAGACAAGTGAAAATATCTAGAAAACACAAAATATAAAAAACAAAAATTAAGTTTCTTTGGGGAGTTCCTCTCAGGATTTTTTTGCCGAACTGCTGCACTGGTGGAGCTTTTGACAAACAATAAGTATAACTTATAAATAAACCAATATTGAATAAAGAATCTTGATTTTGAACTTATAATAATCATTGTAAAGATCAGTCATTTTGTAGAATATTTAATTAGACCACGCTATAAATCATGACGTTAATTTAGCTAACAAAGAAAAATTGCGTAAGTTAGGAACGTTTAACAAAGTGAGCCATCGCGTGGCGTTTACTCAACACAAATTAGTGGTCGTTAAACTATCGATATTTTACGAGCCAGTCCCTTTGTACATCTGCGATCAGAAGTTCCGCAGTCATGACAACGAGAACAGAATGTAAAGACTAAATAAGCACTTTTAATAGCTTCGCTGTGAACGGTACTATTGGTTTCCGTTCTATTTTAGTTCCTTATTTGAATTTCGAAATTTAAACTGTATTGTCTTTAATTGTTTCATTATTGTCGCTATACAAAAATTATATCTGTATAATATTGCAACCTAGATTACAATTTGTTTTCAATTATAATATGTAATTTAACTACAACTTGTACAAAATTAGCCACTAAAAATTACTCAACAATTTTAAAAACTAATTATGAATGGCTACGAGGATATATTATACTAGCCGTCTCGCCCGCTTTTTCGGAGACCTTAATGTAAATTTAGGTATTTCACTTATAAATTATAAATTTGGGTTAAAAACATGAATTAAAAAAGGGTAACGTATTTTGTTTTTATTGGTGGGATAAATATTTATGAAAGTAAGTAAAAAAAATTGTGAAGAGTGTATGGAATTCAAAAAATAAATAGCCTAAAACCATCTACAGATGATCCCACGTCGATTAGTGAAGGTCCCATACCATAGGGATATCCCATACCCATACATTCGCCCTGAGTACTGATCTGATTGTTACAGCTGCATCATAATTATTAACAAAAGACAGCTTAGTATACGTATGAAATACTCGTTAAAACGTTATAATCGTTAAATCATTATATTTTTTTTCGTACTTATCATTTAGTAATTCTAGTTAGCGTGACCTTTTGAAGATTCTAAAAGTGGCAAAAAATATAGATAATGTTGACGTTTGTTTGGCATTTTAATGTGCCATTTACTGAGGCTGCCGTAATGTCACTCTTTTGTTTCAGCTCTAAATTGATGTTCATCAAATGACAATTTATTGTTTTAGCTTCCCTTTCAATTTCGCGGGCCATAGGGAATATTACATTCTTTTATGCAATTTGTACGTACCGTGATGTTTAGATTTGAATAATAATAAAATGTTCATAAATAATAAGCTTATTTATCATAAAATCAAAAAGGCACTTTTTTATATCTATACTAATATTATAAAGCAGAAGAGTTTGTTTGTTTATTTATTTGTTTGGTTGAACGCGCTAATCTCAGGAACTACTGGTTAGAATTGAAAAATTCTTTTTGTGTTTGATAGTCCATTTATCGAGGAAGGCTTTAGGCTGTAGACCATCTCGGAAAAATGTACGGTTCCCGTGGGATAGATTTGTTTTTGTCTACGGACGAACCCGAAGCGAAGCGAGGGTGAGTCGCTAGTTAGTTAATATAATTGTCTTAAAATATTCTAAACAAACATGTTCCTACTTCAGTAAAAACATTGTATATCTTTTATAAGTCTCAATTTTTGTTTTTCTATTATAAGAAATAATAACAAGCCAGTTTCTAGAGAAATTTGCTTTTCCAGAAAATGTATAGCAGAAAAGAATATTATTTACATAAATTCTATGCAAACACTGACAATAACATGAGAGCTTACAATTTATAAGTAAATATTCTAGCTCTACTTAAATTCACTTGTCAGTATACTACCGTACATGGAAGAGGAGGTGACGCCCACTTACAGAGCATGCTGTCGAATCCGGTCATTATAACCCGTGGTAAATTATTACTACTGACAATGTGTCATGCACTACTTGGATTTATAAGTAGAATATTGCATATTTTCCTATTATAAAAAATATATCCTACACTATTACAAATAGGTACTTTTTTTGTGTATTCTAAAACTGTTTTCTATTTTAGAAAGTATAGGTACACTATAATATACTTTGGTAACTTAGATTATATTCATTGGTGTACCTCGCAATAAGAGTTTCTAGTAGAGTAAATCTATACATATAAAGAAAATATAACTGATCGCTGTCTGTACATGGAACATATTTGAAAAAAACTATTATTGGAGGTATTTATCAACACAATAGAACCCAAAACAATGCTTTTTAGAATTTTCGCCTGTTTGTCTGTGAGTTTGTTCGTGCTAATCTCAGAAAGGGCTTAACCGATTTGGATGCGGTTTTGGGTGTGTTTTGTGTATTGTGGTAAGCTTCACTTAACATTATTATTTTATTAGTATTTGTTTTATTTCAATCGGTTCATAAATAAAAAAGTTATGTCAATTTAAAGAATCACCTAGGGACGTATCCAAGCGGAGCGAGGGTTAGTCGCTAGTACAAAATAAAACGAAGAAAAAAGAAGATCATGCACTTAATTTACTCATCGTCGCTTAACGAGATTAAAATTACATTGAGAATTAAGGACTGCCCACTGAGAAAGGATTTTCAAATATTCCATTTCTTAAGAGTGAAACAGTTAAAATTTATTTGCTCATTATCAAAAAAATCCATTTACTGTATTTTTTTGTTGTACAATAATAGACCGGAAATAAACCAGGTCTTCAAAATATTGAATTTATAATACACTCTAATCTATATATACATAAAATGCTTTGTCCTGACTGACTGATCGATCAACGCACAGCCTAAACCGCTGGTCGTAGAAACGTGAAATTTAGAGGACATATTCCTTATACAATGTAGGCATCCGCTAAGAAAGGATTTTTCTAAATTCATCCCCTAAGGGGGTAAAATAAGGGATAAAAGATTGTATGAAACTCTGTTATTCTTAACGCGAAATACACGGTAAGTGGTATTTAGCTTTAAGATGAAAAATAAGAAATATGTGTATTAGATTTTTTTCGAAATTCATCCCTTAAAAGGGTAAAAGGGGATGATAAAGTTTATATGGGCAAACAATTATTTATGATCAGAATTACTTGAAACTTGGTATTAATGCTCTCCAATATAATTAAATAAATATGTATTTTAGCATTTTTTGAAATTCATCCCATAAGGCTGTCAAATAGGGGATGAAAGTTTGTATGAAACTCTGTAATTGATGCACGGAAAATAGTATTTACCTTTAAAATGAAGACTAAATTAATACAGATATAATTTTTTTTCGAAATTTATCCCTTAAAAGGGTAAAAGGGGGTTGTTCTGTTTATATGAGGAAAAATTTGTTTATGATCAGAATTACTTGAAACTTGGTATTAATGCTCTTCAATACACTTAAATAAACATGTATTGTAGATTTTTTTTTAATTCAGCACCTAAGTGGGTAAAACTGGGCGGTGAAGTTTGAGTTGTTGAATATATTTAAATAGAGTAACATGGCTCAAGTTCTCTGTAAGTGCACACTAACTGTGTGAGATATAAAGCAGAGAACGGAAATTATTCCAAATCCAAAAGAAAATTATGTATAACTTTTCGGCTGGCCACAGCAGCGACAACTATAACAGACCTAGAGCGCGAGAGAGAGAACCTAACCTATATTTGTGTTTGGTTTTTTTAGTGTAGACTAACTTAAGTGAATCTAGACATAATATTAAAAATTCGATATAACAACATATAAATTTAATGGAAATTAAAACTGAGCAAATTTTTCAGTCCACGCGAGCGTAGCCGCTGGAAAAAAGCTACAGCAAAATAAGAATGGCAATTTATATGTGTAACATAAAAAAGAAGGAGAAGGAGGGAGACTAAGATTCAGGTGTACATAGCATTGGTTCTTTAAAAATAACGTAGATGTTAGCCTGTTAGTATGTTAGGTAAAAAAACCCATATTAGCCATGTTACATGATTCTAAAGTCGTAAACATTGTACGCGATTGTATCATTGTACTCTCTTCCTCTAACTTTGGAAAGATGGAGTAGAAAAATGTACAAAAAATACGTATAGTGCAGCTTGCTAAATACCTAAAGTGTATAATTACAGAATATATGCTTAATATCCTTTAAGATACTGGATATTTTGAGTTACGATGGCTAAAATTAAATTTGTTTCCATATATACTTTAACAAAAAATAAAACTTACACAAACTTATTTTTACAAGTAATAAAGTATGTATTGCGAAAAAGTTTATTTTTTTCGTAGTTTGATCGCGGGCGAAGCCGCGGGTTCTGCTAGTCTAAAAATAAATTAATATAATCTTTACTAAATATCCAGATGAAAAGCATCTCCAAAAAAAGAACAGAAAATAACAACTCCCAACTTTTATCAAAGTAATAAAATGTTTATTAAATAGCAATTGTGTGATGGAAAAATCTCAATTACGATTTAACGTATAATACAGTATTTCGTGGCAGTTAAAAATTGAGTGGCATCAATATTGCAGGTCAACATTTCGTACAATATCGAGATTTCCAATATTTATGAATGAATTACGCGATGTAGGTCAGTTTGGTCGTATCCATTTCATTGCGGTCCGCATCGCTGACGGAGGTATGAATTTTGTAATATGAAAACAACACGTGCTACCAATTTTATTATGAAACCTTTTAGAGGTATGATATAAACATATATCATGAACTTTACAAGGATATTCAACGAGGAAAGGTATAATTTGAAAATATTTCAAAAGCTACGTTAATAAATGTAATCATTTATTTTATTATAATACGAGTATATAGAACAAAAGAATTAAATGCTTAAATCAAAGTCCAACATACTTACGTAAATCCGGCCAGCGTCATAATAAAATTTAATTAAATGCTAATAAAATCGAGTAAGATTGCTTGATAAGCAGAGTATCGTTTATAAAGTGTGAGACTGACTAAATTATTATTTGTATACGTTTTTATAAATTAGAAGTCCACCAAAATAATTATAATTCCAAGTTTTATTATTTTATCAAAAAGTTATACCCTGCGTTAACCACTATGTTATCATGATTTAACATATTTGTACTAGTGTATGTATTATGTACTGTATACAGGGTGGATTTTTGAGACGGGACAGTAAGGGCAGGTACCTTAAATACTATAGTTACAGGAAAACGCTCCTAGGAGACCATCCATAACTTTTTGAGATATTCTGAACTGCATTCACAGATTTTGGAAAAAATGTACAGTCAGCGAGAAAAATGCTAAAATACGAAAAAAAAATTTTTTCATGTCAATCGATCCTATTTCATGTAGGGATCAAAAGACTCTATGGGACCATTTAATGTTTGAGTACTAGAAATGACAGAAATCGCCAAAATCTTTTCCCATACATTTTGTATGGAAAAACGTTTAATCAACTCGAAATATTCTTTGTTGTCAAACGGTCCTATTTTTTAATGTAATCAAAAGACTCTTAATACAAACGTAAATAGGTAACATTTAGGTAATCTACAAAATAAATTGCTTAAAATGGATATCGTGTTTCAAAAAAACACGTTTAGTTGATATCATTTTATTTTATTTTTATTTGTCAATGCAATTATGATTTTCTCAAAGAGTCTTCTGATCACATTAAAAAATAGGACCGTTTGGCAACAAAGAATATTTCGAGTTGATTAAACGTTTTTCCATACAAAATGTATGGAGAAGGATTTTGGCGATTTCTGTCATTTCTAGTACTCAAACCTTAAATGGTCCCATAGAGTCTTTTGATCCTTACATGAAATAGGATCGATTGACATGAAAAAAATTTTTTTCGAATTTTAGCATTTTTCTCGCTGACTGTACATTTTTTCCAAAATCTGTGAATGCAGTTCAGAATATCTCAAAAAGTTATGGATGGTCTCCTAGGAGCGTTTTCCTGTAACTATAGTATTTAAGGTACCTGCCCTTACTGTCCCGTCTCAAAAATCCACCCTGTATATTATACATGTACTTCTATTATACACACGTTCTCTAATAATACTAGAATAATAAAAGTGATTTTTTATACTTAAATATTTAGTTACATATTTTTCATAGTGCCAAATATGCCGTGTAAACTTGTATAACAACGTACAAAATTGTTTTAGGGAAATAAACTATTCATGTTACTTATAGATTCGATAGATACTAAAAATCGACCAAGTGCGTGTCTGACTGACCCACCGATGGTTTCGTATTTGCAAACATTGGAGGGGAGCTTCAAGCCCTGACCAGACATCTTATACTTAGCTTTATAGGTAAAGTCATGTAGGTATTTTTGGTATTATAAGTAAATATTTCCACGTGTACAACATTCGTAATAAAAGTATCAAAAGTAAGTATCTCTATCATTGTTTTAAAATCAAATGAACATAATATCCTGATAGGCGCAAATTTTATGTTCATGTTAAAATCTTGTATAATTCTATTATTTCATCGCTCAGTACAGTATAGATTTTTATAATCTGACTAAAACATTATATGTCATCTATGCATATAAAAAATCCACAGATCTCGTGTCTGTCACGACCTTCAGTTACATTGAAAATGAATCTGCCAAATGAATTGAATTAAATCATTTTCAACATATTAATTACTAGGAGAACCTGAAGAATTAAAATTTCATTAAGAGCTTCTTTGTATACCACATTGCTGGATGTTCCGTTTGGTTCTGGGTTCTGTTAAAATGTCCATGTGAGAAGCAAATCTCTAAAGTCCTTACCTGCTACTTTTAACAACTGGCCCTGACATTTATTAATACTCATTGCAATACAAATTTTAAGGAGGAATTATGATAGATTAAATTCAAAGCAATAGTCAGAGGTTATCAGTGGTATTATTCGAGATATGAATACTGATTCCCCTCGAGTATATCCAGCACACAGTGGCCACAATACTTTTTTTATAGATTACTAGCAGTCTTATCCGATTACACAACTTTGGTGGCTTATTCATAACAGGTGTGCCAACGTTCAGAAGGATAGAACACTGTTGAGGAATTCTACAGGATAGTAAATTGCTTCATCCATTTGCATCATTGAAACGACAGACCTATATTCTATTTCTGACCCTTTAAAGGACTTAAGTTATTGAAATCAAAATCACTTTTGTTATTAAAATCAGTAGCATTGTTGTTTTTGAGGGTCAGTGTAGCACGTTCACAAAGCTAAATTCATTAATACCAAGTTTCAGATAACTCTGATCAATAAACATTTTCCCATATAAACCTTACCATCCCCTTTTACTCTTTTAAGGGATGAATTCGAAAAAAAATCTAATATACATATTACATATGTATTTTAATTATTTATTTTAAAGCTAAATACCACTTTTCGTGCATTTTAAGACTTTAATACGAATAAATTACAAATTTTCATCCCCTTTTTTACCCCCATACGGGATGATTTATAAAAAAGATGAAACACGTGTTTCTTTAATTGAATTGAAGATCATTAATACTAAGTTTCAAGTAATTCTAATTTTAAATATTTTTTTTTACAGATAAACTTTGGTATCCCCTTTTACCCCTTTAAGGGATGAATTTTGAAAAATCCTTTCTTATCCGATACCTACGTCATATAAGGAATAAGTTCTTTAAAAATACACGTCTCTACGACTAGTGGTTTAGGCTGTGTGTTGATCTATCAGTCAGTCAGGACAAAGCCTTTTATATATATACTAGCGACTCACCCTCGCTTCGCTCGGGTTCGTCCTTAGTTATGTTTTAACGTCTACTATAGATTTCTCAGAGATGAAATATTTTCCCGCAGTAAAAAGTATCCTTAAGTTGACTCGGATAACTAGCTATCATCATACCAAATTTCATCTAAATCTGTCAAGTGCTTTTCTCGTGATGCGTTCCCAGACAGACAGATAGACAAAAATTCTAAAAACTATAGATTCGGCCTCTGTGGTGACAATAATGACTATTTCAATAAGATTTTCCAAAAATATTTAATGTACAGATTCGACGCAGTTAGAATTTTATTATATGTATAGATACATTTTAACGGTTAGCATAGATTTCTCAAAGATGAGATATTTTCCCGCAGTAAAAATTATTCTATATGTTGACTCGGATAACCAGCTAATATCATACCAAATTTCATAAAAATCTGCCCAGCGGTTTTCTCGTGAGGCGTTCGAAGACAAACAGACAGACAGACAAAACTTCTAAAAACTATAGATTCGGCCTCAGTATCGATAATGATGACTATTTCATGAAGATTTTCCAAAACATATTTAATGTATAGATTTGACTCTGAATTTTTGTATATGTATAGATATAGACTAGCGACTCACCCTCGCCTCGCGCGGGTTCCCTAGGTGTATTTTAACGGTTAGTATTGAATAGATAGTCGATCGCTTGCTTTGTGTAAAACAAAAACAAATTTATCCCATGGGAATCGTACGTGTTTTCGGGTTAAAAAATAATCAATTTTCTATACCAGACTATAATCTATCCCTGTGCTTTTCATCCAGATCCGTTCAGCCGTTCTGGTATGATTGAGTAACAAACATCCATCCAAACTTTCGCATTTATAACATTTCAATTAATTATAATATTTTATAAATGCTATTAAATTATATTATATATGACCCGAGTAATAAGTTACCACTACTCAAAATTTAGTTAAAATCGGTTCCGTAATTTTTGTGTGAAACACGCACACCCAAACAGACAAACAGACATACAGACAAAAATTTTAATAACTATTGTTTTGGGGTATATATTCTGTACACAATAAGTTACAGTCATTGTTTTAAAAAAATATTTCATGTATAGATTTCGCTGAGTTACTGTTTTATTATGTGTATAGATATTAGTTAGTTATTAGTTAAAATACATATTTATTTATGCATAAAGAATCACTTCGTTCAAACACATAATCATGTTCTAAAATATTTATTCACCATCTATATTGCGCTCACGCGCTCTTCGGGCGTAAACTCTGCGTCACAAAGGTACAACTTTTGAATAACCCAGCCATGATACGCACCTCCAATGATTTTTTAAATATAGCCCAAAATCGTATCTCTAGGGGTTTTTTTCGTTTTTTCGATATCTCATTTCGTTTTTGAGGTATGAATTATTTTCTGAGCGAAACCGGGCGAAAAACCACCGCATTTGTCACACTATTTTGATTTAAAAAAAAAGTAATTGAGTTTATTCAAAAATTTTTTTTTGCATTTTGTAGCCCTCGTTAAGATGCGTCTTTTGACATCCCAATCAGACACGTAGTCCCAAAAGCCACGACACCAGGGCGATGTCGCACTTTCGCTGAAAATCGGGCCTATACAGAAGCGACAAAAAAAACATTTTCAATGTTAAAACTGTAGAGGTCGAATGTGTGTCCATAGAAAAAAAAATGCTAAAAACCGAGTCAGGGGGATGTAATTTTTGATTCTCTGTCTATTTGTCTGTTTGTACGGGCTAATCTCCGAAACTATTGAACCGATTTAAATGACATTTTGTATGTTGGTAAGTACCTCATATCCCATATAACTTATACAGTTTAGTACACAAAAAGTATTGATTGGATTTGAATGAAACTTTACAATAATATAGTTTATACAGCACAATAACAAATAGACTACTTTTTATCCCGGAAAAATGTACGGTTCCCGTGGGATAGATATGTTTTTGTTTGTCTACAGGCGAACCCGAGCGAAGCATGTGTGAGCCGCTAGTTTTATATGAAAAGTTTTACATTTCTTTTTAGTAGCCTCAAAGACGAATAATTTTTACGTATCAACGTATAGACAGACGAAAAAGCGAACATGACAAAATTATAACTGTCTTTGCTATAGGACACGGAATTCTAATAAAACGAAAAATTACATTCTATCTAAATTGCCCTTTATTCATATTTGAATCCGTATATGTATTTTTCGAAACAAAAATCGAACTACATCCAATTCTAATTCATATTTGATAGAGTATAAATATTTTTATTCATTTGATTCGTTAGTAAAAACTATTCAGGCTTGTTGGAAATATTAAGCTTTGAATTCCGCACAGACGAGCAAATTGGCTACACTTTGAAATATGCTTTTTACACACAAATCTTATACAGATAAAATATAGATATTACTCTGCACATTTTATTTTAACAGGCTTTTGAATAGTACGTTTAGTAGCTTAGATTAATAGTTGCACACCCCTGATGCAAAACGAGAGAGTGTTATAAATTTAACGTGTGTATCTGTTTGTCTGTGGCATCGTAGCGACCAAACGGATAAACCGATAATATTTAAGTTTCTTTCTGTTTGAAAGGTAATTTGATCGAGAGTGTTTTAGCTGTAAATCATGAATATATAAATCCACCCAGTTTTATAGACGATAAAAGGATATGGGCAACTTCCACAAATCTAATTCATTTGAAACTTGGTATCCCGCTCCTTTAATGACATTGCAACGATATGGTAACCTTGGCCTGATGGTGCAGCGTCACCTGGAATCTGCAAGATACTCAACTCTTTACCAAAATATTGCAGAGATATCGACTATCGTGTTTAGAGCTCATGGAAATGGCCCCAATGAATAGGTTATTGTATTCGGTGTATTTCAATTTTTTTATTTTTATTTCTTGATTTAAACTTTACTTTTAATTAGTAGGTTAACTTTCAAAAATGAAATATGATGTATCTTTAACATTACGAGAGCGTGTAATACAATATATTATACTCGTATATAGTCGTAAATGCTACGAGTTTTAAAACTTTTAATAAAAATTCTTAAATTATCTTTCCTCTTGCTACGTCTCAATTAGTACAAGAATAGTTTAATTAGTACGTGTATCGATCGTGTACTGAACCTGGATAATTAGAAATGCGCCTGCGCAGATTTAAATATAGCTGCGTCTAAAGTTTGTTCTCATTATAACCAATACCCATACTTCCTATTTATCTTACATAGAAGATTTTACTAATAATCTTACTACGATATAAATGCGAAAATTTAGATGGATAGATGTTTGTTACTCAGTCACGCCAAAACGGCTGAACGGATATGGATGAAATTTGGCCCAGAGATAGGTTATAGTTTGAAATAGAACATAAAAAGTGTACGGTTCCCATGGGATAGATTTGTTATTCTTTTTCCCTAGGGACGAACCCGAGCGAAGCGAGGGTGAGCCGCTAGTATTATATGTTGTCTACTTTGTCCATTATTGACTACTACATGTAAAAGTATATTTAATAGCATTAATTCTTTGTTTTTTTTTTAGGGTTCCGTACCTCAAAAGGAAAAAACCAACCCTCATAGGATCATTTCGTTGTTCCGTGTTCGTCTATCTGTCTGTCTATCGAGACCTTTTTCTCAAGAACGCGTGGAAGTTTCAAGTTGAAATAAATATCAAATACTCAGGTTTTCAAAAATTCTGCTGCAAAAAAACCTAATATCTAAGTCAATGCAATCAAAAGATACGACCGCTTATGCCGCATATTTTGACACTCGCTAGGGAATCAAAACCTATAGAGTACTTCCCGTTAACCTAGAATCATGAAATTCGCATTATGTGCATTATTTTTATATAATGCACATTATTTTTATATAATGCACACTATTATTATTAAGAAAGTAACTTTCCAAATTCCATGTAGAGTTTTAATTTTATTGTTATTTAAATGCATGATAAAAAAATGTAAACGTATCAATGAAATAAAGTAATAGGGCTGTAGTGTATATTGGAAACATACATAGTGCATCGACCGTTCGTATCGCCCGGTATTTTGGGTAGGTAGCTACTAAGCTCATTGGTCCAACTTAGGCCAACACCGCCAATATCTATCAGTATCTATCATTATTTATTTACTTATTAATGTTGAAAATACTTATTTTATTCATTTATACTGGATGCTTGTAAGAAAAACGTTGTCATTTAATATTAAAACAATTTCAAATCTAGACTTTAATTATGAAATATACCTAATTAATATTCTTAAATTATCTCAATAAGAGACATCAATGTCTTAACGATATCAGACACATTTATTTTATTCATTTACTAGTGACTTTCCCCCGCTTCGCTAGGGTGCGTCCCTTAGGAGATAGACACATCCCCCCTACGTGCGTTTACCTTCTCGTGGTGGAGAGGGCTCATTAACGTCCGGCAGCTCAGCCGGACACGAATCCAAGAAACACACTGGGAGGTGACCCACTTCGGTGGGCGGTGTACCATGCGGGTTGCTCTTAGTACTTCCCTGATAGCAGAGTGGACCGTTAGAGCAACCTCATGATTGTTGTGGTCTGCTTCGGTAGACTGTTGGTCGTCGGGGTGTCGTGAGAAGGTTTTGTTGGGTTTTAGTGGACTGGTAGTACAGGCTTTTCTAGCCAGTGAGTCCCACATAACCACCTGTAAGTATGTCTAGAGGTGGATGCCAGCATTAATAAAAAGGAGATAGACACATGCTATCACAGACTTTTCTGTAGATCTTTTTAAGACCTACAATATTGTAATACATTGTTTTAATGTATCTCTAAAGGTTTAGGCAGTGTTAGAAATGTAAACATACGAAAATAGTTTTTTTGACAAAACACTGTCTAGGCTCAGTTATTTTGTACAAAATATTTACAAATTACATGCAGAAACCTCTCTCCCTTATTGCTCTTTCTATCAATGAAAATCGCATCAAAATCCATTGCGTTGTTTAGAACAAGTAAGCGGAGAAACAGACAGACGCAGACAGCGACTTTGTTTTGTACTGTGTATAGTTGGCATTACATAATTCATTGAATGACTATACTAAGGTACATAAAAAAATAAAAGTTTATAATATAGTAGGTATCTAGATACATCAGTATTTAGTTCATATAGTAATTCATTTTGCCAAAAAGCTACCCTAATTTCCTAATTACTGTTTAGCACGAAATGTAAAAATTATATTCAACAAACGCTCCCATTCTTTTAAATTTGTTACTAATGTTTTCCAAGTGGCCTTAAGTCAGAGTTAAAATCATTTATACATCATTAGGACTAACCAAGGCCATAACAGCTTTTAAAACATCTAAAATATAATTTAATTTATCATATTAAGAAAATGTATAAAAATAAGTAATATAATATTTTAAGTCCATATAATGTATGTTTGTTTGCGACCGCATTTCTTGAGAGCTTCTACACAAAATAGAATAGCGCACTCTCGACGCTTGTTATACTAGTTACTGTTGACTTTATAATTTGGCTTTCCAGAGCGAAGTGAAATATTTAGATACTGTCATACTATTATAAAAAGTTAAAACAACTATGAAGCGCTATATGCATTTAAGAACACATGCAAATTACTTTGTTAAAAACAGAAAAATACTATTCTGAGGTTCCGAAGCAAAAAGGAAACAGAACTATTATATTTTCATCATGTCGTTTTGTCCGTCTGTGTGCCATTTTACTCGGAGACTATTCATATTATATAGCTCTAATTTGGAACACGTCTTGTGCGAACTATTAGAAAATGGTAAAGTTAAATTAAGCATAATAACCAGACAATTAACATGATACTGACTCGAGCATTGCATTTTGTCTTATAATTTAACTTTTTTATTTATTAGGTTAAAGGTAAAATAATTGAGCATTAAACTTTCAATTCTATTAGATTTTTTTATTTAGTGGCTTCTAAAAGTACCGATTAATTTTTGAACTACATTCAAATCAATGACAATTAAAATAATTTGAATTGATATTATTTTACAAAAATATTACAAAAAAAGCCAATTTTTTTGTCACTTTATAACCAAAAATAATTCATATCTCAATTGCTACTTACTATATTATATTGGGAATCCTTTTTTGAGCCGACCTGATTTTTTAAGCACTTTTCATGCTATACTATAAAGTTAGAGGAACGAGGTCACAGTGTTCACTACTTTAAATATGTTTAACTTAGTAGCGAGTTACTCATATAAAAAATTGAGTGGAAGCATCTATCATATTTATAAGGACCTTCATACATTCTCCACAATACTTAAGTAAATAAGTAAGTAAGTACTACTACTCCTGACCGATTTCGGCCACGGCGGCCAATCTCATTGAGACTGCGCAGTAGATATTATAGTGCACAAGTATACGCGCAGACACAAGTGCACTCTCTATTCCTGTTACTCTCATACTCCGGTGGGACGACTACTCGACACGACCGGTGAGAGTTAAGGTGCAGGACCGACGGCTTTATGTGCTCTCCGAGGCACGGGGATGATACACCGCCAACTTCCCAACTCCGGACTGTTACTGAGGCTTACTAAACATAAAGACTTAATAACTAAACTTGGCCCGACCCGGCACTCGAACCCAGGACCTCCGAATGTGCAGCCGTACATACTAGACACTGCACCATCAAGACAGTTACAATATTGTAGGTAATATAAATATTCAATTAAGCGGAACTCGAATCTGTGACCTCCATGGTATACACACTAGAAAAAATAAAGACTCTGATTTGATCTACATTCGACACACATCAAATGACCATCAAAATTGATATTTCGGCAATGAAATAAGCAACCTTCCGTCTAAAGATACCGGTATAATAAATAAATGTATTTGTGAAAAAATTAAATAAACGAGTCAATTTGCTTAAACTTCCTTATACTATTATTTACTATAATGAAGGCGTTTATCACTAGATAAATGTGTAATTACAAAATGAGAGAACATGATATGGCTATCAAAAGAATTCTCAGTCCTCAGTTCTCACGCGTCTCAAGCCAATGCACGCTCAGTGACGCGTGTACGAATTTCGACTGCAAATTGATTAGTATTGTCAATGTAAGGATGTAATAATTTAACTTTCTTTATTACATAGTGTAGCTACTTTGTTTGATTTCCAATTGAGGAGCTTAGACAAGTCGACATTTTATATTCTTTTTAACAATCGTTAGGTACTTATTGCTAACAAAAATCTAAAAAATGTATAGAGCAATCAAATCATAATATTATATTTTAAATAAAACAATGTTTTCGGATTTTTTGGCAGATTTATTTTGATTTTTGTTTCCCGATGTTTCATATGCTTTACAGCAATCATGGTTACGCGAAAATCTCTCCCTTCTTTCTTTAAAATGTCAAAGAATTAAAGAGTTTTTTTTTAAATGTCAAATATTCGCGTTAATCTAAGAAAGTATTATATCATACTTTATTCAAATAGACTTTTAGAAGAACCTCGAAAAGCTCAACAGTTAATATTTTAAAACAATAACGTTTACAATATAGCAATACAATTATTATCTGCTTATTCTAAGGGAGACTCAAACTAGAGCGTTAAGTTACGTTGTCATAACATAGCATATTGTTATTCTTATATTTATTTTGCTCCTTTAATCTCTTATTTAGTTTAGTAATATTGTATTTTTCGTTTTAACAACAACTTTTACAGTACATCTATAGTAATTTTATAAAGCTGAAGAGTTTGTGTGTTTGTTTGTTTGATTGGTTGAACGGGCTAATCTCAGGAACTACTAATCCAATTTGAAAAATTCTTTTTGCATTAGATAGCCCGTTAACTGAGGAAGGCTATAGGCTATATATTATCCCGGAAAAATGTACGGTTTCCGTGGGATAGATTTGTTTTTGTCTAGGGACGAACCCGAAACGAAGCGAGGGTGAGTCGCTAGTCTATATATATTTCTACACTAAAGATTGTTTTTATTAGTATGTATAATTTTTTTACTAATATTGCTATTTATTTTTTTATCAATACGTATAAGATAGATTAAAATAGTTTCAATGAAAATTACTTCACAGAATATATTATAAAGTAGTTTTTTAGACGCGGAATGTTTTCAGATAATATTTTATAAAAATAGTATGAAACAAGAACGTATATATGTATTTTATTTTAGTGTTAACCTAACAAAACATATATAAGTAAAAACAACACAGTATTTAGCTGTACAGAACCCTCGTGGGAGTCGAACTCGTACCTACTTGCAAGATTTTTATAATTAAAGATGTACAAACTTTAGCATTATTTACTAAAAGATAGCAAATATTTTGCAAACCTTTTCCTTTGAAAGTTGTTTGTTCCAACAAAATATGACTAATATGTAAAGCCAAATAATTTGTTTTTGCCGGGGGTGATTACAGTTATTCTGTATATTGATTTCACTAAAATATTTATTCTATCTAAAGTATTCTAACCAGTTTTTGTATTTTTTCTCAGAAATACAATATTTTCCAGCAGTAGAAAGTATCCTATGTGTTGACCCGGATAATCAGCTATCACGAAACCCAACGACATTCGTCAATACGTCGATTTCCCGTGATGTGGTCACATATAGACAGACAAAAATTCCAACAAAAACTATATTATATAACTACATATATTATACTATTCAGTTTCTGTATCAATAATAAGATTTCCATAAGCTTTTCCAAAACAATATTTAATGTACCTACACTTTCGAGTCAGAACTTTGTTCTATGTATCCTTAACGTATCAATAAAAAAAATATAATAACAATTGAAAATTGATGAATATATATATATATATATATATATATATATATATAACAGAATTATGTATCTCTTCCTTTCTAAAGTAAGTCAAAAAGGGAAGTGGCATGAAGTTATAAATTTAAAAACCGTTTAGTAAAAATTGCGGTTTTCCTCAAGTATCTTATTATACAACGAAACTTTTCAATTTAATTTACGATTTGCTTATCTTTAATTATACTTTGAAAATCTGATCTGAGGAAATCATAATAAATAAAGAAAAAATATAACCTTAGCAATAATTGCGACTCGTAAAACATTTAGAATACTTTCTTTGAACTTTAAAGCTTAATTAGAGTTTGCAAGATCTTTGTAGTTAAGTACGGCATTGGTGAAACTTTATTTCCTAGAATGATTTAAATAAGAAAACTGTTATTTTCTTGAGAAGAATCTTATACAGTTCTGACCCGCAGGGTAGAGATGCAACATCCTTTGTCATTAGCAGTCCTTTGCTACATAAATATAATAATAGGCTATTTCTTTTCTGGCATAATAATGCTATCTTTACTATTCTTATAAAATATAATGCTCCAAATAATTTCTAATTTTATTCTCTTTTATTCTTAAACTAACAACTTGTGTCCCTAACATATACAATTTTTTAAATAGATAAAAGTAGTTACTGTGAGTGTACTTAAGAGACAACATACCATCACGGACTTTTTTGCGGGGCTTTTTAAAACCTACAATTTTCTAGTATATTATTATTATGTACCTCTTAAGGTTTAGTCAGCGCTAGCCATGTAAGCGTTTAAAAATACTTTTTTTGACAAAACACCGTCATAGTTTTGACAT
Organism: Fabriciana adippe; assembly: GCA_905404265.1. Classification (NCBI taxonomy): domain Eukaryota; kingdom Metazoa; phylum Arthropoda; class Insecta; order Lepidoptera; family Nymphalidae; genus Fabriciana; species Fabriciana adippe. The sequence goes on from FR989993.1 coordinate 5,577,274, forward strand.
TATGTACAAAATATTTACGATTGATATACACAAATCTTCCTCATTTCATTTAATAGAGCAATAAAGTTAACATATTTTTTACAAAATTAAGTCGTTTGTGGGTCGGATAGTAATAAAGGCTACTACAAAAAATCGTTTAGTGTAGGTACTGAGATTTATTTCCAGGGAATATTTTAATCCGTTGCTAAAAACTAAGTAGGTAGTTAAGTAAGGCATATAGCTAACTTTAAAACTAGGTACAAAATAAATGTTTAATTCAGATAATCTATATTTTATTTAACAAGAAGTTAATCTAATTGTTTTATAATTATATCAGTTTGATCACACCAAAACTCTTACAGCGACAAATCGGTTCATCTAATAGGATAAAGCGGATATAGATCGTATTACTCGTATGGGGTCATGAAGAATCCTTTAAGCTCATTGATAAATAACATGATACAAAATTCAAATACTCATTAAAAGAAACAAAGTATGTATGCAATTTTAATGTCTTACTTTGAATTTATTAGTATTACTCATCGCTATATTAATTTCATTAATTATTATAATATATTCTTTTGAATTCAAAATCTTTAACTCAAAAATTAAAATGTTAGCACTAATTGTAAGGAATACAAACTTATATTTTAAAATAATAATAATCATTTTATTTATTCTATCGTTCACTTTATTCCTATCAGTTTTGGTGTCGAACCTAATTTGTAAAAAATGTGAATAAAAAAAAATTACACGTACGTTTTGAATTCTTTAATTTAACGAAAATTGAAAATTATGTACAGTTTTTCCTTCCTCATCTACCCAGAGATTTTATCATTATTGCTGTTATTAAGAGTATAATTATCCCTTAAAACGTGACTTTACCTTGTAAGGTATATTACCTTTATGTCTCTCTATAGTATCAGATTTAACAATTAAGAAATATTTTAATTGTGGTGAAGGTATAAACGAGGATTATGTCCACCCCTTTAGATATCATATAGCAAATCATTAATAGTAGGTAGGTACAGAATAATAAAATTGATTTTTTTTTTCAAATTTGAATGTATTATACTAATCAGTAACAAGATTAGATACTTCAATGATTAAAAGATACCCTTTTCTTTTTTATATAGGTTAAAAAAATAATTATACCGAATCTTATTTTTTTTTATAATTTCAAAAGCGTAATTTTGTATTGCATTCAGCCTTTTTTAACGTCCCACTGTTGAGCACAAGCCTTCCTTTAATGTGAAGAGGTTCAGGCCGTAGTCCACCACGCTATCCAAGTGCGGGTTGGCGGACTTCACATGTCTTTCGATAACTTGCTAGGTTCTCTCAGACATGCAGGTTTCTTCTCGATGTTTTCCTTCACCGCAAAACAAGTAGTAATCATGTTGAAAATGATTAGCACATGAAAATATCAGAGGTGCGAGACCCGGGATTTGAACCCGCTTCACTCGGTTTTCCAAACGTGTTTGTTACCACTGGACTACCGCTGCTAAAAGCGTAATTTATAATAATTATATACAGCTTTGTCTTCAATATTAGATATTCTAAGTTATGCTTCTATATTAACATAGTCAATGATGCATAGAATCATAGAGAATCAAATTATATGCATCATTACGCTCCACATCAACACACTTTAGTTTAGGTGTTAGATCAATATCGTATATGGTAACCGAGGATTCTTCTATTTAATCGTATTTGTAATCTTGCGTATAAAGTAATTTGTGGTATGGTATATTGATGAAATTTAAAGAAAAATAACCTTTTAGGTTTTATATATAATATTAACACAAAAAATATTTAAATTATCCATAGAACGGACTGACGAGGTAAATTGCACTCCTTGAAGCTGTTAAGAAAAAAATGTTCGTATTTCCTTATAAAAAAGAAAATGTATGCTGAATTTTCTCTTGATCTTACATTATTATATTTTTTCAATTTCAATAAATATTTTCCTTAATAAATTATATTTAATTACTAGCGACTCACCCTCGCTTCGCTCGGGTTCGTTCCTAGGTTCCTTCTCAGAACAAAATGATTCAATTAATTTGGTTTTAAATTTTTTTTCGTGGGACCCTATTTTTTTCTAAAATAAAAGTAGCCTAAGTTACTAGTCCCGTCAAAATCGATTCAGCCATTTCAGAGATTAGCCGGAACAAACAGACAGACAGACAAAAATTGTAAAAAATGTTGTTTTGGTTTATGTACCGTGTATACATCCATATGCATTTAGTAAAAAGCGGTTACTTTAATATTACAAACAGACACTCCAACTTTATTTATCTGTATAGATGTATGAATATTAAAAGTGTAGACATTTCTAGAAGAAATGTACTGAACAAGAACAGCTGTACTTTGCTGTGCGGTCTGTATTACAAATGAACACTTACATATTTGCATATATATTTTATAGCTTCAGTGTTCAAATTTGATGCAATGTTTACGTGATACTTCAGAATATTGAACAGTATCGATGAATAAATATGGAACTACCTATCAGTTACCAAATGTTCAAAAACCGCTGAATTGAAGCCTTAGTTTAATATGTCAATGGTTAAGTAAAACAAGTATACTGAAAAACATAGTTCAATTTTTTATGACAGTTTTCTTATATTTTGTATTATTTATTAAAAAAAATGTCTGCAAAAATGGATTAATTTTTTTTATATGTTTGCGATTTTATTTTAATTGTTATTTCCCGCTGTTTCAAATAAACGTCGGGGTATTAAAATAACCTTTACATCAATTATGGTCAATGAACATTACTAAGGTTTTGACGCCTCAAAAGTCATAGTTATTACAAACAGTGTCCACCTACAAAATTATACAAACATTTGGACGAAGAGAAATGACACCTAATGGCGATGATTGATAATCACCTATTATGTAGGTACATGGTAGATAAACTTCACTTAACTATATTATATAACAGAAAAATTAAACACTAACTAAATATTTATAGGTATTTTTTTTTAATTATAGACAAGTGCTACTCATAGAAATTAGTAAGTCAGAGTTAGTCTGAAGTTATTTCTGGCAAATAGGACCCATGACTAAAGGCTAGAACACGTGGCTGTAAAACTTATCTTTACTATATACAGATAAACATTATATACTTACTTGAGAGTACTTTATTATGTTACGCCTCTTATCTTAGCGCCCGAGGTAATTGAATCTAGATTCACTCGTCTTAGGCATAATCCTTACTTAAAAATTATCTGCTAACGCAAAATCCATTAAAGAAAAAAGAACAAAAATATCTCCCAAAACAAACTTTAGTGACATAAGGAAAATTAATATTGAACTGAAGTAAGGACTAATACGGTGTGACTAAAAAGTTATACTGGATTACATACTTGAAGGTAATTATCATCATTGAAAACCACTTCCTTTAACTGAAACCTTACATTTTTAAAGTCGGTCAAAACTATTACTTTAGTTACTAGCTTGCTTATGATAAATATTTGAAGTTTTATCCATACCTATGCTTTTAATCAGAATCTTACTGTAAAATATAATTTAGTAGCGACTCACCCTCGCTCTACTCGGGTTTGTCCCTGGTTACGTTTTAACGTTTAGTATAGATTTCTCATAGATGAGATATTTTCTCGCATTAAAAAGTACCCTATATGTTGCCCCGGATAACCACCTATCATCATACCAAATTTCATCAAAATCTGTCCAGTGGTTATCTCGTGATGCGTTCCCAGACAGACAAAAAGTCTAAAAACTATAGATTCAGCCTCTGTATTGATAATAATGACTATTTCAATAAGATTTTACAAAAAATATTCAATGTACAGATTCGACTTAGTTAGAATTTTATTATATATATAGATACACAACACTATAACTTAAAATCAGATATTTTTTAATCTTATTTCATCCTCTATAGTTGACATTAACATTTAACAAAATAATTTAATCTGCGACCATTAGAGCAAAAATTGGATCACGGAATTCATTCGTAGCTGTACAAATATTTAGCTAGCATGTAGTTTTGAAATTTAAAATACTCGTATTTCGCCGAACTTTAAATGTAAGTAGCAAAAATAATCCACCACCAAATTTTAAATGGAAATATTTTAATTAAAAAGCGTAAGAACATAATCTGCATATTAAATAACTTTTATTCATAAGTCTGTGGAAGATACCTTAAATTTTTATTATTAATTGTACATTTATTTGCTAACTTCTAGAAGCCATGTACAAAAGAATTGAATTGAATTGAATTATTGCGCTTACATCTACAATAAGAAGTACATTGTATATACGTGCATCTTATCCCTCAAATCAAAGTCAAACAAACGTACTTACCTAATAAAAAAACCCATACCAGTAAATCACAACCATATCATATCTTAATTAACGATATTTTAATTAACGATTTCCCAATGAAGTAACGATCCATAAAAGCCATCTTTACTAAACATAAACATTCATGACTTTGCATGAAGTTAGTTATAAATGAAAATACAATACTGTAGTTAAAATTTAGATTATATGCAAGTATACTGATTTATTGTAATAACTAGCGACTCACCCTCGCTCTGCTCGGGATCTTCCCTAGTTACGTTTTAACGTTTAGTATAGATTTCTAAGTGATGAAATATTTTCCCGCAGTAAAAAGTACTCTATGACCTGGATAACCAACTATCATCAAAATTTGTCCAGTGGTTTTCTCGTGTGCGGTCACGGACAGACAGGCAGAAAAACAGACAGACAAAAATTCTTAAAACTATAGATTCGGCGTCTGTATCGATAATAATGACTATTTCGATAAGATTTTCCAACAAATATTTAATGTACAGATTCGACTCAGAATTCTATTATATGTATAGATTACGAAATATTTATATTACAGGTACTTAATCTATAGGGAGATTAAATAAATTTTTTAATCAGCATTACTTTATGTTATTTCAATCGCACGTCAATGTAACTTACCAATACGTGAGAGTCAGAAAAAGACTACAGTAAATAGTTTTCCATTAGCACACAAAAAGCTGTTTCGAGTGGTGCGCGAAATATTAAAACCTGATGTTTTCATTACTACTCCATCACAGACTACCCAACGCTATTTTTGTAAAGCGATAATTGCTTATAGATTTGTTATTTTTCTACTAATAGATATTACCTAATTATTATCAATGGTGGATCCTAATATATTAATTATTGCATACAAATAATTTAATTCCTATCGCTAGTAACAAATACAAAATATGGACACATTATTGAGATCTACCCTTACTTCCTAGTCACTTCAATTCATAGACGTAATCTTCATCATCAGCCCGCTTATAACCATTGTACCTATTTAACAATTAATAACACCTCGTCTTATCACCTCTACTGGTGACAGAAGAGCTGGCGCATTTTTCGCCCAAAGAATCGGCATTGCCATTCAGCATGGGAATGCTGCTAGCATTCCTGCCACTATTCCATGCAAACATGACATGTACAACGTACAGTAATAACTAAGTGTACATTTGTTTTGTATATATAATTTAGTATATTTGTAATTTTATAGTATGTTTGTATGTTTTATTTATATATAGAAAGCATGATACATTCTATAATTGTTACTATTGTATTATGTGTATGTACGTGTATTCAGCCCTTTTTAACGCCCCACTGCTGGGCACGGGCCTCCCTTCAGTACGAAGGGGATCAGGTCATAGTTCACCACGCTGGCCAAGTGCGGGTTGATGGACTTCACATGTCTTTCGAAAACTTGCTAGGTTCTCTCAGACATGCAGGTTTCCTCACGATGTTTTCCTTCACCATTAAGACAAGTGGTAATCATGTTGGAAATGATTTGCACATGAAAATACTAGGGGTGCGAGATCCGGGATTTGAATCCGCTTTACTCGGTTTCCCAACCGAGCGTGTTACCATTGGGCTACCACTGCCTGCACTATTGTATTAAACACATAAATCAATTCATTTTCAAAATCAATCAGACTATCGACGCACTTGCTTTAATTCCATAGCGATCTATACTATTCTCATTAAAATACCTTTTCTTTACATCAAATACTGAAATGAGAATAGAAAAATATTTCTAGCACATTTCTCTTAGCGACGTTATTAAATATACTTAAAAGATTAATTTCCTAAGTATTTCGTATAAAAACATCGGTACACTTGAAAGTTCAAACAGCGTAGTCAGCACTTCGTCAGCCAGCCCTCTAATGAATCGTCGAGGACACTTCGTTAAATTAAAAAGATTATATTTTCCATTTTCAAACGCTGCCGTTTTTCTGTGTTGCCATTAAACAAACATTTAATTTAGATTTGCCGCTTTAAGTTGTTTATTATTGAAAAGGGAGAAATTTATTTATATTTGAAATTATATGTTGTACTTTTTCTTAATAATATATTTATAATTTATAGTATTAGTTTTATAAGTCATTTTAATTAACTTGAAATTAGTGTTCGTAATTTTAAAACAATGTTTTTCATCGCCGGTCCTAAGAAAGTCTATTTTTAATATTGTTCAATTTCTCTTAATAAAATTGTATTTGTTGTAGTATAGGCACTAACTTTCATCTTTTTTTCTTAGCGAAGTATCTTAATTCTAAGACCACAAAGTTATTTCTTTATAATTTTTTAGTTTCAAAATAAGGAACTGAAAACTAAACTATTCCTATATAGCCAGCTTTTTCATGCAATATTTTTTAGACCTCCTAACGCTATCTACTAATAATAAATAAGTTTATTAGAAAAAAACGTCTAGACATACTATAAAGCTTGAATATTTTTGTCTGTTCTTCACGTCACAATTAACAATTGGATGTTAAAATATGAATATGAAATGCGATATTCTAAACTATTCCAAACAAAATCAATTCAAGTGCGAAACAGTAGACCGATTTAGTCTAAATATTTTAATATGAGATGCACGTTATATATACATTGTATATATTAAGCATAAAGACCTATTGATTAGCAATGGCTTCTCGCTTAATCGAACTATATGTTAAACATAATATATTATATCGGTTCCATTTTATCCACGTAATTGAGATCTTGACATTACAGGCAAGTCTCTAGTACAGGGAAACCATACCTCTGTATATGTAGAGACATATTGCACTTAAAGAGTTTGATCGAGGCGCGTGCTGTAAGCGGAACGCGTATTTGAACTTAATCACAAAAAATAAAATATTTTTTTAATTAAAATTTAGTACAAGAATACTGCTATTTATATATTTTTTAAAAAACTAATATTATAATCTTAAAGAAATCATAAGGCAATAATCGGCTTTACAAGTCATTTAATTTATTCAACATGATAAAAAGTGTAGAGTTACTCGTAAATCTACACTTTTTATCCATTAGCATGAACATTAGAATTAAAATCGATTTAAATTAAATTTAATCATTGATGAACAATTTTGATAACTTTAAATAGTTCTTTATGCAAATGTAGATCAAATTGTAACTATTTAGTTGGTTTCAGCGCAAATAAGACCGGACGGATGTAACGTCCGCAGTACCCAGTCTTTTGTTCCACAAGGCACAATATATGTCAGCTATATGTTATACATGTCACACGTGTTTATAATTGCATGCGCTGTCATTCATGTAGTGATGTAATATATTGCTTCATAAGTGCTCTTCACACAATCCTTGTTTAGTTTTTACTGTGTCTAGTGTATGCAATTTGTCGATTTTTTATCGCAGTTGTGGTCGAGTGGTTGATTCAAATGTCTTCGACGATTGCCCCTTGCGATTGGTTTAATTAATAACTTTGTCCAAAATTTATACACACTTTTAATGATATACTTTTAATGATGATCTTAGAATAGTAAAAGTCATTTTAAACAAAATAATGAAACTGTCAAAAAAACAATACAAAAACAGTACATTTATCCCACTATTTTGTCAAAATCACTTAGAAATTACAAGGATCAACAAAAATATATTATTAATTTAACATTAAATTTTATTGAATTCCTTAAAAATGTCCAAAAATAAATTTCGTCTTAGTATAGTATAGGGTCTATAGTAGAATATTCTTATGAACAATGCATAGAACTTTGTAACAAGAAATATAAGGCAAGAAAATTGAACCGAGAATGGTAAACACCTGCGTACATTGAAGGCAACACTGAACTAAAATTACAAGTTGTATCTTAATAAACCATCACGTAACCAAGTTGCAAGTAACAATAACATTGCCTCTCGTCAGATTACGTCTGAGTGACCCTTTACAGGTGGCCCCGACCGAGTTGTGAAAAGTCGACTAGATGGCCGGACTAATTTCTATGCAAATGCTATCGTACATGTTTTGCTATTTCGTGATGATGCCAAAATTTCGATTACATTATTATGTAAACATGCCTTTATTATGATGTTGGTGTGTTATTATATAGCTTTACTTAGTTTTTTTTTTAATTTAAGGCCACATAGAAAGCATCGTTTAAAAAATAAAATTAAATCGATCTAGGTGATTGAAATTAGATTGACTATATATTTATTTCACGTTCGTTAAACGTCAAAGAACACTCGGCTAAAATAGCAATCGCCATTTTTCACGTCACTGTAAGACGCGTTTGTGTATACGGACAGATGGACATCTTTTGTTTTATACTTTTTCTGTTCGACATACATTTTAAAATAAGTTTATACTTTTCATACTACATGCATAGCATGTAAGGTATATAGTTATTTTGAAACATGAAACTGCTACATAAAGTCTGAAAGTACCATTATAGCATAATACAAGAGTTCACAGTATAAATTGCTGTAAATTTGAGAACAACTAACACTGGTCAAACCAAATGCTTTTGTATACTGTAGCAGACAGCAACTTGCTTAACTGCCTAAATCTATGCCGTCAACATATTGTATAAGGATACCTAGTACGTATAGTTTTCCTTTTGTGTTCAACAAAGCTATTTTAATAGTTCAAATTAAATGGATACGCCTTTCAAAAGTTTTTGTGATATCAGCATAGACAATATAATATTTTTATGTTTACTTAAAATAATTACTTAACTGATTACATTTTTGTCTTTTGTTCTTTACTAAATTTTTATGTTATTATTATGAATATACAAAACATATACTGATAAATGGGAAGCTAATGTGAAAATTAACATATTATAATGGACTTGGGTCAAATCCCATACGACGTAAATGTTTTGGCTCTACAAATATATAGATATATCGTTTTGGTAGAGCTTTATCTACTTAAATAAAATGAAGTGCTGCTATCATATTAAAAATCAATAGATGTAGTTATATAATACAAGTAAGTAACTTTACTTAACTGAATTTAACAGTAAGTAATAGTTTATAGTGCAACTCTAGACTGCAATAGGCAGGAACTCTTGCTTTGTTTAACTGCCTCATGTTACCGTCAACCATCAACATGCGGTGTTTGTTTGTTGGAGGTTAGTTCGGTTTTCGGCATTACAGATCTAGGGGCAAGTTAAATATGTATGTAATAAAGGAGATTCACACACATTATGTAAGTATTATAATAACGTATTTTGTATAATATAGATAGCTAACAAGTTTTTAATAGTTATTTATATTTTATTAATAGTCGTGGAAATAAATGAACAAGTTGCTTAAAATGTGAATTTATTATTTTTGTAATAATAACACATATGTACATGATTAATTTTTGAATTATCAGAAAATTAAATTGAATATTAACTTTGAATATTTACTCGTAAATACTGTAGAAGGAGAAATGCGATTAAGTGTCACTCAGCTGTTATCCTTTCGTCTGATGTGTTAGTATGATAGTGCAATTATTGTTAGGGATACTGCTCTATATTTGTACAACTATTTGGTCTTGGCTTCGAGTCCCAAGTCAGGCCAAATATCATATTAGTACTACTTATTAGTCATCAGTCATTAGTCTACTATTGCATCAATTCACCATATGCCGTACATGACAATAATATGAATTTCTATCCCATTAATGCGAAAGTTTGGATGGATAGATGTTTGTCATCCAAACACGCCAGAACGGCAAAAAGGATCTGGATGAAATTTGGCGCAGAGATAGATTATAGTCTGGAATACCACGTAGATAACTTTTTATCCCAGAAAAATATGCGGTTCCCGTGGGATAGATTTGTTTTTGTTTTTCACTAGGGAAGAACCCGAACTAATTCAATAACCTCCGATATTTCCAGCAATACAGTGTTAACACACAGTGTTACACCATTTAAATTACAAAACTTACTCATAAATATTTAAGTGATGAAAGATAAAAGTAATGATATAGCTACTTATTTTTTGGGTTTAAATTGACTTCGTCTATCGATAAATTTAAAGTTAATCGATTTTTTTTCACTCCTAATCGATTTATTTACAAATAAAGGAAATTACAAATTTACTTAATTATATATACAAAACAAATGTACACCTAATACAATAATTATTAGGTACTGTACAAGTTATGTCCGCGTGAAATAGTGGCAAGAATGCTAACCGCATTCCCTCGCTGAAAGGCAATGTCAATTCTTTGGGCAAAAAACAAGCCAGTTAATTATTATAAATGAGATATGAAATGATAACACTAGTTACTTATAATATTATTTAGTAATGCACTTTCATGAACCATATATTTTAAACTACTAAAATTTATAATCTGAATAATATTATGAGAAATTTTTAGACAAACTTACATATTATGTATAAATAAGTACTCATGAAACCCGAAAAATAAAAATTACATAATACAGCCACAAATTGAAAAAGTGGGGAAAAATAGAAAGTACAGGGTTTATTTCCTACACTAGCGACTCAACCTCGCTTCGCTCGGGTACTTTTCCTGGGTACGTTTTAACGGTTAGTATGGAATAGATAGACTATATATTATACGATATATAGCCTATAGCCTTCCTCAATAAACGGACTATCTAATGCAATTTTTAAATTGTTCCTAGTTCCTGAGATTAGCGCGTACAAACAAACAAACTTTGCCTCTTTAAAATATTAGTATAGAATATTGATAAAGATAAGTTATATCTATAGTTTAATTAACGTAGAGTCCAGGATTCATATTTTTCTTTATCTTTTTCTATGACGAATCTACTTATGAACCATTAATTTTAATAAGTCTTAACTGAGGCATCTCAAAGCAAAAAGGTATAACAAGAACGAACATTAATCCTAATAAGGAAATGTTTGACGCGACAAGATGAGACATGGCGATAAGACAACACGCTACGACGAATCAACAGACATGGTTAAAAATATAAAAAAATATAGGTACCTAATAATTATGTAGAAAACCATATTAGTATATGGTATACCATACCATAAAATATGGTATCTGACATACATATTATGATGTACACTATACATACAGGTAATTATATATTGTAATTTTTTATTAAGGCCAAATTCCATATGGATTTTTTTTAATTATAATTTTTCTTAACTAAACTAAAGTCTAACTAAAACTAAAGCCTTAAGAACTTATTAAAGCTTGGGCATCTTATGGTTCCTAATAATAAATGAAATAAAATACATAATATTTGACTTTGGCGTTATAGGATACCACATAACTTTCATAGAAATCGATTGAAATAGCCTTTGCAATTTGCGTTTATATTAGGTACATTAATTACTTCTACGTCAGTACATGTTTTGTAACATTCACTGCACGTCGTACAATCATTTAAAACACTTTGACAGGTCTTAAAATATATTAGCCACCGCCTTCAGAATAAGCTATGAAGCTAGCATTCCTGTTTCCTAAACGTTATATTAGTATAAATAGTTTATAACTGCACAAAATAAATAGAATTTTCGCAAATTATGACAAAATAATTGTATGTTTGTTATGTAATAGTTGTATATAAATGCTAGTTTTAAATCGATGTTATCATTTTTATGTAGAATAATGCATATTTTACAAGTATATAAGTATATATTACAAAGTATATAAGAATCAAGAATGCAGAGCATTAAACAATAGAAACAAAGTTTAACTATAATTAAAATATTAATTTATTTATGCCCTCTCTATATACATATTTAAATAATATTCTACGCCTTGCGTCCGCAGACACCTTCAAAAATATCCGATTAGGTACCTATTAAAAATGAAATCTAAAAATTTTCATTATTTCGTTTGTGATTGGAAGGCGGCTTACTTTTCCATGTACTTTTAATTAAGTTTATATAAAACCTATTTAAAAAAATATAAACCGCGTATTAATCACAATGAATGTTTGAAAGATACATGAATACCTTTTTTTTTTGCTTTAATTTACTACTTTTAGCATATTTTTCTGGGTACTTCTTTTTAACAATGAATACGTAACAGAATTACGCTAAGTTACGTAATGAATTATCCACTCTCTTTCCTTGCAACGGCTTACTGTTATCTTCGGACGGAAACATTAAATTTTCCATGCAATTACGAATTTTTAAATTAATTGTACGTGCTCCGCTATTATATTCCTAATTAACTTCATCTAAGCCGTAAATTCGTTCACATTTCGTTTTGCATAATTTAGCGTTTTAGATATGGGCAAAGTGCAATTGCATTGATAGCCGCTGTATAAACATCAAATGTATTAATTATATAGATAACATAATTATCAATTTAAATAATTTACACGTTATGATTATTTGTAATATATTAACTTTTTAGATTTGTTTAAATCTTTTTTAATTTCTTTTATTATTGTTGGTTACACACAAATACTAAAAATCATATTAAAATAAAAAAATGCACTTAAGGAACTAGTAGGTACATTTTCAAAATTATAAATATTATCAGTATCATAAAATAATAATAAAACATATTAAAATAAGCATATGTATAACATATTTTCATATAATTTTTACTTAATTAAGTATTATATATGATACCACGTCAAAGTGGTTAAAACTAATTTTCACTATCCTAATGTTGTATTATAACAATATAATAGAAGTCAATTATACATATATTTCTTATATAGGCAACAAAAATACAAATAAAAAAAACAAAGTCAATCAATTAATATTCAAGATTTCTCAACAAAATATTGTATAAATAAATATTAAAATAACTATAATATAATATAATTATCATTTATTACAAAAATATGACTTATCAATACGTTTTCGGATATAAACGAATGTTAAACATCTCATACGAGACGACGCAGTGCCATCATCAATTCTCTTTATAGGCACTTTTCTTGCCATCATCACTATCTCGCTGGAGACGTTAAATTTTATGAGGCTGACTCATTTGAGAGCGGCTATACTATTTGTCATTTACAATGATAAAATCCCGAACCGATATTTCCTAAGCGATTTTCTTGTCGATCATCTACTCAGAAATGGGCATATCGTTTGGATAATGCCCCATTTACATAGATTGCTTAAAAAATTATAAGTGTATTTGATTATAAACATAATTAAATCCACTGTAGTAATATGTATATGTGAAAATAAATAATTTTATTTGGCTCCCTATTATTAAAATCATATGCCATTTACAGACTTATTGAATATTTTTTGTCACTGTGGTTTATTTTTTATCAGGAACACCAAATAGTTTATTTATTTAACGAAACAATACGTATGATACTTTTAAAATAGAAAAATGAACAAAAGTAAAGCGAACTTTTGCAAAGATATCATGAAAAATTGTTTGACTACATAACAAAACCCAGTACGCCTTATTAAATTGAATTAAAATAGGCAAAGTTTCATGCCGACGCCTCGAGCTGCTGCCGGTGTACATTTTCAACTAACTCCGTACCACAACTGCAGACTGACGAGCACTCGCAAGCGTTAATCTAAATTCTCCCGTGTAAATGTATCTGTCTAAAGCGGTGCAATTTTGGAAAAGTTTTAAATTACATATTATGTCATTATAGCATTTAGTTAAACGAGTTAGTAAAATGATATGATTTTGCCGCTGAAATTAGGAGCTTACAATCTACGTATACCTAAAAGTTCGGCGACATTTTGCGCTGATATTTCACCAAAGCTTATACCTAAGAGAGGTTTTTAACTTCAAGTAGGAGACAAGACGGCCTGTCGACGAATGATAAGCGAAAATGTTTATTCTATACATTGTATTATTCCTTTAAGCTTCACATATCTTAAAAACTATCTTTATCTATGTATGTACATAGACAAAGTACGAATGGCTTTCACCAGTAGGTATAAGTATCGACATTGCGTCTTTGATAGCGGTACACTACGCCATGATTTGTCCAAATCAAATCTATATACTATAATATCAAACTATATAGATATTTGATTTTATGTTTGTACATACCCTGTATAAACATTTACATTACGTAATACCAAGTGTAGTGGTAGTTCCACTTTTACAAAATTGTACCAGTCGTTCTTTATGTAGATGTCACTGAAATATCATCTAAATTATGTTTATTTCAATAGTAACCAAACATTTTATTCAACCAAACCGGATAGAATATGACCTGAAGTAACATAAAGACTAGGTACGCGTAGAGGCGCACCCGAGCGAAAAGAGAGTAAGCCACTAGTTTATACTAATATTATTAAGAGTCAGAGTTTGTTTGTTTGTTTTTTGAATGCGTTTTTTTATCTCAGGAACTACTAATCCGATTTGAAAAATTCTTTTTGCATTACATAACCCATTTATTGAGGAAGGCTATAGGGCATAGGCTATATATCATCCCGGAAAAATGTACGGTTCTCGTGGGATAAATTTGTTTTTGTCTAGGGACGAACCCGAAGCGAAGTGAGGGTGAGTCGCTATTACCTAATAAATGAAAAAATAAATTTTATAATAACCGAATCATAAGTATAACGTAACAGACAAATAAAGCTATTTAAAGTAAATCCCTTTTATCAAACAGTAAGAGAATTTGTACAAAGATTATACATTTAAGGTCGTAATGATTTAAGGGAATGACGAACGGCGCGGCACGAACCCACAAAGTTTTATCTGAAGCGGGCACAGAACGCCTTAACCATAATCCTAATTAATTAGTACGAGATGTGGTCTGAGTAAGCTAACAAAATAAAAGCTACACAAAAACACACTCTTTGACGACGTAATAAACGTAATGTGCGAAATTTCGTAGATAGTATGTTCAAAGTTGGATGGGTTGATTTGAGTTAGGCTGAGTTTTGAGCTAAAATGTATATATAAATCTTTTGTTATATAATACCTAGAGTATGTTGTAATGTTAGAGCTTATGGAGAATGGAAATACTCTCATTAATTAAATCTATATTATAATATTGATAGCAAATTCTGCTTATAAAATGTATCACTTATTATTCGATGAGATTCACTTAGTAAGTAATAATAATGTCCTCCTGACCGATTCCGGCCACGGCGGCCAATCTCATTGAGACTAGCCAACTGCGCAGGAGATATTATAGTGCACAAATGTACGCGCAGACACAAGTGCACTCTCTATTCCTGTCACTCTCATACTCCGGTGGGACGACTACTCGACACGACCGGTGAGAGTTAAGGCGCAGGACCGACGGCTTTACGTGCTCTCCGAGGCACGGGGGTGAAACACCGCCAACTTCCCAACTCCGGGCTGTCACTGAGTCTTACTAAACAGAAAGACTCAATAACTAAACTTGGCCCGACCCGGGACTCGAACCCAGGACCTCAGGATGTGCAGCCGTACATGCTAGCCACTACACCACCGAGGCAGTTACTTAGTAAGTACACCCTTCATGTTCGCACAGCCAGTGATACCAGTTGATTATATTTTCCCCAGATTTTTTGATAATTGGAAATGCCAGACAATATCGAATCTGGGAAGATTTCATTAATTAATTCAATAAAAAAAATCTTAGTAGCAGAAATCAATAAAATAAACTAATTTAAAACAAAAATTTCACACTAAAAACTATCCATATAAAAATATGCCGTTAATATTTTTTTACATAATAATTGAAGGATAACTTCTATACGATCAAATTGTTTTTCAATATATACGACAATAATAAAAAGTATACTTATAAAATATATTAGAATTTGTACCGTGTACTTATTTATTCAATTAAATCTATAAACAACAACCGTCCACAGCTTTTCTTGTTGTTCCTGCCACATAATAAAGGTCACAATGTCAACATTTACGCTTTTGAGAGTAACAAATATTGAAAGTATATCCCTTCTTTAATACGAGCGTGATTATTATTTTTTACTCTATCCGATATATTATCTATATTCATGTACATACATGTAAAATAAAGAAGACTATCTAATCACTATCTATCAGAGCTACTAAGTCAATGATTCGATATTTATCAATTTAAAAGTGATTTTATTATAAAGCAATTTGACTTAATAAAAATTTATCTATCATAAAATCGTTTTTAATTTTTATGTAACCTAGCAACTAAAGTCAGGAAATATATACCTACATATAATTTATAAAAATAGGAAAACATACTGCCACTGACCTAGAAATTATTTGAAAAATTGACGCCTCTCATATTTTATCTTTTTATCTGCATCTAAAAGCAATTATGGCATATTGTTATGCCGTTCGAGCCGCCGTAATTAGACGCAGCTGAATCTCGCAACAACGCTCCTCCATTTGCCAGCAAAAACAAATACTTGTTAATAACTCATCATAAAAACTCGTACATTAACGTAGTATTTGCACAATTTTTGTTTTGATATTAAATTGTAACTGAAATGAATTCTTGCTTAATAATAAATTACTCTATAGCAGTAATATTTAAAATAGCAAGTATTAAATTTCCATTATATCCACTCCTTTATACATCCTTATAGTATACCAACAAAATATTAATAGTGTAAATAAATCTCGCAAAACAAACTTGATCTGTAAACAAATAGCTATTTACCGCAAACGCCCAACGAACCACCGTAATCTCAGATCCCATCTCTTACCAATTCATACTATTTGACATCCAGAACGTAAGCACAGTAACAACTAACACTTATCTGTTATCTTCTATTGTGCCTAAGATGCGTTTCCGGGGTCATTACACCTAGGAGCCGCCCACACGAAATGTTGCCTAGGTCAATACGCGCCGGCGCATTGTTTATACAACGTTTCTCTATTCCGATGGAAGTGCAATTTTGTTTACATTTACATATATAACGAATGTATATTTATTATTATTTCTATAAAAGGTTACTGATATTTGCACGGCAATGTTAACTGTTTATCATACTTTTTGATGGTATGGATAATCAAAGGGAAATATGTATGGCATTTATATGGTGTATTTCTTTGTTAAAATAACATCATAGATCTTTAATATAAAAATAACATTGAAAATGTATTGAGATACGTTTATACCTTCCTACTACTATATCCATGCAAAATAACTCGATATTAGTTATCATCGATTGATCGACATTATATCCTGTTCGCTGGTCGTAATCGCTGCTCTAATTTAGCACTGACGGTACACACATGTTCAAATGGAATCGTAACCATTTAATAATGTAGCTCATAACTGTGTAACTGGTTATATCTGCCTCGCCGGACATCACCAGTTCGAGGCCCATTACATTTACATTCGTAATATGTTAATCTTTATATTATCTATATCTCCTATTACTTCTCTAAAGTAGATATAGCCTTATACAAAAATGTACAACAAAAATCCTGTGCATTTAAACGTATTTCCCTTAAAGCAGGTCAAATAAACTGATCTTACAAAAGTGATATCCCTGTAGTAAACGCTTTAAGTAATTAAATGAAAGCAATTTCGTAAATTAATAAAAATGTTGCGAATTATTATTCTGGATGCATGTTCTAAAGTTTACAGAAAAACGACAATGGAAGGGTGAATCACTATAATTGATATATTCCAGAACATATAAGCATGAAAATGTAATGATATACATATTTCTGCTCGTGGCCTTAGTCGCCTATTCACAACCACCACACAAGTTTTATACATAAGTGAGCAAAATGGAGGTCTCAAGCGACATCTTTGAATAGTTATGATTGGTTAAAATAAAACCATTTGTTTCTTACATACTAAAAATATGTTCCTGACCAATAATTTCCTGCCTGAATCTATTTTATCGTCACTCTTGACTTGTACTATTAAATAGAGGATTCTGTAAAAGAAAATGGTGAATGGATTCTTGCAGAATAGAGACTTACCCTGAAGGGTAGAATATTGGCGAGAGAATCACATAGATTATTTTTTTCGCAGAAGCATGCAAATAAGAGTGAAGCCTCAAAAGGAGGCTATATACGACATATTTATATAATTTAGATTATAAAGTTGTTTTTTTGCACCATATAAGAATCAAACCCACGCGGAGGTAGTGTAATTAAGGCACCAAATGTCAAACGTTGCCACAACCTAATTTTTGTTACCTTTATACAAAAGATTTAAAAAATCATAGAAGTAAATGAGCCTTACATTTAGAGCATCATTTAATGCTTTTTTAATAATTAATCTTAAATAGGGATGATTTATTATCTCGCAAGTCCCTAAAATAACTTTGATATTACTTTCCCAGCATCTTTTATAAGAAAACTTTTATCGTATAAAATACATAAACAACGTTATTAGCGGCCATGAATGACACTTGCGTAAAAAGCTAAACTTTATATAAGAAGAAAACAATAGGGCTGCTCTAAGCATACAAAATTTTAGTATTTTACCTAAATACTCTTATTTTTCTTTTAGAAGCGCCTTTAAAGTAATATATTGTATGGAATTACAAAAAAATAAATTTTCCTCAAATTAAATTTTCTCTTATTTTATACAGTACGTTTATCCATTTGTGCCAAAATGACTAAACTTACCAAAAACAATTAAAAGATATCTACTTATAGTATAGGTACAGATACACAAAGGTTTCAATTTGAAAATAGAACAAAATAATTATGAAAAACAAAATTAAATATAAACTTTTTGTATAACAAAAAAACTGTATGCGCAACATTTCAACTTCGTGGATCACGTTAATAAGCATGATTTTAACAATGACTCATTACCTCAATAATGATAGTCAAGTTGTTTCCACGGTACTTTAGACCTTAATAGATTCGAATAAAGGTCGATGCACACTATGAAAAAGCGGGAGACCGGGACGTATATGGTTCTGTCACGACACGCGATTGTTGGCTCCATACATACCTGTCCCTAATGACAAACAAATGAAATTCGCCCCAGCAATCATATTTTCACCCCTTCCTATTTTAAGTCGAAAGGGAAAAACAATATTCCCGTAGAACATATTTTGAAAACAGCCCTGTTTTATTGATTCTGCTATGAACGATATTGGTGGCATAAACATTGCGGTTAGTTATAGCCTTATAGGCTAGCCGAATGGATACCGCCGTGAAAGTTCGGCAGTGGCTGGTACATAACGTTTTATTAGCTGTACTCGAAACTTGCATGGAAAGTTATAGAAAATCGCTCTTTTTGCATACACTTTTCGACATAGATAAAATATTTTTGTATTTTTTATAATCATATAGGTATAAGTTATTATTTTACCATGTAAATATGATATATAGAACAGGTACTTTCTTATTTCTCATTATTTCTGTAGGTAAAATCGTATAGTTTACAGTAGGTACACCACGCCTTTTTTTAATGATTAATAACAAGCTGAAGCTTCACGAGTAGCTTCGTTTTGACGAGACGCTCAAGTTTTCTTTCCATGAAAATTTGATAGTGGTAGGTAGACACAATTGTGGATTGGCTATAAAGTAGAAAAAAATATTTTAGAAATATATTACTTAACACCAGCAACTCACCCTTGCACCGCTCGGGCTCGTCCCTACTTATGTTTCAAAGTTTAGTATAGATTTCTCAGAGATGAGATATTTTCCTGCAATAAAAATTACCCTATATGTTAACCCGGATAACCAGCTATCATCATACCAAAGTTCATCAAAATCCCTCCAGTGGTTTTTCCGTAATGCGGTAACAGGCAGACAGACACACAGACAGACAGACAGACAAAAATTCTAGAAACTATAGATTCGGCCTCTGTAACGATAATGAAGTCTATTTCAATAAGACTTCCAAAAAAATATTTAATGTACAGATTTGGCTTAGTTACAGTTTTATTATATGTATAGATAGATTATAATTGTAATAATAACGATGTATAGGTTCGCTCTTTTTTACGAAGCAAAGAATTGGAACAACGTGTTTTTTGCATAGAGACATTTCATGATTTGAAGCTGGAAAACTAATTTTAAGTTTTAGTTGTGCTGGACAGGAGAACAAAAAGTTCTCGTAGTCTGAAGAAAAAGGTCTCTGATGAGACACTAACAAGCTGTTAATAAGAATTAATTTAACTACAGGTAAATAAATAAATATGTTGGGACACTATCACACAACACCATCTAGTTCCGTGATAAGCTACGAGGCCTGTGTTATGGATACCAGAAAGTTGATACACTACACATATATAACTTTAAATATATACATATTATAAATATGTATGTACCTATAGAACAAAAACATGTCCTAACTTTCAATGAAGTGTCACAACAATTGTAAATAACTTTATTTTCTTGAAAAGTTTCGTTTAAAATTCATCAGGCTTGTTTAGATAGCATCGGTGTAAATGAACTGTCATAACTGGCTGTTCCGAGCCATTAGAACAGATAAACAGCCACTGGCAGGCAGCCAGCGTCCACCTAAATGGAAAAATCATTTATTATCACAATTATTTTATGCAATTGTTATGATGGATTTAACACGAAAAGCTAATTGATTGCGAATATTAATTGGATATTGATTTCTATTTGGTGCCTTGATAAAGATTGAAAATGTGATGCCTCGTGTAATAGATATTTTTAGGGAGATTTTGACTTTCGTAAATCTACTTTATTTACGTATCGTTTATTTTCCTTTTTGGTATCCTTAATTAATAACGAAAACAATATAATGATCAGTTTTTATATCTCGTCAGCAACTGAAAGAAGTGTATAAAAATCTTTTGTCTTTCTTTTTCTTTTTGCACCAAAAGTAGTCGTACTTCAAAAATCGATATTTTTAAATAAATAAAATAGGTTACAACTTATATCGATATACACGAGATAAAACTTGTGCAATGTGCCTGTGTTGTGGTTTAATAAAACCAATTAAATTTAAATATTTTAATCAAATACCGGCTATTTCATTTAGACATTTCCTTACAATAGTATCTACATAATATTATAAATATATAATATTCCCATATATAGATAAATTACTTACGTAACTAGTGGTACAGACAATAAGATATAACTAGAGCAAACACCGTTTATTAGTAAAATTGTTAACGAGTTAGCAAAGTAGCACTTTCCGTTTTACTTTCTAATACTAGTAAAATCTTATATTTCAATAAAACCACTTTTCTTTTAAACAGTTTCTGACTGTCCAAATCCCAGCCGTTTGAAGTATCGATTCAGCGACAGATGCGGCCCACTGCCTTCTACTCGCTAATTTGAACTACACTTCGCGAAACTAAGACGATTACTTTGCAGATGGTACAAAATGTATATTAAAGTTTGTATTGAATAGTTCAGTTAAGCGTACTTCGAATATTCTAGAAGAACAGACACATGGTACGAATTTAGATATTAACGCAGTGGAAATTATTTTTATTAGTTAGTACTGATATTAGAAAACTTTTTAAGGCTTACGCAGCATGCTTTTTATAACACAAACGTGCTTTTCATGCGTTTACACGAAAAACCATGCACGCGTGAATACGACGTAATTCTTATACTATGACCATGTACGCTGGGTGACTGGAACAAATATATAAAGGGTACATTATATACTAGCATTTACCCAGTGTAAGAATATAACCTGCGATCTGCGATGCAATAGGCTATACCAGTGCTGCATATTCAATGGATATATGGTGATACGTCAGCAACCTCTACTATATATACAGCCAATATTTGCCTTCACTGCGACTCGAAACAACAACCTATAACAAACAGGCAGATATTGCAACCACCATGCCAAGCGGTCAGAATCAATGTCTAAGCAGTCAAAGTCTATGTCAAGGTCAAAGCAGAGCATTATTTGAAAATCATAATTATTCATTTCCCTAAAATTAAATAAACCGACCAATTCTGCGAAATCATTTTAGGTAAATTATACGAATTTAACCTAAGTATACATTGATGTGATAATATTAGCCTAATAAAATATATCATCATGTCTATTATTTTATTTATATTCATAGCCGATATTTTTAGACAAATATGTACATTGTACATATATTTGTACATTATATAAGTGATATTCGTGTCGGTTATAGGGAAATGGCCGCATACCACGGGCTTAACGCGAATTAGCGTATGGATTATCTGTATTTGTAATTTGTATGTATTTTATGTAAAACCTAAAATATTTTTTATTTTACTGAGTGATAATCAAAATAAAATTATATTATATTTAAGTAATTTAAGTAACGTTCCTATCTAGAAAATGACGTATTAGAACTTAAAAGTTAGACTCTGAAGTAGATTCTGTGCAGAATTCTGACAGTAATAGCTTTAAGTCGTCGCGACAAAAGAAGTAGAATGAATGCTTTTGTTCAAAATTGCTTATCAATCGTTTTCGTGAAAATACCCTTTTGGTAATACCGTCTTACTGTACAAAGCGCAGTGCATCAAAGAAAGAAGCTTTATGTGAAGCATTGTTGCAAATACACCTATGAAAGCTAAGACTAACAATAATAGTAAGTAAAACATTTACACGAACACCGCTAACCGCAAGTGTCGCGGTGCGGCTTCGTATTACAAAAACGAAGAGTGCCTCTTTAATTAGCACACGACGCTCTAAGCATCCCAGCCATACATTAGAGACACCGCAGACTTGCACAAATTGTGTTGCTCTATCTGTGTCACAGCCGGCACTATTGGCCAGCTACTTCAACTTTCGTATGAAATTCACAAATTATTTTGTTAATCAACTAAGTTTGATTCATTTGTAGCGGACTTGAAAAAATACTCAATTCAGTTGTATGTATAATTATATCTCAAGGGATTACTAGCGGTCCAAAAGACTTGAATAAAATTTAGAATGGACATAACTTATAGTATAACACATTCTTTTTATGGATGTAACAACACACGAGCGCAACTACGAGCAAAAAATAGTATATAGGTATAATATTTTTGAAATAAAATTATCTAGATTCTTCTTCTGCCTGGCATTTATTAATCCCGGCTATTGCCAGGGTCTGCCTTCCTGCTAAGCTTCCTCCACTTCGCACGGTCTTTCACATCATTCTGTGTAAGTCCATTGGCTCTCATGTCCTGCTTTACGACATCCAGCCATCGCTTTCTTGGGCGTCCGGGAGGTCTTGTTCCAGGGACAGATATATCAAGGCACTTTCTTCCAACATAGTCCTCAGACCGACGCGCGACATGGCCATACCACCTCAGACGACTCTCTTGGAGCTTATCCGCTACGTCACGGACTCCGAGACTGCCCCGGATGAACGTGTTGCGTATGCGGTCAGCCCGCGTTACGCCGCACATCCACCTCAGCATTTTCATCTCCGTGACGTGAAGCTCCTGAGTGTGCCGAGATAGCGTTGGCCAGCACTCGCTTCCGTATAAAAGGACCGGTCGGATGATGCTCTTGTATATCTGCCCCTTGAGCTTGGGCGGTATTCTGCGATCGCAGACCACACCTGTGACCTCTCGCCATTTGGCCCAAGCAGCGCTTATACGGGCTTGAACGTCGTAATCAATGCTTCCGGACTCGTGCAGGACGGATCCAAGGTACTTGAATTTTTCCGACTTAACGGCTGGTTCAAGCCCTATTTGGATGGTGCTAGAGTCCGGACTCCCGCAAGCCATGTACTCGGTCTTCGCCACATTTAGTTTAAGACCACCGTTCTCAAGCGTACCCTTCCACAGGTTCACTCTACGCTCCAGCTCTAGACGGCTCTCATCAACGAGTGCTATGTCATCGGCATACATCATCAACCACGGAGGCTGGTCCTGGATGCATGTCGAGACAACATCTAGTACTACGTTGAATAAGAACGGACTAAGAGCGGAGCCCTGGTGAACACCTACAGTGATAGGAAAGGGCTCGGTATCACCAACAGCGGTTCTAACTACGGAAGCGGAATTGCGGTACATGTCTCTGATAATGTCAATATAGGCCTCAGGCACGCCTTTATATCGCAACGCCCACCAGATGCATTGACGAGGCACACAGTCAAAGGCCTTCTGCAGGTCCAAGAATGCCAAATGCAGAGTTCTCCTTTTCTCCCTGTAAGCCTCGATTAAAGTTCTGAGAGCAAAAATGGCGTCCATGGTGCCCGATCCCGGCTGGAACCCATACTGACACTCAGAGACAGTACACTCTCGGCGAAGCCTGAAGTCGATCACGCGTTCGAAGAGCTTCATGGTGTGACACATGATTTTGATCCCTCTATAACTAGATATTATTAGGTATCTCCTCCTCTATATCTAGATATTATTAGGTATCTCCTCTTAATATTTATTTAAAGCGAAATAAAGATATTTATTACGTAAATAGTTAGAATGGACTTTTGGCACCTCTAAACGTATAATCCTGTTTAACTATAACGTTTGACGTGTCGATAAGTAACGGAAACTGACACACCTAACCTGACTTTCGTAACTGAATATGGCTTCCGTTCATAATTGTTTCGTTTTAAGTGCTTCAAATGAAAATTAAATAAATACTTACTAGTTAATTTAACATTTACTTAACTTTATTTCATTGCAATATTGAATGTTTATTAAGTTATAAATAAAACCAAACTTGTTTTTAAAAATAACATTAAATTTTCAAAGGACATTTATCATACTGCATCAGCTTCAATAAAATAAAACGTAAATAAGATAGAATCAAAATTTATACAATAAAATACACAAATATTAAATATTTTCAATGATAGATAAATCATAAAATAATATGAACAATGAATCTTGATCGTTAGGCTATGTCTGTAGCTAGGCAGTATAGAACGAGCGGACCGTAACGAATGAATGTCGAGAACTAATGTTAGTCACATTTTATTTTTTTACTGAGACATGTGAATAGCAATAATAAAAAGCAAACGCGATATTAAATTACATATTTTGACGAAGAAATATATTTGGAAAATAAATACGGACCTCTCAAGTGTAACAATTTTATGCACAGTTTACAATTTTATTGTGAAGGTCATCTTGTAGATAAAAAACTAAAACAATGGAATTCATTTCGTTTTTGCCTGTTAATTATTATTCTTCATGAAGTGGATTTAAGAAAAACCCGAGTTTTATAAAATTTATCTAAATTATATCTCATGAGTAAATTCTTTATACCGCGCTATGAACTTCATGTGAACAAAGCGCCAGCCGAAACCTATGTATATTTTGCCAAAAACATACCTACTTGAAACACTAATATTACTTTAATATTGCAGTAAATTTTTATTATATTGTCGTATCTGTAAGTAATATTTAATTTTCATTTTTTTATAAACTACAGTTTTTATATTAAAACATATTCTGTAGTCTCATCAATACATAAGTATATTATAAAATCCTATTATATTTAATTATTATTAATGTTTATGCTATAGTATTGCAGAATGTGAGTAGATTCACTACTGCTATTACCTACTACGGTGGAAGTCAAGGGTTCCATTTCAAAAGACACATGTAAAAAATAACACCTTAAAAACCTTTATTTCTTTAAAACCATTCCCAATCCAATGTAGAAAAGAAAAAAATGTGTGTGTGTACTTATGTTCGCACGTAAGAAGTTATACTTCTTTGGCGTAACAGAACAAAAATAACTAAAGATTTCATCCCGTATGTCACAACTCTCTGTTTATAAAAGGAATGCAGCTAACTTTATCATGTCGCTTTCAGCTAACTTCATCATGTCGCTTTTTGGCTGTCGATGTGAGCGCGCATCGTAAAAATTTTACGCTCGTAATTTTTTCCAAACATGCCAAAAGAAGTATAACTGCAAAAACCTAAAAGCTCTATATACATACATATAAGAAACTTTACGTAATCCAGCAATGTTTGAATACAACCTCGAAGAATCATACAATAAGTACTTTATAAATACGATTAGATGCCTTCAAAAAGTGTGAAGTCGATTGCAACACAATGCCGGTTGAAATATGCTAAATGGTTTATGTTAAGATACGAACCCACACAAAGAAGTAGTAATTATCGCCTTCTTAAGCCTAGCACATATGACGTAAAAGGTTAATCTATAAAGCTTTAGATTGTAAAATCTAAGATTTTCTATTAAAAATAACATTTTGTGAAAGGTAATTTAAAATTCAGACTTTTCATTATACACTTACAAACAAGTCAATAGCGTAAAGTTGCTCTTGAGGTTATAAATTCAAATTATAACAGTTACTTTGTAATACAGATATGTAAGTAAAACTTGATAGCTGTTCAAAATATTTCATCTATTTTCTTATGTACCTTTAAGTTTATTCTGTATTATTTATTATTTTCCCGGTAAAAAGTAGCAATAAATATGTAAGTACGGCAAAATCATTTTGACTTTCAATAGTAAGGTAAAGTAATTACTATACATGTGTATGTTTAGAGTTCAGCGCAAAAATGTTCTAGTCGGAACCATATACTTGAGCCTGCACTATGCGGTCTTCTTCTGAATCCAACTAGCGGTACAGGTTCAACCGCTTTTCCCAATTAGGTTTTTTTGGTAAATGCGTACCGCAATTGTTTGCTTTATAAGAATCGAAGTTCTATTATTAAGGCAGTAGCCCAGTGATAACGCGCTCGCTTGGGAAACCGATTGAAGCGGGTTCAAATCCTGGGTCTCGCAACTCTGATATTTTCATGTGCGAACCATTTTTAACATGATTACCACTTGCCTTACCTTGCCTTTTAAAAATACTTGTGAAGTCCGCCAACCCACACTTGACCAGCGTAGTGGACTATGACCTGATCCCCCTCGTATTGAAGGGAGGCCCGTGCCCAGCAGTGGGACGTTAAAAAGAGCTGAACACAATACATACAATACAATATATATAATATTCGAGTAACCATCTTTTTTATATTTTAAAGTAATATAATGTAACCTTACCTTAAGCTAAGCTCCATTTTACTTCGTCTCCACTTACGTGTCGCGGACGGTTAAGTGACTAAATTAGTATTCTTGATCGTTGCTCTAATTGGGTGTCACTGTTAATTGTCCCTTCAGCAGCATCCTCTTTAACGTTTAAGTATAAACGGTTTCTAACTTAAAAAAACATCTTTATTCTTGAATTGAAGAAATATGTTTGAATTAAACCTGACCCATGCAGGATATTAATGAAAAGCCTATTAAGCCTAATAGGTAACATTAGCATTTGTATTTTTTATTCGTCCTCTTAAAAATATTTATATCATATATTTTTATTATGACTTTAATAACAAAATAAAAAATAAAAATACTACCTAGATATATTAAAACTTTCAAAATACCGCTTTATTTATCGCCCACCCATCCATCATTTAACCTCACTAAGGCTTTCCGAATCGCGCTAAAGTTTTTGGGCTACGTGTCATTTTTATAAGGACACTTTAATATTTTCCAGATATCAAACAGAAATAAAAGAGGAAAAATTTATCCTTATCAAAAATACCTCGTGTAAACTATCCTCCCTCATAATTTATAGTTGGAAAGAATTCTGTTATTACAAAAGTTTGCGAGGAACGCCTGTACTAGCAAAATAGGTGACGTGTTCGTGCTATACAATGTATGTATGTATATGTATTCTGAATATATATCAAGAGTCTCTCTTCTAATAAACAGTATAAAGTTTTTACTTGGTGTTTCAGAAGCATTTTACTAAGTTATCTGTGACTTCAAAAAAGAGGAATCAGTTATCATATTACGGTATATTTTTGTATATTGTGATATGACACAGCTACCTAGACGGTGGTCTCATATATAAAAAAAACACCTCTATTAAGGGATTATTCCACTCCTTGAATGTTAATGTTAAGTTGGTATAATTTCCTATATTTTCGTATATTTGTACTAATATATTTTCTATTTTTCTAGAAGTATTTAAAACGAGCACTTTTTGCTTATATGTGATACTCATATCATATAATATAAATAACATTTTAGCTAAATACTTTGCCCATAAGCGTAGGCAAAAACAATGTTTGGAGACAAAGAATTCTTCTGTTTCTAGCCTAGTTAAATACATTTGCAGTACAGCGACACCGCTAACTCTGATAATCCTAGCACCTCGAATATTACATAACCTGCATACTAGTATACATAGTATATAGTAACAAAGAAAGTGTGTTTATTATTTTAAAACAGCAAGAGAACAAAGAGTCGACGTAATTTTTGGCGTACAAATAGCTACTTTAAGAGCCGTAGATATAGGCTAGGTTTTATCCCATCACTTGAACTAATTTCCATGAAATACCAATATGGTACAAGAAATTCATATAAGTAGTTACTGTTACTAAGGCTGCGCCTGAGCGAAGGCCACTATTGTAGAATTTATTAATAATCATTATTTCTAAATTAATTAAGTTCAATAATAGGTTTCATTAAAATTCCCATTACGACTTTCCCTAAAGGTGATATCTTACTCGGGGCCAAATTAAACGTAAGGTACAATTTAATGAGGTTAATAATTCCAGTAATATTCTTTTCTCTAAGTCATTTTTAATTATAGCTGTCACAGCGCCGAGCGGGCGTCCCGACGCCGACGCTACGTTGACATTATCAATTTCAGTAAGTATTTGTTTTTTCTCTTAAAAATGCGACATAAAAGTGGCAATTTTTTACTCCATATAAGTTGTATCGAATTTCTATAAGCTTTGTTTGTTTTACGACGATGTAATATACCTAATATTGATACAATTGTATAAATTAAAATCACTATAATATCAATGAAAAGTAGTCAAACCGTATCACCGTTTTTAAATACGTCATGCAAAAGCTACTGAACTATTGCAATAATTTCCCTGGACTGTATTTCGTAATAAATACAATTAAAATTAGGGAAAGTATTAAAATTACTCAAAACATAACTAAATTTACATCATGAATTAAGTCCTCATTACCATTAAGGACTTTCATTATTTCGCTTGCGCGACATTCAAAAAAAATGTTAGATAAGAAAATTATTAGAACATAACATCAAATATGAATGTAATAAGACCCCTAATATATTTTTAATTTGTTCCTTTTAATTTAGGCAAAGATCAGTTTGCCCTATATTTAAGGAGACATTATTTTTCTTATCACCGGCCCCATGAAAGGAAATATGTAAGGTTTTGGCGAGGACCCAAATTCCTTCCATGTGAAGGCAGCAGCAATAAGAAAGGCCGAATGTCTATAATTCAAGAGCAACCATTAAAATTCGGTTAAGGACTCCACGGCGTGCTATTACTTTGCGACCGTTGGTAACATAATAACATGTCATTATTTAATTCCTTTGTTTTGTTTTGGGCTACGGTCGTCTACGTTAAAAGTACATTATATTTACAAAAACAAGCCATTCGTGTGTTATGTTTCTACTAGTTTTTGTAAGTAGCTCGCACGTGTGGGTAAGTTCAAAAAGTGGCCTATATGTTAATCTAGGATATCACTAGGGATGGGCCGAAATTCAGTAGGTAGGTTTCGGTTAAACCGAATTTTGACAGTTTGAGCCGAACTTCAGCATTCGGCCGAAAGTCGGTTTGAATGCCGAACATTCGGCAATAGAAGAAAAAATACCTACTTGTACTATTTTGACTGAAATTAATAGAAAGCATGTCTGTCATAACAATAAAATAAAATTAAGTCTTTTATATTCTCATTAGTCCGATCGGAATTCGGTTTGGACTTTGGGAACAAAAAAATTAAAACCTGAAATTGTATATCTTTAAAACGCTAGCAGCTATATAAGGAACAAAAATCCGTAAAATGCCCTCGATGTCCGATGTTTTATGGTCTCGGGAGGCTACATTTTGATGAATGAAATATT
Source organism: Fabriciana adippe (assembly GCA_905404265.1). Lineage (NCBI taxonomy): Eukaryota > Metazoa > Arthropoda > Insecta > Lepidoptera > Nymphalidae > Fabriciana > Fabriciana adippe. Next base: position 5,607,178 of record FR989993.1, read on the forward strand.
TTTTTTAAAATAAAAATGTCTACATATAAATATTTGCTCCTATCTTTAAACATAAACACGTGTATGAAACTCAATAACAACACTAAAATACTTAGTTCAGAATTTAAAGTACAGATTTAGTGTAATAACGAGAGATTTTCGTTCGGAAATTTAAATTCGGTTATATGAAGATAGGCATTAGCTATAATTAAAATAGTAACACTGTAAATAGTAACATTGTATTATGTGTCTCCGAAAACACACAGCATTGAGATGAAGAAGCAGCTTTGTGATCTGTCAAAACTATCGAGAATACAGATTAAAAACATACCTGAATCCAATAAAGTTTGATAATTAGGTTACCAGAGGGCGCAGGCATCAGCTTGCCGCCTTTTCAGCTGTCAAGTGTCATAGCGTTTTGTGATTTGAAAAAGTTTACATCGAAAAGTTACGAAATCGATGTAAATTAAGTTTTAAGGTGAAATTTTAGTGAATTTTATGTGTAAAAAGGAGATTGGTAAGCATTGTTAATATTTTTAAAACATGGAACCTATGCATTACAACGAACGTGAAGGTCGGTCGGAAGTCAGTTGCTCCGGAGGTAGAACGTGTCTCGGCCTCGATCTCTGCAGCTTCGGGGAGCGGCTTCTCTTCTTCCTCGGAGGTGGAGGAGGGCTTGGCTTTACCCATGCAGAATAGACGTCGTAGAACGCATAAGTGAAATTTAGATCCTAGGGTTTATACCTACTTTAATCTCAGATGTATTATATATTTAAATATTTAACGCAGTTACCAGCTTACATGTATTTGTATACACAAGACAGGGTAGTAGCGCTAATTCTGAGCAATTTCTTATAATTCTAATCGACTGTCAACAAGTGTATTACTGGAAACATTAATATTTATTCTTGATAATTTAGGTACTGACTTTGTTATAAAAAAAGCATTGTTCAACCTATTGGTCGATATTGTCTTTCTTAATTAAATAAACTACAGTAGTTTTATTCCCAAGCTTGAAAGGCTATTAGATATAAGAAATTATGGCAGGATAGTCTAGCTTTTACTGAGTTTATAGTTTTTAAAGTTGATGATGAGCTAGGGGTCATTTTAATAAATAAAAAATTATTTAGCTTCTACAGAACTCAATAGCTGCTAACGGTTATACAATCAATACTTGACTGGGCTGTAGTCAATCCAAAGGATTTAAATTTAAATTCATTACATGAGAAAATTTCAAGAACCTGGCCCAGGTTGTGCAAGTCATATAAATTTAAAAATAACTATGCAAATGGCAAATAATATGTGGCAAGCATTCAAAGTTTTTTGAAATTAAGCATGAGACCTTAGAGCAACTTTACAGAATGTTCCTCGTAGGTCAGAGTATTTATTTAGTATAGAGGCCCTAGGGCCAATTATAGTTTCTTGGAGGTTCTAACATTCTTTTTTATGAGGAATAAAAAAGTATTAAATCATACAAAACATACTAGATTATCTTTTATTAAAAAATATAGAAAAAGGGTAAAAGTCAAAAGTTCTAAAAAGAAATGTAGACATACTGTTAAGAGGGATCAGTCCTTTTGTAAATTTGAGTCCAATAGCAGAACCTCCAGCTCCATTAATAAGCAAGCATTAAAATCAACAGAACTTCAGAGGGTGGTACCTAAGATTTGTTCACAGACAAATGGACTCGGAGGGGTGCCTATCACTTTGTTTTAAATTGCATAGCCAACTGCCTTTACCCTTTAGAATGAAACCTCCTCTGAAGTTTCCATCCAAGCTGATTTAGTACATGAGCAACCCGAGTTATTCAGACATAGCTCGAACAACTCAAAAAGATGTTTTCAGTGAGGACAACAGATGGTGAACTGTGTCCCCTTTTTGACCTCAGAGCCTTAAAATACTCATATAGTAATAACTCAGCATAGTAATAAAGCATTTTATTTGATATCTCAGAGAGATGTAATAAACTTTCTTTAGATAAGTTATTATAAGCTTTCTTTCAGCTCAGTAATTGGATGGTGAAAACAATTATTCACCAGGCCTATATGAATTAATGGCCTATATTCATTTATGTATGACAAAGGCACACAGACGGTTCCTCCGTGTCATTTACGAGGAAGAGATCCTCCAGTTGACAGCCTTACCATTTAGCCTGTCTATAGCCCCCCGTACCTTTGCAGCGGTATCGAACTGGGTTGCGGAAACCTTGCGAAACCGAGGTACTTTTGCAGAGGTATCGAACTGAGTTGCGGAAACCTTGCGAAACCGAGGTACTTTTGCAGCGGTATCGAATTAGGTTGCGGAAACCTGACGAAACCGAGGTTAATCGTTAGCTATATCTAGGCGATTACCTGTTGTAGGCCAGGACAGATTCAAGTGATTTGCGCAGGTTGCGGAAACACTCACAATCTTGGAATCTCTGGGTTGGCTCGTAAATTACAAAAAATCGGTTATAGTGTTCATACACGAGCTACAATAGTTCAGTTTAGCTTGGAATATCCAAAGATTAACGTTAGCCCTGCCAACCCAGAACATCTTCAGAATAAAAAGAACTTTGTTAAAGTTGTTAAAAGGAGACAACTGCTCTCTAGGGTAACTTTGAAGTGTGGTAGGCTTGTTAAACTTTGCCAACCATGCAGTTCTTCAAGGTCAGCTACACTGTTGCAGGGCATAACTTTTCCTAAAGAGGTTCACCCAGAGGGGTTGGAAAAAGAGATTATGCCCCAGTAAGTGACAGGCGCTAAGTTGTGTGTGGTGGTTGGATGCAATAGGCTGCAGTCCAACTCCACAGAGAGGAAGTAACGTACTTCTTGACCACAGACGCAGCGGATGCGGGCTGGGGAGCACATTTAGACAACCAATACCTAAAGACCTTGACACTCCAATCCAACTCCAAAGACCTTGGCATTCCAATCTAGAGGAGGTCTCTAGTATGCAGTCTTTGCTGTGATCAAGTCACAGGTATCTTTTTTAAGGAATGCGCACATACTTGAGCATTCCGACAATCGGACCTTAGTCGCCTAGATTCGGAATCAGGGGGACTCAGTCCATGAACCTGTCTGTTAGAGATATGAACCTTCTGGTAGAGGTCTATTGAATTAGAACTTAGAGGTAACCAATTCGCTCAATATAACAATGGCAGCTTTTTACCTACCAGGTAGGTTAGACGGTATCGCAGATAGCCTATCAGGGGGAAAGCAAGTACCCGAATGGCATCTGGACTCGCCAGTCACGGAGGCTATTTTTGAAAAGTGGGGAATACCAGACATAGACCTGTTCGCGTTGTATCGCGTGACTCAAATGAAGGATCATTTCTTTTTTGTGACGCCAGGCACGGCTAATATCCGTGATTGAGTATTTCAGGTCGTGTAGGTGTTTCCACTTTCTAGCCTAATTCCCAATCTTAGCACTTCTCAAGAGGGCAAGGGGGAACGTACTTTCTGAGTGCCTCAGTGGTACAATGTTTTTGGTATCCAGACCTTCAAGCGAGAGTTCTGGCCAGTCCTGTTCTCATAGAGAACCTGCGGAAGGTTCTTGTTGATGAGATGACAGTGTCAAGCCCACCACGATTAGAGTTAATGTTTTAAGCTTGATAAAATGGGGATGGGCACACCAAATAACAGAGTGGAGTAAGGACGAGAAGCAACTATTTCAATGGAGTTGGTGTCCAGCCACATTGACTACTTACAGTACTTCATTAGAAAGATAGTTATTATGGTGCCAGGATAACAATGTCATTAGTAAAAGTCCAGAAAGGAAAGATGTAGCCAGATTGTTAGTTAAGTTTTATTTAAAGAATAAATTAGCATACAGGACGGTTTTGTAACATAAATTAGCCATATCTACTTTAGTGTTCAGCCACGGTAGAGAATCTACCAAAAAACTTATTAATTCATCAGGTTTTAAAATAAATTTAATATTCTAAACCATAAGAAGCTAAACTGCCAATATGGGATGTTAATATGTTATTTAACTGGTTGAAGTCAGCATCATGTTCTGATTCATTGCTTCATAAGAGTAGAAAGACAGCCTTAATAATGTTACTAGCTTGAGGCTGTAGGTGGCATGATCTAACCTTCTGGAACTTTCTAATGATAGAGTTAGGGAGGCAGAAGATACCATAACATTTTGGTCAGGGTTTGGTTCTAACACTGACTCAGTAACTTACAATCTGGTTGGCTCCTTACATCCCTGCTCACAGAGAGGCTCGCAGATGGCCTCGGAGGCCAGATGCAGGATGAAAAAGGATTTGCAATGTCTTTTTATCACAGTCAAAAGACAAGTGAAGTCAGCAGGAGCTGTCATTTCTGGGTGGCTGCATTCAGTATTTAAGCAGGCCAAGATAGATGAGTCCCCAGGTAACATCAAGTCTACTGTAGCATCTCGGAGATGGCTAGACAGTAGACCAATAGAGGAGATTTTAAGAGCTAGAGAGATGTTTAGAAACATTTAAGAAATTTTACTATTGAGAAGTAAATAAATCCTTCACTTCTAACAGTGATTGTACTGAATTATTATATAATAATTTTAAGACTGTTTAATATTATAAAGTAATAATTGATTTCAGGTTTTGGCTTTTGTTGGTTACAATTTGAAAATTTAATTATTTATGTGTTTATTACACAGGATGTAATTATGATCTTTTTAAAGAAATTTATGCTTATGGTTATCTAAAATATTTAATTAAAATTATTTTGATGGACCTATGAGATTTGATTTTCATGGAACTAGGGGTAAAAATAGTATAAAGGGATTACACAGAATTATCTGTTGAGATACTTAAAATGTTTAAGTTTGTTGATTATGTTGTTTTAATAAGTAATTACCTAAGTTTAATTACTGATATTTTGATTACATAAAAGAAGTTACATATTACATAAAATATATAAACAATTAAAGAGGTCCTTTGCTGATCATTATATAATCAATTGTTTATTCATTCACATAGCGTTTTGTGCAGATAATTTTGGTCACCAGCAGATATCAAACAGGTCTTCATCTCAATGCTGTGTGTTTTCGGAGACACATAATATGACTGTTTTGCATTACAACAAAACAGGTATTATGTGTAGGAGAAAACACACAGCATTGATTCAAGGTGCTTGCTGGCGATGAAGACGCTATGACACTTGACAGCTGAAAAGGCGGCAAGCTGATGCCTGCGCCCTCTGGTAACCTAATTATCAAACTTTATTGGATTCAGGTATGTTTTTAATCTGTATTCTCGATAGTTTTGACAGATCACAAAGCTGCTTCTTCATCTCAATGCTGTGTGTTTTCTCCTACACATAATACCTGTTTTGTTGTAATGCAAAACAGTCATATTATTAATTAAAAAAAAAAAAAAATGAATAATGGCTAAATTTCAAATAAGAGCTATAATAACGGTCTTAAATTTTAATACCTAGAAGGTAAAACTGAATTTTATAATTAAGCTTACTATGCTAAATCGATAGAGTTTACCCATTCCGAATGTACATGTTTGTAATCACGGAATATTTTACAGGCATAAATGTATGGAATTTCACCTAAGATAACTATATTTTCTCGCCAGCTCTTCTCAGCACTTCTCGCTCTTTCGATGTAGTGATAGCTCATAGTGGGTTTACAATACGGTCATTTAATTTAACGATTTAAAAGTTCTTTTGAAAGTCTATTCGAAGAAAATATATTTTTCTCTTTAATTTTTATGATAAAAATGAGTTCTATTACAATATTCATTATTTTCAATAGTCAAGGTTCTCTAAAATGTTACTTGTTCGTATCATAAGAGCTGACAGGCTACAAAGGAATAAAAGGACACCATTTTATCGCATTCAATATAACGTGTATATATTGTATTTTGTTCTTAGTATTTCAATACAAGCACAAAGCTATTCTTTATGTAAATGTTAGACGTTTGATAACAACTGTATCAAAAAGGCACTTTGGTAGCAGTTTCTCACCGATTTAAATGTTTTGTTTTACAAATTAAAAAAATTAAGCTTATTACGCCATATTGGTTAAAATGGCACCAAATTTAATGAGCTTCATTTGAGTTGTTCTTTATGGCTAATATAACACCTTCGCAATTCTATAATTATAGTTAAACTAGATCCTTTTTACTTATATTTAATAATTTATACTTATCATAATTTTAATTTATATTTTTATTACTGAAATGTTTAATTTACATTTTAAACAACGTTTATTATAAAAAGAATCTAACTGATATGATGAAATTTATCAGGCTATCAAGAGCGTCCAAAACAAGTCCTTGTGGAAATGTTGTAAAATAATTGATATCCAACTTTGGACAGCTTCATATCTATTTGGTTTGGTAAAGAGAAGCTGCTTATTACGCGTATATTATAAACACGCTTAGCCTTACTTAATGATCCCTTCAAATTTCATCTCGATACGAAGTAAGCCATATCAGATTAAGTTCGTTCGATTGGAAACTGTCACCGGCGGGGATCTTAAGTGTACTAACGGAGGTATTCTCTGTAGCCCAGAGGCACATTATCGATTTCTTTTCTTTAGTCTTAAAGGACTAGTTGCTCTAAGCAACTATGAATTTTGTAGATACATCAAAAGTACATTATTACTACATACATTAGACTTCCAAAGTATACCTACCCCTTTCCATACTTCGTTTAAATCGCTCGAATTAGAATAGGTTGCGCAAAATAAATATTTCATAGTTTCCATGACCTAGCAGGATCAATAATTTACCATTTTGTCTTCCTTTTCTATCAATTTTAAGACTTTACTGATCTTGAAGATGGTAAAATTTAGCGTCAAATAAATAAACTAAATGATTTTAACAACGCCAATGGCAATATTAAATTAATAACGCTATTATTAACACATAAAAATTAACGAGATGAAATAAAAGGTAGAATTGAATAGAAAATTACAAAGTAAAGTGATGTAAGTTACCGACCCTCCGTATTTTTATCACAACGCTAAGTAACATGAGAATAAGAATAAGTTCACTCAAACAGAAACTGTCACCGACAGGATCTTAAAATTATTAGGTACTAGCACTGCCCGCGGCTCCGCCCGCGTTCAGATGACCAAAAACCAAATTCTTATGTATTACATATTACTCGTAATATACTCTTACATTGCAGTTTTTGTATTTTTTCTTAGAAATGAGATATTTTTCCGCAGTAAAAAGTATCCTATATGTTGATCCGGATAGCCAGCTATCACCATACCAAATTTCATCAAAATCTGTCCAGTAGTTTTCTCGTGATGCGGTAACAGACAGACAGACAGACAGACAGACAGACAGACAGACAGACAGACAGACAGACAAACAAACAAACAAAAATTTTGAAAACTATAGATTCGGCCTCTGTATCGATATGTTATGTAATGACTATTTCAATAAGATTTTCAAAAAATATTTAATGTACAGATTCGGCTTAATTAGAATTTTATTATATGTATAGATAAAATTGATTGTTAACATTACAATTATTCTCCTCATGTAGAAATTACTAACTACGGCTTTGTCAAAGTCTGCAACTCCACACTAAAGATACGTGACAGCAACTTTATAGTTTCATCGAGTTATGTTTCAACAAAATGAAATACACTGAGTTGTTTTTAATTTAATCGATGATTATTTGTTGTTTAATAAACTAGGGTCTTCAATATTCTCTTTGATTCTAGATAAAGATTTTAAAAACAGATAGTACAGGACTAGTAGTCCAAAAAGCAGACTTTGAAAAAAAAAATTGTAAATAATATTACTGTTATTATATAATTAAATTTGTCTTAACAGAAGATGATGTACTTACTTACCAATAATTATAATTTTACAGCTTTTTTTGACTGCAGCTGCTCAATGTAATATTTGACAATGAACTTCATATAAACTATACATTTTACTAACAATATCGAAACCATGTCTTTCTCATAGATTCATTTAAACAATGCCGTATCAGAACAAGTTCGCTCAACTAGAAACTGTCACCGGCGGGAGATTTTAAGTGTTCTTACGTACCTACGTGTTCTCTAAAGCTCAGAAGCACTTTATCGATCTCACGCCACTTAAAGACATTAAAGTTTACAATATAAATGGTTTTCTTTGTAATACATCTGTTTTATTATTACGTGAAAGTATAAAAATAAGATATTTATTGGTTTGATATGAAACAATAAGAATTCTTTTTACAGATCGTTGATCTAAGACAATTGAATGTCGAGCCGAATTCTTTAAGAAAGACATTTTTTCCAATTAGAAGCGAAATAGTCTCACAGTCGCTCAACTTTTACATTTATTTTTCTGGCATCATAAATAAGTCAAACATGAAATTTGGATGTAGGTTATAGAGATTTTTTTATAAGTACTTACACGCCTTTTACATTGCCAAATAAAAACCGCAGTTTATGGTAAAAAAACCAGCAACAACAGGATTCACAAACTGAAAGCAATATATACCTAATACGTAAGAAGTCTCTCGTTTTTGTTAGTTTCTTTAAACATATCAATTATACAATGTTGAGATTGATGTTGAGATTGAAACATTATAAATATCTTCTGACATTATGGGTTTTACTTTATCAATAAGCACTTTAAGCTCGAAAACTAATTTCAGCGCTCAAGACTACTAATGTAGAAGTCGAAGGTAAATGTTTATTTATTTTCTTACTTCTAATCGTATTAGATTACTCACAGCAGACGCAGACGTATCTAATAAAAAGAAAGATAAATAAAGAACAAATGCTGGACGTGACTAATTGACTGCACGGGCTAGTGCAAGTGTATATTTCCCGCATACAACGAACGTTTTATTTCGACTTGAACATATTTTAAGTGGCAATATTTAACTGAAACACGTATCAAAAATATTGTTTTCTAAAAGTTTTCTTTAATATTCTGTAGTTTCTACTAACTTCAAACTTTTTTTATTTTTATTGAACCTTTTTATCATTGCTCTGAAATAATTTTAAATTTAGCCCTTTTTAACGTCCCTCTGCTGAGCACGAGCCTCCCTTCAACACGAGAGGGATCAGGCTATGGACTGGACTATATCTATCACGCTAACCAAAGTAGCGCGGTAGGCAATGACAGTGGCCAGTGGTAACATGGTTGCTTGGGAAACCAAGTGAAGCGGGTTAAAATTGCCGGTCTCTTATACTCCTCCTGTAATAATTTTATCGAAATCAATTTTATTGCCTGTAATATACATAAAACCTTAAAACCAAGACAATACTCTGGGGCAAGTTGAAATAATATATGGATAATAATAATGTTTTTTTATTGGCAATAGTATTTATATAATATTACTGGTCTTAGCCTTACTCCTTTCACAAACGTCAACAGGATTCCTTCTGGGAATCGTATATGAAAATCTTGAAAATTAATATGTATAACACAACATCGCCACGTCCCTTGCGGACAGATTTTACAGTCTGATGAAAGTGACTCACCACTTGTCCTTCACTTTCCGCTCAATATACGATATCGTTCTTTCCTATAAATCAAACTAGGACAACTAGAACAATCATACACATATATGTATATATTGTTTATTTTTATGCACTACTATTGATCTAGAAGGTTCTTAAAAAATAAGGTAGTCTCTGACATCATTTATTTAATGAAAGTACCTACTACATACATTTTTGTCAGTCGGAACTAACCAAAATAAAATATAAACTGCCGATAGCTGATGAAATTACAGCATCCGCTAATTTAACTCCGTTAGCCGCTATCTTTGTTGAATGGTATTTTTATGGTCATCATGTAATCTATAGTAAGTGCAACTTGCTGTATGCATATAACTGGTCAATTTCCCTGTGGCACAGCTGTGACGCAACGTAACGGGAATGTGGACCGTCCACGTGAACTACAGTGTTATCTAGCTATGGAAAACTAGTGACTAATTGTTATAGCCTCCAGCTATGATCTATTTTATTATCATATTTGTTTTTAATTGATTTTTATAGCTTCTCACTATCTTGTGGAATAAATGAAAAACTCATAATATCATCTCAGATGCTTTCCACTTACGCTAATAAGTTTTTGAGTGACCTTTCTTGTCGATTTTAGGTTATTTTAGACGTTAGTCATCCTCGCAGGCATAGATACGATTTTTAAGATAAGTTACGTACGTAAGTGCAAAGTAAATTACCTTAATTTACATACATATTTTTCTTGGATAGTGGATAGTCAAGTCTTAAGAGAAGGATAATATAAGAGTTGAAATAATACCCATATTGATAATATCAAGAAACAACTAAAGATATTATCATACAAAGCATACTAAAATTAGTCACTTAAAAAACACAAAATATGTGCGGTTTTGTAAATATGAATAATGAATATTGCTCTGCAATAAGTTAACAGTTTATGTGCAGCAAATTCTTTTTCTGACCACATTTTGAAAGCTAGCGGTTTAGGCTATTCCATTTTATGAGACTTAAACGTAATTATATTCCAAATGCATTGAGCATGAATAAGCTACCACAATTTAAACCGAAAGTAGGACACTCACCATCTTATAGAATACAAGTACATCATTTTCTTTGATGAGAGTGGTCCATTTTTGGACTGTTCATAATCAGCGCATAAAGTTTTGAGCTATATTTATATAGTATTTCTTGAGAATATTATTACTTGTCCCGATATTTATTTGGTAGTCAGTTAATATTACTTTTTAGCATAAAAGGTATACCGTCTTCAAACCCACTTTAAACTAAATATTCCTCCTTTAGGAGTGGTTTTATTAATTATACCCTAACCCAATTGGCAAAGACATCGCGTAAAATACACACACAAAAATGCCAATAATTCGAGTAGGTACTTCCTCTCTTTGAAGTCGGTCAAAACTGAAATCAAACAATTGAAAAATTTTCGCTGTTAAGCATAACTATTGTTTGCCTTAGTTCTGGTATATCTACAATCTACATAATATATTAAACTAGCGACTGACTCTTGCTCCGCTTCGTGTTTGTGCCTAGACAGAAACAAATACCCACTATCCCACGGGAACCGTACATTTTTCCGGGATAAAAAGTAACCCACCTATGTGCTATTCTATAATCTATATCTTGTCAAATTTCATCCAGATCCGTACAGCCGTTCTGGCGTGAAAGAGTAACAAACATCCATCCATCCATACATCTATCCAACCTCACAAACTTTCACTTTATAATATTACTATGGATATGGAAATTATCAGAAATTCATACATATATTTAAAATAAATAGTTTAATAAATAAACATATAAACAAGATGCATACACCATAAATAAGATATTATCTTTATTATACAAAGTGAGCCATATTTCTCAAGCTGTTTGAGCGAAATCAGGACGGTTTCTCCGTAAACGGGGTTCCTGGTCAACTGAAATATGAATCACTTTTCATTTGTTGTCGAGTAAGAGAATTAACATTCATTGACTGCATAAGTTACGGCTAAAGCTCTGTTAATTATTTAGCCCCTACTACAAGATCACGTACTACGTAATAAATCTGTTTAATATTGGTATTACCAATATATAAATACTAATTTTACCTTTTCGATTGCGACTCACGTTGCATATAAAGAAAATCGAGGTGTTACTTGGTATGCAGTTTTGCGAACACACCATTCCTCTAAAAGCATTCACATCATTGTATGTAAAATATGAAGGAGTATAGAAATTGAAACGAACAGAACATGCAATACCTTTTACACTTACGTAATCCTTGTACCATTATTCAGCGGTCACAAATATAAGATACATTTTATATGGAAATTTTGAACCATTCTATTTTATTTTTATGAAAAATCATCTTTTATTAAACTAATTTTGAAAAAAAAAACAGGAAAGTTACTATTTCGTTTACTTAGGTAAAAATTACATAAAAACATTTATTTATAAACAAATTCGTATATATTTTAACAAGTAAGTACATATATAAATACGTGCCCGTGACTCTGCTAACGTGGAAGGAACATACGTTGATAAAAATAAAACTATAAGGTAATCCAGGATACAGGCTGGAGTTGAAACTTATATTATAGTATCAACTGAACTGTTACTTGAACCTGCTCTAAATAATGTTATATTTTTTCTGAATATAAGTTAAAAACTGAATTAAAATTTAATCTCGTTCAAAAAAAATCATTAAATTCAAAATCTTATCAATATTTTGATTATAATTTGATAAAACAGTACTCATATCATACCTAAAAACATTTTATACGGTATTACGTACCGTTTTTATTCACCAACAAGCACTAGTAATAATTTCAAGTGTAATTTAATGCGAGCATTTTTCTCCAATAAAAAAGGCATTGGCCTCATAGTGAGACAATCATTTATAGTACATACACCCACTTTAAACTGCCCAAACTAGGATACCGCATATATCACACGTATTAGGGACACTGCTCGTAAGCGTGGTTAATGTTTAGTTTGTCATGAAATTAGCAGCTTAATGACTTAAGCGAGAAAAGCAAACTAGGTTAAACCTTAGACGTAATGAGGCCATATCTAATCTGATAACGTAATGTCAAAAATGTAATTTATGAATGATAAAATAAAATGCATCGAAATTTTACATATCAACTACTATGTGTCTAAAATGTATCTTTTCAGAAAAGTGCTAAATGGTTTTGAATAATATGCTTAAGATGCTACATTCAGATCCTTATGATATGTATTGTATTCAGCCCTTTATAACGTCCCACTGCTGGGCACGGGCCTCCCTTCAATACGAGGGGATTCAGGCCATAGTCCACCACGCTGGCCAAGTGCGAAATGGCGGACTACCTTATTATATATTGTAATATTATTTTTTAAGTCATAATTTTGTAACGAATTTTTGTAGTGAATGAATAGTAATAGAGGAGAGCTTTAAGCTTTAAGTATTTTAAGTAATATAAAACGAAATGTGTTTGATTTAAATTAAGACATCTCAAGTCATTACAAATTGTTCCAGAGTAGAATGTGCATTCAGGCCAAACTAACAATGAATGTAGAACTAAAGCTACAGCATTCCTACCTAACGCTTAAAGAAACATTACTGTTTAAGTATTCTTGCTTCTAAAGTTTGAACGAGGGAACGTTCTCAAAACACAGTTCTGTGTAAATTTTAAGGCGATCGAGTATGTTTGTATTGATGATATTAGAAAATTGTGATAAGATAACAAGAATAGGTATCTCATAAAAATTAAAACCATTATATGACATTTTAAATAAAACTATCTTTTCGGATTATTTCGCGGATTTATTTTGATTTTTGGTTTCCGACGTTTCGAATGCTTTACAGCAATCATGGTCACGGGAGAGATCATGGTGACCATGATTGCTGTAAAGCATTCGAAACGTCGGGAACCAAAAATCAAAATAAATCCGCGAAATAATCCGAAAAGATAGTTTTATTTAAAATGTCAAATATTCGCGTAAATCTAAGAAAGTACCATTATATGAAATAAGCAAATAATTTAATGATTTGGACCTGAATATACAATACTAAAGTAAAAGCAGTAAAAAGTAATATTATACATATTAAATTTGTAAATTACATGTGAAATAGGCCGATACTAAGCTTATAATAGAGTTTTCTGGAATAACTTAACTTATTTTAAGGCGAATTTAAAGGCGGATAGAGAAAGCGTTCAAGTGAAAGTGACTTAGACTATTTTTATCATCATAGCACGAGAGCTGAGTCACAAGTAAAAATAATGAATATTAGCAGAAGGCTATCGAATATTTTACTTCGAAGATTTTGCGCTTTTAATATATCAATTATATTGAAATCATAAAATAAAAAAAAATTAAAAGTACGATAGAATAAGAATACTGTATTAAAAATCAATTCGTTTTGTTAACTAAATTACTTCGAACTTTGAACCAATTGCATTTCAGGTGAAATGTTAAACGCGTATTGTAATTGGTGCGCTCTCGAGTCGACTGTATAAATTGCTCTTCTGCGCTCTCCGCGACCATCCGATCTAAATTGGCCAAACCTTTATTATTAAATTGAACATTACGCCTTGTCTATTCAAATAACGATTTAAGTGGAAGTAATATTTTTCTATTATAGAATGTATGTTCTTATTTTTTAAATCTATCCATGGAGTAACACTAATTTAGGGTCCTACTTGTTTCCTACCACTCCTAAATAACGATCAAATATTGATCATATATCAAAATATAACCTGAAACTTGCAAAGGTGCAAACTTAGCGTTACTATACTGTCATTTACTTTAAATATTTCTAATTTTATCTCATTTTTTGTATACAAAACTAACACGTACAAGATAATGCGATCTTTTAACTCATTATTATATGCCTCTACCGTATTAAAGTTCTCACACGTTTCTCGTTAAAGTTGCAGCATCTCAAAATCTTTCTAAGTCATTATTTATGTATTGCGTAACTAACGAGCTTTAGTTGGGACAAGAAAATCTCTTATCAGATAGAAACACAGCTGTATTTCTTTATATAATATTTTTTTAAATATTTTTATTTAATTTTGTTATAGAAAATAATACTAAAACCTTTATCACTGTTTGTATTTAAAATTAAAAATTATGTTTCATTATTTACATTTATCGCAATGACGATGAGACCTCAATATTCTACCACTATGAATAACACAATACCCCGCCATTTGCATTTTTTCATACACTTATGTCTTCTATTGACCTACAAAAGCTTTAACCATACATCTGTAATTAATTACTGCGAAGTGTATATACTTTGACAATCAAATATTATTTTGTGGATATTAATACATTTACTCTATATTTGTCTATTTTGTTCAGTTGTGAAATATATATTTTTTTAAATAAATGAGATTACATTTTGTTACGAAAATAAAACAGTAATACTGCGAATGAACACCATTCAAGCCTAGTTTAAATATGCAGTACGAATCAGGCCAACAACCTACTTTAGAAATGATTCTCGATGGGTGTGTTGATAGGTTTGAAATAAAAAAAGCTTTGAGTTTACTAAAACTTTTCATTATTCAAATATAAATCATATTAGGTGAGAGAAATGGAACGTTTGTCACTCTAAGAAAATGTTATAAATTATAAAAGAAAACAAATATATCATAAAAGATGGGAAGTAAAAAAGATGGGTAGTATGACAGTGAAACAGTGATTCGTTTGGAGCCGAATGGAATCGAAGGGCCCTCATAAATAACGGATATGCCACACCTGTCCCTGATATAAGTGCTTCAGATGGGATATTTTTCCGTATATATGTATGTATTTCCTACTTATCGATTCCTGGAAAGTGGTCATATATATCGCTTGATTTGGGAGAAAAGGGATACACTATTGAACACGATGCGTACTTTACTGTAGCCAGCGGACGTCCTTGTGGAGCTTCCTTATTTTATAGCTCCATGGTAACGCTACTATTACTATGTAATATTATGGTATACCTTGTGTTGTACTTATATAAAATACTTTTTCCGATGTTCCGCACTCATTTTAAATCGATGGAAGTAGCGTATATGTTATACAATAACGTATACATACATATAATACAAAAGTAAATGGAAAACTCATAAACATTTGTATTTATAATGTTAGATTGATAAAAAAAATAGTTTTAGTGAAAAATATGAAAAATACGATACTTATTTTGAAGACTTATTAATTAATAAGCCAAGCCACTCGCTCTAACTTTGACTACGGCATATCCCAAAGGAACTTAACAGATATAGTGACAAAAAAGTTACAAACTAAGAATCATTTGTCCTATTACAGAATTTTATAACTAAAACTCTAAACTAAAATTTATTTCAGTAAACTAATGTACACCTAAATTAGTTACTATTACAAAATCCACTTCTATTACTGAATATTGCTACCACTTGTACAATGTTATCATATATTATGCAACCGGCCACACGCAACGAGCCAGAAACTAAACCTTTAATTCATATCACAGAGCGATTATCATTCTAGTATTACATCAACCGTTAGGCTTATTCCACATGGGAGGTAACAACGGACATGATTTTCCTCTATGCAGGAATCCTTATAAATTGAAAAAAATAAAAGAAGCACTACAAATGAAAGCTTCAGTAAATCTTATGTTTTATAATACTAGAATTATGAAACATGATTAAAAACATTAATTTCTAATATTTTATGACTACTCTATGGCGTAATATCAGAATATCTATGGGAATATTTGATTAAATTCCTTTATAAAAGAAATCTTTACGATCAAATATAAATGTCTATGCCTTAGTCCCTAAGAAATCCATAATTGATGTTATATTTAATTAATGATTGTTGTAATGAACTCCTTCCATATACCTAAATTCACTGAGAGCCATACGCTTTGAAGTAACAAAAAACCCATTTGACGAATGACCATTTATCGCTGGCACCATGTGCCATCGACACGTTCATGCTGGAGGTAATAGTTGAAAGTTATTGACTTGTTCTATACAAGCTCATCTGTGATCATCATCAAAACAAGAACACTCTGATTATTCATAAATATTCTTTTACTTTTCAATTTAAAATTTTGATAATAATTGATGGAATAGAGTTTTGTTAATAACTGATAGAAAGCTACAATTTAAATACCAAAATATATGTACATTGTACATATCTTGATCGATGTTAAGATCTAATATGTAGGTAATAATATTATACATATATCAAAAAAATCCTCTTTCAACAAAAATTACGTATAAATTTTTATTATAAAATCTTATAAATAAATACAAAATATAATATTTTAATTTTTTTGGGGAACCCTAAAAACTTATGTAGCCATCCATCGTAGGCAGCACGTGCCGCGGACATCATCCACCGTACAATAGAAATAACGGTCGATGACAATTGACTGGCTGGATGCGACTTGTAATTCAATAATAATAGTTCAATTGCACGTTATTTATATACGCTTACCGATTGCCCGTTGGATTAGAATTTAAAGTTATTTAAGTTATGAGAGTTAACTAGTTAGATTGTTCTAATAAATATATTATAAAAATAAAAAATCCGACTGCATAAAATCTAGCTAAAAAGATAAAAACAAGTTGACGAAGGAATATAGTATTATGCAGTCGGAGACATACACATTTCATCCTTGCCGCGAGATGTACATACTCGTATGTACATATGTCTCCGTCTGCCTAATAGGTACTATATTCCTTTCGTTTTCATATTTTTAGTTAGCTTTTATGCAGTAGGGTGTTTTATTTTTATAATATATTTATTTATTTATAGCTATCTAAGTATTTTTAAGCAGGAAAAATAGCAAAAATGGTTGTTGATCAACTTTAAATCATTATATATCCTAAACTGTTATTTGAAATGAAAAATAATGAAAGAAATCTAAAAATATTTTTTAAATACCTATTCAACGATACCCCACTTGACATAATTCGTCGATTTTCCACTCATTGTCTAAGTATTAATTTCATCTAAATCCATACGTTGATTTAAGCGCGAAGGAGTAACAAGCGTACACAAACACACAAACAAATGAAGGTTCAGGCCTTCCTTTCATTGTCAACGCGGCAAGCTAAATGTCAAATGAAATCAAATCGGAGTTTCCGTGTTAGATTTCCGCAAGGTGAATGTCTATGTTAAACATGCGAATATTGTGCTGGTCTGATTGCACTACACGAGTGGGCTGAAAATAGTAATAAATCTTCCTTTTTCTCCCCACCGCCACGAAGGATTCGTTTATAAAATATAATAAAACCTTTTAACATTTAAGCAATGTTAATTTCCAATAATGTTCATTTGAGGTGTTACAATTGAATATTTTATTATCTATACAGATAAATAAAATTGGAGTGTCTGTTTGTAATATTAAAATAACCGCTTTTTACTAAATGCATATGGATGTATATCCGGTACATATACCAAAACAACATTTTTTACAATTTTTGTCTGTCTGTCTGTCTGTCTGTCCGTCTGTCTGTCTGTTTGTTCCGGCTAATCTCTGAAATGGCTGGACCGATTTAGACGGGACTTTCACGGGCAGATAGCTGATGTTATAAGGAGTAACTTAGGCTACTTTTATTTTAGAAAAAAAATAGGGTCCCACGACAAAAATTAAAACCAAATTAATTAATTAATTTTGTTTTGGGAAGCAAGCTAGGGATGAACCCGAGCCAAGCGAGGGTGAGTCGCTAGTTATTTTATATAACCACAAACATTTTTTGTTGATCAAATCCTAAATTATCATATACTAATACTTACTACCAATAATAAAATTTTGAAAAAACAAATCGCAAAATCAGGTTATATAAATCATCGTAATTTTGAAATCTTTTTGCCTCTACAGTAAGTTTTACATTTGTTTAGGAGAATTTCGGTGTAGCTACTTGAAAACTCGCCTTGGCAAGGCTTCTCAGTTTTCAACTCGAAACTCGCTACAAATGTAACCTCTTTGAAGATACGAAATTCGACAAGATATCCTACTTCCGGAGATTTAAAAAGTTACTTTTAAACTTGTTTTATCTCGAGGTTTTTAAACTTTCAAAATTATTATGAATACGGGACACAATATTTGTGCATGAGCTAATTGAATATAACAGTGAACGGCTGTACACATAATATAAAGAAATGACGTAAGAAGCAAATTGTCGTAAAATATTTCATCTACACTATATCTATACTAATATAATAATAAAGAGGCAGGGTTTGTTTGTTTGAACGCTCTAATTTCAGGAACTACTAATCCGATTTGAAAAATTATTTTTTCATTAGATAGCGCGTTTATTAAGGAAGGCTATAAGCTATGTTTATATCATCATGCTATTGCCAAATGGAAGTGGAATAGTAATATAATATATAGTCTATCTATTCCATACTAACCGTTGAAACGTACCTAGGGATGAACCCGAGCGAGGCGAGGTTCAACCGCTAGTGTCTAAATTAATATGGCTTATTGCTAATGTGATAAAGATTTTAATTAAACAACAATTTGTATTGTAGCTTACTGTAACAAGCGAGAATTCCAAATTGAATGTTCATTGTAACTAATTATAAAATCATTCTACATTTGCAGAACGTAATAACTAAAATAAAGTAACAAGTTTAGAAGTGGCATACATGCAAATTGTTTTTGTTAAATAATTTAAATATTATAATATATTCGCGTAAAATCTGTAATTTGGTTTTACTTGTAATAAAATAATAATTTTATATATCTAAAGTGTCTTTAATTTTTATTTTAAGTTTTTTAAATAATAATTAAATCATTCTCAATATAAATTGCTTACGCTCTGTTTGGTGACTGATAGTAATAAAACAATGCACGTCTCAGCCACGCGCCAATGATCGAGTCATATATTCTGCTTATCGCTCTGTTATAGCGAATTGAAGATTCCTAGAATAAAAATTACCATCCTTGCACGTTGCACGAATGACAATCCAGACAATATGTAAGGAATTTAACAATTTGAAATAATAAATGTTAAAAGCTACGTGATGAATATCGAAGTATAAGGATTTATTCTTATTAATTTTCGCTAACGGCACCACTCACAATTGTTCAACCTAGCCTCAAATATTCTATTCACAGTAAGAGTTCATATAAAATCGGTTCAGCCTAAAATATGCTTGTAAATACAACATAGACATTTTTGTAATTTTTTTTATGGAGTATTTTTATAATTTAGTATGCAAATCATGAGATCAACATATTATTATATTAATCGTAGGTGGAAAACTAAATAACTGCGATTTTGGCCAAATTGACATTTAATCATTTTCGTAACACCTAAAAACTGCCGCATATTTTACTATAACAAGCATTTTCATAACTTGCCCCGTTTGAGAAATATAGCCGTTTTTGTATTGCAAATGTGTAAATATGTTGAAACAGTAACGTAGAAAGAGACGTAAAGTATATACATAAAATTAACTACAGTAAAATTTTCTCTCATTTATAGATTATGCCGAAAAGTTGGAAAAAACAGTAAATCGCGATTTTCTCCAAACTAGAAAATTTGAGTTATTTAGTTCTCCACCTACGCCGACGTTATGTTGAGCTTTTTTTGACTGACGTCAGAGTAAGTGAGGATACTTAATTCGGTTATATGTTTTGTATATGCTGCCTTTGCCGACTATGCACCGATTTTCGTGAAACTTTTTTTAAAGAATATGCTTATACATAAATATTTAGAAAAAAATATAAGTATTTTTAAAGTGACTTTAAAGTTGGTGTACCTTTTTAATTATAAAAACTACCTGATTATTACATAGACAGAATCTCCATTTTTATTTACTTACACAAGTAACTTTTCAAATTTTCACACAAGGAAAGTGAACTGCAAATACCAGTCATATCAACTAAATATTTCTGGTTTCCAATTTTTATTTGCAAAGTAAGAATAAAACATTTACACTTCGACGAAAAGCTATTAAAGTATATTATGTGAGAATATGTATTAAACTTTCGTTATTAAAAAAATTTTCCAAATGCCGTCTTCTCGTGAATCTGAATGAAATATTGGCAATAAGTTGAAACTTTCTCCGCGGTGCCGCGTCGTTTTGATATCATATCAAGATAGCGGGAATGCTTTATTATCACATTTAAAAAGTGAATTATTAAAATAAACCATTTTATATATTTAAATATGCAAACTGACATGACCCAAACATGCGCACTAACCAATTTACTGGAAGAATACTCACCAACACATTGTATACGGTTTAAAAATAACACTATGATGAGAGCCAAAAGTGCTACCTTTTGTAGGAAAATCAAAAAAAGGGGACAAACAACATTCGCGGCATTCTTCAAGAAAGACGACACTCAAATATAGGTTGCCTAAAAACAGCAACCTAAAAATCTAAAAACTGTGCTCTTTCGTTGTATAGTACCGACATTATATGCTTCTTATATATTTTTTTTTTTACTCTTTTTGTAATTCATTCCTTGGTGTTTCTATTTTAAAAGAATACTATTATATTAAATTGTAGATCGTAAAATGTTTCCTTCACATGTTTATAACAGGAGTAACGACAATGCTTTGTTTCGCCGCACTTATTGTGCTCTCTCGAGGATTATTGTGCAGTAGTTTAATTAGCAGCCGACATTACTTGTCACGGATATTTGCAGAATACTGTTGTTTTATCCTTCTTATTATGGGCCTACGTCTATGTCTAGCTGGAAGAAGGCTACAGTCAAAAGAAAATTAAATCCAGGTAGGATTTATCGTCCCTTTCTCTGTTAGTAAAAAAGGTAAAATAATAATTTTTACTCAAAGTTGAGTCGTAATCATAGGACTAAACTGAGTTTATTGATTATTCAACTCTCAAAGGGCTGCCTTTGAAAAATTACCTGTGTTCAGTCAAGCTTCTTTGGGGCGAGGGCTGTTAGAAAATTTAACTCCCTAGACCTGAGCTTTGGAAATAAAATGCCTCGTTTAATACCTAGATATTCGTATTTTTAAAACAACATTCTCTATTTTTTACTTGTGAAAACCGTTCCCGCTTCTTTTGTATGTTATATCCAGATTTGAATTATACTTTTTAAAGCTTTTCTAAAAGCCGGAGCTTTTTCACTAAATAGAGTTTCAAAAGCATTTTTTCCACGTTACTTCGATCCAATTAGATAACCGTTTGTATAGTGCAGTGTTATTTGCTTATATACCAATCGCTCTAGCTTTGATTTCTGCCTATTGTATCGAAGTAATTGTTTTTGGAAACCCTGGCGGTGTTTAATATGTAGACAGTGAAATATCGGCGAATGCTTTTTTGAATTACAAGTGTTTGAGAATTGATATTAGTTTAAATGAGCAATTCTTGTACATACATATGTATGTACATATAGTATGTTAAAATTTATTTCATGTATCTCGGAAACGCCTCTAACGATTTGTATCAAATTTTGTATTTAGATAAGATTTTGCTTTTTCAGTTTATTTTTCAGTTTGTCGTTTCCGAAAAAATACGATTTAACAAGAAAAACGCCGAGTGAAGGTCATATCTATACATATAATAAAATTCTAACTAATCCGAATCTGTACATTAAATATTTTTTGGAAAATCTTATTGAAATAGACTTTATTATCGACACAGAAGCCAAATCTATAGTTTTTAGAATTTTTGTCTGTCTGTCTGCCTGTCTGTCTGTCTGTCTGTCTGTCTGTCTGTCTGTCTGTCTGTCTGTTACCGCATGACGGGAAAACCACTGGACAGATTTTGATGAAATTTGGTATGATGATAGCTGGTTATCCGGGTCAACATATAGGATACTTTTTACTGCGGGAAAATATCTCATCTCTGAGCTAAACGTTAAAACGTAACTAGGGACGAACCCGAGCGGAGCGAGGGTGAGTTGCTAGTGTATGTATATAAACGTAAAGGTACTATATTATCAGTGACTTCTATGTGTAAGCAATAAATCATCTATATTACAAGTGACCGGTTTTAATTTCCAAACCCAGAAATCAAACTCGTAGCAATTCATGTACGATTCAATCAATTGCTTTAAATTAATTTAATTAAAATCTAAAACTGATTCTATTGATAAAGTTATATTTTAAAAAACATTAATAGGCTTCATTTCATTTTATATTAAAAAATAGTCAATTTAAGAGAGATATTGCTTAATAGATTGTGTTAAAAAATATCTGGCTATTCATCAGTGATGGATTTACCTATAGGCCCGTGAGGCCCGGGCCTAGGGCGGCATAATTTTAGGGGCGGCAAAATTTTCGGGACTTCAAAATCTTAAAGGCGAAAAAAGTCAAAGGCAATCCGAATAAGAAAGCACAAACCGATTATATTAGATTCTCTTTGAAATATGAAAAATTAAAAAAATCCAGTAAAATATATTGAATGATATTATAACGATGGAATTTACTTTTTAATTATTCGCAAGATTATTTTTATATAGACCAGTCGAAATGCAGTTATTTTTAAGAGAAAATAAAATATTGAAAACCTGAAGTTTTCTGATTTTAAAATATTAGCAGGTATATAAGGAACAGAAATACGTAAAATGCCCCCGATGCCCAGCTATCCCCGAGAAATGGGGGGACGCAAAGCGTTGAATAATCGTTTTTTTTTTTCAATTTCTGGCTTACTGTGACGTTTTATCGAAAAATGTTTTTTACAAAATTTGTAGATCTAGTAAAAATCTACAACTTTTATAAATAACACTTTTAACAATAACCTCAAAATTTTTGAGATATTTGCAAAAAACTCGGTTTTTTATTTTTAATTTGTAGAATAATCTTTTGATTTTCATGAAACTAAGGGAATGTAATCTTCAAACTATATATAATAAACAAAAAAAAATTTAAATTGAAATGTTTAGCCATTTCCGAGATAAGTATGTTTTATGGTCTGGAGAGGCTGAAAATCACCCCCAATTTCAAGTGGACGTTTACATTTAAAAATTATTTTGTTCAAGTTTCAGATAGAGCTCATTCTTTTTGTCTTGAACTCTACTTTTTGAAAAAATAAAATCATTGTATAGTCGCCCTGTAAGGACACTCT
Source organism: Fabriciana adippe (assembly GCA_905404265.1). Lineage (NCBI taxonomy): Eukaryota > Metazoa > Arthropoda > Insecta > Lepidoptera > Nymphalidae > Fabriciana > Fabriciana adippe. The sequence goes on from FR989993.1 coordinate 5,630,596, forward strand.
TAAAAATTGAAAATATTGGAGAAATCGATTATAATTTTTACTTTGTAAACTACATTTTTTTTAATTATCATTGAAAAAGTGTACTTCATTAACCAAATTTTTATAAACTGATTATACCAGTGTATTTTTCGGGAAAAAAGGAAAAAATGGTATCCTTAAATTTTTTATTTGACGCTTATTATTTATACAATATCACCGTAAACATTCCAACTTTGTAATTTGACGAGTCGTGAAGAAATAATAAAAATTAGAATTCACGTAAAATATACCTTTTTCTCTTGTTTTTTTTTGCAGTAGAATCTATTTATGTTATTATTTTTTTGAATCTATCGATGTTTCATAAATTTTTGATCGATTCTGGAGTTACATTTATTGATGAATTAGATTTTAAGGTAATAACAGAAAGAAATGAAATTCATTCATAGTCTAATCTTGTTTATTCCTTACTTAAAAGTATAATTTAAAAAAAATTAAGTTGATATTTACAAAATTTAGTCATAGTTTTGTTAAATGAAAGAGCACCTATTTCTGGACAAGAAAATTTCCGTACAAATATTTATTACCCAATTTTGGATACCTTATCTGTACAATTAGCTGGGCGTAGAAATGCATATGATAAGCTTTATGTTAACTTTAATTTTTTGATAATTATTTATCTGACATTGATACGAACGAGTTAAAAAATCAAGCAAATGAACTCGTCAACAAGTATCCTGACGACTTAGAAGAGACATTGGGAGATGAATGTATTCACTTACATCATCAACTCAAAGAGTTAGCAAATTGTGAAGATGTGCGCTCTGCACAAAACATTTGCAATATATTGCATTCACGAAATCTTCGGGATGATTATCCTAATGTAGATATTGCTCTACGTATTTTTTTGAGCATCCCAGCAACAAATTGCTCAGGAGAAAGATCTTTTTGTACTCTGAAAAAGGTAAAAAGCTACTTACGAGCAAGTATGGATCAAGATAGACTTATTGCTCTTGCATTATTGTCTACTGAAGCTGAATTAGTGCAAGAAATTGATTATGAAGATATAATCGACGATGTTGCGAGAACTAAAGTCAGGAAGAAAAAACTGATTCCATAAATGATAATTTAAATAAATTTGATGGGATATCATGACTTTTTGTAAAGAAACTATTATTATCCTTAATTCCAAAGTGACCTGTAAATTCAACTTTTTTTTTCAAAATTTTGCAACTATTCGTTAGTCGATAAGACGGAATAGAAAAATTCATCATGGTACCTTTTCTCCTGAGATAGAAAAAGTTTTTGCTATAACTATGATTCCTATTGCTATTATATTTCAAAAGGCACTAGGTGTTAAGCTATTGCTTTTATGTTTTGGAAGGTGAAAGATAGGCAAGGTGTTCATTAAAATTAATTGAAAAAAAAATTCAAATTTTAAGAATTCACTTCGGATTTTTCCCCTTATATGCATACAGTTACCCACCTGGACACCAAGTTTCAGCTTTCTAGGTCATCTGAAAGTGAGTTAGGTTTTACTACTATATATCAGTCAGTCAGTGATAAAAATGCCGATTTTTAGACGTTAATATTTCAATTACCGTTTGTGCTGTATTTATGAAATTGGGGATTGTTAATCTAAGTGGATTAAATAATGAACCAAATTTCATGTTCCTGTATCATATGTTAAATAGATTTTGAGTTATTACGAGGTGAAAAGTGGCTCCAAATGGTTCGTGTAAAATATACATACGGTGCTGCGTCGCCAGTTTCTTTTGGCTTGAACTTGGCTGGACACGCTACCGCGTGTCTTGATGTTAATTATTCATCTTTAAAAAGTTATATCCATATTTATAATTTATATTCGGAATTCTATTTAATAAATTAATATAGATTAATCAATAAGAAGTTGTATTTAATGTAATAAAATTTTATCGCTCAAAATTTTAACATTTGAAAATTAAATCTTTAATTTTTAACCCCCGACGCAAAAAGAGGGGTGTTATAAGTTTGACGTCGTCTGTCTGTCTGTCTGTCTGTCTGTGCGTGCGTGCGTGCGTGCGTGCGTGCGTGCGTGCGTGCGTGCGTGCGTGCGTGCGTGTGTGCGTGCGTGCGTGCGTGCGTGCGTGCGTGCGTGCGTGCGTGCGTGCGTGCGTGCGTTTCCTTGCGGTGGTTCTTAGCTATGTTTGGTTAATATCGGTCCAGCAGTGTAAGAGTATCAGCTCTTTTCCAAAATGAGGTAAGGCATTTTGGCTTAAGATTACTTGATTAAGTGTTTCATGTGCGTAGGGGGTTTTTTAAATTTTTAGTTTATTCACTTATTCACAAAGCAAAAAAGGCGGCCTATCAATCTGGGCCTAGGGCGGCATCAAGCCTAAATCCGCCACTGCTATTCATATTTTGTTCATCAAGAGGATGTATAAATAAAGCTTACAGTAAATAAGTAACATAGATGTTACACTAACCTAAAAAATATTCTCTACATTTTTATTAACCTATACAGAACTTGTTGTTTACAATATTAATATTAAATTACAAAAAGCTCAAACTCTTTTATACGTAATAAATTCGTAAAAATATGTTTGATAATATTGATTGTAATATACTAAATAGCGCGTAAAACTCATTCATTATTACTAAAGAAATGTTCATACTGGCCGAAATGAAGGCAATAAAAATATTCTTATATCAATAAAAAGAGTATTAACGTTTTTATTAGGCTGTGTATGTGATTTTACTGCCAGCACATGAACAAAAATAAAACAAAAACATATGGTAAAATAGATAAACACATAGACTGAGGGTGCTATAAAATACAAACACACCCCGCTGTTTTATTACACAAGTATGACTAATAAAGTTTACATCGCTCATTCTAATATCGACTTCCACTCCTATTGTGTAAATGAATAATTCCTGTTACGACACCATAAAGATTGTTTTAGATTGATTCTTGTGACTTAGGGCAAGTCTACACGAGCCAGTGAGTATGTCGCGAAAGCCATGGCGCGTGATCGGTAAACTTAACCATAAGAAGTTTCGCTTTGATGTATAAAAATAACATTTCACGTTGACAAGAAAATTGAAAAATGTAGACGCTACGATATAATAGAAGATCGTACCGTTGCTTCAGGCAAAATTTGTTTAATGCTCCTAAACAAACCCATGCCGGCAGCTAATCTAGTTACTTTATCAATTTTCGTAACTTTTATAATACAATCTTAACATCATTCAAAATCATGTAGTATGTATATCAGATCCATATATTTTAAAGATGTTATTTGTATTATTATTTTAAATATGTTTTATAAACTTTATTGATATATTTATAATTAGATTGATGAACCGAAATCATTTTATTTAATTTAAAATTGATTCTATAATAATTAATCTATACATATAATAAAACAGTAACTTAAAGAAATCTGTGCATGACTGACATGACTGTAATGTATTGTGTACAGAATATAAACCCCAAAACAATAGTTATTAAAATTTTTGACTGTTTGCCTGCTGTGTGTCTGTATGTGTGTTTGTGTTAGCGAGTTTCACGCAAAAGGTACTGGACCGATTTTAACTTTTTGTATAGTGACAACTTATTACTCGGGTCAACATTTAAGATACCTTTTACTGCAAGAAAATCTTTTATTCCCACGGAAAAACACAATATTTAAAATATAGTTTAACAAAATTTGAAATATAATTCTTTTTAACACCTCTATAATAAAATATTTTTAATATATAATTTTTCAATAGAAATAATAAGACCGATAGAAATATGTAGCATTTTATATTCATCACGCCTATAGCCGCCCTTTATACCATTTCGCCAAGTTCCACCCGCGGCGCCACTCACGCCGTAAAGTAGTTAAGCTAACACAATAAAATGTAACTCTAAATTAGCTAGTCGTTTTACAAGCAATAAATTTAATAGCCATCATCACAAGGGGGAGTCATTCACGCTTAAAATTTTAAATCGGCGACAATTTCGTTACTTGCACGGGTGAAATCAAGTTTGGTAATCAACTTCCACTGTTATTATTGACTTTGCTACCCTTAGCTTTCAAACGGGTCTTGTTAAATTTGATGGTATTCTGAAGTACATTACAAACTTCAGTTAAAATAACGTGAAGGCTCAACCTAGAGCTAAAAGTTGCGACCTATTTTATTATATTTAAAATACACGAATATATTAAATACAAGCGACTCACACTCGCTTCGCTCGCGTTCGTCCCTAGGTACGTTTTCACGGTTAGCTATGTTTATACATAAATAGGAGCTTGCTACTCCTAAGAAATTCATTTAAATTATATAGCTCATAGCTTTGCTCGGGTGAGTACGCCGTACGCAGATTTTGTTCACAATTTCATGGGTTTTTTTTTTTCGCGGAACCCTGATTCTTTTTCTAAAATAAAAGTAGCCTTAGTTACTCCTTATAGCATCAGCTATCTGCCAGTGAAAGTCCCGTCAAAACCGGTCCAGCCGTTTCGAAGATTAGCCGGATCAAACAGACAGAAAGACAGACAGACAGACAAAAATTGTAAAAAATGTTGTTTTGGTATATGTACCGTGTATACATCCATATGCATTTAGTAAAAAGCGGTTATTTAAATATTACAAAGAGAAACTCCAATTTTATTTATCTGTATAGATGTATAGATTAAAAGAAAATCAATTCTTACATTTCCCACTAATTTTACAAAGCTAAAAAGGCTGAATGGATTTGAATGAAATTTTGTTATAAATACAGATGGTTTCTAGGCACTTCCGAGCAAAACGATGGTGTGTCGCTAGTATAAGATGTAAGAAATATTGTGTTTGCTATATAAGTACATTATATGTCAAGGAGCATGCGAAGTGCAAGAAACGAGAAAAATACCCATGAAGATAGGAAGAAAATAAATATACAGAAATAGAAATAACTTACGTTAATAAAGTGGCCAGTAGCGATGATCTTTTTATAAAGTAGATATTTTAAACTTTAAGTAGAGCGAAACAAATATAGAGACGTTTTTTATAGCATATAAGGATTTAATTTAGCAAGACATAGACAACAGTTATTGAGATATATAGTATTATTCTCGTCTGAATAAAACTTGGCTCATCTCAAAATATTCTGTTGTTTGCGTCCGTAGTTTATCATATTCCGTGAAGCATATGCAATCTCTGACATTTTAGTGGTGAAAAACCCATTCACAAATTCTCGTATATATTTCTACTGGAAACAATGCATCACAGAAAGAATTGCATGTTTTTTTTCAATTTCTAGAAATACATATGTACATAAAAATTATGAACAGTGAATGAACATGAATATATTTATAAATATTACTGTAGTGTAATCCTAGTAACGATCTTTCTGCTTCATATGTCTACAGAATTAAATACATTTTATAACAATATTCTTTTAGTAGCGTGTCACCCTCACTCCGCTCGGGTTCGTCCCTATTTACGTTTTAACGTTTAGTGTAAATTTCTCAGAGATGAGATATTTTCTCGCAGTAAAAAATATCTTATATTATAATGGCTATGATCATCATACCAAATTTTATCAAAATCCCTCCAGTGGTTTTTCCGTGATGCGGTCACAGACAGACAAAAATTCTAAAAAATATAGATTCGGCCTGTGTATCGATAATAAATAATAATGTATATTTCAACAAGATTTTCTAAGAAATATTTAATGTACAGATTCGACTTGGTTATATTTATATTATATGTATAGACTAGCGGCTCACCCTCGCTTCACTCGGGTTCGCATCTAGGAAAACAAGAACAAACCTATCCCACGGGAACCGTTCATTTTCCGGGATAAAAAGTAGCCTATGTGTTATTCCAGACTATAATCTATCTCTATGCCAAATACCCAGATCCGTTCTGGCCTGAAAGAGTAACAAACATCCATACATTTTCACAAACTTTCACATTTATAATATTAATACGGATGATCTCATGTATGAATGATCTTTTAATGATAAGAATTTTTACTGTTTTAAAAATAGTATTATAGTTTAATTAGCTTGGTACTTTTACTTAGATATAATTGTAGTAAGATATAATCATCGAATTTCTTATAAAAAGATTTGCTCATTGCACTATAGATTAAAAAAAATTAAAAAAAAAGTTAAAATATTAAAAAGTTTTCCTTTTATCTATATTTCATATCTACCCTTTAAATACAAAACATCATTTTCATATGTAATTCGGTGTAAATCACTAACTAAATTATATTAAATAATTCGTTAATTTAAAAATAAACTCAAGATGCTAAAAGAACTACTACATTTTTGCACGTAATTTAAAAAGTGTGTAAGTTATTAATTCCAATTCAATGTAACGGTAATTCTGTAATTTCGTTATACATATCTTAACAAGCAAATTAGCCTACTTATTTTATACTAAAATAACTTCACATCTTTAAGACTATATGCACTTCTTTCTATAAATAGAATGTTAACATTGAAATAATTAGTAATTATTATTTATATCCTTTTTTTATTTTAATTAATCAAACGATTTTGGTATTTTAGAAAAATAATAACATTTAAACTATTGATTTACGTCAAGAAAACGTATACCTCATAATTGTAACTAAGTTATAACGAATAACCTTGATCTTAATTTATCGTGAAATGATATCTTTGAGACAAATTGAACTGATGAAGATAAATTAATAAATTTATAATTTTGAGTTATATTTGAAATTCTTCGTAAAATTAGGTACTTCTTGTGCTGTGTTGATAAGAATCATAAGATTTTCTTCTATAATCTTTTACAACAATGTTAACAGAAAATCTATAATTGAACTTTATTTATTTAAATGTTATTAATGATTAATTAACACTACATAGTACTGTTTATTTTATGAAATTGTAAGAAATGGGTAAAGAATAAGATATCTCAGTCATAAACTCCTTTTATTACATGACTATACAAACATCAGCCATATTCAGATAATAACTACAAAATAATTTACAGTCTTTCGAATTAATACTTACAAAATTATCTATATAAAACAAAATGCAATAAATATTTAGAAGCAAATCGCACAGAAATGCAAAATTTGGTATCGTTATTGTACAAAAGTTACACTATATAAACACTACTAGGTCTATTTACAATATCGGACAATATGTTTCGTTCACAGCTAAGCGAAATTTCAGCAATGCCTATCTTACAAATGAGATCGATCTGACAATAACTACTAGTCTCACACCAGGTACGTTTGAACCGTGTGCTGCAAAACCACAGACTGCGGCTGATGATGACGGCCTTGGAAATCGTTCGACGAGTAGTCCGAATCTATAGTAGAGTATATGTGCTCGGACAACGGCCTATCGCAGGGCGAGCGTTCCGCGGAGTTAGCGGACTTACCGCAAAGCGTCTGGCAGGTACTGTTCAATACGGAGGCATCCATTGTGTACGTGTTAGAATTCCTCCCATAATTGAGTCTTTTCAACTTATGACCGCGTCGCTTAGACGATGGCATCGCGTATCGTAATCGTTCCCAAAAACGTTTCTCTTTCCACGTTATCTCTAAACCAGTTTTGAAATACGATTTTAATTCGGGATCGCGTGCTACTTGCCCTACGGTGACTAATATTAATTTGTGAGGGTTCTTGCGGAGCGCTCTCTGGAGAGCCTGCCTAAACTCTATTTGTGACCACTCGGTTAATATAAAGTTTTTCGATAATACCACAATGATACGCCTCGACGCTTCCGTCGCTTCAACGACTAAATCAGGAAACTGAGCGTACGTAGCTTCAAACTGCGGCACATCTCTGTAATGCAAGCACAGATGATAGGACGGGTAACCATTTTCGAGCTCCCGCGCCAAGGATTCTATAACGAACTCTTCGTCTTTGGGGCTATAACAAATGTAAGCGTCATAAAGCTTATCTGCGTCGTTAAAGGCGCCCGCTAAGGGAGAAAGCTTAATGCCACAATTTGAGTACAACCACATTCTGCAAGCGTATCTAAATGTGAATACTAAAGCTAATATTAATAAAATAAGCATGAACCCAGTTAGAGCAGAGGCTAATAATGGTATATTGTGGGAGACGAAGAAGGCGCTTATCACTGACGTATCGCTTATTTCGCTACAAACTGTCACATTTAAATTCAATTGCTTTTTAGTTGGGCTCATGTTTTCATTTAAGCACCATAAATTGTGAATATCTATAACTTTTTCAACATTTTGCGATATGTATAATAAAAATGCTTGCAAATATTTACAATTGCAAGACCAGTAGTTATTACCTATAAACAAACTTTGTAACTTTTTGTTATTGTCCAAATGCCACAAGCCGTAGTTTACGAGTCTGTTTCCATCCAAGCGTAAAACTTCGAGAGAGCTCAAAAAGGCAAAACTGACATTTGAAATATACTCAATGCCATTATTTTGAAGATACAATTCTTTCAAGTTATTCAACTTGGAAAATTCGAGACCTTGCAAACGTTTTATTTTGTTGTCATCTAAATGCAAAATTTTTAAATCACTGAGACCACGAAACGTGTCATTTTGTATATTTGTAATTCCTGTAGAATTTAAATATAAAACTATAGCTTTACGCATTGAATAAAAAACAGTTTCGTTAAGTTCATTATAATAATTGCCATCTAAATAAATATGTGTTGCACCTGAAGGAAAGTCCCGAGGCACCAAATTTAATTGTTTTACAGAGCAATCTACCACATTCGTCGTCTTCGTTGAATCATGATAACACGAACAGTTATCGGGACATACTGTTTTGCAATTACAGAAACTGAAGTCGCAACAATGACAATCTTCGGGACAATAACTTTCATATTTACAGAGGAAATCTTTCGTATGTAAAGAACTGACAGAGAGAAATTTAACACCACGAACGTATGATTCTTTACAAATCACATTTTCCAAATCCATGACTCGTGGATATTCTCTAGCGGGCATAGAATTTATAAGTAAAAGCCATTTCATGGTACAGTCGCATCGAAAGGGATTACCGCTTATATAAAATTCTGGTAATGCGCGATCGTCAACTCTTGAGATACGCAAGCTATTTATATCCAAGCTTTCGATTTCATTGGCATACATATCGACACGAGTTAAATTAGACTTTTCTAAGAACGTATCTTTTTGAATAGTCGATATAAAATTATTGTTTATAAAAAGTAACTCTACACTATTCGGTATAGATATAGCGGATAACGTGACGATGCGGTTATGGCTTGCATCTAATGTTTTAACGTGTAAATCACTTTGAATTTTGTAATAATTTCCAAGTACTTCAATAAAATTGGCATGGATATCGAGCCACTTTAAACTTGCCGGTATAAATGCGTAATCGAACCACACGAGATGATTCTCAGACAAATTTAGCCATAACAACTTCGTCAATGACACAAATACTCCGTTTATATCAGAAATGAAGTTTCCGTCCAATCGAACGGCTTCCAATTGCACGTTCTTTTGAAAGGTTTCGGTCTCGATGGACTGTATTTTATTTTTTGCTAAATTGAGTACTTGTAGACTAGGCAAACCCCAAAACATTCCCGCTGAAAGGTTTCCAATCTGATTGTCGATTAAACGTAACCCGGTCAACTGCGATAAATTTTGAAACGAATTGTTTGAAATTTCTGTTAATAAATTCTCTCCCAAGTCCAGCGACTTCAAGAACGGTAATTGCAAAATCGCCTCGGGAACTTTCGTCAATTTATTAGAACTTAAGTCTAGCTCCTTCAAGTCTGAACAATTTTTAAAAGCATTTTCAGCGATATATGACAAAATATTGTTATTTAAATTTAACTTGTTTAAAATAAAAAGCCCATTAAATACATGATCTTCAATAGTCCTTAGTTTATTAAGTTCTAAATTTAACGTATGTAAATTAAATAACGGAGAAAACGCGTTATCTTCAATAAAACCGATAGAATTGTTACTTAAATTGAGAATTTGTAAAAAGAATAAATCTTTGAACATATTCCGTGCAACCCCAGCGAGGGCATTGTGTGACAGGTCGAGCACTATTAATCTTATTAGACCACCAAACGTTTCATCTTCTATATGATCGCCTTTCAATTTATTCGCCGAAAGATCTAACACGACTAATTGTTCCAACCTATTAAATAATTTCTTCGGTAATATTTCTAAATCATTATAACTCAAATATATTTCACGAATTTCCCTTGTGTTTTGAAATAAACCTTCGGGTAAATAATTTATAGCGTTTTCGGACAGATTTACAACTTTTAACGATAACAAGTCACCGAAAACTTCGCCCGGTAACTCGCTTATTTTATTATTTTGTAGAAATAGTTGTGTTAATCTCCGCAAGTGTAATATTTCTGAGTCAGCTGGTAAAGACATGATATCATTATAACTCAAATCAATAGTTTGCAAAGTGGAACCACACTTGTGACCGAAGCCTAATTCATCGACAAACTTGATTTTGTTGTGAGTTAAGTTGAGTGAAATTATATTTTCCAGTGCACAAAACAGGTCTGACGGGATTTTTCTTATGTTGTTGTACGCCAAGTCCAATGTATGAAGTTCTCGCAGACCATTAAATGCTCCTAAAGAGAGTTCTAACTCTTTATTATGGCCCCATTGGTTGTTCATGGAGCGTAACTTTAAAGTCTTGAGTCCTCGCAGACCCTCGAAGGTGTTACCTGGAAGCCGTAGAATTTTGCAGTCACTTATTGTAATCTCCGTCAAGCCGTGCATTTTTCCGAAGTAATGATCTTTCAGCGTGCTCTCGAGAAGATGCGAGCCGCATCGAATAGCGAGCCTCTCCGCGCCGTCGGAGTGCATCGAACCGACCACATCCCGGTCCGACGACAGTGTCCGTACATTGCACTCCACACTGTTCTCACTGGCCACTCGAAAACAACCGTCTGCAGCGTCTGGCGCTTCCGTAAGCGCCGCGCCCATCACCAAACAAAAGAATATCACGTAAATTATCATTTTATGCTGCACTGTGTCCATTTCATTTTCACTTGTCAACTCGTTTTGATGAATGAAAGTGGGGTTCTTACGTCGCGTGCGGTCATATTAGAGTCCGGGCGAGTAGTATGAGGATACAATTCGATAACAATGAACGCGAGCGTGGTAAATAGAGCGCTTCGCAGAGAGCATGACTTAGCGAGCGGCCGACACGACGCGATCCCCCCGCGGAGGCGAGCCCGCGACTGCCGTGCCGCCACTGCCACCGTGCCGTTTACAATGAAATGCCATGAATGCGCGCCAGCTTGAAGGGAACAGACCGCACCATCGCATTTCTAATGCCGCATACTAACTAACCCTCCTAGTTTTCGACTTCTGTAGAAAACGGAAACCGTTACGTGACTTTGACTCTATTAATATTATTAATGAGGTAATTCATTCAATGCTTTCTCAATTGTTTGTGACAAATTCTTTTATTATCTCACCATTGTGATGTTTATCTTAACAGAGCTCATAACATTTTCTCTTTCGTAAGATATAAAATAGGTAACATTTGTCAATTTTATGAGTCATAGGATAGTGTCATAAAACATAAAAATAGCCATCATCTCTAACTAAGCGTAAAACGTGCGCTAGAAATAAAAATAACAATAGTAAAGTTGGTTTAAGTTTGCAAGTTTTATGTTCATATATAAAAATAAAATAGAGACTTGATTTCTTATATAAGAGAGTTTACCGCATGCTGATTTGTATCCCTAATATTTTACGTGGCATATAATTATATTTACTCGTTGTCCTTTAATACCTTATTTCATGAATAGTTTTGTAAATTTATGTGTACAAAATACAAAATTATTTTAACAGTTCATATTTATTTTAACGAAATACCTAATTAACTATATGCAAAAGAAATCCATAATAAAACTTTATTTTCTTTTTCTTCTCCTTCAGCCATCTTACGCACGTAAAGAGTATCTAATATCTATCCCAGCGCATTGTAGGTAGAGGTACTACATTGCTAAATAATAAAGCTGATTAGTATTACGGCCTACTGCGCAGGAGGACGTTATCACGATTCCTGAACAGGGTGTAGGTAGTAGATACTTAATGTTTGTTTTTTTTACAGATATGTGTCCCATTCTAGTTTAGAAATAGCGCTATGTTATATTTTATCCATATTTTCTTTGTGTAGTCTCCAAAGAAATTTGCACAAGCCTAAATAGATATACGGTATGCCAATATTCCTCCTATCTTTTTGTTATAATAAATATAATGCTATTGTCATGTCGCTAAACTATTTAGCCTTGAGGGAGACAAGACGAATTATTACGTTTTTATTTCATGAATTTATTGTATAGAGACGATTGCTAGAATTTCACCTTGGTCTAAGTAGGTACCTACTTTAACTAAATAGAGGTTAACAGTCATTTGTCGTGTAAAATCTTTATTTAAATAATAAAATACTTAAATAATTGTATAATCTATAAATACATGCAATACTGTTAAAAATAAAAGAGTTCATCTTATTAAGAGCATTGAAATGTTAAAAAGGAATATTTGGATTTACAAGCGTACTTCAACACATTAACGTAAAGTCCAAAGTTCATCTATTAATGTATGTACATTTTAAGCTATTTTATGCTTTATCCAAGCATAAAAGTTTTAATTACGAGAATATAACCTCCATTGTAAGAAAAGACAATATTATGATTAGTTTAACGATAACAAAATTAGAAATGTTTTTGATATTATTCACCCCAATGATCAACATCACCATATAGAGCTTAGAATAAAAATAATAATACTAATTGACACCAGTCGTTAAAACGTAGTTACGCACCTACGTGTTAATTAGAACGCAGGATGGGGGCGTGAATTGTGCGGCTACCGTCCGACAAAATGGGGACTTTGGGTAGGGTGTCTTGATTATCCTGTCAAATTATAATTGCAAAACATCGAAAACTTATTTATTTATTATCTTCACGCAATTATTTGCAAATTTAAAAAAAAAACAAAGCAACATCGAATTCTGTTCTCTACATTAAAAAAATTACATGAAAATGGCGTAATTAATGCCATTTTCTTTTCAACTCTGAATTCTGATTTGGTACAGATTCGAAGTTCTTAGGTTTGAACCCGAAGCCAAGAACGAATTAAAAAAAAAATAGAGAATAGCCCCGAGTTGGAAAGTTGACAATATTATTATACACTTGTCAGAGCACGTCGTCGGTCCTACGCCTCATCTCTCACCGGTCGTATTGAATTGACGTTTCCCCTGGCTTTGAGAGTGGAGGAAACGAGAGTGCACTTTTGCACTATTATACTATTATATCTTACATATATGACTAGCCCATGGCCAAAAACGCTTAGGATATTTTCTATATTGAATATTTTTACTCGCGCTATCGCACACGGCTAAAGAATTTACAAATAACATTTACCTATTAGCGTTCCGAGCGCATTATTTATATTTGGGTATGCACAAAATTTGACCCGCTAGCAGTATGTTTAATTAAAACTATTTAAAGTAGTAGATAATTCTTATATGATTATGTTTCCGTCCGATGGCCAAGTCATTCTATTTATTAAAGAAATAAAGATACCTAATATTGATACGGTCACTATAAAATGTTGTTATTTAATTATGTAACTATTTATGACAAAGTTGTTAGATAGATGCTTCCATAGGTGGAAATTCCATACTGAATAAATTAACCGACTTGGTTTTACATCTCATCCCAAAGTAAATAACAGTTCAAAAACCCACCAGAATGGCGCTATCGTAGCAAGAGAGTATGATACGATTTAGCAGTCGTAAATGAAGTGTGCAGAATTGAATAAAATAATATTTTGAGTGACTTGAGTATTTATTGAAACTATTTACGTAGTCCAAAATAATTTAGTAATAACCGAAAAAACTGTTGTGATACAAACGTAGAGAATGATTTATTTTTTGTGAACTTTTAATAATACTTCCTTTAAATTTACTTGTCGCTACTGTAATTTTAACGCCTTTCGACAGACACTTTTTCATCAGAGATAATTCTGCTTAGCTCTACACTCCATAATATGAAATATCTTTACAACCTATGACATTCGCGTTATGAAGACGAAACGAAGGACGTACGAATCATCAAAATCCATTAAGCTGTTTTAGAATTATGAGGGAATATTGGATCGGTCCTATGTGATGTCACAACAACACACTGATACCGTATAAATATATTTTTTTGGTAAATTACTACTAGGTATATCCGTCCATTTTATTAAAAGGTGTAATATTCGTCCGAAATGTAGAACAAATATATATAAAGCAAATAGTTACATTTAGACTTCGCGATAATTAGTTGTTTGTCGAAGCAACAATTATTTCTCACTCTGAGGCCTGAGGTCTGGCGGCACCAGTTGGCGCCACTGGCGAGCGAGGTCCTATCGCTGTCGTTGAGAAGTATTTTTTAGTGCGGCAGAGCCAATAATTTAATATAATTATAGACCTCTCTACACTACCATCCTCTCGCGACGAATTCAAACGCGGTGTTTTACGTGACTTTAAATCTTTATTTTTTTTATAACCACTTATGTTTCAGAACTACATATATTTAAATGTTATATAGAAAAATATTATACCGTAAGAGTTAATAATTATCCGTCGGTATTTGAGTACGAATAATATTTTATCGTAACCCATTTTGCTGTAATATTCCTACGGGAGTTAACCGAGACAATATATCGTAGGACGGGGAAAAAATTTAGTAAAATATTTGTATTGTTTGTTCACAAGTAATTCAATTTGTAGCGATTACTAATTAGCTTATTATTAATTAGCTGTACACATTTTCAATTACCCTCGTAGGTAATTGAAAATTATTTTTACCTAGTATTGAAAAAAAAAGTAAGGCGAATTAGGTATTTTTTTATTTACTTTACTAGCTGACCCGGCAAACGTTGTTTTGCCATATAAATAATTTCCTATTACTAAAATGGCTATTAAAAAATAAGGGTTGATCGTAGAAGGGTGAAAATTGAGGATTGTATGTATTTTTGTATGTTGTATCATAAAAAAATAGAAATTAAAAATTTTGTCTAAAAAATAAAAATAAAAATTTAGGGGTGGACTACCCCTAACATTTAGGGGGATGAAAATAGATGTTGGCCGATTCTCATAGATACCGGATAAGCACAAAAAATTTCATCAAAATCGGTCAAGCCGTTTCGGAGGAGTATGGCAACGAAAACTGTGACACGAGAATTTTATATATTAGATATAATTAATAATGAATAACAAAATCGCACCTTAATGACAAAAATTTGAAGAAAATTAGAAATAAAACCACATTTGTTATATTGACATTTTTAATATTTTACATCTAAATAAGTCTAGACTTAACAAAGTATTTACATTCAAAAATTAAACACTAAAAGAGAAACCTATAAAATAAACTCATACACGCAAACTAATGAAATTCATAAAAGATTATAACTAAAATATTTCTCTCAAAAATCTGTCACCTAGTTATCACAACGTTACCAAAGACGCAACTTCATTCCGTGTATTATATAAACAGTACTCGAAAGTAGTCTAAAATATACTTATTGCAGACTAAAACAAGTAAACCAAGCTGTATATAAAAGAATATAATTTCAATACTCACTCAGTTATACAATGTACGTTTACCTTTACACAATGCATTACTTCTTTAATTTTGTAAAATTCATCTACCATTAACTATAAAGAAAAAATTATTGAATAAACTTGTCATTACAATCCCCGAGATGATCAACATCGCTTTTTAATTACGTCAATATTCGAAAATGTTAACCAAGTAAAGGCTTATATAATAATAATACAATACAATTCCCTTGTTACATCTCCTACATAACAATAGTCAACGTTTGAATTTAAATTCGATGTCCATACTAATGTAGGCTAATTCTAATTTTATTGGGGTCTTAGTTTACAAGTTACAAGTGTAACGATACTTACATAAAAGCCAAATTAAAAACTGATCATACCAAAATATCGACCCAAATGTCCCTATTTTTAAATAGGTTAAAAAAATTAATGTTCATAAATCATCAGTTCATTCAGATAGGCAGTGGTAGCCCAGTGGTAACGCCCTCGCTTGGGAAACCTAGTCAAGCGGGTTCAAATCCCGGGTCTCGCACCTCTTATGTATTCATGTGCGGATCACTTCCAATATGATTATTACTTGTCTTACGGTGAAGGAAAACATCGTAAGGAAAAGTGCAGATCTGAGAGAACCTAGCAAGTTATCGTAAGACATGACATGTGCAGTCCGCACTTGGCCAGCGTGATGACATATGACTTGATCCCCATCGCATTGAAGAGAGGCCTGTGCCCAGCAGTGGGACGTTAAAAAAAGGGTTGGATACACAAATCATCAGTTCATTATTAAATTAAATAAAAGTCTCCGCGACCGCCTACCATTACATTTTATAAAACGATTTTAATATAAGTAAATTATAATAATATTATAACTTATAATCTTACATAACTTACCGATTCAGTCTAGTATCATTTGGTGTTACTCAACGCCCTGGTATTCAAACACGTAGACTCAAACGGCGAAATTAAAAAAACAAGTAATAAAAGAAACATCGTATACTTACGTAAAAGAAAAAAACATTTGAAGGCTATCCTGATCCTTTTTATTCGACACAATTGTAATAAAAAATAAAATGAGAACGGGACATTATGTATACTGCTTTAGACGTACTTACAAACTAATTGCATGAAGCTACTATAAGAGAAACAATCTCAAAGCTTTCCTTTTGTATAAATTACAAAAATAAAGTTGAATGCCGTTGCTATATTTCAAAATTTGTACATAAATACTTTTGGCAGACACTTACAAAACTCTTAGCGTACATTTGTGGCATTCCAGATTAAAAATATTTAAATCTAATACAAAAAAAAACATGTAACATCTTTAACAGCTATATTAAATGTAACTTGTGAAACATTGAATAACAATGAAACAGATTATTTTTTCATATCTAAAGCGTAATATTAGCTGTAAGGAGACATTAAAAAGAGCAAGTAACTCGTATATTTCATTAAAAACATTGGATTCTATTTCTAAGACACAAAAAGTACAAACAACTATATATCTACTGTCAAGAATTTTATTAGACAAAGTAATGTTCATATCAAAAATTTCATCACACCAACCGCCTATTTGACCGCTTCTAGCCACACTGCGAGGGAAACGTGAATGGATGCCTCTTTGCTTCTATTAGCCATAACAAGAATTAACATTCTAACACAGCACTGGGCTTATTGTTTATAAACAGATTGCCATGTATCAGAACACCAAAGAAAAAAAGGAAATCCAACCGCTAGTTAATATTCAGTACTTCATTTATTTAGAAATTTTTGATATGACTGTTAATATATATTAATTCTTGTAACTTCATTGGTAATACATAAAATATTTTAGATAACATGAGGAAATTTGTTCTACGTAGTTTAAAATAGACATACAACAAAAGCGTTACAATACTTATACTATCCGTACAATGAATATTGCAGAAGGATATCTCATTTGTGTCAACACTACACTTATTTAACTCATTCGACGGACACATGGATCTAATAAAATAATAAAAGTCACGTACCTACCACAAATTTGCAAAACATTACTTGCAAATATAACAGCTAATTATTGCAAAATTGTGCAATCAAGGCCACGTCGAAATCTGAATAAATTATTGCTATCACTTATGTCAGAATTATATTTATTAAGACGGCATACATCTTTGACTAGAAGTCCAACCAAATACCGTTCACAGTTTATTAATAAAACAAAAACACTAAATCATTCAGTCACTTCTTATTAGTCACATTTTTCACATGGTAATGTCA
This sequence comes from Fabriciana adippe, assembly GCA_905404265.1. Taxonomy (NCBI): domain Eukaryota; kingdom Metazoa; phylum Arthropoda; class Insecta; order Lepidoptera; family Nymphalidae; genus Fabriciana; species Fabriciana adippe. Next base: position 5,648,382 of record FR989993.1, read on the forward strand.
AATATTCATAATTATCCCTTGTATTATTTAGACATAGATATAAAATATAAGGTCCTTTCCCTACATAACTTTATAGTTTATCTTGATCATTGTAGCCATATTTCGACGAAGAAATGTTTCGTCAAAACCTTGGCGTTATAGAAGTTACAAGACAATATGCAACTGCAATACAATGTCTTAAGTTCACTGGTAAATACATCACTACCCTTGAATAACCATTAATAAATTGAATATAAGCGAAAAATCTAATTTCGGTCCAAAGCTAAAACAGTTTCATATTAAAGAATATGCAATAAACTGATGTGGACCAAACATTAGAAACACTACGGTCCATAACATATCAATATGGACCAAACTTGGTCCAACCTAATTGCCCAAGGGATATTTATGAATAACAAACACATATCACTTCACTTAGCACCAACGGCGTTTCCGTCCAAAAGTCTATTTGTCTATCGCCTGTACATGATCAGGGCGTTCATTCCGGGCGTACTTGGCCCACATCTTATTGTATAGCATTTCCAAGCCGGTAGCGTACGCCTTACAATCGAAGAGTGGACTGTCCATACGTGCGGTCCATACCTTCGCACGAATTGCTTTTAAACTGTAATAAAAAGAATAGATTGTAGTGTAATTATTAACTCTAATACTTTGAGACATAAATTTGTTAGTGTATCTAATAAATATTTATGATTTTATTTTACTATTACATAGGACGCTAACAGAGCATACATTCTTACACTAGTACATGATATAACAACATAGAACTAGACGAAATGATGCTCTATTTATGATCAACACTGAATTCTACTAAGACAATGACATAATAATTATATAATATGTAACTTATGATTAACTTCATGGTATTATTATAATACTTTCTTTACATATGTACATATATAAATTATCATTTATACCAAATGTATTTACATAAAGAAATAACACAAGTAGTATTTTTTCATTACTTAAATCATTAAATTTTCTTACTTTATTTGATTATTTTTGTTAATAAATATAACAGATAAAACATAATACTTACTATTCTCTATCAGTCCCTAATCTTACTGCAATATCTTGATACTCTTGCCTCGTCCTGGCGATAAGCTCTGGGCATCCCAAAGTATTTAATTGAGATGCAGCCACACTACAACAAATATAAAATTATAAACTCTGCTTTTAATTATCATACAAGGTAATTTAAGGCAATGGTAGCCCAGTGGTAACGCGCTTGCTTCGAAAATCAAGTGAAGGGGGTTCAAATCGATTTAAATTTTCATGTGCGAATCTTCTTCAACATGATTACAACTTGTCTTACGGTAAGAAAAACATCGTGAGGAAACCTGGATGTCTTAGAGAACCTAGCAAGTTTTCGAAAAGCACGTGTCGTGTCCGCCAACCAGCGTTTGGCCAGCGTGGTGGACTATGACTTGATCCCCCTAGTATTGAGGGAGGCCCGTGCCCAGCAGTGGGACGTTAAAAAGGGCTAAATACTACTACTACACAGTAAATTCAAATTAAACAAATAAAGTTAACATTTTATTTATTATAAGTCGATTGACGATTTCGATTAGGATATAATTGATGAATAGGATATAATCAAAAATACAATATCCCTTACATGTAATTTGTAAACAATAAACAAAATGTGTATACACAGCAAACAAAATTATATATTATAAGTAAAAAGGAAACAACATCAGCGGTAATTAAGTAACATGAGCCATGAGGAGACTAAGCTCGAATACGAAAAAAAATAAATATTAATATTCGTGTAATATAAGAAACATTAAAACGACATTTCCTCCTTAATTATTTATTTCTATTTTACTTTTCCACATCGCATATTTTCTTGTCATCGTTATCCTACTCACACAGACGTTTTTTTTTTACGTTTATTAGAATTATTACTAGCCATTTACACTCGCTTGAGTGCGTGTTTATTCCAGTTCATAGCCTACCTGTAGACTAAATTTCATCCAATTCCATCCGGCCCTTACAACGTTAATAAGTAACAAACATATAGAGACATGTATGACTAGTTCTCAGAAATTTACGAAAATCGTGAAAGGGAATAAATAGTGTACATTTTGAATATTGTTTTAATTATAGTAAAATATTGTATTTTACTTAACTTTACAGGATCACCCGCTGGGCTAATCTGAAGATTGCTTTAAAATTTCATCAAAATCGCTCCAGCCGTTTTGGAGTCCACAGGCAACATATATACACATCAATTTTTATATAAATATATTAAATATATATTTCTATTTACATACCGTGAAGCCAAAGTTTCACCGGGCAGCGTGACAACGGGTGTACCCGTCCACAATATATCCATGCTAGTCGTATGTCCATTACATAACGGCGTGTCCAGACACACGTCGGCCAACTGCCCACGACGCACGTGTTCTTCTTTGGCAGCAACATTTGAGAAGATTATACGACCGGGTGGTAGACCTGTGGAAAAATTAATTTCATTATTATAATGTAACTACGTTTTAACGTTTAGTATAGATTTCTTAGAGATGAGATATTTTCCCGCAGTAAAAAATATCCTATATGTTGACCTGGATAACTATCAAAATCTGTCCAGTGGTTTTTTAGTCATGCCTGGTCACAGATAGGCAGGCAGGCAGGCAGGCAGACAGACAGACAAAAATTCTAAAAACTATAGATTTAGCCTCTGTATAGATAATAATATGTTTTTCAATAAGATTTTTCAAAAAATATTTAATGTACAGATTCGACTCAGAATTTTACAATATGTATACACATTACACAATAATGTAACAAGTACTAGATGACCCATCAGATGTTGTCCTGATCCAAGTATAATAAAAAAAAGTATATTTATCTGTACAGATAAATGAAATTGAAAGGTCTGCTTGTAATGTTATAATAACAGATTTTTACTAAATGCATATGAAAGTATATACTAACTGTACTAATAAGATTTTTTTGTCTGTCTGTCTGTGTGTTTGTTCCGGCTAATCTCTAAAACGTCTGGACCGATTTTGACGGGACTTTCACTGGCAGACAGCTGATGTTATAAGGATTAAATTAGGTTACTTTTATTTTAGAAAAACAATCAGGCTTTCACGAAAAAGAAATTAAAACCTATGAAATTATGAACAAATCCACGATAGTTTGTAATAAAAGTTGTTTGTAATACTCGTATAATTGTATTTTTAATGCATAACAATATAACAATAGAAGAACTGTTAAAATAGCATTCCATATTATCAGAAGTTAATTAAAAAATCAGTTAAATTGTAACTAAAACACAATGAAGAAAAGTATCATAGCATACCTAATTGTTGAGCAGTAGCTTGTAAATTCGGTTCACCGACTGCTGGGAACCTTAACAGCCACAACACACTATTGGGTACATGTTTCAGAATGTACACCCACATGTGCAAAGTAAGAGGGTCTATTTTGTATAATTGGTTGAAGTTGCAATACACCACTGCATCGTCTGGTAGGCCGTATTGTTGTCGAGTGGTAATCACTATTGACTGTGGAACTTCTTCACCGGTTGCTGCTTTGTTGTTTGTTTGAGTTGTTGCGAGACCGTTTTGTAAGATCACTCCGTTAACTGATGTCTAAAAAGATAAGATATTAATAATGGTGTATCTATTTTTAATTCACGAAGAAATGTTTAAATTTTATTGATAATTGCGTGTGCACAAACACAACTGCACTTTCTATTGCTTTCATTCTCAAACTCCGATGGCCCAGCCATTCTACATTATCGGTGAGAAATCAAACTCAGAACCGACGGTTTACCGTGCCTCCCGAAGCAAGAGGATAAAAAATCACCGCTTATTCCCAACTTCGGGTCATACACGGTCAGACCTAGGAATTGAACCCAGGACCTGGAATATGCAACCGTACATGCAAGCCAATAGACTAAAGAGGCAGTTGATAAGTATAGATTTGTATGAAAAATATATTTACACAACTCACCACTGTCCAGATTAAATACATTTAGAAAATCCCAAATCTTTGCTAATGGGTACATTTTGAAAGCAGAAATTTATCTTTTACCTGTACTTGTCCTGATGCGATCATAGTTTCAATAGGGGTTGTTGTAGGCAATTCTGCAACTTTCAATGAAATCTCCACTGGTCGAGCGGCCCTTACTATTTCTTTAATTTCCTTGATATCCGTATTTTCGACAAGCGGCGACAAATCTGTTGCATTTATAACTGCAACATTATCTGCTACACTGCCCATATTATTATGAGACTTCACTTTGTCACTAACGATTAATCTTTCTTGTAAGTGTGGGAACATTTGTTTATGGTCGCCTACGAAGTATGTATGCGGCATGTAGGCTAGTTTCTCACTATACTGGCTGGCTAATTCAACTGGTGACGTCACAGCATCGGTCACCAAGTAGTCCATGTAACTGGCCCCGCTCGTGCCAGGATAACCTAACCACATTACTTGGACTGGGGCAGGCCGTAGTGCGAATATTTCATTTCTAGCCCCCTTGGTGTAGCCATTCATGTTTACTAGAATATGAATGCCGTCTGAATAAATCTTATCAGCTGCTTTTCCATTGCAAGGTACCTGGGATAAGTCAGTAAAGTGCTCAGCTTCCCTAGCTATTTTTGAACGGAATGTTGTGCCGTCATCTGGACTAAGTGCATAACAGAAGATTTCAACTTTAGCACGGTCGTGCAATCCGGGAACTGATTGCATTAAGTGGGAGGTTGGATGATTTCCAAAATCACTGCTTACATAACCGATACGTAGGCGACAATTTAACTCTCTGGGGAACTTGTATGGGGGTTTGTGTAGAACTTGAACTTTTTCGAGGCATAAGTTAGCATGTCGGGCGGCAATAGCCTTTCTGAACTCGTGCGTTAGAGGATACAGCATTGAATGATGAGGATGCACTGAGGGTAATCTATTTTTCTCTAACTGTTCAGCGACAATGCTAACTAACTTCTTCATTCGCGCTTCATAGTCCGTCCAATCGCATACAATTTGTAAGCAATGAGCCAAATTGCAATATGCGTCTGGGAAATCCGGTTTCAATTTCAACGCTGTTCTATACGATTGAATTGCTTCTGGGATGTTTCCGGAGTCTTTGTGGATGCTTGCAAGGTTGCTATGAGCATCGGCAAATGCTGGATTAATTTGAATAGCCCTAGTATAGCATTGTAAGGCTCCGGCGACATCTTGCATTTCCTTAAGGGTATTTCCCATATTACTGTACGCATCCGCGAATGTCGGTTGAATACGAATTGCTTCTTTGTAATGCATGAGTGCTTCATTCAATTTCCCTTGCTGTTGTAAAACTGAAGCTAAATTGCTGTGAGCAGCGGCAAATTCTGGGAACACTTCTAGTGCCTTTAGGTACAGACGAGTAGCTTCTTCTATGTATCCTTGTTCACGTTTGATATTAGCCAAGTTGTTCAAAGAGTCAGCATGTGAGGGACATAATCTTAGTGCTGTGTTGTAGCATTCTTCTGCGTCGGCGACTTGGCCTTTTTCTTTTAAAGCATTCGCCAAGTTACAGTACGCGTCAGGGAAATTGGGTTGAAGTTCTATGGCACGCCTGTACGTGTCGATGGCCAAGTCAATAAGTCCCTGTTCATAATATACGCAAGCCAAGTTTCCATGAACGACTGCATTGTTCGGTGATAAGTTTAGTGCACGTAAATAAGCTGCTACTGCTCTGTAATAAGAATTTGTATGTTTGAAGTCTTCATAGGACAACTAAAACTATATATAACTACATATTTCATAGGGAAAATAAAAAGACAAAAAAAGGCGAAGATAAAAATACCTGTCAAATATTCTGGCTTCCTTCAACACATTGCCTAAGTTGATATAAGCATCCAAGAAATTGGGATCCAATGCAACCGCCTTTTCAAAGTGATGAATTGCCAACCAAATTTCACTTTGCGCGTTAAAAACGCATCCTAAATTACTCCAAGCAACTGCAAAATCTGGCCTCGTTTCGATGGCCTTCAAGTAACATGCCTATACACACGGAAAAAACAAATGTTAAAGGTCGATCTAACATTGTATTTTACACTGATGAAGTTTTGAGATGTTTTTTACGCCAAAATATAAAGTTACACCATAGCTTTGAATGGCAGCGGGTGATTATATAAAAAAAGAGTCATGCAAATCACCGATTACCAAACAAATATTTCAAGTACATCTACGCCAATTGCGCCCTAATTTTCGAAACTACGCCAAATGCCACAAAAATCAGTAGGAAATGCAAGCGACGCACTCAATACAGTAAAAGACAATTTACATCACAAAATTATCCTGCTTTTACATATTGCAGTCAATTCCACTTCCTAGCCGATAGAGGATGGTCACAGTGATAAAGTCAAAGAGCTCGCCCGGTAAACCTGCTCGTAAACAGTTTCTTGCAAACCTTTTACACTTTACCTTAAGTAAATAGTATGTTGTCACCGTGGCAGGATACGATGAGTCGAAATAACCCAAGATACTGCAGTGGTCACACCTACTGTCTTACCAGTACACCTTGTGAAAATATAACAAAATTAGTCGATTTTGAGTCATACTATTTCACCCGATTGACGTCTTATTTTTTACAAATTACATGAGGATCATTGTCACGCTTATTGCGTGCTATGAAGGTGACAACATGTCGGATTAAATTTCTAATATTTTTTCCCCCCGGTTAATATATTTAATCTTAACGTATACTACGTAGAATTTAGTAATATTATTTACTTCAATTTTTTTTACTAAAAGTATTAATCGGTAAACTAACGCTTTATTCTAATCTAGTTCTAATTGAAAAATATTTCGTAAATGTTTTAGCTTTGCAAATTCAGAAGTGAAAATAAAAGCTTCAAAGCGTGACACAATTTTATGTCAACCTAAAATCAGCTTTAGTTTCACGTCGAAGCTATGACATCCGTTGCAGTTTGTTAATTCTAACAAAGCTTACCGAAACAAGTTCTAGCTCTCCGGCACTCTGGATGATAAAAAAAAGTATTTTAAATATATTACAATTCAGTTTAATTCTCTTGTTAATGGAATTTAATTTTATTACAATATAATCCTACGTCTGACGATGAGAAAATCATATTTTACAAAAAAACAACTCACTAAATCATACCAAAGTATGTGCTACAGACGCCATTGATCCTCCTTGAATACAATAAATCTACAAGCGAATAAAAGTAAAAAATCATATTTTAAAAACAACAGGATTATAATTCGTCGTAAATAAATATTTAAAGTAACGCTTAGAGTATTCCCTCTTAAGACTTGAATCTTCCACAGAATGTTTTGTCAGGAGTGTCAACTCAGTACATACAAAATTCTAAAACGAAGTTATAAGTTACAAAAAATCAAGCAAAAGTGTAAAAACTACATTTATGAACACCGTGTAGAAAATTATATAAGATTTTTACGCTTCGCTGGCTTCACGAAATATTAAATGATTGTTTTACACCAATCATAATATTTAGCGACCAATAAATAGCAAACGGATATTGAGCAAAGTGGAAACGAAGTACGCCGTGCTGTGTAAATAATGCGGTTTCCACTTTGTTCCTACATCGATTGTAATAGTTTAAGCAAACGCTTTATCGTTCTGCTAAAATAATATGTTAAAAGACAAATATTGAATATAATTTGAATAAAACTATTACAATGTATGTAAATTACGCTTTGAGCAATAAGTCGTTTACGCAATCGCTGTACGCTGACGAAACAGAGAATACTCTAATTATATTTGAGACAAAGGAAACAATAAGAGAATCCTGTTATCTTAGGAGAAAACCAGAAAGCGGGAGTACAAAATCATGTTTACCTTTGCCTCGTCCAGACGTCCTAAGGCCTTGAGCAAATTACCCAAGTCACTTCTAACGCAGTACAGATCCTGTAACAATATTAAATTTCAGCGTGGCATATAATTTCAATGCAAGACAGGAATGCTTGTGCAATAACGTCATAACAGATTGCTCGTTTTATAACTATTTAGAGCTTTAAGAAGGCACTACAGTAAAATTTTCATTATGTAAAATTATTCAATAAAAGCTAGAACCACTGTTTGTAGGATAATTCTAAAAAAGTTATCTAGTATGTATAATACTTCAAATGTGACAAAAAATATTGTTCTTATAATTAATTTGTGGTATTTATCTGAATCTACTTATAATTTAGTACAATATTATTTGATTTCAAAACAAAACTTGCCTCATCCTAACTCTTTGTTTGCAAGTCATTGTTAAAATTTGAACAAGTGCAGAACTCGTGTAAAAAAGGTTTCTGTACACAATAGGTATGTAAAGGAAAAAAAATTATATAACATATTGTTTAGAAATTATAAATGAAGCCACATATCGCAATTTTTGGTGATCTTATAATATAATCATACACTTAATTTTGATAGTACAACATATGCATCAATCAATATCAAATAATATTATTTAATCCTCACAAGTCTAGCGTTTGTTAAAGTCATATAACCAAGTGGTCTAATTAAGTAAAGATCACAATAGCTCGCGATCTGCCGCCTACAATAGGTTATTGTTAGATGAGGAAGTTAATGCCGCGACCATCAGGCTATGAGACAATTTATCTTTAGATATGTGTGGCGCAAACATCCATAATATGTTCTGTATGATATTGCTTGTAATATAATATGACAGATGTATAACACAGAGGTAATCATTTTTAGTAAGTACTAGCGACTTACCCGCGCTTCGCTCGGGTACGTCCCTAGATACGTTTTACTTTTTTATTTTTTTAAAAAAGCAGCCTAAGTTACTCTTTATTACATCAGCTATCTGCCAATGAAAGTCCCGTCCAAATCAGTCCAGCCGTTTCGGAGATTAGTCGGAACAAACAGATAGACAAAAAAAAATTGTGTTTTGCTAATAAGTACCTACCTACCATATGTAATTTAATATGCATTTAGTGAAATGCTGTTATTTTGACATTACAAACAGAAATTTCTATTTTATTTATCTGTATAGATTATATTTTCAGAATTAAGATTGAATGAAGAGTGAATGTCTTGAATTAAAACTATTTTTCGATCTATTTATCCTAGAGTAGGTTTTACTTGCGATCTTACGAGTGTGATTTTACAAGGTTATCATTGGATAAGCACGAACTGTTAAAGGTCACTAAAACAAAGAAATTAAGCTGCAATAATGACAATAAGAACGTAATATTTAATAATTTCTGATAATAAATTTAATTCAATAATCAATCGAAATTAAGATCGGTTATATTAAAAAGAAAGTGTGCAATAATTGTCCAGTAGAATTATTTTAGCAATATCTATTTGCGGACACACACACACACACTCAGAAATTTGCGACAAGAGTAAATTCTTTAATCTGGTTATTGAGTTTAGCCAACGATGAGTCAAACTAAAATAACAAAATAGATCAGTCTGATGTCATACTCGTTATGTTTTTAATTTTTATTTACATATAATGAACGGGAACCTATACATATAATAAAACTGTAGAGGTCAAATGTCTGTACATAGAAAAAAAATGCTAAAAACCGAGTCAGGGGATGTAAGAAGAGAAATAGAACAAATCCATATTTTTTCCATTTTTTTTTTGTTTCTGTTTGTCTGTTCGTACGGCTAATCTCCGAAACTGTAAGACCGATTTAAATGAAATTTTGCATGGTGGTACCTTATATCCCCGGTCAAAATTTTAGATACTTTCATTCTGAAAAATTGAAAGGTTCCCGTGGGATAATTAAAATACCATAGTAACTTATACAGCTTAGTACACAAAAACTACTGATTGGATTTTAATGAAACTTTACAATAATATAGTTCATACATCAGAATAACAAATACACTACTTTTTATCCCGAAAAAATGTACGGTTCACATGGGATAGATTTGTTTTTGTTTGTCTAGAAGCGAACCCAAACGAAGCGAGGGTGAGCCGTTAGTTATTCATAAAATCGTTCGTATTATTTAATGATTGCAAAATCATTGGAACATAAATATTGAATTTACAATTAAATAAAAAAAGATAAAAAATCGATTGTCTTTAACGTTGTGCGTATTCATACTGTTGTTTTCATAATAACAGAAGTTTGTATAAAAATTAAGGTTACACTTAAACAATGGAAATGTTTCCGTTTCTTTCCATTAAACGGTTACAAACAAATGTATCAAGGACTTAACGTTATGTTGATTTTTATTACATAAATATTCAATAGATTAAATTTTACGAGTACAAAAACAAATATGCTCGTACCATACAATTATAAAACTTATGGGTTATTTTATTCAAACTCAATAAATGCACAAAGATCACTCAAAGTAAATGCACTATGCATATTTTTTATCAACCACATACGAGGTAGCACTATTAAATAATCTAACATTGCTACAAAAAAAGAAAGCATAAACCAAACGGCAGTGACCACCAACTGTTTAGCTTGAAGAGTTTTCTTTCAAATATAGAACCTCTAAATTCTATAAACACATCTGTATAACCGTAGTTAGTTGTTTTCATTCCGCCGGAAAAATGTGAAGTGTAGTGTAATAGAGCGATGAATTGATGTAAAATTTCACAAAAACATTGGAAAAGCCGTTACTAAAACTCATAACCTATTAAAAATAGTGTACTATGTCACTTAATGTTTAACGCGTGCGTATTGTTGAGTGGTTGAAACGTTTTTAAAATCGTTTGGAAAATATTAAGGATGATTCACGCCTGGGTTGACTTTGCACGTCAAAAGCGAGTGACAATATCAAATTAGTAGGTAGGTTAAATATTCGTGAACTCCTATAAAGAAAAGAGAGAAAAAAGATCAGTCTTGAAAGGACAAGTCATGGTTTATCCACCACAACAAAGTTTTCTAGCCATGTACACCATCCCATCATCATCAGATTATAACCCGCCTTGTTCGCCAGATCTTGTGTCATACGACTTCTATCTGTCTACCAAAGGAAAATCTGCATTAATAGGAAAAAGATTTGAGTCTATTGAAGATGTGAACTAGAAAGTGGCGTTCTGAAGAAGATCAGAGAAAAACCTACCAGCACTGTTTCATCTTGGAAGATTCGCATGAAGCGTGGCAGAGATAAAGGAAGGATTAAGTATTACAGCGTCATTCTCGTTTTTAATAACCACACCTCATATTTTTGCTATCTGATGGATAGTTAACGAATATAACTAATGAAGTTAACATAAAAGATCTAAACTTGAACATTTCTAACTTATTATTTTAATTTGAAATAAAACGATCTTTTCGGATTTTTTCGCGGATTTATTTTAATATTTGGTTCCCAAGGTTTCGAATGCTTTTGTTTACAGCAATCATGGGTCACGGAAGAGAATAAGGTTGTGGACATCTCAAAGGTTAAAATGGATAATAAATACTTTACCATCGTTGATACTTCGATCTAAAGTTTTATATCTATCCAATGTAGCCATGACAAAAAAATTAATTATTCAATGGTGTAAGAAAACAAATGATAAATATATTTATATAATCAATCTCATTTAATTTATAATTTTATTTTCGAGGAAATTAAAAATTGCAAAGGTACATACATACATACCTGTACATTTTCTAATTTACTAAGAGAATAAAATATATTTATAGAAATGTATTTTATGTATTTTATGTTAACCTATATTTTATTTTGTTATACAAACAAATTCAACATTCTAGAAATGATGGAACCAAAAATGTAGATTCAGTGAAACTGACAATAATTTTCAACATAAAGTCAAGGTCAAGGGCGAATGGAATAATACGTAATATGTAATCGACTACATGATTTGATGAATTCTAAATTAAATTATTTTCACGAAGCCGAAAAGTGCAAATTTTTGCAGCATTAAAATAACTAGTTAACCTATTGTAACCTAACACCTTTTATCTATAAATTCCACGAAAAAAACAAGACCGAGATTATAAAACTACTAGAAACTCACTCGCTTCGCTCGGGCTCGTCCGTAGGTACGTTTTAAAAGTTAGTATGGATTAGACTATATATTCTATTACCTATGTATATACCTATATGTACTAATATATAGTCTGTCTATTCCATACTCACCGTTAAAATGTACCTTGGGATGAACCCAAGCAAAGCGAGTGTAAGTCAATAGTATAAAATATATTTAAATCAATGGTTTGTAATAAAGTTTTTACATCAAGTGAAATGAGGTGGGTCATAATATCATAAATCCCATACGTACGCACCTAAGGACGCACTCCTCACCCAAGCAAGGCGATAATAACTAACTTTAGATAATAACTTACTTAGCTGTGAATACCATGAAACATAATCAAGTTAGAAAATGTTTTTGCAAAATGCCATAATAATAGCCTTGACTGTTACTTGAACAGTTCATACAAGAACAATATTTCCATAAAGAATAAACTATATCTAAGACTCAATGTCTTAATATTAGTAATAGTGATGGTAAACTAAGGCACAAAGTTCTCCCTTTGTGTAAGTAAGCAAATCTAATATATTTAAACGAGCAATTCTTGTATATTTATTTATTTATACCGGCGATCTCGGAAACTGCTCTCGAGCAATTCTTGTACATATATTTATTTATTAATACCGGCGATTTCGCTGAAACTTGGTGTGTGGGGGATTTCGGGGGCGAAGAATCGATCTAGATTACTATCTTACATCTGGGAAAACACGTGTTTTCGAGTTTTCATGCGGTTTTCTTTCGCATTATTCCAAGCAAAATATGGTCGATAATTTCTTATACTCGGGCATAAGCATCGTGGTCAAGCGGCCAAGGTGCAAGATTGACAATCACAGGTGTCCAGATTCGAATCCTGGTTGGATACAAAGTTTTTTCTTTTATTTTATTTTTTTGTATTTATTCAGGTCTTTAGTTTTTTTTATCTATAAAATACGATATTACAAAAAAAACTCCGAGCTAAGCTCGGTTGTCCAGGTACTGAGAAAAAAAAAGAAGTAACATTATTGTACAAGTAGTTTAATAAATAATTAATCATTGGATCATTCATTATTTATATTGGGATGAACAAATAATAACAATGACTTGGTAAAGTTAATAGAAATAAATAGATCTTATTTATAACAATTGAGATTGACTTTGGTGATCTTTTTTGTCATTGATTTGATTAACCTAAGTTTATAGTAGGATACTTCTAAAAAAATAATTTGTTTTACCACATTACTTTTATTCTTTTCTATTCTTTATTTTATACCCTTACATTTGCCTTTTATTTATGTAGTAAAACTTCCAAACGTATCTCTATTGTCTAAATTATTGCAAATATAGAATCTAATCTAATGAAGTTATTACTGTAATTATTTAATTCAATGTAAAATTGAGGGCAAGAGTACATACTATTATAAACAAAGCAAACAATTCTTATTACAAACCATCACTGATTCACCATAAGAAAAACTTGTTTAACTATGAACATAATAACACCATAATCAAGAGTTATTATCTAGTTATTGTAATATTACTATAGCATTTTAAATATTTATTCTAGATTCTAGAATATATAAGTAATATTACATAGTCGAAACATTATTACTAAATGACAAATATATAAATTGTAGGATTTATTTTTAAGTGAAGGTAGTATATATAAATAAATAATCAGATAAAAACAAACACTGGGATTTTCATACATACTCAAAAATAACTTTACTTACCGGGTTATACTGCAAAGCCGTGACATAAGCCTGAACTGCCTGTTCCATATCACCAGCAGCCACAAGAGCTGCTGCTAAGTTGATGTAACCATCTATGAAGTCTGGCTTTAGCCTCACCGCATGACGGTAATTCTCCAAAGCCTCTTGAAGTTGTCCACGCTCTTTGTACACATTGCCAAGGTTGCTAGAGGAAAGTTACAATAGTTGTGATAAAATGATTAAGATAGTACACATTGGATTGGACAACACTGAATCTTATAACAAAGATTCAAAGATATCATAAAAGAATTTGAAATAATATTGGTAATAATAAAATATTTCATATTATTATATTCTACTTAAACAAGGTTCCAGACACATCAATTTTGTTACTAGAGTAACAATTCAATTTCTAAAATTATAATAACAGTTCTCAAAAGTCTATCTTAGTCTATAGATATTGCAGTTATTAAAATATCTTGCACTTATAATTATTACAATTTATTTAAGTCTGCTTACATGGTTAGATTGACTTAACATAAGAAAGAGTTTGTGTGTTATAGGAAGTAGTTATAAAAATCTATACTAATAGTGCATTAGAAACTAGCAATTAACACTTGCATAATTTGTATGAAGCCTGAGTTAAAGGAGTAAAATAAATACCTGTAAGCTTCAGCCAATAAAGGGTTTTGTTTAATAGCTAATGTTGAAAAATGAGCAGATTTGTCCAAGCGCCGACATTGAAAATGAATAGATGACAGCAACAACAACACTCCTGTATTAGTGCCATCCTGACGCCATAACTGCATACAATGCAGTTCCGCGCTATCGTAATCTCCAGCTTGATACTCTCTATGAGCTAACTCCAATAATCCTATAATAAATAAAAATGGTACTAAAATTTCTTCTACTAACGTGGTGTAAGGGAAAAAAATCAATGATTACACATTTTACAAGTTACACCCAAACAAATAATAATAATAATCGAAATCAACACCAATATATCTAATTTATATTATTTCAGTACATACCAACGGTAGATATCTGTTGTATTTCCGACATTTTCAAGATCACCGCATTTGCAGGAACACCGACAATTTGTTGAGGCTGTGTCGTGACAGATTGTGGCACGGCAACATTCGCTTGCGGTTGCATTTTTGTTATCATATTTCAATTGTAGTACGTTTTTGTTCGAAAATATCTTAACACAACACAAAACGGTTACATGTATCACAAAAAAAACCTAGTAATTTTCCATGACGAACAATCACATTCACAATGAGACTAATATAGAAAAGATACAACTCTTCACTCTTGCTACAGGCCAGCAATGTCAATTGCCAATCGTAAAAGTTAAAACGCAACAATTAGCGGAAGTGCCTTTTTATATTTTGTCTATGGCATTTTAATAATTCATTGACATTCTAAATCAAGTTTTGTTTCTTTGATTTTCTATACAACGAAGAATTAAGTATTAAAAAAATATATTTTAGAAATGGATGAATTAACATATGTATATTAATATACTGTAAGCATTTTTTTTTCAGACACGTAATAATAAATGAGAATAATTGACTCTTGTTTCCGGTTAAACACGCAGCGCGGTACCGTCAACCATTGCTTAGGTTGGTATTTTAGTATTTCTATTTCCTATTCCTTTTATAATAATTATAATTTATAAATTACAATTCATTTAATTTAGATATGCGCGGGCAGGCAATAAGCATAACCTTAATTCTATGATACATTTTCATTCTTTCATAAAGATATAGGTACGATTAATAAAATTGATTTCTAAAATAATAATAAATATATAAATGTCTAATAATTAATTTTATTTATTTTTTAACCATAACATTCTTTAACTACGATACGGTCAATATTCAGGACAATACAAAATTCAGGTCAATACAAGAATGTGTGTATTAACAATATAAATCAATGTTGAATACCTGGTTAAGTACCTATTCTAGTATTTTTGACCGTACTTTAGTATATAAAAAATCCAGTTTTTACTGGAAACGTGTTAAAAGTGAAACTTTATTGGTTATTCATATTTCACATGTGTAAGATTAATAAATTAATAAAAAAAAAAATACTACACTCAAATGTATGATTCAAACGAATATCACACAAAGAGGAGAGAATAATATTTTATCTTTTTCTATCGAGGTGGATTCTTACTTCTATTGCATTCACTCTAATGCACGGACCCGAGCAAAGCGAGAGTGAGCCGCTAATTATATTTTGCATATTTGAAAACAAATTAGTAAAAATAGTAATCTTTGAAGATAGCAGCAGAAAGAATATCATATTATCATTTTTCAGACAATAACAACGGTTACTATGACAACCTAATGCAAGCAGTTACTATGGCAACCATGACGGATTTTCGTGACGGTTTCTCGTGACGCGACCTTGAAATTTTACTTAAAAGATTAACTTCAAAAACGTATACCTACAATAGAACTACAAACTGATTTTGACAGATTAATCGTGACTCGTGAAGGGTGTGAGGACTGAGAAGTGAGACCGGTGGTACAGGGCAGGGCGGTAGAATATTTTAATATCAGAGAGTATAATATCAAAACCAAGTAAGACGGATAGGAAATAATAATTTTAATTATTGTTGGCACCACAGAGCTCTCAGGAAGGTCTAATAAAAGTCGGATAGGTGACTGGTGAGCTACGTGACCGGGCCGATGTGTTACAGCCCATGGACATTTTGTTGAACATCAGCTACATTAAAGCTGTTATACGATGTAGTTCATGTACTGGTTTAACTTTAAGGGTTGCCATTGTATTATTATTGTCTAAAATAAATTATTTGATTATATGTAATATGAGAGATTGCAAATCATCATCCAGCATATTTAAAACATCATCAATTCCGCCCACACCGTTCTACAAAAGGAGTAATTTTTTGGGCACGTTTTTATAAACATTTTTTTGTGTATAAAAAAACTATTAAGTCTAACAATATCATCATAAAAACAATTATGTATGTTGGTTTAAAACTTTAAATTATGTACATTACATCATATAATACATCAGACAAAGGCTAGTCTGACTCGCACACCGATCGTTCCGTATCTTGAAACATTGAAACAATATTATAATTGCAAAACAAAAAAATCTGTGATGTAACTACAAATTAGCGTTTTTCGGATTTTTTGCTTGTTTTAGATGTTTGATTTTTTAACAACTACAAGGGATTGCAGACCTAAGTATTCTATATCAATTTCAACTTGATACTTCCACGTGTTCCTGAGAAAAAGGATCTTGGCAGACAGATAGATGGACAACGAAGTGATACGCGTGATGATACGCGTTCCATAATACTTATGAGATATGGAACCCTAAGAATACAAAAAAATAATAAAACAACCAATAATATAACTACTTTTGTAAAGTTTATTTTAAAAAAACGAGTACAAAATATATAAAATATAATATATTTGATATGAATATTATGGACGGATATCAGAGATCACCTTAAATACTTTAATATAAATGCAAAACTTTAATACTGATATTAAATTTTATAATTACTTTAAGGCCCTTTTAAATATTTCTAGTGATACTTCAAAAAAATTTTAATGCATAAAATATAATAATTCAACTTAATGGATAGGCGGATTTTATACATTATAAACTTAAAAAATCGATCATTCGTAATAGTAGAAGGTCTGAAGTAAGATCATCCTACAATTATCTGCTTACTGATGAAAAATGTTTCGGCTTAAAAATAATAAAGAATCTTTATTGTTAATGGGTTTCCTATTGAAATATGGCCAAGGGTCCCTTTCCCTCGTTACTAATAAATTATTAGTACATCACCAATATGTTGCCTCATCCCTAATGGATTTTTACTCTATGGTACACACTTGTAAAAAGATGGTTGATTGGAATACATTACATTAAACTCATACCAGTGGTTTTTATTATTTTTATTCAGCCCTTTTTAACGTCCCACTACTGAGCACGGGCCTCCCTTCAAAACGAAGGGGATCAGGCAATAGTCCACCACGCTGGCCAAGTGCGGGTTAGTGGACTTTATGTCTTTCGAAAACTTGCTAGGTTCTCTAAGACATGCAGGTTTCCTCACGGTATTTTCCTTCACCGTAAGGAAAGTGGTAATCATGTTAGAAATGATTCGCGCATGAATCAGAAGTGCGAGGCCCGGGATTTGAACCTGCTTGACTCGGTTTCCCAAGCGAGCGCCTTACCACTGGGCTACCACTGCCTACTGGGCTACCACTGCCTTTTATTATTTAATCCAATTAAATACAAGTACATACACAACAATAATTACCTATAATAACTTTTGTGTTTGTCACTTACTTGTTTACCATTTAATGCCAAGTTAATACGTTACTTCGGACCTTAGACTATAATATAATTTATAGTAAGATTGTTTATTCTATATATGAAAGTAAATATGCAATTTCCATGAGGTCTTGCGGTACAGATTCGTGATAACACAAATACAGTTCTCGCGGTTCTGGCTCACTAAAAACTCTTCTGGAAAAATAGAAAAATAAACATATTTTTAGTAAAGGTAAAGTGCTAAATGACTCCATTTTATAAATAAAGAGCGCAAAACAATTATTTTGAGTGTTTTTGGATCTTCCGTAAATTAAATTTCGCTATGTTTTTTTAAATCAGTCTTATTGAATTCTGTTGAGCTATTTGTAGGTATGTGATGCGTGAGTAGACAGACATGAAGACAAATATCCAAATAATGATAATTTTATATTAATTTTTTTTTTTGTTAAGTATCTTGTATAAAAACAAATTGTTAATCGTTTTGTTAATAAGTTGATATCAACTCGATGATGGATGCCTAGACAAATTCTTACATAAAGTTATTAAAGCAAATAATAGAAATAGTAAAAATTCCCTCTTCTCATTTGAACTTACCCGACTACCCAAAATAGAAATGGTTCACAATTCTTTTTACTGATCCCACACTGACTCAGAACTTCCACTGGCGCTTCAAACAACATGCCATATTCCTTGACAGCCACTAATATTTTGTTTAGTGGACTAGATGGTGCTTGGTTTCTTTTAAATCTAAAAATATTTACATTTAGTATACTAACAAAACAGCGAAAATAACATGAAGAAGTATAAAGATACTAAATTAAAGTATTTTTTTAAATAACGATCATTAATTATCCATTAATTTAAAACAATGATAAATATGTATAATTAATTTATTTAAATTTAAATTATTCTAGTGTTAAATATAATTATTCCTTCCTTGGAGATGGTATTTTTTCTTGATATTTATATTTAGGTACAAGTACCTATACCTTTGGGTACAAATTATTTATTAAAATAATAATCATAGTTTTCTCACAATAGATTTTTTTTTACATACAACAAAATATATATAACATAAGAATCATATAAACTGACTCACTTTATACTATGTTGCATTAATTCATGTATTTTCTTACTGGCACTTCTAAATGTTTTCACTATATAAGAATACAGAGCATTATTCGCTTGCACTTCTATGTTCTTAACTGGCGCTATTAAAATGCCCTTTTCAGATTCCAAATGTACAAAATGAAATAAAACGTTTTCTTCACCAGCAGTTATTCTGAAAAAAAACACTTAAAGGATTATTGCAAAATGAAATGTCTAAATTAAAACAATTTTTAATACAATATTTTAGAAGAATCACTTATGATTTTTTAATACGGCAAAGCTATTGTATTATTTTAGATTTACACTTTATAAGTCAATGAGTGAATATGTTTCTCACTTTTTCTTATGTTTATATATATTATATGTTTATCGATACAAAACAAAATAAAAGAAATTAGTTATAGATTATAGACAACTACACGAAGATAGCAGGCAGCTAGTTAACACATCTATTTGTATACCTTTTTACAGTGACATGATTAAGTTCATCAAGTAACGACTTTCTTATATCAGGCACGTCCGTAGTACTTGATCTACTGCTGTCCTGTAAATGCCAAAAGCCTTATAATATAATTAAAAAATCAATAAAACTCACGCTATTCAATTCTTTTGTTAATGGCTTCAAAGCGTGCCAGTTGGGCACAGATTGGGAGAAGACACAAAGGAGATTGGTACTTAAGCTATTCTGAAGGTAATAACAAAGATATAGAATGGACTGAGTCTCATTGTCAGCCGTCAGCTAAAAATGGCGGACAGGCGCGACAGAGACAAAACGAATGTGCGGCCAGAAGTCTTCTGTATTCATTTAAATACAATTAATTTTTTATATTTAATATATTAATGAAACCTGTTTATCCCAATCAGACTCGGATCCTGAGGAATCTCGTCTATTCTTCTGCTCTCTATCTGCTCTTCTACCAACAATTCTGTCATCGCTAATTTCACTAAAAATAAAACCAAGCATTAGGCAAAAATTATATTATTTTAAATGAAGAATAATATAAATTTTCGCGGATTTATTTTGATTTTTGGTTCCCGACGTTTCGAATGCTTTACAATTACAGCAGTCATGGTCACGGGAGAGACTAAGGTTTAAGATGTCTCAAAGGCATTATATAGTTGTTATAACTATAAGATAGAAGAAAAGATTTTTATTTAAAATGTCAAATATTTGCGTAAATCTAAGAAGGTGTTATATTAATTTCCTTTTCATATTTATTATAGAAATAAATTATGACGTGATTTCTTTCAATCTAATCTTGTTTAAAATACTAAAGCATAGCGTGACCTAAACCTGCACTTAAGTAACGCTTAAGGAGTCTGCCCACTACCCCGTCTCATACCATGACCGTGCTAGGAGCGTGTCAGGCAAAAAAATATTCTTTGTATTGAAATGTATGAGACTCTGCCCACTAGACCGTTCCGTCACCGACCGGCACCGTCGCGTGCCGTGCGCGGAGCGGCAACAATTGTCGGCGAGAATATTTTGCCGGTGCCGGTACGCTCCGTGCCTGACACGCGACGTTGTTGAACCGGTGAGCATACGGGTTATAAACGCGTATGATGACCGTTATAACCGCGTATGATGACCGTTATAAGTCCGTTACGTATTGCCGTTTAAAGATGGGTTAGTACCGATATTTCTCAGGATTAGGTAATATTAATATATTCGTCTGGTAATATTATAATATTGTAACTAATACTTCAATATTAGTGATATTTATCTAGAAACAACAGATAATACTAAAACAGGAACCATACGGATATGACATGCGGATGATACGCGGTTGATACGCGGATGATACGCGGTTGATACGTGGTTGATACGCAGATGATACGCGGATGATACGCGAATGCTACGGTCACTGTAACCGTTATTTACGGGCCGGATACTCTGTTGAATCGGTCTAGTGGGCATAGTAGTCCGTGCCGTGCTCGTTTCCGTGCCTGATACGTTCATAGCACGGTCATGGTATGAGACGGTGTAGTGGGCAGAGACCCTTATCCGTGACTTAAATAGATTATTTTTAAGGGTTATCGATTTTCGCGCTGGAACCCTAAATATTTCCGAAATAGAACATACCTATAAATAGCCCTACAAACTCTTCTATCTTTCAGTGCAAGTACCATTACAATCGGCTAAGCCGTTCCAAAGATTACCCTGAACAAACCGAAAAACAGACAGAGTAAAATTAAAAAGAAAAAGGCTCGTTTAGGAGCTATCATCATATAAATTACTCTAAAGAAAAAAAATATTATTTTGAAATCACAGTCAGCATTTCAACTTTATTTATATGTATAGATTAATAGCAAAAAAACGTCTGATAAAAGTAAACAATATTACCTATTACTCTTCAAACTGCCGGAATCTTCAGAATAACTAACATCTATACTGGAATGTCTGTATTGTTTCTGTGGACCGTTATACCATTGGGCGTGCAAGTTATGTTGACTTGCGCTATGAAAATTGTGCGTAGAATTCTCAATCGCCATGTTTATTTGTTCGCTTGAATTGTGACGCCTTTTGATGTCTTGTTGTGACTTTGAAGGTTTTAGTGTTGGGTTCTTTACATCTGATTTGGATGCTGTAATTTAAATTTAAAATATTATATTACATACATACATATATTAGCTACTATTTTTTTATTTTGGCAACATCTAATATAGAGCTTGCAGAGTGGGATGTTAAGGCTGTCTATTTGGTTATTCTCTTTGATTGAAATGTAGCTTAACCAAGTTTTTAGTTTAGAAAAATCTATACAGCAAAAGAAGTCCCATTAAAATCTAACCGTTAAACAGACCGACAGTCAAAAACTTTAAAAAATTGTCATACTTGTAGATACTACTGTCCTTAAAATCCCTTAAATGTTAATATTTTTAAATAATTCATCGTTCTTGACCTCTATATAATACAATTTATAGTAAAGAAATGTAAGGGATCTCACAAATTTCTCCCGACAATTAATTTGTATAAACTACTATTTTGAATGTAGCTGAAAAAAAACTATTTAAAAATATTATAACATATATACAAAGACTCGAGAGATTAATTATTTACTTACAAGTATTATCTCTTATTTTCTTCCCATACTTTGTTAAGTATTCAGGGTTTGTCTCAACTTGAGGCTGGATGTTGGACGAAAACCAATACTGTAGGTATTTGTTTAAGCCAACATCAAATAACAATTCAAGGCAGCTTTCACACTCTTCCACATAAAAAGGTGACGGTGGAGTTACTCCAACAGCCTACAGATAATAAGTAAATAAATATTAGTAACTAGTGACTCACCCTTGCTTCGTTTCGGGTTCGTCCCTAGACAAAAACAAATCTATACCACGGGAACAGTACATTTTTCCGGGATGATACATAGCCTATAGCCTTCCTCAGTTAACAGGCTAATCTAATGCAAAAAGAATTTTTCAAATCGGATTAGTAGTTCCTGAGATTAGCGCGTTCAACCAAACAAACAAACAAATAAATAAACAAACAAACAAACTCTTCAGTTTTATAATATTAGTATAGATATAAGTAATAAAGCAAATAATATAAATTATATTTGGTAATAGTGATTTTTTCTCTTTAACCGTTGTATATCAGCGCCATCTATTGATGAGTTCAAAACTAAAGTGTTGTTAATATAAACTAAAATATTGATAAGATACTAAAAGTTCATACTAAAAGTTACTGTAATTTACATATTAGTTATCACAAAAGTTACATACATCTTCTGTACAGCCTCCAGCTTCCATTAGAGTGGCGAGTATAAAATGTCCTTTTCCAACAATAAGAATAAACCATCGGCCATCTGGAATTCTAAAATAATAAATAAAAATGCCATAATATAAATATATATTTAGCTTATATTTGTTGACATAGAACACAAATATTTTTTTTTTTGAAATTTTATCGACCAGACACCATATTTATTTTATTATTTCATATAAATAAGAATTTAGTAATTTCTAGTTGATTTTATATATTTCATGACTAGGGCATTATTTTGAGGCAAAAGATTAATCTTATTTATTTTGTTATAAGGCATTTTTAGGGGAGTGAAGCGGGTTCAAATCCCGGGTCTCGCACGATGCACGAAACCTGCATTTCTAAAAGAACCTAGCGAGTTTTCAAAAGACATGTGAAGTCCACCCACACTTGACCAGCATGATGGGCTATGGCCTGATCCCCCTCATATTGAAGGGAGGCCTGTGCTTAGCAGTGGAATGTTAAAAAAGGGTTGAATACACATTTTGTTATAACAAATAAATTATTTTTATTTGTTATAACAATACAATCTAGTTTAATTTTTATGTATCAGTACCTGTATTCATTTCCATCATTAGCATGCTGTTTTCTGTGTTCATTGATAAAAACTTCTTTCCATATAACTAGTTTTTCAATTTCTCTCTCCATGCTTATGTTTAATATCCCATTTAATTTCAGAAATGCATTTATTTCTTTTAAATCTTCATCTTGTAAATGTGAACTTAATAAATGTCCTGAATAATATAAACAAGCTCCTATTACTGTGTAAAGTCTTTGAAAATTTTCTACATCATCTGTCTGAAATAAAATAAATATATTAATATAATTATTTACATAATAATTATTAATAATTTTTTTTGGGTACTTAAAAGGTTAAATATATTTAAATAACTTTTACTTTATTTTTTGTAATAAGTATATTTTCATGAGTTCCAATACAATTTTAATCACATACCCATTCTCTATAATCAGCTGCTTCTAATTCTGTAATAGCATCATCAACTTGAATTTTAACTTCTAAAGGTAAAGACACACTATGAGCTGCCAACATTTCCTCAAAGTTAACACTTTCATGTGTACTAACACATTTTTTACTCTTTGTTTTACTTCCAAATATTAGTGTTACAAATATTCTTGAAAATAAACCATCCAATTTGTCTACATTATTAGGTTTTGTAAAACAAGTTTTAAGTGAGCCATATAAAAATTCTAAAACTTTAACTATTTCATTTATTACCCTTTTAGCTCCAAAAATATCAATTTTTCCATTTGGAAGAGCAACTAACAATAAATCATTACAATGAGATGCATATGTAATATTAATCAATTTATTTTTATGTAAAACTGTAGACACAACAGGCTCGCTTGTACCTAAACATTTGGGTGCTAAGTGATTTAGAGTTAAGTAAGCACCTCTCGTGTTGTATAAAAAATTTTGATTGAAAGGCCTTGGAAAGCAATACAGTACTCCTTTGTCATCATTACTTTGGTACTCCAAATCATTTCCACAAATATAAAGAACAGAACACATAGCATCTTTAAGTATTTGAGTTAAAGAATTTTCTGGTGCACTTTTGGCTACCAATAACTTTTCCATGTCCAAATTAAAGCCATCTGTTACCACTTGAAATGCTAATTTAGGGTTGTCAACATCCTCAATGACTCTTTGAAGAACTCCATTAATATTATATGATGTTACTTCAATACCATTAATTTTTTGCAAATAATATCCTGCTTTCACTTTTGGAATGTATAATGCTTTAGCTTCAGACAAGAAATCAGCAACCACTAAAGTTTTTCCATCTGCATGAGTTTCTAAGCTAATTCCAAATAGTTTCTCTATTTGACAATTTTTTTCACTGCTAAAAATCATGTTTTTACTTACCTGAAAACAATTTTATGTAAAACTGATGATATAGTAACCTTAATTAATCAATTACTTATATATGTAATTATTTACCTGAATAATGACAAATTTGTTGTTGTCCTCTGACTCTTTTTTCTTTTCGGTTACAAGAACTTTATTTTTTGCTTTACGAGTTTTTATGACTTTAAATATTCTACCTAAAATATTAAATTCTTGTGAAGATTAAAAGTTTATTTCGTGAATGGTATATCAGATTATGAACACTCATTGTAATAAAAATATAATGATTGAACCAAAAAAACACACGTATATATGAAAATATATACCCTTTGTCGACCGACGTGTAGATGATCTTTTAAAATCACTTCTTAATTTAAAGGTTTCGCAGTTTTCTAGTAAGGGCGCCTGGGAGTCGTCTAAACTTTCGTTATTGGCTTTAAGCTTCATATAAACAAGTTCTCCATCCTCGCCTATATCAGAATCCCATTCCGGGACTGAACTGTAAAATAATTAAAGATAATAACAAGATTTTTTCTTTTAAAAATATAATTGGTGTTTCTAAATAACGGCACCTTTCAGAGTCGGAATATTTTGAATCATCTGACGAATTAGTCCAGTCATGATCAGATTCATATGGGCTTTCATAGTTATTTTTATTTTTGTAAGTATTCATATTATATATCTTCTTATATATTTTAATTTAAGAAATGTATTTTAACTTTTGCTCCAAGTTGTTTATATTTGAAAGTTTTGTTATAGTTTTTGACAGTTTTTAATGTCAATTGTCATAAGATTATACCTCATAACCATAGAAGGTAGACCTAGGTCTATGATCTATGCTCAAAACTCACCATCCACAGAAAAAAAAACTTCATGACCATAGCTTAAAAAATAACCCAAAAGCACAGATATAGATGTAAAAGATAACGCAAGTATCACGATTTGTATTGAAACCAAGCGTGCCGACTTTTTAACACCTACTGTGACGTCACAGCCGTAATTTAGTGCGGAATCCAAACCGATTCAAAGACATCGATGCCGCCGATGCCCCTCCCCCCCGCTACCATTCAGCTGGAGCCGCCGCCGTGATCGTTTCGCTCATACACATATGTATATTTAACTTTTTTCCTTTAATGAAACTAATATTTTCAAAATGTATAGAACAAATAGTACTGTGTTTAGTCGGGAACCAGTCTTTCCGTCCCGTGGCCGCAATTTTCTTTTATGATTTGATCATGTAGGAAACTAAAAAAATAATTTTTAAAAACAATAGAAATTTATAAACACATTAAATATATAAACATACTCGTATATGTTGAAAGGATAAACAAAAACACATTGAATACATGAACCCTAAAAATATTAGCCTCCTTTTTTTAAAGCTGTCGTTTAAAATTAGGTCATGCATGAGTTTGTTTTATCTACTAAATTGTTTTTTTTTTTATAATATGTCCGTCCGATATCGATTATTGATATATGTTGTAGAACAAACAACACTAGTCACTAGATTTGACAGAAGAATGACAAATTGCCTGTATCACGAAGTCCAAGCGATGTGCGACAGTATCGCTTGTTCCGATATTCATCGTCTCCTAACACACAACGTCAGATCAAACGTCCAAAGCAAACGCGGCAATGTAATGTGAATACCGTTTACTTAACGTTAATTTATAGTTATGTATATTCTGGGACTCACACACAGCTTGGAATACTTAAAAAACAGTTTTAATATGAATTTACGCATAATATAATTTTAAAATAACTTACCTGTGATAGAAAATATGTTACTGCCTTTGGGTGCTCGAAATTTTTGGGCTATTGCAGTTAATTATCACGCAACGAGGCATTTTATTAGTTTTTGCGGCCGTCTGGCTGCAACAATGGACGCGCACGGATTGAAGTTAGCGGCGACCAGTGTTCACAACCTGAAGTCAGGCAATTATCGTACCTAGGGCCGTAAAATTATCGTACATGGACCAAAATTATCGTACATATTAAGATTCGTACATATTAAAATAGTCGAGTTTTATACAAATCGATATTTTTTCCTTCTAATCAATTTTTAATAACTGATTCCCTCCGGTCAACTGAACAGTCGAACGGTCAGACTGCTGAAACTTTTTCTTACCATCTGGATGCAATCCCTACAGCCGGGAGAGCAAAAAAAAAAAAAAAAAAAAAAGGACTATTCTCCTTTTCCTCCCTTCTTACAAATACTACATACTTAAAATATTAACTCGAACAATACTCTTCCTAAAACATTACCTGACCCTCACACACACACACATTCACACCTCACCTCACATTTTCACCCATCCCACCTTCACAAATTATCGTACATTTGCAATATATTATCGTACATCGTACACAGACATGAAATTATCGTACATGTACGATAATTATCGTACGGTTGCGAACACTGGCGGCGACCAACCTGGACGTTTGGTCGGGGTTCGGACACGCGAAGTACATGCATTTGCGTTATCTATATACATCTATATCTGTGCCCAAAAGCTTATCTGGTTAGTAAGTTTTCATTGACACAACACATTACCAGAAAGAAGTTAGCGTGTAAATATTTTTTTTTGTATTCTGTTATATGCTAATAAATTGCTCTTAAAATGCTCCTCCGAAATCTGCAATTGCTCCACGTCTAAAGTGATTAGTTAATTAATAATTATTTTTTTAAAAAATTGCTTACTCAAAAATTAAATTCGCTATAACACGAGAAATAATCATTTTTTTACCAAAGTTTTTTGCTCAAAAAATTGCTCCTTAAATGCTCTTTCGAAATATGCAATTGCTCCACGTCTAAAGTGATTAGTTAATTAATAATTATTTTTTTAAAAAATTGCTTACTCAAAAATTAAATTCTCTATAACACGACAAATAATCATTTTTTTACCAAAGTTTTTTGCTCAAAAAATTGCTCTTTAAATGCTCTTTTGATATATGCAATTGCTCCACATCTAAAGTAATAAGTTATTTAATAATTTTTTTTTAAATTGCTTACTCAAAAATTAAATTCGCTATAACACGAGAAATAATCATTTTTTACCAAAGTTTTTTTGCTCAAAAAATTGCTCTTTAAATGCTCTTTCAAAATACAATTGCTCCACGTCTAAAGTGAATAGTTAATTAATAATTATTTTTTTTTAAAAATTGCTTACTCAAAAATTAAATTCTCTATAACACGACAAATAATCATTTTTTACCAAAGATTTTTTGCTCAAAAAATTGCTATTTAAATGCTCTTTCGAAATATTCAATTGCTCCACGTCTAAAGTTATTATTTAATTAATAATATTTTTTTAAACAAATGCTTACTCAAAAATTAAATTCGCTATAACACGAAAAATAATCATTTTTTTACCAAAGTTTTTTGCTTAAAAAATTGCTCTTTAAATGCTCTTTTGAAATATGCAATTGCTCCACATCTAAAGTAATAAGTTATTTAACCACTTGAACCCCGCGCTTTTTGACATGCAACACCCGTTAAACACCGAGCCCGCGCGTCATTTTTCCCCGATACAACCATGATTTATAAAAACACTCATAATTCAAATAATATACCACCGATTTAAAATGTGTAAGATGTTTTGGGTTTTTAAATAATATGAGCATTTATGACAATATACAAAATACACTTTAAACTATTGATGAATTATAAATAAGCTGACAATATATCAGTGTTAGTTGAAAATGTAGTAGTTGTTGTAATATATTGATTTCTGACAATACCACGGTTTAAATTTACATTAACTTTGAAACACAGTTTTATGAATAAACATGTAATCGCACAAAACGATTTCTTGATTTATTTATATTATTTGTTAGTTACAATCAAATTCAAAACTTTATAGCACTCGCGGCTCGTTCATTGTATTTGCGCACCTCATCGCGCAATTTTCAAATCAATCATCCGAGTTATAGTAGGTGGATTCATAATAAAACTAATACTAAAATACAGAATAGTCCTTGCTTTACAAATATGCACTAATAAATCTTGAAAATAAGCCACTGTAATGAAAATTCGGATGGTTTTCTTAAAACAGAGAAAAATTGTGCTTATTTTTTATAGACGCTCGTGTTGTATTGTAATTAACGTTTCAGTATATAAATTTAGCTCAAATTATAAAAGAACAACCTAAGCATTATCATCTACATGAAAACTTAACACTTTTTATTCAAAAAACTAAACATTTAAACATGTGAAGTTGACTGTAATAATGTATGTAGTACCTATGTACTGATAATATTTTGGTGCATAGTGATGTACACCACAATACTAAAAATTATCGATTATTTTCGTAAACCTTTAAACACAAATAAACACAATTACAATTTTTATATTTATTTATAACAATAAAAATAAGTACTTAAAAAATCTAAACAAGTGCAATAAAATAATGTAATTTTTTGGACAAATTAGATAAAAAAATATTAAATAAAGTATAATTTTCATAAAAATATAACAAATAAAATTATAACAAATAAAATAAAAGTTCTGGCCCGCAAGCTTTCGTATCATGAAAAATTTAATTTATGTAAATTAACATATTACGAAAAAGTAACATAATATATTAATTAAATGTTAATTAATAAAAAGAGAAATATCTCTCTCAATTTAAAAATGTATACCACTTATATGGTAATTAAATATTATTTTTCACTAGTTCCATGTACTCTTACTCCTATCTTGTTATTTTTAAAATAATAATTTGATAAAATAATAATATTTAGATGACGATAATATTTATTGATTCAAAGTTTTTTTTTTAGAAATTTGCTGTTCTCGAGGATTACCAACCCTTTTATTATCTTTTCCTCTAATCTACGGAATCATTTAGATGTCAAAGAAGACTTTAATTTACTCTAAATGCCTGTGTAATACCTCGCCAATATTCGAAGTAACCATGAATAGTTACGTTACTTAAATGGTAGACACAAGTTTAATTCATATTATACTTCTCATATTTTTGCCAACTATGTTTTTGAAGTCCCACGTAACATGAAGCGGGCGTTTTGCAAATTACTTAGTGCTTTTCTAAACTATTATTACTGAGTATTTCCCAGTAGATCAACTCAATAATATACCCTACTACTAAAGCTTTTTACAGTACTATTAGACCGACGAGGCAGTCAGGGAACGCTTATGTTATTTCAGACTAGCGACTCACCCTTGCTTCGCTCAGGTTCGTCACTAGATACGTTTTAACGGTTAGTATGAAATAGATATAACTTGTTTTCCAGTGGGAACAAGATAGTCTCCCGCGGTAAAAAGTAGCCAATTTCATTCTTCAGCCTTCTATCTATCTTCACACAAAAAAATCACAAATATTCAGCACTTTGTTTCGACGTGAAAGAAGTACAAACAAACAAATAAAGTCAACGTCAAACTGTATATCGTAGAAAGAGAAAGTGTGAAATTTACAAATGTATTCAAGTAGTATATATTAATTTTAAGGTTGGGTTCATAATAATATAGTAATAAGTAAAAAGAAAAATGTGATTTTTACGTTTTTCCGTGATTTTTTTCTATTTTTTCTCTTCATAAGAACCTTCCTAGAACTTCAATGAATATTTGAAAAAAAAAAATAGGCTAATTGGTCTAGCTGTCCTCAAGTTTTGCGCTTAGCAACAAATTTAGCCATTCATTTTTATTTATATAGATATGGCTGAACGTCTGTAATAAACTACACTATAATGGGAATGCCATTATAGTGTATTTTATTATGTTTGACTTTGTATTTAGGCTTTTACATATAACTATTATATTTTACAATACATAAGAGTATCTTATTTAGCATTTTATTCCCCACTATGACATATTTATATTAAAATATTGATATTATCGATATCACATATCGACATGTGTCAATGTCTAACTGGTCTTTGATGAGAGTTCAAATATGTCAAATTTGACAGCTTATAGGTATTGTTTGAAAATAAACATATTTTATATAATAAAAATATTGAAAAATGCTACAAACAACTGAAAATATGAAATTATATTAGTTTTTCTTTAGTGATTTACCTTTATCAGGCACCAAATCAATGATTAATAGTCAAAATTCATGTTGTAAAATGGCGACTTTTTTTACGAATTTTATACATCAAAATTCGTTGGACCAAAAAACTAATTTTATAACGTGATTATAAACTTATTAGTATCTCAATAGTGGTAAAGAATACTAACAATAAATATTTATACGTTTACGGCACAAATTCACTAGTTTAAATATTTTAAATTACACAAAAACAATAGCGAACCGCGCGCTCTTCACTTGAAATTTAAACAATTTTTGACGCGTTTGTTTTTAACGTTGTCGGCATTTAATTAAAATTTTATTTTATTATATAATTGATAAAACTTCTAAAGTTTGCGTATATCACTCATTTGGCATAAAATAAACTAATTTCGTCGTGTAATAAGTGATAAAATTGCAGCGGGCGAGGTGGTGCCTATGGGTACCAGCGGGGTTTAACGGTAACGCCGGAAGTGGTGCCCATAGGCACCAGCGGGGTTCAAGTGGTTATTAATTTTTTTTTTAAATTGCTTACTCAAAAATTAAATTCGCTATAACACGAGAAATAATCATTTTTTTACCAAAGTTTTTTGCTCAAAAAATTGCTCCTTAAATGCTCTTTCGAAATATGCAATTGCTCCACGTCTAAAGTCATTAGTTAATTAATAATTATTTTTTAAAAAAACTTGCTTACTCAAAAATTAAATTCGCTATAATACGAGAAATAATCTTTTTTTTACCAAAGTTTTTTTGCTCAAATATTGCTCTTTAAATGCTCTTTCGAAACATGCAATTATTGCTCCACGTCTAAAGTAATTATTTAATTAATAATAATTAAAAAAAAAATGCTTACTCAAAAATTAAATTCGCTATAACACGAGAATAATCTTGTTTTTACCAAAGTTTTTTTGCTCAAATATTGCTCTTTAAATGCTCTTTCGAAATTTGCCATTGCTCCACGTCTAAAGTAATTATTTAATTAATAATAATTTAAAAAAAAAATGCTTACTCAAAAATTAAATTCGCTATAACACGAGAATAATCTTTTTTTTACCAAAGTTTTTTTGCTCAAATATTGCTCTTTAAATGCTCTTTCGAAATTTGCAATTGCTCCAAGTCTAAAGTTATTATTTAATTAATAATATTTAAAAAAAAAATGCTTACTCAAAAATTAAATTTACTTTAAAACGAGAAATAATCATTTTTTATTAAAGTTTTTTTGCTTAAAAGATTGCTCTTTAAATGCTCCTCCGTAATCTGATGTCGTAGACTACATCCAGAAGAAGTCCAGCTTCAAATTGAGGGTTGAACGGCTGGTACCTCGTCACAAAACGAGTTTCAATTCGTTTTTGGTGAGAGTGCCTACTCATGATCTGCCAACCTTCATGAAGGAGGACTTCAGGCCGCAGGGTGTCGTATTTCGGAAGTTCCGAGGTCGTTTGCACGCTGACACAGCTCACACGTCGGTGTCTACGCTACGTGTTAAATAGTTTATATATATATATATATATATATATATATATATATAGCAAAAAAACTTTAATAAAAAATGATTATTTCTCGTTTTAAAGTAAATTTAATTTTTGAGTAAGAAATTTGAAAAAAAAATTATTAAATAATCACTTTAGACGGGGAGCAATTTCATATTTCGAAAGAGCATTTAGAGAGCAATTTTTTGAGCAAAAAACTTTGGTAAAAAAATGATTATTTCTCGTGTTATAGCGATTTAATTTTTGAGTAAGCATTTTTTTTTAATAATTATTAATTAACTTATCACTTTAGACGTGGAGCAATTGCATATTTCGAAAGAGCATTTAAAAAGCAATTTTTTGAGCAAAAAACTTTGGTAAAAAAATAATTATTTCTCGTGTTATAGCGAATTTCATTTTTGAGTAAGCAATTTTTTTAAAAATAATTATTAATTAACTTATCACTTTAGACGTGGAGCAATTGCATGTTTCGAAAGAGCATTTAAAGAGCAATTTTTTGAGCGAAAAAACTTTGGTAAAAAATGATTATTTGTCGTATTATAGCGAATTTAATTTTTGAGTAAACATTTTTTTTTAAATATTATTAATTAAATAATAACTTTAGACGTGGAGCAATTGCATATTTCAAAAGAGCGTTTAAAGAGCAATATTTGAGCAAAAAAACTTTGGTAAAAAAAAGATATTCTCGTGTTATAGCGAATTTAAATTTTGAGTAAGCAATTTTTTAAAAATAATTATTAATTAACTCATCACTTTAGACGTGGAGCAATTGCATATTTCGAAAGAGCATTTAAGGAGCAATTTTTTGAGCAAAAAACTTTGGTAAAAAATGATTATTTCTCGTATTATAGCGAATTTAATTTTTGAGTAAGCAAGTTTTTTTAAAAAATAATTATTAATTAACTAATGACTTTAGACGTGGAGCAATTGCATATTTCGAAAGAGCATTTAAGGAGCAATTTTTTGAGCAAAAAACTTTGGTAAAAAAATGATTATTTCTCGTGTTATAGCGAATTTAATTTTTGAGTAAGCAATTTTTTTAAAAAATAATTATTAATTAACTATTCACTTTAGACGTGGAGCAATTGCAGATTTCGGAGGAGCATTTTAAGAGCAATTTATTAGCATATAACAGAATACAAAAAAAAAAACTAACTTCACGCTAACTTCTTTCTGGTCAACACATTGCATTAAAAAATTATTCATTCATCAATACCATTATTATTTATCTATGTTGAATTATGAATATCACATATGTCTTTGGCACGAAAATTCAAAATGCATACATTTAAGAAATAGAGAAATACCATTTCTCTTATTAATTAAAAAAATATAATAACTGGATCACATAAAATACAATGTTATAATGAGATTCAATAACTGACAAGAAGAAAATAAAATGGAAAATGCTTTATTTTTAAACAATAAATCTAACTTTTCTTCATATTCATGCATTGATAACAAACAATCAGATCAATGGGTAAAAGACAAATTGAAAGACCTGTATAGTTCGAACTCATTCCAAGTTTGCGAAATTAATTCTAAGCACAGTAAAAGTGATTTAATTAAAAATGATAAAAATGATTTTCCGGAGAGAAGAAATAATAATGAAAGCTGTGGTAATACGAATGAACCATGTTGTCATGTTAAAATGGTACGTAATAATAGGGTTGTGTCCACTAAGAATAAATCGCATGGATGACAGTTTCTAATGATTAATCATGACTTAGAGATCACAAAAAACAATATTTTTTAATAAAATAAATATGGATTATTAATATTTCTACAAAATAAATTCAGCTAAGGAAGACATTTTGTCACGTAACAGTAAACACCAATCAGAATCCGTTACGTCACGCCGTGCGAAACGCCATTGTTGTTGTTGATATTTTCGTAGAGTAGAGTAGGTTATTTGAGAAATTTTCGTTATATCTTGTCGAATTGATACAGTTATTCTTAATTATATCTTGAAAAACAAGTACAGTTTGCCATGGAATCAGGATTTAATAAAGCAAACAGTAGCAATTTGCCCAAAATTGATGTCGTTATGCTTGGCAAATTTTTCGCGTCAAACAATGAGTTTTGTTCATCGGAATTCCGCAATGTTAAAACCTCGATGTAAGTATACACATGTATAAAATGTATATTATTAGCTTAAATATAATTATTTCACGTCTGTAGATAAGACAAATGTCAATAGCTAAACTTGATTTCAGGTCCTCACGCGCTTCATATGGAGATGACGCCGTCAGTTATGTGCAGCTTAAGCGTGACGGCAATTTGTGCACAGTAAAGTGCAAAATATGTCCAGAGCACAAAGTTCATGCTAAATTATATGGATGCACATTGGTTGTTGACGAAGAAGATGATGTTATTATCTCTGTTCAGTGTCATGACTGTGTTGCTTCACAGGGTGGTTGCAAGCACGCAATAGCTTTCCTTATGTGGGTTCATCGCCGAAGTGAGGAACCATCATGCACTTCGGTAGAGTGTTATTGGAAAAAATCTAAGCTGTCCAGAGTTGGTAGTAGCCTAAAATATATTACAGCAAAAGACTTGTCTAAGGGAAGTCCTATATTTCCAACAAATTCATCTGTTCTTGAGAAGTTTTTGGAAGAGGGAAGAAAAAGAAAAGTTGACAACTGTGCACTTTTAAAATATCAACCCACTTATTGTCCAAGTGAAATACAGGCTGTATCAATGCACCAACTTATATTTAATTTTAAAGATAAATGTGTTGATGCATTTTTAAATAAAGTGCAAATACCAGCATCTTTAATAGAGAAAGTTGAAGAAGCAACCAGGAAACAATCTAATAGTAGTCTTTGGTATGAACTGAGATATGGTCGGATAACTGCTTCAAGAGCATTTGAAGTTAGCCGGTGTAAAACAAATGATGGCACACTCATGTCTCTCATACTAGGTGGTAAAATTCCAGACATGCCATCCTTGAAACGTGGCCGTGTCCTAGAAGATGAAGTAAGAAAGACAGTAGAAAAAAAACTAAAGGTAAAAATAAATAAGTGCGGCCTGATATTAAACTCCAAGTATCCGATGATTGCTGGTTCTCCAGATGGAATATTTGAAGATGGCATAGTAGAAATTAAATGTCCCATTAGTGCAAAGACATATAAAAATTATATAAGAAATGGAGAAGCTACTGAAAAATATAATGCCCAAATGCAGCTTCAAATGTATTTGACAGGAAAGCAAAACTGTTTGTTTTGTGTGGCTGACCCAGATTATGTTAAAAATAAAAAGGTAGAAATATTAAGTGTGCCATTCAATCTTGAATATATTCAAAACATGATCACTAATAGGTTAATAAAGTTTTGGAAAAATAATGTATATCCCTTACTATATCAGAGTGTTGAACTGTAACATAATATGTATTTCAAATAAAAAACAGTGTAAAGATTTTTGTTTTATTGTATCAAGGAATCTTGCAAATTAACTAAAGCACATGCTATAATTAATATATGATCCAATATTTTTATAAATTTTAAATTAACACATGCATGTGGTTTGAGCATATAAAATTCTCTTAAACGCCGTATAACTCTCTCCACATGTATACGTAAGCTTGCTATCTGTTTGGTTAGTTTTGCTTCATTTTTATTCATTTTCACTCCTGTTTCGACACTTGGAGGTCTTACTAATGTAACACCTGACTTAAGCAGATATTGTTCAATGTGTTTGAAACCCCTATCTGCCATAACACACATACCAGGTTTTAATGTCTTTAAAAAATCACATGTTTCAACTACACATGTATCAGTTGTTCTGCCACCAAATCCTGGAGAAATGTAATTGATTAGTCCATTTGGTGTACAGGATATCAAGTATTTCATAGTGTTGGCTTTCTTGTAAGCTGACCATGTCAGAGCTTGATTAAGCGCTTTAGATGGCTTTTGCACCTCAATTTCCAGGCAGTCTATGATGCAACTGACATTGTAATACTTGTGCCTGAATGACATAGGTAAAGTCCT
Source organism: Fabriciana adippe (assembly GCA_905404265.1). Classification (NCBI taxonomy): domain Eukaryota; kingdom Metazoa; phylum Arthropoda; class Insecta; order Lepidoptera; family Nymphalidae; genus Fabriciana; species Fabriciana adippe. Next base: position 5,684,598 of record FR989993.1, read on the forward strand.
TTTGATCATTTCATTGTCTAGCGACACAATAAAAGGATGCAAAACACTGGCTATCAAGGGTATATTTTTTAAAAATATCTTACTTAGGTATGAAGGAGTGTATCCGTAATCATCTGTCAATTGATTAAATTTACAATCTAATCTTATTTTATTTAAGCATAGTAATAAATGATGATATGGAATATTTATTTGTTCTTTTATTATGTCAATCAAATAGTAACAACTGTTTGGAACACCAATGTACAGCCGAGGCTTTTTCTCAATTTTCTTAATTGTGTTTAATAACATCTCTGTTGCTTTTAGTTTTTTGTCTTCTTCTAATAATTCACTACAATCAGAGGATAATGATGATTGCATGGAGAGTGAGGAACTCTTGGTAGCTATAGAAGGTACATATAAAGAAATATCACTGTCAGAGTGCTCTTCTTGAATCAATATGGATTTTGTAATATTGCTAAGGCCGGACACAGAAGGTCTTGATTTTATAATAGGCTCAGATTTAAATGGGGATGTGGAACTACATGTTAGTGACACTTTCAAAGGTGATAATGACTGGTCTATGAATTGCACTTTAGTCTGGACTGCTTTACTCCTGAATTTGTGTGTAATAAATGCTTGAACAGATTTGTCTGCTGTCTGCTCACATAAAATTTCTTGCACATTTTTAACATCTGTTTGTAAATCTGAAACACCAATACAAGAAAATAGCTTTATAAAGATAATAACCACTGTTTATTATTATTAGCCACTATTTGGAATATTAAGCAAACTTGTATTAGTTTTAAACTTTAATTGCTATTAATTTTCTATTCAATAAATAAATAAATACATACTTGTACTTGTATCAGAAGTATCTTTGAGAGATAAACTAGATGTACAGCTTTTTTCTGAATCATTCAGACACTCGGCGATTGTCATCATTCTTTGTTTTTTTACAATATATGGCCGTTCTATACTGCTACACATCCGTTTTCTTCTGTCTTCTTGACATTCGAATTTACTTGGCATACAACCAGGTTTCATGCGCACTTGTGATACTGTTTTCATAATATGATACTCCATGTAATTAACCATATCATTAGGCAACTAAAAAAACAAAAGCAACTGTCTTTATTATAATAAATATGACACTAAAACAAGATTTTAAATCAGAATTCAGAGTACTAAAACAACTGAACTCAAATCTCACCATAGTACATAAAGCACTAATATAAAAAATACTGATTCTGCAAACTTCAACAGCTTCAACAGCTTTAGATTAAGACATCCATTGTGTCAATACTTACATCAAAATGATCTTCACAAAAATACATTCGGGAATCTGTAGATAACCTATTAGCATCATCTTTCCTTGCAAGTTTAAGCCACTTTTTCCGTATTTGTTTATTGTTTGGAACATATATAAATAACTTGTTTGGCGTTTTTATAGTTGTGCTTTTGCACTGGGGTACTACACAGTACTTATAATATGAAAAATTCATTTTTAATTAAAGAAAACAAAATTATAGTAACTACTGTCATACACAAACAATGTTGTTTCGCACGGCGTGACGTCATTCAAGACGCCATGACAGTACTGAGCGTTTCCGAAGTAATTTTAAATTGGTTTATAAAAACGCAAAATACTGAATGTAAATGATGGATTTTTTTTTAAATAAAATGTTTTTTGTGTTTAATAGGTGCTAATGTTCAGTATTAACCAATTTTCCAAATTTAGTCAACTAGCCTATTATATAACGATGTAAGCTATTGTATAAAAAAATAAAAAAATCATGCATATTCCCTATTGTTATAGTAAAAAATTATTTGTAACAGCTACTTGATTGTAATATTCTTAACAATGTGAACTATTAACATTGTGTTTCAACTTGTTACTATAACAATACAAAGAGTAATATTTACTATCGAAATACTTTATTTCAAACTTAGCACCTTTAGATTTAGGCTCATGTAAAAATTATAAATATCTGGAATGTCTGTTATGCCAGCTTAGATATGAAATTTCTAATTTAAAGTTTGGGAGGTACTTCCTTTGTACCTTTTTTTAATATTATAAATTCAAATTGTTAGGTTAGTGTCTATTGTTCTTTATTTAGATACTTACCTAAATTACATAGTTCTCATTTAATATGTTTTAAAGATATAAAAGCTGTAATTATATATTTATACAAATACCGACACAAACTACACGTGTTTACGAGAACTTTTGTTGCGTATATGTATATATTTCAATCCATTTGAATTTTAATATTATTATAACTTCAATAAAATGTACAAATTTTTTAATGTATGTACTAGAATTTTTATTTATCAATCGCGGCTTGCCATCTATAATCTATTCCTTAACTACACACCGTCTTATACAGTACCTACCTTTTATTGTAAAATGTTTAATGTATAATCCTCACCAATTTTCTTGATTACTGTAGTACGCCTTTCCACGCAATACAATGTTTCCGATTCCTGCCTGTGTTCACCGTTTGTATCAAAAATTTTCTGTTACTAAAAAGTTTGAGGAGAACTGTTATTGTAAAGATATATTTCACTTATTTCGTTTACGGTTGCGTACATTAAAACTAATTTTTTTTTCTCGACGCGATGTGTCCGTCGTGCGTGCGTGCGTGGTTGCGTGCGTGCGTGCGTGTGTGCGTGTGTGTGTATTAATATACTTATTCTCTAAATCACAGGATTGTAATGCCGCTAACTACTTAAAAATCACTTGACAAGAAAAATCTCTACTATTTTTAACTGGTCCGGGATTAGAATTCAGGATTATTGTGCTGCGCATGAACACATCTGTATGAATGTGAAACCTGTCGAGTATCAGTGTCGATCACAATCATATTACAGTATAATATGTAATTAATTTTGCTAATGGAATGCAAAGTTTTAAAGTTTAAAGGACAATTCTAACATTTGCTACTGTGTGTAGCAAATGTTAGACCGGACTCAACACCACAGTACATTCAGCATGTGATGTACATAAACCACACCCAATATGCATCTGTACGGTTTATGTATGAATGTGTCTTTCATATTATATTTAGTTACATTTCAAATAATTGTTCATTTTATAAAATTAAGATTATTAATATTTTAAATAAAATGCAAACGTATACGTCAATGGTTAAAGATAATAGCTTGCTATATACTGTTTTGGTTTTCTTGTAACAACTTACAAGAAAAAGCGATTCTCCTGATTATCATAAAGAAATTAGACCTGCTTCTGCAAATATACATAAGCACTGAAATATTTCTTATCCTATTAAATTAACAATACATAACAATGGCCTGTGTTACTCCAGGTTATAGTCTACCTGTGTACTAAATTTCATCCAAATTCGTCTAGCGGTTTTAGCGTGAAGGAGTAACAAAAAACATTTATATACAAACATTTGCGTTTACAACCGTGCGCGAAATGTAGAGGGCAGCACTATTGTCCCCCTAGTGTTTTATTCCCGAAGATAGTGGGATCAAAACATTCATTTGTAAACAGAATATTTATAAAATGGAAAAATAATAAAATATGAATTTAATACCAGTTATCAATAATAATGTGCATGGTCAGAATAATGAGGAAGGTAAAAAATTATTCAAGTCACACCATGTTTATGATAATAATGGTTTATGGTAATGGTCTGAATAATAATTATTGAGCTAAATGAAAATTGTTAACACCTAAACACCACATACTATAAAAATGCCCAAATACCTACATCACTACTGGTTGGCGTTGCTCATACGCTAAGGGTGCGTTCCACGTTGCGCTCACGACGACCCATCTCAAGAGGTGAGTCTTAGTGAGCGTTGAGAGAATTAGACCTTTGACAATTCGTAGCACTTATTGAAAAATTATTACAAAAATAAAAAAAATAAACACATTTAAAAGATTTAAAAAAATATAAGTGTAATTTTCGAACAAATGAGTTTGAGTTTCAATTTGATTTATTCAAAAAATAAAAAAAATATCAAACGTCGGCTACTTTCAGTATCATATTTTATAAGTATAAACAACGGTCATTATCAATGAAAATTATTTTTATTATAGATACAGTATTTGCAACACTTATTTACTTCAACACTCTAAGCGTTCCATAATTCATTCCACTTGGATTTACGATTCCAACGCTCGGGACTAAGTGGAACGGGAATATCCGTGGTCGTGAGCGCTTAGTGGAACGTAGCATAAGGTCGCTGCGCCTGCAAAAACCGACAAACATTTTTTTTGCGAAAATGAGTTTATTGCATAATTTAATAGTACTCAGTAAGCCGCATCTTCCAAAAAAACCGATTTTGTGATATCTCTACTAGATCCAAAAATAGCAAAATGCCCTATGTATTTTTTTAACAAAAATGGATGTAAAATAACGATATGTGCTTAGAAGCACATAGAGTATTTTTATTATGCTGGAAGTTACACTTTTCGCGCTTTTAGCAGCACATAGCTGGTTTTACATTAGACACAATACCATGTGTTTGAAGATATAAGTTTATAATTCAGTTTTGTTAATTCGAATTAATTTGCTGCTATATAGATTATAGAGTAAAGCATCCGATCAAAAACATTGCATGTAAAACAATGCAAGTCTCGCAACGCAGTTCTTCTACCGCAAAAAGTTATAAGATCTAATGTAAAACCAAGTCGGTTAATTTATTAGTACCTATAATTTATGGAATATCTATCCAACAATTTTGTCATAAATTGTTACCTAATCAGTTAAATAACAATATTTTATAGAGACCGTATCAGTGTTAGATATCTTTTTTTTTTAATAAATAGAATGACTTAGCCATTTCATCTGAATTTAGCCTTAGTGCTTGCCTTCGCTACGCTGCGCTGAATCATAAGTATAGTATAGATATATTATTAAAGGAGACATCATTTGTGACTTACTGTACAATATATCTACTATTTACCTACCTATACGTTTAGGTAGTGACGAAAAATTATAGTATAAACTGTAAAAGTAACTTTGTAATCGCATATCTATTTATATATCGGGTTACAAAGTTATTTATGCAGTTTGTTGCATATCTAGAAAATGGGATTGAAATTGCGGGATGTTTTAGTTTACTACTACACTACTGTGCCCTCAGATAAGGTTTGAATTATTTAAACTTTAATACGAACTGCATAATCACACAGTTTCAACACAAGGAATGTAAACTTTGCATTCGTTAATTAATGATGATATTATAATCTATTGAAGGAAACGGATTAAATAGGTGTTGTATCTTGGCGTTGATGTTTATATAGAATTTGTAAGTCAGATATAAAGACGAATATACAAACTATTATAGCAAAATATTCAAGATAAATTAAAGATGTTTAATGTAATTCGCGCTAAGTTTCTCATAAAGTTGTTTAATTATAACATTTTTATAATACTTCAATACTTTTGGTCATATAACCGTAGGAAGCCAAGAAAGCCTATAGTAATGTAGAGGTTAGGAATTCTAATAAAATACATAAAAGTAAAGAAATTTTACAGGAAACAACACATAGATGTAATAGTGGTATTGCTTGCCTAAGAAAGATGTCATAAGGGTGTCCACTATGTAGAGATTTCTTTTTAACCATACTTGATTTAAACCACCACATTTTCTAATTGGGTTGCTAATCAAGAAATCTACATCCATATTCCACGACGGAAAATGACTACTTTGCAAAGCCCTTGCTTAGACCCTAAGCTGGAACTGATTTATACTGATTCTCTTGAAAAATGATTACAATTATCTGAAGTCCTTAGTCACTGTCGCTCTTCTTCTCTTAGAATTTACATCGACGATACTTTGCAATCAACTGTGTGTACACTATAAAGCAAGGTGTGTACGTAACATGGTGCAATAAAAAGTTGCTACTATTTGCACAAAGAAAGAAGATCTTAGAGAATTTAGAATCACATAAAATTTCATTTTTTAAGCTTCACAAAAACCAATGTGACACATGTTTCATAAAAAGAGAGCAATAAAGATGAAGTCTTATCATAATCGTAGCACAAGAATAAATGAAGCTCGCGAAGCGAAAAAACGTTGCACATCTGAAATGTCTGCTAAGCATTGCGTCGCTACATTGGACGTGCAGATCTGTTTGCCCTAAATTATTGGTATCAGCACAGTATTATAAACAAAAGTTACACTATAAATGAACCATCAAAAAGACGTGTTCATATTTACATAGCTCGAAGAAAATTGGGGGAGTGACAGATAATGAAGTTGTTTTTTATATTGTAGCTTTTATAATAGCGCAAAAAAATTTGAGTTTAAAGGAAATAACTCTTATTTTCGACGGACGTAAATAATAAAAATGTTAGGTTATCGGCTATAGAGTCGTCAGTCGAGTAATGTACCAGTTAAAGAGAAGTTCGAGATAGAACCATTGATTTTAGAACACAGTAGACAGTGTACAGTGTACACTCTTCACTTACTACTGCGAGACAGATCTCACCAGCCAGATTTTGCTCATATAATCTGTTGGAGTATATAAAGTAAGTGTAGAGCGTACACTATCTACTGTGTTCTATAATCAGTTGTTCTATCTCGAGATTCTCTTTATCTGAACTTTTCTCTTCAACTAGGGTCACGCCTTCAAGACGGACATATTATAAAGACGGAGAAATGTATTATACTACGACATTCTGAATCTTGGAATTTACTTCCACAACGGCGCTGCAGAATTAATTTACAGTATCCTATTTCTAATTTATATTTACAATCAAATACACTTGACACAAGCAAATTCAATCACTCGCAATGTTAAAAACATTTATGCACCATTATTGTTCTGCATTTTACGTAGGCCTTAATTTTAATGTCATCGATCCTGCTCCAGATCTCTCACCGGTCGTGTCGAATTGTCGTGCCACCGACCGGCGTATGAGAGGAAAAAGAATAGAGTGTGCACTTGTATCTATTATCCGATATGGAAATGATTCGCACATAAAAATATCAGAGGTACCATCCGGGATTTGACCCCGCTTCACTCAGTATCCCAAGCGAGCACGTTACCACTGGGCTTCTACTGCCTCCATATCATAATATGATTTAAACGCTATTTTTTATTATTTTGTGAAGAATGAGAACTTTCACAGACAATAGTCAAGTTTGAGTTTTCGTAAAATGCTAAATTAAAAAATTATAATAGCCTAATAAAGTACCTTGATTAAGTGATGATACAGTAGTTGACTGAGCGATAAATTATAGTATTTGTCTTAATAAATACAGAAAAAATTAAGTTTAAGTTTTTACTTTAATAAAAAGTATTTTGCCTTGTATAAGATTTACTTACGATTTAAGGTTTAGTATAGATTTATCAGAGATGAGATCTTTTCTCACAGTAAAAAGTATCCCATATGTTGACCCGGATAACCAGCTATCATCATACTAAATTTCATCAAAATCCCTCCAGTAGGTAGTTTTTCCGTAATGTGGTAACAGACAGACAGACAGACAAAAAATCAAAAAACTATAGATTCGGCTTCTGTATCGATAATAATATCTATTTCAATAAGATTTTACAAAAAAAAATAATAATATACAGATTCGGCTTAGTTACAATTTTATTATATGTATAGATTTATTAAGTTCTATGTTATCTAACTTCAAGCTAAGCCTTAGGACCGAATTAATTATCTAGTATTTTAATAAAAGTCACCTTTTATCAGTTTGATAAAAACGCTATATGTATTTTTAAACAATATTCTTTTGAGCATTAGTGCTGTGTTAATCCCACTATGTGTTAGAATAACACATAGCTGTATTTGCGGCGCAAAAAAAACTAGCTATGTATCATTTTTAAGTTAAAAAAAATATTTTGTGAAAACAAGAAATAAAATATAGGCTTTAAGGAAGGGATATGTTGTAAGACTAGCGTAAGTAATTTTGTACATACTCAATTTTTTCCTATATACGTTGGCAGAAGTTAAAAATAGTTTTTTGTTTCTACTGAAAAGTTGAATATTTTCGTTTGTCGGTTTTTGCAGGCACAGCGACGATAAGTCTTCGTAACCTGTGCTCTAATGACATTTCAATGACAATTTTGAATGACAATTGACAACATCGGTCATGTCATGGTGAATGGTGTTTGTTTTTTGTTAACAAGTACATGTATATTTAATTTTTTTTATACAACTTTTTTGCAAAAATGAACGTATCAAGACGGAGTACTACATTTAATTCATCATCAACTTCATGTTATATGGACAGTTGTGAAGATATGGACACTGTTCATGCGAAAAATTACGTAAAAGATTTATTGAAGTCACGAATATTCTTGGGCCGTTATCTGGAGAGAAGACTGATAGATGAACGTATTGGTTATCGTGATGTGGTTTTGGTGAGCCCAGCTGAAGTCGAATTCAAGAAACACTTATCAGAAGCCCAACATAAACTTATGAAAGTTTACCCAAAGATCCAATGGATCGGCATTTCGGATTCCGAAACTATCGGTCACCCGTCTGGAACCTGCATCTGGACAGAGATAGACAATCAACCTTTTGGTGCATTTTGGTTTCAAGTAAAAAGCGTAAAATTCAGAGATTTAGAAATAATTATACTTTTAAAATGTATAAGACATATAACAGATGCTTTTTTAGAGATAGAACCAATACTAACTGGATCTGTTGAAAATTACAAAGGCAAAAGTGATAGTAAGCAGGTTAACATTGAAGCAAAGTTAAATGATGCATATAGTGAAATAACTATAAACCTTAAAAATATGCTATCAATAAGTAATCTTAAGGAATTTTTTACATTCATTATTGCTTTTATTATTGCTATTTTTACTGGTAGCACTGCATTTGTCAATTTTGTGGGCAATTTTATTTTGGCCTTAATTAGAGAAATGTCAATATTTATTAAGAACTCTACACCAATGTTTTTGGGTTTTCTAGATTTCTTGAGCAAGATAGTCGGTGGGTTTTATATTTTGATGGCAATGTTTTTTAAGCCTAACAATCCAAATCCTCTAAATAAGAGAAGAATTACATATTATGATAAACCTCAAGAAAACTTTAACCCTAGGGAATTTGATTAATTATTCAATGAAGAATTTTTATTATTACTATATTTTGGATCTCATTCTGCTCATATGATAAAGGCAGCATTTTTAAAGTTTAAGACATAGTTATTCAAATTATTTATTTTCATAGCATTCCTCTATTAAATTTCATATAGTTGGGTTTAATAAAAAAACATCAACACATTGAGAACAGAAATCACAGATGATTATTAAGAAAAAAATGCATTTTTATCCTGATAAAAACTTATATCGAATATAACAAGTTGTAAAATAATACCAAAATTAACTGTGAATATTGAAATGTGCATAATGTGGAGAGATGCTTCAGAGTACTTTTGTATTTTATAAAGTTATACACTAATTTATTTAATATAATAATTGCTTTTAAGGTGTTTGTGTTGTACTTTTATATTATTATTGTTCTTACATGTTGTGTAATTAAAGAAATATATTATTTATTTTTAAATATTTAGTTTTCTTCAATTGGCACTATTATAATTGATTTTCTTAAATCTGAAATTTTAAAGCATATGATACATATGTAACTTTTCTGCACAGAGTACAGTTTAATAAAAGAAAAATATATAAATTATGAAATAATTACCTTTTGAAAATTTTCTGGATCTGTTAATTAAGGACATGCTTAAATCTGAAATAAAATAAAACATATTATATTTTGTATACAAAGAAATGAATAATTATTACAAAAATTTGGATATAATAGGTAATACCTTTCTGTTTAGATGGTTGACATTGCTTGTTTTGTGATATACTTGAACCAAATTTATTAGGTTTTGTAATTTTTTTACAATTATTTTTCTTAGATGGTTTTTGGCACATCTCATTTTTCATTTTAATTGCCTAAAATATTTATTTAATAATAGAAAATCACTTACAAAAAAATGTTTTAACATTTTTTACTTTTTAAAAGAAAATATGTATGATTAAAACTGATTATAAAAACATTTTAACAAGGAAAGTTTTAAATTGTAATAATATACTTCGGTAGCTGTATCTGCAAAGGCCAAGTTTGTCTCCATCGGTTGTCTATCATTTTTAACAATATTTTTTGATACTATATTGTTAAGGATGCTTGTGACAATTATATTTAATTCACTGTTATCATATTCCATGAGCAATTGCTTGAAGAGTATCAAAAGAGCTGGTAAATGAAGGATAATTTCACTTTCTTTTTCGAAATTGCTATAATTGTTCAGTAAGTCAAGATACATATAAATCTCATCAAAGTTCATGAATTGTCGATTTTGAAATAAATCTTTTATAAGTCTTGGTCCTATGCCTGTAAAATGTATGATTTTTATTAAAACTTTAATTTCTCTGTTTTCTATAGTCAAGTATTAAATTTCTTTAAAGTTACCTACATTAAATAAAGAATATATTTTATTGAGTGTATTCTGGAATGATCTTTGGCCTTTTTATATTACATAGCTCCTTTGAGTAAAAGTGATATTTTTTGCATTTACTAAAAGTATTTTGTGCTCTTGAAATTAATTTCTTCTTATTACCTTCATATACTGATTTGGCGAAGCATGTCACAGGAAAGTTTTTGGCAAAATTTGGTTTAAGTAAATTTAACGTAGCATTTAAGGAATCAACAATATCTATTTCTAGGCATGATGATTTTTTTCTTAAAACTTTTCTTATATCGTTAGCGATTTTAGAGCTATAGTTCAAATATCTTCGTCCTTGTTCTATATCTGCTAGTTTATATAAAAAACCCGCTGCTAAATTCTAAAAAAATTAAGATATTATAATTATTGTTAGGTACGATCTCTTTTTTGTGTTCGTCTTAAGCCCTTTTTAACGTCCCACTGATGAGCACGAGGTGCGTCAAGCCATTGTCTGCCAGCCCTATTGAAAAATTCCAATAGTATTTCATCAAAAGCGACAAAAGCCCCATAGAAACCAATACATTTATTGGTACATTTATAGTATTCTATGTTACTTTTGTCGCTTTTGATGAGATCCTATTGGAGTTTTTAAATAGAGACGTGGACTTCACATGTCTTACGATAATTTGCTAGGTTCTCTCAGACATGCAGGTTTCTTCACGATGTTTTCCTTCACCGTAAGACGAGTGATAATCACTCCTATAGAAAAACCAATAAATATTTGTTGGTTTCTATGTGGCATTTGTCGCTTTTGATGAGATCCTATTGGAATTTTTAAATAGGGATGGTGAAAATGATTCGTACATGAAAATATCAGAGGTGAGACCCGGGATTTGAACCCGCTTCACTTGGTTTCTCATGCGAGTGCATTACCACTCTCTGATCTATATAATATGATGCATAGTGACATAGTCTTATTAATTAAACACTTTTTTCCTTAATTATTCTTTTTTAAATCTATTCATAGTTCTAATATAAGTAATGTCTAATAATAAAATTGACAAAATAAATACTGACTTGCGTCACATAATTTCCGTAGTATTTATATTTACAAGGCCACGATATGCAAGTAGTTACTATAGAGTGTTCATCAAAAACATTACAAATGTCTGCGTGTGCGCATCCTTGTATAATTTCAAGTTTTTCATATCTTTGTGATTCTAATAAGCCCTAGAAATTTGAGTCAGATTGATGATCAAAATACATATAATAAAATTGTAACTAAGCCGAATCTGTACATTAAATATTTTTTGAAAAGTCTTATTGAAATAGATATTATTATCGATACAGAGGCCGAATCTATAGTTTGCAGAATATTTGTCTGTCTGTCTGTGACCGCATCACGAAAAAACCACTGGAGAAATTTTGATGAAATTTGGTATGATGATAGCTGGTTAACCGGGTCAACATAAAGATGCTTTTTACTGCGGGGAAATATCTCATCTCTGAGAAAACTATACTAAACGTTAAAACGTAAGTAGGGGCGAACCCGAGCGAAGCGAGAGTGAGTCGCTAGTTTATAATTTAACTTTACGTTTTACAAACATTTACTAATTTTATGGAACTGACAAGATTGTTTAAATTCGATTGTCTCATTTCTTTTTGTTTTATATTTTTTTTTTTCTATATTTTATATCCTATTTCTCGAGGAAATTTATTAGAAGTGAAACAATAGCTACTATTCGTGAGAAGCCGCGGAAAATAACTAGAATTAAGAAGGTAGGTATAATAAATTCAAAAGAGAGTTTGTTAGTTTTCTATTGTTAAGCGAAGGCTCGATATGACTTTTTGTATGACTATTTTTATCACCAAGAGACAAAATATTATTTACTACGTAACTACATAATATTATAGTAGGTAGTTACGTAGAGTCCCATAAGAGAGTCCAGTTTACTTCTAATTATAGATACAAGTAGGTGCATATTACATCGAGTATCTACGAGGGTCTTGGGTCGAATACACAGAGACATGAAACTCAAAATAAATAAAAAATAAGTAAAAAAAAAACATAGTACTACTCACTTCGTATAAAAACATTAGAGCGTTTTTAGTGTAGGTACCCCCCATATAAAGAAATTTTCTTAAAATGCGCATATTTTTAATTAATTCACCGATGCTACTCGTAGTGAATTTGGACTCTTCGTTGAAATGTATGACAAAATCATTGTAATCAGGATGATTGAGACAGTGGCATTTTCTTATTAACCTTTTATATACTGAACAGTCATCATGCTCATCCTTTAAATAATATAAATACCTCAAAAATATGCAGAGGTACCATATAAAAATTTACTAAAATGTAGTTCACGTATAAATTAGCTTCTTGATGCACAAAGTATTAAAAAATGTGGCAGAATGGAAGTTGAACTCATTCGATATTACTAAATACTCGTAGTATACCTACTCGTAAAAATTAAAATAATTGAATCGTTACTTTTGTCTGTATGTGTAGATATCTTAATTGTAACTTAGTCGAATCTGTACATTTAATATTTTTTGGAAAATCTTATTAAAATAGTCATTATTATCGACACAAAGGTCGAATCTACAGTTTTTAGAATTTTTGTCTGTCTGTCTGTCTGGGAACGCATCACGAGAAAACCACTGGACAGATATTGGTGAAATATGGTATGATGGTAGCTGGTTATCCGGGTCAACATATACGGGAAAATATTTTATCTCTGAGAAATCTATACTAACCCTTAAAATGTGTCAAGGACGAACCCAAGCGGAGGGAGAGCGAGTCGCTAGAACCTTATTCATTTTAATAGAATATTTTGCGAATTTTGATTCTACACAATAATAAAATTAAAACTATCAAACTAACTTCGAAGGACCACTTGGATTTACGTATTTCATTTCTATTTAAATCTATTTACCGTGATATAAATGGTGTCTAATTTCCTGGTATGACTTTCTAATCTCTTTAAATCAATTACATGTGTCACAGAGTTTATTTCCTAAAAAAATATTTTATTAAAAAAAACGTAATTTTATACGAACGTATTTGAAGTAATAAAATTTAAACATGTGTTTATAAGGCATACTTGTTCTTGTTGTTATATGAGTATATTGTATGTAGATAATAACAACATCAAAAAAAATATATCTACTTATATACCTTTGATTGTAAATCACATTGGAAAACGTTGTTAAATTTAGGAGTTTCGTCGGGAATTATATTCTTTGTATGTACTTTTGCTTGAATTTCCTCAAGTAGACATAAAAGTTGTTTAGTGCTGTCTTTTAATCGCAGAAATGTATTCTGGAAAGTGTACTTTAATGATATTCATATTATATAGTACTACATCTAATGTATATGATACGGATACGGTTGTATGATACGGTTACATGATATGATACGGATGCAGATCGTGAAGTCATGGATTCGAACCCTGGGTCGGGTTAAAGTAGATCACGAAATACTCAGTAACAGTCCGGGGTTAGGAAGTCGGCCGTGTGTATAGCCCAGTGCCTCGGAGAGTACGTTATGCTCTTGGTTATGCTCTTGCTCGTTATGGTCTTGCGCCTTATCTCACACCGGTCTTGTCAAGTTATCATCCCACCGGAATATAAAAGCGCACTTGAGTCTGCTCGTACGTTTGTGCACTATAATTGCCTCACGCAGTTCGCTATCCTCAGTGAGGAAGACCGCCGTAGAAGGAAGATATCTTACACACAATACTATACGTTACAGCGAAATGGCTCTAGGGTCTCTTGTGTAGTATGTTACATCATAATAAAAGTTTGATAAGTACTTAATATTGACTTATGTAGGAAACCATGATTGATGGCTGATTCACTTCTCATATTGGGTAATTGATACGTACCTACTTCATTTAAGGTAATGGATAGTAAAGTACATAAATATGGGGCAAGAAAATAGGCTAGTTGACTAAATTTGGAAAATTGGTTAATACTGAACATTAGCACCTATTAAACACAAAAAACATTTTATTTAAAAAAAAATCCATCATTTACATTCAGTATTTTGCGTTTTTATAAACCAATTTAAAATTACTTCGGAAACGCTCAGTACTGTCATGGCGTCTTGAATGACGTCACGCCGTGCGAAACAACATTGTTTGTGTATGACAGTAGTTACTATAATTTTGTTTTCTTTAATTAAAAATGAATTTTTCATATTATAAGTACTGTGTAGTACCCCAGTGCAAAAGCACAACTATAAAAACGCCAAACAAGTTATTTATATATGTTCCAAACAATAAACAAATACGGAAAAAGTGGCTTAAACTTGCAAGGAAAGATGATGCTAATAGGTTATCTACAGATTCCCGAATGTATTTTTGTGAAGATCATTTTGATGTAAGTATTGACACAATGGATGTCTTAATCTAAAGCTGTTGAAGCTGTTGAAGTTTGCAGAATCAGTATTTTTTATATTAGTGCTTTATGTACTATGGTGAGATTTGAGTTCAGTTGTTTTAGTACTCTGAATTCTGATTTAAAATCTTGTTTTAGTGTCATATTTATTATAATAAAGACAGTTGCTTTTGTTTTTTTAGTTGCCTAATGATATGGTTAATTACATGGAGTATCATATTATGAAAACAGTATCACAAGTGCGCATGAAACCTGGTTGTATGCCAAGTAAATTCGAATGTCAAGAAGACAGAAGAAAACGGATGTGTAGCAGTATAGAACGGCCATATATTGTAAAAAAACAAAGAATGATGACAATCGCCGAGTGTCTGAATGATTCAGAAAAAAGCTGTACATCTAGTTTATCTCTCAAAGATACTTCTGATACAAGTACAAGTATGTATTTATTTATTTATTGAATAGAAAATTAATAGCAATTAAAGTTTAAAACTAATACAAGTTTGCTTAATATTCCAAATAGTGGCTAATAATAATAAACAGTGGTTATTATCTTTATAAAGCTATTTTCTTGTATTGGTGTTTCAGATTTACAAACAGATGTTAAAAATGTGCAAGAAATTTTATGTGAGCAGACAGCAGACAAATCTGTTCAAGCATTTATTACACACAAATTCAGGAGTAAAGCAGTCCAGACTAAAGTGCAATTCATAGACCAGTCATTATCACCTTTGAAAGTGTCACTAACATGTAGTTCCACATCCCCATTTAAATCTGAGCCTATTATAAAATCAAGACCTTCTGTGTCCGGCCTTAGCAATATTACAAAATCCATATTGATTCAAGAAGAGCACTCTGACAGTGATATTTCTTTATATGTACCTTCTATAGCTACCAAGAGTTCCTCACTCTCCATGCAATCATCATTATCCTCTGATTGTAGTGAATTATTAGAAGAAGACAAAAAACTAAAAGCAACAGAGATGTTATTAAACACAATTAAGAAAATTGAGAAAAAGCCTCGGCTGTACATTGGTGTTCCAAACAGTTGTTACTATTTGATTGACATAATAAAAGAACAAATAAATATTCCATATCATCATTTATTACTATGCTTAAATAAAATAAGATTAGATTGTAAATTTAATCAATTGACAGATGATTACGGATACACTCCTTCATACCTAAGTAAGATATTTTTAAAAAATATACCCTTGATAGCCAGTGTTTTGCATCCTTTTATTGTGTCGCTAGACAATGAAATGATCAAAAGGACTTTACCTATGTCATTCAGGCACAAGTATTACAATGTCAGTTGCATCATAGACTGCCTGGAAATTGAGGTGCAAAAGCCATCTAAAGCGCTTAATCAAGCTCTGACATGGTCAGCTTACAAGAAAGCCAACACTATGAAATACTTGATATCCTGTACACCAAATGGACTAATCAATTACATTTCTCCAGGATTTGGTGGCAGAACAACTGATACATGTGTAGTTGAAACATGTGATTTTTTAAAGACATTAAAACCTGGTATGTGTGTTATGGCAGATAGGGGTTTCAAACACATTGAACAATATCTGCTTAAGTCAGGTGTTACATTAGTAAGACCTCCAAGTGTCGAAACAGGAGTGAAAATGAATAAAAATGAAGCAAAACTAACCAAACAGATAGCAAGCTTACGTATACATGTGGAGAGAGTTATACGGCGTTTAAGAGAATTTTATATGCTCAAACCACATGCATGTGTTAATTTAAAATTTATAAAAATATTGGATCATATATTAATTATAGCATGTGCTTTAGTTAATTTGCAAGATTCCTTGATACAATAAAACAAAAATCTTTACACTGTTTTTTATTTGAAATACATATTATGTTACAGTTCAACACTCTGATATAGTAAGGGATATACATTATTTTTCCAAAACTTTATTAACCTATTAGTGATCATGTTTTGAATATATTCAAGATTGAATGGCACACTTAATATTTCTACCTTTTTATTTTTAACATAATCTGGGTCAGCCACACAAAACAAACAGTTTTGCTTTCCTGTCAAATACATTTGAAGCTGCATTTGGGCATTATATTTTTCAGTAGCTTCTCCATTTCTTATATAATTTTTATATGTCTTTGCACTAATGGGACATTTAATTTCTACTATGCCATCTTCAAATATTCCATCTGGAGAACCAGCAATCATCGGATACTTGGAGTTTAATATCAGGCCGCACTTATTTATTTTTACCTTTAGTTTTTTTTCTACTGTCTTTCTTACTTCATCTTCTAGGACACGGCCACGTTTCAAGGATGGCATGTCTGGAATTTTACCACCTAGTATGAGAGACATGAGTGTGCCATCATTTGTTTTACACCGGCTAACTTCAAATGCTCTTGAAGCAGTTATCCGACCATATCTCAGTTCATACCAAAGACTACTATTAGATTGTTTCCTGGTTGCTTCTTCAACTTTCTCTATTAAAGATGCTGGTATTTGCACTTTATTTAAAAATGCATCAACACATTTATCTTTAAAATTAAATATAAGTTGGTGCATTGATACAGCCTGTATTTCACTTGGACAATAAGTGGGTTGATATTTTAAAAGTGCACAGTTGTCAACTTTTCTTTTTCTTCCCTCTTCCAAAAACTTCTCAAGAACAGATGAATTTGTTGGAAATATAGGACTTCCCTTAGACAAGTCTTTTGCTGTAATATATTTTAGGCTACTACCAACTCTGGACAGCTTAGATTTTTTCCAATAACACTCTACCGAAGTGCATGATGGTTCCTCACTTCGGCGATGAACCCACATAAGGAAAGCTATTGCGTGCTTGCAACCACCCTGTGAAGCAACACAGTCATGACACTGAACAGAGATAATAACATCATCTTCTTCGTCAACAACCAATGTGCATCCATATAATTTAGCATGAACTTTGTGCTCTGGACATATTTTGCACTTTACTGTGCACAAATTGCCGTCACGCTTAAGCTGCACATAACTGACGGCGTCATCTCCATATGAAGCGCGTGAGGACCTGAAATCAAGTTTAGCTATTGACATTTGTCTTATCTACAGACGTGAAATAATTATATTTAAGCTAATAATATACATTTTATACATGTGTATACTTACATCGAGGTTTTAACATTGCGGAATTCCGATGAACAAAACTCATTGTTTGACGCGAAAAATTTGCCAAGCATAACGACATCAATTTTGGGCAAATTGCTACTGTTTGCTTTATTAAATCCTGATTCCATGGCAAACTGTACTTGTTTTTCAAGATATAATTAAGAATAACTGTATCAATTCGACAAGATATAACGAAAATTTCTCAAATAACCTACTCTACTCTACGAAAATATCAACAACAACAATGGCGTTTCGCACGGCGTGACGTAACGGATTCTGATTGGTGTTTACTGTTACGTGACAAAATGTCTTCCTTAGCTGAATTTATTTTGTAGAAATATTAATAATCCATATTTATTTTATTAAAAAATATTGTTTTTTGTGATCTCTAAGTCATGATTAATCATTAGAAACTGTCATCCATGCGATTTATTCTTAGTGGACACAACCCTATTGTTAAAAAAATAACTAGCTCTAAAAAACTAAAATGTAGTACACATTTTTTTTAAATATCATACCGTTACGGACACTTTAAACGCTCGCCATTTTGCGCGCTTGGCGTGACGTCACAGTATGATACAGAGAAATGACGACTTTTGTAGCGACAATTTGACGTCATATTCGGTCTAACCAATGGCATCGTGTTTCAACTACTTTGAATTTCCCATCTGTTTTTGCACATTTTAAAAATTATTTTATTTAATAATAATTATCTAAAGAAAAAAAAAAACATTAATAAAAAATATTAAGGCTTAGGGTCTCTGCCCACTACACCGTCTCATACCATGACCATGCTATGAACGTATCAGGCACGGAAACGAGCACGGCACGGACTACTATGCCCACTAGACCGTATCAACAGCGTATCATGCACGTACATAACGGTTATAGTGACCGTAGCATCCGCGTATCATCCGCGTATCATCCGCGTATCAACCGCGTATCAACCGCGTATCAACCGCGTATCATCCGCGTGTCATATCCGTATGTTTCCCGTTTTAGTATTACCTGTTGTTTCTAGATAAATATCACTAATATTGAAGTATTAGTTACAATATTATAATATTACTAGACGAATATATTAATATTACCTAATCCTAAGAAATATCGGTACTAACCCATCTTTAACAACGATTATCGCCCATCTATACAAGACAAGCGGCAATACGTAACGGGCTTAGAACGGTCATCATACGCGGTTATAACGGTCATCATACGCGTTTATAACCCGTATGCTCACCGGTTCAACAACGTCGCGTGTCAGGCACGGAGCGTACCGGCACCGGCAAAATATTCTCGCCGACAATTGTTGACGCTCCGCGCACGGCACGCGACGGTGCCGGTCGGTGACGGAACGGTCTAGTGGGCAGAGTCTCATACATTTCAATACAAAAAATATTTTTTTGCCTGAGACGCTCCTAGCACGGTCATGGTATGAGACGGGGTAGTGGGCAGACTCTTTTAAGCCTATATTGAGTTATGTATGATATCTATATTGAGTTAACTCAAAAGCAATAAAGATTCTAAAAAAATATATTTCACCTTTATTTAAATCACACGCATATTCCCTATTCGGTTTATCAGCAAAATATACGGCTCAGAAATTTAAAGACATCTATGTATTGGCGGTGAACAGATAGCGTAACACCAGGTCACATAACTTGTATCTAGAACATAAGGATAATGTTTAATTAATTTTTTTATTACGGCTGCATTATATATTGCCTATTAAAATAATACAGACGATAAAGTAATAAGTACCATATAATGTCCATTCCGTAAACAGTCACTAGGAAAATCTCATCACCGCCAATGGAATTTAAAATTTTATTATGTAGTAAATTCTTAATATTAATAAATTAGTGTAGTGTAGTAACTCAATACTATAACACTAATGAAACGATGAAAAAATATTAAACTATGTTTTGAATGCATCATAATATGAAATGATGTCACAGAAATAATATTTTTATAACAAAACGTTTCGTAACTTACCATTCTTTAATAATACTACACAAATGATGTCTTCTAACGTATTTACTACTAAAATAAAAGTTATTGGCATATTGGCTCTAAATGTATATTATATAAATATGTATTTAAAACAAATAAGTTTAATAAGTGCGAGAATTTCTCATAAGTCACATATATTTAAATTCTTAAAAATAAAAAATATCTAAAATTTTAACTTTTCTTATTTAAAAAGCTTGAAAGCTCTTAAAATTAAGTTACTCTAAAGACACGAATATATTTTTTGACTATAAAGACGGAATTAAACTTGCTAGTAATAAATTATTTATTTAAGAAAATATTGAACTAAGGACATAGTACTTTGTTAGATTTACGCGAATTTTCGACGTTTTAAAATCTATCTTTTTGGATTTTGTCGGGAAACCTCTCTCGAGCAATGTCTTTCTCGTAACCATGATTGCTGTAAAGCATTCGAAACGTCGAGAACCAAAAACATGAAATAATACTGCAAAAAACAAACAGACAAAATCCAAAAAGATAGTTTCATTTCAAAATGAGAACATAGCATAGAAAGTTATAAAAAAATCCAATCTAACACTACATACAAAATTAATTTGCATTAATTATTAAAATAGCGTCTCTTAAAATCTATGAAATTGTTAGTAATACGAAAACCGTGTCAAATAAAACTGTTGTCGCTCACAACCATCACATCTTTTCCTTTCGTTGTAAGGTTACTTCATTGACGAAAAAAATATGACAAGTAATTTTCCATACATTTATTTAATATATTATTGAAGAAATTTTGGAATTTTGACAATACAAATATTATGAATATGAAAAATCTTTCTAGTGTATCATTTATCGGCAAAATAAATTAAAATGTGTCAATACTAAGAACAAAACTATTCATAACATGTTCAATTACCTGCCTTGGTATATACTCGTAAGTATTAAAGTTTTTTTAAAACTCAAAAACTGAGGTAAATTCGAGAGTACTTTTATACTTTATTCTTAAAAAATGAGTTTCAGTCATTACTTATATAATCGAGGCACACATATTATTATATGTATATTAGGTGCCTCTTTGTTTGAAGTCAAGTATAAATTAAAAGAACATCCCCTATCGTACACTCACGACTTTAAATTCTCAAGCACCCTGTTTTCATTTAGGCCATACTAACAGAATAGTGAAACAAAAATATACTTTTCAGTACATGTGACTATGATTTTTAAGTAAAGTTCTGTTTTAATTCTATATTACACACTATAACACAGCCCTATGGAAGGACATATCGTTCACTCTTATATTACATGCTCGTATTCATTTAATCCAGGTCATATAGGAAACCTGTTATGACGTTTATAAGTAGCTTATTTAAATATTAAAGATGAATAAGTCGACAAAAAATTACATTCTTATAATGTAAATAATATCTTATTTGCATCTCGGAACTGTGACATTAAATGAGCATTAATTGTATTTCTATACAATATATTTTTAATTGAATTATCATAATCATTCATTAAGAGACAGTTTCCTAGCTAACATTCCAAATATAATTCTCATTTGAGAATAAACCTCCATCCAAAAAGTCCACACCTCCACGACTAGTCATAGAAACGACTTAAAATGTCACAACAGTTGACAATTATTATAATTTAAATATAAAGTTATTTATTTAACTATCAAAAACCCGTGCACACTAGCCAGGAACTTATCAAAATTGTCTTGAAACCTAAGCTTATGGGTTCTCAAGCCATCAAATAGGACTCCATTAGTGAGTATTCCGAAGGCTTCTTCTAGTCGTGGCACATTGGCGGGGTCATTGACCGCGAATGCTTCTATAAGTTGTCTCGCTAATCCTGCTAGCAAGGCGGGTTTGACGCATGTAAGCGCATATATGGCGGCGCCGGCTGCTGGTATAGAATCTGGTGGTATTTCCATTTTGATTATCAACATCAGTAATAGCTCTGCGAGGGATAGGATTGCGATGGCGTAAGGGTTATCGTCACCCAGCGTCCGCACAGTGTTGGAGATGCCCACTATAGTTTCACAGCACAGTGTGGACACGTCGCAGGATACGGCCGTCAGACCGACGCGTAGAGCGTTTATGACCATGTTGAAGTCTTCTATCGGTAGATTTGTTAGCTGAAAATTATATTTTTTATATCAGTTATCAACAGTTTTGGTGGTTATGTCGAAAGAGGAACATTACATATTTGAGTAAATCTAAAGAAAATTCTACTATATGCTACTGTCAGTTACTATGAAAGCTGCATGTTGAAAAGTTGTTTTGATGCCTGGCTAGAATTTTCTTCACACATGTAAAGGCAGATGCACACCTAACCATTTTTTAAGCATTGTCCTCACACATATAAAGACAGATGCACATCTAACCATTATTTAAGTTTTTTTCCCCACACATATAAAGGCAGATGCACACCTATCTACCATTTAAGCATTTCCTCACATTTATAAAAGCAGATACACACCTAACAACCATTTAAACATATTCCTCACATATATTAAAGCAGATGCAGACCTGACAATCATTTAAGAATTTTCCTCGCATATATTAAAGCAGACGCACACCTTATCACAATTTAACCATTTGTCCCACACATAAAGGCAGATGCACACCTGACTAGCATTATCCAGGTCCCTCAGCATCCGGTACGCGCGCAGCGCGAGCGTCGGCATGGCCAGCAGCGGCGGCGTGACGAGCGGCAGCAGCAGGCGCAGGCCGCGCGCGCACGCGTGGCGCCACGCCGCCTCCGCGCCGCAGCCGCCGCCGCACCGCGACACGCTGCTTATTACTTCCATCAGTGCGCATATGTCCTGCGTAGTACACACGTACATAGTGAGTGAAGGATTGTCACACTACTGTAATAGTAATACGCATTTATAATCATTATAAATGTGATTTTTTTTGTGTGTGTGTGCTTGTGTGGATGGTGTGTGTTTGTTACTACTTTACGCTGATACGGCTTTACATGACATATATATATATACTGTAACATGGAGTAGCACATAGGATATTATTAGATACCAAGGGATGCATCCGATGAAAGCGAGAAAAGCCGCTGGTTTAAAATTTGCAACTATAACAGTAATATTATAAATAAAAATGTTTATGAAATATTAAATGAGTTTGTCGCGTTTTTCAGTTTAAAGCAAGCAATTTTAAAAGCATAATAAAATTCCGAATTCAGATCTACACTACTGTTATAAAAAGGAAAAACTTGTATTTTTGCAACAAATAAACTCAAAAACTACTGGACCGATTTAGATGAAATTTGGTAAGAGGATAACTGAAACTGGTGATGAAAGTTTGTATGGGGAATCAATCTAGGGACGAACCCGAGCGAAGCGAGGGTGAGTCGCTAGTAGCTTATATTTTAGATTAGCACATACGTTATTTTATATATACATAACCAACACCCGAAGCAAATAAAAATAAGTTACTAGAAAATAAGTGTGATATTTAAACAAATGAGTGCAAATTAAAAAAATATATATATTATTCAAATTAAAGCAATTTTAGCAATAAGAAGACACTAAATACAACAGCGTGTGAAAAGCAATAGTCAAATAAGCATAATGGTAAATAAAAAAATAACCTCATATGCTTCTTCTTCTGCATCTTGCGGAATACTTGAAATTTTTCCAGAGTTCCATCTCATGTACACTTCAAATGTAGTGTTGCACACGTCCAAAAATCTGTAAAAAAAACAATTCATATAAACAATATAATCATACAATATAATAAAAGGGATCGAATAAGAATAGAAAGGTCATGAAATTTCAAGGATGGAATATCTGTAATAGTATCTTTTTATGTCGTTTGTGCCTATAAATATTTATACATACATATAAAACAAATAGCGTATTCGTTGCACAGATTAGGTAAACCCATTATTATGTAACGATAACATGGTATAGTGACTAGCATATACGGCTGAAGATCCAGAGGCCCTGGGTTCGAGTACAAAGTTCAGTTATTGGGTTTATCTGTTAAAGAAAATCCCAGTAACAGCTGAAGCTTGTCCCAAACATTAGCGGTGTTTCACCCTCTTACCGAGGCAGAGCACGTATAGACGTCGGTCTTGCGGCCGATCTGTCACTTTCAAAGTAACAGAAATAGAGAGTGCACCTATTTTAGAAACACTTCTGCACTATAATATCTTCTGCACACTTGGCTTGTCTTAGAGAGATTGGCCGTCGTGGCCAATATTAGTCAGATGATCATTCATCTACCAAATGGGGGTTGGGGTAATCTCAAGTAATTAACAAACAAAGTGACCCACTTGCTAACATTAGCCGGCTGTACGGAGTGCAGCATACGTTTAGCGCTGCGGGCGAGCAGCGTGAGCGCGGGCAGCACCACGCCCGGGTAGTTGTGGTAGCGGAACACGATGCCCGGGATTTTGTCCAGGGCGTGCATCAGCATTGTGAACTGCTCGTCCAGGGTACCCACCTGTGGGAAATGATACCACGTTTTTTTTATATTAGTCTAACACCCACAGACATATACGTCCGTGCCTTTTTTTTGAGCTATTTTTATGTTCTGTTGTTATTTTGTTTTTTTTTGAGATGGATAAATTTAGAGATTAAAAAAGATATCGATTTTACAAATTTCAAATCGATATTTTAATTTCGAATTGCTCATAATTTTTTTTTACTTGAAAACTGGCGTATCTAAAATGTTTTCGAGCAACCTCTAAACTAATATGTTTCTAATAAAGAACATTATCAAAACGAGTTTTTTAGGAAGATCTTATACACCAAAGAAACAATAGAAAAAATATTATTTCATTAATATTTACACTATTAAAACACCCAAATGTATACCCCCACAATCATATTTAATTGATATAATATAATTAATTAACCTCAAAATATTAAAACATTAAAAGTTTGGACTATGTTTAATTTAGTTTTTTTTATTTTTTTTTTATTTAAAATATGTATATATAAAACGAAAAAACTTCTAAACTAAATATTTAACTATTACAATAGTTATAAGCACTACATTTTATATGAACAGGTAATAAGTGAACTAACTTCAAGAACCCCTTCAGTGACTCCAATGAAACAATCGAGCGTATCAGCGAGCATGCTGCGTATGGGCTCGGTGTCCGCCTCCGCGTTGATTATATTCATCAACTTCTCTTGCAACGCCACTGTACTGCCGAGGAGACGGTTTCTTTCTTCACCTGTAATATATATTTGTGTTAGCGATACTTTATTATTTACTAGAGACTCATCCTAGCTCCGCTCGGGTTCGTCTCTAGGTACGTTAAACACTTTAACGTTTAGTATACATTTCTCAGAGTTGAGATATTTTCCCGCAGTAAGAAGTATACTAAATGTTGATCCGGATAACCAGCTATCATCATAACAAATTTCATCAATAGCTGTCCACTGTCCAGTGGTTTTCTCGTGATACGTTCCCAGAGACAGACAGACAGACAAAAATTTTAAAAACTATAGATTCGGCCTCTGTATTGATTAATAATGGTTATTTCAATAAGATTTTCCAAAAATATATTTAATGTATTGTATTGTAATTATTGGAAAACCAAATTCAACATTTTGATATCTACACTAACTTTATAAAGAGGTAAAGTTTGCAAGTTTATACTATGTAGGGGATAATCTCTGAAATTACTGATCCGAATCTAAACTTATAGGAAACTATATTATCGCCGAGTACTATAGGCTATTTTTTATTTTGATAAAATTTTTACTGTCAGAAATCATACTTTAATTGGACGTAAATTTTTGGTTGGATCTATTTTGCTTAACTACGTCCAATTGAAGTCGAAAAAAAATTGTTGTCGGGTTACTTTATCTGCTATTTTTAGGCACCAAGGGACGCACTCGAGCGAAGCGAGGGTAAGTAGCTTGTACTTTATATGTAAGTGTAGTATAGTGCGACTAATAGTCTTTCGCTTAAGCCATTGTTATAAATTTTGACAACGCGTTTGGCTCAGTTTGTAGTGATCATACTTACTGTGCCAGCGGTCGCGGGTTCGGGTCACGCTTGAGGCATTAATTTATGTGATAAGCACGAATGTTTGTACTCCAGTCATGTATGTTTATATTTATAATATGTATGTATTTAAAGTTATATAATATGTGTAGTGTATCAACTATCTGGTATCCATAACACAGGCCTCGTGGCTTACAATGGAACTAGATGGTAATGTGTGTTAATGTCCCAACATATTTATTTATTTATAAATGATAACTATCAAGATTCGTCGCATCACAAACCTTCAGCGTAAGTGGCGGCGATAGCGAACACGCGATGTAGTTCCCTCCGCAACTCGCCCGGCAGGTTGCTGCCGCCCGCTTCCCAGGCGACTAGCGCCACGAACTCCTCGCATTTGGCTAGAGGACTCTGTCTAGAATAAATGACATTGGATTTATAATATATATGTAATTACTAGCGACTCACCCTCGCTTCGCTTCGGGTTCGTCTCTAGACAAAAACAACTCTATCCCACGGGAATCGTACATTTTTCCGGGATGATATATAGCCTAAAGCCTTCCTCGATAAATGGACTATCCAACACAAAAAGAATTTTTTAATTCCATCCAGTAGTTCCTGAGATTAGCGCGTTCAACCAAACAAACAAACAAACAAACAAACAAACTCTTCAGCTTTATAATATTATAGTATAGATTACCTATTAATTTTAAAATGGATTAAAGTTTTAAATTTCTAACAGTTGGGTATAAACAAAAAAATAATTATTCTTAATATCTTTATTTAAAGCCTATGTCGTATGCGCTGCTTTTTATTTGTTAAATAAGCGACTCACACTCGCTTCGCTCGGGTTCGTCTCTAGGTACGTTTAATTTTTTTTGAGCGAAACCCTAATTCTTTTTCTAAAATGAAAATAACCAAGTTACTCTTTATAATATCAGCTATCTGCCAGTGAAAGTCCCGTTAAAATTAGTATAGCCATTTTGGAGATTAGCCGGAATAAACAGACAGACACACAGACAAAAATTTTAAAAATTGTGTTTTTATATAATTCCATATGCATTTAGTATAAAGCTGTTATTTTGATATTACAAACAGACACTTCAATTTTATTTATCTGTATAGATGTAGGAGATGACAGTGAAACGGCGGAAAGTGAAAATTAATAAATAATGTATATAAATATTTTAATTTCTCACTAAAACATTAGTAACATGAACGAGCCCTATGACTTCAAACGGAGCTAGACAGTTTTCTGTCCTTATCAGTTTGTATGCAAATGTGGGACAGAGAAAGCGCTTTGAATGGTTCACTCCGTGAATAGAGTATAGTGATAAATAAAATGTAAGTGCATACTTATGCTGCGGGTAGGCCAGCGTGGCGAGCAGCAGCAGCGCGTGGCGCGCCGCGGCGGGCTGCGCGGCCAGGTGGCGCAGCGCCGCCGCCGCGCGCCGCGCCACCAGCGCCACCACCCACGACACGCCGCGCGACCCCGCGCCGAACGCCGCCTCCAGCACCTGCCGCACAAAACACACTAGGTATCTATCATCCCTTCCCCCCGGACTTCCAAAGATTAAAGACGTGTTTATAGTTTTACCGTACTTCTTGTATTTTCGAACAAATAATGGGATAAATAATGTTAAAATAATAGGAGTGCATAAAGCTCGAGGCAGTCTACGAAGTGCTAGTGACATCTACGGCAGTGGCTAGTCAACAAACTAAACTATACGTGTGAGTGGGACCATCACATTTACAATTCACAAATAAATAGGACTTAGCATAAGACACTACACGTTTGTAACCCGTTACGAAAAGAGACGGTTATATTTATATTCGTACAGTTGCATTACGGGTACGAGTTCGCAAATCCATTGCGATCACACTTCCTAACTCATATTGCCCTGGTACTTTTAAACCGGTTTACAATGCCGATCAACCGCACACCGCCGCCCGCCTCACCTGCGCCTATGAGCTCCGATGATACATCGCAGACGCGTCCAAGTAACGCGATGGAACGGACGATGATACATCACTGTGAATCGGCGCCCGATATCCCATCGCTTACGCTAAATGTTACCGAGCGTAAAAAAAGGAAACATGACGGAGTTAATCCTAATATTATGTCATATATTAGTGAAATGTTTTCAGCTCATACGAATGAACAAGCGAAGCTTTTTAAAGATTTACAAACTATAGTTTCTAGTATAAAAGAACAGAATGATGAATTAAAAAAAAGTGTTGATACTATGTCAAGCAAATATGATGAGTTTCTATCACGGATATCCGTTCTCGAGGCTGAAAAAAAGCAGGATAGATATATTATACAACAACTACAGGAAAAAATCGAAAATATGGAACGAAAGTCTAGATTTTCAGGAATAGAAATAAGAAACATACCTAAAAACAATGAAGAGACAAAAGAAAATCTATGTACCACAGTAAAAAAATTAGGAGAGTGTTTAAAGGTAAATTTACATGATTCGGACATAAGGGACGTATATAGAATTAATTCTAAGACAGGTTCTAGGCCGGTAATAGTGGAATTTAATTCAGTTATCATTAAGGAAAAGATGTTAAGTGAAGTAAAAAAATTTAATAAAAAAAAACCAAAAAGTGAGAAATTAAATACTTCACATCTAAATTACTCACAAAAAAACATCCCTATATACGTCACGGAGACATTAACACAAAATACTCAAAAACTCTTCTATCAGGCCAGACTTTTCCAAAAAAGTCATAACTATTTATTCTGCTGGACATCTAGAGGCATTGTATACTTACGCAAGAATGAAAATTCGTCTCAAATTAGAATAAATAATGTAACAGACCTAGAAAATCTTCGGAAGACTGAATGACTAGTATTAAGATTAGATATTTTCGCATCCTTTCTATTATTAACTAGCATGCTAAGAATAAAATATATTCTAACCCTATACCTTGTAATACACATAATCACAATTTACACACAGCACATAAATAAAAAACAAACATTAAAAACACACACTATAATTAAATTACAGTTCACCGACTCATCTTTAAAATCACACCTATATATTATATTT
Source organism: Fabriciana adippe (assembly GCA_905404265.1). Taxonomy (NCBI): domain Eukaryota; kingdom Metazoa; phylum Arthropoda; class Insecta; order Lepidoptera; family Nymphalidae; genus Fabriciana; species Fabriciana adippe. Next base: position 5,713,544 of record FR989993.1, read on the forward strand.
AATCATATTCGCTCATTTCATATGTATAACTTACAATCACATATTACATCAATCAATTTATCTAATAAAAAATATTATATATTTATGGTTAGTAAAGAGATTTATTTAGAGAAATATAAACCAATAAATAAAATTCGATAACGCTCAAAGTTTCACTAGTAACTTAGATAAAGTTACGATATCGAAATCGATAGTCTGTGACGTTGAAGATTGTTATAAGTATTTTACATGTAGTGAATCCAACTTCACAATTATCACGCAGAATATACGAAGTATTAATTGCAATATGACAGATTTTGAAGTATTGCTTACTAGATTAAAAATAGATTTTGATGTCATCGTACTAAGTGAATGCTGGCTGCTTAATAAGAATAATATACCTAAAATTAATGGTTATAATCTATGCTCCACTATCTACAATAACAACCAAAATGACGGATTAGTAATATATATAAAAGAAAAACATTCGTTCACGACTGAGGAGCCTCATTTTCAAGAAGGGAATTGTATGATAACAACACTGAATGATTTAGTTATAGTCTCAATATATAGGTCACCGTCATATAAAAACTTAGACAATTTTTTTGTTTTTTTGGATAGTGTTCTGCAGAATTACTCGAGGCATAAAAACATAATTATTATAGGAGATATAAATATTAACATTAACAGTGATAAAACAGATAGTAATTCCGATAAGTATTTGCAACTAACAGCATTCCATGGGTTATTACCTACTCATACTATAGTCACACGTGACGCAAGCGGCTCGTGTATTGACCATGTTCTGCTAAAATCGAATAATCCTTCTCTTACTATAGTTCCTCAAACTTCAATTACTGATCACAAACCTGTAATTTTATGTATGAAAAATAAACAACATCAACAGTTTTTTACAACTACCATCAGAAAAATTGATTACGATAAACTTCGTTCAGATATGCAAAACATTGACAGTTCACCCATATATGATGCTAAAGATCCTAATACTTCTCTTGAATATTTAGTTGATAAAATAAAAACAGTAATTGAAAGTAATACTAAGTTAATAAAGTTGCCAAGACAAAAAAAGATCATCAAACCTTGGATTACGCCTGGTCTTCTTAGATGTATTCGTCACCGTGATAAGCTACATAAGAGGGCTAGACGTTTTCCAGACAATGAAAGTGATCAGATTATATACCGGCGATATCGTAATCACTGCAACGCACTGCTTAAAAGGGTAAAAAGAAATTATGAAAAAGAGCGAGTAAATATGGCTAAAAATAATAATAAAAAGCTATGGGACGTACTTACTGATATTATAGGTAACATAAAAAACAAAGGGTATAACAGAGAACTTTTGAATATATCCAGTACGCCACAACTATCTGTTAATCTTATTAATGATTATTTTGTTAATGTAGGTAAAAGTTTGACAGAGAGTTTGAATTTAGGAAATAATAACTGTGATAGTTTTGATATGGACATCGGTGAAGAATCAAATCATTATATAAATTCATTTGCATTATTGGACACAGATGAAAGTGAAGTAGCACAATTAATTGACAATTTGAAAATAGACTCCTCAGTTGGTTGGGATGGAATCTCAAATAAATTTATTAAAGATTTTAAACTTTCGTTAATACCACATTTAACCTATATATTTAATCAATGTCTACATTATGGTGTGTTCCCTAGATACCTTAAGAAGTCCGTAATTCGACCTATTTTTAAAGAGGGTGATAAAACTTGTATAAGTAATTATAGACCTATCTCTATTCTACCAGCTTTATCAAAAATATTAGAGAAAATTATAAATAATAGACTTACAAACTACTTAGAGAGAAATAATTTATTGTCGAATACACAGTTTGGTTTTAGACATGGCAAATCAACAGAGCACGCCGTTCATACTCTTACAAGTTTTATAACATCTTATTTGGACAGTGGAAAAAAGTGTATTTCGGTTTTCTTAGATTTGGCCAAAGCATTCGATACCGTGTCAATAAAAATACTATTAAAACGACTAGAAAACATTGGTATTAGAGGAACTCAACTCAAATTATTCAAAAGCTATCTCTCTGAGAGATATCAATGCGTTAGTGTCAATAATATTAACAGTAACGACTTATTAACAACACATGGCGTGCCCCAAGGGAGTATACTCGGACCAACGTTATTTCTTATTTATATTGATCATCTAACAAAATTCGAACTCTCTGGGGGACATATAATCTCATATGCAGATGATACTGCTTTGATATTTGCTGCGGATACGTGGACAGATGTTTTCTCATCTGCACAGATTGGTATAAATACAATTACGAATTGGCTATTCAATAACAAACTCTCACTCAATATTAGGAAAACAAAATTTATAGCTTTCTCATTAAGAAAACCTATTCGCAACCTTGAAAATTTTAACTTAGTGTTTCATTCATATAATTGTTTAACAAAGGACAATAGCTGTTCCTGCCTTGCACTTGAATCTGTTGAATATATTAAATATCTAGGGGTTATAATAGATAGTAATTTAAATTTTAAGCAACATATTGACACACTTAGCAGAAGAATGAATAAATTAATATATATTTTTAAAACTATACGACACGTTTTGGATCCAGATATATTGAAACGAGTTTACTTAGCTTTATGTCAGTCTATTATAACGTACTGCATATCAACGTGGGGTGGCGCTTCTAAAACGGTGTTAAAAAAGATCGAAATCTCTCAACGTGCAATTCTCAAAGTAACAACATTTAAACCTTTTCTCTATCCCACATCACAACTCTATAATAACTGTCAGGTTCTTACGGTAAGACAACTGTTTATACTAATGATCATCCAGAAACAACATAGTTTATTGTCATATGACCCAACGAATTTAAATAAACGCAGGAAATTTTCTGTAAACACAACTAATTTTAAAACAACTTTTATGAGAAGATTCTTTGCATTTTTAGGACCACACTTATATAATAAACTAAATAAAATATTAGACATTTATTACCTTAATAAAATTGACTGTAAAAAAACTGTATCTACTTACCTGCAAAAATTAACTTATACTGAAACTGAAAACCTTCTTAGCGTTCAGATCTAATTATAATTTCCTTAATTAAGATCTAATAATTAATACCTATGTTAAAACAATAATACCCAGACACACTTACGCGCACACATACACACATACACATACACACTTTACACACTCCTCTCCTTTCATTGCTCACACACATCACACTCATTACACAAATACTTCTTACAGTCATGCATTACACATCTTAAGGGAGAGGAACCACATTAGTTATATTAATTTTTCTTGTTATGTTATTTTTGAAATTATTTACCTAGATTATGTTTAGTATAAAGTTCAATCTCTTAGATGATATTTAGTTAAGTATTTTTTACCTGCATACTCATTTTTGTATAATCTAACCGTGGGGATTTGGCGCTGACAGCTGATGCACAGGGTATCCTAGTTCGGCTGCAGATGCTATTTTCACACATTTGTACAAACTTTTTTGGAAATAAAGAACTTATTATTATTATTATTATTATTATTATTATTATTATTATTATTATTATTATTATTATTATTATCATGTAGGTCATCTGACGACACGTTTGGCTCAGTTTGTAGTCACCCCACTTGCTGTGCTAGCGGTCGCGGGTTCGAGTCCCGCTAGGGACATTTATTTATACTCCAGTCATGGGTGTTTATATTTATAATATGTATGTATTTAAAGTTATATATGTGTAGTGTATTAACTAAAAAAATTATATGCATAAGTTAAAAAATATGCTTTTATTTCGCTCTATTTCCTTAAAAATATTATATGATTACTATATTAAGATAATAATTAAAATAATTGCACGTCACAAGTTATATAAATATTGCGTTAAGATTTAATTGAAATTATGAACAACACATTATAGCGTTACGTCTTCACGCCATTCTTAAGCAACAATATTTTTATAAAAAAAAATATCGATTATGTAATGTTGAATTAACTAGATAGACAATACATATATATTTATAGAACCATCAAAATGGCATTCTATTGCCTCTATAAACATTTTTGTCAATGGGATACGGCTATATAGCCGTATATGGCTGGCGCCTTTATTTAAAGGAAATCATTTGATTTCTATTTATCCTATAATTTCTTAACGCTACATCTAATTTCTTACTACCCGAGACTCGAACTTAGGACCTCCGAATATGCAACCGTACTTACTAGCCACTAGACCAAAGGGGGCAGTTAAACAAAAACACCCATGCATACCTTAGAACACTGTGGGGGTTGCAATACCAAATAGGCATTGGCCCATATCTTCAACAGCCAGGACAACGTGGCTGATAATTCCGGACTGAAAACTGAAGCGAGGCCTGCTTCTAACGCCGCACATTCCCACGAACTGATTCTTAGAATTTCACCCACCAACCTAAGATAACAAAAACATGATGTTATATCGATACCTCGGGGCTCAAAGGGCGTAAGCATCAAAACTCGATTTTACAGGAGAGCAAAAAAAACAAAAAAAAAATTATTTTCGACATATCTTTTTTGATTTTTGACCTAAATAAACCATTCTAAGACCAAAAGTTTAATTTTTTTTTTGGGTGCAGAACACTATAAAATTATATTTCGAATAGATTTAAAAGTAACAAAAATAGCTTTCCTATACGCCCCGGAAAATTGCATATTTGGGGAGTTTACACCCCAAAAATCAATGGATGTGTGATGAGTGATGGTTGTAACCGTCAATTTGCCTACTAATTCTATCAGTTTATAGACAGCTATTTTGTTTTCTTTGATATTTAATTGCAATTTTATATGGACTTTATTAACTTAGCATACCTAAATTCAACTCAGATAACTAATTATAGAAAAAATTACACATGCTACAAAATATTACTCTCTAAACTTTTATGGTATTTTTTTTTTACTTTTCCTTTAAATTAAGTTACAATAAATTTAAATTTACCAGCCGTTTCTATCTAACAGCTTTTATTTTTCGTATACAGCTTCTTGATACTTTACTATAAAGTAGATATGCATTTACGATTTTAGCACACTGTTGATATCAGAAGGACAAAATTATTGTGATATCTTCATCAAGGATACGTGTTTTACACAATCCGCAGTGTATTTGCTTTATTTGTGGAGAATATGTTTTTAAAAATTATAGAAAACCAATGACTACAACTACTTATAACTTTATAGTCGGACTTCAAAGTACAATTGTGTAATTGTCAAAATTGTGCTGTTGAATTTGGGACAGTGGTCAAGTGGAAAAAGAAGTTCGCTGAACTTCAAAACCCCTATGTCTGGCGAGAACCTATAAACTACCATCTTGATTGTTATTTTGACTTTGTTAATCTAAATAGTATTAATTAAAATAACCGTAAATGGATTTATCCTAATTTACTATCTAAAGCTAAAGGACCCGCTTTGCTATCTAGTGCAGCTCAAGAGTCAATACCACCTTTTACCATCAACATAAGCAATTTGTTAAGGCGCTTATAACAAATGGAGACTGTTTTGAGTCTATTGCACAGAAATTCCTTTGACTAAGTACGGAAAAATTAAAAGCTGAAACATTTAATAGGTCACAATTACAACTGTTAGCTAAATTAAGTCAAAACAATAAATGAAACAGTCTAATGCATGGAAATCATTTGTGTTGGTAATCAAAAACTTTCTTAATAATACTAAAGTTTGGTACTATCAACATTTTGTCCAAAATATGCTTGAAATTTTTTTGTTGCAACATCACCGTAGAAATTCACTATTTACACTCTCATCAGGACCGATTTCCTGAAAGTCACGTCCACTTAAGTGATAAACAAGAAGAGATATTCTACCAACAATTTCAAACCATGGAGGAACGATACACATTACTACTACTGCAGGACAGATTACTGCTTAACTTTTGAACGAGACCTACAAGAAGTGTTAAATTCATTAAAAAGACCATTTTTGGCTGCTTTTGCAAATTAAATTTATTTTTGTAATAATTTCTTTGAGTTTTTTACAAAAATACACATAAGCCATATTTGAAAAACCAAAGCTGATGGATGAAAACGACTTTCATTTTAGAGCCAGAATGCCAAATGGCTTCAGAAAAACTACTTAAACATTCGAAAAAAAAAGGTTTGTAACGAATAGTTTTTAGGTTAGTTACCTAAAAACTATTCGATTACTCATCTTATTCATTATAAAAATCACCTAAATAAAATCATAGAAATGTCGTTTACTACCCTTACATTTATTGATTAATATGAGTGATTGCTCTTACGCCCCAAAACTACAACTATATCGATGTAAAATGTTAGGCGTAAAAACATTTGTATCATCTACGGTGTCGCTTACTACCCTAGCGTTTATGATCATTAACAGTGGTTGCTGTTACGACACAAAAACTAAAAATATCTGTTTTATTTTCTACAAAAAATAGGGTCGTAAACACCATTTTTTGGCGAATTGGAAGACTTTAAATATACAGATCGATAGAGGAGAAAAAACTTAGTAGGACTGCATTAAAAAGTCAATTTCGCCAAAATGGCGGTTACGCCCTTTGAGCCCCGAGGTATCGATATGCCTTATCTCATCGGTCAAAAAAGTACTAGAAACACAATCAACTACAAAAAATGTCCTCACCGAATGAGCGCTCATTTGAACATTTGAGCGAACTTTTTTTCGTGGAAACAATTTTAAGCAATGCATTTAAGGTTCAATTTACATTGTTGCATATTTACTAAACTAGAATAATTACCTAAACACAATTGATAACAATTTTAAGAGAAATCTTTTGCATGGGATTGTGTATCTAGTACTTTTTTGATCGATGCCATATCAATATTAATATTATACAGAGGTAACGTTTTTTAGTTTGTATGTAGGCGGTAATCTCTGAAACTAGTTCCGATTTTGAAAGTTCCTTTACTAAAAGCTATATTACCACCGAGTGGTAGCCTATAAAAATAACCCATAGGCTATTTTTTATTCTGATAAAGATTTTTCTTGTCAGAAATCCAAAAATAACTATAACTGAAGACGATAAAAAAAGGCCATTAAGTTACTTTATCAGCTATTGTTTGGCACCTACTTAGAATAATATGACTAGCCAAAAATAACAATTCTCTTCCTCTTCAAACTTTATTTATACAAGTTTGAATAGAAAAATTCCATATTTTACCATTATAAATGTACTGAGTCAAACTGATATTATGCATACCAAAGTTCATGAACGTGTGTGCTAGTTACTTTTTCACGCAGTAGCGGCTTAACAGATTTAAATGAAATTTGGAATGGTGATAGGATCGGAATATATTTTTTTCAACGTCATTTACTACGCGTATAGAGCCGCTACTAAAATATAAAAAGGTTATCTAATCATTTATATACAGGCAAGCATTAAAACCTACAAATAATTCAAAATCCTAGTCACAATGGCGAAAAATTCCACTCCGGGTAGTATATTTTTAGTTTTTCAATGAAATGGTTGGTACTCAAGTACTACTGGGTGTAGAACGCAGATTTTTTTAGTGGCTCATCATAAGGGGATCTTTATCCCGATGCCAGGTTATTGTTACGTTCTGGGACACCTGTATATGACTTTACTAGTCATTTTTATATCTAATTTCATCAAAATCAGTTAAACGATTAGGCAGTCAGTGAACAATTACAGAAACATGAATGAATGTATGTATGTCATGTATCTATGTAGTAACATGTACATTCTACTTATATTAGTAACAAAATTTACCAAAAGATGGCGTTGATATGGACTGAAAAGTCAATATTTTTGTCAAGCTGCAAAAACAACAAAGGAACGCACACTAATTAAATAAAATAGTGAATATAAAAACAGAGTAATATAAAATGTACAGAAATTATAGAAATAATAATAACTTGTTGTTGGTTATACAATAAAAAAAAACCTATTAAAATTCAAGGGCATTTAGCTATTTGAGTTATTTCTATATTGTATCGTTGCATCTAAGATTGCGTGATAAAGTAGTATGCACAAAAGAATAAAAACCTTTAGAGAAGAAAAATTATACAGTGACGTCAATTTCTTAACGTAAATAATTATAATGTATAGATTTAAAAGATCAACTTCGGGAAAAATCAAAAAGGAATGACGTTATTCTGTGGCCCAGAAAAAAAAACGTTTTTTGTATTCTTAGAAATTAGATAATTAAATTTTATAAGTCACTATATTACTGTATTTGGGTGACATTAAAAAAGTTGTATTAGCATTTTTAATATATAGACTTTTTTTATCCTCGTGTACTTTTCCTTGCGAGATGGACTTATGCAACATACAATTAGGTAGACAATATGCAATTAGGTAGTAGTAGCCACCTATCAATTGCAATACTTTTTATGAGCTGTCAAAACACTATTCCCCATAGATTTTGTATGGCAATAGCAATCTGTGACATCACATATTTGCCAATTCAATTGTCTCAGTACTTATTAATTTCGAAGGACCAAAAAGCTAATTTTACAGTAAATTGTTAATAAGAGTTTTTAGGGCTAAATTAAAATGATTTTTTAGATATGTAGTATTTTGGAAAGGTTGGTAATTGTGTCAACTATTACTAACCCATAACTAAAAATGGTTTAATTTTTTAATTTGAAGCCCACTTCAGCATTTTAAGGTTAACAAATGGTTAACAATAATAATATGATTCTATAACGATTGCAGATAAACATCTTGTCTAAGCCCTAAGTTTAAAATGTATACTTCCAGTAATTCCAGTAATATCTAGTGACAGATAAACACGCCAAACAAACATTGAGAGTTTCCCCTTTTTTTATTTATACATAACCTTAAAAAATAACAAAAAAAAAAAAAAACAACACTTACTTCAATATATCATCGACGTTCTCAGTACTGGTGCTCTCTCCGACCAGATAACGTAAGGACGCGTCCACATCAGCATTTTGCGCCACACTGTATTCCACTAACTCGGTTGGAATCATCACTGTCTCTCCTTCCGTACAGTCTAAGGCTAGAAAGTGTCCTGAAATACAAATTATTTGTTTAATATACATATATACTATGTGTATTTCTATTGACTGATCCCATAGCTTGAGCTCTACGTTATAAGCTCTTACAAATAGAGTAGGGTTATATTTAGTGGTTTTGGATTATATAGATACTAGCGACCCACCCTCGCTTCGCTTGGGTTCGACCCTAGGTTGGTTCCCCATACAAAATTCATCCCCATTTCCAACCCCTTAAAGGAGTCTGCCCACTACCCCGTCTCATACCATGACCGTGCTAGGAGCGTGTCAGGCAAAAAAATATTCTTTGTATTGAAATGTATGAGACTCTGCCCACTAGACCGTTCCGTCACCGACCGGCACCGTCGCGTGCCGTGCGCGGAGCGTCAACAATTGTCGGCGAGAATATTTTACCGGTGTCGGTACGCTGCGTGCCTGGCACGCAACGTTACGGGACCGGTGCGCGCAGGCGGCGCAATGATGAGCATACACAGCACTAAAACCGTTATGTACAGATATGATACGTTGTTGATACGTTCTAGTGGGCATAGTAGTCCGTACCATACTCGTTTCCGTGCCTGATACGTTCATAGCACGGTCATGGTATGAGACGGTGTAGTGGGCAGACTCCTTAAGGGATGATTTCCGGGATAAAAACTATCTTATCTTCTTCCCAGGGTAATAAACTATCTTCTTACCAAATTTCATCTAAATCAGTGTTGTAGTTTCCGCGCTTATTCGGTACAAACAAACAATCATACAAAACAATCTTTCCTCTTTATAATACACACTAGCTTTTGCCCGCGACTTCGTCCGCGCTACCGAGCGGTGGCCAGCGCCCTTCCTTCCCCCTTACGACCGTCCCGCCCTCGCCTTGCATCGAGCTGAGAGCGCGCTCACCCATAGTTCGCGTATAGTTAAATATGTATATTTTAAAACTATGATATCTCCTAAGATATTTATTGAAATCAAATGATGTCACGGTCAATTTTATTCAAAATTAAATATTTGTGATGAATAATCATCAACTGTTCAGCTTTATAATATTAGTATAGATTAGTATAGATATACTCAGAGACAGGAACTTACGAGATAATAATGTAAAAAAAAAATCTTTATAAAATTTATATGTATTATTAGCGTTCAAACGAAATAGTAATACTTAAGAAGAAAATGTAACCTTTTCTCGCAAATTGTTACTTTTTCTAAATTGGTTCATTCCTAATAAATTATTTATATTTTTCAAATAATATCCAATACACACCAGTTATCATTAAAATCCAGTGTAGATCTTCAAAAAGTGTAACGAGTTGTTCTCCTCCATTAATAATCTGACATTTATTCATATGCATTAATTGGAGTTGACTTTCAAGCCTAAAACAATAATTTAATTATTATTTGAATTTACTTTAACTGACAAAACGAACGCATAACAAATAAAAAATACTTTAACTATAAAATATTTATATTTCTTTTTCAATGTTAAAGTGATAAAAATTGCAATAAAGTTAATATATTTTTTACTTATACTAAAGAATAAAGAAACATTTTTAATTACGAGTTACTATTCATTGATGGTGAAAAGATTCCTAGTACTTAGTTTGTACTCTACTATAAAAATTTCAAAGAGTAAGCGTCTTTGATTTTAACCATAATACAAGGGTTGTCAACAACAACTTTCATAGCTAAAGATTTCGAAGTGAAGAATTAACACTGTTATTCACCTCAACCCTAAAGTTATTTCCCAACTGTCATATAAAAGGCTCTGTAATTGGATACAAAAATAGTATAATATGGTTATCTTATGTATCCAGTATGTATAGCAGATTGCCTTGTATAATTGGTTACAAAATAAAGATTTTATTTTTCCCTTAAGTTTAGTAATGTTAAACAAAAAAGTATTGAGAGATCGAATGTTTTTTAATCGTTGATGGCAAGCAAGCGCCACGTGCTAAAGTACAATTGTACAAAAGATCTATAGATGGTACTGTGCAATAGCCTTTTTTATTGTTATCCATTTTAAATTATTATGTATTGATCTTGAAATTTTTTTAATTACACATTACTCGTATATCTCAACAGTTTTATTAGATTTACATATATAATAAGATTTGATTTGGTAAATCTTCACTGATCTAACGGTATAAAATAAGTTGACTCTACTGGCAGCCCTGCACACTCGCGTCTCACTTCTCACACCCTGCACGAGTGCCATATCCACCAAAATGAATTAATTAGTACTGTTACTATTAAGTACTAGCGCCTCATTCGTCCCTAGCTCGCTTCCCAATACAAACTTACATCCCCATTTTTTAAGTTCCTGCGCAATTTTCTTATATATATATATTTTTTTTTCATGTAAGAACCTTCTTCTGACAATAACAAACACAACAAAAGAATTAGTGAAATCGGTCCAGCGGTTCACGCGTGATGGCGTGACCAAGGGAAATAGGGATTCATTTTTACATATGTAGATGTAGTAATGAAAACTGCTTTCCTTAGTTCCGAAAATAGTAATTGTAGAAATTTAGACACCACCAAATATAGACCACTCTAAAGTTTAAACTATAAAATCTCAGATAAAGCAGGTCCATCTGTTTCGATATTGACATGGGGATACAAGCAAAGATTTAGTTTTAATAGTTCCTTCAGCTTTGGTTACCTATATCACTAAAAAAATTTATACCTATATCGTATTATCTATATTAGTAATATTTAAAAAAAATATAAATATGTTACCGTTTACTTCTGTCCATCAATAGTGTGTATAGAACATGGCTACAATGAGCTGGTGCTTTTCTCGCTATAGCTCCAATTGTCAATAGGTTATTACTATGCAACTCCCGTTCATCCTCATCTATGTCGTCTTTGATATCATCATTGCACCCGTCACTGCTTTCTGTACCTCTGAACATATAAATATATATATTTTTTTATTATATCGATATGTATATGATTTCTGAACAGTAAGAAATAAAATTCTGTAAAAAGTATGTAGTTACAAATATGTACATACTTTTTATTTGTAATTAGGATATTAAAAAAATACATATTTTTTTAAATATCTTAATTACTTGTATGAAAAAAAGACATTAAAAAATATAAATACCTATCTAATCTAATATATTTAAACGAACAATTCTTGTATATTTCTTTATTTATTTATACTGGCGATGAAATTTGGTATATGGGGGTTTTCGGGGGCGAAAAATCGATCTAGATTAGTCTTATGTCTGGAAAACGCGGATTTTCGAGTTTTCATGCGGTTTTCTTTAACATTATTCCACGCTAATATGTTAATAATTTCACACACGCGCATACAAAGATTTTACTTGTATTTTACTTTTTTTTTGTATTTATTCAAGTTTTTAGTTTTTTTTTTTTTTTGTATTTTAAGCCAAATTAAAAAGGAAAATGTACTTTTGGCCAAAAACTGCGAGCGAAGCTCGATCGCCCATGTACTATAATTATATACAAGATAAAAAGATAATTATATATAAGAATTTTATTTTTATTAAAAATAGAATACGACGACATGTTTGGCTCAGTTTGTATGTACGTCGCGGGTTCAAATCCCGCTGGCGTTATTCATTTGTGTGACGAGCATGAAGGTTTGTACTCCAGTCATATTTATAAAACGTATGTATTTAAAGTGATATATGTGTAGTATATCAATTATCTGGTATCCATAACATAAGCTTCGTAGCTTACCATGGAACTAGATGGTGATGTGTCTGAATGTTCCATCTTATTTAGTTATTTTATTTAATAATTATTCTATATTGCTATTTGCTGCAATAACCATAAGTACATGGACTTACACCTAGACTGTGACAAATAAATATATAAGTCCATGATGAATATAAAACTTTGACCTATATTCAAATATAGGCCATATTTGAATTACTGTTTACATCTAGCATAGTGATTTAAAAAGAAAACACTAACTACTGTGTGATTTAGTGTTCAATATTAAAGATATTATTCCTACATAAATGTACACAATGAGAATATTCATTTTTCGTAATTAAGTAATATACATATTTTTAATAAAAAATCCTTCTATAATCTTCTATATATCATACTAGGTACTCACCCTCGCTTTGCTCGGGTAAGTCCCTATGTTTGATTCCCCATACAAACTTTCATCCCCATTTTGACCCCCTTAAGGGATGATTTACAGAATAAATAATATCCTATATCCTTTCCAGAGTCTCAAACTATCTTCTTACCAAATTTCATTTAAGTAGTTTTTGAGTTTATTCATTACAAACATACAAAAATACAAATCTTTCCTCTTTATAATGGTAGTGTCGATAAAAACAATTTCTGCACAAAAATTCTTATCAAGATAGTATATAATATGATGAAACATGTATGTATATACATATATATATATATATATATATACATATATAAATAGATTAAAAATGTAACAACGAAGCAAAAAAGAAAATGCAAATTTTATCACCTTGTTCCATCAGGTGGTGCTAATCTACATTGCAGATATGTATTGAATATTTCTATGCAAGGAGTCATCAATGTTGCATTTGAAAAGCCATCTGTATCCTGTACTATAGAACTCCATGTGTGTAGGAATTTGGTTAGTGATTCACGCCAGACTGTATCATCATTTATCTAATAATTTCAAAATTAATTAATTTTAAATTGATATTATATATTTTTGATATTAAAATTTTTAATCCTGTTAAACATACAATACACTAAACAATAAAAATAAACAAATAATATAATATTAAAAAAGAGGTATGAACACCATTGAACTTCAGTTCTTATCTTGTAATAAGATGTACTGCGAGTACTAACTAATAATTTAACTAAAATTTTTTTTGTGAGAAATTATTATAAAAGAATTTTAAAATCATATTATAAATAAATGTATGTATTATATTGTTGAAATATTTTTGTATATAGTTATAAAATATAACAATACTAAATTTTAATAAGTTTATCCAAAAACTTAATAATGAGATAAAAGAAAATAATATTACTAACTATTATAGTTTTATTTATTAAGTAAAAACACACAATACTTACACCTTCTTCGACAACTGATCCTCTGATACAATGGCAGGTATAAGTAGTCAAATATTGAAGAAATGCAGGAGGAGTAGAAGCTATCATAGTTGGTGTGAAAAACTGAACTAATCTCCTATATATTTGTGAAATACCCAGCATTTCCCTATCTGATGGTTGGATGAATGCTAATATTCTCACAAAGCTATTTACATAATTCTCTAAGTACTGTTGTTTTAAATTGCTCGCTGATACAACTACACCACTTAGACTAGCCAATTGAACTAAGCATGTAAGTGAGGAATTTAGTAAATCAGGATTGTTTCTCACATACATATGTATTTCAAAGAATAATGTTATTAATTCTGGCTGCATGATTGTATCCCTCCAATTCAAGCTTAAGCGTAAGGCTGGTGCAGTGTCACTTTCATAGATAGCTTCAAAGGCACCAATCAATCTTTTAGAAAGTAATGGAGATACATGGTTCCAACATAAAACTGTTTCTACTATTGTTAAAAGCTGTTTTGTCAATAAAGCTTGTTCACCCTCTGGTTGGTGTCCTGATCGGACAATTTGTTCTAAGACTCCAACAGTAAATCTAAATATTCTTTTTAAATCTAAAGCTTCAAAAGATTTTTTTAATCGAAAATGAACTTCCCATATAAGACCTACATCAGCAGATTTAACAGTAATAGCATATTCTTGCATAATTGATAAAATAAGTGAACATGCTAATTTTTGTTGGCTTATAGGTGAGCTAAGAATTATTTTTTCTAATTCATCTAATAATGCTTTTCTTTCCCGTCCACCATCGCTAATACTGCCTCTTTTAATGATTACTGCAATTGTCTACAAAAAAGAGATTAAATTTACTTGTAGGCACAATTATGTAGTTTTAATAAAGTATTTGCTGTTGATAATAATTTATAAAGGATTAATTTTTCAATTTAAGATAAACTTTTTGAATATAATGTGTGCTTATACTGTATAATGTATCATTTATGCAGTATAAAAAAACATTTGTAATATTATACCTGTAAGAGCTTTTCCTTTAGAAATGGTGGAGCTTCTTTTCTTAAAAGGTAGTTTAGTAAATATTCCCGAAGAGAATTTATATCGTTCTCTGATAGTAAGTTCCATTCTCTTATTAGAGCAGTCTTTATAAGACCAGCAGCTTCAAAAAGTATGTAATCTGAGCTAGATTTTTCAAGTATTTCTCTACATAATTGATATGGATTCTTAGTGCTTCTAAACTCAAGGAAAACACTTTCTGCCTGATGTCGTTGCTCTGAAGAAACTATATTTGGCGGTGCCTAAAAACATTGGACTTTAATGTATTACTGTAAATAATATATTGAATAGATTGTTAATGTGTAAATATACAATTCTCGTATATATTTATAAATATAGTACTAACCATCAATATTTGAGCCGCAGCTTCCAAAGTTTGTATAGCAGAGTTATCCATGTTTATTTAAAAATACAGTACTAATGAGAAAAGTTTATTGAACGCCAGGTTGTTTAGTTTATTTCAAGTCATACCAAGACAATATATAAGTCGCGTAGTTTTTCTTTCCTCATATTTTGGCGATACCTCCAATACTTTGAAGTACAATTTAGCATGAGCGAAATTGATGAATTCTAATATCTAAATTCTGCTTCTGGATTGTGATGTGATTAAATCCCATTCCTAGGTTACAGACTAAACATTAAACAAAAAGAAATGTCAAAAATCTTTAAAACTGTCAAAACGAATATTTATTTATATCAAAAATTGGCAAGTTTTACAAGGTGAACTCATTTAAAATAAAATAAAACAAAGAGTGCTTAGTCTTTCTCTCAAAATAAAAAGTACTAACTTATATAGCAATGTTTATATTTTTACAAATAAGGATTTTGCAAATATCTTATTAAAATTAAAATATTTATAAATTTAAGTTATGTAGGGGACGCGACCTACTACTAAATGCTTGCTAAATTAAATACAGTCTGAGATCGTTGGAAAATTTATTGATTTAATATAATGATACACTGCTAATGAACTACAAATTAATGATAATGAATGCAGTCACTTTGATTTCTGTCCGAACATGCAGTCATGCGCTGACTTTTTAAGGAGTGTTTCTATATATTTATAATACACCGTCTAAGCATTATTGCTTATGTGTTAGGTACATAGAGAAATATTACATAAGGTAATTCGGTAACAACCTTTGGACCGAACAAGTTAACTGTAGGGTTTTCGTGCAATAATAAAAGATGTTTTTTCTTAAAACTTTTATGTTGTTTATATATACTAATAATAATAAACAGTTACTCTCAAATTCAAAAATCTAAAATGAAAAAGGCTCGATTACTAGAAATACATAGAATATTCTTGATAGTACTTATAGTAGGTATCATATCATAGTAGTAGTAGTAGGTATCATAGTAGGTCAGCTCAATACAGTCACTGGTCATGAAGATGACCAAATGTGTAGACACACGTATTGTATTGATTACTATTATTAACGAATATTATTCAGGCACTCTAAAAGATCGTGGCACGAACAACGTTAAATATTTTAAAATATTTAATATATAAAAATTTCACACTCAAAGTAATCAATACACTGGGAAAAATAACTTAAACTAAAATATCTAGATCAGTAAATCATCTTGCTTGTCATCGTTTGGGTGCTAGCTGTGCTACCGGCTACGATAGGTACCACATGAGTAATTTCTTTACTCATACTCAGGAACAGAGGAAAAGCTTGTAAGGAGCGGACAAAATGTTTACCTATTCTGTTAGGGTTGGCACAGGAGCATAAAAGTAAATAAACAAAACGTGTATCACTTTTTTTTATTAAACAACTATGATATTTATGAATTCCTTTTTACAAATTACTTACTCTAAATATTTTTTTTCTTTTTGTAATTTTTGTTTTTCAATAATTTGTTTCTTTAATTGAACGGTAAATTTTAAATCCAAGTAAAAAAAAAATTACATAGTATTTTAATGGAAAGCACTCGCATAGCATATCAAATTTACATTCTTGCACACGCATTAAAACACTTTAAAACCGTAAAACGATAACAAACACTTCGCGCAGCGTCCAGCAGCGACGACTTAGCCCTAAGTTTGAGCACACGCCGAGCCAGTATAAACTGGTTTTTCTCCGTACGCAACAAAGCCGCGAGTGCTTACGATTACGTACCCACACGCGCCAAACTTGTAATACTGTACCTATCACAGCGTGGTTGTATGAAACTTTGTCTCTGTTCCTTCTTCTTTACTCATGTGACTATACCACAGACAGACATAGGCGTTAAACTTATAATACTCTTAATTAAAAAAGTAGTTTTTCAATTATTCACTCGAATAGCGGCGCAGCTCAAAGAAGGATAATATATAGTTTATGTACATAGTACCTGGCGACCGAGCTTCGCTCGGAGTTCTTTTTTGTTATATCGTTTTTTTTAGATAAAAAAAACTAAAAACTTGAATAAATACAAAAAAAAATAAAGTAAAAACTTTGGACTCTGACCGAGACTCGATCCCGAGCATATGTGTTGCCTAACTTGCACTTTGACCGCTTGACCACGATGCTTATAAGCGAGTGTGAGAAATTATTGACCATATTCTGCGTAAAATGATGCAAAATAAATCCGCATGAAAACTCGAAACACGCGTTTTCCCAGACATGAGACTAATCTAGATCGATTTTTCGCCCCCGAAAGCCTCCACACGCCAAATTTCAGCGAAATCGTTAGAGCCGTTTCCGAGATGGCTGGTATAAATAAATAAAGATATAAAGATATAAATATACAAGAATTGCTCGTTTAAATATATTACATGTGGATATTTGCATGAGCGGTAGCAGTAGAAATATTTCCAGGGGGGTGCATATCTGCTTTTTCATATAAAACTATTAACTAATCTTTAAATGATTAACTTTATATTTTTTATTCATACCTTATTTATTACGACATGAAAAACAAACGACGAAACAAAAAAAATGAAAAAAACTGGATTTGTTATATTTCTCTTCTTACACCCCCTAACTCGGTTTTTGGCATTTTTTTCTATGTACAGTCATTCGGCCTCTACAGTTTTGTTATACGTATAGATCTTTTTTTCGCAGATACCTAAATTTAAACAGGGATTTTACTAATACAATTTTATTTCTTTAAATTTTTTATATATTTTCCTTCATGGCAGTGGAGTGCAAGTGCACTCCCTTGCACCCCTCCTCCAGGCGCTCCTAAATATTTGTCTGATACTATGTACCCTCATAATTCTTAAACAAGTGAACCGATTTTGATGAATTATAGTACTTCGTTAGGTTTGTCTTAAAAATGCGAGTGTCCTATGGTACCTACACTATAGTTATAAAGAATCAAATTAATTAAGTTAATTAAAGGGAATGGGCAAATTTGTATGGAGCCTGGGCGACGCGACCAAAAATGATTTTGTTATTAATTGATGTGGTTTAGTTGTACATTACCTACTGTGTAGAAGTTTTATCATTGTGATCAGGGCCGGATTTAGGGGAGGGCAAGCGGGGCTGCAGCCCCGGGGCCTCCACAAGAGAGGGGCCTCCACAAAAGAGATTTAATAAAAAAAAAAACAAACTCTGAGTGGTCGACAACTTTTTCATTTTTATTTTTAACAAATATGATTGACTAGCGACTCACCCTCGCTTCGCTCGGGTTCGTCCCTAGTTACGTTTCACTGCTGAACTGAGCTAAACGTTGATAAGTCAGCCTGTGAGTCGCGAGTAGTGAATAAAAATAGTAATTGCGAGTGTACCTTAGGTGATAGACATATAATATTGCGAACTTCCCTGTATAACTTAAGACCTACAATTTTCTAGTACATTGTTTTGATTTATCTCTTAAGGTTCAGCCAGCGTTAGCCATATAAACTTCTAAGGACGACTCAATAGAACCAGTCATTGCGTTTTCCCGCGGGAACGAAAAATGTGCCTGTAGTAAAAGGTATCCTAAATGTTGACTCGAGTGATAAGCTATCACTATACAAAACTTAATTGAAATCGGTTCAGTACTTTTTGCGTGAAACGCGCACATCGATTTAACTATGTTAGTTTTGCTATAGGTATAGATAAGAATAGGTATTGCGAGTGTACCTTGAGAGATAGACATATACTGTTGTAGATATTTCTGTTAGCCTTTTCAAGATCTACAATTTTTTAGTACATTGTTTTGATGTATGTCTTTAGGTTTAGCCAGCGGAGGGTTCCTAAGGAGGACTCGATAAAACCAGTTATTGCGATTTCCCGCGGGAAACAAAGATTTTCCAAAAGTAAAAGTTATCCTAAATGTTGACCCGAGTAATAAGTTATCAGTTCACAAAATTTCGTTGAAATCGGTTCATTACTTTTTGCGTGAAACGCGTACAGACAAACAGACAAACAGACAAACAGACAAACAGACAAACAGACAAAAAGACAAACAGACAAACAGACAAACAGACAAAAAAATTAATAACTATTGTTTTGGGGTCTATATCGTATACATAATACGTTACAGTCATTGTTTTTAAAAAATATTTCATGTACAGATTTCGCTAAGTTACTGCTTTATTATAGTATAGATTATACATATTATATAATTGTTCTTAAATATTAAAAACAATTTATCCATATTCATACGCCGCAGTTCATCGCAGTCGGGTAAAAAGAAGTTAAAGAGCGATTATAATTAATTATCATGCGTTTTTTTTTTGCGTGAGTTTATTTATTTTATAATTTTTAGGTCTGCAATATTATCATCAAATGCCAATGTTTTATAGGTAAATTCACGTTTGTTAATTCTAATTTGAAAGAAATTTTCTTCGATCCTTTTCTATTTTCGTTTTTTGTATTTTTGAGTGCATGCACATAACTATATCTACTCCATAGGTTTAGGTAGTTAACTAAAGGTAAAGAAAGAGCTCATGGGGATTTAACCTTTTATTATAAAAATTTTAACACATGTTGTCAACTAGCGACTTACCCTCGCTTCGCTCGGGTGCGTCCTTAAGTACGCGGATTTTATTCACAATTTCATGGGTTTTAATTTTTGCGCGGAACCCAGATTTTTTTCTAAAATAAATGTAGCCTAAGTTACTCCTTATAACATCAGCTATCTTCCAGTGAAAGCTCCGTCAAAATCCGTCCAGCCGTTTCAGAGATTAGCCGGAACAAACAGACAAAAATTTTAAAAATTTAAACCATATATGCATTTCATATGAATTTAGTAAAAAACTGTTATTTTGACATTACAAACAGACATATAAATTTTGCTTATCTGTAGGTATAGATAAAATAACTGCATTTTTTATTGAATTCACCCACAATCAACCACACTCAAAACATAAATAAAATTGATTTGGACTTATACAAATTCATAGACAATAGCATAATCCTTAAATTGATGATGTATGTTACGTCTACGCGACGGCAGAATCTAGCTTAAGTGTAAAATACAACAAGAATTTAGTTAAACTCACAGGAGCATATCTAAAAGATTAAACGCACAGTAGCTTATCTAATAAGATTGTTAATTAGAAATAAAAAAACGAGGTTTTGTTCATGTGCACCATTTGTCGGATAGTCATAGAAGAGGCAACTGCAAGAAAAGCTAAGGAACAATCAACCAACCAGAGTTTCATTTTGAAACCCTTAAATGCAGTCCACCAAATTTAAATTTAAAAGTTTCCATATGGTATATCCTGTTAAAACAAGTGAATAAGGTTTATTTACATACTGTTGCTGATGTTATATATCATTTATCTTGTGTGCAACACGAATAATAATATAAGCAGCGTATATAAATGTCCAGAAGAGGAGACCTGGTGTTCTGTAACACGGGTTTTTACCTATAGCAGGCACTAGCGATCCACAACCAAATTTTGTAACAACCAGCTTATGCTAACTTAAGATAATTAATATTGATGTATGTACTAAATTGGCTTGATGAAATTTTGAGAACAGCAGGAAAAGAGTGGACAGACAAAGCCAAGGACAGAACTAGGTGGAGGAAAATGGAGGAGGCCTTTACTCTAGAGAGGTCCTTAATAAATAGAGAAAAGAAAGAAAAAGAAATATAATATAATTATTAAAATAAATTAAATCTTATTATTGTATAAGCTATTTAAAGAGAATTTATCATTATTTATTTTATTTATTTAATTTTGGAAAATTGTTATATATTAAATGCATGCTAAATCTATAAAAATACCATTATTGTAATTTTATTAAGGAAATAAAAGGCTTTATTATTATTATTATTATTTATTATTATGTACTAATTTGCTTGTGGTGAGAAATAAAGAATTTTATTATTATTATTATATAGATGTTTGCTTTTTACCCGACTGCGGCGAAACAGGGTTATGTGTTTAACCTGTATGTATATCTGATGCTATGTTCGTTCGTAATCACTAAATGGCTTTACCGATTTTGATGATTCTAGACTACATAGATATTATTAAAAGTCAACACCACGGATCCTACGTGCCAATTAATACACATATATTGAAAAACAATTTTTGTCCGAATAAATCGAGTGGGGTATCGAAATATAACTTATTAAGAGGCGGTTACAGAAATATTTACAACTTATATGTTCAAAAGAAATTTAGGATAAGAAATTGTTAAATAAAACTAAAAATGTCTAACTTTCCTAAAAAAGAAGAGAACAAATTGACGAAGGAGCAAAGTATTATCCAGTCGGAGACATACATATACTATGTACCTACATGTTTGAGAATAGCCGCGTGTGTGTATGTCTCTGACTATAAACTAATAATAACATTATGTTCCTTCGTCAATTTCTCTTCTTTTTAGGTCGCTTTTTATGCAGTCGGTTTTTTATTTTTGTAAAAAAAAAATCTGGAGTGGTTGTGTGAATTGTCCATCAAAAATCTCCGTAGTTTTAGTAAAACAGTACTTATCCACATCTCTAAATTATTTGTGTCTATTCCAATATAAAAAAATAGCTCTCCGGCTTCATCTAATCAATTGATGTAACTAAAATATAGTTTTAAATTATTTATTGATCAACTACCTATCTTAGTATTTTTTATTTTATTAAAATAATGTTTATTCTTTTATTTAAAAATTAACTTTATCATAGATTATTTATGCTTACATTAATTCTATAATTTATATGGCCATTTTATTTATATAGGTAATTTAAGACTTCTATCCATAATAAAAAAGCATTTACGTTCAGCGAAATCATCAACTATTTTTCGTCAAAAAAAGCTCGCAAGGTTCAATTCATTAACGCTGTAATTTAATTTCGAATAATTCTTGTATTTGATTATATCTACATATGTTTATTGAAATAATTTAATTTGTTTCGAAATAAATACTTAAATCACTTGACTTAAAAAAATTGTTATTCGGAAAATAATTAGGGGCCTCCACTCCGTTTTTGCCCCGGGGCCTCCACACCCCTAAATCCGGCCCTGATTGTGATGTACCTACTTCAAAATCTGATAAAATACATTTTTGCTTCTGAACACTTTGTGTAGTTTTATCTAGTACTAGCGACTCACCCTCGCTTCGCTCGGGTTCGTCCCTAGTTACGTTTCACTGCTGAACTGAGCTAAACGTTAATAAGTCAGCCTGTGAGTCGCGAGTAGTGAATAAAAATAGTAATTGCGAGTGTACCTTAGGTGATAGACATATAATATTGCGAACTTCCCTGTATAACTTTTTAAGACCTACAATTTTCTAGTACATTGTTTTGATTTATCTCTTAAGGTTCAGCCAGCGTTAGCCATGTAAACTTCTAAGGACGACTCGATAGAACCAATCATTGCGTTTTCCCGCGGGAACTAAAAATGTGCCTGTAGTAAAAGGTATCCTAAATGTTGACTCGAGTGATAAGCTATCACTATACAAAATTTAATTGAAATCGGTTCAGTACTTTTTGCGTGAAACGCGCACATCGATTTAACTAAGTTAGTTTTGCTATAGGTATAGATAAGAATAGGTATTGCGAGTGTACCTTGAGAGATAGACATATACTGTTGTAGATATTTCTGTTGGCCTTTTCAAGATCTACAATTTTTTAGTACATTGTTTTGATGTATGTCTTTAGGTTTAGCCAGCGGAGGGTTCCTAAGGAGGACTCGATAAAACCAGTTATTGCGATTTCCCGCGGGAAACAAAGATTTTCCAAAAGTAAAAGTTATCCTAAATGTTGACCCGAGTAATAAGTTATCAGTTCACAAAATTTCGTTGAAATCGGTTCATTACTTTTTGCGTGAAACGCGTACAGACAAACAGACAAACAGACAAACAGACAAACAGACAAACAGACAAACAGACAAAAAAATTAATAACTATTGTTTTGGGGTCTATATCGTATACATAATAAGTTACAGTCATTGTTTTTAAAAAATATTTCATGTACAGATTTCGCTAAGTTACTGCTTTATTATAGTATAGATAACGTACTCGTATAAGAAAACAGTAATATCATTTAATAAATATAGTTATAGCGAGTGTACTTTAGGAGATAGACATATACTGTCGAGAACTTTTCTGTAGAACTTTTTAAGACCTACAATTTTCTAGTACATTGTTTTGATTTATCTCTTAAGGTTCAGCCAGCGTTAGCCATGTAAACTTCTAAGGACGACTCGATAGAACCAATCATTGCGTTTTCCCGCGGGAACGAAAAATGTGCCTGTAGTAAAAGGTATCCTAAATGTTGACTCGAGTGATAAGCTATCACTATACAAAATTTAATTGAAATCGGTTCAGTACTTTTTGCGTGAAACGCGCACATCGATTTAACTAAGTTAGTTTTGCTATAGGTATAGATAAGAATAGGTATTGCGAGTGTACCTTGAGAGATAGACATATACTGTTGTAGATATTTCTGTTGGCCTTTTCAAGATCTACAATTTTTTAGTACATTGTTTTGATGTATGTCTTTAGGTTTAGCCAGCGGAGGGTTCCTAAGGAGGACTCGATAAAACCAGTTATTGCGATTTCCCGCGGGAAACAAAGATTTTCCAAAAGTAAAAGTTATCCTAAATGTTGACCCGAGTAATAAGTTATCAGTTCACAAAATTTCGTTGAAATCGGTTCATTACTTTTTGCGTGAAACGCGTACAGACAAACAGACAAACAGACAAACAGACAAACAGACAAAAAAATTAATAACTATTGTTTTGGGGTCTATATCGTATACATAATAAGTTACAGTCATTGTTTTTAAAAAATATTTCATGTACAGATTTCGCTAAGTTACTGCTTTATTATAGTATAGATTATCGCATATTGTCTAATTCAAAAATAGAAAAGGAAAGTGAAATAACAATTCAAAATAAGTCTCAAAGATACTTATTCTGCCGTCATAAATAAGAAGGCCGCAACTTTGTCAAAGTTCATTGCGAGATATTTGAAGTTTTGTCTTAGTACTTAGCAGTAGTTTGTACGTAGTTACGATGAAAATGGTTATGATATCTCCGGATTCATAAGACTTGGAGCTTTATGAGTAAGAGCATTTTTTTTTGCTGATTCCGAATCCCTATTTAAGTAATTTTTTACCAAATTGTTAGTTAGGTTGTTTTTCTTATGACGGCAGTATTAATAATGCACATATTATATTTTTAGTATGCTTAATTACCATAATATGTAGGTATTACAATAAGATATAACGGATTAAGTAATCTGCTTTTTTACATAGCCCGAGAGACGGAGACCAACATAGGATACCTTTGTAGTTACACTCAACGTCTCGTGAAACACAGAAAAGATAGCTCTGAAAAGAGCTGTTTTGCGAGTCAAGTACTACGCGTAGCAAGACTGCCGATCCATCCGGCGCGCTCGCTGAGAACTGAGAAACGAATGGCGCTCCGCGGCCCGCGCGCATTGACTGCTGACTTAAATTTATAATTTATGCGCCCTGCGCGATACTACGCGATCGCGCGATTTCTCAAAATCCAAGACACCAGAAAATTTGCGCTATTTTGCTCTAATTCATTTTTTACGACCAATCAGATTTTAAATAATTCTAAGATTTTTATTTGTTATCCTAATTTTAAGTTTGTAAATATTTTAATGTGAGCATTTTTATTGGTTAAGTGTTTTGTAAATTTTATCTATTTTTTGTATAAAAGGAATCACATTTTTTGTAATAAACATTCTCCTCATTCTACGGATTCTACTGATTACAAGTTTCTCATTTATTAACTCCCAACTTGTAAACCTTTTATCGACAAACCATGCGAGCTAAGCAATAACAATGGGCGATAGCGTCCGTTCATTTGTCGGTCAATAACAATATACGAATAATATATCCTAGACCTTGATATGTCTAGACTGGATTCGGACACGTAATATCCATACTTCATGCTCTGTTACCTATGTAGTCGCTAAGACCTCTTATTTCTTGCTCTCAGTACACTCCGATATTATACAAGCCCTGTACTAGGTGCTCAGCATAATAACTGCTTATTATGCTGAGCTAGACTAGCTTAATTTGATACGTACCGAGAACAAACAGAGTTCATCTTCTGTAAAATTTGGAAAATCGTCAAGAATAAGCTGATCAATAGTGAGGCTTTGAAACGTTGGTATTCGCCTGTTTATATTATTACGGACAACATAGTCCGCCCGTAATAAAAGTTATTCCTTACTAACAGTACTTTCATTTGACACTAGTTACATTACTGACCGCCGACCGCCCAGAAGTGCCCATTCTCCTTAAGCATCAATTTGTGTGCCTTGCACAATTTTTTTCTTCCAAATCTATCGAGTGTGGTATCAAAATGAATGAATTTAAGAAGCCATTACTTATATGCTTAAAAACTTATAAATAAAAACGTCGTTCTCCACTTGCCTATACGCCGTACGCGGCCTCCATCTAACAGCTTCATCAACCATCGATATGTCTTAAGACATGCAGGGCCAATTTGAACTTTAGCGTGTTAATTCTACGCACAAGGACGTTATTAAATACTATTTACATTTGAAATAACTAATAATATGTTGTTTTACTATCGTGCGAATACAAGAAGTATAAAAAAAAAGTTTTTCATATCATATTAATGGAATTTTAGAATCCTTGGTCCGAATTATATGATATATCTATCAATTTATATAGGTAGTATATCTATCACTATGTAATTATATTCATCAATTATATTATAAATAAATTAAACAACTAAAGCCACATTTCAATACCGTAGGGCAGTGTTCCTCAAACTTATGGCCCCACGTACCCCTGTTGAAGTTCCAGGACAACACTGAACCCCAAACCTTCCTCAATCACTCCCCCCCCCCCCTCCCCCCTCCCCTTCCGTAAGACAATTCGCAAATTGAGTCGATTTTCGCAAATTGAGTCGATTTTAGGAGTCATTTTGGACAATTTTAACCTTGATTTTTGTATTTCGTTTTTATTATGACCAGGTGTGAAAACCCAGTCTCACATAAGTATGTTGTTGCGAAGGGTATATGAAAATTCACCGCTTTGCTTTGTCAGAGTGCAGGATGAGTATTCTTTCTGTTTTGCTGCCCAAAAATCAATTAAACACGTTCCTTTTAAATTTACTTCAAGAGTTTCATCTGCAGACATTTTTAGTAATTACTCCTGTTGCTTAATACTCAAACCAGAATTTATAATCTCGGTTGTGACCATAAATGGGTTTCGAATCTAGCCTCACTTTCTGTTCTGGAGTGATATTCGTCAGCCATCCAGCCGCCATTACATAAATCTTGTCGCGAACCCCCTACCGTCAAATGGCGAACCCGAGGGGTTCGCGTACCCCACTTTGAGTAACCCTGCCGTAGGGTATTTAATACTCCTTGGTCTAAGTCGCCATACTTGATTTATTACGTTGCAACAATACCTATCTAGGTATTTCCCTGGCTCTAGTTTGATAGAAAAATTGTCGCAGTTTAAAATCTAACTGAAGAACGTCTCACTGTTTTATAATATTATCTAGAATAATCTTATCTGGAATAATCTAGGGTAGCATAAGTGTACAAGATTATACTGAAAATAGATGTATGTATAAGAATGTGTAGATAGGTGTAATCATACAAAATGGGTCTCATAGTTATATTTCTCTCAAGAATTAGGCATTAAGTAGTATCATTCCATACATTCTCATTACACACATACATGGCGTGAAAGAAATAAGAATAACTATGAAAACATTATGTTATATAATCTGATTTAAAGAAAATCATAGCTGTTCTAGACCTAAGTATAACGTGTGACCTAAGTAGGTATAAGGTTACTTCAAAAGAAAATAGATTTTATGACTTCTTGAGCGATGCGAGCGAGGATTGAAGCGGGGGTACATACAGATATAGACAGCGACTGCTTTTGTCAACTTATTCGAATCTTTTTTGTTCGCTTTTTACAAAGTCGTTTTTTTTTTATTAAACACTAGCGGCTCACCCTCGCTTCGCTTGGTTTCGCCTCTAGACAAACAAAAACAAATCTATCCCACGGAAACCGTACATCTTTTCGGGATAAAAAGTAGCCTGTTTGTTATTCCGATGTATGAACTATATTATTGTAAGGTTTCATTAAAATCCAATCAGAAGTTTTTGTGTACTAATTTATATAAGTTACCTACTATAAGTTTTTAACTATCCCACGGGAACTCTTTAATTTTTCGGGATGAAAAATATCTAAGATGTTAACCGGGGATATAAGGAACCACCATGCAAAATTTCATTTAAATCGGTCCAACAGTTTCGGAGATTAACAAAAATTTGAAAAAAAAACTGGATTTGTTCTATTTCTCTTCTTACACGTTTCTCCTCCTGACTCGGTTTTTAGCATTTTTTTCTATATACAGACATTCGATCTACACCATTTTATTATAAGTATAGATAGGTCCGTCGTATATATTTGTAATCGCCTTTAAAAACCTTTCATTTTGATGCCTCACATGATAGATTTGGTCGAAAAAATTTTTTCAAGCCACACAAATTGGCATTTGAAATCCGCCATTTCCTTTTTAATAACCTCCATAATATCCTTATGACACTCGCGTTCAAGACGAATCTAACGATGTCTGAATCTTCAAAATTGGTTATTCCGTTTTATGAGGGAACATATTATGATCGAGTATACAAGTATAGTATATATACATACACACAAGTCAAACACAAAACCCTCCTTTGAGCTTTGCCGCAGTCGAGTAGTAATTAAAGTACGATTCCTGCAGTCATTATTATTATTAGGTATCAAGATACAAGATATGTCGCCAGCCGCATTAGTTGACTGTTGAGCTGTCAGCGAAACTATAAAATACCTATCAATATTAGAGAAATGAATTTTCATGTCACAATATTTAAAAAAAAATTACAATTAGAAAGTAGGAAACGCCGTTGCACTTACTATTTTGTTATGGTATATTATATAGGTATGTATAACTACTAGTAACTCGACTTAAGAGTACATTCGCTTGCGAACTGCGATCATAACACAGGTATACCATTATACTTTATCACTACAGTAAACAGAAGCATGTTTTATCACTCTCGCGGCCTCCATCTATCTCCTTAAAGGAAACAATATCAATTCCCTGCAGATGTTTATTATTATGGGCTTACCCGTGGGAATTAAATATTTTCCCAACTATATAAGAAAACCATAATATAGTTGAAATCCCCCTGGAATGAGTTTTATTGTAATTTGTAACGTGTTTTCCTGTAGAAGTGAGACTTTTTGGTTTCTCCAGCCAATTGAACAATTATCTCTCTACTTACTTGAAATCTAATTGAACAATAATTATCTTATTTAAATAATCACATCGTTCGTTTTGGCGTGAAAGAAAAATAAACAAATTACCTAACAAACACTTTCACATTTATATTTACAATGTAATATGTAAGTATCCAAGTCTGATAATATAATAGAATTATTCATATTTTCGAGGCCCCATAGAGTGGTAAAGCAGGTAGTTAAAATTAAATATTTGCCTTAGCGGAAATCAAACCAGTGAGTAATTATGACGGTGTATGTTTTACAGATACTTGATACAGCAACCCAACCCGAGGGTCATTGTCATTTATATAAAAGTACTAGCTTTTACCGCGGCTCTGCCTGGATATTCTATTTATATAATAAAATTTACATTTTTAAAGGGTAAAAAGTAGAAAACCACAATATGATATATACTGTAATTTATAAAAGCTATATATAAATACCACTACTACCAAGTAGATATAAAATCAGGCATTTTTTTGTCTAATATAATATTAAGCATTATCATTTACTCATATTTTTATCTTCAATTTCTTGCAATCTCCTTTTTAATATGTCATGATTTAATCTATGCATACAAAGGAATTTACCATTTAAAAATAATACTGGTATGTCTAGTCTATACAATCGAAGCCACCTAAGATTTTCTTTTTGCGTTATATCTACTTTTTCAATTATTAATTTATTTTTATAGGGTTCTAGCTCTTCCATTACTATGTCGCAAAGTTGACAAGGATCTTTTGTATAGAATGTTAGAATAGGAGGGCCGTAAACACCATCAGCCCTGAAAAAGAATAATAATGCCTAGGAGAATTTCTATAAAATAATACTAAAATAAACAATTTGTTTCATTTAATTGTAAAATAAACAACAAAGTATGCATAATATTCTTAAAATATATGTGCAGATATAAAACTATGCATTTTTATAAAATACAAACAAACAATTTAAATATATATATATATATTTTTATCTACAAATTGTCATTTTTGCAGTAGCAGCAATGAAAGAAGGCACAAATGGAAAAAGTCTATACAAACAAGCATTCACCAAGAAAATTACTCTATGACACTTATTTTTGTGATAAAAGGATTATTTGTTATGATAAAAATAAGTTAACATTTTATTAGATATTAAGTGTTATAGAGTTCACATTCTTGACTGAAATTCCAAGGTTTATCTTGGTGAATTTATTGCCTCACTATATAACTTACAATTTCTCAATCATTATTGACGAAGCACCACCACCTCCATTACAAATAGAAGCTACACCTTTTTCCCCTTGTTTCAATGCATGACATAAGTGCACTACAATGCGAGCCCCTGACATGCCAATAGGATGGCCGAGGCTGACTGCTCCTCCATGCACATTTATCTTCTTGGGATCTAGGTCTAAAATTTTTTGATTTGCCACAACTACAACACTGAAAGCTTCATTAATTTCCCAAAGAGCAACATCATCTTTTTTAACTCCAGTCTTTTCTAATAGGTTCTTCATGGCTATAGCTGGTGCAGTAGGAAAGTCAATAGGATCACATTCTCCATCAGCATAGCCAATAACTCGGGCCAAAGGCTTGACATTCAACCTTTGCGCTGCTTCAGCTGTCATCAATACCATTGCGGCTGCACCATCATTTAAAGTTGATGCATTTCCAGCTGTCACTGTGCCATTTTCTTTCTGAAAAGCTGGTCCTAGCTTTTCAAATTTTTCAAAATTAATCTTTTTATATTCTTCGTCCTCAGCAAAAATAACAGGTGGAGCACCACGTTTTTGTGGCACAGATACTGGGACTAATTCATCAGCAAATACTTTTGCTTCATAAGCTGCAGCACTTTTTTTGTAACTAGATATGGCATATTCATCTTGTTGTTTTCTTGAAACATCATATTTCTTTGCTGTATTCTCTGCACACATTCCCATGTGGATTTTATTATATACATCTGTCAATCCGTCACAAACGATGCCATCAACTAATTGCATACCACCATAAGTAGTTTCACCTCTTTTTAAATAAAAAGGTACATTTGACATAGATTCCATTCCACCAGCAAGAATGACATCTTGTGTGCCAGTTTGTAGACCTTGTGTGGCTAAAATAATAGATTTCATTCCAGAAGCACAAACTTTATTAACAGTTGTGCATATTGTGCTTTTTGGGAGTCCAGCAAAAATTGCAGCTTGTCTTGCTGGAGCTTGCCCAACAGAGCCAGTGCACACATTTCCCATGTACACCTACAACAATAATGTTAAATAAGAAAAAGATTTCATAATCAAATATAACACACATTACACAAGCCTTTTTTATTCTTACTCATCTTATTGTTAATCATTTTGTTAAGATAAATCTTATCATAAAAAATTGGGTAATGATAAATTCTAAATTTCTCAAATGTCATCTAAACAGTCTGATGATGTACTTTATCAAAAGAACCTAACTTAGAACGAGCGTCTTGTGTATCATCACATAACTGTAAAGTAGAAAGTAGTCAATTTGAATTAACCTCTTTAACTTCCTCCTTCGGAATGCCGGCCCTTTCGACTGCTGCTTTTACTGCGACACTGCCTAGCTCAGTTGCTGATAAAGGGGCTAAACTTCCTCTAAAAGAACCCATTGGTGTTCTTACTGCCGATGCAATGACCACATCATTGAGAGAAATTTTGGAAGAATACGCTGCCATTGCTTGAATTATCTATAAATATGAATAAAAAATTATGTTATTGGTACATACTAAATAATAACGTTAAGCAATAAACTATTCAAGATTATTTATCACCTTTTTTTCCTAAACTTTAAAATATGAATGTTTCTACTCTTGAGTAGAGAGTGTTCAAACTCACGCAACGACAGTCCGAAACATACTGAGCACGACACCATAAAAACGTTTTATGAAACTCAATTTCTTGGATCATGCATAACAAAATTAATAATTATTAACTAGCTTTGAACTACGTATTGTATACGAACCTTACTTGCTGAGCGCATTTTAATGCTAATCATTTTACATCTTAAAAATATCATGACTTATTCTATTCACACTGCTGATATACTTATCGAAATGAAAAGTGGTAAATACGAATACACAATTTACAAAAGACTACTAAATACAGATCAAGTTATCAACTAATTAAAAAAATATTTATTCAAACTTATCTATAAATATGTCATTTTAAAATGAATCTTTTTCTATCTAACACAAAGTTGATACTCTCGCGTACCTATTTAATTTTCAAAACTAATCTTTGACCCGAAGTTTATAAAGTGGATTCTAAAGGTGCATTCACATAATTTTAGAAAAAGTGATTTTCTATACTAACAAGTCAAAAAATTTGGAATATTATCACGAATTTCAATACGCATCACGAGTATATATATTTCCGAAAACTAGATTGATATTAATGGACATTTTTTATTATGTTGGTACTTATTATTTTTCAATAAATATACAGAACCTTATGGGGTTTTTCATTCTGTATAATATAATATCGTTTAACTTTTCTGCCTGTTTCAATATAAATAGGAGTACATGCTTAATAGTTGTGAAGTAAATCTATACATATAATAAAATAGTAACTTGCGAAATCTGTGCATGAAATATTGTTTAAACACAATGACTGCAGTCTGTAACGTATTGTGTACAAAATATAGACCCCTAAACAATAGATATTAATTTTTTTGTCTGTATGTCTGTCTGTCTGTTTGGGTGTGCGCGTTTTACGCAAAAAGTACTCAACTGATCTTAACTGAATTTTGTGTACTGATAACTTATTACTGGGGTTACATATAATATATAATCCTATTAATTAATATTTAAAATGCGAAAGTTTGGATGTTTGTTACTCAATCACGCCAGAACGGCTGAATGGACCTGGATGAAATTTGGCACAGAGATAGATTATATTCTGGAATAGCACATAGATTACTTTTATCCCGGAAAAATGTACGGTTCCCGTGGGATAGATTTGTTTTTTTTTTACAGAGCAAGTATACTGAATGTTAATACAGTTACTCGTAAATACGTAAACGAAGTTACAAGTAATTGTCAGTTCTACATAAAAAGAAATATATTAAAACTGTAAACATGGTTAATCCACCATTAATAATTCTTATTTTGTTAAAATATCTCTACATCATCACGTATATTTATTTACTTCTGGTAAACATTTTTCCTAGACTAAAAGATGAGATTAATTCGAAGGAAACTAAAATCAGGTTAGAAGATAACTCTTATATATTAAATCTTTATATTAAATCTTTATATCCAAATTTACCACCAATGCAGCCTAAACCTAATAAACTTACAATTTAACATAGACATATAGAGTGGACTGAGTGTTTCCTTGCCATTATGGAGGGTAGAAATAAGGAGAACCATCTTATATGGGAGACAAGTTGAAAAAGTCTCCACCCACAAACAAAACGCACAGGAATGGCACTAGCGTAGCAAGAGTGTACGATATGAATTAAGTAGTTGTAAACAGAGTGAAGTGTGCTGAGTTGAAAAATTGAATATTTTAGGTGATTTGAGTAGTTATTGAAACTATTTACATAGTCCAACATAATTTAGAAAATATAACCAGAAAAACTATGGTGATATAAGCATAGAGAATGAATTATTTTTTTGTGAATTTTTAATAATATTTTTGGCGCTTTTTTCAAAACATACCCATTTGCTGCCGTGGCGCCACTCTAATGGGGAAGATTTCTCAAAAGGAGGGCGCCACACGTATGGCCTATTTACATTCCGTCTGAGGTTAAGTAATTTATTGTTATATATCTGATCGACAAAACAAATGTGCGGCAAAAAGTCTTCTGTATTAATTGAAATTCGATTAATGAAGATAGATCATTTTATATTCCATTATAATATCATAAATTTTAATATTATATATTTTTTTATATCCCATTTATAAATTTAAATTAGAATAAAATACAAGTACTGACCGCACGTTCGCTTTCTTTCTAGAGTGGTCAATTTCATGAGAGTATTTCTCAATTCATTCTCTAGGTCTGTGAATTTAAATTACCTACGTTCTAAATGTTGATAATATGAGGTGAACCATTTTCAACACATTTTTTTGAATACATTGTTACTTTTAAATATATTTTAAAATGATAAAAGTTTATTTAATAAAGAATTCAATGAGAAACCACTTAAATTTTGTTTTTAGTTATTTTTCTTAAATAAAATTACTGATATTCTTGTGTGTAATGTTTAAAATTTAGAAAACTTAATAAAATTGAAACATATTATTACGTAAATAATACTTATTTTGTAATTCTACAAATACGTACGAAAAATAATTAACATTTTATAAAATTAAAAATAATAAAACGTATTTCTAGCACAGAATTCGAAAAATTCCGCTTATAATATATTATTAATAATAAAGTTGAAACCATATAATACAAAAATAGGCTCAAAGAATAAAGGATAGAAATGAAATTACTATATTTATAAATATGTATATTTATATATGAAGTCTTTTTTTAAAGAAACATCATTTTATTAAAATTAAAAAATTGAAAATAAAATTACTGACGAAGTCCATTTTTTCTATGATAAGTAATCACACTGCTTCTTTAGTGTCAAAAGTCAAAACGAATAAACTGTCAAATGTCAATATGTGCATTCTGCAGTTCATCAGTCAAATAAGAGGAAGATATTAGTTGCAATAATTATTGTATTATTTTACATTGTACAAAATACAATGACAAATTTAAGGAAAATAACAGTAAATTGAATACTTTAATGTAATAACCGGGAAACAGATATGTGTAGAAAACAAAAATTACCTTTCAATAAAGTGTTATTTCTCACTACAAAGCAAGCTTGACGATGGCTTATGGTTGCAGAAAGCAAGTAATTGAGTAAGTAATATATTTTTTTTTTTATTATAGCAGTAACTTACCTCTTCATCGGTGTGTGTTAAGGTTTTAATATTTATCTACACCCACTTCACTTACCTTTTATATTGTAACATTACTAAAAGTGTCACTTTAATTAAATAGATAAGATAATATAAAATAAATTAATACAACATGTATTGCTCCATTGCCAGACCTTTCTATTCCTAATATAAATAAAAAACAGGTATCTATAAAAGTAATGAAGATGAGCCAAGGTCTCTCCTTTCTCTTAATAGTAAAATTTAAACTATAAAACATAATCTTTTGAATACTTTAGAATTTTTGAAATATCCAAAATATATTGTTTATTTATATTATTAAATATAATTTCAGTCTTGTTTTATGTATTATTACTGATAATATTATTATTATGATTCAGAAGGGTTATTAGTGAATTTGGTAATTAAAACATGATTCATTATAGTTATTTCATGTAAGCTTTGTAAGACTTTTATTTATAAGATACTTAGCTGAAATATAGTAGATTTATTTACTTTAGTGTTAATATCTATATTTATCCTTATTTATAAAGTATTTTCTATGTACTTGTGGTATTTTATTACTCTGTAATATATATAAAAATTATTTCTTTTGTTTTTTTATGATTACATGTACAGTAGAATCCGCTTATAATGACATTGAAGGGAAGTGACAAACAGATCATATTAAGCCATTTGCATATTTTGTTAAGTTTAAATTGTATTTATACATATCTATTTAATAAAAAAAAGAAAAAGAAATGTGAACTAACACAAAATAAACATAGGTACATTTTATTAAATATGATAAAAATTCTAGAAAATACATGACATATTTTTTAAATTTTTAACATAAGAAATCAATCATTTTTGCTTGCTTTTATTTTTTCTTTAGATTGTAATAAAAGTCTCGAAAGCTAATGTGTAAAGAAGACATTGTGCTGGTTAAATTTTCATTTTCGATATATGAGCAAAGCTGTTAGGAATCATGTTGGGTACTATAAGTGGACATAATTTCTTAAAAGTAGGTTATAATAAGCGACATGTTACTATAACCCAAGTCATTATATCCGATTTTGTTGTAAAGAATTTTATATGGAAATCAAACTTCGCACATAATTATGTCATATTAAGAGGTTGGTCAATGAAGCCAGAGTCATAATAAACGGATTCCACTGTATGTATATTATAAATATTTCGTTAGATTTCTATTCTTTAATAATAACTTTTCATAAGGTTTAATGTTGTTACTTGCCTCTTACTTAACCTTTAATGAGTTTTATTGTTATTAGCTGGATTAGTGGTATCTTTGTTAAGGTGACTCATTAATATTTTTATAACCCAGGGATTTCTTTGGTGAAATTAATTTGTGAATTGTAGACCTTGGTCTACTTATTTCATTAGTCAACTGCATCTATTATTTTTAAAATAATTTTGGAAAAAACGCTTCTAATATCATTTTTTTATGTAATACTAGCGGTTCACCTCTAGACAAACAAAAACAAATCTATCCCACGGGAACTGTACATTTTTCCAGGATAAAAAGTAGCCTATTTATTATTCTGATATGTGAACTATATTATTGTAAAGTTTCATTAAAATCTAATTAGTAGTATTTGTGATTTAAGTGGCATTGATTTTTATATACATATATAGATAGTCTTTAAAAGCATTCATATATTTAGGATCCTTACTAAAATTATGAATGCAAAAATGTGTTTTTTTTTTGTGTTTTTTCAAGCAGCAACAAAGCAATAGAAAACCATTTAGTCTAAGGAGAGTGATATAGACTACTTTTATCCTGATACATGCAGTGATTATTAACATGGGCTATAATATAACAAAGTTACTTATACTACTTAATTATTTTTTAGTTATGCTTAAAATCACCTATATTGAGAGATTAAAGAGTAGGTTAGGCCATCTTGAAGTTTTATCTCAAAAGTAAGCCTAAGTAAATATTGTGAGTCTAGGTGAATCATGTAAATCACAAGCATTGTATGTAAGGCTTGTCATTGTGGTGTTAAAATTTGACCGTCTTTCATGAATGTTTCATGATAATTAGTCTCATTAGCTTTATGTCTGTTTGCCTCTAAATCCATTAAGTGCAGCTCTGTTGATGATGTATAAACTGTGGAAAATAGTGTCCTCTAAATATTGTATGTGGTGTTTACAATGAACAAAGTTATTTCTTTCTTGATTTTTTTATATTATATAGCGGTATTTTTTTGCAGGGTTTTCGCAAAAGCATGCAGGTTATGACTTAGGTTACGCAATTAAAATGGACGTGGTCAACATGGATGAGGGGCGATATGAGCTGAGGGAAAGTTTACCAGGAAGTAGTGCTGACAGTGACGCGTCAAGTAGCCTGTTTGAAAGTAATGAAAGTGAACCATTAAGCGATATAGAAAGGCCTTCTGACGATGAAGAAGACTTAAAAGAAGATTTACAAAAAAATATACCCAATATTTATAAGTCTGATTCAAACTTTACATCACATAATTCTAATGACATCACTAACGATGAGGAGTTTCAAGCGACAGCGCTTTGTCAATTTATGGATATATTAAATGATTTAGATGAAGTTTTAGATAAATCCTTACTAGCTTGTCTGGATGATGGCACGAAATCTTTTGATAGTG
Organism: Fabriciana adippe; assembly: GCA_905404265.1. Taxonomy (NCBI): domain Eukaryota; kingdom Metazoa; phylum Arthropoda; class Insecta; order Lepidoptera; family Nymphalidae; genus Fabriciana; species Fabriciana adippe. The sequence continues at coordinate 5,750,851 of FR989993.1, forward strand.
ACGATGACGATCTCATTTGTAAAATTAAGGAGTGTATTACTACTACAGAAGGCAGGTCTGATCATTCAGAATCTCAAAGTTCGGTAGACGATACAACACAAGTTATTATGTGTCCATTTGCTCAAACCTCGGCTCCGTCAATGGAAGAGGTGGAAACCTCCCCCAACGAAGGGGCACGACCTAATCTTGTGCGTTCCAAAAGTGTTTCAGAACTCTCTAGGTGTAATACACAAATGCCATCACAATTAGAAAGAGCGAGCACAGTTAACGATACCTTACGGAATTCCATGAGAAGATTAGATCCGATTGTTTTACCAGCAATATCTACCCAAGATTCTTGTGAGCCCCTAACATTGCCGGTTATATTATTTCTAGAACATCATGTAAATATGCGGCCTACTAGCGCGCCCATACAACTACAAGTTACAGCTGCAAATCTTAGTAGTGATGGCACTTCAGGGCCTCTGATAGTCGGTCGTAGAACATTATTGATGAACCGAGCGTTGTCTTTGCCCTCACCTGGTGATAACGACGTCGCACCTATAGACTGGACGGATCGTAGTACAACCAGAAATATAGGCAGAAGTGCCAGCGCTTCAAGTTCTTCCAACGAGTCACTAGTTCGCGTAGCCACAGCAAATCAAAACGAATTCAATACTACAGAGGACAGGTAATAAGCGTGACTTAATATATTACAATTAATAATTACAAGAAAAGATTTCTTTTAAATTAATATACATTTTTTTTAACAGGAATGAGGATTCGAGAATACCCCCTTTTGGGGTGTGGCCTCACAAAATGAGCGCAATGTTAGCGTGTCTCAGTTGTACCGTTGGAATATTCAACATTTCTAGGTTTGCCATATTTAGCGTCCATTTTGGAGGTAACGTAACATTTCATTGAGCTCTTTACTTCGCATGTTCAACCTCTATTAATAAAAGTTAATTAATGTATAACTTTTTCAGCTAGCTTCATCGTGCAGTTCTTTATACTGTCTCTATTAATTGGAATACCGTTATTTACACTACATTTGTGTTTGGGCCAAGTGTTAGAGTCGGGGCCGATAGATATGTGGCGTATATCGCCAATATTCCAAGGCGTCGGTATATCTCTGCTTCTAATTCAAGCAGTGATTGGGATATACAGTATAATCGGTCTCTCGTGGATTTTCGTATATTTCAGAGATTCATTCATAACGTCTAATGATAGATACAAATGGGCATTGCCACATGAGTATAATTTTGATGGTGAGTTTTTATGTTTTTTTTTAAAAGCGTTGAACGTGACTCAACTAAACTATTTACAATCGAATTTATTATCTTTTGCTATAATAAAAGAGTAAAATAACTTGATATATTTTAAAATTATTTATTTCATGACACGTCTAATAGAGATAAGAATTAAGAACAGATCAAATCTGATTGCAATTTATTAATCAAACTAGCGACTCACCCTCGCTTCGCTCGGGTTCGTCCCTAGGTTGTTTCCCAAAACAAACTTTTTTAAAAATTTTTTTTTGGTTTTAATTTTTTTTCGTGGGACCCTATTTTTTTTTACTAAAATAAAAGTAGCCTAAGTTACTCCTTATAACATCAGCTATCTGCCAGTGAAAGTCCCGTCAAAATCGGTCCAGCCGTTTCAGAGATTAGCCAGAACAAACAGACAGATAGACAAAAATTGTAAAAAATGTTGTTTTGGTATATGTACCGTGTATACATACATCCATATGCATTTAGTAAAAAGCGGTTATTTTAATATTATAAACAGACACTCCAATTTTATTTATTTGTAAAGATAAATTATGGTTTAAATATTATCTTTGTTTTTTATATATTTTGTACGTACATACATTTTGAGAATTAATAATATGAGATAAAAATATTCCACTAAGTCAATTAAGCATGACCAATAAAGATTAATAAAATTATTTTCTTACAGATATCATACAAAAGAATGCGACAGTCAAAATCCAAGAGACATTACCACAATATTTCCACGAAGAAGTTCTTCAACGTAATTTAGGTACAAACAACTTTGGGACAATAAAATTTCAAGTTGCATTTAATTTGGCGGTAGTTTGGATGATAGTATTTGTGTCGCTCAGCAAGGGATTGAGGTCATACGGCAAGGTAATTTGTTTAATATAAATCAAATGGAATTTTTCGGATATTATGTTTTGTTTATTTTATAATTTACGTGGGCGACCGACCTTCGGTATTTTTCGAAAAAGATAAAAATTGCGTATTTCAGAAAAGACATATATATATATATATATATATATATATATATATATAAACTTGAAAAGCAAAGCCTTATCTAGAGGTCTATACTTGTTAGACAAGTATAGACCTCTTTACGAACATACTCTGTTGATGGGAGATTTTAATACCTGTCTCTTAAAGAATGACCACCGAGCAAGCCGCCTTCGTGATGTAGTAGATGGAGCAAATTTAAATATTCTTCCTTTAGGTCCTACTCATAAGTTTCCAAATTGCAGTCCCTCGCTCCTTGACCTAATTATTGTTTCTTCCACTGACCACGTAATTAAACATGGTCAGTGCTCTGCTCTAGAGTTTTCGTATCATGACCTTCTCTACTTATCTTATAAACTAAAACCACCAAAAGCAAAATCAAGGGTTCTTCTGCAGCGCAATTTTGCTAGTATGGATGTAGAACGTCTACGAGAAGACGCTGAACGGATTGACTGGTCGGTTGTTTCAAAAGGAAAGACCATTGATGAACAATTGTCCATTTTCACGTCACTTTTAACTGGACTTTATGATATTCATGCTCCTGTACGACCTGTCCGTATGAAGCATCTTCCGGCTCCTTGGCTTACCCCTGAGATTAAAAAACTTCAGGTGAAAAAGTACATGGCTAAATCGAGGTATGCAGCAAATCCTAGTGATAACAATAAAACGAAATACATCAAGGCCCGTAACCGTTGCAATATGGTGTGTAGAGATAGTCAACGACGCCATATCTATAAGTCAGTACTTGAAGAAAAAGATTCAGAAAAGATCTGGAATTTTCTTAAATCTATTGGAGTAGGAAAGGCACAACAACGTATCAATCCTCTTAATATCGACTTAAATTTGTTAAATCAGCATTTCTCACTTTCTGGTACTATAGATAGTACACACAAATTAAATACAATTAATCAACTTTCACTTTTACCTACTCCTGATATTCCTTATTTTTCATTTAGTCAATTTTCCATTAGTGATGTTAAGAGAAATATTTTGACTATAAAATCTAACGCGGTCGGCGCGGACTGCATTAGTCGTAAAATGATTGTTCCTGTTCTTGACTTAATAGCTCCTACAATCACATCAATTTTAAATTACTCCTTATTTTCCCATAAGTTTCCTACTGCCTGGAAAGATGGACAAGTAATTCCTATTCCAAAAAAGTCTAATCCATCTTCTTTTTCCGACTACCGTCCTATATCCATTCTCCCTTTCCTATCGAAAGTGCTAGAGCGTCTTGTGCATCGACAGCTAAGCACATTTCTTTATAATCATAATCTTTTAAACTCCTTTCAATCCGGTTTCCGCATCGGTCATAGTACGACTACTGCCTTGGTCAAAATCGCTGATGATATTAGAGAGGGTATGAATAGCCAGAAGGTCACCGTGATGGCACTATTAGACTTCAGTAACGCCTTTAACACTGTTGATTTTGATATACTAATTGCCATATTAACTTCTCTTAACATATCTCCTGAGGTGATTGACTGGTTTCGTAGTTACTTGTGTGGCCGCCGGCAGCGTATACGAATTGAGGATTCCTTTTCCGATTGGTCTACAATTAATGCCGGTGTCCCGCAAGGTGGCGTGTTGTCTCCTCTCTTGTTTTCAATTTTCATTAATTCTATTTGTCATCAAATTTCTTCTCTCTACCACCTATATGCCGACGACCTACAAATTTACGCAACTACATCACTATCAGACTTACCTTACACAGTTAATTTAATTAATAATGATCTCGCCAGAATCTCTGCTTGGAGTAAATCATATGGCCTGGATATTAACCCTATTAAATCGCAAGCCATTATAATAGGCAGCCAGAAACTGCATTCAAAAATTACTTGGTCATTGATACCATTGGTGATACTAAACGATGTTGAAATTCCTTTTACCGAAACAGTAAAAAACTTAGGGATCGTTTTTGACCAGCATTTATCCTGGGGGCCACAGGTAAGTATACTGAGCCGCAAGATGTTTGGAGCTATTTCCTCCCTTCGGAGGTTGAGAAATTTTCTGCCTACACCTACTAAAATTGCGCTAGCAAATTCACTTCTATTACCAATCCTCGATTATGCTGATACTTGTTTTCTTGACCTTAAAGAGGAGCACCTGAACCGACTTGAGCGCCTTCAAAATCTTTGTATACGGTTTATATTCGGACTCCGTAAATATGACCACGTTTCTGACTTTCGCAAAAAACTCAAGTGGCTCCCAATCCGCTTTCGCAGGAATACTCACATACTTCATCTTCTCTACTGCGTGCTGTTTAATCCTTCTACCCCGTCCTATCTCAAAGAGCGTTTCGAGCTTCTAAGGGATTCTCATGCTCGTTCTCTGCGATCTAGTGACACGCTTATCCTTAAAATTCCTTCTCACTCCTCTTGTTTTCTTACTAACTCCTTTTCTGTGAAAGCCGCACGTCTATGGAATTCTCTACCAGTACACATCAGACGTGCTAATAATTTGGACAAGTTTAAGACGATGCTAAAAGCGCATTATCTATCTCTTTAGCTTGTTTTAGTATAATATATGTATGTATGTAATTATTGGAAATATGTACCTTAAATATACTGATTATATTTTTGCGTTTTACTATTTGTATGTATGTATGTATGTATGTATATGTATGTATATATGTATGTATGTATGTATGTATATATGTATATATGTATTTATGCAAGTACACCGCCTACCATTTAATATACTGATTCCTCTACCCTAAGGTTGCCTGGAAGAGATCGCTTATAGCGATAAGGCCGCCTGCTGTACATCTTTTTTTTTTATTGTTATATATTTCACTTCTCTTTTTATTTCTTGTGTGGTGTGCAATAAAGTATTCATAATAATAATAATATATCTAAATACAAAATTTGGTCCAAATGGAGATACATGAAATACATATATGTATATGTACTTGTATATACAAAAACTGCTTGTTTAATTTTACAATTTATTGAAAAAGTGCTTGTATAAGTCTACTTGAATAAAGTTAAGTTTGATTTTATTAATTAATGAAAAAAATATATAATGCGAGAGTTTGTTGGTAAATAAATTGTTTCTCCATCAAATTGTACCTGATCAATGGATCTAAGTAAAATTTAGAAAATTTCTCTCTTGGATTTTGCAACTTGGATGATTGCAGCTGCGGATAAAAACTAGGTTTTTGTTCGACTATAAAAAGAACAAGGTACTCAATATTATTTTTTTGTGTGTGATTTTCATAATTCTTTTTTCTAATGACCATTCATTATGCTTTAAAAATGTCTAAGCGGAAATTACTTTTAAGTGATTTTGAAGTGAATGTACCTACCTATCTCTATTATATATCGAGGTAAGAAATATCAATACAATTTCAGTAACGTTATTAGAAGAATCTATACAGATAAATAAAATTGGAGTGTCTGTTTGTAATATTAAAATAACCGCTTTTTACTAAATGTGTATGGATGTATACCCGGTACGCATACCAAAACAACATTTTTTACAATTTTTGTCTGTCTGTCTGTCTGTCTGTCTGTTTGTTCCGGCTAATCTCCGAAACGGCTGAGCTGATTTTGACGGAACTTTCACTGGCAGATAGCTGGTATTATAAGGAGTAACTTAGGCTACTTTTATTTTAGAAAAAGAATCAGGGTTCCGCGAAAAAAAAAATTAAAACCCATGAAATTGTGATCAAAATCCGCGTACGGCGTACGCACCCGAGCGAAGCGAGGGTAAATCGCTATATAATTTAAATGAATATCTTAGTAGTAGCAAGCTACTATTTATGTATCAACACAGCTAACCGTGATAACGTACCTAGGGACGAACGCGAGCGAAGCGAGCGTGAGTCGCTAGTTATTAATAAAAAATAAAACATGTGTGCAGTTCACACGCGGTAGAAGTGAAACCTTCAACTTTAAGATAATGAGACGAATGTAGAATTTCAGGAGTAGAATAATTCTATGGTTTGTAATATTGATACCAAGTTTAAAAAATATTTTACACTTTATTCACATACCTATACATAACAAGAATGGGGTGGCTACGAAGAAGCACCCTACAAAAAGGAGATCGCGAATATAAGAAACACTCTATACTTACTGTATTCTATCTCATTCTCTCGCATGTTAAATCCTATAGATGTATGTGTTTGTCTCTTTTATTGCTGCTTTTTCGTTTCACCGAGTTTCAAATCAACGGGGCTAAAGAAGTTTTCACTTCAAAAAATGATATCGTGTGGTAATAAATTAGGTATCTTTGTTTTTTAACCGACTTACAAAAAGGAGGAGGTTCTCAATTCGTCGGAATCTTTTTTCTTCCTTTTTTTTTTATGTATGTTCACGGATTACTCGAAGACGGCTAAACCGATTTGGAAAATTCTTTTTTTGTTTCAAAGGGTATTCTTCCCCGGTGGTCCCATATAAATTTTATCGAAATCGGTCAAGCGGTTTTTAAATAAATGGCTAAATCAAATATGTTTTTTATTAATAAAAATCTTTCTTCTTATAAATTACAAATTACCTGCTTATTACGTCTACACTAAAAATGGAAAAATAAAAACTTTTAAAAAAAAAATAAAAACCGACTTCCAGGCACTGAAAAGTAAAAAATAACTAAACAGGGGTTTTCATTTAGAATAGATACTTAATCAGATATTTTCGAAGTCGGTGCCAGCCAATACAAATCAAAGCACACCGACTTCGAAAATATCTGATTAAGTACCTATCTATTCTAAATGAAAACCCTTGTTTATTAATTTTGTACTTTTCAGTGCCTGGAAGTCGGTTTTTATTTTTTTTTTAAGTTTTTGTTTCCACCGTATGGTGAAAACAAAAATGTCATTATAATTTTATCATATTTGATAACAATAAATAATTAGCTAATTTAAATTTTGCAATGTTTATAATGTAAAACTAGTTATTGTAAATTTCTTATTGCATATACAGTGAAACTTGGTTAAGTGGGACCTGGATAAGTGAGAAACCTCCATAACTGGAACTCATGCTGAGGTCCCAACACTTTGGCACTGAATTACCTCTGTTAGTGGCACGAGGTAAACCTCTATATCTGGGATTTGTTCTTTCGATTTATCATCATAGTTACCTCTATAACTGAGACAGCGAGTAAATTTTATATGCATAAACCTCTGTAACTGAGATAACATTGTTTGTTTACTCATTCTTATTCTACCCACAAATTCTACACGTAATTCCAAGTACGTAAGTACAAATTTTGAGCTTCAATTACCTTCAGTTTTAGTTTCGCTTTACTATCATACAGATGTTTATTTGAAAAATGTCAAAACGAAAGCTACAATCGTTATCATTACGTGAAAAACTGAAGTTAATATCCGTTTATGAAAGTGGGAAGACACGCGAAGAAGTTTGTGCCGAATTTAATGTGCCAAAATCTACTCTTTGTAGAATAATTCAGAGTAAACATAAAATTGAATTAATGGAACCCTCTGTAAATGAGACAGATATTTATTTATACCTGTATATCTGAGACACTGGGTAAGTGGAATACTTCTATAAGTGAAACGACATTGCAGGTCCCTTGATGTCTCACTTAACCAGGTTTCACTGCATTAAGATACATATATTTAATTGATACATAATAAATACGTTTAAATTATGCAGGTTTTGTAAAAAACATTGCCACTTGCAAAGTACGGTGTTGATGAGGATTTTTTAATGTCGCTGGTATATTTGTATTAATTTTGAATCAAAACTTCATACATACAGTCATCAAAATTACCTTTATTAAAGTAGATTTTTACGAGCATTTTTGAATAGCAATTGCCCTATATGTAAAATATATAAGTATTTAAACTTTCATGGTCACTGAAATATTATTATGATGTACAACAGGGTATTTACCATGTTTACCACTTAGGAGAGTTCTAGATATATCGACACTTACAAGTGGGAACTAGAACTAGGGACGAACCCGAGCAAAGCGAGAGTGAGTCGCTAGTATGTAATTATAATATAAAATATAACTACAGAGAATCTATATATGTATTTAATAAGTAATATAAATGGCTAAAGTCCAATATCAAACCTTAAGTATAATTTAGGTCGCGGTTTAATCTCCACAAAAGTACCTATAATACTTAAGCGCTCTGAACCTAAAATTTTAGTGTACGAGTGTAATTAGGAAATAGTACCTAATACCGTAATGACTGTGTCGATTTTAACGAAAATTTCACTAGCGAAAAAAAGACTTAAGCGATAGTGAAATAAGCATTATTTATCCTGATAAATACCAAGGGTTAGAGGAATTGGAATAGGGTAGAAGAAGGCTTAACTGATAATAAATAGAGATTTTTAATAGTGGATAGCGACTTCGATAAGAGCAAAAACAATAAGAGCAACGTATTTGCGTAGAATGGAAATCGGGTTGAGAGACTTCAAATATGGGATACTTCACTACGTAGTATAAAACTAAGTCGCTTCCCGCTGTCCGTCCCTATATATGCTTAGATCTTTTAAACTACGCAACGGATTTTAATGCGGTTTTTTTAATAGATAGGGTGATTCAAGAGGAAGGTTTATATGTATAACACATGCATAATATAGTAGAGAAACACTGATAATTTTAGAGGTTTCTAATGTGATGTCGTAAATAAACACATTTTTTTGCGCTTACATTGCAAACGCTGGCTGAACCCTACAAGATAGATCAAAATAATGTGGTACAGTATTGTACACCTTAAAAAGGTCTACAAAAACTCCGCGATAGCATATGTCTATCTCTTAAGGATAACATACTATATCCATTTTACTATAGCCAAGCCAGGGACGAACCCGAGCGAAAGGAGGCTGAGTTGCTAGTAAAACAATAAAACCTCGTAACGAAAATATAGTAATTTTTGGCAAGAACCACAAATCACAATGGACCGAAAGAAAGTTAACTTACAATAAGTCTAGATATAATAATAAAATATTTCTGTTAAAAAATTAAATTCATTGTTCAGCTTCAATATATTTTGACATTTAAAATATTAATTAGTGATCTCTAAGTAATATATTATTTATTTGTTACAGGCTGTATACATGCTCATATTCCTACCCATATGTGGCACTCTAGTACTGTGTACGAAGCTATTAACTCTGATCCCATTCGATTCGGTCACAAATATTTTCTCTGAAACGGAGTGGAGTGAATTCTTTATCAATAGCAATGTAAGTATAATAAATCAATTACGAGTATGTACTTCTATTACTACTACAGTCCAATAATATAATGTATAGGTAATTATGTTTTAAACGATAGAAGTACTAGTTTTATCATTTGAAGTGTCATATTATTCAGACACAGAAAATTTGCTAGAAATAATAAAATAACCTTAATTATGAATTTGTATACATATACGTAGATGTAAGTCTAGCTAGTTATATAAATTTTAATACTTGTCATTTTATTCATCGTATACGTTTATATATAATTTTGCAAAATGTGGTCTGTTTTAAGCCTTTGTAAGAAATGCATGGTAAAACCATAAACTGAAACACAGGTTGTTAACCTAGTTCAGGTAGGTTCCAAATTGTATTGGTCCTTGTTCACTTATTTTGTAAATATTATATAATTTTGTAAAAGTATTCCAATAAAATTATTATTATTATTATTATATTATTGGTAATTGTATTTCAAAGACTATTTTAATTTAACATATGTATATATGTATTTTGAGGCGGTTAATAGATTAATCTATACTATTGTTTGATATTATAAAGAGACAAAATTTGTTTGTTTGTTTGTTTGTTTGAACGCGCTTATCTCAGGAACTACTAATCCGATTTTAAAAATTCTCTTTGCATTAGATAGCCTGTTTACTGAGAAAGGCTATAGGTATATATATATATATATATATATATATATATATATATATATATATATATATCATATAATATATAGTCTATCTATTCCATAATAACTTTTAAGGGACGAAAGCGAGCGAAGCGAAGGTGGGTCACTAGTACGATAGTAAAAGTAGATATAGTTCGATAATCTTCTCCCAACATCAATTTGAATTAGACATTTTTTTATGCACAATTTTGACATATTGGATGATATTGTTAATCAAAATAAATAGTTTTTTTTTGCCTAATATTTTATTTAATTCCTTACTAAAACAATCTAATAATAATTAAAAGTACAAAGTATGTGTAAAATTGGCGAAAAAATTGCTAATGAATTTAAAACTACATATATATTAGTATGTGACTTATTTTATTATTAAGGATGACATCACATTTGAAAAACATATCTTTTTAGGCACTGTTGAAAGCCACTCTTTTTGCATAAAATATACGTATGTAGAAGTAATAGTGTATGTATATTATACATTTATAATAATAATTCAATAATAATAATTCCATTAATATTATAAATGCGAAAGTTTGGATGGATGTTTGTTACACAATCACGCCAGAAAGCCTGAACGGATCTGGATGAAATTTGGCACAGAGATAGATTATAGTCTGGAATAGCACAAAGGTTATTTTTTATCCCGGAAAATGTACGGTTCCCGGGGGTAGGTTTGTTTTTGTCCTTCTCTAGGGACGAACCCGAGAGAAGCGAGAGTGAGTTGCTAGTTAATCAATAAATGATGATAGATAGATAGATAGTATGTAACTGCTCTTATTATTTGCCTTGCTATTAAATATGGCCAATATTCATGCTAAGAGAATAAGATGGACGAACGTGTCGTTTAAAGCAATAAAAATATTCAGCCATATTGAATATCAACCATTGCAACAGTATTCTTAGTATACAATACCATTTCAGACGTCAATCACTATATTATTTATGCTCTAACTAAAACTATAATAATTATTATATTTTACATTGACTTGTATAGAGCTGGGCTGCCGCAGCACAAGAGACATTTTTAACTTGGGGGTTGTTAGGAGCAAGTATAATGCAGCTAACCTCTCACAAGGACCCAAAAAACAAATCAAGCGTGATACTACAAAAGGAAAGTGCGTGTATAGTCGCCTTTACATTCGCAGTGCTCCTACTGGGCTCCTTCCTAGCAAATACATGTGTACAGATTTTGAAGAACTATGGCTATATGTATTTGCCTAGCAGTTATGGTAAGTGCGCTTATTATTATTTTTGTATTAGAAATCAGAAGTTTTAAAACTTAAAGAACTCACATGAGACTCAAAAATTATAACTTTCAATATCTACTATTGATTAGTCATTTTAAATAGTCTATAATGGAGAAGTTTCATGATGTTGTTAATATCATATTTAATGCAATGGAATTATAATATAGATCAAAACGAATAAATCAGTGTTTTTTTTTTGAAATCTATTAATAATTTCGGTCGTTCAGGTCGTGTGACGTCACGAAATTATTCATACAAGCGCAACTTTATAGTTTCATAACTTTTTTATTTGTTAAGATATATTAATAATTCTTTTATATTTTGTATATATTTTACTTAAATTTTTATAAGTATTAATACATAAAAAAAATGTTATACTTCTTCATTTCTTAAAAAGTAATTTATTACACCTTTTTTTGGTAAAAATAATTTCAAAAACAATATAAATTAATTTCAATTACAGAAACAATCAAATCATCACAATTTCTTTGGCCTATATCTGAACCGTTACCTGGCAACACTGTGTCTACTCCAGTTCGATATATGGGACACTATGGAAGTTTAGTTGGCATGACCGTGTGGAGAACTGGCAACCCCGCCAAATTGCTAAGTGGCTGGCAACCTTTACAACTGGCAACCCAGATCGTTCCAGCCACCTTGGCTGTGTTGCCAGCCAACGTGGTAAGCTAAGTTATATATTGACTTTAATAAGAAAATATGAACTGCTTAGATTAGACAGTTGTAATTTTTCAATACCATATAAAGATTGCATCTACATACATATATTCAATATGAAAAATATTTGTATAATGTTTAATATTTTTCATGACAACATTTACATATTTAATTATTCAAATGTACAGTACTTCGACTTTTTAGAGCTTTTGCATATTTTCCATTATAACGGTGAAAATGTAAATTTTCTCATTAACTTAGCATGTCTTTATGCATAATTAAAATTTCTTGTATTCGAGGTCATTTTTATAATATAACTTAATTCTAGTGGTTTGGTTCACTTTGTCCATGCGCTTCAGTGGGTAGTTTTTTGTAATAGAAGATATAAAGTGTTCAACAGAAAATCTTTGATATGAATAAAAATTCTTTAAGTATTAAATTAGTTTAAGTTATTTTAAAATTTTAAGACATTGTTTATATGCCTAAATCTAGCAGCGTGTACAATTAATTGTACATACGGAAGTCTTGCGTTTTGAGTCTCGGGTCGGGCTAAGTATGGATTCTGACGAAAAACGTTTTCATTTAGTTCAGAAGATTTATTTATATACATTGTACATTCATATGTTAGGTTTGAAGACCGAAAACTTTTTCAAACCTCGAGGTCCTGGGTTCGAGACTCAGGTCGGGCCAAGTTTAGATATTGAGTTTTTCTGTTAAGAAATTCTCAATAGCAGCCCAGAGTTAGTATGTTTTTGGCAAGGCAATTTTTCACCCCCGTACCTTGAAGAGCATGTAAAGCCATCAATCAATCCTGCGTCAGATCTCTCATCGGTCGTACTGAACTATTATCGCATCGGACCTTGAGAGTATGTATACTACTAGAAAGGAACAGAGAGTGCACGTTGTGTCTGCGTTTATACTTGTGCACTATAATATCTCCTGCATAAATTGCAAGTCTCTGTTAGATTGGCCGACGTCGCCGAAATCGTTCAGAAGGCTATTATTATTAGTTATAAATTATTATTTTTTAATTCCAGCTATCTCCAGCGTGGGCAGTGATATTCTACTTCATCCTTATAATGTTCGGTATAGCGCAACAACTCGCCATATGGCACTGCGTTATCACAGGCGTTATGGCGTTCAACCCCCGTGTGCTGAAAGTGTGGGAGACTACAATAACTTTCTTCAGTTGTGTGTTTGGACTTGCCATGGGATTGCTATTATCTACTGATGTGAGTATGATACTCTTATTGACGTTGTTTCATTGTTATCGCAGGCAGAAACTATTTGTAGTTAAGTTATTTATATAACTAATTTAACTACAAAGCTACCATATGGTAATGAAAACGTTGGGCGTTTAAGCGTTAGTTTTAATGATCACGCTGGCCAAGTGCGGATTGGCGGACTTCACATGTCTTTCGAAAACTTGCTAGGTTTTCTCAGACATGCAGGTTTCCTCACGATGTTTTCCTTCACCGTAAGGCAAGTGGTAATCATGTTAGAAACGATTCGCACATGAAAATATCAGAGGTGCGAGACCCGATATTTTAACTCGCTTCAATTGGTTTCCCAAGCGAGCGCGTTACCACTGGGCTATCACTGTCTCATACATATTATAATTGTATTATAAATATATATAATAATCGTTCTCAGGCAGGCATAAAGATAGTCCACTTCTGCGACTACACGTGGGTGGGCGCGTGGTGGCAGTGCGTGGTGCAGACGGCGCTGGCGGTGGGCGTGTTCGTGGTGCGCGGGCGGCCCTACTCGCCCGACGCGGTGGTGGGCGCGCTGTACGCCGCGCGCCCGCGCGCGTCCGCCGCGCTCGCCGCGCTGCTCAGCTTCACCTGGACCGTGGTGCTGCCCGTGCTCCTGTGTGTGAGTGCCTTTGTTTTTTATTGTGAACCTTCTTTATAATCGTTGTGATTTGAAACTTCATGAAACGAAAATGCGACTCTAAAACGAGACAATCTCATTCTCTCGTAGGTTACTTTTCTGAAATTTCACTTCTACCATGTGTGAATTGCACACACACGCACTTTTTTTATTGGGTCATGTTGCGACCAGTGCTGTTGTGTGAGTGGATTTGTTTTGCTTTTTTTTGTAATGGATTGTGGTACGGCCAGTGTTATGTGAATGGTGTTTGTTTGTTTGTTTGTATTGGATATGGTGTTCGTGCTCTTGTGTGTGAGTGGCTTTATTTAGTTTTAATTTAATGGATCGTGCTGCTGCCGGTGTTGTGTTTGGTGACAATAACTGTCTTTAATCTCCATGAAATTATTAAGATACTAGGAATTTGCATCTGACATAAAAGTAATTTTACGTCACTGATATCGTATTATAAAGTAAATAGATCTTCAGTACATTAGAAGTAGCCTTTAAGTGAGACTTAGTTCTTTATTTAAATTATAACATAATATAGTCAAATCATAATATACTTTATTTTAATAGACTTTTACAAGCGATTTTGAATCGTCAATTTTACATTTTTAAAATTTAAACGAAATGTCAGTATGTAAGTTCGTAAGCAATCGACTACCTGTTCGGAAGGTAGTTCTGCTGAGAAGAATCGGCGAGAAACTCGACAGTTGCTATAAATAGTAACTAAGCAAGTTACAAAAAAATGTTCTGAAATAACTTAGAGAATACTTTATTGTTTTCGGTTTGCGTTTTTATATACATTTTTTTTATTCACAGGCAATATGCGTATTGGATTTCCGTGTGGGACAACAACGTCAGTTGTACAGCTGGAGGAAACCTGTTGGGTAAATAATATGTACTATATTTTATGACCTCAGACTCAATGCAACTCGACAGCTAAATCCAACGACGTATAGCAAAACAGTACCTAACCTACTTAAGATTAATCTATAATAATATTATAAAGAGGTAAAATTTGTGACTTTGTGAGGTGAGGAGTAGGGGGTATTCTCTGGATCTACTGAAGCGATTTAAATGAGATTTGGTAAGAAGATAGTTTGAGATCTTGGGAAGGATATAGAACAGTTTTTATCCCGAAAATCCTCCCTTGAGGGCGTGAAGATGAGGGTGAAAATTTGAATGGGGAAGCAATCTAGGGACGAACCCGAACGAACCGAGGGTCAATCGCTAGTATAAAATGATATGAATCAAACCTCATTTAATACCTAAATTTGAGTATATCCTGCTTTTTGAAGTCGATGTTCATTTGCTAAGGCAAAAGAAACTTATAGATAACAGATAGAGACCTTGACAGAGATACAGACCTTGATCGTGTGGATTATGTTTTTGATGTAGCATCACTACATAGTATAAAACAAAGTCGCTTCCCGCTGTCTGTCTGTCCCTATGTATGCTTAGATCTTTTAAATTACGCAACGGATTTTGATGCAGTTTTTTTTAATAGATAGAATGATTCAAGAGGAAGGTTTATATATATAATACATGCATAATATAGTACAGAAAAGCCGAGAAATTCAATAATTTGTATTTCATACTAACCGTTAATAATAATGATAACGAGTTTTTTGTAATCTTAGAATGAAATGAGACTATTATATTAAATGCGACTATTTGTGTATATGTATATGTATGTGTATGGGATGTTGTGATTTGAATGAAATTTAGTACACACATAGATGACAGTACGACGAGTATTATATAGGTTACGGTAAAGCACGTAGGGACGCGCTGCGACGTCCCGTTGCACTGCGGCGATAGGGTTCCACTGTGGGTTTTAGGAAGAGTTTCACAACCCCGTAGCTGCTGACGGTCAGCAGGTATTCCTCAGCGAAAACAAAAAAAGGCATCTAGGAAGCCGAGCGAAACTACAGTAATTTACTAGTATATCACGCAATACTAAGTAAACCAATTCTGAGACAGATACTGGCCGGTGTGGTGCCGGCAGACGGGCGTGGCGCTGCAGCAGGGCGCGCTGCTGCTGGTGCCGCTGGCCGCCTTCGTGCAGACGTGGCGGTACCTGTCGCGGGGGCCTGACGATATACTCGAGGTGAGTCCTGGTCTCCTGGACGCCTCAATAGAAGCAATACTCGATTCATACTATTGTGAAGCATTTACGAAATATAAAAATAGTTTTTGAAGTTATACTACTTTGGGCAAGTTTGGAAAAAAATATGAGAGTAAAATTTTTACGATGCGCGTGCACACCGACAGCCAATGCCAGTTACAAATACTTTTATTGAAATGCGTTTAGCTAATCTAGAGTGATCCATGATTAGACTGAATGAAAAATAACGTACATGGATATTATTGTAGTATTTATCTTTATACATTTTTATTTATATATTTTTATTACTCATTATACATTTTTTTTTTATCGCTGCTAGGATTCCCATGAATGTTCTGATGACTTGGTAAGATTTATAATTGTTATATTTAATTCACGTAATATAACAACGACCTAAAAGATGTTTTGTCATATCAAAATATTACCATTTACAAATTAGGGTCGGTGTTGTAGGTAAGAATCTTACCTACAACACCGACCCTAATTTGTGAATCTTACCGTAAGATAGACGTAAGTTCAATAGATATAAATTAGACGATTCTCTTTATATTGTCTAGGTACTGTCAACAGAAGAATAATGATTAATAAGACAGGCCAACAAAAATAATTTTTGTAAAAACATTTTAAACCAATTTGCCGTGTATTTTTGGTTGCTGAAACCGTATTTGGTATCAGTTTCTTTTTATCACCCGCATTTTTTTCGCAATGTAACATCGACTATATATTTCAAAAAATAGGGATTTTTTTTAAAAATCATAGTTTTTTTGATTAACTTACAATTTTTACTTACAATAATAATAAATGACTAAAATACGAATATTATGTGCTAATTTTTTTTTGTACTTTCTCTCCCATTCCTCTGTAAAGTTTCTTACATAGCTCCGATGCGATGCATTTTGATGTTCTCTGCGAAGTGGCCTTCACCCATCATGTTAATATTCCACTGTCCCTGGTATTGCTTTTCCATCTCTTTTTTGTTCTGATGAAACTATCCCCCTTGCTCTTTACTCGCATCACCAAAATTTTTTGGGAAAAAGTCAAGGTGGTTGCGCAAGAAGTGGACTTTAAGGCTTATCAGACAACCAAGATTTTTCAACTTGTCTATCATATTAGCCACGATAAGTTCACAGTTAGGGTCTTCCACATTGCCCAAAAACATAGTTACAAGTTCTTTAAATGATATCCAAACCTCCGTTTTCCTTTGTACTCATCGTTACTTCGGAGTTAGAATCGAACATCAATTTACGACTATCAGGCCCAACAAAGGTCCCTTTTTTAATTTTAACTTCTGGTGAATGAGGAAATCTACACAAATATTTAAAACAATCACCGTCTTTGAACAAAGCTTTGATAAATTGTTTAATTAAGCCCAACTTTATGTGTAGTGGTGGTGGTGATTTACGCGAATATTTGTCACTTTAAATTTCGGTTTTTTTTCGCCGATTTATTTGGATTTTTGATTATCGACTTTTTTTAATGCTTTTCAGCTATCATGGTCACGGGAAAGACTAAGATTTTAGACGTCTCAAAAGTCATTATATATGTAGTCGTTACAGACAGCACTTACCCACTAAGTTATACAATGATTTTCAAGAATACATAAATGGCACTAAAGTACCTACTTATAGTATTTGATAATTTTAATTTTAAGCAACTTTTATAATTTTAATGAGTTTTATAGTTGAATATTAAATGTTATTTATTTCATTTTAATTGCTGTTTTTTTTTAATGTTTATTGAGAAAATGTTTTTCAATAACAAAATTTATTTTTATTTAATATTAAAATGTGAGAAATTGGTGGGTGATACGACTTTTCTAGTATTATTTTCGGAATCAGCACACCAAATATGATAGGAAATGGTTAAAATTATTGAAAAAGTTTTTTCATCGTTGGCCTGTGTAATTAAATAGTGAATACAAATATTCATTATTTAATTAATCAAAATAGACTATTCTAAAATTATTTTTTAATTTTAAACATCTTACAAGAAGTATGATATTTTAACAGTTTTCAAAAGTATTTTTGTTTAAAACAATAATATATTTACATATATATAACTTTGTAATTATCGTATGTATCAACCAGATTTAATCCCACACTATGTTGTCACACTAATATTGTAAAGGCGAAATTTTATGAATGTGTGTTTGCTAATTCTTCACAGCTTAACGGATCTGAATAAAATTCGGAACGGAAATAGCTTATATGTCAAATTAACATATTAGCTACTTTGTACATTATTTGCCGCGGTGATCTATTAGTTATATATGATCTAGTAGCATATATAGCCGCAGATGTCAAACTCAACCCGAGAACCTCCGGATTAGTAATATAAATACATCCCTTCCACAGCGCGTACAGAACCTGTACCGGCCGCGCATGGAGGCGGACGGGTCGGGCGCGGCGGGCGCGGCGGGCGCGGCGGGCGCGGCGCGCGGGGGGCCGGCGGGCGCGGCGGGCGCGGGGGAGCGGCCGCCGGCCGCCGCGCCCGACCCGCCGCCCAAGTACACGCCGCCGCCGTCCTACTCCACGGCGACGGGCGCGCGCCTGCTCAACTCGCTGCGGCGCAGCTTCCGCACCTTGCGACGGTGAGACTGGTTTTTTTATATTATCTTCTAATATATAAAATTCTCGTGTCACAGTGTTTGTATCAAAACTCCTCCGAATCGGCTTGACCGATTATTATGAAATTTTGTGTGTATATCTTTAGGTCTAAAAATAGGACGTAAACTATTTTTCATACCCCTAAGTGATAAGGGTTATTCACCATAGTGACGAACCCGAGCGGAGCGACGGTGAATCGCTCGTATTTATATATTATATATAGTTTTATCACAGTATTAAATATACATATAAAACTATCTTTTCGGATTTTTTACGACGTTTCGAATGCTTTACAACAATCATGGTCGCGGAAAAGATCGACGATAGTTTTATTTAAAATGTCAAAAAAAAAAAATGTCCCGTAAATCTAAGTTTTTTTTTAATTTAATGTGATGTATATTATCACAATATAATATACATACAGTAAGTGATCTGAGGTCTTGAATTTTAACGGAAATGGTGCAGGTTATACTCCTGTAAAGAGAACTGATTCTTTATAGTATAGTACCTATGTTTATAAGAAGGGCGAAACGAGATAAGTAAAACGATAACAAGAGTTAAAAAAATTGTGGTCCTGAAAAGAGCTTCTCTTTTAAACATGATATCTCGCGGTATATTCATACCACGAAGGTCATTCACTAGTTATTTACTTGGAGCTAATGCTTTTGCGGCGTGCTTTACCAGCCCTTACGTCAGACTCTTACTGATGACTTCAGACACTTGGCCGATTTATTTTGTATGTCATTCTTTAAAATAATCGGTACCTATCATTATGATAATTTTCTTTGAATATATATTTAATATAAATTTTATTTCTTTGTTCTTTTAGAATAACGTCAAACCGAGCAGAAGCATCAGACGACACATCACAAATACCCATCACTCTGAGCGAGAGTGTCGACCGACAGGCCGACATGCGCCCTCCGGAGTACCACTTCCCAACACTCACGCCGACCATCACACTGACCGACGAGACCGACACGACGCGACCGACCGCCCTTGCTCGCCGACATTCCCGCTCACCGACAAGACCGACATCCTCCCGACACTCCCTCACCCTAACACGTGTTTTACTACGACGATCCTTCGTCAGGAAAAGCGATTCCGCCAAAAGCATCCGTTCGAGTTTACGACGAAGTTTCAAATATGGCGGACCACTCACGACCAGTCACGAACAATTAGTAAGGGACGTCGAGCCTATTTCTAATACGGTGGCCATGTCGGCCATGTTGAGCGATGACGTCACACACACTAGGAGTCTCGGCTCCGTCATCTGATCGGTGGACATTCGAATATAGAATGTAGAATTATTATCCTCATTAGCGAGCAATTTTTAATGAAATACTATTTTTTATAACTTTGTTGATATCACAGTTTTTATTGTTGTAAAATGAATTAAGTTAGTATGTATAATACAATGTAGGACCTTTACAATAATGTAACTGATTAATTTTTTTTATCTAACTTGTTTGTCAGCGAGAGAGAATCCAACAAATGTGGTGACTTATGTATGTCAATAAGTAGAGAACTTATTCTTAAGTGATTCAAATGTTCATATTTATTTTTGTCATTTGATAATAATGAATACTCTTAAGTATGAAGTTTACATTCCATCACATTATCAGTAGAAATCTATACAAATACACCAAAAATAATTAGAACTATGAAAAAAAAAACTTAAATTACATGTATGATAAATGAACAGTATTGAAAGAGAGAATCTCATTATTCTACAAGCCATGTAAGTTAGTGATTTAATTATAGGTACTTAAACAATAATGAATTGAGCTTAAATTAAAAAGACAGTGCTACTAAAATAATGAGCAACAATTTTTTATGAAAAAGATTTTGTAATTTAGCAATTTAGATATGATGTGTTCTTATTAGAGTATGATTATGTCGTGGGATGTTTTTTTAAATGAAATTGTTAAAATTGGACATTTCATTATATGTATTTGAAAGATAAATATTATATTAAATTTTTAAATAGATTATTTTAAACTTAAGAAATATCTAAATAACATTTATATTTTTTTTTTTTTTAAATTCAAGTTAGTATTTAACAAAATATTAATTTCTTTATAATTCTAATATTGGATGCAAGAATACATATAATTTAATGGCCAGTTATAAATGAATGATATGATTTTGTTATGAAAGAAGTGAATTAAGCGATGGTAAACTCGAAATAACGAATTACAAATTATTTCTTTAAAAAAATTAAGATAATATTTGAACATCGATATATATTTTTATTGAAACAATTATGTTAATAAATAACACTAGGAAATATATACAATTAGATATGTACTTAGTACTTTTTACAAAGAATAGTTATGTTAATCAATTATTTTTGTGAGAGAATTTCAAGTACAATGAATGTAGCTATTAAGTTTTACTATTCAATGCAATCACTTAATAATGGCATTTAAACTTTAATATTGTTTTATTGTATGCCTTTTGGTGCAATTATCTCGTCTCATCACACGTAAACTAGAACTGCCAGACGTACTTATTGTTAGTATGAGCGTAATTTTCATATAGATTTGTCGGTAATTGTAGCGTTTATTATTAAGTTTATTCACAAATTAATTAATATATTTTATCAAAACACGCACCTGCATTCAGGTCTTTATTATTAGGTTCCTGTTCTGCATTTATAATAGTTTTTGAAGTGCGTCTTCATATCTTTAGTTCTAGTCAAAATGGCTTCCGCACGATTCCGATTTTAAACATCACACAATAAAAAGATATTAACGCGCGCACATTTTATTCGCACATTTATTTGTTTTAGTTTTATTATATTATTGTCGATTTACATTCCTCTTATGTTTTTAATGTACTATTTAGGCAATAAATGTTCCTTTTTAAAAATTGTTTTATTTACTTACTGTTTATTATTTATAAATAGTTCATATAATTAGAATTCTACTAATATTATAAACTCGAAAGTCTGTGAGGTTGTCTGTTTGTTACTCTTTCTTGCAAAACCTACTTAACAGATTTTAATGAAACTTTCACTAGTATAGCTTATGCATCAGAGTAACACATAGAAAGAATATAATAATTTAGAAACATACAGTAAATATTAATTACGCGGCAGACTCGGAGGAAAAAGTAAGAATAATAGTAATGAGTTTCATGCTGAGATATCACATTTTTTTAACATAATTTAATATAGAATATATAATTTCTGGATATAAACAGGTGAGGCGTTTATTTAGTCAGCTAAATTATTGTGAAACCTTTGTTGGATATGTAGCAACAACATGTCTGATGTCAACATTAATTTTAATCTGCTTCAGACATTTTTGTGAATATATTAATGATCGATTTTTCGATCGGGATCTATTTTTTAAACCAACTTCACAAAATGAGGAGTTTAGCCAGTTTTAATTATTGATTTTGCATAGAATACATATATTTATTTAAACAATATAAAATTATACCGTTAACTTATATAATCGTATATTGATTACGGTTGTTGCTGTCGGCATCGTCACTCTTGCGCCAGCATAAAACCAGTTTGTACCAGTAATTGTTTACACTTTACATTCTTTTCGTTAATTTAAAGTTTTAGCACTTGACAAAATACTATACCTCGATCTATTTTTATTCGTTTAATTAGATAATAGGTGTCGTCTTCTGCATACTGTCAAACTGTTATTTTATAAATTTCTGTAAACTAAAATTTTATGTTTAATATTGGAAAATTCATCCTACATTTAATTAAACAAATTTTACTATCTTTAACAGGTTTTAACCATAAAGTAAAAGCGCCATCTGTGAATATACCCTACAAACCCGTCATCTTATTGTTGAATTTTCAATAATGCGTAAGATTGTTAGAATCTTAATCTCCTTGCGCACTACATATTTCATTTTCTTCCACTTACGAGTATTTTTTAAAACCTTAATATACTTTTTGGGGTATTTTTTCTTTCTGTTTTTTTGGTTCCTGTTGGCTTTAGGCAAGTTATTAATTAGGGACCGAATTAGGTACATACTCCAATACATTCACATCAGAATTCTTTATTGTTGTTATATTTGGAAATTTCTATTTCATAGAAAGTCTGTCATATTTTTTTTTCTTAATTAATCTTAATTCTGCATTAAAAAAACTTTCAATTAAAAACATATTAGATATGCCATCTATTTGAAACAAAATCCATGTTAATTTATAGAGATTTAAGTTTTTGTAACATACTCTGCTGCTATCTGACATTTATCGTCTATTCAGGCTAAATAATATAGACTAAGTTAAGGTAGTTCAAAATTGTTCATATGGGAGTGAGTATCTACCGTTCCAGACTTCATTTGCATACTGTATTACTATAAGTAAAAGACAATATATCAAGCATTCTTTATTAAAAATAGAATAAAATAACAATCATTATTTAAAATGTCCATTCACAAAACATTCTTAAATTCATAGAAATAAGAATCGTTAAATTATACTAGAATACATTAATATAAAGATCTTAAAACAAGGAAGCCGAGGTAATGAAATGTTGAAAACTAAGTTAAGCTTTAAGATTAAAAAAGATTGTTAGATTAAAAAGCAAGAAATTAAGACGAAGAACCAAGAATATAAGAAATTAGAATGGAAAGATCGCGACACATTTTACGACCTCAACTTCTCTTTTGTTCCGTTGAAAATAAAACACTATAAAACATTTTCAAGGGCTAAAATGTCCTAAATTTAAATATGTCAAATACTAATTAAATATTCAAAAACATCGATCGTCGTTCAATTGTAAAATAAATTAACGGATGAATGTGACGGATGAGACCAACATGAATGGCTATGGTTTTCATAGATTTGAACATCACAACTTTAGTCATACCTATTTAATTTGATTTTAATAAAACAATAAATTGTAAAACTTAGTGAAGTCGATCACTAAACACATTAAGTGTTATACATATAGAATGCAAACAAGTTAATACCTTCTTCTTATTTAAGAAAATCACATTATTTTCAGTCACATGTATTCACAATTAAAGCTGATATTTTTATAATATTATCGAATCAATGAGTTCATATTAAGTAGAGATTTAGTTGCCTTGGAGTCAGTCGGTTCTTTTTTCTTTGAAGGATCTAGCATGAAGCATTTCCAGAGGCTGAAACAAATATTCAAATTGTTATTGTGGGTACAATAAAATAATATAAAATATTTCCGAAGGATATTTCTCTGTATATCAAAACAGTATGATTTATTAAATATTTGTATTTTAATAAGTCTGACTATACAGAAAAGTGAAAAAATATACATATGGCGTATATTACAGACTAATCTAATCTAATATATTTAAACGAGCAATTCTTGTCTATTTATTTATTCCGGCTATCTCAGAAATGGCTCTAACGATTTCACTGAAATTTGGTATGTGGGGGGTTTTCAAGCGCGAACTATCGATCTAGATTGGTCTTATGGCTGGGAAAACGCGTGTTTTCGAGTTTCCATGCGGTTTTATGGTTGCTAATTTCGCTCGGGCATAAGCATCGTGGTCAAGCGGCCAAGGCGCAAGATTGACAATCACAGGTGTCCGGATTCGAATCCCGATCGGATACAAAGATTCTACTTTTGTTTTTGTATTTACTCAAGTTTTTAGTCTTTTTTTTGTTTTTAAGCCAAATTAAAAAGAAAATTGTACTTTTGGCCAAAAACTCCGAGCGAAGCTCGGTCGCCCAGGTGCTAATATTAAACTTAGTAAAATATTAAACTCAGATTTTGGTGACGAAAACAAAGACTGCTCTACTCCCGACCAATATTCTCTTGACTCGCACCCAAGAGTGGAGTAGAGTAAGAAGCCAGTTCTTCTTAGGACGGCCCCTCACCGGGAGCATTCGCTTGTAATGTAACAGTTCAGATTCAGAGTGAGGGAGTAGAATTGAGCATTACTAATATTAATATGCTCAGTTCTTCTCCCTCACTCTGAATCTGAACTGTTACATTACAAGCGAAAGCTTCCGGTGAGGGACCGCCATTAGGTTTTGACTTTTTTTGAGTTGAGAACGGCGGCGTAGAATTAGTAGAGCGTAATGCCGTTTGCCGTCACGACATTCGAGTCAGTTTTACTGCCGAAGCGCGCCAATAGATGTTCAGATGTTGAGATTGGCCAATAGATGCACCAATAGACTGAAAAAAAGTGTGTATGTGTGCAATTCACACATGGTAGAAGTGAAACTTCAGAAAAGTAACCTATGAAAAAATTACATGAATATCTATCGATAACATATCAGGAGTAGTATAATTATAAGGTTTATTTTTTTATAATATTTTCACCATGTTTAAGTTATTTAAAATTTTTTTGACATCAATATACACCACATATAATTCAGTAATTAATTTTATTATTTTTTACGTCCTGAGTAATGTATTCTATCTCACATAATTAAATAAGGCATATTAGGCATAGTACAATCATATATCTATAGAATATTATATATGGAAAGAATATAATATTATATATTTGTCAGACAATAACAACGGTTATCATGGTAACATAGCAATGTATTCTATCTCATTCTCTCGCCGGCTTAATCTATACTAATATTATAAAGAGCTAAAGTTGGGAGTTTGTGAGGTCGTAGGGGGTAAACTCTGGATCTACTGAACCGATTTAGATGAGATTTGGTAAGAAGATAGTTTGCGACCCTGGATAGGACATACGATAATTTTTATCCCGTAAATCATCCCCTAAGGGGGTGAGAATGGGGATGAAAGTTTGTATTGGGAAGCAAGTACTAGTCCTATATATTTATGTGTTTGTCTCTTTCTCGTGTCACATTTCCGTTTCATCGAGTTTCAACTCACAACAATTCTAAAGAAGTTTCACTTCAAAAAGAAAAAAACATTTGAATTAGGAATGTACCGCAGCGTCTCGTCGGCGCCGGCGGACAGCACGGTGGTGCCGTCGGGCGACAGCGCCAGGTGCAGCACGCGCGCCACGTGCCCGTGCAGCTCGGCCACGCGCGTCAGCGCCGGGTACTTCCAGATGGTCAGCTGGTTCTGCGCGTAGCCGTGCCCCGATATCAGCTCCTTGTAGTGCGTGCTCCATTGGATTGAGCACACCTTATTTATTAACAAAAATAAATTAATTAATATTGTAAACACCTACACCATCTCTGTTATATATCATTATTAATCTTCTAAATGTCATATATTATGTACTATAGCTAGAAATAATAGGATAGGATTTTTATCACAGTACATCATACAGCTCATGAGCTAGTATTACACATGTGTAATACTAGTATATTGCAGAAATATACTGAATAATGTAGAAAAGAATGAATGAAGATGTAACAAACTCTCCGCTAACCATCCCACCAACATATTTACACAATCTTTAAGCATTTAGGTAGATAACTCAAGATTATATATAGTTTTACTTTACAATTGTTATTTAGTTATTATATTTGTGGACGTATGTATTGCTAATTGTGTAACCATAAATTTTACATATTACAGGGAGTTATTAGTTATAGCATCTCACACACATTAGATATCAACACAGAAAATCTAATCAAATCAATAGTTTTGATGTTAGTACCAACATTGTTGTTCCAGAGACAGATGGTGATACACTAACACACATCTTAACATAATATAAGTTTCACTGTTTTTAAGAGCACACACTGCACACAGCATACCTGCGACTTGGTGTCGACAGTGTTGATGTTAGCGCCGGTGTTGATGTTCCAGAGGCGGATGGTGCGGTCGGCGGTGCCGCCGCCGGACGCCAGCACGCCCGCGCTCCACGGGCACCACGCGAGGCCCTTCACTGCCGCTAGGTGCTGGCTAGAGAATAAATAATACTTATTATTACTAGCGACTTACTTGGGTGCAGTGAATACCCCACACATTCAAAGCAAACTTGATCTTTTTTAATAATAAAATTAATGTAGATTAAACCCTCATTTTGTCATAGTGATTATAAATTCTAGACATTATTATTGGACTAAGATGTCAAAAGTTCATAGTTCAATAGTTTGATTTCAATCTTGATAAATCACTTAGGGGTTTAAATCCATTGCTCTCAACTATCGCAGTTGGATATCAAATTGAAAATAGTCTCTTACCAAATAGTAAACAAATATAATTTTAATTGATACAGAACAATAAGTAGAACAATTTACATTCTAACGTGTTTTTCAATCGCTGATAATGATGCTACCATAGAAAACTTACATAATACGATTTCCCCATAAAAAGAGTCATGTTACATATATAATCATTATAAAAACATTATTGTCATTTAACTAAATAGGTACTTACTTAAAGGAGTATAAATATTGTGGTTGCGAATAATGCTGTCCTTGAGCGATGGGCCAAACATTGAGTAAATTATCGTTGCCACCTGAAGCCAAGTATTTGCCATCTGGAGACCATTTAAGTCCACATATCTGTGAATAAAAACTATTTTATTGTCCAATATTTATTTAACGTAAGCCGTTAATTTTATTTTAAAAATAAATCATATTAATTTACTTGATATAATTAACAATACAAAATCTGGTCAAGTGCGAGTCAGGGACTTGGAGAGTCTGATTCGCTTCCGTAACATGAAATATTTATTATTGTATGTTTTAACTTATTTAATTTGTTATGTGAAAAGTTAAATAAAATATTTACCTATAGTAATAATTTTGATCAAATGCAAAAATAATTTGTATTATATTATTTATACTTTTGATTCGTCATTTGTGTACGTAACTCTAAAAAAGCAACATATATTAGGTATAATACCTTCTTTGATTAAATAAAACTATCCTTTTGGATTATTTCGCATATTTATTTTGATTTTTGGTTCCAGACGTTTCGAAGGCTTTAGAGCAATCATGGTTACAGGAGAGAATAATCTAAAAAGATAGTTTTATTTATAGTAGGTAATTCTAATATACTTTCAGTAATTATTGATATATTTTCGGCAGCATTTTTGATTTGTTTAGTTTAGTAGTAGTGAGCAAAAAATATATTTTTTCTTCCAAAATTATTTTTGCACTCGATAATAATAATTATACTTCATGGGTTTACGTAGATAACTAAAGGAAAATAAATCATAAAACAGATTCTTTTAGGTGTCGTTCTTTCTCGTTTCAATTTTTTTTTTGCGATGAAAGTAACATCTTTATACTTTAAAGTTTAAACTAAATTTAAAAAATATATTCTTGAGTAGTAAAGCTCCTGCACTTATTATAAAAACATTACCATCCAAAATTTTGGAAGCAACAACGTAAAACCAAATAAACCTAAGACAGCCATCTAAATATATTTGTAAAATATTCGTCATATCTAGATGTGTAAACTAATTTTGGTGATGTTTTGATTGTGGTTGTAGATGAATTCAATAAATAAATGATAAAAAATACAGTTATTTTATTGAAAATGTGTTAATGTTTTTGTAATAAAACGTTAAGCCCCCATTAGCTCTCTGTTGACCTTTAATTAACTAACCTAAACCTATGGAGTAAATTATCATAGTTGTGACTTAAGTAGTGAATTAATACACGGCGTGAGTTAACTTCGTGCATTAATAGATTTAAGTCAGAAATATCGTATACTATTTTATAGCTCGTGTGACTTACATCCATCATCTTAATTCTATTATATCCTAAATCTGTATTTGCTCACACTTAAAAACATACCTATATATAGAAATAACGGAACAACGCCGTAGGCCAATCACCCAAGAAAGTTCTAAAACTAGGTAGGTAACAAACAGGTTAATTAACAGTTTTCCTTACACGCACATTTATTAGGCCATCATTATAACAATATAAAAAACAAAAGAACTTCACACAAACTTTATAAAATGTATTTATGTATCCTCTGCATTGTTTTCTCTCTTCACAGTTTGATTTTCGACGATGCAATTATTGAAAATGAAAGTATTATTGGACCCATTTATAGTGACAGTGCAGTTATTAAAAATGTAATTTTTACTAGGCGCTTGTTTCTCGGTAGGGACTTTTATATAAAAGCCAATATCTGGATGATACAAATAAGGAAATTTTGGTTCAGGTTGCTCTTTACGCGTTTCATTAATTCCAGAACTTTCTTGGATAGAATCATCAGAATCACTAGAACTTGTATTCTCAACAAGGACACAGATTTTTTGTTTCAAATTGTTAATTTTGTTTAACGTGGATGTAGTATCAGTCTTAGTCGTAATTGCTTGATTTTCTTGTAATCTAAGTGTAGAAGCTGAATCCTCGTTATCCGAGTCTGATCCTTCAACAGGAGTAACATTTAATCCAGATGTTGATGCTCCATGATTCATCCCTGGCTTAGCACCAGTATCAACATTGGTTGTTTTGGCTCGCTTTTGGATATTCATTCCAATAGTAATTTTGTCACATGATCCTTTCTTGTTGTTTGTAGAATCATGTATGCAACCAAAAGCAACTGAAGAAGACTTCAATTTTCTGTGTTGCTTTAACGTAGTGAGGTGGGCACCAACATCTATCAAAAGAGTAGCTGATGTCCTACGAAAGCTATGACCGGTAAACTCATTGGCATCAGGTAACTTTAAGTACTCAGCTATATCTTTAGGCATTGTTGCAAACTTGTTAATTCCAATAGATTGCTGAGTACATTTTCCTTTGGCATATCGCAGGAAAAACTTGTTAGTTTGACAATTCTCTGGTCTAGCTTGCATATATTTCCAACAATAACTAAATAATGTGTCTGTTATTGTAAAAGTTTTTGGGGCATCATTGTTACTTTTAGAAATTTTAATAAGAAGTACGTCTTGCTCTAATTTTATCACATCATCGACAGTAATGTTTACAAACTCTTCTCTGCGTAAAGCACCAGCAATTCCAAAAATAAGGGCTACCTGTAAAATATTTTTCAGAATAAACAATTTACTTAATAATATCAAACTAACTTATAATATTTAATTGGTATTTACCTTTTTACATAAATATACATCATCGGGGGCTTCGTTGAGAAACTTTGAAATATTGTCCTTTGAAAAAACTTGCGACTTCTTTGATTTATATCCAACACATTTTTTTTTCAAATAAGCCGTTAATTTATCATAGCCACTAATATCAACGTTATTATACGTATTGATTGAGCATTTCAACATTGAGTATGTAGCCCATAAACTCGTTGGTGCATACTTTTCTGAAAGATGATCAAAGTACGCCAGTAGGACATCTTCGCTAAATGAGTTTGAGTTAGTCTTTTCACACCATTGCTTAAACGCGTTATATGCCAATGTATACATTTTTTTCGATTTATTAGGCAACAAATTCAATGTTACATTTTTGGACATTTCGCTGCTTCTGACAGAATAATTCTGATTTTACCTGTATGTAACTCAATCTAATCAGCTGTTAAATCACATCTAATAATATCTTCTCTTGGTTGTCATATGTCTGTGACATAAGTATAATCATTTTTGGACAGTGTAAAAATCGTTCACTTAAGTCACAGATAAGCGTTACTTAAGTGCGGGATTAGATTAAAAATTAATGCTTCAGTTATGTTTTTATATGTTAAATATAATCTAATAAATTACGTAAATCTAGACATAATATAAAATGTTTGGTGGTACGGAACTTACGGTGCAAGAGTTAGACTCTATTTTTAGTATAAAACAGGTGTTTTGCTGTCGTTATAACAAACAAGTTGCTTGTCGAGAGCTTTTGAGAAAATCGCACGTAGAGTAATTTTTTGTTGTCTTCGAGAAAGTAACAGGAATATTTTGAACATTTTGTTGTGTTTGGTACTTAAAAATAAAACTTGTAATACAAATATTTTGTAAATTTAGATATTTCTAAAGGTTTTTTTTTTCTATAAAATTAAATTAATAAGCCAGCATAACCAACAGCCAGCAAAAGAAAATACAAAGAAAAAAGCTACTACTATATACAGTGAACACATAATCACCTCCTGGGTGTGCAACAACAGCACCCTGAAGGTTTGTTGTCTGCATCGGGGCATCTTAGTTAAATATATATCTTGAATATATAATGTGATCCTACAAAACCCCATTAGATTGATGGATTGGATTAATGGCCAGTCAGTCCACATAACCATTTGTGTGTTAAAAACAAAATAATATATTGGGACATTAACACAACACCATCTCATTCCATGGTAAGCTACAAGGCCTGTGTTATGAATACCAAATACTTGATACGCCACATATATATAAGTTTAAATACATACATATTATAAATATAAACACCCATGACTGGAGTACAAACAATCACACAAATAAATGCCCCCAGCGGGACTCAAACACGCGACCGCTGGCACAGCAAGTAGGGTCACTACAAACCGAGCCAAACGTGTCGTAAAAAAACAAACAGCTGTTGTATATACAGTGAACACATAGTCACCTCCTGCGTGTGCGCCGCCAGCGTCGCGACGATGTGGTCGCGCTGGCGCACGTCGTGGTGCACCACGCGGCCGTCGCGCGCGCCGCTCGATAGCACGTACAGGTTCCACGCCAGCGCGCCCACGCGGCCCTCGTGACCGTCCATTATCTGTACACACATACATACATACATGATAATCTCCCGACCGATTTCTAGTCGAGACTAGCCAAATGCGTAGGAGATATTATAGCGCAGAGCGTACACGCACAGACACAACGGGCACCCTCTATTCCTGTCACTCTCAAACTCGGGTGGAAAGTATGAAAATTGGTTTTAAGTTTTTTTTTTTTTTTTTATTGTTGCTCGACAAGATGACTCCATGACGCCTGATGGTAAGCGACAGTGAAGTCCAGGAATGAAGTCCATCGGTTACGGGACATGATCTCGATACCGATCAACCTCACCTCGTCGGCCCGCATACGTGCTTTTTCACGCTCCGTTTAAAAGACCCAGGATTGTAGGAAGAGGGAAACACATGAGACGGTAATGAATTCCATTTCCCAATAGTGCGGCACAGGTAGGACTTACCAAACCTTTTGGTACGAGATGGTATGGGTAGTACCGTGTGAGGATGGAATTTCCGACCAGCACGTGTGGTCTTGGAGAGGAAAGGGGAGGAGGGTATAAGATGGAAGAGCTCTTCAGAACACTCACCGTAATATAGGCGGTAAAAAGCGGCTAGTGAAGCAACATCTCAAGTAATTAAATGATTTAAATTTTTACATGCTCTTCCGAGGCACGGTGGTGTCACAACACCAAATTATCAAGTCGGGGCTGTCACTAACAACTTAACAGAAAGACTCAGCAACTAAACTTAGCCCAAGGACATGAGCCCTCCAAATCTGCAGCCCTACATACTAGCCACTACATCATCAAGGCAGTACCCATGTACATACCATATGCACATAAATGAAATTATTTTATGCATCATCTGTGAATGTAAATTATGTACAATGAAAATGTTCTGCAATACATATCTAATGATAAATAAAAGTAAAAAAGAGCTGATTTTAGCATGACATATTTTATGAATGGCCCCCAAGAAGACAAAATATGACAAATACTAGCCATTCTCATAGCGGATGTAAGTAACTAAGCACAGAAAGGGTTGGTCACTAAGAATATATTAAAGTACAATAACACTTACTCTTAATCTTTTAATTTTTTCACAATCCCATAACTCAACAGTAGCGGATGAAGTGCCAACTGCTAAATGACTGCCGCCTCCTTGCACCCAAGCAACTGAACAAACAGTCTCAGTTCCTTCTAAAGTCAATAGTTGCTCTATTTGTCCTGTACCTGCATTCCATAGGTACACAGAGTTCCCCAGTGCAACTGCAAGTATGTTTGATGCACTCCAGTCCACTAAATTCAAATCTGTTTAAAAAATGATGACTGATTTTATTTAAGTTCATTTTTCATTACCATGTTTGTTATTAAAATTATAGATAATTTCAGTTAGCAATATTATGAAATTTTATATGCACAATAACATCAATATTTTTTGTGCTGTTTTGAAAATCTTATATCATTTAAGAATAAATATTCCAAAAATTATAGCATCGTCTGCCTGGACCCATGCAAAGTATTTTGTTATGAATAAAATAACACATACAGACAAGGCAGAAGCGAAAGGGAGTTTTATGAAATTGCAAGACAGACTTAAGAATGGACCTTTTTCTTCTTGCTCTGCTTACTGATTAATATGATAATGAATAAAACAGTAGTTTACTTACAATAATCATCCAAAATATCAGGGGCATCAAGAATCCTATCTGGTGCTTGTGGAATATATCTTGTTGTATTCTTAACTGAAGATGGTACTTTCGCCTATTTATTTATAAAATAAATTATAGTAATGAACTCCTTATACATAATATTTAATATAACCATTTAGAAAAAGTTACAAAATTAAAATATTTACATCTCATGATTACAATATTAAAAATAACAAAAACATTGTTATACCTAAATAAGTGTAAATTCACTGACCTGGGAATATACAACACGGAGCCTATTATTATATCCTTCAGGAGCCGCAGGGGCCTTGCAGTTATACTGTAATAGTTTTCCTGGTTCAGTGTCTGTGAGAGCTCTACCAATAGCTTCACTTGTAGCAGATTGTACTGCAAACTCTTCAATTTTGTTTTTATCTTCATCTCGGCTCAACTGCAAAAAAAAAAGTTTTTTGCTTATAAACCTTATGCTTAATAAATTATTATTTTGTAAAATATAATATTAAAATAAAATTTACCATGTAATGACACAAGTCATAGTTAGAATTGCTTCTTGAAGGAATAAATCTATCAGCTTTGTTCGGAGTTTTTGATGCTTTGTTAGGTGTAGGAGTGGTTGATCGCCCTGTATTAAGAATTAGTTGTTGCACATATTATAAGGAATTAATGTTCGATTTTGATTAAGTTATTTATACGTTATATTATATAATTTACCTGGTGACTTATTTTTGGATGGTGTTTTTTTCCCCTTTTTATTTTCTACTCTGGTTGGCGTTTTGCTACTGGATAAAACACTGTTATTGCAACTATGATTTCCAGACAGAGAGAGTTTCTGCATTGACTGATTACATGAACTTACGTTTATATTTGATATATTTTTAATTGAAGTACTCAGTGAAGGGTTTATATTTTCGTTGTTAGTCTTTTTCACCCATCGTTGAAGTGGCCCACGAGTTATAGGCCCGTCTATTGTAGCTAAACTATTCAATTCATTGAGATAGTTAAACTGTGCCATTTTCTTAACAGATTCGCTTTAAATATTTTACGACCAGGATATTATAAATCAAATTTATTAGTCAACCGTTTAGAACAAGTCTCTCGTCATTTAGACGAGAAAGTATATTATTCTTTAAGTTTTAAAAATGTACCACTTCTAAGTCTAACGCCAAATCAATTTGACAAAAATTCAAAACGAAAAAATCCGTTATCATTTAAATCCTTCATTTTTTACTCACAGTAGATGCAGTAGATTCCAGTCTTTAGAGTTATATTTAAGCATAATATCGTAATATTGCCAGGTTTTTGTATCGTGTACAAAGCGTTTTTCTTTTGCTTTACTATTGAGCTTTTGTCAATTTTGTTTGATTATCTACACTCTTTATTTATAAATATAACTCTTTATTTAAAATTCTGCGTGCCTCCGAGTTAAAATCTAAAATCTACGATCTTCAATGAATGATTTTTGGAGTATTACTTAAATCTTTAAAAAAATCCTTGAAAAATTTAAAACTCCAGAGTACCTATGTAATTTAAATACGAAATCGTTAAGAAATGTCTAACTATTTTGTTTATTTCATTAGTTCCGAAAGCAACCACTAAATATATCTGATCTCAAATGCAAAGACTTATGGAGGATAGTACCTTTTCTCTATCCTCGATACAAAGATTAAAGAGTTTCAGTGTAATGCCTGCAAAGATCTAGACAATGGACTGAGCAATACTTTGAAATTGATCACTATCTAGAAAGAAAGAAAGCGATTGTGCGGCCAACGCCTTTCTTCCAATTTGAATTTATAAATGGGATGTAAAAATATGGTACACATTATAATTTTTATTAAATTATATTATAATGTAATGTAAAATGGTTATAAATATCTATCTTCATTAATCGTATTTCAATGAATACAGAAGACTTCCGGTCGCACGGTCATTTTGTCTCTGTCACTTTTCCACCATTTTCAGCAGACGGCTGGCAAAGAAACATACAGTTCACTCTTTATGTCTATGAATGCCCAGGACCATTGACATATAGGTCATAGAGGAACAGGCGGACAGACAGTCATGAGGAAACTACTAAAAGAAAATGAAACAAAAGCTATAAGAAAAATGAATTTATTTAAAAATTTGTTTACAAAATAATATTATATTATTCAAAAATAGAATTATTTATACAAAAATATTATAAAATAATACATTAGAACTTTTCATAAAGGCAGTGAAATAGATGAATTGATATTGTTCCAATGAAATAAAAAATATAGTATATTTCCGATAACAGTAATCGGAAAAAGTAAATGCATCATTAAGTTTTCTTAATAAAAGTTGACAACAGTGATACATAAAAACACATTAATAGCACCATTTATATAATGATACACTATTAGATAAAAATCTTACCTACATTATATTTACACTTATTTACCACAATGGCACTATTTAGCAAACAGCGCTTACTAAAATGGCAATATTCTAGTGTTGTTTTTTATGTATATGTTACCAGCCAAACTATTTTGTGGCGATCACAATAGACCAGAGATGGTCGCAATGATATAATACAGCCGCTAAAATGAAATATACCGGCCAAACTAGATTTCAGGCCAAATCGGTTCATCCGAAGTGTGTCGATGATACTAGTTTACCCCAGGATAATCTAGTTTGGCCTAAATACTTCAAGCTTAACAAGTTTGGCCCGTAACATATACATTGGTTGTCATGATGTAAATCTATATATAATACATATAAAAAAAAAGTATTGCGACCGAAGTTGTACATTGTTAAAACTTTAAAGGATAATAGAAGCCATTTAAACATTTGGGCACCAATAAAGGGCGAGTTACAATTTTCAAATTTTTATTTGATAATAAATACAGGCCCATGCTGCTTCATTCGTGCACTATTTTTATTCAGTCCTTGATTTACATACAGAATATAAATGAGCTTATGCTCTATCTTTGTATTTACTGAATTGGTTGTGACAAAACATAGTGATTTTTTATGCAAATTATTAATTTAAAATTAAAAAATCAGGCGTTCTCCTGTTATGGTATAATTAAATTATAATATGTTATTAATAGTTAAAATTTAATTTGAGCATATTTATCTATATATTTATTTTAAATTAAATATAATGTTATACAAAAAAATTATGATTATGGATACAAGATCATTAATTATGAAAATATGTTTAAATATTTTTATGGTGGGATATCAAATTAATATTAATTTATTATTTACTTAAGATATCATAAATAGCAAAACAATTGTTCTACAAAGTTCTATTTTATTAAAAAAATCGGAGCATAAATAGCTCTTTTTTCATTATTTCTCAATAATCTCAGAAGCTAAAAAATAAAAATATAAAAAATTAAACTAATACGTATAAATTCCTACTTTTCCTCTTTCCCAGGAAAATTATACAAAGCGAGTATTAAATAGAAACCATGCCCACACATTATAAGAGACGGGCAGTAACATTGGTTACACATTCACTACAATATAAGAAGATAAAATTGAGCGTTCAAATTAACTAAATCACAATACTGGAATAATCAAATGCTCATAGATCCTTAACATAATTATTTATTTAAATTCATATGAACTTTTAATAGAGAATATGCATGTGATTTGAATAAAGATGATTATTTTTTAATAATCTTTATTGCTTCTGAATTAAGCTTATATCAATATTTTTATTGTAATTTCTTGTAGATTAAAAAAATAATTATTTAAATGAGCAAAAATAGATGGGAAATTAAGTTAAGGCAAAGTAGTTGAAACGCAACCGTAGGTCAGACCGAAAGTTACATTAAAGTCTATTGTAGCAGAGCACTGTTTGGTTGTTGGCTTTAAAGTATTCGTATCTGTATAAAATTTTTTATACTAAATATTCGTTTTAGGGAGCTGGATATTTTTTTCAATTAAATAAACATGTAAGCTATTGTATATATATAAAAAAAAAACAAAAAAAAAAACACGCATACTCCCTATTGCATTAATTATTGCATTCAATATTACTGTTAGGTTACGCTAGTAACTTTTAATTTTCATTCTAATCTTGTGCGCATTTTTGATATTATACTTACTAAATTTTAGTGATATTTTATATTAATAAGATAATGTACTTTTAACGCTATAACCTTTTTTAGTTATGTAGTTATTAATCTTACAGGCAAACAAATTAATAGGCACTAGGCGTCTCTTTTTCTAATTTCATAATGTAGAATATAGCTATTACATTTCTTTAGTATTATTTTAGAAACAATACCTATAGAATTTTCAGCAGCTAATAAGACGTCAGTTTTAAATCAAAAAATTATCAAAATAGCAACTACGCTTAAAACAATTTCAATATGTAGGCCTGTACCATTTATAAATTATTTTATAGCACACATTTTACCCGACTTCAAAAAAGTTGTGTGTACCTACACATCATGCAATATCTTTATCAATTATGAACTGATTTTAATGATTCTTTCTTATAAAACATGGACTATTCCTAATAAAATGTGGTCCCGTAGGGAATGATTTAAATCATCAATCCTGAGGGCGGAATAATTACATTCAAAGTAATTCCGAAGTCGGTGTACCCTTTTAGCTCAAACACCATTGTGTAATTCAACTGTGTTATGATTCACAGGCGCCCATAAGTTTCATAATGTGAATATGTCCGGGATGGTCCACTGTGATGAAACAGGAAAATTTCTTATCAAAACAGATGCGTTCTGCACT
Source organism: Fabriciana adippe (assembly GCA_905404265.1). Lineage (NCBI taxonomy): Eukaryota > Metazoa > Arthropoda > Insecta > Lepidoptera > Nymphalidae > Fabriciana > Fabriciana adippe. The sequence continues at coordinate 5,788,355 of FR989993.1, forward strand.
CATGCCGGATAACTTGATGCAGGCAAGAATGTCTTTACGCTTTGAGCCTTCTTTGTATCTGTAACATAGCAATATGTATTAAATAATATTTACTACTAAATTGAATACATTTATTCAATTACATTTAAATGTTTATATATTTATTATTTTATCCAAATAATCTATATGTACATATGTACATAATATAAAGCTGAAGAGTTTGTTTGTTTGAGTGTGCATATAGTGGAACTGGCCATCCAATTTGAAAAAATATTTTTACATTTTATAGCTTATTTATTGGGGAAGGTTATAATAGGCTAACTAAAGTAGGGCTACGACATATCGAAACAAATTAACACAAACACGATAAATCTATACTAATATTAAAAATGTGAAAGTTTGTGAGTATGGATGTTTGTTATTCTTTTACGCCAGAACGGCGGAACGGATTTGGATGTTTGGCACAGAGATAGATTATAGTCTGGAATGTGTTAGGCTACTTTTTATCCCGGTAAAATGTACGGTTCTTGTGGGACAGTTTTTTTTGTTTTCCTAGAGGCGAACCCGAGCGAAGGGAGGGTGAGCCGCTAGTCATATATAATATTCTTATTTTAAAGCTAGTTTCTACTATGACAAATAATTAAAAACACTGTTTTACTTATTGCACATTAAAGCCGTTCCTCCTATTTTATATAAAAACTGTTTTCTAAAATACTTACGTTTTCTTTTTCCAATTAACTTTCCAACATGTCTTTGGGTTAAGAAGATTATCGCCGAAGAAGAAATTATTGAAGGGATTCGTATTAGCATTATCATCTGGGTGCAAGTCGTTTCTCGTATCTAGCGGACTTGCGAGTGGAGTTATGACGTTTAAACTCGTCCTTGAAAGGAATAAAAAATATAAATAATACATAAATCAAGATTTCCAAGTAATAATATTAAAGCTCGACATTTAGGCAATTTTGTATCAAAACCATTTTCAATAATATTTCTTGAAAGTAACCACTGTTTTAGAATCTCACAAGTATATACAGCAAAAAAAAAATAATATCTCTTAAAATGCTAATCATGACTTTGTTATATTTCAGATATTTTCGTTCTAATTGCAGGAAATTATTATTTAATCTTTAAGCGATCTGAAATGTTCCTGTACATATGTATAACAGATAATTCATTTAAATAAAATTATTACCCAAATAAAGAAAAAAAAACACTATATCTAATTATATTGCTTGTTATTAGTGAAATAAATAAGAATCACGACATGATCTAAGCAAATCGTTAACGGCTCTAAGAGCCGGCATTATAAATAATACCATTCTTTATCTGCACGGATAATTGTAAACACTATTTTTATAAAACATTATTATAAAAATAAATTCCATTAAACTTATATTGCACCTAGAATGTGTCCGTGCTTTGTATTGAAATTGTCAAATAGTAAAATGTATAAACTACTAACCTTAACCCTTTCCTTCGCATCCGTATAACATACGTCATATTCCACCACACGATCTCCGAGGCCATGGTCACAAGGACCAGTGGGGGTTGTTCCTCGTCCTCGTAGGACGGCTGCGGCGAGAGGGTTGAGGGTGAATGTACAGAGCGATAGAGCCGGTCCGGGGTGGGGGAGAACCCACACCACTGCACTTTTGATTTATGCAGTGTTAGTAGAGTAAGCTGCTTTTTGCTATGAACGTTCCAAACCTGTTAAAAAAAAAAAAACCGACTTCAAAAAGGGGCTTTTGAAGTATTTGTACTTATTATGTGGGCGATTCTCCCAAAGAAGTAATTAATTAATTTTAATGGTTTTGCTCTTTTGTATAGTATTACGTCATTTATGTAAATCACACCAACAGTCATTAGTCGAAAGGAATGGTTTGACAAAATATGTCACCAGCACCATGCTATGATGAAAATTTAATAATGTGTATACTATAATTTCAGGAAGGTTTTAGGATATAACATTAATGCATACATTCTTACAATAGTTTAAAAAAATTACAAATACCAAATAACCAAATAATAAGAAATACTGTTTGGGAAGAAATAGGTGAATAGGGAATATGCGTGTCATTTAAATAAAGGTGAAATATTTTTTTTATATAAGTTCAAAGCAGCTTATACGCAACGTTATTGGTCAGACCAAAGATGACGCCAAAGTCTATAATAACAGAGCCAGTGTTTCCAATTTAGCAATTTTGTCGCTAAATTAACGTTTAAAGTATCTATGTCGGTATGATTTTTGTTTCTTGAAGCTGGATATTTTTTTACAATTATTACTATTCTTTATTGCACTTATAAGTAAAATACAAAAATTGATAAACAATAAAATTAGTTACAATTATATAACGATGTAAGTTGTATGAAAAATATGAAATCACGCATATTCCCTATTGTTAAACGAATAGATTATAATTCACGTACCACGACATCGCCAGAGTCAGAGCCTAAAGCGAGTATATTGCCGTCTGTTGTTAGAGCACACGAGCATATCCTGATGTTCAGCCTATATTCTTGGATAAATTCTAAATACACCTCATCACTGGTCTTTATATCAAATACCTGCAAGGAAGTACAATATTAAAATAGAGTAAACTGGAATTATTTAAGGACAGTTTGTAAAATGATAACTAAATTGCATTTATGAATAAAAAAGATCGTACTCGTACTCATTTTACTGACGCAAAAAAAAAAATTATAAAAGCATGAATTTATAATAAAATATTAATTATTTATAACAAGCTTCTCTTTTACTAATAAAAATTATAAATTAAGTTTTAAATAAAAAAATAAAGTCTTATCCTGTCAAAGTCGTCCAGACTCAGAAAAGTTCATCATTCAAAATTCAAAATTTTCGCCAAAATTCCAATTCAAAAATTCATAAAAAAAGTTAAATTAATAATATAAGTAAGCATAAATACCTGGAAGGAACTATTATAATAATCACAGATAACCAAAATTTTCTTTTGCAAAGCCGAACAGCAGATGCAAACATCGGCCTGGCGTCCACTCAAAACACTTGTTAGTTTTAAATTATTATCCCATAATTTAATAGTCGCATTAGATTCAACGGTTATTAGACCTAAGTCCGGTATCCAGTAGCAGTCGACCAAACTGCTGCCCTTGCAAAGGCCTCTCTTATCGCAGTTGGGAAACAAACGTTCTTTGGAATTTAAGCTAGTATCGCTTCCTGAACTAGATGTTTTCTCTGACTGGCTCGATTTCTTTTTTACACCTGAAAAAATATTCATTTAAATATTTTTAATATTTTTAATGGAACGTCGTTTAATATTACCTATAATAATATTATAAAGAGGAAAAAAATTTTTTTTCTGATTACTAAACTTAAAACTGTTTTTAGATTAGGTTAAATTACAAATCAATGAAACTCTAATTTATCGTACAAAATTATTCATTCTTAAAAAAAAATTACAAAATTCATATTTGAAGATATAATGTATTCAGCCCTTTTTAACGTCCCACAGTTGGGCATGGGCCTGCCCACTACACTGGCCAAATGCAGGTTGACGGACTTCACAAGCCTTTCGAAAACTTGTTAGGTTCTGTCACACATGCAGATTTCCTCACCATGTGTTCCTTCACCATAAGTTAAATAATTTAGATATGAAATTACCAGAAGTGCAAGACCTGGGATTTGAATCCGCTTCAAACGGATCTCAGCGCGTTACCACTGGGCTACCATTACCACAAGATAAATAAAACCTAAATGAATTAATTAATATCACCTTGTATATCATTCAATATTTCTTGCGAGCCGAGATTGGTATTGCCGCTTAGTAACATCTCCGGCTTCCATTCGCCACTCGCAGTCAGCTTGTACGCCATTAGACATTTATTTTTACCGGCAACCATCAACAAATTCGGATAAACAAAATTCATATACTGTACTGGACTATTCACATCCATTATATCTATATATTTTTTTGAACGTATTATGAATTTTCTAACAATGCCACATTTAAGCCCATATACAATATATCTATGGCACGGCGATATTTTAACTATAGTAACTTGATCGTCGGAATTTGCTGGAATTTCTGTTATTAATTTTCTTCCTCGCATTACCTGAAAATACATAAAATTTAAATACAATTATACTAATTTTTGCCGGCGATTCCACTTGCATCGATAAATAGTAGTCTATGAGTTAATCTAGATATTAATACGATATTAACGCATCGTTGTATTAGAATGTAGTAGTATCTCCATTCTGAATTTTAAATCCAATGAGTCCTTACAGTGTGGAGATGTTACAGATTTAGATTAGCTCACTCACTAATAAGTAATATTCGATAAATCTAGCGGCTCATTGGATCGTGAAGTCTTGGGTTCGAGTCTCGGGTAGAGTTAAAGTATTATTGCGATTTTCTGTACTATTATGTTAGGAATGGGTAAATAGGTATGTAGCATTACAATTCCGTACTTCGAAAAGCTCATATTTAGGCACAACAACAATAAAAGAATATAGTATGCCTGCAAGTGAAATTAGCCGACGCGACTTAAAATCGATCATTCGGACATTATTTAAAATAACTCATTAACATAGTTTATAATTTTAAAGTTATACATTTAGTTATTTCAGAGATTTACATCTTTCAAAGTTAAAGATAAGTATTAAAACGTTAAATACCTGTATATTGTTCTTATCATCGACAACCGCCAATAAAGGCTGCGTCATACTATCGCCATCCCCATTAGTAATTCCCTTCAAATTCAATGGTTTTAGCGAGTGCCTGTCCAAGCTCATGGTAGATTTGACTAATTTTTTAGGTTCTTGGTGGTTAATAAATGATTGGTGACGTTTTGGGGTATTTTGAGTGCTTTTTGGGTCGTTTTCGTTTGCAGTTAGAGTGCTAGGTGTCGGCGGGTAGAGTGCGTTTATGAAGCTCGCATCGAATTTTGTTGTTAATCGGACTTTGCTGTGGACGGTAAAGAGGATGGTTTAAAATTAGTTTTAAATAGTTTGTCTTGGACTTGAATAAAGGAGCAATATTCGATGTTAAGTTTGGATGTACATTTTTTATGTGTTTAACTGTAGGCTGATTTTTATAATGAACAGTTTATTCCTCAAGGGCTCGACCTGCCAGTGAACGCCCTGTTAAGTTCTAATTATTGTCATTTTTAAAGTTTATATTATTTAAAGCTAATTGAAAATTGATTGTTATGTTCTTAGAAGCAGTTATTTGGTATATTAATTTTAATGCAAATAAACTAAAAAAAAAAAAAATACATATTGTTAGGACGTGTTTTTCAATGTGCTAGAACTACAAGTTGTACATAATAACTAATATTTAACCATTTTAATCTTCCTTCTATTTTCATTGTAGTATGATGCAGGTAATATTGGATAAACCGATCCTTTCCACTAATGATTATTCTTATGTTTTACAAATATGGTGTAATATTTCTGCTCTAACATAAATATTGTAAGCGTGAAGTATTTTTAAAACGATGAATCCATAAATTTGTCGATACAATCTTTATCGATAAAATTAATCGAATGTTGTCACTTCGCAATTCATATGGTGCTTATAGGTGTCACCTCCATCATGGTACGATGAAAACAATATAAAATGCAATTTAATTCTGATCTCCTAAAGTACCACACTTAAAAATAGTTGAGGGTGTCGAGGGCACCCAGCAGGAACTAAATTCTTTTCGATGTCTGCCTTACTCATAAAGGTCATAAAATTTATCACTAATACTACTAGGGTATTATAATCATCAAACGTACATTGTACATGTTGAAGTTCATCGAAGAAAGGCCTGCACAGAGTACATACATTTTTTTTACAATATACACTCCTTAATATTTATGCTCGTCTGGTACTTGTGCTGATGACATACCCGTGCTCTTAGTAAATAATAAAAAGTGTCGTGACGGTAGATATAATATACTATAATTTCAGTTCTCCTTCGCCAAGTACGCCAAGGTATAACGATGTGATAAGGAAGTTCGTTCCATAATACTTTCTTAGATTTACGCGAACATTTGTCATTTTAAATAAAACTATCTTTCGGATTTTTTCGCGGATTTATTTTGATTTTTGGTTCTCGACGTTTCGAATGTTTGCAGCAATCATGGTCACGGGAGAGACTAAGGTGTTAGATGTCTCAATGACCATGATTGCTGCAAAGCATTCGAAACGTCGGTAACCAAAAATCAAAATAAATCCGAAAAGATAGTTCTATTTAAGAAGTTCGTTCCAAGTCACTAAACAAACGCACGTACCCGTCGCCGCGCTGGCGCGCGCGCGCCACGTAGGCGGCGTCGAGGCACCACACCTTGGCGCTGTGCTCGGCTCCCGCCGTGCCCGTGAGCAGCGCGTCCGGGCCCGCCGCCAGCTCGTCCCACGCCACCTCGCTCACCGACATCGATATTACGTTGCTGGAATATCAATTATTTATTATTATACTTTGTTAACTATGCTATGTTTATATATAAGCGGAAACTTTATTGGCTAAATGTATTAATTATTAATTCTGATATATTTTTCATTTGATGTTTATGTATGCTCTGTTCTCTGACTCGAACCCGCGACGCTGGCGCGCTGGCACAGCAAGTAGGATTACTACAAACTGAGCAAAACTTATTTTCGATATACATTAAAAATATAACTTACCCCCTTCTATTCTCCAAGTCAAACACATGTGCATATGTCTTCAAATCCACACAAATGACTCGACTGTCATTGGTAGAAATAAACAACAGTGAACCGGACCTGTTCACTGCTATTGATATGAAAGTAATACATTCTTTCACAGTATCACTTGTAATAATCACTCTGCACTTACTATCGCTAAAATTTCTATTAAATCTACGCAACATATTGAATTCGTACTGTTTTACTTCATTTTCTCTTAGAGTTATTACTCTATTGGTGCCTGAAAGAGAAATTAATTTATACTTATTATTTTTATTACACACATAATACATATATTTTTTATTCATATATTATTAAATTTAGGTATATTAAAATTTTATTGTAAATAGTCAAATAAACGTTTAGCTTTTTAATAAAAAATAATGGCAATTTAATTTTAAGCGGGTGGTAGTACTGGTATAGGCCTATTTAACCGACACGGTTACACATACACGTAGTGAGGATAAGACATGTAACTACCTATGTCTAAAAATGAACAATACTATTTTCTTTTATTAACTAGTTCCTTTCTTTTTAGTTCGCTTTTTACGCAGGCTTAATTTTTTTTAACTTACATGACAGAAAAATAACAGTTTGTCACCAAATAATATGTATGAAAATGCTATGCTTTTGTAATAAAAAAATCAAATGTGATATTTTTATTTGTAAAATATTGTTTCACTCGCAGGTTACCGTGATAAAAACATTACGTCACATTCACTTAAATCACAACGAAAGTTGCATAAAAATTAGTTAAAGTTGCAGATTAGTGGTTATTATTCACAGACACGTATTTTAATTTTATTTATAAAATATACATATAACCTAACTTACCAGGAACCATAACTATATCTAGAACATTAGTCGTCTCTTCAAAGCTCTGCTTCTCATTGGTTCTCATATTCAATATGTCCAGACTATTGCTTGTAGCAACTAGGACGTAGTTATCTAAATTGCACGGAACGCATAAATATATACGTCTATCTTTATATAAATCACGGGTATATAAAACATTCCCGTTAGTGTTATATACGTAGATGACATCAATAGTATGTGCTATCAAAGTTTCTTCATAATTAGACCAGCGGCAGTTCAGAAAAGGATTGGGTCCGGTGATAGTGAAATTACTTGGAAAGTTATTATTGTATGACTCTTCTGCTTCTGAAATAAACATTTCATTATAATATTATTATAATGTATATTAATTAACAATTATGAGTTTATAAAAACTGCTACCACTGTATAAAAATCCATACAGATTGCCTTTGATTTTAATTGGAATGCCGATGAATGCTAGGGTTGTCAAAAATACCTATTTTAATTTCGAAGTTAAAGCGCTGTAGTTCTGTGAACCCTAAATCTGTTTCCCGATTGCCGTATAAAATAACATACGACAGTCGGGTGCTACTAGTGTCTCACCGCGCACTTCTGCCCTATATAGATGCTTTCAGTAGACTATATGTATTAGTAGACTGCGGTTGTTTTCTTATCTATATACATACACATGAATATAAAAATCGATGTATGTATGTATGTTCACTATGGATTCCAAAATGGCTGTAGTGATTTTGATGAAATTTTCAGGCAATTTTCAGATTAGACTAGAAGGCGAACTCGTGAAGTTTGGTAGCGATCGAAAGTTTGAACACGGGTGATGTAGCGGGTATTACTAGTGTATTACATATTACCTTCTTCAATAACGTCATCACAGTCCTGTTCAACTTCATCTATATACCAGACGTGTATGACCCCGCGTGCGTCGAGCGCTGCTACGAAGGGCGGGTTGGTTGGACACGCGCCGACCCATTCTATGGTCGAGCCTGTACTTCTCAACTCCTTCTTCAGTTTATTTGTGCCTATGTGGAACAACTGAAAATGTAAAGTTTACTATATTATATAATTTTTCTTCTTTAATTCTTTATCTATACATATAATAAGAATGTATGATTTTAAACTATGGAAACTCATAGCTTGATTAGGGTAGAATTAAAAGAGTGCTCTGGGGCAAAGTCCTACAAGCTGAAATTACGTTTTTCTAAAAGGTAAAACTATGAATGGTAAAAATGAATTTTTTTTTTTAAATTCCTAATAATAAAGATACTACATTTTTTTCAATTTTAATGAACATAACAAGATACTATCAAAAATGAAATCATAGGTTAAAAGAAAAAGAAGTTTCTTTAATAAACGAGTTTTTTTTTAAATTAAAGAAAAAGTAAATAAATTGTCTATATATTCTGTTCATGTTGTCCTTCCTTAATCTGGCCCTGCTCCTAATCAGATTAATCTATATAATAACTTGATATATCAAAAATGGATTATGAATGTATTGTTATATTATTTAATTTTATTTAAATCACATCATTATAATCTCTCCTTACCTTACTAATATAAAATCAAAAAAGGGATGATGTTTGGTGATTGCGAACTAAAAATACATATGTATTTAAGTGAAGGAATTAACATGTATACAATATAAACTAAGTGAGGACAAAAATATAATCTACTTGCCACTATTTTTTTCTTAGACCGGAGCAAACATCTGTATTATCAATACAAATTAAATTATTATACACGTTCAGTTATGGAATATTAGTTCCTAACTCATTTATATTATTTATATCGTAGCGATACAAGATAACCAAGAGGAGGTACTTTTAGACGTAATGTAATGTACAATTTGACGACACGTTTGACTGAGTTTGTAGTGACCCTACTTGCTGTGCTAGCGGTCGCGGGTTCGAGTCCCGCTGGGGGCATTCATTTGTGTGGTGAGCACGAATGTTTGTACTCCAGTCATGGGTTTTTATATTTATAATATGTATGTATTTAAAGTTATATATGTGTAGTGTATCAATTATCTGGTATCCATAACACAGGCCTCGTAGCTTAACATGGAACTAGATGGTGCTGTGTGTTTAATGTTCCAACATATTTATTTATTTAATTTTAGCGTTTTATACCAACAACGTAGATATGTAAAGTTAAATTTAAAATTGTCTGTTTATTTTGTCACGAAGTTTTGTAGATTAATAGATATACGTTAAAGATAAGAATGCTTAAATTAATTTCTATCGATCAAGTACTAATATTCAAATTAAAGGCAAAATATGAGCAACTCACTCCCATAGAAATCAGACTTTATATTAAAATACTAAAAATTAGCCTAGTAAAATAAATGCATTAGGCATAGAATAAATAAAAAGAGAGTATTTTTCATAACATATTAAAAAAAGACCTTGTTTAAGTTATGGCTAGTGGTTAACTAATAAAAGAAATTATATTTCATTAAAATAATTACCTTAATAACGCCAGTCATAGTGCCGACTAATATATAATCGCCGAGGAAACACACGGACTTTATCGGCTCTTTGACATCTATTGTTGAATGTTTTATTTCCTCCACATTCTGTTCGTGTCTGAAATATTAGATAGTAATATTATTATATTTTAGAAAAAAAAAATAGGTTTGAAGAAAAAAGAGATTTAATATATAAATAAAAAACTCTAATGTGTTGGACACATCATTTTGGGGGCACAATAGTGAAAAAGCAGAAATGGAAGGTAGAGTATGTTGAGTCTACGAAGGATATTTGAAGAAAAAGTGTTTATTATTGTTTAATTTTACGTTAAAAATCTGAGGACCGAAAACGAGCGTGTGCAAATAGAATGATGATAGGTGATAATTAAGAAATGGAAAAATTAAGCGAAGACTGCGATTAGCACTCTGCTCTGTCAGACAGACTACCCTCGCAAGGGATATAAGGTGAATGAATGTATGTACGTTTAAGATGAAGGCGAAACAGATTTTTAATATGTTTTATCTATCAGTTTGCACTACTTAAGAATACAGAACTAAAACATTATTTTTATTTTACAGATTATTTTGTGATTTAATATAAGTTTTCATCTTCATTAATTAAAATAGATTTAAATATACAGTTTAAATTCATACAGCTTGTAATGTTAATAATTATAAATATGAATGGATGTTGACACACTACCAATTATTTTATAATGGTTAGTATGGAATAGATAGACTATATATTAGTATATATACATAGGTATGATGAATTTTATATCCCTCACTTGAGAAATGATTGATTTCCCATACAAACTTTCATCCGCTTTTCATCCCCTTAAGGAATGATTTCCGGGATAAAAACTATCCTATGTCCCTCCTAATGTTTCAAACTATCTTCATACCAAATTTCATCTCAATTGGTTCAGCAGATTTTTCGTTTACCCATTAAGTAGGTACAAACAAAAAAAAACATCCAAAAAGGTTTTTTTTTTCTTTTTATAATATTAGTGTAGATTACAGATACTTACAAAAACTCGAAATACAGTTCATTTTTACTACAATTATCTTGAGCTATTCGCCATGCCTCGGTATAAAGGATACCCTTAGATTCATTTTGGAGAATACTCTGTATGATATCGGTGCAAGGGTATCTGTATAAGTCAATGCCATATGTGCTTAAATATTCCTTGATGCTGTATAATAGTGTTCTATCCAGATCCTGAAAAAAACCACAGTAATAAATGAGAAACCTTACGAGTTTTATAAATGTAAAAGTGTGTAAGAATGGATGTACCAATGGATGTTTGTTACTTTTTCACATAAAATCTGTTCAAAGGATTGTCATGAAACAGAGTAATATAGCTTATACATGAGGGTAATACATAAGTTATAATTTATATAGTTACATAGATTATAAATAAAATAATTTGTGAGTGAGCGAGTGTATTTGTTTCTTTTTCACATTCTAATGACTCAATAGATGGAGAAGGGGGGAAAAATTCGTATAAAGTAACTATAATCTATGTTTTGAGTAGTAAAAAAATATTAATTACGGTCTAAATTTCGATAAGAGTTTGAACACATTATTAATATGCTTTAAAAAAAACTGAAATTTTTAATATTGAATAATGTATTAAAAAGCACCGAAAGTATTTAAGTTTAAAATAGAAATAAATACTCACATCGTCAACAATGTAGCTCTCATATTTCTGCAGATCGGATATGACATGACCGGGTCCTGTCAATCTCACTTTATTGCCCAAGAATTTCAAATTTAAAAACAATTTTTTGAATAAACCCAACATATTATTTAAATTTTTTGTATTGGCTATATGATAACCTACATAGTATGCTATGTAGCCGTCATCTTCTATGTGTAAAGGAAAAGTGTTTAAACTATAATTATAACTTGTTAGGAGGTGATTATGGAGCTTTTTCAAATAATCTTCATTTGAGCTCGTTCTTAAATAATCCATGATGAGGCCGTGTATTTCATATGTATAATTATGTTTCTCTTCGTCATAGAACACCATTACAAGTGATTTGGTTCGTAGTTGCTTCATAATCCTGTCGACTTCAATAGTAGGTTTATTCCATAGCTTACTGAGCACATTGGCCGTAAATTTTACATTGTCGGGTAATATTGCGAGCATTTTGAACAGTGGAAGTATGTCCGGTTTCAAGGAATTTATACACAGATCTATTGGACTGGATACGTTTGATCTTGATATATTGCTGTTAGAAGAGAGATTATATTATATAATTATTTAAATCAAAAAATCCCACTAATATTATAAATACGAAAAATTGTGTGCGTGTTGTTACTTCAGGCTGGACAGATTTGGATGAAATTTATTAAACGGGTAGACTATATAACCTCGAGTAATATAGAATACTGTTGGTAATAAATTTTGGCACGAACTGTATTTAATATCTTAAAAACAAACGGCATTCAGGGACGCACGCGAGCGAAGCGAAAGCAAGTCGCTAGTACTACATACTACATAGTTTAAAATACTTACAATATAAACTCTTTTATGCCCAATTTTTTCGTATAATCCTTCCAATGGCTCGTGTCGTGCACCAGTTTCTCTTTGTTCTCGGCTAATTCAGCACCAATCAGTGCGATAAGGAAAGGGCTTCCTTTGCAGATTTCGTGTAACTTTTTCGCTTGTCTTGGTAGAGTGCTAGCTTGTACTTCTAGACACGAGGCGAATAATTCTAGTGATTCTTCTTCTGAGAAATGGTTTTCGACCTGAAATAACAATTTATTTGCCATACATTTAAAAAAACATCATAACATGAGAGACATAAGAATTATAAAAAACTAAGAATAAAAGAACTAAGAATATAACAATTATAAATAACTGTAGATTTGATTTATTTTATACTAGCGACTTACCGTCTCGTTACTTTGCGCTCCTGAGCACGTTTTAATTTTTTTAGCAAGCCCCGATTCTTTTTCTATAATAAAAGTAGCCTAAGTTACTCCTTCTAACATTAGCTATCTGCCAGTGAAAGTCCCGTTACATAATTTCGTAATATGCATTTAGTAGAAAGCTGTTATTTTGATATTACAAACAGACACTTGAATTTTATTTATCTGTATAGATTGTGTTATCCCAATGACACACCTAGTATAATTTAAGTACTTACTTTTATTATCTGTGGATGAAAATCCTTAACAACATCAGTATCACGGGTGGTGACTAATATTTTAAAGCCGATATCGAAACCTTCAACGCAAATCTTTTCGTTCACTTCATCAAGAACAAGTAAGCCATCCTTTAAGGAATCTTGAGAACTGAATAAGTTTTTCAATCTGTCCTTCTGTTCTGGCCATGAAAAGTCGTAGTTGGATAGAGAATCGGCATTGGAAGCAATACTAGACATTGACATCGATGATTTCATGTAGGAAGTGTGTGGTAAGAGTAATAAAAGTTTGCGATATAATCTGAAAAATAATACACATATAATTTTTTTATTTGTTATATTGTCATACGAAAAGAGACAGTGGTAGCCCAGCGTTAACGCGCTCGCTAGGAAAACAGAGTAAAGCGCGTTCAAATCCCGGGTCTCGCACGTCTAATGTATTCATATGCGAGTCTTAACGGTGAAGGAAAACGTCTTGAGAAAACCAGTATGTCTGAGACAACCTAGCAAGTTTTCAAAAGACATGTGAAATCCGCCAACCCGCACTTGTCCAGCGTTGTGGACTATGGCCTGATCCCCCGCGTATTGAAGGGAGGTCCGTGTCCAACAGTGAGACGTTAAAAAAGGGTTGAAAAATTTGTCATACAGAGAAATATACAGTTACACAGCTATGGCGAATTTTTTTATGATAATAATCAGATGTGAAAGTATTTTAGTAATGTTATTAAAAAAGAAACACAGTTCTATTTGTAATTTAGTATGAAAAATGCAAATTAAGAAAAAGAAGTTAAATAAATTAGCGTCTTAAATCTTACGCAATTTGACGAAATATATGCAACAATATATTTATAGATTATTCAAATTAAATTATTCATTCCTCCTTGAAAATAACGTGATGTGAATGATTGATTCAACTAAATCATTATCCGAATTGTGAATAATAAGAAAAAATACATGCATTTAACGTGGAAAAAATAATGATTTTATTATGATATGATTTTGTAAACTTAAGTTCTAGCAATATAAATGTGGACTGGAATGCGATATATCAAACGTCTAATAAAGTTTTTTTGGCAATTTCGTTAGTGATTTCTAGCATTAAGATAAAACTACAATATTCATATCATAATTACTTACACTTTCTGTTGTGCGATCACATCGTCTGTCGTTTTGCAATTTCCGAAATTCATCCAATACACTACGCCATTAAAATTCGAAGTGATAAGTGAAGAATTACTTCGCAACACATTTATTGCTAATGTAGTCTTCCCACAGCCTGACATTCCATGAAGAACCAGAATGTCGCGCCGGGGCAGTTGAAGTAGTTTTGCTAACAATTCTTTTTCCTTAAAACAAAGTAAGCCATCAGTTAAGTGGTATTAAATTCTTACCCATTACCTATTTTCCCTAAACAAGTTCTAAATGTATAAACAACAAATTCCATTTTCAGTCGTTTCTTGTACTTATAAATGAATAGGTTTTAAAAATGAAAATAAAGGATGAAAAGGAAACTTTTTAGATCCACTGACATCTTAGCAAAGTCTTCATCGCATTAGTGGGTCATTGTAGGGTTGCTCGCACATTTTTATAAAGGTCTTTTCAAATGTAAGCTATAATAGTTATCGCTGGTAATAGCTAAAAATACCGACTTGTACTTCGGCGGCTAGAGTATTATCAGTGAAATTGGCCACCGTGCCCGAAATCGGTCAGTAGGACATTCTATGGCCAGATAATAGGTATTTTTTCGCTTGATTTGCGAAACAGGTTCAGCGGACATCGTGATACAGAAATGATCTAAGTTTCGCTAGAAAGATAGCGATATCCGATTGGATGTGAACAATAAGATTTTAGCGTATTCACTCGGTTTTCGCTACTCACTTCGGTAGTGAATATAGCTTAATCTGTACAAGAATTAACGCCCCGGAAAATGGCCCATAGCGGGCTGCCTACACCATTCATTCGGCGTTCTAGGTGTCGTAGAGCACCCTGATCCGCCCATGAGAACTTTATATTAGTCATTAACGCCCAGATCGTAAGTCAATATAACCAATTTTATATATAATTCAATTAATTAGAGAAGTGTTCATTCAATTTATTTTAATGTTATCAAATAAAAAAAAAAAGATTACAACTCACAATATATTAATTCTAATAGTAATAGTTATAAGTCTAATAGTAATAGTTATAATGCTGCTTTTAAGTTGTTTAATTGCAAACTTGCATATTATATAAAATATATAGGTATAATATAGACACCAAAGATGACGTGTTTATAGACGGTCAATGCCCTTAATGCATAGAAAAAAATCTCGAAAATTAGTTCTCACAGCACTAGTACTCGGGTATAGAAAGACTAATTTCAAGAAACTAATTATTTTGTGCTATATATTTAATACGTGTACCATGTTTTGTAGAAATATTATAATGACATGCTTCTATAAATGGGATCCAACCTTTTACTTGAATTTGGTTTTAAATTATACACATGAATTATTTGTCCATACAGTTTCAGCTTGGCTATTGCGACATTTCAATTACGATACAGAAACGCTATCTTGTAAACTCTAAAGTATAAAATATGCGGGTATTATATCGACTACAAGTTACTAGGGCATTACAAATTCTTAATTATAATTTAGTAACTTGTTTTTGCTACAAGAAAAATTTTGAGAAACGTTCGTAGGTACACAAAAAATACTTATATCTTAAATGTAACATACATTGTAACAATATTTTAAAGAATTTAACTCACATTTAATTTTATATCGAAATATAAAACAATAATATCTCATGTTAGTAAAATGCTAATAAATGTAACATAATTAAAACTGTTGAATGTAAATCAATTTGTATATAAATATATATGCGCATGCGATTATTATACCTAAGTACCACTAGAATCGTGACAACTACCATTACAACTTACCAAAGATGATCTTTTGACAAAATGATCTGGCAGCCTCGGTACATCGCCTCTACTGAGGCTGTCCTCAAAACTATCATCAACCATCTCTACATTATCGATTGCTAGTAACTCCCATAACCATTTGTAATCTTTCGCCAAACTATCTACGAACGCCTCGAAAGCACTGTTATTACTTTGTGACAATCGCTCTAGAAGAAATCTCGTTTGATCTGTTCGTTCATTCTGAAACAAAAAATTTTTATTAGTGACGTAAAACACTGTTATTCAGTGGCGTATAGCATGCCAATGCAATCAATGCGGTCGCATGGGGCCCCTGATCCAAGGGGGTCCTAGCCACAATCGATTCTTTTATTTTAAAACATTTTTTCAAGGACGGCCCTCATAGAAGTTTAAAAAACACCGCAAGAAAAAAAAATCGCATATTATTTTTTACGAGGAACACGAGGAATGTGATTGTACCTATGTTCTATAAAACGATGAATGGTCCTCAAGCTCAGCTTTTTTAATATATTTTTTTCTCCAAACCTTTCGTGAAAGGTTTAAAAAAACGGTTTAAAAAAAGTGAGAAGTTTGAAAACTGTCTCTGCCTGTGGACCATATTCGTTTTCAAAATAGCCAAAGGGCTAAAGCCAAACTTCCACTTTTTTTTGCATTGGAGCACAAAAAGGCTAGTTATGCCACTGCTGTTACTCCATAGTGCATACTCTCCTTTTAAAAAGTAACCTTATTAAAAACATTTTTATCGAATCAGTGATCGTACTTTTAGGTTTAAACAGGAAATATCACTCAACAACATGTACCTATTTGATATGGCGTGATTAGTAAGTACTTATATTTTTATGTCTAGTTATTTTCATTATAAGTGATGATTACACATCTTTATATATTGTTTCTATACTTACTAGACTGAAGATGTAATCAAAATCCTCAGCAGATATTGCTTGTTTGGTAAAAAGTTCATCGAGGATGTATTTTACGTCTAAATCTTTGACAATAGCGTTTTGATGAATTTGTAACAACCTTCGGTTCTTACCAGCCATTGTATCTGAATGTACGTCATCTGAAACAAAAAATATACTATTAAGTACGGACGTCTCCTTTCAACTAAGTATTTGATCGTAGTTTACTACATAATTAGACTGCTAAATCTATATGATTATGTGTCTATTGTAGATTTCAGCAATTTCTTGCCTACTTTGTAGTGCCTAAAGTCTAAATCTACCTGTGTTTTTTTTATGTATTTATCTTTATTTTTTATTTTTAGTGTAGCAATAGTGAGTGGCGATGTGATGTGGAATAAAAAACTATTTAGATACCTTAATCACACTATCAATCAGAATAGTCAATTTACGTATCATTCATGTAATATGTTACATAGACGTTACAAAGTGCTTATTTAACTCCGGAATTAATTGATAACGACTGCGTAAATAGCTAATTAAAAAGAAAGGAACACGTTAAAGAAGAAAATAGTATTAAGGAGTAGCAAGCCCAAGTCTAAAGTGTGGGACTTGTTAAAACGAAAACATAAAAAATAGAAAAGTTTTAAGACTTATAAAAGACTTCCATTATCGTCAGTAACACTAAGCTTGGCTCCATGGGCAGATCAGCTCGGAAGATGAAAGGTTTAAGTCAATACGATTACAAGTTGGCAAAAATTAACTTAACACATTTGTTTGCATAAGTTCATTCATGTATTTTTTCTGATTTTCTCGAAAACGTATTTACAATGTTTACGAATTTGGAAGCGCATAACTCGTGACAACATTGACTTAAATAACATGTAACAACACATGAAAGGTTAAAACTTAAATATTTCATAAGAATTAACTAATAACTGTACAGATTGTTAAAAATAAGAGAAAAAGTTTTATAATTTGATATAGATAATATAAATGAGATCTCATTTATTTTAGATACATTACTTACTAAATTTAGGTATTAATACTAGAATAATGTATAATCACACCAACTATCTACTTTGATAACATAATATCCAGTTATTAATTCAAATTGAAGTAGAGTCATAATATACAAAAGAATTATTGTATTGCCAAAATCACTTGAGTTCGCTCTTCAAGTGATGTTATTAACAATAATTAGTAATTTTGTGACTCACCTGATAACTAATATTGTAATTTACGTACAAAACAACGAACTTGAAAAAATAAGAAGAAAAATTATATATGTGCTGTTACGATGTACACAACTAATGTTAATGGGGTGTTCTTAAAAACTAATGGATATTTTGGTAGTACTCGAAGTAAACATACATATTTTCAATATAACCTTGCCGATTAGTGCCACCTACACGACAACAAGATGAACACACAGATCGAAATACGAAAACGACTGTGTCATCGACCTTACTATGATTGCCAAGGCCTTCTCATTTACGTAGTCATATTGCGAACAACTTAAGTAATTGTTTATATTTCTAAGTTAGTGCTCACTGCTTGAGTTAACTTACACCTTTAATTATTTTACATGGACATTACCAACCCTGCCGTCATAAGAAGGCCGTAACTTCGTTAAAGTTGATTTCGAGATATTTGAAGTTTTGTCTTACTACTACGTCAAAATCACTAGTAGTTCTGACGTAGTTACGATGAAAATGGTTATGGTATCTCCGGATTCACAAGACTTAGAGGTATATGAGTAAGACTATCAAGTGGTATTTTTTTTGTTGATTCCGAATCTGGATATAAGTCATTTTCGACAAAATTGTTAGTTACGGCCTTCTTTCTTATGGCGGCAGAACTCATTTGAACTGTTAATAAATTGTTGCAAGCTTGTAAAGGTATCCACAACGCAAATATTAAAAAAAACTTTTTTATTGTTTTGCTAGTTTTGCCTTTAATAAAAACCTTTAAAACTATAAACTTAAAGTTCAAAGTAAATTAAACCCTTAAAAAGTAATGTTCTACTTATATTTTTATTGATTAGTGATTGTATTGTATTAATAGCTTAATTAGTTAAATTGAAAGTTAATATTTTAATTAATATAATTTGTATCTAATTAGTCATTCACCAATACCAAAATGGTAAAATCGTAAATTAAATTAAAATCCTACTTTATAATAGTAAACAGTTTATCAAACTATTATCAAAGTTAAGTTTCTTTACAATTGTCGTGATTTGAAACTCGATGAAACGGAAATGCAACACTAAAAAGAGACAAACACATAAATATATAGGATTAAGCCGGCGAGAGAATGAGATAGAATACATTGCTATATTGCCAATTGCCATGGTAACCGTTGTTATTTGAGATAGAATACATTACAAAGCAAGTGAAAAATAATAAAATTAATTACTGATTAATATGTAATGTATAATTATGTCCAATAAAATGTAAAATAACTTATAAACTTGGTAAATATATTACAAAAAAAATAATCCTTATAATTACCCTATTCCTGGTACTCTATATTCGTCTCATTCTGTCGTAGGTTACTTTTCTGAAGTTTCACTTCTAACATATGCGAATTACACACACACGCACTTTTTAAATATATTTGAGTTTATATGTGTTATGTTTGTTACTTCTTCACACTGAATTCCGAAACAGCTGGATGGATTTTGGATGACATTTAGTACACATATAGACTATCAACCGAAAGTAGAACACAGGTTAGTGTTAGGCACCTAGGGGCGCATTAAAGTGAAAATAGGAAAGTTTCTAGTAATGGAATATTTAATTGCAAACTCCCATAAAAGTAACCAAAATATTGTTGCTGAGCTAAGCCGGTGGTGCTATATATTTAAAATTAGGATAGGTTTTGTATGGAAAGCTCACACAAAGCACTTTCAAAAATTAGTTTGTTGAAATCTAAGTACTACTATACTATACCAGTTTATGATAGGGACTAATATCAGTCTAGGATAGACTTTAAAAAGATGTTTTCACAATCATTTTAAACAAATGAGGATATGTCATATAAGGCAACTATAGTTTAGAGTTGAATATAATTATTGATTAACTGGCAACCCCCCCTCCCCCCACTTTCAATATGCTACTTCCTAATTTTCTGGAGGGCCAATTTGAAGTCCATTAAGTTATTATCCTAATTGCAAAATACAGTTGGAACTATATACAATAAACTTTTATTTGACAAACAACACTGTAAAATATAAATAACTCACCTTTGCTTGATTTGCCTGACTGTACATGATAACAAATCACTTTTAATAGCTAAGCAAATGTGAAAGTAACTTCTTTATCTGTTCATTATCTTTTCTCATTTAAACTGCTGAACTTTGATGAAATTCAGTAAGCAGATTAAGTTCACTATGGTGACATACAATTTATTATCCTCATCCTACTGATCATGTTTATGAAGCCACAGGCCAGAACATAGTATGCCATAATTTAGAAGGCACTAAATATTTAGTAATGAAAATATTTCTTAAGGCACTCAAATTGATAACGGTCTTACTAAAAAGTGCTGTGTGATGTGAGAGTCGCAATTAAGTAGAGTTACTGCCATCAGTTTCGTGTAAGTTGTTGTTACATTTATTAACACATTCTTAGGTGCTCATTAACTTTCAAACTATTAATGTAGCAAGTAAAAGAAAGTCTTTGTTAATTTATAAAAAATGTTTAAAGTTGAGCACTAAAATTATGGTAATGGTTTCATTAGTGCAATTGAATTCTTCATTTCATAAACAAAAATCGATTTTAAAATGTAAACAGTTTCAACTAATTTTAAATGCAAGTTTGAGAACCATATAGTATTTACATAAATTAATTATAAATACAAATATATTAATTTTCTAATAGTACCTATATTTAGTTCACTAGGCCAAGGATGCTTTATCTTTGGTCATTTTAACTTGGTCTTTCAGTAATTTAGGATTGATGTTGATACATGTGGGAAAACTTGCGGTTGCATGATAAGCAACTGATAATGTTTTATGAGTAAGAGCATTGTTCATTAATTATATGTAAACAAGTAGTTAATAGATTTTAGGAACTGCTACTTTAGAATATGTGCTATAATATTATCTCATTAAAAACATTAAGACAAGGAAAAGTTAGGCTGTTTGTGTGTTCTGTCAGTCCATTTCAATTAAAGAAATAAGTTCATACCGATACCTCAGTTCCAAAGAATAACAATTGAGAAAAGGGTTCTTAAGAGATATATAGAAAATTATATGACTAGTGATACTTCTACCAGTATATTTTTTACACATTCTTAGATTAATTTGAAATGTAATATTATTATGAACAGTGTTAGGTAAGCTCATAATGCGACAGAAAACAAAAAAAATAATTCTTAAGCCATTCATAAGTTTTTCTACTTTTTATTTAGTTGTTACACTTTGGGACCGAGGTATCAATACTATATGTTTATAAAGAATTACTTATAGTTAAGATATTATTTTTGTTCCTTTAAAAACCTCTTATTTTAATAAAATTATTTTAGTAGAAAGATCTAAGGTTTTTAAAGTATATGAACACTTTCCAATATTCACTTCTTTATATTTAATCAATATTTATCATTATTATATTGAGGGCATTTTGTAAAAATAATAAATAAGCAAGTATTAAATTATTGATGAATTTATAAGACCATTGTTCTATTATTTAAATAAAATATTAAATATAATAAAATAATTCACAAGTTCTAAGTAAACAATCTTTTAAAATGTAAAGAATTATAGTATAACAACATTTATCCTTTTTTCTGATGTAACATGCATATCCCCACCTCCACTTTCTTATGAGTCAGATTAATTTGATGAAGGTGAAATTAGCTTAATTTACAGTAAAGTACTGTTTATTTTGTAATTGGTAAAATATTTTAAAAATGTTAAAATACAGTAATAAAATCCATCCATAGGTTCAATTACTGTTGAAATTTAATGTATCTCTTTTTTGCTAAGTGATCAAAAGATAATTAATTAGAAGATACACAGAATTTAAACATATTCTAACTATAGATAATAGTTATATGACAAAGTTTTAAGTTAGAAATTATTTAAAATATTACTAGAGTAACAAAAAAAAAAATCATTTGTTCATCAGTTTTTGTTGATATTTAGTAAACTTATTATGATTATGACTAAATAAGAATTTATTACGATATAGTTAATACAAAAAGAAATAATTATAAACGTATCTCAAAATAATATAGGAAACATATAATTAAGAATTCAAAAGCATGGGAAATCCTTACTCCTTTGCACCAAGCGATGTTGTTGTCATGGAAATAATCCCAGGACTCAAGAGCAATGAAGTTATTAACTAATTCTTTTCAATCAAATCACAGTAAACTTTTCATCATAATTTATTTCTAACACTAGTATAGCACCAGAATAACAAAGCAAACAAACATTGCACGCGTTGCACTCGTTCCGTTTGTTTTTGTATGTGTTGCAAGTAACGAACACAATGCAAGGAGTGCATGCATTTTGGTGTATAAAGTTTTTTGATTGGCTGAAAAATAAAACTTATGTTTGATTGGTTGAAAATGAAACAAAGTAATGATTGTCAACTTCATAAAGCACTGACACGAGCTAGTAACGTTTGGTTATTACTTTACGAATAAATAATAAATTTTTATTTGTAAGTAATGCACAACAAATAATTTCATTTAAAGTATGGAGAGTAGAGATAATAATATTCCATAATTTAAAGTATATTATTTGATTATACAGATCTACATATAGTAATTGTCATATTATCAATGTAATATTATATTGGATTTATTTAGGCTAATTATTTATTACAATAAATATACCATAGAGTATGTAACTCTTTTTGTGAAAAGTGTGCGAAAACTTTGAAAACGTGTTGTGAAAACTTTGCGTTTAAGTGAAAAAAAAATCAAAAATTAGAAAAATAAAATCCTGGGGGGCAAATGAAAATTGTTGATTAAACAAAAAATAGGCACTTTAACGATAGAACAAACGTATTTTATAAAAGAACAAATATTATTGAATATTTAAAGACACCTAGTGACAAGAAAAATTATAAATTTCGATTGAGGGAGCTATTTTAAGGGTACAGTTTTGTTTATTTATTTATAAATAAACAATTTACGAACAAACAATTAATTATGGTGAACAATCAAGAACAAACGACGAACAAACGGTATGTGAAAATAAAAATTCTAATATTAAAAAAAAATACCCTGGGGGCCAAGTTTGCTGAGCCCTAATAGCTTTAAGCGAGTTACAGATTATTAAATTTTACAAATGCCCCTTGCCACATAGAGTGAGTTTATTCTGCCTTTCAAAATAAAACTTTAGACCCACATCAATGTACTATTAAGGAGTTCATAATAATTCCAAAAGAATTAAATATTCATACATCTATATATATAAAAGGAATGATGGACTGATGTATCAACGCACAGGCCGAAACCACCGAAAAAGGCTAGAAAATTGAAATTTCGCACACGTATTCCTATATGACGAAGGAAGGAAGGATTTTCCAAAATTCAACCCCCAAGAGGGTGAAGTTGGAAAAAAAAGTTTGTATGAAACTTTTTATTAGTTGGATATAATTGAATGAAATTTCGTAATTTTAGTAGTTAGATCGCGAGCCAAGCCGCGAATTCTGCTAGTATTATATATAAGAGAAAAATTTAATCCCTCGAGGACCGCGTACACGCCGGCGTGTACGATAACAATTGAATTCTCGGAAATTCGCACGGATTTCTTTGAATTTGTCCGTAAGGGGTAAGGGTGCTATGACGCTATTGATAACTGCAAATGTTCTTTACGGGCATTTAGTCTAATGATAATCAGTTTGATTAGATCCAAGTCAAACTTTAGAATATATAGTTAAAATTTAACTCAGCATTAGTTAAAACGCGCAGGCTGTAGCCCGAATTATTTAAACAAGCCAAAGCCCAAAAGGATCTTACAATTACAATTGTTCGCTTTGACCCAAAACCATTAGGTAGATGTCACTGTATACAGTATACACCATGCAGTGACATCTATCGAAAGATTTTATGAACTAAAGTATAGCGCCATCTATCGAACTACTTAAAATTATAACCTAATTTCGTTAAGTTGTTGCGGGCTTTAACAAGATGACATTCTATAACATGCCTATTTGATTTTCTAAAAATGTATGCAGTAAGATTGTATGAAATATAGAAGCAAAACTAAAAGAAAAACGAAGATTTTTACGGTTTAGAACTGGATCAAAATTTAAGCTTATGATTTCTTTAAAAAATGTATGTATATTTGTTATTTAATCATTTATCCGAATGAGGTGAAACATTGGTAAATTGAGTTCATGCCCGAAAGGTTCTCTAATAAAATTCGATTCACATATTATGATAGCCGATAAGTTCATGTGATAAGTACTGTTGACTAACGACTAAGGAGTCGATAGTAAATTTGGAAAATATTTAAGCATAGAACACATAGGGTACTTTTTATCTCGGAAATGATAACAAAAAGACAATAGATAGTATAGAAAAATTCAAACAGCTATATTAACTTGAAAGTTATAAAAAGTATAGTTTCATATCCAACAAATTAAAAATACAAAATATTCTCAATAGAGGTGTAAATATTTTTGAAGTTATACTAGTTATAATATGTACCTAAATAGATTTATGTTATGCATTTGAACATATTATTTGTAAGGATAAGAATTATTAAGAAACTATTTCAGAAGTTGGTCAGGTAGGCCAAGTAAAATTCGGTATAACAGCACATAGTTTTTATTATTTTATACAAAGTCAGAGTAAAGCCTCAAACGGCATTGCAATCAAGAATGACGCATTGCACAAAGTCATAAAACAAAACACAACGCTGTTCCCGCCTTTTTTCCACTCAAGATGACAACGTCAGAAAACTCAAATATTTTATATCAGAATGACAACATAAAGAATCAAATAATTAATTTCCAATAATAAGGCCCTGTCCGCACTGCGATATTTCACCGCGCGATTTTTATTCTCGCGTATTATATTCCGTGATCGGAATTACACTTATTACGCACTGCGAATAAAATTTCGTACGATTTTTGTCAGTTCGATGCAGTTCCCGACTGAGACGAACGTCTAAAATGACTAAAAAAAAATTTTTAATTTACCTGATACTACGGCGGCGCCAGTACACGACTGAGCGAAACGCGCGGATTTTATTTCGCAGTGCGGCCATAGCCATAACTACTATATACTGTACAAAACATTCGCGCGGAAATAAACCCGCGCCGCATCGCGTTCAATTTGCATCAAATTACAGATTTTTTTCCGCGTGATTTTTTTACCGCCAGTGCGGATACTCCTATAAGATTCAATGTGTTACAGAATTGCGAGAATAAAAACGTGCGGTGAAATATCGCAGTGCGGACAGGGCGTAATACATATAAATCCTATTTTTATATAATTAATAATTTATATTATTTTTAGTAGGTATAACAGAATATTGTAAGATATACGTTTTTTTATATATATACATACATAGAATTTATAAGCTATTAACTTTACTCATAGATACAGCAGATGCAAAGCCACAAAAGCATTAGCAATATCCGCGTTTACAGTAAACAACCATTCTTTTGAATATATCAAAGGAGCTCATGAATGGTGATGTGAGGACGAACCGCAGGCCGAACTTTTAATAAGATTTATTGTAACCGATCTTGTTTTGACAATCACAATAGACGGCATTCTTAGCGGCAAACGACACCTTTGTGTTCGTGGTTGTGTGGTCTTATACTTACGTGGAGGCCGTTTGGCTTATGTCAAAATTGTTTGCGATGCGACACCTGGTTTAGAAAAAAGTGCATTAGATCATACTAATGTTGACTTTAGTTATAGCTTTTATTCATAGAAAAGTAGATACACTGAGACTTTAAAGAGGAGATTGCAAAGGAATTTCTTTTTATCAATATTTTTTGTTACATATGTTTGTTAGGTATGTTCAAAGATTAAATATACTATAAAATAGTACGCACACACTTTCTGTATTTACTTAAAGAGCAAATATTTATCTAATTATTTATCTTAAACAGTCAAGAAATCAAGATTTGAAACTCTACATTAACTTTCTTCCTTATAAGTTATAAAAGCTTGTACCAACCGCTTTGTATTAAGCAGTCTATGTAACATAAACATAGCTAATTAAGTACCTACATATGACCTCATCTTGGTTTTGGTTTAATTATAATGACTTTTAAGGTGTTCATTAAATATTTTTATTTTAAATATAAAAATTTCTTATTAACAATAGTATTCTTATTATTACACTAGCAGAACCTGCGGCTTCGCTCGTGATCAAACTACGAAAAATACGAAATTTCATGCAAATACGTCCAAGGAATAAAAAGTTTCATACAAACTTTTATCCCCTATTTCACCCCCTTGGGGGTAGAATTTAAAAAAAACCTTCCTTAGTGGATGCCTACGTCATAAGAGGAATACATATGCGAAATTTTAAATTTTTAGCCGTAAGGGTTTGGCCTGTGCGTTTATTTAAAACTTTCATCCCCTATTTTACTATCTTAGGGGTTGAATTTTAGAAAACGCTGAAATACGTAACTCATTCTTTTTGCCGTTTTCAATTCATACGAAATGCAAATATGTCCAAGGAATAAAAAGTTTCATAGAAACTTTTATCCCCTATTTCACCCCCTTGGGGGTTGAATTTTGAAAAATCCTACCTTAGTGGATGCTTTCGTCATATGAGGAATACGTATAGGAAATTTCAATTTTCTAGCTTTAAGGGTTTGGCCTATGCGTTAATACATCAGTCAATCACTTTTTCCTTTTATATATATAGATAGAGTATCAAAGTTTCTATAAAAGTAGGCTTATTAAAACCCATACTTAAAAATAACGGTACTAAAGTTAGTTTGAAAAATCCATGATTATCATGAGTCAGCCTGCTTTAGTTAAATTTAATGGCACATTAAATTTAACAACAATCGCTTTTTAGTGACGCGAGTGGACATCTTTATGTTTATACGCCGTTAAGATAAAACAGTTTCTACGTTTCCGAACCGTGAATGACTCCTGAGGTATCGCTGGGTGCATTAGCATAACTCAAACGCGTTCCACTGCTATCATACTGTGCATTTAGTGCTTCATATGTTGATGGGTCTTGACATTAAAGTGTAAACAATAATAAGCTTTATTGTATGTAGACATGTATTCAAGTTGTGTATTCACGTATTCAATTTGTGTACACCATTAAGCGTAGATCTGGTTTATATACATGCATACCTAAATACGTTCACATCTAACATTGATTGGGAGTTCAATTCGTGATTATCGTGTCGGTCCAGAGGCAGGGACGTATAAGTTACTGTGCCAAATAGCTGGCAGCCTATATTTGTATTTCATCATAAAAATTATTTTTTATATTTTTGAAAATTTTAAAAATTATAAATAAATATTAATAAATAGTAATTTAATAGGTAATACCACAGTGTACTAAAAAATAACAGTGGGCTATCGCCTTTGATGTTTGAGGAAAAGCCGACAACGCGTAGCGTACTTCGCATTACGCAGGGTTGTAACAGTTTTTTTTGTAATTTAATTAAAATATAATATTATTATTTAGCTATTTATCGAAGTTCTTCAGAGTAAAAAATACAAAAAGACATTTCGCGGAGGCAAATTCAAATAGAGTTTTACAATGTAGCAAATAATAATAATAATAATAAGCCGTTTATTTCTTTAATAAAAAATAAAATATACAATTGGTTTAACAATTATTTGATTTGTATAAATGAATATTTTTATGTAACATTATAATTAATTTAATGAATAACTAGATAATTAGAATGAAATAAATTAAATTATAATAAAAATAAATTAAATCTAGCAAATTATATTACATAAGTGAAATTGAATTTAGTTTATATAAAATAATTATTTTCAATTTTTTAGCAAAGTTAGTTTTATATGATATAATTTAATTAATAAATTTCCAAATCACCTATTATAAATGGGCAATGGACAAATATTTTCGGTTTCTAGATTAACTGGATTTCAAATTTCTGTTATTAAACTTAATTATGTAAAAAATCCTCATCCTAATAAATCATTTTAACAAAAAATATATAATATAGCACAGGTAGTATGAACCATTTTAATTGCTTACAAATTAAAATAAACGCGCGACAGCCCTTAAAGTCGTGTCCCGAGCTGCTAACTAATTCGGGCGGCAGAAATGTATGCAGCTCGGGCTCGCCTACCCGCGTCTCACCCCTCACACCCCGCACGATTGCCCTGTCTAGACGGCTTCGTTGGATGACTGTATTGTTTTATAGACTGTGGTAATACCTAGTCCAGTATTATATGATCTGTGGTAATACTCATAGACGTTATACATGTATGAAAGCTTTTTGTTGGAAACAAGTAATTTTGTTCACAAAAACTTTCAGCGAACTATCGTTGAACCCTTTTAAAAGAAAAGAAATAAAACTAAAAACAATATACGCTTAAGGAGAGACTGACTTACTATTAAAATGTCACGGGAATCACATTAAAATAATGGACCTGAAAGAACTTAATCTAATTTCTGAACAAATATAGTATTTATTAATTTTATTATTTAAGATTAAATAAAACAAGTTTAACATAATTTTATTGTTAAAACCGGAAATGAATATAAAATGAAATTAGTTTTATATAACTTTTAATTTAACAACTAATTTAACAATTAACTGTAAAAGGAAGTATTATTGTAATTTTTTTCTAATGGATAATATATTTAATACCTATTTGATTACATACACTATTAACGAATTAAACATTTTTATCTAAAAATAAATATTTGTTAAACTGGATTATTTTAAATTTTCATTATTGATGGGTTTTGTTGCATCGTGATATCATAGAAATTACGTAATCAAATTGTAATAAATTTTAAAGGGAATTTTTCAAAATCCGTTTCTATTACCTACATAAAATTATACCTAGTTGGAAATAGATAAGTTATGAAAAATTATTCATATAAATTTTAACTATATATGTTATTTAAAGAAGACAATATTAAAATAACTATATATTAAATATAAAAAGAAAATATTGTAACATTAGATGTCTCAGCATTGAATACAAATTAGGCGAGTATTATTTCAGGCCCTATCATTAAAGGCTAAGTAGATATACGAGTAGTCCGAAATTCACCAATATTGGATGATAAGCATTATCAGAAGGAAGTAAACATGGTGATTTAGAAAACTAGGCACGTTCCTGATTGGTCATTTCAGTATATCTCTGCCATACGCTATACGAATGTCGAATACCTAAATTGATTTGATTTTTAATAGGAAAAATATGTTATTGTTGTCAAATATTGTATAAAAGATCTCTGTTTATTCGAAACAAAAATATTAGCGCCTATTGGATTTTTATAGCAAAAATGTTGTAAATGTGCGAGTAATATTTGAAAACCTATGTCGTAAGTGGCTATCAAAGAATCAAATTGCTTTGACATATTTGACATCTTCTGGAATTAATATTTAAAGTTGATGAAACAAATAACGTACGTTATACTCTTTTATAGATATACCAGTGTCAAATACATAAATTATTATGTATAGGCAGTTTTATAATTCATGCGTTTATATACCTATTACATACATAGCACATAAATAAAATTATCATCTAGTCGATTTAAAATTAGTAATGCGGTTATCGTTACCATGTTAACGATCTCGTGACATTGCGTACTCCCGCTACCGCCCATCATTAGCCGCAGATCCCATTGTGCGTCCACCATTAACCTGGCTTAAACGATTTAATTTTAGATTTTCCCTCCATATATTGCTAACTATCGATGGCACCTAATCACGGCCTACGGACAAGATAATCCACCGATTTATTGCCCATAACATCGGATACTGTCGTCAACTGAATTGATATTGTGGCCATACAGATTTATAAACAGTTC
Organism: Fabriciana adippe; assembly: GCA_905404265.1. Taxonomy (NCBI): domain Eukaryota; kingdom Metazoa; phylum Arthropoda; class Insecta; order Lepidoptera; family Nymphalidae; genus Fabriciana; species Fabriciana adippe. The sequence continues at coordinate 5,818,263 of FR989993.1, forward strand.
GATGCTAATGAAATTATATTGGTTACTCATAAATAACGACGACAATGTAAGAGGCAGCGTGACCACAATGATGGCTATTTACAATGTATTTGGGTTAAATAGCGCTATGGTCATAACAGAGACCACCCTTAATGTTGTGTATCGCAGTTTACAACTGGGGTCCGAAGTAAGGTGCTCCGTCATACAGAATATACGGAAATTTATTGGGGCAATGCGTTTATTTGGATACTTTATGGATGGCTAATATTTTTTCATTAAATTATTCAGAACCTACGCGTTTGGTTATAATATTTTCATATATGAAACTAGTGACCCGTACTCGTTTCGGTCAGACGCGTCTCTAGGTAAGTTTTTGCAAGTTATCTATTAATATCTCATGGGAACTACTTAATGTATCAGAAGATATACTAGGTTGTGTGTGTAATATAATTATTTTAAACTGAAAAAGTCCACTTATTTCAAATTCAGCAATTATTGCAATTATCCAGCCCTTGCAGGTAGAATTTTCTTTTGGAAATTTTTGGGGCCCCTTGTAAACTATTTATTAAAAAAATATAATAATATAAAAAAATATGGAATTAAACATACGCACAAAAACAAATGCAACCGGATTGAGTACATCCTCCTTTCAGAGTCGGTCTCAATCCACATGCACTCTCTATGCCATAAACTGTCACTATGCAAAGACGTCAATTCGTTGCTCCGATGTTGGGTGAAAGATGGAGAAAATCTATCTAAACATAGGTATAATAAAATTGTAACTAAGCCGAATCTGTACATTAAATATTTTTTGGAAAATTTGATTGAAATAGACATTATTATCGATACAGAGGGCTGAATCTATAGTTTTTAGAATTTTTGTCTGTCTGTCTGTCTCTCTGTTACCGCATCACGGAAAAACAATTGGAGAGATTTTGATATTTCATCAAGATCCGCCCGGTAGTTTTTCCGTGAGGCGGTCACAGATAGACAGACAGACGGACAGACAGACGAAAATTCTAAAAATTATAGATTCGGCCTCTGTATCGATAACAATAATGACTATTTCAATAAGATTTTACAAAAAATATTCAATGTACAGATTCGACTCAGTTAGAATTTTATTATATGTGTAGATGAATTCCAATGTGACAGATAAAGAAGAACCAAAATAAATCCGCAAAAAAATTCGATAATATAGTTTAATTTAAAATATAAAAATGTTGTTAAATAATATTAGACTCGTTATAATAAGATTAATAAAAGTTGCTGTAAGACTCAGACATAATAAAATCTCTATACTTCTAATTTGTTCAACAGAAATTTATGTTACGGTGGTTTCTTATTTAATATTATTCGATTCATTTCTATAATTAGAGCATCATTTAATAAAATATTTAGGCTTCTCATGGGATCCTTCGGGTCATGACGTATGTAAAATTCTTACGGACAAAGGTGCGGTAGTGAGCGTAGGTAGCAGAACCGACCCTACCGTCAATATCATCGACAGCGGGACACCATTGTCACTGAACTTATTGTACCCTGACGCAGCGATGCACTGACCAAAAATCATTAATTTTGTATCACAAAGCAAGAACCCACAAATCGAGGCACTGAAAAAAATTAGGGCCATTCAGACTCGGTCACTGACACAGATGGGAAATGCGGCCCACGGCTATTTTGATTTGAGTTTTAATTATACGATTTAGATGATTCCCGCCGACGGAGGTTTCATTGCAATCTAAAATATTTAATTCCAATAACCTAACGGTTTGAATAAAGGCGCGACGAAAATGCTTATTAAAATCTATAACTTATACTCTTCGTTTTACTATTAATATTTACATATATTCTGGTATTGTGGTTGATGCAGAAGTGTTTAAAATTTCTAAATTATATAATAACTAGCTTTTGCCCGCAGCTGTAGCCTGTAGTTTTTTTTATTAATAAATGTTCGTGCCTTTTTTTCCTTAGACTATAAAATGCCGAAAGGATTTTTTTTCTTTCACTGGAATCTCACTGGTAGCTACAAAGATTAGCGCGTCAAATCAACAAATGAAGAACAATCTCTTAACATTTATAATATTATCTAGTTATAAGAAAGATTTTCGTAAAAGTCAACGTACCATGGTTATAACTTATCTATACATATTATAAAATTCTAACTAAGCCGAATCTGTACATCAAATATTTTTGGGAAAATCTTATTGAAATAGACATTATTATCGATGCAGAGGCCGAATCTATAGTTTTTAAAATTTTTGTCTGTCTGTCTGTCTGTCTGTCTGTCTGTCTGTCTGTCTGTCTGTCTGTCTGTTACCGCATCACAGAAAAACCACTGGAGGGATTTTGATGAAATTTGGTATGACGATAGCTGGTGATCCGGGTCAACATATAGGATACTTTTTACCGCTGGAAAATATCTAATTTCTGAGAAAAAATACAAAAACTGGTTGGAACAAACCACGATGATACTATCTGTAAACAGTTTAGCAAGGTAACTTACTAAATATGGTAAAAACTATTAAAAGTAGCTTATCTTGAAAATCAAATTATCAATAGCGCTATTTTATCCATTAAAATAGTTATTTTAATTAATATATACTTATGTGTTATTTAGGTACCTATTCGACAATAGATGTCGCCATGTGTTTTTAAAATACGTAGTTTTAATTCCAAAAATGTGAATGTACAGATATGACCTTTCTACAATTTTATTAGAATTGCTACTAAATTACCCATAGCCCCGCCCGTGTTCAAATTTTCAATAAAGCAAACTTTTTGGCATTATAAATTAGTAACTACACATATAATCAAATTGTAACGGAGCCGAATCCGTAAATTCAATATTTTTCGAAAAATCTTATTGAAATATTCATTATTAGCGATATAGAGGCCGAATCTATAGTTTTTAGAATGTTTGTCTGTTTGTCTGTATGTGACCACATCACGTCGCATCGCATCACAGAAAAACTACTGGAGGGATTTTGATGAAATTTGGTATGGTGATAGCAGGCAGTATAGGATAGTCTTTTATTTCTGAGAAAAAAAAACAAAAACTGGTTAAAATAAAAGCACGATGGTACTATTAACATTTTAGCAAGGTAACTTATATATGTTAAAACTATTAAAAAAAGCTTATCTTAAAAGAAATATCAATAGCGCTATTTTATTCATTGAAATAGTTGTTTAAATGAAAATTTATTTATGTGTTATTTATATATTTGACAATAGATGTCGCTATGTGTTTTTAAAATACGTAGTTTTAATCAAAAAAAATGTACAAATATGACCTTTCGATGACTACATTAGAATTACTACTAAATTACCCGCGGCCCCGCCCGTTTTCAAATTTTCATTAAATTAAAAAAAAAACAAGCTTTATAAATTAGTAACATATTGGTAATATTTTGTTGGCCGAAACAATTTTCAAAGAAAAATATTTGTAAATTTTTATTTTTTAGTAAATAATGTTAATATTTTTTAATCTTTTAATGTAAAAATTGGGCAACTCCAACTCGCGCATTATAGGTTTCGTATAGCAAAATACTGTGTTGTTTTCCTTACTTACGTGTTTTATTAGGTTAGCACTACAATAAATACAAATAATATTTACGTTTCCGCAATATCGACTCATTTTATCAACTGTAACAATAAGTTCGATTCATAATTTTTTATAACATTTTATTGAAAACAAGATTATGGCTGTTAAACTGACAAAGCGGGTAACTAAAAATATCCCATATCTCCAAAACTATGAAAATGTATTTTAGGAACTGTTATATCTCCACTTTTTTAGTTTTTTTTTTGAACACCATTTCTTTGAAGAAGATCTTAAAGGACACAATAAAATGCTTACGACTTTAATCACATTAGCCGAGCCATATGAAATAATAAAAAGTATTTGCTTAGAATTATTTACTTATTACACTTTCTTTTAAAAGCGTTTTGGAAAATATTACTAACCAGCGCTAACCAATCCCTTTTTCGCGACAAATTAACATTAAGAAAAGTTACCTTTAAGTAATTTATATACTCAGCTAAATATTAAATTAATCAATAGCCGTCTATTAGAAAAAATATTAAAATTAATTCCGTAGTTTGAGAGCTTATCGCCCAAAACTAAACAAACAAATAAACAAAACAGAAGTATAGACGTACATAAATGTTATTGCTAAAACAAAAAGTGCAATATTACTAAATCAACTATGAGATTAACGGAGGAACCTTTGTGGCATTGTCAATCACTGCCATTATTTACCAATCATACCTACAGTGCGCAATGAAAGTGGTGTATGTAAAAGTATACTAATGTGTAAAACCTAGAATTTAATTTTTGATCATCTAAACGCGGGCGGAGCCGCGGGCAATGCTAGTAACTTATACGCATCCTTTACCCCTATAACGTTTAGTCCTTACAAAGACAAAGCTTAACCCGAATCATATGATTAAACAGTAAATTGTAACCACTCTTTTTATAAAAAAATATATTTAAATTCAGTAATTGATTTTTCTTACGCTTAAATAGCTTTGTAACCAACCTTAATTTATATCTGATATTTTTTATCAGTCTTCGGGGTTACCGAACATGTATGGTCCCACTTCTGACGTAGATTGCTAGCACGCGATTCTTTCACATGTTCCGAATCGAACGCAATGCAGTATTTTAACTGACATATCGTATTTTTAAAGTTACAAATGTAAGTCTTGCAGTTTCAAAGTTATACTTTTAAAATGTATTTTCGTTAAATGGTCAAAGGATTATGTCTACTTGTTTATATATGCGCATGAAAGGTAGATAAATAGTGAGTAAGCTCTTTTTAGTATTTTTAGTTTTTAGTTTTTTTTACATAGAAGATCTTAATGCAATAAACTTTAATTGAAGTGGTTTTAATAAGACTAGTGCTCGCCCAGTGATAGAAATTCGACAATAATTATTATTGAAAATTTAAGGAAAACATATACATATGTATGAATAGAATTTACGTAGGTATGTATATAAAAAAAACTATGTATTTCAAAAAAAAAAATGATAACACTAAAAGCTCGTCAAAAGCTCCTAAATAAAACAGTACTGAAGTGTTTTATTAATTAAATAAAAATATTTTTTGGAATTAATAGTAGTTTTATTTTAATTTTTTTATTGTTTTCTATTAAATAAGAAAGTATTATGACTAACACGAGCAACTCATAATTCCGCATCAAAATGCAGCTTTACTTATAATGCAACCTATGGTAACTACGTTATGTTGGATTACAGCAATATTACTGTCGGGTACAAAATTACTATTTATGTGAATAAACCTTTGCATTGGTCAGAATCAAATTCACTTTGTGTGTCCATATCTCGGCTGTCAATCTTTCATCACTCATTTGTTCTGCGCGTGCACAACCTTGCTATGTTGTTCTTTCCAAGCAAGCTATTATGCTTATCGATTTATCTATAACATGTTTCTCGTGATGTACCTGTAGTTTTATGTTTAGACAAATATCGACACCGTTGTAACATATTCGTGTAATGCATAAATGTACATGATATGGAATAAATTTATTGTAATTTAATCTTTCTTCTAGAATTCTAACTTTGAAGCTGCGGAAATAGGCAAAATTTTTATTTTGTACCAAATTAACTTTTCCTATGAATAAGTAGGTATATCGTAACTTAGAGTAATAAAAGTTACAATTTAATTTTGTAAATTTAACGCTCATAAGTTCATAAGAGATTTTTTAAATTTTTTTGTTCATAGGAATTAATAATGATAATGTTTTCAATTCCATTACCTATCTTTATTCATTAATTTAAAATACATAGTCTTTTTCTATTCTTTTGACTCTGTATATTTACCATCGTCATATAAAAGCACAGATCATATAATACTATACTAGAAAAAAATAATGTTCTGAGTTTGGTAAATGAAATGAATCTTTGAATGAAACTTTTTTTAAAATTTATAATTGAAAAACTTAAATATATAAAGGTATTAAATTAATAATTAACAAAATTTAAAGCTATCTTTTAATATAAGGTATACTTAATATTCGTTTTGATGATGTAGACTATGAAAATTTTATTCGTTTAACTGTTATATTTCACAACACCTAGACCCCTTTCTGTGACTCTACAATTCATTGTCCACACAATTCAATGCTTATTGTTTTCGATTCTTTGATGAATTTCTTAAAATTTTAGAACCAAGACTTGTATTTGAAGTTTCAATATTTATGATCTTGTTTACAGTAGTTGTTTTTGTGTGATACATAATGCAGTGGGTGACCTAAATGAAGTAATAGAGAAACAAGTTTTGTGGTAAGGGCTTCTTTGTTCCCATTCTTAATGTCCTGAGCGACACGTGTACGGTGGCGGTCACTCGAAAAGTTATAAAATGAATAACACCTCTTTTGTTGGCGCCTTAAATTTAAAGTAAGCTTTAGACTAAACTCTACATTAAAATGGCTTGTTGTTCTATAAATCACTAAGTCTTTTGTGATTAATGTCAACGTTAAAGCGTAAAGATTCATATTTAGTGCAGCGAGTCCTAAACGTCCGTGACAAAACCGACCGGATTAACCAGATCTATAAAATGTGGTAGAAAATAAAAACTTTGTGCTTACTGTTTACACATTTCTTCTATACCTAATTATTTATTAAAATCCCCACATAAATTTTGATTCATTCGGCTTCATAGGAAACGATTTAGGGTTCCACAATTTTTCGATGAAATCCTTTGGTGTACTTTTGCTTTTAAAAAAATATATACATATATGAAGTATAAATTTAATTAGTACAAATTTCATGTTCTTTTTTTAATTTAATGTTGTAAGTAAGATGTATAGTTTTTAGTGAAATGCTTTCTCTTATTTTGCGATATAAATAAAGAATACCTAAGTTTTACTTCGATTAGATTACTTAAATTTTGTTAATGAAATTATTCTATAAAATATTTCCAATATTTTAATAAAAGTAATTCAGAGAACCTTTTCCAAATATATAGTACGTTAAGTTTATGTGACAAAAATATTTAAATAAACCATTCAACTATTAATAACATGTGGCGTAACAAATACGATTAAGCCGCCGTTGTCGAAGATCGAACACAGATGTTTGAGGTAAAATTAAAAATTGCGGTGAAAAAAAAGACGGTTTTTGTATTGGCTAAATTCTCTTTATGCCAAAAACCTGAATCCACGGCCCCTCCAACAAATAATGCTAATCATAATGGCATTACATTAATTCGAATTTCGTCAAGTATCTGGGGATCGGGCATGGATTCTCATCATTATTTTTTTGCGACTCACTTCTAACGAATTCCTTATTACAAGACACCAATCTTATCAGAACTTCAATTTAAACTCGTAATTATGTTATTGATTTAATTACTCTGTCATGTATTCCTTTACTTTGATTAGTGTCTTAATAATTAACTTTTTGTTTAGTGCCATAATGATGTTTGAATAAAAAATAAATTAATAAGCCTGACCCTAATGTATTTATTTGTTTGAAGAAATGTGATTTATCTAGAACAAATTGATACGTACTAGTAACTTTTAAATATATACTAATATTTTATAGGAGTTATAAAGGATAAGCACATTTCACCACAAACTATCTCTATCTTTGCAATAAGTCACATCAAAATATTTATTGCGTTTCAATTCCTACACGAAAAATTAACAGATCAAGAACGACATATTCTTATAATATTAAGAGGAATTCTGAGGGAGTTATGAGTAAAAATTTTTTGATATTACATACATAAATTTATTGAAAATTTATTTGTTTCACTTTAATGATTTGACTTTTCTACGAAAAGTTATATCATCATATCCTAATTTTAAAATAAAAAATATTATACTCTTCCTTTCTGATTCAAAACCATGTCGCATGTTGATATCATTAATAATATAAATCCTTTTAGTTTGCCACAAATCCACCAACAAACGGTGCGCATTTGGTCACAATATCTGAAAAATCCAACAATATGAACTTAATGCTAACTTTACAAACTACACCACACTGCATAGCCATTAGCACAACTGATACAAAATATTTTGACGTTTACTGCCAAAAATGTATGGGTCTTTGGGGACTTCGCCCATTAGACCCACAGACAGTAACGGAGTTAGTGGCGTGCTAGGAAGATCGATTCGATTTGAACGTTTTTTTCGCAATACACAAAAGACCCTATTTATTAATAGATAATGGAATAGCAAAGTAACAGTTGGCAAGAATCGATACAACGTGTAATGTGGTTAGATATGGTGATCAAGTCACATGTTGAATTCATCAGATATAAGCATTGTTGCGTCGTCGCCCTATAAATTAAAAGCTTCCGTCTAATTAAAATTTATGTTTAAAATATGTTTTACATCAACCATTTTATTTATTTATTTCTAAGTATGAGAGTAATTTATTTACTATATAATATTATATACTATAGTTTAATATACATATGCACTTTTATTTAAGTAGTATTAAGTAGTAGTAGTGTTGTTTATTAATACTCGTACATTATTTTATAAAGATTTTTTTCTTAATAAATAAAAACACTTGTTTACACTAAAATAATTTGTATTGTAACTGTGCATATTATTAAGTATAATATTTTGAAATATACCACATGACTTTCGACCATATTCTAAAATATAAATCAAGTCATAAGTTTTTGATTAACGATTGTGGATAGACATTAACAAGGGTATTATACTTCGTTTGATTCATAGTTCACATCAAACGATTATTTTGACGGACCCGGAAAAAAATTATTTTCTGAGAACAGTACAGGATATACGCGCTATAAAAAGTAGATTAAGCGCTTTCAGTGGTTCCTTGTAGTTCTCTTACCAGAATACGAAGATCTTTAAAAGACAATGTAAATATTAGTCGAAATGAGATGATTTTAAGTAGTACTGAACTAATATTTTTAAATACCACCAGTAGGTATTTTATTAATAAAAATAATAAACATAGTTAATTATTCATATTAATAATGTTAATATTTTATATTAATAAAGAATATTTTATATTAAGTATTTTTAATATTTTTTATATTAAAACGTTAGAAGAAGCTATGTCGATAAATAAATCGATAGTAATTAAGTTAAAGTATTATACTTTTGTGTGTTGTATACCTACGTTAATACGTTGCATTTTACATCTCACCTTTTTATGGAAAAATAGTAAAGTTGATGCAAACATCAAACTTACTATTTTTTCATAGAAGTATACGATCATAAAATATGTATTTTAATATTCTTCTATATACATATGTCTCAAATATAGTAGGTGAGCGTATTGGAGAAAGAAGTCTTTAATAAGAATTCCGACACATAACTTTTTTTAAGAGAAATTCACTTATACAGCAAATCATAGTGACTTTGTACACTTGATAAATTTCCTGACAATTGCTATTCTGCAATGGGGCGGTTCAAGCAAAGTTGGTGTACAAACGTAGTACGAGTGACTCCGTAATGCTGTGATTTACAGCTTCCTGAACGAGAGGGCGTCTACGCCACCTGACAGCTACTAACGACGCTGTTTAGTGTCCTTTATATATTTTATTTTCTAGTGATGGATCATGATTTATGTTGAATTGAAAACATAATTTTTGATATAAAGTACTACTTTTTAAGATATTTATTGCTATACTAGTTTTCACCGCAGTCCGACTCACGTGGTACCCGATATTACACTAAGACATAGTAGGATTATGCAGAACGGGAAGCTTTAGCCGGATTAAATAAGATATGTAATATATTTTTATAATGCTTTGAGTACATTAAAAATTTGCTAATTTGTCGTTAGGAATTAAAAACATTTAAGTGGTCTTAAAAATGTATTCTAAACAATGTACCAACAGCTATGGCAGTTATTGTATATTGGTCCTATGATGATTTGACCCACCCATATGTATTTTAACAAAAAAAATTAATACACTTATACTTAAAATACATATGGGTGTATTTTTAAATATAAGTGTATTAAAATTTTAAAATAAAATATAAGAAAATGCAAAACAGTTGTATTACTTTTAACTGTTATTAATTAAAAATTAACTGACTTTATAAAACAATAAAACCACAATTGAAAATTAATTGTGGTTGTTTACTGTTTATAGAGTCGTGTTATACTTGTATTATCTTGTATTAGAAATTTAAACATAATAAATTGAAGTATTTTTGAATAACATAATATTGTTCTAACATTATATCACATTGACTAATTTAAGTACGATATTTCTTCCTATATTATAGAAAATTTTCTATACTTAAAATGAAACGAAATTATAAGAATGTAATTTACATGAATTTATATTTAAGAGCGCTTAGTCTAAAAAAATGCCTGCGCATGAATAAATAAAATATGTTTTATTCATGTTCCGGAAAATTTTTTTTAACTTTATTCAGTGTGTAAAATGAAGGGCCCTCCCTTTGATTAGTTACCTCTTTGTTTAGCAAACCTCTGAGTGCCAATAAAAATCTTTCAAGTTCCCGACAGCATTTGCACTCAAGTGCAACCATTGTATGCGCACAATTGTGCTATTTTTCTGATATCTGATTGACATTTTTTCCAATAATATTTGAAATACCATTGTGGTTATAAAAATCTGTGAGGGGTTAACCGAAAATTGAAATGCATCAATAGAGGTTAACAGTTCAAAGCTTTAATTATAAATGCTTTAGTTGAGGGTGGAATAAAGAGTGCGTCGTCATAAGTTTTTAAAACATTTCTTTTATAAGACACACGCACCTTATAAAGTTATAAAATAATTGATATATTTTGCTCTATAATAGTTACACATATTATCGTTAATGTAAAGGAAAATACGTGAAGGATTTAACTTAAAAGTTTATCGAATACGTTAAAAGTATTTTAAACTTAAGCTACGTAATCGCGGTGAGAATTGTGGGAGAACGTAAACCTTAAAGCAATGATTTCACTGGCATTTGACTAATTATAGATAAGACGTTATCACAAATACCATTGAATGTGTCATTTTTACAGGTAACTAGAAATATAGAACAAAAGACAAGCAGGAAGCTATTAATTCTTACACATTTATTTTATCAGTGTGAATAGGTTATTGATAAAAATAAGCAATAAGTACGAAAATACCAATTATTAATTGTAAAAAAGAGATTTAAAGCATTATTAGATAAATTATACTTTTAAATAAATACTATTTTGATGTCTTATTACATAACTAGCATTTCCCGCGGCTCCGCCCGCGTTCAGATGATCAAAAACCAAATTCTTAGGTTTTACACATTAGTATATTCTTACATTATACATTACTTTCATTGCGCACAGCATGATTGGTAAATAATGGCAGTGATTGTCAATGCCACAAAGGTTCCTCCGTTAAATTGATTTTTTGTTTTAGCAATAACATTTATGTATGTCTATACCTCTGTTTTGTTTGTTTTTTTTAGTTTTGGGCGATAAACTCTCAAACTACGGAATTAATTTTAATCATTTTTTACTAATAGACAGCTATAGATTAACTTAATATATAGCTGATTATTTAAATTACATAATGATAACTTTTCTTAATTAGCGCTAGTTAGTAATATTTTCGAAAACGATTTTCAAAAGAAAGTGTAATAAGTAAATAATTCTAAGCGAATACATTTCTTTATTTCATATGGCGAGGCTAATATGATTAAAGTCGTAAGCATTTTATTGTGTCCTTTAAGCCTTTACCTTCCAAGAAAAGGTGTCAAGAAAAAGTGAAAAAGTTGAGGTATAACAGTTCCTAAAATACTTTTTCATAGTTTTTGAGATATGAAATATTTTTAGTTACCCGCTTTGGCAGTTTAACAGCCATAAACTTGTTTTCCATAAAATGTTATAAAATAGTATAAATTGAACTTATTTTTACGGTGCAAAAAATAAGTAGGTATTGTGGAAACGTAAATATTATTCGTATTTATTTTAGTGTTAACCATACAAAACACGTAAGTAAGAAAAACAACATAGCATTTTGCTATACGAAACCTAAAATGCGCGAGTTGGATTTACATTTGCCCAATTTTTACATTAAAAGATTAAAAAACATTAACATTATTTACTAAACAATAAAAATTTACAAATATTCTCATTTGAAAATTGTTTGGGCCAACAAAATATTACTAATATGTTACTAATTTATAAAGGCAAAAAATTTGTTTTATTAAAAATTTAAGCACGGGCAGGGCCGCGGGTAATTTAGTAGTAATTATAGTAAAGTCATAGAAAGGTTATATCTGTACATTTTTTTTTTTGGATAAAACTACGTATTTTAAAAACACATGGTGACATCTATTGTCAAATAGATAAATAACACATAAATAAATTTTCATTAAAATAACTATTTTAATGAATAAAATAGCGCTGTTAATATTTCTTTAAGATAAGTTTTTTTTAAGTTTTAACATAATATATAAGTAAGTTACCTTGCTAAAGTATTAATAGCATCATCGTGCTTTTACTTTAACCAGTTTTTGTATTTTTTCTCAGAAATGAGATATTTTCCTGCGGTAAAAAGAATCCTATGTGTTGACCCGGATAACCTGCTATTACCATACCAAATTTCATAAAAATCCCTCTAGTGGTTTTTCTGTGATGCGGTCACATTCAGACAGACAGAAAAAATTCTAAAAACTATAGATTCGGGCTCTATATCGCTAATAATGAATATTTCAATAAGATTTTCCGAAAAAATATTAAATTTAGGGGTTCGGCTTAGTTACAATTTTATTGTATGTATATAGTTACTAATTTATGAAGCGAAAAAGTTTGCTTTACTGATAATTTAAACACGGGCGGAGCCGCGGGTGATTTAGTAGTAATTCTAATAAAATCGAAAAAAGGTCATATCTGTACATTAATTTTTTTGGGATTAAAACTATGTATTTTAAAAACACATGGCGACATCTATTGTCGAATATCTAAATAACACATAAATAAATATTAATTAAAATATATATTGTATTAAAATACAAAGGATAAAATAGCGCTTTTGATAATTTGATTTTCAAGATAAGCTATTTTTATAGTATTTACCATATTTTGTAAGTTACCTTGCTAAACTGTTTACAAATAGTAGGTATCGTCGTGGTTTTGTTCCTACCAGTTTTTGTATTTTTTTTCAGAAATGAGTTATTTTCTCGCGGTAAAAAGTATCCTATATGTTGACCCGGATAACCAGCTATCATCATACCAAATTTCATCAAAATCCCTGCAGTGGTTTTTCTGTGATGCGGTAACAGACAGACAGACAGACAGACAGACAGACAGACAGACAGACAAAAATTCTAAAAACTATAGATTCGGCCTCTGCATCGATAATAATGTCTATTTTAATAAGATTTTCCAAAAAATATTTAATGTACAGATTCGGCTTAGTTAGAATTTTATAATATGTATAGATATTTCTGTATCAAGTATTTATCTTTTTTATTTTTAATAATACTATACAAAGCATCTCTAAACCTTTCAAACTCTAGGCCTAGCGAAAAAAACTAATTAAATAACATACCAAAGGTATAATTAGTATCGGGTATGCTATTGAAAGTTTACGATTAAGTAAAACAAACAAAGTAAGAAGTATGTTTATAAAAGCTCGCGAAGCGCGCTCCTGTTCATGCTAATCTTGCGGCGAGCAACTTGTTGCCGCTGTGAACTTTTGAAGGGAAAGAGGCAGCGATATCGGATTTCCTCGTCATGGGAGGAGCGAGAGCGGGGAGCGGCGCCGGCCGGCCGTCGCTCAACGCGCCTCACGCACGCCGTCACTCAGTCGCTTCTCACACTTCGTCGCGAGCGGACTGTAGCGCCCTGTAGAGCGCGCATTGCCCGTTATGTGTCGTACATCGAAACAAGTTTGACAGGAAATTCGTAAAGTTTTCCGACTGCATCCGGACTAGCAATGTGCGTGTATATAACGAACATATTAGTGACGTATTGAATAGTGACAGTTTAAGTTAGTTTTTCGAAATGTTTTCTATTGGATTATTGACTCTGTACGCTTGGAGTTGGATGTACCTAAGTGCCAGTGGGGCGTCGTTGACGAGTCGAGTGGCGGAGGCGCCGCAGGAGTGCGAGTGGCAGCGAGTGTCGGGTGGCGCAGGTGAACCCACGCGAGTGCAGCTCGCGTGCGCACTGCGGACCGCCGCAGGCGCAACCGATCTCCTCGCCGGTCTTAGCATCTCGCAGGCGCAGTTAATCACTTCGTTGGATCTTCACTGTACAGATGTACTTTTCTTTGAGAGTTCTCTCGATGTTGGCAGGAGAAAAGAAGAAGGCATGGAACTTCTGTCACGATTTCATAACTTAAGGGAAATGAGAATAGAATCTTGTAAGATACGATATGTGCCGTCGGCTGTGTTATCACCACTTAGTGGATTGCGGAGTTTAACTATTCGTACTCACAACACGGATTGGTCTGCAATGTCAATGGAATTTCATCGTGATTCTTTCCGTGGGCTTACTGATTTGAGGAATTTGGACTTAGGAGATAATAATATATGGATATTACCGTCAGAAATATTTTGCCCGCTTTATAATTTAAAAGAACTTAATATTACGCAAAACAGACTACAAGATATATCAAACTTGGGATTCTCAGACTGGGGTAATGGCCCTACTGCGCCCGGGAAATCTTGTAATACTGTGTTGGAGACATTAGATATGTCATATAATGAAATAAGTGCATTACCCGATAATGGGCTATCAAGTTTACGCGCGCTTCAAAAATTATTTTTACAAAACAATAGAATATCATCTGTAGCTGACCGTGCTTTTGTGGGACTAAGTGATTTACAAATTCTTAATTTATCTACAAATGCTCTAACGGCGTTACCGCCCGAAATGTTTCAATCTTCGCGTGATATTAAGCAGATTTATTTGAACAATAATTCTTTAAGTGTACTTGCACCTGGATTATTAGAAGGACTGGATCAACTGCAAATATTAGACTTATCATCTAATGAGTTGACAAGTGAATGGGTTAACAGAGATACATTTTCTGGCTTAGTTCGTCTTATAGTTTTAAATCTATCGCACAACAGAATAATAAAGATAGATGCTTTACTTTTTCAAGATTTAAATAATCTTCAATTTTTGAGTCTTGAATTTAACAACATTGCAAGAATAGCAGACGGCGCATTTACAAATTTGAAAAACCTTCATTCTCTGTCCTTAGCTCATAACAATATTATAGAAGTGGATAGTAGCCATTTTTCAAACTTATATGTACTAAATCAGCTGTTTCTTGATGGAAATAGAATAACAAAAGTCGATTTACGTTCTTTTGAGAACATTACAAAACTTCATGATTTAGGATTGAGTGGAAATCAACTAACAGACGTACCTGAAGCAATAAAAACATTACGATTTTTAACATCTTTAGATTTGGGTATGAACAAAATTACAAAAGTAACAACAACACAATTCGAAGGTTTGGATGACTTGTATGGCCTTCGCCTTGTTGGAAACAAAATACAAAAAATTTCTAAAGACACATTTTCTGCTTTACCGTCACTCCAAATATTAAATTTGGCTTTAAATAATATAGACCAAATAGACGATGGAGCTTTTGCGTCTAATCAACAACTAAAAGCTATTGGTTTAGATGGAAATAAGTTAGTCGACCTAAAAGGGATATTTACAAATACACAACCACTTGTATGGTTGAATGTATCTAATAATGAGCTACTTTGGTTTGATTACAGTAACA
This sequence comes from Fabriciana adippe, assembly GCA_905404265.1. Classification (NCBI taxonomy): domain Eukaryota; kingdom Metazoa; phylum Arthropoda; class Insecta; order Lepidoptera; family Nymphalidae; genus Fabriciana; species Fabriciana adippe. Next base: position 5,833,955 of record FR989993.1, read on the forward strand.
TACCAACTAACCTTGAATGGTTAGATATGCATGACAACAAAATTGAGAAACTGGAAGATACATACGGTGTAAAAGAAACCTGTAATGTCAAAATGCTTGATGTAAGCAATAATAAACTAAAAAATATTGATGAATTCTCTTTCCCTAGCAGTATTGAGACTATAGTATTAAATAATAATCAAATTGATAAAGTCAATCCTGGCACATTCCTTCAAAAGTATAATTTGAATAAAGTAATTCTTTATTCTAATAAAATAAAGACATTGGATGTGGGCGCATTTGCAATATCATCTATGCCACAAGACAAAGACTTACCAGAGTTTTATATAAGTGAAAATCCATTTGAATGTGATTGTACAATGGAATGGTTGCAAAGAATTAACCAATTAAGTAACCAAAGACAGCGACCCAGGGTAATGGATTTAGAAAGCGTAAGGTGTTCTTTGACACATTCACGAAGCAATACTGAAATGCTTCTATTAGAGGTTAAATCTGCCGAATTCTTATGCGAATATGAATCTCATTGCTTTACTCTCTGCCATTGTTGTGATTTTGATGCCTGCGACTGCAAGATGACATGCCCAGATAAGTGTTCGTGCTATCATGATCTCACCTGGAACTCCAACGTTGTCGATTGTTCCAATGCCGGTTACGATCACGTGCCAGAACGAATACCGATGGACGCGACTGAAATCTATTTAGACGGAAACGATCTAAAAGAATTAGGAAATCACGTATTTCTCGGTAAAAAAAGATTACAAGTTTTATATCTTAACAACAGTGATATCCATACAATACAAAACAGAACGTTTAACGGAATCGAATCTTTGAGAATACTTCATTTAGAAAACAACAACTTGGAATCGTTAAGAAATACTCAGTTCATGACGCTTCCAAATCTCAATGAGCTCTATTTACAAGATAATAAAATAAGAGTAATAGAAAATGATACCTTCAACTACTTATTATCTCTAGAATTTTTAAATCTTGACAATAACGGATATGTTGATTATATGCCATGGAGAGCTATGACGGACAATAATCCACGTACGCGTGTATCTGTTGAGGGAAACAATTGGATATGTGACTGTAAGGATGTAGCGCAATTAAATCAATGGTTGATAAAAAAATTAAAAGACACCGAAAATATGATGTGTTTCTCTGCCAATGGCCAACCAATGAATAAAACTATAGCGGCCGTGACTATGGAATGTAAGACGGACATAACTACAGAGGAAACCGGAACTGAGACTCTGAAAAGGCTTGTGGTAGAAACGAACAACGAATTCGAAAACTATATTCCGTATATCATAGGGGTATTAGTAGTAGTGATAATTGTTGTTTTACTTATGGCTGCATTATATTGCACGTTTCAAGAAGACATTCAATTGTGGATGCATTCAAGGTACCGCAAAAGAGTATTTAGCTCAACACCGAAAGATCTCAATGATAATAAAAACAAACGGTTCGACGCTTTCTTTGTGTACAATGCACGAGACGAAGACTTTGTCACGCGCGCAGTTGGTTCTAAACTTGAAAACTCTGGACATATTTTGTGTTTACAACATAGGGACTTACAATTGATAGAAAGACGCTCTAGTGAAAGTTTAGTTAGCGCAGTTGAGTGTTCAAAAAGACTAGTGATAGTGTTATCGTCACATTTTTTACAGCAAGAATGGTATGCGCCTGAATCGCAAGCGGCCGTGCAAAGTGCTATAAACTCAGTGAATGTTAAACATAGACGCCAAAAAATAATATTTCTTGTAAAGACTGACCTCAGTGCCATAAATGTCGATCCTGACCTAAAATGTTTGCTTAAAACGTGTAATGTGATAGTGTGGGGTGAGAAAAAGTGTTGGGAAAAACTAGAGTTTCGGTTGCCAGACGTAGACGTTACGTCGCCTAATCGGACGTTTCATAACGCGAATAATATGAAAACTAGTAACAGGGAGGGGTTTGGGAGGCATGGGAACATGAGGTATACAGCGCCACCGACTTCCCACGATCCTTGGTACAAGTATGGGATGGCTCCTCCAAACTTAATGATGCCGAGTCCAATGCATTCGACAAGTGCGAGTGCAGAAGTGTCAGCGCGCAGTACGGAGGACGAGACGTGCTCGGTGGCTAGTAGCGAAGGGCGTCCAGACGACCGGTTGCCGCACCACCATAGTTATGTCTCTATAGACAACCACCAGTGTGAAGAGCGGCCCCTTAGGCCCGCTCAACAAATACCTATGTCAAATACACGACCCACTAATGTGAGAAAGACTTATTTTGTGTAAATTTTAGGAAATGTGATTTATTATAATTGTAAATATAAAATTGTATAATATTTCTAACATTGTCTTTTCGAATTTTAATATTGAGTATGAGATCTAATTTGGTGCTGAAAGCTAAGAAATAAATATATTGATGTTATAAGGTCGTCTGCAACCTTTTTTACTCTATGTTATGTTCGATTACACGTACTACAAGTACCTTATCACTGCATAAACAAACTAATAGTATTTGATTGCATTTAAATAATGAATGTACCTGTTTATCATGACAGTCACCATATAAGCTGCTGTTACAAAATAAAACATTCCTTTGTATGTAACATCCAATATTTCTAAGTTTGTAAGGTTCCTGAATGTCTTGTAGAATACGACAATTTGTGATAATTTAGGTACTTATGTTTAACCCTAATCATTGAAATGTGAGGTGTAAAATATAACAAAACCTTGTAAATTTAAGTAAGTATAAATATCAAATTAAATCTGTCGAAGAACTGAACATGTACCCTAGTCAATTGTAAATAGCTACTCTGTAAATTATAAGTATGTAATATGTGATGTAATTATTACTTTTAAGAATAAAACAACGTATTTATTACGCTTCCGAAATGCAAATTATAAATAAATTAATATTTTGTCTAATTTATGATTTTTAGTTAATATCCTTTATAGTTTTAATGACTTTATAGTTTATATCAAAAAACTCGTTGACTGTTATTTCTTTTTGTTTAACATAGCGTCATCGCTATATAGTTATAATTATAAACTAGTATCTCAAATCAGAGTGATTGAATAGGCGAAAGTAAAAAAGAAATCACGTCATAATCAATTTAACGAACAGCTTTATTCGCTCATCCACATTCGAATGTATAAATATTTATTTTATCTAAATTGATCAAGCGGGATAAGATCGCAGCGTGGCCGTTGATATTTAGGCTGACCGCAAACATAACTTCATTCACACTTGAAAGGTTACATAATATTCACTGAGTCACAATATATTACTTTAAAAGATTTTAATTTTAAAGCTTATTATAAACTAAAATTAACATGAATTCTAACTGAAATTATCGTTTATTTATATCAATTAATTCTGAGCTTTGAATGTTAAAGTTAAAGTTTATCAATTAAAGTATGAGCAGGTACTTATTTTTTAAAGCGCTCAAAGCTGCGCTCGCGCCGAGTGCCCGCTGCGAAACTATAAATCATCATTGGACCACGGGGATGAATAAATACCGCTGTAATTGACTTTTGATTGCACTTCAATGTCTCTCCTTATTTAACTAGTTAAAGCAGAGCAATTGATTTTGTAGAACAATGCATCATTGTCATAACTTATCTACATTATTTCATTACATGAATAAATTATCTTATCTTATATAGGTATAGAGTTTAATTTTGATAAATGAGTAATGCTTAATATTTTATGTATAACGGTATCTTTAAGGATTTTTTATTTTTTTTATTTAAATATATTTTATAAAGCGTAAACAAAATTAACTTAACATGCGTTTTTAAATGTGAATGTTGCCTAAAACCAACGGTTAAGCGCCTACTGTTAATAATATTGCTTGAATAATGATTTAATTTTTAGTGAATGAATAAATAAGTATTTTTTTTTGATAAAATTAAATTCATTTATACTTAAAGTCAACAATCTGTTAAGTTATACTAACTTCACAAAAAATTGTGAAAACGAACAAAAGAAGCATGTGTAAAAGCCTTATAGTATATGCAAAACAATGAATGATTAGTGAAATTATTGTCATTTAATTATTTTACAATGAAAATAAAGGCGGTAAAAATCAAAGTAATGAAATTCCTAGTATCATAATATAAAAAAAGTATGTCATATATACATAAAGTATAATTGTTATTTATTTAGCTTAAGATTTAATATAAAATTGATAAGCGAGCTGCGATGAATAGGCTAGCATACCTAATTATCATGACTAAGTAGACAGAAACTATCTCTAACAAGGTCCGAGACGACGGCGAATATCTTAATTATTGGATGTAACGTGATCCTCGGATGTTCACATATCGGATGATCTTCTAACGCCCGAACCCAATAATGAATCTACAATCTCAGATTGAAATCAATCTTAGATCAGACAGTAACAGTCGATCGATCTCCTATCTGAATCCCAATAACCAAACCCTACGAAGGCAATCCATTTTTGACGACGGATAGACTGCAATCTCTTCCCTCTTTGTCGTTCCATTTTACTGAGCTTACACTCATATTTGATAATCAATATAAACTAAATAAAGTTATTAAAACCGTACAAATAATATTAAAACATATATGTCAATGTTTAAAATATAACAAGTAGTCTTTTTAATTATTTTAACAACTAGTTTAAGTTAAAATCTGTTAAAATAATTAACCGTTGGAATCGATCTTTTGTTTAACTTTATGGTGAAACGTAACGCCTACTGACAAAAAGTTTAACGACTTTCAGATGTTTGTTTTGCATTGTTTGAAGTGCATATCAGTGGACCTTCCAAACAGATGTAAAGTGCATTCAAAGATTGTTTTTATAATATTGTAATATTTTTAACATGGATTTTGAAGCGGTAAAGAAATTTGTTATCATAAAATCGTGCATTTCGTGTAAAAAGTAATAACGCGCCAATTCACATTTCGCGGGTTTTATATTTTTACTTTATTAATAGTATTTTACACTTTTTCTTGTTTTAGTCTAAAGGTAAACCTTTACCAAAGGACGAGACAAAAGCATTGCTCGCCTTTATTGAGAACAGCAAGATAATCTATACTATAATTAATAATAAGACTACCAACGCGATGCTACTATCACTATCGCTATCGCTTGAAAATATTTGTAGACCATTTTACTATCCGTAATCCGAGACAATTGGGGGATTGCAAATACAGATTGTTTCACCCGTCAAACTATCCTTAAAAATTTAAAGATACGATATTGGCACACTTGAACTGTCATTTTCATAGAGAGGTCTATTCACAGACACCGATCCGACCTCCCATGGATATCTTGTATCGACAGATGGCTATTACAATCCGCCGATTGGTTATTGGCACACTTTTTGTAACAAATGTATTAAGATCTCTATCTCAGATGGTCAAAAATGGATTGAGATAGGATATTGGGTTCGGGCGTAAATCGTGTCTTTCGTCCCGAAGCGTGTCTTTGACTAAGAGTCATCCATTCACGCCAATACTCTTACAAATCGAACACTCATCACCTTTTTTCCGTGCAATACGATACTCTATCGTTTATAGACGGCGCTTTATCCCAAACCAGTTCCAAATGGAGCCGAGACATCAACTTACGAGGGAAATATCTAAAGTCGAGGTGACAATTGATTATGTGTCCGGTGGAGACAAAAAGAAGAATAGGTCGATTAGTTATGTCGTCCTGAGACGTAGGCCGCAGGAGACAATAGATTGGTTCTACTTTATGATTCTATAAACGTTTATGTCCCTATAAACGGCATTTTAGCTTTCGGTCCAAGATTGTGATGTTATCACTTTTTCAGACAGGTTTATTATAAAATTGCTCTGAGATATAAAAATTGCATTGAAGTGCAATAGTGTTGCTTTTTGAGTCTTGATACAATGATCATTCTTCATAATTTTTTTGTGTCTGAAAACGATGCGGGTTTTGTTTCATTTATGGTTCAATTAGGTAGCTTTGTAGTTTTCTGATATAGCACTTTCACAAACATTGCACTAGCATTTTACAAAGATTTTATAAAGACAACGTAATCTAATAAATACAAATATTTTATATAATATTTTCACTATAATAAGTTAACCTTCACAAGGCGTATAATACTTTAAATATTTCATAGAATCGTTATGAATATAATATTATTCAATATTCAATGAAACATTTAAGCTCTGTAGGGTGACGTGTAGGTGTAGAGGCATCATAATATGTATAATAAAAAACCGTTATGTTATAGACAAATAATGTATTAGTTTGTTAATTATTTGCTTAAACTTGCTTTAAACATACGTATTTACATACATACATAATATATTTAAATGTTTATCTTGACTTGCAATTCTAGTGTAGAGATACATATTATGTACATATATATTATATAGTGCCAGCGAATTTTAAAATAAACTAATATTGTTTGCCTAATAGATATAATTTTGATGAAATCAATATATTAATTTATTATTATGTAGATTAAACTCAATTATTTTTTTAACTTAAATTTAATTTATGACTTGTCTAACTCTAGATTATTTTAAGAAATTCTAATCCAAAAATCACGTAACCTATTTATTTTATTGCAATTTTAGTTCACGTCTGATGAACAAAAACCATAAGATTACTAAGTTTCTGAATGTTTTTTGAAAATAAAAACTCGTAATCGCTCTACTGTGAACTGTGAAATCACACGAATTGACTTCAATGAATTGTCGTTTTTAGTATCGTTTTAGTCAATAATAATTATAAGAATCATATATTAGAGCGTATTGTTCGTTATTATGGCGAAAAATTAGTATTTATTCTACACAAAAGTATTTGCTATCGATTTTAAGATTAAATTCAAGTCTGCTATTAAATTTTATAGTAAGCACTTTAGCTTCACATGGTTGATTTTAACAGAGATTGAATTTACAACTGCGTAGGTAATTGTAATCTCAAAATATCTTGACGACTACGAATTATTGATAAGTCTGCTTCGTATACTTTTGTTTGAATTATATTTGGTTGCGTGTTTATTTTAAATCTTAGATGTTGATTTGCTATATAAAATATATATTGTGTCTATTTTTGACCGACTTTCAAAAGAGGATGTCCTCTTTTACGATGTATATTTCTATGTGTAAGATACATATAAAAATATACATCAAATGTACAGGATAAATTGTGTTAATTGTAAATGATTTTCTTGATTGATTATTATTATACCTCAAGGGTGATACATAAATCTCAAAAAATTAAATTAAGTTTCGTTTCTTTTAAAGAATAGTCAAAGTCAAAGTAGCTTTTTATCTTTAGTTATAATAATTTAATGATAGTACTTATTTACAAAAAAATTATAATTACGACTCTCGTACTTTAGTTTTCGGAATATCATTCAATATTTCATATTTGTTTCGATTAATATATGTATTTTTTTTAATTTATTAATAGTAGGTACTGTTACTGTAGTGGCAAAATTTTTTTACGTATGTGCATACATATATACATATGTATTCATTTATATTTACTTGCCCAATGCTCAAGAACCGCCATGGTAATTATTGAAGCGCAGCTGTTTCCGCCGTTCGGTGGGTGGAGTCAGTTTTTTTAATATACTACGACCATTGGTAGAAGATACGGAGGAATTACTTTAAATTCGCTGGGGACGTGTTGAAGTCGAAGAATGTCACGCATATGTTCTTGGTTGGAATGAGCTCGTTAATTTTTTGTTTGCACTCTAGTATTACAAATATGCAAATGTTTTTATACAAAAAGACACCTAAAGCTAAATATATGCCACGACCCGCCTAAGTCCCGAATATTTTATACACGAAATGTTTAGAAAGGGCGTTCGAAATTTAAACTAGATCTAAACTCGTTTCCGTTTCTGGTTTTAGTCATATAAACTGTTAATTTGCAGTAGTAATAATTGTTGTTAAATAATTAAGTTTGTCTCAACCAGACAAAGGCTTTTCAATACATCACTTTCTCTTATAGGAATCGAACCCATAATCTCCAGTAAAGTGGACAGTGTCATTCAGTTTAAGTTTAAGGCGTGTCTCTTCATGGCTTTTACTTCTATGTATATAATTAAGACTGTTCTATTAAGGAAACACAATGTTTTTTAATTACAATGATCAAATAATTGCTATTTTGTACAGTAAATTTTCATACATTGCGGTTTTCTTTAATAAAAGGCGTAGACGGTTTCATTAGAATATTTACTAATATGTTTTTACTGATTTTATATGCACAATAATGTTTTATTATAAAATCGATTGTGAGAATCGTTTATATTTAGTTCATGTTTGTAATTTTATAAATTACTCGGCATTTTATATAGCTTACAGTTTATTTCGTACTTCGTTTCTTAGGTGGGTACATATATATATATATATATATATATATATATATATATATATATATATATATATATATATATATGCTCCGTTAAAACTACATATTAATTTTCATATATACATATATATAATGCGAATATCAGATATATATATATATACATATATATATATATATATATATATATATATATATCTGATATTCGCATTATATATATGTATGTATATATGAAAATTAATATGTAGTTTTAACGGAGCATTGATAAAAATTTAATTATTTCCTTCAAAGAACCGCAAAGTTACCTGGGTGGTACAGATTAAAGATAACGTATACTTTTAATTATCGTAAAGGGCGTGCATCTAACCCCTAATTTCTATTTTGATATACGTTTAAAGAACATCTGCGAGTTATTATTACTTATTTCAAAAATATCTATACTTATCTTTTTAAAGGGTAGGTCCAAAAGGCACGCAATGATAAGTCTTTACAAGCGCCAAAAGGCGAGCGATAACTTTTTCAAATGCAGTCATAAGCAATTGTAGACAATAAAATATAGCTTTGTAAAAATTGTACATTGAATATTTATTAAATAAATATTGTTTTGAATTATTTTATTAATGGAGACATATTAAGATTTATTATAACTTTTGTCTGTTTGTCTTTTTGTTTTAACAGTCGCATCACGTCACTCGAGAATTGCTACCGAGAATCAAATCTATCTGGCAACCGGTGGAAGAGTACCTGACTTTGATTGCCGTACGATATGACCGCCAGTAAAAGATATATTTATCACATTTAAAAATATTTCTGAACTGATATTGAAAAGTCTTGTATACTAAAATGACTTTTGTCTGCGACGACCTAAAGTGCTAAAAACATTTGTTTCATGATAAGTTCGAGTGGAAGTTTAAATTCCATCGCCATAAGTCATGATGAGAGGTTTTTGCTATGGAGTTGTTGACATACATGTTTACAAGGTTGTGTAGATTTGACATTTTGCGTATAATCTTTAATATTATAGACAGAAATTATTAACTTAATAGGTATGCTTACTAATATTTGTTTATAGCATTTTGTATGATTTTAACTTGATTTATAACCCGGTTACTAAATTATATGGACTTCTAGTAACGCACCCTAGCTTCGCTTGAGTTTTTCCCTAGGGACATTTTAATGGTTGTATAATATGGAATAGATAGTTGATCCCTTGCTCTGTGAAAAACAAAAACAAATCTATCCCACGGTAACCCTAGATTTTTCCAGCATAAAAAGTTATGTGCTGTATCAGACTATATCTAATCTATCTATGTGCCAAATTTTCTCCAGATCCGTTAAGTCGTTCTGGCGTGATTGAGTAACAAATATCCATCCATCCAAACTTTGGTATTTATATTATTAATTGGATGGGATTACATAATACTTTCTTCGATTTACGCGAATATTTGATATCTATATAAATAAAAATCAATTGACAGATGTATCTAAGCGAATTACTGCAGAACGGCTGCTGCTATTTGGCTAATTCTTTTTTTGTTGTGCTTGTAATTATCTGGACAAGGTTTGTATGAAAGAAATGTTTGGAAAATTGTACGGAAAACTGAATAATTTGGGCTAAAAAATCTCCATATAAAAAAGTGAGTTGACTTGATTTTTCACAGAGTTTTTCTATTTCTTACTAGCCGTTAAAACATACCTAAAACAAAAAAAAAAACAAAAACATTTTAAATAAACGTTGTTATAGGCTGTCTGTAAGAACTGTATACCTTTGAGACGTCTAAAACCTTAGTGTCTCCCGTGACCATGATTGCTGTAAAGCATTCGAAACGTGGGAAGCCAAAAATCAAAATAAATCTGCGAAAAAATCTGAAAAGGTAGTTATATATAAAATGGGTGGTATTAAAACATAAATATACTGACAGAAACGGTAATACTTAAAAGAATTGCTTCTTTAGAAGACTGTATATAGTCGTTTAAACAAATGTTTTAATGTTATTAAACAAATAAAAAAATGTTTAAATGTTGTTAAAGAATTTTTCAATCTAAAATAAAAGAAAATAAATTCATATATTATTATAGAAGTGTATAATCATCATAAGAGTTAATATGAAAAAATCTATACAATTAGAAACAGTGTAATTATTTAACGAACGTACATAAAATATAAAAGAAATAATTTTGATTCTTTGATAACATATAATTAAACCCACCCCCGAAATATAAATATAAAATACTCTATTGTATTAATAATTTACTATTCACAAAAGCAGCCATTTGCTTGATGAAACAAACCACAGTTACCAAATCTGGCATGTGCGGGGATAAGGGGTTCACTTGTCACAAAAATATTAAGTGGGTGGAATTGAATATGGTGATGCGTACGGCTTACAATACTTGGTTCGTTAAAATTGGCTAGAGGTCAACGAAATATGTAGAGTTGACCTTATTTTCATTATTTTTTTTGATAGTTCGTTACATTTCTGTTTATACAAACTATATAAATAATAAATATATAAAATATGAAACTTTAATTAGGTTTTGTGTATTTAAAAATAGAACTTTATATTAAATCTCATATTTATCCAAAAATGTTTATAACATGGAAGTTAAATGTTGAGTTTCTAATTAAAAGAACGATATAAATCATGGTTAATTTTGTTTATATATTTAAGAAGCATTTAGTTTAAGGTAGGCTCCATTGCAGCTGTGACTTGCTTGGTCGGTGATCACTATACCCTTTACGCTCACCGCCACAATGCTATGTTTTATACTAGACTTTTTATTTTGGTCACGGCCCTCGAATTACGTAATTAGCTACTCATTGGAAGTTTTTGGGTGTCCTGTAGCTCTCAATATAATTAGACCCTAAGCTAAATTATAAAGAATTCTGAGATAATTTGCCATTTTATGTTGTAAATATATTTTATGTAAACATGGAAAGTAATATCATATATATAAGACTTTTTATAATAAAAAAAATAGTATTATTTTTTGTCAGTGTCCCAATTCATTTAAAAAAAAGTGACTTAATTTGAACAGTTTTTCAAAAATTTATTATAAGCAATAATAAATACAAGCCGGCTATTTAATAATTTATAAAGTGCACTTGTATGAATTTAATAATAAAAAATTCAATTAACAGCGAGTAGTAGTAACAAGTGCGAGCTATCATTCATATGTTATTGTGAACGTTTTGCCCCGATTCGTGCAACCCCTACTAATAATATAAAGCGCATTTGGCATGAACACAAAAGGTTAAAAAATGTACGCATAAAAACCATCCGCGGTTATCTATTTGTATCTAGTTAGAATTACACACGCAGATGTTACAGATAATAATCCGTTCTACAGACGCGCCCTCACGAACGTGCTCCTAAAAAGTCAATAAAAAATATTTTCTTTACCTGAACGGTAAGTTAAAGACAGTAGGATTTAAGTTAAATAAATAGTCGATACCGATTTTAGAATTTACAAATTGTTTTAGAGGTGACTAATGTATTGGGGTTGAAATCTTTATTTGTAATGTAATCTTGTATGTTTCGTTCTACTTAGGGTGCAGGATTACCTCATGATGGGGAGATATTGAAATAGTCTAGTAAAAAGATATGATTCTGCTTTATATAAAAAGCGTTAGTTTCAACAATTTTTCGTGATACGTGTTATCCTGAACTTGGGGTTGTTTTCGGGATTACATACTACAAAAAACTTTTAATATTACATATTTTTGACAGTATGTATTATTAAGGCATGGCATTTGTATATTTTATCTTGTTTGGTTCAACATATTGACCTAAAAATGTTAGAGACTATATTTGGAAGTTTTGGAAGATAATATAAATAATAAATATTACGTCATAATCACAATAATTAAAATTAAGCCGTAAATTAAAATTGAAGTAATATATGCTAATAGCATATTTGTTTTAATGAATTCTTTATTTTATTGAGATAGTTATTAGGTACATAAATAAAAATCTATATAACTAGTTTGATTCATGAATCGAAGGTTCCGTATAAAAGTATAATATACTTGCGAATTACTTTCTTGCTTCGCTCAGGAAATTTGCCATACAACTTTTTGCTTTATTTTAAACCATTTAGGTAGTGCCGCCAGATAAAACAACTCGACGGCCAGTTATTTCTGATGTCAATTAAAGTTTTTATGATTTCAGACAGTAAGCGCATTTTCACCACAGTCAGAAACAGCCTATAGCACTTATAATGAAAGAATTTTCAGAATCGGATCAGTAGTTTCAATGAATACCCTCTACTTCCAAAGTCCAAACTCACAAACTTTACCTCTTTATAATGTTAGTGTAGATGTATATATGTACATACATATTTGTGTTATGTGTGACGTCCAGTAAAATATATTTTATATTAAAATAAATTAAAAATATCCTTGAAACCATTAAGCATGAACCCGACTTAAGCTTTTAACATACATAATACGTACATACTACATATATATAATGAATACATAACTTCACGAAATGTCACCGGAGGAGACAGATAGAGTTTTTATTCTTTAAAATTTTACTTAATAATTTGCATTATAACATCATCTTTACATATATCATATATATGTCTATGCGGTCATGCGCACTATTATGTATGAGATAATCGGTCTGTATGTGCGTGTGTGTATTCAGATAGAATCATAGACGGAATAACACATAGATTACTGTTTGGCATCTAGGGACCTGGGACGCGTACGCGTGAAGCGATGGTAAATCGTTATTTAAAGAATATATTATATTCAAAAATTCGAATTAATATCATCACATTAAACATAAAAGAGAGGTTAAACATATGATTTTATTACATATACTTATACTTACATATATGTACATTAAGTTATAGTTTATTTTATAAAATACTTAGTTTTTATAAAAATTATAATTTATTTATTCACTTTATATTAAATTTAAAACTAGATTAGCTGCTGCTGTTTCTAAAATCTAATTTAAAGCTCAAATAAATATCATATAAATTACTGCATTTTGATCACAAAATGTGGCTACTTAATTAAGGTTTATATCTGCTCTAGAGTCCAGCCATGTCCAAATGTTCCCCTGTTGGTTTTAATTTCGTCGACTCAGCGTCTATCTTTCTTACTTTGTTTTTATATAATTAAACGAGTCTTTCGCGGAAACCGCGTTTCTGCTTATTGAGTCGCAAGTTTGAATTAAGTATGTGAAGAATATTTACTCGTATATTAGACATAGAAAAATGTATGATTTAAATTTTAAAGTGATCTATCGACGTATATGTAAAGATATAATACGTCTGTTAATGTAAAGACGTTACATTTTCTTGACGACTCTCACGTGAGTTATTCTGAGCTTTCCGATTCTTGACGAGTGTATTTGAATGTTGTTTCTTTATATTCTCGTAGCATATTGAACTCGAATCATGATCAATGATTTGTTTTTTAACACTCTGGAGTGGGTGATGTTAGATTCCATCTTTACACTATGGTTTCATTTGCACGGGATCATTTATTTTCCTAAGATTAGCAGGTTTGATCCTACACGGGGTAAATATTTGTATTAATTATTATAATAAATTTATAGATACTTGTGGTTATGGAAGAACATGGCGATATCTAACACACGACTTATCGATGCTGATAGAAGGAAGAAATGGGTTTAGGAGGCTTATATTCCTCTATTTATCTCGCAAAGCTCATCTACGCATTTTTTTACTTTATATAGTTAACACAGACAAACATTTCATTATTTTTCACATACATATTAAAATTATAACTTTATATTCCATTGTTTATATTCGTAGAAATTTTTACTTTACGTTATGAATAGTATTACTTGTAATGTTGTACAAGTATAGAGTTACACTGTGTCGTGTCAGCACCAGGTGTTGGGCATAAACTAGCATGTCCACTTATACTTTGTCTTTGTTTAAGTATATTATAAAAGTTTACATGAAATTTTAATATTCTACTCTATTGTATAAGAATCATTGTCCAAGTGTAAAATTGTTTTATATTGTTTGCTTATCAAGTTACATTACAATAAAGCGTATAAACCTAATGTAGGTACTGTGTTTCTGCAATCCACGCAATATTAACAGAGAAAATACTTTTAATATCATGGCGACTACATATTATTTAGGTAATACCAAAATTCCCTTTTGCAATGAAAGACGAAAGTTCCATAAAGTACTCGTAATTTCAACATAAAAGTATTGCCCAATTAAAAATACACTTGAAATACCAACAAAGCAATCATACAAACGTTATTTGATATTTTGACGAAAACCATGCAAGTAGCGAATAGTTAATAGCAACAAGTTGGAGATTTCCTGTTTCGCCACCCATCTGCGTACACATCGCTTAAAAATATCGCATTACGTTTTATACACAAGCATTGAAAGCCGCGGATGTTTCTTTGGACGATTTTGGGGTGCCTCTTTGTGTTTGAACCGCACAGATATTGAATCACAGGCCAATTAATGATTTAAAGGACTATGGGCGTGCTGCCAGTTCCGACCGGAAAATACAAATGTACAATACGTAATACGATATACATCCACCTGTTCACAGATAAATCGACGAGATCCGAATGCGAATATTTGCATTGTATTAAGGTTTTATCGTATTCTCAGGGTCTCACTCTATTTACCGATGTAGTACACATTACATAATCAGTACGCTTGTCTGAACCCTTCAGCTTTCAGCGCGAAATCGTAATTCGCTTTGAAACGAGAGGGCGCTGGTTGAATTTCGATGTTTTATAACATATCTTTATTTTTGTTTTAAATAAATACCATTGGTGTTCATTTTTGTAATAACTCGCTTAATACTTGTAAAAAATAATTAAAAACGTTATAAATGTCGAGTTTTCAGATATTTTCATTTTATAGCAAAGATAAACAATAAGACTTTTTGATGTTGCTCTGAAACAAATGTAGTTCACGTTTCATTCGGTTCTCTGTGTCATAAAGTGTCATTTTTTTATCTTAATTGAATAGTTAATCGTGTAAAATTAAACAAAAAACATGCTTAGACGTAAATTGATGCACACGAATAGCTAACCATGATTCAATCCATTCAACTAATAACAATACATTTGCCATACAAACGTCGGCGGCACCAAATACAGTAATTGCAAATTGATAATTGCAATCGCACGAACGAAATAAACTGAGAAATCGTGTCAAACGGACCACTTATTATGGCTAATAATTTATATGGGAGATGACATTTAATATCGATGTAATTTACACATATAATAAAATAAGAATTCGTGTCTGCATATTATACGTTTTAAATTTATTAAATATGTTATAAGACGTTTTTGTTGATATATCAGTACAATAATTTATGTTTTATTATAATATGTACATGTTCATTTAATATTTAAATAATTGTGAGAGATGAAAATCTACACATTTGGGTGTAAAGCAACTCTAGTTTATGACAGTTAAGTGAGAATCTTTTCTAACCTTACTTTGTGATCACGGGTTTCATTGCAGGGGGTATAGTAAATATATTATTCTTTAACAGACATCCTTAAAAGAACACAAGTTTAATTACCTAATCGTTGGGATCTTGGCGCTAGTCAAGGAGGTCTTTGATGCCGTTTCTTAGGGTGCAACATTTCATTGGATTAATATGGAAGTTGTAAAATATTTACTATCATTATTTTACCTTATTTATAATTTTATTATTATTATTATTATCGTGGCTTTCAGTAAGAAGCTCTTGCTACAATAAATTTTACAATAATTTTATTTTATTTGAGTACTAGCGACTCACCCTCGCTCCGCTCGGGTTCGTTTCTAGGTTGCTTCTCAAAACAAAATTAATTAATTTGGTTAATAATGTTGGTTTCGTGGGACCCTGTTATTTTTTTCTAAAATAAAAGTAGCCTAAGTTACCCCTTATCACATCAGCTATCTACCAGTGAAAGTCCCGTCAAAATCGGTCCAGCCATTTCAGAAATTAGGCGGAACAAACAGACAGACAAACAGACATACAGACAGACAGACAAAAATTGTAAAAAATGTTGTTTTGGTATATGTACCGTGTATACATCCATATGCATTTAGTAAAAAGCGTTTATTTTAATATTACAAACAGACAGTCCAGCTTTATTTATCTGTATAGATATATACATATAATCTTATCGTAATAACACTCAAAATTAACAAATGGTAACATTTACAAGCGAAAGATTTACAAAAGCATGTTAAATTGTCACACGTTCGACTCATTCAATATGTATATCGGGCAATAAAAATAATATGAATATAAAATTTTAATCAGAAAACAAAATGTGAGCATTGCCTATCGTATAACTATCAAGAGATTATAATAAGCTCTGTTGAATACACTTGAGAGAATTATACGTTATTAAAAGGTGAAATGTTTTAAAATTCACTCCGGGTGACCACCATAAGTACCAGACTATCATCAAACAGGATTTGAGGCTCACTGTCGACTAAAGCTCTGATTACACCAACGTATGGCGCGCGTAGTCTTATACACATGTCTGTTTTGATTGCGCTACTTTCTATGTATTTTTTATATTTTTAGTGATTATTTCTAACACTATATTTAGTTTTTATTAAATTTTTCTTTTTCTATTTTTTTATTCTGAAATAAAGTAGAACGTTTTCTTTTATAAAATGTTCTTTCTTTATTATTATAATTCAAATGTTGTTTGGTTACCGCACGCCTGCGCCACTGTGATAGGAAGGTAAAACGTCCGTTTACTCCCATAACATATTGAAATTTATACTTTTAATTTGTTCTAAGCTAATAAATATTTGTGGTACAAATGTGACATATTTGCATTTCAATCCATGTTTTAACCTATAAATTACGCTAGTCTTATGAGTTATACATATAATTCTGGATTACTATGTTTATTAAATTAAATAACAATTTTATGATACGCAGCCTGTTTACATACCAACGGTTCTTACTATTGGTTGGATATTTAAAAATATACTAAATATATGGTTTATATGGTTCATTAACAAGAACAAAATTCGAGGTTTAACCAGTGAAACCGAGAAGTTTTTTTAATCTTTATTTTTTTTTATTTAATGATAAAATATTTTAAAATAAAATTTTATCGCTAAATAAAGTTTTACGTTTTCAATAAGTAGTTTTATTAAAAACGTAAAACTACTAAACAATTTATTGCAAACACCTACACATAAACTCTGTTTACGTCACTTACATTTGACAATCGAGCCGTAAGAGTAAGAATTAATTAAAAGTTATTGGTTAATAATATTTAATATTTTAATTGCTAGCGATCCCATTATTCAGCAGTCGCAGTCATTTCAGCAATAAATATATTGGAATCTATCTAAGCTCACCCACGGAATACGGTCGAGTATCGTGATAAATAACTGAAACGTTTATGAGGACATAAAGTGTTGTGGTCCTTTTGCATTGTGATGCGTTGCGCTGTGGGGACGATAAAACAACGCATTGGAGTTTCGCGCCACGTTTTGACGGACCGAAACGGAATGGGCGTGCGGTGCTGGCTCATAACTATGGTTTGTAATGTTATTACATTTATTAATGATAAAAATATTAAGCTTTCATAATACTTATATAGGTTTTAAAAATGTTTAAAGTTTTATGTCTGGTTTTAAATTTTTTTTTTTCATTTGTAAAGTGTTGATAGAATGAAGTGATTTGGATTTTGAATAGAGATGGTTGGAAATGTTCAAACATTTAATATTAGGAAGTAAATACTTTTTTATCAGAATAAAACAAAAAGTAATAAATTAAATTATTTCAATATTTAATAATTATTTAATTATTAAAACTTAAAGAAATGAAAAAAAAACTTCCATATTTAAAATTAACACAGATTATACATTATGGATTACATAAAAAATTCAAACTAAATTCGTTGTATATACGCTGTACACGTCCTTTCCCGCGCTATCGAACTCAAATCCGCCGCCATGTTTGCATTTCGATCCGCGAGCAACCTGTGTTTAAGTTGACTCGGGAATTATATCGCAGCGATTAGTGTAATAACTGGTTGGCTCAATGGTTTTTCTTGTTTCATACTGGACCATGTGCTCGGTCCATGCATTGAATCTCGCCCGTCGATTACAAGGACGGCCCCCATTGTCTTCCCTGAAAATGTAGAGTTATTCTATAGGCGTTTTTTATTTTTATTTAACGTTGAGATTTTTGCCAATAATTATAAAAGTTAACCGTTACAGATTATTACAAACATAACTAATTTGATTTCTAGGATAAATTTTGAATTAAATAAATCAAGAATTAAAATGTTTATATCTTTTTCGGGTTCCATAAATTAAAAAGAAACTACAAATAAGTATTTTGGTTAATCGGTGAGTTTCACGGTGTAAAGACAATAAAAGGCAATTGTCAAAATATATTCGTATCGGAGCGTTGGTGAATATGTAAGAAAGATTGCTATATAATTGCAGAAGATGTTATTCAAAAACAACTTCCATGGTATCGTAATTACGCAGCTTAATGCACGTAGGTTCTGAAAGATTTGAGTTTGCGTAAAGGGAGTCCGCGCAATAATGTAGTAGTTTTACATACATACATTCGTATCGTAAATATTGATTGTACACAAACAGGCACATGTAATTGCGTGTGCCGAACGCAGCTTTTACAGAACTAGTTGCAAAACCGCCAAACACAATCAAAATAATATTAAACCATTTTAAACCTTATTGCTATATAGATAACGGTCACCGGCTTCTGAATTATGTAGATCCATGTCCGACGGAATGCTCCGAGACATTAATGTCTATTTATTGTACGCGTCCTGTAATGTTTTTATCTGTTTTCGAACGATTTGCTGTGATGTTTAGAATTAGAATATATTGCTGTGGCGCTTTTTATTAAAAGAGACATTTTAATCCTCTTATTGTTTATAATTTAACTATTTAATTACATCTTAATTAGAAATGATTATGATCATTAGAAGATTTATGGTCTTTGGTTTACGTGATGCGTCTAACAAACAGACAGACTAACTTTCACATTTATAATATTAATATACATAAATACAAATTCATACATTTTTATTTTTAAAATTATATATTCCCGTGAAAATAAGTTTCATATGAATAGTTAATTTTACCTATTCATCACTTGAAAGGTAATAAGCGGCTTTAGTTATCATAAGACTGGACAGATTTTGATGAAATTCTGTATGATGATAGCTGGTTATCCCGTTCAACATATAGGATTTTTACTGCGGGAAAATATCTCATTTTTGAGAAATCTATACTAATTACTAACCTTTAAAACGTACCTAGGGACGAAACCGAGTGGAGCGAGGGTGAGTCGCTAGTGGATTATAAATGCCGACTGCATTTATCGTAGCAACTTTAATAATTATAAGGCCGCTTTGGACGATAATACAAGTCAAATATTAAGTCTCCTCTACATACATATCTCATAATTAAGTGTCATAATATACTTACCTGGAATTAGTTTTAAAATATTTAAATACAAAATTATTTTATTACTTCAATCTACAAGTTTATTATGGAATTAAATTGTCAATAGTATTATGTATATTTTATACTATTTAATCTTTCACTTTCAAGTGAGTGTTGCCAATAAAATTTACATAATTGTATTGAATGCTAATTCCCTCTGCAAGAAGAACGTATATATAAATAATTTGAGAAGTGTCTGTACTTATATCCTCGATAGTATTGTCTATAGTCTATACCTAGAAACGTGAGTAATTTTTTTAAACTATTCCTTTATTCAAGCGAGGATTATTTACAACGTGTGCATTAATTTTATTAAAAATTTAAGGCAAGTGCATTGTGTAGTTGTAGATAACTATTTTCTTATATATAAAATATCAGAGTACTAATTTATGAAGTCATCTGTCATAATATGTAATTAATTAATCGGTACGCGGCGCGGTTTTGAATTAGTCGTGAAATGCTATTGAGACTTGAAGCAAGCGGGGGCGGATCATTTATATGACTGCATAATAATTTATTTTCGTTATTACTTTTCAACGTTAAGCTATGTGGAATATGTCGGATTGACACTACGTATTATGCTAGAAATCGTGGGTTCAAATTGGGCTAATGTTTGTGTCTATTATGAAAAAGTTGTTTTTATTATACAAAATTTGTTCTGTCCCGATCTTAGTAATAATAGTGGGTTATGTAGGTAGAGAAAAGCCTTTGGAAAACAAAATGGGCTGTCACTTATCACGTTTTCTTTGTTTACTTTACATAAACAGCAGTTGAAACAAAAGGGAAATTATATAGATGGAATTTAGTATCTACTCATAGGTAAGTATTGTTTGATTGTAATATCGTTAAATTATGTTAGTCATTAGAAATTATTGACATTTTAGTTAAAAATGTTTCGATTGTGTTGTGTTATTGCTATAATTACCAAATTAATACAGCCAGCAGTTAATAACATAATGGAAGTTCGACTACAAAATGCAATCTGATTACTATGTGATTTTACATCCTTGATTTGTATTACAAGTACAGTTGGCCAGATTTTCAATTTTCAAATAAATTTAAAATATTTTAATACCAAAATAATTTGATGAATAAACCTTCACTAAAAGTCATCTTTTAAAAATATAGTTTTTTTGTTTATTTACGTTCTAAAGAAAATATGAGAGAAAACAACCTCAAAAATATTTTCGTAGAATCATTATTTGTTTATTCCCACCAAAAGAACGTCTGTCTTATTATACTTGTCATCTAAAAGCAGAATGTCTTTGATCAATGTGTGTTTCAAGGAAGAGTAATTATTTTCATATATGAATCGTCGCCTTTAAAATAATGGTTGGTGCGATGTTAGCGCTTTGGATATTACTTTGCTAATTAAGGCGATGTTTTCGTATTACATACTTTGAAACGCTATAAATATTTTTGAGCAATGTTTATTTTTGTAAATCTGAACAGGAAAGATAAACGACTACATAATCACTTAAAAAGTAAATACTAAACTCATAGGGGTGGGTTTTTGGACAGCCCTTTAGGAAATTAAAGAATACCTAATGAAAATCGAAGGTATAACCGATAACGTATTCAGGAAATATATAAAGAAATTGAGTATTCAGTCCTTTTCGAAGTCGGTCAAAAAGGCATAAAACGATTGGTTTATTAAAGCTTCAAATAACCTATCATTTATATTGGTACGCATGTAAATATTGCCATCTCAAGTAAACGAATTCCTGTAAGTCAATGAATAAAACCGCCATAAAGTCTCGTTGCCCTGACACATCGCATAATAATTTGGTTCGATTTATTAAAATTACGTTACATCGTTGTACTAGATTGTACTTTGAATATCAGCCGATTGTCTCAATTAAATTAAGTGTTCCCAACTTCCATTGGCCGATGACTTGCGATTGAATCTTGAGAGATGACAACCTTTGACGGGCTCTAATTGATCCTGAATGAATCTTCACAAAGTGGACCATGTCATGACTCTCAGTTGGGAATGTTTGCTTACGAACTACCTTTCGGATGAAAGATTTCAATTTGTTTATAAATCATATTTTCAACAAAAGGTTTTTTTTATTTATTTTAAGATTTATTTTAAACTAGCGACTCACCCTCGCTTCGCTCGGGTTCGTCCCGAGGTACGTTTTAACCGTTAGTGATTCCCATACAAAATACACAGTTCAGAACATTTTGATTTTTCATTTTTTTTGTGTATTTAAACCACCCCCGATACACCCCCAACAAAACAAAAAAAGAGTTATTCGAATCGGTCCAACCATTTTTGTGTTTTAGCGAGACTAACGAACAGCAATTGATTTTTATATATATGTATATAGATAGACTAGGATTGAAACTTAATGTTGCAGTAGGTATATTTTAAAGAGTATTTGAATATTGTTTTTAACTACATATTCCTCGCGTGTCCAACAACGCGTAATTGACAAGTTGATGATGATGATTCTAATTTTTGGTGGGCAACAGTACATTACAATTGTCGAGTAACAAAGCTTAATGCGGCTGAACGAGCAGGAAGCGATTACACTATTCGGAGGTGTCTCGAGACTGTTTTAAATCCATTACCCTCAAATGTCGCACGGCAATTTTCCAGTAGCTGGTCTCGGCCACACACAGTCTTGTGTCTAAAGAGCTAATAACTATTATCCGGAACAGTTGAGCGCAGTGCGTCAGTGAAAATTATGATTAATATCTGTTTAGCTAACGGTATCTAAGAGCGCAATGTCTCGTCGATGTGAAACGGACGGTTGTTGAATCTCGCACGCTCGCGCTTTCTTCCTCGACCATTATTTTATCTATTGAATTGGTTAAAGGGCAACAATTAACCGATGTATATCTACAGTACGCCACAATGATGAACGGATGGTAGATACTCGAATTTCTACTTTCCTTTACGGAATTTCTTTGTTGCTAGTTAAACACTGGTTTATCTTTACATCTCGAGCTTACCAGTTCTTAACTTTGACGGCGACTGGTTAAAATACATATTATGATAGATGACGATTGTATTAATTTTAGCTTTTAGAATGATAAAAGATAACTGTTTATTGTATACTAGTGACATGTTATCGCTTCGCTCGAGTGTTTCCCTAGGTAGATTTTCAATAGAAAAAAAATTGTTATTGTGAGTGTACCTTGGATAGGAGATACAAACATGCTATCGTGAACTATTTCGTGATATCCTAAACTCAAATTTTGCGTAATTTTAAGGGATTTCGATTTTCACTCTGGCAATAAAATATACCCTATATTCCCCTAAAAACTTCTCTATCTTTCAGTGAAAGCCCGATTACATTCGGTTAAGCCGTTCTGAAGATTATAGAGACCCCGGATAAATAGAAAGAGGGACAAAAAATTAAAAAGGATTGCTTAGGTAGGTACTGGCATCATATAAATAATTTTAAGTACTTAAGAAAACATAGTTATTTTGAAATATATACACACACACACAGACAATTCAAATTTATTTATAATATTTTTATATGTATAGATTATAATGTAACAATAATTAATTATTTTGAGAAAATTGACATCTTAAAAATATTACTCACTCCAAAGTTATAATAGTACGTATAGTATAGTATGTAATTATTTTATTTTTAAATTGACATATTTTTAGGAAATATGAAATCTATCATAGTTGACAAAAATTGTTAGATAAGCAAATCCTCGTGATCTCATGATTTATCTTACGTATCTGTAGAGATAATATATGTTTAGATATTTGTATTATTTTTATAATCAGGTTTTTATTTAAATTCTTCTTGACCCGAAGGAATGACAGTTTTTTAAAGTGATATTTTCAGAACAACTAAAAGGAAAGATTTAGAGAAATTATCAATTTAAAATAATTATTATCTATTGGAAGGTTTAAGTTTGTAAAATCGCGATGGATCTACTGGCTTATGTTATTATATTAAATTTTACGACTCCGTTCCGTTAAATAAAATCAAGAATTCACTCTTGATAGAGTTTCTTATGTTCTTATAAAGTCTTAGATCCCGCACGAATTCCGCCATAACATACCTTAGGCAAATGTAATAAAGGCTATAATAGTATGATTAAATGAAAACTTAATACTTATAATAGTCTGATGGGTAACCAATAAAATGTGGAAGTTCTTATTACATTAAGAACAAGGGTCATAATCGATGTAGGTTTGTTTATGCTGGTGGTACCGCCTGGGAACCCGGTCCTGTGCTAGGCGGCTTGAAGCTGCACTGACAGCCCTCTATTTAATAATAGTTCTCCGCAGATTATCTTGAGCGTCCGCCCTAAGCGAGTTGGTAGCTGTCCGCCGTCATTATGCAATTGAAACTTAGTGAATTATTACGCACGATAATAATCTACATAAATAAATAAATGCACGCTGCACGTTGCACGCTGGGCGGGATAGCTCCACAAACTCTTTCTTGCAGGATGCTGTAGGTAATCGTTTTACCTGAATGCGCTATTAAATTGTTAGATAAGATTTATGGTAACCGAACGGCATGGATTAAATGTCTTCTTTAACTATGAAGTTACTACACTGTTGACTGCATAAGTGGCAATTTTGATTTATTATGATGAATTGATGCATTACGTTATGAATATTTTAGTATCAAATTATAAAATCTATGATATATAAAAAAAACTTAATATAATACTGCCTCCAGTTGTAAAGTAAGCTATTAAGAAATAAAAATAAAAACACATAGAGCATTCTACACAATTCATCTTGTAAATATATATTAGCGAGGAGCAAAACAAACACGATGTAGACACTAGACACGGCACGACTAAGAAATGACGGCGCGCACGCACGTCCGTCAAGATGAGCGTTGAGTGTCCTTCACTTATACGTCACTTGTACTCGTATGTACCAACCAGTGTGACTATCGCGCCATTGACATCGTTGACTGATTGCGAAGCCTGTTCTACTAGATTTGCAGAGACTTCATTAAGTAACTATAATTAATTACCATTCCTAATTACAATACTCGTACTAATCACTTCGAGATTTCATTGCCCATAGGCGCTAATGATTGCAGGTTTTGATTTATATAAAAAAGTATTGGGGTTCAATTTAAACTTATAAACCACTACCAGATGTCTGTAATATCACATTTTTTATAGTAACTGATTACTGAGCAATTAAAATTTGGTAAGTAGAAAAGAAATGAAGTTTAAGTCTAATAAAACTCGAACATGATAAAATTATAAAAAAGAATAAAAGATCTAAAATATTACCGACCCATTATTATATTTTAAAGAAAAAAAAAAAAGTTTTTTGATTAGATATTACTTCGAATTATATAAACTAACTTAAGCTATAAAAGTGAATATTTTAACTCAATCGGTTTATCTAGTTTAACATATAACTTTATCTCGCAGTAATCTGCAGTAAGCGCACCCATATAAAATAGAGGTCAGGATTAAGAGGACTCATGGGCTGAATTTAACTGCCTGTAGTAACATATGCAATGCCATAAGAAAGAGCTAGTACCTACTGTAATAGCCATGTTATTTGCGTACGTAATAATCTAATCAATTACATTTGGTGAAATTGAGTGGATAGAGTGGTAGAGTGAATAAAGTGGATGAGTACATGTTTTACTTCAGGTATTTTGCCTATACAAATTCTAATATTTTATACTATTAAATGAGAAAAAAACTATTTACTTTATAGATATTATATGACCTAGCTATAACGAAAGAGGCTGTAATATGTAAAATCTGTGGAGGGCGTAAGTAACGTTTGATGTACTATTATCATGTTACATATTATTAGTAAGAAAGGATTAATATCTAAAGGGTTGCTTGCGGTGATTAATTATTCCATAAAGTTATGTCTCTTAGTGGTAATAGTGGCCCGGGAGATCAGTCGGTATAATTGAATTTATGCTGGATCGCCGCTCACCGATGAATTGGTTTACTGGTAATTGATCGAATATCAGTCTACCATATATACCTTGCTGTATTTATAAAGTGTATATATGTTTTAAAATATTAAAACAGTTATTTATACTTTTATATATAAAATTTAACTTAATTAATAACTTAATTCTAAACATTTATAATAACTTAACTAGTAGAAGAAATTAGTAGAATCTAAGTGTTTTACAGCTTTCGATGTTGTTATTA
This sequence comes from Fabriciana adippe, assembly GCA_905404265.1. Classification (NCBI taxonomy): domain Eukaryota; kingdom Metazoa; phylum Arthropoda; class Insecta; order Lepidoptera; family Nymphalidae; genus Fabriciana; species Fabriciana adippe. The sequence goes on from FR989993.1 coordinate 5,859,894, forward strand.
AGAAGTAAATTATTAGATAGAGTATCGGATGCCACCCAAGGAAACGCCTACGCTAACGCCGTAAAAGGCCACTAAAATGGAATTTACATATACTAATTAGAATCTTTTATTAAAAACGCTAATTTTTTAAGCTTTGTTTTATATCAATATAAAGTTTAAATAGAGGGAAATATTACAATAATTATATGATATAAAAATATGACTGCAAGAAATGCATTATATGAGTCATTCTACTGCGGGCGTTTACCGTGAAATTGAGGAAGTTTTAAAGGCATAGGTTTTTTAGTTCCTTTCTAAATATGGAGAAATTATAGTATGGTTATATTAAATGCTTATATATGATGTTTGATGAAAGTGCATATGTTCTAAGAGGAAGATATTTTTTTTATTAAATTAAGAAGAATTAGATTCAAAATAACACGATTTTATGATATCGTAATACGAAATTATAACATTATATGTATCTGATAATATCGAGTTTTTAATGATGGTGTTTGAATGTACCGCGGTTTATTTTACACTTCCGTTGTTATTTCAATTAATTAATACATTAACATATTATTTTATAACGAGTTATATCATAATTTTGGGTCGCTTCACCAATTTCCTTTACAAGATTCCATTAATCGAACGTAGCTAAATACAAAGTTGACGTCCTCTTGGGCTACAATTTTCTAGTCTGCCTTAAAGCTATTCAATAAGGGCAATGAAACTTTAATTAATATTCACCGTTCAGTATTAACTTGTGTGGCATTAACAAACAAACAACTCACGACCGATGAAGTCGTGGCGGTTACTTTAAAATCATGAACTTAATTACTAATCACTGTAAGCAAACATTCAATTTACGAGGCGGGCTAATTGCGTCTTGCCCATCTTGCTTTGTAAAAAGTTGGCAGAAACCGTATCTTAAACTTATTTCTTAATTATAGACCGATTCATAGCGGCGTCGCGAGGTTCGTGCCAGAACAGTTGATGTGATGCCTTAGATGAGTTTATTGTTTTACTTCCTTATATTAAAGTAGTAAGGTTAAAAATCCTGTAACACCCTCTCGTACAGCCGTCGTTGGCAAATAGTACCTCCAATAATTACACGGTTGAGAGAGAGGTTATCAGCCTCATAATATATTTTAGGCTTTCCTTATCTAAAATCTGCACTATTTCCTTATTAAAACTAAACGAATTTGAGCTTTATATTAAACTAATTTAATTTAATTTGCATTATTTGTTATAACACTTTGAACTATAACATTTAAGTCATGTTTTGTGATGAGTGTTATTAATGTACAGTTCTCAGTATATTTTATTGTATACCTACTTCTTTCAATGACTTAACTAATTTTTAAAGAAGATAAGTTCGAAATTGATTATAATAATAATAAACAATGTTACAAACTATGAACTAGTAGGAATTATCATACAATGTTGTGATCTTGACATATCTTATGAATTATGACCATTTTTTCATCATTATACATATGTATGTATGTATAATCTACGAGTATCTATTCCATACTAACTGTCAAAACGTACCTAGGGACGAAGACGAGCAAATCGAGTCGATAGAAATGAATAATAATAATAATTTTGGACACTAATTAATGAGTTGAATTTTAAAAATTGATTTTAAAGAGTTCGTTTAATAAAAATGTTTTAAATACATATTTATTTTGTGTAAGAAAGTACTCAATTTATAAATGAAAACAATATAATTCCTTAACTAGTCCCCACAATGAAATTTTCAGAGAACAACCCGGTACAGACCATTGAATCGAGCACAGATTCAACAAATGAAACGTACTGTCCTCAGACGGAATTAAGCCGACCAACACTGTCTAATTTGAAAAAGCCAGACATATAAATTTTGCTCTAATCCCACAATTGTGTGAGGAAAATTGGACGCAATTTCGTACGCACTCGTTTGCCCTTTAGGCGGCGAATCGCAGTATATTGCGTAATGAGTGTAGGGCGACGGAGCGAAGGCTATTCCGTATTGTAGTTATATTGTGTTTAACGTGCCATATATTCTGTTAAATGCTAGGGCAAGGTGTATTCTTATAGGTTTACTTTAAATTTTGTGCAGCTAATTATTGTAAGCGTAACTTGATTTTGCAATGCATATTATTTCTCAAAGGGATCTTCTGTCGGTACGCCGTTTCCATTAATACCTTATGAAGTTAAAGTAAATTAATGGTAGATACACTAGTATATTATTTTCAAGATTATTTTTCTTGCTATTGAGAAATATACAAATAGTTTTAAATTAACATTTTGCGTTAACAATTTTATTTTAATAAAAACGTTTTATAGGATTCCTATGCAAATAATATACCTATTTAGTATTTTTTATTTTAACAATAGAAGAAAAAATAAGAAAATCATGAATATTTCATAAAATAATACACATTTAATTATAAATGTAAATAAAATATAATAAAGTGACTGTGTGTATTTCTTCATGCTATAAGAGCTTAACAGAATGGAGATCTAGTATGGTATTATGTGATCTGTGTTTGAGATAAACAAAAAACTATTTTTAGTAGGTAACGTGCATACGAAGAGCGTAGTTATGGGCAAAAATTAGTTCAATATAACCAAATGTTCAGAAGTAAAAATTACAAACATTTTTTATTGCTAGCGATACAACTGACTGACACCCAAAAAGGCAAAGCTAAATATATATTAAACCTCTTTTAATAAACGAAGCTTTGCATGCGTTCTGTATTACTCATAACATGGATACCGTGGAATTCGATATACTTATTCACGCTTCACTTGACTTTTCTCACTTACTGTCTTCACAATAGCGTGATAAAAGCGATAATGCATGCTGTTACCATTATGTTGAAATTGCCTTCAAATAAACGATGGAGTTATATTTTCATTCCAATTATTGTCAAAAAGCATCTACATATATCGTATGTAGTACGTACAAGTCATTTGATATTGAAATATTACCCAGTTTAAACTTCCTAGGCTCATTGATTTTTGCCGTTCGTTTGGACGCAATTAAACATGATTCATTATTTTAGTTTCTTTACGTGATGGTTAGTATTTATGATTATATACTTTATATTTTATGATCAATTTGTATACATAACAATTACTATGAATACACTCAACTAATAAGACGGGTTCTTACACCGTTATTTTAATTGTATAAATAAAATATTTGAATATAAAAGGGACTACGTCGATTATTTTATATTAAACACGTCGATAACTTCACCGCGGGGAGGCTTTTATAGGGAGGAGGGAAGGGATTTTCATACTTATGTTAAATTAATATACTATTACTTTAGTTATTTAAAATTCCAAGATCTTATGAGAAACGATTGAAGTTTGTGACAATGTACTATGAGAAATATAAAGAAATATATTTTGGGTGTATATTTAAAAATTTAATCTATGAAAAAAACCAAAACCACTAACATTAAAATTATTATGCTTCTACAAAATGTAGAAGTGAAAATAAAATTATCATTCATTTCAATACTGTCATATAGGTACATTTAAATAAGGTTAAAAAATCTATAAATAATCATATACTTAATAATAAAGAAATAAAATAGAATAGAACTCCTTAATTTTTTTCTAAAGTTAGTTATAGTTGAATCTATTTTTAACCGTCGCTTTTTATCCCTGATCGTAGGCCATTTGTCGCGGTGAAGTCCAGCTGAGTGACAAACAATAAGCCGCCCTCGACATAATGCTGTGGCATTCACTACACTCTCTCGACTCCTGTATCTTGTGGCTATACTTCCCGTAAAAGGCCTGCAAACGAACGTAATTGTCTACTCATAAGCGTACGTTACTCGTTCGATAGAGTCAGATACTTTACACTGTAATTAACATACCGCTTTATATAGGTACACTTTTTGCACATTGTTCTTGTATTTGTGTCAGTGGAATAATCAAACAATACTTGTTAACAGTTATATAATTGTCGAGAGTAAAGTCGACCCGTGTATAGCCTATATAGGTAGTGGAATCAGTTTGCAAAAAAATTATCTATACAGATAAATAAAGTGTCTGTTTGTAATGTCAAAATAATAGCTTTATACTAAATGCATATGGAATTATATACGGTACTTATAAGAAAAACACAATTTTTAAAATTTTTGTTGTTTGTCTGTTTGTTCCGGCTAATCTCCGAAACGGCTGCACCAATTTTAACGGAACTTTCACAGGCTAGTAACTTAGGCTACTTTTATTTTAGAAAAAGAATTAGGGTTTCGCTCAAGAAATTAAAACGTTCCTAGGGACGCACGCGAGCGAAGCGAGGGTAAGTCGCTAGTATTGAAATAACTTTACTATAAAATCTCCGTTACTATTAATTGTTTTTTAGAGGCAAAAAAATAATTAGATTTGCGGAATGTTATGATACTAAACTAGTTCTAGCTGGAACATTATTTCGACTGTAGGTACTGTTCATTTTCTTCCATTTTATAAATATCTGTGTCATTCTTATTGTTAGTACCCAGACTTTATTTAAATAATACTAGGTTAAATAGCTATATGGTAAAGATAAAATAATCGCATTAACAAGCGCAACCTGCCCCACATTAATAACATATAGCCAGCATAACAAACGAATGTAATCTTTTATACATAATATTATAATGAGGCTACCACGAAATTAAAAACCATGTTATAGATCTGAACATTGATTGATAGAATGAATGCTAACTGGATTCAAATATTTAAATATTCATTTCAACACCTTCGATGGTCATATTACTAGACGAATTAATTCATAGCATCTGGTAGCTAGGTGCATAAAGTTTGTTTTGTTGCTACCTCGTCGCGTGCAAAGGATCGATTTACATGTTCCCTGTTTGCTACTGTCTTGTTATTTGTATGCTTTTTTATTCTAATAGCCCTAATAACTTGATGGGCCCAGATGAATTCCTTAGGATTTGAATAATTTCCTTAATAATACTCTGTAGACGTTTTGTTTTTATTTTCTTTTTAAATTATAGGTTTACAGGCATTTTAAGTATTTTTGGGTACATTAAAAGCTAGTTGTAAATATTATATGTAAGTATAGAGTGCATTTAATAAGTATTGAAACTTTATATAGGATTCTCAAGTTTTGTTGTATAAACAAAAATATAGGTTTTTAATTGTGCTGGTGCAATTAAATGATGTCATACTCACAATATCCACTACACCAGAACATGTGGATTTAATTTTAAATGTTTTATTTTTAATTTTAAATGTGTTGTTAATTCTTCATACAAATGTTTAGGCTATAGCTTAATAAACATCTGTTTCGCCGTCATCTTATATACCTATATTATATTTACTGAAAATACACTCACTTTTATAAGAGAACAACCTGAGAAGGGGTTACGAGACATTATCTGGAGTAAAGAAACATAACACGAGTGAATCTTCTTAAAGTTTTATGAACATTAAAGGATTGTTCGTCGGGGAGATAATGTTTATTCCATAAAAAAAAAACAATTTATTACCTAATAAGCTACATACATATAAAATTATAAGAACGTTTTGTGATTTCATAATTTAAATTGGTACATAATAACTTGTTGATAGGTTTTGATATAGTTTAACAAAAGTCCTATGTTTTATTAAAATGAGTAGGTCCCGAAGTTTAAAAAAATGTAAGAAAATCTCTTCGACGTGGAGGGAGTAGAATTATGACTTTTCCTTTTATTAATTTAACACAAACAAAATCATATTTTTGCTAGTAAGCGTTTACAAAATGCAGGTGTTCTCACAATATTCCCCAACCTAAGTGGAAATACACGATACGAGGTTTCCTAGAAAATGCTATTACTACATAGATTGTATGGGAAAATCTGCCACATTATCAATCTCAGAACGGCGCGTTTATGTAACATTATCTCTTTGTCACCGTTTCATGTATTATGATGTAGAAATGATGCCTGTGTATAGTGTATAGAGCTACTTAAGTGGTCCGGAAAGACTGTAGTATCAGTTTACTTACTCGTAGCTAAACATTTCGGTTCTCTTGTGTAGTAAAAATAAGCATATCAGGTTTTTTATCTATTAAGGTATAATATTGGAATAAAATAGCAGTATCTATTTGTAATTTGTATGTTGTGTGTCCAACATTTAAAACATTTTCAATCTTTTTATTTAAAATAAACTGGTTCCTGTTTATGCAACAGTCATCAAATAATCACCGAGAAGTTTGAATGCTATATCTTAATTCACTAAACTAACTAAAGGACATTTATTTATACACTTAGGAAATGTTTTTACTTTGGCTCCACTCACTTGGGCAATATAATTCTACTTCGTACCACTTTGTTTACAGTTCCAGGTTTCCATGTAAATGCATTCTAATAGGACAGTTAACAGTATCGAAACAACAACTTCGTTTACTCCAAATAGCATTTAACGTTTCTTGTTGATACATTTGTTCTTAGATTTGTACTAGTGCAATATACATTTAAATAAATTTATTGAACCTTTAAGTTGCACCTGTTTCGGTCACTGTATAGTTAATGAGATACGATGTGATTGGAACATGTAAATTGACTTATTCTGGTTAATTATATCAGACATATTGCGACATTACATCTAGCTAAAGAGGTCTTTACGTATAAGTGTATACTAGCTTTAGTATTGGCAAGTTTGTAAAGCTTACTATAATATAGCTGTAATTAATGCAAAAAAAATTCGAAGGAGAAATTATTACTGCAGGAAACTGGAATGAAAATTTTTGCGTGAAAAAAATTGAGTTCACACGGTGCATTGAAGGGTTAATTAGATAAACCGAGGTGATTGTGTAGGAGAGCAGAACGATCGTCGCACGCACCGATTTGTCACAGAATTAGTTCGTGGCTGCCGTGCATTACGCTTTTACCAGGGTTGACAGAATATCTCGTATTTTTGCAAACTTATATATTTACCTTATAGATTTTGTTAGTAAGGTCCAAACGAGATACTAATGTGTTTTAATATTTATATTGCAATACTGTCAATTATTTTATATGACTAATGCTATATTTAAATTGCCTTATGCGTCATCGTTAACATACCCATATCTGTTTATTTCGCCGAAATAGCAATTATTTCTTCGCATGGCCACTTTCGATTATGAATCCTTTGAAGTGTCTGCGAATAATCAATGCGTCTTTCATTAGTCGGGTAAATGCCAACCCTAACTTCGACCTTGGCTTGATCGCGGGAACATCGGGACTTCCGCCCTTCATTCATCACGAAATCGATCGAAGATCGAATGGCCAGCGAACGTATCGATTACATGGATTTTTTCTTTATAGTATTGTAAAACCATTGAGAACCTTAGTTGACAAACTGAGCAATAACGTAGAGTAGTTCTAGTTTCCATAACGACAAAAATAATTTTATACATTTTCGAACATGTAAAAAACTCTCTTGACATAAAAAATTATATGTTCTACAAATTTTATTGATTATGTATGGTTATAAATAAAGTCAATGTAAATAAGTCTGAACTTTAATAAAATATTATTTATATATATTCACGTAAAACATATTAAAAGTTATTATGGCATTCATTTCTTGCTGCGCGGTGGCAATACTTCGCAATTGGTTTTGATTTTTTTCACCATCAGTATTCTGATTGCAAGTCAGACTGCCTACGAATAAGTTTTTATTGCGCCTTTCGGCAAGACATCTCATTTTATTATACAACGTTATGAACCATAACATTGCATAGCTCACTCGAGAAACCCTCTCATCCGATACAATATTTTATATTTACTCATTTATTTGTAAAAGGGAACTCGTTCCATCTAAATGAATAAAATTGATTGCTTATACAAACTGTGAGCCCAAATACTCAGCCATCACATTAAAAAAGGTTTAGAAAAAGTATAAGAGCGTGGATCGTGGACGTCAGGGCGCTCGGCGCGCGGCCCGACCTTGGGGCTCGTAAGACAACTCGATTTTGTTATTTGTTTATACACAACACTACCTGTTCGGCAAAGAACGGCTACACGCACACAGCGGCGACCTCCCTGCCCAATCGCTCAGGCATTTTACGGCGATTTTGGTAATGGCTACCAATTTATTACGGCTCTGGTATGCTGCTTAAACTTTTACTGCACTAACGAAATAATGAAAGCGATTACAATCATTTAATAGGACACGCGGTTATGTAAGAGCATCCTCGTAACATACGTTTAGTCATAACTCGCTCAACTTTGAATAAAATATGATTAATTGTTATATATGTATTATATTAGTTTTACTTAATCATAAAATGTTTGTAACAATGTTATTTTTTAAGTTTAACATAAATATTAAGTTATCTCTACGAGTTTTAACGACCTCGTGAGACGGTTTATCAAGATTGTTGACGTAATGGGTTCGTAATATGCGTTATGATATCCTTACTATGGGAGTAACTGGATCCACTGGGACACTTCGAAAGAGACGGAAGCCGCCTCAAAGTGCCATAAAAATATTTCACCGCAGGGATCGACGCTACCTGATAAGGATACACAGTCATTTGTAGTAAGTACGAGCGTAAGCAGGACCACAGAGATATATGAACATTTTATTTTTGAAACACTGTCAGACTTATCTTTCTAATGTGTTAGGGGACACGTCGTGTAGATACGAAGTTCCGACAATACTAAAACGATGGTTTTTTTTTTGTAAAAATCGCTTGTACTTCGTTCTATTTATGAGCTTTAACTAAGCCGATTGAAAGGATTGCTCCAATTTAAATTGTAAGACCTTATGATAAGAAAAAAATATTAGTTGTGCTTAATAAATGCCTTTTGGTCGGGTCGAGGGTTTTTGCGGCCGTAAATATTGCCCCATCGGGAGTGCTTCGTGACCTATGCTTAAAATCATGGTTGTGATTACAGTTCATGATTTAGTTAAGTGTTACGGCGTCACACAGATAAGGCAATGTTGAATTATGTTGTTCCGTCTTCGATTACTTTGTTGGTTTTATATTGAGGTTAGAGGATAATTATAAGATCATGTTTCATATTAACCATTGATTTAGAGCTTCAAAGACTCAATTATAAACGATTATCGTCTTCCTTAATAATCAAGTCTGCTCTATCATCAAAATTTCTTAGACTAAATTTAATAGTTTCTACGATATTTTCAAGGCTGGTTGTATTGTTAACAAAAGTAGATTAGAGCAAATACTTATATAGAGTGTTGTGTATTTTTGCTTTGTATTACTAAAATATTGATTTGTAACAAAACTAATTATATATGAGCTCGAGTACTATCGCAGTACGTTGCAGATTTTTTCCACGTAAGGTAAATTATTAGGAACAAAATATTTTTAGTATGTCTTCTTTCTGTCTTGAAATGATATTTGAATGAACTATTTACATTTAGAAACTCGATAAATGAATTCGCGAATATGTTTCAATGTATACAAAATTTTAAATAAATAGTTTTATTTAAAATGTTAAATATTTGCGTAAATCTAAGAAAGTATTATGTATACAAAAGTGTTCACGGAATTAGTTGTCGAGTTGCATAAAAAATCTTATAGAAAAACCATATTTATATATTCTATGTACAGACATAGAACCTATTTGTTTATTTAATATGTATTATTAAGAAAATGCCATTCTAAGATGCAAACTACATGTTTTTACTCAAGAACATGCTATTTTTTAACGAGAATATCTTGCATTATTTACTCTGCACGTATGTTTTAGTCATTATCATACTGCATCGTTGACGAGCAAAAAGCCTGCAAAAACAAAGGGAGAAGTTACAACATCCTTAATCTAAAATTCTTAGTACCAGCGCTATGGTACAAGTGTTGGTTGCGTGACTACCGATCCGATCTTAGTGTTGATCCCGACGTTCTCACGACAATCTGATATTTCACTGAACATATACAGCCAACTTTTGTTTTTAGGTCCGAATATGCGAGTATAAAGTCGCAATATTAATTTTTTGTAGATTGCTTTCAATATTGGATTTCATTTTTTTAGCATGTTTTTTTATGTTAAATTTAATATTGTCATTGAAATAAAAACAAATATAGTAACAGATAGTTATATTTTTATTTCATTTGTATAAAAAATACACAAGTCTCACTCTCATCAAAACTCTAATATAATATTTAAAAAATATGTGTATTTAAGACGTTAAATTGATATTCTCTAATCAATATTCTCAAGGTTTCCGTTGCAAATGAAGCTTTCGAATAAGGAAATTAATTATTTTTTATTTAATAGAGATAATTACTTTCATACGATGATTATGAAAACATTATAATTAAATGTTAAAATTAATGAATTTAATTCTAAGTTAATCAAAGCACTTATATGTATGCTGAAGCTGATACTAATTAATTTTAACTATGAGGGGAAGAACTTGCATCAGACATGTGAGGTTTATCAACCAGCTGCCATTTGTATTTCATTATATAATGTTTCAGAGGATATAAAAATGTTATAATATGTTTTAATCAATGTACAAAGAGTTATTTGATCGTAAAATGGTCAAGAAAGCGACCGGAGCAAATTAGAATATCGCTACCGGTATCCGTCAGTATTTTTGTCGGTCCGACTGTGTCTACGTCGAAAACTCAATCAATGCCCATGAAATTTACAAGGCAGATAAAATTTAATTTAATGTTTTATCGATGAGTATGTGTTTGTGAGCGAGCGTGTGTGTGTATAGTAATTATGCGGTGGACCGGCGCGGGCGCAGCGCCGGTGGTCTGCCCCCCTCACGCCGCTAGGAACTCACGATGGACGTTCGCTACGGATGTAAGCTTTAAAAACTATTTGTTCCTATCTATCATGTATACAGACCTAACGTATGAGACTTAATTATTTCTTTTCTGCTTTTATTAAGATTTGCGAGGCCGTTTTAGTTTATTTAAAGATTGATGGAATTGTGTTTTGACTTTTAAATATATTTATGAAAGCTTAAGCTTAACTACGAGTAACTTTGATTTTTTATTTACTTTATATCTTTTATTAATTTTATAATTTTTTATATTTTCTAACAGATATACTCGTACATATAATTATAGTAAGGCATGTTGAGTCTTCAACAAAAGTGCCTTTTAGAGCTTAAAGTATATAGGCGATACTCTGGTATCTGGATCGCGACATTGAATGGTTTCACGTGTTCTCCTCATTCTTATCACAGCTTTTGCTCTCAACTGATTGGCACATGCACGTATCAGCATCCTTCCAACAGCATTGAGATTAAGCTGGCTTAAAAACTAAGTATTAAGCTGGTTTCGACCTGAGTAGAGAGTTTTAAGATAAGGTATTGATGTAGTTCGTATCGCTTTATTGATAAACTGAAAGGGGACTAATCTACTTTACTTACATAAAAATTCATGTATTCTTAACTATATTTTTAGTAGTACATACATATTTAATATAAACTAATAAAAGATGAAAAAATATAAAATAATACCAATTTAGAAATTATAGGGCTCTATAGTACCTAGTACATACAAAAATTATGTAATATGTACATATATTATATAGCTTATTGCAAGGTATGCTTAAATTTTTTAAGCGCTGTATAAGCAATTTCTTTATATAGCTCTACTATAGGACCGTAAGATTTATTGGTCACTTAAAGGAGCTGTTTCGCTTCATGTTGTCGACTTGGTTTGATTAGGGAAAGTGTGAGAAATTGCGGCCTTACCTTATACCTTCGGAGCTCGTCCTCGTGTACTTTTATTTGCCTGTCACTCAAAGACCCCGACGTATGCGTTAAAGGCACGACAATGTAGCGCTTTGTAAGAGGTTTTACTAACCTTTAGAAGAGTAAATTTCGTTGTCATGCATAAAACATTGTTTATATGTGGAACACTTTGTTATGCATTTTACTATCTGGAGTAACAATTGATTTTGTTTTTAATTTAGCTTTTTAAGAAATTACGAGTAATTTATATACATATGTCTTTATTGAATAAAAAATTAATAATTATATCATACACTAGTATTATATGATCTGTGATTATACTTTGTAGATGAATAAATTATATTATAATTTTTTTCTTTAACGTACTTATTCTCAATAACTGAGACTATTGCTCCTATGAGGTAGCCAAGTATGGAGAGATCAAGCTAATTTTAATTAAATGTCATCTGTTGACATTTTATTTCATTCTTAATTCAAATGCGATGACACATTACATTAAAATTGGTCAAGCTATTTATTAGATGTATGCATATAAAATTATCTAAAAATATATATTAATATCTTTACAACGATTTTATTAAACATGTTATTTATAGAGTATTGCAAAAATTTCGTAGATACATTTATGAATAAAATATTTCTAATCATCAAAAAATTAAAAAAAAAAAAACTCGAATATCAAACACCAATTATTTTGAGTGCTGCATAATTATATATTCATGCCGAAAATTGATTTTAATTTGAGAGATCCGATCATTTTTATGAACGACAGTTATAAACTTGCAAATTGATTGAAGCCAATTTTTATAATCATTTTGGTGTTCGACGTCGGTAATAAAACAGATGTCGTAAAACATGGCGTCATTTTGCGTAGACTTGGAACCGTTCAAATGTAATGTTTACAGTTTACACACCAAGTACGTGTAAGTAGACAGTTAATTATAAAATTAATAAGTTATTAAATAACTATTACTTATTCTTACTGATCTATAAGTATAATAATAAAAAATAACTGTGTTATATTGTGATGATATTATTAGTGCAATTGTAGGTAAATCCTGTCTTGCAGTAAAGGATTGATGTGATTTTTTACATAGAAATTGTGACCTGAAGAGTCAGATCGGTCATTATGTCGGGATATCAAGTGGTACCTATAGGATATTAGCATATTGCAAAAAATACTGAAGAATAAGCGGATTTGAATGAGGACCTGTGCCAAGCGAAGATGGCTTTAAGAATAAAACACACAATATTATTCCACTATCATTTATATTTAATTATTTTTTTAATACTTATTATTTTTACGTTGTACGTGTCCATTAATATACACTCTTTAATTGATTTTTAAAATTTAGTTCAGATAAAGACTTATAATATTATTATCTAGTACTAGCGATTTAGTGCATTTTTAAATTCAGAAATAACGAATATTCACACACGTACAAACTTTCGCATAAGTAATAGTAGTCCTAACAGAAATCTGTTTGTTTCACAACAAATACTTATAGTCATTTATGGTTTAAAACAATACAGTTTTAAAATTATTAGAAAAGCAACCGTTATGTTTATGTTTAAAAACAAAAAAAAATCTTAATAACTCGTTTACTTTACAGCCTTTCAGCCAATGTTTATTGCATAGGTCCCGTTACTGCGAATTTTGTTTACTGACGCCAAACTCTTTCTTTTACAAATATTTCATTGTTTATATAGGGCAATAAATGCCGACAGCCCTTTAACGGTTAACGGTTAAAATTAACTGCAAAGGGTATTTCTTTCTGGTCTATTGTTTATATTTTGCAACTCTTTTAGCAACTCTTAAGTCTAGTGTTACTGTATAACGGTTTGCAATAAAAACAGTAGGTACCCTTTACTTTATTAGAGACTCTTTGATTTTGACGATACGTGTCTTTTTAAAGGATATGGTCCTAGGGATTTTTTTTTGCAACTTATTTTTGGTGATTTTATGTTTTTATGATCGATGCCAATTTAAGAGGCGATAATAAAATTAAATAAAATCTTAATGATGTTGTTTGAAACATTGACTTGCAAAAGATTCTTGCATGAGGGAAAATATACAGTCTGACTGAGATAAAGATCGTGTTTAAGTAAGTATCATCACTAAATACCATAGTGTCAGCTAGATACTGGTAAATAACAAATTAAAAAAGAGTTAAAATGTTTAGAGTTTAGAACTTTAGACCATTTCGATATAAAAAGTGCGTAAATTTATAAAAATATTTATACGTAGATAAGAATCCATACTAATATTATAAATGTTACAGTGTGTTTGTTTGTTTTTTGTTTCATTATTTGTTTGTTTGTCCTTCTTTCACGTCAAAACAGAGTGACGGATTGGCGTGTTTTTTTGTGTGAAGATAGTTCAAGGGCTGGAGAGTGGCATAGGCATCATTCCCATGGGAAAATACGTCATAATGCAACCCAAAAAAATATTTATGATCAGAATTACTTGATACTTGGTATGAATGCTCTTCAATACAATACAAATACACATTTTAGCATTTTTCGAAATTCATCCCATAAGAGAATAAAATAGAGGATAAAAGTTTGTATGAAACCTACCGTTTTAGTATTTTCTTTTGTAGCTTTAAAGCGAGCGAAGCCGCGGGTTCTGCTGGTTAAATATAAATGTGCTTAAAATATGCATCTAAGCCACCCAAACTTAACTGCTAAGCTTAATACGTTCTTAGATTTACGCGAATATTTGACATTTTAAATAAAACTATCTTTTCGGATTATTTTGCGGATTTATTTTGATTTTTGGTTCCCGATGTTTCGAATGCTTTACAGCAATCATGTCTCAGTCACTCTATGTCTCTATCTCTGTGTCACAGTCTCTCCCGTGACCATGATTGCTGCAAAGCATTCGAAACGTCGGGAACCAAAAATCAAAATAAATCCGCGAAATAATCCGAAAAGATAGTTTTATATAAAATGCTAAGCTTAACTCCTAGTATATAAAAGCTCTTAACTAAAGCTTTACGTTACTTTTTTCACATTTTTTAAATCAAGTTCATATATTTTCTTTCATTAACAGCCAGTGGCAGGTAGACATTAAAACAATTCTGCGCTCCGATCGCAAGTGTAAATGAAATGTATATCTTACAAAATAGATAACCTATTCAATATCTGCATACATTCGTCCTCGATCAAGAATGCGCCATCTATCTGATAAGCGACGTTTCACGCGGTCCGCTGAGAGATTCATTGCGGACCGAGGATCTTTGGCTTTAAGTGACACAGTATAGAGAAATATAGTAAGGATTTTTAATAATGTTTAGTATTAATAAGTAAAGAATTTCTATTTCTGAATGGAATATTAGTAATACTCCTAAGTATTTTTTTTGTGCCTGTGACTTAAAATATTTCTCTAGATACATATTGAGCATACCTATATGCTTTATTATAATACACAATACATTGTTTTAACAAGTTCAAATTGGTATTTTATATTTGTTATAGTATAATAGGTAATAGGTAGGTAGGCCTACCTAGAATTTACCTTTACCTATTATTACCTTACCGACGTAAACATCTTTTCCGAAGATTATTTAAAGAAACAGTTAAATAATATTATTTTAATACTTGTTATTCTTTATTGTTATAAAAGAGCTTGAAATAGTTTATTAATTTCTTTAAATATGTATTTTAAAAACTATTTACTTGAGCTTCATTCTATAAAACCATGCAACAAGACAAGGCAACTTCAAGTGGTCTTCACAAGTGATGCTATTTTGAAAAACTAATTGTATATACGTAATGTATAATGTAGGTATTATATGTTTAAGAAAGTTTTAATTTTCGACTACATAGAACTATTAAGTTTCTATACTGAAATCGCTTAGCTGTGGCAATGAACGTTACGTTGGTATTTACAAAGTAAGCGCAGATGTGAGATTAGATCAATGATGATACCTGCATCGGTCAGTGATAGCCGGGTGCCAATGTTATATTTATGCTTTTTTATTGTTATTTACGATTTAAATGTTTAAACTTAGAAATTGACTTAAAAATTAACTTGAAATAATTATTTTGTAATAGCTATACTGGCGATCTGCCCTCACACATACATACAGACAAGGACAAACGCTCGCTGAGGAGTTCTTTTTATATGCGAAGGGATGATAGAGTATACTTTTTTGATATACTTTGTTTTAACCCTGATCGATAAATCGGTCGTCAAGATCGTATAATAGTATCTCAGTCGTCTATCTATAATAGAATTGCATATCATTCTTCATAAAATATTTTTTAGAAAAAAAAAAACAATTATTTTGAATATTTGATTAGGAATTCTGATATTTTGGTGCTATAAAAATATTTTTGTTTCATTTTTTTGTAAATAACAGCTCAATCATTACGCCTTAAAATAGTTTTTAGTATAAATGTATTTAGTTTATTACAAAAAGACAAAAAAATAGTTAATGTTCAAACTAAAAGGACAGCAGGTTGACCCGTGCTTTTGACCAAATGTTACACATACAGACATACATTATACAACATTTTATATACAAATATTTAATATCGTATTGGCTTATTGCATTATATACATTTTTAACGTATTTGCTCGGTGTACTCATTTATATAAATATTACCTAACTTCGGTAAAAAATACAATGAAAGTATGATGCGTATTATTATAGCGCTGGTTATCAAATATTTCCGAACGAACGTTTATATTCTGTGTTTACTTTCGACGCTTCATTAAATCTGTACAAAACTTCTGTTTGGTTATGTCGACGACGTCTTCTTCTGTTGTGACTTGGTTTACTGATTCTTGAAATCTTTAAGTTACTAAAGGCCACCTGGTCAAGTGAAAGTGTCCTTATCTACTTATGTAGATGGAACTTATACATACTAGAGCTTTAACCTTAAAAGAAAATACATACTTGTGGTAGTCATAATAATAGTTTCAGGTCCTAGTTTTCAAAACAGCGTATGCTATTCAGGAGTAACTTAGGTTTATATTAGATAAAGAATTTTTAGAATCAGTTCAGGACTTTTAGAGTTATGCTCTATCTAAACATATGTTATTTGTGAACTGGAAAATAGAGTGTGGAATGTGATTTACAAAAGATATATTATGCTTTTGAATTTTTATGAATAATTCCTAATAATTTATATTAATTAGACGAGAAAACTTTGTAGCTCCAAGTTAGAAGGAAAATTTTCCTATTCAAAGCAAAGTTAAATACACAAAAACTATATAAAGTGTTTATTAAATATAGTATCAAGCCATATTACCACGAAAATTGTATGCATCATAAAATTTGTTACCCACAAAGACGTTTTAATGAAAGTAACAAAAGAAACTTAGAGGTACATTAATGAAGCCATAGACATTATTGTTTTTCACAAAACTAATTACGCGTGTCGTTTGTATGGGAATGGTTTTTTGCTACAAAACATTGTGTGTAAACATTACATTAGCTATTATGACTACTAATTAAGAAAATAAATTATTTCTTTTATTTTAAATTAGCATATATATTAGATATAAGCTAAAAAATGTTGTCTGATTATTTCGTCAAATATTAATAATGCTTTTTTAGATTTATGAAACTACTAGCGGCTCACCCTTGCTTCGCTCGGGTTTGCCTCTGGAAAAACAATAACAAATTTATCCCACGGGAACCGTACATTTTTTCGGGATAAAAAGTAGCCTAAGTTTTATTCTGATATATGAGATATATTATTGTAAAGTTTCAATTTAAAAGTTTCAAGTTAAAATACATTCAGTAGTTTTTGCGTGAAAGAGTAACAAACATCCATACATCCTCACAAACTTTCGCATTTATGATATTAACTAGCGACTTACCCTCGCTTCGTTCGGGTTTGTCCCTGGATACCTTGTGACGGTTAGTGTGGAATACATAGACTATCTATGTTACTTGAGAAATCATTTGATTTGATTCCTCATACAAAGTTCCACACCCCTTTCCACCTCCTTAAGGGATGATTTCCGGGGTAAATACTATTCTATGTCCTTTCTAGGGTCTCAAACTATCTCCATACCAAACGTTTAAATTCGTTCAGCGGATTAAGCGTAAAAAGGTAACAGACAGACAGACAGAGTTACTTTCGCATTTATGTATTAGTATGAATAAGATTATTATCTGCTATTAAATTTAAATAGTGTAAGACGTAAATGATATATATATATATATATATATATATATATATATATATATATATATTAGAAACTATTAAAAAATCTATTTTCAAAATATTTTTAATTATCTATGCTTTACTAAGTATACATAAGAAGTGAAATTATAGAACGTGCATTCTTTTATAACAATGGTTGATTCGCGAGAGCTCTGCATATATTTGCATTTCAAAAGCGGATTGTTCCAGAGCCAGCGTGTAATTACGCAAACACTCTAATAGCGGTGTCAATGGGGCACTGATGTCCGAGCTCCCTTATTTACTGCCCAGAGAAAAGAAATGTCAAGACGTCCTGCATTCGCGATTATCGCGGTGCATCGAGCGACCGATTGTTAGATAGCGCACCGACACCTACTGTTCCATTCAAATTCTTTATACCATTACAGGTTTGCATACATTTCTTTATTCTACAGCGAACGCAGTCCGATGTTTAAAGGATAGATCGTTGGTAAGAAGTATGTCCGGGCGGACATAATGGACTTCCAGGTTTATTGTTCGGACTTTTCTGACCATTAAATGCTCCTTAATAGTCTTTTGATAAATATTTTTAATCTGATAACGCTCGGACCAGCAATGTTTTTAACCCTTTTGTTTTATTTTAAATATTATAAACTTAAAAATAATCTTCCGCTACTGAAACTTCTGTTGGGGCAGGTAGAAATCTCTTAAAAATAAATCCGTTTCATACACCGTCTATTATTAAGTTAAGTAGCTAACCGATAGACAAAACCACACAAAAATTAATTGTGTTCACGTAGACCTCGCCCATAGATCAACCGAATACGTCACCCAGAGGAGTCACGCCGAATTAATTTTTGAAAAGCGCGCAAACAGGTTCCGTTGAAACATTAGCATTTCCAAGGAGGCCGCCCATTCATCCTTCACAAGAGATTTTTGTGCATTATAGCGTATCAAGAAGACAAATCTCTAGGTATCTCGGTCTCACCGATCTACCCTGTCTACAAAGGACGTAATAACCATATCAAACAGCGTGTCCCTTCGCCGCGTTGCATACATATCGCGTTGAAGTGAGTAGAAGTGCCTTTATTGTGTTTTAAAATAAAGAAATACACTTTGTTTCCGTGAACACGGGCCTGCCATACCTAATGCCGTACGGCTCTTGAATACCGGACATAGACATGACTCTAGCTCTGGAAGTGACAGATAAAGCTGTGTTATATAAAAATATTTTGAACGACATTTGGTGGTTTGTAAGAATCAAAAATCTTTTAAAATATTGTTACAATTTTCGTTCTCTTATTTAAAGTTTTTAGGTTCATAGTAACACTATGTACAAGTGAGTCGAAGCTTTCGTATAATTAAGTCCGATGTTTATTCTGTCGGAATATATAGATATTAATGATCAACCGTCACAATGATCGATGAAGAACAAAAGGCAGAAAATCTAGGTCTTGTGTTACAATAACAGCTTGTATGTATAGATGTTAATTAACGGCCCCAATTAGATATGAGAAAATGTTTTGGAACGTCTCTAGCTTTGTTATTTTAATTACAATTTATTATAATCACGTACACTGTAAGAATGTAATTCGGACTATAAAACTAGTATTCCATGAAAGACTCGTTATTTTTAATTTGATAATCTTTAAACGTTACATTTAACAGGTAAACGTCACCAAATGAGCGTGCTTTAGCCACTATTCCCACTCTAACGAATGTTTTAACTCTTTTTGAAGCTATGTAAGCCACACTAAGCCTTATTTGTATGAAATCAAGCGTAGAATTTGGTATTAAAAATATGAAAAGTTTTTAGAACCTCCGTGGCTGTTTGTATACGTAGTACGTGAGGGGCATGAGAACCGTACCGTACCATAACGACCCCGCACATAATTTTAGTGTTCTCGTCCTTTGTGCCGGTCGTCATTGTTATTAAAGTAATCACGACTGCCCTCCATCATGCTCCAATCGAAACATTATGGGATATAAACAAAAGAAAGCAAGAGGAATTCAATGAAAAGCCATTATGTTTGTGGAGTGCTCTTCGCGGGTCTGTTGTCTCAATATTTTTCTTAGTGGATGGAGTTGACGCGTCATTCTCTCGCGCTCAAAAACGCCGCGTGGAATTTTGAAGGGCCCTCGGTAATGGCCGATATTTACGACATTTAGATAATGTTATTTAAACGGTGGGATTGAATTATTATAATAAAACAAAAAATGTCACGTGCACGAATATACTCGAAACTTATTTATTTATTTGTAACGTTTTAAATTGTTATCAATGTTTTTATTATATTTATGGCTTCTACAAGAAAAAAATATTGTTGTTTTGTTTCTTGACATTTTATTTAATTATTAAACATGACGTGTAGCACTATATTGTTCACTTCTCACTGAATTAAGGTCAGTGGTTTCTAATGCCTTAACTATATAAATAACTGTAAGTACATATATTATAAAGTTAGCCAAACACACCACTATGTTACGAAAGATGCCTGATTTTATAAAGTTTTTAGATGAAATTACCCATAAATAGAGGAAGATGTCATTTTAGTTGTATTTCTTGTGTTTCTATTTGTTATTATTATGGGATATCTTCGCTTTTTGTGTTTCTTAAAAAGTATATTACTATATGATACTTTTTTACACATATTTAAAATAATTACTTGCTTATATATAACACTAATAATAAAATAACTAATAAATTAATAATATTGGAAAAAATAATATATCAGTACTAATTTGAGTATCAAATTAGTCGGTAAGCCATTGAGGTGTTACACCAAAATCCTAATAGCCACATTTAATTCAATCTCGCCATATTTGTTCATGATTTAGAGCTTAGTAAATGCGTCACAGATTGTGCCAAGGGCCTGATCCGATTGGGTTAATGTGTTTACGGTCGGCTTCTTTCAACTTTCATTATGTCGCAGGTTCACTGTCGGATTACATTCGTATCATCCGAAACTTATAATCTATATGAAATTCTTTTTATAATACATATCAGTTGTTTGTAATACAATATTGTGGATATATTTACAAACAATACTTTATATATATACGAGTATAGAGTATAGACAGTTTATTTTTATATAAAACACACTAGCGACTCACCCTCGCTCCGCTTGGGTTCGTCCCTAGGATGGGCCACCCTTAACACTTAGGGGTATGAAAAATAGTTTACGTCCTATTCTCAGACCTACTGAATAAAATTTTATTAAAATCGGTTCAGCCGTTTCGGAGGAGTTTTGTTATAAACACTGTGACACGGGAATTTTATATATTACATTTGCCTTATAAAATATCATAATGTATTTATTTATTATTTTGTTACTAGATCTATACAATAGTCTGTCATTAAAAATGTGTATTAAAATTTTAATTTACAAAATTAAATATTAGATTGCGTAAAATGCGAACTAATAAAAAATAATAATTAGTAAATATAAAAAAAAACCCGCCTTCCTAAAAAAGGTGCTAAAAAGGTGAGAATAAGTTGACTAAGGAACATAGTATTATGCAGTCGGAGACATGTACATACACATGTATAATGTACATACATAATACATATGTACATTGTATATGTATTATGTATATTATGTATGTGTACATACATATACAAAATACAATATACATACGTAGCAAGACTCATACATGTACATTGTACAATGTACAGGTCAAGCAAGTAACCCTGCTTTTGGGCTTCGACGTAGTCGGATAATAAGACCATCCTGACTATATGTTGGTATTGACTACCACTGCTTATTACTCCAGAGGCCGAAGAATTGCTTCTTATGGTAAGTAAATGTTAGTAATATAAATATGTATTGAATGGGCGCAAAATGAGTCACCAAGTAATACAGGTACATGTACATAAATATTCCTAAGAAAAATACGTAAAAATTTATAAAATACACACTAAACACTCTATTATACCTACAAAATATGGACGTTAGTGTAAAAATTAATCAAAATATTATAACTAAAATAAATATTTCAATAGGCAGTAAACAACAATATTTTCGTCTAAAACTGTCCATAGCTGAAACAAACTCATGATTGCTGGTTTAATTACTACTTACTAGGCACGCTAACACTGCGTATTATGATGATATTTTTATGTATTATGTACTTTGGATTCCGGTAAAAAATTCAATGCATACCACAAACGCCTTTAAAAGTTTAATTATCTGAATACTTAACTTTATAACTTTTGTTTATAGCTTTAATTTACTCTATATTTATTTTTACTTGACATGTTGTTAGATATAAAAGTGCAATAAAGTGTAAATTATATTATCAGTCGTATTTCGGAATGAAGAAGGATCTTCGTGTTTAGAAACTCTGAGATTATTGCGCTCTACAAAAATACCGCACGATCCTTAGCAAAAGAATGCTTTGTAATGGTTTACTCGTGATATATAGATATTTGAGATTAACTCTTAGAAGATAATATTTGTCGATTGAATATTAATGATAAATTATAAATAACTGTTTAATTATTATTTATGTATTAATTTAGTAAATATGTATAAACAATAAAATTTCTTTTGTTAAACAAAAGTAACGCTTTATACTGTAAAATTTTTATATCTTATAAGTTGAACCTGGACACTTTAAATGTTCTGCAGACTAAAGTAATTTAATCCATCTATATAATAGTGGGATTTTGCAGGCAGTAGAAAAATAATTAAGTGTTTCTGAGGTGGAGAATTATTGTCGACTATATTTATTGTGTAAACGTGACCTATAATTTATCATCTTATATGGACCTTGGGTGACTAAGGTATAGGAATGTTTTAAAATAATCAAGCCTACATCATTTATAATAGACAATCCCTTAAGGTTGAGTCATCTTTCATTGCGAAAATGCTTAACGGGTTTCACCAAACAAAGACATTGGTTGAAGAACGACGTTATTTATGCTATAATGTTTAAAGACGAGAACCCTTTGTTTTGTTGCGGGGTCCCGTCACAACATCTTTATTACTATTGCACTGTTAATTAAGATATATTCTTCCGAAGAGAGTTGATTTGCAACAAAAAACGTTTGCTATTGCGTAAATAGCTGTTAGTGAAGTTGTAAAAGTAATGTTTGTTTTTGTGTACAAGTAATATTTGCGCAATTGTTTTACTTCTTTAAAGGTTTAGAAAGTAAATACAGTTATACTTCATGTACTTTTATTATGCTTAGTCATTTTTGTAAAAGAAATAAAAATGTGCATTTAAAAATTATTAGGTCACGGATTATATATAACTTGATTATATTTCTTTTATGCTACTAATCCAGTGTTAACGCGCTCGCTTGGGAAACCGAGTGAAGCGGGTTCAAATCCCGGGTCTTGCACCTCTGATATTTTAATGTGCGAATCAGTTCTAGCATGATTACTACTTACCTTACGGTGAAGGAAAACATTGTGAGGAAACCTGCATGTCTGAAAGAACCTAGCAAGTTTTTGAAAGATGTGTGAAGTCCACCAACCCGCACTTGGCTAGCGTGGTGGACTATGGCCTGATCCCCCTCGTATTGAAGGGAGGCCCGTGCCCAGCTGTAGGACGTTAAAAAGGGCTGAATGCTAATCATAATTGTAGTAGCATAAAATACTAAAGATGTTTATATTCAAAATTTCAATTTCGAAACAATGATTATTCATCCAATCCATCAGCTGGACGGTCGTGTAAGGTCTTATTTAAATCAATATAATTACATGTGCTGATGTTCAATTGTAATTTATCTTGCAAACTTCTCGGGGCGATGTTGCGTTTTCTTATGGCTCTTTACAAAGTTACCAAAGAAACCCTCCAGGCTACTAAATGCTACTACAGTATGAAATAATACTTTTTGTGTCTACATCTCATACCTTTAAACTAATCTCGACTTTAAAACCGATGGTGTACGATCGCGAATATTTATAGTTCTATTTGAGTCCATATTCAATTTGTTAGAAGTTTACACAGGATCCGAAGTGCAACGCCGGGACAAACACAAGGCTTTGTGTGTGTCAATATTAGTTCTTTGCTTCGGAGAAAAATGCGTTTAGAAAACACGGCCGTTGTGTACGGTTTTCGTTATTGGTATTAAGGCGCGAGTGGCGAGCTATGACCGCCTCTTTATGCCCCTATTGTAATGCGTTGTTTAAATTTGGTTGAAGTTTGATAGACGCCGACAGCTCGCTGTCCAGTATGAAATTGATTGAGTATTAATTTTGAAGACATGAAAGCGGACGCTTTGTGAGCAACAGTAGTAAATGAATCTGATTGTATTTTCTAATTATCTATTTAATTTTATTAGCAGGCTCAATATATTTTTAATTAAGTAAGTTAAAATCAAAATTTTTAAGCATTATAATTTTGATTACGATGTTTTCCTTTCATTTTTTTTTTCTTTTGTCTTGACAAATTATTTGTGGTCATCATTCAGGTGTTGTAACTTGTCGCTTGACTATTATTTAGATATATGGAATGCGAACCCACGTCACTTGTTTTTAAAGCGTTTAAGCGCGTTACCACTAATTAACCACTGCCTTTCTATAATGTTATGAAAGAATAATGAAACAACTTGAATATTTTTTTGATGTGATATAAGAAAAACTGATTTTCTCAAGTGATAAACCGGAATTGCGAACAAGTTCTATAATGTTTGTTCTGCTTGACATTAACCGCTTCATTAATGATCGCGGATTAAGTTGTGTGCATAAGATTTTTCTCTTTTTGTTACATTGATAAAAGGGAGAAATAACATAAAGAGTTTTAGTTCCTTTAAAATTAAATAATGTTTATATTAATTTTTTCACAGATTTTTCATTTATATATTGTTTCCAGGTGTAAATAAATTGTTTCTAGTGTATTCGCTTATTTCAAACAGAATGTTATATAAAAGGCTGATATAGATAAATAAAAGGCGAAATAACATAAATGTAAGTACAATTAAATATTTACTAAAGAGAAATGTTGACTCGGAAAATACTTGCATTGATATTTAAAGTGCAATAGAAGGGAAGTGGAATCAGTGGTCCAAAATAACAAAGTTATCGATTCTGTTAGCTTACATTTACAGATAATCTTTCGGTCTATTCTATTATGAGGTTGCATAGCTTGCATAAACATGCTAATGACAGAATTGTTTCCCATTGTAGAGTAGCCATTCAATTCTTAATAGCATATTTTTTTACTACTATTTTTAAACTTTTATTTCATATCTAGATAATTATTAAAATTAATGAAGTTAGTTAAAGTAAAGAAAAATGAGAAAGAAGAATAATATGAGAATAAGAATGTAAACACACAGAAGAGCATTAACAGCAGGCAGCAAGAAGATTTATATTTTTAGTCCATACAACTTTATGTGTGGCGTAATGATTTTAAAGCTTAAATCTTAAAGCATATTATCAGCATTAATGATATTAATATATAAAGACTTTTTAGTTTTTACTAGTTATGACATATATTTTTCTAGATGTAACTGAGTCTATAATATTAAATTTCGTACTGTAAGTATATTTTCTAGTTCATTTTATTTTTAATTGAATTTATTTATAAACACCAGACTAAAATATTTTGCAGATATTCATAAATATGAGTGCTTCGATGTTATGTAATTATTTTATGCTTAAAATTCATTCTCATTTCGATTCAAACGCTTTCAATTTTATTTTAATATCGGATATTTTATAGATAAACTAGTTACAATTTTAATTAAGTTAGTTTTTAATATATTTAATTAAAATAAATAAAAATTACATTACTTCAGTAACACATATTTCTCATGTCACACACCTAATGAATAATAATCATAACAGCAAGTGTTCCGTCTTAATTAGCCCTAGAAAGTATTTAAACTCATTAGTGAATTTGTCTTATAGCATGTTATACACTCAAAACTTTTATTTAGATATCGTGAGACATGTGAGATTTGAGACTGAATAAAGAAAAACTTATAATAAATTCACACATGGTAGAAGTAAAACTGTAGAAAAGTAACCTACGAGATAATGAGATCAATATAGAGTATCAGGAGTAGGATAATTATAAGGTTTATTTTTTTAATAATATTTTTACCAAGTTTAAAAGTTAATTTACATTATATATACATTACACATAATTCAGTAATTAATTTTATTATTTTTCACTCCCTGTGTAATGTATTATATCTCAAATAATAACGGTTACCATGGCAACATGGCAATGTATTCTATCTCATTCTCTCGCCGGCTTAGTCCTGTATATTTATGTGTTTGTCTCTTTTCAGTGTTACTTTTCCATTTCTTCGAATTTCAAATCACAACGATTCTACAGAAGTTTCACTTCAAAAACTTATAATAAATATTAAAATTTTAAATCCAAGAACACATTTTTTTTGTACTTACTTTACTTTTTATTACTTTGCACATAAAATGAAGTAAGCTTACATATTAAAATCCTTACATATAAAAATTATTAAATTCTGTAACAATATCGTAAAAGAAATGACCGTATAACTTTAGAAATTTATTTTTCAAAATAATAAACATGTCTTTCTAACAGGACGGTCCTTTAAGTTATATAGTCATCCTACGCACCAGCAGAAGCGATATCGTAGTCATAAAGGCGGTCAACTTGAGAAATGACATGACTTCCATTCACACTCACATCCTAAAATATTTATATCGCACTCCTTATTGTGCTGATAAACATTTGCTACCGAAGCATATCTTTCTTATTTTATATAAAAAAATGTAAGGATAAAAGAAAATAAATATTTATTTGAAACCATATAAAGATTATAGCTGTAAGTTATAATAATGTATGTAAGCGAACTCATAAAAATATTTTTTTAAATATTATGTTTGAGTCAGTAATAAATATTTTTAGGGTCTCTGCCCACTACACCGTCTCATACCATGACCGTGCTATGAACGTATCAGGCACGGAAACGAGCACGGCACGGACTACTGTGCCCACTAGACCGTATCAACAGCGTATCATGCCCGTACATAACGGTTATAGTGACCGTAGCATCCGCGTATCATCCGCGTATCAACCGCTTATCAACCGCGTATCATCCGTGTATCAACCGCGTATCAACCGCGTATCATCCGCGTGTCATATCCGTATGGTTCCCGTTTTAGTATTACCTGTTGTTTCTAGATAAATATCACTAATATTGAAGTATTAGTTACAATATTATAATATTACCAGACGAATATATTAATATTACCTAATCCTGAGAAATATCGGTACTAACCCATCTTTAACATCGATTATCGCCCATGTCTACAAGACAAGCGGCAATACGTAACGGGCTTAGAACGGTCATCATACGCGGTTATAACGGTCATCATACGCGTTTATAACCCGTATGCTCACCGGTTCAACAACGTCGCGTGTCAGGCACGGAGCGTACCGGCACCGGCAAAATATTCTCGCCGACAATTGTTGACGCTCCGTGCACGGCACGCGACGGTGCCGGTCGGTGACGGAACGGTCTAGTGGGCAGAGTCTCATACATTTCAATACAAAGAATATTTTTTTGCCTGACACGCTCCTAGCACGGTCATGGTATGAGACGGGGTAGTGGGCAGACTCCTTTATATGAACATTGTTATATTACATTTCGCTGATATAACGATGTTATTCTAATTTTAGGATTTGAAAATTGAAGGTAATATTCTTCCGGAACTTTACGTGGATTTTTTAAGGATTAAGTCAATAACTTTGAAATACGTGAATTTTTATTATTATTTCAAATAACTGTTATAAATGAAGGCAAAACCAAAAGAGAAGGCCAAACCAAATACAAGTAACATTGAATTTGTAAATTACTGTATTCTTATGTTAAAATACATATTTTTAAAGAATAATAAATGAGAATAGAATATTTAATGTAAAATAAATTATGCTATAAAAGACTAAATAAACTATTCTAATATATGAAAGAATGATATCATGTTACTGAGTTGCAAATGATGCATTAATAGAAACAATAAATTTTGTTCGACATTCTATTAATATATTTGCATTTAAAATTGAAGGAATTTATATGTTTGAGGAAACTTGATATATAAATGTAATATGGAAGAGTATTTTTTAAGAAAATAACATTCTTGATATTAAGTTATAAATGTATAAATGATTGCTGTAATAAATACATCCCAGTTCTAATTTTGCAACTATATAACTATCATTTAAATACTGAATCTCTTTATATTTAAAATAAGTAATTCTGAAAGACATTATTTTTCTATATTAACATAAAACAAAAAAATAAAAACATAAATATCTGTCTATAATATTTATATGTATATTCTGTGTCTATAGAATATTTATTTATTTATATTGTGGAGTCATTCTCCGTAGTATAGCAGAATATTGTATCAAGGCCGGCTTATACATATTTTAACTATATTTATAAATTTAACACTTAATAGCCATGAACGGGTATCAAACCCCAAACAACCATAAACATACCAGATATCAGATCGTAAATATGTACATAATTGTGAATCCTAAATTCTCTTAATATAAAATGTACTTAGGTTCATATTTTATATTGTTTATTACTATATATCGTGTTAATTATAACTAAAGTTATCATCAAAATATATTCTCAGTAGAGGAGCGTTTTGAAACGATACACCTATCCGAGCTAATTTTCGTTGACGACGCTCACCAGCTGCACCTAATACAATACGATTCAGATATTTAAGTCGCGACACTAAACAGCTATTAAAAAAGCATCTTATTTTGGTAACAAACAAACGAATACGCGATGTTAGTTCCGATATAAAGCGCGATGCGTTAGAGCTGAGTTTCTCTTTGAAGATGCCTTTACAAATGGGAGAGACGTTTCGCACTGACGGCAGAGACGCATTGTCGCAGCTGTGCTCGTTAACTAAATATAAAAGTTAACGAAATATTTAAAAAAAATGTTTTATGTAACAGTTTAAAATATTTTTGGCGTAATTCTTAAATTTATCTGGATTTCTTGGAAATGCTTATAAAATAAATGCATTAGTGATAAAATATTTAACGTTAACAGTGTTGGCTGTTAACATTAAGTTAAAGACTTTACACAACTATGAATTTATTATAAATATATTTTGATATTTGCATAGTTTCATATCAAATATAATAATAAACCCAGGCACTATTATAAATTACGAGTATGCACGTCGCAAATTGCAAAGTACTCGTATTAAGACATCGAGAGGATATAGTGTGTCTAAGTACCGAATTTAAAACGTTGAAGCACATTTTCGTCATTCTTTTACGTTTTTCGTCTTACTAAGAATACGATCTTAACATGCGCCATGCAAGCCATGTACAGGTCACTCTCCTACAGGTTTAAGCGACTGCTCCTCGACGATTGCTGACTGGATTTTAAATAAGACATGGTTCTTCCTTTGTTACATTCCTGGTCTTGTCGTTATATTGAATGTTCTGTGATAAAACAACAATAAAAATAAAACATTTAAGGCAATCTTACAACTACAACTACATTATTTTAAATTCGTCCCACGTTTAAATTTGCTTCAAGTAAATTATCTTATTAAAATTCATTATTTCTTTACTAATTAATTAATTGTGACAATATAAATGTTAATACCAATGGTAATTTTAATAAATTTTCATCATTAAATAATAAATTATTGACATAGACCCGGTATCGAATAAGAAAAGCTTGTGAAGCTGCGTTCCGATGTCCATAACGGGAGTGCCTTTTAAAGAATTGCTGACACATTTGAGTATAATTCTCATGAATAAAAAGTAAGTTGACAGTCAAGATGACAGTCAGAAGCGGCCAGGATAATGAGAAGGAATTTAAATTTGATGGCCCACTCTGCTATTGTTATTGTTGCTTAATAGAATGCAGCGGCAATAAGCTACATTATGTATGTTGTATAGAAGTTTTTATATATATTAGCACTGAATATTAGGGCGTTTATGTATTAATTTGTCAAAGATTTTTAATTTTGCTTATTAGTTCACGTTATTAATTATATTTTGTCAAGCCATTCAGTAAAGTAATTACATGCTTCAAACAAAATCTTTAAAAATATGTAACAAAAATTATTCAGATTACTCCAAAATTTAATTAGGTATAAAAAAAATAATTAAAAAAGTTGACGTGCACATAACAGTTGCGTAATCATCAAAAATTCGACATCCCAGCGAGTAAAGTGCTCACATTCTACGCTCATTAATTACGTAGTCATTTATGCATGTAGGACTACGGCCACGGAGCTGTCGTTACTTTGTAATGAATTTTTAACAAAAACTTAATTAAAAATCCTATCTTATGGTCGAAGGAAATGAGCTCATTCTTCGGGGTCCCGCTGACAGACGGAGTGACGTCACGGCCCCATCATTAAGGCCTGCCATCTAAGCTTGGAATCACTTCTTTATAAACATAGATTTTTGTGTGGCTCTGGTTCACAATGTTGATGGTGCCTGAAGGTATTTGCTAATAAAGTTTGTCAGTACTTGCGGGAAGTAGCTTATTAATAGTTACCTTTGATTAACTGTAATACGTTAACAAGAGAATTGAATTGAGCTTTAAACGTTAATTCGTATGTTTTAATATTGTATTTTTAAATATTTAATATAAATTGTATGATTTATGTTCTTTTACTTTAACATATATTTGAAGTAAAACTTCTTTACACACGCTTGATTTGAGCTGGTGAATGCGTTACGAAAAAATGTATGTACGTTTGTTGCCATGGTAACCGTTGTTATTGTCTGACAAATGATATATAATATTATATTATTCCCTTAAATTATATTCTATAAATATATGATTGTTATATATCTAATATGCGTTATTTTTAGTATCTCACCTATTCTTATAATTTAAAACATAAATTGAATTTCATAAAGAGTTCCGATAACCTACAGAAGTTTTGCTTCTTGCGCGTGTACACATTCATAAATGCACTATTTAATTTTTATATTAGTTAAAAAAATTAAATTTAAATGAATACGTATGCATAAACTATAATTTATTGACTAAATAATAAATAAAATATCAAATAATAGATTATACTCGTACTTATTAAAGTTGTAATACAAAGGTTGTAAATAACAACGAACTACTATTTATATGATATAAACATTGCACTTTCAGATAAGTTGAGATCTTGCTCAGTGAGATATTGGCTTCCGCGAAGAAAATGTCAGATTATGCAAGCGGGTTCCAGTTTTTACGGTCATTATAGAAATGCACTACTGACGTTGCACCGACGCATTGGAGAGATCTGCAGCGATTAGAACAAGAAACAGGGTATTAGTGCAAATTGCACAAGCGCAGACGCACATTACTCACGATGTAAGTTACTCGCATTATATTAGATGAACTATTATTATTGCTCATATTTATAAGGGACAATAAGTCAAGTCTTCCGCTAATTTAAAGTTAAGCGAGTTATTAGAGGTTAGTAAGTAATTATTATTGTTTTATGTTAGCAATTCTCTGTGATTCAAGATACCTATCAGTTAGGCAGTATTATTATATATTATAATGGGAACTCTAAATTGTTTTATTCTATAACAAACCGTTGGTTGCTTTAGAGTTGAGCTGTATAAAGTAACAGTTCATTTAATGACCAGTTACTATTTTGAGTTGGGCATTAATTTTTAAAACTTCACAAAATGATTTAATAGATAAATAATAATAATTATTATTTAAAAATCAATCAAACAATCAGAACGAAACAAAGCTATTTGCAAAAATGAGCCGGTTAGATTTATTCACGTTGGCAAAAAGTGTAAAGAGAGTATGAAGACGCTAGCTTCAAGAAAACCAACACTGCGGCCACAAATTGGTGGTTTCTGACTGGCGTGTCGTGACTGAGTCCCTGCCGCGGGCGACGAGGGCGACCGCAAGAGTTGAGCGACTAGCGAACTGATGAGCGTAGCGTAACTGAAACAAGGGAAAGTAACGTTTAAATTTATTGTGTACATCAAATATGGAAATGAAATTTTATTTAACTATAGAAATAATTTACAATATACATTAGAATTTACATTACCTACTTGTTAGTTAATTATATTGTGTTGTATCATTTTGTCACGTATGGACATTAAAATAATTTTTAACTATTTTCATTCTTTACAATAGAACATTCAAACAATCAATTTTAAGTACTAGTTATCTATAAAATAAGAAAGGCTCCACCGATTTGTTTAATATATGTACCTATGTATATTATTTTAAATGTTCGTAATTTAAGTCCATATAAGGCTTTTAGAAGTAGTCTGGGAAATTGGAAAAAAAACGGGAAAAATTTAGTATTTTTATTATAGGATTTTACATTTATAAAATTGAAATTTGGGCAATAGGGCAAAGTCTGTCGAAACAGCTAGTAGTCCGTAAAAGCCTTACGCTTTTGAATTAGGCGACGTGAGAGCGTAGTTTATTGATTATAAAAACAATATTATACGTAGTTAATAATAAAAAATAATTTATTGCTAATGTGTAGAAATATGTTTATATAGAATTATTGTATATGTAAGTGTAAAGTATACATTATAAGTGCAGTGAGATTATAAGCCCAGTAATGTTGGAAATCCATTAAACAAGCTTCTTTTAGTGATTGAACAACAAGTAAACGACAAAGGTAGAATGAATGCACTTTTGAATTGCAAGTCAATTTGCAGACAAAATTGCATACCTTGGTAATATCTGATTCTTTTTCTATTTTGTGTTTATACTAAATTGGATTGAAAACTACATGTGTTTGTTGGCGTAAATGAGATAAGTAGCTTGGAAATGAGAGTTTTTATATTTATTATCATATGGTATTGGAAATCGAAACACTTGTTAATTTGTTTAATTTAAGGAATATTAAATCCTATAAAACTGCTTTATTCAGTATTTTTTTATAACTTAACTAACACAAGTCGCGTTTGCATTAGAACACTCTTCCACCTTCTTCTCTTTCTCCTTCCATTCTCTATTTTTTTACTCTCAATGGAATAAAATTCCATTGGTATTTGTAAGAGATCAAGCGTGTTACCGATGGTTTTACGGGCTCTTCTAACGCACAACACCGCTAATTATCTTAATTCGGGTTATCGAAAAGTTCTTGAAGGAGAAACCCATTAAATATACATAGCTCGACGTAGAAATTCGAGCCTACTGTCTGGATTTGTTGCTGTATGCTAGCCATTAGATCAACGAGGCATTTAATATATTGGCTGGTAGCAAAACGGTATATTAGCTCGTAGCAAAAGTTACCTAGACACGCATCTGATTGAAACGCCCAGGTTCCGATTAAATAGTACTTAAAGTAAATTAAATAATAAAAAATGCTTTGTTTTTAAAACTGTAATAATATACAAAACTAATTTGTAACATAGCTCCTAAAATAATGCTATTACGTAATACATAAGAAAAAAAAATCGTGATGTAAGTCCATAAAAATAAAGGAAATACTAAACCGGAAAGCTACAAATAAGTGCTACTGAAGATATTATTGCCTATAAAGATATTGCTAGTGTTAGTCGTAATAAAAATGCATAAAATGACCGTACCCTAGAGAGCTTTATCTCAGACACGGTCCTATTCTATAAGTTAACATCAAATCACATACTGAAATAAAATATTGTATTAGCTCTTAAAAATTTTGTTAGCAGGTAAGTGTAAGCAAACATTACTACTCATTAGTAGATTATTTGAAATATCTATATTCTATATTTTACTGCCTATATGTAAGTGTTAATTTTAACTTTTAAACAAACCCAAAGGTATTTTTAAATGCTCGTAGATGATGTTATAACAATTTCCTACTGAAAATTAATACTACTTTCCTACAAAGTACAAAGTCTTTAAAGAGAAATGGTAGTTAAAAATATTTACATAAATGTCTTAAGTGGAGTTTGCACATTAGCAATGACCGTACAGTGAGTTTAGTACACTCTAACTTTTCTTCGTGTGTATAGTTTCTTACCGACAATAATTATTACTGCACCAAACCCATACTTTATAAAAGTTGCCGATAAAAAAGTATGTTTGTAAATATGTTTCATAAAGGCACGGACGTGGGTATCATAAACATAATTAATCTGCACATATTCTGGACTAATTTACTTTGAAAATGCAGATTATCTGCTTACGTACTTGTAAATACGCGTGAAAAGCGCGTTCAATGAGTCGAAACGTCAAAAAGTCGTCGTGTGCATAGGTTCTATAGATATTACGTATAAAACTAGCCACCATTATTTAAATTGGCGAAGATTTTTCTTGACAGGGGGAAATGTGTATTATCTTGAAATTCGGTAATACTAACAAGTAACTATAATTTTGAAGTTATCATGAGATAACGCATAAAGGACACTTCATACATTTTTATCGTGTATTGTTAGGTCCGATCGTGTGAATGAGTAAAACGATTTCTTCGTTGTACCAAATCCATTTTGATCATTTGTTACGGCTTTTACTCCCTGCAAAAACAAGGTGGCCAGAGGTTTGACGCTTATAATATCTGTCTGTGTACTTCTGATCAAAATATAGGTATAGATTAAAATCAGATCTCATAGTATACTTACAGGTAATAAAACTTAAAAGTAGTAATTAAAATTTTAAAGGTATTTATTACTGTATTAGTTTTTTTGTATCAGTTTTTTTAGTTTATTATGAATTCTAGAAGAACAATTTATATGTATTTTTTGTACCTTAACTGCCTCGGTGGTCTAATGCCTATCATATACGACCGTCGATTCGGAGGTTTTGAGGCCCAGATCGGACTAAGTTTGACTATTGAGTTTTTCTGTTAAGAAATTTTCGGTAGTAGCCCGGAGTTGGGAAGTTGCTGGTGTTACACCTTCTTGCCTCGGAGAGCTCGTAAAGTCATTGGTCCTGCCTCTTAACTTTCACCGGTCATGTTGAATAATCATCCCATCGAATTTTGCGAGTGAAGAAAAGGAACAAAAAGTGCACTTGTGTTATCGCGCATACTTTT
The DNA here is from genome assembly GCA_905404265.1 of Fabriciana adippe. Classification (NCBI taxonomy): domain Eukaryota; kingdom Metazoa; phylum Arthropoda; class Insecta; order Lepidoptera; family Nymphalidae; genus Fabriciana; species Fabriciana adippe. The sequence goes on from FR989993.1 coordinate 5,894,618, forward strand.
GTACTATAACACCTCCTGCGTACACAATTAGTCTCAGTGAGACTGGCCGCTTGGCGGGTCAGGTGGAGGACTTTTTTTATACTATTAAAAATTATCTTATCATAAAAATATATAATATTAAGGCAACCTACTAATTCTAATATGTAAATATTTTATTCTAATTACCTACATTTAAAATATTACTTCAACATCTCATTAAATAAAATATAACACTTAATCTAACGTCCGATTAGCTTATCAAATTAAAACTTATTTCTATGAAAAATGAATGAATAAATAACAGAAGGTTGCTACCTAATTATTATAGAAAAAGATAAGGTACACGCACATCGACCTTGTACCTCTCACAAACTATATGTATGATTGTGAAACACAAGTAGGTACCTACACTAGAGACAATTGTCCGCATTCCGCGCGGATTCTCTTCGCCGACTTTACGATATTTTTATGCGGTTTAGTAAATTCCCACACTATTTGCTCCTATCTGTAGTAAAAATATTTACCCAGAATTGTATATACATATATTCAAATTTCTTATATCGAATTTTGTCGAAGAACTGTTGTTTCTAGCGTATGATGTAATATGTCTGATTTGATTTTAATGATTTAATTATTAGTGTTCCTTGATAACTTTCGGTTTTTAGAGTAATATTTTATTAATAACTAGCGACTCACCCTCGCTTCGCTCAGGTTCGTCTCTCGGTACGTTTTCATTTTTTTAAGGGGAACCCTAATTCTTTTTCTGAAGTTAAAGTAGCCTAAGTTACTCCTTATAACATCAGCTATCTGCCAGTGAAAGTCCCGTGAAAATCGGTCCAGCCATTTCGGAGATTACCCGGAACAAACAGACAGACAGGCAGACGGACAGGCAGATAAAAAATTAAAAAATTGTGTTTTTTCTTTATATGTACCGTATATACTTTCATATGCATTTAGTAAAAAGTTATTACTTTGACATTACAAACAGACACTTCAATTTTTGCCACGTGAAGTGCCGGTGACAGTTCAAATACAAATAATAAAATTTCAGTTTAGTTATTTGAGAATTTATCGATTACAAACAAACATGTTTTTTGTATAATATTGGCATAAAGCTATACATATTCTATAAATTTTTTGAAATGGCTATTAATAAGTTTTAGAATAGGAGCCAGTTCGCAAATTGCCATCATGAGATTAGGTTGACTTATGCATTTACAAGGTAATATAAATTATGACACAGTTTTTGTTAATATAAGCTTTTGAGCTTTATTTCAATTTCCGTTATTGATTTTAAAAAATCATCATCGACTATTGCGACTATAACTCCTAACTATTATTACAGATTATTATATACTAGTGACAACGATTACGTTTTACCGTTTAATTTAATATACTATATGTTGACCAGGATAATCAGCTATCATGATACCAAATTTCATCAAATCCCTTCCGTATGTTTTTCCGTGATGCGATAACAGATAGACATACAAAAATTCTATAAACTATAGATTCGGCTTCTATATCAATAATAATGACTATTTCAATAAGATTTTCCAAAAAGTATGTAATGTACAGATTCGGCTCAGTTAGAATTTTATTATATGTATAGATAGATAAATAGTTGTACCTGGTTGAGCTTTTTTAAAAGAGAGTATTCGTAATTAGCGAAGGTAGTTATGTAGTTGAAGACTATAAAGGTGTATTCATTACTTTAATTTCACTTAAAGTAATTATATTGTTGTACTAATTGGCAATAAAAGTAAAATTCTCAATTCAAATATTAAAGCAATATAAAATAGCAGCTGCCTTTATAGCGGTCAGTCAGGTTATTACTGCGCAAAGAATTAAACCAATCTTTACTATGAGTTACCTTTATTAACTTTGTACATTTAACTTTCTATTTTGATTGAGTACAAATCTTATACGGAAAAGTCTACAGAACATTTTATTTACCGTATAAACCCTACCGGTATAATATGCGTTCAATATCATTAACATTTGACACGATGTGTAACGTATCGACAGGATTATCTTCACACTTACCCGTCGACGTACATACGAGTATGACAAATACTTGTGTATTAATGTTAAAAATATTCCCTCCCGGACAAATTCTAAGAAATCCGTGCGAATTTCCGAGAATTCAATTGTTATCTAGCACACCGGTGTGCTCGCGGTCCTCGAGGTGATATTCAGCAATTTATTTTAACTGATTATGGATCATTATATCGGTGAAACACGTAATTTTTTATTCATTTCTTATGGTATTCCAGAAGTTTGGGATATGAACTTTCTAAAAATATATGCATGTATAAAAGAATAAGTACATAATATAACGTTGATAATAATTTATTTTGTGATATGTTGGTAAAAGTTTAGTACTGTTTCTTTTGTTTTGTGTAAAATTTATAAGATTATTTCAACTTAGAAAAGCTATAACAGAATCAAATAAAAATGTACTTTATCCGTTAAATCGAGAATTATTTATTACACTCATTAGGTTTCGCTTATTTCATTTTAGTCGTAAATATGGTTATTGAATTCAAGCACTGATCAAAAGAGCGAGTGATGTTCGCAAAGCTTAGATGTTTTTGACCTTCGACAACCTTTCTAACCGACGCGCTATCAATCTAGATTTTTCACACCGTCGCGTCGTTAAAATATTGTAATTTACCTACCGCAGTGTTTCTTTTCTACATTTAATTTTAATCTCAAAATTAATAATTTAGATATATGTCTAAATTATTGTAAAGATTAATAATTATGTATTATTTATATAAAATATTGAATTGTATTATATGTTATATTTTGTTTTAAGTTTTTTATTTAGTATTAAAATTTTACTAAATGAAAAAAAAAACAAGTTGTTGATTAATATTTATTAAACTTACTTGATCGTTTAATTATAAAGATATCAATCAAAATATTTTTAAATATTTTATTTAGTTATGAGTTAATTGAATAATATTTTTAATGATTTCTAAATAAGCTTTTGAATAAAAGTTCTAAATAGTATTACTTTGAACTTAACTGGCATGTCTAGCAGCTATAAACAAATATTGAATTGAATTAAAGCACGTGGAGGGTTAAACTAAAGATTTATTAAAATAATTAGACTAATTAAGAACATAATTTTTATTTTATAACAAACATTTTGAAAATCTTAACCATACGATTTTTTTTTATTTAAAGAAATGGCTTTATAACAATATGGTTTCTTAGAAAATGTGGAACCAATGTAAATAATATTACAATAATGTAATATCTTTTGTATATTTATTATTGAATACAAAAAACATTGATTCGAATTTTTAAATCAGTATTTCTCTTGTACCTGCTCTATGATCATTGCGTTTGGGGCGTGCTCATTTACATATATTGAACATAAATTCTCGTTTGTATGAACACTGGTATTTTTATTATGCACCTCATTGTGTTGAGCAAAAACTGACAGCTTTTTATTATAGAATATCTCACATGACCTGAGATCAATTATTAACAACCATGACATGAATCTCAAACGTGAAGAGTTACTAACTATATAATTATAATTAAAATTTAATACCTATATGTAATAGAAAGGTTTATTTAAATACATTTGAAAATATATTATTGTTTAGTGACTCTCATTCGCTCGGATACCTCCTTAGGTATATTTGTAGTTTTAATATTATATACAGGTAACGCCACCTTTTGTCAAATATTGTTTCTAATACTAGCCTATGAGCTTCTCCAGGTCATATAATCTGTGTACTAAATTTTATCCAAACCCGTTCAAATGTGAAGTTTATAATAGTAAACGTAGAGTGATAAGTATATTTTTTAGACAATTTACAAGGTAAAAAAGGTTACATCGATTGATATCAATGAGAGATTAAAATTCTGGCGACATTTTTTTTATTTTTCATCTGTCTGTTGATGGCGTGTAATGTTTTTAGAGATTTTAGATACTTTTTCTGAGATTAGCGCGTTCAAAGAAACAAACTCTGCCTTTTTATAATACAATATTTAGTATAGATTATCGCCGCCCTGCATTTTTTATTTAAATATACGCGTTTAAGTATTTAGTATTAAGTATAACTCAATGTTATGAATTCATTCTCCTATTTCATTTATAGATAACAAACGCATAAACAACGAGTGCACTCGAGTAAGCAGAAGTGTGGAAGCAATTCTATCTCATTTTTGGCATAAACACATTTTCGATGATATCATTTACGTTTTCGAAAATGTTTAAATTTGTGGTTAGCACTTGTTTAACAGGAATTTTGGGTCAAGACCAAATATTATTATCCATAATGAAAAACGGCTTCAATGTTCTCGAAATAATTTTACGATTGGTCATTAAAAATGTTTAAATTTTGATTTATTGTATACAGATCACAACAGATTTGAACTTGCTCGGTTTAACATTCAATGAAGAGCCATTCATTTGTTAATTTTGTTCATCTCCATAATATTTATGGCAGCCATAAACCTTTAGCTGTTAAATTCAGTTATATTCAGATTTTGTATGTAGATACTGTGGTTACGTATTATTGACAAATGTCCGTGCGTGTGATTCAGATGTCTTGTTGAATGAATGGAAAGGATAAAAATAAGACGTTTCGATAAATTTGACTAATAATATTTTCTTACTATTACCAAATTTTTAAACACGTTGAACACAAAACTTTTAGCCTGTTTATTTTAAGTCTTGATAATAATCAAACTTTTTTATACTTATGCATCATAATTAATGTATATATGTATATATATATATATATATATATATATATATATATATATATATAGTGTAGGAAACTTTCTTAGAAGGTATAATTTGCATAAAATCCTTAATTTGTCTTAAATTAAATATCTTTTACTTTGTAAGCGTAAAACTGTACTTTTTTATGTTTGCTTATTAATTACTATATAACTTAAATACCTACTAACGTAAGTATTTTTAAAGTTATACTAAGAGTTTTCAAACAAATAGTTACCATCTTAATAGTTCATAAATAGCCAAAGCTCTATCTAAAAATAATTAACACTTAACTAAAAATTACAGACGTTTTAAAAAAGCTTATTATACACAAGATACAAGTAAGGCTTTAAACAAAGAATCAAATCGAATAATTCAATTTGTATTATGTATTGCTAATTCATAATTAATCCGAGCGCGAACGGGACCATGTCGCTGTATTATCAGTACATTGTTGCCATTAGTCGCCAACAGCTCTGTGTCTGTCGCGTGAATTCTGTCGAATCGCTCGTTTTATGAGATCATAAAGTACCGGACGGACTGTCGTGTCTTGTCCGCTTGGGGCGTGTGTAATGTTTCCCTTTACACTCCATACGCCTTAATAGAGGGCATTCTTTAGATAATTTACTTTTAGAACAAAATATATTTTATTGTTTTAATATAAAAGTAGGAATATTTCGTATTTATGTACTTAGGATTGGTATTTAGTTTTGTTATATTATTATTTATGGTAATTAAAGCTTTAAAAAATACGATAATAACAAATTACTGAATTCATTTTGGAAGTTTTTAACAATTAAACTATTGTAGAGTTCCATTATTCGTTTCTTGTACCAAGATATCAGTACAGCTCGACTCAACGTGTAGATTTCACATAGTTACAAAGTTTTAAATTGATACCTTTAGTTAAATTAGATTAAAAATGACTTTCTTCATTTTTTACATAATTAGTAATTACAGACGATTAACGAATCTAATAAAAGCGTGTAATAATATTATAACTCAAAAATTGTATTTTTGGCTACTATCTACAAAACTGCATTTTGAGACGATGTAAGTTTATTAGATCAAAAAAACACATTTTATGTTTTTAGTCGCCACGACATATTATCTATATGGGGTTGACAAAATATATCGTCACATCGTGTTGGGCAACCATTTTTATTTTTAGTAATATTGCACTGGCTTAACTCTTTATACTCTTAGCATCCATTGTTTTATGATTATTATCAAATAAAAATGCAATTTTAATAAACGTATGTATAATATGTTTTATTCATACATTTTGTAAGTACATAAAACATTGCAAACATTTAAATTCAATCTAATGTAAATAGTACCAGTTAAGTCTCACCATATTTTAGAGCGTGAATAGTTCCTAAAAGATTTGTTTTGCAAATCCGCGATTTGAAATGTAGGTGAAAATTGACCCTTGTTCTCGACTCGAGTAGGAGTATTTATGTAGAGTTCAAGTCATTGTTCATCAAGCCATTGTTTGTTTTGTGACACGACGAATTATTGGAGTGAATAAATTGGACTGGCTTGTAAATTTGTCATGCCATAAATAGTACTCCTTATTTTGAAGTAAATCATTTTGAATTTAATAATTCTATTAATGTTATAGTAAGTAGATGCCTCTAGAGAATTTGTTGTTTTTCTCAAATGTTTTTTTAAATTAAATATTTTAAGTATATTATTATAGAATAAGTAATATTGATTATATGAGTGCTTATGATTTTTTTTATCAATAACTAAAATATGAAAAATATAAGTTAGATTTCTGTTTACATCACCGACAACTATACACAACAATATGTAAGTACGATATGTACTATGATTGATTAGATTCATTACAACTGAACTCCTAACTTCAGTTGCCATTCTTATAAATTCATTAAGTTGTCGATGCGTGGGCTTAACGTCAAATACGATAAACTTTAGTGCAAGCGCTGTTCATACTTCCTCGCCACAGGATTATAAGTTATGCCCATGATCGACTGAGAATATTATAAAATTATATTTGCTTTATTAAATGTATTTTAAAAGTTTTGTATAACGTCATAATGTTTAAGAATTTTTATTTACTACATAATATATGGATAATGTGTCATTGTGTACAGAAGTAGTATTTTTAATGAATAATGTAAAATCAGAGAAGATCACTTTAATTTCCGTTTATTTATTTTCATGATAACATATTATTTTCATGATAAAATAAAATTGAAATAGTTTGTAAAGGAAAATAAAATTATTATTAATTTATAGATATCAAAAGGATAAAAAATATTTCAATATGGCAGAGTTCCATAAAAATGCTGGCAATGTCAACTTTGTAGTTTTATTAATCTAAACGCAACAAATATAATAAAAATATTTACTAGCTATATATCTATAGATATTTCACATCGTATAGTTTTTATAGTACCTATATCTATATATAAATGGTCAAAGACAAAACTGTTCAGTACCTTTTTTCCTGTGTTTGTGAGCCGCTGTCTTTATTTTAGTAGTTATTGACGAGCTTTAATGATATAACTAGTGATTTACCCTCACTTTGCATATCATCCATAGACAAAAACAAATCTATTCCACGGGAACCGTACATTTTTCTGGAATAAAAACCTATATGCTATTGCAGACTATACTCTATCTCTGTGAAAATTTCCATCCAAATCCGTACGGCCGTTCTGGCGTGAAAGAGTAACAAACATCCATCCATTCTCACAAATTTTTACATTTATAATATTGGTTTGGATTAAAAAATTGTGGAAACTGTTTTTGTATGTATATGCTATGTTGGATATTAATTATTATGTTCGAATTTCGATATTAGGTGAATACTAGTTAAATTTAAATCCACAATCTTGATTTGTTTCATGGAAAAACTTCATATGCGCCTTATTCAAAAGTAGGAGCCGGTTTGTGGGCAATAAGTCAATAAATAATACCTACTGACTTACACGGAAACCGCTAAAAAGATAGAATTTCTTAAAAAACACCGACATTCATACACTTATAGTATATTCATGTAAATTATAATCATTAGCTACCTGATTTCGTTTGAAATGTCAAGAGTGAGTGTTTGATGACGTTATTATAAAAATCATATGAATTAATCTTAATTTTAGGTGATTCTTCTACTTTTTAGACCATCAATGTATTTATAACTTTCAAAATATATATATTTAATATATTTAAAAATACTGATTTTAATAAGATTTTGAGTTTAAACTTATATAAAATCAACCACGGTTATGTTATTTTAATTGGTCTTCACAGTATTGTTTATGAATTATAAATATATTGCTGTGAACTATTGAATCACTTTTATGATATCATCGTTACGTCACCTCCCTACTAAAATGTAATATTTACTAATACATTGGTATTTTAAAGCGAAAGTGTTGGCTTGTCTTTCTTTACGCAGCAATGAATCTACAAAAGATGAGAAAGAGAAGACGTGATTTTTAATACATATAGCTTATGTGATAGAAAATAAGATTACGTACTTTTTATTCAGCGCATATTGTCAAAGCAACCAATCAGCTCCAGTTTCGAATAGTGTCAATACTCACCTTCTATATGTTCTACGAATATTAGTTTACTAGCGATTCACTTTTTCGTCGTTTCGGGTTCGTCCCTAGACAAAAACAAATCTAGCCTACGGGAACCCTACATTTTCCCGGGATGATATATAGCTTATAGCCTTCCTCAATAAAAGGGCTTCCTCAAAAAAACAAACAAACAAACAAATTCTACCTCTTTATAATGTTAGTATAGATTTCAAACACATTACCTTCGTTGTTACTTAATAGTTTATATTTTCATCTTCGTTACCTTCGATCAGTTGCGCTGTTCTGTAAAACTTTTTTTGTAATTTGACAGCCGAATCTGCAAGTACGCTTCATATAAAAAAAAACACTTGTAGTATTTGACCTATGCATTAAAGTTGAAGATATATTAATTCTGTCATTTTTACTTAAGTTATAATTTAGTTGGAGAAGGTTAGATAATAATTAAATTCAAATTATTATTTACTTAAATTATATGCACTTATTTTACTTGTTACTACAATACGTTTTTTCATGGATGACAAAAGTTTTTAATATGATACAAAAAGGTAAAATATTATAAATTTAATTTAAAAAAAAAAAGAAAAAAAAAGAAAAAAAAAAGATCTCGTTACATAACAAACACTTATTGATACTTAGAAGCACTTTATCGCTCTACATTCTCATTTACTACATTAAAAAACTATTACACAGTCCCTATGTCTTTTAGGCAATTAAAATGAAAGGTTTGTAAGCTTTAAAAAATAAGAATATTAACGTAAATACCCTTTATCTTATCCCTTACAAAGCTCATATCTATAATGATGCCCTAAAACGCCGTATACATACAATTTTATGAATATAACCGCTATAAAAGTTCTAATGATATTATTACGTTATTAAACAAACAACAGGTTACTGCTGTGGGTAAATGTGTAGAGTTTCACTATCGATAATTATGATGTCCACAAGATTTTATATAAATTTAATTATCAAGAGCTGATTATGATTATGCTTAATATTATTATAGGAAATTGCAGTGTTGTTAAGAATCAGTTATATTTATATTAGTTATCGCAACTTTGAACTTTTTTAAAAGCGCTGTAACTATTGTAGTTAATTTGACTAATTAACTACTAACATAATCCAACAATAATACAACTATCTTCTCAACAATCGTTTTTCTTAATAATTATGAACACTTACCTATAGGATTTTTTATAGAAATGAACCAGATACATTAGCGCAGGTTTGCGAGATCGAATACTTATTTTTATTACTCTCAAAGTATAATATTTTATTAAATATTATTGAGTAATTAAAATCTAGATAGCTTAGGTAGTTTTTAATAACAGCTTCCACTGGCATATTTGATCTATCGTGAAAAAAGTACAAAATATATGCCAATCTCTGCCCTTATCCTACCTTTATGAATTCCGTTGATAGTTTTCTTCATTCGAAAGACAAATAAAAACACGTTCGAATTTATACTACTAGTAAGGATAATAACTAAATTAAATATTAAACGCTATGTGAATATAAATATATAGTAAACCACACAAATGTAACTTTTTACGTAAGAAGTATTATTGTATAGAAATTGAAACAAATTGATGAATGGATATCTATATTGATACTTTATGATTGGTTAATAAAACTATTTTAAAATAGTGAAAGATAATGTCTTTAGCGAACTTTAAATTCGATGTGCTCAATTTACGTACAAAATATGTATAATAATATTTTTTTTTAATTACCGTGAAATTTATATTGCTTGGCCAATTAAGTTCTTTTTCATTATAATATAATATGAATAGGTTGATTTCAGATATATGTAAATGTTAAGAAAATCTATATAAATAAAAATGAATGTTGGTAAGCGCATAACTCAAGAATGGCTGGACCAATTCGGCTAATTTATTTTTTTGTATGTTCCTTAAGATCCACGGAAAGTGGACTAATACTTAAAAAAAAAAACTATATCCATGTTACTATACACGTATATCCAAGCTAAGGACGAACCCGAGCGAAGCGAGGGTGAGTCGCTTTATTTCTACATATTTTACTTAATTTAAAATATGTAGACATATTAATGTAATGTAGAAGGTTCTGATTTTAATGACTTGATCATTAAAATATAATACATATTGTTTCTGACCCTTCCTTTTTATAAGAGTATCAAATGGAAAAAGGGTCTGAATATAGAAACTAATCTAAATTTAGTTCTAATTTGGTTATTTATAGATATTAAGGATAAAAATAAAATAGATATCTAAGTATATAATGAATGACATTGATTCATTAACATATTTAGTTATGTTTACATATGACTCATACGAGCGTTTAAATGTATTCGCTAATACACCATCGTTTTATCTTAGCCGGCGGATCAGATCTTCATATATTATCAATGAGAAATAACGATTCGAAATAATGAAACGATTGTCTGTATTCATCACACGGGACACAACACGGGCCGGACAATGCGGACAAAATTACACTACAAGTGCTTAATGTGAGGACGGCGCAAATAAATATTATCAACTGACATTCGAATTATTTTTTTGTCATTTTGTAACTAAAGACAAAGGCTATATCCGCCCACGGTGCCGAAGGGATCTGAAATTATGATGCGTGTTCACTTTCTGAGGCATTCCAAGACTAATGATTTCGAAAGATACCCTCCCCTTGAATGTAAAACGACTCCGCCCCCCGAATGAATTGAAACACTGGCGGGACCGTTTTTATTTATTTATTAATTGTTGTTTTTAGATCGTCTCGCATCGGTGGCCGAGTGGCCCTAAAAAATTCTAATTAAACGCAGTTTAGATTTTGGAATGATTTATTGCCTTGTAAAACTGCGATATCGTGATGGATCCCCTTTCTATTCTTTTCCCTTCTCGTATTGTTGTTAAAGTGCCACACTGTATGTAATATACATTTTTTTAATTTTGTAATTTTGAAAGAAAAAGGTACGTATTTATGTAACCGAATACATAATCTATCTCTAAACTTTATTTTTTTAATAATACGTAATTTACAATAATTTTTCGAGACTTACATACACGTATATATAATATAATCATTGTACATCAGCAGTAGTGCAAATTGAATGAGTGGTAATAGGCAATAAAAGCAAAATTGGTAATTTCTATATATGACAGGTATTAAGAGTAAACACTTTTCCTGAATAATATCATCTTGGTTTATAATTAAAACAAGTAAGTACAACCGATTTAGTACTCTGTGAATAATTAGAAAATCTTGATTATGATCATTAATCTAATAGTTCATGTACGTCGGCCAGTAAAAATTTATAAACTTAATTATTTCCTTTTAAAACTTAACGTAATACTATATGGGAAACGAATAAATTCTAAAATTACATTATGCAAAAACATCTAACTTTTAACGGTTATCGTAATAATACTCACATTATTACTTTGATTAGTAATCCATATGTAAGCTTCTAACACACGAAGTAAAACACGCAGAATTAAGCTCTACTAAAATTGTTTTAGTGACTATTCTAGCTTGGCTAGAAGCACAACAGTTACTGGTATAGGTGTCTAAATTATTAATATATTACTGTAAGACGATAAACAAGGTGTTTTGTCATCTGTGGTCATACTTAATCTAAATCCTATTCTAAGCATCAATCCTCGTTAAGTTTCACCCACACAATTACTAACGAAACTTTATTATAAACGAATACTTGAAGTGCCTCTGCCTGTCTTAGTAATGTTTGCAAAATTATTCTCAAGTTATAAACGATGCGATTACATGCCATGAAAATATGTGGAATATGTTTTATATTATATTTAAACTAAAATAATTAATTAATTACAAGTTTAATACCTATAAGGTAGTGATAGCCCAGTCGTAAAGCGCTCGCTTGAGAAACTGAGTGAAGCGAGTTCAAATCCCGGGTCTCGCACCTCTGTTATTCTCATGTGCGAATCATTACCAACATGATTACCTCTTGTCTTACGGTGAAGGAAAACGTCGTGAGGAAATCTGCATGTCTGAAAGAGCCTAGCAATTTTTCAAAAGTCATGTGAAGTCCGCCAACTCGCACTTGGCTAGCGTGGTGGACTATGGCCTGATACCCCTTGTACTGAAAGGTGGCCCGTGCCCAGCAGTGGGACGTTAAAAAGGGCTACACATTATACTTAATATAATGGTTTTTGATCTAAGCTTTCATACAACATAGTTTTAAGTTTAAACTTTTAGATTTCTACTTTTGATTTAATAATATATAATACTTTCGCTATAATTAAGTTATTTTGTAAGTAATATTATAATATATTATATATTTATAATATAACTAGCGACTCACCCTCGCTTCGCTCGGGTTCGTCCCTAGTTACGTTTCACTGCTGAACTGAGCTAAACGTTGATAAGTCAGCCTGTGAGTCGCGAGTAGTGAATAAAAATAGTAATTGCGAGTGTACCTTAGGTGATAGACATATAATATTGCGAACTTCTCTGTATAACTTTTTAAGACCTACAATTTTCTAGAACATTGTTTTGATTTATCTCTTAAGGTTCAGCCAGCGTTAGCCATATAAACTTCTAAGGACGACTCGATAGAACCAGTCATTGCGTTTTCCCGCGGGAACGAAAAATGTGCCTGTAGTAAAAGGTATATTAAATGTTGACTCGAGTGATAAGCTATCACTATACAAAATTTTATTGAAATCGGTTCAGTACTTTTTGCGTGAAACGCGCACATCGATTTAACTATGTTAGTTTTGCTATAGGTATAGATAAGAATAGGTATTGCGAGTGTACCTTGAGAGATAGACATATACTGTTGTAGATATTTCTGTTGGCCTTTTCAAGATCTACAATTTTTTAGTACATTGTTTTGATGTATGTCTTTAGGTTTAGCCAGCGGAGGGTTCCTAAGGAGGACTCGATAAAACCAGTTATTGCGATTTCCCGCGGGAAACAAAGATTTTCCAAAAGTAAAAGTTATCCTAAATGTTGACCCGAGTAATAAGTTATCAGTTCACAAAATTTCGTTGAAATCGGTTCATTACTTTTTGCGTGAAACGCGTACAGACAAACAGACAAACAGACAAACAGACAAACAGACAAAAAAATTAATAACTATTGTTTTGGGGTCTATATCGTATACATAATACGTTACAGTCATTGTTTTTAAAAAATATTTCATGTACAGATTTCGCTAAGTTACTGCTTTATTATAGTATAGATATTAGTTACATTTTTATAAAACCGTGACTTTCGTTTAAATATAATATTGAAATTATGAATAAAATATTTTCACAATAATTTGTACAAAGGGCAACAATATGTAACATGGATATTTTTAAAGTGTATATTTTAAAATACATATTTTAAACTAGCGGCTCACCCTCGCTTTGGTCGGGTTCGCAAAAACAAAAACAAATCTGACCCATGGGAACCCTATATTTCTCCAGGATAAAAAGTAGCCTATATGCTATTCCCGACTATAATCTATCTCTGTGCGAAATTTCATCCAGATCCGTTCAGCCGTTATGGTATGATTGAGCAAAAACATCCATACAGACATCCAAACATCTAAACTTTCACATTTATAATATTAGTAAGATATTATTAAGATTAATTTTACATAAGTTTTAAAAAGGCATAAAGGTATTTTGCTATTGCTTTAAAAATTCTTTTGTTCATAAATCACTCAGGAATAACTTAGTTCTCTATTAGTATGTACCTAATAGAATTTTTAAAATCTGTCAAATAAATAACTTTACATACAAGACACTGTATATAATTTTTATAAGTAATAGGTGTATTAAATTCGTTTTTGCCACGTCAGTGTTTCTAGCGTTTATAAAGTGAACAACAGTACCGCTCTCTTGGTTATTATTTAACAATAGTTTGAGGCAGTTGATTGTAGACAGATTATACTTTTGATGGATCGAATTCAAGTTTCGCTCTTTGCTAAGATACGGTTGAAAAATGAATATCTCAATTCAAGATTAAAACGATAGAGAAAATATACTACATTATGTTGTTTTAAAATATTTGTTGAGCGTAGAGTTATAACGAGCGTATTACCGCCTTTATTTTTAACATACTATTACAATTTAGTTTCCTGCAAGAAAAAAACGGGACGAACCCGAGCAAAGCTAGTGTGAGACACTAGTATAAAGTTTTAGACATTTAGCACTTAATCTTATATCTCATGTGCTTAAACTGGGTAATGTAAATAACGTCTGAGCCTATAAAGCAATAAAATTAAATATTGAATTACATATATTTCGTAAATGCCACTTCTATTCACGGTGGTAGCAACAGACTGACAGGTAGATTATACAATATTTAAATAGTATTTCGTTCTAAATGTGGACTCGAATAGATTCGGTTGAATTTCGCTTGTCAAAATTGTTTGCGGTGGGCTACTTTACTAAAGTGCCTGTCTAATAATGTATGTATTCATTTTGCTATAAACAGCGAATTAATATTTTATTAAAAAAAATATCAAGCTATGGTTTTCTACGTAATGTACTTGCTTGTGCTCGAGCTTGTGTAGTTTATTACTATGCTGATATATGTATATGCCTTATAGCTTATACTATTGAATCTTGGAGCTGAAGAATTAATCCTACTAATCTATGAGTTTTGTTGAGATGTACTTGTTGTACTTGTTGTTAATGTTTATTGTAACTCACAAATTGTACAAGAGTCTATACTAAACAAGTATTTTTTTTTAAAGTTTTAGGCGCGTTGATGTGTTTACAATAATTTTTAACTAAAATGGTATATTAACTTCATAATTACGTTGATAGAAAATATAGGTTCCATTTATTCTTAAATAAATGTATTTTGTTTATTACTTTAAATATTAAAATAATAAATTATATAAATACCAGCGTTAGTAAGTACTATACTAGGTTGCTTCCCCATACAAAGTTTCATTCCCATTGTCACTCCCTTAAGGGATGATCTCCGAGATAAAAACTATCATACGTCCTTCCCAGGGTCTCAAACTATCTTTTTACCAAATTTCATCTAAATCGGTTAAGTAGTTTCGGAGCTTATACGATACAAACAAACAAACAAATCTTTCCTCTTTAAAATATTAGTATAGATTAATACTAATATTTATATATCATTTTTGAAGTATATACCTTATTGATTAAAAAAGTGTTATAAAAATCGGTTAAAATTTGCGAAAATATCTCGTAATAAAAAACTTACAATCCAATTGATCAACTCTTTTTTAAAGTCGGTCAAACATGAATTAGATAAAGTTTGATTATCATTGTTACACAATAAATAAAGCTCTCTCCAATGTATAAGTACTGTTCAGCTGATTGTGCTTGCATAACCCAATCAACCTATAGAGCTATACACTCTTATGTGCATTTCGCTGAATGAGAGTGAGGTAATGGGAATTAAAATACCTTTGATTCTTGATATGATGACATTAATTAATGGTAGTTTTTATATTGTACTAGTGACTCGTCCTCGCTTCGCCCAGGTTCACCTCTAGAAAAACAAAAACAAATATAACCCTCAGGAACCGTATATTTTTCCGGGATAAAAAGTAATCTATGTGTTATTCCAGACTATAATATATCTATCTGCCAAATTTCATTTAGATCCATTTAGCCGTTCTGGCGTGAAAAAGAAACATCCATATATCCAGACTCACAAATAGTATAGATTTCTATGTGAGCTGTATAGTAATAATACATTAAATAAATTTTATGTAAAATATGTTTTAAAAGTTTAGATTTAAACTTAAATAATCATTATAATACTTAATTAGAAATAAAATGTATTTTAATTTCCATTCGCTTTTATTTTCTTTCCACTGTTTGAGAAATGATGATCTATCTAAGCCTTTTTTCGCCATTTCCTGATTTATCGATGATGATGATGGATTTTCTTAGTTCAAAAAGTACTGAGAATGTATGACAACATTGATAAAGGCATTAACTGTTCTCATTGGCTCTCTGTTAGGCTTATCTTTATAGTATAGGTAAATAAATATTATCAGACATTTCACTAGGCAGATTATCATCTGGCGAATTTAAAGATCGGACTTCAATATTTATTTTATGAACTTTGCCATATCAGAACCAAGAAGATTTACTATCACTAACCCATAAGCATGAAAATATAGCCCTAGGAAATACCATAACTTAACACCATAACTGTAATATTATAACGGAAAACAACTCATTTCATTCTTTATTCTGTACGCTATTAATCATGATTGATTCCACCACGAGCCAATCATGACTTTATTAATCAGGCGTAATCACGATTTAGCTTAAATATGCTATTGTGATTAATACTGTTAATTTTGGTTACCCAAATATAGTTTGGTATTGCGATACTTCATTCGTTTATGGTTGTTATATGAAATTTAAATACTTGAAAGTATTTGTAATGAAGGTGTTTTGTTAAAAAATCGAAATTTCCTAAAAAAATGTATACATTATTAAAAGTTATAAATGGAAAGTTAACATGTTAAAGAGGATAAATGTAGAGTGTTGTAAAACTTTTTTTTTAAAGTAAAAACTTAAATTAAAGAAGATAATTTAGATTTTTTTTTTTTTTTTTTTTAAATTAAAAGCTAGCGCCTACCACATATACTCGTACGTTATAAAACATATTAAATTCTCGATTTTTCAATTTCACTAAATAACTATATTTTATATTTTTAAATTCATTCATATAATTAGATGATCTACAGGTATATTTACCAAAGTCGTTAAATAAAGCAAAGGTATAAAAAAATACTAAAAATACATAACCAAAATAAAACACTTAAAACCATTGGTATTCAAAACTCATAGGCTTGTTTGTATTAATTGTCTACGAACTCGTTATTTAATTTCATCATAAAAGCGGCGGTTCTTAAAACAAATGAGAGATTTTATAAAAATATCGTTTTATAAACCTAAATAAAACATTTATTCGTTAATTACAACGTGTAACGGAATACGGACCTAATTATTGTGAGATATAAACTCGAATGTGTATTATTTAAGCGGAAATGTAAGAAAAAAATCATAATTATAGACGTGGATAGGAAGAGGTTATTAGAGGCAGTGTAGTCATCAGGCAGGAACTTTGTAATTTAAATACATACTAGCATTGCCCGCGGCTCCGCCCGCGTTCAGATGATCAAAAAGCAAATTCTTAGGTTTTACACATTAGTATACTCTTGCATATTATACCACTTTCATTGCGCACCGTATGATTGGTAAATAATGGCGGTGATTGACAATGCCACAAAGGTTCCTCCGTTAATCTCATATTTGATTTAGTAATATTGCACTTTTTGTTTGAGCAATAACATTTATGTACAGATACATATGTCTATACTTCTGTTTTGTTTGTTTATTTAGTTTTGGGCGATAAACTCTCAAACTACGGAATTAATTTTAATCATTTTTTACAAATAGACAGCTATTGATTAATTTAATATGTAGCTGATTATTTAAATTACATAATGATAACTTTTCTTAATGTCAATTTGTCGCGCAACAGGAATGGGTTAGCGCTAGTTACTAATATTGTCCAAAACGATTTTCAAAAGAAAATGTAATAAGTAAATAATTCTAAGCAAATACTTTTTATTATTTCATATGGCTCAGCTAATATGATTAATGTCGTAAGCATTTTATTGCATCCTTTAAGCCTTCACCTTCCAAGAAATGGTGTCAAAAAAAACTGAAAAAGTTGAGGTATAACAGTTCCTAAAATACTTTTTCATAGTTTTTGAGATATGGAATATTTTTAGTTACCAGCTTTGTCAGTTTAACAGCCATAAACTTGTTTCCCATAAAATGTTATAAAATAATATATGTAAATCAAACTTATTTTTACGGTTGAAAAAATGAGTCGATATTATGGAAACGTAAATATTATTCGTATTTATTTTAGTGTTAACCTTACAATACACGTAAGTAAGAAAAACAACAGCATTTTGCTATAAGAAACCTATAATGCGCGAGTTGGATTTGCATTTGCCCAATTTTTACATTAAAAGTTAAAAAAATACTAACGTTATTTACTAAACAATAAAATTTTATGATTTTTTTAATTTGAAAACTGTTTCTGCCAACAAAATATTACTAATTCTAATAAAGTCATAGAAAGGTTATATCTGTACATAATTTTTTTTGGATTAAAACTACGTATTTTAAAAACACATGGCGACATCTATTGTCAAATATCTAAATAACACATAAATAAAATATCATTAAAATAATTATTTTAATGCATAAAGTAGCGCTATTGATATTTCATTTAAGATAAGCTTTTTTTAATTGTTTTAACATATATAAGTTATCTTGCTAAAATGTTAATAGTATCATCGTGCTTTTATTTTAACCAGTTTTTGTATTTTTTCCCAAAAATGAGATATTTTTCTGCGGTAAAAAGTATCCTATATGTTGACCCGGATAACCAGCTATCATCATACCAAATTTCATCAAAATCCCTCCAGTGGTTTTTCTGTGATGCGGTAACAGACAGACAGACAGACAGACAGACAGACAGACAGACAGACAGACAGACAAAAATTCTAAAAACTATAGATTCGGTCTCTACATCGATAATAATGTCTATTTCAATGAGATTTTCCAAAAAATATTTAATGTACAGATTCGGCTTAGTTAGAATTTTATAATATGTATAGATAAGGATGAGTAGTTGTGTTGATAATACACATATTGTTCCAAATTGTCTGTGTTAAACAAAAAATTGAGCACATGAAGTTATAAAATACATAGAAATTTATGTTTATCACAAAATTAAATAATAACAAAACTTTAAACATTAAAATATATGTACTTGTAAAAACTTTTTTTTATAAGTGATACTTTGGTCATATAAATTTGATATATCTAAATTTTTACATTTATTAACTTACTAACGGTATTTATCGGTATCGTTGCAATCTATATAAATAAAAATGAATGTTGGTAAGCGCATAACTCAAAAATGGTTGGATCAATTCGGCTAATTTATTTTTTTGTATGCTCCTTAAGGTCCACGGAAGGTTTAAATACTTAAAAAAAATTAAAAATAAATTATATCCATGTTACTTTGTCCAATCTAATAAAAAAATAATGTTACTATATTATCGAAATTGTTTATTTCATTGTATATCACCTGTCGTAAGTCTACGCTTGTCCTAACAACTCATTACTATCATTTATTTTACAAAGGGACGAGCCCTTGAAGGGCTAATGAGCATTCCTTGTAGAATAATGTGGACGTTACAATGCAACCACTGTATATAACATTCAAGCGTCGCATGTAAATCGGCCGATTGATTTTTTTACTGTAGTTGCCGCTTTGGTTCAACGATTTGCATACTTACTTTCTTTTTATACTTTGTTTAGCATTTTAATGGACAAAAGCACTTAATTCTCTAGTTTAACGACGTTTTTACCTTCATATATAACAAATAATAACTTAAAATATTTAATAATTTATACTTTTGGATTGTTGTCTTCAACCCCTATCTTACACTTGATTGGTTTTAAAAGCAAGAAACCCAACTTAAGTATCTAATTGTGCTAAATCCGTTTTAAAAGGAAATTTGGAGCAACAAAAAAACATACGTTACATGTATTTGACGAACCGCCTAAACAACTAATTCTGTAATTCACTCAACAAACATCGGTGTTACAAAGAGAGCGGGTGATTTTTTTACCACAAACAGTATAAAACAACATGTGGATGTCGTCATATTTCTCATACCTTATTATAATCAGTGTCAGGTAAACCTATGTTCTCTATTGTTAGTTTTTTTTAGAAATACAAACAGATTTAAAATTCGATTGCTACCTGGCTCGAGTACAATTTTCGGAATTTCGGTTTTATAAAAAAAATCGATGCTTGCCGCAAACATTGTTTTTGTGCTCTTATAAATTTAGAGCCAGTTAGTATAAACATTTTATACATGGTAAAAGTTTTAATATATAGGGATAATATACATATTTATTTGCAATGCATATTTCCTGTTGAAATTTAAATTCAGCTACATTTACTCACAATAATTAGTAATTGTAAAGTATTTTATATAAATCCTTATATTATATTAATTAATAATAAACACTAATGAGCATCATATTTAAACAACTATAACTATTACATAATTAGAAAACGTCAAAATTTACCTTTTACGAGTATATGGCATATGCATAAACGATTATAATGAAAAAGGTTTTCCACTTCTGATTTCTTAGCGAGGTAGTAATCAAAAAAATTCACAGCAGGTTTTCGCTGTGGGTGAATTCATAAATGTTCTGTTAGTTAAGAACGTACATTGCGTTTTTAGTATGGAATTTGTGTTTATATAACGCAATGTATTTGATGAGTGGAACAAGGAACATAAATCTTGTGTAAGGGCAGACAGCTTAAGGACGTCATATGGCGATCATTACGAATTTATCTTTGTTTTTTCGATTGTTAAAAACACAAGTCACTTTTTGCACTTTAAAAATGACCGTGATCATGATTATATGGATGTTTTTAATATGATTTATGCGACGTTAACTAAAAAGGAATGTTTATTTATATTTATAAATAAAACTAAAGCTCAGATTTTCATGGGAAAAAACAATGACTGTAGATTTAATTTTACCATTTTAATTTAGATTAAATTGATTAGCATTAACTTTATAAACATTTGTATACAATAATTTCATTCAATTCGCGACTAAATTAAAACGATAATTAGATAAAAAGATTGCTTTATAAACAAATTATATAATGGCACGAAAATAACAAATTAAAGTGCTGCAAGACGAAATGAGAAAATATTTTACGAATAATTGCGGTGGTTGGTAGAAGTTAATGGAATAATTATAATTATGGGAGTCCAAAGGAGCCGGCGGCCACCCGCTGTCCACGGCGAGTTTCGACGATTGTTGTATCCAAAAAAGCAATTAAAAATGTACCGGCCGAATTGGCTCGGATTGTGAGGGAATCCGTACTCATAATAAGACGGTAGGCGCGTTTGCCTGCCGTCTCATACGCAATCAGTACATAGCAAGTCCTTGGGTGGAATTTTCATTAATTACTATTAAAATAACTTCATTATTTAGTAGCTGGTGTGAATATTTCGTCAGTGATTGCAGCTTCGATTCCCATGCTGAGTAAAATAATATTCTATTGGTTTGAAAAACACAATATTGAATATTACTAACCATAATGAAAGGAATGCTAGAAAACCGCATAAAGAATGAGAAGTTGCGTGTGTGTCTTATATTAATAATTTAAAAAATATTTTAATTATCTATATTAAGGACCTAATCCCTGAGCCTTTTAATAAAAAAGTTTATCTTTATTTAAATTAATAAAACCAGAGTAAAGTAAATAATAAAACAAGCTGTTGTACAGAAAACTACTTTACGTTTTAAAGTTGTATACTTATAGTAAGTTTTTTACATTAACATTTAATTCGATTAAATTTTTACTTTTCCCAAGAGAAAATGTCACGTTAAGTCAAAGTGTTTATTTTTATTTTTATAATAAAAGTAAGAGATCAATGCACGTTTATATTTGAAAGATGGATGCCGATCAGCTTCCGATAATTTCTTCTCATTGTAATTGATATTGACAGATCTGAAAGAGAGTGTGAAAGTAATAAATATAGAAAGTGAAAGCGTAAGATTATTCAAGATAAAATAATGTAACTTATTAGAATTGTTCTGTTAGATTTTTGTCAGTAAAACTAGAATAGAATTATAAAACGTTATAATTTCTTATTTTATTGGAAGTTGTTATAAAATATGACAATTTGATAAAAATAAATTGATAGCTTTTTATAGTAGGTACTAATGCATCAGATTTTTTCAGGTTAATAAGGTATTTCTCTCTCTTCCTGGCTATGTATCCCACGTGGTGGTGGGGTCAGCCAGGTTAATATGGTAATTATGTTTTTATATTGATATATGGAGAAGTAAATATAATGTCGCTAGAAAGAGAGGTATTGCATCATAACTTTGCAATACTTTGACGATATCAGATATTACCCTTGACATTGAAGCTATCACTTACTCCCAGAAACTATTTAATCATATTCCTTTTATCTTTAAGCACATAAAAATTAAAAAAAATGTATATAAACATTTCTTTTAATAGACAATAGAAGAATAATTCGTTGATCGATTTTAACAAGACTTCCGCTGGCAGATAGAGTACCTATTTGAGTTAAATAGGCTATTATCTACTATCGGAACACGCAAGTGAAGCAACGAAGAAAAGTTAGTATGAAATAGAATGTTTGTAATTAATCTCTGTATCCCTCAAACTTTAAAAGTACCTACTGTTAACTTGTACTTAAAAACAATTTTCATAATTCGCTTCGCTTCGGGTTCGTCCCTAGACAAAAACAAATATATCCCACAAGAATTGTACATTTTTCCGTGATGATATATAGCCTATAGCCATCCTCAGTTAACGGTCTATCCAATGCAAAAAGAATTTTTCAAATCGGATGAGTAGTTCCTGAGATTAGCGCGTTCAACCAAACAAACAAACTCTTCAGCTTTATAATATTAGTATAACAAAATTATAGTAGACAGTATTCATGTCCTTTTTATAGAGAAGTGGTTGTCGAAAAGATTAGAAAATAAAATAGATACGATGTGTGTAATTACTTTTCCGAAAATAGAATTCTTACGAGGCTCCACTGAGAAATTCCCCTTACTACAATATTTCAGTTTAAATTGGATGTGATCTTTCTGTTCGGAAGTCTGTTTGTACTTTGTAGTAACTTCATTACTATAGAGCTCACATATGCTTAAGACGAAATAAATGAAAATGTAACTTTATGGTATTTTAAAATCAATTATAATACCTATATGTTAGAATTAAATGACGCTTTCAATTTCAGTCAAAATTTTAATGTAATTAGAAATAAAACAAAAGTAGTAATAATAATAATTTATTATTATAATAATATTTATAATAAGTATTTTTTACAGTCAATGGTACTTGTTTTTCAATTTTAAGACAGTTTTGTCTTAAGACAAAAATGTCTCTGTAGCACACATGCACATGAAAGCTCGTGAAATTGAGCTGTCAGCCATGAGTATATTAACAAATGGCTCCCTATGATGTTAATATTACTCACCATAAATATTATTGTCCAGTCAACTTTTTGCTGCGTAGCTTTCTATGGGAATATATAAGAAAATATATTATGAGAAAAATGCATTCTATCGATTTGTAATGTAAATATTTGCGATTCTATTAGATGTTGAAGAAAAAATCTTTATTAGATTTATTTTTCGCGGAGTTCCATATTTTGATTTCAAGCTTGAACATTTTTATATAGATTAAGGATTAACTTAAATTAAAACTTAATTATGTTAATATTATTGAAAAAACATACCCAAAAATAGATTTTGAAATCTTTGATAGAGAATTTTAAATGACTTCTTGTTTGTCTTTATGATAAATCAAACAACCAAATCCAATTTCAGAAATCGATCGGTTAATTTTTTGGGGAATTTAAACTATTATCATAAAAGTATATTAAAACTAAATCGATTTCATTGAATTGGGTTCGTATTTGTAGTGATGTGATATAAATCAATAATAATCTTGGTATCATTTATAAAGAATTTTAAAACAATAAAAGCCCTAAGGTTATATGATTATTTATGAGTCCTCCGGAACATATAGATAGACTTACGTGTCGTTCGAATGCGGCGCGTTATTTATTTTATAAGAAAGAGTAATTGCAGGCTCTAGCTGGTATTTAAACCATCCAATGGCAATAAAAAATGACGTCAATTTGAAAATTTTTATGTGTAATTAGTTCTCATGATATTTGATATACAAATATAATAGTGTTTTTAAAATGAGGTATTTTATCAAATACTTATAAATACTGAATACTTAGCTTTAAAGAACGTCGTATTATTAGAAATTACTTAACATATCGCAGGTTCGATTCTTATGCAGAGCCATATTTGTATTGTCTATAACGTGATATTTTAAAATCAAGTAAATATAAATAAATAAATTAAGAAATATGTTGGGACATTAACACACAGCACCATCTAGTTCCATGGTAAGCTACGAGGCTGGTGTTATGGATAGCAGATAGTTGATACACTACACATATATATCTTTAAATACATACATGTTATAAATGACTGACCCATGACCCATGACTGGTGTACAAACATTCGTGCTCATCACACAAATGAATGACCCTAGCGGGACTCGAACCCGCGACCACTGGCATAGCAAGTAGGGTCACTACAAACGGAGCCAAACGTGTCGTCCTTTAATTAAACTACAACATATAAAGGAATTAACTATATAAAATTTATTTTTATAGTCAAAATATTATTTTATACTTATTAATATTTATTAAGTGACCTTAAAGTAATGTCTAATCTTAATACATGTCGGATGGAGAAGTAAGACGAACGTTAACGTAAGGTAAGCAACGTTTTAACGATAGTGCGGTGTAACTTTTAGTAAATATGTTTAGTAGTCTGGCCACGGCGTAAGTAGATTTACATGTTCGAAGCACGTGACCCTATTTCGGATTTTCCTTCGTGTTCACATCGCGTTGGTTGAGGTTTGGAGGTGTGGAGTGCCAGATAGACAGATTTCTAGAAATGTTATATTACAAGTAAAAATAGAAGCTGAAAACTTGCCACGCTGTATACGTGACTTACGTGCTCAAAATGTTTTTTGATCACAAATAATCTATACATATTATAAAATTCTAACTAAGCCGAATCTGTACATTAAATATTTTTTGGAAAATCTTATTGAAATAGACATTATTATCGATGCAGAAGCCGAATCTATAGTTTTTAGAATTTTTGTCTGTCTGTCTGTCTGTCTGTCTGTCTGTCTGTCTGTCTGTTACCGCATCACAGAAAAACCACTGGAGGGATTTTGATGAAATTTGGTATGATGATAGCTGGTTATCCGGGTCAACATATAGGATAATTTTTACCACGGGAAAATATCTCATTTCTGAGAAAAAATACAAAAACTGGTTGGAACAAAACCACAATGATACTATCTGTAAATAGTTTAGCAATCTAACTTACTAAATATGGTAAAAACTATTAAAAATAGCTTATCTTGCAAATCAAATTATCAATAGTGCTTATTTTATCCATTAAAATAGTTATTTTAATTAATATATACTTATGTGTTTTTTAGATACTCGACAATAGATGTCGCCATGAGTTTTTAAAATACGTAGTTTTAATTCCCAAAAAATGAATGTACAGATATGACTTTTCTACAATTTTATTAGAATTACTACTACATTATCCGGAGCCCCCGCCCGTGTTCAAATTTTCAGTAAAGCAAACTTTTTGGCTTTATAAATTAGTAACTATACATATAATAAAATTGTCACTAAGCGGATTCCGTAAATTTAATATTTTACTTAAAATCCTATTAAAATATTCATTATTAGCGATATCGAGCGATAGATAATGAAATTTGGTACGGTGATAGGAGGTTATCCGGCTCAACATAGAGGATACTTTTTACAGCAGGAAAATATCTCATTTCTGAGAAAAAATACAAAAACTGGTTAAAATAAAAACACGATGATACTACTATTTTAGCAAGGCAACTTACTTATATATGTTAAAACTATTTAAAAAAGCTTATCGTAAAAGAAATATCAATAGCGTGTTTTATTAATTAAAATAGTTATTTTAATGAAAATTTATTTATGTGTTATTTAGATATTTGACAATAGATGTCGCCACGTGTTTTTAAAATACGTAGTTTTAATCCAAAAAAAAATAGTACCTTTCTATGACTGTATTAGAATTATTACTAAATTATCCGTGGCCCCGCCTGTGTTCAAATTTTCAATAAAACAAACATTTGGCTTTATAAATTAGTAATATTTTGTTGGCCGAAACAATTTTCGAATGAAAGTATTTGTAAATTTTTATTGTTTAGTAAATAATGTTAATTTTTTTAATCTTTTAATGTAAAAATTGGACAAATGCAAATCTAACTCGCGTATTATAGGTTTTGTATAGCAAAATACTGTGTTGTTTTTTCTTACTTACATATTTTGTTAGGTTAACACTAAAATAAATACGAATAATATTTACGTTTCCACAATATCGACTCATTTTATCAACCGTAAAAATAAGTTCGATTCATATGAATTTATAACATTTTATGGAAAACAAGTTTATGGCTGTTAAACTGACAAAGCGGGTAACTAAAAATATTCCATATCTCAAAAACGATGAAAAAGTATTTTAGTATTTTAGTATTTTTTGTTATACCTCAACTTTTTTAGTTTTTTTTTTTAACACCATTTCTTGGAAGGTAAAGGTTTAAAGGACACAATAAAATACTTACGACTTTAATCATATTAACCGTGCCATATAAAATAATAAAAAGTATTTGCTTAGAATATTAAATTAATCAATAGCTGCCTATTAGTAAAACATGAATAAAATTAATTCCGTAGTTTGAGAGTTTATCGCCCAAAACTAAACAAACAAACAAAACAAAAGTATAGAAAACAAAGAGTGCAATATTACTAAATCAAATACGAGATTAACTGAGGAACCTTTGTGACATTATCAATCACCGCCATTATTTACCAATCATAGGGTGCGCAATGAAATTTGTATATACATATGTAAGAGTATACTAATATGTAAAACTTAAAAATTTGGCTTTGGCCATATGAACGCGGGCGGAGCCGCGGGAAATGCTAGTATTATATAAACCTTTTTAAAGATTTTTTTAAAGTCAATATTACTATTAATGTAATTGATCTCTATAGGTTACATTAATAATTACTAATGTTTAGATATTTACTGACCACATATTTTGTACAAATATTTAACTTCTTAAAACGATACATGAATACAATAATCGTTCATAGTTTATAAATAGTATAATGAACAGGTTGGCAATATACTAGATGATGATTGGAAACAAGAATTCAAATAAATTGATAAAAAGATAGCTTCAATAAAAGATTATAGATCTTTTATTGAAACTATCTTTTTATCACAAGCGTTTGACATTGTATCTGTGTCGATTTTGACAGTGCATCAATTTGAAAGGTACTAGGGGACCAAGGTAAGGCGGATACGAGAAATCGAAAAACTTCCATCCAACTACCGTAAAGCTAAGGTATAAGAGCTAAAGTTATACTATAAGCTACGAATATTAATTTTCAAATTGTACATGTAACGTTGTAAGTCGGAATGTAACAAATATCGATCGTATATGAGATAGCTTGGCGATGTTGTTAAATCGGTATGGACACGGCGCATTGATTACTTGATTCAATTGTGCTTGTAAGCTCTAATGTTGCTAGGCAGAGTCTTGTGAGAGTGAAAAGCTGCAAACATTTGTTTACTGTATATGGCTAAATGTTTCTTTTGTGTAGCGTTTTAGTCAGTACATATACATAACACGTATGATTTAGGTAGGTAAGGTCTTAAAAATAACTTTTAAAGATATTTTAAAGCCTATCGTAAAGTAAGTATGGTAGCAAACACAGAAAGTATCTTAAAAAATACGTTATTAGTTGTTTCTGAATTTTTGACCAAAATTGCTTCCGTAAAAAATTTTGCTTCCGTAAAAAAATCTTATATTTCAGTTAAAAAGATAAACATAATATAACATACTAGTATTGATTGACAGACAGTATATGCTTTTTAATAGGCCCCCATTTTCCAAACAGAACCCTAAAATAAAGAATACAACGAACTTTGGTTGTTTTACATACGTTTTATCTTTAAAATCTTTAAATTACAAAGAACACGTTACTGAGTGTTGTAACAGATTTGAAAACCGACTCAATGGAAATTCAAATAGGCTTAAGCCTATCATTTTATAAGCTCTACTCGTTTATTGTGTTTACTCAATACTCATATCTGCTCAAATCGTTCTGTTGCAATGTCCGATATCCATCTTTGTGATTGTTGAATCGACGGATCAATTGAATATGTGTTATTTACTTATATAGTTTAACTAAAGCTAGTGACGTTACTCGCGGTACTAGAATCTTTTCTTATGTAATGTAAAAGACGTTAAAAATCAAAACTTTATTTTAAGATATTTTATCTTTTTATTTATCATAGAATTTTATCTTGGAGAAAAAAAAAGAGAAACTCTCTGTCCTGTTTTCGCTGGTAGATATAAGTATTAGAATGACCGTTGGAATATCACCTCTAGTGAGTTAATATATATATAGACTTATTGGTCCTAATATTATCAGTCGTTCCATTACAGTGTTATGGAATATTCATTTTTAAGTAATGGTTTCCATTATTCCATATCGGTAAATCCTATACAAACAGATAGACATTTTTATCATATTATTTGGTGCAATTTTAATTTCACAAAACGATTTAACACAAATTCATATGAAATCACAGTTATTTTATAATTTGCGTATACATACAATGCAGCTCAAGGGATTATTGGACTGATTTTTAAAATGGATATTCCATTGTTGTATCAGTTGGTTTTTAACCGATTTGTGTATAAAGTTTCCTATATGTAAATCTTTTAATATTTACCACGAAACAATTGGAATTTTGTATGGACGTACAATGGATGAAGTTTACAGTCAAAATATGATGTAGTACTAAAATAAGTGGCTTTGCCTAGGCTTTTTAGTTTTAATACATATACGAGCACGGTGTTTGTCAAACTTTAGGAGCTTACGTATTGAGATTTAAATGTTTTTATTTTATTTTATACATTCAAAAATTAAGAGGGTTGAACATCTATCTTTAGAGGTAGATTAGAGAACTTCCTAAAAGGTCATGTGTAAAATGAGTAAAAACATTGCATAAAAAATATATACGCGTCGACTTAAGAACTTATTTTATTCATCGGTAAAAAATGATGTAGTAGTCTCCTATTAGTCGAGAAACAGCGTGTGTTTCATATTATATATGTACATAGTGTGTACGTATATAACTCTAAGTAAATAAACATAATTGGAATGTAGCTAAGAGGCAAAAAATATTTTAAGCTGTTTTTTTTGATAATTCATTTAAAGCAATTTATATAATACAAGTTGGTTAATGAGAGTAACTTATAAACATTTAACTCTATGTAATTTTAATTGTTACACAGAAAAACGACATATTCTTGTTCGGTATTAGCAGTGGCCTCGTTACGTAAACGTTTTTAACAAAGATGTTGCTCATCAATTACGCTACCAAATAGTGTGTGGGCGCACAGTAGACTACAATACAATATCTGATAATTTGAATCCTTTAGGTTATAAAAAATGTATATATAATTAATAATAAGTATCTCTTTAAAATTAAGCATCTGGCCCACTATGTTACGTAATGAATGTAATTATTTTGTGAATAACATAAATAAAATTAAAAATTGTGAATATTTTGGTTTAAGCAGACAGGTAAATTTAATTTTGATACAACTATTTCGTGTTAAAATATACTAGTCTACCTATCTTGACTTCGCTCAGGCAGCGCGTGTGCGCGCAGACACAAGTGCACTCTCTATTCCTGTCACTCTCATACTCAGGTGCGACGACACGAGACACAACCGGTGAGAGTTAAGGCTCCGGGCTGTTACTGGGGCTTACTATACAAAAAGATTCAATACTAAACTTGGCCCGACCCGGGACTCGAATCCAGAACAGTCCGTGCCGTACATGCTTACCACTACACCACCGAGGAAGTTATTCAGTCCAGTCGGTATATAACACTAATATAAATCTATTATATTATTGTCAATACATATCCTGCGTTCACCTGCATAATAGACAGTATACTCGTAAGTCTAACAATTTTCTATTGTGCTAGTACTATAAAACATAAAAATGAAAATTACACATATATTTTTTGAGTTATACGACTTTGATTAAGATTAAAAAATTATGAAATTTGTTCTATTTTAATATTGTATAGAATGTAACGTATGGGTTATTTTTAAACCAGCAACTCACCCTCGCTTCGCTTCGGGTTCGTCTCTAGACAAAAATAAATCTATCCCACGGGAACTGTACATTTTTCAGGGATGATATATAGCTTATAGCTTTCCTCAGTTAACGGGCTATCTAAAGCAAAAAGATTTTTTAATGTCAGATTAGTAGTTCCTGAGATTAGCGCGCTTAACCAAACAAACAAACAAACTCTTCAGCTTTATAATATTAAAATATATAGTATAGATATTGATGTTTGTATATTTATCTTTTTTTTTTTTAAATTCTCTCGTGATCTTAGTCTAGTGACATAGTGGTATTTGAATCGGTTTTTCCTCTATTACCTAGTCTAGTAATCAGAGAAACTGCCAACCGCGTCAGGCTTGCTAGTTTGGACATCTGTAAAGGCAATTCGGTAACTACATAGTACATACATGTACAATTTTTCTCGACGTACAATTTTGGATAGCGTTCTTTTAGTGATGAAAATAAATTATTTAGATTTATGAACTAAGAAACGATATAGAAATCTAATAATTAATTATTATATATAAAAAAATAATAATAAAAGGTATTATGTTTTTAACAATTTTGGACAGCGATTAGGTATTTTTTTTACAGTTTAATCAATTTTGTATATGTAATGTCTATTTATTACGTATCCTTCTAAAATATACAGATTATAATTTACAAATACTTACTTGTTATAATTTAACTCACAATCAGTTTTCATTTTAATTTGCTTATCATCAGGTATGGAGCTTTAATAATAACTGTTTTGGTCAGTGTATATTGTTAACCAATTGTCATTCAAATTCTTGTTATGAATGCATTCACATCACAATTACAATGTGCTGTAATCCACAAATATATGGAAGGTTACATTACGCAATTTGATCACGCGTTGCCCAAATTGACCCACCTTTCAAAGAGTTTAATAGACTACAATGCTGCTCAACTATCAACCGTATAAGGATGTCGAAATGTTTGAAAGCTCTGTAATCTAAATGTATCCATTGCTGGATGGTTATGTAAGCGATTTAGTCAAGTTCTTTCATAATCGGAAATGTAAGTGAATTTCTTACTAAAATGGCTATGGTGTGTGTAGATTTAAAGGCCTATAGCTGATTGTTTGGACGTTTTGACAGCTGACCACTCTCGTTACCACTGTCGTCGTGAAAGGCATCACCCACTAAATGCAAGGCTAATTGAATACAAAAGAACCGATAACTAAAGAATGTACTTTACGTCAGTTGGGCAATGTTCAAGACTGGATATAGCCTTTCGGCAAGTTGAAGATCTCTTGAAATCGAATTTTAGTATTTTGAATTTTATGTAATCAATACATATTATATACACTTTATATTATTCAAGTAATGCTTAGAAAGTTATTACATAAAATTTTATTATACGAGTATTCATTGATATTATTCTATCTATATATATAATAAAATTCTAACTAAGCCGAATCTGTACATTAAATATTTTTTGGAAAATCTTATTGTCTGTCTGTTGCCGCATCACGGAAAAACCACTGGAGGGATTTTGATGAAATTTGGTATGATGATAGCGGGTATTATATATGTATATAAAATGGCATATTTAGCTATTGTTATTTTATATTATAATAAAAGATTTTATTCACGAAATCTTACT
This sequence comes from Fabriciana adippe, assembly GCA_905404265.1. Taxonomy (NCBI): domain Eukaryota; kingdom Metazoa; phylum Arthropoda; class Insecta; order Lepidoptera; family Nymphalidae; genus Fabriciana; species Fabriciana adippe. The sequence goes on from FR989993.1 coordinate 5,926,485, forward strand.
AACTTTGAACTTTTGAAGTATAATGTACCTATGGTACAACAAGTAAAGAGTCCTTACATCCTTCATGTAACAAAGCAGCCAGGAAGCCTTAGGCGCCAGTCGTGTCTTACAGTTAATGATGTCATTAAATATGAACCGAAGTGAGCTTGGCTCTTTTGTGCACTGATATTACACCTTCTCCTAGTGCTAGGTATCCTTGCTTCAAAATCTTTGTAACGTTTTGTGTGGTTGAAGATGAGTTACAGTGAACCCGTGCTTTAGTTCAAGAATCATTTACAGTACTTTCAATTAGAAAAACAGAATGTATGTATATTTTGTTATTGTGAAATAGTACTTCAGTACTTACGTTTTGTTTATCTGTGTATGTACGTATTCAGCCCTTTTTAACGTCCCACTGCTGGGCACGGACCTCCTTTCAATACGAGGGGGATCAGGCTATAGTCCACTACGCTGGCCAAGTGTGGGTTGGCAGACTTTACATGTCTTTCTAAAACTTGCTAGGTTTTCTTAGACTTGCAGGTTTCATCGCGATGTTTTCCTTCACCGTAAGGCAAGTGGTAATCATGTTAGAAATAATTTGCACGTGAAAATATCAGAGGTGCGAGACCCGGGATTTGAACCCGCTCCACTCGGTTTCTCAAGCGAGCGCGTTACCACTGCGATACAACCACCACTGTGTACTGAATTTAATTAAAACCCGTCCAGCTATAATAGAGTGAAGAAGTAATAATATACACACATACACACAAACTTTTGCAATTATAATATTAGTTAGATTAATTATTCTTCTTAATTAATATTAAAATAATCAAATTCATAATGATGCATTATTTAAAGACATTTAAATAGTTCTTATCAAAAATTAATTATTATTCGACATTAAAATATATTTAATTTTAAATTAAATCCACTTAATTACTTTAACGTTGACTGATAGACAGCTTCAACCGTTGTATAATAAATGCACAAGATTTCTTTCTATAATGAAGGCCATTTAGGTAGAATTTATCAAAATTAATTAGCTAAAGATGTTGTTGGAGAGTAATATTTGTATAGAAGTTTATTATTTTAGAAGAAGAAGAAGTTAGTAATATGAAAATTTATTTTTAAGTAACTGTATATAATACTGGAGGTAGAAAATGTTATCGTGCCCACTGTTTGTGTCAAATAAAGTACAATTACGAAATAATTTGTAACAATTTCTTACGCCAGAAGATGCCTGGAAAACAACGTATGAGAAAAGTATTTATTACGGGCTGCAACGTAGATGGCCATATTGGGTTGTTGAATAATATGAATATGTATTATTATTATTCAACAATCAAACATAACGTATGATATAGGTTATATTTTTGGACAGTTATAGACTATATATTACTGTTTTATTAGTCATACAAAAATGAAAAAGTATTTCAAAATGTTATATTTATGCTTACATATGTTTCTGTTTTGGTTTTCTTTTTTTTTTCTTTATTTACTACTAGAAAAACCCGTGGCTTCACTTGTGCTAAAACTATAAAAAAAATCTTTGGCTTTATGCTATTGGTAATAATGTATGGAAGTCTGCCCGTTTTGTTGACATTTATGATTACTGCTCCGTTCCCTTGGGTGCTGATGATAATATGTAGTTATAGTCTTTCTCAATAAAAGGGCTATCTAATGTGAAATCATTTTTTTAATTGAATTAGTAGTTTCTAAGATTAGCGGACTCAGACAAACAAAGTCTATAAATATTAATATTAACTTATATTTTTTTTGATAAACCAGCAGAGTTATATGATTGTCAAACTTTTAAAACATTTGTTTAGAAGTCAAACTCAATTCGAAAAATAATAAAAGTTTTAAACTTTAATCACAGTATAAACTACCTTTTCCAGCTTGCAATTTTTTTACAATTTTTACATGAATGTTACTAACAATATATTTTTATGTATTTAATGTATGAAATTTGTTTATTGCTAATAGTTTTAACTTTATCGTTGCATAATATTCTACACTAGCGACTCACCCTCGCTTCGTTCGGGTTCGTCTCTATTTATATTTTAACGTTTAGTATAGATTTCTCAGAGATGAGATATTTTATCGCAGTAAAAAGTATCCTATGTGTTGATCCGGATAACCAGTTATCACCATACCTTTCACCAAAATCTATCCAGTGGTTTTTTCACTAGGCGGTAACAAACAGACAGACACAAATTCTAAATTCTATAGATTCGACCTCTGTATCGATAATAATGTCTATTTCAATAAGATTTTTCAAAAAATATTTAATGTACAGATTCGGCTTAGTTACAATTTTATTATATGTATTTATAGATAGATAATGTACAATAGTTTGATAAGATATGACTGCATAATGAGACAATGATTCAGTTTTTGGGTTCGGTGTACTGACAAAATCTTATCGCTTCCTCTTTAAAACATTGTATATTGTGTGGAGATTAGGCTTTGAGTCTATGATTCATTCATTAGGCAAGCAAAGTGATTCTTGACACGATAAGATCTAAATTGTGTTTATACAGTAATTTAACAGCAAAAGTGGTAAATTTCCATTTTTAGTTTAATGAACTTTTAATATCTCATATATTTTCTCTTAATTACACAATAGATTTATCGATTAACAGCCTATTTAGAATATAGTGGGCACAAGAATGTTACTTGTCACTTTCAATATATAAAAAGGCTATTAATGTTATTTTAATCTTAAATTTCACACATCTGATGTAGAGATAAGTTAAAATCTACATAATTTATGACTACAGTGACTCCGTTAGCAGTAATAGTAACGTCCGCGTCATTATAATTTATAGTTTAATTTTTGTAAGGCAGCTTCAAGAAATCGTTATTTTAGATACCCATTATAGCCTTGATGATTATTATCATCATTAAGCCAAGTTCATTACCACGTGGTTTCATATTATGTTTAGACCAACAATCTGTTGTCAGTAAAAGGCGCCCTTGTAATTGTTGACTGGCGTAGTATCGCTATTGGTTCTAAATTGCACTTCCGTTTTCCAATTCTACCATTTTGTTCATCCAAATCTGAATCATGGCTTTTCGAAATCCAATATTCCCGAGCCTTTTAGTTCCATACTATAAGGAAGAACAATTACTTACCATAAGCGTCGTTTACTTGAATAAGGAATTTTAAAAAGTGATGACATTACAAAATTAGCATAGTGAATTGGACGCGCCGCTTCCTTTGTGCTTATCGATATAGCACTATCTCAACTTTAAGCTTATAAGTAATGCACATTTTATTATTTCTGCTGTATCACCTGTTGTATCTCATGTGAACATTGATTAGACGAATATATAACTTATGCCTATATTAATTTGGACTAAGAAAACTTTTGAGAGCGCAAAATATCGTTTGTAGGTAATAAATAATTTGTTGTTTGTACAGTCATCGTGTGGAATTATTGGCGAGGTATTCCAGTACCCTCGCGTCTCTGAGTTGAGCGTCAATACAAATTGGGATGATTGGCCCTGATCCAACTGTCAATCACGCATCCACAATGGAAACTAATGATATTTTTTGTAACTCTGAGCTTTTTGTAAATGCTCACGTCAAAATAATGTGTGGGCCTATATTACTATTAGATATTGCATAACCTTCGTGACACTGCAAATATATAATATTAACGATTAGTATAGACTTCTCAGAGATGAGATGTTTTTATGCAGTAAAAAGTATCCTATATGTTGATCCGGATAACCAGCTATCACTATACTAAAATTCATCAAAATCTGTCCAGTGGTTTTCTCGTGATGCGTTCCCAGACAAACAGACAAACAACAATTCTAAAATCTATAGATTCGGCTTCTGTATCGATTACAATTACTATTTCTAAAGATTTTCCGATAATCTATTCCGTTAATCTAAGGAATTATAAAGAATATTTGAAAAATTCTATATGCATTTTATAACCTATTAATTAAAGAAGGTTAAATAACTCACGGTATGACATATAGTCATAGAGAATTTATACATAAATAAAACCTACTAAAAATAAAATATTCTTTTGAGCATCGTCAACGTAAAACATAAAGCTTGAAGCAAAAGCTTTTAATTCTTTTGATACATCTTAACTAATTGATATAAAAAAAATCAACTGAACAATTCAACCTTTACCCTTCAAAGTCAACTCTGTAATCAACCAGTGTTTATCAATTTGTGTCTATATGATTAATGATTCAATAGCTTAATACATTTTGATTGGTGAATGGGGCCTCAATAAGAAGGGATACACATTCTATGGGAAACTTAACTGGCCATTTATCCAATTTCGTCATCGTTCATTTATAACCGGTCACACATAAAGTATGCGAATCTAATAGAATCTTTCGACAGGTAACCGTTGTTGCGAATGCATTGCCCGCAATTACCAATGGCACCATAACTTCAATCATCCGGCGTTTATACGCTTCGAGTATTTTAGATAATGGTGGTCCTCTAAAACACTTGAGAGAGTCGCGTCAGTGTAAACGATGATTAATATCGTAACGGTGTGTGTATTAGGCGCACGACTTGCATTGGTTAACGAAGTTGGGCTCGCCCGCGGCTCGGACGTCCGTTGCTATTGCTAGACGCGTCATTTGTTCGCCGACCGGTCGCTACTGCTTTGAATTCTTAAATTTTCAATGAACACCGCTAGATCGCATTGCTGACAACTGCGCTTATGGTTCCTCAGATAAGATCATATAGCAAGCTATTAGCTAACATGATTGACGTTGTTAGTTTCTTGTCAGTAATTTTGTTTGAAATTCTATTTTGTTTTTTGTTGTATCAACATGTCTTACAGTGTTCTTGTAAAGACATGATTGCTCATAAGATTTGTTGGTTCGCAATGAACACAAAAAGTTATTTAATAATCTTTTGTGCTATCATATCTAGCATATAACTTAAAGCCTAATAGATCTAAATAAAAAAACAATGAGGTTAATTTCGTGCTACGACGGCTTTGTAATGGTTTAAATTCAATCAAATCAATTATTGAAAGACACTTAACTCTTGCACAATGGTATGTGTTGAGTTATGACTTGTGAAACACAGAAGTCGAACCGTGACTTGATATGGAGTGTTATGAAAAATTAAGGAGTGGTAACCCTAGAGATATTGACGCAAAGATTATGTTGTTAAACCAAACAAGCCTTAAGGCACGGGGTTGTCAAGATGTATTCTATAACGGTGTAAACTATCGTTGGCTAACATTTTGATTACTGATGTACGTGTATGTCGAAATTACGAGTATTACATATTTAATGTCAAATAATTGCGTTTTTTTATAATTAAGTCATTTTATCTCGTATTAATCATAACCACATAGAAGTTATAGTATCACATTAAAGGGAAAAAGATCACAAATTCATAAAAAGGTTAGTCTACACTGAACTTTTGGAAGAACGTTAAGAACAAAATCTAAAATAAAAATGTAGCATCATCTATACATATAATAAATTTGTAACTAAGCCGAATCTGTACATTAAATATTTTTTGGAAAATCTTATTGAAATAAACATTACGATCGATACAGAGGCCTAATCAATAGTTTTTAGAATTTTTGTTTGTCTGTTTGTCTGTCTGTTTGTCTGTCTGTTACCGACTGAAAAACCACTGGAGGGATTTTGATGAAATTTGGTATGGTGATAGCTGGTTATCCGGGTCAACATATAGGGTACTTTTTAACGCGGGAAAATATCTCATTTCTGAAAAAAAATACAAAAACGGCAATATAATAGTATACTAATATGTAAAACCGAAGAATTTGGTTTTCGGTCATCTGAACGCGGGCGGAGCCGCGGGCAATGCTAGTTTTAAATAAAACTAACTTTCGTTACTTATCAGTTATGTGTGTTGTTTCCGATTCTATATCTAGGTTTGCAATATCAAGCTATTATTTTTGCCTACATCGCGGGCTGCTGACTAAACTCTGGACTAACTGCAACAATGAGATAACACAGCATCACTAATCTGTCAGACGACCCAACTCCGTTAATCTATTTAATACACGCATATAAAGTGAAATACTGTGCCATCAAAATTTTAATTATGTACCTGTGCTTTTATTTATAGTAATATATTAAATTCCAAATGAGTGTCAGACCAGAATTTATAATTTGTTAAAAATATGCTTCGAAAATGATTTTTTTTCCAAATTGTTTTATTTTGAAACCTTTATATGCTAAATGGGATTTTTAACTTATCGTATCATATTTCAGTGTGTAAAGCCGCCACCACTTTAAGAGGTTCTTTATTGTTTTTTTCTTTTCACTACATTTTTTAGTATGAGCACTTAACTTTTAGTTTTAGAATATTTTTTAATTTTTGAACTCTTGTGTTAGTGTCAAGTAGTGTTAGCTTTGTCAAAGTGATAACTGATAAGTAAATATGTTATCTTATTGCGGTAAAATATGGCTTAACTAAAGTAAAATTAAGTTCTTTATTGTTTTGATTGAACTTCTTTTATGTGCTAATGTGACTGACCCTCGCTTCGCTCGGGTTCGTCCCTAGCTTGCTTCCCAATAACAAACTTTCATCCCCATTTTCACCCCCTTAAGGGATGATTTCCGGGATAAAAGATCTTATGTTCTTCCCAGGGTCTCAAACTATCTTCTTACTAAATTTCACATAAATCAGTTGAGTAGATCCAGAGATCACCTCCTACAACCTCACAAACTCACATCCTCTTTATAATATTAGTTTAGATCAATCAGTAACTACTAAAAATAAATAAAACTTTAAAAGAACAGTACCTACTTTATTTAATAATAACATGTTATTTTTAAGACCTAGTTAAGGTATTTTTTTATCAAGTCTATTGTCACTATAACTAATAAAAACAGTAATATATGGATTTTGATTTCATATACTTTTTCGTTTCCTATTAGATACATCAGTTGTATTGAGTAATTTTGTCTAAACTCTAAAGTATAATAATACATACATAAATTATTTTCTTTTAAAATGCAGTAGTGCAAAACAAAATATGTATATTCTAGGATATTGGAATTGTAAATATTGAATCAATCGGCCTAAGAGCTTTTACAGGTTAAATACTTTTTCCTACTAATTGCTATCAATAAATGTTATAATAACACTTAAGATCTTACTCAATTTAAGTAACATTGTTTTTGTAGTACTAACTAATTAAAAAAAGCAGTCATGAGGACTGCCGACAGAAGTAAAAACTTAAAACTATAAACAAACAGTTCTTATTATTGGATATTCAAATTAATTGTTTTGATTTTAAATTAAAATTTATAAATTTAAACTGTTTACCGTTTCATATTTATTGACACTCTGAGTGTTAGCATTAACACGTCACGTGACCATGTCGATGACTACTTACATGAATTTACTCCACATCCAAACCTGCCTATAGAAGTTTTTACTTCAATAATGAATGGTTACACTTCATAATAGGTGTCAATGACACATTTATTTTAGTTACTGCCTGCGGCTATACTTACGTAGAATACGTCTCTATCAAGTCCACAATCATGGTATAGATTGTGGACTTGTTTGTTTGTTGTCTGCAGATTATTGTGGAAGCTGTACTATTATTTGAGGTACATCGTAAATAATCAGTCAATCAATTCAATTCATCCAGTAGTATCGATATATTATACACAATTGATCTGTTTAATAATTATACTTAATGAAGATTTTTTTACTTTAAAAAGATATTTCATCTATATACATATAATAAAATCGTAACTAATCGCTGTCTGTACATGGGAGATATTTGAGAAAAACTATTATTATTGGGGATCTTTGTTAACGTAATAGAACCCGAAACAATGATTTTTAGTTTTTTTGTTTGTTTGTCTGTTTGTCGGTTTGTCTGTTTGTCTGTGCGTTTGTGCGCGCTAATCTTAGAAACGGAATAACCGACTTGGGTGCGGTTTTCACTAATGTATTGTGCTAAGCTTCACTTAACATTTACCTAGTATTTGTTTCATTTCAATCGGTTCCTAAATAAAAAAAGTTATGTCAATTTAAAGAATCATCTAGGGGCGAACCCGAGTGAACCGAGGGTGAGCCGCTAGTCTAAAATATATTCTTTCAAATATCTCTAGGGCAATGTTTTAGTTATTGAGTGTATCCGATCGTTTGTTTCATAATCCATGTTGCTGTATTTAGCGTGGACTATTCAGGCCTTCACAAGCTTTTGTGCGTGATCAATTTATTCTTGTGCCTGTTAGTTGTTATTTTAATAGTGCTCCCTCATTCTAGCCTTTCTCTAGCTGTCTTCTTCTTGATCTTAACATAATACTACCTACGTGAGATTTGTACAGTATATAATATGATTTCTCTTTAAATAATCCATTTTTCTCTTCAATTTATCATATTTGCTTTATTCCTGTTTTAGTCACGCCCTCTTTCATACAATTTATCCATACCTTTTCCCTTTAATAATATCACTCTTATTTCGTTTTTAACACACTTTAAGTAGCTTCTTTTATCACTAAGTATGTATGAATCTTTAAGTATGTATCTTTAGGATTAATAATATAAAAAAAAATTATATCATTTTATCAAGAAAATATTTAAAATATTTTTCAAGCTTTTCTATAATAATTTGATTGAAGACTTTTAACGGCAGACGAATATTTAATAATGTGTTTTAATAATAGTGGAGGTATTTAAGATTTCATAGACAGTAATTAGTGTATAATAATTTTATTAATAACTAGCGACTCACCTTCGCTTCGCTCGGGTTCATCCCTATATACAATTGATGATAAGGATTAATACCGTATTTGTGTAAATAGCTTTTACATTACCGCATTATAATTGCAATAATTATTAAATGAATATAGTATGTTATCCTTAAGAGATAGACATATGCCATCGAGGACTTTTCTGTAGACCTACTTCACTATATTATCATTTTAATTTTTGTTTATATTTATTTTTTGCCCAATCTATTCAAAAAAGTGACATACTTCCCACTTGATAGATAATATATAGACGAAAACGTTGAAAGATAATTGAAATTTTGCACAAGAGCTCATTTTCACTTTTTGCCTGTATCACTTAGTATGGAGTAATGACACCCAATTTGTCAATTTGTCTTCTCCCACGTAAAATCGAGAAAACAAAATAATTAATAAATATCCCATCCACCATAATGTTAGTGGGATGTATGACTGCATATTACAAAGCATCACCTAATATCTAACTTTTTTCATTATTAACATTCCTAAAGAATATCTTATTAGCAGGTAAAGCCGCGGGAAGAGCCTAATATGAATATAAAATTTAGTTGTTAACTAGATTCGTTGAACCAATAATTTGGGCACTGCGACATTCGAAGGGGCTATTAGTTTTTTCTTTGCTGAACTGTGTGGCATCATTATATTGTTTATTTTGTCTTAATGATAGGGACTCCAATTTAACACATGTTGCTTTCGTCCTATAAAAAATAATATCCACATTATTTGATATAATTTGTACCATGTTATGACGAGAGGTTCGTGTGTTTAAGAGCAATTTTTCTTGTTCCGTTATTAACCAGTAAGCTTTTTTTTTAACTTAAAAAAGTTAACGAGGATTAGATATAGGGTTTTTATAATAAAGCTATGATGATTTCGACGTTGTACGGAAATGAACTTTAATTAAATGAAGCTATAAAAGTAGCTAGATATAGAAAAAAAGTCAATGACTTTTGTTATTTATTATTTAGAAATTCTGAACCTATTTACTATTTTCACGGTTAATCGCTTAGAGAGTGATTTAAAAATGTGCAATTGTGTTTTGGTCTTTGAATAGTTAATCAAATACATAATATATTAACGAGAACTTAGAGGATATATTATTTTCATATCTATCTATATATATAAAATGCAAAAGTGATGTATCAACGCACAGGCCAAACCCTTAAGGCTAGAAAATTGAAATTTCGCACACGTATTCCTCATATGACGAAGGCATCCACTAAGGAAGGATTTTTCAAAATTCAACCCCCAAGGGGGTGAAATAGGGGATAAAAGTTTGTTTGGAATTTTTTATTCCTTTGACATATTTGCATGACGTATTTTTTGTAGTTTGATCGCGAGCGAAGTTACTTTTTTATATAACTAGCGACTTACTCTCGCTTCACTCGCATACACATAGGTAAATACTGAATATTTGATACTTTTTTAGATTTACGTGAATATTTAACATTTTAAATAAAACTATTTTTTCGGATTATTTCGCGGATTTATTTAGATTTTTGGTTCCCGTTGTTTTAAATGTAACAAGTATATAATGCCTTTGAGACATCTAAAACCTTAGTCTGTCGTGTGCTATTGCTGCAAAGCATTTGAAACGTCGGGAACCAAAAATCAAAATAAATCCGGCAAATATTCCCAAAAGATAGTTTTATTTAAAATACTCAGATTTGATTTTAACTCAACTAACCGAGTTAAAAAAATATTTAAAGTAAGATTTTTTTAGGTTTGGCAGTCAATGGGATTACTCATAGTGGTGTTGCGAGCTCATAATATGTTCTCTTGTAAAAATAGAAAAAAAAATTTGGTCAAATAAATACTTTCACTTTTTCTTTTGACATGTTCAACTCATCTTTTTCGATAGTGTTGGTTAACTTTAAAGAGAACAAGGGAGCAGTAAATTTTCCTGCTGTACATAAACCTATATGTTTATAGCTTTTGTGAAGTCGCGGCTAATTTATTCCTTCTCAAGAGAATGCTCAGTTTGTTAACTAATATTCATATTATTTGGAGATGTTATGTTATGCTTAGTTTACATGTGCTACATAAAATACTATAAACAATTTTATTGTAATACAAAGTATGATGAGTTTGAGTAATTAGTACGAGAATGATTCTATTAGAACAAAGTTTGCTTAAAATACGTAAATAGAAAATATTGACTTTGCTAAAGAGTATTTATGTTATTAGCAATGTGAAAATATATACGTACAAATATATTTTATTATTTCGAGCCTAAGTAATATGAAAACAAAGTATGAAGAATGCAGATGTAGTCCAAACTTTACAAAATGACAAGTTGTCAGTGGGATAACATATAGTTCGTAAAGAAACTAAGTTAGAGCTTTGAGGGTTACTTAAAGGCTTTGTAAATCAAAAATGTGCTTAAAGTTTTAAGTAGCAAAGTAAATTTAAATATGAATGTAAAAGAAAGTAAGTAAAATATTATACATACGGAAGAACATTGTCAACCAAATATGTATTCAAAGATGTTTAAAGAAAAAACACAAAAAACTTAATTTAAATTGACTTTACATGCGACCAAAAGAATAAGGGAATAAGTTACGTTTTAAGTAGAAGCGTATAAGCATATTTTATTGTCGTTTATTGTTAAAAAGTTATTATATGTAAATTGTTGAGTCGTGATGATGTTCAGACAGATAGTGACGAGGAATGTTTCGCAATGCACCAAGATTGTTAGAGCCCAGCACAGAGCGTGTGGGCGCTGGTCGAGCACCTGTGCGTGTTCTCAGTAACGAGATGTAACAGATAGACCCCTAGATTTAATATTTCATAAACGTGATCTTCAACCAAGCACGCTACCATGAATTCTAAGTTTTACGTTAGTTTAAGCATATAAGATTACTAAACATCTGACTTCTATAAAAAAATGTTAATGTTCATTGCAAAATCGCAAACATTCGGAAGTACTTACTGATTACTTGAAATTTTGATGTATATAAACGTTTTTACATAAGGTTTCTATGCTATTCATTTTGCTGTAACTCGCCAAAAGATGCTTCTGTACTTTTCAAACGATTGCTATGAAAATTAGTACGCATGGGTATATCAGCACGAAGAGTATCGCGCTGAAGTCATATAGCTAATTCAATTTATCTACACGTATAACAAAATTTTAACAGAATCGAATCTGTACATTAAATATTTTTTGGAAAATCTTATTGAAATCATTATTATCGATACAGAGGCCGAATCTATAATTTCTAGATTTTTTATTTGTGTGTCTATTTGTCTGGGAACGTATTACGAGAAAACAACTGGACAGATTTTGATGAAATTTGGTATGATGGTAGCTGGTTATCCGGGTCAACATACAGGATACTTTTTACTGCGGGAAAATATTTCATCTTTGAGAAATCTATACTAAATCTTAAAACGTAATAAGAGTATTTTCTAAAGTTTTTTATAATATGTTTGTTGATTTGCTTTACTTTCAAGCAGCGATTTAATGTATTTTTTTCAATAGAGTTAGTTTGTAGTTTTTGGCTATTTTTTATCCCGATATGCAAAGTTGTTCTCGTGAAATATTAGTTAGTCTATTGAAAATGTTACTAAAGCCGCTTCTGAGCATATTGGGGGTGAGTGTATAAAGCTGAAATAGTTGCTACTTTTGTTGGTCAGTTGGATAAAATACTGCTGTATTACTTATCTCTATAAGGCGAATATGATGAATGTAGTGATAATCTATAATATTTTGTGCAACACCAGTCAGGCTCAATGCTACTTCACTACGACGGACGTCAAATTATTTATAGTTACTTATTTTTGATTGCTTTCAAGAATAAAGGATACTTTTCTTTGCGTTTCCAATTAAGTTGTTAAGTCCACAAATATGGTTGATGATGCAGCGTCCAATTTATTAGTGAATGTAATACTATGTCTCTGTCAGGTTAAGATAACTCTTAATGAAGGGTTCGGTATTGGCCTAACAAATGTTTCGCCACAAATCGTGCATCGTGGCCACTAATCAATACTGTTATTCCCTCCAATTGGCTTTCGAAAATGTTATTTAACGTGTACTTACGTCTTATCCGTTTAATTTTGTAAATATAATGTGCCAGTATTTTATATAGAAATAAAATACTGGCAACATTTATATTTCAAATTATATAAAAAAAAAATGGCTTACGCAAATGAAATTTGACCTCTTGATCTGTGATATAAGTGAACGTCTAAAAATCTAACGGTGAAATAATACGTACATAGTACATAATATGTAACTGTTTGCAGCAGGAAAGATCTGCTAAGCATCAATGAGTAAATTAATTGATATTAATGATGAAGGAAACTTCCGTCCATTCTCTGCTTGATTAACGCCGGTACTTACAAGTATAATTTAAGGCTACGCCTGTATTCAGTGTCATTATTCAGATGTCCCCACACTGACATTACCGGTTGATAATCTCGCTCTATATGTGCTAATTAAAGAACTTTAAAGCACAATGATCGCGGCTGTCTGAGCTACATGAAACACAAGCGAGCAAGCCTTTCTTTCCAGTCAATGACTGACTACCAATGCCATGTTCTAAATGTAAGCTTAACTTTTCAATGTATATTTATTTTAAGGGTTTCTGTACTAATGTTTTACTTTAAATTGTAATATTATACTTATGCTGTAACCATTTCTGTATCAATACTCTTAGTTTGGTATAGATTTTAAATAAATAACGCAATGGAAACCAATAGTTTATTATAAAATTATTTACTAGTTACAAATAATAGAGTAGGGTACCTCAATGATTCTATCGTGATATAATCGTAAGCTTCAGACAATTCTTTTATTTTATCGTATGGTTGTGAGATAAAATGGTAATAAATAATGATCAGGACACTGCAGTACGTGTATTCAGTTGCACTTTTTATTTGTATTCTTCGCGTAATTATGCCTAAGTTGACGTGAGCTTTTATTTATTACAACCCGACGCCGACTAGTTGTAGAGGAATATGCATTGTTAATGGCTAGTAATTATATTGGTATGATTTACTATCTCATATGTTAGTACACCTATAATACTTCCAAGTAAAGTTACTTCATTAATAGAAAAGCAATATTTTCTAATGTATTTATTTATAATTTACTAATGTCAACCTACTCATTCGAATCTGAAAGCTCTTCAATAGCTACTAAGCAAAAACAAAAACGGTTGACAAACAGAGAATAAAAGGCTACTGAGCTGTTTTATTTTTGTCTATTTATATATGGATTTTAACTTTATATCAACTTTCCTATTCTACATAATCAGTTTCTCAGTAGGATAAGGTATCCTGTTTTTTTATATTTGACACAGTGCGTTTAAAAATTCAAAAAAGGCTTTAACATGATATCTATACACCTATACATATAACAAAGCTGTAGAGGTCGAATGTCTGTACATAAAAAAATGATAAAAACTATACAGATTATTTTCAGTTTTTTTTGTTTCTCCGTCTGTCTGTTTGTACGGGCTAATCTTAAAACTGTTGGACCGATTTAAATAAAATTTTGCATGGTGGTACCTTATATCCCCGGTCAACATTTTAGATACTTTTCATCCCGGAAAATGAAAGGGCTCTCGTGGGATAGTTAAAAAACTATAATAAATTATATAGATTAGTATACAAAAACTACTGATTGGATTTTAATGAAACTTTACAATAATATAGTTCATACATCGGAATAACAAATAAGCTACTTTTTATCACGGAAAAATGTATGGTTCCCACGAGATAGATTTGTTTTTGTTTGTCTAGAGCCGAATCCGAGCGAAGCGAGGGTGAGCCGCTAGTAACATATAAATTTATTTTTAAACACGCTAGTCAACATTTATTGTACAATAAAGATCTTACATATTTCAATATATTTTTTTCTTTCTAAGTAGAATGTGATCAATCATTTATCATTTACAATCAAATCATTTCTTGAGGTAAAAATGTACATACATACTCGTATATGTGTATAAATCTAAAAAAATACTTTCTGCAGGAATCGAATCTTAACTTAAGACTTAGTGAGCATCCGCTCATGTTATAACGTATGTACATATATCTTGAAAGATATGTATTGTTTTTACCTTGCCTTAAGAGGCAATAAATCAAAAAACAACACATATCTGAGGCTATTCAATATACTATATGTTATTTTTTATAAAAATATTAGGGATTATGCGCGACACATCTTTAGAGCTCGTTTCTTCGAATCTTATTCTGACTCCGTACACGTCGCGCGTTTCCTACGGGATGTATTACAGATAGATAGAGAACCTATAACTGTATTTACCTCTAAACTAGCGTTATTGTATTTTTATACCATTTGTATGCGGATTGGGTGCGCATGACATCTGTGCAACGAAAGTTTTAAACAGGGGAGGCGCTCGTTCTGAAGATGTTTCGTTTTTTTGCGCAATCCCAAATTATAGGTATTCAAGTTTCTACTTGCTTTCTTTAGAATGGGAATGAATTGTTGTTTACTGTTACATTGTTTATTGAATTTTTGTGAAGTAGAAACTTTTTATTTCATATAATTTTATTTTGTTTTGTATATTTTGATGGAGTATAATTTTACGAACTTAATTATACATTTTGAGATAAATTTTACTTATATATTCATTTATTCATGTTAAAATAGGTGTCATTAAAAATATCTTTATTTGCATTACAAGGACAATGAGTACTACTATGTACCTACCTACCGGAATTTATATTACATCTGGTGTGTAATAAAATTAAGGAAATAATCTATAAATATAAGAATGACATACTAGTGCAAAATATTTGACTTCAAGTTTTAGGGTAGTAACTTCTTTATATGAACTTTATCTTAATTTATGTCCTCGGCACCACTCGCACGTTAAGTGAAGTGTTGATAAAAAGTAGCCTATATATCCTTTCCTATGGTGTAATATATTACTACATTTACTCGAATTCTGTTAAGTGGCTTAGCGTGAAAAGGCAACATATAGACAGACAGTTACTTTCACACATTTAATATTACTATCAATTGTATATATTGTTAGGACGTAGACTGCAGAGTTAGATACGCTTGTACGCACAGACTAACTACTACACGAAGATAGGCAAATATATGTGAAGGCAATGTGATGATATGTGTATATACGTACATATATCGAAATTCATCGAAATTGAATTCTGGGCCGTACATGTCCAAATTATTCGTTCTCGAACGGATAAATTTAAGCTTCGCAATCAAGTGATGCGACACGTTAGGCCGTGTCTACATAACAACCTTTTAGTTTAATCCCATCCTTATAACGCAGTACAGTAATAAGACGATTGTAATTGAACGTCAAAGACGCCGGTTCAGATTAGACGATTCGAGTTGTCCGATACACAGATTGTCGTAGAAGTGATATGGTTAAATACCCAGTTGATATCTAGCCTTTAATCTGTGAAATTTATTAACTTTGTTTTTAAGTGGTAATATAAAGTAGTTAACTTATGCATAACTTATCTAATATGTTGATTATTTTTATTTTAGGTTGTTAGCAGCCGTTTCTATAGTCATTTATGATTGTGGATATTAATTAATTACTATATACATAAATACGCTACCACTGCTACGAACGATTGTAGATAGAAGGGTTGAAGTGTAGCGGGTTTTAACTGAAATTGTGTTGTTTTAATGTATATAGGAATTAATATCAACATGATTATCGCTAATATAGCCAAGAAAGCCTTTGTCAAGAAACCTGTATGGCAGATAGACTCAATAAGTAGTTTACAAAAGACGTGTAATGTTCCACCAACACGCATTTGACTAGCATGGTGGGCTTTAATTCTGTTCCATTGCTGAGTACAGGTCTTTCATACCTAGTAGTGGTTTAGTAAAATAATAAGAAAAACAATAAACGTGTGTGTGTACTTATGTACGCACGTAAGTAATTATACTTCTTTGGCGTAACAGAACAAAAATAACTAAAGATTTCATCCTGTATGTCACAACTCTTTGTTTGTAAAGGAACGCAGCTAACTTCAGCATATCGCTTTCAGCTAACTTTATCATGTCACTTTTTGGCTGTCGGTGTGCGTGCGAATCGTAAAAATTTTAGCCTCATAATTTTTCCAAACGTGTCAAAAGAAGTATAACTTCGAAAATAACCTAAATTTTAATAAAAAATATAATATTATCGATATTCTTGATAAATAAATTACATATTCTCATAAGGCATTTCTATAATATTTTACTCTAAGAACTTCCGAGTATAAGCGACAATTCCAAATACTATTAGTGATTGACGTCCAACTTTAGTTCGTTACGGATCGATTGACTTCGTTTCGGGAGCGTGACGGCGATTATTGACAATAAATAATCTGTGTATGCGCTTATTAAATTAAATTGAATGCGGACTAGTTCAAACGCGGCTTGCCTCATAAAATTATACTGTTATTTAATTTAAACGTATGAATAATTAATTATTTTCAACTGTATTTTGTATACTAGTTTTCGCCCATAGCTTTGCTTGAGGTGTACGATTACGTTGATAGAAAATATCTATCTAAAAAGGCCATTATGATGAAAATAAACAAACAAATTTAAATTTTTCGTAAGGGTGAAATATTAGGTATTGACGACTTTTTATATAATAATACATTGAAAATCCTTTATGGAGACTGACTGAGATAACTATAGTTAGGTTTGTAAAAAACATCGCCGTAAGTCCCCATATAACTTTTTTGCCACGGCCTAACATCCCATGAGAAACACTTAATGTATGGCTTTAACATATTATGTGTAGAAAAATAGCAGGCAGATAAAATACATCTATAAAAAAATAACATCGTTTCGTAGCTTTGTTACCTAAAATAAGGATAGGACAATAAATATACTTTTGCATTTATAGTACATATTAGTAAGAGTTTTTCAAACGGAAAATTCTTTTCATAAAAAATACTGAAGGTTTATTATTTTTGTCACACTTTCGAAATAAAAGTGTATTCATTCTGAATATGAGTGCACTTTGACAAAGTTACTGTTAACAAAATAGTGATAGCTGTATAATATTTTAATTATTAATACAATATTGTATTAGTATTTTTTTAAAACTTAAATATATGAGTAAAAGTTTTAATATTATTTGTAATGAGGCTCTCACAAAGAGGTAGAGTTTCATATGATTTTTATAGATATTAAATAAGAATAACAACATTTACTCGGCGAATATCAAATCGTTTAAATATAATAGGTAATATTGCTCATAATTTGTACATACTTTAAGTATCTACCGACATAACTCATGTAGCAATACATCAACGTCAAAGTCATTTACGATATGAAGTCACAAGAATATAAGCTTAGTCGTAATGTAGAGTGCCTAGATATATAAATATATAATATTATGACATAAATAAACAGACAGACATAAAAATAGTCTACATGCTGTAAAACCAACCTTTGTTTATATACATTTTGTTATTTGTAATATCAAACACGATGAATGTTTCCTTAGAGAGTAATTAAATAACCGCCTAATGTTTTCTCGTATATTTAGATGGAATTAGCACTTTCGGTTTTATTAGCTTCGCCAACTATAATGTTATAATAGTGCGTATTGGGAAACATAAAGATGAGTACAGGGCAAATGTCTTTCAGTTAAATTTTACTTTTCCTGTAAACGTAATATGGACTCTATAAACCTGCTTATAAGTCAAAAGCATTTTAGTGGCCGTCAGGATTTATAGTTTAGTTAACTTGCTTAGGTTTAATTAGCTATTTAGATAACAGAAAGTACTATTAAAAGTTAAATTAATCTCTATGATTATGTTTATTCTGTAAAATGACTTTTTTTTACTCGTTATTCTGAAATTTATTTTAATAACCCCGTACTCCCAATACGTTAGAGAGACACAACAAAAATATTTATAAATTTTAAGAAGTTAAAATGTCTAACGGTTCTATTATATTATATTAGAATTGACAGTTTTTAAGATATAAATACTAGCGTTTTTCCTCGTTTTACCGAGATGCGTCCCTAGGTGCCTTTTATATTTTTAACCGACTTCAAAAAGAGGAGATTATCAATTCGACTGTATGTTTTATTTTAATGTTTATTAAGCGATTATTCCGTTAATTATAAATTGATTTGATGTTTTTTTTTGGTTTGGTAGGTAGCTGATACAAATCAAAGCAAAGCTTACATCACAAATTGATGTATTATTTTAAACTGTATTTAACATACCTTGTCATAATTACTTATTAGATATTCATATCTTAAAGAATTGTCGGCTGGCACCGACATCGGAAATATCTCATTATGTATCTATAGTAAATGAAAACTAGCAATCAGTTATTTTTTACTTTTTAGTGTTTTGAAGTCGGTTTTTATTAAGTTTTTATTAATGCTTAATGTTATATATAGATTGTGCCACTTTTTTGGCAAAATTTATTACTAACAGTAGTCAAAGACTATCTGTGAACTGATATTCATCCAAATTCATTCAGTCGTTTAAGCGCGAAGGTGTGTACATACATACATATGTATACAATATATATATATTATATATTCATACACACTCATAGACATATTTGAACATTTTCATTAATAATATTAGGGTGACTACACGTTTGGCTTAATGTGTGATGAGCACGAATGTTTGTACTTCAATCATGGGTGTTTATATTTATAATATGTATGTATTTAAAGTTATATATGTGTAGTGTATCAACTATCTGGTATCCATAAGACAGGCCTCGTAGCTTACCATGGAACTAGATGGTGCTATGTGCGAATGTCCCAACATATTTATTTATTATTTTATTATTATATTAAAATAACAATTTTCAATAACATCAGCCCATTAATGTAGTTTTATTTAAAAGAAATTGTGAAAAAAAGGGAATTATAAGAATGCAATTAAAGGTACAGATAATTCCGATATAATTTTACTAATAAATTCGAAAATCAATTTCGAGTATTTGAAATCAATTACAACATTCTAGTGAACTTAAACTTAAGCAGCTTTGATGCATTCTCAAACAGTCCAAAGTACCGTGGGGCAAGGTAGGAATTTAAGATGCTATCGTTGCACCGGGAGCTTAGTTTTATGGGTGTTATGGCGCAATAAATAAATATACCGTTGTGACACCTACATACGTCACCGGTCAAGAACTATTATGGTTTTGCTAAATGTTTTATTTGAATATGACTCGCGAAGTCGGTGATGTTGAAAAGCCTACTTTACAGTTAATCTTCAAGGCGTCTGTAGGCTGTAAAACATACTGAGCTATAAAATTGCACAGAAATTGTAATTTAAGTCAGTTCTTATTGAAAGTTAAGAATTTTTAAGAATATTATCCAGAATTTTTAGCGGGCATAATCGAACGAACGAAAATGACAATTTTAATCGTTATTTGTATTTTTCTTTTGCATTTTATTTGTAAAAGATTTAAAAAAAAAATCATGTATGTAAATGACTTGTAATTATTATTAGTTATTGAACAAGCGATATCTGTATGGTGTAAGAATCAGTCGCTCTTATCCCACGGAGGTCGATAATCTTAAAAAATCTGACGAAACATTTATTAATAAAACACAAAATTAAAAATAAAAAATTAACTTGAGCAAATCAAGATCAAAATGTTGGTACACTTTATTTTGAAAAATTCTATTATAAATGAATTAATCTTCGCTAATATTTTAATTTGTTCGAAATAAATATTATATGAGAAGAATAAGCGTGAAACCGTGTAGACATTCACACAGTCCCTAACGTTTAAAGTCGACAGATGAGATGTCAGCAGAAAATTGGATTTCGTAAAATAAATATGTCGCATCTACTTTGAATTATTACCACTTATACAAAAACTTTCTCTAAAATTAAAACTATAAGGTCGAATATTGGTCATACCACGTGGAAGAATACGAAAAGTTAATTTTAAACGCAACTTAGATTACAAAAGATTTAATTTTTGTCCACTATGGGCGTTGATACAACTTGCCTTTGCATAAAGGTGTGTAGGGATTAATTTTTGCGAAAGTTTGGTTCAGTGACACTTGGGATTTAAATTTTACTTTTAAACGTCTAGAAGTGAATTATAAGCCTCCCTTTGTTCGGATCCTTTTTCCATAAGTCTATAATCCTTTCTTTTGATGTGTGACTTCGATACTAATTGTGTGTAATCCTTGTCCCTCTACATCGCAAGTAATCCTGTTTAACTTAATTATTTTCGGAGTATTCCATTATTTGAATTGTACCTCAATTTATGTAACATTGAATTATTTTTTGGACTTTAAATAACTGAGTATTATTAACAATGTTGTTAAAATAAATATAGTTACAGTTAACATTGTTTATTCTGAACCTTTTTTTTTCGAAGGAATCGTTAGGACACGTGAATATTACTTTGCATTAAGAGTACATAAATTAGAAGCAGATATTCATAATCGAAAAATAGCATCATAAATTTAAAAACTTCGCTGATTTGGGTCGCACTTGCTAATAATTTTACAATTTATTGTCAAGAAAATTTTTATTGACTCAAGTAACATATGACTGAGAATTCTTTTATTGTCTTGTAAATTACTATACTGTATTAACCTTTATGAGTTATTATGGGTTTATATAGCAAAAAATACCTTTATAATTAAGAGGAGCGGCTTGAATTTTGATATTTTATAGCTTTGACCACAATTGGTTTTCTTTATTGACTGCTAAAATTCTAAATTGTTAATAAACAGTCACTGTGATATAAAAAGTATGCGTTACTACTAACGATCAATATACCTTATATTACCAGACCCCAAATAAAACACTAGCAATATTTGTTATAATCGTAACTACATAAGAATCTATATGGGATAAAAGTGTGCGAATTGGGCTTGTGCAGCGACAATGAATACATATACATTATAGTTATTATTTGAAATGCATGCTAAAACAAATGATAAAAACATAACCAGAGTTTTATATAAGGCCTTAATCATTTTCAAATATATGACCTGTATTAACAGTTTTTTTACTGTTATTAAGGTAGTGATTTATTTGACAAGCCCAACATGTCGGACAGGGCAAATGCATCGATTTCTTTCTGACCCTTGTTTTAAAAGGCATAAAATAAACATCAACCGAGCATCTACAGGAACCGACATCTTAAAAAGTCACATTCTTTTTATTTCACTTTTCAATTTACAACAATATTCATCTCTTGTAAGTTTTTATTGATCGTAAAATACATCGGAATGAATATTGCGTATTAATTGCGTTTATTCTTAGTCTGGGAGTTCTTCGCGGTGAAGCGCTATCAAAGAAATATATGTATATATTTTTATGACAATTTCGATATAATAAGTTTATAGTTGTATGATCGAGGCCATTTCCTTTTACTTACATATTGAATTTAACTAAATACACGAATGATTTTGATTATAATTAGTCTGTTAAGAAAGGCGGTCTGTTTGAATAACCTTTTTGATTTCAAATTTATTTTAATTTTTAATTATTTTTATATTTACCTTATCGTTAAGTACATTAATTGGAACTGCAAACTAATGTTAAGATAATATTATCAAAATTCAATGTTGGTGTTCATCGTAAAAAACAAATCTTATAAGTTTTTTTTTAATTATTTTTAAATGGAATTCGTATAAAACCTACTTGAATACTCTTGTTTGATAAAAAGCATAAATGGAATGTATGAAATTTAATTCAATTAGTATTTAAAAAAATTGTGTGGGTGGTCCAGTGGCTAGCATGAACGGCTGTATACCAGGAGATCCTGGGTTCGAGTCCTGGTTCGAGCCAAGTTTATTTATTAAGTTTTTACGTTAAGAAATTCTAAGTGGAAATTGGGAAGCTGTCTTTGTTTCACACTTGTGCCTTGGAGAGAACGATAAGTTCTGTACCTTTAGTGAAAAGTGGTATAAGTCAGAAAACCTCGTTTTGAGAAAAATGAATACAAAGTTTTGCAATTTTTAAACGGCTACAATTTTTTTATTATGGAGATTTTTTCTTATGTTTTGACTTTTATCAATTGGAAATTGTTATATGTATATCGGATAAGCATTGATTGTGTTAAATAAAAATAAGAATCTGAGATAATTAAAAAAAACTAGACTTATATCATTAGCCACATTTAAGTTCTTATGTGTACAATGTTATAATTTAAGTTATATCATTTAACATACCATGAAATACACAGTTTTTGAATGATACAAGTATTTTTTAAACATGTTTTTGATAGCAATAGAATTATTAATACTAAAAACACTAGAACTAAGTTTGTTCAGAAAACATTGAAATTTCAAGGGTATTGTGTCTTTCTAGTGTGCTGTGATAAAATCAAAGTTATATCACTTTACACCCATTAAATATGATAAAAGATGTGGTGTATATCGATCTATCTTTAATTATATCAAATAAACTACAAAACTTTCAAGGTGTAAAGTAATACAAGTTTGATTTTATTTCTATTATAGGAGCCTAGTAGCATATATTTATTCTGTCGGGGTCTGATTTCATTTAAAAAGCGGGTGAATAAAAGTGTAAATACATTAAGTAAACTTATTCTTTTATTATTTATTATATACAAGCAGAACCCGCGGCTTCGCCCGCGATCAAACTACGAAAAAAAATAAGTTCGTGTAAGTACATATATATGGAATACAAATTTAATTTTAGCGATCGTAAATGAAAATATTTAGTATCTTAAAAGATGTTAAGCGTATAGTCTGTGAATAAATTTACACAATAGGTATTTAGCAAGATCCACTACGTGTATTTTTTGCACATTTTTCTACTCCATCTTTCCAAAGTTAGAGAAAGAGAATGTAATGATACAATCGCATACAATGTTTACCACTTTAGAATCATGTAACTCGCCTAATATGGGTTTTTTAACTAACATACTAACATGCTAACATCTATGTTATTTTTAAGAACCCAATGCTATGTACACTGAAGCTTATAGTCTCCCTCCTTCTCCGCCTTTTTTAAGTTACAAATATAAAGTGCCATTCTTATTTTGCTTCAGCTTTTTGAACTGAAAAATTTGCTCAGTTTTAATTTCCATTGAATATGTTGTCATATCGAATTTCCAATATTATATCTAGAGTAAAACTCTAGATTCATTTAAGTTAGTCTACAATAAAAAAACCAACCACAAATATACCACATTCATGGATGTTCTGTCTAGTTCTAGGTTCTGCCAAAATGTCCCTGTGAGAAGCAATCCTTTCTTAAGTCTACGCCTGCTACTTTTAAGGAATGGTTATGAGATATATTAATGGTCATTGAAAAGCAAATTTTAAGAGGAAATTACAATAGATTAAATTCAAAGGTGTAGTCGGAAGTTATCAGTCGTATTAGAGGTATGAATTCTGATTCCCCCCGAGCACATCCAGCAAAAACAGTGGCAAGATTATAATGTTTAATGAATTACTTACAGTCTAATCCCGTAACTAACTTAAGTGGCTTTTTTATTGCAAATGTGCCAACCTTCAAAAGGAGGATATAGATAGCAAGATACTCTCTAGCTAGTTTCCCTCTCTCTCTCGCGTCCTAGGTCTGTTATAGTTGTCGCTGCTGTGGCCAGCCAAAAAGTTATACATAATTTTCCTTTGGATTGGGAATAATTTCTATTCTCTACTTTATATCGCACACAGTAAGTGTGCACTTACAGAGAACTTGAACCATGTTACTCTATTTAAATAAATTCAACAACTCAAACTTCACCGCCCATTTTACCCACTTAGGGGCTGAATTAAAAAAATCTACAATACATGTTTATTTAATTGTATTGAAGAACATTAATACCAAGTTTCAAGTAATTCTGATCATAAATAATTGTTTGCCCATATAAACTTTATCACTCCTTTTTACCCTCTTAAGGGATAAATTTCGAAAATAATCTAATACATATATTTCTTATTTTTCATCTTAAAGCTAACTACCACTTTCCGTGAATATCGCGTTGAGAATAACAGAGTTTCATACAATCTTTTATCTCCTATTTTACCCTCTCAGGGGATGAATTTCGAAAAATTCTTTCTTAGCGGATGCCTACATTGTATAAGGAATATGTCCTCCAAATTTGTCGTTTCTACGACCAGCGATTTAGGCTGTGCGTTGATCGATCAGTCAGTCAGGACAAAGCATTTTATGTACATATAGATATAGATAATCAATAGTGTTTTACTTTATCGGAGCACTTCTATTATTGTCATCACTCTCCTCAAAATCGGTATTTGGGATGTAAAAATCACTACTGCCTGAACTAAAGTCAGAAAATATTTGGATAGAATATTCTGGGGTTGGTGGAATTGAATCATCTGAATCTTCTGTCGTTCCACCAAGTTACTTTGTTTCAGTATGTTGGATTAGTATGTCTTTGGATGAATTTTCAGGTGGTTGTGTGTTAGTATTTAGCTCCCCGGTTTTTTCCTACATATTTATTATTGTTATATATATAAGTTATATAACAGTCGGACTGGCGTTAAAACTTAAAGCACGAGTTCCTCCCCCACCGTCATTGCCGTTCTCGTTTTCTCACTGCGGAGACGCCCCGTCAGAAAGAGATGGAAGCGAGAAGATGAAACTACGCGTATCACTTTACACAATAATTACTATTGATCGGCTTTTAAAAATCCTATACTATAACGATATAAATAAATTTATATTATTAAGAACTAAATGCGTTAATAAAAATATTTGACGTGTAATTTGATAGAGGTTTAGTTGTACCACTTAACACATTTTCGGCATTAATACTGCATAAATATATGAGACATAATTAGAGTTATATTATAATTCACCATTGATAATTGTATGGTATTTTTTGTGTCATTTAATATAAAATGTATTGTATTATCAAGCACAAAGCTCATATAATTAATATTAAATGTGTCAAGTATTACAAATCGAGATAGCCTTATTTACACGTATTTGTTTAAGTCGAAAGGTTTAGTTCAATTTAATATTACTAAAGACATATCAGTTTACACAAAAATTATGATCAAAATTAACCAAAAATGCGACTTGTATTATTGAGCACGAAACTTATTTCCCGTTCTATATTAGATAGAGTTACACCGATTAGATAGAAAAATCAAAAAAAAATCAAGCTTCAATATTGTTTATAGAACTAAAAACTGCTACAAGTTGAGTTATATCACTTTTCACTAAAGGTACAGAGTTCTCGCTACTGCGTTTTAACTCCTACCGATTATGTTGAAGTAGTGAAAAAGAATACACTCTGTATTTATGTTTACGTGCTTTTTTGTGAACTATAATATATCCTGCGTACAGCCTTAGGAGATTGGCCGCCGTGATAGTTTAGGAGGACATTATTGGCCAAATTATTTCGCCTACTTCCTAGTTAAGTATCAGATACTATTGTAAGCATAATTTAGTGTTATTACTGGAGGACGTGAATTTGAATTTGATTTGAAAAATCTTGTATTATGTCGTACAGAAGACCTACTGGCTTAGTTACAAAATCTTAAGCTTATTATTCATTAGCTTATTATAAGTTCATTATCCATGAATTTATAATTTAAGTTGAAATAACAATAATTATAATTTTTTTTGTCATTTTTGTTATAAAAAGTCATCGGTGAGAAATCATATAAAGAGCACAAGCGAATTTCGACCGAATCTAATCTAAACAATTTTTAAAATAAAAAGTATTTTTTGGCTTGGCTATGAGATACCTTGTTAATTAATTTAATAATTGCATAGATACACTTGGAGATATTATAGTTCATGTTCTATTGTTTTACCCATAAGGGCGGATTGCGATAAAATCTTACGTGGACATAGATCAGGCGTAGGATCGACGCCTTTACGTACTTACAAAGACACGAGTGTACCAATATGAACTTCGTGTCCTAATTATTTATTATTTTGACCCGGACCGGAATTCGAACTCAGGGTACACCTTGATTAGTATTACTGTAATCCACTAGACAAGTGAGGTTAAAAAATAAACAGTAAAAATTCAATAAATAAAGTTATTTCCGTCTAAATTGGACATAATTGTTTAGACGGAAGCAACATAAAATATAAAACAAACAGCAGTCAAATAAAGACAATGCAAGTTTAATGTTTCTGTGGGACCATCACGTGCTCTCAGCGGAACTCTGCGGTGACCGTTGGTAAGGGAAGCGGATATACGGAACCACATTGCAGCGATACGATTCTATATTTGTTCACACAAAATGAAACCCATGGAAAGCTGTAATATATATGATTTTGGTATTTATGTATTTATTTATTTTATCTCTGAATACACAGTGTAGTAGCAACGCATAAATATTATAGTTTACATATTATGTAGTTAGATTAATAAGGTATGTTGATAATATTTAAAAGGTTTTAATAATAAATCAATAAGGTTGATAAAGCTAAGCTTTTTAGGCTTTTGTTTCCACGTAGAAATAATTGTCCACGTAGAAAAAATATAAGGAAAAGTGCTGTGAAAGGGACAAGTTCAGAATGGGACAAATTAAATTTACGGCGCTAGGAACCAAGTAGTAGATTTTTGTTTTCTACATTCTTACAACATTTATTCAGTAACAATATTGACGTAAATTTTATTTGATTTTCAAAACAAAGAAAATGGCGAAGCGTGGTTTAATTATTTCGTGAGTGTAAGTATTTTATTCTTTGTTTGTGAAGTTTATTTATTAGATGAGTCCAACATAACCACCTGTATACAGGTGTATACAGGTGGTATGCGTAGATGCATTTCCCAACACTTAAACTATATAAATAATAATTGTTAAGAACTTAATATGATATGTCCCTATCATGACCATCAATGTCCCATTCAAGACCACGAATATGAATGGGACATATCTCAAGAATTTTTAAATTTGACTTTAATGCTACAATGTTTCGAAAAGATATTGTTCTTGGTTTATATTTTGAAAGATGAGTAGATAAAGTTATGTTATATACAAAAAAAAATATTATACCTCATTTATTGCTCAAAATCTTACACAAAAAAAAATGATCCATTCATGGCACCTTTCCCCATACATATGTATGTATATAAGATTAGCGACCTCCAAGGTGGACGTAATAAAACATAAAGATGTAGATCTAAAATAGATTAATTCGGATTCGGTAAATTTATTTTTGGTTTAATTAATGATTAATCTTTAATAATGATTAACACACATTTTTATACAAACAGCATATTCTCTTAAACGGTAGAGTGACAATACTGTGGGATGAGTCTATGTTGCCCCATATATATAATAAACATAGCATGTTTCTTAGTTTATCTTTTATTTAATAATGAATTATCATGATTTTTGATAAACTATAGAACACCAGAGTAGTAAATGTTATCTACGCACTCTACTATTTAAAAGGCAATAGCCAGACTGTCACCTGCTCAATTTCTACACCCGATGTTAGCGTTAACTGGCATTTATGGTAAAATGTGCTTCAACTAAGATTTAATCAATTTAAAGATATTTTTACCGATTACATTAGCGGGATATGAGGTTGACGGTTACGAGCTTTCACATGAAGCAATTAGTAGTAATCTGATTTCTGTAACCTAAACATGCAAATCAACGCGTTAGGTTAAACTCATTAGGCTTCCAAAGCTAAAGTTTATCGTCCACCGCTGCATATTCCTCAAATAGGAAGAGATAGTAAAGTAGCAGATATTTCAAACGTAAGTAAATAAATCAATTTGACATTAATTTTCTTTAAATAATTAGAAACAAGACATTTATGATACTCACTAGGTACTCTTTAATTTACAAAGATATTAAACACTGCACTTGGAATTCCATATAGTTCAAAGAAATATATTATGATGAGTGTAAATAACTCTTTTGTGTATTTTATAAAATCATCTATATAAGAAGTTTTAAAGGAGATATTTAATTTTAAATTTAAGACCTTTTAAGATTATTTTTCAGCTTAATGTTATTGTGATTTTATTAAATATCATTTAATAGCATAATTTGATTATTGTCGTGTTTTCAATTATTTAAGTTAACATTTTAGCCCTTTTTTCAGCTATATGTTTAAAAGATTCATCGTATCTCAAACACCTTATTGAAGATTACACGATTATTGAAGATTTATTCTTTATAATTTTGGTGAGCTATTAGTACTTTTCACAATTATATAAAACAAATCTATCACACGGGAACCGTATATTTTTCCGCTATTTTCCTATTCTGATGTATAAGCTATATTATTGTAAGGTTTTTGGGTGAAAGGGTAACAAACATTTATACGTCCAGACATCCAGACATCCATACATCCTCATAAACTTTCGCATTTATAATATTACTAGGATCCTTTACTGGGTAATTAACTGTACAGAATACTCTAGAACTAAGCCAGCTCAAAGAAATGCTTATTATCATAAATAGTATCTGTCTCAGTCGTCAAGTTGTTTCATACTACACGACAAATATACAGATGTTTTTAAGATTCGAACCTCAGTGAAAGTAAGTTTACAAGTAAAATAATTTAACGTATTTAATCTCTGATCAATACAAGTATTAAATCTGATTGAAAGTATTTATCCGAAATCCACGTGCTGCTTTCACCGACCTTGGGCCGAGTAAGTCTAATTGCACATTGTGTAATACCAACGCACGCTGTGAACAATCATACCGCTCGAGCTCACGATTTATTAGGTATGCCTCCATTTGCAGTCTGTACAGTGTACCATATATGTATTTCTATTTAAAAATATATATTTTTTGAGCAGAATGAGGATTTAATGCGCATTCAATCACTTCATGCGGCACTCTTTTGAATATTGATACGACGCTTATTAAATTATTTATTATATAAGATAGCTTCAGTATTTTGGAAAATATTTGTCATTTGAAGAATATTTTCTTTTTTTCTTTTTAGTTTTTGAATTTCAAAAATGTATAGTTAAAAGCCTTAGCGGAAATAGAGATTTAAAATATTTATTGAGGGCCTTCACTAGGTAACTTGTGAAAATTAATAAATAATGCAAGCGATTTTTTTCATTCGTCTATCCAAATTGTAACAACATATCAGAGCTCGCGTTTTATCTTCACTTTGTTTTTCTATTTCACTTGATGTATGTGACGTATTTCCGCACTTTCGAATGAGTTTCGTATTCCCTTTCATGTGCGCACTGCTTTAAAAATGTATTCGCAGGGGGCGGGTATTCCAGACGTGACATGGGGGTATCATGATTTGTTAAGGAACTTTTCAGTTAACGGTATCCTTTGGGACTTGAATATTCGGCTATTATATACTGTATTGTTTCTTTTATTAGCGTCGTAAAAGTATAGGTGCTTGTTGTAACGACGTTTTTGTTTAATATCTAAATAAATTAATCAAGTATTATTGAAACGTTCATATAAATATGTGTATAAAACTATAGAAATAACACAAAATTGAATAGCATATGTGCAAAAAGTTGTTTAAATTAGTAACTATAAAAAATGTCTTTTTTAATCCGTATTTAATGAGGCGCATTATAAAAGCTAAGAAATAATTTAAAGATTTCCCAGATAATAGTTTAGAACGTTAACGTTCATTATGTAAGAAGATAACCGTCCAGACGATATTAAACAAAATGAAACAAAGTACAACAGCAATAAATTTAAGTAAATACAATAAAAGGTCTTGTAATTTCACGATTATATTTCAAGTAGCGTAATTCAATGGACGGTGATATCGATCAAGTATTCCATCAGTGCGACAGCGGTGGGCACGATTATCTCGAGGAAGGAATCGGGCTCCTCGACCTATCTATCGTATGCCAATTAGCCAATTAGAGCCAAACAACGGAGGCTGGGGAGATAAACCTATGTTTTTGTGATCTCGCCTTGAGACATTTCCTTTATCCCATTGATAGGGACAAATGGCAGAGCTGCCGTCAGCAAGGTCGTGACAGTCGTTATTTTCAGTCTTTAACGGTATCTTGTCTTTTTTATATAGTGTTGGGCTAATTAATATTTTTTACCATTGCATTTAATGTCAATGTGAATCAATTGTATCAATGGTCTTCCCTATTTCCGTTAGACGCAAGTTTGATCTTATAAAGATGTATATTTGTAGTTGCTTGCATGCTATTTTTATGATGCGGGATATTTACCATGTTTTTCAATTATTTTAAGATATAAGAAGAAGAAGAGTTTTCGATATTTCGGTACTGTTGCAAGCGCCATGGTTACAGGTACAATCGTATTTGTAAGCTATACAGAATTTTGTATCGGATTGAATATTGTAATACGGAAAATTGTACACATTAATTTGGCAGAACAGAAATTTAGTAGTTTTGCATTTAAATAAAATCCTTTTTTAAGATATTTCATTTATTTAAATTTAACCTGGATAAAAAATTTATAAAACTTCTTATCTATGTAGAACCTTTGAAACTGGGTCTTATTAGCTTAACCTACTTGTATTTTTATATTTTGGCTGCTACAAGATATCATTGTTTACTTAATTACACACCACGATAACATTTTTAGTTACAAAAATATTTCATTTGTTTCTACTAAAACTTTAGAAAGCGTGTTGTTTTTTTCCAGTTAAACTCATTTTAGTACCAACCTTTCTTCTA
This sequence comes from Fabriciana adippe, assembly GCA_905404265.1. Taxonomy (NCBI): domain Eukaryota; kingdom Metazoa; phylum Arthropoda; class Insecta; order Lepidoptera; family Nymphalidae; genus Fabriciana; species Fabriciana adippe. The sequence goes on from FR989993.1 coordinate 5,957,743, forward strand.
TCTTTTACAATAATTATATATATATATATATATATATATATATATATATATATATATATATATATATATATATATGGAGTTTTTTATTTTCACGTTTTAAACATTTTTTTATCACGGTGGTCTCTGACTACTATCTGGTCAATCAATAAATTATATGTTATTTTTATAGAAAATGTATGTGTCGTAGATATTGAGAGCACCGTAAAATTTATTTCGTTTTTAACCTATATTGTTTATTTAACGCGTTAGAGTGGAGACCGCGCTTAGGCAAGCCTAGTGTAGGTCACCCTGCAGCATGAAAGGCTAATCTAAGGAAAGTGGTGGGTACCGAATGGATGCGGATGGGATGGATCCCGGGACCGGGATAGTTGGCGTACATTAAGGGAGGTCTTCGATCAGCAATGGATGGCAATTTGTTTTAATCAGACTAAAAAAATGTATGATCAATTTAAAGTTTTCACATGTTTGAATGGAGGAATGATGATGATTTTTAGTATAAATTATAGCGAAAAATAAAATATTAATGTGTATTATACTGCACTGTGACTATCATCAATATATCAACACTTGCAAAGAACAAAACTGTATCTTAACCTAGTAGTAATTCGATAGTAAAAAAAAGGGCAATTAGTTTCCATTTTTAAATTATCTCAATTTTGAGTTACGATGTTTTTTTTCTTATGTGAGGCGATGTAAAGTTATACTTTACCATAGTTTATTAAGTAATCCAAACCGTTATCTAAACAAGCACCGTGTGGGATCAACTCCTTGGTTGTTGTGGTGTGCTTCGGTAGCGGCTGCCGTCGGGGCATCGTGGTTGAGTGCGTAAAAAATCCTGCGTTGTCCCATTGAAACGGGGGAGGTTTGGTTGGATTTTAGTGGGTAGTACTGGCATTCTAGTCTGTGAGTCTTACATAATCACATTTATCTTTGCAGGTGATAAGCAACGTTAAAAAAAGGATTAGGTGCCCCTGACTGTCATAATTACCTTTATATAACAATTGGGAAACGGTTTTAGGGTTGATGGGAGCTGTAAATTACTACGCCACGTACGTCACTACTGTATTTTAACTCAGAAACCCTTCGCTAGAAAATAAGTATTTTTGATAAGCCTTACATTTTTGACGGCATTTTCGTTAAAATAGATGATCTCCTACTGAATGTATTTTTATACTGTAATTATACGTTGAATTTAATTGATCTTACATGTAGAGTTAATACGATAAAGAATTAAATCCTACTAACGAAGCTCGATATTGTAATCCCGGACGCTGCGGGATTCATTTGGGCACAACAAACAAGCTAAACTGCTTTGTGTATCAATTTATGGATATTTTGTTACATAATCTTTATCATTTAAGAAAATCTATTAATTTAAAATATTTAAATGTCGCAAAATTAATATCCATATTTATGTTTTATAAATTAATATTAATGTGTTAAAGTTATGATAAATCAATTTTCCATTTTTAATTCATTATAATTTAAAATTTGATTCGTGAATTATTCAAAATGCATAATTTACGTTTTTAGTCCTTGAGACTATACGTATAACATTATTTAAAGTTTTGAAATTTTGGACAAAAGCTAATACATATTTGATTAAAAGATGTATGCATCTAACGAAAAAATTAAGTGAAACCAGAATCGTATAAGCTAATAAATATATTCATTCATAATAAATCTGTTCATATTACGAAAAGGTCAATAAATTTTAATATGTCATTGATAATTTTGTATAGAGAACATCTGCATATACCGCCTGTCTCTGTCTCATTCAAGCGTTCCGATTCTGTAAATGCACCTGTAGAATGTCTATAAAGCTGCCGTTAAAGCCTTATTGCTTTTATACTACTTTATGTTGTTCATGGAATCTTCTGACTGGAGATAAAGGTAAACGTAGCGTACCGAACTTGCATTTGAAGTAGTATAATATTTATTATGTTAAATGGGAAAAACTATGAAATGAGCTCATTAAGTATATTAGATAGTTAAGTAAAGTAAAAGCTTGCTTTTAATTTTATATGATCGCTCTGTTATTTTTATTCAATTTTATAAATATATAAAATAGATTTGTTTGCAAATGTGTACACTTACAAAAGTGTAATACTATTATTATTTTGTTTTTAGATAATACTAACGACTCACCCTCGCTTCGCTCGGGTTCGTCCCTAGCTTGCTTCCCAATACAAACTTTCATCCCCATTTTCACCCTCTTAAAGCATGATTTCCGGGATAAAAAGTATTCTATGTCCTTTCCACCGTCTTAAACTATCTTCTTACCAAATTTTATCTAAATCGGCTCAGTAGATCCAGAGATTAACCCCTACAATGTCACAAACTCACAAAATCACAAACTTACAAACTTTACCTCTTTATAATATTAGTAGGTATAGATAACGTCTTATGATTTCAGAAATCTTAATCGTAAATTCTGATAGTTGTAGATTCTTTGTGTTTTAAAATTCAACTCTTAATTAAGCATTTAATGATATGTAATAAATAAAATAATAGATAAATTTCTCGATAGTTGTAGGTCATAAATTTAAAAAACCACTATAGTTTGTAGATATTTATTTTTAAAATTGCAAAAATGATGATCTTTTACAATAGCTTGATTGGTATTAGGAAGTAAGTATACATCAATAGATAAGTAACTCTATCGTCTATCTATATATATGTACGAATGTTACAATCTCCTAACTCTCGTAGGCGTTCGGGTCATGTCCGTCACCCACGTGATTAATAGAGCTGCAAGCGCCATCTCGTTTCAATAAGAAGACTATTCTAAATTCCATTCTCTTTCTCGTATAAATTATTGAATACTAACGACCTACTCCGGGTTCACACAAGTGTATGATATAATTATACATACATACACTTAAATTATTGCTTGTATTTATTTATTGTATAATATAATAATCGTACATCGAGGGTACTACAAAAACTTTTGCTAACGTGTTGTGCAAACGACACGTTTGGCTCAGCTTGTAGTGACCTTGCTTGTTGTCCCAACGGTCGTGGGTTCGAGCCCGCTGGGGGAATTCATTTATGTGATGAGCACTAATATTTGTATTTCAGTGATGGGTGTTTATATTTGTAATATGTATGTATTTAAAAGTTATTTATGTCTAGTGTATCAACTATCTGGTATCCATAACACAAGTCTCGTAGCTTACCATGGAACTAGATGGCGCTGTGTCGTAATGTCCCAACATATTCATTTTTATTATTATTGTACAATCCATCAAAGTTTCATCGTAATTGAATAAGTGACGTTTTGTCACAGTTTACATTACCACAAACAGACGAACAGACAAACATTGATTTCAATTGATATAAACACATATCACCGACCACAATAAATGTGTAACATTTGAATAACTTATTCGACAAGGTCCATGTTCTGCATTGAAAACCTCGCGGCATCTTTGTAAACAGTTTATCTTATTGTAAAACTCTTAATATAGATAGGAAAATTGTAAAACCTTTAATGAGGTGTTCGGTGCATATAAATTAGCCATTTACTTTTATTGATAAAGCATTATGTTTTATCAATAAAAGTTTGTATAGATTGTTTATAATTTATGAGATATTTTTTTCTTATGCCATACAGAGCTAGAATGCGACGGTAGAGTCATGTATCCGCTCCTTTACTAAGCGTAAGTAAGGACGGACGTGACGAAAATTTAATTAATAGTTTGTAATACGTGTAACAGCTTTTCTGTTTTGCATTGGAATGTTTAAGCGCCCTTTTGTATATGAATGTTAAAATAATAGGCTTTTATAGTAGTTTTTTACTTATTTAATATATATATATATACATATATGTATATATATATATATATATATATATATATATATATATATATAGGTTTGTATCTAATATCCATTAGTATAGTAATTGTTATTCATATTTTTCATATAAATACTAAAATTTAGACAGTATTTAAAACGATGTACGTTAAAATTTATGAATACATACAATATTTTAAATTCCCAGATTATAAGGAAACGATTAAAAGTCGGCTTGCTCATTGTCGAATGAATTTCTTGAATAAATCATCTTACGGTATTCACGACATATTATTTTGTTTATGGAGAGATTTCGAAATTTTATGGTTCATTGTTGTTGGAATATATAAATTAGTCATATTTCGTCGATAACCTGTCAAAATAATGTAAACCAAAGCTTTTAAGCTTTAAGCTCGGCGGTATGTAGACATATCATGAGATTTATCTTGAAGTTTTATGTTTGTACGGGCAGGTGTTTTCAAATTTTATTTCTAGACTAAAGTAAAATATTATGTTTAACTACCTATATATACATCTTTAACTAATTATTTTTTTCCGCTTTTATTTATGGCACTCTAGTAATTTAAAGCTTATTTCTGCTAATGTTAAGGGTTAAGTGAAATCATTTTAGTTTTTTCATGTAAAATGGGAAGTGTGAAGACGGTGTTATTGACATGTCGATAATATTACATACCTACATTACATTACATACATGTTGAGACATTAACACACAGCACCATCTAGTTCCATGGTTAGCTACAAGGCTTGTGTTATGGATACCAGATAGTTGATACACTACATATATATAACTTTAAATACATACATATTATAAATATAACACCCATGACTGCAGTACAAACATTCGTGCACATCACACAAATGAATGCCCCCAGCGGGCTCGAACCCGCGACCGCTGGCACAGCAAGCAGGGTCACTATAAACTGAGCCAAACGTGTCGTTAATTATTAAATATTAGTAAAACTAAATAAATAAGTTCATAATAAAATTTTACAATACACCATACCATAGATAATGTAAGAATTAATTACAAATAAATGAAATCGTACGTACTTATTTAATAAATATTTTAAAATTATTTTGTTTGGACTGATATGTTTGAATACTGAAATAATTCATTCTTAAATTAAACGGATCTGATATACGGTACAGAGATAGATTATAGTCTGGAATATCATATAGACTACTTTTTATCCCGGAAAAATGTACGGTTCCCGTGGGATAGATTTGTTTTTGCTTTCCTAGTATATAATATATTTTTTAAACATAATTTATAAATCGATAATCTACACGAATATTCTTGACACTCACATTTTTAAGAATGAGATATTTCTAGCCGATATCTTGATTTATGTATATGCATAGACTCATTAATGTAGTAAATATAACGTAAAGAGCTCGTATATTATTAAGATAAACTATTACTTCCTCTATATAAGATATACATTTTATGTATACAGCAAGTTTCTTCTCTGTTTTATGGGAATCAAATATGAGATTTCTAAAGTGGTGAGCACTCAGAATTATGTTCTATTATACCTCAATATTTATATTTTTTCATAAAAATCTGGTTTAATTTTTGGAGAGTAAAGATTTTACTTTGGTTTTCCGACATAAGTACCTCTTACACTACCATAAATCGTTATTACACGATAGTTAGTGTCTAACATCGATGTTCAGTAAGCGTAAACAAGGTAGTCTTGTAGAGGAAGTGCAGTCATAGGTCTTTTTAACACCTCGCTACGTTTTTACATAAAAGATTTAAAATGGACAAAAAATTCATTAATATTAAATTTATTCTGATGCAAGCAGTAACAGAACATACTAATATAAAACTTACTTTATCTTTTAAAAGTAAAGTCTCATATACGTCACCACTTTAAAAATAAAAACTATACGGTGAAAAAATATATAAAAAATAGCTACAAAGAAAGTGACAAAAAGTACTGTTTACTTCAAATAAATCATGACCATTTAAATTTTTTAAACCATTTTATTGATAGCTTTGGCAATAGAATAACGTGATTTTTTTGTGTTGGTACATATAAAAATCTGCTTTCCAGGAATTTCATGAGAAATTTCAATAAACAATTATAATAGGGGAATATTTTATCACTCTCGTATATAAGTTCTAATAATACAACATATCTAATGAATAGAACAAGTAAGCAATTAATTTTCTTGGATGCCATACGTACTTAATTTCTATAACAAAAAGGCAGACACTCCCATAGCTCGAGGAGCAAAATTTTAATGTGGATAATAATTAATGTAAATAAAGGAAAAAGTACGCGTGTCCATAAATTAAACTAAGCGGAAAGGTTCCGACGCATATCGAGAGACCTTTTAAGAAACCTGTACACACAAATGCCATTCCGTCGGCCATAGTTAAAATGCCCAAAGAATAGCTATTCATTAGCGGGTGCGAGAATAAGAATTCTTCAAGCACTCTGAATATTTCATTGGTCGAGGGGCTTGTATTGTCTTTAGAAAAATGCCTGCATAGGCTTTGGCGCTAAATTATGTCGGCCCGGTGTTGCCAACACACGGGCTTGACAAAACAGAAGCCTATCGCAGATGGCCGTTTATCCTTGTTCATTATCTAGTGATCCCATAGATTTTATTAGCTATCTCCCAGAACAACGAATGGGTCCCGGTTTGGATTTAAATAGTTTCACCTCAAACATAATCATGGTGTAATGTTTTATGTATGCAACTAATATTTATTGGAAAAGATAAGAGTGTTTTATGATCGTGTTTAGAAATTGTGTAATGAAACTTAACTCCTAACGCTTAAATGACTAATGCCCACAAGATTTATAATGCTGTAAACTGTCATATAATATGTAACAAAATCAATTGTTATGTTTTTCTTTTGATAGCATCTTATAGATGTTCTTTTATTAAGAAGATGGAGACTCATCGAAGCCCTTTCTTGTCTTCGTTACCCTTATCGATAGCAATAACTCTTTCTCAATCTCTGAATAATTAAAAGCCCTTTAACTTTGTCAATGTAAAGCTCTTAAATTAACAAGACACGCAAGCCTTAAGAGCGTGTAAAATTATTCAGTATCCTGTCGGAAGACTGCACCACAAAGTTTGCGCTTTGCATATTTAAAGAATACTTGCTTTATCTGGCTCATCGACGATTCAGATATTCCCGGGAAAAACAGAGCGAGCCAAAAGACAAGATTCTTATACTCGACCACGCATTAGGACAAAATTAAGTGCGGTTATGTGTTTAACCATTACATTAAAATGCCACCGACTACTTCGCATTGCTTCGGTAAAAATAAAGGGCTTTCTGCGTAAGCTATTGGCAGTACAATTATTCGATGAATCCTTCGCGCCGTACTTTGCACAGCAAGTTACGGCCTTGTTGCCAATTTATCGGAGTACTGCCCAATAAAGCGGGGCGGCACGCATACTGCCTGTCAAATCATTTATGCTATTTTCAGCTTAATTTCCATGTAGCAGAAATGAATTTCCTTTCAATCCTTTCAATTTACAATGCTGATAAGTGACTCTAGCGCCAACTTTGTCAACAGTTTACGAAGTTGACCAAAATTACGAGCACACTTTGTAGCCTTGAACGGTGTTCTTTTGAGAACCTTCATAGATCTTATACATTATTGTGATATAAAAGATATTTTTAACAATATTACTATAAAAAAGGAACTAAGCCAGTTGTAGTACGTGACAGAAAATAAATCTAAAGTGCTATCATCTCATGGCGATGAGTCAACCACGCGGACCGAAATCACTTCCGTGGCAAGTCAATTCGTCGCGAGCATTGAGATCAATTAGGTGCAAGCGGTCGAGCGAGTATTACGAGAAGGAATCTCGCGGGAACAACTGTCTTGCAGTAAAAAAATAATGATCAATGACCTAACCTTTGCCTCTGAAAATAGGAGCTGTCTATAAATTGAAGGAATTAAAAGTTGTAGACGTTGCTTTAAAAAATAAATAAAATGTACATATTTATGTATTATTCCTTAATATATAAAAATCATATTGAAAATATTCGCAACATATTATATAAAAATATATTTGCAGAAATCACGCCTAAAATAGATAAAGTTAAAACCGAGTTTTAAAAACTAAAAACTTTTCTGTTAAACTTTTTTATAATATCTTAGAAAACTAGAAGTTAATTGAAAAATGTAATTAATGAATTAATTCAAATTACATTAATATAATAATATGAAAACTAATCCAAAATCAAGTAGCAATATATTCATAAATTAAAACGTGTCATATTACATTAATATTTAGTTATTATTACTCGATTATACTAATAATCGTTTAGAAGCAATCGGTAGCAACAGTGAGATACAATCGGTTGGAACAACTTGTGGTAGTCTAATGCTTTTGGAAGTTCAAGCAGAGTGGAAGGAACCGGCCACGGTAGTGACAGCAATAACGTTTGCGAGGAAATAGCTCTACCGTTATACGGGATATGCTACAGTAGATTCATTTAAAGAGACAATATTTAAGATTAGATTTTCTATGTGCTATTAATTTTCTAAACAACATACAACTATAAGGAAATTATTATATATTTTTATTATATTAATAAATAGTAGTGGTATTATATTGGTTATATGCTTTTAGGCTCGCTTTTAAATGTTGACTAAGCCTTCAGACGTTTAAAACCAGATGCAACATCCACGGAAAGCTTATGATATAGTAGTAAGTAATACGCTTAAGAATATAAAATTAAAATTATAGAGCGACATCTAGGACTCTTAATATAATTAAAATTACCCTTGACGGAAGAATTGGTCGCACATTTAGCTACTTTAATAATAGCACTATAGTTTTATTTTACTACAATTCATAGCTTATACTAAGCTAGCAGCTTGCCCTCGCTTCGCTTGGGTGCGTCCCTACACTTTCATAGTTTTGGAATGCATAAAAGACAAACGTACAAAGAAATTTTTTTTTGCACAAGGAACCATCGCAGGCGTATACAGAATAACCCACAGAGTTTTATCACAATCGGATATAGTTTAAAAACACGTAGAGGACAAACATACGGAGATTCATTTTTATTTATTTATATAGATAGGTAGAAGATTATATGCTTGTGGAAATGACTTTATATAAAATATATTGTTTGTATTATTAGTTCTTATTATGTTATTATATTAAGTAAAACTACTACATATTACTACGAAACAACGATGTTACATAATAATACTATTAGTAATTAGAATAAATCAACATAACAAATGTGAGAGAATAGCAAAATGTGGTCGCTATCTTAACTTTTTTTGTTTTTTTTTTTCTGTTGGTTCATTCAACTATTGTTTTTTGCCCCAAGAATGCGTTTCCTGTCTGTCTCTAGTTGCGCGTCTACTTAGAATTTCGCAAAAACTATTTCTCATGCTACTAAACGTCATTTTTGTTGAAAATATTATCCTTTTTATTGGTAACTGAGTTAACTTAGGGCATAATCCACTTCCCCTCCATGGTGCGTTCATCTTGTCGTGGTGGTGGTGGTGGTGGTGGTGGTGGGGGGGGGTCTCAGTAATGCCCCGGTCAGCCGGGCTTGAAGTCACGATACGCACTGGCAGGCAGCCCATCTCGGTGGGCGGTGTGCTATGCGGGTTGCTCCTAATATTTCACTGATAGCAGAGTAGACTGTAGAGCAACCCCATGGTTGTTGTAGTCTCTGGATGCCTCAGCAGACCTGCCGTCGGGGCGTCGTGGTTGAATGCGTAAGCGATCCTACGACGCTCCATTAAGACGGGGTAGGTCCCGTTGGATTTTTGGTGGGTAGTACTAGTTTTTCTAGCCGGTGAGTCCCATATAACCACCTGTATGTATACAGGTGGTATGTGTAAATGTATTTCCCAGCGTTAAAAAAAGGTACAATCCACTCACTCCTTCCCCACAACATACCTTGTCGTGGTGGAGGGGCTCATTAGCGTACGGCAATACAGCCGGGCGCGAAACCAAGGAACGCACAGGGAGGTGACCCACTTTGGTGGGCGGTGTACCATGCGGGTTGCAATTGGTACTTCTTTGATAGCAGAGTGGACTTTTGGAGCAATCTCATGATTGTTGTAGTCTGCTTCGGCAGACCTACCATCAGAGCGTCGTCGTTGAGTGTGTAAGTGATCCTGAGATGCCGCATTTAGACAGGGGAGGCTCCGTTGGGTTTTAGTAGGTAGTACTGGCTTTGCTGGTGAGTCCCACATAATCTGTATGCAGGTGGTATGCGTAAATGTTAAAAACCCAACGTTAAAAAAAGGGTATAGGTGAACACACATTTGGAGAGGAGTGTGTGTTCACCTTTTTTAAGTTGGGGCGACTTAGTAGCGTCCAACAACCTAGTTGGGTATGAAGCTCAAGACTTATAGAAAGGTGGCTTATCTTAGTAGGCCTTGGGAGGTACACCATTCTGGCTGTCTTTGGTACTCTGCTATCGCAGAAGTCACAACCGACCTCTGATAGCAGGGTGTTTTTTTGCGGTTGCTCGGTCTTAAATAAGACATTCATATAATTTATTAGTAAATAAAGTAGTATAAATTTTAGTTTTATTTGGCCATCATTATCACTACACGGAATTTTAATATTGTGAAACAATGGATCACTTTTCTTGTATTAATCGATACATTGTCAGTAATTATTAAATTTTATACTCACAAGAGAAAATCATACGTCCCGCACCAAACGTAAAAATATTTTTGTCGTCATACTTTTCCTGCTTGCCTGACACCTGTGTAGAGGAACACCACAAAGGTTTAACAAAAGCGCTCGATGTCTTCGACTGATCTAGCGGCGCGTAACAATATATAGACGTAACTTTGAGATATAGCGTAATAATTGTTACTATAGAGATCGAAACTTTCTAAGTATTGAAGTTTCTATTATTTCCTTTATTTAAATATTACCAAAGATAGTATAAGCTATATAATATGTACATAGTTTGTTGCTTTGATATGCGCCTCTTTTTGAATATCAAACATCTTCCCAGACTTATAATGTTAATTAAACAAAAATATATTAATATTTTAATTAATTGGATATACAAAAAAAAGGCAACAAACTAAACGCTTTGAATGCAATCATGATGAAGAACGTAATTAATTCTCGAACCCCCTACCTGGTTACACGGGCCTTAAAAATTGAAAAGATTGCTTTGGCATAATTTAATGGCGATTCCTTTCGTTTACAAGCAATAATGGCCTATAAAGAGTTCTTGCGATTCTCAATAAGTGTAATGCTGGCTTTATCGGGCAGTCATGTTTATGGTCGGGATTAATCATCAGTTAATTAAATTGCTCTTTCTTAACAGGCTATGGCTAATAAAATAAACCTTGAATTCGTAGCAAATAAATATTTTCATTAGACACCTCGTAACTGAAAAGCTAAAAGGTAAATCTACAAGCTTTAAGTATTTTTGAACAATAAGTTTTTGTGTTTATACATTTATATAATAGTTAGTCAAATAGAACCGAGTGCCAAGTACAGACGTTTTGCGCATTCATTCGCCGGAAGGTTATCCAAGTTTTGACTGAGCCTTTTTGAAGTATAACTGACACTTAATTCTTCGTCACAAGTGTCCTCCAAGGACTTCCTCTGTTTCATCTTACACCGCTTTCCATAGGAGGCTAATTCATTTTTTCTACGTGCCCTAATCATCTAATCACGTTTTGCTTCATTAATAATATCACGCGTTTATTTACGTAACTACAGTTATATGTATAATCTGTTCATTATAAATTCCATACCAATGTCGAGTAGCCTTTTGATGTTAATCCCTTATCAATGATTATATATACTATGATTAATAAATACAATAGAGATACAATTCTTGATCCTTCCTTCATGCAGCATTAGCGCAACGGATAAATGTGATTATTTGCATATAAAATGACATAGGTTACTTTTTATCTAGACATTCTCTTGGGATATCCGTTGGAAGAAGATACTTAGGGTTGCTAGGTTTTAATGAAATATAAGGCTTATAGTCAAATTTATCATTAACGTCGTCATTTTTATATCAATGCAACGAGTTGTGGAATACATAAGACGATGTCGAATTAACCCGTCAACTTCACAGTGTTATCGCAGCATCAGTAGCTCCGGACAGATAATCTGTCACCCACATTTTATTTTTCACTTTGACGAGTGTCAGAAGCTGTCTTCGAGTCATATATAGTATAACGTCCTCGTACAAATGCGTTACTTAATAGTTATTTTAATTGAAAGTAATATAAATGATTTCATCATAGCATAGTATTTCTATTTATTTTTAAATAATGTTTTGTATACGCTAATAGTGTATAATGTTGATTAAAAATACATTTATATATGTATTTTTTTTTCAATACCTATATTAAATATAATATTTATATGTATTCAATTTTAGAAAGCTTATAAGCGTGCCAGTTGTACACAAAGTAAACTCAATTTTTCAATTTTCAAATTTACATGGAATCGAGAGGTCAAGTATTTATATTGTCTTCTTCAATTTTTTTTTATAACTGAAGTTTAAATTTTAATTCTTCTTACTTTTTATGAGAAATTAAAATATATAACTTAACAAAAAATATAATGAAGGTGGGTGACTATAAAAAATAAATTTCTAGGGTTTCTGCTGTATCAAAACAATATAATAATATCTACTAGAGTATTATGTGTATCTTTTCAATTTTTTTTGTGGATTTATTTTGATATTTGGTTCTAGACGTTTCCTTTCTCCCATGTCCACGATTGCTGTAAAACATTTGAAACGTCAGGAACCAAAAATCAAAATAAATCCGTAAAAGTCTTAAAAAATAGTTTTATTTAAAATGTGAAATATTTGTGCAAATCTAAGAAAGTATTATAAAATAAGAATAATTTGAAAGAATAGGAAAAAATAGGTGACGTGCATCGGAATAAGGCTCTTTTTGTTCATTATTTAATATAATGTCAAATTTCGCTGGTTTTTTTATTTTTTTAAAGACATTATGTATCTCTTTAAAAGATTTCTAAACTCTGTAACAATTCTTCGGTCAACTTACTGTGTGCTATTAGTACACTTAATTATGTATGTACTATATACATTTGCGGACGCTCACACCACAGACCTCGTTTCGTCGGAAATATTAAAAAAAAATTGAATCTTAACCATAAGTAGGCTTATAAAATTTCATCAAAATCGGTAAAACCGTTTTAAAGAAGAAGAATTTCTAGTAACCGCACACGAAATTTTATATAAAAATAAAGATATTGAGTAGATAGTGAAACTATGTAGATGCGCAATTCCGGCTCAAACTTGGCCAGATTTGGTTTAAACGTTAACGTAACACGTTTCATAAATGCATGCCCAGTCAAAACATTAAGAGAACTCCTATGTATTATTTTCATTTTATAAATAGTGCTCACTATCGTCGAAATGTACCGTGGGTGGCGCGTAGCGGACATTAAAATTAAAATATTTGTCCAGCCTCGGGCCACAGCGCTATCTAATTAAGAGCGATCGACACTGAAAATCCCATTAAGTTGTCAAACGGCGAATAAACTTTGGCAATATAGTAAATTGATCGGAAACCTCTACTAGTAACTCGTGTTATCATTGTTATAAAATATTGTTGAAAATATTTTTTGTAGTTATTTGTATTATTCAAAGCAAAAATGTTTTTGAAGTTACACTTCTTTCGGCACGTTTGGATTTACGATACGTGCGCACACTGACAGCCAAAAAGCGACATGATGAAGTTAACTGAAAGCGACATGATGAAGTTAGCTGCGTTCCTTTTACAAACAGAGAGTTGTGACATACGATATGAAATCTTTAGCTATTTTTGTTATGTTACGCCAAAGAAGTATAACTTGTTACGTTTTGATATTCAAATAAAAGATGACATTGATGATATTAGATTCTGTTTTTGTGCCATGACAGAAATATTATATAACTCGTATTCTTAAATTAGTTAAAAGCTTAAAATCTTAGTTGCAAGTGAATAGATAATAATATTTTGTTACATCTCAATATTAAAATATAAGTAGATATTGCTTGAGCTTAATGCTTAAAGGTACTCGTATCTCGATAAGTAAAAAAAAATGTATCAAAAAAGCACACTCATTTCTTCATTTACATGCGGCCATTTAAGGCCATAAATATCTACTTAAATAAGTTTTAATTCTTTTCAAAAATAAGGTTTATGTCGAATTGGACAATACAATTTTCTGTAATATTGTACAAGCTTCCAAATATATATTTTATATAATAACGTTAATGATTCACAAAATGTATGAAGGTTTTATTTTCAATTCCTTTTGATCGTAGGATACAAACGTCTGCTGTCCTTTTAGTGGGCATACAGAGCATGTTCGAATTTTACGAGCGCATAAATATTGGACGTATGTCGCGGTTTCGTGAAATATACGGGATCAAAAAAGGATCGTTTTTTAATTAACATTTTTATAGCATAAATATTTTAAAAGTAAAATCTATGTAGATTATTTCACCTTTATTTATTTTACGATGTAATACGTAATTGTTTAAAAAAATATATATTATAAATATAAAAAAATCCGATTGCATAAAAGCTAACTAAAAATATAAAAACAAGTTGACGAAAGAATATAATATTATGCAGTTGGAGACACACGTTTCATCCTTGCCGCCAGATGTACATACATACATATGTATTATGTATGTCTACGACTGCATAATACTATATTCCTTCGTCAACTTGTTTTCTTTTTTTAATTAGCTTTTATGCAGTCGGGTTTTTTATTTTTATAATACATATATATTTTTTTATTTACAGCTTTTTAGTTTTTGCTAATTAGACATTTGAAGTAATATTTAGCAATGTTTTTTATTATAAATTACTTTTATACATGTAGGTTTTATATATTTTTGTGATCGCCCCTTATAACATTTATTTTGATACTCCACTCGATTGGTTTGGAAGATTTTTTTTTAAAGACACAAATTGGCGCCTGAAATTGGCCATTTTAAATTTTAACTATTTTTATATAGCCTATGATACTCGCGTTATTAAGACGAATCTAACGACGTATGAATCATCAAAATCGGCCCACGCGTTTGGTCTCTGGAACGCCACATAGGAACAAACATACATACATACATAGACTGATAAACACATTACCCTTCAAAAAAATATTATTTATTTTTTACCCTCCTTTGCGTCGCACAGTCGGGCAAAAAATAGATAATATTTTTTGATCACTAATAATATTAGAAATATAAACGTTTGTTTGTTGTAGCAATAAAACAATATTTTTTAATAGAGACAGTTTATGAAAATATTCAGTCTGACAATTATTATGGAAAGTTTAAACAGTAAAATATTATTAGGAACGTTATTTGCTTACGTATGTTTCAATACAGATCGCGCTCGTAAGGAGCCGCAGGCGCATATATTGGTCGTAATTTTGACTCACGGGCCGGTGAATAATTCGGTAAATTTGTTTGCTCGATGCAGGTTTTGTCGATCTTAGCGCCGGCGGAATTATGCATTCACATAAAGCAATATTAGCCTCTCGCCAACTGTACACGACGGTAATTGTCGAGATGAATGGTCGATGGTCATAACATTGAAATATGTAGTATATCAACGATTATAACATTTATTTTATAATTTATTCTTTATATTCATCATGGTCAAAATATCCATTCCCTACATTTATTTTATATATTTCTGAAAAAAGATTACATTATTTGTAGAGAGATGATATTATTTGTATATTCTTTCTTTTGAGATTAAAAGCTTCCTGAATCGAAGGATTTTGATTATTCCGATATAGCTACTTGGTTTAAATGATCCATTGTATAGTGTGTCCCACGCATCTCATACTCGTACAGGTTACTATCTGATACTGTTGAAGAATTAGCCATCCATCATTTAATGATAATGATATTTGACGGGCTCTTATGATTATGTTGTTGATAAGTTCTTAATATCGCTTTGAATATGAAATAAAATATGTTCCGTAAACCATCAGGACAGCTACGTATATGTTTGTACCCATACCACAAATGTAAAACTAATACGTATTTCTATAATAAATTTAACTTCTAACGAATTTAGTAATTACAGTTCAACATTTATTACATCTAGGATTCATTAGAGAATTCATTCAAAGTCGTAAAGGTCATTTTTGAAATGAATAAAATAAAATTTCTAAGCTTCGCTAATTTAGTTTGTTTATCATTTCGAGTTTCGTAGAATTATTGGTCAAATACAGAAAGTCAATTCGTGTAATTAGCTTTAAATGGATTCGATGCGACTTACGCTTGTCGCTTATTTGCTGTGGCTGTTGAGTTTGCAAATTGTGTAATTAATATTGATTGATGTTCAACAACAATTTAAAATTGCCTGTTAACGAAAGTTACATGTTTTTGTATGGCAGTTTTTTTGCTACCATTATACATTCTGTTACGATGATATGAAAAAAATATGGTACACGAGAATTAATAATAAGTAAATTTTAAGGTGTATTTTTACATAAAAGGCATTTATAAGTAAGGAGGTTGATGTATAAGATAAAAAATTAGGTTTTAAATAAAACTATCTTTTTGGATTTTTTCGTGGATTTATTTTGATTTTTGGTTCTCGACGTTTCGAATGCTTTACAGCAATCATGGTCACGGGAGAGACTAAGGTGTTAGATGTATCAAAGGTATTATATAGTCGTTACAGACAGCCTACCTACAAATTAACAAAATGAATTCAAAAAACTTGAAAAATGGCATCAAAGTACCTTACAATATTTGTTAATTTTAATTAGACTTGGCTCTACGTCGTCTGTGAGTGTTAGAGTTTTATTAGTAGAGAGTTTTAGTTTTATTAGTCGTTGTACCTTTACTACTAAGCTTTACATCAGGTGTATATTTATGATAAATACTGACCATAGTAATTGTTAATATCCCCCATACCCACATTCTTAAAGGCCTTATTAGCACTACATAAAGTGCATATTAAAAATAAATTCTTCATCCGGCTAACCTTTGTATCAACACCGAAACCAATCAAATTTGTACGGTACATACTTCACGAGGCATTTGTCAAGACCGCTCATTCGTTGTAATTACTTATAGTGCTCAGCAAATTGATATTATAACTTGAATATTAGAAAGTGGAATAAATTTTTAATATAACATGACCCACTTGACTGGGAACGTGATAGAAAACATCATTCATATGATATTGATCTTGTATAAATATAATACGACAGTGTAATACAATGAAATAGATGATACAGTTACGCGATTGGTATCTTTATGTTCATTCATCATATTCTCATGTAGGTTGTGAGTTTAAACACTGGTGAAACATTTTGTATGAAATGGTATATGCTGGTCTAGTGGCATGCTTGTAAAACTGCAGATCGAAGGTCCTGAGTTCAAGTCTCAGGTCAGGCTAAGTGAAGTTATTAGTTTTTTTAGTTAAAAAAAAACTCAGTAATATCCCGTAGTAGAAATGTGCCTCACGGAGCAAGTAGGTATAGCCGTCTGTCCTACACCTTATCTTTAAACAATGTGTCGAATTGTCACCCCATAGAACTTTGAGAGTGAAATAAATATTTAACTAAATACATCACTTTGAATACAGAGAGTATTTACTTTTACGTGAGTTTTTGAAATCTAAAATATTAATCCTTATAAAATTAAATAATTTTATCTTTGGGATAAAAATATTCTATTCGTTTTAAGAAATTAAAAGAACATTTCATAATATAGGGACATACATACAATTACAAACTTTACAAGTTATTTTGAAATTACCATCATTTATCATTTAATTGTCTCTACTTTAGAAGTAATTTTTAACCCTTCACATTGATTTCCGTTTGAAACTCGTTTCTAAGGCAAAAAATGGACACAAAACCACCCATTGTGTAACTCTATCAAGCGTAAGATTATAAACACCCTTAGATTGGACATTTTATTAGGAGTGTTTGATTGATCCTCTTGATTAGAAATTTAAGTTACCTACAGATTTTCTATAAATTAAATCAGTGAAGAAAATGAAATTTGTGGAATTAGTACAAGCACATATCATATTAAAATGAAAATTTTCAATGAAAATAAAAAAAAAATAATAAAAAAAAAAAAACAAAATTTTTATTACTAAATTATTCAAATAAGTTGCAATTTTACTAAATAATGAATTTATTTATTTTTTATGATTTTGCTAACCTAAAGAAGCTTTAATTAATCCAGTCTTGTGTAATGGTATTTTATTCATAGCGCGAACGGTGCCTTAAATGGACGGAACTTGGGTTCCCAAAGATAAAAGACAAGCTCATGCATCAATATAATTAGCACCATATCGAGTCATTATGAAGGGAAACAAAACAAAACCATGATTGAGATATATGCAGATGTGTAATACACCTGTTTAAATACTAGTTGGGCGAGCACGCTTTTTATTTCGATAGAAAATTTTCTATTGAAAATAAGTATATTATAGTAGGGTAGCCCAAGAGGGGATTTTGAGTTTATTCAAGCGCGGCAGATTAACGTAAGGGGGGATAATTTGCACTCTGTGGACCATAAACTTTATGAACGGTTTTTCTTTCTTCGGCTTATTGAAGTTGCACTCCTTTCAGTATGTAATTAGCCCACCGCACCTTAATCTGACGGTTTTAAGTATTTCTAACTTATCAAAGTAGTTTTTAAATATTTATATCGGCTGCCTTAGACGCGCGACCTCATACAGAGGATTTATATATGGTGGAGGTACCTACTCAACAGATTGTAAGGTATCCCTCCTTATGTTAATCTGCCGCGCTAGTGTAAATCCCAAAATCCCCTCTTGGACTTGAACTCCTATTCTATTAGTTTTTAGTTGTCAAAATTCAATTTTAAAATAAGTTATATTTTATTTATCATAACTTAGCAATAATAAGGATTAACATGCCCAGTTTTCGCTTAAGGAATCTATTATTGTTTTTTGTCATATGCGTATTTTTTGACCGTAATACGTTATAAGTTGAAGTTTTAATACAATATGTATTGAAGCAGATAAACTAATAAATTATAAAAGAATCAATTTATAAAAACGCTAAGAGTTGCATGAAATATGTTAGCCACTATTAGTATAGCCTGAATCCTAAGACTTACTAAAATAAAGGCGAAATATATAATATTGAGTTGGGCTACAGAATCTTCAATAAGGAAATTTTATGTGTACTCAATCAAACAAGAACAATAACACATTTTTCTATTTTTTCTATTTTATAGATTTTAATTAAATTTGTTTATAGTTTAGGTAATAATCATGAATACAATTTTAGTTCAATCGGTTAAGTGGAACTGATGAATGCGACAATCCAAGTGTGGAGTAATGGTGTTGCATTAGTAATATGACACAGCAAATCATCTAAATTGATAATGAAAAATTTACGAGTGTTACTATAACGGTACCATGTATCTCTTTACATATTATAGTAGTGGCTCATGAAATCATTAGTTAATGAATATAAATTACCTCATTGATGCTTTACGATATAAATAACATATATCAACAAATATGATACTACTTTTTATGTTCTGTATAATCAATTCAGATGTGCTTCTTTGTACTATTTTTATGGCATAAGCTTTAAGAGATTCTAATGACTAAGACTGGTTTATTACACGGCTAATACCATTTTTTGTTGATGCGAATATGTACATATACATACTAGCAGAACCCGTGGTTTCGCTCGCGTTAAAACTACAGAAAAATAAATTGTTTGGCTTTATGTTATAAGTAGTATGTATACTCGTATAGTATGTTATAATTAATACAGTAACACCCCCGCTCCCCCACACGCCCTGCGCCAATGCCGTGTAAGATTTTCTAAGCCCTATTTGACTCTGTTAAGGGATGATTTTGGAAAAACTGTGATACACGTGTCCCATAATTTTAATTGAAGAACCCACCCTCAAAATTTCATGTCTCTTGGACCAGCGGTTTTGGCGTTGCTTTGATATATCAATCAGTCCGTCGGGACTTTGAATTTTATATACATATATAGATTATAGACACATATGTCTAGTGGACTTAAGTAGTTTTGATACTTTTATGGATGAATACCGGCTCTTAAAACTATAATAACTTGAGTAGTTTGTAAGTTATTTTTTATAACTTATACATTAAAGTCATCTTAAGTTCTTTAAACATTAATTTTTTTTAAAATGAAATTCTCCTTTCATTTAAAAAAAATGAATGTTTACTCTTCTACTATAATAACTGTTTACTCTTCTGACTATAATACTATAAATCCCATACTACCATAAACTCCATAATATATATATTTTAACAGGTAATTCAATTTAAATAAAATTCTTTTGCGAAACAAAACGTTCAGAGATTGATGCAATTTTCATGATTTGTTTATTTGCAAATATATCAAAAGCAGTAATTTTGAGCAATAAACATTTTTATAACAAATATAATTAAGAAATTTAGTTTTTACTGCAATATGAATATGAATTTTACAGAAATTATGAGATTTTCTAATCGCTCGTTTGTATTCAATCAATTTTATTACTCTATTGCTATATTACTTATTCTTTGAATTGCAGATATTACAAGTGAGAGAAAATTTATTGTTTAATAAAGTTTAAAATACTTCAACTTTATATTCTAAAATACCTTATAGTGCAAGCGTAAATCAAGTGGAAATTGCAGAAATGTGCAATATTTAAAAGAAAAGAGAACGTACTTTAAGTGCGAGTGTCGCACTGGTGGTATATAAGAAATCAGAATGAAATGATATACATATATCATGTGAAACATTATTTGAATTAAGTTTTCAGAAAAAATCTACATTAAAGGTTTACGTAGACCTATTTTAATATTTTTTAAAGCTCTAGTTTCGGCTTTTAAATTATGAAAATTAAGCCCAATCCTATAACAATGAAATAAAAGTACAACTCTTCGATGTTATCCTTCTCTTATCCTTATCTCTTCAATTTTGTGATACTTTTTAGCCATCATACTATAGAAATACGAAATTGGGAAATTTGAAATTGGGAAATGTGTTTATTCTAACAAATAGCTTTATTGGACTATACATTTCATTTATCGTGTGGGAGCAACGTCACCATAAACCATAAATGTAACGCAACTGTAAGCGCAGTGCCAACATGATTGAATTTTATGCGTGGCTTTACCGATCACTCTCTTATGCTACGCTTTATTATCGCTATTTACGATTGACGCCGTCGAATCGTTACGTTAGTTTACTGCTATTGCGTATACACTTTTTGGATATATTGACATTATTAAGTAATATTTTAGTCTTGTTAACGATGGAAATCAAGTAAATACTTCCTTTACTAGCGTAATTACATATTATACAAACTAGCGTCTCACCCTCGCTTCGCTCGGGTTCGTCTCTGGACAAAGAAAAACAAATCCATCTCACGGGAACAGTATATTTTACTTAGATAAAAAGTAGCCTATTTATTATTCTGATGTATGACCTATAATATTACTGTAAAGTTTCATTAAAATCCAATCAGTAGCTTTTGTGTACTAAGCTATATATGTTAATATAGTTTTTTAACTATCCCACGGGAACTCTTTAATTTTCCGAGATGAAAAGTCTTAAATGTTGACCGGGGATATAAGGTACCGCATGCTAAATTTCATTTAAATCGGTTCAACAGTTTCAAAGATTAGCCCGTACAAACAGACAAATAGACAAAGAAACAAAAAAATTGAAAAAAATGTGGATTTGTTCTATTTCTCTTCTTACATCCCCCTGACTCGGTTTTTAACATTTTTTTTATGTAGGTACAGATAGATATTCGACCTCTATAATTTTATTATATGTATAGATATAAAACGTTGTTTTACATATTTTAATATTAGTAAATGTTTTTAATTTTAAAACGATTTTACGTTGCACCTAAAACATATTTGTTGTACCTACAAACTTAACGTACTTTATTCTAGAGTTTTCTCAAGTAAATTTAGGTTAAAGGAATGTAAAACATAAATTGTTTTGAGTGCAGCCAATAAAACCGTATGTATTAGCTTGTATTCTTTTATATAGGTACTTCCCAGAATTTGCAGCTCCACAAACATAAATGTCCACATTTTCTTTTACTATCGACTTTTCACCGATAAAAACGACACTATAAACTCGACCCTTTCACGAATAAACCACCGTTTCGCTCACATGATGATACTTTAATATGCATAGAATCCATTTTATTTGAGGTTAGCTCTAAAATCCTAGTGAGGGATGGTAACAGACCAACTTTTCGTCGTATTGACAATTTACTGGGCACTTGGTCTCGTTTTTCCGTATTTCAGGGGGTTGAATTATAAATGAATTTAGGTGTGTTGGGTAGGATTTATGAAGGGTGGGCAGGGTTTTAATCTTGTAAAACGGCCATAACAAGACGTATAGACAAATTACTATATCCGCTTTATAATGTATGAACGATTTAATATTTACTTCAATTCTAATTACTTCCGTACTTTTGAGTAATTTATAAGCAGAAGTAGCATACTTGTAATGGAAAAATAAGCAATAACTTACAATTCTGCAGGTGCAGCATATTTACCCAGAATTCAAAGAGTTTTAATAGTGTTCTAGAAATTAACAAATATAATGAGTATGTAATTAGATATACAGTGTACTTATTTTGATGTAACTTATCTTGAATAATTAATTTAATGATGGGAATACAGTAAAGGAATATAATGTAATTACTTTTATTACAATTAACATAAACATGTAATAATGGTTAATAGATTAAAAGTAGGGTAAACACTTAGAGTACTTATACTCAAATTAAAACTATTAATTACGATTTCGAAATAATTATAATTTGTAATTTAAGATAATTGTAATTTTATATTAATACTTAGGCTTTGGCTTACCTTTTAACCTTACTTAAATAGGCTATAAAGTCAAAAAAATCTATTGCTGTTCGTTAGTCTCGCTAAAACTCGAAAATGATGGACCGATTTGAATAATTCTTTTTTTGTTGGGGGTGTACCAGAGGTGGTTTAAGTATAAAAAATAGTGAATACCCTAAATAAATAAGAACAGTTAGAAATAAGAACATTTTGGAAAATCGAAAAGTTCAGTACTGTTTATTTTGTATGGGAATTAATACTTCAGATTATTTTCAATAGTGGCAGATCTACTATATACAACAATACATCAAGTTTAAGTTGGAAAAAATATTATATGTATATAATATAGTCTATCTATTCCATACTAATCGTTAAAACGTATTTAGGGACAAACCCGAGCGAAGCGAGTATGATTCGCTAGTGTCATTTAAAGTTTGGATTTAATGGTTGGCACCATTGTGTGAAAAACAAAAAAACCATCCGTTTTCATGTCTCAGGCTAATAAGATGAGCTCTAGAAGCAACGTAGAAAGTACTAATAGGTCTCAATTCCATTTACCACGCAATCATTTGTTGCTGGATTTTGTATTACATTGGCTTACCAAAGAAGTACTTTTCACCAAAAACAAGAACTTAATTTTGTTTATATATAATGTATTTATATATATATATATATATATATATATATATATATATATATATAGTTTTGGTATATACATATGTATGTATAATATTTTCCTAGATTTACGCAAATATTTTGACATTTAAAATAAACAGATTTTTTTTTATTTCGGATTGTTTCGTGATTTTAATTTACTTTTTTCTTTTCGACGCTTATAATAATTTATAGAAAACATGGCCACTCAGAGATACTGAGGCTTTTGATATCTCAAAAGTCAATATTACAGGCACCCATAAATTGGTTATGATGGGTAATTATTAAGACTAACGCTAAAGGCGCAGAGTTAGGAGATATTATACTGCACACATGTGTGCGCAAACACAAGTGCACCTTCTATTTCTATTGCCTCAAATACGTGATAGGACGACAATTTGACACGACTGGTGGGAGATCGGACGACGATCGACGATTTTTAGTAGGTACTCTCTAAGTTTCACAATTTTAGGCTGTTACTGAGACTTTTGTGACAGAAAAATTCAATTACTATATGGGTCTCGACTTGAGTCTCGAACCCAGGACCTTTACCTCTACAGCTATGCATACTAGCCACTAGATTATTAAGCCAATAACAAAATAAATGACAAGGAATCCTCTGTTTTTCACATTTTAATTGGAAAATTACACAAAATAAATGAACCGTAATAAGACTCGCCAAAACTTGTCATATCCAAGCTTTTTGGGATCAACGTCGGCCATGACGGGGATGCTGCGTCGTGATCCGCCTAATTAGCATTAAGCTCGCCATCGCGATACTTTGCTCAAGTGTGGATTTGAATGCGTTTGAAAGCTTTCTTTCCTTTGTGTTTTTAGCTATTTGGAGCTTGAACTTTAAAAAACAATGCCTTTCTAATTGAAGTATTTACATTTTAAAGTACTTTTTAGTTTTACTTTGTTCATTATACTTTAAAAATTTAATATGTTTATATGAAATGAATAATTGAAGATCAGCCTTGTATACATGTTACAAAAGACTTTGTGACTAAACTTCAAAGGTTCTATCAAATTTGCGCCGAGGCTAAAAAGAAGTAGTTATACTAACAACTGCATAGATTGCGTATAATTATGTAAGTTTTAAAAAAAGATGAACCTTTATGTACAGAACTTTAGATGGATTTTAATATATCTGAAATATCTTAGAAATATTACTTTTACCAGGAAAATTTTAAAATACTTACTTCTAACTGAAATTATAATTGTTTGTGTTAGTTCATACTTTGATTTAATGAGTGTATATAACATTCGCATCTAACAAAAAATGTTACGAAGTATAAAATTGAGTTTCATTATAAAATAAAATTACCTCGTGATCTACGAAGTAATAAAGATGGGTACTACGAGTAAGCTATAAAGAAAAAACCGTTAGCCAATATGGGTATAAGAACTGCTTGTATAAACACTAATAAAAGAACATTATAATCTGTGATAGCATCTCGATCTCAATATTTGGGTTCGGAAATCTATTCTGTTAAACAATGTCCACCGACGTGCATGCCCACGCGCAGGTCACGCCCCTAAGCGATCATACATTGTTCAAAGGTACGCTATCTTGATCACCAATGGCTTCAAGAATGCTCATAGATCCAATCATGACTTAAAAACTATCGAGGTTAAGTTTTATGTGACCAACTTTATAATTTATAGGAAAATGTACATATTTAGCGACGTTGAGATATTTGAGTATTATTTGTTTATGGTTATTTATAGAAAATATTCAATTAACATAAAAATTATATTTTAAATATTTATCTATACTCTCTAGAGATTATTATTGAAAGAAACGGCATTACGATTGATATATTTAGTCGTTAACTTTTCTTGTAATTAACCATTGCCGTATGAGGATCTTGTCCACGTTTTATTCTTATCGAAACCTAATATATTATACAAAGGAACTTAACTTCTCGTACTTTCTGCCTTTATAATTGGGACATTTGTCTGACAAAAATAGCGATCGCTTTTTGTATTCTGCATACCGCAAAACTTTTAAAAGACAACGTCCAAGATTTGCGGCGCATTAAAAAACCTGAATTATATTGAAGTCACTTTGTATTCGATTCGAGTGCAAAAAAGTTTTTCCATTATGCGCAAACGCAACTTCGCGTTTCGTTTTCTTTAAATTGAATATCGACTTTAGGTTTTGGTGAAACACAAGGCAAAAATCATTGCGTCAAAAAAATTAATGGTGAAAGAAAAACTGTGAAAAACATATCGGCACTTGAGATTGCATTCATTATTTTGATATTCCTGTTTGTCCTTAACGTCAAAGCAACTTACTCCATATGTCATTGTGTCAAGCCAGTTCAATGAATTATGCATTGTTTCCATTACACTACGAAATTTAACATAAAACCGATGTTAAAGTTTATATCATGAATATAATACAATTTTTTATTTGGCTGCCGAGAAGCGACCAGCTCAAGGATGGTTCCATGATGAAACCGCTTTTTATATTGCCCAAAGTCATATAGCAGATGTGCGTCGATCAAACAGTTTTTACTCTATGTTGCTGTATCAGTTAAAAACAAGTAGGTATATCTGTAAAAAGGTTTTATTTATTAAAACTAAAAAAAATTGAAACTTTGTGATATTAAACGCGTTACATGATTTGGAACGGTAGACATGTTTCACAGTATAATTTTTTTTGGGATAAACTTTATACTTAATATTTTTTTTTGATACTTGGCAATTTCACAATCATTTACACATCAAATCAAATCAAAATACAGTTGGAATTGGAAATTTTTTAGGAGTTTTCGATTTTCGCGCTGGAACTCTAAATATTTCAGGAATAAAACATACCCTATATGCAGCCCTACAATAAATATCTACGGTTCCGTCGGTGAGAGATATGTTGGTCCCTCCTCGCCCCCGTCTGCCACTGCTCCCGCTGTCGTCATCGTTAAGATATTATTACGTTTCGCAAGTTATTTTCATTCTGTGATATCTTTTAAGATATTCATCGAATCTAAGTGGTTTAAAGGTCAGTTTTGATCTCAATTAAGTGCTTAAGTTGTTTAACACATTTATTTAGATAAGTATTGACAGCATGTTAGTAAAACACCTTCGCAAATAATGCACTATTCTGGACCCAATATGAGAACCATAAAAATGGTTATTGTGAGTCTACCTTAAAATATAGACATCATATGCTATCGCGGAATTCTTTGTAGTATTTTTGATGTTTTTCATTAATTAGAATATTTCGTTTCGGCTGCAATAGTTTACGCGGCGCACGCCAGTGAAGCTCCCAGTCAGCGTGACTTTTTCCGAAACTTAAACAATCATCGTCATATTTTAGCCAATTTTCACAAACCTTAATTAATTATACATTTAAACTTTTCTCATGAATCACTCTATCCATTGGTGAAAACCGTATGAAAATCTGTTCGGTAGTTTTTGAATTTATCGCGCGTTTAGACAGACGCGGAGAGGGACTTTGTTTTGTAATTTGTATAGATATATAATGAAAATTTAATAACCATTTAATCATCATCGCTATGAATCATTCAATCTCTTAAGGGCTTATTTTCCATGGATGTATGTCAATCAAAATTTGTACCTTACACATAAAACATGTTTTCAGAGTAACTGTTTTATCATTAGTAAAAGAAAATGCAACAAATCGTAATTTTGATGAGTTGGCTAAGCAAATCTTTACCCTTTACCTTTTGAAGAACGGTTGTATGTACGACGGAACAGTTAATATTTGTAGACATTCCATCATTGACAACTAACTGTATTGAACGTTTCTGTTCTGTTTACACCAGCTTCGAAGTAAGTACTTCTTATACAAATATACCACGATTAGCTATTCCGATGCTTCGGTTGTTCATGTCTAATATTTGTTTTTGGCGCTTAAGACAAACCTCTTGCTGAAATTTGTTCTAGCATATCTGTGACATTACTAGATTTCTCGATAAAATTAAGTTTCATGTCATTCTTTGGCTGTAGCCCAAACGTAAGTAAAAATAAAAGTATAAAAAAGTAAATCATGTAATATGTAGGGGAAAAGTGCTATGAAAGGGATAAGTTCAGGATGGGACAAATTAAATTTACGGCGCTAGGAACCAAGTAGTAGATTTCTGTTTTCTACATTCTTAAAAAATTTACTCAGTAACAATATTGAGGTATATAATATGTCTCTTTCATGACCATCAATGTCCCATTCAAGACCACGCCGTCATGATATAGTTGAAAAGATATAGTTTTTGGTTAATGTTTTCAAAGATGAATAGATAAAGTTACGTTACATATGAAAGTTTTTTTTATACCTCATTTATTGCTCAAAATCTTACACTAAAAAAATTGTCCCATTCATGGCACCTTTCTCATACTGAGGGTTACAAAGGTTGAATTTTTTTTGATGCACATGTAAATAATTCTTATATCTTCATGGTCAAGTAGATAAGAAAGGGTAATATTTTATGTTGTTATAGTGATTAGCTGGTATTCACGCAGAACAGGCCAAGAGACCAAGTGAGTTAATTGAACAGCTTAAAAGAAGGAATTTGGTTTCTCATACGGTCGTTCTTATGCATGAACCTAACAGATGCAGATGTTTTAGCTTGGGTACCCTAACCATGTTAAGAGGCCGGCATCTGTTTTCTATCTATTCATCTCGAAGTTATCCTATATGATTTATAGTAAAGGACTAATGTGCAACATTCTCTATACATGTATTCAGCCCTTTTTAACGTCCCACTGCTGGGCACAGACCTCCCTTTAATACGAGGGGGATCAGGCCATAGTCCACCACGCTGGCCAAGTGCGGGTTGGCGGACTTCACACGTCTTTTGAAAACTTGCTAGGTTCTCTCAGACATGCAGGTTTCCTCATAATGTTTTCCTTCACCGTAAGGCAAGTGGTAATCATGTTAAAAATGATTCGCACATGAAAATATCAGAAGTGCGAGACCCGGGATTTGAACCCGCTTCACTCGGTTTCCCAAGCAAGCGCGTTACCACTGGGCTACCACTGCCTTATTGGTTTTACCATTCCGTATTACAATTTCTCTTGGTAATGTATGTATACCTAATGTATAAATACTCTAATCAATTCCTTCGAATAAAACTAATAGCTTAAGGTTAATTGATTCAGAATTAATAAAATATAAAGAGATCTATTGAAATTATTTATAGACTTCCATTAATTATAGAAAATCCACTTAATAGCTTCAATGATTAGCTTTCTTATATGAAAACAGGCATTTGTAATTACGCTTAAACATTTGTATACGGATAATTGAATCTTAAATGTTATGTATTTAAGTTCTTACTATATCATTTAAAACAATAAAAACCAATAAAGCAGATACGTGATTAACTAATATAATTTATATCAACTCTTTTGCCTTAGGCTTATAATCGGAAAGAAACAAAGAAACTTGTAAGTAGATGTTAAATATCGAGTCAAAGTATATACTTTGTTTATTTAAGCAGTTCAATTTACATAATTAAAATTTTAGCTTTATTTAGATATATTCTTTTAAATATTTTATACTAGCGACTCAGCCTCGCTTCGCTCGGGTTCCTCTCTAGGTCGATTCCCCATACAAACTTTCATCCCCATTTTCACTCCCTTAAGGGATGATTTCCAGGATAAAAACTATCCTATATCCTTTCCAGGGTCTCAAACTATCTTCTTACCAAATTTTATCGTAATCGGGTCAGTAGTTTCGAAGCCTATTCGGTACAACAAACAAACAAACAAACAATCAAATGCTTCCTTTTTATAATATTATAGTGTAGATATATTATATTTCTTTTTGCAATTTGCATACTTAATTGCTCCATAATAGTATGCTATTTGTTATTTAGGAAACGAATCATGGTTATTTATTGGAATATTGCAAAATGCATTACAAAAAAAATATTAAGTGTATTTAGTATCTCCTTCTTTTTAAAGTCAGTCAAAAAAGAAACTCAATTCAATAGTAAGCAGTATATGATAATATTATTTGAATGATAGCATACTGAAGTTGATTTGTAATATGGATTTTAAATTCTATTGCATTTTACGTCTGCCTTAACCATTACCATAATACATGTTTAGTGGAAATGCCTTTAACACTGCCGGATGCGTATCTTATTCAAAACGTGAACTCATGAACAAAGTAGAAGTGAATACTGTGGACCACCGGAGCTGTAAGAATGTCGGCTAACGTAATAATTATAACTAATGTAACCGTCTGATGCATAGTCAAGATCAACTGTTATAAATTGCGTATGATTATATGTCGCTGACATTTCAATTCGACGGTTTTCGTTCCTTATCACCAGTGGCGGATTTAGGTTTGATGCCGCCCTAGGCCCCAATTGATAGGCCGCCTTTTTTGTTTTGTGAGGGAGTGATTATTATAACAATATAAATTAAAAAATTAAAAAAAAAACTCCTACGCACGTGAAGCACTTAATCAAGTAATCATAAGCCAAAAATGCCTTATTTTGGAAAAAGGCTGATACCCTTACACTGCTGGACCGATATAACCAAACATAGCTAAGAACCACCGCAAGGAAACTGGCTTTCAAATGGAAAAAACCGCATCGAAATCGGTCCATCCGATTGTGAGCTACGATGCCACATACACACACACACAGACAGACAGACAGACGACATCAAACTTATAACACCCCTCTTTTTGCGTCGGAGGTTAAAAATTAAAGATTTAATTTTCAAATGGTAAAATTTTGATCGATAAAATTTTATTAAATTAAATACAACTTCTTATTGATTAATCTATATTAATTTATTAAATAGAATTCCGAATGTAAATTATAAATATGGACATAACTTTTTAAAGATGAATAATTAACATCAAGACGCGCGGTAGCATGTCCAGCCAAGTTCAAGCCAAAAGAAACTGGCGACGCAGCACCATGTGTATATTTTATACGAACCATTTGGAGGCACTTTTCACCTCGTAATAACTCAAAATCTATTTAACATATGATACATGAACATGAAATTTGGTTCATTATTTAATCCACTCAGATTAACAATCCCCAATTTCATAAATACAGCACAAACGGTAATTGAGATATTAACGTCTAAAAATCGGCATTTTTATCACTGACTGACTGACATATAGTAGTAAAACCTAACCCACTTCCAGATGACCTAGAAAGCTGAAACTTGGTGTCCAGATGGGTAACTGTATGCATATAAGGGGAAAAATCTGAAAACAGTGAATTCTTAAAATTTGATTTTTTTTTCAATTAATTTTTATGAACACCTTGCCTGCACCTTTAACCTTCCAAAACATAAAAGCAAAAGCTTAACACCTAGTGCCTTTTGAAATATAATAGCAATAGGAATCATAGTTATAGCAAAAACTTTTTCTATCTCAGGAGAAAAGGTACCATGATGAAAAAAATAACATTTTTCTATTACGCCTTATCGACTAACGAATAGTTGCAAAATTTTGAAAAAAAAGTTGAATTTACAGGTCACTTTGGAATTATTAATAATAATAGTTTCTGTACAAAAAGTCATGATATCCCATCAAATTTATTTAAATTATCATTTATGGAATCAGTTTTTTCTTCCTAGCTTTAGTTCTCGCAAAATCGTCGATTATATCTCCATAATCAATTCCTTGCATTAATTCAGCTTCAATAGACAATAATGCAAGAGCATTAAGTCTATCTTGACCCATGCTTGCTCGTAAGTAGCTTTTTACCCTTTTCAGAGTAGAAAAAGATCTTTCTCCTGAGCAATTTGTTGCTGGGATGCTCAAAAAAATATATAGAGCAATATCTACATTAGGATAAACATCCCAAAGATTTCGTGAATGCAATATATTGCAAATGTTTTGTGCAGAGCGCATATCTTCATAATTTGCTAACTCTTTAAGTTGATAATGTAAGTGAATACATTCATCCCCCAATGTCTCTTCTAAGTCGTCAGGATACTTGTTGACGAGTTCATTTGCTTAATTTTTCCAGTCGTTCGTATCAATGTCAGATAAATTATCAAAAAAATTAAAGTTAACATAAAGCTTATCATATGCATTTCTACGCCCAGCTAATTGTACAGATAAGGTATCCAAAATTGGGTAATAAATATTTGTACGGAAATTTTCTTGTCCAGAAATAGGTGCTCTTTCATTTGCCCGCAACTCATCTGACTGAAGCTTTCTGATTTTTATTGGTCTTGCTTTTAAATTTTCGAAAACAATCGAAATTTCGTTCTTTAACTTATATTTATTCAAATCATTTTTATGATGCAACAGATTAAATACGGGTAGATATTGCTTTCACAGGCAAAAAAAGTTGTAACATCAATATTAAAATAATTTAAAAAATATATATAACTCTCATTAGCTTACCTAAGCTTGACTATTTATATTTAATACTAAAAATAAATTTAAAACTTGTTTCAGGGTGCTGTACAATGTACAGTGAAATTAATTTTACTGAAAATATAAAAAATATAGAAGAACATTTCTCAAAATTTTTCAACTTATTATTCCCCTTTTGTAAATAAATCAACAGCATTTTCCGATAAAACTTCATGTTAATAAAAATCTATTGATCTATTATAAAAATAATCTTGCTATTAATTAAAAAGTAAATTCAATCGTTATAATATTATTCAATATATTTTACTGGTTTTTTTTTTTTAATTTTTCATTTTTCAAAGAGAATCTAATATAATCGATTTTTGAATTCTTATTGCCTTTGACTTTTTTCGCCTTTAGGATGTTGACGTCCCGAAAATTTTGCCGCCCCTGAAATTATGCCGCCCTAGGCCCGGGCCTTACGGGCCTATGGGTAAATCCATCACTGCTTATCACTTTCTAGGATTATTGATCGATTTAGAGAGGCATATCGTGGCAATCTCGTGGCATCGTATAAATTACGAACCCCGCTTAGCCCGTATTGTCAAAGGAAGTGCATCGGTTATTGTTCCCGTCGCTTTGCGTTTTATCTATACAGCTCGATCGCCAACTGACCGAGGACTGCAATTTAGTCCGCCCTCTATTTGATCGTCTTATTTCGCTATTGAATATTATAAAATTGCATAACAATAATTCGTGGTAAATTTTTGTAGTCGTGCCTTGTTCGGTACAATCAGTGTTTACATCGCTCGAATGTCTTGTTTGACTAATAATTTCACATTTTGTTACGTAGGATGAAGAAATTTTATTTTTTATTTTAGCTTTAGAGATGACGCTTTTTAGGTGGTGGTTCCCAACTAGCACTTTCTCTTATACAGACGGGAACAATATTTATAGCCATAATGAATAATTTATGTTTCGATTGTATAATTAGAAATAGAAATTAGAGGTGTCATGATATCTCTCCTACACGAAACAAATTGGTTTATTCAATACGTATTATATTTACCCCTTGGAGGATTGAATCCACTGTCCCTAATGTAGAAAAATGCTAATTTGCAACCACTAAACTGTGTTATAATTGTTTTTTTTTTTACTGTGTAGTAAAAAACAAAAATTCTGTGTATTTTAAACATAATAGATATTCTCATAATGTCCTCCTGACCGATTCCGGCCACGGCGGCCAATCTCATTGATACTAGCCAACTGCGCAGGAGATATTATAGTGCACAAATGTACGCGCAGACACAAGTGCACTCTCTGTTCCTGTCACTCTCATACTCCGGTGGGACGACTATTCGACACGACCGGTGAGAGTTAAGGCGCAGGACCGACGGCTTTACGTGCTCTCCGAGGCACGGGGGTGAAACACCGCCAACTTCTCAACTCCGGGGTGTTACTGAGGCTTACTATACAGAAAGACTCAATAACTAAACTTGGCCCGACCCGGGACTCGAACCCAGGACCTCAGGATGTGCAGCCGTACATGCTAGCCACTACACCACCGAGGCAGGCATATTCTCATAATAACATTCTCTATATGAGAAAGCTTTCAAAATATAATAATATTTTGAATGTTAGTAAATTAGTTGTAAATATAAGCGATATAAATCATTTGACTGATTAAAATCAGAACGCCAATATCTTGTTTATGAATCTGCCATGATCCATTGTATGGTTGTCACATTGACGAGCGATCATAGTAATCGGTTTAA
The DNA here is from genome assembly GCA_905404265.1 of Fabriciana adippe. Lineage (NCBI taxonomy): Eukaryota > Metazoa > Arthropoda > Insecta > Lepidoptera > Nymphalidae > Fabriciana > Fabriciana adippe. Next base: position 5,991,132 of record FR989993.1, read on the forward strand.
AGTACCTACCGATTGTAATTGTAATACGTATTGTACTACTGGTTATTAATGTCACATGAGACTTTGCTTTGTGATATCGACTTATGTGACTTCTTTACTTATGTTATGTATGTATAGCATAGGTTTTTTTTTAAATTATGTTAATTAATTGTATATAATCTCACTTCTACTATAAATGCGATAGTTTGTATGTGTGTATGCTTGTTACATATTTACACTGAAACTGGTCGGATTTAGATGAAACTTAGTACACAGGTAGAGTATAACTTGGAGTTAAAAATTACGAAAATTTTTCTTATGCCTCATAGTAGAGACATTTCAATAACTTCTAGTATTCAAAATAAATAGCTAAGCCATTTTAATAGGTCACTATCTAGATTCAAAGATAATGCTTAAAGCTTCTGAGTTTTAAGTAAGACACGAAGGTAGTACGAAAATATAGTATACTTCTCAATACAGCCAAGAAAATGTTTGATTAACTCTAATAACCATTTAATCTACCATTTTACTCTTATATTAAATATTTTTTTACATATATATGTATATTCTGTAAGTGAATCATAGAACAAGAAACAAGTTAACGAATACAATTAGTCTGTCTGTCTGTCCAATTCGACATTGACTTTAATATGCACATTGCAATGCGGATTGAAAATAATTGATATCGTATTATTACAGGTTAAAGTTCAAGCATTAATTAAGATTTTCATTTAGTAGCAACTGCGTAAGATGCCAAGTTTGGCAGTTTGTGTGTCTCCAGACGATGTGAGCGTCACGTAAAATGAAACAGGTGAAATAATATTTAAACTGAAAGTGGATAGTTAGAGAAAACATTTTAACTTTACTTTTTCCTTAACCACAAGGTAATGGCTTACTATAAAACGTCTCAAGCTTATTAGCTTAATTTTATAGAATTACTTTTAGTAGTAGGTTCTAAAATTATTCGTAATATTAAAGCAAAATGCGTAATATTTACAAAATTCTGACTATTTAACATAAAATACTGCTCATTCTAAAATATTATTACTGCTTAAAGTAAAATATTTTAATATTTAGCCACACAAAATAACTACTAATAGCAAGTATGGCGTAATTTATTTAACTAATAACTTATAATGTTTTTCAAGATTTAATCCTCGTAATCACGTAATTTACAGACACCATAGAGGTGATTATTAAAAATGTCCACTCATTTTATTTTGCTTTTTGTGCGGAGTGATTTGAATAATTTTGCAATTTGTTCTATGATCCTACCTCCTACCTAACTTTATGCGAACTTATTTTGAATTTTCCATCTATATATATATAAGGTCTAATTTACAAAGACAATGATTTTTATGTATTTTAACAACTTGTTGATAATGACTGTGTGGATGTTTAAAATTATGGGTTAATATTACAAGTTACAACCACCTTTGTTCTATTGTAGGCAGTATTGTTATTTCTCAAGAACTAAAATGGTATGTATCTACATGCCTTTTCTAGTGTTTTGTGTGACTTCTCTGTGTTAGATTAGGCCTTGCCCAATTATTCATAGCTTATATCTCTTTGGGAATCTCAGCTATGTTGATAGGTGATGTCCTATAAAGGTGTTTGATTATAATTGGAATATTGGCGAATAGATGTGTGAAATTTTATACATAGCCACTATATATTGTTATACTAATTTAATTTACTAATAAAAATACCTATATAGATGGTAGTTAAGATTATCTCCGTAGTATTACATCATTATTGAACTCTGTATATCAGGATATTTTTAGTATCAAATCGATAGTTAGAATTCTTATATGTATTAAAAATTATCCTTATATTGTTTTTTTGTCACTTATAGAGTAAAAGTATGTTTTGAGCGATGAATATCATTATAGCTATCGATTTGTTTGATTGTAAAGATGTTTGTTTCATTATGGCCGTATGTTATCAATGTATGTTTTAAGAGAACAATATATTGTTGTAATAGAAATTGTTCCTTTTAATAAAGTTATTTTTATGCTACAATTATATTTTTCTTTTACTTTATCTCTTTGAAAATATTTTACTACTAATAATATAATACATTTTACATCGATATTTAGTATGATTTACTACAAAGAGGTTCAGTTAATTCAAACTTTAAACTTTTACAGTTTCAGATTAACCGCATTATTAAAGCGCCGGCAACCAATCAAGCTAAAACGTATAGCAACTTGAAGCCAAACTTACATTGATTTCTCAAGAGCACAAATCAGCTCATTTCGTTCATGCTATCTGAATATCTTCATTTGCGTATGCAGCGGAGCACTAAAACGTTTTACACGCGATTTTCAATTGAAGATCTTGTATGGTGTACCATGGGGTCCCATTCAAAGGCCTGCTTAAGCTAAGTAACCTATTATTACCCGTTCATCGCTGGTGGATTTATACTGAACGGCGTCACGGAAGGTTTCCATACGTAATTATCTGACTTACAATCTCCCATTGTTGTCGAAATTTAAAACAAATTTTCTGTACAACGGGGGGTCGCGTTTTTCTGCCCTGCCAAATTGGATAAGCACTGTAATTACTCGTTTAATTTCGGTGCTGGTCGGTGGTTTGTGGATATTTTGAATTGGCGAGCAAACGAATCTTTGCTGGAGTTTATAAGGCGGAACGCGTTCTTTAAAGCATTATGCATTTACATTTATATTGTTTTGGCTCTTAACTAGGGTAATTTTGTTGTTTGAAAAATAAAAAATAGTCTTTGCGACATAGTCTAAGCTATCATTAACTAGTTTTTATTTAAAGAAAATATTTTGTTGACAGTAAAATTACAAAAAATATGTTCGTATATTAATTTATTTAAATACAGAGAAATAAAATTGAAGTGTTCTGTTTGTAATGTCAAAATAACAGTGTTTTACTAAATAGGTACAAATGAAAGTATATATACGGTACTAAAATTAAAAAAAATAAAAAAATCTGTCGTGCCTGGCTGTCTATCTGTTCGTTTTTTCCGGTTAGTCTCCAAAACGGCTAGACTGATTTTGATGGGACTTTCATTGGCAGATAGCTGATGTTATAAGGAGTATCTTAGGCTACTTTAATTTAAGACAAAGGATTAGGGTTCCGCACAAAAAATTAAAACCCATGAAATTGCGAAAAAAATCCGCGTACCTACGGACGCACCCGAGCGAAGCAAGGGTAAGTTGCTAGTATCTCATAATATTCTTAATTTTTTCTGTCTTCAAGTAATATATATATATATATATATATATATATATATATATATATAAAAATACCTAATAATATTTGTTTACAGACCAACATTTAAGAGTATAACGACAAAAATCGAGTCTAAAAAATAAAGAAGAATTCTAAATACATAAAAATGTAAGAGTTAATAATAATAAAAAAACACAAATCTACCGAAGCTACTTTACGGACTGTCATGATTTTTTTACAAACATAAGTGTTTTTCCATAGCGTAGTCTAGTAGAATTTTTGCTATTCATTTTGATGTTACTCAACAATAGATGGCGCTGCAGGCCATCAACTTCATCGTTCCACCAACCACTACGAAAATTGGTACGTATGGGTTTTTGAATAGGTACAGAGAATATTTTTTTAATGTTAAACCACTAACAAAAGCTATTATGTACTTAAAAAATAAATTTTGATGGAAAGATTATTTATTTATTTTCTTAAAAGCAAAATTTTTTGAAAATGTCAATTTAATCGTTAGCTATGGTAAATAATTTAACTCGTTATTCCGCATTTTTTCACCTCAAAAGCATATTAAAATTAAAAAAAAAAACAATATGTTAACAACTTCTTTTGCTTAAACAAATTTGAAAATAAAAAGGGGCGCTTTGCTTATATTTTGGCATAACGTTGTGAGTTTTCAAATAATCTAAGATTTCCCTAAGGCCTGAGAGATTCATTGCTCAGCATGTGTGGTGAGCTATAACCTTTACATCAGAAAGTTTGAAGTTCCATGACATTTAATCATTTGTACTCAGGATTTTCCCTTGATAAATTTATAGTTAGATACTTTAGGTAGAGTCTACACGAGTCTTTCTCAAGGCTCGTGTTCAAGGCACTTACTTTAAAATCCAAGTTATTTTGTTAAAAATCAAAATTTACTGCTTTAGCGATTCCCCAAAATATTTCATTTATTTTGTTACGCTGTAATTTGTTTTAATGTACATAGACATTCTGAGATTTCTTATTGATTCCTTTATTATTTATGGTAGAGCCGAATATAGCATAATATGATTAATTATCTCAAAAAATTACACATACTCGCATAGCAATAAAGCGCAACAGTTAAATGCGTCGAACTTTTTCAATGGATAATCAAATTTTAAATTTAGCTGTCATTTTGATCTTGCACTCAATCATCCCAACCACATAACTTACCGCCAACTGACTTAGACACCCATAACACCCCAGGTTCACTTTTGACAGATGAGATGTCAGCAGAAAATTGCATTTCGCAAAATAAACACTTGATATGTTTCAATGTTAAGGTCCAATGGAAAATAAACTTTGTTATATACGCAGAAGCACTGCGAATCAAAATAATTCTTTAAATAAAATTGATAATTTGTATTGTTTGTAAGGATTTTTATGAATGCCTATAGTTTTATTTCAATTCGAAATGGAAAGAAGAATTTGATTGTTGCATTGATTGAGTATCCAGAAGATTAATATGGTAGGTATACATGTGTACAGTGAAATAATATTACTTATATAACATAATATGAATAGGCTGTGTATATAATTTAACAAACTTAACTAAAAAGAAGGTATCTTTATTTAAATTTTCTTTTTAAAAACTAAACTTTAATTCGTGCTTGTATTCGTATTTAATTTAAAGAGTAAAAAGTAAAAATCCAATAAAACTAAAGCTATAATGTTGTTTAAATCATGTACCCGATGTGATTGATCAAAAGATTGGCCGCAGTTTGCAGCTGTTGGAACGCTTACTTTATTTGCTCAGGAATCGGGATTGACGTAGCGTTCGCTCGCAAAATGCATTTATAAGTCCTTTATAAGTTAACAAGTTTCAAGTTGATGGCTTCATTAAATTGTTTACTTCGAGAAAACCTGACATGGCGATGTTTTTGTTTATTAGGCATATTAATTTTAATACAATTAATAATAGTGCTTTATAAAGTACTATGCAATTTTATTTTCGCTTATAAATACGGTTATGGTTGAAGAACTAAAAAACATGGTTTGTAAAAGACGTACTGTAAGATTGTAAATATTTAAGTTTTATTATAAATGCTCAAGTATCTAGCGTTATCATGTGCTGGATCTCGTTTCCATAGTCTTATCGATAGTCAGTGTGGAAACGTGTACCTAATCCTGAGTTAACGCTTCTCATGCATTTAATATAAATATTTGGTAATTAATATTGAATTAACAGGAGGCAAGGGTAGCCCAGTGTAACCTGCTCGCTTGGGAAACCGAGGGAAGCGGGTTCAAATCCCAGGTCTTGCATCTCTGATATTTTCATGTGCGAATCATTTCTAACATGATTACCATTTGCCTTACGGTGAAGGAAAAACATCGTGAGGAAATTTGCATGTCTGAGAGAACCTAACAAGTTTTTGAAAGCCGCACTTGGCCCGCATGGACTATGGTCTGATCCCCCTCGTATGGAAGGGAGGCCCGAGTCCAGCAGTGGGACGTTAAAAAGGGTTTAGTACTACTACTACTACTACAACAAAAATAATTTGTAAAAAATATATGATTATAAGCTTCTCTCTAACTCTGTTAGTTGTTATAGTGCGCAGAAGATACAAAATAAATACTATATATTAACTCATTCTATTACAAAATTTCGATTGTCTAATTGTCTTCTTCCATTTCATCAAAATATACGAATTTTAAAAAGCAATTAAAACTAAATAAACAATTTAAAAAAACGATTTTCCCAATATATAAATACCCACTTTTTGATGACACGTTTGGCTCAGTTTATAGTGACCCTCTACTTGCTGTGTAAGTGGTCGCGGGTTTGAGTCCCGTTGAGGGCAGCTTACCATGAAACTAGATGGTGCTGTGTGTGATAATGTCTCAACATATTTATTTATTTATATTTATACTCTATAATAATGTCCTCCTGACCGATTCCGGCCACGGCGGCCAATCTCATTGAGACTAGCCAACTGCGCAGGAGATATTATAGTGCAGAAGCGTACGCGCAGACACATGTGCACTCTCTATTCCTGTCACTCTCATACTCCGGTGGGACGACTACTCGACACGACCGGTGAGAGTTAAGGCGCAGGACCGACGGCTTTACGTGCTCTCCGAGGCACGGGGGTGAAACACCGCCAACTTCCCAACTCCGGGCTGTTACTGAGGCTTACTATACAGAAAGACTCAATAACTAAACTTGGCCCGACCCGGGACTCGAACCCAGGACCTCAGGATGTGCAGCCGTACATGCTAGCCACTACACCACCGAGGCAGTTATATATTTATACTCTATATAGTATATACATATGTACAACTTTCAATCAGTTAGCATTTCTTAGTGGCTCCATTTCAGGAAATCTAGCAGCCATTAGTACTTACTCATTACGAAGCAATATCACTCAGTTTGATGTTCCCATAACATAATTATGTATTACAAGAATTTAATTAGGCATTACATTTTATGGTACATTTAATGTTTATTAATTTATTTTAAATTAACTCCTGTGGAAGCATTTTATTGAAATTTATATGCGAAACTAATTTTGGATTGATTAAATTAAATGAATCGGATATTGAATTGGTTTAAAAGAAGTACTTAAAAACATTTTTATGATGGATTTTGTTTTATACGTAAAAAAAAATATTATAGGTTTTTATGAGTAGTGCGTGAGTTATACATTAATTCCTTAAATCAAAATTAGCTTAGCGTATTTTTATTTTGTATTTAGTATCTGAATTTTTTGAATATTTACAGTGTTAGTTACATAATATCTATCAAACACTTTAAGTTTATACAAACCACCGTGCCACATAATGAATATTTTTTTTATTGTTTGATAATCCTTTTTTAAACATAAATAATCGATACGTTTGGCTCAGTTCCTAGTGACCCTACTTGCAGTACCAAAGGTCGCGGGTTCGAGTCCCGCCGGGGGCATTCATTTGTGTGACGATCATGAATTTTTGTATTACAGTCATGGGTGTTTATAATTATAATATGCATGTATTTTAAGTTACATATGTGTAGTTTATGCACTATCTGGTGTCCATAACACAAGCCTCGTAGCTTACCGTGGAACTAGATGATTGTTCTAACATACAAAAAAAAAACAATAAAGTTCTGAGTTACATTGGTCAAAAGTAAATCATATTAATAACAAGAACGATTATTTCAAAATCTGCCGAACAAAAAAAGTATAAATACTCGTACCTACACATTATTGATCTTACGAAACGCTAATAGAAGAAATACGTTAGAAAATATACTCAACCGTATATTAGGTTACTAGATTTCGATATGAAGATAGAATGGAGGTAGACATGTATAGTGCGGCAAGTGACAAACTAGGAGAGCCACACAATTTGTCTCCTCGAGCGCTATAAATTGATTGCAGCGCAGCGGGCCGTCTTCTAACTGCCTTCATATTAATGTGTACACTACACGACATTATAATTTTGTTATATAGATATATTAGCACGTGGAAAATGAAGATGTTATTTAGTGTTTTTCAAAATTAAAGCATGTTAAAAAACTTTTCGACATAAATGTTAACATAACATTAATAACAACTAATAGAAAAAGAAAATTGATAGTACGTACATATGTCATCTATCTATTTTAGATAGGCGCATATGAAAGATAAATGAATAATTTCTTTCAAATCGATAATATCATCGATAATACTCGTATATATATATATCTAGAAAATCGTGTGGAAAGGAGTATCGAATGAAAAGGAGAAATTATGAGTTTTTTAATGTGACGCTTTAAGTATATCGAATTATTTTTATTTAATTATAACTAAATAGCTTCTACATATGTATGTTATGGTGAAAATAAGATATTTGAAAAATATATGTATGTACTTAAACATTCATAGAAATACAATAAAACTGGCGTGACATTTTAAAAGTCATACCAACCATTAACCTATTAAGGCTAAAGCGATTACGGAACAAAATTACATTGGAGCAACTCATGCAATTACATTTTCATTTAAAATTCCGGGCCCTACCGTTCGATTCAATTAAACTTGTTCAATGTTCATATCTAGACTGCTATTCGGGTGCGTTCAATAAAGGGATTGTCCGAAAGGGTACCAATTGGTTGGGTTTTATTCGTGTTTATGTGTATGATCTTATCTGTGGTCTATCTTTCGGGATACGGGTGCCCGCCCTTTTATTAAACTCGCATGTTGAACGTTTCACTAAAAAGCTCTGGAGTCGAGACATTTCTATATTTTTGTGCTTAAATCCATGTACATAGTTTGGCTTTAAATATGTAATTTTACTCTTGACTTATTAAGGATAAAACTTATTGAAAAATATTAAAAAAGTTAAGTTACATTATAATGCGATTTAGCATTTATGAAAAATAAGTAATCACATTTTTATATATACTCACTAAAATTAAATAAATATTAATTCGTATACCATAAAATAAATACAAATTCGTAAATGGTAAAAATATACTATAGGAAATAATAATAATTACATAAGTTTACTATTAGGCAACTCCATGTCTTTTCGCGTTCTATTTATATTAGAGGGGTGTGCTAACTGAAAACAGGACAGGAATCTAAATTTAATATAATATTATACCATCGTAACTATGCAAGTATCGTTATTCAATGAATTAATTGAATGGAATACTGTTATTAATATCCATTCAGCGAACTAGAAAAAATTTTTATGAGAAAATTTTTAATACTCTCTTACAATATTTTTATTATTATCCGTATTAATATTATAAATGTGATAGTTTGTGAGTATGTATGGATGTTTTTTACCCTTTCACGCTTGAACAGCTGAACGGATCTGGATGAAATTTGCGACAAAGATAGATTATAGTCTGGAATAATACATAGGTTACTTTTTATCCTGGAAAATTGTACGGTTCTCGTTGGATAGGTTTGTTTTTGTTTTCCTAGAGTCGAACCCGACCGTCGCGAGGATGAGCTGCCAGTATATCATATTTTAATAATTAGTGTATCTAATATTCTAAATTCATAAGTTTGTTTTTCTCGTTTAAATCATAGAATGGGCTTAGATGTAACTTGGCACTTATGTATATTGTATAGTTATAAGTTTGGTAAGTATACTATTTGAAATGTTTTTGAACACTTCAAGAGGACGAAGTCACTATTAATAGTTTTTTGTGAAGAAGAAAAATATCGGAAAATCAGTTATATTTAAGCAGAACTTTAAGCTTTGTTAATAATCATAAATCACATCACTTCACTATCCCGTTATATTAATTATTTATTAGAAATAACGAAAGCTTTCTTAGAGAATGGAAGCCGACTTTTTTTATCTTTGAATGGAAATTAGGTATTGGCATAGAATATTCAACAGAAGCCATTGACTGCAGAAATGATAATTAATTTTTTTTAATTACAGTCAGAGTTGATTGTAGATGTCTCTGTTTTCATTTAGAAATGAAAGAGTAATAAGCAGATTTAATCAATTAATTACTCACTTTTAAACGTTTACATGTCTCTATGTTAAAGATTTTACGAGTATAAATTAGTACCTGGGCAACCGAGCTTCGCTTGGAGTTTTTGGCCAAAAGTACAATTTTCTTTTTGATTTGGCTTAAAAACAAAAAAAAAAACTTGAATAAATACAAAAAAAAAAAACAAAAGTAAAAACTTTGTATCCGACCGGGATTCGAACCTGGAAACCTGTGATTGTTAATATTGGGCCTTTATGGCTGAGGGTGCGAAATTAGCGACATATTTTGCGTGGAGTGATGCGAAAGAAAGCCGCATGAAAACTCGAAAACACGCATTTTTCCAGGCATAAGAATTTCAGCGAATTCGTTAGAGCCGTTTCCGAGACCGCCGATATATGTATATAAATAAATGAATATATAAGAATTGTTCGTTTAAAAGTATTAGATTTGTAAGGTATATTTGTATGTATTTAAGTATATACTTATTTATAATTTAGCTTCATATATAAAAAAATATATTAAGAAACGGCGTTATAAATAGCTTAAATTTTTACGCTATTTGACATTTCTATTGTACTTTCTATTCTAAGGTTCCAAACAGCTGATTCATGGCAGTTGCGATAAGCGCACCTACGCCTTGATGCATTGCATTTTATAAGCATGATAAATTCTACTCTACTGACGTATGATTGATGGTTGATTTGTCTTACGTGTGATTGTTTGAAATTGTTTTACCATCGCAAAATGGTAAACAAACTTAGAGATTTATCTTAAAAATAATCTTGAAGCTAAAACACGATATTAAGAGTACCGTACAGTACTTGAAAGCTCATTACTAGAAGTATACTTATTTGTTAATTGATTTCGATAGTTTTATATAAGTTTCGATAGTTAAGTATATACATTAAAATTAATGTTTTATAACAACAGAAAGTACAAGAATATTAAAATTTAGTTAAGCAAAAATTATTTTATCATTAAAGGTAGAGTTTTTGAGTGCTTTCATAATCACCCTTTACGTACAACTTTTTTAATTAAATAGAAATCATCGAAATAGATTTATAATTTTACGATTATATTTTTAGCATACTCTAAAAAAATGTACACACAGATAGAGCAAGCTCTCCTTTTTTGAAGTCGGTAAAAAACAAATCCATATTAGCTAATAAGTTAAAGCGAATTAAAGTTTTTAAGACCAACGTGAGCTAACAATTTATTATTTCAAGTACCCAAAGAAATTAGTCTCACATTTTTTCAATGTTCAAAGAAGGCATTCAAACTTCTTTAATCGTTCCTTGAGTTGTGGACCCAACGCAGAATAATATATTGTTGTGAATTTTTAAGGAGATTCATGTAGTAAAATGCCTTAAGTACTGAATGAAATCCGGGGCCTGAGATTATTAAAATTCTTCCCGTAGCATAGCACTGCCTAAGGCATAATACACATTGTCAACGCATATAAAGAAACAGTGTTGCCTTTATAACGCCATTGTGTTACACCCTTCGCGGTTCCTTCGCCGTTTTCACAGCGTATTCTAGTATTTTATTATTGATGCAACAATTGCTTTATGCGCTTCTGTAATTTTAATAATTGAACATGTTCGTGACAGAACACAAAATAATATATGATTTACCGACAAACACTTTATGGGCCATACAAGTTGCACTTTTTAGATCAATTGTTCCCAACGCACAAAAACACATGACTGCTTTTAAGAATTTCTATTTCTATTCATCATAATATATTTTATAGCCCTATATTAAGCTCGACTTCAAAAATACAGGAGGTACTCAATTCAGTTGTGTCTGTGTTTATATGTATTTATTTTAACTACCTCGGTGGTCTAATGGCTAGCATGTACGGCCGCAGATCTCTAAGTCCTGGGTTCGATTCCTAGGTTTGAGTTCCGGGTCGGACCAAGTTTAACTATTGAGATTTTCTGTTTAGGAATTCTGAGCCCGCAGCTGGAAGTGGACGGTGTCATACTTCCACACTTTCGTGCCTTCGGAGAGTCCTTAAAACCGTCTGCTTTTCGTCCAAACTCATCGATTGTGTTGAACTATCATCTTATTGAGTGAAAAGAAATAGAGAGTGCACTTGTGTCTGCCCCTACACTTGTGCACTATAATATCCCTCACTTACTACATTTAAATTTAGAATTAAACAGCACTATTTATCAAATCAGACATAAAATTATAGTATATAAATATGTAGGTATATGTAAGTGTATATGTTTGTATGTATGTATGTGTATATAAATATATTTACTTTTGTATAATTATAATATTTAGTTGTTATATTTTAATATTAAGTTTGTAACATTTAATGCTGTACTGTACCTACACCGCTCTAAATTAACTTATTTTCTCACTATTGAAGGGTTTCTGGAAAAAATCTCTTAAAGAGATAAGTTATTCTTTGTCGACATTCTGTTACTTTATTTTGTTTAACATATATTTTATGGTACATAAATAAATAAATAAATAAATAAATAAATAAATATTTCCTGTGCAGCGAGATTGACCGCCGTGGTCGAAATTAGTCAGAAGGACATCATGTATTCGCTAAATGTGAAAAAAATTTCATGATTTCTTTTTTATGAATAATATTTTGTACTTCAATGTCCTATATAAATTTTAAGAACAAATTTCACTTCTAAAGGTAATACTAACATTTATTATATAATTATTTATAAGTATTTTGAAGTGGTTGTACCTTTTACCTTAAAAGGAAAATATTTTATTTCATACTTAGTTCTTAACATTCAAGTGAAGGATCATAAAACCGATTTTATTATACGTAAGTAGTTAGTATTTTCTTATATCACTAAGTAAAATAAATATTTCAATATGCAAAAGATTGAGTTGTAACTTTATATCCCTTTTTGTAATCGTGCGCGGAAAACGAAGTAACTTTACACTAAAGGCTTTAAGTGTATATTATTGAATTTAAAAGTACCATTTCGTCGCTTTGTGATTACATTATGGGTTGATATTACCGCCTGTTTATGGCTTATTGTTCTCTGATTTTGTTATTAGGGTTGCCAGTTCTTTGATTTAGCGTCGAAAATAATTCAGCCTAGTAGAATTATTATATTTTTTTTGTTAGGGCTAATATTTTATAAGTAATATATGTATATTCAATATTTTGTTCGGTACGACCTTGATACGGAAAATAATACATATTTTTTTCTATATTTCACTGTCTTGAGATAAAGGTACATTATTTACCTAATATTAAATATTTGACTTAATTTAATATTCAAGTTAAAATTGCTACAAAAATATCGCGCATCCAACCCTAAATACTTACCACTGCATTAAAACGTTTCATTGAGTAACGCTTTGATAAAACCAAGACAAAAGGTCAAGTTTATAAATATTTAAAAAAAATATAATACGTAGGCGAGATTATTTATTACAGCGTTTATATCGAGCCCATAAATAACAAATAACCGGATGGTATAGGAATTTCAACGGATGTTTTAATATATAGCGACTCTATTAACTTTTATATTGATAGTTTTTTAACATTACGAGGTTATTATTAACAGAGTTGAGTAAGATGACTGATTGGCGATTACATGTTTTTACTTAAAACAAAAAGAAGCATTGGATAAATATGATTTGTTGCGACGGCGATCATTTTTTCGCAAGATTATGTTCTTCTTAATTGATTAGTTTGCTTTATAGTATGTATAATGTTGTTATAAATATTTATATGTAGCAATATATACAAATACTTACATAAAACGATATTGTCCAAATGTCTTTATTCGTAATGCCTAGACGTTTTTATTCCCAGTGCTTAAATCTATACATATAATTAAATTGTAACTGAGCCGAATCTGTACATTAAACATTTTTTGAAAAATCTTATTGAAATAATCATTATTATCGATACAGAGGCGGAATCTATAGTTTGTAGAATTTTTGTCTGTCTGTTTGTCTGTCTATCTGGGAACGCATCACGGGAAAACCACTGGACAGATTTTGATGAGGTATGATGTTAGATGGTTATCCGGGTTAACAAATAGGATACTTTTTACTTCGGGAAAATATCTCATCTCTAAGAAAACTATACAACATATAAATATTGATCTATATTTAGAACTCAGCATAATGAATAATAATACATATTATAATGATCGCTCAAGATAAATCGTAACAGGAAATCGTTATGTTAATAGACATTACCAAGTAACATTTATGTTTTAATACAGCGATTCTATTTGTATATGTAATCGTTCCCTCTGGGACATCCTAAGTTTTATTAGAATGTTTAACTTGTACTATAATATTCTCATTCATAAAAAGTGATAATGGATATTACACCTGTCTAGAAAAAACCTTTTCAATTACTAGAACAAACATTAGTGTTAACATTCTCTGTGGGCTAAGTTTTTATATCAAAGAGACCGATTGAATGCGAAATAATTAAGAAAAAAAATGATTAACGTATATTAAAAACTAATAACAATTATTATTCAGATTGAACTTGCTATACTGGTTTTGAGAAGTTTCTATAAAAGTATTAAGGTGGAAATGATATACATGCTTTGTGTTTATTGAAGAAAAAGTGTATTTTTTTAATAATTAACTAGTGACTTAGTCTTGTCTCGCTCGGATACATGTTTAGGTTCATAACAGTCTATGTTACTCCAGGTCAAAGTATAGGAGTACTAATATTCACCCAAATGGGTCCAGCCTTTTTAACGTGAAGGACTAACAAACAAACACAATACAAATTTTCGTATTTATAATAGTAGTTCGATAAACAGTAAAATTATTTTTAAATAATTTTACAATAAAGAACATAAAAGCGCTTATACGCCCCGCCTCAGAAATATTAAGCTTGGAGTATGAAAAATACATACAAATTAAAATTTTTGTATAACCAACTAAAATTATTTGCACGAAATAATTATTAAAGCTACAATTTTAATGTCATCAGCAAGTTCTCTTATCGCTAATTGCAAAAAACTCGTTAAACAATTTTAAGAGGCTTACCAATAAGTCATATAATATGGTTATTTCTATTATTAACATTCTCTCTTGTTTGAAAAATCCTACGGATGAATGTGCTACCATAGATTGTGTATACCTACATCTATAGTACATCGCAAAAACAAATTTGAATTATGTCATCGAATTGTTGTAATCAATGATCAATAGTTAGACAAATTATAGAAACTACTAGTGACTTACCCTCGCTTCGCTCAACTGCGTCCCTAAGTACAATTTCGTTCACAATTTCATGGGTTTTAATTTTTTTTGCGCGGACCCTGATTCATTTTTTAAAATAAAAGTATCCTAAGTTACTTAGTAACATTAATCAGTGAAAGTCCCGTCAAAAACGGTCCAGCTGTTTCGGAGATTAGCCGGAACAAACAGACAGACAGACAGGCAAAATTTAAAAAAAATGATTTTTTCTTATTTTTACCGTATACTTATATGCATTAAATAAAAGGCTGTTATTGTGACATTACAAAAAGACTTTTCAATTTTATTTATCTGAACAGATAAGACATTAAATTCATAAAGAGGTCTTTAGAAGCGCGTTTATTGAAAGCGAATTTCCAACAGGATCTCAGTAGTGAATTTAATTAAAGAAGAGCATTATGTTTGAGGAACTAACCAGACGGTTGTCACTATTGTGTCCGATGCAGAACAGCGGTTTGCACTCAGCGAAGCATGCCTTGATCTCGTATATCTTAGGTGCATATAGCTTATGATTGCTTTAAAATGCATCAAATTGTATTGTAAATATCTACGTTCATTTTTGGGATTAACACAACTTACCTTAACATATATATGTATTTTGACTTTGTTTAAAATTTAAATTTTATAAATGTTGTTTACAAATAATTGTAAAATAAAGTAAAACGTATTTGCAAAGTGAATAAAACATGATCTATGTCTAAATGTTGTTCTTGTACAATGTGAATTATTTATTGGCAAAAAATTACAATACATTACATTTTATATAAAATAAAATCTAATGACAAATTCTTAATTTAACATACGTTATACTGTATTAATAATTCAGCAGATTGATGATAGTTGTTTGAAAAATTAATCATTTCAATAAAGGAGAGAACGAAGGAGAAACATTGGTTAACTTAAAAAAACTTGCGGAGAACAAAAGCTTTTTGCATAATTATGATATTCTTTCTCAATTGAACTATTAAACTTTTTATAACTTTTTGCAATGCACAAGTTACTATGGCGCCAAGTAGGTTATCGCTTAACAGGTTTTTAGCTTTTCCGTTATCCGTTACATTTTTATTCCATTCCCAGCGGAAACACGGCGAACTTTTTTCAGCCGAACCGCAATAGTATTCATAATTAGACCACACGCGATTGTGCAAACAGGCACAAGAATTTAAATGTTAGCTATTCAAGGAAGAAATTCATGTCGTTCCCGTTGTAATACTTTCTAAGTTTCGTTTTGCTAAAAATGTCTTTGAAGGGTATGCGCGGTTATTCTTGGAAAAGTTTGGATTTCTGTAGGGCACGCGAAGCAAACTATACCAATTTACGATGTGTTACATCAAACTCACGTTCCCGAATTTATCTACTTGGGTGGGCCATAACCATTAGCTTTTTTCTTAACTTTTAATGGTAGCCTTAAATACGCGTAAGAGCGACATTCGTTTTTCCCGTAATATCGATTGATCGAACTTCAGATAAATAAATTTCTACACATTCGTCACAACCTCTTTACGTCAAATTCTTCCAAGTCGCTTTAAGACGAGATATCAATAATAATTAAATCAAATGTTTTATTATAGGGGTTCTGTATCCTTGTGTAATTCTATAAACTGACAACATCATTACTGATACACGATTACTCGTAGTAGTAAATGCATCTAATTGTCAATTACATAATTTAATTTATTACTAATATTCCTCGATACGTATAATATTAAAGATACAACCTTCGTAATTTTTAAAAATTCTGGTTAAAAAAATTAAGTGTGCATGGTGTCGATGGCTGGCAAAATTTGATACTAAAGAGAATTTTTTTTTTCAGAGTCACGGGTTCTTAATAAGTTAAATTTAAATGATATAAAGTTTGAAAAAATAAATTTCGTAGCATAGCGTAGCGTAGTTAGCATAACATGTTGTTTTTAGGGTTTCATGTCTTAGCCGGTAAAAGATGACCTTTTCAACCAATGGTGTTGCTTAGTACAGAATGTTTTGGGGATCTTACTTGTTTTTATTTAAAAAAAATATCTTTAAATTGTACAAGTAAGTTCAACATGCACCATAACTATTTAAATTATTTTTAACTTTGCCCTTTAACAAATAATAGATTATTGTTACCAATTACAAATTGAATATAATGCAATTGGCATAAGTTTATAACTTTACATACATAAAAGTTAATATTACACAGTTTAAAATGAGTCAGTCAAGGTGATATTCTATAACTCCACGACATTTCCAATTATTATGCCACTTAGTAATTTCGATATTAATTATACTTTTTTGTGGACGATATTCTTTTATATATTCCGTACAAAAGCAAGTACCATCCTACAATAAAAATATTGTAAATAATTGATGCTCACAATAGTGCATTGTAGTTTAAAATATTATCTTCACGATTACTCAAGTTGAGTGATCATGAGATTCTCCATGACAATAAGGAGGAACGTCTGTTTCAGTGTTGGTTTAAGCGTCTTCCTGACAGATGTTACGTCGTACTCGGCTTGTACGTGACTAAGATGAAGATGTACTGCTAAATAGAGACAAGCCGAAATGCTGAAAAAGTACTTTGCTCAGGAAAACATTTAAAATTACATTCTTTATAAATATAAGTTTCTTTTTTAATCTAAAAAAAAGTACATTTTATAAACCTTCTTCATAAGTAAGTTTTAAATACATCAAATTTAATTAAGAACTATTATTATATGTTAACATAAACAATAAATATTAATTGTTTATCTAGTATGAGAGACTGTCTGTGACATCTCTGTCTGTATACACAAATAATGTATTTTCTTTATCTTTCTATCCCAATAATCTCCGTAACTGTTGCATTTAATAATAATATATGTCTGTTTAAATTATTATATAAGCTTTTCAGTGAGCGTGTGCGACTATTGTTATTAACAAAATCATATAAGAACGTGGGCGAAGGCTAGTAACAAAGCTATGCAATATAAAGTGTTTGAAAAGAAATTATATGAACACAGCGCACCATTTTACTAAGACCGTTTACCATTTAAATTCTTTGGACAAAAACTGCAATAAAATAGGTCTAATCGACGTAAGAACATGCAACTTTACTTACCTGCGCAGGAGTGCTGTCTCGCAAACCACGCGCGGTATTCTGAGCCCTCGCCAAATATTTCCATTCCAAAGTATTTATTATCCTTTAAAACTAACTTCCCGGAATATTTAGGATTTACACAATAAATAAGCTAAGAAATTGCTTATTTATGACTCAATAACGACCGTTCTCAGATAACCTTAAGATTTGTGTCGCCATGTCCCTAGAGCTGCCATAGCATTTAAATAAAATCCTTTACTTACTGTTAAGTATTGATATTATTTATTTATAGTAAAATATAATAGGGCATAATATATTAATTTACTTATTAGAAAGAAGCATTCGAATATTTTTACCAACTTAACATCATGTTTTAAGTAAGTGATTAGTGATAGGCATATTTGTTACGAGTTACAGTACAGTACAGCTTGGATCGCAATTAAAATAGTTAAGAATTGCTTAATGTATTAAATCACATTTTACTCATGGCTACAATTGGCACATTTTCGTTTAAACATTGTTATTTTTTATATAAAATAGCAATAATAGGAATATCGCAGGAAGCTTCTATTATAATCTTTAGTTTTCTCTATGAAGCACATATTTTTAGGCACAAGCCTAACATGAATTGTTCTTTAGTCACAATTCTATATAAAACCTAATATTTATATTTTATATATAAACATAAGGTTATAATATTTGTATTTATTTATATAAAAATTATTTATATTCTAATAAGAGTGACATAGACAAAAAAAACAATTTCTGTAGACATAATGTAATACATAATGGTGCGTGCCCCATTCATAAATTATTAATATTATAAATGTGTCAATTGGTATGTCTGTTACCTCGGACAACGTAACTAACTTTGATCCGTCATCGAATAGGGGGTTATGTGGAGACTTACCCACTAAAACCTTTGTCTTAATGGAATGCAACAAGATCGCTTATGCACCCAATCATTAAAGGCTAGCCTAACGAGATAGACCTCCTTTAAGCGATAAAGACGGCTGCCCCCCAAACATGTAACCCCTCAGCTTGCCTAACCTTGGGATTAGGAGTAATTTTTAAATAGTAAAAATAAACCAAGGTGGGGGCCGTCTTCCTAATGTATTTCTTGGCTTCACGCACGGCTAGATTCCTGGACACGACAAGGTAAACATATATACATCGGGGGTTACACTAAAACTAAATTAATTAAAAAAGTTCTTATAACGTAATAACTTTTATATATTTTTTTAATAAACGAACCATCCTATACATTTATTTCTTTAAATCAAAAGGTACATTTCAAATTGAATCGCCATGTACATACATTAAGCTATGTACAGACTGACTGTACCTAGAGCACGTATCGATGTGAACTACGTTCACTTTTATTCAGGCACTGCGAATAAAATCGGATTCTAGGAGCATTTGGCAAAGTGCTGCGAATCCGACTCCCCGCGGTTTTCACCATTTTGTTCGTCTCTAAACACCATTTTGCACTCCAGTACGGACAAAACTTTGAGTAAAAAAATATTAATCTATCCACGCTGTAGGCAGTTTTCATTACTGGGCGCACGTTTTGAAAGTGTTGTACGTACTTAGTTGTATAGCGTATGAAAGCGAAATCGTTTTTGGATCGATGTACTATTGTAGCTTTTAGTTTTGCTATACATTTTTTCATTTTTATTTATACTTTCTTAGAGTTTCTTAAAATTAATTGTATTATTAAAACGGACACAATAAAAAAAAGTTATTGATTTTATTATTTTTTAATCTTTATATGTATCTGCATGAATGTAGTCAATATATTAAAAGTATCCTGTTCAGACGCATGTTTAAGATGGTTAAATTAGTTTCTCTAAAAAACCTGGTATAAAAGATCTGATACAGAAAACGCACATAAAATACGTTATAAGAATATGAATCTGGATGAAGAATAAAACAATTTGATACAATTGAGCTGATCTGATGATGATGGAGTCAAAAATAGAATTGTGAAACTTTTCAGTGACAACTAGTAAAACTTTGGAGCGTGAACTTATTTGATTTGATTGACCAATATGATACTGTATACATTTTGCATACAAAAGACAGCTTAGGCTGATGAACAATATATAGTAAGCAGTTTCTATAAGATACAACTTTGTTGCTAAAAGGTACTTAGGGACATTAGTTATACATTTTTATACTCTAACCTACTACTATATAGACAGGGGGTGAGAAGTCTCCATTCTGTACTATTAAATCAAATTAAAGGTGGTTGTTCTCACCATCCCACTTTCAATCGCTACTTACGAGGTCGATACGTAGATATAATTACTAAATACTAATTAGGAAGACGCTTTTAGTTCAAATGACAATCTTCATTGTACATATCAGTTAATGGTTTTTTGATCAAATAGAAAAGTCACCGTCAAGGGTTTACGGTGAATTGATATAAATTGCTGTGACTATCCATCTTCTTTAGTCTATCGATTGTTTTCGTAATGGACGAATGACATATATATTTTTAGAAAGAAACAAATAAATTTTTAAATGATTTAAATAAAATTCGATTCGGGTTCGAGTTCCGTTGGGGGCATTCATTTGTGTGATGAGCACGAATGTATGTACTCTAGTTATGGGTGTTTATATTTATAATATGTATGTATTTAAAGTTATATATGTGTAGTGTATCAACTATCTGGTATCCATAACACAGGCCTCGTAGCTTATCATGGAACTAGATGGTGCTGTGTGTTAATGTCCCAACACATATTTATTTATAAAAACACAGTAAAAGTATATTAATAAATTATATTAATTTAATGAAGGGTAAAGAATAGGGAGAGAAGGAGGAAATTCTTTTTTATTTAATCAGTTCTTGATTTGAAGTTTTGAAGTAAATTAAAAAAGCAGGTGGTACCTAATCGGTATGGGCCTATGTTATTTTGTAGGTTACTCGATATCTTTGCCAATTGTGATACGATTTTTATAGCTCTATTCTCGATGCTTTAAGTTTTATTAGCTTAAAACTTAAAGTAATAAAAGCACATTGCTATGGCTAGAACAATTACTTCTGAAATTCATATACCTCTTTAGTTAGAAATTCAGGTAAACTTAAGTTTTAGAGAATCAATTATATCCAAATAATTCAAATATTAATCTGTACATAATTTCTTGCATTAAGCTAGAATAAGTTATATATAGCGGAACGGAACTTAATAGTAATCAATAATTATAAAATAATTAATGAACTACTCAGTAATATTAAATGCTCCCGATATGTAATGTAATGTGAAAAGATAAAGCGGAAAAGGTTTTACGTATCGCAGCAAGACTGGATTGGAAATAATTAGTATAATATACTATTATCGGTACTAAGATTCTCATAAAATATTATATGTTTATCTTTCAGTCGCTTATCTTAACTAGACCTATGAAAAGTATAATTAAATAACTAATTAATTATTATCTAGATATACTAATATAGTTAAATACGTATATATAATTAAAATCAGTCTTTAAGTCAAGAAAAGTGGAACAGAATATAAGACTGCGAAACTATTCGATATTAATTATTATCGATTCTGGATTTTTTCATAATTCTTATTTATATTTACATTAAATGCTAAAATTTGTTTATGTGTTTGTATTTCTAAAACAGATGGACGGATTTGGATGAAAAGTATACAGACTACGTCCATGTGACAGGTACTGTTAGTAATAAAAGTTGTCTATAAATTGCGTTGGCTGTTGTTTTTACATAATTTTATAAATACAAAAAACACTCAGGCATCCAACCTAGAATAATGAACTAGTTGTTAGAATATGCGAAAATACAGTCATTATAAAAGTAGATTAACCTGGGCCTTTCTAAAAATCCATAAAATAAAAATCAGTTATACTATGACAAAAAAATGAATTAGAACATTATATAACTGTTATAAAATAGTAGTGATGAAGTAAATCATAGAACAAATCAGTTATTAAGTAGCATAGAGGCAAACGAAGCGGTGGGTAATCTTCGGTCTGATCAAATAACTTATGCGCCCCGCCTGCGGAGTTGTATACAAAATGTCTTGTATGAGAATCATGTAATTAATTTTGAAGGGTACATCTTGCTTAGAGTTTATTATGACATATTATTAATAGTTTAAAGTGTTTTTTTTTATACTTGTTTGTAAAAGGTAGTTAAGAATGTTATTTAAATTTAAATAAGTTGTAGTTCTATAAAAATTCAATACAACTTATATAATTTAAAGGTATATTATAATCTTTAACAAATAGCCTCGGACTATGTCACGAATATTTTAAAACTCTGCGAACTCATTTCCAAACTTTTATTAACTGTCAAGAGTGCATATAGCGAAGCTGGTTCTATTTTATCCGTCGTCCACTATAAAGGTAAAAAGTCTATCCCACGTAGGGTCTCTATGATTAAATTTTAAATTGCCCAGCCCACACAGGCAGCCCTCAGTCCGTCGTGACATGCTCCCAAGTTGTAAATAATCAACTAGCTGTTATAAAAATATGCACATCCGAAGCACTTTACTGCACGATAATATATATTATATTATCTGCTCCATACATATAATGAATCTCGAATTAAGGCGGTGGTGTTTTTTGTTATAGTAATATTCAAGATCTATTAACATTTGTTTAAAATAATAATAATCAAGATTATTTCTTAAGATTTTAAACTATAACCAGTTCTTTAATGTAGCTCAAAGCTTACATTATTGTCTTGTTTGAAATAAATAAAAATTTTCAACAACTTTATACAGCCGTATTTATAATTTTATTTAGTAGATGTATCTGTATAATTATTGTAAATGTGAAACTTTGTGAGTATGTTTGTTACTCTTTCACGCCAAAACGATTGGACTGGATGAAATTTAGTGCAGGGATAGATTATGGTCTGGAATAACACATAGGCTACTTTTTATTCCGGAAAAATATACGGTTCCCGAGGGATAGATTTGTTTTTCTAGAAGCGAACCCGAGCGAAGTTAGGGTGAGCCGCTTGTGAACTATAAAATAATAGCATTAGTAAACTAGGCAAGGATTTATATGCAGACTTAATGAAATTTCGCTAGAAGCGAGAAGCGTATTCTAGGCGTTTAATCTCTGCCTTTATGTTACTTTGTTGATCATGTACTCTAATTATCTGACAAGATAATATCTACTGTTCTACCATTTAGCGACAGAAACAAATCGACGCAATAGAAATCCAATTATAACATGGTTACACACAACAATTATGTAAATTATTGCAGGCGAAACTAATTTCACACCGACCAATGTTTTAAGTCACATTCAATTATAGTTGCACTTAATCAATTGCACTGATAATTAAAAATTAAATTAACAAAGAGATTGGGAATTTTTCTATTATTGCAATAGCTAGTCCATTTTAAATTTGCATTTATTTATTGTTGTAATCAGCCTTTTTTAACGTCCCACTGCTGGGCACAGGTCTCCCTTCAATACAAGGGATCCCCCTCGTATTAAATAAATAATAAATAAATATGTTGGGTCATTAACACACAGCACTATCTAGTTCCATGGTTCCATTCCATCTACAAGGCTTGTGTTATGGATACCAGATAGTTGATACACTACATATATATAGCTTTAAATACATACATATTATAAATATTATTGAAGGGATGCCATATTCCACCATGCTGGGCAAGTGCAGATTGGCGGATTTCACATGTCTTTCAAAAACTTGCTAGATTCTCTCAGACATGCAGATTTCCTCATAATATAATCCTTCACCGTAAGACAAATGGTAATCATGTTGGAAATGATTTGCACATAAAAATATTACAAGTGCGAGATTCGGGATTTGAACCCTCTTCATTCGGTTACCCAAGCAAGCGCGTGACAATTGGGCTACCATGGCCTCATTTTAAATTTACTACAGCGAAATTCATTTACATGGTAACACTTTTAAAATAAAATATTTTGTTTAAATATAATTTAAATTCATGGTATTTATTATAACGTAGGAGTTAAGTATTAAATGTATAATAGAAAGATTGTTGTGTAGATTTTTGCTATACGATAACACCAAATTACTAACTTATGCTAATTAATTACAGTATTTAAGCTTCTAAGATGTTATCAATGAAATAATGTTTATGGCTATGACGACAGCTAAGATTGAAGACTTCAATTCTATATATGTATTATACAGTTCACTGACTGACAGACAAATAACGTACATATATGTAAGTATAGCTATTAAAATTACGATATTTATATAAAAAGTGGTTGGTGCGTCTGTTGATAATCTTGTAACTTCTTAATGATTTCGCCAATTTAGTTAAATACCCTCATATATTTTATTTGTTTTTTGACGATGATGACTTTAGCTTTGCTGGAATCTGATAAGTGGTACTGTATTTATTTTAATTGTAAAGAAATTTTGAATTTATGGGACAAAATGACTCATAATCACATTGTACCTGGTAGTTACAAGAAAATCTAGACATATGATAAAATTCTAACTCTTATTGAAATAGTCATTATTATAGATACAGACGTTGAATCTATAGTTTTTAGAATATATGTTTGTCTGTCTGTTTGGGAACGCATCACGAGAAAACCACTGGACAGATTTTGATGGAATTTGGTATGATGATAGCTGATTATCATATAGGATACGAAATAGGGATTTTTACTGCGAGAAAATTTCTCATCTCTGAGAAATGTTTATGCTAAACATTAAAACGTTAGTAAAGTATTATATCTAAATTTGACAAATGATAATGTGATCGAGATGTCAATTTTATTTCTTTTTAGACTGGATAGAATAACGCCTACTACGAGTAAACTAACAAAAAATAGATTGAATCAACTAATTAAAATTCTTTAAATTAATTAGCTTCATTAATAAATATAATAAAGCAATTATAATAAATACAATAAATAAAAAGCAAAATAAATAAATAAATAAATAATTGGAACCAAAACATTGATTTCAGTTATACAAACTCATATAAGTATCTTATTTCATCATATACGCTTATAATCAAGTAAAAATAGTGTTTTATTATTTACTAAAAATAAAAATATCTGTTGTGGTATACTTACAAAATATTTTTATGTTTATTTCACGCAAATGATCCACATATTATTCTAAATCGTGATGGGAGTATGTATCTTAGCTTTCTTGATGCTATCTATGCTAATGATTTTATAGTATCTTGGTGACTTTGTCGTGCAACACGAAAATATAATAGAAAATATTAAGGATTATTATAAAAAATGTATTGTAGACTTACGAATAATGTTTGCTTAAAAACGAACGTTTCTTTAGTATTTATTACTTTAAAAGTAGTAACAATCAAAATGAAGAGTTTAAGTCAAGGCAATATAAGTTACTTTATTTCATTAGTTTTCGATATTATATATACTTTGTATATAATTTAGTGAATAATGTGTTAGCCACGTGCCGAATAAGGCCTCTCAATCATTTAATCGCCGCTACCGGTTTCTAGACTGTCTTGCGTACGGCCTTGAATTCTCGCAAAATGAGCAAACATCTTAAAATCTAGTAATGATCTATAATAAGGTAACCTCTGCTTATATTTTGTTAAGCGCTATCGCTTTAGTTTCTAACTAGATCTAGCGCTTTCTACCTGCCTGAAAGAAATGCCTGAAAGAAACTATTATAAATACATATATTTCTACTTATATAAAGCATTTTATGTAACTATTCGGTTCACAAAAAGTGGTTTAAAAACAAAAAAACACAGACAAACCGACAACCTAAAAAACTGAGAAACAATAATATTAAGTTAACGTGCCAAATTATTCTGTTCTGTTAATAAATGAATCTGTTTATTATTATAATACTCGTACTACAGTATGAAAATGGCGTTATCACTAATTGCCACCGCCTTTGTGTGAAACATAAAATTCTCTCCAATATATGAAAATATATAAGTATGTATTATATGTAATTACAGTCGTACCTACATTGGCATTCATGTGAATTTTAATGCGATAAAACGTATTCATTGGCTATTAACGCTGACGTATCCAACAATAAATTCGAGTGCAATTGATGCATGAATGCGCCTGTCAAGATTGTTGTATACGATACTCACGGGGCGGGCGTATTTGTACTCGAATTGCTCATTGTTGCAATGACACTATGGTACTTGCAACGAAAGCCCAAATGAATGGTAAACAAACGTAACTGTAAAATATTATTTTTCAGTATATCTTTTTGAGTTTTGTTCCCTTATAATAGATACTTTTGTTTACATCATCTTTAGTCTTTGATATTTCACATGTCGTTTTTCATTTCGTTTTTACTAGAATTAATCTGTATTTTGGATGTGTATATAATATTTTTATTTATTATCTACTACAGACGTAAAATTAATGTGGAAGAACGGGGAGCTGGTTGGATAGGTTGTATCTTCAAATTGACTCAACCGATTAAAATAAAACCTAGATAACGGTTTATTACCTACATAATACAGAAGACATATTTACATACATTTCATCTCAAAACATATGACGTTTTAAGACTTAAATACATTTTTTAATTAAACATATAAATATTAATTAATAAAATTATTAAACATTTGATTCTGATATTGTATTATATTTCTTTTTGTATTCATATTCAGATCTTTTCAAAGTTTTCCAAAGTGTCTATTCCTCCGATAAATGAATAAAAAATACATAAAAAATTGCAACTCTTTATTACTTATTATTAATAAAAGCATTCCCAGCCTTAATCTAGTTCAGCAGTTACACATTATTATGTGCAAGAGTATTTATGTATATGCAAAAAAGGAAAATTTTACAAGTCTGAAACATAATTAGACTTACCTACCTACTAAGAATTAAACATTCTTAGTAGGTACTTTCTTAGATATACGCGAACATTTGACATATTTAATGTAACTACCTTTTCGGACTTTTTCGCGGATTCATTTTGATTTATGGCTCCTGATATTTCGAATGCTTTACAGCAATCATGGTCACGGGAGATACATACACGGGTTATGAAACATGTTTGATCGCAATACTGTACGCATAACCCCGTAGCTACCTAAAACTAATTGTCACATTACATATGGATTAGGGTTTATATTTAACTGTATTGATTGGTTTAACTTATGTATTATATAGTTAACATGTGAGTGCAAGTGGGCCCCACATGCAACAGTCGCCAGTGGTAAGCGATTTGTCAGTTGTCGTCGGTCACAGCACGCGCCGCTGACTAATTGAGGTTATAAATCGACGCGCTAAATGTAATGAACGCTCCGATGCAAGTGATAAAAGAGCTGCATATGTATTCAATGTTAATTTTTAGGGAGCCGATTTTAATTTTACATTGTTCAGATTCTTATTTCTTGTTATAATCGATATTTTTCTAGTTTTTTGAGTTGAGATGATATTTGAATTGATATTTTCACTATTAATCGAGAACTATTATGAGTGCGAAAATTTGTATATGTATGTGTATGTGTGTTGTTTTGTTTGTTTGTTACATCTTCATGCTCAAATGGTTGATTGGGATTGTCTGAAATTTAGTACTCAAATGGACTATAATCTGGAGTAAATCATGGGTGCTGTTAGACACCTAAAGACGCACCTAAGCAAAGCAAGGGCAAGTTGCTGAACAGTATACAGTCAAAGATAACTACAGTATAAGGAATTTATAATGTAACAGTCTAACAGATATACTGTTAGAAAGTATAACAGTGATCAGAGCCGACAGTGATTAATATGCTAACGCACAAAGGCATGCGAAATTTCTATTTGTCGTTCATTAATAAGGCTATATTGCAGCGTGTATCGTTGAGTAACGCTATATTGAACCACAGATTAAAGTGCAGACCATTCAAATATTTAGTGAGTAAGTAATAATGTAAGTTATAGAGTGGCTATAATAATTAATCTTTAAGAAAATGTATTAAAATATGGTGGATTAAATATAGTAGTTGGATATATGTGTATATGATGATAGCTGTTTATCCGGGTCAACATATAGGATACTTTCTATTGCGGGAAAATATCTCATCTCTGAGAAATCTATACTAAACATTAAAACGTAACTAAGGATGAACCCAAGCGCAGCGAGGGTGAGTCGCTAGTTATAAGTAATCTTTTTCTAGCATCTCATACTCAAAATGTAAACGTAACCAATAAAATAGCACAGTCATTTAAAGAACAGAAATAGTGATTATTTCAAGAACAACTTGACCGTAAACCAAGCAGTAATGCACAAAAAATACGTCATATAATTGCAAAGTAATGGTGACATAGAAGGTTTCAATAAACGTACAAAACATCTTATCTTTCAATAAGTCACAATTTTTTTACAAAATAATTTTATTTCTAATTAGTGACATGAAATGATATGAAATACCCACAAAAAATAAATCTAACTGTGCTTCAATTCAAATTCAATATTTGCAAATGTTTTTATTTAAAATATGCATTTCACTGTAGATTCAAAAAGATTTTGATTGATCCGTGATTGACGATATTTTAATTATACTGTTAACTGCAATAACCCTAATTTGTTATTCATTATACCTATAGTTTTGTTCGTTGCATCATTTTTCCAATATAATGAAGGTTTGAACCAGCATTTCCCCTTATATGGTCATGTCTCATGAGTAATATTTTTTATATGTTTGTAAATCTATACTAATATTATAAAGCTGAAGAATTTGTTTGTTTGTTTATTTGTTTGTTTGGTTAAACGCGCTAATCTCAGGAACTACTAATCCGATTTGAAAAATTATTTTTGTATTAGATAGCCCGTTAACTGAGGAAGGCTACAGGCTATATATCATCCCGAAAAAAAATGTGCGGTTCCCGTGGGATAGATTTGTTTTTGTTTAGGGACGAACCAGAAGCGAAGCGAGGGTGAGTCGCTAGTCATCTATAAATATCTAGTTTTAGGCATTTGATAAAGATAAATTGTTAATATCCACTTCTATCAAAAAACGCGAATATTTTGTATCTTTAAAAAATACCATACTGTTAAATTAAGCTGCATGAAAGCTTACACGTTCTTGTTTCATAATCTTTGATACTAGTATGCTAGGAATAATCCAATTAAGCGGCGATTTCCTAAGGCCTGTGAGATCGTCTCGCTAGAACCAATAACAGTGCCAATATCCCTTGCAACACCTTGTTTATATGCATGTTATTATGTACTTACACACAATTATAGGATAAAATATGTATTATATAATAACAATCCAGCTTATTTTTACAGTTATTCGTTCTTCTTAATGTTCCTAGACTACTATAAGTTGAACTAAATAAAGTAATAAACTTGAAAGTTATTTTAGAAAAGAAAAAGGGATACCATATCGATAGATAGTGAGAGTGAAGCTAAATGTAGACTTTTAAGTACTATTATAATGTAATACTGGCTGAGAAAACATAGAAATAAATTATTTAAATGTTTAAATATTATCTTCAATATGAAACGTTTTTGCAACATTTTTACTTTCTTGTCTGAACTATATTATTGTAAAATGTACTGGTAATTCGTCATTTTTACCAATTATAATAAATATACCTACTTAAACATTTTAAATACTACAGTATCTAATGATATGTACATTAATACAATAATCGTCAAAGCCTTCATAATCAGCAAATATATTGCACACGAAACCGCATCCATATTGAATTTCATCAAAAAGTTTAAAAAAAGTTAAAAATTCTTTACTTAACCTTACGGCATTTCTATAGCAAACACCTATATTTTGAGTGTTGGTTTATTACAGTTGGTACTAAAATATGCATTAGCCGCAGTAAGTACGTACGAAATAGCAATACATAATACACAAAGCTGTTTCAGAATAAGGGTTACGAGATGCATACATTTTGAAGACAAGAAAAGTGACTTCTTGACATATACCAGAATGGTGACAGGGAAAAAAAATATTTGTTTAATGCGCTATCAATATTTAAAAAAGTTATTTATTTAATTATTTAGTTTTTATTATCGACTAATAAGCTGAACTAAGGAGTAGCTTTACAAATTCCATGTTATATAGGTATTATAATTGTTGGCATCATCAATAATAATAATAATAAAAAAAAAAAAACAATAAAATAAACACCCTTAAGAGCTTTATTTCTGTTGAAGTCTTGTTATTTTTAAATTAAATGATTCAATCAAGAACAGAACTCAGATTTTATTCATAATTTTATTATATAGGTAAAAGTTTGTAAAATACATATATTAGCCGAAGAATATTACGAAAAAGTTAAACTTTTAAAATATTTTCTTTAATATATTCAAAATTAAGATTAATTTAGATATATCTTTCCTGATTTTTTGCCAATTGTATTGAGACCAGCCATCTGTGCAGGAGATATTATAGTGCCACAAGTATACGCGTAAACACAAATGCACTCTCTATTCCCATTTCTCTCAATCATACTCCGGTGGGACGACTACTCGATACGACCAGTGAGAGTTAAGGCGCAGAACCGACGGTTTTACGTGCTCTTCGAGGCACGGGCTTGAAACACTAGGAACACTAACACAACACTAACTAACAAAACACTAGGAAGTTAGCGAACTTCCTAACTCCTGGCTGTTACTGAGAATTTATCGACGGAAATATTCAACAACTAAGCTTGGCTCGATCTGGACTCGAACTCAGGACCTCCGGATCTGCGGCCGTTCATGCTAGCTACTACACCACCGAGGCAGTTAAAGAAGAGATACTTAAGTATTCAAAATTTGATAAATATGGACGATATACTTTCATGGTTCAAGTAATAAAGTAAACTTTATGTAGTTTAGCATTGTGGAGTAAAGAAGCGTAACTTTTATCTTTAAACTTGTCCAAAGATTTA
The DNA here is from genome assembly GCA_905404265.1 of Fabriciana adippe. Classification (NCBI taxonomy): domain Eukaryota; kingdom Metazoa; phylum Arthropoda; class Insecta; order Lepidoptera; family Nymphalidae; genus Fabriciana; species Fabriciana adippe. Next base: position 6,021,881 of record FR989993.1, read on the forward strand.
AAATACTTCAATTGTTTAGAGTGCAATTAAAAGCTTAAAACATAAGTTTTAAATAGAAAAAGCTGTCATCAATTTCATTATACATTCGTGTAACTCTAAATAATCTCCGTGCGAATGAGTTTCAATAAAAGACTTGCTGAAGAAGAATGAATAACAATTATTTTATAAAGCTTACTTGCTTTAAGTTTATTAAGTCAAGGGAGAAAGAGTTAATCATTGTTTCCGTTTTAAGAGCATCTACACATGTAACGACGATTTAATAAATAAAAAATTAGCTACTTTCAGTCACTTTTATTAACTTACTTTACTTCTTTAAACAAATAAATAATATGCATTATATATTAAAAAGTGTACCTATTTATAATTTTTTTAGACTTTCTTCGTTTTATAATTAGCATAAATGTGTTTTTTTTACTTAGTTAAAAACCACTTAGCCTGACTCCCGCTTAGTATGGGTTCACGTGGTGTAGGGTACAAAGGCTGTTATATCTACTGAATTAATAAGGAGAAATCCAAGAAGGTAAATACATAAATAAAAACTGTTCAAGCAAATTTCAATAAAAATCGAATGTTTTTATGTTTTGCGCACAAAAACAGACGAATAGATAAAATTTGGAAAAAAGGTGTTTTTTTTTTAATTTTTATTATACCTATTATTTAACTGCAAAAGAAATAAAAGAAAGAAATACGTAATATACTCATATGTAATACGTAAAAGCATGAATAGAATGCTAAGTGTATAAGCACACTAGTAACTTAGCAATTCCACTAGTCTCACGATTATAATGTAAATGACTCTTTACACGGAGTCACTCATCAAGTAAAATATTTACTTAATACAAAATTACGAGTACCTCAGACGTCATTCGTAGATAAGGGTCGAGATTAAACTTAATTAAGTTACACTATAATTATATAGAGAGTGGCTTTATGAGGTGCGATTAGACCACGGTGTATGTTAATCGTTGTATTACTTGCTTTACTGTCTTTTATGATTCATATTATGTTGCTAGGGTTTTGTATAAGATACAAATGCATTAAGTCGACATTTTATTACTAGGACTATGCTGCCCGTCTATTCGGTCTATCTATTAAATTGAAATAAATTGCACGGGGTCATATAGGCTAGACAGTGGTAGCCTAGTGGTAACGGGCTTACTTGAGAAACCGAGTGAAGCGAGTTCAAATCCCAGGTCTCGCACCTCTGATATTTGATATTTTCATGTGTGAATCATTTCCAACATGATTACCACTTGCCTTACGGTGAAGGAAGACATCGTGAGAAAAATTGCATGTCTGAGAGAATTTAGTAAGTTTTCGAAAGACATGTGTAGTCCGCCAATCCGTACTTGGCCAGCGTGGTGGACTATGGCCTGATTCCCCTCGTATTGAAGGGAGGCCCGTGCCCAGCAGTAGGATGTTAAAAAAAGGGCTGAATATATAGAGGCTACTTTTTATTCGACTTCAAGATGTTTTTTTTTTCAATAAACAGATTATATCACAAGGTACTTTTTGATTTGAAACATATATGGGAATATTCAGAATATGACAGATATTAACACGAAATAAAAATATAACAAATATTATGTTATTATGGTGTTATTTTGCTTTGCTCTATACCAAAAAAGGCGATGACAATATATAATAATACATACAAGTGTTACATGATATTGAGTCTGTAGACTACCTTGATTTATATGTATACTAGCAGAACCCGCGGCTTGTTTAATTTGATTCGTAGGTCCACATATTAGCGTAGTCAGATCATACAAATCAAAAAAAAAAAAAACAACAGTCTCTTTTTTCTCCTGGGGTTGGGCCTTATTCTGCGTCTGCGCCAAGATCATCTGTCCTGAAATAGAGCGTAACATTGGTACGTTAAAACTTCAACTTTTATTAGTAGGTACATATGTGTTATCTGGATAAATAAGATGCCATCTAGCAGATCTGATGTTGAAGTCAGGAAATTGGAAGTCTTAAAATGGCTATTCGAGTTTGGGCTAGATTAATTCGTTTTGACAAGTTCGATAATAATTGATTAATTTTAATTATTAGAAACATCTCTTTGAAAATCAAATAACTGATTAAATAGACGAACTAAAACTCCAAAAATATTTAATTATAACCCAAGCATCCTCTAAACAGGCGTATAAAAATATTATTTATGTACACCTTTAACCCTGTTACAATTTAATTATATATGTATATTCATATACATTTTTCTGCAGTAAATAATACTTATATCCATAAAAATCTGCGTAGTAGGAGTCATTATTGTATAAGTAGCGCTCATTTATCAGCAGGCATAAAATATTATAATATAAAATAAAATTTCAATTTTCATATTACGCTCCTTAAAAAAAAAACAAATTAATTAAAAACAGGTACGATCTGTCAATTAAATGATGTCGATTATCGAATTAGTAAGAAAGAACAGCATGTGGTAGGCCTTGAGTCCAAATATTAATAAAATAATTCTACTGGTTTTACAACGCGTCGCATAAATTATAGCTCTAAAACTGCCTCGCGAAATACGTATTCTTATAAATATATGGTTGAATTGTCTTTTGTATACGTTAAACACACTTTTTAGTATAAAAAATTAAAATGATTATGGGCTTGTTTGTTCGTCATCACCATGTATTAATTTTTTTCATTTTTTCGAAAAGGTTTATTTTATTTATGTCGATAGTTGCTGAGTCTTGTAGAAGACATTATTCTCTCGTCACAACGTCTACTCTCTCTTTTAGCATATGGGGTTAAAAATCTTAAAAATTTGAGGTAAATAAAACATGAACATATGTGTATGTTGATCTCCTTGTGTGATTGATGCTTTGTAAGAGTACAGTAATTGTTAGTTACATCGCATTTAAGTACATATTTGTACTGTCATATAGACGTAAACCAATAATAAGTTAATTGCATTATGTGTTTTACTAAAATATTTTATTATTTAAATCATCATTATACACAGAAATGAAGTTGGAAAGTAAGAAATCTAAAATATGAATGCATATTTATTTAATTAATTTAAATATCAAGAATTTTTATTATTTAATTTCGAAAGATATCCTCGAGATTGTTTACGCTAAACAATTATCGATTAACGCACTCGATTCTACTAGCTAAATGAAGTTAAATTTTAACGGCCAAAATTAACTGCACTAGCTGTATGGGGAAGTAATTTACTCACGTCAATCGTTAAAGCAAGGCTCTGTAATCAGAGATAGGTCAACTGGCATTAATGGCAATCGCATTTGGAAAACGTCAGCTGTTTACGGTAATGGCTAGCGAGGGTCACCAGCGGGTATTCTTATCACGTGGTTTTTTCGCACATGTTACCTATCTTATTGAGGCTATTATATAACAAGCTATAAACGATTACTGCTAGTAATTCGATAGTTACAGGCTTTAGGGTTTTTTTATGTCTTTAATTGTGGAATCAGAGTACTGAACTAAACAAGTTATACGTTTTATTTGTAGTTTTGCCTTAAATATCAAATATTCAAGTAAAAGAAAGTATTAAGTTATAAGAATCTCTAGTAGCATAACTTTAATCTTGCTCGCTCAAGTAAAATGACTTCATATCTGCTCATTAAAGTTATATATTGCGTCTTAAATGAAAAACTTCTTTCAATTAAATAAAATTAGTTCAGGCCCAAAGATCACAAAGCATATCTCGCCTCACGTACACTTTTAACAAAGCGAAACAATTCCCAGGAACAACCTAACGAAGCCAGTTAGCATAACAATATTCGTGTCTCGGTCGTGTTGCTCGCACACGAATATGTATGTCGGATTGTTCTTAAACAACTACGTAGCTTTTATGTAAATAGCCCTTCTCTGCCGCAGGGTGTGTGCAGATATTAAAAACCTTTGTTGAGCTGAGCGTCGGACAATCTTGTCTTTCTGCGACACCAGCTTTTGTCAAGGCCTCGCATCTCATGCACGCTAACAACAATGTCGGGATTATTAAACAAAAATGAGAGTAAACTTGGCCACTATCTACCTACTAATATCGTGGTGAGCTATAAATAAATTTTATTAAAATAATTGTATTTACAGACAGAAAATAATTAAACACATAGGCCTTGGTGAATAACATTGATAATAATTAATTAGTTGTATGTTCCTGATATTCTTATAATGTAATATAGTACAAGCAATGAGATGAGATGATAGATCATGTGTTAGATATTTCTTAATTTCTACACATTTTTTATTACGTGGTCCATAAAGAGAAACTGGAGTGCATTTTTCTATTACAAAATAAAGGACAGAGTTAGATATCAAATGTAATCATTGTATGATGAGTACAAAAACTTTGTCAAATTATTTTATTATTTATTTAAAATTTAAACGTACCTTAAACTTATTCCCTTACCATTTTTGTAAGTATCCGATGTCATTAACTAAATTACCGCAAACTCAATATTGACAAAAGACTCGCTTGGTAATGCAGAAAATATGCAAAATATATGCATCCATACGCCAATACCAATAAGAACTTTGTGTGGTCTTAAAATTGTGAGTAAGAGTTTCAATTAAAATATGACTAATTAGCTAAAAGTGGCTTCAATTTTTATGGTATATGTGAAGGTTTTATTGGTTTTGTCAATTACGCTTTATTAGGTCTTTTGTCCAGTGGGAGATTAGCAGCAATTTGTTTAGTGTTGCTAATTTAAAATTAACTTCGTGAAATACTATAAACGTGCCTTGCAGTCGGACCACCGTGGTAGACGGAATGCCAGTGCGCATGCGTGCTTTATTCGCAACAGCTATTTATTATTTAAGATTATACTCTAAATACGTAGGGCTATTTTGATATTTTTGTTTCTTTTATTTTGTTCACTCGCTCTTTGTGCTATTTTAATTTATCAACATCTAACTTTAAACCGCTTTCAATTGTATTCTTCAGTAAGGACCAGTTGGTTCTGTTGAGTTATTGTAAGAAATAATAGCAAATAAATATAATAAAAGTGGTGTGGTAGGTTGAACTTACTTATTTTGAATAATTTTATTTGAGCTTCATTTATACAATTCAATGAGTAAATATGTTAAATAGTAACCAAAAAAATCTTATTTTGTAATATAAGAAATCTGAAAAACCATAATATATATATATAAGAAAGTCGTGTTAGTTACACTATTTATAACTCAAGAACGGCGCAACCGATTTGGCTGAAAATTGGTGGGGAGGTCTCTTAGAAAAAGAGAAGGACATAGGATACTTTTTATCTCTTCGACCGCGTTCCAGTGTGACGTGACATAAAACGTCAAAGAGAATACAAGTCACTATAAAACGTGGTATAACAGAAACGCATCTGACATGGAATAACAAAACGCAAATGAGAGCTAAACGTAATTTTGTCTATGGTTAAGTATTGCATCAGAAAAATTCCAAAAATTATATTAAAATTTATATCGGTAATGCCGCGCTGGCAAAAAACAATTTTAAATATCTATGTTAAACGTACCTAGCGACGAACCCGAGCGAAGCAAAGGTGAGCCGCTAGTACTATTATATGCTTAACTTACTAAAAATAACCTTTCATTCTTATATTGTATGATATTTTTAATCATTTACATATATGTTGAACTGCTTCGGTGGTGTAGTGGCTAGTATGTACAGCTGTTCATCCGGAGGACTTGGGTTCGAGTCCCGGGTTGGGCCAAGTTTAGTTATTGAGTCTCTGTTTAATAAGCCTCATAACCTGATGTAGGAAGTTAGAGGTGTTTCACCCCCGTGTCTCAGAGAGCACGTTAAGACGTTGGACCTGCCCCTTAATCCTCACTAGTCGTGTCATCGCACCGGAGTATGAGGAATAGAAAGTACACTTGTGTTTGCGCGCACACTTGTGCACTATAATATCTCCTGCGCAGAAGGCTAATCTCCATGAGACTGCCCATGGTAGCCGAAGTCGGTCGGGAGGACACTAATTATTATTAACTTTATGATATTGATATTTTTCGGAATAATGTAGCTTGCTATTAATGTTAGTAGATGAGGTCTGGTAATTTCAAAGATAATGAATATTAAAAATAAAGTTAATATTAAATAGAATACTGTTTCTCTGATCGATTTCGGCCACTCCTGTCGATATCATTTAAACCAGCTATATACGCAGGAGATATTCTAATATAGCACATATATGCGCACAGATAAACTCTGTTAAACTCCAGCTAGACGACAATTCGGCGAGAAGAGATACTCGTAGATAAGGCGCTTTACGTGCTTTTCGAGGCAGGGGTTGAAACACCGCCAACTTCTTAACTCCGGGCTGTTACCCAGATTTTTTTGATAGAAAAATCTAGCGAGTATACTTGGCTTAAACTATAAGAAGCCCTATAGTTATCTATTAGTATAATAAAATATGTATAAATAGTATAAGAACGAAAGGCAATTATAATATTTATGGTATGGTTTACAAGAAAAACTAATGACGTGAGCTGATTGATTTTTTAGACAGCAGGATGAGACTAAATCTTATACAGTTATCTAATTATCCTAAGACTTGAAGATTGTTACGTTGTCGTCTAGGTCTCAATTTCAAGCACATGTAATTCTCATCAGCCATTTAGAATAAGAATTCTGATAGAAGTGGCATTACTTACATATCTATACAGGTAAATAAAATTCAAGTGTCTGCTTGTAATGTCAAAATAATAGCTTTATACTACATGCATGTGGAATTGTATACGGTACTTATAAGAAAAACACAATTTTTAACATTTTTGTCTGTCTGTTTGTCTGTCTATCTGTTTGTTCCGGCTAATTATTTTAGAAAAAGGATTAGGGTTTTGTTCAAAAAAATGAAAACGTACCTAGGGACTAGTGATTGCAATCCGGCGTCATTTTCAGTCCGGCCGGATCCGACCGGATTTCCATCGATCGAAATCAGGATGATTTTCACTTTTCGGTTCAAAATGAACTGTTAGTAAGTTAATCAAGTGTGATTGTACTTAATATAGGTAGTTTATAAAAAATAAAACATACATAAAAACAACTTTGACGCCTTGATGACTTTGGATGGCCACGACAGACGCCTTTGCCGCACCCACCACATTTCGATAGCTCTTATAAAAGTATTTCATTATGGATTATCTTGAATTGATTATAGAAGAGGAAGAAGATGATGACCTTTCAATTCGATACTATATCAGTGTAGAAAAGGCCTCAAAAGGACTCATCCAATTTTCATCATAAAGTCAAAACAATGAAGGTTTCTACAATTTTATTAATTATAAAACAATATAAAAAATAAATTATAAAGCAATGGATGCCAAGACACCAGTGTAATTAAAATTTCATCATCTTCTTCAGTAAACGCCTCAACAGATGCCATTTTATGATTTTTTATTGAAAATACCTCAAAATACACGTGTGCGGCGGCGACACTGCGAACATGAGCGCTGCAGCAACGCTAGGGTCTAACGTCACAGTCGCAGCGACACTGACACGGCGTCAGTGACGCTGCGCTCGAATGTCGTTCCCTACATTTACATAGTGCATTAATCTGCCGCCCTGTCGCGACGTCATTGACGCTACTGACGCTTGCACTATGTAAATGTAGGGAACGACATTCGAGCGCAGCGTCACTGACGGAAATAATTTTAAAAGAGCTATCGAGATGTGGTGGGCGCGGCAAACGCGATACGATGATGGACGTCTGTCGTGGCCATCCAGTCACCAAGGCGTTACTGATACCAGTCAACTTACGCGGCGTCGGTAACGCTATAAACGCCGCGTTATTGACGCTTGTTTCGAAAGTCTACCTTTAACAAGGTCGAATCTCTTCTGTACAGGGCCTCTACATGCAACATCTCTATTATTTTGCCAAAAATTGCGAGCACCGGATCCGATCGCCGGATCCGGTATATTGGTGCCGGATCCGGTGGACGTATAATGATGCCGGATCCGCCGGATTACCGGATCCGTTTTTCCGGATTGCAATCCCTACTAGGGACGCACCCGAGCGAAGCGAGGGTAAGTCGCTAGTATTATACTGAAATTACACTCTATACTGATGAAAAATAATATTTACACAATGAGCTACAAGCATAATATATCGGACTACTATTATAAACGCAAAAGTTTCCTTATGTATGTGTTTATGATTGTTATTCTTTCGAACAATTAGATGGGTTTGGATGAAATTTAGCATTTAGATAGTCTATGATCTGGAGTAATACAAAGGCTATTACTTACTGAGGGGGTTTACTTACCTACTAAATCGAGAATAAGGTGCTAGTTATAATAATATAAAACAAATAAATAAATATATATATATATATATATATATTTTTTTTTTGGGACATTAACACACAGCACCATCTAGTTCCATGGTAAGCTACGAGGCCTGTGTTATGGATACCAGATAGTTGATACACTACACATATATAACTTTAAATACATACATATTATAAATATAAACACCCATGACTGGAGTACAAACATTCGTGCTCATCACACAAATGAATGCCCCCAGCGGGACTCGAACCCGCGACCTCTGGCACAGCAAGTAGGGTTACTACAAACTGAGCCAAACGTGTCGTCAAATATATATATATATATATATATATATATATATATATATATATATATATATATATATATATATATATAACAATTTTTAAACACAAATTTTTATATCAAATAAATTGTGTAATGTAATAAATGGGTTTGATTTAATTCAAAAATTATTTTTGGGTATTTTTCTCAGCAAACCCTATATTCGATATCCATAACATAGGGGTGCATAAAAAACATAGTCCGCCATCGGTTGAAAGTCCGCCATGTTGGAATTAGAATGACGTCACTTATCTAACCATGCATTGTCATATAAACTAAACTTGTATGCAAAATTTCAGCTCAATTGGTTGAGGATAAGAGATTTGACCCGAACAAACATACATACAAACATTGCAAGTTAAATAAAAGCTTATAAAAAGAATTAGCGCTTCGTATACTTTAACAATGTCTAGCAAAACGTCCATTGTTTTTAATGAAAAAGTACGTACTTCAGTAACATTTTATGTGATTTATCGATGTATGCACCCAGAAAGTAGAGTTATGAACGAAAGCTAGTATAAAGCAAAGATACAAACAACTAAATTATGTACTAAAGTTTGCTTCTTATCAAATAAACTTGGTATGTGCTCTTAGTCTAAGGTTCTAACGGCCAAAGCACCACGCACGGAAGCTGGATTTAATTATAGTCAACCGTTATATTGCTACAGTCTCATCGTCTATAGTATTAATCATTGGGGCCTTTGATTTATCTCGTAATTCCATAGTAGCTATTTATCTGGATGTTATTAAGATAGTTATTCCACGAGTCTGTTGATATAATCATACGAGATAATTTATTGGTTTTGTCTATAAAAACTGTCTCCAAATTAAGTTATAGTTTAAATATTATGGAACAGGTTATGTTACTTGAGTATTTTTTGCAATGCAGGATTTTTTTATAAATCTATACTAATATTATAAAGCTGAAGAGTTTGATTGTTTGTTTGTTTGGTTGAACGCGCTAATCTCAGGAACTACTAGTTGGAATTGAAAAATTCTTTTTGTGTTGGATAGTCCATTTATCGAGGAAGGCTTTAGGCTATATAACATCAAGCTACGACCAATAGGAGCGGAGCATAAATGAAAAATGTTGCAAAAACGGGAATAGATGATTCCTTTTGAAAGCTTCCGTTGCGTGCGCTGCGTAAACGGTTAAAGTTACGCAAAAATAGTGTATAACAGAATTGTTCCCCTTTAAAAGTTCTAAAAAAAAGTCCATGACAGCATATGTCTATCCTTTAAGGTTGACTCAATACAACCCTTTTTATGGTAATAAAATTTGTTCTAAAATAATGCATTACTTCCGAAGATGTTTTTATAAACATGATATTAATCCTTATCCAAATAAATATGTTGTTCATCACAAGTATTTAATTTTGAACAAAATTGCCCTTGACATTATTTGATTTCAATGAATATCTTAGGAGATATCATAGTTTTAAATATACATATTTAACTTTACGCGGACTATGGGTGAGCGCGCTCTCAGCCCGATGAAAGGCGAGGGCGGGGCGGTCGTGAGGGGGGAGGGCGCTGGCCGCCGCGCCGCCTGGTAGCGAGCTCTGCGAGCAAAGTTACTATTCCACGCGGACGAAGTCGCGGGCAAAAGCTAGTAACAGAATATATGTAGATATACTTTGGCCCAAAAATTATATTTTTCATGCAAAACATTACCTACTTCGAGTCATTCACCGGTGCGTTACTGGAAATTTAGATAGGATTAGGTACCGGCTAGTAAATACAAGGCGAATTTACTATAGGTAAATATATTTATTAATATTGCTAAGTCTTCTAAGGGTCTTAGAGAAAGATAAAAAGTAATAATTGTTATAGAAGACGTTATGTTAGCCTCATAATGTGAATTTTTATTATAGTTTGAAGATTCACGACCAGACGTAGCCAGTGCGAATTAGGCATATACTATATATTCTATATGTATACCATACCTTTTATACATATAAAACTTGCGTGTCCCCACGGCCCCGCTCGCGTAGTTTATGTATTTATAATTGCTCCGCTCCTAAGTTTCACATCATCCCTTAGTTTTCCCTAAAGCATATCTTGCCTAAAACTGGGAATTAGAATAATCGTAATTTTAATCAGAAACATTATTTCTAATTTTGGTCACTGTACTAAAATAACAGAGATTTATACAAAACTACTTTACCCCTTTTCAACCCTTTAGTTGCATTTCCAAAAATCTTTTCTTAGCGGATACCTACTCCTTATGAATTTACCTGTCAACTTTCAAGTTTATAACATTTACTTCTTCTGGTATTTCGTTATTGATCAGTGAGTGAGTGGTATTAATTTGCTTTTATATACATATGTATATCGATAAATTCTTTAAAGGGAGTACTCAAAATCGAGTAATACAATAAAATCCAGAGATACACTCTCAGAAGACATAGACTTATATACATACCTACATATGCATATGGAAAATAAAAGCAGTTGCGACGAGCTTTAAATCACGACTAGCGGTGGAAAGGACAAATAATCCTACAGATATTCTTCAAAACTTTATTTACTTAGTAATTACAACAAATATAAAAACGATAAGTTTATCTTCTGACGTACGGCAGCTTTATGACTTATCTTTTACATATTTATTGAAAAGCTCTATTATCTTTGCACGTTTTTTTAATGCTAAGAGTAATCTTCTTTAAAGCTTTCTGCTGTCAGCAACATATTTATTGATATTGTTATCGTGAGACATATATCAAGTGGATTTAATTGAATGATGTTTCTAGGTGTAAAGCTGCAGGCACGAACTTTATTAAATTAACCATTTTAATAAAGAACAGAAATGGCAATATAAATCAAATTAGCTTTTACGAAGAAAATCTTGCGATTTTAGAATACTTAATGCTGCGTTATTTAAACTTTAACATATTTTAGTTAAAACTATTTTTCTAATGCAGAACTATCACATTATGTATGTTTCATTATTATATATTATAACTAGTGGCTCACCCTTGCTCCGCTCGGGTTCGTCCCTAGGTACATTTTGACGGTTAGTATGAAACAGATAGACTATATATTATATTACAGCTTCGCTCATTTGGGTAGAAGCATGATGGGTAGCCTATAATAGCTTTCCTCAATAAACGGGCTATCTAATGCAAAAAGAATTTTTCCGCGCGAGATTAGCGCGCTCAAACAAACAAACTCTGTCTCTTTATAATATTAGTATAGATTTATAACTGTGAGTACAGCCGATTTGAATTTAATTTGAATTTTACATGATAAAATGATGATATTGGCATTTTTATGGTAAAATGTAGTATTTGTATGTAAGCATATTATAGATATTATAGATTTACTATTATTATTATTATTATTACTCTTTAAAGTTACTAATATATAATTATTCTTTAATGTGTAATTTTCATTTTTAATGTTAATAAACTAGCGAGTCATAAAAAATTGTGATGTGAATATTTAATTTTTATATGGGTGTATCATACTTAAGTGTGTGATGAATATTAAAACTAATTCCTGGAATTTGATTCAAAAATTAAAATAGCAAGTAGTTTCTTGGAATTTTAATAACATCTATACTAATATTATAAAGAGGTAAAGTTTGTGAGTTTGTGAAGTTGTAGGGGGTAGGTAATCTTTGGGTCTATTGAACCGATTTAGATGAAATTTGATAACAAGACAGTTAGAGACCCTGGGAAGAACAAAGGATACTTTTTATCCCGATTCATTTTTTAAAATCATCCCTTTGAGGGGGTGAAAATGGGGATGAAAGTTTGTATGGGGAATCAAGCTAGTGACGAACCCGAGCGAAGCGAGGGTGAGTATTTGAGTATTTGAAATAATTTAGGTTATTAAATGTTGTCTACCATCTTTTATTTTTATTTCCTTCTAACGACATAAAAATTGGCAAGCCATAAAATTGTAATAAAAAATGACTAGACAATGACATAAAAAGTTAAATCTGTCGTCGACCTTAAGCGGATGCGAATAAGAAAACAAGTAAATAGCTGATGTAGAAAAATTAATTAGTATTAAATGTCATTGATCTTTTCGTCATTGAACGGAGGCTATTGATGCGTCGTCCGTACATAAAGACAAGCACTAATTTGAAGGCAATTAGGTTTTAAAACTAGAAAAATATCATGAATCATTTGTTTATAATTTGACCGTCATAATACGAGGATCTATGTAAAGTTTAAAATGCGCTTTTAGATGTTCTTTATACTATAAAAAGAATATTTATGATACTTATGATATTAATAATTCTTGACAATTTAAGATAAGTGAGTATCAGATCGACGTATGAAGTTAGTTATAGGTATACTCCATTCCAACCTAATGTAATATTGATAATTTTAGCCTGCAACTTCGCTCACATGGTAAGTATCGTCGATAAAATTAGCGAACTAATTTAGGATATTTTTAGCTGTCTCCATTTTAAATTTTGCTCAACTCTATGGAGCTTTTACAGTGTGGAAAAGTAACAAATATACACATTCACTCGTATATCTATAGTATTACTAATATATGCTGGACGTGAATCAAACTCTGCTACTTGTTATGGTCTCATCCTTTGGTTAGGAAAGGCCTCTTATGCCTTCACTCTCTGCTCGGTATCTCGCTGCAGGGCTACCACCTAACTAACGCCTTACTGTTGTCATTTGAAGTAGTGTTGAAAGGTGTTCCACTTATTTCCATTATATTACATGATAACATTTTCAAAACCTACCTTATTTACCTTTGTCTAACTTTGGGACTCCATGTAAAAATTTGGCCTATATGTGAGCTTATTGCTGAGAACAATACGCTCTATAGCTTTCTGGGCAATGAATATATTATACACAACTTCTTCCGCTAGCTTACAAATTGGCTTAGTATAAACATATTATGTAATAGAGAAATTGTAATTCTAAATTGCACACATAATACATTTCTGAATTCTCTACGCAACACAAAAGACATTAACTCTTGAAGATTCATAACTATTGCAAATTATTGGTCAATAATATATGTTTTAATAAAGCATTCTCAACTAAAAAAATATTTATATTAATGATAATGATTAATAATAAAACGCATATCCCAAGAGCACAATATCATTACATATTTGAAACCAAAATTCACCGAAGGTCTAATTTAATCCAAATACATCGCTACAAAAGCAAGTAGTTGTTATTTCTAAGGCTACCTATATATCTTGAGAATCAAAAATATCCTGTATCTAAAAAAATATATTTTGAAAGGTATTAAAACACATGTAGTTATCAATAAAATACCCAATAAAAAAGGACTGCTATAAAGGTGTAAAATGAGGATAATCTAAAGTCCGCGGTTAGGCCTCCGCTATCATAAAAGTGTCACTGGATGCTACAAACGAGAATTTACGAGGAAATCGTGCAAATGAGCGACCGACGCCTTAAATCCTTCGTGCGGGATAGTTGTCGCCAAAGATTTTGAAATGGAATAGAAGTGATGTACATACAATTTTGAATTAAGTTGCAATTTGGGTTGCATTTTTTTAAATTAAAAATAATTTTCTGTATAGCTACATTTAAGATTTAAATTAAAGAAAAATGTATTTTATCATCGAAAATAGATTTAACCTAATCAAAATTTTTATTTAATTAAAAGGTATTTTGTTCTTGTTGAGTTAAAACCTAAAACTTGACCATGATATTGTCAGTAAAAATCCAACAAGTGCGAATCTCATACAACTGTTTCGTATTTTTAGACGAACAGTTGGAAAACTGTGGTTTTTTCTCAGAATATTATATTTTTTAAATTTAACATTTCTAACATATACTATGTTCTTTGGCTGTCGCGATAACCTGATAATTCATGATGGCTGCCTGTTTGCTGTTTGGACAGTGTTTGATTTGTGTTCTTTATGTGTTATGTCGTTTGCAGTATTTCTAAGTCTAGATTATGAATTACTTTAATTTGCAAACAAGTTTCATAATTTACGACAGATTAATATGATAATTTATAACTTTTTTAATTAAAAGCTTATCGTACCATCTTATACATTTGTATTTAAATACATATAACATACTTCTAATAATCGAAAAATTTTACTACGTAAAATACGATAATTATTGATTTTTTTCATTAAGCATATGTAAAATAATTATAATGGACATATTAGCTGCCAAACGGTAGTTAGCTTGATATTTACGAGTGCGTATCAGTAACGCCAGTTCCTCGATTATTGCCTATTGACATGCGATGAACTAATTCAATAAATTCACTATCAACACCGGCCTATATTTTCTACTCATGAAGAAAAATAATGTGTTTTAACCCAAAATTGACTATTTATTGGGCTCGTAGTAAGTTTTATAGCGAGATAGTTGCTCGTGTGCGAGTGATAGCATTTTGAAAATGTATGATTTTATTCTTATGTGATATTTATTTATAAAGATACATATTTAATTTAAAGAAGCTGATTGCTTTATATATCTATATATAAGTTATTAATTTTACAATTAACTTGTATAGTTAGGTTTAAATCTTTTAAAGTATATAATTATTATCAAAGTTGATTATTGCATCTTATTTCCTTATTTTATTGTTGAAAGGTGACATAAGTAATTAGAGTCAAAAGCTTAACGTACATACCCTTGTTAATTGAATATGACCTCATAAAGTACAACAGTTACGTATATTAGCAAACTACGGGATGGGAATAATCTTTTGATCCTTGTGACATCAGTAAAACATGACGCTGTTTTATTATATATAAAATAATAATCGCCTCCATAGTTTAGTGGCTAGCAATACGGCCGCATATTCGGAAGTCCTGGGTTTAAGTCCCGGGTCGGGCCAAATTTAGTTATTAAATCTCTGTTTTACGAAACTCCCACTAACACCCTGGAGTTGGAAAGTTGGCGGCGTTTCATCCTCGTGTCTCGGAGAGTATGTAAAGTCGTCAGTCTTGCACCTGATCTCTCACCGGTGATATCGAAGTACTTATCGTATTATCGGAATTTGAGAGCAACAGGAATAGAGGGTGCATTTGTGTCTGCGCGTACAATTGCGCACTAGAATATCTCCTGGGCGGTTGGCTAGTCTCACTAGAATAGCCAAATTGGATTAGTAGTTCCTGAGATTAGCGCGTTCAATCAAACAAACGAACAAACAAACTCTTCAGCTTTATAATATTAGTATAGATGTGAAATTAGCTCTGTCTGTCCGTTTGTTACTTTATCACACTTAAATTGCCGAACAGATTACGATGAAAAGTTAATTAATTAATTTATATTTATTTTATGCGAGCAGAACCCCAGGCAAAAACCTAGTCACTATCACTAGAAACTCTTAATACTACCTATTATTATGAACAATTGACCTAATTAAAAACAGGTCGAGATCGCTTCGCTTCTCAGGCATTATCCCAGATAATCCTTTCTCCGATATAATAATTAAAATCAAAAGATCAGACATCACAAGTAATTACAAGATAGGGTTAAACCAACACTGAAAAATCAATTTTTCTTATACGACAGTATAATTGCGGGTCTTGACGCAAATTGCAGATTGCACCTGGCTCCAAGCTATTTACATTACACTTGCAATAAAAGTAAAATGTATCGTATTACACATTGCGTTGTTTATACGTGAAAGGTTTGCTTTATGCGTCTTAATTACAATCTAATGTTAAAATTGCATTTAATAAAAGCTAAAATTCATTTTATGTACGTGTTTTATATAAATACTATTATAAAATTTTACTTAATCAACAATTATACTGACTAATGGCCGTTATATGGCTGTGATTGAATTTTCTATCACGTTTTATATGCTATCTTACTACTGCTAGACATATTTTTCATATGTATTAAAAACTAGTGACGTACTCTCCCTTCAATCGGATACGTCCCTAGATACGTATTATATAGATAAAAACAGTTATTGGGAGCGTCTCTTAGGAAATAGACTGCAAATGCGGACTTTTCTGTAACCTACAATTTTAGTTAGCCATACAATTGTACGAACACAGTTTCTTTGACAAAACACCGTCTAGACTAACATTTTGTACAAAATATTTACAAATTATTTACACAAATCTTCCTCTTATGTCTCTCGTTTTATTAATGACTAGCGACTCACCTTCGTTTCGCTCGGGTTCGTCTCTAGGTTGATTCCCCATACAAACTTTCATTCCCATTTTCACCCCCTTAAGGGATGATTTCTGGAATATAAAATATCTTTTGTCCTTTCCAGGGTCTCAAACTATCTTCTTACCAAATTTCATCTTAATAGGTGGAGTAGTTTTGGAGTTTATTCGTTACAAACATACAAAAATACAAAAAATCTTTCCTCGTTATAATATTAATGTAGAAAACCAGTAATCGAATCCATTGTATGGTTTAGAAGAAGTAAGCGAAGAAACAGTCTTTGTTTCATACTACATATATAGATTATTTGTAACGTATTTAGTATTTATTAGAACTATTATTTTTATACAAGCTTCTATTATGCTTTGTTTTTTACAGTAAAATAAATGCATTGTATATCAATCTTTCTAATTAATCTACAATTGTAATCTGTACTTAATATTATAAAGCTGAAGAGTTTGTTTGTTTGTTTGTTTGGTTGAATGCGCTAATCTCAGGAACTACTAATCCGATTTGAAAAATTCTTTTTGCATTAGACAGCCCGTTAACTGAGGAAGGCTATAGGCTATATATAATCCCGGAAAAATTTACGGTTCGGACGAACCCGAAGCGAAGCGAGGGTGAGTCGCTAGTATATTATAATAATTCACCGCAGTAGCCAAAATATGAAATTATCGCTTAATTTATCACATTATATAGATATATAAGTTTATTAGAAACTTATTAGAGAAGTTTATTAGTCTTAAAAATAACTGATATTTATTAGTAAAATATATCTATTTTACATATTTCTGCATTTTAACTAAAAAAATAACACCACTAGAAACGAAACTAAGAAAGACATAAGGAATATGAAATGTACGACGTTGGAGCTTTCATTCTGCCTTTAGAACTACTTACAAAGGAAGATTCGCCAATTAACTCTGCAAAGCTCTAGGATATAGTTAGTATGCAAATGATACAACTGAGTTTATGATTACAGTAGTTCATAATTTCAGTATATTTGCTTATATTTTCTTTAATGAATTCTTCAGATGAAAACGTTTAACTATAATAGGTATACCTATATATTTTAGCAACGTTTTACTTTGCAAAGTAATTAAAATATAAAAACGAACATAAAAAATCCAAACAAACATTTATCGTAACCATAAATGTTTTTTTTTTATTTTACTCTACTTTTAATAGAGTATCTTTGAGTTCATAAATTAGAATTTAATCTGTTTTCTATTTAATTATGTCCTGTTTATAACTAAAATGAAATAATAAAGGCTTACGTAACGTGAATCTTTTTCTCTCTAAAGCCTTTTGATATATATGTAAGTAATAAAATATTTATTTTAAGTTGACGACAGGTTAGATAAAACATATACATTCAAACATAAAGTAAATTATTCAGTACCAATTTCCATGCTCTACATTTCATATTTCATGAAAATATGCATACAAAAGTAAAACGGGCGTAAGGTGAAAGTTCATCTTTTGACTATATAGTCTTTGAATCTTTTGTGACTGAACAAAAACTCGAACAATACTGTGATTGATTGATTAATTAACTTATTCGATCTTTGTGAATGCCAAACGCTGTAGGGAATTTGCTTGCGGATAAAGCGATGAATATTAAATTTTGGCTTATAAAAGAGATTTCTGTACTTATTCAATCGTTTGAAAGTTTTATCGTTTAACTAGCGACTCACCCTGGCTTCGCTTCAGATTCGTCCTTAGAGAAAAACAAATCTATCCCACGGGAACCGTACACTTTTCAGGATAATATATAGCCTATAGCCTTCCTTCCTCAGCTAACGGGCTATCTAATGCAAAAAGAATTTTTCAAATCGGATTAGTAGTTCATGAGATTAGCGCGTTCAACCAAACAAACAAATAAACTCTTCAGCTTTATAATATTAGTATAGATATTACGTATCAGCAAATCACCGATTATAAGCTTTGTAAGTAAAAATGTAAGACTGTTTATCTTAGAAATTACATTCCATCCTTAGAAGTGATTTTTTTTATTCAAGTCAAGTGCGAGTCGAATTCACACATGAAGGGTTCCGTACCATCGTACATGTACTTTTTATTAGTATGTCATTTACTCTATATATGTACTAGATTAACTTCGATGATCGATTACGAACGTTTAAAAAATGTTTCTATTTTTATTTTTTATTTTTATTTATTGTTGTTATAAAGGCAATTGAAATACGTACTCTGTAAAAATTTCAATTCTCTACCTATTACGGTTCATAAGATTCAGCCTTCTGACAGACGGAAGGACAAACGGGCAGACAGTGGAGGCTTAATAATAGAGTTTCGTTGGCACCCTTCAGGTACGCCGAACGGAACCATAAAAACATCAGTAAAAATACGTTCATATAGCTAAATTTATTTCGCCAATTTTTATCAGTACTGAGTCATTTTCTTTCCGCACTGTTAAACTTATGAGGCTGAGTCAAAACTGTAATAATATAAATATGTTAATTTTTGAACTAAATTGAATTAAATTAGTTATGAATTTCACAAGCCTTTATAAAACCCACCAAAATACCTTTGGAGGATACAATTGCATTATAAAACATTGGAACGGCAGATAAATCGATACATCCATTTGTATCGAATGCTGGGACGACACCAGCTATTTTAATTCGTTTTATCAAACGAACGTTCGCACGTTATAAATAACACTGTCGCGACGATTCTGCCCGCAATATTTCAGAGTCAGGCAACGCAACGTGTGCCTTTGATGATCCTTCTTATGAATATTGTGAGCTCGCTCGTATGACAGCTACGGGAATGTGGGAGCCGAATGGAATAACGTTATTAGTTGTTAGGAATCTTTGGATGGGTAATAGGGCTATGCTTTTAAGTTAGCGGTTTTGAATTATTTTTCACTTCAAATATTTAATAGTTATTTATGAATATTATATAGATAAAATAATTTTCTGTTATTTTAAGGAATTTATGTTTTATTGCATGGTTATGCTCTTTTTATTATAACATAATTCCTAATAGTTCCAATGTATTGTTAAATTGCCTATTTTAATTACGTACTAGCGATTCACCCTCGCTTCGCTCGGGTTCATCCCTAGGTACGTTTTAATTTTTTTGAGCGAAACCCTAATTCTTTTTCTAAAATCAAAGTAGCCTAAGTTACTCCTTATAATATCAACTATCTACCAGTGAAAGTCCCATTAAAATTGATCCAGCCGTTTCGGAGATTAACCGGAACAAACAGACAGATAGACAAAAATTAAAAAAAATGTGTTTTTCTTATAAGTACCGTATATAATTCCATATGCATTTAGTATAAAGCTGTTATTTTGACATTACAAACAGACACTTGAATTTTATTTATCTGTATAAATAACTATCATCATCTTCCTTTGAAAAAAGTATACTATTTTTGCATATAAATTTTATAAAATATCTTGAGCACAATTTAAAATTATTACGCTACTACGTTTAAAGAAAGGGCAGTCGAAGCACTTTGCACAAATGATGCTGAATTCTGTCAATTTAATAGTTTCCCTTCAAAGTTTATTTCATAGGTTATATTACTATAAAAAGATAATGGTTTTTGATGTGCTTAAAAATAATTGTCTTATAAGCATTTGTTGTGAGTTGATTTTTAAATTATTTAATAATTTAATTTACTCTAAATATAACTAAAAATATAAACTTAAGTAGACTAATTTACGTTATTTTTTTTTTAGAAAGAAGACCATTTTATATATACAAATAAATAAAATTGAAATGTTTGTTTTTAATGTCAAAATAACAGCTTTTTACCAAATGCATGCAATTTTTTTTAATTTTGTCTGTCTGTTTGTTCCGCCTTATCTCCGAAAGGACTGGGCCGATTTTGATGGGATTTTCACTGGCAGGTAGCTGATACTATAATGAGTAATAAGCTACTTTTATTTTAGAAAAAGGATTAGGATTTCGGACAAAAAATTAAAACCACGAATTTGTGAACCGCTAGTAAAAAAATAAATGTAGTTTTCTTTATAAGGTCTATTACAATGTTACGTTAAACAGTAGATATTTAATCATCGCGTAAATACAGTAGCTTAAGCAGGACAGGAAGCAAGAAAAAAAAAAGAAATAAATCATGAGGGTAAATTGTCTTTGCTAACAAGCCTCGGCCCGTTATGTGGTGAAGAAAGATAATGTTTGACCGCAACATGACGGTTCCACTAAACAAGCTTCACCGCAAACTACGTATCAACGGACGATATTATCCTCTTATCTCGTATTAGAGATAATTAAAAAGTAAATTGCTTTGAGATTTGTATTAACTTTAATTATAAATGCTAATTTTTTTTCGGCACTTTTGATCTAAAATTCAAGGACACTGTAGCTGACGATTGGTTTGATTTACAATGTAAAACATTCTTTTGTTAGCCAGTCAATTAGTTTTAGTACTAGTATAGTATTATATGATCTGTGTTTTTAGATACAAATACAATCTGACCAAAATTCTTAATTTATTTTATTATTTAAATATGTATAAATATGAATAAATAAATATGTTGGGACATTAACACACAGCACTATCTAGTTCCATGGTAAGATACGAGGCCTGTGTTAGGGATACCAGATAGTATATATATATAACGCCTTAACTCTCACCGGTCGTGTCGAGTAGTCGTCCCACCGGAGTATGAGAGTGACAGGAATAGGGAGTGCACTTGTGTTTGCGCGTACACTTGTGCACTATAATATCTCCTGCGCAGTTGGCTAGTCTCAATGAGATTGGCCGCCGTGGCCGGAAACGGTCAGGAGGATACAACTGCCTCGGTGGTGTAGTGGCTAGCATGTACGGCTGCACACCCGGAGGTCCTGGGTTCGAGTCCCGGGTCGGGCCAAGTTTAGTTATTGAGTCTTTCTGTCTAGTAAGCCTCAGTAGCAGCCCGGAGTTGGGAAGTTGGCGGTGTATCACCCCCGTGCCTCGGAGAGCACGTAAAACCGTCGGCCCTGCGCCTTAACTCTCACCGGTCGTGTCGAGTAGTCGTCCCACCGGAGTATGAGAGTGACAGGAATAGAGAGTGCACTTGTGTCTGCGCGTACACTTGTGCACTATAATATCTCCTGCGCAGTTGGCTAGTCTCAATGAGATTGGCCGCCGTGGCCGGAATCGGTCAGGAGGACATCATATATATATATATATATATATATATATATATATATATATATATATATATATATATATATACGTATATTGATTTGTTTATATTATGTAACTAGCGATTCACTCTCGCTTCACTCGGGTTCGTCCTCAGGTACGTTTTAACGGTTAGTATGAAATACAAATCTTTGAATTTCTCGGCTTTTCTGTACTATAATATGCATGGATTATACATATAAAGCATCCTCTTGAATCAACCTATCTATTAAAAAAAACCGCATCAAAATTCGTTGCGTAGTTTTAAAGATCTAAGCATAGGGTAAGAGCCGGATAGTTGCGCTACTTTTTGAAAATCTTTAATTACATAAAAATTAAGTATCTACTTACAATATGCTCCGTGTATAATAAAACATTGGTCCTTAATCTTTCATTGTGACCTATTTTTTTAAACACAATCAATATTGTTTTTCAGTAAATCCTGTTTTATTTGACCTCTACAAAAAGGGATAGTTGCCCTCCGTGGCGGATAGTTGTCACATGTTAAAAATGCTTTCGGGAATACTTGCCTCATGCGGGGATAGAAGACTTATTATGAAATTACTTTGATATTTTTTGGATTAAAACAAATTTATGTAATCAACCATTATTAATTATTAACATAAATTTATTAAGTGGGTAATAATCAAAATACTAATCAATATAACTTTTAAAATACAAATAAAATCTCCAAAATTTAAGTTATAAATAATAATTAATTTTAAAGATAAAAATAATATGGCAATCAACTTTGGCACAAATATTAAATTAGTGGGTAGGCTGATATCACCAAGAAAAATTTTAAAATCCATTACGAAGCCAGAACTTACAATTTCACATCTCACACAATATTCTTTGAATGATGAATAAGTTTCCTGGAAACATAATCCAGTCTGATTTGGATTTAGTATTATTGTAATTTTCAAAACATTTACAATAATCATCAACTGAACTTTTCTCATTCGCATTTTCTATTTTTGTATTAATGTTTATAACTCTCTTAGTGTCTTTTCAGTGTCTCTTATCGTCTTTTATTTCTTACTCCTTTTTTTGTACTCCTTTAGTAGCTTTTTCTTTAGCTATTTTTGTATTTATAGTGCTTTTTCCACTCTCGGAACTATAAATTGTTATTTGTCATCCTTTTACTCTTTCTTCGTTCAGTTTAATGAAATATATTTTTTCACATTCTGTTTCACTGCTAGAGAAATCGACATATTTTTTGATCTTTTACTTTCTTTTCGAACTCTTTTCTTCATAATTTTCATCTCGTTATCAGCTGTTTTATTTTCTATCGTCTTATAATATTTTTATTTCTTTGTCTCCATTCTAGTTCTTTAGTAATGTTTGTTCCTTGTTCTTTATTCTTTTTTGGACAATTTTTTCGTTGGAATTTAAAACTTCTGCAGATTTTTTAGACCTTCTAGACATGCTAAACTCTTGCTCATATTTGCGAGGCATTTCGCCTACTTGCAACTCTAATTGCCCTTAGGGCGACTATCCGCAAAATTATATGGGGCGACTATCCTCTTCGGTACGGATACTTACCCTTATATTTTGAAAAAAATATAAAAGCTATTTAACAATATAAGGTAAAAGGTAGTGTAATTTAAACTTCACTGCATGCGTAGAAGCAAAAAGTTGGCTAAACCGATAACCGTAACAAAAAATATTCAATAGTAAATACTCACGAATATTATTTCAACGCTCGTCAACGTCCTGCCGCGGAAGATTTTCGCTCACACAGACAAAACACGTGTAGGTACCTAGTCCTACTACTGGAATGGAGATTAGGTCTGTAGAAGAGGCGCTTCAAATTACAGAAGAGCGCTAACGTCAGGGACATCTCTAATATAGTGTATTGAAAATCGGGGCAAGTATCCAACTGAGGCGACTATCCGGGTTTTACCCTACATATGGAAAGACAGACAGCGGGAAGCGACTTTGTTTTATACTATGTACTATGTAGTGGTCTAAAATGGTATGCAATAAAAAATATTTGTATTTGCACTGTATGTTTTAGTATGTAATAGATAGAAGTCAACAGGGTTCTGAATTTCACATTACATAATATATCTTTATCTTATTTCCAAATGCTGTACTTGGTTTCACCAAAGGAAAGTGAAAATATTATTGTAATTACTCTGTCTGTATTGCATTGTAAATCTTACCTGTAATAAACTATGCTAGTCGCATTTAATATGTTAACTACATCGCGACAATACTCACTTATACATATTATGATAAATGGAGCAACGGATATTTTTTCTTAAAATATATACGTTTCTAAATTTTTTCATTCGGATCATAATTGGTAAAGTTATCGTGTAGCATGTTCAAAAATAACATATGTTTAAATTGTTACTCGTCTTTCATTGTAGGTCGAATAAAATTGAGAGCAATACGCTTTCTGTTAAACAATTCAATTATTACATGTTCACATTTTCCCACGGTTCTGCCCTATTTTGAAAATAACAGATTTTCAAAAAACTTTCAACCCCTTTTTTACCCCATTAGGGATTGATTTCCAAATACATTTTCTGAAAAGATACCTATTTCCTATGAGGAAACCATCTTATATTTTTTGAGATTTCACTAACATCGTGTGTCGTATTTCGCCATAATACACATATAATGTGCCCACATAGAAACGGCCTCTTGATCCCAAGCACAGTAGACTGCTTCAGTAAAACACATGCCATCTACACCATGGCGACTTATAATTTATTTTACATACATTTATAAACATAACAGAAGTATGAAAATGATTATTTAATCATACACTCAATAGTAATTTGAATCGAAACAGTTGAAACAAGTGTATTTTACGAAGTGTTGAACTTAATGCGCCGCATTTGCATTCCCGCTTCGTTCAATGCGCCTCTTATTACCCCCTACAATTACGCAAATTGTATAATAACGGTTTGTCAGTTTGTCAGACTGTAATATTTTTAACCGTTACAATTGTAAAACTTCGAATAGCTTATTTCCTTTTTGTTTGAAATAGTGGCGGTCCGTAAAAAGTCTAATAATAGTGCTTTACGTTCAGTACTTCGCATATAAGAATAATAAGTGTAAATCACTATTACATAAGCAACTATATTTATTATAATAAATATGCATATATACTTATAAATATCGCCTAATTAGCGCTGATTACTCAATACATAAAAATAGCTTTCTGTTATTAAAAGATAAGAAACTGATTTTATATCTATAGAAATAAGACTAATAATATTATGGTACTTACGTCCACATATTTCCAAAATCAGAAACGGCGCTTAAATTACCGACACACTAACAACAATGCATAAACATTTGACACTTTTACATGCACGACATTGTAACAGTTATCGGAGACCTAGTCGGGACTCGCTTTCCGCTTTCTTTTGCACGAATTTCTTATTTAATCTAGGCCACGAAAACTACGCAACTTCACTTATCTACAGCATGTTATTTATACTGTATATATTTACACGCCATTGTATTAAGGAAGACTGACGATAGCTATTCCCATGTAACATTCATTATAATCTAATAGCAGAAATCTAGGCGCGACCCCACTGGTTGTGGCTTCTCAGACTTGACCTAGGCCATAAAAATTGCGGTATCATTTTCTAAAATGGTATTTATGTAGGAATTTTCTTAGGAAAATATGCTACTTATTTAAAATTATTAATATTGTGTTCAAACTACTTTAACAGAAGATCGATTTTTACATTGAAATTAAAATAATAGCCTTTATAAATACGTCAAATAAAAATACGTCAAAATATTACATTTACAACGATAGCTCATTGTAAAAGTGATATTTTGACGTATGTGCATATATAAAAATGCAATTGCCTTATAACATCGTTGTTATTTTTTATTATTTAATTATTATAAGAAGTAAAATAATTATAGATTAATTTTACGGTAATAAATGCGAAATATTCAAATTAATAAACTAAATATACTAGTCTTAGATATTTTAGTGACAATAATAAAATTTTGTAACCAACAAGTAAAAGCTATTACTACATGCGCTATGAATAATTTTAGTATAATAAACTCATTTCATTACTCAGTAAATGCTATGTATTTCTTAACGTTAAGATATTAAATTATTATTAATATAGACATGTTCAATTTTCATTTTAACAAACGCTTATTTTATGGCTTACGTTGAGGTCGTGAGTCGAACTTAATTGGACCCTGGCTGGGTGACACGGAGAGTAGATGCATCGTTTCGCCGTATGGAACGCATAAATATTGCCTCGAAAGTGAGCCTTGGGCCACTTTTGTTTAATCTTACCTCCGTGACTCTCTTTCTCTGGCATAGTCATAAAGTAGTATGATATTTTTCATTATACTCGTATGCATATTAAGCATTTTAATTATATATAATAACCATAGATAATTTAATGAAATCGCCCATTATGTAAAATTATTGCATATCGTGTCACAGTCTTGCCCAGTATTACTGCGAAGATGTTGGGTTCGATTATCGCTATAGACAATTACTTATTATTGCTTATGTTTGTCTTAGTTTGCTTAAGAGAAAAGCTTACCTTAAGAATGTTATGTACAAATTGGAAGCTATATTTATATCTAGTACGAAGTAATATTATAATTTATTGAATACAAATTAACATTTATAATGTTCTCGCATATGTAATTTAAAAAACGTAAAATAAATTACATCCCAACATTAAAATTATACATTAACGGCTCTTCTGTTAATGCCAGGGATAGTGTAAGAATGGTTGACATATTGGTAGATAATATTATGCGCATGTTTCTCAGCTTTAAGTATAGCCCAAGTATTAAAGAAAGTGACAGTGATAAAATGATATATTAGGAACGTTCACGTTAATTGATCTTTTTATAGCCATTTTATGGATTTTTTTACAATATTATAATAATAATTTAAATAATAATAATTTCCGCTTTTGATTTAATAGGTTTTTTGATTTTTGGGAGTTTTTATTAACTTTTTACCATGTTAATTGGATGTTAATTGGTTCATTTTAGTGAATAATACTTTGAGTTTTCAGATTAAAAATATCGTTTGTACCAGTAATGGCGCTCGTCGTGCTATTTGAAGCCTTGCAAGTCTATCTTGCAAAGCGGGCATCTGTAACTCCGTTATTTTTTACATAAAATACTTATATTCTTACCAAACTCCAAAGCACTTATATATAAGAAAATATATATTATGTCGGTTATTCCATCTTTTACGCAACGACAGAGCAACGAATCGTCTTGATTTTAAGATGGAATAGTTACGTTTTACAACGACTTTTATATCAGGGTAAGATGTTATAAAATGTAAATAAAAAGGCGGCCTAAGCGAACCAAAGACATAACTATTAAAAATAACTTCTTTAATATTTTATTCAATGTACATTTAAATCTTCCCCGTATTGAATGGAGGCCCGTGCCCAGCAGTGGGACGTTAAAAAAAGCTGAATTCATACAATACATACATACATTTAAATTTAATTTTTCAATACGATTTTTCACCTATTACAGTTAATATTGTCCGTCTCTTATCCCTTGTGCGGTACTCATGAATACAGAGCGGGCGCGGGCGCCACATAACGAATGCACATTTACATTTCATCTGCTACAAATGACGCTGTACGAACAGGTTGGAGTGATACACCGTACGTGCTGCTATGATCGTGACATGATCGTCTATAGAAATTGATATCGGCAATAGCACACTGATGTTAGTTATTCATTTGTAAGACTTCTGTATGAAGTTTTAATGCAATCCTTAATGATTTGTGTATATTTTTAACTTATCGTTTGTGAATGTCAACGATTCTATAATAGGGGATGTTCAGACGATGTCTTAGGATGTTGGAGGTTCGATGCCCTAACAGATAATTTTTTTAATGGGCCAGTGGATGTTTTCTGATCTTGTCAACAAACCGGGGTATTTAGTAACACAGATAAAATCTTATAACGTCTCAGATAGTCATTTAATTTCAAAATCGAAATTGTGAAATAAATTATATATAACTACTGAATCAGTTTTGATAATTGGTATATTTTACCTATTATATACTTAATAATTATGTCAATTATAAATATTTCAAATTTAATTATCTTAGAATTCCTACAATACAAGAACTTATGATCCAATTACCTTTTACTTACCACGATAAAAACAGTTGCTGTAATATACTTAGTTTATGTATAAGAGATTGCATTATAATTTTGTAAGTGCCTTAACGAGTTTATATGATAACGATACTAAAATATATAATCCTAAACAGCTTGTATAAAGATATTGATGTAAAATATCAAGGAAATGCCTACACGCAACGGTTATTAAGGTTACATAATTAATGAATATAGGCGAGCCTAAGTTTATTCGTCCGGCACAAATCTTTGTAATTGATTTAGATAATCCATCGTTAAGATAATATGCCATATATAAATTGACTATTAGATTTCTGATTCTAGATATTAAGTGTCCGACTAAAAGAACTTGTGAATATTCAATAGATCGCTTATCGATCATTTTATAGCTTTGAAATAAGGATAGGCCGACTCTATATGCTAATTTTTGTCGTTTTTATATATAATTTGATGATAATTTGAAGAGGATGTGTCAAATTTCGCTGGTATTGAGATGATTGAAATAACGTTATATTGAAGCGTTACTCGTTATACGCCTTCGCTTCGCCTACACCTTGATTGTTCTTAAGCTTTAATATTAATAATAATATACTTAGTATCTAGCGATATTCAATCCAGCCGTTTCGGAGATTTTAATGTGTCTGTTTGTAATGTCATAATAACATCTTCTTACTAAACGCATATGAAATTATATACAGTACTTATAAGAAAAACTCAATTTTTATTTTTTTCTGTGTGTCTATCTGTTTGTTCTGGCAAATCTTCGAAACGGCTGGACTGATTTTGACGGTACTGTCACTGGCAGATAACTGATGTTATAAGGAGTAATTTAGGTTACTTTTATTTTACAAAAAGAATTAGGATTTCTAACAAAATTAAAACATACCCAGAGACGAGCGATGCGAGTGTAAATCGCTAGTTATAGAATAAATTACACCGATACGTGCTTCATTTCCGCCTTAGAGAAGGATAAACCAAAAATTATTTCGCATTTATAATACCTATCACAGGATATTTATTAGACAAATTATATTTTTATATTAGTTCATTGTGAATCATTTATATGTATATTTATAGAAATAAATAATAAAATATGCAAAAAATATACGAGTCCAAGTCAATATAGATTTTTTTATACTAACAAAAGAAACTTATATTTCAAAGATAACATAGGATGAAGAAAAAGTTATAAAGTTGTTTTAATTAAATCAATCCCTTTGCGTAAGTTTTATCTGCTTTTTTACTTGGTAACTGCTGGACGGATATCAGTGAAACTTTTATTTTACGCAATAGAGTTTAATTTAAAATTGTACTACCTTTTGTTTCAAACGTTTATGTAGTAGACATACCTACATCCATATATTTAAACTATACACATAATAAAATTGTAACTGAGTCGAATTTGTACATTAAATATTTTTTGGAAAATCTTATTGAAATAGTCATTATTATCGACGCAGAAACCGAATCTATAGTTTTTAGAATTTTTGTCTGTATGTCTAACTGTCTGGAAATGCATCACGACAAAACCACTGGACAGATTTTGATGAAATTTATTATGATAATAGCTGCGGGAAAATATGTCATCTCTGAGAAATCTATACTAACAGTTAAAACGTATCTAGGAGCGAAACCGAGTGGAGCGTGGGTAAATCGCTAGTGTATAATATTTTTTAGAACTATACGAGTATTGTATTGAGATTCTCTAGCTACAGTAATCTATCTATCGTAAGTTATAATAATTAGTGGTTTTAAGTTAAATTCAATTATGGACAAGAGGGTGAAGCCGCAACCTGGATTCAGTCTATTACTAAACCATTATTATATTGTCTAAAGTTGAAACACTTGGCCTCGAGCTGACTTGAAATCGAGAAAGATGTATGATCATAATTAAAATATTTCACTTAAAAGCAAATAGTAATATATCAACGAAACGAGAAATTGATGCAGAAAATAAAAATAAAAACGAACATATACATAAAGTTATCCTTGTCTGAAACGAAGTGAGAGGCTTTTAAATAAGGTGGTTATGTAAATGAGCCCTCAACTGTCCTCGGTGCATTCGTATTTACGTATGCTTTTGCTTCCCTTGACGAGAAAAAAGGATTGATCTTATACGTTTCATTAACATATTAAGAAAAGTCTTCCTTTATTATATTTTAGCGGTCTGATATTGTACTTAAAATAATAATACAAAGTATTAGGTATGAAGTATTAGAAATTGTTATTTTTTTTTAATATTAGACAAATAATAAAGATAATATTTTCTCAATATATTCATAAATCTCATCAAATAGGTTTAAAATTAGCATAATTCATAACTAATTATATGAAAGCTGCTCTTAGCGTGAAAATCGTATGCG
Source organism: Fabriciana adippe (assembly GCA_905404265.1). NCBI lineage: Eukaryota > Metazoa > Arthropoda > Insecta > Lepidoptera > Nymphalidae > Fabriciana > Fabriciana adippe. The sequence goes on from FR989993.1 coordinate 6,052,214, forward strand.
TATCCACAAAGCTCGCAACCTAAAGCACTGCAATTCGAGGCGTACAGCGAACCTGATTACAATGCCAAGTTCCCCAGTCCTATGACAGGCTAATCACGACCCGTCACAGTATTACATTCCGCCTCCGTTAAAGTATTTCGAGATATGTTAATTCTTAATTGTTGGGTGCAGAGAACGAAACAATTATGTTGATTGTGCTGTTGACTGCGTTGTGAAAGTATATGAGGAAATATAATGATGGCAATTTACAAAAATCAATATACAGTAATGCTTTTAAACTATATATTTATTTAAATTTTTGTTTTGATTTAATAATATTGGGAATGTTTAAATTATTCTTAATATTATTTTTTTGTTTATATTATAATTAATCTAGGTTAAGCTTAAAAATAAATGAGCTTTTAAGCGTATTTGTAAATCACTAAAGAAAATTGAATTTAAGCACAATTATTAGACACAAAAAATTGTCTTGTATTTTGATTAGTGTTCTTATAATTAATAATAAAAACTTATGTATCTGACGAATTCACGTATGATTTTCATTTGTTCTTCAATATAATGTCATATTTAATTTAGCAATAGTCGATAGTCAATACGAAGCACAAATGCAATGTGGTGGCACGGATCCATTAAAGTTCAAGTTCGATTTTCATTTGACCAATTCTTAAATTTAAGCTTTTATTATTTTTTAACGTCAAAACAGAATTATTTACAAAATAATATTGTCCGATTGCAATTCCCCAGCAAAATAATGTAACCTCTTACGAATTTTTAAGTTGTCATCACGAAGAGACCTACCCGACGTAATCGCGTTCAACCGCTCGGATTATAATGTATTTATTTCTTTACACTGTTATTCAAGTAAATTACGGATAATTTTACTGCTGGATTGCTTAAAGACCAATAAGTTGCGATTTTACGATTTTATAATGGCAGCTCCGGGCTGTTTGCCATGTGAATTGCGCTGAAGTTTTTATAAGCGTCATTTAGGAGTGTCAATTGCTTTTTCCAATAAATTTTATAGGTTTGTACGTTTATTAAAGTTTTTGTTTACAAATGGAATAGCTTTATAACGTGTTTTTTTCCAGTTAATTATGATTGCTACAGTTTTCTTGGAACGAAAAAATTCTTGTCTCTATTACATTAATGGTAAGTGTAAAAAATATTCCATGTCAAAACGTTTTATGAGTGAGTAATTCCTACTTTTAAATAATATTTTTTACCAACTTTAAAAAGGTGGAAGTACTCAATTTGTTTCCATTATTTGTGTATATGTTACTTGATATCTTTGCTAATTAAAGATTGGTTTTCAAAATTCATTTTATATTTAATAGATTAGAGTACAAAAGTGGAATGATTACTGCAAAATGCTTTAGAAGTTGTTAAAAATTTTTCGTTAAAAAGTAAATAAATATATTAATCACATGTAGTGTACTCAATGCAATTTCTACCAACATCTGTCCACACGTTCACTATAAAAATGATAAAATTCCACACATACTTTCATCCTATAATAATTACTTTAAGGGAAATGCTCACTTTTTATGTATAGACACGGGAGAATTCTATGATTTTAGACCCAGTTACCTAGACAACCTAAGTCTATCAGTCAGAAGACTGTAATTTTTTTTGTGACTTTGTAAAAATTCATTAGCCTTAGAAGAATCCTTGTTGAATAGAAAAGAGTGAAAAATAGAAGAAATATCAAGGAAAAGTATACTAAGCTACAATTTTGCGTCTTTCTATATGCATACCGACGGCTTTTCATTTCAATGCATCTAATTTTCGTTCAAAGAGACTATTTCTCGTTATCTCAAGGCTAGAAATCCTTGGACATACCCGTCTATAATGCAGGTCTTAGTCACAAAGGTGCCAACCATTCCTGCAAGATTGAGAGGTAATCCTCCTTCATTATTCGCTGCAAAATGTCATACTGTTCCGTTTTGGTTGACATTTAGTTATATTAAAATTAGAATGATCTTTTAAATTTTTAAATATACCTACCTACGGTTTTAACGTTTAGTATAGATTTCTCTGAGATGAGATATTTTCCCGCGGTAAAAAGTACCTATCCTTTATGTTGATCTGGATAACCAGCTATCATCATATCAAATTTCATCAAAATCTGTCCAGTGGTTTCCTCGTAATGCGTTCCCAGATAGACAGACAGACAAAAATTCTAAAAACTATAGATTCGGCCTCTGTATATAATAATATAATAATATAATGTATATAATATATAATAATGACTATTTGAATAAATTTTCCAAAAAAATATTTTATGTACAGATTCGACTCAGAATTTTATTATATGTATAGATGTGTCTAATATTATTTAAGTACTATTTAGATAATATTTCCTTCATTACTTTTACATGCATTAGTTTGCAATTTTATCGATCGATCGATAAAAAGTCTTTGAGCTTTATTCAGTAGATATTACGTAAGTATAACTTAAGTTATTGCTTATTGACAAATCAAAGTGGAGCCGTGGACGAAAGCCAATAATTTTAAAAAGGAAAACATAACATAAGCAATATAAATATGATTACTATTTATCAGTTTTGATTACAGTGTAAAAACTTAAGTGACCATTGACAAGACTTTGCTTGAATTTTGTCATCAAAAAGCCCTTTATTCATATACAAGTATATTTAAATAAGTTTTTTTTTCTGCAAAACATTGCACAGATCTAAGTTTTGGTGTACGTAATATAAAATCTTGACGGGTAATGAAATTAACACATTTTGACACAGGTAAAATTTAAAATTAATTCTATAAAACTGACCGACATAATGAACTCATTGTCTTTTTAACTTTTTATTTTGGAGTCATCAATTAGTGTCGCATCGTATTGCATTCTTTGGTTGTGTAGAAGCCGATTTCGCGCAAAACAAGATCGTTGATAATGCGATTGAATCGGTTAATATTTATGAAGTCAGGACGAGTTTTTGTTAAGATATCCAGATGCAAAGAAAAACTTGCCTACAACATGTAGCCATGAGAATTCGTAAAAGCATTCTTACATGTTGTTTGGAACCAAAAGTTTTCAATTCAAAACTTTTATTAAATGAATAAGGGAGATGCCTACAATCATAAATTTAACATTATTTTTTATTTATATTGGCTTTAGTAATATTTATTAATTAACCTCTGTATGTATTAATTAATTTATTACATATTTAAAAAGTTTTGTACTTTGTACAAATATTCGTTTTATTTTTATGAGTGCTAGCACCGCCATCTCTTGGAGTTGCTTGAAACTGACTCATTACGCTTCTACGCGCTAGATGTCGCACAATAATAGTCATAACAAAATAAATGACAAGTTAAAGTTGCATGAAAATAACAATTACGTTGTTTTGATTTTTATTCAGCCAAGTTATAATTAAGTTAATGAATCTTTTTATCTGATAGTTAAAAAATCAGGCCTAAATGATTTAAATATGATATCTTTTACATCAATAAATGCATTTATGTTTAAATTATTTATGCAATACTATTCATATGTTCAATAAGTGGATAGCAATATGTATGATAATTAAGAAATTACGTATAATATTTATATTAGCATATAAAAACATAACTTTTACTTTTAAGTTGTTGTTAATAAATGACTACAGTTCAAATGTGAAAATTCAGTTCAAATTTATTGGAACAATCATCTTTTTATAAAATTTTTAGAAAAGTTTTGAATAACTTCAGAATAATATTGATTGAATAAGTTTTTATCTTTACGGGGCTTTAATATTTAAGGTCTTAACTTATCAGAAAACTAGCCGCATTTATTTTCGAATAGTTAGATATATCTAAGTATATTATTTTTCTAAGTATATCGGGATGATACCACTTCTCCTGAAAATTTAGTTCTTCTTGCTACAATAAAAATAGATATACATAATATATACTTCTTTGAATCAACTTAACCCAGCACCTATTAATAGTATGCAAAGCTCTCCTAATGTAACATAACTCAAAATGTCGACATAAAAAGCGATCTCCTGAAAGTTTTAGAACAGAATGAGGGCTAAGTAACAGATTATAAATCATGTAATTATCTTTCATTAACACTTTAAAGTTAACTTATGCTTCGTTTCCTTGCATGTAAATAACTTATCCTACAAATAAATTTAATTTTAACGGTTAGTACAGATTTCACAGAGATGCGATATTTTTCCGCAGTAAAAAGTATACTATATGTTGACCCGGATAACCAGCTATCACCTTACCAAATATCATCAAAATTCCTCCAGTGATTTTTCCGTGATGCGGTAACAGACAGACAGATAGACAAAAATTCTAAAAACTATAGATTCGGCCTCTGTATCGATAAAAATGACTATTTCAATAAGATTTTCCAAAAAATATTTAATGTACTAATTCGACTCAGAATTTTATTATAGGTAATAGATTTAAGTAGAAAAATAAATAATTGCCTAATAAAGAACAGTGAAGTTTTCTTCGGAATTTCTTATATATTAGGTTTTATTTCTTCTTATTTTTCTTTATTAGGTATCTGTGGTTCTTACAGAACTATACATGTATTTAAATTCTAGTTTAATGTTATTTTCAAAGCCACATATTTAGCACACATTTAAAATTAGGTAAATTTTTTATAATCACAAAGGTACTTAGTTACAAATCAAACAGTAGGTGTACAAATTGCTTAACAAATAAAAAAAACACTATGTATCATAACATATTAAAAACGTACACACACTCTTTAACAAATTAGAGTGTGTATAGACTCATATGTCGTACGTATTGTTCCCGGTGATTTTACTCCCATTGGGAGACACAGCGACATTTCTCTCTTCCAAGACGATTCCTTTCACAGTTATGTCCTTGTTTTATTTATTTCATCTTTCCAAAGGAACTTTGGCAGCACTTTATTGAAAGATCTAAAGAATACTTTGAAAACTTTTCTATATCAAGAACATAAAGTAACGTAAGCCAATTAGATAAAATATAAACTTTTACTAAGCATATTATTGACTTCGACGTGAATGCTCACATTTAATGTATCATTAGTAACTTTTGTAATTACTGAAAGTTATACAGAATTTCATATTTACATCTGTCTCGATAATATTTTCTTTTATATAATTTATTATATAAAACCTAATTATGATTAAAATTAATATATAAATAAATATATATTAATTTATAAGTTCTGTGAATCTTAATGCCTTACACTTATTAGTTTTATTAGTATGCGATAAAAATAATTAGATTTTAGTACAAACATGACCTAAAAACTAAATAATTAGTAGGTAAATTTTAAAGAACCTAGTATTGCTGAATTAAGTTCGTATGCAACTAAATTTCGGTAATACGTACGTATAAATTGATTTGCTTCAATGTCTGTATATATAATTTTGTTGTAGCGCATTTAGAATCTGCATTGTCAAATTAATAGAACGTTTGGTATTTAACAACTAAATATTGATTACAGTTTTGATGTATCAGAGTGATGTCGTTTATATTATACTAGCGACTTACCCTTGCTTCGCTCGGGTTTGTCTCTACGTATATACGTTTTAACGGTTAGTATAGATTTCTCAGAGATGAGATATTTCCCACAGTAAAAAGTATCCTACATGTTGACCCGGATAACTAGCTATCATCATAACAAATTGCTTCAGAATCTGTCCAATGGTTCTCAAGTGATGTGTTCTCAGACAGACAGGCGGATAGACAAAAATTCTAAAAAAAACTATGGATTCGGCTAACTAAAACTATTTCAATAAGATTTTTCCAAAAAAAATATTGAATGTTGAATGAAAAAAAGATATCTACATAATATTATAATTAGTGACCCACCTTTAATTTGCTAACGTAAAATAACTTTGAATTATAGGTACTTGTAACCCACGGAAAGTACCAGATATGTATACCTATTAGGATAAAAAGTGGTATATGTCGCTCTTCAGCTATTGGTAATAATTATAAAAAAGTGAAGCGGGTTGCAATCCTAGGGTTTGCACCTCTGCTATCATTTTCTACATATTTATTATTTTAAGAAGTAGTAAACGCTGGCACACATAGTGGGGAAACCTGCATATCTAAGAGAACCTTACTAGTTCTCGAAAGTTGTGTAAATGCCCAAACACGCCTTTGGCCATCGTAGTGGACTATGCACTGTTTCCCTTCCTATTGATGGGAGGACATTGCCTAGTTGTGGGACGTCGAAAGGGCTGAATTATTATGTAAAAAATCACGTCAATTCATTACTCAATTGCTGCATTAAAATAGAATAATTAAACAATCGAATAAATTAATAATAATAAATTTTATTTAACTTATAAAAGATTAAAAACATCAGATGCAATTTTTGTATCATCATATCATCAGATCATATTTTTGTAAAGTATGGTTTATTGTATAGTAGAGAAGTACTTTTGCTTGTGATAATTTTGACTCATAGTGTAGGTATAATACTTAATTTTACTATACAACACTTATTTATAATACAACTGCTGATTTATAAAAAAAAACTATTGAAACTATATAAGACAAAGGAAAAAATATCTATACAGATAAATAAAATTGAAGTGTCTGTTTGTAATGTCAAAATAACAGCTTTATACTAAATGCATATGGAATTATATACAGTACATATAATGTTTGTCTGTCTGTCTGTCTGTCTGTCTGTCTGTCTGTTTGTTTCGGCTAATATCCGAAACGGCTGGACCAATTTTAACGGGTTTTTCACTGGTAAATAGCTGATATTATAAGGAGTAACTTAGGTTTTTTTTTATTTTAGAAAAAGAATTAGGGTTTCGCTCAAAAAAATTAAAACGTAATTAGGGACGCACCCGAACACAGCGAGGGTTAGTCGCTTGTATTTTATAATGTTAGTAAGGATTTTCTTCATTTTGTACGCTATTAAAGTTTCCAGTGTAAAAGCAAGAGTCAATAAATTAGAAACATTGACGCAGTTTGCAGGCGAGGATACAAATTCTAGGCCTGCTAACTCGCAGCGCTATATCCAGCATTATGTCTGTACTCACTGTCGTGATTTACATTGCGACACTGTGCACGGCACTTTATGGCTACGCCTACGCTACTGTGGGAAGGAAGGCAAGAAGTAATATGGTTTCTACTTTTAGATTTGCTTATATCGTATTTTTTATTTATTGTTATTACAAGGTTGTTATAATATGGAATGGATATAGCTTTTTTGCATTTCATGATGTATTTTATGCATTAAAAGCAGAGTATTTTATTATTATACTACATTATTTTCTTTACTATTCACTTATACCATGACCGTATATTTAGATTGATAATAATATATAAAATGTATGTACGTATATCTTATTCACTAAACTTTTATTATCCTTATTCTTACTGAACCAAGTATGTTATCATTTATGCTGATAATATTAATTTAACAATGACAAAGACAAAGGAACGTTATTTTTTTTAATTAGATTGTTAACGAGACGGAATCTAGTTAGTAGTAGCTTATATATTTTTACTTGCCGTGGATCCAAAATCCTACTAAAGGTGTCACGAGGGTTGTGTATCACAGTTAGTTTATGAGCGAAGTAAGGCTGGATGGCTAGATCATTAAAATCCTATGAATTTTTAATGTATAATATATTACATTATTATTACCATAACTAACTAATATCAATTTAATTAAGTATAGCTATATTGATACTTAAGTAAACACCATTGGATAATTAATTAATATGTTCATGTGACGAACATGCCAAGTTGGAACCACTCCAACGATCTTCGCTGAATTTGGCAAGATATTTGACGGTTCTAAACGACACATGCCCACCTGCACTTTATAGACCAGGGTTTTGGCATAACGGCCCAATTTAAACTGTCTAAATTTAAGCATTTTGAACTAGTTTTATTTATAAAAACTAATGTTAATTGCTCTTTGAATTTGTTTGTATTCAATAATATTAATCTATACTAATGTGTATGTAAGTTTGTATTTGGGAAGTAATCTACTTAGTTACTGATACAGTTCTAAAAAAAATTGAGTAATAGTAGGTAAGCTACATTTTCACTTACAACATGTCAAGGGATATTTAATGGTCATCTTAGAATATTAGTGTAACTATAGCAAAAACTTACTGAAACTCGTAGGACGTGCAAAATATAATTGAGTCTCAGTGAGGCTACAGTGAGGTGGTTGTAAGTTATAAAGCTAAGTTATGAATATAGAGTGATACCTTACTTGTTATCACACTATGTTCTGGACATGAAGTATGTAGTGGTATTTGGAGCGGCCCCACCTTACCTGACATACATACATTTTGGCGTGAACTTACCACCTCTCCTTCACCTTGACTCATTGTTCTGATTCCGATTATCGATACTGATTTCGTCGAACCAAAAAGAACAATATAAAGAATGTTCTTTACCATGCATAATATGTTTAGCTAATTTGACTAAAGAATTTTATATTTAATATCAAGAACTTAACTCGCACGCATATTATACGAAGTGAACTTCGCCATCTTATGTCGTAAAGAACATTACATAATCTGCATAAAAAGTTTGAATGGGCTAGGATGAAAGCCTGAGGCGCGTCTGGCATGTGAATTGCTTCGTATATTAGCTAATATTGACTCTTTTACTCACAAGGAACTTGTATGTTAGGCGACTTCGCATGCAATGCAAGCCTTACAAAAACCTTTGATCCTGATTTTACAACCTTATGAAGCGCGCCTTTGGAAATCTAAGAGCTTATGTGTACGCCTCTGTCCTTTTGGTTAGAATATTATGTATGTTTTTTATTGATAAATATAATAACATTTTAGTAGACAACTGTACATTTTTTTAATTCATATTTAAGATTAATTTACGTCTAGGTTATATTGATAACATTATATAAACGATTGATAAGCAAACAATACATCTGCTATGAAAATTAAAATGTACGAAATTTATTTATAGGCACACCTCGTGTCCCCTTACTCGAAACTCTTTGTAGACATAAATTACAAATATGATTGCTATACTGCAGAATAATATAAGTGGGAACCGGATTTCTCTAATCAGAATCAAGATAAGAATTCAATTTATATTTCCGGGCAATTCAGCGATCCCCAATTCTGCTTTAAATCAAAATTTACCCTAGGCCTATGTTTGAAGGCGATCACAATCGCAAAGTTAGTCTGCGGCACTTCTATTGAATGGTTGATAAGAGTTTGACAAATTCAGAAAATTTATCGGTTAATTTGATAATCTTTTGTGTATAACAAAGATATTGAACCTACTATCACAATATTATTTTTGTATTGTTCTGTTATATCGCGTATGCTCGTATGGACGTAAGTTCTTTTAATATCTCGTAGGCAAGTACTTTGTACAAAAGAACAATGCGAAGTTTTAAGAAGATTTTAAGGATTTTATCTATCCTATTAAAATTCTGACTCGAATCTGTACATTAAATATTTTTTGGAAAATCTTATTGAAATAGTCATTATTATCGATACGGAAGTTGAATCTTTGGTTTTTAGAATTTTTGTTTGTCTGTCTGGGGACGCATCACGTGAAATCCTCTTGACGGATTTTGATGAAATTTGGTATTGTGGTAGCTGGTTGTCCGGGTCAACATTTAGGATACTTTTTAGTGCGAAAAAATATTTCATTCCTGAGAAATCTGGTATACTAACCGTTGAAACGTACCTAGAGACGAACCCGAGCAAAGCAAGGGTGAGTTACTAGTCCTCTATAATTTATTAATCTTATAGGTATATTATGTATATGTATTTTATAAAATACATATACGTAATATATAAGATTAATAAGTAATTATAAGTAGGTACATTGAAATTATTTTGCATGTTGCAGAAATTAATTCCTAGATTGAGTAGAGTTATAGGAATATGCTAATGATACTACTGTAGGGAAATATGAAAGGAATGTTTGGATATATCGTGTTACAGTTTCGTGCAAATATTCGCTGAGTCACAACTTGGATGCGCGATGTACACTCCGACCATCTGACGGCAACTTTCAAAACTACTTCTTGTTTTGTGACATATCGCCTGAGCGTTTAAATAGGGATATGCAAAATATTTTTATTTTTAAATCATAAGTTATTGTTATGAATAAGTTTCGTAGAAAAATTGGAATTGAATGTGAAGGTTTTTGCTTTAAAATATATTTTAATAGTAGTTTTGTAGCAATTTTTAAATGGCCTTTATATTATAGGTATTATTTTATACATCTTTTTCAATGGTGAAAACTGTCATAGTAAAAACTGCAAATAAACCATTTTATTTTATTTTATTAGCATTACATTGGTTAAAGTATATAATTTAAACTAAAAACAAATGAATTAATTTAATACTTTCAATTATTACATCTGATTCATGCAATTAATTTAAGTCAATATTAATGAAAAACACAAAGTAATAATAAAATATAAACAAATTTTGGCACGCAGCTCCACTTGCTTAGTGTATTTGTATAATTGCTACTAACTTTATATATTTTACATAGATATTTAAATTAATAGTTATTTACCAGCGCTAGCCATACATTTTTTTTAATTTTTTTGATGTTTTAATACTTATTATCCTATTCCGGACTATGAGAAATCCAAAAAATCAAATATAAAAAATGGTCCAGCCGTTCTTGAATTATAAATGGTGTAACTAACACGACTTTGTTTTATGTTTTATATATAGATGTAGCTTATAAACTTCTTCAACAAACTAGCTATATAATAAAAAAAAAACTAAATCTACTTCGTAGTCCGATATTAACACATCTGAACAAATTTAAGTAACCAAACTCTTTAGCTTCATAATATTAGATGTACATTATTCGCGTTTACAATTACATAGTTTAAACACTAACCTATATCTACTTTAACTCCTTAAGTAATAAGAACAGGTCATTGTATACTAGTGCCCTTATGACGTAATGCCTTTTGATCCTGTCATAGGCTTCAAAGGCACGAATACAGGCACTGTGGAGGATTTCGAGACTGTTTAGTGCAGTTCCGCCTGTAAGCCCGGATTAACTCTACGTGTCAGCCAGCCACTGTAGTTTAGTGGCTAATTGGACTTGTTCTACTAATGTATATAATATAATATGACTACTATAATATAAATTGTTTCACTCATTAACTATTCTATTAGTGTACTTCTAGTTAGTTATTAAAAGCGTTATAGTCTTATCAGTGCTAATACTGTAATGAGGAAATGACTTAGTCTGTATTATGAATTCATATAATAGGCATATTCGTAAATAAAAATGATCAGTTTTATTAAAGATGCCACCATATGCAGAGTATTTTTATGAGTTTTTAATAATATACTCACCAGTTCTCGTTACGTAAATAATTATGTCGATTTGCCATCGATGCCCTTTTTACAAAAAGGCTTAACCTACATCGGTCACATTTATAGTACTACTTTTCAGGAATAGTGGCGATGATATCTTGTATATGGACATAATATGCAATAAAATAAATAATATTATACAATATTAAGTACTAACAGTACCCGCGACTTCGTCCGCGTTCTAGCTTCCGATCGCTAGCAAAATTCACAGGGTCACCCGCTGGGCTAATCTGAAGTTTGCTTGACAATTTCATCAAAATCGCTCCAGCCGTTTCGCAGTCCATAGGAAACATACATACACACATCGATTTTTATATATATAGACTATACTGATCATTATCTGGGATCAACTTAACAACTTAATACAGGTGTATTATGAAAAACAGATAATATATTTTATTCAGATACACATAATATATAATTCATGAAATAATTATACGAGGCATACTGTTTATTGTAGTGGCAAAGCACTGTCGTGACCCTGGGCTGGGTGTTATTTGTCAAGGAAGACCGTTTGTCGCGTCAGCCATATAACTAATTGCAGCTGTAAATCTTCGTCGAGACGTAAAGTCTATCAGCGGCTCTGTAAACGAGAGAATTTTGTTTTTCACAATATATGTTATGTATGTTAATTTAAATTTATTAAATAACCAAAATGTACTACTATTACGAATACTACTGTTTTAAATGACATTTTAAATATATAATGAATATTCTGACTTCTAGATTTCTACGACATCCGTTCTTTGACTCTATACATGTAATAAAATTCTGAGTCGAATGTGTACATCAAATACTTTTTTGGAAAATCTTATTGAAATTGTCATTATTATCGATACAGAGGCCGAATCTATAGTTTTTATAATTTTTGTCTGTCTGTCAGTCTGGGAATGTATCACGGGAAAACCACTGTACAGATATTGATGAAATTTAGTACAGTGATACCTGGTTATGCGGGTCAATATTTAGGATACTTTTTACTGCGGGAAAATATCTCATCTATGCGAAATCTATACTAACCTTTAAAACGTAGGGATGAACCCGAGTGGAGCGAGGGTGAATCGCTAGTCTCATATAAAAATAGAACTAATCTAATAGGAGTTGGCTCGTGTGATGTGATGATGTAGTCGTCATTTTCCGAATCTTCTGGATAGAAAAGATAATTTTTGGAAGCATATGAAGATGTATACATATAAATGTAAATTGGATAATGGAATTAATTTCGGGTGTCTAAGGACAAAATTACAAAACAAATATCAAGTCTATCATAAAAAAAAAATAATGTAATTTTACGTACATGGAAATATTTTAGCACAGATCATATATATTTTAGTATGTATTAATGATAAAAATTAAAACCTTGTAGAAAATGGAAGCATCTTCTTTGGTATCATTAGGTTACCTTCTTTTGTATTAGGTTATATGCTATGATATAATATCGAAAATTATATGTATCACTAAACACTCTCACGCTGAAAGAGCTGAACTGATTTCGATGTAGTTCACAGGTAGACTATGACCTTGAGTAGCACGTAGGCTACTGCTTACTATTACGTAACTAGTATTTATTTATTTATTTATTTACTTGCTTGTTTGTTTGTTTGTTTGTTTGTGTATTTGTTTGTTTATTTACTTATTTATTTATACGGATCTTTAACAGTATACATATTATATATTTACAATTCACTTAAATCTAATTATTATTTTTATGTATTAACAATTACAGGACAATAAATCATTTGTTATGTAATATTAAAAACAGTGTTTTAAAATGATTAAAATTACTAATAAAATATACAAAAAAATGAATACAATTAAAAAAACAACAAGACTAATAACTTTAATAACAATTATTAAATTAAATTAAATAAATAAATAACTAAAAATACTGTGTATAATAAAATAATCATCATTTAATAAAAAAATATATGATTAATACTACAGTTCAAGCGTGAATTCCTATATTTATCACTATAACGATTTGTCGACTGAAATGCTGTAGGTACTTTCTGATTTTCCAAGAAGAACCTCAAACGGCTACTAGTATTTCATCAAGCCATTTATATTGGACCACGCTGACATGTCTAATAATTAATCGTTATTTATTGAACTTTGTATGTACTAGAGGCTCACCCTCGCTTCGCTCGGGTTAATAATAAAAAAATATATTGTAATAAAATCAGATTGCTGCATTTATAATATCGCTCGGGTTACCTCTAGACGAACAAAAACAAATCTATCCCACGGGAACCGTACATTTTTCCGGGATAAAAAGTAGCCTATTTGTTAATCTGATGTATGAACTATATTATTGTAAAGTTTCATTAAAATCCAATTAGTAGTTTTTGTGTACTAAGCTGTATAAGTTACTATAGTTTTTTAACTATCCCACGAGAACTCTTTAATTTTCCGGGATGAAAAGTATCTACGATGTTGACTGGGAATATTATAAGGTACCACATTACAAAATTTCATTTAAATCGGTCCAACAGTTTCGGAAATTAGCCCGTACAAACAGAGAAACAAAAAAAATTAAATAAATCTGGATTTGTTCTATTTCAGTTTTCAGCATTTTTTTTCTATGTACAGACATTCGATCTCTACAGTTTTATTATAATATGTATAGATTTTAGATGCAATGAGATTTTTTTTATATCTTTAAAGTAAATGTAAAGTATGTAGGATTTACGTAAATAATAAATGTAATTTTTACTATTAAAATTGTAATCAAGATTCTCCTCAGTAGTTTTGTAAAGAAGATAAATTAGCAATTCCATTATTTTACATAGTAATTTGTGAGGACTATGATTATTACTATTCGTGACTTCAATGAATTTACGTAATATTTAGGCTGTATATTACGTGTAGGTAATTTATCTCTATATTGTTTAAATTTTGTTTTATATGAATAGATTCAATGAATTTAGGAAAATTAACTAACAATATTTTTAAGAAAAAGAAAGATAGCAAGTTGTTAGCGTAATATTTGTTGTTGAGCCCGATGGGATTCCAATCGGCGATATAAACGAAAATTTAGACATCAAGTTCCATCTTTATAACTTCAAAAAATACGATAATGTCAAAACTTCTACACAAAATTTCACCTCTCAATTAACCCCTTAGGAGATGGATTTTTGAAAGTCGTTTTTTATAATATGCTTCGTGTTTCCAAAGCCTTCAGTTTAGCTGTATGTTAAGTTGTTAGAGCTGTTAAGAGTTTTAAAGTAAAATGATATAATGTATTTTTCACCAATGATAACCTAACCAACAATTTTCATATTTTACCAATGTTTTTCTTCTTTTTATATATCCCTGGATACGTTTTATTTTTTTAGCGGAACCCTTATTCTTTTTAAAATAAAAGCAACCTAAGTTACTCCTTATAATATCAGCTATTTGCCAGTGAAAGACCTGTCAAAATCAATCCAATCGTTTCGGAGATTAGCTGACAACAGACAAACATACAAAAATATTAAAAAATGTGTTTTCTTATAAGTACCGTATATAATTTCATATACATTTAGTAAAAATCTGTAATTTTGACATTACAAACAGACACTTCAATTTTATTTATGTGTATAGATTAATCCATATCTTACCAGAATTATCAATCCTATTCCAGTATGTAGTAGCTTTATTTCACATGAATCCTTTTTCTGTAACAGTATAAATAATAATTAATTTCTTACCAAAACTGTAAATTGACTTACTTTAAAATCACTTATTTCACCCCTTAAAATTTATAGGTATTATATAACAATTTTAAATTATCATGGTAACAAAAAAAAATTATACCCAAATTAAATACCCATTTTTTAAAGTTGGTTAGAAAAGTCTTTGTCATGTTTACTCCTGTTTTAATCGGTTAAACCGTTTCTTAGGTAATTGGGTACAAACTGACAGTTTTTCAGACTGAATACTAATTTTTAAGTTAAGTTGTAGTATAAATGACGATATTAAGCTCTTTATACAGTACTTGGAAATCAATTGCAGACGTCTTGCAGAGTTTAAAAGATTTTTGCTTTAGTTATAAATTTAAGTGAAACACATAAAACAATTGTAACTGTTAAATCGTGAGTCAAATATTCGTTCATACATTCATATTCCTTGACCGCAGCATGCATTTTAATATTATTATCGCAAATATCTATTAACGTGAAGTTTATGGAAATACGAATCTGCCTTTAGAAGTGCTTCGTCTCGGTCATTGCGATTGTGTATGCGCATTTAATGTTAGGCTATTGATCCATGAACTTATGATTTGTGTATTTAATATAAATAACATTGACTTTTATGAATCTATTACTTACAAATAACGAGACAGTATCTAAATAAGATATATGTATGTATAAATAATAATAAATAAATATGTTGGGACATTAACACAGCACCATCTAGTTCCATGGTAAGTTACGAGGCTTATGTTATAGATATAGATAGTTGATACACTACACATATATAACTTTAAATACATACATATTATAAATATAAACACTCATGACTGGAGTACAAAAATACGCGCTCATCACACAAATGAATATCCCCAGCGGGACTCGAACCCGCGACCGTTGGCACAGCAAGTAGGGTCACTACAAACTGAGCCAAACGTGTCGTCGATGTATGTACGTACATAAGTCGGAGAGTCGAGCGAAATATTTAAATGACCCGATATATCTTCATTGTTTGTCTATTGTGGGCGTTTTGTGCTTAAGGCTGTTTGAAATCTCCAACAATATTAAGCAGTTAACATTAATTTAATAAATTCACTGTCTGTACAAATTGTTTAACATCTAATTTTCAGAGAAACAATTGCATTTTAGAGCCGATAGGTTTTCAAGCGTATGCCATGTCCAAGGTGACAATCATATAGATTACTCAAAATGACATCACCTATTAGTCCATCTAGTGTTGCCCGCTCCAAAATATAGATTGATAATTTAAATAATTCATTATGATTATATCCTTTTGACCGATTTCAGCCATAGTATCCAATCTCACTGAGACTAGCCAACTATGCGTAAACTATTATAGTGCACAAGTGTACGCGCAAACCCAAGTACAGACTATATTCCTGTCACTTTCATAAAACGGTGCAGTGAGACGAAAAGTCGTCATGACCAGTGAGAGATCAGACGCAGGACCGACTTTACGTGCTCTCTGAGGCGCGGGGGTTAACCTCCGCCAATTTCCCAACTCCGGGCTGTTACTGAGACTTTCTTGACAGTAATACTCAATAAATATACTTGGCCCGACCCAGGAATCGAACATAGGACTCCAGTACATGCTAGCCACTTGAACACCGAGAAAATCAAATACACTTATATTCAAAATCTCGTTATTTTTTATAGATTGAAACCAAGTAAAAATTAGTTAAATTACCTGATTAAATGGGCGCATTTCGTTATATGTATGTATATGTTATGGACGGATCTTGAATACTTTCGAGCTACTGTTGCTACAAAATAAAAAATGTTGTCTAAATCTAATTTCAATCGGTGAAGCCATCCAGAAGTACTATAATCATCATAGAAAGTTAAGTTATATTGTATAGATATTTACACATACAGATATTGTAGTTATTATATATGTATATAAATATATTAATGTATAATTTCGTTGAAACCCTTATTATAACTAGAACTTTAATAACTACGTGTTTAATTGTTAGTATTTATTATCTAACATCCAACATAAATTCACTTTTTCTTTTCCATTCCACCTTATCTTTGAGAATATGATTTATTTATACTTAACCAATAATTTCATCTCTAAAATGACCCAGAGTCATAAATTAGACTGTCATATTCCATTCGTAACTTAGACAAACAATACGGCCGTTGTCAATCAAATCTGCTATGGGTATAAATTAATCTGACCGCGATGTGACCGAAGCTTAAATGTTTATGCAAAACCACGTACAGAATTGACGGGCGTCCAAATAACGGTTAATGTACACACACAGTATCGGTCCCTTTAACGTATTATGAGGATAATATGAATTATGTACACAGTTTACCCTTTATCATATAAAAATAATGGTTTTATCATATACTAGCCCTTAGTATTAATAATAATAGCCAGTTACTTTCGCCCTACCCGCCCTTCATCCACCTTTTAGGTGCCTAACAGAAGCCTATATGCGTTACTTCAGACTTCAGGTCATACTCTGTGTGCTAAATTTTATCCAAATCATTCCAGCAGTTTTTGCATGAAAGAGTAATAAACATACACATATACAAAATTTAATATATATAATACTACTCCTACATAGAATTGTGTTTGTTTGTATTTCTTCTGTAACAATAGCTGTTGACAACATTCACTCTCTATGGCAAATAGTTTTTTGATTCAAACAAAACATACTACGTACCCTCTAAGTTCTAAGAGAAGGAAATACAAGAGGTCTGGTATAGAAGCTTATTTTTAGCATTATATAATAACATATCTTTTAAATAAGGTTCATTTTAAATAATTGGAGATGAAAGATTTAATTTCTTTTATAAAAATGAGTACGAACAAAAATGAAGACTTATTAAGTTACGTATTATAAAATGTCGGGTATTTTAAAGAGCTAAGTTCTTTTGATATACATATAAAGGTCTGAAAGAAAAACAATTCACAATATACAAATACGCATCTAAAATGGTCGTATTAGTGATAAAACACGCACTGGAGTAATGTTATATGGCAAACTGGGTCACTGTAAAACGACTCTGCTAATGTTTCATGCACATGATGAAAGGTTATGATATGAGTCCATGTTAAATATTGTATCTAATATGTATATATGAATATGAACATTTATTATGTTTATTTATATTATAAATGTGGGTTTCTATATTTGAAATATTTACATATTATATAACATTTTAATATATTACATTACATATTATAAAACAAAGTTCACTCGCTGCGTCTGTCTATCTATCTCAATGCAATAAACTCAAAAACTACTGAAAGGATTTTCATACGAATCTCACCATTGGTGGGATGATTAATGGGGAAGGTTTAGATGTATGATTTATTAAGGTTTTGTGTAAATTGGCTGAAATATGACGATATTTGTTGAAAATGTCGAGAAAAACAAGCTGATTGAGAGCAGAATAGAGTCATAATATGATAACAAACATCTATTAAACTGTAAAGCTACAATATGTACGGACATTTTTAGGGACGCACCCGAGCGAAGCGGGGTAAGTCGCTAGCTAGTACCTTTGGCATCGAAATAGATATTTAAAATTTATATTGTAAGAAATTGGATTGCATGCATTTATGATAATACTAGCGGCTCACCCTCGCTTCGCTCGGGTTCGCCTCTAGAGTAAAAAAACAAATCTATCCCACGGAAACCGTACATTTTTTCGGGATAAAAAGTAACCTATTTGTTATTTTGATGTATGAAATTGTATATTATTGTAAAGTTTTATTAAAATCCAATTAGTAGTTTTTGTGTACTAAGCTGTATAAGTTACTATAGTTTCTTAACTATCCCACGAGAACTCTTTAATTTTTCCGGGATGAAAAGTATCTAAGATATTGACCGGGGATATATGGTACCACCATGCCAAATTTCATTTAAATCGGTCCAATAGTTTTGGAGATTAGCCCGTACAAACTGACAAACAGACAAACAGAATGAGAAATCTGGTTTTATTCTACTACTCTTCTTACATCCCCCTGACTCGGTTTTTAGCATTTTTTTTCTATGTACAGATATTCGAGCTCTACAGTTTTATTATATGTATAGATTTTAAAATAAAACTACAGTACAGTATACAGTATAATATATTTTCAAAACGTGGTTGATTTATATTGACTATGTAATTTATGCTAATAGCACAAGAAACAAGAACTATATCTTCCATCTTAGTTATTTTGTGAAGCATAGATATAAATTTTTACTCGTACAAAGGCACATTGACTTTTAAATTTAAAAGAAATACTTTTACGGTAGTAATAGCTTGATATTCAAGAATATGAAACTCAGGTCTTTGATGACAAAACCCTTTAGGCTACAATCGATAGACAGCTTAGCTTTTGCTTACAAATTTTACTTAGATAATTTTAGTTGTTAGGTTTCTAGGTTTAAAGTTTTTATTTTATAGTTTTAAAATAATAAAAATAATGTAAATTTTGTTAAAAAATAATTTACTCAAAGTAAAACTTCATTGATTAATGTATTATACTAGCAGAAACCGCGGTTACGCTCGCGTTCAATCTACAAAAAGAACTCTTTGGCTTTATGTTATACAGCTATGTATTTATATAACATTGTTCATACAAAAATACTAAAATTACGATTACTTAATACTGAAAAATACTTTACGACCTATTCTCATACGTACCAAATATATCATATAATCAATCATTACAAAAAAATAATTAAAATCGGTCGAGCAGCTTCGGAGGAGTGCGACCACAAACACTGTGACACGAGATATTTATATATTAGATATAAGAATAACTTAACGAATTATAAATACCAATAGAAGAATGTGTATAGAAAAATTAATTATCTTCCAATAAGATATATCTAACACCAAGCATTAACCACAAACAATCGAGAATTCATTTACCGTCCCCCTGTCACTGAGCCATCTCTAGAGAAATAAAATAGCCTAATTTGCGACTTGAATGCAATCCGTTTAATTCGTTACGGGAAACCCTCTGATGATTAGATCAAGGCGTTGGGATTAAAAGAAAATTAAAGCGTCGCGTCTGATGTCAACCCCTCTAATATCTGCAAAGTTAAATAATGCAATACAAATATATCTTATTAATTTAAGCATAAAGTACATATTATATAAAATTAAATTAATTATAATTTGTGAGACCACCGCAGAAGTAGTCAGTCTTCCAATAATTAATTGGGGTGTCGCTCGGCAACAACTGTTTTGTGTTTTATATTAAGTTTTTTGTTTAGAATTTTTCATATATCTTGACGCAAAGATGAAATTAATTTGATATTTAGATAGATACTAAACTATAGAAAGAACTTTCTCGATCGATATGGGTGTAGTATGATATTATTTTAAGGCTTCATTAAAAATAACAATTTGTTTTTATTCAAATTTATTTAAAAAAATATAAATTTTTATAAGGCTTTTGAATAAAAAAATGAATCAGTCAAGTCAATCTCAATATTTAGTAGTCGTAGAATGTAGTAAGTAATTTGAGTAGTAGTTATACTTATTATCTAATAGATTTAACAATGAATATCAAATAGATTTCGTTTCCTAAGCTCTCAAAGGAAATATTTTCGACCCATTCAATGTTAAACCAATTTCCATTATGCTTCTTAAGATTCTTGCAAGAAATCCAAACATTAGCTACCGGAACAGTTTGATTGGCATATCCTTTTTCATCGCTATATCTGACAAGATATTATAAAAGGGCCATGAGTGCGCACGTTTCGATATTGGCATAAGCCTTCGTTAAACTATGATTGATAGTGTGCCATAGTATCTCAGTATTTTCATCATACTAAAAATTTTTATAAGCGTTTCTTATTTGTAAGGATATTAAACATCTTCTCAGCACCTTTGGGTGACGATGTGAAAGTGGTGACAGTCAAGAAAATGTCATTTTATGGGACTTTGTATTTTATCGATGAAGAAAAAAGTCTTTGTAAGATGTTGTAATATGTTATCCACCAAGAATTTCTGAAGATTGAAAGAATACAGTATTTAGAATAACGTGTTAAAGGATTTTTATATTTTAAGAGATACAGTTTAGAATAGCTGATTACTTTTTCAACTCGGTAGTTTTGTATCGGAGTGGTGTCGTCTACTACTGCATGCCTAATCCTACTGCGTGAGATGACACAAAATCGATAATTAAAAGCGAGTTTATATAAAATTATATACCATAGTGTATCGCTAACTAATAAAACTTTTGACTTTCACTAGCATGATTTCCATCTTTGCTCAAAAGTACTTCATAAGATACACATGTTCCACGAATAACACTGTATGCAATAGTTGAACTACATAGCAAGTACTTATAAAATTTGTAAAGTGATTATACATATCACACAGTAAAGCAAATTCTGTAGAAAGCAAATAAGAAACCATTACCACATTACTTAAGTATAGCTGTTATAACTATCAAGAGATGTCAAGTCATGCAATTGAACTGCACGAAGTAGCCTGTCAAACCTGTCCAAGATGATAGCTCCTAAGTGTCATCCCACGCGTCAACACTTGCAAATATTGTATATTGGTCTTACTATGTGTTCCACCAGCGGCTTATCCTCACTTTTCTTAGGTTTGTCTTTAAGTGTATTTTTGCCATACACTTTATTGTACATACATTTTAACGGTTAGTATGAAATACAAATCTTTGAATTTCTCGACTTTTCTGTACTATAATATGCATGTATTATACATATAGACCTTTCTCGTGAACCACTCTATCTATTAAAAAAAACCGCATCAAAATTTGTTGCGTAGTTTTAAAGATTTAAGCATACATAGGGACAGACATATAGCGGGAAGCGACTTTGTTTTATACTATGTAGTGATTTTAAAACGTTTAGACAGCACACGCCGATAAAGCCAATATAATTACCAGCTTTTTTCGACTTTAATTAATTTTTTTTTATGACTTCTAATAGTAAACTCATTAATCGACATAAAAAATAGCCCCCTATTAGTGAAATAATTTTCAGAATCAGATCAGTAGTTTTGGAGATAAATGCAAACTTATAAACTTACAAACTTTACTTCTTTATATTATTAGTGTAGATTTCCCTAAGTTACGTTATTTTATATTCACTACAATGTAGATATACTTTGGTTATGAGTTTCCATTCTTTGCCTATTTGCTTTACTATTTTTCGCATTCGCTAGCGACAATCGATAAATCATGTTAGTGGACATCAAATGTCGAACGCCCACTTAATCACGTAGAGTTAATGTTTTATGTATTCTTTGAATGAAACATGTAAGTTGGAAGGTTTTGATATATTTAAGATTATAGAATATCTATCGATGTCCCGTTTAAGTCATTGAATCGTTTGAAGAATTCGTTCATGCATATGCATATTCGATAATGCATGTTTTTGTTGGTTTCGATTAAGCAAAACATACGTGCTAAAGTTGGGTCTACTTTAACTGTTTTTATTCCAGTCTATTATATTCACTGTAGGTTAATTAAATTTTATGAATAAAAATCTGGATAGAACCGATATTTTAGGATGAGAATCTAAAGCAAAGCCAGGGTTGCTTGTTTTTTTATTTTAAAAACTCACTTTATATGACTAAGTTATATGTATACATTTAATAATGTTCCCATGATAAATCACTTTAAATATTTGACAATTCCAACAAATAGTTTCATATTTTATATAGTTATGTGATACTACAAAAAATATTGATTGAAAACATTATCTATATTTTTTTATGCATATTCAATATACCTACATAATATATGTAGGTATATATTATATAAATAAATATGTTGGGACGTTAACACATAGCACCATCTAGTTCCATGGTAAGCTACGGTGCTTGAGTAATGGATACCAGATAGTTGATACACTACACATATTATATAACTTTAAATACATATATATTATAAATGTAACACTCATGACTGGAGTACAAACATACATGCTCATTACACTAATGAATGCTCCTAGCAGGACTCGAACCCGCAATCGAGTAACACCAACACCAAGTAAGGTCACTACAAACGGAGCAAAACGAGTCGTTATTATTATATTAAATTAGTTGAAATTACTTGAGATATTTTAATATTCTATCTTATTTGTCTACTAAAATATATAGCGTACTTATCACTCATACTATGACAAACAGTAAACTCAACATAGTAAAGTAATTTTCACCTGTACTATAACTAACAGTAAACTCTATAGAAGTAATACTTAATTAACAAAATTGTAATTAAAACTAATATATGAGCTCAGAAGTAATAAATTTATTTCTTAATTATTTTCTCGTATGTAGTGGCAACTTTAAGAAACATTCGAATACCAAATTCAGTTAGACTTTACCAAATTCGTTCATAAATCAGCGGCATGTTATTAAGATAAGCGTCTTGGACAAGACATTATGAGTTACAACATAATGTTCATTTAGTACCAAATATGGGTGAATTAGTAGCAATCTGTTATTTTATCTGAGATATCCACATTATATCTTGTTTTGTAAATATTTCTTCTTAACACAAACCTTTTTGATAAGGCATATCTTAATGATGTCTATATAAAAGTTGGTTATTATAATGGTTATCGGTAAGGTACTTTTTACTGCTTTGTACTTAACATTTATGGGTCTTTTGTAAAGGGTCATTTAACGTTATCAGATGGACATGTTTGATGTAGAGGAGCTTTTTATAACTTTCTTTGTCTGTGCATTTAGAATTAAATATTTTTGAGTTTTTTGCTATTAAGTAGGTTATTCTTAAAACGTGGTTCTCTATCATAGGTATAATCTGTTGTGTGGTTAGCGTTTTACCGTATCACGATTCCATGCTTTGTACGCTAGAGGTTGAAGATTCAAAACTCATTCGGATTGATACTCGACTATATTAATTTTCATCATCCAGCAAAGTTACTTTATTCCGTGAATAATAGTTATTTTTTTCCATATATAATCTAATCATATCATTAACTAGCACTAATACTCGCATGCTTTACAAATTATAACTAAACTGAATCTCTTTAAATTAAATTTGAGTTATTGAGTCAATTAATAGCTAAGCGCTTTTTAATTCATAAACCTGTGTGCATAAAAATAATTTAAAATGTTATATATAGGTATACTTTTAAAAGACGTAGAAACTAGAATATATGTATCTACAAATATTGTATATATATTATTATTAGTATATTCAGTCCTTTTTAACGTCCTACTGCTGGGCACGGGCCTCCCTTCAATACGAGGGGGATAAGGCCACAGTCCACCACTCTGGCCAAGTGCGGGTTGGCTAAATATCCAAAATCCAAAATAAAAAAATAAAATCCATATCCAAATACATACATTTGTATATTCAAATAGCAAAAAAAAGATATCATCAGGATGCGTAATTCTTACTGCGAATTATATAGGTAACACTTTTTTATTTAACCACAAAATGTTGTAAATCTTGATAAGTGACTCCACTCATTGAGTCATAAAATAATGGAATCATTTTCAAAGAAACGGGCTATCAAAGCTTTACCTGTCACATCTATAGTATTACTGTGTACATGAGTATGATAGATATTTGTTTTTTGCATTATACTTATTGAATATTATTATGAAGTTAAAATTATCAATCTATACATTTAATGAAATTGTAACTAAGCCGAATCTGTACATTAAATGTTTTTGGGAAAGTCTTATCGAAATAGACGTTATTATTATACAGAGGCCGAATTTTTGTCTGTGTCTGTCTGTCTGTGATCGCATCACGGAAAAACCACTAGAGGGATTTTAATGAAATTTGGTATAATGATAGCTGGTTATCCGAGTCAACATAAAGGATACTTTTTACTGCGGGAAAATATATCATCTCTGAGAAATCTATACTGAACGTTAAAACGTAAGTAGGGACGAACCCGACTGGAGCGAGAATGAGTTGCTAGTATATTATAAAATTCTCACAGTGAATAGAATGTTTTTTTTTTCAGAGTTCGTATATTTGCAAATCATTTATTTTTCACTTGTAAATAGCGTAAAATTAGACTTAATGTAGTTCATAATTTTATTTACAAAATTTCACGATTTTTTCTTAGACTATCTCTATAGTTTTAATTTAAATTAATAAAAGATGCCTCTAAATTAGATAATCTTAAGTTGAATAAAGTAAATATATAAAACAATCTGTTATTTTTTGACCATAGCAAAGATAAGGTAACATGCTTTACGACACTACTCTATGTTTTTCCATATCTGTGAATGGGCCACGCGGGCGATGTCCCTAGGCCGCGACCGCAAGAATGTGTATATCACGCCTCGTTAGTCACGACTATTAGTGATTCAATAACCATGGTGTCGTTCCTATTTGTCCCAAAAATTAAGAGAAAGGTGTGTAATAAATTAAAATATTGTTTTACATAAAAAAAGTAAAAGAATTCGAAGAAAAAAGAACTCTTTGGATTTTTTTCAATAATATATTAGGGGGAAAATATTATAACTATTTATTAAAATAACATCCTAATATGTTATATACTAAAACCTATTTTTATTGTTTATTATCTAAATAAATAAAACTGTCATCAAAATTAATTCATCAATTTTCGAGAAAAGCTTGAACATACAAACATACACAAATAAAGATCCAGTGCATATCCTCCTTTTTATGATATCGGTAAAAATAATAAAAGTTGGCTACCCCTTCTTTATATTTCCTATAGGATAGGCAGAAGGGCTAAAGCACTATACTCCCCAAGTACTTATGTCAATACTAATAACTCGAACTATGAGTATATTTATTGAACAGATGGACATCTGGATGGACTTTTTCAAAGAACACTTCGACATTTAAGTAATTTTATAGTCAGACTGTAAATATTAAATCCATATTGTTAAGAGTTTTTGAAGTAAAACTTTTGAAGTAAAACTTCTTTAGGCACGCTTGACTTACCCCCCGCTTACCCCCCAAGGTAAGCTGGTGAATGCGTTGCGAACAAATGTACGTACGTTTGTTGCCATGGTAACCGTTGATATTGTCTGACAAATGATATATAATATTATAAACTTTCCTTAAATGATATTCTATAAATATATGATTGTAATATGCCTAATATACGTTATTTTTAGTATCTCAACTATCCTTATTATTTAAAACATACATTAAATTTCATAAAGAGTACCTATAACCTACAGAAGTTTTACTTCTTGCGCGTGTACACAATTATACACGCACTCTTTATTTTTTTTAATATATACAGTTTTAGTTAAGTCAAATGAAAGTAATTTAATTTACTGTAATAATAAAGTGGTTTTTGAATTCTTATACCTAATGATAAATGTTAAAGAAAATAACATACAAACTATATTGTTTTTCTAGTGTATGACCTCTATCATATCCGACATTTTTTTTATTGTTTTGTAAAACATGATTTTTAGTTTCTATTACTTAATTGGTACCATTTTTAAGATATTTACATCTGTGTACAATCAATTATTGCAGATTTAAAAGAATATTGTGACCGTATCCAGTACACATACATCGATACCAATTTAGCAAATTAACCCTTAAAAATTCACAAACTGATGGGCAGAGAAACGCACATTTATATATACTTAATTACCTTATACTAGCCATTAACGACAATATTATGAAAGAATAATATCTATTATAACACTAGCGACTCACCCTCGTTTCGCTCGGGTTCGTCCCTAGCTTGGATATAGATTTTTTTTTAAGTATTAAAACCTTCCGTGAACCTTAAGGAACATACATAAAAATAAATTAGCCGAATTGGTCCAGCCATTCTTGAGTTATGCGCTTAACAACGTTCATTTTTATTTATATAGATAATCGATAATGTTAATATTAAAGAAATGTTTCTAAAATGTGTTTCTACTTTCTAACTACGTGAAAACAATATATTTTATTATATACATATTGTCTTATAAGAAGTCTAAGACAAATATATATCTAAATGTATATACTAAATTAAATTAAAATAATAACAATATAAATCAATAATAAGATCAAAGCGAAATAAATCACCGTATCGCTGAGAATCAGCGCGGGCCTGCCAATGGGCATTGTTTGACTAAGCCTTTTTTGCGGTACCGTGGTGCTAATTTATATCGGTTCTGTGTCGAATTTCGACAGATAAATTTATTGTTTAGACAACCGATCATTTGAAGTGTGCTGATTCGGAATTTCAAAGGGGATATACTTTTATTGGCCAAAACAACGTTTGAATTTATTAAGTATTGCAATAGAAATGGTTATAAAATTTATAAATGTAACACTTTTGAACAATATTTATTTTAATTTTATAACTTTAAAGTTTGAGAGAACATTCATATTACTCTTCTTTCTCAATACTGGAACAAATATTTTACATACATGTAGAT
This sequence comes from Fabriciana adippe, assembly GCA_905404265.1. Classification (NCBI taxonomy): domain Eukaryota; kingdom Metazoa; phylum Arthropoda; class Insecta; order Lepidoptera; family Nymphalidae; genus Fabriciana; species Fabriciana adippe. Next base: position 6,079,584 of record FR989993.1, read on the forward strand.
AAGTTTTGTAAAAAGTATCGTATAGTAAGTAACATATGACACGCTAATTAGAGCTAGTATAAAAAAATTACTTAGTCACATTGTAAAAAAATATTTATAATAATTGATCATTAATTTGCTATTACAGGGTAAAAATCTATACATGTTACGCCATCTATTAGGGAAACCTAGAACTATTAGTATAATAGTATGCCCGGCTAAACCATAGTTAATTCTTATTAGTATTATTTTATTAACTTACCCCCTTCATAGGAGAGCTCACCAATAAAATATATCGACTCCTGAGAAATATTACAGTTTCGTAGGTTTACATGTAGGATTTTATCTCTGCAACTAAACAGACGATTCTCAAAATAATTTTAAAATTAAACCTATCAATGAATTGTATTTGCTATTATTTATTTTATGTTAATACTAGCGACTCACCCTCACTTCGCTCGGGTTTCGTTCCTAGGTACGTTTTATCGATTAGTATGGATTAAGTAGACTATATATTATATAGCCTGTAGCCTTCCTCAATAAACGGGCTATCTAATGCAAAAAGAATTTTTTAAATCAGATTAGTAGGTAGTTCCTGTCATTAGCGTGTTCAAACAAAAAACAAACAAACAAACAAACTCTGCCTCTTTATAACATTATGTAGATTATTATTATTATTAGATAGATTCACAAGCCACTTTAAAGATCTTCATCTTCTATATTATAAATTAGACATATTTTAATAAAATCGTAGAATATTATAAAAGCTTTAGATTAAATTAACTAGAATGGCACCGAAGTGACCTAAAGAATAATTAACCAGGGGATCCATTTCCTAATGAAGAATAGTGCTCTCAAGACGGCTGTTGGTGTGAACTTGGACCATTAAGATATTACAGAGTTACTGTTGCTTACATAATGTGTTAGAATTGTTCGTGCAATGTAGTCCCAATAGTTCCTTGAGTATCTTATTCATACAACATTTTAAATTTAATGGAGATTACTTATTGTGAATATTCTTATTTATAGCTTTAGTGTCATATATAGCTCTATCGTGGTGATAATTCTCTTATAGAATTGTTTATTTACTTCAAAAAGAGGACGTACTCAATGCGCCTGTATTTCTTTAGTATGTACTAGCGACTCACCCTTGCTTCGTTTGGGCTCATCCTTAGGTGATAAAGATTGAAATAGAGATTAGCGCGCACAAACGCACAGACAAACAGACAAAAATTCTAAAAATCATTGTCATTGGTTCTATTACGTTGATAGAGACCCCTTGATAATATTTTTTATCAAATATCTTTCTTCCATGTACAGACAGCGATCACTTTTAATATATGTATAGATTATTGTTGTACGTATGCTACGCGATATCTACACCAATTATAAATCGAATTATAGTTAGTTTCTTAGTATATAACCTATTAAACTTCAAATCCCATTTCATCTCATTTAAAAAAATATAAATGTACCGTGAAAGTGAAGTGGAACATTATTAGTATAAACTTATAGTAAAAAGTAACTATTTCAAACAAACTATGGGTTTGAATAACTAAATTTTAATAATAAATGTTAATTCGTTTTCAAATATCGTTCATTTATGGATGAGTGCTTAGCGTCAATTTGCAACACCGTGGTTTACCATTAATTGTGCATCCTGAATAAGATAAATCTGTATGGCGTATAGTATTATATGATCTGTGGTATGGCTAAAAAGCCAAAATAGATTTGCCCCGCACGAGAATCAAACCCACAATTTATTATTGCACCATGATTAATTATTACTAACTAAAGTAAGAATAATGATTATATAATAGAATTAAATAACAATTATTTCTCAATAATATATATTCCCAGATCACTCCCGATACGTTTCAATATAACGACCGTTTCAATCGGTTATCATAACAAACATCGTAAATTTTACCCTATCTCTTAGAGGATGACGTCGAATAATAAACCAACCGAGTTATCTCTTTCGATAGAAAATAATTAGAAGTTGCTTAATTATGTTATGGTAATATCATAGACTATATACAGCTAGATTATATAAAATTAAATTTGATTTGAAAACTTCATTGTGGTCTAATAGCTATAAGAATTTTTCAAGTTAGTTAAGCTTTTTATTACTCGTTTTTGATTAATTTGATTTTCTCTATGTATACTGTAATGTTGTTAGTTCATTTTAGATATTGAAGTAACTTAGCTGGCAAAGTCTTATATGTTGTGACAATACGATCGAAGATAAGCGTCAAGTTCAAAGTGAACCGGTACGTGTGAATCATTTTAATGTACTACGATATTGATTAAATGATCTTGTTTCTTAATGGACTTGAAAATATGATCGATTTGTTTTTTAAATTGGTCTATCTACTAATGAGTAATGTTGCATGTATCTTATAATTTATTATGGCATTAAATTTGGTTTTGTTTGAATTTATGTAATATTTTATCAATAAGACTAGTTTGATATTATAATGAAGTAGCATTTCTCTATAAAAATGTAAATTTTTATATTATTACTAGCAGAATCCGCGGCTTCGCTTGCGTTCAATCTACAAAAAAACTTTTTTGCTTTATGTTATATAGCGACTCAACCTCGCTTCGCTCTTGTTCGTCTCTATGTATATAATATTAAATTATTTGAATACTGTTCATACAAAAATACTAAAACCGCGGTAAAAAATGAGGGGTGGGAGTAGGAGGGTGAAAACACTTTACGACCTATTTTCATACCTACCAAATATATAAAAAAAAAACATTAAAATCGGTTGACCCGTTTCGGAGGAGTGCAACTACAAACATCGTGACACGAAATATTTATATATTAGATGTATTATTTAAGATTTCTTTTCTAATTACTTTGCTTGCCTTATAATAAAACTATTTCACAAGCTTTTATTTAACTTGCAATGTTTGTATGAATGTTTGTTTAGGTCAAATCTTATAACTGAATTTTAAAGCAGTTATCCTCAACCGATTGAGCTGAAATTTTGTATGTCGATAAATTCTGTACCTTTAGTGAAAAGTGGTATAAGTCAGAAAACCTCGTTTTGAGAAAAATGAATACAAAGTTTTGCAATTTTTAAACGGCTACAATTTTTTTATTATGGAGATTTTTTCTTATGTTTTGACTTTTATCAATTGGAAATTGTTATTTGTATATCGGATAAGCATTGATTGTGTTAAATAAAAATAAGAATCTGAGATAATTAAAAAAAACTAGACTTATATCATTAGCCACATTTAAGTTCTTATGTGTACAATGTTATAATTTAAGTTATATCATTTAACATACCATGAAATACACAGTTTTTGAATGATACAAGTATTTTTTAAACATGTTTTTGATAGCAATAGAATTATTAATACTAAAAACACTAGAACTAAGTTTGTTCAGAAAACATTGAAATTTCAAGGGTATTGTGTCTTTCTAGTGTGCTGTGATAAAATCAAAGTTATATCACTTTACACCCATTAAATATGATAAAAGATGTGGTGTATATCGATCTATCTTTAATTATATCAAATAAACTACAAAACTTTCAAGGTGTAAAGTAATACAAGTTTGATTTTATTTCTATTATAGGAGCCTAGTAGCATATATTTATTCTGTCGGGGTCTGATTTCATTTAAAAAGCGGGTGAATAAAAGTGTAAATACATTAAGTAAACTTATTCTTTTATTATTTATTATATACAAGCAGAACCCGCGGCTTCGCCCGCGATCAAACTACGAAAAAAAATAAGTTCGTGTAAGTACATATATATGGAATACAAATTTAATTTTAGCGATCGTAAATGAAAATATTTAGTATCTTAAAAGATGTTAAGCGTATAGTCTGTGAATAAATTTACACAATAGGTATTTAGCAAGATCCACTACGTGTATTTTTTGCACATTTTTCTACTCCATCTTTCCAAAGTTAGAGAAAGAGAATGTAATGATACAATCGCATACAATGTTTACCACTTTAGAATCATGTAACTCGCCTAATATGGGTTTTTTAACTAACATACTAACATGCTAACATCTATGTTATTTTTAAGAACCCAATGCTATGTACACTGAAGCTTATAGTCTCCCTCCTTCTCCGCCTTTTTTAAGTTACAAATATAAAGTGCCATTCTTATTTTGCTTCAGCTTTTTGAACTGAAAAATTTGCTCAGTTTTAATTTCCATTGAATATGTTGTCATATCGAATTTCCAATATTATATCTAGAGTAAAACTCTAGATTCATTTAAGTTAGTCTACAATAAAAAAACCAACCACAAATATACCACATTCATGGATGTTCTGTCTAGTTCTAGGTTCTGCCAAAATGTCCCTGTGAGAAGCAATCCTTTCTTAAGTCTACGCCTGCTACTTTTAAGGAATGGTTATGAGATATATTAATGGTCATTGAAAAGCAAATTTTAAGAGGAAATTACAATAGATTAAATTCAAAGGTGTAGTCGGAAGTTATCAGTCGTATTAGAGGTATGAATTCTGATTCCCCCCGAGCACATCCAGCAAAAACAGTGGCAAGATTATAATGTTTAATGAATTACTTACAGTCTAATCCCGTTACTAACTTAAGTGGCTTTTTTATTGCAAATGTGCCAACCTTCAAAAGGAGGATATAGATAGCAAGATACTCTCTAGCTAGTTTCCCTCTCTCTCTCTCGCGTCCTAGGTCTGTTATAGTTGTCGCTGCTGTGGCCAGCCAAAAAGTTATACATAATTTTCCTTTGGATTGGGAATAATTTCTATTCTCTACTTTATATCGCACACAGTAAGTGTGCACTTACAGAGAACTTGAACCATGTTACTCTATTTAAATAAATTCAACAACTCAAACTTCACCGCCCATTTTACCCACTTAGGGGCTGAATTAAAAAAATCTACAATACATGTTTATTTAATTGTATTGAAGAACATTAATACCAAGTTTCAAGTAATTCTGATCATAAATAATTGTTTGCCCATATAAACTTTATCACTCCTTTTTACCCTCTTAAGGGATAAATTTCGAAAATAATCTAATACATATATTTCTTATTTTTCATCTTAAAGCTAACTACCACTTTCCGTGAATATCGCGTTGAGAATAACAGAGTTTCATACAATCTTTTATCTCCTATTTTACCCTCTCAGGGGATGAATTTCGAAAAATTCTTTCTTAGCGGATGCCTACATTGTATAAGGAATATGTCCTCCAAATTTGTCGTTTCTACGACCAGCGATTTAGGCTGTGCGTTGATCGATCAGTCAGTCAGGACAAAGCATTTTATGTACATATAGATATAGATAATCAATAGTGTTTTACTTTATCGGAGCACTTCTATTATTGTCATCACTCTCCTCAAAATCGGTATTTGGGATGTAAAAATCACTACTGCCTGAACTAAAGTCAGAAAATATTTGGATAGAATATTCTGGGGTTGGTGGAATTGAATCATCTGAATCTTCTGTCGTTCCACCAAGTTACTTTGTTTCAGTATGTTGGATTAGTATGTCTTTGGATGAATTTTCAGGTGGTTGTGTGTTAGTATTTAGCTCTCCGGTTTTTTCCTACATATTTATTATTGTTATATATATAAGTTATATAACAGTCGGACTGGCGTTAAAACTTAAAGCACGAGTTCCTCCCCCACCGTCATTGCCGTTCTCGTTTTCTCACTGCGGAGACGCCCCGTCAGAAAGAGATGGAAGCGAGAAGATGAAACTACGCGTATCACTTTACACAATAATTACTATTGATCGGCTTTTAAAAATCCTATACTATAACGATATAAATAAATTTATATTATTAAGAACTAAATGCGTTAATAAAAATATTTGACGTGTAATTTGATAGAGGTTTAGTTGTACCACTTAACACATTTTCGGCATTAATACTGCATAAATATATGAGACATAATTAGAGTTATATTATAATTCACCATTGATAATTGTATGGTATTTTTTGTGTCATTTAATATAAAATGTATTGTATTATCAAGCACAAAGCTCATATAATTAATATTAAATGTGTCAAGTATTACAAATCGAGATAGCCTTATTTACACGTATTTGTTTAAGTCGAAAGGTTTAGTTCAATTTAATATTACTAAAGACATATCAGTTTACACAAAAATTATGATCAAAATTAACCAAAAATGCGACTTGTATTATTGAGCACGAAACTTATTTCCCGTTCTATATTAGATAGAGTTACACCGATTAGATAGAAAAATCAAAAAAAAATCAAGCTTCAATATTGTTTATAGAACTAAAAACTGCTACAAGTTGAGTTATATCACTTTTCACTAAAGGTACAGAATTCACCTGTGTAGATAAACAAGAAATCAAATAATAAAATTTATTCGTACTGTATAATTTTGTAGATCGACATCACATATAATAACTACGACAATGTGACCTCTAGTCGTAAATAGTCTCAGCTATAACCATGTTTTATGTAAATCATGTGAAATTTTGGGAATCAAAAAATCTAAATAAAATGCAGAAAAATTCGCAAAACTTTATAAAATATCATACGCGTACATCTAATAAAAGAGTATCGCGAAATATTATATTTAGCTTGCCTACATGTAAAGTTAAACATTTATTTCCATGTATCTAGTAGTAATAATACTACCCCTTATCATCCTTTCAACGACCATGCAGCGAGATGGTTAGCAATAATTAAGCCCCACACAGTCCCTTGCGTCCACTCGATCATTCTCAAATTCTCTGGACTCCATTTTCAAAGGCGTACTTTGCTATCTGATATAAACTCTTGTTTAGAAAGCATGGAATTTCCACTTTTATGGTTAGTTTGGTAAAATAATACTGGTTATTAATAAAAGATTTGTAATATATTTTAAAATGTGATGAAATTAAACGTTTCTTAAATGGTGACAAGTCCGAGCTCTGGATGGCTTCTTGTATTTTGATTTGACATCTCTCTTCTGGTTGAATTTCTAAAATTCTTTTTTAAGAGATATCTAAGAGTAGACCTACTTATGTTACTGTTATCAAACAACTTTATAATTAATTGAAAAATGGTATAAATATTACAATTTTTTTTACTAAGCATGTTTCAAGGATATGTACTGTAACTATGATTCTTTAACTAAAAATGTATGATAAAATCATAAAGAGGACAAAATAAAATCTATTTCTACTTCAGCTCTAACATATTATGTATTTTTAATCACCAAAGCAAATTTTCATTAAGCATGTCGCTTGTCAAATAGCCCTTCAGTCACAAATAGACTAATCGCGTTAATTAATGCATGCTGCTTTCATCCACTTTATCGGCTACTATTCAAAACTACGTGTTAGATTATGTGTGTATTTAGCTTTAGTAATATTATGTAAAGTGCGTATGAAATATTCAAAATGTTACAATATAAATAAAATTTTAATGTTTGTCTGTGATTTTGAAATAGCTATATAATAAAGGGCATTCTCTTATCATAAAGAATTTAGGTAAGGTTCAAATAAGCTATTTTTATCTCGAAAAAGATGAGTACAAATTGAATAAGATTATAAGTAATGAAAGAAGATAGATGATTCGGGTTATAGTATAGGCTATTTTTAATTATTGAAATATGTATATACATCGCACACGATAAAGAGTAGCACAACTCAAAATATCTCTTTTTTCAGGAATAGAAAAAAATGTTTGACTCTTTTTCTATTTGATATATTAAAAATAATGTAATAGGTATGTGTTCTTGTATATAATTTTACGAAGATAGTTTTTTTATCAATGGTTTGTCATCAAATAGCAAAATCACTTGTAACTAACTCAATATCAAACACTTGAAGATATTTATTTGGACCACCAGCTAACCAACTATATATTAAACACCAACAATTAGAAAAATGATTTTATTTTTTTGTGTTAAATTAGTAATCATTACAAAATCTTATGGAGTTTATGTAGTATTTGACGCAGATTCCTATACTACGAATTTGGATTATTTGGAGTTGTGTGATATGTAAGTGAGTGAAGCCGCGGGCTAGATATAAATATAAGAATTGTCAGATATAACAAATGTGTGTAGATTTAGTTCAAATTGGTTTATATACTGATAAAATGTATCATTTAAATTAATAAAATATTTTCAAACAATTGTAAATAATAACATGTAATAAATTCCTCAGATAAAATCAGTAATGAACATAGCGTCAGGTACGGCTTACCAAAAGCTGTAATCTATACATATAATAAAACTCTAACTGAGTCGAATCTGTACATTAAGTATTTTTTGAAGGATCTTATTGAAATAGACATTATTATCGATATATAGGCCGAATCTATAGTTTTTTGAATTTTTGTCAGCTGTCTGTTTGTTTATCTGTCTGTCTGTCTATCTGTCTGTTCGTCTGTCAGTGACCGCATCACGGAAAAACCACTGGAGGGATTTTAATGAAATTTGGTATGATGATAGCTATTAGATGACAGTATATTAAATAAAAATTAAGTAGGTATTTCATTGAAAAATGCAACAAAGATACTAGAATAGCTTTTAAATAAATAAATTGACATAACCTTTTAAAATAAATAAATCAACACAACCTTCACATTCCACAACACTTTATTTTCACAATGCCATTTAGTTACGCTTTTAAATTCAATCTTGTATATTGAAACACCCCATTATATTTTGAAACGGGAGAAGTAAGTGTAGTGTAATGGTTTACGATCCTCGGCTGCAAATTTAATTTAATTCACGATTTAACCGTTAAAGCTCATGTTTATAAACTAGTGCCTTTAAGTAAATTGTAACTTCCTGTAGTTGTAGGTACTTTATAAACATTCAGCTAGTTTTCTAAATACTTCAAACTATAAACTTTCTGCTTCCTTTAATATCTAGCGGTTTACCCTTGCTTCGCTCTAGCTACAGGTCTTAACAGTTAGTATGGAATAGATAGACTATATATTATATGATATATGGCCTATAGTCTTCCTCAATAACGGGGCTATCTAATAGAAAAAGAATTTTTAAAATCGGATTATTAGTTCCTGAGATTAGCGCGTTCCAACAAACAAACAAACTTTGCCTTTTTATAATATTAGTATAGATTATATTATTATTGATCTAATAATTTTGTTAAATTTTCCTATATGTGCTACAAACATACAAAATCTTAACTATTTGATATGAAATACTTTTTCTTTTACTCATAAACTATAGTATAGTATAGTCTATACTCAACTCAAACCAGTATGTCATATAATAATTAATGAGTAGTAGAACCAAACATTTAGTAGGCCTTCTAAGTTTTACCGTTGATAAGCACAAAAAAATTTGGTAAATAAAAAAAATAAATAAAAAATATATTAGTGCGTTATAACAAATTTGCGAAATTTGTATAAAAATCCTATAACATAATAAAACTTGTACTTGATCAATTTGTTTAGTATATTTTTTGTAGAGATCCCTAATGCTTTTATCACATCGCCTAAACAAATATTTATGCCACACATTAATAGACCCCTGAACACCAGTAGACCGATGCATTACCAAAGTAGTTATTTAAAACAAAAAAAAAAAAAGCAGTCATGAGGACTGCCGATAGATGTGAAAACTTAAAACTATAAAGAAACAGTTGTTATTTTTGGATATTCATATTAATTGTTTGATCTTAATTAAATTTTGTAAATTAAAACTGTTTACATTTATCTGGTTTTGACATCTATCGGCACTCTGAGTGTTAGCGTTAACACGTCATGTGACCATGTCGATGACAACTTACATGAATTTGCTTCCCATGCAAACCTGCCTACAGAAGTTTTCACTTCAAAAAGTATTCTAAAAGTGAGGTTTTAGTGCAATAAAATTATAAAATATACATGTTGTTTAATGTCGGACTTACCATATATAAAATATTTTTCGTTAAAATTTTTGTGCAATGTAATGTCTTGTATAAATAAATCGTATTTAAGTTGAATCGAACGTAAACTTGAGTGGTACATGTTTTTTGTAAATTATTACACAATATTTTATTTAATTCCCTCTTTGGAATAATTAATTTAAAATGATTTTGGAGATTATTTAATTTTTATTTAATTAAAATTTGAAAACTAATGTACGAATCAAAAGTTATTTTTCATTACAATTACATATTATACTTATTAAATTCTTAGTGAACTATGTATTTCTAATTTTGATTAAATCGTATTTACTGCATTATTTTAAAATATAAATAGCCAAAAATAAAACAATTCAGTACGTTTTTCTATTCTATTTGTAGAGCGATTCTTTGTTTTACAAGCTTTTATTTAACTTGCAATGTTTGTACGAATGTTTGTTCGGGTCAAATCTTGCAACTAAATTTTAAAGCAGTTATCTTCGACCAATTGAGCTGAAATTTTGCATACACGTTTAGTTTAAATGACAATGCATGGTAAGATAAGAGACGTCATTCTAAATCCAACATGGCGGACTGACAACGATGGCGGACTGACAACGATGGCGGACTGTTTTTTTATGCAACCCCATGATATGGAGGATATTAAACGAAAGGATTTGCTGAAAAGATTACGAATACATACTTAAAAAATAAAAAAAACAAACTTTAACATATAAGCTTTAATATAAAAGCTTGTTTTTAAAAATGTTTTTATAATATTAATTTATTTGTTTTTCAGCTGCTGATGTTTTATTGCGAGGGAATTTACCAGCTTTAGTGTTATCAATAAAAGAAATTATAGTCGAATTTCAAACACTAGTTATAAAAAAAACTTCCTTAACAAGGTTAATAATATAAATAATCACTATCACAATATTTAACAACATATTTTAAATATTTTTACTTTAAAGATAAATGAGAAGATTTTAAAATAATGGACCTAATGAATAGCTAAAGTGTTACAGAAATGATAGCAATATACAATTCTAAGTAGAGACATCAATAAAACAGTAGACATAGATTAAGCGAGGAAATGGCAAATGAATTCTTAGTCGTGTCAGGCTCATATCCTGCTTTCCTCTCAGTCACTGGGCTAACTTATCACGCTAAATAAATATAAACACGACTAACGAAGTGCCGAAGTAAAGTTAAAAGCGTGTGTCAGTAAGGAGTTCCTACCCCTACTACTGTCTTGTATTTCAGTTGTAAAATAAATACTAATTGTGTTATTTTGTAGAGAAGATATTTATGTATAAAAATGATTGATTGATATACTTCCCTTTGATTCGGAAACTACATATTTATTATTATAAGCCTGTAGTTTCTCACTATAGGGCAAAGGCCTCCCTACTCTTCCTCAACTGCTCCCTATCCTTTGCCATAATAAGCCACTCTCTCTGGAAGGAGTCCAACTCATTCCGCCATCTCCGTCTGGGCCTATCAAGGTGTCGTCTGTTGTGTTGGGGGATCCAAAAAGTTGTTTGTTTGACCCAAAGCTCATCTGGTATCTGGATGACGTGACCAGCCAAGTCCCATATCACCATAGCAGCTTTCCGAGTGACATCCGTAATTTGAGTTCTGGAACGGATTATGGTATTCTTGATACGGTTAGTTATATTAATTCTTAGACTCTACTCCGTTCCATTGTTCCATATTTAATGTTTAAATATAAAATTAATAAAATTTATTACGGAGACTTTTGTTTGTTTTTTTCTGACCTCCTGTTTGTGTTTTTATATAAAATGTGTATTTTATATTAGAACAGATGTTTTTGTTTAGTTAAAAGTAGAAACTTACTAATTTAAATAGATATAGTTTAAAAGTTATTTTCAATTAAAACGTCTAATTCAAGTACAATAAGTAATTAGATCAGAGCCGGTAGGCAGTCATGCTGCAATAGTACTGGTGGACTAAAAATTTATTATTATATAAAAAAAAAAACAAAAAAAAAACTGGATAAGACTTTATAGAATTGTAAATAATTTATGAACATATATTAATACATAATTAAAATTTGCAGGCGGAGCCGCGGAAAAGCGATAGTATAATAAATAACAAAGAGACAGACAACTAAATAGCACAATAGACCAATAATTAATTCTAGTTAACCTCAGGGTGTTCGAGCTATAAAAAGTGAAAGCAGAATATAAAATAAAAAGTACCAATAGTAGCAACACAGAATTTATTAATGTTAACGAACCTCTCGGCGTCCCATTAAATCATATCTGACCGAGCGACTAAAAAAGTGTCCTGATTCGACGAATGTCTATTTTTAAAGAGATAGTTTCTTTCGAGATTTAGAGTTTATAAACTTAAATATATTTTTTGAATAGGCTAAATAATAAATGTGTTCATCACTGCTATATAGCTTAATGTTTATCATGAATAAGAGGTTTTATTAAGTATTATGAGGAAGAGGATTAAAATATATGATTTATTTTTTCTAAGAAAAGAAGCTTTAGATATGAATAAGAAATAGAAATTCACCGTGACAACAGTGTTGTCGACTGATTTTTTTACATAATATGGAGCGACAAGTGACATTGGCAAAAAATACATAAAAATACGGTAGAATATTTAGTATAATATTATTAAGAATTCAAAATTGTTTTTTTAATTATCGTGTCGTGGACGTTGAGAAGCAAAATTTATAATACTCACCAAATGTTTAATGTCGGTCTTGTTAGAAAAAAATGGTTACATTTTTATTGGACTCTAATTAGAAACCTTGTGGGAAATAAAATTAATTTAAAGCTATGTTTTCATTATATTTTCCAGTGAACTACTTTCTTTATTTCTATGTTTTCTTTTAAAGCTAAGAACATATTTAAAGATAGATAGTTAAGGATAGTTAAAAAATATATAACTTTATTTTATGTGCAAATAGAGATATATTTTTTAAACATAATAGATAAAATATATGTATCATGATTCTTTGAATGTTGAGAACTTTGCTCAAAATACCTTATAGTTACAGTATTAAGACCAAAAAAAAAGTTGTATTTATGCGACTAATCAAACCAAAAGGAATCAAAGAGTCCAAATTCGTTTTTAATTTTTTCCTAGTAGCCATTGAGGAGTTCCATTGTCCTCACCTCACCTTCTGGCTTCACCATCAGATCAACTCGAGTCATCTAATTGTTCTGTTTTTATCTAGATTACATTATGCATACAAAAATAAAGTTTTACTTTGATACAACAGTAAGAAATAGGTTAAAATCGACTTTCAAAATTTGGTTAAACGAATTATTGGTTTACATGTGAAGCTAACATAAGCGTTTGAAATAGAAGACAAACGCGTCTCCTTATTAAAATTCTTTCACTGTTATTGATGATGTGATGACGGTTATACTTTTAATGGTGTTTAGTTTTACTACTGATGTGTTTTGTTTATATTATATTTCACTTAAATCATGTTGCATAGGATGTTTTTATCTTAACATTTTTATAATATTTTATGTAAGAATCAAATAAAAATTTAAACTTGTAGGTATATTAAGCACTTTTATTTAAAGCCTATTCTTTATATAATAAGTAGTTTTGTAATACAATTATAACAAAACAAATTCAATTCAATTCTTATGCTCAATGGCTTCTAGGTATCAAAAAATTTATATATATATATATATATATATATATATATATATATATATATATATATATATATATATATATATATATATATATATATATATATATATATATATATTTTCAGCCCTTTTTAACGTCCCACTGCTGGGCACCACGCTGGCCAAGTGCGGATTGGCGGACTTCACATGTCTTTTTCATATGCGTAATATTATATGTAACGAGAAACATACATATCTATCTAGGCCAGTATCATACGTTGAAAGAATTCCCCTCGTTAAATTATTCAAAGAAATGATGTAAGCAGTCCCTTAATCGAATGCAGCTTGTATTTCATCTTAATTAAACCAATATGACTTCGCACGCTGATTGTAGCTAGGAATCTGAGGTCAAATGATTTGACTCTTTATGATGAGTATGTACGATTCTTTTTTTGATTGTAAGATTCTTTAATATCAATCAAACGATACTTCGTAAGTGATACAGCAAAATGATTTTTAAAATGCATAAGTACGAATTAAAGAATGTAGATTGATTTAAAAAACAAATTGTATATTTATTTCCGTAAATAAAATATAAACTTGTAAATATTAAGCAGTGGTAGCGCGCTCGCTTGTGAAATCGAGTGAAGTGGGTTCGAATCCCGGGTCTCGCACCTCTGATATTTTCATGTGCGAATCATTTTCAACATGATTACCACTTGTCTTAAGGTGAAGGAAAACTTCGTAAGGAAATCTACATTTCCGAGAGAACCTAAGAAGTTTTCGAAAGACTATTGCCTGACCTTCGTTTTGAAGGGAGACCCATACCCGGAAATGCGACGTGAAAAAGGGCTCAATATAAAATATTAACAACTAGTACACGTTACGTTATGTCTTGTGAGTGTAATTGGAATATTGGTACCTCTTTGTTTTTATTTCGATATCATCATTAAGTTTTATATGCTAAGGAATTAAGATTTTAGATATAAAAATGTGTGATACTCAACATAATGCAAATATAAGTTGTACAACTAATGAAGGGTTCAGAACTCTATTTCATCTTATTGAAAAAGCCAACGACGATAATTTATCATACTTAAAAGTGTCCGAGATTGCAGATTGAAATTTATGTGCACTAACAATTTCAGTATTCATGTGCTATCATCAATGAATATAGCTCTAAAGACAATTAACAAATAGACAGATATTTATATTTGTCTAAGTTTTCTTTATTAGATTCCATAAATTTGTCTTATTTGACATAGAATTGCTCTTTATAGATTAACTAGCGACTCACCCTCACTTCGCTCGGGTTCGTCTCTAGGTACGTTTTAACGGTTAGTATGGAATAGATAGACTATATATTATATGTAGCCTATAGCCTTCCTCAATAAACGGACTATCTAATGCAAAAATATTTTTTCAAATCGTATAAGTAGTTTCTGAGATTAGCGCGTTCAAAGAAACAATTAAACAAACGAACGAACGAACTAAGGAACGAACGAACGAACAAACAAACTATTATAAATAAAAATACAAAAATATAAATAAAAATGTTTTAATATATACTTCTGGCCACGAATCTTTTCTCAATGCAAAGGGCCACCATGTGTCCCCATTACACCATCACGAATTAGCGCACTTCACAAGTCGTTGCATGGTAAATATGGTGTTTAATAATAGAATATTACTGTAACTATTTTTTATTAAGTTCTTATTTGTAACAGATACTTCATTTATTTTTGTACAAACTTACACATTTCATGCATATAATTTTTCTTTCGACTTAAAACAATAAAATAAAACTGAAAGTTATTCGTATTTTATATAGAGGCGATGAATAACATCGCAAATTTTACATGGGCAATAGAATGATCGTGTATAAAATATAAATTGTTAAAATTTATTATCTCACTTTTGCTTTCTTCAAGGATTTTATTAAGAACTCTATTTATACAAATTAAAATAACAATGTAGCCAATATTTTTTTAGAATGGGCAGTTTATTTAGTTTTGCTTTGTATGTTATTTATCGATTGCCAAAGTTAAATTCGTAATAATGGAGCGCTTGATGAAATATATGTAAATAAATCCTAAATGTCTCAAAGTAAATCATTTTTATATTTGAAAAGCTCTAACAATTTCTATTGTTACTCATCCTTGGCCCGTTTAAACGTAACAAAACAAACGTATTTTCTCAACTAAATTCGTATTTATTTATGTTAGAATTAGGTGATGATGTAAACAGTTCTTATGCTAGTCATTGAGTTTGCTTCCATCATGTTCGTTAAAAGCCCGCTTGATAGTTGTCACGATTTCTTTGATGATACATTTTATTACACAACAGTCATATATTGTGAGTGTTAACATTACATCTAGCAATCGTTATGATTTATTTTGCCTTGGCATAATTCTAAAATATGATTCTATGTGGCCGATAAATAAATACATATATCGTTAACGTCTCAAATAAAGCAATTTTGTAACCGCATGACTAGTTTAATACGTTGTTTCAATTCGTTAAAAGTTTTATCCTTGCGTATAATTGCTAACCTATATTTACTGTAGTAGTTTAAGTGTACTTAAAAGAGGTATTATATTTATTTTATATGTTCATTAAAAATAAAACAATTTATTGGTATTTTATTACAGCGAAGGAATTTTAAAATGGTTAACGAGATAATACAAAACTATGATGTAATATCGACCTTCAGTAGTACTATCCGATAGAAGTAATAAAATTAATAAGATAATAAAGCTTCGAATCATAAATTTAATAGATTCATTTATATGCGATAAAACCAACTATAAAATATATAGTCTCACACGGGGTTTTTGAATCAATGGAGACTAAATCGGATGCAATTGAGCGCATAATTCTGACTGGACCATAGAGAATCGGTCAAATTGACCCAACAAAAGACTGGTTACAGTTTAAAATACCAAGCTTTGTTGCTTTACATTTAAATGTTCTGGAACATATCTATACACATGATAGTATGCAATACGGAACGTACATTTTATCATTAAAAATAATGTATTTCATTTCACGTACATACCTTTTTAAAGACTTGGGCTAGAAATGAGACTACAATAGAGATTTTTTAACCGACTTCCAAACAGGAGGAGGCTCTATGTTCGACTGTATGTATTTTTTTATATTATATGTTCTTTTGACGGCACCAATTTTGAAAATATCTGATTAGGTATCTACTATAGTAGGTAAATAAAATCTCCGTTCAGTTAATTTCTACTTTTTAGTGTCTAAATAGGTTTTAATTTTTTTAAGTTTTTACTTTTGTCCGTCTGGAAGTCGGTTTTTATGTTTTTAGTTTTTATACTATTTACTACATTTACACAATATGTAGAATTCATTTAAATATCTAAATGGAATTATTCAATCGAGTATAACTTTGGTTTAGACAAGATGTTTACAATATAGAAATATTTTAAAAATTGTATTGAAATGACCTAAATCGTTACGTTATAGAATCAAAATATATTGTCAGTCTCATACATTTTTTAAGATTTAGATTCTTCAACGATTGTAGAATTACTTGTCTTATTCTATTATAAATTAGCGTAACCTGTTCTATTAGAATTTCCCAAACTTAAATTACTAAGTAGTTAAATTTCAGTATGTCAATATCATGACGTCGAAAGCAACCTTTAATTCAATTCAATTCTTATGTACAATAATTTCCAGGAGCGCCATTTGGACACAATTTACTTTGCTAAAGTCACGTAGATTAGAGAAGACACGTTACAATAGAGCTATTGAGATTTTATTATGCTTTTTAAAATATAATATCAGAATTTTCCAGCGTTATTTTGCAAAGCGTATAGAATAATATCAAAAAATATGTAATAACGTGATTTCAACAGCACCTATGTAAGCTTCATTAAAGTTCATCCAGGCACGTCAAAAGCAGCGCGTGTTCTAACCGCTACTTCTCGTTCTAGGCGACCGCAGATTTACGCGCTTGAACGCCTTGAGACGGTTGGTGCAGACAAGCGTTTTGTGTAGATTTTATTTTTTTATTAGTTATACATAATGTATTTTGTTAAACATTTGAAAATAATTAATAAAAATACCTTTAATAATCGTATATAAGATGAGTAGGTGTGAATTTGAGAGATTTAACACAACTATCAATATAGAGAATCAATATTTATAAATATTTTTATGCTTCCCTCAGTATAGTTTTTGTCATACCGAAGTTATGTAGTACCTAAGAGTGAGTTAGCTAGTTATTAAGTTTTCAAGTCAAGAAATTCTGAATAGTAGCTCGGAGTTGTATATACCTGCTAGTATCTATAGTAGTGTTATACTCTTCAGAGAGCATGTAAGTCGGTCACGTGCTTCATCTCTATATTATATTATACTAACGACTTACTACATTTCATTGCTATACATCCATTTTTCGACTTCAATTAACTTCAAGTCACTATCGTTGATTTCTGATAGCAAACACATTTTTATGGGAATAAAAAATAGCCTATATATATAGCACTCGACGGTAACGTAGCTTCCTTTTTGTGAAAGAAACTAACCTACAAACTTACAAACTTTACCTCTTTATAATAAACTAGCTACTCACCCTCGCTTCTCTCGTGGTCGACCCTAAGTACGTTTTAACGGTTAGTATGGAATAGATAGACTATATATGTATTATATATTTTGTATCAAGTTGATTGATACAAAATATATATCCCTTGGGTAGTAGCATGATTATATATAGCCTATAGCCTTCCTCAATAAACGGCGTATCTAATGCAAAAAGGATTTTTTTAAATCGAATTAGTAGTTCCTGAAATTAGCGCGTTCAAACAAACAAACTCTGCCTCTTTATAATATTAGTATAGATAAATATATATTATACTAGCGGCTCACCCTCGCTTCGCTCGGGTTCGCCTCTAGGAAAACAAAAACAAACCTATCCCATGGAAACCGTACATTTTCCGGGATAAGAAGTAGCCTATGTGTTATTCCAGACTATAATCTACCTCTGTGTAAAATTTCATCTACATCTGTTCAGACGTTCTGGCGTGAAAGTGTAACAAACCTATCCCACGGGAATCGTACATTTTTCCGGGATAAATGATAGCCTATGTGTTATTCCAGACTGTAATCTATCTCTGTGCCAAATTTCATCCAAATCTGTTCAGCCGTTCTGGCGTGAAAGAGTAACAAACATACATACATACCTACATACAAACATTCTTACAAACTTTCGCGTTTATAATATTAGTAGGATACGTATATTGTTTTCCCATTTGACTGACGCTTAAGTCAGGGAATAGGAAACACCTGCACCTGTAATTGTACTCTATACTTTTTCTTTATTTTCCGTGAATATAGCTAATTTAATAACATTAACCATAACTGAAAATCTTTCAAAAAGACAGACGATTAAAATCCACAATTACCACACATCATGTTATTAAACCAATGACGCCTATCTATGTCATACCCACTCGTGTTTGTGTAAATCTTAATTATTTCGGTAAATTCGTGTAGGGTCCATTTTAACTTAGTTCAAAATACCTCAAAGGCGCGTGCTCTCAACGCGACCTCTAGGAAACCGCAAAATTATCCACTCAAGCGTTAACAAAGATCTAAAACGAGGTTGTTGGGAAATTTTAATATTCTGTTTGAATTTAAAACTAGTTTGAATAAAACTTGAAATTAATTTGAATTTAGCTATTTTTATTGATTCTTTTTAGTGTAGAAAATTTGTAATAAATGCTTAATTTAACTCAATTTAAACATAAAAAAGGTAAATAAAATTTATGAACTTTATTTACTTTACGTTTTAATTGACTTAAATCATGTTATTATGTTATACAGTACTATTACAAATGTGTGTGAGTCCTTCACTCAATGCCTAGATAGATTTGGATATTTACTTTACAGGTCGACTACGATGGAATAAAACAAAGGCATAATTTGCTAAAAGGTGAATAATTTGCCAATAGATTAATATATTATATACATACTATCGGCTCTCCTTCGCTTCGCTCGGGTTCACCTCTAGGAAAACAAAAACAAATCTATCCCACGGGAATCGTACATTTTTCCTGTATAAGATATCAGTATGCTAAATTTTACTAAATTAGGTCATAAGTCGTATAAGTGCTAAGCTGTATAAGTTACTATAGTTTTTTAATTACTCCACGGAAACTCTTTAATTTTCCGGGATGAAAAGTATCTAAAATATTGACCGGGGATATAAGATACCACCATACAGAATTTCATTTAAATTAGCCCAACAGTTTCGGAGATTATCCCGTACAAACAGACAAACAGACAAAGAAACAAAAAAATTGAAAAAAATCTGGATTTGTTTTATTTCTCTTCTTACATCCCGGTTTTTAGCATTTTTTTTTCTACGTACAGACATTCGACATCTACAGTTTTATTATATGTATAGATAAAAAGAAATGACGATGTTTTTGTATCAAGTCGGAAAAGGCACCCAGGAATGCACTCGAGCGAATCTGGGGTAAATCACTAGTTTTCAATAAATACCAGAAAGCGGTCTAGATTAAAAACCGCAAATTGTATTTTGCAATCGAGTCGTAAGAGTACAGGTTTCTTTACAAACGATTACAGCAAATTGCGAATAACGGATGGTTACTTGAGTTTTTGTTAGGCATCCATCATTAAAATTGCATTTTAGTACCGTTGGTATTACAATTTAATATTTAATTTGATCTATATTATACTTTTCATTCGTTTTCAATTAGTAAAATCATTTATGTGGATGATTTATTTTTCGTGTTCTTTAACTAAGCTATGTAAGAAATATAAGACTTGTAACTAACTGTAACAAGTTAATAAATTTAAAACTTAATATAGTTAAAAACTTGCAGAAAAAAATTTCATTATACGATGTATTATAAACAAGTATAAACTTATTATATTTACTGTATTTGTTCGTTCGCATAACGTAAAACTCTGGTGTAATGGTCTGCCATTGAACGTTTATAATAATACGTAGGTACTTCAATGAACTCTGACATGTAAATGAAATAATTCCTATTTAAACCTAATACATTATATAAATTAGAAGATAATAATAATGAGAACTAGCGGCTCACCCTCGCTTCGCTCATATTTAAAATAGTTTTTTGCCAGGTTAGCCATATAATTATTTTTTTATTTTTCTGATGTTTTAATACTTATTATCCTATTCCGGACCAAAAGAAATTCAAAAAATCAAATATCATAAAAATTGGTCCAGCCGTTCTTGAGTTATAAATGGTGTAACTAAGACTACTTTGTTTTATATATATAAGTGTTATAGCCAAATAAATAAAATGAATATAATAAAAATAAAGCGCATTTATTACCTTTATAAAGTCAACAAAGTCACCAACTCCATTATGTCGCACGGTTTGCCTATTTAATTCGAATTATGTTCAGTGATCGAATATGAAACTTGATAGGTGTTCAGTTGTTTCTTGGGAGCTGACGCCGCAAACGGTAGCCACTGAGATCAGATGACAGGCGCCTCCCGTCGAGATTATCAAGAGATTCGTGCGATACATAATGCTATCAAAATTTCATATTTCCAGGAATATGTTTTGAAAGTTTTGAAGAGTGTTAACTGTCCGTGGCATAAGCGGGTGGTAATGTTTGATAATATTTTGACACATCATGCCATTATTTTCCTGTAAAAATTGTTGATAGAAATTCAATGTGACAGCGCTAATGTATGGATTCATTTTAAGAATGTATCAAGCTATAGTAGATTTTTTAACTTAAAAAGTATAGAATATAAATTACAGGGCACAATATTTTTTTAATATTTTTTTTTCTATGTATTTTATATATATATATATATATATATATATAAAGTAAATAAATTTAAAGTCTACTAATAAAATCATTTGCTTGCTATCTTGAAGTACGTATTATGACCATTTCACTGAACTATGAGAGTGAAAGGAATAGAGATACCACTTATTGTGAGCTACAAATATGTGGACTATAATTTTTCCTGCGCAACTCTCATTAAGATTGACTGTTCCGCCTTAAATTCGATCTAGAAGACTTAAATCCTTTTAAAGTATAAGAACAAAGCGTCAATTGTACTGTGTATATTTTGGCATCTTATCATTTAGATAAACAAAATCAAACATGATTCGTATTTTTCAGCTAATCATAGAGCAAATAGATGGATCCGGTCACTACTTAGTCGTCCGCGACGGACATACAATAATATTATTTATGGTTAGTGAACCGTTTACCTTCGTAAAGAGAAACGGATATAATCCAAAAGCAGACCACGCAAGTCCTATTAACCACATCCTCCACGGTGCTTTTTTAGTATATGTATTTAGTAGGTATTCTTCTTAGTCGTTACAGTCTTAACAGACTGATCATTTAAGTTAAATTTTTATCTCTCATAGTGTAGGAAAAAATTCAATTCAAAATTGGAAATGATAGATTACATTTGTTTTATATAATTACTAGCGACTCACCTTCGCTTTGCTCGGGTTCGTCCCTAGGTAAGTTTTAACGTTTATTATGAAATACATATCTTTGAATTATCATCATATAAACCTTCCTCTTGAATCACTCTATCTACTAATAAAAACCGTATCAAAATCCGTTGCGTAGTTTTAAAGATTTAAGCATACAGAAGGACAGATAGCGGGAAGCGACTTTGCTTTATACTATGTAGTGATTTTTCCTTTATACCTATATAGGTATAAAAAATAAAAGCCTTTTATATGAAACGCTATTATTGCTCGTTTATTTGGATTTTATCGAGCTAATAATTATTATATATTGTGAGAAACATAATATTACATACCTATGTATTAAAACGAATAGATATTTTATATAAAGAATATTTTTATAATATTTTGTTTAATTCGTTAAAATTATATTTTTGAGCCTATAATACTCGTAAAAGTCTAAGTAAAGCAACTGATACAAGTAAATGATAAAAGTACAGTAATTACCGTATTTTAAAAATATTGTCCTCGTCTTTAATCTTAAAATTTAAAATCGTTAAATACAAACTATAATTTCAAATAGAACTAATTCTTTAATCTCGGTAATACAGATATCGTGTTTCGGGCTTTCTAAAATAAGTATCGCATAAAAGGACGGTGTTTATACCGATGTGGGTGTTAAACGCAGTTTTATGTTACTCATCCCACGTCTCTTTAAATCTCTGCTGGAGACCACAGTGAGGGTACAAGAACTTAAAAGGAAAACGTTTTTGTTTGGTCAATTGAACACCTCCAGAGGTGTAATATTTTTTATAGTTTTAAGGATCGAATTGGTCTTGTTTTATAAAACGTGTAAATTGTGTACGATTCCATCCAGTCCCCTTTACCGCCCGTATAGACTGTATCAACAGTACATAATAGATAGTAACCGCAGGCTTTAAAACTTCCTTCAGATAATGAGCTCATAAAAAATAAAACCCACTTAGATTTCTTGACAGGAAAACTGTTTTTCAAAGCAGTGGGCTATGATACAAAAATACTAGAAGTCCCTAATTTTTTAAATTTTAGGAAACACATAAACTTTCAAAATTTTAAAATTACAAAATAAATGCTATATTTAACTTTAATTTTGAATAAGCCAAAATTTAAGAAATACTGATTCATTTTATTTATTAATTTGTATTCATAGTTATTTAAAATTTATTACATTCAGGTTGCACACATACAATAAAATATTCTCCAACAAAAGAATTAAAAATACCTATTTCACGGCATTGATCAAAATTTATAGTATATTGAGCTGAAAGGAGAAAACAGAAAACGAATTTTTTAAGCTTACCAAAGAACATTATCCGCTGTATATTAAAATGGAATGGGCCTAAGATGATTTTTATGGCCGTACCTATTGAGAAAAGTGAAATAGATTCTTATAAGCGCATATTATATCAGATTTTATCAATAATATTATAAAGTGTAGTACAGCGATGAACATACATAGTGTGTACACACTTAGTTTACCAATAGGCAATGTTACAATAAATAAAACTACTGTACTTTTGCAAGTATGGAGGATTCATAAAGATAAATTGGATTGTTCTGGTATTCTTAATTCAACGATTTCTTATTGTCTGTGACACATGACAAAGTTCTCTTAATAGAACTGATATTTGGGCTCCAATGTAAAAGGGGTCTTTGATATTCCATTCCGGATGTTGCATTTGTCATAATGCTTGGAGTACATGTGCGTTACGACGGTACTTTTTATTACAGCGCAAAGGTTGATATTTTATTTGTTTTCTATAAATATTATAGAACTGTAACATACATTATCTTATATAAAGATTGTGATACATATTATATTATGTAATATATAGGTAATTAAACTTGTGTTAAAATCGTTATTTAATTTATTTTTTAAGTAACAATTAAACAAAAACTATCACGAGATATTAATTTTAAATGAAGTATAAAGTAAAATATATAGTATATAATCAATAATCATTCAAATAATTACTAATTTAGAAATTTATTAGCTGCCCTTCCAAAGTAACGCACACGTCTAGCTCCCCTACATCTAGACAATTTGTTCCAGCCAAGCATGACGAAAGAACGTACGATGTCAAATCCGAGACACGCGTACGCTTTAGCCTTTGCTTATGGAGGGGCAAAATATTTAAAATATCAGTACACAAGAATAAAGCTTATTAGAACAACATAAGGATCACATAAACGCAAAAAATGTCTAAACACAAAATATTGAGTACTTAACTACTACTACAAAATATGATAGGGACACTGATTTATGGTACCTACTAGGTTGACAATATTACAAAAAGGCTAGCTAAAAAGGCTTATTCGTAGATATAGAAAATAATAAATCAGAAAAGAGCAGGTACTTTTAAATTAAAAAAAAAAGTAATAAAACATAAGTTATTTGTATATGCATATAACATCGTTCAAATTAATTTTGATTACATAATGTTCATTATAACAAATGAAATTAATCAATTAAAAACGTTAACAATACCCAATTAAATAATCTTCAAAGATGACTTGAAAGGGGCCAATTAGAGGTCGGCCGTTTGATTTCGTCGCTTATTTATTTTCAGCGACCTCTGACGTCCGGAACAGGGGTCGGACCCACAAGGCGAAAGATGCCAAGCGTAGAGCAATTCGATTAGGGTGCAACAAGGGAGAAGCTGACATTGCAACTACACGTACCGAACCAAAATACTCTTCAAAAAATCAAGTATGAACGTTATTCACATATATAGTAAAGTCGAAATTAAAATTGATCATATTTTTCAAACGCTCATACTAAGTTCAGTCAGTGTGTCATTCCATTTCATACGCGACACTCGCAAATAGATCGGTGACGAGTCGGTATGGGTGCGAATGCCATTTCACGAAATATGAAATTACTATATATTAGGGTGGCTTTTCGATTTTTTGTTTTATTATTATTGGCAGCCGGTGCGGCGCTGAGTATACTTGTATAAGTATTGTGAAAGCTCATTTTTCTTAAAAGCAGAACTGTGTAGTTCCAGAATATAAAGATGGTAATGGAAAAGTAGCTATTTTAATTCAAGTCTGAATATATTTCATGGGAAAAGAGACTAATAGTGCCAATTTGTGATGTCTTATTAGAGCTAAATGAGAACATTCTCCGCTCTCGTTTTTGACAACAAATGTCGTGAGATTCTGCATAAGATTGTTGGTTCTACGTCACGATCGGTGTGTAAATTTAACTAACCGAGCGATCTGCGTGAAGTCTTTAGCGGAGCTTTTTTATTTTAAATTATTGCTCTCTTTATATAGATTTCTAAAAATGACCAAGTAGAATTGTCAGTTTTAAAACTGTTTATTGAAAATTTAGAAATAAAATCTAATTGTATACAATTGATCATAAAAAACTATAATTTGAAATAAGTGCCGTTAGTTAGTATTATTCGTTGTATAGTTCTTATTTTACTTACAGCTATATTACGTGATAGCTTTTACCTGCAAGTAGAGATTAATTTCAACTAACGTAAATACTCGTAAATCTTAGTTATTGTTAAAGTACATTTCAATTATGATTTATTTATAACAATTTAGCAAACTTCTAATTGTGAAATCGATATCTATATATGTATATAATAAAATTGTAACTGATCGCTGTATGTACATGGAAGATATTTGAGAAGAACTTTATTAACGCAATAGATTTAATTTTTAGAATTTTTGTCGGTTTATCTGTTTGTCTGTGCGTTTGTGCACGCTAATCTCAGAAACCGCTGAACCGATTTGGGTGCGATTTTGCACTAATGTATTGTGGTAAGCTTCATTTAACATTTATTTGTTTTATTTTAATCGGTTCATAAATAAAAAAGTTATATCAATTTAAAGAATCATCCCGAGCGAAGCGAGAATTCAAGAATAGAAAAAATAGAACTTTCAATATGAGATGAGTAAAATTTATAAAAGAATAAATAAAATCCACATTAATTTTAGCAAAATATTTATATTTATAAATTTTTCTCATATACCATTCATTTGCTTGAACATAAAAATATAATTTCGAACTTTATTGACGCTTATACCAAATTTAGCTAGAGTCTACATGAGATTTAAATCTTGCAAGTTCATACGATGTTAAAAACCTTAGCTTTTTTCCAAACTTCAATATATTTATAAAATCTCATATTATTAAAAATATTTATAGTACATTATTGTAACTTTTTCATATAAAAATTTGCATTTAAATTGAAGCAGTGAAATGTTATTATAATGCAAAAAATGTTCATTTGTTCCCATAATAGTTATGTTTATTTAAATATAAGTTCATTATATCGTGCAGTAAATTAAAAAAAAACATATCCTATAGCTAAAAATATCAGATAACTCATTTATCTGCGTAATAGATCAGCAGTTTCCTGCATCGAATACGAAAAATGAATTCATTTGCTACGAATTGAATTGAAATGAAATGAACGGGCCCCTAAAAAGCACGCAGAGGCGCAGGGAGAGCAATAGAAAAATAGAAATGGGTTGTTCTTATCTAGATGTAAAAGCGAAGTATTGTGGATTGTAATGAGGGGAAGGGTGAACCTGAAAAGGATACCATTCAACCCCGCTCACTTCAAAATAATTGAAGTTAAATTTGTTCATTTAAATTGACTAAGGCCCGCCTTTTAATATTTAATGATAAGATTGTAACAATCCTATGGTTATATAATGAAAATTCGTTACTAATAAACTTTGATATATGTACACTCATAAAATATCGATGTCAATATCGAATTATACAGTTGATTATATTATACGGACGATACAACTGGTGGGATTGCTCTGAAAATTGAATGTATGCATTTAAAATGCCGAGGCTCGAATTAGAATTTTAGAGGCAACTGAAATTATAATATAGTAAAACATGTCCCACAATTGGACGGCCATAATTACCCGCAAAACGTGTTAAATTGTACTTCATCTAGTACGAACTGTTTCAATTGTCCGGCGCACGTTCAATTACGAATTAATAGGGCACAGCGTTGATTAGGGATCGAGGATGAGGACTTTGCTAATCACCTCTTGACGTAACGTGAAATAATTAAATTATATAATACTATTATTAACTTTATGCTAAACTTTCTCTCAGAAAGATACCATAATTTGATTTCCCACGAATGACAAATAAGTTTACCTTATAGCGCTGCCTCAATAGAAAGCCTGACAAAGTCACGATTGGCTTAGTTTACATCTCGAGATCCCCGTACCCAGCATCGCATCTGTCGTGTTACCTGATATAGGACTGCAAAACAAGGTCATTAACTTAGTCTCAGAATATGGTACAATGTATACAAAAGTAGGCCGTGAATAGAATGTCTCAACTTTTGTCAACGTATAAAAATTCTACACGTGCGGATGTGGGAATAACTACAAGTTGCCAAAAGAGCACCTCTAGTTGCGTAAAGCTCAAATAAAGGTCACACTCAGGTAAATTTAGACTTTTCATCAAATAGTACTAGTGAAAGTTATACTTTTTCCAAAGGATTTTATTTTGATTCAATAAGATAACACGTGTGTTATGCAATACCCGTTCTGTGAAACCGAATAGATCTCACGTCTACCGTTCCGTGGGAAAGTTGTGAAATAGGTACAATTTAAATTACTCAAACAGTATGAGTAATAATCACTAGAATTTGTTATTGCAAAAAAACAGTGCAAAATTAATAACACTTAAACTTTATTGTAACTCTAGTATATTGCACATTAGCAGAATATGCTATAGCTCTATGCTTCTAATATCGATTTTGTTTTAAAATAGTATACAAATGACAGTTTGTACACTGAGTTATAAGTAAATAAATGTTAATAAATAAAAATAGATAATGGATATTATTATAATGAAGAAAAAAAAATATAAACAAGCTAATATTATTCTATATTTCTTTCAAGGGGAAGAGAACTAATGCTTAAAAAATACCATAGAATATAGTATTAGTTTTGTTATTCATATTTTATTCTCAAAAATTGTATATTAATTTAACTAATACATATATAAAATTATTCTTTAAAGGTATATAAGTACGAATAGTCTAGAGAATAGAAGTATAAACAAAATGCTGCTATTTTTGATTTTGACATTTATTTTGGCGGACTCCGTCTATATAATTCTTTAGTCTTAGGCTTCTACGTAATAAATATATATTTTATACATTTAGTACATAGAAAGTAATGGTATGTTTAGTTCTTCATTATCTTACAGGTGACTAGGATTCCCGTCAACCAGCTGATGTATGTATGAACGTAGGACAAAAACTGACCGCACCTGCTTTCAAATCTGACATTTGATATTCTTACACATGCTCTTGGTGGTTACTTTTAAAAAATAAGGTGCCATACTTAAAAACAAGCTCGTTAAACAATATTGATATTAATAATATAATTTGTTTACTTTGCATCGTCTATTTCAATACAATTGTATATAATACGGTGTGGTGGCAATAAAAATAGTTTTGTTTTATTTTACCTATATAGTTACTATAATAACTTAATTATATAAAATTAAACGCATATGAACCCACAAATTAAATGATATTTTAGATAAACTCTCTATTATTACTTAACATGAATTAATGTTTAACTTATTTTCAGTGGGGTACTAAAAATATTTGTATCAACAACGTTAGGATATGATAATGGTTGCCCTGAGCGACAATCCCCTAATGGTTTCATCCATATAGGAGTATAAATTCCGTAGGCCGTGACCAAGCCAAAACAAACTGTTGCCCTCCTGATAATTAATGATCATCTCCATCAATTTTACGGTCGTTCGTTCAAAAAGTAGTTAAATCAGAACAATATTTTAGGTCCTTTAATGCACCTGCTTACCCTATTTTTTGTTACTTTTGAATACTAATTAAAATCGTTAATTTATTAATGAGACGTCCTTCAAACTGACAGTGTATTAAATAAAGTATGTTTTATTTTTTGTTAATGTGTCTGCTAGTAATTAAATGTATTACTTATGTAAATTTTCGCATACTACGGAACTAGTTTCTTGAAGAGTTTATGGTTGATGATTGAAATACCTGCAATTAAATATTGTTTAAATTAACATAATTATTTAAATATATAAAAAAAAATTGTATCGATTTTTTTTCTTCTTTGTATTTATAAAGATTTTATTCTTGCAAATAATAATAATTTAAATGCAAAAATGTGTTTATTAGTTTGTTTTTGTCATGGTACAACAAATCGTAAAAAGATATTTAATTTAATTCAGAAAAATATTTATCGCTGAATTATTACAATTTATTACAGAACGTTATATGTCTGCTACCAGTTTAAAAACATGAAGAACAGGAGGCGAAAGTGTTTTACATTTTCCATTATTAATATAAAATATAAGTAAGTTAAGTTTTTTTAAATATAAGTTCTCAAATCTGAACCAATACAAGTATAATACTGAATATTTTGTGTTATATTTAAAGAAATCAATTAACATAACTTAAACAAAAGTAGCTTTCCAACAATCATTACAAAGAAATTCTTTGAATTTCTTTCGTAATATTTTTACATTTATAGGCATAATATCTACATTGACTTTTGAAACTAAATATACGAAGTCGACATTTGACTGCTTTTTAGCTTATTTTTAGTTTTAAGGAAATTAAAAAAAAAATATAACATTACCTTATTCTTATGAAAATGGCCTATTAGGATTTTTAAAAGACTTAGAATTTCTATATTTCATGGAAAATTCTAATAGCCTTTATTTAATACATTATAGCTTTATTTTTTTATTTATACAGATAAATAAAATTGAAGTGTCTGTTTGTAATATCAAAATAACAGCTTTTTATTAAATGAAAATTTTTTATACTATTTGCCATTCTGTCTGTCCGTCTGACTGACTTTGACGGCACTTTTACTGGCAAATAGCCGATGTTATAAGGAGTAACATAGGCTACTTTTATTTTAGAAAAAGTATTGGGGTTTCGCCCAAAAAAAAATGTACTTAGGGATGCACCCGAGGGAAGCGAGGGTAAGTCGCTAGTTTTAAATAAAAAAAACTATTAAAAACTCACAACAAATATTCATCCAAAGTCTACGTTTTGTATTGATCATAAAAAAATTATATTCATTCTGAATAGAAAATCAAAATCAAAACTCGTTATGTTTGAAGTAGGCAACATCAGTTCTTGTAATACAGTGCTAGTACGAGTAGTAGTAATTTGCCTACATAGTGATGGAAAGGCGTGGTCAAGTCAATGCTTTAAACAAAGCTTTTAGTTGCGATGACATGGCGTTATTCTTAATCGATTTAGCTTTAAGGATATTTTTAATCGTGATTGTTTTTGTTAACTGTTTAATTGAAAGCTTTAGACTTAGACTTTAGTTCAATAACATTGTTTTTGTTGAAACCGTTTAAAAATCTTATTAATTTCAAGTCATTATTATTACTTGAAGGCAGTATTAGCTCAGTGGTAACGCGATCGCTTGGGAAACCGAGTGAAGCGGGTTCAAATCCAGGGTCTCGCACCTCTGATATTTTCACGTGCGAATCATTTCTGACATGTTTACCACTTGCCTTACGGTGAAGGAAAACATCGTGAGGAAACCTGCATGTCTGAGAGAACCTAACAATTTTCAAAAGACATGTAAGTCCGCCAACTCGTACTTGGCTAGCGTGGAGAACTATGGCCTGATTCTTCTCGTATTGAAGGGAGACCCGTGCTCAGCAGTGGGACGTTAAAAAGGGCTGAATACATACATACATACATTATTACTTAACATTAAATAACAAGGTAAATTTACTTTCAGATACATTAAATGGGTTAAGATAGGATCAGTCTTAGATCAAATTGTTTTATTTCAAAGAAATGCTAAGCGTCACTCTTCTAATTCAAATCGATTTCTTCTAGTAATGCCATTTGTGCATAATTTACTTTGCCGATGTCGCATAGAATGGAGAAGACACGTAAGACTAATAGATAAAGTTTCTTTTCACAGCTATTTATATATCTATACAGATAAATAAAATTGGAGTGTCTGTTTGTAATATTAAAATAACCGTTTCTTACTAAATGCATATGAATGTATACACGGTACATATACCAAAACAACATTTTTTACAATTTTTGTCTGTCTGTCTGTTTGTTTATTCCGGCTGGACCGATTTTGATGTGACTTTCACTAGCAGATAGCTGATGTAATAAGGGTAACTTAGGCTACTTTTATTTTGAAAAATAATAGAGTCCCACGAAAAAAACTAATTAAATTAATTAATTAATTTTGTCTTGGGAAGCAACACTAGCGACTCACTCTCGCTTCGCTCGGATTAGTCCCTAGTGTATATATAAAATGATTCCATTTCCTTAGAAAAACTTACGTAAAGAATACAATACAAATATTTACCTAATATAAAATTAACATATACCCCAATACAAACATTATGGGGCATTACAGTCAACGACATTATATTAATAATTAAATCTGTATACGAAACAAATCGACGATTATTTTTAGGACGTGCGGTCATGTTGGTAATATAATATTAATAGTACCGAATCAATGAATCCCTAGAGAGGTACCGCCTCTTTTATTATGACACTATAATATGTATGAGGGTTTACAGCTACTGACCCCACCTACAGTGTCGTTTATTTATGGGGTCTTGAATAAACTTTTCGAAAAAGTTTTAGTTTTCTATGCAAAGTATATTCTTGAATATAATATTTCATTAATATGCTTAAAAATCTATATTTTATTTAATAACTTATATTCAATGAAAGTAAATGTTTTATATATTTTTTACAATAATATAATTGGTACGAAGTTATAAGCAGTAAGTATTTGGAGTTATTTTTGTAGCGGTAAAATGTTGTAAATGACTTAAAAACAAAAATGTTTGAGTGGTACATATTTATTTTATTTGAGAATCATAACTTATACCTACTTATAAATCAAATGAAAAAAATAATAGCCTTTATTCTTGCAGGCACTTACCAAGTTACGGTACTGATTTTAAAGGATTTTTACTGGCTGTTAGAAAGTCAGTCCAAGGCTACAAGAGAGTTAATCTAATAATAAATGAAATTTAAATCTAGAATTCAACTTTTATTATACTTAACAAATACGATGTTTAAAGTATGTAAGAAAAAGCTGGAAAAAAATAATATTTAGTTTAGTCTTAGCAATTCTTCTTTTCAAATTCAAATAAATGTAACGTAGATGTTACGTACAAAAGTACCTGTAAAGTGAAACGTCTCGGCTCTGTATTTGTAAGTCAAACTGCCTAACGGTTCGGACGTGGTAAGTGCTTCAGCAAACATCTGAGCCACCTAGTGTAAAGTTGAATTTCGAAATTGAGACTGATTTGAAGATACATAGAAAATATTCGAACGAATGTATCTGTTATTTCATATTTGTTATTTAAAATAGAATTCAATATAGAATTTAAATAAATATAAAGTTCACTTTCTGCATTCATGGTGCAGTTTTGTGTGTTTGTGTGCAGTATAAATGAAATTCTGACGTATTCATTTTCTAATGTCTATGTTTTTTTTCCTACAGACACCAGTCTCTCATAAAAGCTTCCATTACTATTGTTTGTTATGCTTATGATGAAACAAACTTTGATATATTAGTTTTTTGGGATAAAAACATATATTATTACCATTATGAAGTACTAGCGACTCACCCTCGCTCCGCTTGGTTTCATCCCTACTTACGTTTTAGCGTTTGGTATAGATTTCTCAGAGATGAGATATTTTCCCGCAGTAAAAAGTGTTCTATATGTCGACCCGGATAACCAGCTATCATTATACCAAATTTTATCAAAATCCCTCCAGTGGTTTTTCCGTGATGCGGTAACAACAGACAGACAGACAAACATTCTAAAAACTATAGATTCGGCCTCTGTATCGATAATAATGTCTATTTCAATAAGATTTTCCAAAAAATATTTAATTTACATCTGTGAATTAAATATTGGCGGCTTGGTTACAATTTTATTATATGTATAGAAGACTGAGTGAAGTTAGGTTAAGTTGCTAGTGTTTTATAAAAATTAATACATAGTATATATTAAAGAGGAAAGTTTTATTTGTTTGTAATCAATAAACTTTGAAGCATCTTAATATTTTTTTTTGTATTATCCAAAAATGACATAGACTATAGCTATAGTTTTCACCCCAAAACATCCCCTAGGGACCAGCTTCCATAGCGTAATAGATATAAATGTACACTGATATGCATACTGCAGTATGCATATCAGTGCTATGCATAATAAAACTCTAAGTTAATAAATTATTCAATAATATTGCCATTTGGGTAACATAATTAAACAGTGTTTTTTTAATAAATTTTGTTTATGTAATGTAATTTTTGAAGTCTTTCTAAAATATTGCAGTCAAAATGCATTGAGAAGTGAGCTTAACGTGAGATTTGCGTCTTATGTAACTGCCGGTCTCTCGATATGGAAGTATTGAAAGTAAGCTATTTGCAACGATCCACTCGCTTTTGCAGCTTATTCAAATAGCTTCTGGAATCATTTATATGTTAAATATTATTCCATCCCAAAAATATTATTGGTGTAAAATTGCATTTTATACAAAAAATATAGTACATACGATGTTCGATATACGTATGTTTTTAAAGACTATATAAAAACACTACTATAGTGATGTGTATACGAAATATGACAATATTAATTTATCTTTAACATAGACTATCTATCTATTAAGCGGTTCTTACGGGGGAATCTAAAATGGGCTCTAGAATATTTTAGTTTATATCTAGATCAAAATAACACGTATATATCTATCTACTATGGTCTAGTCACCTAGTGCAATGAGTAAATAAGAAATAAATAAATATAAATATGTTGGGACATCAGCACATAGCATCATCTACATTCATGGTAAACTACGAGGCGTGTGTTATGGATATCAGATCGTTCATACACTACACATATATAACTTTAAATACATACATATTATAAATATAAACACCCATGACTGGAGTACAGACATTCGTGCTAATCACACAAATTATTGCCCCCAGCGGGACTCGAACCGGCGACCGCTGGCACAACAAGTAGGGTCACTACACACTGAGCCAAACGTGTCGTCAAATCCTAAGTCCTTGAAGAACATTACAATGAGCTACATAACTTACTGCTTCACACCAGTTCTTCAGTTTTACTTAGCAACATAATAGATACCTATGATGATAAACACATGGTATATTTTTTTAAGATGTAGAAAAATACACCCTTTATAGTATAAAGATTCCAAATTTGAAAACACGATAATTATTTATCCAAAATTACAACGCAATTGTAGTAATCTTATTTGTGTTTCAACGCTCATCCCATTGTTCTCTTTTAGACCCATTATTACTACGATTGCATTGAACGGTTGTCTGTTATAATATAGCTGTCATTTAGATTCCGTGTGCTAGATACTCTCTTACATACAAATTAAGTGCAGAGTTTATTTGAAACTAGCGACCTTCCCCTAGCTTCGCTCGGGTGCTTCCCTAGGTGCCTAACATTCGATTATGATTTACTAAGGTCTTAGTCTATCTACGTACAAAATTACATGCAAATCCAAAATTATTATTACATACAAAATTACATACACACTTATGGAAAAGTACAAGCTTTGGAATTTATAACAGTCCGATATAATAAGCTGGTATAATGTATTTAAAGATCATACCAACTTTATATATTATCGCTGAAGACTATAAATAAAACAATACGGTCAAAGAAAAATGTCCTCAAGCAAGGACCGAACCTAGAAACGTCCTGTATTTAATAAGTTTTTATTTACTTATATGTTACGTAAAATCAATATTATGAAATTGTTAAGATTAAAATTTAATATAATGTGAGATTTAATGTGTTTGCTGATGATCTCTTTAATCTGTACTAAGATTTGGAAATTTGAATAAAATTTGATTTATATTCCGCCGTCTTATTTGAGTAGTATCAAGTTTGAATAACTTGAGCTTTAAACTTAGCGAAAGTTGCTTAAATAAACATATTTAAAACTTTTCCTACTTGACCGTCCCAAAAGGATAGATTTCATGGAGAAAATTAAAAAAGTTAGCTCAAACAACGTTTGTTCATATTTTGAAAATAAGTGTTTACCTTTTATAAGTCACTTGAGTGTATGTTTTGCTTTGGCAAATGCTATAAAGTTTTTACTTTGGGGATTATAAGAAGACTGAATAACATAATTTAGACATTATTTTTACTGAATAAAAAGTAATATTATCACTTTGTTGCTCTATTTATTTGTAAGCACTTTTGTCATTAATTTTTGAATTTAAATTATATAAATATTAGCATTTTAAATCTGTAAGAAAGCTAATACCAACTCAGAAGGCTACTAAATTCAACTATCGCATATTTTTCTATGTAGTTACCGACTCTAGATTATTTGTAATGCGTATGAGAAGAACATGATTCTTATGCCATATTTCAAAAATTATTATACAAATATTGTTCTAAAATTAAAATTATTGAGGTTTCCAGAGTGGAAACATTCTATTTTGACATAACATAAAATCAGTTTAATGGTTAATGCCTCGAAACACGCTTTGTAGGCCAATCAATAACAATCCTAAGTTCCCTCACTTTAGAATCCATAGAACTAAATTACTTAGAGTCAGCTATAATATCCAAATAGGAAGCGAGTAATAATATATCATTATATTATTAACTTATCTTCTCACCCTTGACAATAATGGCTGTTGAAATATTTGATATCATTATTCGTGAATAGAAACCTTTCCGAATTTTACTGCTCCTTAACATGCAATACTTTAATTCAATTCACAAAACAACAGGTGGTGTCGAAGTTTAATTCTAAAAATATGTACCGTTCGCTTCTTAAACGTGAGCAGGATTTGATCTTTATTACCCACTGAGATATTCTATGATAGTCATAATTTTATAATCATGCTGCATCTACGTAGGTATGGTAAGTAGTAGAAATTCATTAAATTTGCCAGAATTTTGTAACGTTATGTAGCAGTTAGTTGATGCATTTTTATAAATTTTTAAATTTCTACTGAATCATATTTGCATATTTCAAAATAACTTTGACGTGATTAATTGAAAGGTGTTAGAAAAGTAAAAGGGACAAAAGCGCGCGTGTTTTTCTAAAAATATGGCCAATTTTAAAGGTAGATCTTTTATATAGGACATGGGACGAAAAATCGATATCTCTCATGGATTTAAATATATTCTAAAATGAATATTCGTACCGAAATTATACAGCACGGTAACCTAGAATGAGGAGATGGATGCATCTTACGTCGAGTGGACAGTTATGAAAAATTTAATACACCCACTTGGTGCTTCAAAGAACCTCGTCAAATAAACCTCTTAGCGAATAGTCGGAGATATAGCGAGATTTGCATAAGACGGCAGAATAGCCGTCTTGGGGCTGAAGACCGTGTCTTGCATCTAAATAACGTCTTATATATTTTGTAAATATTGACTCTTGTCCCTTTTGAAAGGTTTCGATCCTTAACCGAGTTAGGATGAACAAATAAGTGCTAAAATAGAGTGTACGCACATATCTATCACATTTGTTCTCTTGAATCAAAAAATATTGCTTGTCATAAAACTTTATTGTACTTTTATATAATTATATTTATTTTTATATCTTCACAGTACAGATACGACTTTCTGGTACATTTTTTAGCAGTATCTACTAGCCCGTGTACAACCGCCTATGCCAGCTACATGGAGCCCATTGGAATTTGAATTTCTCATCGGCAACTTCTAAGGGACCAGGTTGCTAATTTCAAATACGACAATGACTAACCAAAGCTGCTTTATATTTTAATTCTGTCTAAAAGATTAGCTGACGCACAGACCTACATTATCTTTGGCAATATATATTTTCCTGTTCACGCAAAAGCACTGATAAATCTGACATTGTGGCTTCGGCAAAATCATTCTCAAAGTCTACTTTGTATTCAGGACCTGTCAAAGTATAAAGCATGTGATATGATTCACACATGAGTAATTGGTTTCTCTGTCAATTTTTTGGGTTAGGGCTTTTAAGATAATATCTATGCTCCATTGTAACAAGGTTCTAAGAATTTTTTACGCAATTCCTTAGTAAAGAGTTAAAATATACCATTCCGATGTTGGGAACTTATACCTAATGTTTGCTTTTGAACACAACGTGTACTCTATATTTTTAATAATATTTTCAGAGAAGACAAACAATGTAAAAAATATTTTAAACCTAATTTAGAATGAATTGTACAAGCCGACACTTGACTTCTTTCACTATGTTAATAAAAGTGTAACCTCTCTCGAGAACCAAATTCACGTCTCTCAGCAGTAGGCAGCTTTAAACCCCTTAATCTAAACTATAAGCTCGATACAGCTATGTTTGACGACATCTACGCACTGCTATTACAGTTATTAATCTATGAGATTTGTATAAAGATAAGAAGCCTTATAATATAAGCATTTTTATTCATCATGAAAGAAATTTAAAGTATAATCGCTTTCGTTTTTTTTTAAATATTATTACCAGGAAACTTTTGTAAGTACATTAATCATTAAGATGTACGAATAAGTAATACTCTTACATGTAGAAGCTTGAGATTTACTTATATAATTATAATGTCATGTATCAAAAATCTCATGAATTTTCTTATTGCTTATTAAATATGATCTGCACGCATATGACTCATTAAAACAATTACCAAGACATGACAACAATGAATGCACGATAAAATCGTAGCCACAGTATAATAATGTACGAGAAACGTGATGGCCGCGCCCAACTTTCGCATTCATTCTATGGATGACATGATGTCACCTAAGAGAGAGCATAAGTATCACTTATAAAGGAATACAATGACATTTAATTATAAAGTACTATTTTGAGTAAGTATTATTGGAATAGAGATTGTCGTGTCTCTAGAAATTTTTTTAAGGCTCACTTTAAGACCCATTGATTATTATAAATATTGTATACTAGCGACTCACCCTCGCTTCGCTCGGGTCCCTAAATTGATTCCCCTTACGAACTTTCATCCTCATTTTCACCCCCTAAAGGGATGATTACCTGAAGAAAAATCTATCGTATGTCCTTATTAGGGTCTCAAACTATCTTCTTACCCATCTAAATCGATCCGGTAGTTTTTGAGTTTATTTGTTACAAAACATACAAAATACAAATCTTTCCTCTTTATAATAGTATTGTAGTGTAGATAGTGTTGATAAAAACTTTTTTTGTCACGTAATAAAAAACATACACTCGAATTGAGAACGTCATCTTTTTTTAAGGTCGGTCAAAAGCTTAGCTTACAAACACGTAACACCCATTTTAGTTAATTTTACGTAACTTTCTAATTAATGTTAAATTTTTATCATTAATTGAATAAAAACAAGTACTGGGAAAGTGAATTGGGTCGCTATTTACATTTTTAATTAAAAATAATAAGATATAATTAAAAATATCTTATATGAGAATTTTCTGTGTAAATTATACATTTCTGTAGACATTCTGACATTGAAAGGTAAATATTAGGAGTAATTATAAAAGATTGATTCTCATAATGAAAGACAAAAAGGACTAACGATGATAATTTGGTGCAATTTGATCGAGCTTTGTTACGGACCGGAAACATCAAATCATACTAATTAAAAGTAAAACAGCCTAATGACGGTTTGTTTTTGCTTACTGTTCATGTACATTAAAATATTTTTATAGAATTTCTGTTATACGTGGTCGTACGGGTCTCCCTTCAATGCGAAGGGGACCAGGCATAGTCCAACAAACTGTTCGAGTTCGATTTGCGGACTTTACATGTCATTCAAAAACAGTAGTCTTATTCTGTAAAAACTTTTATATACTTCAATAGCTAAGTACACAAACATATTACAAGCAAATGAAATAGTTCGCATATTAGACTATTAGAGGAGGAAGAATTCTGCGAGTAATATATAAATTATTTTATAAGTATTTAATAATTTATTTATGTAGAGTAAAGGATAGTAATGTTTTAAGCATAGTTGAGCAATTATTCCTTTTAATAGCACATTTTTTATGAATAAATTATTAAACATATCAAAATATATCAAATTGATTAAAATTTGTTCGTACTTGAAAATCCTGCACCTGATCTATGTTTCTATGAAATTATGTATGTAACAATCAAAACTCCTATATTTAATCGAAAAGCAAAGAGATATCAAATCTAAATCCTATTTTAAGAAATCTTGTATCAGACCATCAAACAAAATTATAACGTAAAAATTGCAAGTTTTAATAGTGGTAGTGCCATGCTTGTTACCTTCGGGTAGCAGCCGAATGGGCCGGCACGCTCCGTATAGTACCACTCTCTCACAGGAGACTGGCGTGAAGTGGCAGCTATGCTGTCGCGTTTCGTCCGGTAAGTGAGAGTCCGGGAGGCCCTTCCCCACCCTTCCTCCCTCCCTCCCCCTTCCTCTCACTCCCTCCCTCCCCCCTTCCTCTCCCTCCCTCCCTCCCCCCTTCCTCTCCCTCCCTTCCTTTCCTGTAAGGCCGGCAACGCATCTGCAAGCCCTGCAGTGTTGCAGATGAAACACTGCAGGGCTTGCAGATGTCCATGGGCGGAGGTGATCACTTCCCATCAGGTGAGCCTCTTGCCCGTTTGCCCCCTTTGTACCATAAAAAAAAAAAAGTTTAATTTGAACGTAAAAACGGGAAAAACTGAGATTTTAAAATGAACGTCTTCGTAAATTGTCTAAAACTAGTGACTTATCCTCACTTCGCTCGGATGCGTCCCTAAATACGCGTACATAGCATTTCTATAGTTTATTAGGAAGATCTTTTTAAGAGGAATAATTCTGTAATACATTTTTCTCATTTAATTCTATTAGTTTACGCGGCGCACGCCAATAAAGCTCCCAATCGGCATGATTTTTTCCGACGTCTTCAACAATCATCATCATATTTCAGTCAATTTACACGAAACCACTCAAACCTTCCTCATGAATCACTCCATTTATTGGTGAAAAACGTATGAAAATCCGTTTGGTATTTTTTGAGTAAGTATATCGCGTTCAGAGAGATAGACAGACAGACGCGGCGGAGGACTTTATTTTAAAATATATATAGATGATCAGTGAAAAGAATAATTTTAACAGAAGAAACGTTTTAACAATAAATATTTAAGCCACAAGAGATCATGTCGTACTAAATAAAGTCCAAGCAAAACCACCGATTACAATGTCCGTCGTTTTTGTTGAACAACTGTCATTAAGATGTAACGGAGTGTAAAATGCGCCCAGTAATTTACCACCGGCCGAGCTCTTAACAAAATTATTTTTACGATTCTTGATATATTTTAGCTTTTCTTCTAATATAAGAGTATTTTATTAGGTAGAAAGATGTAATGTTGAAAAATACTTTTAATTTAAAATTTATACCGGAATTTTACTCACTTTTAAAGGTCTACCCTTAGAGAATTTATTGACCTCACTCATTTATTTATATAAGACTATAAAATATGTATATATATATATAGTAGGTACGAGTATGAATAAAGCTATTTAATAGATGCGAAATGCCTATGTCAGATAAATATTTTAATCATTCATTATTTAAAAGTATTTGATATACTGTTTTATACAGTAAAACTATTTTAAGTATTTACTTTATTTTAAACTAGCGACTAACCCTCGTTTCGCTCGGGTTCGTCCCTAGATTGATTCCCCATACAATATTTCATCCCCATTTTTACCCCTTTAAGGGAATGACTTCTGGGATAAGAACTATCATATATTCTTCCCAGGCTCACAAACTATCTTCTTACTAAATTTCATCTAAATCGGTTCTTTTTTTGTGTAAATGAAGTGAGTATTGGCATGTAAACATTACTAACAAAGACCGTAATTTTTAATGAACTATCCACGTTTGGATAAAACTGGTAAGGTGTTAAATACTTCCTCCGCGTAAGCCTAATATAACCATTATCTCACCTTATTAGCATCAATTCCAACTCTTAATTGTACGCTCAAGATCTGTTTATAGGAAATGTTCGTATCTGTTATATAAATTAAAATTCGATTACGTACACATATAAACTTGGATATTTTAAATATAATAATAAATAAATATGTTGGGACATTAACACACAGCGCCATCTACCATCCAGTTCCATGGTAAGCTACGAGACTTGTGTTATGGATACCAGATAGTTGATACATTACATATGTATATATAACTTTAAATACATACATATTATGAATATAAATACCCATGACTGGAGTACAAACATTCGTGCTCATCACACAAATGAATGCCCCCAATGGGACTCGAACTCGCAACCGCTGGCACAGCAAGTAGGGTCACTACAAACTGAGCCAAACGTGTCGTCGTCGTATATATTAATCATTTATTTATATTACTTAAGTAATATTATAACAATTATAAAAGCTGATAAGATAAATTCACGATTAAAAATATAATAATTGTTCAAATAACACCATAGACTATATAAGTACAAAATGTATTATACATTTCATCGAATTTCCATCTCAATATCATAGTAATTTTAGGTAATTGATGAAATAGCCTTCAGAATCTTCTAATATTTAGTAGTTAATAAAAGAATTATATTACTGACGAATATTCCACCAATTTAAACGAAGACAAAGTCAATCCCTAGTATCTAATAAGTGGTATTTGTTTATAATATCTTAAGCGTACGAGCGATGTGAAGTTTAAACATTGACAACGGAAGTTTGAACGTCTGACTGGTTTCCAGTAATTAAAAATAAAAACATATCTGGAATCATTGAACGATTTCTAAGCATTCTTCGAAGCCGACCGCTGTATGTCTCATCTAGTAATCTCTAGACGACATCTGATATAAACCTCTTACCATGTTAAAACTATGTAGCTTTGTCGTATCAAGAGTGTGGATTAATTTGTATTCCGCTATATTATTTTAGTACGGTAATAAATATTTTAATAAACTTGTATAATTGACTAATTACTTATTTAATTTTTTCTCTAGGCAATAGGTCTCAATTACCTAATACTATAAATAAAATGAAAAATATATCTATTTCATTCTAATATTAAAGTAACGTTTTTATTTTAAAGGTACACAATTTGTCATACTAATATTTTAAAGAGGAAAAGTTTGTAAGTTTATGAGTTTGTTTGTAGGAAGTAATCTCTTGAACTACTTAGCCGATTTAGATGGGATTTGGTAAGAAGATAGTTTGAAACCCTGGAAAGGACATAGGATAGTTTTTATCCCGAAAATCATTCCTTAAGGGCGTGAAAATGGGGATGAAAGTTTGTATGCTATAAACAAATAAAATAAAGTAAAAATGATTGGTACATGCATATAATAGAAAATATCGGTTAGCTGCATGTAACGAAAAAAGCTCTAAATATTTAACACGCAAAAAGATTTTTCGACTTTTTTCGTTCCACAAAAAAGAAAAGAATGGTCCGCGTGGTTTGAACGGATTTAAAGGAATATTTTTTAATTTGAACTAGAATCCGCGCGTCGTATTGACGTTTTGTATAAAAGTTTTATAGTCTACTAGAGACTCACCCTTGCTCCGCTCGGGTTCGCTCCTATGTAAGGTTAATTTAAATATAATTAATTTAATTAATTCCTATTTTTAAGGTTTAGTATAGATTTCTCAGTGATGAGATATTTTCCTGCAGTAAAAAGTATCTCATATGTTGACCCAGATAACCAGATATCATCATACCAAATCTCATCAAAATCTGTCCAGTGGTTTTCTCATGCTGCGTTCCCAGACAGACAGAAAAACAAAAATTCTAAAAACTATAGATTTCACCTATGTATCGATAATAATGACTTCAATAAGATTTTTCCAGAAAATATTTAATATACGGATTTGACTCAGTTAGAATTTTATTATATGTATAGATACGTTTTCAACTTAAATAAGTTAAAAACACTGATTAGTTAGATTAAATAAAGTCTAAAAAATAAATATTTTTTTAAATGTATACAAAATCGCTTAACGCAACAGCTATGACTACAGGCGCGTCTCTTAATTTTAAAACAGTATCAGAGTCATCTCAGGCGACAAAATACAATCGGTGACAGCGACCAAATCTCAAATCGCTTTGACTGAGCCGAACGATTGTATTGGTGGTTCCTATGTTTATTACCTCTTGTTTAACCGGTTTTATAGGAGACAGTGCAGGATAAACTTGAAAAATATCTAAGATAGGTATTTTTTGTTGCCTTATAAATAAAAATTTGTGACACATCTCTAGTAGGCACTTTTTTAAGTATGTAATAATAATGTACCTTTTTAGCATCCCACTACCGGGCATATGTCTGCTCTCCATATGAGTGGCATAAGATCATAATCTACCTCATATGGCAATTTTAGATTAGCGAAAATATCAGAAATACGAGACTTTTGAACCCATACGTGTAAAAATTGTACCCTACTTTCAATGACATTTTAACTAAACACGAAACCATTGAATCAATTGGTTTGCTAACAGCGATAAAGCCAAGCATTATATTATATACGAGCGACTTAACCTTGCTTCGCTCGGATGCTTCCCTTGCAGCTTAGAAACCTAAATTCGAAACGCTCTCGAGCCCTAATCATTTCCGTAATAAAACAAAACCTATGCGTAGTCCTACAAACTTCTGTATCTTTTAGTTAAGTTAAGCTCTTCTAAAGATTACCCCCATAAACAGAAAGACAGACAAAAAATTTAAAATCGGTTTAGGTACTAGTATCATATAAGTAAATCTATGTACTTGAGAAAACATAGTTATTTTGAAATCACAGACTGATACTTCAATTTTATTTACCTATATATTTAGATTATAAGTTATCTTATTTCCTGTTATTTCAATTCTATATAGTTTATTGTTTCAATCGAAAATATCCCCAAGAATAATATTCGTTTAAATCAAATACACCGTCGCCCCTGATCGCACAGCTGGCGCCAAAGTCGCGTGAAAAGCAAATACACTGTTTGCTCATAATATTGAGTTAGTTTGGGGACTTTTTTTATTTAACTATTAATTCATTATTGTCACGTGCCATGAGTTAGTAGTTTAGGTGGTAACTCCTTTACTCTGATTGCACTTTATATATAGTTAATTTATATATTTTTTTAAATAAAAAAATACTATTCAAAATTGTAAATTATGTATGTGTTAAATTTTATTAAAATCGATACAGTAATTTGGTTGGTTTTAATAGGTATTATATACATTACCAATTGTTTATATTAATATAAGATCAATAAACAACAAAAATGTTTAATATTTTACCAAGCTAAATTTACTTTTACGTAATTGTGGAATTGTACAATATTACGAGTATACATACATTGTTAAAAATCTGTTAACACAATGATAAAAGTACAATTATAGTTTTATTTAACTTAAATATTTAAACTGTATCGTACAGTTAGCGCCACGTAGTTAAGCAGATATTACATAGATGGCAGTTAAAACATTTCGTTTAGATACTGTAGAACTGGTTTGATGACACGTTTGGCTCAGTTTGTAGTGACCCTACTTGCTGGGCCAGCAGTCGCAGGTTCGAGTCCCACTGGGGACGTTCATGTGTGACGAGCACGAATGTTTGTACTCCAGTCATTGGTATATTTATAATATATATATATGTATTTATAGTTATATGTGTAGTGTATCAACTATCTGGATCCATAACACAAGCCTCGTAGCTTACCATGGAACTAGATAGAGATGTGTGTTAATTTCCCAACATATTTACTGATCCCTAAATTTAGTAACTAATTTATTCATAATTCAAAATTTTGGAAATAAAAACCTATTTTGAATATATTTATAAAATAAGTAATTATGTAATTCAAAGCAAACCCACGAAACAAATAATAATATTTAGTATGAAATATTTAGCAAGAATTTAATTATTTTTTATATTACAATTTGTAATATCAGGCTTTATACTACGAATACAAAAGAGATACAATTTATTGTTTGTTTTTAGATATACTATTTTCACTAAATCTACTAGACTAATTCTATTTTTTTTTTGAGAATAGGAAGCTTAAC
Source organism: Fabriciana adippe (assembly GCA_905404265.1). Taxonomy (NCBI): domain Eukaryota; kingdom Metazoa; phylum Arthropoda; class Insecta; order Lepidoptera; family Nymphalidae; genus Fabriciana; species Fabriciana adippe. The sequence goes on from FR989993.1 coordinate 6,124,574, forward strand.
TCTTCTACCTTAGCCTCATAAGCTTTTTATCGAAAACTAAAACCTAAGATAACCATAATTGACAACCTGATTAGTGTTTGCCTACTACGTTAAAGTTCGCGGGTTCCATTACTGCGAGGGGCAAATATTTTTGCTGTCAATACAAATATCTTCTGCAGCACTATACTGTGCAGCTTTACGCTTTGGACGCCAAATTGTATCATGGTATTATACTCAAGCAAAAGATAAAGTGAGATATTACTTTGTTACTTTTTCTAAAACTTGAAAACTCTTTATTTTTAATATATCGGATTTATTTTGTAAAAAATATTATATCCATAAGCATGCTCAAAAAGCGTATAAGAACGTGTACGTTATGCTTGCCATGTTTAAAAAACTCTAAAAATTTATTATGTAAGTAGTAATAAAAATAAATAGCGTTAGTTACACTTTTACACCCTTTTGTAAACTTATCATGTAACTTACATTATACTTATTTTGACTTCATTGAGAATAATTGACGTAAAAAGTATGACGAATTATTGTGAGAGTTATAGTCAGACATCCTTTGTGATTGAATATAATTTATAAAAAATATTATATACGTGAACGCCTATTAAAATGACGTTTATTGAAATGAAGTACCCACATATTTTAAACGTTATTTATTAAATATATGCTTTAAAATTGTCTTAACAATTTAAACTGGTCATACTAATACTAATACATAATAGAAATCCAAACGATTGTGAGGGCTTTTGTTAGTCAAGCTGTAACGAATTTAGTGAAACTTGGAATGGAGATAGCTTAAATCATGAATTATCACGTAGACACACTTTTTATTGACGTAATTCTCACGTGAGCAGAGCCACAGGCAATAACTTATTTCACCATAAAATAACATAATCGTATCTGACGTGCACTGTCTCGTGAAAAGTACTTGTTGGGCATCGTATATCGAAAGTAAAGTAGGCACCATCTTAAGATCGTTTGTCTATATATGTTCATTAATATAAATATGATCTGACAATGTTATAAATACGTATATAGGTAATTTAGCCCTTTTTTAACGTCCCACTGCTGGGCACTGGCCTCCCTTCAATACGAGGAGAAACAGGCCATAGTCCACCACGCTGGCCTAGTGCGAATTGGCGGATTTCACATGTCTTGTCTTGCTAGGTTTTCCTTCAGCGTAAGGTAAGTGGTAATCATGTTAGAAATGATTCGCACATGAAAATATCAGAGGTGCGAGACCCGGGATTTGAACCCGTTTCACTCGGTTTCCCAAGAGAGCGCGTTACCACTGGGCTACCACTGCTATAAATACGTATATATTTTATTCGTTTATTTCACAATTATTTTTCTTAGTATGTACGAAATATTTTTTTGGTGAACCGACTTTCACATGTTTTGTACAGAATATTATGGTTTTTTTTTTATAGGACCAAGAGGGCAAACGAGCAGGAGACTCACCTGATGGAAAGTGATTACCGCCGCCTATGGACATCTGCAACACCGCAAGGCTTGCAAATGCGTTGCCGGCCTTTCAGGAAAGAGTACGCTCTCTTCTTGAAGGTCGCCAAGTCGTAACGGTTCGAAAATTATATATTATGATGATAATTGCAAAATTACAAATAAAATTGAGTCTCATTTTCAAGAAAATTAAAGGATGTTTCCTAAAGAATATAATTATGTTAAAAGTGATTTTGAAATTGATGCAATTTTTTGATTAAAGTAAAGAGAAGGAGATATTTATTATAGATTTTCACCTCTATTTCTACTAAATACCTTTTATCTAAGGGATATATTGACTTAGATAAGCATTAAGAAATGTAGGTGGAATGGCTAGAATGTACTGTAAATAGTTAAAAGACGTAAAACTGGAATCTAGCCTTTGGTAAGCTACTATTTAGTTGTATTTTTTACGTATCAATTCATCTAATTAATGATAACCGGTTTGTACTCGAATAATTCGTAATTCTATCATCGTCTTGTATAAGTGAAGGTTTGAAAGTCGGTTTTAACCATTCGTGATGGCGGTGTTTCCGTTATTAACATATATTTTACTGATTCATATTTTTACACAATTATTATAATAAATATTTTAAACGTCAAAACAAGCCTGTATTTATTTATTTATATACCTATTCGATGTCGGGCGTGTCTTAATGGGTAAATGGGTAAATTTAATGAAAATACTTTTGTACAGTATTTTCTACTTTGTGCGTAATTAAGGATTAAGTAAAAAGTATTTATATTGATTTGAAGTAAGTGTAGAAACACAGAGGCAGACAGCTTTGTGTATTTGTTTTATAGGTGCTATGTATAGATATAGATATAGTTGAGCGACTTGTGCTCGAATTAAATTTTGTATTTTCTTATGAAAATGAGATAATTTACCGCACTAAATTGTTAAGTATATATTAATTTTATTTATAAATTTTTGTTGTGTCATGCCATTCATTCAAAATGTATGAAGGATAACTCGACCGAACTACTTATTGTGTTTTCTAAATGTTGACCCGAGCAATAAGTTATCACTACACAAAATTTTATTAAAATCGGTTCGGTACTTTTTTCGTGTAATACACGATATACAGACATAAAGACAAACAGACAAAAATTTGTGCAACTATTGTTTTAGGGTCTATGTTCTGTACACAATACGTAACAGTCATTATTTTTAAATAAAAAAAAATTATCATGTACAGATTTCATTCTGTTACTATTTTTATATATATAGATACAGATGATTTTCAAAATAAACATTTATTTTCGTGATTTAAGATTTTATTGAGAACACAACTGTAAGTTCGAAAGGCAAAGTAAATTTACCCACTCATAGTGTAATTAAGCTTTACGTTAAACGTCTTAATGCAGTTGCTGTTAACAGCTGTTTACATTTGCATTTAAAATTGATAAGAGAAAACGTTTTAAAGGTAGCTCTCAGTAAATTTCGCTGCGTTTTATATTAATTGAAAGATTAGTTATCTCAAGCGATATAATTTGATTAGTTTAAATTAAGCAAATAATATCTTTATTGCTCGTTTAAAGAATATTTTACGTTGCCTATTCAATTACTACTAAAATAGGTTAATTTAAAATTTTTAAGTTATTAATAAATAATATTATCTAAAATCTTGAATATAAAATTAACCTATTTTTAGTGGGAATTGAACGTTACATGTACGTGCATACTTTGTTAATGAAGTTAGTATACACGATATGAGATTTGTAGATAAATTGAAATAAGTTCATAAATCTTATACAATTTTTAAGAAAAATATACATACAATCAATTTTTATTGAGATGAAAATAAATAAATATCTTGGGACATTAACACACAGCACCATCTAGCTCTATGGTAAGCTACGAGGCTTGTGTTATGGATACCAGATAGTTGATATACTACACATATTATATAACTTTAAATACATACATATTATAAATATAAACATCCATATCTGGAGTAGGTACAGACATTCGTGCTCATCACACAAATGAATGCCCCCAGCGGGACTGGAACCCGCGACCGATTGCACAGCGAGTAGGGTCACTACAAACTGAGCCAAACGTGTTGTCGAAGTTTTAATTATTAATTTCTCCTCCCAGCAGATTATCAGCCTCGGTGGCCAATTTTAATAGTGCACAAGTGTGTGCCCAGATAATATAAGTGTGGTCTTTATTGACTGCATAAATAAAAAATATAAGAACATTTTGAAATAAGTGGTCTCACAAAATCAGTGAGTGATCTAGCATTACGGCAAGGCTTTAGTTATTCTTCGAGATGTAGAGTTGACCCATCAGTATCTGGTTGCCTATTGATTTCTTGGCAGAAAAACCGTGCAATGACCCTTTTTCAAACCAGAGCCTCGAACCTAGCACTTCGTCATTATATTATTAGGTATATTATTATAATCATTAAGTATATTATTATAATAATTTTTATCTCATTGAGATAATATTTTTTGACAATTTTATTTGTTTAATAAAATATAAGCTTGAAACAAGTTTTGTTTTTTTTTTTAAGTAGGTACTGTTTATATCATATTAGAGGCATTATTTTGTTTATACTATCAAAAAATCCAAGTCACGTTGGAATAAGAATCTATTACACTGATTTAATTGTAGCTAAAAATTTCATATCATGCACATAGCTGTATTTGGTCGCGATTCGTTCCATAGAGCATGTCGAATGGGCAGGCGCTTGTCGTCGCGAACGCTTGCGCAACGCTATAGCGCCTCATTAGGTAGGGACAAAGTTATTCATAATCTATTCTACAAAAAGTTTGAACTTAGACAATATTTAGTAGATATATTAATATTTTCAACCAAATAGCATTTTTTCCATTTTATTTTGAAAAAAGGGCATATAATTGCATAGAAATTAGGTTAATTAGATTTAAACCGAGTGTGTATCTCCTTTTTTCTTAATGTCTGATCATAACTTGTATTGTTATAGGCATATTAAACTTATAGAGATATCAAAATTATATTTATGCGTATTTATTTTTTTATATGAATGGTTTTTATTTTAAATATTTTACTAGCCATAAGTTCAAAGTCTTAGTAGACGCCCTCATAATGTTGAACTAATTTTGTACACACGAGATAAAGTACTGACAAAAAGTGGGAAGTGATGCCACGGGAAGGGTGAGATTAACAGAATAACGAGTGATTTTTGCTTTTCTCCTTTAACCGTTATTAGTGGAAAATTTGAACTCGTGCGCAATAATAGGCTCCAATTGTTGATGAGAGCATTATTGTGAGACACGCGACTTGTACTGTATTTTACTTTTATATGAAACATTGTTCCCTATATAGTATTACATTATGATGATGGTTTAATAAGCTTATTTCTGAAATTTTTAGTTTAAAGTTGTAAATTTTCGTTGAATGCACTAAGTTTCTAAAAGAATACTATGAGGTATTCTATTTTTGGTCAAATTGTTTTGTTCTTATATTATAATAAAACATTATTATATGTAATAAAATACCATTATAATCCTTGAATAATATACCTACTTTATTCGGTATTTTTATTTAAATTGAGCCAGCATATTATTACTTTGGCAAAGGCATTTACATTGACCGCTCATAATATGCACCTGCGATTCGCATAACAATTCAGTCTGGTGCCAAGTCGGCAAATTGTTTATATATCAATTTAAGATTTATGCATATAACTTACTAGTTATATTATTACTTATGGGAGAATAGAAAGTTGAAAATCTATAATATACTTTTAGCTCTATTAAATCCATTTTTAATAGCCCAGACTCTAGCTTACTAACTGTACAAAATTTCTGAAACTTCTTATAAGTTATGTTTTAATTTATCTAGTCTAAGTAGTTCTGAGTTTTTCTGTCATGTAAAATTCAGTTTATTAGGATTATCAGAAGGTGACAAATTGACAGTGTTTATATCTCCAGTGCCTCAAAGAGTACTTACCTATATTAATCTGTAGTTTCTGCGATCGTGTAAAATTGTCTTACCGAAAGATGAGAGATAAAAGTGATTGCAATTGTATTTACGTAGTATACTGTATATACTTGTGCACCATAAAAAGTCCAGTGAAGTTGTATCAGTGAATTGGCCTCTATAACCAAAAGTGAGGAAACTGACTTTAATATTTCAAAGAACAACTGTTGAGTTTCTTGCCGGCCCTTCCTTTCCAAGCCGGTGATAGCTTCCTCACGAACTGATTACACTGACGCCATTTAAATTAAATGAACGATTAAATAGTAATAGTACAGTAATATAGTAAAATAAATAATAGTAAAATAAATAATTTGTAATAGTGCAGTATTCATAAATTATAATTTTTATCAAAAATAAATTCATATTTTATATATCTAGATAATCAAAATTGAAGTGTCAGTTTCTTGATGTCAGATAACAGCTTTTTTCTAAATGCATATGAAAGTATATACGGTACCCACTAATAAGAAAAAAAATTGTCTGTCTGTTTGTTCTGCTAATCTCCGAAACGGCTGGACCAATTTTGACAGGATGTTCACTGGCAGATAGTTAATGTTATAAGGAGTAACTTAGGCTACTTTTTAGAACGAGAATCAGGGTTCCACGCAAAAAATTTAAACCCATGAAATTGTGAACATAATCGCAAAAAAATGTAAACCCAGGGACGCTACCAAGCGAAGCGAGGGTAAGTCGCTAGTATATAATAAATAAATTAAAGCTAATATAATATTTAATCTCTAAAATATTTCACCTATAAATCTTTTATTAGCAGACATAGGTATTCATTTGAACGCAATAGTTCAAGTTGCATCTTTATTAAGCCATACCATCCAGATGGAGGCTAGGAACAGTATTACGTTGGCACGGGGCCTAGGATCGACGATAGTAATTTGCACCTGCGACTATCGTGTCAACTGAGAATAGTGCCAAGCAGACAAAATGTTTATATGGTAATAAAGATATTGCCTGTCAAATTGAGCTTGCGATGTGTGATTCATAGGCATTGTAAATGATATTGGTAGTACGCTTAATATAAATTTTGTTTGTAAGAAATTATTTCGTATTGCGAATTTTTATTTTACATTATTATACAGATTTTTTTTTTGTTCTCTAGATAGATAGTTTCTGGAAATATTAAACGGAATCCTAAAATTATTTCACTGAAGTCCCTTATCCTTGGGTTTAACCTCCGATGCAAAATAAAATTTGACTCATAAGTTAAGACACACACACACACACACACACATATATATATATATATATATATATATATATATATATATATACACATAAGTGTCTGTCTGTGTGTCTGTCTGTCTGTGACCATTTAGTTACCAAAATAAGTATTAAAAATCAGCTTCTGATATCAGATAATTTTATAAGTTGGGCCTTTTTAGTTTTATTATACTTATTTATGTTTTACCATACGGACGGAGACGTGGAAACTAATTTTCTGTACATATATTTGGTTGTGAACATCAGACCATAAATGTTTCTTAATGAATTATTAATTAATAGCATAATTAATAAAATAGCTACTCAGTCAAATAAGTAAGTGCGAGTTACTTTATATGGTAAATTTTTATTGAATAAATAAACCATAAAACTAATATGGGCATTGACTACCGAACGATATATTTTATTAATTCTTCTGATTGTACATATATTTTGAAAGCAATAAGAGACGCCTCTTAATTGAACAAGACGGAAGAGGAATCAAAGGGAATGATTCCCTTTAGGGGGCGATATTGAGGGTAGGACGTGATGCGTGTGCAATGTAATTTAGGGGACTTAAATATCTGGCTAGAAAAATTTTTTTTTGTGTACAAAAGATAAATATCCAGAAAGCATCCTTAAGTCAAACGTTTAAGTTAATTTTGTAATAAGCCCCAAGGGAGAGCTGCACGAAAATTACTAATTAATTATTTCTCTTTGATTTTTATTAAAAAAAAAAACTATCTGAGCTCTAAATTGAGATTATTTTAAGATTTTATTATGTTATTGTCTATTTTCGTAATATACCTGTATAATTACAAAAAAAAGTAAATAATATTCCTGTATTTTATTTGCTATAGGTACTTGAAGGTACTTCTTATATGTACATTGTATTTAAAAATTTAAATTTATACATGAAATTTCTCTAATTTCTGATTTTTACTAAATACATATGAAAGTATACTATACTAATTAGAAAAAATCAATTTTTAAAATTTTTTGTCTGCATGTCTGTCTGTCTGTCTGTCTGTCTGTCTGTTTGTTCGGGCTAATCTCCGAAACGGCTGGACCGATTTTGATTTATTGAACGTTGATATATGTAGGTATACGTATGTATGTTATTTTGTTCATACAAAATATTATTTAGATAAATTTTACCTTTAAATTGTTATTTTTCGTATAAATCAATAACTATCTCATCCTCCAAACAGTTGTTTCGTAGATCCAAATGAATTCATAGGTCAAAGTCGTATCGTGGGTGAGATTCCATAGCAACAGAGTACTGCCGTCTAAGATTGTGCCTAAAATTGCTTTATGTAATTTGTAGACTGGGGGCCGGACACATCAATCTTATGGGGTGTAACGCCTTTAAAGTAAATCAAGTGAGTAATATCGTATTGCGAATGTAGGGAAAGGATATCATATAACACTAGTTTGGTTGCATTGTTTTGTCTGCTGAATCTTTGATAATTATGATTTTTGCTTATGAGCTTTGAAAATAAAAGTACTTCAAAAACTTGTTAAGTGGAACAGTGTTCTGTAACAATGCTTTGTATTTTTTGTTAGTTCAGTAGTTTCGATTATATCGCGGGACGAGGTGGAATTTTTACATATTTTCTTTCTTCTATGCACTTGATATTTTATAAATACCTATATGATAATTTTATCTTTCATTAGGAGTTGAAAAAGAGAAAAGAGAAGAAGGTACTCAGATTTGCACCCTTCATTAATGTTTCACTACACAGGTCTGTCCTTTAAGCTAAAGTGGCTTTCTACATTCGATATCGCTAATAGAAAACAATTTTTTTTGAGGAAAAAATAGGCTCTGGTTATGTAAATTAAATCAATGCAATGTTTACTTCTCTATTAGCGTTAGCGGTTTTAGAATATCAAGTAGTCTAACCTAGAATTAGTAACTCTGTAGCAAAATATATGAAAAAACATTTTCCTCGTACAGGTATCAATTCTATTCCCTGTGAAGTTTTATGCAATATATACCAGTTTAAAAATAATATATTATTTGGAAATATATACCTAAGTATCTTATACAAAATGTTTTTAAAATTTATAATGTTGGATTTTTTTTAGAATACGTTTTATCTACGAGCTTTGAATTAAAATCAGTTAAATATTTATAAGATTTTTTTTACTACTACTGGATTAAAAATTACTAATCAATACACGCCATACAATTAGATTGATCAATGGCCTGAATAATACCGCTTGACCTGAAAGTTGATATTTTGACAGTCTATTCCCATAATGACATTCGAGAATCATATTAAAAAAACAAACAAACAGTATATTATTATGTCAATGGTTAATAAAATATACTTATACACAATGACATATTATAATCACAATTAAATTCTTTAAGCTCTTGAAATATACTCAAAAACATACAATTCAATGTTTAAATCACATATTTCCCATAATATCGTAGAGTTACACAATTTTACCGTTTTAGAATGTTATAAGAAAGCACTATTCATTCGGGTATACTTTACGTATGCGTCCATATTTATGTCCCAGTAAAATGCTATCAAGCGTAATGTAATAAACTTAATTTACATATATTTTATATAAAATTTACATAAGGAATAAATGAATTGCGGTGCTATAGAGATTCTGTACATTTACACCAATGTATACAAGTGTAGTAGATATAACAATTTACGCCTACATTTGTTCAGGAGAGTAAAACAGAACAATGAACTAGTCACGACGTTGTAGTGTTGGAATAGTTCACTTTAAACGGCTTAATTATATTCTACTAATGATCGGATCTTACTTCAGGCCTCAACGGTATAATTATAGTTAAATATTTTTGATTGACTTCAAAAAGGAGTAACTCCAAAAAGGAGTTAAGGATTAGGGTGTATTTTTGTAGTGAAAACTTCTTTAGCCGCGTTGAGCGATTTTTGGTAGGGAGAAAACTCATGGGTTCGCGTCACCGACATGCTAGTGGAATGTTGCGCCAGACTGGCGACGCAGAGTCATGGTTTGATTAATAAATAAACTATATGAAAATGTATATAATTATTGCTCGGAGTGCCAATAGATGTGGAAACAGACTAATAATAATTACAATTTACGAATTATGAAATTTTAATTATTCATACTAAAATTAATTAAAAAAAAAACAGTTATTCCCAAGTTATCAGTTTTTACTTATGTCGGCAGTCCATGACTGTCTATTTTTTTGTATCCACTATCCATAATGCGATACCTTTGACAATTGCGAAATCGATGTATGTAGTTATATGTTCAGTTAAAACGTAACAATTTGAAGAACTCAAGAAATACCTATTGGTCATCCCAAGGGAATGAATAAACGATTGATGCATCAAGACTAAAATAGTTTAAGGTACCATGGTACGGTAAGGCTTACCATGGTACGGATTACGGGCACGCTAATTTTTCACGATTGATTGAGGTGATAAACATCAACAAACAAACTCAATTACATATTTATCATATTAGTTAAGAATCCCTTCAATTATAATTAACTATGCATTGGGGTTAAAAGCTTTTGTAAGCTATAAAATACCTGAGAATGTTTTTCATTATTTTTATAAACTTTCGTTTAATTGACAATGTTTGTTAGTTGGTATGTTTGTATGGGTCTAATTTTGCAAGCTGAATTAGCCACTTCCTCTTACCTTACAGAGTTGAAATTTTACATATTGGTTCAGTTCCGATGACAATGACTTTTTATTATAATTTTGATCTGATTTTCTCTCTAGGATTGGCCCAGACTAAGCAACTTTTCAACAGTCAACACTACAGATACGATATTTTTTATACACATTTAATTACTTTAGCTCGTTCTGTAATCTACCATGACTGCTGCATCCAGGGTTTGTTCCAAATGAAACATCTTCTCAGCTATCAAAATTTCGTACGTATGTTAGTTAGGTATGAAATTTGGTATTCGCATCAAACTATAAATATGTTCCATGGTAAGCTACAAGGTTTGCATTATGGATACCAGATAGTTGATATACTACACATATATAATTTTTAAATACATACATATTATAAATATAACCTCCTATGACTGGAGTGCAAACATTCGTGCTCATCACAGAAATGGATGCCCCCAGCGGAACTCGAACCTGCGACCGCTGACACAGCAAGTAGTGTCACTACAAACTGAGCCAAACGTGTCGTCAAAATTATAATTTTGTTGACTAAATAGTGCACTCACACCATCACTTATAATCTAAAAAAATTGATAAATAAATTAATAGTAAAAAATAATAATTTTAAAAACAAGCCTTTACATATTTTAATGCCCTAAAAAGAAAAGAATAAACCTATAAAAGTTTGTTTTAAAAAATGTTTTTTTAATATTAATTTATTATACTAAGTTATTGTATCATTTTCAATACAAATATAATTTGTATTATATTTTAAATCATATTAGATGTACTTTTCGATAATAATAATAAAACGTTTAGGATACCTTTATGTACATTGTAGGCATATTGGATAGATATAAATACTTCATTCTTCATATCTACAATAAAATTCTGCACAATAAAATTGTAATAAGGTCAAGTTGTAGATAAGTTAAATATATTTTAGACAAAAATATGTCTAAGGGATGCTTGGAATGTAATAAAAAATAAATTGTTTGTATGTAGAATTTTTGCCTGCCTACTTAATAACATATTCCTACTTTACGAGTAAGTAGCCTAAATAAAAACAAAGTTAGCTTTTATTTTAAATAGTCGATTAGATGAAAATACTAAGAGCTTAAGGGAGACAATATTACAAAATATATCTAAAATTATATCATACTAATACAGGATCATTGTTGGGTACAATATTCTCATATCTTACTTATAATAATGAAATGATAAAACGTAAAGTTACTATCTTAAGTACTTTTATATAAGGCAAGGGACATAATATACTGTCTTAACGTGATCGAAGCTACACACATGTTAGAGGCTATTACTCATAAATACATATTTTCCAATAGAAAAAAAATGTAATTTAAATAAATGCACTAGTCCTACCATGCGCTTAGTACATAAAATTTTAAATATTCATAGCAAACTCATGAAATGTAGTTGGTTTTTCATTTCCTTTATTGTTCCACAATAAAACAATAAAATTTTACGTTCATGTTCGAATAATTCACCTACTTTCAACGTACACAATTTAACAGAGTTTGTAAAACTTTTGATATGTAAGTGAAAAATATTTGTATGAAATTTTAAATTTAACAAATTGGCTTATATTATAACACTTAACTAGCCGTTAAATATTTTGATTGAGTGTTAAAACAGTATAAACTTTACAGAAATGCTTAATATAGAACGATTTTGACATTAATGATCGTATGAGGGTTCGAAAACGTGCTCTATCAGAAGGAGTTTTATCTTTGTTCACATTTACCATGAATTAAAAATAAAGTGATATAAACGCATACATTTATCGATAAGTTATTTTTTTTTTCAAAATTGTAATTGGAAAATATGGAGTAGAAAAACCTATTGACGCAGGTTCAAGCTCTGAGTAGGTATTGCATCCCTAAAGGAGTCTGCCCACTACACCGTCTCATACCATGACCGTGCTATGAACGTATCAGGCACGGAAACGAGCACGGCACGGACTACTATGCCCACTAGAACGTATCAACAACGTATCATACCCGTACATAACGGTTTTAGTGTTGTGTATGCTCACCATTGCGCCGCCTACGCGCACCGGTCCCGTAACGTCGCGTGCCAGGCACGCAGCGTACCGTCACCGGTAAAATATTCTCGATGACAATTGTTAACGTTCCGTGCACGGCACGCGACGGTGCCGGTCGGTGACGGAACGGTCTAGTGGGCAGAGTCTCATACATTTCAATACAAAGAATATTTTTTTGCCTGACACGCTCCTAGCACGGTCATGGTATGAGACGGGGTAGTGGGCAGACTCCTTAAATATTACAAAAGTATTCACTTGCTAAAACGCTGAGGAGAAACTTAAAATTAATGAAAAAGTTGAGTTATAATAAAGTATTTAGTTTTTGAAAGAAGTATTCGCAAATTCGTGACCATTGCAGTAAATGAGTTGAAATCTAATATATTTAAACGAGCAATTCTTGTATATTTATTTATTTAAACTGGCGATCTCGGAAACGACTCTAACGATTTCGCTGAAATTTGGCGTGCGGAAGTTTTCGGGGGCGAAAAATCGATCTAGATTAGCCTTTTGTCTGAGAAAACGCCTGTTTTCGAGTTCTTCTCATTTAGTTCAGGCATAAGGATCGTGGTTAAGCGGCCAAGGCGTAAGATAGACAGTCAAAGGTGTCCGGGTTCGAATCTCGGTCGGATACAATTTGTTTTTTGTTTGTATTGATTCAAGTTTATAGCTTTAAAAAAAAAAGCTAAAATAATTGTACTTTTGTCCAAAAACTCCGAGCGAAGCTCGGTCGCCTAGGTACTATAATATTATTATACAAATAATGAGATAATAAAGACTTAAAGATGTAATTATTTATATACATACAGTTAATGAGCTATAAAACATTATAAACTACTTTTTAATTTGGTAATATCGATATATCATCAAGTATTTTCAGTGAGAAATAAGCTATTTTTGGTAAAAGTCTAATTAAACAAAATTTAAACTTTTGATTTTGATTTTAATTCCATTAGGCTGTATTTATACTGTGTTACTTTATATAGGCAAAATATAAAATTAACAGTAACAGAGAGAATTTTCTCTAAATTTCTACTACCCACATTTAATTAGCAATCAAAAGGTTGCGAGCGGCTGCAATGCGAATTAAACTGAGCTAATAAAACTGAATGCACTAAATATAACACAAATCTCACAGTAATTACGCCAGTCACGGCTGTATAAGTTTTAATTAATTGCTAAATTACACACGTAGTATTTATGTACGTTTATCGGAGGCTCTAGCGACAAGAGCGTACTAGTTTATAGAAACTGTTTCCATTATAGCTAAGACTTTTCTAATAATATTGCCAATTTAAGAAACTATATGAATAATTTTAAATATACTTGTATTTAATTATATTATTAACATATAGCAATAAAATAGCGAGGTAGCTTACCTTTTGAAAGAAGTTAGTATAAGAAAATTTTACAACACTTTATAAGGTTCAAAGTTTGTGTGTATATGTATATCTGTATGTTTGAAGCTCATTTACATTAAAACAACTGTAAGAACCTGAAGTAACACATAGGCTAATGTTAGTATTAAAAAATGCCGAAAGGTGACATTATTTGTATATAATAATAATAATAAATGAAATTTAAACTAAGCATTAATATGCTTTGGAAACGTGTTATCTATACATTGTCTAAGGAAGGTTTCTAGGGTGCAATTCGAACATGTCGAAGATAGTTAGAGTTAATGTCAATGACGGCTTCATTCTCTTGATTCTTATTTCGGCTCGTTTAACAACTCAAACGCATATTAAGGCTTAACATACATGGGATCATTGAGCAAGGTTTCTTTATATAATATACTAGCGACTCACCCTTGCTTCGTTCAGGTTTGTCCCTAGATTGAGCCCCCATACAAACTTTCATCCCCATTTTTACCCACTTAAGGGATAATTTCTGGGATAAAAATATCTTATGTCCACTCCCAGGGTCTCAAACTATCTTTTTACCAAATTTCATCTAAATCGGTTCAGTAGATCCAAAGATTACCCCCTACAACCTCACAAACTCACAACCTCACAAACGCACAAACTCACAAACTTTACCTCTTTATGATATTAGTATACATGTAAGCAATTTTAAGTATAGGTTATGTCGAAGATGGCCAAGACTTAACTGGAGGCCAAGCCTTAAAGATAAAAGATTAATTACTATACTAAATTATGTTTTACTAAAGAAATGTAAAAAATAACGTGGAGATACTATTCTACTTTCTAGCTTTTCTCTTCTTGCTTTCACAAGAAAGATAAATAATGGACTAAGACAAGATGTTATTCTGCTGTCGTCAAAGAATACAAATTTAAAAAAATGTATTAATTAAATGTATGAATATGAAATACTGACTGAATAATGACGATTTAATTTATTTCATTTTAATACAATGATGACACTTTCTGTAAGCCTAGGCTACATATCTGATAATTTATATTACGATCACTTGTAAGAGCATTTAGAACGCGCGTAATTTTCTTCTAATTGTGTCAAGACATAAGAGGGTATATATAGTTAATACTTAACTACAATATTATTTTTAATGAAAAAATAAAGAAATAATGACATTACGCTATAAATTACAGAAAAAAAAACTACAATAATCTTTGCCATTCTTTTGCCAGGTCTGCTCTGGGTGGTGGCATTTTTTGTACGAACTGTTGGTAGAGTTATGACTTGCAGTAAGCGATTTCAATTTTAGTTCTGAATGAAAAACATCATTAGTTAGAGTGAGAAGAAAATAAAATGTTGATTAATTAAATAAATATAAATAAATATGTTGGGGCATTAACACACAGCACCATCTAGTTCCATGGCAAGTTATGAGGCTTGTGTTATGGATACCAGATAGTTCATACACTACACATATATAGCTTTCAATACATACATTTTATAAACATAAGCAGTAAGCACCCATTATTGAAGTACATGCATTCGTGGTCATCACACATATGAATGTCTCCAGCGGGACTCGAACCTTCGACCAGTGTTATAGCAAGCGATTATATATTCAGCCCTTTATAACGTCCCACTGATAGGTACGGGCCTCCCTAAAATACCAGATGGGGTCAGGCCATAGTCCACCACGCTGGCCAAGTGCAGGTTGGCGAACTTCCTATGTCTTTCGAAAACTTGAGCAAGCAAGAAATTATATTAAAATAATATTCCTCACCCCTTAACAATTTTAATTAAGAGCATTATCTGAAGTATTTAAATATTTAAACTGTGTAGAATACGCTTAACGTCAAGACGTTTGTCTGAGCGATGTCAATACGATAAGCCTACAGGCTTTTGATGTTTGTTCATTTGATTGAAGATTAAATAAATTGATGGTACTCTAAAATTTTAAAACCATTTTCGGATACTAATTAATTACTTTTTAACACGGACTAAAATATTCGATTGTTTAAGTAAACTTAGAAATTAGCGTTGGTCAATAAAACAAAAGTGAAAGAAATCATTCTAAAAGTATCACAGAAATATATTATAGTATTTAATAGTTTTTTTTATTATGTAATTTATATGTATACTAATATAAAGCTGAAATATTAGTTTCTTTGTTTGATTTCATTAATATCTAAAAAATGGTAGTTTGAGTTGAATAATTTTTGCACCTTGCGGCTTCGCTCGCGTGGTAAGTGGGACGGGGATCCAAAGGTAGCCCAAGTCAATCTCCAGGATGCAATTTATTCCCTTACCTAATTTTATCGAAATCTGTTCAGCGATTTAAGTATGAAAAGGTAACAGATAGAGTTACTTTACATTTATAATATTAATACATATTTATTGAGGATGATTATTTGCTATATGAGAGAAGCGTTAGTTTTTTTTTGGGAAATGCACGAAGTGTGGGACACACCGGCAAAGCCAGTATTACCCGCTAAAACTCAACGGAACTTCCCCCGTCTTAATGGGGCGTCGCAGGATCGCTTACGCATTCAATCACGACGTCCCGACGGCAGGTCTGCCGAAGCAGACCGCAACAACCATGGGGTTGCTCTACGGTCCACTCTACTATCAGAGAAGTACCAGGAGTAACCCGCATAGCACACTACCCACCGAGGTGGGCCACCGCCCAGTGCCGATCTTGGCTTCGAGCCCGGCTGGATAGCCGAGCATTATTGAGCCCCCCCCCCCCTCGCCTTCTCCTCATGACAAGGTTGAACGCACGTGGGGGTGGGGGGTGGGGGGTGGGGGGGTATATGAGAAAACCTTGGACAACGCTAGTCAAGTTATTATTCATGCCTTTAATTCCTCAACGACCTAAAAATTAATACTTTAAGAACAGTTGATTAGAGCAAGATTAATATGAAATAAGTTGGAAGTTATTACCGGCATTACTAAATTAGTGTGGCCTGCTTATCAAACAGTTGGGTAATATGGCCTAGATATAGAGATTATGTGGAAGCTTATTTCATACGTAATATTTTAGATTACTTTAGAATTAATTAATAATTATTAACTTAAAAATAAATATAAAATATGAGCAAGGATACTAAGAACGGAGAGCATATATTTTTTTAACTTAGACGCAAAAAAATTGAAAAATAAGTAATAATAAGAGCTTTGTCCACATACAGTATTCGAGCTCACTCTTAAAATAATTATGTTTTTAATTTGGGGTACTACATTTTCTTAATCTGCTACAAGGAGATTGAACATGTTCATATACTATTATTGTTATAACGAATTTATAACGTTTTTCTAAGAGCTAAAGTCATTAGGTTTGATGTCAATAGAATAAGAAGTGAACCAACTTGAATAAAGGCTACTACCGCGGTAGTTTCCCTTTGTTTGTCACAATCAAAGAAACAAATGAATTCCGGTGGTCTCTCTCAACCAGTTAGCACCTACTTGGAAGCGAATAACTCGACACTGCCTATTTTACCGCGAGACCGTAGAAAATTTTCTTTATCCAGAACAAATGCACAAACAATGGTCAAATATAACCCTCTGTAGCGAATCGAAGAGGTAGTCGACGTTTAAAAGCGCAGACTACACAATACAACGTGTAAACGTCCCAGTTGAACGCAAATATGTCCAACATTTGCAACGCTATCCCATAAATTATAGAGATAAATGGTACTTCAACAATGGTTAAATAAACCAGGGTTTCTTATGAAGAAGCGAAAATAAGTTTTGTTCGAGCTTCATAAAAAATAAATATCCATTCACATTTATACAATGAATCGGTATTAAAGGCAGTTTAATACGGGTGGGCACCTCGATTGCCACAAAAAATCTAGAGTGCCATATTATCTGCTACATTATATGCTCACATTTTCTTTATCAAATTGTATTTGTAGCTATTCTACCTGCGCGATGTAAAATATGTGTATTTAATTAACCTTGATAGAGTCGTATCTTTTAAATTTATTTCTATTTTAAAATGGCGAGCGCATTTTAATACGATAATTATAATACTTAGGAAACTTAAATATATCGATATGTATAGATAAAATAATATTATGACTAATTTAATGTATTATATAGGTAATTGTGAATTTTAAGCGACCTTATTAAGATAAAATTTAGGGATTTATAATGTAAATTACATTCATTAATTTTTTTTTACAAAACACACTTGTATGTTGCAATCAAAGGAGATAAGGTAAACACCATTTAAAATTAAATGTTAGTTTCTAACGAGGGGACATCAAGAGGCTCTACAATTTGAAAAACTTAACCATTAAAAATCGGATATAATTTTATAAAATTTCATCATAATTCACATACAGCCGGAAGGAATTGCGTAGTAACTGTAAACGAGAGCTAACAACTAAAACGGAGATCACAAAGAAGTGTTCTCGTAAAAACGGCGATGTAAAAATAAGTGTTTACTTTGTAGGAAACATCATGCCGCTCTTACTTTGAAGTGGCTCCATTTATACAACCCTTCTATCCGCATCTGTAGATAACACTGATAATAGCTATTTTCTAACTATACATATGTAGATGCTCTTGAAAAATAACGTAAGCTATTTTAATTTTGTTGTATAATTATTTTTTTCCCCTACAACTGAATTATTTTAAGCTAAATTAATATACGAGTATGATATGGTAAGATAATATTTTTTGTAAAGAGAAAGAGACAGAGAAGATTAAAAAAAAAGCTACGATTAAAAAATAACGTATCTTGTAATATTTTTTATTTTTCTTAAACAAGAACAAGAATTTATCAGTATAATGTATATGTATGTATATTGTAATATACATATAAACATTTTCAGATATTTTTAATACATTTTTAAATAAGTAACTAACTTAAAATGGTTTTTACTTAAACAATAAGTAATATATTCACCATAATCTTTGTTATATAAGTAAATATATAATGCAAAATCTTAACACCATTTTAAGTAGAAGAAATGAAAGACAGATTTATGAATCATACTATACTCTATGAGTAGGGCATACTCAAAAAATTGCTTTAAAAGAAATTATATATTATAATATATATAGATAAAAAAAAAACTCTTTATAAAAATCTTATAAAAATATTTCCCAGTCTTATATCATACGTTAAAATGTTATAACCACAATATATGTCAAGTACAAGCCGCTTAGACTTAAAAGCTCGAGAACTTGACCCTGAGAGAGAACTTTCTTTTCCAAACCAATTGGATTACACAAAGTAACTTGTTTTCGTAACTACAGAATACACGTGTACGTATATATAGAAAACTTTAGTTACTAATGTATTTGCTATTACATTACAGTTTTATTTTATTACTTGTGTACTCTAGATGTGAGAAATATAGAGGGATATAATGTATGTAAATGTACAAATCATTAAAAAATGTTAGGTCTTAAGCAAATTACTCATCTTTAGCTTATGGATATAACAATTACGTATAATAAACATAATTTAAAATTAAATAAGATTTTATAACGTTTGAAAATAACTTGCTCTAAGTCGAGAGACTACAGGGAACTTGACCCTCGCTGGAAATGTTCTTTGTATCTCAGACTTAATGAGATTACACAAAATATTTAACGAGAATATAACAGTATTGAAAGTTTAAAATTGAAAATGAGCATACATGATAATTATTGTTATAAATCCTAGTTTACTGCCTAATTTTTAGCACTCTCATTGTAAAATTAAATACATATAATTGTTTTTTTTTTATTTGAGAGGCAAAAAATCAGTGTGATATGGTGATATACTCGTACAGACCGATACATAGAGAAACTGATTATTGTGTTCAAATTTATGCTGCTCTACATGAGAATAGAACCCACGATCTTTGTTTCACTTTACTCCTGTTTTGTTTTTATTATGTTTAATATTAAAAAAAGGTTTGCATGTCATGAAGCGGTATGCTCTTGAAGTGTGCTTTATCTTTTAATAACAAACACGTATCACTTAATTAGTGGAAATTGCTACAAGGTTATATAAGTGCAACACTTTAGACTGCTGATATGATAGAAATTGTATATATATATATATATATATATATATATATTTTCGATTTTTTGGCAGATTTTTTTCTTGGTAACTCGATCAAAATCATCAATGAAATTAATATGAACTATAATAAAACAGTTTTCGTTCCAGTAGTGAAATTGGCGTAGAGTTCAAAAACAAACATATTCATTATTTACTTGTAACATTTATATTTAAAGTTTCGACCATATACTTAATGAATTAATTTAAACTCTTCAATACAAAGGTTTAACCAAAGGGAACTTACCACAAGTAGGGTAGGAGATTATATCTAACAAATCAATTCTATTTGTTAAGTAAATAAGCGGCCACCCGTATGGTGATAGCGATCATGGTACGTGTTAATAAAATTCCTTCCCATCATACCCTATTGTCTTTGACTGCAGATAAAGCAATTTACTTAATTAAAACTCCCACAAAGCAACCCATATTGAGATAAACTACAGTTATTAAGACATTATAGTTTAAACTTGTGCAATGCTAGAGAAAAGTTTTGGACGACTTGTTAAGTGAAATTGATGGTTTTGTTATCTTGTGTAATCTATTGAATTATTAGTTTTTGTTGAATGTCGTGAGTTAAGAAATATTAGAACGGGGTATTTAACTTTGTTACTTCACGAATTCAAGTAGGAAAATGATGTCATTGGTTTAGATTATTTAAAAAGTGCTTGGGAGACCGAGATTTGCTCAGCATCTTTAGGAATAGACATAAAAATAGCGTTTTTTTCAGAAAATACGTCTATATAGATAAACTTTCAAAGCATAACCTTGTAATGTAGGGTGGACTCAATTTTCCGAACTTAGACTCTAAGTTAGTTCGTTGTGCGTCCTGAATCCTGGCTAATCTAGCCAGCCCAGGTCTGCCCAGAAGCGCAGAAGTTTCCTGGGAGCACCACAAGCTTCGCGGAGCGACCTCCTGATCCGCATGCATCTGAAGCATAACCTTACCTAAATACGAAATTTTATTCAAATCACTAGAGCCGTTGCTGATTTTTCATCATAAGATATTCAAAAAAGCCATTTTTAGTTAGAATAAAAGATGAATACAAAAATGACATTTTTCGTTATTGCAATACCTTAGTGTTAGAAAAAATGATAAAAAATACACATACGAATATGCATTTGAAATATTTCTATCAAAACTTCAATCCTAGCTGACGTGTACGTGTGGATCTAGGATGGAAGCTGGATAAGTCGGATCATCGGATTACATTCCTATATTCAGAGACTGCTTGCACTATTATCTTTAGTCTAACCCTCATGGAAAGCTCTAGTCTTATTTTACACGAGCTTTTAAATAAAGAACATAAAGAAAGCTTATATATGGGTTAAAATAATGATGTACAAAAAGCTTTTTTTATCATTGTTTTCATTGACTATAAGATAATGATTTTAATATTAAAGATTTTTTACACTATTTATGAATCCACATTTCAAAAATCTATACAAATTAGAGTACTTTTGTTTACAATGTTCATTCCATTAGTGAATTAGAATGTCTATTTCACACGGCTATAGATATAAATGTATGTATGTTGCTTATTAATCCTCGGTATTTACTGGCTTGACACTAACGAGCATCTTTTGGAACGCTGCAATGAAGTCCCGATCACCCATAGATCACATTCTCCGAAGGGATCCAAACCATATACTGAAGCAAGCCCTAGACTGGAATTCTCAAGGAAAACGCAAACGTGGCCGTCCAAAACAGACTTGGCGGCGGATTATCATTAGCGAAGCGAAATCAAACGCGTAGCTCAAGACCTAACGGGATGGCGATGCACTGTGGACGCCCTCTGCCTCACCTAGGGGACATAGGAACATAAGTAAGTAAGTCATGTTGCGTATTGCCTCATAAACGTGTATGTTCATAATGGTTGCTCAGGAAATACTGTGTGCTTCGTAAAGGTATGTAATAAAAATATAAACACCAAATTCAGAGATATGATAATCTATTATGTTTATTACCGTGATACTTCGATTGTATACAGCCTATTTATTAAACCAGGATGTAAGTTACTTTCATTCAGAATTTTACTCAGTGGCAAAAGTTTAAAAGCTCAAAAATACACCCTCACTCACTCGTATTCTTTCACATTTATAAGGGCGACAGTTTAGCAGAATAGTAACGTTTTAGGTACTCAAAAAGTTGGGAACTCGATGTCGTGAAAATATCCAAAAGTTGTAGAGATTGTTCCTCAGAGGACGGACGCAGGAGTGTGAGGTACGGATATCACGTAGTAAAGTTAGATAAGATTCACTTATTTTTAGATTTATAGATGGATTTTTCAAACGAAGATATTTGCTCTTAAATATTTACGTATGTCAACATAATACATTTGTTTACATAATATAATAGTACCAATTAATATATAATTTGCAAGCGATTCACATTTCACTTCGCACCTATTTCATTGCAAGTCACGTGAATTGCCACGTGATAATAGGGGAAGTCTTGTTGGAGAAATACGATCGTTAAACAAGGTTAATTAAACTCGATTTGCTCAAATCTTGTTGCAAACGGGGCGTTGGTTATGAGTACACGTACTTGAAAACTTGAATCCTGTATTAGGAATTGAAAAAAAAATATACAGGATTGCCTTTGAATGGTTTAGTTTTTGATGAAGTAATTGCGTTTTTATATACAATTTATGTTTCAAACTATATAAATAGAACTCATAGAGATAGGCTTTTTTATTTAATTTTAACCACTTCCTTATTGCTTATATACTCTCCATTGAAATTATTATATAAGACCTAAGAGATCAAAGTAATTCTCTAACTCGTGTACTCTATTATGAAACGAAATATCTAGGTATTTATATTTGCGATTTGAAAGTAAAACTTAAGATGTACTCTTAAGCACATAAAGTTAAATTAATTCTAAAGACTAACAACTGCTCATAATATATGTATGTACCTACATTTAATGGCCCGACATAAAGCTTATCAGTTCGTTTGCTCTCCTACTCTAAAATAATTTTAACTATAGCACAAAAGTTTAATCGTACATAATTTGTATATTTATAATAGCAATAGCTCTATTATAAGCTATAAACATTACTTTGCATATTGGCTGAACAATCTTGAATTGAGTCGGAACCGTAACGTATAATTTGTGAAAATAAAATAATGTGAACGAACCTCTCTTTACAATGTGGCTGACATCTTTGTTTATTGCTATTATTTACTCTACGAATGATGAAATTCTTTTAAAGAGCTTAGGCAGTGATGTACCTAAATAAAATGCTGCTTTTAGATTACTTGATATTATTTTTATGTGAAAAGAATAATGTTCTTAAGTTATTATAAGACAAGAAATAAAAATGATATTTTTAATATAGAGGTTAGTAAGTGTGAGAAGCCTTTAAAGGCAAAGGTCATGGGATCAATTTTCGCACAAAGCTAAAGTTACCATTTCGGTATTTTTCCCATCAAAAAAGTTGCCATTAAAATAAAATATTTTGTTCGAAATTGTAACAAAAACCAGTTTTTGCCAATTTTTTTTTTATTTGAGATTCGTATAATGTTATTTCCCATAAAAACATTATCTAATCTGTGCTCAACTGGCACGTTTTAAACCCAACAACAATCAATTGAATTGAACAACTGCACGATTTGAACAACAGAATTGTAATGAAAAACTTTGTCATCCAAACCACTATGGACATGTTGAATTTTAAATAATTATTTCTTACTCTTTAGCATATGATTTCAAATATTGGTATATTTGATGTATGTATTATGTATATTTGCAACTTTATATACTTATTAAAAGTGCTATTTTTTCTCTTTATCACTGATTCATTAAACAAAAATTATACCTACTTGTTACTATTAGTTCACTCATTATTAAGAGCTTTGCAATAAACAACTTAATAATCGATAGTTTATAATAACATTTATTGTTTCTCACAGCAATAAAATACAGTGAAGCTCATTCACAATTTAAGCGGATCTCCATTGATTTTAATTGCTGTCATTTGTATAATTGCTTTATTGGAAGCCGACTTTCTCATTGAAAGCCTACCGATTCTAATGTGCCTAATAAAGATTATAATGTTTGAGTATTATAACAGACTTTTATTTTAATTAAGTAACCTCTAAAGTTAATAAGCTAAAATTTTATGTTAACGAGTGGGCGGAGCATAGTCTTTTATACACCAGAACGTAAACAATTCGTATAAAGATAGCCAATCAATCACTCCAGCTTGTATTGAATGTTTTTTTTAACTTATCGTCAAGTTTTATGGCTGCTACTTAAAGCGGTACAATCTTTATTAATTAATAGGTATTCATAAAAACTTTTTTAATTTATATTTAATTTTTGTGTCCACTCGTATGTACATTTAATGTACAGTTAGCGTCTTGACATGAGGTTGATAGGCTATCGATTGGATGCCACGTGTTTGAATTCTGCAAAGGATGATTGCTTGTCCGTACAGAAGTTTGTTTTGATCTGCTCAAAATAAAGTACTTGTTTTAGAATAGTTATATAATTTTGTCAATTCAGTGAGAAATTATGTAATGTAAAATATAAACTTGACTGACTCAATGATAATATTATGTTATCTATAGTAATATTATCACGCTGAAGAGTTTGTTTGTTTGTTTGTTTGATTGGTTGAACGAGCTAATCTCAGGAATTACTAATCCGATTTGAAAAATTCTTTTTGCATTAGATAGCCCGTTAACTGAGGAAGGCTATAGGCTATATATAATCCCGGAAAAATGTACGGTTCCCGTGGGATAGATTTATTTTTGTCTAAGGACGAACCCGAAGCGAAGCGAGGGTGAGTCGCTAGTTTATTATAAGTACAAACGTTTGAAGTTCGTTAGAGAAATTTGTATGAAAATTGATAATTTGTACCTTGTATCTAGTCGCGAAACATGTAAATGAACTGCATTTGGCATAATTAGTACATATTGCACTTCTGTGAGCTTGAGAAATTATATTTAAGGCAACGCTCATTACAATATTTGCATACCTATTGTCAAACTGAATGTAGCTCTTCGCACGTTATCCGTTTTAAAGTATATTAAAATAGTTATACAAATAATATTAATATAATTTAGTTTTAAATATTTAATTGTTTGAAAGGTCATAAAATTCGAATAAAATCAAATATAATTTAACCTTTTCAGAGACAGAGTTTCCAAAAAAATATCTTCATCTTTTAGAATGTCCAGTAGTTATCAATTATTATTCAGAGTGCAAATAAAAAATTATTGATTATATACAAGATAATAATAAAATTTATAAAAAAAATTTAAAACAAATAAAATACTGACACTTTATGGCTATTATTGCTTAATTCTCAAATCCTTTTAACTGGAATTGGCTTTCTAATTTTAAACAATAGCCCAATTCGTTCGGTGGTCAGAATACTATAAATTAACTTTAAACACATGTCACCTTTTAAAAGTTTTCAAGAAAATATACAATATTTGCTACTGTTTAGTTTTGAACAGATGCTAACAATAGGATCTTAGTTGTAACCCCATTATGTTATAGAAAACAAATGGTTGAAGTAAATAATAGTACAATGTAACGATGGCTACTTGTCAAAGCTTCCGTATAAAATAGAGGTAGTGTATTGTCGTTGCTCCATGGGCTTTTAAACAATATCGATGGTTCAGATAGAATTTCAAAGAAAATTTCATGTATAATAGTTCACGCACAGTAAGTGTTCGTTTG
Source organism: Fabriciana adippe (assembly GCA_905404265.1). NCBI lineage: Eukaryota > Metazoa > Arthropoda > Insecta > Lepidoptera > Nymphalidae > Fabriciana > Fabriciana adippe. The sequence goes on from FR989993.1 coordinate 6,150,089, forward strand.
TTCGGTACGAAATTAGAATTCAGGTAAAAAAATATTTGAATAAGTTTGAGAATTTGTCGTAAGGTAGCCACAATAATAAATAAAGGAATGCTAGTTCTCAGCATTGTTTTTTAAAGCATAATTACATTAATTTAAAATATACATTTTTGCCTGGTATCTGCTAGTAATTTGAGTAAGAGCCAAAAGAACATGTTTTCATTTCTCTAAAATAAAATTTGAGTGGCAAGTACTTAAAGAGGGCACTATAAATATTACTATTAAAATCTTCTTAACCGCTTTATAGGAGTTTATTTCATGGTAAAAAAACCTTCACTCATTATGCCTACGGAATTAGACAGATAAAAAATATTATTATATTATTTTACTTAAAATTATTCAAACAAAAACTATATATATATATATATATATATATATATATATATATATATATATATATATATATATATATATGTATGTCCAATACATCTCTATTTAAATTCAATGAAAAAAAATCCTTTATTAGATAAATAATATAAAATATATACCTACGAGCTTTCACTTTTAATTTAAAAACAACTTTTACTATAATATTTATATGCAGAAATATTACTACATATTCGAAATAAATACGTAGTATAATTACCTTCATTTCCAAGTCTGCCGCGTAATGAGAAACCTAAAACTATTGTACTCACATGACATTCAGCAAAAGAATTGTGAAGAAAAACATCAGGTATATCAGATATCAATGCGCAATTTATCTTTTGTTAGTATCTATTACTGTGACATAAAAACTAGTAAACGCAAATAAAATGCAATAGTATACTCTAAACGTTATGTAACAAAAAGTTCCGAACAATTGGTTTGTAACATGAATACCGATCATTATCGGACTTTCCAATACGCTTATCTATGTCACAGAGACCGATCGTGTGTTAAGCTATGCTTAAACTGTTTCTGATGTTATTTTCCTCTCGATTACTTTTTAAGTAATTGATCCTTACGTTTTTGAATTCAAGATTTAAAAAAATATATCAAATCGTTTTATAATGTATCTTGTTATTCTTTTATTCTTCAGCTATAGCAGAAAAAGGGTCATAAGTTGAAAGCAATTAAGTAAGCAAATGCTGGTAAGCATTGAGTTTTGGTTTCTTCTAAATATGGCGTGTCATATGGCCTAATATTATCTCAGATCCAATTTATGCGACCATAAAATTCTATATACAATAATTTGATCGAAAATAGCTTATTAAGAATTAAAAATTATTCGCTTTGGAATTGTATGGAGGGTCCTTTTTTAGGGTTCCGTACCCAAAGGATGCTAACGAAGTCCTATTACTATGTCTTCGCTGTTCGTCCGTCCTTCCGTCTGTCAGAGGGCTGTATCTTATGAAACGTACCTAATAGGTAGAGAGTTGAAATTTTCACAGAGTATGTATTTCTATTGCTGGTATAACAACAAATAATAAAAATATATAAAAATAATAATATAAAATACAAGAAACATTTTTTTAACGTTCTTAATGGATTATCGAAGTTAATATTTGTACATACATAGAGTAAAAGTCATATTAATAAAAAGTACACAAACGATGGTATAGAACCCTTCGTGTGCAAATTCGACTCGCACTTGACCGATTTTTTTATTTATTTTTAATATAGAAATAACTAGGACCTGTTATGAACGAAAAACATTTTAATTATGATATTCACTATTAAAAAATCTTTGCAATCTCGTTCGTAATCGTCGTAGGTATTTGTTATCCTAAAATAAAATTAATTTACGAGTAACAATTTCGCTTTATATAAATAAAAGCTCTGACTGTCGTTAACTCTAAATAGTTAAATATATTATATAGAAGAAAAATAGTCGTGTTTTTTTATATTATAGCATAATATTAGTGTGTTATACTTTAACATATCCCAATACATTTATAATAATTGCATCGTTATAAAAACATTTCTGAATATTTTTAATCACAATTTCTGCAAACGACATGATTGATAGGGGACAGATGCTTGCACAATATAGGGATACGTAGCAATTTAAAATACTTTAGAAATCGACATATTGTTGTAGTTTTATTAAAAAAATAGTTATAAGAAGTTTTATTTAGACTACTAGTAATATTATTTACAGATATTAAAAAATAATAATAATATGTATAATTAAAAAAAATAAAATAACGCTTTACCATTATAATCATCAAACATGCAGAACAAAGACAAGTTACAATTACAGAAATGCTTTAGAGAATAACAGTAATAAATTATAATGTTTCGGTGCTAGCAAGTTTATTGAAACCGTGGGTGTGATTGATGAAGCGGAACCACATAAATTGCAAACCATTAGAAACCTCTTGAGACCACAGAACACCAATAATCTATTGACAAAGGTTGAAGAATAACGAATGCACTTCATCAGTTGTAACGGTAGGTGTGTCATCCGACAAATAAATACCAAAAAGAGATTTAAATGAAATACGTATAGTTAAATCTAACGGACTTTTTGTCTGTCCGCGTGCAAGTTTCACGGTAGGTTAGAGTCACTGGCTCTGCAAGTCCGCAGCTGTCATCATATCTCGGACGACAGCCTTTGTTCCCACATGGGTACGACTTCATATAAACGCAGTTTATGTGAATCTTTCAAAAGGAATGAGCTCTCAAGAAATTTAGTTTCACGAAAAAAATTGATCTATTGTAAAAGATGGAACACAATAAGCGTTGGTCGTATCTTTGGCGCATTAAAAAGTATTCATGCGGTATCATTGTTATATCTGTATCCTTGTATATAATCTAAGGATCTTGACACTTTTACATTTATCATTTTTTCTAACCAAAATATCAATTTTGTATTGAAGCACTGAACATAATATATCATTTGTAATGCCTTATGCAATTTCGAAAACTTACGACTGATATTTTTCGTTTACAACGAAATAACAATAAAAACAATTGTACGAAATAATGACTTTCGAAGTAATCATAAAGGGACTTCGCGTTATGGTTGACAGTACTGCGGAATTAAAAACATCGTTACTAAAATGTACCATGACTGACGATTGTATTCTTTCAATCAAAAATCATTGAGCATCGAGTACGATGACCGCTGCTAAATGATGGGGAACTATAGAACAGAGGGAAAATTATGAAAGATTGATACTGTAAGATATTTTTTACTGGTCATCCATTCATCTTCCAACGTGAAAGTATTTTTAATCGAGCTCATTATCTAAATCTTCTGAGAACATTATTATACATCCGCCAAACAGAGAACGACGTTAATAAGAGCTCTCAGGAAAAGATATCTTTATCTGGTCTCAAAAATATAAATAAAAGGCATTCTTTGTTAACCGCAATATATCTGTCATACAACTTGTTAATATACTGCTTTGGTTTTAATACGATCAAAGAGTCTTTCTCGCTTAGAATCTCGCTGACAAATAATTGGTTTGGTTACAAGCTACAACTGAATGTGGCGTCATCGTATCTATATTTAAATTCCTCTTTAACTGCCTCGGTGGTGTAGTGGCTAGCATATACGGCTGCACATCCTGAGGTCCTGGGTTCGAGTCCCGGGTCGGGCCAAGTTTAGTTATTGAGTCTTTCTGTATAGTAAGCCTCAGTAACAGCCCGGAGTTGGGAAGTTGGCGGTGTTTCACCCCCGTGCCTCGGAGAGCACGTAAAGCCGTCGGTCCTGCGCCTTAACTCTCACCGGTCGTGTCGAGTAGTCGTCCCACCGGAGTATGAGAGTGACAGGAATAGGGAGTGCACTTGTGTCTGCGCGTACACTTGTGCACTATAATATCTCCTGCGCAGTTGGCTAGTCTCAATGAGATTGGCCGCCGTGGCCGGAATCGGTCAGGAGAACATTATTATATTATTATTTAAATTTCACACACGATAAATAACTTTAGCGCTTCTACGGCTAATTTCGCTTTTAAAATGTGTTATCACGTTTGCACGAACAAATTCCGATCTTCTGGACATGAGCAGATTTTGCCATCAATTTCTTTGAACTGTTAAACATTTTTTGTTATTCTCTTAACTGAGAAGAATAAGCAAACCGCGATAACAATCGATAATACACCAAAAGCGAAATTGATTTTAGCGTAAATTCGATTTTGTGTTATACAAATATGTACAAGTACTACTCGTAATTGTTACCAGACAACTGTAATATTTAAAGTGTTTACAGTGATTTTGTTTAAATTATATGATAAGAAATAAGCATTATTATATGTATCAATTTAAAATTAGGGGCAAAAAAGCTATTAATTAATATCTAACATAGCAAGTAAATGCTATATATTGAAATTGTGATATTTGATTGCATGCACCTTTAAACTGGTATACTTAGTTATCGAGTTACTATATCTATTTTGAATTCTAATTATTTTAATTAACTTTGAAAGACAGACTATATATTATATAATAAATCTATACTATATATAATATTATAAAGCTGAAGAGTTTGTTTGTTTGTTTGGTTAAACGCGCTAATCTCGAGAACTACTAGTTGGAATTGAAAAGTTCTTTTTATTTTGGATAGTCCATTTATCGAGGAAAGCTTTAGGCTATATATCATCTTGGAAAAATGTACGGTTCCCGTGGGATAGATTTGTTTTTTTCTTGGGACGAACCCGAAGCGAAGCGAGGGTGAGTTGCTAGTATTATAATAAATACTAACAAAATAGAGTAACATATTTTTTTAAACATACACTGGATGAAATATCGACGATGGCTTATTAGCAACAGTTGCAAAAGTAGGACAATTTAAAAATGTATTTCCTAGAAGAATCGATACAATGCGGTTAACGTTGTAAATCGCATTCGTTGGCAACTTCATTGGTGTTTCTATCATATATTTATATATAACTTTTAAAATTTTAGAAGATAAACTTGTTATTTTTTTGGATGATTTGATTATAATGGATCGTTATATTTTTGTTCATATGTAACCTAAATTTCATTGAAATTCTAATTTTGTTTTCACATTAGACAAATAAATGTAGTTATAACTTACATGTTTAGTACGATTTTTGCGTTTATTAGAAACCTTGCGAACGTGTATAGAATAATCGTTTGAATGTTTTATCAAACAATATACAAAATTCTATATATATTTTACAAAAAATATACCTACATAAAAAAAATATTATAACAGTTCACCAGTTTATTCTATTGCTACGTACATATGTATTGATTTATTTTTCTCATCTTAAGCATTTTATTATAATTATATCATACTGCGGTGGTCTGTACACGCTCGAGGTCACTATGTAGGTGGGTAAATCTTCAATGAGGTGCATGAATCAGTTCACTTGACTGGAGGCTTAAGGATTAACACACGGAATACATTTGCAACAAAGTACTTTTATGGTACAAGTTCAAATTATATGTATGCAGAATATTCATTTATATAAACATTTTATTATTACAATATATTAATATTTACTAGCGTCTCCTCGCGGCTTCGTCTGCGTCTTTTAATTTTGTAGAATTGCTCCACTCTCATAGGTCTTAGTTAGGTTACTCGTTAGGTTCTTTAATAAATATTAAATAGGCTAGAAAACGCAAACAAAATATTTGTAACCGGACCAATAAATCCAGAGATTAGCGCGTTCAAACAAACGAACTCTTCAGCTTTATATATTAGTATAGATATAGATTATGTACGAAGTAGCATAAGATCCACTTATTCCTTTTGAAATAAATTTTGATGTAGGAGTAGCAATAGTTAGAGAAATAGTACCTAACATATCGTTAGTTTGACTGCCTATTATACATAACGTTCGCACGTAACGTATTCTTTATAAGTTTACATTTTAATGTTAATAAATACAAAATGAAAGTTCAGCTCATTCAATTACACTTTAGAAAGCGCTTTTAAAACGTTAACTTCAATATCTACATTACATTTTATTGGTAAAGAAAGCGAAATTATTTAAATTTATCTAATCGTTTATGTATCTGTTATAGATACATATGTTTAAACTACGTAATATTTAAAAACGATAAAATTAAAATAACTTTTAATTAGATAATATTTGGATTAAAACTTTCACTTGTACTTAGCCTAATTGAAATGATTACGATAAGACATGTTTGGCTAAAATCAGGTCAATAGGACGCGGCATATCTGCACTGGGATCTACACTTGATCTCCTATCAGACGGAAGTGAAGATTAAATTTACATTAGTTTATCACAAAAATAAAAATTTTGTCCTTAATTTTAGTTACTTCGAATTTTATTATTATTTTGTACTTAAAATTGTTGAACACATTTTTATATAAAAAATATTTACCAATTTCATACATGGAACTTTATGATTTGCATCTGGTCTGTTTTTTAAAATGTATTATTAATTTTATCAAAATCGCTTTAGCCGTGAAAATATTACAAAAATATATGAAAAATGAACTAGTCGACAAAATGAGACTATACAAGCTTAATTACTATAATACGTCTAGATAACATAGAAGTAATAGGTACTAAATAAGAAAAAAAATGATAACTTGAACTTTATGTATAATGAGAATATATAAATAAGACTCTTAAAAAATAAATAAAGGTAGTTATTCCTATTTAAAAAAATAAAATAATGTTTCCTTTAATTCAAACTTGATATTTTCAGTATTAAGACACTTCTTTCCATGTCCCGTGCGTTTGCTCTACTATGTTAGAGTCGAAATGTATAATTTGTAAGATTTCATGGTTTTCTTTAATTGTAAGATACACAGTTTGTTCGAGAAATTTTATTCTTACTAGTGACTATCGGTTAGTTCAATAAAACAGTGAAGGTGCATTTCACAGTAGTTTTAGTTGGTTCGATTATCACTTCAGGTAAGCTTTTTCTAAAAAAAATAGTTATTATTATTTTTTGAAATGAAAGAATGTTTCCTTTGAGTAAAACTTGATAATTTCAATACTTAAATTACTTTTCTTCCATGTTCCATCGATTTGTTCCATCCTGTATATAGGAAAAAAATATATATTAGAGGAAGTTTGAAAGCAGCACCAATAAGATAATTTTTGAGGAATAACAGATTAGCGTGATATCTCATGAGAAGGGAAGAAAGTAATATAAGTAAAATCATATTAAGCATGAATGTTGATGGATTTAAAAGTTGAGGTATACAGCGAAAGGTGTGGACTGTGTGAAAGAGGACAACTGTGTGAAAGGTTAAAATAGAGGAAGTGGAAGAAGCAAATATGTTGCGCCGATCCCATGTAGCGTGTACGTGAAATAAGGACAAGGAAAAGAGAGGACTATGTACACTAAAATGTATATTCTCTTCAGATATAGCTGAATGATATTATGTATATATTAGGTATACCTACTAGCGACACGCTTTCGTTTTGTTCAGGTTAGTCTCTATGTAACTGTGTTTTTTTTAATACTATCTCTTTTACTCACTTAGGTTGACTGGAAGAGATCTCTTCTTTGTCCACCTTAGCTAATTAATTTTATTGTTTGTTAATTTCTGTATTTTACATATAAGTGCAATAAAGAATAGTATATATGTAATACATAATATATATAGTTTTAAAATAATTAATGTATGGAAGTCTCACGATTTGTTGAGATTTATGATTACTGCTACTCCCTTGGGTAGTAGCACTATGATATATAGCCTATAGCCTTCCCCAATAAACGGGCTATCTAATGCAATTCTTGAGAATAGCGCGTTCAAACAAACAAACAAACAAACAAACAAACAAACAAACTCTGCCGCTTTATAATAATAGTATAGATTGACATATTCTATTCTATTTATTTCTATTGTTTTCTATTGAATAATAACACTTTGTCCTTATTTAACCACAGCTTAACTAAACATTCGATTAACATTACAAACAGGACAAGTGTAACGTGACCTATGGACAAAAGATAAACTTGTGTATATGGTCTTTCTATTTGTATATGAATCAGGATTTCTTAGAACTTATCATTTGTTTATATAATATAAATGATTATTTTGATAAAATGTTATTTCATAACTGTAATGCAAGATATAAACAAAGAAAGCATATCGTTTTAATCTTACTTTTATTAAACATATACTTTTTAAACCCGTAGCTTCTTTGGGGTAGTTTATATCACGTATTTATACGTTCCTAACCTTTCTCAATAAATAGGATTATAAATTAAAAAAATAACGATTCGGAATGGTTGTACCTACTAGAGATTAGTACGTTCAAACAAACATAAATCAAAATCTTCATATTTTCATATTAATATATATTTATCTAAAAAACATTTATTAGATATATTAAGACTTCACTCTGAAAACAAAATTTAACACTCACTCTAAAAACAGGTAGTACAAAAAAAATCGTACAAGTGCGAATCTAACTCGCGTATTAAAGTTTTGGGTTCCACAGTATAAAAATTACATAACGTACAGTATAACATTAATTTCATTACAAAAATTCCATTAGGTAGGAAGTAGATACCTATCAGACATACATTTTGACGATAAGCACAGAGGAATCTATTAAACATTACCACCTAGAAGACTGTTTTTTCAACGGAATTTGACAAGGAGGAGTACTTTTTGCATCTCTTTGTCAGATTGATTCATATGTAGAAAAATTCTAAATATGTACCTACTTCAAATGATTTGGAGACGGTAATACTCTGTTCTTAATTAAACATTAGTTGCTTTCATTTAAATCTCTGTTTCAAAACTTAGTTCTTCGTCCTTCGTCTTTGGTTTTAGCTTATGCACTAATAAGAGGTTATTTTTTATTATATTTTGAAATGATTCTTGATGCAAAATTCATTTTATTGTTTTATATATTTCATAAATACACGCTAAAAATATATAAAGAAATAAAAATAAATGTTATTAAAAATAGAAGTAATATACCCACGCTTATTCGGCATTTACCAACTTCAGTTTTAGTTGTGATAGCAATTATAATAACGAGCGATATCAAGCTTCGTTTACATTTTACGTTCTATTTAAAATCATAGCTCGTTTGCAAAATAAAAAAATAAAAAAAACAAACGTTTGATTTTTACATGATACAAACTATAAAATTGTAGCATATGGTGACCAATGCATATAAAAAACCCAATTTGCAAAATTTCATAGCGTGTCGAGGTCCCCGACGGTCACCGACATAGATGGTCGCATTTAAATGTGCATACAAAATATCGATGCGATACAATGCGAATAGCGGCCTATAACTGCAGCTAACAATATAACTGCAAAGGAAATCGGTCAAGAAAAAATCACCCTTACTTATAAAGAAATAAGGACTAGCAAAGTTAGAATAAGTTGTTTGTTAGTTCTCTTCTAAGCTTGGTTTACGCGTACAATACTAGACAATAACGCTGACATGTACTTGAATGCAAAACAGTTTATATGTCATGATGTTTTAACATGGAAGCTACAGGAAATAAATTGTAAGTATGCAAATGTCTCCTCTTTAGTTTAAAATATTCTAATGTAGATGTTTCATTTACTTAAGATCAATTGCATGAAAATTATATTATATTTGAATTAAATATGTCAAATATGTATAGCAATCGTGAAACAATACAATAAGACGTTTGCTAAACATATTGAAAACATTCGAGGCGAACTGTCCGTAATAAATATTCTACTTGTTGATTTTTGTATAACGACTCGGCCCTTATTTTCTCCAAAAAGTTATTCTTAGTGAGTTTTTTCAATAATATTATATTAGCAAGCTTCAGAAATTTAATACCTCGGTACAATACACTAACGACTCACCCTCGCTTCGTTCGGGTTCGTCCCTAGGTTGATTCCTCATACAAACTTTCATCCCCATTTTCCGATTTCCGGGGTAAGAAGTATCCTATGTCCTTACTAGGATCTCAAACCATCTTCGTATCACATTTTATCCCAATCGGCTATGTACCTACATCCAGAGATTAGGTATCCCTTACAACATCATAACATCACAAACTTTACCTCTTTATAATGTTAGTATAGATAAACGGAATATTTCACAACGACGAATACACTATCGCGTTTATAATATTAGTAAGTATTCTTTAGTGAGTAAAAAATTTAGATATTATAATAATTTTAATATAAAACACATAAACGCCTCCAAGCAAAAGATCTTATAAAGATAGATTCAATTTTAATTTATGCGTTTTACCCGCATTGTTATTCCGACACGACCTCTCAGACTTCCATTATAGTAGCTATTAGAGAAACAAACAAGGAACTCCCCCGCGATAAAATAATTATCGCTTTTATCTCTGCCGACCTTAGTGGGCACCCATTAGATAGTCCCGAAGGCAAACATGATATTAAAGAATTTCACAACTTCACCTACCCAAAGTTATCCCTAAAAAACTAATCTAAGGTAACTAAATGACGTCAGCTAAACTTTTGTTGGCCAAACCGCCTCAAGAAATGCATCTATATATACAAAAATACCATGACCGACCATAAACAAACTAAATTACTATGGGAATAATTTACGGGAAAGCATATTTTTAACAGGTGCTTAAGTAGCCACCTGCTCTTTTTTGACCTCTAAGTTCGGTTTATGAAAAGAGAACCGTTCTTATATTCCGTTAACAATTCATTTTTTATTACTTATAAGTTAATATCGTTATAGCTTTAGGCAAAATACAGTTAAATGGTTTAAAATCTGACCTCCAAAATCTAAATAAAGTAATGTTAAAGAACAGAAAAGTATTGACAAATTTATTTGAACGTAATTAAATATTATCTTGCCAAAAATTTATGTATGTATGAAAGAGTAGATATTTACTCGTACAAGTATTTATAAATTTAAAAAAAATGTGTTACCTACTAAATATTTGTTTATCATTCTAAGTTCCGATAAGCTAAAAGCAATAACATTAAACTATCCACATATGCATTAAAAATATGCCTCAGGTATATTAAAATTAAGCTGCCAGAGTTCTAGCCGTATGTTTACTTCTTAATATGTAGACGTAAATAATTCAGTCTGGAGATCATTATTCCAACATAAGTAGCTGCCAGTTAATTAAGGTACATTGAGGTCGTTCGGACCCCGAGGTATCATTTGCTATTGTGATAGGCCCGCCGGCTCCTTCGGGGTTCAAGGTATTGTTGTTCCATTTTAATAGCAAAAATGATAAATGCCCCTTCGGGGAGAGGAATGCTATAGTAAATTCACGGCTAACATTTTTTTGCTGGCTTTAAATGAAAATAAATGTATCCCTACCTTTTTTTTGACCTGGACATTACTCCAACAAATGTTCGTTAGCCGTACGTTAAATACTGCCCAGCAAATATAGTAGAAACCCACTAATTAAAGGGTACAGCATCGAAACATGAGTCCTTATAGAACCCCCACGTCGAAGTACAGACTTAATAAAAAATCTTCCCCTAATATATCGGCTTGCGATTGAAGGCGTTTTAAACGTGATTTAACAAAAAGCGCAACTCTTTTAAAGAAAGTCATAGTTTAAGCGTCTTAAGGTCGACACACTTTCCATAAAGTTAAGTACGCTCTTAGCGGCGATGATACGGCTACCTCCTTATTTAATCCGCCTTTAAAACACCGCAGTGTTCTTTTGTTATTCAACGGGGTAGAAGTAATCTTCGCATGGACTTTAACAAACAATTGCCGCAGAGCTATCCATTTCGATGTAGGACTTTAAGACATAATTTGCAAGTATTAACAAAAGAACGGCTCCTTTAAGAGATAATTCTAAGTTATCTCTTCCTTTAAAATGCTACTTTATATTACTTAATATTTTGTTTAACTTTTAGACAACTATTTAATAGATTTTTGTTTAATATTTATTTTTTCACATTATTTGGTATTTAAATATGAAATATTACATATACTCGTAGTTGCTACTATATCTATATAAAACAATATTTTAAATAAATATAAAAAAAAAACTTTTTCACAGCTTCTAACATAAGTATAACCCAAATAATTGTAAGGAGGATGTGATGTGATGTGATGATGTGCGTCCAGTAGGAAGGTATTTTTATTTGTTTTCTTTTCTAAAGTAAAAAATAGAAAGGGTTGAGTAAATCGTAATCAGGTCTGTCAATCTTAACGAAATTTATTAAAATGCTTCATTGTTCAACCAAAGTTTCCCGCCTTACTTTAAACACAATAGATCAGATCCACATGTCTGTTTTTTGCCTCCGTCAAGTGTATGAAGATTTTAATATTCGACAAGCGAAGTTGGCTTAGTTTTTTCGAATATCTATGAAAACTATCGTTTTATCTACATACGATTCTGATTTAAATAAAAGTAATAGGTATCTTTTAAATACAATAGGAAAGATTATTGAAAAAAAAAAACAGAAAAAAAACGAATGACCTTGAATTCAATATAACACCCTAAAATACCTCTCAATGAGTAGTCTACAGAATATAAACACTTCGCTATTCTAATATAAGTAATTAATAAAATTATTATAATTAACAGTTATTCCCATAACATCCGAGCTAATACCGTCTCACATTTAGTTTACCCAGCATTATCGCTGTGAACACCGGCAGGTATCACTTTACAAAGGTTTTTTTGATCGCATGCAAAACGTTGATGATCGTTGTCCGCCCGAATTATAATATTAAAAAGCAATCGTTCATTCAGGATCATTGAATAGTCGTTATTTTATAGGGCGTGGGCCACAATACGTCGAGTCTCTTAGAGCTGGACAATTTCAGATCACTAGCATACGAAAGTGCATGTAATATAAATCTTTCCGGTGAGGCACAAACAACGCCCACTCGGCCTGCGGACTCAAATACGAATATTAAATTCCGCTCATTCGAAGTCTTTATTTAAACTGGCAAATTGAGGCATTCTGATGTTTATTACCACAGTACTGAGCACAGTTTAGGAAGAATACGCTCGAATCGGTGCCAAAGGCGAGTTTCTGAATGGGTATTAATTTTTATTACAGGTTCATTGCATTATACATTGCAGATTGATTTCTTTTTGGCGACTGCCATCAATATATTTTTAGGACAGTTGAATGTCGGTCTGTTTTAAACATGGGGTTAATCGTTCGGTTTATATTTTATCAGTGCACAGATGCAGACGTGTCCAAATTAGGTACCATTAATTTTAAGTACAGATACAAAAATACTTTATTTAAAGCAGATGCAGATTGAATATAATTTTCAGAATAATGTAATTTCAAATTTTAAAATACTAAAGTGGATTACGTGAATTAGTATGTAAAACATTCCTCACATTAAAGACTTAAAATTATTTACACGTCTACGACAAGAAGCTTATACTTTTATTTAATTAAACTTTCATTTCTGAACAGCATTGATGGAACAAATCCACTGTTATTACGTAAGTTAATAACAGTTAACAAAGGAAGCGGCACGTCACATGTGACGCGTCGTGTCAAATCGCGTTGACATTCAAGTTTGAAAATACCGTGGCACCCATGACCCCGCAGTGAGTAGACAACAGAAGAAAGTGGTCATAAATTATTTTTTAGATTACTTACAAGATTTTTGTACTTATTATCTTCTACTTATAGAAAAAAAATGTATGCAATATGTACGAATAGGTATGTATTTAATTTAATAAATAAATAAAGATATATTTAAAAATATTTTCTTATGTAGTTAAAGCTTTGACTAATTAATTATTATGTAGGTACTACAATTGAAGATTATTTCAAGAAATTTCTTACAATAATTATAAAACGTTATTATATAATTTACGTAAAATTATTACGTAATATCGCCAGAAATACATATTATAGTGGTGGTGGTTAAAATAATAATTCGACAGTATTACTATTAAGGTAGGTAAGTTAATTTTCGAGTAAGGTAAAACATCCGAAATTTAAATAATTTGATTCATAAGTGACCGTTGCACCTACATTGTATCTTTTTGTTTATAAATAAATAGTTATTAGTTTAAATTAGTTATATTTTATTATGATCTTAGGAATCGTTTTGGTTCTTTTTATTTTAGCGACTAGCGACTCACCTCGCTTTTCTCTGTTTGATCTAGGTACGTTTTAGTGGTTAGTATGGAATAGATAGACAATATATTATAAATACTAACAAATAGTTTTGAACTTGTCGATTTTTCAACAGTTTTTTGGTTTTGCCTATTTTTTTATATTTGAACAACCCCTGACACATCACCAACAAAACAAAAAAAGAGTTATTCAAATCGGTCCAGCCGTATATAATGTCATATCATAATTATAACAACTGAAATCAATAGTATACAAACATACGAATGAAGAAATACAATTATCTTAGTTTGTAGTACGAATGTACGAATGACAAAAGGCACACGACATAGTGGACTCTGAGTATTCTTGAGAGCTTCTGTATACTTACTTGTATACTTACTCTTACGATAATAGTTGATCGAGAAAAGGATACTGGGTACTTTTTTTGCTCTTTTATATTTATTTAAAAGAATAGTAACAAATATATATATATATATATATATATATATATATATATATATATATATATATATATATATATATATATATATTTAAAACTATAGAATTTTTATAGCTGATTTACACAAACTTCATAAATGTTTTTATCATTATTTTTTTATAAATAAATATTATATACTTTTAGCAATAAGACCGCCTCTTGTACCTTCTTCTATATTTTGTATATTTTTTTTCTCTTTTTGAGTGTACAATAAAGAGTTATTCATTCATTCATTCATTATAAAAGTAAAAAATGCATGTAAGCTATTAAAATGATATTCAATTAATAAATGTTTAATAAGCGCAGGTATTTTAGATAGAACTTAATTTAAAATCACACAAATAATTTATTTTCACTTTTAAATATATTAAGAAAATAAAGACATGCATTTATGAAACAATTTCGTAATACAATGTATTACGAAATTATTCTTCTTATTGAGATCCCATCGCATATAGCAACGCTACATGTAACAGCGAGTGAAACAAGGGTATGTTATTAGTTTATAAAGTTTAAAATTTCATTTAGTACCATAAAAAAATACAAGTGTGTGATACTTTTATTTTCTATAAAACGTAGAAAGCACTACAAATACAAACTTCAAAATCAAATTAGCTCAGAGCCAAACAATATCGATTCGTGACAAGACTTGCTCTTACTATTTGTTCGTTCATTGGGAGGTGCATTAGCTTGAAGTGGTTTTGTTCTCACGAGGGAAGGCTTAAACCTTTTAACTATCTTAGTTTCGGGCCACGACCCTGTTTATACCATAAAACCGAACTTGACATAGATGAACATAAATTTATGTCCTTAGTGAAGGTAAACTTAAAATGGTATCAAGTTGTATGTATTGTCATTGTTTTATCGGATAGTTTAAAAAGCTTTTAGTTTTCCTTTTATAATACATTGAAGATTATGTTGGATAGATCGCGAATGTTACTAACTTTTTCTCTTTCTACTTTAGTATTTATTTTGTTTAATGTGAACGTTTTTGTATTTGAGTTACCTGAATCATTTATAGGCAAAAGCTATTTGTCAAACTTTTAAGTGAATTATTTCTTAATTATTGAATATTTTAAGCGATTTTGAAGTGAAACTTCTTTACGCACGCTTGACTTGAGGAGTAAGCTGGTGAATGCGTGACGAGAGCGTTACGAAAAGTGTGATCGGG
Organism: Fabriciana adippe; assembly: GCA_905404265.1. NCBI lineage: Eukaryota > Metazoa > Arthropoda > Insecta > Lepidoptera > Nymphalidae > Fabriciana > Fabriciana adippe. The sequence goes on from FR989993.1 coordinate 6,165,683, forward strand.
CGAGGCGATCGTTTGTTGCCATGGTAACCGTTGTTATTGTCTGACAAATGATATATAATATTATATTCTTTCCTTTAATGATATTCTATAAATATATGATTGTAATATGCCTAATATGCGTTATTTAAATATTTTTTAGTATCTCACCTATCCTAATTATTTAAAACAAAAATTGAATTTCATAAAGAGTATCGATAACCTACAGAAGTTTTACTTCTCGCGCGTACACATTCATACACGCACTCTTTAATATTTTTTTTAAATAACAGTATACATACTCAGTTGTAAACTATGATATTACATAATATATAGCTTTAAACAACTATGTGTAATAAATATAAAATGAATGTTCAACAATTTAGCATTAGTAACGCTTTTTCCATAACAGTCCTACCACACGATTCTTTAAGCTTGTGCCTGGTATACTAACGGAATGAAAGCTGCTATAATAAACAAGAATGCACTATGATTGACAAGCGCCATCCACCCACTGTGTTGGTGGTCGGACTACGTAATTTCTGATTTCTAACTTGTTTACATTTTTTATTTTCCTTCAACCCTTAATTTGCTGAACGAAAAACGTATAAAACTTGATAATAGCTTCATATAACTAATATTGTTTTAAATATCATGTCTGCTTCGCTTGATGATTCTGAGAATTGATTTTATTAATGGTCCGCCAGCCTAGATTTGGGAATATAATTAAAGTGCTTTTGATTTATTTTAATTTAATGTTGCCTTTTTTTACAAGTTTATATTATAAAAATAAGTCAGTCAACTTTTTTGAATTTTTAAATTCTCAAAGTTTTTGAACAATACTGTACAACTTTGATAATTTTAAAATTTATTTTTTATTTTATTCGCATAAAAGCTACGATAATATACCTATATTGAATTATCTATATACCTATCACTTATATTTCATGAGCAGATTTACTTTCTCATGACTTATTAATACTTTTTATTTAGTGTTTAGGGAAATTTCTTTTAAACGTTTTTAAATGTTGAGAAATATCAGGAATTTTACAACTATCGAAAGGATACTAGTTCAATATGAGTTTTACGTGTCTATAGTTCACCTCGCAAAGGACGATATAATAACTTAATATTTTACTATTGTTAACTAATAAAAAGGGCTTCTATAAAAATAATTGCCTAAGTCACGAACCAACAACAACAAGTAACGTTATTAAAACGTGAATTTACGCCATTTCCCAATACTAGTTCTATAATGGGAGCTAATATTTGTATGGGTCATGCAATGAGTTCATTACGCGACGGACACATTCCGCCGCCGGCACCGTACAATGTGAACCGATAAACAAGCAATTTTTAAGCCAATTACCGGTACATATTTTCGTTAGTACCTACATGTACATAATGAAGAGTGATATGAAAAGTTAAAGTAAAATAAGCTTTTTATTCATTTTTGTTAATGAATATATGCAAGCTTGGTGATGCAATCAATTTATCTTATCTGTATAGCTTAACAGTTTTTTTTATATAAAGCAAACGTCAATGACCAACCTTTCAGCAAGTTTATTGAGTGTCCGTTGACACAACTCGGTTTTAAAGAGTCTATAAAAGTAAAAGTTTAATATTTGAAGATGGTATAGTTAAGATAAAGCCGATGCGATGGCAACCGATGCCACCTGCACTAATTTAACTGATTTCCAATTTTCGATTTTGAAGCTTCCCCTTCTTATAAAACAGTACATTTTACATTGAACGAAGTCAAGAAAGGGAATATTTGATGTGGTAATCTGGTATGCCAAAGCCATGCCATCGGCGCTGCCTGCATTACACAGCCCGTGATGCGACTATAAAATATCAATATTTTATAAGGGGGCGAGTTATTTTTGATTTTTATCTCTAATATTAACACCTTGTTTGTTTATTATAAAGGAAGAGATTTTTTACTTAGAAAAACTTTTGCTTCCATCGCATCTGCCCTACCGGATCTCAATATACTTGTCATTCTAATGATTAATCGTCCTTTTAAATATCCAGATATCAATATTATTAATGAATTTAATTTTTTATTATTATAATATTATACTTCGCAACTCTATCTAGTAAATTATAAATTGTGCTATTTGTACACTTTGGTACGTAAATGCATACATAATTACTGAATAAATATGATTAACGATCTCATAATGATATACATTGACAAAGATAAATTAAATAAAAACAATATGTTATGATAATACCTACTATATTATCACTAATTATAGGTTAAAATTACGAATTAATTTGAATATGCTCTAATGACGCTGCCAAAAAAACTAACTACAAGTAGGTACTACACGCTACTTTTAGTTCGATTTTTTATTATAAGCCCAAAAGTAAACCTAAGATGAATTTTCGAAAGAAAACACAAGTTTAATAAAAGTTTTATTTTTTCTTTCGTGCATCATCATAGTATATTATATTATAGAGCTATGTATAAAATAGATGAAAATCGCGGTAAGGCTTGAGCTCATGTATTATTTTGTCGAAATTTCCCATGAACTACTTTGTATAAATGTGGTTGAATCTTGTCAATACAATGCCCAATTTGTTTATTGTATCTTCAAGAAATGGGTTCTTCAAGGAAAAGCTATTGATTTTTTGACATATAAATTAAACAGAAATAAGTATATGAATAAAAAAAAAAGAAGAAAAATATGACAGAACGTTAGACGAGAATCGAATCTGTTTCCTCCGATTTACTAAACAAACTCACTACACTAATGGTTTGTCACATAAACTAAAACAAATAAATCGATATTTGAATTCTATTTATCCAGTACTCATAGACAAGATCAAGCTTCAATCTGATAGCCCCATGACCTCCATAAGGAGTCAGGGTCAACGTAGCCATGAAATAAGGACTAACAAACAAGACAATGGTTTACTTGCATACGTATAATAGAATACTTTTTATTTCTTAAGGATATATACGAATGTAACATGCTCTACATTACGACCTGTATTTGAGTTTTATAATTAACGTATTCGTATTATATATGAAGTGGTACAGTAAGTGCCTTTTTCATAATAAAATTAAAAATATAAATATTATGTTTATTAGAAAAGTACTAGCGACTTGTCCTTGCTTTGTTCAGTCTTAAACTAGTTTAATTAGAAATGTTTTAGTTATTATTTTAATGTTTTATTGATAACTCATTAATTTTTATTGATAACTCATTAATAGCTACTAAACAAAAAAAATACTATTTATATATTGATTAAACAACATTGTTACTTCAAAGGATAGACTCTTTTATTAATAAATGTCTCGAGATATTTCAATAATTTGAACCTCAATAATCACACTTGCAGAAGAATTAATGCATAGTAATTTATGATTTCCGAAAGAATCTACATTTAAATTTAAAAATTTTATCGCTTTACAATATCAGAATGGATTAATTAAAAATAAATTAATATTAAAAAAAAAAAACATTTTCAAAAACAAACTTTCATATCATAAATTGTGTAATAAATGAGTTTTTTTTTAATTTATTTTTTATGTATTTATTCATATTCTTCTTAACAAACTCTTTCATTTGACATCTTTATCATGGGCATGAATAAAAAAACATAATCCGCCATCGTTGGACATCCACCATGTTGAATTTATAGTGACGTCACTTGTCTAAGCATGCATTGTCATCTAAACTAAATACGTATGCATAATTTCAGATCAATCGTTTGAGAATAACTGCTTTAAAATTCAGTTACAAGATTTGACCTAAACAAACATACATATAAACATTGCAAGTTAAATAAAAGCTTGTAATGAAACCAGTTTCATAATAGGTCAATTAAATTATAATGTGATAGAGTAGTTGTATATAGAGTGACTCTGATTTCGATTCATGGTCATTGGAATATGTGAAAGCGTATAAAAATTATATTAGAAATAAAACCTCAAAGCATGACCTTAATAAAAATTAATTGTTTAAGTAAAGCTATGTATTGTTTCTTTAAGCTCCATATTATATGGAGTAATTATGTTATATATGTATATAATTATAGTAAATTATGTTTTCAAAATATAATGTATGAAATGGTTGGTTATTTCATGGTGTTATTATGCTAACTCTGAAAATTAAATTATTTTTTTATAATTAACCAGTGACTTAGCCTCGCTTTGCTCGGGTGCGTCCCTTGGTACGTGTACATAGCGTTGGTATAGTTTAACAGGAAGATCTTTTTAAAAGGAATAATTCGGAAATACATTGTTTTCATATTACTTTATTAGATTATGCGGCGCACGCCAATAAAGTTCCAGTCGGCATGATTTTTTCCAACATCTTCAACAATCATCATCATATTTCAGTCGATGAATTATACACTTAAGCCTTTCTCATGAATTACTCCATCTATTGGTGAAAACTATATGAAAATCCAGTTAGTAGTTTTTGAACTCAATACACATATATATATATATATATATATATATATATATATATATATATATATATATATATATATATATATATATATATATACTAGCTGACCCGGCAAACGTTGTTTTGCCATATAAATAATTTCCTATTACTAAAATGGCTATTAAAAAATAAGGGTTGATCGTAGAAGGTTGAAAATTGAGGATTGTATGTATTTTTGTATGCTGTATCATAAAAAAATAGAAATTAAAAATTTTGTCTAAAAAATAAAAAAAAAATTTAGGGGTGGACTACCCCTAACATTTAGGGGGATGAAAAATAGATGTTGACCGATTCTCATAGATACCGGATAAGCACAAAAAATTTCATCAAAATCGGTCAAGCCGTTTCGGAGGAGTATGGCAACGAAAACTGTGACACGAGAATTTTATATATTAGAAATATATATATATATATATATATATATATATATATATATATATATATATATATATTGACCCTTCAAAAATTCACATTTTACGATGGTTCAATTCTCAAAGGGCACTTTCTAGCCTATAATCTGCTTATCCAAATAATCACGCGGAATGCGGTTTCATGAGAGAAAAACACTATAACTTACAAATAAACCTTTGTATTTATCTTAATAAGGATTATTATAATTTTAATATTCAATATCTTCCATTTTTGTTACACTATAAAAGAGCATATACATAACTAAATGTAATATGAGGATGAGGGTCGGTAAATAGCTAGTAGACTTATAAAGTGCTTTTTAAAACTTTTAAGTTGTAGCGTATGGCGCGCAAATGTAATACTTTTTTGAGAAGTTCAGAACCTACGCTTCTAACTTTTTGCTAACTTACTGCTTTGGAATTTATTTCGATGTTCAAATACAGGCAATGCATATATCTATTTATTAAAGTCTACTTTTTTAAACATTATTGTATTTAACTAGAGATTAAAAAGTAACCCCAAAATAACTTCTAAGTATTAGTCAAAAAGGATATCAAATCCACTTTCATTTTTAACCGACTTCCAAAAAGGAGGAGGTTCTCAATTCGTCGGAATCTTTTTTTTTTTATGTATGTTCACGGATTTCTCGAAAACGGCTGAACCGATTTGAAAATTTTTTTTTTTTTGTTTCAAAGAGTATTCTTCCCCGGTGGTCCCATATAAATTTTATCGAAATCGGTCAAGCGGTTTTTAAATAAATGGCTTAATCGAATATTATGTTTTTATTAAAAATCTTTCTTCTTACAAATTACTTGCTTATTACGTCTACACTAAAAATGGAAAAATAAAAACTTTTTAAAAAAAAATAAAAACCGACTTCCTGGCACTGAAAAGTAAAAAATAACTAAACAGAGGTTTTCATTTAAAATAGATACCTAATCAGATATTTTCGAAGTCGGTGCCAGCCAATACAAATCAAAGCACACCGACTTCGAAAATATCTGATTAGGTATCTATTTTAAATGAAAACCTCTGTTTAGTTATTTTTTACTTTTCAGTGCCAGGAAGTCGGTTTTTATTTTTTTTTAAAAAGTTTTTATTAAATGAAATATATCTATAATTTTACACGGTGCTATGATACATTACTAAAAAAACATTTTGTCCAAGTAACTAATCGGTAACAAAAACTGACGTAACAAACTACTTGTCATTTGGATTTTTGTGATTCATTTTGTTGATCTCGGCTTAGACACTATGACGCGTTCCACATCGGTCGGTCATCTTCATATGTCACTTTGGAAATATTAAAAGTAAAAAATGGACAGTCCTTTGAAAAAAACCGGGCACCCACTAGGTTGATGGCAGCTTTATTCCTTTTCTAACACAGTTTAGATCGGATCGCGGCTAAAGGGTGCATTTTTTAGATCGAAATACTTGTCATAAAAGTAGAATGAAATGCATTTTTTTTAAACTATTTTGAATAATAATTCTAACATTAAGGACAATTTATCGGTCGTCCATTAAATTGTATTTTAAAGTGTTGGTTTTGTAGCAGTTACTTTGGCCGATGTATAATAGACCTCATAAACATATTTATTACTATGAAAGGTATTTATTTTTAGTTTGTTTGATATACAATAATTTTATGTTATTAAATTATATTTATCACACTTAAAAAACAACTAGCTATAAAAACCAAATGAAATTCATTTTTTTTATAAACTTTTAGTTTACATATTAATATTATGACAACACAATGTCTGACATATAAAAAGTACTCTTAATATATTCTCTCTAGTCTCTACCCTATAATTTAAATAGATCAAACAAGACCTGTAAAAAAATATTAATTTAAACTCCATTCTATACGACATTGGCGAAGTAAATTGTGCCCAAAAAGCACGCCTATAAGCAACAGAACAAAGAACATTGAACATTGAATATTAATTTGGATACTTAAACGATAAACAAGTACGTTTTATATATTTTTTTTACTATCAATTAACTTAACAAACAAAGAAATGAAAGAATAAAACACCAGACCTAAATAGTTGATAAGAATAACCTAAGGCGTAAATAATAATATATTTTCACCATGAAACCAAGAACTGTATACTCAAATCATACATTGGCAATGGGTAATAAAAGTCGGTTTCTTTAACATCTCGTATTACTGTTAATTATTGAATTTTAACAAAGACGGCCGCACCTGCGGTACCACAATCCCTTTTATGCTACCGACGTTTACATTAACAGCAAAGTAAACTACAGTTTTAACTGCCTGCCCACTGTTACAACACGTATGGCATAAATAGCGTGCGTAGAACCTTACGTTAAGTTTATAGCATTATATATTTTTATGAAATCGATAACTTCCGTAAATTTTCTATAATAGGTACTTTGAGAAGAGATATTGCCCTATTTTGTCTAGTTATAGTTTGGAATTAGGGCAAGTTTAGGAATATTTTAGATAGTTTTATCAAACAATTTAGAACAAGTAGATTTTAGAAATTTAATAAACAAGACACATATTACGTTTTAATTACAAAAAAGCTGATACAAGCATAAAGATTAAGTGGTTTTATTACTTTTCGCCGAATTTAACTTGAGATTATATTAGCTTAAAACGATCGTAAATAATAGTTTTAATTTAGTACAAAAGCAATTTTGGAGTTGATACAATTTATTGGTTTTTTTTATGGGCTACTGCTATGATTAGCTGATACACATTCCACTAATCGGCAGAGGCAAAAAGGTAATAATTTTAACGTTCTTATAACTGTTGGCGAAATTGCAAATCGTAAAAAAAATATTACATCCATGAAGCTAAGCATATAAATCAAGTTTTCTATTAACTTTTTTATATATATGTATTTAGTTTTATATATAAAGTATAAATTATTTTCTATTTTACATATATAAAATATTAGAACAACTCTGTTATAGTCGTAATAATAAATCTGTGTAGTTTAAATATTTTAATATAATATAAATATTTTAATATAAGCCTCTTTAAACCAAGACATTGATGGTTGGCAGCTAACAAATCGAGGGTTGGAGTGACTCAACAAAATTACAGTATTTCTTCTGAGTGTCTTGGATTCAAAATTTGCTAATGGCACTTTATTTTCCTTGGAACGATGAATGTACAAAACTATAACAACACGAAGCATTCATTTTGTATTATTTATTCTTGCCATACCATATCGGTAACTCGCACCCTATAATTATAAAAAAGGAAAATCTGTGAGAAAGAATGCAGGAGGAAACGTACCGCATTTTTGTATAGTGAAGATACTGTATTGCGATTTAAGTATAGCTCGTTAAGCATTATAGATCATTTATTTCAGTATTACAATACAAGTATATAACAATGTTTGAATGAGATTAATTTATGATTATTTTTCTTGCTTTAATTTTCCTTTTCAGTTTTAACAGCATTAAAAGGTCTTGTTGTTTTTTAATGTTAAATAAATAAATATTGATCTATCTATACATATAATAAAATTGAAATTGAGCTGAATCAGTACATTAAGTATTTTATCGAAAATCTTATTGAAATAGACATTATTATCGATATAGAGGCCGAATCTATAGCTTTTAGAATTTTTGTCTGTCTGTCTGTCTGTGACCACATCACGGAAAAACTACTGGAGGGATTTTGATGAAATTTGATATGATGATAGCTGGTTATCCGGGTCAATACCTCATCTTTGAGAAATCTATACTAAGCGTTAAAACGTTAATAGGGACGAACCCGAGCGGAGCGAGGTTGAGTCGCTAGTATTGTATATGATAATTGATAATATACTTGGGTACTAATATTACAAATATAAATTTGTATATTTGCCATTTTTGTAATCAGCAATGAAACAATACATTGGTGTAATTTATAGCGTACACATAGTACCTATATCAATTGAAAAGTAACATAATGTATATTTGCTTCGTATTATCCCAGAACATCAAGTGGTTTCCGATATGACTTTATTAACAAAATAAAATAAAAATGTCGACCATATTGCTATTATACTTCTCTCACGACTTTTAAAACTTGATTTTAATAGCGATAGACTTTACATTTGCGCATAGTGGAACTAAATTCATCTTTAAAATGTTGAATTTGTATAATAAAGACGGACGAGCAACTTTTATTGTTTTGAGGAGGTCATGGCCTAGTTGCATCGTAAATTGTATATATTGTAATAATTTAAGTAAATATTTTAATTTTGTTTGTAATAGTTAGTGACAAATGCGATCATTTATAATTATAATCAGATATTAACATTTATACATATATCTAATGTTAAAATTAATTGATAGTCGAATAAAATATGAGTAATGATGTGTATAGCTTTTTAGTATTGTAATTGCGTATTTGGTTTGTCACTTCCATCAACGTTTCTTGAAATTTTAGAACAGTGAAGCTCATGGAGTGTACATTTGATTGCCTATTTATTGTAGTGGCTCATTAATACAGCTTTAGAATGTGAAGAGCTGAGTTCGAGTTCGAAAAAACTGGATTTTTCTGTTAAGAAATTCCCAATAACAACCCGGAGTTGGTTTAGGAGTTTTTACACAACGTGCCTCGCAAGACACGGTACATTGTCCGTTCTACGCCTTATCTCTCACCGACCGTATCAAATGGACCTCCCATCGAAATATGAGAGTTAAGGGTACAGAGAATGCACTTTTGCTTGCTCATACACTTGTGCAGTATAATATGTCCCGCACAGTTGGCGAGTTTCAGAATGATTGACCGCCGCGCCGTAACAGAAATGGGTTAGGAGGCCATTATTATTGGCCGTGTGCAGATATTATGACGTAAATAAGCAACGCAGCAGTAGTATAGCGGTTTTCAAAATTATATTAAATTATTTTACACAGATATTTAATAGTTTTGATCTTAACTGAATTCAGAGTCTTAAATCTGACTGTAACATGATTGATTCTCCATATTATTAATTGCAACATTACTAAATATATAAGGTACTATCGTATATACATCCGTATTCGTATAATAAATGTGAAAGTTTGTGAGGATGGATGTTTGTTACTCTTTCACGCCAGAATGGCTGAACGGATCTGGATGAAATTTGGCGCAGATTACAGTATGGAATAAGATATATGCTACTTTTTATCTCGGAAAAATGTACGATTTCCGTAGGATAGGTTTGTTTTTGTTTTCCTAGAGGCGAACCCGAGCGAAGCGAGGGTGAGCCGCTAGTACATACATATGTCATGGAGTATAGTATATAGGTATGATCCTTTATTCGCTGTAGTCTGTTCCTAATTATATCGTAATAATATTAAATAATATGGAGACGCTATATTATATTTTGAATAAAATTAATAAGCTTCGCATTGCGGTTATGCAAGAGATGTCAATGGTATGTCGATCAATTTTAATTATTTTGTCTCTACTGTCAATTCGTCTGCTCACTAAAATTCACAAATATTTATTTCTATTCAATTATAATATTACATTATTTTATTTATAAAATAAAGTGAAGTTATGTAGAATATATAAAATATTATAAATCTATACAAAACTAGCGACTCACCCTCACTTCGCTTCGGGTCCGTTCCTAGTGAAAAATAAAAGCCAAATCTACTCGTATCCCACGAGAACAGTACATTTTTCCGGAATAAAAGGTAACCTGTGTGTTATTCCAGACAATATTCTATTTCTGTGCCAAAGTTCATCCCGATCCGCTCAGCCGTTCTGGCGTGAAAGAGTAACAAACATCCATCAATCCATCTTCACAAACTTTCACATTTATAATATTAGTATGGATATGGATCATAAATTCAGTATTTTTTAATTGCAAATACTCATCCGTCGGATTAGCAGATAGTAAATAATATATTAAGAATAATACTGCTAAAAATGCTATCAACATCACATAACATATAATAAAAACGGTAATTTTGAAATGTATACTTACATATTTCTGTTGTGCTTATGTGGTCACCTAGGGTATTCTTAGCTGGACCCGGTGAAAACCCCTTAAATATTTTTTTTCTTCATCAAATGAGCTTCTTGGCAGGATAACGTATGCCTACTAATAATATTATAAAGTGTAGCATAGCTAAGAGTGACAGAAAATTTGGGTTAGAAATTCAGAAATAAGAGTAATGTCTTACGTTATAAAATCTCCACTTCCTGCTAGCACTAACTAATGTTTATGATGTAATACTCCTGAATAAACTTGCCAAATATTAAACAATTTCTTGCCTTTGATACTATATTTGTGAGCTCAAATATTTAAACAAATACAAGGAAAGCGGAGAGATCAGACTTCTAAGGCGCATTTCTAGAAACATATAGGGGATTACGTAGAAACGGACAGATGTAATTTATTGGTTTATTTTAGTTGCGTCTTTCTTCAATTTAGTAAAAATATTTGGTTGTAGTATTCACTAGACATATAATGAGTTATGGTATAAGCAAACCGTACTTAAATAAAAAATAAACTTTTGTACAGAATGAATATTATTTTTTGATCATACAATAGGCCTAGAATTCCTATTCGGCGTAAGTCAAAAATAATTAAAATTAGCATAATTTTTCCTTATATTTTAATATTTTTACTATAACTTAATTACAAATTCCCTTGAACGGAGTTGTATAACTTTTAAGATCACCCTTCATTAAGAAAAATATGAAATTCAGTTCCCAATTGGCGATATTACTTAACATAATATACAAAAAAAAAATATAACAAAATTAAGAACCCACTTTTATTAAATTATTCGCAGTCCAAAATCTGTTAAATAAATATCGTCAATATCAAAAAAAAAAAAAAAAAACACTAAAATCATCTATTATTATTGAAGACGGTTAGTATGGAATAGATAGACTATGTATTAGTATATTATATATACATAGGTATGACGAGTTTTATATCCTTTACTCGAGAAATGATTGATTCCCTTACAAACAAACATACAAAAACATTTTTTTTTTCTCTTTAATATAGCAATATAGATATAGATGTTATAACCTACCTAATTACATTACATACTCTGCAGATTTTTGTCAGAATGGGTTAAAAGATTATTATATTATATTAACTAGCGACTCACCCATACTCTGATCGGGTTCGTCCCAAGGAATGTTTTAACGGTTGGTACTTGATAGGTATACATATACAGATTTCTCAGAGATGAGATATTTTCCCGCCGTAAAAAGTATGCTATATGTTGACTCAAATCATACCAAATTTCATCAAAATCTGTCTAGTGGTTTTCTCGTATTCGTTCCCATACAGACAGACGGATAGACAAAAGTTCTAAAAACTATAGATTCGGCCCCTGTATCGATAACAATGACTATTTCAATAAAATTTTCCAAAAAATATTTAATATACAGATTAGACTCATTTAATAATTTCATTATATGTATAGATTATAGCTTGAATCAAATATAATCTAAAATCTAATCTAACCTAAAAATAATATCTAGTTGGGTATAAACATAATACCTACTTCGCTATGACTAATATAACTTAGTAGAAATATTTCAACTCATCTACTCCGTATCAGATACCTAAAAATCGTGTTCACTGACCGTTCCATTGGTATAATGGAATTGACACGACGTTTCCCAGCCTCAAATTTTTTTGTGTCTCCATGACATTATGTTGTGATTTATCCAGTTTCTGATTCCCATAACTCAATTGACTTTTCGTTATAGGAATTTGTTGAACTAAGAAAATGTGTAACAATTTTTGAATATAGCTTTGTTTGTTACTTTTCATTGTACTTTTACCTATCAATATCATGTTTATAAAATGAAAATGAAAAATATTTATTTAATAAAGTTATTAGTGGTATATTAAATTTATTATATCCAAGTTTTCACATAGCTTAGGTACCTATATTGTATTATGTTTTCCTTAGACCGTCTTCATATAGAAAGCTTAAAACACATAATAAAATTCTAATCGATTCGAATAAGTACATTAAATATTTTTTGGAAAATCTTATTGAAATAGTCATTACTATCGATACAGAGGCCGAATCTATAGTTTTTAGAATGTTTGTCTGTTTGTCTGTCAGGAAACGCATCACGAGAAAACGACTAGACATATTTTGATGAAGTTTAGTATAATAATAGCTGGTTATCCGAGTCAAAATATAAGATACTTTGTAATGTGAATGAGAAATCTATACTAAACTTTAAAACGGAACTAGGGACGAACGAGCGGAGCGAGGGCGAGTCGCTAGTAATAATATAATCACTAACTTGTTTCAAAATAAGTGAATGATAAATACTCGCTTTGTATAAAATGTTGGCTATTTATGGTAATTATATGGGACGTAGTCCAATCACATTTAAGATGAATAAGCCTTTTTTCTGTTATCTCTATAATATAAGTATATTAAGATAAAGATATAAGACTCTTTTATTTAAAACTAACAGAAGTTTATAAATTAGACTTTTATATATCTGGCATAATCAACTGTTGTAGTTCATTTATCTGTAAAAATGAGTAATGAAATAAAAATATTCTATTGGAATATAACTATTACAGCCATTTTATTCCAAAAAGAAAGCAAACAAAATTTAAAAGATCATTTCATTAGAAGTAAAGTATCAAAAGCGTGAAATAAATCGATAAGATAATAGTGCAGTTTTGACTACAATGATCGTTCTACAAACATACTTCCATATTTGTTTAACAATAATTCCGTCTGTCCGTTCTCATGCTCCCATTACTCCAACTAAGAGAGCAATGTATCGGAATTGCCAAGAAAATCACGATAAGTATCTCTCAGTTGTCACGAACCAATTTCAAGAGAACGCTCCCGGTTGAGTTTTGAGTGAGAGGACGTGACCTCTGTGCTGCTCGGCAACATGAAGTGTGAAACGAAATGTCCAGCCAGCGGGTGGTATGAAAACCGACCAAATAAATTTCGTTGTTGTCGAAAACATTTGGCCTTGGATATGAAATGTCGATCAAATGCCATACAAAAATCATATCTGATTTGATTTGAGTCAGACCTGCTCATCAGTCATTCTTTTGTATACGGTTTGAGCAAACAAAAATATTTCAACTTCATTTTAAAACAGATTGAATGACTCAACTATATATTATCGATAAACCAATTATGCAAATACATCAATACATCTTATTATGACCGTCTTCTGGTGTAATGCTACTTGACTTATGCAGCTTTATTTTGATTTTAGTTTCACAGTTAATACGAGTATTTTAAAAATAAGCGTTATAGAAATAATATGAGTATTGGTTCAAAAGTAGACAATTATATTATCTATATTTTAATAATCTTATGACCTATTTTAAGCTTTGTAAATGCTTATAATTCAACAGCAAAAATATTCTGTATAAAACAATAAATTACAATAACTATGACGGAAGTAATGCTCTGATTTACAATTGTTTTATCATATAATAATTTAATGGTACACATTAGTTTACTCTAGTATAAAGTGACAAAGCTAATATAAAGCGGTTTCATTTATCTGTGGTCTTATCTATAGTTGGCATATTTGGGATGATCGGGAAAGCCAATGGTGCGTTTAACCGTGAAATGCTGAGATAGGTCCGATATTCCCGGATATAGATAGCAGGTATCCTCGAATTGATGTAGTTTTGGTAATGTATTGGACAATAAGATAAAATGTTTCTGATTTTGATAGAAACATTTACTAGACACAATTGATTTTTTTTTTGATTGTGAGTTTATTTTTATAGGTGTTACAATACAACATATATTACGGAGTATATTTTATGATTTTTAATATTTACTCCATTTACTCGTATGTTAGTAATACTTGAAGAAATAGACAAACAGAAATAACAGCTGGATATTTTTTTATAATTCAGTATTATTTAGCTAATTAAAATTTAAAATATTGCAATATATCCAATCACTGTGTTTTTGATTTCGATAGAAACGTTTACTTAATGTAATTCAAATATATAAATATAAAATGTTATGAATAATAGTGTGCGTAGTTTTATTGAGTAACTAATTATATTATTTGTTAATTTTATCTATTCTTGTTTCAGTCCTGGAAAGATCTACTGTGTGTACGAGAGACCCTATCATTATAATCAAATATTAATGGAATATCTTGCTATGTCTTATTTAAAGCTCTTTGAAAAAAATAAACAATTACATTATCTATCTACGTTGACCCAAATACATTGTTATAAGAAGTAAGTACAAGAAGAAGTCGTACAAAAGGGGTAAGTCCTGGATCAAAGTAGTATCTAGCGTCCTGACCGAGAACATCCTATTTACTTTGTGTCTAGTACCAACTTAAAAGCTATTAGTTCTATTAGTAGGTACACTTAGTGTATTTTTTTTATTCTATTTTAATTTTTAGGTCATTACTTACAAATATAAAAAAAAATCATTGTCACTACGTATCATTTAATTATGATTTAAAGAAAAATCTATGTTCCGTCATCTATTCGTTATGAATTAATATTTAAAGGTAATATTTCAAATATCAAACTATCAGGGTTATATAAATATTAGTTTATATCATCATAAGTAAGGAATATTAAAAGAAATTTAAAACTAACAGTAGCAGTTGCTTCGAAAATGCCTTTTGAGTATTTCTCGGACAAAAACTAAACTGGCCGGTTGGCGGTCATTCAAAGTATGTCACACCATATGTTGCTGGTGCGACGCTCACACTGAAAACTGACAAAAAAATCAAAAGCTAAGAGACCGTGACAGAAGGTTAAAAACAACCAAAGTCCATAAATACTTTCAAATAGGGAAAACTTATTGTAAATGTATAAGTATTGTAAATCTTTTTTATAGGAGCCGTGGCGGTTGAAATATGACTGGACTTTACTTCGTCTACCTGGCTTTGGGTTCATCATTATAGCTCAGGGTAATTGTCGGCAAACCGTAAACTTTTAGACCTTTTTTCATTATTTCTTGATGTTCAGATCAAAAAACAACGGCGGATTATACTGCCATTTGGTTTTTATAGATTTCGATTCTTTGTCGGTAAAAAACTTGTGCTAACAAACCACAGATACAAATGACTCTTCAAAACTGTATTGTTATTTAAGTATTTTTTATTTATTTTTTGTGATATCAATAATGGATGAATAAGGGAAAACTAAAAAAATCATTTAAAATTATTAAGCAAATCAATTTAAACATTGAAATATTTATCAAATGAATGATGAATGAATTTATTATTGAAATATGAAATAATTTTTAAAAGCTTATAGTGAGAAATAAAATATATGAAATAATTTTTATCATTTTATTTGTTTTGTTATATGTCAGCACATTTAATAGTCGACAATTGATTATATTATTATCCTCTACACAGTCAATAACAACACATATATGTACAACACATACATACAAATACAATACAAAATAAAACATATAATTTAGGCTTTTATATCTGAATAGAATACAAGAATTATTCATAACGTATATTAAACAAGAGATGATGTTATTGACTATATAGTTCTCTATCTACAAATAACAACACTATTCAATCTTAATTAATGACTAGTAAAACTATACATTTATTATGTTACATAATACTTACATATATTATATTTACATTATATTTGGTAACAATGAGATAACATACTATACCAAAATACTTAAGGTTCTTTTATTTATTATACTGGCAATTAGTTCTTATCATACTTTTTCAGTCTTACAGGACAATTTCCTCATACAGTTTATAAATTTATTAATTTACATTTATCCACTTTAGTTACACAAATAATAAGGCTATATTTATTCCGATACGTATGCGATGATTTCGTTATACAGTCTTTTAATATAATTCTATGTCCTATGAGAACTAAAGGAACGAATTAGTATTTGGCCGAGTTTATCAACCGAAACTTTGTAACATTATCACGTATCTATAAGGCTTGGGCAACTTAAACGTAGTCTATTCTACACATGGGGTTGGAATGTAGTGTTCCATTTAGAAATATATTTAAAAGATAACGATAGTCGAGTTTAGTAAAATGTTATCTTTGTATGGACGAATGGGTTTGAGGCAAGCAATCATGTACAGAAGATCGGGGTTGTAAATAGCCCTGCTCATCGAGTATTGAAGGGGAGGTATGGCCAGGATGCTTTCTTATCGTATTTGGCGGCCTAGGACGACCACCATATGGCTGCTCATAGTTTTGAGTATCAATTGAAATGTAACTATGATGTGGATTGTCACCTTCTTGGATTTGACTCGTTATTGTTGTATTAGTTAGCATAGATGTATCGTCTTCAATATGAATACCTACATTGGCAGAGGTTGGTGTTTGGGGAGGAATTGCATCGTATTTATACCAAAGCTCCGGTGCCGTCGGTGAAGCAGTGTACCGAGAGGGATGTCGCCTACCATTAGAACACACACCGCGATTATAATTAATGGCGTCTTTATTCCATTGCAAGTTTGAAATATCCGGCATAAGGAACCTCATTTTCTCCCAAAATTTTTTCTCTCCCCAAAGTAATACATTACAACTCTTTAAATAGTTCTGAAAATCTAAATCTAAATTTAACGCGCTCACGTCCGTTGTTAAAATAAAAACTACTCTATGCCGTCTTATGGAAGGGTGAATGGATGTGATAACATGTTTTATTGCCTCTTTGAACCAAACTTTAGACCATTCATTTTGTAAGAAATTAAACGAAACAAAAATTATCAATCTCTTTGAAGATTCTGCAGCGTTTGTAATTTGTTCCGATAAATAATTTTCTGGAGCATGTTGTAAATCTCTATAGTGAAAGCACATAGTATAGCCACAATGTTCCATCTCAGGTGCTACTATCTTAGTTACGAAATCATCATCTAACAAACTATAAACTGCATATGCATCATATAGCCTATCCCTATCAAGCTCACTTTCCTGGATAGAAGCACTCTTAAATAATCTAACTCCATATTTAGAATGGGCCCATAGGCGTACATTTTGTCTAAAAGAGAATGCTAAAGCACCGAATAGTAATATAAGAATCACACTTATTAATACTACAGCTAAAAGAGGTACAAAATTTAATTTAATAGTGCTAATTTCATCATATTGATAAGGTTGATTTTCAGTTGGAATAGAATTGTCTAATATACCAGAGTCACGACACTTATCTATCACATCGAACACTGTAAGATTTAAATTGGAATTGTTCTCAGATACACAAAACATTTCTGCTGGATCTTCATTATACTTCTTGAACCAATTTTGCAGAGCCATTAAATTGTCACATGTGCAAGTGAATATGTTCCCACGAACTTTAAGATCTTCTAAGTGAGAGATTTTTGTCAATTTTTTATCGATATCTAATATTTTATTTCCTTGTATGTGTGCAATGCGTAGAGAAGGTAGATTTTCGAAGGTTTTATTTGAAACATTTGCTAAGAGGTTATAATTTAAATATAACTCCCGCAAATGCTTAGTTTGGGAGAATTCTCCGCCAGATAAATCGGTCAAATGATTATTTTCTAGATGAATTACATTAAGTGAATGTAATCCATTGAATGTATCGTTGTCAATGTAAGCAATATTGCTATTATTTAAATATAATTTATGAAGCTTTTTCTTTCCAATAAAAAGATGGCTTCCTAGCGAACCAAAGTCGTTTCCATCTAGATATAATTCTGTAGCATCCATAGGTATCTTCTCAGGCACTTCAGTATATCCGACTTTCGAACAATCAATGACATTAGAATTCCAATTACTATCGTGAAAACAGGAGCAACCCTCAGGACAGGTCATTTTACAATCACAAGCTTCGAAGTCGCAACAGAAACAACTTGAGGAACAATGAGTTTCATAAGAACAAAGGAACTGTGTTTCGGGAACATCCATTAATTTCTCCTTTCCGCCATATTTGTTGCTAACTACTTCGCAAGTAATCGAGTCTAAGTCCTCAAATCTAGGATATTGCCTCATATGATTCCAAAGATTTATTTTTTGTAGCCATATCATGTGACAGTTACATACAAATGGATTATTTCCAATAAAGAATCTTGGCAATATTCTGTGTCTCGGTATATGAGGTAGCGTGAATGCCGCTAACTCTACGGTTCTCAGCTTATTGTCAGTAATAACAACTTTTTCTAAATTCCGTTTCTGTATAAATGTACCTGGATGAATTGTATGAATGTTGTTATTATTTAAGAAAAGGATCTCTATTGAATCCGGTATCGACCTTTCATCGACGTTTTCTAAAGCATTGTAGCTAGCGTCGAGCATTCGGATGTTTTGTTGCACGTTTTGCTCGTTATCTAGTTTTGTTATATTATTCATATGAATATCGAGCCATTCAAGGGTCTCTGGCATATAGCTATAATCGAAATATATAAGTTTATTATCAGATATATTTAACCAGCCTAGAGTGCTTAACTTGTTGAACACGCCTCTAATATCTGTAAGTTTATTTCCATCTAGGCGAATAGCTTTTAAAGTCGGGTTTGAAAGAAATGCATCTTGTTCTATTGTCTCAATTCTATTTGAAGCTAAGTTCAAAACCTGTAATGATGGTAAAGAACTAAATGTATCTTTTGGTATACTTGTGATGTAATTGTCGACAAGACGCAAACCATAAAGTTCCTCTAAACCTTCAAAAGAAGTATTGCTCACTTTTGTTATATTGTTTTTTCCAATATCAAGTGATTTCAAAAATCTCAGTTTTTTAATGCCGGTAGGAATCATGTTTAAGTTATTTCCATTTAGTCCTAAGTCTTGTAGGTATGTAATATTTTCAAAGCAGCGTTCATGTATTGTAGATATTTGATTGTTATCTAAATATAATTGACTGAGTACAAATAAATTTGAGAAAATATTCTCATTCAATATTTTTATTTTATTATCTGACATTGAAAGTTGATGTAAATTTTTCAATTCTACAAAAGCACCATTACTAATAACTTCGATTGCATTGTTATCCAAGTTTAAAACTTGTAAGTTATTTAGGTCTTGAAATGATTTTGGGTCCAAACGTGTAAGTAAATTATATGACAAGTTTAAAATAATTAGACGTATTAATCCGGCAAATGTATCTCTATTCACCCAATCATTCGTGAGCCGATTTCTAGAGAGATCTAATTTTTCTAGTTGATCAAGGCCTTCCAATAATCCCGGTGCCAATACTGATAGAGAATTATTGGCTAATGAGATTTCTTTGATGACACGTGAAGATTGAAATAATTCCGGTGGCACAGCCACTAGCTTATTCCCCGATAAATTAAGAATTTTTAATGAATTTAATCCCACAAAAGCTCTGTCGCCTATTTCATTAATTAAATTATTCTGAATATTCAACACTTCTAAAGATCTGAGGCTGGAAAGACCATTATCGGGCAGTCTTAAAATATTATTATGCGACAAGTCAAGCATTTTTAATCCCGTGTTGCAAGATTTACCGGGTGCAATTGGTCCTTTTCCCCAGTTAGAAAATCCAATATCAGATATGTCTTGTAATCTATTGTTTGTTAAATTTAGTGATTCTAAGCTAAATAGAGGGCAAAATACTTCAGATGGCAACATATAAATATTATTGTCACCTAAATCCAAAGATCGAAGTTCCATTAAGCCCCGAAAGCTTTCTGCATGAAATTCCATTGTCATGGCAGGCCAATCTGTATTGTGAGAACGAAGAGTTAAACTTGTTAAATCACGTAACGGTGAGAGAACCGTCGCTGGGACGTAACGTATTTTGCAGAACTCAACGCGCAGGTCCTCAAGTTTTCGCAATTGTCCTAAAAAACTGCCTGTATTCATATGCAAGGAACTTTCAAAGAACAGTAAGTCAGTACAAGTAAGTTCTAATTTGTTGATATTGTACGCCTGCGCATTGGTAATGTTTTTAAATAAGAAGTCCGCTGAACCGATGGTTTTGATGTTACACGTGAGAAAGTTTGATTCACTCAACTTGGCGTCCGAATAGTCCCACTGACAGCCGACGGGGGCGGGCGGCGCAGAGCGTGCGCGCGCACCGGCCATCACAACCAAACACATCCAAACTTTAAAATAATTCATTCCAAATAAGTTCATAATCATTTTTCCACTTTAACACAGTTCATTTGTCATTTAAAATCACTTATAATATTGTTCATAAAAGTCTTATCACTTAGAAGTCAATGTTTCGATGTTTGTTTTGATCGGTAAACTTTGTATTACATCGAGTGTAAACAGAAACTGCGCGATCGCGGTAAAAGTTTTGACGCAGCCATACTCCCCTGCGGTCGGGCGGTAACTGACCTACGTAAGTTTGAACGAACGAAAGCCGCGTGGATATCTGGGAGGGGGGCGAGCGCGGGGTGTCGGGGGCTTTTGTATTGGTGGGACCCGCACTGCATCGGCTCATAACAGATGGTACGCCTGTTTTAAAACACTCAAAAATATTAGTTTTAAAGAGTAGAAGACTTATGCCTGCGTGATTTTATAAACGCTGCTCCTCAAATTACACCACAGTGGAGGTCGTGTTGGCATATATGTCGGTATTAGTTATTACATATTTCATAAATATGTAAAGTTTCTGTTATGTGTTTACGAAATTAGCATTCTGTAAGTATATATATGTATTACAAAGGTATCTAAACAATATTAGATCTATTTAAACGAATTGACTCATAATTAATGTTAGACACAATTTATTTTTAAAGCTTATACGATAGGTCTTGTATCTATTATACTTTCTTGATTTACGCGAATGTTTAACATTTTAAATAAAACTATCTATTCGGATTTTTTCGCGGATTTATTTTGAATTTTGGTTCCCGACGTTCCAAAAAACAAAATAAATCCGCGAAAAAATCCAGATAGATAGTCTTGTATCTAGTTGGTATTTAATGAATACTTTTCATAATATGCATTGGTAAATAAAATTAAAGCATCAAATAAAATATTTTTAAGAACGTATTTTTTTTATTTTAATAATATTTATTTATTTATTCTAAATAAATGAAATGAACACAAAATATTATAAACACAATAAGAAAGTTCTTCAAAAATATCTAAGTAATATTAAGCATATTATAATGTATTAGCTTTATACTGCTATACATAGCTTTATCTAAAATGTAACTATGTGTAAAGTAGCAATTTTTAGAAATATTGCGATAAGCACTATTCTTAAGAGATGGCAGGAAAAGGAAGTACATATGCGATAAACTTTGAGAGGGCGGACACTGATGTTTGATTGACAGAACTGAGATACGTAAAAACGAGATAATAATGGCATTGCGGTCGACAATCCTATTGTGCACTTAACCTACTAAATATGACAACAGATGTTAAAATAATATAGCTATATTATATTTCTTTTATTGTAATAGCCTATTTAAATTGTTTAAGAATTATCGTAATAATATTATAATACTAGCGACTCACCCTCGCTCCGCTTGGGTTCGTCCCTAGGTACATTTTAATGGTCAGTAGAGATGAGATATTTTCCTGCAGTAAAAAGTATCCCGTATGATTACCTGGATAACCAGCTATCATCATACCAAATTTCATCGAAATCTGTCCAGTGGCTTTCTCTGGGTGCGTTCCCAGATAGACAGAAAAAAATTCTAAAATCTATAGACTTGGCCTCTGTATCAATAATAATGACTATTTCATTAAGATTTTCCAAAAAATATTTAATGTGCAGATTCGACTCTGTTAGAATTTTATAATATGTATAAATTTTGTGCTAAAGCTCAAATCGGTATTATAACTGCCTATTCATCATTTCTATACCATAAGAATTAATGTATAAAAAATGTATATAAATAAAAAATTGTAGATATTTTTTGTATTAGAATCCAAAAAAAAAAATATATTGTACAGAAAATACATTGAAATTCGTAATTTTATGTATCTTTACGTAAGTTCATATGAATTAAATGAATATGATATACAAAAAACAGACTAATGCCTACACGGGCTAGTTAGCTGAAAAAACACGTCTATTGACGATAGCTATCGTGAGTCACCAAAAGTCATCGTATTCCGTGACACGTGCGTGTCAAATTGCATCTACCGTGGGAGACGAAATAAGCCTTTGAAGAAAGTTACACAAAATGTAAAGACAGTCTTGTAGTTTTTTATAAATCTAAGCTTGTATGAGTTATAATTTTACTTATGTACTTAGGAAGATATTTAATTAGGTATGTGATGAAGGTAACAAAGCAATAATGCACCTATAAAAGTTTATTCTTATAAATTTAAGCTCCGTGTTCGCGGCTCCAATCACGAGGTTAATCGATTGAATATGATAATCTATTCTAATATAATATTATAAAAAGGGAAAATTTGTTTTTTGTTTGTTTGTTTGTTTGTTTGTTTGTATTGTTTAGGCTCCGAATCTACTGAACCACTTGAGATGAAATTTGGTAAGAAAATAGTTGAGACCCTGGGAAGGACATAGGATAGTTTTATCCCGGAAATCATACTTTAAGGGGGTGAAAATGGGGGTGAAAGTTTGGATGAGGAAGCAACCTAGAGACGAACCAAAGCGAAGCGAGGTTGAGACGCTAGTAGTCTGTATAATTCAAGGACAATTACTTTTTAGGATTAAATATAACAATTTTTAGAATCGGCTCTGTATAATTGAATGTAATAAAACTCTCTTCAACATACTCTTAAGGTAACTACTTTTGTTAGTATAATCAACTATTTCAAAGTACAATCTTTACGACATAGTTAACAAAAAATCTAAGCAATGGTATGTGTTATAACAAATATAACAAACATTCATAGTTTTAGTTTCTCCATAAAAGGAAGAGCAAGGTCATATCGGAGAACAAACTATTTATATTCTAAGCGAGCATTGAGAGTCAACATCTCACGTGCCCGTGACGACCAATATTTACTTGCAATATACACAATATTACCACTTATCTCATAACAACTAGCTTCGAAAATGTCTCACAAAGATCTTCCCAAAGAAACGCCGTATAAAAATATTGACATTCCCTGATATCAGTTCTTGCTTAGATATTTCCTATTCGAATAACGTTTATTGCTCTCTTATCTTTGGTATATTATAATAACGATTATATAAAAGCAATTATTTATTGAAAGTAAAAATAAAATACACAGAGCTGCTAAATATTTTTATTTAATATCTATACAAGTGAAGTAACATTGACAACATAAAATATTGACTTTAAAGTCGTAGTTATAATTGTCTTAAACGAAATGCTACTCTTTTGTAGAATGAATTTGGCAATGTTTTATATACACTTGTGACTTCAGTTTCAAACTTCGTATTGACAAACTGGAACGAATCTGAGCTTCCGGAAGCTCAGTAATTGTTACAGTCCGACGTGAAGCTAAGAAACAAACAATAGAATACTAAACTAGTAGCCAAAATTGAAACCAAAAAATATTGAAACAACCAGAAGACTTTTTATGGCCCATTCAGAACTGTTTGGATTCTTTTATTAAAATAACAAAAGGAAACGAAAGGTTGCACGGATATTAAACTTAGGAGCTATGGTTCCGCACATCGATTTTCACAGCTATGATATAACATTTCTATTTTATATTTACACTAAAAAAACCTAGTAACATTCTAAATGTGTAACGTATTTACATAGTCACATGTAAACCATTGAGAAAATTTCTACGAAAATTAACATATAATAAGTAGACCATAATCTGAACATGCAATAAATATTCCATATTCCAGATCATGGTCTGTCGGTAGGTAGATATATCGAATGGTTTCCGTGGCAAATACGCTTTAAAAAGTAACTTATATATCCACATATTATAATTAAAATATTAATAAATTAAATAAATGATATTAAAAATAGATATTTATAACAATTTAGAAACTTAATATCAATCACCAGCAACAAAAATAATAAAACTTAAGTAAATACGTTACGGTGAAGAAGACTAATAAATAGCAAGGGATCTCGAAATTGTTAACGAAGAGTTGTACATTGCGTTGAATACAGCTTCGTTTGATGAGTAAGCAATAAATTCTTTAGAATTTCACCGAGAACAATGAAACGAGGTTCGTCTACTGTCGCCACTAAGACAAGATATTTTTACCGCAATTATGTTACGGTTGCCATAAATTGCCATAAATCCACAAAAACAACAAATTTTTACCAAATTTGTTTATGGCTGTCAACACCACAGCTATTAGTCCCTTCGTCGAAATATGTTTCATAATTAAGATGTTCTCATAAATTACTTTATTGCTTTACAGCAAGTTATAAAATAACCCACGATTTCAAAAGTCATTAGTCTTTACACGGTTAGGTGTTAAATCATATTTGCAAAGCAAGAATTCTAACAATAATATTTATATGATAAAATAAATAAACAAGAAGAATTTTTATACTTAATCATGAAGTATATTTTTACCGCATTTTATAGTATAGTAATATTACAGATAAGCATGCTAAATTGTTATTAATAATAGTAAAAACATAGTTACTTCTCTCATACTAATCAGTATGAGAGAACGTTGTCCACAAAATTGATAGATATCAAATTACTACACTATAACATTATTAGATTATGTTCAATAATTTACTTTACTAACCTTTCAATAAAACCATTTTCATTTACATTTGAAGCTTTAGTTTCCAATAAATCAATATCTACATAATATACACATATATAATAGATAATTGAATTAAACATTTATTTATCTTACCGATTGATAGTCCTACTTATTTAATATTATAAATGTGAAAGTTTGTGAGGATGGATGTTTGTTACTCTTTCACGCCAGAATGGCTGAACGAACGGTTCTGGATGAAATTTGGCACAGAGATATCGTCGGCCTAATTCGTTAACCTGCTAAGTGTAGTTTTGCAAAGTTTACAGGACGAAGAAAAAACTGAATTATATCATTTCATTTTTAGATATCAAAATTCTAAAAATACCGTTGGTTCCTATAACTTTCCTTGATATTTTGAAAGTGATAATAGTAGTATATCTTATGCACAGCTCAGTAAATTAAAGAAAACAATTTTTTAGCAGCTTTTCGTTGTGAAGATCCAATTTGGTTAAGGACATAACAGTTTTTAGACTTAAATGAGTAGGTATGGAATGTAAATTATTTAAGACGTTTTTAATCAGATCAATGCAATTAGAATATTAAATATTAGAAAATGACACATAAACAATATTCTAAATACTTTAAATTAACAACCCTCAAAAATTTGTCATTTAAGTTTGAAACTTTGGTAAAATATAAAATTGTTACTGTTAGCCTACATCATCCCGCAAAAATAGGCTAATTTAGATGGGATTTGTCCCATTCATCTCACCATCTAGTTCATGGTCTGCCGCAACATCGCCTTCCTGTCTCAGAGTTCCACTTTGTGGTCACTTTGGCCCACAGTTCTGCAGGCATATGGCAGACATGGCCAGCCCAGTCCTATTTAAGATTTTTGGCTTTTTAAGCCACGTCAGTGATATGTGTTTTGGAACATTTAGAACTTCAGTCAGAAAATCAGTTAATTTAACGCCTAAAATGCTACGCTCTATTGTACGTTGGTAAATTCTGAGTTTTAACATCTGAGTGTCTGTCAAAGACCAAGTCTGAGCTCTGTATGTCAGTATGGGAAGTATGCACTTATCCTTAAGTTGTTGCTTTAGTAGCAATGGAAGGTCACCCTTCATAAGATCTTTCATGGACGAGTAGCTCCTCCAGACATTTTCAATTCTTCTTGATAGGTCTTTGTCTTGTCTGGAATAAAAAGAAACTATCTGGCCCAAATAAATATACTCTTGAATATAGTGTACTTCCTCTCCGTTCACTTTTAGGCGGCTCTGGGTGCTATTAGACATCAGCTTGGTCTTCAATATATTCATTTTTAGTCCAATCTCAAAGCTTACATCACTAAGTTGTTGTAACATTAGCTCCAGTCTTTTCGCCGTTGAAGAAAACAAGACAATATCGTCAGCAAAGCAAAAGTTCGTTAACTGCGCTCCACCGACATCAATGCCTCCGAGTTCCCAGCTAGGTGCCAGTTTTTTGAAAACTTCATCTAATGCGCTCGTAAAAAGTTTAGGTGACTCCTTGCTTAACACCTTTTTGAATGTGTAAAGATGGACCGATTGTGTGTGTTTTGATGCTAGTTGTGCTATGGGCGTATATAATTTGGAGCAAATTTATGTAGGTAAATTCTATTTTTTGGCAATGAAAAACATTAAAAACAGCATTATGTGATATGCTATCAAACGCTTTTGAATAATCGACGAAGACGAGGTAGGCCTACAATGGTATATTGAATTCTTGATGTTTTTCTATGATTTCATTAATAGCACGATAAAGTTGTAATTTAATTTAATTTCTTCTCATTGTTACTACTCATGAGGTACATAAATTGTCATAATACGCATGATAGTTAGATGGAAGAGTCTTTTATACTTCCTGCAAGTCCTCAAACTTCCGTGCAGCAATTTTACATCGATTCTGGTGCAACTGCGTTCAGTCACTAATCTCAGAAGGATTACATTGTAATGACCTCCTCTGTGGTAAAGGTCACCATTCATCCTTATTCTGTTTTATAAAGAATTGATTTAAATAAAACAAAATATTTAACTATAAATCATGTTAAAACTTTGAACTATGCCACAGCGCACGTGAGTCAGTGAACATTTTCAGTCAAAAACTGAGGCCCCTATAGGATTTAGCAGTTTTTCTTTGTGTAAATATGCTACTTTAACGAAAGCAGGTTTTCGGGCGTGATATTTCTAACCTTTTTATATTGATATCGTTGCTATTCCTTTAATATAATGTAGGTAATCGTCTAAACTTTTTGACCGGCATAAAAAGTAAAATTGCTCAAAAATGGACTTAGCAGGTTAACGAATTAGGCCGACGATATATTATAGTCAATAATAGCGCACAAGCTTTTTATCCCGGAAAAATGTACGGGTCCAGTGGGATAGATTCGTTTTTGTCTAGAGATGAACCCGAAGCGAAGCAGGGGTGAGTCGCTAGTATTCCATAATAATCCATCATATAACACTACAATGAGTACCTATTGTTTAACAATTACAAACGTTTCACTCAACTAAATTAAATTGCTATCAGTAATTGTGTTATGGTCAATTAAAAAGTACAACCACAAAATTAAATTATGCGTTAATTATAATAGTTATTTATTTCTAGTATTTAGAAAATAAGTTTATACATAAATGAAATTTGAAATATACGAGTAAATATAATATTTGATCACTACTTGGCAAGAACCTCATCAGCATGAGAAAAACATTATTTTATAGAGGAATCTGATATTTGAAAACTTAATGTATAAATACTCTGATAGTTGATACTTTCGGTTAATAATATAATCATTAAACTTAATACGTGGAATAAAAACGTCAACAGATTAGTAAAATATGCACCCAACGAAGTTCGTTCTTATTATTATGCTAATAGTTAATGTTTCAAATATTATAACTAGTCTTATAATGGTACTTCATAAAAACTACATTCATAAATAAATGTTAGGGTATCGAAGTTATTATTTTAATTAGATCTTCTTGCGGCTCCGCTCGCGTTTTTAAACAATATGGAAGTGTTACATTGCAGATAATATTAACAGAAGGTACATGCAGACCAACACACTTTTAATGTTTATTTTTACTTTCGTACTTATGATACAAAGAGCTAGTCTAGAGCTCAATATAATGAGTACATAGTATTTTGAACTCACAAAGATATATTGACAATATCTTCATTAGTATAGTATAGAAAAGATATTTATGTAAATTTTACTTTTTTTTTCTGCGCAAATAGAATCTATCAGGTACAACCTATTACCATATTCGTGCCATGTCTCTCGGAGTCATGTCTATCGCTGCATCCAGCTTCTTGAGCCTTAGCACGAAGTCATCATTCATACGCCGAGATATCATCGTCGCTGGTCGAGTCCCTGCTTGTTAACAATAAAAAACGTTATCATTACCTTACACAAAATGTATCTTGGGGAAACGTCTCAAGTGTTTTACTTGTTTTACGATACAAATATTTGTACTAAAGTACTTGCTATTGTCCGCTTTGTAAATGTCACTACTGTGTAGTATGATTCATTGATATGAGTTGCATTTCTACATAATAGGCCTTTATTTTGTAGTCATGAGGACTACGCCTTATATGTTAAACGATATCAAGTTCTCTTTGTGTGGCCAGTTTAACTGTTCTAAAAATCTGCTAAATTGTATCCTGTATGGTGCATTGTGTTTTTGTCTCAATTCCAGCCTCCGCAGTGATCTCTATCAGACAATGGAGTGGCTATAGCAGTTGAGCTAGAGGACTAGCTTCACACAACAATACCCATTTTGGTTTAGTTGACCCCTTTTATCAGGATGTACGATGTATGTACAAAATACATTCTACGACACCAAGAAGCGTCTAGCTTGTTTCTCTATATTTGTATAGAGTTGATAAAATCGTTTTCTTGTATGTAGTAGTTTATACAATATTCAAGTAGAATTATGTGTTATTACTTCCTAATTAATATAATAAATGTTTTTGGACCGGATTAGTTTATAAACTTATCTATTTCCTTATTACCTGACACCTCCACACTTGTATACTATACAGATTAGACTGACAAGCGAGCTTTAGCTTTAGCTTAGATAACTTTTTGACTGATTTTTATCCTTCTATCCGTAACGACTAACGTAAAATAAATAATTATTTATATGTCAAAAAGGCACAGCCACGTAAAATCTAAATCTGAAAACTTATATAAGATCACACTTAGGTATACCTTTGTCTTTAAAAGTAGAATTCTTTACAATACTACTTTTTAAAAACCTATTATATTATAATACTATTGAAGTCCTTCAAAATTCAATATAAAAAATATTTTTTTGAAATATATATCTATTAAATTATTAAATGCATGTTAGTGTCAAATTAAAGAGCAAAGTAAGAGAAGTTCGCTAGTTTGAATAAAATATCACAGCAGCATCGATTAATTCGATATGACAAGCATATTACCAATCCAATTACCTTAAAATAGAGTATTAATAAAGTCAAAGTAATTAAATAGAAGCGAAATAGGGACGATTGGTAATCAATTGGCGCCGGAGGACGTAATTAACAAGTGCATTAGTGCTGCATTATGCATTACGTTGAATCTGTCCTCTGTTATCTGGACATCCAGTTTACATTTGCGTATATAATTAGGTATGCTCATTTTAATTCTATTCACCTTTATGTTATTGATTTTATCTAGGAATCCACTATGATTATTGTAAAGCTCATTCAATTTAGTATAAAATGCTTTATTTAAAACAACATCGCCCCAATGTATCTATCTCCGATGTACATCTAATATATAAAATCCTCGTGTCACGGTGTTTGTAACAAAACTCCTCCGAAATGGCTAGACCGATTCTTATGAAATTGTGTGTGTATATTCAGTAGGTCTGAGAATAGGACATAAACTATTTTTCATACCCTTAAGTAATAAGGGTGGTCCACCCTAGGGATGAACTCGAGCGGAGCGAGGGTGAGTCGCTAGTATACATATATATATGAGACTGACGGCTATGCTATTCCAGTACATAGCAACAAACAAACACACACATACACAAGTTTTCTTAATAATAATAGTTGTCGGAGTGATATTTCACTAATAATAATTAAACTTTTGATTTTTGGTTCCCGACATTTCGAATGATTTACAGCAATTATGGTCACGGAAGACATTAAGCCAAAAATCTAAGAAAATCCGCGAAAAAATCAGAAAAGATTAAACATTCGATATTAAAATGTTAAATATTCGCTTAAATCTAAGTATTATACACTTATTGTTTATCAAGAACTCTTCTAGCAGTTCGGAAATAAATGCCTCGGTCCTAAGAAGAACTGCCGAAACAAACTCAGAATTAAACACTATAAATATCATCCGATTTAATTATATTACTTTACTCTGTTAGCTTTATTTTTCATAATAATCTTTAAAATTATTGAATACGTATAAGCTGTTTATATTCACTCGTCCATGACTTGAGACATTTTCAATGTAAAGAGTGATTGACGTCTACATGCTCAAATTAATAATCCTTTACAAGTCCCATGATAATTTTTATTAAGTAACTACGAAGATGAATGAAAATTTACTTCTTTGTATGTGATTAACATGCATTTCGAATATTTAGAAGTAACTAGTAAGAATCAATTTTTCATACAATCAAATAAAAATAACTTTGCTGAATTTGCAAATATGCGAAATGAACAATATTATTATTTTATAAACCTTTAACAAAATATTTTAGATATTTTTCATTAGAAATAAAAGGAATAGCTGTAGCACCGGATCTGGATAACCGGATATTTGTCAAAATGTATATATATTTTATTTATAAAAATATCTTACAATAAATTTTTAACTAGCTAACTTTATTTTGATGAGTTCACCTCTAAAGGTACCTATAATACTAAACAACATGTGCCAAGTTGACGACAAGTTGCTTTTTTTTGACCTCCTCCCCCAACTCCTTTTGACTTCTTTAGGAGATGAATTTAAAAAAATCTTGTTTAAGCAGTTATGTACGTTAAAATTTTAGCCTGTTAGTTTCAACGTGTATACCATAATATAGTTATATTATATTTAATTATTTTATTATATTTGTTAAGCATTCAAAATGATGATATTTTTTTAACTTTCTTCACCAAGTAAGCGTACAAAAAAAAAATAGATAGCAGTCACATAGTTTTTGTTCCCGTCACCTGACCAGCCTCAGTCAATCCCCAGGACGAGTACAATTATTTTAATCTTATTAAAATCATGCTTCCATTGTTGATATCATATTATGGATGTTCAATTAAAATATAAAGTGTAAAAATAAAATTATTTTTCACAATTTAAATGGCAAATATTTTTATGATAATAAAATATTAAATCTATACTAATATTATAAAGCTGAAGAGTTTGTTTGATTGATTGATTGTTTGTTTGTTTGTTTGTTTGGTTGAACGCGCTAATCTCAGGAACTACTGGATGGAATTGAAAAATTCTTTTTGTGTTGGATAGTCCATTTATCGAGGAAGGCTTTAGGCTATATATCATCCCGAAAAAATGTACGGTTCCCGTGGGATAGAGTTATTTTTGTCTAGAGACGAACCCGAAGCGAAGCGAGGGTGAGTCTCTAGTGGTTCTATAAAGGAACTATACAGAACATTACATCGAAATAGGTTTTAGTTTATAATACAATCATATTCGAATGCATTTTATATAGCAAGATAAACTAATTACAATTATGTATTTGTTAATTATAATGTTACATTACTTAATGTGACCTAATAGACAATACTAATATGAATAATGAATACGTTAATGGGGAAATTAGACTGTTTTAATTCAATAATCACTGCCATTGCTTTTAATTATAGTTTAATGAATTGCTAATATCTATTATAATTATATCTATGATTTAGTAACGAATTCTAGAATAATAATAAATGGCTTTTTAGGTTTATTATGTACTAGCGACTCACCCTCGTTTCGCTTCGGGTTCGTCCCTAGACAAAAGAAATCTATCCCATGGGAATCGTACATTTTTCTGGGATTATATATAGCCTATAGCCTTCCTCAGTCAACGGGCTATCTAATGCAAAAATAATTTTTCAAATCGGATCAGTAGTTCCTGAGATTAGCGCGTTCAACCACACAAACAAACAAACAAACAAACAAACTTTTCAGCTTTATAATATTAAGTTTAGATTATATTTTTACCTAAAAGTTAAAAATACATTATGAAAATAGTCGTATCCATATTATTATAGCGTACGATATTTTCAAAAGATAAAACAGTACATAATATTCGGACACGTCGCTTGTTAGACAAACACGGAGAGATGAGTCGATATCTCGGAACCGTGGGTGCTTAAGCTATAAAATACCTAAGCTTAAAAGGATGTGACTAAAATGAAGAGCAAGACAAATTGGTAAGATCACTGATTTGTGAGGCTTGCGCTAACGAGGACATTGGAAACAAATAAGGGACTACATTTAACAAAAGTTGTTAAATTAAGAGACGTTATAATTTAATGGAGGTTGGGAAATCATTATTGAATTTCATGACTGTAAATGTGTTGGAAGTGGTCTTTGAGTAAAACTTATAATATATAAAGATCTATATAAAATTAGGTATCGATTTTTTTAAGTCTAGCGATTTTTTTATTTTCTGCTTAGTAGACACTTAATAAGGAGTTTTAGTTTTATAAAACTTTTTTTTGGAAACAGTTAGTTTTTTTTTATATATAAATAGGTAAATTCTATTCATATATGGATTCTTAAAATTTTCAATTACGACTTTGATCGACTTTCGCCCACTGGGCGAACTAGTCCGTTTAAAAAGTATATTTTTTGATGTACTTTATTGTCTATATCGTGTATTAACAGATAAACTGTACGAAAATAAACAAGAGTAGTAACAGATTGAATGGAAAAACAAATTAGGTTAAGAAAGTATCTTTTGGTTTGGATGAAGGTATAATTGTGTTAAAATTAAACCCTCCTAATGAAATAAGAAAAGTTAACTACCATTTACTTAATTTGTGATTGAATTTTATGTCATTTTATGTAAGTATACTTACACATTATTTTCTTTTGGGAAAAGTAAAAAGCCAGTTCTCTACTTTTCCCTATTAGATAATGAACACTAATGCCCTCTTTTGTTTTCACTAAATTGCAATAAAATAGACGTCGTAGAAAGATCAACTGTTCTTATACTATCTATACTAATATTATAAATGCGAAAGTAACTCTGTCTGTCTGTCTGTTACCTTTCCACGCTTAATCTGTTGAACCGATTTAGATGATATTTTGTATGGAGATAGTTTGAGGCCGTGGGAAGGACATAGGATAGTTTTTATCCTGGAAATCATCCCTTAAGGGGTTAAAAAGGGCGATGAAAGTTTATATGGGGAATCATTTCTCAAGTAAGGGATATATATACTTGTCTATACCTATGTATGTACATATATTATATATAGTTTATTCTATACTAAACGTGACAACGTCCCGCGGGACTTTTCATATCTTTTGGGTAATATTCACTTTAGATATCCAAGCTTTAACACTCGCAAAATGCCATGCACCTTTCATGTACCTTTGATTAGCACAAAATTCATAATTTATTATTATATAGGTTCTTTTTATATCATCGTGATTATAATACTCACCTTTACTATGTGGATTTATTTACCAGTTCCAATAACGTTAATTATATACAATAAATAGCAATTAAAAAAAATACGTAACGTTATCCCAAAAGTGTCATTAATTTTTAGTTTTATGAGGTTCTAAGCATAGATACTCACTATATCACACTGTTAATCTTAATAATCATCATTATCCTTTCTTTTATTGTTAGTTCATTCTACTACTTTTTTTACTAAATTTTGTTTTGTACTCTAATCGTGTATTAATTATTTGTGGAAACTTAATAAGAAAATGTATTTATTTTAATTGTAAATCTTATGTGTTGAAATACTTTTTCTTTCCATAAAAATAATTAAATATATCTATAGTACCTTAAATAAATTATGTTGAGACATTAACACACAACACTATCTAGTTCCACAGAAAGCTACGAGGCTTGTGTTATGGATACCAGATAGTTGATACACTACACATACACCTATAACTTTAAATACATACGTATTATAAATATAAACACCCATGACTGGAGTACAAACATTGGTGCTCATCACACAATTGAATGCCCCGAACGTTACTCGAGCCCGCGACCGTTGGCACTGCAAGTAGGGTCACTACAAACTGAACCAAACGTGTCATCGAACCTTAGGTATCATTGTGTTTGTAGGAGTATCGGTATGAGTTATAACCCTATAACTTAAAATCCAGATCGCCTGAGACACAAGTTAAATAAGAGTGCGAGTTTAAATAAATACATATTTTAAATTGTTAATATATTTTTTTACTTTATTCAAGATTGAAGGAAAATAATTAAGATTAACTAAATATAAACTGATAAAAACAAAACCTGAAAACCGATTTTATGGCATTAAGAAGTAAGAAATCAGAATTAAGGCATCCTTGTAAAAAGTGTAGAGGAATTTTTTAGATCTTACTTTAAAAATAATAGCTGTTTTAAAAGTTGAATATCTCTGTATCAATAAAAGCAATCAATAAATTCCAATCAAAAGTCAAAACTGGTTTACAAAGTATTATAAAGAGGCGTTACTAAAATTACATGATAACTGCATATGAAGAGTTGACATGGTAAAGATTTATCTAACAAATCGCTATTATACAGAAGTGAACGCAAGTTGTCAGTTCATGTCAGTTCCTTAATTATATAGACGTAAGAGTCAAAATTAAATGTTTCTAACTTTTGGGCCTGCTGTACACTTCTCTAGTAATAATTTCGATAGTTTTTATACGCCCATATTACCGTTTAGTCATCGTTGTTTAATATTCATCAAACCTTATAGATATATCATCTGTGATCAATCAAAATAGTTTTCAATACGTATTATATCAATTTGTGTGTACTATAACAGCTATATAATAGAGAACATATTTGATTGCAGGAATAAATTGAACAAATTAGTGTTAATTTACGTTTGGCATCCACATTTAGTAAAAGTTTCTACTAAACTAGGTACGATATATAATTAAATATTATCTAATAAATACATTTTTTTAAAACGTGTACTGTGTACTAATTGGTTTTAAAACTTTGACATTTTTGGAAAATATTTTCAATAATTACCTCCTATTCTAACAGTTTCTTTTATATATTGAAGTCGTAGTGTTTAACAATTATATAGCTCTAGCCATATACTCGACTCGACTACTCGGCCTATCAGTTGGTTGACCAGTCGGCCGATCAGTCGGCCGATCAGTCGATCGACCAGTCGGCCGATCAGTCGATCGACCAGTCGGCCGGTCAGTCGACCGACCAGTCGGTCGATCAGTCGGTCGACCAGTCGGCCGATCAGTCGGTCGACCAGTCGGTCGACCAGTCGGTCGACCGGTCTGTCAACCAGGCGGCCAATTAATGCAGATTTTTTAAAAAATACAAATAATTTGAAATTTGGATAGGCAGGCGATGTCCGTCGGGTAGAGACCCGAGTGAGTGTCTCAAATATAATACACAGTTTTCATGTTCTATACCTATATATCTTCTTCCATGTTCTTTCAGTTTCATGTTCTATTTGTCGAAATCGAATAAAATCATTATTAAAAGTTTGAGAAAAACATATAGGAATAAATTTTACCCATCTATATAAAAAAAAAACTAACTGTTTCCATTTTTTTTTTATTGGTAACACTAAAACTGGTCAGCATACTAGCAAGCTACTAAACATACTAAGCATATTATATGTATTTCTTTTTGTTAAAAAAATAACTTAACAAACAATAATATTTAATTATTTTAAATGTAATAGGTTATTAGACTACGTGGGCTCGTTTATCAGAATTAGTATTGATCGTGGTGAGTAACCACAATGAATTAATGGAGAAGTGAACAGATACATTATCTAGCTCTGACCTGCCTTCCCGACAGCCATTTGTCAGAAGTATACGTTTACGTTAGGGAAAACAATTAATTACCATCGAGACAATACGAAGAAAGTGATATAAGTTAGTAGTTAATAAATTGAATTTTAAACGAAAATCATAAAATTACAAATGTGAAAGTTTGTATGTGTATGTTTGTTACTCGATTACGCTGAGAAGGATTTGGATGAAAAGACAGATATTAGTTTACAAGTATATATATATATATATATATATATATATATATATATATATAGATAAGTATATATATATATATATATATATATATATATATATATATATATATACAGGGTGGAACAAATCGATGGGACATAGAAGAAAAGTACCTTAAATATTGAAGTTATCAAGATTTACTCAAAGGAAACATTTCTTTATTTTTAAAAATAATAATAACTGCATTTATTTTTTTTTTAAAAAGCTTACCTGAACAGGGAATCGAACATATTAAAAATGTAAAAAAGGACAGCGTCACTATTTTATCGAATTAATCGATAGGGTCTTTGGTAAGGATAAAATCTCTGAAACAAACATTGCGTCTTAGAATTAAAGAAAACGATGAAATCTTACAAATTATACATATCGACTCTAACATCGTGGAACAAAAGCATAGGACATGGAAGAAAAGTGTATTAAACATTGAAAATATCACGTTTCATTCCAAAGAAACATTACTTTATTTTTAAGAATAAGACTAACTGCATTTAAATTTTTATCAAAAGAGGTGACCTGAACCGGTAATCGAACCAACGGAAAATGCAAAAAGGTACACCGTCACTGTTTTATCGAATTAATAGATAGAGAAGATGAAATGTTTCGAACGAAAATTGTATGTTATAGTTAATGAAAACGATGAAATCTTACAATTTATACATACATACCGACTCTAATTAACATCGTGGAACAAACGCACAGAAAGTGGAAGACACTTATCTTCAATTTTCTACAATTATGTATTATAGAATAACATAATTTAAAAGGCACACCTAGGAACTCGCCTGAGCGAAGTAAGAATAAGTTGCTAGTATGAAACAAAAGTTTCTCTAACTATAATAATTTTAAAAATATGTAGTTATTAAAATTTGATTCGCCAGTACAAATTATTTAATTGCTTTATAGTCTATTAAAATAAGTACTCAGTGTCTCTCATGCATATTTGCTAAACGAAAGAAAGTTAACGATCGTACCTACTTCTAACATTTTTAAACTTTCTATGAAACCATGATAGTTATCAGACAATAAATAAATGGCTCGTTTAGGCAAAAGCAACCTTTCGTTTTGTAATAAATGAATGTGTTGTTAGTTTTACTTTCAAAGAGAAAATATTTTTATTGAGAAATAATTATTTCTTGTTACGAAACAAGAATATTTGAACTATTAGATTTACATATTTATAACAAAGATAATAGCTTGTTATGTGATATAAAAAGTTATAATATAGTAATTAATAATAGAAAGGATTTATTATTTAAATTAGCATTTATAATAACGAACAAACGCACACCGTAATTTTTATATATAGATATTATGTTAGATATTATAATACCTACTTTAAGACTAGTAGATACCTGACTGACCGAGCTTTATTTGGTGTTTTTCGGAAAAGATATGAAAATTGCGTTTTTTTTTTCGAAAATTGCGACAATACGCCTATATAGATAAAATTAAAGAGCAAACCCTCATCTAAATACAAAATTTGATCCAAATCGTTAAAGCCGATTGCGCGATACACGAAATAATATTATTTATTTATATATTATATTCAAGAGTTACTCATTTAATATTATAAAATACTAGTGACTCACTTTGCACTTGCGTTTTAACGGTTAGTATGGAATAGGTAAACTATATAACCTTATAGACTTCCTCAATAAACGGGCTATCTAATGCCAAAATAACTTTTCAAATCAAATTAGTAGTTCCTAAGATTAGCGCGTTCAAACAAACAAACTCTGCCTCTTTGTAATATTAGTATAGATGTTATGTGCTGCTTTATCGTTACTTTAAAAAAAAACTAATAATATAAAATTAATTGTATGATATATTATTAATATTAAAATAATACAACAATAATTTCATTTTTCTTAAACGTTTACTGATTATTCAAGGAATAAAAAAAATATTTCATACATTTTCGTTAACAGGTTAGTATATTCACATGTCCCTGTTAAAGCAGATACGAGTATTTACGATGGCCCGCCCGTTGCACATAGGCAGATGCCACACATGTTCTGCCTTAATTCGAATAGATGATGTATAGGGTTGACTCTATAGAATTTGTTTTATGTTCTAATCTTCTATCTCTATATAAATAAAAATGAATCTACGTGTGTTTGTCTTATATGTAATATTTCTAATTATTTAATTCTGATGGTCAAGGAACACCATTGATCCGATTGTGATGAAACTCGGAAGGGTTATTCTGTAAACGTCTGCGAAGGTTCAGGCTAAAAAAAAAGTTTTTTTCTTTGAACGTTTGTCTTTTATGGTTCTAAACCATTCAAGCTTAGGGATGCACCCGAGCGAAGCAAGGGTAAGTCACTAGTGTACTTATAAACATCAAACCGTGCAAGCAAAAAGGTTTTCAAATAAAATATCTTGGGAATTAAAACTTCTTAAACAGTTTTGGTTACTTTTTTGTTTTTTAAAATTTACATATAGCTCTATCAACAATAGTAGATCGGTATATTTAACTTGCTCTTAAAATATGTTATCACAACTATTTTGGATAAGACTTTTCCTAATAAATGAGTTAAGATGTTGATTATATTTGATAAAAAAACTAATGTAATTTAGCTAAAAAGTTGTATTTAATTTAATTATTTTAAAAATATATGACTTAAAAACGAATAAAGTAGCCATATAAATAATTATTTAATTAATATAGATTATTTTAAAATATTTCGAAGCAATTCATTGCGTAATGATAAAACAACTTTCATTAATTGCCTGATCTGCAATCTTATGTCTATAAAGTGAGTCATAGTTGATAAAATTGTCAAGGTGGAAATTTAATTGTTATCAGATCAATTGTAACAAAGAATTGCAGTGGCATTGACATAGAGTATATGAGATTTGAGATAAAATTGGTCAATCGATTTGGAAATACATAAAGTCAAGTTATATTTAGAATTTAATGTCGTTAAATTTTTTTCCTAAAAATAATGCATTGATTTAGCAAAATTAGAACTGAATTTTATACAAGAAGTTTAATACAGATCCAAATAATTTTTTGAAGAATTCACGAAACATTAATATCAGTAACCACGAAACCTATTTCATTATCTATCAGTATTATATAATACTCAACCAAACAGACAAATTAAAAGACAATGCAAATCCACTCCGGAAAAACGTACGCATTCGTGACATTACTTTTGCTTTCTCTACTTAACTGCTTTGGTTGTCTAGTGGCTAGCATGTTCGACCGTAGATACAGAGGACCTAGGTTCGAGGTCAGGCCAAGTTCAGTTATTGAGTAATTCTGTCAAGATGTTCTAAGTAAGAGCCTGGAGTGTGGAAGTTGGTGGTGTTTCACCAACGTGCCTCGGAGAGCATGTAAAGCCGCCAGTCCTTAACTCTCATTGGTTATGTCAAGTAATCGTACCATCGGAGTTTGAGAGTAACAGGAATAGAGAGTGTACTTGTGTTTGCTCGCATACTTGTATACTATAATATCTCCCGTGCAGATAACTAGTCTCAGTGAAGTATTAGCTGCCGTCGTAGAAATAGGTCGGGAGGTAATTATTATTATCATTTCGATACCTATATATTTTGCAATATTAAATTCTCGTACGATTAATTTTAGAAATTCAATAAAATTTTCTATTCCCTGCTGTCTTTATCTAATGAGTTAGTATTCAATCATATCTAAATAGGAACATCACTAATATTATATCTTTTACGAGACAAATTGTATGTGTTTTCGTCAGCCCTACCATTAAAATTCACATTAATGCTTGCTAACAAGTACAGAGCGCTCCATTGGCAATATTGATATAAATTGATTACGACTCGTCGCGACATATATTAATATGCTTGGACGCAAATACCTTATCTTCATTCATTACAAGTAATGATACAGACTTCGAACTTGTAATATCATTTGATCTTATGATTTATGGATTTTAACAGACTCCATATTAGCCGCGTATAGACAAGTACAATAGTTGACGATCTCACGATTTTACTTCAGATTATGTTTATTGGTGGCGAGCGGGAA
Organism: Fabriciana adippe; assembly: GCA_905404265.1. Taxonomy (NCBI): domain Eukaryota; kingdom Metazoa; phylum Arthropoda; class Insecta; order Lepidoptera; family Nymphalidae; genus Fabriciana; species Fabriciana adippe. The sequence goes on from FR989993.1 coordinate 6,206,265, forward strand.
TTTCGTATGTAAGCTGGTTTTGTAATAAGCTCTATTGCACATATTGTAAGTCTATTTGGTAAACTTTTCGTATTTTGATTTTTTTAAAGAATTATTCGATTTGTGCAGTAATTCATTGTACCTACTCTTATTTTAGATGAATTAGTATGACACGTTTGGCTTACTTTGTAGTGACCTTACTTGCTGAGCCAGCGGTCGCGGGTTCAAGTCCCGCTGGGTTATTCATTTGTGTGATGAGCACGGATGTTTTTACCCCAATCATGGGTGTTTATATTTATAATATGTATGTATTTAAAGTTATATATTTGTAGTGTATCAACTATCTGGTATCCGTAATACAACTGTCCAAACAACTGTCGCACATTAGTACATTTTTTTAAATTTATTAGGTACCTACTCCTTATCTCTATATCAAAACTAAGGAGGTCAATGTTAATGGATATTAGTTTTACGAGTGGTCTATAAAAATCTTTAAAATTAAGCAATTCTGAAAAGACTTAAAATAAATCATTGGTAATCTTATTTACGGTGACCTTTGAAATCCAGCAACATAATCCATTTACTGTCTTTCACGAATTTCCCTTGCGAAATCGCATGCCATAGAAAATTATCAAAGAGTCTCTTGGGGTCAGTTTTCAAAAATATTTTAGCATTAAAATATACTAGATGTAAAAATGTTTCACTTTATATCATTATATTGTGACTAGGGTTTCAAAAATTTACCATTTCCATAAAAACACTTATGTAAATGGGCTCAGTATAGGTACAATATACATTTATACAGTATATACTTTCCGACTTATGTGTGGAATAATGTTTTTATTTTTCAATTTCTAGCGAATCGAAATATAGAACAACTTACATTCTTATAATAGTTTCTTAAATATTTAATTTGTTTTGGCAAAGCCAGTATTTATGAGAGAAAAAATAAAGAGAAAGGAAGGAAAAAGAAAAAAAATTACAGATTTTAGATTTTTTGTCTTTCTTTTAAATCATCACAAGTGGGGGTTTAAACCTAAAAGTTAAGCTTTTTTCTAATTAATATCGACATAAACACCCACAAGGAACAACATTGTAATTTAATATGGTAACTATAATTTTAATTAATTATTATTTTATTTCATTTTTAAATTATTTCAATACTGAGTTACAATATTGTTCTTTTCTATGTTCACAAATATCATACACTACGATATATTGATTACAATACGGACAAGCAATTTTTCGCCTATTAGTCATATAAAGGTAGTTACTATTACTATCGAGTGCAAGGTCAAATGTTAGCCGCTGCTCATCAATTCTACGTAAATAATCTCTTGGTATTCGCGGTGCACAATAAAAGATGGCATTATGATTGATAGGTAGATTTTCTCTTATTCATTGAAGTAGGTAAGTAGTAAAAAATATGGATGTGATATCTTAAATATGTAGAGAAAAAACGGCTCTTTATATTATTAATTGATTATTTCTATACGATAATCATAGGCTTAATAACATTATATTCACTAAAGTAATTTTACAAAAAATTAAATGTTGCAAGTATAACAATATTTCTCATAACTTTTTTAATCAAACTACTTTACTTTTGTTAAAAAAATCTTATTTATTATCGGAGCTTACTTAAGACTCTTTCTATACTACTATATCTTTCAAACCATTGTACCTAAAAAAATTAAACATTCGTACAAAGATGACGACCATGGGTTATTTAGGTATTGCAAAGTAATGCCGGTACACAATAGAATACATTATTTATTACTGAAAGAACAATATTTCAATACAAAATTACAAGAAGTCAAAAACAATGAAAAACACTTTCTAAGAAGCAATATAAATATTAAACTAGAAATTCCCAGATATAAAAATAATTATGGAAAACGGGTACTGGAATATGTAATCTCTTCTTTAATCAATAACTTATCTAAAAGTTTAAAAGATAAAATTAACGAAAAAAATATTAAATATATATTAAAAAACTTTTATCTTGAGCAGCCTGTATAGACAGTTGTATTACAAACCGGTTATACGCTAGTGCAGTGACGAGCTGCTACCGTCTCGAAACAATTATAATAAACGCAAGTTGGTGATTTTCTTATCTGATTTAGTAGATGTATATGTATGCATAATTAACTATCGCGTATGAATCCACAGTGCACAGATAAATCATACATGGTTTTTGTTGCACTGTTTGTGTTTAGTGTCTTAAAAATGTAATAAAAGTTTAATTAAATAAATAAAAAAAAAAAAAAAAAAAAAATAAGAGTTAAAGCTAATAGAAAAATAAAAATGTTTAATAATAATTAATAAAATGTATTCAATTTTAGAACAAGAAATAATCAACTATATATTTTATTCTTTCTATTAGAAAGTCAACTAAGCTAGTCCTTTAGATCTCAATTTTGAATACATTTATTATTCAAAGGTACAAACCAAGTACTTAAGCTCTACATAGAGTACGCTTCCCATACATTAAGAGATTGGTTCCTTATTTCTAATCCATAATGATAGTTAAGGAGTAGAATGATAAATGATTCAATGACCTCGTTTCGTATCAATCAAATCGAATCGCTCAAACTCCAATTTGACTTGTGTCAAACAATGATTGGTTGCAACACTAGCAACGCCTAATTGGCTGAATGAATTTCGCTCGTGTTCATGTGGTTTACTCGAGCGAATTATTTTACAATGGATAAGGCCTTTCTTTGCTTGTACAATTTTTATTACTTATATACATATACATATGTCTGTAGATATTATTTGGTATGCTACAATAATTTTTATGTGACGTTTTACATAAAATATTTAAAGAACTTTAGGAATATAGAAAAAATATATTGTATTGAAACGTAATAAAAGTAATAAAAATATCGATATTAAATCAATTGTAATGTCAAATAATGGCAGTTATTACAATGTATTTGATTATTTGTATCTAAAAATTCATGATAATTACCACCTATAATACTTAAACTAATTAACCAACATACGACAAGCCATAATGTCAAAATTACAAAATGTTATGTCTCCAAATTTGTCCCATAAATTGCTCGCCACGTCCATACATCTTCGTTGCTCTGAGCGTAGTTGAATAGGCAGTGTGATTGCGACCAACACTTTGCCTTTTGTTTCGACTACGTCGCGCCGCTATCTATCACTGCTCAGCCCGCGAACCAATTTGTTAGTTTACAATTTATTCTTGTAGTTGGAATGCCGGCAAAAAGATTTTACAAACGTGAAACATGACTTCGATATTCCCAGTATGCAATAAATTTTAATAGACGCGGTATTGAGCTGCCTCATTATCTTTGTCTATTTTAAAAGTATTAGTCAATGTAAAATAATAACCCTCGTATGTTAACTTGGTATAAATTGTGAGGAGCGGACAAATTAGAATACAAGTCTTTCAAGATGTCATTGTTAAGCGATTACAGTATTTATTAAGTAAAAATAAAAAATATATAAGATCTGAAAAATTAATTCTCAAATGAAAAGGTACTCATTTGCAACCGCCTCTAAAATTACTTTAAATGTATTTATTTCAATCTTAAGGATAGAATTTCGAAATATATATGGAAAATTGTTGGTATATGTATATTATTAATCTATAATAATAATATAAAGAGGTAAAGTTTGTGAGCTTGTGACGTTGTAGGGGTAATCTCTGGATCTACTGAACCGATTTAGATGAAATTTGGTAAGAAGATAGTTTGAGACCCTGGGAAGGACATAGGTTACTTTTTATCCCAGAAATCATTCTTTAAGGGGGTGAAAATGGGGATGAAAGTTTGTATTGGGAAGCAAGCTAGGGACGAACTCGAGCGTAGCGAGGATGAGTCGCTAGTTAAAAATATAATCATACGAACAAGATATCGTGTAACATAAAAATTGAATACCTCCTTTTTTAATTCGGACAAACATTACTAACGATACGCGATACGTAAATAGCACAATACACGGGCAAGTACATGGACGTAATAACGACGTGAGCAAATTGATTTCTATTTTGGTTTCTTTAATAAAATATCCAATATTTACACCCACATCACTAACCACTAAACGAACTCAACGCATCCGATCGTAACTCTTCTATCCAATCACAGTGTTATTTCTGAAATAGACATAATAAATAATAAACTTTTTATTGCGTACGGCAAGTGTATGGGGAGAAAAAGTTCGTTACTCTAAACTCTAAAGGTTATGTAAGATCGACTTGTCAGTTTTGATAGTTGATATTTGATTTATTGGATGGAGAAATGAATTGTGAGGTCATGTTCAGCATCCGTCACGTGGACAGCCTATAAAACTTGCTTTAAATCATGCATTTGTTTTATGTTTCTGACTATTGACAGGCACAAATTTCGATGGTCAATGTTATTTGTTGCTTGAATAGGAACGGAAAGAGATTGAATGATGTTTGTTATGCTTATTGTGTGAATCGGTTCTGTCATTGTAATGTATGAGCAATTGATAAAGTTTTAGCTGTTGTAGAGTTGAAATATACGCTTTAATTATTTATTTTTAATAATCATAGTTGTTTAGTTTTAGGGGTATAACTAAGGTTAGTAACAGAATGAACAGTAAAATTTGATCTTAATATAGATATGAATGTTGATATACATATATGTATATTATTAATGTTGAATATATATAGGTATGTTTAAGATAAGCTTATGATTATTACACACTAGCGGCTCATCCTCGCTTCGCTCGGGTTCGCCTCTAGGAAAAAAATCAAACCTATCCCACGGGAACCGCACATTTTTCCGGGATAAAAAGTAGTATGTGTGTTATTCCAGACTATAATCTATCTCTGTACCAAATTCCATCCAGATCCGATAAGCCGTTCTGGCGTGAAACAATAACAAACATCCATACATACTCACAAACTTTCACATTTATGATATTAATACAGATTATTTACCACTAGTTTTCTTCCAATACCAGGATGCCATTTATGTCCTTGCTAAATTTTATCGAAATATGTTCTAGGGCTTAAGCTTGAAAAGGTAATAGATAGATTTACTTTCAAGTTTCACATAATATATGTATGTATAATATACGTATGAATAAAACAAAGTATTTTAAGAATACTTTTGAATTGTATTTCCTAAAATGTTTATATACAACTGAATTCGGTCATTAATTTTATCACAATAATTTCTTAATAATAAACAAAAAAAAAAGTAAAGGAAAACATACTAACAAAATACGCTTCCATTCATGATAAACTAAGGAAGTAAAAATGAGCAGTGAGATGCAGTATAAAATTTTGATGTCTATTTGTAGCGTTGATGCATATTTTACATTATATTTCATCTATTAGTATCTTATTTTGTTGTGTGGTAAAATAATGGTTCTTTTTAAAAATAATGATATGCATGTTGCGTGGTTCCATTTGTTATATGTCTAATAGGTTTAATATTTTGTTCTCATTACGTTGAAAGTATAAGATACCTATAGCTTTTTAGAAATTAATATTTAATGTATTTGTACGTTAAAGGACTCTATTTAAAATAACGTAATATAGTTTTTGACCGCGGCAACTCTCGCATGATGAGCTGGGTGGGGCTAAATTTAACCTATCCGTTCCCATTATGTAAGGTACGCCCTTGGCAAACATTGAAATCAGTTCAGTGGTTTATGGGTAAAAAAAAAACTAAAAAACAGAAAGACAAGCTACTTTAATTTATATAAAACTAGCGGTTCATCCTCACTTCGTTCGGGTTCGCCTCTAGAAAAACAAAACAAATCTATCCCACAGGAACCGCACATTTTCCCAGGATAAAGAGGATAAAGAGTAGCCAATGTATTATTCTGATGTATGAGCTATATTGTTGTAAAGTTTCACCAAAATCCATTCAGTAGTTTTTGCGTGAAAGAGTAACAAATATCCATACGTATATACATCACACAATCTTTCGCATTTATAATATTAGTTGGATTAATATAAGTTTGTTAGTTAGGTAATGTTTTAATGCTACTTCGGTAGCCGTTAAATAACAAAAACATAAGATAAACTAAGCATTTGTCAAATTAAACGTTTAATAATATTTGCCAACCCATTTCACTACGCTAACAGTTACCGGTTAAACTCTAACCGCTTATAACGAGAAAATATTCATTTTATTCATCTTTGTTGTTTTCATAGTAATCTCCAGATAATGCGATGCGACGCTAATGAGTAACATGTACAGAATAGAGCGGGCGTGTATTTCTCCGCATCTAATTTATTACCAACTTTGTCGCTACTAAATGATTAAATCGCAGCTTCCTTTCGTGGGCGATCTAATTACCGACAAACCGAGAACAATAATATGTAATCTGAATATTTATGAGCTCATGTTACAATGCATCCGAGAATTTGATATACTCGACTGTTTATCTTGGACGAAAATTGACTGTGTGCAATGAATAATTTATTGTGAGCAACCGGCACTGACGTTCGCCATATTTTAATATAAATCTATCTACTATATTGTATGCAAAATGCCATTGAATGTTCAAGGCGGGATCATTATTCCAATATGCGGTCGCGATATTCATCACGCAACTCTTGGTCGCGGAATTTTAAACAAATCATCTTTACATTGCCGTTGCTCTCAGAAGGATGTGAGCGCACTCGATTCCGGAATCGATTTTAATAATACCATCGACTTGTGCTAGTGTTTTTGTTTTTATAATCTTTTACATTCTTTTGTTCGATATACAGCATTTATTAGGCGACTTCAAAGGCATCTGCTTGCTGGGATCTGTATTTAAAATTATATCAGTGCTTAAATATTATAAAATCTTTTGTAAATTAAAAATCTATATATGTTTTTTTATGTACTAAGTATTTAGGTACATTAATTATAAGGATATGCTTCAATTAAATAATTGATTGTACCAATGATCAGACTGGGTCATACTCATCAAACACGGTTCAATAGACATTTAAAGGAAGATATGAAGAGTATTTCGTAATGTGATCTTCTCCTTATTTTCGTCTTCATAGTTTATTTAGAAAATATGTAAAAATTATAATAGCTTCAGTAGCTAGAAAATGTATAAGAGTTAGCCGCAATCGCTTACAGGTAGTGTTGAAGTATAGAAAATACTAATAGTAAATGTTAGGTTAGAAATTTAAAAATTAGACAGAATCACATATAAAATTATAATTAAATAACGATTTTTAGGATTAGATTTTGATCAGACCTAAGAAAGTACTATTAAATATTCCTAATCCATACTGATATTATCAATGTGAAAGAGTGTTTGTTTGTTTGCTTGTCACGTCGAAACAGAGTGACGGATTGGCGTGATTTTTTATGTGTAGTTATGTGGAGGGCTGGAGAGAAACATAGGGTACCTTTTACCGCGGGAGATTATCTTATTCCTATGGGAAGACACGTTGTAATACAACCTAAAAAATATTTTTGATTAGAATTACTTAAAACTTGGTATTAATGCTCTTCAATACATTTAAATGAATACGTGCTTAAGCATTTTACGAAAATTCTTCCCATAAGAGGGTAAAATAGATAATGAAAGTTTGCATAAGACCTTTTTAGTTTTTTTTGTCGTTTTAGCGGGAGCGAAGCCGCGGATTCTGCTAGTACATTATAAACTATAGTCTCATTCAATTTCGACAAAGTTTTATAAGATACACTGCGATAAATGCAAATAAGGTAGAAAGATATTACAGTATTGACAGTATTAGTATCTTTTTATTCGTTATATGGGTATTATAGTACCCAGTGCCCTACTTGCCTTAACCAATGTAAGGAAATATTGAATATATTAATTTAAAAGATGAAGATACCTTGTGAATTTTTCAAAATACATATCACAATAAACTATCTAATTAATTAAAAATAACTAACCCAACTTAACTTTTATTAACTTTTAGTTAAGTTATTAAAAAACAAACCTTTTACTATTTCTAAGGATAATTGTTTTCAAAACACCATCTACTTGTTGTTTTATTAAGAATCGTGATACCAAAATTAGCGATCATTAGTATAATGGGTGCATTAGAAAGAGCCATTTCAATAAATTTCTTAATTGGCCTGTCGTCGGATAGCTGAGATTCTTAGACGGTGATGTAAAAGTCATCTCGTTTGTGACAATTGTTTACATAATATCTTGAGAACAAGTAGTAATGGATTAGGTAATTTTTTGTACAATTCTGTGTGAATTTAATAAGCAAAATACATATTATCTACGTAACATTTCTTCATACTTATAATCATCTTTATGTACATAATGTATGAAATAATTTCATGTACACAAGAAAGCTTTTCATTTTATTAGCAATATATAGCCATATCTCGTAAACAACTCAATAGAAACACTTAATAGCCTTGGCAAAACAAACTGGGTATTTACGCGCTAGTAATATTGGTAAAGAAAACAGTATAAATTTTATAAGAAAGATGAGTTATTTAGCATCCTAGTCTGATCGTCATCCGCAGATTTCACCTACTGCTGGATAGGTCTTCTGATGTTAATGCCAACACTCACGGTCTAGCCCTAACTTCATCTAGGTCACCCGCTGCTCTTGCACGGGCTAACCTAACTTAATTAACGTGCTTGGCATAATGCTTGTAGACCATGTTCATAACTTCGAGTTTTGAAGCCGGAGAAAGTTAAAAGATGTAGAGAATTAAATAATCCTAGGCAACTTTTTCTAATTTTAAGCTATTTTTAAATCGAAACACGTGTAATTTCCTTCTTAATATTACTCTTCTTTATATTTTGCTTTGTATTTTTTACTTAAAATATTTACTTAAAAAATATAAATAATTAAAAAAAATAGTGCGTGTAAACTTTACGCGCGGTTGAAATAAAACTTCTTTGTCGCTGTGGCTGATACCGCAATTAAATTAAAACAAATCAAAATATAAATATAATAATTTTAATAAAATATTAATAAATTTGACTCTCACTTCGACACTCATTTTTCCAATGTATTGACTTACCGTTCAGTCACGCCTAAAGAATTTTAATTTAAAATCGTTAGTACCTCATCTCGTTTGCTATTATTACAAAAGTTACAATTTAGTATGGAAAGATTAGCGTTGCCATTTAGATTGATGAAGTGATGAACAGAATTTAGCAAAAACCCAGTCGCCAGTTTAGACATAAGCTGTCGTCGAGTTAGTGGAAAGTTTCAAAAGCAACAAAACGGAGATAACATTCCGATAGAGTAAAAAATCTGTGTTAGTATTGCAATCGATCAAACAAAGCTAGCAAGCGAGCTCACATTTTAGATCGGCTCTTTTATTTATTATTGATTTTCAACTATTTTTATTGGTTTTGTAGCGTTCAAATGTTTATAGAGATTTGTGACAGCTGTGAAAGTATGATTCTGTTAGATCGCATTTCATTATGATTTCATGAAGGATTTTAAATTTTTAGTATTCGTGTGATTATTTCATCACGTACGTTGTACAGTAGGATGCACCACGGGCAGGTAAGGTTGTCCAGGACCGTAAGATGATTGTTGTCCCATTAAATCTCCTATATAAGATCGGAATGGATGGCATTCTACGGGAAAGGCTTTCATCCTGCAGTGGACAGCGATAAGCTGAAAAAAAAAAACATAAATAACGTAGATACTATATATATACTCGTATTTTGACAGTACAGACAAAATATATGAAAAAAATAATATTTTTTCACGTTAAATTAAAAAAAATAGTCAGACAAAGTCTGCAAATGTGGCTAGTTAAATGCAAAGGCAATCAAAGTAGTCACTGGTTGATCAAACAACAAAAGCCCACTTAATCAAGAGGAAAGCGAGGTGTTACTATCAATCATGCTGAGACCTTGTTACTTGGACAGAAGCCAAAATAATAAACTACGCCTCGTAAAATTGTTGATGGAACCATTTCTATTAAGTTGTTCGCTCGTTATAAATTTATAATATTTTTATATTAGAAGTGAAAAATAGTTATGTCGTAATCACGACTTCTGTTTATGTTACACCTATTTTTCAAATAACTTCTGACATAATATGGAGATGATTTATGAAAAATTTTATGTTCTTTTTTATTTTTTATTAACATTTTAACATTTGCCTATAGAAATAAAAATATCATTTTTAAAATAATATTAAAATTTAACCCAATAGAGGGTAATTAATATAATATTGTTATATTTATAGTATATTTATTTATATTTATAGTATATTCAAAAATACTCTGCATAAGTATAAAGGTTACTTAAAATGTGAATATTTTAAGTTAAATACTTTTGTTTATTTATATTTAAGTGCTAAGATTTGCATAAATCAATAACATATGTATCTTTAAAAAAGTTTCTTCAAAACACTAAATGCGTAAATAGCGAACTATAAAGCTGGGAAAAAGTTGACGAAGGAACACAGTATTGTGCAGTTGGAGACTATTTTACGCGAAACAAGACTCGCAGTAAGTATTAGAACTTAGGATAGGACATAAGTTCGTACAGACATACATACATAGGTCTAATACAACCATCCTTTGGTCTTCGCACAGTCGGGTAAAAAATACAGATGGCTAGTTTGAGGCTAGATAATCAAATGTTTAATTGTGTGCAGAGAAACAGGTGTACGTACTCTATATTCCCTCACTTCATAATCGGATAAGACGATAAGCCGATACGATTGGAAATATCAGGTACAGGACTTAGACACGGGAATATAACAAAAATTTCCTAATTTATATATTCTACTAAGATTTATTTACTGGAAAATAAATTCACTATATATCATTTGAACAAACCCGGGGTTCTAACACTAGATGAAAAAATGTTACGAGATATATAAGTATGTTATGTGATAGTATAGAAATTGAGCTTGAGTCGAAATTTGACCAATTTAATGTATTTGTTTTCTTTCTTATGTACCGGGAAATCAGAAAGAGCCTTGTCACTTCTTTAATGTCTTATCAATACTGAGGTATACGCGACTTACCTTCTTAAACCGGGTACACCCAGGTCCTTATATGTACGAAATTTCATTGAATTCCGTCCTGCCATGTCAGCGTTAATAACAATAACACACAAGCATACACATAAAGTCTTATGCATTTATAATAGTAACTAGCGACTCACTCTCGCCTCGCTCAGGTTCTTCCCCGCTGCAAAACATCTCTATCGAGATGATCTTCCACTATAAAAAGTAACCTATCTCATTCTCCAACCCTCCAACTATCGTCACACAAAAAATTACGCCAAAAAGTCACTCTGTTTTGACATAAAAGAATGATAACCAAACAAACAAACAACCAAACACACTTTCACATTTATAATATTAGTGTGGATATAATGGATGATAGCAGTAGGTAGTATGATATAACTATATTTATATAAATCATAAAAAAAAAGAAACAAAAATTATAGAACAAACTGCGCTACACCCTTAAAGGGAGTCGGAAAAATCCTCCCAATGTTTAATCTGATGTCATCTCGGACGCTGCAATGCCGGTATTGTTTAGACAACGCTCAGTTGATACCGTGCGGGTTTTATTCACTGGACCATAAATGACAGAACTGTTTTCTATGTTTTTATAAAAACCAAAAGAGTATTTGTTTTAGTGAAAATTTGTAATTACTTATATTTTGCAAGTGGAATTTTATTACTTATTTTATAATGAAAAGGGAAATATGTAGGAAAATCGTTTTATAGTTTGTATTAAGGTTAAAAAAAACTATTTTCTTAATATCAATACTGTATTATAGGATTTTATATAGGCACATAATTCGTGAATGTGCTCAAAATTGACGAATTTTTTTTTCGTTCTCAAATGTTACATTAGAATTTTATTAGATAAGTTTTAATGTTTAGTATACATTTTCAGAGATGAGATATTTTTTCGCAGTAAAAAAATTCGTATAAGTTGACCCGGATAACCAGCAATCGTCATACCAAATTTTATCAAAATTTGTCCAGTGGTTTTCTCGTGATGCGTTCCCAGATAGACAGACAGACAAAAATTCTAAAAACAATAGATTCGTCTTCTGTATCGATAATAATGACTTTTTCAATAAGATTCTCCAAAAAATATTTAATGTAAAGATTCGACTTGGTTGGAATTTTATTATCTGTATAGATTTAATCCTATTAATTAGGAATTATTATATTTATTATTTAATGTCACAATTTATTAGTTATTATAGTTTTTATTAGTTTAAATTGTTAACTCTAAAATTATATATTGAAAACTTATACAATACTACGTCGTTGGAAATGTCGGTCCATGTAAACATTTACCGTGAACAAGATCTCTTAAAAATATCGATTTGTATCAATTAAGTCACTTAAAGCTAAATTAAAAGCCAATTAACCTGTTTTTCTTTGTAGCACTTTACTTAAGTTTTTATAAGATGAATTTAATTATACCTACAACATTAAATGAAGGCAATTAATTATAAAAAGTAATTGCGCTGTGATTAACTGTAGTTCAGATAATTTAAATGACAGTTTTAAAAATTTCATAATAGATACTATTGTTCCATTCTAAATTTGCTAAGGGGCATTATCATTAAATCCCACGTATAGTATGACAATCATATTTTTTATGTCTTAATACTTTATACAGAACAAAAAAATGTTATGAAATTAAATCTTTACTTAAATCTATACTATAATATTATAAAGAGGTAAACTTTGTGAGTGTGTGAGTTTATGGGTTTGTGAGTTTGTGACGTCGTAGGGGGTAATCTCTAGATCTACTAAACCGATTTAGATGAAATTTGGTAAAAAGATAGTTTGAGACCCTGGGAAGGACATAGAATACTTTTTATCCCGGAAATCACCCTTTAAGGGGGTGAAAATGGGGAAGAATGTTTGTATGGGGAATCAAAGCAAGTGCAGTGAGTTAAACATTTTTTGCAACGTAACAATTAATAGTCCAGCGTGATGGACTATATCCTAGTCCCAAGAGGCCAGTGCTCAGCAATAAACCGTCAAATCCAGAGACTAAGTTAAAAAAAAAACTGCTAGCTTTTTTCTTTATCAGAGAAAAAGACTATTTATACAACCAACTTTTATAATTTACTAGCGACTCACTCTCGCTCCGCTCAGATTCGTCCCTAGGTACGTTTTAACGGTTAGTGTAAATTTCTCAGAGATAAGATATTTTCTCGCAGTAAAAAGTATCCTATATGGTGATCTCTATAATCAGCTATCATCATACCAAACTTCATCAAAATCTGTCCAGTGGGTTTCTGCATTCAATGCCACCCGACAGCATACCTCGACTATCTTATTTAGGGGTCCTTCAAGTACAATTACAAAATTTTCTGTAGTGCCTCAAGAACCTACCCTAAAATGTTCATCAGCTCTCGGACTAAAATACTGCTTTCAAATATTTGTTACAAGAATGCAATAGCATCTATATTAAAGATCCAAGATCTAAAAAGACATAAAAAATAGCGAGTGAAGTAGAAATTTAGTTCATTTAGGTCTTCCTTTCTTTTCTTCACTGTCTGGGCTAATATTTACCCTCGCGCATTATTACTATACCAGCACAATGTAATGAAAATTACGCGTTTTACAACTCTAGATTGCACCTTATTTAGTTTCGAAACTCGAAACTCGTGATGAGATTTCATATTACTATAGAATACACGTATAATGATAATGCGCTTGAGCAAAGCAAAGAGATTATGAAATACAAATCTTCTTATACCGATATAAAAATCAGTTCCTTAGTCTCGCTAATATATAAAAACAGCTGGACCGATTTTAATAATACTTTTTTGTTTTTTTTAAGGGGTGTGTCCGGAGTGGTCTAAGTATTAAAAAAATAGGAGCAAACCCAAAAAAAAAAAAAACAGTTAAAAATCGAAAAGTTCGGAACTGTTTATTTTGTAACTATGTATATATAAGATGATAGTCTATTTATTCCATATTAACTATTAAAACGTACCTAGGGATGAACCCGAACGAAGCGAGGGTGAGTCGCTAGTATGAAATAAAAAAACAGTTAAAGTATCACAATAACACAATTAAAAGGCAATATTAAAAAAAACGTTTGTGTGTACTTATGTACGAACGTAAGAAGTTATACTTCTTTGACGTAACAGAACAAAAATACCTGAAGATTTCATTCCGTATGTCACAACTCTCTGTTTGTAAAAAGAATACAGGCTAACTTCATCGTGTCAATTTCAGCTAACTTCATCATGTCACTTTTTGGCTGTCGGTGTGCGCGTGCATCGTAAAAATTTTACTCTCATGATTTTTTTTAAAGGTACCAAAAGAAGTATAACTTCAAAAATAAGTTTTTATAAAGAATACATGAAAATTAAAATTAAAAGATTTATACACGTATAGATAAAAGAAATAAAAAAATAAGTCTCATCATTATAAACATGTTAAGATGCTCGTTTTATTTCATAACTTTAGTCACTGCTTCTTTGCAACGACAGGAATCATAAAATTTCTCATGTTTTTCTTAAATCAGAAATGCATTACATTTATAGTTTTAGGGCTAGCAGATACTTACGCTACACTTTTATAAATATCACAAGCATGTGAATTCGAAATACAAATATTTGCCTCGTGCTGAAAAATTAGTTGGCTTTATAGGTCATCTCTGTTCTCGTATTTCTTGAAAGCACTTCAGTTTAATTCAATTAACTTAAGAAACCATTTATCTTCACGATACTTTCATGGAGAGGCAAAGGCTATTTTAAATTCGAAGTTTTTATACATCAAATAAATATGCAATAGCAAATAATATGAACTTGTGGTTCAAAAACACACGTTCAATGAAATAGAAAATGCTGAAAATTTTTCCATTTCATAATCCACTGCTTTTTAATCTAAATAATGCTCTAATTTTACCTATTCTTTTCATAAGCTTTGTTTAAAAATATAAATTTATTTTCATTTTTGTTTAAACTCTTGTTAAGTGAGATGAAAAATGTTTGAGGATAAAATTAATATTTCATGCCTTGGAAATACAATAAATTTTACTTTAAGAAAACAAATAGCACATGTATACTTAGGTATACATAAATTATTACATAAACAAGTTCTCCTAACAAAATTGTGAATAACTGAGAAATAACATATTTCTATATTATGCAGCTTTAAACAATAAGTATGTTACATTTAATTCAATAGTTTTTCTTATCATTTCATATTATTACTATGGAAATTATTTTAAGCATATTCTACAAAGATAACTAGAGAGCTCGTATTTACTAAGCGTAGTAACAAAAACTTTGAATGGTGCGTTTACGTACGGGTTTACGGGCTATGAGTAAAGTCAAGTAAGTAAGTCAACAGTCATCTCATAACTCGATGCAGAGTTGCATGCATTCTTGATAAGGCATTTTCTTTGCCTATTCCCACGACGATACAGGTGCTTTGCATTTTGTCAAGTCTCCTGGTTAGGCGGTTCGTAATTTATGAAAGCAATATGGACGAGTAAGGCGGAATCCAACATTCCGCCTTAGCATGCAACGTCTATAAGGAAACATTTATTTCTCAAACACGAATTTATATAAGAGTAATCTTAATAAATACATTAAAGAATTGGTTGCAATTTGCAAATATTTGCCTTGTTCGAAAATTAATATTGGTTGCAGAAATTAAATAATACTCATATTTGTACATATTCATCGGGAATTTTTGTATGAAACACAGTTCAACACTATAGCAAGTTAAATTTAACTTGCAACCGATGTATATGCAAATTCATATGAATGATTCATATTATTAATGTACATATATGAAATACATCAATACTAATGTATTTCATAATAGAAGAAAATATATGAAATATCCTACTAGCGACTCACTCTCGCTTCGCTCGGGTTCGTCCCTAGGTTGATTCCCCATACAAACTTTCATCTCCATTTTCACCCCCTTAAGGGATGATTTCCGGCATAAGAAGTATCTTATGTCCTGCCTAGGGTCTCAAACTATTTTTTTTACCAAATTTCATCTAAATCGGTTCAGATCCAGAGATAACCCCCTACAACCTCACAAATTTTTCCTCTTTATAATATTACTATAGATTAATTATAATCAATATAACATGACCTTTATCTTAACAAACTTTCATCCCCTTAAGGGATGATTTACGGGATAAAAACTATCCTATATCCTTCCCAGGGTCTCAAACTATCTTCTTACCAAATTTCATCTTAATCGGTTCTGTAGTTTCGGAGCCTATTCGGTGCAAACAAATAAACAAACAAAGAATCAAATCCTTCGTCTTTATAATATTAGTATACATTAAATATACAGCGATCCATTCTCGTTCCGCTTGGCTTCGTCCCTAGTTACGTTTTAACGTTTAGCTCACAGATGTGATATTTTCCCGCAGTAAAAACTATCCTATATGTTAACCCGGATAACCAGCTATCATCATATCGAATTTCATTAAAATCTATTCAGTAGTTTTCCCGTGATGCAGTAACAGACAGATAGACAGACAGACAAAAAATCTAAAAACTATAGATTCGGCCCCTGTGTCGATAATAAAATCTATTTGAATAAAATTTTCCAAAAAATATTCTATGTACAGATTCCACTCAGATAGAATTTTATTATATGTATAGATTAAGTGTACCTAAACAAAATGGATTGGCATTTGGCAATATTCTTTAATAAATAACGAGTAGAGTTAAAATATTTGCTAACGCACAATAATTAACATGCTCAATTATAACATCTTGGCAAGGCGAAGTTTCCTAGGCAAGTCACTTGCGCGAGTTCACACGGCAAACTCCGGCCTCGTTCTTGCATTATTTGTTATATAATTAACTGGAGCATGTTGAAACAACTCGCCTTATTAGGGTATTGGTAATGACGTCGTTATTTCTATTTGAATACTTAGCGCTATATGGTTTTTTTGCTTTAATTAGGTGTATTGAGAACCGCCAGTCCTATTACCATGTATGTTTTATAATGTTCATTCTAAACTTTTTTGTTATGAAACAGTTTTGATTTAAGTTTTTATTAGTATAAAACAAATAAACGACGCGACGGTAGTGCGACTTGTAATTAAGTCTATTCTAACTTTAAGAGGTTCGATTCCTGCTTGGGGCGAATTTATATCGTCTATATGTTTATACTAGCAGAACCCGCGGCTTCGCCCGCGATCAAACGACGAAAAAAATAAACTTTTTCGCAATACATACTTTATTACTTGCAAAAATAAGTTTGTGTAAGTTTTATTATTTGTTAAAGTATATATGAAAACAATTTAGCGATTGTACCTCAAAATATCCAGTATCTTAAAAGATGTTAAGCGTATATTTTTTAATTAATTTTACACTTTAGGTATTTAGCAAGCTGCACTATCTGTATTTTTTGTACATTTTTCTACTCCATCTTTCCAAAGTTAGAGGAAGAGAGTACAATGATACAATCGCATACAATGTTTACGTCTTTAGAATCATGTAACATGGCTAATATGGGTTTTTAACTAACATACTAACAGGCTAATATTTACGTTATTTTTAAAGACCCAATGCTATGTACACTGAAGCTTACAGTCTCCCCCTTCTCCTTTTTTTTTAAGTTACATTTATAAAGTGCCATTCTTATTTTGTTGTAGCTTTTTGCCCGCGGCTACGCTCGCGTGGACTGAAAAATTTGCTCAGTTTTAATTTCCATTGAATTTATGTGTTGTCATATCGAATTTTTAATATTATGTCTAAGAGTAAAACTCTAGATTCACTTAAGTTAGTCTACACTAAAAAAACCAACCACAAATATAGGTAAGGCTCTCTCCCTCGCACTCTAGGTCTGTTATAGTAGTCGCTACTGTGGCCAGCCGAAAAGTTATACATAATTTTCCTTTGGATTCGGAATAATTTCCGTTCTCTGCTTTATATCTCACACAGACAGTGTGCACTTACAGAGAACTTGAGCCATGTTACTCTATTTAAATATATTTAACAACTCAAACTTCACCGGCCAGTTTTACCCACTTAGGGGCTGAATTAAAAAAAATCTACAATACATGTTTATTTAATTGTATTGAAGAGCATTAATACCAAGTTTCACGTAATTCTGATCATAAAGATTTTTTTCCTTATATAAACAGCACAACCCCCTTTTACCCTTTTAAGGGATAAGTTTCGAAAAAAAATGATATCTGTATTGTTTTAGTTTTCATTTTAAAGGTAAATACCATTTTCCGTGCATCAATTACAGAGTTTCATACAAACTTTCATCCCCTATTTGACAGCCTTATAGGATGAATTTCAAAAAATGTTAAAATACATATTTATTTAATTGTATTGAAGAGCATTAATACCAAGTTTCAAGTAATTCTGATCATAAATAATTGTTTGCCCATATAAACTTTATCACCCCCTTTTACCCTTTTAAGGGATGAATTTCGAAAAAAATGTAATACATACATTTCTTATTTTTCATCTTAAAGCTGAATACCACTTACCGCGTATTTCGCGTTAAGAATAACAGAGTTTCATACAATCTTTTATCCCCTATTTTACCCCCTTAGGGCATGAATTTAGAAAAATCCTTTCTTAGCGGATGCCTACATTGTATAAGGAATATGTCCTCTAAATTTCACGTTTCTACGACCAGCGGTTTAGGCTGTGCGTTGATCGATCAGTCAGTCAGGACAAAGCATTTTATGTATATATAGATTATATATCTGGTTAGAAACATATTTCATTAGGGATGTCAGCAGGTAAATTTTACTTCTATTTGGGCAAAAAACAAATCCATACTAATTTTATAAATGTGAAAGTTTGTGAGGTTGGATGGATGGATGTTTGTTACTCAATCACGCCAGAATGGCTAAATGGCTCTGAATAAAATTTAGCATAAAGATAGATTATAGTGTGGTATAGTATATAGATTACTTTTTATCCCGGATAAATGTATCATTCCCGTGGGATAGATTTGGTTTTGTCTAAGGACGAACTCAAAGCGAAGCAAGGGTGAGTCGCTAGTAATAAAATATTGGGAAGTTTTACCATTCCTGTTTTCGCAAGAGAAATAACAAACCATAGTTTTACATTGCATTATGTTATAAAGATTTTATATTTGTTTATATAATAATGGATATTCCCTTGGAGAATTAAACCGATATTAAAAATTCTCTGACTTGTAGATGCTACACTATTAAGCTGTTAATAAAAAATATAATATATCAAGCTTGCGCAACGTTTCTATTTATCGAAACCTTTTATGGTGGCTTGGACAATTTACTTCACATTTAAAAGCGTGTGTTGGACAATTATCTTAATTTAATAGTCCATATATACTAGAAATTCTATCTTATTCGTATAATAATGTAATAATATTTTGAAATGATATCAATAATGGAAATTTAATGAAAGTATTAAATAAATGGTAGTTGGCGCCGGTTACTTGGTAATAAAATACGGAAATTAACACCCACAGGAATGTTCACATGCATAATAATATGGTATGGAATGTAGGTCGGATGCTGATTGCACAGACACTCACTTCATATTGAATTCTCTTTTTTCCACCAAACGATCTCGCTGGAGCAAAAAATTTCATATCGCCACGCGCGTTTTGCAAGTAAAATCAGATAACTTTTGACACTTCAATTACGTAGTGATGGCCGCCTTTAATTTTTTCTACGCGAAAATGCGCGAAACATGTCGTGTCATGAGCATACAAGAAACCGAAGTTTTGAGAACAAAATAAAACTTTCCACAAGTTGGGCGCGGCTGAAAGCAATAAAAGAAAAATTGAAAAGTTTCTCAACTTTTTTTAGCTACGACAGATAGTAGACAAGATCCATGATCTCAAGCGATAAATTATTAATATTATCTTCTACTATATAAAGCATAAATAAATTTAGGATTTCTGCCAGTGAGTTAATTTTTCATTTAACCTTGTAAGTAACATAACACAAAAATCATACCACTATTACCAGTAAATGGGAATGTTTGTATGTGTGAAAAGGCTGGATAAATTTTGATGAAATTTAGTACACAGATAGTCTTATAATAACATAGGGTTCCGTTAGAAATTAATTGTCCCAAAAGATGATGCTGCTTATGATATAGCGAGTAACCCTCGTTCCGCTTGGATTCACCCCGGGTATATATATTTCTTAGAGATGAGATATTTCCCCGTAGTAAAAACTATTCTAAATGTTGACCCGCATAACCAGCTATCATCATCATACCAACTTTCATCAAAATCTATCCAGTGGTTTTCTCGTGATGCATTCCCAGAAAAACAGACAGACAGACATAAATGCTAAAAAGTAAAAACTATAGATGCGGCCTCTGTATTGATGATAATGACTATTTTAATAAGATTTTCCAAAAAATATTTAATGTACAGATTCGACACAGATTTTTATTATTTGTATAAATAATATATAATATTATAAATCCTATGAATGCACCCGAGCGATGTGCGGGTAAGTCGCTAGTATTCACTATCTATTTCAATTTCAAGTAGGTACTTACTGAATGAAATCATAACATTATTTTTATGTAAGAGAAAACGAATCTGCTTAGCCTACTCGCAAAGGTTTAATTAACCTTAATTTATAAAATTTAGTACGTGTTGATTCTAGTCTTTAAATCAAGCAGTTTAAGGGATACGATTATAGTGTGAAAATTAACTAATTTGTCACGTTTACGGGAGTTTCGTTTGAATAAAAAGACATGCGAGGAATTTTTGGTGGTTCACTGTTTTGGTATATATAATCCTCTTGCCTATAATTAATTCGGACTTTAACTACACTGTCACTAAAGTATTTCACATTTTGGTATCTTTTACGGCTTTCCCTATTTATGGTGTCACTTGAGGGAAATTTAAAGCTTTATCAACCAAAGTTCCATTTCATGAAATTTTACATTTGGACAGAATCGTAAAGTTTTGTTTTTATTTCCTTTTATTTATAATCCTAAACATTCTATTGTGTAAATGTCTATGTGTACACATATGTTCAATCGAAAAGTAGCTCTATAGTATGTATATTATGAAGAATAAATTCATCCATACTGTTTTCTAGTAGCGACGAGTCAAAACGATTAGAGTTCCATGTTACAAAGATAGCAAAACTTTGGCTTTTCTATAAATAATAAATAAATATGTTGGGACATTAACACACAGCACCATCTAGTTCCATGGTAATTTACGAGGCCTGTGTTATGGATATCAGATAGTTGATATACACATAATATATAATTTTAAATACATGCATATTATAAATATAAACACCGATGACTGGAGTACAAACATTTTTGCTCATCACACAAATGAATCCAGAGGTACTCGAACCCGCTACCGCTGGCACAGCAAGTAGGGTCAGTACAAACTGAGCCAAACGTGTCGTTAAAACTCTATGAACTCACAAAGTGTTTTAGAGTTGCAAAACAAGTAACAAAATATCATTCAAATAAAGTCTAAGTTAAATAATGACGTTAGTACTTGAATATAATATTTACTCGGCAAACTCCTTACTTTATTATTTAATATTTAAATTAATTTGAGAATTATAACGTAATTATTGACCTTTAAATATATTGAGAGAAAACAATAGTTTTAGGTTAAACTATACCTACGTATATATATATATATATATATATATATATATATATATATATATACGTATATACTGGGATACATAGCGTCCACGCAATTATTTTCAAGTAAAGAGCACACAAACGGAGTAACAGTTAAAGTTTATTTTATTATTTAGTATATTATTACATAATATATAGATAGAAATAATCTGCGTATTTGATAAAATGAACCATAAATGTTACGAAATTTCCTGTAAACAAATGTGATAATTTGGCGACTTTACAAAATACTGTCAAGCGCTGAGCTTTAGAAATGATAAAGGGTAAGTTTGAAAAGAAAAAGAAAAATAATCTGAATTTTTACAAAAATAATAAATAGTTAAGCTCAAATAAATATCTTTTTACAAGCTTTTATTTAATTTGCAATATTTCTTAGGTGGTATGTTTGTATGGGTCAAATCTTGCAAGCTGAATTATAACCGCTTCCTCTTACTCTTCAGAGTTGAAATTTTACATATTGGTTCAGTTCCGATGACAATGAATTTTGCTACCTATATTTATTACATAATATTATAAATACAAAAGGCATATTAGTAAAGGAAGGCCTATGGAAAAAGTTCCACAACTAGCGAAAATATCATATAATATCTTACCCGAAAATAATATTAAGTATATCGGCATCATATTATTCTAGAATCTAGATTAATACATGGGAGCCAACACTGCGTTTTTTCAATTTTTCTTTAGGTTCGTACAAGTTCGCTATTTGGCCAGACACAGTTGTAATATTCATCATTTTTCTGGCTTCAGTGACTTGAAATGCTACGTACAAGCGGTTTATTTTTATTTATTCTTGCCTCGATTGTTGCCAGAGCAAAGTACTCATAAAACTATAGAGAGCTCCTTGTTTTACACACTCTTTTATATTCCAACGCCCATTTCAACTGAAAAAGAAAATGACTCGTGTCCTGTCTTCCGTAGCTTAGATGGTGCTAGAAAATTTTAAATTACTGTTATGAAATAAAATTGTGGTGCGTTTTATGTGAAAATAAGCTTTAGGTTTTCGTATTGTTTTTTAGTGCTTTAAATGTTTTTTTTTTGTTAATTTTAGATAGCACTGTGGTTTTGTACAATATTTATCTACCTTAGTGGCGATTTTTTCGGATTTCAGGTAGTTTATACATTGAAAAAAATATTTTGGCTACTTTTTATCACGTACCTACTACTAAAAATAAAATTTTAACTGTACACATCCGCTAAATGAACTTCAAAAATAAATAACATAAGTGCTACGTACAGAGAGACGATCATAAAATGAAAACATAAAATAAACGTAGTATATGGTGAAATATTACCTGAATGTGGAAACAAATAAATATTTAAACGCACGTTTTGAAAACAATTTGAATAACGCATCTATACATCTACAGTAATCGTTGTTTAAAATATTAGATTCATTTATTTATATTTGTGTTTGAAGTTTTTGAATGAAAATGGTTTTTCAATATTATTAAATTAAAAGCTTTAGTTTTTATGTGACTTTATCACGAGAGATCTGAGTGCTAATATTTTTATTAATATTATTTATAAATAAAATGATATTTTAACTCATTTTTCTCTTATTATTTTTAATATATTTTCTATTGACAAGACAATTGTTGAATATTTAAAGCTGCGAACAAATTAGACGTATAGATATTAAAAAGTTTTTATAATGATCTTTAATACATATACTAAATTACAAAATTCTAGATATTAGGCAGGCAACGTCAGTTATACCATACTACGTTGTGTAATTTTTTACAACGTTCTAAATAACACAAGCAAATACGCCTTTTTTAATTTTATTTTACGATATCCATGTAAATTACATGGCATGTTTAACGTTATACATACCATTTAAAAGCGTCACAACTCTTCGGTACAACTTCCTGTCGGTCCACATGGACTATTTATGTAGAGGCTCTATATTAATTTTCCCACAACGTTCATAGTTGCAATTTGCTATCGTACCCACAGGAGTGCTATAATAAACATATCGCTCAGAGGGGGTCGTAATTCTGTCAAGTATCACTTATAATTCCTTGTTTTGACATGAGATATTTGGCGAGCATCAGTCATAATCTCACTATGTAATTGAAACTAGTCAACGTCGACACGCTAGCTTTATAACGACTAAAATTTCAGATTTTATTTACAACGTTGAAAAGTTTGGTGCTGCGACTGTTTTTATTTTTATTAGTTTTACAATTTCCAATGATTGTTTTCACAGGATTTTACGTTATGTTTTTAACTACAGACATATCGTGGCTATTCACGAGTTTGAGCTCATGTAAATTTCCTTAATGTATATTACATTATACATCTATTTTATAATATTAGATGAGCAATTCAAATTTATTTCGTGCTTTTTTAGGTTATGTTCATAGATGTATTTTCTGAAAAACTGTAATTTTTATATCTTTCCCGAAAAAACGCCAAGCGAAACTCCGTCGCCCAGGTAGGTAATCTATATATAAATAGACAAAGATAAGAGAGTTCGGTAGCTTTTTCTCCACTGTCTGTCATGTTATTTTTCTTTTTTTTTTCTTTAGTAGCTATTAATAAGCTTTAGTGTTATCATTTATCAATAAAAAATGATTATGGTCTGAACCAATCGCCAACACTAGTTCTAGCAGTTCGAATTTAAAGCATAGCCGCGGGCAAAAGCCAGCTTAAGTAACATGACCAACATTTCAGTTCAATATTTAATAAAATTTAATAAAATACAATATGAAGTAATAAAGACAGTAGAAATGAACGTTAAGACAAAAAATATTATTAAAAAACTTCGCAGTAATATTATAACATCAAGTCTCATAACATACACTCTAATAAACATACATGAGAGTAATATAACTAAACTCCACATTAAAACAAACTCGAATTCTTGAGTTAATTATAATACTTTCTTTGTTTAACTCCTCCTAATTAGTCGTAGATATAATAATTTAAAAGTATAAGTAAATGTACTTGAAACGTTCCAACAGCCATAGACGCCCAATTGACTTTATCTCCGCGCGAATACATTTATGTTTCTTTGTAAGAGATATTTTACGACTCCCTCTTTCATTTATTGCCCATTCAACATATGTAAGTAGTTAGTGTTAGTGAAATATATACTACAGTTTTTCAGCCTTGAATCGAATTGGGATATTATTGTATCAAAAAATTATGTTGATGATTATTATTACAAATTGAAAGAAACGATATGTTTAATTAAATATGTAAATAAATAAATATGCTGGGACATTAACACACAACACCATCTAGTTCCATGGTAAGTTACGAGGCCTGTGTTATGGATACCAGACAGTTGATACACTACACATATATAACTTTAAACACATACATACGAGTATTATAATTATAAACACCCATGACTGGAGTACAAACATTCGTGCTCATCACACAATTGAATGCCCCTAGCGGGACTCGAACCCGCGACCGCTGGCACAGCAAGTAGGGTGTTTACAATCTGAGTCAAACGTGTCGTCAAATTGTAATTGTATTTATAATTGTATTTATAAATAAAGTAATATATAGATATAGAAGGCGATATTACCGGTTTACCCTCATTTCGCTTGGGTAAGTTAGCGTTGTATGTTTGTGTATATTTATATACACAAACATACAACGCTAACTTATTAATGTATACTAGCGATTCACTATATGTTGTCCCGGATAACCAGCTATCATCATACCAAATTTCATCAAAATCGATAAAGTGATTTTCTCGTGATACGTTTCCAGATAGAGAGACAGACAAAAATTCTAAAACTATAGATTCGAACTCTGTATCGATAATAATGACTATTTCAATAAGATTTTTCAAAAAAATATTTAATGTACAGATTCAACTCAGTTAAAATTTTATTATATTTATAAATAAATAAATGCCGAAATTATAGCAACGTGCTAATAACATCTTAACATTATTAAACAATAAAGTGGCCACTCTCAGAATTATTGATTTGCCAAATAGATGTACTCGTATAGATATAATTCGTTTAATCTACTTATTGCCGACATGTTTATAGCAAAGGAAACTCGTAAAGCATTCTCAAGGTGAAGTCTGATTGTTCTGAGGAATCGTACTATGAAGCACTTGTTCTAATACGTTTTTGAGGGCGAAGTCTTGTTTGCTTAAAACATCATTTAAACGGGTCAGCTACAAAGGATAAGAAATAAATAAATAAACGTTCATTTGAGAAGTAGGTCTCGCTGTATTGTTAGGTTTTTGGAATCATTAGTGCCTTGTAAATGCCAGTGCTAGTACTGAGATATTATTTATTTAATTTATCTTAAATTTCTGTATTTGAATTGAAAAATAATAAAATGGTAAAAAATAAAAAAGCAAGTTTAAATTAAGCGAGGAGGAGTTCCGTGCATTATGGGACTGTTAAGTTTAAGGACAAGATAACAAGGTTTTTTGTTGTATTTTTCGTGTAATATGTGCGTAAATTATATGTAATATACTTACATTATTTGCTTTTCTAGTGTGACAAACAAACACACTAGTGATGCTTATGATGTCACTTGTTGATTCCATATTTTTTTCTAAAGGTACGCAACCTTAATTAAAACAAAATATAAAGTGATCGTAGCTTCAAAGTGTGTAGTTTAATTACTTCTGTAATAAAACTAAAAGATGTTTTTATTACTACTAGTAACCCGCCCTTTCTTCTATCTATACATATATGTATATGTTGCCGACAACGACGAGCAACGAAGAACCCCGACGACCGACCGTCGCCGACAACGATGAGTGACGACAGGCCCCGAAGATCGACTGTTGCCGAACACTCATCGGTGCGAGCAACGACAATCGCCGAGCGACAACGTGTGTTGCCGACGACGAGCCCGGAAAAACCCGACGGCGACCCGACCGCCGCCCGACTTGTTTCGATTTAGTTGAAACATGTCTTTACGTGTAAATATTGATTACTTTGTGTAAGCCAATTAGAGTGGGGCATTTGAAATGTTTTCACTCAGTAGTATGTATGTTGCGCATGTAAATTAGGGTATAAATATAGGGGTGTTTTTATGTAAAGTGTATTCCAGTTCCAGTGTTAGTAAAGTAAGCTAGATAGCAATAAATGATATAATAATAAATAGTCTTTTAATACAGTCCACCACAAGCTGGCCCATCGACCCGGATTGAAGAATGGTCATCACCAGGAGCCAAGGGGATGCTGCCAACCTGGAGGAGCAGCGCCGCCCAGGGACCAGCACCGCCCAGGACCAGCGCCACCCAGGGACCGGCGCCGCCCAGGAGCAGTCCCGCCCAGGGAACAGCACCGCCCAGGACCAGCGCCACCCAGGGACCGGCGCCGCCCAGGAGCAGTCCCGCCCAGGGAACAGCACCGCCCAGGACCAGCGCCGCCCAGGGACCGGCGCCGCCCAGGACGAGCTGCGCCGCCCTGACGACCTGCGCCGCCCAGACGACCTGCGCCGACCAGACGACCTGCGCCGCCCAGACGACCTGCGCCGCCCTGACGAGCTGCGCCGCCCTGACGACCTGCGCCGCCCTGACGACCTGCGCCGCCCAGACGACCTGCGCCGCCCAGACGACCTGCGCCGCCCAGACGACCTGCGCCGCCCTGACGAGCTGCGCCGCCCTGACGACCTGCGCCGCCCTGACGACCTGCGCCGCCCTGACGACCTGCGCCGCCCTGACGACCTGCGCCGCCCTGACGACCTGCGCCGCCCTGACGACCTGCGCCGCCCTGACGACCTGCGCCGCCCTGACACCCAGCGACGCCTGGAGGGTCGACGACATCTGGAAGGTCGACGACACCTGGAAGGTCGACAACACCTGGAACACCTGCAATACCTGGATGATCAGCGACACCTGGATGATCAGCGACACCTGGAAGATCAGCGCCACCTGGAAGGTCGCGCCCGTATGGAAGATCGAAGCCAGGAAGTTGAACGTATCGAATTGGAGCGAAGACGAAGATTCTCTCAGAATCCACCAGCCTCACCGACCACACTCCTGGATACGGAGGTTGGGCTAGGGGCTACGAACGATGCCTCTGCCCCCACACCCTCCGCTGCCTACCGAACCCTGAAGACTGGAGACCGACCCCGAACCAGGTCACCAGGGCATTCAGTGCGATCGACGGCAAGTGTGACCGCTAGGGTGCGACTGGCGGAACTTGAAGCAGCAGAGAAGCTAGCAAACCTGAGGAAAAAAGAATTGGAAATCGAAGCTGAACTCATCAGAAAGCGGCTGGCCGCAGACGTCAGCAACATCCGAGAGGAGCAGGAGAGCCTGCATGAAGAACCTCTTGACCACCAACAAAGGGTGGACGCCTGGCTCCGCACCAACCCCATCAGCACACGGGGGGAGGAAGGGGAGCAGAGACGGACTGGAGGGGAACGGCACCTTCGATTCGAAACAAGAGGAAGGTCACCCACTCCAACCAGAACGAGGCCAGGGATCGAGCAATTGGCTGAAGCCCTGGAGAAGATGGCTAGACCCAGAATAAGATGCACTGACCTACCGATCTTTTCTGGAATAGCTAACGAGTGGCTGTCGTTCAGAGCAGCCTATCAAGACTCTACGAAGATATACCAGATATCTGCGAACGAGAACCTGCAAAGACTGAGGAGCTGCCTTCGGGGAGAAGCGAGAAACGTCGTAGCTGGCCTGTTACACGCCGCTACAGATCCTGACGTCGTGATGAAGACCCTCGAACAGTGCTTCGGGCGGCCTGAAGTCATCATAGATCAAGCCTTCCTGGAACTGAAGAAGCTTCCGAGACCTGGGTCATCAGCAGTAGACCTGAACAGCTTTGCAGTGAAAGTTCAAAGCGTAGTCAGCATCCTGAACAGCATCGGACGCCAGGGGTACCTCTACAACCCAATGCTGGCGAGGGAAGTCCTGGACAAACTGAGTCCTCACATCAGGGCACGCTGGTGTGACTACGCCGAAGAACACGACGGGACACTACATCCAGAGATTGTAGTGCTGTCTCGCTTCCTCATGCGCGAGGCAGACCGGGCATTAAAGTATGCATATGCCCCACCTACGAGCGTCTCAACACCTGCTGCAACCCGGAGGGAGACCAGACCCTCGATGACCACCGGGACCCAAAGGAAGAAGACAAGTGCCGTGTACAACGTGACTGAAGCTGAAGAGGAACAAATCAGCCGATGTCCTAGTTGTGAGCAGACTCACACACTGCCACAGTGCCCCAAATATAAAGGGCTCACGTTAGATGAACGATGGGAACTGGTGAAGGAAAAGAAGTTATGTTTCAAATGCATAACTAAGAAGCACAGACGCAACAGCTGCAAAGCAAAGCTGTGCGGCGTGAACGAGTGTCGCCGTTCTCACCATCCAACTCTGCACCGGGAAGATAAGACGCCTAAACCCTCAACGACAAGTGAAGCCGAAGCTGTGCTGTCGGTGGCATCCAAAGCCACTGTGTCGACTCAAGCGGTCCTG
Source organism: Fabriciana adippe (assembly GCA_905404265.1). Taxonomy (NCBI): domain Eukaryota; kingdom Metazoa; phylum Arthropoda; class Insecta; order Lepidoptera; family Nymphalidae; genus Fabriciana; species Fabriciana adippe. The sequence goes on from FR989993.1 coordinate 6,235,243, forward strand.
CTGAAGATGTGCCCAGTCACCGTCGTCGGGCCACGGGGGGAGGAGAAGACCCATGCTCTACTCGATGAAGGGGCTACCATTACCCTCATCGACGAAGAGCTGGCAAAGAAGATCGGCGCCAAGGGACCTCTCACACCACTTCACATGCACGGAGTCAACATGTCTCAGCACGAGGAAGGCAGTCAGCTGGTCACGGTGCACCTGAAGGGAAAGGATGGGAAGAGACATAAGCTTCGGGCACGAACAGTCAAGAACATGAAGCTTCACCAGCAGTTCATTCCCAGCGCACTACTGAAACAAGATCACCTGCGAGACCTGCCAAGGGAAGAAGTGTGCTACGACCTGGCACACCCTGGTATCCTGGTGGGGACAGACCACTGGGAATACATCGTATCCCGAGAGCTGCGAGTTGGAGGCCCGAATCAACCAGCTGCCTCCAGAACGCAACTCGGCTGGGTGGTGCACGGAACAGCACCACGCAGTGTAATCCACAACAGAGATGGTGTTCTTCACGTCTTCACCCCTGAACCTGGTGGAAACGTGAACGACCAGCGAGATCAACGCCTACATGACCTGGTGGAAGAACACTTCCGAATCGACGCGCTCGGCATTGCTCACAAGTCACGAGTGAGCGATGAGAATTCCCAGGCAACGAAGATCGTCGAACAGACCCTAAAGAAGATTGAAAGTGGATACCAGGTAGGACTGCCCTGGAAACAAGACGACGTTAGAATGCCACCAAGTTACGACGCAGCACTTCGCCGTCTTACGAAGATTGAACAAAAGATGGATGCCGCCCCGACCTTCGCAGAAGAGTACACCAAGCAGATAGACAACCTGCTGGCGAAGGGATACGCAGTACAATGCGACGGCACGGAACGTTCGAGCGCAGTCTGCTGGTACTTACCACACTTCGCCGTGCAGAACCCGAACAAACCTGGGAAACAAAGACTGGTGTTTGATGCAGCAGCCAAGAGCCGAGGGGTTAGCCTCAATGACCATCTGCTGGAGGGACCTGACCTGCTAACTTCGCTTCAAGGCATCCTGTTCCGGTTCAGGGAGCGAACAGTGGCCATCACTGCCGACATACAGGAAATGTTTCTCCAGGTGAAGATTCGGCCAGAAGATCAGCCAGCACAACAGTTCCTGTGGAGGGGCGCCGACAGAGACGATCCACCTCGTCACTTCAAAATGACGAGCATGATATTCGGCGCAGCAAGTTCACCCTTCATGGCTCACTACGTGCGGAATCACAACGCACAGGTGCACGTTCAGACGCATCCTCGTGCCCTAGAAGCCATCACAAGGAGTCACTACATGGACGATTTGGTGGCGAGCTACGACACTGTAGAAGAAGCTCGACGCGCCATCAAAGAAATCAGGGAGGTGCACGCAGCAGCGGGATTCACGCTACGAGGATGGAACGCCAACAAGAACGAAGTGATTGGCGACGTGCCCACACAGCTGCTGGCAACATCACCGACCCGACTAGGTGGAGACGGGCCCGCAAGTAAAATACTTGGCCTGCACTGGGACGCCGAACGGGACGAGCTGGGGTTCAACACCTCGATGAACCGAGTTCCTGCGGAAGTGCGCGCCCAGACCCGTCCGCCTACCAAACGAGAAGCACTCAGCGCGGTCATGTCTATATATGACCCCCTAGGATTGCTGAGTCATTACACGATACGTGCGAAGATCATCCTGCAGAGTCTCTGGCGCATCAAGATGTCATGGGATGAGCCGATTCCTGTAGAAGAAAACGAGATGTTTGCGGCTTGGCTGCAACAACTACCCAACGGCACCATCAAAGAAGAGGGCTTACTTCATCGCATGGAGTGGCGCTACATACCCCCAGGTGCCCCGAATCAAGGGGGCGCATGGGAACGGCTGGTGCGATCAGTTAAAGTCGCACTAGCCTCCACCCTGAAAGAGAAGGAGCCGACGGAGGAAGTGCTGTGGACTCTACTGGTTGAGGCGGAGTACTCCATCAACGCCCGACCCCTGACTCATGTAAGCGTGAGTCCACACGACCCGGAGGCGCTGACCCCCAACCACTTCCTGTTGGCGTCATCCACTGGCCTACCCACCACTGGGCCATGCAGCGACGACGACCGACGCACCTGGCGTGCCAGCCAGGCGCTCGCCGATCGCTTCTGGCAGCGATGGGTGCGAGAGTACCTACCGACTCTCGTTCCTCGCGGCGGGCCAACCGACAACACCAAGCAGCTGCGATTGGGAGACGTCGTGCTCGTGATCGATCACACCCTGCCACGCAACGTGTGGCCGATGGGATTCGTGGATCGGATCTACAAGGGACCTGATGGCGGCGTGCGAGTGGCGGACGTCCGAACGAAGACCGGCGTCTTCAAGCGTCCCGTCACGAAGCTCGTCGTGCTAGTGAAGAAGGAGGCTCGCAGCGCTGCGCCGGGGGGAGAGCTGTTGCCGACAACGACGAGCAACGAAGAACCCCGACGACCGACCGTCGCCGACAACGATGAGTGACGACAGGCCCCGAAGATCGACTGTTGCCGAACACTCATCGGTGCGAGCAACGACAATCGCCGAGCGACAACGTGTGTTGCCGACGACGAGCCCGGAAAAACCCGACGGCGACCCGACCGCCGCCCGACTTGTTTCGATTTAGTTGAAACATGTCTTTACGTGTAAATATTGATTACTTTGTGTAAGCCAATTAGAGTGGGGCATTTGAAATGTTTTCACTCAGTAGTATGTATGTTGCGCATGTAAATTAGGGTATAAATATAGGGGTGTTTTTATGTAAAGTGTATTCCAGTTCCAGTGTTAGTAAAGTAAGCTAGATAGCAATAAATGATATAATAATAAATAGTCTTTTAATACAGTCCACCACAGTATAATAAAATTCTAGCTGAGTCGAATCTGTACATAAAGTATTTTTTGGAAAACTTATTGAAATAGTCATTATTATCGATACAGAGGCCGAATCTATAGTTTTTAGAATTTTGTCTGTCTGTCTGTCTGGGAACGCATCACGAGAAAACTACTGGACAGATTTGGTTGCTGGTTATCCGAGTCAATTTTTTACTGCGGGAAAATATCTCATCTCTGAAAAATCTACACTTACCGTTAAAATTTATCTAGGTACAACCCGAACGGAGCGAGGGTGAGTCACTAGACTTCTATAAATACATATTACTGAAGAGTATAAAGTAATAATTATGCTTAGATATTCAAATTTTTAACCTTATAAAAAACAAAGATATATCGAAAATCATTTAAGGTCAGTACAGTTTTTAAATCATAAATTTATAAATAGTAGCGTTGCCCGCAACTTTGCCCAGTTGAGTGTACCTATACTTTATACTGTATACTCATAATATCTCACGTTTATGTCTCTAGGAGCAAAAAATAGGACTTTCATATAAACTTACGTACTCGTAATCTGGTCTTAGCTGTAACCTTTTAAGTACTTTTCAAGACTTTGCATATTTTGAGTAGTGAGTAAATGAGTGACATTTTGCTTTTATAACACATGATAGATTAATTATTGGGAATAAAAAAATAAATATTTACTTTTTGTTAACCCCTGCTTGTACATAGTTTATAAGTATTTAAAAATACGCTGACAATTGTATGCGCACAGTGGAATATAACACTTTATTCTGTGCAATTTTATAATTTTACTAGCGACTCATGCTCGCTTCGCTCACGTTGGTCCCTAGGTATGTTTTAATTTTTTTGAGCGAAACCCTAATACTTTTTCTAAAATAAAAGTAGCCTAAGTTACTCCTTATAATATCAGCTACCTGCCAGTGAAAGTCTCGTTAAAATTGGTCAGAGATTAGCCGGAACAAACAGACAGACAGACAGATAGAAAGACAAAAATGTTAAAAATTGTGTTTTTCTTATAAGTACCGTATATAATTCCATATGCATTTAGTATAAAGCTGTTATTTTGACATTACAAACAGACACTTCAATTTTATTTATCTGTATAGATTATATTCTATATTTATATAATGTCTAGCTAACTTTTAATATTAAATAGCTAAGCATAAAATTGTTTTTATTAGCATGTAGTGACTAAAAGCGATGTTAACATTTCTCTTATACATACGTAAAGTCTTTATTTCAGTTATCAAAAAATTCTTTTATAAATTTCGCATCTCACATCATACCACTTTAATATTGCGACTGCTACTAAAACATTCACAACTTAGTATGAAATTTCAAAGCAGCAAAGTTATTTCTATGAAGATTTATCAAATAATGACAATATTTTTTATATAAACGCATTCCAGATGTAGCACGGAGTTGACATCTGTCCCGTTTTAATGACCCCCGAAGGCATAATACTAAACAGCGAACATTCTAATTTTAACCCTTAATTACTCGCATTGAGAAAATCACACAACTGCTCGCACGGGGTCTCAGGTGACCCCAAATTGTAGGAATTATTTTTAATATATAATAAATAAATATGTAAATAAAACTATCTTATTATAAAAGTTCTTTATTTAAACTAATACATTTTTAAGGAATAACATAAATCAATATCTAATTATACAAAAACTATCAATTTTAAAATAATCAGTAAATATGAACACTTTATACTTATAGTGAGATCAAAGTTAAAAATAATAATAATTTTACGAATTTTCTGAATCACTGTCACTACACTGTTGACAATATAACTTAATGTGATCATTGCATACAAATTTGATGCATTTAATGCATTTTGTTGACATTTTTCGATCGCTTTTCCGCGGGTAGTCGTTGCAATGCCCATAACTTACTGTGGTTGGTGACACGCGATATTCCAGGTGATGTACATCCCATGAGACGTTTTTTTACAATCTTAGTAATTGTATTGAAATTGATTCGTCGTTTCTGACGATTCTGAACAACAAATTCGACAGCCAATTGCCGCAGGAAATGACACCTCACGTGAGTACGTAAATTGTCTGTATTTGCTCGATGCACATGGAGTGCGTTTATAACTGTGACATTTTCCTATAAGATGAAATAAAATGGCCATCGTTTTAAATGCCTCCCTATATTGTAAGTGCTACACATCTGATCATTGGCGTCCACTCCTGCTCTTGTCCTGCATGATCTGACGATTCGTTTGAATTTGAAAGAGACTCAATTATTTAGCTAGTACTTTTGTGATCAGTTTGGATTATCTCATCTGACTCCAACACAGATCCTGACTCTTCAACATGTTATTCATCTACCGCTAACCGTTGCAAAATTTGCTTATCTCTTCCATTTATGACTGATCCTAGGATAAAATACAAATCACACGATGATACAATTTATGAATAACTTTTGTTTTATAAAATGATAAAAAAATATATTGGTGACATAAATTTATACACTGGACCAGTAATAATACCAAAAGAAGTAATAATACACAAAAAAATAAAATAAAATGAGCAACTCACCTCTTTCAAAAAAGTTACGTAATTACTCGCATGGGGTCACCGCTCAGGAGAGCAGCAACTAGTCCTTGTGGTCTTGTCACTTGATCGCTATTCAAATGCAAACTTAGACATGATTTAGGAAGCTAGCGGGGGCGCGGAGAAATTCGGAACGCAATGAATGCTTTTTTTTTGAACGCAAAGTTGCTTTGACCCCATGCGAGTAATTAAGGGTTAAAGAAGCAAATCGTTCGATACAACGGAAATAGAAGACACATGATCCCGCGGGAAGTCGAAGAAAAAACCTAAAAGAAACATATGACCTCATTTGTCGAGGCGCTAGAATTATTTATTACGTTTGATACTTCTGCCGTCGGCCTGCTCTTTGTCACTTGCACTGTGATTTTAATATTCCTTTTTAAGTCTCTTTGAATGTCTCTTGTTTTGGGAATGAGGCTGCAGTCGCTGGAAATAGGTCGAGCGGTGTGATAATATTTTGATAGTTAATTATTTATTTTTCTTTTTAATTAATATCAAATATATGTATATTTATATTGTTAGGAATATATAGCTAGGTTAAATAATTAGTTGTTTGTTTGTTTGTTTGAAAGCGCCAATCTCTGTAACTATATTCGATTCTTAAAACATAAAAGAAAGGTATTATAATGATTATTCATAAATAAATTATGCGAGCGAAGTTACAGGCAATAGCTAGTTTTTTTTAAAGCAAACTAAGTCGCGTAGTCAACTTTAAATATTTATATTATTATACAAATTACAAAATAAGAAAAAAGAGCACGTAAAGAAAGTAAACATTTTTTTCGTAAGTACCTACCTCCATATGTTTCAAATAGTCGTACATTTTAGCTTCCCCATAACCAATATAAAATAAATTTTTCATCGTGTTCTTTTCTCTCAACGCTTGTCTTAGTAGACACCTTAAAATAATGTAATAACGGCTTTGTAATTTAATCATATTCAACAGTGTAACGCTATTCTAAAATGTTTCCAAAATATATCCAATATATATATGCTATGCAGTTTTATACTTTAATGCTTAGACTTTAAAGGTTAAATGTTGTTAGTAATGTGCATACTAATATTGGTTTAAGTATATTGTACGCGTCCGCCAGATGCGCGCGCGCATTTGTAGCGACGACTAATGACTCTTTGGCGAAGATGTAAACACTTGAAGCTGGTTCTGTCAAAATCATCGTATTATAATGGTTACAAGAAAAGGCATTTGTTTATTGATTTTGTTTATTTTCCATTAACGAATATATTATTATGAGGTTTTTATTACTTTCAGGCATTAATTTATGTTATGTACATAATTATTGCTGTTGTGTATGTGTTTCTAATTAATAAATATGATTATAAGTTGTTATGAGTTTATAAATATTAATAATTAAATATTTAAGCAATATTTAGTTAAATTTACTTTCTTTTTAAGGCGCTGTGTATATTGTACTTTGTAAATAAAAATCTCAAAGAATATAAAATTGAACAAGCTGATACACGATCACATTATTTGTTCAATTTGTTTCCAAAAATGTACTCCATAAGCGCTACCAACAAAAGGCATCCCGTAACTCGATACGAGACTTAAATGTTTACGAACGCTTATGCTTAGCAAAATCAAACACGAATAGGGCGCCGCAAAAATACAAAAAGTTATCAAGCGTATCGCCTTTTTACGATAATGGTCCCGTAGAGTGTATTAGCTGAAAATGTAATCGAACTAGAAATAGCGCATGCCATAACGAAAGATTCATCTATGACGATAAAAGAGAATACAGTGTTTATGGATTCTAGACGGCACTTTAAACATATTGGCAATGAAAACTACATCTTAGATTTTGTTGAAAAGTAATCTATCCTATTAAATTTTAAAAAATAAACAATTCAGCTGAAAACTAAATAATATACGTGATTATTACTCTCATAATTTATGTTATTTAAAATTGAAATGTAATTAGGTACAGAAATATCACAAAAATCAAGAGAAATCTTAATAGATAAGTAAGAAATGCTAAAACAATATTTGTACATATTAAATAATTAATTTAACATATTTCTTAATTTAGGTCGAAGTGAGGACACATCATCGAAGGTTGAAGCTATCGACGCGTAACTCTAAAAGCGGGTGGTAGACGCGAATTCTGAGTAAACAATAGAGAGCGGAAAGTCGAGCCAAGATTATTGGAGAATTTGTTTTAAGCCACTCGAGGCACTTGTAAATATTTGGTAAGCTTTTCTAAGGCCTCATGTTAAGAATTTCACCTGCTTTCTCCGACAGAATGATTTAATGCTATTTATATTGCTAGGTTTGCAACGAAAATTGGATATAAACAACTCCATTATTCCATGAATAACGAAACTCTTTACTGTATTAAATATTCAACAAAGGGTTATCTTATTTAGAGATAGGAATAAAATTCATTTAATGTAGACATAAAATGTTTATTTTTGTAGTAATATTTACTTTATATACATATTTTACGTACATAAATGCCTGTAAAGTACTCATATAAAAATCTTCATTTAAATAACATAACATAACTTCTTAATACCTTTATTACTTTTAGTCCTATTAAATTAACTCAAGATATTTCAATGCCAATAATATTAGTAGGTATACATTCGTTCTATGACGAATGTCTTCCACAGGCGAGAATACGACTTCCACAACAAAATGGCAATACCAATTTATAAATAACCATTAATGTAAATAAATAACTATTTAGTATTTAGAAAAATTCTATTAATATTATTCAATCATATGAAATTAAATCCAAGGCTACACGTGCGATCAATCAGTGTGGCGGCGTTTTTGAGCGTTTATGAGCGACAGGCAGACAGTCGTAAAACTCTTGATGAAGCTGATTGGAACCACGTTTATGAAACAAGCGGGCGTTCATAGCTTTGCTTTTAATTAGAGGAAATGTGCGAGGATGTGACAGTTTGGAGTAAACAGAGTTATGTTCTAGCGGTATTAATATTAGGCACCTATAGTTATAAAACTTGATATGTAAGACTTCTTTAGTTTATTGCCCATTAACGCTGCAGCAACTGTATGGATTTTGATGATTTTTTTGATAAAATTTAGTATATTAGTACATTATGAACCGGAGTGACCCAAAGTAAATATAATAATAATGAGTAAAACACTCAGAATACACAACAAACATTGTTCTGTATTCTGAGGTAAAATATACGCTTCTGTTGTTATTTCAAGTAAATAACTAATATCTTAAATTTAAATAAAGACAGATCAATCGTACCAACATATTCTATAAATCGGCTGAGATTTAAAAACGAAATGGGAAAGAATTGATAAATGTATTTAACTGTGCAATGCTTAAACCGATTTCACAATTCGCCCCGCCGTTCGATTTCCAATGATACATTGCTTGCAAAGAGGTTTTTAGATAGAATTCTTTTCCTGTACCATTTTATATTCTAAGTAAATTATTTTTATTTAAAAAAATATTTTATCTATGTATAGATACAGATATATTGACTTAAGTTATGTACGATTGTTGATATGTACCTACCTTCTCATATAATTAGTGGTGCTAATCATATCCAAAAATAAGCGCTGCCTGTTGGGTTGGTCTTAATATGAATAAAAATATTTTACCTTTAGTTCAATAGAAGTTACACCGCTATCGGTATTTATATAAATCCTTAAAGTTTTCAAAGGTATTGTAAGAGATATTAAACAAAATTACCCACAGAAAAACAGCAAATAAAATTTATAAGTTACAAAGCAAAAATAAGTGGTATCTTATATTAGTCTTATTTAATACGCACGCATAGCAAGTACCTAAAACGTTCCGCCGTATGGACTAAGAAGTCAGTGTACAGCAATTACAACATTAAAGACCAACCCTTTTTATCAGCTACCGAACATAACTACTAGGTTTCTCTTCAATCGATACATCAGATGCTGATATTACCCTGTCAATGATAAGTTATATATCCTTCGATACGCTTCCAGTATAATTAGCGTCAGAACTTCAGATGTTGCATATACTTTCCGCGAATGTCTTCGAACCGCGTACGGCAATTATAATTATGAATCAATCTACGAAAGATATTTAACGATTACCCAATACATCAATCACTGCAAAATGGACTTCAATACATTGGAATGAAAGAGGATTTTTGTATAAACTAATCAGAAGGGTGAAGTATAGGTTTGAGGTGAACTGGCTATCTGGAAAGCAGCGCGTGGATCCCTATATTTAGTATGTCACTTAATAGTGCACAATTTTGTTGGCAATAGCATCGATTGTGTAGGTGCATTCAAAGGAAAATGCTCGACAGAATGGAAAATTCGTCGCAGCTATTATTCGCACTGGCGCTTTGGACGATTAAATTCGATATGCGAATGAGTTTTAGGCAACAATCGAAGCCAGAAATGGTTTCAATCACAAAACTTTGTATAGGAACTATGTAAAACGGAGTTGATCGTAGGTTTTTTATGTGTTAAATATATAAGTACTGAGAAAGACACTTTGAGGTGACTCCATGGCGTGTTTAGTTGTTTGTATAGATAAAGATAAGTATTTTGCCGGCATAGACGAGTAAAATCCTCTTTGTTACCTTATCTTTATTGCGAAATATAATTTCGGTTCTTATGATATCAACAAAAATCGCGTTATAAGGACGCTTTCGTTATTTAAAATATTAACGACAACCTAATTTCAGAATGTAACAAAGTATTATTGCTTCCGGGAATCGTCTCGTTAGTAATAAAAATGGCCGCAAACATCGTGTGGAATGTTAGCATTGCTTTTCTCTCCTCAAAAAACTTTTCGTTTTATCACATCAAAGTATATTTTCCTTATAACGAGATCCTTTCTATATTTTTAACAAACATCCAAAGATTTATGAAACGTCTATGCGATGTCGCCTCGTCTATGTTATCTAGTAGTAGTTCTTCTGTCTTCAACACGAACGGTCCAGTTTATTTTTTCTCAAGCATCATTGTTTTCATTAGAAAATTATTTCTAACTCAAATATTATAACGATCATAATTAATGATGTTTAATAAAAATATTTAAAATAATCTATACGTATAAAATAATTTGTCCTGAATAACTGACTGACGGATCAACGCACAGCCTAAACCGCTGATATTAGAGACCTGAACTTGGAAGGTGTGTTCTTTGTATAACGTAGGCATCCGATAAGAAAAGTTTTTTCGAAATTCTACCCCTTAGTGGGTGAAAAAGGGGGACAAAGTTTGTACGAAACTCTATCATTCTTAATGTTAAATACATACAAAGTGGTATTTAACTTTAAGATAAAAAATAAGAAATAGATTTATTAATTTTTTTTTTTGAAAATTCATCCATTAAATGGGTAAAAGGCTCTAATAAAGTTTATATGGGCAAAAATTATATATGATCAGAATTACTTGAAACTTGGTATTAATGTTCTTCAATATAATTAAATAAGTACGTGTTTAAATAGCATTTTTCGAAATTCAATCCCATAGGGGGGTAAAATGGGGAATGAAAGTTTGTATGAAACTCCGTAATTAATGCACGGAAAGTGATATTTACCTTTTAAATGAAAAATAAAACGATACAAATATTATTATTTTTTTCAAAATTCATCTCTTAAGAGGGTAAAAGGGGGCTGTGCTGTTTATATGGGGGAAAAATTGTTTATGATCAGAATTATTTGAAACTTGGTATTAATGCTCTTCAATACAATTAAATAAATATGTATTTTAGATTTTTTTTTAAATTCAGCCCTAGGGGGGTAAAACTGGGTGGTAAAGTTGAAGTTGGTTGAATATATTTAAACAGAGTAACATGGCTCAAGTTTTCTATACATTTTGGTAAGAAGATAGTTTGAGACCCTGAAAAGGACTGTATGGATAGTTTTTATCACGGAAATCATCCTTTAAGGGGGTGAAAATGGAGATGAAAGTTTGTATGGGGAAGCAACCTAGGGACGAAGTCAAAGTATGAGTCGCTAGGAATAATAAATTCGGTCACATGCTAGAGAATCAACTTGTGATCATATTGTAAACAAATTACGCGGAACTCTCTCGAGAGTACGGATTTTCACTCAAATAAAAAACAACTAGCACGACTACGTCAAAGCTGTAGGTATACAAATATATGCAGATCAATCTAAATTCTTTTTCTTTTTTCGACGCTGGCTAGTAAAATATAAAGGCATGCAAATAGTACTGTAAATTTGTATCTAAAACTTTTTCTTTTTTACAAGGGGAATTTGAGATGTGACTTCAATATGAGCGTGACAAGCTAAAACCAATAAAGTCGCCGCTTTGTAAACACTTTGTCAATATGACAGGCGGCGGGTGATATCTACAAAACGATTGAAAATGTGCTCACGCCTAATGTGAGCAGCAAGTATTATATTACAAACAAAGGGAACAAATCAAATCAAGATTAAATGTTTTAACATGTTATAATTTTACTTATTGGTTTAACATGTTTCAACAGAATTATCGTAAATTAAAATTACTTAAATAAAAATATTTCGAAGGTAAAAGTAGTTTAATTAGTGGTTTACATTAGAACATATTTTTTGTACCTATAGTAATTATTGAGCATACAATTGTATTTTCGTTGCGAACATTACATTATAATTATGATTTATAAAGCATTACCATGATTATTGAAATGTTGTGGTTCTGAATGAATTAAAAACATATAAGGCATTTCTTACGCTTGTTCAAAAACTTAAAATATAATATTGTATGTAAATAGTCTGATACCAATTATTTAGAACTCTTATAATATAAATTACCTTTCAAATTAAATTCAATGGAATTCATGAAAAAAATATAATACACTTGGAAAAATTAAAATTTATGAGAGACCTACTTTTTAAATCTGTTTAAAAACTATGAAGATGGCAGAGATTGCGGCTATTCTGTCCTGTTGTTCGAGTTTTGTTCTTTGAATGAATAATCAGATTATAAGCGTTGCAGCGGTGTACGAATGTTCAGCATTAAATGTAAGATTGTCGTCCACTCGTCTGAAATTGATTCAATTAGCAGCCGCACTTTGTGGAACAAAAAATCGTTATTAATCTTAAGAACTTGCCTGCTTGTAACATCGGATTTTAGTCATATTGGCATTTTTCACGAGTTTAGCTTTTATTTTGGGATTTTTCTCACGTCTTGAATTTTTACAGCAAATAATATGGTTAGTAATACTTCTTAATCTATAAAAATTATGACAAAATCAGATTTTATTCCAATTTTTCATTTAAAATATTCGCATAAATATATGAAAGTATTACTTTCGCAGTATAAAAGCTCATAATATAGCAAAAAAGTGTAAGTCATGACGATTCTGTGATAAGTTGTTCGATGGCCTTAAACGAAACACGTTTGTTGGCAAAAACACTTGCCGCTTTGGCTGTTGAACCTGTATTGCCTCGACGTACTCGCATCAGCGTGAAGTATTGATAGTATCAACTCATGACTTTTAAATGATGTGATATTTAAGAAGATAGTTTCACGATATTAACTTTGCGTGACCAGAGATACCTGACCTATTAACGCATTGCTTAGTTGTATAGCTTTATTTTATGATACGAAGCGGGTTTTTTAACATGTTTTTCACTTTCTTTTAAGAATTCATAATATTTCGGCACTGTTACAGGCACCATGGTAATGGGTATACTGAGAGTTGGTGGTAGATTCCTCATGGACATACATACTGGCATTTAATTTATATTTTGAATATGTAAAATTGATGATTCCAAAGTCTATTTGAATAAAGTATATTTTGATTTGATTTGACTGAAGCTTTTTGCAGGTGGACGTTTTTTTTGTTTATTGGTAAATAATAGATATTGATATTTAGTATCTACCCTCTTTCTAGTCGTTTGTGACTCAATTCGAATGCACTCTTAATATGTTCTTATGCAAACTTTTATTTTCACTTTGTCGGCATTAACATTTTTTTAATTACATATTTTCGTATAACCCTAACATTCCGAGAGAGTAACATTTCATAATTTTAGGAATGGTTATATTAATTATAATTAATGATTATTAATTAATTCATGAAAATATATTAAAAACTGTTGATTTTGAAGTACTCTTAAATTTTATATAACCACTAACTCATATCATCCCAATTAAAATTTATCCGAATTGATAATCCAAAGTTAATAATATTAAGCTAAATATTTAAAGCTTATAATTTATTTAATAATTACATTTGAATATATATATGGACACAATATTTCAATGACTGTCCATACAATTTTCTCCCTTGATGTTCGTTACGTAATTAGGGAAAGTATCTACGTTAATTTCTTTTTGTATCTGACCAATTCTGTCACTCTTGATTTCATGCCGTCTGTCACGTCCCTACCAATTAACTTATGGCAGTACCCAGACATACATGAAACCATGATATGATAAGATTTTCTTCTTTAGTTTATAATAATTATAATAAATACTAATGATATTTTTAAATTAAAATTATAGATCATTTGATGCACTCAATTCTCTAAAATTACATTAAATATTTTAAAGCGCTCTGTGGCTTAGTTATAACTAGCTAGTTTATTTATATATTACTTATAAAATTTATATATGAACGCTCCTATAAAATAAATAAATATGTTGGGATATTGACACACATCACCATCTAGTTTCATGGTAAGCTTCGAGGCTTGTGTTTTGGATACCAGATACACTACATATATATAACTTTAAATACATAAATATTATAAATATAAACACCCAAGACTGAAGTACGAACATTCGTGCTCATTACGTAAATGAATTCCCCCAGCGAGGCTCGAACCCGCGACCGCTGGCACTGCAAGTAGAGTCAATACAAACTAAGCAAACGTATCGTCAAATCTCGTCTATGTGAGCGTAATGCTAGAAATTGCAAGATTAGTTCTAAAGACAAGCGCGTTCAAACAAACACACAAACAAACAAAATTCTTTAGCTTTGACAGAAAAAAATGACTATACATGGTCTGACCCGGGACACGAACCTAGAACCTCTGAATCTGCAGAAGTTAATGCTGAACACTAGACCAATGAGCCATTTAATATCAGTAACATGTAAACAAAAACATAAAACAACATGCGCTTTGATTCATCAGGCAGCTGACATAACGAAATTAAAATAATTGAATAAACCGAACGTCTTTGATAACGTAATTATCAAACAAAATTATTGTTTCGTCACGAACCCTGTTTCATTTCAATTCTCTTTGTTACCTTTAATCATATTATAGAAAAAGAGCGACAAGAATTTTAATAGAAAATCATTATCTATAATGTTTTGATATTATGTCTTGATGACACAGAGGCTTAAAATCAAAATTTTTGTAATACGAAATTTGATTTATTAGAGTATATTATAATCTATGTAAGGTTATGGAACTAGAGTTGATAAACTAAAAAATATACGGGAAATATAGACTATAATATTATGATTTTGGAAGACGTTACAAAATGTACTATCACTATAAAGAACTGTGTATTTATTAAAAGAAGAAATTGTAATACCTATAATTAAACGTAAATAAAAATAAAAACACAATGTGTTTACATTCAAAGTTAATTAATTATAAGTGAAGCTAATAAAACTTCTTGAAAATCAATTTGCAATCAGCAAAATTATATAGTACAATATAAACCCTTGATTATCCTTTCTATAACACAGCCATAACTTAAGTTATTATGAAGTAGCTTTATTTACGATGTTCATAATATTGTCACAAACCGAGCCAGTGTTTGATATTTACAGCATAGTTGCCGCTTAAGAAAAGCTAAATCAGTATGGAACATTTTTTTTTTATATTTTTGAGGACTTAAATTCATAAATTAGGATTATGCCTGCTTTTGATTATTGGAATTATACTATAAATTATTAATTATATTACTTTTTTGGCAGGTTTGACCAGAGGCATGAAACATTAGTAAAAGAAATTTTACGAACGTTGGGACCCGCTTGGTCGGATGTCACAAGATCGGCTAACATGGAAGTTTTCGAGAAGGCGTGTGTCCAGAAGTCTATTAGTTGCGAAAAAGGAGAAGAAATATATTATTATAACGAGTTATATATGCGAGTTTAAAACATTTTGAAATTTTGTAAATCAAATTATCTTGGAAGGAGAAGTGGAATTCCTTTCAAATTTTTTTTTTATAAAATACATATATTATTTTTTATAATAACAACATTATATACAAAAAAATGGATGATAGAAAAATTTCAATTTTTTATTATTTAAAAAATCTTTTTCCATACCACTTAGCATATATTGTTGCCAGCTTCAAGTAATACATCCACTGTAGCTTCACATTACAGCCGCCTATGCTCTAAACTGCATATAACTTACAATACTTAACTAATAGTGTTATTATTCGCCCCAACCCGTTATGAAGGCGTAAAATAATGAGGCGGTTAGGCTCTTACAGTGCATAATGTTGATATTATTTTATGTTGGTGGCTTACACTTGTCCCGTTTAGACTTCATTGAAATTTTCAATATTAATAAATGTTTTAACTATTCATATTATTAATTATTAAATCTATACATATATGTAATAAAATTCTAATTAAGCCGAATCTGTACATTAAATATTTATTGGAAATTCTTATTAAAATAGATATTATTATCGATACAGAGGCCGAATCTATAGTTTAGGATTTCTGTCTGTCTGTCTTTCTGTGACCAATATCACGAAAAAAAAACACTGGACAGATTTTGGTGTAATTTGATATGATGATAGCTAGTTATCCAGGTCAATATATAGGATAATTTTTACTGCGGAAAAATATCTCAGAAGAGCTAAACATTATAACGTATCTAGGGACGAACCCAAGTGGAGAAAGGTTGAGTCGCTAGTTACTCATAAAAACAATAATTACGTGCCCTTGCTTATTCTTACTTCTTAGTTTAAATTCTTTATTATGTACCCACGGACTAGAAAAAAAACACCCCAAATATACTGACAAGCCCATATATATATGTACATACACGCCTTACGCACACACTTCGTCATTATATGCCGAGCGGCCACCATTATTAATCTCATATACGTTTTGATACACACATGTTCTTTACCAACAATTACTACAATATACTATTTTTATGTTAGAAAAATACTAATGGACGATATTTAAACAATGGGGAAAAATCCGATTCGCGTTCTGTTATCACTAAAATCACTCTCACTCACACATAGTTAACTGGAAATAGGTAATGCTTTACTTGCGATTTGCGTTACGCGGAGTCCTTCTTTTTTTTCTAGTTCGTGTACATAATATTGATATTGGTTTATTATGTTTGTCTCTATTTTTAGGCTATGTTTTTATATTTTCAATTTTTCGCTTATTAAGTATTAACTAAAATTGTTGCGATAAAGTAACTTAAATTAACTAATAATTTTGTCTCTATGTTCAAAAAAAATTCTTTTAGTTTTAAATCCAACACACATGCATTTACTAATACAATATTAAAAATAATAATATGTGACAGCAGAAGTTTATGTGAAGAAAAGTAAACAGGACAGATGAAAAATGGGGCGCAGGATTCGAACTTATGTCCCCCGGATCTACAGCCGCACTTGCTAGCCACTAGACTAACGGTCGTTTTATTTTAGTTATATCATTTACTTTGTTTTTTATTATTATTATATCATTTATTTCAGGCAATATTTACACAAAGATCTTAAATATGTAAACAGAGGCCCATAACATATATACCTTAAAAACAAACATATATATATATACATATATATATATATATATATATATATATAAACTATTTAACACGTAGCGTAGACATCGACGTGTGAGCTGTGTCAGCGGGCAAACGACCTCGGAACTTCCGAAATACGACGCCCTGCGGCCAGAAGTCCTCCTTCATGAAGGTTGGCAGATGATGAGTAGGCACTCTCACCAAAAACGAATTGAAACTCGTTTTGTGACGAGGTACCAGCCGTTCAACCCTCAATTTGAAGCTGGACTTCTTCTGGACGTAGTCTACGACATCCTCTACCTTCGTAGACCAGTGCAGTCGGGACACATACAGCGGCGTCGATGGTACGGCAGGGCGCAGCAGATAGTCTGGCTGGTTCGGAGCTGTGCCACAGGTGTTACGGCATGAGGGCTTCTTCTTCTTCCTCTCCACTTTAATGAAGCCCTCCTCGTCAGAGTGGTTTTTTCTCGACCCCGATGGTGGCACCTGTTTGACAGTTGGTTTGCTCCGGCTCTTCTTTTTCCCTCCATTCGAGGGCCGCTTGCTTGGCGGGGCGGGTACAGCGGCGGGGGCGGGCGTGGCTGCGGCTGCGGCGTATGCACTTTTTACTTTATATAGTAAATTATTACTTTTAATTTTAAAATGTAAAACTACAAATTCTTGTACAACTAGATAACGTAACTTCAATGAAAGTACTGGCTGACTATTTATGAAAATGACATCACTTTGACACAGATTAAAATACAAAGATAGCCTTACATTTTTAAATTTTATTGCGTAACTAGCACCTCACCCTTGCTCCGCTCAGGCTCGTCCGTACTTACGTTTTAACATTAGTATAGACTTCTCAGAGATGTAAAAAGTACCTAAAGTAAGTAAGTAAAAAGTATCCCATATGATGACATGGATAACGAGCTATCATCATACTAAATTTCAACAAAATCCCTCCAGTGGTTTTTCCGTGATGTGGTTCCAGACAGACTGACAGACAAACAAAAATCCTAAAAACTATAGATTCTCTATATCATTAGATTTTCCAAAAAATATTTAATGTACAGATTCGGCTTAGTTACAATTTTATTATTTGCAAAGATGTTTTAAATGACACAACTCTAGATTATGTCATTAAAGGTAGCTTAGCTTTTCGTATAAATCATTGATTATTATCATTTATAATGTATATTTATACATTAAATTAAAATATGAAAAAGCTATCTTATTTCGTAATATATTGATACCAAACCCAAATCTAAACAACTTTTTGTTTTTTGTCTATTTGTTAGTTTATACTTATTATGAATGTTATATATGAAGTACTCACAAAAGTTTAATATCTAGGTTATACATATATTTTTACAATACGCAAGTAGAGTGGTTGGTATAAGCTCATACAAATAAAAAAACTAGCGAAAAACAAATTTATCCCACGGGAACAGTACATTTTTCCGGGATAAAAACTTATCCTATCCTGTCCAGGCTACAATCTATATCTGTGCCTCTGTGTATCTCTGTTTCATCCAAACGTCTTAACTTTCAAATATCCCTAATTCTTCATTTATATTATGTACACAGGTTAAATACACATATTTTATTTTTAGTCCATATTGAAGTTAATATAAATGCGCATACACACTACACTTACATATTTGAGCCCTTCTAATACTACTTCCTACTCTACGGTTATGAAATTGTTCTACATTATTACAGCTACTTTATTACTTAAAGGCTTTAGTATAAGCATCTAGGAATAGTGCTTACGTCATGTGAAATCAGGTCAGATAGTGCAATATGTCGTTAACCCACTGTGATACAATTTTTTTTTTATATATTATATTATATATTTTTATATTATCTGGAACTTTTTTATTATACATATGGAAAAAAATTAATAGTTACTGCTTGTGGTTCTTAATAATATTATACCCGTAAGTTCTAAGATAATATTAATGTTATACAATTTAAAATTTTCCAATTATTTTTCAAATTAACAATATTTGTTTTACTCTACATATTTATTTTTAATGATACAAAGTGTAAATAATGAACGGGGCAGAAAACATTTTACCGGACTAAGATAAGCCTGCCTTTTATAATACGAGGTATTTTGTAATATAAAAGGCTTATCGCCTAAATGTACATTATTGTTAGGAGAAAACACAGGAAATATTACTTAATATTGTTTTTAGTACTCAGGTATTATACTAACATTTATATACATATTTGTATGTACGTAACATACATAATATGTATATTATCAGGTATTGATAATTGAAACTGTTTTCCATGTAAAGTGATAAAAAAACTGACATCTCACACCATAACATTGTTTTTTTATAAATGTAAAACACCACTTTTTATTTAATTTAATAATACTTATCCTGAACGGAAATCGAATTTACGACCAATGTCAATCAGACTCCTTATTGCGATCCACTACAGCTGTCATTTATTAAATTAAGAAAATTAAAGAAATTAATTAAAAGTCCTCCTAAATTTTATTAAAAGTGACGGATACATTAATAGCAAAATGGATACGTCAATAGATCAGGAGGTCGACTTCAAAAGATCGCATTCATTCGCTCACTTATTTCCATTACCCAACGAACCCTATGAGTCTGCTTCGATTCCATATGAGATTAATACCATTGATCCACTGTTAAGATTGAAATATATGGTGCTATATTTTATGACTATTGAAATACAGTGACTTTATTCGTGTAATCTATACTAATATTATAAAGCTGAAGAGTTTGTTTGTTTGTTTGGTTGAACGCGCTAATCTCAGGAACTACTAATCGGATTTTAAATTTTTTTTTGAATTAACTGAGGAAGGCTATAGGCTATATATCATCCCGAAAAATGTACGATTCCCGTGGGATAGATCTGTTTTTGTCTAGGGACGAACCCGAAGCAAAACGAGGGTGAGTCGCTAGTCATTATTATATTAATAATGTCCTCCTGACCGGTTTCATTAAAGTCTAGACCGAGGCAGTGATCATATTATTATATCATAATGAATCTATTAGTTGAGTTTCCAAATTGTCAATCTATATATATACATAAAATGCTTTGTCCTGACTGACTGATCGATCAACGCACAGCCTAAACCGCTGGTCATAGAAACGTGAAATTTGGAAGACACATTCTTTATATAATGTAAGCATCCGCTAAGAAAGGATTTTTCAAAATTAATCCCCTAAGGGGGTAAAATAGGGGATAAAAGATTGTATGAAACTCTGTTATTCTTAACGCGAAATGCACGGAAAGTGGTATTTAGCTTTAAGATGAAAAATAAGAAATATATGTATTAGATTTTTTTCGAAGTTCATCCCTTAAAGGGGTAAAAGGGGGTGATAAAGTTTATATGGGCAAACAAATATTTATGATCAGAATTACTTGAAACTTGGTATTAATGCTCTTCAATACAATTAAATACATACGTATTATAGCATTTTTTGAAATTCATCCCATAAGGTTGTCAAATAGGGGATGAAAGTTTGTATGAAACTCTATAATTGATGCAAGGAAAATGATATTTACCTTTAAAATGAAAACTAAAACAATATAAATACCATTTTTTTCGAAATTCATCCCTTAAAAGGATAAAAGGGGGTTCTGCTGTTTATATAAGGAAAAAAATGTTTATGATCAGAATTACTTACAACTTGGTATTAATGCTCTTCAATACAATTAAATAAACATGTATTGTAGATTTTTTTCAAATTCAATCTCTAAGTGGGTAAAACTGGGCGGTGAAGTTTGAGTTGTTGAATATATTTAAATAGAGTAACATGGCTCAAGTGTGGGATATAAAGTAGAATAAATTTATTTACAGAATATACGCTTAACAACTTATACATATTTATGCAAGTAGTTAAAGTATGTATTGCGAAAAAGATTATTTTTTTGTAGTTTGATTGCGGGCGAAGCCGCGGGTTCTGCTAGTTTCAAATAAAAATATACATTATTGCATAAAAATATAAATTTTTCATATGACCTAAAAATCTAGAAACTTATTACTTAATGAAATATAAACATGGATTAAATCTATGCTTCTAACGCAAACAATGCCAAGCAGACACGATGCCACTGTACTATGGGCTATACGTATGTGCATAGCAAAAATGATACTTTACTAATTAATTATTAATAACATATCGTTTTTTTAAGTTCGGAATAAATGTGAAATTCTGTGCTATATAATGCTTCATCTGTAATGTAAAACCAGTCTTTTCTTCCTGATTTTTCCGGGAAGCTAGTGAGAGCTATTTAACTTTGCGAGCAAATAATGGTATCGCACTCCAATTTGCATGCTCTAATGTGAAATTCTACACTAAAGTTTTATTCCATTCAATGAATGATAAATAAAATAAGGGAATCGTATAAAGAGTGAAATGAAGCTGCATTTTATAATATGCTTTTAATTATATTCCAGCCTATTTTTGTGGTTGTGAATACATTTTTCTTCATGCATTAATATGGTTGAACTATTTAGTATTTTAAATGCATATTTTTCGAAACTAGGTCTTTTCTCTAAATATTTAAAAATTAAAAAAAATATATTTTACACTATAAGAAGGGTGTATGGTGTAATATAATTTCGGATGGATTTATTTTGTAATAAGATTTTTCATTTGTCTTTATATTAAAGCAGTTTAAAATATCTGAGAGCTTCTAGAACGAGTTTCACAAAGTTATAATTCATTTTTTTGCGTAAACATTTTTATTTACTTCATGTGTATCAGTAGGATTTTAAATGAAAAACAGTACTTTATTTGTACTGAGCGTAAAAAGTTTACCCTTTTACCTTTATTCTCGGTCTAGTATCTCTACTCAGACTGCATCTAATATTGTTGTGTAAGATAGGGTCTTCTGTTTAAAAGGAAACGAGGCATGAACCTCGCGTGATTGCAAACAGCTTTTAGGTTGATTAGCAACTTGCCTTCAATATGTGATAGAATTTAAAAGACAGCATTATGAAACTTTTTTTATACACGCTTAAATAGGTTAAATTAAATTAAAGTAAATTTGAATCCTATTTTTTTGACGACACGTTTGGCTCAGTTTATAGTGATCCTACTTGCTGAGCCAGCAGTCGCGGGTTCGAGTCCCGCTGGGGGCATTCATTTGTGTGACGAGCACGAATGTTTGTACTCTAGTCATGGGTGTTTATATTTATGTATTTAAAGTTATATATGTGTAGTGTATCAACCATCTGGTATCCATAACACAAGCCTCGTAGCTTACTATGGAACTAGATGGTGCTGTGTCTTAATGTCCCAACACATATATTTTATGACCTACTTATTACATTGACAATTATGGTAACACAGTCTTATATGTATTGTATACCTAACACTGCCTAATATGTTGGTGGCTGCGAACTTAATTTGACATAGAAAGAATGCTTATTTAAGCCATGTAAGTACAGTTTGCTTTACGTCAAGGTATACAATTACCTGTTCTGTGGCCTAACACGTTAATTTATCGGAATGAAAGTTGCTTTACACTTAATCTATGGGGTTGATAATTAGGCTACTTTTTATTTCATTCTTTATGGACCTGTGTCCTGTTACATAATTTGACCATTGAGCTTAATGAGATTTTCACAAGCAGGTTAGTGGGTTTGAGTAAGAATGTCATAGACTATTATATCGATATAGCATAACGAAACCACGTGATAAAATAATAATTGTCACCAATTAAGCATGAAAATTTGCAAAATATCACGATTACTAATATATATATAAATATTAACAAATGCAATTGTCTGTATGAAATAAATGTTGAATGGATGCTGTATCATTTATCTTCATAATTTATTAACTTCTCGTCATGGAACAATATTTAGACATTCAAAGTTGAAACAATCGTAAATTGTAAGTAAAAACCACAACATTTATGACACGCCAAATTTTTGTACATCAATCTGGATATACGAGGATATTCCGATTTCGTATAAACAATTATGTATCATGTATTCCTCAACTGATAAAAATATTTACAATAGTTAAAAAACAATCTATTCATTTCTATTTTTTTTTTATAATTGGGTTAATGTGACCAGCTCTTTCTAAAATAGGTACCTACCAATACAATAAAGTACTAAAACACTTATAATACGAGTTAAGTTTTATTTAGAAATAGAAATATCTCTTTATAAAGAGACAAGTATGAATAAGATCTGGCTAAGCGCAGAAATATAATTTACTAAAAAAGAGTGCAAGGTTATAAGTAGGATAAAAGTGCTATGAAATAACTATATCTTCGAAAGTAATATAATCTATACATATAATATAATTCTGAGTCGAATCTGTACATTAAATATTTTTTGGAAAATCTTATTGAAATAGACATTATTATCGATACAGAGGCCGAATCTATAGTTTTTAGAATTTTGGTTTGTCTGTCTGTGACCGCATCACGGAAAAGCCGCTGGAGGGATTTTGGTTAAATTTGGTATGATGATAGCTGGTTGTCCGGGTCAACATATAGAATACTTTTTATTGCAGGAAAATATCTCATCTCTGAGAAATCTATAGGTACTAAACGTTAAAACGTAAGTGAGATGAACCCGAGCGGAGTGAGAGTGAGTCGCTAGTGTCATATAATAATGATCGACTTAACGTCAAGTACTTTGGTCATTTAGAACGGAATAAAAATTTACATAAATAAATTTTTAAGAACTTTGCCTGACTGTGAACAGTATGAACTGTGTGTGTACACTGTACAGTGATGTAACATACACAAATTAATGTTCGGAATTTCGTTGAAATTGTGCATTTTGTTATCCTTTATTTCAGTAACTTTACGGAAGTCTGTCAAGGGCCATTTGGTGCGAAGTTCACGCGTCATAAATCTTGTATATGGGAAGGGTTGAACAAAACAGTTTCGTTGTTGTTTAAGCGGCAGTTAATAAACCAACAAATAGGTATTTACGAATTTCATACTAGGAGTATATTGATATGTGGAAATTAAGGCGTCTTTAGTACAGTCGATTTGTTTTCCACATAACATTTTAATTATATAACTCGGAATCCAAATAGAATATTATAAAAAATAAGGATATATAGTGACTTAACTAAAAATAAATACAAGTACTTTTTAAATACAAAAGTTGAAAAACTAAATTTAAATAATAAAAACAATAATCATCGTAATTAAACAATCGTATATACGCGTTGCATTATTCGAACGATCATTCACGTGTTTTTGTCCAATAACTGGCTATTATCGATTTTGCATATCGAGCAAAAATTTTACCCTCAATTTCATATCGATATCTGGCTAATCATCGCGCCACAGCTGACTGATTAAGCAATTTCTCGCATCACCAAACACAACCGTACCCACGTTTCATTACAATATATAATAGAACATATGGAACCTTGATTATGTAATTTATCATATCCTGTTTGTTTCCTGGTCTTTTAGATGCGTCAAGTGAGTAGTTTTAGTTGATATGTAGGTTAAAACACCTGCTGTTCAGTAAAATTTAAAACTATTTTTATCTTAATAAAACTTTTTCACTTACACTTTTACACTTACATAGGTATATTTTACATTTATAGAGCTCACTCGAAATAACAAATATATTAATTAATTATCTTAGTATGATTATAGTAATAGAATAGTATAATACTTTATATAGTATAGAATATAATTGAATATATTTGACGACATGTTTTGGCTCAGTTTGCAGTGACCCTACTTGCTGTGCCCGCGAGCGCGGGTTCGAGTCCCGCTGGGGCCATTCATTTGTGTGATGAGCACGAATGTTTGTACTCCAGCCATGGGTGTTTGTATTTATAATATGTATGTATTAAAAGTTAAATATGTGTAGTGTATCAACTACCTGGTATCTATAACACAAGTCTCGTAGCTTACCATGGAATTAGATGGTGCTGTAATGTAGTATAATACTTTATATAGTATAGAATATAATTGAATATAACACAAGTCTCGTAGCTTACCATGGAATTAGATGGTGCTGTGTGTTCATGTCCCAACACAATATTTTATTTTATAAAACAATAATAAAAAAAAAGAAATTAATACAAATTGATATATGTAAATAGGATTCTTCAAAGCCTTTAACTCATTCTGTAGTTAAGGATTGCGCGTGTACATACATATTCGTTCATTTTGTTAAAATAAATAAACAAAAAATAATGAGAGAACATTTATTGAAGCGTTTACGATATTAATATAAATATATTGTAAAACATAGGCAAATATTGATGGAATCAATTTCCGGTTTACAAAAACGCCGATAAACTCAATATTGTAGCAGGATAGTAGCCCGAGGCAAGGAAAACCAACTGCCGCGAATTCCAAAAGAAAATTAATTAAAAACTTAATTTTGTAATATTGGATTTTTGGGATTACCTACTTTGTCTGCGAAATATTTCATTAGTATATTCCTAGCGTTTACTCATCATCCTATTAAAACGGCTAGCTCGAAATTAAGATGAAAGATACGAGCTTCAAAAGAACTGAAATGGACGAAAATAATTGAAAATTCACGTTTTATGTTATACTAACATTTATTTTAATATACCACCTACGTATATTAATGCATGTTTACTATACCTACTAAAATATTGTATGTATGGTGTTACTTCTTCACTCTTTAACGGCTGGATGGATTTGGATGAAAATTAGTAAACAGATGACCTGAAAATAACACATAGATTACTATAAGGAGAAGGAAGTACTAGGAATGCACTCGAGCGAAACCAGGGTGAGTAGTTAGTTATAATTTGAAAACAAAAAGCACCTAGAGGGTCGCTCGAATGAAGTAGTAAGTCTCTAGTCGGTTTTATAGTGGAATAGAGTATCACAAAAACTTAAATCAGTAAAAATTAGCTACAGGATGTAAATGTAGTAAGGACATAAAGCTATACAATTCTTATACCTTATACGAATACTCTAATAGCCTCGAGATTTCGTTCTTTCTCCCATAAATATTCATTGAATGTTATGGTCAAAACAGGAAGTTCAATAAACAAGAATACCGGTACCAAAATAATTGTTGCAAGGATCACTAAACTTGAGCCGGCGTATCCCATTAAACTTTCCGCTCAGAAATGGTATTTACGAATAATATCCATGTGCATTGTCAAACCCTATCGGGCATTTGGAATGAGACCGGCCAATGCCTGAGCACGATATAAACTTTTGCCATTCCCGTATTTTGCATATTCCACTACGGAAATGCAAGTGCAAGTCAATCGACTAAGTAATTTAGCTTGTTTTTAAAAGCTTAAAGTTTCCAATACAAATACGCTATATATTTTTAACTGAAATAGATGAGAATGTTTACCTTCTGAGAGCTTAAGCCCATTAATATTATAAATGCGAAAGTTCGGATGGATGTTTGTTACTCAATCACACTCGAACAGCTGAATGTATCTAGAAGAAATTTGGCACAGATATAGATTATGTATATAAAAAAAATAAAAAATAAACTGCCTCGGTGGTGTAGTCGCTAGCATGTACGGCTGCACACCCGGAGGTCCTGGGTTCGAGTCCCGGGTCGGGCCAAGTTTAGTTATTGAGTCTTTCTGTCTAGCAAGCCTCAGTAGCAGCCCGGAGTTGGGAAGTTGGCGGTGTTTCACCCCCGTGCCTCGGAGAGCACGTAAAGCCGTCGGTCCTGCGCCTTAACTCTCACTGGTCGTGTCGAATAGTCGTCCCACCGGAGTATGAGAGTGACAGGAATAGAGAGTGCACTTGTGTCTGCGCGTACATTTGTGCACTATAATATCTCCTGCGCAGTTGGCTAGTCTCAATGAGATTGGCCGCCGTGGCCGGAATCGGTCAGGAGGACATCATGTATATATAGTCTGGAATAGCATATAGGTTAATTTTTGTCCCGGAAAAATCCGTGCGAAGCGAGGGTGAGTTGCTAGCATGACATAAAAATGCTTATTAGATACATTGGTTTATATACAATATTATAAAACATACCAAAATCTATTCTCATCAATTGTATTTTGTATGATGCATAGATAAAAGTTATTTAATAATCTAAAAGAAATATTTAATAAAGTACCGATGTACGCCATTTTGTTATTCATATTGGTAATTGCTATAAGTAAGTTTATTTTTTTAAAATAACGTACCATAATGAAACATGGTGAACATGCTTTAAATATTTTCTAGCGAACTTAATAGGTTTTACCCTAGAACATGTTGGTGGACACAACGGGTGGTGAAATGAAAAATTCCTATAAAAGACGCATGTTTTAGAAAATTTTCATCGGAGATTTCTATAATTGAAATAACAAACTACGGCACTGAAGCTGACATATCGATTGACGTTTAATTTTAGTATATAAAAGAACAACACGTTGGTAAGACGTATGTCGGCTTAAAACATACTTTCTAACGCTAATAATGAGGTGGCTTTCTTCTACATATATTGTACAAGTTGTTTCAAAAAGGAAATCATTTTTTGTGTTGACTTTTATTTATTTTCTCATTATGTTTTAAAATATTTATTTCTAATTGCGTTGAAAATTCTTTAAATGAAAATCTTAGAAAATTTATGCTTTATGTCCACATTATAATATATGTATTTTTAAAAACTATTTCATAGGCTATCCATAATGAGAATATATACGGAAAACAATAGAAACTATTTAAAGTTGTTGCACATCTTACTCTAAGAGACACTCATTTTTAGTTAGTTTCGGGATAAATCGAATAAACAATGCTAGTATTTCTCAGATTATGTTTTATATAAAATATTGAACGAAAACTTAAAATATAGGAAGTAAAAACCTAACGCTAAAGTGGGATCCGTATTTTTATTTCGTTGAATTTCTTTATATATTAGGAACAACGCGGAACCCTAATTATAAATATATATATATAAATGTTTCATTAAGAACAATAGCTACTACGTTACGTACTTTTTTCGAATGTATTGTTAAAACTAGCAATCGAATTAAAGAGTTGCGCAAAAAGTTTTGCCTCAATTAAAACCCAATACAAAAGTATTAAGAAGTTTGTCGAGAGGACGTGGAAAATGTTTTTCCAATTGGAGTTCGCCGCCTGGTTTTCTTCGAGCTGCCTCGAATGCAAAACGAAGTAAGGAACGGAATACTAACTACGTTCTTCAAAAGATTTTAAGTATTTCATGAGTATTCACAGAAACACCGTTTTCTTTTTATGAAAATTAGTTCATGTCCGTATAATACAATAATTTACCACCCCATCTCTCTTTTAAGTAGCGCTAAGAATGCACTGGTGTATAATTTTCAATGCAAAACTCGTAAGTCCAAGCTGAATACAAGTATAAATTACAAACATAAATGTGAGAATATTTCATATTCATTACGAACTTGCTGTTCTTATTTAATTAAATATTAATCTTAGAGTGTAATAACTAAGTAACTAAACTAAAAAATATTTAAGTATTTGATTTACTTTTAAAATTGATTTTAAAGTTATTTTATATCGGTTATAATTAATCTATACTAATATTAAAAAAAGGTAAAGTTTGTGAGTTTGTGAGGATATAGGGGATAATCTCTGGATTTGAACCGATTTAGATGAAATTTGGTAAAAAAACAGTTTGAAACCCTGGGCTGGACATAGGATACTTTTTATCCCGGAAATCATCCCTTAAGGGGATGAAAGTTTGTATGGGGAATCAACCTAGGGGCGAACTCGAGCGAATCGAGGGTAAGGAGCTAGTTTGTGGTAAAACAACAAGTCTTTTAATAAAACTTTAGAAAACAATTCGTTTCAATAATGGTACAGAAATACCCGCGAAGAGCGAGGAACAAAATAAAGTATTTAGAGTAGAATGAAGCAAAGTTTATTACCAAATTTATCGTTATTTATGAACTCAAGAAAAGATTACAGCTTTAGATGTATTATGATTATGAATTTTAGTTGTATGATGATTTGTTAAAACTCTCAATTAGTCTATTAACAGTATTTATTCTAGAAATATCTGTATCTGAATCAATTTGGAGACCAAGCGTAAAAAATTACAACTTTTTTTTATTTAGATATAGAACTGTAGCAGATATAAAATGTTTGTTTGTTCTGTTTATTTTGTATACAATTAGAAAATAGAAGCTATAATTATTTATTAATGGTGCCTTCACTTTTCTTTGACAGTAGTTACCAAGACAATCTTGTGCTAATAAATTATGAAAAGTGTAAATATCTATATGATCTCAAATGTAGATTTGATTATTAGTTTCTATTAAATCTATTAGTATACTAGGTCTAAGACCGAAGCTAAAATTAAAAAAAAAACTTATACAAAATACAGTAAATGATTACATGAAGGTATATAACAATTTAAATGCCATGGAGTAACAATAATTCTAACTATACGTGGGAGAAAATTATGATTATGAATATTTACATGGCGTATTTGTATGGCTTTTCTCAGCACAAAAGATAGAATACAATCTTGTATTGTAACACAATACAATTTATGTTCACTTAAGACTGCATTACGGAATGCATTTATTTATATGCATTTTAACATGAAAATGAAAGGACATGTTCAATAGTAACATAAAATGCAAACATTAATATCTGTGCAAGAAAGTAATATAAATGATAATTTATAATAAGACTAGCACCTTACCCTCGTTTCGCTCGGGTTTGGCCCTAGGAACGTTTTAACGGTTATTATGGAATATATAGACTTTATTATATATTCTGAGCTTAAAGCACTTAAACATGTAAACATTAGTTTTACATTAATGTATGGAAGTCTGCCCGATTTGTTGATACTTATGATTACTGCTCCGCTCCATCTAATGCAAAAAGAATTTTTCAAAGCGGATTAGTAGTTTCTAAGATTAGCGCGTTCAATCAAACAAACAAACTCTAACTTTATAATATTAGTATAGATATGATAATTATTTATTGATTATTTTAATTTAAAATGCAATATAGTAAATTAGTATAAAAATATTTATAAGTTATAGTGCTTCTAATTATAAAAGAGAATTCACGGTATTTTAATTAATAAAAGGACCAATATTTTCAACCTCACCTCAAAAAAAAGTTAAAGCCAGCTTAAAAATCTCGTCACCATTAAATATTCAGTTCCCATACATGAACCACAGACCGTAGTCATTTTATTATGCCCTAACACGACCTCTCTTTTTCATTATAAGGCTAAACCGTAAAATTTTATTTCATACCGGTTACTTTGTTCATTGAAATACTCTTCGTGTTATGCTAATAATCGGTTATCACAAAGGCTGGATCTGGGATCAACGACTGCAGGAGAAATGACATACGTTCACTAATAAGTAAATTCTGTAGACAATATTCTCGTTATGATACAGTAGTAGAAATAACTTATATTATAAAGTTAAATTAATATCTGAATTGTACTTAGGTATACTTTTTTAAATTATTACGATTTGTGAATATTTTGTAAGATATTTTAAATAGAATCTTTTCAGATTTTGTGGCGGCTTTATTTTATATTTTATCTCTCCCGTGACCATGTTTGTTGCAAAGCATTTGAGAACGTCGGAAACCAAAATTTAAAATTTATAATGTCAAATATTCGCGTAAATCTAAGAAAGTACTTTGTGAGAAATTGTTTATTTATCGGTTCCTACAAGTGTTTCATGGAAAATCCTTGTTATTCTACCTTAATAGGTAATCTTCAATGTTGTTCCATTCATTTGTTGTTGTTAAGAAATATTCCTGTAATTTATACATTTAATACCTTCTCAGTACTAATGAAAATCTCATAAACTCTTCATCTATTTTGAACGGATTTTTCTTTTACTCTTCCCAATTAAATAGTTAATCACATATATCTTAGTAATGGAGACTCGAATAGTGACTAAATAATTTAAACTAATTTTACGAAATTATCATATTAGTAATAAAGATTTATTCGTTAACCTCATTGACATTGGGTGATACTGTGTTTTATCTTCATACTTATATTTTCTAAGATTTATTGACGAAACAGAGAAAAAATATAAGCCACTAGCGGTTCACCCTCGCTTCACTCGGGTTCGCCTTTAGAAAAAGATAAACAAATCTATCCCACGGGAACCGTACATTTTTCCGGGATAAAAAGTATCCTATATTCCGGGATAAAAAATATTCTGATGTATGAGCTGTATTATTGAAAAGTTTCATTATCCAGTCAGTATTTTTTGCTGTGAAAGAGTAAAAACATTCATACATCTATACATCCTCAGAGACTTTCGCATTTATAATATTAGTATAGATAACATGTACCTATGTCTTGATTAAAATAACGGTGTTTCACCCACGCTTCGTCCCAGTGAACAAGTTTTCAAATTCATTTTACCTTTTTTTATGTTGGGAAATACATTTACGCATACCACCTGTAAGCACACAAGTGGTTATGTGGGACTCACCGGCTAGAAAAGTCAGTACTACCCACTAAAACCCAACAAAACCTCCCCCGTCTCACGAACAAGTAATATTGCCTGATTTTTGAGTACACAGGGCGTCGGTATCTTTCACAATGAGAAAGTCTGATCTAGTGCATCCCTTAGTATATTTTGGAATATCCAATATCAACTACCTGGTTTATCACAATAAGGGATGTCACTCCTCAGTTATAAATATTCTTCTAAAATTATTTCATTAAGTTATTATTTATGAAAAAAAAGCGCGAACTGTTACTCTGCTGCGTGACATAAAGACAAATCAATAAAACATAACATTTAAGTATATAGTTAAATAAGGATAATAAAACTATAAATGATTAAATGTAACTGATAAGTACTAATAAATATTGAAATTTAATATAGAATGAATAAATTGAAGCTATTTAAATTTCCTGTGCCTAAATGCAATTTCTATCATAATATTTACTCCAAGGACAAGGACGTAAAGTCTTTTACAAATTTGAATAAGTATTTACAGTAAACAGGGTAGAATGCATTAGCGCTGACTTAAATTTAAAAAATGTCACATAGAGTGTTATGTATGAGCTCTTAAGCGCGTCTTGAGATATCATTAAGACAGTTGTGTGTAGGAAAACCAACTCTTAACATTACTGAGGACTGTTTTAACATATTTTATAGCTTATTCCATTAACTTATTACTAGCGACTCACCCTCGCGAAGCGTTCGTCCCTAGGTCGATTCCACATACAAATTTTCATCCCCATTTTCACCCCCTTGAGGGAAGACTTCTGAGATAAAAAGTATCCTATGTCCCGTATTTATTTATTTACTTATACTTTATTGTACACTACAGTTATGAAGTAAATACAGTGAACAAAATATCGAAAAAAAAAACAAAAGTGTGCACAAAAGGCGGTCTTATCTTTCATTAGCGATTTCTTCCAGACAAACTTTGGGTTAGGAAATATGTAAGACTATACAGGGTAGGACCACCTACCCTGTATAGTTTGGAAAGACTAATGTCCTTTCTAGGGTCTCAAACTATCTTCTTACCAAATTCCATCTAAATCGGTTCAGTAGACCCAAAGATTACCCCCTACAACCTCACAAACTCATAAACTCACAGACTTTACCTCTTTACGAGTATAATATAAATATAGATTAGATAATCTATATTTCCTTCTAACTACCCAGAGAGTAACTTGTAGAACTTAAAACGCTACAATTTGTTAATCTTATGTTAATGTACCTTGTATTATTACCCCCCCCCCCCCCTCCCCCTCCCCTTCGAGCGTTTACCTTGGGCTTGGTAGTGCCCGGGAATCCAGCCGGGCGCGAAGCTAAGAAACGCACAGGGAGGTGGCCCCCCTGAGTAGTGACATGCGGGACCTTAGGAGCAATCCCATGGTTGTTGTGGTCTGCTTCAGCAGGTCTGCCGTCGGAGCGTCGTGGTTGAATGCATAAGTGATCCTGCGACGCCCCATTAAGACGGGTGAGGTTCTGTTGGGTTTTACTTTGTAGTACTGGCTTTGCCGGTGAGTCCCACAGCTCTTACCTAAACGCATTTCCAAAAAAAAAGTCTTGTATTATTATGGATTACTAAATAAGGATTATTTTGAAAATCAATCTCTAACTTAATTTTTATTCTGTTATCATATAAAGGACTTGTAATCACAATAAATGAAATCAGTGAAGCCTATATAAAAAAAGGAAAATATATAGAGACGAAGATAAAAATTAGTAGATATATACAAATTTAGTAAATAGCTTAAGCGGTGTTCATGGTAACCCTTATTCTCTAGGGATATATTAAGCCTAGGAATACGTTTTATTTAAGAAATTGCAACAATTTCCTTTATTTTTATATTATATAACAGTATTTTTTGGAAATTATTTTAGCAGGAAAACGATGTATATATATTTTCGTAAAAATATAATACTTATATTTAGGATTATCATATATTGATAAAAGCTATTGTACAAACTATACTATATACTAATATTATAAAGAGGTAAAGTTTATGAGTTTGTGAGGTTGTAGGTGGTAATCTCTGGATCTATTGAACCGATTTAAATGAAATTTGGTAAGAAGATAGTTTGAAATCCCGGAAAGGATATAAGATACTATTTATCTCAGAAATCATCCTTTAATGGACGGATGAAAGTTTGTATGGGGAATCAACCTAGGAACGAACCCGAGCGAAGCGAGGGCGAGTCGCTAGTCACTATAATAATATATATCCAGTTACACAACACTGGTTAAGTAAATTATATCATGATAGAAAGAAACTAGAGTCTTACTAAAGCGATAAATAAAGTTTAAATACGTCTAAGTAGAATGCTAACACCATCATTAATTTAGTGCATTGAAAAAGTATTGTTTTACAAATATTTAACTTTTCGCATGTTTTACTTGATATAGAAGACGACGACTAAGAGTTGGATGTTTTGTACATCAAAATTCTTTAAAATTTCAGCTCCTTAACACGTCACAGCTAGTACTCTAGAAAGCCTGTGCTGTTTATCTTGACTAGAAACGTCTCGCAGTACCGAAAGTAATCCTATTGCACAGTTAAAACTTTAGAATAGACATAATATAAGAATGATATGAAAAAATTTGAAACATTTCTAATTTTATAAGTAATTGAAACTATTTTTTTAAGTAAACTACCATGTTTTCTAAACTACTTAAAGGATTAACTTAAATTAATATAACTTTTATTTTAAGAATACACTGTAAAAAATCATATTAACATTCATAATTTTACATTATTTTTATTTAGTATATAAGTACATCTTATAACTCATCGTAACTTGAAATAAATGGCTCTTCTGTGTTAAAACTTACATTGTATAAAAGATTTATTGTATACTTATGTAATTATATAGTCTTTTATTCATATTTAGACCCCTATTATGGTAATTACACAAAACTTGCCCAGTGATAAATTACTTCATGCACTTCTTTCTGGATATAATATTAATCTATAAAATAACATAAGAAATTATGGTTCTTAGGACGACGTGTATTTTTTTAATGACAATGTATGTCAGAGTAGGACATTTACCCAATCATACATACGTTTGGACCGAAATGAAATTGATGATTTATTTATTTTATCAATATATAAATATTGGTCATTCGTGTATTGTGTTTAACTATAGTAAAATTTAACGCTTTATATAAATCACTTAATTTATTAACTTCTGCAATTATCATGATTTTTATCTATTTTTACTATTTTTTTACTAAAATCTTAATAATATAAAATAAATATAAACACCCATGACTGGAGTACAAACATTCGTGCTCATCACACAAACTAATGCCCCCAGCGGTACTCGAACCCGCGACCGCTAGCACAGCAAGTAGGGTCACTACACACTGAGCCAAACGTGTCGTCAATATAATATTTAAATCTTCTTTGTTTTTAATTAGCTTTTATACTATTTAATTATTAATACTAACCTAAACGAATAAAATCGCTTTACTTGTTAGATTTTTTAGTGCTTTCAACAAGGTTTACATTTTTAAATCAGTTTTTAACTCTACTACACTCTTTATTCTGAATTTTAAGCCATTTAAATACGTTAAAAGCGTAACCAGTAGGTTTAAGGCGCACTGAACGTAAAGTCAGTACAAATCAAATGATAAGCCAGGCTTACGCTACACCACTTGATGAGATATATTTAGTTCTTATACTTGAATAGCCATACATACGATTAAAAGTATATTTTTTCTATATTTTTATGTTATCATGAAACTATTTTTTTTTATTTTTATATTAATTTGTAAAATTGAATTTAATAAGAAAGGAATAAGAAATATTAGGAATGAAAAGATGGTTGATTTAGATACTTTCGTAACACATGTTTTTTTTATTTGAGTTTAAGTGTTTGTTTGTGAAAATGGCTGGATAGATTTGAATAGATGAAGATAGTCTATTACCTGCAATAATATAATAGTACCTGGGCGACCAAGCTTCGCTTGGAGTTCTTTTTTGTTATATCGTATGTTTTAGACTAAAAAAAACCAAAAACTTGAATAAATAGAAAAAAAAAAGAAAAGTAAAAACTATGTATCTAACCGGGATTCGAACCCGGATATCTTTGATTGTCAATCTTCCTTGGCCGCTTGACCATGATGCTTATGCCCGAGCGTGGGAAATTATCGACCATATTTTGCGTGGAATAATGCGAAAGAAAACCGCATGAAAACTCGAAAACACTCGTTTTCCCAGACATAAGACTAATCTAGATTGACTTTTCACCCCCGAAAACCCGCACATATCAAATTTCAGCGAAATCGTTAGAGCCGTTTCCGAGATCGCTGGTATAAATAAATAAATATACAAGAATTGCTCGCTTAAATTATAATTAGATAGGCTAGTCTTTATCACCAACTTACACACCCGAGCGAAGCGACAGCATGTCGCTAGTTGTATTATAACTTTTATTATTGTAAGATTTTATCATATAAATTCCTTAATATAGTAATATTAAGTAATTTTACTATAAATAGATATAACCTCAAGATTTCACAGTAACAATGCAGTTTCTAGTTTAAGTTCCTGCAACAAAAGGCGGTTATCGCCCACGCCGTTTAGATACTCGTAGGTATATAAGACATAACAATTGCGCTACGGAATTCAAGCATGTATAAACATTTAATGTTAAATACATATTTTTTGAATAATCGCATTGATATTAGGCGTAAAATATTTTTTCTGATTATATTATAACAGGCAGGAAGGAAAACCTCGTGAGGAAACCTGCATGTCTGAGAGAATCTAACAAGTTTTCGAAAGACATGTGAAGTCCGCCAACCCGCACTTGGCTAGCGGCCATGGCTTGATCTATCTTTACAAGATATTCAGGGAACTTAAGAAATAATATGCTAATTTCAATAAGGACAAGCAATTACTATTGAAATGGCACTATAATATTTTAATATAATTATATGTTTTGTTATATGTTACCATAAATAGAAAATTATGCATTAAAACCCTCGAGGAAACTATTTTCATTACAACATATTTCTAAATAGCTTTTCTAGAAAATCTACATCTGCGTTTTCCAATTTGTTTAATGTTTAATAAACACAAAGGATATTAGCAAGCGACCGTACATGTTTGTATTCACGAAACAACTTTATATTTAAAAGGGATGATTATTGCAATATCAAATAAGAGACATGCAATCCATGGAGTTCTATCCCGCGCAGCTTAGCTGGATATCGAATTGCAAATGGGCACGGAAAATGTAGCATTTAACGCTTCGCCAACTGCGAACGACTTCTATTTCGTTGCGGGCTTGTTAAGCCAAACGGTTGGCTAGTAATAAAATGATTTTCTTACTTGTAATTTTGCTGAATTTTGTTTTTTAATAATTTTTTTTTGGTTTGGAAATATGTTTGTATGCGTATGTTGTACTAAAATATGCGTTATTTTGGTTTTTAAATGTACAACAGGATGTCAAAATGTTTTAAGTCAAGGATATCGTTATTTTATAAGTTATTTTATTAATAAAAATTATAATTAGGTAAAACAATAATTTTTTGGCAATTTTATTCGATTTTAATTATATTTAAAATGGATTATATGATCATCTTAAATGATTTGAAGAGTTATTTGAGAAAATGTTGTTTATTTTAATATTTTGAATAATAAATTATAATTTAAGTAGCGACCCACCCTTGCTTCGCTCAGGTTCGTCCCTAGGTACGTTTTAACGGTTTTCTGTACTATAATATGCATGTATTATACATATAAACCTTTCTCTTGAATCACTCTATCTATTGCTAAAACCGTTGAGTAGTTTAAAAGATCTAAGCGAACAGACAGAGGAAGCGACTTTATTTTATACTATGTTAAGATGTAAAATTTGTTAGCAATTTCATTTGATACACATTTTTTTAATATACAATGTAATCTTATATATTTTTTATTTTCAATCAAAAAACAAATCACCTTTAGTTCAGGCTAACAAGCGAGCACTTTAATAGCGCCTGCAATCAGGCAAGCCCACGCGACTCAGTGCGGTTGCGACAGGGCGCTATTCTATCGGGGAGGTTTGAATATCACAGCGGTCCTGGCTCTACGACATCTAAGAACACTTTACTAGATGAGATTTCAGAATCGTATCTAAATAAATATTCTAAAAATATCTTTGACTAGTAAACTGTGTATTATGCACAAGTTTCGGTATAACCGAATTGCATTAAAATCTTAGTAAATACTTAGAAGACTTAGATATACATGTTATATTAATTTTTGGGCACCATGATAGCTTTATGAACAGATATTATTATGCATATTTTTACATTATTAGTGGTATTTTTAGATTAAAAAAACTTTAGTAAAATATAAAATTCATATAACCTTCGGCAGTAGGTATATTATATATAAGATACATAAATTTATTTGAGTATCACAGTAATCCTCCACTTTACGATCTACGACAATTATGGAGACTTTAGAAAATGAGATTTTAATTTTATAAATAAACTAACTAATAAAGTATAGATAAATTTTAAGAAAACAAAATGTACTTTTAATTATTGTACTTTCTAGGTGCCATAAAATACACGGGAAAGATCGTAACTATATAATATATGAATATATGTATATTGGGTTTCTCGGCGAAAGTTTAATTTTATAATAATTACATTATTTAAATTTTGAAAGATATTATTAAATTACTTCTGATTTAGGTTAGTTTTAGTAATAAATGTTCAACTTGAATTTCATAGATTCTTATATTAACTTACCTATAGAAAATATTCTTTTAATCAACCGTATTGGAGCAACATCCTTTCTATTTGTAAAATCGTAAATTAATACATTATACTGTAAATATTAATTCTACAGGTAATTTGTAATAATTTTAAGATTGAAAATATAGTTATAAAATTAGTTAAATTATCTATACTAATATTATAAAGAAGAAGGATTCGATTGTTTGTTTGTTTGTTTGCACCGAATAGGCTCCGAAACTACTGAACCGATTAAGATGAAATTTGGTAAGAAGATAGTATGAGACCCTACAAAGGATATAGGAAAGTTTTTATCCCGGAAATCCTCCCTTAAGGGAGTGAAAATGGGGATGAAAGTTTGTATGGGGAATCAAGCCAGGGACGAACCCGAGCGAAGCGAGGGTGAATCGCTAATAGTTTATAAAGATTTAAAAAATATGCCTCTAACCAATATGCTTTTGTCTATCACAATCAATGACATTAGCTCAAACTTTAAAGTTTTGCCATGGAAGGGTTCCATTATTCACTTTCTGGATATATTTTCAGATTAGCTCAACACTATCTAATTATATATTGTCATCATCATGATATGAGAATTAAAACTAAAGCCTATAAAAATCTAGATATTATTTTCTTACCCTACACTTAAACTACTAAGTTTACAACTAAAAGAAAACACACCGGACAAAGAGAAGGCAATCACAATTTACTGAATTGATCCCTAACTTTAACTATAACCGTTCTCGAGTCGGAGTTACACATTAAAATAATATCTGCTAGCGGATAGAAATTGGCCGCGAGATGGCGTTCCGTCAAAGTTGAAATAAGGTGATTAAGACTTCAGGCATTACTTTCTATGGTTTCTTGGCTTTTAAATCTTTGTTTTTATCTTTTCATTCTTGTATCTTAAAATAATATTTTAATGTCTTACTGTCCGGTTAAAAATAACAGTATTTCAAATAAATATGTTTTATTTGTAAATGTATGTAGTATTAGTATTTTGATTTTTAAATGATAACAGACTAAATTACAATTATTATTCTTAATTAATTTTAACTTTTTAATTTAATGTGGCTTGAATAATTCATATTTTATTTTCCCTTATGTTTATAAATATAATAATGGCAACACTAAATAAGATTACTAATTATTAATAAAGTTTTCCAGAAAAATATAATAATAACAGCTAAAATTAAAAAAATAATATTCCATATTCTATAATAAAACTTATTAAAATTATAAAAATGTTTAAAATTAATAAATATTGTAAGGTACTTCGGTGCCATTATTGTTTTTTTTTTATTCATTTTGTTATTTTGTGGGTAGGCTATCTATAACAGCTATATAATGCCTTTGAGATATCTAAGCCCTTAGTCTCTCCCATGACCATGGTTGCTGTAAAGCTTTCGAAACGTCGGGCACCAAAAATCTAAATAAATCTGCGAAAAAAACCGAAAAGATAGTTTTTTTAATATTTTAATATGATTTTTTATTTACCATTACCCTGGCTTAGCTAGGGTGCGTCCCTATGTGATTAACAACAGCCTCCAGTAACACATTACTGCAGATCATAGTCTATGTGTACTAAATTTTATCAAAATCCGTCTAGTCATTTCGGCGTGAAGGAGTAATAAAAATACAAACTTACGCATAATAATAGTAGGGTGATTTTCCTGATTATTACTTATTAATAAATTATTATTATTTATCAGCTTTAAACGAAAATTATTGTCACAGTGACTATAACGGGATAAAAAATAGAATATACGTTTTTCTATTTATAGCAATGACGCATCGTGTTGATCCGTAGCTACTACAGTGTTAGAGAAATGCAAACTAATAAAATAATAAAATATTTTTAGCGTTAAGTTTAATAACGACAGAGATAACAGAGATGCTGTAAAAAGTTTTACCTTTCTTCCAATCCATTTTTAATATTATAAATTATCTTAAGTACATCAAATAAATCAAAAAATTCAGCTATACGTATGTATCTCATATTAATAAATTCTATAATAAAAATCTGTAAAATATTATAAAAAACACATAAATAAATAAATTATACATAATTACTTTAATTCTTTTTGTGAATGTTTATACCAACATCATCTAATTAATTACATAACAATAAGTGAAGTAGCTAAGTTTTAAGCCTATTAATAACATTGCCTTTAAGCGTTATCGTATACTAGCTTTCTTTAATACAAAAGTATTATTTTGGGGTCCTAAGAGTGTTATGAGTACGATGCCAGGGGCTCTGAGTAATCTCTTACCGGCGTCCTCAATTTGTTTCAGCGATCACTAAATTATATCGTATCTAAAAACTTATAAATCTCATACACTGTATTGTCAAATAATTATTATTTAATTGAGATAATTTAACCTATTATTTTTTTGCCAAATTCTAAATTATCTTTTTTTTTATTTATTTTTTTATTTTTACTCTCCCATCTTAATGGGGTGTCGCAGGATCGCTTATGCACTCAACCGCGACGCCCCGACGGCAGATTTGCCGAAGGAGACCACAACACAATGGGGTTGCTCCAACAGTCCACTCTGCTAACAGAGAAGTACCAGGAACAACCCGCATGATACACCGCCCACCGAAGTGGACCACCTTCCTGTGTTTCTTAGCTTCGCGCCTAGCTGAACTGCCGGACGCTAATGAGCTCCCCCACCACGACAAGGTGAACGCACTTTGGGGGGAAATTCTAAATTACCTGTAGAATCCTCATTTGACCATTTCAAGCCGTCCTTATTATAAATATTATGTACTCTTTTACTTTCTAAGCATAGAAAATGACCTTTGTCCTTCTCCCCTTAAAACTCATATTTGTAGTGAAAATTTTGCCAGAGCTAGCTCAGCTATTCTTAAGCGCCTTAGATAATTGTTCTACAGTGTATCGTGTCATATTAATAAACATGATGTACTTCATAAAAGTAGATGTAAATTAATTAATCAAAATTTTTGTAAAGGTTCCAAAACGAATGGATTGCTTTTCATTACAGTTTTTAAGTGCTACGGCTTTACAAAACAGAGTTTTACGTACATTGGGCGCATATTTGGGGCGCATATTATATTTTGATAGAACTCATGCATCCTTTTGATTCTTTTTAAAATGCTTCACTAGTGAAATATAGAGAACAAAATTATAACTTTTGTACGTTCTGCTTTCATTTATACTTCAAAATACTAAAGAAGTTTCATGCCAGACTTTATTCAAAAAACTTTTGTATATTTAATATAGCATTAGTTTGTTTGAAATCGTTTTGTTTTTAAGCATTCTCATATTTCATTTCTAATTTTCATTTAAAAGTTAAAACTGAGTATTTATACAAATTCTACGTACACATTATCTAGTTATTAAGTGGAAAGCATTAATGCAATGCACCGATTTGAATGGCCACTAAATCTAAGAGGTATTTGCGTCTTAGTTAGGGAGCAATTGTATAATCTAGATGCGATGGTACGCTTCAAAGTAAGAACGTGGAATACAACAGAAATGTCATGCACTTTATTAACGAATAAAAAGTCTAAATTAAACTATATAACTAACTTCTACTGAGGTCTAACTAATTAAACAAGGATATTATTAATAAAAAATATACATTACAT
The DNA here is from genome assembly GCA_905404265.1 of Fabriciana adippe. NCBI lineage: Eukaryota > Metazoa > Arthropoda > Insecta > Lepidoptera > Nymphalidae > Fabriciana > Fabriciana adippe. The sequence goes on from FR989993.1 coordinate 6,277,138, forward strand.
GAAGTATTTACTCACATTATTTTTTTTTTACTTTTTTTTTTGTTAAATTATTTCAAGCTTGCAATATTATTATTATATTAAATGAGATCAAAAAAAAATTTTTTTAATGTGTTCAACATTTTTTATTTATGAATATAAGATGTAATTATTTGAAGCACGCATAATACACACAACACAATATCATTAGAAGCGTACCATTAGATGGGTATCAAAGATTGTGCAACTTAATGAAAATCTAAGAACGGAAGCTAGTTACCTCGCAGAAAATTAAAAAAAAAACTTAACATATTTGCAGTATTATATATTAATTTGTATTATTTCTGTGTGGAATTTCTGTTTTTTGTTCTAAGGCTCCAATAATACCCCCTGCACGTGCACATCACGTGACTTCTCGGATTAAGGCAGCAGTCGGATAATTAACCGAACAAAATACTATCACGATCGATGGTGCTTGCGGTAGTATTGAACTCGATTTAAAACGTTATAGTATTTTACCAAAAATAGTATTCGAAACAGACTGGATATTAAAGTATAATACGTTAAGCCATTGTTTATTTTAAAGAGTACAAATTTTTTGGAAACCTATTTTTTCTGCGTGCACAGATTAACTATATATAATTTTCATATTAAAATAAACACATTGATTTTTCACTTTTTTATAGATACATAGTTTGTGTCTTTTTATTCATGCATAAAACAGTTTCCTTAGGATTTACACTAAAATATATAGTTAAAGTGATTATTTTTGTTTTGTTTATGTGCCTTTATCTCTAAAATTACAGTTTTAATTGAAAATCTCTTTTCACAATTAAATCCTATTTATTGAGGAAAGCTATATGCTGTACATAAATAAAAGAGGGGTAATGAAGGTGGAGCCGCGGGCAAACTCTTGTATTAATATATCACAAAAGTTATAAAGGTCGCGCAGAAGGAGAGTTTAGCAAAACAATGCTGGGTAAGATAATGCAAAGTAGTAGTCTTTGAATTAAGATATTTTAAAGTAGTATTAATATGTATATATTCAGCTCTTTTTAACGTCCTACTGCTGGGCACGGACTTCCCTTCAATACGAGGGGGATCAGGCCATAGTCCACCACGCTGGCCTAATGCAGTTTGGCACACATGTCTTTCGAAAACTAGTTGTACTCGCAGACAGATTTCCACACTATTTTTCCTTCACTGTAAATGATAATCATGTTGCAAATGATTTGCACCTGAAAATATCAGAGGTGCGAGACCCGGAATTTGAACCCGCTTTCCTCGGTTTCCCAAGCGAATGCGTTACCACTGGACTACCACTGCGTTATTTTAATATAAAATATTTTAAATATATCGATTTTGTAGTATAGTTTAATATAATATAGTTTTAATAAAATATTATATTATTCTAAAATCGCGATATTTAATAGCATATTTTTTAAAAGTGCATGCAGAAAACCAATTCGCATAGCCTATATATTCCTACAAATATCGTACGAAAAGCTACTGTCTGGCGAGTAATTGCTGTGACCACTGCGACAAATGATCATCGAAACTTTAAATTGCTTGGTGAACTAAGCGAGATGAAATACGAGTACGCGCTTAGACAATTATGCCATATTAAATACAAGTACAAATGGATACTCTGTTAGGTTATTTATATAGTGTCGATAAAATGACTAGCCAATACTATAATATAATATTCTTACTATTTTATAGTATTTATTGAATAATAATTTAATTATTTTTTTATTAAAAAAGGTTTACTGAATTCAATATCATATTAAACATAATTCAGTCCTTGGAAATTAAACTTTTTCTTTAAGAATATGTATATGTATTACATATATGGGTTATTTTTACAGTATAGGATTCATTAAAATGTATCATGAAAATCGGTTCACAATTGGCGTAAATAATAAACAAAATAATAAACACCCGTATATGGTACTTCACTTTTGAAGTGATTCAGAAATGAAAATGTGTTAGTTCTGGCATTTGATAGACGTAATTTTTTATTAATGTAAGTAGTGATACGAGTATTGCTATATAATTAATTAAGCAGATTTAAGATAAAAGTAGTTTATAGAGCCGGAGAGTGGTTTAAGCTATTATTAATTCTGATACATGAATTATTTGTAAAAAACAAAGTACCTAAGCGAAGAGTACAGAACAGAACTCTAAGCGAAGCGAACGCTGATCTCTAGCTCGGTAATGATATATAACATTACCGTGTCTCTAGTATATATATAAAGAGATTACAGTGTTGACAAAGTTTGTGGTTGAGGTCTCCTTGTAAGCAAGTAATTTTTGCTCTTTCGTAACAAAACGTACAGATTTTTCCTTAATCTAATTATACAAGGTAATACTATACTTAAATAGGTAAGTTAATATAGATGCAATACTAGCACGTAATATACTCATATATTAGTTAATATTATATGGGGAAAATTTTTATAACAGTAGACAGCTTCGCATTAAAGCAAACAAGATTTAATTTCCCCTGGAATAGTTACTACCACAATAAAACATTTACTACTTATTAAAACTAATATTATCAAAATAACAATAAAAGAAACGTGGTCGGTTACAACCCTATAAATAGTTTACTTACTGTTTGACGGGCATAGCAATAAACAAAGATATGTTAAACGTTTTGCTGACGAACTTGCAAATGAATTTTGATGTGCCATACAAAAATAACATCTACGTAGTGACGATAAAGTCAAAATTAATTGTAGTGAATCAACTAAGTTTTTCATATCGCTCAGACGGAAAACATCGGCAAAGCGCTTCACCCATCATAAAGGGGAAAACTTTACAAATCTTCGGATTTCTTACGCTTTTAGGGGCATATAATATATTTATCTACCCCTTGACACGTGAAGAATAGCTGGAGTTACTTACGTCATTTGTATCGGGTTAATGTATACGATTATTTTTGTATTACAATGTTCGGTTTATTATCAAAGTTAGATATCTGTTTCCAGTCTTTTTTTCGTAAATTTCATTTAATTTAATCTTATATATAAAGTATACGTATGTATGTCTATTTATAACCTTATAAGTAAACTTAAAAGCTATCTAATCGTCTAATTACAAATAATAACTAACAGACCATGAATGGAACTGCTTTTCAAACATCTACATAATTAAATTACAGAGTTACGGTACGTTGGTGTGAGAAATATATAAATTTTTACTGCAAAACCCTTTCCGGTATATACGCGACGTCAAATTTTACCACATTCTATCGCAGGGGTTCACTAGGCGCCGTCTGGAAATGAACTCATAACACTTTTATGAGCGACCGGGCCCACTCCACAGCCTAACACTTTGAGAGCCAGAGTGTAGTGATGAAAAGACAAATTATGCTACTTGCCGTATACCTACCATACTCATTAATAAATAAATTTTTGATTAGAAAATCGTTATCACTTAATTGTATTAATGCATCAATTTACTATTATAAATGCGAAAGTTTGGAAAATTTGTAAGTGTGAGTATGTATGTTTGTTACGCCTTTATGGTGAAACGATTGAACAAAGGACGACATTTAGTACAGAGATAAATTTTGACTTGGAGAAACTACGCAGTTATTGATATGTTGCGATTTGCATTTTAAGATAATTGTATCGACAAAAAATACAAGTAATTATATTGTGATAGAAAATAAAATTTCAAGTAAGGTAAACTTTTCATACTGAACAATATCTATTGTAAGTTAGAAATGAGAATCAAGTTACTTAAGGTAGGTACTGCTAACTTAAATTATAATTTATAATTTTTATTACAATGTTTGTGTAGCCAGTTTGTTTTAAGTGTATTTATTTATTACGGCCTAACAGAAATAGAACGTTATATTCTTATCATTTGTACTAGCTGCCAACGTTTACTCTGTGACCACACCACCTTCAAAGATATGATAGCCATTAAAGCGTTCGCCAACCGCGCAATCAGATCTTTTATACCGACACTGTCATCTTAATTAAAATCTATTTTGATGCTTGTATGTTATGATTTTATCAATTTTGCTTTAGATTCTATAATATATAAACGTAAAGTTTTGATATGTTGACTTTTTATTTTAGTGCTTGTACAATATAAATGTGTATATGCATTCAAAATTCACATCTATACTAATATTGTAAAGAGGATAGACTTGTATGTTTGTTTGTTTTTACCGCATAAGCTCCGAAACTGCTGGACTATTTAGATGAAATTTGGCAAGAAAATAGTTAGACCCTGGGAATAACATAGGATAGTTTTTATCCAGAATATCATCCTTCAAGGGGGGTGAAAATGGAGATGAAGGTTTGTATGGGGAATCAACCTATGTAGTTCAAAACGCTAGTTCAAAATAAATTATTACAATTTTTACTGAACATCATGAGTCTACTAGCACCAGTTAAGAAAGAAAAAAATTAAGCTTTGTTTTAAAATAAAGGAAAAAAATAATTCTCTTACGTAAAGTAAAACAAGTATTGGTGCTTTGAAAAAATAAGCACTAAGGCGACATTATGTCCGTGAATTTCTACTACACTAGATATCTACTAATATATAAAAATCGTTTTGTTGTCAATTTTCTTTCATCCTTATAAGGACATGCCAATTCTGCAACGCAAGCTAAATATATCAGTATTTTTTTCATATTTTAACTCTATATCAAGGATACATATTACAATAATATAATACATTACTGTACATTCTTTTACGAATTATTATACAATTGTTATCAAAGCAGTTATAATAAAATTAAATACTACACGTGGAATATACTGTTTTTCATGTTTATAGCAAAGTTAAAATGCGTAATAAATTGATATACCGCTGTGCTAATACCAATTTGATTGCACTCGTTCACGCCTATTAAAATTGTGGACATTGTAAATAGTACAAATTAATCCTGTTACATTTTTCGTCTACATATAAATAGACAAAATAGTAGGTACTTACTGTTATAACTTTTTGTGATAATTAAACTATGTATGTATATTTTTAAGTTGGATATGTATATTTAATTAAGTTTAGAATCGCTTCATTAATACAAATACGAGTAAGTGAATGTGTGTGATTGTTGGTTCTTTACAACTGATTAAATGTGTTAAATATTTTTTGAAATGAAGCTTTTGGAATAATTAATGTAATAATGTGCATAAATTAACATTACTTTTATCATATAAAAACAAACGTAACGTTCATTCATATAAACTTTATCTGAGGCGAGGATCAAACCGGTGATCCAACAGTGTCAGGTCAGTCCACTGCCCACAGGTATGTATATCTATAGGGCGTTTGCACGATAACATAATATAACTGAAATATAAACTTCAAACAAATAAAAACAAAAGATGACCATGACTATGCCATTTGATTAATTAAAATCGCGAAAAACAATAAGCTATATGATTTTTAACAATTAGATCAAATTAAGAAGGGAATGTCCCAAGTGTTAGGGGAGTTGTAGTCGACAATTCATTTTAATAGCCACTCACGCCCCCTGGCGTGGAAAAAGTGTGACTGTTTGGGAAATAGTAATTTTTCATGTCATCACGATAACACTGCGGTCAGGTGTAAGAATGATTTGTAGGCTCGCTCAAGACAATTGACTAAAAGACGCAAGATTCTCATTTTGTGGGTAAACATTAGCGATATGTCATGTTATTGTAACACGAAGAGAAAATATTTAATTTCATGTTTGCTTTAGTAATATATTTTTTCAGTATAGATGATAAAAAAATTCTAATTGTTAATTGTAATCACAATACATTGTACCTTTATAATACTATTTTTAGGTATCATGAATATGTAAATATCTCTATTTCATACAGATATTTATTATATATATTAACCGGGGCTTAAATAACAAAAATCTATTACCTGACATGCATAAAAACAATACAAAATGCATTATGTTTAAAACAAAATAATATATTACGTCCTAAACGCTTGCCTATAGCGCTTTTAATTGGGGGTAGAATTGTGATTAATGCCATCTGATAAGAAGGAGGGACTGGCACGGAAAAGAAAATAAAAGGCTAGGGGTGGATCAAGGTCAGAACCACAGAAGGGTTTCGTATAAAATAACAAAAAAAAAACATACGTTAAAACAACAGTATAGTCGATATATCACTTATTATATTACTTATATTATAACGTTTCAATTATATTGAATAAGGAGTAATTTACTTGAATCTGTGTTATTAAATTATACTAGATATTAGTACATAGGTATACTAGATATTATTACAAAGTGTAGAAGAGGCAAAATGATTAAAAATACGCTAAAGAGATACTTCTTAAGCTATATCTAAGATTAATTTCTTTTACATATAACGTAAGGTATGTATATTATGGTTTAAATCACTATAATGTAATTAAATCACTATATTGCTATCTTCAATTTTATTTTAAAATTTCTATTATTTTTTTTAAAGGAATTACATTATAATACCTTTTGACAGCTTTTGATTTTTCTTTTAATTAATTTATATAATTTATATTTATCAGTTTTATTATACATTATTGTTATAATTAATTGATATGTAAACTATGAATTCCTAAAAAAACATCGGCCTAATGACTTTATTGAGTTCACGGAATCCTAATCAGAAATGGCGTCTAAAACCCACATACATTAACCTAATTCGTTTTAATTGACCAAACTAACCATTCGCAAGGGCTCTGAAAGTGGACTTCAAGTTGATAATTTGTGTATTTTAGTAGGCGTTAATATATGCGTTTAGGTAAACGTTTGGCCTCGTGTCACGTAAGGAAAGTGAAAGCAGCAAATATGTCACATGTCAACACCTCACACGCTGTACAACTCATACAATTTAACCCTTAACGCCCTTTATTCAAACAATACCTGCCGTGATAGGGACGCTACAAAATAAAGCAATATATTCACTCTAATCACGTGACGAAAACATATAACATAAATTTTTATATATATTTTTTCGTTTTTATTAGTAATTACTAGAACCTGTTAGACGGTAACGACTAAAATGTACATTGCTGACTCGCAAACTCGAGTATGCTAGAACAGGTTTTGTATGAGCAACGTATAAATTATCACTCTTTTTAATAATTATTCGCAGAACATAAATAATATTTGCAAGAATACCGAAAATTTTTTAACAGAATTCCTCAGTAACTAGCCTAGCTAGCCAGTCACGACATGAAATATAAACTACCCACACACGACACAAACTTTAAAGATTTCTTTTTAAGACATGTTTTCTTCTAAAAATATAATGTAAGAAACCACACAGAATAGGTCGTTGGGCTTGTATGACTCAGCATGTTTCCCCCAACCGGAAACAGGAGGCCAATTCAGACAAATTGAATACGTATTGACATTTTCCCTTAACGTACAATACAAAATGATCAATACGAAATTTAAAATTATCATTATAATAATATCATTTAGTTACCGGTTTCACTTTTATATGCGTTTTTTTCTAACATATTAATATTTCATAGGATCCATTTGGTGTATCTACTGGGTTAAAAATTTGTATCACTATCAAACTAATTAACTGATTTACTCTCACATCACTACATATTATAAATTAAAGTTGAGTCTTTGTTTGTTTGGGCTAATTTTAGAAACTACTGAACGCATTTTTATACAATTTTTACTAATAGAAAGAGGGATTATCTAGAGATATTACTGAAACTTATTTTGCAAAAATAAACTGTATGTAGGATCACATTTGTCGGAAAAATCGTCTCTCCAAAGTCGTATCCAAGCAGAGCGAGAGTAAGTCACTAGTTTATTATGTTAATAAGGAAACAATAAAATATAGGGTAAAAATAAATATTGTATTGTATTAAGTAATTTATACTCATGAGTGGGGGGCTTTTTAATGGCGGCATACATATTGTCGCCTGAGACAGAAAAAGCAACAACGGCCGACGATATGCTAAGTAACCGACGTTGATAACCGTATGGTTGTACTGCACACAGCCTTACAACCACTTCAAGGCACATTAAAATATTTCATTGTTTTTTTAACCCGGAATGGCCTATTTTTTACAGGGCAAAGGCCTCATTTTGGACTTTGGTTTTTGTCTTATCTATGGAACTTTGCCAGGACATGTTTTTATCTAAATTCGGACGCAAATATTACTTTAGCAGACATGCTGCTTTTCTTCTACTCAATTATATGAATAAAATAGTTACAGTATGTTGTATGGCACAATATAAATGTTTTTATGACTGCTCTACTGCTAATCTACTAGCTACCTATCCTGGCTTCGTTTGAAAGTAATAATACATTTTTAATTTAATTAAATTTTTAAAATTAAAATTCCTAATTCAATGCATTGCTAAAAATTTTATTTTCCATATTGTATTATACTTGGCAATCTTTTTATTCCTTAATAAAATAATAAAAAAAATATTTTTTTGTACACAATACATTATTAAGGATAACGCTGCGTAAATTTCAGTCCCTTATTAGCAGTGGTTTAGTCTGGCCGACGAAAAATCAGATAATATTCTAAAGAAGGTTTCTGAACAAAAATGTACAAAACTAATCAGATTAAGGGAAAAATCATATTATTATATCTTAAAAAATACATTTAAATAAGTTAAAATAAAATCGCAACTAAAAAGAGCAACTGTTGAGTTTCTTGCCGGCTCTTCTCGGCAGAACTGCCTTCCTAGTCGATGGCTGGAACTTCACGGACTTATATTCAACGGACAATTCAAAATTGCTAATTGCTTGTAAAAAAGTCTATTTGAATAAAGTATATTTTGATTAGATTAGATTTGATTTGACGAAAGTTTGTAGGTGTATTTGTAACTCCTTCACGCAGAAACGGCTGGATGGATTGGATGACAATTAGATCACAGCTTATGGCCTGAAATAACACACTCTACTGTTAGGCACCTGGGGGCACACGAGGGGGAAACGAAAGAAAGTCGCTAGTCATACATACTGCATACATTTCTTACAGATTCCAAAATACAAAAATTCAGTTTTATAAAACGTTTTTTTTTTTGTTTTAAAATTTCATTTCGTACCTACTTGAACTTAAAAATCTTTCCAACAATTCATTAGCGTGCGGCGTGTTGTGTAATGAGGCCTTAATTTGAATATCTGCACTTTGACAAAGCTGAAGTGTTGTGACGTTAATCGTGACATGCGACATGTTTTCAGGAGCGGAAATATTACGGTTATTCCTGAACATTTTGTATTAATTTATAATTAAATATTATCATTATGTTAAATAATTGTTAAGATCACTAATTACCAGGTTTCGTTAGTAAATTTGTTGGCTTCGTAGAATTTTTAATTCTTAAATACTGTAAAGTGTAAACGATATCTTTTTCGTTTTTATCTCGAAATACAACTTATGTTTATTGTTTATTTTGATAACTAACAATGTTGCAATTCTAATCATTTACATAAATAATTATTAAAGAAAAGCCTTAAAATATTGTATTTAAAACCTCTGTAATAGTAACGTACAAAAAATAGTTAAGAAAGTATATTTTAAACAAAATACAATAAATATCATCCCAAGACGTCCCAGTTTTTATACGTTTCAGATTTTATTTGTTGATTCATTTTACCCCGAGGTCGTAATTTACGTGGTGGCGGTTTCATGTTTACATTGCATTTAATTAAAACGCCATATTTTATACGGCTTTCCCTGAAAAAACGATGAAATTTTAAATTAACATAGAATTGGTTGATGGAATTTATTTTTAAATGTGCTTCTCAAAAAATTCAATTGAAACTGTTTCATGACTAACAACCATTTTGCACATAAAAAGAATTTTATGGATGCATATTGTACTGATATTTTTGATATCATAATAACCGAGTTGTATGTATAATATAAATATTGCTTATTTAAATAGCGAATATAGTTTTATCGGCCTGGTCAGAAATGACAATCTAATATTTTACCAACACGATTTACTTATAATTTATTGGGAGCTTTATTTTTACTAATGATAAAAATGCGATAATATGTTTGTTAGTTTGTACGTATTAATATATTTTTTTGTTTAGAAATAGTTTATGGATCGGATTTTAAATTATTAATTATAATTATATTTGAAAAGAATAACTGTTGAGATTATCGCCGGCTCTTTTCAGCAGAACTGCTTTCCGAGCCGATGGTTGCTCCCTCACGGACTGACTACACTAACATTTAATTTAAAAAATACAAAATTGACGATTCAAAAATGTTTTAAACATCTAATTAAATAAAGTATATTTTAATTTAATTTTAACTTGGAGACTGACATAGCCCAACCACGTTTTATACAAATATGTCATGTGAGTGTTATGTGGAGGATAAGTTTAGGAAACTCTCTATAATATCTACTATAACATTAATTTACTGTAATATTTTTCCACAGATAAAGCGTACTGAATAATTGTAATAAGAAATTAGTCCACTAAAGTTAAAGCCAAAAACAACTCAAGGCATATTTCACTAAGTATACCATAGTCTACTTCCATGAACTTAAATCAAGTTGATAACAGACCGCAGTATATTGTCCCTAGATTAAATGCGGAGTTACTTGCAAGGCCAAGAATATGCTATTTAAAACGAAAGGCTATTCACCCCTTGTACATTATATAAACACACATACATTTATTATTTATTTGTACATAAATAACTAAGTCAATTTTTATAACCACTAATCATAAGATAAAATGAAATATGTAATTTGTAAAATCGTTTATGTAACGAACATATTGATCAAACAAAAAAACTGTATTTACGTACGTACGTACTCTTATAATGATTATTTATACTATTACGTATAGTAAGTACCTGGGCGAGCGAGCTTCGCTCGGAGTTCTTAAAGAAAAAAAACTAAAAACTTGAATAAATACCAAAAAAAAAAACTAAAGTAGAAACTTTGTATTGGACCGGGATTCTAACCCGCAAAACCTGTGATTGTCAATCTTGCGCCTTGGCCGCTTGACCACGATGCTTATGCCCGAACGTAAGAAATTTTTGGTCATATTTAGCGTGAAATAGTGAGAATTAAAACCGCGTGAAGACTCAAAAACACGCGTTTTCATAAGACTAATCTAGATCGATTTTTCGCCCCCGAAAATCCCCACATACCAAATTTCAGCGAAATCATTAGAGCCGTTTCCGAGATCGCCGGTATAAATAAATAAATAAATAAATAAATATACAAGAATTGCTCGTTTAAATATATTAGTACCTGGCGACCGAACTTCGCTCGGTGTACTTTTTTGTTATATCGTATTTTTTAGATAAAAAGAACTAAAAACTTGAATAAATATAAAAAAAAAGTAAAACTTTGTATACGATCGAGATTCGATCTCAGACACACCTATTGATTTGTTAATCTTGCACCTTGGTCGCTTGACCACAATGCTTATGCATAAGTGTAAGAAATTATCGACCATATTCTGAGTAAAATAATGCAAAAGAAAACCGGATGAAAACTCGAAAACACGCGTTTTCCCAGACATGAAACTAATCTAGATCGATTTTTCGCCCCCGAAAGCCCCCACATACCAAATTTCAGCGAAATCATTAGAGCCGTTTCCGAGATCGCTGGTATAAATAAATATATAAAGATATAAATATACAAGAATTGCTCGTTTAAATATATTAGATATAGATAGATAAAAATCGGCTCATTAAAATTATACGCTTAACTATTAAACATTTGTATAACACTTGCTGTTTGATAGAATATTTCAAACTCTAATTGATGTTATATTCCTAATAAATAAGAATACATATTCATACTTACGAAACACCAAATAGGTAATAATCTAAAACATTTTATGTAGATAAGTACCTACTAAGTACTTTACATTGTGTAGTACCTACCTAACGTAACTAATGTACGTTCTAACGTATGTATGTATTGTTAAGCATATTATTGAAGCATATACTTATACTATGTATGCACATATTTACAGTTACAATTTTAGCGGTTTTTACAAAGAAACTTTCATTAAAATAAAGTATTAACGGCTGAGTAAACATCGCGTGTGCTCTTAGATAAGGGTGTCATGGAGCCGTCGACAGCCCGGTCAACTCATTACGTTATTGTCCATTCGACCATACCACATAAAAAGTTTTAAAGGAACTCCTTTTTGTCCGTGTTTTAGTTTGTCGTCATTTCAGCTTTAGTTAAAAGGTGAACCAATTAAGTAACCTTAGTTCTATAATTTTAGTAGTAATTCCATAAGTTTAGTAAAATATTGCATATGTTTTTTAACTAGTGACCCTCCCTCCCTGGCATGGTTTAAGGCTTTATATAATATAAATACCTAATTAGTTGCTTGTTGAATCTATAGTATTTAACGTAATAATTCTAAAACTACCCGATTCAATTCACACGCAGTAATAAAGAAATGAATATATTTTATAATTAACAATATACATTAAAAAAAATGTACACTTAATTATTACTGTGCAAGTTATCAAAATACCCAGTAATTACTAAAGCTAATCTAACCAACAAGGTTTTATCATAAACTGACGAGATCACCCACACAGACATTCATGCACTTATTAATATATGGAAATAAAATAACAAATTAATAAAAATTTAAATATGGGTAATAAAAAAATTAAGGTTAACATATAACTAATAAAATGTGTACCTATACATATATAACTTAATATATTACTACTCTTTGAGCGCGACTTCGTTTTACTTGATTTTAGGTAGGTATATACAATATACATACCTACTCGTACATACATTTACTTAGAGCTTGTAATTTTCACGAAAATTCTATGCGTATTAAGTCAATTTTACCAATCAATTAGAAAAAAACATTAAATTTTAGCGTTAAAAAAATTGTATCTGGGTGACCGACCTTCGCCCGGCTTTTTTTTTCAGGTAAGATATAAAAATTGCGTTTTTGTTTTTTAGAAAAGACATCACCTATATAGATAAACTTAAAAAGCAAAACTTTATCTAAATACCAAATTTGATCCAAAACGTTAGAGCCGTTTTCGGGATACACGAAATTTATATACGTATATAAAACGTATAGACAAACATTGCCCTTCTAATGTTATAACTTATAAGATTTGAATCTTAGCAGATAAATATTGTTAGTGTGTGTAAATGTCAGATAATGAGATTAAACGAAACCGTTAGTGTCAATGTAATGTAATTATTGCTAGTATTCCGTAAGGTATCTTACATAAAAGCACTTTATTAATTGTTTTTGTCATACGTTAATATCGTAGAAGTAATTTCATGTTAGAAACATCTGAGTGATATAACAATAATTAAGTTTATATTGCTTGCTATATTTATGGAGTAGCTTGTGATCAAAAAATTGACTGCAGAACGAATAATTTAGTAACCTTCATCATCACAAAAAACATAAAAAAGAAATATTAAAAAAGTTTTTTTTTTTAATTTATATGGGTAGTAAATATTATTTTCATTTTCACAACTGATTCATGAAAGTCTATGTAAATAAAAGTATAGTGGACTCTTAATAATAATAACATATTACTCATTTAGTATATGCTATAGTTTTTCATTTATTATTATAATATATGATTAATTAAAAAATAAAAAATAAATAAAATTAAAATTATATTAATATTTTTTGTATTTATGTGTATGTATTTATTAATATATATTATCATCATACATATTATTCATTAAATATATTATAATATTATTGACTTTAAATTTATATTTATTTTACTAAACTATACTTATTAGGCAGTCCTCTCAGATAACTTACCTACATACATTATACATATAACAACAAAGTTGCGTGGCGCACTACTGATAAAGTAATGCTTTCGTTTCCAAAATGGGAAATTTTATTTACATGAAAAAGTATTATTCATAAATATAACGATAACAGCCATGGTTGAAACAAAATTAAGCCGCCTCATAAAATAATTGAAGAAAAACACTCCAAATTCAGAATAATTGAGTTGAAGTTAAGTAAAACAAACTGTCGCCATTTCAAGTCATTGTCTAAGCCACTATAAATTGGAGTAAATATTTGTTCTATTACGCGAAGCTAATCTATCATTCGAGTTTACCCTTCATGGAAGGATGAAAGTTTCTTTTGAATTGCGAAATTAGTGTTCCAGTCCGATTGAAGTCCTGATCCCATTGTCGATTATGCTATCGGCAATCTCTTTGACCAAATAAAGACTTAATTGTTGCTTTAAATAGTGAGGAAATGCCATTAATATAATAATTGCGAAAGTTTAAATGTTTGTTTGTTATTCAATCACGCCCGAAGGGCTAAACGGATCTGGATGAAATTTGGCACAAATATAGATTATATATTTAGTCTGGAATAGCACATAGTCACTTCATCATCATTCATCACTTTTTATCCCAGAAAAATGTACGGCTCCCGTCGGACAGATTTGTTTTTTTTTTTTCAAAAACAAATCTATCCCAATCTTCTTGCTTAAAGTATAGTACCTGGGCGACCGAGCTTTGCTCGGAGTTTTAGGTCAAATGTACAATTTTCTTTTTAATTTGGGTGAAAAATAAAAAAAATAAACTAAAAACTTGAATAAATACAAAAAAAAAAAGTAAAACCTTCGTATCCGATCAGGATTTTAACCCGGACACCTGTGAAAGGAAATCTTGCGCCTTAGTTACGTGAAATAATGCGAAAGAAAACGGCACGAAAATTCGAAAATGCGAGTTTTCCCGGACATAAGACTAATCTAGATCGGTTTTTCGCCCCCACATACCAAATTTCAGCGAAATCGTTAAAGCCGCTTACGAGATCGCCGGTATAAATAAATAAATATACAAGAATTGCTCGTTTAAAGATATTAAATTATGATACATTGCTTAAAAACCTAATGAAATATCTAATTAAGAATAAAGAGGAGAAGAATAGTGCTAGACTGGTAGCTGATGATAATGATTTGAAATTTTATCTCACCCTGATATGATGCACATCTAAAACTTAACACGAAAGTAGATATAATTCAAATACTCTTTTTTATTATTACGGTAGCTTAAATTTTTATAAAAAAATTTGTAATATACCTACTAAGCTAATTAATCGATTAGCTTGCCAATTAAATTTTCTAAACAGTTCCGAGTAATGTTCTTTGGGAAAACGTGATATGATCGACTTCAGACGACCTAATTTCTGTACCGTACGTCATAGAAAAATAACAGCAAACTAATTGGAGCACTCCTGCTTAAACCCCTTTCAGTTTTCGAGTTATCGGGCCTAATTTAAATAGTTTGCTTCAGCGGCATTTTCCATTGCACTAGCTGGGAAATTTCAAATGAATCGAACGCTCAAATTGTTATTGAAATGATAAATGTTATCAGTTGAATAATTTATTTTTAAATTATTGAAACCATTAAGTATGAATTATATAAGTACTAGCCACTTGCCCTCATTTTGCTTAAGTAGATAGCTTATAAAACATACTAATATTCCATTACACTTGATATACTTGAATAAAAATCGCATAGCGCTCTATGGTCCATAAACTGTGTCTGCGAAAACTAAAGTTAATCTAAATCTAATCTTTAGTTCCAAGAAAGTACATAAACAAACACACATTCACAAGTACATACATATATTAGTAGGAACTTTATGTGCATTACCTACATATTTCATAAATACGTATAGTGAACTAGCTTTCGGTCCACATTATGTAATAATAATAAATTATAAACTATCTCGCCACCGAAAAAGCTTGATTTAGGGTGGTCGGTAAGCGCTTGCTATTTATTATAATGCTGTTATCAAAAAGTCGACGTTTGACTGAGATCGCGTGCGGATGTCGCGCGCCATCCGACTTTATAAGATTTAGTCGGAAAATAAATTAGCTACGACGGAAAAGTTTTCGCTAAATAAGAGGGAGAGTGAGTGAGCCTGTAATAAATATTAGATTTTTGGATGCGGCAATATATTTTCAGAATAACTTTTTCTTCGCATATACTATATATAGGTATATTCATCTTTTGTAAATTAATATGAGAATTTATAATATGTATTAAGATTCAAATTTAAAATTTGTCATGAACCTAATAATTTGATGAAGGATAAAAGCAAGGATATGTAATTATTTATCATAGCATCATCATTTTACTTCTTTATAAAATAATAAATTTTGATAAGAGAATACTGTGTTTTTTACTAATTATAAAATATTATATAGAATACGTTTAAAGCATTTCATTTTATTTTTACCTTCATTTATTCGTAGCTCCCCGGTACTTACTTCTCGGCCAACTTAAGTTTGTACGTCTTAATCGCCGCCAGCTAGCTGATTACAACCCGAACATTTCTGTGACCGTCACTTAATGACTTTCCTTTTGAATTCGTGCCATAATTTTACGATTTTGATATCATTGTTATCAGAATTTAAAATCTTTGCTTTAAATATAACATAATAATTAGTAAAATTTTATCAATATTAGCCGGAGAAGTTTTCATTAAATTAATATCAACCATCATCTATATTATGTACATATGTATGTATATATAAACTTTTTCAATCTTCTCTCATATAAAGTGATTGAAAGTGATTGTTAAATTACGCAAAAATTAAATATGAACAAACAGACTAACAAAAAGAATCTGTTAAATCTATACGTATAGTAAAATTGTAACTAAGCCGAATCTGTCCATTAATTTTTTTTTGGAAAATCTTATTGAAATAGACGTTATTATCAATACAGAGGCCGAATCTATAGTTGCATAGAATTTTTGTCTGTCTGTCTATCTGTCTGTCTTTCTATCTGTCTGTCCGTCTATCTGTGACCGTATCAAGGGAAAACCACTAAACAGATTTCGATGAAATTTAGTATGATAATAACTGGTTATCCGGGTCAACGTATAGGATAATTTTTACTGCGGAAAAAAATCTCATCTCTGAGAAATCTATAGATACTAAACGCTAAAACGTAACTAGGGACGAACCCCAGCGGAGCGAGGATTAGTTGCTAGTAATAAAATAAAATACTAGTGAGTATAAAAACAGAATACGGTAGTTAAGTAATACAATAACAACAGAGTTATTAAGCTACACAATCAAACCTTTCCACGAAGTAACGATTTTCATTTGTTCATTTTGTGCTACATTGTGCATTAAAATCGCACGACTTAATCTGTATGCATGTGACTTTCAGTAATTTAGCTAGGAAATAAGAGCTCTTTTAACACATTTTTACCATTTTCATTCAAAAACTACATCTAATAATTCATAATTCATGACTATTTAATGATTTTTCCTCTCTATTAGGGTTGTGTAGACAAATGTAAAAACGAAGCCGTAATGAAAATCAAATTCTAAGGGTTGAAAGGGAATAATAATGTTTGTATGGGACACAACATTCTTCAGTTGTGCAATTATTCAATCAAAAGTAAAGAACGTATAAAATAAATTATAATAATACTTGCATTGCTTAGGTCATTCGTAGAAATATGCTTAACACCTCCTGGTTACGTTCTAAGAAATTAATTGTTAACTGAACCACCGGTGGCTCGGCGGTCGTTGACAGGTTAAGATAAGACAGGGAGTCTGCGGTATCCGACTGAAACCACTTGAGGTATTGGGATAAAAATTGACATATTCACACTTCAGCCCATAAACTACGAGTATCTCTATATAAAAAATATTCTCGATCCAAAGCAATAAAGCAACGGTTTAAGCATGAAAGGACACAAACACATTTTCGATTATAATATTACAATATCATTTAAACGTGATACAAAATAAATTTGGCTGACGACACATTTTGCTCAGTTTGTAGTGACCCTATTGGTGGTCGCGAGTTCGAGTCCCGCTGGGGGCATTCATTTGTGTGATGAGCACGAATGTTTGTTCTCCAGTCATGGGTGTTTATATTTATAATATGTATGTATTTAAAGTTATATAATATGTGTAGTTTATCAACAATCTGGTATCCATAACTCAAGTCTCGTAGCTTTCCATGGAACTAAATGGTGCTGTGGGTTTAATGTCTCAACATATTATTTATTTATTTAAATATTTTTTCAATTATTTCATAGAAAATCATTTGACTAAAACTACCCTGGCTGTTTACTATCGCAATTCCCTTATCTATCTAAATCTTTAATCTGCATAATCCAAAGAGATCTTCAGCGCATGTTTGACAATTCATTATTAATCCCTTCTCTTATCTTTTTGGCAATTTCAGGGGTGTAGAAGTGCTTCCAAAGTGCATCCTACTCATTAGCCGCAGGTTGTTTGCATTTGAGAACAGCAAGATAACATTTTCTTACGTTGATGGGTTTTCCTGAACAACACAGAATTTATGTTTGTACCTGCAGTACTGCGCTTATTAAATGGGCGTACTGTTTTAATTAGGTTTATATTAGGTAGAGTTTAAAATATATAAACTCTATTTAAGTAGGAGTAAAATTCTCTTTAATCTCCTACTGAATTAAAATATTGTAAGATTATTTATATATTAATTATTAATTACTTCGATACTTTGCCTAGGGTCGTCCCTAGTTGCATTTTTTATATAATTTAATGTACAGACAGCGCCACATTTGGGCAAATTTTATTACTTATAATATTACTCTAGACCAGCGGTCGGCAACCTTTTAGCAGGCAGGGGCCACAAGGTGGCTATACCTGATAAAGGTGGGCCGCACTTGTGAGAGCAAAAAAAAAAAACATTCAATGTGACAATTTCTAAAATGACTCTTAAATGCTTATCTATGAGACGAGGAACATTTTCATTTTTTCGGTAATTACAAATTCAAAATACTTAAAAAACATAAAAACTTTTCTTTATAAAACAGTCAAGGGCCGCGGGCCGCATGGAGGCACCTCGCGGGCCGCGGGTTGCCGACCGCTGCTCTAGACCATAGTCTAGAATATAGATTAATACAGACGTGAACTAAACTTCATCCAAATCTACCAAAAAAATCAATCCACCAATACTAATACCAAAAAAATCTTTAAAGGAATCACAAACATACACATACCTACTAGCGGCTCACCCTCGCTTCGCTCGGGTAAGCCTCTGGGAAAACAAATACAAACCTCTCCCACGGGAACCGTACATATTTCTCGAAAAAAAGTAGCCTATGTGTTATTCCAGACTATAATCTATATCTGAGCTAAATTTTATTCAGATCCGTTCAGCCGTTCTGGCGTGAAAGGGTAACAAACATTCATACTCACAAACTTTCACATTTATAATAGTACTACACTAGAATTCGTATACAATGACTTGTAGTGTAATATTGATTAAGCGATTATAAACAGTGTTTATTTCTCCATATTTAAAATCAAACACTTATTTTGTTAAGTAGATGCGTCTAATCTTTCTCTTCAAAACATTCAAGACTAATCTTATTTACGTATACTGTTTTTAAAAAAGGCTAAGCTGTAGGTAAAACGGAGGGTCATTCAAATTTAAATTTTCGTTCCCGTGCAAATCCTCTAGGGGATGACGTCGAAAAAGGGGAGCAAGCGTTAATAAAATAAATTAAAGATTAATAATATATTGTCTAAATATGGGCTTAAGGAGTATAAAGATGCAAATGAGATAAGCCCTCTTCTATTACATGTTCCATCGGTACTTTTGATTTCTTTTGTATTAGAAGCTTCCATTAAGTTATAATATACATACATATATTGTGTCCATAAACTCTTAATTCTAAACAAACCAAGCGTAACTAAGTTTCAATTTCACTATTATATGATATTTCTATGATCGATTTTGATCTTAAAATTTGCTTATAAACAAACAACATAGGCTATTTTTGTCGTTGTTTTAAGGGAAAGGAGACTTGGGTGAATAATATTCATATGTAAGTTAAAATAATTTAGCATATAGTCTTTTGGCGTAATTGAAAAATTCCTAAGAATGTAGAATACTCTTCTAAGGTATTGGTAATCCACAATGATTTATTCCCTCATTTTGTCAGCTTATAAAAAATGTATAAAATGTGAAGTTACTGTAATAATACAGTATAATAAAAATATTAAGCGATTTTAAAATATCATCAAAAGTGTGAAAAGTATAAATTGTTTAAAATCCTCTTATGAAAGATTGCATCATGTATACGAGTGTAATTATGGACATTGATGAGACGATGCAGAAATGTTTTTGGCTGAAAGAACAACAAACAATATATTAAAATACTTCGTCCTTATTTTGTAAAATAAAATTCGTTCTTGGCACCCAACTATGAGATGGCTTATTGCGATAGTCCATCACTCTAATTCCCACCTTTTTGTATTAAAGTCGCTCAAAGGCATTTGTTTAATTTCAAGTGAACATTAAATATATGGAACATAGAGCTTAAAATCGTGTACGATATGATTTTTAAAATGGAGAACTTTTTTGAGTTTGATACGACCGGCCACCACAGACGTCGCACCTGTAGAATGCGACTATCGCACGGAAAGATACAAAGACTGCGCCGTTCAATACTTTTTTGGGGAAACCGAAAAAATCTGGTGACGCTATTTTAATTGACGTCGGACGCCCATTAAAAATAACCTACACTGAATGAATTACTCAAAGGTCTCGGAATGGGAAACGTTTGGTATGTACTCACGGTAGCGGTATGCAAATAATTCCATCTCGGTTAGGAACACGGTATTAAAACAGTTTGTGATTTACAAGCGATCATTTATTTATAACTTGAATTTTCTCAGACATTCTCCATCAATTTCAATAAATCCTCAATTGATATCTCATAGGCATCTAACTTTTTATTCTCCACATCAATATCTGTAACCATTTGTATCGGGAAAAAGGAAATATTATAACTAAATAATAGTAGTTCATATTTACTCATATTGCTTTTTCCTTCATTTATAACTGCAAATAAACTATTACATATTACACTTGACCGTCTGAAACGATACTCAAAGATTTCCAATAGAGTTTATCGAGCAGAATTAATGATCAGGCTGTATTCCATACAATTTATAGCTCAACAAATAAAGGCGGATTGTCGTTTTTATTATTATTCATATATCTATTCCAACATACGGAAACTGTAATCTCGGTTGGTATTAAGAAAGTTCTCCGAATGTCAAGCTCAGGGGAAGCTAAGTTTTGCTCGTAATATTGGTATAAAAAGTTTAAGAGCAATGATAAGTTTCACGTGTATCCACTTTGTGTAATTCTTTACTGTTTTCTTAGCTTTTACGGTTGATTAAAGGTGATTCGCTAAAGAGTATATCAGTCTTTGTTTGTGTCTTCCAGACAAAGGATCATAATAAATAATAATATATTATATTGATGTTATCTAATATATCGTAATGATAACTCTTTTGTTTAGTTATATTAGTAAAAGAAATTGTAACTTAAGAAGAACTTTAAACGAGGAACGGTAAGCAAATAAAGTAGAGAATGAACGTCACCACAAACAAAGTTAACAAGAAGCTATAATTGCGTCTTTCTTAACTAAAGTTAAAACTTGCGTCGTTCCACGCATCGCACCCATTTGGCCCGTTCTATCTGAACCAGCATCTCTAAGGCAAACTTTTAATAGTTTTTCTTTATTCAATCAACATATTTTCGCTCTCGGACACTTCTCTCGTTTGCCAACAATTTGTTTCGGTACTTTTTTCTCTTGCTGGAGATTCACTCACAACGTTCCTAACAAATTTGGTCTCGAGGGCGCTTTAAAAAGTTTCTACTTGCACTGCCTTAGTCTAGACAGAATATTTTATCGCTGACTTTGATGACACTAAATTTTTATTGTGTATATTGATTTCCAATATCAATTAATTTTATAGTTTTAATAGGTAGGTATGTGTACGTTTGCTTCTCTTCCATGCTGAAAAGTTGTATGTATTTAGATGATATTAAACACATAGATGAATTATGACTTTTTTTAATATTTCCGGACGAAATGCATTTACGCATACCACCTGTATACATACAGGTTATTTGGGACTCACTAGCTAGAAAATCCAGTACTACCCACTAAGACCCAACAGAACCTCCCCGATCTTAAGGAGGCGTCGCAGGATCGCTTATGCACTCAACCAAGTCGCCTCGAAGCAGGTTTGCCAAAGCAGAACGCACTACCAAGGGGTTGCTCCCACGGTCAACTCTGCTCTCAGAGAAGTACCAGGAGCAACCCGCATGATACACCGCCCACCAAAATGGGCCACCTCCCTGTATGTCTCTTGGCTTCGCGCCCGGCTGGGTTGCCGGACACTAATAACACCAACCACGACGAGGTGAACACACATCCGGGAGAGGATGATGAACTATGACCTGGAGTAACACACATGCTAATGTTAATTATAAAATCTACCAGAAAGTGGCGATAACTGTGTAATTGTATATAATACTAGCGACTTACCCTCGCTTCGCTCGGGTTCGTCCCTAGATTGCTTCCCAAAACAAAATTAATTAATTAATTTGGTTTTAATTTTTTTTCGTGGGACCCTATTTTTTTTCTTAAATAAAAGTAGCCTAAGTTACTCCTTTTTACATCAGCTATCTGCCAGTGAAAGTCCCGTAAAAATCGGTCCAGCCATTTCAGAGATTAGTCGGAACAAACAGACAGACAGACAAAAATTGTAAGAAATGTTGTCTTGGTATATGTACCGTGTATACATCCATATGCATTTAGTAAAAAGCGGTTATTTTAATATTACAAACAGACACTCCTATTTTATTTATCTGTATAGATTAGAAGTATAAAAGTCATCTAGAGACGCTCCTGAGCAAAATGAGTTATTTATAATAACTAGCCATACTATTTTGATTCATAAACATACTCGTACATTGTATAGTAATTTTGAAATTTAACAGGCGTAAATCAGTTCCGGCAATTTCCAACGTTAATTTACCGCTCTACTTTCATTCGTTAACGTCTTGGTGTCGCTAATGCGCGTGCAAATGTCAAGACATTGGAGGAGTTATTTTCTAGGAAAATGGATTAAGTGCGTAGGATGTTGACAAATTATAACGTTTATGAGATTTTAATAAAATAGCGCTATTGTTTTCTCTTTTTCTGTTTATAGTCTTACTTCTATTTTTAATCTATACTTAATATTATGAAGCTGAAGAGTTTGATTGTTTTTTTTTTTGAAAAATTTATTTGAAAAATTCTTTTTGCATTAGATAGCCCGTTAACTGAGGAAGGCTATAGGCTATATATCATCCCGGAAAAATGTGCGGTTCCCGTGTGATAGATTTGTTTTTGTCTAGGGACGAACCCAAAGCGAAGCGAGGGTGAGTAGCTAGTAAATTAATATATACATAGATATACATTATATATGTAGATAAATTAAATATATAATCTACTTTTATTTTATTTTATTTTTTTGACATTTTTTTAGCTATCAACACGCCTACAATAATTGCATTTTCTTTAACAAAATTATTACATAGTAAAAAAAAATTAAAAATGAAGAAAATATGAAGGTACCCACGGAATAATTAATAAAAAAATACAAATACTTTAAATTGTAGTTAAAATTTGTATGAACACTTTTTATACTCAGTAAAGCACCCATCTTGTTAGCAACGATATTTATTTAACTACAAATGTAAATAATGTGAATGTTGCTTAAATATATTTACTACTATCCAACACTTAAAAATACAAGAGGGAATTATCCGCACTTATATCGAATAGATCAGCGCATTCGAAGTAATATGAAGATAAATTACCTGGTGAAATACTGCAATTGGAATGGAAAGAAGTAAAAATCATCGTAGAAGCTATTACCAGTCCGTGACTGTAATACCAAATGAGTAATTTTGAGATTCTTTAGATGCTCGCACAGCGAGGGAGCAAATGTCAGCGTCTAATAGCATCTAGAACATGATAGCGACGCGAACGTAATCGAACTTAGTTTAGTGGATAGCCGATCTTGTTATATGCTTTTGTTTGGTTTCAGTTACATAGGTAAAATTATTATTGTTGCAATAAAATCAATTCTAATGTTATAAAGAAAAAAAAATTTTTTTTTGTTTGTTTGTTTGTATCGAATAGGCTTTGAAACTATTGAAACGATTTAGATGAAATTTGGTAAAAAGATAGTTTGGACATAGGAATAGGACATAGGATAGTTTTTATCTCGGAAATCATCCCTTAAGGGGATGAAAATGCAACCTAGGGCGAACCCGAGCGAAATTATGAAATATCTTCATTTTGAAACCTTACTATTAAATAATAGCGACTCACCCTCGCTTCGCTTGGGTTCGTCCCTAGGTTGATCCCCCATACAAACTTTCATCCCCATCTTCAGTATCCTATGTCCTTCCCAGGGTCTCAAACTATTTTTTTACCAAATTTCATCTAAATCGGTTCAGTACATTCAGAGATTGCTCCTTACAACTTCACAAACTCACAAACTTTACCTCTTTATAATATTAATATAGATAAAAGATTATAATGAATTTGTATAAAAAAAGAATAGTAATTATTATCTTATACCTATTCGTTATATAAATAAAAAAAAACCCATAAGAAAGTTTTTAAATTCGATGATAAAACTAATTATAACATAATATAATTATGTAATATAAGATCTGAAATGTAATGATATACGATATTATATTAATTTTCATATCTCACGTAATTTGGGATCAGTGTCAATCATTTTACAATGTAATCACCTAATAATATCATCAGATAATTATTACCATTAGTCTGTTTGCATTACGGAAATTCTATCTATAAATTATTAATAATTATAATTAATTTTGAATGATATTGCTACTGTAACTTATATTTCAAGTAGGTATTCATTTCAAAATTGTCTTACACTGTCAATATTTTACATTATAAACTTTTTTTTAATTTTACTTTTTTATCATTTACTAGCAGCTCACTCTCGCTTCGCTCCGATTCGTCTCTAGGTACGTTTTCAATAGATATAAATAGTTACTAGCCAGCATTAGCCATGTAAATTAAAAAAAAAATCGTGAAGTTTGCCAATGTTTAAATAGTTATTCTGCTATTCGAGGCTTAAACAAATCCAACAGATCAAAAACCATGAAAATCGGTCCAGCAGTTCTCGAGTTATGTGTTGTAACAAACCCGACTTTGTTTTATATATATATATATATATATATATATATATATATATATATATATATATTTGCATAGTCATTGCCTATCGGAGTACTAAAATGATTCCAAATATGCTTTTTTCTAATAGGAGTTTTGTTTTTGTGTGTAGAAGAGACTTCCCAACAACAAAGCAAGTGAAGTGAAACCGCGGGTGAAAAATTTCAGTAAGCTTATAGCAATAATGTTGCCTCTATTTGACTCACGAGGTGCCTCTAAAGTTAATATTATTATTTCTAACTAGCGACTCAACCTCGCTCCTCTCGGGTTCGTCCCTACTTACGTTTTACTGTTTAGTATAGATTTCTCAGAGATGAGATATTTTCTCGCAGTAAAAAGTATTCTATATGTTGACCCGAATAACCAGCTATCATCATACTTCATCCAAATCCAGTGGTTTTTCAGTGACGCGGTCACAGACAGACAGACAAAATTTTTAAAAAACCATACATTCAGCTTCTGTATCGATAATAATGTCTATTTCAATAAGATTTTCCAAAAAAATATTTAATGTACAGATTCGGCTTAGTTACAATTTTATTATATGTATAGATATTATTTAAGCACTAATACAATTTTATAAACAGTTAAAATGATTTTTTTTTTAAAGGATTCATTCATTAAATTGAAGTTATAAATTAATAAATTTTCATAAATAGATAGACGTTTTCAGTTTTTCTTAGTATACTTAAGTATTAATATATTATAATACTTAGTTAAGCATATTACGCGTTGAAAATTAATTGCGGTCCCACTCCCTATTAGTACCATGTCATAGAGCTGTTACATTTAAAAACATATACAGTTGAATATGACGAATGTGGTGCACCATCTGTTTTCTGACGCTAAGCAAATAGCGGAACAGATTGTCACGAAACTAACAAATTTCAGAAAAAAATACGGGTACGATGATTTATAATGTTATTTCGGATACAAGAATGTTTATTTAAGAACGCTTTAGGTACTGGTGTCGGGTTTCCTTGCTACTGGTGCCATGGTGTTCTAACACATTTACGGTATTAGATGACGTGATGTAAAAATATATCAAATGTTTTTTTTTTATGAAATTATTTTGTTCAATCGTTTGTAGTTCTTTGTCTTATTGATTTAGTGATTATGATGTCTTGGGTTCGAATCTCGAGTCAGGACAATGAATTTCCGTAGCTGTTGGAAAATTATCATTGAAATAAGAGAGTGAGAGAGTGACTGCACTTGCATGCAAACACAAACTGTAATTATTACCCTTGCGAAGAGCTAGCTATCAGTGGGATTGATCGCTAAGACAAAATTCCAGTAAAGAAGAGTTTTAATAAAAAATATTATCGATATATGATTTTCATTGTTTTATATTATACATTTTGTATAATAATTAATGTTTAGAAATGTCTTTTACGGCATAATGCAAGAACATATTTTAGCCTTTTTATAATATGACACAAAACCACGCATGGTAAAATCTGTTACCTTCAACAGTGACAACCAAACACGCTATTGGGTCCTACTTAGGAAAAATATAAAAGGATTTTTTTTGTTTAGTTTTGTAATATAAAATATATATATATATATATATATATAAAACTTAAATAATAACATAACTAGTTTAAATATAATCGAAATATAATACGAATCTCAAGTACTTTGTAAATTAATTTATGGCAATTATATCTGACAAAGCTGTTCCTAAATTATATCAGTCATACAATCCGAACTACCTTGTCTTTTCGAATAACGCATCTCAGCATGAATTATAAGAGTATCGAGTTACTTTTAGATGTATGGGACATCTATTTACTTATTTTACCGTTTTTGTTTTTTGGTATGTTATTATTAATTTAGTATTTTTTTCTTTATCATAAAGTCCAGTCATTGGAGACATAGAATGGGGTTTCACTACAAAAGGTCAAGCAATTTTGCAAATTGTGAAAATTAACTGAGATTGACTTTGTTTTGCTGTAACTCAAAGACTATTTCCCACATAAGTTCTAGGATAATTCAACCTTAATAATTTTTGTAATGACCATTTATAACTTGGATGACGCCGGAGAGAAGATATTCTCGAAAAACTAGTTTTTCGCTAAAGGTCGCCAATTCGAAATATTAATTAGGACACCAAACTGTAACACTCTGCCAAGTAAGAACTCTCCTTGACCTTTTGTAAGTCATAACCTACCCAGTGACTGGACTGATAAGCATAATTCATTTTTCAATTTTTAATTATATTAACAATTCCTTTATAAATAATACTAAATCAGCTAATTTTTTCTACTTAAATTTTTATTTTATAATTTCATGATTTTGTAATCCTAACATTCGTACGGTTTAAAGGCTTTACGTTAATTCCTGTTTTAAGGGAAAAATGAAAAACTCGTTCGACCTAAATTGTATACGTAAAGCCAAGCTAACCGTAAACTTTCGGCGTTTTAACGAGTAACGCAGAAGTTAATCTCTGATAAATTGACTAAGTTCAGAAACTATTTTATTTCAAGCATTTATAAAATATTAATGTTGGAATCCAAGTATCGAATCGATTAATCGTTTGTTAACTCGAATCGATTTATCGTGTAATGGATGCAAATAGTTCTACTAATAAACTCAGTTGAGCATGTTTGCTTTATCAATTTATCACTCGGAAGATATTAAACCTAAACACTCCTAGGGCTTTTGTATTTGCATAATCATTAAGTATCGGACGTAACGGGACGGCCTGGCGCCGCTAAGATGTCTTAACGCATTCCCAATAGGGCCTACATTGCCCTGCTAAATGTTGGCTAGGCAATATTTTGTATTAGTTCGAAGGCAGATCGTTCTAGCAAATTGCCTCTCTATATGCAGAGAGCTGGCAAGCCGATTTTCATTAAGTAGTAAGGATTTCTCGTCCATCTAATAATGATTTGACTGGAAATAAAGATATTAATTCACATTTGTGCGATTGAATGTATTTTTGTATTGGTTACAAATTTAACAAAACTAGTGTTTGCCGAATTTGTCTATGTCTATTTATAAGTACATGGGCGACCGAGCTTCGCTCGGAGTTTTTGGTTAGAAGTATAATTTTATTTTTAATTTGCCTAAAACACAAAAAAACTAAGAACTTGAATAAATACAAAAAAAAAACTTTGTATTTGACCGGGATTCGAAACCTGTGATATCCAATCTTGCGTCTTGGCCGCTTGACTACGACGCTTATACTCAAGTGTGCGAAATTATTAACATTTTTGCGTGGAATAATGCGAAAGAAAACCGCATGAAAACTCGAATATACGCGTATTCCCAGACATAAGACTAATCTAGATCGATTTTTCGCCCCCGAAAACCCCCACATACTAAATTTCAGCGAAATCGTTAGAGCCGTTTCCGAGATCACCGGTATAAATAAATAAATAAATATACAAGGATTGCTCGTTTAAATATATTAGATATAGGTATAAAATAGACATCATGGTTAAATAAAATAAATATTAATGTTTATTCTATCAAGTGTATTTAATTTTTGACCGACTTCGAAAAGGAGGAAGTATTCAAATCGTTTGTATGTTATTTTGTGTATATATTACGCGTTATCTTCACCAAATATCTATTGTGAATGGATTTTCATATTTTTATGCTTTGGACCTTAATTGGTCCTACATAAATTAAAAAAGCCAACATTTAAATTAAAGTGATGTAGGTACCTACTCTCAATGTTTTTGAAACAATTTTTTAAGATAAAATACGTTAAATTCAAGCTAATATAACTAGAATTATTTAGATTTATAGCTAATTATAAGAGTTGTTACGTTATAAATTATAATTTTAATAGTTACAACCTAAGTAGATTTATTATAAGCTTATTTGAAAAACTATATAACATTATTACAATTTAATAAGTGAAGTAATAGGCGTTATGACTTTCGGGACCTTTCTTTTATACAGTAAAGAACTAACAAATAAATATAATTATTATTTGGATAAATAAAACAATAGTTTTAAATAAAACTATCTTTTCGGATTATTTCGCGGATTTATTTTGATTTTTGGTCTCGACGTTTCTAATGCTTTACAAGGAGAGAATAAGGTTTTAGACATCTCAAAGGCGTTATATACTTGTTACAGACAGTGCCTCCCCACAATTTTACAAAAATGATTCTAAAAAATTCAAAAATGGCACCAGAGTATCTTACAATATTTGTTGATTTTAATTTTAAACATTTTAAATTTTTAATAAACGATAACAATAGTTGTTTTAAGTCGGAGAGTGATATAAGCTATTAAAGAGTAAGCCTTAAAATTTAATTCTGTAATAAAATAGACAAAGAGTCAAGTGCCACAATGTGTACCAAGTATTTTATAGATAACCAGATCTACTAAGCAAGAAACAAACTCTAAACATAGAATATGGGTTTATTTTGTATTCTTTATATCACTATAAATATTCGCTTGTCTCTTTGAGTAACAAAATTGCATTGGTACCAGGGATTTAATTAAGAAAATGCGCTCTGGGTGGCGGTCAGCTTAGTACTTGACCATCGCTTGGTTTCACTTGCAAACTGTATTTAAGCAAATTATCCATGCAAAATTCCTCACTTGAGTATTTAGAGACATTAAATTAGTCTAAGTTCTATTTGAACAGTGGAAATATTTACATGACTTTGTCTAACAGAGCCATTGAACTTTTGGATCCATGTATGATGTATTGAAAATTTTTACAGATTTTATAATATAATTTTAGCTGAATATTAATTATAATACTTATTTTGTATATACATAATTATTTAAAGAACATAATAAATAACTACGAAATATAAAACTACTAGCGGCTCACCCTCGCTTCGCTCGGGTTCACTCTAGAAAAGCAATAACAAATCTATCCCACGGGAACTGCAATTTTTCCGGGATAAAAAGTAACCTATATGCTATTCCAGACTATAATCTATCTCTGTGCCAAATTTCTTTTAGATCAGTTCAGCCGTTCTGGCGTGAAAGTACCAAAGTAACAAACATCCATACATACTTACAAACTTTCACATTTATAATATTAGTATGGATTACTTTTCACTTTGCTTTTTGACAAGTTCAAGAAGTCATACATGTATATCTACATATACATACATGGTATAAAACAAACTCGCTGTCCGCCTCTATTTGTTTCTCTATTACCATCTTCTAAACTTCGCAACGGATTTTGATACTACTTTTTTCGTTTTCACTAACAAGAAGAAGCCCTGAGTAAAATAAGAGCAGTCATTATTTTAATACAACTTTGGATTATTATATATGGTATGAATTTGCAACGAAACTCATATAATTATTGAACATTTTTCAAAATTCAAATAATTGCTTTAGAGTAAAAATGTTGAAACCTTATAGTTTTATTAAACAATTTACCAGGCTTTTATAAATTGTAAATGGCCTTTATACCATTATTCCGTCTAGTCGTTTTAGTTGTGCTTCATTGATTTTAAGTGCGCTGTATAATATCATTCATGAAGTTAAAGGTAATAGAGGTTTACGATTTTCATATTATTTAACAACGTTCATTAATTCAGTCATAGTTTATTTTTAAGTTTTCAAATATAATATTTCCATGGCATACATATATTCTAAATACAAATCATTAAAGTTTTCATGAAAAGTAAAAAATTATCGCTAAAATTATTTATTGATTTACTTACGATTTAAACCAAATGTTAGTATTATTAAAATAATCCTACTAAGTACTCGTGCATAGGATATTCCAAGGATTTTTTTTGCTGAAAGATATAATAAAATAAAGAAATACTTTTATTCTTTGTTTGTTTTAATTGAATTTATATAAATACACATGGTGCAATGAAATTTAAATATTTGAAAAAGCGAATGTTAAAGTGAGGTAAAAATTTGGAAAATAGTACCTGAAAGGCTAAAATAGAAGTTGTTTTTAAAGCCGTTAAAAATGGAATCTCTGCATTGCACCAACACACGCTTGTTTCGTCAAAAAACACAACTGCGAACCCACAATTTCAAATAAATATCCAAAAAAACTACAAAATTATGACATACATACATATGGCAAAAAATCATGTACTCTAATATAATGATGACACGTTTGGCTCAGTTTGTAGTGACCCTACTTGCTATGCCAGCGGTCGCGGGTTTGAGTCCCGCTGGGCATTCATTTGTGCGATGAGCACGAATGTGTGTACTCTAGCCATGGATGTTTATATTTATAATACGTATGTATTCAAAGTTATATATGTGTAGTGTATCAACTATCCGGCATCCATAACACAAGCCTCGTAGCTTACCATGGAACTAGATGGTGCTGTGTGTTAATGTCCCAACATATTTATTATAGTATAAGAGAAAAATGCGCTAGTCTATACTACGACACTTATTAAAATATACGTCTACAATAAGTTAGTTAATTCCCGCAACTTTAGTGCAATATTTTATAGATCGGTTCAATTCATGCTTATTAGGGTTCGAGAGATTACCACGCCTTTCTGCTAATTTTAGTGGTAACACAATACAGTTCCCTATATTCAAGTACCATAAAACGGTTTAAAAATGTATAGGCGAACTACCAGATGTATCAAGGACACTTTAATGCATGTCACTAGCAAAAAGTAAGGGTGTGAGACCACCAACAGCAACTAAACCGGTAAATCCCTAGTAATCCCCATCTCGTATATTATGATTGTCGGACTTAAGCCTATATCACTAATACTCAACATGTGGCAACTGGAGAGACATGCTTTATGGATGGCGCGATAGCTACTCATGTCTGTACAAATCGTGCAAATCTGTCATTTTATGTTTAGTGATGTGGGATACTGACGAAAATATATTTTATTAGTCAAAAATCTGAAATAAGGTCGTCCTTATTTCGTTTTATTTATCTATTAAAACGTATTTTGTAACTAATATGTCTCGTGCGATAGCTAATAATAAATATAATTTCATTGAATTCAATGTATCTATACATATAATAAGATTCTAACTTAATCGAATCTGTACATTAAATATTTTTTAAAAAATCTTTAGAAATAGTCATTATTATCGGTGCAGGAGGCCGAATCTATAGTTTTAAGATTTTTTGTTTGTATACAGACAAATTTTAAATATACAGAAAAATTCCCATACAGGGGAACGCATCATGAGAAAACCACTAGACAGATTTTGATGAAAGGGTATAGCCGGATATACATATGAAATTTGCCCCCGTGGAATTTTCTCTTCATACTTTGGGGATCGTTTAGGTACCAAATAAAAATAATTCTGTCAAAATTTCAGCTTTTTATCTCAAGCCGTTATCGAGATATTAAAAAAAAACTACTTTTTCGATTTTATTTTTTTATTCATAGTAAAATTAAAATTTGATAATCGCCGATTTTTTCGCTAATACTTACGAGTAAAAGGCATGAAAAAAAAATTTTTTTATGATTCCCAGACCAAAAGACAATTTTTTAGAAAAGAAATAAAACTAAAATTATTTTTTTGACCGTATTTTTGAAAAGTGTCCACCTCCAAATTTTGTCAGAAAATGTCTTTTGTGCTCCTTTATACTCAGGATTTTTTTCAATTTTTTTGATGTGGTGGAACAATGTGAAAAAAATTAAAAACATTTTTTTTTCTTACATTCCAATGAAGTAATATTTTATTATTGATAGAAAAGGACCAGGTGGCGAATGTTAGAGAAAAAGCAGTATGCAAGTATATTCATGGAAAAAATAGTGGAAAAAAAATATAGAAATGGATGGAATGCAAGATAAGTAAGTGGATGTTGGAATGAAATGGCAATTTATATAAGTGAGATAGCGCGGGATATTTTTCTATCAATGTTAAAATATTAGTTTTGATAGAAAAATACATATATATAATTTTTTTTCATACATTGGAATATGAGAAAAAAAATGTTTTTAATTTTTTTCACATTGTTCCACCACATCAAAAAAATTAAAAAATTCCTGAGTATAAAGGAGCACAAAAGACATTTTCTGACAAAATTTGGAGGTGGACACTTTTCAAAAATACGGTCAAAAAAATAATTTTAGTTTTATTTCTTTTCTAAAAAATTGTCTTTTGGTCTGGGAATCATAAAAAAATTTTTTTTTCATGCCTTTTACTCGTAAGTATTAGCGAAAAAATCGGCGATTATCAAATTTTAATTTTACTATGAATAAAAAAATAAAATCGAAAAAGTAGTTTTTTTTTTGAATATCTCGATAACGGCTTGAGATAAAAAGATGAAATTTTGACAGAATTATTTTTATTTGGTACCTAAATGATCCCTAAAGTATGAGGAGAAAATTCCACGGGGGCAAATTTCATATGTATATCCGGCTATACCCTTTCTAATTGTTTATCCATATTTCTTACTGGCAATTTAAAATGGTAGTTTTTATTTTGTTTTATATGGCAATAATGCTTGTGAATTTTATGTAGGTAGAAGTGAAAAAGTCAAAATCGTTTATGTCACAGAAATATGATTTAAATCGCTCATACCCTCATGATGATTGTCTGTGATTTAAGAATATATCTGTTTTCCTAAGATTTCTAAGTAATCAAATGTATATTTCACTTTCTTTCACTTATTTCAACACAATTTTGCACAGTTCACTGTTCTTCAGAAGTTTAAACTATTTTATTCTTATTTAGTTTATCAGAGCTTCGAAAGTGCGACTTGTTCCAATGACAGTTGACAGCAACTTTACATGCATAACTTCATTTAATATGCATAGTGTATACGTGTATTAGTGCTGTTAAGCACTAGGCCACGACCGCACTAGGCCACGAGCGCCCTAGGCCACGAGCGCCCTATGCCACGAGCGCCCTATGCCACAAGCGCCCTAGGCCACGAGTGCCCTATGCCACAAGCGCACTAGGCCACGAGTGCCCTATGCCACAAGCGCCCTAGGCCACGAGTGCCCTAGGCCACGAGCGCCCTTTGCCACGAGCGCCCTAGGCCACGAGCGCCCTAGGCCACGAGTGCCCTAGGCCACGAGCGCCCTTTGCCACGAGCGCCCTAGGCCACGAGCGCCCTACGCCACGAGCGCCCTAGGCCACGAGCGCCCTACGCCACGAGCGCCCTAGGCCACAACGCACTAGGCCACGAGCGCCCTAGGCCACGAGCGCCCTATGCCACGAGCGCCCTATGCCACAAACGTCCTAGGCCACGAGTGCCCTAAGCCACAAGCGCACTAGGCCACGAGCGCCCTAGGCCACGAGTGCCCTATGCCACAAGCGCACTAGGCCACGAGTGCCCTATGCCACAAGCGCCCTAGGCCACGAGCGCCCTAGGCCACAACGCACTAGGCCACGAGCGCCCTAGGCCACGAGCGCCCTATGCCACGAGCGCCCTATGCCACAAGCGCCCTAGGCCACGAGTGCCCTAAGCCACAATCGCACTAGGCCACGAGTGCCCTATGCCACAAGCGCCCTAGGCCACGAGTGCCCTAGGCCACGAGCGCCATTTGCCACGAGCGCCCTAGGCCACGAGCGCCCTACGCCACGAGCGCCCTAGGCCACAACGCACTAGGCCACGAGCGCCCTAGGCCACGAGTGCCCTAAGCCACAAGCGCACTAGGCCACGAGTGCCCTATGCCACAAGCGCCCTAGGCCACGAGTGCCCTAGGCCACGAGCGCCATTTGCCACGAGCGCCCTAGGCCACGAGCGCCCTACGCCACGAGCGCCCTAGGCCACAACGCACTAGGCCACGAGCGCCCTAGGCCACGAGCGCCCTATGCCACGAGCGCCCTAGGCCACGAGCGCCCAGGCCACGAGCGCCCTACGCCACGAGCGCCCTATGCCACAAGCGCCCTAGGCCACGAGTCCCCTATGCCACAAGCGCCCTAGGCCACGAGTGCCCTAGGCCACGAGCGCCCTATGCCACGAGCGCCCTAGGCCACGAGCGCCCTAGGCCACAACGCACTAGCGCCCTAGGGCGCTCGTGGCCTAGTGCGTTGTGGCATCGGGCGCTCGTGGCCTAGGGCGCTTGTGGCCTAGTTCGTTGTGGCCTAGTGCGTTGTGGCCTAGGGCGCTCGTGGCCTAGTGCGTTTTGGCCTAGGTCGCTCGTGGCTTAGTGCGTTGTGCTTTCCTGGCCTAGTGCGTACGTGGCCTAGTTCGCTCGTGGCCTAGTGCGCTCGTGGCCTAGTGCGCACGTGGCCTAGTGCGGTCGTGGCCTAGTGCATTCGTGGCCTAGTGCGTTCGTGGCTTAGTGCGGTCGTGGCCTAGTACGTTCGTGGCCTAGTGCGCACATAGTTTAGCGCGGTCGTGGCCTAGTGCTATCGGGGCCTAGTGCGTTCGTGGCCTAGTGCGGTCGTGGCCTAGTGCTTAACAGCACTACTAATACACGTATACACTATGCATATTAAATGAAGTTATGCATGTAAAGTTGCTGTCAACTGTCATTGGAACAAGTCGCACTTTCGAAGCTCTGATAAACTAAATAAGAATAAAATAGTTTAAACTTCTGAAGAACAGTGAACTGTGCAAAATTGTGTTGAAATAAGTGAAAGAAAGTGAAATATACATTTGATTACTTAGAAATCTTAGGAAAACAGATATATTCTTAAATCACAGACAATCATCATGAGGGTATGAGCGATTTAAATCATATTTCTGTGACATAAACGATTTTGACTTTTTCACTTCTACCTACATAAAATTCACAAGCATTATTGCCATATAAAACAAAATAAAAACTACCATTTTAAATTGCCAGTAAGAAATATGGATAAACAATTAGAAAGGGTATAGCCGGATATACATATGAAATTTGCCCCCGTGGAATTTTCTCCTCATACTTTAGGGATCATTTAGGTACCAAATAAAAATAATTCTGTCAAAATTTCATCTTTTTATCTCAAGCCGTTATCGAGATATTAAAAAAAAAAACTACTTTTTCGATTTTATTTTTTTATTCATAGTAAAATTAAAATTTGATAATCGCCGATTTTTTCGCTAATACTTACGAGTAAAAGGCATGAAAAAAAAATTTTTTTATGATTCCCAGACCAAAAGACAATTTTTTAGAAAAGAAATAAAACTAAAATTATTTTTTTGACCGTATTTTTGAAAAGTGTCCACCTCTAAATTTTGTCAGAAAATGTCTTTTGTACTCCTTTATACTCAGGATTTTTTTCAATTTTTTTGATGTGGTGGAACAATGTGAAAAAAATTAAAAACATTTTTTTTCTCATATTCCAATGTAAGAAAAAAAATTATATATATATGTATTTTTCTATCAAAACTAATATTTTAACATTGATAGAAAAATACATAAATAAATATTTTTGACCGGAAGAACATGTCAGTTAATCTTCGTCACTATCTTTATTTACTATAACATTAACTTTTCATCTATAAACAGATGACTCAATATTTCGGCAGGTCTTATTATCTTAGCCAAATGTCAAACCTGGGCAAGATAATATATAACCGCTGTAATGTGAGAGCAGCATCCAGTAGTACGCCTTCCATTAGCATTGTGCTTAACATCTGAATCAAGTTTCGTACCAAATTCATTGTGTAGAAAACAGGAAACTCGACAAAAAAAACTAGTTTTAGGAAGTAGTTTATTGTCTAGATTATGATCACAAATTTGGACTCTTGCTTGATATTACCATGACCTGCTTCAAATACCCAGCGCACTTTGGTAACAAAACGGAATTGATTTGACTCGACTATAATAAACTGATTTCGTTTCCCTTTAAGAGCCGGCATTAACACTTTGAATCCTAGTTGTTCCTAATATTCTGTTAGATCACGAAAGCCTCGATCTACTATGATAATATCATCTTTTTTAAGTAACTTAATGAGACCATTAGGCTTGCTCGAGACGATTTTTATAATTTCAGCATCGTTCATGTTAGCTGTGTAAGGTAAGCCCCAAGCATAACTAGAACAAAACCATTCGTAGTGCTTATTGTAAATGGTTTGCACAGAGGTACTTTTTTTTGATAAGAATATGATTTTCTCTGGTATTCATTATTTGTACTTTTTTGATGGCGAATATATGTTCCATTACAAATACTCGTAAATACCGTTTACCAACCGTGAAGTCGGAGGAGACTGTTTACGCTCCTCTATCTAGCGAAATAGTTTGAGGACTGGACTGGACTGGGCTTATGTATACAATTTTCGTTCTGCTGATTTTCGAACTAACATTCTCCAGTCTTTGTTGCCATTTTTCCAGTCTGCTCTGGACCTCGCACCCATCTTCACCGATCAACACAATATCGTCTGCAAACATCACGCACCAAGGTGACTCCCCCTGTATATCCGTTTTCAGAGCATCCAATGCCAACAGGCAGAGGTATGGACTTAAAGCCAATCCTTGGTACAAACCTACTTAGCAGGCACTCCTTCTTCTGTTTTGACAGAAGAGCCCCACCACAAAACCTCTCGGGGAACCTTATCATACGCCTTTTCTAGATCAACAAACACCATATGCAAGTTTTTATGTGCGCGTCTTTATTTCTCATATAGTTGGCGCATCGCGAATACGACATCTATTGCCCTGCGTCCTGGCATAAACTTAGCACAGAGCTTTATTCCCCGATAATTGTTGCATTCTTGTACATCTCCTTTCTTTTGTGA
Organism: Fabriciana adippe; assembly: GCA_905404265.1. Taxonomy (NCBI): domain Eukaryota; kingdom Metazoa; phylum Arthropoda; class Insecta; order Lepidoptera; family Nymphalidae; genus Fabriciana; species Fabriciana adippe. The sequence goes on from FR989993.1 coordinate 6,314,716, forward strand.
TTATGTGATGAGCACGAGAGAACAGAGACACTATTCCTCATCGATTACTTCTTCATGCAACAACTTATTGAAGAATAAAGTCAGCCACTGATATCCGTCCTCTTTCAATAACTTCCAAACTTCAACTGGTATACCATCGGGCCCAACTGCTTTACCATTTTTCATACTTCGTACTGCCATTCTAACTTCGTTCATACTAATCTTATTCACTAATCCAATATTCACAAGCACATCGTTATACAGCCCACTCCAGTCATTGTCCTCATTCATAAGTTTTTCGAAATAAGTGTTCAATCTATCTTTTATATCTTCATCTTTTATCAACACCCTTTCCTCTTCATCTTACATACATCTCACATGCTTAATGTCTTTTGCCCACTCTTTCCTGCTCTTTGCAATGCGGTATATTTCTTTTTGTCCTTTTGGTTCTTGAAGATGGCTGTACGTACTGTTTTGAGCCTAAGCTATGGCTATTGCTACCGCTTTTTTGCCTTCTTTTCCCGCTCTTTGTATACACACTTTCTAACTTCCTTAATTCTTTCACTCCCTTACTCATTTTTCCATGTTTTAAATGCATCTTTTTTTCTTTCAGAGCTCTCTGTACCTCCTCACTTCACCACCTAGTGTATCAATAGTATCGTTCCCTTTCGTTTCTCCAGACACTTCCCGCGCTATCTCACTTATATAAATTGCCATTTCATTCCAACATTCATCCACTTACTTATCTTGCATTCCATCCATTTCTATATTTTTTTTTCCACTATTTTTCCATGAATATACTTGCATACTGCTTTTTCTCTAACATTCGCCACCTGGTCCTTTTCTATCAATAATAAAATATTACTTCATTGGAATGTAAGAAAAAAAAATGTTTTTAATTTTTTTCACATTGTTCCACCACATCAAAAAAATTGAAAAAAATCCTGAGTATAAAGGAGTACAAAAGACATTTTCTGACAAAATTTGGAGGTGGACACTTTTCAAAAATACGGTCAAAAAAATAATTTTAGTTTTATTTCTTTTCTAAAAAATTGTCTTTTGGTCTGGGAATCATAAAAAATTTTTTTTTTCATGCCTTTTACTCGTAAGTATTAGCGAAAAAATCGGTGATTATCAAATTTTAATTTTACTATGAATAAAAAAATAAAATCGAAAAAGTAGTTTTTTTTTAATATCTCGATAACGGCTTGAGATAAAAAGCTGAAATTTTGACAGAATTATTTTTATTTGGTACCTAAACGATCCCCAAAGTATGAAGAGAAAATTCCACGGGGGCAAATTTCATATGTATATCCGGCTATACCCTTTGGTATAATGATAGCTGGTTATCCGGGTCAACATATAGGATACTTTTTACTGCGGGAATATATTATATCATCTCTGAGAAATCTATACTAACCGTTAAAACACAGACAACAGTCGGTAGTTTATAATAATGATGTTTATCTACTTAAATGTAACTTAAACATATTTGAAAAGTCAAGTTTAAAATAATTATATAAATTTTAGTAAAATTTATAAAATAAATACACCTAATATTGTTACTAATTAAAGTTGTACTTCGCAAATCACGTTCCCCAGTGAGTCGGATTGTATGAGGTTTGTTTTTAACAATGATTCCCCAGCCAATAAAAGAATAAACAGCATGGATCCTATTTAAACACCAATGACGGGTCAACGGAGCCGAGCAAAATTGACAGAGATATATGTTAATTTTTATGGTGTAAATTATGTTTATTTTTTAAAAGAGAGAATATCGCAATGGGAAATTTTGAAAACACCAAGTAGTAATATAATTTATGATTGCTAGTAACAGTTTTGTGCATTTAAACCAATATATGTAGTATTTAAGACATTTTTTTTTCAATTACTATATAGTATGCATGTGACTATGAGCACAATTACATACTGTATTACATTATGTATGTATGTACATATAAACTGACAGTAATATAAAGGATAAGAAACTAAAACATTCTTTCGTATTTATTATGTGTTATGATATTTATTTATAAAGGATTATTATGATAAAATTTTAATTTATTATTAATTTATGTATGAATAAAATTAAATGTGAACCAAGAACCAAGTGAAGACGGGTTTGAAACCACTTCTGAGATTTTTATGTGCAAATTATTTACAAAAAGATCTAGTTGTATATCTGAGAGAACTACACATGTGAAGTCCGTATAACTATATTTGGTCAGAATGGTGGACTATGGCCTGTGCGAGGTCCATATTCAACATTGTGAAGTAAAAGGGCTGAATTACTAATTTAATCAATGACTATAAATTAGTATATTTTAAATTAAATTATACTGATTGATAAATTGAAAAAAATAGTAGGCAAAAAAAAATTATATGCTCGCAAAAGGTAGAGTAACGTTAATAAAAGTGAATTAAATATTTCGCAACTCTGCGGAAACCGCGCCATATCGCCAGCAATTAATAAAAAAGCAAATTACTCTGCATCTTGTTTGTACAAACCCTTTCAAAGTTTGCGTTTTGAAATATATGCACCCTCCAGACCGGTGGCATCAATAATAAGTGTAGGTTACATGCCCCATTTGAATGCCCCTGTTGATTTTGAACATAAAAGATATAATCTACCGCGTTGGTGTAAAATAACCGTATTTTTCTTTTGTGTTATGATTCGTAACCCACCCTAGCGTATAGACGGGCGCCCATTCAGATTTTCTCTCCACGTACTTTTTAATAATGGGCACTTACCAAACGAAATCCAATACTTTGATACCATTTGTAATACTATATCACTTTATAACAAGAATTTTGGTTTAAAATGAGCGATAAGAACGTAAATATTTTTAAGGGGACTGTATTAATCAAAGGTACCTATGTTTGTTTGTGTGATATATGTTCTTTATGTGATATATTAAAGCTCTATTAAAACACAACACATGTGACCGACTCTCTTAAAAAGGGCCACGCAATATAAACTGTTGAGAGGCCCATATATTCAGAGTGTTAAATACAAGGTCAAAGATACCATCTGCATCAAATGGCATGTTTTATCCACATCTTATTATAAAAACAAACATAAGTGTGAACGCGTGCAGATAGTAGAGGACACTTAAAAGTATTAGTATTAAGTGTAACGGTGTGACTAGTTGGCTGTGTCTACTGAAATTTTGTTTTGTAACTAAACTTGTGATGCTATCTATATTAGTTGGCGCTTAAGTCGTGATTTATTTCCACTTTTCATTATCTACTTAAATCGTCCGTCCGTCCGTCTGTCAGAAAAAATCACTGGAGGGATTTTGATGAAATTTGGTATGATAATAGCTGGTTAACCTGGTCAATATATAGGATACTTTTTACTGTGGGAAAATATCTCATCTCTGAGAAATCTATACTAAACATTAAAACGTAAGTAGGAAGAAACCAGTCATCTAAACATTATTTAGCCGAAAAAATACTTAAAATTATGATAGCAATTATTTTTCCTAAATTATAAGAATTAGGTAGATGGTATTACGGAATTTTTGTAAACCTATTAGAGGCTTACTTATACAATCGTCGATAAAGTAAAGCTCCGAAGCACTGCTTTCTATGCCGATTCTACACAATAAAATTCAACTTCTGTTGATTTCATCTTTCTGATGTGAACCATAACAACAAAAACCGTATCTTTTCATTTCATTAGATTTCAAATTTAAGCGCTCTTTGTTTAAATATCACCATGGGCATGTTTATTGACTATATATAACAAAATAAGAAAAAAACATATAAAGTGTTTGTTCAACTTGTAATATAAAAATGGATAATGAAACAAATAAAATGAAATTATATAAAAGTAACGAGCAGCTTAAATCGCTGGATTTGGGAGCATGAGATTTGTATACGAGTTGTTTACAGAACGACGTTAGCAATAAGGAAAAAAAAAACTTTTCGCTAAGGGGGTTAAATCGTCATTTAGATATACAATGTTTTAGCTTATTTTTAATGTCGATTGGATTCATTGACGATGAAATCCTGTCGGAGCTATTTCTTGTATATAGGAAATTTTAAATAAAAAAAATATAATTACCTGTAACCTAATATTCTCCCTCAAAAATATACGTTTAATTTTAAACTCCTTTTTTATATACATAATTATTACATATATGTATGTAAATGTAACCACTATGAAGACAGTCGTTGTTATTAAATAAGGGTATTATAAAATGGTATAAATATAATATTCTGTACAATATATACTAAGTAATGTTAAACAGAGATTCTGAAGCGCTTGGTAGCGTTTAAATGTATTTACCCAAGTAGCACTTAGTGAATGCAGCGAATGCATGCATAACAACGTGTTAGCCGATTATTACGTGTGAAACACTCGCATAGAATTATGGGCATCTTAAAACGGCTAGAGAAATAGTTACTCGTCTGTCTATCGACACTCATTGCTGTGAAAGTATGGAATGTGGGATTTTGTCAGTATAGCAGAAGTATGATTTAAAAAACTATGATTTAATTAAATAGTTTATTGGTATAAATTTTAATTTTTAACGTACTAATAGGTACAATAATTTTATGTCTATTCTTAATAACTATAATTTAGTTCCATTTGTAGCTTTTTTTAATCCAATTTACGTAATTTCTTAAAGTTTTTTTTTTATAATAAAGATAATTCATATCACATAGATTATTTAAACGAAATAAAAACATAAAAAAATAATAATAGTCAAAATCATGCTATATTGAAATTAAATGATTATTATATTAATAATTGAATATTAAAACAAAAGCCCTTTCCATTCTAACCACACTCAAAACGGAACAGTGAAGTGCTGTATAAGTAATTATTACACAATATTCCCGGAATCACTGTTTGCGATGCTTCCTGTTTATTCCCGGGGGCGTCTTAATGTTTCAATATGTTTACAAGTGCCTGAGAATGTCTGAGGCTATAACATTATCTATGCGTATAATAAATTTGATAGATTATATTACCCAAGTTAAACGAAAGGAATGAATAATTTATAAATTCTAATATTGAGTAATTTAATATGAAAATTAAAACGTTTCTATAGCTTTATAAGCATTCTATTATTACTACGACTTTGTTTAGAAGTAACTCTTGATGAAAGGAATTCATATTTTCAAATAAGCAAGTATCTTTTAAATTAAAAATATTATAATTATATCATTTGTGTGGCTTTTAATTTTTATATAGGTATAAAAACTGATATATTTTATTTTATATAATTAAGTTGTTACATAAGTATTTAAGTTTTCAGGAAAAGCTGTTTAAAACCTTGTAACACTGTTCACATCTTAGAGGAAGTTATAAATTATTAAAGTAAGTGGCTATCTCAAATCGACTTGTTTTCTGATAGCACGTGTGAATGAGTGTCTTGAACACGTGCTTGCGTATGTAAAAACTAAAGTGTTTCTCGCACATGCCTAAGTATAAGAGGCTTTTAGTTCAAATAATTTAGCTCATTATTTTATTTGGATTAAAATATTGACTGAATAGATTTCAAAAGACCATATTGATTTAAACAAAAATAATTTTAATTAAAATATAACTAAGTTTTACTTTAATCGTCGTTATACAGGCTGTCACAGACAATGAAAGTTATATTCAGTGGTTACGGAAGAAATTTTGATATCTATCTATACATATAATAAAACCGTAGAGGTCGAAATTCTGTATATAGAAAAAATGCTAAAAACCGAGTCAAGGGGATTAAAGAAGAGAAATAGAACAAATCCAGATTTTTCAATTTTTTTGTTTCTGTCTATTCGTCTATTTGTGCAAGCTAATCTCCGAAACTGTTGGACCGATTTAAATGAAATTTTGTATGATAGTTTGTTATATCCCCGGTCAATATCTTAGATACTTCTCGTCCCGAAAAATTAAAGAGTTCCCGTGGGATAATTAAAAAACTATAGTAACTTATACAGCTTAGTACACAAAAATTACTGATTGGATTTTAATGAAACTTTATAATAATATAGTTCATACATCAGAATAACAAATAAGCTATTTTTTATCTCAGAAAAATGTACGGTTCCCGTGGGATAGATTTGTTTTTGTTTGTCTAAAGGCGAACCCGGGCGAAGCGAGGGTGAGCCGCTAGTATAAAATATAAATAAAGCTGTAAATATCTCTTTTATTACTTAATATACATTTGTTTATTCATGAATTCACTGACAGACAAGGTACAATCTAAACTAAAGGGTATGTAGCTAAATTAAATTATTTACAAATATTTCTAAAGAAAAGGGAATATGTATAATATATAAGTACTAAGGAATTTTTATGTCATTCTTTAAAAAGGCCGAATGGAGGGTGAAAAATTGGACCAAAATTCATAGTTGGTATTAGAAATGTGGAAATTATTAGTGTTATGCATCATAAAAATAATTTTGGGGAACTTGTACAATATCTATACCTTAATTGTCTAGTTTAGCTGCCTTTGTATTTATACGATGAAATTCGGTGCCTGACATTAGCTCTATAATAAATTCCTAAAACTAAAACTCCTAAAACCGATTCATTATAAAATGAAAGGTTCACACTTAAAAATGCTTAGGATATTAATGCTATAAAAGTATATTTAGGTCATTTAATTCGCAATGCAAATTAGACTTTCACTAACCATAGTATAAAAAACTATGGTGATGTTACCATAAAACAATGTTATTCTCAAGTTAGTATCAACAAAGAATAGAGTAACAAAATTATGCAGCGACCGACCAACAAAGCTCAGCCGCTGGACATTGTAAGCTTGTGTTATTCTAGTTAACCAGTCCGTATTACAAACTTGCATTAAGTGTATATAGCATATACTATTATTAAATGATTTTAATAGTAAAAATTGGACTTTTATTATTATAAATACGATTTTTTTTCTATGTGCGTGTGCGTTAAATACATACATGTATTTGTTAAAATTCCTTACCGTTTATACGGTGGGATGGATTTGGATGAAATTAAGTATAAGGCAATTTTAAGGTATTTAACGTTTAATGCAAAGTAATGTTAACAGGTTTTATTTGTCCATTATTAATCATTGTCTCAAAATCAGTGAAAAAAAGACTTGAAGTAAAGTATTTCAAAGGTTATGTAATCATAATAAAAGAAAACTAATCATAGTGGAACATTTGCTCGATCGTATTGATTGTAATATTAGGTGATTTGCACTCTTATTTAGTATTTATAATAATAGGTAATCAAATGATAATTAAAAAAAAAAACAACCAAGCAAGAAAGATTCTGTCCAGCTTTTTTTATAATATCTTCGCTACTATAGAAGAACAAAATATCAATAAAAAGTTAATCAAACTAAAAAAAGTATAGAAAATATGGTTTAAATTTCGCCTATGTATAAATAGCCTTAAGTGGCCATACTATGAAACATTATTATATGCTCTGAAATACCGTTCCCACTGTTCGATATCACAGTTGCATATTATTCGACCCCACAAAGTTGTTTCCATCTACGAATACTTATTAGCAACTGTCATAATTTGTCCTTTGTACGCGTTTGTTATGTGCTGTTGACCGTAGCTTGCATTACACGCTTGGATAAATACATAGTACGTACCCGGTCTTTATACTATGCGTCCCTGTTAGGTAAAAAATAACTGTTGATACATTTTTCATGTATTCATCGCTATTAAACGTCCCACTGCTGGGAACGGATCTTCTTCAATATGAGGGGTAGGCCGTAGTCAACCTCATTGGCCAAATGGGGGTTGGCAGACTTCACATATCTTTCGAAAACTTACCAGGTTCTTACATGTAGGTTTCACTATGTTTTCCACCGTAAGGCAAGTGGTAATCATGTTGAAAATGATTCGCACATTAGAATATCAGAGGTTCTTGGGATTTAAACCCGCTTTACTTAGTTTCCCAAGCAGCCGTATTACCACTGGGCTACGACTGCCTTATTTTATACCATAACATCGGTCAACTACGAGTCGAAGTTACGCACTAATGGTTCCGTACTACTGCACGGTATATTTATGTTATTTCCTAATAATATATTACGGCTTCTTATTAAAAAGAATACTATATATTTATGTAGCCTGGATATTATATAATTATGTACCTAGTTTTTATTTTTTGTTTATACCTATGTGCTTAATATTTTTAATGTAATAAAGGATTAAATAAATAAATAAATAGTGCTTAAAACATTTATTATGAATCCGATTTATTTGGCTAGCTTAAAGTACATATTGTTAAAATCTACTAAGCAAAATATGACAAATGTATTTAATGGCCAATTTTACGTTACAGAGTTTATAAAGTTTCTTTTTCTTTTTTTTTATGTTTTAATAGGGTATAATTCTGTTAAAATCCAACTCGCCATCTAAGGTAACACAATTTATGGTCATTTATAAACAGTACTAATAGAGGCTTAGTTTTTTGAGCTTTCATATACGGTACGGATCCCTAAAAACTCCCTTATGCAACATTCCCACGCTGGGTAAATATGTATACCCTAAGATTAATGCACGTGACTTCAATCTACTTTGTAAGTCAACATGGTATCTACACGAGATCAATTTTAGAGAACTTTAGATGAAACTTAGACTTAATTGAAATAATTGAACAATAAAAATTTAAACCAAATTATTATCAAATATATAACTCGGAAAATATTTTAAAACTTTTCTTTTTAAATGACGTATGAACAAAGGCAAAAATTCAAATCAAGCCTTTTTGAAATTCGCCATCGAAGTTTTAACATTGAAAATGTTTTTTTCATTACTTGTTGTTATAGCGGCACTAGAAATACACACTGTGAAAATTTTAACTCTACACCTATTACGGTTCATGAGACAAACGAACGGACGGACAGCGGAGGCTTAGTATTAGGTTTCCGTCCGAAAACTAAAAAGAATTTTTTGGCACTCATCAACGTAATTTATCTGAAACAGTTGAAAATTAGAAAAAGAATATATATTATTATACATAATAATAAAAAAAATATACTAGGGATTTCGATTTAGGTTTTTACAGGACAATACATTGTCCTTTAAGCTCCTGATGTATATATTATTATACCACGTTCAATACCCAAACGTTCATATGTAATTAATATTTAAAATTAATAATATAGATAATTTAAAATATAGATAATTTAAAATTCCTAATTGATTATAAAATATAGAAAAGTTAATAAAATAATGGCCACCACATACGAAAAACAAGACAAAAGCAAAATTCATCCATTACAATCTCAAGTAAAGCCGGAGGCTACGAAATAGCTAAAAGTTTATACAACTGTTTCTTCGTCTATTCTACTCTTTATATTAATAACAATTACTAAAATACACTTTTAAATCATTGCCGCAGGATACAAATAACAAAGAAAGGATCTTGACGAAAGACTAGCGTTAATCCCAATAAGGATATGTCGTGTCGACACGATTTAAACCTGTGCCACATTAATATAGGCCTAAGGCACATCAGCTACATGTATAAATACCCGTGTTCTGCAAATAACGTTGAAGTATTCTATTATATGAGATCCTTGCCTAAGGCGGGGGAGCGTCCGGTAGTAATAAACAAGACAATATTCGATAGACGCATACCATACCTTCGCGTAATAATAAAATTGTAAGAGATTGTTTGCTTTTTATTTTTACTGAGCTATAAATATTAAAAATCTATGCCTAAAATTATAGAGAAGTTATAAATAAGTTCGTGTTAACTTAGTTGAGCTATAACTTAGAAAACCGCTTGAAACTACTAGCAATATAAACCGTGCTAGTGTTTGTTCCGGAGTCCTCTGTGAGATATCGGCATGTTGTATTAGAGCTTTTTAGCCGCTTTGTAAGCTCTAACACTGTTTAATCAACCATGTCTGGACTAAAATGTTATTAAATACCGTCAGGATGTGCCAGGCTAGATAATTTCAGACACGCAAATTATGACATCAAAATATGTATATCAATAACGGGACGCTGGTTGGACCGTCTGTCACCGCATTTAGTAACCACCAGTAGTTTTAATGAAAATTTTAATTAAAAAAATTATGAAACATTAAAAAGGTTTTTTTTAATTGCTTTAATTTAACATGGAATTTGTAAACGTATATGTCTATGAAGTAAAATATATGATATTTCCCCAAAACAAATTATATTTATTTCATATATAACAGACATTGCTGGTAATTGAAATGTATGATAAAAGACGTATCAAATATTTTCAGTAAGTAAATTTCATAACGTCTCATAAGAATCACAATTGAAGCTCTTCATTTTAAATTGAAATAGGTACGAATATCATATTATAGTGTATATATGACGGAGCAATAATAATATGCGTACAGTATAAAGGATGTATACCATGACGTTTCGGGATTGTCGTACAATATTTTAAAATATATTTATCTTACAATTATTAGAGTGTGTTATTTATTTAATATATTTAAGATCTATTATCTTCTTATAGATCTTAATTTCATTACATATTGACCTCAATAAGTTTTAATGTGGATTTAAATTATTACCTTTAAATAATTGAAAATTAATTGAAAAAACCATATACGTACGTAGTTATATAACATGTAGTGTTGTTTACTGTGTTTCATCTGTAAATGAATTAATTTAGAAACTTCAAAGCATATCCCTAATAGAAATAGACAAACAAAAACCATATCTCTTTATAACAGTATGAGATTAATTAAAATGTCCATAATAGTATATCATAGCTTGGCTATAGAATTTAGTGGAGATGGGTTTATCTAAGGTTGAAGCAATATCAAAGGATTGCGAGCGCTTTGTGCCTCTTGAATTACTCAAATTCAGTATTCCCAATAAACTTTCCCGAACACGACTTTACAATTATGTATCCTCTTAAGTTGACGAGTAAAATAATTCATTTTCAACTCATCTTGTATGGATATAAAGTTTATTCAAACATACTAATGTGCCGATTTCATGTTCACAATATATTTCAGATTTTTTAATATATAATAAATAAATAAAATTAACCTTTGTACGTATTTTAAGCGCAACGTTTAAATCATCTCTTATTATTTGAAAAAAGCATTTCATTCATTTGAGTATTCGGATTTGAAAACGCTACGCGATCATTAAAGTTATTCTTAGTTTTTGTATATTGAAAATTATGAATTCACTGTCTCCTCATTACCGTTATAGGTATTTTTAGGAACACCATCTGCTTATATCAAGAAAGCGAGAGTCCTTTATTACTTAAAAGTTATTATATTTTTCCATCTTATGTTAATATCCTTCTTAAAGACGAAATAATTACGTTCAAATGATTTTAAAGCCAGTTTATCTCTTTTGTTAAAATATAATTATGATTGGAAAAAACTGATATAGAACACCGTCAGATAACAATAAATCGTGTTGAGAAAAGTTCCTCTAAAAACTGCGTATTTTCGTTCTACCTCATATCCTATTCATTAGATTTCATTTGTCAGCGCTTGCTGCTTTGATGAATTATTCAGAGCAATTTGTTGATACCGATTTATCTTATAACTATGCCTTCGTCCCAGGCTATTAGAAAGCCTTAACAGAAATCGATTTAGATGTTTACATTTCAGCTTTTAAAGGAATACTTTATAACGTTATGTTATTTTTGTTATTAAACATAAAAGAGTGATGTTTATGAGGCAAAATTTGAGCCAATATTGTCTATAGAAGCAGTAGCTAGGGGGTGCCAGCGGTGCCCAGACATAGGGCGCAAACCCTGGAATGACGTAGAAACGACCAGACCAGGACCAAGTTTGTCATGACCAAATGTGGCATAAGTCATGCATGGTAGTGCTAGTAACATACATACAATACTTATTATTTATCGCATAATACGGGTGAAGACCCACTTTGCTATCAGCAGTATTATTTTATATTTCAGTAAATATTTTTAAACACTTTTTTTTTACCTTATTTACGTATTCATCACTCTACTAAAAAAAAAAATTATATGATAAATTTTTTTAATAGACAATATCCATTTTATTGTCATAGCCGGGTAAGACTAGAGAATAAACGCTCGCATCGGGCGCATAAAATAGTAGAAACAAACAGACGCTTCTTCCCTACACATTATTTTAATACTAGCTGCTCACCCTCGCTTTGCTCAGGTTCGCCTCTAAGAAAAAAAAAACAAACCTATCCCACGGGAATTGTACATTTTTCCGGAATAAAAAGTAGCCTATGTATTATTCCAGACTATAACCTATCTCTGTGCCAAATTTCATCCAGATCCATTTAGCCGTTCTGGCGTGAAAGAGTAACAAACATCCATACATCCATACTCACAAACTTTCACAATTATAATATTAGTATAGATTGCTAGTAGTTAAGACCTTACTAAACACATAGTAATACGCAATAAGATTACTTATTACTTAACATATACATGAGAGACAAACGAATTTGTTGGATATAAACTTATTTTTGGTCTCAAACAGAAATATTTCGCCACAAAGCAACTAGGATATCCTTTGTAGCTTTGAAGGGCAACCCTATGGGTTTACTTCGTAACATTTCAATAATCATTTAAAAAATCCTACATCATTCGCTTTCTTTCTGTTATTTTGGATATCTTTATGTATTTCAAAGAGTAAGTCTTCTTTTATTATTTGAGGGTTTTACTTGTATTTGTTTTACCTATAAGTTTTTTTACTTTGTTGTTAGTCAATGTAAGGATTTATTAAGGACTAGCGATTCACCCTCGCTCCGACCGGGTTCGTCCGTACTTACGTTTTAATGTTTAGTATAGATTTCTCAGAGATGAGATATTTTCCCGCAGTAAAAAGTATCTTTTATGTTGACCCGGATAACCAGGTATCATCATACCAAATTTCATCAAAATCCCTTCAGTGGGTTTTCCGGGATGCGGTAACAGACAGACAGACAAACAGACAGACAATAATTCTAAAAACTATAGATTCGGCCTCTTTATCGGTAATAATGTCTATTTCAATAAGAATTTCCAAAAAATATTTATTGTACAGATTCGGCTAAGGTACAATTTTATAGATAATATTTGATATAAAAATATATGTTTTTCAAATAATTCATTTCAATAGGTAAAAGTAAAAAGAAATAATAAATTTAAAATTTTAGAGCATTAAATTTTCCTTAAAAGGATCATGGGAGTTGATTCTTATAATCTCATTAATGAAGAATCTGATTAACATAAAGTAATTTCTTAGAAAAATACATTGAAATATAATTTTGAATCTTAAAATGTGAAGTTGATCAACTTTCATCGAGGGCGTAAAGAGTAAGACAATATTTTTTTAAATTATCCGGAACGGGTAAAAGCTAGAGGAAAAATGAAAGGAAATAGGATAATTAAAGGGGCCAAAATAAAAGAAATTATGTTAAAACCTTGACACCAAGGAGATCGCTTAAGATATGTACAATAGTTTATTAAAAGTTATGCGATCCAAAAACAGCATCTGATTGCGGCTTCGATCGCTTGTGCAAAGTTTTCTTTCCTTTTTTTAATATTCTTAGGCGCTGTAAAAACAGCGTAGGATATAATATATTTTGTATATGATCTAATTTGTATAATATAGAAAATCATCCAAATCTCTCTAACGGTTTAAAATTAAACAAAAAATAACTGATCCCTGTCTATACATGGAAGATATTTGAGAAAAACTATTATTGGGGGTTTTTAGTAACGCGGTAGAACCCAAAACAATGATTTTTATAATTTTTGTCTATTTATCTTTGCATTTGGATGCGGTTTTCTTAACATTTAGCTTTAAATAAGCTTTATTAAACATTTAGTTATGTATGTTAAAAAAGTTATGTCAATTTAAAGAATCACCTAGGGACGAACCCGAGCGAAGCGAGAGTGAGTCGCTAGTAAGAAATAAAGGCTAATATGTTTAAACATTTCAATAAACTAACCTATGTATAATAGTAACGGGTATAATAAGAATTAAAAAAATCCAAATCATATGAGCCTTCAATAAAAATAAATTCCAAAGATTAAAAATAATTATTTCAAAACAGCAATCAAAAAGAGGCAAAAGCTTAAAAATATGCTGATTGACGTTTTAATAGCATTGATGCTATGAATAATATTGATATTATTTAAAACACACATTTTAAATACTAATATAACGAAATATGTAGTGTAGAAAATGTTCGCCTTCGAAATATAAAGGAATACCATAAATATATTTTTGGAGTCTTATTGGACTTACAGAAAAGAATGAAATAACATACACCCTAGAAATACATTACCTATGCTCATAAAATCACAAATATTCTCATCACATGTTATGAGTCAAAAAAACATCAGAAAAAGGCAGTACAAGCCTTTGGATATGAAAACGCAAATTGAACTCAATAACATATCAAACGACTCGTCAGGGATCGGTGAGCCCGCACGTTTTGGCCTATCCCATTTTATCCCTAGCTTTCATAGACACAATGTTTTCGAGACTTCCATCACACCTTTTGTTCATATTTTTCAATTTATTCAAAATACATTACCGTTTTTGTATTATAAATATTATATTTTTATATCCGTACAATTGAAATTGTGACATTTCCAAGCACGAGCTTAATGAAGTTTTAAAATAAATAAAATTGCCTTAACTTGCTCTTTTATTATTAAAACGACACAATAACTTACCCGTTATTATATTTGGGCCTAAAATATTATTATAACAATAAAAGCCGTACGATAACTTAATGAAAGTAACGAAAATTCTGGCGCAATAAATACGATAAGCTCACAGTAATTAAACATAGCCCCGTATTTAACTGTTCTTCGGTATTTAACTGGTCAATTATATAAATACGAATTGGAACGTCATAAAATTGGGCCCGCCAATAATGAACAGACGGCGCAGTAAACTATGTCGCCGTTAATATCGGGTGCGGACGTATTGGGCATTTAGCGCTTTGCCCGTTTCCGCCTGTACAGAATATCGTTATAACAGTAGGGTCTACAAAATCATTAAAAGTGAAATTTCTCTGAGTTATTGTATATAATTTTATTTTAGTGTTTTATGTATAGATTATTTTAAATAATACCGCCCATTTTCTTTAATATAAGTTTTATATTGAAAATTTAAATAAAAATTGGTTTAGAGTAAATATTGTCAATTGTTTTTTAAGTTATAATTAACAATAATTTATTAATTTTTCGTTTATTTTAAAAGTATACCAAAATTGGGTATCTATTTTTTATATAACAATTTAAATTTGAAATAACAAAACTATAAATAAACGTATTATTTTGTTTAATGTGTTAAATAAACTTTTGTAGCTAACTGTACAAGCGGATTAAAAAATATTAACACAGCTTTTGCGTAGCATTGACTTTAAAAACTTTAAGCTTGTTTTGCGCTTAAAATATTATATATATTTTTGCTATTTGAGCGTAATGTTTATATATTATACTAGCAGAACCCGCGGTTACGCCCGCGTTCAACCTATTAAAAAACTTTTTGGCTTTATACATTAAAAAATGGGGATGGGGGTAGGAGGGTGAAAAATACTTTATGACCTATTCTCACACCTACCAAAATATATACAAAAAAAATCATTAAAACCGGTCTAGCGGTTTTGGAGGAGTGCGACCTCAAACAGTGACACGAGACTTTTATATATTAGATTGTGTGTTTAAATCATATAACAAAACAAATTGGAATTTATAGAGGTTTTAAAATAGTTAAAATAAAATTTAGGTTCATTACATAATGTACCAAAATGAGATGAAATCTATACTCGTGTAATTTATAAAAACTAATGATGATAAAAATAAGACAGTAAATATTATTCTAAAATATTTCTTGCTCGAATACTTCTTATACCATCTCAAATTGTCTTTTACGTAATTTATACATTAGATCTTCATTCTAACTTAATGAGATAATAACGTTTATTGGTTAATATTGTAGGCAGCAAGACGTATTTAACCGTTTGCAGTTACACTGAATGTATGGTTTGGGTTTGCAGAGTGCAGACGCTTATATCAGTCTACTGCTCTTATTAATGTCATTGAAATTTCTACATTTTGGTTCAAAGTACTTATTACTAAAATCAAATTGTAATTGTATACGGGTTATTATAAATTAAAAAATAATTAAAAATTAAAATGTAGCTTCAAATATTTTGTACTATATTTATTTGTTGTTTCTTTTTCCGGAATAACAAATATATGTATAACTTATACAGTACCATTATAAGTAAATTATTTTTCCTGTTAATAAAAAGATATTTTTTTTCATATATAGGAATGAAATAAAAATAAAAGAGATTATAAGATATACTAGTAAGTACCTAATAAAGGGGTCACTAATTAAAATAAAAAGAACTTTAAAAGTATAAAGTTGAAGTAAAGTTCGTAAAAATTTCAACTCAAACTCAAAGCGTCCAAAAAGTATTAAAATCGAGAATCCACTAATCTAATTAAGAAAAATTGAACGTTTCATCCAAACGTAACAAACTTGGAGTTATCCGAGTGACCGGACTGACTCGATCTGACTCTATAATATTGAATAAGTTTTAATTAAAAAGCCCGTCCCGTCGAACTTCGGACACAATTAGCGGGATTTGTCCCGGATTCCGTAGATTCAGTGCAGTTGATGCTGATATTGTCCCTATGTAACAACAGAATAATTTCAAACTCCAACGTTCACTAAGCTGCAACTTGTTACTATTAAAAACTACCTCAGCTAGCTGACAGTAATGTTTTAAAAACACTGTATGTCCGTATTCTATACGAAAATAACGGTTATTATCGCCTTTTAGGCAAATTTTGAACCTTATATAAATAAATTAAATAATAGAAATACATGATTGCGTTCATTTTAATGATTCAATATACATAAATCCAACAAAAGGGTTTTTACTTAATTGTAGCATTTTCATTCATTAAAATAATAAACCAAGGGTTAATTGTAACAAATTAGCTTGACATAAACCTGCCTGTTACTGACGGGTTTCTAGCATTAAATGAAATCTAGTAGTAAGTAGGTACTATTTCATAGAATATTTAATTTGATAATTTACTTTACTTTTTTTCATATTACAGGTATATCGACCACTTCTTGTATGTTTTAATGCAATTTAATTATAGGTCCATTGTAAAAGTGTATTTTTTTTGGATTTTTTCGCGGATTTATTTTAATTTTTTGTTCCTGAAAAATGGTCACGGAGGAGAATAAGGTGAGACAGTATCTATGCAAAAAATAATACAATAATTTCAAAAAAAAAAAGAGAAAGAAAGCACCGAAGTACATACTTGCAACACTTCATTAATTTTAATAATTATTATGATTATATGTATTACTTTTTTTTTAAACTTTATTCTTTCTTCATTTTATTTAAAATTTCTATATTTACAAAATTAAAATTATTTATTTAATTTAAGTTGCTATTATTTTTATCTATTAATAGTAGTATAATAGTTTTATTTTAGATGTAATAACATAATTCTAGTTTTTTTATTCCATTATTGATATAGTAAAAGGACAAATACGATAGGCATATTAATACAATCTCAATTGCATGCTACACACGCACGGGACACAATAACCGGCGGTGCACGTGACGGCGTCTAATCTTTTCACTTGGCGCCACCTTTAAAGACGTAGATAGTAGACACGTATTTTGAAGTGACGTACATACTTATAGAATTATGATACATAACAAAAATGATGTAATATCCTGTTATATTTTATATATCCATTAAAAATTCATTAAAAATCACATAAATGTCCCAAAGATCGCTTTCAGAGTGTAGTAAGGACGTTCTTTTAAAAATTTGTGTTGTTGTTTGTTTTGAATTTACTTTATGCTATAATGGTATTTATTAAATTAATTCAATTCAGTTCAATAGCTTCTAGGAGTGCTGTTTGGGCACCATTTACTTCGCCAATGTCGCGTAGAATGGAGAAGACTTTGAAATTAAATAAAACTGGCAATTATTAAAGTCAGTTTAATATTATAACGTCTACACACCATACTGCACGTTCTGAATTATTGTTCGTACATATTATGTTTTAATAATTAATTAATTATCTATATATGTATAAATAAGCAAAGTTAAAATAGTACAGTACCCTTTTCTCCCATTTTTGTCAATTGATTTTCTTTTTTTTTTATTTATTGTTTAGTAACTACTGAAGAGTTTTGGTGTTACTAATAAAATAATTATGGATTCATTAGTTTTCACCAAATTTTCAATAATGATCATGCTCATATGTCAACAATTAGGCGAACACTAGTAGGTATATATACCTATATTAAAACGTCTCTTAATTGCAGGTTGACTACAATCCACCATAGTCGTACTATTTTAAGCCAAATAACAGCAACTAATATGCACTATGTATATATAATTGTCTTATCATATTGTTTGTATTCATACTTTAATTCTAAAATTATGATTTCGACATGGCTGGATGTTTAACTATCAAACTAATGCAATGCAATGACGACACGTTTGGCTCAGTTTGTATTGACCCTAGTTGCTGTGCCAGCGGTCGCGGGTTCGAGTTCAGCTGAGGGCATTCGTTTATGTGATGAGCACGAATGTTTGTACTCAAATCTTGGGTTTTTATATTTATAATATGTATGTATTTAAAGTTATATGTGTGTAGTGTATCAACTATCTGGTATCAATAATACAAGCCTCGTAGCTTACCATGGAACTAGATGGCGCTGTGTGTTAATGTCCCAACATAGTTATTTATTTATGCAATACAAACGTTTGAAAATAAATTTGTCTATTCGTTACATCTAGACATTGAAATAACCCAACAAACTTAGCGATAGACTAAAATAATATTTATTAGTTTTCTATTAGCGATATCGCTTATAGATCATCGACTCATGTGTATAAGGGAAATTGATGACGTATGAAAATTTTATTCTGTGGAGTTAAAAATTTGATAACCTTATTATACGAACAGTAGTTACACGAAACGTGGCTTGTTAATACAATATTAATTAATTAAGCTCATAAATGGAGACTTCGTAACACGAGGTGTTAACTTTACCTACACGCGTTCTACATCCTAACTAGCAGTTTCTATCGCTTTTAAATTATAATTAACCAGTATATTCTCTTTAGTTATAATCCTAAATGTAATTTAGGGCCTTTTCTCTCTCAAATTTCAGAACATAACATTTTCTACATTGTGCGTATACTACCTATTCTAAATGATATGATAATAATAAGTCAAGAGTACACACAATTTATAAATCATTCTGATAAATTATACCAGGGTCTTTTTAGACCTTCATTTAGCGAAACAGTCCTAATAAATAATGTAACATATTGTTACTAGTAATAATTAGTGTACATAGTCATACGTATCTCAAATTAAACATTGTTTAAAATACATATATTTAATTTAGAAGCATTTTTTTAATATTTTCTTATATAATATTAGGTATACTCCATTCAATGTGATGTTTTTGGACGACTTGTCCTTAAATAAGGACAAGTACCTATGATATAGATATCAAAATTGGGTAGTCATTAGTCATATAGAAAAAATAAGTCTATTTTTTTATAATTTACATGGGAATCGTTTCGAATGATTAAAACCTTTCCATAACGATTTATTCAAATATGTAATTAAAAATGAAAAAGTAAAAATTGCTTAAAAAGCCTTGTAGAAATCCAATGAAAATTGGTTTATTTATTTTAATTAGTGAGAGTTTATGTTAATTCTTTTACACTTACATTAATGAACACGAGAATTTTTTAATGTAACAAAAACACCATAAAATAATATTTCATAATTTTACGTTTAAAATACTTTTATTTCAATTTCCTAATTACCCAAATTCACGTGATTATTTACTTCACATATTTTTATCGTTCTGCTATTTTTAAACATATTTTACATAGACCTTGAAAACGCATATTTTTTATTTATTAACATGTACCTAACCTTAAAACTTTTAAATAAATTCTTAATTTCTACGTCACACTTTATTACGGAAAAGTAGTTTTAAATGCATAAAAATAACCTTAAAAGTTTAGTGTGAAAGCGCAATACGTGGAATCAATAACACATTTGTATAAATAAACTAGCGTTTTCTCGTGGTTCCGCCCGCGTATTTCTATTAAATATTGTATTCAGCCCTTTATAACGTAGCACTGTTGAGCATGGGCCTCCCTTCAATACGAGGGGGATCAGGCCATAATCCACCACGCTGCCCAAGTGCGGGTTGGCGGACTTCACATGTCTTTCGAAAACTTGCTAGCTTTTCTCAGAGATGCAGGTTTACTTACGATGTTTTCGTTCACCATAAAGCAAGTGGTAATCATGTTAGAAATGATTCGCACATGAAACTATTAGAGATGCGAGACCCGGGATTTGAACCCGCTTCACTCGGTTTCCCAAGCGAGCGCGTTACCACTGGGCTATCACTGCCTTATATATTAACTGAATATATTTATATTATAGTATATTATATAATGTATATATTACTGGAAAGTTTTATTAAATTCTGTCCATTAATTTTTGCGTGAAAGAGTAACAAACTATATATATATATATATATATATATATATATATATATATATATATATATATATATATATATATATATATATATATCCAACCATACATCTATCCTCAGAAACTTTCGTTTTTATATTATTAGATAAGGATAAGACGAGTTACCAGATAGCACTGACCAATGTTCTTTTTTAACCGACTTCCAAAAAGGAGGAGGTTCTCAATTCGTCGGAATCTTTTTTTTTTATGTATGTTCACGGATTTCTCGAAGACGGCTGAACCGATTTGGAAAATTTTTTTTTTTGTTTCAAAGAGTATTCTTCCCCGGTGGTCCCATATAAATTTTATCGAAATCGGTCAAGCGGTTTTTAAATAAATGGCTTAATCGAATATTATGTTTTTATTAAAAATCTTTCTTCTTACAAATTACTTGCTTATTACGTCTACACTAAAAATGGAAAAATAAAAACTTTTTAAAAAAAAAATAAAAACCGACTTCCTGGCACTGAAAAGTAAAAAATAACTAAACAGAGGTTTTCATTTAAAATAGATACCTAATCAGATATTTTCGAAGTCGGTGCCAGCCAATACAAATCAAAGCACACCGACTTCGAAAATATCTGATTAGGTATCTATTTTAAATGAAAACCTCTGTTTAGTTATTTTTTACTTTTCAGTGCCAGGAAGTCGGTTTTTATTTTTTTTTTAAAAGTTTTTATATAACCATAGCAACAAAACGGACTATGCAATATACTTGTATGTATACACAGATGAAGCAAATTAAGTGCTCCAGTGCTAATTACTCGTCTTCAAATCGCTCGAATGCTGGCATTCTTCAACTGTGGCCGTACAAGGAGGTATAAATGAGTGAAGCTAACGTTATTTCTGTTTCTTCATGATTTCTGTATATTATTTTAGTTTACCCGTCTATGTGTTTGTATTTATTTTTATGTTTAACACCTCGAGGACCGCGAGCACACCGGTGTGCTAGATAACAATTGAATTCTCGGAAATTCGCACGGATTTCTTAGAATTTGTCCGGGAGGGATTAATTCTAGAAATGATTAGTTATTACATTAAAAACTATTAAACTAGATTTTTTTCTTGATCTATTTTTTTCTTAGTTTTGCCGTCTTAGAAGTTATTGCATGGTTATTACAGATGGCATTTATCCACAAAAATTACATTATATTAATTGCCTTACAATTAAAAAAAATACAAAAGTGTTTCAAATGTCAAATATTAAGCTGAAACTAAGAAAGAATCATATTATATCTAAAAAAGAAACAGATTATAGATCGCACCACATTTCATTCAAATGTGCAAACTTATTTTTATGCCACAGTGTAAAATAATGCGTGTAGCATACTTTTGTGTAGGTAATTACTTTAACATTTAAGTCCTTTAGAAAAACAGGTATGGATGGTTACCTATCGATCATGCGTGTGAATAATGGACTAGAAACTTATATTTTTCTGTCTATTAAAAGGAATTGCTATTCTTGGACTAACATACGTCTTTTATTCTTTTGTTTGTTGGACGCCATTATTATCTTACAATGTAAGAAGTCGGTTTTCTTTATTTGTTGAGAATAATCTTTGGAATAACTAAAACAGCTATAAAAGTATTTTCACAAATAAATAGCTTGAAGATAGTGTCTCCAAATTGAGCCTGTTTTTCTTCTAACTTCCTGGTATCTCTTAATACTTAGTTTGCCATGATGGGATAGCAGGATAAAAAATAAAAAATATTTTAGATTGACAAATACCTATCTATGTACATGTCTAATATAATAGGCGTTATTAGTGTTAGGTATTAGATTAGGGACGTATTTACATATTTACTGCAAAATATCGATTTACTAATTTTAGATTTCTACTTTTTTAAGTACCTACATTGAAATGTAAATTTAGGTGTGTATGTTATAGGTACTTATAAATTTATATCTCTTTTATATAACAAAAATCCAATTACATTTTTTTCTCACTGAAGTATTTCGTTAAAATTTGTTTCAATCAACTCTTCTGAGATGATTAATTTTTGTTCCGAACAAACAAGTTTTAATTGCAACATAATATAATTATGAATTTTCTTTCTTCGACAACTGAAAGAAGTTTTTATTTAGCTAAGAAAAATATGGGTAATTTTTTGAATTTTTTACTATGTCTTAAAATTTTCAAGCTAACTTCGTTTTATATAATAATTAACACTGAAGTCAAATAAAGAGGTATTCTCAGAATATAAGAATATATAAGAATAAGATAGGTAGAGCGTGTAAAACAAATGCAGAAATACTAACACTAAGTATCATTCACTGTCGAAATTCAAACAATAATCATAATCATGTATTCAATTAAAAAGATATGTGACTATTATATAATCTAATATATAAATATCTCGTGTCACACTGTTTGTGGTCGCACCCTTCCGAAACGACTCGACCGATTTTAATGATTTTTTTTGTATATTTCGTAGGTATGAGTATAGGTCGTAAAGTATTTTTCACACTCCTACGATTTCGTGTATCTCGGAAACGGCTCTAACGATTTGGATCAAGTTTTGTTTTTAAAGCTTTTGCTTCAAAGTTTATCTACATAATATATCGTTTTTTTTTTCTAAAATAACGCAGTTTTTATATTTTTCCAAAAAAAAAGTAGTACTATAATCTGATCTGTGTAATTCATCCAATTCCATCCATCTGTTTTAGCGTTAAAGAGTTATAAACAAACAAACATACATACACACACAATACAACATTACATATGTTGTATTGTGTGTGTATGTACATACAAACTAAAAAAATATGTGTTATACATAAAACTCATCCATTATTCATACATCGGACCTTAAGGCTTGCAACGCACTGCGGTAGCGCCAGGTAAGATAAAGCCGGCGCAGGCGCGAGCCGACAGAGCGTAAACCCATAAACCACAATGGTACGTTGATGAAGACGTTCTCGTCAAATTGGGCCCTAACAGAGGGAGAAATTAATAAATGCCATGTGGTTTTCTGTTAGCTATTGTTTAGGTGGGGTGTAATGTGTTATTAGGAGATGAAATTATTCATTTGACACGTATTAGTGTGACTTTATCATGTTTGTTATTATACTAATGATTTATCCCTGCTTTACTCGATTGTGTTCCTAGATGCCTAGTATAGTCTAACTAAATACTTAAAAATCATCCAAATCGGTCCAGCTGTTTTATATGGGAGTAACAAACAAAAAAATAGTACATTTAAGTAGAAAATTATTCAAAAATTGCAATATTATTGCTTTATATAAACATAAAAGCGGCAGCCATACAAAATTAAAGAACCCGTCTATTAGTATTCATCAAGTCAACAGAAAGTTCCAAAGGAATGGACTATTTTCGTGAGAACTCGAATAAAAATAATATATTTTTGTATACAAATTGCTAGTAAATCATACTTTTATGAGCAAATACACAAAATATCAATAGTTTTATTTTATTATTCTATTCCAAAAGCCTTTGTAGCTACTGCGAGATGTTTTTATGAACAGGGCTAAGGTAATATTTTCAAATCACGTGCAAGGGTGTCTCTAATGAAACAATTAGTCGCAGTTTGTATTTATGTAACGACAGCCGTAAACACTACATAATAATAAAATATTCTAAATAACTACATCCTATTATAAAGTAAAAATTAAGTAATATATTAAAAATACAGCACACACTATAATAAACTCATGAATTTAAGTAGCAAAATTATCATAATATATCATCTTTAAAATTATTTTTACTAGAGACTTATACCCGATTTGCTCTTTACAAGCTTTTATTTAACTTGCAATGTTTGTGTGTTTGTTCGGGTCAAATCTTGCAACTGAATTTTAAAGCAGTTATCCTCGAGCGATTGAGCTGGAATTTTGCATACACGTTTAGTTTAGATGACAATGCATGGTTAGCTAAGTGACGTCATTCTAAATCCAAAATGGCGGACTCCCAAAAATGGCGGAATACGTTTTTTTTTATGTACTCCTATGATATGGATATCAATTAAAAGGAATTGCTGAGAAGAATACGAATAAATAACTAAAAAATAAATCAAACCCATCAATTTATTACACTACACAATTTATGTGATATAAAAGCTTGTTTTAAAAAAATGTTTTTTAATATTATTTTATTATATTTATAAGCAGATAGCGCGTTACTAACAGTAACTTATGTGTGTGTCTATCTGTGATCTAAAATTCATCCAAATCCGTCAATCTTAGCCTAGTTTTGTTTCAGCGTTAAGGAATAACAAAGATACAAACACACAATTTTTCGTATTTATAATTATAGTAGTGTGTTTTAAAAGACATTACTTGTAAACTTTTCCAATCATCAACTGAGTTGTTTGTTTTGTCGTCAGGTCATCACGAGCCAGCGGTGATACTTTCAAAGCACGTGCAAGGGTGCCTCTAATGAAACAATTAGGTGTCTCGCTTTGTTTAAAGCACAAACAGCGATGGGTACTGATTACCTAATGAGAGAACGATATGAATATTGTTACACGTTGAATTTTAAATATGATAACGGAAAAGGGTTTAAAATCAGTTGTCCTATGTTTTAGGACCTACCTACTTGAGTAAATAAAAATGAATTAACTAACTTGTTAACAAAAAAGGTACACGTATATTTAATTTGTGACAATCAAAATAATTATAAAATGCCGACTAACTCAGATTTTTTTTAAGATTTATAATTAACTAGGTTTTTTTTCTAATATTTACCTGAGTGGTTAGTTCACATGGTTTACTTTATATAGTACTATTGAAATATTCGTTAAAGATTTTTTCTTAATATTTGTGATATTCCAACTATTATTCTATCTTAGAAATAATCGAAGATACGAACAAATTTTAGTAGGTACTTCATAAAAGTACACACTGCACATAGCACAAGAACTATAAATATTATAGTTTTTAATAAATGTTATATTAAAGTGCTTGAAATTTTGACCAATATAAAATATGAAATCCGTAGCAGCCGCTTTAATCTCTAACATCCAAAAGCATGCCTTATTTAATCTTAACCTATTTCGTGGTTTCTTTGTACTCTTGTAAAGAAAATTTCTTACCAGTACAAAGGCTTTTGCGGCAATATGCATTATAGATGCTATTTTAAGAGTAATACAAAGCCTAGAATTTCTCTTGCAGCCACAAAATTTTCATGTTGAATTCTAGACATTCCCCGACAAGGCTATTCTTAGTCATAGGACATGGAAGTTGCAGTGACTAGGTATAGCTTACATTAGGTGCTCTTATAAATTACTTTTTAAGTAAATTTAATTGTACCTACCTTGTATTTTCTATATCTATATTTAAAAAAAGGATAAGTGTCTCTAAGTATCTAAATTAAGTCAACAGATGTTAGCCAATTACATAAGACTTTACATGAAATATAAAAAAAAAATGTATGTTACCTTTACGCACGGTTGAAGTCAAACTTCTTGGCGCTGTGACTGGTACCGCAATCAAATAAAAAAAAAAAGATATACATATGTATATATTATATTTTTTTACAATATTATTAGTAACTAGCTACTCATCCTCGCTTCGCTCGGGTTCGTCCCTAGCTTGCTATACAAAATTTCATCTAAATCGGTCCAGTAGATCCAGAGATTACCCCCTACAACATCACAAATTCACAAACTTCGCCTCTTTATAATATTAATATAGATATATATAGTAAGTTCTCCTGGCCGATATCGGTCACGGCGCGGCGGCCAATGTCATTGAGACTAGCCAACTGCGCAAGAGATATTATAGTACACAAGTGTACTCGCAGACACAAATGCACTCTCTATTCCTGTCACTCTCATACTCTGGTACTCTGGTACGACTACTCGACACGACCAGGACCGACGGCTTTACGTGCTCCCCGAGGCACAGCGGTGAAATACCGCCAACTTCCTAACTTCGGGCTGTTACTGAGGCTTACTAAGTAGAAAGACTCAATAACTAAACTTGGCCCGACCCGGGACTCGAACGCAGGACCTCGGGATGTGCAGCCGTACATACTACACCACCGAGGCAGTTTATTAGTAATAAATATTCAATTTTATAAGTAATAATAAATATTATTAAATTATTAATAATATATTTGACTCATTTCCGCAACACTCATTTTTTCCAATTTATTGACTTACTCCTAAGTCACGCCTAAAGAAGTTTTACTTCAATAAACGTGAGCAATAAATGTAAATAGAATATCGAGATTTACTATACTTCTATATAAGGTTTTAATAATAAAATATATAAAAAAGAAGAGTAAATATGTTAAATACTTCTTAAATCACATCAGTAGATGTTACTAGAATTACATTAATTACGCCTTCTTATGAAATATGTCGAAAATAAACAAAAACCAACGCATTAAACAATCTACAATGTTATAAAACTAAACTAGTTAGTACAAGTTATTAGAGTAGATGAAAATTGCATTTTAATAGCACCCCAACCAACATGTGGCGCAATTCGCGGGTCATGACTTGAAAGACTATAGTACAATAAGTATACTAGCACAGACCTATATATAAACAGACAGTAGCTTAAAATAATGTTTATTATTAAAATTAATTTAATATTTCATACAAAAGCGTTAAAAATCCATTACTTTTTTATTTCCCTGAGGATATACATACATATATCCCGATACTCCTAAGGTTCCTTGATTCTTTAGAATTCCATAAAAATTATAACCTAACGAGACCCAAAATATCTTGGGTAAGTTTTAGAAATAACAAAATAATACTATTACAAATTTATTCCACCTTTTTTGAAATTTTTTAGGTTTTGTTAAGTAATATACACAGATTTCTCTCTGAAACATCACATCCATCCGTTCTTCGATGGCTTTGCATAAGAAGAACAATGTAATATTTAATAAGAAACATATTGTATAATATATTTCTTAAATTTATAATAATACTAGCGGCTCACGCCTCTAGAGAAACAAAAACAAATCTATCCCACGGCAACCGTACATTTTTTCGAGATAAAAATATAGCTTATGTGCTATTCGAAACTATAATCTGTCTCTGTGCTTTTGAATTAGATCCGTTCAGCCGTTTTGGCTTAATTGAGTAACAAACATCCATCCAAACATCTTTTTCACATTTATAATATTAGTAAGATATTGCCATGTCGAAATAGTTGAAGCTCTTTATAGCTGGGTAATAATGAAATGTCTGTAAGGAAGGTGTCTTATGAATACTGACTACCACCCCACATAGCGATTTAACTTGTCAAAGAGTAAAGCTGTACACTGAGTTTGGGGATAATCCTTCCCTCGGCTTTAATTATGATAGCCGTCAATTTGTACGATGATTTGCAGATCAAAATATATACATGATGAAACATCATATGTTTCACATAATTTTTAATCGATATTTTTTAACTAACTTTCAAAAAGGAGGAGGCTCTATGTTCGTCTGTGTATTTTTTATCCGTTAACCCTCATAGAATAATTTAGTATAATTTAAAAGTATATATACACACTATATTATGTTATTTTTAAAACAAATAATAACTAAGAATAACATTATTATTTTTGATTAGCTACTTTTTTTTATATTTATGAAATCGAGTTTTGATGACGCGGCCTTTTATGGCCTAAGTTATGTTAGTTAGTATTCTAAAGTAGGTAAAAATTTACAGTTTTAAATTTGAAAAATCGTGCTTCAATAATTAATAATAGGTATGTTAAAAATGATTTTATAGTTGAAATATTTTAGAATTATTTTTATACAGAAAAAAGAACATTTGTATAAGTACTTTATTTGCTTTAAAATACTGTTACACCCTTTATTCCAACTTATTTGACATGTCTCAAATTTCACTAAGTCATTACACAGAATCTTTTGTGAATAAGATACCATTGCGTTTGATCTATAAAACGAAACGAAGTTTAATCTCAGTTATCTAAAATTACTATTACAGTACATAGTTTTTATATGTTAAGATTACTTCACTTATATACATATTTATCTTAAATTTTATTATTATCACAAAAAAATTGATTGAGTAAAAATTTTATTAGAACTTTCGGAAAAATACAAAACTACCGTTTAAGGTGTTATTTTTTTTTATTTGTGTACCTTTTAAAAAGTTTCCTTTACATTTTACAGTATAATTAAATATACATGTTATCATTCCAACGAATGTTATGTCGTGTTAATTCATTGAATTTCGATTGAGTACGCAATTAATCCACGCTTATACCTTTGAGCAGCGTTTAATTAAACCTGAAACTTTCGCATATACTTTAATTTTATTATTGACTAGCTATAGACTGCGTCTTTACACACGCAAACTTAGTTGGATTCATTTTTAGTTCATAAATCCATGCTGTACTTAGTACTTACTACTTGCTTACTAACAAAAGTTTTCATGTAAACTTTAATAAATCGAAATTTGGAAAAACTTTTTATTATCATTAGCTTGGATATAGTAAAATGGATATAGGGTGTCATAGACATAATATGCTATCACGGACTTTTTTGTGGACCTTTTTAAGGTGTACAATACTGTAGTAGGTACATTATTTTAATCTGTCTCGTAGAGTTCAGCCAGCGTTTGCAATGTAAGCGCAAAAAAATGTGTTTATTAACCACATCACATTAGAAACATCTAACATTATCAGTGTTTCTCTACTATATTATGCATGTATTATACACATAAACCTTCCTCTTGAACTCTATCTATTAAAAAACCGCATCAAAATCCGTTGCGTAGTTTTAAAGATCTAAGCATATATAGGAATAGACAGCGGGAAGCGACTTTGTTTTATACAATGTAGTGATAATAAGTTTGTAGTTTCCATATCTGTATTTTTTAAGACCTTTGGATCTCTATAAATTTTAAATTATTTTAATAAGTATCTAAAGTCGAAATCTACTAAGTAATAGCTATAGGTAGGTATTACCTGCGCCTTTATACCTAATAATTTATTTCTGGATTTTTATTTGAATAAATTTTAATTTTTAAATTTTCTAAATATGTATGCGTACAATCCATTTTATCTATTATTGCACTAGGCAACCTTATATACATTTTTTTTTTAATTTTACATCCATTCTACTAAGAAAATTTTCATAATTTTCTCCTCTCTTCCGTTGCGGGCCTTTTTCTAGCATAAAAATCTCTATCCAACCATAAAATGACATAAAAATCAATCAATTTAGCCGTTCTCGAAATTAATTTAGATAACTTTTTCGAATTTCGCTGGGCAAAATCATTGAAACAAGACCATTGTAGACTCTATACTTCTTTCTCTACACTCGTAGTGCTAATAGTATTGTCAGAGGAATACAGTGAGATTAGATAGAGCATTTCTCGACAGAAAAACCTAGTAAATATTTTTGTCTACATCCGAGATTCGAACCCGGAACCTTGCTATCGTATAGTAAAAAAACCTTTGCAGAATCCTGACTGTAACAAAAAATAAAAGGCGTACAATATTTTTTATGGAGTATAAAAGTGATACGTCGCTAAATGAAACAATTATTTTTTAATAAAAAATACGGTAACTGAGCTATATTCACCCGTAAATGTAACAAAAAATCAAGCAGCAATTTTTTAATTTCCAATAGCCCGAAGGCGGCGTAAATACAGCCACTGAGATATACAATGTTTTAACCTTTTTAAAGTTTTACTTTGATTCCACAAATAAGCTTTTAGCGTTATATAAACTGTTCAGTATACCTATTGTATAAGAATATTCTACATACTTGCAAAAATAAAAGTATAATATGTACATATTATAAGTATAACCCTAAAAACTATGTGTTTGAGTTATTTTTATAACGTTTTGCTATTTAGATTAAAAAAAAATATAAACAAATAAAATTAACTAAAAATTAAGTAAGTTGTTCTTCTTTGAAACGAAATAATCAGTATAAGGAATAACATCTTTTCTAATTTTTGTATTGTAAGATGAAAATCGCTGTCTCATATGGTCTGTACCAAACAATTAGAATCAAACGAAATTCGACGTAACATTATTCCGCGATCCGAACCGCGGGCTTATTGTTTTTTAACTTTTTTTAGCTTTCTTTCTTTATAAGCTTAACTGCCCTACACCTGAACGCCCGAAGGGTAGGTACTACCTTTTGTAATACAGTGGCAAATCACGGCTTTCTATGGGATCTCTGATCCCTGATTTTTTAAGGGTTGCAATTTTTTCATCTCAAAGTTTTTTATTTATACATTTACTACCCCTTCTTATGTAGAGAAGAATTATTAAAGGAAAAATAAAGTACCTTTGAGCATATTAAACAATAATTACTTAAAAACTTGTTATATATAAAAATGCACATTGTACATAATATACGTTATTTTAAATTACAATGCAATGAATAAGCTGCACTTAATCAAACCCGCAATAATACGTTGTAATTATTTATTACTATTGCAAGTGATTTCGCTATGATAATGTGTATATTTTTAAATTAAAAAAACCAACGAATTTTCCTTCTATTTGAATTTACCCTAAATAAGCACTTTTAAGTTGCTTTTCCCATAAAATTAATTACATTTTAACGTTTCAGGATATGAAGAGCCGAGTTTATTTTCCATAAAAAATGCAAGACTAGCAAATTAATTAAAAATTTTAAACGATATGGACATTTCAATTCGTTATTTCACCCTAAGGTAATTCTTAAAATATAATCTACGTAATTAAATATTTTTAAGACCGTTTTAAAAAATATGATTGAAGATATTGTTAAGTGGACATTAAATATTAAGGTTAAATTTCATTAAATATCTCCGAAATAACTGGATTGATATTGATGGGATTTTCATTGTTAGATAGCTGATGTTATAAGGAGTAATTTAGGCTACTTTTATTTTAGAAAAACGCAAAATCCGCGTACCTAAGATGTACCCGAGCGAAGCGAGTTAAGTTGCTAGTTGTTCATATATTCTTATAATATGCAAGGACTGCGAATAGAAATTCCTTGTGTATATACAGTAAATTATTATAAGTATGTACAAATCTAACAAAAACAACAACAAACACAAACAAAAACAGATCTATCCTACGGGAACCGTACATTTTTTTTGGGATAAAAAGTAGCCTATTTGTTATTCTCATGTATGAACTATATTATTGTAAAGTTTCATTAAAATCCAATCAGTAGTTTTAATGTACTAAGCTGTATAAGTTACTATATTTTTTTAAATATCCCACAGGAACTTTTTAATTTTCCGAGATAAAAAGTTTCTAAAATGTTGACCGGGGATATAAGGTACCACCATGCAAAATTTTATTTAAAACGGTCCAACAGTTTCGGAAATTAGCCCGTACAAACAGATAAACGTACAGAGAAACAAAAAAATTGAAAAAATCAGGATTTGTTCTATTTCTCTTCTTACATCCCTCTGACTCGGTTTTTAGCACTTTTTTTCTATGTACAGACATTCAACCTCTACAGTTTTATTATATGTATAGATATTGAACCAGTCTTAAAATATAAATTCGCAAACCGATACAAAAGTTAAAATAGTTTAAAATTACAATTAACATATAACATTTAGTAATATGCTCATACATAGATATCTAGATAGTCAGTCAAACAAACATTGAGCCAGTTAGCCACTTGTTTAGTTAAACGTTAGTTGTAAGAAAGTATGTCTAATAGAAGCATGTAAAAAAGTTAAATCAATCGGTTGGCTATTTTAATTCCAATTTGATTCTACCTTGATATATATATATATATATGTATATATATAATCTAAAGTTTTTATATAATTTAAAGATGTTATTATAATTTAAAGATTATGTAATAAATTGAACTTATAATATTTTAAAATATGCAGCTTCATTATGTAGGTAATAAAATAATGCAGGTATGCATATAAAGTACCAACAGTATTTAAAGATATAGCGAAAACAAAGTTTACTCTCCCTCAGGGAGCACTCGTACGGCTACCCTATAAATCGTTTATCATTAAAATTAATTTCACTGTACATTACTCCATTTATTTCATTTCCTTAATTAAGCAATGTGTTTACAACGAGGCAATTAATTGGTATTTCTATTGTTCGTAACGTTTTAATTACTTCTCAAAAAGTCTTTACTGAAATTTTAAATTTGGATTCGCCATTTTATTACCGAGCGGCTGTACAATAATCAATCATCGAGTTTTATGATTTCGCAAGAGGAAAGGTAAAATTAAACTCTTTTAATAACACTGTTTGTATTTTTCTTACACTTATAGATACTTGCGTAAAATATGTTTTGGTAAATCGAAAACTCTTATCACTTGAAAATTTTCATTAAAGGAATGAAAATTTTCATTAATTTCAAAAAAAAATTTTTTTAAAGGTCAACTATTTCTAATAAATAGCTTGATGAGTATGATACACATGTGTTACGCTACACCGTCATCCCAAAATATTTACTTTTTATTATAAGAAAGATGTAATATATTAAGTACCATTTTCTTCCATCATATCATCTAAGTTTCAGAGTATGTATCATTAAATAAAAATATTAATATCACCATATAGAATAAAGTTTATTATTTACCATTTTTTTCCATGAAACAACGTCGCATGCAACTTAGCAATTTATAGGAATGGAGAGCCCTTCATAGACTGAGGACAGCGAAATGTCACCGAACTTATATTTGCTTACATTCTTCGTCACGTGACTGAAAGATATAAAGGCCTTATTTCCTATTTACCTGGTGACGTAATGAAAAGTTATATTTTCATAAATATAACATGGAAATCTATACATATAATAAAATTCTGAGTCGAATCTGTGCATTAAATATTTTTTGGAAAATCTTATTGTAATAGTCATTATTATCGATATAGAGGCCGAATCTATAGAGTCTGTCTGGGAATGGATCATGAGAAAACCACTGGACAGATTTTAATGAAATTTCGTATAATGATAGCTGGTTATCTGGGTCAACACATAGGATACTTTTTACCGCGGGAAAATATCTCATCTCTGAGAAATCTATACTAAACATTGAAACGTAACTAGGGACTAATCCGAGCGAGAATGAGTCGCTAGTATTAAAATATTATCTATATATCCATATTAACGTGTTCAGGGACGCAGGAACACCGGTGGTTCAGTTAAGAATTAATTTCTTAGAAATTATCCTGGAGTGGTTAAGTTTGTGAGTATGTATGAAAGTTTGTTACTCTTTCACGCCAGAACAGCTGAACGAATCTCGATTTGGCACAGAGATAGATAATAGTCTAGAATAACACATAGGCTACTTTTTATCCCGATAAAATATACGATTCCCGATGTGTGCTCCCGAATATCTTGTTATATTGATATACCAATTTTATTAAAACTCCTATTTTCTCAAAAGTAAGGTTTTGTGTTTGGATCTATTTTGCATAACTACGTCCAATTAAAAACATGACTTTCAGTTTCTTTATCTAACTTTAAAAAGGTATCCAATTCTGGTGTATGGTGTTTAAACATGTTATGCGATATATTCGTTAATTGTAAACCGATTTTCACAATTCATCATTTTTATTAATATTACGTCAAAATTTGTACTATGTAACATGTAAGTAGATCTAATCATACAACTCCATGCTCAAAGCACACAGGCTAAAAAAGTAAACATATCAAGGAAACCGCAGTAAAGGTATAAAATTTTATAGCTTTGCGACAGTGTTTTATAAAAGAAAACCAAAGAGAGTATGCGCCTAAAGAATCGCGTGTTAATAATATTTAATCCAGTTTCCCTATGAAATACATTCTTTGTTAAGCCAATTAAGGTGATCTACGACCGCTGACTGATATTAAGTATTTATATGCCATTGTTTTATTAAATGCTCGAAAGTGTTGGCGTTAATGAACTGAAAATAAATTTTATTGTATTTTTTCTACAGCATAAGCTTTTTATTCTTTGAGCTTTTATAAGAATACTTTAACTCTAGAAGAAAGTTATTTATGTACCACGAACTATTTCCGTTCGAATTTATACCACGTAACGTATTATACTAAGTAAGTGAGTTTGCCGAATTTATCTGGGCAACTAATAACTTTATTTTATTTATTCTTGATATTTGCTATTACAATAAGTAATTTACTTGCCCGATAAACTACAAAATAAGACAAAGTGTAAAGCTAGATACTTAAGCCATATTATTCCAAAAACTGTTTTTTTTTTGTCTCCAATTACTTAAGAACTATTTATTTTACTAATTAAATACTAAAAACGGATAATTAGCGAAGAAGTAGATTTTTTAATATACAAAGAAAGAACAGTCAGAATCTTATTTAAGGTTGAAGTTATTAGTGCAATGTTTTTAAGCAATTAATATATACTAATTATAATATTGTGTCTTTACCAGTCATAAGACATAAGACCAATGCATATTCTATTCTATTCCTGTTACTCTCATACTCAATGGAATGACAATTTAACACGACCAGTGAGGGATCATCACCGACATCATCACACCAACGACATCACGCATGTCCGACGGCTTTACGTGCTCTCCGAGGCCCACGGATGGAACAACGCCAACTTTCCCACTACGGGCTGCTACTGAGACTTTTAACATTGAAAATGTTTTTTTTTGTCGCTTCTGTATAGGCCCAATTTTCAGCGAAAGTGCGACATCGCCCTGGTGTCGTGGCTTTTGGGACTACGTGACTGATTGGAATGTCAAAAGACGCGTCATGACAAGGGCTACAAAATGCAAAAAAAATTTTTGAATAAACTCAATCACTTTTTTTAAATCGAAATAGTGTGAAAAATGCGGTCGTTTTTCGCCCGATTTCGCTCAGAAAATAATTCATATCTCGAAAACGAAATGAGATATCGAAAAAATGAAAAAAACCCCTAGAGATACGATTTTGGGCTACATTTAAAAAATCATTGGAGGTGCGTATCAAGGCTGGGTTATTCAGAAGTTGTACCTTTGTGACGCAGCGTTTACGCCTGAAGAGCGCGTGAGCGCAATATTGATAGTGAATAAATATTTTGGAACATGATTATACATAGTCAGGTCATAAGTTCTGTCACATGTTTAATATGAAATAATTGAGACATGTTTATTATT
The DNA here is from genome assembly GCA_905404265.1 of Fabriciana adippe. Classification (NCBI taxonomy): domain Eukaryota; kingdom Metazoa; phylum Arthropoda; class Insecta; order Lepidoptera; family Nymphalidae; genus Fabriciana; species Fabriciana adippe. The sequence goes on from FR989993.1 coordinate 6,350,240, forward strand.
GATGTAAACATTTATATACCAAAATGAACTTAATAAAACACCGACTCTTATGCTAACAAAGTTTATTCAAAATGACCCCCGCGATTTTGAATACAGACCTTCAGCCAGTCGTCTATCGTAGCACGAACGAGGTCTATGTCAATTTCGGCGGCTGCCTTAATCAAGAATGCCTTGAGTGACTCCAAATCAGGATGACGTGTTGAGCAGGCCTTTTCCTCCAAGTGTTGCCATACGTTGTAATCTAACGGACTCAAATCTGGACTGGAGGAGGGCCAGTCTTCGTGCCGGGTGAAGTCAATTTCACCGCGCCGCCAGCAAGTCTTGAGTGCTTTTCGTTCTGTGAGCTAGCGCAGAATCTTTTTGGAATACCCAGCGCCTGTTATTGATCATGGCATGAGAAACAGGTTTCACAAGGTTAGTGAGGACTGTATTTTGATACAAAACTACATTTGTTTTTACGCCTTTCTCTCAAAAATGTACCTGTTAAGCCCCAATAAGAGGCTCCCAACCAAACCATGAGTGAGGATGGAAAATGGGCTCGTTGGACACGCGGAACATGGTTGCTCGCTTCTTCACTACTGTGTGCGTACACCGTAATATTTTGTTTGTTGTAGCTCTCTTCCACATTAAAAATTTTTTCATCCGAAAAAAGAATTTCTCGATTATTGTTTCCCGCGTAACGCTTCAACAGAGCGCGACATCTCTTCAACCTCAGGTCCATTAAACAAGCGTCCAAACGATGTCCTATTTTTCTTCGATATGCTCGAAGCCCTAAGTCTTCATTTAATACCCTTTTCACCGTGGTTCTGCTTAAACTCATCTGAAGGGCCAAAAGTTTTTGCTTACGTATGGGATTTCTTTGAATTCGTGCCTTCACAGCTTTTATCACTGCTGGAGTTCTAACCGACCGAGGGGGACCACTTCTTGACCTGTCATCTACTCTAGAGTCTTCAATATATCGTTTGATGGTACGATAAACGAATCTTTTGGTTATATTCAAATTTTTCAATATGTCAAAAATCTGAATTGGCGCGAGACCGCAACGATGCAACGCAATAACCGCAACGCGGTCTTCTTTAAGTGTCCACTCCATATTTAAAAATGAGTAAATTTCTAAAAAGTATACATTTTTATATTCATGAAAAAATCGAAATTCAAATGTAATAAACTTTTTTGTGGCCAGCATTTTAAATTCAAAAGTTTTTATTGTGTGACAGAACTTATGACCAGACTATGTATTATATGTTTAAACGAATTGATTCTTGATGTATAAATAAATATGTATTTAAACTAATAACTAACTAATATTTATACACATAATAAAACAGTAACTTAGCGAAATCTATACATGAAATATTTTTTTTAAAACAATGACCGTAACCTATTGTGTACAGAATATATACCCCAAAACAATAGTTATTAAAATTTTTGTCTGTATGTCTGTTTGTCTGTTTGGGTGTGCGCGTTTCACGCAAAAATTATGGAACCGATTTTAACTAAATTTTGTGTAGTGGTAACTTATTACTCGGGTCATATATAATTTAATCCCATTTATAAAATACTAGCGACTCACCCTCGCTTCGCTTCGGGTTCGTCTCTAGACAAAAACAACTCTATTCCACGGGAACCGTACATTTTTCCGGGATGATATATAGAATAAAGCCTTCCTCGATAAATGGACTATCCAATACAAAAAGAATTTTTCAATTCTATCCAGTAGTTCCTGAGATTAGCGCGTTCAACCAAACAAACAAACAAACAAACTCTTCAGCTTTATAATATTATATTAGTATAAATTATAATTAATTGAAATATTATAAATGCGAAAGTTTGGATGGATGTTTGTTACTTAATCATACCAGAACGGCTGAACGGATCTGGATGAAAAGCACAGGGATAGATTATAGTCCCGAAAAAACGTACGATTCCCGTGGGATAAATTTGTTTTTGTTTTACACAAAGCAAGCGATCGACTATCTATTCAATACTAACCGTTAAAATGTACCTAGGGACGAACCCGCGCGATGCGAGGGTGAGTCGCTAGTCTGTATATATACATATACTAAAATTCAGAGTCAAATCTATACATTAAATATTTTTTGGAAAATCTTATTGAAATAGTCATCATTATCGATACCGAGGCCGAATCTATAGTTTTTAGAAGTTTTGTCAGTCTGTCTGTCTGGCAACGCATCAGGAGAAAACCGCTGGACAGATTTTGATGAAATTTGGTATGAGCTGGTTATCCAAGTCAACATATAAGATAATTTTTATTGCGGGAAAATATCTCATCTTTAAGAAATCTATGCTAACCGTTAAAATGTATCTATACATATAATAAAATTCTAACTGCGTCGAATCTGTACATTAAATATTTTTGGAAAATCTTACTGAAATAGTCATTATTTTCGACACAGAGGCGTCACGAGAACAGCACTGGACAGATTTAGATGGGTATGATGATAGCTGGTTATCCGAGTCAACTTAAGGATACTTTTTACTACAGGAAAATATTTCATCTCTGAGAAATCTATGATAGACGTTAAAACATAACTAGGGACGAACCCGAGCGAAGCGAGGGTGAGTCGCTAGTATATATATAAAAGGCTTTGTCCTGACTGAGTGATGGATCAACGCACAGCCTAAACCACTGGTCGTAGAGACGTGTATTTTTGAAGAACTTACTCCTTATACGAAGTAGGCATCGGATAAGAAAGGATTTTTAAAATTCATCCCTTAAAGGGGTAAAAGGGGATATCAAAGTTTATCTGTGAAAAAAAAATGTTTAAAATCAGAATTACTTGAAACTTAGTGTTAATGATCTTCAATTCAATTAAAGAAACACGTGTTTCATCTTTTTTTATAATTCATCTCGTAGGGAGGGGGGGGGGGGGGCTTGGGGTAAAACGGGGATGAAAATTTGTAATTTATTTGTACTAAAGTCTGAAATTTTTAATGTAAAATGCACGGAAAGTGGTATTTAGCTTTAAAATAAATAATTAAAATACGTATGTAATATGTATATTAGATTTTTTGAAATTTACCCCTTAAAGGAGTAAAAGAGATGGTAAGGTTTATATGGAGAACAAAATGTTTATTGATCAGAGTTATCTGAAACTTGGTATTAATGAACTTGGCTTTATGAACGTGCTACACTGACCCCCAAAAACATCAATGCTACTAATTTTAATAACAAAAGTGATTTTGATTTCAATAACTTAAGTCCTTTAAAGGGTCAGAAATAGGATATAGGTCTGTCGTTTCAGTGATTCAAATGGATGAAGCAGTTCACTATCCTGTAGAATTCCTTAACAGTATTCTATCCTTCTGAAGGTTGGCACACCTGTTGTGAATAAGCCACCAAAGCTGTGTAATCGGATAAGACTGCTAGTAATCTATAAAAAAATATTGTGGCCACTGTGTTTGCTGGATGTACACGAGGGAAATCAGTACTCATACCTCGAATAATACCACTAATAACCTCTGACTACGGCTTTGAATGTGAATCTACCATAATTCCTCCTTAAAATTTGTATTGCAATGAGTATTAATAAATATCAGGGCCAGTTGTTAAAAGTAGCAGGTATGGACTTTAGAGATTTGCTTCTCACATGGACATTTTAACAGAACCCAGAACCAGATGGAACATCCACCAATGTGGTATACAAAGAAGCTCTTAATCAAATTTTAATTCTTCGGGTTATCCTAGTAATAATATAAAATAAAAAAAGTATTAATATGTTAAAAATAATTTAATTCAATTCATTTGGCAGATTCATTTTCAATGTATCCGAAGGTCGTGGCTGACACGAGATCTGTGGATTTTTAAATAAAGCTACTGAATATTTTTACTTAGCCGGATCCGGGACTCGAACCCAGGACCTCCGGATCTGCGGCCGTATATGCTAGGCACTAGACCATTGAAGCATTATAAAATAATTAATGGTTAAACATAAAATATAAGACTTTTATATTCTAAAAAAATATATAAATAGTTCTTCACAGTTCAAACACGTTTTGAAGTAGTTAATAAAAATGCTTTAAAAGTTTAATTATTTTTAGAGTTCATCAACACTATAGTACCATAAGTTAAAGTTCAACCACTGTCATCAAATTAATGTCAATCACATCACGTTTATAAGCGGCGGATGTGTAAAAACGGTAGCAACTCAACCCGATGCGTCACACTATAAATTCTAACTCTAAAAGCAGATAATAATCGAGCATTTGGGTCCACCCTTAAATTTACAACTCTCGGTCAGCGTTTTTTGAAGTATTTCTGACTTAATTAAAATATCTTTTTTCACATTCTCGCCGGCATTATACCTTTTAGGCCGGCCTTTGAGATTTGAGGAAGTTATTAATTTCTTTAAGTATCGCCCATCCATTATTCCTATTTAACTAGCTTCAAAAATGTTATGTTTAAATACGCTTTTTTTATTTTTGCTAAACATTATTTGAAGAATTAATATCAAAGCAGTCCAGCGATAAAAATATTTTCTTACTATAAGGAAGTATATAGACGTACATAATATGTAAAGTTATTAGTTTATCTATACTAATATTATAACGAGGCAGAGTTTGTTTGTTTGTTTTTTTTTTGTTTGTTTGTTTGAACGCGCTAATCTCAAGAACTACTAATCCGATTTAAACAATTCTTTTTATATTAGATAGCCCGTTTATTATTAGCCCGTTTAGCTTATATATACGTCCATTTTTCATTCATAAAAAATATTCTACCAATAGAAATGTTATAAAATAAAGTATTATATGCCTAACATACATAGTATTACCCCTAAGCTTTTAGACAAATTTCACGTGTGAATCGTAAATAATTTAAAATCGTATCTGGACGACAAGACACAGCGTCCCGCGTAAATCAAGATTAACTACGAGAATACGGGCCGTACCTCAGAAAACGTCCACGATAAATCAGAGGGTAAATAAGAAATTCACCTCAGCTAATTCAATATGGCTCCAAGGTGTTATTAGAAAGTTAAAAGCTAGTAGTAAAAAAGATGATAGTCTGGAATCTTCTTGCTTCTAATGGTGTTACTGAAATCATAATACAATTACAAATTTGTGTATATGTTGGTTATTCTTTGACGCTGAAAATACTGAACAGATTTGTATGTAATTTAGAAAACAGAAAGACTATGATTTTTTTTTTCGCTGGGATCATCATCCTGTTGGTCGTCAATGGTCAGAGGACTGCGAGACTCCTACTTACTAAAACTCATAGTGGAACCCGTCGCCGCAGTGAAATTGGGCGTTGCAGGATAGAGATCCTATGACCTGGAGCAACACATACGCTAAATCAGTAATAAAGTGTAAATGCTAAAAGATCGTAAACCCGAATGAAGCGAGGCTGAGTCGTCATATAGTGTTTATCATATCATAAAAATATGGTAACCATGTAGCATAGAAGTTGAAATATCTGCTTCTACACTGCAGATCGCGAGTTCGAGTCTCGCTAAGGGAAAATAAGTAATATTTTAAATGTAAATCCTTACGGCAGTCTCTGTATGATTTATTTTGACAACTTGTGTAACAGAACGTGGACATAATACTTTCTTAGAAAAAAATAAAACTATCTTTTCGGTTTTTTTCGCAGATTTATTTTGATTTTTGATTCCAGACGTTTTGAAATCATTTTGTAAAATTGTGGGAGGGCATTGTCTGTAACAATGACCTTTGAGAGGTCTAAAACCTTAGTCTCTCCTGTGACCATGATTGCTGTAAAGCATTCGAAACGTCAGGAACCAAAAATCAAAATAAATCCGCGAAAAACTCCGAAACGATAGTTTTATTTAGAATGTGGACATTTTTATTCTTATATAAAGATTATAATGACATACTTATCACTCTATCAAGCTTCTCTTCCTTGATCAGTCTATTATTGTCCCTATGCGGGAATAGAACTAACAATTTCCCTAGAACTACTTCTATACTACTACTAATCCTATTTGCGCACAAAAGTGTTTATACATAAGTATACTTTATATTAATATTCAGATACTTAATAAAAAATATATTATTTAGAAGTTTCTTTTCGAAATAAGTTAGAATTAAGTTTAAAATTAACTTTGGCTGTAGGAAGGATTTCATTAAATGTTAAAGACGCTGGATGGTGATAATTATTATATTAATCTATACTAATATAATAAAGCTGAAGAGTTTGTTTGTTTGTTTGTTTGTTTATTTGTTTGGTTGAACGCGCTAATCTCGGGAACTACTAATCCGGTTTGAAAAATTATTTTTGCACTAGATAGCCCGTTAACTGAGGAAGGCTATAGGCTATATCTCATCCCGGAAAAATTAACGGTTCCCGTGGGATAGATTTGTTTTTGTCTAGAGACGAACCCGAAGCGAAGCGAGGGTGAGTCGCTAGTAAGCAATATAAAAAAAAGCTGGAATCGTTATACCTAAATTTTATTGTATTCAAACAATAAAAACTATACATAGCACTACTTATAAAAGTTTCTGATGCAAACAATTCTCTTTATTTTAAGATCTTAAATAAGTTTCCTTAATTTCAAAATATTTCAATAAGCTGAGAAACTTTAAAATATAAATAACAGTACTAGTAATAAATAATAGTTACAATTTCTATAAACGTCGTAGATATTTCCCAACGATCTTTGTGTTTGTGATTCACAAACTCAAACTGCTCAACAGGTGTAGATTATCATTTTATGGCGGATGAATTATTAAAAGCCAAGTCATATTTACCGAAGAGACCGAGTTTAAAGTTTCTTTATCAAATAGAAACTTCGTAGGCATTAAACTTAGAGATAGTGGTATTCATGAAACAACTTTGTTGATAGAGCAGTTTTACTTCCAGCCGGCTTTAGTGGGGAATTTGTTTCTTTTCCAGTTGTTAACGATATTAAGTTATTCAATGATAACAACTAAAGTTTAAAACGATGCATACTTTTAAAAGTGCTTCTGTTAATGTTTTTTTAATCTCCTTTTAAATTATGAATATATTATGGAAAGATAAATGTAATTGGATATCCTCGGTCTCCATAGATAGCCATGAAATATAACATATTTCGTATATGATGTCATTTTGGTATCTTGACTGATTAACTCAAAAGACACTTGTCTTGCACCGGAAAAGGTGGATACGATTGCTATAATAAAAGGCAAGTGTTTATATTACGTACCTAATGTGAAAATTCTTATCATGTAAGTAAGAATGGAAGTCAATATTTTTTAATATTTAGATACGTATGTAAGGTATAGCTGTTTCATTAATTGCTTGACTTTCCGATCAATTTCGGCCACAGCAGCCAATTTCACTGTGATTAGCCTCCTGCGCAGAGGATGTTATAGTGTACAATGAGAGACACAAGTGCATTCTATATTATTACTAGCGACTCCACCTCGCTTCGCTCGGGCTCGTCCCTACGTGATTCTTTAAATTGACATAACTTTTTTAGCAATTGAACAAACATTTAAATTATATGGTGTAAAAGAATAAAACAATCTGCTTGAAATGCTTTAAGCATCTAACTTATTTAAAATGATAAGGATTAATACCGTATTTGTGTAAATAGCTTTTACATTACCGCATTATAATTGCCAATTTTTTAAAGTATTAAAATGGATATAGTATGTTATCCTTAAGAGATGATTTAGATTTTCTATAGATCTACATAAGATACACAATTCTACCATACTTTATTTTGTTATATCTCAAAGGGTTTAGGTAGTGTTTTCGTTGAAAGCTCCCAGACGGCTTATTTTATTCTGACACCTCCAACAAATATCGTTATATTTTAGCCAATGTATATAAAAAAACTTAACAAATTATATACTAAAACCTTCCTCGAAAACCACTCCATCCATTGGTGAAAACAGCATAAAAATCGGTGCAGTGGTTTTTGAGTTCATCGCATGTTCATGGAATTGAAGGTTGATTGTATTACTATTTATCTAATTATCATTAAAAAATTCTCACAATTCACGCATAATAGCAGGAATAAACTGTTTTAATTTTTATTTTCATATTTGAAGTTGATAAAATATGTGCATCGAAAATAACTTTACTCAGTGATCATAACCGTGCATATTATATAACAAAATTATTCATGTGTTAAAATTTCGACGAGTATCCTCCAAACACATTGCTATAGGAAAGCGATATTTTGTTTTAATTATTATATTTTTCTGATATCTAATTGTAGTTTTATAAAAAAAAGCTAATGTTACGAAACGATTATAGGAATACGATTTAAGGTTTTTCACACGAAATATTAAAAAAACTACAATTTTATTGTTATTAATACTTAAAAAATCAATTTGAGCTAAATGCAGGAACAAACATGCTCCATGACATTAATGTTTTTAATAACATAATATATATATATATATATATATATATATTTTATATTTAAACAAACGTCATATCATTATACTGATGTTGATACCACCATAAACAGGAGAATGAATGATATGTACCAATTATTAAAACTTATTTAATAATAAAACATTTTTGTTATTTCACATTATAACTATTTACTGATATTATTATTATTTTTTTCATAAATTAGTCTAAACTGTATAAAGCTAATATAGCAATATTTTCAGTGGACTGAAACCCCGCCGCAGACCGGTATCGTGTAATGGATCACTTAATTTCGATTACCTCAGACGACTCGAGAACAATAAGGCGCCGGAAATTAATCGTTTTACTTTTAGATTGTTTTTTTATATATTTTTGGGACTAAAATGAGAGGCTTGAACAAATATTTGGGCCGGCATCTCGACGTCTTTTATTTAGAGGGCGTGGTTATCAGCAAAAAATAGCCTAATTTTATGAATGTAGCAAAAAGGCCAATTAAATATTCCTTAAGAATTAGTAATTTAAATTAAATAGATTTAAATGCTTGCCTGTACTCTTGCTATTTTTATAACATACTAGCGACTTATCCTCGCTTCGCTCGGGTGCATCCATAAGCTTGAATTATTTAGGAATCTATAGGAACAGAGGTATACAGCATAACACACCAAAGTTTCTTTATGATTGGATCAATTGTTCAGGAACGCATAGAGGACAAACATACGAACATTTATTTTTATTTACATACAACAGAAAAATAATAGATAAAAAACTATGTTATAATTTATTATTATAATAAGATACTATGAACAGACACACATTTCTAAATAGAGGTCATGTGATAAAGTATAACATAGGGTAACTTTTCGTGGATTATTTACATTAGACCCTTCTCAATGATTCGCATCGTTTAAGTTTGAACCCATTATTATAATGGACGATCAATATGTTCCCCATAGTTAATATTTCACGTGAAGATAAACTAATTAAGTCTGTTTGAATATTTGCTTTGTAGATTGTTTGAAATAGATCATTAAGATGGCTTGTTCAAATTTTCTCATGTTTGGCTTGTCATGGTTAACGATTAGGTAAGTCTGTTTTGAATAATCGGCTTTACTCCAAACAATACCTACATGAGTTAGATTATAATAAATATATCGTATTAGATTGAGTATTAAAGGGATGTTTTATAATATTTATTATTTACATAGTTATATATACATACATATAAATATAATACCTTATTATTAATATGATTCTGTACTTAAGACGTGAAAGAGTTAAAAAAAAAACAATAGTGAAGTAAACAAATTTCCATAACGAAACAGAAAATAACCCGCCCTATATAATTCGTAAGAAAATATTGTTCAAAGTCCTTATTATAAGAATACCAAGAAATGCGTATTTATAAAAACTCCAAAAAAATTAACCAACATCGGTATCAATCTTCCAAGAAGGCACAGATGTCCTAAACATTTTAAGTTTTCTAATAACACAAATGGACTTTCTCACTCACCCGAGCCAGTGATAATATTATTTCATCCCCCCTGAATTGAATCGTCTCTCTGTCAACTAGCCAAACTTTCATCCAGGACATTTTTATTTACTTTTCTGTGGCTCGAAAGAAATTTCCTCTGTTAAAATATACATTTTTCATCTTCATCTATTTTATATAAACAAGAACAATGTCTAAACATAAAGTAGGAGCTTAAAATTTGTGTTGTATTTTTGGATTTTAGCATATTTCGATGAATTAAAAGTTTGTGCATTTGAGAAAACAGCATTAATTTTTATTTATGAGTTATTATTATTGTAATTTTTATATTATGACTAGCGACTGACCCTCGCTTCGCTTCGGGTTCGTCTCTAGACAAAAACAAATCTATCCCACGGGAACCGTACATTTTTCCGGGATGATCGTCTATAGCTTTTCTCAGTTAACGGGCTATCTAATGCAAAAAGAATTTTTAAATCGGATTAGTAGTTCCTGAGATTAGCGCGTTCAACCAAACAAACAAATTAACAAACTCTTGAGCTTTATATTATTAGTATAGATTACTATTATATCCATTCACTTATTTTGTTTAGGTTAATTTTAAATCAGCATGAACAGATTTTATTTTGAAAAGCTTTTAAGGAACATTAATAGAAGTCAAGATTATGTTGTCCAAATTAAAACAAGTAGCTTAGTCAATGTGCTAAAAGTACCTCTTGCAGATTATTTATTTTATTTTTATTTTGAGACCGATTATAAATAAATTTGATCAACAATAACATCAGAGAGAATATTAGGCACTTAATTTTTATATTGAAAATAAAATAAATAAATATAAAAAAACCTATTATAATACAATTTATTTAAGTAAACATAATCCTCATAGTTTTTTTCTTTTATACAATTTGTTGATTTATTCAAAGAGTATAAATATATTAATAGACTTTTCATTCACGGTAAAGTCCTCTGTTAAGAGTACTAAGAATCCTGTAGGATTTTATCTTTGAGAACGTACATCCCAGCATCTGCATACATTGCGTCACGCTCCAGTGAAACTCTAGTACTCGTAATTTTAAAACACAGAACAGATTAGATGCGCAATACAGAGCTTTATTTAAATCATTTTAAAGACTAAATTCCTGTACAAAATTTTGTATTGTATTAGCCATGTCCAGCATATGAGAGTAAAAAGTAAGATTCCACCATGTCTGACCATTTCCGACGGCTATTATTCTGTCTCCCTCTATTTCCGTTTCCGCCTGTCGCGAAAAAAGTGAAGCAAAGAAAAACAAAAACATTGGCCATTCGATGTACCCACCGATTCATTAAAAACGCTCCCACAGTGAACAATAAGAAGATTATTTAAGTGGCTATAGAAATTTTGTCGCAAAAAAGCTTTGCTTATATATTTTATCAAATTATTTTTTGTTTTTAAGAATGAAGCAATGAATGCAAATAACTTATTCGAGCGCTTATTAAAGATTCAGATGAGATTAAATTTTCTTTTAACTTTCTGCTTCAAAGTAACATAAAAAAAATAATATGAAGAAATAATTATGAAGAAATTCTTTAATTTTTATTTACATATATATAAAAATATCTGAATAAATAATAAATAATAATAATATTTCTGATATAATTATTTGACAAAATTATAGGGCGCTTAAAAATTCGTTGTAAATCAAAAGAAACAACACCTTATTGATTTTACATTGATTCTACTACTACTGTACTCTTATGTGTGATTTTAGTATAACGATTTTGTTCGGGTGAATTTAGTGCATTTCCTATGTAGACCATAGCCGCATGATCGCTTATACTGAAACATTATAATTAGCTTTATTTCATCGATTGAAATTGAACTATATAATGTAATGAATAAGATTATTGTCTTCATTGTATTCAACCCTTTTGAACTTCCCACTGCTGGGCACGGGTCACTTTTTAATACGAGGGGGATCAAGCCATAGTCCACCACACTGGTCAAGTGCGGGTTTACGGACTTTACGGATTTTTCGAAAAGTCAAGTCTCTCAGACATGCAGGTTTCCTTACGATGTTTTTTTAATTAGGTTATTACCTTTAAAATAAACTTTTGGAGACGAAATATTATACTTAGCTTACTCTTATTTCGTCAGACCGACAAAAAAATTAAAAACTCGTGGTTCAATTTTTATTTATAAAATTATAATAAATGCATTTTAACTGATGTTTTCCATTTCACGCGCTCGGCCGCACAATTAACTTTGTTTTTCACAGTAATACCATGAAATTCAAAGTTATCGAAATCGACCTTAAAGTTAATATTTTGCATGGGTTAATATTTTTACTTATAACATAACATATTAATATGTTATAATAAAATATAAATTTAATTCTATGAATTAAGACAAAAGTTTCGTGCTATAGAACGTTTAATAAGCAATCAGAATCGCCAATTTTTTTATTTAAAAAGTTAACCAACGCAGATGTCAAGACTGTTTTTTACAAAAGACTACTTAGTATGCAAGGTACCAGATATATCTTTAGTATAACAAAGAAGCTTTGAATATACAGTAAGTTGTATGCTTATATTATATTCCGTTTGTGATGTGATGTTTGATTTATATGAGATTTACTATTAAGGCCAAGATGGAGCTCAGTAGGCTTACGTTATTAGGTGTCTAATGTCTACATGTCCATTATACAATAATGGATATTTTGATGCCAGCTATATAACATGTAGCTTATTAAAGCTACATATAATACTCATAATCTATTAAAATTATACAGTTGTAGAATTTTAAACGTTTCAATAATTGAAATTAACTATCACTTAACTTATCCTGCTGCTGTTATCTAAAACTACAAGTAAATAAATTTTATTGTTTTAAAATTCCTTATATTAATATATAAATTACTATTTGTTTGTTTGAATGAGGTGGATAATTTATAAATTGTAAAACTACATTTTAGAACTACAGAACCAATTACTAAGTAAGTACTTTTAATATTTTCATTGATGGAAAACTACACTATACCGTAGCAACCTAGACTTTTTAATATAAAATAAATACAAAATAGACTTTTCTAAGTACTTATTAGAAAATACGATAAACAATATACGACTAAAAGGGAAGTAATCATAAAAGTATAAAATTTGTAATTTATTTCCTCCTGAGTATCGGTAACGAGGCAACGTAAGTGAAAAGTTCGATGTTCGCTTTTAGCATAAACAGAAAAACCTTACCATATACAATGTACATACACAAATTCGTGTAATAATTTAATTATGTTAACGTTTTCCATTGAAAGGTTCCAAAAGTATGGCATATCATAAAATACACAATAATAATTTACCTTGGTTTTTTACTAAAGCTTTCCATAAAACTTTTTTACTATTCTTTTTTATAAAGTTGCTTGCTCTAATTCATGAAAACCTAGATTAAGCTGTTGGACTTATAAGATTTACGTTTTGACAGCATATTCCTATATCTATACATATAATAAAATTCTGAGTCGAATCTGTCCATCAAATATTTTTAATTAATTTTTAATAATAATCTAAAAAAAATGTATTTAATAACTTATGAGCACATAAATATTAAAATTAAAAAAAAAAACTATCTGAAAGTGGGATCATCTAAAAAAAATTCGAGTTATATAATATTACAAAGGCAATAAGTAAATTGTTAACAAGTATAACATTTTTTGGAATACCTTGTTCCAGATGGCATTCGTTAAATATGAGATCATGCAACAATTTCCATCATAGAAAGGAGTCAAAGGAACATAACTCCTTAATTGCTACATAAAACAGTCCTCACCCTTTTAATCATATCGAGAGAGCAATCTTCCGGTCGGGTGGACGAGAGACGTTATCCCAAACTAGTTCTATTATAACCACCTTTATGCTATCTATTATAAAGAACAAAATAGCTTGTCAAAAAGTCAATCAGTTATCAGAGCGAAATTTCAAAACTCCGAGAATAACGACGCTCTATCATATTACAAATTCGTTTTTGATTCGTGAAAATCTAATTCGGAGATCTTAATTTTTCACGTTTGTGCTTTAATCTTCCAGGTTTGGGTTTCCAGGTGCTTAATGAGAACTGTTTGATGATAAATAACTAAAGCATATTAAATACCAGGGATTTGTTGAACAAGCGTCTCGTATATCAGATGGTTACTGGCTCCAAAGTTGGAATCTCTTCTAGTTTCCTCTTTTTGATGAGTTTAATTAAATGTTAGTGACTTACCTTCGCTTCGCTCTAGCGTGCCGATAGTGTTTTGTATTTATATTATAATATTATATTATAAAATCAAAAGGCATCTATGGAGTTATAATATGTAGGAAGCGTTAGCTTTTAGCAAACGTTACTAATAGTAACTTATGTGTTAGTCCTGGTTATAGTCTCTCCGTATACTGAATTTCATCCAAATCGGTCCAGCCGTTACAGCATGAAGGAGAAACAAACATACACACGCATGCAAATTTTCGCATTTATAATAGTTGTGTCATAGTTTTAACTTATATAAACTTTGGGCAGTGGCAGCCCAGTGATAACGGGCTCGCTTGGGAAAGCAAGTGAAGCGGGTTCAAATCCCAGGTCTCGCACCTCTGGTATTTCATGTGTGAATTATTTCTAACATGATTATCACTTGCCTTACCCGCACTTGGCCAGCGTGGTGGACTATGGCCTGATCCACGTTCACTGAGAAGGACGTTAAAAAGGGCTGAACATAAACTTTTTATATAGACTAGTTTTTTATAATATAATACTACCATTTACCCGTGTTAAAGCCCATAAGAAATGTTACTTAGAAATGTTCTATATTCGTATAAAAGTGATTGATTTCAATTAGTAAAATAAGTTTTAGAATCGTTGTAGTAGTTCCTAAGGTTATTCCATTCAAACAAACAAACAAAAAAACACCTTATAGTAGAATAAAACTATCTTTTTGGATTTTTTAGGATTTATTTTGATTTTTGGTTCTCGATATTTCGAATGTTTTGCAGCAATCATGGTCATTGGAGAGACTATGATAGCTGTAAAGCAGCTTATATTAGTGTACAAAAAACTATATCAGTAAAAATAACATAATAAAGTTATTTACCATCCTTTCTATTATTTATTCATTATTTTTCATCATTTTAAAGTTTGCAATCACCCTATTTTTAAAACTATATCATCATCTTATATTACGACAGAATATCCTATTCTTCATATGATCAATATAAAATCAGAAAATACATTAACAATAAACATAAAATATTACTAACCCCTATTAATGATTACTACCAAGAAGCAAGTTTTACATCTATTAGTCGTAATCTTGACATTTCGTTCCTGTTACACGACATATCCAGACATTATTTCTGCTATATCTCTCTCTTTTATTTTCATAATAAAAAATGAAACAGGAAATATTCTTCAAATAAAATTACTGGCATAATAGGATCTTAATATAGTTTTATAACTCCATAAAGTATACTTACAATTTTATCATGCAGAGCCTTACTACAATGTACGTCGAGACATTCATATATTAATAAATATTAATATACGGTATTAATTTTATGAGGCCTAAGAGGTGGAAACAAGAAACAACCACGTGAATATTTATAGCCTCACGTGCTTCCGAAGTATAATACAGGATGATGAATGTACTAAGAATATAATTTAACTCAGTGAACATATTTTTGTGACGCTTTATTTAGATTTAAAACGCTATTGGAAATTTTAATTAACAGCCGTCAAAAGCTATGTTTTAGTTAACTTTTACGAACCGAAATTGCTTTTTGGGAATAGTTCGTTGTGATATTGCATATTAATTGCTCAGCGCCTTCATTTACATGACAGAATTTTTTTCATTTTTAAATGTATTAGTTGAATAGCTATATTTGTTTTTTTTTTTTTTAAATAATAATTAAGTAGGATTGGTTTAAAGTAAATGTAGTAACGGATTTCAGGAAATGGTAAATTTGTTTTTAAACTTATTTTGGAATAGTTATAAATATTTCTTAGTACTTTTTGTCCAAGTTCAAAAAAGAGGAGTTCTTATTTTTTTTTAATTGGCATAACCTACCCCTATACAAATAAAAAAAGCCTTAAGAAGAGAATAAAGCAAAAATTTATAAGTGATTTTGAACTTAGTATACACTTTTTAAAAAAGTATGTAATAAGTATTTCAAAATAGATAAAATTCAATATAAATCAGTGTATACTGTCGAAATAGTATCTAAATATATAATTATAACAGGAAATGTACGCACTGAAATAACAATATATAGCGGCACTTAAAACAATAAAGTATCAATGAAAACAACTTCTATAAAACTCGCGAAGAATAACGGAGGTATCCATAACTTGGGTAAAGAAAGTAAACTAAACAAAAATAAAGGAGGGTGAGTTCAAAGTTTATTTTGAAAAGGGCCATAATCATTGAGAGAACTTTATTACGCCGGAGGAAATCTAAAATGTAAACAGTAAGGGAATAATGAATGTATACAAATTAATAAACGAGCGTCTGTAGGTTTAACATTAATGTTTTAAATGTCTCACAAGAAGTGACTATATATTACAGTTTTACACGTTATTATTTTATTTATTTAATTAGAGTCCATAATGTCAAAATAGTGAAACAAAAATCAAAAGGATGTCTCACGTTTTAGTAGATAATGAGTGAAAAATGTGAGCAGTATAAAATATACTGTCATAATTCAATATTCAAAAAGCACTTTCATAATAATTCGTATATTGGTATTTTATATTCGTATATTAATTTTTTTTTTATTAATTAATTATTAATTTAAAATTACGTTTCCCTTATAAAATAACAACAGTAGGACAGATATCAAAAACAATGTACATGACACTCCATAAACTTTTCCTCAAACTTTGTCAGTCCTGAGTAAAAAAGAAAAAACATTAAACAGCACATTTGGTCTCCATCCATGTGACAAGTAATAGCGCGAAGGCGTCAAAAGATATGCAGATGTATTTCGCAAATTTACTTTTATTTTTTTAAGGCAAATTTGTTCAAAGCGCTGACGTTTTTATGCTAAAATATGAAGATAAAGTCATTAGCAATTTTTATTTTATGAGAAGATGTCGCCTGGGCCCAAATGACTGTCTCTGCCCCGGGCTATGGTCAGCGAATTATTATTCCGCTTTTCATTTATTACTTCAAAATGTATAGAACGTTATTCTCTACAATCTTATAAATATTAAGTATCATCATTTTAAATATTTAAGCAGCGAGTAGAACAATAAAGATCTTATCAAATATCGATTAGTTAAAAAAAATGGCGACTTTTGATCTGCTATTACCATTTATATAGCCATACCCATAATATTATGGAAAGACATTTGGTTTTTTAACGACTAAATTTAGAGATGTGTTTAGTAAATCTGTGAGACCATTTGTCACTAAAAAACAAGAGAGTTATTAAGTGTTAACAAATAGTGTTCACACACGATTTCATATTATTTTCGTTCCTGTCACTTACGCTAGTGGTATTTTCGGTTCATTGTTATTGTAGCATCCACGACGCATGACGGTGTCCTCTTAATTTCCAGTAATCGAAGTACTCTTCGGCGATGGTCTGCATCTGAATAAACATTCCTTGTGATGTGATTAAGGCCTTTTATATACAAGCATTTTATATCACAATATAAAATCTTTATATAAATATTTAATATAGTAATAATAACGTTATATATTTAGAATATATTTGGTTTAGAATATAAAAATGTATATTAGGCCTTGCTTAATATTTCTAATCATTACTAATATTATTTATTTATATATAAGTGAATTAGTTGACCATCTTTCACTCAGAAACCAAGTATTGAAACTACACATATTTTTTTTAATAATTTTTAGATACATCACTAGTATTACTAAATGTTAAAATAACTATAGCTATACTATAATTAAAGCTTATAATAGACATATTTACTTTTTAGTTAGAGTTACATTAAGTGATAAATATAATATTATACTTATTAAAAATAAATAATATTTCTTAATGAAGTATACATTTACATTCCCCATTGTATGTAGTTTGCCTTAAATCAGTCTCCAATAATCCTATCGATTTATCAAAGCGCTGAGTTATCTAAAACAATCGTCAACTTTAAATGGAGAATTAGTAACGAATGTGAAAATTACTTACTAATATTATAATAAAATTTATTTGCAGTCTTAGTATTGGATAATAGTTGATGCAAATGAATCAAGCTTATCAGGTTCTTCTTCTGTGGCTCAACGGGCGTGGTTCTGGATTCAAGTAGTATTTTCGCCTCATACCGAGTTGTTTAATTAGATTTGTCGCATTATTCAGTTAACGAAACATATATTTTTTTGTTTGACCACTAAAATCAATTCGAAAAATTAACAAGTAAATTAAAATATTTTTTTTTATGCTTTATCGGGTCTTCTACAGTACAGTAAATTTCAAGAAAAAATGTGTGATTAACGGACAAATAGACAGACGCAAAAGTGACTCTATAAGAGATTATTTTTTTTTTATTAAAGCCACGAAACCCTAAAAATAAACTATGATACTTAAAAGTTTATATCTATAAAAAACTAAATTTTTATAATCGGTTGTGTAGTTTCAGCGCTGTTCTCTCAACATTTTTATATCAATCAACATTTTTACTGTGAATTAATATTGAGTAAGACCAAAAATATCCTGTAGGTATTTCATTTATTTTTAATATAAGATCAATAAAAATAAATCAAAATCTATAGATAGATTTATACTACCGACATCGAACTATGTGATTTTTAAACTACTTTAAGGAGAGAGGATTCTTATCTAATCTAAAGCATTCCTAGGAAATTGTTACTGGTTTTAGATAGAACAACGACGACATACATTACAATAAACAATGTCTTAATCTATACTTCCACATTTACGTCCATATAGTTATGACTCATTCATTACACGATATATATAGGGTTAACAATAATTTCCTCTTAAAATATGTATTCAAATAGTTGAAATTTAACCTGAAATGAAAATGGAGCACTTGTTTTTATTCATCATAAATTTTAATATTTTAAAGAAATATTTAGAAAGAATATTCCTTTTACCTCTTTATACACTATAGGGTAGGGTCCATAGGGTTTATTAAAAACCCTACAGAAGGTTATAATATCAATAATCAATAATAAGTTGTTTTAAAAAAAAAGTGTCTTTAAGGATTTTTCGGAGAGACAGTCCCGTGACCATGATTGCTGTAAAGCTTTCAAAATTTCGGGAGCCAAAAATCAAAATAACAAAAATCCCAAAAGATAGTTTTTTTAAAAGTAGCGACTCACCCTCGCTCCGCTCAAGTTCGTCCCTAGTTACATACGTTTTAACGTTTAGTATAGATTTCTCTCGTGATATTTTCCCGCAGTAAAAAGTAATCCTATATGTTGACCCAGATAACCAACTATCATCACACCGAATTTCATCAAAATCTGTCCAGTGGTTTTCTCGTGATGCGTTCCCGTACAGACAGATAGACAAAAATTCTATAAACTATAAATTCGGCCTCTGTATCGATAATAATGACTATTTCAATAAAAATTTTCCAAAAAATATTTAACGTACAGATTCGACTCAAAATTTTATTATATGTATAGATATAGATAAATGTCAAATATTCGCGTAAATCTAAGAAAGTATTATCAAAACGATAGTTTTATTTTTACTATACCTAATTACTATTAGATTATTCTTAATTTATAACTGCTTACCATAGCATAACTTTGCCTTGTCCAGAGATCAGTTGCGGTGCTAACAAAACGTTTTCTTTTAGCCTTAGATCAAGAACTATTAATTATTTTCAGATCGGATTAAATTGAACAAGGTTATAAAATATATTATTTTATATTGTTCTCAAATGTGCGCAAACACAAATGTATTCTTTATTCTTTTCACTCTCATACCCCAGAGTGATGATACTTCGACATGACTGTGTGATCAAGCGTAAGACCGTCAGCGTTACGCACTCTTCGAGATGCGGGGGTGTAACACTGCCGATTTACCAACTCCGGGCTATTACTGAGAATTTTCTTGACAAAAAAAATCTATAACTTAACTTGACCCAACTCCGGACTCGAACCAAGGACCTCCGGATCTGCCGCCGTATACTAGCCACTAGACCACCAAACTCGTCAAATTCAGCAGTAAAGCCAGTCGAAAACGCCCTATTATTATTATGATAAGCGAATATATTTAAAACTTCTGAAGTAAATTAACTCAACCCTGTGAAGTCATTCTTATCCACCTATGTATTCTCATAGCACTTTAGATAATGACTGATTCAATTAAGTGTCTAAAAACGTACACTAAGTTCACAGCAATGCATTTTGATAAGAATTTAAGTTCATACTGTACCTACCCATACAAATGTACTGTAAATTTTCTACTGAATCACATAAATCGTAATTTTCATTTTGTAACTCTAGTTCAAGTACCCCATAAAGATGTTAGAAAGACCAAAAATCAAATAAGCACAATTTCCTTTAATCTTTAGTCTGTATAATTTTTATTAAGAAAATCATCGTATTGGAAAATCATTGGATTGAATAAAAATTGGATAAAAATTATGTCCATTTTCAGAACTACGAGTAAAATGTATATAGAACTGTTTTAGTGAAAACACAGAAAGTCAAATATTGTTACTTACACCATTATTACTAAGAGCAGGGATGATATTAAATCTCTATACATAGCAATGCTCATATAACTTACTACTTGAGGAAAATCATAAGGATGCCAGGAACTACATAGTGAAATTCGAAACTACCACGTGCAGGCTTTCAGTTAATATTATATTATTAAGATACTAAATATAGAGCGTTTCTTATAAAATATCTTTTAAAATACCATAGCTAAACCAATTATAAGCACTTGATTTCATTTATTTAAACAAAATACATTTTTTTTAATTTACTTTTTATATTTTACGGTTTTCACAACATCAAACGCCTTAGTTCATTTTCAATTACACCATTGCTTTTATTATACAACAAAATATCTTTTTCTATATAAACCTACGCGCACTGAAACGACGTTCAAATCTGGCGGCATCAAAGGCAAAAATTCTATGTTAAAATGCTTAAAAAGTACATATGAACTCTACAGTAACTTTTATGCGAAATTTAATGTTGCATGTTTAATAGTACGCGATGGTAGAGCGGACGCAGTCACTTATAATAGATTTGTAGTACCAAGATTTATATTTACGGTCCTCACTGTGAAATAGCTTTTAGATTTCAAATACTAACGCTGTATAAAAGGATACGGGACCTACTGAAGAAACTTAAATGAGAAGCAAATTCAAGTTAACCTGTATTTTTATATGAAAGTTGAATATTTAAAATGTTTTAAAGAAATTTGACGCACAAACGACTTTTGACTGACGATATTATTCTTACGGAGCAATTCTAAAATAAATATTATTTCATTGCTAACCAAAAATAAATTTAAACTTCAAAGTTTGAATTCTTAATTTTTTTTTTCATATCTTAATGGAAATAAAAATTATCTTTTCTTTTGAAATAGAAATAATCAACGACTTTTTCCGATAGATTTCTTTTTTTTTTCTGTACAAACATTAATGGAACAGAATGAGGAACAAAAGGAAATCCGATATATGTGGACCGGCGTATGTTATTTTAGACGTCTCTATTTGTATTGGATCTAGTGAATCGTGCTATAGTCTCTGATTTTATAGAAAAATTATAGAGCTCGATAAAAATGGAACTCATGGGTGTGGTAAGAGACAGTAGAAAGCAATTAAATTTTTATCAGTCTTTATTATATGTGTGTAATAAAGGTTTTCCTTCAGTTATTTGTTCTTAATTAAAAGTTATACGGATATGTTTTTATTATTATATCAAATGTAAAAAGTATTTGGATACGATATGTTAAAATATTCCTTTGATGTAGATACTGTGAAAAATTGTGTATCGCATACTTTACTTTTCGATTAGTTAATTAAATAACAATTTAAATTTATTTATTAAAACATCTAAAAAATGAGGAAGAATCAATATCATAATTAAACGGTTTGATACTGTTGATGAAAAAGAAAAATATTTTCAATAATCATTTTCGTTACAAATACATAATATGTAGCCTAAATTAAACAATTTAGGCTACATTTTTTTCATTTATTTCAACATACCCATAGCCTATATATTATTCCAAACTATAGTCTATATCTGTGCCAAATTTCATCCAGATCCGTTCAGCCGTTCTGCCGTGAAAGAGCAACAAACATACATCGATACATTCTTACAAACTTTCACGTTTATAATATTAGTAGGATGTTATAACATAATTGTGTCAAGTTATTAGTATTTGTTATGTTAAAACTAAAACAAAATATTTTGTTCTGTTTTTGCCTTTAGGTTGATAATGATAATGATATTATATTTATACAAATATTTATTCTGTGTGATAACAATAATAAAACCTAAGGCAATCGTAGCGTTGTACATAATAAGAAATACTACCTAAACACACCGCTACAAAATTTGTCAATACCGAAACCATTACTTGTAAAAATATATTTAAAAATTCTTTGCTATAGTTAAATACTGGCCAAAATATAATTGAATAATTCCAAAAATTCGTATAAATACGTATTTTAATAATAAAACATCAAAGAAACTCGCTACCTAAGTTCAAACCAACGTATTTCTAATCAAAAACCGGAATTGCCCGCCAATCCAATAACCCAATAGTTAACTCCAATCAGGACCAGTAAAATATTTGATCTATTTTTTGTTCCTGTTATTTATGCTTGTAAAGTTAATAAGTTGTTATACCATAGTTATACCGGAGCTAACAAGGAAATTATGGGTCATTTTGTTAAGCCCACCCACTAGTGAGTCAAAATATGGTTCAACCTCATCCAAGGTCTCCATAGTTGAAAAAGAAATAAGACGATTCTTAGATTCATGTATGTTCATATTTTTTATACATTTTCTATAGAAGTATTATAGTAATATAAGAATTTATGGTATAAAATCTATACTAATATTATAAAGCTGAAGAGTTTGATTGCTTGTTTGTTTGTTTGTTTGGTTGAACGCGCTAATCTCAGTAACTACTGGATGGAATTGAAAAATTGTTTTTGTGTTGAACAGTCCATTTATCGAGGCTTTAGGTTATATATCATCCCGGAAAAATGTACGGTTCCCGTGGGATAGATTTGTTTTTGTCTAGGGACGAACCCGAAGCCAAGCGAGGGTGAGTCGCTAGTATGTAATAAAATTAGAACTAGTAATTTAATTTTTGATTCTTTGATCTTAAGATGTCTTTAAATAATATTTTTTTATAAAGTTCAGTTTAACTTCTACTATTATTTATATACTTTATTTACTGTTTTAGAAAGCTTTAGCAAGAATATTACTCTTGATGAGAACCTAAAATTCAAATATTTTGTTAAATAATAACTTTTTTAATTTATTTAGTATTATAGTTATTGATGAGGCATTTTTGAAATTAAAGCCCTTTAAAAAGTAAATATATTTATTAAAAATGTAATAAAAAATATATATTTATTTTATTAATACAGCAATAATAATTTATAGTAGTAAATAATACTTTAGTTCACAAATATTAAAATATTACACATTTAAATATAATATCTTGAAAACCAAGCGAATACATTCTCTAATATAATTAGTAACATTTTATCAATACTGAAAACAAAATTATGAATTTTAGGGTGAGATAAACTCCTTGATTTATAATTGTAATATTTCTTTATTACTAAAAGTCACGCTCGTATAAAGTAATAAAAATGTAATGAATTTATGGCCAAAGTGATTATTTTAAAAAACACCTTTTTTTATAATAACAGGTATTTTTTATTGGCACGCCTTTTAATGGTTAATAAATTAACTGGTAAAGTGGTACTACTCTGAACTGTTTATTAATTTGACATATATACAGTTACTCTTAAATATAGCACTTGTATTATAATACTCACTCACTCATTCATTTACAAGTATTCATAACTATCGGCTCACCCTCGCTTCGCTTTGGTTCGCCTCTACAAAAAAAAACAAATTTATCCCGCGGGAACCCTATATTTTTCCGGGATAAAAAGTAGTCTATGTTTTGTTCTGATATATGAGCTATATTATTGTAAAGTTTCAATAAAAACCATTTTGTAGTTTTTGCGTGAAACTGTAACAAACATCCATACATCTATACATCCAGACATACTCACAAACTTTCGCATTTATAATATTAGTAGGATTATATTAGTGTCGATTATGTCCATATTGTAACTTTTAAAGCTTTTGTTTGATGTACATAATTTGTAGATAGATATTTTAAGTTTTAACCTATTTAAGACTCCTCTGATGGTCCAAAACAAAAATTACAAACCTACAAAATATACCTGTTATCTTATATAATGTCTGTGAACTAAATTAATTGACTAATGAACAATCAATAGTTCGATCTGATTTGCTTCGTGTAACACAAGACATGTGACTGAGTTATGGTAGCGATACAAAAAACGCAACTCCCATAAAACATAACATCATTGAATATAACAATGAAATATAACCACTAATGGGATACTTTAAAGATTTTTATTGCTTGCACGAATTTATTTTATATTTCCTTTCGATATACATATGAAGAAGCTCGTGACGTAACTAATATCGGGTTGGAAGGCAAGCTTGGAAGTTTTGATGTGGCGTATTAGCTTGCAAATACAGAGCCCATACAAAACACTTATTGATCGAATGTTATACTGCAAGTTGCAAACAGAAATTTATGGGCGTGCAGTAAGTAAGAGCTGTTTGAAAGCGGTTACTTTACTCCGTTGTTTATTGCCCGGCTTCGTCTCAAACGTCTTGCTTATGAATATTGATAACAAAGTTGCCTTCCCGAACTTTTTAAAACAAAGCGCTGTTATTAACGGAGTGCGAATTTTACCGTTTCATAGTTCAGTTGCTTCAAGAGTTCCCTCCGTTAGTAAATTAGCATGTAAACTTAATGTTCAAAGTTGTACAGCTCTTAATATTTCCCCTCATAAAACTTGCTGTGTAAAAAATATTTCTTATATAACTATTATGCGTGAACTTTGTAAAGTAATTTTTTATAATAATAAGGCTTTTATCATCTTCGGTTCCAGCATTACATTACAGATATAATCATCTGATTAGGCATCCATCAACGATATAATCTATACAGATAAAAAAATTGAAGTGTCTGTTTGTAATGTTAAAATAACAGCTTTTTACTTAATGCATATGAAATTATATAGGGTACTTATAAGGAAAACACAATTCTTAAAATTTTTGTGTGTCTATCTGTCTGTCAGTTTGTTCCGGCTAATCTACGAAGCGGTTGGGTTTATTTTGACGGAACTTTTAGTGACAGATAGCTGATGTTATAAGCAGTAACTTAAGCTACTTTTATTTTAGAAAAAGAGTAAGAGTTTCGCTCATAAAAATTAAAACTTACATAGAGAGTGAGTCACGCACCCGAGTGAAGTAAGTCGCTAGTTGATTTTAATATATTCCGCTTCAAATAAAATATATATTTTTTTTAACCCGGAAAGCACATGGATGAAGAAAATCTTTATTTCGGACCATAGACTGAAATTATTTTCAAAAGTTTTCTGCACTCTAAGAGAGAACATAGCAACTCCCCATTTCAAAGACAGTGTGGAAACAATCACACCTGATATTCTACGAAAGTAATAAACTTACAGTCTCTTGTCACTTTTTATGCAACTTAATTCAATATGAATTTTGATCAACCTAATCAAAATAAGAACGCTATACTAAACTATCTAATATATTATAATCTTATTATTTATCAACTTTCAACGTGTTTTAACTATATCTTCATATCAACTGACGTATCACATAAAATATTCGGTGCTTGAGCGACATCTGCGTTGATGTTATCTACAAGTAGATACAATTAAACCTATCTATTGATCGTGTCATAATATATTCTGTTACAAGCGCCCTTGTTAAACTTAGTGGATATCTGACTCCCTCTTGATGTATCCCATAGCTATTTCATTTGATCCTCTTGGTCTCATCAAATATTTAGGCCGTTTAAACTTGAGTGAGACGTTGCGATGGAAGTTGGCTGCATTGACTTTCAAACGTGACTTGATCTTGTTTGCTTCGAGTTATTTATTTATATTCATTTTATTGCTCCAAGGTAGGTGCTCAATTGAATTAGTTTTTAAAGGAATACTTTAAAATTCGAAGCGAGATGTTGAGTTTGAGAGGATTCTACTTAGTGTAATTGTGTATGCGACTTATGAGCGCTGTAAAATAAAATCTTGATCAATAAGTCTTATATTGAAACTTAAAGTTAAGAATTAATACCGGGTAAGTTGTATAATAAAAAATATATAGAAATCATACCAGGAGAATTACTTCATGGGTATGATAATATATAGGTACAGTAGGTATTCTACGTTCTGTAAACTGTATCTACAAATACATATGATATACTCTACAATCACAACGATTAACATCCACAAGGCTGCATGGAAGAAGGATAAGTACTTTACCTTATGATATTTATATATGTATACCCTTAAAAATTAATAATGTAAACAATAAAACTAAATGATTTAATTTATTAAAAACGCAGAGCTAAAACAAACTGATCATATATTCCACAAAGACAATATAACAACGAGATCTATTCAAAATTGCACTGTACTAAAACCCGGTCTCAAGCTCGTCAAATACAAATCTTAAAAGGTTAAAGTGGACTTACAAGGCCAGCTATTGTGTACTCCAGTGAACGCCGGTGTCATTATTATCTCATTGTTACATTTGCATAGTTTGATCCATACAAGGCCCAATTTAAACAACGTCGAGGCACCAATTATGTTTTAAGCAAATAGAGGGTTCAATCTGCCCCGAAGCTTATTAAACCTGTTTCGAAGCCCTCAATTTTGCTGAAGTTATTCAAGCGCGGTCAGTCTATAAACTTTTTTAAAGTTTAAAAAACTGATCGATTTATGTGCTTATGAAAAATATGATTAACGGTTGCTATAACAATGAAAGTATTGTACGGTAAAGAATTATCTGATTGTATAAAGTTAATGAAACATTAATGAAATTATTGGGTTATGTCTCATGTTTTGTGATATAAATTGGTATAATCTGAATTGCTTAAGAAAATTATGTTGTTTTTTTTTCTATGGGAGTAGATATTTATTGTTTAGATTAAAATTCTCAAAAAGTATCCTATATGTTGACTATGATAACCAGCTATCATTGTACCAAATTTCATAAAAATCCAGTGGTGATGAGGTCACAGATAGACAGACAAAAATTCTAAAAACTAAAGAATCGGCCTCTGTATCGATAATAATGACTATTTCAATAAGATTTCACAAAAAAATATTTATTATTACAGATTTGACTCAGCATTTTATTATAGGTATAGATTATAAAATAGGTTAAACACTTATTAGCTAATGAGATAAGTAAAATCTTGAATATTTAATTAAATTTATTTTATATTTAAAAACAAAAAATACTAGCGAAGCAGACATTTGCTTAATTTACCACAATTTTACAGACTAAATAATTTAAAAGTTAATAAAAGGCGCACTTTCATTTGCCTCATTAAAATATTACATAGCGAATATAATTAGGACTAATATACTATGCCCTTGGTTCTAAATCTGTATACGGTTTCTTTAATATTTTTTTATTTTACTCTGAATTAAAATTTTAAATGGATTTTTTAATTTAAATTAATATAAACTTATTGAGTACAGTGGAGTACCTATTTAGCGATAGTCGGGGTAACCTTGCGAAATAGTAGAAAAAGCGTATATAGCGTATAATAACGTTCGCGTGTATTTCCATGTATGTATGTATGTAGTATATAACTACTTTATATGCCCCTGCTTTATATGAAACTAGCTATTTACCACGGCTCCGCTATTATAGTTTGTTTATGTATAGTAGTTTACTATGTAATTTGATATTAGATAGCTTAAAATATTTCTTAGTAAATAGGCTATTTATGTTTTTTTTTAAATATAGCTCGTAGTTCCTGAGATTACCGCGTCTAAACAAACAAAACAATCTCTTTATCTTATACTAGTATACTATAACGTTGAATGGAGAGTCCAAGCCGTATTTCTAGGTACTATGTTAGATTTGAGCTTAAATTTAAAACTAGCTGTTGTTTATTCTGAACATTCTATGTATGTACAGAAATTACGTAGGATAGAATTATGTAGGGCAAAAATGATTAAAGTAGTACGAATTTATACTTCGCAAATACTACTAAATTATATGTATGCTTATTTATTGCCTAACCAAAATTAATATTACGTGAGTTACCCGTGAGTAATGTATATTAAGACACGTACAAATTTAGTTTGACACAATTATATTTGAGTAAATTAACTGTAAAATACATTTTAATATTTACATATAACATCGCTTATTTATAACATAAAATTTAATTGATATACTAATATTAGACTTTCCCGTAGTTTTGGAAACTTATCGAGTCTTGTTAAATTGGATATTTTAATAATTTACGCTCTCGCTAGCGAATATCGAGTATATTACAGAGGGGGAGTAGCAGGACTTGACCTGCGGCTACCCACAACGCATACAGTTCTACTTCAACGAAGGGTGCAATAGTACAGTACAGAAATAAAATCCTGGCTTTGAACCCAGAAGTCTCCGTTTAATCTTGCAGTAGATATGGCAAGGGTAAATAATAAATGTGTAATACACAATCACGCTAAATTACATTATGGGGAAGTGGATTAGAGCCTCATGAAGATACTAGACTTAGAGGCCTATTATGACGATTTATTACTCGTCCCCTTACTTGATCATCATTGATATGTTTTATTATCATACGGTTAGCATATGATACAAGTAATATCTTAGGTAACTAATGTTAATATTATAAATAAACTAGCAGAACCCGCGGCTACGCCCGCGTTCAATCTAAAAAAAACTCTTTGGCTTTATGTTATACAGCAACTGACCCTCGCTTCGCTCGGGTTCGTCTTTATGTATTTATATAATATTGTTCATACAAAAATACTAAAATCGTGATTAAAAAATGGAGGGGGTTGGGAAGTAGGAGGTAGAAAAATACTTAAGTATTTATTTATTAAGGAATTAATATATTATAGGAAGTTTGAAAGTGGCATCGTTCATTTGTGACAGAGAAGCTAATATGTATAAGGTTAAAAGAGTTATATAAGCAAGATATTATTAGATATGAATGTGGATGCATATAACAAAAGAGATAGGTGAGGGATGTGTAGCTGTGTGACAGAAGATATGAGTTTAAAAGATATAGGTACTGAGATGAAGGTTGATAGAGGGAAATGAAATAAGGAAACACGTTGTAACCGCACGAGGCGTGGAATAAAGGCTAGGAGAAAAACAAAAAAAAAAATATTAAATAAATGTCTGTATCATGTTCTTTTGTTTGTGTATTTTCACGAATTTTTTACTTAATAGTATTTAAAATGATGGATTAAGAAATGCAACTTCCTGAATAACTTTTAATATATCAAAGAATCAATCATCGAAAACATTATTCCACAGGCACTTGTTATAATAAATTATTTGTTATAAATAAAATACAACAGCTTTAAACGGCTAATAATAATATATCATTGCTTACATGATAAAGTAGAAGCAATATTATTATAAACACATTGTAAACAAAAACATAATAAGTAAAGGCGTTTAAATTTGTAGGCTGCGAACCTTCTTTGTTTTACTGCTATCAGATTTCTAATGTTAATTAGGAAGTAAAGCTTATTTAGACAAGTAATAAGTATTCTTAAGTCGTCTTTATGTCGAGAGAAGTCTTAAGCAAACCTATTAGACAGTAAGCTAACAAAAAACGGGATCGGAAAAGAAATAATTGCAACGAACTCTGGGTCCAAGATGTCTAAAAGACTTTACTCGATATAAAAGGAAATAAAAACGTTTGTCCTTTGTAAGAGTGTACTGGCTTTTTCTTTCCAGCGTTTCCTTAGTATGTTTCAGATAGTTTTTAACTAACATAGTTTTTGATATGACTAGTCTTGGGCTTGCTACGTCGTCTGTGTACTAAAAAAATATTTAATTAAATAAAATATCTGAGGAGAATAAAGGTCAAGTTTTAGTATTTGTTTATGTTCGTAGTAACGTAAGATTGTATGATAAATATTTTTTTTTTGTTTTGTAAGGAAATCTGCAAGCAATATTTACTTTTTGCAGATATGTTCTGAGATTTTTTTTTACAGTAAGAGCGTGGCTCCACTGAGCCATCTCCTTCATATTTATACATTTTTTTTGAATCTAGGATATCCTTGGGGTCCGCCGCCTTGAGGGAAGCTAGTCTGTCGCCAAGCTGGTCTAATTTGGCGCCATTCAGATGGAACCCTCGGTTCACAATAAATAATCTACTAATAATATTATAAAACTGATGAGTTTGTTTGTTTGTTTGTTTGGTTGAACGCGTTAATCTCAAGAACTATTAATCCGATTTGAAAAATTCTTTTTGCATTAGATAGCCCGTTAACTGAGGAAAGCTATAGGCTATATATCATCCCGAAAAAGTGTACGGTTCTCATGGGATAGATTTGTTTATGTCTAGGGATGAACCCGAAGCGAAGCGAGGGTGAGTCGCTAGTATGAGATAAAATGTTACAACATTATGTCTTTTAACGTTATACTAAAAAGATTTGTATATATGTTTGCAGTCGATAACTCTAAAACTACTGAACACATTTTATTATTTTATCTTTAGTAAGCTAACGACTATAAACAAAAGTAACTTAAGCTCTTCTTTTTTAATTTATTTAAATTATTTAACTTTTCAACCTAAAATATCAGCTTATTGGTCATTTGTTTCTAATAAATCAAGAAAAACTTTATGTTAAACATATTTAACACTCATCTGTTATATTTACTCTTCAGAGCGACTGACATTATTAAAACAAACAAATCATCAACATTTCTTATCAAGCAACCTATTAATAAAACTAAAGTAACAAGACACAGTAATCGAATCCAACAAAATATGCACCCACGTGTTCTAAAACAATACTCTATTTACCACCTACTGTTTGACACCGATGTTGTTTTAAGCCACATTGTTATTCTTGTCAATGGTAGAAAGAAAGTAGATGTACTGCATATGTATCGCTATCGATGTATATCAAGATTTTGAGTTTGATCTCATTAAATTAGACATCTGTTTTAAATTTTAATGTTGGTTTTTGAATCAGTGTTTTTTACTATTTACTAGGTATATATATACATATATACATACATTTTCAGACAGACAGATAAAAATTCAAAAAACATATACATTTTTTAATCTTGCCCTCTACTTGTTACTTGTCTTGCCTGTGAATTTTCGATGTACCCAATAAAGTGTTAAGCTTTAGCTAATGTGATTACTGATTTCTCATATAAGTGAATTGTAATATTCTTTTGAGAAATAAATGATCTTAAACCTGAAAAACTATAGGTTCGGCTTCTGTGACGATAATAATTACTATTTCAATAAGATTTTCCAAAAAATATTTAATGTACAGATTCGACTCACAATTTTATTATTTGTATACATATTTGCCATGGCTTCTATAGTATACTAGAGCTTGTGGGCTAACTTCTCTCAAGCAATACGAATTTTTTTGAACATCGGGTAAGGATATTTTAGCCTACTTGTTCACAGTGGCATGAGAGAAAATCAAGAAAACATCTTATTATTGATAACATATCCTAAACAATTAA
This sequence comes from Fabriciana adippe, assembly GCA_905404265.1. Lineage (NCBI taxonomy): Eukaryota > Metazoa > Arthropoda > Insecta > Lepidoptera > Nymphalidae > Fabriciana > Fabriciana adippe. Next base: position 6,381,861 of record FR989993.1, read on the forward strand.
AAACAAGAAAATAATTGTTCGAACTGCAAAGTTAAAAAGATTTTAAAATAATATTTTCTTAGATTTACGCGAATATTTGACATTTTAAGTAAAAATTTTTTTCTCAAAAGTAATCTTTTCGGAGTGTTTCGCGGATTTATTTCTATTTTTGGTTACGGACGTTTCGAATGCTTAACAGCAATCATGGTCACGGAAAAGACAAACCACCGCCAAACAGGGAACCCAAAATCAAAATAAATCCGCGGAAAATTCGAAAAGGTAGTTTTATTTAAAAGAATTAAAAACATAAAATAACCATGTACTGTATGTATCATGTAATGTTACTCTAGTATAGATTATCTTTTTATTAGTGGTTGAATTGTTAAAATCAGTTGAGTCCCAAAAAATATCCCCTACATTATGACAAATAATTAATTAGATATTACTTTTTGGCTGACTTCAAAAAACATGTACTTAATTTGTGATTGTTTTTTTTTATGTTAGGCTGATATTGATTAGCTTTAATATAGAATCTGCTCCCTGAAATTATTGGCATATAACTATATGGTAATATTAATTTTTTAACCAAATTTTGAAATAATGTTCTCCTGTTAAATAATAATAACATAATACTCATAATTACAAATACATTCTCGTAGAATACATAGAAAGAAAAAAAAATTAAAATAATTATAAAAATTTCATTTAACGAAAAACAATATACCTAAGTAATTATTTTTATTATTTTATCACAAAATATCAAAAAAAAAATACATCTAAAATTTTGGTCTCGAAAAATCAAACAAAAACCATTTAAGATATATCTCATGTCGCCAGATAAGACAAGCGTGTGCGGTAAAAGCAATGCACATTAAAAAACAACACCAAAATTAAGGATCGCATTACAAAAATCCATTAGAGCGACCAATAAAAATAGATCCGGCATTTATATAACGTAACCAAATTCAGTCATTCGACTAATAAAACGTCCTACGTCGATTGTGGAGATAACGTAGATAGGGTGAAACCGAATTAGTTTTATATTAATCTTAAATGTGTCAAAGATGTTTCCTAGCTTTGATAATATTTTTTACGAACCAATCTCCTTTGTGTCTTCTCCATTTTACGTGGCATTGGCGAGGTAATCTGTTCTCAACTGGAACACTGAAGCCATTAAGAGGATTGTGAAGTGTCGATACGCGGCGCGAGTAGGTTTTTAAAAAAATACTATCTGTTTCATACCGCTCGCTTTGCCAACCCGTATGGTGCGATAGAGTTGCAAATCTTAGAGGCAATTACCTATATTTCCTGTTTGAAATATTGTTTCGGGCGATAGCGTTTTTTAAAAAGTATCCTATATGTTGACCCGGATAATCATCATACCTTTCATGATTCATCAATATCCCTCTAGTGTGTTGTACGTGATGCGATCACAGACAGACAAAAATTCTCAAAACTATAGATTCGGCCTCTGTATCGATTAATAATGTCTATTTCAATAAGATTTTCCAAAAAAGATTGAATGTACAGATTTGACTCAATTAGAATTTTATTATATGTATAGATATAAAGTTAGTATAGATAAATTTTTTTGTCGCTGGTAAATACTTTTGCGCATACTAATAGCCTTTTTAATGACTTAAGCCTAGTGGCACACTCATTGTCTTAACAAGACTTAATAGTTAATAGGTTCACAAATTCGCATCACTACTATGTCGCCACAACATATATAAGACTAAGTAAAATATTCATACTTAACCTTGAATTTATTGATGGATGCAAATGCAATTATAATGAAACCGAATTGCAATTGTATTCTGAAATGCCTCGACGGCCTTTTAAAGAAAACAATCACATTTACTTTGCATACATGTTATTAAATGAGATTATTCTGTAAATTTAACTAACTTTTTCCCATGGTTTCACTCACGTTATTTATTTATGTATAAATGCTTTACCCTTAAGGGTCGTAGTGTAACATAAGATAACTTGCATCATTCAATATATTAAGAATATTTACTAGATTGTAAATAACAAAAGATGTTTTTCCCAGTAGTTCCGGAGACTAGTGCATTCCAACGAACAAAAAACAATTTATTTAGCTTTATAATATTGGTTTAGATTGGAATGTATATAATATGTATGTTAATATTGTAAGAACGTAATTTTTTTAAATAAGACTTAAAGTACAATAATTTAAGGTTTATTTCAGAAGAAACTGGCATTCAGTGAGATATTTAAAAAAAAATCTCCCTGAATACAGCCAAGAATCGTTATTTGGATAGTTATCTTAAGAATCAACATGGCAACGCCTACATCAAATGTAATGGCTTGTACAAGATCCAAAGTCATGATGGGATACTAAATTAGCCACGAAGACTTTTATGGGCAACCATTTGTGAACGTTGACAGCATACTAGAAGAAAACGTACGAACTAGACAACGCACATGTTCAACGCCCAATACTTGATTGCATCAAAGTGATTGAGGAAAGCAATAACAAGAACATCTTCAATCGCATTCGACAACTGTATTCATCTAAGTTACTACTCGTATATCTAACTTTACGTTTAGAATAGTAAAATAAAATGTGAATATATTTTTTTTTTATATTATTTCTTATGAATGTTTCGGAAAATATATATTTTTTTGTAAAATATTCAACAATCAGCATATTATTATAACAAGTTACATAATCCCTAAAAGATAAGAAATTGAAACATATTTTATTTAAACAGATTTTAAAAGCAGTTTGAAATAGTACCAGTTAGATCTTTTACTTAAGATAATATTTATGATGAAATAGTTTTTTTGTTGTCATTTTTGTATAAAAAGACGTTTTTTAGTTTATTTTATGGTCATAAAAGTAGTCCTTAGAAAAAATATATACAATAATATATATATATATATATATATATATATATATATATATATATTTCGTTATAAAGGATGAAGGAAGTAGAGTATACAGTAATTATGTCTTTATTATTTCCTTCCGCAAAATATGTAAAAAGCAGATCGTCTGTTCAATTTTATGTTGATTGGCCCAAATAACGTCAAATAAACGAGAATAACGATACTGAGCTTCCGTAGCGTTTGATGTCAGTGCATCCACGCAGAAAATTTAAAGGGCAAATTGATAGAAAATGCTTTTATAATTGGTATTACAATTTATTTTGTTAGTAACAATTATTTAGTCGTCAGCTATTCCTTTAAGGCTCTTTCCTTTCTTATTTTATCCCTTAATGAAATTGTTTGTTACTTTTATTCTTGTATAAATAGAAATGATATAATGATAATACACACTTGTTAGGAGTAATCTAACAAGTGTGTATTATCCAATCTAGAAAAAAGTAATCCGTTCATCTTCTACACATGTAATAAAAGTGTAACTGATCGCTATCTGTATATGGAAGATATTTGAGAAAAACTATTTTTGGAGGTCTTTATTAACGCAATAGAACCCAAAACAATGATTTTTAGAACTTTTGTCTGTTTGTCTGTGAATTTGTGCGCGCTAATCTCAGAAACAGCTTAGCCGATTTGGGTGGGGTTTTTACGAGTGGATTGTGGTAAGCTTCATCTAACATTTAGTATTTGTTTTATTTCAATCGGTTTTAATAAAAATGTTACGTGAATTTAAAGAATCACGTAGGGACGAACCCGAGAGAAGCGAGGGTGAGTCTCTAATATTGAATCGTTTAGATAATCACCAAAGTCCAAAAAACTCTTAAAATTTACTTTTATATTAGTAATACATAAGCTAAGCTAGTGCAATAACGAGGAAATAATTAACGGTTTAGAGGATTTTAGTTTTCATGATATACTAGTTAATAATTATAATATTTTATTTGTAAATATTTTTTTAATTTATTTACTTATTTCAAAATAAACATAAATAGGCACACCGTTACTAGATGCATTTCTATCTTACGATAATGCATAGATGAAAACCTCATAGATTTACTATGCCTTGAACAAGATTTAATAATACAAAATCATCAGGCATTTATTTGTTAAGTTATCATCCATATAATTAAGTCAGAAGCTAACATTTAGATTAGTTGTTATCCCGTAAAAAAGGATAAATAAATTATGAAAGAAATTTTATAATAACTCAATATTTTAGCTCTATTTTTATCACTACTAATTCTTAAGTTCCTTGTGGGGTAGATGATAAATCATGAAAACTAAAATCATGTGATCTTATACATTCATAATAAAAAACTCATAAAATTTTATATTACTATTAGTACTCGGTACATGAAAGTCGCGGGTACAGTTAAGTCAAATCTTTAAATAAGCAATTAGTCTGCGCGTACGCATACAAAATGGCGTGCGGTGGGTGTGGTCAAGCCGGATACGGATTGGCGCTTGAGATGTAACTATTAACATTTTGTTAATCGCCAACACCACGATGTTATCCAATATAGACGTATTACACCTATTAGCTTAAAGAGTCAATAACCTCTTAGCCATATCAGATTATATTATTGCGGAAATGTGTAAGTGCACGTGTATCTTGGCTGGACAGATTTGGATGAAATTCAGTACACAGATAGAGTTTGACCTGGAGTAGCACATAGACCATCAGCATATAGGGATGCACCCGAGCGAATTATCAAAAAAATACCATAAAGCTATAAAAGATAATATTGCGTTTTAATAAACTGTTCTGAATCTCAATAATTAAAAAAATATATATACAATAATATAAATATGTATATCACACCACAATTAAAATTCGAACTATAACTGCCCTTATAAATGCTAAAGTTTGTATGTGTGTGTGCTTGTTTGTAACGGCTGGATAAATTTAGATGAAGTACGCATATAGACTATTATCTAGATTAACATATAAGCTACTGTTAGAAATAAAATTTGCAAACAGATTTTATGTAAAATTATAAATAGAAAAGGCACCTTGGGCATTAGAGTAAATTCGCTAGTTCTAATATAATATCAGCAAATACCTACTATAGTTTCTAAGCTACAAAATGTCTATGTATGTACATACGTATATAATAACGTTATAGCCGACATTTCAAATTAACTTACAAGTAAGCAAGTAAAGTTTTAATTAAGTTAACTAGTCACCATTCAGCCATAGTGTGAAAGGTCATTCGCCCGTATAGTGAGTAAAGTCTTAAGTTCCAAACGCAAGTGCTAACGTATAAATTTAGTACCTGATTTTTTCTCGCCCTACTTATTCAACAGGCCGTAAAAAAATTCAAATGACGTCGCGATTTTTAAAAGCTTGATTTATAGCTTTACTGTTGGATAACGTAATATATGTAATATAAACGTTATCCAACACTTTCTTTATGAAGAATATTTATTTTCTATTATGTTATTTTTATTTATGATTTTCATATAATATTTTAAAAAATAGATTCTTGTTCTTTCTTAAGTTGAGAAAATGGAAAGAAAATAGTGTTATAGCGCTTTGTTTTTGCACATCCATCACATGCCAGGACGATACGTTTATGGTGATAGTATCCAACACCTTAATAACTTTATTAAAACTAAGTCTTATGTTCTTTTTTCAATATTAGTAAAATATATTAATTTTCCACAACTGGGGGGGTCAAACCTGTACCATTTTGCTATGCACTATTTGCAGTACCAGTAGACTCGTGTCACACTTCTTCCCAACTGTCTTCTTCTTATAATAATGTACGATAAAAAAATTACATCGTTATCCTATCTACCTGATTTGTTTCCGGTCTATCGTGGCTTGTTAATTCTGAACTAGACAACCACAAAATCGTCTACCTTTTTGTCCACAGACCATTTGTTGGTCGATTTCTTTTGAACTAAACGTAAATTTCTTCATCAATCATCAATATTAATGCAAAATCTTATCAAGATGCTGCATTTTTGTTAAATATATGAGAAATTCATAATTTTTCACTTTATTTATAAATTTCATATTATAAGTATAATGCAATAGATATTTGTTTTGATGGATACATCAATCTAGTTTGATGAGTTATAACAAGTAACAATATGCTTTAAATAAAAGAGATTAGCATCATGATGGAACAAATAGTGATAATTCTAGACGATAAGCTTGTTATGGCTTTCCAAAAACACGTTTGAAACCCTCGAGCGGAATTAATAATTTACTTTTTCGTATAGGGCTATCATTAAGTCCGTTGTGAAGAGAATGATTGCTGGTTACGGTCGTATATTTACTGTATCAACCCGGTGACTTTGGTAGAAGAACAAACAATATCTCGGCTCGTTTAGACGAAAAATTATCTTTGAATGATTATTATAGGTTATGTTTTCGGCGCCGTTTCGCTCAACATATTTCAACGTTGTGTGAACAGAATGTTAATATTGTTTTGTTTCCTTGTTAAATGTGGGATTTTCATGGTATTAACACTAAATAGGTGGAATAAAAATACCATGACTAATGGCGAGATTGAATATTTTTTAATAATCTTCTACTTTTTCGTTGCGTAGGATGAATAAAATTGCAGTAGTAATATTATTAAATCACAGTTAAAGGCATGTCAATATAAAAATCAACAATTGTTCACTTTACTAATTCATATAAACCATGAAAACGTAGGAAATATAAATAAATCATGAAGTTACAGTTAAAACTATTTCTACAACGACCTAATAGCTCGACGCTATCGTTCTGTGGCAGTATTTTTCTTGACCTCCGATTACTGGCATAATAACTATAATTTAAAAATAAAATGCAGCCCTATTCGGCGAATCGTCTCATTTCCTCCACAATGCATGATAATTGTTTTAAAATTCGATTTTTGTTCTAACGATGTTCGTGTTTTGACTTTAATTGGAGTATCCATAAACTCATAAAATAATTCTATGAGATAATTGAACAAAATACTCATATGCTTTATAAAAACGTTTAAATTTTTATAAAAAAAACCCTTAGAAGAATAATCGTATAAACAAATAATTATTTGTGGATAAGTACATAATTACATCCTGAAATGTTTTATTTTCTTAACATTATCATTTACAATATCGCTGGAACGATTAATCTTACATTGTCATAGCAATCTATTGATACTTGATAATCCCCAGTTTTCTTCCGGAGCGATACTAAACATTTCATGACCGTTACGCTATTCTGTTAAGGTTCACATTGGGGAGTGATTTTTCTATAGTATTACAAAACCACTAGCTTCCTGTAAAGAGAAACCGTGATCGACCCTGTGGGTGGTTCAAATGTATCAAGTTATCTTTGACGTCTTTTTGTTACTTACAACTAATACAATAAATTGATGTGCACTCATTTTATATCATTTTACAAATTGAATGTTAGTTACGATGTAATCTAATTTCAACTACAATTAATACAGTAGGATGTGTTTTAAAAAAATCTTTTATAGTTAAGATATATTAATTATTATTAACTAAAATGGAGATGTTTGCAATTTTGAAACTATTTTTTTTTATTAAAATAAAAATCGATGCTAACTAAGTACATTAAAATTTTATTTTATTTTAATTTTATACTCGGAGATATCTTTTTTGGGAATATAATGGGCTCAGTTTGTTGTGACTCTACTTGCTGTGCCGAACTCGCGACCGCTGGTCACGGGTTCGAGTCCCGCTGGGGGCATTCATTCGTGCGATGAGCACGAATGCTTGTACTCCAGTCATGGATGTTTATATTTATAATATATATGTATTTAAAGTTATATACATATGTGTAGTGTATTAACTATCTGGTATCCATAACATAAGCCTCGTAGGCCGTAACTTACCATGGAACTAGATGGTGCTGTGTGTTAATGTCCCAACATATTTATTTATTTAAACACATGTTAAATCCCAGTGACGGCCTCGTTGCATCATTATTGCGCGTATTATTTGTACAAATATTGCATAAGAGCATAAGCAAGGTAGCACAAAAGGCTCGCGAAATCTAATATTATTCCGTATTGTAACAATCGCCAATCGCCAGAACTTAGTCTGTTAGTGTCGCCTATTGTTCGATTTCTAAGCCGAATATAATAATAACTAAGGCAAAATGGTTACGACACAATACACTTGCTGGTGCAAAATTGAGCTTTATGTCCTCGTCATAAGAGTTCCTGTAATATTATCCAGAGAGTACATTATAATATGTAGTATGGTAAGAAGTTCGAGACGAGCAGTTGAGCTGTGGTCGGAAGTAGTTATTAAATTATAAATTCGGCTTTCTGTACAGCTAGTCTTAAATATTCTATAGTCGCCTCTGTTTTTATTATACGACATTTTTTTTAAATATTCAATATATGTACATAATATTTTGATAATATACAAAAAAAAATTAACGTTCAAGATTTTTTATATACCTAATGTAGTTTTTTTACGATATTTTTTTATACCTAAAGATACGTAAATAAAGTGACATAGGCTGATACAGTATCTATATCTTTTACTATGAATTTGTATAATGTTTGCAATTTTTTAAATTAAAAAAAAACTTAACGAAATAATTTTCCTTTTTTAAAAATGTGTGATTTATTCTAACTTAAAAGATTATTTCATTTTTTTATTACAAAATTAACGATTTTTATATCCGGAGAGGGATTTCGGAGACAGAACCTGAGAAATAGCTAACCTAAGCTGTATATAGTCTAACTATGTATTCCATACTAACCGTTAAAACGTACTTAGGGACGAGCATGAGCGAAGCGAGGGTGGGTCGCTAGTATATTTAATTCTATAATTCGGATGTACCTTTGTAGTTCAGTCAGAGGACAAATTAGGCTGTCAACAGTTAAATATAAGGATCGGCTCAAGGAACATCCAAATAAACTTGCAACAAAACTCCTCAATATGAGTTATCGCAAACGTTTAAAAGCATGGCACACAAAGCCTAGCCTCCTTACTATAAGAAGGGGATATCCCTGTATCTATACCTATGGGGATAATCTCGATCACGTCAATTTTCTTTTTAACAAGCAGATGCTTATAATTGAAGACTGATTGCAGATACACGAAAAAGAAAAAAAGCTTCACCAAATTATATACCGATTTTCATTTTTTTATGGATAGCTGATATTAATTTTAAGAAAGTTTTACCTTAAAATAAATAATAAATATGTTAAGAAATTAACACACAACACTATCTAGTTCCATAGAAAGCTACGAGGCTTGTGTTATGGATACCAGACAGTTGATACACTACACATATTATACCTATAACTTTAAATATATACGTATTATATATATAAACGCCCATGACTGAAATACAAACATTCGTGCTCTCACACAAATGAATGCCCACAGCACGACTCGAACCCGCGACCGCTGGCACAGCACTACAAACTGAGCCAAAAAAGCTTAAGATAAAATATTTAATTTTGAAATATTTTATTTAAAGAAATAATTATTAATATGATAATAATTATTATTATGATAAATCCACAAAAATTATAAGGCCTCATTACGAGTATTACAAAAGACTTAATTCAAAGACCTGTTACTTGTTAGTAAACGACATTGACAGTGTCCGTCATTCATTGTCGTTTGTTGTTAATAAACGGAAGTTGACTATACCACAACATTGTTATCTCGCGCTAACATTTGTGCCTTTGTTACTTCCTTTGATGGTAACTCTTGTTTAACGAGAATTTTGTACGATATTTTATATTACACAAGGATATTATAATTTATTCTAATAATATTTATTTTTAAGGGAATCTTCTGTTATAACAATAAGTACATTATAATAGACCAGACATTACCTTTAATGACAAGAAAAATTAAACAATATTTCTAATAGATATAGCCATTCCTAACACACACAATATTCAGGCCACTGTGTCTGAGAAACTGTCAAAATATCAAGACCTTGCTATAGAAATTAAGACCCAATGGCGAGCCCAAACTGTGCATATTTTACCAATTGTAGAGTCATCCACTGATGTAGTACCTAAATCATTAGAAAACAGTATAAAAATAATAAATATTCCAGTATATATAATTTTCACTTTACAAAAAGCCGCTATACTAAATACCTGTCGAATTACATGATTTCTAGCATGCTCAACGATTTCTAGTACTTCCAGTCACACTAATTTTTAATTTTATCATACTTGGTTAAGGCCCGTGTGATTGAGTAATACCTTCTTTTGAAAGAAAGAAGAGAAGAGAAATTTCTTTTAAAAAATAATAATAAATACTCTTTATTGTACACGCACAAAAAATAGTACCTACAAGAAAAATATAAATAGAGCTATGTACAAGAGCTTATCGCTAAAACATCGATATCTTCCAGGCAACTATCCCTTCAAGGTATTATAACTACAATGATTAGTGCTTCGTAGAGTACCTATGTAAAGTTCAACAAAATGATATAGCATAAAGGCACCGCTTAAGCAGTGTTATCACATATTTCCAAAAGCGATAAGCAGCAAATTTAATATAAAATACAAAATTATCGAATTAATACTTACGCATCACCTAACCTGAGCGATCATTAGTGTAAATAATGTGATTTTCATTCAATTATTGTACTCATACACTGTGAAGTGTGCGATGGCCTGATGGATAGTGTCACTTTCGTACTGGCAGATTCTTTTTATTGTCATACATTTTATTGTTTTAATAGTAATGAACTAAGTATCGCTGATTACTAGCCTGTATCATACTTATCGATATAATATTAACAACGTGATACCTTGAAAATTATTATGTTAAAATACATAAATATTACTAGCGACTTACCGTCACTTCGCTCGGGTGAGTCCCTAGTGCGCAGTTTTGTTCGTAATTTCATAGGTTTTAATATTTTTACGCGGAACCCTAATCCTTTTTCTTAAATAAAAACCTAAGTTACTCCTTATGACATCAGCTATCTGCCAGTGAAGGTCCCATCAAAATTGGTCTAGCCGTTTCGGAAATTAGTCGGAACAACGGACGAAGCAACGGACAGATAGACGGATAAAAATTTTAAAAATTGTATTTTTGTTATAAGTACCGTACATACCGTAATAATATGTATTTAGTATAAAAAAGCTATTATTTTGACGTTACAGACAACATATAATATACAAAATTTTATTTATCTCCATAGATTTAGTTACTATCGTATCATTTTTGATCATGCAAAGTCTGACTTTGTCTAACCATAATATTATAGTTTTTATAATATGATTATTATATATTCAGTCAAGACTTACAATAACATAAAAATATTTCGTTTCATGGAGGTCAGATGAACTTCATAGAGTACATTACATAGTAATATTCAACTCACATACTCGAGGTTCCTTAGCCTTATTATAATATCATGACAGTAATCCAAAACTTTCTGACAAATGTCAAGCAAACAAAAACATGTAAACGAGGAATCTCGCGCACATCACTCATCTGACCTTTATTAACTTTGTACAGTCATATACGGGTTCGATTCACCAGATTCATGAGATTGTAGTCCATCCATCAAGCCGAATGTCAAAACTAATACGAACTGTCCCGTGAGACATTCCCAATAGAGGTTTATGTAATTATATCCACTGGTTAAATAGCGCTATGAGAAAACTATAGTAAAAAAATAGATTTTTACATTATTTATTCATTTATATTAATAGCGACTCATCCTCGCCCCGCTCGGGTCTCGGGTACCCTAGGTACGTTTTAGCGGTTAGCATAGATTTGTCAGAGATGACACATTTTCCCGCAGTACAAAATATCCTTAATGTTCACCCAGACAACTAGCTATCATCAAACCTATCAAAATCCGTCCAGTAGTTTACTCGTGATGCATTCCCAGACAGACAGATAAAAACTATAGATTCGGTCTCTGTATCGATAATAATGACTATTTCAATAAGATTTTTCAAAACATACTTATTTAATGTACAGATTCGCGTCAGTTAGAATTTTATTATATGTATAGATTATTATTTAAGTAGTCTTTATTTTGACTGCTAACTACGACTAAGTAAATGCTACAGTCATATATACCATGAATAAAAATGTTTACACCCTTAAACTACCTCTCTATGTAAAAATCACATCCTTGCTGCGTAAAAACGGAAAATCTACAAACTTGTTTCCGCATTTACAATATTTATAAGGATATTACCACATGCAACTCAATATTGCCAACAATAAAAGCGATACTATATTTTTATTGGACACCACCCTAATGTAACTTTCCCTACGAGATTCTGAACAGTTTTATAATTATACCCTTGAATGCAACGTCATCTGATTAAAATTGGCAGTCGATAGAAAATAGATTGAAGAGTCAATATGAAACAATGTACTATATGGGAGAAGGAAACGAGGTGATGCTATCTGTTAATTGTGATGGATTTCAGAGGGTAAAGCGAATTGAATCCTTTTTATTCTTTGACGCCAAAGGAATTACATTAAATAGAGGGAATGGAGAAGTGTCATGATGTTGTTAAAATCATATTTAACGCAACGGAATTATAATATAGATCAAAATTAATTAATCGGTGATTTTTTTTTTCGAAATCTATAAATAAATTACTTAGAAATTAATTTAAATTTCGGTCGTTCAGGTCGTGTGACGTTACGAAATTATTCTTATTAGCGCAACTTATAACTTAAGTACTTATAACTATACTTATAACTTAGTTTCATAACTTTTTTTTTGTTGAGATACTTATTAATTGATTATATTTTTTTTATATTTTTGTTATATATTATTTAATTTCTTATAATTAATACATAAATAAATTGGAAACTTCTTTGTCTATTTGTCGACTATAAATATTCAACACAGTGATTATTCAATGACCGCCTCACATTGGTCGTCTAAAAATATGTTTATATGTTAAAGATCCTGTATATATGACATCTGTACATATAATAAAATTGTAACTGCCGAATCTGTACATAAAATATTTTTTGGAAAATCTTATTGAAATAGACTTTATTATCAATACACAAGCCAAATCTATAGTTTTTAGAATTTTTGTCTGTCTGTCAGTCTGTCTGTCTGTTACCGCATCACGGGAAAACCACTGGACAAATTTTGATGAAATTTGGTATAATGATAGCTGGTTATCCGGGTCAACATATAGGATACTTTTTACTGCGGGAAAGTATCGCATCTCTGAGCTAAACGATAAAACGTAACTAGGGACGAACCCAAGCGGAGCGAGGGTGAGTTGCTAGTTTACACATAAATATTAATGACAATCGACTATTCAAAGGTGCTTCAAAAATGTAAAGTATTGTCTATATCACAGATCATATAATACTTTACTAGTATCTATATCAATAAAAAATACTTGCACTTATACTTTATATAAATGAAAATTTAACTCAGCTCAATATTGCAATATTGCTCAATAGTGTTTTGCATATTTTTTTATAAATGTGTGTAAGTCTGTATCAAAGCTTTAACCTATTATACTGATTGATACAGACTGATTAAGATGAAGCTTAACATAAGATATTATTTATTTAGAGAAACTGTAACTACTAGCCTACTTTGTACACGACAAAAGTTTCACATGTCGGATTGGTGATATGTTATTTGCCTACATGTATGTCATATTGATTTTCGTTTCCCTTCAATTCTATTTAGCGTTATTAAACTAATTTGTTCAATTTTCTTTTTGCCCGTTAACAATGTTATTTTTACTGTTTTAGTGAGTCATAGTTGTTAACGAAGCTACGTTAATTGTTTTGCAAACTGTTCTAGGCGCTACATGAAAGCAAATTCTAGGTACTCGTTTAACAAATCGCAGCATTACGAATGAAAAACAAAATAATGTATTCATGTATATTTTTGAATAGATTTTTCATACCTTAATTTTGTAGGGTATGGATATGGTAATATTGGTCTAAGAGCCGGATACACCATGAGCTTCAGCGATATGTTTACCAGATGAAACATATTTTTTTTAAAGTCTCAATAATAGATAAATACGCCTAAAATAGCTTGCCTATCGAAATCTAAATTAATTTTTTTTTTCACCGTTCTAAATAAAACTATCTTTTCGGATTATTTCGCGGATTTATTTTGATTATTATTGGTTCCCGACATTTCACCGTTCTGTTAACCAACCGAATTTTGTTCTAACCGATGGTAAATAATATAAAGAATATGCCCAGGTAGCCTTGCCTACTCATTTATTGACCACACTACCTGACAAGATGGTATAAATAGGTAAGTTACTATACGGATAATATAAGGCTACTTAGGTATATTCTTTGTATTATTTGCTATCGCTTTAAATATCGGCTGGTTTATAGAACGGTGAAAAAAAAGATTAATTAATTTAAAAATAGCCTGGTCAGAATTTCGATAGGCAAGCTATTTTAGGCATATTTATCTATTATTGAAACTTTATAAAAAATATGTTTTATCTGGTTAACAGATCGGTAAAGCTCATGCTGTATCTGGCTCTCCGGCTATTTAGCGAAAGTTAAAAATCTTTTTGCGGTAAGTTATTTATTTTGACTAGTATTGCTTCCTGTACTGGATGTTGCTAGAAAGAAGTCGCGTGAGATGAATATTACAATAAACTCTGTTGCTTACGCTGACTCAGGTTAAGACAAAATGCGTCATTATACAAATAGCACCTTGACGATTTATGGAAAATAAAGTCTAAAATTTTACTAGGTTCACTGTTTGTTTGAAGTGAAGTTAATTTTTAGCTAAATCTTATCTTTTTTGTATTAAATGAAGAACAATTCAAATAAAATGTAATCTTGTTACAAAATATTTCTCTTAATTATTTTAGTAACATAATAATGTTTCATGCAAAACTTTACTAAGTACCTACATATCTTGAACGCCGATTTCATGGTTCATTGTGAGACGAGCCACGACTAGCTGCTATAAAAATACACGTAGGTATATCAAAATATCAACATCATTTAGAACAATAGTATTGTAACAGAACGCGATGTTGCAATAATATTGTGATTAACTTATGCAAATATTATTTCGTGTTCAATTCACTGTTGACAATAATAGTGGATTCTAGTTTACGGCGAAATGGTTATTACATCAAAAACACAATTTATTTAGTCTATTAAACTGATATTACTCATACATGATGGTAATATAATTTATGAATTATCATAATAATTATAATCTGTATAGTTATTACTAGCGACTCGCGTTTTAACGTTTAGTATAGATTTCTCAGAGATGAGATATTTTCTCACAGTAAAAAGAATCCTATATGTTGACCCGAATAACCAGCTATCATCGTACCAAATTTCATCAAAATCTATTGAGTGGTTTTCTCGTGATGCGTTCCCAGACAGACAGACAGACCAAAATTCTAAAAACTATAGATTCGTTTTCTGTATCGATAATAATGACCATTTCAATAAGATTTTTCAAAAAATATTTAATGTACAGTTCGACTCAGTTATAATTTTATTATATGTATAGATGGAACCGATACTATTCTAAGTATAAAGTAGTATACAGAATAAATTTTTGAAGCAGGCGTGAATAGCAAAATTGTTTTCTTCTAGCTTTCCATATGTTATTACTTTATAGAATTCGTTGGATTTCTCCTGGATGGAGTATTAGTACGAGCCATTTTGCTTGTCTATTTGTTTTGTTTAGTAAGAGCAATTCATTAAATGTTTTCTTTCAAAAGCAATGGGTTCAGTTAGAAGGCACAGCGAAGTAGGTACTTTTATAATATCCTATAATTTATTAGTAATATTTCATGTTCGTTTCACGAAATCTTATTTTTTTTTGAAATTAAAGTTGAATAAAAAATATTTTTAGATCTTTTTTCCAATAAGAATTAAATATCCTATTTAATATTCTATTACATTATATAATACATTAGCTTATAAGAATCAATTAATTTATTATGTATATATATAAACTTTATTGTACACCACAAAGAATCAAATAATAACAAAACCCATTATAAAATAAATATACATATATCAGGCACAATGTTTTAATTTTTGTGCATTATCCACAACTTTATCAATAGCAACAAAATTCGATGTGCGATAAATTCGGAAGATAAAAAACTACTTTTCTATACTAATACTAAGTTTAATAACAAAAGTTTATAACATGATTGATAGTAGTTCAACAGAGGTTCAGACACCGCTTTCTGTGTGATTTTTCACGCAGATCTCGAACAGTGCCGCCATAGCCTATTAACAGTTTTTCATTTTTAATATAGCCTAGTTTTTTTTTTCTAATTTATCATAAAGCTGTATTAAATTTATGTATGTTCATAAATAACATTATATTTATAAATAAAAATGTCCACTATGTCGGGACATTGAACACAGCACCATTTAGTTCCATGGTAAGGTACGAGGCTTGTGTTATGGATACCAGATAGTTGATACACTACACATATATAACTTTAAATACATACATATTATAACTATACACACCCATGACTGGAGTACAAACATTCGTGCTCATCACAGAAATGAATGTCCCCGCGGGGCTCGAACCCGCGACCGCTGGCACAGCCAGTAGGGTCACTGAGCCAAACAAACTGAGCCAAAGGTGTCGTCAAAATATAAATTGATAAGTAGGTACATATAACTCAAAATAAATTATAATTTTAGAAAATAAATTGATAGTAAGCAGCTGGAAAGTTATTTAAAAAATCATCAAATCGTTTATCATCGTCAATTATCAAATAATGAATAGGTTAATAAATATTTAATTATTTATTTTTTATTTTAAAAAAATATTCCTTAAGAAGATACCTATTGTAATATAATAACATAGTCTTCATTTGGCTCTGAATTTCTTGTACCTCTTTTACGTAATAACAAACAAATTTCAATCATTTTAAGCATTTTTACAGTTTACAAATAATATTGTGACATGAGCTTTTATTGACCGACTTCGAGAATGAAATGATAATCAATTCCCATGTCTTTAATTTGAGGGTATATAATTTTCTGTACTATACAATAATGATTTCTTATGGAGAGTTTCTATGATACGTATCGCGAAAAAGTGTCTTTAGTGTAGTTATGTTAGTAATTTAAGCATAGACAGACAGAGTATATATTATTATTAAAACATTTACGTATAATGGATATTTATTACAATTTGCCTTTGTTCACAATATTAGCTTATTTTTTTTTATTATACAGAGTGGATTTTAGTTATAATTACAGGAAAGCGTTCCTAAGAGATCATCCATAACTTTTTGAAATATTCTGAACTGCATTCTCAAATTTTGGAACAAAATGTACAGTCTGCGAAAAAAATGCAAAATACCAAAAAAAAAAACAATAATAATCAAGCCAATCGATCCTATTTCATTTAGGGATTAAAACTGTATGGGACTATTTAAGGTATGATGATGAGTACTTGAAATAACAGAAATCGCCAAGAACTTTTCCCATACATTTTAAATAAAACTATCTTTTCGGATTATTCCAAAAATATTATTTTTGGTTCCCGACGCTTAAAATGCTTTACAGCACTCATAGTCACGGGAGAGATTAAGGTTTTATATGTCTCAAAGACCTTATATAGTTAAGTTTTCCCATACATTTTGGTAAGAGAGTCGAACTTTTTATATTTTTTTCATTAAAGTACTTATAAATGATTAAATATCATTAAGTTAGGTTAAATATAATAATATATTATAAATTGAGATTATATAAGTTAACACTAACATTAAAACATCCATATATCATTAATACCAGAGAGTGCACTTACTAATTCTATTAAACATATCGTCTGCAAATATAAGAGCTAATAAAATGTTGAATGCGCCTTTATTTTATAGTTCATTACACAGTAAAGTAAATGAACGCTTGTTCAGGTAAGTAATCAAAATCATAATGAACAGATTGTTTGCCTAAAGATATATGAGATTGTTATTAACTTTAACCGTACAGTGTATTAATATAAATTTTACTGGTTTAGAATAGTTTAAACTAAAACTTTCTTGAAGATATTAAAACTAATAGATAATATTTATGTTTAGCGATATGTTTATTAATGTTATTATATAATTGATATACTATTGGCTTAGCCTTACTTTGCTCGGTGACTCCCTAGTTACCTAACAGTAGCTCGTGTGTTACAGTCATAGTCTATTCTCTTCGAGTATCTCAATATAGATATATTAGATATTGTTCTTCTTAAGAGTTGTAAGATATACATATATGAGTTGTTTGTTTAATTTATTTATTGAACAAATGTTTAAGGTATAAACATTTAAGTATAAATATATAAGTATTTCATATCACAATCATTCAATTAGTGACCTCTGATGGACGCTTACATTGACTGGCAGTAGTATTTTGCTTTTAATTACAATTATCAAATTGTTTTTTTTTTTTTTATTTACAATCCTTACAAAAGTTTCACTTAAAAGAAATTATTTTAAATAAAATGATATAACATTAATTTAGTTTAATTTTATTGAATTCAAAAGAAAGTTTAAATAAACAAATACACACATACAGAACTCTAAAAGGGTGGATCTTATTTAAAAACCACTACTAAAGGATTCCTATAACCTCGAGACATCTGAAGTCGCTTAGAATGCTTTGTAAAATGTAACAACTTTAACCATAACAATAAACATGTTATTTTTACGTTCACCGCGATCTTAGCGTTAACCGTTTATTGTGGCTTACAATTTGTTTAGGACCAATAAAAGGAATAAAAATAAAACCAACACACATAACTATACAGCGTGAAGTTTTTAAATGAGCGTGAATGGCGAATTTATACATAATAAAATTCACTACCAGTTGTACCAACTTTAATTAATAAATAAAACAGAATGTTTTGGGTTTTTTTTCAAAAATATTACTATGCAATGTGCATGTTAAGTTTTTATACGTAATAAGTGTATTTTTTTACGTATCATTGCTTTTCTCTATAGTTTCAAATTCGTAAATACCTTGACGAGTTCATTGTATAACATTTCGATAAATTTTCAGTCTCCATTTTTTCAGTTACAGATGTATGCTTTAGACTAGCTTTCTCAACGTTGTGCCTCGTCTAACAAAAACTTGGGACAGATTAAAAAAGAAAACATTTATGTAACGAACAAAAGTATTTTTTTTTAATCAACGTCGTCTGCCTTAGTAGTAATCTTAGCAACATGAACCGTTTACTGAGAATCAAAATATGGCTGAATTTATATAAAATTGTGCTTATTTTTAGTAATATTATCTCTCTTCTGCCTATGTCGAATAAGATTCATCTAATATTTTTATCCTATAGATCCTTTAAAGAAACTAAGTTAAGAGCCAAAACTCTAGATCCTATGAAACTCGTACATTTAATTTATTTTGTGGATATACTGAATTACTTGAATGGAATATTCTTCAAACTCAAAAGGGTTGTATAGAAAAATATTCTTATATGAAATATTTTTACTACTTATTGAATTAGAATCTTGGTATAGATTATGTACCTACGTATGGGTATGAAAATAATTCTTAATATTTGATTTTTTACATATCTGCACTTATATTAAAAGAAAATTTTTTTAGGAAGACTTTTTTCGCTTTAATCGTAGGAAAACATACAAGTTGGATGCCATGACACTAATTTGTATTCAGAATCAAGATATTATAACTTCTTAAATTAAAATATCTATCCCAATATATCTCTAGTAGAAAAAAAATATATATGAGAATAACTTGTTCTGACTTCTTGACTCAAATCTATACTAATATTATAAAGCTGAAGAGTTTGTTTGGTTGAACGTGCTAATCTCAGGAACTACTAATCCGATTTTAAAAATTCTTTTTGCATTAGATAGCCCAATAACTGAGGAAGGCTATAGGCTATATATCATCCTGGAAAAATGTACGGTTCCCATGGGATAGATTTGTTTTTGTCTAGGGACGAAACCGAAGTGAAGCGAGGGTGAGTCGCTAGTGTTAGATAAAATGTTATTTTCATACAAATTTCAATTTTCTATCAGGGACCGTGACCGTAGACTGTCAATTTAGAAACAAAAATAAATTTCAATATGTTCTATAAGATATTATAAAGTCTTATAAAATTCAGTTGGGATTTTTTAAAATATTTCTATATCGATATATTGTCGCTTTAGTGTCTATTTGTCCAAAGTACCAATGCTTGTTGGACTTTGCAGTCAAGAGTTTTTTTCCTCTATTTATAACCTTTATATTATCTAAAATTTATTTTTATTATTCGTTATTATAGCGGCAATAGTAATAGATACTCTGTTCCTATTACAGTCCATGAGTTACAGCCCTGTGACAGACGGACGGACGGGCGGACAACGGAGGCATAGAAATAGGATTCCGTTGGTACCCTTCGGGTACGGAACCCTAAAATCATAAGGAATTTGATCTACTCATTTGAGAGCTACGTAGCCACATATAGATATAGAGGTAAAACATAAAGCAACAATCATTTTGCGTTTAAAAAGTAGCAAGGATTTTGGGATATTACCAATTAAAAATTTTAAAACATCATTATTAAGCTATACATATAAGTCCGTCAGCCCGCACTTGGCCAGCGTGGTGGACTATGGCCTGATTCCCCTCGTATTGAAGGGAGGCCCGTGCCCAGCAGTGGGACGTTAAGAAGGGCTGAATACATACAATACATACATACATATTATAAGTATCTATTATAAATTAATAATGCTTAAAATTGTCTAAGTATTTACGATTTATGTCTATCGTACTATAATCGTAACCAAATCAGTCTAAGACTTAACAATTAGCCAATTAGACCGATACGTACAAGTGTTATTGTAATAACCTAAGATTCTCCGTATCTAATTAGCAACATTCCCGAGATTAGAGATTAATTTAGTCGATTATCACTACTATATACGTATATTCATGAAAATATATTTAACAAATATTGTATATATATATATATACGAATTGTATGTATAAAGCTGAAGAGTTTGTTTGTTTGTACGCCCTAATGTCTAGATTTACGATTCCAACTTAAAAAATCTTTTTGCGCTGTATAGCCTGTTTATTGCGGAAGGTTATAATCTATCTTACACTATATACAAGTGGGCTTATTCTGCAAAATTAAAAGAAGAGCCGCGAGAAATCCCTAGTTTTAAATATGATAACTTCGATAATATGGTTAAAACTTAATTAATCTATAACATCTTATGATTGACAGAATGCACATTCTAACCTGATGGGTTTGAGCTGAAGCGTGAAGCTTTGCAGTTCCTTGTACAGCTTGGTAAGCTCTGAGAAAGGAGTTTTGGCAATTTAACGCCTATAATAATTTAAAAACGATTATGAAATAGATTCTTCCTTAATAAAGTTCTAAGTGAAATAGTTAATGTTAAAAAAAATTGTTTTTAATTATCCACGTGTTCGTCCTCCAATTTTGTTTTTTGCTTTATTTTCTCTTCAGAGGATCAATATTAACATTTATAAGTTAAGTTTTGTAATATAATCGATTAATATGTTCTGGAATCTAGATATAAAAATATAAGAATGTTGTACATTATTATGGAAATATGTACTGTGTAACTTGGCACTTTGGCACAAAATGATGTAGCGTACTTTATCCCCTTATTAAATTTAGATTTTTAGTGATAGCGAATATAATTTTTATATAAAATATTTGGAAAGTAACAACATCAGTATTTTTAATGATATAATTTAATAAATTTGATCAACCTAATTTTTTATAGTATATTTTAAGTGTAATCAATAATAATAAATTAGAGCTATCAAATAATGAAAAAAATGTCACCAACTCAAAGAACAGAAACAAATTTTATTCAAAGCCTAATAAAACGTAAAAGAACTTTCACAAAAATATATTATTTAAGAATTAACAAGTTCTCATTTCGTTTGTGAAATTATATTTTATATAATTAAGCCTAATTAAGGATTTGTTTTAACATTAATATTTCGCAAATGAAAGACATAATGAGTATCAAAACGTCAGTATAATTTTATTACGGTTTCAAGATATCTTTGTACATTTTATACAAAACAATAATTTTATTAAGACTAATAATTACAATTTAAAAATTACATTTATTTGCAAATTCATAATTATTAAATCTAATATCACGATTTAACTTAGTTATTATATAAGTTGTCAAGCAATAATCTAAACGATAACATCGCAAACATATTTTATACATCTTAATAAAAGCACTCTGCTCATATAAATGTGTTAAATGCGTAATAAATTATTATGTTAAAAATACTTGTGAAATAAATATAATATGTAGTATATAAAATATAGGTAATTACGTATCATATTATGTTGTAAAAAATTGTAAAAATAACATTCTTCGAATAATATGAAACCCAATTATATTTTGAAGCAACGAAAAATTAACAATAACATAAACCATTAAATATAGAGCCAATGGAATAAAAGAATATAATTTTTATGTGAAATTTACAATTCTCTTACACTATTTGGTGTTGTTTTACAGTGGATTTTGTGTGAAAATATATCACATCAATAAACTTTATAAATACAATTAATAATATAGTTAATATTTGAAAAATGTTTACGTTATCAGACTTAACATTTTCACACGAACTTTGTACAAAATATTGTATCAACATTACAGTATCAGTTTATTTTACCTTTTTGTTATTAACAGGTAGGTCGATTTACGTATGTGAAAATTGACCAAATATACATACATTAGTATACTCAATTACAATATATAATATATACAATTGAAAACAAATACGACTATCCAAAAAGTGCCATTATTTGATTTTAGTGTAACAATAAAGAGGAATAATGCAATTATTCAATTTAAGTGTAAATGTAGAATGTTTTCAGACAAAATAAGTGCGACCTTTAGCGGTAGTGCTCGTAATAGAACGAGATACAGTGGGAGATATATCTTCGACCCTAGAATAATCATGACCACTACTTGGGGAAAGCCTGAGGTCATAATTAAAACGGGGACATGTCCTGTTGTCAATAGACATGTAACTATTGTTCGAATTGTTCCCTTCCCCATACGTGTTATCCGACGAAGGAGAGCTTTCATTCTGTGATGTTTCCCCGTCGTTCCTCTTGTAATATTGCAAAGAATTCGAAAAATTCTGCCTTGAACAACTATCGTTTGTGACCGGCATTGTAGTGTATCTCAACGTCGGGGTCTGACGTAATGACTTCTTGAATACGCTCTTCTCGGAGCTCTTTACAGTGATAATGGTGTCGGTTGAATTAAGTAAAACGATAAATCTATCCCAGAAGCGCGGGTCGTTCCACGATATATTTTTAAACTTATCTAATACAAAACAAAGTTCGTCGTTTATTTGGTTGTTATCTACTATCTTAATGAATATTACCTTATTCAAATCACTACGATTCAAAGACTTTAAATAGCTATAAAACATATTCTTGAAATGAAAATCACAAAGATCGTTACAAATAAAATTGTTCGTTAAAACAATGAGAAGACGTTTAGATAATTTTGAAGATTTTGAAAAGCTATCTAACGTTAGTATATTCAAGGTAGATTCATTTAATGGAAACTTTTTTGAGGACATTTTTCTGAATTCTATCTCTGACATAATATTATGATAAATGAAATGAGTATCTTTGGTATTACATATCACATAGTAATCGTACACGTGATTCGGATTTCCCTCCAAAACGTGATCAACATTGGGACATGACTGTTCTTTAAACAAAGGTACACCGTAATTAGTGTACAACCAATCACTGACATCATATCTGAAAGCATAAAATATAGCACCTATAAGACATATAATTACTACAATAATTATAACCCCACATATAATCGCAAAGTAGTTATTAGGAAGAAATAAGGATTTAGAAACGATTTCATTCTTTGAAACTGACGGATCGCTTATTGATCCTAGATATTCCTTGCAATGACTTAAAACCGATGCAATTGTTATTTTTGTTGGTTTTCCCTCGGTATCGGAACAAAGCATTTTTTCTGGATCTCCTGGGTCTTTACGAAGCCAAGTATCTAATTCTGCTATACTTTTACAATCACACGAATATTGATTACCCTCTATAGAAACATGTGCTAAACTTTTAGAGGATGAAGCTAAAAGTTTCCAAGGGAAAAAATTGACAAGCTTATTGTCGTCTATTCTAAGAACTGAGAGTGATTTTAATGAGGAAAATGTATTGTTTGCAACATGTACTATTGCATTATGATCTAGATATAGTTCATTTAAATGGTTCAAATGTACGAATTCATCCCCTTTTAATTCAACTAACTTGTTATTTTCCAAATGCAAAACTCTTAAAGATTCGATACCTTTAAACGTTAGATTATTTACTTCTTTCAGCTTTGTATTATTTAAGTATAAAATTTGCAACTTTTTTTTACCAATGAATACATGATTACCCAAATGACTGATATCATTTCCGTCTAAATATATTTCAGTTGCATCCATCGGAATTCTATCCGGCACTTCTGTGTACCCGGCATTTGAACAGTCTACGACATTAGCGTTCCACGTAATATCATGATAGCATCGACAGTTATTTGGACAAATCATTTCACAATCACAAGCAACAAAATCACAACAATGACAAAGAGCAAAGCAATGACTTTCATATGGACATAGAAAGTCAGAAGGTGACATATCTATTATCTTTTTTTTCTCTTTAATACGCGAATGAACTAATGAACAAAACGCTTTATCGAGATCTAACACACGTGGGTATTGTCGGCTGTGACTTAAATAATTGATCCGTTGAATCCATTCCATAGAACAGTCACAAAGAAATGGATTTCCACTTATAAAGAACTCGGGTAAGTCGCTATCTTCATTTATTTGATCTAATCGGAAGGCATTCATGTCAAGCTGTACTATTTTATTATTGTTTAATGTCACAATTGATAATCTTGACAGTTTTGAAAAAGCGCCGACATGTATATGGCGTATGCTATTATCATTTAAATATAGTTTTTCAACTGATTTTGGTATTGATGTCACTGTTAATTCCGTTATATTATTATAACTTAAATCCAATAGTTTTATATTAATATTCGAACTCATGTCGTTATTGTAAAATGTGTCTATGTAATTCATATGTAAATCTAGCCAGTCTAAGCTACTAGGAAAACTGTCAAAATCAAAAGATGAAATTTTATTTGCAGACATATTTAACCATACTAAATTATTTAAAGTCGAAAATATTCCGTCAAACTTTGTAATTTCGTTACCGTCCATCCGTAGTAATTTTAGTTTAATATTTTTACGAAAGCAACCAGACGAGACTATTTTTATTTTATTAGACGCTAAATTAAGTACCTGCAACTGAGATAAATGTTCAAAAGTATCTTCGTTTAAATGAGTAATTCTGTTATCTACAAGACGCAAACCGAAAAGTTCTGTCAGACCTCGAAAGTTTTCTCGGTTTAAATGGGTTATATTGTTGTTCCCTATGTCCAAGGATTTGAGGGATCGCAATTTGCGAATTGAGGAAGGAATCGAGGGTAAAAAGTTATCATTTAATCCTAAATCCTCAATCGTAGTCATATTGTCAAAAGCATTTTCGTCTATGTGTCTGATTTTGTTATTGTCCAGAAATAGTTCGTGTATTACGTGCAGATCTGTAAAAATATGTGTATGAATATGTAAAAGTTTATTATTTGAGAGTGTAAGTGAATGTAGATTTCGCAGTTCTTCAAATGAATGCTCATCTATAGATGCTATTTCATTATGTTCTAAATTTAATTTTTGCAAACTATATAAGTCCTGAAACATATAGCGGTCTATTCTACTAAGTCTGTTAAAAGAAATATTTAATATAACCATACGCAGTAACCCTACGAATGTGCCCTTATTTATCCACTGACTAGTTAGTTCGTTATAAGAAATATCTAACACTTGGAGTTGTTCCAAGCCTCTAAAAAGTCCAGGTGGTAAAACATTTATTGTATTGTTACTTAAGATAATTTCCTTAAGAAATTTTGTGTCTGAAAAAATATCAGGCGGTATACTGTTCAAAAAATTACTTGACATGTTCAAAACTTGTAAACTAATAAGGCCCTCAAAGGCGCCGTCTTCGAGAGTTGAAATTGCATTATTCTGCAAATATAGTTTCAACAATGAGCGCAACTTAGATAAGCTATTTTCTGCTATAACAATCAAATCGTTATAAGACATATCAAGGGCTTCTAAAACTAAATTACAACTTTTTACACTCAAATTTTGTTCTCGTGAAGAATCAGAGAAACCAATAGTTTTAATATTCTGCAAATGATTTTTAGTCAAATTTAAGGTTTTTAGACTATACAATGAACAAAAAGTTTCAGTTTTGGTACTCCAAATATTATTGTCACTTAAATCTAGCTCAATTAACTCACTTAAGTTCGTAAAAGCATGTTCATTTAACTCCATAGTTATTGCAGACCATTCACTGTTGTGCGTTGTAACGTGCAGAGATTTAAGGTCTTTGAAATTCTCGAATGCATGTGCCGGTATCTGACGTATCTTACATTTGTCAATGACAAGATCTCTTAGCTTGTCTAGATTTGAATGTTTTCCAGATGTCTTTTCCGTTTGTGCTGCAAGCGTACTCTCGAAGAATAGTATCTCACTACATTGTACATGTAACGATGTAATATCGTCAAAATGAGTTCGACTGATATTTTGCAAGAGATTATCCAAACTGCTTATAGTTCGAATTTTGCAAAAAAGCACTGCATCTTCAGACGAATCCATCTCGGGTGCGCGATAGGCGCAGTCGTGCGGCATAGCTGCCGCGATGCTCCTTTCGACGACATAGTAGAATAACACATACACAATAAAATGATAAAAATTTCGACGCTGAAGTCTATTCACAATAGTTTGTTTTATTGGCATTTTATGTTCGTTTGCGAGTTACGGTGAGGCATCGACGTCGGCAGTGCCATTTATAATGAGGCGAAGTGGTTGATCGCGTCATAAATATTCACGCGGTAGGAATAACATCGCGAGTCGCGTGGCATGTCAGCGTAGGTCGCGGTCGTAACAGGCGTATGTCGCGGTTGACGGCTGCCCACCGACTGAGCGGCGCTTTGTAGCTCCGCCCTACGACGCCCGACGCCCGCCGCCACCCGCCCGGCGAGTCTAAAGAAACTTCATCTCATAGGTAACATAATTATATTCAGAACTGCGAGTGCATACAAACAGTAAACTATTCCTGTATTCTTAGATGAATGTTTAAATAATAGTTTTATAATTCGTATTCCTGCAATATGTATATACCAGTTGTTTTTACGTATTTTATGTAGTACATTGTAAAGGTCGTTTTAAGTTAGAAGCTTTTATAAAGTGAGTGAAGCTCATATGTGAAATAACTTTTAAAAATTCATTAGATGCAGAAAGTTAGCATATTACAACTTTCCAAAACAAAAAGAAAAATGGTTAATCTCACACTTTTCGTAATGTTCTTTAAAAAAGGGACTAATATCGCGACATCTCGAACACCTGTTGTGTTGAACAACTTCGCTAAACTTTGTACTTCGGGTGAAAATGAGATAAAAGCCTTGCAAAATAGTTTTCTGGGACACCACATGTTTCTCGAGTTAACGTTTTCACTTTGAACAGCCAATGGATACTGCAATAACGTACTTACTTGACATTACTTAAATTAAGAAAAGTCAATACTAAGCTTAACATATTTTTTTATAACTAACTCGTTCCGTTGCTTTGGACGTGTGTTTTTTTTTCTAGCTTAATATACGATTCCCACCGTATGCAGAAGTGCGTAAAATTAATATCTTGGACTACAATCTATAGATCTTAATCAATGAAAATGTAACTAGGTTAGGTTTGATTTTTTTTATATTATTTTTTTTTAAATCTTTTACGTGCTTATACTATAAAAACGGTTATGGACTATCTAGATACAAACGTCAAGAAATCTGAAAAGTGATTGATTCTTTTTTTATTATGTCTACATTATTAAACACGACTTTTTATATACACTTATATGTATTTACCGATATGTAATAACGATAGTAGTATGTATGTACCTAACTTTACTAAGAACGTTACATGAAACAATACTAAAAATTACTATAATTTTTATTAGTATCTTTCTTCTTACTACGAATAATATTATAAATGTGAAAGTTTAGATGGATGTTTGGATGTTTGTTACTAAATCACGCCAGAACGGCTGAATGGATCTGGATGAAATTTGACATAGAGATATATTATGGTCTGGTATAGCACATAAGCTACTTTTTATCCCGACAAAATGTACAGTTCCTGTCGGATAAATTTGTTTCTGTCTAAGGGCGAACCCGAGTGAAGCGAGGATGATCCGCCAGTAGTTGCATATAACGCTTAAGTCTAGTCAGGCATAGTAAAGTTAAATTATAATTAACAGAAAATTCAGTCTAAGTATACTTACATAGTATTACCAAAGATTACTCGAAAGTAATACTACGTAATCCAAATCTGTAATTATTAAGTCTTTGTTAGAATTCGTTTTCATTATCCTATATTATTTTTGGATTTATTTGTTTGATAATATAGTTAATTATTTGAATCATGTGTAGAAGCAACTAGATTGATGATTGTTTTGAATAGGGGATGAAATTTTGTGAAGAAGATCATCATTTTCAAAGAAATATATGTACCTATATAAAATCATGTACGTTTCCACCACTTGTTTTAAAATAGATTTAGGAGATTATATTAGATTTTAAATATTTTTATATAAGTTTAATACGTGGAAACAATTACTCCATTTTAAGATTTTAAAACTCTAAAGGTTTGAATTTAAATTTATTTTTATTCATTATATTTTTATCAATGACTGTTATTACAGAAATTTCAATCAACTCGGACACTTACATCCGGTTTTTATCTTTTTAAAACTAACTTATCTTTATACTACCGGAAAAAACATTTTTTAACAATGGACACGTTCTCTGATCGTATCAACGAGCCTCTCAGTCCATAAGAAGTTTACGTAATAATTGGTTAGTATAGTTACGTGATTGACTACGCCATAGAACAATTTGTTGTTGATGGACCACCCATACATAATGAGGTAACGACTACAGGTGAATGGGATGTACAGATTCATCTTAGATAGAGGCTCTGTTAAGATGATCTTCGTGATGATTTCTTAATGCTTTTATTGGTTATAAGAAAATTGTAGCAGGGGACTTTAAAATAGCTTTACGATTTTTCTATATAATAAGATATTTTCTTTAATATTTTCTTACTGTAAGTATAAAATATTAGGTATTATTATAAATGAAATACTAGTGTTTGCTCGCGGCTTCACTTGCGTATACTTCTGTATAGCTGCTACGTGCCTAAGAGTGAAAGATGATAATAATAACAATTTTAAATAGCCAATAGCCTTTAAAACCAATATAAACAGATTTTTCTTAAAGATTGGCACGTTCAAACAAACAATAATTCTTCATCTTTATAGGTATATTAGTATTATAGTTATCTCATATCGTTCAGGTAAAAACTAATATAACTGTACTATTTGCAAATACCATACAGTGAATTATAGTGAAAACAGAATTGCATAATCTACTCTTATGTAGATACATATACCTTTGAATCCTGTGACCGTGGCAAAGGCAAGTCAATCAACAATTTATCGCGGTGCGAAAATGTAAATAGAACTCTGTCACAATAACTAGTGGTTTGAGCGTTTAGTCAAAGCAAGTTTAGGCGAGGTCATACCATACATCGTCTAGAATATTAACTGCATATATGGCACAAAGATATGTTATTAATGTTGTTGAAAGTCTTTCATATAAGTGAAGTTGAGAGTTGTGTATTTTGCCTATATTTCCACACCAAAATAAAATATTTTATCGCACTAAATTGTTTAATAAATTGTTTTTGAGTTAAATCATTGATTTTTTTGTATAAATGAGTACTCGCCTGAACCAGTTATTGTGTTATTCTGAAGAAGAGTTGTCTAAATGTTGAACAAAGTTTTAAAATTTAGTTAAAATCCGTTCAATACTTTATTTGTAGTTATGCAGGAAAAGCGAACAAAGAAACAGACATGCAGAAAAACAGACAAAAATTTTAACAACTATTGTTTTGGGGTCTATATTCTGTACACAATACGATATAGTCATTGTTTTTAAAAAAATATTTCATATACTTTCGCGAAGTTACGATTTTATTATATGTATAGATATTGTCACTAGTTTCCTTTAGCGTATCAGGGAAACAGAGTGTCGCAAATATCTGTATCGGCTATAAAAATTCATCTTGTCTTAGATTGACATTTAATGTTCTGTAACTCAACAGCTGAATCCGCCATCGTACATTATACTCGTAGCTACTTACGACTGCTTATTCATTGATTTGCCTAATTTTAAATATTAGCTATTGTCAATGTATTATCATTATTTTTAAATTAAATATAATATTTTCAATAAGCATGACAACAAAAATGTCTTCACAAATAAAAAAGGCAACAAGTTTGAGCATGCAAATAGCACTTCATTTTCCCTATATTGGTGTTTTTGATATAACATAAATTGCGTTGTCAATAAAATTTACATAGTTGATATGAAGAAATTTGTTTTTTCCCCGTCTGTCATTAAAGCAGTAGAATATTTTCGAGTGTATGTCTATTCCTTGGGCTTGCGTTTTAGCCTTAGCTTTGAAATTTTAATATAATACAAGCTGTTTTTAGATAAAGTTTAAAATATCTGAACATAAAGTTCGCGAATCAAAAAAATATTGTTGTATAAAAACAATAAAAGCGTAATTATATAAATAGTTAATAAAATATATAGGCCTACTGTAATACTTTCATAATTCACAACTATTTTAAAATAATGTATTAACTCTTTTGGTGGACCTATAGTTGTAGGTATGTACATATCATATTTTATTATTTACTAGTGACTCACCCTTGCTTCGCTCGGGCTTATCCCTAGGTACATTTTAACGATTTGTATGGAATAGATAGACTATATATTATATACATAGGTAAAAAAAAACAGTTCTGAATTTTTTGGTTGTCCAGCTAGTTTTTTGGGTTTTCCCTATTTTTTTTTTTTATATTTAAACCACCCATGATACACTTCGAACAAAACAAAAAAAGAATTATTCAAATCGGTCCAGCCGTTTTTAAGTTTTATCGAGACCAACGAACGGCAATTGATTTTTATTTTACATAAAAAATAAAACAAATTAAATAAACTAGATGTATTTTATATAAGTACCTACCTAAAGAAAATTCTTTTTTCCACATTATTATCTGCGACTGGTTTCGCCTCAGCTATGACCCGCAGTGTCGCACCCTACTCAACGCTAACAAACAATATGCATTTTTAAATACAGTCAACTTTTATGCTACGCGAAAAATGGGCCTTTCTCTTGCAAGAAAAAAGGCCTTTCTTTTAAGACTACGTCAACATATTTCACAAGAATTTTTTATACTGCTCGAAATGAACAACACACATCTTTGGTTTTACGGTTATATTCTTGCTTATAAACAGCCGAATTTTAATCTTAGATAACCTAAGAATTTTACTAAGAGTATGTATGCTACATTGAAGCTGAGGTGAACAATTACTTATTAGTATTTAAGAAGTAATCCGGTAACTTATTAAATTACACAGGCTCTTATTTTACCCTCTAACTCATTTATATAATTTACTATATAACATAAATAAGCCAAAAGTATAGGATGAAATATTAAAATATACACTAGAAATAATCTCTAAAAAAATAAATATGAATGGATGTTTGCATTTTCTTTTTTGTACCTATTATATACATTTCTAAGTTATTCATCCGATTGCAATGAAACTTTGAAATGCTGTGTGATAGCACATAAAGTTTATGAAATAGATCATTCATGTTAGATTGGTGGCGCACCTGTAGCTGTAAAGAATAATTTGAGACTATTCTAAGAATATTCTGTAACTCGACATCTGAATCCGCGATAATTTTTACTTTATACTTACGACTGCTTATTCTTTAATAATGATCATAAAATGTAATAAATGATCATTTAAATCGGATGATTTAAACTAGGCAGGTCAAAGGACCTGCCTAGTTTAAATAATAACTTTTGTCAATGTATTATTATTATTCTTAAAATAAATATAATATTTTCAATAAATATGACGTAACAAAAATGTCTTCACGTAAATAAAAAGGGCAACAAGTTTGAACATGCAAATAGCACTTCATTTTCCCTTTATCGGTATTTTTGATATAACATAAATTGCGTTGTCAATAAAATTTAGTAATCTAAATATAACAAGTAATTTAAATATACGTAAATATGTATGTATATCTTATTTTACCCCAGAACAAATACAGGGCAGATCGCTAGTATCTTAGAAATTCCTAGCATATAATATTATACATGACATTTTAGCTAATGATATGATGATTTAAGCAGGAATACATATTTTAAGAGCAAACTATGTCTTCCCTTTGTTTACACAATCGTCTCATCAACATGAAAAATTAAATCGTCTGTCAGAAACGTTGCCGAGATGACAGTCTAACGCCGGAGCATCTTTTCTGATACCAATTTTAAATTGCCATTGCCAAAACTAACACTAGTCTTTCTTCCATTGAAATAAAGATCGAATTATAGTTAATTTTGATTTTCGGGTTGTGAATTTCAAATGGTATTTAGTAAAATAAACATAGTGTAAATTAGTGTTAGAGACATCGACTACGATTAACATATAGAGAAGAGACGAACCGAATCCGACAAGTCATTAGTCATGTTCAAGTGATAATCTTTGAATAACACCATCTGTTATACCCATATCCGAAGTTTATCTTAGAAGATGTACATGTTATTCTAAATTTTAAGTCCCCTTGTATGTCAAAATGATAAATATATGAGTTTTATAGAAAAAATAAATGACTGTTTGTTTTACACTATTTTAGACCGAGGCATCGGTCGGCCACCACTTCTAATATAACGCACTAAATATGTGGTACCGAAACAATAACTAACAATACGAAATTGATAATAATTGAAAAATATACTATATAGTATAGTAAGGTAATGGTAGTCCAGTGGTAACATGCTCACTTGGGAAACGAGTGAAGCGGGTTCAAATCCCGGGTCTCGCACCTCTGATATTTTCATGTGCGAATAATTTCTAACATGATTACCACTTGCCTTACGAAGAAGAAAAACATCGTGAGGAAACCTGCATGTCTGAGAGAACCTAGCAAGTTTTCGAAAGACATGTGAAGTCCGCTAACCCGCACTTGGCCAGCGTGGTGGACTATGGCCTGATCCTCCTCGTATTGAAGGGAGGCCAGTGCTCAGCAGTGGGACGTTAAGAGGGCTGTATAGTATAGTATAATACAATAGTATTGTAGACAGGAATTAGATAAAATAGTCAAAATTAAGCTAATACCTAAAGTCTAAATTTTGTAATAGGAAGTTTAACAAAATAGATTTTGTAATAGCAATATAAACATTTGAACAATATATTTTAATGCACTCATGGTAAAATTAAATTACGTGAATATATTACAGTTTACACGTCCCCGATTGTTATATTGAAAATTCGTCATCACAAGCTTTTGCAGTAGTTATAAAGCAGCATTTGTATCAAACATTAATGTGACAGTAACTCTACACAACTAAAACGTATAATGAAAATTTTAAATTGAACCTTTTTAGAGTTCCGTATGTCTAAAAGATAATTTACGTTTTCGTAACGGTATATAAACATATTATGACAAGTATAATATAGTAGCATAGTATAAGCGTGTATGAGTTTTTGTTACTTCTTTACATTGTAATGGCTTAATTGATATAGAGATGGCTTATATAATTGAGGAGATAGATTAACATATAGGTGTAAATTTTTATCGAAGCATCGTCACATGAATCTGACTTACAATTTAATTGTTATGTTTTGGTGCTGATTTATTTTATTTAAAATCTATAAATACAATCATATCTTGAAGAGGTCCAATCCAATTAAACTGAACCAAAAGAGCCTCACCTCTTTACTTTAGGCTTAAACGTTAAAATCTTTCCATAGCATTGAAAATATCAAGGAGAGCGTACATCTTTGCTTTACATTGCTTGATAATCTTATAAGTTCTCATTTTACATATTGAAATCGTATTAACAGTTTCTTATTATATAGTTAGTGATTAAATTAAGATAAATTTAAAAAGATTACAATATTTTCTGGCTTCATTTGTAGTTAAAGTTTTTATTAAAAATAATTGCATCAATAAGCATTCACGCAGTATCAATGAGACTAAGCATAATGTATTAAGATTTAATGCACATGAACAGGTGAGAATTGGTCTGATAAACATTTTATAGTATCAATAATTAATTTTGTAATAGTATTTCATTAATATTCTAAATCAAACACGTTTTGATAACGTAATAAAATTTAGCATTCATTAAAAATTAAAAGCTTCATCAAACGTTATGAGCTTCCATATTATTGTTGCCTTGTCTATGCATTTAATTTAATTTTTATAGGTGTCAATAAAAAAGCTTGACTACACCTAAAGAGCGAGAAGTTATAAAAATTTATTCGGTTTATTCTGAATCTATAAATACAGTTATTTACATATTACTACTACACAATAAAACATTGCTTAATTTATTTAAAGTATAATTTGGAAAATGTTGCATTAAAATATATGTGTTTGAATATTTAACATGAAGTGAATTTTTTTTAGTATTTTTATGGTTACCATGACAAATAAATACCTTAAACTAAACTTGTCTCTTTTATATCGAAAATATATGAAAAAATGAATGACATATTATATTTTAGGATTATATAATAAGTAACTGCATAAAAAACTTAACCGACTTGTCATGCAGAACATATTATGTTACAGACCTTGTTTAGTGGGAAAATAAAAAAAAAATGGATATCGATAATACGATCCGGCTCCAAATATAAGTAAAAACTATCCAGGTTCAAGCATCCAGGCATAAATAGTACCGACACAATAATCATTATCAAAATCAGTCAAAACTTTTAGACTGCGAATAATAATTACGAACACACGCACACCGTAGTTTTATATAAAAATGATAAGTATAAGTTATAACGTATGTATATTATATAAGTTTTAAATGTAAGCTTTACAAAATTAATTTAAAGAAAATAAAACAATTTGTACTTACTATGTAGGTATAACAGATTAATTTAATACAATAAAATGTTATATTTTATTATAAGAATAATCCCAATAAGTGGAATATTATCATCAAAATGCTGTATTTTTATATGAACATTTCTATAACGTAATGCTAAAAGTAATCCGTGTACCAGACTGGAAGTTTATTGAAAACAAAGTGAAGGCAAATCTGTAAACAATAAAAGACAATGAAAGCGGTTGTCCTAAGAGCTTTAAATTACCGACATCAAAACAAGCTTTTATCATTTAAGGTAAGAATTTTATTACACTAAAATTGATTCACATCATGGAATTTCAAATGAAATTGTGATATAAAAATAATATATCACTTAAAGTTAAGTGCTCTACCTTGTTAGTTTAAAAAAGTTTGTGAAATTATTTCATTTATACACGCGAGGTACTGATTATTCTGCATTAACATACTGTATTACAATATTTTTTTCTTTTTCATTTTAAAAATATTTAATAATGATATGAAATAACAATATTTGTATAAGAAATAATATTTCTAAATTCTTAAAGTCCTCTAGCGAGATTGCCCCCTAACTCGAGTCACGTTTAGGCTATTAGTCCGTGGTACTTCAAGTTTCATCACAAAACGATCAATGAAACGCTTTACGGTTCCGCATAGAAAATATTATATGGACGGATGAACTGAGAGGTGACTCTTGACTGGTCCAGACAGGTGGACTTACGCAGAACGTATAGCATGGCTTGTTGTAGTTTGTTTGGAATCAAAGTGGTCACTCATTCGTGGGGAAAAGCCTCTTGAGGTCAAAAGAGGTCAATACCGCGGTATATTTCAATAGTTTTGTGCTGGGTTTGCAATGGAGTTAGTTTTTACTCTCGCTCATTTAAACATGTACCGTTGGTTTGAAATTAGTTTATTTTAACTTAATTAATAAATATTTTATTTTAACAAAAAAAAATTGTAATGAATAAAAGAATGTTGTTGATTTATATTATTTAGTTTATTATTTAAGTAAAAAAGCTGAAAAGAATGTAGATTAATATATAATAATACATACAGACTATTAATTATCTAATAAAATATTTATTTACAACTAGCGACTCGCCCTCGCTCCGCTCGGGTTCGTCCCTATTTACGTTTTAACGTTTAGTATAGATTTCTCAGAGATAAGATATTTTCCCACTGTAAAAAGTATCCTATATGTTGACCCGGATAACCAGCTATCATTATACCCATCAAAATCTGTCCAGTGGTTTTCTTATGATGCGATCACAGACAGACAGGCAGGCAAAAGTTCTAAAAACTACAGATTCGGCCTCTGTGTCGATAATAATGATTATTTCAATAAGATTTTCCAAAAAATATTGAATGTACAGATTCGACTTAGTTAAAATTTTATTATATGTAAAGATAGATAGAATTGTAATATAATTAACAAAGATCAGTATTAGTAACTATACAAGTATGGAGAAATATTAAACTTTATCTTAATATTCATTTAATTCGCATAGCAATAGCATGTTACTATGATAATAATGGAAGTTTGAATTATTAATTTCGTGTAAAATGTTAACGCATGAACTTAACTAATTCTCTGCCTATTTAACCAGCATCAGGACCCCTTCAAAGGTCCTTTATCTTCAGTTTCTAACAAATCCAACTAATAAAGCATATCCACCCCAATTACATCTTACGACAAGCCGTTCTCATTGAGTTTATGCAAATGAAGTCTTTATTCTATCAACAATACGGCTTAAAGTACTAAAGATAGTTTCTTAATCGTAAATATTATGCGTCTAGCCGCCTTTTGGCTCTGTATCGAAGATAGCCGAAGGCATTTTAAACATAACCGCGATTCAGTATAATTATGTAGATACGTTGCTATTGTTTCGAGATGTATTATGGTTTTACTATATACATCAATAACAAGTAGGTATATAGTTTTCACTCTAATGGCTAAGCTTTTTTTTTTCTTTTGCGCCATTTTTAATATATGTTTTATATATAATTTATCTACAAAAAATAATACAGCCGAATTGAGAACCTCCTAGTATTTGAAGAAGTCGGTTGAAAATAGATAGTATTGGTGAAAATACATTCCTTTAGCAGGATACGTCAAAATCATAAAAACAGTATAATATATTTTATACACGTAAAAACAACGCGAGAATCTTCCCCCCAATACGATGTCGTTTTATACGTCTACCAAAACCCAACGCATTTTTTTATGGTTGCAGGGCACCCTTTTAAAGCTGTAAAAATTTTCCGGCCCTCTCTTAGAATAATTTGACATCAAAGGTATTAATAATTTTATGGAATATCTCTCTTTGCATAAATACCAATACTTTTGACTGAATGTATATAATCAAAGAAAGAAAACCCATGAGTTTTATATAAAAATAACTTTTTCTATTTTAGTTTTAAATTTCATATTAAAATGTGTATTTTATTGCCATAAGCCTTATAAATAAACACTTAAAATTAAAATAACGTAAATTTTACTTACTATTAAGAATACAAACGAGTTTTATACTCTTTGAAATCAAACAATAGTTCATATATCCTCATTTACATTTTTCATTAAAATTTTCAAATGTTTGTAAATCTGATTTTTGCTTCTAAAGTCATTAAGTAACAAAAGCAATTTAATGATGCTCTGGTCTGTTTATCAAATTATCTACACTTTACCGACCCATAAACGTAATACCTCGTATTTTTGCATGACGGCTTTCTGCGGATATGCAATTTGCAATGAACAAAAAATAAGGGTGACAATGCTCGAGGCATTTTTGGGGTGACGTTCATTTCACGGTATACATCTGAATAGAGAGAGTTTGGTCTCAGAAAGCTCAGCTATTAAAGGGGGGTGCTTAGGTTAATTGATGCAACACTTATGGATATCGGCAGTAATTTATATCGATGTTTTTGTGCTGTCAACATCAGAAAGTGCGATTGGTTATGTAGATTTCCCGCCCTATCATACGGTTGATTTGCGTACTGTACTATATAAATTGTCCAAAATGTTCTAGTTGTGAAGATTTAGTAAGCGTCATCTACTTAGTTATCACAATGAATGGGGTGTATTCGGTATAATGCTAATTTGGAGTGCTCACAATATTATAACTTAAGTCCACTCCATTTACCCAGAATCCATGAATTTGTTGAATAACTCTAATCATTGACGATAGTAGCCTAAATATTTTCACGTTTGTATTTTCTCTGCAGTTATTATGGATATCTGAAACAAATGAAATATATACTAGTATATAAAAAATGGTATCTAAGTGTCTTTCTTTTACTAATAAGAAGGAAATATCGTATGAGAAATAATAATACAGGCTATTTCCATGTCACTATATTAAACGGTTTCTGTGAGTTATTGAACAGCAAGTATATTTGAGGTCTAAACAAAGTGAAAATGTATAGCTACGAGTAGCTTCTAGATAGAGAGATACATTTATTACGTGCTTGGAATCATCATTCTGTATGTATATAGCAAATGTTTTTCCGGCCTCATTACCAATAGCAGAAACAAAGGCCGTGGCATACAATTAAATTGTCTCCCAAGGGTCGGCACTCTTTGAAACTACTTTGTTAATTTATCTAAAACAATTACAGAACGTGCCACAACACCGCGGGGAGGCAATTCTATTATTTCACGCTTAACTGAAACATCCGTTTAGAGTTCCTGTATGCAGATAAAAAATATTTCTTTTATTGAATTATATATTATATTTTTTTATGCTAAATGAGTTTAAAAATCGAAGTTATTACAAAAAAATACGGAACGAGATAACACTTCGTTCC
The DNA here is from genome assembly GCA_905404265.1 of Fabriciana adippe. Taxonomy (NCBI): domain Eukaryota; kingdom Metazoa; phylum Arthropoda; class Insecta; order Lepidoptera; family Nymphalidae; genus Fabriciana; species Fabriciana adippe. The sequence continues at coordinate 6,420,658 of FR989993.1, forward strand.
TCTTTTTAAGTTAGTGTGTTTTGTCATAGTTAACATTTATACAGAAACACTGCAGAAAGCTAAAATTTATTGATTTACATTTATCGGCTGCTCCACACTTTAAAAATACAAAGACGTTTGTAATTCGATTTTATCTTGTATCTCCTGACGGATTTTGGCCACAGTCACGGCTAATCTCATTGAGACTAGCTATCTGAGCGGAAGATATTAAGGTGTACAAATGTGCGCGCAAACACAATTGCACTCTCTATTCTTGTCGCTCTAAAACTCCGATGGGACGACTACTCGACACGACCGGTGAGAGTTAAGGCGCAGGACCGACGGCTTTACGTGCTCTCCGAGGCACGGGGGTGAAACACCGCCAACTTCCCAACTCCGGGCTGTTACTGAGGCTTACTATACAGAAAGACTCAATAACTAAACTTGGCCCGACCCGGGACTCGAACCCAGGACCTCGGGATGTGCAGCCGTACATGCTAGCCACTACACCACCGAGGCAGTTTTTTTATAATAGACAATATTCATATAAAATACTAGTGAATCACCCTCGCTTCGCCTCGGGTTCATCTCTACACAAAAACAAATCTATCCCATGGGAACCGTACATTTTTCCGAGATAAAAGTAATTTATGTGCTATTCCACACTATTATCTCTGTCTGTGTAAAATTTCATCCAAATCCGTTCAGCCGTTCTGGCGTGAAAGAGTGACAAACATCCATCCATCCATCTATCCATACATCCATCTTAACAAACTTTCACATTTATAATATTAGTAGGATGTTAATTGTTATTTTAGTCTGATAGTGAGCTTAGTTCTTTTAAACTTCTTTATTTCCAAAATGACATTGTGCGATAATAAACACGTGTATATTTCTCCGAAAACGTTACAAATATTATTTTTATTTCTTCATTAAATTAGGTACACTAAAATATAGTACGGCAGTCTCAATGTTGTGAGGCCAGTGAATGAGCGCGGGATGCAGTGTGAGTCTAAGTGAAACGATAGCGGGTCGCTGATCACAAAAATAAGATATTAAAATGTGTATATTATATACTAGTGACTTACCCTCGCTTTTCTTTGTGCGTCCTTTGCTGCATAACAGTAGCCTATATGTTGCTTCAGGTTGCTGTCTGTGTCCTAAATTTAACTCAAATCCGTACAGCTGTTTATATGTAAAGGAGTGACAATCATACACACACCTACGTAATACACATATATGTATACATACAAGTTTTGCCATATATATTTTTTATAAGTATAGTGGGAATTTGTGCAGAATATAACTCGGTGATTTAATATAAACGGGTATTACTCTTCAAGGAAATATTAGAACAAGAGATTTATCACAAGCTCAAAGCTGATAAAATAAGTGGAATTCACTTCATAAATTGTTATTCTGTACCTTACGAATACTTAGAAAGTCCGTTCTTTTTTTATCATTATTATAATAATCTAACAACTACCTCGGTGGTGTAGTGCCTAGCATATACGGCTGCACACCCGGAGGTCCTGGGTTCGAGTCACGGGTCGGGCCAAATTTAGTTATTGAGTCTCTCTGTATAGTACGCCTCAGTAACAGCTCGGAGTTGGAAAATTGGCGGTGTTTCACCTCCTTGCCTAGGAAAGCACGTAAAGCCGTCGGTCCTGCGCCTTAACTCTCACCGGTCGTGTCGAGTAGTCGTCCCACCATAGTATGGGAGTGACAAGAATAAAGAGTGCACTAGTGTCTGCGCGTACACTTGTGCACTATAATCTCAATGAGATTGGCCACCGTGGCCGAAATCGATCAGGAGGACATTATTAATAATCTAAATAATATCTTATTTCCATTATTAGAATAATATGTATTCAATTATTAAGCGAGTAATTTATCTATTATTTATATTTATCGATAACTAGCGGCTCACCGTCGCGTCGCTTCGTTCAGGTTCGCCTGTAGAAAAACAAAAAAGAATTCTATTCCACGGGAACCGTAAATTTTTCCGAAATAAAAAGTAGCCTATGTACTAGTCCAGACTATAATCTATCTCTGCGCCAAACTTCATCCAGATCCGTTCAGCCGTTCTGGCGTGATTGTGTAACAAACATCCATCCAAACAACCAAACATCTAAACTTTCACATTTATAATATCCGTAAGAATTAGTAAGATTAATCTATTTTTATAATAAAACAGTTATCGGACTATTATTATTGTACACATATGTTTGTTGCTTAGATTCACTACATTTGTTACTTGTTCACGTTAAGCGATTGGTCGGATTTCGACGAAATAGTACATGAAGGCTACTGTTAAAGGCTATTGTTTGGCACCTATGGATGCAACCTTTTTTTTTAATGTTGGGAAATGCGTTTACGTATACTACCTGTAGACAAACAGGTGGTTATGAGACACTCACCGGCTAGAAAAGCTAGTACTACCTACTAAAACCCAACAAAACCTCCCCCGTCTGCATCGGGCGTTGCAGGATCGCTTACGCACTCACCTACGTTGCCCCGACGGCAGGTCTGCCGAAGCAGAAGATAACAACCATGGGGTTGCTCCACCACGACAAGGTGAACGCACGTTAGGGGGGACCTATGGATGCACCCGAGTTAAGCGAAAGTAAGTCGCTATTCATATATAAATGACTGCTTTATTCAAAAATATCTTAAAAACGCTGTAAACAATAATAGTAATATATTCAAATAACCCTTTTAAAGATAACCCTACTTATACGTGTACATTAATAAATACATATACTCAGTCTGGAATAGATCAGGCAACAAAACTAATTTGCGAGTTCAACCTCACTGAAATCTAGTAGCACAAAATGTGGACGTCGTTTGGGAATTTTCTAATTACGTTTTCAAAGACACCTCCTTTGTTGAGCATGTGACATCCAAGTGAAAAAGGTCACGTACCGAAATTGGAAATTCGACTAGTATTCGTTCTGTGTCCAGATTTGCCATTTGATTTCCTATTAACGAATCTCATTTCTAATTTGTAGAACTGAGCAAATGACTTAGGTTCTGTCGAGCTATTTGTTTTTAGCCTTTCTCTTTATAGTAGTTACTAGCGACTCACCCTCGCTTCTCTCGGGTTCGTCCCTAGGTTGGTTTTAACTTTTTTTTCGTAGGACCCTATTTTTTTCTAAAATAAAAGTAGCCTAAGTTACTCCTTCTTTAGCTATCTGCTAGTGAAAGTCACGTCAAAATCGGTCCAGCCGTTTCAGAGATTAGCCGAAACAAACAGACCGACAGACAGACAGACAGATAGACAGACAGACAAAAATTGTAAAAATGTTGTTTTGGTATATGTACCGTGTATACATCCATATGCATTTAGTAAAAAGCGGTTATTTTAATTTTACAAACAGATACTCCAATTTTATTTATTTGTAAAGATGTACCTATCATAATTGTACATTGCTCACATTTAAACTAAATAGTTTAAAAGTCATATTTTTATTAACCCTTTTTAAATAATTTGTTTTTACTTTCATAACGGTATATTATCGAAAATTATTTTCCCTCAAACATTTAACTAACAGTGCTCATCGCGTTACTAGGCGTATAATTTCGCCTAATATTAAAATAATATTTAATAAACGTTACGTTTCTCAATATCTAGCTGTTTTAATGAATTCTAACATTGTTTACGAAAACATAAATTTTGCGTTACAATTAATTAGCCTACAAACTTTGTCTCAAATTAAACTTATACATTTTAACAAGATCAGTATCGATATTTTATTCACATGGCGCGACGTAACAATTTAATTATTCAACGTAAAGTTTTGTCCCTCGGTATTTTCTTCGGAACCTAATTTGGGTTCAGCATCTGCGTAACCCTATTGCAAAATAATTACCAAAAGTAAGTTATGCACCCTTGACTATATTAAATTTGTGCAAATAAAGTAGCTTTAAAATATAATATATTGGAGAGAAAGAGCCACATGGCGAATGTGCTGAGATAATTTCCTATGACTGCACCGGGATGCTGTGAGGTTAGAAAAAATATGATATTTAAGCACCGCTAGCAGTTGTCGTTGTCAAAGAATATTTTTAACGTAAAAGAAAATCGCTCGCTAAAGATTTTTTTTTTCAAACATTAAAGCTCAAAAGTTATTAAAACTTTCAATTTAGTCTATCAGTGCATTTTTTAATGCAACTGGTAATGCGCTAAAATTGTTTTCATGAATTTTCCTTTAACTGTAATATTTTCTATTAATATTTCAAATCAATATAAGTATAGTGGCCATACTTTATACTGCTCATAACAATTTGAACCAATTGCATCGTCCAACAAAAACACTTGAAGTGGCACGTGTCAGTTCTATTGTCAAAACTGTTGGTAATTTGCAATTTGATTTACTGCAAAATAGTCCTTAAAATCAACAAATTAATGGTTAGATTCTAATTTTATATAATTATTTTATTTGATTGGTTTATTTTAATACAGCAAAAAAGATTATTTTTAAACAAAATATAAACATACATATGTAGTATTTATAAAACTTACTAACAGTGCATATGGAGTACTGTAAGAGGGCAAGAGGAATAAAAATCGATTTTTGGTTGAATTAATTGGATAAGCTAAAATATAATCATATATGTATATACATATAATAGATTTGTAACTGATCGCTGTCTGTACATATAAGATATTTGAGAAAAACTATTCTTTGAGGTCTTTATTAACGCAACAGGCCCCAAAACAATGATTTTTAGAATTTTCGTCTGTTTGTGCGTTTGTGAGTGATAATCACAGATACGGCCTAACCAATTCGGTTTTCTCTAATGTATTGTAGTAAGCTTCACTTAACATTTAGTGTTTGTTTTACTTCAATCAGTTTATAAACAAAAAAGTTATTTTAATTTAAAGAATTACTTAAGGACGAGCAGGGTGAGTTAATAATATAATATTAAGCTAATGGGCTCTAAAATGCATCCTCTCGAATACTTATTTAAAAGTTTGTTTGTTTATGTAAGATGGACTTTAGCAATATAAATAACATTGAAAAATTAATCAATAAATGATTTTCAACCTCCTGGCACATAGGCCACGAGTTTGAGCAGCCCTTCGTTGTACATAAGTGTATTGCAAGTTTTAAAATAGTATCAGGCAAAATAAGTGTAATATCATGAATAAAAAATGAAATAATACATAAATGTCCTAATTTGTACAATATAAGTTATATGATCAGTTACCCCTCAAAAAAATCCGTTAATTTTTATTACCATTTCAACCTTGCTTCTTCCAGCTTCTACAGTAGCCTTTGGCACTACTAACGATACAATAGGATAACAGGAATCCTCTGATTAATATATCCGAATAAAAACTGGCCTATTCCATTCATGGATGGATAACGTATAACTTCATATAATTGAAAGCAATTTACTTGTGAAAGCACATTTATTCAAAAGAAATTATAACATACTGAGTTTACATCCTATATTTATAAAATATGTGAACATCGTTAATATAATTTCTATGTACTTTAAAATTAGAATACAAATTGTAATATTTATACTCTACAGACAATATAATTATTTTCTCCATATCCCTTACATGGAGGAATATGTGTTAAATTTGAGTCAACCAATTACATTCCTTTTAGGCAAATTAACAAGCCGGCTGAAGCAGTAGAAATTCAATCCAACCAAATCTGTATGTAAATGTATTGTAATTGCCCAACCGATATTCGTATTACAATTTCTATGTTGATTAGAAGTTGCTAAATTTATGTATACTCTACTTGCTTCTATAGTATAATTTTGTTTACATGTTTTCCACTGCGAGAGGAGATCGTTTGCCTTAAGATATATCAGAATCGATTATGTTAATAAGTAATTAATTTTGAACAAAATTTAGTATCGGCTCTCCAAATTGATGTGTTTTATTTTCTTAATAACTCTGTTATCGTCGATTTAAAATATACTGTAGCTTTTCTAAATTTGCTAGTCCAGAATGATTTAGTATTGCTCAAGTCCTGCTCTTTCAAAAGGTTTTAGGTTGACCTCAAAGTTAAAAATTTTCATAAACTAATATATAAGCTGCTTAAAAAGATCTTTGCATACTATTCAATATCTTAAGCAGTATCATCGAGTCTAGAATTCTATGAAAATTGATATTTTTTGGCTATTTTTATTAAAAACTGTTCACTAATTATAATCTCCTCGGCACAGAATTCGTATTAACAATATGTTTGTTTCTAAAAGTTGAATCTTCCTTTACGTCATAAATCAATTATTAATAAATCACACACATATTTCAGCATTTCTTGGGAAGCGACAATAAAATAAAAGTTATCCGAGTGAAATCAGGACAGATTGTTAGTGCTAAATATTTTCAGAGAATGTATTTAAATGAGATATTTTAGGTTTGAGTATATAACATTTGAATTTCTAATGAGGAACAAATATGCTCATATAATAGAATGTGTAAATTGTATAAATTCCAGGCTCAGATAAAACCCAATATTACCGCTATAATCGTTGCTTAATAGCATAACCGGTCGCCTGTTTCATTTAAAATAAATTGTCCCTCGCATTTACCACCCTTGCATTGGAGGGACTGGTATTGTACCAAAATACACTTAAATTTTCTTTGTCTATGTAATTTTAGCCTCAGATGGGGTCAGTAAACCCCATGACATTTTATGGTGAACTTAGGATGTCTTATGGAGTTGCTTAATTAAAATATTTCGAATTACATTCGAATTGTGGAATTGAAATAACACAAATGCTTGGATTAGAATAGAAATACAAACATAATATAAACAAAACATAAATATTACGTATTAAGAAAAACATACCAAAAATATTTCTTTATATATTTTTAATTGGAATCTATTTAATTAAGGCGACACAATATCTTTATCAAACTTAATACAAGCCTTTTTAGTATTTACTAAAAAATCTGTTCGCCCAGTGTTCGCCCAGCGTTCGCCCAGTCGAAAATCATAAAAAAATCACAAGTTGAAAATATATAAATAATAATTTAATTCTAAACTGTTTTGTCTTTGGCTATTTATATACTAAATTAAATCATCAACCTCGAGTTTTCTTTAAACTAGTGCTTTCATACAAAAAACTTTTGACCATCTTTTGTGTATGTTTCTACAAAATAAGTGATTGTTAAGGGAACCAAGGTTCTAGTGTAATTAAAATGCATAATAAAATCCATTACCACATCATCTTATATAAACTTTTAATGATGGTAAAATATTATATGTAAGTGATATGAATTTCATTGAAACCCACACAAAATTATGCTCCATGGATAGCGATCAGAATAAATTCAAGTAAAATGTTTGAAAACTGATACTCAATTTGTTGTAAGCCGTTTACATCAAACGGTAACGACATATTTTGTATAACTGAGGCTTTCTAGCTAAAATCCAAGGTTATTTACTCGTATACATTTTGCATATATACACAATTTGTTAAATAAAACACGATACATACATACGATAAGATGTAAACAGTTCTCTACATAAGCACTACTCTCGAGACCTAGCAAAATTTATATTCATATTGTCGCCGACAATTATATGCGGCGTTATTTTCTACAGGACGTGTCCGGTGTCTGCAGAATTTTCCTCATATCTTTTTTGCTGAAATACTCTTAATTTAATACGTATCCTATTACACAGTAAGAAAGTAACATTTGCCAGAGCTGGAACTACTAGGAAAGCTCCTTAATAATAAGCACATTTTTTGTTTCAGGTCATAACAGCGTCTTTGCGTAATTATATTTTTAAAATTACATTTGCTATTATTAAAAACCAAGGAAACTTCCACAGTATATGAATATATTGTGGACTCCTTATTTTATTATTATATGCTTCTTTTGTTTTTTATTTTCATTTGCATTGCTATTCTGAGTAATATTAGTAAACTCACTTTTTATGTTTATTAATTATTTATATACTATTGTGCGAATAGCAGAAAATCACAAAAAGTACCTATATATTGCCAAGATTATGTGAAGTGCTAAAATCATGTTGATAAAAAAAAATATTTAAAAGTATAAAGATGGTGTCGTTTTGTTTCTGAATTTTCTTTATATAACAAATCATTTGTAACATTGGTAAATATGCGAATTAGTAGTCAAATAGAAATAAAGATAGACAGATATAAGAACATTTGAGTATTTTTGTGAATTTTTAAATCTACCATAAAAAACCAATTATGTACGTATTACTTTCATCTTCAAAACTCTATGAGGGGTTTCAAAAACAGACGTTTTTACAAAAATATTACCAGTTGTTCCAAGCATTTTATTGAAATTATATATAGCTTATACGAAGTATGAAATAGCCTGCCCAGTTTCTAGAATCGTGAAGACAGCAGATGACGCTTTGCATAACCTACATAGCATTTACGCGTGAACATAGTTTCTTTATGTATTTAATTTGAACACCAATGGCCGCACGCATAATGGCGGCAGCATGTCGCCGCGGTTTGGCGAATGTGCGCTTTCATGGTTTTACAAGGAAATATGTAGAACTAGAACTGATAATCTTTTGTAGAGTCACTTAAGAAATATTTTGCATGTATTCAACCCTTTTTAACGTTCCACTGCTGGGCACGGGCCTCGCTTCAGTGCGCAGGGGATCAGGCCATAGTCCACCACGCTGGCCAAGCGCGGGTTGGCGGACTTCACGTGTCTTTTGAAAACTGCTAGGTTCTTTCAGACATGCAGGTTTCCTCACGACGTTTTCCTTCACCGTAAGACAAGTGGTAATCATGTTGGAAATGATTCGCACATGAAAATATTAGAGGTGCGAGACCCGGGATTTGAACCCGCTTCACTCGGCTTCGCAAGCGAGCGTGTTACCACTGGGCTACTAATGCCTCAGAGATATTTTGCTTAAGTATGAGATAATGATTAAGTTATTATTTTAACATAACGAAACTATAACATATATGTTTATTATTTAATTTTGTTACAGGTTTTCCGGATCCTTTAGAGTCTCGATAAAGAATAATCCTTAAGCCCAAGATAAAAGCTTAAAGTTGATTTTCAGTCAGGGTACTGACTACGCAAGAAGTATTGTATGACTTTTGGATTTCATTTTCTATATCGAGCATACGTCATGTATATTCTACAGTTACAGGAGTTATTTTTTAAACGTCAATTAAAACATATTCATGGAATTTGGAAAACACACAGCACCATCTACGCGTAGTTCCATGGTAAGCTACGAGGCTTGTGCTAATAGATACCAGATAGTTGATACACTACACATATATAACTTTAAATACATACATATTATAAATATAAACACCCATGACTGGAGTACAAACATTCATGCTCATCACACAAATGAATACCCCCAGCGAGACTCGAACCCGCGCCGCTGGCACAGCAAGTAGGGTCACTACAAACTGAGCAAACCGTGCCGTTAAAATTTATTTAATGTATAACTTTTATATAACGATTAAAATATCAGACTGAAATTACTAGAAAAATAATAGTTTATTTTCTATTACATAAGCTTAATTTACTACTCGTATTTGGAATATAGAATATTGTAACATATTATTTGTATTTATGAAAATTGCAGTGGGTCTCATCCAGTAATTTATACTGTGTTTTAGTATTATGTATGTATGAGCATAATAGCGATGTCCGGCTGTTGCGTCGTTGTTATATTGGATACATATATCACATAAAACAATAGACAAACTAAATAAATTTTACATTTACTACGTTATTACTATATCTACATATATATCTATTTGAATATATAAATGGTGACTAAATAAAATTTTATTTCCAAGCTCAAAAGACTGTTTGGGCAGTAAGGAAAATTTACAAAACTGCAAAAAGAACAATTGCATTTCATATTAGATTTCATATTATTTTATGTGTGTTACTCCTATTGTATTTTGCACTTTTAATATTCACACTAATTTTTTGACTTCATCGTCAACCAGAATAGTAGATAGAGTGTAGGTAACTGCCTCGATGGCTTAATGAACTCGGTTGAAGATTCGAAGATCTTGGTTGCGACTCCCGGATCGGCCCAAGTTTACTTATAAAGATTTTCTGTTAATTTCTCAGTGGCAGCCCGGAGTTGGAAAGATAGCGGTGTTACGCCCCCGTCCATCGTCGTCAAAGTATCTGTTTCATTGAATTTTGAGAATGATAGGAATAGAGAATGCACGCTGTGTCTGCGCGTATACTTGTGCAGTATAATATCTCCTACGTAGTTGTCTAGTCTAGTGAGATTAGCCGAAGTGGCCGAAATCAGTTAAAAGAACATCATAGTTACGGTAAAGAATAAACTCTTAATATCGATTCATAAACTTGCACCCAAATGATAAACATGTTTTGCAGTCGTGTATTATTCGAGGATCATGCTTAGTCCTAAATGAAATAAAAATTAAGGGAAAGTATATTTTGCATTATATTATGCATTACCTATAGAAACCTAGTTTTTGCCTGTGGATTCGCTCGCTCAGTTAGTGGGACAGGGATCAAAAGCCTAAGACCGTCCTCAGGATACAATTTATATCCTTGCCAGATTTTATCAAAATCAACGGCTTAAACGTGAAAAGGTAACAGACACAGTTACTTTCACATTTATGATATTAAGTATGGATAGTGCATAATAATACCCGACTTAACATTTTGTTTAACATTGAGATACGCTATGAATTCTTTGGATAATTCTTGTTTCTAAAGAAAAATATACTTTATTATTACGCAGTAAATAGGATAGGTGTTATGACGCTTGGCACAAAATAGTATTAGACTATAGGTCATATAAAGCCAAGTCGGAGCTTTATTTAATCTAACACTTCAATGTTCAATGTTCTTTGTTTTGTGGCTTATTGGCGCCATTTGGGCATAATTTACTTCGCCAATGTCGTGTAGAATGGAGAAATCTAACACTTTTAGTGACATGAAATAATTAAACATGACAGTACATATTAATGTGTATAGATAAAAAACAGTCACTTCATTTTTACTCGAATCCTTTATCTGCCTGTTTATCAATCCTTAAATAATGTAAATTTTATAATACTTTCTTAGATTAACGCGAACATATTTTAACATTTTAAATGCAACTATATTTTAGGATTTTTTCCGCCGATTTATTTTGATTTTTGGTTCCCAAAAGTAAAGTATTAAAATTGTCGGAAACCAAAAATCAAAATGAATCCGCGAAAAAATCAAAAAAGATGGTTTTATTTAAAATGTACATTTTAGTTCTGTTGTTAGTGTAAATTGTAATAATTGTATTTAGTTATATATCATATAGTTTAAAACCCGTACAATAAATAAAGTAGCATTCATAATCTGACATTTTTACTGTGTATATTTATGATTTATGAAATTCGATTGTATTGTCTCGTGAACCCAATCATTTAAATTGGTTTACTGCGCCATTGACGGCGCGGTAATAGTGAAAGTAATTTTCTGAGGTTTATTTTCAACTAGCAGAACCCGCGGCTTCGCCCGCGATCAAACTATGATAAAAATAAACTTTTTCGCAATACATATTTTATTACTTTGAAAAATAAGTTCGTGTAAGTTGTATCACTCACAGTCTAATCCCTTACATAGCTTAGGTGACTTTTTCATTACAGTTGTGCCAACCTTCAGGAGGATATAGATAGCAGGATACTCTCTAGCTAGGTTCTCTCTCTCGAGCTCTAAGTCTGTTAGAGGTGTCACTGCTGTGGCCAGCCGAGAAGTTATACATAAACCTTTAGATTCGGAATAATCTCCGTTCTCTACTTTATATCCCACACAATAAGTGTGCACTTACGGAGAACTTGAGGCATGTTACTCTGTTTAGCTATATTCAACAACTCAAACTTCACCGTCTAGTTTTACCCACTTAAGGGTTGAATTTAAAAAAAATCTAAAATACATGTTTATTTCATTGTATTGAAGAGCATTAATACCAAGTTTCAAGTAATTTTGATCATAAATATTTTTTTCCTCATATAAACTGCACAACCCCCTTTTACCCTTTTAAGGGTTGAATTTCGAAAAATAATGATATTTGTATTGTTTTAGTTTTCACTTTAAAGGTAAATAAGACTTTACGTGCATTAACTATAGAGTTTCATACAAACTTTCACCCCCCCATTTTACCCCCTTAAGGGTTGAATTTCAAAAAATGCTATAATACGTATTTATTTAATTGTATTGAAGAGCATTAACACTAAGTTTCAAGTAATTCTGATCATAAATAATTCTTTGCCCATATAAACTTTATCATCCCTTTTTATCCTTTTAAGGGATGAATTTCCATAAAATCTTATACATATATTTCTTATTTTTCATCTTAAAGCTAAAAATCACTTTTCGTGCATTTCGCGTTAAGAATGACAAAGTTTCATACAATCTTTTATCCCCTATTTTACCCCCTTAGGGGATGAATTTTGAAAAATCCTTTCTTAGCGGATGCCTACATTGTATAAGGAAAATGTCCTCCAAATTTCACGTTTCTACGACCAGCGGTTTAGGCTGTGCGTTGATCGATCAGTCAGTCAGGACAAAGCATTTTATGTATATATAGATTTTATTTAATTAACGAACTTTATTTATTTCAATAGTTTTTTAAGCACCATCATGGTTATAATGTGTATTTAACTAGCACTTACAATTGCGGTGGAGGTTGTAGATTCGATTCATTCAAATGACATAAGCGAATTACGCTTACTTCGCGCAGTTGCCTCCCTAGGTACTCTATAGCGTACCTATATGTTTCCAGGTCACAGTCTATCTGTGCACTAAATTTTATCTAAATCTGTACCGCAATTTCAAGGTAACGGCGCGAGTAACAAACATACTCCACACATACATAAATACAAACTTTTGCATATATAGTCCCATTAAATTAATCGTATCGATGGTTGAAACAAAGAGTGGATTAGAAAATATCACACACAAAGCATTTTGTTGGCATTAGAGGTAAGAAAACAATGGTATGAGACAATGTTTTCTCTAGTATATTGTAAAACTATTAAATACTCGTTGTTAGCATTATTTTCCTTGATTAGACCTACCTATAGTTCCACTTAAAATGTAACAGAGAATGAGTCTACATTTTAAACAGAACTTCCTTTATATATTTATTTATTTATGTACCAAAAAAATACATATAAAATAGTAAACAGTAACCATGTGTACAAAGAAACATTTATTTCTTTAAAAGATCTCTACCAGAAAACCTCGAGCATGAGAAAAAATAATAATAAGGTGCGGTGTAGGTACAAACTACAAATATTAATTATATCTATATTATATAAACATACACATATACAAACATACATATATAAATACTTACATAAATATTTATATACTAACAGCATATTTTAATCAGGTTACATTTAACTGTCTATAGTTGATACGTGAGATATAACACATAAATTCATATGTAACTAGCATTCGATTGTATCAATAAAGTTGTATAACACAATAAAATATCCGTGTAATCGTATGAATATATTTTATTTATATAACCACTTGTCACATATTAATTTCAAGTAATAACAATTCACAGCTATACGATTTCGAATAAAGCAAGTATAATTTACGACGAAACAACGACGCATTTAAACGTAATCATTCCACGTATCGTCATAAAGGCTATTTTTATTGCTTACTGTTAACATAAACTCCATCTAGTTTCATCCCCCTACGGCTCTAAATGCAATCCAAACGCAGTAGAAGCAGAAATTATACCAGCATTTACTTTCAACGATGCACTCAAGATATTTTCAAGAGAGCAAAGTAAGTTTAAATGTCGGATTATTTTTATATAATACTACTATAATACTAACTTTTCTGGCTTCTTCGATTATTATGACACGTTCCCCGTTGAATCCTCGAGCTTTGATATAGCTATGGCTTGCGCTATTTCACTCGTTTTGGAATAAAATATAACTTAAACTTGCAGTGTAGAAACTGTAGCAATATAATAAAATGTAGATACAAGTTTTGGTTTATTAAATAAATATATATAAATCGTTAATTTTGCAATAAAAAAGGTAGAAAAATTAAGTTGGAACCAATCACGTATTTTGAAAAAAAATATGTTGAGATCGGATATGTAGATTCGGATTTCATCCCGGACCAACATCGTGACACGGGAATGTTATATATTAAGATGTACACCGATTAGTCTATTATTAAGTTTCCTAACACATTTTAAAAAAAATGTTGAATTTACTCCTTGAGATTCCATGCCGGTCTCCGCACAGAACTGAGATAGGTTGACTTTCTAATCACGTCCTTAAAAAAAATATCGGAATGACATATTCAGGACAGGGTATGTCACTTCGATACATTTTTTAGCGTTTTATTAAAGTTGTAAAATAAAGGACAATGAAATCTTTCGTATGGACAGGTGCAAAAGGATAAAAATAAAACCAAAAAGTTGCATATCCTTTTAGTGTGGACCTAAGAAATAAATACGCGGGTAAACCCTCTAGCAGTTACTAGTCTCTTATATATTATGATTTATTTATTTACTTTAATAGTAAACTGTGTTTTAATATTTATAGATTAATTACGTTTATGACAGCCGGAGGACTCTAAAAACCAAAGTCTTTACTTAGTTCTTTAATTAAAATTATTTTAAAATAGAAATATAACAACTAAACGTAATACTATGAAACAATAGTGATCGATGTAAGAGTCACATATTGAATATAGGATCAGAATATTCTAAAATGCTGATGCAGTCTTAATTTGTGACTCGTGATGGTGCGCGACTTCAGTGGTTCTCTTCAAGGCAAGTGGCAACGTATGTAACACATTACTAGGAGTACCCCGCGGCTTCGCCCACGTTCAATTGCTAGTAAATTAATATTAATTGTTTAGTATATGGGACGCGATCTCTAAAGAAGTGGGTGGTATTTTTGAAAATGAAAGGGAGTCTTAATGTAAATATTAAAACAGCTCAGAAGGATTTCCAGGAAAAAACAGTATTTATTAATTAACAATTATATTTCTTCGCTTCATTCTTCAGATATAATATAACCAGGTAGTTCTTTTAACCTGCAAGGTAGCTTTCGCACACATTTAAGAGATTTTTAAAAAAAAGTCGATACACATATCGATTTTTAAATCAATTCATTACTCGTCAATGTCTACATCCCTACTACTCAGTGCCGTCATTCTTTTTTCGTGCGAGGTAGCAAGCACACGTACACTCTTCGGGTAAAAATTACAAAGAAAAGTGAAAATGTTCAAGAAGATATTAACTAATACAAACGGGAACAACAACTGTTTAAACGTCGTCGGATTCAAATTAAATCATTATTCGAATCCATTTGGTATGTACATATTATCTATTTACGATTACCCACATTTTGTCGTCATATTTTATTAAATATTAGATATAAATTTATAATCCTATTTTAAAGCCCGGCGGCTAACTGAAAGTTATCACGAGGGTCACATAGAATTACATAAAACCTTAAAACGTGTATATATGTAAATTTAGTTTTAACCTGGCGGTTAATTGTACGTTAAACACAAAGGTACCTCGTAATTTTCATTACTGAGCGACGTATTCTAGATCAAAACATTAATGAGGCTAAAATTAATGACAATTCGAAATTCCGGTCAGGACACTTTTATGCCTAGCGCAGAAATTCGTTTTTCAAAAATGGTGGTCCCAATGTTGGTACAGTATTCGATACAGAAGTTCTCATAGCACTATGAAAGGAGACTGAAAATGATTCATTTGTTGAGGAAATTCACAGTACTTTGGCGCAAATTTTAGCCTATTCTTAAATATATTAAAAGAGGTTAAACATAATCTATTAAAAGATTAGGTACCTTTATTTTTACCTACTTATATATTTAAATTTACCTTCTGTTAGCACAAAAATTAAATAACGAGGCAATTTCTAATACAGCTCTGATCTCATTGACGATTGTCAAGAAGCTGATCAACAGTAGTAGGTACTTGCAAATGATAAAATTAAACGATAATTAAGTTAAAAAGTTACGATCAATATGGAATGCTGACGTTTTTCACTAATAAACTTAGCAAAACTTCTATTAAGATAATAATAAATAATGGGTGTCTCAATAAGAAGGCACTATTTAAACTTTGCGTCATTTCGTTTTTCGTGCATATGACAACTTTGAAATTTGACAGCTGTTACCTATGATTGTCCTGATTATTAAAAATAATCCAGAAATAATTCCTGAGCTCAAGGTCGATAGCCCACGCGTCATCGGTAAGATACAGCTACATCTTTGTCAAAAAGTCATCGAAAACTTCGTGTTTTTATTTTTAAATAAAATAGTGCACTCTTATTGAGCACCTTATATAAGTATATTTCAATTACCTGGACGACGGCCGTATAGAATTGAAAATTATCAAATATATAATTTATACCTTATATGGTAATATGTTCATTTTGAACATTTTCGCCTGGCGGTTAACCGTGCGTTAACACGATGGCCGTATAAAATTGAAAATTATCAAATATATAATATATACCTTATATGGTAATATGTTCATTTTGAACATTTTCGCCTGGCGGTTAACCGTGCGTTAACACGATGGCCGTATAAAATTGAAAATTATCAAATATATAATATATACCTTATATGGTAATATGTTCATTTTGAACATTTTCGCCTGGCGGTTAACCGTGCGTTAACACGATGGCCGTATAAAATTGAAAATTATCAAATATATAATTTATACATTATATGGTAATATGTTCATTTTGAACATTTCGCCTAGCGGTTAACCGTGCGTTAACACGATGGCCGTATGAAATTGAAAATTATCAAATATATAATTTGTACCTTATATGGTAATATGTTCATTTTGAACATTTTCGCCTGGCGGTTAACCGTGCGTTAACACGATGGCCGTATAAAATTGAAAATTATCAAATATATAATTTATACCTTATATGGTACTATGTTCATTTTGAACATTTTCGCCTGGCGGTTAACCGTGAGTTAATACGATGGCCGTATAAAATTGAAAATTATCAAATATATAATTTATACCTTATATTGTAATGTTTATTTCGAACGTTTTTGCCTGGCGGTTAACCGTGAGTTAACACGACGGCTTTATTAATTTTATAACATGTTCAAAAAGTAATAACGACACATTATTATTTTGCAATAACCCATATACGTGGCCTGTCATGAAAACTGGAACAGACCCCCGTGTTATCAGCAAAACAGCAGGAGAGGTGCAAAGGCCCGAGCAGAGGCCCTCTGAACCGCCAAATGCCAGCTCGGCAAATGTTCAGCGCTGTACGCTCAAACAAACCGCGGCCGTCTGCATCTCGCCAGTAAGTCTGTACTTCACGCTAACAGACTCTCTCACTATTGCTTACTTAATATTACAAACGTAATATAACTTTGTAATTTAGGTAGAATTTTCCCATATTGCTCTAATTTTAATTCTAAAAAATTTATTAATTTAATTTTAATTCTTTCGTTGTTTACAACAACGCTAGTAACACAAGTTGATATACGTACCTTCAAATTTTTTATCTATTTTTGAGAAAGCAAACATGAGTACAGTAAATAACACTATGTGCAGTATTCAAATTGAATACGAATTCAATTTGATAACATAATTTAGTAATATACCCTACGGCCTTTTAGTAGCCCATAGAACATTTACTAAAGTGTTGAACTCATTCATCAGGCTCTGTGTTCTTTGTATTAGAAATAACTATAATGAAAGCCAAAACGTTTCTTTAAAACTGTTACATTTTTAAGATTTTGCACTTTGAAAATTTTGTCACTTTGAAAATTTTGATTCATGTTTGGCTCATTAATCAACAATTTCTTTGCGAACCGAAAAATGTCATAAAACCATGAATATTTTTTAACAAAAAATATTTTACATTTGCAAAAATATTTAATCAGGGAATTTCATCAATTGAAGTAATATGCAATTGAAATTTGATGCACGTTATGCCGTTAAAGGTGTCTGGATCTATATTAAAATATAAGTATTATATATTATATAAGGATAATCGTTTTACAAAAGGTATAAAATTCTGTTTATTGTGAAACCAAGTTAAAACTTTGTCCCTTGTTAGAAGATCTAAGCTCGTAAAGTCACAATATATTAAAAATCAAAAAAGAAATATTTGGCTTAAAAACATGAAAGAAAATTTTAAAGCTGGAAATAATCTAAAAAAAAAATAAAATAAAAATAAAAATAAAAAATGTGAATTGTCTAATTTAGCTCTTAATTGAATATTAATACAATTAAGAAAATCTAAAATTAATTTGTTTACTTCTATGGCCAGGGCCAAATAACAGAGCCATATTTTAATAGAAAAAAGATCCGTACTCTCTAGTTATTGATGCTTTCACAATAAACTAGAATACTAAATACTTTTATGCTTTTCTTTTTTTTTCCCAATTATTCTAAAGTATCTTCGAAATATTATAGATGAAAATTCTTTTTTGTCATTTCAGGCCTGGCATCCGTTCATAACGATGGTGAATAAGTCTGAATTAATATGGAAACCTTTTATGGTGAAAAATCTTGTTACAGAAAGGTCTTTATTCTGGTTGCCGCGGTACTCACAACATGCGTTTACATGTTTACATTGTGCGGCATATATGTATAACTAGCGACTCATCCTCGCTTCGCTTCGGGTTCGTCCCTAGACAAAAATAAATTTATCCCAAGGGAACCGTACATTTTTCCGGGATGATATAACCTATAGCCTTCCTCAATTACAGGCTACCTAATGCAAAAAGAATTTTTCAAATCGGATTAGTAGTTCCTGAGATTAGCGCGTTCAACCAAACAAACAAACAAACTCTTCAGCTTTATAATATTAGTACAGATATATCTTTTAAACAGTGGTTGCAGAATTGCAATGGTAATCATTACCATATTATTCATAGCTTTGTAACGAATATTTTATGCTTTAAAGTAATCAGTATAATAAAGGAACTATAGGTATGGAATTCTTCACAGCCAGAGATCCACATTATCTCTTCTGTTAAGTAGCAATATTAGATCTGATAAACGTGTTAAAAGTATTTTAAAAATATTTAAATTAAAACCCAGCTTTCCACTGTTTCATAGTAGATGGGATCCACAATTTATCTGATTGGTATCTATAAGAAATATAAGGAGAGAAAAATTACGAATAAATTTGTAATTTTATTAGTTTTATATACAGCCCAACGCGTACAAAGCCTTTTATTGACAAAATACGAAAATATGATATATTATATGTATTGGAATTAATATACTAATCAAAAATATTATAAAGACGTATGTAGTCGTTCGAGACTAACCAACACTAATTTTGCAGTATTTTCGAGATAATTTATCTCGATTCTGCATATATTCTGCAATATGACTTGAAGATATGATATGTTTGTTCCACAACATGACCGTCCTCCTAATATACTTAACCTCTTTATAACTGTAAGGCGTCCATAATTAGGCGGATAAAGCAGGTATTAATAGAGTGGTGTGAACGTGACGTCATCTAGCACACAGCACGCGACGTTCCGCGACGTCCACACTTGCTGGACGAGGCGTCTCTGTTGATACTATAAGGAAAACGACCAGTCGTTTATGTATTAAAACGTACTTTGAAATTATTCGCGAAATTCTATAATCACTCGATTACTATAGATGAAAATAGTTTTGCTGGTGTAATTTTGTTTAATGAACAATTAAACTATATGGGAAATGTTTATTTTAAGATATAAATTCTGATTTTATATTCTTAAATATTCTTTACTAATAATGAATTATTTTAGAATAATTTAGTACCCGAAAAAATTATTTCCGTAGTTATATTTTTCATTTATTTTTCTTTTCACATTATATTATATAGTTAATATAATATAGTAGGTAATACATTTTAAATTTACTCCCTTGATACTGGTTGATTTAATGGATGTAAATACAAAACTTCTCTAAACATCTACCTGGTTATATTATATCTGAAGAATGAAGCGAAGAAATATAATATATGATCAAACGAACTTCTCAAGTGAAGTTCGATCATTATTATATGAGTCGCTTCATTCGAAGATATAAGGACCCCCCCAACCCGATCCCGAACTTAGTTTTGTATTTATTTGTGGTAGGAATCTCTAAAAGAACGACGGCACTGAGTAGTAGGGATGTAGACATTGACGAGTAATGAATTGATTTAAAAATCGATATGTGTATCGACTTTTTTTTAAAAATCTCTTAAATGTGTGCGAAAGCTACCTTGCAGGTTAAAAGAACTACCTGGTTATATTATATCTTCGAATGAAGCGACTCATATAATAATGATCGAACTTCACTTGAGAAGTTCGTTTGATCATATATTATATTTATTGCTCTCTTAAATGCTTGTTTTGGAATCCGAATCCCCGACTGTCTACTTGACACATCAAAAATCCACTGTCAGATCTACAAACTGGCATATTGAATAACTGAATGTTACAATATTTTTAGGAAATTAAGTAATCAAGAGACCTAAAGCTACAAAATTATAATATTTTTTTCAAACCTAAATAAAACATTACTAAGATAAACATACTTTTAAATAATAGTAAACATCTTTTTTGTGTACAATTCATATTACTATGACAATTAAGATTTTTTAGTTCCGATTTTTCAATAATTTCACTTAAAACAATATAATCGTTTTTATTATAAATATAATAATCTTACATTTTGACAAAACAGTAAATTTCTTTTTTGTATATTGTTGTCATGATATAACAGATTATCATATTACGTTAATAGATGGACTGTTACTACTTAATAGTTGCAGCCGCATGGTATTTTAAAAATAGCAAATATTTTTAATAATATAAAGTTCTAAAACTTTTTAAACAATGTAAGAAACTGAACAACTGAACGTCAAAATGTCCACTCATTTTATATATCGAGATTTTTTGATCAAATTTTTCACTTTTCCGTACAATTTTTCAAACATTTTCTTTCATAAAAACCTTGACCTGACAATTATAAACACAACAAAAAATGAATAAGCCAAATAGGTGTTTTTTTTTAAGTATTTTTTTTTAATTTTGGCAATTGATTTTTATTTATATATAGATTATCAAAAAATAATTAAATTGTATTATTTTAATATATAAATTGCCCCTTGCCCAATACTAGAAATGCTGGATTGACCATAAAATCACTGATTTATTACTTACAAACGTCTAGAGAACCATCATGTACCTACCTAATAAGTTTTGTGTAAAGCAATCTCTTAATTTCAATGAATAAGTAAACAATTTTAGAGAGGTCCATGTAAGTGAAAAGAGTATTCGATTATATACTGAACCCGCATCCTAAGGTACGGGTTTCGCATATAAATTATCAACTTGTACAGTGCCATTTAGAGGCACTTCCGTGTTGCTTTTTTACCTTACACTTAGAGATAAACTGATTAACAGTTTTGTAAGACAAGAAGGTCAGATAATTGCAAACATGTAGAATACTAGCGACTCACCTTCGCTCCGCTCGGGTTCGTCCCTAGTCACGTTTTGACGTTTAGCTTAGAGATGAGATATTTTCTGCAGTAAAAAGTATTCGATACAAACGGCTCATCCTCGCTTCACTCGGGTTCGTTGCTAGGTACGTTTTAATTAGATATAAATAGTTATTAGCCAGCCTTAGCCATATAAATTTGAATTTTTCTTTTTCGTTAATTTTTCTGATGTTTTAATACTTATTATCCTATTCCGGACTAAGAGAAATCCAAAAAATCAAATATCATAAAAATTGGTCCAGGCGTCCTTGAGTTATAAATGGTGTAACTAACACGACTTTGTTTTATATACATATATAGATGTTGACCTGGATAACCAGCTATCATCAAACCAAATTTCATTAAAATCTGTCCAGTGGTTTTTAAGTGATGCGGTCACAAACAGATAGACAAAGAGACAAAAATTGTAAAAACTATGAATTCGGTCTCTGTGTCGATAATAATGACTATTTCTATAAGATTTTCCAGAAAATATTTAATCTACAGATGCGACTCAGTTAGAATTTTATTATATGTATAGATTAATGACAAGGGCTTGTCTTTAAGTGACTTATTGTAAAAAACTAACCAATTGATGTATCGGGATATAAAAAGTAAGGTCAACAAAATTGTCACAATTTATAAAAGTTTTCTATAAAAATCGCTTTCCTGAATGAGAAAAGAAAACATAGAGGCTGTTTAAAATTAAATTAAAATAAGTCAATATATCGTTGTTATTTCTTTTCTAAAGCCATTAACTGTTCAGTAAGATGAAATTTTCACTGGTACTAACACGTTAAAACAGTAAAACATTTTAATTTCGATGATTCGAGCCATTCCAATTACAAGTCGTCAGTAACTCTGTGAGACAAGCTACGTGCGCAGCTACATACGTAAAAACAAATGTGTTCTTTTCATGTCACTCTTCAACTTCTGTGGGATGACAATTGGTAGGACGTGCTCTCCGAGACGGAGTAGCAAAAGCACCGGAAGCTTGTCAACTCCGGGAACTGT
This sequence comes from Fabriciana adippe, assembly GCA_905404265.1. Taxonomy (NCBI): domain Eukaryota; kingdom Metazoa; phylum Arthropoda; class Insecta; order Lepidoptera; family Nymphalidae; genus Fabriciana; species Fabriciana adippe. The sequence continues at coordinate 6,443,143 of FR989993.1, forward strand.
TACTGAAAAATACTTTATATAAAAAACAAACAAAAAACAATAACTATATAATTGGCCCGACCTCAGATTAGGACTAAGAAATTCCAGATGTCCAGATCTACAGCATATATATATATATATATATATATATATATATATATATATATATATATATATATACACATATACTCGTATAATATCAAAACGATATCCATATTACATTTACATTATTCTAATATTATAATTTATGGCAAATAAGATTTACTGTAATATATTTTGCTATCAATATAAATATTTCTAATACGCTACATTTGCAAAGTAAACATATAATAAATAAGCTACAGAAGCAATACTATGCAGTTTATTCTCCAAAATATAAAATTTCTCTTCGATTTTAAATCTAATATTTCCTATCAAATAACGTAAAACACGAAAATGTGTATGTAAAGCGAAGACGATAAAGAATATTGTCCATGAACGCGGCATACGAGATTCTTCAATACTTTCAGATTTACCTATAACCGACCAAGAGAGATGCACGACAATAGTCATATTACTTAATGCATAAGGTATATATTAGTTCACATTTTTAACATTCGATCAGTTCTCTACAGTCCAAAATGCAGGCACCGGTCGAGGTTTGACTGACTGCCGAATCGCATCTTGAATTATTCATCTAGTTACTCCTAAACTTCACCCGATTCAAGCACCCCTTACAATATTGCTTTGTTTTATAGTTTACGAAATGCTTCCGCTTTATTTAACTTTTTAAATTTATATTAGATCTGAGCGTATTTCAACTCATTCTGGCTACAAAGTAAAGAAATCTCAGCATATATATTTTTTGCTTATTTTAAATACCTATATTTAAACGAACCAAGATTAACTTTTCAATTATCAGATAAAACTTATTTATAATATAAAATAAAACATGAACAAATAAAAAATAACTCTTGCATGAATAAAATAGTTCAATCACTTTATTCCTCTATTTTGTCAAGCTATAAATAATTTATTTCACAGAAATATTTTATTCGGTTGAAAAATCAGCTCTTATTTATATTAAATATGTAGGATATAATTAACCATGTACAAAAACTTATTTTAAAAATACGAACGATAATGGGAAATTGTAATTTCATGTCTCTTTTGCTAGAACCGTGTCAATAAGATCCGTTTACATAAAGAATCAAACGGACGCCATTGACTAATCTCTTTAATCTAATTCACTAATAGACTCCCGCTTTCCAACAAGTCCGACCTATAAGTCAGGTCGGACACGTGCCTGTAACATCCGTTACCCATTCGACGCACAAATCGGTTCGTTTGCGAAGACAAATGGTTCGCCCGCCTGCATATACATTCCATTTCTCAAAAATTACTCCTAAAAGAGTTCAAATCCAATATCGTTCGCAAGCGTAAATGGTGCACGCCAACGCTTCTATATTTTTTATTTACTCAAACGCTTAGCTTCTATTTGCAAGTTTCGAGAGTCATTTCTTTCGTCGAAATTATATTTGACGGGAAATTTCTGACGCTCCACATACCACTACGGTGTTATGTTATGCTACATAGTTTTTTTGTTTGAGGACAATAGAATTTTATGCAGTGGTTTGGGTATAGCTATTGTTTGATTAGCTATCGGCACCCGATGGATTGAAAGGAATCTCGCTTGGTAATATTTAACGCCGACGGTGGCATCACAAGGCGCTTCGTCTGAGATACGTTTTGAATCTAAATTGCGTATTTAACTTTGTAATTAAGATAAATATCGGCGATAACAGTTCGAAAGTACGTGGTAGCTATGTCGCTTCAGCGAAGACTTACTAATGATCAAAAAAGGTAGAGTTCGTTATATTAGCTTACTCTCCTTTTTTGAGACGACTGTAATACGTGTATTATAATTCAAAGAAGGCAGAAAGTTTTTAATTATACTTAATGCTATATTAGTCTAATTTATTCTTTAAATTGTATCGAAATTATTATATTCAATGTTGAAAAGTGACTTACAAGTTATATGTTATTTGTAATTTTTATGCTATTTATTATAAATTCTATAAAAGCTGTCTACTCGTAATAAAATTATACGTTAGTATAATAATTTATACATCAAAACTTCACATCTGAATAAGATATTAGAATAAAATTATATTATAATTTTTGTTTCTTTAAAGGTTGTTAACTATACAAAAAGGAAAGCTTTGAAATTCTATCAAACTTACACATTTCTTACTAATAAAGATACTAAATCTTTCGAGAGTTCCAATTTAATCTTAATTAACATTATTAAATATATGTTACTAAGGTTGCGATAGCCCAGTGGTGAAATGCTCGCTTGCGAAACTGATTTAAGCGGGTTCAAATCCCGCGCCTCTTAAGGGGAAATATTGTGAGGAAAATTGCAGTTTTCGAAAGACATGAAGTTTTTGAAAGACATGTGAAGTTCGCTAACTTGTCTAGCGTGGTGGACTATGGCTAGATCGATCGTCTTAGAAAGAGGCCTTTGCCTAGCAGGGATATTAATAAGGGCTGAATACAAAGATTATTTTTTAAATAAAATGACGATTTTGATAAAAACCATGTTTAGAAACAGTTTAATGAAATGTTAACTGTCTAATTGTCCCTCTGTTACAGTGTATACGTGTTTGTAGTGGGAAACTATTTGAAGTTGCCATTATAGATATCAATGAAATTTAATTCTTAATAATTTACAGGTAATATTTTTATCTATTTTATATAGGCCAGCGTAAAACATATAGAACTATATAGTCGAGATAAGTCGAAAACCGAGCCATGCTACAATCAGTACAACTAATGTAGGTAATATTAGCTCAAACATAAGGTTATCAGGCTAAGGTATGATAAAAGAAGTCAAATCGAGCATAGTCATCTCAATAAGCGGCTTGGCTCCCGACACAGGTCGTAAATTCGACGCCAATTGTTTGTTTTCCACGCAAAACGTTCGCACTCTTTGTAGGGGAAAAGGTATGCTATAGAATAGTGGAATAGGCTTTTATATTTTCTAGTACTAAGTATTCAAAGTTAGTAAATATGCAATGTTGTAAATATATCCGTTACATCTGTTTGGTCAATGGAGAAAAAAAGCTCCTTTACTGTTTAGTAAAGGCGCTTTTTTTCTCCTTCTACTGTATGACTTCTATGTCAATATTTTTCAATCTAATCTAATAAAATTATAACTAAATCGAATCTGTACATTTAATGTTTTTGAATAGTCTTATTGCAATAGTCATTACTATCGATATACAGGCCGAATCTATAGTTTTTAGAATTTTTGTCTGTCTGTCTGTGACCGCATCAAGGAAAACCACTGAAGGGATTTGATCAATTTTAGTATGATGGTGGCTGGTTATCTGGTTCAACATACAGGATACTTTTTACTGCGGAAAAATATCTCATCTCTGAGAAGTCTATTCGAAACGAAAATAAATTTCTAAAACATAATTTAAATATAAAACGAAATAAACTAAAACATTAGTAGGAACGAACCTGAGCGGAGCGAGTGTGAGTCGCTAGTATAAAATGTATTAAAATAAATGCTTTCATTATATACATTATATCATTATATAAAATTTATTGTATTTAATTTTATAAGCCTATTCTATAAATAGAAAAGATCAGTTGCCGTAAATCTTAACTTTCACAACTATCTTGGTATAAAATTGTTTTGCCATACACACATACCTACGCATCGATAGTAATCTATATCAGTACTGATTTGCAAAAGTACACTGATTTATTCGTCTGGTTTTACACGTTAGCGTATTTTACTGTTTTCGAAACATACCAGACTTGGCTTGGCTCTCTGGAGTTTGGATTAAACCTTAATATAACATCGTAATTTATTTTAAAGAATAGTGAATAAATAATGTCAACTGTTTCTTTTACCACTTTTATTTTAGAAGAGGGTTTTAACGATTTATTTATATGGAAATAAATTGCTAAAATTAATTGTGATTTGAATATCATTTAAATTAGGTTTAGTTTTACAAATAATTGTCATATGATACATAACTCATAAGTGAAGGATGTCGGCCACAGCATAGTATGGCGAAAGCTTATATCGAACTTTATTATAATCTTAAATCTATTAAGGCTTTATAGTACAAAGAAATAACTAAAACACACTCAAAAATTTTCCCTCAATATTTTGATGTATCCCTACAAATAAAAATTAAGTATTCTTAAACATTTTCGACGGCCAGCGAATGAAGCTGTGCTTTTGTACAAAACTATACAGCATGTAAGAAGATTTTTTCAATTTTTATATTTCCTAGTAATATCGTTACAGTTCAAAGCTTTTTGTACAATTCGTAACGTAATACCTTCATATAATTATTGTATACATAAGTCCATGTAGTTCACAGAAAATAACATCATTTGCAAATTTGTATAGATCTTAAATAAATTTTGATGATTCATAAAGATTTTAAGTGTCTTAACTGTGGATGTTTATTTGAAGGATTTTGAATCTAAGCATGAGCTCATCGCACGACGGATGCAGTCTGTACTTATTGCTCCTTCGAGTCACAGGAATAAAATTTATTATTTTAACTAAAAAGGACTGCCAAGTTTTACATATTATAGCGACTTTAGAAAATATGCATTCTTTACTAGTTATATATTATCATATATTATATCAATCCGTTTGGAACGTTTTATTTATTCAATGTATGAGATATACAATTTTTGTTTATGTAATACATATACTAATTTAGGTTTTAACATGTAAATAAAATTTGCATATCCAATACATTACTACTATAAAATACGTAATACCAATGAAACAAAACTACATACACAATCGAATTTAATTGAAAACCGATCCCCATATATGTGTACATTGTTCAACACTACGTATTTAAATATGCGGGTCTACTTTTATTGACAGCTAATATATGTTCAAATAACTATTAAACCCGTTGTATCTGCAGTAAATCTTTGTTAACACGCCACGCTTCGGTTTTTCAATATTTATGTTGCATGCAATTCACGCTGCCACGTTTCGACTGCGTATTTGAGTTCACAACTAACTTTACGTTTTTATAGTACTGTTAATTAGACATTACTAGTCTGTTTGAATTTACTATATGCATTGCATATTGGAGATAAAATGGAATAGAAAAACAAACTGTCGAAGAAATTAAATTTTCAATTGATACGTAGTAGAATACTAGCTAAACAGATATTTTATTAATATATCAATAAAAAGCTCTATATTTGAAACTAGCGACTCACCCTCACTTCGCTCAGGTTCGTCCTTACGTTGCTTCCCCATACAATCTTTCATCCCCATTTTTACCCCGTTAAGGAATGATTTCTGGGATAAAAACTATCCTATGTTCTTCCCAAGGTCTCAAACTATCTCCTTACTATATTTCGTCTAAGTCGGTTTAGTAGTTTCAGAGCCTATTCAGTACAAACAAACAAACAAATCTTTCCTCTTTATAATATTATTATAGATAAATATCTTCCACGCATCATGCAAGAACAATTTCTTAGAAGATGCGTGCAACTTGCAAGGTACAATAAGCAATTTCTAACCAAAAGGTTCTTTCCGTATTTGTTGATTATTGTTCAAATATAATATAATTTTGGTGACCATGATTGCTGTAACAGTGTAAAGCATTCGAAACGTCGGAAACCAAAAATCAAAATAAATCGGCGAAAAAATTCTAAAACATAGTTTTATTTAAAATGTCAAATATTCGCGTAAATCTAAGAAAGTATTATAATTTTGTCTTTTTATACAGCAACGTAACTCCTTATTTTTTTCAAAGATATATTTTGTAAGCTCAAAAGCTTTGTAGACTACTAATAAATTGGTATATTGCAAATAACCTAGGGTAGTGTTATATTTATATGATATATATTGTAAAGAATAGCAGTTCTGATGGAATTTAAACCATTTTGTGCATACCTGTACGTTGGCAGTGTCCCAACAGTGGTGTCGGACGCACTCACTAGCTACCATTGATATTTATCTCTTATTTATTACGAGAACCTATCTAAAAGCTTTCAAACAATTTGTTTCATGTACACATACATATTTTAAAATAGTAAGCTATTTTTCAAAGTCTGATTTATAAGAAAATTTGTTATCGTTTTCGATATTTTGTTTGTAAATTCTTTTTAAATCAATATTATACACAATTTTTTTGCTCAAAAAAATTATTATAAAGCTAGATTCATATAATCCAGTCGATATATAATGTATTTTTTTTTTATTTTTAAGCTGGCAATGACCAATCTAACTTTCTTCCTTATATCGCAGACTAACGTTTGCCCGCAGCTTTGTTCGGGTATTTTATTTATGTGTAGTTATTACACCTTTCTTAATATATGTATCTTAAAAATGCATTTTTTTTTTTAAATACAAGTTGTTTCAATAAGCACGATCTAACAAATATACCCCGTAATATTGTATCTATATGAGAATATTTCTCAAAATAACTATTGCTTCTTCTGACGCAGCATATATTATTATTTAAGCATAACGAAAATTATCACGGTTTATGAATCTCAATTTTCAATTACGCTAGTAGTGCTGTTGTAAATAAAACTTTATCGCATATACATATAATGTTTTACTTTGTTTTTCTAATAAAGTCTAATAAATATATCAAACCTAACACTTCAGTATTAAATAATATAACAGATCATATTTTTAGAGTTTCAAATGAAGAGTTATTTCAATCTTTTGGTTTATTGAAAAATTTCATTCTATTGATAAACGAATATACTTTATAATAATTATTAAGTAATTTTTGACTCAAGTTTATACATCAGAAAATCAAAGTAAAAGAGATATAGAGCAAAACTGACTTTACGAGTTCTGTGTGGTACGGGGGTGAAGCGTTTCAACTCCAGGCTATTACTGAGAATTTCCTTATAGAGAAACCCAATATAACTGAACTTGCCCTTACTCAGGACTCGAATCCTGGACCTTCGAACCTGCAGCCATTCATGCTAAGTAATAGACCAAAGAAGTATTTGTTTTTAACAATTATAAATTATTATAATAAATACTATCGATAAACGCTAATGGTACAGCTCTATTAATATTTGTGATCCGTCATGAGCGTTCGTAAGCGTTAATTTGATTTGTTCCTGCCATCTCCAATCACAAAAGACTGACGACTACGGGTCATTGGTCACTTTAAAATTTTTAATTTACGACTTTTAAATTCGACCAATTTAAATTAAATCAAATAAATTATTTCATCATAGTGCTTAGTATTGTATTATATTATTTTATATTATGTAGGTATATAAGAAAATTAAGCTGATATTTGAAAAATTTTAGGAATTGATTTTCTAGAGTATTAACTACTAGGTACTGTTTAAATAAAAATATCTGGTTTTTAATCATTATTTTTAATAGATACATATATACCTAATGAATCTAGATTTAGATATTCAAGCAAACTTTTACATTTTTCTACAAAAAAATTGACACAGTGTATAGTATCTGCTAATGTACCTACTACTTCTATATATATATATATATATAAAATCATAACTTTTTTATTATCCTTTTTTATTTTCACAATAATTTATTAAAGGTTATTTTAATCAATAGGCATATATTGCCAGAGCTTACTTCTCTCTGATGGATCACAGCTTGTGCCGTTTTCAACTAGCAACCTGGCGACAGTAGTCTGAGTCATTTATTTTAGTTTGTTTCCAGATACAAGTGACTTTAATTTTCTTTAATTTAAATAGGAAGGCATCTAATTGAATGATTTATTATGCTGGCTATTCTATAAAATATATGAGACTATGGTTTGGAAGTCTATACAATATTATTATCGTCGATTACACGATTAGTGATTCAATTTCCGCGCCCTAAAATTTGAAAGAGCAAAATGTTTTTTCTGTCATATTGCTCAAGCAGCTGAAAAGCTATTTAATGTTCAGCTAACGAAAAATTTAGAAACAATATGTCACATTACAATAATATATCTAATACTAGCATTTCCCGCGGCTCCGCCCGCGTTCAGATGATCAAAAACCAAATTCTTAGGTTTTACACATTAGTATACTCTTACATTATACATTACTTTCATTGCGCACCGCATGATTGGTAAATAATGGCAGAGATTGACAATGCCACAAAGGTTCCTCCGTTAAATTGAACTTTTTGTTTTAGCAATAACATCTATGTATGTCTATACTTCTGTTTTATTTGTTTTTTTAGTTTTTCACGATAAACTCTCAAACTACGGAATTAATTTTAATCATTTTTTACTAATAGACAGCTATAGATTAATTTAATATATAGCTGATTTTTTAAATTACATAATGATAACTTTTCTTAATTAGCGCTAGTTAGTAATATTTTCCAAAACGATTTTCAAAAGAAAGTGTAATAAGTAAATAATTCTAAGCGAATACATTTTTTTATTTCATATGGCTCTGCTATGATTAAAGTCGTAAGCATTTTATTGTGTCCTTTAAGCCTTTACCTTCCAAGAAAAGGTGTCAAGAAAAAGTGAAAAAGTTGAGGTATAACAGTTCCTAAAATACTTTTTCATAGTTTTTGAGATATGAAATATTTTTAGTTACCCGCTTTGGCAGTTTAACAGCCATAGACTTGTTTTCCATAAAATGTTATAAAATAATATAAATTGAACTTATTTTTACGGTGCAAAAAATGAGTAGGTATTGTGGAAACGTAAATATTATTCGTATTTATTTTAGTGTTAACCATACAAAACACGTAAGTAAGAAAAACAACATAGCATTTTGCTATACGAAACCTAAAATGCGCGAGTTGGATTTACATTTTCCCAATTTTTACATTAAAAGATTAAAAAACATTAACATTATTTACTAAACAATAAAAATTTACAAATATTCTCATTTGAAAATTGTTTCGGCCAACAAAATATTACTAATATGTTACTAATTTATAAAGCCAAAAAGTTTGTTATATTAAAAATTTAAGCACGGGCAGGGCCGCGGGTAATTTAGTAGTAATTATAATAAAGTCATAGAAAGGTTATATCTGTACATTTTTTTTTTTTTGGATTAAACTACGTATTTTAAAAACACATGGTGACATCTATTGTCAAATAGCTAAATAACACATAAATAAATTTTCATCAAAATAACTATTTTAATGAATAAAACAGCGCTGTTAATATTTCTTTTAAGATAAGTTTTTTTTAATAGTTTTAACATAATATATAAGTAAGTTACCTTGCTAAAATATTAATAGCATCATCGTGCTTTTACTTTAACCAGTTTTTGTATTTTTTCTCAGAAATGAGATATTTTCCTGCGGTAAAAAGAATCCTATGTGTTGACCCGGATAACCTGCTATTACCTTACCAAATTTCATAAAAATCCCTCTAGTGGTTTTTCTGTGATGCGGTCACATACAGACAGACAGAAAAAAATCTAAAAACTACAGATTCGGGCTCTATATCGCTAATAATGGATATTTCGATAAGATTTTCCGAAAAAATATTGAATTTACGGGTTCGGCTTAGTTACAATTTTATTGTATGTATAGTTACTAATTTATGAAGCGAAAAAGTTTGCTTTACTGATAATTTAAACACGGGCGGAGCCGCGGGTGATTTAGTAGTAATTCTAATAAAATCGAAAAAAGGTCATATCTATACATTAATTTTTTTGGGTTTAAAACTATGTATTTTAAAAACACATGGCGACATCTATTGTCGAATATCTAAATAGCACATAAATAAATATTAATTAAAATAACTATTGTAATGGATAAAGTAGCGCTTTTGATAATTTGATTTTCAAGATTAGCTATTTTAATAGTTTTTACCATATTTTGTAAATTACCTTGCTAAACTGTTTACAAATAGTATCGTCGTGGTTTTGTTCCTACCAGTTTTTGTATTTTTTTTCAGAAATGAGATATTTTCTCGCGGTAAAAAGTATCCTATATGTTGACCCGGATAACCAGCTATCATCATACCAAATTTCATCAAAATCCCTCCAGTGGTTTTTCTGTGATGCGGTAACAGACAGACAGACAGACAGACAGACAGACAGACAGACAGACAAAAATTCTAAAAACTATAGATTCGGCCTCTGCATCGATAATAATGTATATTTCAATAAGATTTTCCAAAAAATATTTAATGTACAGATTCGGCTTAGTTAGAATTTTATAATATGTATAGATTACGCATCATAAGTAACTTTTTGCATTTGCAAATATCGCTTACATTCTTTACTCCGTTGCGAGACTGTCTGAGCTCTAAAAGAAACAACGATAACGAATGACTTTTGCGTTAATATATTTATGTGTCTGTCTTGCAGGTAATGGGATGAAAACACCGCAGAAAATTTACCACAATACTGGTATGAGATACATAAATAAATATAATAGAATCGGGGGTCCCTCCCTTCTCGAGAGCATCCTGCATAAAATAGAAGGCATTGCAAGGATTCCACAGGAAATAAATTATATTTGTGCTTTCGCACAATAGGAAATATACAATTTACGTTTACTAGATACAAAATTATCGTAATTAATTTTACTTAAAATAAATAAATATTAAATGGTAATTAATTACACAGTTATCGCGAAGGTGTTTGTCTGACTGGCACAACCTGCTATGCCGAAAGTTACAGGCTCGTATTCTACACGGAGGAATGAAATTTAATGATTAATAAGTTTGTGCAAGAAAGGTAAAGTAAATCGTTAATTAGATATTATTAGAAATATAATGTATTAAATATTTTTTTTCGAACGAATGTTCTCTCTGTAATATAATTACTTATTTACTTAACACTAGAAGCCGTCCAACTTTTTCCCCGTAAGTCTGATCGTCTTTAACTTTTTTTTTTAGATCAATGAAACTTTTTGACTTTTGCCAATTTTATGTATATAAAAAATTGAAAATAACAATTTTAAATACATAATGTTGCTGGTTCATACTTATTTATCAACGTCCAAACTAAAACGCTGGGCAGTACTTGCAAGCAAACGCTAAAATTTGGACAGGCTAATTTCCATAATGACATATGTAGGCAAGTGACAAAAATCAATTTTTTGAAATGCAAAAAACAGTGACAAAGTTATAATAAAAAAATAATATTAGTATTTGTATGGTAAAAAATTTTTTACTGATTCTAGATTTAACTGCTTTATGGGTAAAAATTTTTGACTTGCTTCTACAAACTCCGAAATATAAACATTCTTCATTACATATCTTCACACGCATCGATACGCTACATTTATTACGGCATCATATTACTCGTATTATTTCACATTTCATACAATTTCTTACCCTCTTATTACTGTGATGTAAAGTATAAGATCTCCTAACAAAATAATATGAGAGCGCAAATTTAACTTTGCTTCTAAGTCTAGAGCGTTTCTATCACGTCAAAACAAAGACCGGGGAAGAATGTATTGCAGTCGGCAATCTTAATGCCCTTTCCACAATATCTTTAGTGAGACGCCTATCCGACGCGATATGAATAATGTTATACGATCTCGCCCTTTTATCTATTGGAAACTTCGATTTTAGGAAAAGTTTCAGTAGGGGACTGAGGACTTTCTAAAGTCCAATTAGTGTGCGATTTAATACTTACATAGCATATTTATCATTTATTTGAATATATAAATTTATGAAATAAAACTTAGCAATTTCTGAGAAAAATAAATGTTAATGGTTATGTTTTTTCATAAGCGTTAAGAATATTAAAATAAAAAGCTTAATTTTTGTTGCTATACTTACATACTCTTGAAATAAAAATGTAATTGGGTCTCACACTGTAGTGTATACGTACCTATTGCAAATATTAATAGTTAATTTTATTTATATTGTATTTTTTAAAATATAATCATATAAATAACTAATAATATAAATAAATGTTCTAATTGAATACAAAATACATGGAACAGTTAATAAATATAAGACATATAGGTATATTTACATCTCTATTCTCAATAAATATTACAGAGCTTTGAATAAATAATTATTAAATTAGAATAAAAAGTAATCACAATATGCGATAAAAGCTTATTTTATAAATATTAAAAGAGCTTTCACGTACATAAATAAAATATGTGTAAGATAAGTACTAAGATTTTGTTTGTTCGCCGTTCTTCGTCTGGTAATCAATAGTTGGATTGTTATTACAAGTTAACTCTGCCATTAGTTGATTATCTTCCCCATCACAATTTTGTTATGGCCATGCTAACAGTGTTTTTTACTCGCAGATAAATTGATAGCCCACTAGGAGTAATAAAAGGAGATAAACATTTTCATCATTGTTATCCAATTTTATTGTATTTGGGCGTGGAGTATTGTGGCGTTTATTGGAGATGTTTCTGTACCTAATTAGATATTAGGTGTTGTTTTTACTTCCATTTTTGTAGGCTCATAAGATCCCTCTCACACTACATTTTCTATTGTTCGTTAGTTTAATTGTCCATCTAATAAATAGGATAAATTCATCTAATTTATTTTTTGATATGCATATTTTTTCAATTGTTTTGCAAAGATTTGTCATGTCAAGTTTTGATAAGACTAGGAATAAACTTTACATAATTATGTAATATAGTAATATATAATAGTAGCATAAATGAGTTGATTTATTGTTTGCGTGGTACATCGATAAAAAATAACCTATCTAAGATCTATTCATCCAGGAATAAGTTATGTCGATTTAAATTTCACTTAAATTCGTTGAGTATTCTCATAAACTCTTACATTTATATTAACTATAAAAGTACCAAATATTTTTTACTCAGTAAAAATTTTCTTGACAAAAATACTCAATATTTGAACTTGATCCGACACGGGATTTGAACCCACGACCTCAAGATCTGCTGCCGTACATGCTAGCCACTAGACCGCCGTAGCAGTTAACTCTAAGTACATTGTTATGCTACCTATTTCTTATATTTTTTTAGACAGAATCTCACGATGAGTTATAGTTTTATATATTATTTCAATGCAAAATTTTTATGTAAAACCTTACCTCTCTAATTTCAATAAAATTATGTATGAGAGTCAATGCATATTTACTATTTACATAGTATAGGTAGTCATACATACGTTTTAAATATTTCACTTATTTAGTAAATTTGTTATAAAAATAATAATACCCTGCTATTAATATTTTTCATCAAGAATGACGTTTTAGCGTGTCAAATGTAAGCACAGCTTGTTTTGACCATAAACGTACCGTATCTCTAATACTGTTTTATAATGTGCTACACGTTTCGCATATTACGATGTAGTTAAATAAGTATTCTCTTTCAGGGGCACAAAAAATGTGAGTATAAATACTTGTATTATTTTTGTGGGGGTGATTCTTTAGGGTAGGAAAAAGCCAATGTTATGGCATAAAAAATGCATGGGTTCAACGCAATATTTTAATATTACTGCATTATAGGGTGCACGTGCAGGGATGCATTCTAAGGATTATGATAAAAAATGCTAGGATTAGTATGGGTATGACAACTGGTATTAAAAGTACGTGGTTAGAAATAATATCAAAATTTAATAAATGAAAATGAAAAGCTTGTGTTTTTGCTTATTTGAACGCTCTTTCTCCGGAACTTCTATTCGGATTTGCATATTTAGCTTTTTTATTGAAAATGGTTAAATACTATCTAATCCAATATGATGCTATGATGTCAAGAAGATAGAAGACGCTAGAAGAGTTCTAAGAACAACCCACTAGTCTTGAAAGTTTTTCTAAACAGCTAATAAAATAAGCTTCGTAAAAATTAGAACAAAGCTAGTACGTTTTTATCTAATAAATTACGACAAATGATAAAATGTAATTGATAAAATTATTTTTCAGTATAAAAATGATTTAATTTTAAATTCTTTTATCAAACCCAAGTATAAGTTACTAACTTTCATTTTACAAAACAATAAAGAAACCTAAAAAAATTGCAGGTTAAAATTTAAATTACTTAAATTAAAAAAAAATATTTCATAAGCATAGGTACATTTAAAAAAGCTGAGTATAAAGTCACAATATTTAAATTAAAGGGAAAATTTCCTTTAATATATCCTAAAAGCTATTCCTGTTTAGGCGATACAAAAAAATGCACCCACGCATTCACTGAGGGATAACATGGTTCTATACTTCGATATTAGTCTAATATTCGGCTTACCCTCTTATTAAAAAACCAAGGGCCATTTGTATATATTTATATTTATAGTGTGCAAACATAAAGGTCCCTGTCAATAAATCTATAAGGAATATCCCTGTGGGCTAATTTTGGTAATACATTTCTATATTAAAATAGCCCTAAAAATAACAATAAACAGTCTAAAGCACTCTATTAAAATTTATGGAATGTATAAGTAAATTTGTTTATTGTATTATGTATGTACATATGAAAATTATAATTCTAATAGTTAGGTTTTGTATAAAGTGTACTTATAGTCTATACTGATAACTGGTAAAACATCTTATTTTGGAGATAGTTTTTAGGTTTTACATTCGGCCTAAGTTCATTTTTTTTTAAATTGTAAAATGATTGATTGTAATGAAAAATCTTTAGGAAAGTCAGTTTAACAGTTTCGGAGATTAGCCCATACAAACAGACAGAGAAACAAACATTTTTAAAAAATCTGGATTTTTTCTATTTCTCTTCTTACATCCCCCTGACTCGGTTTTCAGCATTTCTTTTCTATGTTCTTACATTCGACCTCTACAATTTAATTATATGTATAGATGTAAGATTCTTCACATATTTTATAGATGTGGGAAAAGTAAATAAATAAATATATAAAAATAAATAAAAATATACAGTTTATATTTTGTCTAACTTTTAATAATTTTATGGGGTATATTATTCAATTAAACAACATAAACACATTAAGTAGGTATATAACATTAAGACAAGGTAACTCATTAAAAGACCCCATAACTTCATTACGTGCAATCTTCATTGTTCGAAATTCTTTACAGTGCTTTTACATTATGAAACTTGGCCATTTGTGTCGTTAAAGAAACAATTAAACTGCAAACTATTGTAATCTAAACCACGAGTAACCTCAGGAGTGGTATAACCAGAAACGTGATCCAGCCTTTGTTACTTAGAGAAAGCTACACAAATATAATACTTATATTTTAGGACTTAGAATCTTACTTATAATTTTAGACTTGTATGTATTTTTTTTGATTTTTCTCTAGTTTCTATTAATATAAGATGATATAACATACCTATGTACATAGTTTGCAGTAATCTACTTATCAATGCTGTGATATGTTAATAATAAAATGCTTATAAAAAACTAAAATCCAAATTATAATTTAAAAATGTAGCAATACAGTGAACTTTTTTAATTATTAAATGTTACTCGACCTAATTCGCTTACTGGGCAAAAGGTCCATCGTCAGCGAAAAACAATGGAGATAGGAACAAAGAAAATGAAAATTTTTGACTTCTTTTTAGATACTGATGAAATAGACGATTCATTCGCTTTCATTAGAAAGTAATCACAATTAAGGCTAATAATGTCCTGTAAGAACATATAATAAATTATTTTTTATCTTTTCGTAAAAGTAGATTTATGTTTGTAAGTTTGGCGGTTTGAAGGTTTTTTTTATTATTGAAGTAAAACTTTTTAGTCGTGATTGAGGGGTAAGCCAATACATTGGAAAAATGTGTGTAGCGGAAGTGAGAGTCAAAATTATTAATAATTAAAAAATATGTCATATTTATATTTTTTTAATACTTATTATTTATGAAAATAAATTTTTATTACTATTAATTTTATATAAATTATTACATTTACATTTTGATTTGTTTTAATATCATTGCGGTATCTGCCACAACGTCAAAGAAGTTTTAGGTACTTCAACCGCGTGTAAAGGTTACACGCACAAATTTTTTTATTCCATACATTTTTTGACTTATAGGCAGAAAGACTGGAGAAGACATCTTCAAAAGAGTCTTTTCTTCCCGAGTTTTATGTTCGCAGCGTTGGTTGAAATAAAAATTAATGCACTTAATCATCACTACATGTTATTTATTAAAGTCCCCCGCCGTGCTAAGTTTATATTAGTTCGGGCTAATCTCAGAAACTACTCTACGATTTTTTATACAGTTTTAACCAATAAAAAGTGTATTTATCTAGGATATAATGTATGGCTATTTCGCGAAAATAATATACAGCATATAAAATAAAACACATACACTGACATACATAGTTATACGCACAGTACATAGATATGTATATACTTTTACATTATAGCTTTTATTTTTGTTGTTAATCTAGCAAATAAAGTTTCTCAATTATAAACATAAATAACCTTGATACTAACATAATTTATATCCTTCCGTCGCGTTGACCTTTAATTTTCTACTCTATCGACATTGTCAATGATATATACCTCCGTGAAACTGTGGAAATCCGAAATGGCTCTTCTTTTTCAAATAACTACCGAAACCCCATCAATCGTCGCCGTCACTCATTTTCACTGTCCGTCTCGTGAAATATTAGACTTATCTGTCGGTAAAATCACGCCTGCGAAAACTATTGCGACGTCGGAAAGCAATATTTCATTCTGATTATTAGGGATCCTCCGTTTTCTATAACGCGCGTTATCTAAAATGGCTCTATTATGAAGAGATAGTTCACATTTGTTTGTTTTTATGTATTAAGACTTTTGGGATCTTGAAAACGAAAAGATTTTGCGGATTTTTAAATACTCGATTGCTATCCTTAGGTGAAATATCGTAAGTGTAATAATCAACGTAGCCTACGATGACTAACATCAGAAAGGCAAGTACATATGTTCTTCTACGCAGTTTCACGCTACGCATTATAATAAGGACTATATATATATATATATAATAATCCTCTCTTGTTTAAAAATAAAAGCCTAATTGCGTTTCTGTAACAATAATAGATTTATTTCACTTCTTGAATTTTAATAAAAAAACATTTAAAAAAATACATTTACAACTTATCAAAATATTATCTTACCTGTAACAATAATAGAAACTACATTTAAAGCCTCTATTTTAATCTCTTTATATTTTAATATATTATATTAAATAAGATTTGTAAGTACGTATTTCTATTATTTTATTAACATGTCAAATATAAATAAAAAATAAAAAAGTTAAAAGTAAATTTGGAATTAATTAAAAAGTATTTATGTATTATATATAAACTTATGAAAAGCACTCGCTTATGAAGTGGTTTTCTTTACATCTCCCCCCTTAGAAAGAAACAATTACCAGTACGTAATTGTTCATTTACTAACGAACACCGGAGACAATTTTGTAATGTGGTAGAAGTTTGATTCCGTCTTTTTGTGTCCGGTGTCAACTTCATAGATTGAATTGGAAATCTTCTTCAGAACTTTATATGGTCCAATCCTCAGTTCATCTATTTTCTTTCTATTTAGTCGATTTCCGTTTTCCACATAGACTATGTCTCCTACTTCCAATTTATATTCTTCCCTATGCAGATCGAACATCTTTTTATTATAATTGTGAGATTTTATTGTGTTTTCAAGAGCTAGTTTTCGATCTCTTTTCAGATCTTCTTTTGTACATTTTGACTTCATTTCTAATGGTAGAATACTTACATTTTCACCTTCCAAAAGGTATTTTGGGGCAAACCCCGTGACTGTGTGTTCTGTTTCATTATATTTTCCTACACATTTCTGTGCAATAGTAGTCCATGCTATTTTTTTATCACTTTCATTTATTTCGCATCTTATTTTGTTGACTAAGGTTTGATTTAGCCTTTCATTAAGTCCGTTTGAAAATGGTGTATCGACAGTTGTGAAAACCATTCTTATGTTTTCTTTTTTTACAAATTCTTTAAATTCTTTGGAATTTATGCCAGGATATTGGTCCGTTAAAAGCATATCAATATTATAATTTTCTGTCACATTTTTTATTAATTTAATAAACTCACTGGCGCTTTGATTTCTTGATGTGAGAATATAAGCATACCTTGTGAAATGATCAACCAGAAGATGTAAGTATTTTTTCGTTGACCGTGATCCTCCAAAGCCACCAATGGTATCAATAGATATTATTTCAAATGGGCGTGTTGCTGGACCTAAATGTGACATTAATCCATATTTTGACTTCCTTCTTGATTTGTTTTTTATACAAATTTCACATTCATCACACATATGTTTAATGTTTGCGATGATATTCTTTGCTGTGTAGAATGGTGTTATTTTATTTATCATCTGGGTTCTCCCAATGTGACAGTAAGTTTTGTGGACATCTTTTATTAAAATTTTACTTAGTTCTTCTGATAAAATGATTTTTTTCCTTCTTTTACATTTTTTGTAATAAATTTCATTCTCCAATATATGTTTTCCATTTTGTACGTTTAGATTTGTATATTGGTCATTTTTAATGTCTTCTAGGCTTATTAAATTTACTACTTTTAAAAAATCGTCAGTATTGTCATAAGGTTCTAGAACTGGATTTCGGCTTAAACAGTCAGCTTCTTGGTTTGATTTTCCTGGGTTATATTTTATAGTAAAGTTATATTGAGATAAATAATACATCAAATCCCCTAGTTCCTCATCAGTTCTAGCCTTGATATTCATGTTCTCTAGTGGTTTATGATCTGAGTATACCGTAAACTGTTTTCCCATAAGCCAGTGCTGCCAATATTTAACAGCTTCTTTTATTGCCAGACATTCTAGATATATTGCCTTCTTCCTTTTTTGAGCTTCAGTTAATTTTTTTGAAAAATATGCAACCGGTTTACCTTCCCCATTTTTATCTTCTTGTTTCAATACTGCTCCCACACCTTTGATACTTGCATCTGTGTAAATAATTATTGGTAGTTCAGGGTCAAAGATATTCAGAATTGGTTTTGAACATAGCAATTCTTTTATTTTATCAAATGATTCCTGACATTCTGCAGACCATATGAATTTCACGTCTTTCCTCAATAAATTGTGTAAAGGGTCCAGGATAATTGCACTATGTGGTACAAATTTATGATGAAAATTTATTTTTCCTAAGAACTGACGTATATTTTTTCTTGCTTCTGGAACTGGAAAATTTTTTACAGCGGTTAAATAATCTTTCAGAGGTCTGACTGAATTGTTTTCTATTATGTGACCTAAATATTTGGCATAATTATTAGCAAAAGCACATTTCGAAAATTTTAGTCTAAAGCCTTCTGATTGTATTGCCTCCAGTAGTTTTGATAGATGTTCTATATGTTCTTTAAAAGTTTTGGAAAAAATTAAGATGTCGTCTATAAAATTTACTGCAAAACTACAGAGTTTGTGTTTTCTTAGGATGTTGCTCAATATTCTTTGGAAAATGGCTGGAGCAGTCTTTAATCCAAATGGGAGACACGTCCATTGAAAATGGCCTTCTTGTGTTACAAATGCAGTTTTGTATCTGTCTTCAATTTTCAAAGGAATTGACCAAAATGCTGAATTTATATCAAAAGTGGAAAAATATTTACAGTTTACAGTTTTTACCATTAAATCCTCAATTAACGGAAAAGGCTGTGATTGAGGCATGACAATTTTGTTCAATTCTCTAAAATCTATACACAATCTTGTTTTTTTTTCATCTTCTTTTTTATATGCCAGAGTTACTGGAGCAGCAAAAGGGCTATAAGATTCTTCAATCAAATTCTTACTTAATAATTTTGAAATTTGACTTTCTATTTCTTTCCTATCTTCAGTTGTGCATCGGTATGGACGTTTGTAACAGTATTTATCCACCATTAGATCAATATGAGCTTCATAATCTCGTACTGTACCGATGTCATATTTATCTTTAGCGAATACAGATTTGTATTTTTCTATCAACTTATCAATTTCTGATTGCTGACATAAATCTAGATGGTTTACTAACATTTCGAATCTATCTGAATGTATGTGTTCATTGAAATTTATTTCACATTTGTTTACGTGTTTTGTTTCTTCTTTTAATACTTCTTCATTTTTGTCACCTAGTACATCAGGAATTTCGACATTTGTTAAGTTTTTGTTTTTTATATCCTCTTCATTTAAGGTAACTTTTTTTTCTTTTGGATTGTAATATTGTATGATTTTTAGTTCTTCATTTTGCACTAATTTAAAATTTTTGATACAATCCAAACCAATTAGAAAATCATAATTAAAATTTTCATTATCTACTACAAAAATATCCATAATTCTTTCAATATTGTAGATTTTAATTTTTAATGTTACCATACCTTTTGTTCTCTTCTCACCATTAATAGTCCTCAAGTTTACTATTTGAATATCCCTTATATTTTCTGTTGGCTGTATCTTTAATAATTTTGCATTAATTAATGACACATTTGAACCTGAATCATAAATTCCAGAAACTTTTAAAGTATCATTTAATAGTAACTTAACTTCTATTAATGGTGGTACATCTAGTTTTTTGGATTCTTCTCATTAAGTTCCACTTCCAACTCTGAGTTATTTACTGTTTTTACAATTGCCTTTTGATTTTTCCTTTTAAACCAACAACTTTCCTCAGGATGGTAACGTTTCCCCTTTTCCTCGTTGATACAAATTTGGCATGGCTTCTTTTCTTCAATTTTATGGAAGTTGTTGTCAGAATAAAAAGCGCTTTTTTTATAGGTCTTCTTCTTCTCAACCAGATATTCCAATTTTCCTATTTCATTGTAGAGATCTTTCGTTTCTTGTAAAGTTCCTCTGTCAATTTTATCAGATACATAATTGGGTAAACCGAATGCTATAAGGTCTATAAGTGTCCCAGTATCAATTGATCTTCTTACTTCTAGTAACAATTTTTCTTTTTTTAAAGCGTATTCAAGTAACGAACCTGTTTGGTATTTAAAGGCAAGAGCATATCTTATGGGTGACCATCCTTTATTTGCGAACGTGTCACAAAAATTTTTCTCCCACCTATTCCATTCCGATTCCACTGTAAGTTTTATAAGCATATTGCTGTACCAATCGACACTAGAATATTCCAAAAAAAATTTTAATATTTCAATTTTCTTTTTGTCTTCATCGATATGGAAACGTTCACATTCTTTGTTAAAAATCTGAATCCACTGGTAAGCATTTGTGTTTCTGCCAGTGAATTTCTCAATCGTGAAATCTTTTGCAATTACCCCTAAATTTTGAGTCTCAGATTTTATTTGTTTTTCTTCGAGCAATTTCTCTAACAGTTTTTCCAACGTCTGATTTGAGCTACTAGCTATAGATTCACCAATATTTGCTTTTTCTAAATTTTCTTCTAGGTAAAAATCATTAAACTGTAAATTTTGTTCTTCATCCAAATAAATTTTTGATATATCATCTGTCAAAGTTATCCATATTTTCCTAGTTTGATATCTTTTATTTAATGATTTTTTGACCTTAACATAGTGGGTAGTTTTTATAATTTCTTGATGAAGATGTGCAGGTTGGTACTCGGCTGGTATTCCAAAAATTTGTCCATCAGGTGTAGTTATCGAGGTTATACATATGAGGTTTGATTTTCCATCTGCTGTTGGTTTCACTGCAAACTCAAACCTCAACTTTTCCATGTTTCTTGAAATATTTGCAGAAAATGTAGTTTTATAATAATATTCCTCTCTTGTTTAAAAATAAAAGCCTAATTGCGTTTCTGTAACAATAATAGATTTATTTCACTTCTTGAATTTTAATAAAAAAACATTTAAAAAAATACATTTACAACTTATCAAAATATTATCTTACCTGTAACAATAATAGAAACTACATTTAAAGCCTCTATTTTAATCTCTTTATATTTTAATATATTATATTAAATAAGATTTGTAAGTACGTATTTCTATTATTTTATTAACATGTCAAATATAAATAAAAAATAAAAAAGTTAAAAGTAAATTTGGAATTAATTAAAAAGTATTTATGTATTATATATAAACTTATGAAAAGCACTCGCTTATGAAGTGGTTTTCTTTACATATATATATATATATATATATATATATATATATATATATATATATAATTCTTGAGGGCAACTAGCTTGAATATATAATATTGTTTTATAAATCATTTTCAACGAAATTTTATACATAAAAACTATACTGGACCACTATTTTTTCAGTACATATCATTCTTGACCACTTCTTCTCTATTGTAAATAATCGAGAGTGGTTCTGAGATGTTATTGTTTGCCATCCGATCACGTGGCGAGCTTCAGGCACTTTTGATTTTTTGAAGTGCGCCAATATTATCATTAAATAAGTGGCTTCTGTTTGATTGATTTCTTGTTTTTACTTCTGTCATAATGTATTATTACTATCTATGATAGAGTACTCTTGTTATATAACTGCGGCCATGTAACCTTCTGTAGTCTTTAATAAGCGACCAGATTTACTGTCGCATCTCCTTTTTTAATTTTCATATAAAAATAATATCATTTTTATACGAAAGTACTCAATTTAAATAGTTTCCAAATAAAGTTATATTTGACTTAGTATTTACAATATATACACTACAATATATAATAAATATAATACAATATTATAATTAAAACTATTATTTTTCGCAAAGCAATTTTCGGGTTTTTTCGCAAAGTTGTTATTAGTATTATTGGTTCCCGACGTTTCAAATGCTTTGAAGCAAGCATAGTGACGGGATAGAAGTCTCTCGTTTATTGAAAAGGTCAAATATTCGCGTAAAAAAATATTACAATATGTTAATATTTTACTTCTTTTCTATACTTTTTAATAATTATAAGGCATTGCTTAATTATTCTATGCGTTCGTATAATTATGTTAGAGTATAGGGATTCAAAGAGATCCCCTATTTAGCAGAGCATGCCTTTGTATTGATGCGTGCTATACATCGAATTCCACCCTTTAACTAATGCAATAAGATTACAAAGGGTTGCAGCCAGACTCTACAGATACGTATTTGTAGAATTATTTTATAATATAACTTCTAATATGTTTGTATTTTAATAACCTTAATAATTTAATGAAATAATAAGTAAAATTAATGTTGCGTATCATTATTAATTATTTCACTCACAATAATATCTATACTTAGAAAATTATTCGTAATTTTTGCAAGCATTATGATTAATTATTTTAACAGCACCTACGTAGTACGTACAAGGTTAATATGTTAACTGTTAAATGTATTGAAATAATCTACGCATTAACAAAAACATAAAAATATATCATATACTTATAGTTCTACTTATCCTATATGTACAAGACACATAGGGTTGTACCTAGCGGTGGATAGATACTTGTATGTATATCATGTTGTTCATACACTCATTCACTCGAATGAGTCTTTAGTCTACGTCAACCACCGATAGTTACTTCACGTGTCCCTCAATTGTTCCTAAATTATAAATTATAAGTTACCTATGTACTTACAGTAAAATTAAAATTAAAATTCTTATGTTGTTAAACACTATACTTATAGCACTGTTATTAGTAATAAAGATTGTAAATTATAGTCAAAATGGTAGAGTAGCAGAATTAGAGCAGTGATTTAAAATTGAGAAGCTAGGTACACAAACCAAAAAACATTTTAAATTAAAGCAACAAATATTTTCTTTAGCTTCAAATGTTATAAATATTTATTATATTCTACATCAATCAAAATACCGATTCTATATCACAACCAAAGTAAAAAAAATCGTATTAGCCAATTTGATAACAATAGGAACACGTGGTCAATCCAGCATTGCTTTAGAGAGATTGAGAGAGTGCCGTATGCTCCATCTTTAATAAATAAAGAAGGTACAGTATGACAAAATTAATTCAATAATAAAAATGAATTCAAATACCTCCCTGTACAACATAACGAATCACCATTGACGTTTTCGCGAGGCGTTAACTGGCAACGCCAAGGGGTGGGCTATATTATAGCCATTACGGACAATCGTTTACTCGTCTAACAAAACATCTCCTTGAAATGACCGTCAAATAAAAGATTTAATAAGTTCCTTTAGAAACTTGATAACGTTTTATAATGAAATCGATTTGATTTATTAATTTTGCTCACTTACCTATAGGTATATACGTATATTACCTACTATAGGAATAAAGATATCGATAACACCTGTGCTTCCAATGAATTATTTATTATTGATACAAATGCCTACTGCCTAATAATAATACAAAATATCTATATTTAATTTATAATATTATAAAGCTGAAGAGTTTGTTTGGTTGAACGCGCTAATCTCAGGATTTACTGATCCGATTTGAAAAATTCTTTTTGCATTAGATAGTCCGTTAACTGAGGAAGGCTATAGGCTATATAGAATCCCGGAAAAATGTACGGGTCCCGTGGGATAGATTTGTTTTTGTCTACGGACGAACCTGAAGCAAAGCGAGGGTGAGTCGCTAGTATATTATATAGTTGAAATAATACAGTATCGGTCAATCTGTAGCTAATTTTAAACATTATTGCTAACATTTCTATTTTAAAAAGAAACTGTGTTTAATTGTGTCTTCTGCATCCTACGTGACATTGGCGAAGTAATCTGTGCTCAATTGGCATGCTTTGAGGCCATTAAGAAGAAAATTGAATTCAATTGGACTGTTTTTAACATGTTTTAATTATTGATTTTTAGCGTCATTTATTGATAACATGGTTTAATTTAAGAGTAACCAAGCTGTATAATAAATTGGTGTAATATTGATAAATTAGTTTTTCATAATAAAACATCTTATGCATAATGTAGGTATGTACGTAATACGTGTCTATTTCTTTTGGGTGTTGTGTGTTCGCAAGTGATCCTGCAAGGCTGCTGCCACGTCTCATAGTATCCTGCTCGGTGGCCGGTCCCCATGACGGCTTTCCTCAGCGGCAACGCAAAAAAATGTATCTAAGTACATATTTATTATTGGCATATAGAATATTTTTATTAAACAACCAGTTTGAAGTTTGAAGTTTTTACCTACTATATTGAGTAAAAAGTAGAGAATAAGAGATCAATTCCTTCTCAGTATTTATATTTTATAGATAGACTTTAAAAAAGGAGGTGGTTAGTACCTATTCTTTTCGATTGTATATTCTTTTTTGTCTGAATTTACAAGATTTTCGTAATTTTTAAGAAAAAAAAACGATCATTGCTCTTTTTTAAATACTTTTGGATTCGGCGTCTTTTTTCCGCTATAATGCAAAAATAAACACACATTAAACTTAAATAATATCACCTCTCTTTTTGCGGCAAGGGTTAAAAATTGCTTTAAAAATTAAAATTATTTATAATAGCCATCTGTTACTTTATTGAGAAACTTCTACAAATAAACGATAAAACGCCATCTATATTTTTTAAGTTATACCACTATGAGTGCTTAAATAATGTTATAACTAATTACTAGATAGCCTTGCGTTGACATAAAACTAAGATACTAAAACAATGTGATTTCACAGTTTTACAGTAGATGGCGCTATGCCAAATATTTTATGTTATAAGATTATTAAATATTTTATACAGTTGTATAATTAATAATAATTTATTTTAATTATATTATTTATTAATATTCAATTAATAAGAGGGGTTGTAAGTTCAACCACAGTGATTACAATACTTACTTAGATCAGTCTATCTTTGGCGTAAATAGGTTTGTTTTTATTAACTGCAACAATTATACCTTTGCTTTTGTGAGTTATAAGTTATAATAAAATAAATTATTTGATTTAAATATCATAATCAATTTCACCAATCCTACCTATATATAAACCAAACAATAATCTATTTCATCTTTTATTTAAGTTACTTTAGTTTCGATTAGTTATACTTAGGTTAATTTATAATAGTTTTCAATACACATTTTAAAATATCTAAGATAAATAAAGGATATTATAAGTAATAACGTAATATTATATTATCTCAATTTTTACAGTAGTGAATGACTCTTGTGAGCTGTTAATAATTATAATACTGAAACTGCCATCTAGTGTTAATACTCAACACTAAAGTAAGGTGTTAAGTGATCCTCCTGAATACCGGTAGATGACACTATATATAAAATAATTTACATTTGTATTTAATAAAATAATTATTTCATTTTATCCAAAATTAAATAAATAGCATATTTAAATAATAATATATTTTTTTTATTTAAAAACAAAGCAACAGATATGTCCTATAATTATTTTGGATCTTGAATCTTACAATATGGTACTTATTAGCTCTATTACTTTATATGAACATACATATCTATTCATAATATAATAAAATTGTAACCAAGCCGAATCTGTACCTTTAATATTTTTAGGAAATTCTTATGAAATAGACTTTATTATCGATACAGAAGCGAAATTGTTTTTAGAAAACTTGCTTTTAGATTTCTGTCTGTCTATTTTGATGAAATTTGGTATGATGATTAGCTACTTATCCGAGTCAACATAATATAGGATACTTTTTATTGCGGGAAAATATCTCATCTCTGAGCGAAACGTTAAAACGTAACTGAGCGGAGCGAGGGTGAGTTGCTAGTCTATACATATAATAAAACAGTAACCACAGATCATATTATAATAATATCCTAGACAGTAACTTAGTGAAATCTGTACATGAAATATTTTTTAAAAACAATGACTGTAACTTATTGTGTGCAGAATATAAACCCCAAAACAATAGTTATTAAAATTTTTGTTTCGTTGTCTGTATGTCTGTTTGTTTGTTCGCGTTTCGCGCAAAAATTACTAGACCGATTTTATTACTCGGGTTAACATTAAGGATATCTTTAACTGCAGAAAAATCTTTCATTCCCACGGGAAAACACAATTACTTGTTCTATCGAGTCGTTCTTAGAAATTATATGTCTAACGCTGGTTAAACCTTAAGAGATACATTAAAACAACGTACTAGAAAATTGTAGGTTTTAATATTTACCCTTCAGAAAAATCTGCAATAGCATAAGTCTTTCTCCTAAGGTACATTCGCAATAACTATTCATATTCATTTAATACGTACCTAGGGACGCACCAAGAACCAGGCGAGGGTAAGTCACTAGTCTATAATAAGGTTTTCTATTTGAAATGCAGATATTTGGCATCGGATGGCCGAAATCTCCCAGAATATTTCTGTATAGTCTACTAAATAATATATTTCAGAATGCGCTAAAAATATAAGAGAATATTTTAAATTAAAACGGGCTTACTGGCTGAAGGAGCATATAGAAGACTGAATATTAAATTTATAAAATAGGATACGAAAGGCACAGGTCAAAAATTCAAATCTGCTTGCACAACGGCTACTCAAATGATTAATTATCTATTATCTAGATCATCCTTAGCATAAATTAAAAACATGTTATTATCATCCTATTCTCTTTTCTCAAACTTATAGGTAATAAGTAGATGGAGGTCTAATTATAGTTATAAGTAACGAATAAATAGGATTTTCCACTAGTCAATATTCTCCGAACAAGTAAGAAGCAGTGTTCTACATTGTGGGTCAATGATATTATAAACTTTTATTAATATGTTACCACTGTTGTGGGTACATCTGTCAGGCTGGATCATACAATTCGTGTATGATCGATACAAAAAAAAGGAATAAAACTACTGTGGCTAATATCGCAATTAAATCAAGCATATTAGGCATATTACAATCATATATTTATAGAATATCCTATACATAAAGAATATAATAGTATTATATATTTTTCAGACAATAACAACGGTTATCATGGCAACATGGCAATCTATTCTATCTCATTCTCTCGCCGGTTTAATCTGTACTAATATTATAAAGCTGAAGAGCTTGTTTGTTTGTTTGGTTGAACGCGCTAATCTCAGGAACTAATAATCCGATTTGAAAAATTAATTTTGCATTAGATAGCCCGTTAACTAAGGAAGGCTATATATCATCCCGGAAAAATGTACGGTTCCCGTGGGATAGATTTGTTTTTCTCTAGGGACGAACCTGAAGCGAAACGAGGGTGAGTCGCTAGTCCTATATATTTATGTGTTTATCTCTTTTTAGTGTTGCATTTTCGTTTCATCGAGTTTCAAATCACAATAATTCTAAAAAAGTTTCCTTCAAAAATCCAAAAAATCAAATACATATAGGAATCGATATACCAGTAGGTACGGTACAATCATCATTAAAAATATGGTAATCAAAAACATATGGATAGTATTAAAACATTTTTAATCTCGCCTAACCAGAACACATCCATTCTGGAACCGCAGTGTTTATCCTCTCCCGTAAACAGTCCCTATTTAATTAACAACAATGTAAACAACATTAGGGCGACCGCAAGAGACCCGTTTTCTGCTCACATCGAAGGCCCCAAGTATTGTACATGTCTTTAGTTTCACTTTAGAGGTGGGAGTAGATGGCAAAACTTTACATCTCAAGGTTTTAAATGAATGTATCTACTTTACTTCACTTTGATTATATTCTAGTTTCAAAGAAAACTTAAGGTACAAGTTTTAGGCCTTCTCAAATTCAATGTAAATTTACTCAAGATTTCTTCGTAATGTTGGGTTTTGCTTACATTAAAGTAAATAGGATTTGTATATTGCGGTCTGTTCATTTTCTTCAGGCGAAATAAGTTCATAATCAGATTTTTAAAGTATTATTTTGACTGTACATACATACATACAAGCATTTTATTTTTTTTGTGCTTAACACCTATTACTTATGGTATAGTATATGTATGTATATAATCTGTGATAGTAAGGTAAGAAATATAACAGTGTCTACATAATAGAGCAGAACAAAGTAACCCGGCAGAATAATGAAAAAGATATAGGAAATAAGTCCGATGACTAAAATCAGTAGGTTGATCCGGAGTGAGCTGCTTCTCTATAATATGGAATAATAAATAAATAAATATGTTGGGACATTAACACACAGCACCATCTACCATGGTTCCAAGGTAAGCTACGAGGCTTGTGCTATGGATACCAGATAATTGATACGCTACACATATGTAACTTTAAATATATACATATTATAGATATAAACGCCCATAACTGGAGTACAAACATTCGTGCTCATCACACAAAAGAATGTCCCCAGCGGGACTCGAACCCGCGACCACCGGCATAGCAAGTGGGATCATTACAAACTCTGCCAAACGTGTCGTCGATATACCTAATCTTTAAACTGATTTTTAATCATAGACATAGAAATACAGACAATATGAAAAATAATCCTGCCTAGCTAGCCTGAGCTTTTTTACTATTATATCATTATCGCATAGCAGTAAGGGAAAATAAACGTAACTGTTCCAAAATAGATATTGAAACATAACAAATTAAACGGTAATTACTATTTATTTTAATTTTCAACTCCTTGTTATTATATAGGTACATACCTATTTAAAAGCTGTACGTAAAATTCAAGACAATAAAGCAATTAGCAAATTCAGGTTACATTAGGAAGTTTCCTTACAACTTGCACAGTGCCTTTAGAGATTCCGGTACTTAAAGTTGTTAAAAGTTCTTTTGCATGATCCTACTTGTGTTTCTCCGCGACTTTGCCTGTGTGGTATGTATTTCGATAAAAAGAAGCCTATATGTTATTATAGAATGTAAAAGCTTACATCCTGAATTTATTATTCAAATTTTTTTATACAATATTTTATCTTTTATTCAAATTGGTTAAAGAAATTGGAAATTACAATTGGAAATTTCTGTACCATAAAACGGGTTACGTTCAACGTTTTGTGAAACATGTTTATAGTTTATCACAATAAAATAATATGTAAGTATATGTAGGTATATTTACATATTGTATCCTTTTGACTAGAAGGGGAAAGCTCTAAAACTTATGGGGTTTTGTGTTGTGAGTGATGTTCTTACTATAAATAAAAAAATTGTTTTATTTGCCTACAGTCAAGTGCAAAGTGTGGGGCGCTTTTCTGTTTATGTTCTTTTGAGCAATAATAATCCTATGATTTCAATTCAGAAAGCTCTACAAGTAAAGGTACTAACGTGTAAATGTGTAGCTAAATATAGGGTTGAAATATTAAATCTTACCCTATCATAAAAAGCTTTTATCCTTATGTTTGTATGTAAAACAACCAATTTTAGGAAAATATTTCTCTCGTAGAAGGCTTATAATGGCAAGTATTGCCAGCTTTGCACCTACACTAGTGACTTATCCTCGCTTCGCTCGGGTGCGTCCCTAGGTAAGTGTACATAGCGTTGCTATAGTTTAATAGGAAGATGTTTTTAAGAGAAATAATTCTATAATACATTGTTTTCATATGACTTTATTAGTTTACGCCGCGCGGCCAATAAAGCTTCCAGTCACCATGATTTTTTCCGAAATCTTCAATTATAACCGTCATATTTCAGCCAATTTACACAAAATCTTAATGAATTAATACCCCTAAATCTTCCTCATGAATCATCACTTCATCTATTGGTGAAAACCGTATGAAAATTCGTTCGGTACCTTTTAAGTTTATCGCGTTCAGACAGACAGACAAACGCGGTGGGGGACTTTATTCTATAATACGAGTATGTAGGGATCTTTAAAGAATCACTCATTAAAAACTGCTTATATTTATCATCCCAAAAACATTGTTTCCCAAAAAGACTTTAAAAATCAAATTTTATTAATAAACCCTTTTGGGGATGGAATTTCAAGACATCCTCAACTAATTTGCACTTATGGTTCACTTTATACTATACCTATAAGTAATATGTATGGATCTACTGTCTGTATTTTATAAATTTGTTATTAGTACCCAATTTAATTTGGTTTGTGCATAAGATGGGTAGTTAATATATTATCAACATCATTAACGTTTATTAAAAAGGTTCTTTTCCGTTTTGATGTTTTATTTATATATTTATCTACCTCGTTAGTTAATTAGGCCCAGCGGCTAGCATGTAAGGCTGTAGATTCAAATGTCCTAGATTTGAGTTCAAGATCGGGCCAAGTGTAGCTAAAAAAATCTTAGTAGGTAGTAGCCCGGAGTCAAGCAATTAAAACGTAAAGCCGTTTGTCTTGCACCTGATCAAATTGTTGTAGGTATTATCGGAATTTGAGGCTGAAAGTATTAAGTTATCAGAAATACCTGTGCTGTTGCGTAGTTGGCTAATCTTAAGGAGTTTGACCGTCGTGGTTAGTCGAGTTTAACCGTGGTGGTCAGACAGGTAGACATTACAAAAACTTAAATCCTCTATTTTTATCCTTTTTAGTTTAAATGATGAGTAACTTATGTATACGAGTTACTATAAACATACTTATTATTTTTAGGTTATAAACCTTGAAAGAAATTAAAAGAATTACAATTCCAACTCGAAAAGAAACGAACGTAGATAATTTTGTAAAGATATTTTCATAAAAGCCTTTGTTCACGTCTCGGTTTTCTGAAATAAACTGGCGTAAAATTTTGCTCGAAGTGATAAGGCGAGAGGTAATTTTTACGAGCACATTTGCCGTAACAATAATAACAACTCGCAACTAATTAAAAGTAGGGCGCGGACTCACGGGAAAGGGGCTTCTTTACCTTGATAATGTAGGGAAAGCAAGCAAAATATTTTATGACTTACGAATTATATTTTTTTTTATTTTTGGTATAGGTACTTTTTATATATTCATATATTTTTTGTTTTCGGTATACTTTTTTTATTGTCTCCATTTAAAAATTTCACTATTGTCATGCTCCTAATCCATACTTAATAATATAAATGTGAAAGTGTGTTTGTCTGTTTGTCCTTCTTTCACGTCGAAACACAGTGACGGATTGGCATGATTTTTGTATGTAGATAGAGAGCTGGAGAGTGACATAGGCTACTTTTTACCGAGGGAGTTTATCTTATTCCCATGGGAAAACACGTTATAATACAATCCACAAGAACTCATCATACCTATATATGTATAATATGTATAGGTATATAATAATATATAGTCTATCTATTCCATACTAACCGTTATATAATTATGAAAATTGAAAACAAACATAGGCTTTTTTTATAAAACATTCGCACAGTATCGGTGAATAGTTTGTAATATAATATATAAACTAGTAAATAAATTGTGATAGCTACTAATAATTAGAAAAATAAAATATTTGATTTTGATTTGAATCCTTCCTAGAAAGAAGATTGAAGCTTTCATTACACAAGAGTAGATAATGATCCATTCAAAGTTAACAATACTTTCATAGATATATAATAGTGATCTATCATCATCATCATCATCATCTGAAATTGATAAGGTAAATGTAAAATTTAATTCCTACAATATATTACGGGTTAGACATTTGTTATGCCGGTGGGTGCTTCCTTACGGACTTACATAATGATATTTAGTTGAAAAAATAGGTATCTAAAACACAGATCATACTCATCATCATCATACTATACTCTCTCTACTGCCTCGGTGGTGTAGCGGCTAGCATGTACGGCTGCACATCCTGAGGTCCTGGGTTCGAGTCCCGGGTCGGGCCAAGTTTAGTTATAGAGTCTTTCTGTATAGTAAGCCTCAGTAACAGCCCGGAGTTGGGAAGTTGGCGGTGTTTCACCCCCATGCCTCGGAGAGCACGTAAAGCCGTCGGTCCTGCGCCTTAACTCTCACCGGTCGTGTCGAGTAGTCGTCCCACCGGAGTATGAGAGTGACAGGAATAGGGAGTGCACTTGTGTCTGCGCGTACATTTGTGCACTATAATATCTCCTGCGCAGTTGGCTAGTCTCAATGAGATTGGCCGCCGTGGCCGGAAACGGTCAGGAGGACATTATTATTACTATACAAGTAAAAAAAGAATTCAAAGGTGCTTTTAAAATTCATGTAAGGATAAAGTATTTTTTAATTTGATTTATTGGGAATAAGCCAAAACACTAGTACTGTAACTGGTAATTGTAAGGTCCTGTAGATTTTTTATTTATTTAAGATATATGCTCTAAATTATACCTATTTAAACAATTTACTGCGAAATAAAGTTAAAAATATTTTTCATACTAACGGTACAAAGAAAACGACTTGTAATTAGCAAGTTGAGAGCTAAATATTACATTTATGATATGTAAATTTTCCTCAGCGAGCTAGCACTCTTAATTTGAACTTTATTAACAACTAGCGACTTGTCATCGCTTCGCTCGAGTTCGTTTCCCTAGGTATGTTTTAATTTTTTTGAGCGAAATCTTAATTCTTTTTTAAAATAAAAAGTAGCCTATATTATTCTTTATAACATCTGCTATCTGCCAATGAAAGTCCCGTCACAATCAGTCTAGCCGTTTGGGAGATGCTGAGCTTTTCGGAGCTGGAACAAACAGACAGTTAGACAGAGAGACAAAATAAATGTTGAAAATTATTTTCTTCTTACAAGTACTCAGAAGCGTAGTGTAGGAGGGGCGGGGGGGGGGGGGGGGGGGGGCAGTTCGTGACGGACCGCCCCAAGCGGTTAAATGGAGAAAATTAATAATTAAATGGAGAAAATTAATAATTTGTCTCAAAAACCACTACCAACACATTCTATCGGGTTATTGCGAAGTAATTTTCATTGCTGAATAGGAATGATCATGCCGCCCCCTATTTAAGCTATTGGGCTAAGATATTACCAAAGACTTTTTAGTTTTGAAATAGGCTAACTTTTCGGATTATTTCGCGGCTTTATTTTGATTATTGGTTCCCGACGTTTCGAATGCTTTACAGTAATCATGGTCACGGGAGAGACTAAGGTTTTAGACGTCTCAAAGGCGTTACATATTTGTTACAGATAGTGCCTACCCACTATTCTCGATCGTGGTCTCGGCGGTGGGTGACTTTTGTGTCGTCAAGCGCAAACCTATCCAGTAGTAAAAAACAAATAAAAAAATAAAATCGCTGGCCAAAGTTATTTATCGGAAATGGTCCCGTTTTATTTTGACATTACAAACAGACACTTCAATTTTATTTATCTGTATATTCAAACATATGTTCTATTTAAAATGTCAAATATTCGCGTAAATCTAAGAAAGTATCATATGTTCTAATTTCTAAGAGGATATTCTGTTTATAACTAACAGTTTTTTCTTAGACATTCAAATCATTATCATAGTATTCATATTGTTTATTTCTTATTACAAGTAATACTAGCAACCTACTTTTGCTTCGCTTTTATTCTGATTTAACTTATAGTTTCGTGCAAAAAAAAATTATCCCACGTGATCCTGTTTCCTCTTTTAATAGTCTATACATATAATTAATTGTGAAATTAATTCTGTCTGTCTGTTTGTTACCTTTTCACACTTACTGAATAGATTTCAATAGAATATTTGCCTGGAGATGGGGTAGGACATATTATATAACTTATTAGGTATATGGAAAAGATAATAAAGAAAGTAAAAAAAAGTTAAAACAATAGTTTTCTATAGGTACCATATTATGCACAATGCACATACAGTGCATATGATAGCTGGGACCAGGTGATAAAGGAATATAACAATCGATTTAGCTGTCTAGAAGCCTTCTGAAGTTTTGTAATGCAGCCGCATTTCGTAAACTTGACTCAAAACTTTGAGTGCTTCTTAACATAAAAATGAATATTTAATTTTTTTACGGCAGTCTAGCTTTTAGCGCAATTTTGTATGGTACCGTTTCGTTTATTCGTGTCTATATCAATATTTTATTGTTTATTTTTAAAGAAAATTTTTGGATAGTACATGGATTAAACGCCTATAAATAACAGAAGGGGACTTAGTGAAACTTTGCTGTAATTTTTATAGTAGGCATTTTATAGGTTCGTCCCTACTTACGTTTCAACGTTTAGTAAAGATTTCTCAGAGATATTTTCCCGCAATAAAAAGTATCTTATATGTTGATCCGGATAACCAGCTATCATCATACCAAATTTCATCAAAATCCCTCTAGTGGTTTTTCTGCGATTCGGTAACAGACAGACAGACAGACAAAAATTCGAAAAACTATAGATTCGGCCTCTGTATCGATAATAATGCCTATTTCAATAAGATTTTCCAAAAAATATTTAATGTACAGATTCGGCTTAGTTACAATGTTATTATATGTATAGATTTTATTAGTACATATTACATACTACTTACTCTGACTTATATTATGATACGTATTTATAAAATAAATAAGTACGAATATAGTTAAACTAATTTGCCACGTGAAAACATAAAAAAAAACATTTTCGCTTAAATTTTATTACAATGAATAACTTCGTTTTGTGAATCACATATAAAAGCAATTCGAAATATTTCTACAATACCGATATCATGAATCGATTATTTTTTAGAACTACGATCATTTATTGGGTCCTTAAAAGGATTTTTCGTCCAATTAACAGTTCGGCGTACTGATTAAAACTATGCGTCGATGCGACCCGGGGATGACGCATTATAGGATTTCCTTTAATATTAAAATGTATATGAAATAATAAAAAAATAGTATAAAAGCATGGATATACATATTATTTTAAATAATTTATCATTAACTATTATTTGCTCATGCATATTTTATTCTACAGAACTTCAAAACGTCTGATTGAAATATGGAAAAAGAAATTTAAAATGTTTGTGTGAAAGAGGCTGTATCTTAGAGTATACATAGCTTATGTATAGATACTCTAAGGGCTGCATGAATTTCTTTTTTATTATGTTCTTTCGGATATTCTTATTTCACAATTTAATAGTCTGATTATAAACAAAAGTAAATTTTATAACAGTAAGAACAAGAATAGAAAGAACAATAAGAAAAACAACTCCACTTTACGTGTTGCGTCCGTCGAATGGCCAAAGTCGAGGAAATAATAATTAATATATTATATAGCGGCATATTATAAGTAAGCTTGTTACTTATAAGTTATAACGTCATTTTAAATACATAGTAATCTTTGATTCCACTCTTTATGTATTTATTATTAAATATTGATTGTAAATATTGTTCTTAATTTCTTATGAATAAGAAAATTTTGATTTTGCCGTGAGAAAAAATATTAGGTCTATTAATTATGGTAATTACCATTCGATTCATTCTGACGACATGTTTGACTCAGTTACACCCTACTTGCTGTGCGAGCGGTAGCGGGTTCGAGTCCCGCTGGGGGCATTCATTTGTGTGATAAGCACGAATGTTTGTACTCCAGTAATGGGTGTTCATATTTATAATATGCATGTATTTAAAGTTTATATACATATGTGTAGTGTATCAACTATCTGGTATCCATCACACAAGCCTCGTAGCTTACAATGGAATTAGGTGGCGCTGTGTGTTAATGTCCCAAAAATATTTATTGATTTATTAATTAATTAATTATTTAAATAAAACTATCTTTTTTGTTTTTTCGTGGAATTATTTAGATTTTTGGTTTCTGGCGTGTCATATATTCGCGTAAATCTAAAAAAGTATCATTTTATTCATTTAATTTTACTAATTTTTCAACATAATATTATTTGTACACATGTTGCACACACCTCAATACAAGGCTTCTTTAAAAATAGAAACATTATTCGATTTAATTGTTTCTAAATATGTACTTTACTTAGCTTTAAACACGCAAGTTTTCACACATTATCGTTACTTATACAAAATGCCATCATTAAAATGTTTCTCCTATTACGAGAAATTCCAAATTTCTTTTTAGTGTGAGCGTCTCGTGTTTTTTTAATAAAAACTTTCCTAATCATCGTTGTTCTGCCAAGCTAATATAGCTTGCATTACTTCAGAAGAAGACTTAAAATAGACCAAATAACTATAATAGTTTGGAAAATAAAGTAACACGAATGTAACATGACATCTGGTACTAAAAAATCACCTTTAAGGACATATAATCTTTCGAAAAGATCAAAGTACGTACAAGCAGAGGCATTCGGAACAATTAAAATTATCGCTTGGCTTTTTTCATTAATAATGTTTTGTAGCAAAAAATGGATGCTTTGTTTACATTTATTAGTAAAGTGGCGAGGGTTCATAAATCAAGCTGGATAAGATGAATTGAGTCGATGTCAGAACTCGACGACATTTTGTCGTGTTGACGTCACTTATTTCTGGGAATTGTAGTAAATCATAGATTTACAAAAGGTAAAAATATTCCAAAATTATTATTATTTCAAATAGATTCATAGATGATTTATGCATGTAGTTTGTTGTTTTTTTTTCTAATAGTATAGAAATTTTTATTGTTATTGAATAAAATATTTTGATAGGTTCCTACATTTAATGCAATGAGATTGAATACTTATAATATGGAGAGTTGCGAATATGATTCACATCGAGGGCTAGGTATGTAGGTATAATATGTCAACGTAAAATTGTCAATGCAGCTAGATTGTAATCTATCT
This sequence comes from Fabriciana adippe, assembly GCA_905404265.1. NCBI lineage: Eukaryota > Metazoa > Arthropoda > Insecta > Lepidoptera > Nymphalidae > Fabriciana > Fabriciana adippe. Next base: position 6,480,298 of record FR989993.1, read on the forward strand.
AGCGAGATAGATTACAATCTAGCGGCATTTACAATTTTACGGTGACATATACATACATATATCACTAAATGTTATAGTGTTATGCTTGATGTAATAATTTAATTAGGTTAAAAGGATGCGACCAATGTACAGCCTGACAGATAAGCAGGCAGACCTTTTGACTTTTAGCTAGGGAATCGTGAAAAGGAGAAATGTGTTGAATTTTAATTTATCTTTTAATTTCAAAAGGAATGTCATCAAATCTTACAAAATCTGAGTCAGACTGGGATACATTCTTGACCTTTTCAAAGATCCTCAAAACCTTTTACGGTCCATTGTTTCGTAATTACTTTGAAACAAACTAGGTATTATTAGTTCTATCATATTGATTTTTCGTTTGTGAGAAGAGTCACTAGGTTTTTGAATGTTACAAGTTTTATAGACACCGTACGGAAAACTAAACTATTTTTTACGTTCTTCACGTGTAGATAAATACTCAGATATTTATAATTTATTATATACCTACAAATGGGCAGTGGTAACCCAGTAGTAACGCGCTCGCTTGGGAAACGAGTGAAGCGGGTTCAAGTCCCATGTCTCGCACCTCTGATATTTTCATGTGCGAATCAGTTCCAATATGATTATCACTTGTCTTACGGTGAAGGAAAACATCGTGAGGAAACGTGCATGTTTGAGAGGACCTAGCAAGTTTTCGAAAGACATGTGAAGTCCACCAACCTGCACTTGGCCAGCGTGGTGGATTATGATCAGATCCCCCTTCGTATTAAAGGGAGGCCCGTGCTCAGCAGTGGAACGGTAAAAAGGGCTGAATACATATACCAACAAATATTTGTATATAATAAATTCTTATTAATTACAATCCTATTATTTTAATTATTATGATATTATTGCGCCGTATTTGAATAGCCATCATAAATATTTTTTAAAGGTATGGTCCGTTTCCTAAATTAGGAGCGTTAACAAAAAATTTTTACTGTGTTATATAATATTGTCATGAAGTTATGAGTTATTACCACTCTGATTTCATTGTTTTGTTTATTCTCACAAAGGAAATATAGTAGAGGCTAATCAAAATTTTTGTTCAAGATTTATGGCTATTATCGGCGAAATAAAAGGTCATAATTAAAGTTGAAACGCCATTCATACAGCAATAATCATTAATCTCGCGAGCCTAAAAACTACTTTCCGTACAAACTTTGGTAGGAAATTGTATTATAAATACTTTGTTCCTCGACTTTCAGCTATGCGAATGTTCTTTTGTTTAGTTAAGAGCTCATTAAAACGTTTTAGTTAATTTTTCGCCCAAGCGCAAGGGTTAAAAACTTTTTCGACGATTAAATGTATAAATGATGTGAAAAGTGCTAAGTAAACAAATATAAAGAGGGAGTTTGGTATAATATAAGGATATGAAATTTTAAATAAGAGTAAAATAGTAAAGAGTAATTGAAGACATGAATGGATGAAGGTGATATGTCGCAAAATCCTAATTTCGAGAAAATTGAGCTCAAAGTTTCGCATAAACATTTTGAGATATTCTAAAACGTATCAAATGTGTTTATTTAAAATGGCTGTCAAGTGGCGTAAACTGTTTCATATTTTTATAGTAAGAGAGAAATAATTAAAAAAATAATAATTTTAAGTACTTTATTTAAAAAAAACTGAACATAACTCCTTCTTCCACAAAGAAAATTTTAACTCAAATTGCGAAAATTAAGTCTGAAAGAGACAAGTTCCTTTATCAATGAGAAAAATAAGCACAAAACAAAGAAAAATGTTCATTCTTTTTTAAGAATGATCTACTTTTTTAAGCATTTTTTTAAGAATAACAATATTCTGGCTTAACAAATTTTAATTGTTCCTTGATGTCAGCTTTTTTTTTTCAACCGACATAGTACCATGTTTTTCCATTTACACGTGGCACCTCAAAATCTGGATTAACTAGACCCTTTTTTTTAAATGTCAACCTTCTTAAATAGTGTTATTTCGTCGTATGATTCTTTGTATAAATATAAACCATATTTGTCTACTCTGATCCATTTTACACCATCCCCAAAACTTACTTTTCCATTATTTGTATCTTTTTTCCTATTAATTAAATTCAAATTGTCTTGCAAATCTTTTATTTTCCTGAAATGGACAGCCATATCAATTACTATGTTGTTTCGTGATGTTTTGCTCCTTCGATATTACTCAGGTGCATAGATTTTATCAGTTTTACGAAGTAATTTCTCTATCCTCCCAAAATCTCTATCAGAGTCTAAATATGAATGCCCCACTTTGGGAAATTTGTGGTCTATGACTGTAAAATATTCTTTTAAGATCAAATATTGGTAAAGAGTTATATTCAGTCCTTTTTAACTTCCCACTGCTGGGCACGGGCCTCCCTCCAATACGAGGGGATCAGGCCATAGTCCACCACGCTGGCCAAGTGTCTTTCGAAAACTTTCTAGGTTCTTTCAAACATGCAACTTTCCTCACGATGTTTTCCTTCACCGTAAAGCAAGTGGTAATCATGTTAAAAATGATTCGCACATGAAAATATCAGAGGTGCGAGACCCGGGATTTGAACCCGTTTCACTCGGTTTTCTAAGCGAGCGCGTTACCATCGGGTTACCTTGCCTTTCCACTGAGCTGCCATTGCCTTTAAAGTTTAGAAAACAGTTAGTAAATTGAATTTTTTGTTCTATCCAGCACAAGAGTCCGACCAAATTATTAAATGATCTTTACCTAGGCAACTCGAATCTACCCCCACAAACCTTAAGAGTACACTTGCGACTTCAGAACTTCCACGGTCCGCTATATTTTCAGTCCATCTATAGTCCATTTTTTCTTACGTGTCCTATTTGGTAAACAAACACTACCTTGAACGAAAATCACTTGTTTTCGGACAATCATACATTTTAGATTTGGTTTTATCGTTTATAACTATTTCAGAAACACACACGCTACTAATTACACTAATAAAAGCTGTTAATTATTGATTTAAACACATTATTTTTGCTAAAATTGAAATATTGACAGAACCAACTTCCACAGATAAAATATGAACACAACATTTTGACGTTTCGATACGCTACTTTGTCTTTGAATTATAGAGATGTACATTTAGAATGAATTATCGAGAGTGAAAACTGAACTTATTAAAAATAACAATATCTTTAAATTACAAAGTACGATATTTTGTTCAAATTGTTATTAGGCTTAAAAATAGTAATGTCTTCTGTAGAATATAGAAGATTTTTAATTGCTTTTAATGAATTTATACTTATTATTTATTTGTTACTGTAATTATTATTATTTTGTATCTTATTGCACAGTTTATTAAAACGGAGTGAGGGACTTCCGACCGCTTTTTGCTTTTTTAGGTTAAAGTTTTAAAAATGAGTTTATATTAAGGCCAAAAAAATGTTAAAAAAACTTTCACGTCATTGATTTTAAAATAGACAAGTGACATTTTGACAACTTTTATTAAAATTTAATAAAGACAATTATAATAAAAAAGTTATTGATGAAATGGCCGCTCATAAAAATATAATTGTTCTGCGCCTTCCGCCGTATCATTGTGAATTAAATCCAATAGAATTAATATGGGCACAATTAAAATCACATGTAGGAAAAAATAATAAAAGTTTTAAAATGGCTGAAGTCAAGGAGCTAGTCAGAGAAGGATTAAGAAAAATTGGTACGGCGTCTTGGATAAATTGTATTGAACATGTGAAAAAAGAAGAAGACAAAATTTTGCAGCTTGACGGCTTAATAGATGCTGCAACAGATACACCGACCCCTAATTTTATAATACATATATCAGAAGAGTCGAGTAATTTATCATCGGAATCAGACTAATAAAATTATTAAAATAACTTGTCGTATTATTTCTACCCAATACTTTACGTTCACTGCATAAAAATTAAAAACCATTAAGTTCAGTCATTCATTCGTCATGCACATCTCTATGAATTATCTCTGGTCACCTGTACGCCATATTTGTTTACTATTTAAGACATGTAAGAAAAAATAGACTATACAACAAACAGCTTTTTTTTGGATGTTCCGTCTATACCATGAATGCTCAAGTTATAAAACCAGAGTATGTAACTATAACATGTAAATGTAACATTTAATTTCTTATCTTATTAAATGCTAGCGACTCACCCTCGCTTCGCTCGGGTTCGTCCCTAGCTTGGGTGTAGTAAAATGGATATAGTATGTTATCCTTAAGAGATAGACATATGCCATCGCGGACTTTTTTGTAGACCTTTTTAAGGTGTACAATACTGTAGTACATTATTTTGATCTACCTCGTAGGGTTCAGCCAGCGTTCGCAATGTAAGCGCAAAAAAAATGTGTTTATTTACGACATCACATCTGAAACCTCTAAAATTATCAGTGTTTCTCTACTAAATTATGCATGTATTATATATATAAACCTTCCTCTTGAATCAGTCTATCTACTAAAAAAACCGCATAAAAATCCATTGCGCAGTTTTAAAGATCTAAGCATATATAGGGACAGAAGGACAGCGGAATGCGACTTTCACACACGTATTCCTCATATGATGAAAGTAGCCACTAAAGAAGGATTTTTCGAAATTCCACCCCCAAGGGGGTGAAATAGGGGATGAAAATTTGTATGAAACTTTTTATTCTTTGGACATATTTGCATGAAATTTCGTATTTTTCGTAGTTTGATCGCGAGTAAAGCTGCGAGCTCTGCTAGTTACAAATAAAGAAACAAAATAAGTATTAACTTTGCGAACATTTTTTAGGTTAGAATTAGAATTAGAATTTTAGAAAGATGTTTCAACCAAATTATGGTAAAGCGCAACTTCGACTATTTGTTTTATTCTTGATTTGGCTCCTGCCATTGTTTTTTGAGTCAACGATATCGATTTATTAATATAGTTGAATTATTTTGGACGACAATAAGCGGCACGAGCGTTCATTTTTCAAAAGTGCGAGGATAAACGGAACGAAAAGATGACGCCGTTTCGTGAATGAAAGTGATATGTTCAGCATATAACACCTTCATTCATTGAAGTGCAGTGCAAAGCTGCTTATAATTATTGGAAAAAGTGTTATGTTTAAACATAGCTCCTTCATCCACTGTAGAAAAGTGATTTTTTTACGTTTTTTGGCTTGTATAAGAATGTTAAGTGCCCATAACACCTTCATCCAATATTAATGTCAAAAAATAGTGCACATAACACCTTCATCAAGTATTTAATTTCTATAATAGTCATAAATATGGCTGTTTTAAGGTTTATAATTGTTAATATACACATAAAACCTACATCCATGCATAGAACAGCAAAAATTCAAAAATGCGACATATCACCTTCATCCATTCATGTCTTCAATTATTAAATGAATTAAAATTTGAATGGCTAATTACAATATAATGTACCTAATCAAAGATTATTTAACCACACTAATGTTACAAATTTTGAAATTTGTACGTGTGTTTGTTTACGTATATAATCTAAATATAAAACAGCTTGACAGATTTCGATGAATTTTAGTGCAAAAATAGACTGATTTAGAGTTATACATAGGCTTGTTTAAAATATTATAAATACAATTACCATCATTATCGAGCAAAAACATGGAAATGCATTACTAATGTCTATAATAATAATTATTATAGCTTAAAATTTATTATTGGGAAGTATTTTTATCAGGTGTTCTTTATAGTATTTCGGTAAAAAAGTGTCCTCGTATCGGAAACAAGAGTCACATTTCTGGAGTATCTCACTAACGTTTCATTATGAGGGGTATTAGGGCACATGCCTCGTTCACATCTAAAAAATGTCACGTTTTGTATCACAAAAAGTGCCAAATTAACTTTTTAAAGGAAACGATCTGTTTTGGTCGTGCCACGTGTGACAGCACTGTTGGCGTCAAATTCTATTTCGGCGGTTCACCACATGGTGTCATGTTGTTACTTACTTTGTCGTCGATGTTCCTCTTCATTGGGGTTATATATTTTTAGATCAGATGACTTGATGAGGCCAAGTTTGTTAGCTTAACTTGACTCTAATATATCATTGACATATTGATTCTAGATCTAAATACAACAGTATAAATGATTTTTGAATTACCCTCTCAGTAACATCTTAATGTTTCACGTGCAGTTCAATTTTGTGAATGATAATAACAAAGGGAGCATATTCGAAAACATAACGCCTCTATCTGTATTACATTTCCACATGCAATATATTCAATATTCAGAATAGGAAAAGACAAAACATTGTTATTTTGTTTCTTCAAAAGAGCCCTTAAGGAATTTGTGGAAATATCATTCCTGCATCGGAGAAAGCGAAAACTTACACACGAGAGGGTGTGTATAGTTTGATATAAGATAAAAAGGGCATACTTAACTGGTTCCGACATTATATTCGCATTTGGAGATCAAAGAGCGTATTGTGACATACGGTTGGGAAAAACTTTGGTAGGCGTCACGACGTGAGCATCGCTCGAGGGCGCTCGAGTAACAGCGTTCTCAAGGGGGCTAGGTTTTGTAAGAAAATGCATACATTAAACTGTAAGAATGTTGGAGATAGGGAGAGTAATTCAGCGTGTCCCTTGGGTAGTATGTTTCGGCGATTACGTGGACGGAGTTTCCTAACTGTAACTTGGCTTCTTGTCAGAATAGTTTGCACGTAACACCGGCCTCTTTGCGTATTTTCACAGTCAAAGTGCTCTCGAACACTTCTCTGTATGTTTCAAAGTATTTGAAAGGCAAATTAGGTAGGAGTTGTAAGCGCTCGATACAGTAACGTAAATAGTTGAAGTAATTAGCTACCCCGTCTTAGGTACCCGTGTAAAAGTTTCAATATGAATTTAATATACAAAATAATATTATGTTTTGCATCTTAATGTTTTCTAAATGAAAGTAGTATGAAGTTCGTTCAATTTAAACATAATTTTTTGTTACTTCAACGTTTAACGAATTGGCTAATATTTTTAAGTTTCAATATGATTATGTATTAATAACTGAATATTGGCATATTTATTTTGCTAAGTACGATTTATGTTATACTTGTAACTTAGCCTCGCTTTGCTCGTAGGTCACTGGGTGTGCCATACACAAGCGCACACACGCATGTACGCACGCTACGCACGCACGCACACACGTTTTTTTAAATCATATAAAAAAAACTGCATGGGACATTTTATGTAAACTCTAGGCAAATAATGTTCAAAGGCAGACTAAATTAATCTCCAGTTCAAACATGAGTATAGGTAACGTGTGCTGTAACAAATAGAAAACTTAGCGAACAATCTCAATTCGAGACCCACGGGATAGTGTCTGGCGTAATACATGCGATGCGAGATAAACCTTTCTACAGATTGCGCTTGGAATATTATTTATTAAATGCATCTAACGTTGCATGTTAAGCTTGTTTTCTAGAATAAAAGTTTTATGAGACGAGCAATGAGATTCTAAAACAATAACTTGATATATCAAGCATTATAATACATGTAGGTACTTGGTACATATATTGTACATGTATTTATTACGTACTAGCAACTCACTCTCGCTTCGCTCGGGTTCGTCCTTAGGTACGTTTTAACGGTAAGTATAGAATAGACTATATATACATATATCATATATCTACAATATACATACATAGGTATAGAAAAGTAGCTAAGTATTATAGAAAATAAAAATAAATAGCCCTACTTAAGAAATGATTGATTCAGTACTTTTAGCGTGAAACGCGCACATCTATTTGACTGTTAGTTTTATTATAAGTATAGATAAGAATAGGTATTGCAGTGTACCTACCTTAGGAGATAGACATATACTATTCAGGACTTTTCTGTACTCCTTTCCAAGACCTACAATTTTTAAATACATTGTTTTCTTGTATGTCTTAAGATTTAACCAGAGGAAGGTTTCTAAGGAGGACTCGACAAAACCAGGTATTGTGTTTTCCTGTGGGAAGAAAAGATCTTCCTAAAGTAAAAGGTATCCTAATTGTTACCCGAGTCAATCACTTTACCAAATTTCGTCGAAATCGGTTCATTAGTTTTTGTGTGAAACGTGTACACACAAACAGACATATAGACAACAGATAAAAAAATGTATAACTATTGTTTTAGGGTCTATATTGTGTGCATAATGCGTTGCAGTCATTGTTTTTAAAAAATATTTCATGTACAGATTTCGCTAAGTTATTGCTTTATTATAGTATAGATAATATAAAGACGCTTATTTTATCTTCTTGCCCAAAATCTAAAATTTTACAGATACTCTAAAATAAAAGTAATCTGAAATAATATAAACAACAGCAAAAACTATAAGAATAATTATTAGTTATAATAATATCAAAAAAAAAATATTATTAAAAAAACAATATTGTTTTTATCTATTATACAACAAATATATCTAAATATTACTCAACAAGCGCACGTCCCAACATTTAATTCCATGGATGGCCATTTTTACGGGGGTGCCTTTATGTCGCATCTTGAAATACGCAATAACTGCTAAGAGACGCAGCGGTGATAAAGTTGCCCAACGCTGTCAGGACAAAGGATTTCTACCGGCCAATGACGATCTAGGGTTGATAAAAATAAAATAATCCACGTGAAAAATCTTATGCTCACAAAAATGACTCAAAAATGAATTAAATATTGTTAATAAGTTAAATCTTTTTTCTTAGTCTGTATTCTTAAGATAGAGTTTAAAGAAAACATTTAATTTTAGTAACTTTATGTAAATCATAGTTCTATCACTACTTCGATAAGAAAATACCCTGAGAAGAACTGATAAAATTCTTGGCCTTCTTTTTCGAGGTAGGTAGTGGATTTGATGATGGTGCTGAAAATTTCTCATTTTACGCAGAAAGAGCGCAACGTGAAAGAAAGAGAAAGAATAAAAAGTGTGAAGTGAGCGGAGTGTACCGCTTTCATCTGAATTTTTCTATTCCCGATGAAAACTCCGTCAAAAACAGTTCCAAACGATTTTCAATGATTTTTTGAGATTTTAAATTAAAAGCATAACAATAATATGGACTCAATATGAAATAACTATTTTAAAAATAACAGACATTACAATTTTAAAAATAGGTATAATAAATATTAGTATCTTATTTTAACTTCTTGACAACCCTGCTAGCACCAATTTCATGCTGTAAATCCATAGGGTACATTTACCTCCCTTCAAACTCATGCGATATTGCGTTTTTTTTAAACCGCAGGCCTCCCCTTGACTTGTTCGTTTTATGCAGTCACGCCAATATTTGACCGGTATATGATGAAGCGGAATTTTATTGTATCGATAAACTAATTTTATAAGTACTTTAAATTCTAAGAATATAATCTGTGTTATAATTATTGTATAAAATTGTAGAAAATTTGACAGAAACAAAATAAAAACTTATGATTATTAATTTGGGGAGCGTACTGACGCTTATATCCCACGACTTAATGTAAAGATTTTTTGGTCCATAATTTCATTGGTTGATGTGTTGCTTTATTAAATAAAGAAAATCTCATTTTCGTGTTTATAATAATTATAAGGATGTAAACCTAAAAATAAAAACGTGAGGCAGTGGTGGATTATATTTAACTAATTCACTATGATTGCTATAGGACTAGATTTTCATTCAGAAAAATTATTCATATTTCACGCTGTCGTAAAAATATCCACCCAGTGTACATCATCTTAAAATTCATCAAAAATGGGAAAAAGACTGGTGTTGAGACACCTTTAAAACTTTTATTTTATCAGCACCAGGGCTATATTACATTATTGATTCAAACACGAATTTGAAATCCTCGATGTTATTAAAAATTTATTCACAATTTGCTGCGAAATTATTACAAGGCAGTATAAAATCCTATTTTCAAATTGCTAACTTGCGCTTGCATAAATATTGTGCATACAAGACAAACAATTTGTGAGCATTGCTCCCATGGGAATATTGGATTGCTCATTCGCGGAGACGGCTCCTATATCTTTTTTGTATTTATTGTCTCTACCCTCGGATAAGTTATCGAAAATATAATCCCTCTTTACGTACAAAAACTTCCACAGCTGATTACTACTTGGTTTGGAAGAAATGACGATGTTTGTATGGACGCGATGATTAAACACTGTAATCAAAATGACGTCTGGAGATTTTTTGTATGTCTATATTATTGGCACCATCGTCACTTGAAAAGCGGGTTTGGTTCATAATTTTATATATATATAAGTATTCTATACATATGTTGACAGTTGACAGACAAAAATTCTAAAAACTTTAGATTCGGCCTCTGTATCGATAATAAAGTCTATTTTAATAAGATTTTCAAAAAAATATTTAATGTACAGATTCGGCTTATTTACAATTTTATTATATGTATAGATTAAAATGTTTAATTGATGATTATGTCTTCATATTATTATTTTTAAGAAACTGTTAAACTTATCAGTTACATTTTCTATTAATTACTTAAAAAGAAATTTTATTTCAATATCCATTTAGAATATTCTGTTATTCTGTTTATCCCATCCATATTATACTCTACTTAGATAATAATCAAGGGTTCCTTTGCGGTTAGAAGAATAAAATCCCGACCTAATCCCCGAGGGATTAATATTATTTTATCGCTAACGATAAATAACCGATGAATTCAATAGTCGCGGTGGAATTATAACTTTTTTACACACTAGTGGAAAAGTTTTGCCGAATTCAATCTTGCGGGGATTTTCTCCGATCACATTATATTCCAACTGTGGAGGTCTCAGACAGGATAAAGAAGGTTACGGCTAATGTTTTGTAATTTTGTCAGTCGCTAAGATAAAGGAACATGAATGTATATTATTATTTTCATTTTTGTCTAAGCTAAGCATTCGTACATTGTATAGTGTACAGAGTAATAAACAAAATTAATTTAATTTAGCCTTGTAGCAAATACTTGTTATATTCTTCTATAACCTTGTGGTTAATTAATATTCGTGATTTTAGAGTGAAGCATTTTCATTTGTTTGAGACTAGTGATTTGTTCTGGCTGTGTTCGAATGTTTTTTCTTGGATTTTATTATATTATTCTCATAGGCATTCAAAAATAGTTCTACGTGCTTACATTTTAACATGTAGGTAATAAGATAACTTTTTTTATTAAATATATCAGTATCTATTTTTAACATTTAGTCCGTACGTATACATGTTACATAATAAAAGTATTGTACAATTTTTTTTTATAAAATTGGGAAATATTTGAAAAAAAAAAACCAAATGTGAAAAAAATCTTGAAACTATCATAGAGCTATTTATGTTTTTAATAGATATTTTAAAATATGAAGTACAATATAATGTTTATGTGCTACGTGTTATTAAATCTGAAAAATATTGTAGGTATAATTTCTAAGTCGGCTTTATCATGAATAATTGGCAATTTTCACGTGTGTCTTATTTATATGTAACAGTAAGATTGCGTCATTATTCATGCCCTACGTTCCGTTTGTACGCATTTACTATGCGGAAGTTGTACTATATTAGCTTCAATTTCAGCAAATTGAAGAAGAGTATTTATCTATAAAGTCATCTTAGAAATCATAGTTATGTCAAAAAAAAGAAACGAAAATATCAGTCATTAAAATTATTAAAGGATATTGAAATTAGAAATATAAAATATTACATAGTATCGACTTGCCCTCGCTTTGCTCGGATCGTCCCTAGGTTAATTCTCCATACAAACTTTCATCCACATTTTCACCGCCTTAAGGATGATTTTCGAAATGAAAAGTATCCTATGTTATTTTCAGAGTCTCAAACTATCTTTTTACCAAATTTCATCTAAATCGGTAATTATTGAGTTTATTCGTTACAAATATTCAAATATAAAAATCTTTCCCCTTTATAATAGTAATGTAGATGGACTAGCGACATACACTCACTTCGCTCGTGTTTGTCCCTCGGTGACTAACAATAGCTGTTAAAGTAACTCAACGGCAACTTTTTTCGACTTCAATTAAAGTTATTAAGATTTCTCATAGGAATATAATTTTCTATTAGTGAAAGTATTTTCAGAATCGGATCTGTAGCTTCAGAGATTACTCTCACACAAACTTACCAACTCTACCTCTTTTTAATATTAGTGTAGATGTGAATATGTAAAAAAAAACGTCTTGGTTTTTGTGAATACTCGTAGATATATACTTGTATGTCAGTACTTAAAGATATAGATCACGTTTTAGATCTTTCTTCAACTTATAAGTTAAATAATGTAAATAAAGCATAACTTTTTGAAAGCTTTTTAAAGTAATGTAAGTTTCTTTTTATAAGAATATTGTTAAGTCAATATCATGAAACGTATCTAAATAAAAGTTATAAAATTATATTCAAATTAGGTAAACTTTTTGAGTCAGGTTAAATATTAAGCTCACTACACCCTTGTTCTCTTTATCTGTCTTACCCTTATATTTTATTCACAAAGATATTATTCAATTTACGTCGAATAGATTTCTTTAAGGGATTCTTAGAGCCTTTTCGACTTTCCGTACCGAGTTTACTTTGATCTCATGGAAAAAATACCTAGGTTACTTGATAAAATATATGTACAATAGAAGTATTTTCCATCTACGTAATAACACGTAAGTACGTAGTAATAAGTTACGAATTTATAGCAAAAATACATAACGAATTATATAATGTATATAGAACTAAAGTAAGTTTGTGATTTCAAGATACGTACATAGCTACAATGTATAAAGCTTTATCGTTATATCATGAAACCAGTCACCGAAATTAATAACGATTAAGATTTTTTTTGTTGATTTTATTGGAAAGTTCAGTAGCGGATAGAATATTTGATATAGGCCATTTTATTATTATTAGACTTTCAAAATGGCTACAACGTTTGCATATTGTAAAGTGGTATTTATGATTATTCTTATAATATAGCTCGATACTTTTAAGTTTCAAAAAGAAAACATTATCTAAATAAAGAGGTAAAGTTTGTGAGTTTGTGAAGTTGTAGGGGGTAATCTCAGGATCAACTAAACCGATTTAAATTAAATTTGGTAAGAAGATAGTTTGAGACCCTGGGAAAGACATAGGATACTATTTATCCCGAAAATCATCCCTTAATGGGGTGAAAATGGGGATGAAAGTTTGTATGGGGAAACAACTTAGGGACGAACCCGAGCGAAGCGAGGGTGATTTGCTAGTTTTACATATTTTTCGATAGACTGGAAAGAAAAATGTAAGAACTAAAGTTAGCTGTGAAATGTGCGTAAATAAATACAAGTTTATTCACCCTATCCTAAATATGACATGCACCCTTCAGTAAGACAAATTATTTCATTTCCCTCCAAAGGGACATACGTGACTCCCAACGATCATTACTTTAACAGTAGCTACAGTGTACAAGTGGATACGTAGGATTTTGATAAATTTAGCCTATTTACTATAACTTTTGCTTGCAGCTTTACTCGCGCGGCGGCGACCAAAGTGTAGTGTTATTCGTAGCTAGTCTATAGACTAAGGAAGGTTATAACCTTCCTTAAAGGAACAATAAAAAGACTATAGAATGCAAAAAGATTTTTTTAATCATATAGCAATTTTAGTTTAGCGTGTTCAAATAAATACAATAACTAAATATTTCTTTAGCCTCATATTGTAGATTGTTGTAGATAAAAATTCAAAGGCGTATAAAGACTATAAAAGCAGACACTTAAATAAATACTTTTTTAGACGTACTTACGTATCTTTTATTCTATATAATATTTCTTTAATAGAAATAAAAAAAGAAATTGTTCTTATAGAACATTTGAATACAAATAATACGCTCGGGAAATCATCTCGGCTCAGTAACGTGTTGATTACTGTGTAGTACACATGAAAAAAATTTTTACCTCTTTCATCGATCAAGCAAGGCTTTATGCTTATTTTCTGTACTTAACGATATTTATATTATAATAAAATAATATGAAATTAAATACAGCTTATTTTTTTACTTTATATTATATAGTTTGATAGGATTGATTTTAAAATCATTAATAATAATACTTAGGTACATATGTTTTTACAATTTTTTATGAAATAGTTTATTTATACTATTGTATTGAAACTCAGACTTTTCAATAATTTTAAATTTTTAAGTTAACTTTTACTTCAGGTTTGTTTTGGAGAAAGCGAAAAAATGATTAAGGCGAGGTGTGTGGAAAGGCTTGTGAAATTAATGATAAAGGCCGATTTTGGTTATGGCAACTAATCTCTTTGATACTAGCTATGTATGTAAGAGGTTTGATAGGGGACAGTGGGAATCTGGTGGGACTACTATTATTAAAGTCGTTTTGCCTATTAAACAATTTTGTACATGACTCGCAGTAATTCGTTTTGACACACAAATATGATGACAATTGTAAAAGTGCTTTTGTACATAATGCATTGTTGTGCGAAGTGTCATTTGTGACATTTCCACCCTAATTTCAACTAATTCAAGGGAGAAAAATTATGTTTTCACATAAAAGTGACTTTTTATATATTTTTTTCTTTAAATTTACTTGATAGTCCCAAAGTGTTAATACGTTACGTTTTCAGAAATCTATATAGATATTTCTATGTAAAAGGATTTGGGTGACATGGGGTCGTAAAATATCTAATCAAACTATTGTTTCAATAACTTCCGTTCATGGGTTTTATTGAAAGTCAAAATATGTGTTCCATGATAAGTTTTATAATTAACTAGCGGCTTACCCTCGCTTCATAAGTTCGTCACTAGATAAAAACAAATCTATCCCGCGGGATCCGTACATTTTTCCGGAATGATATATAGCCTATAGCCTTCCTCAGTTAACGGGCTATCTAATGCAAAAAGAATCTTTAAATCAGATTAGTAGTTCCTGAGATTAGCGCGTTCAACGAAACAAACAAACAAACTCTTAACTCTTCAGCTTTATAATATTAGTATGGATTTGCATCGAGTTTGGTTTAGAATTTCGTTATTTTGATATTTGTATACCAAAATAACAAAATTCTAAACCTTATTACAATTTTGATACCAAATAATTTCATGTACCCGTCAGCTAATTTATCTATTTAGACTAATTTCACCGATTAAATTATATTCATTTTCAAAATTGCTCAAATTTAAATGTAATTATACTTCAATTGTGGTTGAGGTACTATTAATTCTACCGCAATTAGCAGCGCATAATGCAGACAGGAATGTGTATTCTGGCAGCTAAATTTCATATTATACCTTAATTTCATTCCTCTAATAAGCCAAAGCCTTGATAATTCTTAACGTACTCTGTCATAGTCAACATAAAGGTCCAGGGTAATTGTGCTCAAGAGACAGGGTACATAATTAGGACTGGCTAATGTTCTGGAAAAACAATTTCATAAAACATCTCCTCGTGCCGTCCGCATAAAAAGAAATAAGACACTAAATAAACTTCTACTTTCACGGATCGCTTCAGTTTTACGCGACAACGAAAACTGCTCAGTTATCCTTTTGTCACTGTGACGTTGAGCTTACATTCCATTTTGCGTGAAAGAACAATTTGCTTAAAGCCTGGACGGAATTAAAATTGCTGGGGGGTGTCGACGATATTGCGATTGGAGATTCCACACATTAGTACATCTGTCGGCTCTTATCCCAAAGTAATACAGGCGATAATAAAATAATCAGGTTAAAAGTTTAAATTTGCACCATAGCCACTACACATGCTCCGAATCAAAGCTCAGCTTTTGTGGCAAATCGCTTGTCGAGTGCCTCTCTAGAAAATTACTACAGTCTAGTGGACATTATGTTTTTTAGTCACATGTAAAATGGTGGGTATTTCTCATTGGTCACATTTTCCTAGCCATGGGCATTGGGCAGCCCTTTGGAAGTAATGAGTGATTCTAGTGATGTCAGATGTCACTGTCACACACACGTATTATTATTTCAATGTTCCGAATTAAATGCGTTTGGCTTTATTGTTGCCGTGGCTTATACTATCGAGATGAATTTATCAAAAATAAATTGAATAAGCTAATAAGAAATTAAAGATTAGGGTTAAAAGAAAAAGCTTATTGTTCTTAATATTCTAGGTACTACTCATAATTATTTACTGAATATTAAAGAAAATAGTACATAAAAATATTGGTTTTAATTTTTTTTTGTTTTATAAACTTTAACATGTAAAATAATTTGAATATAATGCAAATAACCCAAAATTAATGTAGTTTTCTCAAAAATGTCATATTAATCGACGACATTATATCAAGATGCGTACAAAAAGGATGTTAAGAAAAAGCAAGAAGCGATATCTGTTGATATATAAATATCGAATATACCTAATAGATATTGAATGCCAAGGAAATAAGTAATCTGTACTAATCTCTAATAGTTATTACTATAATTGAATATACCTACAATGTTCACTTCGTGTTATCGGCGGAAACTTATTAAGATAAGCCATCAGTGATAAAGCCCGTTTGTCTTATTGATCTGAGCGGATGAAATAGATAAATTAGGCTCGCCCCATTATTGATATCCTAATGGACAGTTTCAAATTATAAGTACACTATACTATAGTACTCGGTGAAATTAAATATGAATAGGTGGAATAGTTTCTACGATTATATTACCTAAGTAATGTATCGATTAAATCTCATAGTTTATTTGATAAAATATTCAGTTCTAATATTAAATATTAGGATTGTATTCAAATTCTGTTACTGGTTTTTTTTTTTGTAACCATAATAAGTTACAATAAAATACTAGCGACTCAACCTCGCTTCCCTCTGGTTCGTCCCTAGTTACGTTTTAACATTTAGTATAGATTTCTCAGAAATAAGTTATATTCCCGCAGTAAAAAGTATATTAATGATGACTTGGATAACCAGCTATCATCATACCAAATTTCATCAAAATCTGTCCAGTTTTTTTTTGTGATGCGGTCACTGACAGACAGACAAAAATTTTAAAAACTATAGATTTGGCGTCTGTATCGATAATAAAGACTATTTCAATAAAATGTGCCAAAAAATATTTAATGTACAGATTCGACTCAATTACAATTTTATTATATGTATAGATATGTGGGATTTGCAATATTATAAGTATGCGTGAATTGATATTTGTATAGTAAAAGGATACGTATGTTATTATTTTAAGAATACAATGGAATGAAGACTAATAAAAGATAACAGGAATGTGGTTTTCTATAATTTTAATATAATAAATAGTCGGAGTGTTATTAAATGCTTTTATTTATATTCCTGGATCCTACACATATATTTTTATGTGTAGCTTAACGCTATTTTTACGTTTTAAGGTCATATCATATTTTTCTTAATTTTCTAGGTGGAATCTTACTACATACATGTATATTTGCATAAAAATGTGTTTTACTTATATAAATATGACGCAAAAGAATATTATGTTGTCGCTTCTTTAAGATTGCTTACAAAAAGACATCATCCTTTAAACGATGTACAAGCGTTCTACGAGTATCTTCGTAGCAAATATTCAGTTATTTAATTATTTATTATTTGTCGATTGAAAGACCACTCATATACTAAAGTACTAATGCTACAGCTTTTAGCTTAATTAATACAATGTATTACTAAATAATTTACTATTTTATGTATATAAACAAAAGCTTTCATCAGTAGCTTTCAAAGTTCAAACAATTTTAACGAACACTACACAACTACATTACAAATGTTTCGCGTGACGAGAAATAATAAATAAAAAAATATTATGTTTTATTCAAAACTTTTTATTATTCACGTTAATTTATTTTAAAATGCAAAACGAAAACGACAGTGACTAATAGAGAAATATGCAAGTGTCAGATTGGGTACGGTGCATGTGATGGCAGTCGAAATTGCAGGCGACGTTTAGTCACGCCAGTACCTTTAGTTATACTCGCAACTATTTATATGGACAATGTTCGTAATAGGAGACTAACAGTAAGTATTTTTTGTTTGTATTTCAGATAATAATATTTGTATATGCTTATTCCTACTTTACGCTTAAACGGCGGAATGGATTTGGATAAAATTTAGTACCCAGATATAAATCTGAAGTAATTTTATATACTATATATAGCCTACTGTCAGTGTCAGGTAACTAGGGACGCACCTCAAGGCTCTTAAGAACTGGTTATTATTAATTGTATTTGTTTAAAAAGAATCAAGTGTTAATAGCTCATAATGTTTTTTTTTTTTTTTTTATATAACAAAGATGTGGAATAAATAATGTTTATTAAAGTAAAATTCAGAATGAAAAAAAAAAATACTCCTTAATAAATTCTTGGTAAGAATAAGTTCATTCATTTAGAAAATAGATGTAGCCTTATAATTTGAACAGTTATATACATTCCACTCCCCATCAGGGAAATAAATTACGCAAACAATTAAATATCGGCAATAATGCGAACATGGGGTGCGACAATTTGTCTAGACCGGTCCGGTGGGGTAGCACTCTCCGTGTGTATGATACAGTGTGATCTAAAATTGACTGTAATACTTGTGAAATAACAGATCTGCAATCTTTCACTGATTAATAATTAATAACAATTTTTGAAATAAAAGTTTATTTTTGTCCGATTTAAAAACAGTACCTGCGCGACCGAGCATCGCTCGGAGTTCTTTTTTGTTATATCATATTTTTTAGATTAAAAAGAAAACTAAAAACTTGAATATATACAAAAAAATAAATTAGAGTAAAAACTTTGCATCGAGCCCGAACACCTACGATTGTCAATCTTGCCTCGGCCGCTTGACCACAATGCTTATGCCCGAGCGTGCGAAATTATAATATTTATTTTAAGATTCACTTTGTTTCCAAAATATTTAAATTAAATTGTTGAATATATAAAATACATTTTAAACGTCAACAAGATTTTTTCAGTATTAAAAAAATATATATTTAAAATCACTCTATACGTTTGTATTGTATAAAAGCAGATCGTGTAGTTAATGTAATTATGAGGCCGTTGCGTAAACGGTCCTGACTTGTTGCGATTAAAGAATTGTCTCTGTCCAAGTGGTAAGAAGCATTTTCTCAATTTGATAAAATGTACTTACTCGTATATCCGAAATAATTCCTATTTTTCCCAAATAAATAAGTATGAGGAAAAGAAAAACAAATATTTCATATGATAAAGATCCTTTAAAATTTTATTTTGTAGAGTTTAAAAATGAATATACATATATGTATCTAACATTTAAAGTATGGATTAGTATAAGGAATAAATATATACATTTTTTTATCCAGAAATTGCTGAACAAAACATCTTGTTACATATTATAAAATGTTGACGACTGCTGTCTAAAATTGGTAGCAAACGCTTGCATTCATAGGAAAGTTAATTAAACTTGCCCTAAGCTTTGTGAATACGCTACGTAGAGGCATTACAAATTGTTATAAATTGTATTACTGCAATTAGATTTGAATTTTATAAAATTGTAAAAACTTATTAAGAACTTCACACTCATAAAAATTTCTACTTTTTCATTTGATAGCTATCAATATATAGCGAGGCCAGAATAGCTTACAAATTGATCTACTTCTAAATATTATATATATTCATGAGTTAAATTGTTCTCTCAAAATTTTTTTTTACATATATTTTTTTGATCAAAATAATTTTAAATTTTTGCTTGACCAAAATGAATGCAACTTAGCATTAATTACGTAAACATATGTTGACCCATTTCAACTTAAGCGATTACCTGAATCAAGGCAATTTTAAGCACAGTTAGGCATTATACCGCGAGGTAATAGTCTATGCAGAGGGCAATTACTTACAGGAATAGACCAATTAATCGTCTGAGCCGGGCATACTCCACAAATGTGATGTTGTGAGATCGAGTTACTAAATTACTTGAAATATGTCGGCACTACCTAATATTATAAGTGTTTCCTTCTACTGTCTAACTGATAAAACGTTAGCTCGAATATCTTTCTGTTATCATCATGTTAACTATTTAACCTAAAATGGACTCTATCACTTAATGTTATGGCTTGGCTTAGAAAATTAAGTTGGTTTATTTCTATATAAAAAAGGTGTTCGTGTTTCAAGCTTTGAACTCTTATCTTAATCTCAATTTGAGACATTAAAATATTACAAAGGACTCTAAATTACAAGCGTTTTCTGTATAAAAGAAATTCCACTGACATGGATGTAGCCTTGGTAAGGAATTCTAGTTCGTACTAAAGCTAAGATGTTATCTGCCAAGATATACTACAGTGCTTACGTTTTATTGAGTAAATATTTTTGTTAATTTTGTTTGCTTTGGTTCTAAATATTTTTAAGACACGCAAGATTTAGCGTTTTTAAAGTGAATTTTACGTAAATAATTTCGATAAACGTTAAATGATAAAAATAATGATAAAATTTGTAAATGACATACATAAAAAAAAAAGTTTTAGCGAGATTCGTTAGAGCTAACTTAATAATCTATACTAATATTATAAAGAGATAAAGTTTGTGAGTTTGTGAGGTTGTAGGGGGTAATCTCTGGATCTACCGAATCGATTTAGATGAAATGTAGTAAGAAGATAGTTTGATACCCTGGAAAGGACATAAGATACTTTTTATCCCGGAAATCATCCCTTAAGGAGGGGAAAATGGGGATGAAAGTTTGTATGGGGAATCGACCTAGAGATGAACTCGAGCGAAGCAAGGGTGAGTCGCTTGTAATATAATAACTTAATAATTGAAATAATTCTTCGAAATAATAATGTGAAACTATAATAACACAAATAACATAACATAAAGAATCTATCTTCCCTTGATTTTTTAGACTTTTTTTTATTAAAAATAACATCAAGCACTTTTCGCTTTTGTAAAGTTTCGCTAAAAATATTAATTTTATATTTTTATAGAGAATGAAGCTATTATTCAATTTGAGTATTTGATTTTATCTTTTTTGTTATATTGTAGACTAATATGTTTACATCTGCCCTGTAACTAAGTTTGGAACCACATTTTAAAAACAGTCACCCGGCTTTTAAATAATCAACAATTATAATGTTAAAGTATAATTAATAAATTTGTAAGAATCCGTTTTAAATTCTTTGTATGTTATTTGGGCTCTCTATAGAATTAAAAAAGTCGAGAGGTGTTGTCGATAGGAACGATGTCCCTTTCGCTGTCTGCCCTTGGCTCATAAAAATTGTAACAAGTACTAGGGTATCATAAACATCAAGCAAAGTAGATTGTACATGTTAAGCTCATCGAAGAAAGGCTTGCACAGTGTGCATACAAATTTCATACAATATATGTACATTCCATAGCACTCATGATCCTCTGGTACTTATGATGATGTAACATACTCATGGGTTGCTCATAATATCTGGTGACAATAATTGTCACGAGTGCACAAATTTCTAAGTCTAAGATTCTGATCTATGTGGTGGACTCCTCATTCTTTTTCCTGGCGAAATTCATTTTTTAAACCATAAAACATATTAAAAAACGCAACCCATGGTGTGATCACTAAAATTTTGCTCCAGGTTATTTTTTATTGGCCTAGAAAAAGAATGAGGGGTCCACAATATGGATCGAGATCTTAGACTATCACCTTAAATAATAAAAAAAAAACTGAATATTTTAAATAAAATAGTAGTTATAATAATAAAAATAATATTAATATTTAAAAGCATATGTATGCAATTTAAATAAAATATAGTTTGTCCAAGAAGAATGAAGTTTATATAATATAATAGAAAATGCTGCACATTTTACACAGTTTTTGTTCAAAAGCAATATTTCGTTTCCATTTACTACGTTTTAGTATTTAGTATTGGGTGGTATGTTTATTTACAAGATTATCCTTAGCACTAAGTAACGTCAGCACAGTGCGAATTAATTCAGTTTATAATTGAAATTCGCTAGAGAATTTGCGTGTCTCACATTTGCCTGAGGCGGAGCACGTGTCGCGCTGAGTGCGACAGCACATCGCTTTCATACACTGCTATTGAACAAATTGATTAAGTTTGAAAAACTTTGCTTCGTCGGTTTTTTATAAAAACATTGAATTCTATGAAATATTGACACAATTTATATAAAACTTGTGTATCCCAATTAAAAGAAGTTATCATATACCTACTAGAGACTTTAAGCTGTACTTAGGATACCTAATAGCAGCCTATGGGTTACTCCAGGTCCATTCTATATCTGTTTATTAAATTTCATCCTAACCCATTCTTCCGTTTCAGCGTAAAACAAACATACACACGTATACACATACAAACATCTTAGTAATTATACATATTTATAATAGTACTCCGATTAAAAGATAGTTGGTATGAAAACAACGACAATAAGTAAAAATAGATGCGTAGTTGCACACCCCGAATACGATCTTGTCACATCTGAAAGAGAGATGAGAAATTTATACAATCGCGATCTTAGATAAAGCTTCTAGAAGCGCACTAGGGCTTAGATAGCCGCTTTATTTTAATGCGAGTCGACAACAAATAAGGAATATATATTCCCTTTTTTATTGTTGACTTTTGATGCGACGAACACTATGATTTAGGGTGAGGGGTTGTGCGCGACGAATTGTGGTCGAGATTATTAGAGATAGGGGATTTATATTACTGCCTGAATTTCTAGTTTCTAATTTCTATATTGCATTGATCAACCTCAATGGATATGCTTCACAATATATTTTGTGTAACAATAAGACATACCTAATACTTTCATAGAAGTAAAGCTAGGGATACATTTGAGTCAACTGAGTGTAGATTATAAATTAAATATGCAACGAGGGGGATTACAAAAACAAGTTTCGTGTATCTGTATTATTTCACAGTGACATATAAATAAAACAACAGTTTTTACTTGATTTTTCCGAATATTTTTTTGAGAATTAAATTTAATTCTCGAAAAAATATTCGGAAACATCAAGTAAAATACTTAATTAAGTAAAAAGTAAGTACTTAATTAAGTAAACGTATTTCAAATAAATAAAAATTTTAAGCTCGGGACTGTTCAAGTAAAGTGGTAATAAAAAAAAATCAGCTTCGTTTCTTACCCTTGGTGAGAAAATAAAGAACACACGCTGCATTATGAGACAGAGTAAATTTTATTTTTTAAGGGGAGCAAAAAATGATGTCCGGGTGATGTATGGCTATACTTTTGCGCTTAGAATTTAAACATCCCGTTTTCGAAACGGTTACTCACGGGAAAGGGCGTGAGACTGACCCTTAATAAATTTTGCATGACGTCAAGGATTACTGAAAAATTATGCCTTACAACGACTATATATTTGAAAGTAGCTTAAGTGTTTTTAAGAGCTTTAGATATAAACGGCTTAAACATAATTATTAGAAATAAATACATTTTCGTGGCCCAATTTCATTTACGGCAGCTACTAATATTACGAACACTATCCAACTATTTTAGAGATATACAACAAATGTACATAGTTAACAAAATAATATGTATTTATAAAATAGTGTCCTTGAATAAAGATAATAGAAAAAAGATTCTCAAAGACCAGTAGAAAAACATTAGCGACAAATCGCGAGCTAAGTAAGGGTTTTTAACAGAAAAACTTATTCTTGATCTCATCCAAGAAGTTGATAGCCACTAGACTAATGTGGTTGTTAAACAAAATGATATATCATGTCAATATGGCCCCATGTAATAGCCCTAAACTTTGATTATATAAATAAATAACAAAAGAACAATATAAATAAATGGGCATAAGGGTAAATGTAGCGCACAAACTATAATGGCAAAGTTTATCTTGTTTCTTTCCATCTCATTCCAAGTTGGTAGTAGATGCGGTGATAAAAACTGCACGACTCAACTAGTACCATCATTGCGACCCTGGCCATATGTAACTGAAAGTAGACCACATGATAAGGTGCATGCTTATTATAAATAATTGCCCTATTTCAAAAATACTCTTAAAATATTTCGATGACACGCTTGACTCATTTCGTAGCAACACTACTTGCTGTGCCAACGGTCGCGGGTTCGGGTTTTGCTGGGGGCATTCATTTGTGTGATGAGCACGAATATTTGTACTCCAGTCATGGGTGTTTATATTTATAATATGTATGTATTTAAAGTTATATATGTGTAGTGTTAAGTGTATCAACAATCTGGTATATAAGACAAGCCTCGTAGCTTACCATGGAACTAGATGGTGCTGTGTGTTAATATCCCAACATATTTATTTATTATTTATTTATTTTTAAAATACTTAAATATAATATTTAAAATAATCTGTTTGCCCGGACTAATCTTTGGAATAGCTGGACCTATACTCTAAAGTAACTTTCATTGCCAGCAGATTTCCGGGAGAGTTATGATTTAGTTACTTTTTTCCATGTCCAGTTAGGGCTCTCGCAGATTGAGGAGTAGACACTTTAAGAAAATATGATTAGCTAACAAATAGTGCGAACAAGTAACAGTATATGTAACACTACTAACTTCCGTGGAACTTATGTAAATAGTAAATAACATAAGGAGTTAAGACAAGATGTCGTTCTACAATCGTTGAAGAATAGAAATCAAAAAAATATATAGTGGCGATGATATCTTACAATTGTATAAAATAACGATTATTATTACATTAATCATTTCAAGACAATTTTTAAAATAGAATACCCATTGACTGTAGACTCTTCGGCCCTGCGTGCACATGTTAAAAAGTGCATAGAAATGATAATAATACATATTATATTATATAAAGAATGAAGTGGACAAGGATAAAATAGTTTTAATTGTCATAAATACATATAGTTTTAATTAATACATGTGTTTTCAAGGACTGATAACATTATTGTTTTTCTTGTATGTAATCGGTTGCATCATGTACAATCAGTACTTCATTTATAAGCAGGGAGAAAAATATTGCTGTGAGCAAATCCAAGCGAGATTAAAAAAAATTGTGTAACAATCCCTAACAAAGTCTGCGAAAGACTACGTCTTTATGTCATTTGATGGTAAATTTCAATTTTCATTAAAACAAACAATTACTTTTTGTCGTTTCATATGAATCTTTTTGTTACATTTATAATATGTAAAAATGTTGTCATATTTTTTGAATAAACGAATAACGCGAATATTAAACATAAATTAAGATGTTTTTAATACATACAAGCAAATTGCTGAACGTTTTATGGCGAAAAATGGGCCCTTTCTACTCTATTACGATTGTAGAATGATATTTCGTCTAAGCCCCCAGATTAGTAGCAATATTTAAGCTATAACATTAAAACATGTAACAGGAATATTTATATAATATATAGGTCAAAAATATAACCCTCCTTTGGGCTTCGCCATAGTCGGGTAAAAATACATTTGTAACGTTTAAATTTTAAGCTCTATACGACAATTACAAAAAAAAAAACGATTTTTTAAATTAAAAAAGCGATATAAAACTTAGATTTAGAACAGATTAAACCCCGACGTGGTTGGTATTTTAAGTTAAACTACAATAATCTATTTTTGTTTGCTTCTCGTATCTACTAAGTACGTACTCAATTTGTTTTGCCAGCGGCAAGCGTGTACCCGCGGGCTACATAACAGGTCTCTAATGCAAAGCTTTAATCTGTCCATTTGTCGTACGTCTCCACTAATAGAAAAATTCCATTTTAAACTTACGCATACGCAGGAGTTGTGTACCTATTTATTTTTTATGTCGATTTTAAATTACGTTCAAAGCTAGAGATTTATAACCTAGGTTCGATCATTATTTTTATAGCTGGCCTTTGAATTTATAGCTGCTGTGTTTTAATTTATTGACTGCTAAGAATAAATATATTTTTACTGCCCCTCTCATTTATTTAATACTTAATAAAAGTTTACTGCAAGTAAATAAATATTATGTTTATTCGTTTAATTGTACATAAAGAATTAATTTTGCTATGCCATTTGAATATCAATACGTTTTTATTATATAAGCTAATTACGGGATCCTTATAGCTCCTTCTGTTGCTTTTTCTACGTTAAAAGCTAAAAGAATTTAATATGAAATACAGGGATGGGATAATTACAGAGTTGAATGGATATGGTATGTATAGTATCATGCATTATAGGCTTTGATTTTTTATTAATTATTATCTATACATACAAATAAATAAAATTGTAGTGTCTGTTTGTAATGTCAAAATAACAACTTTTTACTGAATGTATATGAAATTATATACAGTACTTATAAAACACAATTTTTAAAACTTTTGTATGTCTGTCTTTGTCTGTCAGTTTGTTCCGACAAATCTCCGAAACGGCGGGACTGATTTTGATGGAACTTTCACTGGCAGATAGCAGATGTTATAAGAAGTAAATTAGGCTACATTTTTTATTTAAGAGAAAGAATAAAAACGCACCTAGGGACACACCTAGCGAAGCGAGGGTAAGTCACTAGTCTAGTAATAAAATAATTTGTATTATTAAGTTAACCAAATTAGATTTTGTATGTGAAATTTTACACTTAAGTTACGATTTTAATTATATATTCCAGCTTAAAGTACAGCTCTAGTTACTTGAAGTTTAAATTTTTACCATATTCAAAATACTTTTCTTCGTACATCTGTCTCACTCTTGCACCCTCTTAAGACCCTAACGACTCTTAACTCCAGAGAGATGTCGCATCTTAAAATGTATGTAAATTGGTAAATGTAATAAATTGCACATATTTATCTGGTAATGGTTCGCTCCGAGGTGTGAGGGCTATAGTGGTTGCAACGAGTTCAAATTTTTATGCTAATATGAATTTTATAAGGTCTAAATCCATTTTTTTAAATTAAATGAAATCGGATTTTGTTATAAAACTGTATTCTATCAAATTTTAGTACAGTGTTCAGTAATCAAAAACAGAATGAAACTATTCGGAAATTTTAGTACCGTTCGATCTATTGAGACTACTTAATTCCGAATAATTTGAAAAGTTTTACAACGCGAACCAACTTGCGGTTGCAAACTACACTATAAACTGAAAAATATTGGCACAACCAGACGAATAAATCGGATTTTATATGAAATTAAGTTAGCTATACGTATACAATGGAAAAATAATCAAAATTTTACATCTGTATACATCTCTTTCATATGCTTTGTACAATGGATTGCATCAACATGCGGGTTGTTTATCTGCAGTCATTATCTAATAGTTGTTAGGGAGAGTAGAGTAACAAAAGGCATAGAATATGATTGTCATTTAAATTAGTTACATATATATTATTAAGCCTTGATACCATCTCTCAATATTTTAAACTAAAAAAGTTTTTAATATAGAAATTACATCAAAAACAATGAAAAATCATGTAGGTATTCTTCTATCACAAGTGTCAAATAAAGCAGAATTACGTGCCAATAAGGGTGCCAATTTAGTCCGCGGCATGTCAACAGTGTAAAAGGGCGGTAAAAGACCCCTCTTTTTTTTAAAAATTGTCAGCTTTGATTTGATTAGAAATTTTGATGTACTTATATTTTAACCTATTATTATACAGGATGGATTTTTGAGACGGGACAGTAAGGGCAGGTACCTTATATACTATAGTTACAGGAAAACGCTCCTAGGAGACCATACATAACTTTTTGAGATATTCTAAACTGCATTCACATATTTTGGAAAAAATGTACAGTCAGCGAGAAAAATGCTAAAATACGAAAAAAATATTTTCATGTCAATCGATCCTATTTCATGTAAGGATCAAAAGACTCTATGGGGCCATTTAAGGTTTGAGTACTAGAAATGACAGAAATCGCCAAAATCTTTTCCCATACATTTTGTATGGAAAAACGTTTAGTCAACTCGAAATATTCTTTGTTGCCAAACGGTCCTATTTTTTAATGTGATCAAAATGCAGTTCAGAATATTTCAAAAAGTTATGGATGGTCTCCTAGGAGCGTTTTCCTGTAACTATAGTATTTAAGGTACCTGCCCTTACTGTCCCGTCTCAAAAATCCACCCTGTATAACTATACATTTATTATCGCTCTTATGTTATGCAAGAAGTTAAACTTCTGTAGGTTATCGATACTTTTTATGAAATTCAATTTATCTATTAAATAATTAGGATAGGTGAGATACTAAAGAAAAACGTATATTAGGCATAATACAATCATATATTTATAGAACATCATTTAAGGAAAGAATATAATATTATATATCATTTGTCAGACAATAACAACGGTTACCATGGCAACAAACGTACGTACTTCAAGCGTGCGTAAAGAAGTTTTACTTAAAAAAGCACATTTTTTATATTTCTTATTTGAAAGAAATACCAAACATACAAAATTATTTGCACCTAGTACGTAATTTAGTTAAATCTAAATACTTTGGTTTTGACGACTCGTGTGGCTCAGTTTGTAGTTGCTTGCTGTACTAGCGGTTGCGGGTTCGAGTCCCGCTGGGGGTATTCATTTGGGTGATGAGCACGAACGTTAATTATACTCCAGTCATAGGTGTTTATATTTATAATATGTATGCATTTAAAGTTACAAATGTGTAGTGTATCAATTATCTGGTATCCATAACACAAGTCTCGTAGCTTACCATGGAACTAGATGGTGCTGCGTGTTAATGCCCCAACATATTTATTATTATTTTGTTATGTTAAATACTTCCATTAAGAAATAATTACTAAAGCTCTACCAAATAATAGCACATAAAATTGACAGCTAAATAACAGCTTTTATAAAGCCATCAAATGAAAGAAACTGGACGAAATTGTACGGCGTTTTCATTTGTGGGGATAGTAATAATAATGATTCGTTTCCTGTCGCCATTTCGACTGTTCCTATTGGAAGTATTTCGCCATTGATTTTTCCGCAAATAATATACTGTATCTCCCAATTCGTTTCATTCGAATGCATTGTTTCATCTGGCACCCTATTCGCCCCTCGCTCGACACGATGTCGCATGGTTTTGAGTGCATTAGATTCGCTCAAATACATACGCCACGCCGCGCTTTTGGTTTCCTGGACGTCTGTTGACACGTGGCTCAGTATAAAAGACTCCACGCCTGATCGACTCGCGTAGATGTGAATAGAATTGCCCATATTATATAATATTGTATTGGGGTGCGTCAATTCATTTATTGAGCAATGACGTAATTACGCTTATATTTAGTATTGTAATGACTTTTTTAAATAAAAGCTTATGTTTTTTATATAGGTTTTCGAAAGAAATGTGTAGTCCGCCAACTAGTATTCGACCAGAATGGTGACCTGATCGCCTGTGTATGAAGGGTACCATATACAAGTAGATTTGGTAAAATCAAATACTTTGGAATGGTTTGCGCGTGAAGCGCTGATTCACACTACGTGGTGTTTATTTATTTGATTTGTTTGTTTAAAATGTGTGTTTAGTTTGGTAACGCGTAATCTATTTTTTGACTACCTATCGATTAGAATACGTTATTTTTTAAATAAATATTGCTTAAATAATTCATTTACCTGCTACCTTTAAGCATAAAGCTAATCAACTTCAACGTTTCATGCAAATCTGTTTCGCCCTTTTTTTAGCTCTTTCATTGTACAACGTGATTAGATCAGACCCTAATAGAACCCTCTTTCTAAGGGTGATAAATAAGAAGCGACGTTTTTCGCCTTAGGCACCTTTGATAGTATTTTTAAAGCTATGTCACGAATTCCGAACCTCTCTTTTATTGGTCGTCATTATGATAATTACATTAAGGGCTGTCCGCTGTCGATACTTCGTCTTCTCGAATTTGTTCTGTTGTTACGCTAAGACGTCTGCCTCTTGAATATTGATCAGCTCATTTGCGAAAATCGCACCTATTGAAGACGTGACAGTTTTATTTTACCGAACCATCAGATTACATCAAATTTCTTAGGTCACAAATCGAATTATGTGAAATTAAAATGTGTTCACATTTTTTTTTGGTTTATAATAGAATTACTAAGAGTGGTTGACAGTAATTTTTGATGTTTCCCTTAAAAAAACATGTATTTTAAATCTATACTAATATTATAAAGCTGAAGAGTTTGTTTGATTGTTTGTTTGTTTGTTTGGTTGAACGCGCTAATCTCAGGAACTACGAATCCGATTTGAAAAATTCTTTTTGCATTAGATAGCCCGTTAACTGAGGAAGGCTACAGGCTATATATCGTCCCGGAAAAATGTACCGTTCCCGTGGGATAGATTTGCTTTTGTCTAGGGACGGACCCGAAGCAAAGCGAGGGTGAGTTGCTAGTTTAATGATATTTGCAAAGTGTTGAATATACTTTTAATAAAATATTAACAAAACAAAAACATTTTAAAAATAGTCCTAATTAGTTAATTTACGTTTATAGTTAAATAATTTTACGAGAAGTGGTTATATTTGATAAAATTTATTATTTCTTAACCGACTACCAAAAAGGAGGAAGTTCTATGTTCGTCTGTATGTATTTTTTTGTGTATGTTGATCGATATTTTTGCCAATTGTGAACCGATTTAAAAAAAATCTTTTTTAGTTCGAAGGGTATACTTCCGAGATGGTTCTATTATCATCAAGTCACGATCTGATGATGGAATCTCAAGGAAATCGAGGACAAACTAACTAACAATGTAATAAAATCTAAGAAGTCAATTTTGACCCACTTTCCGGTTTCCGATTGAGTTGAAATTGATTGATTGAGTAGTTTAGTAATAATGCAATAATCTGGTACTGTTGAGATGATTTCATGATGGAGTCAGGTGGATAGTGGAAATCGTCAACGGCGAACAGCAAAGACACAAAATTTTGTAAATGGATTTAACCACAATAGCCTGTTCTAAATTCCATCATGACATGGCTGATGCGCCCAGGGTTGACTTCCGGCAAGGGAACTCCTCAACAATGAATAGGACAGACATGATTTTTTTTGTACATGCATTTGTATTAAAATACTTTCTTCTTACTTTGCTACTACTATGCCAACAGTAAAAAGGGAAAAATAAAAACTTAAAAAAAAAACCGACTTTTCAGTGCTTTTTGAAGTCGGTTCTTATTTCTTTTTTTAAAAGTTTTTTGGGAGTATTGAAACTACTTCGTTTAATTTAAATTCCCTTTGCTTGTTCCCAGTATTTCAAACGTTTTTCTGTTGTAGAATAAACAGGTTTTATTTATTTAAAACGTCAAAACGTTGTTTTTTCAGTAGACTTATTCCAATTGTCAATTGTTCGAAACTTTGCTGTGTCCAGGGAGTATTTTATTGAAAATTCCTCGTTTTTTTAGCATATCTCACTTATTTTATTAAATATTACAGATCGCAGTAAATACCTCACACTATTGGAATTACCTTTTACATTTGAGGTAACGCATGATACATAAATGAATATTGTTAAATCGTTGATATTTTCTTTTATCACTTTCTAAAATATTATAGTATGAATAAACTTTTTAAATCCTAATTGTACATATTATTATATAAATAAAAAGATCCCTGAAGCAAGGACCCTTAATATAAGATATGTTGAGTGAGTTCTAAACAAAAGAATTGTTAATATTTAAACTCAAATTATTGAAACATACTCGTATAATATTTTCGACCTCGTCATGGCGGACGTTTGATAGCGCTTAACGTACAACCACATATAATCTATAGAGTTTACAAGTTAAAGCCCAAACAACTGGATATAATTGTTAATACGAAAATCGAGCGCTAAGTTGGATAGGATGAGGCTTGTACACTACCAGTCAAAGTATGAGACAAATTCAGAAAGGAATATTAGAATGACTGTAAGCTCATGTAGATTGAAAATATTTATAGAAATTGCTAGTAAGCTTTTTCCTAACCAGGTCTTGACGAACATAAAGCTGTAAAGTATGATTTACATTGTATATTGCTATTATATGTAATTAACAACGTACGTTGGTTTAATTTTTAATTCATTCAACGTAGTGTTAAATTTGTATTTGTTAAATCATGCACAGGAATATGAAGCAGTCTCGAATAAAAACCCTAAGGGTTGCTCAGTCCCTTTTAAAATGCTGTTTTCTTTTTATACCCATCGAACCGTGAAAATGTGGGCGAGTACAAGCGCTATATTAGCGGATTAATAAAACTCATTTGTTGAGTATTATTAAAGATTAAATAAAAATGCCAATAAAAATCCACTAAACGCGTTTTTTTTTGTCCTGTGTTATTTCAGTACTGGGATGTTTATTAAAGAAACGTTATATGTATATATTTTTTCTTAAATTATTCATTGTTTTTTTTTTGATATGGATACTTCTTTTACAGATATTATGATATCTATAAGGCATACAAAAAATAAAACATTACATAATTTTTTACGAAAATAATGTTTATTTTTTTTTATTTTTTTAAGAATCTTTTTTATCCTCATTTTTTATTTATTTGCCTTTTTGATGTTTAAAATGTAATTTAAATACAAATTTCAAGTTTTGAAGCTGATGTTCTTATTTGACTCTCTTTGACGCGTGTCTTATTTTTCTTATAAAATTAATTAAATTATAATATAATTATTAGTTAATTAATAAAGAAAAAAGTGCGATGTTGTAAATAAGGAGAACACTAATAAAAAAAGTGATAAAGTTAAAAATGTTCATTTAAAACTTTCTTCTTAATGACCCAAATTCATTTCCAAGTTTAATGTACTAATTTAAATTCATTTCAGAATTAAAGCCGCATTTCACTTATACACAACGATTTACTCAAACTTTCTTTGTCTAATGAGTTGCATGATACGTATAGAAGTTTCGGAAATCTTCCAACATGCTCAAGTAACTTTCATATTCTGTATCGTTCGCAACTTGCATGGTCTTATTTGCCTGAACTGCCTCGGTGGTGTAGTAGCTAGCAAGTACGGCTGTACATCGAGAGATCCTGGGTTTGAGTCCCGGGTCAGGCCAGCCAGGTCAGCCGTCGGTCCTGCGCCGTAACTTTCACCAGTTGTGTCGAGTAGTCGTCTCACCGGAGTATGAGAGTGACAGGAATAGAGAGTGTACTTGTGTCTGCGCGTACACTTGTGCACTACAATATCTCCTGCGCAGATGGCTACTTTCAACGAGACTGGCCGCCGTGGCCGAAGTTGGTCGGGAGGTCATTATTATTAGGTATTAGTCTTATTTGTATGGGTATAAATTACGCAGGAGGATGTTCAAAATTTTGAAGCTTTAAATAGTACTATAATATTCTTAAAGACTACACGATACAAATAAACATTTGACCATATTTTATTTTTCAATAAAGCTTGCTTTCTTATTGGAAAAATTAAAAAAAAATCTTTATTGTTATTCTATAGTCTAGAGGAATGTCACTCTGGTTTTTATGTTTTAGTTCAAATTTTGAATACTTTTACTACTCCATTTGTTAGAGAAAAATCAAAAATATCAGCTCGATACCTTTTTACGCGTGTTCATATAAAATGACTAATGGTGGAAAAAGGCAGTGGTAACGCGCTTGCTTGGGAAACCGAGAGAAGTTGATTCAAATCCCTTGTGCGAATCATTTCGAACATGATTACCACTTGCTTTACGGTGAAGGAAAACATCGTGGGGAAACCTGCATATCTGAGAGAACCTAGCAAATTTTCGAAAGACATGTGAAATCCGCCAACCCGCACTTAAACAACGTGGTGGACTGTAGTCCGATCCCTGTCGTATTGAAGGGAAGCCCGTGTCCAACAATAGGGCTTTAAAAAGGGCTAAATACATATAAAATGACGTTTTTATTTAATTCTAATGTAGCGGCACGACTTTCTTATATATTAAATTATTCATCAACATTTCTGTTTAAATAAATAAAGTTCTACATAATAGATTTGTAAGGAAAGCGATACAAATTAATATCTTCTCATTTTTTCTATTCGACATTGCTAACCTCTCTAGGGAAATTTTGTTATGCGAAGAAACCGATATAAAATTGTTTTTGTATATATTACTTCTAACTTTATAAAAAATATTTCTTATACTTTGATAAGTGTTACTCAAAGGAAATTAGGAGTGTATTTATATAAGAAATGGCAAAAGAAAGCGTCCGTGTGAACTGTTAGTCGCTGGATTTAGCTTATCCGAGCTTTACGCTAATGAAGTAAATAATTTTATTTTATAGAATTCGATATAATTTTATGGAGTAAATTGAAGGACTTAGTCTAGATGATTTTGAACAGGCTCTTTTCATATCAATGCCTAGCTTTAAGGGCGTTCATCATTTTTGTATCAAAACAAACATTTTTTTCTAAAAATTAATAAATGTAAGCATTATATATGTATTTAATACAACAATTGTTTGTCCAAAGTTGGTCTATAACAACATAGAGGCGTGATTTTCACACGTTTTGTAAAGAAAATTAGAGACGACAATCTAATATATCATTTGTAATGTAATGTTATAATTGAAAAATGGTTCAGTAGAGAGCGTTTCAAAGTTTTCTTAATGAGTCATACATACGAGTGAATCAATCATATATGTAAGTAATACGAGATAATTAGTTTTATTATCTATACATATTGTAAAGTTGTAACTCTGAGAGGAGAAAAGAGGCCGAATCTATAGTTTTTAGTATTTTTGTCTGTCTGTCTGTCACCGCATCACGGAAAAATCATTGGAGGGATTTTGATAAAATTTGGTATGATGATAGCTGGTTATCCGGGTCAACATACAGGACAGTTTTACTGTGGGAAAATATCTCATCCCTAAGAAATCTATACGAAAAGTTAAAAAGTAATAGGGATGAACCCAAGCGGAACGAGGGTGAGTCGCTAGTGTACTATAAATACATTAAGGCATTTAATATTTCCAAAATATAATAATCACGTAAAATTTTAGTACCTATACGTTTCTACATAAACTAAAAGATATACTTTAGTAAATAAAATTTTTCATACGTTTGAAAAATTACAGACTGCATTTTAGAATTTAGATATAAATGTAGTTTTGCAATTTTAAAGCGGTACAATTACATATGCAGACGTGTGCTGCCGTCGTCTTGAAGGATTCTTAAAAAAATATAACTACACCTGGTAATGAAATGCATGACTTTGTGACTTACTTTTAACATTCTCTGTACATGCTAACTCTTTTTTAATCATTTTAAAAATTATTGTGTATTCGTTTCTTAGACTAATCCACACATTTCATGATTTTGTTTTTAATTTAATGGCGACAAAGTCTATTGTTTGGTAATAATAATATATGAGTGGATGAAACTACTATATAATATATTATAGATATTATACGTAGATATACTCTATAGACAGGTTGAACTAACTCTATCAAGTCAATCAAAAAAACAAAAAACATCGTGTCGATAAAAAAAAGTTTTATCGATGTTTTCAATACAAGTGTATCTGATAAGTTTTCTTATTAATCCATTATTAGATATTACACTTTTATTCAATTTTCAATATATTGAAAAAATATACGTAGAGTAATATAATCAGGTAATGTTTTTTTATGTAATGCTTAATGATATATAACTAATAGATAAATAAAACGTACTGTATGCAAGTAAATGAAAAAAAAAAATTGTTTACTTGACATACATTTCTCGTTAAAGTAAAACAATGAGGTTTTTTATTACGTAAAAAATACAGTTTTTTTAAGATAAAGACATTTAACGGTGACAAAAACAAAATATCTTTCATGTAAATGATAAGTATTTTTTCCGCTCATGTGGTAGGTACGTCAATAAAAAGTACCATATTTGTATAAATATAATAATACATCTTCATTCCGAATTTCAGTCAGAACAGTTACATAGTGAAGAAATAAGAAACACACATGGACAAAGATTTTTTTATATTGTTATTGTTAATGTATTTAGTGTAATATTATTTTATTTTACTCATGTACCAATCTAAAAACTATAAAGTAAATAATCAGATACATTCCAACATGATTACCACTTGTCCTACGGTGAAGGAAAACATCTGAAGTCCGCCAACCCGCACTTGGCCAGCGTGGTGGACTATGGTCTAATTCACCTCGTATTGAAGGGAGGCCCGTGCCCAGCAATGGGACGTTGAAAAGGGCTAAATACACGCAACACACAATCAGATAAATTCGGAGCAATAAATAACAAATAAATTAACGAATCAGTCACCACATTGTCGATTCGAAAACTCTATAATACAATTGCATTTAAATTTCGTTATTTATATTGTGCCACAGTAATTTTTTTCTACGATAACAGATAGGCCGAACTTTTCCAATCAGGAACTGAAAGAAATTTAAATATAAATTGAAACCCAAAATGTTGGTCCAATAAAAAGTGGTCACTTGGTAATGAAAATCGACGTGCATGCTGATTACAAAAAAGT
This sequence comes from Fabriciana adippe, assembly GCA_905404265.1. Classification (NCBI taxonomy): domain Eukaryota; kingdom Metazoa; phylum Arthropoda; class Insecta; order Lepidoptera; family Nymphalidae; genus Fabriciana; species Fabriciana adippe. The sequence goes on from FR989993.1 coordinate 6,516,486, forward strand.
TTTAGACATTGTCTGATAACGAAAAGGTACGGAAGTTATAGATGATTATAAAAGACGGAAACTCTTCCTTTCTTACTGGCCATGGCTCTATATACAATTACTCCGCTCTATAGAGTTGTAGGGTGATGATAAATAGCCTCAATTATTAAGGTATTAAGCATGTACGGCTGCAGATCCAAAGGTTCTGAGTTCGACCCCCGGGCCAAGTTTAGTTATTGAGTTTTTTGCCAGGAAATTCTCAGTAATAACCTGGTCAGCACGTAAACGCATCGGTTCTTCTTCTGATTTCTCACCGGTCGTATAAAATTGTCGTCCTTCCGGAGTTTGAGAGTTACAGGAATAGAGAGTGTATTTGTGATTGTACGTATACTTGTGTACTGTGATATGTACTGCACGCATCACTAGTTTCAGTACCTAAATTCAGCCTTGTAATATTCGTATAAATTTCTACTTACTAAAATATTTCTTCACAAAATATTCGAATTTAAAATGAAACATAATGAAAAATTACTCCCGTAATTAATTAAATTCATTGTATTGTCCATCATAAAATCCATATCCAATAACTTTAAAAGAAACAATTTAATGGAAACAAAAAGCAAAGGCTACAATTGCAAATCGTACAATTTTATTACGTGTGCCCGCTCTTACGGAGCAAGATTAAAATGCGAAATCCACACAATACGAGGATGAAAAATTTCATAAGGCAGCAATGAAGCGAGCAATTATTTCCCAAGAGCCTCAGTACAGATATGCCGGCTCAGTTCCTAGACTTCCCCTATTTGTCGACTTGATGAAGCGAGTTCGTGTGGATTGTATAAATACTTTACGCTGACTCTACGATCTCGTCTGATTGTAATTGGATTAATCATTTTTTACTGCTCTTTTATTATTTTGATTTCTGTATGTGCTATTTTATTTAATAATACAGGTGCTGAGGTAAGTTTAATTGTTTTTGTAGAAATAAAATTTCAATAAAATATTATTATAGTTTTCAAGTTTCACAATTGTTGAGACACTATAATATATTAGATAGTATCTTTTTGTTGTTGAATGAAAATAAGATAAAAGTAAAAAAAAAATATTTACATCGTATGGGAATCGAACACACGACGTTTTGCTTTGAAGCTACTCAAGTATCATCACATTAGAATACAACGGTTGTTGATATTACCTTTTAGGTTTTACTTTTTTATAAAGGAATTTCATAAAAGCAAATATCAGTCTGTAATCTTTGTTTTTTTTTTGTTAAATAAATAAAAAATAAAAATCTGTTTATTATATTGGCTTTAGTAAAAGATTAATTTTGCGTTAAGTATATACATTAAAGTTTAAGTAAAAAAGTATTATCCTAAAATTGTATTGAATTTTCTGCTTCTTACAGCAGGAAAATGTTGAATTCTGCTGAATGCTCCAAATTTTCGATTTGGCCAGGAATATACGAAATGGAATTTTATTCAATTGATGACTATTGAAGAGTACGTTTCAATTTCGAAAAGTCAATTATTTAAATTATTTCATAAATAAATCATGTGGTAAGCGGTATTTGGCCATTTTAAAGTTAGGCAAGACACTTTAATTTCCCGGTGGAAGTAGAGAAGCTCATAATTCATAACCAGTTAACGTTTTGTCAGTTTGCATTTGTTATAGCGAACGCATGCCTTTGAAGTTTTGTTCCAACAAGAAAACACTTTCATGTTCCGTAATTAAGAATCTTATTTAAAGCAATTTTCTAATAAATTGGCTTAAAGCTAAATTAAAATTTTATTATTCTCGACCGTTCTTATTTTAATTGAGCTTATACTTGTATTGACGGAATAATTAAATTTTCTCACATCTTTCTATATATCCATTCAACGTTGAAGATTGCATCAAAGGGACCAGTTTCCGTGAGATCAACCAGCAATATACGAACGATTCTTTTCAAGTTCATCCAGATTTAAGGCTTGAGAAATTGCTCGGCATTCGATATACGACTACTATAATATGATTTTTTATAATTATAAGCGAAGGAAAATTGGTTTAAGCTTGATTTTATTATGAACATAATATCTTCGATAAGATATAAAATAATATTTTTGAACCTTATTGTTTGTTGCTAATGATATTTATAGTAAATATTATATATATATATATATATATATATATATATATATATATATATATATAATGAAAAAATTGAATAAATGAATAAACTGAAGCTGTTTAGAATGTTGGCTGATTGTTAGATTGTGAATTTTAATGTTATTTTCCGATTTGATATTAATAACATAATCAATCAGAAGTATACCCTCTATTGTAGACCAATAATAGAAAGAGTTTAAAATAGGACAGCAATAAAATATTCTTAAATTACATTTAATCTTTTCCATTCAATACAACTTTACCCAGAAAAGTAATATCAAACAATACAAAAAACCTGACTCTAACATAGACACCAAAAGAAATGTTGACTTTATCTTGAAGTCGTTTTAATAAAATGCTCTACTATCGTTCTTCTAGGAAATATTCCGATAAGTTTCGATAAAGGCTTCGAAGGCGCGGGTTCTGATTTCCTTTCATTTCCTTTTAGGAAACTTAAATAGAACTGAGACTTCCCTGACGACGGGGCACCGAATCAATTATTTGTGTTACAAAACTTTTGTTCGATTTGCTCCGTTAAATAGAGAAACCTAGTTTTTATTATCTAATGTTACAAATCTTACAAGTTGTTCTGTTGCTTTTATTAAATTTGATTTTGAGTAATATTATAATCACTAGCGACTCACCGTCGCTCCGCTCGGGTTCGTTTCTAGGTATATTTTTACAATTACTAGTACAGATTTCTCAGGAATGAAATATTTTACCACGGTAAAAAGTATCCTATATGTTAATTCGGATAAGCTGTTATCATTATACCAAATTTCATCAAAATGTGTCCAGCGATTTTCTCGTGATGCGGTTACAGACAGACAGATAAACGGACACAACAATTCTAAAAACTATAGATTCGGCCTCTGTATCGATAACAATGACTATTTCATTAAAATTTACCAAAAAAAATTTAATACAGATTCGACTCAGTTAGAATTTTATTATACACATACATAAATACAGATTTATCGTACCTTATATACTTGTATATATTTACTTTGCTTCATCTAATATAAAAATCATAACAATTTTATCTATCATAGAATCTTTGACATACATACATTCATAGACCATTTATTATTTCTTGTTTAGCAAAAATAACTAAACGAAAAAAAAATCATGCTAATACATTTATCTATCTTGTATTTTCCTTAACAATACTATACTATCCTTAAATTATTAAATTACTCATTGGTAATACATTTAAACAAAGTATTTAAAATTATTACAAATCCAGTAAGCTTTGAAATATTCTTGTTTAACAATCGTGCTCAGACAGCTAGATTTTGTGCGATGCGTGCGAATTGCAGTCCAGCGTAGATTATGTAGTCTTGAAGTATTGGCCGAGTTTATAACAGCGTAACATGTATACCTTTCATTGGTTAGCTAATATTTTTATTTATTAACGTCTAATAATTATAAGCTTGAAGTAAGTAATTGATATGTAAATATATATGTTATTTTTTTTTAATTTTGTAAAATGTGTAGACAAATAAAGCCTTATTATTATTATTATATATGTAAATATAGGTATTTGTAGGAAAAAATGGCGACAAAATTATGTTAGTAACGTAATAAAAGTTGCAAGTGGCTCGTCAGCAAATTATTGCTCAACTCCTGTATTGCCGTGGGGACCCAAGTTTTGGCGTAACGCTCAACTTCTGATACAAACTTGTGATTTTCATTAAATTTCGTCTTGACGTTATATCTTTCGTTTAAAATTATCGTCTCTAGGGTAGAGGTAACTTCCTTTTTGGACTGATTAGTGTATTCTTTTACTTTGAAAATGAATTTATATTATAATATTTTTACATACAAAAATAATCATAAGTTATTACAATAAAGTTCTATAATATAACATGCTTACAGTGTCCTTCCAGATTTGAATTGATAGACTACCTGCAAGTTAAAGTGAATAAGCAGCGACGCTCAGACTCTGCCATACAAACTTTCAACTTGCAAGATTTGCGAAAATTCCAGCTTTATTTTAAGGATAGGTAGAGACATAGAGTAATGCCAAAATATTTATACAATAAACATTTTTTAGGAGATTCGACGTTAGTTTTTTTATTTTATGACCTTAGTACTCACTTTTGAATGATAAAATTTATTTATGATTTGGTACGTTATGATATACATATATTTTCAGGGTTTCGTATCCGCAGGGTGCCAACGGAACCCTACTATATCTTCTCTGTCAGTCCGTCAGTCCGTCTGTCAGAGAGATGAATCTCATGAATCGTATGAAGAACCGTAATAGAGAGATGAAATTTTCACAGAGTATGTATTTCTATAGCCGCTATAACGACAAATAATAAAAATAAAAAAAATAAAATACAAGAAACATTTTTTTAAAGTTCGTAATCGATCATCGAAGATAATATACTACATACATAGAGTAAAACTCATATTAATAAAAAGTACATGTACGATGGTATGAAACCCGTCTTGTGCGAATTCAATTCGCACTTGACCGATTTTATTGAATATATTCTACATAAAATATGAAAGTTGTTTGTTTATATATAATAATTATATATAAAAATACTTTAAGATATTTAACGTGTTTCGACTGTGTACTACTGTCCTTAAAATAAGTAGCACATACAAGAGCTCTCAAAGTGGATTTAGATACACCTCCCGTTCATTTCAGCTTGTTATGAATTTATTTTACAAGTGATTTATAGAATATAAAGATTTCATTACATTTTAGTAGTTTCATAGATTTTAATTATGTAAAGATAAGTTTTTATTTATAAATGAACTAACTACTCAACCTCGCTCTGCTAGGATTAGTTCCCAGTGAAAAACAAAAACAAATCTATCTATATAAATTTTTCTGGGATAAAATGTAACATATTATGCGCTATTTTAGACCTATCCCTGTGCTGAATTTCATCCAGATCAAAGAAAAATCCTTTCAAACTTTCGCATTTATAATATTATAATGCGATATAATGGCATAGATTTCCTCCGTACTTTAGATAGTAGAAATGCAAAAATGAATTTGGAGGCTTCTTACATCTTCTTGCTCTAACGTCTTAATTAATTTGTCAAAGATTGAAAGGCCTTATTACTTGGATAAACAGTCCCGAACAGATGCGTAAAAAACTGTTCTTTAATCGAAGCGAGGGTAACTCATATGCATCGTTTAAGAAAGCTAAAAGATTTGTATTTTTATAAAAGGCCTACTAGCGGCTCACCCTCGCTTCGCTTGAGTTCGTCCCTAGGTACGTTTTAACTGTTAGTATGGAATAGATAGTCTATATATTATATGATATATATGCTTATATTCTTCCTAAATAAACGGGTTATCTAATGCAAAAATATTTTTTTTTAAATCGGATTAGTAGTTCCTGATATTAGCGCATTCAAATAAACAATCAATCAATTGATCAACCGATCGATCAATTGTTCAATCAATCGATCGATCAATCGGTCGATCGATCGGCCGATCAGTCGGTTGACCAGTCGGTCGACTAGTCGGTTTATCGGCCGGTCGACCAATCGGTCAATAAATCTTTTTTAAGTATTTAACTGTTACGTTAATTAAGCGTCAATATTATTAATGCTGATTAAGTCAACTCGACTTTGAGAATATTTTTACCGTCTCAGGAGACGAATTTTTAATAATGAAAATGGCGGATTTTCTTACCAATTTTACCACCCATTTCTACCCCATTAGAGGATGAATTACAAAAATAACACGTGTTTATTTAATTGAATTGAATGTTATTAATACCAAGTGTCATAGAAATTTTCATCCCCTATTTTGCCCCGTTAAAAAACGAATTTTCATAAAAAAGCGATACTATATATTTTTTTTTTCTCTAACCAAGTGCTCATACTCGTATATCAATTTTTACATTTCTAACGTCAAAAGTGACGACGTTTCATACAAACTTTCATCCCCTATTTTAACCCCTTAGGGAATGAATTTCCGAAATTCCCTTCTAAGTGCACACTTGTGTCATTTAAGAAATATTTGTGCAAAATTTCATGCTTCTACATCTAGCGGTTTCAGCTCTGTGCGTTGATTGATCAGTCAGTGAATCAGTCAGCCAGTCAGTTTCGTATTTTGTATAGGTATAAAGATTTGATTAAATTAACTATTTTCTTACAGAGTTATTATAGTTTTATATAAATATTTATTACTTACCTATAATATTTTACGGATGTAGGCGTGCCCACGTGACCACACCTTTATTTATTCTAATATGTAAATTATTCATAAGCGTAACGTTATTATGCGATAGAAATATTAATGGAATGTACTTAATTTAAATATAATATAGTAATTTTCTTTTAAAATATATTTACATTATTATTTTTTATTTTTAATATTTAATACTAATAATACATTATATAATTTTGTGGGTAGGTGCTGTCTGTAACAATTATATAATTATTATTGATGATCTTTGAGACGTCTAAAACCTTAGTTTCTCCCGTAACCATGACTGCTGTAAAGCATTCGAAACGTCAGGAACTAAAAATAAATCCATGAAAAAAATTGAAAAGATAGTTTTATTTAAAATATCAAATATTGGCATCTAAGAAAGTATTGAATTAACACTATTATCTATATATTAATACGTGAAGCAAAACCTTTTTACCCATTTTAGGAGTATGAAATTTTCCACACTTATAGTCTATATAGAGAAGGAGTGCAGAATGCTAATATTTTTTTTTAAATTATGCAGAAAAAATACATTAAATCAATAAAAAAAAAACATTACACACACTACCATGTATTGGACACACACATGCATATATACACTTTTGTTTATTGTTAAAGTCTGTTGTCAAATTGAGAATAGATAATATTGTAATATACGCAAGACAATAAAATATATATATAACTTAATAAATTATGGTTGATTTTCAACCACGCGGCGATCACTAGTTACTATAAAATAGTAAAATTAAAAACTATATTCTACAAATTCTCATGTCCATATGTACCTTCATGGAGACAAGATGGCTTTATTGTGGGCGGCTGTCACTTGTATGGTGAAATATTACTTATTATAAATTATCTCCATCAAAAGGAAACGTGTAGTATTATATATCAATAAAAGTAGGGTATCTTAAAACTGTTTTATTAGTAGAATATTTGGGAGAAAGTGAAGCTAATTGGAATTTAAACTAAGATCATAATAAAATGATTGAATTATGCAAGATGTTTACTTTTTAAAAATATCAAAGCCATCAACAAAATAATTGAATTGAAAAATACATATTCATAAATAACATTAATAGAGATCTGTTTAAAAGAATGCTCATATAATAATTCGCTTATGAAATAAAAACATGTAGAATTATAAGACTAGGCATTACCTATGACTCCGCTTAAAACATAAAAACATTTATTAATAGTAAATTAAAGTCCTTTAAAAAAACGTGTGTGTGTACTTATGTACGCACGTAAGAAGTTATACTTCTTTGACGTTAAAGAACAAAAAGAGCTAAAGATTTCATCCCGTATGTAACAATTCTCTGTTTGTAATAGGAATGATAAATTAATTAAAATAATTAAATAAGGCAAATTAGGCATATTACAATCATATATTTATAGAATATCATTTAAGGAAAGGACTGGCAACAAACAGTTATCAGGTAACTTCATCATGTCGCTTTTTGGTTGTCGGTGTGCGCGCGCATCGTAATATCATCCCGGAAAAATGTATGGTTCCCGTGGGATACATTTGTTTTTGTCTAGGGACGAACCCGAAGCGAAGCAAGAATACGTCGCTAGTAACCATAAAATAAAAAAAAAAATAAAAAAAATATTTTGCAAATAAACCTTTTTTTATTGGTTTTGCTGTACTATATTGTCAGTAAAAATATTTAAGTAACTATAATGATTCCGTATAAATATTATCTAATCCAAGTCAATTAAAGTTAATGTAAATTAAAGTCATTTTATTTACTTACTGTAGTACAAAATATCTGTATATTCGTAGCAATTAGCTAGCGCGTATCTAAAGGCAATTTGGGAGGCGCTTAGTGGATAGGGTTGCCAAGATATATTTTTTTAAATATATAAAAAATAAAATAATGTTCATCATCTTATTTATGTACTTTAGTTTCGATTATGTATACATGATATCTATAGGTATAATATAATACTTCTGCATTTTTTTAATTATAAAGCCCAAATCCATAGTATCTGTGGTCTAAAAAAATATTTAAAATTTATAAAATAATTCAATTTACCATTTCAATATGTACTTGAAAATGGAAAATTATTAAGTAAAATTTTGCCAATCCTACCAGTACACTTATCTGAATGATAACGATTATTGGCGTCTCTACAGCCTTAGCTTGAATTCGCTTCTCAAATTCTCTACGCCACTGGATTCTAAGGAAGTTGGTACTTTCAGGCAATAACAGTTACTGGGAACATTTATTGAAAATAAAAAGTTTTTACTCTTTATTTTTAACGTAGAAAATGTACAGATCTTAAAACTCACTCTTAAAAAATATTGACGGATAAAATTTAACGTGCCGTTATGTTCTTCCTCTAAAAGAATAAACGTAAGAATAAATTGTATTACAGTTAGTTATTATATATTAAAGAAATAAATTTGTTTAACTTTAAATGTACCGGGGTTTTTAAGTAACTTTTTGTACAATTTCATGAGCCCATTCAAAACTTAAACAATTTTCCAGATAATCGCTATTTGTCATCATTACTTATATATTAATTGAATAATGTATAAATTGATGGTAAATGCGTGAGTGATATGATAATTCGATTTAATAAAAGCAGATTATTATTTTTTTATATCTGTACTAGGTGTAGAAAATAACAAAACGATGCAAAATATATTATTACGTATTTTGAGCGCTTGATGACGTTTAATCATATCAATTCGATGAATTTCTTTCGTCTTCTATTAGCTATAGCGATTGTAGAGTGTCATCTTGTTTATTTTTGTTTTTTCCCTAGCAACTAGCTATCTATATTATTATCCTTAGTTTATCTATCTAAAAATGTTGCTTTATCTATCTTTAGTTAATCCATCTAAAATAGTTCTAAAATAACTATTTTCTTCTTTCTCTTATCTTTAGACAGCTTATTTATAGCGGAAGGTTAAAGATTATCTAATATCACGCTACAAGGAGTGGAAAAGCCGCATGCAAAAGTTAACTTGTAATATATATCCAATCCGTATTGATCAACATGAGTGTCATTTGTAAATAAATAGTATGGTAATGTGTTGGACGAAACCCTTATTGAGATGCATTCGAACTTATTGTCACGATTATTGGTACACCCGTATCTTTAAAAAGCAATTTATAAGATCTCCATGACAAACATAACGCTCGGTCATGTTTTTAATGTGTTAAAGTAAATGTATTATGGAACAAATAATGCATTGTAAACAAATTATTAGTAAATATTGTAATATTATTAATAAATTCTAAGTATAAATATAATGTATAACATACGTACTCCGTTTATTGTTGGCTTGTTGTGCTTGAAAGTAGTTTATATAATTCAAAAATAGTTATCTAGTCAGAATATATTATAAATTGCAATTTTTGACCTGGAATAACACGTAAGTTACTATTACGTACCCAGGGACGCGCCCGAGCGAAACAAGGGTAAATCTCTAGTGGTAATATAATTTCAAGTATCTTTTCTTAGGTTTAGAGACAACCGCTAACATATAAACAAGTAGATAAATCATTACCTTTTATAGTATATTTTTTTTTCTTTAAACATTTTCAATTAATAAAAATGAATTTATAAACTCTACATAAAATAATCCTAACTTATTCTCATAAAAAGAAGAACAATAACTAGTTCCCGCACATACTAGTTTATAAAAAATAAAAATAACCTATGTTACGGGCCGCATGATAGGCTATCGCTAGAGCGTATTGTAATAAATCCTTATTTAAAAAGCGCTTCAGTAAATTTTAGAATTACTGCCACTATATTAACAATTATTTTAAACTCTTTCTGGTATTTCTCGGGTCTATAATTGGTATTTACCTAAATTTTCTAATCGAATTAATTGATACAAATGGATGTTCCTAGTTAAAAATAATTGATAGTGAAGAAAGGAATGGGTACAGCATCACATTATAAGTTAAAGTGAACTGTCTAATTTAAGCACTGTATGCTACAAATTAGGTTATTGTAGTGTACTTACATATCGTTTGCGAAAGTTCATGCTTACGAAAGTTTTAAAAGAGAAAAGCCAGGTATTTCACTTCCTGTATTAAACTGATATCTAATTATACATATATTAAAATGTCAATATTTATATCTTTCAAATGAGGTGAAAGTCGTTAGACATCAATCATCATCACACCAGTACATTTTTATAACCCCACGTTTGTCACTTTTCTAATAAAAGTTATATACAGTCGTGTGAATCCACGTTTAAAAGTATATTTTCAATGGCTTGTGAAACCTCCCAAATTACCCATAATTTTCCTCTCTGGTCAATATTGATATATAAACTTTCGGACCTCCTGTAGTGTTATGTCCACTTAGAATTTATCTTCAATGGCATAATCTATTAAACCATGATGTTTGTACCATTAAATTGATACAAGTATATATTTGTGGTTTTTATTTCAGTCCTTATAGTCATTTCACTAGTTATAGTAATAAAGCTGTGGAGAAGATTGTGTATTAGATTATAGATTAATTAATGTGTAATCAATAACGAAAACAGCGTAAAAATACATAATGATGATCACTTTTTAACAAAAGAAGTACTTTGATCTAATAATTATGTAATTTCAAAGTACCTAATTCACTTTCACCCTTAGGTGTGGTATTTTTCCATCCTTAGTTAATGAGACTTTTCTTTTGTTTTCTTTTCGTTTCTTTTCGTTTATATAAAACTATTTTTTAAATATAATCTCGTCATTAAAATAAGAATTATGAGAATTGGTTCACGGTTGGTGAAGATGTTACATAATATAAAAACACTTTAACCTTAATTGAGTAAAATTAAATCATACTCTAATTGAATACCTACTTTTTTGAAATCGGTTAAAAACATCTGGAGAGTATGATTTAGTTAAGATAAAAGGAATGGAATAAACGAGCTTAGAATTGTAATGAATAGACTCACAAAGAACTAGACCGATTTAGATTAAATTTGGTAAGAAGATAGTTTGATACTGTAGGATATTTTTTATTCCGGAAATCATCCAGATGAAAGTTTGTATGGGGAATCAAACTAGGGATGAACTCGAGCGAAGCGAGGGTGAGTCGCTAGTATACTTTAATATTATAATAACAAAAATACTTTTTTTCCTCTTATAATTACAATATCATTATTTTATAATACTTTGCGATTTTGCTTTGTGTGTAACGTGTTACCATGTGACAAACAAACACATAAAAGAGTTTAACGGATAAGGATAATATGTGCCTGATAAACTACCTCTGGAGGTTAATGTTTCGATTATTTATGTACTATACAACTAACATTTACTTATGTTTTTTTGTGTTTTATTTTTCAAAACCGAATAATACAAAAATTTAGTATCGCTCAGTTGTATTGTCGCTAAGGTTCTTTATTGCGACGTGAATCTAAAGAAATAATTTAACAATTTTATTATATCACAAATACATAAAATATCATATTTTTGTATCCAAACATATATTATATAGTTACGAAAAAGATTTATAAGGAAACAGTATCAAAGAGCGCGTATTCACAGGTCTATCCAGTAGTTGGTAAAGGCCTGATTTACAGTTGCCCTATAAGTGAAACTTTCGTAATAAATAAACCGTATTTACACCGATGTCAAATTCCATACTTGGTATCTCTCACATTGGACTCGACTGCCGCTTTTTGTTGGAACCACATAAATTTATCCCTTTTACTCATGTACAACATATTCTAGGGCTTTTATGAGTAGGGTCTCAGACAATTCCACAATTTATACCTTTTAATCGTAGATTTGTAAAGTTTGTTTGCTAAAACATGTTTCAGGACGGTTTAGGTTTATTGTGGCTAAAGTGATTTTGGGGGTTTAAAATTTAAACTTTTTAAAGTGGAATAACTTATGATAATTTGAAATTGAGTAATGTTTATAATTCAGTAAAGCATAGTGGAACGCTTTTATTGTTTTTTTTAATATCGTCAATCTAAAAAATTTTTTAGAATAGTAAAAATTACTCACAACATATTACATATGTTACTATTCAAGTGTTACTTATCACTCAAAATGCACTTGCTTTCTTTAAAGTAAATAAAAACTAAATTTAGGTCATTAATATTATTATACTCTCTTTTGATATCAACATTATAAGATGTTTATGTTCACAACAATGACTTCCTCAATTGTCTTTTTCTTCACAATAGCTTGCCAAATATAGCGAACTGCCAACTATGCCAGGGGAACTCTTCTTGCCAAGTACACTATTTTCGAGATTCCGAAGTTACCCTGAATATGCAATATTTACAATTCACAGTTTCACTAATAAAAATGCTTTTAAATTATTACCTAACTACTGGTTGGTGTGAATGATTCTAGTTATTACAACATGGGAAAAGTTTTTGAACCTTGCATGAAATACCTTTTTAACCTCGTATAGATATTTCGAGTGTTTGACGAAGACTAAAACGAATGAGTATGATTAGGCACCGACGAATGACATAACTGTCATTAGAAAACAGTAATCAGGGTTAAGGAGTCTGCCCACTACCCCGTCTCATACCATGACCGTGCTAGGAGCGTGTCAGGCAAAAAAAAATTCTTTGTATTGAAATGTATGAGACTCTGCCCACTAGACCGTTCCGTCACCGACCGGCACCGTCGCGTGCCGTGCATGGAACGTTAACAATTGTCATCGAGAATATTTTACCGGTGTCGGTACGCTGCGTGCCTGGCACGCGACGTTACGGGACCGGTGCGCGTAGGCGGCGCAATGGTGAGCATACACAGCACTAAAACCGTTATGTACGGGTATGATACGTTGTTGATACGTTCTAGTGGGCATAGTAGTCCGTGCCATGCTCGTTTCCGTGCCTGATACGTTCATAGCACGGTCATGGTATGAGACGGTGTAGTGGGCAGACTCCTTTAGGCTGTAATAGAATCCTAAAAACGACATCAAATATGTCTGGAAAACAATTAAATAACAACTATAAGTTATTAAAATTACAATAAAAATTTTACTTAAAAGCAAGATTGAATTTATTTAAGACAAAATGAACTAATCTATACATGTGTGTGTCTGTATGTATAAATGTATGTATATTTGTTACTCCTTCACTCTGAAGCGAATGGATTTGAATAAAATTAAGTACCTACACAGACAGACTATGACACGAACTCAGTGACCTTTTATCTAAAATTCTAAATATAATAAAGAATAAGATTAAAAAACTTTGAGAAAGCCTTTTTTTTATTAAATTCTTGTCTTAGCCAAGTCCCACTATTATTATATTACTTCTACCAATATATAATAAATGGTTTTTAAAGGCATTTTTTTGTTTGACGACTAGAGGTCGAGGGTTCAAACGCCGGACGCCTAGAAGTTTATATTGCATATTATAATATCGTCATTGATTATTATTTAAATTCAACTCATAATATAAATATTTGTATTACAGATTTTGAATAAAATATACCTTCTTAGGTAAAAAGAATTTAATATTTTGAGTAAACTATTTAGGTACATGAATATATAATATCTAACCATTTGAGCTAATAAAATTAAAGGTCGTCTCTTATTTATCATTGATTTGATAAAATACAATGAATAGCAGTAATAAAAGCTATCACCTGTTCCAACCTTGTATAACCTGAGATCGTAATTAATAAGAAATAAAAATAACCTGACGAATGACAGTCTAAAACGCATTTAATATTTGATAAGGGTAACAAATTGGATAAAGATAGTACGACTCGGGGACAACGAGATTGTAAATGCATCTCATTGATAGCTTGTGTGTTGAGAAATCAATATGTGGATATGAGGAATTGAAAAGATTATATAAAATTTAAAAGTAAAATATTTAAGTGCAGTGAATTACATATATTATATAGAATAATAAATAAAGTTATAAATAAAACTAAGGGCTATACTTAATATACTTTTTTTTATATATAATAACTTTTCCCTTTTAATATTGCATTGGCGAGCACGGGCCTCCCCTTAGTGGGACGGGGAATAGGCGAGCTTCATAAATGTTTGGAAAGCTAGTTAGGTTCTCTGAAACACGCAAACAGCCAAGGCTTTGTTGAAAATGATTCTCATATGAGAATCTTAGAAGTGCGGAATTCGTGGTTTGATCCCGCTTCACTTCGTTATACAAGCGATCGCGTCACCTCCTCCCTATTACTTATTATTATTATTATTTATTACCAGCTGAGCTCGTTTCGCTCGGCCCTAAATAAGTTTTTGCAACAGACTCGTATCCCATGGAATTTTGATTTATAAATTATTATCTGTATATATATAAATATTATCTGTATGTAAAAATAAATTAGATAATACCGTCAACGGACTTTTGCACTTTACAAAAGCAGAACGTTGTCAATTTGTGTGAATGTAAGTATTTTTTGTTGATGCTAATTACTGATTGTTGCATGTCTGATTCTTACTTAAGGAATGGATTAATCCTTGAAAGGTTTATTATAAATGTAAAAGCAAAAATTTTTCTTTTAATAATAGAAAACTTATTTTTAAAATCATTTCAAAGTTATTGTAATAACGTACCTACGTGTAACACTTTTCAGTTATAAATATATATTTAGTGTTTTCCGCATTTTCATTTAATGGCCATTAATTTGAAGTATAAAATGTAAAATATTTAGGACAAAGGTAGATATTTAAGAAAAAGATCAATATAAAAAGAGATGGGATGGTCCACACTATTCTTTGAATTGTCCTTCAATATCAAGTCTTAGCGGTCCAGTATCATTGATGTTTGTAATCTCAGAGGTATTTAATTTGAATATCACATGTTATCTTTATCTTTTACTTTGAGTTATTGTTGAAGCCTCTATCAGAAGGATAAATTGTATTTGAAATAAAAACTTTTAACTTCATTCTTGTTTTAAGGAACTGATTACAACAATGTAATGTAATGATCCAGAGATTTTGTTGAGAGAAGATTTTTAAGGCAGCTGCGTCATTTTTTCTATATGATGCAATATAGATAAGCACTACCCTTACATATTTTTCAAACGCAAGTGCATTCTCAATACTTTTCACCCTCAAAGTTCCGTGGGACGACAATTCGGACTTTACCAGTGTAAGGTCCCGCGATAACACTGCTAAATTTTACTAATATTACCGGGAATTCCTGGAAAACCTTATTAATATACTTGGTCTGACTCCGGAATTCGAACCCAGTACCCGCAAAGCCAGTGACATGATATAGGGGTCGGTCAAGTGACATGATTTTCCTCCTAAATCGTATCGAGCGTTATTCTGCTGAACGAAAAAAAAAGACCAAGAAAAACACATATTAGCATTTATATTATTGATAAGGAATACTATTACTTAGAAAGTTCTAAACTGTGCGCGTAGGAGTTCAAACGCTTACTTTAAGCTCACCTTATAAATTCAGTCACGATAATTTTAAATGATAAACATATGAATAGGGACGATATTTCAAGGCTTTCAAGCATCGATATTCTGTTAGCTGCACAAGATTAAGTTAATAGTAATGCTCCTTTGTGCCACTTGGGTGAGTCATGATCTTTATCTATATAACAGCCTGTAAGGACGTTCAATCATTATTTATATATTTCGATGTATTCTCACTGATACATATGTATTTAAATTATGATAAGTATTTGTGTATATTTTACCATACTTTTTTTTAATAATGTTATAAATGGCGCAGAATGATAATGATAGAAGATGGGACAGTGGTGCGTAGAGATTATAGGGCCTTTGCTTACTTTACAGGGGATAAAGCGTGAGCTTATGTACGTACTAAAAATGCGAAAGTACGCAGGTCAGTTAATTAGTTACCTGATATTTTAAGCAGCAAAGTTACGCTGTAAGTTTTTTTATTGCATTGAATATTTCTTGGATGGGAGAATGATACATAGTTCTTCTAACCATTAAAAAAGGATGTTTTTGAAATTAAAATTTTTAGTAAATGAAAAGGGTAAAATGCATGTAATGCATGGAAGAAAATATTTATTTTTTTCAAATTAAAATCTATACTAATACTATAAATGTGAATGTTTGTGGATATGTATGTACGGATGTTTGTTACTCTTTCACGTCAGAACAGCTGAAAGAATCTGAATGAAATTTAGCACAGAGATAGATTATAGTCCGGAATAACACATAGGCTTTTTACCTCGGAAACGGTGCCCGTGAGACAGGTTTGTTTTCCTAGAGGCGAATCCGTACGAAGCAAGGGTGAGCCGCTAGTATAACAATATTTAAATCTGATAATAATATTCTTCATTAAAGTGAAGTGATATTAGACATAATTTCCATTAACTTCACGCCAAATAGAATCGGAACGTTCGGAATTACAAAATACTCCTGAATACGACAAGAACAGAAAAAATTATATAACTTCAAAAATATAAGTTTTTATGAGGTAGGAAGCGAATAGAATAAAAAAAACAAAACTTTGAATTCTACATTTTGCCTAAAAAAAAACTTTAAAGATAAACTATCAGCATTTATTTTGGGTAGAGACGACTTTACTGTTAAATGTCATGACAAAACACGGTAAACATAGCTATTGGTATATATTCAGGGGAATTTTAGTGAAATATGATTTGCATATCTTAGTAATTGTCGCGCTAAGTTGAAAGTTGCGTGTGAACGACCTATCATCACACGTCTCATTAAACTGTTATTGATGCCATATGTATTATCTCTTAATCTGTGATCATATATTCGGGTGTGTTCGTATATTATGTGACATCAAAAAGGGTGCATTATAAAAACTCTTTGATGTTTTATGATGATTCACTGAGGAGACTCATGCGTAGTGTCAGCATAAACAAAATAACAATACATGAACTGGAAAGTGACAGGATAGAATAAATATATTTTATTTACTATAGTAGGTTTATCTAATATATTTAAACGAGCAATTCTTGTATATTTATATCTTTATTTATTTATTTATACCGACGATCTCGAAAACGGCTCTAACGATTTCGCTGAAATTTGGTATGTGAGGGTTTTCGGGGGCGAAAAATCGATCAAGATTAGTCTCATGTCTGGAAAAACGCGTGTCTTCGAGTTTTCATGCGGTTTTCTTCTGCATTATTCTACGCAGAATATTATTAGGCATAAGCATCGTGGTCAAGCGACCAAGGTGCAAGTATTACCATCATAGGCGGTCTGAGTTCGAATCTCGATCGGATACAAAGTTTTACTTTTTTTGTATTTATTCAAGTTTTTAGTTTTTGTTTTAATCTAAAAATTACGATATAATAAAAAAGAACTCCGAGCGAAGCTCGGTCGCCAGGTACTGTGTATTATAATATAAATATTTACATAAAATTGAAAAAAGGCTACACGGCAAGATAAAAATTTAAGTAAGTACAATAAAATATAGTTAAAAAGTATGTCGAATTTACAACGAGCAATGAGATTCTGGAATCATTAATTAAATCAACATTATAATCCATATTATACATAAAATATACAAAAAGGCACACTTGCCATAAATTAGCTTTAAAGGTGATTAAATATTTTCTGTTACCCTGAAATTAATTAGGTATACCCAAAAACCAATTACTTAAAAATTACATGTAAAAGCATATAAAACCATGAAAACCATGAAAATATGTGCAAAGAATAAGTGGGCAATATACCCTTATAGAAAACTGTTATTATATTTTCACTAATCTCACCTAAGGCATAACAATACATACTCATAAGTGACTATTGACGACTAACATTCTAGTTATCTCGATTGGACTTTATGGATATTATTATCATAATCTTGAAAACACGCCTAAATGCTAAGATAACACATATTACAGATTACAGAGTAAAGCACGTCTACACTTTAAGATTACATGTGAAATTATCGCGAATCCTATTCATGCAACACCCACTCGATTGATTCGAAACGCAACCCACGCACCGATAAATCGTAAATCAACACTGGCATTCACTAACGAACGTTGTTCAAATAGGGAGCATGTCCTATAAAAATGCATAAAACAATGAATGAAATCAATTCGTCAATTTTTAGAAAAAATATTTACTTGCTTTATTTTTATCATATACAGGATGGAACAAGTGAACGGGACATGAAGGAAAAGTACCTTTTAAATATTGACGATGTTAAGTTTTATTCAGAGAAAAATATTCTAAAAATAGGAAAATGTTTACCTGAGGCCGAACTAATTTAAATAAAAATACCCTAAATAATGAAAATATTAAGTTTTGCTCAAGGGAAACATTATTTTATTTTTAAAAACAAGAATAACTGTTTTTTTTTTTTTAAATCTTGTTGATTGTGAAATATCGAGAAAACAAGTGGAGTTGTTTTTTTCATGATGCTCATTAATTGTAAGATATAATATTTATTTGAGAGATTTTATCATTATCGTAGAATCTATCAATTAATACAATAAAATAATTACGGTTTTTTTTTGTTTATTGTATAAAAAACATTTCATCAATATTTCAATCTGTTTTCGAAGGATGTGTGGTTAAACAGGCAGATTGATAAATAAATAGACAAAATTATAAAAATTATAGATAAATATAGGCTTCTATTTCAGTTGTTGTAGCAAAAATATTTACAAGACGCACCCGAGCAAATATAATACATCTATATCTATCTATACAGATAAATAAAATTGGAGTGTCTGTTTGTAATATTAAAATAACCGCTTTTTACTAAATGCATATGGATGTATACACGGTACATATACCAAAACAACATTTTTTACAATTTTTGTCTGTCTGTCTGTCTGTCTGTCTGTCTGGCTGTCTGTCTGTCTGTCCGTCCGTCCGTCCGTCCGTCCGTCCGTCCGTCCGTCCGTAATCTCTATATAATTTAAATGAATATCTTAGGAGTAGCTACTATTTATATATAAACATAGCTAACCGTGAAAACGTACCTAGGGACGAACGCGAGCGAAGCGAGCGTGAGTCGCTAGTATATAATAAAATTCTGAGTCGAACCTGTATATTAAACATTTTTTGGAAAATCTTATTAAAATAATAATTATTATTAATACAGAGGCCGAATCTATAGTTTTTAGAATTTTTGTCTTTCTGTCTGTCTGGAAACGCATCACGGGAAAACCAGTTGAGAGATTTTGATGAAATTTGGTATGGTGATAGCTGGTTATCCGGGTCAACATATAGGATACTTTTTATCGCGGCAAGATATCTCATCTCTGAGATACTATACTAAAACGTAATTAAGGACGAACCCGAGCGAAGCGAGGGTGAGTCGCTATTATAATATTATATATTTAATCAAAAAGTCTTGACAATAAATTAAAATAGAATAGAATACAATATATCTATGATTATTTACATATTAATACTCTTCTCACAGTTTTTGTAGAATACATCAGTAACATAAAATAAACTTTATGTCCAATCTTTTGTTACGAGTGGTTCAATTATTTAACTAAACTAAATAATAAATATTTATGGGCACATGATTTTATAAAGCATTATAGGTTTAAAACGTTTTACCAAAAATATTTTGTTCAACATTCACTTGCCTATTTCGTGTTTTATTTTAAATCACAACAATTAAACTTGAACAAAGCTTTTAAGTCTCAAACATGGGGATTATTAAATGGGGAACATTGCTTACTATAACCTAAAACGGACTCTACCGTCCATTAAACAGAGTTCAAATTTGAGTGATGGTATATTTCACAATTCATGTTAGTTATGATTTGGCATTTTTCAGCACTTCAGTGCGCAGAAAACTATAGCTTATTATGTTTAAATACGATTTAAGTTTCAAAAAAAATGCTAAGCATCGTCTTCTTTTAAACGGTTTTCTCACTTGCGTTTACTATATGAGGCTGATAATATGACGGTTAATGAAGCGAGTCTGCCGTCTCCGGAAGAAAAATGCAGCCAACCAATGGAGATTTCCTTTATAATTGTGCGTTCTATTGTTTTGTTTATGAGGCGAATGAAAAAATGTGTGGTTTATTTGCATAAATATAACAAGGAATGAAGCACCCAGCCAGTCTTCTTTGCTTATGATGACTATGGCGATGAATAGGAAAAATGCTTTATTATACTTTTTTACACTGCGATCGTTACGCAGTGTCTTGAAATATTTCAACATTCTTAAATAAGCTTTTTATTAACGCTAAAGTACTTTTACCAGCCTTGAAATATAAATAAAAATACATGGACACATCTTTTTTAAGTACCTATTTAATAGTAAAATACCTATATAATTAACAAAAAAAAACTCTTTCGCTTTATGTTATTATTATTATTGATTAAAAAATGGGGGTGGGGATAAGAGGTTAAAAAAAACTTTACGGCCTGTTCTCATACATACTAAGTATATGAAATAAAAAATCATTAAAACCGTTTCGGAGGAGTGCGACCACAAACACCGTGACACGAGATATTTATATATGTATTAGATTTTTAGAACACTAACAGTATGTGTATTGTGCGTTAAATAGTACTTACTCTAAAAGCTGAATATCATGCCGACTAAAAGATTTTGAACACGAAGCTTTTAATTGTAAAGGGGATTAGTTCTTATCTGATAGAGGCTAGTGTGACCATTTGTAATAACATATTTATTCCTCGCGTTTGACAGCTGTAGGCGGCGCGATCTAATGATAACGTTTAAAGGCTATAACGCGTCTCAGATAACAAACATCGAATACAATAAAGGACTTTATTTGTAAAGCAATAAGCACTGTATTTGAAATATAGTTATAATGTCAAGTAAATTTAATGCCATTTAGAAAACTATTAAGGCTTCTTAAAAAAATCGAAGTTTAAAAGTAATTTAAAAAAATTAAACCGACTTCAAAAAATACTAAAAAGTAAAAAGTAACTAAACGAGGGTTTTCATTTACTATAGATACCAAGAGACATACATACATACATGTATAAAATTTTGTATATTTGTTTGGAAGCCCTAATAGATTATATAGGGTAAGTTCGGGAGAGATGACCATAAAGGAGAGACGCCTAATAAATTTAAAAATTAAATTAATTTATGTTGCGTGATTCGAAACGCGTCCACAACATGTCAGTCGACAATCAATGTCAGTGTGGAAGTTTTTACACAAAAACATATTACTTATAATTAATATTTTGGTGTTAATTTGTAATATAAGATAAGTGTAGTTAACTTTTACGTTAGAATATAAACTTTGAGATAGTTTGCAATAATTTTTTCCCCTAAACTCTTTAGTTAAATAGTATTAAATTGTTTCGTAATGTAACATTGTGATCTTGTTTTGTTAACAATCCACCATTTTCTATTGTAAATGCTTTACGATGTGTTCAGAGTCGATAGGCATCTCTCCCAAATGATCGGGAGAGATGCCCAATGATATTTTGGGGTTAGATGCCATATTAATTTGTCCCCCCCAACGTGCGTTCACCTTATCGTGGTGGGATAGCTCATTGGCGTTCGGCAGTTCATCCGGACGCTAATTAAGGCAGTGGTAGCCCAGTGGGTAACACGCTCTCTTGGGAAAGCGAGTGAAGTGAGATCCCGGGTCTCGCACTTGTGATATTTTCATGTGCGAATCATTTCAAACATGATTACCACTTGCCTTACGGTGAAGGAAACCATCGCGAGGAAACCTGAATATCTGAGAGAACCTAGCAAGTTTTCGAAAGACATTATGAAGTCCGCCAACCCACACTTGGCCAGTGTGGTGGATTATGGCCTAATCCATATGGTTGCTCTGGGTACTTCTCTGACGGCAGAGTGGACCGTGGGAGCAACCTCACGGTTGTTGTAGTCTGCTTCGGCAGACCTGCCGTCGGGGTGCTCCATTAAGACGGGGGATTGTTGGGTTTTAGTGGGTAGTACTGACTTTTCTAGCCGGTGAGTCCCTCATAACCACCTGTACATCTACAGGTAGTATGTATAAATGCATAAAAAAATGATTTTTGCGTCACTAAGCAAAATATGTCTGATTATGCACTAATTACTCATCCTATACCTATCCCTGATATCTACGGGCAACTAACCCACATGTCTGGGTGAGTTGCCTATTTTCTATTATTGTTAAAAAACATTTTTTAATCTAGAATATATTGCACAATAGTTCCAAATTTAATCTGAATGGCATAAGTAAATATTGAATAAAAATAAACTATGCTTATTTTATGTAGTATCTTACACATATAATTAATATTGATCGTTTTTTAAAACTATAGGCAACTCTCCCGGACTTACCATATCATATGTGAATATTTTACAGTTCCAATAATATTACATACATACGTGTCGAATTGATTACCTCCTATTTTGAAGACGGTTAAAAATATTTGTGAATTTACAATTTAAAAAATAGTTTATCTGGCAAAAATAATATAGGTATATATTATTTTTGCCAGATAAACTATTTTTTAAATTTACTTTTTCTACCTACTACTTCTTTATTTAAAGCATATTCACTACCCCTCTTCTTTCAGCTTTTTCTTCGTTCTATGATTTTTAATTATATTTAGTTACTCTTTAACCAGTGAACTTCATTTTATATGGTACCGGGTATACCGAGACAGTTAATTTTATTTTTGGATTTATTTAGGCAATGGAACTTAGTTACATTTTTATTTGCCAGCCTCGAATAATGTGTAAAAAATAGATAGCTTAAAAATGTCTAGTTTACCTTTTGTCTTTTTCAAAATATTGCTCTCATACTTTTTCTTTACGATTTTCTATAGAATAAATATGATAAAATACTTCATACTTACCTACATTTTATTTTCTAATTATTATATGTGGATATTTTAATAAGCTCAGTACGTGTACATATTTTATTGTTGCATGCGTTTTTTCACTATGAAATTTTGTCATTAGTAAAAACTGCATTTCACGTATTTAATAACTTCCTAAACACACTCTGTACAAGAAATCTATTAACGTCAACACGAACGCTTTAGCAATCTATCAAGTAGAACCCTTGTAAATGAAAAACGTTTTCGTCTATAGGCGTGATAGCGTTGTAATATTTCAAACACTTAATTTTATGGTAATGATCTACTAATATATACAAATAATAAAATTCTGAGTCCAATCAGTACACTCAATATTTTTTGGAAAATCTCATTGAAATAGCCATTATTATCGATATAGAGGCTGAATGTATACTTTTTAGAATTATTGTCTGTCTGTCTATCTGGGAACGCATCACAAAAAAACCACTAGACAGATTTTGATGAAATTTGGTATAATGATAGCTGGTTATCCGGTTCAACATATAGGATACTTTTTACTACTGGAAAATATCTCTGAGAAATCTATACTAAATGCTAAAACCTTAAAACTAGGGACGAACCATAGGGGAGCGAGAGTGAGTCGCTAGTCTATATAAATAAAAATGCAATGTTGTTGGTTGGTAAGCGCATCACTTGAGAATTTGAAAAATAACTTTAAAATGTTAATAATTCCAAGTAAGGATTTTAGGCGAAAAAATTATTGTATGAAGTGCAAGGTCATAAACAGCATAGAAATGTGGACAGGATAACATCTGTTTTGCCAGCTCGTGGAACACAAATACTTCGGGTTCGTCTCTAGTTTGCTTACTAATACAAACTTTCATCTCAATTTTCACCCTCTTAAGGGATGATTTCCGGGATAAAAAGTATTCTATGTCCTTTCTAGGGTCTCAAACTCCTTACCAAATTTCATCCAAATCGGTTCAGTAGATCCATAGATTACCCCCTACAACCTCACAAACACACAAACTCACAAACTTTACCTCTTTATAATATTAGTATAGATAAACTAGTAGGTTTTGATAGCGGCTCTGCTTTCCTGTTTTGTTGATATAAACTAACACTGCTCTCATCCAATGACCGTGTAATGTGTATGAAGAGAATGTTAACAATGAAAGAAGTGATAGAGCTTAGCACTCTATCCTCGCTGCATACCCCGCAAGAGATATTGTGTATAAGCTATTTCTTTTTCATATGTCACTCAAATCACAAACCAATAATAAGTAAATAAAACACATTCTAACTCAAAAAAAAACTTATAACATTCATGTGATTTCTGTAAGTATAAAATAAAATAATAATTCCCATATTATTACTATATGCTTAATTTTTAAGTAAATATCCATGCGGTTATTATGAGGAGTCTAGATGGAATTAAATCCCTTAGCAAATTTACATTGTAAGTCAACCAGTGAATGAAAAGATGCCTTTTCAATTCAAATTTTCAAGTACCTATACAAATATTATTATATTTGTGTTCCTATTCATATATGATTTTTTCAATATTAATTAATTTCGATAGTAAATGTATGAAGCAAACCGATGTATGATAGCAAAAGATCAACAAATAAAATTACTTATAAAATTACGTATGAAAAACTTTCATCTGTCCATATACAACATATTTCAAATTAATTAGGGTTATTCATTGTATAACATCGCTTTGAAGAAAGTGCTAATATTTTTTTTAAACTTTTAAAGCTTAATACAAATAAAAGTTCAATAATTATAGGGCATAAAGAATGCACTTTTTAGCATTATTAATATGACATTTATAGTTTCTGCTATCAAATTAGGATATGAGCATTAAGTTATTAATTATTATTTATCTATTAATTGAGAGTTTTTAAATATATGAAATATTTTGACTTCAATCTAAAATCTAATATCATACTGAATAATTAAATGTTAAAAATAATTATTCATCTTTTCAATAGAAAAATATCATAACACAAATATCTTTTACGAGTATATACAAGTATTTTAAAATAATCATGAATCTATCCCACGCTTTACAAACTTTACTGCCTAAGATGAAAACATATACGCGGTAATGGGACTTTCGCTTCTGCTATGAAGTGATAATCAAATTTTCATATTCGTGTCTAATTTAATATATTTTTATCATCATTTAACACTTTTCTATATCCAACGTCCGATACTTTACATTTATAGATTTTCTAAGAGCGTTAGCTATGACTTTATTATTCAAAATACTCTTATCTTTGACCTGTTAGAAGCATAATAATAATCATTTTATGAACAGATTTCATATCATTATCATAATAAAAGTTTATAAAATAGCTATAAAATATTAAAGTTGTTTATATATTTTAAGTTGGAATTAATTTATTTTTATACTATAAAAACTTTTTATTACCCTCCTTTGAATCATTGCGCAGTACATCATTATTCATATGATTTGTCGTATGGTGGAAACGCAGCACGATACGTTGTAAATTACTTCATGTGACACATTACGATTCACAGCTGCATAATCTAACGAATGAGTTACTTTAAAGAGGCTGGCCTTCAAATACCATCTACAGATGGCATTTTGAAGGAAATGCTTTGAAATAGAAGATTAAACTACCTTTAGGATTTAAACAAAATCTTTTTGCGTTTAATGGCCATTTTATTAAGAAATGTTATAGGTAAGGCTTATCTAATATGATGCTACGTGAAGCTAAACGTTAAGTTGAATACGAATATGATATCCTTACTAATAATTTAAACATGGAAATGCGTTTGTTCATTTATAACTCTCGCGTCTTTGCTACTTCTTGTTTTATTTAATTTATTTTGTTAACTTTTTAGTTGAGTATGTCCAAACAATCAATATCATTTGTATAGTCAACTATCTACTTCTTTCAATTTCTACACGGATAATAAACTCAAATGTTAATATTGGCACAATTAATATTTTTAACTGTATAGTAAACTAAGCTTATAGAACTAAATTTTTTTATAGAACACTAGCGATTTAGTCTCGCTTCGCCCTTCGGGTTCGTCCCTAGGTACGTTTTAACTGTTAGTATTGAATAAATAGCCGATCCCATGCTCTGTGAAAGATAAAAACAAATCTATCCCACGGGAACCGTACATTTTTTCCGGGATAAAAAGCAAGTCATGTGCTATTCCAGATTATAATCTATCTTGTGCCAAATTTCATACAGATCCGTTCAGCCGTTTTGGCGTGATTGAGTAACTAGCATCCATCCATCCAAACTTTCATATTTATAATATTAAATACATGTAATGCGATAAAGTATATTAAACCATCGAAATTAAAAAAAAAAAACCTGTGGAATTAAACTCTATATTTGTATATATATGAAGCCAAAGTCAGTTAGACTTTGGCTTAACCAATATAAATATAGTTTTTTTAAGCTCTGTTATCTGAGTAAGAGGAAAATACACATAGCTAGACTATTGTGCAGTTTATACTGACATTTTTTATCTATTGTCTTGAAAACACTTCCAAGTGTACATCCGTACCAACAAAGACGTTGATTGAATGGTAATACAATACTGGAGGAAGCGAACCAAACATTTCCTGTTATTTTTATTTTATCCTAATTCTCCTGGAAACATGTGAGCCCTATTTGTAGGGACCTATTTATTTTCTGTTGTAAGAATTCTGAAAAATAATGGGAGAATACAATGTATAGAAACGTAATTTCTGTTTTAAAATGTTACAAAACTATGTAAACGATAACAAAAGGGTGCATCTCTATGTGATTCGCAGTAACCTATGAAATTTAGAACACAGATAGACCTGGAGAGGTCTGCGTACCAAATTTCACCAAAATCCGTTATACACACACATACAGTCAAACACAAACATAACTTAGTGGGGAAAGTTTAATTAAAATCGACTTAACCGTCTTAGAGATTGGTGGCTATATAAATGCATGTTTATCTTTTCATTTTGAATTTGGGTAGTTTGAGCTAGGCTCATAAAATGAAGATCTTACTTTACACAGTATAAAATGAAGTCGCTTCCGCTGTATGTTCGCTTAGATCTTTTAAACTACTCAACGGATTGTAATGCAATTTTCAGCAATAGATAGAGTAATTCAAGAGAAAAGTTTATATGTATAATACATGCATATTATACTACAGAAAAGCCGAGAAATACCAAGATTAGTATTTCATACTAACCATTTAAACGTACCTAGGGACGAACCCTACCGAAGCGAGGGTGAGTCGCTAGTATATTTATATAAATACATCTTATAAGTGAGAAGTAACGAATATTTAATAAGGCACATGTTCGCGCATTTTAAAACTTCCACACATCAAAACATGAAGTTTCTTCAACATTTAATGAGGACCTGTCTCTAGCTCAACGATCAGAAGCCACTTGCAGGAAAGCGGGTCAAAAAGAACGCATTGTTAATATATTTAATTAGTTAAAAAGAAGGGACAGGCGTTATTTTAGAATAATTATTTATTTGTATTGTATTATACGAGTACTGTTTTAACAAATAACATTCAACAAAGAGAACGTGACGCTATTCTTTCCGCGTACAGAACAAATTGAGATATCTTTTGAAATCACACGACGGAAACGGATTTAATTTATCGACTACGAGACACCTTGGTTGTGGGACAATTATTAAGAAACAAATTTATTCCCGCATTCCTATAGACCTTATTCCAAAGTAATTAAGACTGTTTTTAAAAACCAAAATATAATACTTTTGCGATAAGTGCTAAAGTGACACAACTTAATAGGATTTTAACAAAAAGGTAAATATTTATTATATGAAGAATATATACAATACACCTCCGATTCTATTTATTGGAATTCTAATCTGACGTCAATAGGAGCCATTCTTGTACAACTTATAAACTTAAAATATTTGCACAGTTAAGTTGAAAATCAGTAGTAAATTGATTAATAATAATTACTATTATATTTGCAACTAGTGACTTACCCTCGCTTCGCTCGAGTGCATCCCTAGGTGCATTTTCATTTTTTTGACCGGGAGCCTAATTCTTTTTCTAAAATAAAAGTAGCCTAAGTTACTAAGGAATAACTTAGGCTACTTATATTTTTTTATAAGGATTTATATTTGTTATAAGGATAACATCAGCTGTCTGCCAGTGAAAGTTTTGTCAAAATCGGTCCGGCCGTTTCGGAGATCAGCCGGAACAATCAGACAGACAGTAGACAGACTGACAAAAATTTTAAGAATTGCGTTTTTCTTATAAGTACCTACCTTACATGATTCCATATGCATTCAGTAAAAAGTTATTAAAATGGGCAAAACCCATTCAGGGTTGTGGGTGAAATTTAGTACAGGGATAGACTATGACAGGAGTAACACATAGGCCAATCGACACTTAGGGACGGACTAGAGCGAAACGAGGATACACATAAAAAATCACTTTCACATATACAAAAATAGTCTCATGTAAATAGCAATATGCTGTATTATTATTTATTTTATAATAAATAGAAACAAACTTCTAGTCGATTATATATTATTGTGTCGCAAAGTAATACTGATCATATACTGATTGACCGTATTTCCATTTTGTAAGAAGTAAACTTCTTTATCCTCGACGTTCTTCCGAGGACTAAAACTTTTCTTATTGAAACTTACCCAAGGCTGAGGGATAATGTGGTATTTCCGAAGGATTTATGGAAGTCTCATTAGGTCAAAGAGTCTCACAATATTATAAAAACTCTTTATATTATTACATACTTATATTAAACTTCAACGGTTTCACCGTTGCGACAAATTTCGTAAACAACTAAATATATTATTTGTAAGAAGAATTAATTAAATGTAACTTTGAATTATAAATAGTATGTGATAGTAGTATATTAACATTTTAAACGTCTAAAAACTTAGTCTCTCCTGTGACCATGATTGCTGTAAAACATTTGAAAGGTCAAGAACCAAAAGTAAAAATATTCGAAAAAATAGTTATTTAAAATATCAAGTATTCGCTTAAATCTAATAAATACCTGCTATATAATTAATTATAATAATGTGCCCTAACCAATCTCAGCCACTGCTAATTTCATTGAGACAGTCATCAATGTAACTGAAGATGCAAGGAGGTGATGTGATTACTTAAACTAGTGATAGCCGCGTGGTTGAAAATAAACCATAATTCATTAAGTTATATGTTTATTATCTTGCGTATATTACAATATTATCTATTCTCAATTTGACCACAGACTTTAACAACAAACAAAAGAGTATATATGCGTGTGTATGTCAAAGTGAGGTAGTGTGTGTAATGTTTTTTTATTGATTTAATGTATTTTTTATGCATAATTTTAAAAAAATATTAGCATTCTGCACTTCTTCTCTATATAAACAATAAATGTGGGAAATTTCATACTCCTCCGTCCGCGCAATTTTCGTAAAAAAGGGTACAAAGTTTTTGCTTCACGTATACAGGGTGGAACAAATCGATGGGACATGGAAGAAAAGTATCTTAAATATTGAAGTTATCAAGATTTACTCAAAGGAAACATTTCTTTATTTTTAAAAATAATAATTACTGCATTTAATTTTTTTTAAAAAAAGCTTAACTCAACCGGGAATCGAACAAAATAAAAATGCAAAAAAGGACACCGTCACTATTTTATCGAATTAATCGATAGGGTCTATGGTAAGGATAAAATCTCTCAAACAAACATTGCGTCTTAGAATTAAAGAAAACGATGAAAACTTACAAATTATACATATCGACTCTAACATCGTGGAACAAAAGCATAAGACAAGGAAGAAAAGTGTTTTAAACACTGAAAATATCAAGTTTCACTCCAAAGAAACATTATTTTATTTTTAAGAATATGATAAACTGGATTTTTTTTTAAAGAGGACCTGAACCGGTAATCGAACCAGCGAAAAATGCAAAAAGGTACACCGTTACTATTTTATCGACGAAAATTGTGGAAAACTGAAGAAAAGTGTTTTCCACTTTCTATGCGTTTGTTCCACAATGTTAATTAGAGTCGACATGTATGTATAAATTGTAAGATTTCATCGTTTTCATCAATTGTAACATACAATTTTCGTTCGAAACATTTCATCCTGTCTATCTACTAATTCGATAAAACAGTGACGGTGTACCTTTTTGCATATTTCGTTGGTTCGATTACCGGTTCGGGTCACCTCTTTTAAAAATAATTTAAATCCAGTTTATCATATTCTTAAAAATAAAATAATGTTTCTTTGGAGTGAAACTTGATATTTTCAGTGTTTAAAACACTTTTCTTCCTTGTCTTATGCTTTTGTTCCACGATGTTAGAGTCGATATGTATAATTTGTAAGTTTTCATCGTTTTCTTTAATTCTAAGACGCAATGTTTGTTCGAGAGATTTTATCCTTACCATAGACCCTATCGATTAATTCGATAAAATAGTGACGGTGTCCTTTTTTGCATTTTTATTTTGTTCGATTCCCGGTTGAGGTAAGCTTTTTTTAAAAAAAATTAAATGCAGTTATTATTATTTTTAAAAATAAAGAAATGTTTCCTTTGAGTAAATCTTGATAACTTCAATATTTAAGGTACTTTTCTTCCATGTCCCATCGATTTGTTCCACCCTGTATATAGATAATGGATTTTTTATATCAACTTTGGGACAAAACAATAAATAGTACGAATATTGCAGATATGGGAATAAATGTTGTATGTTGATACTAAAATAAGATGAAAATCACTATAACTATTGGATGTTTGAAATTTTTCAACTAAAATTACAAACTTATTTAATAAAACCTAGTTTTAATTTAGCGCAATATGTAAACTACAAAACTCAAACTCGCATTCTCGCTTCGATGAGTTTATTTTTCAATAGTACAATTTGCAGTTAAGCAGAATTCAGCTCTTTTTAAAATTAGAAAAGTATTTTGTTCGTAGTGCATTTAGTAGTTGTAGAGTTAGATTTTTATTTATCTTAATATCAGCTTATGAGAGAACAGAATAATTTTTGACAAAAGTTGTTTCATTATTTGAGTTTAGTTAAATTCAATTCACTTTTTTGTTGATAACTTATCATTTTTATGACGAAACACACTAGAGGCTGATAAATTTTATTTTTATATTTTTCTTTTTATTTTGTAGCTACACATTTTATTTTATCTGATTTATTTGTTTTTATTTAACTATTAGTAAGTTTAATATTCTATATTTATGTATAAGTGGAAACTTTATTGGCTAAGTGTATTAATTCTGATGTATTTTGCATTTCATGCTTATACCTATATGCTGTCTGTTTTGTATTTTTTTATAATTGTTTTTTTTTTAAATTGTAATTTAAAAAAAATAAATAAATAATGAAGCTTATTCATTTTCTCTGGCAAGGGCAAAATTTGGTCCAACTTTCACCTACTTTTTAGTAGGTGAAAGTTGGACCAAATTTTCTCAACAAATGTTAACGTTCACTGAACAAATTGATTCCATTAATTTAACAAATTTAATAATAAAACCAATTTCCATATGTTCTTCTTCTTATAATTATAACAAACGATTTATGCATGTTGATGTTATGTTTTCTATGTATGATAATGTTGACATTAAAGACCGTATTGAGATTATGGAATGTAGTACCATATAATATGTTAAACCGATTATAGGTACTATATATATAATACATATATAGAAAGTCTCACTTTTGAATACGCAAAGTTTTGACTCTGCATATTTTCTTTGCACATGCCTAAACAAATTCACGATCACAGCCTGATACGTATTTAACTTCAAGAGCCTTATATGACGAGTCAATTTTCGAGCCTTATGCTTTACAACAATAGTCTTTATTAGAAGGTGCTAAGAAATATATTATATATAGCTAAAAATATAAGGTAAAGGTCCCTACTTCCCGCTGGGACCCACGTTGGCGGTAATCTCGACATCAGATTAAGATAGCGAGGTTAGTTTTAGCACGCAAGCCTTTATGCATGAGGTAAAGATGCTGTTATAATGTTAGCTTAAGATATTTAAAAAAAAAAACTTTTTTATTCCAGCTGTTTTTCGAAGCCATATAAAAGTATATGTTATACTTACACTGTTCTCTATTACTCTGTTTTAGACAGTTTTTTTTGTTGTCAGACAGACGTCTATATATAAAATTTATAAATAATCGCAAATCATTCGATGGCTAGGCTAATTAGATATGACTGGTTTTAATATTAATATTATTAACTTAACAAAATATGTGCGTGATATTGTTAAATGAAAAGAAACGACACGCTACAACACACACACACGCATGCACACACGCACACACGCACGCACACACACACAATTTTTATATAAATTCATTCTTGTTCATTGATTTGGCGGATTTAGATAAATAGAAGAAAGAAATGTTTCAGAGTTGATTTTCAAACGTTTACTTTAGAAACAAACTGACATGTACAAGTTTTAACTGACACAAAATGGTTTAGATAAGACTCTCTCCATTGTTGAGAATTCTAGATATGAATATAATTTCCATAAGTACTTCAGTTCTTGCTTATAATATCAAAATATAAAAAAAAAATGTTATAAGCTTTCAAATAGGGTAAAAAGACACTTTAAATATTGTGTTTGCTTATTTAAAAATGAATGGATATATTATCACTCCTGATAATTCTAACGTTTGAGTAACTTTACCAAATTTGATTTTGGGCTTAGGTTTTTATTTGTCACGAAGTACAAAGTTATATTGTTATAAAAAGCTATTATTTGTAGACTTTACATATGAATGCTTTCACAACACATTTTTTAAAGTGTTTTTAGATATTAAGACAAGAGGGTTTTTTAAGTATCATGACAATCAGTGAGTATATACTTATAGATTCTAGGTTTCGTCTTTGGCCCGACCGAGTTATATAAAATCACTTAAGAGAACATTATTATTCTAAGACGCTTCTACGAGTACACTCTATGATATTATATTTTATTATGATATATGTATGTATCATATTGAGTTTTCCTGTACTAATATCTGAATTTTTTATTCAGTCCTGATGACAGATATTAGAAATTTCTACGTTTTCATTCGAACTCCCAAAGACAAAGGCGATTTTTATCAGCCGATAACAGTTGAGAATAATAAGAAAGCAAAACTACGTTTTCATTTTAAAATACAATTATTTGTTCTTATACAAAGTAATAAGTATTATACTGTAATAAGGAAAAGGAAGAAAATAGACGCTAAAAATATCTATTACAATGTAAATTGCACCTCTGCAGCGACCAAGTTATCCGTCATTTATTTATTTTTTGCTTAGTTCCTGTGAGCATTAAATGGACTGTGACCGAGTTAGGTCGGAAGCAGCGTGTCAACTTGTCCCACACGTAGACGTACAACTAAATATAGAGCGCTAAAACTCAATGATATAATGAAAATAGTATTTCTGTTGGTCAGTAATGTTGACTAATTATAAAGTTCAGAATAAAAAATATGTGCATATTGTAAGATAACCCTAATAAAACTTCTTTGTGCCTTGTTCTCTTGTTCTATTATTCACGTGCATATTTTTTTATCGTTACAATCTATTTATAATCTATGGCCTCAACGTGGCACGGACATAACCCATGTTCTGCCAAAAAAAATTATAACTAAAATATAAAATTCTCGCTCTTTTTACTTTTTTGTCAAAAACATTCCTTTCGCCGATGATTAACATAAAACATTTATTTTTTTATGTATAGTCGTATAATGTACCTATATATATATATATATATATATATATATATATATATATATATTTAAATGATAACTTGCTCTTTACCTAATATAATAATTTAAATCTGACTACTACATTAATTGGGATAATTTGTTGTACGTTAGTTTCTTCTTCTTCTTCGGCAGTGGTAGCCCAGTGGTAACGCGCTCGCTTGGGAAACCGAGTGAAGCAGGTTCAAATCCCGGGTCTCGCACCTCTGATATTTTCATGTGTAAATCATTTCTAACATGATTACCATTTGCCTTACGGTGAAGAAAAACATCGTGAGGAAACCTGCATGTCTGAGAGAACCTAGCAAGTTTTCGAAAGACATGTGAAGTCCGCCAACCCGCACTTAGCCAGCGTGGTGGACTATGGCTTGATCCTCCTCGTATTGAAAGGAGGTCCGTGCTTAGCAGTGGGACGTTAAAAAGGGCTGAATACATACATTGTTTCTTCTTCACGCTAAAACGGCTAAGCTAATTTAGATGAAATTTGGTATAAAGAAATGACCTGGAATAACACAAAGGCTACTGTTTCGCACCTAGGAACACACCCGTGCGAGGATAAGTCACTAGTAAGTAATAATATTTTAAAAAAGATACCGTACTTATGCTGTTTTTTTCAGATTATACATTTTAAATAAAAAAATAATTTAAATCATCAGTGAAGTTAGTCTGAGAAATAGCTCCTATAGACTTGAAGAGCCATTCTGCTAATGCTGCAAAAGAGATATTGAGAAACCTACGAGTTGTAATTTTTGATTCTGTTACAATTTATGGATACCCGTGATCAGTATATAGTTGATAAAATAGCTGAGAATACACTCAGCGCTCATACACCTCGACTTTTTTATTATAGTTAATCATAAAAAATACAGATTATACATGTGGGTTTCAAAATAAATATGTATATATATCATACATCCATATTCAAATTTCAATACTGATAATATAATATGGGGTATAACATTCAAATAGATTAAACTTT
This sequence comes from Fabriciana adippe, assembly GCA_905404265.1. Lineage (NCBI taxonomy): Eukaryota > Metazoa > Arthropoda > Insecta > Lepidoptera > Nymphalidae > Fabriciana > Fabriciana adippe. The sequence continues at coordinate 6,551,199 of FR989993.1, forward strand.
ATCTGCAATAATTAAATTAGTTAAAGTATCACATCCAAATAAAACTTCATACCATACCGCTAGAATTCTCATAGAAACTTAACTAAATGACATAGTATAAGTAATCTACACCAATAGAGTAGTTTTAAATTTTATTAAGCTTGTGCAACGTATAAACGTTGAGAAAATATGTTATAAAATTTATTGCTCGTACCAAAAGCTTTTTAGTAGTTTTAAAGCTCAGATAAGGAACTTCATTTGTTATGTTGATCAGTTTATTTGACTAAGGTCTGTAGTTTCATAATATAATTTTGTTACGAGTTTGGATTCTGAGATCGAAAATAAAAGGTCATTTGCAATAAGGAAATTTTATTTATTTTTATATTTCAAGATTTGCTTCCAGCTAAGCTAGTCATACCCTGCAGTCGATGTACATATACGGCTGCATCCAAATCAAGAGTTGTGTTCTCATTGGAGTGCACACTAATTAAACATTACATTCCAGTTCGACCGCTTATAGTATTACTACTGATTGTAGATAATATCTATAACAAAAAAAATATATATTATGTACCACTAGAAATACTTATAAAAATAAAAAAATAAAAAAAACAGTCACTTTTTGTACAAAGGATGACCTCTTTAAGAGATACCTACCAGAAACCGTCGAACGTGAGAAAAAATATAATAATGATGAGGTACGGTGTAGGTACAAAATACAAACATCAATATAAACATACATAAATACATACATACATATATACCCATAAACACATATGTCAAGAAATATATTATATAACAAAGAAAAAAATTATCCTTATAAAAATTTGCATTTTTAACAATAGGTTTGTACCTTCAAATAAAGTCGTTCTTTGTTTATATCTCTGGAATTACAGAACAAGACTACATCAAGTCACTATCATTGAGTAAGGTTTATTAATAGTATATAATTATCGTTTGGCACAATCCGTTTGACATATAGAAAGTGTACTCCTCAGTTTGTTCTTTTCTTTTCTGCAAGAATTTTTCATAGTAAGACAACATCGTATTAAATTTTTACATGGTCAATACAAGTACTTACTCCACGTAGTAGGCAGTCCCACTCACTTTAAATGTACTGAAGGCATTTCTACTGATATTCAAGTATATTAATTTTAATTAATATCTCGTAGCAAAAATTTAATTACGAAAGGAACTATTTATTTTTTTCATTTATTTTGCATTTCAGTCGCGTGTCAAGATAAAATGATAAATGTGTTTTTGATGACTGTTTCTACACACAATAGTTTTCTATTTTTGTTGCATATGAAAAATTCAAACGAACTAAAAGTTACTGTACATTGTAAATAGTCAGCTTCTAATGTTTCGAGCTAATGAATACAATTAATTATTTCATTTTGATTTTATTGCTTTTGAATCTCTAATCAAAATCTTAAATACCCATTAAGTTAATATTTATTAAATTAATTTGAAATACAAATAAGAAGGCAATCTGAAGCAAAAATCAGATTATAAATAGGTGATGGCTTACAAAAGATAATGAGCCAACTTTATTTGTGCGTAAACCATAATAGGGAAAAGATGACGCATTTTGAATTTGAATGATTTTTATATTTGAGAATAAAAATAAATTTATTTAGAACGCAATCCAGATACTAAAAAACTCAAGTTTAAAACTATAGTTATTAAGAAAATACGAGTAGTTACCTAGAAAATAAATATATAATATTAAAAAAATATTTATTTATATAAAAACTAGCGGCTGACCCTCGCTTCCCACGGGTTCGCCTCTAGACAAACAAACACAAATCTATCCTATGGAAACCGCACATTTTTCCGAGATAAAAAGTAGCCTATGTGTTATTCTGATGTATGAAATATATTATTGTGAAGTTTCATTAAAATCCAATCAGTAGTTTTCATGTACTAAGCTGTATAAGTTACTATAGTTTTTTAACTAACTCACGTGAACTCTTTAATTTTCCGACAAACAGACAGAGAAACAAAAAATTTGAAATAAATCTGGATTTGTTCTATTTCTCTTCTTACATCCTCCCGATTCGGTTTTTAGCATTTTTTTTTTCAATGTACAGACATTCAACCTCTACAGTTTTATTATATGTATAGATGAAAACAAACTAAAAGTAATAGAATATTACTAGAGTGCGATATATTTTTTTATTAAAATGAAGTAATAAGAATAGTCACGTCACAACAGTTGGTGATTTAAATATTACAAGCGACTTTATTGTATTGATCAGAATAAATGAAGAGTGACAGAATACTCATATCTCAAAATATTTGAAATCTATACATAGTACCTGGGCGACCGAGCTTCACTCGAAGTTCTTTTTTGTTATATCGTATTTTTTATATCAAATAAAAACGAAAAACTTGAATAAATACAAAAAAAAAACAAAAGTAAAAATAATACTTTCTTAGATTTACGCGAATATTTGACATCTATACTAATATTATAAAGCTGAAGAGTTTGTTTGTTTGGTTGAACGCGTTAATCTCAGGAACTGCTAATCCGATTTGAAAAATTCTTTTTGCATTAGATAACCCGTTAACTGAGGAAGGCTATAGGCTGTATATCATCCCGGAAAAATGTACGGTTCCTGTGGGATAGATTTGTTTTTGTCTAGGGACGATCCCGAAGCGAAGCGAGGGTGAGTCGCTAGTTTTAAATAAAACTATCTTTTTGGATTTTTTCGTGGATTCATTTTGATTTTTGGTTCCCGACGTTTCGTCGTCACGGGAGAGACTAAGTTTTTAGATGTCTCAGAGGCATTATATAGTTGTTACAGACAGCCTACTCACAAAATAAGAAAATGAATTCAAAAAATTGAAAAATTGCACCAAAGCAACCTTACAATATTTGTTATTTTTAATTTTAAACATTTTTATAAAATTAATTAGTTTTATAATTAAAAATATACAATAAATATATTGTGCAGAAAATCCGGAATTTTGGGTGTTCTCTTTTATCTTCTACCATAATATATGCATCATACTTTTTATTATTGGATTTAAAACGCTAGTAAAGTCGACAAAATTAACTAAAATGATTTATTTATAGTAGAATAAAAAAAAAAAAAAAACTATTCCGAAACTCGGTAAATCAAGGGTTTCTGGAAGAAATGTCTTAAAGAGATAAGTTATCCTTTGTCGACATTCTGTTAATTTATTTTGTATAACATATATTTTATGGTACATAAATAAATAAATAAAAATAAATCTATACAAATGAGGCAAGAAAATAGAACAGTATTCAGTTAAAGCTTTATTCCCCTATAAACATTTCATTCATTCATTTGGATTAGAACTAGGTATATTTGGAACCAAATTAGTGGACATTAAACCTTAACAATAAAAGTCTCTATAAATTAGACGGATGTCGAATAACAAGTTACTTTTGAGGAGTTGACGAGGGACGTATTGAGGCAGTAAAACGGTTCATTACGAAAAAAACATTCTTAAATTTGATTTGAATCATTAAATTAAAGTATACATTATAAAATTTTTAAGTGAAATCATATTATAATGTAAGAGAAAAGTGTTATAATATTGTTCATTTGAATCGGGTCAATTAATGATCTTGATTTAAAACTGTTAATTAAAATTTATTGCTTCTTAGTACCAGCAGCAGGAATATTTATTTAAAGCGGTTTAATTAAAGGTGAAAGACAAAAATTGGTTAATTTAAGAATAATTTACAATTTCAAGTAATTTTATGAAAACTAAAATCTTATTTTGACCTAGTTATTACATATTTGTTTTTTTTTCACAATATTTGCTTGGAAAGATTTAGGATTATATAGAACCCGAAAATTTTTAAATATTTGTCAGGTTGACTAATTAGATTCAAAATATATCTTTTAGTTGTGTTTACTAAAGACTATAACATTATCTATAATGTAATCTACATATTTAAAGCTTTTCACTCCGCTTCTTATAAATATTGGGACAGAGCTATTTTCAACAGAATAGTTCGAATAACATAACAAGCATTAAAATTAGAATCAAGAAGAAACTAATTCGCCATACCATTAAAATTAATGAGCTTTATATATGTATAAAATTACTATTATTTGATATAAGTTTTAGATATCAATACCTTCATTATCTTATCAGGTAAGTATTCATATTATTGCGACAAAAAAAATGTTTGGAAAGTGGTTTTATTGCCCATGGTTTTACATACAAAAACGTAAAAATTAAACGTCAAACACAGTTCGCAATTCACAGCCTTAACGCTGTTTATTTATTATTCAATAATATGCTAGTTTCCCAATTTCATAAATGTTCAACATTTTGATAGATCCATTATTAATCTTGTTATCAAGCTTTTAACAATAGCTAGTTTGATTAGGGCGATGTCACGAACTGAGCGTATAAGTTTTAAGACAAGCATTTACTTATAAATTATTCGGCATAATTTCCTTTGCCGATACTATTATTCCTGATTAGTTTGAAAGTCCTATATTTATATACGTACTAGCGACTCACACTCGCTTCGCTCGGGTTCTTCACTAGATGGTTCTTTAAGTTGACATAACTTTTTTATTTATGAACCGAATGTAATAAAGAAAAAACTAAATATTAAGTGAAACTTACCACGATAATTTATTGAAAACCGAATATAAATCAATTAAGCTGTTTCTGAGATTAGCGTGCACAAACTTACAGACAAACAGACAAATAGACAAAAAATATAAAAATCATTGTTTTGGTTTCTATTGCGTAACTAAAGACCACCCCCCCCCCCCCCCCTCCCCCCATAATAATAATTATTTTTTTTAAATATCTTCCATGTACATACAGCGATCAGTTACATTTTTATTATATGTATAAATATGTGGTAGGTGAAGATCTACGTGCTTTAAATTAGACCTTTGGTTTATATTTTTTTGGCCTACAGCTTTGCATTTTCTTTTTATTGATATACAAGTATGTAAGTAATAGTTTCTGTGTTTTCTATATTTAATCTAAAACAGCGCCATCTAATATTACGCTAAGTATGTGTGTGTGTGAAACAACATAAGGCTGAATTATTATATTATTATAAAGCCATATCCGGTTTCGACTAAACAAGTTTAATTTACATCCCAGACTATTGTGTTAAGTAACATAATATTATGTACATATATCCAAAGTTCTTCACAAACTATCTTTAGAAGGTAAATGAGAAATTATTATCACCGCTTTTGATGTAGTGTAAACCTACATACCTACATACCTCTTATTGTTAAAGTAACCTCTACTGAATATAACATATAAGTCATATATACATTTTATATTATTGTATTCAGCCCTTTTTAACGTCCCACTGCTGGGCACGGGCCTCCCTTCAATACGAGGGGAATCAGGCCATAGTCTACCACGCTGGCCAAGTGCGGGTTGGCGGACTTCACGTGTCTTTCGAAAAGCTAAGTTTTCTCAGACATGCAAGTTTCCTCACGATGTTTTCCTTCACCGTAAGGCAAGTGGTAATCAAGTTAGAAATAATTCGCACATGAAAACATCAGAGGTGCGAGACCCGGGATTTGAATCCGTTTCACTTGGTTTCCCAAGCGAGCGCGTTACCATTAGGCTACCACTGCCTTTTATACACACATATATAACATTTTATATTATTATACAACATCAATCAAAGGTAACATAAAACTATTCTAATTAAAGTATATGAAGGCAATTAAGACCCTCAATAAGTTTCTTTTTTAAAACATTGTTTCCTGTGCTGGGTGTAAGGTTGTCCAGTTTGGCTCCTGCTGTTTCAATTAAACCACTGACAATAGTTCAAATGCCTGATCAAAAAATACCAAAACATTTTGATATAGGCTGTTATAGTTAGAGCATCCGATAGTCTTGATACTTTAATGAGTATCTATATTAATATTTATAATAATAAAAAACTAGTATAAACAATAGAAATAATGATGATAAAGGTTGAATATTCGAATTGTATTAAAAAATCAGCATCTTAAAATACGTAGGCAATGTTAATTTCCTACATAATTAAATATTATATAAGTACCTACTATAACTTAATTACATGAAGTATTTTTTCCTATAACAATCGTCGCTTCACTTGGGTGCTTCTCTAGATACCTTTTGTATTTGTATTTATAACTAGCGACTCACCCTCGCTTCGCTTCGGGTTCGTCCCTAGACAAAAACAAATGTATCTCACGGGAACCGTACATTTTTCCGGGATGATATATAGCCTAAAGCCTTCCTCGATAAATGGACTATCCAACACAAAAAGAATTTTTCAATTCCAACCTGTAGTTCCTGAGATTAGCGCGTTCAACCAAACAAACAAACTCTTCAGCTTTATATTAGTATAGATATCATAAAGATATAGGTAGTACATCGATCAAAAATGCACTAGATACACAACGACAAAAAATATCCTCACCGAATGAGCACTCATTTGGACATTTCAGCGCGCTTTTATTTTTTTGTGAAACCAACTTTAAGCATTGCATTTAAGGTTCAATTTACTTTGTTGTATATTTATTTCAACTAGAATAATTATCTAAACACAATTGGTAAATAGTTTTAAGAGAACTTTTATATGGGATTGTGTATCTAGTAGGTACTTTTTTGACCAATATGGTAGTACCATTTTTCGACAAATTTTATCATAATTATAGCTTTCTCATTATTCCAGGCCATAGCTTATCGGTGTACTAAATTTTATCTAAGTATCTCTAGCAGTTTCAGCGTGAAAGAGTATAAAGAACACAGACATAATGTGTGATAATTTTAAAATATGCTGCGTTACGAGTATGATCGGAAACTTTATTTTAATGTTACCAATTGATCTAATAAAGATACTTTCATATAACCCTTAAAATACTTGGAAATTGATATTTGAAAAATTAACACAAAAATACTTATTTTAAATGTATCAAGATCGTCATTTTCTTTCATACCTTGTTAAAAACCTCAAGACTTAACTCATGTGCCGACAGAGAGCCGATAACATCTTATCCAGAGTCCCCCACTCTAATTTTTCTATTAAGAACATGATTCGTCAAAAACACAGTAGAAAAAAGTTGTAAAATATTCAAATTCAAGAATCAAAGGAATATCGAATTCTTTAGAAAATGTGAATTTAAAAGTTTTTTTTGTTTACACTGTTATAAAAATATAAAGTTTATTTAATATATATAGAGGATAACCTATAGAGCTACTTAACTAGTGCTAGGACTTCTTTCATTATGAAAAAGCTGTGAAAATATAACAGTGTTAGCAAACTAGTTAATGTTTACTAACCATTAGCCAATATACAAGGTAATTATAATATACCTACATAATATTATGTAGGTACAATCGAATTAAAATGAAATTCTTAACATGCATTAAAGCACTTTGCTTTATTTTATTAGAAACTTTTAAATTGCTTTAACACTTCAAAAGTAAAAATTCAACCAGTCACAAAAATAGACTATTTAAATACATCTCACTGCAATTGATTATTGTCCCAGATTAACGAACCATATCATTACGGCTAATGAATCGCTCGAGCGATCTTATCTACCCATCAATGTCAGTCTAAAATCTATTACGAGCAGTTAGCATATATTATAATGAAACAGTTACGTGTATTTAAGCTACGTACCGACATGCCTAACTTGCAGAATGACTTGAAGCGTCCGGTTAGTTATCAAAACATTCTATATCCTACGATTGTTTTCCATTTAAAAGTGGTAGTTACGTATAAATATAAAATATGTTGGAACGTTAACACGCAGCATCATCTAGTTCCATGGTAAACTACGAGGCTTGTGTTTTGGATACTTGATAGTTGATACACTACACATATATAACTTTAAATACATACATATTATAAATATATACACCCATGACTGGAGTACAAATATTCGTGCTCATCACTCAAATGAATGCCGCCAGCGGGACTGGAACCCGCGACCGCTGGCATAGCAAGTAGGGTCACTACAAAGTGAACCAAAAGTGTCGTCAATATATATATATATATATATATATATATATATATATTATATACAATTTGCTAAATTACATATTAAATAGTCAAGTTCTTAAAGAATATACATGTACAGTAACAATTTAAGGCAGTGCTAGCCCAGTGCTAACGCGCTCTCTTAGGAAACTGAGTGCGGTTCAAATCCCGGGTCTCACACCTCTGACATTTTCATGTGCGAATCATTTCCAACATGATTACCTCTACGGAATATATCTTACGGAAATAGTCGTGAGAAAACCTGCATGTCTGAGAAAACTTAGCAAGTTCGAAAGACATTGGAAATCTGCCAACCTGGACTGTGGTGTTAGAAAGGGTTGAACAAAATATAATCTACATACAGTAATGATTTATTATTATTATACTATTAAGTTATTAACAACTAATGATCCTGCGAGCTATACTCATTTTTGCATTATATTTTTCCGTATCGTATGCGTCGCTGTTCCTGTTCTGTCCCGGGTAGATACAACAGACCGCAGGACATAGCTCGACACAACCGGTGAGAGCTCACGGTCACTGGTTGTGCATATTTATATACCTGTTTGTCCCTAATATGTCCGGCGTAAATGACGATATATTTAGTCTTAGTGAGATTGGCCGCCATGGTTTATGCCGTGGTTTATGTCAATTACGAGGATATTATATACATATACATTATACATATTATATATATGCCACTTTCCGGGTAGTATGTAGTATGGAGACAGCAAAAAAGTCTGACTTCGTAAAGTTACAGTACTTACAATCACACTTTATAAAGTCGAAATGTACTTATAATAATTTAAGAAGAACGTAAGGATTATAATGCTAGTATCAATATGGAATATGCGTTTCATTTAAATAAAGGTGATTTTCTTATAATCTTTTATTGTAATTTCTTTTTGATGAAGTATATAATTATTAAAAAGTGCAAATATAGGTGGGAAATTTAAAGTAGTTGAAACGCACGCCATTGGTCAGACCGAATATGACGTCAAAGTATTATCATAACAGAGCGATTAGCGATTTTGTAGCTACAAATTGAGTCATCATTTTTCTGTGTATATCATACTGTGACGTCATGCCAAGCGCGTGTTAAAGTATTTGTATCGATATGATATTTAAAAAAAAATTTATTATTTTTTTTTGTTTTTTGGAGCTGGATATTTTTTTACAATTATATAACGATGTTAGCTATCTATTGCATAAAAAATAAAAAAAAATCACGCGTATTCCCTATTAATATTTTTCTTGAGTTTTTAAATGTTAAAAAACAACTACTTATAAAGAACTACCGACAAAGGTTTGTACTAGTGGTAAAAAATGTAGTGCATAGCAGTTTGCTGCGAACCTATTGTACTCTAGTCTTTATAATGCTGTCTTGAATATTTCAGTTCAGGTTTCTGCGGTACAAAATTGAAATTCATAAATATAATATGAATAAACTATTATAATAGTTTGAAAACGTCGGAATAAAGTGTATAATATTCTTATACTTAGGTCGTTGTCGTTGCATTTGTTTGTTTGATCAAATAAAATATTGATTTTTTATAAACCTTTACAGAACAAAATTATATAATATGAATTAATAACGCCGTTTCTATTGTTATAAAGAAGCTGATGACGATATCATTAAAAAGGGTTCTGGTTGTTTATATTTGTTTATCTCCGGCTAAATAGATTTAAAAAAAAACTTTCTGTTTTAAAATTGGAGAATATATGAGGAACTAAGAGGTACATATTATTTACTATTGTAAGACGCAAGTGGAGCCACGTGTAAAAGCTACTATATTATAATATAACTAGCGACGAACCCGAGCTTCGCTCGGATTCGTCCCTAGGTACGTTTTAATTTTTTGAGCGAAACCCTAATTCTTTTTCTAAAATAAAAGTTGCCTAAGTTACTTCTTATAATATCAGCTATCTGCCAGTGAAAGTCCCGTTAAAATTGGTCCAGCCGTTTTGGAGATTAGCCGAAACAAACAGACAGACAGACAGAGAAAAATTTTAAACACTGAGATTTTTTTATAAGTACCTTATATAATTCCATATGAAATTTAGTATAAAGCTGTTATTTTGATATTACAAATAGACACTTCAATTTTATTTATTTATGTCAATTTTATATTATATTTATGTAGATTAAAGATTTTAAACAAAAATAAATAAAAATCGAACAAACAAAGCATCTCCAGTCATATATTTTTAAAATATTCACCCACATTTTCAAATACTCGTAAAGAAATCCCAATTTACCCATTCAGCTCATGTACCAACTCGACTGCGGCAAAGTTTTAGATATTAATCCATACTTTATCCATAAAACCTTTAGATATTGCTTCTAGTGCCTATTTGAAACATGTGCTATAATAACTTACGAACAATAAAACGCTTAAGTATACTTTTATTTTCATTCATTTTAATTTCCGTATTTATGGTCCCGGAGCTACGATTTATTCGTTGTTAATGCGTTAGAACATTATCAATGTCGGTTTGATAGATTTTAGCGGCTAAAAGAGAAAATATCTGTTATAGAACTGATATATGTACCATGAAATATGAGAAAGGATAGATGATCCTGAAAATGTTTAACTTTGGAGACATGTGTGTTGGCAGTTCTATGATAAATAAATATTATACTAGTGAAAAAGTATACGACTGAAGCAAGAGCGAGTAACTTATAATTTTTATTTAGATTGTGGATATATGTACGAATATATTGATTTGTGAGATAACTTAGACCCTTCCATAATTTGTCTATAAACGCTATGAAAATAATGATTACACGACAACACACGAAACACGATTTCCATTATATTTTCATATATCGATGTTTACTGAGAACAATATTGTAGCTTCATACTGAAATTAATTTCTCACCAATTTAATATTTACACTAACAACACACATATTAAAACATTAATATAGATTTAGAAAACATTAATAAGTAATCAGATATGTATGTCTTTACAAGTGTACATAACATTCGCTATAATTACATAATCAAAAGTATATATGTATAAAATCATAATAAATTCATGATATATAATTAATAAATACAATTCAAATACAATAAAATTTATAATTTATACTCTATTTTGCTGATTTACAATGTTGCTCCTAGCAGGCATGTCTTTTATAATACACATAGTAGCTCCTGATATACATATATGTAAGTATAGCGTTCAGTTATTTATGCTACCATAAAATTTCATAATAAATTTAAAAGGACAGGTGCGAAAGCCATCTATAAATTGACCCACCAAATACCTGTCGAGTCAATCCATAACTTTAATTGATACGATTCGCTAACTTTTAAATGCACATTCATTTCTTCGACCCAAATAGAGATCGTAATCTCATTTTTTCTCGGCTGTTGTTTTAAATCGTCGTCGTAATATATACGTAATTATTTTATTTTTGTTTCATTCGCCATTATCAGGTGTTATTTTACTAAGAAAAAGTTTATTTTTATTATTTTTCGAATTTATAGTATGTAATTATATCGTGATAATATATTTTACTAGCGACTCACCCTCGTTTCGCTTCGGGTTTGTCTCTAGACACAAACAGATCTATCCCACGGGAACCGTACATTTTTCCGGGATGATATATAGCCTTTTTCAGTTAGCGGGCTATCTAATGCAAAAAGAATTTTTCAAATTGAATTAGTAGTTCCTGAGATTAGCGCGTTCAACCAAACAAACAAACTCTTCAGCTTTATAATATTAGTATAGATTCACAAAAAGGCTTATCCTTTAATCTAAATCTCGTTTATTCCGTGGTTTCTGGTACCGTGATAGATACTCGTATATGGACATAAGTAGCCTATGTGCTATTTCAGCGTATAACCAGCTTTTTCAGTACGAAGTTTATCCAATTCTCATTAAGTTACTGTAACAAGAAGAAGTAACAAGTACAACAAAAAAAAAACAAGCTTTCATACTTAATTATACTTAATTGTTAGTGTAATAAATATATAATTTAGAACGCCAACATATAATCCCAATTCCCAACACAATATAACACTGCGAAATCTATACTGAGTTTTATTTTAATGTTTTAGTTTAACTGTAATTAAAACTTTTACAAGAGAATTAATTCCTTTGAACATAACAAGACTATAAAACATAAATAATCAAAATAAAATTCATTATGATATTGTTAAAGCACTACTAGTTTTCGAAGCAAGCTCTAAGGCGAGAAACTTCAAACTTCGCTGATTATAACTTCTTCAAGTTAAATTAAACAAAAAATGGAAACTTTAACAAACCATTAAAGAAAGATTAAACCTTGAGAGAATTCATCAAAGCTTTTAAAGTTAGTTCCGGCTTAACCATTGCAACTATGAGTCTGAAGCAAACTTTGAACTCGCAGATACTTTGGAAAACCCGAGCGTACTAACGAAAAAAGCGGCTTAATTGAAACTGTAAACTTTTTAATCGCTCTTTAGGTCTTATGTTCCCTGAAAATAAGTGAAAGTTGGATAAAAATATAATGAAGTGGAAATATCTTACGCTTCAACACCTACCGCGGAACGTTTTGACATTTTGGGGTTGAACACTTCGTCTTACAACTTTATTTTTCTTGTCGAGCAAACGATTTTTTTTTCTACATAGCATTTCTTTAGATGTTTTTCTGAATAAACTTAGATTTAATTTGTTTTTTTTTTTTATAAAAAAATAATAGTGGAATAAAATACATTTTAACTTATGAATATATAATGTGAATTCAATGGGGGCTACCGCGCTTGAATTCGCGAAGGGCGCTAGTGTAGAGTAAGGTCTCTAGAACTGTCAAATGACACTGTTAACTGTTTGTGGGCTTCACATCGCGGATCTTCACTAATTATTATTAATGATTGTTGTAAACATTATGCCATTCCTGATTAATTATGTCAGACACGGTACGGCTCAACAAATGTTATTGCTTTAAAAGAAGAGCTAAGAAAAAGTCAATATTTTATCTATTTGGTTATTATATATTAATTATATAAAAGAAAATCCTGATAAACTGGTGCCGCGGTAACAATTTTTGTAATTATTATATTAAATGTATGGCCCTGCCGCACTAACAAATACTTCTTAACGACAGCGATAGGTCCTTACTTACTAGTGGCGCCAACTGGTGCCACGATTGTTTGCCCTATTGGACGTGAATTATAAAACTGGCAGCTATAGTAACAGAAATGTACCCTTGGAATTAGTGATAAACATTATCACATTATTGTAAAATATATGTTAGATCTATATTAATTCTTATTAAGAAATTTTAATTTTCTAATCTAAAAATTTAATGTACCTACGAGTAATATATTCATTTTCTAAATATGTTTTGTATATTTAATTGAAGCATATTTTCAATAATTTGAGTAGTAAAAACATCAATAAATATAAAAGTGTTATTTGAAAAGAAATTTTATTTTATGACATTATTCTTTTAATGGCTCTGTTGCATGACTCTCGGGTACAGTTTCAAAGGAAAACATTCTTATTGCAGCTATGGGACGTATTAAATTTTGTGAAGCGACGAAGTTTGCGAGGGAACATCAGTACAGTCTTCCTTAATATTCATTTGCTTCAAAAATTTTATTTTATTTAAGAATTCCCACAGAAAACAATGCTATCATTATAATGGCTACATTTGGAAAAGTTGTCAGATTTTGAGTCATAATTTCTCGTTACAATTGTATATTATATACATATATACATTTTATTCTATAGAAAAAAGTAAGTACATTGTACAATATACATTGTACATATTATATTGTATATGCAGTTATTTAAACTTTGTTGTGAGCAAAATCCACATCACTACAATTAAAACTTGCGATACCATTTGCTATTTGAACTACTTTTAACTTCACACAATCCAAGCGTAGAAAACTTTGGTCAGTTTGTAAAATTTTCCTCTTGAATATTCTTGGAATAATTTTGTTATACATTTAGAAAACATTTTTTTTTTAAATATGTATTATTTAAATCAGTCAATATAGAAAGATAAATGACAATGCTACCCGTCTTTTAAAATCGCTAAATAAATATTGGAAAATATTGTTTATTTCTCCAAAACTTAATGAGCATCTGAAGGCATAGTATAAGATGATTAATTAGTAATATAATTTTTGAATTAAAAATCTATCGTGGGCAGGCTTTAAAATTCTATGAAATTATTGGGTTCAATGTACAAGAGGTCAATACTATGATCATTTTCAAATTTTTAGAGACGAAGCCAGACTCAATTAAGTTACAATCTCGAGACTTGCAAAAATTAGATCTATAACTAATTTATTTAAACAAAACTAAGTTTACATACAATAGTGAGAGTTTTAACAATAATTGTACTTAAATAATAAGCCCAAAAAATATTTTTATTAAACTGCTTCTACCGACTACTTTGTTTACGCATCTTATTCTCAGATCTCCTAAATCTCTTTTAGGGTAATTAAACTAAAAAAGAGCATGCATATTTAAAGGCACAAGTGTCTCAAGGGATCTTATCTCTAATATATATATATATATATATACATATATATGTATATATATATATATATATATATATATATATATATATATATATATATATATATAGTATTATGTTGCAATGCAAGAATAAGAACATAAAAAAACCATAATAATTTTCATTATATTCTCTCAATTCTTTCAGACCTTTAATATCCCAATGCAGGGCACGGGCCTCCCTCACATTAGATAATACAAGAGTGAAAAGGCTATATTGAATCTATGTCAAAAAGTAGCTGACGTACGATCATGAGTCATTTATGTGATATAGTAGGGTGTGACAAAAACAAGCCGCAGGCATGGGAGTCATCTGAAAAACTATGAAAGGCAGCCGCCTAGAACAGATAGGGGCAAAAATGACATAAACGTGGGCAATACTTATTACTACTAGCCTTAATCAGTAATATCCGGATGTATAATCCGGATGTGTAAAAATTATTTTGTGTGTTCATGACATTATGATTTAAAATTTAAAAATAAATCCTTGTTTTGCTAATGAAAATAACTTTTGCCTTTATTGGGTTCCATCATTTCTATATTATTTACGTAATTACTTACACTGTATGAAATATAATTAGATTATATTATTAAGTATTTAAAAAATATGTTAATAATTCGAAACGTCGGCAAAGAAATATAGGTGGTAATTGCAACAAAATACAAAGGGCTATTTTCATTACAATGTCAAAATATATTCGCGTAAATCAAAGAAAATAATTAACATGCGAAGATTAAGTAATAAGAAATCTAAACCACAGTATACAAAACGTTCCTGACGATATTATTTTATAAAAAAAGCAATCCATACGAGAATTGCCATCTCAACATTACATAAACACTACGTAATTTTTAATCATCTCCTATGATAAAGAGTACTAATTTGTGTGAATAAATAGGCAATAAGTACTAGTATAAATTTTGTTTTAATAATAATTATATTAATTAACAAACTATCTTTTTCTTATAAAAATATCATCTATACTAATGTAATAAAGAGGTAAAGTTTATGAGTTTGTAGGGAGTAATCTCTGGATCTACTGAAACGATTTAGATGAAATTTGGTAAGAAGATAGTTTGAGACCCTGGAAACGACATAGGATAATTTTTATGCCGGAAATCATCCCTTAAGGGAGTGAAAATGGGGATGAAAGTTTGTATGGGGAATCGACCTAGGTACGAACCCTAGCGAAGCAAGGGTGAGTTGCTAGTATATAATATTTTAAAAGATTGAGATGCTTTATTTTTGTACATGATCTAGTACTACGTCTATATTAAAGTAAAAATTATTTAAAAAAAAATCCGACCTCAAAATGCTCTAGGGGCAAAGTTACATTTGCCAAGATACTTAATAGTAGGTACAAGAACTTAATAGTAGGTACATTAAGATAGCAGTATAAGTAATGCAATATACCTTACAATACTTATAACAATATTTTATTTAATTGGTATTGCTTTATTCAAGTCATTTTATTATAGTTCGTAATTATACATTTAATTATATTATGTAAAAATAATCTGAATACAATGACATTAATGACAATGACAAAAATTACGGTCTTTTTATCACCCAGTCACCATATGGACGGCGAGACGAAGCAACAATATGTGACAGTTGGAAACCGATCCTAGAACAGCGATAATTGTTTTATCTTTGTATTTTTTTTTTGTTTTATAAGCATCTGTGATGGATTGTCTGACGTACATAGAGGGTCATACAATGAATAAGGTGGTAGCAGATTCGTTAAATGTACGTGGAAAATGCTTTAGTATGAATTAAGCAATTACAGCATTCAATTTAAAAATTTTAACCGATTTCTCAACTCCGGTATAAATAATTGTGTATATGATATGTGATATCTTCAAATATTGTGTACCAATTTTTAATTCTTTTTTACAATGTTTTAAATTTAAAGGGTTAAATTACGTTGTTATTTTTTTTAATTAAAAATTCTCAGTATTCCTTACATTACATTTATAATAATCAAGTCGCAAATGTTACTATGTTTGTATTCCGTTGTAGCTACTTTTCATATAATATACATCCTTCGTCTAAATGAGGCTTACGCTGAAGTATTTAATCAGAAATAATTGGAATTAAGAAATTTTAAGATGAAATCTAAAGAGTTGATAAATAGCCTGGAGCCATCTTTTCTTTTCAATTTTATGAGACCCTTTGTCCTGTTAATCGAAATATTATGTCCGAAAATTTTAATTATTATTATCAAAATATTCAAGGGTGAAATTAGTTAGGGTATTTGATGAGTAAAATTTATTATTAATTTCCTCGGGGGAGAGTTTTAGCAAGATTCCCAACTTTATTAACTAACGTTTGTTCATAAATAAGCGTTCAATTATTGTATACATATATTTACATATTTTATATAAAGTAGCCTACGATTATGGCTTCGTTTGCTATATGTGAGCATATTATAGTGTTTTGTGTTTAAGAATTAGTTATTTTTTAATGTCATACAGTTTTAAGCAAATTATATTAATATTATAGTCCACCCCCCCCCCCCCCCCCTGCGTTTTGTATACATTTTTGTCAACTATATTTTAATATATTACTAATAGTATAAAAATCTATCCATCACTTGATTTTAACGGTAATGCTGTGAATTAACGTAAGATTTGTCCAAAAAAAAATATTAAAAAATTAAAGAGAATGTTTCCTTCGAAGGTTACAGTTATACCAGTCAACCCTAACGCCTTTCCCAACTGTCAAATTAAAGTAAGTATGACAGTCGGGTGCGCTTCGCCCGTGTCTTCATCGCACGCCCCACACGATTATTCTATCTAGACGTCTTTGTTAGACGACTGCAAGGATTTTTTAATTTAAATGTACTTACATAATAAATAGATTATGTAACACGATACATAATACACGATGAAATATTAAGTAAATTATGCACATCATCTAAAATCAAAAGAGCCTGTTTGTGTATCCAATTTTATCCACATCAAAGTAACTATATGTTCAGAGAACTTTTAGGTTTTCCCTAAAAAGTAAAAAGGCTTTATCTGGGCAATTATGGGCGATGTGATCAATACGTAAACTATTAGAGATTTATTATATGATTGACATCTTTCTATTTTGCCATTGGCTTTTGGAAACCTTGAGATATAATACTGTCTCTCGTTATTTTCAGTTTACTAAAGACGAGTATTTACACACAGATATACATATAATCAATCATATGTCCAAGACAATCCAGTAACTTATTAGAATCTCCTCTTTTTTGACATAGAACTGCCGTATAATATCTAACGTTATTATTGGAAGCCATTCCTTGGTCTCCTAAAGTTCGTATTATATTTGATATAAACTCTAATAGGCTTACTTGAACTGTCACTATTCCACACTTTAAAATATTTGGACCTAAACAATAGATTACTGCTGCATAGAAAATAGAGTCAACGCTCATTATACCGATAAAATTATTGTATTTGTCAAAAGGTTAAAAGCGAAGAGCCAATATCTTAAGAGGCTCTCGCTGAGTTATTAGATCAAGAGCTGGATACAGAAACCAGTGCTTGTTGCAACACGTATTATAAGGAAGTTACTCGGTCTGAAGCCCTAGTGACCAGCGATAACCTACCACAGGTGACTAAAACAAAAATTATATTTTTAATATATTTTTTTCATACTTCAACTTAATATTGCATACAATGTAACATTTTTTTTACGATAGTTAAATATAGAAAAGTAATATAACTAAGTTAAAAATAAACAGCCGACGGTTATTTCCTTGTTTGACATAAGCCGACAATCCGATCGCGTGTAGTTTATTTAGAAGGAATGCTTCATCTATTTACTCGCTTTCGTAAACCTTGAAGGCACGAACCTAATTACGTCTGTAATAAATATTCACTAGCGATAAACTTGAGGAATAATTTACGATCGTGTAAACGTTTAATTTTGCCACGGATTCCGAATTCTCTTCAGACTTCACATAGATCTTTCTGGCATCGGCGCTATCAGTTTCTCGGGAATATTAAGGTCTTTAAGATAATGGCTGGATTTAGATGTCTTGATGATAATTTAAAATTTATGTTAAAAAGAAATAATTATTTACTTTATTCCATGTACATGTTAGTTATGAAGTGTATACATATATACATAGGCATATGTATAATTACGCGTGTATTTATGTAATAGATATTATTTATTTGTCATGTTTTCATGTACCAGTAGCTCAAAGAACTTCACTTCCAGATTTTTACTTGTTGATGTATAAAAATGTATGCACATATAAATGTGTTAGTATTTGCTATTGTTAATAATAATATAAGTTTTTAATCGTGTAAGTTGAAATCTATTAGGAAAAAATGGACTAATAAATAATTGAGATTTATCTTTATAATATAATAGAGACTTAAAGGAGTGGAAGGCTTTAAATGTAGCATACTGTTCAGTAATATTATGAAAATGATCCAAGACCGTCACGTTCGGTGAGCCCCAGCGGTGATACTGTGGCTTACATAGAGTGGAAAGTTTGATTAAAGCTGCTTAATCAGTACTAAGTATAATTAAGTAAATCATGTTTAAGTAGCCGCAAATGTTAAGGCTACATATTAAAAGCTGCGATGCCTTGAAACTTGTATTTCAGAGTTTAGATATATGTATGTTAAATTACTTTATACGATGAAATGGATATTACAATATTCCACATTGAATGGAAACTAAATTTTATTTAGAACTTAAACGTAACTTTACATTATCTCTACGTTTAGAATTATTTAAAACGTTTTGTAACTATTAAAATGTTACCCGAATAAATACAAATAACCATGCAAAAACTCACGTCAATCCATCGCTCCATTGGCGCCGAAGAAGACAGAATAGACCATTAAAAACACTTTTGTGCTATAGAAATAAAGTAAATAAATTTGTGTGTAAATGAAATTGAAATAAATAAATTTGAGATTATGGATTATTTAAGATTACGCTACAATTGAAATTAACAATATTATTAATATTGCTTATTGTAATAGATTAGCGGCTCACTCTCGCTTCGCTCGGGTACGTCTCTATGGATGGTTTAGAAATGTATAGAGGACAAACATACAAAATACATACAAAGAGCGTGAATGTACGTAGAATAACATATATAAATAAAATGTGGATATTGTTACATTAGCTAATTATTAGAAGTAAAAGTATAATTAAAATTCAATCTTAGTCTACATCAGTATCTAACATAAGGTGGAAATTCCTTTGTTTTTGTATCACAATGTAACAAGTTAGAGGGACTTTTGATCAGTGTAGTAATCAAGTAGGTAAGTCCAGTAATACCTCCTAAAGCCGGCCGACTTTTTTAATTAACAACGACTCCGTTTCTCCCCAGCCTATTTTACCCAGTTACATTTTCCCTGATGTTATTTCTACGGGATCCCATTGAGGACTTTTTATAATTCATTAATATGCTTGCAACAGCCCAGTTTCATTTGCAGTAAACAACACGTTGTTTTGCAAAGAATGTTTTAAGAATTAGCAAACAAATGAAATGGCACCTTTGTATATGAAAACTCTAAACTCCATTTAAATGTATGAAAGTAGAACAAGTCAGATAACATTCTGTCAAGTAGTCTTTCACGTCATTAGCTCCGACCACCGGCTTATGGGCTTGCCAGGAAACTCCACTTCAAACTGCGATAAAACACATTTTCTGAGATATTTTCTCACACAACTTTTTAATGCTGTGACGGCGTAAAGGGGTCTTAGTGTGATACTGAGCTCTTTAATGGTTTACTAGAGTGGTCATGGCCGCGCTCGCCTTACGGTCGAGTTAGTACGTCTTTAACTGGACAAGAATGACTGGTATGTCATAGAAGACTGACTTTTATTGTAAACTAAAAAGTAACTGAATTTAATAGAAAGCATTATACTTATATTTTTTATTTTTTTAAATTTCAAATTAATTATTAATATGGAGTATAGTGTAATACTTTTAATTGACCTAAATTCTAAACCGCAAGGCTACGTAGGAATGTGTGCTATATAGGTTTATTTGTTAGTTAATCTGCTTTCTTTAACGTATCAAGAGTGTAATGAATCGACGTGATTTTTGCATAAAAATATTTTAGGGCAGATATTATAGACTACTATTATCTCGATATATCAGGTGCTTTCTATTGAATACTGTTCTTTTGTAAAGAGTTGTTCAAAGACTTTTATGAAACACTTAAATTTGATAATTTTTTATATAAAACTTATTAAAAGCCAGCTATGTAAGAGTTGAAGATAGCACAATTTTCACTCTATCAAAGAAAAGAAATAACCTTTCATGACTTTAAAATACTATTTAACTTGTATGAAATTCCATTATATAAAGGATAAAAACATAATTTGATACTATTTGTATTTTTATTCTTTACAAAATAATTTTATTACAGCTTTTCAGTTATTTAATAGCTTAAATGTGGTCAAAAGTGAGGGAAAAGGAATGTGACGTAATTGCCTTCGTGACTCCACGAAGACGTCTAACAGTACCGTAATGAGCACTCCGGAAAGACTTTTAAAATCCTAGTTCCTTCGTTTCTTGTCCTTAACTTTCTTGAAATAACATTTTTAATATTCTTTTAAATATTTCCTTTGGTGAAATATACTTTTTGATCAATTATTTATAAGACGATGAACGGTCTCCATTTTAGAATTCTGAGACAGAATAATATTTGTTTATACATAGCTTGATATTTTTTTTGTATATATTAAGGTAAATAATATATTATGGCATAATTTTGGTTAAAAAGAGTATAATAATGTAAAGTCAGAAAGATAAAATTGAAATTTATGAACACAATATATTTTTACCTTACGATAGTATGGAAATATGTACGTATTTTTCAAAGTCATCTGGCACAAACTGGCTCTCTTAAACTAAACAGACACTAAAGTTTTACTGTTTCAAAGAGTAAAGCGAGAAAGTTTCAAATTTGCGGTCGAGATGATGGTTCTTCTATTTACAAAGCAATAAAATAAGCACAAAGATAAAATTGCTCAAGTGCTTTTATTTATTTCTAAGTGTTATTATTCAAATAAAAAATTCAACATTCACTAACTACATGAATATGTCTGTGCCAGATAGACTAAATTCACTAAAATATTATAACTTTTAATGATCCTTGTGCAACTCAAACATAATACATATGCCTAAAAGGCACTATCTGACGCTCTAAATATCATAGACCCGAACTCCGTGATGGATCGATTTTATACTAAGTATAGCGACCCACCCTGGCGCAGCCTAATAAAGAAATACAAATATAATGTTTTTGATATATGACAAACTGATAAATGTACATTCATTTTTAAACTAAATACCATTATTGCAATTAGATACAGATTAAATATTATTGTCTTACACCAATGTATTAAATTCAAGAATCAATATTATTATATAAAAAACTAGCGACTCACCCTCGCTTCCCTTCGGGTTCGTCCCTAGACAAAAACAAATCTATTCCACGGGAACCGTACATTTTTCCGGGATAATATATAGCCTATAGCCTTCCTCAGTTAACGGGCTATCTAAAGCAAAAAGATTTTTTTAAATTGGATTGGTAGTTCCTCAGATTAGCGCGTTCAACCAATAAAGGTAGATTAATTTTAGAAGTAGCAAATCATTTATTACTATTTTCAATGATAAATAAATAAAATATAATTTATAAATTAAAACAAAATTTATTATAACTAAACAAACTAGCATATTACAAATAAATTGTTAATAAAAGATGAAATAAAACGTTGGAAGTTGGAACACATACTAAAAAAATGAAAAAGCTGATTTTCCAAAAAATCTAAGAATATAACACATATTCTTTATCTCTCATTTATTTTGTACATAGCTTCACACCACATTGAACCCTTCATTGTGGTAGATTTCATTTAAGAGTTTTCACGCGTACTTAACCTCTTATAGGTACCACTTTTTATAGCATACCTCTTACTTAGCGATTTCCTTTTGAAGAATCTAAAAAGATTTTCCTCAATATATTGAGAGACTAAAATAAATGACGTTTTTTAAATAGATTGCGCATTATTTTAAAAGTTAAATATATGATGAATGTTGCATTTAAATAACAAGATTTTCGTAAACTTAGAGAGTAAAGTTAGAAGTCACTATGCAACTTATTTGTTTTATTAAGTCCACTTGATTGACTTTCTGCAATCGATATCGCTAATAGAAAAGTTATTTAATGCAATTTTCTATTATTGGCTTTAAAACGGTAGAATGGAGAAGATACGAAAGAGTTTTTGTATTAAATTAAATTCTGAAGAAAAGAAATTATTTTTGACAACAAACAAGTCTCGTTATAATTTTTTCGATCCTAACTTCTTTGTTTCAAAGCTCTGGTCCCGAGCTTAGGAGTCTACCAATGTTTTGAGGATGTTTCCTGATGAAGGAAGTCTATCTAGCATAAAACCTATCTAGAAATTTGTATTATATATATTTTTGTGTAAATCTTTGTCCCTCTTAAACAATATGAGTTAGATATATAGTATTGTGAACTATTTTGTTGAACTATTAGAGGGGTGTTTATATCCTCTTATTCTGTTTGTACATTTTGAACAAAAAGAGTCAATTCTAGAGAACCTCCTAAGGAACCAGCACATTAAGTTACATGGGATTTAAACACCAAATATTATCAACATCAATCTATGTACTTATGCAATTATGTATAGTAGAAATAACCAATAGATCATATAGTTTAGTTAGTTATAGAAGTGATATTCTAAAAATAATAAAATAGGAATGAAGAATTTTATATTATATCTTCTATAGAACGATTTTGGCGTTGGAAGTAATATTGGTGCTAGGATCCAAGTCGTGAAACAATAACAATGACTGGCTTCAGGCCTATAATAAGGTCGTGCTTGCCTTTTGGCGTATGGCCAACATCTTGTATTTGGGAACACACAGAGTTTATATCATCCCTTGCAACAATGTAGGGTAATGAGACCGCGGGGCAAGAGTATGTTACAGATTAAGCTGGATAATTAAAGTATTAAGTATTTATCATTTTGTACGACATTATAAATCTTAGGCTTAGGTATGTTATTTTTTGTTTTAAAAAGATTCGATATCTTTAATGAATAAACATTCTTTTATGTACATAGTATCCTACTAATATAATTATACATACGAAAGTTTATGAGGATGACTGTATGTATGTTTGGTACTCTTTCACGCAAAAATTACCGAACAGATTTTCTGAAACTTTACAGGCTCATATATCAAAGTCTTACGTAGGCTATAATTTAGAAGACAGTAATATATAATTGGACTTAGCAGACAAAGGTTTGGGAAAATGCTAATATCATGATTTCATATGGTTCAGAAATATTATATATTTTAGTGCCTATAACTATATATTCATTGATGTATTTTTTCTAGATTCTTAAACGAAATACTTACTAGGACAGAGCTTCCAGCCAAATATGAATTGTACTTATATCTAAAACAGAAATCTATTGACTATTTATGAAATACGTATACGAGTAGATATTGTGTTAACGATTTTGGCAACTTCATGTGAATGTAGTATCTAAATAATAAACAACTGTTTCCTACAGTTATGAAATTCACTCGTTTTAAATAGGCTTAGAAGTAGGTTATTGTTTTAAAATAGCACATCCTTTTTTCAATATTTTTTGACTATATACTCGTATAATATTATAAAGAAGCAGAGTTTGTTTGTTTGTTTATTTGTTTGTTTGTTTGAACGCGCTAATATCATGAACTATTAATCCGATTTGAAAAAGTCTTTTCGCATTGGATAGCCCGTTTTTCGAGAAAGGCTATAGGCTATATACTATAATACTACTACCCAAGGGAACAAAGCAGTAATCATAAATGTCAACAAATTGGGCAGGCTTCCACACATTTTTATAAAGCCAAAGAGGTTTTTTATAGATTAAACGCGGGCGAAGTCGCGGTTTCCGCTAGTATTTACTATGATTAATTCGTTATTTTTCAGAAGATGATACAGTGGTTCGAATGTAACTAAATATTGAAAACCTATATACATACATATATCGATTACGTCGCTCTTATACATTGTTATTTATTGACATTAAAAATTTTTAGTATATCAGTTACATGGAGTATACAAATTACCAATATGGAAGACAGATGAGGTGTATTGAATTTTCAAATGGAATATAAATAATTGTTTTTCTAAGTTTTGTATGTATAATATACATATAAGAATTACCTAATTTCACATATTTTACCCTTACAACCCATGGAAGAGTGCGGAAAAGGTATGTGATTTTTATTACTTGTACTCTATCGTGAAAAAGATATCATTTGTAGAGTAGTTATGTATTATTAAAAAAGCCTTTGGTCTCGGCTAAGGATCTAAGGATACTAAGGCCTTGCTAAGGATGGTAGCGTGAAGTTAGATTTCATAATAAATAGGCACAAATTTTTTTTATTGCATACAAAGTTCCAAAAAGAAGCGCGTTCGAACATACGAGTATATGCAAGAAAAACTAATTCCTTATTACACTAATTCTTCATACGGGTAGTATAGATTTCTCAGAGGTGAGATATTTTCCCGCAGTAAAAAGTATCTTATATGTTGACCCGGATAACCAGCTATTTTTATTTTTCATCAAAATCTGTCCAGTAGTTTTCTCGTGATGCGTTCCCAGACAGACTTTCAGCCTCAGCCTCTGTATCGATAATTATGTCTCAATTAGAATTTTATTATATGTAAAGACTAGCGACTCACCCTCGCTTCGCTTCGGGTTCGTCTCTAGACAAAAACAACTCTATCCCACGGGAACCATAGATTTTTCCGGGATGATATATAGCCTAAAGCCTTCCTCGATAAATGGACTATCCAACACAAAAAGAATTTTTCAGTTCCATCCAGTAGTTCCTGAGATTAGCGCGTTCAACCAAACAAACAAACAAACAAACAAACAAACAAACAATCAAACAAACTCTTCAGCTTTATAATATTAGTATAGATTATATAGTGTGCATTAAAAAACCAAATTTTAATTTATATGAAGGTTACGAAAATAAACTAGGTACAATATATAATATACATCGTATATTATACCTACTCGATATGTTTTAAATCACATATATTATGCGTATTATTTTCATCGATTTAATGAAAATAAAAATAAATCAACAATTACATAAATATAAAACCTATAAAATTTAAAAACAGATCTAAAGTCATATTATATTGCATAGTAAAAGTTTGATACCCGAAATTTAAGATTACGGCAGGTGTTTTTAACGGTCACTCCGAGATTTAGTACAAGATAATTCACCATTAATCCTATTTAAATAGACGTAAATAAAAATCAAAGCAAGTATTGCGTTATCACAACAGTTAACTGTTTTATAACGCTTTAAAAGTATTATTTGCTTGAATCACTTGCTTTTTTTCTGTATGTTTAAAACATCTTTCTCCGTAAATGATCAGTTTTTGTTGAAATCTTTTTCGCACCTTCTCAGAGTTTTTAATAAGGCTAAACTGGAAACCATATATTTTATGGATTGTTTTTCAACCTATTGATTTATTCATGTCGTAACACATTTACCGACTAGCGATGTATGACTGACATTATGAAATCAGCACATCAGAACACCCGAGGCGAGTAGAACAAGTTTCACCATAATTGAATTTCCGAAATCGGCAGACTTCTGTAACTTGGATAATTCTTGAAATAGTCTTTTATAGTATTTGGTTTCACGACAAAAACTGTTGTGCGTAACTAAGCTCGGGATGTATTCCGAAAGTATTTAGCTAACAAAGCGTTTGGGATCAGAGGATAGCGTCGTCAGTGATGTGAGCAAAAAGCGTTTGACACAATTCTAACAATCGTTTTGGCATAGCTTTGAATTTGGCAACACCAACACATTTACTTAAATATTCCTAAACTTTTTAAGGATTAAAAGCAAACTAGATGAAGTAGTTACAAGCTCTTGACGACCTAAGTTTTTATTGGAACAGGAAGGTAACTTTGTAAAAGTGTACAATGTAGGTAAAAATTTTCTTTAAAATTTGCCATTTAGTGAATTTTAAATAACTATAGGGGACAATCTTTAGTCCTCCAATGTACTTTAAAATTCTAAAGATTAAAAAACTTTTAAATTTCAGAAATAAACTTCAAGTATGTTTAATGTTTATAACTTTCGAGTTTTCAAAAATTAATATGATTCATATTTTAAAATACAAGAAAAATATAAATTTATATATTATATATCTACTTATAAGATACTTTTATCTCATCGTTAACGTTCCATCAATTGTTACACATCTAAAGATTGCGATGGTTCAAAAAATCTTTCTTTTAAACAACAAACAAAAAGATCAATAAGGAATTTCTTTTAACTCGCACCTCGAAGTGTGTCGGAGACATAAAGTATTTTTTAACAATGATGGGAATCGAAACAATCACAATTTGAATTCACAATTTCAATACAAAACGACGGACAAGCTGTAGAATTTGATCTGGAATGGAGGCGCAACGGAACAAAAGTGACGAAATTTCCAATTAAAAATTACTATCGAAAATGTTTAGTTAAATAAATTTGCTATCACCATGGAATTGTACGCTTGCATTTTTATCTTGCTCAAAATATTTTTGATGTAAAAAAATCATTACTATTTGTCCAAAGAACTTCAACATCTGAGTTATGAATTATATAACAAAATTCACTCAAGTGTCAGATTATTATAGGAAAACTAGCGACTTATCCTCGCTTCCCTCGGGTACGTCCCGTACGTTTAAAATAGATTTAAATAGTTATTACGAGTGTATATAATATGCTATTGCAGACTTTTTTGTAGGCCTTTTTAAAACCTACAATTTTCTAGTACATCGTTTTGATATATCTGTTATGGTTAAGCCAGGGTTAGCCATATAATTTCGAATCGATAGAACCAGTTATTGTGTTTTCCTGTAGAAATGAAAGATGTAGTAAAAGGTATCCTAAATGTTAGCCGAATAATAAGTTATCACTACAAAAAAAATTGTTTAAATCGATTCAGTATTTTTACGTTAAACGCACATAGACAAACAAACAAAACTAATTGTTTTGGTTGTTGTCTACATTCTATACATAATACGTAACAGTCAGTTTTAAAAAATATTTAATGTACAGATTTCGCTAAGTTACGGCTTTATTATATGTATAGATACGTACTGCTTAATCTACACTATAATAAAGCAGTAACTTAGCGAAATCTGTACATGAAATATACATGAAACATTTTTTAAAAACAATAACTGTAACGTTTTATGTATACAACATAGACCCCAAAACAATAGTTATTAAATTTTTGTCTGTTTGTCTCTTTGTCTCTTTGTCTGTGTGCGTTTCACGCAAAAAGTAATGAACCGATTTCAACGAAATTTGGTGAAGTGATAACTTATTACTCGGGTCAACATTTAGGATACCTTTTACTTCATGAAAACCTGTCTTTCCCACGGGAAATGACAACAGCTGGTTTTATCGAGTCCTCCTTAGAAACCTTCCGCTGCACTGGCTAAACCTTAAGACATACTCGTACATCAAAACAACGTACTAAAAAATTGTAGGTCTCGAAAAGGCCAACAGAAAAATGTGCAATAGTATATCATAATATATGTCTATTTCTTAAGATACACTCGCAATACCTACGAATATTTTTATCTATACCTATAATAAAACTATCTTATATATATTCTTATCTATACCTATAATAAAATAACTAATCGATGTACGCGTTTCACGCAAAAAGTACTAAACCGATCTTAACTAATTTTTTTATAGTGATGGCTTATCACTTATCACTCGAGTCAACATTTAAGATACCTTTTACTACATGCACATTTTTCATTCCCGCGGGAAAACGCAATAACTGGTTCTATCGAGTCGTCTTTAGAAATTTATTTGGCTAACGCTGACTGAACCTTAAGAGAAACATCAAAACAATGTACTAGAAAATTGTAGGCCTTAAAAAGTTTTCGCAATAGCATACGTTTATCTCCTAAGGTACATTCGCAATTACTATTTTTATATGTCTTTACCAGCTCAATATGTCCATACTAATATTAAATGCGAAAGTAACTTTGTCTGTCATCTTTTCACGCTTAACCGTTGAACTGATTTATATGAAATGTGGTATGGAAATAGTTTGAGACCCTGGGAATGACACGAGATAGTTTTCATCCCGGAAAACATATCATATATATATATAAAGGGGTGAAAAGGGTGGTGGAAGATTAGATGGGAAATCAATCATTTCTCAAGTAAAGGATATATTATATACCCTGTATAATAATTTCCTTCTGCCCAGGAGCAGGGGCGGGAGAAGCAGGGTGGGGAGAAGCAGGGTGGGGAGAGGTGGAGTGGATAGACGCGGGGTGGGGAGAAGCAGGATGGAGAGAACCAAGATAGGAAAAAGCTGGGTGGGGAGAAACAGGTTGGAGACAAGCAGTGTGGGGAGATGTTAGGAAAGCAAGATGGGGAGAAGTAGTATAGGGAGAAGCAAGGTGGCGAGAAGCAGGGGGAGAGAAGTTGGGGCAGCAGAAGCATTGTGGGGAGAGGCAGGGTGTGGAGAAGCTGAGTGGGGAGAAGCTGGGTGGGGAGAAGCAAGGGCGGGAGAAGCAGTGTGGGGAGAAACGGTGGTGGGGGATGCATGGGGTAGAAGCTGGGGGCGATGCAGGAGGGAGAAGCAGGGAGGAGAAACAGGGAGGAGAAGCAGGGGGAAAAAGCAGGGGGATCAAGGCTACGGTTTCTCGAGGCGGGAATTCTCGAGAAATTTGTCTTCAGTCAAAACAGGAAAAAAAACTCAAAAGTGCGCAGGCTGTAGAAGTGCGTAGGCGGTAGAAGTGCGTAGTCGCAAAAGTGCGAAGCCGGTAAAAGTGCGCAGGCGGTAAATGTGCGTAGGCGGTAAAAGTGCGAAGCCGGTAAAAGTGCGCAGGCGGTAAATGTGCGTAGGCGGTAAAAGTGCGCAGATGGTAAATGTGCGTAGGCGGTAAATGTGCGTAGGTGGTAATAGCGCGTAGGCGGTAATTGTGCGTAAGCAGTAAAAGTGCGTAGGCGGTAAATGTGCGTAGGCGGTAAAAGTGCGTAGTTGGTAAAAGGGCTTAGGCGGTAAATGTGCGTATGCGGTAAACGGGCTTAGGCGGTAAAAGTGCGTAGGCGGTAAAAGTGCATAGGGTGCTAAACGTACGTAGGGCGATAAATGTGCGGAGGGCGGTAAAAATGCGGAGGGCGGTAAAAGTGCGGAGGGCGGTCAAAGTACGTTGAGCGGGTAAGGTGCGTGGGATAAAT
Source organism: Fabriciana adippe (assembly GCA_905404265.1). Lineage (NCBI taxonomy): Eukaryota > Metazoa > Arthropoda > Insecta > Lepidoptera > Nymphalidae > Fabriciana > Fabriciana adippe. The sequence goes on from FR989993.1 coordinate 6,580,988, forward strand.
CTGTTTTTGTTTGTCCAGAGGCCAACCCGAGCGAAGTGAGGGTGAGCCGTTAGTCTATTACTATACGGATGATATTACATACCTACAGTTTTAGCTTTTATTTTATCTTGCCTTAATTAACAATTTATTTTATATAATTAAAGTTTAGGCCCCTAACAAACTACATAGGAACGTAGGCTCCATCAGACCGAGATGTAATTGTCTTGCTTGTATGTGACAGTCTGCATTGTAGTGGAATTATTGCAGTCGCTGCACTACCATTTAAATTTGCCAACGTTTTGGGTGTAATGTTAACTCATCTTTTCCTTTAAGCTGACTTATTTAACATACAAATGCACATTTATATTCTAGTGTTCCACACATTTGTAGAATTGTTTGAGAAACACTGGCTTGTTATCTTTCAGCGCATTATCTCCTAATTAAGGAATACAAAAATATAAACTTATTTTGTAATATTTCTATTTTATTATGCGAGTTAGGTGATACACTATATATGTGAATAATAGCCAAATGAAAAGCTTTATGTTATTTATATTACATATTATGTTATTTCTGATTTTTGCTTATTGAGGTTTTTATTTTTTTAAGTTTTAAGGGTCCAATAAGCAATAATAATAGAATAAAGGTGACAAATTGTATTGTTTTAATAATTTAATATTTATAGTTTATATAAATAATCTATGGTTTATAAGTTTATCTTATCACATTCCCATTTAATACTGCTGACATAGAAGTTATTACTTTTGCTATCATTTACTGCAGTCTATCTGGTATGTAGACTATTTCTGAGTCAAACCTGTACATTAAATATTTTTTTTGGAAAAGTTATAGCAATAGTCATTATTATCGATACAGAGACCGAATCTATACTTTTTAGAATTTTCGTCTGTCTGTCTGTCTGTTACCGCATCAAAGAAAAACCACTTAACCACACTTAACCATAGATTTTGATGAAATTTGGTACGATGATAGCTGGTTATCCGGGTCAACATATAGGATACTTTTTACCGTGATAAAATATGTCATCTCTGAGAAATCTAAACGTTAAAACGTAAGTAGGGACGAACCCGAACTGAGCGAAGGTGAGTCGCTAGTATTTAATATGTTTTAACATTATGTATTTATTTTTGTGCACCGCTAAATATTTGTATCTTTGGCAAATTTTTATGCAGAATATTAATCTTACAACTTCCAGTATAATAGTCATTGGTCCACTAGTATATACTATATCATTTGCATTTTTAACCTTACCTTCATGAACACTGTGTGATTGATATAGTAGTGCTCACATTAAAAGACGAATGTACACATATCAGTACATTTCTCCACAGATGATGTTTTAACTTTGATGGCTTAACTTTTTTCTCCTTCTATGGAAGATATTTTTGGAAAATTGGGCCTTGTATTTCGAAACGCTATTGGTGCAAATTATTACTAAAAACAAAAAAAAAAACATGACTGTTGTTATCTATCCTCATATTAAAAAGCTGAAAAGCTGTGAGATTGTTCGTTTTATGTTTATCGGAATGCCCTTAACTCTAAAAATGCCAGCACGATTTGAATTTTTTGCATTTTTATTGCGACAGATTATCTCTATTATGTAACGAATAAATATAGAGGACTAAATATGAAAGTCGCGGACAAAAGCTATAATTTTATGATTTAAATTGCTGTAATAACCTTTCACTAACTAAAATATAGCTGAATATTTATTAAAAAAATGTTGTAATAAAATATTTTACACTGTAGTTAGCCGTCTTGTGCAATCCGTTTATTCTTCTAGTAACGTGTGCTAGCCTTTGGCTAGAGTATCTAATTTAAAGCAACTGAGAATATGAAATCCCTTCTGGCCCACTCAGCCACCTTTGAAGGCGAGCGTTAAACGAGCATTAAATACACAATTTGCTAGGTGTTGAAAGAAACTAGAGCCTCAAGGCATTTTATGCTTATTTGAAGACTTAAATAGCAGCGTAAATATAAGTGGATGACGAGTATATCGTGCCTTTATAATATAAGAACGACTATATAATATTTGATTATAATATGTACACATTAGGCTATTTAATTACAAGGACACAAAAATGTTCTATTCTTTCTGCCTTTAAAGGAATTAAAAAAAAACAAACAAAAAACACGCTTTAATGATGAATCGAACTAAAAAGTAAAAAATAATTTAAAAGTAATAAAAAAGTGATTAATAATGAAATTAATGTTATTGTGAAAAAAGCGTGGGGTGCTTTGTACAATATTTTTATATTAACTCTACTTTTAGAAATCGTACCAATGGAATAGGTATTTATAACAACTGATATTGAGCACCCCACGCTTTTTTATCGATATACTTTATAGACTTCAAAAATCAATTCGTGTTTCATAACTATTTTTTTAAAGATATTATGTAATTTTTAATGATCAAAGAAAAAATTAAATTTCAAAATCTTTCATACAAATCTTGTCCAAAAATTCAAATTCTTTTATATACCTTGTCGTGATAATTACGAACACAACGAAAAAAAGTCCGCCAAATCAGTGGAGTCGTTTTCAAGTGATGCTCCTCCATACATTTGGCAATTGATTCTTATGTACATTGTATATATATATATATATATATATATATATATATATATATATATATAGTTAGTATACTTCTTAATTTTGAGTTTTTATATTTTGTCATAAAATTTTATTGTAACAAAAAGAATTTTATTTTTTAAATATTACTTATTTAAAAAGATATATTAGAATAAGCCTCAAATAATAAATATTTCGATTAAATGTTGATTTTGAAGCGACGTTATTTTTTTTATAAGCTAACATAAACACTAGAGATATTTTATAAAATAAAACTATTTTTTCAATTTTTTCGCGGATTTATTTAGATTTTTGGTTTCCGACGTTTCGAATACTTTACAGCAATCATGATCACGGGAGAGAGGTTTTAAATGACTCAAAGGTATGTAACGTAGTCTGTGTCAAGTATGATCTGAATGATGATGATCTGTGATGTCTGTGGGACGTTGGAAACCAAAAATCTAAATAAATACGCAAAAGTATCCGAAAAGATTTTTTCCGAAAAGTTTTAACCCGTTGAGGATCGCGGGCACGCCGGCGTGTCAGTTAACAATGAATTTCTTAGAAATTATCCATAATTTCTTAGAAATGATCCAGGAGGTGTTTCATGTCAAATATTTGCGTGAATTTAAGAAAGTATTATATTTTATCAAAATGAAAATATTACTCGTAATAGTAAAACTTGTGTAATATGTATCTATTTTAAGGTAGACTAATTTCGTACGACGAACCATATACCAGGGTTGCTACGGAAGCTCGTTTTCTTATAGGAAACGTAGGCTAGTTCATTAAAAAGATATATACAGTCATTACCGGGACATTTTGAGTATTATGCTCGTACTATCTTAATTGTATTTTATTACTGCAATTGGTTTCTTTAAATGAATGAAAATATATTGTGCTATGATGAAAATGGATTTTTATAGTTTTTACTTTTACCATTGACCATTTATTTTATAAATATTATTATGTAACTTCAAATATCGGATTTTATTTGCGGTAGGATTGGAATATAAAATATTTATTTATTTTGATAGTATGTATAAAGGGATTTGTTTTATCTATATCTATACATATTATAAAATTCTAACTAAGCCGAATCTGTACATTAAATATTTTTTGAAAAATATTATTGAAATAGACATTATTATCGATACAGAGGCCGAATCTATAGTTTTTAGAATTTTTGTCTGTCTGTCTGTCTGTCTGTCTGTCTGTCTGTCTGTCTGTCTGTCTGTTACCGCATCACAGAAAAACCACTGGAGGGATTTTGATAAAATTTGGTATGATGATAGCTGGTTATCCGGGTCAACATATAGGATACTTTTTACCACGGGAAAATATCTCATTTCCGAGAAAAAAACACAAAAACTGGTTGGAATAAAACCACGATGAAACTATTTACAAATAGTTTAGCAAGGTAATTTACAAAATATGGTAAAAACTATTAAAAATAGCTCATCTTGAAAATCAAATTATCAATAGCGCTATTTTAATCATTAAAATAGTTATTTTAATTAATATTTATTTATGTGTATTTAGATACTCGACAATAGATGTCGCCATGTGTTTTTAAAATACGTAGTTTTAATTCTAAAAAAATGAATGTATGAATGTATGTAGTACTACCTACTACTAAATTACCCGCGGCCCCGCCCGTGTTGAAATTATCAATAAAGCAAACTTTTGATTCTATAAATGAGTAACTACACACATAATAAAATTGTAACTAAGCCGAATCCAAACATTCAATATTTTTCGGAAAATCTTATTGAAATATTCATTATTAGCGATATAGAGACCGAATTTATAGTTTTTAGAAATTTTTGTCTGTCTGTCTGTATGTAACTGCATCACAGCAAAACCAATGGAGGGATTTTGATGAAATTTGGTATGGTGATAGCAGGTTATCCGGGTCAATGCATGCGATACTTATTACAGCAGGAAAATATCTCATTTTTGAGAAAAAATACGAAAACTGGTTAAAATAAAAGCAAGATGATACTATTAACATTTTAGCAAGGTAACTTATATATATTAAAACTATTAAAAAAATCTTATCTTAAAAGAAATATCAATAGCGCTATTTTATTCATTAAAATAGTTATTTTGATGAAAATTTATTTATGTGTTATTTAGATATTTGACAATAGATGTCGCCATGTGTTTTTAAAATACGTAGTTTTAATCCAAAAAAATAATAATGTACAGATATGACCTTTCTATGACTTTATTAGAATAACTAGGTACTAAATTACCCGCGGTCCCGCCAGTATTCAAATTATCAATAAAACAAACTTTTTGGCTTTATAATTTAGTAACATATAAGTAATATTTTGTTGGTCGAAACAATTTTTAAATGAAAATATTTGTAAATTTTTATTGTTTAGTAAATGATGTTAATATATTTTTTTATCTTTTAATGTAAAATTAGGCGAATGCAAATCCAACTCGCGCATTATAGGTTTCGTATAGCAAAATTCTGTGTTGTTTTCCGTACTTACGTGTTTTGTGAGGTTAACACTAAAATAAATACGAATAATATTTACGTTTTCGCAATATCCACTCATGTTATCAACCGTGAAAATAAGTGGAAAACAAGTTAATGGGTGTTAAGCTGACAAAGCGGGTAACTAAAAATATTCCATATCTCAAAAACTTTGCAAAAGTATTTTAGGAACTGTTATCGCTAAACTTTTTCAGTTTTTTTTGACACCATTTCTTGGAAGGCTTGGAAGGTAAAGGACATAATAAAATTCTTCCGACTTTAATCATATTAGCCGAGCCATATGAAAGAATAAAAAGCATTTGCTTAGAATTTTTTACTTTTATTACACTTTCTTTTAAAAATCGATTTGGAAAATATTACTAACTAGCGCTAACCAATCCCTGTTTCGCGACAAAATAACATTAAGAAAAGTTATCATTATGTAATTTAAATAATCAGCTAAATATTAAATTAATCAATAGCTGTATATTAGTAAAAAATGATTAAAATTAATTACATAGTTTGAGAGTTCATCGCCCAAAACTAAACAAACAAACAAAACAGAAGTATAGACATACATAAATGTTATTGCTAAAACAAAAAGTGCAATATTAATAAATCAAATATGAGATTAACGGAGGAACCTTTGTGGCATTGTCAATCACTGCCATTATTTACCAATCATGCGGTGCGCAATGAAAGTGGTATAGGTATGTAAGTGTATACTAATGTGTAAAGCCTAAGAATTTGATTTTTGATCATCTGAACGCGGGCGGAGCCGCGGGAAATGCTAGTCTATACTAATATTATAAAGAGGTATAGTTTGTGAAGTTATATGGGGGAATCTCTAGATCTACTAAACCGATTTAGATGAAATTTGGTAAGAACATAGTTTGAGACCCTGGGAAGGACTTAGGATACTTTTTATCCCGGAAATCATTTTTTAAGGGGGTTAAAATAGGATGAAAGTTTGTATGAGGAATCAAGCTAGGGACGAATCCGAGCAGAGCAAAGGTGAGTCGCTAGTTTTAAAAAAGTAATTATATAATACAATTTTAATATAGTAGATTCTAAAAAGAAACATTTTAAAAACACTCCAAAGGTTAAATTTGAAATGGTAACTAATATTACTTTTGGCAAAATGCCATCTAAAGATTTGGCTTCAATCCAGTTAATGTAAGGTAGACCTTTTAAAGTTAGCGTTCTCCAAATTTAGAATACTATTATATAATATTAGAATACAACAAAAATAAATAATTTATTTCTTATGTGCTTCGAAAAAAAAAAATACTTTGTAACTTTTAACAAAATATATTCTAAGAAAACCGAATTCTAAAGCATGAAACGATTTTATTTACATACAAAAGAGTTCATATGTGGTAATGCTTTTCATAAAATATTTCAAACATTCGCTTCTTCCGCTCTAGACAAGCTTGCAATATCCGGAAATTTCTTTAACTAGTAAAGTATAACGTGTAAGAAAGCTGCAAGCGTCTTGAACTTATACTACAATTTATTTTATAATACTAAAATTATTTTACTCAAAGATCTACTTTAATATGAAGACAAAAATATAAGATTCTATTCTAATATAAAAAATCTATACCTATTAACTTCTATCATACATATAATAAAATTCTGAGTCGAATCTGTACATAAAATATTTTTTGGAAAGTCTTAGTGAAATAGTAGTTATTATTGATACGGAGGCCGAATCTATAGTTTATAGAATTTTTGTCTGTCTGTCTGTCTGGGAACGCATCACGAGAAAACCACTGGACAGATTTTGATGAAATTTGATATGATGATAGCTGGTTATCCGGGTCAACATATAGAATACTTTTTACTGAGTGAAAATATCTCATCTATGAGAAATCTATACTAAACGTGAAGACGTAATTACGGAAGAACCCGAGCGGAACGAGGGTGAGTCACTAGCTAGTTAAATATGACGCTTTTAACAAGACAATGAAGATACTTTTAAGAAATATTATAGATATTTTAAAAGTGTTAAATTAAAATAAGAGTAAACACAATTTTTAGGTATCGTAAGATACAAATTATTTTATTGCTAAGATTTTACAGTTTTAAATAACGAAAAAGTCGCTTTACCTTAAAGAGATTTGTTTTCGTGAATTATAATATTCTAAATGAAATAGAATAACTGTTTAAATATTCAAGCAATACAAAGAATTATCATTAAGTATTGTTGTATTCAAGAAATATCACTTAGGAAGAAATTCTCAAGCGGTAATTTGTGTACACTCCTTTTTAGACAAAAAAATCAATATAGAGCTATTGCGTAATAGTCAATTTTTTAATCAATACTTTGCATAACTGTTGATTAGAGAAAATAGAATATTTTACATGAGAATAATCACAGCAAAATTTATTGGTTGATTTCTTTATATAATTTATGTATTTAAAATATATTTAATGCTAAAAAAGATATATATATCAATGTTATATAAAATTACATTTCAAGCAACTCATCGTGTATAGATATTAGATTGTCATAATTACAGAGGTCACTGTTGCAAAACGTCCACCAGTAATTGTACAAAGGACTGGTCAAACAGCCACGCCAAATATAGCCTTCACTCCGGATAGCTTTGACACCACAAATTTCATTTTCAGCACATTCTTGAATAGGTAGAGAGGCACTGAAATTTTAACACAAGGTGTTTATGTAAAAATATTATTTTCTATTAATTACTCATATAAAACAAAGCAAATTAGTAGAAAGTGCTAAATATCTATATATATAATAAAACTTTAGAGGTTGAATATCTGTACATAGAAAAAAAATGCTAAAAACCGAGCCAGGGGGATGTAAGAAGAGAAATAGATAATAGATATAGAGGATAATACCCGAAACTGTTAGACCGATTTCAATGAAATTTTGCATGGTGGTTCCTTATATCCCCGGTTAACGTCTTAGATACTTATCATCCCGGAAAATTAAAGAGTTCCCGTGGCATAGATAAAAAACTATAGTAACTTATACAGCTTAGTACACAAAAACTACTGATTGGATTTTAATGAAAATAACAAAGAGGCTACTTTTTATACCGAAAAAATGAACGACTCCCGTGGGATTTGTTTTTGTTTGTCTAGAGGCGAACCCGAGCGAAGCGAGGGTGAGCCGCTAGTTTAAAAATATTTTCCAGAACTACGGAATTTACTTATTTGAGTTGCATTGTATCATATCTAAATCATTTTTGTTTATGAATTTTGGCGTTTTATTATTGTTAATTTTATTCATATACCTACATATTGCCTTCCAAGCAATTTGCTATTTCAAGCGTATCTTTGGCCGTCTCTGAATTAACTTCACATCTTAAGCAAGATATGTCTTTCAATATAGTCTTTCTTAGACGTTTTGTACGAGAAAGCTCTATTACATTCTCGATCCAATCTTTCCTTGTTGAAAATATACGAGGCATTTCAGAAATTGAAATGTAGTTACAAAGATTGCACGAACAGACATACGTAGTAATATTATGGTTGATGTTAAAACATCCACGACTTACAATTCTGAATGGAGTATGTAAAGAATAGCACTGATCTTCATCACGTTCGCAAACCGTTGACGATATTCTGTAATTTAATCGACGTACATACAGAAAAGCTAAAATATATCAGTCACTCACTGACTGAAAAACTATCTAAACTTAGATTATAGAATTATGTTAGATTATGATTTTTTGTGTCATTTAGGGAAAATAGGCATGGAAAGATTTTTAAAATGTGAATTTTCAATGTGGGGATTGCAATTTTGTAAGATTTTTTGCTTCTAGTTTTACCATTATCGGTCCATGCAAACGAAGATGCGCTTATCTTGAACTAAGAACTATTACTAATCTTATTATTAGAAAGTAAACTATGAAAGACTTACAATTTATTTTTTGGATTAATACAATCAATAGTTTCAATATTATCACATAAGATACAAGAACGTTTTGATAATATAAAATCCGTATCTCTTATACTTGATATTGAATCAAAAACTTGGCTTCGTATTCTTTGGGGAATTGGAAGTTTTTTTAGGTTTTTTAATTCATTGATCTTTGCAGTTGTTCGTGGATAACCTTGAGTAGAAAGTATGGTGTGACGAGTTTCATTTCTTAATTTTACATTATTTTTTACATGTTCTTCTATTTGATTTCCACTTTCTCGTTTTTCTTTTTCGGATGTTTTGTTCATATTACGTTGTCTTTCAATTTTATATAACTTTTTTTGAGATACCATTTCTTTTGTACTTGGTTGTATAGTCACAACTGTTTTAGAGCTATTAGCAACATTAATTTTAGATTTTTTAACTTCACTAAATATCTCTTTTACATTTTCCACAAGAAATGAAACAAGATTATTATTAGAATTTATTTTTTGTATTGGTTTTTTAACTGGAGTTCCTTCTACTTGTTTTCTAAAATTTTGCAATGCTGTAATACTTTTAGGGTCATTCGTTACCTCACAGCTAATAAATTTTAATAGTAAAATATAAATTAAATACTCCAAACACCTCATATCTAAAAGATGTCAAGTAAAATTGACTTTTATGTCAAAATACCAATTTTCTGTATATAATTAAAAATAAGGCGTCTTCGTTACTGCTAACTATTTGAACTACATTTTTTTTTCTTTTCAGAATATTCGCAATATAGACATAGTAATTTTATTTTTATTTAAATTATTAGAAATATATTATGTATCATCGCAATAGTTGAATTATGAGTACTTTGAGTATTGCAAAACGTAAATGTTTGTTACTTTGTCATCGTTAAATTTTTACAATACGTTAGAGAAGGCACAAATGAATTTAGTCGAAAATAGTTATTATTATAAGTAATGTTATCTTACGATTGTGTTACAGTTATATATATTTTAATAAAAATATTTATTTAAGGGTGGATTTTCATTCATTAATTTAACAAATGTAATTTCGAACCCGGTAAAATATAATACTTACTGTTGTTTTAAATGTTTTTTTTTTATTCATGAAAATAAAAAAAAATGTTTAATTTATAAATAAAGTTATAATAAAAATGTATATTATCGATGTATGAAATAAATGTATGTTTTGTTTTTTTTATATAGACAATCAATGTAAAACAATATACGTCAGTTTTACTATAGAAAAATCTCATTCCGTCTAGACAAAAGCTTATAAAGTAGATAGCTTCATTTGCATTCACTGAATCAAGTGTCGCCGAAATGTCGTCTTATTATGGAAGAAACTTATTATATCAAAGTATCTTAAACACCAGTAGGTACACCAGTCTAGTGTACAACAAAATGGTTATTGAAAGGTAATGTATTGAAATTTTTACATAATATATGAGTTATTATAGCGAATTTTAATAAACATTACTAATTAAATATCCTAAAAAAAAACTGTTTTTTAATTTCTATATATTTTTAGTCTTATATTAGTATGCTTATAATACTATCACTTTCCTATAAGTAACATAAAAAAGAAAAGAATCTAAGTATGAGTTTTAGATATTTTATTTGTATACATTAACATATTTTTTTTCATATAAATAAATATACTTCATATTAAAACATTATTTATGTACATAAATACTAAAATAATATTAATTATAACTTACCCGTAAAGTAAATAATGTGCAATAATAGGGAAGCTTGAAGCTATTAGTTTGTCATTGTCTAATTATAACAGTGCGATCTTGAATATGCAATTAATTTGATGATGCCTGTACTAATCATGGTTCAATAGTTCCCAGGTGGAAATTGCTTTAACTATGATAGTTAACAAACATATCTCAAGTACTTCGCATACTGATTTAGAAGGCACTACAAGTTACAACATCACTAATTCTAGATATAGATAGCGATCAATAATTAATTATTCGTTGATATATAGGTAGTATGTTACCATACTTGTATAATGTATAGATATTTATCTATACATATATTTTAATAAATTAAGCCAATAATAATATATATTTAATAATATTATATTAAATAAATTACCGTTAAAACAGATTTTTCACTTTTCTCCTGTTCCTGGTTTTCTTTTAAGTATCATTTCTAACTGAGCTATTTCCGGAAAGAACTCCATGATCTTTAGCTTAGTTACACCAAAAGAAACGTGTGTATGTACTTATGTAAGCACGTAAGAAGTTATACTTCTTTGGCGCAACATAACAAAAATAGCTAAAGATTTCATCCCGTATGTCACAACTCTTTGTTTGTAAAAAGAATGCAGCTAACTTCATAATGTCGCTTTCAATTCACTTTTTCATGTCGCTTTTTGGCTGTCGGTGTGCGCGCGCATCGTCAAAATTTTAATCTCACATTTTTTTCCAAAGGTATCAAAAGAAGTAAAACTTCAAAATATTGGTAATTTTTCAACTTAATTCTTTAACTTATTTCATCAATGTCACATATAATAGCAAATTGTAATTTATCATTTTTTTATTAATTTTTCAAAAAATCATTACTTGTCTTTTCTAAAATATAAAAAAGAAAAACTAAAATAAATCCAAGCTTGTTCCTATGCAATTATCTAAGTGATAAATTCAGAAGACACTTCATTTGTCTTAATGTTAAATAATCAGAAGTTACACGATAAAGGTCTTCATGTGAGTCATGTTAGAAAACTTCTAAGTCGGTGGTCAGTGAATACCGTTGGAATGGAGATCGCCACTGTAGGTACTGATAGAGTTACTCCTTAAGAATTCTTTTTAAGGGACATAGACCTAAGAAGATTAACAATGGATAGAAAAAAGTATTTATTCACATATTTTTATCATTAGTAATTTATACATATATGAAAATAGTGTGGCTTTATAAAAAGAAATATGCTTAATACTTTACACGTATGACCTATTAACGTTATTTATGTAATGTTAATTTATACGAATATAATGTTAGTATGCTTATTATTTTTGATATTATTAGGATATATCATGTCTATGAATTTAAAAAAAAATACCTAATAAAAAAAATTGATGAATAATATTTTTGGTAATAATTAATAACATATATAAAGACTTTTTAGGTATGGTAATGTTGGGCAAAAATAAATTTAGCATAATAAAGAGAACTCTAAGCAGTCGCATCAATTCGCTACTTTTCATATTTTACATAATACTTCCTCAGATTTAAAATTTGTTTTAATTTCTTGCATTTCATGTTCTCGTCGCATGGGTATTATATTATTTACCATGTGTAAAATCAAATTTATAACCTCGTTCAAACTTGCTTCAGTTTAATTCGGTAAAAAGTAATCATTTCATTCTAAGTCTAAAAAGGTAAAAATCTTATTTAAATGCAATAATTATGTTTGGATTGTCTTAGATATATCTTTTCTATGCGAGAATGTAACCTCTCATTCATGTTTCTTTCCATCCAAATTCTATTAAACCAAAAAAAAAATGTCAGTTAACCTTCTTTATAGTATAAAGAATTAGCATACACACATATGCACTCACAAACATTTATATTTTCACTATATAATATGATTCAATTCAGTTCAATTCAATTTTCTTGCTGGTTTCAAAAATCATTAAAATATTGGCTTTTCTAAAAATTGTTTGTCTATGTTTATCATTTTTACACTGCTATGTAACACAATAGGCTATGGTCAGCTTCCACAGTCCGTTGCATCTGAACCCGCTCCACTTATTTCTCATGCTTCATATCTGCCTTACGTTTGAACATTGCTTTTTAAAACCGGTATAATTTAATTACATTCAACTTTATAGGTAATGATTGTGAAATTAAAACTTATGTGAGGAAAATAAATTATTTATTTAACTTTAAAATTCTATACTATATTTTGCGTTTATGTAATTTGAATATAATGTCACCATTAGTTGTTTGATTTTTTATGTCTGTAAGTTTATTGTCTGTTTGTTTGGTGTACAATAAAGAGTATTATTATTATTATTATTATTTATTTAAGTACTAGCGGCTCATCCTCGCTTAGCTCGGGTTCGTCCCTAGATTGCTTCCCCATACATATTTTCATCCCAATCTTCACCCCCTTAAGGGATTATTTTCGGAATAAAAACTATCCTATGTCCTTTCCAGGGTGTCAAACTATCTTCTTACCAAATTTCATCTAAATCGATTCAGTAGTTTCGGAGCTTCTTCGGTACAAATGAACCTCTATAATAGTAGTATAGATCACGTGGAGAAAAGTGAATTAGAGGAGCCTTTAAATATAATAATATTCATTTGTTGAGTTTATATTTAGAATACAAACTGTGGTAGTATGATCCCATACAGACACCATCCTATTAAAACATGCGATCGGCAAAGAACAGGTAAAAGCTAGAATGAATAATGTAGATTGTAGAGGAATATTATGATTTTTTTAATAATTTTTCCCCTTTAATCTTTATGGTTTTACTTATCTAATCGATGCGAAAATTAATTGAGTAATCTTTAGCGCGGTGATAGTGTCTGATGCTAATTTTATACGAGAAGAGCTACATTAAGTATTATATTAGCATTTGTTCTAAACAGTTTTTAATAGCCATTTAATAATCATAAATATGTATACACCTATTAACTATGTATAAAATAACATAAAAATCAAGCTCCCATAAACGTTACACCATAGCTTCTCCATAAAACATTGCAAATTATAATATTTTAAGATTAACACCTCGAATATTTTATAAGCAACGTTATACGTACCAAGACAGAGTGTGCCGATTAATTTAGAACCAGACTACTTACATAATCAACTCGAATCCAAGTTTAAACCGAGCCAATCTCACGCAATCAAATGCTGCGCGCTAATTGTCTTTCTGATTGTACCTCTGCAATTAACCACATCAGGCAACGCCGCCAACCGGACGGAATTGCCAATCGGTTAATTATTGTACGCTGTATTGTTATTGTACTGATAAGTGATTGCGCCTCATACTAATGGGTTATAATGAACGCTCAATTAAGAGAATTAAGTTAAATGTTGCTAGGAATACATTGTTATTTATGTTATCTAAATAGATATATATACGTGGCTATATACGGCGTAATATATACGGGTATGTATATGTAATACGTAAGTACGACTTTCTTTATTTAGTTATTTTTAGGGTTCCGTAGCTAAATGGTTAAAATGGAACCCTTTTAATTTTGTCATGATCGTCTGTCCGTATGTAACGCCTACTTCATTTGATTTTTACATTTTAATTGCCAATCATTAAATTATATACTATACGCTGCATTGCTATTTTACTGACAAGTGATTGCGTTTCATACTAATGGGTTATAATTAATGCTCAATTATGAGAATTAAGTTAAATGTTGAAGGAAATATATGTTTATTTATGTTATCTAGATAGATATATTATGTATATTTGTAATATGTAAGTACGACTACCACTAGATTTTACATACTATTTTGGTTTTATATTTTATTTCAAAAAATATTCGTTCACAGTTTCGACGAAGTCTTTGTATAGATTATTGAAGTAAAACTTCTTTACGCACGCTCGACTTGGGGGGTAAGCTGGTGAATGTGTTACGAATAAATGTGCGTACGTTTGTTGCCATGGTAACCGTTATTATTGTCTGACAAATGATATATAATATTATGTTCTTTCCTTAAATGATATTCTATAAATATATGATTGTGATATGCCTAATATGCGTTATTTTTAGTATCTCACCTATCCTAATTATTTAAAACATAAATAGAATTTCATACACAGCACCGATAACCTACAGAAGCTTTACTTCTTGCGCATGTACACAATCGTACACGCACTCTTTAATTTTTTTTAATAAGTACCTACTATTGTTATTTTTAATTATTTTTTAAAATTCTGTATCAGAAATATAACATTATTTGCTTTATAAACAACATTTTAAAAGTGTATTATACTCTTAAGATAAAATATTACTTTATCAGTCATGTAATGAAAAGTTAAAACTGTAGTTAGCTTTACATTATTTCGTATCTATGAGTATATTACACGATCAACCAGATAGCGCAAAATACAAGGAATATTCCCAAGGGACAAGTAGCTCTCAACACTTGCTATTAGTTACGCCGCAAATTTACACCTCATGAATCCATAGATACCCTGTCACCTGTAGGTTATAAATCGACTATAAACATGGGTTTCCTATTATCCTGTCTGTCAATCAAAAGTAGCCGGTGAATGCTCGGGGCGCTGTATGACATGATCATGACTTATAATCCACACCTCGTTATGTGTTAACAACCACATTCGCTCACGACGCGATGTTTATCCGGCAAACTTCAATACGCCAGCTTGTTACGTTTAAACTTTAAATATGATATTGTGTATACCTAAGTCGTTTTAATATTTTTTAAGAAAATGAGTTATTAAAGCTTATTCTTATTTTAACTATTGTTAACTATAGCCCTTTTTATTATCTATCAAAATCGATAATAAATACAAAATCGATATATTATTTTTAATAGAAACACCATATTAGAACGTTTGAAAAAATTGGTTAATGGTATTCTTAACTTGTTACAGACTTTATATTGTATAAGTTATATTTATAGTAATATGTTTGCATATCCGAGCATATAAGGAAGCATATAAAACAAATATGTGGAAAGATGCACCTCGAGGTGCATCTTTCCACATATTTGTTTTATCAATACTGTCACTCATACATAATGATGAAAATCCAGCCAGCCAGCATTTAAGATGTACAAATTTTACAAATATTCCTCAAATTTGGCTTTTAAAACTTTTATATATTTTTATAATTTAAAAGCAAATTTATTTAAAAAAAAAAAAAAAAAAAATTAATTAGCAACTAAACAATAAATTAGATTTATACGAAAATTTATACAAAAACAAAAATTAATATTAATTCTAATAAAATCACACAAATACAATTTTCAAAATTCGATATTCTGAATTGACGTTAACGAGTCTACGAGCGCACGCCTTTTGTCCAGAGAAGAGGACGAGGCGTTGGTTTTCACCGACTTATATAGGGCTTGACACTCGTAACTCCCTCTACTTTTGAGATACAGCTAACACGGCCTCTCCTGACGGTGCAGCGTCCTCGATGCTCTCTGTTGATGGCTCAACTTGTTCCGTCTCTGGGGCTGTCTGAATAGTTGAATCTTCATAGCCTGGAGAGAATAAAATACGTATGCGTTAATTTTAACATACGCCACATTAGGCGTTAATAGCCTAAAGCTGATAAGGGATGTCATTGTGGTTGTTTGCATGTCTACATATACGTATCTCATAAAATAATTTTACGAACGATGCCGCACCAGGACTTACACGTCGTGTACTTCGATGCCACACAAGGACTTACACAAAGTGAATCTCGATACCACACAAGGTTTTACACGAGAACGCAATGCCTTATGCCGTAGCCATCCAGGACTTATATGCAAATTAAAACACTTAGCTATTTTCAAATCAACTCGATGCCGCACAAGGTCTTACAAGAGTCTATACCAGGTCACAATTATATGTTACACGTATAAGCAGAAAAATATTAACAAACCTAAATACATAAATAGAAACACAAAAACATAAGTGTCATCAAATTCTAATAATGTAACTTATATCTTACATTCAAAAAAAGCTGCACAGGTCTCGGGGGTCCACTCGCCTCGCCACGGTATCATATATTCCGCGGCGGCCTGCGTCGTTTTACCATACGAACCTGCCAACAGTCGTAGTTCATATCGACTATTAGGCAGAGTGTTTATAATACGGTATGGCCCCCGGATGCCACTGTCAAGCTTATCAGCTATTTGAGAAGATTTCTTGACAAAAACCAGATCATTCAGAGCGAAAGTATTAGGTGTTTTTCTACCTTTATTAACACGTGCATCTTGATTAGCTTGATTTTGAGCCATCAATTCCCCAGCCCTTTGTCGTCGCATCTCGCGGTAAGCTTCGCGATTTGGTGTGGAACCCTCAACAGTTATATCTCGGATAAGAGCATTAATAGTGGGAGTAGTGGTGTCACAACCGATGAGTAGATTTAGTGGTGAGCATTGAGTACTTTTTTTGTTTGTTAATATTTAGTACAAGTTGTAATCTCCAAAGTACATTAGACCAAGATTCTTGTCGATAATTTACTTCTATCCTAACCATATTAAGAACTGTTCGACAATACCTTTCAACCTGACCATTTTCATGGTGCATTTCGGGCGTTATAAAATGTATCTTAATACCAAAACTTAATGCCCACTCGCCAAATTCGGCACTGTCGAACATTCTACCCCTATCGCATACAATTAATTTAGGAGTACCAAAAATTGACACGGCATTAATGAATGCTCGTTTTAGTTCCGCACTATCTTGTCTATACATAGGATACAGAAAACAGAATTTCGTAAAAGCATCTATTATAATAAGAATATATTTGTACCCATTTGATTCACGTAAAGGGCCAAGTGCATCTACGTGCACTGTATCAAAAGGTAATGTGGGTTTCGTCCACGAGATTATTGGTTGTAGAGGAGCTCGTGGTACATTTTTATATGTTAAACAAATAATACAATGACTTATATATTTCTTGACGAACTGACGCATGTTGGGAAACCAAAAATGTTTTAATATTAGATCAAGTACTTTTTCAATACTAATATGTCCATGTTCATCATGAAATATACGTAATAAGCTAAGCCTAAATCCTTTTGGAACATAGCATAGTAATCGTGACTGTTCACCTATTGGATTGTACTTATAGTAGAGCAAACTGTTTTTCTTTACATATCGTGAACTATCTAACTGTCCCTGATCAAGATTATCGAGTAAAGTTACTGTTTCATCATCCGCGGCTTGCGCTACTTGAGCCCAGTTTAGTGGTTTTCGCACAGCACAAAGGTTAACCGGGTTACGACTAAGATAATCTACATGTGACATAAACTGACCCTTTCGATACTCAAGGGTAAAATCATAATCTTGTAAGAACATCCACCAGCGTGCCACCCTAGGCAAAAGATCCTTCTTACGTTGAGTCATTTTTAAAGCGTTGCAATCGGTAACTACTTTAAAATGTTTACCAACAAGATATTGACGGAAATGTTGCAACGCTTTAACTACAGCGAGGGTCTCTAGCTCGTAGGAGTGGTACCTTGGTTCTGCCCCTACTGTAACTTTACTATAGTATGCTACTGCATGCCTACGGCCGTCTTTACCCGTCTGCATTAATACAGCACCATATCCTAACGAACTCGCGTCTGTATGTACTTCAGTCGGCAACAACGGATCAAAGATTATTAACGCGGGTTCACTAGTCAAAATTGTGAGAACTTCTTGTCTTGCTTGCTCCTGTTCATCTCCCCAATGAAATTTTACATCTTTACGGGTCAGTAAAGCAATTGGGGCCACTTTAGTAGCGTATCCTGGGATATACTTTCTAAAATAACCAGCCAAACCGAGAAACTGCCTCACTTGTTTTACAGTTTTAGGAACCGGAGATTTAATCAGTGCGGCTATTTTATGCGCGCTCGGCCGAACCTGACCTTTGCTAATAGTTCTCCCAAGATATTCTACCTCTGCGGTTAAGAAGGTGCACTTTTTTAAGTTAATAGAAAAACCTGCCTTTGTTAAAACCTTCAAAACAGAATCAAGCAATGACAAACCATCCTCTAAGCTGTTGCTTAGCAACATAACATCATCTATGTAAACTAGAACATGTCCTGCATTAATAAAAGATCTCAATGTATCTGATATGATTCGCTGATAAACTACAGGTGCGTTAGTTAAACCGTAGGGCATTTTAAGATACTCAAAATGCCCTTCGGGTGTCACGAACGCAGTTTTGTGTACAGAGTTCTCATTTACTTTTATTTGATGAAAACCGGTAACCATGTCCAGGACAGTAAAATAATTACATTTCCCGAGCCTATCTATATGATCGTCGATCAAAGGAAGAGGATATCGATCTTTTACGGTTATGTTATTCAAAGCTCGATAGTCAACAACCATTCTATCCGAACCGTCTTTCTTTTTAACCAATAAGATTGGACTCGCGTACGCGGACTCTGATTCACGTATTATACGCTTTTCTTTTAAATCGCTAATTATTTCACGAACGCGAAGTTTTTCATTATATGAAAGTTTGTACGGGCGGTAATTAACGGGTTCCTCACTAGTAAGCCGAATGTGCATTTCCCCGGTATTTACGGTGGTTGTTGCTGTGCCACTAAGGAAATATTGTGAGTAGCGGTTCAAAATACATAATAAACGCGCTTTTTCATCACCTATCAACGGTGTGTTGATTGAGTCGAGTTGCACAGTCGGTTTACTATGAGTTAAGTTATGAACGAACGACGTATTCCTAATTATTCGCTGTGAATCGCCAGTTCGTATGTATGCAATGCCTTTCCTATTCAATACATCCGTACCAATAAGCACTGGCGCACTAAGGTAATCACGGGGTACAACATGAAGATCGATTTCTAAGGTTACGTCACTAAATTCTATAGGTAAAGTAACGAAACAATCGGAACGCATTTCTATTCCACCTAATCCACGTAATATCTGTATATTTGGGTATGTGCGACATGAAAGATGTTTGACAAGATCATTTGATATTAAAGAAATACTCGAACCGCTATCGATTAATACATCAGTGGGTATTCCACTAATTACTGCAGTTATAATGTCATTTTTAGTATGATCACGTTTTTCTTCACGACAAAAGTTAACGTTAGATTTATTACGCGTTTCCGAACGATCTTTTGCAAAACAAACATTGTCGGTATGACCCGATTTTTTACAAAATGTGCATATAACTTTAGGAACGTATTTGTTTGTAGATTCGAGGGTAGTCATAAATTTATTCTTGCCTATGTTATTATTATTGTCATCGGGCTTATTTCTTTTTGGACAATATTGACTTTTGTGTCCGGTTAGATTACAATTATAGCACCGTAATTGTGTATTAAAATTTAAGGGACGCTTGCGAGTTTGCTCGAATAAAGTATTATTTACGACAGTTCGGTTATTACGCGTGTGGATGCTATTAGGAACACTTGCACTTGAACGGACTGGTTTCACATAGATTGATAAAAACTCCACGATTGTTTCTGATGTCAATTTTGCGTTAGTGGCGGCTGCACGTATTTGTGGATCTTTTATACCGCGTATAATAATAGCACACAATAGTTCTTCACTTAATCCTTTCACGATACGTAATCGCAATAATGATTTCCGCGCGTAGTCAGCGTACGTGGAGTATTTATCAGACTCTTTACACATTACATCAAAAAGAATATTCGCGACGTCAATGCGGCGTGGACAAAGTGCTTTAAGTTCCAATTTAAAATTTGACCACGTACGATCGTTATTAGACCATTCGCGTAACCAGGAACGAGCGTCACCCTTAAGGGATAATCCCACACGGGCTAGACACTCTCTGTCGTCCCATTGGTTTTGCGAACGGGCACGATCCACTTCGTCACACCACGCATAGACGTCATGAATGCTAGGATCGAAATCCGAAACATAATAATGATTAGATCTCACCGGGTTTATGGATTTTAGCGCGTCAATGAGGCGCTCAGTGATGTCCACCGGTGCCGTTGTTGATAGCGCCGAGGAACTGGCGGCGCTAGGGATGCTGGCCATGCCCGTACCACGTGGCGTGCTTGTTGCAAGGGCAAGCGTAGGCTCGGCTGAGGTGGGCAACGGCGGCGTGATCACGCGCTCCGTTTGCGTAGTAGGGCCTGGTGTCCCGGTGCGTTGTTCCAGAGTTGTCAGGCGGTTAAGGATTGCCTCCATCGTCGCTGATAGGTTACCTAAATTAGAAGAAGACGCGCGCTCTCGCGGTGGCTCCCGTTGTCGTTTTCTACTTGACATTTTTAAAGAAATCAGAGATGGCTTTGAAACGACTTTAACGGCGTCCAATCCCACTTCTGATTTTATAATTTAAAAGCAAATTTATTTAAAAAAAAAAAAAAAAAAAATTAATTAGCAACTAAACAATAAATTAGATTTATACGAAAATTTATACAAAAACAAAAATTAATATTAATTCTAATAAAATCACACAAATACAATTTTCAAAATTCGATATTCTGAATTGACGTTAACGAGTCTACGAGCGCACGCCTTTTGTCCAGAGAAGAGGACGAGGCGTTGGTTTTCACCGACTTATATAGGGCTTGACACTCGTAACTCCCTCTACTTTTGAGATACAGCTAACAATATATTTTTTAATTATATAACCTTCAAGAATCCAATCGAAAGCTTCCTGTCAAAAAATCTTCAGTCCCAACAACACCTGAAATGACAAAATGAAAAAATGACGTGAAATGAAATAATGACGACACGTTTGGCTCAGTTTGTAGTGACCCTACTTGCTGTGTCAGCGATCGCGGGTTCGAGTCCCGCTGGGGGCATTCATTTGTGTGATGAGAACGAATGTTTGTACTGCAGTATATTTATAATATGTAAGTATTTAAAGTTATATATGTGTAATGTATCAACTATCTGGTATCCATAAAACAAACCTCGTAGTTTAACATGGAACTAGATGGTGTTGTGTGTTAATGTCCCATCATATTTATTATTATTATTAAATGCGAATTAGGCAATGAACAATGACCATCCCGCTGAATATAGGTTGGCGAACTTCACACGTCTCAAAAACTAGTTAGATTCTCTCAGACATGCAGGTTTGCTCACAATGTTTTTCTTCGCCATAAGACAAATGGTAATCATGTTCAAAACGATTCGTACATGAAAATATCACAAACCCCGGTGTGAAACCGTACTACTTGATTTCTAAGCTTACAGGTTACCACTGATCTACTACTGTCTTTTACGCATATAATTATTTTATATAGTATGTTATACTATAATTTATAGATAAAAGCATAACAAAAAAGGTTAATTTATTATAATTTATCTTCATGTTTTCGTCGAATTCATGATAATGTCTAACGAAATTTATTAAGTTTACCAAACAGGCGCTCGTTAAACGACCATTGAGGTGAATACGCAGATCTATAAATTAACTAGTAATTACATGTTGACGAATTATCTAGCTAAGATTTTTTTTGTTTCAAATATTTTTTTTTGTGCCATATCTCATCCAATGCATTGATAAAAAAGGGCTAATGGGTCATTTTTATTAATAGTATTTCTAGAGATCACTAGCTTTGGGGGTTTTAGTACTCAGCCCTTTTTTTTTAACGTCCCACTGTTGGGCACGGGCTTCTCTTAAGTATGAGGGGAATCAGGTCATAGTCCACCACGCTGGCCAAGTGCGGGTTGGCGGACTTCATATGTCTTTTGAAAACTTGCTAGGTTCTCTCAGAGATGCAGATGTCCTTACGATGTTTTCCTTCGCCGTTAAGACAAGTGGTAATCATGTTGGAAATGATTCGCACATGAAAATATCAGAGGTGCGAGACCCGGGATTTGAACCCACTTCACTCGGTTTCCCAAGCGAGCGCGTTTCCACTAGGCTACCAGTGCCTTTTTGGGGGTTTTAGTATATATGAAACCGTGCTGGGGTTATAGTTTCAACAAGGAGGGGAATTTAGAGATATTTAAATTTGTCAAAGAAGCCAATGACTATCTAATGCATATGTCGCAGATGGATTGTTAAATTAATTGTTTGACATAACAGTTAGCTGTTTTAGAAATCAGCTTCATTATGTAAAAATATGAGAAAACTAAATACATAAATACTTAAAAATGTAGCGTCGATAGGATATTGAACTATTATTTAAAAAGTTGTCTGCTTCACATAGTAAATTTATTATATATCTTTTAATTCATTCCAATTATTTTACTGGTTACAAATTGGCATTTGATTGACACATTCACAAAACATTGCGATCGTTCTGCGCCAGCTTTTAACCTCATTTTGTTTCGCCAGAAAATATGCTACAATACGAGCCGACATTGATGTGATATTGAAACGTAAATATTTCCCTTTAGATCCTGTGTTTCAAAGCAACAATGTGTTTATTGATTGCGAAGAAAATTACTTGGAAAAATAAATAAACTATTTCTAGATAATTAAATACTAGTTACAGCATACGGATTTTTCTGCATTTACATTTAGTCTTATAACAATAATCTTAAGTCTTCTTTATAAGATAACGTATTTAACAGAAAATGCAAGCTCCACCTTTATGTCTCGAATTTTTAAAATGAGAATTAAATACGATTTTGTAGAAATTTAAACAGCGATTCTAAGTATATAATAATATAAGGGCCTACACACACGACGCCTTTTTAACGCGTTGTCGACGCTTCGTCATGGCGCAGTGAAAGCGTCGTCGACGAGCACTTTTTGCGCGTCTGTATGTTACATTTGTATTTTTATAGACGTATCTATATATTTTGTAGACGACGCCCGTTTATAATACACACACCGTCAGCATGTTTATAAAACGACGTACAGGTCCTAGTATAGAACTTTTCTTTCACTTCAATTTATAATATTATAAGGAGTTGCTATAAAAAACGTAATCAACAAAATTGTCACGATGTTTTTGTTTCGCGCGTAAGGACATTGCTACCAGTAAGTTCATTTTTGGCTCACAAAAAATATTAGTTTTTGACAAATCATCAATAATAAATATAGCTTTTATATGAGATATGACTTTTTCATGTTAAGAGGATTGAAATAAACTTATTTGTTATAATATTCTATTATAAACTGGTACATAAAAAAACTATAGTTAAGTAACAACTAAATGAAAATGAGTAAGCATATAGGCTTATGCTAAAGTTCACAGCTTTAGTCTTCATCTTGTTTCCAACCCTAAAAAGAACAAAATCCTCATTTTCTATTTTACTATGTTCCAGCTTTTCCTATGTATATTATAATCCATCTTATTGATACTTAACCTAGTTAAGAAAAGCTTTGTGTCTAAGCAAGTTCCTTTACTTTAAGTTAGATAGATATACATAATAAACAACTTCAAACAATCCGTGCGGGTAGTTATCTTTTAACGAGGGGATACGTTATTTGCTTCTCGGTCTCAAGTTGCCAATTTAGGATAAAGAATTTGAAATTCGTAAAATGTAGATAAAACTGAAAATTTATTGTATATTAAAATAATAATTGTCGTATGATATTTTGTCACTAAAAATAATGCTTAGTCTGCGCTCTATGAATCGTTCACAACTTTAGTCACAGTAACTATAATATTTTTTCACGTTTTTATAGATAGATCGCTGCAATTGTGGTATTGACCTAAATAAAATCTTCCGGCTTTAAATCTTCCGGGCTTATTATCGTTAAATCTAGAATTTAAGTATAAAATGTATAATAACGCCCCAAAAAATCTACTCCAAAGCCGGCATAATGCTATCAATGCTAATTACAAATTCATTATTCAAATTATAACAAGTTAATGTTATTCGCAATGCGGTAAGGCCTGTGAAAATCTTCCTATAAAAGTAGCAACTTCCAATTTAGGGGCGACGCGAACTTATTATTCCTTCCTATTTTCCTCAACAAGAGAAACTAATCTAAAGAAAATTTTCGAGTCTCTGAGAAGAAAATAAGCTTATAAGGAAGTGCAGTTTACTTGCATGAATACCGCCTAGGAATACCGACTGGCAACAAACTTTAAATTAAAGTTTTTCAACACAAATAAGAAACGTTGTTGTGGCGTGCAGTGAAGAAATAATTATACTTTTAAACATATGGTAGAGATTTGTCATTTGAATCTATTCTAAGTAAACAAAGATTGTAAGCAGTATGTACATATAATTGTTTTACCGTGTATCTTATTTATAATAATTTCTTACGTCTTATTTATATTTAGATATCTCTTGTGGGATAAACAGAGTTGGCTACTACATGATGCTTTTTGAAAGGCCAGGCAAAAAATAAACAATTATAATTCGATTATCTATATTTATTTATTTCTATATCTAGCATTTTAAACAGTTTTTTTTTATAATAGAAAGCTACAAATAAAAATATAATCTATTTGATTGCTTACTTATTTATTTGGTACTTAATTGCAGATGTACTTTAGACGGATTTAACGTTTTTTATGCATACAGCAGCATTCAACAGCTATGCAGTATGCACTTTAGTGATTATCTTCAACAGTGCAGTTAAATACTTAGATCAATTTAGTGGCTAGTAGTTATGTCCGGCTACAGATCTTGAGGTCCTGATATCAATTTCCAGATTGAACCAAGTATAATTTCTGGTTGCTTCTGTGAAGAAATTCACAATCTTCTGAAGTTTTTTTGGTTAAAAGTTGATGGTGTTCCTACGTCAGAGAGCATGTAAAACCATAATTACGCCTGATCATTCACCGATAGAATGAAAGGGGCGTCCTATGAGATTTTTAGTGAAAAACCATTAGAGTATGTACTAATGTTTACATATATAGTACTGTCTTCTATTATCTCCTATGTAATCGGTTTGTCTCTGTGAGATTGGCCGTCTTAACCGAAATTCAATCAGACAACCTAATTTGTGCTCTAACCTTTACTTTTTGAAAATCAGACTGGAGTAGATTTAATTAATCGCACTGATAAGATGGTGATAGATTTATAAGTTAGCTATGGGTTCCAAAACATTGTAGAATAAAAATTTATTTATACATAATAATAGAAAATTAAAAAATTGAACTGAACATGAAATTGTTTTTTACGTTTGTGTTTAACTGGCGATAAAATACTTATAATAAGAAACATATTTAAGTTTTTTTTTCTAATTTATGTACCATAAAATATATGTTATACAAAATAAAGTAACAGAATGTCGACAAAGGATAACTTATCTCTTTAAGAGATTTCTTCCACAAACCCTTCAATAGTGAGAAAATAAGTTAATTTAGAGCGGTGTAGGTAGGTACAGTACAGCATCAAATGTTATAAACTTAATATTAAAATATAACAACTAAATATTATAATTATACAAAAGTAAATATATTTTTATATTTTTTTTAACAATAAAAAATATTAATAGTATAATTAAAATAGTATATTCTACTTACGTCAATACAGGTGCATTTAAATTAATACGAATGTATCTCGGGGAGTTAAACTGTGTTTTTCTTACATACTCCTACAACAGTTCGCGCACACTTTGTATAATGAGCTGCAGTGTGGAAGTTTCGCAGTTTTGTCGACATACTAAAGTTATTTATTCCGTTCTTTCCGAGTTTTGTATGCATTAGTTTTCATTTAGAAAAATAACTTCTTTTACTTTAAATTTAAATGTGGAAATATGGGTAAAAGTTAAATTGCAATATCATATATTATAGTTATACTGCTATGTTCTATTATGCTTATATTTAATATAATTTTAGGCTCACATAGTTATTTATAAGAAAATAATAACCCAAACAGTTATTATTAATTAATTGCATTATAACCAAAATGGTAAACAATTATAAACCTCATAACTACTTTAAAACAGTAAATTAACCCGTATTGGTAAATTAACCTCCTTTTTAAATTCAGCTGAAAATATTCTTTCTTCTATTTGCCTGTTTGTAACAATTCAAATATTTCTGGGAATTTCGTTGGGTACTTGATTCAGATAAGAATGTCAAAGACTACTGTTTACTATCACAATTTAATAATAAGTATTTTCATAGCTCATATTTTAACTATAATCAAATATCAGTGTGAATATCTTTTTTTTAGTCCGTTAACACCAAAATACGACCGTCTCCCATTCATAATGAACACAGGTTGAAGGTGACGTAGTAAGCTATGTCGAAAGCGCACGCCTAAAAACTACCAAACAAAGACTTGAATCGGATCCTAAGCTGCAAGCAGATAACGGGCGAAATATAGTATAAAATATATTTGAAATTTCATAAAAGCACTAGCCAACCACTTCTCAAACAAATTCACTGGACGGCTAATATTGCAAATGCATATTGCGTTTATCTCACGCACCGTTGGTCGCTGTTCGTACCCTTCCTTCATTTGATATCATAGAGTACGAGTACATTAGCTTTAATGGATTAACCTTTTATGTGATTGCAGTTCCATAAAGTAATTTAGAAATATGCTATTTGAGCCTCGTCTTTTTCAACGTGGTGCAAATGTTTATGTATCTAGAAAGCACATATGTTATATGGCTAGTATTTAAATTAATGAGTGATGAATGAATATTTTTCAATTATAGCAATAAAATTCAAACAATACATGAATTTAACTTAGCATTCAATATTGCTTTCAAATTATAAGAAAAACTAATGTTCCGCGGTTTCCATATAAAATGATACAATCGACGGCTGTGGTTCTTTTATCACATTATTCTTATACAAAAGCACGTACTGCCACTAAATTCTTGCACTGGGCCATTTAGCGTGCCCGTCGCACTTACTGGTACGTTTTACTGCCAACTTGCATTATTGAAGTACACTCCCGCACGGAATCTTTATACATTCGCAAAATTATTTATGGACTTTGCATTTTATAAGGCTCCAAGAATTTCTAGTCATACGCTTTCACAGCGCTTATGTGAGATGAGAGAAGACGAGGATTATAACGTCTGTTCAAGGATATGTTGCTGTGAAAGCTTCTTTTGTTAGCTCTAGCTTAATATTATAATATGATACTAGCGGCTCATCCTCGCTTCGCTCGGGTTCGTCCCTAGATACATTTTAACAGTTAATATGAAATACAAATCTTTAAATTTCTCGGCTTTTTTGTACTATAATGTGCATGTATTATACATATAAACTTTTCTCTTGAATCACTATATCTATTAAAAAATCGCATCAAAATCCGTTGCGTAGTTTTAAAGATCTAAGCATACATAGGGACAGACGGACAGCGGGAAGCGACTTTGTTTTATACTATGTACCTAGTGATTCCATAGTTCATAGTGACGTTTATTAGATAATTAATCACTTTAATTTTTTGTTAGTAAACTCTTAAGTAGCTTACTTTTATTTTATACAAATAAAATTGAAATATTTATATATAAGTCCAACTTAAATCATACTATTGACGTGCTTTACTTTTAATTAAACGCAATCTCGTAAACATTACAGTAAAAATTATTACGCAAATTTAATTAAATTTTTACTACTAGTTATGAGTATAACTCTAAATAAAAGTACTCATTGAAGACTATTCACTAAAGTGAAATTAAATCATATTCATGTTTACGATCTATGAGTATACCCAGCAGGTTTTTGTGATCGTTTTTTTGCTATTAACAGTTTTTCCCTCGCTCATTTGATTGGAAAATCATATTTTTTTTCTATTTTCTGTTTAGTTACCTAATTCTATATCGCTTTAAAATATTGTAGCTTACAAAATATTATAGAATAAAGTGATTTATTTATTAGAGGCACAATATAAGTTTATCCACACTAATATTATAAAGAGGTAAAGTCTATTTGTGAGTTTGTTTGTAATGAATAAACTAAAAATCCGCTGAATCGATTTAGATAAAATTCGATATGAAGATAGTTTGAGACCCTGGGAAGGACATAGGATAGTTTGTACCCCGAACATCCTCCCTTAAGGGGGTGAAAAGGGGGATGAAATTTTGTATGGGGAATCATTTCTCAAGTAAGGAATATAGAACTCATCACACCTATGTATGTATATATTAAATATAAACGCAATAATGTACACTTTATTTTTCAAATATGTCATAACATAGCATTTATGTAATAGAATAATATCTGCATAAATTTGTATGAATTTATTTTATAAACATTTTTCTGGTTTTATGTCCTGATCTTTCTTGTTAAAAAATGTCTATATGAATAGCCGATTTTAACACATTTTCACTCGTTTCGAGGAAGTCTATTTTCAGTTTTTTTAGAACTGCTTAATGAATGAAAGCTTGAACTTTATCATTGGGTCTATTACTATATTTCAGGGGGATTGAGCAATTTAAGCTTACTCTTTCATGTGTAACAAACAAACTGTTATAGCTCCCCTTCTCCTCCTGACCGATTTCGACCACGGCGGCCAATTTCATTGGACTAGCCATCTGCGCAGGAGATATTATAGTGCAGAAGTGTATGCGCAGACACAAGTGCACTCTCTATTACTTTCACTATCAAATTCCGATGGGACGATACTTCGACATGACCGGTGAGAGTTAAGGCGCAGGATCAACAGCTTTACGTGCTCTTCGATACACGGGGATGAAACACACCAACTTCCCAACATCGAACTGATACTGAGGCTTTCCTAACAGAAAGACTCGATATCTATACTCGTACATGGCTCAACCATTTTAAATAAAGAAATTACCTTAAAATGGATTATTAACTTTTAAAGTGATCTCGAAATTAATTTTGTGAAGTCAGCGTAGTGTAGGCTATTTATATTGTAAACTAAAAGTAAAAGCAAAAACCTATTTCTTATATTATTCTTGATCTTAATCCAGATCACTTGCTAAGCAAAAGAAAAAATTGGCCTAAACTCTGACAATTGCAGAACATTTAACACAAATAATTACGTGTATTATAATATTTAAATAAAAAAACTTAACATACGCGTTTATTTAACACAGTAAGAAGTACAAAATAATAACGTTTGATAATAACGTTTATCTTCAGAGTACATGCGACGCCAAAATAAATACTTATTGCTCAATACATTTTATGTGCTATTAATAAAGTTGTCGCTTCTTAGTGTTCAAAGAAAAATTATAAGACATAGATCGTTAAAATAGAAGATGCTGCAGAAATACATCCGTTTCAAGCTAAAGGAGATTTTATTTATATTTCTAATAA
Source organism: Fabriciana adippe (assembly GCA_905404265.1). Classification (NCBI taxonomy): domain Eukaryota; kingdom Metazoa; phylum Arthropoda; class Insecta; order Lepidoptera; family Nymphalidae; genus Fabriciana; species Fabriciana adippe. The sequence continues at coordinate 6,610,711 of FR989993.1, forward strand.
AATTTCTATCTGTAATTTAAAATAAATTTATATTGTAGGTATATAACTTAATAAAAAGCGGTCCTTTATCACCAAATAAAGCCATTCTTACCAAAGTATAATATGATTGCAATTCAAATTCACCGCTCGTATTGTACAAGGGTATCTCTTTTCTACACTAACAAACAGGCAGAACTTTTCCAATCAGAATCTGGTAAAAATTTGAATATAAATTGGAGTTACAGAGCCTGGGGTCTAAAAAAGTGGTCACTTTTTAATAAAAATCGACATGTTCACATATTTATGTATCGTGTGAAAAATTACCTAAATAAAGAAAGTTTAAAAAGAATGAATTGAGTATAAATTAAAATTTATAAACTAATCTGTACTAATATTATAAAGAGACAAAATTTGTTTGTTTCTTTGGTTGTTTGTTTGTGTGTTTGTTTGAACGCGCTTATCTCAGGAACTACTAATCCGATTTCAAAAAATATTTTCGCATTGGATAGCTCATTTATCGAGGAAGGTTATAGGCTATATATCATTCGGGAAAAATGTTTCCCAGTGGGATAATTTGTTTTCGTCTAGGGACAAATCCGAAACAAAACGAGGGTGAGTCGCTAGTATATTATAAATTTAATTTTATCAAGAAGTGTTTTATACGTACTTTAATATGTGAAATCAAATAAAGCCAAAAACTTATATCTTGATACAATAATAATATTAATACAAACTAATACAATAGAATTAATAAAGACATATAAAATAGTCGTTTTTGTTTGAATCAGAGATGATTAACAAAATATTCTATGTGGATACAAAATCATCCTACTAATATTATAAATGCGAAAACTTGTGAGGATGTATAGATGTCTGGATGTACGGATGTTTGTTATTCTTTCACGCAAAAACTACTGAATGGATTTTAAGGAAACTGTACAGTATTATAGCTCATACATCAAAATAACACATAGGCTACTTTTTATCCCGGAAAAATATACGATTCCCGTGGGATAGATTTATTTTTGTTTTTCTAGAGGCGGGAGAAATGAAGGTGAGTCGCTAGTTTTCTTTATAAATAAAGAAAATAATAAATTCAGTAAATTTTGAATTAAATTAAAGCATATAACTTTGAATTTGTTATCTAAGTCGTAAAAAATATCAACAAGACCTTGCACCATTGTGCCGGCACTAAAGTATAGAAGACAAATAGCCAGAGATAACTAACTAAAAGTTGCTCTAAACAATTGCCATCCAAAATAGTGGGAACAAAAAATTCATAGCGTTGAATAAAGCGCGCAATTATTTCCCTAGAGCCTTAATACAGATATGCCGGCTTTTTTCATAAACTTTTCATGTTCGTTGATTCGTTGAGTTTGCGTGGATTGTATAACTAGTTTATATGCTATTTTTGTTATAAAAATAAATAAATAAACAAATATTGTGGGACATTAACACACAGCACCATCTAGTTCCACGGTAAGCTATGAGGCCCGTGTTATGGATACCAGATAGTTAATACAATACACATTATAACTTTATATACATACATACATATTATAAATACATACACACCCATGACTGGAGTACAAACATTCGTATTCATTACACAAATGAATGTCCCCAGCGGGACTCGAACTGCAAACAGTCACTACAAACTGAGCCAAACGTGTCGTCAAATCATATAAAACATATTAATTTCAATGGAAAATAAGAAATTATTGAATGTCATTTTAAAGCCTCTAAGATTTACGTGCGAGTCACAACTCGATAAAGATAACATCGTAAGGAAGCCTGCATAACAGAGAGAACCTAGTTTTTGAAAGATGTGTTAAGTCTGACCCGCATTTACGTAGTTTCGTAAACTACGGCCTAATAATTTCTCTCGCATTCAGGGGAGTTCTGTACTTAGCAATGGACGCGAATAAAGCTAAATTATTGTTAATATTGCTTATTATTAAATATTTTTTCATCTTAACACAACAGAAGAGTGTTCCGTAGTTTCTTGCATTTTAATATTTTTATTTATAATAATAATAATAATTAATGTCCTCCTGACCGATTCCGGCCACGGCGGCCAATCTCATTGAGACTAGCCAACTGCGCAGGAGATATTATAGTGAGAGTTAAGGCGCAGGACCGACGGCTTTACGTGCTCTCCGAGGCACGGGGGTGAAACACCGCCAACTTCCCAACTCCGGGCTGTTACTGAGGCTTACTATACAGAAAGACTCAATAACTAAACTTGGCCCGACCCGGGACTCGAACCCAGGACCTCAGGATGTGCAGCCGTACATGCTAGCCACTACACCACCGAGGCAGTTTATAATAATAATCAACCGAAAACGTTGAACAACTAAATCACCTAAATTTTCACTCTCCAACTTTTCATGATTTTCACTTTTTTCTTCCTATTGATCACCGGATAATGCTGTAAGGTGTCAGTTAGTAAATTAATTTTAGATTTTTATACAGTAAATTAAATGCAATACTAAAAAATATAACATCTATAACATTTTTATATCATACTAGAAGAATGAGATAGATGTAATCAAGAAAAGAACGTGTTACAGTAAAAAATAACATTGTGAATAGTGTTGTTTACAATATATTCCCCGTTTTATCGTCACTGTGCGTGTAGCCCGGGTGCATACCTTTTTACCATTAAGCAAAATCAATATATAAATCAACTTAAAGGCATTTAAGCAAGAAATAAATGCATGAAAAAAATATAAAAAATATTTTTGGCTTCGGTACTAGCTGAAGCAATAAAATTTGAATTTATATATATATATATATATATATATATATATATATATATATATATATATATATATATATTATCTATGTATGTTAATATCATATCGTAATAAGTATACATATAATCGCAAATTAGTATAGTTATATAATATTTGAACTATTACTACAATCAATATCTAAATGTATGTTCTTGTTTTTTTTTTGTTTGCTTTATAAACTTGTTGCCAAACTCTAGTTGGATAAATACATCTATCTAATCTTATGCCTTTAAACGAGCATTTCTTGTATATTTATTTATTTAGATATACCAGCGATCTCGGAAACGGTTCTAACTAAAATTTCGCTGAAATTTGGTATGTGGGGGTTTTCGAGGGCGAAAAATCGATCTAGATTAGTCTTATGTCTAGGAAAACGCGTGTTTTCGAGTTTTCATGCGGTTTTCTTTCGCATTATTCCACGCAAAATATAGTCGCTAATTTCGCACGCTCGGGCATAAGCATCGTGGTCAAGCGGCTAAGGCGTAAGATTGACAATCACAGGTGTCCGGGTTCGAAGCCCGGATATAAAGGTATTACTTTTGTTTTCATTTGTATTTATTCAAGTTTTTAGTTTTTTTTTCTTTATAAGAAATATTAAAAAGAAAATTGTACTTTTGGCCAACAACTAGATTATCTAAAAAATACGATATAACAAAAAAGAACTCTGAGCGAAGCTCCGTCGCCCAGGTACTTTAATTTATTCGTAACATAAAATGTAAGTAAGCTAGCTGCTTAATTCCTCCACTAAAAATATAAACATAAAGAAATATAAAGGCTCAAAATAAATTTTATTTTTTTGATTTTATACCCAACGCATAAGTATTCTTATCTCAGTACACTGAATGGGATACCTGTCTGTTTGAAAAATACCATATGTGCCTAAACAATTTTGGGACGTGTCACTATTACATATTTGACTAGCGTTGACCGTACATTTAATATGTATAGCTATACTTAATTAATTATACTCTACTCTGATGCATAAGCTATATTACGGTAAAGTTTCATCAAAACCCATTAAGTAGTTTTCGCGTGAAAGAGTAACTAACATACATGCATAAATCTATACATTTTCATAAACTTTCACACTTATAATATTAGTTAGGATGAAAAGTATTTGTATTTATTATAATAAGGAAGATGTTGTTATGAAATAATTTACAATTAAATACAACTCTGTTTAATACAGCTATTCAAGACTTCCGCAACTTACGTGATCCATAAAGTGTATGAAGGATCAACAATCTTGCAATGAAACGTGCAATTATTTCCCAAGAGTGTTAGAACAGATATGCCGTCTCACCTTCCAGACTTCCTCTATTTGTTGACTTGATGAAAGTTGTGAGCTTTACTCCGATTACAAAACCTAAGTGTAATTGAATTTATAATAGTCTCAACTTATTTCTCTCTTCGTTGTTTTTTTTAAAAATATGTGTATGAGATGATAGTGATGCGTATTTTGTATTGAAGTATGCATTGAATCTTTTTTTTAAATATATTAACCGTTATAGTAAGTTTATTAAAAGCGCAGGTGTTATTTTGACTACCGTATTGATTCCAGTACAGAAAAATATTTGTTTTAAGACATAATATTTCTCATATATATTACAATGGTTGTAAATTCTGTAAGTAATTCTAAGAAAATACAGGTTCAAGCATCATGAATTATCTCTACAATTTTATATTTTCTTAACCAGCAATCGACATTTTTGCTGAATGTAGCGAATTGTACAGTTGGCTAGGAATCTTACAAATCGAACTCAATTCAATAGATCACTATTGAAGAATTGCATTTCAATTTGGAAACGGTAAAGAACTGAATTATTTATTGCGTAGCTTCTACAGTACCTGGCTGTCATAAAGTAGTAACAAGACACTTTAATTTCCCCGGGGTGAAAGCAGAGGAGATAATTCAAGCGAAGTTTAACGTTTTGTCAGTTCACACTTAGAGCTAACCCATGCTTTCGATACATAGTCTCTATGTATATTGTACACTAGCAGAACCCGCGGCTTCGCCCGCGATCAAACTTTATTACTTGCAAAAATAAGGAAAACAAATTTCATTTTAGCGATCGTAACTCAAAATATTCAGTATTTTAAAAGACGTTACGCGTATATTTAGCAAGCTCCACTACCAGTATTTTTTGCACATTTTTCTACTCTCTATCTCTCCAAAGTTAGAGGAAGAGAATACAATAATACAATCGCATACAATGTTAACGGTTTTAGAGTCATGTTACCCGATATGGTTTTTTTAACAAACATACTAATAGGCTAAAATCTACGTTATTTTTAAAGACCCAATGCTATGCACACCTGAAGCTTACAGTCTCCCTACTTCTCCTTTTTTTTAAGTTACATATATAAATTGCCATACTTATTTTGCTGTAGCTGCTGTGGCCAGCTGAAAAGTTCAACATAATTTTCCTTTGGATTCAGAATAATTTCTGTTCTCTGCTTTATATCCCACACAGTAAGTGTGCACTTACGGAGGACTTGAGTCATGTTACTCTATTTAAATATATTCAACAACTCCAATTTCACCTTCCAGTTTTACCCACTTAGGGGCTGAGTTTAAAAAAAAATTACAATCCATGTTTATTTAATTGTATTGAAGAGCATTAATACCAAGTTTCATGTAATTCTGATCATAAACAACTTTTTCCTTATATAAAGAGCACAACCCCCTTTTACCCTTTCAAGGGATGAATTTCGAAAAAAAATGATATTTGTATTGTTTTAGTCGTCATTTTAAAGGTAAATACCATTTTCCGTACATTAATTACAGAGTTTCATACAAACTTTCATCCTCTATTTGACAGCCTTATAGGATGAATTTCAAAATTTTTTAAAATACGTATTTATTTAATTGTATTGAAGAGCATTAATACTAAGTTTCAAGTAATTCTGATCATAAATAATTGTTTGCCCATATAAACTTTATCACCCCCTTTTACCCTCTTAAGGGATGAATTCCGAAAAAAATCTAATACATATATTTCTAATTTTTCATCTAAAAGCTAAATACCACTTTCTGTGCATTTCGCGTTAAGAATAACAGAGTTTCATACAATCTTATATCACCTATTTTACCCCCTTAGGGGATGAATTTCGAAAAATCCTTTCTTAGCGGATGCCTACATTGTATAAAAAATATGTCCTCCAAATTTCACGTTTCTACGACCAGCGGTTTAGGCTGTGCGTTGATCGATCAGTCAGTCAGGACAAAGCATTTTATGTATATAATAGATATTGAAATATATATATATATATATATATATATATATATATATATATATACTATATTTGTTACAATTTTTTTATATTATTTAACATTAAAAATATTTACATTTGGATAATTTGTAAAAAATTGTGGATTTATAAAGGTTTGTGATAGCAGATATTAAATGATGTACTCGTAGATATACGTTTTTCCTACTCCAATATAAATATAATTTTGTATGAAGTATACATAGTATTATCTTCCTATTGCAATAAAATTGTTCTAAAACAATGGAAAGTTAAATGAAAAACCAAATTGAACCATCTGATCAGCAAATATATACTCAAGTTAATTAGCGTACCTACAAGCTTGCTATTTGAAGTGGCCCCCAAAATTTTAATGAACCCAATAATTCGCTTGACCCTAATGTTTGCTCGTTATTTATTGATCCCACTAATCAGACAAATGGCTAATCCATTAGGTTCACAGTCCACTACCAAGTGATGGAAATAGATTCCAAATGGAGGTGTCAAGCTTCCGGATTGACAACGCAAAACGAATGAGCCCGCAATATTGTATTTCCCTTGAGAATAAAATATGCCATCAGTTTTTTAAATATTTGGGCAGCTATGACATTTCAATATAGACTATAAACAGTATTATATTACTTCGATACTAAATAATTTATTAACTGTCTCGGTGGTTTTGTATCGGAAAGTTCTTGGTTCGAGTCTTAGAGAACACGTAAAATCGTCAATTTACTGCATGATCTCCGATCAAGTTAAAATTTCATGGCTCTGAATTTTAAGAGTGAAAGTATTAGAGGTTTTTTGTACACATATACTCTACAGTTAAGTCCCTTGTGTAGAAAGCTAATGCCTATGAGATTGGTCACTATGATCGAAACCGCTTAGGATGTTATTATTTAAGCTTAAACGTTACAGTCTTAACAGAGTGGTAGTGGTCGTTATTTCTAGTAATTGTAACTCGCTCGACTACTCGCCTCCACTCCTCTTTAGTATTTTCCTTTATCGCACATTCGTAGAGTGGGACGTCTACTACCATTCTGACTAGGTCCATCTCGTGCTCTTTTGCCTTCTACCCTTCCTTGCACCACTAAGCTTTCGATGGTCACATTGTTGTGTCTAGACACGTGAACAAAGTAGGTTAGGATTAGAGCTTGAACTGTATACTTGAAATGATGCTCTTTGATGTGGAGTTCTTTGAGGATTGAGATGTTAGTCCTGAATGCAGTTCAGAGTATTCTCAGCATTCTTTTCCAGCACCACATCTCGAGCGTATCTATCCTCTTCTTTATGCTCTCTCGCAGGGTCGACGTCTCCGATGCATAACGTTTAACTAGCTGGGTCTCAATAGACCCGAAAAGGGAGGTATCATTCGCGTAGCGCAAGTTTGAAATTTTCGGGCTTCCAATTGCGACTTTGTCGGTCCTCTTTTCGAGAGTGCATCTCATTATTATTTCTGTATAGATGTTAAAAAGCATTGTTGAAATTATACATCCGTTTAGCTGTTCGTCTGTTCTTACTGATGCAGTGTCATCCTCGTACAGACGTCTGGGCTGATGTACAAGGTGTTTTAGTGTACCTATTTAAAATAGGGTCTTAGGCAATACAACGAAAAATAATTTATATATAAGGAGATTTTTGTAAGTTTAAATAACTAAGCTAAGGAACATTTAAGCCAATTCTCAAAATATGACTGCAATGGGAAGTTACGTAATTTCTGAGTATCATAGGCTACTTTTTATTTAAATTTCCTGGAACGAAAGTTCACCTTATAGTAAATAGTCAAGTAGTATTATAAATATGAATAAGCAGTATTTCATATGAAATAAGCTTTCAATATTTATTTAAAATATAATAAAATCGTGTGTCAAATGAAAACATGTCGATAGCGTCATTTCATTCAGACAACAGACAAAGGATGAAATTGCCGAAAACGCTAATTAATAAATCAAGACTCGTCTGGCCAAACAGAGCCGTCGCTATTTGGTTTATAAAGCCCATTATGTAATGACTAAAGAGTTTGCATCGCTTTGGTAAAGGCAACTTTAATTAACCAACTTTGCACTCAGAGTATTTAAATGTACATTTTAATCAAAGTGTTTTAAAAATAATAAGTGTAGCATCGGGTCTAAATAAAACATGTATTTCTTAACTATAATAATATTGCACTTTGAATAATTTAACTGTATAATTTAAAAATGTTCTGTTCAAACATCTGACATTACCAATATTTTATTTAAAATTTATTTTAAATGGAAATAAATTGAAAATTTAACATTTTTAAACGACTTTTGCGACGTAAATTGCTTCTTTGGTGAGCATTCAGGAATTGAATTGAAAGAAAACGTCGAAAACATTTCAAAATTAAAATATCAAATTTGAATTAATAATATCATATTAGAGAAAGTTTAAGATTAGTCAAAATATTAAAAGCGTTAATTAACAGTAGTGCATTATTGAACATATTATATTCTCATGATTAATTAATGAAAAATAGTCTGCATAAAACAGTAGAATTTTAAAAATAAAACGAATTGTCTCGCAGTATTTTAACTGAGCTTCATCTCTAAAATTACCGGCTGGTCCAGGAGGCTTTCAAATATCAATTATGTCGCCGCCGGCTCTGTCTTGGTGATTAATTAATTAACGGCTGACTGCAGTTACACTTTCTTCAGGCGACATTGTCGTTTGGGCAAACAATTAAAAATTTTCTATATTAATTAGTAGATATCATACTACTATTATAAATGCAAATCTTTGTGTGTGTCTGCGTGTATCTGAAACATCTAGGCTACTGTTCGTAATAAAATTTACTAAAATATAGCGCTACCTGTATATAATATTAGTAGCTGGGTGACCGAGTTTCACTTAGCGTTTTAAGTAAAGATATAAAAAGGCAGTGGTAGCCAAGTGGTAACGCGTTCGCTTGGGACACCGAGTGAAGCTGGTTCAAATCCCAGGTCTAGCACATCTGTTTCATGAGCGAATCGTTTCAAACATGATTACCACTTGCTTTACGGTGAAGAAAATATCGTGAGAAAACCTAAAAAGGGCTGAATATACACATACATAAAAATTGTGTTTTTTATAAAATACCTACATAGATAAACTTAAAATGCAAAACATTATCTGAATACAAAATTTAATCTAAATCGTTAGAGTCGCTTCCGTGATACATACAAGACATTTATACACTTATTTAGATAAATGAGAAAAGGATAAGTAATTAGTTTTTTCATTAATCTATTTTTACTTTAAAATTATACATACGCTGTATACATAATATCTTAAATTATTTCATGAGTGATAAATATTTTATCATAAAGGGACGAACAATGAGCTCGATGGGATTACCCATCATAAATAGAAGCTTAAAAATCAACATGTTACATAAAATATAATGTTAGTCTTAATAATGAGTAACTTTTATACAAATTTTCATGCCTCACGTTTTGTTTAAATTTTTTTTAATTCTTCTGAGCTCATTTTTTTTATATGAGGATATCCGCTGGGTCTAAATTCTAGAATATTTTTGTTTAAAATATTCTAGAATTTTGACCCAGCGGATTACACATTAGAAGTTTAGACTATGTGTTATCTAAAAAAATCGATTCTAAACACCCCTCCATCCCATAGTAAATAAGTGTTTTTTTTAAATATCATGTTGTAAAGTTAAGTGAAACTATGAACAAAATCAAGTTTCATTAGATTTACGAGTTAAAATTTAATTTGAAACAAATGTTACAAATACTTTCCACATAGTAAAGTACATAAGGACTACATATTGCGAGTCGTAAATAGCTACAGCTATGCGAGTGACCAAAATAAACAACAGTTAAACACTGTAATTTTGTTGTCAGCTGGTAATCGCTGGTAATTGATTATACATTATGGCTTATTCGATGTGACAAATCCTACTGAGCTATAAGCAACAAAGAAATAGCCCCTCATTCTCGCCAGTATTCCCAAATACAATGTTCTGGGCCAGCGAGAGTGTGTATGACAGAATAATAAGCTCACACCCTATGTGATATTGGATTTATAAATACTATGTTTTTGTAATATGATATTTGTTTTGTAATGGATTTGTTTTGAAACTAGTAATGTGGCTTTGGTTTGCTCTGAGACTTTTTGACACGTAAAATTTCCTTTTCACAAGTCTTCTCGTTACTTCTATAATATGCGTAAGTAGTACTCTGCAAACAAACCAACAAGCATATTGGTATTTATAAATGTTTATATATAGCCAAAAATTAGTATTTTATATTTTATTTAGTTTGATATATGATAAATGATATTTTAAAAATAAATTACTGAATAATTTTAATATACTTTGTTATAATGTATCTAATATTAAAAAAATATCTGTCACAATGTTCCACCCAGCTGCATTTATATCGAAACATGTCCGTGCTTTTGCATAAACATTATAGATTTTTTATTATTTAAATTAGCTTTTTAAATGGGCGTATACATTTTGGTCTATGGTAGAAAAGAATGTTCCAAGCCTCCTGCTATTTATTCTAATACATATTTTATTCAAAACCGTGACGATGTTAAGCGATGGATAGTACGATAATAAGTAATTAGAATTGAGTAAGAACCTCAAGAATCATTTTAAAGAAAAAATTTTTCAATTAAATTTACATTTTGTGTTATGTTTATGTTAGAATATTTTATAGTTTTCAATCGTTTTATTTTTATTTAACTGCCTCGGTGGTGTAGTGGCTAAAATATACGGCCGCAGATCTGGAGTACTAGGATTCGAGTCCCGAGTCGTGTCAAGTTTAGTTATTGATTTTGTCTATTAAGGAATACTCTATAACAGCCCGGAGTTGGGAAGTTGACGGTGTTACATCCTCGTGCCTCGGGGAGCACGTAAAGCAATCAGCTCTGCGCCTGATCTCTTACTACAAAATATCGCCCCGTCGACTTTGAGAGTGAAAAGAAATAGAAAATGTACTTGTATCCGCGTAAACACTTGTGCACTATAAAATCTCCTATACATTTGGCTAGTCCCAGTGAGATTAAGCGCTGAAATTCACCACGAGGACATCATCATCATTTTAAAATATAACAGATATAAGAGAACATGGTATAGAGAAAATTAGAAAATTGAATAATATATAAATGTAAGTATCTTAAAAAAAAGGTTATTTAATTCACTATAATCGTGACAGACATACATAATAAATACATACTCGTACATGTTAATTATGAATGCGACATAGGACATGACGACACGTTTGGCTCAGTTTGCGTCTATTGCCTAACACAGGCCTCGTAGCTTACCATGAAACTAGATGGTGTTGTGTGTTAATGTCCCAACATATTATCTTATCTTATCTTATATTATCAATAATACTTACTCTCTTAATATTGCATTTATTAATAAATGTATTCTGGTTGTTCAAAATAAATACGACTAGCTTATTCTTAGGGCGTACATATTTATTTATAGTTATAAATAATCACTTTAGACCTAGGTACCCACTTGTTAAACATATTTACAACGGACGTACTCGCGTATGTCTTGTGTGGGTGACAGCCCACATGGTGATAATTCTTTTGTTCCGCTTTCTAGTTTCTTTACACGCACAATTATTGTACGCAAAAGTACATAAAACTATTTTTATTCAAAAATATTTATTTGTTAACTAATCGCAGAGAAGGTATGCTTGTTTATTGCGTTATAATTTTTATATAAATTCTTAATAAAATTTACAACTTGCTCGTATGATGGTTAAGAATAGAATATAATATACCACGTATCATATTCAGACTGCCATAAAAATAATAATACTATGAGGCCAAATAAATTATTTAACTATAATATTATTTTACTATTTTTTTAATAGTTAACCACCGATCATAAATGTGTTGTGTTTTTACTAATTTCAAAAAAGGGGGAGACATTCAGTTATTCGAGTGTAAATTTTATTGCCAACGTGATATCTTAACTAAACAAACCGGTTTTAATTATTCAATTAAAAAAAAACAAACGGTGTAAACAATATAAATTAAATTATTACATTTTTTTTTAGTAAAAAGCTTAATATAAATAGTATAGGTTTAAAATTGCAAAGAAAAGCTATCAAAAATTATTAAATCGTCGAAAAGCTTCCATCACTCTAAAAATTCGACGCGTAATTTTGCTACGATACTACTAACGTACAAATAATATTGGTCTGTGTATTTACATAATACTTAACTAACATTAAGAATTCTAAAAATATGGAGGCTATTTTTATCAGAGTTAATATTTAGGGTACTTTTGTGAAAGAAAAATAAATGAATTGACTGAGTCACAAGCTACAAATAAAACACTTATGAAATCACAGTAAGCCTTTCCACCTCTCGACTTAAAGTATATAATTGAAATCAAAAATAGATCTTTCTTTAACGATTTATATCCAATTTTATCAGACGTATCGATCGATACCTTGTAGCGACAATACCTACTATTAAATTACCGTACATCGATATGATAATGTACAGCGTAAAGAAAATATAATAAAATTTTATGTATTATAGTTTTTATGTTTATTGTTATAAGGACGTTTATGGTATGCTTGAGGACTGTATCAACCAACGCATTCCATGGCTTTGTGTAACACTTATTATGGTGATGAGATGGGCGAAACCCCCGTTGATATACGTTCGAACTTATTGTCATTATTATTGGTGTGTCCGTATTTTAAAAGGCAATTTATTCAGTCTCTCGATGGTAAATCGATAATACTTAGTCATGTTAGGCAGTTTTTTTATGCAGATTTTGGTTTTCATTGTTTATTGCGCGTATACAAAGGATAATATAACTTGAGAGGAATATATCATAGAATATCTTCCATTTTCTAACCAAACCATAATAAACATATCCTGGTATTTTGGTAGGTATAGCTGTATCTAATACCCTATTAAATATCATACCCTTTATGGTATCACAAGTGATCCCATAAAATTGGTATTTACCTAAATTAACGATCGTCGTAATTGATACAAATGGGCGTTTCTAGTTAAAGGTAATTGATGGCGAAACAAGGAGTGCATTAAGACCCAGATAAGTTACCCACTAATTGCTCAAGTCAGGATTCATCAAACACTATACTCTTTATGACAAAGCATATTAAACGCCTTAATAAACTTGTTGCTGGTCATTTACGACTGTCATATTTTAACTGGAACATATCTTATGTCATACACTTGTGCAGATTTAAACAATAAATTGTTGCGCATTTGTAACATTGTTAATTATGTTTGTATTTTTTAATTGGGCCTACCTTTTTTACTTTTAAGATGCATATTTTATAGGTCTCAATAATTATTGTTCAGCTATCTGAAATTATGCTAAAAAAACACGTATAAAATTTAAAACAAATTTAATTTTCTGAAGTACCGGCTTAGTATACCGGTATAGCTTTTTAGTTTTAGCTTAAAACTAGGTTAATATTATAATAAAACAAGCTTAATATTACAGTATTAAAGCAACCATAAATTATTTTGACTTAAAAGCCAAATACAATAATAAATTATGTAATATATTCCATAATTTGTACCATTAAAATTATAGCAGTTAATTCATATTTATGACATTCAGCACCTTTTCTCTTGCGAGATAAAGAGGGAAAATATACTAATATTTAACTTGTGTTAGATTTGTTATAAAATATTTAAAATATACTGAAAGGTATGTAGATGTACTACGACGTAATACAGTCCAATTTTATAATAAAAATATTGGATTACTTTAAATCAATACAAAAGTAAAAAAGAAATAAATGTCCTTATAACGAGTATATACATATATATTGAATATCTTAAAGCTTACCTCCTATTTACTATATACAATAATCCCCTCTTATCTATTATATATCCCTTGAATTAAGGAAAAATTATAGTAGGTACATAATGCCACTGAATATTAATATTGAATTGAATTTCTGCTGATTTTTTCCTCCGTGAGTTAATGTAATGGTATCGTTCAAAGGGACCTATTCAGAGAATATTACATTCGTAACACGTTTTCATTTTCCGAGGGTACCAATTGATACCGTACAAAGTTGTTAATGAATGTGAAAACCGATAGACATCGGTTACAATCACGCCCATACATTTTTATAACCGAACGAATGTGCTTTAATAAAATTCAAATGTAATCTTGTGAACATGTACTTTGAATGTACGCTTACTTCTAAAATGTTTTTTCATTGTTTTCAATCGCTTGTAAAACCTTTTAAATTACCCTTTACTTTTGTATGTTGTGTATATTTTATAAATAGCTGAGCTTCTTTATGTTACTACGTTTCACAAATTATTAATAGCAATTTCTAAATATAAGTATTTTCATATTTATACACTTTGTCCACGCTATATATTTTGTCAATTGTCATGTTCTCGTATATAGACTAAAATAGCGACTCACCCTCGCTCTGCTCTGGTTCGTCCCTAGTAACGTTTTAACGTTTAGTATAGATTTCTGAGATATGAGCTATCATCATATCTCATCAAAATTTCTCCAGTGGTTTTTCTGTGATGCGGTCACAGACAGACAGAAAAAATTCTATAAACTATAAATTCGGCCTCTGTATCGATAATAATGACTATTTCAATAAGATTTTCCAAAAAATAATTAATGTACAGATTCGACTCTGTTAGAATTTTATTATATGTATAGATAGAAAAAAAAAACACAGTAAAAACAACAAACCGTACTAAAATTTCAATAAGAAAAAATATCTTATACTTATTTCTAAAAAAACGCCTCATTTTATATAAGGTTTCATCGACACCCTAGTGACATATTGTCATTCTCCAATGTCGAAATGACATTTGATTTTGAGGTAAAATATATCAATTACGAGCGGAAGTGCTGCTAAGTGATGCGGAAACTATTTTTTTCAGCAAAAACCAAGCTCCATAAACGAGCAACGTAACACGTTTTATCTTTATATTTATAGGCTATCCACAGGAACCTATTATCGTAAAGAATGCAAAGAAATTGGAATACGATTTATATACCGTAAAAGTATAATACTTACAAGATTCGTTTTAGATATCGCAACATAGTTACCGAAAAATTAAATTCGTTGTTAGGAATCGAAAAATATCGCAAAAACTAACAGAATTATTATAGCTTTTATTAACGACTTCATACGTGTAGTATGCCCATAAAAATTAGAAATCATCTAGCTATAATGAAAATCCCACCCTGAACGGTTGATTTTTTTTTATTTTATATGAAATGCTTTAAGGGATTAGATTAATAATATATAATATAAGTCGCTTGATTGTGTTTTTTTTTTAATTTAAAAATATATTATTTCATTAAATAGTACCATTTTTACATACTAAAAACTATTAATCCTGTATAAATTAATAGGCAAAGACCAAACAGTTTAGTACCTTCTGCTCTTCTGTATGTCTACCGATTTGCTTTTATTGTTTAGTAGTTATTGACAAGTTTTAGTGTTATCAATCAAAAAAATTGGAAACAGTTAGTTTTTTTATATACACAGATAGAAAAATTCTATTCAAATATATTTTCCTCAAACAATAATGATTATTATAGTCGAATTTCGATCACTAAGCGATCACTAGTTATTACAAATGCGAAGTTCATGGCTTATCCCCTTTTTACGCGGCAACGGAGCAACACTCGAAGATCGATTTATCTGAAAGTTTTGATCTATTATACATATAATAAAATTCTAACTAAGTTGAATTTGTACATGAAATATTTTTTGAAAAATCTTATTGAAATAGTCATTATTATTAATACAGAGGCCGAATCTATAGTTTATAGAATTTTTGCCTGTCTGGGAACGCATCACAAGAAAACTAATCGACCGATTTTAATGAAATTTGGTATGATGATAGCTAGTTATCCGGCTCAAAATTTAGGATACTTTTTACTGTGGAAAAATATCTCATCTCTGAGAAATCTATCCTAACCGTTAAAACGTACCTAGAGACGAACCCGAGCAGAGCGAGGGTGAGTCGCTAGTAGATAATATGTCAGAAAGTGACGTAAACTGTAAAGCGGGATAAAGTTACTCTTTATATTTGTTACATAACATATATATGAAATAACATATAGGGTACTGATATTAATAAAATTTGCCAAAAGTGCACACAAATGGGCACACTCGATCCGTGAGCGAATCAAGGGTAAGCCGTAAGACGCTAGTTTAAAATAACTGGGTTTATCTTGCCACTTTCTACGTTACAGGAACCTTGATTATATTCTTAAAGCCCATTAAATTCGGCTGACACACCGATCGTCGGACTTTTCGTGTGATGTTCATTGAATCACAAATGAATTTACGATAAATGGTTATCATAAAAAGCTATCACCTGTCCTTACCTTGTGCTGTGGTTGTAATTAATAAAAAAACTGACATCCGCAGTCCCAAAACGCATTTAATACTTGATAAAGGTAACAAATTGGATAAAGATAACACGGATCAGAGACATTGAGATCGTAAGTGCATTGCTGTGATAAGTTGTTTTGTTTGGTTTGTGGAAATGTATCGATGTACTTTGTATTTTATTTCGTTATTATTTTCAATCCAATATGTTTTGTTTCGATTTTATTATTTTACATTAATTATACTCCATCTGTTTTAATGAAATAGAACGTAAAAAATCGAAGATAATACTTACTTATTATAATCTATACATATAATAAAAATACTAACGGAGTCGAATCTGTACATTGAATATTTTGTGGAAAATCTTGTTGAAATAATCATTATTATCGATACAGAAGACGAATCTATAGTTTTAAGATTTTGTGTCTGTCTGTCTGTCTTGGAACGCATCACGAGAAAACCACTGGACATAGTTTGATAAAATTTGATAAAATAATAGCTGGTTATCCGGGTCAAAAATCTATACTAAACGTCAAAACGTAACCCGAGCGGAGCGAGGATGAGTAGCTAATAGGTATTAGGTATTATACATTTTCACATTTCACATTAAACATTTTTTTTATTTCTTCTTAAATAACATGACAATTTAGAACAACAAGTATAGAAGAAAAAAAAAAAGATTATGTTATATACTCCACTTTAAAAAATTTATATACCAACATAATACGTATATAGTATTGAAACATACGCTTGCACTAACCTGAATAACTAAACTGTTGTACCGAAGTAGAGAGGCAAGCTTTTGGGCACCTGTGAAATCAGCGAAGCGAAAAACGGTTCAGTCCACTGTTTTATTGCATCGAGTATGAAACACCTAAATCTAAGCTATCTAGTAAGTGATGAAGAATACTTTTGAATTTGGAACTATGCATAATAATTAAAAGGCAGTGGTATCCCAGTGGTAACGTGGTTGCTTGGGAAACCGAGTGAAGCTGGTTCAAATCTCGGGTCTCGTACCTCTGATATTTCATGTGTAAATCATTTCCAACATAATTACTATTTGTCTTCCGGCGAAGGAAAACATCGTAAGGAAACCTGCATGTCTGAGAGAGAACTTAGCAAATTTTTGAAAGACATGTGAAAATCCAATAACCCGCACTTGGCCAGCGTGGTGGATTATGGCTTGATCCGCCTCGTATGGAGGCCCATGACGTTAAAAAGGACTGAACACAATAGTACTTAATTGATACAAAATAATCATATCGTTAATATTTTATAATAGCGAAATAGTATAGACATTTAATTAAAATATTGTTAATTATATTCATTCTGATATACATAATATCAACGCCTTTTAACTGTTTTGTATTTTTAAAACTTTATTTTTACTATAACTTTTTATTTTTTATTTTATTATTATTATTTTTAAAAACGGATAAAAAAAAACCAAGTGTAAAAAAAATATGAGAGAGTAAAATTTTTAGCTAAAGCTTTCGTTTTATGCTATATTTCAAGGTTCTATTGTTGTTATTTTTCTTTATGATCATAAAGAAGGTCTAATAACCTCTGACAATGAAACTAGTAATACAATTTAAACGTATGAAGGTCTTTAAAGTTGAAGACACATTTGGCTCAGTTTGTAGTAACCCTACTTGCTGTGCCAGCGGTCGCCGGTTCGAGTCCCGCTGAGGGCATTAATTTGAGTGATGAACATTAATGTTTGTACTCCAGTTATGGGTGTTTATATTTATAACATTATGCATATACCTATTTAAAGTTATATATACATATGTAGTATATCAACTATCTGGTATTTAATAACACAAGCCTCGTAGCTTACCATGGAACTAGACGGTGTTGTGTGTTAATGTCCTAACACATTAATTTTTTTCGCTCGGGTTCTTCCCTAGCTTGCTTTCTAATAAAAACTTTCATTCCCATTTCCACCCCCTGAAAGGATGATTTCCGGGATAAAAAGTATCCTATTTTCTTCCCAGGGTCTCAAACTATCTTCTTACCATATTTCATCTAAATCCAGAGATTTCCCCCTACAACCTCACAAACTCACAAAGTCTTTATAATATTAGTATAGATTATGAGTGTGACTTTTAACCCTGACGTAGCCTGGTTTTTTTCGATTAGACCCAAAAAATAATATTTCCCCTATATGTAAGCTTTGTACTATTTAGGGCTACTACTGCTATTTAGCCCCTTTAGGGTTTAAATATATAAATCTTCACTAAGCGATTCCCTTGTTATGTAGGAATAAGCTGTCAAAGTTTCAGCTACATATATAGATCTAGCGATTAGATCTATGTAGACATTGAGTTTAATTTATTGAAAATAATATTTTCTACTTGATTTATATTTATATATAATAGTTAACGTGAATCAAGCATGCAATTCATTGAAAATATTTCATCTAAAGTTAGTTTTAACAGAATAAAATACATTTATTGGCCTAAAGATATACTGTCTTTAAAAGATAGCGATATAGGCAGTTATTTCCAACAGGGTCGTCTTTATCGTCGTGTATCACGACACGCGGCAGTAAACAGTACTAGTGGTATAAATTCTAAGGAGTTTTAGTCAAATATGATTTGCACCTCGTTTTAGTTGTCACGTTAAGTTGCTTGCGTGCAAATGACCTATCGTCACTATTCACGTTATAAGGTTATTGATGGTATTATTCTTTACTGCCTCACTGGTTTAGTGGCTGTCATGACGACTGCAGATTCGAAGGTCCTGGGTTCGAAGTATTGTTATTGGTTTTTCTGTTAAGAATTTTCAGTAGCATAAAGTTGGAGAGTTAACATTGTTACACATCTGTACGTCGGATAGCTTTTTAAGTCGTCGGTTCTGCGCCTAATTTCTTAACGGTCATATCGAATTATGGTATTCGGACTTTACTTTGTTGTATGACTAACAAAAATGAGATTTATATATTTTTTTAATATTTTATTTATGTTCTGCTTTAGTTGACATTGTTTTTCTTTCTAGGGTGTCAAGCCGCAAAGTTTAGAAAAAGTCACAATACCAGAAGTCAAAGATATCATAGAGTCATGCATTAGGACGAATAAAGGTGACAGGTATATAGACAGTGGTAGGAATAGAACAATAGGAAAGTGCACTTTGTTTGGGAATAAACTTGAGAACTTGAGCACTATAACATCTCTTGAGCTAAACCGAGAGTAGTCTAGACACTGTGAGCTTGGTCATAGTGATCGAAATCGATCAGAAGGATATTTTTTTTGTATATATAGCAATTCATCATACAGCATTACATAATATTCGGTCCTCTTAACGTTTCTCTAATGGACATGATCTTCCCATCAATGTGGCCATAGTTGGCCAAATAAGGGTTGCCGACATAACACGTCTTTTCAAAAGCTTTTTTGGTGCGTAACTGAACTTGCATACAGGTTTCCTTGCAATGCTTTCAAATTCCTTCATAGGATCTAATTAATCTCAAACGTGTTCTCACATGAAATATAATAATAATTATTGTAATTAAGCAAACTTACATTCCAAAAAAACAAATATTTCTGCAGGCTAGTGAATATACGATGACTATATTAAGCTACTGTAAAGTTTCAAATGCGCTCGAAGATTCTTAATTAATAACCTATACCTACCTATATACATTTTTTATGAATTGTATTCTGTCTAAAACACCGAATTCGATGTTTTTTTAAGAATTTCTAATTTTTAGAATTTATGCGTTTTAGCCTATTTTGTTTTACACAGGAGGCATGACTATAAACAAATACATAAGCAATAAATTATTTCCCCTTTATTATATTACTAACATTAGTACATATTTAAATTAAAAAAATATAAAATGAGACGTTTATTCGAAAGTATATTAAAGCTTGTATAGATTTTTACGGCATAATTTAACTACCAACTATAATCAAAGAGCTTGCGTCACTTTTTCAAACCATAACGCGCTCATAAAAATTTAATTCATATGTGGAAAGCAAATGAAGTTGACTTCCATTTCCTCCCCTAGGGCTTAATGAGAGTTACGTCCATGCCGCTTGCATATTATGATTTTTTTAGTAATTAGAACGTTTGCGTACTGATTCACAGTCGGCCCTTTTTAATTTGTAAAGGACGCGGGATCGTGTTGAGTTTATTTTTAATACGCTTATGAAAGGTACTCTTTCTCGTTTTACACTTTCCACTATGTTTGTTTTTTGATGCTATTTTCGTTTGTAGGGTAGTAAACTTGCAAAATATTTTCATTACAAGACTCGTTATCACGCGAATGTTTTGTGATATTCGGTAAAAGTAATGAAATATTTGGTCGAGTGCTGTTTAAACTGTTATGTTTAAAATTAATGTTTACTTGTTGTTTGTTATGTTTAAAATTAATGTTTATTTGTTGTTTGTTTGTGGTTTATTTTAAACTAGCGACTTATTTTCGCTTCGCTCGGGTGCTTCCCTAGGTACGATTTAAATAGATATAAATAGTTATTGCGAGTGTATCTTAGGAGAAAAACTTATACTGTTACGGATTTTTATGTAGGCCTTTTTAAAACCTTCAATTTTCTACTACATTGTTTTGATGTATCTCTTAAGGTATAACTGGCTATTTACGTGGCTTTAGCCATGTCTAAGGACGACTCGACAGAATCGTTACTTTCTGCGTAGTTTTTGCGTGAAATGTGCACACCCGAACAGACAAACAGACAAAAATTTAATATCTACTGTTTTTTGGTCTATATTCTGTACACAATACGTTACAACCATTGTTTTTAAAAAATATTTCGCCAAATTACTGTTTTATTATGTGTACAGATATAACATTTTAAAAATGAGAAATATTTTCATAATATATTTTGTTATTACGCTTTTCACTGCTACGCTTAATATTTCAGCCATATTATAAAAGTTTCTATCTCCAATAAAAATAACCTTGTGAAGAGATCTAAAATATAAAATGGCTAAAGTTGCACCTAATAATTATTTAATCATTCACAATTTCAACCTGTACTTTCAATATCTTACTTATTATTCACCCTTTTAGTTCACGTTTCTGAAAAAAAAAAGAATCAAAATATTTAAACATTGAATGGAGCTTAAGTCTCAATAGGGGTGAATTCTTAAACCTATTATTAAAAATATTCAAAAAAAAAAAACACAAAGGTTTTATAGATTTTGAGAGGAAACTCTAAGGGTTTTGAAATAAAGTTTAATATAGAATAATTGTTCTTATAAATTCGCGTTAGGTTATGATTTGGCGTTTTTCGGGATATTAAAACATTGAAAATTATGACTTACGGACTTCAAATATGAGTTATGTTCCACTAATGCTTACAGATTCACAGTTAAATTTAATGGTTATTTCGTTTGCATTTGTTGATGGAGTGTGTTGATAATTTGAAGTTTAATGAATCAAGTCTGCGGTCTCTGGGAGGTAGAAAAATGCTAGGGAATGCAAATTTCCGCCGTAATTGTGCGATTTATTGTTTTGTTTATGAACCGAATGAAAACGCTTTATGCGGTCTTTGTTTAAGGGTACTTTAAAGCATAGAGCTCTTAAATTTTCTTGAAAAGATTAAGTAATGGCTACTTAGGATCAGAAAAGATTAATGAAAATCCGCTTTTTATAAAATTAACAATTTTGTTTTTGATTTCTTTTAAGCTTTTACATAAAAATATAACACGATGATTCATTTTTGTTTATATTAAATAATAAAAACAAAAATGAATCATGGTGTATTTTTAGACAATAATTTTAATGCTCAAATCTGTTAACAGATACACATGAACAATATTATACTTTCTTAATACTTTCTTAGATTTACGCGAATATTTGACATTTTAAATAAAACTATCTTTTCGGATTATTTCGCGGATTTATTTTGATTTTTGGTTCCCGACGTTTCGAATGCTTTACAGCAATCATGGTCACGGGAGAGACTAAGGTATTAGACATCTCAAAAGCGTTATATACTTGTTACAGACAGTGCCTACCCACAAATTTACAAAAATGATTTTGAAAATTCAAAAATGGCACCAGAGTACCTTACAATATTTGTTGATTTTAATACTAAACATATTTAAAATATTAAAAAGTTTAATAAGTATTATAATTAAATATTATTTGTTTAATTTTAGCTGTTATTATTTCTGCACATTTAGTGTTGCTATTACTATAATATGTCTAACCACAAAGAAAATCAAAATATTAATTATTTATTAAATACTAATTATTTATTAAAGTATTATTATTGTTTTATATGTAATTTAGAAAATTAAATTTTTAATTTAGATTCCTAATGTAATTTTAAGATAGAATATTAAGCAACACTATCTTCACAGATAAAATATATATTAATCTGAATCATTGTTATAGCGATCCACACAGTATGAACTAACTACATCTACAGGTCTGTTATCTTTGTTTTTGCTGTTAGATTTTATTATGTTTATTACAGGATCCCACGATGATGGTAGTACCCAGCCATCTTCCCTATTGAAGTTTGGATGTTTTTTAATTTCAATAGCTTCGCGAATCATCCTGGGGCGATAACGGCTTTCTTTCGCAAGTATTTGTGGATTATCAAAGCGAATGTAGTGGCTTGGGCGATCCTGGCTATGTTTACAGACTGCAGATGTTGTATTGCGACGGTGCTTCACATCAGCTATGTGTTCTTTGACCCGAGTTCTAATGGATCTCTTTGTTTGTCCGATGTAGGAGAGCCCACAATCACAATCAAGTTTGTATACCCCTGCATCTTGGAGAGGGATGTGGCACTTGACTGGTGGTAAAAACTGACTAATTTTCTTTGGCGGCTTGAAGTAAGTTTTGATTGAAGCACGCTTTAAGATGTAGCCAATCTTGTCAGTGACTCCTCTCATGTATGGCAGGACTGCAGGGACTCGCTCGACTGTGGCTGGTTTCACTCGGTCACTGTGACGCAGGCGCGGCACTTGCAGCTTGTTGTCTCGCAGAACTTGCTTGACATGTTGCAGTTCTCCGGCCAGGTGTTGCTCGTCACAGATCCCTTGTGCTCTCTGAAACAAAGATTTTCCCACGGTAGCTAACTGTGAAGGATGGTGGTGAGATTCACCGTTCAGGTACCTATCAGTATGGGTCTTCTTTCTATACACAGTGTGACTCAAGGTGTTATCTGGGTTGCGTTTAACTAAGACATCTAAGAAAGCTAAGGTATTGTCAGATTCTAATTCCATAGTAAATTGTATTTTAGGATTTATAGAATTAAGATGTTCTAAGAATACAGTTATTTTATCAGATGGTAATATTGTGAAAGTGTCATCTACGTACCGCTTGTAGAAACGAGGGGTCACGGGTGATGTGTTCAGAGCAGTCTCCTCGAAGTCCTCCATGAAGATGTCGGCTACAACGGGAGAGACTGGCGAACCCATGGCCACTCCATCCACTTGCCTATAGAATTCATCATTCCACAGTAGATAGCCGGATGTTAGGCAGTGTTTTAAAAGTTCAGTGTATTCTATTGACATATTGTGATCCTGTAGCTTCCTAGATATTATTTTAATACAGTCTTCCACTGGTAGGCTGGTAAATAAAGACTGTACATCAAAACTAACCATTGTTTCATTGTCCATGAGTTTTAGGTGTTTAACTTCATTGACAAAATGGTAAGAGTCCCTTGTGAACGCTCTTGTTAATCCTCTGAGTGGTGAGAGTACTTTTGCTACTAGTTTGGCCAGTTTGTAAGTCGGTGAGTCGATCTGACTCACAATTGGACGTAGCGGAGCGTTAGGCTTGTGTATTTTCGGGAGTCCATACAACTTAGGCGGTTTTGCACATGATGGAATAAGAGTTTTCACATCTAGATTTAATGTGTCGGAGTGTTCCTTAATTAGCTTTTTAGTAGTATTTAAAACGGTGGTAGTTGGATCCGTTTTAACCTTTGTGTACGTGCTCTCGTCCGACAAAAGATGTTTTATTTTATCATTATAATCTGATGTATCCATCACAACGGTTGCATTTCCTTTGTCCGCGCGTAGAACGATGATGTCTGACCTATTGCGTAGGTTTTTCAACGCTAAATACTCCTGTTTACTGAGATTAGGTTTGGGCTTAGTACAACGACGTAACAAAGACGAAACATCCTGACGTATGGCCTCCATATCCTCAGTTTTCATAACGTTTTGGGCCAAGGCATCTTCAACTGCGCAAATAATGTTTTCATAAGGAATGCGCGTAGGCGTTACAGCAAAATTCAAACCTTTATTTAGTACCTGAATAGTAGGGTCGTCCAACGGTTGTTTTGACAGATTGACAACAGCTTGAGGTCCGCACGAGTGTGAATCTGTGGTAAACGGGCGCGTTCCGTTATTATCTATGTTTTTCTTTTTCTTTTTGATGTTTAATTTTTCAACGAGTTTTTCATATTTTAAAATATGTTTAATTTTGCATTGATTAAATTTGGTTGTCTCGCGCTTATTTAAAGTGTCAATGCAATCGTTGAAATCACAGGGTGTCAATACTGTCTTAACAATATCGGACGTCTGTTCAATGTCCCGGTCGTTTCTGCGTAGATCGCGGCGGTTTTGTCGAATCACTGTCCGTAACAACTTAAAACTTGCCTGGTTTACGATCTTAGCGCTTCCTCGTATGTTCTTTTTGGAAGATATTTTTACACACGTTGGAATGAGACGATGATCACGACATCTCTTCAAGAAAGTTAAAGATGTTAATAATCTTGCACGCTTAGTCTTCAGATCTTCTAACCGGCGTATCTTGTTTGCGATTTCCAGTCCGTACTGGTTCACATAATACTTTCTTAGATTTACGCGAATATTTGACATTTTAAATAAAACTATCTTTTCGGATTATTTCGCGGATTTATTTTGATTTTTGGTTCCCGACGTTCCGACGTCCCGACGAAAAATATCTTCCAAAAAGAACATACGAGGAAGCGCTAAGATCGTAAACCAGGCAAGTTTTAAGTTGTTACGGACAGTGATTCGACAAAACCGCCGCGATCTACGCAGAAACGACCGGGACATTGAACAGACGTCCGATATTGTTAAGACAGTATTGACACCCTGTGATTTCAACGATTGCATTGACACTTTAAATAAGCGCGAGACAACCAAATTTAATCAATGCAAAATTAAACATATTTTAAAATATGAAAAACTCGTTGAAAAATTAAACATCAAAAAGAAAAAGAAAAACATAGATAATAACGGAACGCGCCCGTTTACCACAGATTCACACTCGTGCGGACCTCAAGCTGTTGTCAATCTGTCAAAACAACCGTTGGACGACCCTACTATTCAGGTACTAAATAAAGGTTTGAATTTTGCTGTAACGCCTACGCGCATTCCTTATGAAAACATTATTTGCGCAGTTGAAGATGCCTTGGCCCAAAACGTTATGAAAACTGAGGATATGGAGGCCATACGTCAGGATGTTTCGTCTTTGTTACGTCGTTGTACTAAGCCCAAACCTAATCTCAGTAAACAGGAGTATTTAGCGTTGAAAAACCTACGCAATAGGTCAGACATCATCGTTCTACGCGCGGACAAAGGAAATGCAACCGTTGTGATGGATACATCAGATTATAATGATAAAATAAAACATCTTTTGTCGGACGAGAGCACGTACACAAAGGTTAAAACGGATCCAACTACCACCGTTTTAAATACTACTAAAAAGCTAATTAAGGAACACTCCGACACATTAAATCTAGATGTGAAAACTCTTATTCCATCATGTGCAAAACCGCCTAAGTTGTATGGACTCCCGAAAATACACAAGCCTAACGCTCCGCTACGTCCAATTGTGAGTCAGATCGACTCACCGACTTACAAACTGGCCAAACTAGTAGCAAAAGTACTCTCACCACTCAGAGGATTAACAAGAGCGTTCACAAGGGACTCTTACCATTTTGTCAATGAAGTTAAACACCTAAAACTCATGGACAATGAAACAATGGTTAGTTTTGATGTACAGTCTTTATTTACCAGCCTACCAGTGGAAGACTGTATTAAAATAATATCTAGGAAGCTACAGGATCACAATATGTCAATAGAATACACTGAACTTTTAAAACACTGCCTAACATCCGGCTATCTACTGTGGAATGATGAATTCTATAGGCAAGTGGATGGAGTGGCCATGGGTTCGCCAGTCTCTCCCGTTGTAGCCGACATCTTCATGGAGGACTTCGAGGAGACTGCTCTGAACACATCACCCGTGACCCCTCGTTTCTACAAGCGGTACGTAGATGACACTTTCACAATATTACCATCTGATAAAATAACTGTATTCTTAGAACATCTTAATTCTATAAATCCTAAAATACAATTTACTATGGAATTAGAATCTGACAATACCTTAGCTTTCTTAGATGTCTTAGTTAAACGCAACCCAGATAACACCTTGAGTCACACTGTGTATAGAAAGAAGACCCATACTGATAGGTACCTGAACGGTGAATCTCAC
The DNA here is from genome assembly GCA_905404265.1 of Fabriciana adippe. Classification (NCBI taxonomy): domain Eukaryota; kingdom Metazoa; phylum Arthropoda; class Insecta; order Lepidoptera; family Nymphalidae; genus Fabriciana; species Fabriciana adippe. Next base: position 6,637,560 of record FR989993.1, read on the forward strand.
CACCATCCTTCACAGTTAGCTACCGTGGGAAAATCTTTGTTTCAGAGAGCACAAGGGATCTGTGACGAGCAACACCTGGCCGGAGAACTGCAACATGTCAAGCAAGTTCTGCGAGACAACAAGCTGCAAGTGCCGCGCCTGCGTCACAGTGACCGAGTGAAACCAGCCACAGTCGAGCGAGTCCCTGCAGTCCTGCCATACATGAGAGGAGTCACTGACAAGATTGGCTACATCTTAAAGCGTGCTTCAATCAAAACTTACTTCAAGCCGCCAAAGAAAATTAGTCAGTTTTTACCACCAGTCAAGTGCCACATCCCTCTCCAAGATGCAGGGGTATACAAACTTGATTGTGATTGTGGGCTCTCCTACATCGGACAAACAAAGAGATCCATTAGAACTCGGGTCAAAGAACACATAGCTGATGTGAAGCACCGTCGCAATACAACATCTGCAGTCTGTAAACATAGCCAGGATCGCCCAAGCCACTACATTCGCTTTGATAATCCACAAATACTTGCGAAAGAAAGCCGTTATCGCCCCAGGATGATTCGCGAAGCTATTGAAATTAAAAAACATCCAAACTTCAATAGGGAAGATGGCTGGGTACTACCATCATCGTGGGATCCTGTAATAAACATAATAAAATCTAACAGCAAAAATAAAGATAACAGACCTGTAGATGTAGTTAGTTCATACTGTGTGGATCGCTATAACAATGATTCAGATTAATATATATTTTATCTGTGAAGATAGTGTTGCTTAATATTCTATCTTAAAATTACATTAGGAATCTAAATTAAAAATTTAATTTTCTAAATTACATATAAAACAATAATAATACTTTAATAAATAATTAGTATTTAATAAATAATTAATATTTTGATTTTCTTTGTGGTTAGACATATTATAGTAATAGCAACACTAAATGTGCAGAAATAATAACAGCTAAAATTAAACAAATAATATTTAATTATAATACTTATTAAACTTTTTAATATTTTAAATATGTTTAGTATTAAAATCAACAAATATTGTAAGGTACTCTGGTGCCATTTTTGAATTTTCAAAATCATTTTTGTAAATTTGTGGGTAGGCACTGTCTGTAACAAGTATATAACGCTTTTGAGATGTCTAATACCTTAGTCTCTCCCGTGACCATGATTGCTGTAAAGCATTCGAAACGTCGGGAACCAAAAATCAAAATAAATCCGCGAAATAATCCGAAAAGATAGTTTTATTTAAAATGAACAATATTGTATACATAACAACAACATGATACATTTTATAATTTTTGAATACCTAATCAATACTTGAAATGGGTCAGCCAATATGTAACCCGGGATTTGAACCCGTTTCACTCGGTTTTCAAAGCGAGCACATACCACTGGTCTACCTCTGCCTTGACCACTGTCTCCACTGGGCTACCACTACCTCCACTAATCCTGCCTCTACATATATATAAATCTACATTTTTATTTTTGTTTTCAAAGTAAAATTAACCAATAATCAAATGTAAAATATATCTAATCATAATATAAAAATATTATTACATCACTAGGATAGGTTAGAGCTAGAACATAATACAATTGTTTAATTATAAAAAAAAAATTGGCCTTAAACAAAAGACCTTAATCGTAAAGGATTACTTCTTATCTCTTATATACTTATGTAAGCGTTTGGAGCAACAATTTATTTTCGCAAAAGACAGTTGTGGGCGGTCCCGTGATAAAACTAAACAGTGCTAATGCGAAGTTATCGTTTTAATGATAAAAAAATAATTATTTCTTATATACAATTTTAAGCTTTATTCGTAAAGCAAATAAGAACTATAATTATATTAAGTGTAACTTAAAATTTCTACCAATTCAAGTTTTTGTAGTAAATTCACTTAGCGAAGTATTAACGCGAGCCGCTTTTATAGGTACGATACGATTATCGCAATAGTTAATGAATAAATTACCAAAGAAAAATAGTAAAAGTTTCTTCTTTAAAAAAATAATTTTTAATTTTTAGAATATCTTTTATATTATATTTAAATCCTACTAATATTATAATGTGAAAGTTTGTGAGGATGTATGGATATGTGGATGTCTGGAGGTATAGATTTTTCTACTTAGTCTTTCACGCAAACACTACTGAATAGATTTTCATGAAACTTTACAATAATATAGCTCATCATACATCAGAATAATGCATGGGCTATTTTTTATTCCGGATAAATGTTCTGTTCCCGTGGGATATATCTATTTTTGTTTTTCTAGAGGCGCTAGTTCTTCCATTACTTTATATAAGGGGTAAAGTCTGTTAAAATGACATTTTAGGAGGGCCAGCAATTTTGTTAATAGGTATATGCTGTGTACAGGTTGAAAGATTTTAGTAAATATTTTAGTCTATAGATGGAGTTGCAAGCGTGCGATTTCAAATGAAGCAAAGTTTATATAGTAATAGAATTAATTACAATAGACATTTGAAATAAGTACATAATATATTAAGTATTTTTTTTAACTATATAGTTACACTAGCAGAACCCGCGGCTTCGCCCGCGATCAAACTACCAAAAAAATAAACTTTTTCGCAATACATACTTTATTACTTGCAAAAATATGTATAAGATGTTAAGCGTATATTCTGTAAATAAATTTACTCTACTATATATCCTACACAGTAAGTGTGCACTTACAGAGAACTTGAGCCATGTTATCTTTATTTAAATCTAATCTAATCTTTAGTTAGCTCTATTTAAATATATTCAACAACTCAAAGTTCACCGCCCAGTTTTACCCACTTATGGGCTGAATTAAAAAAAAACTACAATATATGATAATTTAATTGTATTGAAGAGCATTAATACCAAGTTTTAAGTAATTCTGATCATAAACAATTTTTTCCTCATATAAACAGCACAACTCCCTTTTACCCCTTTAAGGGATGAATTTCGAAAAAAATGATATTCGTATTGTTTTATTTTTCATTTCAAAGGTAAAATACCACTTTCTGTGCATCAATTACAGAATTTCATACAAAACTTTCATCCCCCATTTTAGCCCCTTATGGAATGAATTTTGAAAAATGCTCAAATATGTATTTATTTAATTGTATTGAAGAGCATTAATACCAAGTTTCAAGTAATTCTGATCATAAATAATTGTTTGCCCCTATAAACTTTATCACCCCTTTTTACCCTTTTAAGGGATGAATTTCGAAAAACATCTAATATATATATTTGTTATTTTTTATCTTAAAGTTAAATACCACTTTTCGTGCATTTCGCGTTAAGCCTAATAAAGTTTCATACAATCTTTTATCCCCAATTTTACCCCCTTAGGGAATGCATTTCGAAAAATCGTTTCTTAGCGGATGCCTACATTGTATAAGGAGTATGCCCTCTAAATTCCACGTTTCTACGACCAGCGGTTTAGGCTGTGCGTTGATCGATCAGTCAGTCAGTCAGGACAAAGTATTTTATGTATATATAGATAAGATAAAAACTCTTAATATAAATTATAAAAGCTTATAAAAACGTTATAAATAAGCTTTTTACTTAACTTTTAGCATAATTCGTTTCAAATCAATTATTTTAGTTCAAAAAATAATGACAATTTTAACAGCTATTTCAATAGAAAAGCAGTCGCATTATTGATTGTACCAGTGCATACAGGCCGAGACAGTAAACAGTCACGGGAATAATTTGTCGCTTGATGAATTGCGCAATGCAAAAGGAATTTTCTGTTGAGACTCAGACGGTTAATGGGTGCAAATCATTGCGAATTGCATTCCCAGTATTGTAGATGACATTTTATTAAGTGCAAATTGAGGTGTAGCTCAACACTAAATGAATGTTTTATTACATCTATACATATAATATAATTGTAAGTATATTTTTTTGGAAAATCTTATCGAACTAGTCATTCATTACTCACTAGTCAGTCATTATCGACACAGAGGCCGAATCTATAGTTTTTAGAATTTTTGTCTGTCTGTCTGGGAACGCGTCACGAGAAAACCACTGGACAGATTTTGATGAAATTTAGTATGGTAGCTGGTTACCCGTATCAACATTTAGGACATGTATGTATGTACGTATGTATGTATGTATGTATGTATGTATGTATGTATGTATGTATGTATGTATGTATGTATGTATGTATGTATGTATGTATGTATGCCTGCTCTTTCACGCCAGAACGGCTGAACGGATTTGGATGAAATTTGGTACAGAGATAGATTATAGTCTAGAATAAACACATAGGCTACCTTTTATCCCGGAAAAATGTGCGGCTCCCGTGGGATAGGTTTGTTTTTGTTTTTCCTAGAGGCGAACCCGAGCGAAGCGAGGGTGAGCCGCTAGTATAATATATGATTATACGGAATAATATATAAAGGTTAAGTAAGATTATTTTTTTATGTTACAAAGTTCGTTATTTACACTTGGGAATTGGTAAATTTTTTGCCCGTCAATTCTCATCATGCCTCAATAATATTTTTGGACGTCAGATTTTGGTACTCGATAAAACGAGCCCGCCCAATCAATCGCTGCTTTTAATGGATTGTATTTAGAGAACTAATGGTGCTCTCAAAGAGTAAGTATTGGAGTAGACGAGTCATAAATAAATCAGATGTAAGTGGGATTTCTTATTTTACGTCTTTTCAATTCAAATTTTATGGATATTTTTACACAATTATTAAAATTATTAAGTGGTTGATTTTAATTGTGATTTTATTGCGTTGATTCCGTAATAAATTTTGTATTTAATTTTCTTACATTTAATAAAGATTTTTATCTCATTTACGTACCAATTGTTATGTAAGTATTTATCTTAGTTATAGTTTCTGTGTATTATAGATAATCTTGGAACCTTTTTTTTTCTTCAGTGGCTTAGAGTTGCGTTAATGGACATAATACATTCTGCCTGTGTTACGTATTGTGAGAAAGACACAAATAATATTATAATTTCTAAGTATAAAATTCTGTATATTATCATTTTTTACTTGACAATGCTTTCACAAGAATATAGAGAAAATTATCATAACTATGTCTATGATTATAACAGGCAACAAAATTTATTTAGACTCATGAGGTTATAATGTCATTATCTAAAGCTTAAATCCTAATTATAAAGATTAGATATATTAACATAATTAGTTCTATAATAAACTAAATAGTAAATAATGTTACATATTCTACTGATATAGAATACTAGTCTTTCCTCGCGACTTCGCTCGCGTGATAGGCGGGGTGGGGATCAAGGGAACCCAGTGGTAGCGCGCTCGCTTGGGAAACCCAGTGAAACAGGTACAAATCACGGGTGTCGCATCTCTGATATTTTCGTGGGTTCACATGATTGCCACTTATCTTACGGTAAAGTAAAACATCGTGAGGAAACCTGCATATCTGAGAGAATCTAGCAAGATTTCGAAAGACATGTGAAGTCTGCCCGTACTTGATCAGCGTGGTGGACTATGACCTGATCTTATTGAAGGATGGCCCGTACCCAGCTGTGGAACGTTAAAAAGGGCTGAATACTATCCATCCCCATGATACAATCTATGCCAAATTACAGTCTATGACAAATTTTATCGAAATTTGTTTAGCAAATTAAGGGTGAAAAGATAAACCATCGAATTACTTTCATATTTATAATATTAGTATGGGTTTTCCTCTTATTGTTATAAATAACTAGTATTTATTTATTACTATTAATGGGAAATTTACGGTACATACCTGGATGTTAAATTAAGGTGCCATAGATTCCATGACAATTTTTATGTGAAAAGTCAAACTTCCATAAGGCGAGCTAGTCTTTTGTTTAAGTTTTGAAAAGCCATTTAGTTAGTAGTTAGATGTTAGTGCTTAGAGAGTGACAGTCAGGTCTCCTATATAATATATTAAGGTTAACATTCTATGCTTTAATCTTTGATTCAGGTAAGCTTCCAATAGGTATCATATCAGATAAGATTAAATTGAATCACCTTCAAATTTGATTGAAGGCCAGTCACTGAGTCGACACTTGGAGGCACAAATTAATTAGATCTATTCCTTGACATGTATATATGTATGTATGTACAGTTAGCTCACATTGTGCTCTTTTCAATAGGATTTATTTTAATTTTTTTGAGCGGAGCCCTAATTCTTTTTTTAAAATAAAAGTAGCTTAAGTTACTCCTTATAACATTTTTATAATTAGCCGGAACAAACAGGCAGACAAAAATTTAAAAAATTGTGTTTTTTTTTTATAAATACCGTATATAATTTCATATACATCTAGTAAAAAGCTGTCATTTTGAAATTAAAAACATACACTTCAATTTTATTTATCTGTATAGATTAAGTAGGGACTTCGCCTGCGTTAGCTTTGGTTAACACACGTGTTTGTGCTATTTGTGCGTGATTGATAAAGTGTATTGTGATTATAGTTGTATTATCTGTAAATTAGTTTTTTACTAACTCGGTGTTGGGTTTTGGTAAGTTTTGTGTGTTGTTTTTATTTGTTTTTTTGTATATATACTTGTAAATATGGAACCTGATCCCCCGCCGGATCCTCCGGATCCTGGTGGCTTATTAGTGTCCCCCATTCCCCCGTCCCGTAAACGTCAAAGTGATGAAGTTACTAATGAGTTATCAAAAAAAACCATTATTAACCCAGAGTCAGCTACTCCATCTATCCAACATGTATATGTGCACCCTTCCCTAACCGGTCCTAAATCCTATTCTGAAGACGACAAGGGTCCCTTCATTGTTTATGTTTCTCGTGAGACTCCAGACCCTGCAGCTGGTACTACTATGCGTGCAATTAAATTCGGCCAGTTTTTATACCACAATAAAGTACAAAATATTGTAAATGATGGCGTTAAAAATGTAGGTCGTAATAAAATTGAAATTCAGTTCTCATCAGCATTAGCAGCAAACAGCTTTATAGCCAATCCTATTTTAAATTTATCCAAATATGTCGCTGTAATACCTACATTTAATGTTACTAGAATGGGCTTGGTCAAAGGAGTCCCCGTAGACTGGGCAATGGAGGAATTTGTGTCCTCTTTGGAATTCCCTTCTGGTTGTGGACAAGTTCTGAAAGCTAGAAGATTAAACCGCAAGACAGTGAATGATGGTATTGTTACCTGGATTCCAACACAATCGATTGTTTTAACTTTCCGTGGTCAAGTGTTGCCACCAAAAGTATACTCTTACCATACCTCTTTACCTGTCGAAACTTATAATCTCATAACAATTCAGTGTATGAATTGTTGCCGTTTTGGCCACATTAAAGCACAGTGTAGGTCTAAGCCGAGATGTTACAGGTGCTCCCAACCACATACTGGGGATGCGTGTGATATCTCTAAAGAAAACTCCACATGCTTGTATTGTTCTGCTAAGCATTTTGCGGTTGACAAAGAGTGTCCTGAGTTTGTCAGGCAACAAAATATTAAAACTTTAATGTCGCAAGACAATATTTCCTATATGGAAGCTTCCTCTCGTTTCCCTCCTGTAAGGCGGTCATATGCAGATATGGCCAAAGAAATGTTCTCTCCTGCTATATCTATCTCACCATCCAGCCCTAGTAACTCCCTGACTCCTGTTAGAAAATCATATACCAAAACTGTTTTCCGGTCTCCTCGTCCTCGAGCTCCTCTTTCCAAAGGGTTTGATAGACAAGCTCATCAAGCCATCACTGGCAATTGCTCCTCAACATTACCGAATGGATGTGCTCTTAGCAGTAATAATGATGTCCCCTACGATTTATCTAAAACAAATCTATTGTTAAATTTAACTGAAACTCTTATTTCAATTATATCTGCTGGTGATGAAATTCCCTTACCGTCCAACGTTGCCCAAAATTTACTCCATATTTTCAACATCCTTAAAAATGGCCCCACTAAACTTCCTTCAGTGGAATAGTAAAAGTGTATGTTCTAAAAAACATGAACTACTTTCTATTATTGCCCTTTATAAGCCTGTCATTATTGCCCTCTCTGAAACATGGCTAATTCCTGGCTCTCGTTTTCGGGTTTCAGGTTTTGCTTGTTTGAGGGATGACAGAAGTGACGGGTATGGGGGTAGTGCCATCCTCATCAGGCACTCCACTCCATATTCCTTGATCCCTCTCCCTTCTTATAGTCAACAGATAAATGCTGTTGCTGTAAGAGCTTTCGATATCTCCTTTCTGTCTCTTTATATCCCTTACCCTTCTGCTTCAATTTTCCCTGAGCTTCAGTCTATCATCTCTTCCCTCCCTAGTCCTGTGCTAGTCATGGGTGATCTTAATACTCACCACACTTTGTGGGGGTGTTATTTTTGTGACAGATTCTCTCCTTTGTTGGTGGACATGATTGATGACCTCAATCTCTGCATTTTGAATGATGGCTCACCAACCCGAAGAGTATATCCTAACCAAAATCCCAAGACAGCTGTAGACCTCTCTTTAGCTTCTCCATCTATTTCCTCTTTGCTATCATGGAGTACTCTTCCATCCACCCATGGTAGTGACCACTTTCCTATCCTCCTTTCTTTAAATAACAGAAATTCTCCTCCCCCCTCCTTCAAATCCTTGCTTCAATATAATTTAAAAAAAGCAAACTGGCCTGAATATGCTTCCTCAGTTGATAGCATGTTGGACTCCCTTCCTGGGTCTATAAGTAATGAGAATATCATTGTCTGCTATGATCGGTTCCTTCTAGCTATTATTTCAAGCGCTGACCTCTTTATACCTAAAAAGAACTCCAATCAAAATCAGTTGCCTTTCAATCCCTGGTGGAATCAGGAATGCAGTGATTTTGTTAACCAGCGATCTCTTGCTGAATCAACATACGCAGCCTGTATGACAGTGGGGAACTTCCTAGAGTATCAACGTAGTGATGCAAAATTTCGGAGATTGGTTTATAAAAAGAAAAAACTTGGTTGGATCAATTTCTGTGAATCCCTTGAACCTCGTTCCCCGTCTTCTATTGTTTGGAGACAGGTTAAAAGGTTTCGCCGGGCTCTTGATGATATTCCCCATCAGGGCTCCAACAATCCATCTGAGTGGCTCAATGTCTTTGCCGACAAGTTAGCGCCTCCATCTGTTCCCCCACATGATCTATTTCCTACCCTTGCGCCACCCTGTTCATCTGATGATATGGATGGTCCCTTCACTTTAGTAGAACTTGAAACCTCCTTAACGGGTTTAAAGGATACTAGTCCTGGTGAGGACGGTATACCTTACTCTTTCATTGGGAAATTGAATGAGAAAGCTAAATGATATTTTCTCAACCTTATTAATGCGATTTTTATATCAGGCATTATACCGGAAGCTTGGAAATCTCAGATCATTATCCCTATTCTAAAACCTGGCAAAAATCCTTCCAATCCGGATTCATATAGACCTATTGCGTTATCATCAACATTATCAAAAATCACTGAACGGATGTTAAAGAACCGCCTGGAATGGGTAGTGGAAAGCAGAAATATCTTGGCTCCCTCTCAATTTGGCTTCAGAAAGGGTCTAAGTACAATAGATAATCTCAGTATTTTAACGACAGACATTCGACTAGCCTATGCAAAAGGAAAGTACTTAGTTGGTGTCTTCTTGGATATAGCTTCTGCATATGACAATGTCCTTCTTCCGTTGCTCAGGCAGAAAATGCAACAGCTGAGTATACCGCCGAGGTTGGTTTATTTCATATGTAATCTGCTGACCGGTAGAACTATATCTGTTAAGCATCGACTTCTTGCGCTTCCTCCCAGACTTGTCTGGCAGGGTTTACCCCAAGGTTCGGTCCTCAGCCCTCTGCTGTACAGCATTTATACACATGACCTCGAATTGTCTGTTAATAGTTTTTGCAATATCCTTCAATACGCTGATGATATCGTTCTCTATTACAGCTCTAAATCGGTAGAGGACATTAATTTGCGATTGAATTCTGCTTTGCATTATTTAGGTCAGTGGCTCTCAGAGCACGGCTTGTCATTATCGGTATCTAAATGTCAGGCCGTCGTGTTCACTAAAAAAAGATCTGTCCCAAATTTTGATCTTCGTTATGAGGATCAAAATATTATTCTGGCTGATAACACAAAATTTTTAGGCATAATAATCGATAAACGGCTTAATGGAATTGCCCACGCGGAGTATATCAGCAGAAAATGCGAAAAAGGCATCAATGCTCTCCGAGCGGTGTCGGGAGTGTGGTGGGGTGCACACCCATATACTCAAAAACTACTGTATAATTCTATAATACGTAGTCATATAGACTACGGCCTTTTTGTCCTCGACCCCTTTAACAAAGTAGCTTCCGATAAATTAAATAAGATTCAGTATAAATGCCTAAGATTAATATTAGGTGCGATGAGGTCTTCTCCTACCAATGCCCTCCAGGTTGAATGTGTCGATCCTCCCTTACCTATCCGTCGGCAGTATTTATCTGATCGCTTTGTTGGCAAGTCATTACAGCTATCTTCCCATCCCTTGTGGCCAAGGCTAAGGCAGTTAGCGGAATTAAGCCCTGCAAACAAGCCATTATCCTTTTTATTAGGCAGCTACCTTAAATATACAAATCTACCACATCCCATGTCTTGTTTCCCATCTAGTCCCATCTTTAATATTCCTTACCATGCTCTAGTTACGTCCCCTTCTATTGTCACAGATTTGGGTCTGACTAAGGGAGCACCTGACACCAGCACAAAATTTCAAGCTCTGGTTCGTCAAAATTGGTTGGATCACCTCCTCATCTTTACTGATGCTTCAAAGCTGTCCCTGGATGGTTGTGTTGGTGCGGCTTGCTGGATTCCTAAATTCAAAATTATCTTACAATTTAAATGTCTTCCTGAGTCATCGGTGTTTACAGGCGAGGCTGTTGCTTTGTTAGAAGCAATCCTGTTTACCCTCTCCCATAATTTCAAACAGACTGTTATTTTTACCGACTCTCTTAGCTGCTTAATGGCTATTAAGGAAAACCCCTTTCGTAGTAGATTGAGATGCTCCATAACTTTTAGGATTCGTGAAGCTTTGTTTTCATGCAGTCAAAAGGGTTTAGCGATTTCACTGGTTTGGATTCCGGGTCACTCCGGTATTCCTGGAAATGAAACGGCTGATTCTTGCGCCAAAGCTGCCACTCATTGTGGATCGTTGGAGCATTTTAGAAATTCAGCCCAGGACCTTTTAGCTATTGCTAAGGTTCACTTAGATAAAGCTTGGAAGAACAACTGGAACTCATCAAAATCTTTTAAAGGTAAACATTACGCTGCAATTCAGCCAGAGATTCTAAGACGCCCCTGGTTTTCTCATTGCAAACAGACGGAACGTTGGGTTATATCTACCATATGTCGTCTTCGTCTTGGACACGCAAGTACTCCTGTCCACTTGGCAAAGATCAGAGTCAGGGACCACTCCCTGTGTGAATGTGGCCTTGACGAAGGGTCCTCTTCCCATATCCTTTTCAGTTGCCCCAAACTTTTGTATCCTATTTACGACTTCTTTCCTTCTAAAGTCCCCCGTCCTATTAATGTTAATTGTTTGTTGATGTTTGTGTTTAGTCCATTATGTAGATTTCTGTGTACATATATTAAAAGTAATAAAATTAAAGTGTAAATATATGTATATATATAAAATATATAACTATTAGTCTTAACAATTATTAATTTTAATTTTCTCTCATAGTTTTTGTATATATTGTGTTGTCTGTTGTAGGTCCTGATTTTACAACGAATTGCTCCGTTTCTACATGTAATCAGATTTAGTGTTTGTATTTCTCTATTTTATACCGGTCATTCTATATGTAACGTGTCTTCTCCATTCTACGCGACATTGGCGAAGTAAATGGTGCCCAAATGGCACTTCTAAAAGCCATTGAATATAAGAATTGAATTGAATAGATTAAGTAGGTACTTAAAATTCAATATTTTCATCAAAATCTGTGATAATATTCTTATATAATATGTAATAATCTATTACAAATCTTGGAAGAGGTTATAAGAAATCTTGTTTTGAAAAAAAGTCCTTAGTCTGATTTTAAATTTATTTGTTCTAAATTCTATCTTAATCGAGGATTATATCAAGTTACTATGCGGCTTCATAGAGCTTACTTACATCTAACGAAAAATAGTATCGTTGGTTCCTTTCACGTTTTATATAAGTAACTAGCAACTCACCCTCGCGCCATTTGGCTTCGACCCTAGTTACGTTTTAACGTAAAGCTCAGAGATGAGATATTTTCCCGAAGTAAAAAGTATCCTATATGTTGACCTGGATAATCAGCTATCGTCTTACCAAATTTCATAAAAATCTGTCCAGTGGTTTTTTCGTGATGCGGTAACAGATAGACAGACAGACAAAAATTCTAAAAACTATAGATTTGACCTTTGTATCGATAATAATATCTATTCCAATAAGATTTTCCAAATAATATTTAATGTAGAGATTCGGCTTAGTTACAAGTTTATTAGGTACCTATATGTAGTATAGATTATTACATTCGCTATTTTTTAATTTTATTGTATAACAAATCATATATATTTATAGAAAATAAAACTTTTACAAGGCTTTGTAAATCTTACCATAGAAAGATACAATATCTGTGTGATTACTTAATGTAGAATAAAACGCAGCGTGAGATGTCGTAAATCACCATACGTGACAAGTACGATTACTACAGCTGTATAATCCGTCGAAAAATAGTGCCCTACACAATGACTTGAAGTTTTTTTAAATATTTATACAGCTCTCAAGACGAGTATGATAAAGAGCCGAAAATGAAAAGTTAAACTTATAACTGTTTGTATAAGTACATAGTTTACCTAAAACTGTCTTTTTTAAGTATATATATATGTAATTAATTATTATATTTTGTATGATATTTATTGTGCTCTCTCGTTGATTAAGTACAACGTGGTACAAAGCTTATATTCCTGCAAAATAGGAGATTCTGGGTTTGAATTTCGGGCAGATCGAAAATAGATAAACTTATAGACACGTAAATACTTAATTGCACACACACAAGAATAAAATAGAAGATGAAAAGAAAAAGAAAGATTGAAGAAATATATTATTGAGCGTTTCAGTAAAAAATATCAAAATTGGAAAGTTAAATTTGTTAGGACATGAACACACAGCACCATCTAGTTCCATGGTAAGCTTCGAGGCCTGTGTTATGGATACCAGATAGCTGATACACTACACATATATAACTTTAAATACATACATATTATAAATATAAACACCCATGACTGGAGTACAAACACTTGTATTCATCACACAAATGATTGCCCCCAGCGGGACTCGAACCCGCGACCGCTGGCACAGCAAGTAGAATCACTACAAACTGAGCCAAGCGTGTCGTCATTCATTGACGTGATGTCATGGAGAACACGAATTGATATTAATTCAGTGCCTAGATCTCTCTTTGGTCTTTGGATTGATCATCATAATATGTATATTATAATATACTGTGTTTATTCACTCATTAGTTTGCTATTTTTCACATAAATGTTTAGTGGAACAATATTACCTTATATGATTGAACCAATGAAAATTTTATTTAAAATGTCGCGACTCGCGACGTTGAAATGTAGAAAGAGAACTAAAAAGCTGAAAACAAGTTGACTATGGAAAGTATTATTACATTAACATATTATGCAGTCAGAGATATGCAGTTTCATCCTTACTGCGAGATGTACCTCTAGTTACTTTCTTAATTTTTATAATTTAATTTTTAATTATATCCATATTTATAGACTTGATACTCGCGTTATCAAGACGTATCTAATGACACATGAATCATAAAAACCGCTTCATACATAAAAATACATACATGCCAGAAGCATAACCCTATTTTTGGCTTCACCGCAGTCGGGTAAAGATATATTTCACAATGCTTGCGGCTATATGATTTCACTGCGACCATTTCTGGTCTATTGTGATCATTCACTATGCTTTGTTATAATCTAAACATATAATAAAATTCTAACTAAGCCGAATCTGTACATTAAATATTTTTTTGGAAAATCTTATTAAAATAGACATTATTATCGATATAGAGGCCGAATCTATAGTTTTTAGAATTTTTGTCTGTCTGTGTGTTTGTTTGTCTGTTACCGCATCATGGAAAAACCACTGCAGAGATATTGATGAAATTTGGTATGGTGATAGCTGGTTATCCGGGTCAACATAGAGGATACTTTTTACCGCGGGAAAATATCTCGTCTCTGAGATATCTATACTAAACGTTAAAAAGTAAGTAGGGACGAACCTGAGCGGAGCGAGGGTGAGTCGCTAGTACGTAATATAATATTTAAAAATCATACACGTTAGTTTTAAAATTGTCAGTTCAATACATGGTTCAGCTATTAGTTTAATCATAGAGCTGTAGGCAAGAAACAACAATTTGCTAAAAACAACGCCCCTGTCTTGCAAGTTGAACGAATCGCTTAGCGAAAACATTAGCTACGGCTCAAAGGCTTTTCAAAGCAAATTGCACGTGAAATTCGACAGGCAATGCTTTTGAAACGTAAAATCTTGTGCCGATATTGTGATCACCCGCCTTGTTTAAACTTAGATTGTATTGCCGAATAAGCCTTAACAAGACTGCAAAAGTTAGAAGTTTTAATATTACTATAGTAGGATTGACTTAATGCGTGCTACTTCAAATACCTTCATTTAAAACTTTTATGTGTTTGACTTTCGTAATAAAATAAATTGCGTATAGATAATGGTAGCTCAGTGTCAATGCATTTCTTTGGTAAACCAAGTGAAGTGAGTTCTAATCCCGGGCTTCGACTACATACTCTCTACTACACTACACTCTGATATTTTATGTGCTAATCATTTTCAACATGATTATGACTTGGAAAGCTGCATTTCTGAGAAAACTTAATTAGTTTTCAAAAGACATGTAAAGTCCGCCAACCCGCACTTGGCTGGCGTGGTGTACTATGGTCTTATTCCCTTCACATTGAAGGGCCCGTGCCCAGAAGTGAGACTTTTCAAAAGGCTGAATACAATACAATTGCGCGTGCTATTCCTTCGATTTTATTTGCAATTTATGTATAGTTTTCATTTAGTATTTTAAAGAAACAATACACAAAAGGTTTTTTTAGTTTATTACAAGTACGCACAATTAAATTAAGTATATCTTTTAAATGAAAACAACAGAATGTACTTAACAAATCACTGTCTCGCTTACTACAAAAAAATCTAATAAAAATATTATTTCGATCAACATAAATAAATATTATAATGTTATTATTCTGAAAGCGTACTTATTTTGTTTTATTATACGGTATGTAACTTAACACTTACTTATGTTATGCTTAACTTAATAAGGTATGATATCAACAAAAGATATTGGCGTATCACTGCGGCCGTTCGGTGGGCGTATCCGAGTGTTTACTTTGATCTTTGTAAGACTCGTCAGAGTAAATACTTTTATCGTTATTGACATTGTGTTGAGTTACCGTCTACTGGACTTATATTTTTTATTCAATGTAAATAAATACAGTCTATAAATAGCACACGAGTAAATCATTAATTTTAGAAGAGTGATTTTTTGTTTAGTGTTTTTTTGGTACCATAAAGAAAATGTTTCTCATATACGAGTATAATTCTTAAATTATTATGGAATTACTAAAGTTACTTACGCATCATTAAAATTGTTGACTGACAAAGATTTTTGCTTGATGTAAAAAAAGCAAGTTTCTATAGAAATCACACGGCGGAAACAAATTTCTTTTATCGATATCTCATTCAAGTCGAGACGGCTCAATTGTATAGGACAATATAACGAGCAAATTTACTTATACATAAACAAACGATCTTATGACGTACAAATAAGATCGCTTTTCCCGTGTTCATTTACATTTTTATATTGCCAAATCAGAGCTAGTGACAAAACTTAATAGTACTTTAACAAATAGCTAAGCATTTAGTAATTCGAGGAATATATCCAATGTTAGTTATCTAACAAAAGAAAGACGGCCCTCATTTGTTAAGGCACTTGTCTACTGTCAACATCTGGCATTTTTTTCTAAAGTGACTAAGATAACGTGAAATAGATATTTGTCCAACTAGCCAAAAAATCAGGCATTGTGTTTTTATGAAGGTGGTAATAAGTTTATTTTGACAATGAATTCGGTTTGCTTAGATTGAACGTATTGCACATTTTTGGGACACCTTTTAACTAACGTTATTCTTGACTCCTACTACTATAGTAAATTAATTTCGTGAGGGTGGTTGTTTGTATGAATGTTTGTTACCCTTTCAAGTAAATATATATTACGAAACGGATTTTGATGAAACTTTACAATAAAATAGATTATTGTTAGAGAAACACATGAGCATGAGACATATAATTTACTAGCGACTCACCCTCGCTTCGCTTCGGGTTCGTCCCTAGACAAAAACAAACTTATCCCACGAGAACCGTACATTTTTCGAGGTGATATATAGCCTATATAGTCTTCCTCAGTTAACAGGCTATCCGATGCAAAAAGAATTTTTTTTCCGATGCAAATCGGATTAGTAGTTCCTGAGATTAGCGCGTTCAACTAAGCAAACAAATAAACTCTTCAGCTTTGTAATATTAGTATAGATATAGGTATAAAGGTAATTTAATCTACTACTAGAGCCCCGGGAAAATGCTAGTCGTTAATACTGTTTTATAAATATGTTTATTGAATCTCGCTAATAGTAATTTAAAGTCATAAATTATAATTAACTAAATCTATAGATATAAATAAAATTGGAGTGCATGTCTGTGATTTCAAAATAACTATGTTTTCTGAAGTACATAGAGTTATTTATATGATACCAGTACCTAAACAACCCTTTTTAATTTTTTTGTCTGTCTGCCTTAACTGATTGTAATGGGACTTTCACTGAAAGATAGAGGAGTTTATAGGGTTATACATAGAGTTTGTTTGATTCGGGATATACCTATTTAGAGTTCCAGCACTAAAATAGAATAGCCTTAAAAACTAAACAAAATTCGAATATACCTACGTTTCTAAATTGTCAGGGACCCAAACGGACCGTAAATAAGTCGCTCGTTTATAATAAAATTATATTTCGTCTTTGGAACACATAATATAAGTACACATTGTATGACTGAGTTAAAAATAAAACGATTTATTTAATTTTAAGAGTAGACAGACACATTCATTACAGGTATAATCTATATACATATAAAAAAATTCTGAGTCGAATCTGTACATTAAATAAATGAAATGAAATAGTCATTATTATCGATACAGCTGAATCTATAGTTTTTAGAAGTTTTGTCTGTGTGTCTGTCTGTCTGTTACCGCATCACGAGAAAACTACTGGACAGATTTTGATGAAATTTGATATGATGATAGCTGGTTCTCCGGATCAACATACATATATGATACTTTACTGCGGGAAAATATCTCTGAAAAATCTATACTAAACGTTAAAACGTAACTAGGGACGAACCCGAGCGGAGCGAGGGTGTGTCGCTAGTTAGGATATATAAATTATAAAGCCGTCATTTTCATCGATTGACAGAAATAGAGCACAATTCTGTAGTGTTTCGCAAAGCTTTAGTTATCTGTATATACTATATAGCGTACTATGTAGAGTTATCGGGTGGTGCAATTAGCAGTGCGACACTCGATAAAACCGTAAAAGTTATTTTCAGAAATTTTATAATTGAAATTGAGGAAATATGTTTCATTAGTTAAATAAAAATATTTATGTAATCTGAAATAAAATAATAGAATTAACGTCTTGATGATTTATTTATGTATAATAAAAGAATGTAAACTAATTTAAAGCAGGATCTAAGAATAGGGTCTTTACTTTTACTATTTTTTTATCCAAATCTATACTGATATTATAATTGAAAAAGTCTGTCGTTTTGTTACCTTCTTTCGCCTAAACTGCTGATCAGTTTTCGAGGAAAGGCAAGGGAAATCGCATTTTACTCTCATTTGGGTCAATTTCATTCTGTTTTAAAAGTGTTAGTAGCAATTTGAATTGAAAACTTAACTAAGATAAGGTGTCGGTTTTTTCATTAACTTAGTGACCCTAATAATAATGTTATTATTTTTACAGATCATTTTAAATGTACGGGGCTTACAATTTTGATTTTGTCACGTTGACTGCAAACTTTCATGTTGTAAAGTTTATGACATGAGCTTTTCAGTTTAAACTATTATATCATGAATTAAAAAAATATAGTTTTTTTATGGATAATTAGAAAATAAGACTTTTATCCATACCAAAAAAGATAAATGAGTCGCTTATCGCCTTGATAATAAACGAGTTTAAGCAGTAATAATTAAGGGAATTTGCTCCGTTTATATTAACAATAAAGTAGATCGTTACAGCTATACGCATAAATACGCTCGTTGCAATATCTGTCTGGGGCGCAAGGGATGCATGCCTAAGAATATAAAATAATTATAGAAATGGCATATTAATTATGAATATAAATAAAACTAAGTATTTTAAGAAAGTTATAACATTAATATGTATGCTATTTTCTAGATATTAGCATATTAAGTGAGGAGTAAAATAGAAGTTCAAATTTTTAGTCCTTTTTTTATTCTAACGTTATTTTCATATAGCTTACACAATTACTTGTTTTTTTTTTTTTTTTTAGTTGAACCCGCAATATCAGGCACAGTAGTTATTACCTGTAAGACATCCATTCATATCATGCTCCCACATTCATTGTAGAATCTTGTGTTTTATTGTATTGTTATTTGTAATGTTTGAAGACCATTCTTAAAAACAAGCTTTTATTTTAATGCTCAAAAAAAAGAAAATAAACTTGAAATAAATCAAACCCACAATTTTGTAATAATATAGATATTTATCTATACACATAAATCTAATATATTTAAACGAGCAATTCTTGTATATTTATATCTTTATATATTTATTTATACCGGCGATCTCGGAAACGGCTCTAACGATTTCGCTGAAATTTGGTATGGGGGGGCTTTCGGGGGCGAAAAATCGATCTAGATTAGTCTCATTTCTGGGAAAACGTGTGTTTTCGAGTTTTCTTGCGGTTTTCTTTTGCATTATTCTACGCAGAATATGTTCAATATTTATGTTCGTATTTCTTAAACTCAGGCATAAGAATCGTGGTCAAGCGACCAAGGTGCAAGATTAACATTATATGGATCATATTGGATATTGGATACAAAGTTCTACTTTTTTGTTGTATTTATCCAAGTTTTTAGTTTTTTTTTAATCTAAAAAATATGATATAACAAAAAAGAACACCGAGCGAAGTTCGTCGCCAGGTACTAAAATTGAAGTGTCTGTATATAATCTCAAAATAACAGTTTTTTACTAAATGCATATGAAATTATATACGGTACCTACTTATAAGGAAAACACAATTTTAAAAAATTTTGTCTGTCTGTCTGCCTGTTTTTTCCGGCTAATCTCCGAAACGACTGGACTGATTTTAACGGGACTTTCACTGACAGATACCTGATGTTATAACTAGTAATTTAGGCTACTTTTATTTTTAAAAAAGAATTAGGATTCCGCTCAAAAAAATTGAAACGTGTCTAGGGACGCACCCGAACGAAGCAAGGGTAAGTCGCTAGTACGATATAAAGGCTTGTCACGAGATTTTCTTGTGTACAAATATATTATATGAAATATATGTACACTATTTGTTATGTAGGTAGAGTTAGAGTGTCAAGATTTATTCTCTTGCTAAAGCTAAGGAGGGATTCAACTTTCAAGATTTGACTTGCACAAACATACCTACCAATTAACAAATATTGCAAGTTAAATTTAAGTTTTAAAGCTTGTAAAAATACGATAATTTCCCTCCTTTTGAAGGTAGTCACTTAAGCTTTTTTTTTGTATAAAGTTAAAATTATTTTTTAAAAACTAAACATAAATTATTATAAAGAAAATTAAAATTTAGTATATTTTAAACAAACCTTTCGTGGTGTATCGTATGCTTCATTTTTTAAGTAGCAATAGCACATGCCATTTCACTTACTCTCTGAGTTCTGCAATGTAAACCATTTGAATATACTACGAACTGCCTGCGGCGGAATTTAATAAAAACATCTCAACTTAATTGTGTTTATAAAACATATTTACGATGTGAATACTCATAATGTCAACTTGTTTATGATAAAAATGTAAATATGGAGCAGTAAAATAATTTATTGCTCTCACATATTCGCATATCACGTAAAAGTAATTTAAAGAAATTTTATTACTTTTTTAACCCACCATGGGTAAAAATAGGGGTTGTGAGTTTAATGCTTATGTATGAATGTATATGTGGTGTCAGTTTCCAAATAGATGAACTGCTAGAGAGTTTCTTAGAAATCTTAGATGTTCAAAAGTTATGATCTCTTTTCCAAAGTTTCATAGATAAATATTGGAACATCTTAATTTACTTATGAATCAATATGGATTTAAGTACATGTTTAAAAAATCATCATTTTAGCAAAATTAAAATTTGTGTTAGATATATCGTGCTTATTCTTACTTTATCGGTCATGATGTATACCTATAACCCGTTAATACGTATTTATATCATAATAATAATGTCCTCCTGACCGATTCCGGCCACGGCGGCCAATCTCATTGAGACTAGCCAACTGCGCAGGAGATATTATAGTGCACAAATGTACGCGCAGACACAAGTGCACTCTCTATTCCTGTCACTCTCATACTCCGGTGGGACGACTACTCGACACGACCGGTGAGAGTTAAGGCGCAGGACCGACGGCTTTACGTGCTCTCCGAGGCACGGGGGTGAAACACCGCCAACTTCCCAACTCCGGGCTGTTACTGAGGCTTACTATACAGAAAGACTCAATAACTAAACTTGGCCCGACCCGGGACTCGAACCCAGGACCTCAGGATGTGCAGCCGTACATGCTAGCCACTACACCACCGAGGCAGTCATTTCATATCATATGATTATAATAACGATAGTTTGTAGTGACCCTGCTTGCTGTACCAACGGTCACGGGATCGAGTCCCGCTAGGGGTATCTATTTGTGTGATAAGCATGAAGGTTTGTACTCCAGTTATGGGCGTTTATATTTATAATATATATGTATTTAAGGATATATGTGCAGTTTATTAACTTTCAGGTATCCATAACACAAGCCTCGTAGCTTACCATGGAACTAGATGGTCGGTGCATCGTTAAAGTGTGAAAAATAGTTTATACAAATAAGTTATTAAAATTCTCTAAAATTCAATCATTAGTGATAACTAATGATTTAATTTTGTAATTTAAAGAAACTTGCCAAACGGTGGCGCTACCTGTATAAATACAAAAGGTATTATTGAGTGAATTCTTGGTTATATATCAAATCTTTCTCTTTGTATAAAATACTTCGATCTACAAATAAATATTTATATAATAATAAGTAGTTAAAATGATTAAAGTATTTTTGTTTTCGTTTAATTATATTTTTGTCTAATATTAAGTAAGACTGATAAGGCTGTGTTGATAAATCTATCCGGAACGGGTACTGCATCAACAACTTTATTAGTCGAACAAGTCGTGGACTCAGTTGAGTGATGACGCCAAATGAGAGATATCTCTCACTGAAATTAGCATTCATAAGCCGACACAGACAACATAAATAACATCAAATATTTGCCATATTACGTATCGTCCAAAATACTGTATTTCATATTACGAAAATCATATCTCGTTATTTTATATTGTAGTATTTTCAAAATATACACAAAAGTGTATGTAAATATGAACTTATTGAAATGAAAACCTCTTTGTTTGAAGTCGATATTAAAAAAAATGGATCTATAGATGAAAAAAAATATATAATTTGATTACCATTCATTTTTTTAAATTGAGTAATTAATTCTGGCCCTTACAGAATAGTACTATGATTCAAAACGTGGAAGCCTTACAATTATTCCTAATAAGTGTTAGTAACGAGTGTAATATTTGTATCTTTTCTTCTATAGAATAAATCATCTTTTCTTGAAATAAACATCTACAAATCATATTAAGCAATCCTATTTTATGTATAACAATATCCTGGTTTTTATATTTTTATGGTGTCTTATTATATATAAGCCTAGTTCAGGCTGAAATATTATTATAACTTATAATAAAAGGCAGCAATCGCTATTGGAATACGTTATTAACGACAAGTCGTCTATTAAACTACTCTGTATTCGAGTCGACTAGTTGTCATGTTACTTTGAGAATATTGCTACAGTTCTTGGCCACAAATATGATGCCACCCCGAGGCGATAGCACGATGTTCTACTTCACAGTTTCCTTATTAATTGCATGTCATAAATACATAATTTTGAATCTAGAAACGTATTCATGCTATGTATAATAGTAAATGAAATACTCTGTCCATCTCATACTATTTTATAGTTATCATCATCGCATTCAATCAATAAACTGTTTTCCTTTCAATCTAGATACGAGTAAATTCTAATTAAAAAAATAGGAGTTAATTTTTATGTATCTAATAATACTAATATTATAAAGAGGTAAGGTTTGTGAAAGGTTGTAAAGGTTTCTGAGTTTGTGAGTTTGTGAGGTGGTAGGGGGTAATCTCTGGATCTACAAAACCGATTTAGATGAAATTTAGTAAGAATATAGTTTGAGACCCTGAAAAGGACATAGGATAC
Source organism: Fabriciana adippe (assembly GCA_905404265.1). NCBI lineage: Eukaryota > Metazoa > Arthropoda > Insecta > Lepidoptera > Nymphalidae > Fabriciana > Fabriciana adippe. The sequence continues at coordinate 6,660,161 of FR989993.1, forward strand.
TTTTTATCCCGGAAATCATCCCTTAAGGGGGTGAAAATGGGGATGAAATTTTGTATTGGGAAGCAAATTAGGGACGAACCCGAGCGAAGCTAGGGTGAGTCGCTAGTAAAGGATATTTATAAAAGATATTGAATTGACATTTTTTTAATTTATTTTCGATAAACATTTTAAATATATTTTTTTTATTAAAAATGAAAAAAATAATACATTTACTATTCCACTGAAATTGTTATTATACATTTATATGTACCTATTCAACTACAAAGGAAATTATTGAGCTTCAACATGTAGTAATATACAGTCAGTCGTTATCAATATTATATTGTACCTACAAGCGTAATTTCACGAAATCATTATATGATTTTTCATTCAGATTTATATAATAAAATTGTTATAATGAAAATATAAGTCGCAATTCACAATCAAGCCATGAAATACGAGTAGATATTGACTTAACTCGTACACAATAAAACACAGGTTCAATCCTAGAGCGAGCGGGCAATATTGGCCACATAGAGTTATTTGGTCCCATCTAGACGCAATTATTAAAGGACAGTGCTACCTGGAAACCCTGGAAGCACTTGCCTGAAAAAGTACTATTACTGATACACTGTTTATATACCAATTTAGCTAATCGATACTTAATGGCATTTTCTTAAGAAATAGAATGTAAAATAACAGCATATTTATAATATTAATACTAAATACGTTGTGAATTTTAGAACCGATATTCAATTTCATATTTCACGATCAAAACAGAGTTTTATTCAAATCCCACGCTTATTTTAACCCTGCACATGTTTATACAGAATCACGGTCACAACGTGTTACCAGAATCGTGTTGCCTTTTATGATGAGTATATTCCATGACCAGGTGGGTTTGCTGTAGAAAAATAGTCTTTATTCCCTTGTATTAGCTACAGGGTAAAGGTCTGTACGTCCCGCTGGGACCGATGTACGCGGTTATCTCCACATCAGATTAAGATACTAAGGTCAGGTTTGGCACGAGCGAATACATGAGGTAAAGAAGTTGCCACAACGATGGCATTTGCATCCACTTTTGTATGGAAAATGGAACAACTAAATGTCAGGCTTGTCTCGTTATTATTCATATTGAAGGCTTTTGTGGCTTTGATAATACAGATAAGTATTTTTCTATTGAATTTAAAGTCACTTTATATAATGATGAAATAATGTTTTTAATGGAGCTGGCAAAGAATTTAAGTTGAATAATGGCATTTTAATTAATTTAACTTAATTATTTTACACGAATGTCAAAAGTGCGTATGTAATAATTATATAGTATCGACATTACCATTATGCTAGAGGTTCAAACAAGAGGTACACGTAACTAGGATAATGTTTCTAGCCTTACTCGTATTGTATGCGCAAAAGTGCTCAAAATCCGATGTTTTTTTTGTTATTGTGCTTTCTATTTAAGCAGATGAAAGAATAGGACAGAAAGAGATACTGTATCTTTTTATGACCTGACTTAAAAATGTAAGCTGTACTATACTAGATATTGGCGATATATGCCGACACTATTGTTAGAATGCTACCGGCTGCTCTGATGGAGAACGATTGAAATTTAAATAATAAAGTATTGTAAACAAAAACGAATAATAATGAACCAAAGCACCACTATTCTTTAACTTATTTCACTTATTGACTCACATTATTACTTATGTAAAACAAGGACTAAAAAGTTTAATTTATGTAAATAATAAGTCTCGCTTTCCCAATATAACAATTACCTCTATAAGCTCTCGATAGAGTTGTTAGCAAGTAACGTAACAATACCAATACTCAAAGTAGCGGTATAGAAGAGCTGTTCTTATTCAGTTAGCTAGTACATGGCATTCGTGACTTACATTCTGTATAAAACAATTCTCGGACAAAGGGTATGGCCACGAGAAGCCAACAAAGGAACAATGCGGTACAGGAGATGCTTGTGCTTCATTTCGATTGCACACAAGTTAGATTCCAATGAACGTTGTACGTTTTTATTTATCGTATATTAATTATATCTCAAAAATATAGATGATTCGTATATTAATAAAAGATCTTTCAATTCGCTTGAGCAACCTACTCTCCTATTAATTAATCGAGTAATCACTCCCGGTGATGAAATGAAAACATTAATTTTACCTCGTAGTTTTCAGTTACGGATATTCATTTTTGATCAGAATGTGCCATTAAGTATTTTTCGGCTATGTCATACAGAATAAGATTAAAGTCATACTATGAATAAAATATGTACTTATGACTTAATTACGTATGCAAAATAAATTACAGCCTATTTTCCAATTTGAACTAGAGTTGTGAGACATTAAAATTAAATTATCGTTATTATATTTATATTATCAATAAGTTCAGGATATACATTTATAATTTGTTCCTTAACAACATAACGGAAAATTTGAAAAAAAAGTTTTTCGTATTTTTATTACTAAGTATTCTTTTATCGAAAGGTATGTTCTTTGTTCAAATGATTTGAAGCAATCTGAAATAGAGATCAATTGAGGCTATTATGATAGAAATTGCCTATACCATTGTACATTCCGCAGGGCTTCTTATAATAGTGACGACTCTATTTTTCTCCAGTCAGTTAGTCTCCGGGCCACCCACAGATATAACAGAACATGACGTAAAATTGTATTGGGCAATGTAAGTTAATAAATTATTGAGTTTCATTGATAGTATAGCTTGTTCAAACTTTTGCTTAAAATTGAATGGTAAAAATAAATGTCGAAGATTTCGTTTTCTCCGTTAGAGACTGCGAGCTAGGTGCCACATAGGTTTGAGTCTCGGGACGTCTCATGTTTAGAAGTCCCGGGACTTTTTGTAAATTTACTTGTCTCGGGTCCCGAGACTTTCGAGACTCGAGACACTTTTTTACTTCGAATTGCAGTAAAACTGCATTTATTGTAATGTAGAAGAACTGTTTTGTAGGATTTTCGAAAATATCCCTCGTATCCAAATGCCAGAATTAGAAATAATGGACGCTGAACCTAGTACCAGTAGCTCTACTGTACACAACGAACCCGACGAGTTGTTTCAAAGTCAAATGGTTGATGGTGAAATAAAAAAAAATTAAATTGAAGAAAATGTATCTGAAATCTCGCAAAAATTCAAGGGCAACATTAAAAAAAGAATTGCGCTTGTTTGAAGCGTTTTGAAGTTTGTTTCATAATTATAAGGTTTTACTGCCAAGAACTAAACTTGTAATTATAAAAATTAAATACGAGTACATAGGTATACTAATAGTTTAGACTATAAATGACGTTATATTATAGGTGTGAGAATTTGATTTTATGTTCAATAAATATTAATTTTCTTTGTTTTTTTTTTATTGACACATCTCGCCAAGAAATTACTCCATTCTAATTTTATTCTGAAAAATCTTGAAGTCCAGGTCCAGGTCCTTGAGGTGGTCTCATGTCCCACGAATTTGAGGATGTCGAGACTTCCCAAACCCTAGTGCCATATAATATAGTGTATATTTATAGTACCGTACAGTATAGTAACTTTACTTTTGATCTAAAAACATATTTCGCTCTACTTCCAAAATGTCTATGCTAGGGATAATTTCGCAGTACGCAGTAGCTAAATTCAGCAATAAATTTAATATGCGGTATCAAATTATTACATTATTTCTATTGAAATAAATATTTAATGATGTATATTTTAAATTTGAAGCCCGTTTGTACATTTTCTTAGTCTTTAAACATAGACCAATTTCATGTAATGTTATGATTCACCTTTATTTAAAATTAACTTACAATAAGTCTTTGATTTATATTGTAATAAATAATAATAATTTCATGGATAAAGTTTGAGACCCTGGAAAGGACAAAAAACAATGTTTACTTCGGAAATCATCCCTTAAGAGGGTGAAAAGGGGAGTGGAAGTTTGTATGAGGAATAAATTATTTCTCAAGTAAGGGATATAAAACTCATCACACGTATGTAAAAATATAGTCTATCTTTTAGATACTAATCGTTAAAGCGTACCTAGGGACGAACCCGAGCGAAGCGAGGGTGGAATGAGTCGCTAGTAAATACATAAGCAAGACATTATTTATTCAAGCACTAAATAATGATAACCACATGCATTGAACTGCTGGCCTATAAACCAAAATATTTATTTATAAATGCGAAGGTGTGAATGAACATATGCTAACTAGACTATCTGGTATTGAACTCGCCGGATATCTATTACAATGCAAATTATCTCCGTCACCACAATAAACGAGTTACCTGTCTCGAAACTTTTTGCTTAGTTCCCGGCGACCCAAAATTGGACTATAGCCGAGTTTGGCCTCACAGTGTAACAGTTCGAAAACAATTCCCTATTTTATAGAAGTAGATATTTAAAACATTTAATTCCTATTCTAACTGAGGTAAACTAAAATGTACCGCTTTTTGGAAATGCGATAGAATTTAATTATCTATAGATTTTAATGAGTTAGATGTAGAATAATAAAATTGTTTTTGGTAAAAACTACAAAACGCTTTAGTAAGCTTTTCGTATCTATACAGATATTTGCATAGTATTAGAGTGATTTAAGAAATAATGAGCAAAATTTTATTTTTCAAACTACACACGTACATTCAACATGCCATATCCCTTGTAGAGAAGGCAGATATAGATATAGTAAATATTTCTTCATAAATTAATTTTTTTATTGTAATACATTTGATTCGTCTCACTGTAATATGTTGGTCTTATAATATTATTATAAATTCTAAAGTTTGTTTGTTTGCATAAAGATAGTGGGTATATTCAATATCTGTGAGTGATGTAGGTGGCTTTTTTATTCCTTTCTATCCCAAATATTGTTACACGTATTCGTACCTATATGAAAAATTGAACAAAGGCTTTCGATTAGTATTAATAAAATAAATTCTCACTTAGCATATTTATAGAAGAATATATTATCTGACTTCTTATTAATTTTATTATTCTCAAACAAATAATATATTATCTATACATTACTACTATACATTTATATCTATGTATATATAAAGGTAAATACAAAAGAGTTCAGTACCTTTTTCTCTCATGTTTGTCAATATTTTTTTTGCTTAGTAACTATTGAATAGCTTTAGTGTTATCAATAAAAAAACAGTTTTGTAAATTCAAATATATTTTTGTCAAATTTTCAACAATGGTTATGATCGAATTAGACTACTAAGCGAATACTAGTTATAATAACTAGAATTTCGATACAGTACAGTTGCAAAATTAACGTTATTATCACCAGAATAAACTGATGATGTGTACCAAAGTGTGTAGACATAGGCCGACCAAGCGGCAAAATTTAATTGCGTCGTTCGATCGTGCATCAACAATCACAAATATTGACTAAACTCTTAATAAACCTTAATGGACACTATACGTCAGTATGAAAATACAACATCACATATACCAATGCTTTTAGATAAAGCAGAAAAAACCTACTGATTAATCGATGGACGTTACGCGACACGAGAAATATTTTTATGCATCGTTGACTGAATAGGTGCTCATAAAACCACTATTATCAAAAGATGTATTAAAAATTACGTTTTTTGTACAGAAAAACCTTTTGGTAATCTAGTATACGTCAATTTATTCTAATAAATATAAATATTTTTAAATAAATCACGTTGTGGTTTTTGAAGCGATTCATTGTTTATATAAAAAATATTTTTACATTTCTTTTCGGCATGTTAAATATAAGTAGTTTATAGATAATATGTATGTAAGTATTCAGTCCTTTTTAACGTCCCACTGCTGGGCATGGGCCTCCCTTCAATACGAGGGAGATCAGGCCATAGTCCACCACGCTGGCCAAGTGCGGGTTGACGGACTTCACATGTCTTTCGAAAACTTATTAGGTTCTCTCAAACATGCAGGTTTCTTCACGATGTTTTCCTTCACCGTAAGGCAAGTGATAATCATGTTAGAAATGATTCGCACATGAAAATATCAGAGGCGCGAGACCCGGTTTGAACTCGCTTCACTCGGTTTCCCAAGCGAACGCGATACCACTGGGCTACCACTGCCTAGATATATGAATGATATACTCGAAATAAAAGAAAGCATGTGCCGCTATTAGGCTTATAACACTTTCTTAATGTTTTTTGGAATTACATTTGACTCAATATATAACTAAATAATTTTACAAAACTTAACTACAATAATTAGACAGTACATATTTTTAAACAAAAAAGTATTTCATCATGTTGTCAATAGTCTGCTGCACTTTTTTTTAGCATCAAGGCAACGTACGCCTTTCATACGCTATCATAAAGTCGTATACTATTATTTAAATTAAAGCTTATGCTCTTTGACTTACTGTTTAATTTAGAATAAAGAAACTAAGCCTTATGTCTTTTTAAAACTTATGAGAAAGGCATGAATAATCAGAAGAATACTTCTTTGCAACCGCTTTGCGAATGAGATTTCACAGTTAGCTAGTTAAGGATAAGTATGGTATAAGCTTACAATGTAAGATATTCTTTTTTAACATATAATAATACAATTATAGTTACAAATAAGGCGGTGTCATCAAATAATGATTTTATAAAATATTTTCATAAGTATGTACATTGTACATCCATGTTAATATTGTAAATATGAAAGGATGTTAAAGCGCTTGATGTATCAACGCAGAGATCAAACCCTTAAGGCTAGAAAATTCAAATTTCACACACATATTCCTCGTATGACGAAGGCATCCATGAAGGAAGGATTTTTCAAAATTAACTCCCAAGGGGGTGAAATAGGGGATAAAAGTTTATATGAAACTTTATATTCCTTGGACGTATTTGCATGAAATTTCGTATGAATTGAGTACGGCAAAAATAATGAGTTACATATTTCAGGGTTTTCAAAAATTCAACCCCTAAGAGGGTAAAATCGGGGATGAAAGTTTTAAATAAACGCACAGGCCAAACACTTTAAAAAATACACTTTTGGCTGACTGTAATATATAGGACTCTACATTGGGAAATTTATTTGTAAATCCAAACTCGAAAGCTTTAGAAAAACAGGCTTACTTTTTCAAATTGTTCTTAAGATTTCTATTTTAAAATGTTTTTACATTTACTTAATCTCATAATAGCAAAAATTTGAAATAAAAAGTCATCACAAATATTTTTGAAAATATATCTGATAATTTTACAATTTAGTCTTGGAAAAAGGTACGAGGACTTTCTTTCTTTGGAACTAATTAACACTCGTTATTTCATGTTTTACTTTACAGCGAATATTCTAAGCATTTGAACCGTTTTATTGCCTTATCTCAATATGATCATTCGAAATAAAATTTTAATTAGATCATGTCCCATTATAAAATATATTGGACTCTCTTTATGGTTTCTGTCGTTTCTTGTTTATTTTCAACCTTTTTATAGTTCAGAAATACGTTTATTATAGGAAATATTTATTACATAGCTTATAAGTGAATCACGTCGTTTCACTCAAGTCGTTATCTGTAGATAATGTTTCGCAATAGAACAATCCTACTAATATTATAGAGCCTAAAATTTATTAGCATCTCTGGATCTGGAATGATGAAATTTTACAGTAATGTAGCTTATCAGTATTATAGATATAATTATACATTAATTTACTATACAGGCGAAACCGCGGTAACACGCTAGAATTCTATATAAATCACCTAATGTAATGGAATAAACTTTTTATTCCGTTATTAGCTCCTTCCATTAGCTCTAGCCTTTTAGCTACAAAAAAAATCTATCCAATCTACATTACAAATTTTTATTATAAATTTTCTATACCATCTAGATTAATGCTTTTAATCCCTAGCGGCACGTCTTTACTGCATCAGAATAAACATTTATATAATAAATATGACTATGAAATATTTATATAATAGGTATAATTGTATAAGTGAGTAGCATTCTATGGTGACATCGAACTAATGACCTGCGATATAGAAGGCAACATCTAAAAATCCTGCCGACATTTTATGTACGTAATGAAATGTAAACTTTATCTTATTAAACATGCTTCTGTCTATTAAAAGAAAAGATAAGACATATTTTTAGCAAAAAGCCCCGCAAACTAATAGATCTTTAACGAACTCGTAAAGACTTTAGTGACGACACAAAAAATGTCCAACAATAAAACAATAAAAGAAGCAAAATACAAAAACAAAGAAAACTATAAATTAGATGACATAGAGCCTCTTACAAGCGGTACCATCCCACAGACCGGCCTGACATTGGGCTGTTAAAAGAAATTTATTGTTCATCACGACCGGGCTAGCCTCATTCTCGTAAATTTTGGTGTAATACGAGTAGATTGATACTAGATGAGATTTGATAAGTACGAAATAGAAATAATTAGGCAGTTTTATGAAGTAGAAAAGAAAATTGACAGTTATATGTGAATAACAAAGTAACTCTGATCTTATATAGATTTTAGGTATTAGAATCACAGACGGTATTTTATATATTGGAATACCTATTATTAAGTTACGGCTCTATTTTTGTTATTGCGCCTTTTCATTTTCAAAATTATAACGAAATATTTTAATAAAGGGGCTCGCAATATATCATGACTAAACCCAACATTCATTTCTATTTCTCCTATGAAGCCAACTTAATAATTATTCTCGAAGTCTATTGAACCATTCAATAAATTCTCATATCAAGCTTAAAACAAAAGCGAGATCACAGGCTTAGAGGCTATTGTTCTGTAAACTGGACGTATAACTTCGTAACAGGCATTTAAACAGATTTTGTGCCAAGTATTATTTATCTGTCAAAGTTTAGATTCAACTTCCGATTAATTTATTTATTTGAACACTCATCATATCGCTCGAAATGGTAAAGCTTTTATTGATTGATTGATTTACTTCGATTGTCAATTTATTAATGGAACAAAACAGTAATAACTATCTAATTTATAATGTGATCCTAATGTATGATAATGATGTTTCAAATGTTCATTAAAATGCATTTACGAAGATGTAAGTTTTAAGTACTAGTTTTATTTATGGTACGGCATTAATCATGAGCAACAAGGGTCTTTTCTAATTAAAGTATATGAGGCAATCAAGGTACTAAATGTGAGTTATACAGAGCTTTACTTCTTGGACTAAGATAAGATCTTAAACTCTAGTTAGACTGAGTTTAAATATTATTATTATACAATAGTATAGTAACGTGTGAAATTTTACATATTTATAAGCCGGCTATATGTAAATTTAAATTCACGATAATTAATTATGACAGTCGCTTTTATTGACTTTTTATAGTTAAGCATAATGATTTTTGTCAATTTCACCGGACGCAAAACTAGTAAATTTTTGTTTGAGGGTAAACTAGGTCTCAATAGAATTGTCGATTGTCCCAGATTAACGAACCATATCATTACGGCAAATGAATCGGCCGAGCGATCTTATCTACCCATCAATGTCATTCTAAAATCTATTACAATCAGTTAGTATGTTTTAAATTGAAATATTCATAACATACTTTATATACAATAAAGTTTATAATATAAATATATAAAAGTCAATTGCTGTTTGTTAGTCTCGCTAAAACTAAAAAACGGCTGGAACGATTTGAATAATTAATTTTTGTTTTGTTGACGATGTGTCAGGAATGGTTTAAGTTAAAAAAAATTTAGGACAACCCATAAGAACAGATGAAAAATCGAAAAGTTCAGAAGTGTTTATTTTGTATCAGAATCATAACTTCGAATTAATTTCAATAGATGACGTTAGTGGCGCACCTATCACCTACAACAATGCGTTAAGTTTAAGTTGAAAAAAAAACAGTATATATATATATATATATATATATATATATATATATATATATATATATAGTCTATCTATTCTATACTAGCCGTTAACACGTACCAAGGGACCACCCCGAGCGAAGCAAGGGTGAGCCGCTAGTATAAATATAAAAATAAATTAGTTGTTCGTTGAAAATGGATAATCTTAAGAAAACAGGATAAAAGATAAGTTAAAACTTTAAAATAATAAGAAAAATTGATATCTCCATTCATAAAAAAGGTTTATTTAAAAGTGAATCTTGTGTATTCACTAAGATAAAGATCACAACAAAAAGTAAATAATCTAGACTAACGACAAAGAATGCATTTAGTCTAAATGGATCAAAATGCTTATCTGCACAACTCATCGTTTTTAATACAAAGTGACGATAGGGACAAGGGCGGTCCGGTCCCTCCTATCGCTGTCATTCACAAGCTAAAGGTATGAGTATCAGTGCATTTTTTAGTTTGATTTATTAGGATTTTGTATCGTTTTGGCAAAAATAATTAACATTACTTAGTAATTATGTCTGAGTCTGACCTATTTTTATTTTCAACATATGTATTTTGAACTGTAACCGGTTGAAAGTTTCACAGAAAATATGTTAATTATGTAATTGGTGAAATCGGTACCTAATAGATAGTTACAAACAGTCACACATGAAGATATTTAAAGAAGTAGTAATAATATTTATAGTTTTAAAAAAGAAAAAAAAACATGAATCAAATCAAAGCTTAAGATGTGATGTTTTTCATCATCAGATCAGTTCAGCTTGATGGCATCAAAAACTTTCATTGTGAATTTCGCACACTTATAAAGTTTCACTCACTTCAATCGACACGATAGTTACCTATGTGTAAGTGAAGGTAATAGATGTGGTTTAAAAACAGGTTCAGTATAATAATAGTGACATCCCGACCGGCTCGGCCACGTCGACCAGTGTCATTGAGACTAGCCATCTGCGCAGGAGATATTACAGTGCACAAGTGTACGCGCAGACACAAGTGCACTCTCTATTCCTGTCACTCTCATACTCCGGTGGGACGACTACTTGACACGAACGATGAGAGTTAAGGCGCAGAACCGACGGCTTTACGTGCTCTCCGAGGCACAGGGATGAAACACCGCCAACTGTCCAAATCCGGGCTGTTACTGAGACTTACTAAATAGAAAGACTCAACTAAACTTGGGCCGACCCAGGACTCGAACTCAGGACCTCTCGTTGTGCAGCCGTACAACAGTGTAATACAGATAATATAATACTATATTAGTAGTATAAGTCAGACTCGTGCTAAGAGTACGTCAAGCAATCAATTATATATTATGTTAGATACTGAATTCTCCAATTATAAGTCCGGCTGGTACTTTTACATTGCGTATTACACAGTATTTCAAATATAATTTCCAGAGTATTGTATCGGCAGCTATCACATCTGTCAATTTTTACTGAATTGTTTACTAAAAAAATATTTTTCGTATAATACTAAAAAATATAGCTTAAACAAAATGGTACATACAATTATCTCTTTAGCCTTACATTTTGTATTTTAGTTTAAATTATCAAAAAATAGTCGCTCTCATTTTAATAAAACATATTTATTTATTAGATTAAATTCTTTACAGGTACTGTTTTCCTTGCTCAGGTAAATTCACTTATACGAACAAACACAATTATCTGAAGCTAAATGAAAACGTACTGACACTGAGCACTTTTGATTAGTATCTCTTCATTAAGAACGAGTGTTTACTTAAATTAAGGTATCGGATAAGATCTTATTTAATCAGCTATTTAGGTCAAGACAGGTCGTTATTAATAAATGTTAGCTGAGCGTTGCTCCTTGATGAAATCTAATTTTTATGACAGTTAGGCACTTGCTAAGTTTTGAAATGGTTGAAACTTCAATAAGATTATAATTTACTAGACATTCAATTTTGAGTGTCTTACAAAATTACTTGAATTATACTCAAATATTTAAGCGATTAAAAGAAGAAGTGTTACTGCATAGTAAATGGAAAAATTACTCATAATTATGGTATAGGTATTAGATAGGTAATTATTTACTTCCATTCTTTTCTATAAACGTAAAAAAAATATCTTAAAATTATTCGCTGTATGTCAGTAACTAACACGTTTCGCATCAATTGCCAAACATAAATGATTGAGCATTTGCTCCGTATAGAAATCGAACCCGCGATCTTCAGCTTCGTAGATATTGCAAACACCTAATACCGTGTCGTGATGGACGTTAAGATTATACATTTTTTAAATATCATAAAGCTATATCATTAAAATATAGATACGTCAAAATAAATCAACCTAAAATATCCTAGAAATCCTATTTGTTCCGCTCATTCCCGGTAGGGTTTTGGCACTTTCTATTAAATTATCATATTGACTATATCAAATAATATATTATTTATTGAAATTGATTAGGTTAACAATATATTTCAGATTTGTCAGGACGTTCCAATTATCTACCATCGAATGTATTTATTAGGTATTAATTTCATTTTATTTATTTGATTATCATATAAAAGCATATTTTACTGAATTGACTCAAATAACATAAATTTTACTGAACAATGATGCATATTAGTAATGTACTCGTATCGAAAAAATACTCCTAAATAACAGTCACCCTACAAAGTTGTCCTTTGTAGGATATTATGCACCTTTCAAGTAAATTTAAAATGTTTTAAGAGAGCCGCTTTAGTTAAAAAAACCAACCAAAAGGACAGGTGCGAAATCTTTCCTCAGCGGGGGTCTAAAACCAACGAGTCAACCCATAACCTTAATTGATAGGAATCGTTAACCTTTAAACGTTAGTTCCTTCAACATAAATACTCAGATTCTAATCTTATTTTTTTTTTCTCTACTGTTATTTTATACGTCGCCTTGTTATTATTTTATTTTCGGGTGCCTTTTCGAGTCGACAGATCGTTATTTCGTAATAAGCAGTCCGTTCTTTGTCATTTGATATCATCGAGATTATTGGAATAAGATAGCTTGAATAGACCTGGCGCTGTCGTTTTGGTTATCGCTTATAATATTTAGAGTCAAATTATAATATGGTAGGCACGGTTGATGTTCACTTATGATATTTGAATAATAATTAGGGTTCCGAGTTTAAATAAATGCATATACATACACAGATAATAGATATGTATATTGTATATGTACACATAGATACATATGTGTAATGTGTATACTAATACTTTTAAACTAAAAGGGTGCATTGCCTTCGAAACCACTTTATGTAATTATTCCACCCATATCACTGATTTTCTTTTCTCCTAAAATAAATCTTTTTGTACAGGACTTTATATAAACACTTGAAGTATAACGTATTCCTGAAATGAATCCTGTAAAATAATTATTATGAGCGACGATTTCGTATAACAAACCCGCAAAAAAATATACACCTTGAATGTGCACTTACACCTTGTATTTACGGAGTCGTAAGTCAAAGATAGTGAAGGCTGTATTAAAAGTAACTGATAAATATTACAATAAATAATAATAAAATATATGTTAATAAGTTAAATCAAAATAAGAAAGTGCGAGTCTGTCGTATATATGTTTTAATATCTTATGTATGTATAATAATCATTTTATTCATAGCAACAAGAAGCTTATATTACATAACATTTTCCAAAAATACCTTAAAAATACGTGGAACAAAAAATATCCCATATATCGCAAAACTCAAATATATCTTCACAGTAATTATAATTTTTGTAGAGAAAATTTTATACAAATATGTAATTAAGCGGAGTATGAAGAGTTTTGAACAAATTGTTCATTATTCATTTTCTTATGAAACTTCAAGAAAAGAGTACAAAAATAAACTAAGAAAGTACTAATAGCAAATATTCAAAATATTTTGTTATATCGGGTAATATTTGACGAAGAATGTAAGATATTGTAAACCCCTAGTTGATTTTTAATAATGGGTTGGACTTCATTATAAAAATATGACTTTATATAATGAAGTCTAACTCATTAAGTGATTTTAATAAAAAAAAATATCTCGAGAATAAATTCTTAAGATTTTTTTACTTATCATATAAATATAAGAGAAACAATATTCATATATGAATGTTTATCGATTTTTACTTCTATATTTTATTCCTTAATTATGTAAATTAATATTATAATATGTTATTAGGTAGGTAATCTATACATATAATAAAATTGTAACTTACCCGAATCTGTACATTAAATATTTTTTTGGTTTTTTTTTTTTTAAATAGACATTATTATCGATACAGAAACTGAATCTACAGTTTCTAGACTTTTTATCTGTCTGGCTGTCTGTCTCACAAAAAACCCACTGGAGGGATTTTGATAAAATTTGGAATGGTGATAGCTGGTTATCCGGGTCAACATATAGGATACTTTTTACCGCGGGAAAATATTTCAGTTTTAAGAAATCTATACTAAACGTTAAAACGTAATTAGAGACGAACCCGAGCGGAGTTAGGGTGAGTTGCTAGTATATTATATAAGAATACATGTATATTAACTTTATAAACAAAACATTATATACATATAAAAACATCTATATAACTCTTAAAGCGTAAAAAAGGGATTGAATGAAATAAAAATCCGTTAATTTTAATCTAGTCGAGCAGAGCCGCGGGTGAATGGCAGTTTAATATAAACCTTTTATTTGCTTTCTGTCAGTGGTAGTTTAACTAATCTATACATATAATAAAATTGTAACTTAGCCCAATCTGTACATTAAATATTTTTTGGAAAATCTTATAGAAATAAACATTATTATCGATACAGAAGCCAAATCTATACTTTTTAGAATTTTCGTCTGTCTGTCTGTCTGTCTGTTACCGCATCACGGGATAACCACTGGATAGATTTTGATGAAATTTGGTATGATGATCACTGGTTACCCGGGTCAAAATATAGGGTATTTTTTACCGCAGGAAAATATCTCATCTCTGGGCTAAGCGTGAAAATATAACTAGGGACGAACCTGAGCGGAGCGAGGGTGTGTCGCTAGTTATTTATATAAACAAAACATTACATACATATAAAAACATCTATATCCTTAAAGCGTAAAAAAGGGATTAAATAAAATAAAAATCCGTTAATTTTAATCTAGTCAGGCAGAGCCGCGGGGCAATGCCAGTTTAATATAAACCTTTTATTTACTTTCTGTCAGTGGTAGCTTAACTAATCTTCTATATCATAATACATAGATTATAAAACTTTAAATCTTAAATGCTGTAGCCTGTATCACGCTAAATAATACTTCGAATACCTGAGATTATAAATAACATTACATTATTCATCTCGGAAAACGTGCTAATGGGAGAAATTCTTTGACTTAAAATTTAAACAACTGCAAGAATTAATTTATATTTTCTTTTATTTTTAAATGTTCCTTAATCATATAATTTATTTAAATTTTTGTTTAATAAAACTATTTTATAGAAAAAATAAAACACCCTATATATACAACCAGTTTAGTGGTTTGATAGTGAAGACGAAGCGGATCGTTTTAATATTAATATCAATTAGTTTGCAATTTACGAGGTATAATATACGAGAGAGAATAGAAAAATAAAATATAAAGACAGTATGAAATGTATTATTCACTATTGTTTTAGTGCTGGATAAACACTGATGTAGACTTTACTTTGAAATTTCTAGATATACCGATTTGGAAAAACGACGCAATATGGTCGGTAAACATTCCGTTACACTGCACAGTTTACTGTGCAATATCCCGTACAGTAGCCAGTTCCGGACACTGCGTTGCATCGCTTCCAACCAACAGCTTACATGGTATTGCAGTTTGACTACGAGCGATAATATACATACATAATATTCTCTATTAATATTCTCGATACTGTTACCGCCAAAATGGGAAAAGTAACGGTGGTCCTGAAAACCAGTGTTAGGGCTTTAAGTCCTAACTATAGCTGAGGTCCCACCTTTTTGCGAAACACACTGTCGCCTACACTACTATCTTATTTTAACGTTTTTTCTCACATACTGTATTTAAAACATTTAAACTTTAAATGTAATACTTACCGTATATATCATATGTATAAATGTGTGTATATATGTATATGTGTTAGGATCAGTGTGTTTATCAAATAAAGTTTTTATTATTATTATTATTTATTATTATAAATTTATGATTTAGTATGAAATCATATTTTTTAAATTATCAATGCAATCATTTTGCTTTATTTTATGGTTTGTTAATTTGTAGGAGAAAATTAATTTATTGTGTTATTGGCTAATTCATTATTATTACGGTATTTTATATTTCTTTACCAATAACTATATCTAAATTATATAAAATTTTGTTTCAAAATCTATACATACATGTATTCAAAACGTAAAAAAATACAAAGTTTGAAGTTATATTAGCTATAAACTTTAGTATATATCTAGTTTGGAAACCTTGACTTTACCATTGAAGTTTACTGGGAGCTAGCTAACTATGTACATGCGGTATCCTGACCAGCATATTTACGAGATGGTTTAGTTAAAGCCTCGCCTAGTTTCATTTGACTTTTTTATTCAGACCACGAAACCAACGGACTAGTACTTTGGAAATTAGTAAAAAGATTCTATAATTAAATTTAAGTGAATCACAACCACAAATTTTAACCAAAAATTCACTTGGATAAAATTTAGATATTTTCTTTGTACATTTTAAGTCTTTGTGCTTTGAAAGTGCAAGCTTTTCCAGTTAGAATTTATTTATTGGCTATAGCCCTGCAGCATTCATTTGGAAAATGTTAGCCGTAGATTTCGTTTTACTATGGAAAACGTTCAGTTCATCCTCTAGGATCCTCCGGATATTCCACTTTAATTCGGGAATTGGAGTAAAAGTGAGATAGGATTTGGTAACATAAAAGTATGAATAGCATGAACATGTTTTTAATTCCTAAAAAAGTTTTATAGATAGATGGACATTCGGAAAGCTTTTTAATAAAAAGCAACAATAAAAATGTATGGCTTTGCTCAAAAACTTACGCTCAAGCTTAGCTAACCCTACTAGTACGGCCAGATATGCGATCTTCTTCATATATGTATAGTAAATAATTATACTAATTTTTAAGATATTAAACTTATTAGCAAATAAAAAGACGTAATTAAGTAATTGTTTCCACATCAGCAGAAATCAATTCAATTCAATTCAATTCTTTTGTTTAGTGGCTTCCATCAGTGCCAAGCAGAAATCAAAGAACTGAGTGAAATATCTGTGTTACCTTCTGTCAAGTCTGTAGGACAAATAGTGTCAAGCAGTTCATACACCTACACATAATGTATACAATTAAATATAAATTACAAAAAAATACTTAGAAATTTTACCATACCAAATTAAATCTATTTTCAGTGATTTAAAAATCAACAACTAAATTATATAGAAGGTATTATGTTGCGAACTGAATGTCTGCATTACCTGACAATCACAAAGCAATTAGTCCCTCATTTTAATCTATTTAGAGTAATCCAGGGTGTCGGACGTTATGACGTCACGTGCATCTGATTGGGGATGCCATTAATCATGGGGACAGACATGTCAACCTGTCAGGCCTTCGCTACTCACGGATACTATTAGTAACATTGTAAGGCATTAACATTGTTAAAGGGTTGAGCATTTGAAGTACGATGACTCTCATTTTCGCGATACATTATTTATTCGTCTAGCCAATATTATTTTCGTTTATTTAAATTAAAAAGTTGAATAAAATATCGCATAAGTTTTAAAAATACACAAATACACTCCGTATTTACTTCATTTCAGTTGAAAATGTAGGGTCAACATACTTTGAAAAAAAAAAACATAAGCATTGTAAAATTTATCCGTATTTTTCTTTCTATGAAATATTTAGTCCCTTTCTAAATCAACAAGCTTCTAAATCTTTAATTATTTAAAATAATATATAAGCATAAAAAATATAACAATAGGTATAACATTTTTTTACATATTACAATATCTTTATCGAAAAATTATTTTGAGTTGAATTAAGTCTAAAGGCTCAGAAACGTTGCGACAAATAATCCCTAAAGGATTTAAGAAATAAATCATATTTTTATTTTCATTAACATATTACATTCCTATCATATTACGTACAAGGTCACTGAATTATTAGTATGATTTATTACCTTCAACCTAACCACGTTAATGATTGTGTTAAACGGAAACAGAAGTCTCGTATTAAATGTCTCATTAAGAATGTTATGAATGCTTCTTGGGCGGGGTCGGCATACATTTTAACGTTGACATTTTGAACAATTTCAAATAATTAATACTATTACTCGTATTATATTTTTTATACTTATTTGTTGTAGTTTATTAATATTGAAAAAGTGTATTATAAAAATGCACTTAAAATTATAAGATAAGTGGAATTTATTTGCGTTGTCTGAGTGTTTAATTAAATGAGTTTTCACTGAATATCTAAAATATTTCATTTTCACTTAATCCAATTATTTATACTTTCAGACATGCTCTTCACAATATTTTATCAGTAAAATTCAAAACAATAAGAATTTTCAATGTCATCCTTTTGTGGAGAACTTTATTACTTATAATTACAATTAAAATATTCATATTTTCATACTTTATAGTAATTTCTGAGAAAATACTTAGATGGAGGCGTACCACTTAATGTTTTCTTTATTAGCCATTAATTTAAACAGTGATAACAAAAAATAAATTTCTATAAGGCAATTTTGTTATAATATTTAGTACCAGGGTTTTGTTAAATAATATAATTAATAAATGTTTCTTACAAAACTACAAATGAAGTCTGGAAAGGGAGGAGGAAGATGAAATGATGAACAAGTCAATTACACGTGATGTCTATCCCTTGGTATTCGGGATAATTGATTTGCAGACGCTGACAAGACTTTTTTGGATAACTAAGCGAAAGTACAGTTAATTTAGTGATTAATATTTCTTTGGATCATGCTCATTGGTTTGAGATTAATCCAATTCAATTCGTTGTTGCATGAAGGTAAAATAAAACATTCTGATATTTTTTAAAGCATATCGTACACACGTGTTGATGTGTTTTTCTGTAAATAACGTATTTATTTTTATTCTCTATATATTTGTAATCTGCTTAATATCATATTTACATATTATGTGTGTAATACGTATTAGTATTCTTGTCTGTATGTATGTACATACATACGATGTTTGTACGTACGTATGTAATATTCATATATATCTATTTTCTTTTATTTTGTAAAAAAATTTTGATGCACCCCTTCCCGATCTTTTTCTTTCTCTCTGCTCAAAAGTTACCTGAAAGAGATCGCTAATGGGGATAAGGTCGCTTGTTGTGTTATTTCTTCTTTCATCTATTTATGTCATGTGTAGTGTATAATATATTTCATTGTTAATGATGAGTTCATTCAAATTCTATCTATACATATAATAAAATTCTGACGGAGTCGAATCTGTGCATTAAATATTTTTTGGAAAATCTTATTGAAATAGTCATTATTATCGATACAGACGCCGAATCCATAGTTTTTAGGACTTGTCTGTCTATCTGTCTGGGAACGCATCACGAGAAAACCACTAGAGAGATTTTGATGAAATTTGGTATGGTGATAACTGGTTATCCGGGTCAATATATAGGATACTTTTTACTGCGGGAAAATATCTCATCTCTGAGAAATCTATACTAACCTTAAAAAGTAGGGGTGAGGCGAAGAGAGGGTGAGTTGCTAGTATTTATATATTTATCTTGAACAAACCAAAAACATTGTTTGCTCGTGGATGAAGTTGAAGATATCCTTTTCAAAAAAATGAGCCAACCTTAGCTAGTTCAATATTATTTTTAACACCCAGAGCAAAAAGAAGGCTATTTTCAATATTTTGATTTCTATGTATGCCTGATAGTATACTCGTATGTGTGTAAATTCAACTATCCTACAATAATATTATAGACTAGCAGAACCCGCGGCTTCGCCCGCGATCAAACTACGAAAAAAATAAACTTTTTCGTAATACATACTTTATTACTCGCAAAACTAATTTCGTGTAAGTTTTATTGTTTCTTAAAGATATATGGAAAACAAATTAAATTTTAGCGATCGTAACTCGAAATATCCAGTATCTTAAAAGATGTTAACCGTATATTCTATAAAAAAAATTACACTTTAGGTATTTAGCAAGCTCCACTACTTATGTTTTTTGCACATTTTTCTACTCCATCGTCCAAAGTTAGAGGAAGAGAGTACAATGATACAATCGCATACAATATTTATGACTTTAGAATCTTGTAACTCGGCTAATGTGGGTTTTTAAACTAACATACCTACTAACAGGCTAACATCTACGTTATTTTTAAAGACCCAGTGCTATGTACACCTGAAGCTTACAATCTTCCTCCTTAGTCTTCTTTTTTAAGTTACACATATAAAGTGCCATTCTTATTTTGCTGTAGCTTTTTGCCCGCGGCTACGCTCGCGTGGACTGAAAAATTGGCTTAGTTTTAATTTCCATTGAATTTATATGTTATAAGTATCGCTGCTGTGGCCAGCCGAAAAGTTATGCATGATTTTTCTTTGGATTCAGAATAATTTCCGTTCTGTACTTTATCCCACACAGTAAGTGTGCACTTACAGAGAACTTGAGCCATAATACTCTATTTAAATATATTCAACAACTCAAAGTTTAACGCCCAATTTCACTCACTTAGGGGCTGAATTTAAAAAAAATCTACAATACATGTTTCTTTAACTGTATTAAAGAGCATTAATACCAAGTTTCAAGTAATTCTGATCATAAACAATTTTTTCCTAATATAAACAGCATAGCCCCCTTTTACCCTATTAAGGGATAGATTTTGAAAAAAAAAAAAGATATTTGTATTGTTTTAGTTTTCATTTTATAAGTAAATACTATTTTCCGTGTATCAATTACAGAGTTTCATACAAACTTTCATCCCCTATTTGAGAGCCTTATGGGATGAATTTCAAAAAATTTTAAAATAGGTATTTATATAATTGTATTGAAGAGCATTAATACCAAGTTTTAAGTAATTCTGACCATAAATAATTGTTTGCCCATATAAACATTATTACCCCTTTTTACCCTTTTAAGGGATAAATTTCGAAATAAATCTTATACATATATTTCTTATTTTTTATCCTAAAGCTAAATACCACTTTTCGTGTATTTCGCGTTAAGAATGACAGAGTTTCATACAATCTTTTATCCCCTATTTTACCCCCTTAGGGGATGAATTTCGAAAAATCCTTTCTTAGCGGATGCCTACATTGTATAAGGAACATGTTCTCCAAATTTCACGTTTCTACGACCAGCGGTTTAGGCTGTGCGTTGATCGATCAGTCAGTCAGGACAAAGCATTTTATGTATATATAGATTAACCCTAACGTTGCTAATATCGTAGTTCTAGGAAGCTACCTATTTGCCTCTGTTGGGGCAATGGAAGTTGTGGATAAGAAAAAAGTTAGTCATCTAAAGATTTCTTCTAATCATTTAGCGAGTAGCACTGTCATACTTAGCCAGTGGAAACCAAGATTTCGCCAACATGTAGGCACCTATTAAGCGTCAATTCATTTCCGAAGATCAAAAAATATATAAGTATACATAAAGAAATCCGTATCACGTAAAACTCGGAGGTGCCATTAGAGTTAACACAACAACTTGATAAACGATTGATTCCATGATTCGAAAAAGTTACCCCAAACGACCATCCAAGCTTAACGATGTATATTTTCCACTCCCATAGAGCTAATGAAATGGTTATACGTATTTATTTATCAGTAGTGATTTTCTCATTTTTAATAATAGAAAAAAAATATGCGTAGCGAAACATAGAAACTGAACTAAAAGCACAGAAACATGACATTTAATACTTCTTGTACGTTTTTATAAAAGAAATATAAAGGAAATTCTGAAATACACTGTTCTTATAAATAATGTATCAGAAGTATTTGACGACACGTTTGGCTCAGTTTGTAGTGACCCTAGTTGCTGTGCTAGCAGTCCCGGTTTCGAAACCCGTTGTGGGCATTCATTTGTGTGATGAGCACAAATGTTTGTACCTACTCCATTCATGGATGTTTATATTTATAATATTATGTATGTATTTAAAGTTATATATGTGTAGTGTATCAACTATCTGGTATCCATAACACAGGCCTCGTAGCTTACCATGGAACTAGATGGTGCTGTATGTTAATGTCCCAACATATTTACTTATTTATTTAATTTAGTATTGTTATAGTCACATTATTTAAAGTGAAACATAAATATAATAAAAACAAGTAATAATTAGTCTTACCACAGGAATTAGATTGTATAAATAGATTACAAAATAAACAAAAGTATAAAAGTTAATATAAATTTAACACAGGCTATGTTTGTGATGTTTTTAAGGGTTAAAGGACAAAAGCATCTAGCCGTTATCAGAAAGAAAGATTAATACTTAATAATTCATTAAATTAAAACAATTAGGTAATTTGACTCAAGTTTTTATATTGCTGTTTACAGAATCTTTATTTATCAAATAGCAACTCACCCTCGCTCCGCTCGGGTTCATCCCTAGTTACGTTTAAAACGTATCTAGGGACGTTTAGTATAGATTTCTCAGAGATAAGATATTTTCCCGCAGTAAGAAGTATCCTAAATGTTGACCCGGACAATTAGCTATCATCATACTAAATGTCATCATGTCCAGTGGTTTACTCGGGACGCGTTCCCAGTAGATAGACAGGCAGACAAGCAGACAGACAGAAAAAAATTCTAAATACTATAGATTCGGCTCTATATAGATAATTATGAATATTTCAATAAGATTTTCCAAAAATATTTAATTTACAGATTCGACTCAAAAATAAATTATGTGAAATGCATAATCAATCAGATACTTCTATAAGCAATCTTACATCTTTATCTTAAAATATTCCTTGAAGTTCTTTGTTCCATTCAAACTGAAGGAAAGGAAGATTAGGTTGTTGGATCATCTATCAATTTAGGAGCTTTCGTGACATTGTTTCTATTCAGGCGTGCCTATATTTTTTGATCAAAGGGACTTTTATAGTATATGCAGACCCGTATACGAATTATACCGTATACTAGTTGATATAACGAGCTAACGAGCTACGTTGTTATGTCCGTATTTGGGACTTGTGTTCCTTGGATTAGTAATTTAAAGATTAGCTTTCAATCTTTAGGTAGGATGTAAACAAACGTAAATGTTACAGTTTATATTAATTTCGCATTTTATACTAAGATGCTGGATAACTTAATTAAAAATACTCCAAATTTATCGATAAGTACATAATTATATGTATCAGTATAGTACAGTAATCGATTGCTATAGTAAAAGTGAAAACGTTTCGACATCGTTAATCCTAAACTTTGTCTGTCGACCTCATTCTGAGAGTTATCCTACTAAAGATTGTTATCGGCAGCGAACTTAACGCTTTTAAGACTTGGAGACAACTTTACTTTCTGGTACAGGTATTTAAAGGAAATGTAATCAAAGGGAGAAGTGACAGATCCTTATCAAATTACGCTGCTAGAGTAAAACAACATTAAAAAATCTTATGCTATTTTGTAAATCGTATTATAAAATTGAAAGTTTGTATGTATATGTATTTTTGTACTCTTTCACGCTAAAATAGCGGTACAGATTTAGATAAAATTTAGTATACAGATAGTATGATTTGGAGAAACACATGAGCAACTTTTAGGCACATAGGGACGCATGAGAATCACGCATCTGAGATAAGCGAGGGTAAGTCACTTGTTATAATATATTAATAACATTCTCATTAAGTTTAAAAGCATATAAAATATTAAATAAGAGTGAGATTATAATTAGAGTAGAGCGAAAATCTTTCAACAAATAGACTTAAAATGACGGGGCTTCCAAATCCCTAACCCAATTTCTCAATACTACATTGTGGAAGGGGCTCAAACGACGAACATCGTTAGTGCAAAGATGCTGTTCATTGGATTAATTAGTTCTCCTTTCGAGTAACACTCTGACATACTTTGCTAGCCGGTATCGCTACCAAGTTCAAAAGTACCCTTATTACTTGAGACATCGAGTCTTGGCGTATATTTAAACTTGAGTTGCGAAGACTAACTGTCCCTTAACCCTTTTAATGTACGAAGAAAGTGTTTAATGTGCTTTGGTACGAGTACTATTCTACTTTTACAGTATGTGTGGTGAGTTTACTGTTATTAATGAAATGTATTACACAAATGTATTAAAAAAATGACTGCTTTAGTGGTCTAGTCGCAAGTATGTACCTACTTGTATAGCGGCAGATCTGGAGATCTTGGGTTCGAGTCTCGGGTCGGGTCAAGTTTGGCTATTGAGTTTATGTGTCAAGAAATTCTGAGTAACAGCTCGGAGTTGGAAAGTTGGCGCTGTTTCATCCCCGTGCCTTGGAGAGCACGTAAAGGCCATCGGTCCTGCTTCTTGACTCTCACTAGTTGTTTCAAGAGTATAAGAGTGACAGGAATAGAGAGTGCACTTGTGTTAGCGCGTATACTTATGCACTATAATATCTCCTGGGCAGAAGGCTAATTTTCAAGCGATTGACCACCATGCCCAAAATAGGTCAGGAAGACATTATTAATATATACTATACTATAATAATATGTTTAATACAACTATAATACAACTACGTACCTTCATATCACTTTCAGTAAACTAAACAATCTAATACAAAAATATTATAACGTAAATTATATACTACATCTTATCAATACACATAAAGCAAGGATGAAAGGAATTAAGAATTTGTTAGATATTATTGCTACCAATTTCAAAGGTACCCTTATTACTTGAGGTATCGAATTTCCAAAGCTAGGCTAACTATGTATTAAAGGTTCGTTGTCTATATATTAAATAAAATAAATATAATCTATACTAATATTGTAAAGCTGAAGAGTTTGTTTGCTAATTTATTTGGTTGAACGCGCTAATCTCAGGAACTAGTAATCTGATTTGAAAATTCTTTTTGCATTATGTAGCCCGTTAACTAAGGAAGGCTATAGACTGTATAATATTATCTCGGAAAAAATTACGGTTCCCGTGGGATAGATTTGTTTTTGTCTAGGGACGAACGCGAAGCGAAGCGAAGGTGAGTCACTAGTAGGTATACAATAAATACAAAATGACTCTCACTTCTTTAATGTATAAAGAAAATGTTTCAAAGTTTTTGCTTTGGCGACATTCAAGTTTAGTTTATTTATTAGTGTACACGTTTACTAAACAGACTGTATGGCAATATATATTTCTATTAAATTACACTTAGTTGTTGACACGAAAACTAAGTGCGTGTATATCAATTGTCATAAAAGGAAAAATTGTGCGATTCTCAATAGTCAAAAAACAAATAAAATATTTGTTAACCAAACATATATTCAAATAATACTTTAACACAGTATTGGCAACGCTATAATTTTGTCGTATTTATTATATACATACCTTATATATTTTGTCAATCTTGAAATTCAACCTGTAAATCTCTGCATGATAGCAAAAACAAACATGACTTGATACATCTCTAAGATGTGGGTAAATACAGCCTTCTTCTTTGATATAAGTCGACAATCTAAATTCCAAATGCAAGCGTATACTGTATATTCGGAGAAATGTTTAATCTATGAGCTCCCGTTGCGCAAATCTTGAAGACACGAACCTAATTACGTCTGTAATAAATAATTATTCACTACCAATAAACTTGGGCAATAATTTACGACGATGTTAACGTTTAATTTTGTTTCGAATTAGAAATTTTGTATTTATACATACAATGGGATATATATACTTTTTATATTTTATGTTCCTATATATGTAATTGGGTGTAATATAATTTTTAACTAGTGATCAAAATTTAAAGATAATCATTTTTGAAAATTTAATGAATGCATATATAAACAGAATTTCACTATCTATATAGAAAAGCGAACTACTGGATTTTTTTTTATAACATTTAAGCTCGTCAATACGAGTAGCTCGTCAAAAAAAGAAAATCAGTTGACAAGCAGAGGAGATAAAGATATTGTACAGTGTTTATCTATGCCTATTTATATATAGATTATTATTATTAACCGTTAAAAATTTTAACTTAATAATGTAAATTTAAGAAAAATAAAATAATTTCATGTACTACAATATTTGCAATAAAACTTTGCTTTTGTGACACTATAAAGCTAGCTAGCTATAAATAAATTCACCTTTGTATTATAAATTCACATTCAATTTAGAAGTATAAGCATAAATTATCATCTTTTAATGTATGCGTACCTAAACCAAAAATATTTATATATAACTCAAAGAAACTTAACATATAGAAACCAAACTCTCGATTTTAGTAGGCGTTTCTCGTGCAGATAAAAGAAGTAAAACTTATAATAACTTTGTTTTATAATAGACGCATATATGCGCATAATATGTAAGCTTCATTACGTACTCCAAGACCATCGCTTTCAGTAACCCCTAGCGGTAACACTGTGGTTTGTAGAGTGTAAGTACAAAGTTTCATCAAACTTAGTTAATCAATGATATTAATTAAGCACTCATGTTAAAGTAACCGCGGATGTAAGGTTACTGAAAGCTCTTATGAAATTAGTTTAATAAAATGTGTGATTCCAACAAAACTTAAGTTTATAATTAAAATTTAGCTTTATAATTGCAACATTATAAAAAACAAAGTTCGGGCATTATAAAAAAAACTAACAATGCCTACATTACGAAGTAAATAATATTATGTAAATACGTTAATTATTTTAGAGAAAAAGCGGAAATAGTAGCACATCGCTTTAATTTCCACTATCAATAATTATTTAATATACCTATTATATGTACATGTGGACCAACGCTTCAAGTCAGATATAACATTTATGTGACGAATATACATAATATTATTTTTATGAGAAATCGATCCTAGGGACTTAGACAAGACAATGTACAATAGTTTACGAACAGAAATCTAAAAAAAGTATATGGGAATGATGTAGGTACTATGATAATCTAATATGGTGCTAACATTTATCATTTCAATACAACTTTTAAAATTAGTTAGCTGTGTCGTCTTGTCTAGGCCTGCAGTGCCCTTTTTTTAGAAGGAACAATGTTACTTAAAACTATCAATACAACCGTTAATTCAGCGAACCGTA
The DNA here is from genome assembly GCA_905404265.1 of Fabriciana adippe. NCBI lineage: Eukaryota > Metazoa > Arthropoda > Insecta > Lepidoptera > Nymphalidae > Fabriciana > Fabriciana adippe. Next base: position 6,687,138 of record FR989993.1, read on the forward strand.
CCTCCGTAACTTTCTTTGTAACTGGTAATAAGTACTAAGAGTTCACAACTCCAGAATAAATTAAAATCCAAACACAAGCGTAATTTCGAATTCCAAACTTATTCAACTCTCTCGTACATACATAGGAACTTCAAACGTCTTTGATATTAAATACAAGTTAAATAAAGATGATACCGCCAAGTATTGTCACCTCACGTGAACCTTTTAGAAACAAGTATAATTTCAAAAAGTTATTTAGAAAATTATTTTACTAAATTATTTTTAATATGACAAAATAAAAGATAGTAAATATATAAGACGATTTTGACGACACATTTGGCTCAGTTTGTAGTGACCCTACTTGCTGTGCCAGCGGTCGCGGGTTCGAATGCCGCTGGGGGCATTCATTTGTATGATGAGCACAACTGTTTGTACTTCAGTCATGAGTGTTTATATTTATAATATGTATGTATTTAAAGTTATATATGTGTAGTGTATCAACTATCTGGTATCCATAACACAAGCCTCGTAGCTTACCATGGAACTAGATGGTACTGTGCGTTAATGTCCCAACTTATTTATATTTATTAACAGCCTTTCTCAAAATGCACGATTAAAATTCTTACACTTGATATTCAACTTTTTTCTATAAACACCAAATAATGTTTGCAGAGTAAAATATATAAATGCAATAAGTATTCACTATGCAAAATTATATTATACTAGCGACTCACCCTCGCTTCGCTTCGTGTTCGTCCCTAGACAAAAACAAATCTATCCCACGGGAACCGTACATTTTCCCGGGATGATATATAGCCTATAGCCTTCCTCAGTTAACGGGCTATCTAATGCAAAAAGAATTTTTTAAATTGAATTAGTAGTTCCTGAGATTAGCGCGTTCAACCAAACAAACAATCAAACAAACTCTTCAGCTTTATAATATTAGTATAGATTTCCTATATACACTGTATATGAACATCTAAGTAACAGTTTCAAAGTTTAAACAAAATACAGTATGCCATTATGAATATTTAAAGTTAGAAAAATATTTAGAAAACAAAAATAGCTGCTTATTGAAATGCCATAAACTTAAAAAAGGAAGATATGAATTCAAACATATGATGTTGATGGAAGAAAAACGCAAACGTAAACAAATATAATCAGCGCCGTGCATACTAATGTGTTTTTGATGCTATTTTTATTACTATTTTTGCCTTCTAAAATGGACCGATTTTGTATTGTGATGTTTTGGGCATGGTTTTATCATTAAAAAATGCTAGAAACAAGTTTTTTTAGTATTTCAAATCGCAAAATAGCAAAGTTTTAAAAAACAGTTTTTCTAATTTTGTGTCTTTTTCATGAAATTCTATTATAAATTGGGCTCTAATCTTTAAATAGAAATACTTAACAACTTAAAAGCATTTAAGCTTCAGTCTACTCTTAATCTGTTTTATAATGAAACCACGAGGGAAAGTTTCATCCGTCCTACAAACACAAGTTAAAAATCCAAATCGACAAAGTTGTCCCTGATTAAGCCTCGTTTGTTTTGTCTCAGATCAAATAAGTCGGAGTAAAGGCGGCGCCTATACAAACACGCTATCTAATGTGTTTGCCTCTAATTCCAAAGTTGCGAGAACAACTGTTATACGCACCTATACACTGCCGGATTATTTGTACATTTCATACCCTTCATTATTCTCTCCTCGAATTTTATTGACATCGAAAGGGAAGTCAATAGGAAACCTTCGACAGAAATATTTTCCGATTCGTAGGAAAACGACATACTTATCCAGAAATTGGTATAACATAAGTAGCAATATACCAAGTTTTATAACTATACTATGCTAGGTTCGACAAAAAACAAATAATATTACATGACAAAATAACTATAATTTACAGCTATCACTTTCATTTCGACTTTCTTTTACCGATTAGGTACCTATAGGTGGTTTAATTTTATCTATCGAGTCGATTAAGAGGGAAGCGTGGTTTTGGAAATTGTCATGGATACGTCCTACCTACATAATACAAAACTAGATAAAATTAAAGATTTAAGTAGCATATTTTATACGATAGTGGCTCATCTCATCAACAATACGTATGTACAGACCTTATAATGCTATAATTAATTGCATAAATATTTTTCTCAATCATTTAACTCTATTCTCTCTACATACTATACAAAAATTAAATGTGTTTTTGAACATTTCTTTACGATTTTGTAATAAAATTCATGTTATAAATAATTCACCCGTACAGTTATTAACATTTGGTCCGTGAAATTCTCTGTATGCATGGTTCCACAAAGGGCGTCAAAATTTGACAGTCTATGTAAATATGCGAAATAAAATGATTAATGGTATCATTATATATACAAATTTATTTTTTAACTTATTATGACGTCTTTATAGTTAGATAAATAAATAAATATGTTGGGAGATTAACACACATCACCATCTAGTTCCATGGCAAGCTATGAGGCTTGTGTTATGGATATCAGATAGTTGATACACTACATATATATAATAAATTCTTGCTCACCTCTATAAAAACGAATCTATCCCACGGGAACCATACATTTTTTTTTAAAATAGCTTATGTGCTATTCCAGACTAACTCTGTCTGTCTATCATAATCTATCTCTGTGCCAAATTTCATCCAGATTCATTCAGCCGTTCTGGCTTGATTGAGTAACAAACATCCCTCCAAACATCTAAACTTTTACATTTATAATATAAGTAAAACTATATAGTCTATTTATTGAAAAAGCATAAACACAAAAAAAATGTTTCTTATGCCCGCTGCATAAAATGCCTGCGTGTAAAGCCGGTCTTGTGACTTACCGTAGTTTCTGTACGCAAACTTCAGTTGGCCTCAAAGGGTCTTTTGATCACATTAAAAATATTACCGTTTGGCAACAAAAAATATTTCGAGTTGATTAAACGCTTTTCCGTACAAAATGTATGGCAAAAGATTTTAGTGATTTCTGTCATTTCTAGTACTCATACCTTAAATGGTCCCATAGAGTCTTTTGATCCCTACATGAAATAGGATCGATTGACATAAAATTTTTTTTTTTGGTATTTTAGCGTTTTTCTCGCTGACTGTACATTTTTTCCAAAATCTGTGAATGCAGTTCAGAATATCTCAAAAAGTTATGGATGGTCTCCTAGGAACGTTTTCCTGTAGCTATAGTATTTAAGGTACCTGCCCTTACTGTCCCATCTCAAAAATCCACCCTGTATAAAATCACAATTCGGCTCTTAGGTGTAGGACAATTACCATTTCATACTTTGCATCAATAAAGTATTTTGTATGAAACTATTTTAGGAAGCGAACTCTAAAACTACATGAGTCTAGATCGAGTTGGTACATTATATACTATCGAGGTTTTTTCTAATAAAGTTATTTCAGGATTATAAAAAATATATATTTTTCCTTCAAAACATTTACATTAAGCTTATAATTAATCATTTTAAAGAGTAATTTACAGATTAATATATCACACTTTGAAGTGGCGCAAAGAAGTTAGATCAAGTGGGATGAGACTAAAAGTTTCTACATCACGATATAAGTAAGATAAATATTCATGAGACTTACGAAAATTTATTTCCATCTCGTCTTTACATTTTAAGAAAACTCTAATGGCCCATCGGTACACACATTACATTCATATTGCTTAAACTGTTTAGAGAGAGTACTTTTGTTTTAATTATATGCATATTCAGTGAAGGTATACTTTGATCTTTTTAGTGACATAGCGAAAAGTAAATATATTTAGAGATTTTTCTTTATTTTAGTTCAAGAATTTGTTTGATTCTTGTCCAGTACTAATATTGATCTTGGCCATTATTGTACAGGTTTCTATGTCATTACTTACACTAAAAAATGAAAGTATGAATGTCATTATATATATGTCATATCTATACATATACTCTTAACTGCCTCGGTGGTGTAGTGGCTAGCATGTACGGCTGCACATCCTGAGGTCCTGGGTTCGAGTCCCGGGTCGGGCCAAGTTTAGTTATTGAGTCTTTCTGTATAGTAAGCCTCAGTAACAGCCCGGAGTTGGGAAGTTGGCGGTGTTTCACCCCCGTGCCTCGGAGAGCACGTAAAGCCGTCGGTCCTGCGCCTTAACTCTCACCGGTCGTGTCGAGTAGTCGTCCCACCGGAGTATGAGAGTGACAGGAATAGAGAGTGCACTTGTGTCTGCGCGTACATTTGTGCACTATAATATCTCCTGCGCAGTTGGCTAGTCTCAATGAGATTGGCCGCCGTGGCCGGAATCGGTCAGGAGGACATTATACATATACTCGTAATAAAATTCTAACTGAGTCGAATCTGTATATTAAATATTTTTTGGAAAATCTTATTGAAATAGTCATTATTATCGATACAGATGCCGAATCTATAGTTTTTGAAATTTTTGTCTGTCTGCCTGTCTGTCTGTTACCGCATCACGGAAAAACCACTGGAGGGATTTTGATGAAATTTCGTGTGATGATAGATGGTTATCCGGGTCAACATATAGGATACTTTTTACTGCGGGAAAATATCTCATTTCTGAGAAATCTATACTAAACGTTAAAACGTTAGTAGGGACGAACCCGAGCGGAGCGAGGTTGAGTCGCTAGTCTCAGATAAAACTTCTTAAGCTGCGTGTCTTTACATTATTTCTAGAAGTATAATTTTTGTTATCTATATAATGCCTACATAAAAAAATTAAAACCTGAAAATTCTAAAGTAAATTAAATTAAGAGCGAACGAAGAATAAAACCTAACTATTTATTATTTCACACGAACTATTGTCTGAGAAATACCAGTATAGTTTGATAACTTACAATTCTATAATATTATCAAATTTTGCTAAGTCTTACAAAGTTAGCTTCCCACTAGCACAGCTACACAAGTCCTAACATGCAGTAGATGAAAATTAGTTTGTTTCGCAACACACTTATTACTAGCCAGCTCTATATGTTCAATGTACTAAATGAAATAGGTTACTGCAGGAAAAGTTTTGTTTTCATAATTTTTTTAAAAAAGCAGTTTCATATTACCTACGAATACGTATCAATTTTATCGACGAATTCCTTTGAGTTTTCTGCCTAGGAATTTTGTAAAATATACTATTTTCTGTATATGTAAATATTTGAAGTTCTTAAATTGATTTATGTAAAGTTACATATATTCATGTATAAAAAAGAAAACTTTAATTCTAAATTTTAAACTATAGTAAATAGATATAATAATTGTATGTTTGTTTGTTAGTATATAGAGGAAAGGTTTCTGAAGCTAAGGAACCCATTTTAAAAAAATCTTAATTTTAAAAATCTATAGGTACATATAATAAAATCTTATTGAAATAAACATTATTATCGATACATAGGCCGAATCTATAGTTTTCAGAATTTTTGTCTGCCTGTCTGTCTGTCTGTCTGTTACCGCATCACGGAAAAACCATTGGAGGGATTTTGATGAAATTTCGTATGATGATAGCTGGTTAACCGGGTCAACATATAGGATACTTCTTACTACGGGAAAACATCTCATCTCTGAGAAATCTATACTAAATATTAAAACGTAGGTACCTTATAAAATTATGTTCGTACGAAATATGTAACACTTCTGTCGTTTCCAAATATTAAATTTTCGTTAGTAATGAATTTATTTACGAAAAAAATGTAATACAGGAAAGTAAAATGATATGAATGGGAAATCTTAGTACGAAGTCTCTACAAAATATAAAAATATAGCAGCATATCTCTGAATATTTTTCATAATAACGTATTTCAAATGTTTGTTACATATTTTAAAATAATATGAAACTATTTCATGAAGTACGAAATAAATATTTATAAGCGAGATATTTTATACGCGAAACTTACATTTTCACCATCACCGTGCAATAGAATTGTGCCTAACCGGCACTACTTTAACAGAGGTATAGCTTCGCTTCTTAGGTTTTCGTTTCTTTAACGTAAAAAATTATCATTAAAAATTTTTTGTTTATTAGTAAAATAAATACGTATGTATGTATTCAGCCCTTTTTAACATCCCACTGCTGGGCACCTGCCTCCCTTCAATTCGAGGAGGACCAGGCAATAGTCCACCACGCTGACCAAGTGCAGGTTGGCGAACTTCACATGTCTTAGGGTGCGTTTACATCAAACGAGCGAATGCTCATTCTATCCCCACCCTATCAAATTCTTTTAATGTAAACAGAGACAGAGCATTCTTTCGTTGTTCTCTCTGCGTTCGCAAACATTCTATAGAATATTCTAAGAATGCTCACTCGCTTGATGTAAACGGCACTAGAACGTGCGAACAATTGCTTAGGGCGTTCTTAGATGTTCGAACGCGCTCGCTCCCCGTAGCGGTCTCTTCAAAGCGTTCTTGTGTTCTAGCAACTTGAATATTTACGAGTACATACCTACTTATTGAATCATGGATTGGTCTCAAGATAAATGTCTATTAATGTCTATTAATAAAATTTGTCACCCACCAACGTCTCTTTCTTCTTTTCTTTTTGACTGTTTGAGACAAAATAATAAATGCAGCACTTGCAATTATAATATCGCTGTCAGAGTCGGACATAACCAAAGAGTATATAACTACACCGTGAAAATTGAAATAATGAAACACTACCAACCACAGAATTGACATGAATGGACAATGAGCATTCGTTCGGCTGATCTAAACGTCATTGCAAGAATTCTAGTTCTATGTTCTCATTTTGCTCGTTGATCTTTTGGTGTAAACGCTGAAATCGAGATTTCGTTTACACTAAAAGAACAAGAAAGAATACTCTTGCTCTAGCTCTAGTTCTTTGTTCGTTTGATGTAAACGCACCCTTACGAAAACATGCTAGGTTCTCTAAGACATGCAAGTTTCCTCACGTTGTTTTCCTTTACCGTAAGGCATAATACGTATAGAGGCATGTTATTTTTCCCCCCGCGGTTTACTTACCAAGTAACTACGTCGTCGGTAAAAAGTAGCCTAGTTTATATATTTGTGTTTGTTTATTACTATTTCATTATGAAACGGATGTATTTGGATGAAATTAATATGTACATTTGACCGTTTTTACCGTTGGAATATGCATTTATTTGTAATAATATCTGATTTACTACGGAGGATATAGATTTGTCATATAATCTCAGTTGTCTGGGTACTATTGTTAGTAAAAATAATTGCCAAAAGGAGGCACTACCTCTATACATATATTATTATAAATACATGCAAAGAGTAAATCACTGCTTCAAGTTATAAGAAATTGCATTCCGAATTTGGCTAAAATCCGCTAAAGCGTTACCACAATTGCTCACTTTACACCTTTTGTAACTTATTAGTTATTAGATTGATATCTATCTATACATATAATAAAATTCTAAGTCGAATCTGCACATTAAATATTTTTTGGAAAACCGTATTGAAATATTATCGATATAGATGCCGAATCTATAGTTTTTAGAATTTTTGTCTGTCTGGAACGCATCACGAGAAAACCGCCGAAAGATTTAGATAAAAGTTGTTATCATGATAGTTGGTTATCCGGGTCAATACATATATATATATATATAGGATACTTTTTACTACGGGAAAATATCTCATCTCTGAGAAATCTATACGAAGCGTTAAGACGTAACTAGGGACGAACCCGAGCGGAGCAAGGTAGAATCGCTAGTTATGCATAAATATAATATAGAAATAGAATACTAAATTATATCCTTCGTTAGTACTGAACGAGATAAATGTTTGAAATTCAGAAATACTTTCTAATTTCTTGTATAACGTAAATATCCATTCAAAAATTATTTATTATAAATATTTTCTTTCCTTATTTAATCCTAAAGAAAGAGCCGTTATAAAAATTAGTGTTTACATTTATAAGTAAGTAATATTTTCTTTTTAATCTGAACTATTTTTGTATTAGATAATAACATCTAATACAAAAATAGTTTCTAGCAAAGCTAAATATATTTTTTATATTGGAATTGGAGTACCATTAGTAATTTTAGAAAACAAAAACCTCTTACACAGAGATTTCCTTTTAGTACAACTTTGATGTTTTTCTTAAAGGTATTGAGTAAAAGAAAGGCAAAGCTCAGAAGTGGTTCTCGCTGTCATTACAGTTCATTCTGTTGAGAGGCATTTATAAAAGATCTTTAAGGTCAAAACCTCTCCACTATCAATTCTTAAACTTACCTTAAAAAGCTCTACTAACGAATTTGATGATGAAATAATATAAATACATAATAATAATAAAATTGACTTAAATATTTAAGAAATAGTTATTAATATTACATTAATTAATTAATAGTTATTAATAACGATATTAACTCTGGGCGAACACAAGTAAGTCCAAAAGCAGCGAGAGATGCTTCGAGCAAAACGAGGGTGTGTCACGAGTTAATAGCTATGCATATATATGGGTAATTGGATAATAGATATATTTGTCAGTGACAATAACATTTGATATAGTCTTAAAATATAAGGACATCCTGGAATATGGGCACGTGGCCAGCGTCTTACATTTGGGCGTTCGCCTAATTTATATAATCCCTTGTAACAATGTAGGGCAATGATAAAGCGACCGATGTAGTGAACCGCGTGCGTTAAATTGTTTGGGTTGGGTTATTGCGGATTAACCGTTCTGTAGTTCATAATGATTAGGTACATTGTTCATTAATTTAATATGTCTGATTTATAATATATAGATTTTATTTTAAAACTAAACTGATGAAATAAAACATGAGTGATCTTTGAAAAAAATAATACACAGAAGATATCTATATTATTAATAATATGAAGAGGTGCAGTTAGTTTGTTTGAACGCGCTAATATCAGGAACTACTAATCCCATTTGGAAAATTCTTTTTGCATTATATAGCCCATTTATTGTTAGTTATTATAGGTTATATATCATCATGTTACTACCCAAGGGAGCGAAACAGTAGTCATAAATGTCAACAAATCGGGAAGACTTCCATACACTATTGTAAAACTGATGTTTAAAATCAAACAAATTTAACGCATGTAAAACTGCGGGACACAGCAAGTCTATAATAAAATACATAATATTTACAATGTTTATATAATGATAATTATAACTAAAACAAACGTTTAATATATCACAAGTGCGTCTGCATAGTGTTAACGACTTTGGCAACAGTTTCTACACGAATGTATGTAGGTAGGTAAAATTAAACAATCATATAAACAAACCGTTTCCTTTAGCTCTAAGATTTTAGATTACATCAGTGCAAATATATTATGAATTATAGATACTGTTAATTATTTAACGCGTTTGATTACTTTAATAAGGATAAAAATTTAAAATATTATATACATAGGATGAAAACAACTTTATTTTGTTCTAGTTCGAATTGTCATATATTTTATTTGTGTTAATTTCGAATAAAGCTATTATAATTATCGCTTAATATTAAATGTGTTTATGGAGCCATAAGATAGACAGAAAGGTTCTTCAATTGTTACTAAGGCTATTTAAGTTCACTTCGCTTGCTTTTACATATATGCAATAGAACTAGCGACTCACCCTCGCTTCGCTCAGGTTCGTCCCTAAGTACGTTTTGGCAGTTAGCATGGAATAGAAAGACTACTATATGATATATAGCATATAGCTTTTCTCAATAAACGGTCTACGTAATACAAAAAGATTTTTTCAAATCGGATTAGTACTTCCTGAGATTAGCGCGTATACACAAACAAACAAACAACAATATATGCATAATATTACATTGGATAATAAACGATATAACAGTTTGTAATATAAATAAATTCTATATTATGTGGATTCCTATTGAAAGAACAAACTTTGTAATATCAGCGTCGATAACATGTAATGTTAAATTTATAATTATACTAGAGACTCACCCTCGTTCCGCTGGGGTTCGTCCCTAGTTACATTTTAACGTTTAGTATAGATTTCTCAGAGATGAGATATTTTCCCGCAATAAAAAATATCCTATATGTTGATCCTGATAACCAGCTACCATCATCCCAAGTTTTATCAAAATCCCTTCAATGGTTTTTCCGTGATGCGGTAACAGACAGACAGACAGACAGACAGACGGACGGACAAAAATTCTAAAAACTATAGATTCGGCCTCTGCGTCGATAATAAAGTCTATTTCGATAAGATTTTCCAAAAAATATTCAATATACAGATTCGGCTTACGACAATGAATGTTATATTATGTACTAGCATTTCCCGCGGCTCCGCCCGCGTTCAGATTATGAAAAACCGAATTCTTAGGCTTTACACATTAGTAGGTATACTCTTACATACCTATACCTCTTTCAATGTGCACCGCATGATTGGTAAATAATGGCTGTGATTGACAATGCCACAAAGGTTCCTCCGTTAATCTCATAGTTGATTTAGTAATATTGCACTTTTTGTTTTAGCAATAACATTTATGTATGTCTATACTTCTGTTTTATTTGTTTGTTTAGTTTTGGGCGATAAACTTTCAAACTACGGAATTAATTTGAATTATTTTTTACTAATAGATAGCTATTGATTAATTTAATATTTAGCTGATTATTTAAATTACATAATGATAACTTTTCTTAATGTTAATTTGTCGCGAAACAGGGATTGGTTAGCGCTAGTTAATAATATTTTCCAAATCGATTTTCAAAAGAAAGTGTAATAAGTAAATAATTCTAAGCAAATGCTTTTTATTATTTCATATGGCTCGGCTAATATGATTAAAGTCGTAAGAATTTTATTATGTCCTTTAAGCCTCTACCTTCCAAGAAATGACGTCAAAAAAAAACTGAAAAAGTCTATGTATAACAGTTCCTAAAATACTTTTGCAAAGTTTTTGAGATATGGAACATTTCTAGTTATCCGCTTTGTCAGTTTAAAAGCCATTAACTTATTTTCCACTTATTTTTACGGTTGATAAAATGAGTCGATGTTGCGGAAACGTAAATATTAGGTATTCGTATTTATTTTAGTGTTAACCTAACAAAACACGTAAGTACGGAAAACAACACAGAATTTTGCTATACGAAACCTATAATGCGCGAGTTGGATTTGCATTTGCCTAATTTTACAATAAAAGATAAAAAAAAGTATATTAACATTATTCACTAAACAATAAAAATTTACAAATATTTTCATTTGAAAATTGTTTCGACCAACAAAATATTACTTATATGTTACTAAATTGTAAAGCCAAAAAGTTTGTTTTATTGATAATTTGAATACTGGCGGGGCCGCGGTTAATTTAGTACCTAGTAATTCTAATAAAGTCATAGAAAGGTCATATCTGTACATTTTTTTTTTGGATTAAAACTACGTATTTTAAAATTTAAAAACACATGGCGACATCTATTGCCAAATATCTAAATAACACATAAATAAATTTTCATCAAAATAACAATTTTAATGAATAAAATAGCGCTATTGATATTTCTTTTAAGATAAGATTTTTTTAATAGTTTTAACATATTAAGTTACCTTGCTAAAATGTTAATAGTATCATCTTGCTTTTATTTTAACCAGTTTTTGTGTTTTTTCTCAGAAATGAGATATTTTCCTGCGGTAATAAGTATCCTATGCATTGACCCGGAGAACCTGCTATCACCATACCAAATTTCATCTAAATCCCTCCATTGGTTTTGCTGTGATGCAGTTACATACAGACACACAGACAAAAATTCTAAAAACCGTAGATTCGGCCTCTATATCGCTAATAATGATTATTTCAATAAGATTTTCCGAAAAATATTGAATGTACGGATTCGGCTTAGTTACAATTTTATTATGTCTATAGTTACTCATTTATAAAATCAAAAGTTTGCTTTATTGATAATTTCAACACGGGCGGGGCCGCGGGTAATTTAGTAGTAGTTAATTCTACATACATTCATACATTCATTTTTTTGGAATTAAAACTACGTATTTTAAAAACACATGGTGACATCTATTGTCGAATATCTAAATACACATAAATAAATATTAATTAAAATAACTATTTTAATGAATAAAATAGCGCTATTGATAATTTGATTTTCAAGATAAGCTATTTCTAATAGTTTTTACCATATTTAGTAAATTACCTTGCTAAACTATTTATAAATAGTATCATCGTGGTTTTATTCCAACCAGTTTTTGTGTTTTTTCTCAGAAATTAGATATTTTCCCGCGGTAAAAAGTATCCTATATGTTGACCCGGATAACCAGCTATCATCATACCAAATTTTATCAAAATCCCTCCAGTGGTTTTTCTGTGATGCGGTAACAGACAGACAGACAGACAGACAGACAGACAGACAGACAGACAGACAGACAAAAATTCTAAAAACTATAGATTCGGCCTCTGTATCGATAATAATGTCTATTTCAATAAGATTTTCCAAAAAATATTTAATGTACAGATTCGACTTAGTTAGAATTTTATAATATGTATAGATTAAGAAAGATCTGTACTGGGAATTTGAGCGACAGGTGTTTTTAACGAGCAATTCAAATTTTAGTACAAAGGGTTTGCTATTAAACTCGTTTAGATAGACATGAATAGAAGTGGCAAAACAAACATTGCTTTATCAAAACAATTCAACGCTTCTTTATGTAATCTTCAATTTACGAGTATGTATATTACTTGTCGTAAATAGTACAAACAAAGTCTACAACTTAGGCTTTTGTAACAATAATAGTAAATTGTTAGTAACTATTGTATAGCTGATATTCTATTTATTTTCAATATTTGTATATGTTAGTCAATGAAAACAATGTTAGACAATGAAAAAATATAGAAAATAAAAATGAAAGTTGCTACTTAGAGCTATTATAATATTTACTGAACTTTTAATTCTAAATCTAGCGACTCACTCTCGCTTCGCTCACGTTCGTTCCTATGTACGTTTTCACGCTTAGTATGGAATAGAATTTTTTTATAAATTTTTTTTTAGTAAAATTTTCCGATTTTTTAATAGTTATTCTGCTATCCGGGTTAAAACAATTCCAACAAAATAAAGATCTTAAAACTCAGTCCAGCAGTTCTCCAGTTATAAGTGTTGTGATATATATACGTATATATATATACATATATATAGATGTGGATTCGACAATACACATCTCAGTGTCTTTTAAAAAAAATAAACGATTTTTTCTTAAGACGCATCCTTTAATTTTTTAAAGATACTTTTTTTCAGTAAGAAACTGCTGGTATCATAAAAACACTGGACGGTGCACTATGGAATATTTTATAATAATGCGAATAAAGCACATTATATAGAAATTCAGAAGTGCTTTACATTTATACAGAGCGTTAATGTTATATATCGCTTAGTATATTTTATCCATAAAAAAATATAGTATAGTATAATCATTATTATTTTGATAATATTAATTATTCTATGTATTTATGTACCTACAAAAAAAAACATATAAAATAAAAAAAAACAAATACCATGTGCACAAAGAATTATTTTATAATATTATGTTAGAATGAATTAGATAATATTATGTTAGAAACAAAACGGAGAATTCGATGCGATTCACTAGCTTTATATCCACAAAACAACAAATATTCACTTTAATGAATGTAAAATTTAATTATATTATTTTATTGAAAATTATTCAACATCTTCTTATCGTATACAATCACATCGACGCATTTATTGCAAAAATTGTAAAACTGCTCAAGCACACTTTACAGCTAGACTAAGTACGTAGTTACGATTTGTTATACGATCAAAGTTTTTACTGTAAAATATATAAAATAACATTACTAAAATTTTTATTTATTTTACGAAAATATATATTTATTTTACGAAAAGGAAATCATTGTACCATGCATATGACTATTTTCTATTTAATCTATCTTGAACAAGACTTTTTTTTTTTTTTTTTTAACGTTGGGGAATGCATTTACGCACCGTCCACCTTTAGCCCCAGGTGGGTGTGTGGGACTCACCAGCTAGAAGAGCCGGTACTACCCACTAAACCCCAACGATCCCCTCCCCTCCGCCATAGTGGGACGCCGCAGGATCGCTTGCGCATTCAACTACGGCGCCCCGGCGGTAGGCCCGAAGGCCACCATCAGGTGAGGCCCCCGTAGGAACCCCACAGCGGCTGCAGAGGTCAGGGCCCGAAACACCGGCCCTCTCCCCTGCAGCCCCACCGCGTCCGCCATCTTACGGTGACGGCCCCGTCTAGGCCGCGGAAGAAGGAGACTGGCAAATACCACGACTCCCCTCCTGCCGCGGCCCACCCCTCTACCGGTTGCGAGGCTATTAACACAGCCCCGCCACCGGCTCCCCCCCATCCGATCGCGGGACCACCGAAGCGGTCCCGCCACCGGCGGCCACACGCCGACAGCCGAAGCCACGACGCGCGGCCCCGTCCGGACCACGGAAGGAGAAGACTGGCAAATACCACGACTCCCCTCCCGTCGCGGCCCACTCCTCTACCGGTTGCGAGGCTATTAACACAGCCTCGCCACCGGCACCCCCCATCCGATCGCGGGACCACCGAAGCGGCCCCGTCACCGGCCGCCACACGCCGACAGCCGAAACCACGACGCGCGGCCCCGTCTGGGCCGCGGAAGAAGAAGACTGGCAAATACCACGACTCCCCTCCTGCCGCGGCCACCCCACTCCTCCCACAAAAGTGGGCCAAACCCCCCACCGAAGTGGGACCCATCCCCGCACACCACGCCACCCCCATCCCTGGTGGCCGCAACCCCGTCAGATGCGACCACGACAGGGGGAGGCCGCCAAACCTTCCACAAAAGTGGACACCCATCCGCCCACCGAAGTGGGTAACCACCACTACTGGCCGCAAGCAGCCCCGTCCGTCTGGCGCCTGACCGCATTCGACGGGCTACGATCGGAGACGCCCCTCCCCATCCCCCCGTCAGTTTCCGCAACGCCGTCAGATGCGGTACCGAACGAGGGGCACCAATCAGTCCACTGAGGTGGACACCCGTCTTGCCACCGAAGTGGCACCCTCCCCAACCGGTAGCCGCAACGTCGGAAGCCGTAGCCTCAACGACGAGCGGCACCGTGCGGGTTGCGGGCCTCAACCGCGTTCGACGGCCCACGGCTGCAGACCCCCCGCCCCCCATGCTGTTGGTCCGCGCCGGATTTCTCCGGTACCACCAGCCCTGTGCGAAGGCGAGTGGCGTTCCCCCATCCGCCACCTGGGGACGCGCCCGGTAGGAGTCAGCTCTCCCCCGGGATCTTGAACAAGACTAAACTAACTAAAACTAACTAAATTAATTACCTAAATGTATATATAAATATATATCGGGGTTCACTCGGGTTCGTCCCAAAGTGATTCTATAAATTGACATAACTTTTGTTATTTATGAACCAATTGAAATAAAACAAATACTAAATATTAAGTGAAGCTTACCACAATACATTAGTCAAGACCGCACCCAAATCGGTTAAGCCGTTTTTGAGATTAGCGCGCACAAACGCACAGACAAACAGATAAAATTCTAAAAATCATTATTTTAATAAAGACCCTCAATAATAGTTTTTCTAAAATATCTTCCACTTACAGACAGTGATCAGTTACATTTTTATTATATACTAGCGGCTGTAGAAAAACAAAAATAAATCTATCCCACGGGTACCGTACATTTTTCCGGGATAAAAAGTAGCCTATGTGTTATTCTGAAGTATGAGCTATATTATTGTAAATTTTCATTAAAATCCATTCAGTACTTTTTGTGTGAAAGAGTAACAAACATCCATATATCCACACACAAACTTTCACATTTATAATATTAGTATGAATATATAAATTTAGGTTGTTTCTTCCATTACGATTGAAGCAGACAATGTTGTTCAACGAACCCATTTTGTTATTTAATACCGGTGTACTTAAAATATTAAAATAAATAAATAAATAAAGTGTTATTTGCTATGTAGTAAAATAGTAAGAATAAAAAAGTTCTACATATTGTGTTTCATAAAGTTTTACTCTAAAGATATTCATCTGTAGATGCATGCAATAAAATTGTAACGAATTAAAGATATACATTCTTCAGAGTTTTTGTATGTCTGTTAGTTTAAAGGAATTCAATTGAATTTGTAAGTACTTTTTCTATACATACAATAAAATTCTTACTGAGTCGAATCTGTAAATTAAATATTTTTTGGGAAATCTTATTGAAATTGATATTTTCATCAATACAGAGGTCGAATCTATAGTTTTTAGAATTTTTATCTGTCTGTCTGTCTGTCTGGGAATGCATCACGAGAAAACCACTGGATAGATTTTAATGAAATTTGGTATGATAATAGCTGGTTATCCGGGTCAACGTTTAGGATACTTTTTACTGCGGGAATCTAATCTCTGAGAAATCTATACTAATCAGTAAAACGTAGGGACGAACCCGAGCAAAGCGAGGGTGAGTCGCTATTATATTATATAGTCTGAATTTTAATGCAGCATAGTTTCATTTTAATCGGTTGAGGATACTTAATAAGGCAGTTTACGCACGAATTTAGTAAATTAGTTTTTTCTATGTTTTTTCTCTATCTTAAAATCAATTCCACGCCACAGAACTTTAAAAGCTTAAAATAGCGTTAAAAAGGCTAAACTATATTTATTTAAATTGTTCCCTTCGAAGTATTTCGTTACGGAAGGCTGCGAAAATCGTCGTCGACAAACAAAAAATATTTTATAAAATACGTCGATGCGAATCGAAACAATCACACTTCGCATTTCATTGTTAAGGCGACAGAGCGACAAACATCTCTGGAACAATGGGTACTCTCCTATATTGTTAAAAATGGTATATCGAATGAAATAAAATAAGTAAATTGAAAGTATAAACGGTCTTGGACATAAAATTTTAAAATTACTTTTAAATGTTAACGTTACCACCACAATAGTAAAGGTAAGTTAGTAGATTATTTTACTTTTGAATGTGTATGAGCTTTTATGATAAAAAGTTGTCTTAATTTTCATAAAGAATAATTAATCTTCATAAGGAATATTTGTTTTAATTACGGGGTTCCACAGGGGTTCGTATTAGGCCCCATAACTCAGGAACGTAGGACATAGATGGCTGCTGAGGTTGACACCCTCGTCATTGCTACGCGAAAAAAGTAGATCTATATGACATACATAGGCTTCGCCGAGACATCCACTAGATACGATACATTTTGCAATTTTTAAGATTTTATAATTCAGATTATAATCGTGCAGATGAATTTATTGTTATTAATAGCCTTTATATGGATGAAGCAAAAACATTCTACGTATTCAAATACCCATATACCCATGAGTTTTCATGGTAATTGATCATATGATGTAGAATACGATGCTGCAGTACCACCTAGTGTTGAATAGAACCTTCTCCATAAGGACTTATGTGTTAAACTTTCAGATTTATTTTTGTGAGATTTGTGATTTTGCACAAAATGCGAATATTTGCTATTTTATTTATAAGTATAGATATAGATTTGAATAGTTTATCTACAAGTAAACTAACGGAGTGTCAAATAATATAATCTAACAAATGATAGTTAAGACTAATGAGTTAATCCAAACTAATTCTAGTATCTTAATAGATTGAAGGCAGCAAGTCTAATTGTATGATGACATACTGTATTTATTAAGACATAATATATTCTGCACTGTATTTTAGTATGTACTTAGACTATTTACGTTACTAAATTATTATTATTGATGACAAATTATTATCAACTTAAATATTGTTATAATTTAATTTTTTTACTTCTTATCAATAGAGAGCTACAATATTTTTTTCAACGTCTTTTATATATGAACTAAGCTTTCGCGGTCACGGGCATGAACTAATTAGTTATATAATTACTAAGTTTTCAGTTCTAGAGTAGTTATTATCTGTACACTACTAGCGATTCACCCTCACTTCGCTTTGGGTTCGTCCCTGGACAAAAACAAATCTATCCCACGGGAATCGTACATTTTTTCGACTATAATCTATCTCTGTGCCAAAGAACAATGGCAGGTCTCTATACAACGTTTTACCTGATATCCATTTGAGGCGTCTTAAAATAAAAAAATGCTAAAATGATAGGGATTAAGTAACACAACTTTATCCAGAAAGATTTATTTTATTAGGAAGTCACAAAAAAAAGATATTAGCATTTTTATTTTATGATTTGCGGTTATAAACCTACCTAGCAATGACAGCTGTCACTGATTATTGTACCGAATAATATAAATTAAATATTATAAATTAAAAAAAAGTACGTTAGCGTTACATATAAGTTACGTTTTTAATTTCTTTATCATGGATGAAACAAGGTACTACTTTGAGTCCGTTAGGAGAGTTCAGTATTAGTTGTAGGTATACACTGGCGACTGTCCGAGAGAATGCACAAGTCGTCGCATGGGGCAAGTAATCGGGTCCGTGGGCAAAGCGACAATTAAAACTTATAATAATCTAGAAAAATGGAACAATAACAGCAAAATCAAACGTAGTAGTCAGAGGCATACGTAAAATCATGGATGACAAATAAAATATAAAATCTAAATAATATGTCAATATCAATTATCAAGTCAATCTCATTGTCATCTGTTGTGTTGCTATTACTATTATTTTAATTACTGTACTAACTGTAATAGCTTCAATTAAACTTACAGCTTAACATATAATGTTTCCATTATATGTAAAGCTGTAAGATTAATGAACAAAACATAGATCATTATTTAATTATGTACATAAGACTTTTAATAAAAATATTTTTAAGTAAATACGGCATTTCATTTTCTTTTGTGGCAACAATTTTTACATCATCTTTGACAAATGGCGAAGCCGGAAGAACATAAAAATAATCAATTAGTAGCTTATTATGTAAACATTTCTTCGTGGCTTTGTCATGTAAAACAAACGCCGTGAAAAAAAAGAGCAAATTAAATAATTCAGTTTTGTATATGTCCTAATCTTAGACGCTTCAAAAACGTTCAGGTAAAAACTTGCCATTGTTCTTTCATCCAGATCCGTACTGACGTGAGAGAGTAACAAATATCCATCCATCCTCAAAAACTTTCACATTTATAATATTAGGTAGTATGGATACTACAGACTATAATTTTTCCTAAATCGAGGACAGAACGTAGGTCAAGGTTTATATATATCATTGTCTTCTTGCAAAGCTGAGCTTAAAATTTTATAGAAAAATATTATTTTCTTCGAAGTTGGAGGATATTTTATGACTTATAATTTTAGTGATGCCTATTTTTAAGCGGTGGAATAAAGATGTTCTCAATAAACTAGATTTAATTTTTTCAAATTTTTTTTTTCATGATTATACCATTCCGGGTTGAACCATACGAGTTTGTTAATTAGAGTAGAAATACTGTATTAATTAGAATTAAAGAAATATATTTATGAATATGATGGTAAAATAAAAACATTATATTTAGTAAGCACGTACCTATGTATGGTTTTAAATACCTATAACGTTAAGCAAATCTGAAACTATTCATTCATGAATATTGTACAATGTAACTTTTAAAGCTTCGCAAAAAATTTGAACTTAATTCATAAAAAATTAAAATACACTAGATTTTATAAAATGGCTAGGTTATTAAAAATGAAACTAGAACGCCTAAGAGAGTACTAGACTTACATAGAAAAGTTAATTAATGTGCTACGAAGTGAAAAGTAAATGTAGCCGGATAAAAATGGCGCTTAACTATGTTTAAATTTTTATAATGAACCACATAGACGTTGTTCGGACGTTATCTAAATTGTAAAAATGTTAACTCTTATATAAGCCAAGTAGCCATTCCTGTATCTTCCATTTATAACAGTGGTAATATTTCTTTTTGGATAACTTCAATAAGTTATGTACGTAACATACTACGTACCAAAAAAAAAATTATTTTCATAACAAGCGACTCACCCTCGATTCGCTCGGGTTCGTCCCTAGGTACGTTTTAATTTTTTTGAGCAGAATCCTGAAATAAAAATAGCCTAAATTACTCCTTATAATATCAACTAGTCAGTGAAAGTCCCGTCAAAATCGTCCCAGCCGTTTCGGAGATTAACCGGAACAAACAGACAGACAGACAAAATTTTTAAAAATTATGTTTTCTTATAAATACCGTATATAATTCCATATGAATTTAGTATAAAGTTGTCATTTTGACATAACAAACAGACACTTCAATTTTATTTATTCTGTAATAACAATATTTTAGGACCAGCGGCAGCCCTATATTAAAAAAAAACCCTTAACCGTGAAATATCTACTTTTTTGTGATTTTGAAGTCAGTATATCACTTTAGTTAAAAAGTAATTACTAATTTCGTCATATTTAATTAACATAATGTAATTATAATTTGTGCCTACATATTATAAGCCGTCGTATAAAATTTCTATTAAATTAAATTGAATTATCTAATGCTCTATTATAATGTAAGTATCTTACTCGTACAATAGCCGATACCGTGTAACAGTGAGACAATCTTAGCAACACTTGCAATGCTTTACATCTCGATTCCGATTTTTGCAATAATAGTCTTTATTGAATGAACAATACCATCCAATTTAGATCAGATACAAGAGTCTAGATATCTAATACGAACTATAGTTTTAACATTTTAGTCTTTGGCCAAACTAAAACACACTTTACATGACATTGAAATTTTTATTAAACGACGATAACTTTAACTTAATAGGTATATTATAAGATATAGGTACGTATTACATAATATAACACCATTTTTATAATTTATAATAATAATCAAAAATAATAAATACTATGAATTTTATTATTTATTCGTTAATGTTAATAAAAAATAAAATAAAAAAAATTATGTTTGTCCGTTTTTTATACCTAATGAGTTATCTCATTTCGTTAAAACTTTTATGCTATGTTGTGCAAACGTTAGGTAAAGTTGCTAATATAGACTGTTCTATCAATTTGCAAATTCACCTGAGTCGTATGGAATAGACTGATATGTTCAGTACATAATTTAAGTGGTTACGTTAGAATTCGATAGGTGACGCTTTAATAGGATTTTGAAGGCATTCTATGTTAATGGGTCTAAAAGACATTGACAGATATATAAATATTTGGTTTTGACTTAATGCCAAGAACAGAAATCAAAAATAAATGCACCCGCTAGGATACTTTTACACTAAGATTTATTATTTAATACCTCCCCTATAAAATACCTACCTTTATTCTTGATTTGTTTGTTCTATTTTCCTTATCGAGTACAAAAATAAATTACAAATGAGATTCGTGATTTATGTTACAAAAAACATGTCAAAGACGTGGTTTCCTATAAAATTTTAATAGGATGGTTGATGGAATATATGGGAAAGTATAAAACAAAATACCAGAAAATTCCATTGCGCCCGGCGTATTGACACATGTTATTTTCTCTGATGCTCTCATAAAACCTGGCAATCTTATCTCGTTCAACGACTTTTGAATAATATATGATGAGAATAGTGTCTCAGTGATCGCTTCAAAAATATTTTATCTTTATAAACACATTATTTTATCTATAAAACTTCAATTTTATCATTCTTTATTGTTTTCAGTTAGATTGTATGTAGATTGTATAATTATGTATGGACTATTAGAAATTGGCTGCACTATAAATATATTTTATAATCTATACATATAATAAAATTCTAATTGAGTCGAATCCGTACATCTGTCTGTCCGTGACCGCATCACGAGAAAACCCCTTGACAGATTTTGATTAAATTTAATATGATGATAGCTGATTATCCGGGTCAACATATATGATACTTTTTACTACGGGAAAATATTTCATATCTGTGAAATCTATACTAAACGTAAAAACGTAGCTAGGGACGAACACGAGCGGAGCGAGGATGAGTCGCTAGTAATATCAATAAAATAAATAGATCCTTTAAAATAAATTTTTAAATTATAAATTCAAACATAAAACTTGATGTTGGCGTTGATCGATCTTGTATGGTCTTATCTTAGTAATTCTTCTACATTTTTATGTTCCACATGGACCCCTTAAACGGAAACTGAGAATCCAAAGTAATGATATCTTCCGAAATCTCTGAACTTTATGTCAGCAATATATTACTGTCGTTGCTGACATATGAACCTACTATTATATGCTAAGATTCTTTGATTATTGCTTTAATTACACGCGATAGGGACTGATATAAGGGCCCATACCTGCTTTTTTTAAACTTTTTTGTTTGTATAACAGTATCTATGTATCCATCAGATTACATTTTGGAATAGATGTTTGTGTCTGCTCCTTGATTAAAGTATTTTCGATCCTGAGCTTAAATATTTTCGTAGTTAGACTTTAAGTTAATTAAACCAAACATGAGCTAAAATAACATTATTCGTTATTCCATTCGCTATTTACAATATTATTTTATATTACTAAGTAATGAAAAACGAATGCGAATCAGAAATCGCCCCCTGGCTCACTAAGGCGCCTCTGATGGCAAGTATTAAACGAGCATTAAACACACAATTTGCTATGTGTTGAAAGAAACTAAGGCCTGGAGGCACTGGATACCATAGAAAAAATATATATTTAGAAGTAATAATCAACGTAAAGCGAATATATACTATACTAGTATAAATAATAGAATCGATAGTCTGAATTTCACTACTTACAATTATTTACTAAAAATCTATATTTTTGAACGAAAGAAGTTCTTAAGTTGCTATCGAGACAGTATCATCGTTCAGTATATTATTGTACCAATCAGCGGGAATCGTGAAAGTCTTTTCAACCGACTTCTTTAAAAAGGAGGGGGTTCCCAATTCGTCGGAATTATTTTTTTTATGTATATTCACCGACTGTTTGAAGAAGTTTGAACCGATTTGGAAAATTCTCTTTTTTTTCAAGGGGTACACTTCCCAGGTGGACCCATTTAAATTTTATCGAAATCGGTCGAGCAGTTTTTAAAAAATCATCAGTAAATTGTTTTTAAATAAATGGTTTAATCGAATATATTATTAAAAAACTGTCTTCTAACAAATTACCTACTTGCTTGCTTGCTTGCCACTAAAAATGGAAACATAAAAACTTAAAAAAAAAGGCTTCCAGGCACTAAAAAGTAAAAAATAGTTGAACGGGGGTGCCAGTCGATACAAATTAAAGCACACCGACTTCGAAAATATCTGATTAGGTATCTATTCTAAATGAAAACACTGAAAAAGTCTAAATGAATGCCTGGAAGTCGGTTTTCATTATTATTTTTTTTAAGTTTTTATTGCAATTACACATATTGTATGAGTTTATATGTCCAACATATAAGCTCTCTACTCAAAAGTTCAGTTTGATTTATTGTTTCACTTCTGCATTAAAAAAGACAAACCTATAAAGAGATTTTCACATTTATAATATTAGTAATGGTTTGAAATTATAATTAAACAACATCTTGTACAGTACAACATATACAAATAAATAAATCTGTAAAATAAAATAACTCGATACAATTTCTAATTCTTCTTTGTTCTAAGACCAAAATTATCGTGCCAGCGCTCACCAACACCACTTATTATCATTTTATCCGTTCGAAGCCGCAACACTGTTATTATATTCCGGTAAAGGCGCAATGATCACGTCTACTGTGATATGTGGTTATGTTCTTTTTATTTATTTTTGATTGTTGAAACAAATAGGATTGAAGAAGAAATGAGAAGTTAAAAATATGTAGAGCTTGAAAAATTATATATTTAGTTTATTGACGACGGTTGTTAAGATATTCTGGTTTATAGTTTTATTATTTTATACTACTTAAAGCTTTCCGTACTAAAATATATTTCGTTGTACAAATATGTATTATCACGTCAGTCAAATAAAGTTATGCACCTCATTCTCTGACGAATATGTGGCTAGATTTTTGCCATATCATGATCTTATTACATTGTTTCTATTTTTATTTACATGACTTGTACTGTAATAACTAACAGTACATTTGTTTTGTATATTTTGTATATAATAAGGTATTTTTGTAATTTTCATTATCTATACATATAATAAAATTGTAACTAAGCCGAATCTGTACATTAAATATTTTTTGGAAAATCTTATTGAAATAGACATTATTATTGATATAGAGGCCGACTCCATAGTTTTTAGAATTTTTGTCTTTCTGTCTGTCTGTCTGTCTGTTTGTTATCGCATCACAGAAAAACCACTGGAGGGATTTTGAAGAAATTTGGTATGGTGACAGCTGGTTATCCGGGTCAACATATAGGATACTTTTTACTACGGAAAAATATTTCTGAGAAATCTATACTAAACGTTAAAACGTAACGCGTAAGCGAGCGTAAGTCGCTAGTTATAAATAAAAGTATACGGTTTCTATAATATACATAATGTAAAGTATAGATATTTAGAAAAATGACTAAATAAAACATTTGTTTAAAAAAAATTCAAATATGTAAATACTTTAATTAAATTTTTCGTTTTACAAAAATATAAAAGAGATCCTAACATTAAAAATGCATACCTTTTAAAAAGTTGAAAAATATGTACTAATGTTATTATATGATTAACAGTATACAAGTGCCATTTAAAATTTATTTTGTAACATGTTCTGAATAACAGGTCATAATTTTAAAATTCATAACATAAAGAACTGTACGAGATAATATTATTTGCATATAAAAGAGTTCAGCTGTGGTAATAATTTTCATGAAAACTCTAGACAAGCTTATAATATCCGGGAAATTCTTTAACTAAGGAAGAATAACGTTTAAAAGAATGCGGGCAACCACTTTAGCTTTACGGATTATTTTTGTATAAAATATTGAAAAAAATTAAAAATATTAGTTTGCTTTTTTTTCTCTAAACAACAACAGTAAAAACAAAATTTGATTTATCAAATATTTATTAGGAATCTTCTAATTTTCATGAAACTCCAGTTAAATAATAAGACATCCTTCAATACGCTATACATTTTAATTCCATAACTAGTGAGAGCAGTAGAAGGAAAATATGGCGATCGTTTCTCATTCTTTGATTTATATATTTTGTCAAACGACCATAGGTTGCATAGTGCTGTATTGCAAAATTTATAATAAGTATTATACATTGGCAAATCTATGCATCCTCTGGATACAAATGATGTTTCATCATCTATATTTATGTAACACACTTGATTTCGTCCACATACCATATGATCGGCACTGAAAATAATTTCATACTTTGATTATTAAAAAAATTGTGTCTTTATACTTTTTGATTAGAATTTAGAATTACTATAAGAAATTAATTATTGAGAACCTAAAAACAAACTGAAAACCTAAAAATAAATACCCAATAGATGTAGAAATACTAAGTATTCTGTAAACATAAAAGAATAAAGTGAAGATGTTTTATATGATATTAATTTACTTTATTAATTTATTAATTTACTTTATTAATTTACTTTATTCGACTACTCAATTTTGTTTACATTTCATTTAATTTTATTGTACTTTTTTAATTATCCATTATTCTAATTAATTTAATTTGTTCCCATTATATGACATTTATGATTATTTTCGTTTTGTGATACCTATACTTTAATTATTTGTTTACTTTTATCTAATATTGTGCATGCTGTGATTGTCTGTAAGTGGAAAAGCATTTAATCAATGTACTAATAGCATTTTTTTTATTATCATGTAACAATGTATTTTCTGTTGACGATCCTAAATAAATAAATAAATAAATAAATGTTTAATGAAGTCAAAGGGACTTACCAAATAAATAGATCAAAAACAACTAATAAAACGTTCTTTAAGAATGATATTGTTCATAAATACTAACAATTTGCCAAGCCTACAATTCTTGTCAGAAGCTAAGTTAGTTCCTTTCGTTTCACACACTTTACATAACAGGTCCATCCCAATGATAGGATTTTGTAAACGCCTGTTATCATATTCCCAGTCTCGTATGTCGGCATATTCATAATATGAATAGTCGTTAGAAGGTTTGTCATTACATAATGAACATTTACATATAAAAGTCCTGTTCAACCTGTGTCTTGAACTACATCCTCGTTTAATAAATTGCGGGTGAAGTTCAGCATAGCATTGTTGGTCAGGCGCACATTTTTCCGTGTTAGACCTATAAAAAAAACTTCAAGCAGTATATACATTATATATGGAATTAAAATAAAGGCTGCTTGAAACCATGACAGTGAAATCTGTTGGTACAGTCAAAAAGCCAGAGAAAAAATATTAAGTACGAGTCAGACTTGTATTAAAAATACCAGAAAAGGGTTTTGTACATTATCGAAAGATTTTCGGTATATTTTTCGTGTAAGTAATGAATGTGGACTAAAACCTATATTAAAAAATACATTTTGGCTTCATATTTCAAGAGACATGAAGGAAGGATACACGCGAGAAATCCTACAATATTTTTTTTACCAAATGTGCGGAACCTTAACGATGATAAAGAGGAAAGTGCATAATATTAATATATTAAAATCAAGATACACACCCGCGACTTACTTTGTTTTTTTTTTGTTTACACTCGTTTCGTTTTTTCTTGACGTAATAATAAAGATACATATGACTGTAAAATACTCACGTAAGTCCTTGATAGCATTTCTTATTTTTGTCCAAATATAATTTTCCAAAACAAGAAAGACATTCCAAGCTTAAACTTTTACTTCCCAAGTTCCTTATTTTTCTTTCAAAAGTGTAATGCTTCATTTTATGTTCGTAAGTAACGTGTTTGTCGAATTCATAATTAATTTTAGAAATTGAATTAAATTTATTACTATCCATTCTCCCTAAGGACTCATTTTTAACAGATATCAGAACGTCTTTAAAAATAATTTCTGTACTATTTTTGACATGCCTTTTGGACATTATTTTATTTAACGTTTCTTGGTCATCTAAAATATTATTACTGTTTTCAACAACTGGTGTTAATAAAAGTAATGTGAATGTAATACTTGCTTCGATTAAATTCATAATTTTGCCGAATTAATATTTGCACCGATTGACATATTGACATACTGTCAATTATGTTATTATTTACAGACGCAAAATTTATTTGAATAATCCTCTATACCTACTTATATACATGTATTCAGCCCTTTTTAACGTCCCACTGCTAGGCACGGGCCTCCCTTTAATACGAGGGGGATCAGGCCATAGTCCACCACGCTGGCCAAGTGCGGGTTGGTAGACTTTACACGTCTTTCTAAAACTTGCTAGGTTCTCTCAGACATGCAGGTTTCCTCACGATGTTTTCCTTATATACATAATAATAATTAATTAATTATAAAAAACATTATCTGAAAAAAAAATTATAACTTTTTTCCTTGTTTATTATTTGAAAACCACTTATCAAAGCGATTTTTGATACGCATCTAAAAGATAATTGTTAAATAATAAATTATATGTATTATTGGCTATTCACTTCCCTAACGAATAATTCAAATTGAATCTAATAAATTCTTTTTCCATTTCCGTCCCATGATAAAGTTTAAATTAATTTCTTAATTCAAGTTCTATACTGTTCTTAAACAATTTATTGTTCCACCAGAAAGCACAGACAGAGAAACTTCATAAGTAATAACTTTGAATATACATCTGAGTTTTCGTTACTTTTTTATATTTAACGCTATACCGAACCACGAAAAGTTTTAGTCGAGTTTGTTACTGTTTTAACTTTGACCATTAAATAAGAAATAAAAAAGTTCGGCCACTTGATAATGACACATTATTGAGGCGCTAAAATAGTCCATCACTTTGAATTTTATCTTAATAGTTTGAAAGCTTAATAGATTGAAGCGAATCGTTATAATATTTATGAGTTAATAATTTTAATTTAAGCTTTTTTGTTGTATTCACTTACTTTCACTATGATATTTTTGGAGTAGAATATGTTAAAAAAGCAATTTTTTATGCAAAATGGACTCACTACAACTACTCAGTACTGATTACAAAATCACTTTACTCTTTTAAAAGAAAGAATCATTAAATGATAAGTTCACAATTAAATTAAACTGTTTAAGACATCGAGATTTTAAATATTATAAAAAACTAGACCTTAGGTAGGCTTTGGGTGCTTAATAGAAATCCGTGAAGGAGCAATAAACATACCCACACAAATATAAACTTTCTTATATATAAGTACATATATTATTATAATACCTATAATACCTATTCGATTTATTATAATACCTATTGTACACTCTACATTCACACATTATTACTATTCACACAATTCTTGATGGGTATTTTCATACATTTTCTATTTCTTCTGTTTTTTTATGTCAACACAAATTCATTTCCTAAAAAATATCATCCAATAATTAAAAAAAAAATCAAATAATTGGCCAATTCCTGAAAGCAATTTTCTGAATAATTTACTTATTTAAACCATTGTTTCGGCAATTTTACGCACCGCATGTTTAAATTAAATCAGTTAATATTCCGTGTATCCGAATAAATGAAATGGCTGTTACGTTATACGAGTATAACTCATTGCTATTTACGATTTCACAAAACTTGTTAGTACTCAGCATATATTACGTAATAATCATTAGGTGGATAATATTTTTCATATGTACATTATAAGCGACACTTCACATTACAGTTTTTATTTCGAGATTATTATTATTATTATTATTTTATTTCGAGTTAGTTTTAACTCGGAAAATTTTCTTCACGTCTAGACTACAGCTTATAAAGCAAATAACTTCATTTGCATTTACAGTAACAAGTGTAGCCAAATTTTTTGCCTTACTGTAGATTTTTCACGGAATTTTAAATTATGTTAAATAGCATCGTGTAGCTAAAATACAAGCCTAAATCTGGTTTTAACAAGGAGAATTCTAAATTACGCTCCTTAAGACTTATTCTAATATTAATTTTTATTAAGTCTTCATCTTCTTCGGCTTACAGTTAATCCTCTTTGGCGGTCAAAATTTTAGTATTAAGCCTTTTGTAATGAAGTGCCCACTTGGTCCTGTTCTCTTCTTTTCTGAGGTTTATTTTTTCATTTGTTGCATAAAGTATAACATATTTATGTAATAACTAAACATACAAAGTGACTTATGGCATGCTTATATCAAAAATATTGATGTAAATAGGAATTTAATAAAATACGTAAATTTTTTGTTATTACTAAATTTAATTTTCACAAGGTTTAACGATCATTCGTAATAAGAGAATAAAGTGACATACTTTGTACTACATTCTTAAGTTATTTCTTATAGAAGAACTCTTAAATTCTAAGACCATATTACTTTTATTGACTATAATAAAGTGTGTAAGAATAAACTAAAAATGTGTATTTATTTATTCATATAATTGGTAGTGATAATGGTAGCTATAAAATATTGTTATTATAAAACATGTACATCCCTTTCCTTTTTCTTTTTAGTTTCGCTTCAGCGTAAGCATGTCTGGAAGAGATTGCTGATTAAGCCATAAGGCCACCTATTGTGCGATTTTGCCGTAAATATTTTTATGTTATCTATTTTGTATGTAATATATTATATACTAGCGACTTACCCTCGCTTCGCTCGGGTGCATCCCTAGGTACGTTTTAATTTTTTCGTGCGAAACCCTAATTATTTTTTTTAAATTAAAGTAGCCTAACTTACTCCTTATAATATCAGCCTTATAATATGGCTATCTGTTAGTGAAAGTCCCGTTTATATTGGTCCGTCGTTTCGGAGATTAGCCAGACAAAAAATTTAAAAAAATGTGTTTTTCTTATAAATACCATATATAATCCATATGCATTTAATATAAAGCTGTTATTTTGACATTACGAACAGACACTTCAATTTTATTTATCTGTATAGATAATGAAGCATGTATTTTACTTTTATTTATTTATTTTAATTAATTTTTTAATTAAAATACATAATTATACATCATCTTAGTTATAAAGTAAATTCTCTAATTATTATGATAATATTTTTATTAGGTACTTTATTCTAGAGGTGATAATCGCAAGGAATCTATCATTTTATCATTGTTCAATTATTATAATGGGATGCACATGAATACGCAATTAATTTGACGAGCCTTGTATTGCGTACGGTTCAGTTGGATATGTATTGATGTAATGACAATAATTAATGTGTCAGTTGTTATATTAAGGGTTGATTTTCCAATCACCAGATATGTTATTCATGAGGTAATATACAATATAAATAAATTAAAACAACTGTAGTACTATGAATAAAATACTTCAACCGTTTTACGTTTGTGGTGCCAGCCGACAATGTACATAAATGAAAATAAGTATATGCTTTTCTTATTTTGGCTTGCTGGTTTTATATAAGCATAATTTGCAACTTGACCATATATATATATATATATATATATATATATATATATATATATATATATATATATATATATATATATATATATACGTAAATAAAAATGAGTGTTGCTAAGCGCAAAACTCGAGAACGGCTCGACCAATTCAGCTAATTTTTTTTTCGTACGTTCCGGTTCACGGAATGTTTTAATAAGGAGAAAAAATATAAGTAGTATAGAGAAAAAATATAGTAGTAATAGTAAATATGAAATAACCTGCCTACTTTTCTATATCTATGTATGTACATTGTACTTACCATTAAAACGTATGTACCTAGGGACGAACTCGAACGAAGCGAGGGTGAGTTGCTAGTTAATAATATAATATATCAGGTTAAAAAAAAAACTATTTAAATTATAAAATCTTTGTGATAAAGATTGCCACTGGACGCACTGGGTTACTCTTTAAGGAATTTCCTCCAATATTGTGAAGAGTTATAAAAGGCTAGAATCGATAACTCGGCGTCCTCATTTTCTATAATGTGTAATAAAAATGTTTTCTTATTAAAATGTAGTACAATTTGTTAGTATTTACTACAGTATCAGAAAGGGAAGAGAATAATTTTTATTTGAATGTTACTGTACTGAATACAATTGTGTATATTGGGGTTAAGAAAAGTATAAAATTAAGTGATTATTATAATTTACAAAAAAACTGCTCAGCCCAGTTTAATAAAAATATTTTATTGCTAAATAACTGCCAGAAATGGTTATTAAGTGCCTAAACCAAATTCATAATGATACATAAAGTTTGTGAAATCATTTATTGAATTAAAAAAGCAAAGAATAATATAATTTTCATGTTTTAAAAATATTTTAATTCAAATTTGTATATGATTTATTATTTATTATATATTGATGTTTCAGAAATACACTTGCTCATCAAAAACTCTCCTAGCAGTTCAAAAAAAATCTTCGGTCCTGTGAACAGCTGTCGAAAAAAAAGTAACTTTTA
The DNA here is from genome assembly GCA_905404265.1 of Fabriciana adippe. Classification (NCBI taxonomy): domain Eukaryota; kingdom Metazoa; phylum Arthropoda; class Insecta; order Lepidoptera; family Nymphalidae; genus Fabriciana; species Fabriciana adippe. The sequence continues at coordinate 6,718,381 of FR989993.1, forward strand.
AATAGGCTGGTTGCGGATATATATTTTTTTATTGTACAAAGTAAGAAATATGATGTCATCAACATAATATATGCTAAATTATATTTACTGATTGGTGATATAAATATTTGCTTGGCCGTGTCTAACCGATTTTAAACTCATATTTTTTGTAACTCTCATGTAATACTATAGCCTATGGCCAGCCTTTACAGCTCATTGCGTCTAGACCCTTTCCACTTTTATTCCCAGAAGCGGTGTTCACACAAAGTACTTAATTATATCAAAAAAATGTTTTAAAACTTTTATATTTTTCTAGAAGTACGCATTATTTTTAATCAGCAAGTTTGAAACTTAATGCTTCAATGTTTTTAATGAAAGTGTTGAGCTTTTGCATAGTATAACACTTTAAACTTACATATTACAAGTGTTTTATAGAAATAATATTTATTTTTATACCCTAATGAAGGTATGTAGAGTTGAAATTTTTGTGTACACAAATAAATTAATAGATTTTCGTAAAATTCTAATTTAATGATTCTTCGTGCCTATGTATTTTTTCACTAGTATGTTTATTTCAATGTTTTATTTATTGATGTGTAATGTAAATTGTAAATTAATCAATAATAATAAAAATATTAATCAAAAAATAAAAAATAACAATTCATTAAAAAATATTACAAAGAATATGTTAATAAAAATATCTATTATTACCTTTTAAAATTATTATGTATATTATACATACTCTATATAGTAATTAACGCAAAATTATTGTATAAATAATTACTTTTATTTCGTTATTTTGATTGGTTTTGGTACAGATAAAAATAGTGAAGTTTAATTATGAGGTTATTTTATCTGTTACGAGTTCGATTGACGCTTCCACGCGAGTAATCGGTTTAAGAGACTATTATATTTTGAATTCGGCGCATTTCGGATTAATTAATCAATGAAAAGGGTCAGAGTTACTCATTCCATATAGATTGGATTCCTATGTAATCAATCGCCAGCCTTCCAGTGGTTTGCTTCAATAAAATCAAATTTTACATATATCTCATATCTATATATATAAAAATCGATGTGTATATATGTTTCCTGTGGACTCTAAAACGGCTGAAGCGATTTTGATGAAATTTTCAGGCAATCTTCAGATTAGCTCAACGGGCGATATTGTGAAGTTTGATAGCGATCAAAAGTTTGAAAGAGGGCGAAACGACGGGTACTGCTAGTAGGTAATAATATTGATATTTTAACATGACTAATAATAATAAATAAAACATTTTATTTCTAGAACACAGACATTTTATTTTATCAATAACAATGATGGGAGAAATACGTAATAATATCTGTAATTTATAGAATTTATTTTTTATTGCTATGTCATTTGAAAAGTTTATGTTAAATTTTAATTCATTAAGATATGTTTGTTTTAAAATTTAAATCAGATGAGTAATTTATATGGAAATCTGCGCAGTGGAAAAATTGGTTAAATATTCCACATTATCTTCACTATTAAGGAAGTAAGCCATATAAAATGATAGGATTTTTAATATGTAACATGATACAGCAGAGCACTTTAAGTTAAGCTCCCATACAAGGTGGGATTCAAGTTTTATGATAATCATAACCGTTACACTTCAGGTATGCGAAGCCGGGTAAATATTTTGTAAGTCTTCATACAATTTTATACTAACTATTAACTGTGTCTCCACTTAGCTTTAACTCTTATTTTATTTGCACTCTTTAGTCTAGTGGTTGTGTACGTATGCAGATCGGAGGTCCCGTGTTTGAGTCTCAGGTCGAGCAAATTAGGTTTATCTGTAAAAAAAATATTAGTTTTAGTTAGGAAACCTGGTTGGGAAATTTGCGGTATTACACGCCTTTGCCTAAAATAGCTCGTAAATCCCTCGTTCCTGGGCCTAATCTCTCATAGATCGTGCCAAATTGTTATGCTTTGAAGAGTGAAAAAAATTGAGAGTGCACTTGTGTGTACACAGACACTTGCGCTTTATAATATTTCCTGAGCACACGTAACACATTTTCGTCGATACGTTTGGCTCAGTTTGTAGTGACCCTACTTGCTGCGCCAGCGGTCGCGGGTTTGACTCCCCCTGGGGCCATTCAGTTGTGTGTTGTGTCATAAGCACGAATGTTTGTACTCCAGTCATGGGTGTTTATATATATTTATTTATAATATGTATGTATTTAAAGTTATATAATATGTTTAGTGTATCAACTATCCGGTATCCATAACACAGGCCTCGTAGCTTAGCATGGAACTAGATGGTGCTGTGTTAATGTCCTAACATATTTATTTATAATTAGTCCCAATGAGGTTGGCTGTCGTGGCCAAATTAAGTCAACTGGAAATTATGTCAACACTAGTATCTATCATTAAGAACTCTTTAGTCTTTAATCACTGGTAATACCTTTCCCGAATAAAATTTGAATTTTATATATTAATATAAAAATATAACGATGAAACAATATTATGTTGTTAAAAACTAGAGCCGGTGCAATAAATTATGAGTTTCGTGAGATATTTAATGTATGCATATCATCCGTTAGAGAAGTACTAAATTCCAATAGATTTCACTAAGCGTAAACTCAAATATTATCTTCTTAAGTAAACATAACTCTTTGTATTTACCTTCCAATGTTTCCGCCTACTGCATGCAGACACGATTACCGTAAAAATTAAGTGCTTGGCTGCGCATAAGCAGTTTTACTTGTAGACGGGGATTTTGCATCTAATGAGCATAACACCGCATAAAGACAACTTAGTTTGAAATACAAGCGCAAATAGCGCACTTATAACGTGTAATGTTACTATTACTTATATTTTCCATACCAATGCTATTTTAAGCGTTAACTGAATATCTTTTGTATACAAAATCTTGTTATATAAAAGTAAATTTGGTTTTATATGATATTTTTCCTTTTAACTTGTATAATATAATGTGAAATTTACTAAGCCTGTTTCTAGGTTTAATTAATGAATAAATTGTATTGAAGTCGTTTTACTATATGATTTTAACATAATATATATCTACAGTATATTTTAAGCAGTCGCAGTACTAAAATGCGACTAAAGCCATACAAAATTTGTTAGGACTGTACATATGTGTGAACACATGATAAAATTTAAATAGCTCTCATAATGTACTGCTAGGCAAATGAAGTTTCGTATAACAGAGCTTAGTGCAACGGCAAGCGCTTAATCTCTTGCATCTAAGTTGAGTCGTTACATGGAAAGAGGACACGCAGTGCGGTAAAGGAAGAGCGCAAACGGCCTTATGTTTTACGTATTCTGGAATGTTGGTACAAGTAATAGGTGAAAAAATATTAATAGAGCGTAATAATGATATTGGACCATAATTAGATAGGAAAAAAGGAGAGCAATTTATAAAAATCTATCGATTTGCCCTGATCCCTTGCATTCTATACTGATATTAAAAAGAGGCAGACTTTGTTTGTTTGTTTGAACGCGCTAATCTTAGGAAATACTAATCCGATTTGAAAAATTATTTTTGCATTAGTTAGCTCGTTTATTGAGAAAGGTTATAGGCTATATATTATCCCGGGAGAATGTATGGTTTCCGTGGGATAGATTTGTTTTTGTCTAGAGACGAACCCTAAGCGAAGCGAGGGTTAGTCGCTATTTCTTTATAAGCTTTAAGCAATAATCTAATAAAATATTTTTACGTTTCTGTCCCATTAAATGCATGCAAATATTATATTAATCAGTAAACATATAAATACTTTTTCTTATTTATTTTATTAGTAACAATAACACAAGTGTTGTAGTATTAAGAATAATAGTACCTAGTAGTAGGGTATAAAAGTGAACCTTTATGCCTGTCTTCGTAATGCAATATACATATGTTCTTGTGAAATTTCATCGAGATTTGTTGAGCGGTTTACATATTAAAAGGTACTAAAGAGACAGACAAAGTCACATTTATAAAATAAGTATAGATTTATTGTACGGAACTTTTGTACCTATGCAATCGTACGATTCAATTTTATAACCGCAATAATAATCTATTACTTTATGCTACCGGAGTCGCTTGTTATACTAGAGGAAGCATTCAAAACAGGCGAAGATACGATGTGTTAGAATATGCTTTGCGGAGTTATTTGTGATGTTCTTGCTACAGACAGACTGTCTGAGCACATACAAATATTGGGATTGAAACATTTAGGTTTATAATATAATATTTTGGGACATTAACACACAGCACCATCTAGTTCCATGGTAAGCTACGAGGCTTGTGATATGGATACCAGATAGTTCATATACTACACATATATATGTATATTATATAACTTAAAATTCATACATATTATAAATATAAACACCCATGACTGTATTGAATTAATTTCTAATAGCGAATAATAAAAAAAAAATCTCCCAGAATCAAAAGACACTGAGCCTTTTCAAAGTCGGTCAAAATATATTATATAAAATAACTGTATCTTATATAATATAATATCTTTTCGGATTTTTTCTCAGATACCGATCTACAGGAACATTTTAAATATATTAATAGTTATTATCTAGCATTAACCATATAAATTAAAAAAAAATCGTAAATTTTCCCGATGTTTTAATAGTTACTAGCGACTCACCCTCGCTTCGTTCGGGTTCGTCCCTAACTTCCATATAGTAACATGGATATAGTTTTTTTTTTATTAAGTATTAAAACCATCCGTGGACCTTAAGGAACATATAAAAAAATTGCCAAATTGGTCCAGCCATTCTTGAGTTATGCGCTTGCCAACATTCATTTTTATTTATATAGATTTTGATACGTTTTGACGCTTAGTAAGCAATAGATTTTATTTTCCATTTTTTTTTTTCATGAATTTTTCCGATGTTTTAATAATATAAAAACCAAATTAACTCCTCGCGGACCGCGAGCACACCGGTGTGCTAGATAACAATTGAATTCTCGGAAATTCGCACGGATTTCTTAGAATTTGTCCGGGAGGGATTAAGATTATATAAATCGGTCCACCTGTTCTCGACTTAAAAGTATTGTAACAAACCCGACTTTGTTTTATATACATATATAGAAGATGTTAAACATTCAAGTAAATCCAAGAAATTATAACGTATATTTTGTTAGTATTCTAAATACGAGTACCTATTATAATTATAATAATTATTATAGTTAATATTGCTCTAGATTTATACATTTAGTATCTTCTTTCTAACATACAACTTCTCGCATGTTACGAGCACAACATTTGACTTAATTGTATTTATTTTTTCCATAACTTTTTCTTCAAGAAAAATAAGCTGTCATAAAAAGTCATATAAAATATTGCTAAAGTTATTCGTCTTTCGGATACTTTGTTGCAAAATTTGATGATAAGGTACCTAGTTTTTTTCATTTATTTTGACGTACATAGGCAATATATCCTAATAAACATGTTTTGATGGATGTTAGAATTATGGGTTTTGTTTACCGAAATTTTATAAAATACTTATCAACATTTATGAATATCTAATGTGTAGAAGGTGCTTTAAATAAGGTAGAAGTTTTTTTTTTCTTTTGTTATATACACACTTGAATTTAACATAACATTTTATTCATAATATAACTTTAATATTTACACAATTTATTAATTTACACAAAAAAATCGGAAATGTACAATGTATATAAATAAACAGTCATCAAATACTTTACCATAGCACGTTCAAAATTATTATATTTTTCTTAATTATTATTTACTAACTAGCGACTCACCCTCGCTCCGCACGGGTTCGTCCCTACTTACGTTTTAACGTTTAGTATAAATTTCTCAGAGGTGGGATATTTTCTTACAGTAAAAAGTATCCTATCCGTTGACCCGGATAACCAGCTATCATCATACCCATCAAAATCCGTCTAGTGTTTTTTCCGTGATGCGATCACAGACAGACAGACAGATAAAAATTCTAAAAACTATAGGTTCGGCCGATGTATTTATAATACTGTCTATTTCAATAAGATTTTCCAAAAAATATTTAATGTACAGATTCGGCTTAGTTACAATTTTATTATATGTAAATGTCTATTTTTCAAATGTAGCTATTTAACATAATCTTTTTGTTCTGAATATTATGAAACTTCAACTTCAATTTTTATATGCTTCAAGTAAGACTATGTTAGGAAAAATAAATTAAAATAAATAATTAAAATCCATATATCATCTTTTAAACTTTGAAATTAAAATTGATATGTTACCTAAAAAATTTCCGTTTAGATTTTTTTACGCCTCAAACATCGTACAAAAGTTAAAAAAAAAATTCTACGTACAAAGTTGTTATATAAAATTTCTACTCAGAAAGAGCACTTGTTTTTCGCTGCATAAGTCTATCCAGTTATTTTTATCTCAGATATTCACGATTCATTTCCTATTTATACTCTGTGGTTTTTTAACTCGTTACATCGATCACGTACAGATAATACTACAATGAACCATACAAATTTCGCTTGAGCTTATGCCTGCCGCTCTATAAATTCAAGTTTCTTATACATTTTTAAGTTGTAATAAATTTTAAACTCTATCACCTACGAAAGAGAGTTCAAATGTGTATGTATCGATCGAAGGTAGAGCTGTTTTTAATTTGATTGTAAGGTCAGTGTCGGCGAAAACTTGAGAAGACATGATCATGACTGGTGGGCTTTACTCCACACCTCGTTATGTGTTAACAGCCACATTCGCTCACGACGCGACGTATCCGGCAAACTTCAAACGCCAGTACGTCGAAATGTATAATGATTGTAACCTACGTGATAGGGCATCTATTGGCTTTTTGGTATTTTAATATATACATATGTATTTGCATCATAAAATGTTATGTTTGTCCATTGAAAATATTTAAGAATGTGGGTTAACATGAATATTCCGAGATATCTATAACCAAACATTTCTAGAGACTTTGCTGTGATTATGTTGTTATTTGACTTAATTTCTGTTTTAAAACAGCTGTTTAATATAAGTAAGGAGTTTTACTAAAAATGTAATATAATAATTGAAGGAGTGTAGTATAATTTATAAAAATATATTAATAGAAGCAACCTTGAGTTCATTCTCTAATTTAAAAGTAGGTTACTTTGATGATATTTTATATAGCATGGCGTTTCCTTCAAACACACTGTAGATGTCTCAGAAAATTTATTAACTTCACTATACAGATGCTCGTTAAATTTTCATTACGATTGATGCGATGTAAAACATCATAAAATAAGTCATAAAAGTATTAAAATAAAAAAAAATGTATTAAGATTAACGATTGAATTATATTGCGAATTCGAGTTCTTAAAGATTAATAGCTAGAAAAACACTTTTTTTTTTTATACTATATTTTTTATTAAAATATGTCTTTATTAGCAATTTGTCCTACGTTTTTATAAAATACATGTTTGTGAATTAGAGTTAGGAGTTTAAATCTAAAATCGATTCGAATCTGAAAATACTCTTAGTAATAGAAAAGCTTCATTAACAATGGCTTTGTATTCTTAAATAACAAATATGTTACTTTGATTTTTGTAAAATCATTAAAGATAATTGTATTTACAGGAAAATTTAAACGAAATTCTAATATTTTGTTATTTGAAGTAATTTTGCTACCTCTTCCAATACTCGCTCGCATTGAGACATACTTTACAGTAAAGGTATCAGATGCCGCCATTGTTTTAATTATATTCAAGGTAAGGTAAGCGATAAACGAATGTGAATAGTTCTAATTTCATTCAAGCTAATAGTTTTATAATAATCAAACGCAATAACAGTTTTACTTTCTTACACACTATCCTCTATCTTTCTTAAGCAATATAGCATAGGAACGACAGTAGACGAGAAGATGGAGATGGAAAAATCATAGCGCTTTTTCTAAAAGACCCAGGACTCAAAGTAAAGATTTAATCTACAAAGTCAGCCAACTAAGTTAGCAAAAAATATACCTCACTTAAAAGATTAAATAAAATTTTCCTTGAAACATTTTGCTTAAACAGCACTCTTTCTCATAACGTCAGTCATGATAAAGTTAAACGTGTTACGTAGTTTTAAAGCCTCTCACAACAAATTCACATAAAAATAACGATGTAGGCTCAAAGGATATCAATCTTCAATACATTACACCCTAACTACCTAAGAAGAGTATGATAAACGGCCCTTTATGTAGAGACGGCGGAGTGTAATTTTACTGTTCTATAAATGAAGATAAGATTGCAGTCTCGAACACATTTACCCGTCGACGCCCATACCGACACTTAGTTTTATTATGCGTTTTTCATAGTGCATTTTAAAATGCAGATATCCAACTAATTTATACACACTAATGGTTGAGACCAAGTTATTTTATTATTTATTGATTTTTCATATTTACTATCAATATAATGTTATTTTGTTCCTCGTTTATTTTTTTGATCTTATCTATACAGATAAATAAAATTGAAGTGTCTGTTTGTAATGTCAAAATAACAGCTTTTTACTAAATGCATAATATGAAATTATATACGGTACTTATAAGAAAAACACAATTTTAAATACTTTGTCTGTCTGTCTGTTTGTCTGTCTGTCTGTTTGTCTGTCTGTCTGTGTGTTTGTTCCGGCTAATCTCTGAAACGGCTAGACTTATTTTGACAGGAGTTTCACTGACAGATAGCTGATGTTATAAGGAGTAACTTAGGCTACTTTTATTTTAGAAAAAAAATTAGGATTCCGCTCAAAAAAATTGAAACGTACCTAGAGACGCACCAGAGCGATGCGAGGGTAAGTCGCTAGTACCTAATAAATTTACTATATAAATTTGATTAATTAACTTAAAAAAATATTTTTTTTTTATGTTTATAAGTATTTAAAAATATTTACTACTTTTAAACACACACCATTCATGACTTTTTTACTATCGTGACAGACGATATCTTCTTGGATTATAATTCAAGTTCCATATTTTGTAGGCTCAATAACATATAATTTATATTTCTGCGAATGTGACGGAATGTGGTGTAATTTAGATTTCAGAGAACGTGTTAAAAAGTTTGTTACTCTGGAATTCGAATATCGCACAGAGTTTGTATCCCATGGGATTAGTGTATGTTGATGAGACGTTGAGGTCAGAAACAGTTATATAGCATACGTGGAATACACGAACTCTGTTTACATAAATCAACTCGGCACCAGCTTTAAAGATCGGCGTTATTGAAGAGCTACAGCGTTTTTATATTTGCAAATTTACCACTCTTTATTAAATGAGCAATTCTTGTACAGCCATACTAATATTATAAATGTGTAAGTATGTTTGTTTGTTTGTCCTTCTTTCACGTCGAAACAAAAGGATGGATTGGCGTGATTTTTTGTGTGGAAATAGTTGGAGGGCTGAAAAATGACAAAGGCTAGATTATCTTATTCCCACGGCAAAACACATTATAATAAAACCCAAAAAATAATTATTTATAATCAGAATTACTTGAAACTTGGTATTAATGCTCTTCAATACAATTAAATAGATACGTGTTTTATCATTTTTTCGAAATTCATCCCATAAGGTAAAAATACGGAATAAAAATTTGTATGAGTCCTACCTTTTTAGAGTTTTTTTTTTGTAGTTTTGTAGTAGTGCTAGTATATATATAAATTTATTTCGTGTATCTCGGGAACGGCTCTAACGATTTGGATAAGGTTTTATTTTTAAGTTTATCTATAGGATAAATACGCAATAACAAATAAGACAATATCAATATAAATAGATATAATTTACTACAAAGAGATATAATGCATAATATATGCTATAGAAGGATATATAAAAGCGAAAGGTCATTGACTTACTCACTGACTGAACATGAATCCTCGAAATTTACTCGATTTGATAAAGCTGGGTAGGTAGTTTTTAGATAGAAGACTTCAGCTAAGAATTTTGTGACAGGACCGAATTAAGGTCTAATGGCCATCGTAAGTTTTTATGATAATCCTGTTCTTATTGTTAAAGACCAACTATGCGAGTTCTAGTATTTTTTGAATGAGCATTTTTATTTTTATATATATCGCCATATTTTGTCACTTAAACTCAACCCCCATTTTGCCTCTAGAGCTTGTTATCTATCGTCTTGTGGGAGTCCCTCGGCCTTCATTACAATTTTCGTCTAATATTACATACAAATAATAGACTACTTCCAATGGACTATGTAGACGTTTGCCTTTTTTAATGAGGAGCTTGAAATTTCGTTATTTAATTCGGTACCAAAGTATTATTAAGGGAAGCCTATTTGAACTTGTTAGATATTCAAAAGAATATTTTATATGTAAATTATGTATTCTGAATAAAAAGATATTAGGTAAGTCTTTATGCCCATAATTATATAATGATTAAATGATTTTTGTATCCAAACAAGCTGTGAAACACAAAATCAGTCATAATTACCATCTAAGCCTGAAATTTCACATATCAGCTCTCTTATATTATACATAAATTACTTTGCTTCCAATTATATTCATAAAATTAATTAGGATTTATGAAAGGATTAACTCAAAGTATCTTCTCAAGTTTAAAAGCCATATGTTCATAAAACAAAATCATATTCCTCCTAACAGATTATCTGCTAAGTCTTAAGTTTTGAAGCCGGTCGCTTAATATGTGGAAGAGGAAGTTCGCTAGATTGAAGCAAGGCAAGTTGATATACGCAACAGTAAGTATGCTAGTATGTATAATAGGTATTATATACAATTGTGCTTGTTATGAATATGAAAAGTTTTCACGAATTTCGCACTTATAATGTGTTCGTTAAATGTAAATATTGGTGTTTTGAAATTTCTTTGCGGGCTATTTATGTTGTTACGTAAGTATTGTTTAAGTTTTTACTTTAGTGAATGTATTGTTATTGGTTATCCGATTACCAAAGAAAAGATTAACAGATTTTATAGAATATCTTTCATAAGAGCTATTTTATTATTTTATATAGCGACTCCCATATTATTTTAAGTAAAGTTATCGCTTAACTTAAATCTTAATGGCTACGTTAATTATACTATAATATTTATTTTCCATTAAAATATCGACTTTATCTAAAAACTAAAAACTATAATAGATATAATATAATTATAAGTTCACTAATAGAACCCGCGGCTTTGCCCGCGTTCAATCTACAAAAAAAACTCTTTTGCTTTGCATTACATAGCGACTCACCCTTGCTTCGTTTGGGTTGGTCCCTATTAATTTATTAAATTATTTGGGTATTGTTCATACAAAGATACTAAAATTGCGATTAAAAAATGGGAAGGAGAGGGGAAGGGGGTGGGGTATAGGAGGATGAAAAATACTTTATGACCTATTCTCATACCTATCGAATATACAAAAGAAATCCATTAAAGTCTCTACCTATTTTAAACTATATACACTTATATCACATTCATCGTTATCCATTGTCTGACGAACACGATCTACCATGGCAAAGGGCAAAAGCTTGTGGTCTAAAATATTATGCAACCTGCTGTGAGAATATTTCACGCCAATATATCAGTAACCTGAGTTAGCTTGTGCTTAAAGGGTAGAAACTTGGATTTAGCAGTCAAAAAGAATATTGTAAAAGAATTTTATTAATTTATATATATGTCTAGATTATTTATATATGCAAATATTTTATATTATATAAATTATTAAAAAAGAAAAACAAAAAGATGAACTCATCAGCTTTTTAATGAATGAAAGACGTAAATTCTTCGCAGAGTAAGATTTTTTCTGATTTTATTGACAAATATCATTATACTTTATTTAATAATTTTATTTTTGCAAAATGTTTATAAATTATAAACTTTAAGTTATTTAGATAATTTCTCTTTCTATCCGTGAAAACCGTATGAAAGTCCGTAATTAACTTAGAAATGCATACTACGTTACAAACATCTCATCTCTACATATAGTAAAACTAGCGACTCACCCTCGCTTTGCTTCGGGTTCGTCCCTACACAAAAACAAATCTACCCCACGGGAACTGTACATTTTTCCGGGATAATATATAGCCTATAGCCTTTCTCAGTTAATGCAAAAAGAATTTTTCAAATCGGATTAGTACTTCCGGAGATTAGCGCGTTCAACCAAACAAACAAACAAACTCTTCGACTTTATAATATTAGTATAGATTCTCATCTATACATATTATAATAAAATTCTAACTGATTCGAATCTGAACAATCAATATTTTTTGGGTAATCTCATTGAAATAGTCATTATTATATGTATACGATACAGAGGCCGAATCTACAGTTTTTAGTATTATTGTCTGTCTGTTACCGCATCCCGAGAAAACCACTGGACAGATTTTAATGGGTATGATGATAGCTCTTTAATACATATAGAACATATACGGGTCAACATATAGAATACCTTTTATTGAGGGGAAATATCTCAACTTTGAGAAATCTATAATAAACGTGAAAACTTATCTAGGGACGAACCCGAGCGGAGCGAGGGTGAGTCGCTAGTCGTATATATTTTTATCTTATTTTATCTATATTTTTAACTTTCAATTCAAAAATTCCTTTTCAAATACGTATGATCATGTGAAAGGAACTGTATTTAACTTTAATTAATGTATGTTATTTAATTAACATAAATACTTTGTTATTTATAAAGCTGTCCCTTGACAACCAAGACTACAGTATACAACCAATATGTAATGAAACGTTTAATTATGTAGATATATCTACTATTTCTTTCAGTAAAAATAATTAACTTACTATTAGAATCAAATGAGAAGAAAATTTTATAGAAAATAACAATTTATTACAATTTTAATCCAAAAAACCACACACTACCATCATCGAAGCGCAACACACATAAAAACTGAATACAATTATCATTCATCTCAAACCAATTACCTCGTCGTAATAAATAACAATGCATAAAGCGTTAAAAATATTTAAAGTTAAGCCGGCATTTTTATTACAACCATACTGATGCTACTAGAAATATGACAGCCGAATTAATGTACACCGTGATTTAGATAATGATAACGAATCCAAGTTAATAGTTTTAATAACATAACATAAAACTTTGGAATTTAATGATAAAGTATAAATATCTAGTAGTTAAATATATCTAATGTCATAAAATTTTCAATCTATATTTCTAATTAATGAAATCAGAATTTATTTGGAAAGTCTTTTGAGTGGTTATGACGGTGCCTTTTATATAAATATTTTTATATTACCACCGAGAGTGTTTCTCGCTTGTTAATCTTTGAGATGACTTGTAAATATTGACTTTTGTTTGCTCTCGCTATACTTAGATTAACTTAAAACACTTTTAATGTGATAAAATGGTATTATGATTAGCAATATCTTTTATAAATTTAAATTTTCAGGAGTTTTAATATCTGGTTTTTGTATTGAATATACTATGTATAAAATTAAACATTTATAAGCCTCAGATATTTCGAAGTGATTATATTTAATGCAACGTGCATATCTAGCTTTTGTGATCTTAAGTTTTAAAATCTATCCATTTAATTTTCATGTACTTGACATTGTGAAGATTTTGCTTAGAAACATATGAAAATGCTATGTTAGGATAACTTAAGCTCTCAACTCTTAAGTTGTCATATTGCAAGAGTATTGCCCACCTAAGCTGTAGCAGTAAATTATGTTTCTCTCTTTGCAGAGAAATGTGCAAAAATAATTTATTAGTACAACAAAAAGATTCAATTAAAAGGTTTACACACAGATAAACAAAATTACTTCAATTATATTGAAATTATTCGTATTTAACGTTTTTGGTTTGATTTGTTAATAATCATTATCATGTAATCATCAATCTAGTCTATTGTTTCAAGTAAACAACTACTCGTATTTCAGCTATATTTGATTTGGTTTGCTGACAATGTTAATGGCAATATTCCCGTTTTATTACAGTTTCAACTGGCTATAACTCATTAAATTTTCATACATGGTTCATGCTCTTAACTTGCTGTTACTGTTTTATGGAGGAAGTTTTATTTAGAATTGGACAGTCATTTAACTTATATAAAGCGTTTTGTCAAATAATAAATCAGATATTTATGAACGTACTTAGTAGGTATTATTTTGTATAATGTCATATATTTATTTGTATTTTTTTTATTATTATTTCACTCTAGTATTTATAATTAAATCAGGTGGAAAAAAATATTAAACATTAATAAAAAACGAATTTATACATCGTCCAACAACTCATGCGCATATATTCAGTTTTCTAGTAAAATGCACATCAATACTTGACATTCTATCTGACACTGATCGCTTGTTAACATGTAAACTCTTTAAACTAAATTTGAACTTTATTAAATTTTAATAGAGCTTAAATTTTATTGATTATTTGAGCAAGCGTTTGTCAACTCACAGAAGCAAACGTCATGAGCTTTAAGATGATATCTTGGCCTCCGGTAACGTTATCGATGGTGTAAGTCGGCTGGAAACAAGAAACGTCATTTCTATTACGATATTTAAGTAGTAACTAGTTAAGTGACAAAAATATTTTGTTGAACATTAGAAATAGGTGAATGGGACAGCATTTTTACTTATTAATTTTCACTTTTATTATGTATGCTGAAATATGTGTCGATTCGTTAGTTTGACTTTTTTTTAAGCAAGCTTTTTCTTCTAAGCTGCCTGTGGCCACTGCAGATTGTTCTCTTATACTTGTATTTTATCTATGAAGAATTGCTCTATTCCTCAACATTGTAACATAATGCTAATCTAAAAACTATAAGTTATCTCTTTAAATAAGGTAATACTCGTAATATATTTACAAATCGGACTTTTATTTCCAGAGATTAACGCGTTTGAACAAACAAACTCTTCAGATTTGTATAAATAATATGGGTCGGAGAATGATAGGGTTTATTATTCATTCTAGTATCATCGTATGTCTTCCATGAATTATTAATAGTTATAGTATATTAAAAAAGGAATGTAATTGCGCAAATGTTTCGCCTTAGCTAAGCAAAGGTAGGTCACTTATTTAAAATATTTTATGCATACCTTCTAATCATAATATACCATCAAAATTCTTTATACACTGTCTGATTTTTTATTCTTGTATTAAATAAAGTGAACAAAGCTAACACGCAAATGCGATTTAAATGTAATTGTCTATCTTGTGAGACTAACAAGAATATTACGACAATATCGAATTATGTTATTACAAGCTTAGAAAATTGTCAAAGAAACGACTGAAATCACATTTAAAAATTATTTTGTTAAAATTAATTTAATGTTAAAATCAACAATAAACAAAGCAAAATGTACCTACTTGTATATAAAAAATATGGATTTTGACATGCTCTTATTTTTTTATCACACTCGTCTAATATCAATCTTTAAATAAATTAACAATAATTAGTAAAAAAATCATTAAAATGTTCTAATTAATATGAATCAGATGAAAAATTGAAATAAATTACAAAATCTAGATAACAACTCATACGATTTATTTCTGAATATCCACTTTAAATTACTTTTATTATTCGTATAAAGTAACATTCAGATGTCGATAAGCCATTCATTAAATAATCAAGTCGATCTTTCGAAGTAGCATTGCTTTGGTAAAGAGTAGGCGATACGTAGAATTGTAATCGAGAACTCGCTTGCGCAAGTAAATGAATCGATTCAGATTACCTTTTATAATTAGCTTTCTCAAAATAGAGAATGCGTTTTCATCGAAATTCACTGATTGAGTCTTTGTTCGACGCTCACTATTGTGTTACAGGTCTATATTTTAATAGAACTATGGCTTAGATAAAGTACCTATATTGAGTAACCTTCTATCACTTTCAACTAGGTGATAATCTTTTAACTGTACTTTAATATATATTTATCCCTATTAGCTCTATATAGAGCTTCATTAGTATAAAGTGTATAAATTAAGGACCGTTTATTACAATTTTTAAGGTATATACTTCTTTATATCTATATGTATGTATGTATTGTATGTATTCAGCCCTTTTTAACGTCTCTCTGCTGGGCACGGGCCTCCCTTCAATACGAGGGGAATCAGGACATAGTCCACCATGCTGGCCAAGTGCGGATTGGCGGACTTCACATGTCTTTTGAAAACTTGCTAGGTTTTCTCAGACATGCAGGTTTCCTTACGATGTTTTCCTTCACCGTAAGGCAAGTGGTAATCATGTTAGAAATGATTCGCACATGAAAATATCAGAGGTGCGAGACCCGGGATTTGAACTCGCTTCACTCGTTTTCCCAAGCGAGCGCGTTACCACTGGCCTACCACTGACTTATAATATATATATATATATTATAAATAGGTAAATGAACAGCAAAAAGCAATCAAGTCTTTTCAATTATACGTTGTGAATTTTCCTTCAGGCTGAAACTACCGTTTCGTCGACCGCTCACAGCTGTTGCTTGATGCCATTATTAAACGCTTTTCAAGAGCAGGTGTTGATAATAACGAGGGTGAATTTAATTAATGAACACTAGCTAGTTTCATATATGTACATGATAAGTTGGAACATAGCTCGCTCAGTCAAGAGGAGACTATGAAAATTAATAATGCTTATGTACATTGTACATATGTTACCTATACTAGGCATTAAGCTATTAGATATTAGATTATTTCTCTAATCTTATTTTATACTTATACTAGCGGCTTATCCTCGCTTCGTTCGGGTTCGCCTCTAGGAAAACAAAAACAAATCCATCCCACGGGAACAGTACATTTTTCCGGGATAAAAAGTAGGCCATGTGCTATTCTGATAGAGCTATATTATTGTAAAATTTAATTAAAATCCATTTAGTACTTTTTGCGTGAAAGAGTAACAAACATCCATACATTCAGACATCCAAACATCCTCACAAACTCTCGCATTAATAATATTAGTAGGATTAATTTTGCTATTAAAACTTTCCTTAATAAAATTATAAATCTGTTTGTTAGTTGGTCCACCTTACACAGTTAAGCATTACATTTTTTTTTGCATAGATCGTTTATAGGGAGAGCGAGATAGCCATCTTTTTCTGTGTATAAGTAGTTCCCGAGAAATATATGTACTGAAAAAAGTTTTAAGGCACTTTAACTACCTTTGATACCATTATATATTTAAAGTAAACCCAATCAATACTGTGGATTTATTTTACAATGGAAATAGTATAAAATAAAGTCTATCTCGTACACGAAATCCAGTAAAATAAATTTTCATGCATTCTGAGAAATATAATCTGTCGTCCAACACTCTCAGGTCACCAGAAATCATGACCAACGCAGTGAGTTAGCACCTCAGCACGAATAAATGGGGGCCCCCTAACAAGCACCTACGGCAGGTCCTCTATAAGTATCACCTCGATTATCCACGCCATTTTAATCTTTATTACCGCCACGCAGGAACGATATTCGCATAATTTTAAAATCAAATTCGTCAGTATGTTACTATTAGCCAGTTAACGACTGTATATCGTAGTGATCATTCAATGCACATCAAGATGTATTTAATTGGGTTTCGACTTTCGTTATAGAACTATTTATAGGTAAGCGCGATGCAAATGGATAGATAGTAATTTGAATTACACTACTTCCTACGATGGTATACTCGAAAATTTTAGTTTATTCTCAATGTACTCTTTCCATATCAACTCAGAATAAAAGAAACATTATGATTGACAATATTTTTGAAAAGTTATTGAAATTACATTTAAGCATATATTTTAATTATGCTATATAATTAACTAGCGACTCACTCTCGCTTCACTCGGTTTCGTCCCTAGCTTGCTTCCCCATACAAACTTTTATCTCCATTCTCACCCCTAAATAAAAACTATTTCACTCACTCACTTTTCATATCATGAGATTTAAAAAAAATCTTATTTTAGTAAAAAAAAATCGTTTAATTTCCTTCTATACAAAACTTGCCTGACAATAACAAATACAAAAAAAAAAAAAGAATTATCCAATTTGGTGCAGTCGATCGGAAGTTATGCGCGTACATACATTTCGGTGATTCATTTTTATTTATATAGATTATAATAAATATGAGGCTGTGTAAATGTTATTTAAAATGTTTTTATATAATAATCATATAATTAACAGTTTTTATGGTAAAAACGTAAATATATTTCAAAAATTGATGAATAAATGTTATTGTAGTGATACGATTCCGATACGAGGAATTACATATTAACTTGCATATTAAATTACATATTTAAACTTACATAT
Source organism: Fabriciana adippe (assembly GCA_905404265.1). Classification (NCBI taxonomy): domain Eukaryota; kingdom Metazoa; phylum Arthropoda; class Insecta; order Lepidoptera; family Nymphalidae; genus Fabriciana; species Fabriciana adippe. Next base: position 6,736,553 of record FR989993.1, read on the forward strand.
TAAACGTTAAATGTACATAAACGCGCCATTCACTAAAACAATGTTGTGATAATGGCGGAAATATGTATATAAAACGATATGTTTATAAAAGCTATATATATATATATATATATATATATATATATATATATATATATATATATATATATATATATATATATATATATATTATCTTAGGTATATAAATAAATAAATATGTTGGGACAATAACATACAGCACCATCTAGTTCCATGGTAAGCTACGAGGCCTGTGTTATGGATACCAGATAGTTGATACACTACACATATATAACTTTAAATACATACATATTATAAATATAAACACCCATGACTGGAGTACAAACATTCGTGCTCATCACACAAATGAATGCCCCAGCGGGACTCGAACCCGCGACCGCTGACACAGCAAGTAGGGTCACTACAATCTGAGGCAAACGTGTCGTCATATATAATTAAAAAAGAAACATAATAGGTATAAAAGAAAAATATTTCCAAACATACTTAAGAAAAATAACCCAACTCACATTTCCAGAACAATATTAACGTCTGAACCATCCATAGGTACATCACCGTCAAAGATCAATGCGACGTGGGAGACTAGCCTTAAGCGGTATCGTTTGGCCATTCTTTATAGCGCTATTAGGACCATTCCGTCCACCCGAGAACAGATTTGAAGGCGTTATGTATAATAGATGAGTTTGCAGATCCTCAGAAACGCTTGTACCTTATATAGCCATCAATAACATCACTCAGATCTGGTTAGGCTTCAAAATATTTTACGATAACGTGCCAAAGGCTAGTAATAATTTAAATGCTGTCAAGATTTCATTATTCGCTAAGAAATTCAATGTAGTAAATTCATTCCTGTTCCTCGGTTCCTACTACAATATGTCGTAGCGACAACTCACGTAAGACGTCTGTAGTCAATAAATAAAAACGGTCGTACAATATCCCTTGCAATGCCCAGCAAGCTCCTTGTCACCAGTTAGAAACGTAACTCAGCCGCCAATACCCCCGGGGAAATGTCGATTATGCAAATGGATACGGACTTTTTAACTAAATACCGCGCTTCAACTGTCTTTTGCTATTCAATGGTACATTTACATAAAACCGCCAGCACATTTCAATACCAGTACTTATTAAGCACACGTTATATATCTAAAAATAATTTAGTAAATGAATCTGTCCAAATGTATTGTGTAATAATTTGCCTTAATTTTATAACATTTACATAAAAAAAATATGTATGATGGGTTTTAAAGAGAATATCAAAGGACCGAATTTCATGATTTTGTGTCCAATTAATACTTAGGATATTTTTAGAATTAAATATTTCATATTAAAAAAATAAGCTAATTTGTAATATATAGCTACAAATACGTTGGTACTTTGTGTAAATAAATCACTATATTTTATTCAGCGTAACCACGAAGAATTTATCCACATTAGCCTTTTACTATTGGGAGCTAAGACAGTCACATAAAGAAGAGGCACAATTTGTTGCAAAATAACGACTCTTTGCCTCAATTGAATAGGTATTGAAGATTGGAAGCTTAACTTTAACTTAAGTACACTCGCGACTTTGTGTCCAATTTAACGAAAGGATATCTTTTGGTGCCAGATTTTACACATATTTATATAGTGTACTATATTTTTGTACTAATATTTCATTTGTTAGCTTTTACATGCAATACAATGTAGTATGTAGGTACATATTTTATTTATTGATCAAACTTAATCCTAGTTTGAATTGCAAAGTTAATCAAATATTTTGTCAAATCTAACAGTAAAACCTATTTCCACAAATCGAAAGATCTGAATAAATAAATTTAGGTAAATGTAGGATTTTGCAGTTAAACCGCCATTAATTTTCTAGGAAAGAATTAATGGTGAATCTTTTGTAGAAGGCTTACTGGCCCGTTCCCATTGTCCACGACATGTAGACGTACGCTAATGGCCTTTTTGAATGCAAATTGCGTTTAGTGCGTATTTTATGGCACGATTAATGGTAGAACAAACTAATTGCTTAAACTAATAAATAGTACCTACGAATAAAACCTGTTTGGAAAAATTAAATATGTTTATGCTGTTCAGCTAAAAATTAATATTTGTAACCAAGAACTTAAGCAAATAATCAATTATTTAAGTAATAACAATATATGACCGTCGTTATTTATATACTGTAAGTGTAATATAACTGTAAAGAACGCGAGTTCGATTTTCATACACTTCGTTAGTGCTTTGAGATTGTTTCATTTATTATATTATACAACACCTTATTCGACGTATTTTGAAGAATAAAGTGATAGAAGTAAATTAGATCTATTTAAGTAGAAGTAACACAGCGTAAATCTGCATAAAAATATTTTAATTTATATCTAATTATTTTAAATTATTTGAGTGTCTTCAAATATTATTAATTTATAAAAGCTTCATATATTTATAATTTGTTTCACATTATTTATTTCTGTTTATTTTCTGGTACATGACAGACATCAATCATAATAAAACAAACAAATTGAAACGACTATTTTAAAAATGGTTGAGAATAAATTATGAAAAGGAACAATCTATCAATCAAAACATGAATATCTACTTTAAAACACATTAATGATTGCATTTAATTATAATAAGCTCATCTTTGCCTACGGCTCTACTCGCGTTGCAGGTATCGATAAAAATAAGTTTAAATGTTGATAATACAGAATGTAATCTATCTCCATTCCAAATGTCACTGAAATTTGTATAGCCATTATATCTTGAAGAAGTAAAAGACTCAAAAACTTTCTCGTTTATGATATTAGTGTGATATTATGTTGGTATTATATAGTAAACTATCTTTTGTCCTTCCCAGAGTCTCAAACTATCTTCTAACCAAATTTTATCTAAATCGGTACAGTAATTTCGGAGCCTTTTCGGTACAAACAAACAAACAAAAAAAATCTCTTCTCTTTATAATATTAGTATAGATTTTTGAATGCAACTACTGTACGCAAACTTCAGCTGGCCTCAAAGGGTCTTTTGATCACATTAAAAAATAGGAACGTTTGGCAATAAAAAATATTTCGAGTTGATTAAACGCTTTTCCGTACAAAATGTATGGGAAAAGATTTTGGCGATTTCTGACATATCTAATACTCATACCTTAAATGGTCCTATAGAGTCTTTTGATCCCTACATGAAAGAGGATCGATTGACATAAAAATTTTTTTTTAGTATTTTGCTATTTTTCTCGCTGACTGTACATTTTTTCCAAAATCTGTGAATGCAGTTCAGAATATCTCAAAAAGTTATGGATGGTCTCCTAAGAACGTTTTCCTGTAAGTATAACAGTTAAGGTACCTGCCCTTACTGTCCCGTCTCAAAAATCCACCCTGTATATTTCGTACAAGGTGTTTTGTCAAAAAAAATAAAGAGTGCGCGTATGAATGTGTACACGCGCAAGAAGTAACACTTCTGTAGATTATCGGTACTCTTTATGAAGTTCAATTTATGTTTAAAATAATTAGGACAGGTGAGATACTAAAAATAATGCATATTAGGCATATTACAATCATATATTTATAGAATATCATTTAAGGAAATAATATAATATTATATATAATTTGTCAGACAATAACAACGGTTACCATGGCAACAAACGTACGTACATTTTTTCGTAACGCATTCACCAGCTTACCCCCCAAGTCAAGAGTGCGTAAAGAAGTTTTACTTCAAAAACTGTTTTCTTACGCTTACATAAGGCTAACCCTGGTTAAACCTTGAAATACATCAAATTTATCTAAATTGTAGGTCTTAATAAGGATTGTATGTATGTACTTCGTAAGGTAAACTCACAATAACTATTTCAATCTATTTAAAACATACCTAGGGACGCACCCAAGTGAAGTACGGGTAAGTCGCTAGTTATAATAGAACTTACTACACAATTCTTTTAAACATTACATTAAAATTAATCCTAATGATTAAATCAGATTAACTTTTTTAAACAATTAGTCTAATAATATAGATTTCTTATTAATTGTTACTAAGGAAATATCAATCTAATAAAGTACATCACTATTAAATTGTCATGAAAAAATTTCAAAATCGTTTGTCTTTCTTGCTTAGTGTGATACAGTTCTATCTCTTCTTAAATAGCTTAAATGAATGATCTTGTCTGCTTTAAATGACTATCAGATTGTTAGTAATAAAACGTCTAAAAACAGGGCGGATGTTACTTGACGTAGGGCTGACATAGCGACGCCATAATAATATGTAGTTTGAAAACTCGTTACCGTACAAAAACGGCATAGGTTATGCATCAGTGATGGCCCCTAGACAAGGTAACGCCTATTTTACTATACATTATATGTGAATTCACGGTCAGGTGCTCATCTTTTGGGGCTTGTTAACTAAATAACAATTCTAATTATTTATTTTGAGGACGTGGATTTAAAGTTCAACGTCAAATTTTCAATTAGGTTAGGATTCTTAGAATGACTGTACATTTTTTTTTATTATATTACAGAAGCAGTATAAAATTTATTTCAGTTCATTATTATGGTCCTACTTTTATGTAGAAATTGAGCGGCTGTGTGATTTTTCTACATAAATATTACTTTATAGTGCTAAGAGTGACATACATACATACATATATACATACATATATACATATATTATTTATGCCTATTGGTAGTGTAGGAGTTCTCATTGAAATGCATAAAAACATTAAAACAATGTTTAGTAATCGTAATAAAATGACAGTTGATTTTTATTCTCAAAATGATTTTCAAAAGTTATTTCTAATGAATCTCTACAATTGACGATAGCTTTAAATTTTTAAGTGTTATCCTCAAAGTTTCCTTTCGCGGCTTCTTTAATGATAAGTCTTAGGGTTAAAATAGAGAAATTCTCTTTAAGCCATTAATATAAAACAGGTAAGTTTTAATTCTTCTTACGAATTTGTCATATTTTCTTTGAGTGCTGCTAATGAAATGAAAGTATAAGACAAAAGCCTTGAGTGAAGTCTAGAATTTTTATAACCGTTCTAAATTCAAGAGTATAACTTTAGCAATTTGCAAGAAAATATATTAAGTAAAATTTATTTACAATGCTACAGACGTCTTTGGAGACATCTTATTATTATGACTAACTTGATAACCGCTGATGTCTTTTGAAGCCACTTCGCGCCTACAACAAAACGAAAATTTTACGACTCCTTTCTCGAACACGGCGATAATTAACAAGTCTCAGATTTATTACAAAGAGGATTCGCTTTCAACAATTCATATCATAATCTAAAAGCGTTTTATTGTGCTAGAATAGATGAAGTATTCGGAGATGGTAATTAATTACACGTAACACGACTTAACGACTATTTGAAGAAAGTCCCCCGAGTGCTTTGTAATAAAGACGCGAATTAAGTAAGTAATTGATTTCCATTTTACTTTTGTGTTTGACTGCCTGAAGAGTTCGTAAAACAGAACTCGGGATAGTAGATTCCGTCAATTGGATTGATGTTCTTCCTAAAGTTGATTAAAATGAAAATTAGGCAGCTAACTTTATGTTAATTATTCTGATATTTTCAAAAGAAATTATTCAGCTGTAAATACGTAATTCGCTAATAAAGAGGATCCCTTCGTTGTTGAAACAGGGCGTATTCTAATTTAGTTGTGCCTCATATTTTAGTCGAAAATATATTTAAACAACCAACCATGTAACATCTGTTTTTATATGACATTGTAAAACATATATTTGACCAATGCCGCTGACTTTATTTTTGGTAATTCCGGACGTCCATAGGAGTATGTTAAAATAGCCTAACATTGTTTTAGTGTATTCAAACAACAATTGTGTCGGTGACAAAATGCTGTACCCAAAAACTCTAAGCGAACTGCTGGTAATAAAAGTCACATACCCCGGCTTATTACCGCCATAACAATTTAAGGAAGCCGAAAGGGTGGCGCTGAATTCCAACCAAAACTTTCGTTTGCGACTAAGTCTTCTGGATTGTTTTATAAACAATGTTTACAACAGAAACTTTATGGTCCACTTGTTTTATCTCGGCTTCACACTGCGACACTATTGTCGGCAATTCGTTTGAACAATTTGTGCTATAAAAGTTATGATAATGAAAAGATTTCGCTTTTCACAACAAAGGATCGTCCTTCGCGTAAATTGTATATGAATACTTTTGCTCTCGTTCACTACATTTTATTTTTTGCTTCTTTGAAACAATATATTTTCACGAAATGCTTTACGACATCTAAATGTAATATTTGAAAGTGAAACTTGGCTATGAGTCAAAGCTGTCTTTGAGAATAAAAGACGTCACATCTATTGTTTTTCTTTGAAGTTAACATGTAGCCTATAATTTGATCTCGACTTGCTAAGCTTTGTGTTTTTTTTATTAAAGTAAATTCATTAGATCAGTTGTCATGTTACAATACGGATTAGATATATTATGCTGGTGTGTCTAAAATCCACAAGAAAGGCTAAAATTACATTGATATATTACGACTGAATAAATAACCTTATTGTATAAGTGTCTTGCGTTCGTTTGATAATAATTAAATAAAAAAAAATTAACGTTATCACAAAAAAAAATACATAATGCAATCAATTTCTTTTATTGTTATTCTAACAACATCTATATATATAATAAAATTTTAATTAGGCCGAATCTGTACATTAAATATTTTTTCCAAATTATTATTGAAATAGTCATTATTATCGATGTCTGTCTGTCTCTCTGGGAACGTATCACGAGAATCGAAAACCACTGGACCGATTTTGATAAAATTTAGTATGATGATAGCTGGTTATCCGAGTCAAGATATAGGATGTTTTTGACTGCGGGAAAATATTTCATCTCTGAGAAATCTATAATAAACGTTAAAACGTAACAAGGAGCAAACCCGAGCGGAGCGAGGGTGAGTCGCTAGTAATCTATATAAAATTTCATTAATTAAAATTTCTTTCTATATTTTTTGAACTTAAAACATACGCACATTGATTCAAAATAGCCTTAAAAGTAATTTTAAGCAATATTTATTGTAAAAATTCGTACAAGACCAATTTTGAATCCAATTAAAAATATCATGAAAGTCTACTCACAATAATTGTCTATAATACTCAATTTTATTTTAATTCGGTCAATTATTGTTGACATATTTTTTATAACCCTAGCATGAACAACATGATAGGATTATAAAAAATAAAAAAAATATCTGTATTTTAAATAAAACTATTTTTTGGATATTTTCGCGATTTTTTTCCCCGAGATTCGAATGCTTTATAGCAAACTTGGGCGCGGGATATTATATATATATATATATATATATATATATATATATATATATATATATATATGAAAACGCGTGAACCTAAGAAAATATTATCATGAATATTACTAAAAATGATATGCAAATTCACAAATATGATCAAACGCATATTATCGCGGATGTAAGTACTGATATAGGGGAGCAGAAGTCGGAAGAGCGATTCGTGACTGACTTTTGCCCTGAATAATTTACTTGGTGTTCCCGGAGGCGCCATGGCATACGATGCTCATGTCTAAAATCGCATGCATTGCGATGACTTTGACTAGCACTTGTTATTTTCCTTTGGTAAGTGCATACCGTATAAAATTTATATCACGAGTTTCTTAGGTTGCAAAACTCTCTTTATATGTATGGAAGTACGTAAGAAGAATCTTAATCCATACTAAGGTTTGTCTCTAAGGAATCTAGATAGACTAAGGAATTTATTCAATATTTTGATAAGATACTACAAAAAAGATATACGAAATACGTTATATTTTTATATTTATTACTCACAGTATAAAATATTTTTGTCACGATTAAAGCTATTTTTATTAAATTATGCTTGAATATGAAAAAATATTTAATTAATAAGCTTGTTGCGATTACTTTTAGCAATATAATGATTGGCTATAATGAAGGAAATATTTTAAAATTCTTTCGATTTCTACTTCTTTTTTCAGGAGCATCTAAAGCTCAAAAGCCGCTTTCTAAAAGAATTAATAAAAAAATATTTAATAAAAGCTGATTAAGTATCTATTTCAAAACATTTACTCCGTCGCTCGATCCCTTCTTAATTTCCAAATTACTGTTATATCTGACTTTGGCTCATTTAAAAGTCTTGTTAGTAGGTCTTTCTACCCAATAAATTATATATGCGACCTTCTATAAGATGATACCTTGTTAAATGTTTTTTATAAATGTGAAAATTATTATTTTCTAAGGTTCGCAGACCAGCTGCTTCACAAAAAATATTTCGTTCCCAAATTATATAATACGGGGCTTGTTAACTTTAGACGTTGGAATAGCTCCTTGTAGAGGCTCAAAATTTTTAAATTTAAAGCCTTGGAGATTATTTTTATGAAAGTATTACATTTTTATGATGCCTTTGAGCTTAGTTTTATTTTGAATTTTAAAATGTATGTATTACATAATAATACATTGTAATACAGGCTTATCTCTTACCATTGTTTGTGTTTATTTATATAAATATTAAATACATAATCCCTATTTAATGTTTTTGTAGAAATGTATGTTATACAAATTATTATTTATTTAAAGTACCTACACGTAAATTACTATTTATTTTAAAAATACATTAAGTTACAATTTGGCAAGATTGCTAAATTTTAATTTTAAGATAGATAGATATCTAATGTTTCGTTAAAATATATCGTATGAAAAATAAAAATTCATAACTCAATTTGTGCAAGACTGTACTTTGTAACCACTAGCCACTACACCATTATATATTGTAATTGATTTATTCTATATATGTATATAAAAAAATAAAATACCTACTAAAACGATCATAAAACATCGAAAACTCTAATTAATTAAGTCAAGCGTCGGTGTGTCTTATGTACGATTCATAGCTAGTTAACTTTATAGCCGGTTATACGTGTGTGAAGCACAAAAAATGTTGATACTGTCCGTGCTCGCCCTTGTAAATTAAGGACCCGTTGAGCACAAAGTGGCAGCCAATTAAGGAATTTATAGTCGGAATACGTTATACAATAATAAATTCTACAATGCCTTTCCACATCCCTATTAATTACTACTTGGTCGGTTCTCGATATAATTGCGATCAACACGAAACTTTATTTATTCATAGAAACCCATCGGTAACGTGTCTGAACTATTATATTTTTTGTTCAAGCATAATTGTTTTGTATAACAAATTGAAAAATTATTTGATTCATATTGTTTCTTTAAATTAGGTATAAAAGGAATGAATAGTAGCACTTGATTCTTAAAAAAAACTGAAAGCAATGTCTTAACATAATGATATATAAAAGAAATTATACAATACAGAAAATATACAGTTTTATATATATGTATGTTATGCACCTATTAAATGTCGATATGTTTAAAGTATATGAATGTAGGAGAAAGAAAATAAATAAGCTATTAAAATGGTAACAGTACTTATTTTATGTACTTAATACAGAAGTCAAATAAATCTTTCTTAATTTATATCCAAAGTCAAATAGGAGGAAAGTGTATTCATAGCTCTATGAGACAGAAAGCTCTGTTGCTGCATTATTTAGCGTCTTAAAGTAAATTACCAATAAAAGTTAATAAAGGAAAGAAAAAGCATAACATTTGCAAAGTGAGATTATGTCGTAGTAATCGGTAAGCCAATTCGTCAATCTCCATGCACATTATGACAATCTTATATGTCAAATTTTGTTTATGTATATATATATATATATATATATATATATATATATATATATACAGATAAACTATGCCCTGGAGTAGTAGGTATAAACTACTGTTAGGAACCTAGGGACGCGCTATAATTTATCCCGATCGAAACAAATAGGTAGGTACGTAACTATAAGCGCCGTATCCTAAGAGTCATTGTTAATTAATGAATTATTGCATCTAAAACTGAAAAATAAAAACAATACATCGACTTATAAATAACTCCATACCTACATATAATCATTCATAAAAAGTGCATTTTTTTTTCTTCAAAATAGGACTGAAAAATAATCATTAAAATTTGTTTATAATTAGCAAAGATATCTTAAAATGTACAACTTAGTTCAAGTTAGATACTGACTCCGTATTTGAAGCTAGTTAAAAAATCAGTATTAAAGGAAGAACGAAATAAGAAGGTAGTAAACTTTTTGTCAATTAAGTTTAATAAGTAGATACTTAAAATAAAAATAATGTAAAAAATACAAAATTTAATTAATTAATTTGGTTTTATTTTTTTTTCGTTGGACCCTATTTTATTTTCTAAAATAAAAGTAGCCTAAGTTACTCCTTATTACATTAGCTATCTGCCATTGAAAATCCCGTCAAAATCGGTCCAGCCATTTCAGAGATTAGCCGGAACAAACAGACAGACAGACAGACAATAAATTGTAAAAAATATTGTTTTAGTATATGTACCGTGTATACATCCATATGCATTTAGTAAAAAGCGGTTATTTTAATATTACAAACAGACACGCCAATTTTATTAATCTGTATAGATTAATTTTAACAAGCAAAAATAATGGAAATATTGTGATAACTTCTTAAATTTTAAGTCATACGGAAATAAACAATAAAAGAATGAAGCGAATTACTATTTCTTGAATATAAAGAGTAAAGAGGCCGACTTATTACAGTTTTCATATCAATAAACTCCAAATTAAATCTCTTTTACAGCGACAAAGAATAACACAACATCGAAAATGGTCAGAATTCGTAATTACACTTCCAATGAAATTGTGCGGCGACAACCCGTTCGGATCAAAATTGACGTTCGGAATTTTATCAAAAAGGGAGGATCGATTTTAAATAATTACTTAACACTTTCTGCCGCTGGAAATCACACCTTTAAGTCATGGAGTAAAAAGCCTCGTTCCTTAGTGTGGCCTCAGTTGAGTGACTAATAATCGCTAACAAGACAGACACACATTGTAAGGATGTTAGTAGGAACCTTAATGTCGATAATAATATAATTACAATTCATTTTTATATATATTTTTAATTATTCTATAGACTCAAATGTTTACTTTATGGAATAAGATAAATAGAATAACACTGAAACAAATGATTTTTTAGTTTTATTATCGTATTGATAAAATTAGCATAGTTATGCGTGTCTTCGGGAACGAGAAATAAAACCATCGATACTATGTTTAAATTCCTATAACTTTCATCTGACGTAGATAGCAAGATCTCATAGAACAAAAACGAATGCTTCATTCTTGAATGGAAACAAAAACAACTCCCAAATATCGATAATTTATTTATCGAAATATGCCATCTCTATCGTATTTGGGCAGGTGGCGAAACAGACAAAGGCGGTCGTATCATTATGTTGTCTTGTTACCGGCGCTCGCGCATCCCGACCGAAGCGCGATAATTCAAAGTAATTACTTCGAATACTAATAGCTATGCTATAGAACAACTTCCCATGATACTTTTAGTTATTGTACTCAAATTATGTGATAAGGCATGTTTAATTAAGAAGGTTTTTTTTTTCGATATTATCAAGTATAAGGGTCGAATCTTGAATGGTTTTTTTTTTCTATAGTGTTATATACAAAGGCTGATTGAATTATGAATTAAATTAAATAATATTAGCGTCATAGGTGCATATTCTAAAGTTATTGACATCACAGAATCTATTGTTTACAGCTTTACTATTAAATACTTATAATCATTAATTATGAATAGATAGTAGTAATAAAACAAGCCCAAATCAATGTTAATTACCCCTTATTTAAAGTACACGTTCCTCGTAACTTGAAATAAAAAAAATCTAATTAATGATCTAGAAAATACTCCATTCAAATAAACTCATCAAAAGAACTTTAGACATTACCACATTTGTAGAGTCAGTCGATAATTACCTACTACATTTATGGGCGTTCTCGTATACATCATTTGTGTTAAGATGTTATTTTAAATTACTTTCAACCTTGAACTTGCCTAACTTTAATATTAGAGCTACACGATGGTCGTGAGATTTATCTACTAAAAGAGTTTCTTATTCGATATATATATAAGCTCAATATCTATTTAAGATTTGAATATAAACATTATTATTTAAATCGTTCGACTTATTATAAAGTATCGGCTCATCCTCGCTCGAAAAACAGAAACAAATCTATCCCACGGGAACTGTACATTTTTTCGGGATAAAAAGTAGCCTATGTACTAATCCAGACTATAATCTATCTCTGTGCTAAATTTCATTTAGATCCGTTATGCCGTTCTGGTATGATTGAGTAACAAACATCCAAATATCCAGACATCCATCTAAACTTTCACATTTTAATATTAGTAAGATTTTAATATGCCATTTTATGTTTGATATTTATTTTTAGCCCTTTTTCGAAATGTTTTCATTTTATTACCAAGGAAGATTGATATTCCTTAAAGTATTTTCTAAGTAGATATATACATTTCTATATATCTTTATTTCACCATTTTGTGCAAAATTAATACTATTTTTTTTAATAGATATATTTTAATCAAAAGAATACAGATAAATTGTATTTTTTTTAATTTGGAATATAAAATGAAAACTTAGCTTACACTAATTCATAATAATACGTTGTTTAGAAAAATAAAATTACCATTTGGCTATATATAATTAAAATCAAAATTTGAAAACATTCTAATGCATGTTGCATTTACCTGAGAAAACTTCTAAAATCTGGGCACATAGCCAAATCTGGACTGCTTCCTCGCCAATACTTATGCCAAATTATTCTTTTATTGCCCTTAAGGATAACGTCCAAATGGACTACTAGACTAAGAAATCATTTTAATTTGACAGATATGTTTTAGTATGTAACTCATATTGGATTTTTCGAAAATATAACGTCGATTAATGCATTTGTGTCGTTATGGTATTTTGTCTGCTGGAATATGTACGTACTACATAATGTGCGCATAATTGTATGCTTATCTATACATATAATAAAATTGTAACTAAGCCGAATATGTACATTAAATATTTTTTGGAAAATCTTATTGAAATAGACTTTATTATCGATACAGAGGCCGAATATATAGTTTTTAGAATTTTTGTCTGTCTGTCTGTCTAGTTACCACATAACGGAAAAATCACTGGATAGATTTTGGTGAAATTTGGTATGATGTTAGCTGGTTATCCGCGTTAACATATAGGATACTTTTTACTGCGGGAAAATATGTCATTACTGAGAAATCTATACTAAACCTTAAAACGTAACTAGGGATGAACCCGAGCGGAGCGAGGGTGAGCCGCTAGTACGGTATAAGTATCTATTTGTTGTTGTTCTTTACAAAAATAATAACATCATTTTTACCTATCACTTTTAAAATAATCATTTATTATATCAAATCGAATATATAATCGAATATTCAAAATCGGTAATTTATCGAAATAATCAAAATTCTAATTTTTCAATCGACACGACAAAATTTATTCATTTTAAAGTAATCAATAAAACGTTTCTGATTCCGCAAAGATAATTATGTTAGAATAAACGAATTCAAATTAATCAATTAACAATCTTTACTTCGATTTTAATGATCCCATAAAGTTAAAAATTGAATATCTAATCACTATTGATTAAAAGCTTAGATTCGTTTTAGTCTTGGTATTCTGTTGTATTTTGTTTAATAATTCTTTATTTTATATACAATTAGCTCTTACAAATTATCACTTGTGGAACTGATTGCGTAGTACGTCGATAAAAATAATACCTAAATAATTTTAAACTTCCCACTGCTGGGCACGGCCCCTTAACATAAGAGGAATCAGGCTGTACTCCACCACACTTGCCAAGTCAAACTTCACAATTCGCATGTCTTCGAAAACGTGCCAGGTTCTTTCAGATATGCAAATTTTCTCATAAAGTTTTTCGTCATCGTATTAGATACATGGTGTTTAAAAAAGAATAAGGTATGCATTTTTAACTCTTCATAAAATTATATCATTAAATACAAATAAGATTTATTATTTATAATATACCTATTACAATATTTTACAAAAAAATAATAATCAAAAAGTCAAAAATATACGTCAGTTAAATTAATTAAACAGTTATTTAATAACTTATAAGTATAATTTTATTTTCAAAAGTTATTCTCATTTTAAGAATGTAGCAGTTAAAAGATATTTAAATACAATGCCAGTACATTACTGTAATTTATACATGCTAATATTATATTGTAGAACACGTTTAAAACGATTTCAGTTAAAATGATAAATATTATAAGATCTTAAATTAACTTTCTTACTTTTGCTCTAAAATTATAGCATGAGAAAGAAAATTGTGGACTTGACATATTTTCAATTTATCACTAATGACGAGCTTACAGTACAATATTATTTTAAACATTATAATATTTAAGGTTCGTTTGATATTCTAATAATGATTGATTTATTTTTTCTGTTATGCATTACGAGTATATTTCAAAGCTTGGTTTAAAATTATCTACAATAGCGAAAATAAATTAAGCTACGAGCCTAGTGTTATGGATATCAGATAGTTGATACACTACACATATATAACTTTACATTGTTTTTATACTACTTTACATGTTATAAATATGAGAGAAAAAAACGTTTAAAGTATTTAATTTTTATATGAATTATCCATATATTTATAACGTCAAATTCAAGACGCATTAATAACACGTCGGTCGCAGCACGTCGTATCTTGTGCACGTGAAACTCATAACATTCATAAAATGATTACGTGAGAAGAACTAAGTCGTTCTTAGCTGGCTTTCCAACTGAAACTGTACATTACTGTGTCACCTACTTAGAGAACAATTGGTCTCTTTAATAGACACTGTTTTGATTTTTCTTATTGAAATAGTAGTTATTATCGATACAGAGGCCGAATCTATAGTTTTTGGATTTTTTGTCATTCTGTGTGTATATCTGTCTGTCTGGGAATGTATCACGAGAAACCCACTGGAGGGAATTTGATGAAATTTGGTATAATAATTTGGTTATTTGGGTCAACGTATAGGATACTTTTTACTGCGGAAAAATATCCCATGTCAGAGAAGTCTATACTAACCGTTAAAACATACCTAGAGACGAACCCGAGCGGAGCGAGAGTGAGTCGCTAATTGTAGGATAAAATGAAGAATAATTTTAATCTTTAGCATATAAATTTTATAACAATTTGACTATTTCTTGAATTAATTATATATGTCTATATAATATATGATTGTCTCTTTAAAATTTTGTATTGACTTCCAAAAAAGAAGAGGTATACAATTTAGGTAAGTGATCGTTTTTTGCGTGAACACAACATTTTCGTCTACTCTGAACCAATACTCGTTTATTAATATAAATTTTAAAACAAAAACACTATCAGTGACAATTATTTCTAAACTATTCTTTAATAGAAGAGTATTTTTATTATAATTAATTTTCAAATATAAGACAAATCTTACATTTTACTAAATAATTCTTAGCAATGTAAAGAATGAAAGCGTGTTTGACAGTTTGACTTTCCTGTACGAGGCATGTTGCATCCACAAGATTTTAATATATATACAGATACTCATAGTTTAATAGTCAAAGAGTGTAAATGGAGAGGTATGTATATATATGTATGTATTTCGGAAGTTCCGAGGTCGTTTGCCCGCTGACACAGCTCACACGTCGATGTCGACACTACGTGTTAAATAGTTTATATATATATATATATATATATATATATATATATATATATATATATATATATATATATATATGTTAGTTTTTAAGGTATATATGTTATGGGCCTCTGTTTACATACAAGATCTTTTTGTAAATATTGCCTGCAATAAATGATTAAATAAAAAATAAAAATAAGAATAGACTACTTTTCACTTAGTTAACTAGGTTACTTACTTGTAATATTGTAGATCATCTGCATTCTGCATAAAAAAAATATTTCATATTATTGTTTTATCAATGTATTGTTGCGCTGCACCTTCAAATTTTACAATTCATTTTTAAGTGACAAAAGGCTGGAAAGAAAAGAATTTCGGAGCTTAATTTTTAATAGTAGCATACAAACTGGAACGAATGTGACCCAGTTCTCAAAATTATGGCATAGAATTTTCTTACATTATAAAATATTGATATACAAAGCTCATATTCCATGAATTTGAATATGATTATTATCTATTCTTCAATATACAATATAATTTATGCAGGCAATAATTAACGCAATCAGTAATTTTGAAACAAGTAGGTAGGTACTAATTGTGGTTATTAGTTATTAAATCAAATTATAGTCAAATATTTTTTAAATGTTTGTTTAAGCTACTTATACTAACTGGTGCTTGCTCAATGGGCGAAATTCGATCATAATGATTTAAATGTAAAATTTGAGGAAAACATGTATATGTATAAAACAAAGTCGTGTTAGTTACACCATTTATAACTCAAGAACGGCTGGACCGATTTTTATGATGTTTGATTTTTTTTTGGATTTCTCTTAGTCCGGAATAGGATAATAAACACGAGCGAAGCGAGGGTGAGCCGCTAGTATATGAACAAAATTTACCCTTCTACTTATATTTAAAAATTGTTTCTAAAATTTTTGATTAACAACTATAGTTTTAGCTATTAAATAAAAGAAAACAGTGAAAATCAGTTGACAAACAGAAGAGAAAAAGGTACTGAACTGTGTTGTTTTAGCCTATTTATTTATTTAGAGTATTAAAAAAAATTCAGTAGTTCAAGTAAAAAATGTACAAAGTTAGACAATTCACACAGAAATAAAGGTTTTAAATAATATATATTTATTCTAAAAAAGTTATTATCAGCAGCAAAATAGCAAAATTTATTGGTATAATGATATCTATCGTGTCGTCTATCGATCTACCGTGATCATGATTGCTGTAAGGCATTCGAAACGTCGGGAACCAAAAATCAAAATAAAATTAGAAAAGATTTCTTGAAGGGGTAGTTAGTATATTACTATATATCTATCTATTCAGCCATTTTAACGTCACAATAGCAATGACCTTTCCTCAATGCAAGGAGGATCAGGCCACAGTCCACCACGTTGGCCAAGTGTGGGTTGGTATACTTCAAATGCAGGCTTCTTGGCGGTGTTTTCTTTAACCGCATTAGCAAGAGGTTATCATGTGGGAAATGATTCGCATATGAAAATACCAGACGTGGGAGGCCCAAAATTTGAACCCGCTTCACTTGATTTTCCAAGCGAGCGTGATACCACTGGGCTACCACTGCTGTTATAAAATATATAGGTACAACGCTTAAAATAACATTTAATTTTTATACACCAAAACTCTACACTGGCCTTGCAGATACCGTTAATTGGATTTAATTAAAACGATATATAAAGACAGGATTTATACCAATTATCCCACCAAATAAACAGCCATCAGTGGCAGCACACCAAAATTTATGGATGTTTTAATTTAAAGTCAATTTTAACGTAAATTTAATCATCCCACCGCATTATACAGGAGTGGCTAAAAATTTGAACTTTAACAAAACATTGAGAGAATACAATAATAAATCCACTCATATCCTGCATCGATAACGATATCTGCTAGGCTTTTACCAAAGGGTAATTACGAAAGAATTATGTCAGTCTCTCATTCACGTTCGTATGTAAATATAAACAAATTTCAACTCATTAAGGTGTAAATTATTTTAAGCCCCCATTTTATCTCTTCCGTTTACCCTGTCTGCCGCTTTCGTAGCTTTTTGTTAAACTATTTTGATTAAAATTGTACTTGAAGCTACTATTTTTATCATATGTGGTTAATACAAATTTAATGGCGTGGTAATGTGCTTTTTATGATAATTACGTAATGAAACGGTGACGTTGATAATAATATAATAGAGCCAACTAATTAGCTGAATTGGATGTAAATCACGCTTTGGTTGAATTAATAAGGGATTAAAATGTAATTATTTCATTAACATATGTTTCAGAATGCGGATTAAAGAATTATTATCATAGTAATAAAAACTAATTTTGTTAGCTTTTATCATATTTGTTTGCTCATAGAATGCGTTTCTTAGCTTTTATTTTCACTCATCACTAGAAGATAGAATTTAGAGATTATGCGACTTTTATTTTTTAGGATGAGCCCGCAGTTATAAGCAGCTGCAAATTTTAAAAATAATATGATTGACAATTTCCTAATTCATTGGGGCTACCGCCTACAAAACTTCATTTTATAAATCGTGGAAAATCCAAATAAAATGAATAATTCGATCATTAATTTACATTTTGTTTGAGGAATATGTGTATTGTGTATGTTTAATTAATTTCATCTGCCTTTACGGTCGTACAGACACATAATTGCTTTGCAATAATCGCATTGTACCCGAATAATACTAGTATAAGTTCCATTGCCATCTTTTGTATTGACAATATATTTATTTATTTATTTATTTATTAGCTTTTTAAGGGAAACACACAGTACAGTAAATAATTACATTATAAACACATATAAAAATAATTCTAAAACCAACCAAGTTTCCACAGATATCCAGTACATAACAAAAGCCTACCACCACGATATGATAATAATATATAAAAATTTTGAATATAAAAATAACTGAATGGTACCAAATAATAAAACATTAAGTACTTATGTTAAAAACAATAATGTGCCTACATACAACCTATAGCAAAACTACCTATTATAGATTAATTTTTACAATATTTTTTTTATAACTATTATATTTAAGGTGAAATATATCTAATTCGCAGTATTTTAAATTAAATTTGTTATATGCACGAGATACAAAATTATTTGAAGCATACTTCGTTTTAACTTTGCTTATTGCAAAAAGAGGTTTATTTCGTGCACCTAATCTGTGACACGCAAGATTCACTCTGCTTAAAAGTAGAGGAGAGTCGATGATATTATGTAGCAATTTGTACAACAACATTTGATCTCTTATATCACGGCGTTTTTCGAGGGTAGTACTGTTTAAGTTTTCGACAATGGAGTCTACAGAAGAATTACGAGTATAATGCTTTAAGTGACACAGAAATTTGTTATTGATTGTTTCAATCATTTTAATATAAATTTTGTATTGAGGATTCCAACACGAAGAACAATATTCAAGAATAGACCGCACCAAAGAGTTGAATAGTATAATTAAGGTTGTGGACTGTTTAAAATCTTTCGAGATGCGCATAACAAAACCTAGCATTTTGTAAGCTCTTTGAGTTATAATACTAATATGTGACCCCATTAACAGCTTACTATCCAACTGAACACCAAGATCACGAAATTCATTTACTCTCATTAGTAAGTTATGTATGTAATGTATACTGGTTATAAATTTTATTACGACTAAAATTTAAATGATTTTTTCATCACACACGTAATTAAATAAAATTAAATTTTTCCCACCCTTACTTAATAAACACGAGAAGCGGGGAAAAACAGTGTTAAAATATAAGTTAAAGACAACAATTTAATTATACAAATACATATATTTAGCTGTTATCCTTTTTTCGGTCTTTAAAATCCAGAAGGCAATATTTACAATACAAACATCGACGCCAGACTCTTTTGTTTCTACCCTCATTTAACTGCAAGACCCTCGCCATCTACTCCATTAAGCAAAAAATTAAAAAATATAAAACAAGAATAAAAAAAGCAAATTAAAAGCCGAGACTAGCGTCCCGGCTATTTAGGCGCGTATAAAAGTGTTTAATTAAACTGTTGTTATTGATGGGGTCGCCACTAGATGGCGTTTAATCAACAGCTCGCTTTTCTCAATCTTTTTCGTCTATTTGTGGCCCGTTGTAAGAATACCGTGCTGAGATAGTGAATGCGATGCTTAAGTACTAAGGTTTAATTATACCAATAAGATTACTTTCTTTTTCTGTTAATTTTTTTAATGTATATGATAATACGAGTATATGTATGCTAAGCCTGAAATTGTGAGGTACGATTCCCGAACGGTGAGCATTTCATTTTCTAGATAAAAATATTTGTGCCGATTTGTTATAACACGCGGTGTTAAACGACGACTTTGTATACGTTTTTAAGTATTAGCGAAAGGCATAAAAATAAATGAAGTACAATTAATGATTATAATATACTTCTTATTTCCTCACAACAGAATTGACGTGGAATAAATATATTCACAAAAGAGGAATAAATAATAAAAATTTTAGTTTAAATCCAATTTCTTTGCCGAAATACATTAAAGACCTAAAGCGCCATTTCACAATGACTGTAGTTGCACAAGAATGTAATTGAAATGTCAGCATTAATTTGTAACTTTGTTTTAAGACAGCGCCTTAAACCGAGCGTTAGTAAGAATGCAATTCCATTAATTTAAATTATTTTGCGGGCTTACGTAATTTGTTGGAGATTTCTCTTTAAATTTGCACCTTTCTACCCTTTCAATGGAAACATGCTTAAAATGTACTATTTTATTGAAATATTTGTACAAATATATATTATGTCAGGTAACAAGCTTTAGTTAAAAATATACAGCTTTAGTTTTAGTATTATTTTAGATCACAGCAACTATTATTAATTAATTAATTTTACGAATTTATATCGCATGTGTTTTATTATTATCCTTCTAATACTACACCTAAACGCAAAAGTTTGTAACTCGGACGTTTGTTACTCTTTCAAGCAAAAACTACTGAACGGATTTTGATGAAAATTTTCAGTAATATAGCTTATACCTCAAAGTAATACATAGGCTTTAATTGTTTAAAGATATAGGTAGTAACACATACTATATATATTATATATTGAACTACGCGTGTATAGCCACGGGAAAATGCTTGTTTTATATAAATTAGTAGGAGGATATTTCATTTGTCACCGTTTTAATTAACTGAGATACTTGCAGAATAAACGTACTAATAATCCCTTCAGTCTATTTATATTAATAAAGGACTTTTAATGTTATAACTGATAATTGCTTTTGAATATAACATAAATTCGACTATTGCAGGTTTTAATTATTATTATAATATGTGATTGTATTTCGAACGATCGTGTCTATCATAAAGCCATAAATAAAAATCAAAATGTTTTCATTTAATTACTGAAAGCAACTTATATAGAGTTAGTCTCATTTTACCTACTTAAGTTAATATGTAGGTACATATTTTTTATTTTGTTAACATAATAGTATTGTATTCAGCCCATTTTAACGTCCCAATGCTGGGCACGGACCTCCCTTCAATACGAGGGGGATCAGGCCATATTCCACCACGCTGGCCGAGGGCGGGTTGGCGGACTTTACATGTCTTTCGAAAGCTTGCTAGGTTCTAGACACGCAGGTTTCCTCACGATAAGTGGTAATTCATGTTACAAATGATTCGCAAATAAGTAAAATCAGAGGTCAGACCCGGGATCTGAACCCGCTTCACTCGGTTTCCCAAGCAAGTACGTTACCTCTGAGCTACCACTGCACTTAAAATATCGAATGCTAAATTTCATTCGTTAATTAAAATTTTGGCAATATCGCAGCCCACTGCGAAAACTTCCCAAAGTTAAAAAGGGCTTAAAATATACTGTATTCGTACCTTAGATAGTCAATCAAGGCGAGTGCCTGCCGTTATTAAAATACAGTCATATTGTATTAAGTTTTCCACTACTATTTATTTTGTTATTAATATGTTTCATATTAAATTCCTATATTAATAAGTTTCAAACGAAATGAAAATGTAGATTTTATATCGAGAACATCACATTTATTTATGAATGTTTCTGTAGCTGGTGCTCAGTAATTGGTAGGAATTAAAAATGGACACACATCCACTTTTGTGAGCTTTCGCAAATGGATTCCATTTATTTGAAACGAAAAATAAATGAGATACTAACAGGAATGTTCTGATAATATTTTATATTAAATAGTTATTGGCTACTTCACAATTTTTATCGTCTGAAAACACTTAACAAACTTTTAATTATGGTATCAAAGGTTAAAATTAGTTATTTTGTTAAAAAAAAAGTTAAATTAAATAAATAAGGTTTTATATAATATTAACTAAGAATACGAAGTATTTAACAAATAAAATAACAACACAATTATGTTGTTTCAAAATTGATATATTAACAACAACTAAAAAGCAAGTATATTAATTTTTAACGTTCTATTTTTTTAACCGCACTTTCCTTTTTACATTGTTTCACCTATTAATTTCAAGACATCTAAAATCACGATACGTTCCTTAGGAGCAGAGCAATATGTAAATAAATATACCGCGTAAAAACGCTAGTTTGAAGTGAACCTCAATTTTAAAATAAGTAATCTATTTTTTTATAAAAGGTGACATATGTACATTTGAATACTTAGATAAAAAATAATGTTGTCTTCATATTTACATAGTTATTATAAAAATATACTATTTATTTTAAAATATTGTAAAATATCAATGTAAATTTCGTTGACAATTAAAATCGTTTGTGTTGTAAACATTGACGAAAAATTGTCAATCGGATATATTGCAATCAATATGGTTCAATCAACTCGGCCATTATTCATTAAATTTTAAATTATTCATCTTTACATTTATACAATATTATGTATATTAATTATTAAAAATTATTAAGTACCCTATGCATTTTATCTTAGTGGTATTCAAAGTTCAAAGTTAATTTAATAACACATTGTTTATATTTGTGTATATCATCATCAGAGTGTGTATGTGTACTAATATTATAAAGTAACGGCTCACCCTCACTTCGCTCAGGTTCGCCTCTAAAAAAACAAAAACCAATCTATCCCACGGAACCGTATATTTTTCCCGGATAAAAAAGCTTATATAGCCTATGTGCTATTCTGATGTATAAGCTTGTATAAGCTATATTATTGTAAAGTTTAATTAAAATCCATTCTGTAGTTTTAGCGTGAAAGAGTAACAAACATCCAGACATCCATACATCCTCACAAACTTTCGCATTTATAATATTAGTAGTATGTGAAAGTAAGTTTGTCTGCCTGTCTGTTTTCATACGTAAGTCGCCGATCCAATTTTGTTGAAATTTGGTTAAAAGATAGATAAAACCTTGAAGTTCGATATAGGCTACTTTTGTCGCTAAAATAAAACTTGAAGGGGATAAAATGAGATAGTGAAAATCCTATGGTTTTTTCGGCTAGAAACATAAAGATGAGTTATAATTTCTGGTATATTATAGGTATATTATTTATAGAAAATAAACGAGTGATATTTTAAAATGCAGATCAAGGAAAGTGAGTGTGGGGGATATTATAACTGCAAAAGACACTGCACCCGAGCGAAGCAAGGGTAAGCCAATTAAATACATATCCTTACTACAAAGGTAAAGGTACGTAAAGTTATATGTATCCAAGCAAAACGAAAGTAAGTTTCTAGTAGTATATATACCAAATTTTTGTAAAATAACAGTTGCGTACAAAAATGCTCAATTATGACCATGCTGGGCATTTTTGTTTGTGCTTACAGAATTCCGCTTGGATAATTTTTGTGGCTAACGGTCACCGTTCGTATTTCGTATGAATCTCAACAGCGAATTTATCCACTCAGTTTCAAACCAGCACAGCTGTCGAAAGAGGCATGTTGTGTTTCGCACTTCGGTACTTTATTTTAAAGCTTTACGCTATTTCTTTTTCAGAATAGATAGAGTGAATAAAGTTACTCGTCACTGTTTTATCAGCTTTTTAAATACTGTTTCCTTTGTTTTTTAAATAAGCATGATTGTATACTGCATTTGAACTTATGAAACACCAGTCGGTGGCATTGCCTTCATTTATTATTAAAATGGCTGTCGTGAAAACATTGTAAGCTAGCAAGATTTTGATTTTTGACAAATAATTCTTAGTTAAAACTGCCTCAAATATCTAGAATGTATCCTTGCTAAGCGCTGTATATCTTAAACAAATAAAAAAAACATGTCAAGCAACATTTATTAGTAATCTCAACAGTTTCAAGCATGCAAAATTATATGAATACAGGTGTTGTAATATAAAGTTAATGTATCTATAAGTAATCGTAGTGTAGATTAAAGATAATTTTATATCTCATTGCTTTTATAAATGTGGTTTCAGCATGAAACTGCGCTGCGGCGTCTGTTCCGTCATTAATTTTGTAATTAAGTGAACGATTTAATCGAATGTTTAATTCGTTTGTGGCTGCCCGACGTGTCTGATTATTATTGTTCTTTTATTTTAAAAGGGTTTTAACAAATTTTTCTTAGTGTTTAAACTGTTTTTATATATTATTAGAGACTTACTCTCATAGGTCCTTAGGTGGTTTATACTAGCCCTTATGTTACTTTAATAATACATGAATATGTTAGGACTTTAACATACGGCAAAATCTAATTCCATGGTAAGCTACGAGGCTTGTGTTATGGATACCAGATAGTTGATACACTACACATATATAACTTTAAATACATATATATTATAAATAAAAACACTCATGACTACGACCATGAGTACAAACATTCGTGCTCATCACACAAATATTGCACCCAGCGGGACTCGAACCCGCGACATCTGGCTCAGCAAGTACACAAACTGAGCCAAACGTGTCTACTTTCGGTTATAGTTTATCCTTATACTAAACTGAAGAAGTAACAAGCTTACACATGTACATACAAACTGTCGCTTTTACATTAGTAGTCCGATTGATTGGTTGCTAGCGAACATGGTCGCGTTATCGCGAGGGTGAGTCACTAGTTAAAGTATAGTAATGTATTATATCGATCTGCGACCATGACCATCTTCATCATGGTCACTGCCGTAGTGCGTATGTGATCTAAATTAGTCAATATGTGTGTATCTGATTCAGTCTAACCTAACCTAAGACCTAAGCTCACGAATACAAGTAAAACTGTAGTATTTGTTTAGGCTATATAAATACTTTTGTTGATCGAGTTAAAGATTGGTCAAAATTTAGCGTATAGAGTAAGCTAGGGAAACCTAATTCTATGATAAGGAGGCTTCCTTAGTTAATCTATACATCTATACAGATAAATAAAATTGAAGTGTCTGTTTGTAATGTCAAAATAACAGCTTTATACTTTATAAGAAAAACATAATTTTAAAAATTTTTGTCTGTCTGTCTGTCTGTCTGTTTGTTTGTTCCGGTTAATCTCTGAAACGGCTGGATCAATTTTAACGGGACTTTCACTGACAGATAGCTGATATTATAAGGAGTAACTTAGGCTACTTTTATTTTAGAAATAGCATTAGGGTTTCGCTCAAAAAAATAAAAACTTACCTTAAAACTTATATACTTAATACATATATACTTAATAGTCGCTAGTTTTATGTATTAATAGAAAATAAAATAAATCAAATTTTAGGTTATAAATTACTAATCAGTGACAAAATTGTTATCAGAATCGCTTCATCTAATATCACATCACATGAAATATCCTAAATACGTGAACATTTGAAAGTGTCATTAGCGTAAATAGTATTAAAAGCAACAGTTCAAAATAACATGCAAATATAACCTACGTATTCCACAATCAAATATCAATTTCATTTTACTTACTATTATAAGCTGCTGTTGAATAATAAACCTTATTTACGTACTATAGCTCAATTTTTAAACTCATTTTTGATTGTCGACAATATTCTAAGTAAGAGTACAATAACTTACCGAGGTACTCGCTTTATGAACGAAGCAATTGCTATAATAACACAAATCATAATATGCCGAATATACGGAGATTTGGACCACTGGTTTAAAGCTATCACGCGATTTTATTCCTTAAGTACAAAAGTAATATGGCATAATTTTTATATGAGATGCAGATGTAGTACAAACCTGCCCGATAATAACATTGGCCTTTGCTCTTAGCAGTGTAGAAAACTCATCTTTATGTGTTTAATAATATAATTATCTCGTAAATCGTGTATCAGAAGACGCGTAATTTTATGAGTTTATTCTCGCCATGGGAAAATTATAGCTAACTAATAATCATAAATAATGGTATATATGTATGCACATGTTGCATGTATTGAAAGTCGATTATATGATATATTTTAAATATACCGTCGCCTTTGTGCTTATTTATTCAAACGTCCGATATATTTTGCTGTACTTTACAGTAGAAAATTTGTTTTTCTATTTAAAAAACAAAGCTTTATTTCTAAGAGTTATATATACATAAAATACATTTTTGTTCAAAGTAATATGTGTGATTAATGCCAATATGATTGATATTTAAAAATCAATAATTCTGTATTATAAAAACTCTTTCGTTTGGATAAATAAACATTGAGACGACCATACCTCTTTTATATATAATTTTATGCTATTTAGCTGCCACCTTAGTTTAGAAGTAAATATTGTGTGTGAAAAAAGGTAGTGGGAACCCAGTGGTAACGCGCTTGCTTAGGAAACCGAGTGAAGCGGGTTCAAATCCCGGGTCTCGCACCTCTGATATTTTCATGTGCGTTTAACTGCCTCGGTGGTGTAGTGGCTAGCATGTACGGCTGCACATCCTGAGGTCCTGGGTTCGAGTCCCGGGTCGGGCCAAGGTTAGTTATTGAGTCTTTCTGTATAGTAAGCCTCAGTAACAGCCCGGAGTTAGGAAGTTGGCGGTGTTTCACCCCCGTGCCTCGGAGAGCACGTAAAGCCGTCGGTCCTGCGCCTTAACTCTCACCGGTCGTGTCGAGTAGTCGTCCCACCGGAGTATGAGAGTGACGGGAATAGGGAGTGCACTTGTGTCTGCGCGTACACTTGTGCACTATAATATCTCCTGCGCAGTTGGCTAGTCTCAATGAGATTGGCCGCCGTGGCCGGAAACGGTCAGGAGGACATTATTATTATTATTTTCATGTGCGAATCATTTCGAACATGATTAAATATCGTGAGGAAACCTGCATGTCTGAGAGAACCTAGCAAGTTTTCGTAAGACATGTGAAGTTCGCCAACCCGCACTTGGCCAGCGTGGTGGACTATGGCCTGATCCCCCTCGTATTAAAGGCCCAGCAGTGGGACGTTAAAAAAGGGCTGAATATAAGTGAGTTAAAATGAATAAATAATGAAATGATGATTACAAATAGAATTATTTCGAATCATTACTTATTTTTTAGCTATATGTACAAATAAATGAATAAAAAAAAATAAAAAAATGACAAAAAATAAAAAATTTAAATGATAATAATTTAATCACCTAATAAAAATTTATTAACAAGGCGTTATTTCTGTATCAATTCTATTTTATTTTATTGCATGTTTGTATTTTTGTTGTAATTCTAACAATTCTATATCTTGATAAATAATACCAAACCCAAGTTAGATAACGAGTGAGCCTAAAGCTTAGCGCACACGTGTAGTGCAACGTTCTATAGCGACAATAATTTAACGTCAGTGGCACTTGCATTGAAACCACACTACAATTTAAGACCTATGCAATAAGGCCGGCATTGTCTACCATCTCGTGTTACCCGCAGCGTTTATACTAGCCTTAGATGAAAGCTTAGAATATTTTATGCTCATATTCTTATGGAAAATTAATTATTGTGCATCATCTATACTAATAATAAAAAGACAAAAGATTTTTTTATTTGTTTGTTTGTACTGAATAAGCTCTGAAACTACAGAACTGATTAAATTTGCTAAGAGGATAATTTGAGACCCTGGACAAAGGATAGTTTTTATCTCGGAAATCATCCCTTAAGGGGGTGAAAATGTGGATGAAAGTTTGTATGGTGAATCAACCTATGAACGAACCCGAGCGAAGCGAGGGTAAATCGCTAGTTTTTAATAATCTTGATGAAAGGAGTTTGTCAATTCGAGTGTATTTATTTTTGTGTGTATTTTATTATATTAGCTACTAGTACTCCTATGTCCTTTCCAGGGTCTTAAACTATCTTCTCACCAAATTTTATCTAAATCGGTTCGGTAGATCCCGAGATTACCCCTTCCAACCTCACAAAGTCACAAACTTTACCTCTTTATAACATTAGTATAGATGTATTATAAATTAATTGTCAAATTTATTTTTATTTTATAATAAAGTTGTTTTTTCCAGCGTAAAAGTGAAAAAAAAAACTGTCAAAATAACTTTTAATTAGTATAATTACTTAAGTAAAAAGCAATCACTAATTAATTATTCAACACAAACCTAAATGTTAAAAAGATAATTTATTTTTTCATACAAATGAAAACTATTTGCTGATAAATAAACAAAAGTATTCTCTATTGTTTTCGTTACTTATGAATGCTTTACTGTTCAAAATAAAAGCTCATTATTTACACTATACGATATTAATACTAGTTCAATGTCATGTCATTTTTTATTCAACATTGATAGTTATTAAACATTTCATTGTATGATAATGAAACCTTTTAGTAACACCTATGTCACAGAAATGAACCTCAAAGTACTTACATCAGCATACGAGCATACTTGAATAATAAGCCCCCTTAGGCGAGTTGATTTCTAGAATCAATGGAGCTAATAGAAAACAACTTTTTACTTTTCCATTTGCTACGATGATTGCAGAACATTTTCATATATTGTATAATATTCAATATTTTATATTTTGGGTATTTAAAAACAATGGAAGAATAGTTTTTAAAAAAATTATGTCTGTTTGTTTGCGGAATACTCTAAAACGGTTCAATTCAATACGGACTATAGCTTATCGACTTAATAATAAGTAGATTAAAAAATACATATCTTATGTACTCTTATTTAACTATAATTTTTCTCAGTATTAATTTTTAAATATGAACTATAAACGAATATTTGAGAAACAGAAGTAAAGTAATAGAATCAATTTAGTAGTGTTGAGTAAAGCAGTATCACTACAGATGCTCATATACAATATAACTGAAAATCTCAAATGAATATACATAAAATATATAGAAAAATAATATATTAAATAATAAATAACCCTTTTACTACTTTAAACTGAACACCTTAAATTGAACAATAAATTTTGTCTAGAAATATAAGAATTGCAAGACCATTTTAACTTTTAACCGGGATTTAAATCTTTCAAGAATGAATGCCTTATTCACCAGTGAGTTTGATGAAATGGTACACCAGCCAAGCGAACCGTGTGGAGATGGTTCCATAAAAAACTCATAAAACTTCAAGGGAGGAAAATCAAGGGGTTTGAATCCAGAAGTTTCCTTAGTAAAATTTATATTTTCTGGATTTCATAGGTACGTAGGTATATGTATGTATACTTTAGATGCTTTTTACGAGAATGGACTTTTATATGAGAAGCTTTTAGAGAATAAATTCATAAAAAATATAATAGAAACGTTTTGCTATAATTTCAAAATAGGTACTTCTTATTAGTTTCCTTTGATTCATTTTATTTTATATGTATTTTAGCGATACCAAAGCGAAAACAGCAGTTAAAAAAGTTTGATATGTCTAGAAAGAGAGAACAGAACTTTCACTGGCGGTTAAGAATTTGGTCGAAGGTGATATAGACGTCTATTTATTCCTAAAAAAAAAGGTTCTTACCAGAAACGGAATATACGAGTATGTTTTATGACCTTTTTGGAACGATATGTAGTGAATGCCGAAACGAAGCGAGGACGGAATGTCAGTTATGGCTTTACTTTATTACTTAGGTTTAGTTATTTATACTATACTAGCTGACCCTACAGACTTTTGTCCTGTCAAAATTGTAATTTTATTTATGATCTTTGAGTTCAATAACTGTACAGAAGAAACAGTTCTTGTTTCTCCCGAATTTCCCATGAAACCGAGCAACTTTTTCAAAATTTTCCCCTAAAATATTTAAAGAAAACAGTCTTATCTACTTCTTTATAAAATTATATTATTATATTAGTATTGATATTTGATTTAAAATCCTACTTTTATTTGTCTTAAAACGTATTAAGTGCATTCAAAGAAATGAAACAAGTTTTAATTTTTGCCTTAAGAAATCGGTACAATTAAGACCAATCACCTAAACGATTAATTAATTAAGCCAATAAAGATATCTACAACTGTTTTAATTAAACATATCGCCAACGCATACATTTTAAATTACGTCATATCTCGTACTGAAAATAGCTGGACACAAAATGTTCATACTTTATAGTTAACTAGCGACTCACCCTCGCTCCGCTCCCGACCCGGATAACCAGCTATCGTCATATCAAATTTCATTAAAATCCCTCCAGTGGTTTTTCCGTAATGCGGTAACAGACAGACAGACAAAAATTCTAAAAACTATAGATTCGGCCTCTGTATCGATAATAATGTCTATTTCAATAAGATTTTCCAAAAATATTTAATGTACAGATTCGGCTTAGTTACAATTTCATTCTATGTATAGATGTGAATATATTGATTCCTACTATAAAAAGTGTATTAATGACAGATCGTAGTTTGGATTTCAGTTTAAATATTATCTATTTATTTAAACACTGTTTGTTTTCTTTCAATTAATACCTAATTATATTTTCTATTTTTATATCTAGTATCTACTATATCTAGATAAAATAAACAAAACACTTTAATTTATTCCCTCTGACAAAAATAAACTAAGCTTTTTCGTTCGCTGTCAGAAATGGATAATGAACTGCCAAAACTGCAATAAACCATTCTGCTAAAATATCCATCATCGAGATAAACGGGTATCTTGTTGAATCTGTAATAACCACCTTATTTAGATAAATCCTCGCCCTATTCTAAGGGCGAAAAACTTTTGCTTCGCAAGATAGTCATTAGGTTCCGTCGTAATACGCGATCGTTGGTCCGACCCGCTCTTCAATCTCGCTATAACTTCACATAAGAGGATTGCCTAGCCATAAGGATATCGCAACAAATTGACTGTAATTTTGTTTTTTCTTCTCACGAAGGCAAATCTGAATAGATCTCAACCGTAGGATCGCGGTTACCTCTCACGAACACTAGAAAATTGCTTATTTGAATCCATTTGGCTAGACCGTATACTCTTTCGCGCTTAACGTTTCGCTCAGTCGTTCGATATGGCACTTTTATGGTTCTGAACTGTGTTGATAGCTATTTTACAATTTCATATCTATATTTAAGCGTATTAGAAATATTAAAGCCTTTTTACTGCGTCAGATATGATAGCTCGCATTTGTCCAATTTATATCACGCTTGCTTTTGATATTGCCCTTATCCTAGTATAAATTTCCAATAATCTCTTGTTTCATACAATAATTTACTATTTTTTAAATTAAGCTCCTCTGTCTGTATATACGTCTATATAAAAAAGCTCATAAAAGCTATATAATATATTCAATTATATAATGTATTATATACTACGGAGTTA
This sequence comes from Fabriciana adippe, assembly GCA_905404265.1. Lineage (NCBI taxonomy): Eukaryota > Metazoa > Arthropoda > Insecta > Lepidoptera > Nymphalidae > Fabriciana > Fabriciana adippe. Next base: position 6,767,786 of record FR989993.1, read on the forward strand.
AGCTACATAGTATATTATTCATCTTACCACTAAAAGAATGACAAGTGGTCCTATTATAGAATTTTATTAATCAATTTGTTTCATTTACAAAATAAAATTAATAATGAATATTTATGCATGGATCTGCAAACAAGACCGTCCAAAATGGACGTCACTGATACAATGAATTGTCTGGGTTGAATTTTTTTTTTAATATGCGTGTGTTGTTTGTTTATAATATTTTCTGTGTACTCTAGATAACTGATTGGATAATGTATTCATCGCGAATAAAATATTATTTTTTGTGACTATTATTAGATAAAAAGGTTTTACCCAAATATTTATATTTAAGTTTATATACGGCCTGCTTAATAACATTCTTATAAAACAGATAAAGCTGCATGAAGCTCAGTTCGGTTTCAGGAGTGGGCTTTCCACTGAAAGTGCCATATTATGTCTTAAGCAGGCTGTTCAATACTATACGGATAGGAAAACGCCGGTATACGCGTGTTTCCTGGACTTGTCAAAAGCCTTTGACACAGTCCTATATGATAAGCTCTGGGACAAGCTAGGGAGTGCGGGTGTGCCGGTGGAAGTAGTATCGTTATTACAGGAATGGTATCGCTGCCAGCGGAACCAGGTGAGATGGGACGGAGCTCTGTCCGAGCCTTACGGTATGGATTGCGGCGTTAGGCAGGGTGGACTGACCTCTCCTTTATTATTTAATCTATACATTAATGACCTCATCGGTGAGCTCAGCAGCACTCATACCGGTTGTTATATCGATAATGTATGTGTCAACAATATTAGTTACGCGGACGATATGGTGCTGCTGGGTCCAACGGTGGGAGCTATTCGTAAAATGTTGAACATATGTAAATCATATGCGATGGAACACGGACTGGCGTATAACACAAAAAAAAGCAAAATACTCCTTTTCAAGGGTAAATCAAGCGTATGCGTGCCGTTCTGTGTTCCTCCAATAAAATTGTGTGGCCAGGAACTGCAGCGGGTATCCAGTTTTAGGTATCTTGGGCATATTGTGACGGATAATCTGTCCGATGACGCGGATATGGAACGGGAGCGTAGGGCACTGGCGGTCCGAGGGAATATGATAACTCGTAGATTCGCTCGCTGCTCCACGCCAGTAAAGTTAACTTTGTTTAAGGCATACTGTCAATCTTTTTACGCGAGCAGTCTCTGGGTGAATCATACCCGTCGGGCCGCCAGAGTCCTGCGTGTTCAATATAACAACATCTTTAGGATGCTGCTGCGGCTGCCTCCATATTGCTCCGCGTCGCTTATGTTTGCTGAGACTCATACGGATGGCTATCAGGCGTTAATTCGTAAAAAAGTTACCTCATTATTAAGACGGTTGAGAGACAGCAGCAACGGCATCCTCAGGATGATTGCTTCACGCACGGATTGTCCGATCCAACACAGAATGATATGTATTATAATAGGCCAACATTGACTGATGACTCACTGTTATTTTTATTATATAGTGTTATTGTATTTTATTATTTCTATTATATTACTATTCTTTTTATTTTCTATTCATGACATATTTTGATGTATTGTAATTTAATTATTATTAATTTAAACTGACTAATTGACATGCCTTAAATTGACATACATGATTTATTTAATTCAATGTTAAATGTTTTATATTTTACTTTGCTCATTTCTGTCATTTCTGTTATAATTTTGTAGTATTTTAATTCTATTTTATGTGTTACTGTTAAATAATGATATTTTTTTTTTATGGACTCCCTGTCTGAAATAAACGTTTATTATTATTATTATTATATTACTACTATAATATATTAGCTTATGTCTGTGGATTTGCTCCAAAGTATTTCCTTTTGTTTTTTTTTTTTTAACAACGAACACCTAATATGGGCCTAATTTAAATACTTTTGTGAGCTTTTTTGTAATAGCTGTATATCTCGATTAAATAGGTCTAAGAAATACTTTAGAACTTGAAAATATGCTCAAATATGGTAGAAAATTAAAAATTATAATACTAAATTATACTTGTAATTATAGCTCGTAAGTAATTAGGTACTTTTCAAGCCAATCAACAGACCGGCTTTAAAATCAATTAAATACCTACATTTCCCCCTAAAAGATGATTGTTTTCCTCTTTCGTTAAAAGTCATTAAAATCGGTATAAAATTGGCAATGATAGCGCATAATTTATATAAAAATTGTATACCCAAATGGAGTACCTGCTTCCCCTTTGATTTTTTTGGACCTATTCGTTAAAAATAGAATTATCCAAATCGAATCTGAATTAGCGAAAATACCGCTTAAATAATATAAATTAAACATACGATCGCATTGAGTACCTATTTGTTGAAGTCGGTCGAAAATATTCACCTATAAATTTTTACTTCATGTACATCAAGCACAACCAAACTCTAATCTAAATAAAAAAATGACCAAGCAATAGTAACAAAAACCTCAAATGATTATTACCAACATTAATTACACTTAAAAGTAAACATGTAGTAGACGAAGAATGACAGCGGCTCAAAGAATCTAACGTGGCTCGAGGCCACATGAAATAATGGTCACTATGAACTTGAGTCAGTAATTATATGTACTGAAAAAAACTAAAATCGTAACATAATCACTGAATTTTAACGTGATTATTATAAAGTGATTACTTGCACGGAAATTATATATTATTGTTTAGTACGTTAATAGTACTAAAATATAGTTGTTATGTTTGATGACTTACGCTGTGTAAAACTTAAAGCGATTGTATTCGAAGTGTACTTACTAGTTACTACTATGGTCTATTAATTTAGAAAACAAAGGCATGGGCTCGAATTAAAGATCGTGCCAAAAGAAAACATGTTTTTTTCTGTAGCAATATGGATTTAAGGTAAGATATGGGCTTGGAAAACTGAATGAAGCGGGTTCAAATCCCGAACCTCGCACCATAGATTTTCATGTGAATAATTTCCACCGTGATTACCAATTGTCTTAACGTGAAAGAAAATATCATGAAGAAACCTGCATGTCTGAGAGACCTAACAAGTTCTCGAAGGACATGGACAAAGTACAGTGGACTGACTAGCCTGATCCCCCTCGTATTTAAAGGAGACCTGTGCTCAGCTGTGGGACGTTAAAAAGGGCTGAATACTACTACTAGGTACTAGTAAGGGAATTAAGGCCATAGGTGTAAAATAAAATACAGAGGTTGGTTGTTTTAATAATAAGCTGATAATGAATGATTTACTTTTAATTATTGAAATAAAAGAAAAATGAATGATTACAATTGCTTTAATAATCGTGGGATATTACCCTTAAAAATTGAGATTCATTTGCATTTAAATAGAGGACTATATTCTACATATATATACACGAACATAATATATTATATTTGAACACACACTACAGTATACATGTACATAATACATACATATATCCCATGGAGATTGGTCTCAGGTTGGTCACCGTAGCTGAAAATCAAGTAGAAGTATAGTATTATTATTGTAGGATTTGATTTTATTGTTATTGTTATTGGATTTGATTGTGTTATTATTGAAGTTTAATTTAAAAACTAATAAATAATTATATGAAACAAGAGATTATTGAAAATTAATACTAAGATAAGGGCAATATCAAAAGCAAGCGTAATATAAATTGGACAAATGAAAACTTTTGTATGCTAATATTGATTCGATCAAACTATATTTATAATTTAAATACAACGAATAGCTAACATTGTTCATATATGGCATATTAAACAATATATAATTTTCAAACTTGTTTTGGCTTGTTGTTTTCTACCGGAAGTTGAGAATGTTAACGCTACAAATATCATCGTTAACTGTACTTTTATATCTTTTCTATTATATACCTACAGATACTCGTATTAATCATAGATACAAAAGTGTTAATAAAATATATAACACTTATGCATTAAATAATAGCTATAAACTATTATTATCGAATAAGAATTTAAAATACGGCTACATTTTTTTTATTATAAACTAACATTGCCCGGGCTCCGCCCGCGTTCAGATAACCAAAAACAAAACTAAGGGTGGTCCCTCACAGAGAGCAGAGAGAATGCTTCCTGTGAAGTACCACCCTTAGGTTTTACATATTAGTATACTCTTACATATTATACCAACTTCATTGCGCACCGCATGATTGGTAAATAATGGCGGTGATTGACAATGTTACAAAGGTTCCTCCGTTAATCTCATATTGATTTAGTAATACTGCACTTTTTGTTTTAACAATAACATTTATAGTTTGTCTATACTTCTGTTTTGTTTGTTTGTTTAGTTTTGGACGATAAATTCTCAAACTACTGAATTCAGCATTTTATTGCGTCCTTTAAGAAATGGTGTCAAAAAAATCTGAAAAAGTTGAGGTATACCTAACAGTTTTTAAAATACTTTTATCGACAATTATCTTGCAGAACATATGTACGTTTTGTAGTTTTTGAGATAAGGAATATTTATAGTTACCTGCTTTGTTAGTTAAATAACCATAAACATATTTTCCATAAAATGTTAAAAAATAATATGAAACTTACTTTTACGGTTGATAAAATGGTTCGATATTGTTAAAACGTACACATTATTCGTATTTAGTATAGTGCTAACAAATTACGTAAGTAAATAAAACAAAGTATTTTGTTATACGGAACGGAAGGAAAAAGATTTACAAACATTAACATTATTTACTAAACAATAAAAATTTACAAATATTTTCATTTGAAAATTGCTTCGGCCAACAAAATATTATCTACATATATGTTACTAATCTATAATTCAAAAAAGTTTGTTTTATTGATAATTTGAACACAGGCCGCGGGTAATTTAGTAGTAATTTTAATAAAACATAGAAAGGTCATATCTGTACATTCAATTTTTTTGGAATGAAAACTACGTATTTGTAAAACACATGGCGACATCTAATGACGAATATTTAAATAACACGTGAATAATTTTATATCTTTTTTAATTTTTATTTTTGGAGTTATTTTAATGAATAAAATACCGCTATTGATATTTCTTTTCAAGATAAGCTATTTTAATACTTTTATGACATTTTTAATAAGTTATCTTGCTAAAATGTTTATAGTATCATCGTGATTTTACTTTAACCAGTTTTTGTATTTTTTTATTAGAAATGAGATATTTTCCCACAGTAAAAAGTATCCTATATGTCGCTCCGGATAACCAGCTACCAGCATACCAAATTTCATCAAAATCCCTCCAGTGGTTTTTTTTGGGATGCAGTAACAGACAGACAGACAGACAATAAGTCTAAAAACCATAGATTCGGTCTTTGTTTCCAATTTTCCAAAAAATATTTAATGTAGGTACAGGTTCGGCTTAGTTACAATTTTATCATATGTATAGATTAAAATATCTATAATTTTAAAGAAATTGCTAGTATACTAATACTGGTGTTAGGAGTATTACTAGTAGATACTATCTAATATACCTATACATATATATGTATCTAGTGTCACGGTGTTTGTGGTCGCACTCCCCCGAAACGCCTCGACCGATTTTAATGATTTTTTTGTGTATTTGGTAGGCATGACAATAGGTCGTAGTGTTTTTCACATTTCTATCCCTACCACCCATTTTATAATCGTGATTTTACTATTTTTGTATGAACAATATTATATAAATATACATAGCGACGAACCCGAGCGAAGCGAGGATGAGTCGCTCTATAACATAAAGCCAAAGAGTTTTTTTTTTGTAGATGAACAAGGGCATAGCCACGAGTTCAGCTAGTTTATTTAAAAAATGCTTAAAGAGAGCGTGTTTGTGTGTTGATCTTCTTTGAAACCTAATCGGAGCCTAGACCTAATGGAATGACGTTATTTTTTGTATGGACATAATAGACATAAGAGTGAAAAGAAGAAAATATCTCATTTCCACGATTAAATACGTTATAATAACACTCACGCATCAATTGATTCTTTTGTATGGAGATAATTTGATGGTTCGAGAGTGACATTGGTATGCTAAAAATTAATTTAAAAAAGTTTAAAAGAAATGCATAAAAAATATACACTTTTATATACTCACACAATACTTAATAGAAAAATGTACCGTCCGCGTCAGTTAGCAAAGTGTGCAACGAATTTTCAAACGTTTCAAAGGAATAAACGTAACTAAGTTTATATGGAAGCTGAGTAATTGCTACCATTATACGACTGTACAATACTCTGCTAAGGAACACTGCACACCATAAATTCCATTTTACGCCTTTGATTAGCTAAAGCTCATGTTACATTACGAGTTGTATTCATACGCAAGCCGTGTTGCAATTCGTGCGTTTCACTAAGCGTCCGGACCACCCTTTCGCTTACTTGCTTCATGAGAATTACCAAGAGTTATTATATAGTTCTTACAAATTAATAGCTGATACAAACAAACATTTTAACACGTCTACTTTGTTAATTTATCTCTTTTCATCCATATTTACTATACGCTTTAAATGAATTGAATTTCTACAAATGATATCGCTAATAGAAATCTAAGAAATATATATGGGAATGGCTTCTACATTTTGAATGTGACATAGCGCTTAGATACTTTAAAACATTGAGTTTTCTATTAGCAAAAACGGTTGTAGAAAGTCATATTGGCTAAAACTCCCTGGCCTTTTCTGTGAGTACTCACAAAACTATCTTGAAAATTGAGTTGACTTGAAGTTCTGAAAATTAAGTTGATATTAATTTAAATTATAGAAACCTTATTAATGTGACCTTTGCGAGTCAGAAAATTAAACTAAAATATAATAAATTAATCTCAAAAATAATTCTTTCTTTTGTACTTTGAAGAAAAAGTATTACACTTAATGACCTAAAATTCGCTTCACTGCGAGACGTCAAGTATAACAAATGATCCAAAAATACGATGAGTTTATTTCGACGTATCTTATTATAAAATAATTATCGATTTGGCAAGCTTCGGCATGGTTATTATTCTAATTGACATTTCTACATTTTTTAACTTTTCATTATTTAATTTTGATTGTTATGGCCTTTGACTGCTTCTTCAATTTAAATTAAATTAAGTTTCATCACACACACACAAAATAGTTCTCATTCAAGATTTAAGAAATAGGAACATTTTAATAAAATTGGTGCGTGTCTGTGTGTATGTGTACATGTGTGTGTATGTGTGGGTGTGTGTCTGTGTTTGTGTGTGTGTTTGTGTGCGTGTGCGTGACCCCTTCATGCTAAAAAGTTGGACGGATTTGGATGAAATTTAGTAAACACATGAACTGGAGTAAGATAAACTATTTCTAAGGACCCAAATACTCAGCTCAGCGAAATCAACGTCTCTTGTTAAATGTACCTGATATATTATGTATTTTACTCTTCCTCGATATTGTACTTTATAGGTAAAACGTCAATATTTCGTGTTGCCCATGCTAATTTAGTGTATTAGTCCATCGAAGAAAAATGCTTTACCAATCTTATATATAACACAGTTCAATAATATACTAAAACAAATAATTTACAAAAGACAGTTGAATATCATAATGTTTGGTAAGCTAGATGATATTGTATCAATAAATCTTAAAAAGTAATAAATGAATTCCAATAAATCGCCATATCGAATCTTTTTGTGATCTATTCCCACTTAGCCTAACTAATTGTAATGCAAAAAACAGCATATTAGAGATCCAATTCAAACTAAAAGTAGATTCATGTTAAAAAACTCAATACAATTTCGCTGTCGGACATAGTTGGATGACATTGCTGTACTTTGATTAATCGTCTCTACGATTGAAACCGAACCCCCACTGACAAACCAAATGGAATATCTAAGCCACTGTGCCTTTTGATAACGGGCGTCGTCCGCCGTTAATTTATGTATTAGGTATAATAGACAACTATAGATGTATAAAACACATGTATAACTAATCAATATATTGAAAAAAATAAGGAAAACTTGCACTATGAATTCAATTTTTTATTGTAATATTTACTAAAAAATAATAAAAAGATTGGTCTCGTAGCCAGAAGGCAGATACGGATTTATAATTTCGTCATTCAGTATGTCACAGCCATTTTACTTAGGGATTATTGTTGCTGAAATGAGAAAGTCACTGAGTAAATATTTTACTCTACATTTAATAAATTAGTTATGTAATACTTTCTTAGATTTACGCGAATATTTGACATTTTAAATAAACCTTTTTGGATTATTTCGCGGATATATTTTGATTTTTGGTTCCCGACGTTTCGATTGCTTTACAGCAATCATGGTCACGGGAGAGACTGCCTGCCTGCCTGTCTTAGTTTTATTTAAAATTAGTTAGTTGTTATAACATTTTAATCTTTCAAGTTAAGTGTACGATTCAGATGGCCGATTTTTTTATATTTTATGCCAAAATAGTAGGCAGAATAGTAGGGAAAATACGCAACCTTTCATTAAATAATTCTGAATTCAAAGTTCAAAACTTTCATTTACGTATTTTATATAGATAATGAGAATTCATATAAATAATAAAATTAATGTACGCTCAAACTCATTAATCATTTCAAATAAGCTTCCAATTCATAACCAATTACTAAATTTTATATAAAAATTATGTGATTGTAAGCAAAGTTTTACGACTTAACATGTTTAAACGACATCTCTAGTATCTTGTTAAATAAAAATATTTTATGGTTTTTGAAACATCCCGTATCGGCACCTTTATATTGTTTATGATACAGGTGGGTATAAATTAGTTCAGTGAACAGAGACCGGCTCTTTAGGGGTCCATACTGAACAGGTTCAATCGGTTAATTTGTTACATTTTTTTCTGTTATATTGTACGTGAAATGACTTGGAGAGTCCTTGACTCAACGAGGTGTAACTAAATGGTCTTTGTAAGGAATTGATATCCGTTCGTAGTCATTCGTGATCGAAGATTACGCGCCGTGGTTATCATTCAAATTTTTAATTAAGTAATTTTTATCTCAATATTATTTTTAATTCTACTCTTTTATTTAAATGAAAGTGATTTTCGTGTATTTTTATCTGTTAAACTTTAAAGCTAACGGTTTAAATCAATAACCAGTTTCTCAAATGTTTGTTGATCTACTTGATTATTAAAGACATTTCATCTATACATATAATAAAATTCTGAGTCGAATCTGTACATGAAATATGTTTTGGAAAATCTTATTGAAATATTCACTATTATCGATATGGAGGATGAATCTATAGTTTTTAGAATTTTTGTTTTGGAAAAAGCACTGGATGGATTTTGATGAAATTTGGTACGACGATAGCTCAACATATAAGATACTTTTTACCAAGGGAAAATATCTCATTTTTGAGAAATCTATACTAAACTTTAAAATATAAGAAGGGACGAACCCGAGCGGAGCGAGGGTGAGCCGCTAGTATACAATATACATGCTATTTGGCTTATTACTACTGGAATTTCAAATTAAGCTGGCAGAAATATTTTAATAATTAAAAATTGTTGGACCATAGTCATAACTTTCACTTTAGTAATCAAATATACTGCAATAATATATGATCAAACGAACTTCTCAAGTGAAGTTCGATCATTATTATATGAGTCGCTTCATTCGAAGATATAATATAACCAGGTAGTCCTTTTAACCTACAAGGTAGCTTTCGCACACATTTAAGAGATTTTTTAAAAAAGTCGATACACATATCGATTTTTAAATCAATTCATTACTCGTCAATGTCTACATCCTTACTACTCAGTGCCGTCATTCTTTTAGAGATTCATACCACAAATAAATACAAAACTAAGTTCGGGATCGGGTTGGGGGGGGTCCTTATATCTTCGAATGAAGCGACTCATATAATAATGATCGAACTTCACTTGAGAAGTTCGTTTGATCATATATTATATTTCTTCGCTTCATTCTTCAGATATAATATAACCAGGTAGATGTTTAGAGAAGTTTTGTATTTACATCCATTAAATCAACCAGTATCAAGGGAGTAAATTTAAAATGTATTACCTACTATATTATATTAACTATATAATATAATGTGAAAAGAAAAATAAATGAAAAATATAACTACGGAAATAATTTTGTCGGGTACTAAATTATTCTAAAATAATTCATTATTAGTAAAGAATATTTAAGAATATAAAATCAGAATTTATATCTTAAAATAAACATTTCCCATATAGTTTAATTGTTCATTAAACAAAATTACACCAGCAAAACTATTTTCATCTATAGTAATCGAGTGATTATAGAATTTCGCGAATAATTTCAAAGTACGTTTTAATACATAAACGACTGGTCGTCTTCCTTATAGTATCAACAGAGACGCCTCGTCCAGCAAGTGTGGACGTCGCGGAACGTCGCGTGCTGTGTGCTAGATGACGTCACGTCCACACCACTCTATTACATAATACCTGCTTTATCCGCCTAATTATGGACGCCTTACAGTTATAAAGAGGTTAAGTATATTAGGAGGACGGTCATGTTGTGGAACAAACATATCATATCTTCAAGTCATATTGCAGAATATATGCAGAATCGAGATAAATTATCTCGAAAATACTGCAAAATTAGTGTTGGTTAGTCTCGAACGACTACATACGTCTTTATAATATTTTTGATTAGTATATTAATTCCAATACATATAATATATCATATTTTCGTATTTTGTCAATAAAAGGCTTTGTACGCGTTGGGTTGTATATAAAACTAATAAAATTACAAATTTATTCGTAATTTTTCTCTCCTTATATTCCTTATAGATACCAATCAGATAAATTGTGGATCCCATCTACTATGAAACAGTGGAAAGCTGGGTTTTAATTTAAATATTTTTAAAATACTTTTAACACGTTTATCAGATCTAATATTGCTACTTAACAGAAGAGATAATGTGGATCTCTGGCTGTGAAGAATTCCATACCTATAGTTCCTTTATTATACTGATTACTTTAAAGCATAAAATATTCGTTACAAAGCTATGAATAATATGGTAATGATTACCATTGCAATTCTGCAACCACTGTTTAAAAGATATATCTATACTAATATTATAAAGCTGAAGAGTTTGTTTGTTTGTTTGGTTGAACGCGCTAATCTCAGGAACTACTAATCCGATTTGAAAAATTCTTTTTGCATTAGGTAGCCTGTAATTGAGGAAGGCTATAGGTTATATCATCCCGGAAAAATGTACGGTTCCCTTGGGATAAATTTATTTTTGTCTAGGGACGAACCCGAAGCGAAGCGAGGATGAGTCGCTAGTTATACATATATGCCGCACAATGTAAGTGTTTCTGTAACAAGATTTTTCACCATAAAAGGTTTCCATATTAATTCAGACTTATACACCATCGTTATGAACGGATGCCAGGCCTGAAAAGACAAAAAAGAATTTTCATCTATAATATTTCGAAGATACTTTAGAATAATTGGAAAAAAAAAAGAAAAGCATAAAAGTATTTAGTATTCTAGTTTATTGTGAAAGCATCAATAACTAGAGAGTACGGATCTTTTTTCTATTAAAATATGGCTCTGTTATTTGGCCCTGGCCATAGAAGTAAACAAATTAATTTTAGATTTTCTTAATTGTATTAATATTCAATTAAGAGCTAAATTAGACAATTCACATTTTTTTTTTCAGATTATTTCCAGCTTTAAAATTTTCTTTCATGTTTTTAAGCCAAATATTTCTTTTTTGATTTTTAATATATTGTGACTTTACGAGCTTAGATCTTCTAACGAGGGACAAAGTTTTAACTTGGTTTCACAATAAACAGAATTTTATACCTTTTGTAAAACGATTATCCTTATATAATATATAATACTTATATTTTAATATAGATCCAGACACCTTTAACGGCATAACGTGCATCAAATTTCAATTGCATATTACTTCAATTGATGAAATTCCCTGATTAAATATTTTTGCAAATGTAAAATATTTTTTGTTAAAAAATATTCATGGTTTTATGACATTTTTCGGTTCGCAAAGAAATTGTTGATTAATGAGCCAAACATGAATCAAAATTTTCAAAGTGACAAAATTTTCAAAGTGCAAAATCTTAAAAATGTAACAGTTTTAAAGAAAGGTTTTGGCTTTCATTATAGTTATTTCTAATACAAAGAACACAGAGCCTGATGAATGAGTTCAACACTTTAGTAAATGTTCTATGGGCTACTGAAAGGCCGTAGGGTATATTACTAAATTATGTTATCAAATTGAATTCGTCTTCAATTTGAATACTGCACATAGTGTTATTTACTGTACTCATGTTTGCTTTCTCAAAAATAGATAAAAAATTTGAAGGTAGGTATATCAACTTGTGTTACTAGCGTTGTTTTAAACAACGAAAGAATTAAAATTAAATTAATAATTTTTTTAGAATTAAAATTCTAGCAATATGGGAAAATTCTACCTAAATTACAAAGTTATATTACGTTTGTAATATTAAGTAAGCAATAGTGAGAGAGGCTGTTAGCGTGAAGTACAGACTTACTGGCGAGATGCAGACGGCCGCGGTTTGTTTGAGCGTGCAGCGCTGAACATTTGCCGAGCTGGCATCTGGCGGTTCAGAGGGCCTCTGCTCGGGCCTTTGCACCTCTCCTGCTGTTTTCCTGATAACACGGGGGTCTGTTCCAGTTTTCATGACAGGCCACGTATATGGGTTATTGCAAAATAATAATGTGTCGTTATTACTTTTTGAACATGTTATAAAATTAATAAAGCCGTCGTGTTAACTCACGGTTAACCGCCAGGCAAAAACGTTCGAAATAAACATTACAATATAAGGTATAAATTATATATTTGATAATTTTCAATTTTATACGGCCATCGTGTTAACGCACGGTTAACCGCCAGGCGAAAATGTTCAAAATGAACATATTACCATATAAGGTATAAATTATATATTTGATAATTTTCAATTTCATACGGCCGTCGTGTTAACGCACGGTTAACCGCCAGGCGAAATGTTCAAAATGAACATATTACCATATAATGTATAAATTATATATTTGATAATTTTCAATTTTATACGGCCATCGTGTTAACGCACGGTTAACCGCCAGGCGAAAATGTTCAAAATGAACATATTACCATATAATGTATAAATTATATATTTGATAATTTTCAATTTTATACGGCCATCGTGTTAACGCACGGTTAACCGCCAGGCGAAAATGTTCAAAATGAACATATTACCATATAAGGTATATGTTATATATTTGATAATTTTCAATTTTATACGGCCATTGTGTTAACGCACGGTTAACCGCCAGGCGAAAATGTTCAAAATGAACATATTACCATATAAGGTATATATTATATATTTGATAATTTTCAATTTTATACGGCCATCGTGTTAACGCACGGTTAACCGCCAGGCGAAAATGTTCAAAATGAACATAATATTATCATATAAGGTATAAATTACATATTTGATAATTTTCAATTCTATACGGCCGTCGTCCAGGTAATTGAAATATACTTATATAAGGTGCTCAATAAGAGTGCACTATTTTATTTAAAAATAAAAACACGAAGTTTTCGATGACTTTTTGACAAAGATGTAGCTGTATCTCACCGATGACGCGTGGGCTATCGACCTTGAGCTCAGGAATTATTTCTGGATTATTTTTAATAATCAGGACAATCATAGGTAACAGCTGTCAAATTTCAAAGTTGTCATATGCACGAAAAACGAAATGACGCAAAGTTTAAATAGTGCCTTCTTATTGAGACACCCATTATTTATTATTATCTTAATAGAAGTTTTGCTAAGTTTATTAGTGAAAAACGTCAGCATTCCATATTGATCGTAACTTTTTAACTTAATTATCGTTTAATTTTATCATTTGCAAGTACCTACTACTGTTGATCAGTTTCTTGACAATCGTCAATGAGATCAGAGCTGTATTAGAAATTGCCTCGTTATTTAATTTTTGTGCTAACAGAAGGTAAATTTAGATATATAAGTAGGTAAAAATAAAGGTACCTAATCTTTTAATAGATTATGTTTAACCTCTTTTAATATATTTAAGAATAGGCTAAAATTTGCGCCAAAGTACTGTGAATTTCCTCAACAAATGAATCATTTTCAGTCTCCTTTCATAGTGCTATGAGAACTTCTGTATCGAATACTGTACCAACATTGGGACCACCATTTTTGAATAACGAATTTCTGCGCTAGGCATAAAAGTGTCCTGACCGGAATTTCAAATTGTCATTAATTTTAGCCTCATTAATGTTTTGATCTAGAATACGTCGCTCAGTAATGAAAATTACGAGGTACCTTTGTGTTTAACGTACAATTAACCGCCAGGTTAAAACTAAATTTACATATATACACGTTTTAAGGTTTTATGTAATTCTATGTGACCCTCGTGATAACTTTCAGTTAGCCGCCGGGCTTTAAAATAGGATTATAAATTTATATCTAATATTTAATAAAATATGACGACAAAATGTGGGTAATCGTAAATAGATAATATGTACATACCAAATGGATTCGAATAATGATTTAATTTGAATCCGACGACGTTTAAACAGTTGTTGTTCCCGTTTGTATTAGTTAATATCTTCTTGAACATTTTCACTTTTCTTTGTAATTTTTACCCGAAGAGTGTACGTGTGCTTGCTACCTCGCACGAAAAAAGAATGACGGCACTGAGTAGTAGGGATGTAGACATTGACGAGTAATGAATTGATTTAAAAATCGATATGTGTATCGACTTTTTTAAAAAATCTCTTAAATGTGTGCGAAAGCTACCTTGTACGTTAAAAGGACTACCTGGTTATATTATATCTGAAGAATGAAGCGAAGAAATATAATTACCAAATTAATATATTCTAACTTATTTATATCGATCGGGAAATTTTCAATTTTATGCTCTACATAAAAAGTGGCAAAGGTCGTAGATTCAATCAAAATAAACCCGTTAATAGATACGTTTAAAAGATTTTTTCAATAATCACTCACTGTGCTTGAGCCGATCTACAGCGACCGGTAACCGCGTGTGGAGTTATCATATAATCAACCTTATAATGTATAGGCTACTGTCTGTACATGATTTATAATGGCTTCCGTCTAGGACATCATTTCTCTACGATGATTTTCAATCACATCCGACGCTTCGTTAGTGGCTATCTTATATCAGCAGTACGAGCTTATAATACAATAGAGTGGACTTAGAAGAATGTTGTTTGAATTTTATAAGTATAAATGATAATATTAATAATAAATGATATTATTTTTATTGGAATGGTGGTGTTTTTATAGATTTTTTCAGTATTTTAGTCTTAATATAGTATAGATGATCATACATTTAATTACAATTAACAAAAAATACGTCGACTTCTTTTTCTAAGTAAAGAAGTCATAATTATACTTCCAAAACCATGTTATCATAAACGAAGAGCAAATAAACATCGATGTTTGACGAAAACTATTTCCGAAATCGAACCCAGGACTTACGTCCTAACACATTTAAATATAAATTTACTAAGCTAGTAAGCAACGGGCAGGTCTATTCAATTACAAGGCATCTAATCAACCGTTGGCAACATCAACAAGTAGCACAACACATGTAAATAAATTGAGATGGTCATTCCCGCGGTTCGATATATCAGTAATTCACGTAGTATTATCAATCACAGAGTAATGATTGATGGAATACTTTCTTCGGTAGCCAGATATCTTGTCCGCTTCTAGTTAATTAAGACGTCTGTGTTTTCCAGAGTATAGATCGACATGACTTGTTTTTTATCACACTATATAAATGCGAAAGTTTGTGAGTAAGTATATTATGTGTTTATTATAGCTTATGGTTATATCAGCTCACGCAACGATTTTAGTTTCATTCGGAATGGAGATTACTTATATACTGAATAATCTTTATTTTTTTTTTATAGACGTATACTAAAAGCAGCTAAGAACTAGTTATTTACTCGTATAAACATTATGTTAAGAAAAAAAGGGAATGATTGAAATAAAAGTAAATTGTCACAGAACAGATTGTGATACGTAAAATATACAATTTTTTGTGTAACAAGCAATTATATTTTTCACTAATATAATAAATTCATTTACATGATTATGTATGTATTGTATATAGGTATATCTGTACATATGTATAAAAGGAAACCGTGACTGATCCTATCAATGTATAGTTCAACCCGTTGAACGGATTGGATTGAAAGGTTATTATGATATATGCTACGAACGATTTTTAAAAATTAAAGTCCTAAAAGGTTGAAACGGGGGTTTAAAATTTAACGAGAGCGAAGCCGCGGGCAAAAGCTATTAATATATAAATAGAGGAAATTTTGAAATTGTACTCCAATATTCTAACTCAGTCTACTCGAACGAAAAATAAAATGAAATTATAGTATATTAGGATATATTATAAGCACAGGTCTATAATAGACATAAAACTGACCTGGAACTTATTTAAACACATCAACTTATAATGAGAACAGCTTTTTATAGCATAAAATCAATATTCGAAGTATTGGTGATGGATTAAATGGACTTTACGAGCTTATCTCGAGCAATAGTTTTTATTAGTTATGTGATAATATACTTATATTGTTATTATCAAACTATAATATTAAGTTACTAAACTTATATGAATATGTTTCTTTTCCTTTGTCTGGAATAGTATTGAAGAAAAAAAGGAATGTTTATTATACAGACAGCGGTATACAGCGTATATAGGGTTATATTACATTTTTGTCTTTATAATATAAAGATGTAATTTTTTCACCGTCTACAACTTTACTTACCTATTAGTGGATGACTTTTTAAAATCATTTCAATAAATTTAAAGATTATTCTTAAAAGTGAAAAATATTATTACCTTGGGTATTTAACATATAAATCTATACTAATATATATTAATATTATAAAAACTTTATCTGTTTGTTTCAACGGGCTAATCTCAGTAACTAGTAATCCGATTTAAAAAAAATATTTTTGCATTAGATAGCCTATTTATTGAGGAATATATAGGCTATATGTTATATGTTATATTATAGTCTTTCTATTCCATACTAACCGTAAAAAAGTACCTAGGAACGAAGCAAGGGTGAGTCGCTAGTTTTATACATTTACAAATATATTTTGCTTAACAAAATATTTGTATTAAAAATATAGATATAAAAACATTTAAACTTATCTTATGACTTAAAAGGTATTTCAGTTTTTTCTTTGTAAATGGGCATATTAAATACTGAAAACATCTTATTTTTCATTATCGTACAGGATTTTATCTTCAAAGTCAGGCAAAGGTCCTACAAAAATAATCTATTTACTTAATTTGAAAATAAGAAAAGACAATCAATGTTATCGTTAACTGTAAATTAAAAAAGTATAATAATAATGATCTTATACTAATAGATATTAAACAAGTAAATTGCGACGTTAAATGGCTTTAAAATAAACATTAATATAATACTTTTTGCGCTTTTTATGGAAAATTAAATTTTTTTTTTTTTTTTTTTTTTATTAAAACTACATATATAACAGAAAAATGTTTGCATCATATTTGAAAAAAATGTGTCTAAAATGTTTTAAGTAATTGTAATTAAGTTACTGAAATATAAAATTGTTACGATTTTGCTTAAAGAGTTAGCCGTTCAAACAAAATTATATTATTTTATATTCTCTATTATAGAATAGAGCTTAAACAATATCGTAGCATTTTTATGAAAATATTTTATACATTTTAACACGCTTCCGTTACTATCTGAAGGAATTGGATTATATAATATTACTAGCGACTCACCCTCGCTTCGCTAGGGTTCGTCCCTAGGTACGTTTTAATTTTTTGAGCGAAACTCTAATTCTTTTTGTAAAATAAAAGCAGCCTAAGTTACTCCTTATAATATCAGCTATCTGTCAGTGAAAGTTCCCTTAAAATTGGTCTAGCCATTTCGGAGACTAGCCGGAACAAACAGACAGACAGACAGACAAAAAATTTAAAAATTTTGTTTTTCTTATAAGTTCCTACCGTATATAATTCCATATGCATTTAGTATGATGCTGTTATTTTGACTTTACAAACAGACACTTCAATTTTCTTTATCTGTATAAATAAGACATTTTATTGACTAGTCTAGGGATACACAAAAAATATCTTGAAGAAATTTTACTTAAGAAAAACACGCAATTAGAGTTAATTAGTTATTAATCTAAAATTGTATGATTTATTTTATATTTTTAAACAAAAAAGTAAGACCTATGATAAAAATATCTTAATACTAGACTAAAGTGAGGTCAAAACACTTACTGAATGATTATATTATTAGTTAAAAGTCTATGGAATTCCGGGGCGGGTCAAAAGTTATAAAAAAGATAATCTCTGCATACAATTTATGTTTATTAGTTATTTAATAGCATTATCAATACGTTATCTAATCATAAAATATACAAAACGCTAACAAAGTAATATTTGTATGCTAAGAATTCATTTGTATCTTAGATTGTATGTGGAAAGTGATAATGAATTTTTTATACGATATTCGAGAAGCTGCAAACCTTATGAATTAAATTTTATTATGCTTTTACTGGTATAAAAGTTCCATTAAATCTTTTGATGTCTCATAATTTTATTTCCAGTATTCATTGTATTATTGTGTCATAAGAAAGTTCTTTAGAAATAAAATAAGTTTGCAAAATTTACGAAATAAGTTTTACTTCTATTTTTGCCAACTTAAGTGAAAAAATAAAAGCTTGTATAATTTTCAAGTTCTTACTTTTTATTGATATACAAGAATACAATAATTACTAATAATTCAACCATAGATGTTACTATGATTGTCTTTTGCTAGTCGCCTATATTTAATTAATATAGGTTTTAATAATAATTATTAAAAGATTATTTTTTTAATAACATTAGCTTTTTTTAGTATGTATATGTATGATAAACTTTCAATCGAAAGTTTCTTATATATTGAATTTATTTACCACTTTTAAAGGCTTGGAGAAAGCTCTGAAAATTGGTTCTCTGATTATAAAGAACACTTCTAGTGAGGTTGTTGTGGTTGAAACAAAATAGTTATACTAAGTATTCCCAGTAATCTGAGCATTACTTCGCTACGAATACATCTCTCCTTACATGCCTGGCAAAGTTTTACTTTCTAGTAGATAAATACACATAACATGTTTTACTACATACGCGTCGGTATAATTCTTATCAATACTTCTTATTTCTTATCTTGCGACTCTACACTTATTCGCTTTTTGTTGATATCAATTAACTTTTTTGTTATGTGACGTTTTCTAACTCTATGCTATGTTGCATAATTGTATATTCAAATCAAAATTAGCTACGAGCGAGAATACAATCCATGATCTCTAACCTCCAATACTGTGACAAAACTCATAATTTATTACTTTTGTTTATAATAACAGTAAAAATGTAAAAGCTTTGTTAACGTTACGTCCAAATTGTTAAAAGCATTTGGCAACCTTTTAATGCTAATTCAATCCTATCAGCTTTTGCTGCAGAGATTTAACTTTTATCTTGAGTGGGCCCATCTCTTACCGATGATCACTTTCTACTTTACCTGCGCCTTTTGTTATTTTACGATTTTGCTTAAAATAATTGTTTACTTAAAACTTCATAACATTTTTTATTTCATTGTTTTTTATGTTTCACTTTCGATGTAAAAATCATTGAATTTTTTTATAAAAGTTATTCATAAAACTCAATTGAATTAAAAATACCTTATATGTACGTACTAATATGTAAATTTTGAAGAAAATTTTTATAGTAAACATAGGGAACAAACGATAGGGCGTTAAAGCAATCTTACCTGCTGAGACAAGTATAATTTGCTTCCTTGCAGGACATAGAAACCATGCAGTGAGGAAAGGATTAACGGACCGTATCTACGGTAGAAAGTATAAATAGTTTAGGGATTCAGAAATCAATTTCCATAGAAGATCAATCATTCATATTGTATGTACTTATTTTAAAATACCTACATACTAATATTAATTAAACTAAAATAAACAATTACATCGGTATTTGCTAAGCGAACTAATAAAATAAAATTTGGTGTAAACTTGATGTAATTAATGATATTTTTTTTATTTATGTTTAATTTACATACTTACACTGAAAGAAATCTCACATAAATAAAAAAAAACACATAAATCGAATAACTTTAATATTTTGCGAGTCCCAGCTATAATCAGAAATCTATCCATGACAATCGTTTTAAGAAAGAAATAAAAAATTAAAAACAGTCTCATAATTGGCACAATAGCCTGTGTATCGCAAACGGGTGCTCGCTCAGGCGATCTTTTTAGATTTTTTGTTGCTCATCATTTTTTTTTTATTCGCAGTCGCGCTTTGTACTTATTTTTTATTTATTTCATAGTTCGCACGAAATTTTGAACAAAAATGTGTAGAATGGCTTAGGAGAATATATATTTTTAAAAAATTTATATCAACTAGTTTTCACCTAAACATTTGCTTATATGTTACAACTACAAAACAAGCAAGGTAGTGTCCGTACTTTCCTAAAAACTCAACGCACCGGTAAAAGCCCTTATAAAATCGGTAAAGCCGAGGCTTATAAAATATTAGATAAATTTTCTAAGAATTGATATCGCATAAATTATCATAAAATAAGCTCAATATAACTCTAATTATTTTGAATACCATAGATAGACACATTTATTTTATTTAAAACATAAAATGTAGTAGATGGTATCATGTACAAAGAATCAATAGGAGATAGATCGTAAAAACGCCAAAATTAGCAACATTTTAGCAAAGTACGAATCAAAATAGTTATTACAAAAATATATGTGATTGTAAAATAATATAGTTATAAATTTACTTGAAATAAAAATAACATTTTTAAGCATAAATCGACTCCATTCACTGTCATACATTCAAAGGGACCTTTTTAGATCATGGAAAACGGCAATGGTGATAATGTTTGCTACCTGAGCGTGGGTGCTCAACACCGGCGGTGAAATATTAACAGGCGACCCTGTCACAGAACTATTCATAAGTAGGACACAGTATACAAAACCTTTAAGGGCTAAAAAGGATAAAACATATCCCTAAACTAAAAAACTTTCATTAATTGGTATAATTCTATTTCAAGGATATTAATTTTGTGATTCACGTCTTTTAAGGTTCATAATTTCTAATTTTAAACGCCGTCAAAGGAATTTTTGACTTTTGTATCGGATAGCATATTTACCCACCTTTGGTTTTGGTTATTGTAAAGTATGAATAGTGTCATGGCCGTGACTGTCAACACATTTATATTAAAGGCTAAGAAGGAAGTATTTTTTAATCCTAAGCGTATTTCCTGGAGGAAGTTTGATATTGATTTTTTAAAGCTTAATTTATTTTATTGGCTTAAAGCTTTTTAAGTTCTTTGTATAATGTGTGGTCTTTGTGTGAGTTATAACGATAACATTCGTATATTAAACGCATTTATAAAAGAATAAAATTTTATAACAAACTGTAAATGCAGTCACGCTATTAACTATAGCCTTTGCAAATTATCACTGTACATTTAAACGGATTTTATAACTATAAGTAAAAGTTTATGTTTGTATACTTGTTTTGCTCTAAATAATGTTTTAATAGGTACAAACATATTATCCATTCAAGAGACAATCTTCAACCAATATAATCATATTTAATTATTGTAATAGCTCACGACATACCTAGATAAGATTTTATTCAGACAAAAGACATTCAAAATGTATATATCAAATTTAAAATGATTTAAATATATTTCCATGAAATATCTTAGGACTGCTTCGAAATTGAATATGAATATACCATTATATTATGAAAATTATAGCATTTAAAATAGGCTAAAAAAATGAAAACTTTTAAAAGACTTGAAAAAATATGGGATTGCTTAATTCGAGTGTATGTTATATTTTTGTTAATTGTGAATGGAATCAACGGTGGAATAATAACTTTTAACTTAATTTTAAAATACTCTTTTTCTTTATATTAAAAAATACAGTGAAAATCAAAATAAATAAAATATTGCGATTACTTTCTAAATAATAGCTTTTTTTATTACGAAAATCTAAATTTAACTAAGTGTATATTTGTTTTATATATATAATTTATATTACGTACCTATATAATAAATTTGTAACTAAGCCATTCTAATGTGTACATTAAATATTTTTCGGAAAATCTTATTGAAATAGGCATTATTATCGATACAGAGGCCAAATCTATAGTTTTTAGAATTTTTGTCTGTCTGTGACCGCATCACGAAAAAACCACACGAGCGATTTTGAAGTATGATGATAACTAGTAAAGTATATTTGTAATTTTCTTTATTGTGAATAAATAACTAATTTAACTGCATGTCTATGTTCTTAAAGATATCCTTTTATGTATAATATATAAATTAAAGAATTTAAGAAATAGAACAATTCAAATTGAATCTTTAGGCGATGTCACTTATAAATAAGGCTAAAGTGACCAATTACCACGTATGTTATAATCTATACATCTATATAGATAAATAAAATTGAAGTGTCTGCTTGTAATGTCAAAATAACAGCTTTATACTAAAAGTATATCGAATTATATACGGTACTTATAAGAAAAACAAAATTTTGAAAATTTTTGTCTGTCTGTCTGTTTGTTGTGGCTAATCTCCAAAATGGCTGGACCAATTTTAACGAAACTTTCACTGGCAGATAGCTGATATTATAAGGAGTAATTTAAGCTACTTTTATTTTAGAAAAAGAATTAGGATCTCGCTCAAAAAAATTAAAACGTACTTAGGGACGCACCCGAGCGAAGCGAGGGTAAGTCGCTACATTCCAATAAAATATTGATAAAATAAATTATTTCAAACATGATATTTGACATCAAAAATGAAATATAAAAAATCATACATAATAAAACATTCAAAACGTTATTTTGCCTAAGCAATTAATAAAGGTGATTATATACGATTGGATGAAATATAAATCAGTGTACCAACATGCCAAAAACATTATAAACGCTGCATCATTATTGTGACGGGCCAGTGATCAATTGTTTACAGTGATTAAAAGTTGATAGTCACAAATTGCTCTTAAAGTTGTTTCGTCCTACGCAGTTTCCAATACGTATCGACTTTACAAAAACACTAATAAGCTATAATGTAAGCTCTCCACTGATAGAGCTATAAAAATATTTTAAAGTGGAGTGGATTTTTGATATATTAGCAATTTTATTTAATTAAAATTTTCTTTTTTTTTCTTTTATTTCTATACTTTTGAAAATATGTAACGTTATGTTTTACTAAAATATGTACTTAAGGAAATCAGCTTAATTAAAAGAAAATGTTTGTAAAATTGTACATTGTAATAAATATAAGTTCATAGATATAGACGTGATATGTTTAATTTGTAGCGCTATAGTTTCAGTGGAAATCATATTTTATATTATGATTGATCATCATTCGTTTCGGGAAGTGACGGAATGTGAACACTTTAGTCTAAACTTAACGGCCATCCATGTTTTGTGAAACAACAGAGCAACACATGTTACCAAAAAAACATAATTTAGCTCAGTAATTACGTCACCGGCTTTTTTCTTTAATTATAATAAATGATGTATCCTCTGTGACATGTACATGTGTTATGATAATCAAGATATGTTACATATAATCATAATAATACACATAAATCATACGCTATCTAATTTAAATGTAAAATTTAGGTATATTTAACATATAATAAATTATATGTAATAATGGAGGTTAACAAAGACTGGCAATTGGCTGGTTATTTATTCTTTATGCTAGTTGGAGTTATTTATCTTCTGCCATATACAATATTAATAAAATAAATTTTCTACGTTGCTTTTGCCATATATTTTTTGTGAATGCAATATATTATCTCAATGAATCTTACGAGGTGGTTAGCGATTTGTTATAAATAATTTTTACACTATTCAAAACGACTTGTTTTATATTTCTAAGCATGTTTGGATATCATAAATATTTATAAGAGATTTAAAAACAGTTTTAAAAAATGTGATTTAATTTGTTATAAAATGTTTCTATATGTTTTTTATTTTGTAGTGAACATGGTATTGTAATTTTTTTTTAATAAATTTAAATTAATTATTAGGTATCTCATAATTAAATTGGGATTTTTATGTTAAAGAAAATTATGTACTACTAGCCACTTACCCTCACATCACACGGATGTGTCCCTAGGTACGTTTTCATTTATTTAATGAAACCCTAAGTCTTTTTCTAAAATAAAAGTAGCCTAAATTACTCTTTATAATATCTATTTGCTAGTGAAAGTCCCGTTAAACTTAGTCCAGCCGTTTCGGAAATTAGCCGGAACAAACTGATAGACAGACACAAAATTTGAATAGTTGTGTTTTTCTCATAAGTAGCGTATATAATTTCATATGCATTTAGTAAAAAACTGTTATTTTGACATTTTTGTAATGTTCAGACACTTCAATTTTATTTATCTGTTTAAATGAATTTCAGTTCATGATAACTTATACGTAAGTAAATAAGAAGCTTTTCTACAGCTAAAAGAGAGCTCTACCTATATTTGAATTCATCCTAAAATAAACAGTATAACGTAATCATTATAATTTATATTTTTTACAATTAATCTTAAAATATTGTAAATAATATTCTTAATTAAAATAAATTAATAAAATAACTTGCGAGTTGCGGTAAGCGTTCTTTTCCGGCATTAGTCGCGACGTTAAGAAGTCCTATTTAAGCTCATTGAAATATTAATAATCCTTTTATTCCTTAGCATAAACGTCAGCTAAGTAAAAGAAAAATACCGATGCCGTGGAGACGTCTATCTTTTCATAGTCAACTTAACTAAAAGGATTAAAATGATATCTTCCATCGTCTAACAGCCGTGTGGTCCGCGAAGCGTGAACAGAACTCTTTTGTTACATTAAGCTCTTAATACCTTTATGCCATAGTTACTTTTTAATTTTTCCTTTAGAATTTAGAAAGGGTTGATTCGTAATCTAGGATTTTTTTTGTTGTCTTCACAGATTTACTCACCTGGTGTGAAATTTATTTTACAACGTTAATGGATCTAAAAAGACGGCGCAATTTATTAATATTTTATTTTGCCAAAAATCAGGTCTTTCAAATTTTGATTTGGTATTTTTTTTTAATTTACAAGATCAACGGTTTTTCATAAGCTTATTTATTTTTCTTGCAATTTTCTCAAGTAAAAAATCTTCGTATTATATATTACAATTACAATCAAAACTCTTTTCCATTCAAAACTGCTTTTGACAGTCAAAATCAGTCAAAAATAGTTAGTTTTGACTGGAAAGCAGTTTTGTCTGTAATATTAGGTACTAATTTTTGCTTTTAGCACCCTTTGCCTGGTAAGTCGCTAATTTAGTAGCCTTTATGATATAATGGATATCAGCGCTTCCCAATTTCATTCATATTTGTTGAGGTGTTGCAATATGTAGAAGTAGCCACTTACAATTGATTCTTAAATTTTGTGGATGAACTTTGACTTTGAAAATGTAAAAATATTATTGCGCTCCCTATAAAAGATCCTTTTTAATATTATTCCTGTAATACACTCTTAAGTTAATTTTACTGAGTTTCCATCAAATTAAAACTATTTAAAAGATTTTTTTTATTCATTAATAAAATAATCATTAAATCAATTATTACTTCATATACTATACAAAATTATACCAAAATAATTTCAAACTTCCTCTAACTTTTTTAAACAGCTGATGCCTACATTCATTCAAAGTCCAAGCTGATATACGTGCGGCCAATCTCTTAAAGCTTCGTAAAAAATAATTTATTGTAATAAGTCTTCGTGAACATTCGCCACCAGTCGGCTCATCATAGCCCGCACCCCTCTCCCTGCCAAGCGTATATTCTACGCGACTGCAATACCTCTACTCACATTTAGTTGACTCTACGCAGCGTCGAGGCTCGGTCGCGCCGGTTGACGCTCTGCTCGGACGAACGTTTTTAGTAAAATTACGATTATATACGCGTTTTCGAAGATAAACACCAAAATTTTGAAAATAAAAACGATTAGATAGATTTAAACAAGACTTGTTTAATCTATTAAATAGCGTTTAAGTGACGTTTGTGATAATATTGTAAAGTGGACAGTTATGTTAGATTATTGTTTACATCACCAAGGACATATTATTGTGAATGAAAAACTATTCAATATGTGCATCATACGTATAAGAACTGTTTGTTGAGATTATTACTAAAATTGGTTAATAAATTGATGGATTCTTTACATCCGGCAAGGGGACGCAACAAACGCATGCCGTCGGAAAAAACATGACACTGAGCCAATTGTGCTTTGTTTTCCCTCTTCCTTGATAGTTATTTTCTTCAAATATGGCTATTCATCGATTATATTCAAGAAATACAATTTTTAGCCAAGTTCTATTTTGGTTCGTTATTGGACTACATGTGGCTGATCAGAGCTCATTACCACTCAAATATGAAGCTCCTGATGATTGTCAGTGGTGGCTACGAGGACCAAACGATGCTCACGAGGTATCGCTCACGTGCAAACTCCGTACTATAAATAGTGAATTCGACACTACAAATTTCAGTGTCATACCATCAGAGCACACAACTTCGTTGCGAATAGAATGTAATGAAGAAATGATGTATAAAAGTTCATTAGATGACCGTAGTTTTGCGCATTTGATCAAACTACGTGAACTTGTTTTGGATAACTGTAAAATTGGAAGATGGCCGCCTGGCGTACTTTCCGGCTTGAGAGATCTACGAAACTTAACGATTAGGACCAAGAACACAGAATGGGCCGCAATGAGTTTAGAGATCGCATCGGAAAGCTTTACGGCTGTTCGCCAGTTGGAAAAGTTAGATTTGAGTTTCAATAATATTTGGTCGTTTCCTGAGAACTTATTTTGTCCTTTGACGAATTTAGTGTATTTAAACGTTTCTTCAAATAGACTACAAGATGTAAGTGACTTAGGATTTAGAGAGAGAGCAATGCACCAAGCTCTAATTAGTGAACATGAAGGACCATCACCATCCACTTCATCATTACCCCATTCCTCGTGCTCTTTAGATATTGAAGTGCTAGATGCGTCAAGCAATCATTTCGTGCTTATGCCAGAAAATGGTTTTATGGCTTTACGGAGACTCAAAGAGCTCCATATACACGATAATGAAATTTCTATGGTTGCTGACAAAGCTCTATCAGGGTTGAAACAGTTGCAAATAATAGATTTATCAAATAATAAAATTGTCGCCCTACCACAAGATTTGTTTAGAGATTGTAGACCAGTGATTAAAGAGATATATTTACAAAATAATTCTATAAGTGTACTCTCACCGAGCCTTTTCGCTAACTTAGATCAGCTGTTAGCGTTAGATTTGTCTAATAACCATTTAACAAGCACTTGGATTAATGAAAACACTTTTACTGGTCTTATAAGAATGGTACTTTTAAACTTATCAAATAATAGATTAACCAAATTGGACCCTAGAATATTTAAAGATCTTTACACGCTTCAAATATTAAACGTACAACACAACATGTTGGAATCCATTGCAGCTGACACATTTTCACCGATGAATAATTTGCATACTCTCATTTTATCATATAATAAAATATCACATATCGATGCCTACGCTTTAAATGGCTTGTACGTACTGTCACTGCTATCTATAGATAACAACCATCTAGAAGAACTTCACCCCGAGGCATTTCGAAATACTTCCTCTTTGCAAGATTTGAATTTAAATGGAAATCGCTTAAAGAAAGTGCCCATAGCGCTACGAAATATGCGCTTACTAAGAACACTTGATCTCGGTGAGAATCAGATAACTTCATTGGAGGAGCCCGGCTTTGTCGGTTTACATAATGTATATGGGCTACGGCTTATTGGCAATAAAATTGAAAATATAAGCAAAGACGTATTTACAGACTTGCCAACGTTACAAATTTTAAACTTGGCACGTAATAAGTTAAAGCACATCGATGTAAATGCTTTTGAAACTTTAACAAATTTACAAGCCGTAAGATTAGATGCTAACCAACTCACTGACATTCAAGGACTTTTTGTAAATATACCTACTTTGTTGTGGTTAAACGTATCAGATAACCAAATAGAATGGTTTGATTATACTATGATTCCCTCGGGGCTACAGTGGTTAGATGTTCACAGCAATAACATCAAAGAATTAAGCAATAACTATCGTTTAGACAAAGAACTGCGACTTCAAACGTTAGACGCAAGCTTTAATAAAATGACAAAAATATCCACTTTTTCAATTCCCAGCAGTATCGAGCTGCTTTTCTTGAATGATAATCAAATTACACAAGTTGAAGCTCAAACTTTTGTTGGAAAAACCAATTTAACGAGAGTCGATTTGTATGCAAATCAGATAACTAGTATGGACCTTAATGCGTTGCGTTTGACTCCAGTTGATCCAGGAAGACCTCTTCCTGAATTTTATATTGGTGGAAATCCATTTCAATGTGATTGTACTATGGAGTGGTTACAACGTATCAACAAGCTCGATCACTTGAGACAACATCCTAGAGTTATGGACTTAGAAAGTATATATTGTAAGTTACTGTACAACCGTGAAAGAACTTATATCCCACTCATCGAAGCGGAATCATCTCAGTTTCTGTGTACATACAAAACTCACTGTTTTACATTGTGCCATTGTTGTGATTTTGACGCGTGTGATTGTGAAATGACGTGTCCATTGAACTGTACGTGTTATCACGATCAGCCGTGGTCAGCGAATATTGTGGACTGTTCAGCTGCCGGCTACTCTGAAATACCTAACACTATACCTATGGACGCTACTGAACTATATTTAGACGGCAATAATTTTGGTGGTTTAACAAGTCATGCTTTTATCGGCCGTAAAAATTTAAAAATATTATACGCGAACAATTCGAATATCGACGCACTTTATAATAATACATTTAGTGGACTAAAACGCTTAACTGTGTTACACTTAGAAAAGAATAACATAAAAGAGTTGCTAGGCTTCGAATTATCACCCCTAGAGAATTTACGTGAGTTACATCTGCAAGACAATAAAATATACTATATCGACAATCGCACGTTCATGGAGTTGAGGCATTTAGAAGTACTGCGATTGGAGGGAAATAATATTTATAGCTTCGCTGTATGGCAATTTACGTTGAATCCGTATTTGGTAGAAATAAGTCTTTCTCGTAATTCTTGGTCTTGCGACTGTCAGTATATGAACAAATTTCGAAATTGGTTTAGGAATAATTTAGGCAAAGTTGAAGATTCCGATAAAATCACATGCGTATTTGACAACGTAACGAACGCAGTGGGGCCCCATATGTCAGATTTTAATTCTACAATTTGTACAAGTCACGTCGGTGGAAGCTCGTCTATAATTGAAAACCAAGTAATAAATGATTATCTGCCATTACTTTTAATATCACTTTTTGTTTTTATTCTGAGCTCCGTTTTAATATGTGGGATATTTTATTGGCGTCGAGAGCTAAGAGTATGGATTTATTATCACTGTGGATTCAGAATGTGCTATAAAAGTACTACTTTCGACGAGGAAGCCGACAAGGATAGGCTATTCGACGCCTACATTAGTTACAGCGTGAAAGACGAAGCATTCGTCGCTCAGATGCTAGCGCCCGGTCTGGAATCAACGGACCCGAGTTTCCGGCTCTGCCTACATTACCGCGATTTTAACGCGTCAACCTACGTAGCCGATACTATTATTGAAGCTGTTGAATCTTCGAAACGAACTATTATAGTCCTTTCTAAGAATTTCATAAATAACGAGTGGTGTCGATTTGAATTTAAAACTGCATTACACGAAGTGTTAAAAGAGAGACGAAGAAGACTGATAATAATATTGTTAGGTGACCTTCCGAAACGGGATATCGATCCCGAGTTGAGGTTGTGTTTGAAAGCGAATACGTGTATCGAGTGGGGAGATAGACAATTTTGGCAAAAATTAAGGTTTGCGATGCCGGACTTGCGGAAGTGTCAATATCACCGGTCGACAGTGAATATTTACGCGTCAGTGTCACCGGTGGGGGCTGGGCGGGCGCCTGCGCCTCCCCCACCACCTCCGGGCAAGCTGCCTCCGCTGCTAGCAGACGGTCTGGCCGAGCGGCTGTCGTCGCCCGCCGGCCTGCACGTGCGCGACCCACGCATGCCACCCCACGCCCAGCTCTGGGCGTAGCGTATGCTTCAACGCAGGTAAAGCTATCTGCGACGCTTTTGCGTATTAGTCCAATAAAGTGATAATTATCCTAAGTTATTCAATGTATTTATTGTATATTTAATTTGTCAAGCCATATGCATTTATTTGTACATTTTGAAAGCTAGTTATTAAAGTTATTTATTAATCAATTTCCTGATGGCTGCGATAATAATTTATAAATAGATAGAACTATTCAATAGATCGTTGTAAAATACTAATTAAGTATCTCCTACTTCATGAATTTTATTATGAAACATCGCTTAAATTATATCATGCCAAAGTTATAAACTTATAAGCATATTGTACAAAGTTTATCGCATTTATATTATAGTCTGTTAAACATAAAGCTATACTATTACAAATTTGTAAATAAATATATTTAACTCTTGTATATACTTGTATATAATTGAAAAGAGAAGATTATCAAAGAACATGTGAAATATAAAGATTTCATTTTTTAATTTGCTTTGTTTTATTTCTTTCTCCTGTTTTTTTTTTTATTTGCATTATTTCCGTTAGTTTAACTCTTGCACAATTTTGGTAAAAAAAATAGAATGCACATTTTTTTTTTGTTTTTTTTTTTTTTGTTAAAGAAAGTTTTTACATAACAAAATAATTCATAAATTCCACGAATCTCCAAATAAAAATTACTAATATAGAAAGCAATTTTAAAATTTTAAATGGTGCAATTTAAGCTTTAGAAATGGATACTCTTTTAAAAGCAATTTTATAGGTTACATATACAATATAAAATATTCTCGTATAGCTAAACTTTCGTTTATCTCTATAAATAGGTACACTAAAACTTTGTCGACTAAACTAAACACTGAAAGTTTATCCGATACTAGAAAGCTTTATCAATATACATACCTACATAGTTTCATAATAGACTCTCTTATTATTTCGCTAAATAAGTAGAGTATTTTTGTTAGATCAAGTTTATTAATTTTTGCCTCATGTTGGTTCGTAATGAACATAATTCGTAATGAACTTTACTAAGAAATTAAGCTAATTTAAGATACAAATAGAATAACCACATTAAAGATACCACGTACACGTTTAACCTAAAAAGTAAGTAACATGACTTATATTTCACTTACCAAAACATATAAATAAATATAGTATTATGGATACCAGATAGTTGATACAATACACATATATAAGTTTTAAATACATACATATTATAAATATTAACACCCCTGACTGAAGTAAAACATTCGTGCTCATCACACAAATGAATGCCCCCAGCGGGACTCGAACCCGCGACCGCTGGCACAGCAAGTAGGGTCACTACAAACTGACCCAAACGTGTCGTAGACATATAAAAAAATTAATTTTATTCCCACTGAATTTCTTTCGCCAGTTCTTCTCAGGACTGATACTTTTTCTTGCCAAAGTGGTAGTAGATCCTCAACATTCAATAAAAAAATGTAATAATTTAATGTTGAGTAAAAAATTTTGAATTTGAATAATAAGTAGATTTACCTATTTCTAAACTTAAAATTACAAAAACTGCTTTATTTCCTTTTAAATAATATTTATTTTTATAAAAAAAATACTGCACGTTAAGCTCATTTATATATTGTAATATTATTAAAATCATTCATTCATCATATTATACTAAAGAAAAGGCTAAATTGATTTCAAATTGCAGATATGTGTATTTTTATTTATATCCTGAAATCTACTTTTACAGCATCTCAGTGAGAACGAATCAAAATCAAATCAACATCGGTTATTTTTGACGTCCACACCCTTATCAAAACGACAGTCGACGGGTCAGCATAGAAATAATGGGAAAACTTGTTTTTATTAGTCCAAATGTAGAGAGGGACGATATGTTGCGTGATTTTATCAGATAGATAGGTATTTATGCCTCTCACATGAATAAAGCTAGATATACGACGGAGATTAGACACGCTCGCGGTCGATTAAAATTGTTTAAACTTGTCATAATATCTATGGACACTTAGTTTCGGTAACATAGTAAATGTATTTATTTCTTTTGTAATGTTTATTACCGCTCGAAAACAATTTTCCACGCAATGTAGACTAATTTGATAAATTTATTGTGAAATTTTACGGGCGAAGCAAATTTAAATCAATAGCAGTAACTACATCAGTTAATCAAATCACGAGTATAGAAATCACCACATAAATTAATTATATAAATTAGTTGTTAACGTAGGTACTAAAATAAAATTTAGTTTTGAACTTGTGTAAATTTGTATTGACGTTTGGAAACCGCAAATATAACTTAAGTTTAGAATTTGGTAACCTAGAGCTCGCTAAATAAATAGATTTATCTCTGATATCAACTTTACTAACTTTTGGGGACAAAACTTTCACGGTATTGAAGGAATGTTTAATCTAAAATTAATATTCCAATTTACTATATACAGTTAGGTGTATATTACTATACTAGTGTCTCACCCTAGCTTCGCTCGGGTTCATCCCTAGTTATGTTTTAGCGGTTAGTATGAAATAGATAAACTATATACTGAATTTTTTGAACGTGAACGTGAACGTTCTGAACTTTCCGATTTTCCAGCAGTTTTTTTGGGTTTTCCCAATTTTTTTAGTTCTGAAACCACCGTTGACACACCCTCAACAAGAATTATAGCTCCAGTCATTTTTTAGTTTTAGCGACACTAACGCACGGCAATTGATTTTTATATAATATATAGATTGAAAATTTATAAATTTTGTTAAAAATTCGCTTCATAATTTGTACGATCAGTAGAAAAAAAAGTGGTGGTAAAAGCGGAAGCCTAAAATTAGAGAAATTCTGTAAATTACATATTTATATAATCTATAAACTGTTTTATATTTAAATATTATCACATAATGAATTTTCCCAACAGGTATCATGATGAAACAACTGATAAGTTAAAAGAATTTAGGACATTCACAAGATTTCTAATATATTCGGTTGTAAAAACATAAAATTAAATTGATTAAAAATGTGTCATATGTATTTAGATTATAATAATGTCTATTACTAGCATACCTTTGTCCTCGACTCCGCTCGAGTAATTGTAGTTTTTTATCTTTAATAGCTCCGTTAAATAGCATACTATAACGTTCCTCGATACATAGGTTATAAAAAATCAAATATAACTGATAATTCCAGACATTAGCGCGTTTAAATAAATAAAGTTAAATAAATATAATAATTATTTCATTTGGTTTAAAATATTAGAACAGATTTCTTTATTATTACCTATTTACATTGATTATTTGTTATAACTGTATGCGTAAACTTATTTTTTGTAATGTGCGTAATAATTACTACATATTATAAAATAAAGTTCCCCACCGCGTCTGTCTGTTTGAGCGCGATAATCTCGAAAACTAGCAAACGGATTTTAATACGGTTTTCATCAATGGACAGAGTGAGTCATACGGAAGGTTTATGTGTATAATTCTTTTAGGTTTTGTGTAAACTGGCTGAAATATGACGATGACTGTTAAAGATGTCGGAAAAAATCATACCGACTGGCAGCTCTACTGACGTGCGCCGCGTAAACTAATAGAGTTATATGAAAACAATGTATTACCGAATCATTTCTCTTAAAAAGATCTACATTTTAAGCTATAGCAACGCTAGGTACCTGGGGACGTACCCAAGTGAAGCGAGGGTAAGTTCCTAGTCATAGAATAAACGTATCATGATTATTTATATATTATATATGTATACTCTATAAGAACTTCTTCACCTCCTTTTGTAGCAGTTAGGTAAAAACAACAAAGTTTTGACACCTACAAAATAAATAAACATTTACTTAAATACATTCTTGTTTACAAGAATGTAGCAAAACTACAACAACACGATTTATTATCTAATAACAGCACTAAACGCTGTCTTTGGAGTTTATTATCGAACTTTAAGAATCTACTCACTTATTTGTCGAACAAGTTTCGGAAAAAGTAGAATGTTTACATAATAAGGTTCGAATACACTACAAATTTTGAACGCATGCTTGAACTCATAAGATTACAAGCAAACCCCAGATATTTAAATCTCTACAGAAAAAAAAAATGTCATTACTTTATTTACTCAAATCTCGTGTTCTTATAAAAGAGCCATCTGCTAGTAAAATGCCGTATGGGATGACAAAAGATCCATGCGCAATTTAATAGCATTCTACTATGTCTTGTATGATAGAATGCACATGAGATATGAAAAAATGTACATTGTCATTTGATAATCCTTTACGTACTTTACTTCTGGGGATGTCACCGAAAGAGATCAGCTTTCGCCTAGGCAACGGTATTGAGTTTGCGTAACTCAATACAACGTTTATTGAATGCTTTGTCAAATTGCATCTTATTTCAAAGTGATAAGGATCAATATATTGTTTTGGGATTGAAGAATTTTAACCACAGGCCACATAACAAGGACAATTGTGGACAAAAGCGACGAATATAATGTCCCATCCCTTAATCACATGCACCGTTGCTCTTGAAAAATATTTAGTCGTAATACAGAATCATTCAAACAAATCTATTTATACACAATTCTATTTAAGTAGGACAAATTATTTATCTACATGCGTTTCTACATACATTTTTAGAACGAACAACATTCTTAATTCCTTGTAGAAATTTAAAAACTTTGAGTTGAGAAACGAAAACTATTTACATAGTACATGCCTTAGTTTAATCTTAATCTTCACTTAAAATAGCTTTTGTCAGTAACAATTACTGTACATGTTTCAGTTAGTTATTTCAAGAATAATCCTACATGATGAATCTTTTTCGAAATTATCATTGACAAATGTCGCTTCACACCCTAAAAGGTCTACGCAGTGTTCTAAATTTAAACAAGTAAGCCATTGACCGTAACTCAGGATTAAGGGTAGATTGAGTGCTTAGTGATGTCACGACTTTTGCACTTTTTAGGAACACTTAAAATGTCAACCTTTAAAAAATCCTACTCATCTCCAGTTCAAGATATTTCAGTTAATATCTCATTAAAGTGGGCATCATTCTAAGCCAACTTCCAGTTTCCCAGCGCCTCAACCGAATGTCATTTTAATGTCCTTCTTCTAATAAATCTCCTAGCTTTACTACAGTATGCTGTAGCTGTTCAAATAAAATGATTCATTATTGTATCATAAAGTGGAAGGAAAGTTAATTACTTATTATATTGCCTCGTAAGTTAGTTGAAATTTTAATTCTTTTATGGTATGGCATTTCCTGTAGGTTAAAGTTTAACTGCAATAGCATAGAGGCATAATGGTATTATGAACCACTAAACAGTCACACAAAATTCTATGTGTTTTTGAATTTAGCACTATTCCTTAATTTTCTTATCAATCTCATCTATACTAATATTATAAAGAGACAGAGTTTGTTTATTTGAACGCGCTAATCTCAGGAACTACTAATCCGATTTGAAAAATACTTTTTCTATTAGATAGCCCGTTTATTGAGGAAGGCTGTAGGCTATATATCATCATGCTACTACCCAAGGGAGTGGAGCAGTAATCATAAATGTCAAGAAATCGGGCAGACTTCCATACATTTTTATAAACGGAAGGAAAAGAAGAGTTTGCTTTTTGTACTTTGAACGCGGGTAAAGCTGCGGGTTCTGCTAGTCTATAATAAAAGGGAAACTACACCCTATGAATATAGATTAAGAGTACTTTCGTTTGTCCTATGAATAGCGTATTAGAAATTCGTTATCCCGAAGGTACTTACAATATGGTTTAGATAACCCAAAGACAACAGTTTCCAGACCCGAGTGCCAATAATTGACTATCAAACTTGATATATCGCTTCACAGCGATAGTTGGCTAAATTATAGGCGGCATATCTCTTGAGAGAGCAAATCGTTTTGCTAAGAGCGGAGTGTTTCTTGATCTGAGTACTTTGTCTCTTATAGGCAGTGTTGAAAGAAGTGGTGAGTTATTATATAAGAATGCACAAAAAAATCCGTTTTATATTGAAAATAGACCTTATAAAGAAACTCAAAACATTTTTTTCCCACACAATCTTTCGTATTTTACGTAACTAGGAGAATAAACTTAAAAAACAATGCCTTATCTAAATACAAAATTTGATTGACATCGTTAGAGTTGTTTCCGAAATACACGAAATAAATGTACGAGTATATAATGTATAAAGGTACAAGAATTGCACATTTAATATTATAAAATTACGAAACAATTTGCTACAAATGCGAATGATTGTTTTATAATAGATACCAGTATGTGATTATTTTAAATGCATCTGCCCGTTGTTATTTTTTTAATAGAAATACTTAATTTATGGGTGTCATTATGGCATAGGATAGAAGGTTAAAATTATCCAATACTTATTTATTACTCACATAAATCTAATATATTTAAACGAGCAATTCTTGTATATTTATATGTTTATTTATTTATACTGGCGATCTCAGAAGCGGCTCTAACGATTTCGCTGATATTTGGTATGTGGAAGTTTTCGGGGACGAAAAATCGATCTAGATCAGTCTTACGTCTGGCAAAACGCGTGTTTTCGAGTTTTCATGCGGTTTTCTTTTGCATTATTCTATGCTGAATATGCTCGATAATTTCTTACAATCAGGCATAAGCATCGTGGTCAAGCGACCAAGGTGCAAGATTAACAATCATTCAAGTTTTTAGTTTTTTTTTATCTAAAAAATATGATATAACAAAAAAAACTCCGAGCGAAGCTCGGTCGCCAGGTACTATTATTTAATTTCAATATAATAGAATACTAACCGAGTCGTATCTGTTCATTAAATATTTTTTTGAAAATCTTATCGAAATAGTCATTATTATTTATTATCGATATAGATGCCAAATCTATAGTTTTTAAAACGTTTCTCTGTCTGTCTGTCTATCTGTCTGTCTGTCTGTCTATGATCGCATCATAAGAAAACCACTGGACAGATTTTGATGAAATTTACTGTGATGGTAGTCGGTATAGGTATAGGATACTTTTTACTCCGGGAAAATATCTCATCTCTGAGTAATCAATATTAAATGTATTTTATGTAAAAACGTCATCATAACAATATCAGTTTAAAAGAAACCGAATTACCTAAAGTATGTGTATTGTGTATGCTTGTTTTATTTATTATTAATTAAAGCACCACCATGATATAAAATAACAAACCGTATTTTTATGCTTATCAAATATTTAGGATACGGTCATAATTTACAATGACTTTGCGCTGCTTAAGCTTGGGGTTGTGAAAATTTAATCAAAATGTATACCCCTCGAGTATTGTAATGTGTATGAGTTTCAGTAGAACGCGAATTTATAGCAAATATATTATTATTATATAATATGGTTGTTAATTAAAACCTATATGTAAAGTTCTTTGATTCGAAACTTTAAATCCCGATTGTTTTTGTTAAATGTTATGATTTCATCAATCTGGTTTAACATGTTTTCAGTTTTACGTGAACAATTACTCATTTATTATTCAGTCCAATAATAATTTATAATATATTATAACTTATAAATTACCTAGTTCTTGTTAAAAGTTAAATTTATTATTATAATATCTAACTATAATATCTATATAATACTAACTTATAATTATCAATCAATACAAATACCCCATACATAATATTGATATCGACGACTTTTATTAAGTAAAAGGGTAGATTTATGAGAGTTATATTTGTAAATATGTTTCTAAAATCAAAAATAATAATTACAATGAAATTTCGGCATTCAAATTGCAAAAATTCACTTACTGAAGCTAAATATAATTAGTAAAAATACAAAATATGGGTAGAGGAAGATCGATGTATTGCATCGATATGAAATTATAGAAAGCTTAGTCAAATATTAGTATGAAAAGCGTGAAACATAAAAAATCTAACAATTAACTTTACATTTGAAAGTCTCACCATCACATTAGAAAATGCCTAAGGCCGACAAAAATCCATTAATTTTCGTTTGTCATACGCCACTAATTTGTAAAATTTACAACAGTTTACTAATGACTTAGTTTCCGGTAACAAATCAAAGAAATATTAAATCCCTTTGACTTTTTTCATATACCAACAGAATGCGCGAACATATTTATGTGAGTTTAGAGCAATATTCGTTGGGGGCGCTCGTTAAAACGGAGTTAATATCATATTTTATTTTTTTATAGTCACAAGTGGTCATAATTTCAGGATTCAAGTTAATTATATTATAATAATAAAAATAAAATATGTGATATTTTTTTCTAAATAAGATACTAGAATGATATAGGTATAACGTATTCAAATTGTCACCCCTTTATCAAAGTAATGCCTACAGGGACAAACAATACGTATTTTATGCGTAAACCCCTACATACTGCTGCGATCAATGCCACGGATTTAATGTTCATGTATACTTGATATACAGGCATAGTGACCTATTTTCAAAGTAAAACAGTTTTATAGCAGATTTTTAGACCTAAAATATGATGAATATAAATATGTTAGGACACTAACACACAGCACCATCTAGTTCCATGGTAAGCTACGAGGCTTGTGTTATGATGGATACCAGATAGTTGATACACTGCACATATATAACTTTAAATACATACACATTATAAATATAAACACCCATGATTGAAGTATAAACATTCGTGCTCATCACACAAATGAATGCCCTCAGTGTGACT
Organism: Fabriciana adippe; assembly: GCA_905404265.1. Classification (NCBI taxonomy): domain Eukaryota; kingdom Metazoa; phylum Arthropoda; class Insecta; order Lepidoptera; family Nymphalidae; genus Fabriciana; species Fabriciana adippe. Next base: position 6,806,636 of record FR989993.1, read on the forward strand.
CGAACCCGCGACTGGTGGCACAGCAAGTAAGGTCACTACAAACTGAGCCAAACGTGTCGTCAAATACCTTTAAAGTAATCTCACAGGTTATATTTATGCAGCGTTAACTATATTTTGAAGTAAATTTGTAAACGATAATAAATATAAAAAGCGTTCTATTTCCTCTAACGCCTGAGGTTAAATTTAATTATCATGTAGATGACGAGTATTATTATTCTAAACCCAAACGCCTAGAGTTACGTTTAAATCAGCGTTCAATAAGAACATGCCAGCTCGTATTTTAGGTTTAAACAATGGTTATAATGGTGTCGATGCTCAGAAATAATTATTTAAAATCGTTTCAAATAAATCAATACGAAAAATTAAAGAGCCGTCCAAGTGATTTAGATGATATGCTCGTTTATATATGTAGGTAAAATAAATTGGTTTCCATATGACGGGGAACGTCATATCGTTTTTTTTTTAGTGTTAGGATGAGGCTTATGATGAAAAATGTGTATGAAAATCGAGTATAAAATAGCCTAGTGGGTACTGTAGTTGGTTGTAGACATTGAATGATATTGAATCGGTCATGAATACGATGTGTTTTTAAGGTTGTTATAATTTTTCAAGTTATTTTAATGTGATATGATGATGTTTAACTTTATTACTTTTCATATTTTTTTATGGATTTTATAATATATATTAGGTTAGGTTTATTTTTGTTTCATTTTATATTTTATTATTTGCATGGTGCTTTTGAACTTGGGAACTCCAAGTGCTTACTACGTGTATAGTATTGTATTGCGTGTATTTCACATTTATCACCGTTGTATTTAACAATGAAATATTTCAATTACTCTTTACCGAATATATATATATATATATATATATATATATATATATATATATATATATCTTTATAATTTTTTTAAATTTATAATTGAGCTCTTGTGAGAAATGAACCGACTTGTGGAAATCTAACAAACTCTAGCAAAAGAGACAGTGCTAGTTCAATAAATACGCCATTGCGCCACGACCAACATCAAAAAATGCGTAAAACACTTCAATAGATAACTAGAGTTTTATAGATAACCTTTTGCCAAAATACTAAGGTCAATGTACTCAAATGAATCAGTAATGTTATTACATTTTTCAAGTCTGGCTCGTATTCGTCACGATTACTCTCAACAACTTCAACTTGATGACCCGGTTTTAACGAGCATGATCTTATTACTGTCCTCTTAATTTAATACACCTTTATTTTTCTTCATCCATTTTATGATTAAATACTAAGGGTCACTTACATCTACATTTTTAATTTGAATTTAATGTCTTAAATATTTTTAGTAATTGTAAAATTGTAATATTTGACGTTTACTAACATGTTTAAGTTTATATCAAATTGAGAATTTGCTGCAGGTGTCCCTAAATGTTTAAGCTAGTACCAAAATGTACCATTGTCGGTAACAAGAATTTCGTTTTCTAAGCCATGCAATATCTTCCTCGAGACTCTGAGTATAAGGATTAGGAATTCGTGCGGATTTGCTTAAAGGATAGGGAAAATTGAGAACTGTTTCCTCTACCACATTGAACAAAGCCCTCTTATACGATACAAAATGTTTACCCAGGAGTCTTAATGAAATTTTGTTTATATATACCATCCTTATCCCTATATTTTAAGTTAAATTAAAAAGGGGGTATATTGTACAAAAACAAATATTTAACCATTCATATTTTTCTTTTATTAAACTAACCTCTTTCCCAATAAGATTAAAACGACATGGAGTAATAATAAACCTTTTATTAGGGCGATACACATGAAAGCTATTCGGTTATAGTCGAAACATCACGCTGCTCCTAATCAACTTTGTTTTATTGTATCTTGCTAAGAAGATCAGCCATTAGGTGGACTAATGGCATTTATTCGTCGGCCACATTCCTTAATTTATCGTTGTAGCAGAATATAGGTAATTTAATTACTCGGAACGCTTCTCTGCTAACGTTTATCGTCATTAAAGATGTTACTGAATAACAGTTCGTGTTATTTATAAGTTGCGATTTGAAATTCCCACAATATCAAGCGCTACGTTCAACATTTTTGTGTCGGTCTCCTTTGTGTAGTGACTTTGAATGCATTGTTAACTCGGTTCCCACTTATATTATTTAATTTAGATACTAAGATACTAACTCTTTTATCATTACCCATATATCTAAGAATTTTAACTATACCACTGCACTTACAACTTTTTTATGCAGTTACCGGCATAGTTACGTAATGTAGTTTGACGCATGCTAGGTTTATGTCGCTTTACTATATTCAATTTAAACAATAGATTATATCTTCCATTAGGTTTTACATAAGCTTTTATATTGGAAATACTTAAAAATAATCTTTATTTTACTATGAATGTCAATGAAAAATTAATATTAATTTTCTTTTATTACAATAATAATGTTTTTTTAAGAAACAAACTTCTAAACAAACAAGGCATGTATTGTTTTTACTAGTCTCCAGATTAACAACATGATGAAGTAAATTTGGTCTCTAAAGCTATACTTATTGCGTACGTATCACATTTAAATGAAAGGCAAAAGAAGAATAAAATTGAGCCAATTTGCATATAAGGGAAACCAACAAAAAGACAAATAGAAATCTCATTTTCAACAATTGAAGTTAGTTTATGAAAATTATTTTTATTCTATTTTGATCTATAGCAGTTACTGACGACTCACCCTCGCTTCGCTCGGGTTCGTCCATAGATACCTTATGACGGTTAGTATGGAATACAAAGACTATATAATCTATCTATATACATAGATATATACATATATACATAGGTATGATGAGTTTTGATTCCCCATACAAAGTTCCACTCCCCTTTTCACCCTCTTAAGGAATGATTTCCAAGGTAAAAGCTATCCTATGTCCTTCTCAGGGTCTCAAACTATCTTCATACCAAATTTCGTCTAAATGGGTTCAGCGGATTAAGCATGAAAAGATAACAGGCAGACAAACAGAGTTATGAGTTATAATGGAATTTTCTAGTATCAATTAAAGTTTTCTAAGAAAGTACAAATCAAAGTACCTCTCTTAGGAAAATAAATATTCTTTTATTATTACGTTTCATTCTAGAGTAACCCTAGACGCAATGAAATAGACTTTTATTCTAAGTAAGCTTTGAGTTAGTTTGCTATTTTTGAATTAATAAAAATTCAAGTATAATATATAATACTTTAATTTAATCGGTTATTACTATACATAATAAAACCACAATAATATATAAAAGCAAATTGTTATTTTTACTGCTTTCATTCAAAGCACATCTTATATGTTATCAAAAATATTCCAACAATCACAATTCCGCACCGATTATTACATTTTCAAACAAAATATAAGAAAGGATCAACTCAAAGTCCCCCTTCATTTGTCCTTGAAGAAGATTAGTACGAGCCAACCGAACGCCTATTGTCGTTCACTTTTACCGATATAAGGATTGGCGATCATAAACGAAAGTTTCTACCGATATTAATATTTACTTCGAATGTATTCGAAGGAAACACTTTCGTTACTAAGTTATAAATAGTTTTATGTTGGCCACCCGTTGAATAGCTTAACAAAAGATTTTTATGGCAACCATTTCGATTATGCTTTAATATTTTGTTATTTTTTCATACAGAGCACTGACGTATTACTCGTATCATAGTATTCAATTGATAGAGTTATAAACATAGTTATGCACTATTTTAATTCCATACATAATATTGAGATCTTAAATAATAAAATTCTGACTGAGTTGAATTGAATTGAGAAAAAAATTTAGTGGAAAATCTTATTGAAATAGTCATTTTTATCGATACAGAAGCCGAATCTATTGTTTTTAGAATTTTTATCTGTCTGTCTGTCTGTCTGTGACTATCACGAGAAAACCACTGGACAGATTTATATGATATTTGGTATGATAATAGCTGGTTACCCGGGTCAACATTGAGGATAATTTTTACTGCGGGAAAATGTCTCATCTCTTAGAAATTCTATACTAAACGTTAAAACGAACGTAACTAGGGACGTACCCGAGTGGAGCGAGTTGAGTCGTTAGTTTAAAATAAAAATGCCACTATATTTTTTTTTAAGTTTACTCAGTAGCTAACACCAAGTAACTAACGCAAAAATATTTTTTTAAAACATAATGAAAATCGAGTCTCGATTATTGGTAGATATCGCGTAGCATACACCAAAAATTGAATTCAATACCTCATCCTTTTTCACGTAGATCAATACGGACAGGTTTAAAAAAAAATCAAATGATGTAACTGGATTTATGTCTTAGCCAGAATAGATAAAGTATTACAAAATACTAAGTCTAAAAGAGTGCGTCTAAAAGAGTATGTGTTTAAAATAATTATTATAATTAAATTTTATTAAACACAATATGACTACACAGATATAACGCACAAAGAAACAATAATGTTTTATTTTAGTAAAAACTCGAAAATTATATTTAACCTTTCGAAATAAGAGGGTAGTAAAATAAAAATTGCATTTTATATGAAATTTTGAGTAACTTATTAATTTGAAATTGATTTTAATAAACGAAATTTTCATGTATCGATTTTAGAGAAATATAAAATATTATCTTTACGGCTACTTTTATGTGTCTGGTGCAAAATGTTATCAAAACGTTGTTTAATGTCCATCTTTATCACCTAAATTATATAAAGCCATTTAGTTAAATTATGAAACCTTCGCAATGACCCACTTAAAACAAATAAGATAAACAATAAAACCTTTTATAATACGACAATTTGGACATGTTCTTAGATTTACTGCCGAGAGAATGTAAAAGAAAATTAATTATGTTTGATAATGGAAAGTAAAATATTATTACATTACTAGTGACTCACCCTCGCTTCGCTCGGGTTTGTCCCTAATTACGTTTTAAAGCTTAGTATAGATTTTTCAGTTCACTCAGTTCATTCTATATGTTGACCCGGATAACCAGCCATTATCATACCAAATTTCATTAAAATCCCTCCAGTGGTTTTTCTGTGATGCGGTAACAGACAGATAGACAGACAGATAGACAGACAGACAAAAATTCTAAAAATATATATATTCGGCCTCTGTATCGATAATAATGCCTATTTCAATAAGATTTTCCAAGAAATATTTAATGTACAGATTCGGCTTACTTACAATTTTATTATACGTATAGATAATTTATAATACTTCAAATACCAAAATAACAGTTTAAATTTAACTTAGGTAATTAGCATAATTTAAATAATTTTTATGTATTTTTTATATGTTAAAAGCGACTCACCCTCCCTTCGCTCGGGTTCGTCCCTAGATACGTTTTAACGGTTAGTATGAAATAGATACATAGATACTTACTTCCCAACTTAAACTGAGACACATTGTTATAGAATGTAGATGATAGGTCCGTCTCTAACGCCATCTATTGAAAATAATTCGAAGTAGTGATTTCCATACAAAATCAACAGTTAAGAATCTTTCGATTTTCGAGCTATTCTTATGGGTTTTCCTATTTTTTTTATACTTGAATCACACCTGATTCACCCTCAACGAAACAAAAAAAGAATTATTCAAATCGGTCCAGACGTTTTTGAGTTTAAGCGAGACTAACGAACAGCAATTGATTTTTTTTTTATATTATATATATGATTAAGTTAATAGAATTCTTCTTGTTCTTTTTTCCTTTCTATATGTTATGGTAGTCGCATTCTCCTAGTAGGTACACTTGTCAATAATAATCGATTCTAAATTTTAAGAACTGCAAAATTTAGCAAAATACTGAAATCGATGAATTTTATTATCTTTATCTAAACGGTACACCGACTTTAAAATTAGCTTGAAAATAATTTATCCACTCTTAGAAGTGAAGAATATTGAACTGTTTATAAAAAGAGGAAGATTACAATTTATTCATCTCATAACATACAAGAAAATACAGATAACATATGTACAAAAGAATTCACTCAAAAAATATTTCAACTACAAGTATATAGACAACGAATTACTTCAATTGCCCTAGAGTAATGACTGGGGCTTGTTCAAGTCATGATTTGTCATATAAACATTTTTACTTTAGTTATAGTACAAAATACCGTAATATGATGTAGATAACGAAGTTAACAAATGGACCTTAGTCGCATGCAATTAATGTTTAATGAATACACCCGTTCATGCAATTTTCAATTTTTTAGGTTTAACTAAAATGGTACAGTAACTTGAGTTGTAAAAATTCCATCTTTACTGAGTGAAACTTTTTATATAACAAAACAAAAAATACAAAACATAGATATATGTACCTACATAGGCAACTTCTCTTCCTTTTAAAGTCATTCAAAATCTATACCAAAAATGTTATTTTTAGTTAAATTTATAGTTTTTTAGTATAACGTTTTCTGTTCATACTGAACATAATTACAATTCATTAATTCGTAAACTTTAAAAAATAGTGTGAATTTCGTTTTTATTGACAAAGTGAAAAATAACGTATATAATGATAAACCTATAATCCATAATATCATATGATTTATCCATGTGAAATATGAATATTACCTACGCACGGAACCAATTGAGTCTCTACATCTACATATAAATAAATTACCAACCTCACAAAAATCGTTTAGACAATTTGTTTAAATTACTTTCTCATGCTAATTCGGCTCGTGTAGCGAATATTTCTCTACGAAAAAGACTGTATTGGTATTTTTAGATCGCAGGTCGTTAAAATGATGTATGAATATATTTTTAACAAAATCGTTTTAGTAAATCACATTTTTTTTTCTAAATTAACTATAAAATAAAATACTACTTCATTATTATGTTATCGGACTACTATATAAATATAAAATTTTGTATATCTAAACTAATATTATAAAGAGGTAGAGTTTGTTTTAACGTGCTAATCACAGGAACTACTAATTCGATTTGAAAAATTCTTTTTGCATTAGATAGCCCGTTTATTGAGGAAGGCTATAGGCTATATATATCATACTAGCGACTCACCCTCGCTTCGCTCGGGTTCGTCCCTAGTTACGTTTTACTGCTGAACTGAGCTAAACGTTGATAAGTCAGTCTGTGAGTCGCGAGTAGTGAATAAAAATAGTAATTGCGAATGTACCTTAGGTGATAGACATATAATATTGCGAACTTCCCGGTATAACTTTTTAAGACCTACAATTTTCTAATACATTATTTCGATGTACCTCTTAAGGTTCAGCCAGCGTTAGCCATATTAATTTCTAAGGACGACTCGATAGAACCAGTCATTGCGTTTTCCCGCGGGAACAAAAAATGTGCCTGTAGTAAAAGGTATCCTAAATGTTGACTCGAGTGATAAGCTATCACTATACAAAATTTAATTGAAATCGGTTCAGTACTTTTTGCGTGAAACGCGCACATCGATTTAACTATGTTAGTTTTGCTATAGGTATAGATAAGAATAGGTATTGCGAGTGTACCTTGAGAGATAGACATATACTGTTGTAGATATTTCTATTGGCCTTTTCAAGATTTACAATTTTTTAGTACATTGTTTTAATGTATGTCTTTAGGTTTAGCCAGCGGAGGGTTCCTAAGGAGGACTCGATAAAACCAGTTATTGCGATTTCACGCGGGAAACAAAGATTTTCCAAAAGTAAAAGTTATCCTAAATGTTGACCCGAGTAATAAGTTATCAGTTCACAAAATTTCGTTGAAATCGGTTCATTACTTTTTGCGTGAAACGCGTACAGACAAACAGACAAACAGACGAAAAAATTAATAACTATTGTTTTGGGGTCTATATCGTATACATAATACGTTACAGTTATTGTTTTTAAAAAATATTTCATGTACAGATTTCGCTAAGTTACTGCTTTATTATAGTATAGATAATATAGTCAATCTATTAGATACTAGCCGTTAAAACGTACCTAGGAACAAACCAGAGCGAAGCGAGGGTGAGTCGCTATTCAGTATATATGTTTGTTAGTTTAGTGTACAGATAAACCTTTTTTTTAATTCGTGGGGAAACCCCTTTACTGGTGCCTGAGCGCGGGAGGAGGGAGGGGGGGCGCGCGGGGTATGTGGGACTCCTGCCGCGAGAAGCGCGACAAACTACCCACTAAAGCCACCATGGTGATCCCTTTCGCAAAAGACAGGGAGGGACACGGGATCGCTTGCGCATTTGACCGCAACCGCTCGACCGCTCGACTTCGGTCGCTGACAGCGTTGCCCGACCGAAGTCGAGCTCTCCTAAAGTGTACAGATAGACCTGGAATAACAAATAGATACTTTTAGGCACCTTGAGGTGCATTCGAATAAAGCGAGGATAAATCGCTAGTACAAAGTAACAATTTACAATGCTGTTTTAAACTATTGTTTTCAGATTTTATTAGTAGCTCTTTGCAAGAAATCACCAATAACATCTATTGACGATAATGCATTTTCATTCAATTCAATAGATTCTTACCCCAGACTACAAGCTACTTATCTTAAATATAAATAGTAGCATAGTTATAGCGTCAGACCATTTTATCAATAACCTCTAAAGATTATATGCCTCTATATATTACTTGCACGGTGTCGTGAAACTAATAACAAGTGTTCAATTTGATTCTCAACTACAACTATAAGACAATCATAAACAACTCTTCTTATGAGACTATAGAGGGGAGAGATTGATTTATTTAACCAATTGAAATGGTCCATTTATGTTTATTATTCATATTTTTAGTGTAGGGTTTTATTATGCATAGAATATCGTATTAGTTTGTTCTACGTAGATCTGTGAATATAGACTGTTCCGTCACAGACCACTAGAAATACTAAGAGTACATAAATATTTGTTCTGAGCTGGACTTTACATTAATTTTTACAATCTCTAGTGCACTTTAATACGGCAGTCAATTTTAAATAAAACTATCTTTTCGGATTATTTCGCGGATTTATTTTGATGTAAAGTATTCGAAACGTCGGAAATTATACTTAAACAAGACAATTTCTATGATTTACATGATTGCTGTAAAATATTTGACACGTTGGGAACTAAAAATCAAAATAAATCCCCGAAATAATCCGAAAACATAGTTTTATTTAAAATTTTGTCAATTTAATATAGAGTCAGTGTAATCAGTCCGCAAGAAAGCTACTAGCTTAACAGTTGCTCTTTTTGCTAAGTGCATAATATACTCTCTTAATAAAATAGCTGTGTGACGTATATAGACGTATATAAAAAAAATATATGGGTTCAATTTTATCTTTTTCGCAACAGAAATCTAAAAAGGGAGCGTGAAAGCAAAGAAAAATATATTCAAGCTAAACTGAGACTTCGCATGAGAGTGCAATACTTTACCCATTGCTCAGTATGCATCGTAAATAATCATCTTAACGTGGTAAATAAATAAGCGTAGTGTTCAAAGACGGTATCTGATCTGTGGCCGAGACGTAAAACCTGGAAAGCGCTATTTAAGTGCCTGATAGCAAATAATGTAGGAGGTGCAAAGTTTGCATTAAAAGATAATGAGTATGGATGTGCTCGCATCTACTAAATTAAAATACATTAACAACTAGCTATAAGATTCTAATTTCGAAACACTTGCTAAATATAAACTTTAATAGTTTTAAATAAATATTGCATCCGTTTACAACAAGTACATAAAACTTAATTATTATATCTATACATATAGTAAAATTCTGAGTCAAATCTGTACATTAAATATTTTTTTGGAAAATCTATAGTTTTTTTGGAGAATCTATAGTTTTAAGAATTTTTGTCTGTCTGTCTGTTTGTCTGTCTGTCTATGTAGGAACGTATCACGAAAAAACTAGACAGATTTTGATGAAAATTGGTATGATGATAGCTGGTTATCTTGGTCAATTGCATACCTATAGGATATTTTTACTGCGGGAAAATATCTAATATCTGAGAAATATATTCAAAGTGTTAAAACGTATCTAGGGACGAACCCGAGCGGAGCGAGGGTGAGTTGTTAGTTGTATTAATAAACTTGGATGTTTAAATTGATAAAGTTTCGGAACTATTGATCCGATTGTCGCATAGGAAATCATTGCGTTACATTACCTATGAATAATATGCCTATAAGGATTCTTTTTATTCCGGCATGTCAAATATTATCCCTGTAATATTATGTAGGTCACGGGGAAACAATTTTGAGATAATATATATGAGTTTAATGATACGATATATTTTTATAAAAAGTAAGAATAAAATTATTATTTACTTCAAAAATAATTTAACTAAGAGTCAAATTCTTAGTAGTTAAAGTAATTAATTTTATGCATTTTGTACACAAGCACGTTTCGCTATCGCGAAATACCCGTATGGTGTTAGATCAGGAATGTTAACGCACCGACGCGACAATAGGGTTTTGCAATTCTCAATTTATGTGCGGGAGACAGAGTTTAAAAGGAAGACTTATCTCTTCTTAAAGGTCAAAGGCGAAGCTTAACAGATTATTTTGTGATTGAATTACGAATACTTAAGCGTAATAAGCTTCTAATTATTTATATCTATACATATTATAAAATTCTAACTAAGCCGAATCTGTACATTAAATATTTTTTGGAAAATCTTATTGAAATAGACATTATTATCGATGCAGAGACCGAATCTATAGTTTTTAGAATTTTTGTCTGTCTGTCTGTCTGTCTGTCTGTCTGTCTGTCTGTCTGTCTGTCTGTCTGTCTGTCTGTCTGTCTGTCTGTCTGTTACCGCATCACAGAAAAACCACTGGAGGGATTTTGATGAAATTTGGTATGATGATAGCTGGATATCCGGGTCAACATATAGGATACTTTTTACTGCGGGAAAATTTCTCATCTCTGAGAAATCTATACTAAACGTTGAAACGTAAGTAGGGACGAACCCGAGCGGAGCGAGGGTGAGTCTCTAGTTCTATAAATAAATATAAATTTGCCCTACGGATTTTAAGCTATAAATATTCAGGAAACGCATATGTTGATATTTCTGCCTTAGGTTTATAGCATATTTTCTTTTACTCGATTTCGAAAAAAGAAGAGGTTTTCCTCTCATTTTTTTTAATTAATAAGTTATGTATTATATCTATTTTGAAGTTGCTTTTATCTTTTAAGTTAAAAAGCAATCAAACTTGAAAAAAGCGCATTAAAGTGATCCCTATCAATTTAGTTTGACAAAATTATACTCGTATATCATTTTAAATATAAAAAAGTAAATTATTATCTTCAGAGGACGGTGGAATACAAGTTTTAGTTATAATTACTTAAGTAGTAAGTATAATTACTTAAGTAGTTATGTTTTTTGACAATCAATTGATCCATCATTCAACTTATAATTTTATTATGTATAATGTATCGTTAAGTTTCAATAATCTAGCAGTAATAGGTATAGAAATGTAACCTATACTATACTTTAATATTAAAATCAATATTTTGTTTGAGGATACGCGAAGCTTGAATTTTAACAGCATAGGCGAGAACAAATAGATTTTTAAAATAATCTATCAACGTCACCCAAGTGTCATGAAACGTTTTCAATTACAAACTCCGTGCGTTTGTGCCTTCAATCGTGATGAACTGTCTTGTTTCTATAACGATAGATAAGCCGCTAAGTTATTGGTAAATCGATGAAAATTGATGGCAGCGAATTAATAATTGTTTTACTAGTCCTTTTACATACTATTTCCAAACATTATCGGATTACTATCGTAAGTACAAAAGCTTATAATAGTAATATTATGTGTGTCTGTGTGTATATTTGTACCTCGTTTATACTAAAATGGCTGGGTGGATTTTAATGAAATTTAGTAGGCAGATAGACTATGCCTTTGAAAAATAGGCTACTGTTAGTCACCTAGGGGACCCAAGCAAAGGTACGTCGCTATAAGGTAATATAATAACTTAAGTACACACTCAATACATAAATTTACTAAAAGAAGATAGTTAAAGCACAAAATAAAAAGAATAGTTGTCTATTAGATCAATAATTCTATATAATTCCATAGTTACCATTATTGGTTTCGCAATCTCACTTAGCTTTTATTGTATCCTATAATCAAACAATTAATACATGACTATTTATGATAATAAGATGATAACAATTAGTAGAACTGTATTGACATTATTATGTTGATTAGAATTCCGAGAGAGTTCCGCCAGCCACTTACCGTCATATCAAGATTGTATCAGCTACTGTTGAGGGCGGGCAAGCGATCTAACAATCCAAGTGTAATGCTATGTCGTATACTGTTAATGTTTTAATATATACTAATATATTAATACTGTATTACAGGTAATCTTTTTTTTGTTTGTTTGTCTGTACGTCTGCTTTAGTTATGCGGCTAAATACTTGAAATAATTTGGTTGAATTTAAGGAGACAAAAAATAGAGAAAGTAAAATGTTTTGTAAAATTTTTAAATATTCTGACATTTTTATGTATTTGTCATTATAATGAAAATTAAATGAAAAAAGTAATATTACATAATTAAAACGTATACTTATTGTTAGAATTTACCTATCTATATAAAAAAAACTGTTTCCAATTTTTTTTTATTGATAACTTGAAACTAAGACAAGGATTGCTTTTAAGATTTTATAATTAGTTTGGAATAATAGCTTTTACAGTCGACGATTCTTACGATATCGCAGAAATCATTTAGTAATAAAACATCACTTATTAATATATAATCATCATATTTTAAATTATAATGTCCTAAAAAAGTATACGTAAATAAGATTTATAATTTTTTCATGAATTTTTGTGAATCTAAACATAAATGTAAATGAGTAAACTACAAGGTAAAGAGGACTTAGCTCGAAGATAGCAAGTTGACGGCCATTTTGTAGTCTGTATTTACTGCCTGAAAGTTCCTTGTAGCGTAGCAATAAATAACTGCAAGCTAAACGAATCGGACAGTTCTTAACTAAATACCTTCAGGTTACTTTGAAAATAGCAAATAGACACGGTTTAAAAGTTTTCGTTTGAAATCTTGTTTTAACCCACTGTTTTACATTGATATTATTATTATTTCAAATAATAAAATATAAAAAAAAAAATTATTTAACTTACATAATCTTGACTTGCCTTTATTGTTAGTTAAATGCGATTTATTTCTTTTATTTTATTTGTATTTTGTAGCATATTAATTTAGAAAAGGTTTACGCGATCTAAGACAATTCCAAGACCTTTGAAAGTAGAGCAATTACTTATCAAATAAAGTCCAGGTCAAGAAGTAGGTACGCTAAGCGAAAACGAAGCGTGCGGGTGGGCCGTGTGAGGTATCCGAGGCTGGAGGCCGATTATAAATTTCAAAAACTGAAAAATAACGTCTGGCTGTATTACAGTAAGTGTGAATAGACACTGAATATAAGCGTAGTAGGTATCGTATTGGTTATGAAGCAAGTGTAGCTTTAAGAACTGTGTCACAATTCTTTGAAAAAAAACAATAAAAAGAGATGGACTTGGTCGATTCATAGTAAGACTCGTGTGAATTTTATATGTTTCAGTGTTCATAAAGTATAAGTGAAACTCAATATCTGACATTTCGGAATTCTAGGTTTAGCAGATTCAGAGAAGAGCTAAAAGATATGCCCAGTTTTCGCAACCATTAAAAGGTAATCATTATCCATACATCTATGGATTAAAAATTTATAAGTACATAAAAATTGATAATTATAAAATACTAGCAAATCCCTACTTACGTTCTAACGTTTAGTAAAGCTTTCTCACAGATATTTCCTGCAGTAAAAAGTATCCTAAATGTTAACCCGGATAGCCAGCTATCATTATAGCAAATTTCATCAAAATCCCTTCAGTGGTTTTTCCGTGATGCGGTCATACAGACAGATAGACAAAAATTCTAAAAACTTATTCGGCATCTTTATCGATAATAATGTCTATTTCAATAAGATCTTCCAAAAAATATTGAATTACAGATTCGGGTTAGTTACAATTTTATTATATGTATAGATAAACTAGTATATTGCTATTATTTTTCTTTTAAAATACGTCTTTAAAGTATGTACTAAAGCAGGTTGCAATATAAAGCTCGCTCGATCTAATCTCATACGATTGAGCGAGCGCACGGGGCAATGGATCACAGGCTTACGTTACATCAGCGATCTTGACTTCTTTACCTATAAACCTTCTTTGTAAATTGTATCGTAGTTTACTTACTACGTACAAATCTTACAATTTTATATGATTTTTTTTAATACGACTCATTAAGAAGGTCAGGGACTTACTTCAGCATTTTTGATAAAAATTTTACTTTAGTAGTATTTTATATCTCCAATAGCGGCTCACATTCGCTTCGCTCGGCTTCTCCTCTAGAAAAACAAAAACAAATATATCCCACGAGAACCGTACATTTTTCCGGGATAAAAAGTTGTCTATGTATTATTATGATGTATGAGCTATATTATTGTAAAGTTTCATTAAAATCCATTCCGTAGTTTTTGCGTTAAAGAGTAACAAATATCCATACATCTATACATCCAGACATCCATTCATACATCCTCACAAACTTTCGTATTTTTAATATTAGTAGGATTCGTTATATATTAATTATTATTTACAAAAAATTACGGTATAAGCTTAATTTCTATACATTATGTTTCATTTTTTTATTTTATTTATATTGTAACCACTAAATAATATTACGTAGTTAGTGCAAAAATCTCTTACTAACGGATAACTTGATATACGTCAAAACAGTGACTTTGATTTTTTCCGGATATACCCAGGAGAGTGATGAATGAAATCCCCCATGTGCTCCCCCATCAATGTTAACCTCTGCAAGAATGGCCATGATATCTTTTGCTTAGATTTCCTTACTACGATTATGCCAAGTAACACCACCTAAGGTGGCACAGATTATTAAAATAGGTATAAATCTCTTTTTTATCTTTTCGTAAAATATAAACTATAAATCTACACGTTTTATTTACTTCAATCTAAAATGAAGAAAAAAATGCTGCCCTCATTTATTCAAGCATATTGCTGAGTTTTATGGCCTTAACTACTAATATATTTAAAATAAGTTGCACACTTTTAAAAAACATTAGGCAAACGTCCAAAAGGAACTGTTACGATGCGATAGTTCTCGTTATAACGGCTGGTTGATATAATCTCACGATGTGACGTACAACGCAGATACGTTGTCCATTTCACACCTACTGGCTACTGTGCCTCGCCTTAGTTAAACCCTTCACCGTTTCGTAATTTGAATATGGCAATAAATTGATATAGATAAAACATATTTTACTATTGAATAGAGCCACAGAAATATATTATGTATAAATTTAAACAACTCTTAACTTTTTTATATTATAAAAAAGAAACTGTCAAAATATTATTTATTTCTATTATATTTCATCTTCTCCCACTTTCACATGACGTATACAAAAAACACCTCACCCTAAATCATTCACAGGGGTCGAATGATCACTTTTGATGCAATTTTTAAGACACTTTTTACATGATAATAAGTGATTTATAATAAAATATTGAAACTAACTTGAAAACAGCTGAAAAAATTTCATTTTTAAAACAATATCATGCAGTCCAAAAATATGAAAATAGACTATGAAGTAGCTTAAAGGTGTTCGAAGACTTCACTCAGCAGAATATTCGATGAGAATATCCTATTAGATTGCCTGTAACATAATATTATGTGCATACATAACATTGAAGCTACACAAAGCGAATGCGGGACATATATTTGATATCAATAGGTAGTTCGATGCAGAGACTGGTTCTATGTTAGAAGATAATAGATAATTTAGATAAGAAGAAAAATCGAACGTATTTTCGATTCCGCTAGTATAAATGTGAAATATTTCTCTCATTTTTGTCGTTCGAGTTTCTTTTACATATGCAGAAGTATCATTTATTCGCGTGACTCTTTCCATTATCGTTGGCAATTCTTGACGCTACTGGTATTAAAGCAGACCATTTGGCAAGAAGTTTAGGCGCCCTGAGACGTTACTAAATATGATTCTTTTTTAACAGCCCTAACAAAGTATGACGCAAAACTGGAATCGGAATAAAAATAAAATTTTATACAAATGCGAATGGAGGTCGGAACTTCGAATTGAATTGAACGGTTTAGCTATTTCGAGAGCTGTTCAATTTTTGTTCATAATATTTTCTTTCATATTTTTTTTTTATAGAGACGATAAAATATACAGATTTTCTATCTTTGTAAATATATAAATACTAGCGACACACCCTCGCTCCGCTCGGGTTCGATCCTACTTACGTTTTAACGTTAAGTATAGATTTATCAGAGATGAGATATTTTCCACCAGTAAAAAGTATCTTATATGTTGACCCGGATAACCAGCTATAACCATTCAAATTTCATCAAAATCCCTCCAGTGATTTTTCTGTAATGCGGTAACAGACAGACAGACAATTTCAATAAGATTTTCTAAAAAATATTTAATGTACATATTTGGCTGTTATAATTTTATTATATGTATACATTACATATCTTAGATATAATACTAAATACTTTTTTAAGATATTTTGACGAAATGTGTGTATACGCAAGTATTTTAAAATTTGTAGAAATTAAATTAATAATATTATAGTTGTGTGTATTATTTTTTTCAACTTTCACATATAAATAATGAATCGTGAATACATAGGTATTTACACATATCTAGTTATAATAATGAAATTATTTTCACACAGCATTATAAATTATTGTTTTCTATTCTAGTAAATGAAGTGGTTATACATATACGCATAATATGTTTTCAAAAACGTTCGGTGTATTTATAGCGAAGTGACAAGATAGAGACCTAATTTCCTCTTAAATATTTCATAGAAATTTTATAAGTAAGTATATATTTTTAATATAAACATTTTTTTGAAGTATTTACGTTTTTCTCAATTCATTGCCTGACAGGTTCAGTAGATAAATGAGCCTTCGATATTAAGCTTCATTGGGTTTCAATGCGTCATACATCGTCACCAACGTTCTCTTTAAATCGATAAGCACAACTTAGTAAATTTTGTCATTTATATATTCAACAAGAAAGTAATTCCTCTTTGAAATTTATATCTTTGCCTACAAAATATCCTGAATATAATCCTGAATGACGGTTCTATCAACGCCTTGACCAAAAGGGTTAGAATATATGTATACATATTATAATAGCTTAGGTTGTAAAAAATGTCTACGACAGGTACAATTAATGAAATACATAATAAGTATATTATTTGAGAAGTATCGTTCTCTAACATAAGATATTAGCGCTCTTAAAAACATTAATATATTAATATCAACAATATTCGCAGCAATTTTTATAAGCAGCTACTTACTGTACGAGGCACATGACAGCTTTTGTTCTTAGTGAAAAGCTGGGTCTACTATAAATTATGAACAATACAATTTGTCTAAAGAGGGCAGATTCAGACCTAATATACTAGCGTTCTGGAAACATAACAAAGGAATATTAGCAAGCAAAATATGTCAAAGTAAACACATATGTTACCCAATTACAAGATTAAACAATTTACATCATTAAATTTAATCACGACACCAATTAAACACGTCCTAAGCTAAATTCATTCAAGAAGCTCATATAGTGGAAAATTATTGAAATTTTAGCTTTTCACTTCTATGCACAAGTGGTAGAATAAAAGCGTACATTTCAGTGAGCATCTATAGATTCACCATGATAGATAATTTGAATAAGTTTAAGCTTTATGCGTTCGGTTAATTATTATTTAATTAAAAGGGATTTTGAGATATATATATTCATTTGTTTGTTTGTTTATTTGTCCTTCTTTCACGTCGAAACAGAGAGACAGATTGGCATGATTTTATGTGTGGAGATAGTTGGAGGGCTGGAAAGTGATATAGGCTACTTTTTACCGCTGGAAATCATCCCATCCCCATGGGAATACATGTTATACTTAATACAACTCAAAAAATTATCTATGATCAGAATTACTTGTAATTTGTTATTAATGTTCTTCAATACAGCTAAATAAGTACGTGTTTTAGCATTTTTCGAAATTCATCCCATAATGGGTTAAAATAGGGAATGAAAGTTAGGATGTGAAACCTACCTTTTTAGAGTTCTTTTTATAACTTTTGCGCGAGCGAAGTCGCGAGTTCTGCTAGTACAAAATAAATATAATATGTAGTATTAATTTATCGACTTCGTCGAACATTTAAGAATATGATAAATAATTTTACTTTGACTTACTTTAGATAAAAATAATGTAGATTTCGCGACTTCAACTTTTACTTTTAGGTGACTAACAATGCGATACATAATCATGTATACTTTAAAAATAATCCAATTACATTCACGTAAACCAATAACTTATCAGCGTATGCATTGAATGCTTTGAAAGGAACAGTAATTGCATTCAAAATCAAAGATGAACGAGATAAAGTGCAACCATTTTCACTAATTAAGGCCCGACATGCACCGGCCAATAATCAAGAGAACCGATTGTTGATAAGAGCCAAGCGAGCTATCAACTCTTCAGGCGCATCTGATTAAGCCAAACTTCACACCTTATTAGCCTTTAGATAAGGCGGGATGCCGCTTAAATCTTAAATCGGTATTTAATCACGCACAAAAGGATCTTTTAAATTCGATATGTTTTAAAAGAAAATGGATATATAATGCAAACTTGGTGCTTCAAGGTAACATCGTTTCTATTGAGTTTCATAGTTAACCTAGATAAATGGGGAGACTCGATAAACTGCGACGAAGACGGCATGCTGTTTGCATCTAAAGCAGATGTCACACTGATGAATAAAATGTAATGTAAAAACAAACAATTGGAGCGTTAACTTAACATTATAATAATATTAGTAAAAGTAGCAACTTAGTAATAATAGTAATATGTATTTATTTATAATAATAGTCATATTTAAATGTTAACATATTATGTGTTTGTTTGTCCTTCGTTACCGCAGCAACGAAACAACGTATTTATCTTGCATTAAGCTTATAATCTGGACCGTGTAATAGGTTATCTATAAACTCGATACTAAGAGTGATTCCCGTGGTATATTACTATTGCAAAAAACAGACTGTTGCAGTTAAGGCGCGAAAGCATAATGTGAATTTTTGATCCATTATTTTATCATACGCAACAGAGTAAATTGTTAACTAACCGTACACTGATGATTCTGGTCTGTTAGACCCACTTCTTAATTACATGATAATTTAATTAAATTACATAATTATGTAAATCGCATATTAAATTTGACTTATTCATGGGTTATAAGATAAATATGACTATAGCACACGTTAAGAAAAAACCAAATAGTTGTTCTTTTATAATAATATAAAATTACTAAATGTAGAATAACTAACTTTAATTATTAAATTACTTACGTTACTAGTTAAGTTAGTGTATATAAAGCTTTAAACACTAAATTTTGAGAGTCGCTCTCTCCTTTCTCCCATAACCATATTTGCTGCAAAGCATTCGAAACGTCGGGAACCAAAAATCCGCAAAAAAAAAAACAAAAAATATCATATATTAAAAAATCTAAGAAAGTATTAGCTTAAACCTTTTTTCGACTAATGTGAAATTAATTTTGATCAATTGGAAAATTGGAGACAGTGTACCTATATCCTAATCCTTCGGTAACAGCATACTGAGTGCTATTAAAGTTACGGGTTAAACTTACGACGATGCTTACTTGTTCATAGTGCATACTGTCAGCAGAAATTAGTTTTTGAATTTAACTATTGGCACACATTTCCGTGTTACTGTATCCGGTAACAAAATCTTATATCCGGGTTCGATTCTTGTTTAAGGTATATATATATATATATATATATATATTTATTTCTTAAAATATTGCCGACTTCTTTTCTTAAAATAGAAAGTATTACTTAGAAATGTAACATAACAGCCACAGTTTTAGTCGATATTTCCGTTATGATTTCGATTTCCGATATAATTATATCGTATATCTTGAAATATGTAGAATAGCAAAATAATAATCCTTTAAACATTAAAATGTAGGAAACTATTATTAAGTTTCAATCGCCTTTCTTCCCTGGACCGAAGCAGGTTTTTTCTCTCTGACGGTAGACTTGGAAGCAAAAATTACATTTTTTTAATGGAATAGAAGAGTCGCTAAGTAAACCTAACACAAAAAAAACTGCTGAAAATATAAAACAAAGAAAATATTAAAGTAAAATTTTTTGCTATATCTCTTACTTTAAGCCATAATAAAGTATTTTTAATATATTAACACAAAAACGCACTCGTATTTATATGTTATAATGCAAATAGACCGTACTTTGATTTCCCATCATGCACTTGGTACAAATCACATAATATTAATTACATATTCTCTCAGAGCCCAAGGATTAGCGCGTGTGACACATGATTACATATTATATATTCAAACCGTATTTACTGGAATGAGAATGTTAGATTCATACAAGAAAATCTCATTCATTACATCGCACAAACACGAACGAGGCACTCAATTAAATCGTAGAGCGGGTAATAAGAGCTCTCCCGAACCGCCGTTGATGCTACACAAATTCGTCTACCTACTGTGCATGGACTTCTACAATATTAAATTGACTTAACCAACTTCGGTCACTTTAAAATCTTATCATAATGCCATTATGTTTGTGTGAAACCAGAATAATAACAGATATGCAAATAAAATGTATTCATGCAGAGAAGTACCTACTCAAGCATAGCGAGGGTAAATCGCTAGTATATATTATATTAGGCTATTGTATGTATAAAGCATATATGTATACATCTCCGCTTCGGGTTCGTCCTTAGACAAAAACAAATCTATCCCACGGGAATCGTACATTTTTCCAAGATGATATATAGCCTTCCTCAGTTAACGGACTATCTAATGCAAAAAGATTTTTTCAAATCGGATAAGTAGTTCCTGAGATTAGCGCGTTCAACCAAACAAACAAACAAACTCTTCAGCTTTATAATATTAGTATAAATTTGCATTGTTCTGCAATCTTTTAGTATCAAAATAAAAAATAGCCTCAAGCGTTAAAATCACAAAAATCAAATAAACAATATAATGTTTCATTGTTTAGTACAGGAAAGCAAAAGAACCAAGCAAAATACTCTCATGTATAACGTTTTTAAGAGCTCTCTTAATTTAGATTTTAATTAGTTCGCGATGAATCAATAATTCTAAATTCAGTAATATTCAAAGATGCGATTTAGACCTCTCATAGGTATTGTTTCCAAGAGTCAAAAGACAGAAGCACACGTGTGCGAATAGTAATTAATTACAGTGAAGATTTTTCAATTCAAATGTTCTTATGACTTATATAATGTAATTGTTATATAAATATTTTTATTAAACATAATAATATATTTTGTAATTAATGGGTATGAAAGATTTATATCAATGCTAAGAAAAGATTCTATTTCATTTTCATCTAACAACTGTTCTATAGATACTTTAAAAAAACCACTCAATAGAGTAAAAATAAATTGTTTTTCAGTATTTCTTAAAAGTAAGTGGTTTAAGTAATGATTTTTCGACCCGATCGCCGCTATTTTCTTAAAAGGTATTCCTTAAGGTGTGCGGTTTTACCCCTTTTAAGTTCATTCACTTAAAGAAACTGGAATAAAGCGAAAAGTCCTCGTCTAAACGCTATTTAGCTTCACGGTAAGCATAATAAAAAATGAAGAAACGAAATGATGTCAAATTTCGGTCGACAAATTAGAAGACCTTTTCCAGGCAAGTATTTAAAAACAAAATGTTTTTCGTGGCTTTTCCGCGTCGCTTAAGCGGTTTATTTAGGGGAGTTATTTATGGGTCACAATGATTAAAATCAACTCGCTTTTTAATTGTAAATGTTTATGTTTGTAAAGTTTCGAATTTCTGTTACATTTGTGAGGTGGTTAGAAAAACAATGAAAATAAAATTTACATAAAGAGAGAAAGAACATACTGACTTTTCATTTATCTCAGTACTGTATACTGTTTTTATTTTAGAAATAAAGCACTGTAGTAGGTACTAGAGCGATTTAAAGATTTTTATTGATATAAGTTATTTTTATCTTCAAATCACGTGATCAAATATACGTGCGAGAACTAATAATTTTGAAATTCAATTATATATGTATATACTACATTCTACTGAAACTGATAAAAATTATTCCTCAGAATACTATAAAGTAAAGAAAAATTCAAGTTGCAAGAAGCACCTCTCATAGATATAGTTAATTGAAAGCGATACAAAGTTAAGAAATAGCTGCTCCATAAAAAGACTTTATTTAGAAGATATGAGGGTCCGAAACAATTTCTCAGATATTAATTTGTAACAATCGTAAAGATAGTCTCATTTTGCCCCTAAAAAGTTACGGCGTCTTTCACTGAGAAACATACTTTTCATGGAATTTATCTAAACATTGTCTGCGGATATCTGGATCGCCCTAACAATAAAGAAATAACAATTTTGTGTGCATTTTATTACGTTCCAGATATCTTTTCGAGAAAATATTGAAGGGTATTTTAGATTGACATTTCTACAAATACTCCTAACGTACACTAAATGCAACATAAACATTTGTTTATTAATTTGATAACTGCTTATATGAAGTTATTTTAATTACCAAATCTTGTATCATTCAATCTAAAATATTAAAACTTTAAAATTTACAAATTATAAAACTTTATTAACATTGAAATGAAATTATAATGCATATTAATATTAAAAATCGATTTTTTTCGACAATCAAATAACCTAACGCATTTATCATTTGAAATGATGTAAACAAGATTCCAAGCAACGCCTATTCGAATGAACTCGAAATTATCCAAACTTTTTTCTTCAACCCAAACGATCGCGTGAGGTTTTATAATACAAGTTTGATGACGTTTTATTTTTATGCTGTAACACATAACAAGACGACAACGAATCGAGACAATAAGGCTTCATCTACATTTATTAGAAAAAAAAGTAAGTTAGTAATATTTTATTAGATACCGACGTCCCTAGCCTTGAATGATTTAGGAACGCGTAAAAGACAAAGGCCCAAAGAAAAACCTTTATGCACCAGGAATTGCATGTAGAATAACCCACCAGAGTTTCATTACTTTTGGATCAATGGTTTAGGAACTCATAGAGAACAAACATAGAAACATTCATTTTTATTTATATAGAAGATTAGTAGGTACTGTTGACTAATAAACGAAAGCAATTTTCTTGTGCCTAATGTAAATATTTGAAAGGGTTATCCAAAAACAATATATGCAAAGAAAATTTTTAATAATTTATTACAATTTATATCACTACATAGTATAAAACAAAGTCGCTTCCCACTGTCTGTTTGTCCCTACGTACGCTTAGATCTTTAAAACTACACAACGGATTTCGATGCGGTTTTTTTAATAGATAGAGTGATTCAAGAGGAAGGTTTATATGTATAATACATGCATATTATAGTACAGAAAAGACGAGAAATCCAAAGATTTGTATTTCATACTAACCGTTAAAACTATGAACTATGGACGAACATAAGCGAAGCGAGGGTAAGTCGCTAGTAGTATATAAATGAAAGATGCGTATTCAAGTATTGGTGTTATGCCTTGTAGTGAAATATTAGTGAATAATATTGATACATGTTTATTTTTAATTTCATCTCCTTTAATGAAAAGTATACTTTTACTGAAATATTTTACCAAAAATGTATATATTAACACGGTTATTATATGTATAAATCTCAGTACATACTAACTTAATAATTTTTCCCATCACGTTATTCCATAGTAAATGTATTTCCAGCCTAATGCATCATTCAAGTCTGATGAGATGAGATAATGATTATTGCTTACGGTTGTTGATCTGACCGCTTCTGGTCAAATTTAACTGTAATTTAGTTATATAAAAGACAGTCTTGTAAAAACATGTGCTAATTTAACATCACATTAGTTTTAAGGAGGAATTAAAAATTATGTTAAACTAGGTTTTGTACATTGCTTTGCTTGCGTGATAAGCGTAGGTGAAAGTTCCTTTAACGAAAGCAAACTTTACCGCAATAAAACCAAATTACTTTTACATTTATAATATTAATATGATAAGTGGTAAGAAAGAAACAAAGAAAAATATAATATCATGGCGTGGCAATAGAACTTTTATATATATATATATATATATATATATATATATATATATATATATTCAATAATGTCGATCTATCGATTAACCATTTATTGTAATGTGCTATAAAATATTTATATATACATATTTACTAAAAATTCATAGATTGAACTTTATTTATAATTGAAAGGTTGACGACACGCTTGGCTCAGTTTGTAATGACGCTACTTGCTGAGCCAGCGGTCGCGGTTTCGAGTCCCGCTGGGGGCAATCATTTGTGTGATGAGCACGAATGTTTGTACTCCAGTCATGGGTGTTTACTGTTTATATTTATAATATGTATGTATTTAAAGTTATATATGTGTAGTTTATCAACTATATGGTATCCATAACATAAACCTCATAGCTTACCTTGGAACTAGATGGTGCTGTGTGTTAATGTCCCAACATATTTATTTATTGAGCTAACAATTTCTAGTCCATTAGCTAAAAAATACAAAGGCAGACGATCAGAACAAGCCATTTTTTGTATAAAAAAATAATGTTAAGGTAATTTTATCCTGTCAAACTTGGGTATGAGTAATTGTTAGGGCATCAACCTGCTTACACGATTTTTTAGTGTCAGTGATTTGGCAGACATACTTCACGCTTTTTCATATGTAATAAAAATCTCATTAAACTTATCTCAAAAAAATTGTTATTATATAATTTACTTCATACTAACGTTTTATTATGAAACAATCGTCCTACAAGGAAAAGGGAAAAAATATGATACATATATGATAAAAAACATGATACATATTTACTTACAGGTTCTATTCAAAGCAATCTTGCACAAATATGTAGTAGGTATATGAAAACACAACATGTAACAAAAACTTCTTCAAAGCGAATTTTTTTAACACAAAGCTATTTGCTATTGTTAGATTTATTGAATAAGATGATTTATCATCGACTCAAAGACTCGTATAATCAATTTATCTCTGACCGGAACTGCAAAAACTAGCACAAACCAAAAGAATAAGATACTTACTAACCGCACAATGTACCACTTCAACATTGTAGAGTATTTTTTTTTCTACAACACTCGCGAATCGTAAAAGTGTCATGGCACAATAAGAGATCAATCACACGGGTAGTGGTGGAACGTGAAAAATAATATCGCAGGCTGACCCTATTCCTGAGATTTGCATTCAGCCGAGTAATAGGGAAATTTATCATACTTCGCGTAGCAGGAAAAAATACGCGCACATTTATCTAACGTTATGTTCATTTTCGAAGGTTCATATACGTTTCCCAAACAAACATTTAATCATATATTTATCATGTTAAAATATTTTATAATGTTATAGATGAAATATTTTATAATTAATATTATTGACATACGTAAATTACCTTCATTATTATTGTAAATATCAAATTTTGAATTTCTATGCGCAGATGTTTGTACATTCTTTTTTTTTAACTTTTTAAATCATCTGATTTCACTTTCTTATGGATTAATTTTGAAAAAGTAGGCAAAACCTGCAAGTTTTATAAAAAATAGCAAATATATGTAGGATCCGGGAATACCAATAAAAGCGTTATTGAATCACTAATAACTATTTATTCTCTTTAAAGTATTAAACACTATGTTCACGCATAACGTCGTGTCGCCATTATGACACAACATCCTTATTTTATTTTTTTTCCTCTTTTTCATTCCATTCCATTCTTAAAATTTTAACATACATCTCCTTTTATTCTTAAAATATCATTGCACGCATACTCATCTTGCAAATCCCACATATATTTATTAACACTCTATAATGAGCTCATAATAAATAATATTATGCCTATCCTTAACTGTACAAAATACTATAATGATAAAACTTATCCATTAAAGTTTATTTTTATTTACTGCTCTTTGAATTTTTGTATGTATGGCCGTGATAAACGTTAAAAAACCTATTTATTTTAAAAGAAACGTACACCGTTTTGAAGGTCTTGGAATTGATATCTATGTCGCAGTCAACTTGCTTAATCAGCCGTTTAATTAGTGACCTAGCCTTTTCATTAAACAGGCTCGTTTAGTTAACGGCTAAATGACAGTCCGGAATATTAATAGCTTATTTAATAGCTAGACAAGTCATTGAAATTAAATTCATTTATAAATTTTTCGTTTAATATTTGCATTCTTCTAAAACTTTTTTTTTTAAAGTTCTAGTCGTTTTTGACTCGTGTTCGCCGCGGCACCGCCCACTTTGCTCGCTCAGCTCGTGCGTTGTGGTCACAGTTCTAACCTAACCTACCTTTTTGCGACTAAACCGTCCGAGAAACTGTTCATTTAATTATTTTACTTTAATAAAGAACTCTCAATATTAAATATTTCATATATTTTCATCACACGGTTATCCCGTTCTATAAAAATCCTAAACATTTGCCAGCCCGTGCATTAAATGTTGTATTAGACGCATGGGCTGGATATCATTTAGGTCTTTTCATTAAACGGCGCCGTTCAATGAAAAAGCCAGGCCGCTAATTAAAAGGCTGATTAAGCTAGTTGGCTGTGACATTTAAATAGGACAAAAGCTAGTCATGAAACATATTTTTTGTATCGAAAGTCTAGCTGCGTAGATGTAATTACCAAGAGTATAATAACAACGTATTTTAATAACTCATATAATTGGAATATTTTGTTAAATTATGCAGATTTAATCAAATGATTCCGATTGACTGAATTTCCATTCGTCACTGAATCAAATTTTGACGTTACGTCATTATTTACAATTTGAATATTTCAATACGAATGTAATATAACAGAGTGCACTCTGAACATGAAAATATTAAATTTGCTTCATACTAACTTAATATGTTACTTAATTTTTTTAAATTCAATCATACTTTTTAAGAGTGGCGAAAATACATATATCAGTTACCTTTTTAAAAACAGGCATGATTTACTTTTTGTAATAATAAATTCTTTTTAATATTAAGGCTAACCTCATAAATACTCCTACATACTTGTACGCAAGATATTCAGAGGAAGTAAAAAAAAAATGTTTCGATATTAGCATTATAATTTTGAAACTAAAAGTTGTCATATTATATTACTAATTATACCACAAAAGCAAAAACTAATCGACAGACATCATCACCATAACTAGACTTTTGTATATTCATATGCTTAATAATAAAAATCTTCTCCATACGAATTCGCAAGCATGGAATTTTTAAGATTATTATCTATATAACTAAATAGCATGAAAGATACCCAGACAAGACAACTCTACTAAAAAATACATTTTCAGAATCGTTCCTTTGAATTTATATAATGAATAATTAATGATGCATACCATATTAATTATTAAATAATTAAATGAAAGCTCCCAAAGTCATATCTCATCGTGTTTTGTTCTCAAACATCTCAATCCAAATATATCATATTTTTTGCATCGGCGTGTTTATTCTTATACTTAAATACTTAAAGAATTTCATAAAGGAGAACATGCCCGGAGGCTAATAAAAACGAAATTGATTTGTGATTGCCGCGGTTGGGCTCTCAAGTATAATCTAACTAATAAAGATTAAATTTTGCTACCCTTTTCCACCCTTTGAACCCTTCGTTTAAAAGATTTTACTTATAGAAATTTTTAATAATAACCGTACTACGTCTTTAATTTAGTCCGGAATAAATGATTTAGAAATACCTATAAGATTGAGAAATTTTTGTTATCACAGTGTTATATGTAGTATATTTCTAAAAATATGCGAAATTGAGTTAAGAACTCTGTTAGTAGACGCTTTTTGAAGTTAGAAGTAGTCATATAAGACGAAATTTTTACTTAAACAAAAGTATCATTTCTTTCTTTAAGTATACAAACATACGAGTATGATATAAAAAGTAAATTATTTAAAACTTAAATTACTCAAAGAAACAAGCTACATTCTAGATGTGTATGGGAATCTTGTTAGTTTCATTATTTATACTGCTGATATAAATCTCAATCGTCATACGTGGAGTCAGGATTTGTTAATTAATGTTTGCTCTGCGAACTGTCTCGTTTCTGTTGTTTATCTCATCATGTTATCATACTCAGGGTTAAGGTGTTTGACACAGCATCTCTCGTATCACTACAAAATCTGTATAAAAAACGTATAATGTGCAAAAGCCATCCTCATTTCTAATTTATATTAATGATGTAAATTTACATATTTTAAATAAGAGTGTATACCTATAGCAGAATAAAATTTAAACTTAATTCAATTAAATCAAAACGTGATTGAAATAGGCCTATACTTGTGACCTAAATTATAATACCAGTGGCTCATCCTGGCTTCGCTCGGGTTCACTTCTCGAGAAAACAAAAACAAATCTATCCTTCCTATGTTGCCTATATGTTATTCCAGACTATATCTCTGTGCCAAATTTCATCTAGATCCATTCAGCCGTTCTGGCGTGAAAGAGTAACAAACATTCTTACTTACAAACTTTCACATTTATAATATTTAAACAGATATTTATTCATTTAGTAACAATATATTTGATGCATGTTGTTAAAAAGAATTAGATAGAATTTTGAATAGAAATATTAGTTTCTATGTTACAGTTATTACAATACTATTTCATAAGAGAAAAACATAACGTGATAAAATAAAAAAGTGTCAGCTTTGCAGTTATGAAATATTAAAAATAGGTTAGATGTTATACCTAATTAGATATATTAGACGTTAAAGATTCTACTACATAAAAACTAAATGAGAATAAATATACCTACTTGTAAAATCACATACAAAATCCTAGAAAAAGTTGGTAAATATAATTAAAATACGTGAGTTATTTGCATGATATCAATAAAAACCTTTGCGTGATACCAAGAGAGTAAAAAAAGAGAGATATGGCCGATTTTAAATGAGATTTTAATTGCGCATAGAAAATTTGGTTGACACTGATATGTGTAGGTATTTTCGTCATAACATGCGAACGGAGTCTGTGGCGAAATCATTTTATTTTATTGACATATACGATATATCTTTTTACACGAATTATAATTCGTGTAAAAAGATATATCGTATTATAATTATAATCAAAGCGCATCACAGCCATAATGATAATATGAAACGTATTTAAGCCTCCCATAAATGTCTAGAGCTTAGCAAATTCTAAAATAGAGATATTATAACTTACATCGAAATCCTCAGTAGAACTTACTTAAGTCAAGAAACAATACTTTATAAGCAACGTTTAGCACGTGTCTCATGTATGGTTCGTAACTTCAGACCGCTATTGTTTCTTTATTACAACGCTGTCAGGGGCTATTTGCATTAATCGCCTGCTTTATGATCCTCGTTGACATCAATGAATTTGTCCCGACACAATCTTTGTTCAGCTCATATATAACTCTCATATACAAAATACGTGTATTTTTTTAATAGTTCGATTAAATGTTAATTAATGAATATAATTAAAATTATGATATAATGTAAAAAAAATCTTTAAATCTACTCTAAACTTTATAGAATGTAACTTAACAAAACTTTTTTGTAGATAAGATGTATACATAACGCATATCTCTATAAGAATATATTTTTTAATTATATTTATGGGTTGCACTCCATTCTAAAGATTTTCCTTCTTACTGTAGATACGTGTAGATAAGTATTTAATTTATTGTATTTTAACAAAGCTTTAGAATACTTTAAACAGACACTCCAAACAAATTAAACGCTGTACTGTCCAATAAGTTGAATGTCTGCTAAAGTGAAAATCACCAGATACTTCTTAACACAAAACATCAAAGTAGGAAACAACATGTACAGCTAACAAATTAATATACAAAAGTTTAGCTCGCTAAGCTAAAAATAATAGAATCAAAGGGGCTCGAACGAGTGAACGAAGATTATTCTATTTATGTTAATGTCACGGGCGTGAGGAAGCGTTTAAATCCAGCCATTAATTATTGTCACGGTAAAGACAAAATATATAATACGTTGACTATTTGCTGCCCCGTAACTCCTTTATGGGCAGGACGAAAGAAATAACAAGGACATAAGTAGTGGCATACAACAGATTGATGATGGACGTACGTATGTATATGAAAAAACGTGCCTCTAAAATTAACTATGCTTCAAGCCATTTAGTCCTAAAATGATATAATGTTCTCACGTAGAAATGGGGGTAGGGACATTAAAAATCATTTTGTCAACTTCAGTAATTTATGGAGTCGGCCTAAAGACGTCAGATTAAGACTATTTACGGATTTTTATGGCGGTTTAGATTATGCGTGTTGCTGTTTACACTTCCGCTTAACAAAAATAGATGATCGATATAGTTTGTTGATGTTAAAAGATGGATTCGTGCAAGACATGCGTTCCTTATGGGTCATAAAAAGCCAGTCATCGCTAATAATTAAAAAACCGTACACGAGTATAATACAATAGAGTATAGACACTTGCTTAGTGTTCAAAGTTCCAGTACAATACTGCTTTGATAATGATACATTTGAATTTGTTATATTGACATGACTTGTGAAAGTTTTTTCTTTTGTTTAGATATATTTATAAATAAAAATGGACACATGGAAATAATTATTACATTACTAACATAAATGTGAAAACTTGTGTGTGTACGTTTGTTATTCCTTCACGTAATCATGATGACACTGGTAGTGTGCCAAAAGATCAAATAGTACATACAAAAAAGCCGAAGTTTTGAATAAAATCGCACCCAAGAGAAGCGAGGATAGGTTATTAGTATTAAATATTTTAAAAATAATTCTCCTCAAACAAATCATTTAGATCATAAAATTATTGAAGAAATAAATAGAACTTATTTCTTAGCTTTATTAGAATCAAAAGCATATGAGCTAAATAACTTTTAATGATTAAATACAAAGAGCAATACAAAAAGTCATCACACTTGCTTACTCTGAGATATTGCAATAAATCTCTCCCAGTACAATCACGTACACTCCCTATAGACAAGTGTTATAATTAAGTTAAATTCACCGAGCTACTCACTGTCGGCGCGTTCAGCGGGCACCAGCATTTATTTAACTTAAGAGTGCAAACTTTTATTTACTCCTTTTATCTCACAGAACTGTAGACTAAGTAAAGTTATTAAATGTTTTCTTACTTCTTATTTCTTCATCATTTCTAATTAAAAGTTATAAGTTGTACTAGCTAGAGCTTAACAGGTAAGATTGTTTGATTTATATTTTTTTGTTTTGATAAGTACTTATATTATTTACCTTCTTTATTTTACAATTCCTTTAAATATAAAAAGTAAAAACTTAACTGAAAAAAGTTGTATAAACTTTGGATATATAATGAGATCGCTTTCATTGCCAGCCAGTAAAAAAATTGTCATATACTTCTCATCAAATTATAAGGGTAGAATGACAATAATTGTTATTATACCCTTCTTATAAGGTATAGTCTCTGTCTACAAAAATATAACTCTAAAAAATATTTAATATAATTGTATTACAAACTTGGCACATTTTAAATTAAATTGTTCTACTGTCGATTTGTTTGTATGTAGCAGTTTTGATCTGAACCGTATCTCGAACAGATGGTGGCGTACCGGCAAGCGCAAGGCTAAGAACAAAAACATTATTGAACTACTAATAATGCTTGGCGTCTTACTAATTAGTTTTAGCTACCATACGATGAACCGTTAATCGATGTTTCATACTAATCTGTGTGTCTGTGAAAAATTGTCTTAAAATGAGCATTCGTCACACTTATAACAAGTTTGTGTGCTTTGCACATGTTTTGAATTTTTTGTTTAGGCTGGGTTTGAAAAAGTAATATGGACCTATATTCTTAAATGTTTTCATGGCACCAAAGACGCAAGTTCGATACCCATTTAAGACAAATTCCAAAACAAGCCTTTAGTTAAACTTAATTCACTAGATAACGGAGAATTATATAATACTCTATTCTATAATAATTATTATAAATCATATTGTACTGATACTTCGTTTGGGAAAACGAATTGTATCCGTTTTTTTTTATACAATATATTTTTATTACTATATAGTATATAGATATTTTGTACATGTAACTATCCTAATGTTCCAAATTGTTCAATGAATCGGAGATAGAACGAAGCTTTGAATAAATTATTTCCTCTTCAACTAAGTGGTCAGTGCACAATGCGACATAATAGCTGACATATTATGTCTTTGTGCTGACCTGAATGAGTTGCGCAGTCCGCTCCAATATTACATCTATGCAGATGGAAATCCAGAAATGTATGTACAAAATGTTTTTTCTACACAAAGTAAAAAAAAAACATATGAGATCAATATTCTTTGATCAATGTTATTAATTTGAACTTCAAAGCGCGTACTATCATAATAACTGCACTCTACGATACTTTTAAAGATTATTTTCCCTATTTTTATATACGAGGGTTATTTAAAATCTCTTGGATAATATTTGTTTTAACAAACCATGTATTTCTACTGAATCTATAAAATACCGAAATTCAATAGTGTCGTTTAACCTATCTTTATACTTGAACCTTGACCTTTATTTTGGCACACGCATAGCATTCTAACGATATCAAAGTTTGGAACGAATTCATTCAATATTCCTACCGACGACTTTATCGAACTGTGACTTTCTTTGAAGGCATCCCCTTTTATTTTATTGCAGACGTCATCGACGTCCCGATGATTTATGGCCTGAGATTCCAGAGACAAATGTCTTCGGTGGGTTCTTTTAAATTTTTTGCGCACTCGTGGCACCGTGCAGACATTTAACGCTGATTAAACTATAAAATTACGGTCCCAATGGTCTTTGACAGATGCGGCACAGTATAATAACATTATGTGTGTACGTTTCGAATTTTAGGTAGCGGTTTCAAGCAAAGGGCCTTTGTAGATAGCGAAATCCACTTACAATATAAAGAATACAAAGGAGATCTTTGGCAAATTGTAAAATATACACTTAATTATTGCATTGAAGTTTGACGGAGCGTTAAGATTTTTGGTCTTGAGCTTTAAAGGCGGTACTTGAGGCTTATGAAAACATGTTTCAATGCGAGTAACAGTTGGTAGAGCCCGTGTTATTGTGATAGGTGTCTATAATTTTTGTACGCTTCACTTTCGTGTTAAAAGTATACGTTGTTACGTTAATGACTACCGTTGATAATTCTTTTTCTTATCGTTTATTGTAAATATCAGTCTTAGTATACTGGGTTATATACTAACATAACCTAAAAAAATGTGCAAAAATACTAATTTTTTCTAGGTGAATAGAGTATTATAAAAAATATAGCACCTTAACTCAAGAAACGATTCCAATCCTCCTTTAAATGATTACAACGTAATCAATTATATAATAACACACCCATTCTTCACAACCATAAGTAGGTAATATTATGAAATATTAGCTGTTTATCGGGTAGCCGTCGATCAGCGTTTTTTTCTCTTTGTTCGCTTTATTTTTGATGAAATTTATAAATTTTTATGAATGAGCTACCCCGCCCCTTCTCACTCGAGAGCCGATTGTTTTGTCAGCCAACACCTGGACGCAAACAAAACTAACGGACCGATTCAAGATGGCGACTTTATATAGTGTTTCAAGCACAACGTTGTGTGTTATTAAAAGCACTAATGAATCCTCCTTTGTTTTCCACTGTGGGATCAAATGGATTTTGCTTTTTAATTATTTAGCACCTATTTAAATGATTGTTATAAATTACAATTGTGTTATGCTGATGTTAGTAAAGCTTTTCTAAGTAGAGTATCATTAATAATAATTATGCGAGGAATGAAATAATTGTTTTTAACTATGTACATATATTTGACTACTGGTTTTGCATACGTTATTTTGTATAGTTTTTCTTGCACATTATTATTTCTGATAACTTTACTGGTATAACTAAACCTTTATCAACACCTTAATTTTGTACATTTTTTACACTGTTTTAGACTATTATCTATACACATAGATATAATAAAATTCTGAGTCGAATCTGTACATTAAATATTTTTTGGAAAATATATGGAAATGGAAAATGTATTACCATACCGTTAAAACGTACCAAGGGGCGAACCCGAGCGGAGCGAGGGTTAGACACTAGTATAATATATTTTTGTGTCTGTTAGACAGAGGTTGAAAAAGAATAAAAGAGACTAAGATTAAAAGCATAGGAATGTGCTTTTATTTAATTTAAGTATATATACATATTCATAGTTTTCACATAAAATAATTTATATACCTACCTAATATCAACTATTAGTTAATCTGTGCTAATATCTTTAATATATAAATTAATAAATCTCAAATAACAACAAATTTTCAAAATTATAAGTTACTTGACGTACAAACAAATGTGTAAAAGCTGGTTTCTAGTTCTTAATCGTACTTTTACGATTAAAGAACATTAAAATAAATCGTAAATTAATTCTCAATCTTTATTGTATTACGTCCATTTAAAATTCTTTTAAAACACCGCGTCGTTGCTCACTAGATATCAAAAAATTAATAGATTTGGTTTTTCACTAACCCAAAAATCATAAACCTTATGTCATTATAAATAATGTATATAATTGTATGACATTTTCACGTCTAGCTAAGGTGCACCGTGCCTCGTTTTGACCTGAATTATTAATTATAATCGGCCTGTTTTACATAATTTTGTTATTAGACATGAGTTAAATTATTGGGCTCTGTTTTAGCGGTATCGTAAATATTCGTGTTATGTTCGGTTAATGTCGGATAATTTGTTTTTAATTAATACCTAGTTCGTTAGCTTCTTCGGTACTCTTATATTATCTTATTAGATAACTACTTTGTGACATCTTTACCGTACCAGTTTTATTTAATTTAAATATAATATGCTTAACATCTTAAAGACTATATATAATTTGATACTATAAATATTTTGAGTATTTCTTCTTATACTAGCTAGATGTTTAATATTAATATAATAGTTCTTATTAGGCATATTTTAGACGAAAGCTGAATATTAAAAATACTTCATGGATAATACTTTCTTCGATTTACGCGAATATTTGACATTTAAATAAGTCTCTCCCGTGATCCGAAAAGATAGTTTTATTTAAATACTTCATGGATTTTGGATGAAACAGATAGACTATGACATAAGAACGTGCGAAGGAAGTTAAGCGTTAAGAATAAATATATTTTCCCTGCACAGTTATCATACTTAGTAAAATATATGTGTAGGTACTTTGCTATACCTATTCGCTTTTCCAGAATAATTACCCATAAAAAGTAAATCCAGGCCATAACTATATATCATCAAAAAATATATGTTTCCTGAAAACGCACGCAAAAATTTGCTAAAATTATAGAATGAAATATATTTTTGCCGCTAATTTCCCGTTTCATGCGTCGCTGAACACATTTGATTTCACGTCACATACGAGCCATGTATTATCACGATAATAACGGCATGAGACCCCAATGTTAATAGTTTGTCATGGTTTTGTTGGTAATGAATTGTTAACGATATTAAATGTACATATAAATGATGCTGACAATATAAAATTATAGACATCTATATAGATAAATAAAATTGGTCTGTTTGTAATATTAAAATAACCGCTTTTTACTACATAAATGCATATGGATGTATACACGGTACATATGCCAAAACAACATTTTTTTAAATTTTTGTCTGTCTGTCTGTTTCGGCTAATCTCTGAAATGACTGAATCGATTTTGACGGGACTTTCACTGGCAGATAACTGATGTAATAAGGAGTAACTTACGCTACTTTTATTTTAGAAAAAAAAATAGGGTTCCACGAAAAAAAAACAAATTAATTAATTAATTTTATTCTGGGAAGCATCCTAGGGACGAACCCGAGCGAAGTGAGGGCGAGTCGCTAGTTTTACATATAATTTGAGTTTTGTTCATAAATCAGAACAGAACGTAAATCTACTACGACTACAATATTGTAAGTGTATGTTTGTTACTCGTTTACTTTGAAAAGGCTAGACAGATTTGGATGAAATTTAGTTCATAGAAAAACTATGATTTGGAGTAACACATGCACAGCATCTAGGAACATAATGGAGAAAAGCGTGGGTAAATCGTTATAGTAGTATAAAATTATATAAATATAAATTTTAAAACCACGTATTAATAAGGGTCAACATGTAAATTTTATTATTAGTCAAACAAACTCGTGGGCAGAAACTAGTATACAATATATTAGTTTAACGACAAAAAGCCACGTCTCAACTTGCCTGTATACCGTAGTCGAGTTGCGTAAATCCTACCCACTTCTTCGACCGATAAGGCGGCTTCATATCGAAATTTACCACAAAATATGGGAAACATTTTATGAAGTGCGTTCTACTGTAACGAGATAGGCTACAGTCAATTTCGGCCATTGTTATTAGGATAAGCGAACGTAAAATCCGAATATATTTATAGCCACTCTCAGTTTCCGTATCATTTTTGTAAAGCCTACTAGTGTTTTTCTACGTGATCGGCCTGTAATATGGAGATAGAGGCCCTTGTTTACTATAGCCCTTTTTACGTAGGCACTGATTTTTTTTGTTTATTGTTAAACGCTTTTAACCCTACCCTAATATTTTTCTGAATATATTTACTGCTTGGCAGTTCGCAAAGCTTAGTACTTATAAACTAAATATCCCTTAGATGTTCTTATCTGGAGCGTGAGAACTCTCATGTTTGACAATGTTTAGCATAATATCGTAAAGCGAATTTCAAATGAAATTTTGACACAACTTTTGATAGAGTCCATACATTTCTATTCAGGTGCTTTGCTCAAAGTTTTAAATTTCATAACATGGCAACTTTGATTTATGACCGATTTTTTGGAAGAAATCTTACTTTTGCATTTTCCCCATAATTTCTTCTTCCAATGAATATCAATTAGTGAGATCACAAGAGGGTAAAATGTTTCATGATTATTTTTTAATACATGGCTTAATATTGTTTACATATTATGTTTAATATAAAATACTCTTCATCCGGTAAGCAGAAGAACGAAAGACGACCTTTCCTCTGAGCTCCTACCATACAATAATTAAACCATGTAAAATTTTAATAAGACTTACTTTATTATCATTGTTCATATTAATAATGTATACATCCCTTTTTAACGTCCCACTGCTGGGCACGGGCCTCCCTTCAATACGAGGGGGATCGGAATTGCGGGTTGGCGGACTACAAATGTCTTTCGAACACTTGCTAGGTTCTCTCAGACATGCAGGTTTCCTCACGATGTTTTCCTTCACCGTAACTCAAGCAGCAATCATCTTGGAAATGATTCACATATGAAAATATCAGAGGTGCGAGATCAGGGATTTGAACCGGCTTCACTCGGTTCCCCAAGCGAGCGCGTTACCAATGGGCTACTACTGTCATATTAATAAATTTCTATATATTTATTCAGTATTGTTGAGATGATATACAATACTGTCTAGACGATTTGAAAATATTATTACACTATAAATAATATACTTATATTTGAAAATATAAGTGTAGTATTTATTGAAAACTTAAATAAATCGAGTATATTTTACTACACAAATTATCAAAGATAACAACGAAAAAAGTATACTTTTTTAACTTTTTTCAAGAATATATTTGTTACATACATATTATTACTACCCTTGCTTAAAAGGCAACACTATTATATATTTGGAGCAATGCAAACTTGTTAATTCATCTTCAATGAGCACTCATTCGCTAAACTCCGAAACTATGATCCTTCGGCGACCGTTTTATCTTCAGTCAGAGTATCATTAGATTATCTTAATTTATAAGACAGCCCCTCTTCATCTTCTTAATAATTTACACAAGATCTTAACCTTTGAAGGATAAGCTTATAGCACTCACTGAAGGAAATCATTATCATAAAATGTTTTTTTTCATGTGTTCAAACAAGACAGTAAACCTTTGATTTTCGTCTGAGATAAATATTTAAGGCGTTAACTTTGTTTTATTGTTTCTTTAAAACTAGATTTTAATAATTCTATTAAATAAAATTATTGTATAACTTGCGACTCGCCCCCTCTTCGCTTGGGTTCGTCTCTAGATACGTTGTAACGGTTAGTATGGAATAGATAGACTATATGGACGACACGTTTAGCTCAGTCTGTAGTGACCCTACTTGTTGCAGCGGTCGCGGGTTCGAGTCCCGCTGGAGGGATTCATTTGTGTGATGTGCACAAATGTTTGTACTCCAGTCACGGGTGTTTATATTTATATTATGTATGTATTAATAAATTTTATATGGGTAGTTTATCAACTATCTAGTATCCTTAACACAAGCCTCGTAGCTTACCATGGAACTAGATGGCGTGTCCCAACATATTTATATATTATATGACGTATAGCCTATAGTGTCTCTCAATAAACAGGCTATGTAATGCAAAAACCTTCCTGATATCAGCGCGTTCAAACAAACAAACTCTGTCTCTTTATAATATTAGTATAGATTCCGATAAATAACATTTATAATACCGAAGAAAATATTTAAATATGAAATTATTAGAGGAGAAATAACTTGACTTTCCTTCTATCTTTCCCTTGCATTTATCTGCTAAATACTGTTGTCAATACTATCATTAGAATGTTATTTTATATCTTTTTATTCGTACTTATCCATATTCTAACAAATTAATAACTAGCGCATGTGATACACAATTCATTCCACAGTCTAATACTGGTGTCAACAATAAAATAAAAAACTCCAAGAATCTATGCGACAAATAAAGCATTATATTCTTTCTTTGTGCTTATTAATTCATATTACACGGCCGCTTAGGCCTCTTGACGGAATGACAAAAGATGTTCTTCGCAAGACCACAAAAGTCAATGGATCGGACCGGACTGAATATAATAAATTACTATGCCTATCTTTTAAGATACCAACGTACTTATACACGTGAGGTTTTGTTCGTTTTTCTCTCGACCGCGTTTATTTGTGCACGGGGACAATTTATCTTACGACGTGAGTGTAGCATGAATGAATAAACTTACGGTCACCAGGATACATTTATGATTTGGCTGAAATATAAAGAATTTTCCATTACATAACCATGTATGAGTATTTTACATAACATTTCACAGTTATAAAATGTGTCTATAGTATGTATGTACGTAAATATGTACATATAAGATGACTTCTAAAATCGAATTGTTCAGATATTCTACATTTTGATCGTAACCTAACTATGTACATTCTATGTGGATAACATTATATTTACCTAATGTAAGCTAGTACTTATAGACAAACGTCTTAAACAGGTAACAAACTGGCGACTTAACGCTAAGTGGTTGGCTTAAAAGGTTATCTTGAAGGTTATTCTTGAGGTTCATAAAAAATATTGCTCATAAAATATTACTTGTTCTTACTCAATTCACAATACAATTAAAAATTCTGTTTTACTTTTCATCAGTTTATTTTTAGAATAAAATCTTTTCATATCGAAAATTCAATAAAGAAAAAGTTTGTACAATCGTGTCATTTTGCCGCAACGCGGCCTCTTCCCTTCGTCCTCACCCCGTCGACCCAGCATAGTAATCTGACATATTTGTTGGCTATTTATTTGTGATGCGTATTAAAAATATTTGTGGAGATATTTTTATCATAAAAATTCTATATATGCAATAAATATGTATATAAACGATATGAATTAAATATCTAATAATGTGTGCTTAGTGAACTCTAAATTAATATCATTTTAGGAAGTTTGTCAACAAAATAATTAAAGAAGCTTTTTATGAAACAAGATTTATGTGCTTTTTACACTAAACTAAATATTGACGAACATATATTATGTTTAGTAATACTTGTATTATTCACTTTTTGTTGGCAATAACTAAACAACATCAGAATACTGATATATGTTCTAAATAGAGATTACTCTATATATGACTTCTCCTAGAAAACTTACGCTACTCTCATTTATTATACTGGATTACGGCATCAAATATATGTAACATGAAAAATAAGAGTTTCTGAGAAATTCATTACTAATACTTATTGACAGACGGTAACTAGTGAGTGATACGAGACAAGTTCCTTGAGCTGAGACGATATTCGTCAGAAACCAAGTTTGGTTGAGTTTATTTCACGAAATGCGAATTTTTATATACCTACCTCAATGGAACACCTCAAAGTTTTTATTAGTCTCCCTTACCCTTGTCATATGTATTTCCACGTCATATCGTTTCGCTTACTTCCCTATCATTCAATCCCTATCAAGAAAGTTTATGTACATATACAGAATTTATTAAAATTTCGTCATAATCATATTAAATGTTATAAATTATTGAATGTTATGGTGAAGGAAAACATCGTGACGAAACCTGCATGTCTGAGAAAACCTAGCAAGTTTTCGAAAGACATGTGAAGTCCGCCAATCCGCACTTAGCCAGCGTGGTGGACTATGGCCTGATTCCCCTCGTATTGAATGGAGGCCCGTACTTAACAGTGGGACGTTAAAAAGGGCTAAATACATATTAAATGTATAATAGAGCATTAGCCCGATTTTCATGGTATTTGTCGAAAGCTACGACCCCAGAGGCTTACGTGGGCTAGATGCTACTAAAGGATACATAAAATCTTTAAAAAATAAAAAATAATAATAAACTGTGCAATAAAATAAGAATTATAATATGTCCCACAATATATTTTGATTCTTCAGACCCAATGTTAAAAGGAAAAAAGGCAGTCGTGCGGACTGCCGACAGAAGTGAAAACTTAAAACTATAAACAAACAGTTGTTATTTTTGGATATTCAAATAAATTGTTTGATCTTAAATTAAAAAAAATTGTAAATTAAAACTGTTTACATTTATCTGGTTTTGACATCTATCGGCACTCTGAGTGTTAGCGTTAACACATCACGTGACCATGTTGATGACGACTTACATGAAGTTACTACCCAAAAAAGTGTTTACTTTAATAAATTATAAGGATTGGCTGTATATTTGTTTGTTATTAAAATAATTAAAATGATCGTCTTAAAAGGTTAGTTTTTCGACGGACAAGCATATATCTAATATATAAAATTCTCGTGTCACAGTTTTCGTTGCCATACTCCTCCGAAACGGCTTGACCGATTTTGATGAAATTTTTTGTGCTTATCCGGTATCTATGAGAATCGGCCAACATCTATTTTTCATCCCCCTAAATGTTAGGGGTAGTCCACCCCTAAATTTATTTTTTTATTTTTTAGACAAAATTTTTAATTTCTATTTTTTTATGATACAACATACAAAAATACATACAATCCTCAATTTTCACCCTTCTACGATCAACCCTTATTTTTTAATAGCCATTTTAGTAATAGGAAATTATTTATATGGCAAAACAACGTTTGCCGGGTCAGCTAGTTATTACTATAAATAGAGATTACAAACCTAATTCAATATTCTTGTCTTAACGCTATTTTCAAGATTATTTACTTTATTATGTCGTTTAACTAAAATATCACGGAGGAGATCTCAAACAAAATCTACGAAGAAACTTCTCTAAGAAGATAAAAATGAAGATAAGTTCGAGTAATTTGTTAACTAAAGTGTCAAAACTAATAAAAACTAAAAGAAGTTGACTTGGACTTCAGAATTTTCGACAAAACTACTCGTAATATAGATATTTTGTTTTCACGATTTTTCTAATAATTAACTTTATTAATAGAGTTAGTTCATTTTGTGATTTCACAGTTACATATGAACTGAAGAATTCATGATCTTTTAATGCAATTAACGTTATAGTAAGATTAACTTTTTATAGTTTCATGACGTTTAATATTCTGAATCTACGAAAACAATGAGCTTTACTTAATTTTTTTTTAATTTTTAAAAGTCTAGAAATACCTATTACTATCGGACTATTATTATAAATTCGAAAATTTGTATGTGTTTGTGTGTTTGTTACTCTTTCACCCTAAAACGTCTGTACAAATTCGAATGAAATTTTGTACAATAAGAGATATGACTTGAAGTAACACATAGGCTAGTGTTAGGCACTTAGGGACGAACCTGAATGAATCTAGAATTTGTTGCTAGTTATACCTAATATGAAGCTTAAATTGAAAAGTTTTGGCTTAATAATTCAAAAGTAACTTAGAGGACCGTTGCGGTGTAGCGGCACTTTGTTTAACGGACATTGTTTACTTGAGATGGTCAAACAAAGGTAATGTTTGCGTTGATCATACAGAAAATCGCCGTCTTACATTAGACATACATATGTATACACTACATGTATAATGTCCATGTATTGAAAGCTTCAAAATATAATTCTACAGAATAGCAAAGTCACTGAGAGGTGAAAAGTCTATATAATAAAAACTGTCCATTAAATATGTAAAAGTTGTACATACGTGAGTATCCACTCTGTTCTTTTGTCTCACATATCCGTTGTATTCCAACAACAAAACCGTTTTGTTAGAAGCGCGTAGGCACTTAGAATATACTAGAATAGGTATGTACGCTTGTTCAAATTTCATTTCATATTCAAAATATGCTTACATATAAAATTAAAAAATAAAGAATGGGTTCGAAGCGTACTGTTGCTCTATGGAAATGTAACAATTCATTTGCATTTGACTGACATTGGAATATTTGTATAGTAATT
The DNA here is from genome assembly GCA_905404265.1 of Fabriciana adippe. Taxonomy (NCBI): domain Eukaryota; kingdom Metazoa; phylum Arthropoda; class Insecta; order Lepidoptera; family Nymphalidae; genus Fabriciana; species Fabriciana adippe. The sequence continues at coordinate 6,849,307 of FR989993.1, forward strand.
TTGTTAGTCATACCATCTGAAATGATTATTTTTAATTTTAAAATAAATAGAACCGCAATCGAGCGTACTCAAATGGCTTTTGAATTATTAGGCCAGAAATTTACAACTAAATCTTTCAATTAAAATAGTAGAACAATGAAAATCCTTCTAAAAGTAAATGCTATTATTGAGTAGGCAAAAAAAAATAGTTCAACATCTATAGGTATATATAAATAAAGTTGAAGTGTCTGTGATTTCAAAATATCTGTATTTTCTCAAGTAGGTACATAGAGTTATTTAAATGATACCAGTAACTAAGCAACCCTTTATAAAATGTTATCTGTTTTTCTGTCTTTCTGTTTGTCCAGGGCAATTTTTGGGACGGCTTAACCGAATATAATGGGACTTTCACTGAAAGATAGGAAAGCCTGTAGAGCTACATATAGAGTTTGTTTTATATCGAAAATATTTAAGGTTCCAGCGCTAAAATTGAAAACGCGTAAATATTACGCAAATTTTTCTAAAGTAATAAATTATCAAATACAAAAATATATTGTAGATCCTACCAAGTGTGACAATGAAGCTTTTTCCTAAGATAAATTACGATACATTTTTTACTAACAAACTCTTTATCTTTAAATATTCCATATCATAGTATCTCTACACGACAAGTTCACTGCTCCTCAAATGACACTTCTAACACTATATATTTGTCGTCGAAACAATAAAGCTGACCTATTTATTGTCATATTCAATCAGATAAGCTTAAATTTCAGGTCATTAACACCAACGATAACATTTATTTCTTAGGAAATTTTATAGCGTTGTTTTGTTATTCTATGATAAAATATCACGTATGAGAGCTAGCAGGATATTTTTCATTATAATCTTAATATGAATCGACCGTATATCCTAGCCCAGTAAATATAGCTTGGACATTAATCAAAAATTCGACTTATAGATAAGATGTTACCGGAATTAAGCATTCTTGGTGGTTTTCTAATATCGTAATAGTGATATATGATGTAGCTAGTTACTTATTACCATATACATGACAACTCCATTAAGAACCGAAGACACATGTAGGGTCCAGGGCAAACTAAGAGTTGTTATTTATGTTTCTGATTAGAAGAAGTAAGCAGAATAAGTTTATTAATACGTTAAACTATTTATTAAGATTATATTCTATCAAGAAAAAGAAATTAATGTTAATAAATATAAAGAACTCATATTTTTTACATTATAACAAAATCAAAGTAAAAAATTTAATTCTCATTAAAATTCCTTTGAAAGGGTGGTCTTACAAATTAAATGGTGGATTAGTGTATACTTTTTGCTCTAGAAACAACACAAAATCTGCTCACAATTACACGGTTTAGCTACCGGTTAGCGTTTATAAAACAAGAGTCATTTCCTTCTTTTAAACCATGTCTAATATTTCATTATAATTTCCAGATTTCTTTTCAAAGCACAGTACTGATATAAAATACGAAAAGACCTTATTAAGTCACAGATTCGATTCTCACTCCATACACTTATAAAATTAAAACAAATTATAAACTTAATGGTATTATGATATGATAAATTAATTTTTCACATTAATTTCAATAAAATTTAAAAAAAAACACCTAACAAGGTGATTAAATCTCCACTGTACATTTTTCTTTCGCTAAAATAAAATTAAAACCATAAAGGATAGCATTTTATAGCCTATAAGATACAACTAGAGGCTAACGACCCTATCATCAGTTATAATGCCAAGCGAATATATTCTGACGCTACCCAATTAGATACGTGTTAATGTAGTTACATTGCAGATGTAATTTTAAATTATCCTCTTTATTACCCACATAAACCATAGAACGCGGATCGACGTCCATATATTAGCGCGATCTGATCATAAAGACGGTACATCCCATTTACGAATAACTTTTTGCCGTTTGTTTTCATACAACAACCTCGCTTTACGTAATGCGTTAGCAGCCGGTTCCGCTATCGGGCCATGACTCATTTATCGTATTGTAAATTTAGTGGGAGGAGCTATCGCCCTCACTGCCGACCTTCCCACTTGAAATCGCGTAAAACAAGGCCGCTATACGCGCAACGGACTGTCAAATAAAAAACGAACAAATAAGGTTTCCATAATTTTAAACTAGGATAGAAAAATGGGGGCCGATCGAAGGCTTCCCCTCATTAATAAGCTATTAGATTACGTGATGTCGCATGGACCAATTGGTAGGCCATAGGGAATCCCAATAAACGTTGCCCCCACTTCCACTTGGATGGTTGTTTGAGATTCAAAAGAAGCCCTTTTGAACGCTCACAAAACAAAACGGGCGCTCGAAAAAGACCCCGCTCTAATTCTCTTTACGATCTCCGATTTCAATTGCTCCTTCAGAAATTTGAATGTAGGGAGGGACAAAGTTTTGTCACGTAGGGTCGCCGGTAAAAGTGTACGCTGGGTACACATAAAATGCGGGCTCGCCTCATAGGTACCCCATTAACGAGAGTACCCGACAGCCAAAGACGATATCAAATCGAAAGATCGGATTGACAAAAAGTAAAGTATAGAAAAGCTACCAAGCAACACTACTTTACGAGCCGCCCTGTTATTAAATATTTTATTTAAATACTCTGTTTTTTACTGGTCTGATTCAGTAAAGATCTATAGACCTAAAAACCCTTTCAAATAAAGCAAGAGGAGACACAATGGTTTTTTGTCACCAATCCCGCGCGTGTATTTACTGGATACCATTTTGTCCCCTAACTGATGTTTTTTGATAGAGATCAGTTTTTGTACGACCATTATTACGAGACATTGTGCAAAGCTTTAACGCGGATAAGATCTTCGATATGTCACTAAGGTCTCAGCTGATTTTTTTATTAAAAAGGAGTAAGCTTTTTCATCTCCAACAAAACACGTTGCACTATAAATATATTATGAGATCCTAAGATTATTTTATTCTCCCACGTTAAAAATTGTTATAGTAAATTATATTTTATATAATGGTCAACGTTTTTATTTACTATTCAGTTCACTCACTGTCTGTAACAGCTATATAATGACCTTTGAGACGTATAAAACCTTAGTCTATCCCGTGACTATTGTTGCTGAAACGCATTCAAAACGTCAGGAACCAAAAATCAATATAAATCCGCGAAAAAATGTGAAAAGATACTTTTATTTAAAATATCAAATATTCGCGTAAATCTAAGACATTATTAAGAAAGTATTATTCAGTTTGAAAATTTTCCTTTTGAAAAAGGACAAGCAAGGTTATCAAACTATCACTATGCGATTCTTAAAAACCACTTTGTTAGTTGAGTCAGCGGGCTCTTAAGGAGCATCCAGGACAATTTGGATCCGATTACACGTCCGAAGATGCGAGATTGTTTGTCGTTCCGCAGTTTGACTTGTTTACTCTCTCCAACTATTATATACTTCGACTAATGTTTTCCCTTTTAGTGGTTTGAGGACAATCTCGAGTTACTTGTAAGTACATCTCGTCGAGAAAATTATGTCCGTGGAATACAGAGTATTCACTAAGTCAGCAATGAATTTGTTTTATTGGATGTCGATTTAGTTTTCTTTCTATATATATTTATTATTTCTTATTTAGTTGGTAAGAGCTGTCTTTAGTTGTTTATCTAAGTATTATTTAAGAATCGAAGAAAAGTAGAGACAAATATTGCTTGCATAGTTTAATAGTTTCCATGTTATATAAAAATAATAGCTAAGCGACCATAAATATCAATAACTTTATTTTTAGTATCTAAAAGTCAATAAAGAACAAAGTTAATGTACCAATATTTTGACTGTTAAGATTTATTCGGTGAATGGATCGTAATAACGTGGTATATTCCATTTTTACTCATCCCTCAGCGATAAATCGACTTTACATTTATTACCGCCTTGTAATAATATTTAACTCCTGTTTTGTTTTTTACCCGATACCAATATCACACCAAGATTTTATTGAAAAACCGATTTTATAGGTTTAATAAAATTTATGTTCCTAAAGGTCTCTTAGATAAATACGAAACAAAGCGTTAGATCATGAATTTGGATGTTATATGTTTTATGAATCCCATTTTCAAAGCCTACACTTAAACTTTGTAAATATCAATAAATTTTATAGGATTTAGAAAGACATTCTTTACTTGAGTAGCCTTTAAATATTAAATCTAAGTAACTATATAATATTGAGTTATAAAATAAAACTTTAAGAGATACCTATGTAACTATTAAATGATATTGTTTATGAAACTTCTTTGTAAGAAATAGTTTTTATATCTCACTAGCAACTCACTCTTGCTCTGCTCGGATTTTCTCAGAGAAGAGATATTTTCCCAAATTTCATCAAAATCTGTCCAGTGGCTCATGCGCTTCCAGACAGACAGATAGACAGACAGACAGACAAAAATTCTAAAAACTACAGATTTGGCCTCTGTATCAATATTTCAAAAAGATTTTCCAAAAAATATTTAATGTACAGATTAAACTCAAAATTATATTATGTGTAGGTATATATACATGTGTATAATGATATACATATATAGATTTTCATCTGACTTTTCTTTCTGTGCTCAATAAACACACACACATGCGTACGTAGTTATATAAAGTTTATATTATAAACACAAATAGGTGACTTACAAATATTATTATTGCGTGAAGTAATTGACTTTAATGCATGATATTCATAAAAGAAGCCTTTTTTACTGCTAACTTTAAAATTACATAAACATTTGTACTATTTTCTATTTATTTATAGACTAATAATAAATCTGCTGGTAATCAATTTAATTTCCATTTTAAACAATTTGTTCGTTAAACTTTATCTAAGCCATTCCACGAATATCATCGCATCAGCGGTTAGCTTTGTTGGTAACAGCTGCTGATTGCGTCTTTAGATTGTACAAAATTTAATCCTCTTGCAAAATCGTATTGAATTTCTTTTTCACTCGATTTATTGCGTTTCTTTATGCCCCAGACTGTCGCCAAAAGTTGAGCTTTACCTTTCTCAAATTACACGGTAGCTTCTTTGCACTGCTATGATCTTGCTGAAAGTGCCATTCATTCATATCAGCTTCATCAATGCATTTTTTGTTCAATATTCTATATTGCTATTTGCTACTATTTGTAGGTGTTGCTAGGGGCGTGTATAAGGCTACTTACTAGTTGAAGTCAATAAGTTACTTTTAACTTTAAAGGAGTCTGCCCACTACCCCGTCTCATACCATGACCGTGCTATGAACGTATCAGGCACGGAAACGAGCATGGCACGGACTACTATGCCCACTAGAACGTATCAACAACGTATCATATCCGTACATTACGGTTTTAGTGCTGTGTATGCTCACCATTGCGCCGCCTGCGCGCACCGGTCCCGTAACGTCGCGTGCCAGGCACGCAGCGTACCGACACCGGTAAAATATTCTCGACGACAATTGTTAACGTTCCGTGCACGGCACGCGACGGTGCCGGTCGGTGACGGAACGGTCTAGTGGGCAGAGTCTCATACATTTCAATACAAAGAATATTTTTTTGCCTGACACGCTCCTAGCACGGTCATGGTATGAGACGGGGTAGTGGGCAGACTCCTTAAGGATACATTAAACTAAATTTAGTAAGCGTAGTACATAATTTAAAAAATATATTTCCTAATAATTTCTATTAATTATGATAAATATATAATAATAATCCCTATGGACGTTTTCGTAAAATTTATATTTATTTATTTATCTATTTGGAAGACAAACAGTATTTAGTTACATATAAAACAAAAGAAATAAAAACCTTTACATACACCGATTAAATCTTCACAGTTTACAAATTCTTAAGGTAGGTATAATACATGTTAGCTTATTAAAAATTAAAGTATATAACAAGAACAGGGAAACGATCACGAACAGACACTTTTAGTTAAAAATTTTGAACTTATTTAAAGAAAGGGAAAACAAATCCATGTCATTAAATATTTCATTATGTAATTTGCAGGAACGGTATAAAAAGCTATTACGTGGGTCAACACTTGATGTAAACTTTATTTACTAAAAATAAATATTCATTAAAGAATTATAATAATAACCTAAAAATTTTGACAAAAACATACACAAAAACATGGACGAATAGAATAGTTCTACCTTTTTTCAAGTTGACCACGAATAAAAAAAATATAACAAAATAACAAGAACAAAGTGATTTCAAATATTTTTCAACGCTTCAACAATACAGCTGAAAATTTAAATAGAGTTTCAAACAAAACGTTTTTTCTCTTTTCATAATATTTAGCCACTGTTTTTGTCGAACTTTCGACACTCGACAGTGTAAATTCAATATAAATTAAATGAACGGCAAATTAACTTTTCGTGGCCTACAAAAAACTAGGCGCATTGCAGCTGTACGTAAGACAACTGATGCATTTAAAACAATATTTACTTTGCAATATACAATAAAAGACTGTAAACATGAAGAGCAATTACTACATCGGTAGCATATTTGTTTAGGACTGAGAAATTGAAGTGTTTTCGAGCATGCCAAGACATTTTGTTCGTGGTATTTCTTCAACTCCCGTCTACAGCTTTCCATGGCGAAGCGAAGATCAAATACCGTCAACGAAATTTAGTCTTTATTGCTTATTATACATAGAGTAAGATTGTTCAAATTATTTTAAAATTTATGTTATTATTTTAAGTTTGTATAAGTAAATGCGAAGCTCGTAAGCCCACCATTCGATTGTGTAAATAATACTGGAGTAGAGACAATAATGATTCGAACAATCGTGGTAGGTATAATGTGTTTGATTTATTAAACGATGGGTATGCCTGATTTATATCATGTTGGTTTGAAACTGGATGTGATGTATTGTTTTAGATATTCGGTGTCCTGATTCCTTAATGAAATATTAGATTCATTTGATTAAGTGAACGCTGTAGTAACTGTATACTGTTCATTTGGTAGCGTTTCGGGTGGCACAATACTTCGGGTGTCGATAACGATCATTTTTATTAATAACATGTCAATTTGTTATATTTAATATATTTAAACGAGCAATTCTTGTATATGAATTTATTTATACCGGTGATCTCGGAAACGGCTCTAATGATTTCGCTGAAATTTGGTATGTGGAGGTTTTCAGGGGCGAAAAAATCGATCTAGATTATTCTTTTGTCTAGAAAAACGCGTGTTTTCGAGTTTTCCTGCAGTTTTCTTTCGCATTATTCCACGCAAAATATGGTCAATAATTTCTTACGCACGGGTATAAGCATCGTGGTCAAGCGGCCAAGCTGCAAGATTGACAATCACAGGTGTCGAATCCCGGTGGGATATAAAGGTTTTACCTTGTTTTTTTTTTGTATTTATTCAAGTTTTTAGTTTTTTTTTTTCAATCTAAAAAAACGACATAGCGAGAAAGAACTCCGAGCGCAGCTCGGTCGCCCAGATACTATATTTAATACGTAATCATTTATAGATATAAGCATGGTCGTAATTTTTAACAGAGAGTTTTTTTATTCTAAATTAGAACTTTGTTATTAACTTCCTAAACCTTCGTTTCGCACAAACTCGACCCTAGGTCAAAGAACGTACATATGTATATCTCACAAGAACCTCATGACTGACATTTATAAATAGTGTATTTATGTCACTTCATAAACATAAACTATTTCTGTGTAAATAGTTACGTCGATACGCTTTTGCATTGCTGCGTTACTTAAAAGAAAAGAAACCAACTGTTTATTGGTTAATACAAATTTGCACTTATTATAAGAAAATATAAGTACTATTTTCTAGATACAAACAGAAAAAAAAATAACAAAATACCTCTGTCTCCCAGAGACATATCTCATTCATTTTTTTTTTTACTTTCCACCAATATGCAGTCAATATAAGCTGAATAGCTTCCCAAAGCTTATTTTAATCAGAGCAAATAGAACAATAAGTATTAAATACTATACAGTGAACAGTGTTAGTTACTGCTATAAAGTAACACCTGAATGGTCATGACGGCTGCTACCAAATAAATAATGTAAGTTATCCATACTTAGCTTTATATATTTTATTATTGAAAAAAGTACATTTGACGATCGCAAATGAAAATACACTTCTGTTTAAGAAAATGATTCATTCAACATTATGTGTATGTGTACGTTGTCTTTTTGGTCACTTAACGGTGACTGTAGATGATATATTGTGAGCATTCTCGACTAGCAGTTTTTATTGTATCCAACTTATGATAGGCACAGGTCCATAGCAATTTTTTTATATATTAAAAGTAAAATTGCTTAAGCTAAAAATATTTTTTTGTACACATAGCATCACAAAAACACAAAATAAGGGTAAAGATAAGTGTAGTACTACATCTATGTGTTATGTAGTATTATATTAGTCCCTGAGCATTTCCTCTCAATTCTTCCTGTAACATCTTCTTTAATATAAGTGTTTATAGTACATTAGCTACAAAGGAATGGAGAAAATAAATATGAAATATTAATATTTTATTTATACACGTTTTGGAATATAAAAGCTATTTTTGCCGAATTGAATTATTATTTGTATATAATTATACTTTGATAGCAGAATTACTGTTTTAATACAAATAAGTAAACAAGAAAACATAGTATTTTAATTCAATATAAAAATTATTATTTCTAAAACATCTGAAGAACGTGGACGGTGAAATACTTTTTAGGATACTTTGCGTAAAGTATGCAGACACTGTCGTGAACGATTGCTTGTATTATAAAAGTTCTTTCCTTACTTCATCCTGAGCTTTAAGCTCATGAAAATTTTGAAATATTTCCTCTTTATGACGTGAATTATAAAGTTTTCAAAGTTTTCATTTTCGTCGAGGGTAAATCGAGTTTGTGTCATCTCATACCGCAATTCGCATCTGTGTGGAATGGCTCGATAGTACCGAGACTGTGGAGACAACAGATTGAAGCTATCTTCATTACCAAAGGGTCTTAACTACCAGAGTAATGCTTTCGTAAGTAGCATTCAAAAGTCAACTCTATCACTTAATAAATAGAATACAAATATCAGTATTGTGTGACATTAAATATAAAATGCAATACGGATTGTAGGTACAATGATAGTAGGTGCGCCAGATGTTGTGGTTACGAATTTCGACGTAACTAAAAGCTTTGCTTGAAGTTAGAGGTCCTTTGCTTAAAAATATACATAAATTATTGATTTTAGTTATTAAGAAAAATAAGTACATAATTTTTGAATATAGTAACTATTTGCAAAAAAACGAAAAATAATTTTGGCGGTATTTTAAAACTACCTACCTACCCCACAGCATTAGTGAAATATTACAGTGATATTTTCTATATACATAATTAGATTGGTTTAGTTTAATAAACAATCTATTTAAAATACTTTAACAATAAACATAACAATAAACAGTCTTTTATAATAAATAAAGTAATGAGCCTCTTTAAGAAATATTTGATTCAAATCACGTGAACGGTCAAAAAAATTTAATATTTTATACGGAAATAGAACATATGGCATACATTATTTTGTAAAAATGCAGTAAAGAAAAAAACTACGAAATTAGAGACGGTAGATAATAAATTATACTAACTGACATCTGAATACCATTTCAATCCACTCGTAACCGCGAACTACAGATATTAAGTACCTACCACAAACTATATGAGTATACTTCTTATCAAAATAATGAAAATAATATTTTATAATATTTTAATTGAAAATTCAAATGTGGAACTTAGTAAAATATCTTTTATTTCTACCAAAAACTTATGGGATAAAGTACCGACTTAAAGCCATAGCATCTTAAATAAAAACCAATATTATTTATTTTTTATCTGTAGTTGATTTTATTCAAAAAAAAACATAATTAAAAATTAATGAATCGTTACACGATATAATGATTAATTATTATTAATATATTCTTTATGGACTGATATAATTTAATAGGCTAATCCATATTCTAAATCGAAAAATCTTACCGTTATTTTACCAATCGTAAATAAAGAGATCTAATTTCGAGCTTTTACCTTAGAAAAACTTATAACTCTACATTATAGTTAAACGAAAACGACATTTCATTAAAAATAATTGAACTGAATTGAATTTACTATTTATGTCACATCCGCATCGTGATTACATAGCATTGAAAGTCCTTTGATCGCGTAATTTTATGTGTTTTCAATTGGTGAATTGCTCTACTGTACGATCCTTTATGATTAAACCAACACTATTGTCAACTACAAAGCCAACTTATCCAGGTACCCAACCCACCAATTACAGGGTATTGTCAAAAAACATATCTCGGAGACATTTTGAACATGTCATTCAAGGAATTCTTAACGATTTCCGTACTATTTTCGACTTTATTACGACACTGTTCAGAATTTGATATCTTTGTCGTATAAAAAAGTATTGTTGGTACGTTTGTCCCTTAGACTGTCATATGTCGCTGGCATTGTTATATTTATTTCAATGGGTTCTACTACTTTAAGTTAGTTTTTTAACTTTTATACACCTGCTTCTGATTTTTAAATGAACGAATTTTGAATTTATTTTTCCCACGTAATATTGTTAAAATAGTAATCAAAAATAATTGTAATTAAAAGTATTCCTCTAACATTAGTTAATAATGTATAGCTTAAGACAACTTCCAGACATTAACACAATACTATGATAGACAAATTTAATATATCATTTTGGTAACAAAATATTAGCAAAACACGTTTCGAGATCAAAGCTCTACTGACACAGGCTTTGACTCTGAAATGATATAGCCCCAAAGCTAATTATACAGTCTGTTTGTACAAATATTTATACGTAAAGCCTCGATTAAACTCGCAGAGTATCTAGTATCTAAATTGCCTTTTATCAAAAAGACAAATTATTTTTCCAAGACAGTGATGACAATAATTACAATTATAATCACAATATGTAATAGATTTTTTAATTTTAACTCGTTTTGTCCTTAAGTTATTGTTTTATTCATCAAAAACGGCGATTTTTAATATTTTTTATTAAAATGTGCAATTTGAAGGCCATTAAAATCCACCCAACCGTTCTCGTGTGTAGTGCAAGTAAAAAAAAACAAGATTTCCAAAAAAAAAATTGATTAGGTTAGAAAAGAATATAGTAAAAATATAACGTAACTAATATGATGAAAAGTAACGTATGTATATAATAAAATTTGAGAATTATACATCAAGGAAACCTCTAACAAAAAGCTAACCTTTGGTTTAGCCTTAATGAAATAAGTACTTTATTAGCGAATCAATGAATATCCAATAATATTATTAAGTGAACTAGCATTGCCCGCGGCTCCGCCCGCGTTCAGATGATCAAAAAGCAAATTCTTAGGTTTTACACATTAGTATACTCTTGCATATTATACCACTTTCATTGCGCACCGTATGATTGGTAAATAATGGCGGTGATTGACAATGCCACAAAGGTTCCTCCGTTAATCTCATATTTGATTTAGTAATATTGCACTTTTTGTTTGAGCAATAACATTTATGTACAGATACATATGTCTATACTTCTGTTTTGTTTGTTTATTTAGTTTTGGGCGATAAACTCTCAAACTACGGAATTAATTTTAATCATTTTTTACAAATAGACAGCTATTGATTAATTTAATATGTAGCTGATTATTTAAATTACATAATGATAACTTTTCTTAATGTCAATTTGTCGCGCAACAGGAATGGGTTAGCGCTAGTTACTAATATTGTCCAAAACGATTTTCAAAAGAAAATGTAATAAGTAAATAATTCTAAGCAAATACTTTTTATTATTTCATATGGCTCAGCTAATATGATTAATGTCGTAAGCATTTTATTGCATCCTTTAAGCCTTCACCTTCCAAGAAATGGTGTCAAAAAAAAACTGAAAAAGTTGAGGTATAACAGTTCCTAAAATACTTTTTCATAGTTTTTGAGATATGGAATATTTTTAGTTACCAGCTTTGTCAGTTTAACAACCATAAACCTGTTTCCCATAAAATGTTATAAAATAATATATGTAAATCAAACTTATTTTTACGGTTGAAAAAATGAGTCGATATTATGGAAACGTAAATATTATTCGTATTTATTTTAGTGTTAACCTTACAATACACGTAAGTAAGAAAAACAACAGCATTTTGCTATAAGAAACCTATAATGCGCGAGTTGGATTTGCATTTGCCCAATTTTTACATTAAAAGTTAAAAAAATACTAACGTTATTTACTAAACAATAAAATTTTATGAATTTTTTAATTTGAAAACTGTTTCTGCCAACAAAATATTACTAATTCTAATAAAGTCATAGAAAGGTTATATCTGTACATAATTTTTTTTGGATTAAAACTACGTATTTTAAAAACACATGGCGACATCTATTGTCAAATATCTAAATAACACATAAATAAAATATCATTAAAATAATTATTTTAATGCATAAAATAGCGCTATTGATATTTCATTTAAGATAAGCTTTTTTTAATTGTTTTAACATATATAAGTTATCTTGCTAAAATGTTAATAGTATCATCGTGCTTTTATTTTAACCAGTTTTTGTATTTTTTCCCAAAAATGAGATATTTTTCTGCGGTAAAAAGTATCCTATATGTTGACCCGGATAACCAGCTATCATCATAACAAATTTCAACAAAATCCCTGCAGGGGTTTTTCTGTGATGCGACCACAAACAGACAGACAGACAAAAATTCTACAAACTATAGATTCGGCATCTATATCGCTAATAATGAATATTTCAGTAAGATTTTCCGAAAAATATTGAATTTACGGATTCGGCTTAGTTACAATTTTATGTATGTATAGTTACTAATTTACAAAGCTAAAAAGTTTGCTTTATTGATGATTTGAACACGGGCGGGGCCGCGGGTAATTTAGTAGTACCTAATTCTAATAAAGTCCTAGAAAGGTCATAACTGTACATTCATTTTTTTGGAATTAAAACTACGTATTTTAAAAACACATGGCGACATCTATTATCGAATAGTTAAATAACACATAAATGTATAATAATTAAAATAACTATTTTAATAGATAGAACAGCGCTATCGATAATTTGATTTTCAAGATAAGCAATTTTTAATAGCTTTTCCATATTTAGTAAGTTACCTTGCTAAACTGTTTACAGATAGTACCATCGTGATTTCGTTCCAACCAGTTTTTGTATTTTTTCTCAGAAATGAGATATTTTCCCGCGGTAAAAAGCATCCTATGTGTTGACCCGGATAACCAGCTATCATCATACCAAATTTCATCAAAATCCCTCCAGTGGTTTTTCTGTGATGCGGTAACAGACAGACAGACAGACAGACAGACAGACAGACAGACAAAAATTCTAAAAACTATAGATTCGGCCTCTACATCGATAATAATGTCTATTTCAATGAGATTTTCCAAAAAATATTTAATGTACAGATTCGGCTTAGTTAGAATTTTATAATATGTATAGATTAGCTTCGTAAGGCATAGTAATTACGTGACAGAAAATCATTGACGTAAAAGAATATTAAATATGAGACAAATTCTCGTGGTCTCGATGGCTAAATAGTATTTTTTTCTTATTATATTACAAATAAATTTAATTATTGGACAATTATATATATTGTACCTTTTGGAATATATAAAAGAAGTTTTATTTAAGTATAACAATACAACATTCTATTTATTTTAAAAAAAATCCATAACAGCGAATCTTCCTAAAATATTGTCTTAACCAATACACAAAGTTAGCTTAGGTCTATGGTAGCACTTATTTTTTTGTGATCCGAACCGTCGAGCCTTGATTTGTTTGAGGATGTTGAAATGACCCTACGAATTTCATATGCTCATTTGAATAGAATAAAGGCAGTCCCTTCCAAATCCGAATCTTGTTTTATCTTATGTCCTTCTCAATGTCTATTTCGGAAGCCCGATCATTTATAAATGTCGTATTTATTCTATACAATGGCCGCTGCCACCTTGATTCACATGACGGACCCCTCACTAATTAAAAAACGACTGACGAATAAGACCGGCGATTTTTATCGTTCGTCGAATCATATCCGATGAAACCACGTAGGCGTTCTCTATAACACTTCCTTTTCACCCATACAACATGTTAAGCGTACCGTCTCCCTCGTGCCATCTACTTCTCTTTATTCATTAAATCAACTCGTAATTGTTTATAATTATAAATTTTAAAGAGAACTGCTGCCGCATCTTCGTTGATTCTTAACGGGTCTCTGAGAACGTGATATTTTATCTTTTTGATTTGAACTGTGTTACCAACTTAGTATTACATCGCATTGAAGAACATTCAGTCTTATTCACTTAAACGAAGGACTTTTGTATAGTAGTAGTAGAGTAAATAAATTTGTGTTAATAACTGTGGTAAAATATGGTAGTTGAAATCAAGAAGATGCAGTGACAGTGGTTTTACATGACCCTTCATTGGTTAAGTGACGATAACATTTGATTGATTTAATTTTATTGTTATGGTCGTCTTTGAGATTAGGCTTAAGATGGTGTGATAATTATCATAATTTATTCATTCCTTTAAAACTTTTAAGACTTTGTAATTTAAATCGTTATCTTGAATAATAAAGATACAAATACTTATTACAGTTACCTACATAAAATTAGTTCTTGTTAACATTTTATCTGCTTTCATTATCATAAAATATTTATTAAACTATAATAAAATACGTATCATAATAACATCTGTTGAAAAGAGCAAAATTAAAAAAAAATGAAAAAATAAGTATAAAATCATGAAAAATAATAGGAATACCTGTATCAGAAAAATGTAAGTAAATATTTTATTATAGAAAATATTCTTGTACGTTATATGCTACAAGTATAATTAATTAGTTGCATACTTCATTTGTATTAAGGAGTTCCCTACTACATATATTATTTTGTGTTAGAACATTTGACCTACGAGTCTTACCTATTTAGAGAATATTTTTGTTTGCCGCTATCACTTTATAATTAAATCATAAAATCATTAATATGATTATATTTTTCTTACCCATTGACTGTAAATAAAAACTATGGTGGTGATAGTGGTACTAGGATATATATATATTACCATATCCATAGTCAGATTGTATAATACGAATTATTTAAAATAATTAACCAACATGAAATTTGAAACCCTTTATTACCACCGATTTATATTTATTTATATTTTAAATTCAGAGTCTCTCATAACTCCAAGGTAATATTTGATAATTTACCTATAAATTGAAGGCTCAAGATCGATATCTCTATGAATATTTATTGACTAATAACTTATCATGCAGAGTCAGTAGACCAAAGATCACTAAAAGGCATATTCAGTGGATCATATACATTTTACTAATAACATGCCAGCTCATTAATATGCATAACGCTAGGATGGCTGTTTGCTATCGAAGGAGGGTAATTTTAGATAGAAACTTCATAACTAATTTAACGTATAAGTTCAAAATATTTACCTACATTTATGAAGTTTATTTATCGTACATATTATACATCCATATATTATGATATACAATATACGTAGATAATGTTATTTTAACAATTAGCGACTTACCCTCGCTTCGTTCGGGTGCGTCCCTAGATACGCGGATTTTAATCACAATTTTATGGGTTTTAATATTTTTGCGCGGTATCCTGATTATTTTCTAAACTAAAAGTAGCCTAACTTATTTCTTATAACATTAGATATTTACCAGTGAAAGTCCCATCAAAATCGGTCCAGCCGTTTCGGAGATTATCCGAAAGAAACAGACAGACATACAAAAAAAATAAAAATATTTTCTCTAATGAGTATCATATACCTACTTTCATATGCATTTATAAATAAGACGTTATTTTGGCATTACAAACAGACACTTCAATTTTATTTACCTGTATAGATTTAAATGTAAAAATATCAAATCTTTATTGATAAAAGAAATAAAACCGAAATTTCTATAATGGACAATAAATAGTACCTAGTTAATATCTGTTTCTTTTAGTATACCTAGTTACTGTGTGATTACTTTAGTAATATGCTATCTCAACATACTTAATACGATTTTGATAAACTCCAGTAAGGCATCGTTAAAATATAACAAGGTAAATACAACTGGTAATCTTAAAATATATACTGCGCTATGATTACGAACATAAAACCAAACCTATCACAATTTTATATTCCAATTTTGACATAATCACAAAGTAATGTCCCATTAAAACGAGTCGATGCGCGAAATAAACACCACAGCGTTAAAATAACTATAATCTGAGAGCATCTCTTGAATATTCTTTAATCTAAACAAGGCTAAATTCGTTTGATGATGTTAATAACTATGCAAAATAACGTATATGCCATATGGCGTCATAACAAACTCAAATAACTCTCAATTTTGTTTGCTCTCCGACGCTGTTATTAGGCGGTGTCTTGTTAACATTCTCTTTCCTGCTCAGGCTTCAAATTAAAAGAGAGTCGGCGTCCAGCCAAACGCTAGCCGCCTGATCACTACGAACGATTCCGGTACAAAAAATATTACTTCCACTGTCTTATTAAACTTGTTTCGGGTGGTTCTGTTCTAGTCGAATGCATTAGTGTAAAATGTAGAATACAGTGGATAAGAATTTTAACTAATAGGTAAAGTTAGAGTTAAAATTTAATTTTCAATATAATTTTATATATAATAATATGAGTTTGAAACAATGTAAGATAATTTATTGAAATCATAAAGGTTCAAACATATTTCAAATTTCATGCTGGGTGAGTTAAAAGAAAAATAAATTTAAATTTATTGAATGGTAAAGTATAATTTAAGTAGACAATAGTTTATTTTATTTGAAATTATTGAATGTTACAGTATGAGCTTCAAGCCTTATTCATGTTATTTATAGCACCAATTAACCATTTTAGGGTTCTATAGATAACGGAGTAAAGCCTTGAAAAATCTCCTTCTTAATTTATAATACTATGAAATTATAATCTAAATATTATGAAAAATACACTACGTAGTATACAGGAAATATAAGGTTAAGTTTGAATTTGTTCAATTGACAATAATTTAAACAAGTGCACGTAAGAATTTCTTACTTCGCATAAAAAATCTTATAACTGCATTTAGAATAACCATTTGGTTAGAATAACTCGGAGCTAAACTCTAACGATATAAATAAAAATTATTATAATTTAAACTACTACAGAACCTTTCACTGTAAAGATCCAAGAAATATATTTATTCAGTTTTTTAGTTTCTGTTTAACCCATATTTGTGGCGTCGTTACACGAGGCGGCGAGGGAGCGCAATTATGTAATTACGTGTTAGGAGATATGTTTTTATCACGTCCACCCTTGTCTATTGGATGATAATTTGTAACTTTTTGGTTTTTGCGTCATTAACCACAGCAATTTGGGTTCAGTTTTATAACCATATGTCAAATCGAGCTACTCAGTCAGTTAATTAAAAAAATATTATTAAACAAATAAATTATTACCAGCTTAGGTAACATGAAGTCAATATATTATGTATTTATCTTACAATGTAGATATTCAAATTGCCGAGAATTCTGAGAATTCTTACAATAACAAGTTAACGATAATCATATACCAGACACGAATTTCAGTTTAAACCAATTTAAACGTTTTCAACACTTTCGCACATTGTTTCACTTGATAAGTGCTTATTTTCTGGCTTTTTTTTTCTTGGCACGAGATAATTTTGGTCACCATATGCTTTTAACTATAGAGGGTCAATAATATGCGTAATCCCGTCAGCAGGACGTTATACTTGCTTAAAGTCAAGGATATATATTGAGCTGATACTATTTTACAAGAACGCAAGTGTTCACTTATAAGTAACATGCACATTTGAATTTCAAGAAATATAGGGATACTAGCAGAATCTGCAGCTTCGCTCGCAATCAAACTACGAAAATTACGAAATTTCATGCAAATATGTCCAAGGAATAAAAAGTTTCATATAAACTTTTATCCCCTATTTCACCCCCTTGGGGGTTGAATTTTAAAAAATCCTTCCTTAGTGAATGCTTACGTCATAAGAGGATTACGTGTGCGAAATTTTGAGTTTCTAGCCCTAAGGGTTGAGCCTGTGCGTTTATTTAAAACTCTTCATCCCCTATTTTACCCTCTTAGGGGTTGAATTTAAGAAAATGATGAAATACGTAACTCATTACTTTTGTCGTGCTCAATTCATACGAAATTTCATGCAAATATGTCCAAAGAATAAAAGTTTCATTCAAACTTTTATCCTCTATTTCACCCCCTTGAGGGGTGAATTTTGAAAAATGCCTTCCCTGATGCCTTGCCTGATGCCTTCGTCATATAAGGAATACGTGTGCGAAATTTCAATTTGCTAGCCTTAAGGGTTTGGCCTGTGCGTTGATACATCAGTCATTCACTTTTGCCTTTTATTACTAATACGACATTTTATACGATAAAGTCGTAGTTACATTATAATAATATAATTTGTTTTTTATTCAAACCTATAAATATTTAAAATAATATTCTAAAAAAAGCGTCTTCGTCCTATAACCGCCTGTCAGTGTCAGAGCGTAACATTACAACAAACAAGTTTAGTTGGAACTTAGAATTTATCAGACAACTTTCATATTTCTTAGGAGTTAATTAAATATAGTATAAAATTATAAAGTGTTAAATAATATTACTTTAAAATCAACTCTATAGAATTACATTATTCCTCTGGCCGTTACAACAGGTCTAATCAAAAAATCATTTTTAACAATGTAACTTTGCCCGACACGCCTGTGTGCTTCACACAAATGACTTATAAAGATGTAATCCACAGACAAGGTTCATATAATAATAGATAGACAAATGTGAAATGACGATCGAGTGAAAATATTAATTCATTGAATAATTTTGTTGCGTTATATAAGTTCTATTTTTTAGTAAAATAGAGTAGTGTTTCGTATGTAATAGAAAAAAATCAACAGTTTCGTTTATTTTTTGTTTTCATATACGTTTTATATGTCTATCTGTGTTATGATAATTTCATACATTACTCAAAACGACTGAGTTGAAAACTCGATCATGGTCACCAACGACCAACTTTCTATGTATGCACAATAATATAAATAAATATTTGGGATATTAACACACAGTACAATCTAGTTCCATGGTAAGCTACGGGGCTTGTGTTATGAATACCAGATAGTTGATGCACTACATATGTATATATAACTTTAAATACATACATACATATTATAAATATAAACACTCATGACTGGAAAACAAACGTTCGTGCTCATCACACAAATGAATGCCCCCAGCGGGACTCGAACCCGCGACCGCTGGCACAGCAACGTCACTACAAACTGAGTCAAACGTTATTCTAAACTATATTCATGAATACAAATTGTCAGTCGGGTTGTGAATAAAAATAAGCACATGATTACAGTCGAATGCAATAGCTAGTTGAATGAACATATTCCATGTTTACTCCGCAAGAGTTTTAACGTACCTATACAAAGTATCCTTACTACTTAGTAATATTAACTTACTACTAGTTATTACTACTTAATAATACTAACTTAGTAAACTATATATAAACACTAAATAAGTGTTTATATAGTATACACATATCCTGTTTTTAATATAAAAAGGTACGTAGCTTTTGAAAATCTAACAAAGATAATATGCTTCTAATATAGAAGAAAGCAAAATATTCCTTTATTTAAAACTCGAAATAACATCTCGTTTACAAAAAGGTAGAACTAAGGTTCTAAGGGTAAGCCTTTACTCATAAAAATTCATATTACATTAAGAGAATATATCCTCTTGAGGACATATCGTGACTTAATAAAATGTACACATATTGAGTGTAAATAAATTTTAGTTGCCGTCTGTAACTTTTGTGTTAACGTAAAAACATGTCATATTAAAGAATATCATATTGTCTCAGTAAATTTTCATACTGCTTAATAAAAATATCATGTTACGGAATTGAAAAACAGATATATTAAGAGCTGGCATGTCTATTTATTCGTTGAACCATATTTGTTCCATAAAATATGACCGAGTATGTAGGTCAAAAAATAGGCTACAATTTTATATCACGAGATGATTCAAAAGGCAGATTTTAAAATAGTATCGTACAATATTTCAATATTCGCATATTGTAATAAATCATTGATATTTCTTTTCTTTTATGAAATATTATAATCATTGTAGCATTAATGCTACCATTTTAATTTTAGTTCATGATTAATTAGCCTTCGATCATTTATTTCGCTTTTTATTTGTTGGTCTTTGAAGAAAACCGTGAAGAAAACAAAACTATAAGTATATTTTCAATTCTAAATTTTCTAAACAAATCTTTGTGCTTATTATTTTCCAGCTAGTGCTAAAATAAAATTTAAGGAAATTTAAAAATTCATTCACAGAGCAGACTTTGTTCAATAAGTATTTAATGCCATATAAAAATATATTTGAAAAATATAGATCATTTTTATTGTCATCAATAATTTCTGTCTGTACATCTGTATGTATGTAAATGAAATTGAAGTGTATATATTATGTGATTTCAAAATAACTATGTTTTCTCAAGTACATAGAGTTATATTTTATAAGATTTCAGTACCTAAACAACCCTTTTTTTAATTTTTTTGTCTTTCTGTTTGCCCGGAGAATCTTTGGAACGGCTTAACCAATCGTAACAGGACTTTCTGACTTACTAAAAGATAAAGAAGATTGTAAGGCTACGTTTACAGTATGTTTTATTCCGGAAATATTTAAGATTACAGCGCGAAAATTGAAAACCCTTAAAAATAACGCAAAATTCGAGTTTACGATAGCGTGTGTGCAGCTCCTAACGTATACTCACAAATAACTAGTTATAGATACTAAGAAACTATCATAGGACGCACCTGAGCGAAGCGAGGGTATATTGCTTGTATATTTAAATTATAATCAATACGTGTATTCTAATGATACGGAGAATATCCTTAAATAAAAAGATATTACCTATGAATATAGTATCTCTATGTAAAAGAGTGGTTGGTCAAGGGTCTCAATGTTTCTGATATCGGAAAAGGATATATGCATAATTTACGTGGTGTTCGAAAGCTATGAATATTGAGAGTTTTTTAGGGAAGTTTTAGTCTCAGGTGAATATACAGAACATTCATATAAATTCATAACTGTTTATAAAATTATAAGCAGCTGTGAAGTAAAATAAATGAGTTAAATGCACAGTTTTTAACTGATTCCGAAACGTAGGATATACTTCATTGGGCTGTATTGTTTAGATATTTTCGCCAATTAACAACAAAATTCCTTTTTAATGATTACGTTATAACTTAAGGGTCTCTTATAAATTTAATATAGAAGTGTCTAAGTGTGGAATAATTACTTTCAAGTGATTTTATAGTCTGTGTGTTATTAATACGAGTAAAAAGCAATGTGTTTTAACACTGTTTACTAAGTAGTAGAACCTAAAGACGAGATATTGTCAATTCAGTTATTAACTACATAAATAGAATTGAACTTATGATCTGTATGTTAAATATTTTTTGGTAAATCTAATTGAAATAGTCATTATTATCGATACAGAAGCCGAATCTATAGTTTTTAGAATTTCTGTCTGTCTGTCTGTGTGTGAATGCATCACGAGAAAACCACTGGACAGATTTTCATGGAATCTGGTATGATAATAGCTAGTTACCCGGGTTAACATATAGGATACATTTTATGGCGGGAAAATATCTCATCTCTGAGAAATATATACATACTAAACGTTAAAACGTAACGAATGACAAACCCGATCGGAGCGAGCGTGAGTCGCTAGACAAATATAAAAATTAAAAAGATCTTTATAAAAGATTATAAAGGTTATTTTTGCTTATTCGTGCAAGAATGGTTATAGCGAAGAATGGTTTAAAACAATATTTGTTAAAAATCATATTAAAGGAAGAAATAAGATATTTTTTACCAATAGATCGTTCTTTCATCATGTCAATACAATAATATACCCGATATTGCTTCTGTACCGGGCATATCTAATGAAATGCCATTTCAAGGAAAAACTATTGAGTTTTTTTTGTATTTTCCACTTTCAACAGACTTTCTTATTACGACGTCTTTGATATTAATTAGTTTTCGCATATGGCTTCGCTCGCGTAATATACTCAAAAACACATTGAGCCTTTGATTCTTTAGAGTGTACATACGTTACAAATACACCCTCACTACCTAACCTAAAATTTTCTATATAGTAATATTTGTATGATGAATTATTTCAACTTTAATATATGCTAACTGAATAAATAGAAAAATAATATAACGAAATATATTTGAAAACTACACAGAGATAAAGAAGAAAGGTAGATACTACAGCATTTATTATATCTATTAGATAAGTAAAAAGTAAAAAAAAAAGTAGTGGCAGTGGTAGCCCAGTGTTAATGCGCTCACTTGGGAAACCGAGTGAAGCGGGTTCAAATCCCGGACCTCGCACCTCTGATATTTTCATGTGCGAATCTTTGCTAATATGATTACCACTTGCCTTACGGCGAAGGAAAACATCGTGAGGAAACCTGCATGTCTGAGAAAACCTAGCAAGTTTTCGGAAGACATGTGAAGTCCACCAATCCGCACTTGGCCAGCGTGGTGGATTATGGCCTGATTCCTCTCGTATTGAAGGGAGGCCCGTGCCCAGCAGTGGAACGTTAAAAAGGGGCTGAATACATACATACATACATACAAGTAAAACGTAAACAATTTTTCTTTAGGTTACGTGAACTTCATATACCTACTCTCGTATTATGTAAATAAAATGTTTAATAAGGAATACACAGTGTTTTCAGACAAACAATAATATTTACACCATAAAACATGTGTTAGAATCCGGTACTAAGCCAATAATTCTAGATGCTGACTTATCCTCATCTATAAATCTTGCTGACCGAGTCCGAAAGCATAAAAGTCGGGTTTAATTTACCGCCCAAGATAATGATACAATTGCAAATTATCCTCGATCCGTTGAACTGTTGTTTATTTTCCTCCCTTTGCTCCTGGGATTATATTATTTTTTACATTTTGTTTTACCTCAAAAATTAGCCTTTCACGTAAATATTGACTGCTGTCGGGAAATGTTAAGTTAAAAAAAAAATGTAGCTTTCGATAACGAAAGCCAACTGAAAAATTTTATATTTTTACTTCTACAACGTACATTGAAATGCATGCTGATTAGTTCAATTTTGTAATTTCTGTAGTTTAATTGATTATATTCAGCTCATACACACGTAATAGAGTAAGAATAAGTTAATCTATTGCTAATATTATAAAGAGAGTTTGTTAGTTTGTTTGTTCGTTTGTTTTTTTGTTTGGTTGGTTGTTAGTTTGTTTGCTTCTTAGATCGCTAATCTCAGGAACTAACTAATCCGATTAGAAACATTATTTATGCATTAGATAGCCCATTTATTGAGGAAGGCATAAGTTACATATCATATAATATGTAGTCTATTTGTTCCATACCGTTAAAACGTACCTAGGGACGAAACCCGAGCGAAGCAAGGGTTAGTCGCTAGTATAGTATAATTATACAATGCATTTGAACAACCTTGACGTATAGAAGGAAATAAGCTCTTACTCGTGATTCTTCTAGTATTTATTGAAGAATTCTCCTAATTCCACCCGTTATCAGGAATTTCATCATTAGATTAGGTTATATGTAACTACATAGTTTTTTTATTTAAAATCCGCATTTTAAGTAAAAACAAAAACAAATAGATTTACCTTAAAATCAATTTTACTTTTTGTTTAGATCGGTACAAGAAAAAGCTTACAAAAGCTTAATCTATTAATTAAAAACTACAATTTCTTATCTTCATATGTATTCTAACTACCTACTCAGATTCTAACTGCTTAGTAAATATCGTTGAGATAGAACCCAAAACTACCAACATAACAATTATTGCAAGACATACTATCTGTATTCTGTAGAAAACCAATCTGAACAAAATCAAACATTTCGCAACCATACAATTTACTTAATATATATTTTCTAAGTTAAAGTAAAACCTTCAAGTCATCTTTAGTTATAGACGTCTTTATACCGCTAAAGAATTTAAGCGTGTTTGTGTAAAAGGAGGAAGGGTAAGCCAATATCTTTCGGTTTGAAAGCAGACTAGGTAAATGAAATTATGCGGTGGCACGCAGCCTTCTTTACCCCTACCGACCTAACTCATGATTTTGCTTATCTCGCGTCGGAATCGGAAAATTTAAATGCGATTTCGACTACCCCTAGTGCTTGTATAAACGTAAATTTGTACCCCTTCACCGATATCTTGAGTGACAAATTATTTAAGTTAAAGGGATTTTCAAAGGAATTGAGTAAGAGTTGTGTTAGATTATTATCATATTGTTGATCTTTTGTGTTTCCTAGTTCGTCAAAAATCATTATTAACTCTTCATTTAAAAATTACTACGTAAAACTGTTATAAATGGAAGACTAATTAATTATTATTAAAAATATTTGAATATATCCAAAGATAGTTAAAAAATATGCATATTTATTAAAATTATAAATGTAAAAGTAACTCTGTCTTGAGTAAAATCGATAAAAATCGTTTAAGAATATAAATTACATCAAGGAGACAGATGTAGGCTACCTTTTATCCCGCTTCTTTCTAGCGAGCGAAGCCGCGGGCGTAATACATTTTAATATATAAAGCAAACTATAACTTAACTTTCCCGAGATTTATACGTTAACTGAAAACTCTAAACCTCAAATAGTTACTTACTTTGTCTATTTTGTGGTTAAAACAATTTACCTATAAATGTTACTAACTACTTCACAAACACCACGCGGTTTTGAATAATGCCCGTACGGAGCGAAGTAAACATTTGAGTTCGATATTAACAGTATGTAGGGATTTATAGATAGTTTTATTATGACTAGCAGCCAATGGACTCACCATTGGGATTTTCCATCGATAATTAATATAAAGAAAAGCTTAAGCATCTATTTCCATATATCTTACTTCAAAAATGATGTATTTCCCACACAAATCATCATCCAATTTCAACCTAAATTTTTACCTAACTAATTTACGTTATATGAAAGTAAAAGTTGTTTATAGCTAAAATAACCTTAGATTTGAGTACAGAAATATTATGAAACATTTTTTCTCGCTATTAATGTGATATTCCACAGAAGAATTCACAGCTTAGGTTAGTTAGGCTTAGGTCACAAATCTGTACATTCATTTCACTGCAC
Organism: Fabriciana adippe; assembly: GCA_905404265.1. NCBI lineage: Eukaryota > Metazoa > Arthropoda > Insecta > Lepidoptera > Nymphalidae > Fabriciana > Fabriciana adippe. The sequence continues at coordinate 6,874,532 of FR989993.1, forward strand.
TTCAGCGTACCTCAATTACTGATGCATCGAGAAGGAAAAAAAGAATAAAAAATCCCAAAACATCGAAACCGTTTCAGTCATTCGACCTGTCGTGTCAACAGCTGCGCCCAACACTTCTAGTGCTATAAACGTCAATGAAAGTTAAAAAATTGTAGGTCCGAATATAACTCTGCCATTATATATTTTTATCTATACATATTATAAAATTCTAACTAAGCCGAATCTGTACATTAAATATTTTTGGGAAAATCTTATTGACATAGACATTATTATCGATGCAGAGGCCGAATCTATAGTTTTTAAAATTTTTGTCTGTCTGTCTGTCTGTCTGTCTGTCTGTCTGTCTGTCTGTCTGTTACCGCATCACAGAAAAACCACTGGAGGGATTTTGATGAAATTTGGTATAATGATAGCTGGTGATCCGGGTCAACATATAGGATACTTTTTACCGCGGGAAAATATCTAATTTCTGAGAAAAAATACAAAAACTGGTTGGAACAAACCACGATGATACTATCTGTAAACAGTTTAGCAAGGTAACTTACTAAATATGGTAAAAACTATTAAAAGTAGCTTATCCTGAAAATCAAATTATCAATAGCGCTATTTTATCCATTAAAATAGTTATTTTAATTAATATATACCTATGTGTTATTTAGGTATCTATTCGACAATAGATGTCGCCATGTGTTTTTAAAATACGTAGTTTTAATTCCAAAAATATGAATGTACAGATATGACCTTTCTACAATTTTATTAGAATTGCTACTAAATTACCCGTGGCCCCGCCCGTGTTCAAATTTTCAATAAAGCAAACTTTTTGGCATTATAAATTAGTAACTACACATATTATAATCAAATTGTAACGAAGCCGAATCCGTAAATTCATTATTATTCGAAAAATCTTATTGAAATATTCATTATTAGCGATATAGAGGTCAAGTCTATAGTTTTTAGAATGTTTGTCTGTTTGTCTGTATGTGACCACATCACGTCGCATCGCATCACAGAAAAACCACTGGAGGGATTTTGATGAAATTTGGTATGGTGATAGTAGGTTATCCGACTCAACATATAGGATAGTCTTTTATTTCTGAGAAAAAATACAAAAACTGGTTAAAATAAAAGCACGATGGTACTATTAACATTTTAGCAAGGTAACTTATATATGTCAAAACTATTAAAAAAAGCTTATCTTAAAAGAAATATCAATAGCGCTATTTTATTCATTAAAATAGTTGTTTAAATGAAAATTTATTTATGTGTTATTTAGATATTTGACAATAGATGTCACCATGTGTTTTTAAAATGCGTAGTTTTAATAAAAAAAAAAAATGAACAGATGTGACATTTCTTATGAGTTTATTAGAATTGCTACTTAATTATCCGCGGCCCCGCCCGTGTTCAAATTTTCAATAAAATAAAGACAAACAAGCTTTATAGATTATATAATATTTTGTTGGTCGAAACAATTTTCAAATAAAAATATTTGTAAGTTTTTATTTTTTTAGTAAATAATGTTAATATTTTTTAATCTTTTAATCTAAAAATTGGGTAACTCCAACTCGCTCATTATAGGTCTCGTATAGCAAAATACTGTGTTGTTTTTCTTACTTACGTGTTTTGTTAGTTTAACACTAAAATAAATACAAATAACATTTACGTTTCCACAATATCGACACTTTTTATCAACCGTAAAAATAAGTTCGATTCATAATTTTTTATAACATTTTATGGAAAACAAGGTTATGGCTGTTAAACTGACAAAGTGGGTAACTAAAAATATTCCATATCTCAAAAACTATGAAAAAGTATTTTAGGAACTGTTATATCTCAACTTTTTTTGTTTTTTTTTGTTTTGGACATCATTTCTTGGAAGATAAAGGCTTAAAGGACACAATAAAATGCTTACGGCTTTAATCATATTAGCCGAGCCATATGAAATAATAAAAAGTATTTGCTTAGAATTATTTACTTATTACACTTTCTCTTAAAATCGTTTTGGAAAATATTACTAACCAGCGCTAACCAATCCCTGTTTCGAGACAAATTAACATTAAGAAAAGTTACCATTAAGTAATTTATATAATCAGCTAAATATGAAATTAATCAATAGCCGTCTATTAGAAAAAATATTAAAATTAATTCCGTAGTTTGAGAGCTTATCGCCTAAAACTAAACAAACAAACAAACAAACAAAACAGAAGTATAGACGTACATAAATGTTATTGCTGAAACAAAAAGTGCAATATTACTAAATCAACTATGAGATTAACGGAGGAACCTTTGTGGTATTGTCAATCACTGCCATTATTTACCAATCATACAGTGCGCAATGAAAATGGTGTATGTAAAAGTATACTAATGTGTAAAACCTAGAATTTAATTTTTGATCATCTAAACGCGGGCGGAGCCGCGGGCAATGCTAGTCTTTACTATAATACGATATTATATTTATATAATATTATATATTTATTCCCATTCAGATACGCTAGTTGTTATTTTTGACCTTGTTAATTTTTGCTAAGATATAATATAAGTGATGGTCAGTAACTTCACAATTTAATTTTTTCCCGAAATAGCTATATAATATAAAGAGAACTAGAATTTTAAAGCACTTAGTGAGGACAATGATTACTAATGGACTGTGGGGAATAAAATATCTGATGTGACTAAAACATGAATTTTTTTTACATCATGTACCTACCAGTAGTTCTCTATTACTATAGCATAATATATGTATATACTCATAAAAAAATTTTTTTTTCGTGATTTGACCCATACGTGTATTGTTTGTTATACCATACTATCAATGAATTATCAAAAAAATTTAGTTACCGGAAAGAAACAACAATGTGTAGCTAATTTCAAAAAAGTTAGAATTTTTTTATTGAAATAGTCATTATTATCGATACAGAGGCCGAATCTTTAGTTTTTAGAATTTTTGTCTGTCTATCTTCCTGCGCAGCACGAGAAAACCACTGGACAGATTTTCATGAAATTTGGTATGATGATACCTGGGACAACATTTCGTACCTATACTTTTTACTACGGGAAAATATCTCATCTCTGAGAAATCTATACTAACCTTGAAACGTAGGGACAAACCCGAGCGGAGTGAGGATAAGTCGCTAGTTTATGTATAAAACGATGAGTTACATCAAAAAAGGCATAGTAGTATCTACCCTACTTTTTCGTAACATTATCAAATGACATTTGGGTGGGTATCTCAAAAAATAAAAGCGTAATGTGAGAAGATTAACGCAAAATTATTCCACCGCGACCCTTTTTCGGTGTATTGACGGTACACGAAAATGCCTTTATTGAAACATAAATATAAATTCCAGTAACGACTAATGTTTGATATCGGTGGTTTTCTTTATGTATCTATCATATCAATGCATCGGGCATTGGGGAATAGCTTTTAACAATATTATCCAAACCATGTATAAATGGACCATAAAAACCATGATCGCGATTGTGTTTATTTACATAAATAAACTTGCAATTTAGAGTTAGATTTAATTAAATTATTAGCTTTTTATTTGAAGAATTATAAAAATATATCTAATCGATAAATTCCTCTTAACATTATATCATATGTAACACGATCGATTCTAGTTCACATCAAATAAATAAAAGTCTTACCTTAAATGAAAACAGAAGCCATTTTCTAAAATAATAGAATTAAAAGATTTTATCCACTTTCTAAAAAGAATGTGTAAAAGCGACAATTTCATAATTCCCTTCATTTAAAACAATGCACTAATACACGTATTTAACCTATAGCCTTATTATTTTTGTACGCTAATAAAAAGTACACGAAATAAATAGTTATTACGGATTAGCTGACTAACAAAATAAGATTACTAACTCCGATAATACAAATCTATTTGTCCAAGTAGGAAATATGAAACAATATTTGTTTATTCCGAATATTCCCAAAATAAATAGAGGCCTTATTACAAAACGTTCTTATTGTTAAGTAAATAAAGATCGGAATGTAGCAGTACATTTTACTGTTATTAAGAATATTTAAAACAAGGTACCATCTCTACACTTTCCTATGACACTAACGCTTGAGATTAATCGAAAACTTAAAAAAACCTTTCTTTTATAATAAAAATATTAGTATACTTTATACTATTGTACAAAATTATTACATTTGTGTAAAAGCCACAAAATTATTATTTCTTGATATTATTGAAATTTATCTGCATAAAAATTACTAAGATAAACCATATTAACATAATATTGTTTTTCAAAATTGGATGGAATTAAATTAGTCAAAGGTTTGTGTTAATTTTAATGTAATTATATTATGTGGATTACTCTACTCTACTGGATTTAATGATCGATGGAGCCGAAACGTGTTAGAGTGAAGACCGCGTTTGGGTAAGCGTAGTGTAGGACGCCCTGCAGCACGATGGACAGATAACCTAAGAAAGGTGACTGGCAGTGGATGGATGCGGGCTGCCCAGGACCGGGATGGTTGGCGCTCAATGGGGGAGGCCTTTGTTCAGCAGTGGGCGATAGGCTGATTGATTGATTCACTGGATTTCTACGGAGGAGATAAATAAAAGATGCAACACTCGTTATGCCAACAATGATAGAAGCGATATGCCACAGACTATAAAATTAGTAATGTAGACCTATACTATATATTATTAATACTTGTTAAATGTAAGGCAGAAAATTTAAATATATTAAATTATTTCGCTACTTTTAATTTGCACGTATTTATAAACTAATAAGGAAAAAGAAATTTTCTATATGTTCTTAAAATATTTTAAATGCAAAAGTAATTCTCAAACTGTTAAACAGATTCCCATTCAATTTAATGAGGGCATGAGAGGACGTTCAAGGACAAATTTTGTTTTAAAATAATAAAATAGAAAACAGGTCGAATTTACATGTGCGATAGTGTAAAAGGCGCCTAAGCTTAAGCCGGTTACGTCCCTCCCTATTTTCTGATGGAGATTTATGTCAGGGGATCAAAAAGTTTGCAACCCCGCACACTACATCAACATTTGTTTGTAATATAGCCAGTAACTCTTACACGCGAACTTGCCCGAATTGATATTGATGATGGATTAAATTTCTGAATTTATTATTATATTTATTCCTTCACATATAATCTTTTATCACATATTTTTAAAAGATAAATAAAAAAAAATAAAGTTTAAAGCTTAAGAAAATATAAAAATGATAAAACACTCTTGAAGCGTAAAATACCTTAATTATTACCTTTCATATTGCAAAGTCCTTTAAGCTATTCACGACATTGCTGTTAGTATAAAAATAGAAATATCGCGTGTCCTACATGTCTCTTCTGGCGTAACTGGCATTATAAAACCCTAGTTTTTGCTATCAAAAGCAAAACAACCCCGTATTTACTCTACGCTTGTGCTATTTATTTATTTATGGTACCGTTGTTTAATGATTGCCCCTGCTTTGATTCTGAATCAAATCAAACTACACTATTTTATACCATATTGAGTTTATTATGTGAGAGTTTGTTTCTTATTAATGGTGATTAAATAGAAGTATTTATGAAAATCGTTTAAGCACGAAGTATTTGACAAACATATATACTGAGAAATAAATGTAGACTTCGAATTTATTTTTCAAATAGTAGTACGTTTAAGTAACTTTAAATGTGGAATAATTTAAAAAAAAAAACTTTCATTGCTTGCAAAGTATATTATATCTGTTATTTTCCACGTCTTCTAGTGCGTAGCTTATATAATTCCAGAAATTATATTCTTATGTTACTTGTTTAAAGTATTTTTATTTGTATTCAGCCCTTTCTAACGTCCTATTGCTGGGCACGGGCCTCCCTTCAATGTGAGGGGAATCAGGCCATAGTCCACCACGCTGGTCAAGTGCGGATTGGCGGACTTCACATCTCTTTTGAAAACTTGCTAGGTTTTTCTAAGACATGCAGGTTTCCTCACGATGTTTTCCTTCACCATACAGCAAGTGGTAATCTTGTTAGAAATGATTCGCACATGAAAATATCAGAGGTGCGAGACCCAGGATTTGAACCCGCTTCACTCGGTATCCCAAGCGAGCGCGGTACCACTGCCATATTTTTATTTATTAGAAATTAACTTCATTCAACAAATTCTCACTGTAATTAAGCATTATTTGTATTATGAAATAAAAAAAGAGTAATAAGCAATACGAGTAATTTTACATGAACTCAAAATTAATTTAGTGTAATTAAGCTCACATATCAAACTGGCAACCACAGTAAGATTTATTTTAACCAAATTAGTTTTTGACGTTCAGAAACATTCTTTCAGTTAGTTATAGTAACCAAAATAACTGTGTCAACAGTTTGTTGAAACTTAACACTGAAAAGTTACAGGAACGACGTTTAAACTATTTATTACAGTGAAATACAATTAATATCGTATCTTTTGAAAAATGTGCTGTGCGTGATTTAACTTGTTTTTCATAAATCCTAATAAAATTTTTATCTAAGATCTCTGTCTGTATTCATTGTAGCACGACACGATTATTCGTCATTAAAACTTTTATATTTTATTTATATAGATACTAGCGACTCACCCTCGCTTCCCTCGGGTTCGTCCCTAGCTTGCATTAAATGACGATTGATCAGTTTTCGACCGGAGAGGAAAAATGATTAAATTACTAAAATGGCTATTAAAAAATAAGGGTTGATCGTAGAAGGGTGAAACTTGAGGATTGTATGTATTTTTGTATGTTGTATCATAAAAAAATAGAAATTAAAAATTTTATCTAAAAAATAAAAAAAAAATTTTAGGGGTGGACTACCCCTAACATTTAGGGGGATGAAAAATAGATGTTGGCCGATTCTCATAGATACCGGATAAGCACAGAAAAATTCATCAAAATCGGTCAAGCCGTTTCGGAGGAGTATGGCAACGAAAAGTAAGGATAAATTAAATATTTTTCATTACAATATATATATCAGTTAAGTTGTAAGCGTTTACTTTTGAGTTAACGTTGAAAATGTGGAGCATATAATTGGGTAATTTTAATTATTGTTTTTAAATAAAAAACATATATTTTAATAATAATAAATTTCAAAAAAACTGATCTTAGCTAAATTGAAGTGATTTATTACTCAATAAAATATACAATGGAAACAGTGAGACGAAATAAAACGTAACTCACCAATACAGCTAGTTATGGCACAATAAATTTATTAGGTCAGTTAACTTGAATTTGTAGCATTACGTGCAGTATGACGTAATTGTCTAAGTTTGTACTGCAGATGAGAATGAACTGCTCGAGCCAAATTAATACGAATGGTGCTTCGAGATGCGCTCTCCATATAAGTTATTAAGTTGTAGGTTATTTAGTGCTTTCCGTCTGGTGTATTATTTATAATACCATTCGGTTTTAGTGATGTAGACTTTAAAGTCATAGTATATACAATCTATACATATAATAAAACTGTAGAGGTTGAATGTCTGTACATAGAAAAAAAATGCTAAAAACCGAGTCAAGGGGATGTAAGAAAAGAAATAGAACAAATCCAGTTTTTTTTTTTTCAATTTCTTTATTTCTCTGTCTGTTTGTCTGTTTGTACGGGCTAATCTCCGAAAATGTTGGACCGATTAAAATGAAATTTTGTATGGTGGTACCATATATTCCCGGCCAACATCTTAGATACTTTTCATAACGGAAAATTGAAGAGATCCCGTGGGATAGTTAAATTTGATGGTGAGTAAATGATCGGACTAATTTAAAAATATTTACAACATATTTCCGCTTTGGTAAAAAATGATTGCCACAAATAAAATGTAAAATAGCAAAATATTTAAAAAAAAAAAAATTAAAAATTAAAAAGTTAAAAAGCTATAGTAACTTATACAGCTTAGTACACAAAAAATACTAATTGGATTTTAATGATACTTAGAATAATATAATTCATACATCAGAATAACAAATAGGCTACTTTTTATCCCGGAAAAATGTACGGTTTCGGTGGGATAAATTTGTTTTTATTTGTCTAGAGTTTTTAATATGTTAACTTTTAATGAAGTAATAAGGAAGTGATTCTTCTTTGTAGAACAACATATGGAGTCCATGGAAGCTGACCTCAGACTAATAGACTTTTTAACTAAATTGACAATTCTAAAGTGTTATAAGTTAAATTAATATAAAATAAACATATTTTGAGTTAAATTAATAACTAATTTTTATAAAATTATAAGCATGATCCAGACTGATTATAATATTTACTACTGGCGACTTACCCTCGCTTCGCTCGGGAGCGTCTTAAGGTAAGTTTTAATGTTTTTGAGCGGAACCATAATTCTTTTTCTAAAATAAAACTTAAATAAGTTACTCCTTAAAACATCAGCTATCTGCCAGTGAAAGTCCCGTCAAAATCAGTCCAGTTGTTTCGTAAATTAGTCAGAACAAACAGACAGACAAAAATTAAAAAAAAAAATGTGGTTTTCTTGTAAGTACCTACCTACCGTATATAATTTCATATGCACTTAGTATAAAGCTGTTATTTTGACATTACAAACAGACGCTTCAATTTTATTTATCTGTATAGATTAGGGTTAATTGGTTAGTTTCCCATAAAATTTTCAATTATTAGTTTTTAATCAGTTATTTAAATAATTAAATGAGTATAGAAATGGTTAACCCAGAGATTTTATCTCTTCTGTATCGAACTCATAATTCTAGAATTATTAAAGAATCCATATCTATAAAATATATGAACATGGCATATGAAATATTAAAAGCCTGTAGAATGTACAGAGTGCACACGATTTTTTTACAACACACATTAATTAATACTCATGATAACCGGTTATTTATAATAACATAATATGATGATGATGGGCTACCCCTAATATCTGGTGACAATAATTGTCACTATAACTAGGGACCCTCAAACCTGAAGGAATGTACATTATATGTGTATGTAGAGCACCGTCATAACAGCACAAACGAATTACTTACTACATACATTCCTTAACACTTATGATAATGTCACATAAGGTTCTCTAAGTAAATAATAAAAAGTGTCGTGACGATCGAAATATTACACTTGTTTCCATCTAGATCTTACTCGCCAAGTGTGCCGACTATAATATACGATAGTGATGTTCGTTCCAATAAACAATTTACGTAAAATAAGACAATAGACTATTCACTGTAAATTGAAACTATAGATTCCATATCTACCGAAACATTGTTAAAATAAATAATGTATGCCACATAAATGATACATACTATCGGCTACTACGTAATCCTAACTCGGATTAAGGATCCTATTAATACGATAATGGTGTAGCAATTACCGTGGTTTACTGTTAATAACGTCACGTATCATCTTCGTTAATAACCAATAAGTGAATGTGATAAATAATACTAATAATAATTTCTATTAATTACTTACTTACGCCATTACATAGGAATAAACTTTTCTTTGCTTGTCCTATTAACCTTTTAGCTTACAAAAATTATACCGTATTTAGTCCTGTATGTATTAATTGGGATATTATTATTTGATCCTCTTAAAATTATTAATTTATTGTGATGTGATGCAATTTTTATGTTTCACATAATATCTTATAAATAATTATTGATTATGGGACTCACTAGCTAGAAAAGCTAGTACTAACCTCTAAAACCCAACAGAACCTCCCCCGTCGTAATGGGGCATTGCAGAATCGCTAACGCACTCAACTACGAAGCCCCGACAGCAGGCCTGCCGAAGCAGACCGCACAACCAGGGGGTTCCTCCCACTTTCCACTCAGCTGTCAGAGAAGCACCAGGAGCAACCTGCATACACCGCCCACCGAAGTGAGCCACCTTCCTGTGTGTCTCTTGGGTTCGCACCCGGCTAATTCTTCAGACGCTAATGAGCCCCCCACCCCCTCTCTCCCCCCAAAGACAAGATAAACAGACGTCGAAGGGAATTGGATTTATCATCAGACCAGACTCTCTTTAACCTCTTATATTGTTTACCATTTATAGAGACAAGGCTTGAATTGCAAAGGCCGACACTCCAATTATAGCCAAGATTAGTTAACACACGCTCAACGAACGCTCAGATAATATGCTAAACTAAATTATCATTAAATGCTGTTAGAATTATATCAACAGAAGCATATATTAGATACACTATGGCATACAGAGGTATTGTTTTAAACAATAATAGGCTAGTTTGTCACGTTACATCAAAATGACAGGTTCGCCCCGTTGAACCGGAATTAAGCCAGTTCACAAAGCTTTGAATATTGTCAATATTGTCTTTGTAAGCGAACTCAATATCCGTGACGCGTAGCACGTAGAGGGTTTAAAAATTTGTTAATAATACATATTCGCGTGTCGCATATCATGTTATAATACATACTGCGTTATGAATACTAAATTATGCGTATTAAATATTTTTTTTATTTTTATTTTTATTTATTTGTATGTGTTTTATGTAAGTTTTTGAGTTATCAGTAAAAATATTTTAGCTTGCATCAAACAACACAATATGAAACCTTATGTGCGTTATTGTAAAAGTAAACACTGCGAAGCTAACAGTTTACAAAATAGCTATTAAGAAAAATTAACCATCAAAAACAACTCCATATATTCTGTTTGTATCATGTGAAACTTTTTATGAATTTATGAGCATAATTTATTAAAACTGATGCTATAAAATTTCTCGTTAACAATATCAGGTAACCCAATAAAGAAACTTTATTGATCTCATCATATTTTTTATATTCTCAACGCTTCACTGAATCAATATATAATTTACATCTCATTTAAATAAGCGTAATTATTTGCCATAAAACAAGTGCATGCATAAATATTTGCAACAATGCTGTTTCAATAATCGGCTAAAACTAGGCACGTAACGTAGATTAAATCAAAATAATCGTTACTGTAGGTCGTTTGCATGAAATAATACTTAATTTCAATTCTAAGTAAATATGTAAACTTGTATGGAGCGCTGCCAATAAACTTTAATATACTATTACAGTTTAACAGAAGGGTGCAGAAATGACTTGGAAATTGATTATGCTAATTTTATTATTGAATTTTCATTCGTCACTGCTATACCCTTTTTTCAATCGACGCAATTTGACTGCGAGCCTGATATAGTCAACTTTCAGTATTAACATACTGTATGCCAATAAAACCCGTTCGCCGATTGATTTCATTCGCCTCATTTATTGTGGGTTGGTACATTACAATACGAATGTTCGTAGTTTAAATGAGCTTGTTTTTAATAACATTAAGACTATGAAGGTAGTTTATGTAGCATTTTAAAAAAGCTGCAACGATACGTGTTATTATTGTGCTAGGATTCAAATATGGTAATGTACATTTTTGTATACTGTTTTACTTTACATACACGTGTAGAATAGAAACAGCGTTTTTATTTATACTTACTTATCTTATACCTACAGCTACTTTAAATTTTCTTCCTAAAATTATTATTCTTACTTGTTTAACCTTTGAGTAATATTATTACCGAACTTCTTATAAATTAACTGACAATGAGATACATATAAGTTTTAATTACTTATTAAAACCGTAAACTTTTTTTTTTCTTAAATAATATTTAGATAATGAAATACTTGACAAAATAAGCAGCAGTGGTAGCCTTTGGTAATGCCCTTGCTTGAAAAATTAAGTAAAGCAGGTTCAGACCCGGTTCTCAAGTGTTTAACACTTATTGGCATTAGACGAAATTAAAATATTCTAACTTTTTAAATAAATTCGCGTAAATCTAAGAAAGTATTATAAAATATTCGGAGGAAATGTGCATATTTAAAAGACTTAACTTGTTTTAAAAAGAAGTATTCAGCCCGCTAACCTTTGATAGCACTTTGCTAGCATGGTTCCATTGAGGGAAGACTCGTGCCCAGCAGTGGGACGCTAAATAAATTATTATTATCCATTGTAACATTATTTTTGTGATATATACATATATAAGAGATGACCACAACGAATATTCTTTTAAATATGTACATATATATATTATTAGATATTTATTGTCGTTTGTTTATCAAAGTCCCCTCTTCAAACACTAGAATAACATAATATTTCTCTTTATAAACCAACATGCTAAACTCAAACATTAGAAACTATATACATAGGTATAATAACGAGTTAATAAACGTACGGTTTGCTGTTTATGATTCATATGAGAGAAATTGTTTCTACTTTGTTCTTTAAAAGCACTTTAAACTTGATAGTCGTCATGAATATACACTAAGCAGCATACCCCGACTTCACCTGGGTTTCTTATTTGATTTTTCCAAAAAATATTACATATTTTTTTAAGCACCTGAAGAAATAATGCCAAATTTCAAAATTTAAGCTGATTTTGTATATAATATAATATGTGTTTATATAACTCTAAATTAAAATGTAAACTAGATATTCTATACACTGAAGAAGGTAAGAACTTATGTTCAACGTTACAATCGATAACATCAAAAGCCATAAAATATACGATAATTAATCTTAATATAATTTAATATCTTATTTAAAATGTAATTTGTACAATATAATTAAAATTAAATACACGAGACTGAAATATTTCAGCACTCATTAATGAGGGATGAGGTTTATACTTTTTTGGCTGCCGTTAATTGAGCCGTATAAATATTTATTTGTTACCAAATTTATATTAAAAATTGACATTATAAAGACAAAGCACATTTTACATCTATTTATATTCTGTTATAACTAAACTTTTAATCTTAACTGCCTTGGTGGTGTAGTAGCTAACATGTACGGATGTGTACATCCGGATGTCCTGAGTTCGAGTCCTAGGTCTATCAGATTTTTGTTTGAGTATTCATTTCAAAATCACAAAAAATATCAGTTAGTGAGGAGTCCTTTTAAAAGCAACTTAAAGTCAAGTGTTTACAAAACAAATACACTAAATCAAACAAACCTTTACATACTACATAATACGTATGTCATGCAGATATATGTAGTTCCAAACGCTACAATATCTGCAAAATTTTCTCTTGTTTAACTACTGTTATGCTCTTTATACATGCTGATCTAGAGGTCTTTGTAAATTTTATAAAATTATAGTACACAAGCGACTTACCCTCGCTTCACTCAGGTGCGTCTCTAGGTACGTTTTAATTTTTTTGAGTGAAACTCTAAAATTTTCCTAAAACCTTTTTCTAAAATAAAAGTAACCTAAGTTACTCCTTATAATATCAGCTATCTGCCAGTGAAAGTTCCGTTAAAATTGGTCCAGTCGTTTCGGAGACTAGCCGGAACAAACATAAAGACAGACAGACAAAAATTTATAAGTACCGTATATAATTCCATATGCATTTAGTATAAAGCTGTTATTTTGACATTACAAACAGACACTTTAATTTTATTTATCTGTATAGACTACACATATTTAAACTTTGTTTAAAAACATTTACTTTGTAACGAAATAAATAAAATAAGCCAACTAACCGTCTTCACTACGAACGCACTCAATTACATTTTTCTAGGGCCGGAATTCCTCAATTTAACACACCGGTTTAACTGCGATAAGTAACCCAGTTATACTCTTATAATCGAAGTTAACGCTGTGATGATTAAGATAAATTTATACTCAATGTTACGGGCGGTCCGAACTCGTATATTCAAAACGTTGCGTGCCCGCTCCTTAGTCTAAGGGTTCATTATAAAGGTTCCATTAATCATAGTTTTAATAACAATTTAACCCCAGCTAGATTAATATATCTTCGTTAAACGTTGAAGTTATCAGGCTTTATCATTCAAATGAATATGAAAACCGAGGTCGCAACAAATGTCGCCATTCTTTTATCGATGTCGCATCCCAATGAATTGAGTGCACTATTACGAATGTTTCGGCCTTTGTTGTTTACTCATTGTGTCCCATTAACTGTGGCAAGATGTAATAATCTCGAATATCTCATTGTGTTTTTTAACCGAACATGCGGGGTCATAATAAATAATAAGCGCTCCGTATATTTTATATTATGCTTGAATGTCAAATTTAAATGTAGGGTTGGACACATTTAGTTAAGCGGGAATGGCATCACTAAATTTGGGGTATACCAATTTTTATTGCAATGTTGCGACCGTTTACTTCTACGAATTATGTTTTATTATCGGCCGAACGCATCATTATGGCGCATTCATGGGGTTGAAAATTTTAACGTTTGTTTATATTTCTCATGCTGCTTTTTTGGTTAATGTAAAAGTCATTTGTGATAGTATAAAAAAAATCGCGTAAAATATAGTGAAGTATAGTGGGAAATAAGTTAAAATTATTCTTACAACTCTAGCGATTAATAATAATAATCAAATGAATTATTAACAGTTTTGTATTTTTTTAATATAGGAAAAATATGTAGTCCAGGTGCCTAATAACATAATTGGCTAACTCGCACCCAATAGTTTAAGGGTAAATCTCAGCATGTAAATCGATAGAGATTGTTCGAATTCGCCTCCTGGGGTTGCCCCAAATTATCGGTTTGGCCTAGAGCAGTTTAAATGTAACAGTATAGTAGTCCTTAATAAGCTATATTAACTATTGTCCAACACAATCATTATTATTAAGAAAAATAATATCGCCATATGTATACGCCAAGAATAGCGCAGTAGGACAATTTTATTTTATTGCTGCGAGTTAAAAGCATGTTACTGCCAATTAAAAATAATAGTTCATATAATTAGTTACAGTTTGTATGTTATTTGGTTTCATCGCAACTATTTTGTATGGATCAAATTATAATTTTTATAAAGAACTCACAGTGAACGTTTTGAAAAGAGCTTTTCTTTTGAAAAACTAGCTTTGATTGTTAATTTGACAGCTTTAAAATATTTAGAATGTAACTGGCAACTCATCCTCGCACCGCCCGGGTTCGTCTCTAAGTTTTAACTTTTTAAGGTTAGTATAGATTTCTCAGAGCTGAGATATTTTCCCGCAGTAAAAAGTATCTTAAATATCGACCGGGATAAACAGCTATCATCATACCAAATTTCATCAAAATCTGTCTCGTGGATTTCTCGTAATGCGTTCCCAGATAGACAGACAGACAGACAGATAAAAATTCTAAAAACTATAGATTGGGTATCGATAATAATGAATATTTCAATAAGATTTTCCAAAAAAATATTTAATGTACAGATTCGGCTCAGTTAGAATTTTATTATATTATGTATGTATACTCGTAGATAGTATAGGACTCGACACCACAAGTCATGTAGTCACCTACTCTTTCATTATATTAAATATAATGTTATTAAATATAATTTATTAATATTTAAGCTAAAATATTTACCTATATTAATGTGATATGTAGGTATACCTACATATATAGGTGCACTATCTATTTGGTCTTGGTAGAGTTAGGAGATAAGCTAGCGTAAAATTAACCAAATAGGTAGCTTTTAAAAAAGTGAATATAATAAAATTAAAATTTTAACATAAAGGCAAAAAAATCTGTACATTTCATAAAATACACAATTACATTTCGTTGCCAAGAAAAAAAGCACACGTGTCGAACATAATATAGGATTTATAAATGAACCTACTAATAAATAGTTCAAAAAAACATTAACTGTTAAATTAGTGTGCTTTATCTTTATTAATCGTTATATCGTATCGGCACATGCGTGCAGTCTGTAACTCTGTAGTCTGTACGTACTCGTGTGCGTGTACACTAGTATGAGCCCACGCAGTTCACCCTCGCGTTTCATTAAATACGTTTCCGCATATCACACACTATATCATTTCCTTTTTAGTGTTGTGCTCAATAATATCGACATTTCAATTAAAATTCTAAAATATTAATATATTAAAAATTGTGACAAAGCTAATGTATAATTTTGAAGCAGGTACCTTGATAACAGCTTCTTTTTTGTACTTCTTCTCAATTAATTCTTAAACTCATAATAATTATCATAAAAATCTATGCTTATAGCAAATATTTTAATATAAATATAGCTGGTACGTACAGCAATAATTGTAAAAAAATGTAATATAATATTTTTCTTAAGTCACACTATTTTATATTGTTATAATTTTGCCGTTATGATTTCAAAAATTAAATAAAAAATATTATTATAATTAATAGCATTATTAATAAAATTATTATAAGTAAAATTTTAAAAACTAGATTCTATCTAAACGTCGTAATCCTTCTAACATTACATTAATATAATAATTATTACATTACATTACATTAATATCTATACAGATAAATAAAATTGGAGTGTCTGTTTGGAATATTAAAATATCCGCTTTTTATTAAATGCATATGGATGTATACACGGTACATATATCAAAACAACATTTTTTACTATTTTTGTCTGTCTGTCTGTCTGTCTGTCCGTCTGTCTGTCTGCCTGTCTGTTTATTCCGGCTAATCTCTGGAATGGCTGGATCGATTTTGACGGGATTTTCACTGGCAGATAGCTGACGTAATAAGGAGTAACTTAGGCTACTTTTATTTTATAAAAAAATAGGGTCCCACAAAAAAAATTAGACCAATGAAAAATTTAATAATATCCGATTCAAATAGGGAAGTTGTATACATAAATTATATTTTTTCTATATTTCTTCTATTTAAACTATAAACTATATATAATATACCTAGATACGAACCCGAGCGAAGCGAGGGTGAGTCGCTATAATTAATAAATTACTATACTTATTATTATGCATAAAAGAAAAAATAATTTTATCGATATCTGTTATTTAACAACATTACACCCCTATCTCATAACCATGGGAAGCTATTTGCGGATTCAATCAAATCCACAGAATGGTAATATTATCGGCTTAAAAACATTTGTTTATCAACGGAGTAACTCTTTCCCACCAATAAATCTAGCTTTGATCGAAGTTAAACGAACATATAAATGGTACATCACTTTAAAAGCAAACAAAACATTGGTACTGTTATTTAGTTAAAAAATGATTTCGTTTTGTGATTTTAAAATAATAGTTATTTCTACCACGCGATCTTTGTTGCCTTAACTGAGAAAAACAGCCAACGAAAATAAACATCTCCTTTATGTCATTACAAGACTTATTATTTTTTTAATTTTCTTTTTGTTTTGTGATCTTGTTTACATTATTACTTCTAATTTAAATAATAAGCTGTACTTAAAATATAATATCTAAATACTTAACTGGTATATTTTGTATTTCGTGATTCGTCTACTTTTAAGTATAGGAAATTCTATTTTTAGTTAAACAGTTAAAAAATCATTTATATTTTAAAGCGAAACGTCGTAATGTAGTTAGGCGTGTTTCTGGACAGCAATACATATAATTTCCTAATAGATTACCTCATCGACCCATAGTCTAATTTTATACCAGAAAAAATCACCTATCTGTTACTTTCTTGCTGCGAAAATGTAAAATATATCGAAAACAATTTGAAAATAATATATTAAAAGAATATAGTATTATTAATATTTCTAAGGTACTTTCCAGGTGGCTTTGCAAAATAATCATAGAAACAAATTACACCAAAACAATACTATCGAGTGTATCATTATCAGTTTGAGATTATTCTTGCGTAAAATTTTAGAGGGTTGATTGGCCGGCAACGGGGGTTTGACAATGCACTAAACGTATCCAAACGGTTGCTATACATATTTCGGCAATTGTTTGAAATTTTGTTCCCGTTCTCTAATAGTGTATCGTGTGGCAATTATCTTCGAAATTAACTAGTAACTGTGATAATGGCCTACTCTAATATTGTATACGTTAGATTTTCATATGAAATACATTTTAATTTTAAAATTTAGTCTGCTAGGGGTGACTTATTTTTATTTCTTACAAGCACTCGCACTCTCCCTCGCTTCGCTCGGGCTCGTCCCTAGGTTGATTCTGCATACAAACTTTCATCCCCATTTTCATCTCTTTAAGGGATGATTTCTGGAATAAAAAAATATTCTATGTCGTTCCCAGGGTCTCAAACTGTCTTCTTACCAAATTTCATATAAATCGGTCTCGTAGTTTTTAAGTTTATTCCTTACTAGCGACTCACCCTCGCTTCGCTTCGGGTTCGTCCCTAGACAAAAACAAATCTATCCCACGGAAACCGTACATTTTTTCGGGATGATATATAGCCTATAGCCTTCCTTAGTTAACGGGCTATTTAATGCAAAAAGAATTTTTCAAATCGGATCAGTAGGTAGTTCCTGAGATTAGCGCGTTCAACAAAACAAAAAAACAAACACTTCAGCATTATAATATTAGTATAGATAAACATACAAAAATACAAAATAGGTATCATTCCTCTTTATACATAAAAGTGATGTATATGTCGTATGTAAGAGTAAATTTTATCTTTGTTGAGTACATACTTATACACGTACATGTAGATATAGGCAAATTAGTTATTTGAATTTAAATTTTTTTTTTTTAATTTTTAGTACTAATAATAGAACTCTTCTTAGTAAAAAAATATACTTATATACAATAAAACATTTAATGGATGTGTATTTAGAATCCTTATAGTAGATTCTTTTATTTGAACGAATTAACAAAGATTTAGAAGGAAGATATAAAACGTATTTTGTCTCATAAAATACCAGTTTTATAGCTTAAAAACACTTAACGCATGATATCTGTGTACACTGTACAGGTCCAAATGATAATTAGAGACCACCAAAGTCGCCGGCTCATTTCCGACGTTGAGTTAGTTAGCGAAAACGTGTGAAACAACGGAAATCCGGTAGATTGTAGGTGAATAATGACATCTATCTATTACACTAGCATGTCTTGAAATTTTCTTTGATTCTAGTGTTTTGTTTCAAGTATATCTATTCTATATCTAAACATATAATAGAAGTGTAACTAGATCGCTATCTGTATATGGAAAATATTTGAGAAAAACTATTATTGGGGTCTTTATTAACGCAAAAGAACTAAAAACAATGATTTTTAGATTTTTTTCTGTTTACCTGTGTCTTTCAGGGCACTAATCTCAGAAACGGCCTAATTGATTTGGGTGCGGTTTTTACAAATGTATTGTGGTAAGCTTCACTTAACGTCTAGTATTTATATTATTTCAATCGGTTCTTAAATAAAAAACTTGTTAATTTATGGAATCACCTAAGGATGAACCTGAGGGAAGCCAGGGTAAGTCGCTAGTATAATATAAAGTTTTAATTTTATTAGAATTATTAATAAGCTTTAAGCTGATTTAAGATTTTAAATTATGTATATATTTAAATATCTTAATAGTTAATTAATTAATTACGAACTAAACAAGTTAGGTGTATACTTCAAAATCATGTCACAGTAATTATTGCACCTTTAAAGCGAATATTTATATTTTCTTAATTTATTTGGGGCTACCCAGTTCATAATTAGTGGCGGAGATATTGTTTAATATACACACAACGTACCTCCTATTTTTTTTAAATCGGTCAAAAATTAAAAATGTTTTCACTAACCAAAATTTCTATAACACAAGTATTAAGGCCATAATATTAAAACTATACTAATACTAATACTATAATAACTACTATAATAACTATACTATAATAACTATACTAAAACTATAATAACTATATATATATATATATATATATATATATATATATGATTTGTAAATAAAAATAACGTCATGATACTCATAAACGATTAGAAGGTTAAGAAAAAATGTAATTTGATAGCGGTGTATAATAAAAAATCATGATAATTATACTACTCGATTTTACCTCACGACGCTTTAAAGCCAATTTATGTTCCAAATACGTATAAAAAATTAAAAGCTTTAATCTTTAACTAATTAAGTCTTACATTTAAATACAGGCAATAGATAGATAGGCGCCGACATCATAAAATTTATGTTAGTTTAATTATTTTATTTATATATCTTTACGGTCCATAACGAAACTCTACATTATCATTTTGTCATGCTCGACCAATTATATATTTTATAAGCTAAATTAATTTTATTGCTATATAATATAAGGGCCATATCAGGAAAATCTGGCTATTTACCAATTAGCCCTTATAAAGATAACTTTTACTTAATAGACCTAACTAACACTAACAGACTGGCAGTATAGCCTAAGATAGATAGAAACTATAAAGTTTTGCACAAGAGTTCTTTACACTTAAACATACTTCTTACTTGTAGGTTCTTCGTTTTTGAAAGTTTAATTAGAAATAAGTTTCGGAGATAAAACATAATTTTAACTACACATTTTAAAATAATATAAAATATATTTGTATAACTCATAACAAGATTTTTAATTTGATTTGAAAGAATTTATTCTGTAAGGTTTATTGTATTTATGCACACATATGTAACATCAAAGAACTATTAGAAATAAATCGTTACACTAAGTTACTAAATAACATGCAAAATTCAATTAATTCTCAATGAAGCAACTTCACTAGTTCGTTATAAGTAAATAAGTACATTTCACTAATTTATTTTATATTCATCCTAAAGAAAAGGATTGTCTTACAAAGTTTAGAATACATAAATAATTATAAGATAATGTTATAAAGTAAAACCAAAGCTTATAAAAGTTGGTAAACCTGCATGACTCACAACAAGATAGCTCCATCATTAGTTTGACTCAATATTTAAACGAAACAAGTTCCATAGTCAATATTTGGTTTGCCATACAAATGAATACATTTTAACACAATAGAGCTTCCATTTTGACCGCTACTTACGTTTGCATAGACAATTCTCGCTACGCCGGTATATGCCACCGCAGTGGGCATGCTTTCTTGGCTTTATGACTACCTGGTCTAACTAAACATGGTGAGGAGTAAGAGTCGATTGATGATAAATACTCGAACAAGTTTAGTAAGTAATTGGCTATTTATATGCAGACTAACACAATTTAAATATAAATCAAATTACTTATTGCTATTTTACTGTTTTACAATTGAAAGTTGTCGTTGAAACAAGAAAAATACCGACATATCTATACATGTAATAAAACTGTAGAGGTCGAATGTCTGTACATAGAAAAAAAATGCTAAAAATCGAGTCAGAAACAGAACAAATCCAGATTTTTTTAAATTTTTTGTTTCTCTGTTTGTACGGGCTGATCTCCGAAACTGTTAGACCGATTTAAATAAAACTTTGCATGGTGGTACCTTATATCCCTGGTCAACATTTAAGATACTTTTCATCCCGTAAAATTAAAGAGTTCCCGTGGGATAGTTAAAAACTATAGTAACTTATACAGCTTAGTACACAAAAACTACAGATTGGATTTTAATGAAACTTTACAATAATATAGTTCGCACATCAGAATAACAAATAGGCTACTTTTTATCCCAGAAAAATGTACGGTTCCCGTGGGATAGATTTGTTTTTGCTTGTTTAGATTTATAATTTAGCGTAAATATTATCTTACTTATTTTTATTTACTCTCCGCATTATTTTAAAGCGTTAAGTAGCGCTTCTTACTATTTTTACTCATATTTTTATTTTAACATACGTGTCTTGTACACAAATAATATACGTTCAAAAGTAGAACTTAACCTTAAGGCAAAATTACTAATAAACTACAATTTAATAATAGATATGCATAAAGACGTTAAAGCGGCATTATTTGATCCAGTTAGAACTTTTACTTGAGCTGTTATGTCCATAGAGTAAAGAATAACAAAAATGCCATCTTATCTTTCATTTTGTTTGGAACGTGTTCTCACAATTTAATAATCTATACTAATATTATAAAGAGGTAACGTTTGTGAGATTGTGAGGTTGTGAGTTTGTGACGTTGTAGGTGGCAATCTCTGGATCTACTGAACCGATTTAGATGAAATTTTGTAAGAAGATAGTTTGTGACCCTGGGAAGGACATAGGATACTTTTTATCCCGGAAATCATCCCTTAAGGGAGTAAAAATGGGGATGAATGTTTGTATGGGGAATCAAGCTAGAGATGAACTCGAGCGAAGAGAGGGTGAGTCGCTAGTATACAATAATCTTATTGTAATTTGTACCTAGTAATTTTTCTCATGTCTTCTACTTGGTGAAGTAATTTGCATAGCTCGTCTTAAAGCCTTTTATTAATAAAAGAGATTTATTAAAATATCAATATCATGTATATTCTAGAAATATGGTTTTGATTGTGATACTTTAACCACCGTTATCACGTTTTAGCCTGCTTTATAAAAATAAAAAAAAATACATAATTTTTTTTAAATAATGTATGTCGAGTATAGCACTTCTTTAAACTTATGCTCTAAGTTAGACATAATGTTAGTATAACCAATATAATTGTTTTGTTAGTTCGTAGTTTACTTTTAGTTCAAATTGGCAATTAGTGTTATTATGAAGTACAATCTTCGAGACCGGTTGTTTTGGAACAATATTGAGATATTGGAAGAATCTTTTAGCAAAACAGAAACAAAATTATATTGACAAAAAATAATAGTAATAGTTTCTTAGATTTACACCAATATTTGACATCCATACTTCCATACTAATATTATAAATGTGAAAGTGTTTGTTAGTTTTTCCTTCTTTCACGTCGAAACGGAGTGATGGACTGGCGTTATTTTTTATATGGAGGTAGTTAGAGGGCTGGAGAGTATCATAGGGTTTTTTTTACAGCGGAAGATTATCTCATTCCCACGGTAACACACGATAAAGGGGGTAAAATAGAGGTTGAAAGTTTGTATGAAACCTACCTTTTTTGAGTTTTTCTTTTCTTTGTAGTTTTAGCGCTAGCAAAGCCGCAGGTTCTGCTAGCTTTAAATAAACTATCTATCTACTATAAAATCATGGTCACGGGAGAGAAATCCGCGAAAAAATAATACAAAAATAGTTTTAAAATCATAGTAATAGTGATAAAAGATTGTTTAAAAATAATAGTGTTTATTTATAATTTTATGATATTTATAGTTTACTCGGTTTTTTAATGGTTTTGTCAGCTTGTCTAAATATTCCAAGATTATCAGGAAAAGGGATGCGAGCCTTTTACTCCGTTTCAAGAAGTTAATATTGCGAGCAAGATTGTGTTTTAACGAAAAATTATTGAGTATGAGTGCTAAATGTGAATAATATCGTGCAAATGAATGATATGTAATTGTTGTGTCATTGCTCAATGGAAAACGGATAAATTATACGCGAATGTTAATAAATAAATAATAAATAAATAAACATGTTAGGACATTAACACACGTCGCCATCTAGTTCCATGGTAAGCTACGAGGCTTATGTTATGATAGCCAAATAGTTGATACACAACACATATATAACTTTAAGTACATACATATTATAAATATAAACACCCATGACTGGAGTACAAACATTCGTGCTCATCCCACAAATGAATGCCCCCAGCGGGACTAGAACCCTCGACCGCTAGCACAGCAAGTAGGGTCGGTGGGTCACTACAAACTGAGGCAAACGTGTCGTCAAATAACTTTTGTGTTACAGAAAACCACTAGGTATATTAAAATAAAATAGTGTATTAGTGTTCATTTTGTACGTACTATGATCACATTTATATCTGCAAATAGTTTTTCGCAATTCCGCTTCTACAAATATCTAATGTTGACAAACTCTCTTAATTGCCAGTTACATAACCGAAGAAACTTGAAGTTAATTAATAAAATAAATCACGATACCTTCCTATCTTATACTTCTCTCCGTTATAGAAATTGATAAAATCAAATATCATCCAATGTTAAACTATTGCAATGAGAGCCAGAAGTATAGTGACGAAGGGATTTAATAATATCAAATAAATTAATTTTCACTTAAACTACTGTAATAAATTATATGATTATTTTGTCTAATTAAAATTTTAATAAGTAGGTCTTACCATATAACCTTATATTTAACATATAACTTAATCTTTCATGTTTTTAAAGCCATTCTTATCTCACTTGTTCTCATAAATAACTTTTTTATATAAAATTAATTTTTTTAAGAGATTTTTTATAATTAATTATAGTACAAAACTATAAATTATAATATTATTAAAAAGAATTGTATAGTGTTAACGGTTGTATTGTAGGTACTATAAAATACTAGCATATAGTATTATATTATATAAACTTGATAAAATCGTGTTTATATAAATTAAGTAGCTAAAACCATATTTCACTTATTTATATACGAGTATGTATCTTTCGTCTTATCTATCCACATATCTTCAATAAGTGCTTACATTATTGAAGATATAGATGTATTAATGTAGTACATATAACATTTTATGTTATAACTAACGACTCACCCTCACTTTTAACGGTTAGTATAGATTTCTCAGAGATGAGATATTTTCCCGCAGTAAAAAGTATCCTGTATGTTGACTCGGATTACCAGCCATCACCATACCAAATTTCATCAAAATTCGTCCAGTGGTTTTCTCATTATGCGTTCCCAGACAGACAGGCAGATAGACAGACAGGCAGGCAAAAATTCTAAAAATCCTCTGTATCAATAGTAATGACTATTTCAATAAGATTTTCCAAAAAACATTTAATGTACAAATTCGGCTGTTAAAACTTTATTTCATGTATAGATATCTGCTTATACAATACTGAAGTATTTTAGTTTCTTATTAAATTGAAAACTTTTTACTCCATCGCTACTGAAGTTATTCTATAATAGACTATGTCAACTTGCTAACAATTTGCAACTGAATATTAATTACACGACTTCTGACAGGAATTACTCATTCTTTGATTATAGGACACTGTGTATACATTAGCATTTAATTGCTTTGATAACTTTCATGATAGAGAAACAAGCTTATAATATCATATTATCTATTAGAACTAACTAATTAACATCAATAATATTCTATATAATTTTGTATTAATATGTAACTCTAGTAATCCGCCCAAGCTTTGTTTTATACGTTTTCTTGATAACATTGTATATTATGCCCGGTTGCAGAGGAAAATAATAACAAACTAACAAATAAACTGTTTAATGAATACAATTTCAATTTTGTGCATAAAATCAAAATATACTTTATTTAAATAAAATTTTATAAGGACTTTTGAGTCGACAACTTGTACATTCTTAAAATTTAAATTAAGTATCAATATGTAAGTCCATGAGGAATCTACCATTGGCATGGAAAGCTGTTCTATTTCTGTATTACACTAGGTTTGTAATTTTATAGTTTTTGTCATATCTGTTCAGGGTAGATAAAGAGAACTTGATGAACTTACATTACTATTTTAAGCCCATTCTAGCGTAATACTCGATTGATAGTAACTCTTACACTGTATTCTACTTATGTGTATGTATTAGCAAATAATAAATTTTGCTGTCAAATAGCACCAGTAAAAATATCCACCTATCATATAATTAATCATTGCACTAAGTATTTACTATGGTGAAATCGCTACAATACAAAAATTTACATATACTAGAGAGCCAAGATATGCAATAACGTATTCTCAAGTATCTTGAAATACGAAGAATACTTGAAACAAGGCGAAGATAAAATAAATGATGTGAATTTTACAAATTCTTTAACACGTTCCTACATCTTTGAATACTTTAGCGAGGATTAAAAAGGTTTCCAGCGTATGAGCATAATATTATTATTCTTCACAGTCCCTCTGAGCTCAGGGCGAGCTATTATTCATCTTTTTCCAACGAGGGCTCTTTTTTATTGCTAGACATGAAAAATATCAGAAATTTCACCCAGTCTGCTCAAAATAGCGGGATTAATTCAAAAAGCACTTATATTAAATTGGATTTTACTCACAGCGCGCCTTGGTACCTGGATCTTACCTCAAATTCAGCACGTATGAAAATTATACCTCGATTGCTCTACATTCATATGTCAATAATTATGTTATTCATTTCATTTTTCAATTCTTATAATATGCTGTTAAATTAATACCACCACTAAACCACCGAGGCAGTTGCAGTGGTCCCGAGTTCGGGTCCCGTGTCGGGCCAAGTTTGATTTTTTACTGAGTTTTACTGTTAAGATATTCTCAATAGTAGCCCGGAGTTGGAAAGTTGGCGGTATTGCATTCCCTTGCCTCGGAGAGCATGTAAAGTCGTCGGTCCTGCGCCTTAACTCTCACCGATCATGTTGAAGTATCGTCCCATCGGACTTTGAGAGTAAAAGGAGTAGAGAGTGCACTTGTGTGAAATCTTGTAGATCAATAAGATTATATGCCATATTGTAAATCCTGATTTATAAAATTTAAAAGAGCAACTTTTGAATGTCTCATCAATTACCCAGTAGAACCACAGTGCTAGTCATTAGCAGCTTCATCATGGACAGCTATTTACAACTAACTTGATGTAAACTTTTCTTAAAAATGTACAGAATGAAATACAATGACAAAAGTAATTCTTATTATTTTATAATTCAATGATAGCAATATTAAACTACTATTATTTAATACAAATCGTTCCTCATCCTATACAGTCAAACTCTTAACTGAGTCAATATCGTTGACCCCCATGCCATAGAAGTTCCTCCAAAACAACTCAGACAAGTTAAATACACCCTGTGTTTACTCAAATGCATGTAGGTGGTATTAAGAGGTATAAACGTATGGACATCATTGTAAATTCCTTTAGTTATTATAAGAAGCAAATGAAAAACAAACGAGTCTTTCTATTAAGAAATATGTATATAATTAAAAAATATTTGAATATAATTGTAATATACATATTCCTATTATGAAAAAACATTGTTTGATTGTTTTAGCATTTACCAACATAATTATAAAAAAGAAATGAACTGCAGTGAAAATAAAGAAAAAATTGACTGAACAAAATTCAGAAATAATATCTTCGGATCCATCCAAAGATCTGCTTACCAATAATTGTCAGTGGGCAGTAATTATTAAAAAAAGATCTTGCAATATTAACTTTAAAGCCAAATATTTTAATGGAGTTTCTAATCTCTGTTTATAATACGTTCAGAAACGCCTTTGTTTTGTCCACAAAACATGTTCCAATTGTAGGCTGTCACAATGTAAATGGCGTTCCGATTACCATTACAAGCTATTCGAAAGCAATGTTAAATTTAACCGTTAAATATTAGGAGCCTTAATTGGATGAGGAATAATGATGTACTAACGCTAACGTTCCTGTAAGTTTACATAGAGAATTCGCGCAGTTATCTAGTCGTGCGTGTACTCATTAATGTCTTGATAAATATTTGTTTGGATACAAGTTTTGTTTATGTAGGTAAATAAGGCAGTAACTAGAAAGTTATAAGATATCTTTCATGTGCCTTTTGTTTAACAAGCCACCCATCCTGGACTATAGCTTTGAGGATGTTGCTTAACTTTGGTAACCAGTTGAAATTCGTGAACCAAAATATATTATTTTGAAAATAATATGCTGCTTCTTAATATTTAAATAATAAAATAAACAAAAAAAAAAAAAATAAAATAATTTTAAATAAAAATTAATTTAATTTAAAAGGATAGGATAAGATAACGCCATGAAGACAAATCTTTTAATTAATTGTTTAAAATAAATTCCTAATAATAATTACATTATCACAAAATAACTGGGACAGCTGACCGTTCTCAAATAATAGAAATTGTATTTAATTATTCAAGCCCAGTGTTGGTGCTGAGCTCCCGATTTGAATTAAATCGGTTTAATATTTAACTTTGATTTTCGCTTTGATACTTAGAGCATTTACACTACAAGTTACGTTTTGAATTATTAATAGACAAAATATTACTTGTTTAAGTATGATCTTGACGTCTACTTTACTGAGTGAATTATTTTCATTACCAGTTTAAATACTTAACTTTAGGTTAGTTTCATAGTTAGTGACAAATAAATATACGATTTTACATTATATTTCTTATTAGTGTTACAATACTGTGTATTTGGAAGTTCTTAACGTTGTGCTTTGTTTTTTCCACACCCGGAGAAGTTTTGTCATGAGCTAGAATCAACGTCGCAACCTTATAATTTACTCCGGTATGCAAAAATATACGTGGTACTAAATATGTACATAACGCATGCAAACATTTTGCAAAATATATATAAATCTTTTTATCCCTCAATTTATAGAATTATATTGCATGCCGTGATTACCTATAAAAAGAAATACAATTATACTTATAATTTATTATGTAAATTTTTATTACTATAATTATTGTAATTTCTGTTGGTAATCCAAATAAATAAATAAATAAATACATCACACCGACAATAACAAATCTATCCTACACCGACAATAATAAATGTAACCTATGTACTATTCCAGACTATAATCTATCTCTGTTCCAAATTCCATCCAAATCCGTTCAGCTGTTCTGGCGTAAAATAGTAACAAACATCCATCCTAACAAACTTTCACATTTATGATATTAGTATGGATACCTTCCTACATAAATTATCCAGACCATATAAAAATCCGTAAAGTAGTTTCTAAGATTAGCCCGAATAAACACAGGCTTAACTTAAATTTAAAACAATTAATAATTACTTAGAAATTAAATACATCTTTCTTTATTTTCAGTGCATCTACTGAGCGCACTGCGTACACTTGGCTTCCGGATACAAGGATCGAGTTCAGCTCGCCTTACTCCCGCCGAAGAAGTTCCAACTCCACCGTATATGAGAGTGACTGATGGTGTGAGAGCTTCGACCAGCTCGAAGAGGTGCTACTATGATGGACACTAAGTGCCACATAAAGTGAAAATTGACTGTAAATGTTCTTTGGACTATTGTGAGACATCATAAGGTTTTACATCGACTTTATTCCAATCCTCTCTTTGTATATAACTTCTCTTATATAAAACAAATTGTCTAAAATTGAGTTTTAAGTATGTAGGTGTAAATACAGATGTGCAGAATTAATGGCGATATCATGTTAAGGCGTATTTCAAGACAAAATCTTATTTTACCAATTTAGGCTAAACTTTTACTGAGCACGATCGCAGTAAATGTTACAAAATTTCAGGATGAAATTCATGTTCGTTGCTCGAATCTTCAGAACATCTTTTCCCATAAATTCGCTAATATTCTCGCATTTACTTCGAGCTGAGAGTAAGCGTAAAACTTCTTCTTGCTTACCTAAAATGAATATTTATGACGTACAACGAGTAACGCGCCATTTATATATAAATTTTGAATATATTCCAGCTTACAAAAAAAACAGTACCGAAGCATAAAAATATATTATGTTATAACGAAACTAATGTTATTTCAATATTGATAAATATTAGAAAACGCACATATTCCTATGTATGACAATTTATATTGTATACGAAATTATGTATAATAAATATTATGTATAATTTTTAATTACCTACTCAAACCAATTGTAAAAATCGACTTCAATATTAATTATTCTTTATCACCTAACAATATTAAAAAGTTATATACTAAGCTTATATTATTTAAATTTCGCAACCTTTGCAACCAATGATGAATTATTATATTATATAGTGTTAAAAATTTAAATATATCCCACCTGTATATCTATATATCTGGTACCCTGTGCCATTTTGTAAAAAGTCGTTTTAAGTACCATTTCACTTAATCTTCTACTTAAATTTGTTAAATATGTACTTAACTTACATTCGATCAATTACGAATTTCATAATATCAGGTAAGTGTGAAAAAAAGGAAAAAAATGAACAGTTTCTAACATCTTTTGTAAAAGTAGGTTGAAATATCAAGATTTACTAACGTTATTTTTATCCCACTCTGCATGAAATTATCTCGAGACTTCTTCTGTAATCTTAATTATATGATAAGTACTAAATACATTATAAATATATTACATAATAACTATATAAGATTTATTTTTATAATCTAGAATGTTCCAGGTTTCAAGACACACGATCCTTTTAAATTAAGAGTTGTACAAAATTTGTATGTAAATATGTTTTAGAACTAAGGCTTCTTATAAAAATATTATTTTACTGTATAATGTTATGTATTTTGTCACTGAAGGCTCTCGGAATTGAAAATGTTAGACTGCAAATAGCGTAAGGTGGAAAAGGGACTTGTTATACAAGAAGATTTCATTGATAATATTTTACTTCATTTTTTATATTTTTGTGGCTGTCATAACGCAAATTCTATTTTCTAAGATTGTTCATCTGCAATACTAATAAAATAAGATCGAATGTTATCTATTTATAAAGCGTTTTCGTGTTAAATAAACGTACGTAAAACTAAGTTATTAGTACGAAAATCGTCCACACCTAGCATTATTAAGTTTTTAAATATATGAAACATGCACTCTCTATACAATATAGCATGAAAGATTTCTTCAAAACATTAAAGAAACACCTAAATAAGTTATTTCAAACATAAAATGTGTCAGTTTAAATGTAATTTTGTCACAGTTTAACATTAATTCGTATATAAGTCGGAGTTATGAACGTATCATTGAAATTTTTTTCCACAATCACATTATCATTTATATTAAATGATTTGATAAAACGCACTTCTCATCGAGTGTTTTGTATAGTTTTCAATAAAGTCATATGAAGAAAATGTCTATTATTATTTATCTCAATTTTATCATATACTAAACCCTCTTAATAACCTAATAATCTGTTGATACTCTGTAATAAATTCTATACTTCTCTTGATACTATGCTGCCTCGTTTTTCTAGTGATTATCATTAATTGCTGCAGTTGCTGTGGTACTGGGTTCGAGTCCCGGATCAGTCCTAAATAATTATTTTGTTTTTACATCACAATTTTTCTTTGGAGAGTATGTAAGGTTTTCAACTATGCGTCTAAATACTCACCGGTCCCATGAAGTTGCCGTCCCACCAGACCATGTGTGTGGGAGTCCACTTGTGTTCACACACAATTTTGCACTATAATATATGATCAAACGAACTTCTCAAGTGAAGTTCGATCATTATTATATGAGTCGCTTCATTCGAAGATATAATATAACCAGGTAGTCCTTTTAACCTACAAGGTAGCTTTCGCACACATTTAAGAGATTTTTTAAAAAAGTCGATACATATATCGATTTTTAAATCAATTCATTACTCGTCAATGTCTACATCCCTACTACTCAGTGCCGTCATACTTTTAGAGATTCATACCACAAATAAATACAAAACTAAGTTCGGGATCGGGTTGGGGGGTCCTTATATCTTCGAATGAAGCGACTCATATAATAATGATCGAACTTCACTTGAGAAGTTCGTTTGATCATATATTATATTTCTTCGCTTCATTCTTCAGATATAATATAACCAGGTAGATGTTTAGAGAAGTTTTGTATTTACATCCATTAAATCAACCAGTATCAAGGGAGTGAATTTAAAATGTATTACTAACTATATTATATTAACTATATAATATAATAATGTGAAAAGAAAAATAAATGAAAAATATAACTACGGAAATAATTTTGTCGGGTAGGTACTAAATTATTCTAAAATAATTCATTATTAGTAAAGAATATTTAAGAATATAAAATCAGAATTTATATCTTAAAATAAACATTTCCCATATAGTTTAATTGTTCATTAAACAAAATTACACAAACAAAACTATTTTCATCTATAGTAATCGAGTGATTATAGAATTTCGCGAATAATTTCAAAGTACGTTTTAATACATAAACGACTGGTCGTCTTCCTTATAGTATCAACAGAGACGCCTCGTCCAGCAAGTGTGGACGTCGCGGAACGTCGCGTGCTGGTGTGCTTGATGACGTCACGTCCACACCACTCTATTAATACCTGCTTTATCCGCCTAATTATGGACGCCTTACAGTTATTAAGAGGTTAAGTATATTAGGAGGACGGTCATGTTGTGGAACAAACATATCATATCTTCAGGTCATATTACAGAATATATGCAGAATCGAGATAAATTATCTCGAAAATACTGCAAAATTAGTGTTGGTTAGTCTCGACCGACTACATACATCTTTATAATATTTTTGATTAGTATATTAATTCCAATACATATAATATATCATATTTTCGTATTTTGTCAATAAAAGGCTTTGTACGCGTTGGGCTGTATATAAAACTAAGAAAATTACAAATTTATTCGTAATTTTTCTCTCCTTATATTCCTTATAAGGATACCAATCAGATAAATTGTGGATCCCATCTACTATGAAACAGTGGAAAGCTGGGTTTTAATTTAAATATTTTTAAAATACTTTTAACACGTTTATCAGATCCAATATTGCTACTTAACAGAAGAGATAATGTGGATCTCTGGCTGTGAAGAATTCCATACCTATAGTTCTTTTATTATACTGATTACTTAAAAGCATAAAATATTCGTTACAAAGCTATGAATAATATGGTAATGATTACCATTGCAATTCTGCAACCACTGTTTAAAAGATATATCTATACTAATATTATAAAGCTGAAAAGTTTGTTTGTTTGTTTGGTTGAACGCGCTAATCTCAGGAACTACCAATCCGATTTGAAAAATTCTTTTTGCATTAGGTAGCCCGTTAATTGAGGAAGGCTATAGGTTATATCATCCCGGAAAAATGTACGGTTCCCTTGGGATAAATTTATTTTTGTCTAGGGACGAACCCGAAGCGAAGCGAGGATGAGTCGCTAGTTATACATATATGCCGCACAATGTAAACATGTAAACGCATGTTGTGGGTACCGCGGCAACCAGAATAAAGACCTTTCTGTAACAAGATTTTTCACAATAAAAGGTTTCCATATTAATTCAGACTTATTCACCATCGTTATGAACGGATGCCAGGCCTGAAATGACAAAAAAGAATTTTCATCTATAATATTTCGAAGATACCTACTTTAGAATAATTGGAAAAAAAAAGAAAAGCATAAAAGTATTTAGTATTCTAGTTTATTGTGAAAGCATCAATAACTAGAGAGTATGGATCTTTTTTCTATTAAAATATAGCTCTGTTATTTGGCCCTGGCCATAGAAGTAAACAAATTAATTTTAGATTTTCTTAATTGTATTAATATTCAATTAAGAGCTAAATTAGACAATTCACTTTTTTTTTTCAGATTATTTCCAGCTTTAAAATTTTCTTTCATGTTTTTAAGCCAAATATTTCTTTTTGATTTTTAATATATTGTGACTTCACGAGCTTAGATCTTCTAACGAGGGACAAAGTTTTAACTTTGTTTCACAATAAACAGAATTTTATACCTTTTGTAAAACGATTATCTTTATATAATATATAATACTTATATTTTAATATAGATCCAGACACCTTTAACGGCATAACGTGCATCAAATTTCAATTGCATATTACTTCAATTGATGAAATTCCCTGATTAAATATTTTTGGAAATGTAAAATATTTTTTGTTAAAAAATATTCATGGTTTTATGACATTTTTCGGTTCGCAAAGAAATTGTTGATTAATGAGCCAAACATGAATCAAAATTTTCAAAGTGACAAAATTTTCAAAGTGCAAAATCTTAAAAATGTAACAGTTTTAAAGAAACGTTTTGGCTTTCATTATAGTTTTTTATTATTTCTAATACAAAGAACACAGAGCCTGATGAATGAGTTCAACACTTTAGTAAATGTTCTATGGGCTACTGAAAGGCCGTAGGGTATATTACTAAATTCATATGTGATCAAATTAAATTCTCTTCTCAAATTGAATTCGTCTTCAATTTGAATACTGCACATAGTGTTATTTACTGTACTCATGTTTGCTTTCTCAAAAATAGATAACAAATTTGAAGGTAGGTACCTATATCAACTTGTGTTACTAGCGTTGTTGTAAACAACGAAAGAATTAAAATTAAATTAATATTGTAGCGTGAAGTACAGACTTACTGGCGAGATGCAGACGGCCGCGGTTTGTTTGAGCGCGCAGCGCTGAACATTTGCCGAGCTGGCATCTGGTGGTTCAGAGGGCCTCTGCTCGGGCCTTTGCACCTCTCCTGCTGTTTTGCTTATTAGTGAAAAACGTCAGCATTCCATATTGATCGTAACTTTTTAACTTTATTATTGTTTAATTTTATCATTTGCAAGTACTACCATTGATCAGCTTCTTGACAATCGTCAATGAGATCAGAGAGTTTTTATTTATTGGCGAGAGGTATTAGAAATTGCCTCATTATTTAATTTTTGTGCTAACAGAAGGTAAATTTAAATATATAAGTAGGTAAAAATAAAGGTACCTAATCTTTTAATAGATTATGTTTAACCTCTTTTATTATATTTAAGAACAGTCTCCTTTCATAGTGCTATGAGAACTTCTGTATCGAATACTGTACCAACATTGGGACCACAACAGCATAAAAGTGTCCTGATCGGAATTTCGAATTGTCATTAATTTTAGCCTCATTAATGTTTTGATCTAGAATATGTCGCTCAGTAATGAAAATTACGATGGTTAGGTACCTTTGTGTTTAACGTACAATTAACCGCCAGGTTAAAACTAAATTTACATATATACACGTATGTGGGTTATTGCAAAATAATAATGTGTCATTATTACTTTTTGAACATGTTATAAAATTAATAAAGCCGTCGTGTTAACTCACGGTTAACCGCCAGGCAAAAACGTTCAAAATGAACATAGTACCATATAAGGTATAAATTATATATTTGATAATTTTCAATTTTATACGGCCATCGTGTTAACGCACGGTTAACCGCCAGGCGAAAATGTTCAAAATGAACATATTACCATATAAGGTATAAATTATATATTTGATAATTTTCAATTTTATACGGCCATCGTATTAACGCACGGTTAACCGCCAGGCGAAAATGTTCAAAATGAACATATTACCATATAATGTATAAATTATATATTTGATAATTTTCAATTTCATACGGCCATCGTGTTAACTCACGGTTAACCGCCAGGCGAAATGTTCAAAATGAACATATTACCATATAAAGTATAAATTATATATTTGATAATTTTCAATTTTATACGGCCATCGTGTTAACGCACGGTTAACCGCCAGGCGAAAATGTTCAAAATGAACATATTACCATATGAGATATATATTATATATTTGATAATTTTCATTTTTATACGGCCATCGTGTTAACGCACGGTTAACCGCCAGGCGAAAATGTTCAAAATGAACATATTACCATATAAGGTATAAATTATATATTTGATAATTTTCATTTCTATACGGCCGTCGTCCAGGTAATTGAAATATACTTATATAAGGTGCTCAATAAGAGTGCACTATTTCATTTAAAAATAAAAACACGAAGTTTTCGATGACTTTTTGACAAAGATGTAGCTGTATCTCACCGATGACGCGTGGGCTATCGACCTTGAGCTCAGGAATTATTTCTGGTTTATTTTTAATATTCAGGACAATCATAGGTAACACCTGTCAAATTTCAAAGTTGTCACATGCACGAAAAATGAAATGACGCAAAGTTTAAATAGTGCCTTCTTATTGAGACACCCATTATTTATTATTATCTTAATAAAAGTTTTATTTTAAGGTTATATAATTCTATGTGACCCTCGTGATAACTTTCAGTTAGCCGCCGGGCTTTAAAATAGGATTATAAAATATCTAATATTTAATAAAATATGACGACAAAATGTGGGTAATCGTAAATAGATAATATGTA
This sequence comes from Fabriciana adippe, assembly GCA_905404265.1. Classification (NCBI taxonomy): domain Eukaryota; kingdom Metazoa; phylum Arthropoda; class Insecta; order Lepidoptera; family Nymphalidae; genus Fabriciana; species Fabriciana adippe. Next base: position 6,910,020 of record FR989993.1, read on the forward strand.
CATACCAAATGGATTCGAATGATGATTTAATTTGAATCATACGACGTTTAAACAATTGTTGTTCCTTAAGTTTCTTGAATTCCCGTTTGTATTAGTTAATATCTTCTTGAACATTTTCACTTTTCTTTGTAATTTTTACCCGAAGAGTGTACGTGTGCTTGCTACCTCGCACGAAAAAAGAATGACGGCACTGAGTAGTAGGGATGTAGACATTGACGAGTAATGAATTGATTTAAAAATCGATATATGTATCGACTTTTTTAAAAAATCTCTTAAATGTGTGCGAAAGCTACCTTGTAGGTTAAAAGGACTATCTGGTTATATTATATCTGAAGAATGAAGCGAAGAAATATAATATCTACTGGTGTGAGTGAGATTGGTCACCATAGCTAAAACTCGATTTGAAGGACTGTTACAAATTATTATTTTTTTTTTTGTTTAAGCTTGAGAAGTTATATAAAAAAATACTCAAAGATAACTGAAACAGCATATTCTATCGGTATCTTTGTAAAGAATTTTTAATAGGTGTATTTTAATAGATTCTTTTGTACCAGAAATAGATAGAAAGTTGCAGACTACTTAGCATTCTCTCCAAGTGTACTTAAAATATGTTGTTTCATGTTGTTTCATATTAAATTAACTACTACTATTGTATGCTTTAAGTATAAAAATAGGTTTTTTACTTACATTTCATCATTTATTTTCAACTAACGGCTTACCCTCGCTTCACTCGAGTGCCCGCCCCTAGGTGCTTCAAGTAGCCGATGTGTTACTCCAGTCATATCTCTTTAATATATTTTACCCGACTTCAAACAGGTTTCTATAACTATAATTTATTTTTCATAATATTTTAACGAGTTGTAAGCGAATTTTTATGATTCTATATTCAAAAGTACTCTCAAATAAATTTTGAGATAAAAATTCACCATTAAATAAATAAATAAATATGTTGGGACATTAACACACAGCAACATCTTGCTCCATGGTATGCTACGAGGTTTGTGTTATGGATACCAGATAGTTAATACACTATAAATATATAACTTTAAAAACATACACACATATTATAAAATATTAACAATAAACACTCATGACTGGAGTACAAACATTCGTACTTATCACACAAATGAATGCCCCCAGCAGGACTCGAACCCGCGACCGCTGGCACAGCAAGTACACTACAAACTAAGCCAAACGTATCGACCATTTAGGATCGAAAATTGAATTTTAAAATAAATAATGTTGAAGTCGGTGTATGTTTTTAGTTAAATCGTAAATTTTAAGATGATATTACGAATTATCAGTAAATTCCCTTCAATCAGTAATTTTAACACAAAAAGCATTGTGTAATGTGTATCGATGCCGTCAAGATTCAAGTTCGAAACGAATCGATCTTCGTGTCTCGTATTACAGAAGCTTTGATTTGAACTGATTGGAAGGTTTAATGCAGAAATGCTCAATGAAGGAACTTAAATTTTTCAATAATATTAAAAAAGTATTACTTTAAATAAAAAATGAAATAACGCATCAACGTGTCTTTCTCGAGTCACAAGTTAAATAGCGTGAAGTTAAATCTATATACATAGTACATACATATAATATTAGTAAACTTATGGTATCATGGAGTCGGGCTGATTATGAAGCTGGAAAGTGACTACGGAAATTAATCTACTGATGTAGTAGTCTTATAAAACTTTTTATTTATAAATAAAAGTTTTTTAGAAAAAGTTTTCTCTTTATTTTGTTAAAGCATTTTAATAAATAACGATATTTACCGATTTATAGTTAAAAGTAACTAAACATACTATTCAAATTATTTCGCGGATTTATTTTGATGTTTGGTTCCCGACGCGACGTTTCGAATATATTACAGCAATTATGGTCACGGGAGACTCTAAGGATTTAGACGTCTTAAAGGCATTATATACTTGTTATAGACAGTGCCTACCCACAATTTTACAGAAATGATTTCAAAAATTCAAAAATGGCACCAAATTACCTTAAATTATATTTTAATTTAAATTTTAAACATTTCTTAATTTTTTTTAATAAGTATTATAATTAAATATGTCAATAATATTTTTTTAATTTTAGCTATTATAATTATAACATTTTGATATTTATTAAAATGTCAAATATTCGCGTAAATTTAAGAAAGTATTAAACATACCTATTACTTATTTATTTTTTAGGTTATTTTAGGTTTAGTTTATTTTTTTAGGTTTCTATTATTTACATGTAAAGCTTAAATAGCAGAAAGCGCTTAATGCATAACCAATTTTATTTGTAAGCGTCATGGTCACGAAGCGTATTGAAAAGTTTCACCTGAGTTTGATTTATTCGATTGCAGTCGGATGTGCGACGTCGGTTGCATTGATCTGGATTCCGTTTGAACACCAGTTTCCGAAGTGTTAATAGGGACACTAACTTAATAGCATAAAAATAACTAGAATAAAACCTTTCCATTGACTTTAAAATGTTTTTCGTAATGTAAATAATAGGTTTATTAAGTTTTACTATTTATTACGATAGTACCTGGCGACCGAGCTTCGCTCGATGTATTTTTTTGTTATATCGTATTTTGTAAACAAAAAGAACTAAAAACTTGCATTAATACAAAAAAAAAGTGAAACTTTGTATCTGATCGAGATTCGATTTCAGATACACCTATTGATTTATTAATCTTGCACCTTGCTCGCTTGACCAATATACTTATGCGTGAATGTAAGAAATTATCGACTATATTCTGCGTAGAATAATGCAAAAGAAAACCGCATGAAAACTCAAAAACACGCGTTTTCCCAGACATGAGACTAATCTAGATCGATTTTTCGCCCCCGAAAGCCCCTACATACCAAATTTCAGCGAAATCGTTAGAGCCGTTTCCGAGATCGCTGGTTTAAATAAATAAAGATATAAATATACAAGAATTGCTCGTTTAAGTATATAAGATAAATGTTTCTCGTTATTTTTTTATTTAGCACTAGCAACATATCTCTTTCTTTTTTTCCTTAGTTCAGGTGCGTTTCTAGTTTACTACCTTTTGTTTATTAATAACAAATCTATTTCACGGGAATCATACATTTTTCCGGGTAAAAAGTAGCCTTTATGCTATTCCAGACTATATTTTATCTCTGTGCCAAATTTCATTCAGTGCTGGCGTGATTGAGTAACAAACATCCATCCAAATATCCAAACATTTAAACTTTGAAATTTATAATATTAGTAAGATATACAAGTAGCACCACCTTTTTGCAATTTTTATTACTAATAGTTACTCAAGTCCACCCATTTTAGCATAAATGTGTAACTATTATACACATACACAACTTTTGAATTTATAGTGCAGTTAAAAACAAAAAAAAAACACTTGAGTTCATTTTTTAATCCTATAAGTAAATTTGGTTCTATATACTTGAATGTTCTTAAAAAAATCTACATTTTTATCTCTGAATCTAATCTAATATATTTAAACGAGCAATTCTTGTATATTTATTAATCTTTTTATACCGGCGATCTCGGAAACGGAAATTTGGTATATGGTGGTTTTCGGGGGCGAAAAATCGATCTAGATTAGTTTTATGTCTGCGAAAACGCGAGTTTTCGAGTTTTCATGCGGTTTTCTTTCGCATTATTCCACGGTATATAAAATATGGTCGATAATTTCTTATGATCGGACGTAAGCATCGTGGTCAAGCGGCCAAGGTGCAAGATTGACAATCACAAGTGTTCGGGTTCGAATCCCGGTCGGATTCAAATTTTTATTTTTGTTTTTTTTTTTTGTATTTATTCAAGTTTTTTGTTTTTTTTTATCTAAAAAATACGATATAACAAAAAAGAATTCCGAGCGAAGCTCGATCGCCCAGGTAGGTACTGTCAGTCTAAAGTTAAATTATAAATGCCATAGATGTATCGTTTGTTGTATGGTTCGGTTGACAATGCCTGCACAAAAGGTTAATGGTTTGATCTCTACACATTTGCAAAATGAACATTACTTGCTTTGGCCATACAGATGATTTTCCGGTGTACGTACGACAAAGAACGTACCAAGCCAGTACTTGCCTGAAAATTGACTAAGCAACAGCTAATAAAGTGACATATCTATGTATATTGTAAACTCTACGCTTCAAAGAAAATAGCAACATAGTATGTACAAAACTAAAACTTTAAATATATTTACCTTTACTTTAAAATACCTTTTAATAAAACGAAAACCAATACGACGCGAACTTTACATTCGAACTCATCAAATATTCGGTAGTTACTTAACATAATCAACTTCAGTTCAGAAGTAATTAAAGCATCATGGCATGCCTATTAACTTTACTTCCGCTTGAATGTTAAACAGGTACCATATTACGGGCTTATTTGAGCCTTATTAAGGCAGTAGTGAGAAATCAAACCTTGTTAGTAACGAGACTTGAGTATGTTGATTTGGTAATGTTATCGTATCCATTTATGTGGAAGCTTCCATCTAATAGGCTTAATTAATGTAAATTATTTATAAGTCTCGAGTCTTTGAATGAATCAAGTATCTTAGAAACGGTGTTCTTCTACAAAAGTTTAAATTATTTTGGTATCTAATGAGGAGTATATAATAAATGCATTAAGAGTGCATAGATAACTAGTTTTGTAAATATATTTATCCTTTGCATTTGTTTATTTCATCCATAATACTTGTTTGCAAAAAATAACATATAATTCGTGAAATTTATGCGACCATAATTAAGAAGTAGGTATATTATAAAAAATGGTATCATTAAAAACGCTTAAGAATAGATGACTATATTGTTTTATATATTCAAAATCATGTCAGTAAGTCATGGGTGTCATTATGTAATATGTATTATGTATTTATTTAAAATTATATACATATGTGTAGTGTATCAACTATCTGGTATCCATAACACAAGCCTCGTAGCTTACCATGGAACTAGATGGTACTGTGTGTTAACTTTCCAACATATTTATTTACAAAATATACATACGAATCGTGAACCTGGTTTTCTTTCGAACTATTTTGAAATCGATTAAATAAAAATATTAGACAAAACTGTCCAAGCTCTATTATTTATCCAAATATTATTAAGTAAATAAGGATATGCTACTGTCACATCAAATTTTCATAAGCATACAATAGAATTTGACGGTAGTATGCCATATTCGAGTATTTGATCAATCGGACCTACCAGCGTTTCGAACGTTAGAAACTAATTCTCACGCTAAAGTCAATAAGTCGAACGTTTGTAAACAAAACAATATCCAAGCATTATGATTTGTTTCACAATTCATATATAAACTTTATGTTCAATGCAATTAGGTATATAATAAGGCAACGGTTACTAAATTCTTGCCGCATATTGACTTTGTAGAGACTAATAGGAAATTCAAAAGTGGGAACCAAGTAAGATGAAATAGTGAATATGTTAATTTTACTTTATGACATTTTAAATAAAACTATGCTTTCGGACTTTTTCTCGGGTTTAATTGATTTTTGGTTCCCGACGTTTCGAATGCTTTATAGCAATCATTGTCACGGGAGAGACTAAGGTTTAAGACGTCTCAAAAATTCGCGTCAATCGCATAAATCTAAAAAAGTACTAAGAAAGTATTTATGTAGTCTATGACCTATGTATATATTTCTTAGAGATGAGATATTTTCCCACAGTAAAAAGTATCCTATACGTTGACCCGGATAACCAGCTACCATCATACCCAATTTTATCAAAATCCCTCCAGTGATTTTTCCGTGATGTGGTCACAGACAGACAGACAGACAAAAATTCTAAAAACTATAGATTCGGCATCTGTATCGATAATAATGTCTATTTAATTAAGATTTTCCAAAAAATATTTAATGTACAGATTCGACTTAGTTACAATTTTATTATATGTATAGATGATTTGAGTCCACAAAGTCTGATATCAAATTAGAACGTAAAGAACTAAATGTAAATATTTCAACATATATTTAGATACAATTATCGCCTTTCTAAATTCGATATACCATACCAAACTTAACTGTAATAATAACAAAATGAAATATTGTTAATACGAGTACGTTTGAAACGACAAAGCGATACCGCAAATCTTGCTTAAATGCACTCGGATTACGTCTGTTAAGACGTTAATCCACTTTTTATATCCGCTTTAGGAATACACCTACAGATCGTTCGTAGGATTCTTTATGAGAATTTAAGTGACTACTGATTATGAGACACTTAAAAGGGAGGCTTTTCTCGTAATAACCTGTAAGTAAAGCAAATAAATTTCTATTTTATTATCATCGTTAATTTTATATTTAATAGCGTCTTCAATTGAGTGTCATCATTTCAATAAGGTATTATGTTTTGAATGTTATTATTAAAAGAAAAAATATGTTCAAATAAATAGGTTATATATGGAAATATTTATACTATACATTCATTTTTTAGTGAATCTGGCAACATTTATAGATTTTTTAAATCATAGAATTTTACAATCGTTACTATAGTTAATAGTTTTTAGGATTTTTTTTTTTTGTTTTTTCGTTCGTTTCATAATCTGATTAATTAACATTAATCAGATTATACCGTATTATTAAGCCTACACTGACTCTCCGTTCATCCATATATCTTTAGTATTGTAGTAGGTTGCCGGTGGAAATGTATATAAGTACATTTACCATTATTAATTTATTCATATACGAAAGGAATAATAAATAAAAGCTATATATAAAAATGCTCTTTTTAGCTCTTTGTTATATGAGAACTAAATCATAATGGAGACTTCAAAGAACTATACATCAAAGCTTAAGCCTAAATGTGATATATTTAAGCTCAATTTTTAAGGATCTAGGTAATCTGCAGACTATTAGGTCATGGCTACATAGTAAGACTGGTGGTTTTGCAAACATGAACCAATTTTATTGAAATAAAACTTCTTTACGCACGCTTGACTTGGGGAGTAACCTGATGAATGCGTGACGGGAGCGTTACGAAAAGTGTGATCGGGCGAGGCGCACGGAAGTTGAGAGGGAGATATAAGTTAGTGAAGATAGAAAGAGAGAGAGTTACGTTTCGTATATTACTGTAGAGACAAGAGAGACAGGTGCGAGCACACATTTTCTTACTGTTTGTTGCCATGGTAAACGTTGTTATTGTCTGACAAATGATATATAACATTACTAGCGGCTCACCTCTAGACAAACAAAAACAAATCTATCCCACGGGAACCGTACATTTTTCCGGGATAAAAAGTAGCCTATTTATTGTTCTGATGTGTGAACTATATTATTGTAAAGTTTTATTAAAATCTAATTAGTAGTATTTGTGTTTAAAGCTGTATAAGTTACTATAGTTTTTTAACTATCCCACGAGAACTCTGTAATTTTCCGGGATATTAAAAATAAAATATTAAATGTTGACCGGGAATATAAGCTACCACCATACAAAATTTCATTTAAATCGGTCGAACCATTTTCGAAGATTAGCCCGTACATATCATTTGTTACAAAAAATGTGATAAATGAAGAACTGCTCGACCGATTTTGTGCAAACTTCACATAACCCATCTACTAAATAGTCCGAATAAAACCTAAACATTTAGTTTGCATAGGTGAGCCCGTTCTTAAGTTGTAAAATTTCAACGAAAAGTGGCATTGATTTTTATATACATATACTTAGATATTCTTTCCTTAAATGATATTCTATAAATATATGATTGTAATATGCTTAATATGCGTTATTTAATTATTTTTATTAAAATTTATCATTCCTTTTACAAACAGAGAGTTGTGACATACTGGACGACATCATTAGCTATTTTTGTTGTGTTACGCCAAAGAAGTATAACTTCTTACGTTCGTACATAAGTACACACACACGTTTTTTCTTCATTTTAAAAGAGCTATTATTTTTGTGCACACCCCTAAACTACATATTATAATAATCACTTATTTGGTAAATCTATAGATAACATCATCTTTTACAATACAAATCAAGCATATTCGCACACAAACGTTGCTATATCCCATGTTTACAGAAATTAATAATGCCTATTCAGTATCAAAAGCCCCTTTAATCTTGCCTTAAAAGGTTAAGGCTCTCTTATTTGTTCACTTTGCTGTGCTACAAATAGTGTTAACAACGTGGTACATGTCTAGGTACAGGCGACATCGCAAATAAATATTAAGAAAGAAATTATCCTGCTCTTTTGACTTCTCACTGTTTTATACAGGAATTCCCTTAAAATTGAACAAGTGCGGGTTAGTGGATTCACGCGTTCTTTCAAAACTTATTTGAGTTTTTCTTAGAGAACAGAAATATATTTACATTAATTTTTCTTCAAGATATTAGTAAATTGTGTTCGTGTTCAATATTCTGTTGTTGTTTTCCAAAAGAGCGCGTTACCAATGAGCTACTGCTTACTGAAGAAAGTATAATGCCGTATTAACTTCGAAACGATTGAGTTCTTTGGATATATTCTATTTTATTTAACACTAGCCACTCACCCTCGCTTCACTCGGGTTCATCTCTGGATTGCTTCCCAAAACAATCTTTTTTTATTTTTTTTTGGGCCCCTTTTTTTTTAATTTAAGTAGCCTAAGTTACTCCTTATTACATCTGTTATCTGCCAGTGAAAGTCCTGTCAAAATCGGTCCAGCCATTTCAGAGATTAGCCGGAACAAACAGGCAGACAGACAGATAGACAGACAGACAGAGAGACAAAAATTCTAAAAAACGTTGTTTTGGTATATGTACCGTGTATACATCCATTTGAATTTAGTAAAAAGCGATTATTTTAATATTACAAACAGACACTCCAATTTTATGTATTTGTATAGACTAGCGAGTAAAAAGTTCTTCAAAAGCTTTTAACAATGTAGAGAAAATACTTGATAAGTCGGAATATAACATAAAACTCAACCCAGCCCATGGCTTTTTTCAGCCACACTTTCAATCTATACCGTTATACCACTACTGCTTTAAAAATAAATATAGGCTATATAATACATGAAAACATATTTTATTCAAATACATTTACAAATATCTTTATATCGTCAATTTTTTATTTTCTATATTAAAATCAATTAATGTCAATATTTCAAGTCCATGAGGAATTTCCACTGGCTCAGATGACGATTATGAAGGCTGTTCGATAAAAGTTCCAATCATACTTAAGTGCTATAAATATGTGCAATTTACTTATTTTCAATTTTGGTTTGTGGTTTTTTACACAACAAACATATAATTAATTATATTAAAACTCTAGTCAAATGTATTTATAACACCAATGTACCTAGTCATTGCCACCTGATACAGATAGTTAATGCATGCCATTCTCGACGCCCGCTGCATTCAGAAGCGAAATAATCAAAAGATAAATCACTGTATACAAGACATAAAATGTATGTCCGAGCCTGTAGCAGCCAAGCCTTTGATATACAATCCTTACATATATTACAAATGCGTTTGTCTGACACTTTATTACTTTTCAGGACCAAACCACTGGACCGGTTTCCATATAGTTTTGTAGGAGGACATAGGCCACTTTTATGTTAAGTGATATTTTAAAAAAACTCTGTTTTATCCAATTTTGTACTTGAAGTTTTACTAGTAATTAAAGAGTCCATGACTCTCCAAGTTCTGGTTGCTTCATTATATCAGATCGATAGAAAAAAGTATTGTTTTATCGTTTTAATCTTAGAAGTGGTTAGGCTGATTTTGACAGAACTTTCTGGCCGAACTGGCGGATAGCTGATGTTATAAGGAGTAACTTAGGCTACTTTTATTTTAGAAAAAGAATTAGGATTCTGCTCAAAAAAATAATGAAAACGTACCTACGGATCCGAACGAAGCGAGGGTAAGTCGCTAATTTCGTGATAAAAAAAAATTCAAATCGTGCAACACTTAGAAGTAGATTAAAATTTACTTTCAAGATTTGATTCTTTATGAATAATGATATTATAAGCATATTTGCCAAATTGAATAAACTTAGTAATATGAACCTTAAAAAAAGTATTAGAATTTGAAACCTACATAAAAAATCCTTCACACTTAAATGTGCTATCCACCAGCCACAGAGCCTTTAAAATAAGTTCAGCCATTTAATAATACTCATAAATATTATAATTATTAGCTATTATAAGCTAAGCCATACGAGCTTTAAGCTAACTGTTCCGGAATCAAAGACGATCATTTTATTTTATTTATTAGGATTAATTAGACAAGTATTAAATGTAAATACATATAAAGAGGGCATCAAAAGCAATTATAAAATTCAACATTGATACATGTAATATTTCCGAGTACATCTCAGCTCTACTTAAGATTTATCTTTAGCAATAATAGCAAGCAAAGAATTAAAGGAAAAGAACGTTTGTAGCTTACATTTCGACTTTTCTATTATTTTTTTGTAATAAGCATTACTAAAAACGTACAAGGTATAGTTTAGTAAACGAAGCCAGAACAAATGACAAGTATTACATACTATTATCTTAATAGCATAAAAGCAGGTAATAATAGTTCTCAAGCGACTGTAATATATCTATCTTCCAACATATAATGATATTTAGATGGAACATAATTAAAACAATATTATAACTATGCGTATTTACAACTAATTTGAATTTACCCTCGACTCTACTCGCATGGTTAGACAAATTTGCATTATTTAATTTGGTAGAGCACGCTACGAATAATAATTAATTTATGAAAGCAGGTTTCATACGTAACAATACAAACGGTAGTAATTATCAATAAACTTCACTACTCACACAATAAAATCTAGATGTATGTCATTTTCCATGAATTTCTCCAGATTTTCATTTATGTAATAATATTCAATCTCATTTAATAACATGAAATGTAATGTTATAATGGTGTATAATTTTGGCTTGTTATATTCAAGGAATAATATACTGTTATAAATACATTGCTAATTGATATGTACCTACATATATATCTGTTTAGGTATTTAGGTAATCAAGTCTCAAACGGCGAAGATGACGATGATGTGATTTCAACGTAGCTTTGATATGCAGATCAATGTAAACCGGTCTATGAAATATGTACATAATATATTATATAATATGAATATCAATCTCGAGTGTAACCATGATATAAATATTTGGTCACAGCGACCATGGTTTCGGTCGCAACCACCTAGTAAATATTATAAGCATAAAAAATATACACATAAATCAATGTAAGCTCATAACAATGTTAGCAAGTTAAACATCAATAAGGACTTCGAATGCTCTACTCCAGGCCGTCACGTGCGTCATGTAACGCCCACTCGCATTGTATGTAAAACCACACGATCATGCTAGTTGCTCTCGTAACTTTGATCGTTTTTACATAGCCTGGGTTGTGCTATTTATAATATATCGCTTAAATTATTATTATTGTTAAGATTTTCATTTGCCTCTTCAGTCTAGTATAGTGCAATTAAATAATAATTAAACACAAAGATATTTTTTGTTTTGCTTATTTATAAAATTATTGTGTATTTTCTTTTATGGTTTGGATTTGAGCCAAAGTAAACGCCTATAATTATTTTTTTCATAGTAGCATTCTTCTAAACTGATACGGTAGTTTACATATTATTATTTTTTTGCTAATATTGTATTTTTGTTTATATCATGATATAAGTCCAGGACTACAGTCTGGACCAACTGATTTCTAAACTCTAGTGACTCTTTAGGCAGCTTCGATTTATGAGGTCCTGGGCTCGAGTCTTAAGTCGGGCTTAAGAGTTTATAATTTTTTTAGTAAATCTTAGTAACAACCAACTGTAAGAAATATAGTGATGCTACATAATCTTTTTTAAAGTGTGTAAAAATATACAAGTATAAATACTTGAATTTTGTATTAAGCTTTAACTTCTTGGTTTACGTTCCTTGATTTTGAGAAGTAGAAATATTTTTCACAATTGTTATTCTCACAAATATTTGATTTCTATATTATCAATTGTCTAAGTTTTATAATAGCTTTTTTTATTAATCTAATATACTGTTTACTTTTTAGATTCCATTATTTAATTTGATTTGCTACTTTTATTTTTAATGATCACCTAAACCTGTGTCATAAACTATTGTAAAATCAACGATCTATTTGTACTTTGAAAGACTAGGACAACAGGCATGAAATATGCCTTTTTCACCCCAAAACACGATTTGCATACTAAATTTTACCAAGTTTCGTTAAAGCATTAAAGCTAAATATAACAAACAAACAAACAAAAACAAGTTCACTATAACATATTATATTCATTAATAATTTAACTTTGTATGTTGAAGTTCCGTATAAATAAACTTAGTAGAAACACTATATCGCAATAGTTGATTTGCTGCTGAAATATGAATCGCTATCAGATGATGAATACGTAATAGAGTGGGTACTGAATATTTACGCTTAAATACTTGGCAGGCAATGAAAACTTTAGTAACTACTTGACTATTCAGGGCGAGTATGAAGCAGCGACCGCAATGGTTCATAATCTTAATACCATATTTCTATATAACTTGCCACGTTATGTAAATTTATATAATATAATTAAGATAGTATCATAAGTTACGCAAACGTCTCATTTTGCAGTAAATAAGTAATAAATAAAAAAAATGTCTCTACTGATATTTCCTGATCAAGCATTGCAAAGAAATTGTTTTTGATAATACAGTACAGATAGCAAATTATATAATGTGCCTAATTTAAAAATGTAATATGATTTCATTTTTGATAGAAAACGAGAAAAAAAACAATAGAACTATTAGCTTTAAAAATAACTTATTCATAGTATTTTCAGAAACATGCTAAAACATTAATATGGTATAATAAATTCCAGCGTGACAATACCATTAGTAAAATAATATATATCTATATATACCTATACGTGAAGCAAAAACTTTGTACCCATTTTTACGAAAATTGCGCGGACGGAGGAGTATGAAATTTCCCACACTTATACTTTATATAGAGAAGAAGTGCAGAATGCTAATATATTTTTAAAATTATGCATAAAAAATACATTAAATCAATAAAAAAAACATTACACACCCTGTATTTGACACACACTCGCATATATGCTCTTTTGTTTATTGTTAAAGTCTGTGGTCAAATTGAGAATAGATTAATATTGTAATATACGCAAGACAATAAATATATAACATAATGAATTATGGTTGATTTCCACGCGGCGATCACTAGTATAGATAATTAAGCTACTTCTTTTTCATAGACATCATACCTATTTGTAACAATTTAACAGATAATGTCACTGAAAATTGATTGCAACACGAAAGAGGCTGTACTTTTGTAGAGAAGTAGAAGTTAAAGTTCAGAATAATTTTAATATTAATATAGCAGGAGGAATATATTATGTACATGATTGAGAGTTTGTAGCTACAAGTTTGATTTAGTATTTTATATAATTATATGAATGCTATATTTAGTTTATGATTTATATGTTTAATTAATTAAATAAGTTATATTAATATGGGCTATTATTCTTACACCAACATAGAATTGAAGAAGAAAAAGAAGCTAAGACATAATTTATAAAAAAAAATGGAAACAGTTACTTTTTTATATAAAAAGATAGGTAAATTATACAAAACAGTTGCAAAAAATGATTATGATCGAAGTTTGACCATTGGGCGAACACTTGTAATTATAATTATATATTACTAGCATAATCTGCGGCTTCGCTCGCGCTAAAAGTCATCCCTTATTTAACCCCCTTCTGAGATGAATTTCGAAATATGCTAAAACACGTATTTATTTAATTGCATTGAAGTGTATTAATACCAAGTTTCAAGTAATTCTGATCAGAAATATTTTTTTGGGTTGTATTATAATGTGTTTTCCCGTGGGAATGAGATAATCTCCCGCGGTAAAAAGTAGCCTGTCACTCTCCAGCCTGCCAACTATCTCTATCAATCCGTCAATCCATTTCGACGTGAAAGAAGGACAAACAAATAAACAAACCAACACACTTTCACATTTGTAATATTAGTATGAGCACAGATCATATATAAGGTATGAGTATTTAATTTAATAATATTTTCAACTTTCGGCATTTATGAATATAGCAACCCAGATTTTTCGTAGCGTTGCTTTAAATTGAATCTTTTGATATATTATATCAAGTTCGAGGTAAAACAAATACATACATAATAATGGTTCTTAATGGGATACGTTATACGATATACGTATACGCGATATAATATATTTCTAAAAGGGAAAGCAAATTAAGAGCAAATAATGAGAACCATCCTCGTATATTAATATAATATGTATACCTACTCGTAATTTGAGTGATAGCAATAGATTTTACTTAATATACCTACCCACAAGCGTTTACACATACCATCTGGTAATGATGGGATTTAGCGGCTAGATAAGCTAGTACTACCAACTAAAATACAGCGGAACCTTCCCCGTCTTAAGAGGCGGCGCAGAATCACTAAAGTACTCAAGCACGAGGCCTGACGGTTGGTCTACCGAAGTAAGCCATAACAACCAGGGGGTCCGAGCTACCAGGGAAGTACCAGAAGCAGCCCACCGCCACCCAGTTTGTCTCTTAGCATCTCTAATGAACCCCCCACCACGACAAGGTAAACACACATCGAGGAGGAGATATTATATTATAACTACTACTGCTATATTATTCTATTAACTTGTGTTGTTATCAACAGAAATTTCTAAAACCTAATGAAAATAAACATCATTTTAATCTCCACCTGTATAATTACAGTTACTATTTTATTACAGATCAAGCAATAAACCCACAACATTAACTTATTAACTTAATAAATTAACAATGATAAACGACAGTTAAAACACCACAAGCTCTATGTAACACCATAAATTGCTCATAAAAGTGCCATTAACATCTGACAATATTCCCTGTTGTAAAACATTTCGCAATACATCTCTTATCATATGACGCTGTTGCTGACAAGCGGCGACATATGAATACAAGGATGTTACACGTTCGACGCGACCGTTTGAATATAAATCAATGGTCTAGCGTGAAATATATCTGTATTGAGTCCGATTGAGTTCGTCGCCAGACAGAAAATAGCGAAGTTGAAGGATTTAGGGTTGAGTGCATTATATTTACCTATGCCTAGTCTTTTTGTATCGCTCTCAACTTTGTTTTTCTAAAATATGGCATGATTAATAGTTTATATGCGAATTCCGAGATGACAAAAATAAAAACAGTATTAACTAAATAAAAAAGTTATATTTCTAGTTTTTTTGATGTTCAACCTAATATGAATAATTAAAGTTATAATGAATTAGTAGTAGTGAAGCAGCAGCAGCAGCAGAATGATACTGCCAGTGGTGCCGGAAGTTATACATTCGACTTCCGTGACGTGCAAATATTTATGTTGAAAAACAAAATATGACGCTTGTTATAAATAAAAATGTATATTATGAAAATGCACGTATATTGGATATTTACCTTAGCACCTAAATACCTATAGAACTAAAGGCTTGAGACATGCACACAAACCCACACACACAGAGCTTCAAAAATAATCTCTAATAAATTAGATACTCTACTGTATTTACTGATTTAATAAAAATAACTACTTGACATAATATTGATAGATGGCTACTCATTTTTATTTATATATCCTAGAAATATGCGGGTATCTAATCCCTCTGCACTATTGTACTTAGTGATTGCAATCCGGCGTCATTTTCAGTCCGGCCGGATCCGACCGGATTTCCATCGATCCGGCCGGATCCGACCGGATCCGGCCGGATTGATCAAATCAGGATGATTTTCGCTTTTCGGTTCAAAATGAACTGTTAGTAAGTTAATCAAGTGTTATTGTACTTGATATAGGTAGTTTGTAAAAAATAAAACATATATAAAAACAACTTTGACGCCTTGGTGACTTTGGATAGCCACGACAGACTTCCATCGCCTTTGCCGCACCCACCACATTTCGATAGCTCTTATAAAAGTATTTCATTATGGATTATCTTGAATTGATTATAGAAGAGGAAGAAGATGATGACCTTTTAACTCGATACTATCTCAGAGTAAAAAGGGCCTCCACTCATCCAATTTTCATCAAAAAGTCGAAACAATGAAGGTTTCTACGTTATTAATTATAAAACAATATAAAAAATAAATTATAAAGCAATGGATGCCTTGACCAGTGTAATTAAAATTTCATCATCTTCTTGAGTAAACGCCTCAACAGATGCCATTTTATGATTTTTATTGAAAATACCTCAAAATACACGTGTGTGGCGGCGACACTGCGAACATGAGCGCTGCAGTAACGCTAGGGTACTCTAACGTCACAGTGGCAGCAACACTGACACAGCGTCAGTGACGCTGCGCTTGAATGTCGTTTCCTACATATACATAGTGCATTAATCTGCCGCCCTGTCGCGACCTCACTGACGCTACTGACGCTTGCACTATGTTAATGTAGGGAACAACATTCGAGCGCAGCGTCACTGACGGAAATACTTTTAAAAGAGCTGTCGAGATGTGGTGGGCGTGGCAAAGGCGATACAACGATTGACGTCTGTCGTGGCCATCCAATGTCACCAAGGTGTCACTGATACCAGTCAACCTACGCGGCGTCGGTAACGCTATAAACGCCGCATTATTGACGCTTGTTTCGAAAGTCTACCTTTAACAAGGTCGAATCTCTTATTTACAGGTCCTCTACATGCAACATCTCTATTATTTTGCCAAAAATTGCGAGTACCGGATCCGGTCGCCGGATCCGGTATATTGGTACCGGATCCGGTGAACGTTTAATGATGCCGGATCCGCCGGATTACCGGATCCGTTTTTCCGGATTGCAATCCCTAATTGTACTATAGTGGTAAATATTCGCCAAAATAAGATTATATAAAGCGAATTAAAAATAAGTATAATAATAATACCTATATTAAGAGTTTTTTCTAAATCTCTCTTTGAAACTTGAAAGCCCCTAAAAACCTAATTCGGACAAACATTTTAAAAACGAAGTTAGCTATATAAGTCTAGGCATTCCCAAGTGATGCTCTTAACAACGAACAGAATTTATTCTTATTCATAGGCAGTTATTATTTATAAATATCTTTATACGCGTATCAATCTGCAAGGAACAACACTCTACGAGTAATTCAATATTACAGCAATTTTTAACTTTGCATATGTGGAAAATTAATCTTTATTGAAAATAAACTCAATACTGTACAGTTACTTACGTGTTTCTATACAGTTATCGATATAATTGTAGTTATATATTTACAGCAAACTCGTACATGATAACATCCATACTAATATTATAAATGTGAAAGTGTGTTTGTTTGTCCTTGTTTCACGATGAAACAGACAGTTGACATGTTTTTTTTTTGTGTGGAGATAGTTGGAGGGCTGGATAGTGTCATAGGCTACTTTTTACCGCAGAGCTGCCTTTTACCGAGGGACGAACTCTAATATAATATATAACCCGCATATAATATATAATCTATCTATTCCATACTAACGGCTAACCGTTAAAACGTACCTGGGACGAAACCGAGCGAAGTGAGGGTGAGTCGTTCATATTCTCATAATTATTAATGTAGTTTATAATATACTTCCAAATATTTGTAAAAACTTCTGAAAACTTTTATCAGTATGAGAATAATAAACTTGCGAAATTCTGAATACATTACCACAAGTCCCTTACGTTATATCCTCAGTAAAGTATGCTAGTCCGATAAACAAATAACCCGCTTCGAACATGCAAGAACATCAAATAGTTTGAGATTAACCCTCCTTTGGTTTGTTTACGTTTCCATCACGACGTCCCCTAATAAATTTTAATACGCTCCTTTTATCTATATTCTACGGGTCGTCAGTTAACATCTTAAATATAAGAAAATTTTTGAAGACTTGTCTGTACGTTCAAAATATTTGTACTACTACGAAAAATTTACGAATTTACGTTTAACTTTTAGATTATTATACTATTTATATTTCAATTATTTACTTTTTCTTTATTAGTAAAGTAGCGGCTTACCATCGCTTCACTCGAGTTCGCCTCTACAAAAGCAAAAACAAACATATCCCACGGGAACCGTATATTTTTCCGGAATAAAAAGTAGCCTATGTATTATTCTGGTGTATGAACTATATTATTGTAAAGTTTTCTTAAAATCCATTCAGTGGTTTTTGCGTAAAAGAGTAACAAACATCCATACATCTATCCATCCAGACATCCAGAAATCCAGACATCCATACATCCTCACAAGCTTTCGAATTTATGTTATAATATAACTAGTGTTCGCCTAGTGGTCAAAGTTTGACCATAATTATTATTCAAAGGAAAATATATTCGTACGTATATATATATATATATAAATAGAAGTTACTTTTCTATATAAAGAAAAAATTAACAGTTTCCAAATTTTTTTTATTGATAATACTAAATCGTGTCACTAGCTACCAAGCAAAAAATACGATTATCAAATAGAGGAGAACAATATATTAAACTGTTCTGTCTTTGCCTTTTTTATATATGGATAAAGGAATTAAATTAATTAATATGGTACTTGTAGTTATTTTATGGGGGCATTTAATAGAAGCATTTTTTCTAAAAAAAAATTTAATTATATTTTGTCAATAAACACAGTATCGGACATTTGTTTAACAAACATAATGCTGTTTCTACAATCCTAAAAGACTCTAGAAAATTTATATGTTTTCTTATTTATAAGAAAACCTAGACGTTAAAACATACATGTATAATAAAAAACCAAAACACATATCTTATTTAATCGTCTACCCATTATGTTATTATATCTGTGTTAAGTAAAACAAACGCTTAAAAAGGGTTAGAAAAATAACGTCGGGTTTCGAAACACATTGGATACATTCATATAATACGTGTTCACCTGGGATTAAAAATCCCCTTTTATGTAATTTTATATTTTTTTTTCTACTTTAAACATTATACTAATTACACTGAGACCGTTAGTACACAGATTAATGAAATAAAACTATTTAGGACTTTAGTCTTGGTACGTTTGTATAAATCTAGACCGTAAAAAAGCTTATAAGCATTTGCCTCATCAGATTTTTCAATTAAAAAAAGTTATATTACACTATCAACTTACCCTATCTAGTGCGTCCCTAGATGCCTAAAGTTAGCCTATTTAAAATAAAACTATTTTTTCGGTTTTTTTCGCGGATTTATTTTGATTTTTTGGTTCGATGACGGAACCAAAAATCAAAATAAAGCCGCGAAAAAAAAACCGAAAAGATGGTTTTATTTTAAATGGCAAATATTCGTGTAAATCTAAGAAAGTATTATTAGCCTATTTGCTATCCTACGTCATAGTATACCTATCTTTTTATCTACTTAATTTCATCCAAATCCGCCCAGCCATTGCACCGTGAAGGAGAAAGAGATATAAAAACACATATTGTATATGTCTATATAAACTGACAAACTTTTCCATATATAATAATAATGTCCTCCTGACCGATTCCGGCCACGGCGGCCAATCTCATTGAGACTAGCCAACTGCGCAGGAGATATTATAGTGCACAAATGTACGCGCAGACACAAGTGCACTCTCTATTCCTGTCACTCTCATACTCCGGTGGGACGACTATTCGACACGACCGGTGAGAGTTAAGGCGCAGGACCGACGGCTTTACGTGCTCTCCGAGGCACGGGGGTGAAACACCGCCAACTTTCCAACTCCGGGCTGTTACTGAGGCTTACTATACAGAAAGACTCAATAACTAAACTTGGCCCGACCCGGGACTCGAACCCAGGACCTCAGGATGTGCAGCCGTACATGCTAGCCACTACACCACCGAGGCAGCAGTTTTCCATATATAATAGTAAGCTGATATGGGTGTAAGAGTTAATTTTAAATTAAAAATTCCTCTAATAAAATCACCGGTAAATAATTTTGTCACGTCGAATGTAAATTCGGTAAAATATATTAAGTTATTACCTTTGAGGGTACGTATTGCGAGTAAGTCGTGTTTCATATTAAGTGTGATGAAGGTTTAATTTGGAAATTAAGTTATAATAAAGTTAGGTGGAGACTAAAAATTTAAATCTTTACCCAGAAATAATATATGGCCGAAAAATTGATTAATACATAAATTACACTATATAAAGCCCTATAAATAGTAATTATTATATTATTGTAACTAATACATTGAAAATATATCCGTTATATTAATATTGTAAATAAAATGCCCATTTAATAGCTATTAAAAAAATCCTACAACAGTTTAGACAAAAATTATACAAGATAAATGATTAAAGAAATAAAAAACCCAACCAAAATATCTAGTAGTAGTGGTCAATGGACAAAATATTTATAATATTCATCATTTTGTATGAAATTTAGCCTTACTGCGGTGATAAATTATTATAAATAAGTACACAAATTAATGGTGCGTCGGGCATCGTCGACACCTGCTGGGAGTAACTCGACAGCGGGACATCTTTGAAACAGATTTGCATATTAAGCCAGATGAGTGCTACATTAACTTAAGAAATAAACATATTTAATTTTCACATTATTTATACATATAGTTTTTTAATTCATTTGTAATAAAATAATATTTGTAACTATATTACTAAGAGTGAGCCGAATCTAAAATTCTACATATGATACGTTCATTTAAAAGTGAATTTATTTGACACAGCCAACTTACGTTTCATTAACATAAATTATTGTAATTAAATAATGAACCTTGAACTCAATAAGGAAGGTGATAATGTTTAAGAATGTCTATTTATTTTCGGAATTCTAGACAAATTATCTAAAAATATATTACTAATTTTGTAAGCAAGTTTCTACTTTCATATATCTTACATTTTATTGAATCGATACCGCCTCTTACCGTGCATGTTTAAAGATACCGTAAATACACCGGCGAATGTCCATTGGTAACGTTTAGGGGCAATTCGAAGCAATAAAGCAGTACGCGTGGGATGCTAACATGGCCAGTTATAGTAGACCTACGCCACACTTTTAGAGTTTCAATGTTTGTTTTGCACTCTCTATTATTTACCTAATCGAGAATAGATGGGCCAATCTAATCTGGTTTAACAGCACCAAGAGCAATTGAGTTGCAAATAGATTGTTAGTGAATGTTATTTTATATAAATTTTATAGCTAACCAGCCAAGTCTGTCGAAACTGGAATTTAATTATGTTAGTAACTTATAATATTTATCTATCTAAGGCAAGAATGTTAATTTAACCGACGAAAAATCAAAGGGAGTTCCCAAGTCGACCCACCCGTATTTTGTAAATAAAAAACAGATTAAATACTGGCGTAACAATCTTCATATAAATTATAAGTAATCCAATTATATGAAAAAATATCAATTTATCAACGATGCAACCTCATTAGGCGAATTTGGATCAATCAACTTGACTTGAAGAAACAAAAGTTAGCCGATAGATAATAAATTTTGTCTTAACAATGCAATCAGTTTATCCATTACTAAAATTGCGCCAATTATCGGTGCATTGGAAAGCCAGAGGTGTTTTTTTTTTTTGGTTAGTTTAATTTTTACGACAGAACGTTCGATGTCTCTGTGTCAGCCGTGACGGGACGTGACATGCGGCATTGTTCTTTGATCTACTTCACTCCTTTGTATGGATAAGTCACACTTTTGAGAAAATATTTATGTATATTCTTGTTTAATAATATCCATTTTGTGTTTCTCATTTCTTTAAACTTTTTTAACTAGTATTGTATTCAGCCCCTTTTAACGTCCCACTGCTGGGCACGGGCCTCCCTTCAATACGAGGGGCATCAGGCCATAGTCCACCACGCTGGCCAAGTGCGGGTTGGCGGACTTCACACGTCTTTCGAAAACTTGCTAGGTTTTCTCAGACATGCAGGTTTCCTCACGATGTTTTCCTTCACCGTAAGGCAAGTGGTAATCATGTTAGAAATGGCAGTGGTAGCTCAGTGGTAACGCGCTCGCTTGGGAAACCGAGTGAAGCGGGTTCAAATCCCGGGTCTCGCACCTCTGATATTTTCATGTGCGAATCATTTCTTTTTAACTAGTGCAACTTTATAATTAGGTATTAATAAAAAAAATCTTGTACCTATTTTTAGAATCAGTAAATATTGAATCATCAATCAAAAGCAAAATAAGTATATCTCAAAAAATTTAATACTAATAAAGTTAATTTGTTACTTACACCCTTTGCTTTTAAAATTTACAAATACTCCAAATGTTTTAGTGTTCTAAAATATTTTTTTACACTTTTCAAATAAACTATAAGGAGATGCCGAAACAAAAATGTGACGGATACCAGTAGGCAAGTAACTCGTTATCGAAGAATTTTAATTCATCAAAGATTCCCACCTGATTTTGCACTGCAATAATTGAAATTGTGCTTTAAAACTGATTGACGACACGTGTGGCTCAGTTTGTAGTGACCCTACTTGCTGCGCCAGCGGTCGCGGGTTCGAGTCCCGCTGGGGGCATTCATTTGTGTGATGAGCACGAATGTTTGTACTCCAGTCATGGGTGTTTATATTTATAATATGTATGTATTTAAAGTTATATATGTATAGTGTATCAACTATCTGGTATCCATAACACAGGCCTCGTAGCTTACCATGGAACTAGATGTGCTGTGTGTTAATGTCCCAACGTATTTATTTATTATTTATTTATTAAATAACTTTAAATTATATATTTTAAAAAAATCACTCTACATGTAATAATAATTAAACAATTAATATTAAAGACGTAGGTAGATAATATCAGTAAAAACAAAAGCACTTTTATTTTGTTGCGATAAATAAATTGCATGTTAAAAGAGTTAACGAGGGTATTAAAGATGAAATATTAAATTAATTCATTAACGAAATAAACATGGTTCTTATCTGCATGCAGAGCTTGTATCGAATAAACCATCGGATCTACACCGCCCACCGCCCGCGCTTACAACAACCTATTATTTTGTTGATCAATAAATGTCCAAAACCTAACAAATTTAAACTTTACCGTTTCTTGTAAATAAAAATCAACTTTAAAAGTAAACCGATAATAACTTTCCTAAGATATCAGATTTTAGTTTGATTTTATTTACATAATGATACCTTAATTCGCAAGTCAGCTAATTCAATCTTAACCAAATTTTTCAAAGGCTACCAAAAACATAAATATTTTCTAATACGTATTATGTAATAATATTACGGATTTGAAAAAATAAATATGGTAAATCCTGGAGAGTTGCCTATAGTTTTAAAAAACGATCGATATTAATTATATGTGTAAGATACTACATAAAATAAGCATAGTTTATTTTAATTCAATATTTACTTATGCAATTCAGATTAAATTTGGAACTATTGTGCAATATATTCTAGATTAAAAAATGTTTTTTTAAAAATAATAGAAAATAGGTATCTCACCCAGATATGCGGGTTAGTTGCCTATAGATATAAGGGATAAGTTCCCACGAGTAATTAGTGCATAATCAGACGTACTTTGCGTAGTGACGCAAAAATCCTTTTTTTTATGCATTTATACATACTACCTGTAGATGTACAGGTGGTTATGTGGGACTCACCGGCTAGAAAAGCTAGTACTACCCACTAAAACCCAACAATACCTCCCCCGTCTTAATGGGGCACCCCGACGGCAGGTCTGCCGAAGCAGACTACAACAACCGAGGTTGCTCCCACGGTCCACTCTGCCGTCAGAGAAGTACCAAGAGCAACCATATGGATTAGGTCATAATCCACCACGCTGGCCAAGTGCGGATTGGCGGACTTCATAATGTCTTTCGAAAACTTGCTAGGTTCTCTCAGATATGCAGGTTTCCTCGCGATGTTTTCCTTCACCGTAAGGCAAATGGTAATCATGTTTGAAATGATTCGCACATGAAAATATCACAAGTGCGAGAGCCGGGGTCTCACTTCACTCGCTTTTCTAAGCGAGCGCGTAATGCACTGGGCTACCACTGCCTTAATAAGCGTTCGGATAAACTGCCGAACGCTAATGAGCTTCCCCACCACGCCAAGGTGAACGCACGTTGGGGGGGAACCAATTAATATACTGGGCATCTAACCCCAAAATATCATTGGGCATCTCTCCCGATCTTTAGGGAGAGATGCCTAACGACTCTGAACACACTCTAAAGCATTTAAAATACAAAATGGCGGACTGTTAACAAAATAAGATCACCATGTCACATTATGAAACAATTTAATACTATTTAACTAAAGAGTTTAGGGAAAAAAATTCTGCAAATTATCACAAAGATTATATTCTAACGTAAAAGTTAACTACACTTATCTTATTTTACAAATTAACATCAAAATATTAATATAAGTAATATGTCTTTGTGTAAAAACTTCCACACTGACATTGACTGTCGACTGACGTATTATGGACGCGTTCCGAATCACGCAACATTAATTAATTTAATTTTTAAATTTATTAGGCGTCTCTCACTTATAGGCATCTCTCCCGGACTTACCCTACTTCATTATCTAATTATAATATTTTTAAATAATCTAAAATTTCATGTTTTCCATATTCGTAATATTGAAATAAGAAAGCTTTTAGTGCCCTCAGTACCTTCAGTGCACTTTTAGCCGTCTTGCGAATTAAGGTATCGCAATGTATTGTGTATGTGTCTACAAAGAAATTAAAAACAATCTGTTTGTAACTAACTTTATGAAATAAATCAATGATATTTTTATCATTTAAAGAAAATATTTTGAAATGCATAATACATTATATAAGTGAGAAACGTTTATCATGTCTTCATATTTTGTGGCCAATATGCGAATGCTAAAGGCATATTTCCTATCGGTAAATTTATGCATAACCAAAGCGTAGAGCGGACAGCGCTGCGCGATAAAAACATGCATCTTCTTTTTTACACCCTAACATCTACTACGTTTTGATATACTTCTTTCAATATAATATAAAATACTTCTTTCAATATAATATAAAATACAATATAATATAAAATACAAATAAAACAAAGTTTTCATTTAAATTTATGTCAAATATTCGCGTAAATCTAAGAAAGTATCAAATAAAACGACATGATGTAAACGTTTTATGATCTTAGTATTTACTATTCTAGTTTTTATAAAGTACCCAAAAATTGGAGATCAGCAACTATTTTTTTACACTTTTTTTTCATACAATAGAATAAAAATAAATAAGTATATTTAATATTAAATCAAAATTAGATGATAAAATTAAGTAGAGAGAGGTAAGAAAGATTGGATTTTAATGAAACTGTACAATAATCAGAATAACAAATACATCAGACTAACAATTAGACTACTTTTTATCCTGGAAAATGTACGGTTCCCGTGGGATAGATTTGCTTTTGTTTCTTTAGAGGCAAACCCGAGCGAAGCGAGTGTGAGCCAATAGTATATTAATATAACGGTAAAATCTATAATCTCGTCCAATAACATAGTTTTGAAGCTCATAGAAATAATAGTATTTTTTTTAGTTTTCTTAAATTTCCCACAATTTCCTAGTTTATTAGCGGATGACCATCACTAATCCTCTGTGGGTAACTCTAAAGTTGATCCCGGCAAATACATCAAATTAAATCTCAATTTGTTGTACCTTTACGTGATAGACCCACATCGGGCTTCTTTAAGACCTTTAATGTTTTGACAAATATGTAAAGTCATGTTTAAAATAAAATTTTCAAACAATATAATATGAAAAAAGGTAATTTATTTAAACAGAGTTAAAAATACTGTAAAATGTGCTTATTCAAATTCTTTAAATGGCAAAAAACTATCATCGAAACATTAATAATCTGAAATTAAAACAAAAACATTATACAAATTACAATGCAGAAACCTATAGTAGAAGCAGCAAATGTTAACTTTGCAACCGCAAACGGGTCAATGAAGCCCTTTGATCCACGCTCTCACCTGTATTCGTCAAGTACCCTGGTCTTTCATGGACCAGACACTTAGCCGGCACTTAACCTGACCTATAGATGTTTACTTTTGTAAGTGCCTCGATATATAGCCAATAACTTAGACTACCATACTGCCTCGAGATACATAGAATGTTGTTCCTGATAAAAACATTGGTCTACAGATTTTATTTAGGAAGAAGGAACAAAAAGCAAAGTTTAAAATCAAAGAGTTGACTTTTTATAAGGCAATATTTTTATAAGTGTATTTTTGATGAATAAGACGTATCGTATAGATTCAAAACTTTAAAAATTATAACAAACTAAAATTAAAGTTCCTTTTACATATTATATATTTAAGTTTAAATATAATTAAGCTTAATTATGATTTTAAAGGTTTTTTTTTTGTTTTTGTGAGTTATGTCTCCTTTTCGTAAACCGATGTTTAGCCTTTCATGGTAGCTTCAAATACATATATTTCAAAGCAAGACCCACTTAAATTCGAGAATCTTAATCTTCTATATGAGGAATAACGTATATCGCTATAATTTATTTATCAACAACGTTAGTAAACGTGACTAAACATAATGCTTCATACATTAAGAAATATGTATTTTTAAAGTTATAAAGGACATGTTTTTGTAAAATATTTTGTGAATCTTTTGAATGAACACTGATAAAAAGGATGTTTGTATTTTGTGGGTCCGGTCTCAATTTGAATCATAATAGTGTTTGAAATTTATTTGGTCGTAAAACGCGAGTGTTACCGAGTTGGCTTATGACAAAGGTTTTTTATCGCGCCCGGTGAGCGGCAGTAAATTGTGCGTCGCCTGTCAAAGCAAAGTGGCGGCTGCACTACCAACAATCTGTCCATTTCATAATATACACTAAAATTATGATATGTTAGACACTTGTTATTAACCTTATTTTGCTAAAAGAAACTTTGATTCTTACATAATATATTTAATTCTTTCAATAAACTAAAAAATAATTGCACTAATAACTATTTTATAAAAAATATACAAGTTCCACTTAATTCTTCATGCTTATGGACAGAACAAAATGTGCGCATCCCGCTGAGCTATCGATATTTTATCACCAATTTTTTCCAATTCAGGAATTTACTGCCAATTTAAAACGTATAAAATTTTTACGACATAAAATGCAATATCTTATAGCTGTTTGGCAAAATCAGTAAAATGTCTTCTTTCTGATTAAAACAAATAGAAGACAGTAAGCTTGTAATGACAAAAAATAAAAGCTTATTATTATCTTTTATTTCGATATTCGCCTTTTCTTACTTTATTTGACTGGACTAATATTTTAATGATTACTACTAAGATATATACATAAATAACGTTAAAGAAAAAATTTTATGTTATCAGCATTTTTAATTTAAAATGATCAAAGGAAACTTATGGTAGGTTTATAAGTACTAATTATTTATTTAGGCTCATTACTTCTAGACGTCATATAAAAGTCCTAAAATTCACGGCAGAACTATCTTAATAGACATATGTAAGTTTTTAGTAATAAAATTCAAATTTTCATTGATCCAAAGAGTACAGGTACACGTTTATATATTAAATTATGTACGGAATCACGTCCTCATAACCGGCTTCAAAAAGGAAGAGGTACGTAGTACGTACTTACTCATGCAAGTGTCCTCATGATGTTTTCCTTCAACTTATCCTTTTTTTATCCGGTTACATTAAGGGTGATCTAATATAAAATTAAAGAAAAGCTGCTGAAAAAAAAACTGAAACTGAAAGTAGTAGTGAGTCAGCAGTACGAATGAGCAAAGTCAATACATTGTATAATATTTTTATATTTCGCCACACATAAATTACTTCAGTAACGTGGGTTACAAAGAAAGGAAACAAAGGATGACACCAGAATTACTCATCCCTGGATTACGCCTAAACCGAATTAGACATTTTTATTGGAGGACGAACTGAAACTGCAATAATACTTTCCTTTAATATTATGAGAAGTTCAAAACGGCGTACAATAAGCAATTTCATTCAACGTAAAGAGGCTGTTTTTGTCCTAATTTAGTACAATCATTATGCATATTGCATGCCACACTTGCTTTGTTTCTCAATAAACAGTGCCCGTTTCCCGACGGGCTTTCCCTTTTTCCGCTTTTTTATTATTAAAGGCTCGCAGTTGTATGAATGTAAATACCAAACGTTGGAATATGCTTCGTTTTATTTAAATCAGCTGCGATAGCAATATTTGTAAGGATCTTTCCTTGGAATAATAAGGGAGCTATGAAACAAAAATCTGTTCCAGAAAAGGCTTTTATACGAAAAATTTACTTTTATGTCTCGACGCAATACATTGCTAGGCATACTTGTTATGTTATTTAATTAAAATCATGACACATGAAACATTTACATAGAAATTTATCTCAATATAGAACTGGCATATTAACAACCTTCTTTTTAAAATAATACGATATTAAGCCTTTTTCATTAGAATACTGTATATTTTTTACTAAATACAACATTATTTTTTGTTGAAAACCGACACCCTTGTTTAACTAAAGTTTTGTAAAATGACTTTGTAGATAATGAAGTCCAGATCATATTTTTTATCGTTATTTATAAATCTAAATTTTAATGCTAGAATAAGAATCTAAATTTGGAAAAAGTGCCTGAATAATGAAAAAATCAGGCGTACAGAATGTTTACTACTTTAGAAGCATGTTATTTGATTTAACAAAAAAAGTTGTATAGAAATATTTACCTCATTTGTAAAATATTTAAATGAACATAAGCTCGCGGGATATAATATATTTAAAGAGCTTTTTATATATGCACAAGCTTATGTGATTATTTTTTTTAAACCACTCTGTTACATATTTCGTAGTATTTGTATTGCAAGGAGTACTTACTACCTTTTTCGTTATTTGACTAGAGCATTGTCTAGCGGTTTATATAATACATCTACTTTCAACCAATAGTTTCCGAATAAAATGGCTGTAACATACGGACAAATAGACATTAGAGAAATTATTAGATGATTAGAGAAACAACGAGATTATAAGAGTTCCGTTTTTGTCTTTGGGATTAAGGAACTCTAAAAACACAGCGATCACAATTATTAAACCCTCTTTTTTTAAGTCGGTATATACTCGTATATAAAAAAGAACGAATGATGTCACCAAAATTACCCATTTCTAGTATCAATTCAAAACTTCATTCAAATTTCCACATGACCACTAAGATCATAATATGTTGTCGTTTCGTACCAATTAGAAATATTGGTAGAATGAACTTGTGACTTACGCCATAGGAAGTGACAGTCATAAACTCCACTATACCACAATGGTGCATGTAAACAGCGTCACTCTATTAGGACTAATGTTTGTCCTAACAACTAGACCTGCAGACTTAGTTTGCATATAAGATTTAGTCCGTCGTTATTGCTTCATCACAAATATTTACTCTAGGTTATAAACAGAATATGAAATGAGGACTATAAAGCTAGACTATATGCTATATATCTAGCTTCATAATATAAGATGTTTTAGACGAAGCTATTTTATTTCTTAAAGATACCTTCAAAAATATAATATAGATTAGAAAATCATTTTAAACCAAACGTACCCCAGTGCTCATAAAAGGATATCTTAATATAAACAGCGCTGTTAGTAATTAATCATTACATCATCGATCATTTTCAAAATGATTGCCACTTTCTAATATGGCGAAGGAAAACATTAACCTAACTAGTTTTTGAAAGACGTGTGAAGTCTGCAAACCTCAATTTTCATCGTCACTAGAATGGTGGGCTAAAGCCTCTTCCTTGTTGAGGAAAGACCGGTACTCCGCATGCAAGATAAGAGCAATAGCAAGACCCACTTAAAAATAGCTTACGAATATAATTACTACGTTATTTATGACTATTATGGCCTAATGAAATTTATTTTAACTTTTTAACCGACTTCGGAAAACTTTTTTTTTTAGTTTTTATGTTAAAATTTTATAACGTACTTTATATAAACATTCCTTAATATTATATTCGTAATATAAATAGTATATCTATACTAATATTATAAAGCTGAAGAGTTTGTTTGTTTGTTTGGTTGAACGCGCTAATCTCAGGAATTATTAATCCGATTTGAAAAATTCTTTTTGCATTGGATAGTCCGTTAACTGAGAAAGGCTATAGGCTATATCATCCCGGAAAATGTACGGTTCCCGTGGGATAGATTTGTTTTTGTCTAGGGACGAACCCGAAACGAAGCGAGAGTGAGTCGCTAGTCCTATATATATAAAGCTAGTCCTATATAAAGTTACTTATTATTCGCCTATTAAAGAATTTGGTAGTCATCAGATATTAACATATAAAATAATTATATCAAAACAAAATTAAACTTTAACCTTTAAACATCCTGTACCATTATAAATTTCAAAGTTAGTGAAGAAATCTGAATGTTTATAACTTAATCAGGCTTAACTGTTGAACGGATTTGTACTAAACTTGACACACAATTAAATAGACCGTCTTGTGAAGTAAGACATAAGATATTTTTCACTCCGTTTCTATGGAATAGAAGAGCTTCTGGTTGAGCAACTATAATAATATCATTAATCATTTAGTTTCATTTTAAACATAATATCTACAGATGGCGCTGCACAAGAACGTTCAAAGAAACATTTTCTCAGCAGACAAAGCCACGAGCAAAAGTAATTAAAAATAAATTATAACGACTTCATTTCGAATCTAAAAATATTTACAAATTTCAGAATAACTGTGCTCTTTGTTTTTTTTATCCCCAAAGCTAGATAAATACTGTTGTGAAATATATTAAGAGAAAGAATTGGCTGCGTGGAAATAAATCTATAGAGATTGGGAAAATGCTATCAAGACGTCTTACAGAGAATTACTTAGTTTCTACTTGTCATATACAAGGCTTTCCTAAAGTGACCATACTTCACCATTATATAGTATTCAATTCAATATTAATGGTGAAGTATGGTCTGATTTGGTTAGTTTTGACTTATTACTATATTTTTTCTAATTCGTAAAGAGTAAAAATAAGTTATATGCTAAATAATAATTTTGTGGAATATATATATATTAGATATCTACTATTATCTGTATTTGTCTATACTATTCCACAAAATTAGTTAAGACTACTTAATTAAGTAATCTTAGTTAACTTAAATTAGTATTACTTTTATTACATTTTATTTCAAGTTTTTAAATTGTCCCTTTAAATAGAATTAAATATTCGGCTTTAAAATGTAAATAGTTCCGATCAACAGTTACAGGATTAAAACAAAAATGAGTATATTTAT
Source organism: Fabriciana adippe (assembly GCA_905404265.1). NCBI lineage: Eukaryota > Metazoa > Arthropoda > Insecta > Lepidoptera > Nymphalidae > Fabriciana > Fabriciana adippe. The sequence continues at coordinate 6,941,229 of FR989993.1, forward strand.
ATTTGTAAAGGACACGAATACATCAAAAAAATTAGGTTGTTTGACTGTTTGTGAGTAAAGGCACGTAAACCTTTGTTCAATATCTTCCTTATAAAAATATAGACGCAAAGGAAAAGAAAATATATACTACCAGGACTTAATAAAAGTAGATATGGGTAGGTGTGATGTGATCTTCTATGTAAGATTTCGTATATGTGATGCAGTATACAAGGGATGGTCAACACGTGACGAGCATGATAAATGAGAAACTGGGATCACGCCTCTAGGGACCATTGAGAGATGAAAGGAACCTATCGCATGAAAATAATGTACGCTTAAAACAAGGCCCTGCGACATTAATCTTAAGGTGTTATTCACATAATATATCACAACACCATTACGTTGTATAAAAATTCAAGCTACGAATTAGTAGAATAAAAAGCGAAGCTAAATATTTTATAAACCGAATGAAAGATTTCTGTAGTTGATCTAAAGTTTCAAATTGTTTGGCATGTTTGAGCAGTTTGCGCAAAATGTTACCAGTCCTTGGAGAGTACAAAGAAAGATGTGGAATTTAAAACAGTGAAGTCAGAAGTCAAGTGGACTTTAAGCACGGAATATACAGTAGCCATCTCTTCGAGTAATCGTGGAATAAATCAAATGATTCCTCTCTTTTGCATACTAGCAGCTTAAAGAATATTCTTTTTGTTCAGCATAATATTTCTAGATGGTGGATATATTGTTTTATACTAAACTAAAATAAGTAAGACTTTCTTAAAACCTTTAGCAATGAAGATGTTTCTTCAAAAATACAACAATCTCAGAATCATTACGTTTATGGCACATCCTGGGTCTGTTTCTAGAATAAAAACAAACAGACGACGAAAGAGTTCGTTGCACTACCTCTTAAATGTTTGCTTAGGTGTGGTAATGTTTGGATACAAACCTATAAAATGAATTGGCTCTGCCAGAAACATTTATGTATAATTGTTGGATTTACAACATCTGATTCAACTTATCAGTTCAGTTGTACATTTGTTTGCATTTAGTTTTCATTAACATTTTATGTAAATACTTAATGAAGAACAAAACCTCTTATTTTATAATATAAGAATTTAAAAATGTAACTTCTAAAAATGGTATCTAGATGTCAAATTGTACAAAATGTTTAAAGGATGTTTAAATTTTATCATTTAAAATTCTTGTTTGTCTATTTTTTTTTTATTGATGGATTTTATTGCAGTTTTAGATATCGTTAAAATAGAAGTTAAAGCAAGCATTATTAGCGATAGTTATATAAAAATATGTATATAAACAGATGCTCATAATACAATGTTATTGCCTAAGTAACAAAATGAATTAAATGGTGCGGGTAGCGTTTATCAAAATGCGTTTCTATTCTTACTATATAGGTATACTTAATATTTACCTATTATATAAAATTATGTACAAACTATACACGAAGTTTTGTTTACAATTTGAAACTTTCGATTCGGTTGAGGCTTCCTTCCGGATTCTGTTCATATTAAAGTTTCAACCTCATTTGGAGGGTTTGATTAGTGGCATAATGTGGTCAGTAACTTATTGAGCAAACTTATATAGTGGTTTTTGAAACACATACGGCTTCTAACTACTAGTAATAACAATAATTTATATAATAGAAATATAACAAAATTGATTTTGATATTTGAACTGTATTTCTTAATTATATATTATGGATTTATTATGATTTTATGTATACTTTTGATTATGTAATTATAGCGAATGTTATGTACACTTGTAAAGACAAACATATCTGATTACTTATTAATATTTTCTAAATGTATATGAATGTTTTGGTATGTGTGTTGTTAGTGTACTTTTTAAATAAATAAATAAATATCAAAATTCATTTTCCAGTATTATTAAAAGCTCCTAATTGCTAAAGATATATTCGAATGTTACGATACAAATATACTGAATATTTTTCTGAGAAAAGATAACATTAAAAAATCATACCATCAAAACAAAGAGAAAGCGTGATACAGTGAAACAAAATAATTTTTCTTAATTGCGAAACCCGACTCGCTGGCACCGGTAATCGAAAAGGGACTACGTTTTCTTCTTCATAAGAGAAACCCTTTGAAAGCGATCCGCATTTGTCCGAAAAATATCTTTACATTCAAAGACACGTTCGGTGCCCTTTCTGCCCACAGTTGATAACCCAGCCGTGAATAAAATCTACTTTGCACCCAATAAAACTTCTCTCTTCTAGATATTGGAAACAATACCTTTGATTCACAATTTTTCACCCCACTGTCGGAAATGGTGATTATATTGCTCTTTTGATTTGAAACGCGATATCGTTTCAAATATTTTTACCTTTTTTCCTTGTTACTGACTGAAGGATAATTTTTTTTTTTTTACTTTTACAATGAGACACGTGTTGCAGTGCTTTTATAGTCTACTACTTACGAGTAGTATCCTTGGTGGTGAACTATATCCTAATCTCACTCGCATTGAGGAGAACGTGTGACATAGAACGCGTTGCTTTTCACTCATTATGTTATATATAATAATCGGAAAATCGGAGATTAGCCGGAACAAACAGACAGACAGACAAAAATTTTAAAAAATGTGTTTTTTCTTATGAGTACCTACCGTATATATATATATATATATATATATATATATATATTCATATGCATTTAGCATAAAGTTATTATTTTGACATAACAAACAGACACTTCAATTTTATTTATCTGTATAGATAGTGTGAATGCCAAAAGGTACCTTAATTCCGGTAAACGATTATATCGTCTTTTTTGTAAATTATGTATTATTCATTAGAAAAATACCTACTATAACACGAGGGACTGAATGAAGCAGAGAAATGTCACTAGTTCAAATATTGGGTACAAAAAAATTGAAACCAAAGATAACTAGGTCCTAGTCATTATTTTTCCCGCACCGTTAAACAATAGTAGAGGCAAAATATCCCCAAATTAGACAAAGGCGGTATTAATACGGAAGCCATTAAATTGAGATAAGCGCCACAGCAGATTGGGTGGCGCCCTTAGGGTGGTATTAGCCCGTAAGTCCTGATAAGTGAGAGCTCGGGGTTTGAGGGTAGGGATATAGATTAACTAAATGTAGAACTGCTCAATATGCTTAATTATTCTTTAGTCAAAACGTCTCTGATCCACTAAAAGTATATAGTGTTATATTAAATGTAGAATACGTACAGATAAAAATTACTATTGATAAAAAAATGGAAAATAAATACAGTACACATATAAAGACCTATATAAATACAGTATAGAGATACATATATATGTATATACGTATACAGAATAAAGAAAATTAATAAAATATTTCTACTAAAATGCTTCCAAATCAAAATCGTAATTACAGCATTATTTCTATCATCTAGCACCCATTAATTTAAAATTACACATATCTGTTACGTTTTATAAACGACATGGAATAATAATCGGACTATAATTATAATTGTAAATGTTTGTTTGGCTGGACTAGACTATAGCTTAACACTTAGGATACTATTAGGCAACCAGGGACGCGCCCGAGCAAGGCGAGCACGCTAGTAAAAAATAGAGCACAACTAAAAATAGTATTCTATGTTAATTACATATAATATAATCTATGTCGCTGGTTTCGCTGGCAGGGTGGTGTCTGTGTCGTTAGTAATTGGAACGCCGGCGGCCGGCCGGTTTGTCGTCCGACAATCAACACGACGTGATGCGAAATCCGATGCGTCCGCTAGATTGCAGTAATCATTGCCCCCGGCAATCATAGGGTGATTTAAACTCCATATTGTACAAAAAGAACTGACATTCTCAGTCAATCGTCATTTTCATATAGATGGACCAATTATTTTAAGATACGTGACCGTTTTGGCTGACTTCAGAAACGAGTGTACGTATTCAATTTACGAGTATACTCGTATGTGTTTTTATGTGTTACGCCATATCTTTGCCAGCTATGAACGAAATTTCATTATGTATGTAATATACAAATTTTAAGAGAAAATTGCATACTTAAGCGATTTTAAAGCTGTGGTGTACCTTTTTAATTAACAATAATTATTATTGATGCTAACATTATTTTTTCATATCCCGTTAACAATTTTATATAATTTTGAGTCTCACGTTTTTTTTAGGGTTCCGTACCCAAAAGCTAAAACGGGACCCTATTACTAAGACCCCGCTGTCCATCCGTCCGTCCGTCTATAACAACAAATACTCAAAAAAAGAATAAAATAAATATTTAAGGGGGCTCCCATACAACAAACGTGATTTTTTTGCTCGTTTTTGCTCGATATTGATAACGGCAAAAGGTAGACGCTTGAAATATTCACAGAATATTTAGTTATATATTCACTTTAAAAATAAATAATAAAATAAAATAAAACAAATATTTAAGGCGGGCTCCCATACAACAGACATGATTTTTTTTTTGCCGTTTTTATAGATAATGGTACAGAACCCTTCGTGTACGAGTCCAACTCGCACTTGGCCGGTTTTCTTAATATATAATTTTAATATCAACAGCTAAAATAATATTTAATATCAAATGCATTATAATCAGATTCCAAAAGAAGTTTTGCAAAATTTAAGTAATCTATAATACATAATATAGTAAAGTTCTAACTGAATCGAATCTCTACATTAAATATTTTTTATATTAAATAACCATTATTATCGATATGGAGACCGAATCTATAGTTTTTAGAATTTTTATCTGTCTATTTGTTTGTCTGTCCCTCTGGGAACGCACCACGAGAAAATTATTGGACAGATTTTGATGAAATTTGATATAATGATAGCTGGTTATCTGGATTGACCTGGGTCAACATTTAGGAATCTTTTTACTGCGTGAAAATATTTCCTTTTTTAGAAATCTATACTAACCTTAAAACGTAGGGACGAATCCAAACGGAGCGAGGGTGAGTCGCTAGTATCAAATAAATTTAAGCATTCACTTTTCTATACTTTTCTACATTTAAAACTTGTTTCACATATGTTTCGCCATTACGGATAATTTTGCATAATTTTGTAGTTATAAGAACAAAGAAACAAGTATTTTATTTATTTTTATTAGAAAAAACTAGAGAAAGACTGCCCATTAGGTTGTTATGCGTATCTTTTTGTTTGATAATAAATTTAATAAATGGTAAATTAATTAGCATTTTAAATTATAATAAAGTTTTAAACTAAAGATTTTATGTTAATAAAAATCAGTAACAACTATTATTTGAATATGCTTACGAAAGAAATTTTGAGACATACTTTGGATTATGATAATTTATATGTTTTTTTTACTCTTTTGCTCGCATCTACGCCATTACATGGAGAGAGTTTCTTGCCTCGAAGATACGATTATCGACAGCAAGAAAACAAAATATGATGATATAAACTAAACATACGATATCGTACGTGGAAGAGCGATAATCACCTTGCCGTTGAATACTGGACTTCTCTGTGTCTCTGTGTGGCGCGCCACGCAGTCATTGCTCAAATGTAAAAAAAAAACATTCAAATCTGACTATATCAAATCTGAAAATATTTTTTTGTATTCAATAAGCGAGAAAAAAGAATACAATATGAAATCAATAAGCACTTTTCTTCTTAAAACTATAATTGAAACCAAATTGATGCTAAAATAATCTTTATTTTATTGAAATTGTTAAAAAACATTAAGGCGCATATTTTAGAAACATACTATTGTCATTTATTAATTGTTATTATACGTTAAATAATAACAGAGTATTATAGAGAATATATTTGGATACATAATATAATAAACATTTTCGTAAACACAAATATGTAAATTAAGTAAAAGCGACGCTTGGTATAAAAGGCATTTAAAAATTAAGTCTTACAATGCTTGTTTGCTTTACCCTGTTATGGAATTACCCGAGATGATCCCGAGATAAAAGCGAGAAAATTTAGAAACATACCTAATGATAATTTCCGCTCACTTGAAGAGAAATTTGTAATTAGTGTAACAAATTATATTCAAGGAGGTGCGATGGCAAGAAATTCTCTAATGAAGTTTAGGGTTGTGATACCAATATTTTTAAAAACATTTTATAAGCTAACTAGTAGTACCCTATCCTTACTTTGTTCAAGCCCTACCTACATAACACCTGTTCTAAAAGTAACTTTGATAACTATTTACTGTAAAAATACTTTAAGCTTTCTTTTACATGTATAATATTAGTAGTGTTAACCTTCGGCTTCTCTAGCAGAAATTATTTACGTATAAACGGTCCAGTTAAGCTATAAAATGCTAAAATGCAATTTAAAAAGTTAAAAGTCTAACTGAGATTAATACGTTTAAACCAACAAAAAAAATCTGTACATTAAACAAGAATTAAGGAAAACAACAAATGAATATTTAATCACATTTTACATAAACAAATCTGTAAATCTGTGCCTTCCTTAAGCAAGAGAAAATCTGTTTTTGTAATGCAACGAACTGACATACAAGGAACAATTAGCGATTCAATATATAATAAAACATTGTTAGTTTTAATAGTTACGGTAAAACTCTACGATTAAACATTTCACATCGGTGCTACATTGTAAAATAATTTATAACTGGGAAAAACTTTTGAAGTGCACGTGGTGTTATGTCTTCAGTTTAACAATTTAAAATGTATTTTGTATAAGCTATATAATTTGAAAAAAAACTATTTTTTATCATTTGAACTGGTATTTCAAAACTTTACCGTTATTATGAGACATGATTAAGACCGTGACCTCACTCACGCTTCCAATCCGTGACAGAATACAAGTGCACCGATACTTTTTATTCTATAACGGCAACTGAAACGTTTATCCGTCTAATAAACTCAATTACACGGATTATAAATCTATATTTACTAAAATAATATAGTTTCACGACTAATAATAACTACTTACCGATTGAGATAAGTTTCACACATATACTCTTTCCATTTTACCATCTATGTTAAAACACGAATTGGACACAGTTAAGCAAAATGGATCCAACCAAAAAACTTACTTTTGAGAAAATAGTTGTTTTAGTAAAATCGATATATCAAGAAAACAAGACTGTAGTTTTTTTTTTAATACCTTTTAAATATTAAGTATTTTGACTATTAGATAAAAGGTACCATAAGATAGGTGCCATTTATGACAGTAACTCAAAAAAAGATTTTTATGGGCTGGATCCATTTTGCATAACTACGTCCAATTGTGAAAATATTTTATATAGCAGGACTCAAAACTGTGACCTCCAACGCAGTAGTCAGTCCTACAAGTAGATACGTGTATCACTGAACCGCGACTATCATCATTAGCTAAGCAAATTAATTTGTGGTATTTAATCAACGACAAAATATAAAATACTATGGTGCAGAGTTACAAGAGTAATATATAAATAATACCTAGTTTATCACATATTTGCTTTATTCACTGGAGAAAATAATTTTTAATTCTCGATGAGTAACCTTAACCTATAGATATATTATATGATATAACAATATCTAATTCATACTAATATTATTATAAATGCGAAAGTAAATTTGTCTGTTTGTCTGTCTGTCTGTTACCTTTTCACGTTTATTCCGCTGAACCTATTTAGAGTATATTTGGTATAGAGGTAGTTTGATACCCTGAGAAGTACATAGGATAGTTTTTATCCAGGAAATCATCCCTTAAGAGGGTGAAAAGGGTGATGAAAGTTTGTATAGTGACTCATTTCTCAAGTAAGGGATATATAATATATATTTTATTTTAATTTTTAAAGTAGGTGCTTACTTTTCTATACCCATGTATGTATAGATTATTCTGTACTAACCGTGAAAACGTACCTAGGGACGAACGCGAGCGAATCGAGCGTGAGTCGCTAGTTCAAAAATATATTTTGGATGCAACACGTTCCTAAAATATTAAGAAATTGAAATTCGATGTACTTATTACTTTATTACATGCCGACCCTTATGTAAAATTCGTTAGTAATTTCTAAAGGTTTCCCATAGTCTCCGCAGACCTTTACAGCTTTTGTAATAGAGGTAAATTGGATACTTACAGCTTTCCTGCACCCCCACATTTGATTGAATTTGTTAGGGTTCTAAGATATAGTTAAAACAAAATTCCCTAGAGGCACTGCTTACTTCGACGTCAATTTTGATGGCAAAATCCTTAGTGAAACAAGAAGGGGATGTTATTTGGACGATTAATTATTTATTTATTAACGTGAGAGGTCTTATGCTTCGAGATTGCGAATCTTGCAGGTTTTATGAGTCTTAATCATTACATCAAAGCGTAGCTTTAATCTGCTTATATACAAAACACTATATTTCAATATAATCAAAGGCATATTTAACTTTCGTATTAGTCATTATAAGTCTGAAAAAGAAAGATTTTAGTTAATTTTATTAGTTGTCTGCTTTTTCAACTGAATGGCTTGATAGATTCGAATGCTATAAATATCTACTTTTTACCTGTAAATAAAGTTTAAGATAAAAATAGTAGTTATTCTCTTAGGAGTGGAGTTGGGGGGTTGAGAGGGTGAGTCCCACATAACCACTTACATGTTTGCAGGTGATATGCATAAATGCATTTCTCAACGTTTGAAAAGTGACCTATATATTAGAAAGAATTTTGAAAAGTAATGGACAAATTATATTATTGGTATGACATTACGTAACAATACAAAAACCATTCCGCCGAATTTAGTGTCTCATTTTTTGTATCAATCAGTAATAAAAAGTATATTTATACTTGAGTGATGAATGCATACGCTAAAGATTAATGGTTTAAGGACGCATTGAGAACAAACCTACAAAAACTTTTTTTTTTGCCAGGAACCTTAGCGGGCACACGAAGTACAACTCACCAGAGTTTCATCACAATAGGATGAATGTATTAGTAACGTACATAGAGTACAAATATTCATTTTTATTTATTGAAATAGGTAATCATTTTCGACGACACGCTTGGCTCAGTCTGTAGTGATCCTACTTGCTGTCTCAGCGGTTGCGGGTTCGAGTCCCGCTGGGGCCATTCATTTGTGTGATAAGCACGAATGTTGTACTCCAGTCATGGAAGTTTATATTTATAATATGTATGTATTTAAAATTATATATGTATAATGTATCAACTACATAACACAAGCCTCGTAGCTTACGATGGAACTAGATGGTGCTGTGTGTTAATTTCCCAACATATTTATTTATATATTTATTTATTTATTAAAGAACATATTATAAAAACAAAATAGCAAATACAAAATTTTATCATAAAACGAACCTTGAGACAATAAACAATGAACAATTAGATACAGTAATATACATACAGTGTAGTTAAAGCATTTGAGTAATCCTAGATGATGTGTATTTAGAAATACGTACTTAGCATCTAATGCCTCTTCGCTTTTGCTCTAATTACCATTTGCTAATAAAAGCTTACCTACGGCTTAGTAACCTGAAAATTTAATTTGCTATTTGGGTATAATATTCAGTATTTAGATAGGTCTGATATTTTACTTAAAGTAATATTATAGTAATTGCCGTTGAATAATGAAGTAACCCATATTACTTAAATGTTGTAAATACGAAGTGATTATTGCAGCTTGAACAATAGAAAGGCACGTAGGCAGTTTCATAACGTAGAGAGAGAGATAAAAACTAATTTCAATATGATATTTGATGTAGCTCCTGAATCAGTTAGTCTCAATCATTACTATAATAAGTCATTAATCTATACTAATATTATAAAGAGGAAAGATTTGATTTTGTGTTTGTTTGTTTGTACCGAATAGGCATCAAAACTACTGAACCGATTTAGATGAAATTTGGTAAAAAAATAGTTTGAGACCCTGGGAATGACATAGGATAGTTTTCATCCCGGATATCATCTCTTAAGGGAGTGAAAATGGGGATGAAAATTTGTATGGGGAATTAATCTAGGGACAAACCTGAGCGAAGCCAGTGTGAGTCGCTGGTTATTAATAAAGGATTTAAATGGTGAAGCTAAAAATATTAGGTCGTTGCCCAATTTGGTAAAATTGTGTCGGGTCACTAGTGTTATAAATAAAATAAACATCACGAACAAATAACGCTAATGCTGTGTTTGTTGGCGACATCGTCCATGTTTCCCTTAACTAAACAAATTTTCAATTGCGAAGTGTTAATGAAAATTGACGCTTATTTTATATCATAAACGTGAACGTAAATATTTGCCAAAGGCGTCTAATGAACCTTTCATAATTAGTTATGATTAAATTGGAAATTTACATTTGATACAGCTGGAATATCGCCATAAATAAAATGTGGGGTGCGATGAATTTAAATAATAATCCCATTATCAGGCACGTAGTGAGCTTGATAAGAATGATTTGTCTCTAGTGTTCAATAAAGACCAGACTTTAACGATAGGTGATTAAATTCTCACATATTCATATATTATCGACAAAAGGTCTAGTAGCCCTACACGTTGTATACAAGAGTTTAACACAACATTAAATTTTCAATCGATTTATCTCTTCAATGTGACGTACAAACATATGTGACAAGTTTTCAATTATAACTATCAACTTAAAACATTTAACTGTTATTTGTTATTTGAATGTTTTAAAGGTGTAATTATTTATCACGTTTAAATTCAATATTGCTCCAGCAATTCGCTTCACAATTGCAGTCGCGTACCAATGTTCCCTCGCTGTGAAAATAAATCGTGTCCTATTTTAATTAATTACTACAAATTGTTAAAGAAAAGACTTCATTTGCACTCGAATTCGTGTTTGGCTGTAAAGTAATTTGTCAATTTCCTTGTTTCTATATAAGGCTTGTTTAAATAAATCACAAAGAGCGTTGCAGACCGGAAAATTTAGTTGTTTAGATTGCATGTGGGCATGGTAAATATTCTACGTATAAGCATATTATGTTTGCATACAACAGTGTAGGAAGTCCCTTTTTCATTTAAACTCAACCCTCTGTGACTATGTTTGCTCGTATGCGTTTGTTTGACGTTTTATAGAGATAATAGTATACTATACAATACTTCGATTAATTTATTAATTAAATATAACTTTCATATTTTTACTTATTAAGTGTAGCTAATAAATGTAAGCATTTTGAATCACGAGTAATCTACTAATCAGAAAGGAATACTTAAACTTATCGAAGAATCTTAAGTTTCCTTGGAAAACTCCATGTGGAAAATAGTATCTAATACAATATTATATTATTAATTTATTTAAAATACGTTTTAAAAACCTTAATATTTCTATATTGTTTATATAAAAGTACACATAATATAGTAAAATCTTATCTTGGCTCCTTTTCAATCTATTTGCTATTCCAAAATGGTCCAGACTGCACAATGATGCTGGTGATGACATTATTAGTTTAGAACCAATTACTTAAAATAATTCAGGGAAATCATTCGATAGTGAATAAAAGCCAAAACAGAACAATATCTTCTTAAACAAAACACAGTCCTAATCAACATTACAAATATATTTAATTTTTATATTTATTTAAAGTATGTAATACTAGCAGCATACCCTCGCTTCGCTCGGACTCGCCTCTGGAAAAACAAAAACAAATCTATTCATGGGAACCGTACATTTTTCCGGGATAAAAAGAAAAGCTTATATGCTATTTCAGACTATAATCTATCTCTGTGCCAAATTTCATTCAGATACGTTCAACCGTTCTGGCGTGATTGAGTAACAAAAATCCAAACTTTTAAACTTTGACATTTATAATATTAGTAAGAAGTAAGATATATTTTGCATGCATTTATATCTAGAAAATGTGTATAGATTATGGTAAATTTACTTATATACTAGACTCGTGAAAATTTAGTATAATATAATAACATATATGAATGAATACATCTATCTGGGACAACTCATAACCCAAAAAGAACCTATGCGCGAGGAAGTGAAGAGAAGAATTACGAACAGCTGGAGAAGATACTGGAGTCTAAAGGAGGCTATGAAAGACAAACAACTCCATATAAACATCAAAAGTAAGCTATTTAACACTTGCATACTACCCGTCCTCACGTATGGCTGCCAATCATGGACTTTAACTCGGGAAATGACAAAAAGACTAGCAACATGCCAATATGCTATGGAAAGAAGCATGTTGAATGTCAAAAGATCAGACAGACTGAAAAACTGTGTCATAAGAAATAAAACAAGAACCATAGACGTAGTGCAGAAAATTAAAAGACTCAAATGGAGATGGGCAGGGCACACAATAAGAGGTCATAACAAATGGAGTAAGAAGGTGACAAGGTGGTATCCCAGGGAAGGCAAAAGGAAAAGAGGCAGACCACAGAAAAGATGGGATGACGATATAAGAGAAGTGGCAGGAGTGATGTGGAACAGAGTGGCTCTAGAAAGGTCAGAATGGAAGAGGTTGGAGGAGGCCTTTGCCGATTGGCAAACAGATCTGCAACAGATAAAAAAGCAGCAAATACTAGAATAAGTTTTAAATTTTAAATTTCCTAAGTTTTTGAGCTTGCTTAAAAAAATGTTATTAGGTTAAGTTATTCTGATTAAAGGCTATTATTATTATTATTATTAATAACATATATTATGTGATTATTATAATAGAATATTTTTTTAGAATGCACCTACAAAAATAATATACAATTATTAATTTATTATTTTTCGCATTATTTTTCACGGTTCCACTGTGGTGACTGGAACAGATAGAAGCGTCTCTATAAGAAGATAATTCTTCTAGAGACAGTTTTCTTTTGCCCTAATATTTTTAATATCTCAATAACTTAAAAAGTTTAAAAAGGAATAAAAGTTTATTTTACTTACTTCAAATGTTTTTCAATTTTAAGCCTTATTGGGAAAGTAAAAAAATATTTGTAAATTCTATTTTCGATGTTACCAAAATAGTTGAGTAATTAACGCTAAGCTCGTATCCGTAGACTGTTTGTAAGGCTATAAAATCGTATAGGGGTTCGGTACAAAATGGATACGGGTGGTCGGCCGCAAACCATCGCACTAGTTGTTGACATGTAGGAAAACACCCTCTTTTACGCACTGATTAACAAATTTTCTACACTTTCACCCTTATTTAATCTTAATATACAAATCAAATGGCGATTAAACTAATTATAATGAATTTTAATTCTATATATTTAGTTTTTATATAATATAATATTGTAATAGGTGTTGTGTTTGACGGCACGTTTGGCTCAGTGTGTAGGACCCTACTTGTTGTGCCAGCGGTCGCAGGTTCGAGTCTCGCTGGGAGCATTCATTTGTGTGATTAGCACGAATGTCTGTACTCCAGTCATGGGTGTTTATATTTATAATATGTATGTATTTAAAGTTATATATATGTAGTGTATCAACTATCTGGTATCCATAACACAGGCCTCGTAGCTTACCATGGAACTAGATGGTGCCGTGTGCTAATATCCCAACATATCCCAACTTATGTATTATATACCTAGAAAGAAGTAACAAAACCGTCAAGTAAAAACGCTTCATTCTGTCATATCAAATAGCTAACCAAGTCAACTTTTTTGTATCTAATCTAATATATTTAAACGAGCAATTCTTGTATATTTATATCTTTATTTATTTATTTATACCAGCGATCTCGAAAACGGCTCTAATGATTTCGCTGAAATTTGGTATGTGGTTCTTTTCGGGGGCGAAAAATAGATCTAGATTAGTCTCATGTCTGGGAAAACGCGTGTTTTCAATTTTTCATGCGGTTTTCTTTTGCATTATTCTACGCAGAATATGCTCGATAATTTCATACACTCAGGCATAAGCATCGTGGTCAAGCGATCAAGGTGCTAGATTAGCAATCAATGTCCGAGAGTTCGAGTTCTAATCTCGATCGGAAACAAAGTTTTACTTTTTTGTATTTATTCAAGTTTTTAGTTTTTTTATCTAAAAAATACGATATAACAAAAAAGAACACCGAGCGAAGCTCGGTCGCCAGGTACTATGTGTAATATAATACTCGAAATTACATATTCTGTGTTAGATTTTCTTTCTAGTTTCATATTCGTAATTTCTACTAGTGGCTGGTAATTTATTTTTTACATTTATAATCAACCCGCACTTGTCCAGCTTTGTAAACATACTATGGTCTGATCCTACTGGTATTTAAGGGAGGCCTGTACCCACCAGTGGGACATTAAAAAGGGTTGAATAAAATTATTATAATATATGTATTCTGTTATAATCCTAAGTACACTAATAATTCTTCACTTTACCTAAATAATACAGGGTTATGCCCTGTAGCACGAGCGATGTTAGTGTTTAAATATCTTATCGTATCCTTATAAAATATCGTTGGAAGAATGAAATTTTATTAAATATTTATATTTGTTTATTTGGAGTTCCTTCGTATTATTTTTACTATCCTCTAAAACTTTACCAACGATTTGCGAAAGAGGAGGTATTAGTGAACAGATTTCAAAACATATGTAATATTCCCCATGTAAATTATTATAATATGATCCACACCTTTTCATTCACCTTTCTTTTGTTTCTTACCCATTTATTACCTAGCGTTAAAACAACTTGCATAATGCGCAACATCAAAAATTAACAAATTGTACAAAATCATTTATATTTACTTTTCTTTATATTTTTAAAATTTATTACTGATAGCTCGTTGGTTGTTATGCAAAAAAAAATCTTTCTTTCGTAGATTAAATCACAGCTATGTTTAAGTTCAAACAGATTGGCTGTCTGTATTGTTTATCCGGAACCTCTCTGGTAGTATTTCCCGTGAGACGTTCTGACCGCTCTTTGTCGTTCTCGTTTCAGGGGATAACGTAAATTATGAGAAAATATATTTGGTATAATTTTACGCCTGTCATATCATAACTGTGACAACATAATTCATTTTACTATTAGGTACACCACTACACTAATCTATACAGATAAATAAAATTGAAGTGTCTGTTTGTAATGTCAAAATAACAGCTTTATACCTAATGCACATGGAATTATATACGGTACTTATAAGAAAAACACATTTTTTTTATTTTTTGTCTGTCTGTCTGTTTTAACAAGTTTTTCCAATTTTAACGAGACTTTCACTGGCAGATAGCTGATATTATAAGGAGTAACTTAGACTATTTTATTTTAGATAAAGAATTAAAATTTCGCTCAAAAAATTAAAACATACCAAGAGACGCACCCGAGCGAAGCGAGGGTAAGTCGCTAGTATTGTATATGATTATATAAGTATTTAAATTATATTAATAAATTTGATGTTTTTTATTTTTTTTTGTAGATACTCGTAAGTTTTGTAAACGTTTACGCTATTTTATATTCCTAAATGAACGTTTATTAACTATCTCACAATTTCTATTTACGTTCTCCTTTATATTCATATCGCACTGATTTTACTTGATTCGATTAGAATCAGAAACTCTACAGCCCATAAACTACTTCTATGCAAAAATCACATCAATCCTGTGGCTGCATTAAATGATAAACCAACAAATTAACTATTTCATGAATTGCACATTTTTAACACCTACGTATGTATGTGTTAAGACCTTTTTAAAGTTCCCTCTGGTGGGCAAACTTCCTGTAAAACGATGGGGATCAAGCCACAGTTCATCATGCTGGGTAAGTGCGGGTTGGCGGACTAGGCATGTCTTTCAAAAAATTTTTAGGTTCTCTCAGATCTGCGGGTTTCTTCATTGTGTTTTCCTCCACCGTAAAGCGAATGTTAATCATGTTGAAATTGATTGGCTTAAACCCGCTTCTCATGGTTTCCCAAGCGAGCGCGTCACCACTCGGCTACCACTACCGTAGTTGTAGTAATATCCCATAATCCTAAGGGTTTATTTAGCATTTTTGTTTATTTTATATAAACCACCCTAATATTTACAATAAAGAAAATTACAATTATACTTAATTATATGCAAATAAATGTACACTTAGTTATTACTGTACAAGTCATGTCCGCGTGGAAAAGTGGCAAGAATGCTAGCCGATTCTTTGGGCGAAAAATGAGCCAGCTCTCCTGTCACCAGTAGAGACGATAAGAGAAGGTGTTATGTCTTTTAAGAAGTGCTTAGCACTTTGACTCCATGGGCCAAGGATTTCTACAGCAAAAATCAACATAATTAAAAAAAAAGTTAAAATCGGATCACCTGTCACATGTCGATGAAGTCGTGTGAAATACACAGGAACTGAGTACTTTTTCTGAAAACAATCAAAACATAATAACATTAGTAAGGATCTATTATATATTTCCAATACTAGTTAGATTTAATTTACACGATATAATAATTATTATTATTCAAGAGGTGTTCGCTGCAGGTCGACCATGAAATCGGCATATGCATCTAACTTTATGTATAACTATTAAGCCAGCACATTACCTTGTTCACTGCAGCATTAATTACCGGGACATTGTCAGTTCAATGAGCGGCAAACAGCTGCATAACAAACATTCCAATAGAGCCGGGAGTTAAATAATCATCCTAACAATTCGTATTTCCTCTCTACCTAAAATATCAAAGGAAAAATAATAAACCCGCAATTCGCAATATTTCTTGCAAGTCTAAGAAAGATAAACGAATATATTATAGAGTATTAACTTAATTTCTTCTGAGTTTCAATTATGAGTAACTGCATTTTAGTTTACTTAAATACTATTATATATTTGATTGTCAAGGGTTAGAAGAGAAACTGTGATCATAGAAGTGTTTTCTCTTATTCTCGAAACGACCTTATCCAATGCCTCGTTTGCTGTCATCGCCCTGTTTATACCCTCGAGAAAAACAGTCCCTTATTCAAAATTATCCCTTTATACCTTCTGCAGAATATGTGCTAAAAACTGCTTAAAAATATAACTTCTTGTCTTTACTACTGACAAGAGAGCTATTTTGGCAAAAAAATTGACATTGAATCTAATTTCATTGTAAGTATTTATTTATTTTTTAAATTATTTCATACATGGATGTAATGAGTTTATTTTAAAATTAATAAAAAAATATAAATACCTAGATACACTACCACTGCAAAAATTCATACGCGTTATAAATAAACTCATTCATCGATGATTTATATTATAAGAAACAAAGATATTTGTTTAACCGCCATTAAAGTAACCGCTATTCAGTAAGAGCGATTGAAGAATAGTTATTAGTTTAACTACCCAAGTCGGTACTTACATACTCAGTGCTGGTTTTTGCTGGCGGCTTCCCTTTTATACTCAATTTTTACTCATTAAGTATAATTTCTAAGGTGTGATGGAATCCAATATTTCTTATACGGTAAAGACGTTTCATGGTCTTGTGTTTTTTCACAAAATGTAATATATTTTATATTAATATTATCTTTTATATAAACATTATTAGATATAAATATATATTAATTATAATTAAGATGACTTACGATTATATTTTTAGAATAGAATATAGGAATAAATATTTAAAACTATTTCAATATCTAACTCTGCACTTATTAAAAATGAACACGATATTGCAGTTAATAACAGTATATTATACTAACGTAGAGTTCCATTGAAAACACATTTCCATCTGAAAGTGGTTCTAGTTTTAGCTATATTCACATCTTGCAAATGCGCTCTGAAATTTTAAACCTACAAATACTACTACTTGTGAAAAACATCCTTGACAGTATACGGAAGCATTTTCAATCTAATCACTATAAGCTTAAAGTCTAAAATGTGTTTGCAACCTTTTTTTATTATTCGCACAGACGAAAAGGAACTTCCACCAATAATAGCGAACAAGAGTAGATGGCTCTAGGAGTTTGTTTGACATTGCTATCAGGTACTTATATCCACAATTCCTTTTTGCCGTCCAGCGGTTCCCAGAAGCACTGTCGGTAGCACTTTATTGCGATTTGTTTAAACAGGGCATAATTAAAAGCTCGAAATGAATGAGTCGACGTTTTTAATCCAGCAAGTCTTATTTTATTTCTTTTTGCGTGAGAACCATTTTATGAGAAGACAATGGACTTCCCTTGTTAAATAGTTACGATCCCATTAATCAAGTCTGTCGTTTAATTTGCAACAGAATTAAGAACGACTGTCAAAGAGGGATAAAAGTTACTTAAATAGAAGCTACTTTCTAGAACTAATCACATTCAGAAAAAGCTAAAACTATTATATCTATTATAACTTAATATAATTAGTACAGTGTCCCTTATATGTATTAAAACAACGACTTCTGATATTAGTATTATTGTCATCATTATCGTATTTATATAACCAGTGTTTCGAACTCGTTTCGCTTCCTAAAACGCCTTTAGTTACTTTTACCAATAAACGAATAACCCGCAATAACTTAGTGTATCAGGATAAAAAAAGAGCGTATCTCTAGCCTAAACTAAATAAATGCAATTTTCAAGTAAATATTTTCTTCTTCGTTTAATCTTTTCTCATCAGATTTCAACCAGCTTAGGAATTATTTTTAGAAACAATCTAAGCTACATTTACACAGGTTTATATAAGAGACTAGCATTTCCCGCGGCTCCGCCCGCGTTCAGATGATCAAAAATCAAATTCTTAGGCTTTACACATTAGTATACACTTACATACCTATACCACTTTCATTGCGCACCGCATGATTGGTAAATAATGGCAGTGATTGACAATGCCACAAAGGTTCCTCCGTTAATCTCATATTTGATTTATTAATATTGCACTTTTTGTTTTAGCAATAACATTTATGTATGTCTATACTTCTGTTTTGTTTGTTTGTTTAGTTTTGGGCGATGAACTCTCAAACTATGTAATTAATTTTAATCATTTTTTACTAATATACAGCTATTGATTAATTTAATATTTAGCTGATTATTTAAATTACATAATGATAACTTTTCTTAATGTTATTTTGTCGCGAAACAGGGATTGGTTAGCGCTAGTTAGTAATATTTTCCAAATCGATTTTTAAAAGAAAGTGTAATAAAAGTAAAAAATTCTAAGCAAATGCTTTTTATTCTTTCATATGGCTCGGCTAATATGATTAAAGTCGGAAGAATTTTATTATGTCCTTTACCTTCCAAGCCTTCCAAGAAATGGTGTCAAAAAAAACTGAAAAAGTTTAGCGATAACAGTTCCTAAAATACTTTTGCAAAGTTTTTGAGATATGGAATATTTTTAGTTACCCGCTTTGTCAGCTTAACACCCATTAACTTGTTTTCCACTTATTTTCACGGTTGATAACATGAGTGGATATTGCGAAAACGTAAATATTATTCGTATTTATTTTAGTGTTAACCTCACAAAACACGTAAGTACGGAAAACAACACAGAATTTTGCTATACGAAACCTATAATGCGCGAGTTGGATTTGCATTCGCCTAATTTTACATTAAAAGATAAAAAAATATATTAACATCATTTACTAAACAATAAAAATTTACAAATATTTTCATTTAAAAATTGTTTCGACCAACAAAATATTACTTATATGTTACTAAATTATAAAGCCAAAAAGTTTGTTTTATTGATAATTTGAATACTGGCGGGACCGCGGGTAATTTAGTACCTAGTTATTCTAATAAAGTCATAGAAAGGTCATATCTGTACATTATTATTTTTTTGGATTAAAACTACGTATTTTAAAAACACATGGCGACATCTATTGTCAAATATCTAAATAACACATAAATAAATTTTCATCAAAATAACTATTTTAATGAATAAAATAGCGCTATTGATATTTCTTTTAAGATAAGATTTTTTTAATAGTTTTAATATATATAAGTTACCTTGCTAAAATGTTAATAGTATCATCTTGCTTTTATTTTAACCAGTTTTCGTATTTTTTCTCAAAAATGAGATATTTTCCTGCTGTAATAAGTATCGTATGCATTGACCCGGATAACCTGCTATCACCATACCAAATTTCATCAAAATCCCTCCATTGGTTTTGCTGTGATGCAGTTACATACAGACAGACAGACAAAAATTTCTAAAAACTATAAATTCGGTCTCTATATCGCTAATAATGAATATTTCAATAAGATTTTCCGAAAAATATTGAATGTTTGGATTCGGCTTAGTTACAATTTTATTATGTGTGTAGTTACTCATTTATAGAATCAAAAGTTTGCTTTATTGATAATTTCAACACGGGCGGGGCCGCGGGTAATTTAGTAGTAGGTAGTACTACATACATTCATACATTCATTTTTTTAGAATTAAAACTACGTATTTTAAAAACACATGGCGACATCTATTGTCGAGTATCTAAATACACATAAATAAATATTAATTAAAATAACTATTTTAATGATTAAAATAGCGCTATTGATAATTTGATTTTCAAGATGAGCTATTTTTAATAGTTTTTACCATATTTTGTAAATTACCTTGCTAAACTATTTGTAAATAGTTTCATCGTGGTTTTATTCCAACCAGTTTTTGTGTTTTTTCTCGGAAATGAGATATTTTCCCGTGGTAAAAAGTATCCTATATGTTGACCCGGATAACCAGCTATCATCATACCAAATTTTATCAAAATCCCTCCAGTGGTTTTTCTGTGATGCGGTAACAGACAGACAGACAGACAGACAGACAGACAGACAGACAGACAGACAGACAGACAGACAGACAAAAATTCTAAAAACTATAGATTCGGCCTCTGTATCGATAATAATGTCTATTTCAATAATATTTTTCAAAAAATATTTAATGTACAGATTCGGCTTAGTTAGAATTTTATAATATGTATAGATGAAATTTCTTTCACATTCTTATTATTAATACATAAATAAATCATTACATTCAGTGTGTATGTACATTCTAATCGTATTTCGAAAGTACAAACACATGAATTATATATAGCTACAAGAGAAAGCGAAACAAACCCTTGTTCTACAGTAACTAAATGCTCGGTTGCCGGCAGTAAGTCAGGTTTCAGGTAAAGCCTTATAAATTATTTACTTGCTGAGCAAAGAACTAAAGTATTTAGCGGTAAGTATGGAATGTACGTCGGATTTCTTACGAAATACGTTTATTTCTTTCTTCTAGATAGAGTTAGGAAAATCAAATTATCTAAAGACAAAACAGTTCGATGCCTTTTTCGCCCTTCTTTGTTAAAGGATTCGCATTTTTTTAGTAGCTATTGACGAGCTTTAGTGAACTTTTGACCGATAAAAAATATTATAGTCAAATTTCAACCGCTGAACAAACACTAGGTTATATTATTATTCTTAAAATGTAAGTAAAGTTAAACGGTACTGTTAACGGACTTCAATTTTATAAACATTTTAAGGTAATTTTAAATTAGTGTACCTCTTTAAAGTTAAAATGAAGCTATTTGCATAGAGATAGGTTATGCTAAAATGTGTCATAGTTAGTTTTCGTAAAATATTTTTAAAAGCATGACTCAGCGTGAGTAAAGCAAGAAGGAATTACTAGTTCAAGATAGATATAATCTGAATAATAAGTCAATATTATAGAATTTCAGCTTAATATCAGTCAAATTACCTTTGTTAATATAAAAACGTTGTGGTGCACTGCAGTAACTTAATTTTAAGAATTTATTGAGCCTATACACTTGTATGTATACCCATACGTCAAAAAACCTTAAATAAAAAACTTACGTAACATTATATACCTCGCCTTCTCCGTCATTTTTCTCAACTAATAATCCATCTAGTGCAACTTGAATAAGGTTCTACGATAAAATAAATCAACTTATATAACCTAAGCATTTCAGTCTTTTCAGCCGAAACCCTCTCATTTGGACATTGTTCATGGGCATAATGGGACGCTGTTTTCTAACATGAAACAGGGCTATTATATTAAATTATTTAGTATTCCTGGAAACTACTCGGTCTTATGAATATGTCCACGAAATTAGTTATCTCATATTAATTTCTTTTTAAATCGAATAGGCTCATTATTGAACTATAAATAAGAAAATATGTATATGTATATATGTTACTCCTTTACGTTAAAATGGCTGGACGAATTTAATTGAAAATCAATACACAGATAGAGTATGACTTTTTTTAACATTGGTAAATCCATTTAGGCGTAGGTATCACATACATTCACTGCTGAAGCAAACCACAATAACCATGGGGACGCTCCAACAGTTCATTCCGCTATCAGAGAAGTACCAGGAGCAACCCACATGGCACCCAATGCGTTTCTTGGCTTCGCGCCCAGCTAGACTGCCGGACGCTAATGAGACAAGCCAACCCCAAAAACTTAAACGCGGATAGGCGAGTAGGGGGAAAAACGTGGGGGAAGATAGATTATGACTTGGAGTAGCATATAAGCTACTATTTACACTGGATGCACGTAAGTAAAATGAGGGTAAATGGCTATTAAATCATATTTACATTATATTCCATTACGTTTTATAAGAACTAGTGGTCGCCGCGTGGTTGAAAATCAACCCTAATTCATTAAGTTTGATCGATATTAAGATTCTTTTTTCAAAGTTATATAGATAACCTATAAAATCCATAAGAATTTTCAATCGAGCCTATAGAGTCAGAGATTTGGACGTATAGACAAATAAACTTTTCATCTATATATTATGTACTCGTATAATATTGGTGAAGGTTATCTAACATCATACTACATCTATTAGCAGTAACGTAATTATATATAATTAAAATACGCGAGCGGATCCGCGGGTAAAAGGAAGTCAATAAATTTTAGCTTTCTGCAGTCCTTCTCTATATGAACTTTAACTATGCCAAAGCTCATCCTCCTTCGTGCACGCAATATGCTTAAAAAGGGGTTCAAAGTTTTCTCTTCACGTATCAATATATAGATTAAAGCTCTCACTTGAAATTTAGACTTAAACAGAACAATTCTTAACAATACCTACTTGAAATGAAAATTTAACTTTCAAAAGTTATCTGTAAGTCGAATAAAAACTGATCATAAAATCATATGAAGCCTTTCTAATTGTCTTAGAAATTTTATTAAAATTTCAATAAATATTCTTAAAGTTTCTTCGATTTTCACAGTAATTTAGAATAGATTAATTTAATATTACTTTAGAGTTCATGCGGTTCAAAGAAATCATCTACGAGTTATCTCTATTATATTATATGCCTAGAAATAGAAATATTAATTTTAAATATTTTATAATATTCTTTATACCAATATTTACCTACAATTTCAATAGCGTAGGTGTCTTTTCTCAAAATGAAATTATGCTGTAGTCAACGAACTCGTAGTTTAATATTAAGTATATTATTTTTGTCTATACATTTTTTTAATTTGTTTGAGTGGACATTGTTTTAGAGTTTTAGAACGGATTTGAATGGATTTCCTGTAAGATAAACACTAGTGTTTTTTACTGCTTCGCGTTGTAAGGGTTTAATGTATTAAAGGTAAATTCAGAATTGAGAAAACTAACATATTATATCTAGGACGCTACGTTATTAAAAAAGGGTCTTATATATAACACATACATAGAATGCTTTTTATTAGGGTTCCGTACCCGAAGGGTGCCAACGGAACCCTATTACTAAGCCTCTGCTGTCGGTCCGTCCGTCCGTCAGAAGGCTGTATCTCATGAACCGTAATAGGTAGAGAGTTGACATTTTCACAGAGTATGTATTTCTATTACCGCTATACACAACAAATAATAAAAATAAAAGAAACATTTGTTTTACATTAAGTACCTACATGTACGATGGTACGGAACCCTTCTTGTTCAAATTCGACTCGCACTTGACCGATTTTTTTCAAAAAATACCTAAGGGACGCCTCCTGCTTTTTGAAATCGGGTAAAACCCTGAACCTAGTTTATTAATAATATACGTTCCAATAAAGTTTCTAAGATTTTCAAATGTAATAAAATGTTTAATGTACCCAATTCGATTTAAACAGGACTTAACATAAGTAATAAGTATTGTTTTGTTCTGAAAGAGGTTACACAACAGCGACAATATTATACGTATTGCAGTTTATTTAGTTATAGTCAAAGCTTCCTTAATATAGCTTTAATTTATATTTATAGCTTTAATTAGAATATGTTTTTTTTTTGAAGTGAAAACTTCTATAGGCAGGTTTGGACGGAGAGTAAAGTCGTCATCGACATGGTCTCGTGACGTGTTAACACTAACACGCAAGAGTGCCGATAGATGTCAAAACTAGATAAATGTAAACAGTTTTAATTTACAAATTTATAATAATAATATTTAAATTTAAGATTAAACAATTAATTTGAATATCCAAAAATAACAACTGTTTGTTTATAGTTTTAAGTTTTCACTTCTGTCGGCAGTCCTCATGACTGCTTTTTTAAATTCAAATTTAAAGAGTAAAAATTAAAAACTCTTAAATACTAAGTAGGTGCAATAAACGTATCCTTAATTCACGGATATTAAATTACTCCTATACATTTCACCGTAAAATTGTAAACACCGCCAGATTACAATCTATCTAGCGAGATTGTAAACTGTCGAAACATTTTGTTCCGACAGTTTACAATCTCGCGAGATAAATTACAATCTAGCGGCACTTATCATTTTACGGTGACATATACAATTATTAAGCCATGTCGATGGCAAAAAATTGATAGTATTTTTTTAAATGTAAGTAATTAAATTGGAATACTTAACAAGCATTTCAACTGCATGGGGATATTTATTAAATTTGTAAAACAAACAAAAGCAGACCGGTTCGAACCCCTTGCGGACAACACAGTATCAGTTTCTAAGAATAAACAGTGGAAATGGTATATGCGAAAATCAGTTATTCGGTTATACCATACAGTTTTTGTTCAAAAATCAAATATGTAACTTATGTAATATTTATATATTAAAAATATTAAACTATTTATATATTAAAATTAAAATCATTGGTACGTTATCGTACATATTATATAGGTGAGTAGAAATGTGGAAAATGTAATAGAACGTAAAACTATTAAAACGTGGGACATACCTACTGATAGATTCTATTCAATTCTGAAAATTTCTTGAAATTAGTCAAGAGGTTCCTGACAATAACAGCCGAAAAACACGTGTAACTATAGCCTGACAGACTTGTTTAAAGGATTGTATGCCAAAAAAACCTTTTTGAACTGTAGTAAGAGCCAATCCTTAAAGGAATATGATCCAATGTTAGACAAAGAAAGACCAATGGCGTACTATCTTTCCACTTACCTCTCCTACCCACTACACAGATTGTGGATAAAGAGTGCACATGGCAGTTCTATATCCCATACTCTCAGGAAGGTAATATAAAATTAATAAAACGATAACAGTACCATACAATAAGCGGGCAATTAAAGAGTAAAGATAAAAGCTATTGTGATTTAAATATGCACTACGAGTATATAAGTATAGCTGTGTTAAGAGTATAACAGTTAATTTTACATACATACATACTCGTAATATATTACGTACTAGCGACTCTTAACATTTAGTACCTTTACCTAGATTTCTTAGAGATGAGATATTTTCCCGCAATAAAAAGTATCCTATATGTTGACCCGGATAACCAGCTGTCATCATACCAAATTTCATCAAAATCGGTCCAGTGGTTTTCTCGTGATGCGGTCACAGACAAACAGACAAAAATTCTAAAAACTGTAGATTCGACCTCTGCATCGATAATAATTTTCTAAAAAATATTTAATGTACAGATTCTACTCAGAATTTTATTATATGTATAGATTAATAGATTTTAAAATGAGTGTTTGTGTTGTGTGGAGTGTTTTTTTTTATCAAATACCTAGTTTTTCTATTTTTTTATTTTATTTAAATAAGTTTTAACGATTAACAATTTATAAATAGAGCTTTTCTACTTGAGTATGAACGTGATATGGAAATGACTTATTTTAATAAATGCAATAAATTATAACTTATATAGAATGTAAATAATTTTACACGATTTTGTTAAAGATTTTATTAAATTTTGTTAATCCATAGTAGAATAATGTAGTAGATGGTGTAGTTGAAATTATTTATCTAATATATCTAAATGAGCAATTCTTGTATATTTATGTACACCGGCGATCTTGGTAACGATTTTAACGATTTCGCTGTATGTGCGGGTTTTCGGGGGCAAAAAACCGATCTAGATTAGTCTTATGTTTTTTCGAGCGTATTTTTGAGTTTTCATGCGGTTTTCGTTCACATAATTCCGCGCAAAGTATGGTCGCTAATTTCGCACGCTCGGGCATAAGCATCGTGGTCAAGCGGCCATGGCGCAAGATCGGCAATCACAGGTGTCCGGGATCAAATCCCGGTCGGATAAAAAGTTTTTACTTTTGTTTTTCTTTTGTATTTATTTAAGTTTTTAGTTTTTTATGTAAAAAATCCATATAACAAAAGAGAACTCCGAGGGAAGCTCGGTCGCCCAGGTACTTTATTACATTAAATAACGAAGCTTGACAGAAGATTCTAACAGTTCACCAAAATCATACAATATCGCAAACGGAAAGTATTTGATGGGTGATCGGTTAGCACCATGACGTCAAGGGATATCCAATCTTCATATAAAACCACTGTCGGCCTCAAACACTATCGATTGATAGCAGTCATTAAGCCATGTCCAGACACCCTCAAGCGGCTTGACACACTGAAACCAAAACAACATACGAAAAGCTTTATCTATACAGATAAATAAAATTGAAGTGTCTGTTTGTAATGTCAAAATAACAGCTTTTTACTAAATGCATATGAAATTATATAAGAAAAATACAATTTTTAGCTAATCTTCGAAACAGCCGGACTGATTTTGACGGAATCTTCACATGTTAAGGAAAAACTTAGGCTATTTTCATTTTAGTAAAAGAATTAGGGTTCCGCTCAAAAAAATTAAAACGTATCTAGCGAAGCGAGAGTAAGTCGCTAGTCCACACTATATGTTAAAATAATTCATTTATATTACCTAAAACCTACCTTTTAGGTAATATTTGGAACGGCTTAGCCTATTTTAAGAGGGTATTGTATTGGCACTGACACGCATGAAATAGTCGTAGTAGCTATATACATAAAATACGAATGAATAATCACAAAAATGTGAAAAAACAATAATTGTCTGTAATTTTAGATTAACAATCTGTATTTAAAAAATAAAAAATAACATTAAATAACAATATTAAAGAATAAATATACTAAAGGGATTTATTTCTTAATAAAAATATTTCTTGAAATAAATTAGAAACTTAGTAATCCAATTTTCCTTATATTTAAGAAAGCTTCTTCAAACGGGCGATAACTTAATAATTCTTGTACTTAATTCCGGTAAATAATTAGGACGGTAAAGAAAATATTTTAATATAAACGTTTTACAAAGTTACACATTAAAATGAAGACTAAGAATAATAATTTGCTTTCTAAAAGCAGTAATTTCTGTTTATTTCAAAAGTTACTATCACTTCTTATAAGTCCAATCAATAGGTGAGATTCCCGTTATGTCTTTTTAAATAAAAAGCTTTACAGCAATCATGGTTCTGGGAGAAACATTCGAATCGTTGAACCAAAAACTAAAATAAATCCACAAAAAAATTTGAAAAGATAGTTTTATTTAACATTTATTTTATTTAAAATTTAGTTTATTTATTATATTTAATATTCTCGTAAGTCTAACAAAGTATTTATTTAGATAGTAAATAAGTAAGTTTTTTTCATTATGGCTGCGTTTAAAGTGTGAAAGATTGTAAACATTATTTTTACCTGTTAATCACTTGAGAGCGGCTGAATGAATTTTAATGAAACTTTTCGTTGTATAAATAAAAACAATGACGGATTTACGAAAGTGTCGCCTGTAGGCTACACCGGCGACTAAAAAAGGAAGGCACTCGTTCCGCGATACGCCTTGTTTAGACAACATCGTCAATAGCCGCCTCGAGTGACATCCATGCTTAGTTTAGCTTATATTTTAAGGTTATTATTTCTGCCTTTATATAGACAATTTGTCGTCTATCAAAAAATTCCACGGTAGGCTAAAGCCTAGTTTGCTTAATAGGAAATCTGCCACAGAATCTGAATTAAAAATATGAATAAATTTTGTTTTATTCGATTGAGTAGATCTAAGCGTATAAATCAAAGCTTCCCAAAGCTTGCCCAAAGCTGAGGTCTGTATTAAAAGGTTGCAGACTAAATAGAAACTCAGACGCAAGCAAAGTCGCAGATGTTTAATAGTTGGTAATATGTTTGTACCAAACTACACAAAAAAATCTCTCAAATGTCTAAGCTTCGTTACTAAGCAAAATGAGTGAGATTCCTTCTCGTCTTATTTCGTCTGGTAAAAAGTCAATGTATTTACTTTTATTCGCTATTGGTATTTTGTTGCGAGAAACATTTCACGATTAATGCCCGACACCAATACTGTACTTGTTTTCTAGTTGTGTTTTATTAAATTTTCCGTTAACAGAACATGTCCAATGCTTGCGTTAAAGGTTTCCTAGAATACACGAGATTGGATTTATATGTACATTGTGTCTACAAAAAACCTACAACGACATTATTTGACAATCGTGTTTAACCTTTAAAACCTTTAAAAACTCCAAACGCTATTTGCTATTAAACTACTATTATAAATGATTATAAATGCTAAATATTTTTTATCTGTATGTACGTGTGTATATTTGCGTGTGTGTGTCGTGTGCTTGTGTGTACGTGTGAGTGTATATTTTTTTATTCCTTTACGCTGAAGCGACTGAACGGTTCTGAATGTGAAATTTAGTAAACAAACTTGATTATGACCTGAAGTAACACATAGGGTTATGTACCTACGGATGACGACAATGACCTCGAGCGACGCAAGGGTATGTCACTGTGTTAAATATATAATACTCTAATCTAATTGTATTATGCATAATATATGTATATACTTATATAAAAATAAGGTATTTAATGGTCCCAAATACATTGACGAGTAGAAGGAAAAGGATTTACCATGGTCAAAGCCATATTCACACGATTCCGCCCCGATTCCGATCACGACGTGGACAGGAGAACGTGCGTGTGTAGAGCGTTATCGGCAAATATGTAGTAGATATAACTAAACTTCCAATATGCTTAAAACAAGTTTATCGGAATTTAGGCAAGTAAACAGTTGCAGAAAATAGTTGGTTCATGTACCTAGATTCAACAACGGTCCACTCTGCTATCAGAAAATACCATGAACAAACCCCATGACACACCGCCTACCGAGGTGGGCCGCCTCTCAGTGCATATCTTGGCTTCGCGCCTGGCTGGATTGCCAGACGCTAATGGGCAACCACATGGTAATCGCACATTGGGGGGAACTAGGGACACACCCGAGCAAAGTGAGGATAAGTCACTGGAATAATATACTAGTAATTTGTACAGCAAAATGAGTCCATGTCATTATTATTGCTTCTCTTCCGGTTCATATTTCCTAATAGTTTATGTTACCATCATAAATTTACTAAAACTAAAATACACTACTCTAATACTTTAATCCTAATTTTATGATATTGAATCACAGCTGTTACGATTAAATTTTGATTTTTTATAGCACACATCATAAATATTTGGAAAAAGTGGTATGCTAGCCAATTTTTATCCCTAGGGATTCCCGCTGACGTATTTTATAGCGCTATGCAGTTACATTTTAGAGCCGGCTTTTTTAAAGCCATGTCTGATAGGACAGATTTGACTGAAGTCGTTAGGGGATTTAGTTTTGGTGCCCGTTTAACGCTAGCGAAACTAAAAATATAAATTTTTGTTTAGTCGTGTTGAAATTTATTATGCCTACCACCTAAAATGGTTGAGTAATATTTTTTTTTATGATTAAGCAATTTTTATGAATATATTTCTTTAGTACGTAGTTTATGTACACAGATGTTAGCATATTTTCGTTGTATGTAAGAATTTCCTACAATTTCCTACATCTTCCTACAATTTGCTATTTTCGACTTTGTGATAATTTTGTTTATATGAAGATTTTTGCAGTTATAGTGACAACAGTTTTCATAACTACAATATGCATTAATGTCTATTACTTTTTAACTAAAATAATAAAGCGACAATAGAATGTCTTTAAAAGTAACTACTTCACCTTTAGAAAGGCAACTTTTAGTTGTTTTTTTTTTTCTTAAAAAAACTGATAATCGATTCAACTTGGATCGAGTAGGTACCTCTTTCTTTTTGATGTCGGTCAAACATCTCGCATAAATTCCTACTCCATAGTTTATTTGGTTTAAGAACACTGATCGTATATTAATGGTCTTGTCAGTATGATGTAATTATTATAAATGGTCCAGGATAAAATATTATTATCCTCTGCGTAAGAAACTTATTGGCTGTACCTACTGCAAAGAATCGCCTCTCTTAATTACTGCGTACGTAATCTGATTTATGTTACATTTATATGCAAGTCATAAGATAATGTTTATTTCGAGTAGTCATTGGTTTAAAATTATACTCGTATACATAGGTGAATGTTAATTGAGGATTTAATTATATATTTTTTTTAAGTGATTTGCTATCAATAATTTTGAATTGAATTATTAAAAAAACAAAAGAAAAAAAGTTGATTTTAATATATTTCACTGCCTCGTTAGTTAGTAGATGTAGATCGGTTCGAGATCCGGGTCTGGTCAAGAATAGTTATTGAGTCATAGTACAAAGAATACACTGGAATGTGTTTGCGGACTTACTCAAGTGCTAAATTATCTCCTGAGCCCGTAGCTAGTCTTAGTGAGATTGGCTGCTCCAGCAGATTCGGCTATCTAGTGATCTGCCTTCACTTACTGTGGGCCTACATCCTATTAAATTCCAATGTCACCCATACTTTGATTCCCGTCATATAAAACCCTATCCCATCCCACCTGCATTCTCTAACATATAATAAAATTCTTAAGTATGATAATACATTTGCAAAGCATTCAAAATGTCGGAAACCAAAAATATAAATAAATCAGCGAAAATATCCAAAAATATAGTTATATTTGAAATCAGATCAGTCGTTCTGGACACTAGACATAAACAGACACAAGCTCCTGTGTTCGACATTGTAAAGATAACTATTCGACATCATCAAAACCAATATTGTAACTTAATATTGCAACGATTTTCAAAGTACCTAATCGTTAATTAATTTATGATAATTTAGTTTATAAATTTATTTTTAAATTATATATATAGTTACAGTGTGTTTCGTTGTTTATGTTGAGCAATATGAGGAAGCTATTTTAAAAACTCAAATGTTTCTTAATACACGATATAAGTAGGTACGTATAGATTAAATATTTCAAATCGACGAAAATAAAACGAATACATTAAAACGTTAAATACGTACTCCATAATCATGAGCTTAATCTTTTCAATCTATATCCAAGGTGCGATGATCCAGCACTCTCTAGCGATTAATTACTGTTACATAAAAATACCCACCGTCAATCAATACACTTCGTTTTGACGTTGAAGGCTTATTAGCGGAATTATAAGTGAAGCGTAATTATCTACACCATGACTGAAGCGAATCCCATATAGAGACTCATAACACGTTAAGTAGAACGTAACTCCCCACTTTTCCTTATATTTAATACTAGCGGCTCACCCTCGCTTCGCTCGGGTTCGCCTCTAAAGAAACAAAAACAAATCGATCCTACGGAAACCGTAGCATACATTTTAGTGATCAAACAGACAGAGAAACAAAATATTAAAAAAAAAGTCTGGATTTGTTCTATTTCTCTTCTTACATCCCCCTGACTCGGTTTTAGCATTTTTTTTTCTATGTACAGAGATTCGACCTCTACAAATTATTATATGTACATATGTATAGATGTACACGAAATATTAATTATTTATCATAATCATTATTTATGGTAATATAAACATTGTTTATTTTGTATGTTTAATTTAGAGATCAATTAAAAAATATATATTTGTTGATTATTTTCCTTTGATGGGTAGAGGGGCCGGGCCTACTTTAAACCCTTTTTATTTATTGAAGTAAATAAAAACGTAAAAGGGATGTAATTCCAACTCAGAAAATTTATCTAAACTAGGACAAGTCTATCATTATTCATTCGTATTTTATTTATATAGCTACTACGAGTATTTCATGTGTGACAGTGCCAGTACAATACCCTCTTAAAATAGGCTGAGCCGTTCAAAATATTACATAAAAGGTAGGTTTTAGGTAACATAAATGAATTATTTTAACATTTTGTGTGGACTAGCGACTTACCCTCGCTTCGCTCGGGTGCGCCCCTAAGTTGTTTTAATTTTTTTTTGGCGGAACCCTAATTCTTTTTCCAAAATTAAATGGCTATCTGTCGGTGAAAGTCCTGTCATAACTCATAATCAGTCCGCCCGTTTTGGAGATTAGCTGAAATAAACAAACAGGTGACAGACAGACAGGCAGACAGACAGAGAAAAGTTTTTTATATTTTTCTTAGAAGTACCCTATATAATTTCATATGAATTTAATAAAAAACTGTTATTTTGACGTTACAAACAGGCACTTCAATTTTATTTATCTGTATAGATAAGTTAAATACATAAGTTGAATATGTTAATGGTACGTACGAGTATCTAAACTAACGACAGAAAAGTCAATTTTATTCAATTATAATAATTATAAATAAGTATTGATTTAATGTTACAATTAGGCGAAAATATACATAATTAAACTACTAATCATATAGAGTGCACCTTGCTAAAACTAAACATTTCAACATAATATTAAAAAACTTAATAGCAGTCGAAGTTAAAACCAATACAACAGCACTTATAAAAGCTCCAAATAACCGTGGGGTATAATCGTGATTCAGTTCGTAATAAGGCGCATACAGCTATGTTATTACCCTGTCATACTCGACAGGAATGGATAAAAAAAAACCATTAGTATGTGATACTTCGACACGATATACTAGTAATTATACACTCGTTTGTTTTGTGAAAATTAAAAAATGTGGTATATACACTTAAGTTGATTATATTTGTTTATATTTCTATCAATTTTTAAGAATTTAATTTTGAATGATAAATATCTTTTGATGAGTCTTCATTCTTATTAAAAAAATATGATCTTAATAAGTCTATTAACACTATATATCATTTTCCTTTTGCTAACTCGATACACTGTGTGCTTTATCAACAAATGTCTTCTATAACTTAGAAATTAGATATCTTTTTTCGATCAGAACGATGCAATAACAGCACTTTTACTTTAAAGGTTATCGGTAGACTAAGATGGTAGTATAACTCGTTCTTTTAGTCTACTAGCGACTCAGGGTGAGTCGCTAGTAGACTAAAGGTTCACTCAGGTTCGTCCCTAAGTACGTTATGATGCTTAATATGGAGTAAGTACACTAAATATATACATAAATATGATGAGTTTTATATCCCTTACTTGAGAAATGATTTATTTCTCATTCAAACTTCCACCCCTTTTTGCACCCCCTTAAGGGATGATTTCCGAGATAAAAACTATCCTATGTCCTTCCCAGGGTCTCACTATATCCATAACAAATTAGTTCATCGGATTAAGCGTAAAAGGTAACGAACAGGCAGAGTTACTTTTGTATTTATAATATTAGTATGGATTTAACATACATAACATATACATGCAACAAAACTGTATCATAACATTTCTTTACCGACTTAATTTTTTAACTGTTTGTGTTCATAATATCGATGCAAACTTTAGTGAGATATTTTATATGTACATGCATGTATGTTTCTGATAAAGCTCCATAAGCGTACGATCCAATCATTTAACTTGTCACTTGTTTCTCAATAAAAAGCTTACTAATCCATAATTAGAATAGAATAATTTTCTCGCGACTTAGCAAATTGGAATATGGCATACCAGTTTCCACTACCAACTATAAACGCTGACGTTCCTTAAATCACCGGATATTACACCCGTTGCATGTTCCTCGCTCGGAACGTATTAAGAGACCGTATGCGGTTCATTGGCAATAAATTATACAATTGGTAGAAATTTAGACGGGGTACGTTTGGGAATTGCGGTTGTTTAAATTCGGTAACAATTGATCGGGCGTCTGGAAAGTTATGAACTAAATACGTAACTTGTGGCCTGCCGACGTACTAATATTGTGCCAAGACCACTTTGATAACTTCGCTTATATTAACCTACAGTTAAATATCTGAATTGTTTAAGTACATAACAAGAGCTATGATATATGAAGTTCGTAACATGTGGCTTAGTTCAATTGAATTTCACATCTTGCGGATGTTACTGTTTACCGTAAACTATTGTAGGAACCCCTTTGTGTTAACTAACGTTAGATGGGATGGAAACTTCTTACTAATTTAATTAAAAATTTAGTTTGAAGGTTAAGTAGTCCAAAATATGTATTCTCTAAAGGCTTTTATACAAAAGATAAAGATACCTTGCACAGTGTCGCTGAAACTGAGTACGCACTCGTATGTATAGTCACACGCATTGATGTTGATTGGATACCATACATCTTCGCGTCGACCCATTTTTCTTTTTCAATGTATCCTCGTACAGTGTATTTCCTGGAACCTTCACTTTGTTGGGTATATGCAAAGCTTTTTTAATAAGAGTTCGGGCGCGTTTTATATCTTTCCTTCGTCTCGGGGAAAATGTCAGCAATCTGTGGCAAAATCCTACTTTATTGTTATTGTACCGCATTTATTCGAGACTCAACCAAAAAAGATATAAACCTGGGAACCGTTTGAAAGTAAATAAGTCACTGGTTGGGACGCACGAAGCCTTTTGTACGGGTGGATTGCTGAGATAACAATTATTGGTCTTTTATAGTACGGCCGCCAATAGCCCAATAAAGTGGAGGCGACTGGAAAGTAAAAATCATTACTATCGTTGTTTGCACACATCCTATTTGGCAAGATATTCTTATTAAATATTATTGGACAGAAAGAATTATGAGGATAATTTGTTTGAACTTCTTCAAAACTTAAAGTATAATTAAATAAAGGATCAAAATGCTCACAATCTTTGGGACGACCTTCGATCTTTCATGTTTAATCCAATTTTCTTTTTTGCCTCTAATGAAAATACGAGCGACTCAAGTCGAAAATCGCTAAAGGAAGACATCAAAGCTGCAGATTTGATACTATCTAGGAGCGTAACATTTTAAAAAGCGTAATTGAGTTTCAGAATCACTGAGATATTTTTGATGATAGCATAAAATATTATCTTAAGCTTACATAACGTAACTTTATTACATTTATCGGTAAAATTTACTTGCTTTTACTAATAAATTCTTCTTAACGCTCACGAAAATGCTCACAAAATTATACTTAAATATAAGTAAAGATTACAATACTAATGTCTAATATAATACTTACGTATTGTTATAGAAAGAAACACAAAATTACGCACATAAATCTGATTTTAGCCGTGAATTGCCGTATCTTTAGTATATTTATTTTTTCATTTGAAGTTATAAATAAATAATTTAAATTAATATTAGTATTTTATCAGCGCATACTATACTCCTTAGTAAACGATTCAAGTATGCAAGTGAAATCAAATCCGAAGTCGTGAAGAAGTTCACTCGACTTGTTATTCAAATGCCCTCCGAGCGGGCGCTGACGAATTATAAAAATTAAATTTTACTAAAAAGCACCTCGCATTTTATTCATCGTTCCCCATCTCTCTAGACGTGAACGAGAGCCGATGCTCACTACAAGATTTTCCCTAACAGAAGTGGTCAAAAGATTTAGAATTACTGGAAGTGGCAAATACTTATGCAAATATATTTTTTTATTTTTAATATTGTGTACCTAATGTCTATGTACCTATTACATAATAAAGTAAATACTTAATAAAAGTAAAACTATACGTCCTTAACTTCGTATACATATATAATAAAACCTAACGTATGCTTAATACATATATATTATCTATGCATATAGATATTACTAGCGACTCACAACTTTTTGTTTTTTGGTTGTTTCCCACAACAAAATTTATTAATTAATTTGGTTTTAATTTTTATTCGTGGGACCCTATATTTTTTTCTAAAATAAAAGTAGCCTAAGTTACTCCTTATTACATCAGCTATCTGCCAGTGAAATTCCCGTCAAAATTGGTCCAGCCGTTTCAGAGATTTGCCGGAATAAACAGACAGACAGACAGACAGACAAAAATTGTAAAAAATGTTGTTTTGGTATATGTACCGTGTATACATCCATATCCATTTAGTAAAAAGCGGTTATTTTAATATTACAAACAGACACTCCAATTTTATTTATCTGTATAGTTAATAAAAGTTTTCTAGAGCATAAAAAACAATAGGTAAAATAGGTGGGTGGTATATTATGATCAAATTGTGTTTTTGCGTAACGTGAAAAATATACTTCCGTATCTATCACCCGTTAAATTAATATTGCATCATTGCTAGGTGACAATAGGATAACTAACTTTTAGAATATAAATAACTTCGAGTATATTATATATTTATGACGTAGGTACTATATGGTATTTCCAGTAGAAACATATTATTTTAACCGACCCAAAGCTCTCGACGTGTAGCTCGAAAGATTTTCATATTCAATTACAAATAGACAAGTGCGTCTCGAGTGTCGCCTTTGACGGTGTCACGGTTAAATTATTGGGTGGAGAGCGAGTCGGATTAGCAAGGCATGTAATGTAAAATCTCATGCCATTTAAATCTTAAGAACTTTTTAAATATTTATTTTTAATAGAAATTCTTAAGCTTAGAATGTTAATTGAATTAACTCTGATTTTATTTTAGTCAGGCAAACCAATGCTTAACTCCTTTTACCTGCTAATAGATCACGCTCCACTCAATACGAAGGGGTTTAAGCTATAGTTCAACCAGCTGGTGAAATACAGACTTCTCAGGTCGTTCAAAAACTTGACAGTATTCTCAGACACGCAGGTATCCTCTCGATGTGATTTGAGGATGAAGAAAAAGATCATCGTACTAATAACTGGTATTAATATTAAAAATGAGATTGGCATATATACATACATATCAAAGTTGCTATACCCGAGATTTGAACCCGCTTTACTAGATTTTCCAAGAGACACGAGTGCGTTATATTGCGTAACATTATTGGCTGCCACTGCTTTATTTAAAACACATTTGCATAGTCTGAAATCCAAAGGAGACTCCAGACCAATGTGAATACCTGTATGGTAAATATTTATAACAAACCAGAATGAAATTACTAAAGCTAAGCTTTAGGTAGATACTGACCATAGTATTTATTGGACGGTTCTATGAACAGCTTTTACTTTTGCTGGGGATTTGGGAAGCGCTTTTATGGAAAAGGAAAATACGTATGCATTGTATAAATTTTGATCAGACAACAGATTTTCAAAGAAAATTAACTGAATCTTTTAGCTCTTATAAATCCCGAGATTCAAAGCTCAAAAGCTTTAGATTCTAACTCCAAAAGTCTTTCTGTAATACATATATTATGTTCATTGAAAACGACTAATATCCCGCGGGGACAATGAGGAAACTAAATGGTTTTGAAAAAAGACACCTGTCTTCCTTTACATTACAAATTGATAGAGTCATAATATTGATTAATACTTTACCTACTTTAGATATCCAGAAGTAATCTATACATATACTAAATCTGTGGAGGTCGAATGTCTGTACATAGAAAAGAAATGCTAAAAACCGGAGGATGTAAGAAGAGAAATAGAAGAAATTCAGATTTTTTTAATTTTTTTTTGTTCCTCTGTCTGTTGTATAATAAATAGACTACTTTTTATCCCGGTAAAATATACGGTTTCCGTGGGATAGATTTGTTTTGTTTGTCTAGAGGCGAACCCGAGCGAAGCCAGGGTGAGCCGCTAGTAAGCAAATAAATTTCCTAAAAATATTAAAAAATATCTGTTATAATAATAAGTAAATAGTAAAGAAAACTGTAATAATCCGCTAAACTAGGAAGTTAGTAGGATATAAGCTACAATTACTATCTTAAAAATTGCCATATACCTAATCATGTGAAATATTATTAAAGACAAAAGTAGAGAATTTCATGCTCTACAACTTTTGAAATGACTTCAAATCTCATTTTGAGCAAAGGAAACGAGATATGTATAAAACACCGATTTTCGTGATAACATGTGATCTCGCGAGATTATAATATGAGACTTGAGCTAACATATAAGATTCTGAAACAAAAGTACATATAAAGTTACAAGTTTATAGCTTATCACCAGGGCCGGATTTAGGGGTGTGGAGGCCCCGGGGCAATAACGGAGTGGAGGCCCCTAATTATTTTCCAAATAAAATGAACAATTTTTTTAGTCAAGTGATTTAAGTTTTATTGCGAAACAAATTAAATTATTTCAATAAACATATGTAGATATAGTCAATACAAGAATTATTCGAAATTAAATTACAGCGTTAATGAATGGAACCTTGCGAGCTTTTTTGACGAAAAATAGTTGATGATTTCGCTGAACATTAATTCTTTTTTATTATGGATAGAAGTCTTAAATTACCCATATAAATAAAATGACCATATAAATTATAGACTTAACGTAAGCTTAAATAATCTATGATAAAGTTACTTTTTAAGTAAAAGAATATACATTATTTTAATAAAATATACTGAGATAGGTAGTTGATTAATAAATAATTTAAAATTATATTTTAATTCCATCAATTGATTAGATGAAGCCAGAGAGCTATTTTTTTATATTGAAATAGACACAAATAATTTTGAGATGTGGATAAGTACTGTTCTACTATACTAATACTACGGATATTTTTGATGGACAATACACACAACCACTCCAGAAAATTTTTTTTACAAAAATGAAAAACCGACTGCATAAAAAGCGACCTAAAAAGAAGAAAACAAGTTGACGAAGGAACATAATGTTATTATTATTTTGTAGTCAGAGACATACACACACGCAGCTATACCAAAACATGTAGGTACATAGTATATGTATGTCTCCGACTGCATAATACTATGCTCCTTTGTCAATTTGCTCTCTTCTTTTTAGGAGAGTTAGACATTTTTAGTTTTATTTAACAATTTCTTATCCTAAATTCCTTTTGATCATATAAGTTGTAAATATTTCTGTAATCGCCTCTTAATGGTGTATTTCGATACCCCACTCGATTTATTCGAAGGAATTTTTTTTTTTCAATATAATATCTACGAGTATATAGCCTATGACATTCGCGTTATCAATACTTATCGAATTACGTATGGATTATCAAAATTGGTTAAGCCATTTAGTGATTACGAACGAAAATAGAATCAGACATATGTACATACAGGTTAAACACATAACCCTGTTTCGCCGCAGTCGGGTAAAAAGCAAACATCTATATTAAATAACATCAGCAACAGCATATAAATAAACTTTATTCACTTGTTTTAATATGATATACCCATATGGAAACTTTTAAATTTAAATATTATGGTGGACTGCATTTAAGGGTTTCAAAATGGAACTCTCGTTGGTTGATTCTTCCTTAGCTTTTCTTGCTAGTTGCCTCTTCTATGGCTATTCGACGAATGGTAAACAATGAACAAAACCTCGTTTTTTTTATTTCTAATTAACAATCTTATTAGATAAGCTACTGTGCGTTTAATCTTTTAGATATGCTCCTGTGAGTCTAAATTCTTATTGTATTTTATTTACACTTAAGCTAGATTCTGCCGTCGCGTAGACGTAACATACATCATCAATTTAAGTATTATATTGTCTATGAATTTGTATAAGTCTAAATCAATTTTAGTTATGTTTTGATTGTAGATGAATTCAATAAAAAATGCAGTTATTTTATCTATACCTACAGATAAATAAAATTTATGTCTGTTTGTAATGTCAAAATAACAGTTTTTTACCAAATTCATATTAAATGCACATATGGTTTAAATTTTTAAAATTTTTGTCTGTTTGTTCCGGCTAAACTCTGAAACGGCTGGACTGATTTTGACGGAACTTTCACTAGAAGATACCTGATATTATAAGGAGTAACTCAGGCTACAATTATTTTAGAAAAAAATCAGGGATCCGCGCAAAAAATTAAAACCCATGAAATTGCTAATAAAATCCGCGCACCTAGGGACGCACCCGAGCGAAGCGAAGGTAAGTCGCTAGTTGACAATATGTGTTACATTTTTTATAATAAAAGGTTAAATCCCCAAGAGCTCTTTGTTTACCTTTAGTTAACTACCTAAACCTATGGAGTAGATATAGTTATGTGCATGCACTTAAAAATACAAAAAACAAAAATAGGAAAGGATCGAAGAGAATTTCTTTCAAATTTGAATTAACAAACGTGAATTTACCTATAAAATATTGGCATTTGATGATAATATTGCAGACCTAAAAATTATAAAATAAATAAACTCACGCGAAAAAAAACGCTTGATAATTAATTATAACCGCTCTGTAACTTCTTTTTACCCGACTGCGATGAACTGCGGTGAACCAATATGGATAAATTGTTTTTAATATTTAATAACAATTATATAATATGTATAATCAATCATATTTGTTAAAAATAAAAACGAAAAAGTTATCGACCAGTCAGTTTGTTTTTTTTTATTAAATCTCTTTTGTGGAGGCCCCTCTCTTGTGGAGGCCCCGGGGCTGCAGCCCCGCTTGCCCTCCCTTAAATCCGGCCCTGCTTATCACTTTC
Source organism: Fabriciana adippe (assembly GCA_905404265.1). Classification (NCBI taxonomy): domain Eukaryota; kingdom Metazoa; phylum Arthropoda; class Insecta; order Lepidoptera; family Nymphalidae; genus Fabriciana; species Fabriciana adippe. The sequence goes on from FR989993.1 coordinate 6,981,752, forward strand.
ATTCCTCTTTTTTATCTTATACATAGATACTATAGTAAAAATCAAACATAAAATTAAATAACTCATCCACTAATTTTGGTTTAGAATTATATGTGTAGATGAAACCACATATAGTAGCTAGCATTTACCATGCTACATCTAAAATACTTTATATAGTCCCTTTGTCTCTTTGTTTCAGCCTTAAACCGCTGAACAGTTTTTGATGAAATTTAGCAAGGACATATTGCTTTATGTCATCGGACATAGGCTATCTTTACCCCGGTCCTACTCACCATGCAGAATCTGTGGCAAAAAATGTTTAATATAAAATATAGTCAAAAGTTTAAAAATAAATCATAAATGACACCTCAAATACGTAAAACGAGAAGTAATATTGCACGTATATTATTATATTTTAATATAAATTTATTGCTACAACTGCCATACAGTGTATTACGACCTGCTTCAAAGATCAAACGAAATATATGCAAAGGGGAGCATCTCGACACGACTCTGTACGTACAGGGGATAAAGCAACGTGCAAGCTTTGTAGTAGAAATGTTTTATGTAATTAGCTAAAGCGCTTTAACTAGGGAGCAATAGTTGAATAGAATTTTTAAATTTTCCTAATGAATGTTTAGATTGGATGTACAAATTTCATAGCGTTATATTTGAATATAGATTACTCTTGGGGTCGCTAAATAGGTCTTTTATATACCCCTTCAATGACATGTGTCCAAATAAGGGAAGCTCGTTATCCCCTAATACACAAAGTTGGTTCTCAAATATAAAACTCTGTATAGGTAATGGAAATCAAAGGTATAGAAAATACTATATATTTATATAAATAAAAATTAATATTTTTTTGTATGTTTGTACTTTATGCGTTCGTAAACTATTCATTCGATTGTTCTATGTATATCCGCGAGAATTTTTAGCCCAAAAAATGACATTTTTCTTTGTATAGATATTTGTCTTTTATGCGTTCCTAAACCATTTAAGAAGCGAAACAAGGGCAAGACGTTAGTCTACAAATCTTTACTTATGATGGCTATGATGAGTAACATACGTAAGTTTTCTAGTGTATATTTAGATAGTAAAAAAAATATTTACTTATTTTATCAACACAAAAAAATTTATTAAGTATATGCTAAGATGTTTGTACCTAATTTAGATATACTTACCTACCACAAAATATATTTTCATAAACTTAATTACTGATTTATTACTGAAATGCGCAGGTTATTATATAATTACCTAAAACACCATTTTGAAGTAAACTTTCATTGATAAAACATCATATTATAATCTAAACCATGAGAGTTAGAAGTAATAAAAATATCTATACCTTTGAAGGCTTAATGATATTAACGTTATTTTAATATGTCAATATATTATGTTTATTTAAATATTAACATTTAAATAAACCACCCACTGAGTAGAATTTTCGATATCCGATAAGGTATCGAAATATTGAATGACACTAACATGTATTTAACTGGTTCGTCGTTGGGAGTCCGTCTTACCTGCACAAAATCCCTTAATCCGTTTTTATAACCATACGACAGATTAAGATAACAATGTACCTAATACTATAATTTTTTATATATCATGTCAACTAAACTGTCAAATTATCAAACGGGTTGAAAGCAAGAGCAGCTGAAAATTAAATTAAGAAATCGCATAAAGAAATGAATGAAGGGTTTAGTTTGCGGTGTGGATTTTTCTGACAGAGCCATTGTTAATGTGTGAATGTGAATTTAAAATTCAAAGCGTCGACTTTGTCTACAGTAAGTTAAAAGAAACACAATGCTGTCATTTATTGTAATATTCGACTATGCTGCAAGGGTTGACATATTTTTCTTGTGTTCAACGACAACTGAAACAATTTTATACAATTTTAAAATAGTTGGAAACTTTATTCAGATATTTGTCCTTTAATTTGATGTAGCGCTACTTTCACGTTTTTATTAGTAGAGTAGATAATAAGAATAGCTGTATCATTTTTTGTCATGTTGAATTAGCAAAATTTAATGTATTTATGTAAACATGGTAGAAGTAATAAAAACATAATGCCCAAACGCCTATTTTATTATACTGCAATAGTATTTAAATAAATGTTGCATTTAAAAAATAGTAGGCGTTTTTAAACATTTTTTTTTTGTAAAGTTACTATATTATATTGATACATTGTATGTAATGTTACAAAATGGAAAAAGGCGATATATTTAGTTATATATTCATATTTTGTACGCTGTGATTTTAAAAAGTTCAATAATAATGAGAATAGATAGTGAAACATACAATCCTGATCAGTATTTTTATTGTCTAACATTGTAATTAAATACTAAAAAGACTGATCGGGATTAGTTATAATTTATGACAAAAATGAAATGTTTTTCCGTTTTTACGAGATTAGTTATTTAAAAATTGTACTTTGAAAAAAAATATAAGAGTAAAAAACCCGATTGCATCGGAGACATACACGTTTCATCCATTTTCATCTTTTTAGTTAGCTTTTCATGCAGTCGGGTTTTTTATTTTTATAAAATATTTTTTTTATTCACAGCTTTTATGTGAGGCAGAAGTCACATTGAAGACACAATAAGCGTACTTCTGTGGAATGCCAAGCATCATGCATTATATTCAATCAATCAGTTAAGGGTTCAATGATAAAATCGTTATGGTGACAGTAAATCAAAAAGTTCATCACTCAGGGGCAATAAAATTATACACTAAAGTAAAAACCTATGTTCAGATGCCTGACTCTATTGAAGTGTATGTTTTGAAAAGCTATTTAAGTTTTATTTCTATTTAAATTTTTATGTCGTTTTGATTTTTGATGTCTTCAATTTAAATTGATTACCTGAAAATTATATTGAAGTTGTCTGTAAACATATCTCTATGCTATTTCTTAGGATTAAAATGTACAAGCAAAGTTAGTTATGAAACAACATATTCGAAAACTAGCCCGTATACTCTAGCTCAAAGGCATAAATACCCGACCTACTCTTCATAAAATAAAATGCAACTCTGGTTCTCGAAATATGTGGCTGATTTCATTAATATTTTCCAGAATATTTTCGAGCAAATGCTTCGCACTTGACCTGCTTCACTATGCAGATTTAGAACCAAATTCGGTACAAGCGGCTCTCATCTGTGAATAGTTTATGCAGGAACTTAAATCCTGGCATAGAGTGATGCATTAGACTATGCTGCTCGTATACGATGGTACATGTGATCCTTATTTTATATCTACATGTAACTTAACCACTTCTTTTCAATATAGAAAATAAGTGGAAGGTACACGAATTAAAGAGTTAGATTACTTATAGTTACTGTCTATATTAAATATAAACTAGTTTGAAGCTAAAGATAAATATTATTCAAACCACAATAATATTGCCTTATAATGTTTAAGCGACTTACAAAATATATTCTTTTGTAATAGCTTAGTTTTTTTACATAGGACACTTTTCAATGTCACGTTGAAATGTATGCAAAGTTTGCATTTAATAGTAACAGAACTTATGATCAGTATATCTATATAATTATAAATTACATGTATGTACGTATGTATTTTAACCTATATAGTAGGTACCTACTCGTAAGTAAATAAAGAAATATCCATCTATGATTTCCAAACAACATCTTCTCTTTGAGGATTGAACAGGATTGAACTCATCTCCGTAAATCAAAAGAAACGATATATAGACCGTTTAAAACGCTAAAAATCTTATGTTTGTCTGTTTTAACCGGCTGCTGCTGATCTCCAGAACAGTTGCACTAATTTTAGAAACACTTTTACTGACGGATAGAACATTGCGATGAAATAAACTAGCAAAGGATACTCTTAATCCCAGAAAAAGTGTTCCCGCAGGTTAGAGAATAAAAAATCAAACGGCTCATTCGAATTCAAATGGACTTTCACTAGGATTCAAAATAGAGCACTTAGGTGATCTAAGTAGATAGATATTAACAGTAACATAGATATTTAGATACATATCTATGTTATTTTTAGTGCATTCAAGCACTAGCGAAATGTAGTTAATTATTCAAATAACTTGCTTTTTTCTGAAACATATATTTTCGTTCGATGTATTCCTTAGCAAAATAAATAATCACAGTAATATTATATATGTGAAAGTTAATGAGTGATTTAGTGAGTGTGTTTGTTCTTCACGCTGTAGTGACTCAACTTAAAGATTTGAGTGAAATTCAAATATATAGGTTATATGTTGAATTAATATACATATGTATAGGCTACTTCTTATCTACACACCTACACGAAAGGAGCTGAGCGCAAACACTATTTCAGCAGCAATAAATCGCCATGATATTTATTTTATAGTTATATAATAACCTAAATGGGTAGCTAATGTTTAACGGATGAGCTAGGATGGTTTATGGAAATAATAAGAGATGGATTACAGTTCGGTTCAAGTAGGATCACTGTCGGCCGCTATTAGACAGGGATAATAAGGGGATTTTGCGCAAAAACCTTTATAAGCTAGCACTAACATGTTACACTTTTTATTAAAATTTAGTACGTTATTTCACTTTACCGAAAAGGCTTAATTCAAAGATATTGTTATCGTTTCATAAACTAATAGAACTCAAAAATAACTATATTTACTTTTTTTGGATCTTAGAGAAGTTCAGTTCAATTTTTACTTTTCACAATAATTGTATTGGTCATTCAGGAATATCGTGGACTCGATTTAGAATCTACGTATAATCATACATAGAGGGAAAAAAGAAGACTTGCAATGCTCCAAAAATAGCAGGAAAACCTTATGTTATATTTCTATATAATATGTCTGTATCCATACTTTCTATATACTATTTAACATATATATACTTATTTCTAAAAATCAGCTTAGTGCTCATAGAGCTATTCATAGGTTCCTTTCTCCAAGTTTAGAGTTTCTTAATCCAACTGTTCAAATGAGTTTTCTCTCATATTCACTTACTAAAAGCTTGCGGTTTAACATCTTTTTTTAAAAATTCTTACTTTATCGTTAAATCCTAGTAGGTACCTTTAAAAAAATCCTAGTAAATTTCGTAACGCTCGTAACGCTTATTTCTACCAAAAAAATGTCGTTAAAAATTAATTATTTTTTAAATGAATACATTTTCATTAATCAAATCTTTACATATTTTATTAAAGTTAATTATAAACATTTATAGATAATTAGGTATTTAGAGGAAAATTTGGTACGTTTCTTTGTAAAAGTATGAAAGGTTGACTTTAATTAAAATATCGGTAATTCTCTATGTAACTTTCGAGGGACACGCCTAGGAATCCATGAATACATTTCAAGAGCAATTTACTCTGTAGGTAGGTATATAACTTTGGTTTTATGAGTCGTAAAACACTAAACGAAATGAAAATTATGTCACGCGACATGAACTACAATTACAGTAAGTAGGAGATTAGGGTGAGAGAAATTACCATTGTTATTTGTGGATTTTTTTATTTAAATTCATCACAAATATTTATAACTAGGTGCAGAATAAATAGTGTTACATTATTTAAAATAATTAATAAAATCGAACAATCATTTTCAAATATGTGTTCATAACAACACCCCCTGTGTTTTATATGTGAATACTTAATAGTTACCAAGTTTTCGTCTGTCCACATTTTGTCTAGATTGTTCGAAAATGGTTTTACTTGTGGCAAAGATTTTTTTAATTAGGTATATATAGTTTTTTAATATACCTACATATTATAGCAGCAGTGGTAGCCCATTGCTCGCAATTCCTTAGAAATCTAAGTGATGTAGGTTCAAACCGAATCCGCTAACCCGAACTTGACGAGCCATCGACTTGTAATTGATGTCTCTATCATGTAAACAGAGCTGGTGGCAAATGTTAGTGTTAACATAACTTTTTAATACGTTAAATCCAAACGTAATTTTATCAGCTGTAACGATATTTAAAATTGGATTGGATCACTAGGTGTATGAAAGTAGGTCAATGTTCTCAGTCCTGTAAATTTAATAATATTTTTTACGAAGCTTTCTCTTCAAAAAATCCTCTTTCTTATACTTATGCGGAGTATTTTTGTCCAAGCTCTTGACCCAATTTCCATTTGTGATGCTTCTAGCTTCAACTACAGGTGTCGGTAGTCTCGTTCTCGTCAAAAATCTTTGTAATGCTTGCAATAAGAAGGATAAAAGGGACATCGAAACAACAATATTTATAGGATCAAAACCAATGGAGTGATGATGGTATGTTGGGGCGTAATTAGCAGTTGCACTCACTCCAAATCCAGTGCTAGTATAATGATTCCCAAAACTTTTGCCACTCCTAGCTTTGCTTTGTATATTGTTCTCAATATTTTCTGATATAGGGGATTCGATTTGGTACTCGTTAACGAATTCTCGTTTTAATTTATCCGATACTTCATTACCATTTTTAGGATTCTGATTCATATCTCGTATTTTCCTCAATACCATTTGAGCGTTCAATTGTATTTTCTTGAGTAGCACCTGAATTTTGGAACTCTGGTCTTTTATCACTTTCGTCATATACTCTTTGAAATTTTGCATTGACGGCGTCACGTTCGCAAGTTGCTCTTTTGAAATATCGGATTTTACAAAATTTAAGAGTAAAATTGCAAACAAAACAACTGAGAGCAACGACATGGCTACAACGACTGATTTATAGGAGAAAAGTTTCGAATACATGAACTTTGCATGGATTATAAAGTTAAAATGAATATGTGCCTTGTATTTTGATTTATATTTATTGTGAATTCGAGGTTCGTTAGATCAGAAAATAGCATCGGCAAATAGTCTAAGAGACGGCGGCCGCCAGCAGTGCGTACTAAATTACATATTCAGATATCCATTCGACTTACCTTAAGTACACTGTACATAGGAACTAAGATACTCAAATCTAAAAATTAATTATTTAAGAGATAAAAATGTATTATATTTTTAACATTAACTTTATGACGTCGATAATAATTAATTATAATAATGATGTATCTATATAAATTTACTAAATATAATAATGCTTGTAATATTAAAAAGTCGCTACTTTTTTCTTTGTAAATCCTTCCGTTTTCTTGGACAGTGTATTTTTAACGCTAGCTCTCATTTAAAATACATATGACATATGATGTCTTGTTGCCTTGACATTTGACCTAGCTGATCACGGCCAATTTCACAGAGCACAATGTGACAGCAGAAAGTTTGTGATTGACATAAAATTTCTTCTAATTATTTAAAAACAAACAAATGTTATAAAATAAACGAACCATAACTGTAACGTACGATTATAAATAACCTATATTCAAATGTGGCGTTAAGTTTTAAAACATATTATTATTATATGGCCTATATCAGGTATATCCTACGAGTAAATACTTATTATTTATTTGTAGGGTATATTAGTACCTAACTGTACACTATGAAAGTTAAAAAATATTCTAAGTGTCACTGCATTTAGTGCGCCTGATCTCATAGGTTCGATTCCTTAACTACAGTTACAGGATTGTCAAAGACAAATTGACGAAATGTTTTATTTTTTATTTAATTTTTGTAATTTTATATAATAAAAGTAAAGACTTTCATAACCTTTTTATTTTTATTTCACATAATATAATGAACTTTATCTGTTAAAATTCAAATAAAACATTTAGCAATAAAAATTACTTATAATTATTTTATTTAAATAATTTTTAAATGATTTTCAAAACATTGCCCTCTATGCTCTAGTTATGCAAACTCTACGAATGTTATAACTTGCGCACTGGCATATAGTCTGTGCAGCCATCTCTGAAGTTAGGTGAGAACTAAAATAAAACCATCAATATAAAAAAGTTTTGTAAATTTAAAAACCCCCTTTAACATAACTAAATTTTAAAATATAAAAAGAGCAAAAAAACTATTACTTATAATTAAATTCTAGTAATAAAAAGTTGCGCAGGTACAATCTATGCTAACGCCATCTATTATGTTAATACTTCACTGTCTAAGCCCATCGAGCTCAATAGCGAGATCATGTATCTTGAAGTACTCGTTACAGTCAATAGATGTCGCCTAATACATATTTTTGAAAGTCAATAAGTATTTAAGAAACCCATTCCTGTAAATTACTTATAAAATGTTAAGAGGTTTAGTCATAAATATATAATTTTTCGTCTAAAAGCTATTAATAAAATATATTCGTTAAAAAAACTCGGGTTCAAATCCCGTGTCTCGGATATTTTCATATGCGAATCATTTCCAACTTGTCTTACGGTGAAGGAAAACATCGTGAGGAAACCCCAAAAAGTTTTCGAAAGACATGTGCAGTCCGCCAACCCGCGCTTGGCCAGCGTGGCGGACTATGGCCTGTCCCCCTCGTATTGAAGGGAGGCCCGTACTCAGCAGTGGGACGTTAAAAAGAGCTGAATAATGAATACATATGTATAAAAAAGTTTAGATCTCAGTTCATTATTTATTTATTTTTTAAATTTCTATTATATTAATTTAATATTTGTGTTTCTTTTAGTTAGAAGTCTTGTGATCAAAACAAATTTTCATATGACCGAAATAATAACTCAATTTCCAACAGTACCTATTTAAGACTATTTACACATATCTAACATTTAGTAGAAGACTTAAACTCGGCGAACATGTTTTGCAAATGAGTTATATTTACGTACGATGTTGACCTAATTATGTGACAAGATAATAGCGATTGTTAATTAACTGATTAATTACCTTTATTTATCTAATAATGCTGTGATTGAAATGTCAGAGCTGTTTCAGAATTGTGGTTTATAGATGTTACAACGCTAGAGCTGATATTTAAATACTACGCAGGTTGCCATATCCTATCCATATTAATATACTAATATTATAAGTGTGAAAGTTTGTGAGGATGGATGGATGTTTGTTGCCCTTTTACGCCAGAACGGCTGAACCGATTTGGATGAAATTCAGCACAGAGATAGACTACAGTCTGGAATAGCACACAGGGTACTTTTTATCCCGGAAAAGTGTACGATTTCCGTGGGATGTACGATACATAAAAATGTATGTATGTATAGAGTGCAGACACAAGTGCACTCTCTATTCCTCTCACTCTCAAACTCCGGTGGGACGACCATTAGAAACGACCGGCGAGTAATCAGTTTTCCTGTAGTACTCGTAAGTATAAACCAAAAGTTGACCTGAGTATTAAGGTATAGCTACACAAAATTTAGTTAAAATACGTTTAATATTTTTTTCGTATGAAACAAAGTACCTGGGCGATCGAGCATTGCTCGGTTTTGGCCAGAAGTACAATTTTCTTTTCAATTTGGCTTAAAAACAAAAAAAACTAAAAACTTGAATAAATACCAAAAAAAAACAAAAGTAAAAACTTTGTATCCGACCGAGATTCGAACCCGGACACCTGTGATTGCAGATCTTGCGAATTGACCATTTAACCACGATGCTTATGCCAGAGCGTGAGAAAATAGCTAACATATTTTGCGTAGAGTAATGCGAAAGAAAATCGCATTAAAACTCAGAAACACACGTTTTACCATACATAAGACTAATCTAAATCGATTTTTCACCCCTCAAAAAACGCCCACATATCAAATTTTGAGCGAAATCGTTAGAGCCGTTTCCGAGATCGCCGGTGTATATAAATACATAAATAAATATACAAGAATTGCCCGTTTAAAGGTATTAGATAGCACTACAGACAAACAGATAAAAGTTTCAACAACTACTGTTTTGAGATCTAGGTATATTCTATACACGATAGGTACGTAAAAGTCATTGTTTTAAAAAATCTTTTTATCGAACAGATTTAACTAGGTATATATTACTATTTTATTATATGTAAACATTGATAAACATAGGTTGAAGGTACCCACTTATTTATGAAAATGAACTTTTTAATTAATGTAGATGAAAGATCTAGTTAAAATTAAACAATTCGTACAAAACAACAATTAGACATCTCATAAAAGACGTTACAGGAGAAAAACACAGGCGCCAATTAGCTAAGTTTCATAAATTAATGATCTTGTTCAAATATAAATAGCGCGAGACTATTTCTTCATAATATCTTAGTATAACAATATATAAAAACTGCTTTCTTCATTTGTTTTACAAATAGGCATTGTACGGTACGACTATAAAAAAAAGGTTAATTGCAATATAAAATCCCACATTCGACTTTAACTTCAAAATAATTAGAAAGCCTTTGGAATTATTAAGAAAATAAATATAAGGTGTTAAATAAATAATAATATATTATATTTAATACTCTTATCTACTTATACTCAATGGCTTCTTCTAATTGTAAATTGTCCTGTGTCGAATGTACAAAAACATACAGACACTTGCAAAGATAATGACATGCCTATATATAATGTGTTGATAGTCTAATGACTAGCATGTATGATGTACGGTTGAGGCTGCATTTCCGGAGGTCTTGGGTTCGAGTCTCGAGTCAAGTTTAATTATTGATTTTTTTCTGTCAAAAAATGTTAGTATCGGCTAGAAATTAAATTGGGAATTTAGAGAGCGACGTAAAGCACGTAAAACCTTCGGTCCTTCGCCTGATCGATCTCTCATCGGTTGTATCGAGTTGTCATCCCTTCGGGGCATGAGAGAATACAATTGTGTTTACACATATATGATATACATACTTATGTACTATAATATCTCCTGCTAGGTTAGTTTCTGAAATCGGTCAGGAGGACATTATTATAATTATTATTATAATGCTGTACCTTATATTCAAGCCGCATTGAAACTCAAACTCACATCCCCCGACGTAGATAATTATAGTACCGCCACTCAACCAGAAGCGCTTAAAAGTCTACAGAGCAGTTAATTTACAATTAAATGAACATTGTTAACTCATTAGTAAAACATCCCTATTCTGGAAAAGCGGCTAATACCTTCCTTAGAATAAGTCTTATGCAAACAAAAAGTTTTTATCTTGATGCATAATTATTAAGGACGGAAGGGCCGGTGTCGGACAAAATAGAAAGTGGGAACTTGATATAAATGGTTGGGCTCCTGATATTAATTCCTCGTTTGTTAGACTACGCGGCGATTTTTCTAAACCCAACATGGTAAAGTTAATTGTAACGAAACGATGATTAGACAGAGAAAGCCGTAGAGCGGTCTTAGTATAATATAGCTGTATACTTTATTGGCTTTTTTTAATAAAAGTAAAAATTAATATAGTAGTAGAATCTCTGTAACTTGAACTTGAAGGGAGATGCCAGTTATTAGTTTTTAGAGTCTTCGACTTATGAAGGACTTCGACTTAAGCGAGTTTTGTCAAAAAATGTTTGACTTGTAGAGGTTAATATTTATTCCAACTAATTAAACAGAAACTAAGAAACAATTATGTACATTATCGGCATATTCTTAGTCTTATATTTCTTAGAGCTATAGAGGTAATTCGTTTTAAATAATCGAGTTGTAAAGGTTGTAAAATCAAACATTGCTATGATCGAGATGCAGAGGTCAACATTTTTTTGTGTTATAGAGGAGAAATATTTACTGAATTTACTTGTAGGGACTCACTAATTATTTCGACTTATAGGGGGGTCAGATTATGAGCAATGGAGGTTTTGGGGCTTGACGGAAAGGAAACAGAACATTTTATCGAGTTTGGGAGGTTTTCGACTTATCGAGGTTCGACTTAAAGAGGTTCTACTATTAGGTACTATTCTACTAGTTATTTCGATTGTTATATTATGCCTATATTTAGATTTAAGCTTAATAGCTTACGTTAATAAAATACAATACCTAGTTACTTTTCTGTAACATAATTTTATCCAAAAACTAGCTTAAGCACGTATCGGATTCGGAAGAGACATTTACCTCTTTTTGATCAACACCTAATTAGAACACTTAGACTTTAGTTCAACAAAAACATGCTTACTGCATTCTTTATACGTAGATAGATCACTTTGGCTATTAAATCAAATAAGTTAACATTTAACTTCTCTAATCCTTTAAATAGAGAATAAAATATCGTTTAACTAATAAAAAGAGGCTATTCCATAAAAACCCGTTCAGTTGTTCACGCTCCGTTAACAATGAGAAAAAAAAGCTTCGTATAAAAATACTTCATTAAGCTAGCTTTTATCTTTCGTGTTAATCAATGGGCGTGGACAAGTAAAATCTATTTGGGAACACATATAATACCTAATACATAAAATAATGATAATGTAAAATCAACCATTTTACATAAATAATAAAGTTAAATTTTGCTGAACGACAATCGTGACTAATTACCTTCTAGTTTCAGTTGAACCTGTCTAAGTTAACTAGTGTCTTATAACGACTTTAGATTTATTGGCACATCCTAACACAATTAATCGTGAATTAAGACGTTTGAATGTACGTATAGTTTAATTCAACAACTTCTTATGTATTTTAAATAGGTGGAATTACATTATAATGTTAAAATTCTTCGTAGATCACTATCACAGTGACGTCACGTCTATAGCAGAGTAAATATGAGCAAACTTCATATATGATCTACGAATATTTATCACCTTTACTAATATAAAACTGTTTAGTAATAAATTAATGAAATATAGTTAAAAACTAATATAATTTTTAATAAACAATTATAATTATAATGGGCTGGTCCCAACCGGCCTGTAGGTTGCCCAGTGGTAACGCGCTTGCTTGGTAAACCAAGTTCAAGCGAGTTCAAATCTCGGATCTCGCATCTCTGGTATCATCACTTTAAACGTGATTACAATTCGCTAATACTGTGAAGGAAAACATGCCAGAAATCGTGAGAAAAAGTACATGTTTTGAGAGAACCAAGCAAGTTTTTAAAAATATGTGAAGTCCACCAATCCGCATTTGGTCAGCGTGGTGGACTATGGTCTGATCCCTCTTGTATTCAAGGAAGGCCAAACTGCAGTTAGACTTCTTTTATCCGGGAAAGAAAGAGTTGGCACAGGTTAAAAATTGTGTAAAATATCTATTGTTACGCGGAAACTGCGACCTGCATCAATGAGTAGGTACATAATTCGGGATCCACATTGAGAAAATTTATATTCTATAAATACCTATAAAGGATTTCCTTGGGCCAGTAAACAGAATCTCATTTAATAGCTAACTTGTATTCAGATATTATTATATTAATTATTTTATTGGAAGAACAATATTTATTGAAAACCCCAAGATTTTTTTCGGAAAAAGAGAACGACTGCTCTCACAAGAACTAAAGATAGCTTTAGTTAGCTAAATTAAATTTAGAACTTTAATACAATCATATTTATAGGTATAATTAACATACTAGCGACTTACCCTCGCTTCGCTCGGGTGCGTCTCTAGATACGCGGATTTTGTTCAAGCCTAATTGTTTTTCTAAAATAAAAGTAGCCTCAATTACTTCTTATAACATCAGCTATATGCCAGTAAAAAACGCGTCAAAATTAGTCTAGCCGTTTCGGAGATTAGCCAGAACAAATAGACAGACAGATAAAAATTTAAAAAGTGTTTTCTTCTTATAAAAGCTGTATATAATTCCATTTGCTAAATGCAAAAAGCTAAAAGCTGTTAAAGCTGCTATTATTTTGATATTTGAGTATAGATAAATATAATTGCATAGTTAGAATAGAATAACAAGGTGACACATTTAATTTACAACATTATGGCCCATTAAATATTATAGGCGTCTAATCTTAGGTTTAAAGGAAATACGTTAATTAACTGGTATTATTACAACGCCTATTACTACAAATAATACAATAATATTACTGTAATTATTGGGCTTTCTCTCTAGGTTTAGTTTAGTTTTCAAATGATTCGCAATTACCACTGCAAATGACGACATGTTTGGCTCAGTTTGTAGTACCCTACTTCATACTAGCTGTGCCAGCGGTCGTGCGTTCGAGTCCCGCTGGGGCATTCATTTCTGAGATGAGTACGAATGTTTGCACTCCAGTTATGGGTGTTTATATTTACAGTATGTATGTATTTAAAATTGTAGGTATATGTGTAGTGTATCACTATCTGGTATTAATAACACAGGCCTCGTAGCTTACCATGGAACTAGATGGGGTTGTGTATTAATTGTCCCAACATATTTTATATACCTACTTCGCTCTATAAATATAGGATGTACTTATTACTCTGTTCTTAACCTACTTAAAACTATTATTTTTTACTTTGCCAACACTTATATTCAGAAAAAGTAACGTAATAATTTTACACTTTACCACTTTTTTATTAAATACTAGAGAAAAACAACTATCCCACGGGAACCGTACATTTTTTCCGGGATGATATATAGCCTAAAGCCTTCCTCGATAAATGGACTATCCAACACAAAAAGAATTTTTCAAAACCAAACAAACAAACAAACTCTTCAGCTTTATAATATTAGTATGGGTAAACATTTATACATCAGTTGTAATATTAATATGGTTAATCAAGCATTTCAAGATCTGCTACGTGTCATCTCACCTGGCTACCTAGTAGGGAATATGAGGATAATAAAAAATACATGTACATGTACATTACTAAAAGGTACTCACTGTCCAACATGCACAATTTATAATTTATTGTAAAACGCCTCTTGGCGTGTATATTTTCTGTGTACATAATTACTAAACGTATTTTATTAGTATACATTACACGACTGTTAAAATAAATTAATATGTTGGGACATTAACACACAGCAGCATCTAATTCCATGGTGAGCTACGGGACTTGTGTTATGGATACCAACCAGATAGTGGAAACAATACACATATATAATACTTTCTTAGATTTACGCGAATGTTTGACATTTAAATAAAACTATCTTTTCGGATTTTTTCGCGGATTTATTTTGATTTTTAAGGCTGTCTGTAACAACTATATAATACCTTTGAGACATCTAACACCTCAGTCTCTCCCGTGACCATGATTGCTGTAAAGCAATCGAAACGTCGGGAACCAAAAATCAAAATAAATCCGCGAAAAAATCCGAAAAGATAGTTTTATTTACACATATATAAGTTTAAATACATACATATTATAAATATAAACACCCACGACTGGAGTACAAGCATTCGTTCGTTCGTTCATTTATAGAAGCAAATTCATACAATAATCATAAATACATCTAAATAGACACTTGTATATTACGTATACAAATCTAAGCTAATCATTAAACGGCTCAAAAAAATATATAAGCCGTTTAAATAAATGTCGCAGTAAACATTTTAAAATTGACACTTTATTGAACTACTTTCATCAGATAAGAGTGCAACAATTCACATTCGTATTCAATTTGCCGGCAGCGTTGTTGAAAAATAATTAAAAACGCAATTAAAATGCCCACATAAATCCGTCACAACTCCACCCAACGCTTAAAACATAAAGCAACTATGAATATATTGTTTTATTTGAAAGCTAAATTATATTATTTCTGAAATGCAATATTAAAATGAATAGGTGGAAGATTGGTTTGCTATTTTTGTATTTTATTATATATGTAAATTCAAAGTGACATGTTTAATTAGAAACTGAATGTGTTAAATCTATTTAGAACGTTTATGATGAAAATTGTATTCGTCGTAGCAAATAATGTTTTTATGACCGGATTTTAATACTATAGTTGTAAATATTTATTTTAAATAAATAAATATGTTGGGACATTAACACACAGCACCATCTAGTTCCATGGTAAGCTACGAGGCCTGTGTTATGGATACCAGACAGTTGATACACTACACATATGTAACTTTAAATACATACATATTATAAATAAAACACCCATGACTGGAGTACAATCATTCGTGCCACACAAATGAATGCCCCCAGCGGGACTCGAACCCGCGACCGCTGGCACAGCAAGTAGGGTGAGCTCTGAACCAAACAAACTCGGCCAAACGTGTCGTCAAATTTTATTTTATAAATAGTTGATATATTTTGATATTAAGTTTATACCGTTTGATGCTGTACTGTACCTATACCGCACTAAATTAACTTATTTTCTCACTTCTGAAGGGTTTCTGGAAGAAATCTCTTAAAGAGATAAGTTATCCTTTGTCGACATTTTGTTACTTTATTTTGTATAACATATATTTTATGGTACATAAATAAATAAATAAAATAACGTACCTAATTAAAATTCTCTACATATATTTTGTTCGGAGTTTTCTTCACCAGTTTTTTTTTTCAGATTTGAGGCTTCTTTCCGAAGTGGTAGCAGTCTTATGACGTTAAATAAAATATTGTAATAAATTAATGTTGAATAAAATATTTTGAATTTAAATTTCATATTAACGTCAAGCAAACTAAGAGTTTTAGCTTTAAAATATATTAAAAAAACTTATTTAATCACATATCTTTCTTCTCTTCACTTCTTTTAGGGACAAAATTTGAAAGGCATTAAAACGAAATCGAGCAAATCAAATAAGAATCAACAAACGTATATTTTGTTGGATTATATGCTTCTATAACGCAGTATCGTCAATTTAGATATTATTTACTTACTTCGCGATACAATACAAGAGAAGTCAATATAATTTTATAATAAAACAATTACACTAATTATAATATAGATTACGCTTCAATAATTATCTTTTGCACGTTTCTATTATTTTGCTCATTTAGTCTTGAGATCTGTTTAGGCACAAGGTAAATGGGCCTATCCCTAAAAAAATGATTAAATTAAACTTTAAAAAAAAATGGTAAACTTGTATTATGTGTAATGAATTCTGAATGTCACAATTATAGCTAGCTATACGAGTTCCAAGTGACTTCACAAATATGGTTATGGATTTATTAAGCTACATAAGGTAGTTGGCTATATTGACATTTTATTTCTTTTAATTTTCCCATTATTATCCTATTAATATTATCAATGCGAAAGTTTATGAGGATGTATGGATGTTTGTTACTCTTTCACGCAAAATTTACTGAATGGATTTTAATGAAATTTTACAATAATATAGCTCATAGAACAGAATAACACATAGGCTACTTTTTATCCCGAAAAAATGTACGGTTCCCGTGGGATAAATTTGTTTTTGTTACTAATATTTTAATTAAACTTTATGAATTTGTTAGCGACTTTAAATAAATAAAGATACGCTTTAAACCAGTATATACTTCTTCTTCTGATGTGGTGTGATTCTGAAAATAATCTATGATTACTTTTGAACTAGAAAAATATACCTACTGAATTTACGTTTTGCACTTTTTTCTTAAAATAGATTTTTATCACAAATCCGTCCTTAATTAGTGAAGATATAAATAAAAAAATAATATACACGTCATTATATATAATTTAAATTAAAAAAAAAACAATGTACAGAATATTCTTCTCTTTAAATATATTCATTTCTAAGCAGAATTTCCAAAATATTTTTCTAAATGATATTAACTAAATACTTCCACAGAAACCGTCATATTAAACTAGTTTACTGTAGAATAAAAAAGACAACGTCTAGACAATAAATTGTTCCGCTTTTTATGATTCTCTTTAATTGTACTACAGGTGTAGGCAGGTGTGTTTGTTTATCATTAAATTGCCCAATTCCTTCCCTATATACGGCACGAAACTGAATATAGTATTATCGAAATCAATTTATCGTGGTAGCAATTTATTTTATGAATATGGTATCATTGTTATAAATTTTCCACTAATATTCTAACTTTCATAATGGTAAGTGATAGCCCTGTGGTAACGCGCTTGCTTAGAAAACCGAGTGACGCGGGTTCAAATCCTGGGTCTCACACCTCTGATATTTTCATGTTCGAATAATTTTCAACATGATGACCTGTATCTTGTCTTACGGTGTAGGAAAACATCGTAAGGAAACCCGCATGTCTAAAAGAACCTAGTTTACGAAAGACGTGAAGTCCAGCAAGCCGCATTTGGCCAGTGTGGTGGAATATGGCCTGAACTCCCTCGTATTAAAGAGAGGCCCATGCCCAGCAGTGGGACGTTAAAAAAGGGCTGAATTCATACATTGGTAAGAATGGAATTGGTTAGAAATTATATCACAATAAGTAAGATATTTATAGAATCTGCTATATTTGTAATATGGGGACTTAGACAAGACGTCATTCTACAAGCGTTGAAGAATACAAATCAAAAAAAAAAAAATATGAGATAAAATTTCTATACTTCAAATATCGTAGAATCAAGAATGATATATATTATCTAACTCATTTTCTAAATTGTTTGAAACGTCCTAATAAAAGAACTTTTACTAGAAACTTAGTAGTAAAAACGTAGACTGTAAAAACCAAATAAGTATCATACTAGGCGTGCACATAAATAAGTAATTTTGCCATGTCGCATAACTGTGATGGCCCCCATAATTTTTAGCTCCACAAAGCTGTAAGAATCTTAAACATACCAGTTTCACACTTAGCATACATAAAACAGAATATATTTTCTAAAAGAAAATAAATACAACATTAATTTTATTATCAAAAGTCTCTTTATTGAATTATAAAAAAAAAACTTAAAAACTACATTTTTATTATGACATGAAACGCAAATAATATTTAGCAGTGGATGAAAAACAATCAAATAGAATTATTTCACTCATAAAATCACTGGAATAAAAAATAATTATTTTCGCTTATTCACTTAAAATTAAACGACTGCCACTAAATTACAAGTACAGTCACACAAAAAAATCCTTATTTAAACAAAATTTTAAACAAAATATAGAATGCGAAAAATTATACACTGTATTGAATAAAATGTGATCTCTTACAAGAACCGTCTAAAAAAAGTTCATTATCATCAGAAATTTCCAAAGTCTTTAAAATAAGAAACTCAAAATTATTAATATTGAAACTCTAAGAATTTTCTCTAATTAAAAACAATTTTTTAGTAAAAAAAAATAGGTCTTCTTGTACGGAATGCGTATGTTTTCATATAGACTTAATTAAAATCTGAAGCTTGAGTTAATTTTAACAATACATTTGATATTTCACATCACCCATCAGCTGTTAGCGTAAACGGCATAAAAACTAAACAAACATTAATTAAAACGTCGCTCTTAACTAGCGAAGAACTTAAAACTTTTAGGGTCCTTAATTATCTCGCTTTTAATTTAAAACTCTTCTGTGAGAGCTTAGAGACAATAAAATTGGCAAGAGACCGTGTTTTATTATTGTTTTTAAGTTATTTACTGTTTTCTTCATATATTTATCGGTGTTTTTATAACGACAGTCGTAAATTGTGCTCTCGCTATTATTTTTTTCTAATTTAAATTGATAAAAAACTTAATAAGTAAAATAACACAGGTATAGCAATTACAAATATAACCGTCTAAAAGACTAGCAGATGTAATTTAAGACTTCGTCACCGATGAAATAATGTGTTTTTGTAGTTTTTATTTTCTATATACGAAATAATGCAAAGATCATATTACACACAATATCTAAAAACCTAAGACTGATAAAATTCAAATAAAATTACTGATAATAATAATTATCGAATACATTTTCTATCAGTCTGTACTTAAAAATTTAATACCAAATATTTAATTTTTATTCAACATCGGATTATATGTAATGATAATAATATGGTATTTGTAGCAGTTATTAATAATTTATGTATATACTAGAAAATATTAATATTTTAACTTCTTTTATGTGGGATTATACCTAAATTTCTAAAATAAAAGTAACCTAAGTTACTCATTATAACATCAGCTATCTACCAGTGAAAGTCCCGTTAAAATTGGTTCAGCCGTTTCGGAAATTAGCCGAAACAAACAGTCAGGCAGACAAACATTTTAAAAATTGTGTTTTACTTATAAGTGCCGTACATAATTCCATATGTATTTAGTATAAAACTGTTATTTTGACATTACAAACAGACACTTTAATTTTATTTATCTGTATAGATTTCGTTAAACTTTGAATCTAAAAATAAAAAAGACATCACAAAATATTCTAAAAAAAACTGTCTGAATGGGTATTCTTATCTGATAAAAATTATATAATAGGCTTTTATCGATGCGTAAATAGATTGAATAGAACTCTTTTAGTTGATTAAGTTTCATTAGCTAAAATAGAAACTAAAATATAGGCTTCAAATAAAAATAAAAGAACTAAATTAGATTCAAAGTTTGGATAATTTTATTGTAATTTACTTTGAATATTTAAATGAAAAATGGATCTCATTTTATAAATTAACGAATGCAATCCACGTAAGCTTAAATAATGTGCAAAAATAGTGTTAATTGTTAAAAATATTGGTCCTAATATTGTAATTTAAAAAACTTTATATCCATACTAATTTTACTAACAAATAGTTTCAGATTAACTTAGTCGTAAGAAAAATTGAAGGTGTTATTATAATCCGATGTCAAAATAAATAAATTTCTAAACAGACTTCAAAAATGCTTAAAATTAGAGGAGAAATTAAACTAAAAGCATTAGAACTTTGAGGAATATACTATATAATCATTGCAATATATGTATGTATATAAAAAAAATAATTAAAATAATTGGTTTGAATCACCAAAATATCGAGTTATGTATGTCAAAAACTACAAAAACGTACACACGAATAAAATTTACCATTTTTAAAGTCGGTCTAATAACATTTAGCCATGGCTATTCGCCAAGGCCGCAGCAATGCTAGAACTAGTGATGGGAGCTTGGGGTACTAAGAGATCGGCTAAACGTCCCGCCTCACGGAGACCCGATAGAAAGGCACCGTGCACTGTGGCCGGATAGTTGCGCATAGTGTGTTCACCTATTTGAAAAAAAATGGATATACGCTTATATCTTTTAACGTTTAAACATCATTAATTTTTAACTTTTAGTAATATATGTGAATTTATAGGTGTTATCAATCTTATCTGAGCTAATATGTGGAAGACAGTTTTATAATACATATATACATACTTTTTGAGAATTCATTTAGGTAATATATTAGTTTAATACCTAATCAATAATTTAGAGATTTTGACACAAGAGCAAAATTTAAAGCAATGACATCATTGTGAAATAATTCATGTGAAAGCAAAACGAGTATAACTCGTATTTTAAAATTATAATATTATCAATACTTTTTATACCCTAAAACATGTGATCATAATACGAGTATGAAGATCATCTTCTAACTAATTCGTCGTCTCAGTGCTTATTTGTCCAAACGAATAATTTACCGATAAGAGTTTTTATCACAGAATTATTGACTTTTAAATGTCAATTTTATTGATATAAAATACACATTTTACTTTAATAAAGCCAAGAAAAATGTATTTTATTTATATATGTAATACGTATGTATGTATATGTATACAAATCTTAGAAATAAAGCCTTGATTTTAAAACTTTCTACTGTAAAGTACAACAAGTGATGGTTTGAACAAATAAGCACTAAAGCAACGAATTGCTAAAAAACTTCATAGTATCATATCAAAAGTAAAACTCACCAGCGAAGAACAGTCTGTTCTCTCCAGATGAGTCGGGCACAGGCGCCGCTAGTAGATCATAGTCCGTTCCAGAGGAACCCACGGCCACGAAGCTGTAGGAACCGCGGGCAAATGGATCTGCACGCCAT
The DNA here is from genome assembly GCA_905404265.1 of Fabriciana adippe. Taxonomy (NCBI): domain Eukaryota; kingdom Metazoa; phylum Arthropoda; class Insecta; order Lepidoptera; family Nymphalidae; genus Fabriciana; species Fabriciana adippe. The sequence continues at coordinate 7,003,250 of FR989993.1, forward strand.
CTATTCCAATACAATTATTTTTCCTTTAAACAATTTTTTTTTGTTTGTACTTAGGAATTCATGCTCTTGATATATTCTTTACTCACTAGCGGTAGAGTTAAAGAGCAAAATTTTTATAATAATACATTCTGTGTTAACTTGATTGTTTAATAATAAAGATTGATTTTATCTCCATGTCTAAATGAGTGAAAAGAAAGTGGCATAAAATTTGCTGCTTTACAGTTTAGATATAATTAATAAAAAACTAAACCAAGGCAAGTTACAAAAATCATAAACATAAATTTAAAATATCATTACACGTAAAAATTATTAACCTAGAAAGTTCAGTTAATGATTTGCGACCTAAGAGAGTCAGTACACAATTTCCGGCATTGCGCAAGCTCTAAATATGTATTTTCCAATACCATTTGAGGCACAACAGACCACAACGCAAATTGTGACAATATTTATGACGCAAACCATCATTTACCATAAGACTTTTCAATAATTCAAAGCTCGCTTTACCGCAAACATTTTAATAACCCAAATAACGACTACAATGTCATATTGAAAGGGCAAAACAATACAAATAGACGGCATTGTATGCATAAATGGGACGTTTCGTGAGCGAATTTTGTGATCGTTTAAATAGAAGAATTGACGGAGGCGACCATAATGTCAATTTGTGTAGGCAATGCAGTGTTTAGAAAGTCAAATACTTTTCAGACACTTAAGGCAGAGGTCCTAAAGGGCGATTAACACACAATTGTGGCGACGGGATTCTACATCGGTCTAGTTTAGTACAACAAACCAGCTTTGCGCACTGCATACAAAATGTGTATTGCAAATACTAGGTTGAAAGGCCGGGCATGTCTACGTCATGGGGTAATGGAATTTATTAACATAACCACTCGTATTGCGTTCAACTGGACGGATATAGAGCAATTTGAAAATCGAAACTGCGCGATTTAGCGTTACAGTTGCAGCTAAGTCTTCTAAATCGGTAGCACTGTCGCAAATAAAACAGTTTAAAACAGACGATGGGATTTTAACACTGTTTTTGCGTTGTTAAATTTAAGCCACTATTTAAAAATACAGGAAAAGTGGATTTGGGTAAACAAGCCACAAAATAAACAGAACAGATCAATTAATTGAAATTGAATATCAAAAATGGCTCAGCGGATGATTACCCTATAAAATGTGAGTTACGGAAGGTATCCGTAATATAACCTCTTATTTAAAAAAAATAAATATAACGCCTATCATACGCACAGGAAAAGAAAAGAAAAAACAAATTGAATAATTTTGCTTTTTGAAGTTTATCAAAACTAAAATAAGCACCATATTTTCCCGGGGTTTTATTTTTATTTTTGATTCCGAATGTTTCGAATGTTTTACAGCTAAAACGGTCGCGGTAGAGACATCAAGCCAAAAATTAAATTAGAAACAGAAAAAAAATAGTTTCAATTAAATCTATACTAATATTATAAAAAGGTAAAGTTTGTGAGTTTGTGACATTGTAGAGGGTAATATCTTTTTCTACTGAACCGATTTAGATGAAATTTAGTAAGAAGATAGTTTCAGACCCTGGGAAGGACATAGGATACTTTTTACCCCGGAAATTATCCCTTAAAGGGGTGAAAATGGGGATGAAAGTTTGTATGGGGAATCAAGCTAGGGACGAACCCGAGCGCAGCGAGGGTGAGTCGCTAGTAATCAAATATTTAGGTAAATCAAAAAAATATTAAAGCGACATATGAACGTATAAAAATGATTTCACATGTAGAAAAATTACCTCGGATCAACGCACTCTTTAAGCTGTGGTCATATTACTACGCATTTAAAAAAAATACATATTATATAATTACCTTGTCACGACACATTCTTTAGGCTGTGGTACGGCCGCGTGTCCAAAGATACTCTTCAGCACTGCAATGCATCTACCGACGATGACGTCATCCGTGACGTTTTCCATCACGGCCGCGGCCTCACCCGCGACCAACGCGAGAAGGACCGGCGCACTATACAAATTCCAGAATAGGAACAGTTCACCTGTATATGGTATAGGAATTTATGCTTTTGTATGTTGAACAGTTGTGTAAATAAATAAGCACAAAATAGGCTCGCCTCTGTTATAAATAGTATAAATAACAAAACAAATATAAAAATAGACAATTTAAGTTACTTTTGTTGGCACACACAAATGTACATATATATATATATATATATATATATATATATATATATATATATATATATATATATATATATATATATATATATACTTTCATGTAAATAAAACATATTATGCTTCGTTTAATTTTACAAAAAAAACATACATACATTACATTTTAAAATCCATTATTACATTTTTGTCGTCAAAATTAATTTTCCTCTAGTTGTGACCTACATTACTAACGAATACACGTAATATGTTGTGTACGCTGGCATGTTGCAGTCTGATTGTATTGTTCTTGAAACTCATGTTATCATACAGAATAAAATAGTTTAAACTATATATAAAATACGCAGTTCTATCTTTATATTTTAAAATAAGGAATTTCACGCTACTTATCTAGGTATATTACTATAAATAAAAATGAATCACCGAAATGTATGTACGCGCATAACTTTTAATCGACTGCACCAAATTGGTTATTTTTTTTTTGTTCTTGTTATTGTCAGGACAAGTTTTGTATAGAAGAAAATTAAAAGATTTTTTTTTACTAAAAAAGATTTTTTTAAATCTCATGATATGAAAAGTCAGTGAGTGAAATAGTTTTATCCCGGAAATCATCCCTTAAGGGGATGAGAATGGTGAGGGGGGACGAAGCAAGCTAGAGACGAACCCGAGCGAAGCGAGCGTGAATCGCTAGTTTTCATCATAGAAATGTAGATTCGTCAAATAATATGTGTGTATTGTAACAATTTTATTACAGAAATATTCTTTTTACGTTACACAATTTAATTTAAAGAGTATTAAAAATACAACAAAGAGATCCAGCTCAGCATTTTTTTCCATTAAAGAATTTGAAATAAAAGCTTTATGTAGAAATGTCGGCATTTTAAAAGGAACAATTGAAAATAGCCATGCCGTTTAAAAGGAATGTATTTATTTGCATGGACGTATCACCAACGTTATTTCCTGATCGTTAATAAATAGATATTTGTATGCAATTAAGTAAGATTAGTGACGTCGATGGTAACGGATAAATTAATCTGGAATGGGTTACCCCAATAAGGCCATAATGAGGTCCACGATGCTACTAAATGACTACAGATCGGGCGATATTTAAGAAACCCCTATGGCACGTGTTCCCACATAACTTTGGAGACGATGTCCATGATACCGAGTGATACCCGATCTTTTACACCGAAAGCACTAAATTGGATATAAAAAAAAACATGTAGGTACATTGTTCCGGTAGGTATTCTGAAAGACCACCTTAATGTAGTTAGTAGAGTACCAAGCAAAGAACTAAGGTGTACTAAAGCATAACATAAAAAATAGCTTGTCTTGACTCGTTGCCGTGATTTATTACTCAAGGCTCCCCTTAGGGTTGCTCAGTGGCGTTAAATTATTCAGCTTTTAATTCGTTATCGCGTTGGCCACCGCTGTTTCTACATTTTACACTATTTACACCGGGAAATAATTTACGAGTATCATCCTCGGGGAGTAGATGCGGCGTGGTTAATTTGCGGGCTTTTGAGAACGTTAATATTGATATACACGCATATATCCTTAAATATTATTATGATGTTTGCATAATTAGAGGTAATATTAAGCGTAATAAAAAGGTTTTAATACACAAAATAGATTTAAAACATTCTAAAAACGTGTAAGATTATAAATTATCTAGGTATAAATTATGTATCCCAAAGTATGAAACTTCAGTAAATATAATATCAAATGAAAGCAAACAAAACTAAAGTTCTATAGAATCTGACCATAAATTATTCAGCATTGTTTATAATTACGTAAACTTACCTCTGCTAGCTGTAGTCGTGCCGACATGTCCAAAGAGATTGGCGCTCGGGTCCCAGAAGGTTCTTTCAAAACATAGCACTACCTTATTTAGGTTTCCATAGCCGAGGCGTTTTATGGCTGCTACCTATAATAAAATTTAATTAAGCTTTACCATCAAAAGCATATTAAAATTATGCTTTAAGTAATTGTAATAATTATATAGTGTTTAGTTTACTGAGTAATAGGTAACATTCTGTTATACATTGTAATGTAAACTACGCTTTTCCTGCGGTTTTACACGTTTATCTATTTTCATTTAGTCTCAACCACTTGATACCATCCGTATTTACATTTAACCGCATAGCACTGGGAGCTTTAGTTCTAAATTTAAATTAACTTAAGATCGGTTTAAAATAAATTGAAGTGAAACTTTACATTATTTTAAAATTTGCAAGCTATACTATTAAAAAAAAACATAATTTATCATGACATTTGTTGTCACGTGGTGAACGTGCGTCGAGTCTAACACAACATTTTCTAAAAACAGTTTCTGCGTATTTAAATCAAACCATAAAGCAATAATTTCAAATAACCATCAAACAATAAGTAAGGCAATAAAAAAAATGTACCAATAATGCAATTTTACAATAATAATTACATCAAAAAAATCTTACCATAATCAACAATAAAACAACTCAACACACAACTACGTAGATACATATAATATTATCCCAGACAGTTTATTATTAAAGCACACTCACTTTCCAATCGGGCAATGGTGGATCGAACTTAACGTAATTCTGCTGATTCTGGCCGTTGTTAGCAACCGCCACCTTCAGCACTCCCAGGGGCAGCGTGCACAGGATCACGTCGCCTTAAATAAAACTCGTTATAAATTGAAGAAATTATATAAATAAAATGTCTAGACATTTTCATAGCTGTATAACTTATACTAAACTAGCAGTACCCGCGGCTACGCCCGCGTTCAAACTTCTGATATAAACATCAGTTTTACAATAATGTATGTAAGTCTGCCCGACTTATTGACATTTATGATTAGTGCTCCGCTCCCTTGGGTAGTAGCATTATGATATATAGGTTATGGTCTTCCTCAATAAACGGGCAATCTAATGCAGAAAGAATTTTTCAAATCAGATTAGTAGTGTATGAGATTAGTGTGTTCAAACAAACAAACAAACAAACAGACAAACTCTGTTTCGTTATAATATTAGTATAGATTAGAGTTGAATTGTTGCAATAAAAAAAAATCTAAGGTATATAAAGAAAACGTAATATAATAATATAAAGAAATTATGCACTCAATTACACCACTTTTATATGTTAATGCGAAAGTTTGTATGTGTGTACATACATATGTTTGTTATTCCTTTCATGCTGAAACGACTGAACCGATTTGGATAAAATTTAATACACATAAAAAGTACAACCAGGAGTAGCACATATATATACGTTTTGTTAGTAATAAAATGTTTCACAAGGTTGCGCCTGTGTTTTACTTTATAAATATGTACAAAAGACACTTAGGGACGTACTCGAGCCAAGCGAGGATAAGTAGCGACTTATCCTAGTCTATACATATAATAAATTTCTAACTAAGTCGAATCTGTACATTAAATATTTTTTGGAAAATCTTATTGAAATAGTCATTAATATCGATACAGAGGCCGAATCTATAGTTTTTAGAATTTTTGTCTGTCTATGTGATCGCACCACGAGAAAACCACTGGATAGATTTTGACGAAATTTGATGTGATGATAGATTATCCGGGTCAACATATAGGATACTTTTTATTGCGGGAATATATCTCATCTCTGAGAAATCTATACTAAACGTTAAAACGTAACTACGGACGAACCTGAACGGAGCGAATGTGAATCGCTAGTACGTTATAGAAATATAAACAAAGGGTCGAGACGGAACCCTTCCACTTCTTAATGTGCTTTCGCTGTCCTTCTGTCTCAATTTTATAGAGCAACAACAACAGGTAAAAAGGCTGATTGAAATTAGTACGAATCCGACACAGACTAGAGCAATTTTAAAAATTATATGTTACAAGCGAGTCACAGGCCAAAGTGATCCATGAACTGATAAGCTCGATACTAATTTCACACATTTATTTTCGTCACTTTGAAGTTCGAGAGTGAAGTAGCAAAGGTTACAACGCCTTAAATCACTCCCAAGAACATATTATTAATGGAACCATTGATGATAAATGAGTTATGTTTAAACATATGCACTATACATGTAGCGCAACTTTACACGGACGTTCTTTAAATTATGGGGGCACTCTGTGGTTAAAATAATATTTGTTCATATAAGTTACTTTTTAATTCAACTTTTGCACTTACCCTTAGGCGTTTTACAACTCAATCATATAATTATACATTTTAAGGATTCAGCCATTTCTTTTTTAGTACATAAGTGGAAACAAAAACAAAATGAGTCAACGTAAGAAGTTTAAACAAAAACATTACTTTATTATATCAAATTTCATACATACATACATACGTTTGCTTTTACATACATGTCTTCTTAAAACACTCCGAAGATCCTTAATATTAAAAATGAATATACTAAATATTCTATATTAAAAATAGCTTATATAAAATTATGGCTTAATAATAATATTCTTTAATATAAACTTAGCCATTAGCTGAAAAGTATTGAAACTTTAAATGCCATTTACTTTTAAACTACGAATGAGACAACTGCACTTGTTAAGAAAAGCACTTCTACAGTCTCGCTTACAGCATTATAAATTATAAGTTATAGGATTGTGCTTGCGGTACAATTTCCAGTAATAATTGAAATTGCTTTTCAAACTATTAATGTAATGAAAGCGGACCTCACTCTATTTTATATAGTACTCAATTTTATACACCGACAGTATAGTCCATTATTGCGCGAGCCGAGGCAAGTGTAGATATTTTTGCAAGGGTTGATGTTGTAACGATATCTGTAAATGTATGGGATCGGCCGTCAAATGAAAAGGCCGCGGGCTAGAAGCAATCACCGTGAAAGCCTGACCTTAACTAACAAAGCCGCAACAACTTCCACATTCTGAATAAAGTGCTCTTTACAGTAATTGCGACCACGTGTTTTCATTTGCCCAGTGCATATATAAATAGTGAATGAAATTTATATTATAAATAGGCCTTGTTTGCTCGAAAAATATTCTTGATGTTATTAATAAAGGGAGAGAAATGAAATATAACGCCCGTAAAATAATATGAAAAAATTAAAAATCCTACAAGTCCCAGCGATGAAGTTTAAAAATTGTGCAGTACGCTTAGATTTTTTTCACATAGCGTAGCTTGAGTACCGGTACCGCCTCTTTAGCGTCTAACTGCCTTTTCCACAATAGACTCCGCCTGTATGCAAATGCGGCATAGCTCCGGGCGAGGCGAGCGGGCCGGGGGGCAAACCGCTAGGTCAACAGAGGCCTGAACGTATTTTTGCGCCTCGTCAAAGTAAAATTAACGTGTTAGAATTGCAAATCACTCCATGACAAAGAAATGACAAGGAGCCGCCGGCGGCGTTGTGGATTTTTCTAATAACGCCCATTAGTGTGACGAGACTCGCTTGTTTTCTGTTTTGGAAGAACTTCCTTGGTATTATGGCCAGATGAATTTAATTTTTGTGTTTGAAGCGAATATTAGCCGTGTACAGGGACGATGGCGCTTGCCAAAATACACAGCGGATTTTTATTATAACGTTCAATATTTATGTAAGTGAAATATTAAAACATTGTATGGGAGGAAAGCTGATGATGTCCGTTATAAATTTTAAGTGGATTCTAAAACAAAGTTAGAATAAAAACGAAGAGAAATCTCATGTTTGTGGAGTCAGTGAGCGCTTTACAGATTACGTTCATACATAACTGTCATCGATGCATAATTTACTCGTAAGGAATATAAGGCAATAATTTATAGAGGCATTTTATATCTATCCAAAAGTTACGATGATTAAGTGTCAGACATTAATTTGCCATCGAAAGGGCAATTATAATCAAAAATATAATATTAAAATAAACATGTGTTGAGTAATTTATATCGTTTTATCGATCTTTTTGTACGACTAAATACACAATTTGTTTGCTAAATTGCTTAACACAACTAACAAATCGATATGTAGAGAACTAATATTAAAATGAGCTATTTGTCTTAATTCGTTAATTTAAATGACAACGAAAATATAAGATTATATTAACCATACGATATTTCAAACATGTGTCAAAACGTTCATAGCTTAAATATCTATAGAAGAGCGTACCCACCCTTGAATGTTTGCGGCTGGTTTGGGGCACGCGGGTTGACAGCCTTCACGGTGACACCGGGACCGCCATATGATATCTCAGAGACCGCTGTCCCTAGCCTGATATCTAAACCTTCGGATAGAGCCACTGGCACGCAGGAGTACCCGTTGCGAACTGAAACAAACGTAAAATAATTTATTTTATTATGAGTCCATTTCGTTTCAAACCCTGAGTAAATGTAAAAGATATTATTTTAATTAACTAATCTTATATATATATATATATATATATATATATATATATATATATATATATATATATATATATATATATGTCTGTGTGCTTTTTCAGAATTCAATCTTTAAGCATTTATAGGTTTTATTACAATACTATTATGCCGCGGAACTGATCTGATGATGGAGCCAAGAGGTAACCAAAGGTTCCTTTAAAACTATACATATGTATAATAAAACTGTAGAGGTCGAATGCCTGTACAGAGAAAAAAATGCTAAAAACCGAGCCAGGAGGATGTAAGAAGAAAAAAATAGAACAAATCCAGATATTTTTAAATTTTTTTGTTTCACTGTCTGTTTGTTTGTTTGTTTGTATGGGCTAATCTCCTGAAAACTGTTGGACCGATTTAAATGAAATTTTTCATGGTGGTACCTTATATCCTCGGTCAACATTTTAGATACTTTTCATCCCAGAAAATTAAAGAGTTCCCGTGGGATTGCAAAACTATTGAAAGTACCTATAAAAAATATCAATGTATCTCAATGTGGAATTCTGACAGAACGTGGCGTACAACTTCATTATGAAAAAAATACATTATTGTACAATGCTCTATATATGACTATTTTGAAAATCTACTAAACTACTAACTAACATCGGAACATCTGGTATAAGAATGCTTTGGTTTTTATTATTCTAATAATGCTCACGTTAACGAGTTCAAAAAAGTAGGTAGAGCTCTATTCAATCCTTTTATATTTCTCTTTATATTCGCGATATCAACGGCATTTGTGATCCGATTCTTTATTTGGATTTAGCTTTGCACCGGCTTGTAATAAATGAATACGATTCTGATTATTATTAATATTCTGATTATTATTAATAGATTCTGTTATCTTTTGTGTGATAAAAATACATAAATATTTTTATATACTAGCGACCCGCCCTGGTTTTTCCCGCGTAATTTATTGTGTAAATTACATGAACTATCTTGCTAACTAGCTAACTAACCTTTCGAGCATTTATACAAAAACCTATCAGTTTTATAGAAATAGATTAAATGATCAGAAAGTTTGCAAAAACATAAAACATACATTTTTACAAATATTTTACGAGCTTTTATTCGACCTGCAAATTGCAATGGTTGTATGTAGGTATGTTTGTTCGGTTCAAATCTTGATAATGAATTTTAAAGCAGTTATCCTCAACCGATAGAGCTGAAATTTTGCATATACATATGTTTAGTTTAGATGACAATGCATGGTTAGATAAGTGTCGTAATTCTAAATCCAACAAGGCGAGCTTTCAACGATGGCGAACTATGTTTTTTTTATATACCTCCAATGCCCATAACATCGATATAAAATGTTTTACTGAAAAGAATAAATACCTAAAAAATAAATAAATAAACTTTAAATTAAATTAAACCCATTTATTTTATTACATTACACAATTTATATGATACTAGCGACTCACCCTTGCTTACGTCCCTAGGTTGATTCCCCACACAAACTTTCACCCCCATTTTCACCACCTGAATAAGGGATGACTTCCGGGATAAAAGTATTCTATGTCGATCCCAGAGTCTCAAACTATCTTCTTTTCATCTAAATCGGTTCAGTAGAACCAGAGATTACCCCCTACAACCTCACAAACTCACAAACTTTACTTACTTTACTTACTCTTTATAATATTAGTATAGATAAAAGCTTGGTTTTAAAAATGTTTTTTTTTTTATATTTATTTATTTAACAATATTTTTGATGATATTAACTGTTTTTTGGATTATTTTTTTGTTTAAAAAAAGTACTTCTATTCAATACTGAACTTTATAGTTACGATAGGTTTCCTCTAAAAATTCTTTAATTTTGTGTAGACAAAAAATCGATACTCCCCTTCAATGTAGGAACTCCTTTAAAAAGTTTACTTTACTTCATTTTTGAGATACACAGTATTCATTATTTCTTCAACATTTTATAATGGAGTCTGAGGTTCTAAAGAACCTAGTTAAAAGCAGCTGAACTTTTCATAGTGCAGGACTCTTAGTATGATTTGTATGAAATTTTTACCGCAATATAATGTAAAATAAAATGTATGGATAAACTTAAAAAGTACTGAAGATAGAACTTCCAATTCAGTATTTATAATATAAAGGATATATCTGTAAGATAAAACATACACACATATGAAGTAGGTGAAATATGTTTTTTTTAATGTTGGGAAATGCATTTACGCATACCACCTGTAGACATACAGGTGGTTATATGGGACTCACCGGCTAGAAAAGCCAGTACTACCCAACAAATCCTCTCCCGTCTTAATGGGGCATTGCAGGATCGCTCACGCACTCAATTACGACGCCCAACGGGAGGTCTGCCGAAGCAGACCACAAATATCGTGGGGTTGCTCCACAGTCCACTCTGCTATCAGAGAAGTACCAGGAGCAGCCCGCATGGTACACTGCCCACCGAAGTGGGCCACCTCCCATCGCCGACCGAATTGGGCCACCGCCTTGTGCGTTTCTTGGCTTCGCGCCCGGCTGAACTGCCGGACGCTAATGAGCCCCCCCCCCCCCCCCCCCCACCACGACAAGATGAACGCACGTTGGGATGTACACCAACATTAAATAACACAAAATTGTGTATATTATACATATAAGTAATAAATAATTGTATACATAAGTGCTATATTGTGATTTGAGATTAAAGGCAATTCATAAATAACATAACATGAAACATTTTTCTTGGATTTTGATAAAGTTAGTAAGACTATATCTGTCATCTTTCAATGCATATTATTTAAATTCTTATGTAAAGAGCAGAAATTATACCTACTACTCTTTTCTAGAATTACTTATTTTATCTGTACACATATCATGATAAACTATAGCAGGTTTTTATAAATGTTATAATATTGAATGAGTTTTTGTTAATAAATTTATTTCTTGTATTTCGGAAATGGTTCTAACGATTTGGATCAAATTTTGTATTTAGATTAGGTTTTGCTTTTTAAATTTATCTTTATACTTAGGTGTCTTTTATTAAAAAAAAAAAACGCTATACAAAATAAACTCCAAGTAAACCTCGGTCACCCAGGTAGGTACTCTTTCATAAAACATGTGACTATAGTTAATTAGTACTTAAAATATTTTCAATGGTTTTAAATTCAATTATCAACAAGGCTTAACGCGTAAAGGCACTCTTATCGATAGGCACTACGAGTATAAGAGTGTATCACTGGCGTAGTCTTAATTAATGATATTCAATACGTAACTTGGCAGGCGCCGAACGAACCATAAATATTTAAAAAGAATAATTTTGTACGTCCATTCAATCAACTTCTTCGACGAGCTATGGGATCTGGAAAAAAATTATATCCTATCGTTTTTTCATCTACATTTCATATAAAAAGCTTACCAGAGTATATTAAAAATATTAAAAAAAAAATGTTCATACATAAAGTAAATAAAATATCCATCTGCACATTATATTTTATTAGAAATACTAAGCGGAAGTTGCCTTTGATTTGCTGCCTTTGACGGTACCGATATATGTACATAATATACATGTATGTATAAGTAACAAAATTTTCTTACTACAATATGTAAAAAGCAAAGAAATCAATATAGGGTTTTTTAATCGCATAAAATATGATTGTTATACTTTGGTAAATATACTTTGGTTTAATATTTATTTGATAACTTCATTTATGACCACTTTGATTGTCATTAAAAGAAATCTTCTACATAAGGTACACAAGTAGTTAATTCAAGCTTTTAATATTTAATGCACAGATTTGGAGCTATAAAACAGTTTTCAATTAGGTTGATAGCGTCACAATAGCGTCATGGCTCGGACTCCCTGTTGTGCTTTAATAACTTAAGTGGATTCCCAGTGCACTATAAAGGCTTACACTCAGTGTTGGTAGGAACAGTGTCAATCTTGCATAGAGAATAAAGAAATATGGGTTATTTTTTGTTAGAAACTATTAATTTATAAAAAGTCATAAATCTATACTAATATTATAAAGCGGAAGAGTTTGTTTGTTTGGTTGAACGCGCTAATCTCAAGGAACTACTAATCCGATTTGAAAAATTCTTTATGCATTAGATAGCCCGTTAACTGAGGAAGGCTACAGGCTATCATGCCGGACAAACCTACGATTCCTGTGGTATAGATTTGTTTTTGTCTAGGGACGAACCCAAAGCGAAGCGAGGATGAGTATACTGATAATAAAAATATCTTAATTTAATATTTTTGTTTAAAATAGACGTTTATTTTAAAGAAATTCTTACTTGTCATACATTTTTTTTAAATTACACGAAAGCGACAACTAATAAGTTACAAGTATTTTTTGTATTACGTAATATTATTCATTATTTATAGGTTATAAATATAAAGCTTACTGTGTGTAAATAAAAAGAATAAAATATGAAGGTATCAAGCTAAAATATTGTATTAAAATGAAAATGATCCTGAGGTGTGGACATTAAGTACACTTGTACATTCTTGTGATAAATAAAATATGTAAGAGTAGAATAAGAAAATGACAAAGAATAGCCACCCACTCTTATTCATTTTCGAGAAGGAACAATGTTTATATTTTTGTGTGGGAGAGACATACAATGACAACAAAAATAATTTTTAACGTATTTCAAAAGGTGGTTCAAAATTTACGCGTACTTAATTTTTTTTTTTTCCATAAAAACCTTATCCAAAATTGTTAAACTTTATCAAATCTAATATCTAGTCGTAACATAAAAATATGTAAAAACTTTTAGGTAATTGAAATGAATTTTAATGAATTTTATAAATGAATGACAAAATAAAAAATATGTTTAATTAATGTACATTTTTTAATATGACATTCACTTATTTAGCTGTGTCCTGACTAAAAGTTTGCGTGAGCATTGTTGTCTGTGCAGTTAAACCGAAAAGTAAGTCCGAGTTACTACTTAATAAGAAACTTGAATTCATCATTGGCTCATGAACAGACAAAGCTCGAAGTAAACGCCGTATCTATTTTTTTTTAATATAGATCATATTTTATAGTAAATTCGTGTAACTTATGCATTACCAGAATATTACTAGCTTTGACATTAAATGTATTTTTATTAACGTCATAACCTATGTATATCTGTTTTTTTTTTATATTTTGTAAAAAAAATAATATCAAAGTCTTACTGGCAACATTTTCACATCTAACTAAATATTCATTAACTTACTCGTTTTCATAAACAAATATTGCCTTTAGCCGACATTGCCGGAGCGGCAAATAGTTTAAATGCTAAGTGACCTGTGTACCCTCGAGACATACTAGGGTGCACTTTAAATGCAAGCTGGCAATACTGAAGTTAAACCGTATTACGTCGTCATCACAAGCTATTCGGACAAACTGACCGAAACTAGACGATTAGGGTCCACATCCAACGTTACGAGTATGAACTCGTAATGTTGGATGGCTGTAGGAACGGTACATGAAGAAAATAAACTGAATTATTAAACTGTTATAAAAGTAAATTAAAATGACAGCTGAACTAATTTTGCTCTTAATAGTCTTGACTTTAATGTTGGGTATATTCATTAAATTTTAACCGAGCGCTAGTATTTTACAGTAAATTAGCAACATTTAAAATATAAACAGAATTAAGCGTTGTTCCTTATATTTCGGAGAGCAAAAGCAAAATATTGCCGAATGCTGCAGAACAGTTCTTTCAAGAACTCTGGTTTTTGCTCTTCACAGTATTGGAAGGCTTTAATCTTACTATCCTCGAGTATATTAAATATCAGGTGTTTATTCGAAGTTTACGATCTACATCTGTCGCGTGTTTTAATAACTTTAACTAAATCAAAATATATAGTAACATTTGCATACCTCAGCTCTCTCAGTTTATTAATTGCTACAGTTATATCATAACACGATCTTAGATAATGTATAAAATTCCTCAAAAAAAAAAAAACTAATATGACTGAAAGTTTCAAGGATTATCATGTTTAAACAAAAAATCAAAGAAACTCTTCAGCTAACATTGCGATAGATTATTATCATTGTCTTTAATTCACTGTGTTCCCTCATTAAGTGTATACCTATGTACATATGTATATATGTATATAAAACTAAAGAGCTCGATGTCCGAGCTGAATCAAAGCATGACATTATTCTAGGCCATGCCTCAGGACTACGCGTACGAAATCCTAATGAATGGCAACCCTAAGTACGATAAAAGCCCGCGAATGGGGCAGAGACAAACGGGGCGTTGCGTTTCAAAGGGTACTAAAACAACGTAAAGCAGAATGAATGTTATTTAATTTCACCCTATTATTATCAAAGCAAACTGGTACAAATAAGGACATGTAAACTTTGCGAAAACAAGGGGGGAAAATATAAATATTAATTCAATTATGAAATGTGTACCAATTAGTACCTGCCTACTTACTTATTATTAAGACAATAGGCTGTTCAGAATACAAAAAGAATATGTAAAATATTTTACTATCGATGATTAAAATTTCGTAGTGAAAAAATAATTTCATACAATTCTTATTAATTTAATAGTTAAAAAATTACATGAAGATGGAAATAAATAAGTAATATACATATTTTCAAATCAACAAAATCTTAAGAATACTTTGCGTTTTTAAATATTATTCATATAAATCGATTGAGCTCTCGAAGCGTGCTTGTGGTGAAGTATTCTGAAAATTGTAACAAGCCCGCTATGCATTTACTTAGGAAACTCTGTTTCTGGAAGTGCTTTGACTGTGAAATATTAATAGATACCGAGCAATAAAAAAATAACAATTTTTCTATCATTCAGATATTTCAAGAGTCTTATTATACTAAATATTAATTTTGTATAAACGAATAAAGACGATGAAAAAAAAAATTCGGTGATACACGATCCGAGTGATCCTTATAGGTATTTGTAAGTAGGTATGAAGATATTAAAGACTAAAACGTTTCATATTATTCAAAGAACATTATTCATATTATTATAAACCTTTAAACAAAGAATGAACTTATTGAAATTTTACTTCTTACTATCTGTTTCGTTCAGGTGTCAGTATTAACAAAACATCCAATTTTAGCCTAGAACACCCAAGTTTCAAATATAAAATAATATAAAAGTAAGTTACGTTATTATTTTAATAATCTGAAAATTAAACACAATTCTCATGGCAGACACGATGAAATGGACATAATATTAAATCTTTCTATATGTACACGCAAAGGTCCATTCATTCACTTACTGACTAAACACGCTGCAATAATATGAAATTTAGCAGATGGGTAATTTATATTAAATAATATTATAAAAAAGTGGGTAATTTATAGGTAAGAGATGTCAGCTAACAAGCAGATTTTGCGACAGGATCTAAGGCTATCGTAAGTTTATCTGAAAGTACCTACTATCTTTTTGCTACAGATAGGGTATTCTGGTCACATTTAATTAAATACGCGGGCGGAGCCACTGGCAGCATAATATGATCATGACATATAAATCCTATAAGTCCTTCAAGAAATCTAATCATGAAGTAAAAAGAAAAATTAGCTATTCAAACCTTACAAATCTCACTAGTCTCTTCATGTAGTAGCTTACATCCACGTTCCCGAAGCCAGAACATCCTTTGCGCGTTAGCATAGTTCATGCACCCACGGAACTTCTCATTGTCGGTAGTTTTAGAACCCCTTTAGCAATTTCGGCTTTGTGGCTATATGGAATTTTTGCTTTGCGATCTAACCCGCGCGATATTGCCATGCGGCTTTCAATTTACAAACGTCTGAATAACTAAAGTTACGATCGAAAGTTTAAAATTTTCCATTGCTTTGTAAAATGTACAATATAGTCTAACGTTACCGGCATATAGAGAAAAAGCCAACGGTACTAGAGTCTATAAAAATAATCATAAAATAAAAATGTCATTGATCAGATTGTGCATAAGATTACGGTGATTCAAAGTGGATTTTAGTGTATGTTATAAAATTTTAGAACAATATATTCGTTTTAATGGACAAAAGTCACTTTTGCTTGTTGGTAATACGCCATATAAAACAAGGCTATATTTAGAGATGGTTTTGTATATTCAAAAAATAAATTCTGCCACAAAATTTAATCCAAGATAGGCCCGTTACCTGTGTAGATAAGTGATGTTTATGCTGCGTGGTACGCCTGAATTTACGATCGCCGATTTTAATTCAGAAATCGCCCATTAGCACGACACGACGAAAAAATACGCACAATTCGTTGCTTCAAGAACATTAAATTAAGCTTAATTTGAATAATTCGGCGTGACGATGCTTTCAAATAGCTGTAATTAAAGGTGTGCTTGTATAAATACACTATACAATAAGGCTTTGTGTTAAACGAAATAAGTATTATTTAGTGGTTAATAAATTTCAAAAATTGATGCAGTACTAGATGGTCGTAAATTGTCCAAAGAAACATGTTGTCGAATACCTAAAGAAAAGAACACGATAAAATACATAGAATAAGGCTATTGTCACTCTATAAACCTTAAACATAAACAAGTTCTTGCCAATCGACGTAGTAAGTACTTCAAAAAAAAGTCTATACGGTAAATCCAGGACATAATCTATCCCATACCGACTTGTCGAAAATGCGAAGCATGTAGAAGCAACAAACACACTCGCGTTAGCTTTTATAATATCAGTATTATTATAAACGTTAACTAACATCAAAATTCGGAATCGATAGAGAAATACACATCCAACTTATTCTATACACATTAAATATTCAGGGCGTCAACTCACTGCACACTAGCAGAGTTTGTAATTGAAAACGTTAGATCAAACTCAACATTCACGTTGGACGACGAACCGACCAAATGAACTGCATGCGCCAACATACAAATGTATGCAAATAAATTGATTTGACGTTAAACAAATAGAACTAAATACACTTAATCGCACTGTACAAACTTACGAAATGGAACAACAAACGACGAACGCCAACCGAATGAGATATTACCAATCGAGTTAATAATCGAAACAATTGGATTACGCTCAACGTTCATTCGATAGCTAATTATTCAAACAGCCAGTAATTTACTATTAAAATATTAAAAGTTCAATCATTCATTTTTCGTATGACGGATTTTTCATGTCACCGTAGCGCAATATCAATTGATCCATGATGTCCCCGACGCAATCATTAATGTGTTTCTGTCATAATAAAAAAAAATTAATCAACAGTCAACTCCCTTTGTGCACCCATGCACTTTGAATTTCACCTGTTGTAATTAATTTATTAATAAGTAAATATATTAATGTAATTAATGTAATAAACACTGTACAACTTAGTATTGTAAAATATTGAAATAAACAAATATCCCAAGTACCTATGTGCCGTATCACATAACATTTATTTTATATGGCAAGAATTTCATTTTTTAATTAAAAATATACGTTATATATTTTTTTAATTAATTTATAACGTGCTGCACTCAAAACATTTTACAGATTCGTGATGAAATATCTTTCTTATTTAATCTTTTATCGACTAGGTTTTCCTTGGAAAAAAATAAAATAACACTTCTATTGATTATGAGCGGCTATTATTTTTTATCAATTTGAACACTCGACTACACTACATTCTACAAACTAAATTCTAACAATAATATTATAAAACCTACATACCTACATAGGTACATATGTATATTTGTACAAAATCTTTACAAAAAAGTTTTAAATAGTCACTGTCTACCAAGTAGTAAAAGAAACGAGTACTGAATATCTATCTAAGATTTTAATCTATGTTATCATTCTTTATTAAATAGCACTGACAAGTTATTGATTTAAGTCAGCATTGTGCTGGTAAATGACGACATAAACTTCACGCTTTATACACAAAAGTTGAAGTTTAGTGCTGCCCACTAAAATTTATGGCGCCTCCTTTAGAAAGGTTAATAATGTTGAGATAATATTTATACGTAATCAAATTTCTACCAAGAATAGATACAAAGTAATAGCAACGATCTTAAAATTGTGAAAACTTAAGATAGAGATAACAAAAACATTTTAAAACGATATTTGTATAAGTCTTTTATTTATAAATTAAGATAAAGGAAGAATTTGCACAATAGATTTAAGCCTTAAGAGCTGGGGAATAATTTACTTAGACAGTAAATTTAGAGTAAATAGGCACCAATTAACAATTTATTACGACGGTTACTACGAAGATCTAATAATTAGTGTGTTCGCGTTAAGCTAATCGACTGGTACTTGACGAGGGTCGGGAGAGGTCGCGGCGTGCACTACCAGCCTAGCCAGAAACACAACAACTTGGTCCATAATTCGACAGACGCGCTCCGACGCCTTTTAGCCCTTTGACGTCGAAAGGCCCCATTAGCATGGAGAGCCGGCTTGATCTCGTCTGTTAATTACTGACCTCAACATTAACTTGTATGAGATTAGAAAACATCCCGATAATTACGAATGACAGCTGAAGTTATGTTCAATAAAAATCAACTACGAACAACAAATAATATTGGTCTTCGCATTAATTCAGACGTTCACTTTAATCATCGTCTAAAGTGATTCTAAGGCGAAAAATCCAAATGAGGATCTGCCTCCACGACGAAGCACAAAATCAAGGCAGCGGAATCGTCGAATGAAACTGTTGATTACGTACCGCGCAAAGTTACGCTCCGTCAATCGGAATTTTATTTACTCGGTCGTTCAAAAAACAAATATGATAGCTTTTAATTTATGAGCGCGTCCGTTGAGCTCTGATCAACCGATACTATAACACAGTATATACTCGTAACTGGCAGACGAGACGTTCAAATTCGTGATACATGTTTTATTTGATCTTTTTATAGGAGCTCGTTTGTGCCGTGACGACGGTGTTCGAGCTAATGGAGATATCGTATCTGTCATATCAAGAATATATCGTTTGACAGTTTTATTGCGATTGCATGCGATGTTGAGATAAAAGACACGATTTAAGGGTGAGGATAACTCGGTCTGAAGTGAGTGGGTGTCCACAACTTATTTTTCCGCGTCCTTCTCAACTAATCATTGACAGGGTTACAATGTTGCAGTAATTACGACTTAAGGCTTGCACTCTGTTACAAAATAACTAAAACGGGGATTAATGCTCAGCTAATGACACTTTAAAGATATTAAAGCTTATGCAAAATCTGATTAATATATGAAGATATAAATAAATTGTGCGCACGAATATTTATCAATCAGTATTTCGAATGATGGAAGAGTAATAACCTTCGAAGTTCATTGTCTTCTTTTGCATACCGCGGGAAGGCAATTGCAGGTAATAACTTAAAATGTCCACGGAGGCCTAAGCGAGAATAAAACTCTAGTGACGCTGTAACCCAAGCCGCATCTAAACGAGCTGAACAGTGTAATCGCTACCAAGCAAAAACTTGACTAGTGATTCTGCTCGGATGCCCGCGAAACATTCTTCAGTGTACGTAAAATATTACATAAAACATATTTTTCAAATTATTTACTATAATACATTACATAAAGTATAGACAACAAATTAATATTATACCACATAAAACTTCCATGCTGGAGTAAAAAATTAATAGCATGGCTTTTAGTTTTTTCTGTCAGTTCATAATAAAAAAAATATTAAAATGTACAATAAATAACCTAATGATTAATTAAAATATAATTTATAGCGGCACGAAAATAAAAAATACGACGATAAAATCAAATCTAATATGCAAAATAACACAAAAAAAATCGAATATCACATATATTAATAAAACTATACAGATACTTATTATGTTAATTTTATGTGTCCATTGTAAACGAGTTCCGACAAAAGAGAACAAAATGGATCCCTAGTTAACCGCGTCGACGTCCGACGCTCATTCTTTAGCGCAATTTGTTCGTAGTCGCTATTAAGTAGCCATTTAAAAGTAGATCACTCATCTCGTACGGCCACCACACATCAATGATTTTATTCAACGTGACGCAGCTTTAAAGATATCAGATAATAAAAGTACCGCGAACACACATCTTGATGCCATTTATCGTACAAAGTGACCGCGTTCATATTTAATTGGTCAGGTTATATATACTCTATTAGAATAGCCTCTGGCTTTGTATTAATTTCATTATTATTGAACCGGAATTCGCAGCTTTGATTGTGTCAAAAACATATCCATACTAATATTTTTAATGTGAAAGTGTGTTTGTTTGTTTGTTTGTCCTTCTTTCACGTCGAAATAGAGTGACGGATTGGCTTGATTTTTTGTGTGGAGAAAGTTTGGAGGTCTGGAGAGTGATATAGGCTACTTGTTACCGCGGGATCATCTCATTCCCACGGGAAAACACGTTATTATACAACCCAAAAACATAGTTATGATCAGAATTACTTGAAACTTGGTATTAATGCTCTTCAATACAATTAAATAAATAAGTAGTTTAGCATTTTTCGAAATTCATCCCATAAGGGCGTAAAATAAGGGATGAAAGTTTTTATGAAACCTACCCTTTTGGAGTTTTTTTTGTAGTTTTAGCGCAAGCAAAGCCGCGGGTTCTGCTAGTATTAAATATTTATACCTATAATAGAGTCATAATGAAATACTTCTACATTTAAAATATAGTAATTTATATAAATGTTTTTTGTATTTCATAGACATTTGGCATTTTAATCAAGATAAAACATTAAATATTTTATTAATATTTTTAAATACGTGTACACAGCACAATAGGCGGAGCCGCAGGCAACACCTAGTATAGGTTATAATGCGTTCTTTGACGGAATCCCGTATAATATAATATTGTTTATTCATTAATATATTACACAAACATGTGTGCATTAACATATGCAATTAACAACCATCAATCCAAACTAGACTCCATAATCATGAATCAATTATCAATCTATAATATATGTACATTGTATACTTAATAGGTTTACCCTCTGTTTCACGTTAAACTAATTAGTTAAAGCACTGAGCTAAGAGGTTTCCTATATAGATACTTGAAGTCTATAATCTTGATTGGCTTGTGGAACTAAATATGCAGAGGGGAAGCCTTTACAATTTGCAGCGATATCACACAATCAAAGGCTTAATTAGATATAAAATATGTTTATGTACTCAACATGTTTCACACATGATCAAAATATTTAAAATATTTTAAACACTCGTTACCAAGAATGTTGTTGCATTAAATATCGGCTTAATTTAAAAGGACACGATAAATATTAAAAGTGAATGCATGAAATACGCAGTAAGATGAAAAATAAATCCGCCTTCTAAATATTCCAAGACAAGCAAATCTGCATGAGAGCTTGACATCCCTATTCTATATTGTCTGTAGGAGTGGTTTCTATTGCATAAAGCCTCTTGCATTTAACGCTCCCGTGCATTTGATTTACAAAAGGACGCAAGCAAGATTTAAAAGATGCCGAAATCAGATCTTTGGATCGTGTAGACGTCTCCATCAACTGACAGACGTCAGGACAAAAAGGGTTTGCCTTGTAAATCAGCACATCAGGACGTCCGAGACTGGACTGAAGGCAAATCAGATATGCAAAAGCAATAAAGTTGTGATGATTAAAGAAAAACGTATTGCAGGTAATATTATATAACAAGGGGGGATTTTTGGTATGTAAAGAAAACAAAATTTTCTGCAACTATCGTTGGATTTTCGCTCTACATAATATTAAAAATAATTTAACACTACTTCACTCTTCTGCCCCCGATTTGTATAAGAGCAGTATAAACTGTATTCTTATATTCGTATAACAGTATAAACTTCAGATTTATACGACGGTTTAAAGTGTGTTTAATAAGCTACTCTTTTATTTCCGAATAATATCTACACAATAATAAAATTCTCATTCTAAACCAGTTATACTTAGACGATCTGTGATTTAATAGGCACACAGATAAATCAGATATAAAATTAAAAATTTAATGTAACGTTAATTTAAAGCAATTAAAAGAAACTAACATAAAAGTAACGTGTAATAAAAAACAACAGCAATCATTAAAAATAATATAATCAATTTAAACTCCAAATATCTCACTAGTCTCCAAACATATACCAATTTGAACGAAAAAAAAAAAACAGTCGGAACGTAAACGGCCTTCTTTCGGATTTACATTTGATCTCAGCACCAGATCAGCTCTTTGCAATTAAACTATAATGCGTCCTCCACCTTTATTAAAGAAAATATCCAGGCTTAAATATAAAGTATGTCTTTCCAAATATTTTCCATTACGTTAGATAACTTACTTTTCGTCTTTCGTTTATACGATCTGATCGGATTTGTACTTATTTTGCTACTAAAGAACAGATTTATGATATTAGATGTGGGTAAAATATAAACATTTTATGTATGTGTAATGTGTATAGAGTATAAAAGTAAAGAAATATTTAGGAGTTACAGGTTAGAATCATTCCTAGGACATTTGAATTTCTGAGCAGATATCTGAAATGTAGTATAAAAGAAACGTATATGTAACGCGTTTAATTTGTTTGGAGATAGCATATTGTTTTCATCAATTATAAATTTTCAAACATTATATTTTAATTGTTGAGGTTACTTACATGAAAATTATCTAAAAGGTAAAATCTTCCCCTTGAAAATGAGTAAGCGAAACCTCTGCGCCGCTGCCTTTAATTTGTCTTTTGACGTGATATGTGTCGACAAGTTTATGCTGGAGATGGGTTATGAAAGTAATATACGTTTCTCGGTATTAATAAACGGATACCTTTGAGCAGTTTTAAATTTAGTATAGAATTCCTTTAAAGTAATATAGATACATTTATATTAACATTTATAAGTAAATAAAGACAACCATCCGAGTCTTTATGCGGCGTATTACAGATTCGATTATCAGAAGAAGCAAATGTTTGCTTTATATAACCATGAAATTATCTCTCTAAATCCATGACAAAGTGCCGTGTTTGAAACTGCCATCCAATATGACGCATTATATTGACATGGGCGAATTTCCATATTATATACGTGCATACGTACTCGTATACGTACGTCGTACAGGCATATGCCGGTCGACATGTTGTACTAATTAACTTCTGCTTACAACTTAGCCTATGTTTACTCGGCTTTAGTACGATTTCAATTGCCCACAGATATATTTCATGTGTACTACATTAGGGACTATAATATTATTCGGTCGTGATCTGGGCATAAACGATGATTACTTATTTTCCCCGAATCACTAAAACCCACCAAGACAATCACCTCGGGCGGAAGGTTGCTATATAAACATTTATTGACCATAAATCTCGAATGATAAACGCATTATACTGCCTTTCTCATTAAAGGCTTGATTTTGTATAAGAAACTTTTACGCCTCTTCGAATATTTACGCGATGCTCTAAAATATGTTCCCGTTTTCATTTATTTCGTTGTTTATTTTATTTTACTTTATACAACGTTGAGAAATATCCGCTTTCGTTTATTAAGTAATGCCAGAACAAATGAGGATCTTTTAATCAGAGTCATATTTCTTGTACAAATGAATTAATAAAATGTTTACTCGGATAACGGCTGCCGACAAATATATTTCTAATTATTTGTATTTTAATTTATTGCCATATTATTTATTGACACTAAACAAGGTATTAATATTTGTTCTTGTGAAGAAATAAATCCGAAACTGGTAATGAACTGAGTGTACAGCGTTTTGGACAATAAATACTGCAGTGACACATTTATAGTTTTGAAAGTTTTAATAATTTAACGCCCTTAACGTCAATATTCATTGTTTGATTTTATTTTAATAAGTACCTCCCATCGTTTGTTTGTATTTGTATTTAAGCTTATAAAGTTTAATTTTATTTTTAGATAGGTATTAGATTTTTCAAAAGTAACTACTACCAAAATTTATTACATAACTCATCAATCAATTGAAATATGTACATATAAAAATTATATTGTATACATTACTAGGTAACTTAAAATGCCCTGCTAATTTTATATAATCACTGTTGTAAAAAGCTTGAAATAACCTATTAATAACTAGTGTGAAGCAAAACGGAGCATTGTCGTGTAAATCTGCCAGCTAAGCCTGCGGAAGTGTCGCCTTTATAAGTCGTAAATCAGTGGGCTTATCGGTTTACGTAGCCGTCCCAGCGCCGTCCGCGAAATATGCAACCGACGACCTTAATCGAAAAGGAACTGAGACAATATATGAACAACATGTATATTGCATCTTTTACATACAATTGAATTGATGTGAACAACATGATTAGTACTTTAAATTTTCAGATTGTTCTCTATTTCATAATTGCAGAAGCCGTTTTAAACACAAAACGTATAGTTAAGTTCATATTTGTTTGTTTATCATATTATTTTCATAGCTGTACAAAAAAAGGAATATGTGGTACCGATACAGTAATATAAAATTTATATTTATTATTTCGCCTCATAATAAGTTTGAATAAAAATTTTATATAATGCTTTATAGACTTGATATTTATAAAGATTTATTTAAGGTTTATAGCATCATTCGAATACACGTATTTGTGAATATTTATAGCCTGCGTAATAACCACCGAGAGTTATGTCCCGTTGAGGCCAGGCCGACAAATTGTCCACTCGCTGTGAATTTGTATGCGTCACAGCTTCACATTCTCTTTCATTATTTGAATATCTTTCTATCTATTTCATGCAAGTTTACTATGAAACTCCTCAAAATGAAACCCAAATGAAAAATATATGTGATTTCTTTCGCAATAAGACTACATTATTTTACCGAATGGAATTTATCCAAAGCTCAATCAAATAACAGTGAATATTTTTTGGTGATATTTCGTGTCATAACTCGTACTATTTGTTCACATTTATTCAATGTAAAGTAAAAGAAAAAAAAATTTTCAAATATAAAATGTTGCCTCCAATATCATTTTATTATATTCCAAGTACCATAGAAAGGATAAAAAAAATATTTTTTTCATAATATGGAATAGTATGCTATGCAAATATCTTTGACAAAGTACATTACCATTAAGTACCACAAAAATAATGATTGGTTATAGCACCGTTAACTTGTGCATTATACGAGTGTCGGTCCTACCTGTAGAGGTAATATACGGTCTCATGTTTTAATATATTATTATATATTTCGTTTTAATAATTACTTACATATATCTAAGGTAAAAATGTTAATTATATAATTCAAAACTTTTTTTTTAATAAATAGTTTAATTATATTAGTGATAGATTAAGAGCATAGCTATATTTGAATAATAATTAGGTTTTAACTTTATATAGTAGTTATAAAATCTGTTGTAGAAAGTGCAATATGACACAAGTGTGGATTTACTGCCGGCCATTAGTCAAAGAATATCAAAGTCATCCTCGCTGATCGAACACTCGATTGTTCCTGGATTCTTATAGCGAAATCTATCACTGTGAAAATATCTACACGTCAGAGATATTTGAGGAACTCGATGGTATTCACAAGATAGTGTTTTAAGTGCAAAACTTTGCGTTATATTATATTATGTGTTATGTCAGCTGGCTAGGTGATATAGTGGCTAGCATGTATGGCTGCTGATCCGTAGGTCCTGGGCACAACTCCCGGGTCGGGCCAAGTTTAGTACCTACTTGAAATTTTCTGTCAAGAAATTCTCAGTGACGGCCCGGAGTTAAGAAATTGGCGATGTTTACGCCCCCATGCCCCGGAGGGCACGTAAAGCCGTCGGTCTTGCGCCTGATCTCTTACCGATCTTGTCGAACTTTCAGAAATTGAGTGTGAAAGAAAGATAATCTGTATTTGTACTTTTATCTGTGCGCATACTTGTGTATTATAACGCATGTTACACAGATAGCTAGTTTCAGTGATATAGACCGCTGTTGCTGATATTGGTCAGGAGGACATTATTATTACATCGACACAGTTAGGTATAGTTTTAAGATAGTAAAGAAAATCTACTTTAGAACAACTGTAATGTACGCACGCGGCTCGTCAAAATGAATTTAAAAAAACATAAAAGTTTTACAAGTAGTAATTAAACAATTCAAATACCTACCTATTAGTATGTATATTGTCTTGTCCTTTGTCTAGTTTCAAATTTATGCGATAATTAAATGGAGATTAAGATCGACTTCTAAGATTTAGTTTCATAGTTATTGAGCTACAAGTGAAGCTTATAAATGCGTGTTAGTAAAAAGCCTACCTATAGGTATTATTGGAGAAAAGGCTACCATTCTGAAGTTATGAAATATTAGGCAATATAAGGATATATCTTTTTTAAACTCACTTCACCCCGTGATAAAAACCTCATTAAATTATAACTATGTTGTTCTATCCTACAGGAGCCCATTTCTTTTTCCGGACTAAAGATTAAAATTTTTAATTAAGCTGGTCTTCTTCTATACCTGTCTCTTTTTTAGCAAGGTATAAAACTGGCCACTCTCCACCGAATACTCGATTCACGAATGAATGTCTCGTTAAAATCGGGGCCTCAGTTGCACAGATTGGCAGACACAAAAACTGTTTGTTTGTGTTTTAATACTATACAAATACCCATATGAGCTAAATATGGGGTTGCTCTAGTTTAAAGCACATATCTATAGAAACTTTGTTTATTTTACTGCTTTTTTACTGTTTTTCATGCGAAAAAGCAACAAAATTATTTTTATAAATCAAGTATCTTTAAACAACAAAGAGACTGCAGCCAACTAATATTTGTTTTAATGGACTGAGCTTTGTTTTAAGGCAGCCAATAGTGAAATCAAATAGTCGATATTGCAGTCGCTGTACCTTGTCAGTTGTTTGATTGACAGGCGTCGGAGTTCGATTAGATGTATAAACGCTACACTATCTCGTAGTCGGTCATGCGCACTATTTTGTATGTAAATGTATGTCATAAGACGGACATACTCACGGTATTCGCCAACTGACGCTTACCGAGCTCATGTTGTTGACCGATCACTGGATACGTTTATTTCATCATGTTTCTATAAATTATATCGAATTAGCGACATACCCTAGCTTCACTCGGGAGCGTCCTTAGATACCTAACAGTAGCTTATTTGTTACTCGACGTATAGTCTATCTGTGTACTAAACATCAGAATCCGTCTAGTCTTTTCAGCGTAAATAGTAACATACATACATACAAGTATACATATAAATTTTCACATTTATAGGGAATACACTAGCGACTCAAGCTCGCTTCGGTAGGTACGTTTCCACGGTTAGTATAAACTATATATATAAATATATATATATATATATATATATATATATATATATATATATATATATATATATATATATATATATATATCCCTTACTTGAAAAATAATTCCCCATACAAACCTTTTCACCCCCCTAAGGAATGATTTCCAGGATAAAAACTATCCTATGTCCCTCCCAGAATCTCAAACTATCTCCATACCAAATATCATCTAAATAGATTCAGCAGATTAAGCGTGAAAAGGTAATAGACAGACAGACATACACACAGACTGAGTTACTTTCGCATTTATAATATTAGTACAAAAGTATAGATTAATAATAGTCCGATTATTATGATTGATGTTGTCTATACCAAGTTATTCAATTACGAGTATATAGTAGTCAATAATTAATAACTCAAGTGTTAAAATTTAATAATTAATTGGTTGTACGAAATAGTTGTCGAGATGAGCACTAGCTATGCATATCCGAGAAACCGGTCCGGTCCCAATGGGATATTGAGATTGTGGCTATACAGTACCTTTGCACTTAGTAGTATTCACCATACGTATTACGTAATATACATTAAATAATAAATCAAACTAGATTCAAGCTGATTGGTTTTTTACGAGATAGCAGTTAGAACCTACTTCGATTCTGTTCTTAAATGACTACATTTGTCTCAAAAGGTCAACATCGACCGTCACTACATAATGAGAGGATTTTAAATAATTCAATTTTAATAGACGCATATATAGAAAAAAAAAATAACAACAAACTTACCACAGCAATGGAAATCGCTCAGAATCCCTAAAGCGATAAGAATCAAAAAGATTCTAAATTGATATTTTCTAGATACAAAGCCAACGTTGAGTGAATAATAACGCTCCGATAGCTGAGATGATGTGCAGCAAAGGCGTCGCGGAGTTATTGGCTTCGAAACCATTCTCATATTCGATACTTCACTTTAAAATCTAATGCAATTCGCTGGTCTGGAAATTGAATACTAGATAAAATAATGGAGAAAAAGACGTTTTTTCAAGAATTTCTAAATAGCTTCTACTTTCATTAATATAAAAGAACTAAAATTTCAATGAATAAAATAAATAAATGATTATTTGCACACGAGGCGCTACATAGAGTCATAATATTTATGAAAGATCGACTAAGCTGCTGTAAATTGCAATTACGCTATTGTAAGAACCGTGAAGGCCATAACTCGAACTTTAAATTGTTATAACGTATATTTTTAAGCTTAGCATCCCTATAATCCGCATCCAATAACAATTTTTTACAACTTGCAAACTATTATTTCATATTTACGCAATCGTTTTATTCTAGTTCAACGGGATAATTTACTCTAATAGCACATAAACGTCGTACGGAACGGCGACGTATTGAGAGAAATATAATAAGCTTAGAGGCTATTCAGTTTCATTTCTTAGTAAAGGTGATTTCCAAGCCCAGACCGGGAGACTTGCAACTATAGAATTTCTGCAGACCAGTAAATAAACTGTTTAAACGCCTATACTTCACAATCTGCTTCTGACGTAACTGCAGCAATAAAAGATCATTTTAAAAGTGGCGTACCCAATTTTCATGACTCTATAAATGTCAGAGCATGAAAATTTAAGCAAGTGTCATCGTAAACATAGTAGAGAAACTCATTGAATGCGGATTTTGTACGTTTTTCAGCGAAAAAAATAAATAAATTTTGAGAAGAATTTTAAGATTAATTTTTTTCAGTGTTAACAATATTGAAACAAACACAACCTTAAAATATCCTATGAAAATTCAAAGCAAGATTAAAGTAAAATGAGCAAAAAAATTTACAGTAAAGAATCAATCCGTATTTGTCTCCTTTCATTTCATATTGTCAATGTGCAAACGTTAAAACAAGGGGCGTGAGTGGAAAAATCGTGCAATTTTCCGGATGCCGTTAAAGCTAATATGGCCTTCGGAGGCGGCAGTCGATTAATCTCTGTCGACCGCGATGAGCTCCTACTGCTCGATATAAAGCACCAATCAAACATGAGCCCCGATATTTCAAACAATATCCTTATTGTAAATATAGAAAGCGGAGATCTTTTTAGCCTGGTCTTAGATTTTGACGGGTCCCTTTGAACGTAAAACGAAGGAGTGATCAAACCGTTACTCTTTAGTGGAAGGAATTATTAGTGCATTGGAACGTGTAGAGATAAACGTAATATTACGGTAATATAATATGTGAATTTGATTATATATCACTATCATATTTTATAGACGTATTTATAAAACAAAGACATAATAAAATACATTTTGAGAAGTTACTTTACTTTATTGACTTGTTTTTGCCTTAGTGTAACGTGACATATGTTTATGTGCTTTTACATCTAAATATGTATGTATATTATTTCAGAAGTAAGAAGTGCACACAAAAATTTACTAAACTTTCATCATATTTGTATTAATTTTGTACTGCATTCATTACGAACACGTACACATATTCATGTATATTTTTATATGATACTAGCAGAACCCGCGGCTTCGCCCGCGATATATACTGTAAATAAATTTACACTTTAGGTATTTAGCTAACTCTACTACCTGTATTTTTTTCAAAAAAAATATGATATTTGTATTGTTTTAGTTGTCATTTTAAAGGTTATCATTTTCCGTGCATCAATTAGAAAGTTTCATACAAACGTTCATCCCCTATTTGACAGCCTTATGAGATGAATTTAAAAAAATGCTGAAATACGTATAAAATACGTATGAAATACGTATAAATATGTATTCATTTAATTGTATTCAAGAGCATTAATACCAAGTTTCAAGTAATTCTGATCATAAATAATTGTTTGCCCATATAAACTTTATCACCCCCTTTTACCCTCTTAAGGGATAAATTAAAAAAAAATGTAATACATATATTTCAAATTTTTCATCTTAAAGCTAAATACCACTTTCTGTGCATTTCGCCTTAAGAATGACAGAGTTTCATACAATCTTACATCACCTATTTTACCCCCGTAGGGGATGAATTTCGAAAAATCCTTTCTTAGCGGATGCCTACATTGTATAAGGATTATGTTCTCCAGATTTCACGTTTCTACGACCAGCAGTTTAGGCTGTGCGTTAATCGATCAGTCAGTCACTCAGGACAAAGCATTTTATGTATATATATAGATAAGAAAAATATATTTTTAGAAACACTTATAAAGATGAAAACTGTTTTTAGAAGCCATAGCCATATTACATAGGTATAATAAAAAAATGAATCCTCTCTACGGATTCTTGATTTTTCAGTATTTGTATGAATGTATAAACTAATATTTCATACAAAAACGTTACTGTACTGAGATTCATCAAATCAAAGCTGTGAACCGTAACTGACCACTAACGATTTGGCCCCATAGGACCCGGAAACGTAATACCAGTGAGCACATTTCGATGCAAATAAGAGCATTTAGGCGGTGCCTACAGTGATCATTACTACGTTACAATTCGCCAGGGAATGCGTAGTCTGAATGCTACAACAATATAAAAATACGTGAATTAACATACTTATAAACGTTGTGCAAATTAGACAAAGCTTTGTTTTCTTTTGTTGTTGTTAGTGAAATGAGGCGTAATGTTAGAATAGACATGTCCACATAGATCTAAAGCTGAAATATCGCACTTGTAGAATATTCTTGAAGCTTGTATACTGATAAAATATTCAGATGTAGTAGATAGAGATAGGCCATAAAGAAATCAGTGCTGTACTTCAATTGCAAAGTAGACGAGACAAGCCTGATCTTGAAGCTCAACGATGGGTGCTTTTTAATGTATGAAACATAGGATCGGCCGGTATACAGATGCCCATTCCCAGAGGCATTAAGTTATTAGCTAGACGTTTGGTTCCGATGCAAGCTCGGACACGGCACATAACGTTTTAGTCTTCAATTTGAATTCAATGGACGGAATTAGAGTTGGAACAGGCGGCACGTTCGCGTACTAGCTCGATAAAGTATCTACATTATGCGATGTAGAATTTTCTCAAGCGTTTGGTTTTTATTTAATCTTTATCATCCAATTTAAACTGAATCGATACAAAACTGTATAAAATTTGTTAAAATGTACGTCGCTTGCAGAATGTCGGTAAAATTTCAGCAGATTTTTTTTATCAAATTTAGAAAAATTGAAAGGAGATTCGATTACCTTAGCAAACATACTTCCGGGCTTCCAATTTTGAGGTCACGCAATAAATATTCATTTAATCGCTCCAGACTTAGGTCGCGTCGTGGTACGGACGCACGTAAATCTGCTTACGGTTAATTAGGTTAATTGAAGTCATTAATCGAGACGATCGCGAAGACCACCGTATCGTGTTCAATTAAGTAACGAATGGTGGATATTCGATTATCTTATTTACATCGATACATAAGTCAATGTTTGATAACTAGCCAAAAGTTGTACGGCTTGTAAGTATTTATTTATGCATTATATCTCTCAAGGTTGAGTAATATATTTTAGTCTATTTAGCTCACAACGAATCCGTTCAAATAAATATTTTGTCGTTGATTCTCTTGCCAACGTAAGTATTCATTGATTAAATTACAACATGGTATATCAAAAGGTACATTTAAAAAAATTAAATAGTTTCAAAAATCTCGATATAATATGTATGTAAATATGTTCTAGCACTGGGCTAAAAGAAGATTTTTTGGTATTTCAATTTGTAAGTAGTTAACAGAATGAAATCGGCCTATAAGTATCCTTTATCATTTGATTTATCTACTTATACGCAGAGTGAAATACACCCTAATACATTTAGACCCGCAGAGAAGGGTTAGTGTACCTACGGTAAATATTGTAACATGTGGAATAAAGTGGTATTTGAGCGACCTTAGGGCACATTTTATCGACTAACAGACTTCTCCTTTCTTGTTTACTTTTAGAATGATTGAATAAAACTATATTAAACTAAAACAAATGAAACGTTTCCATAAAATACCTCCACTTTCTATACACTAAAATGAACTAAGAACAATTTAGGTCTTGTAGTAATTGTTTGTTTTCACAAATAACATTATCAATTGACATAACCATTATCAAACAATTTGTTTCCTCATATCACGTCCCATAATACTTTGCAAATCCTATGAAAACAAAACGCCCCTAGACATGGCTCGTCAAAGCGTTATCACGCATGTACAATAAAACAAACAAGTTTGCGGCGACGCAGCTTTTGTTTATCGTTTAACTCGACGCACAGCTGAATATCTTAATCCTAAACAAATATGGGGCTGTACCCAATAAATTTTCTATCTCTCTCACGAAATAGGACCGTGGAAATCCAATGCTATACGATATACAATAAGAAACTGTAAAGGAACGATTAAATCGCGTAGTCGCCGGCAATAATATAAACAACTGATTAAACCGGCTGATCACAAAAGGAGACATTAGTTAAGGGCCAGTCCGCGTAACCTAACGATAATGGGAGAAATGATAGCGAGAAACTGTTCGAGTATGCACGAACGGCAAAAACGAAAGCGGCTGAATACCAATGGATATATGTTTTAATAGTAGCTACCTACGAATACTATAATATGGATCATTTCATTTACCAAATACTTTTTCCAGTGTATATTGTCAATAATATTTTTTGAATTAATACTAAGTAGGCTAAATAAAACAAGCAATAATACGTTTTAAGTTTTTAGGTGAAATATTTATAATTAGGCGAAGAGATGCACGGCCACGCGACATGAACCATAATTGATAAAATACCCTCAACTTACAAGAAAAAGCGAAAAGAATTACTAAAAGATCTTTAGCAAAAAATGCTTAATTCAACTATAATATATTTTTGAGGTATTTGTAAGTGCATCAGCAAGATAACATTGCAGATATAGTAGCAAACAAAAAATTTAATTCAAAGTATAAACCATGAAATATCATGAATAATTTCAAAGATAAATTTACTTTAAAAGTTTGTCGTATAATAAGCAGAAAATATAATTTTATAAACCGCTTATAACCTATACCAAGCCTAATTATACAGCGCTATCGCATCGAGCACTCGCTAATTTCCGTGGACCGCTCGCCTTTCGTCCGACAACTTCTAGACTGTGGACGTGATCGCGAGACAGATACCGGATGATTTATTTATTATCCTCCGCTTAAATTCGCCCGATTTATGAAAACGTTGTTTCGAAAATCTCGTAAATATTAAATGTGGCATTAAAATGTGCGCTGAAATTTATAATTAATATAAAAATATCTCTTTGGTAATAATAACATTTAAAATTGCACGTAATCACATAGCAACAAGATAATCATTTTTGTGCAGTATTTATTATATTAAATTCCCAGGGTGTTCTGTTTAAAATATTTTGTAATAATATTTGTTTGGAACGTAGAAGAAATTAGAAAAACAAAAAGCAAACTACATACTTGCTCTACTTACTTACAAAGAGGCCGCCCTATGGCTCGAAGAAGAGTCATAGAGGCGTCATGGTACTTTGCAAAGTAAATGATTCCAACAATAATAATTTGTTAAGAAAGAATTTCGTCAAGTTTTCGTCGTTTTTATTTCGCTTTGAGCGTTTATTAGAACATAAGAAATCAATTATCAGAAATATTGGACGATTGTTGTAAATAAAATAGCCCTTCGGCGGTAGACAATACTTTAAATTATAGACTTATGAAAAAGTAAATATTTTTTCATTTACGGGTGTACAATATACATGCAAACATTCGCATACAAAGAAACCAACAACGTAAATAACAGTCAAAATTAACTATTTAGTTCCAAACTAATTATAAAACTTTACATAAAGAAAAACGTTCCATTGCTTTTATATCGCCCTATATTTTCTTTATAGTTAATAACAGGGAAAAATAGCAATGTTGATAATCCTGGCAGACGTCAGGACATCCGGACGCGACGGTCCGGCCGGGATAAGATTCTGATACACCCGGGGAGATTGTTGTCGTTGATTTGTTGGGACAATGGACGCTAGATCTTCGTACCTAGAACGCCAGATGACATCTTTTGTATCAAACGGAATTATTTCTTTTAAAATTGAAACGGGATTTAGCTCGATGCTTTCCTTTTGTATTTCACTTTGATGTGTTCAGATCTTTCACAACGGCATTGTTTGTAGCTACTTCGTATTTTAAAACCAGCAAACAGAGAGGTTGCAGTGAAAAATTAAAATAGGTCACTTTTTAATAATAGAAAAAGTCTTTAACATTATTAATATTTTGCAAATATATAACATTTTATAGAATTTATATCTCACAGTGTTATGTCTAGTGTAAAAAAACAAAATTTAGACAAGAATCTTATAGAACTTGGATACATTCACAAAGCGGCAAATCGCAGCACGCGGACAAGTAAAACCCGCTTGCACGTGTCACCTTGCGTCGAATAGTAATAATATAACAGTTATAATAATCAACTTGATATGAAATAAACCTAAGTTAAAGATTTTTTTTTCAAAATTGTGTTGTCTAACTTAATTTTTTTAATATTAAATTTACGTAATTACATATTATACTTACTAGCGAAATCACCCACGCGTCGCTCGGGTTCATCCCGAGGTACGTTTTGACGGTTAGTATGAAATAGATAGACTATATATAATTATATACATAAGCATGATGAGTTATTGTGGGTTGTATTATAAAGTGTTTTCCTGTGGGAATGAGATAATCTCCCGTGGTAAAAACTAGCCTATGTCACTCTCCAGCTCTCCAATTATATTCACACAAGAAATCACGCCAATCCGTCACTCTGGTTCGACGTGAAAGAAACACAAACAAACAAAAAAATAAACAAACAAACACACTTTCACATTTATAATATTAGTATAGTATGGATAAGTCATATTTAATAAGTCATTGTTTCGATCTATCACATAAATGTATACGTAAAGCGATCCATTAGTATACAATTGACTATTTTTTATTAATTTTTAACACCAGTTTTAAACTCCTTAAAAACAACACAACAGATTTAAAATAAAACCACGTATTAATTATTCGTATTTTAATAATAATTAATCGTTCATATCACGCACATGCTACTTTCATTAGACTTTAATCTGTGAATCAGAAAAACTACTGCATCTCACGCATCTTAAGCCCGCAGCAAATTTGCTTTATTCATTATTCAAAAAATTCCTCTTTTTCAGAGTGTCGGGGAACGACGTCGTATATAGGGGAAAAATGAACCACCTTTGAAAAACAAAAACATTTGGAGCATATATTATGTACATACATATCATATGTATGTGTGCCTGGGTCTAGAGGCATTTCATTGCATATTTATGCTTCAAATATTCAATTTTTCACCATTTTGGATTTTACAATTGTTTACCTCTATAACTAATTCATATAATTTTTAAATAAATTGTAGATTTTGATAGAGTAAACGAAAACGCTGGCCGTTTTAATTGTAAATATGTAATTCATGAGCAATTTTTCCAACAATGTTGCAATCTGTCTATCATCTATACATTTCCATTAATCAAAAGTAGTCATAACATTGACTATAGTTTTGGACTGTAATAAATAAATAAAACATGTTACGATTTGCAAACAATAGAACGTCGGCCGCCGTGTTGCTGTCCACGCTTAACCGAAATGCCAAACATGTGGCGTCAAATTAAACGCGGATCTCGATTTAGAACTTAATTATAGTGATGTAGATATTATTTATGTGAAGAATATGAATAGAAATTACATAATACGTTATGTATTTTATATTATTACAATACCTTTTTTTATGTTGGGAAATGCATTTACGCATACAACCTGTAGACATACAGGTGGTTATATGGGACTCACCGGCTAGAAAAACCAGTATTACCCACTAAAACCCAACAAAACTCCCCCGACTTAATGGGGCGTCGCAGGATCACTCACGCACTCAACTACAACGCCCCGACGGCAGGTCTGCCGAAGCAAACCACAACAACCATGGGGTCGCTCCACAGTCCACTCTGCTATCAGAGAAGTACCAGGAGCAATCCGCATGGTACACTGCCCACTGAAGTGGGCCACATCCCTATGCGTTTCTTGGCTTCGCACCTGGCTAAACTGCCGGACGCCAATGAGCCCCCCACCACGACAAGGTGAACGCACGTTGGGGGGATCATTACAATACCTACTACGAGTATAAACACAACTATATCAAAATTTGAAAATTGAGGGATATTCACTTACCATTCCCTATTATAAATTAAAGTCTCCCGTCGCCTATTTTGTGGTTCGGGTTTAATCTCAGAAACTACATTAAAATCTATTTAGAATTTTCATGCGGTTTTCACCAACAGAGAGATTAAATATCTAGAGAAGCTATAATAAATGAAAATAATTTATTGGTGTGATGATATTTATAAATTAAGTCAAAAATCATTCTTTTCAAGTGTAAAATTCGTAATAATATTAGGTCCTTACATAAAAAAAATGGTATTTTGTTGAACTGGCTACTTTGATCTCAAATATATGGCGTTTGATTAGGAATTCCAAATTCAAATTTATTTCAAATTTAGTCTAGTGTATTATGTTCTGTTATTAACCGATTACTATTTATTTAGTTCCACCATAGCACCAGCGCTGCAGGAACAGCTCGGAGGATTAATGATGTGTATGAGGAAGCTACTATAAAAGAAAACACGGTATGTTTTTGATTCCAACGTTTTCGTTCTGGAAATTTTAGTTGACAATGAAGAATTGAAAAATTACCGTGGGAGCGGATCCATCGCAAACCACGTCAGAGTTAGCAGCAAGCTTCGGTGTGAGTGACGAAACAATTTTAATTTACTTGAAACAAATTGGAAAAGTGAAAAAGCTCGAAAAATGAATACCTCATGAACTGAGTGAAACACACCAACAAACACGCGTCGAATGCTGGGTTACATTACTCAACCATCACAATAACGAGGCGATTTGGAATGGTATCGTTACTTGTGATGAAAAATGGATACTGTACGAAAATCATAAACGCTCAACACAATGGTTGAACCCAGAATCAGCTAAACCCGCAAATGCCCCCAACGAAAGTTGCCTCCGAAAAAGGTACTAGTGTCTGGTGGTGCTGGTGTCTTCCACTACAGCTTCCTATCTGGCCTGATGATTACGGCAGATCTGTATTGTCAACAATTGCAACCCGTGTTACGGAACTTGAATCGCCGCATCAGCTTTGTTCTCCAAACCTCGCGCGGCGACGACAAGACAAGGTCAGGCGCAAATACAAGCGCAACAGCCACCTACATTTCATCAATGCCAATGCCACAACTTCCTACAATAATTGTAGTATAAAAGGCATTACCTGGCTGCATCTTCACTGATTTGATCTAACATCGATCGACAGTCATTTTAGTGAGTAAGAACTTATAGTTAATAAATTAATTTTAAGTTAATTTGCATTTCTTTGCATCCCCTGGCTGCCCCCAACGTAATTCCCGTGATGGAAAAGCTAGCCGTTAAACAACCAAGACTGGTCAATTGCTCTAGCCCACTGCTGCTTCAGGACAATGACAGACCACACACTGCACAACAGATGGTCGCTAAATTGGAGGAGCTGCGATTGGAATGTTTTCGACACCCACCATACTCCCCGGACCTTGCTCCGACAGATTACATCTTTTTCCGGAATTTGTACAAATTCTTTCACGGAAAAAAAAATCAATTTCGATGAGGCAGTCAAAACCACCTTCAGAGTTTTTATTGATTCTCGCTCACACAATTTTTTCAGCAAAGGAATCAATGAACTACCTATAAAATGGCGAAAATACGTAGGTAACAATGGTACATACTTTGACTTATGAAAAAAGAATTACTTTTCTATATATTTAACACCTCAATTCAGAGTTTGAATTTTGGAAAACTCCTGTCACTTCCTATTTGCAGGTGAATATTTTCTAGAAAAATCTGATTGTAACAAGTATGTAGTGCGACGCCACATGAACACGTGGGAGGTTCCGTTGGCTTTAGTGGATCCGCTGGCTTTTGTGGCTGGTACGTCAACCTGTAACCTAACGTAAGTATTTCCCAACTTATAAATAATAAGTCAAGCAATTTTAAATATAAACTAGACGAGACTATTTCCAAATAAATGCCTTTTCTTTCCTCTCTTTTTTCTGTCCTCTTTAAAGCAGTAGATAAGTAAAGTTCAAGAGCTCCATCCTCTTAGTATACTCGTAGTTACTACAAAATGAAAAGATCTTGCGCTACTAAGGCCAGAAGCTGTTCACAAACACGTATGAATAACACTTTGTATCCATTGTTGCTCGAACAATAATTTGCAAACGAAGCTCATAAGCGCTTAAGACGCGATGGGATCAAATAACGTTGGTTTAGATGCATTAGGCTT
This sequence comes from Fabriciana adippe, assembly GCA_905404265.1. Classification (NCBI taxonomy): domain Eukaryota; kingdom Metazoa; phylum Arthropoda; class Insecta; order Lepidoptera; family Nymphalidae; genus Fabriciana; species Fabriciana adippe. The sequence continues at coordinate 7,042,219 of FR989993.1, forward strand.
TCATGTGTAATCCTTTTCCCTTAAGTTGGATTGCTATTGGTGGCTTACCTAAAGCGCCAGCGTCTGACATCGTGTTTGTAGCCTTGATACACCGCATGTTCGTTAGATTTATATTGAGTCGAATAAAGCCTCCGTTGTCATAGCAGCCGTAAGCCTTCGTATTACTGTATTTTAGTACAAAGACTGGAGGGGTAATCTGACGATAATAGCGAAAATCAATATGACCTAGATACATTTTTTTAAATGTTTCATAATTAAATGAACATTATAATATGATTTTTATATAGACAAATCAAAAATTAGAGTAGATATAGTTTAATAATAGAAAAGTAAAAACTTATCACCATATACGAATATTATAATAATTACAACAATAAATAAAGCGACGTTTCCGTAACGTAGAGAATAAACGTGAAGGAAAATAATAGGCCAAAATTACAATTAATTAAAGCATTTATGCCTTTAATTTAAATATTGAAATTCAATAAGAGCTCTACAATTTCATATTAAATGCATTATTTCAGTGCGGCACGTGAGCCGCGCTGTGTGCTCATTATTTTATAGAACGATAAATTTTTAATGAACTCTACTGATGGTGCGAACACTGTAAAGTTATTTTATTATAATTTTTACGTTATGCAAGAAATATTTTTAGTAGCACATTATAAGTTACACCTTTAGTTATGTTTTACATTTTAGTAGTTTTCAGTAATGGGATTTTAATATAAAACGGTAATTATACTCAGTTATTACGTAAGTAGTTTCATCTCCTTGTCTAAATTTAATAAATGAAAATTATTATTTTCATGATATCACTTTTTTATATAGCTAAAGCATATAGATAAAGCAAAAGAAAACATCTTTGCGTTAAGAAAATAATCCAAGATGATAGATATTCATGAAAGTCGCCGAGATGTAATACTGTATTTGCTTATTTTACACAGTATTCAACCCTTTTTGGTGTCCCACTGCTGAGCACAGGCCTCTCTTCAATACGAGGGGGATCAGGCCATAGTCCACCACGCTGGCCAAGTGCGGGTTGGCGGACATCACATGTCTTTCGAAAACTTGTTAGGTTCTCTCAGTCATGCAGGTTTCCTCACGATGTTTTCCGTCACCGTAAGACAAATGATAATCATGTTGAAAATGATTCGTACATGAAAATATCAGACGTGCGAGACCCGGGTTTTGAACCCGCTTCATTCGGTTACCCAAGCGAGCGCGTTACCACTGGGCTACCACTGCCTGTCCTCTTTCTGCATATCCATTATAAATTATAATATTATTTATCTATTTAAATAAGTATATAATATTAAATAATATTACATTGTTTATCGAAAGAGAATATCTACGACATGTATATTTATCGCTAAAGTAAATGTTTACGACAAAAATATTTATTCAGTCGTGTATCATCAACACATTTAACCTCAAATCGACGTTTCGATTTTGTAACCCTTCAATAAGCTCAATTTACGTACACTTGTTCTTATGAAAGACTAGAAGTATCAAGTCTCTTGTCAACGATCTAATCCGGGATGCGATCAAAGGCGCTCATTAACGAGATTTATGGATGAAACATAGACTTTGCGACGACGTCGTGCGACATCTTATTTACGGTGGTCAGATTGCCAAGATACTAGTTGGTGCCTTATGAGGAAAGCACTGCAAGTAATCTGTAAAAAAATATTTAGTAAAAATTATATAATACTAAAGATTCTTAAGTAACTTTAGCGACACTTGATGTAACAGTATAAAAGTAGCCTATGCCAATACTTTAAACTATTCGTCAAAAATGTCAACATGTTTATTCCTGTTTGAATAAATGGACTTTTTATAGCCATTATAAGTATATTATTCGTAAGGACTCTAAACAAAGTATCAGACTAGAACGCATGTAACAACATCGGTATTATAACATAGAAATAAAGATGAATATTTTAATCTAAATCTTTTCCGTATTCTGTTAATCTGTCAATGTAAGTTTTGCAATATACATCAACCATTAAAAGTAACAAAAGCGAAGAAGTATAATCTGTAGTGCACGTAAGATTTAGAAACGAAGTCCATATAGCAGCATATCGGCAAGTTCGTGCGAACCGACCGAAGGCGGTCGTATCGACTTGCCTGTAATCCGATAATAATGAATAGAAAATAGTACGAGCATGCCCCAGTTGAAAGTTCCCGAACAACTGGAGGCACGAGAGTTTTATCGCGAGGCATAATTTGGCTTCACCGTCACGCGCTGTCCGCTCGAATTTATCGTAAAACTCGATAGTTCCCGAGGGTATTGTGAAGAAATTCACAATAACCCGACTAGGGTGTAATCAGAAATCTATGAGTGTGCTATAAAAATGCTGGCAGTGGCGAATAATTTAAGCAGGAACGTTAGAATGCAGTACGTAAACACATATGGCACGCCTGTGTTGTATTGCTCTTATGCATTTTACAACCCACTTGTATTTTAAGGCGGCTTACTTACAATTTTAAATTCATATTTTTAAACTTTACTTAAAATTACAAATTTTAGGATGTTTCCAAAATATTATCTATAACTAACACATAAATGTTCAACAAACTTATAATGTAAACTATTTTTGAATACTACGCATTATCACAAATATCGCAGTAATGTTCAAACGTATATTTAGAAATACACCAAAATATAGAAAAAGTACTTTTAGCTGTTAAATGTGACATAAAGTATTCGTAGGATACAAGCTTTACTCCGATCACGTATTTTAGTTTGAAATTCGAAAACGTAAATTCAGCGTCTGAATATAAAAATTCAAGGGGCGATGTGTGCAAGTGAAGGGGTGACTGCGGGCACCGGATGTGGTAGTGTTGTCAGAGAGCGAGCGATTCACGAAACATTAATTCAAAATCAAAATCCAATAGGTACTTATTAAACTTTTTAAGTAAACTTATAGTTTATTTTGTTATTAATTCTTGTAAAGCTTATACATGTAAAATAATAAGTTATATTTTGTAGAGTATCTCATATAAAACGTAAATTATTAATGTTATTTAAAAATAATTTATGAATATTATGCACTAAGCCGTTTACTATCCCTATAAAACTTCAAGCACGATACTCTAGACCAATAAAGTTAAGAATCTTAAGTTCTTCATAATCTTAAAGCAAGCAAGCCCGAACATAAACGACAGTTTCAATAAACTTATTTCGATGTAAATAATTATTTTAGTACTTACAGTATAAAAAGAAAATACTAATTCATTTTATATTACAAACGCTAACAAATCGACCTACCCCTAGCAAACCGCATCGCCACTCGCTGTCACCTACCCACCGATTTACTGAAAATTGACATTTCACACCGACAGAGATCTCAGCTCCATCGAGAACTCTTTATCTATTTTTATTCCGATGACAAAATGTAGTTCACTTACATATCACTTATTAATAACAAAAGCTTTTTGATATTGTACATTTAACTTCAAATAATATTTGTATATTCCTTGGCAAAGGTGTAAAATTTAATAAGATAAAAAAAATTGCAAAAAGCAATATTGGCTTCAAAAGTATCATTTAAAACTCAACACAGCTAGAACAATGTGATAACCCATCTGGATTTTTTTAATCTAATCATAAAATCTTACTAAACAGGCCAATTGATTTTTTATAATCAAACGGAAACAGGCGTACCCTCGTCGGCGTTACGACCAATCGATTCCCTATATTAGGCTTCCGTTAGAAAACAAACCGGGTCCGATGCGAAGAATCTTTTGTTCCATTGTGGCCCGCTCTTTGTTCTACGCTCGTATAAATTATTTTCCTCAGATCCTTCTTAGCTACGATCCCGTTCCATTTCGCCCGTATTAGTTCCAGTCGATGGGTAACAATTACTGCCTTTATATCTTGGATGACGCGAAAATCATCATCTATCCTACAATTTAACGCTCCAGTGTTATGAATTCGATTCGAATAAAAGCCCAAGATTAAATCCACATCTCGAATATATGCTTGTAATTTCACAAGTATAAATACATACACAGCTACAATAAAGTTGATAGTAAATAAATCTGAAAACGTAGTAGTTTATTACACGCTTGAATAATAAAGGAGGGATTCCGTAGAGATGTTTATTACTTTTAAAATTCACAATATAATTCTTTATACATACTCGGAGGTCGAATGAAAAATTTTAAAGGATACTTTCATTAGCGTATATCATAAAATATACATAAATATGAGTGATTAAGGTAGACACCGTTGCGGGGGGTAGTGAATGTGAGCAATGTCAAAAGATATTACTTTTTTATGAGCAGATGCAAACATTGTAAGATACGTATGCGCTCGAGTAATAAGGTTCACTTGTTTAAATTAAAATTTAACAGCATACGGGTCTCTTTACGAGTTTCCATTCCAGTATCATCATATAGTACTAGAGCTTCTAATTGTAAAATTCTTAATAGTGGCTTTAAAAACCCAAAGCTCATTTAAAGGCATACTATTAAAATGTGATGGAGAAATAAATTACGGAATAGTAGTATTTAACTTTGTGACAATAAAGACATAACTCAAAGTGTAGCTATTCACATAATCTTGTGGTAATTACTACGATAAAAGGTGCCGGAGAAGACACGATCTATCGCTGCCACTGCCGCGATAGCACCCGGCTTTGATTGATGTCATCAGCACTTATGAGTTCAACTAGAAAAACGTTAACAGTACCGCCACTAATGGAAAACGTTATCCATCAACCCGAAATTAAGACGTAAAACTAAACTAACCGCTAACTGGTTTCTTTATCTAAATTACGACACCATTTTTTATGGAAACAATTACAGTGAGGTTACGTGCGACCGGCGGTGACGAGCGGATTGGAACGAGTGTTGGAAGTAAAATGAACGTTGAAACGAAGGCTTCCGTGCGAGAGCGTCACTTAGAATAATTAAGCACCCCGATATCAGCGGCTCCTCGAGGCTACAATGGCTGTTGAGTTGGAGTGCTCTGGTGCGGGCTCGGAAGATCAATTGTTTGGTTTAAGTCATAAGTGATTTAGTCTTTATAAAATTAATGTGACTAATCATTTGTTAATTACGTACAAAAATAAAACAATTAAAGACATATACTTTTAAAATATATAAGTTATTTTTAAAAGTACTATTGACATATTATATAGACATATACAGTTTAATATCATAATAATAAGAGATGGAGAACAAAAAATAAAATATACTATCTAATTGCTAATATGTAGCACATAAATATAATTAAAATATATTTTGCATTCATAAGAGTTTTACTTCTTCCTTTGATACAGACTAAGCTCCAACTGTTGCGTCTACCAGGTGGAAATGTCACCCACTTGTAGGGCAAAATAAATTTCACTCATTACATTTTAAAAAATGTCCTGTGGTTTCACGCTTAATTTCATTTTTATTTACAATCTACACCCCTCCAGCAAATAAAATGAAAACAATGTGGCTGTTCTTTTATGAACATGATAAATATTCGTAGAGGTGTTTTATTTATAAAGTAGTACCACTTAAAGACCAAATTAAATATGTAAATTATTTTTTTAACTAAATAGATATACCTACTCGATTTTTCGAACGTATTTTAGAAGAGATGATTTTTAAAACACCATATTTGATTTATAAATTAAATAACCTACATGCGAAATGAGTACCTTCCACTTATTTTTTTTTTTTAGCCAAAAAAGTTAAAGTAAACCAACTAAGAAAAAATAAAGACTACCTAAGTAAACACCACAACTTAGCTATTTTTATCACGTAACTGCCTACTAATTGGTTAGTCGTAAGCAATAAATAATGCCTCAAAGATCGAAGTGTGCAGTCAAACGTATAGAATAAAAGCTTAGTCTGGTCATATTTAAGTGACTGTTGGGCTCACGGAGGCGGAGTATTAGACGTTTGCCGTAGACAGGAATGCGGTTTGATCATTTTACACTTGGTCGAGTTTCAATTTGCCGCGAACGGTGCTTGTTTATCGATATCTTCAATGGTCATCTGTATGAAAACAAATTTTAGCATGACTGCTTTGCCTTTGTTTAATGTTGCCTTCTGTAAACAGTTTTATGACTTAATTTATACTATTTTGTAGATATCTAGTAATATTTCGATAGGTTAGATTTAAAAAAATATAGGTATGTAGTATTTATTACTAAATAGTACCTGGGCGATTGTGTTTTGCTCGGCGTAGACGCTCGTTCATTCATCGGTGACAATGCAAGTATCACAAAGATTTACGAGATGGCGCTATATGACTTTTTTAACATGAATGGGTAGAAAAAGGCTCTAGGTTTTTTTTTCAAAAGACACCTATACAGATAAACTTAAAAAGCAAAACCTTATATAAATACAAAATTTGATCCCAACCGTTAAGAGCCGTTACTGAGATACACGAAGTAAATTTATGTACAAGAATTGGTCATATAAAATTATAACATTATTTACAGTAATCGTCATCCAGAAGGCTATGGCACACGGAAAAGTAATTAAACGTATACGTGAACAGTCACCAAGTCTGAATTCGCCGGCTATAATAATTATATATAATGGCGACAACTTCAAAGAATCGGGAGACGTTAAAAAAATCGAAAATTGATAAATGGAATCCAATACACAAAACCATAAGTAGTAAATATTGAATCGGAGTCAGATATACACCCAACGCGGTGCCCACTAACGTCGTAAGGAACCGACGGCAATAATGATGAATCATTGGTACATACTACATACCAATGTTAACAATGTTATGAACAGCTTTGTTACCTGCCAATCAACAATAGAAAATATAACACTGTTTTTAAAACACTAATTTAATATGCAATTGTAAGGACAAAAAATATGAACCTAATTAGTTTTAAATTATGTATTATTTGTTATCAACGAATCAAAAATAAACAAAACAATCTATAAATCGACTGATACAACTTCAGTTATTCAAATATTATTTCGTGCAAACGCGGGGAGAATTATTGTGATGATAAACAAGATACAAGCGGGACAAGGGAGCCAATCACCATACATCACCGGGAAGCATTCAAATAAAACCCCGTGAAACAAAAGGATATCAGGTTTTTTGTGCTAAAGGAAAACAAATTGTAACAAGTGGAGATCATATCGGTCTAGGCGCCTTCAAACACTTGAAAACTAATTAAGATCAGATGCTTTTCTATGGCGATAACTTGCAACAGACAGACGGCGGATGGGCGGTCTTATTTGTGTGCTGGCAATCAAAACAATTAACTTTTTGTCGGGTATACTGTTCTCCATTATTAACAGAAACCAACACAAGAGTCAGATATGTTGGTTTTAATGACCAACTACTCACGATTTAATTGAACACTTATTTATAAATTGTATCGAATAATCGTATTAAAAGTATGAAAACATAAAATTGACGTTAGTTCTAATCCTCATGGTATGAAAAATCACATTAATATATTTACCATATCGTACCTATTCTCATGCTAAACACTTGACGTAGTATAAAAATATCGAATGGAATCATCATAAAGCAAATAAAATAAAAGCGCTCTAAGCGCTGCGTGGCGATCAGAGCGTGAAATAAATAAAATGGAAGCGCCGCGCAAATGAGTAAAAATAAATGTAAAAAAATTGGGCAAGTACGACTCGGACTTGTATTCAGAATATTCCGTACACTTAATAACTGTCACTCTAAACTTGACTAGTAACGTGATTCTAAGAGCAAAATCATTTAACTTTTTATGCCTTATTTTGTTTTTAGATTTATTATTATACAATATTTCAAGTGACACATACGTATCACATTTGATGACTATAAACATTTTGTGAAGTTAAAGTTATTGTCTCAAATTTAGTCGAAATTTTCGCTTATATATTGTAAGGTAGGTCATATAAAATAAAGTTTTCATAATAATTCTTTTAATCAAATATACCTACTAAAACCACTATGGCAGACTAAGAGACAAACAAGCAGCTAAAAATAAGTGCAGTGAGTGTATTTTTTAACCATACGGAATACTAAAATCGTATTAAAATTGTGGCGTTAATTTTCCAGCGAGATTTCCCAACAGTCTCGGGGCACGGGGAGGCGCGTGCACCGGACACATGAATTAAAAACGTTAACAATGCCATCTCGACGGGCTCCTTAATGAACGCCGCCTCAGGCAACTCCGGTAATACTCTATGGGAAAAGCGTACACACATAAAATTATTTAGAAACGCCATTAAATATGGAAAACGCTAACAATCATTGTCAGTATTTTAATACTGAACTATTAAAATAACGGATTTTTTATTTTGTATATTCCAGCAATGTATGCGGTTTATATAAAAAATATAATAATATGCGCTATATTATGGTATCATGTATAAACAGTGAAACACTCAACAACTGTCCATCAAATTGAAAGAAAATATAATCGAATAATTAACCTAGTAAATAGCCAGCATAGTTGCGATGCCGTAAAAGAGCAAAATTTCTGCAGCAAGGGAGAAAAACGTTATTGAAAAAGAATCGAGCTGATATATAAATAAAATACGGGTTCAGCTATAGGCGGCTTGTTATCGCATGCCTCGATCGCAGCTATTAGGGAAAAGTATCGGTTATTCTAGGGACGGTGGGCACAGTTTGCTTTGCAGTGCGCCGACGCGCCGCTGGGTCGTTATAATAATGTGAACTTCGGGAATTGTGGCGATCGTGGAGAAGAATATACTCTCGGCATATTTAGTGTTATTATTAAGACCGTTGACATGACCGTCGATATTACGTTTCATAATTGATATTTAAATACACAAACGACTTGTAACACATCACAAATATACCCAATCTATAAGTATCCAAAAAACAACTTACTGTTATGAGTTTTATAAATTACATAATATTATACGTACAAAAATCTCAATACTTAACACTACAATAATTACAAATCTCAAAAGAAATACAAATGAAATCATTTAAAAAAATAATTAGGTACGTATAATAATTTATATGGTTTATCTTCCAGCCTACTGCACAAGTTTCGATGTTCCAGCATCAGAAAGAATTTCTTTTACATACATAATAATTGCGAGTTGTCTCGAGGCGTCACGATCCTGATGCATAATGACAAAGTACATACTGACGTGAAAATTGCTCTGCACTTCTTCATACGGCGTATACTTTAAACCTGAATCTCATATGTGTTATAAGTCTCACATACTCAATTATAATCACTTCCTTCGCAGAGCTACGTCTGTATATACGCTCAAAAAGGAATAGTATCTTTTAATACTTTAATAGTAACTTAGTAATTTTACGGTTAAAAAACATTTTGCATATGTTTTACAATTATTTATGAAGCAGCGTATTTTATAACGATTTCAAAACAAAAACACGCCACGCAGTTGTTCTTGTTTGGAATTTAAACATAAATTCTTAAATGAATTCAGAGACAGGATTCAACTCGGATTACATTATCCGTTTGCCGACTAATTTTGTTAAATAAAATTTGCACACAAAAGCTGCAACGCAAAGTAAAAAAAAAAAAATATGTAAGTGTCAAGACAGTTAAATCACGGGGTCGTAACGAGGTTTCTTGAGAAAGCACTTGGATTGCCTGTTCGTTCAAATGCAATTTGCCCGAACAGGGAACGCTATAAATGTAAAACGTTTTAGGTCCTCGTACCTTTATGCAATATAGAACAATTAGCAATTTAAAAATAAATATATTTTTAAAGACTCTTTCAATGACGAATCAAAAAAAAACGGTGATTTATCCAATATTTCCAGCCTTCGAGCTACATTATGGTGATGCACGTTAATTAGATGACTTCACTTATATTAATTTGGCAGACCACAACAAAGCAATACAAATATTTACTACAAGAAAAATAGTATCCGCGACCTGTGATGTATTAGAGATATTCCTCACTACTCCACGACAATCTTACGAGTATGTACTAATGTTATGTAAGCAAAAGATTTTTTTTTGGTTTATCCTTCTTTAATACAATAACTGAGTAACAGATCCATGGTGATTTTTGCATAGTGTTTATAAGCTGACGAGAGATGTAGGCTACTTTTTATTCCAGTACCTACAATCTACATACACATATAAAGTGATTCCGCGCATCTAAAAATAGCGAGGGCGGGTCAGCAGTCGTCAAATAGAAGACATTTTAAAAATAATACTAAATATCATTCTCATTATTTTACTACGTATTTGGAGTAATTTCATTCATTTATACACGTATCAAATTAATGAATGTATTTTTTATAGTATACAATTTTTTATTTTATATTTTACAAAATGTAATTCTTCATAAAGAAATATAGGCTTCATTTAATGGAAAATGTATCAAGGAACGTAAGTATTGAGCCTTTATCTAATTTAGGATAACGTTCCGAGACGTTCAATTAATTAAGCACAGAAGTCGAGTAGAATACTTAATACATAATTTCCAAGATAATATTGATATCAGGAATATTTTCTTATTTTCTAAAATAAATAAGTAAGAAGCTAAGTTTCGAGAATTATAAAAAACTAAATAAGCAAAGTAAAATATACTAAGTTATCACAAAACTCTTTTTTTAAATGATACAAATATTTATAACATGTATCCTCACAATAATAAAGATGCAAATTATAGTCATACAGAGATTATTGTCATGAGGAAAGTATTAAAATGAAAGCTATGTACATATAATATTTCAGATTAAAACGTAAGGTATAAGTATCTACGAGGCTTATAATAAAAGTAAAATACGAAAATATTAAAAAGTCCCTAACGTAATAAATATCTATACATATTATTCAAATACATCTCACAACCCGATATTAAATATTATATTCATATGTGTAGTTTCTGTACAAAAATGAATAAATTATAGCAATGATAATAATAATTCTCAAAATTCTAGATATTTAGGTACGTATATAAAGTAAAGTTTTATAACTACTGCATTGAACTAGTTTACAAATTAAAACAAATAAACTACTAAATATGAGTATTTTTGTATAAAATAGTTTTACTTTACAATCAAATTATACAACTATACCCCAATTTTCAGATAGTTGGATCGTAATGGGCCTCGTTAGATTCATAAATGGTTTACGAATAAGTTCAGTGTAATACGTAACTACTTAAATATAGTGTAATACATAATTGTACAATTATTGATTCTCATATCTATACTAATATTATAAAGCTGAAGAGTTTGTTTGTTTGTTTCTTTGGTTGAACGCGATAATCTCAGTGCTCATACTAATGCGATTTGAAAAATTCTTTTTGCATTAGATAGCCCGTTAACTGACGAAGACTATAGGCTATATATTATCCCAGGAAAATGTACGGTGCCCGTGGCATAGATTTGTTTTTGTCTAGGGACAAACCCAAAGCGAAGCGAGGGTGAGTCGCTAGTAGTTATCTATAAGTAAAGTTAACCTATAATAAAATTCAGTCATATATAAATAATAATATGTAATATGATGTGATGCATATATAAAATGCAAAATAATTTAAAATTGAAAAAGTAATCAATAATATCTAGATCTACTGTTTTATTAATCTATATTTCAACAAGATAAACTTATAAGACGACATTTAATAAAATGCAAATATGTACACACATATTAAAAATGTCTTACGCTACCGTCTGTATAATTTCTGTCGACATTTGCTTTAATCCCAATAACTGATAATACTAAAGTGTAATCTAAGAGAATATTATTTATGTATAGAGTGTCAGTTGCTGGCACTGCATTCGCAATGAAACGAGACGTGCAACCAAAGTGCGAAGTGTCCAGTATCGCCGCCGGCTCTCGGCAACTTACAATCTCGCCAACATGGTGCCAACCGATAATTTAATTGGGTACCTGACGTTTAATCAATACATTTGATTAAATTAATTAAATCTTCGAGATGCGCTTTTATGGTAGAGCATTACGTGCTTTGGCGGCGAGAACTTCCATTTTTGGACCATGTGATATAATCGAGGGAACGTCAATTTCTTAGTACATTCCAGGGGGTTTAGATATAAATTTGTCATTGAGCTATCCTTGCGAGATGTTATCATATATGATATACAATTTTTTACTGCATTCTGCATATATTTATTGTTTATTCTTATATTACTTATACCTTAGCAACAACTATAATCAATCAATTAAGCTTTCATAGACTATTTCTACTTTTCGTTAATTCAGAGGAAACGCTTTTGTACGTAATTTTAGATATTCTATGGTAAAAATATTCATGGGATTTACCACATACGGATGCCAGAGTTTTTGTAACATTGTAGTCAAACAAAAAAGTTGAAATTGCATAGAGCATGTTTCACTTATGATATCATTTTAATGTACAACAACACGCATGAATTAACTATAATGTTATGCCCTTAGGGCAAAGACAAAGAGAAGATAATATCTACGTCAAAGTAAATGAATTCATGTTTCAATGTATTATGTAGGGTGACAAATGATTGATCAAAATTTCTCGTTATATATGTACACGAGATATTAATACTTATCCATAACATATTCAAAGAACATTTATTACTCATTAACGTTACATACATTAATTAAAAACTTTGAAAGAATAAAATCAGAGTATTATTATACTTGCGTTATATGTGTATATTTGTTACTCCTTTACGCTGAAAATGCTGGACGGATTTGGATAAAAATCAGTACATAGATAGATTATGACCTGGTAGGCTAATGTAAGGTACCTAGGGACACAACCGAGTAAAGCGAGGGTAATTCGCTAGTTTTAAATAAATAGCCACTTGTATGATCCAAAATAATATCTCCAATCCATCTTATGATAAAAGATGGAACCAAATTCGTCTACTGTAGTGTCGACATTATCATCAAGCTAACAAAAAACAAATATACTTATGTTATTCTAATAACAAAGTAAAATATTTAAATTTCAGAGAACTTCATTGAGAAATAAGACCTGTCCGAATTCATATATTATTATTTTGATTCAATACGGTAGATAAAGACAAAAAACATCAACGAAATTATACTTAGCGGTACGCTTCTGTCGAATAAATAAAAAAATCAATATACCGAGACACGGGCCGAGGAAACGATTAGTGTCACTGTGATTATACGTAATGTTATTTATATAGATACGTAGATGTAATTTGACCACCATCTATGTGTAATGATCTCTCTGTCAGTTTAAATTGGCTAGCCACAAAAAAACACCCGTGAGAGTTGCACAAGATACCGATATTGAATTCACTTTCTAAACCCATTAGCGTTTTAGTTTCCTGATACGATTCACAAGTCGTTGTTTGTTATTGTATTAGAATTTTCGCCAGAGCATAAAATCTGCGGTGTAAATTTCCCTATAGTGCGGTTTACAAATTTTAACTTTTGTCTTTATTTTAGAAAGGAGCTGTTTGAAAAACAATGCGCTTTAGGTCAAAATTTCTAGTAGAAATATAGTGGCGTCATAAAAAATGCTAATTTTAATTATATTTTTGAAAAACAATGTTTTAGATAATTTGTGTTATACAAACAGGAATGGAACCAAGCAAATACTTAAAAAAAAACGTAACCTTTAATTCATTTAGGTGTACAGATTTACAGATTCTTGTAAAAGTTAAGACAGCGATCGTAAATAATGTCGCATTCGCAACAAAATATAAGTTGACGCAAAAAGTGATACAAAGGCGAAGCATTCGATACCTTTTCGTAGAAGAGGAGAAAAGAATTCAAATTTAAAAGGCCGCGAAAAATTCTAAAATCAAAAAAAGGGCAAGGGACATAGCGGACGATCCGAACATGTTAACAACGAAATTGAGAATAACATACGATTTAGCAAGGAAACTCTTGTCTTCTTCAGCGAATATATTATATGTTTTTGTTTTATAATATAATTTATATAGGTTTTAACTCACATTCGTATTTGGCTTATACATTATAGCTGTAATAATAATTAATTTAAATTATAACACAGTGCCCAACATGTCATGTATATTCAAAATTAACTATTAAATAAGATATTCTAGTAACCACCGCGTGCTATATAAATTAAAAGCTACAAGCAATGCAGCGCCCATAATAGAAATGAACGCCAAACTTTATAGAACTCTATTAAAGCTGTGTCCCAACTTCCTATTTGGGGGCGAACGAGCGAAAGTGTCGAGAGGAGAGCCATATATTTTATTCATCCCTTTTACATGCCGAGGCTCGATGGCCGTTCGATAAAGCCACACTAAGCAAAAATAAGCAGAACGAATAAGTGTACCTGTCACTCGCGTCTTGTTTTTATTTCCAAAATTTGTATAATATATTCGGCCCAGTGTCGCGCCAACAAGAAATTTTGTTGCATAAAAAGTGAAAGGACCGAAAACAATAGAAATGATCAAAATTGATTGTTCTAGTATAATGTTATTCTTATTCTTCGACTACGACAGTGAATTTTATCACTTGATGAACCATGCTGTTCACAATCGTTACAATTAAACTATTTTTCGTAGAAACTTGTTTTCTGAAATATTCTAAATTTTGAAGACACACTGGGATTCTTCGAATGTGGATCGGCGAAACGTGTCAGTCATTCCATTTATGTTCCGATTTCTTGAAACGCCGCGACTTCCAGCCTTTGTAGAAATATTTGACGCTGCGGTGTCAAAGATTTGTTCTCACGTGTTTTTTAGTTTTAGTGTTTCTGCAAAGATTTAGTTAAATATGGCTAATTGAAAACCTGTTCAGTAGTAGAAATTACTAATTTTAAACTTATACAACATATTAATCTGCAGAATAAGGATTCACTATAACTTTTTTGTAATTTATGTGAAGAGTGGCTTAGATTCAACAATGAATGAATTACTCGTAATCAATTCACAATAGTTGCAATATCAAAACTATTTAAAAGTAATCATCACAGGCGCTTTCCTTTAAAATCCTTTAAATTCGTTTCAAAACATACAAAGGCGAGATTCAAGCAACGATTAGTTAATAGCGTACTAATCCATTACACTTTTGTGATAGAAAATAAAAAGCGTCTATCTAAGCGGTGTCGTTGCGAGCGGCGGCCGGTGTCCGCCGTCACAATAGCACAATTAAAATGCCAACAAGTCTGCTGCCAGCCCAATCCAATTACAGTGGACAAGGATTCCAACGAGTAATTGGGACCGGGGTTGCACAGTAGCACTGGTGAAATACACGGACGCGTCTACACGATTAGATATACCCAGATTTACTATCTGTTAAATTGAAAAGTTTCTAAATAACATACACTTAAAAGTATATATGATGAATTTATTTTAAAAAAATGTACTAATCGTAAAACAAGATGTATTTGAATGGATGTGAATTAAGCTAATGTATAAAAACAGTATGTTAATTCAAACACGATTTACTTACAATTCAACATTGTAAAATCCCCTTTAATATCTACGTGTAACTTAAAAATCTAATAACAAAAGATCAAGTGAGTTTCCGGGATGCTAGGCAGTCTAGAGTACACATGCACTTCGACTGATCGAAAAGAAACAATGTGAAATTATAAAACAAACTACCCGAAGCGCTTTTGGAATCGTCTTACTCCAATATCATTGTATAGGACTTTACTTAAGTCTACTATTCCATTTAAAATGAAATACGAATGGATATTTTCCGTATAAGCACAACTTAAACCGTTTTCCTGTTATCATATCTTTAATCTTAGGTATTTACTTAGAATTGTTATTATAATTAATGCAAAAGCAATACTTCCCAAACAATCCTATGAAGAAATATGTCACAGAAATAAAAGATTTTTGAGATTAGCCTCGTCCGCATAGAAATCCTTTAAAATAGAAAATGATTTTTTAAATGTTTATGCAAATAAAACTATGACAAGTGTATCCGCTAACACAAATTTCGCAGACGAAACGAGGCAAGACAAGTCTAACAAAAAACTTCCCGTTCAACAAGCGGACTACAAGCTGAACTAATCTCGGAATCTGAACACTCCTAAAGGTCCAAACTTTGCTTTGTGAAAATAAAGAGTGCATTTTCTCATTGAAAAACTTTTATATCCGATTTACGTGTTTCCGGCCCGGTTGTCGATTTAAGTAAAGCACACGTCTTTTTATTTTATACTACCAACTCGCCCTGACTTTTCACAGGTGTAAGATAAAACAGATTACACACAAAACCTATACTACGGTTATAACTGTACTTGTCAAACCAGAAAGGTACAGTAATAGTACTACGTAAGAAATTATCGTATGCACCAAAAGTTTCCTTTAAAACGGATGAATGGTATAATAGAAACGTAAACGCTGCAAACAGGTACACAGCAAACATTCATTCATATATATTCGTTTTAGTATCCTAACCAATTTATTCTATTTGTAAAAAAGGGTGTGTGCGTTTGCAATTCACACACGATAGAAGTAAAACTTCAGCAAAGTAACCTACTAGAGAATGATATGAATATAGAGTATCAAGAGTAGGATAATTATTATAAGGTTTTTTTTGTTATAATATATTTACCAAGTTTAAAAGTTATTTACATTACATATTATTCAGTTTTATTTTTATTATTTTTCACTTCCTGTGTAATGTATTCTATCTCATTTTTCGCCGGCCATTAATCCTATAATATATTTATGTGTTCGTCTTTTTGTCGTGACACATTTTCGTTTCATGCAGTTTCCAATCATAACGATTCTAAATAAGTTTCAATTGAAAAATTAAGGTAATAATTACTATGAAGATATTGCATAAGCGTCTAAGACATTTATGAAACATGTCGACAAACGTGCGCGAATCGTTATTATATTACGAAAGCTAATGTCAAATGCTATATGAAATAGCAACATTTAGCTATCGTAATGACATTAGCGTGATAGTCTGTTGTTTCTTGAAGGTAACGAGTACCTTAAGTACACTTATCAGCACAATTAACTCCAAAAGCTTTCGCTTAATATATTGTTATATCTTGACTCAAGGATTACTGCCATTACCGGTTGAACAACATAGGGCCAATGATGTAGGCGCTATCTGGATAAAGTATTTTCTTTTGAGATATTTTAATGGGAAATCGTTTGGTTTCTATTTATTAGAATGTACCTTGTCAGTTTTATAGCTGGCAAAAAGGTGCTAAGACATTGATAAACTAGTAGTGGGATTAACGATAGATCAAATCTAGTTACAGCTAACTTTATATGTATATAGCTATACTTTATTGCACATAAACTAGTTTCATAAAATTAACTAGCAGAATCCGCGGCTTCGCAGGTCGACGCACGCTTCGCTTCAATCTACAAAAAAAAACTCTTTGGCTTTATGTTATATAGCGACTCACTCCCGCTTCGTTCGGGTTCGTCTCTATGTATTTATAACTATATTTATTTATATAGCTTTACAATAATGTATGGAAACCTGCCCGATTTGTTGGCATTTATGATTACTACTCCGCTCCCTTTCGTAGCATGATGATATCGGGCTATCTAATACAAAAACAATTTTTCAAATCGGATTAGTAATTCCTGAGATTAGCGCATTCAAACAAACAAACAAATTCTGCCTCTTTATAATATTAGTATAGATTTAACTAATTTACGTTGCTACCGTTTTAATTTTAGTAACTTTGCATTTGATGCACTATATGTAAATGTATTTGACGTATATTGACCATCATTCAGCATCAACAAAGTCTGTTTATTATTTCCAATAACAAATAATGCGCATAAAATTGAGCCAAATAGGCTAAAAAGCGTAAAACTTTATATTCTCAGTAAGCGGCATCTATAAATCTCCAACACACAATATATCAGTCAGATTAAAATGGAATTTTGAGAAAAATACGAGACATTCAAGACTTCAGAGGCGTTACTTAAAATGTATTTGCGCATTGTTAGCTTTTCGCTGGGAAGCAGCACGTAACATAAATTTCGAGCGCAGTGGGCACGCTCCCGAATGAAATCGACAGTAAATAAATCGCCGAGTATCTTTTCAGGCGGACGATAGCGGTAGACCCCAACGGCGACGCACCGTAAATTAAACCGAAAAAGAGTGAACCTGTACTACAGCGTAGCAAAAGGACCTAAGTTAAGAAGACATGGGCCGCTAAGTGGCCTATCGTGTTTCGAAATCAAAAACCAAGAATGTCAAAGAAAAAGGAAAACATTGAATAGATGATACTCTCCACTTTAATCAAGAAGAAATGGGAAAGATACCAGTGGTTAACAAGTTGAGGTATTTTAAATAAAATTTTGTCTCCCGTGATCATGATTGCTGTATAGCATTCGAAACGTCGGGAACCAAAAATCAAAATATGTAAAACCGCGAAAAAATCCGGAAATATAGTTTTATTTAAAATGTCAAATACGTACGTACGTAAAACGTAAAGGAAAAAACGACTAGAATTATGAATATCAACTACAAAAATAAAAAAAAAATAAAACGGCTCCCAAAATATAAAATAAACATTATTCGACACAATTTTCCTACTTTCCTTTTTCCGCTTCGTATATTAAAACTCCTTTTTTAACAAATCGTGTCCAAGACATGAAAAGCTATAAACTATCCGTCGTATTAACTTTGCTTCCCTAGTGCACCGATTTACATACTTTTTTACTATACTGTGGATTACGAAACGTTTTATTTCAATTATGTAATTCACCAAATTTAAAGACCGTCTAAACGAATTTTACACACTCTCAAATTATTGAAATGAAATAAATAGACAGACAGTAGCTAGCCAAATTATGCAACAAAGAGGCAGAGGACAATAACTTTATCAATATTCACATACCCAAATTATTTCACGAGGAAAGGAAAAATTAAATGAACCATAACAGTTCCCATCATAATGCAATCGCTCATCTTGTTTTAGATACTCACCTATTTAACTGAACTCAAAATTCATTAATCCAACTGGGTTCAATACAAAGGAGGTTGTGGCGAGCCTGAAAATTAAGTTGGTACGCTCTATTGCCTTTGAATTAAGCCACTGCTACGCCATATATACGAATACTAATTGGCAATTATATTTTTTCGTTATCTTTATTATATAAAAGTATTAAAGTATAATGTTTATAATATTTACAATTTCTTTGTACTAGTTACTAAGGCAGTGCTAGCCCAGTCGGTAACGCGCTTGGTTGGTAGACCAAGTGAAGCGGGTCCAAATCCCTCTCGAACTTCTGATATTTTCATGTGCGAACCGTTTTCAAAATTATTACCACTTGCAGTGAAGAAAAATATTATGAGGAAACCTGCATGTCTGAGAGAACCTGGCAATTTCCGAAAGATATGTGAAGTCCACCAACCCGGACTTGGCTAGCGTGGCGAACTACGGCTCAACCCTCTGGATTCTATAGCACGGAGGCCCGTGCACTGCAGTAGGACCTTAAAGAAGGCTGAATACAATACTTTCTTATAATATCTACAAATACATCGGTAAGTACGAGTACTTCGCTTGTCTATATTCGTACAATGTAAAAAATATATAATATATTCATATCATTAATATTATTCTAGGAAAAGAAAATATTCCCACAGCGTAGTCAATAATATTTAATACGAAATTCTATCACTCTACGAAAAAATAAGTTTCTGTTTTGATATAACTTCAATAATTAGTAGTTCAGCCATTATTTTTCCTTATACTGTAAAAATAGGTATTACCTATTTTTTCTAAAATAGGTATTACCAAAGTTTCATTAGTATGTTATTACATACTAATGAAACTTTGGTAAACTTTGGTAATGCACATAGAGAACAAAACCTCTTTTTTTCTTAATTAGCAATGGTTTTAGCAAGTTCAGATTAGTATTTTCTCTATTTTTGATGGAACTCGCAGTGCATTTGCATTTTTATTTTCCTGTAAAACTTTCTACGTCCACGGAAAATATTTTAGATCCATTTGAACATTTATTAGAGACATTAGTTGTAACATAACGGTTCGCTGTAAATTTTCGGTCAACATAAAAGTTACATGCTCGCTCGTGTTGAGCAAATAAAAATTATTGCGAAAATAACTTATCCTCTGTATTTAATGCCGTAATTTAATAGCATTCAGTTTGAAGCAGTTTGTAGATATATTAATATAAAAAAAAAAACAAATACATAACAATATTTGTTACTCGTATAATACTGACGTATATTGTAAATTATTGCTAATATAATTATTGATAATTTAATGTTATATTTCCAATTTGTTCAAGCAAAAAAAAACAATATAAAATCAATGAGAAAATGATACATTCTAACTGTTAAATAGATTATTTTCTGATAATATGAGTATTTTATAAAAAAAATATTCAAATATTGCTGTTATTTGTATAGATAGCTATTCATTCTTACACACAAAAAATAAAAACTATATCTTGTGTGTGATTATATTCAAATCAATGCTTATACAGTCTTGGCTACTCGAGTCACTCGTAAATTCACGAATCGTCGACAAGGCCTGGGGCATATCGTGACCTGACTCGCTTTGCCATTTCACATTATTTACGATTTTTATTATGGTGTAAAAATGCGCGAATTCTTAAGTTGAAGGCACGCCTTGCGCGTGGATCCACGCGTCGATAGCTACTTCGTGAGCTTCGTGATACAGCATATAAATCTGCTGAGAAATACCGATTCTCGATACCCGTTACACTTTTCAACATTTGAACGCAAGTATCTCAATAATGGAATGTATACACGTAATTCGAAGTAACATAGGAAAAATGTGATACATACTCAAATGATTAAACGTCCTTATATAACTCATATAAAAAAATCATGCATATACATAAAAAGAAAAATTTGCGGGTTAAAATCCCAGGTCTCGTACCTCTCATATTTTCATGTGCGAATCAGTTCCAACATGATTACCACTTGTCTTATAGAAAAACATAGTGAGGTAACCTGTATGTCTGAGAAAACTTATCAAGTTTTCGAAAAACATGTGAAGTCCACCAACCCGCATTTGGCCAGCGTGGTGGACTATGGCCTGCTCCTCCTTGTATTTGAAGGGAGGCCCGTGCTTAGCAGTGGGACGTTAAAAAGAGCTGAAGAAATACAGAAAAAATGTTTATGATTGACTGACTACATAAGACTTTTCTAGCCGGGAAATCTTTACGTGATCTCCTTTGGTATTACCCAACTTGAAAAAAGGCGAAGTAAACGAAACGTAAGTTCTACAATACACAGCATACAAATTCCACTACAAGGTAAGTAACATACCCACAGAGAAATCCTTATATAGATGGAAAAGTGGAGTAAAAACTTGACGCTAAGGGATATATTAAATAAAAAACTATTTCAAATATTGTAAACTAACTTTATTGGGTTTCGTTTAACTTTAACTTATTAATAACATATTTGGTCAACAAGATCACTAATAGGTAATAGGACCTTCTTGAACACTGAACACAATATTTAACAAGTTATTTGAGACTAGCGACTTACTTACCCACGCTCGTTTGGGTGCTGCTCTAGGTACCTACGTGGATTTTGTTCACAATTTTATGGGTTTTAATTTTTGCGCGGAACCCTAAGTCTTTTTCTAAAAAAAGTAGCCTAAGTTACTCCTTATAACATCAGCTATCTGCCAGTGAAATACCCGTCAAAATCAGTCCAGTTGTTTCGGAGATTAACCGAAACAAACAAATAGACACACAAAAAAATTAAAAATGGTTTCTTCTTATACGTACCGTATATCTATACTTTCATATGCATTTTATAGAAAGCTAATATTTTGACATTACAAACAGACACTTCAATTTCATTTATCTGTAAAATATTCTGATTCCTTTTCCCACTCCTGCTTCCTTAAACCAAATTCAAAATATATTAGGACCAAATATATGTACATTATACATACTATATAAAAGATAATATGAATATCTACATTTTCTGTTGACGCTAAAAAGATGTGGCATATTTTTCTCAAATATTAAGAAGGAAATATACGTAGGATTATTACTTTTATATTTTATGCAGGTTGTCGACGCGCCGGCCTTTTAAGCGTTTTCCGTAGATACTGTGTTCGTTTAGAATTTAATTTACCAAACGAACAAAGCTTTTACCTTGTCACAATTCATTGTGGCAACATTCGTGCTCGGCCGTGTTGCATTTTCATTGTTTTATTCACAGTTACTCTTATAAGAAGGGGGCAATTGTTCACACTTTGTGACTTTTAAATTTATAAAGCACTGAAATTATAAAAAGCTTAAGTTACTTAAGTTAATCTATTTAAACTAAGGTAATTAATACTATGCACAGTTTTCGTAATAGAAAACAGCACATAGATTGTTAAAACTTATTCTATTCTACGAAAACATTCTATCAAAAATCCTCAAATCGTCCAAATGTCAGAAAAGAACGCAATGGCGTAACAACAGTTTGAATAGAAAAAGCTGCTTATTTAGATTAAAAGTGTGTTGATATGGTACTACTACGGTCATATAGAAAACCATTTCTTAAATAAAACCTTCCCTACCCTTTAAGCGTCTCACGAAGGGAGGGTAAGGGGTATCGTTATAAATGCTAAGAGCACTTGTACTTGTTAAGTTGATCTCTTCGCAGTTCTATTTGGATTTCTATGAACCAAAGTTCCTTGATGTATGGTCGAAAGCTTTTAGCTGCTAGTAAATTTCGAGGAGCAATAACAATATTATGATCGACAAAGTTGTTAAGGTACTCTAAAATTATTAACCATTTCTACAACATTCTAGATTTCTATTATGAGTTAACATAATGTTGTTATATGCATAAGGCTATTAAGTCGTATTGTGCACAGTAACTTAATGTTGTTACTTCATTAAACAAAATATTAAAAAAGAAATGTAACATCAATTAATAAAGCAATTACATGATTTTTAACATTTTGTGAAAAGAGCACAACGATTTCAATTACCTACATTTAACGAGCGCATATTTTTTTAATTTTTAATGAAAAGCGCTTAAAAAATGACCACAAATAACTTTCATAAGATGACCTATAAAACGTAGTTGAATTAATCTCGTTAAAATCCTTCGCGGGTAGTTTTTAAACAAACCAATGGGGGAAGGGGATTGATGGGAAGGAGTGAACGTGACGCAAGCGTCGCAACGGTCGCATCTAATTAAAGGGGACACTCATTTCGTCCGCGACAATTTTACGCTCGGATTTAAGACTTCGCACAGTAAAACGTAGGGATTTACGATCGACAACTCCCCGGGCGACGGATAATTTTCTCGATTGTACCTTTTAATGACTTCGAGACGTGCGTCCGACAGTATTATGGGTCAATATTTTACGCGTGTTGCGAATGTCACGATCTTGTTAAGATCGCAATCGAAATATCAATTGTACTCGAATTGATGCAAATGTATGTCTAGTATATCTAGTAACAGATAATAAAATATGAGAACGTTTGTTGAATATTATTTTCCTTTAATATAGCGCTAGTTATAAAACTTCGCTATCTTCGCTTATACATTAATAATGTATATATTTGAATATAGTAAGTAGAAGCGATATATATATATTATTAATTTTTGAATATTTGTAAATAGATTTCGTGGTTATATAATACACAAACATATAATACATATTATATGTATTTCTTCCCGATAAAACCAAATCACGAGAATGATAAAAGTTTAACTTATCACTGGATGACTCACCAACCCATGCATTAAAAAATTTTGTAATGAAGAAAAAAACATATTCACTCAAATGAAACCGCGAGAAAAAAAATTATACAAAAAAAATATATTAGAAATTAAAGATAATTTTTTACAGTACTTAGGTACTACATCTTAACAGTGGTAGCTATATATGCGATAGAAGCACCCAATTTGGTCACCGCTAATATTCAATGAACAGTTCCTATCTTGCTAAAACATGAAAAACGTTCGTGCATCTCTACAAAACTACTTTATTGTTTACGAATAGCTTAGTACTTGTTTCATGTGCGTATACAGCGTTAGTTGTTTTCTCTATGAAAAAGGTAAATGAAATAACTATTACTTAGACATTTTTATCAGGAAATACCTATTTATTTAAATTAATCACTTCATAATTTTTATTCGCATTAGTTTTTGTATTATTTAATATTATAATAATACTAGCGACTTATTCTCACTTCGCTCGGATACTTCCCGAAGTGCCTGTGGAAATAAACCACCCTTGAGCAAATCAACAGTAGCCTAAACATTACTCGAGGTCGTAGTCTCTCCCTACTAAATTTCACCCAAATCTGTCCAGCCGTATAAGGTGCAGAAGTACCAAACATGATGTTCTCGTACATACATAAATACACGCAAACTTTTGCAATTATAATAGTAGTCGGATTTGCACTTTGCTTATTATCATTGCAACACTATAATATAGTAAAACATAAATTAACATTAGTATGTTTTCCACGTACAAAATACCTTTCATAAAAAAGTTCGTAATATGTTCATAAATAAGCTCTATTAATAGGTATTTCTTTTAAGTTCGCGTATCGCTTCGCCACACTATTTACAGTACTTATACTACATTATTGTTTGCTAATCACTTAACACTATCATAATTTACGTAGGTAGGGTTTTAATTAACTAGGTAATTGAATGCGTTCAAACAGTGGCATATTCTTAAATGGAATATTACACTGCACTATTAAATTGTCTTTATTTTTATTTCAATAATTATTTAATTTTAATACGAAAGTAGGTACTTTAAGAGGTGTTTTTGAAACTTGCACTATAAACAACTTTATACAGTTTACATTTAACTGTATGCTTTCAAAATTAACCAAGTAAATTCTAAGTTGAAGGCTTTCCAATATATAGAAATCAGCTCATATGCCAAAGCCTTCAGAATTAATGATCTAAGTGAACCTTTAAGCCGCCAGTATTATTAAAAGGTTCCGTTATCGCCTCCTTTAAAGTAAATTATGTACCCGTCAAGGTTTATTTATCAATGAAACGGAATCGTATTATCTTGAGGTATCCGAGATTGAAACAATGAGATCCAGCACTTGCCGCGGTCATAACTAACCGTAAGCCGTTACAATAAAAGAGGGATAAATCCACGGGAGTGCGTTCGTGCTGAACTCGTTGCTATTGCAAAACAATATTTTTAACGTGAGAGATAAGCAAGAATAATGACATTTGGTTTTTTTCTTATTTTTAAAATATACGATACCTACGCAAAACGTACACGTGTATATTATTCAATTATAAACTATGTTGTTACCTGCGACTTCGTATGTGTGTGGTTCATGGCTTATAAGGAAAATTGAGAGTCATTATAATAGAATAAAAAAATATTCTGACAAATTAAAAAAAAAATGTTGCATAAATTTTCTTCTAGAACCACTAAAAGTAATACTTTTCTTCTTTTCTCAGTATTTTAACTTTACTAAAGTTACCTATATTTTTACAAATGGGTAAACTTTAACATGAAGAAATATTTACCTACTCAAAATTACACCATACAATCGCAATACTGAAGTAGCAAATTATTGAGTTCTCGGTAGTTTAGATCAAAGGATTGTGCTTAGTCCGTGTTTACGACGGAGGCTATACGGAGTAGATTTATAGAGGCTCATGTCACCTGCCATCCGCAACACTAGCTGCTTCGTAAGTTGTGAAAACACATGTAATGGAATACAAACCTTACGTAGGTAATAATAGAGTTTGTAATCGCTCGTAATTATTTGAGTAGAGTGCGAAGTGGACAGCCGGAGACAACCGATACGACGGCCACCGTGACAGCGGTATTGTTTCAGCGCGATACAACACCACAGCTAATTTATATCGATAGCGCGTCTTGTTCATGACTGGGCCACAGCTATGGTGTGTCCGAAGAGACTTCAGTTTCAACTCTGCATAGTCCAGTTATTACTCATTGTTGAGAAACGTCATATCCAGTGCCATACACGAAGCTGAATCGTGGCGGATAGGTTTACAATTTCGATCAACGTCAACTATGGCTTGAAACGTCATTAACATATCAAAACATTAATTTCTGATCAAACATAATATATTATACTATTATTATATAATACTAATACTTAGCATGTTATATTTTTTTATAAAAGGTTAGTTAATAATTTGTAATTTAACGGTTCTTCGCTTCAAGTTCCATAAAGCACATGGACACCAAATTACATTGCGCATCCCTCCACAATCCAATGTAAAATAAATTAAGTCTGCGTACACAAAATAACTGAGAACAGATTAGATTTGCGGGTGCGAGATACTGTCGGAATCAAATTTTGTTTACATTAAAAACATGTCCGTATAAAGTCAGGATCATTTTATCAGTCGTGTGTAGGACATCAAAAGATGTATATGAGGCGTTGTCGTGTGGAGTACTGCTTACGTGTTATGAATATTCCAACGTGGTGTATGTAAACAAATTTACCAACTTTTGATTAGATCAAAAAGAGTGAACGCGACTGAAATAAAAGACTACTTTGACTTTGAGGAACGACACAATGCTAGTCCCATTTTTGTCACATCGAACTTTAGTGGTTCCGCTCTTGTGATTTAGTGGAGTTTTATTCCGAAGAGATTTGAACATAAGTTATTCACTTGCTTTTTCTTCGAAAAGTTAAAAAAGGTTTGGCTTTCTTTTGACAATTTGTGATTTCGATTTATAGTTGAAATATATTGTTGTTTTATTTACAAGATTTGTGTGCATATTCTAAATAAGCCCTAATAGTCCTATTTTAAAATATACGTAAAATAAAAAAAATGACTAGACATTATAATTTGAAACCATCAACATAAATACTAAATCTAATCAAGCATGTCATTCGTTTAGGTTAATAAAGCTAAAAAATTAAAGTATAAAATGTTAATGAAGAAAATACATATAAAATGTGCACATATGTACTGTTCCACTAAAAATGGTACGAGGAAAAGCAAAATAAACCTACATACATTATGGATGAAAAGTAAATAAAAAGTGTATAAAAAGTTTATATGTCAGTAGCCTGGTGTATACTTAGTTAGAATGTGAAAACGCGGTTACATTTCAGATTTGGTACATTAAACTTTATACGAATGTAGCTAAATTGGACCGTTGGTTAGTTTGTTCTTTGCCAAGTTTTTTCCTGTCCAGGCTTCGAGGACCGAGGGAAATGGCCGTGGACTAGGTAATTGTGTTAAAACTTTCATCAGGAAGTGTGAAATTTTCTGAAAGCGGCGAGGCCAATGTTACCACCACACCTACAAGTTTAATTTGTTTCAAAATTGCTTGGAAAAAAAGAAATAATTAATATAAACAAGTATCTGGAGAATAAAACTTATTTAATTCATTCTTAGACACTAAATTAATTTAATGTTTACATGTATAACAATCATCTTGAACGAACGAGATAACATCTTAGTGGAATGGATTCTGTAACACTCCCTACTTATATCACCTTCCGCTCTGTAGAATATCTCTATGCAAAAAATCAACTTCATATGTAGTTCCGTTGCTGCATAAAAAAGAACAAATAAAGAAACATATTAATTACTAAATAAACCTATATATTCTAAGATAGCTATATTATTATATATAGTTACTAATGTAAATATGGTCATCTGTTATAAAAAAATAAAGCTTATTTTATTTTCTTCTAAGAATTTATTGAAATTTTACATCTTATTAGCAATTATTTATCAAATTCTAGTGCATCTAATTGAAAAAATCCTGCAAAATAGTGTTGCAATAGTAATATTTTTCTGTATATAATTCATTTTTTGTAATTTTAAATAGGCCACCTTTAAGCTTATTATACGAAAACTTAATTAGAAACGTATTTCATAATTTATAACTCCACATTTTTCATTCAAAGAGATGGATTGTGTGGGACAACTGCATACAAATGTGACGTACGTGACTCTAAGACATCGCGAGACGGCATGGCGCCTGCTGTTAATAATATAAATGTTACACAGAACAAAACAATGCAGTAATACCCATAACTATACAATATATTATTCTAAACATTTTTAGTGAGAAAGTTGGAATAATGGGATATTGCATTTTTCCATAGAAATAGTTTATAGGCTGGGCAGTAATATAAGGTACTTTTTATCATGTCGACAAATTGGTTTGTGTTAATTATATGCATCTGTATTAATTGCAAGTTAACAGTAACTAAGTTTACTATTGGTTTACCTCACTACAGACCGTTCTTACATTTAAGACCCGTGCGACATGGGATAGTCGTTTACATATTATTAATAAATGCATTCTAAAATTTAGGGGAACTTAATAAGCAATAAGAATATGCAAATGAGAAAATCTGTCAAAAATTATTATTATCAAACAGTGCCGAGTTCTTTATAAGAAAAATCCAATCTGTATGAAACGGCGGCTGTCAGGTATTTTAAAATCTTACTAATAATACTTTTATATGAATTATTGATGAAGCATTTAATGCGGCGGCTTATTACAGTGTATTATGAAAACGAGCTAGGAACATCCATTATCGCTGAATATTTACGACGACTTGGTTAAAGACGTCTCGAACGCACAGAAAGTTAACTAGATGTAGCGTATCATATGTGCAATCAATTATTTATATAATGTCCCACCAAAATATTAATGTAAATAGTTATACAAGTTCCGTTTAGTCGAGAGAAGAAATGAAATCCAATTACAGCTTTAATACAAGATCAATAGAAGTTTATTATAGATAAAATAGCATTGATTACTGGGAATATTCCTGGATAAAATTATAAAATATACTAAGTTAAAAAAAAACTCTTAAATGAAACAGTGGCCTATTGCTAAAGCGTAAAAATTGCGTAATTTAAGTGACGGGTTTAAGCCCGCGTCTCGCATCTCTTAGATTATATACCATGTGCAAATCATTTAACTTGCTAATAAGGTTTACGAAATATCGTGAGGAAACCTGCATCGCTAAGAGGGCTTAAATAGATTTTAAGAGACCTATGAAGTTCACCAGCTTACATTTGGCGAATGTGATAGATTCATGATTTACCTTCTATCGAGGAAAGGCCCGTGCCCAGCAGAGGACTTTGAAAGGAGCAGAAATATAATCATTACTTAACTTTTAAATAATGTATTAATCAGTTTCCATAAATTATTATTATTCTAACTATAAAACGGACTGTTTTATCAGTGTTTACATAAAAGTGTACACACAGAAAGACGAAATTAAACTTAAAAGCCTTTTTGAACAAAAAGAGAAATATATGGCATTAAAAAGAATTTTTCATATAAACTATAATTAAGACCGATATACTTGGCGTAATAAGCTATGATAATGCAACATACAAATATTCCTTGCAACAATATAACTACAGCTGAAAATCTTACATAGTTGCAAACGAGAAGACATCGACAGAATATGTGCAAACGCTCACGATCGATCAGGTGTGACACGTTTCGCCGCAACAATAAACGGAAGTTTTTATTTCCAAAATGTGTATATGCAAATCACAAATTATACGCTATCTAAAAGCAACCCTTTGCTGTGTTGGTTTTTTTGTTTTCATTGCCACTAGACACTATTTGCATCTCATTATTGCTTCGCCTTAGAATATAACACGTTTCAATTTCAATAGCATGAACCACCGACGGCTTAAGGCGCTATGCGTTGAATATGAATTAATTTCACATCATCAATTACATGTGAAAACGAGCTAATACTAATGAAAATTTATAAAATATTCTGGCAAAGTAATACTAAGCCGTGTCAGCCAGATGGACGCCACTCACAAGAGGATGATGCGCTTAGAAAATACATATATAATATTCTGACTATTAATAGATAGCATATTGATTATAATTACCGCTTTTTTATTAACCGACTTCCAAAAAGGAGGAGGTTCTCAATTCGTCGGAATCTTTTTTCTTCCTTTTTTTTATGTATGTTCACGGATTACTCGAAGACGGCTGAACCGATTTGGAAAATTCTTTTTTTGTTTCAAAGGGTATTCTTCCCCGGTGATCCCATATAAATTTTATCGAAATCGGTTAAGCGGTTTTTAAATAAATGGCTAAATCAAATATGTTTTTATTAATAAAAATCTTTCTTCTTATAAATTACAAATTACCTGCTTATTACGTCTACACTAAAAATGGAAAAATAAAAACTTAAAAAAAAAAATAAAAACCGACTTCCAGGCACTGAAAAGTAAAAGTTATTTTTTACTTTTCAGTGCCTGGAAGTCGGTTTTTATTTTATTTTTTTAATAATTATAAAGATCTAAATCCTAAAAATTCTTTTTCCCTTATCCTGTTTAACTTTGCGTTTTTACATAATCATAATTTAATAATACCTTCATTAGCGCATGATATATATATATATAGATATCATGCACTGCAGAAATATACAGTGTACATCAACATTCAAATCGTTATTTAAAAAGATTTTATAACGGCTTAGATGAAATGAAACGTTGATATTAACTTTCCATTTTTTAGTGAAGCGGACATAATCGTTAAGTCGCCTTAAACTTCCTGACACTCTGATTTAGATATCAACTCTATTTCTATATTGTAAGGTGGATATTTCTTTACTATTGTTATTTCAATTCGATAATAAAGTTATTGGAAAAGGTAATAAGATTAACAAGGTGTAGGGCGCGTAAATCACATTGCATTACGCGTTTGATGACAGTCCGGACGCCCGTATCGCATTACAGTGGATTAATTGCAGCTCAGCCTACCGCGACAAGAACGATGGTTGCGTGTGCGCACGTATCGTAATAAAAAAAAATGTTACAAATACTCATAATATATTTATCAAATACGATAATTTTATTTTTTCACTGTATTTATGTATATAATAAGATGTATTTCTTAATTTAATATCTGATTTTATATGAAAATAAATTCTGTCAAACATTTCCCAAGATACACTTTATAATAGGACCTAATAACATTAATTTATTTAAGCACTATGGTTTTAACGATTTATGTGCCTATAGTCCATTGTACGGTCGCAAATCCAATTTAATTTGACTAAAACATCCACATGTAATGATTACCTGGAACTGATGATAAGGAACTTGAATTACAGCCTTAGCTCTGCTTTGAGTAAATGGTGTGCGTCATTATATGGAAGTGTAACGAGCGCTTTCGGATCACAACAAATCATCTCGGTAGCCGCGCCCTGCTCACTAAAATATAATACGAAAATAATTTACCGTAAAATCGTTTGAAGGATCTATATTTTCGGCGAAATATTAAAATTACTGCTACATTTATATTTTATGCAAAAATTCTTAATCTATATATCCCCAGCAAAAAGTGCGATGTGCAAATAAATGATTAATCATCCATAAATGGTACTGGGAGCCAGTTGCGGATGTAGTTATACCCTTAAGAGAAAACTGATATTTTTTTGTTTAATGCCGTTTCATTAATAACACCGGTAAAGTTATTCCGAATTCATAAATGGCGTAACTAGTTTTTACAGAAGCCTTGTTTTACTGAATTGCCTTAATATTGTCCATAATTTGTTACTGGTGATAATAATTATTTTTTCATTTTATAACTATACAAAAGTAAAGCTTCATAATCTAATAATTCATTTATAGCCTTTATGTATGTAAAATGAGATAAAAATATTAAAAAGTAAAAGCAACATTATGATTACCAATGCCCAAACCCAAATTATTCTTTACTATAGCGAGTATGATAAGGAGTCATTTATAATAATTTATCTACCTACCTATAATAAATTATGCTGATATGTATTGGAATAGCAATAAAATTATTATATATGTACATTTATATTTGACTCTATCAGAGAAATATGATTTACGTGATAAAATATTGTAAAGTAACTTAATTGTTATAAGAGAAAAAATACAATCGTACAAATAGAAGAATTTCTTTCGTATGAGTATATACAATACACGTACATACATATATAACAGACAGATAACATACAATTACATTTTTTACAGCAGTATGGACGATATTTAGAATGCTAGAGTTCTCAGGAGAACTTATAATACGTACAATGTCGACGTAAAATACAAAAACGACTGGTAGCGTTGTCTCACGCACGTTGCGATCTATAATTATTACTAGACAGTAAAAGTGGATACCACCGGTTGCAGAGCCACAAATATGGAAAACATCCTCGTCAACTTTATGGCTGTTGGGTTAACGAATGACGTACCGGTATGGCTATAAAAACTAACCGATCTTCTATACTTAGATAGATAAACACTATAACTATACCGTTTTATAGATGTAAAATATGATATATCATTGAAATATTTTTTTATTTTCATGTTAACAGTCAAAAATTGAGTATCTACGAGTATATCTCCAAATATTTTGATATAAAAAGGAAAGATAAAAGTATAGAAACACAAGTTAAGACCACCGTCAAAAGTATACAGTACCAAAATTCAGTCTGTATAAGTACTTTTTTGAACGTCTATAATATCACATGAATCAAATCATTTAAATAAAAGTATTAGCGATTAAATATAAATGATACCAAATAGAGAAAATGTGTACTACAGTAAATTTTGTTGTTCACTTTGCGTTACGATGTCGCCATTGACAGCATTTGAGTTCTTTGTAAGAAATATTAGGTCAATATAAACATTTACCCCGTACGAAAATCGAACTGATAATAAGCAGTATAAGTTAGGCATTCTTACATTTCACAGTCGTCAACCAAGTCAATCAACAAATCAACGACAGCGTTATATTAAAATCTCATTTAACATTTTCTTAACACGAGTAATTAATGGACAAAATATGTTGTATGCCAGCTATTAAATTAGATCTTTTATGTTAATTAGATAATAAAGCCGAATTTATCTCTACATCAGATGTAATTAAAGCTAGATAAGCACGGTCGACACGATAGTATCCGCATATTATATGGTTTACAAGTCTCCAGCATATCAGCACGAGTATTGGATGCGCTTGATTTATGAGCGCCAACAACATTAAATTACATCTAGATCGAACATTGCTATAAATTTCTGGTCGCATTGTAAATCTGCCGTGTGTATCGACGGTCAAATCATGTAGCCAAACTATATCATTCATTGACATAGCTCGCGGTCGGACTACGTGTGCATTGCACGGTGAGTGCTTGAGCGAAAATCTATCACTATTTATGAACTATATTTACATGTTTTGTTCAACGGTTGATATATCATAACGCGTCACGTTTGTAAAATAAGTGTTCAAACATTTCATTAAAGAAAGTTACGTTCCAATAATAATTTACTTTATTTAATTCGAGCAATTTTGTTTGAATCTTTTTTTTGTATTTACAAAGTTAGAAACTTTATATACAATGCAATCTTTTATCTTTTCATATATTTTATTAGAAGATGTTTCTTAAAACTTATCTTTGATCTTCGAGACATTTCATAGATGGCCAACTCATGTAACGGAAACATACCCGTTGCAAGCGTCCATGCTATAAAATTTCCTACGCTGTTATGACAATGTTTGACAATTTACAAAACATACATTACAGTTTGCGATAGAGAATTCTAAAGGGGACAATAACCTATATCTATACATATTATAAAATTGTAACTAAGCCGAATCTGTACATTAAATATTTTTTGGAAAATCTTATTGAAATAGACTTTATTATCGATACATAAGCCAAATCTATAGTTTTTAGAATGTTTGTCTGTCTGTCTGTTTGTCTGTCTGTTACCGCATCACGGGAAAACCACTGGACAGATTTTGATGAAATTTGGTATAATGATAGCTGGTTATTCGGGTCAACATATAGGATATTTTTTATTGCGGGAAAATATCTCATTTTTGAGCTAAGCGTTAAAACGTAACTAGGAACGAACCCGAGCGGAGCGAGGGTGAGTTGTTAGTTAAATATAATTGAACACAGAAATAAAAATATATTTTATCAAGGTATACCACAAATAGGTTCAAATTTTTAACACTTATAATCATTAATTTAAAGAATTTTTATGTATCCACACAAAGGTGTTTTTCCAAGTTTCGTGAACTATAGCTCAACGACAAAAAATATATCTACATACAAATAAACGCCATTTGAGATTATAGATTCATCTTACAAAAAAAATGTAAGCAATTGACAAATTGTTATTGCACAAAATTGAAGTATGTGTTTATTACTTGACTATAATAGTCTTCAAATATTTATGAGCGTTTTAGAAGAGTTCACGAGTTCATATTTTAATCACTCTTATTATCTAGGAGGAAAAAAGGAGAATACAGCATACAAAAAAGGTGATTTTGATCGATAAAACGAACACGTAGTTACGCTGGTTTGGTGGTTACAACGTCTTTACTGACGCATTCCATAGTAGATATAATATGACTACAAATCGGTGACCGTTAAAAATAAATTATAAATAACGAGCGGGCAATAAACGAGCTGTTCGCAGGTCGCCGATGCAGGCAGATAAATCACGGCCGACTCTGCTTTTGTTATAGTGTGAGTATTACGAATGGAAAGTCTGATGGGTTCATAGCATTTTTTTTAGATTTAGTAATATGGTCAGTTCATCCGTGAATTTAAGAGTATAGTTTTGCTTTTTTATTAAATCTATAATCGCTTATACCTTATCGCGTGTAACTGGTATTTTCTTATTTTATATCGACATGTTAATTAAGTGGTAATCTTTCAACGAACCCTTGGATTTTTATCGGCAATTCTAAAATTTCACACTACAGGCGTCAAAAACAAAGAAACGGGGCACCTGTATTTGTAAAACAAACTGCAAACATCCACAAACTTATATTATTGCCAACAGGATAAGCAAATCACGCAGTCAAACATGTTACAAAGGTGTTAACTACTCTGTCGAGTGGTTTTCGACACCTACCAATTATCGCTCGACTGATATCTACATTGAACCTTCAAATAAACGGTTACTTCCGATCAAGCTCACAATCACAATAATAATATGGCATACACATAATATGAAGCGCAAACTATCGTATAAGATAACAGTCGTGAGTTGACCTGATAACAATGGCCAATGTTTTATTGGTAATATATATCATTCAAGGAATAGACGAAAAGCAGAAAATGTTTAAATAATGTTAACTCATAAATACTTATATTTTATATTATTATACATTATTATTACATTTGAAATAATTATAAAGTCAATCTAAACTGAACGAATCTGAAAATGTGCCCTCTGCGGAATTAAAATTCAAAATCATACGGTTCACTTGCAGCTGGCGATAATGGTTGCCAGAAATATCGAGGCTGGCCAAATTTCCACTCGAATTAAGCCTTAAGGCGAAGGACCTACGACCCGATACGTTAAAAACGCTTTTAAGGGAAATTGCTTGTTATTTTTCCATAGTGAGTCAATTTTTTACTCGCCGTTCTCGAATTGGTAGGCGGAGTTTGTATAACGGCTCAAAAAATTGGGTCGTAAGCGGCACGTTTTAAGATGCGATTAAATTTATTAAGCAATAATGCAAATATATTGTCTGTTTAAAATACGCAAATCACAAAAGATAACAATTTATACATACATAGTTATAGCCTGAAAAAATCTTGACATACAGGACCAATATATAGATTTCAAATGAAGAGAATAATATAACATGTCCGAGAAAGAAAATGCTCTGCAAAAGTACATCCAATAAATTTTCATACCCCGCAATAAAGACCATTTTGCATACTTGCAGGAACACGCAATTCCCATTTCGTCTTAGTAGCAGGTGCCGACATAGACTAAGACAGATCCAATCATCGAGTTAGCCTCATCGGAAACTTGATACCTTAATGGTCGGTTCCACGCTTGCTGAGAACGTAAAAAATAGCGGGGATGTTTAATTATTTTGCCACGCGAGTAAATAGCATGGAGAAAACCGGTGCCAGGACCTTAGAATAAATAATCCACTAGACATGGTATCTTCATGTTTTATTTTATTTTAGAAAAATATTTATTTTTTAAAAAGAAGCACCTATTACAGAACACTATACAGCGTTTAATATATTTATTTGAGAGATTTTGCTTTGTTAATTTTCTGGTTAATTAGATAAATACCACTTTCGATTCACCATTTATTCTATGGTAAAAGACCCTCGATTGTGGTAATACTGTCATTCACGTTATAATGGTAATAGGATAATAACGTTTGACAGAGCGCAAAAACAAACTTGTCGTTATTACAGTATCTATATCGGATTGTTAGCGAATTCAATTCACAACTTTGACGACTTTTATATTACAGGATGTAAATATTGTAATTACTAATTTAGAGCTAAATTACTTGTTTCCAGAACTCTAAATATTCTCTTTATTAGATACTTATACTGCATAACACCTTTGTATTCTCAATTAATCATGTTTATATAAATGTCTTCACCTTTCACATTCATTAGAAATGCTTAGAAGATTTACAGCAACGTGATTAATTCTAACCTATTACTTCGGTCTGTCATTATCATCTAGCAACTCTAATGGAAAATAAGACTTCTCCTTTTATAGAAATTCATCACAGTCCGTAGACTTCATCTTATATTAGAATACATGTCATGATCGATGAGTTTTTCTACGAATTTGATTTCTTAATATTTTGCAAATGGCCGCTACTATCATTCAACTCATTAATAACACTAAATTCAATATATATGTTAATAGATAACAAAAAAATTCGTTCAACAAACAAAGTATAAATCTTGTTCAAGCGATGGAGTGATTAAGGACCTCGTATATCAAACTACGGAGGGCGTCTCACACGTGAATAAGTAATATTTCTATTAGATAAACCTACTATAAGTTTTACACGAACATTTTCAAATCAAAAGAAGCAAATAAATACCAGTAATCATACCGACCAGACTTTGCGTGATCATCTATACAAATCGTCCGTGTTTTGAACTGTGTAATAAATCAAATTAATTTAAAATTCAAGTTAAATTCCATAAATAACAATTATAATTGCATTCATGTTATTGTTAATTTTATTCATAGACATACAGATGTTTATGGATTATATACATAATATATTTCATTATTTTATATTGGCATCTACGAGTATAAATAAAAATTCCTGATACAAATAAAAGAAAAGATTTACATTTTATTTTAAAATATAATAAGTAGATATAATTGACAAAACTTTTTCTAAATAAACAATAAACTGAAGTGGGCAAATTATTATTATTTTTGAAACACAAACAACACGAAAGAGAAAAGGCAAATCATCTGAAGAATCAACATAATTTCCATTCTCAACAGCGGGGAGGCCAGCACTCCTCTGACACGCCAATTAAATACCAATTGGTTGCCAGTTACAAATAAATTTATTTCACGCCTTTACTTTTATCTTGTATCGCTTGAATTGTTCTTTCTTTAACAATCGCAACGTGTCGCACTTGTGAGTTCACTTCAATTTGAAACAAACGTGAAGCGTGCTTAGATATTTTGGCAATTTTAAATTTAACTTATACTAACACTGACTGTTCTGAGTTTTGGATTGAACAAAAGCCCATAACTAAATATATTAAGTATAGTTTAAAAGTTCTTTTAAATGTAAAATTATCGTAACCTTTATTTATAGATTCGTACACGTTTATTGCATATTTAAAAATCATTAGTAGGTATACAAATAAGCAGTAAAAAAGTAATCCAACGTGTAAATCGAGACGTGACGGAGAGAACCGCATCGTTAAAGCAATGCCCGGCAAAATAGGATAGAAAAGTTTTTACTGAGGCAGAATTATATATAAAACGAACAAGAAAGTAAAACTCAATTCGCTGCGGCTGGAGAGAAATTTACATAGTAATTCGCAAATAGGCAACGAGGCCCTTTAAAATAGATTTCAAAAGAGCCTATCGTTAACACAGTGCGGCGCCGCGCTCGATCAAGGCAAAATAAAGCGAGATGAATTGGATTTCGAAATACCTGTGCACCCATTGATCCGTTTACACCGCATATTTAAGGCCGAAGATATCTCCGTAGATCTCACAAAAAGCCGACTTGTTGCACATACTTCGTCTGGGTAATGATTGCCCGCCATATCGAACCATGGAATCCCTTGTAAAAATGACCGCCTCATAATAGGTACCTGCGCATTTTCGGCGAGATTTCTGATTCGTTTCTTATCATCTCATTTTAATCTTGGACTTGTTATGATGCTTACACTGGGGGGCGCTCTGCGAGTGAAGTGATTGAAGCGCCTGATGTTTCGCCCAGATTCCTTTTTTCGACTTTTACAGATTTCTTTACGGGATGAGAAAATATCCACATGAGTTATGTAGAAAGCTAATCATCATGATGCTCGTTGGAGTACGTAATAAGATATTTAGGTGCCTGATTATAGTTTATGATTTGTAGAATGTATTATTTACTTTCATATTTCAATACTAAAATACTAACGCAATCTAATAGTTAATAAGCCAGGCGATGGAAACCTGACTTAGCCGCGCCACTTGTAATTGAAAACCGTTGGGTATTTATTCGAAATGCAGCTCAGTTGGCTTATCTAGCTGTTTATACGCTAGTCTACACAAATCTAGAGATGAGACAGGAAAATACACGAGAAGAAATTGTAGACCGATAGTGTCTAAAATATTTAAGGTAATATGCGAGGGAAATGTTTGAAAAAAAATTATGACTGAATGATTGTATAGGTAAATATTATTGTTTTAAATAAGTTTATTTAATTTTTTGTTTCATTTGACCGACTTCAAAAAGAACGATTAATCAAATTGCATATATATGCAAAACACATTGTTTCATTTTTTTCATGTTACACGATATCTTGGCCATTTGTAAACCGATTTTCAAGATACTTCTTCTATTAAATAGGCCCAGATTGGTAACATACTTACATATTTTATAAATACTAAATAGTTAATTAAAAAAAAAGAACAAAAATTATAATAATTGCTTTAATAACGATTACGATGAACAAAGTAACATTTTTAGTTAAAAAAGTACTTTTGATAGCTTTTATATCCCTTATTAACATCCCACAGCTGAGTACGGGACTCCCTTCCTTTTTTAGTCCACCACTGAATTCGGCTAAATGCGTGTTGGCGGACTCCACATGTCTTTCGAAAACTTGTTAAGTTTCCTTACAGGTGCAGATTTCAACCTCTGGCCCATAGACTATCTCTATTATCTATACTCTTACTTTAGTCACAGGGACCCATTGCTCCATACATATATGATACATGTTCAAATAATGAACATATAAACATCTTCACAAACATTCATATTAACAATATAAGTAGATAGTAATTAATGGAATTTATCAATACTTTTTAATTACTATAATTTGATATAAAACAAATAAACCAGAATATTGAAAATGTACCACAACGTGTGATATCACAATATAATGAAATGTAAATCCATATTCTTTGTTTATACTGATTGCTGTTCTTTTAAAAGATAATTAAATAATGTCGTAAACAAGTATTACAAGATTTATTTCCTTATGTTTTAACTACTTAGTCACTATAATAATAACCGAGCATTGCGGATGGAGAATAGCGGGATTCATTTTAATATGATCTGGATAATTCCAAGATACTAAGTAAAGTTAAGTAATGCAAACAGTTCTGAGAACTACCGTCTTAACGGTAATGTGGTGATCGTTCCGGAGGGCGTGGAGATTAAAACAAAGTTTTATGAGAAAACTTGTATTTTGTTTGTTTCTTTTGTTTTTTTTTTTCTATTGTAAATACCGTAGTCCATGCATATATTTATATTATGTTACATTTCATCAATATCAATGACTTACAGCGTATAATGATGTTGGAAATACCTTTAATCTACCCTTCTAGGTAAGGCCTACTTGAAGATGAAAAGAAGTATATATTTGATCTAAGCATATAATTATTAATTTATATACAACGTACGTAATGAGAACTACTAAATCTTACAGTAATCTTTGATAGTAATCAGAAAATCACGGTAATGTAGAGTTTGAAGTACCGACAGCTATTCGGTAGTAAGTAGTTACTGTTCAAATCTGACGATAAAGCGTCACTAAAGTCAAAGTCAAGTATGTGTCTACGCATCGTGGGAAATAGGTACTCATATAGTGTACTCGTATAGCCAGCCCATGACCCAACAACGGTATGAAGCGATTGCGCAATTCGTTCGATTGGACCTTACTACTACAAAATACGCCAAAAATAGCGCTCTATTACTAGATCACTATCATAATTACGATGTGTGTAGAAAAGAGAAATGTGAGTAATAATAATAATCAAAAGATAAGCAATTATAATATTAACACAAAATATTACGAAAATTAATATACCTAAAAGTTATTCAAACAAAATGTTTCTTAAAACGTGGAAGTACAATTTTCGTCCATAAGTATTTTCTTTGAAAACGGTTACATACACTATTCGAAGCGGGGCGTTCCTCAAACACTCAAGCTATGTAATTTCCTCGTTAGGTCACATCGTCGCTTTTGGTGTGTTCTGTATACTGTCAATTTTATCATGTTCGAATTTTGTTCTTAACAATTTGCCAATATGTTTATGTTATAAAATTAATTTCTATAATAAAGTTATACTTCTTTTGGGACGTTTGGAAAAAAAATGAGAGTAAAAAGACAGCCAAAAAACAACATGATGAAGTTAGCT
Source organism: Fabriciana adippe (assembly GCA_905404265.1). NCBI lineage: Eukaryota > Metazoa > Arthropoda > Insecta > Lepidoptera > Nymphalidae > Fabriciana > Fabriciana adippe. Next base: position 7,082,685 of record FR989993.1, read on the forward strand.
GATAACTGTTTGTTGCCATGGTAACCGTTGTTATTGTCTGACAAATTATATATAATATTATATTCTTTCCTTAAATGATATTACATAAATATATAATTGTAATATCCCTAATATGCTTTATTTAATTATTTTATTAATTTATCATTCCTTTTACAGAGAGTTGTGACATACGAGATGAAATCTTCAGCTATTTTTGTTCTGTTACGCCAAAGAAGTATAACTTACGTGCGTACATAAGTACACACACACACGTTTTTTTTAATTATAAAAAGCTAGTTATATTATTATATTTTTAAATTGGCATAGCTCAAGAATTAGTACAAATATCACATTACAATATTACAATAGTCAAATCATTATTTTTCATTACTTTACTACATAATAAAAAAAAGTTTGTTTATAGGTAATGTAGGTTTAAATTTTCTGGCGTATAAGTCCGTTATATGCTAATGCTCCCAATTACCCCACGGGCATAGTTGGACGGAAACCTAGCTATTTCTGCAGCTGCTATTATTGTATCCTAGAACTGTGTAATGCCGACAGCGTTGTTGAAATGGACTTTATCTAGGTGCCCTAATTTCGATTCTGAAATGTACGCAAAGTTAAAGCACTAGATTAAACAAGACTATTTTAATTACAAATTAATAGGTATTAAAATAATAATTTATAATGCACCTGCAGTAACCATTAACCGTACGTTTGTTTTATATATTTAAGTAAGGTATCTAAATTATTAATTTAACTCAAAATATTTACATATTTATATAAAAAATATTTTATAATAAAGTACTTGAATGACTTAAAGTCAGTATTTATTACCACGTATTTTTAATTTTTTTTTTTACAACCAACAATTATTTTCACCATATTGCATTATTTTATTAGCAAAAATTTTGTAAAAAAAATAACAAATTACAATATCATCGATTATTAATTTAATCATTAAAGCACATCTTACTAATTATAACAACACATATAACTGAATACCAGGAAGCAAATTGAACATTCATCTGTTATTTTCTATGAAGTGCACTTTTGATAACGGAAGTCTTATTTTAATGGAAAGCAAACAGCACTCGTTTCGTCTTAGAAAATACCTGTGAACGCATTATATTATCCTAGCGCTTTGTACAGTTCCTTTAAGACACGGGAAATTATTGCGATATCCTATTTGAATGGAGTGAATGAGAAACCAACAAGTCTATCTTATTGGACTATAAGTTGACAACTTAAGACTCTCGACTTGTAATAGAGTGCGCAACAAATCACCCGCATACACTTTTCACCTACCGTGTTTGAATAAAATATTTGTAGCAATTTCTCAGAACTTGCAAGATGAAATTTTGTCTCACAAATGCAAAATACAAAGTTTGAAAAATGCTTGAAATTAGCTCTCAAATCATTTCTACAAATAACTGCTGGGTAATAGAATAAAAAAAACTGACTGAAGAAAACAAATCTCTCAGAAAATGAGATTTTATATCTTATAAAAATACCAGACTTAACCATATGTAGGAACACATTTGAATCATATTAGAAAAGCCATTTTGAATAAAATATACTATTTCCATAACAGTCTTTCAGACTATCTGATTGCCAAAAAAAAACTTATTTGATATAATTTATATGACATGTTATGTTGTATTCAGACCTTTTTTAACGTCCCACTGCTGGGCACGGGCCTCCCTTCAATACGAAAGGAATCAGGCCATAGTCCACCACGCTGGTCAAGTGCAGATTGGCGGACTTCACATGTCTTTTGAAAACTTGCTAGGTTTTCTCAGACATGCAGGTTTCCTCACGATGTTTTCCTTCACCGTAAGGCAAGTGGTAATCATGTTAGAAAAGATTCGCACATGAAAATATCAGAGGTGCAAGACCCGGGATTTGAACCCGCTTTACCCGGTTTCCCAAGCGAGCGTATTATCACTGGGCTACTACTGCCTTTTATATGACATATGTACTAACTTAATTCATATGAAATAGGACATTTTTAAACTTTACATAACTAAGGTATTAAATATTGTTTTGATTGGATTGATATGTCATTTACATTATGATCACAGTATTATAATACATATCAATTTAAATAATAAACAAAAAAATATATTTTGATACAATGCGAATTTATTTGCTTTTATGTTTAATGAAGAAATAATTCTTTGCAATACTCAGTTTAATATAGGTAAGCGTATTGATGACGATATCTCTCATCGCATATCTTGCGATCGCATCGCATCGATACGCAGTCAAACGAGAGGACACGCAATCTTTATAGGTGCTCATAATATAAAAATGTACCCAACGATATGTCATGCGTCAATGGCTGATAAAAAAATGATGGGTCATTTATTAATTCTTGTTTATCAACCAATATCAACAAGATGGTAATTACTTAACGTCCACGCCTCTTGTTTACACATAATAACTCAAATCAGCTTTCCTTTACATACATTATACATTGGTAAATACATTTTATATACTAATACCAATTAACTCATCTTAATATATATGAAATAATCAGATGACAGGCTTCAGTATCTGTATAAATTGCTTCGTACGAAGTTAATAATAGTCACTTGGCACGAATGTATTGAACAAGCAAAAAATAAGTAGAAATATTAAGAGACACCAGATCGGGCGGCGCAATAAGTAATGGGGCAAGCTCGCTGCGGCCATCGATTGCGCGCGTTATCTCAATAAAGAGCAACAGACTGCGTTCATTAACACTTTGACACAGCGCAATCATAAATTGTGGAACCCTGCCGCGACCCCTTACGTCTGCCGCACAGTACCCTTAGTACCTGGCCCTTGGCCCGCATTCTACTTTTTGCCATTTCCATTGTTTTTGGTAGACGCCATAAAACCGTAACGGACCGATGTAGATACGAGCGCAGGTGTTGTTCTTCACACGTTTTCGAGTTAAAGCATTTTTACAAATTATGCATTTCAAATATATTCCAATTTGCTCAGAGTACAGTAACAGCAGGTGTGCAAAATTATCACTCAATGTTGGTTATCTGCTTTTTTTTATATTCGTACTTAACATCATCAATCGTATCCATTTGGGTGAAATCTTGACACAAACTTGATAATAAAATTTTTGTGGGAAATGTACAAGAAAAATAAATTACACTACACGATAAAAGTCGATGTCATTCGTCAATGAAGGTAATTTATTCCTAACAGGTAAGAATATAAAATTAATGTGTGTAATTTTAAGCGACGAAATCAACAGCACTAACTGTCCAAAGCTATAGCCAAGTACATAAAATATCGTACCCAAAGTTACAAACATGGGAAGTCATTAAACCAACCGGCATGGCACTTAGGATACTCCTATAGCCGTCTGGCCAAGCATAAAGATCAATATCTCAATGGCTCGCTGCCAAATCTTTTTAATATCGTCCCAGACGCAACTGAAGAGTGGTTAGGAGCGATAACAACAAAACTATTACGTTAGCAATTCGTTTGCGAATTGGTCAAAAGACTAACGTTATCAGTCGCAAGGTAAATCTTATTTTATGGCACAAAAGAGAATCATGTTAAAAATGTCTTCTTAAAATAATTTTTTTATATTTTTAAAAGGAATTTTTTACGGTGTCCTCGACGAAGTTTCTAGAGAATTCTTGCGGTCATGGCCAACTTTTAATGAGTGCAGCCTCGGTTTGCTTTATAAGGACTTCTAGTGATAGTTTGCGGAAATTAAGTAGGCGTCGGCAGAAGATATTTGCGTCCGTTGACTGTTAACTCTTAACTGAATTTAAAAAAAAAGATTTTTTTTTTTGAAAAAGTCAATAAAATATGATGCCAATGCCAATGATACATAATGAAAATAATTAAATTAACATTTCAATACTTAATTATTTTTTCTCTGTCGAAGAATACCCCAATAAAAGGCGCTTGAATGAAGGCGTCAAGTTTCACACCGTGTCGCTCCCGCGATCCCAGAAACGAAACAAACACTTATTATCATAAAACAAACAATGACAAAAAAATCAATAAAAACAAGCTCTAATGACCTGATAGTTCCTGGGATGAATGCCAATGAAATTACGGAGGAAATGGCAGTAAAATAATCTTTGTTGGGGCTCTTCGGCATACAAGCAGATGCTTAGCATGGCGTTAGATGAATACAAATCAAATACGAATACATTTATAAATAATAGAATATATGTTTTTTTTTTATTTATTACTCTATTACAGTAATAAAACTATCTGATAACAATCAATTAGTTAGCAATAGTTGTTATGTTACGTTTCCCTAAACATAAAATTATACGCACAGTGCTTCTTCACTGTGACAGAACATGTCTTTTTTAGGAATTTCAAAAACTAGCTGGATTGCGTGATTCATGTTCGATTTTTTGCAAGCGACCTAGCTTCCGCTTGTCCTTATTTTGTCAACCGACTTCAAAAAAAGGAGGATGCTCTCAATCCGGTTGCATTGTTTTATTTTTGTACTCAGAAATCTATCATTTATTATTTAACGGCTTGGGAAATTCTTGTTTTGTTTGAAAGTGTATACTTCCAGTTTAGCCTCATTTAAATTTGAAGAAAAAATAGGTAATGAAAATATAACGTACTTTTTTTGTTATATTGATTTAAAACTTTGCAAGTGTTTGTATTTCCGTTGATAGTGCAGTGATTCGGTATAGTCAATGTGATGAGTAGAAGGCGGATAGTGGAACTCTTCAACGGCTAATAGTAGATACATTGAGTTTGGTCTTATTTTGTTTGATTTTACAAGCCCAATACGTTAGAATTGGATTATAGAGCCTGATTTTTAGTGTTACTAATACAAGCAAAATTTAGTTTGTCAGTCTTCGTACACAAATTGGCATTAAACTAACTTAAACGGTTTAAGCAAATATTTTATTAAAATATTTTCTTTTCACTTTGCTAATACTAACGTCTACGCTAAAAATGGAAAATAAAAACTTAAAAAATTACTTGTTGTTGTTGGGAGTTTTCATTTATTTACTATAGATACCTAATCAAATATTTCCGAAGTCGGTCAAATAGACATACCTACCGCCTCTTTGTCACGGGCTGTTAAAAATATAAAATTAATTCCCCATACAAATTTTCATCCCCATTTTCACTCCCTTAAGGCATAATTTCCTGAATAAAAAATGCTATGTTCTTTCCAGGGTCTCAAACTATTTTCTTGCCAAATTTCATCTAAATCGGTCCAGAAGTTTTTGAATTTATTTATTACAAACATACAAAAATACAAATCATTCTTCTTTATAATAGAAGCATAGATAAAACGAGATTACGCCAGTATTTTTTAAAATAGAAACGTAAAACAAGCTATGAAATATTCTATATTGAATAAATATTATTGCGGTACGGCCAACTGTTGTTTCCGCTAAAATTCTGGTATTTTACGAAAAAATAACGACGTGTTTGTAAATTTGATAAAAAATATTTAGCCTTTGCTTTTTATACACAGTGTTGTATACAAAATGCACAATAAATATCATTTTTTATTACTTTTTAATTTCAAAATCACTTCAATAATCATTTTTCCTCCTTTAAGACATTACCACGATACAATATGAATGGAATATTTCAATAACATTAAGAAATGTTCTCACCCTGGCTAAGAGCTACGATGTGATTAGTAAACAAAATACATAATAAAACGTTTTTAAACGATGTTTTATTAGTATATTACATCGACGAAATTTTAAAAAGAACATTAAAACAATAAAGTTATTCAAAACACATTTATCGTTGTAGCATCAGCATAGAAATGTATGGTGATCTACTAGTAGCTTCTGTGCGCTTGAGAAAATTTGTAAAATTATCACGAACTACAATCTGGGCGGTAAACAAGAGCTTTCCTTCATTTGTACATAAATAAAATAAAAATGCTTGCCTTCACTAGTAAAATAATAATTCTTTATAAAATGTTGAAATTCTAAACTAAAATATCTTCTGTACAGAACAGGGGTCCCGTTAAATAGATATTATAAATGTAAAGCTATGTGCATGTTTATTACTTAGTTTCTCGTATAATATTAAACAGATTAAGATATAATTTGGCAAACAGATAATCCACGTCCTATAAAAGAATCCTATATTCTTTTTATCCCGATTTCCATAGGATACTTTTTATTCGGGCAACATTGTCGGTTCTCGTGTGCTATAATACGTACATAATTCTAACACGAACTCTCGAGTTAAACTCACACTTAGTACATTTCTACTCATTATATACGGTAAAGTAACTCTATGGTTAATAGTAGGTATATGTCACCGACTTTAGATATTTTTAGTATTTAATAAAGCGGAAATATGCAATATTATATATATATATATATATATATATATATATATATATATATATATATATATATATATATATATATATATATATATATTGGTATCTCAATTGATACTTTCCGCTCAGAATTAAATAATTATTTTATTGAGAATATAAATTTTATTTTGACTCGAAATTAAAGATAATAAAAGTCGGAAAACAAGCCATCCGTTGCCTAGATACCAAAGAAGAGGTGTGTTAACAAATAAATAATATTTATAATTAAAATGACTTTAATTACAATTCCAATCTAGAACATTAATAAAGTAAAGTGTAGTGCTGGATAATAAGTGTTGTGTAGTTTGTTAATATAAATAATATATAGGTAGATACAATGACTTGCTAGTTACCCTGTGGAGATAAATATAAAATATGACTGCTCATAATCCAAAATTTACGACCAGTCCCAAAAAACAACAAGATAAAACTGTTAAAAAGTTTCGAAGGCAGGAAGCTAACAAAAACTACGAACATATCCGTTCCGAATAGAGACGTAACAAGCCGTCACATAATAAGAAGAAGAAATACAAAATAACTCTATACTAAAAAGTTCACGAATAAAAGCTTAGAATATTTATTGTCACTTCCATAGTAGCGTCTAAATGTTATTAAACAAACAATTCGCCCATTTGACGCTTCTTCGGTCAGGAGACCAAATAATTGATTCTTTCCGGGGCGTGGTACGTCGGCGATGGCCATTGTGAAAGCTAGGGACGTTGTTGACAAATAATATTTTATTCCAAAAGGCAGCCTGGGAAATTCCTTCTCATTTCCGTCGCTAAACGAAACCTCGCACACCAACAATGATAGCGACGTAGATCCAAATTAAAAAGAAATTGAATGTCGTGAAGCAATGACAATATGTCAACAACATTGTCCGGCCGTGTTTATGATAAATAAGATCAAAGCTAGGCTAACATTCACTAAAATAAAATATACCTAATATAGAACAACGTATTTTTTATTCCTTTTCTTAGTGACAGCATTAAAGAGAAAATTAGTGACGGTCTACTAACTTGATAATAGTAGGGCGTGACACAGCTCTATGACAAATATGATAAAATATAAAACTTCCTCTTTTTTCTATTTCTGTTCAAAAACAAAAATAACACAAAACATAAGAAGTATATTATGGAATCGTAACAAACTGCTCACTTAACTAATAGTAGGCACAACTACGACCTGCTGAACGATTTTCATATCCTATCATTATAAAATATTTAGCGATACATCTAATTTTCTAAATAACACAGGGTCATTTTAATAGAACGTTCGTAATAGCCGAGCTACAGAACGCAATACGCCCCTAAGTTTATGGTAATGATTGGTTCTGAAAGCCCCATGCAAGATTAATACATCCGAGGGATTCAAATAATAACGAAAGCAACGACAAAAAACTAAAACGGCTGATAAATGTCCGTCCCTACCCAGTCCTAATGCATTTAAGAAGACTTCGGGCGCAGAATGTTCGAACTGGAGTAGAGATAACAATCCTTCCCAAATATAATAAATCTAACCGATAACGTTCAATATAAACAAAGACGTCCGACTAATTGTTTTTCGTAACCTATCATTATAACAAACTTCCCTAGCGAAATGCATGTAGTATGTGTATAAGCTAAGTTAAACAAAGTTGTTCGCCGAGAAAATTAATTAACTATGAAAACCTAGACTGCGCAACTAATCCAGTCCGTGCTGTCCGTACGGTTATGTAGGTTGCGTAAATTAATTACGTTTAATGACTACAAACACTAAACTATAACTAAACTACATGCGTAATGTTTTGTAATTCTAACAATATTGAAGTTAACGACACTTAGAAGTCGTATTATAAATTGTGCCTTTAACGCATCGTTAGCTCTACAAATTTTACAATTATGACAGTAAAATAGATGTAATAGCCATATTGTAAATGCCAGCATCCTTCGCAGAAGCCACCCAAGAACATAAATACTGTCGGCATTACTTTCATTTTCATACAATAGTTTTAGGATATTGTTAGCTTTCCGCAATTGATTCCGTTTCACTTTTACTTATTTTAGTAAATCAATATAGTAGCCATTTATTTATTTTATAGTAGCCGCCGCTTTTTGAGGCTATGTTAAGTTTAGTGTGTGGAAGCATTGTTCAAAACTTTCATTGTCTTACATTTATAGCTGTATATCACTAGAATAGGTGAAAGTGTTAAGTGTTGTTGTTGTTTTGTTTATATTTAGTATTATAGGAATTACATAAATATGAAACTATACTATTCATACTTATAGAATTGACGTTAGATGTATATAGATATGTATTAAAAATAAAATAAAAATAAATATAGCCTTTATTTTCTATTACAATTCAAACTTGTTATAAGATTAATCTAATTTATAATAGTATAGGTATTTATGATTATATGTAAATTGTATAATTATGTATGTATATATAAGTTAATTTGTATTAGTAATAGTCGCCTCTTTCCCATGCCTCTCACATCCATAGGGGTCCAGATCTCTGGTTGAAGATGTTTCTCCACCTTTTATTTGGTCTCCTTTTTTTTGTGTAAATCTGATAAATATTTAATAACATTTGGCATAATTTCAAGTATTGATATTTATTTTAACACATTTAGAATTTGTCTTTATACAATGGAATGTATTAAAACTAATCAAATAATATATAGAGAAGAGTTATTTTTAATAGATAGCTTATAATAAAATGAAGCTCCACTATAGTAAAGTCTATAAGCAACATGAATTTTTAAAATGAATATTTATGTAATGATTATTGTTAATACCTTATCATTAAACAGTTGAGTATACTTTTTTACAATTATCGTTATTGTTAGCATATGATTAATTATCACAAATTTCTCACTTAATCCTCTAAAGGAATAAAGTAGTTTCTCGAGCACCTTCTATGAATCATTGCAAACAAGCTATAAGATATAATCAATAATAGCATATAAAAGGAAACCCGCACAAGACTCTGTAAGGCAAAACAAATTGCGATATTAAAAATGTTGTTACTGGACTACACATATTTTAAAACTACATTTTTGAAATCATTATTACCTTTATGATATGTTCTAAATATTTGAAATCTATATTTTGAAATATCAACGGTACTATACGGTATGCACAAACTAAGAAAATAGTTTTGTGTAATTAATTTTTTGTTAAAAGTAGGTAAAAATCCAGTTAATATTTCTTAAATTTTTACCTATTTTATAGAAAAAATATAGCTTCAATAATGTTAAAATCCTATTTAAACAAGAGTAAAATTTAATATTAGAAAAACACAAAAAATGCAATCCTCATAATCAGTTACAGACATTTATAAATTCATATGCGTAAATATAAATAAAAATAACTTCGTCAAATAAATTTTCTCAATAAAACGAAATTAATTGTATCGCTTTTATATGAGTACGTTATAATATATAACACAAGTTACGTACGTTATGTTCCGTCAATAATTATATTATACAAATGAATAATGTGTTAAGCGAACTATTTGTCAACTTCTATATTATGAACAACAATACAAGACTTATTCAGGGCCGACATAAATGCTATTTGTAAATTACCAACTGTTTGCTATTCTTTAAACAAAAGACATTTATGCGGAGTGGTTTATGGCTGATTGCGCTAGTTTGCAACTTTTTTTTGTTTTTAAAATGACTAATAGTCTCAGGGTTCACAAAATGTCGCGTAAAATAATGAGCTTCAAAGATTTACTTCACATATTATGTAATTTAAACTTATTACATACAATTAGTGATATTATATAAAGTAACCTATTTAGATTTAATTTTGCACATCATTAACTTAACCTATGGAAATTGAATATTTGTGCTATTTAAAAAAATATAATATCTAGTACCAACTAATTTTGTTAAGGGTTAAAAAAACTTTAGGTAAGTTAAAAAAGTTGTAAAGAAGTTAAACTTTATGACACATTAAGGCTCGACACTAACAAAAAATGCCACACGTGTCAAAAGCAATATGACACTAATGTCTTTGCCAAGTTTTGGGACAACTTTTTCATCCTAGAGGAAGAAAGCGATGGATGGATATTCCTAGTAATATAAAATAATCTTGATTAAAAATGTGGCACTTGTGGGTAAAAAATAATAGAAAAAATAATACTAAATATTCTAAATAATATTAAAAAGGGGGGCTGCTTGACTATTTCTATTATTTTATATAGGAAAAAATCTATCAAATAATTTTTCCTTTTATATTTTATACAAATTCATTATCTACTATTTTTTATGCATTTATTTCTAATGCAACTAGAGTAAAAGTGAATTTCTTTTCCTAAGCTTTTTGCTGAAGGCACTTATTCATCCACATAGTATTCAAATATCGTAATACATTATTTTTACTACGCGACTTTTTATTTCAAAATATTATACGTATTTCTAAAAGGCAAAATCCATAATACTCTTACTTTTTATTAGGGCTAGGTTAATAAAGCAAACAAAGGCGGCAGAGAGTGAAAGGATCCAAAGTTTTTCTAAGGACAATAGAAAAATGATACTTTCTGTTCAACAAATGCTCAATATCACTGTGACTGACTGACAGTGTCATTTAAAAATTTGGGCAAATATTACAAGAATGCAAAGCAAGTTGACTCAATTCATTTTGAAAGAGCGTCTGTACAATAATGGATGATTCATTTATTCGAAGAAAACAATGTTTAATATAGTCTACAGTGACTGATCGATAATATCAGAATGCCATTTTTAATGTAGTGTTCAAATCAAACAGATCAACCACAACACATTTGTTACAACACAAAATAGACACCAAAATATTACGGTTCAGTCTTAACCGCAAAAACTATTTTAATGGTACCATTAAAAAGTGATAGTTACAAATTGTTTTTTATCAGATAGTTAATCATATATTCAGTAAAAAGTCATTTTAACAACAGGAAATATCTTAAAGTGCCTTGTTATGAATCAATTATTATATATTGGCAATTGTAAGTATGTATGTACGTACATATAGATGTACATGTTATTATGTGTGGTGTTTTAGGGATGTTTAGAATGTATACAAGCCGAGCTAACAAATTTTATGTATTTTGCTTCTCTGTCTGAGATTTCAATGGGAATTTCAATGAAGAATTGATTTGTATTGTACAAAATAGTTTTTAAATAGGTATATTTACCTTTTCATATAGTTAAGAAGATCCGAAATTTCTAAACGCTATCAATACGTTTACGTTACGATATGTTTTAGAGAGTTACTAATAATTCGCGAACAAAGTAAAGGCCACATATAAATTTAAAAGTTATTTATAAAAGCAAACATTTGAATTTTTTGACTATTAGATATCATTGCGCATTCTGTATTTTTTGGAAAATATCTGTATAACACAACAAATATTCATGTCGATGCTGATGACGTAATCAAGTTGACATTCAAAGTGTGAGGTCCGGGGGAGAGATTCATTACAATTTGTTACCAAAACAGTGTGACGTGAAACAACCGCCTGCGATCCGTCATTAATTATTACGGGAGCCACTTGAAATTGCCCCCCACGTTTAAGGTGAAAAAAAGTGGGCGCCATGAGTGTAGAGCGTGAACGTTTCGGTGGCGGGTTTTGCATTGCCCAGCGTCCGTCCTAACAAAACAATGTCGGAATATAGAACGGTCTTTGTCGGTTGCGACTATTAGAACGAATTGCCGTACGTGCTCTGGGATGATTCTCTTTTACTCCTCTTTACTACCTTCAGTTCGCACATTCCTTTATTTGCTTTACACATCTCTCCCGCACTGACTACCGTTGGAATTTTAAATTGCTTCTTCATTGAATGTACGTCAGCGATAGCCATTCAATATTTATTTACTAATTTGGAATTTTAACGATGCTATAAAGTAATACAGTAAGTTACGAAAATTATAATATTTCGCAATTTTTACGTGTATATTTGTAATAATACCAAAAAAAAAGCTATTCAAAGCATATTGCTGATATATAATTAAGAATTCAGGTTTATAAAAAACTAAAATACCTATATATATAATAAATATTGTTGATCACAAAGCATGACGTATAGTGGCTTATGGACAGATAAAGAGAAGATAGCCATAGACTACATTCCTTTCAACAATTGAGCCAAAAATGTTATTAGTTTTTTTTTTTTTTGCTTTTTTTTTATCTTTTAAAGTTAAAACAGAGTAAATAGGGTGTTGAACTACATAATAAATTCTCAAAAATTGAGAAATCGATTTTTATTTCTACCTAATCCCCGTGACTCACATAACAGCGTTATAATAACATGTTTAACAACCTTCTATTCACAACAATATTCTAAGAGCATTTTGTGATTGTAACGCAAATTACGTGTGAAATGTGTAACAAATACGGAGAATCTTTGTTAATCCTATTTAGTTCTATGCTAACACAAAATATACTCTATAAACCCACAATGATCTCTGCGTAGTTTTGATATATTACAAACAAAACATGTTACGGTTATACTTTCTATTAAAAACAGTTTTGGAAAAAGTCTGTTAACAAAGTTGAAAATAGCGTGAAAAAAAAAAACTGGTCACGTTTTTACGTCCCGCGAGATGACCAAAGTTTTTGTAACGATGCACCTGTGTTATTAAAGCATCACACACTTTTGTTCTCATACAATAGACAACAAATTGCAACTAGTATTTTTCATATCGGACAAGGGTAGCAGGTAAACGATGAAACGCGAACGAGTTGCAATAATCTAGTTCTCTAAGCTTATTTTTAAAATACACATCATAATTTAAACTTTATTACAAAAATAATTTAAGTCGTAACAGCAAAAAATATAAGTGACATTTTATTCGATCCATATACCCATAAGCAATTAAAAGAAAAATAATAAATACAGTCGTAAACGTACGTAATGTATGAACGCGTAAAATTTAATAGCGTTAAGTAATCTGCATAAACATAAAAGTACATTAAAATAGTCACTGATTATTATCACCTTGTTGATCATAAAACAGCTGGTTTCGTCACACTTACGAGTATATACAAAACAGTTTGTTTATAATTTAATTCAAATAAAAAATCTATATAAAGTGCAGTAAAGTATCTAATAATAGCTATACGATGTGTTTTTATTGAAATTTTTACGATAAAAATATAACATTTTTTTAAGCATTCAGCATATAAAGCGACATATTATTTCATCAATACTTCGCTTCTAACAGTGGTGCTATCACTCTAATGCATCTGATATGAGTTAGCAGTACTTCCACTGAACATCATTGATCATAAAACGGACAATAGTAACAAAAAAATATATTATCCGTTACATTCAATCAGTTCCATATGTCCGCAAAAACGAATGTGTAACGTGCCTTTGCCTCAAAGTCCCGGAAAAAATGAAACGCCTCTCGTGGATTGTTCTATGTTCCGATATAAATTAAACATTTTATGGCCACAACAATCGCTCATCTGTAATTATAATAAGGCCCACGAGTCACGTTCGATGGACAGCGCTACGTTTAGTTAAAGAATAAACATCAGATTCGTGATAAAGACACTTACACATGAGTATTTTCAAACTGAAATTATATTAACACGTCGTGTTGTCTAAAATACCTCACACCTTTCACAGGGCATATACTCGTACCTACGCTTTTCTTGAGTGTACACAAAATATTGAAAGCACGAATTAGATAACAATGAAAATTCTTTGTACAGAACTTTTTATTTTTAGATTGCCCATAGTCAAAAAATGTATATTACTTAAAAGGGATATCAAAACTTAACTAGTAGAGTAATTTAAGAAAATCAGACAATTTTAATGTACAAGGACTTCAAGTTAGGTGTGGTTGGTATACATTATAACACTTACTATCTGATATCGGATCAGTCAAACGGCTATAATTGCAATAAAATACCACGAGATCTGTGTTAGAAAATCTTGGTCGCTATAATAGGCTGTAAAATTACGAGCAAACTAAGTGGTAGGTTTACTATCTTATGTAAATTAACTAATAGCCTATAAATTAAGTGCGAAAATCAAACTAGGTACTAATGAGACTAAATATTGCAACCTATAATGTAAAGGTAGATTTATTTCCAAGTATTAATTTTAAATTTTTGTCCGACTTCAAAAGAGGAGGAGACATTCGATTTGGGTGTAGTGTTTTTTGTGAACGTTAAGTGACATCTTTATCTTTGACAATTATATGCTGACTTTCATTGTCCTATTTTTTTTAATTTTATACATTTTGTCTGTGAAGCTATTGAGTAAAAAGTAATTATTTTAAACGCTGTCTTCTTAATAATATAATCATAAGAGAGATTCATAAGTAGCCGAATTTTCTTATTTCATTACGGTTTTTTGCTACCATGACCTTACCCAATAACACACAGCCATTAATGTTGCGCCAGGGTATGCGCCGGCGCACAAAAACCGTGTCGAATCAGATACAATACGGTCTCAACCGCATAAATGATTATATATTTAAAAAAATATTAAATATGCAGTAAATTGAAATAAAATTATAATTAAATAATGTCACGCTATTTTCGTATGAAATAGTGATTTTTTTCAGTTGTTTGTTTTTAATTGTTGTAGGACGTACTCGTATCTGTATACGCTGTCATAAGCATCTACAAAATACGTCTTAAAAACTCGTAAAGAATAAAATATTTCATGAATATCACGATTATTTTGATCGATTGTAACTCAAATAAAAGAAAGAGCTAATTTCTACTTTAAGTTATGTTGTAATACGTCAACATTAGGTACAATCTAGTACTAAATTATTATTTAATAGTATGGTTTCTAAAAAATTGTGATAAGAAATTCATATTGATAACAAAATATAAGTATTAGATGGAAAGCAAACTCTCTATGTCATATCTTTTTCATAACATGTTCTATCTACTTTAGATAAAACGTAACATGAATTTTACCTGAATGGAATACATTATATTTTAACGAAACATATTCTTTTTTCCATCGCAGACTATAAAAATGATGAATTACAAGATGATTAATGTAAGCGTAAATATAAGACTAAGATAGCTACATTGATAAATTATTTATTTCAAATACGATACATGAGTAATGCGCTTTCTTCTCACACCAAGCAAAGTGCCCGTTCAAACCCGGGACTCGCAACTCTTCACATTAATATTTGCAAAATATATATATATTTTGACATGATCAGTACCTACTTATATGGTGAAAAAATTTCATGTTAAAACTTGCATGTTTAACAGAACCAAACTGGACAGACATACTGTGAAGTTCTCTAACCCGCATTTGGCCAGCACGGTGGACGCACCCTATCGCGTCTCTAGCATTGTAGGGGTGGTCTGTGCCTAGCAGCGGGACGAATGGTTCTGAATTATTTGTTAATTATCAAATAAGATAAAACATTAAAGTTAAATAGCACAATGAAATCAAATGGTTATAAAATGGTCGTATGACGTATCTAATGACCGAATTGAATAGTCATGAGCATATTCAATCGATTGAAATTGTGTTTATTTATGTTCGTAATCAGAAATTCACGCGTACTTGTTGAGATAACAAACACGTTAAACGGTTAGTCACGGTGGCTGTTTTTGTGTACATTCAGCGTTAACACTTGCATTTAAAACTCCGCATGGGGAGATCGTTCACGTTTCTAATTAAAGCATCAAAGTAATGTATGTACATACCTTTAGCCGAGTAAATTTATCCAAGCAAATGACTGAAATTGTCCTTATAACAACGGGAGCGTAGCGTTATCTGGAATGCGTGTGATACGACCACGCAATGCTGAATAAACGCCCCGTGAAGTCATAAAACCGAGCCACGGTAACTCTAAAGGACGCCTATAAATTCTTTATTTTATGATGGCGAGCATATATTTAATTCTAAGAGCGTCCACACTGTTTCCTTTTTGTCATATAAACAAAATTTATTGAAAAATTTAAAGAGCCGTCCATCGATATCGACTAATAATAAACATTACAGAACGTTTAAGGCGCTAATGATCTCTCATAACGCGTAATAATCTTGTATATAAACCATATATCAAAATTAAGTAGTCTGCGGACAGATATTTAATTGAAAAATGCTTTATATCAATGAACAGAAAACCAATCACGTTTAGAAAAATGCTTTTTCCATCCAAACTTTACTGGAGTACTCAATAAATAAATAATAAAATATAAATAAGCATACCTGTACAAAATAATACTTATAATAATGGGTTTTACTTGCAATGAATTCTATTATAATAAAGAAAAATAATATTTGTATTTATTTTGAATCCAGTTAGATAAGTGCGGAAGCTTTAACGATTTACTCAGTCTCAGTCCGATACTAACTAGAGCTCTAACAGTGTTCAACTTAAAATTACTTACTTTTAATGACTATTAGCAGGAAGCTATGAGCTACACAGATTAGCAATAACAGTAACGAGCATAAATTTTCTATTTTTATATAGAAATAGCAAATAAATTTCAAATAATAATTAAAATAAAGATTGTTTTTCTTTACGTAAATGTTTTATAGGTTTTTCCTGTAAAGCAATACTGCATAATAATATTTTATACTTTTTACTCGTTACTATATTAACCTTATGTTATTATTACTAACTTTGTATATACGCAATATACATACATTACATTTTATCATTTTATGCATAATTTTTTTCTTCTTCTTCTTCTATCGTTTAAGAAAGCACGTTTAAGAAACTGATTTAATAAGCAAGCAGAGTAGGTACTAGTAATAATGTCGTCCTGACCGATTTAGGCCACGTTAGCCAATTTCGCTGAGACTAGCAGTAGCTCAGGATATTACCTATAGTGTAAAGACAAGTACTGAGAATTGCGTTATAGAAAAAATCTAGTTTTCATACTGATTAATGTGCAAAATTTACTAATATATACTCAACCAGATTAACATAAATAAATACGTTATAACATCGTCTATGTAAGAAAATCGTAAAGGACCTTATAAGTTCCCTGTCAAAAAATAAAGTCCGACACTTATGCAATATTCAATTCCAGTATAAAAATCGAATTAATCGAATGTTAGATAAAATCCACAATGAAAATAAGTACAAAGTTCTCAAAATAGTAAAATTTAATATTTATGAATAATTCTAAATATAAAAAATAATATTCTTAATGTCCATAAACTATTTATTCTAGTTAAACATATCGTAAGATATTACGATCGATAATGCGTTTTTTTTTCTTTAATAAAGCGATCTCTGTTAGCTCAGGTGCCGTGATTCAGAGTCAACATTTACAAAAGGTATATGTCAGATATTATATTTCTATAGGAATATTGTGTTATGCAACATCGAGTTTACTTAGGATGAGCAAAATTAAGACGACCATAACGTTGAGGCTAAAAATTTTATTCGCAATAATTTATTGATAAAAATGCCTTTTGTCTATAACCATGAAATTGATAAGGCATAACAAGCTTTTAAAATACAAATAAATAACGATTCAAACTATAAATGTCAAAATAATAAAACGGCAATAAAAATCCTTTTAATAACTAACGCTGTTTCGTGTCAAAGTCAAAATACGAAAATTTAAATTATGTTTAACAGATAAGAGCGCTACATTAGGGCCACGTGAGCAATCCACAAGATTTTTAACTATTTTTCTGATCAAATTTAAATTATTTTACGGGCGTCGATAAAAAAATATAAAGAACTCTGTTGTCATTCGTTCAAATGTGGCTAAGGCTCGTTGTAACCGCCCACATCACGTCCGACGGTGACGCCGCAAAAACGATACATGTGAAAATAGTTCATAAGAATAAACAAACATCTATTCAACTAGTTTTCATGTTCATGAACTATGCATCGGAATGTATGTCATAAATATTGAATACCGATCACGTTTAACCATACAGAATTGATAGTTCAAGATTTCAGTTGTGTTACTGTCAACCGTGTGAACATACCTTTATTTTTTATTATTAGTGTGCTATTTGTTTTAGTTTCATTTATTTAATTTACGTTTATTTATATTACTTACGACTTATTAAAACTTTTAAAAATTATTTTAAAATAAAATTGATAAATATACTATCTAATACAATAGCAACGTCCTTTTAATGTATTTTCAAATTAAAATTAACAATGACTAACCATAATTAAAATCATCATGGTATTTGCTTATATCTAACAAAAAAAAACAATAATAAAATTCCAAATCATGATCTAAAAAATCAACCATAACAATCAAGTAAATCACAAAAACTCGTTACTTTTTCAAACAGTACAATCAAACAATTTCGATAGAATCATCTCATGACGAGTTGGAAATGGAATAAAATGTTTGCATCGTTATTTCGTGTATTCTTAAGCGCCAAATAATTTTCTTTATAGGCTCATTGTAAGAAATTCGTAAAATAAATTGAAAATTGTTTGTAGAGAGAGAGAGCGAGAAAAGTGGATCATATTATCAAAACACTCGAAACCTAACAAAGGAATTTATTTTATTAGTAAATTAGAGTGCGAGAAAAATGCTCTTTAATTTATTAATAAAGCTTTCGTTTTTAGCTGGTACTACTTTATTTAAAGAAAATGTAATTTAAATAAGCTAACTTTTAAATTAATTTTACGATTCCATTTTTCTTTCAAGAACATTCAAAGCCAGCAAAACAAACAAGACCTCGTTATACATTGAAACTAGTAACAATAGAACGATTGGCAGAGTATATATTTTCTTTCATTTTGTTTACTTTTTCAGATATCGAGCATCTCGGGAATATACCCCGGAATCGTCGAGGCATGTCGGCACGACCGGTGGCAGGTGCCGTCGGTCACGTGCAATTGCAACTAAAAGACAGAAACATTGGGAAGCTTCCGAAATGTTAACTTAACATTGTATATAGTTAAACCAATCAGCAATATTTATTCAAATTATTTTATAAACATAATCGTGGATACATTTTTAAGTAATACTTATTTCATCAGGTATTAGATTTCGTTAAATTAAACGCATACTTAATATTTATTGGAAACAATTGTTTCTTAAGAAGTTTTTGAACTAAAACATTGATATGGAATATAACCGTAAAAAACTAAAATCTTTAAAATAATCTGTACCTATTAGACAAAGCTTTTAAAGAAACACTTGGTTTAACTATACTTTAATTTTTTTTTACTAAACGAGTTAAAAATATAACATAATAGAATTGTTTGAAATAGATAAAGAATAAAAAGTGAAGTCTTACACAAATCTTCGATTCGTAGAGCTACAGACTGAACAGTTATAGCTGTTTAACATAAGGCACATCTTTGTTCGATAATGTTAGCTTCTCATCTTGCTAAATCCCTTTCTTTACAAATAATACGCTCGCTACCTCCTGTCCTTTAACAGGTTTGTGTTTGATGGTTGGATAACAAACAATTCTAAACAATAGACAATAATCGTTGTTCGTTTATGGACTGTAATCCTGTTTTGTGGTAAGACGCAAAGTTAATAATTATACTATGGAATGTATCTTCAGGTAACTGACAACGTGAAAAAACAATGTAATATATGTACTAAATAATTATATACAGTATTTTAAATGTTATAATTATATTTATGTAACCTTTTTACCTGTACTAAACGAGCAATTCTTGTTTATGTGTACTTATATAAATTTATTTCGTGTATCCCCGAAAGGCTTCTAACGATTTACATGAAATTTTGTACTTAGATAAGATTTTGCTTTTTAATTTACCTACATAATATGCTTTTACATCTTTACCGAAAAAACACGATTTCACAAAACGCCGAGCGAAACTCGATCACCCAGGTAGGTAGGTACCTACTGAATATTTAATAATAATTCTATTAAGTAATAATTTAAAAATGTATTAGTCAGTTTTTTTATTAATTAGAAAGAATAATAATAACATATTCAACTAAGAAACAAATATATTCGACATCTACATGTAATAAAATAATGATAAGGCAGAATCTAGTATAAAACAAAGGAATTTTGTTTGCTTTCACGAAAGTAGCTAGACAAGTTTCAGATAAATACCTATATATTTTTACAGAAAATACTTTGATTTAATAGCATAGCTAAGCTTAATTCAAAACTGTTCAATAAATAAAATGACTACGTATTAATTCTCGAACTGCACAGTCTCATGTAAGATTGTCTAATAACTATAAAATGGTGATACACTCGAAAATGCATCTTTAATGGGGCAGAAATCCTTGCTACTGAAATAAGATGAATCTTTTGATTAGTAATTAAAAACATTAAAGAAATAGAACATGCCCGGATCCCAATCACATTTTTCAGTGAACTTTATAAATGGCTGTCACTGAAAGCAATAAAGTGAATGGTTGCTTTAAAATGTCTAGACTAAATCTATTTAACGTTGCAGATTTCTTTAGATCGAGCAAATTTAAAACATATTGTAACCAGTATTTAAAAAAGCTAAAAGCTTCATAGCCATAAGTCATTCATGACTTTTAGGGTTCCGTACCTTAAAAGGAAAAGGGGAACCCTTGTAGGATCACTTCGTTGTTCGTCGTCCGTCCGTCCGTCCCACATCAAAGAAAAATTTTGCTATTATAGAGTTAGTTATTTTAATTTTTCATACTACGGAACCATCGGTGTGCGAGTCAGACTCGAACTTGTCTGATTTTTTTATTAAATGTGTACCTAATACATTACATTAAAAAAACACTTATTTAATTATTGTTATTCTTTTAAATTGCAATGTCACCTTAGGTACCTATGTTCTGTTTATTTTAAGCAGTTTTTGCCATGTATAGAACCATTCATCTTAGCCTTACATAGATCATTTATTTCAGAGAAATCATTGAAAATAAAAAAAGAACATATAAATTATGATCATAAATTACAATATAAACACTTACGGCTAGAGATGTTTATTAATGAAATGTGTGAATTCGAGTACGACTATATAAAAACATGGCGTTGAATATGACGTTCCGGTAGTTGGCAGAGCCGAGTCTATTAATCATATGGTTGACGCCTATTGGGTGTGGCTCCGATTTATTAATTTCTGAGGAATCATTAAATTGATGCCGCTGTACAATGGTCTAACGATTACATGGTGTAATTTGTCTTACAATGTCTTACAATGAAACTTAAGAACGATCAACTCGTTGATAACATGCACTGATACGTAATTTTATTATGAACTCTGCATCCATCTTCTAGATCTCGATATGTTTTATACATAACATAAATTTAATGTTATTTATAATAGAACGATTACTTTGCGAACAGTAAAGTAAGCATAATTAAATATTATCCTTTGGCAAAAAAATAATTACTTAGGTCTTAAGATTATTTTCAGTACATAGGTATGTATGTACACTGTACATGGTAGAGTCTAAGCATACATCGATCAAAAACTATTTTCACACGATTGAATTGATATCCGCTTAACATATTATATATATAATGCATGTATTTACATTATAAATAAAAATAAATAAATAAATATGTTGGGACATTAACACACAGCAACATCTAGTTCCATGGTAAGCTACGAGGCTTGTATTATGGATACCAGATAGCTGATACACTACACATATATAACTTTAAATACATACATATTATAAATATAAACACCCATGACTGGAGTACAAACATTCGTGCTCGTCACACAAATAAATGCCCCCAGCGAGACTCGAACCCGCGCCCGCTGGCACAGCAAGTAAGGTCATTACAAACTGAGCGAAACGTGTCGTCAAATGATTAATTTATGAATTAATCTAAAAAAAGTAACAATATTTCCTGATTCATTTATGCACGATAGAATACGCGAAAAAATAAACAAAAACTTATTCGATTAAGCGTAATAAAAGTATAAACAAAGTCCTATTCGTTCTCAACTAAATCAATAAAATTCTACCACACAGTATTACAGCATCGACTTTAGCTTGTTTGCGAATACAAATGGCCGGAAACCAAACAAATCAATACGCAGATAGAGATTCAATAATGCAAAATCAAATTAATTTACATATATCATTAGACTTATTAATGATATTCTGAGTGTAAGAGCTAATTGCCTTCAGATAGCTCAGTGCTACACTTGCTACTGCACAGCCGGTTAATTATACCTGGTTGTAAAGTGGTTTAGCAACTTAGGTATTTATTAGCGACTAACTAAGGTCAATTATCTATTCTAGTATCGTTAGCGGTAACTTAATCGAGTTTCAATTACGTATTCACCTTTTAGAAAGATTACAGGCTTGCTGTGAAACGTATCAGGCATCGTTACCGATTAAGCTTTAGGGGGAAATAAGTGCAAAAAATAAATATGAACAAAATTGAATAATCTAGGAATACCGAAATATTTGTGCAAAGCAATGCACATGAAAGCTTGTAATAAAATAATTCCTTTTCAACTAGGCGTAAATTGCTGAAGCTGACCCACTTTTCCGACGGCTGTTGAAATTATAATTTCTGTAATCTGTACCGTTGTAAAATTAAATTCGTTTATATTTAACTTTTACATGTAAACTCGCTTTTATTGTTAAGACATAAATATTAAAAAAGATAGTAATATAAACACATATTATTAACAGCTATTTATCGTATAAGTAATCATAAGATCCGCAGCACCGCTAGCTGTCCAGAGAAAGATTAGATCGAATCCATCAAAGTCACATGCTTAAAGTAATATTCCATCAAGGTGAACTATTATACAATAAATAGACGCCTCTTGCGTGTATATGCTTTATTTAAAACCGCATAAATGTTAAAGCTAAAAATTAAAAGTCAAAAAATAAGAGTACCTATTGTTAATTTGTCACTTACAAGAAGAAAGTATAACTTGAAGTATGTGTGTGATATATGTATAAACAAACGTATCCTTTGAGTAAGAGTCAATCCTGCGGCAACACAATGTCTGTCAACACAATACTATCTGCAATTCCGATAAAAAACTTTATTATTAAAAAAAACTAATAACATTAAATAGATTAAAAATTATGTTTTATTAAAGTATTGAAATATGATTGTTTTTGAAGACGCGTATAATTAATCTATTAAACATTTATTCTATTTTGAGTATGATAGACATAGTTCATTCCATGTAGATAAAAAAGGACGACGAATCCAATGCCCCTAGTCTCGAATCCAAAATCCTCTCGTGTATAAATTATTTATGTAAATTTCTTTGACCGCTCAAAATTATATTTCAGCATCGACGTGATTAATGTAGACAGATTTTTCACTTGGCTTCTTCCTAACGAAACGATCAAACAAATAACGTTGCGATTGGTAAGCGCTCAGACGAATGTCTGCTGGGAATTCATTAGAATCTCTTCGAAAAAAGAATGGCCGTGATTTTACAATATTGTTTGGCTGACAAATAGGTTGTCATGGCTAAAAGGTTTTCTTTTTACTTTATTAATAAAATAATTCGAATCGCGTCCGAACGTACATACATATAATTGAACGCAATCATAAGTTCTATAGAGAAGTTTTTAGTTTTTGGTCACGTGAATAAGGGATGACGTGGTATCTGAACGTATAAATAAAACACAATACATTAAAATTCCTGAGGTTAAGGGCTTTCTTTAAATTAAGTGTATTATAATGAAAAATATATGGTTGGACCGTGATCCGAGACCTGTACTCAAGTGATATTTCCGACAGGAGCCGAGGGGCGCATGCGTTTAATGAAATCAAAAGGATTAAGAGCATCTGCCTGCTTGTTATTCAAATCGATTGGGAGCTCGTTTATCATTTTAAATAAGCTACTGCTTAGATAAATGCGGGGTGTGGTTCGTGTGCAACAAAGGAAGCGGTATTCGGTAGCTCAATTAATAAACCAGTTATAGTAGAAAATGAATAAAGGGGAACTGACTTTGTGGTATGTGAGAATAAAACTAGCTGACAAATTAGCTTTCTGATGACTAAGCGCCGCGCCGTTCTGACCTATTTGATTGACCCTTTTTATTTAAGATAAAACTTAAGCATAGCTACTAAATAAAAATGGAGGTTATCTAAAAGTAGAATTAAAATAAATATTTGCAAGAATTTAAGATACGTATGAACAAATATAATATCTATATTTGTTATATAGATGATAATTCGAGATAGATGTATAAGACACATCTATACTTTATTCCTATTATGTCTTTTATTTTAAAATTTTCTATAACAACTCAGAGATACTTGTCATCCTAAGAAAAATGTAAGTTAAAATTGAAGATTTTCGGGCTGACACTAACTCCATTACATCAACTCCACCCCTATGAATTCCGATTACACGTCTTGTCGAGAAAATGTAAACATTCTGACAAAATAATGTAGAACGAATCACTGAAAATTGTCGAGGTGTTTATAAGATTGGGTACAATTGTCCTGCCGAGTCAAATCTTTGATAATGTCTTTGAAGAAACGAAGGGAAGAATAAATCTCAGTTAATTGGGACGTGTCGGTGCCTGCGACAACATAATGTGCACGCTTTGTTTGCTTCATTCTTCCTCACAACTTGATTGTAACAAATTACCAGGCTAATGACTATGGGAACTTTAATATTGTTAAATAAAAGTTATAGTCTGGTAACAATAGTTATTCTAGAGATAACATTGTAAATATGTTATAAATATATTATAATATCAAGCAAAGTAGAACATAAAAGTAGACTTTATATACTCATAAAGTAAAAATATAAGGCATACAACTAAACCCGCCAGACCTTGTAAGCCTACATACTTTATTGCGAGGAGCTAACTGGCCATATATTTTTTTAGTGTTTGCTTATTAACCTGAATTAAATTGTAATTTAAGGAAAACATGAAAAAATAAATAAACATATTTTTTTTTTATTAGCATGGGTATTTATTTTATACCATTTTTTGTTAATTTTAGCGGATGAAGCAGAACTATAAACCCCTTACGTCACTATAGTTACGTTTATAGAAAGCTCTTACATGATATTAAAAGTTGTACCCATATTTAAAACCATTGACTAAAATAAAAATAAAATATAAAAAAATATTTTATTTATTTTCGGAACGTTTCGATAACGATATACATAAACAGGACTATTTTATTTTATATGAATAAGCGGAAAGATATTTTTTTTGTTATTCTATGTCAAAATACCATGTTTTAATTAATTGAGACCATGTCGCTACTTTTTATTTTAAATCACCATACGCCAGCATATGTTCTCCTCTGTGCTTCATTAATAAAATAAATTATTTACTGTTAACAAACCGTGTCCCGCATATTGAAGGGTTGAGAAATCGATCAGATGATAAGATTCTAACGTACTGTACAAATAATTTCACTTTAGTGTTCCAACAAAAAAACACCGTTGTACATTCAGGATCGGCCATTGTTAAAATGTTTTATTGTTGCTAGTTCTAGTATCGTTTGATTAATCTATTTTTCATTTAAATTAGACATCAAATAGATTACAGGTGTAATAATTGTTACGCTCGTTTCATAACGTAAACAATGGGAGTGTTATGTACTGACATGAGATAATTATGAAACTCGAATAAATGCTTGGTCATTGCCAGGGTCATTGACAAATTCAATATTATTAATTAAGAAATAATGAATATTAATTCAAATCAAACATTTCGAACACCCAAATACAGATAACATATATTAAACGATTGTTACTTATACAATGGAATATTAAAACCGTCTGAGTGTGCGGAACGTGGCAGCAATAGAAAAAAAAACGGTCAATAGCTGTAGCTGGCGGCAAATCGCTCGGCAAACATTAGTTAAGCGCGCGTGAAATTGTCTATGTGACTCCGCGTCCATACATATATTATGTTAACGTATTTTATTATTCGTAGGAAATCGTTCCCTGTGCCGAGGTCCTTTAGAACGCTTCAGATATGATTGAATGTTGATAAAGTTATTATGTGTAGACTATTATCTACGCTGACTGCCCACAGTTTACTGTTTTGCAAATGAGTCCACATGAGTGGGCAGTAGAAGCTTAGTTTTATCTAAATAAACTGCGCGTACACACTACGATAACGCTAAGTTTTCAACAAATAATAATTAATTCAACTATCATGATAATGCAATTGCTTACTTAGTATTTAGGAAGTCAAGATGATAATGTCATTATGTTGCTGTAGTTTTTTATACCTGAAACAATAAACATATAATATAAGACCAATAATCACAAAAAATATCTATTTTAATAGTCAGTTAAAATTGATTTCTTCCAAAGATTAACCCTTGAAGCACCTTTTTATATTTCACTATTATTCCAAAATAGCGCGTACCCTTTATCCAAGATACCATAAAAACGAATAGTATAAAATATAAATGCTTAATTTCTATACCTGCATTTCACGGGTTATAAAAAACCTTATGAGCAGCAGGGGTAAGCCGATGGAATCGACATTCTGTTTTTATTCAATAACCGTACCGTTCGAGGAACGATTCGTATTACATAAGCTTTTGTTATTTTTAAATTGACTGAAACTCAGCTCGATTGTATGCGGCAAAAGTATTGTTACTTATATCAGAGTTGGTTTATACAATTAAATTTCGAGACAATTCGATAGAATTATGTGAGATAAAATAGACATTACATTTGTATATATGAATATATGTACAATGTACATATGTGTATAATAATAATTAATATTTAAAAGACTACAAGTAAAATGTTACTGATATTTTTCATTTTTTATGAATTTTTAAATGCATTATTGTCGCACATCATAGGAGATCGATTTGTAAATTATGATGATGATGTGAAATCCAGATCACAACGCAGTAATTTGGTACCATCTAGCTGATCTGATGACGAATGGCTATAAGCATATAGTGAAACTATTTAAATACGAGGCTACGAGTGAAGACTTTGCGCTACAGTTTATTTTATTCGTTTCGACGAGTGTTAAACAGGCTTACCTCAGTTGGTGAGCGTGTTTCTTAGTTTTTTAACGATCCTATACAAATTTAAGCCATGGAGATTAAACAAAAAGACATACGAATTGAACCACAGACATACCTTCTAGTAACTTGCAACATAAGAAATATGAAATATAACAAATTTTCTTTTACGACAAAAGCCGAATCTATACTTACTAATATTATAAAGCTGAAGAGTTTGTTTGTTTGTTTGGTTGAACGCGCTAATCTCAGAAACTACTAAACCGATTTCAAAAATTCTTTTTGAATTAGATTGCCCGTTAACTGAGGAAGGCTATAGGCTACATATCATCCCGGAAAAATGTACGGTTCCCTTGAGATACATTTGTTTTTGTCTAAAGACGAACCCGAAGCGAAGCGAGGGTGAGTCGCTAGTATTTTATAAAACAAAAATTATACGACAAACATTTTAACTTACGGTATTTGTTAGATTAGTAGGACAATAAAATCATTACGCCACCACAAACATTATTAATTTTATCGACAGAATAAGTATGTTTGTATTTTAGGGTATTTTTAAAAATACTATGAAAAAAAATATTTTTTCATCTGCTAAACCTTCAAAAATCCTAATCAGTCGTTTCTTCGCCAAAATAATTGTCTTTGAAAGAATTATTGATTGCTCTATTACATATTTTCAATTTTCTTAATTTTTATTAAAGTTATCTATTACACACAACATTAAATTTGTTTTATATTTTTAATTAAAAGGTTTCCGTTCTGCCTTTTGGGTATGGAATTCTAAAATTAAAACACACAAAGATGAATGGTTATTATAATGTCATCACAATTTTAATTTATTATTTTGAATAGCTCGCTTCAATACAAACACTGCCATAAATGTAATTATTTACCCGTAGGTTAAACACGGAAAATAATGAAAAATCCTTACCAATTATAGATAAGTTATCAATTGAAAACATAATAAGTAAAGTAGACTTGGACATTTTTTTGTATATTTCGTATCACTGTGGTAAATTAAGAACCTTTTTGATTGACAAATAACATGGTCAAAAACAATAAATAAAGTTGGTCGAAAGGGATCTTTCGACATAAGTTTATCAATATGCTGATAGTTACATAACCTAATAATATTTAGAATTGGTCTTTTGCAAGAAGTATGTTCACTTAACTGCGTCACGAACACAAAAAGTCGGCGAGGCTAAAAGGGAATTCTAAGTCAAATGCCAATTGCTTGTACGAAATCGAAGCTCGTTCTATTCAATTCTTTGTCGCAGCGATTTGATTAAAGTAAAGGAGGCGATCACATGTGAAGCCGGCGGAAGTATCGCGTTTACAAACGAGCACCGACTGCATTGTGACCAAGTGAAGAGCGTTTCTGCTGGAAGGAAATCGGACTCCAATGTAAAGGCAAAGGCAATGATCGCCTAGCAGGTTAAATTGAAAATAGTTACAGCGATCCGTATGGGAATAAACGTTATGTCACAGGGCGGTGTAAGATATGGGCGTGAAATGTCTCTTTATTCATTGTAACCTTTTAAGTGGTTTTACAGTGTTAAAATTACAGCTTAGATGAGATCAAGATCGTTTCTTCTGCATATCAGATTTCCTACATATTCCCTTTAGCTATTAGCACCAATGACGTCATTCCATATCCTTTTATATTATTAACCGACTCTAAAACAATTGTAGTGCATATTTTTTTTCTGTGTATTATGCACACAATGTTAAGGGACCACATATTATATAAATTTCATGAAATAATTGCATACCTACGAATATGAGTGTAGTAATTACTTCAAAAGTGATATTGAAGTTAAAAAGTAAGTATTAATAGCCAATCATCGTATAAGTCTTAAAACTCGAAGAAAACTTCGTCAGATCAGACATATCATGCGAATAAAAAGCAGTAACTTAGAGCTATCATTATGATCTGTGAAATTGATGCACTATGTTATAAAAATTGATTATATCATTAATGGTGCCGTGTTTAACGATCGAGCCAGTGCATGCACACGGCGCACCTTCAATGGAGATGCAAGTAATTAAATCCTCAAACGAGTGTATAACAGGAATGTTTTAAGCATTGACACGGGTGGAGTGAGGTTCGACGCAACACTTGTTCACGATGAGTTTTCACGGCAGGAGACCTCGCGCCTAATTTCTTGGCGCGACGCAGTCTTGCGATTTATTTTAAATGAGATCCTTTGTCGCACCCCCGCTGTGCTAACATCAATAATTTGCCACAGCGTAGATTAAAACTGATTAAGACACAAAACTATTTGTGGCACTGCGGTAAAGTCATTATACCACATAAAAACACAATTTATCTACTCTATCTGTTACAAATTACAATAATAATAGAAAATTTAAATATTCCTTAAACTCAAAGATATCATTTTGAAATATTTTATGGTAAAATAAATATCTATGATAAAACAAGACCTATATAAAAAAAAAAACGTTTAGGTCACTTTCATTAAAGATATCTGTATTTACAGCTTATTAGATTAGTAATTTTAAACGTCATTTTAATTTTGTGAAACACTAATTTTCTTATGTTCATGTCACGTCAAGTCGGACAGAATTCATCATCGGAATATCATGCGGAATAGCTGTTAAGTTCAATATCCGCGCTGCAGTAATTACCGCCGAGGATCGCTCCACAATCGGAGGAAACACTGTCAAACTTAATCGATTCTCGTCAAATCCCGAGGTACAGTTTTAGCAGGCTAAGCTTATCCATCACTCCTAACGACCTGCGACTTCCTCAACAAAATCCACTCCCATACGCGACACCAACAATATTATAATGTAGGAGGCGAGTAATTTCGCATTATGTGTAGGTGGGACGATTTGTTACCGCAAATCTTATGGCAAAAGATTTATTAATTCTCCTCGCTTCGCTCTTCTCCTTTCTAGTATGTTATGCGGACGTTGTAATAGCCATGTACGGACAGATGATGCAGATAGTGATGTATTGGATTACAATTATCATATCAACGTTTCGATCGGGCGGCTTTATAGAGTAGATAAAACGGGCAGCTGAACCTTTGAAAATAAAACGACACCTTTAATGAGACGAGCAGGTCAGAATGTGAGAATCGAATAGACGGGTAGCCTTATATCGCGTTTAAGGATCTTAAGGTTATTTTAAATTTTTCGTTTTTATTTTGTTACGATAAATCAACGTATATTATGGAGTTAATTATGTTAATGCTTATTTTGTTTAAGCTGTATCAGTTTTCAGCGCTGATTTAAAATAAAAACAAACGGAAATATACATAATTCAATTTACCTTATTATCACTTTCCATTTTAATTTTTCTTCATATTCTTTTAGCTGTTATTGACATGATAGACAATTCATAGAATAAAATGCCTATTGCATTTTATTCTATTCTTAATGTTGAGATATTTTTCAGATGAAGATCTAAGTTAAATGCTATATTGTTAGTCCAATATAATACCTATTCCTTTTCTGAAGTCGGTCAAAGACACATTAAGCATGTGAAGTAGATACGTCATAGATATTGGATAAACACTGGAAAAAAGCGAAACGCTTGACCCTAGCTCTATGGTGTAGAGGTGTCAAAGCTTGTGGCAAGCAATTGACACCACGAAAGCCCGCCACGCGTGAGAATATTTGAACAAATAACCTTTTAGTTTATTCTAGCACCGGTAATGAATCATTTCGTTAACGGTCAACTTAACACTTGGAAATATCCAATAGCTGAACGTCCATTAACCTCGAGAGCAATTTACATAAAAAACCTAACAAGATGCTAGAGACAGAATCAAACTAAATACCATATTTTCAGTTTGCCCATAAATAACTCGTTCTCTGATATAAGAAAATAAAAATGGTATTAAACATTTCTTGAATATGACGATACATAAATATAATATTTAAGCGTTTATACAATTATTTGTATATAAGCTAGGTGAAAACTTTACCAAAGGACGACATCCCAATTAAGATAGATTTCAAAATTTGTTACTTCTCTAAAGTGGACGGAAGTCGATCATTTTGCTCACTAATTGAACCTTCTACGTAATAAATAATAAGCTTAAGTTACTATGGTATAGCGGAAAATTAAATGTACAAATTTTAATAACTATTAAAAATTATACTTATCTTTTAAAACTAAAAAGAAACATTAATCTTTTATACATAGTAATAATTCTGGATATATTTATAGAACCGAGACAAGCTATAAAATACTCTCCCTGGGTTGCATGGCTTTATCGTAATGTTTTATTTTAAAATACATAAAATATTAATACACTATCCATAATAAGGTGTTAATTTAGCGCTATAACGGACTGAATGTCCCAACTTTGATGACTCATAAAGAGATGCCCCACACGGAGTTTGGTGCATGCACCCATAAATTATACATGACATATACATACATTTACTACATTAACACTTACTTTGGTAATGTTTAGTTTTGAGACACGACGCGGTTGTCTGCGATCGTTAAAATTACATAATTATTCATAATAACAAGAGTCGACGGCACAAAGCTTCGAATTTATGACAGATGGTAAATACCGGATTGGTAGTAAATTTATTAAACGAAGTTACTTCATCCGCGCTTTACGCAGTAGCTCTAGAAAATAATTTAAAATTTTGTGATAAAAATTAATACCTACAAAGACTAATTACAAAATAAAAAAGCAATAGGAAATTACCTGTCAGTTGATGATATTCAATGCTATTTTTTTGCATTTAAAAGAATTATACTATTAAAAATTCATTTCGTTTAAAGTCATAAGAAAAAATAACTATTGTGTTAGCAATGATGGAGATACAATAAAAAAAACTAGAGTACGCATGATGTTATGTAATCAATCAAGCCAATAAAGTTACAAAAAACTGGGCAATATGGTATATAAATGCCTACAATTTCAAATGATTCATTAAAAGGCCAATTAAGATGTCATCGACACATCGAGATTTATAAGTAGCAATTATACGCGGCTAGTACTAACATGAATATTAAACACGAAAGTTTTATACAGCTTTACAATTACACGGTGATGAGGAAATAACAGCCATAGTTAATAAATAAAGAAAACACTGGTTTAGACTACGTTGTAATTTAAATAAAATTTTCTTTTCATATCTTCAATACGTTAGTTGTGGTTAATACATTATTAGTTAGTAAAATATACGGCATATGGTAAAAAAGAAATTATATTAAGACATTACAAAACTATATAAATCTCTCAGTAGTTAAGGTGCGAATAGTTTACAAACACGTGAAAGTATGCCTCGTAAATAATACGAGATTTTACTTGACAGCAGAAAAAGTATGACGTTTAAAACTAGCGAGTAAGCTTTAAATGTTTAACGCTCGCTGAACTCAACAATGACATCTTGCTAAGTGCCCTCTTGTTTACTCTTTCAACATTTGTAGAAATGTAAAGTACACAAGGCTTAAGACACAAACAAATAATCATTGAGAACCAAAAACATACCACACGCACGATCAAACTTATAACAAATCAAAACTTTAATAATTGAAACACGTAAAGGATTAGTATTGGCCTATCGAATGATAAATGCAAGTCTAGATAGTTGCTTAAGTTATTCGTTTACAAAATACACAAAGTTGAATAAAATAGCCTAATATAAAGGCATAGATAGCTCAATTTAAGTTATAAAAGTGATATAAAATCTCTGAAGCAAACATAGATAAAGGCCGCAAGTTATTTCCGTTCACCCCTTTGGATGTTCCGCTTACAATAAAACTGCACATACTGATATCGTTCCGGGTTCGGTCCCCTCTCCGGGGACACACGCAATAACGCTCAATTTTAGAGAAAACAACCATAACTCAAAGCACTGCTCTGTCGTTTGTGTTCCTTTCTTCCAAGCAATTTCTATTACCATATAGACGCGCTACTTTTCAATTCTTTTCCATTAAACTTGCTGCATCGCCGTGCGTTCCGCTGCCGACTACGTCTATTCTAAAAATACATTTATAAGACGCTCTTTACTCGACCGCTGCAGTCCCCTGCGACTGACATTCTATTGCGAATTTCAAAGTATATTTTCACATGAGGAAAAGTGCCCCCGGCCAATGAAGCTTCCGGTCCGTTTCGCAACTTACGATTCATCCTTTGCAAGCTTCCTGTTGTAAAATTAAACAGTGACATCGTTCTATTAGCCAAGCAATTATATTGAAATGTGATTTTTCTATTAACTATTATCCCTTATACCGTTAGCCCTGCCAAATGTCATGTCTATATAAACGCGATCTCCCAATTTGTCATAACAACTAAATTCCATAACCAAAACATCACCCAACAATATCATCTGCTTTGTATTTAACAAAACCGGCTGGGCATTCTTCTGCGAACAAAGACATCTTCATCGGTAGCCGTCGAGAATTATCTGTCGTGTTTAACAAATAAATAGGATGGATTTTATATCACAATAGACGATGCCGTATCCTAAACTGAACTTCTGATATATAAGTTTATCAAACAAGAGATGGGTTCGCGAGATAAACATTAGGAGTCCATTATTACCCCTTTCAGTCTGTTCCAACGAGTAATATCAAAAAAGTAATATCAAGTGCATATTTAAATAAAAGCAGCAGCTGTCGTCTATTCATCCATAAATTATATAAAGCTTTTATACCTATAATAAAATAATCTATGGTTTGAATGATAACGAGATTGTACGAGAACAATAAATACACAATACAAAGTATTTCCCGCGACGTCCATTTTATCCTTATCGTTTAGCACCCTATTATTATCCCAAGTAAAATTTTAAAAAATCCTTGGGTAATTAAAAATAATATTGTTTTTAAGATTGAAATTCATTAAAAAATCGATTCTTAAAAAAATATATTATTTTCAATTGTTTATAAAAATACAGAAATGTTTAATTCGCTATCATCATTATCTATACATATAATAAAACTGTAGAGGTCGAATATCTGTACATAGAAAAAAAATGCTAAAAACCGAGTCAGGGGGATGTAAGAAGAGAATTAGAACAAATCCAGATTTTTTTCAAATTTATTGTTTCTCTGTCTATTTGTCTGTTTGTACGGGCTAATCTCTGGTGGTACCTTATATCCGCGGTCAATATCTTAGATACTTTTCATCCCGGAAAATTAAAGAGGTCCCGTGGGATAGTTAAAAAACTATAGTAACTTATACAGCTTAGTACACAAAAACTACTGATTGGATTTTAATGAAACTTTACAGTAATATAGTTCATACATCAGAATAACAAATAGGCTATTTTTATCCCAGAAAATATACGTTTCCCGTGGGATAGATAGGTTTTTTTTGTCTAGAGGCGAACCCGAGCGAAGCGAGACTGAGCCGCTAGTAACAACATAAAATGTTTCGTTTTTATTTATTTTTTTCAAACTTGAATTTTACTTTAATTCTATTCATATTAATATTTATAGCAAAGTTTATTTTAAATTAACGAATTATTTAGCAGTTTTATAAATATATACCTATGTAATGCAGTGTAAAATGCTGTAATCTTGATGCTTGAACAATCAGAATAATTAGTCAGTTTAACTCGTAATAGTTTTAATATTACATGTAGTAATTCTAGATTGTGCAGATGTCGCAACTTGCAAGTTCGAGCATGATGAAACTCACGATCCAGCCCCGTGATCAAAACTTATCGATGTACAATATGTATTACCATAAAAGATTTACCGTATGACGACTCTTTTAGTCTACGTGGAATATGAATACGTTTGTTCACGAAATTGCATACATTGTCATAACATTTGTTCTTATATGTGGTCGACATGCAAAGCATTCGTTCATTGTTTCGAAAAACAATCATTAAAAATTTAAATACTTTTTTTTTATAACCATCTTCACGAAGTAATTGTTTATATGAGCAACTCTAGATATTTAATTATGAATCCTTACGCTTAATGAAAACATTGGAATTACATTAAGTATATTTACGATTCTACGTCTACTTTATCAAATTCACACCTTTAATGGGCGATAACTATTCTGAAAATACTTTAAAAAAGGATCATATCAATATTTCATAAGATCAATTAGTAGGGTGCGCGATAATCGCGGACGACGTAAGTAGGCTTGCAAGAGCCGGCAAGAGGCACGCATCATTTGCCGCCCGTCCGCCGCGATTAACTCCCGCACACTGACATGGGTAGGTGACTGTGTGTAATTACAAATTGACGCCCGTTTACGGGTGCCCATGATATATTTGCTAAAATAAAACATTAACATATCATAGATAAACTTGTAAAATATTAAATAATTCTTTTGACTCTTTTTACATTTAAACAAAAAGAGCAAGTATTGCAATGAAGTGCTTTCTCTCTATCACTGCTAAGTGAAAATAATCAATTACCCCAAACAAGAATTGACTTTAATACCTTGGACAATAAGCAATGCCAATCAGCGCCATTTATTGAGAGTTGTATAGGCCCTCCAAATTTAAAACGTTTGCTTCATATTATTCGGCGCTAGTCTCCAGTCTCCTTATAAATAACTCGAAAATATGTTAAACATTTAATTTCGTTTCTATATTCAAGGACATATTGTATTAGATAAAGGATGGGTTGTAATAGTGCCGCGTCATTTTACATTTACGTTAGTAATGCACCTCCTGGCGGGGCGTAACCCTTAGCGTGAAAGCAACGCATTTTATTATGATCCAATGTCCTTAGAAAAAAATTACATATAAATAAATTTAAAAAAGGTTCGAGGCCGGTCTCTCAGAAATATTTATTCAAATAAGTCGCAATCAACCCGACCGTAAAAGCACGCAGAGGGTTGAGGGGCCAGCAGTTTTATTAATATTAAACGAACGCTTCAGTTGACACAAATTGGCGATAAGCAAACGGAGAGAGTCGTAAATTTGTTTGTTTTACTCTTAATTTAATATTTGCATCTTGTACAAGAAGACAAGAGATGATAATTTCAATATTGATTTAAGGTGATTGCTAACACTAGAACTTAGTAACGAGCGAATAAATAAATTATTGTGGAAAACAATCAAATGTCAATGTTAGTAGGTACTTCTGTACTTCAGGTTCACTTTTTTTGTTGTATATTATTGTCGCAACTACAAAATAATGCGTTTAATGATGCTACGTTTTGAAATAAAGTCTATTATAAAGTTTCACTGTCCCTTTTAAAAAGTACTTTTATCGTAGTGACAGTTAAAGTTTTAATATTTTAGAAAGAAAAATCTATAAACCATTTAAAAATATAATAATCGCATACTATAAATAAATCACTGCGGTGTTTCATACAGCAATAACCAAATACTGCATTTACACGAAAGGTTTTAGTTGCAATTTTGTTTAATACATTATAAGATTTTTAAAGCTAATACATAAACCAAGAATCTCGACTATCAAGGTGCAGTGACCGTTAATTTTCATTGTTAGCGACATTCTCCTTTAAACTGCTACCATTCCAACGGATACTCGGCTTCGAATCAACTGAAACACTTAATTAAGGCCAATTTATATTAACAGGTTCACTACTCGGGAAACTAATTATCAACAATAAACGTCTTTTTGGGGTCCGTAAAAATAAACACCGCATTATCCATGGGAATTTTATTACTATTAAACGGTGTCCATACAAATTAAATTGCACCAATAAAAATAATCTATATAAGTGAACATATGTAAAGCGGGTTCAACTCACTTATTTCACCTAATTTAATGGAGACCGGGTGCAATGCAGTCGTTAGCAGATAAGTATCTAATAAAAAGTTTCTCGACATCATGGTTAACTTCAACGAACAACTAATGTGAGTTATTCGAGTGACATTCTAGTGGCACTTGTACGAATGAGTCAATGGACAAAGAATGTCCATAACAGTCTACTTTATGAAAAGATAGAACAATAGAAACAGGATAAGATACGTCGACGAGACAAGAAGCATATACTTAGATTTGGAACAAATAAATAGTTTTCTATTCTTATGGGTGAATAAAGAAAAATTGATTAGATATGTTTATTTAGATTTAGATAAAATATCATTTATCAACAATAAATATGGTGTATTACTTATAATAATAAGTGTGAGGTGCTTCACCTCCTAACCGCGCGAAGTGCGCGGGCGTTGGAGCCCTGCTGCGCGCTGCCTCAGGAATCTGCAGTTTAATTTATCGCAAACAATCGCATTACCATATCACTAACGTAATGCGGCCGAATCCACGTATCCGCCTTAAATGGTTTTTCGAGTCCTTTGTTGTCCAAATTTATGAACACCGTATATACGCTTTCGTATCACCCTTGGGTAGAGAATTATTTGTATAAGTGTGTAAAACAAGGTAATTCAACATTTTTGCACAAACACTACTAAAGGTTCTGTATGAACACTGTTAGTGATTTAAAGATTGTTTTAGTGTTATAAGAATACTACATTTTATAACACAGACTATGAGAATAGGTATTAATACAACCAAATCTCACACATTGAAAATATGAATTTGAAGATCATAATATACTATTATCTTATGTTATTCATTTATAATATATAAATATTTTGCCAAAAATAAAAAAGTAATTTAAAAAACGCTGTCTGCTTTAATCTTGTGATTTGCTTTTAAAAAAATATTAAGCATAAAGAAAAAAGCATATTTACAGAAAAACGAATCGTATCTCATGTTACCTATAATGGCCTACTTTTCATAAATATTAAAGCAAGAGGCCATCATTTTAATGTATTATTCAAATCAAACCTCAACAAAGGGCTCCCATAGTCGAGGTCGAGTTTCAAAGCGAGTATCATAGACCATAAGTAACACAATACCCTTTGCTGGGAGTGGTTGGATCAAATCTATAAGGCTAATTGTACAAAATAACTAGTTTTACATATTCTTACACTATCTGAGAGCCCCTATAAAAAATTTCTTTCATATACTTTGGACGATTTGGATTTAATTATTTTAGTTTTTTTTGATCGCATCAGTCATCAACTATTATATATATAAGTAACGTACAGAGTACTGTTAAAATTTAACAATAAAAGAATTCACCGAACTAAACATCATAACGTATAATATGAGTACAAAAAATTTTAGTAAGTAACGCCAATTGTAATATTTTGACCGCTAACAACCGTGTATACATCATAATGTAGGGATTAAAATTTTTATTTTCCCACTATTGTGAAAGGTAACATGGGCAGGGAATATGCCCACTGAATAGCATATAGCTACAAAGAGTAACACAATTCACAACTGAATTCTGATTGACGCGTGATCCTAGTGACGTGAATATTAGTCGATTCTCAGTTATACATATAATGTTTTTAATATTTATTACTTTTATTTCTCTATTGTTAAACTTCTGTCAACCGAACCGATACAAGAAACTTCTAATTGAGTAATACAGTGAGTGTGTTTTTAACACTTATATGAAACAGAGTTATTATTCATAATGGATATTTTACATGTATTTTTTATATTACCTACTGACTTATGCTTCACAAACATATTTTGCAATTTATTTTACAACTAGCGACATACCCTCGCTTCCTTATAGATACCCAAGGTCTATTTGAGTACCTATTAATTTCATCAAAATGCGTCCAGCTTTTTTAGCGTGAAGGATATAATATGATAATATATGAACATAAAATGTGTAGATGCATCAGAGTTATAAAACAAGGTTACTATATAAAAATCATTACGCATTTCTTATAAAACCTACACATTTTGAATTAGAAGAAAACTAGACTCATTATTAAAAAAACAAATTCTTAAAATAATGTAATTTATACACTAGTGCATTCCCATTTTTAATAATTTGTTTTATACCATTGATGAAGTTTAATTCATAACAATTAATAAGCAGTACATTTTGAAACACAGTAGCTGACACTGAGGCAGAGGGCCACCATGTAAATTATTTTGCTGGGTAACTTAAATTATCAGGCCCACGCCGCAATAAAACACCGACACTGGAAATTTTATCAGAGAAGAACATTGCCATATTTCATTGGGCCAACGGTCTGTTTGTGTACGGACATACTCGTAAAAGTATAATATTAATCTTCTACGGGGTGTGTGTATTATTTTCTGTTATATTTGATACTAGCGACTCACGCTCGCTTCGCTCGCGTTCGTCCCTAGGTACGTTTTCACGGTTACCTATATTTATACATAAATATTAGCTTGCTACTCCTAAGATATGCATTAAAATTATAAATATTAATAGTTCGCGTACGTACACGCCGTACGCGAACTTTGTTCACAATTTGAAGGGTTTTAATTTTTTTTCGCAGAACCCTGATTCTTTTTCTAAAATAAAAGTAGCCTAAGTTACTCCTTATAACGTCAGCTATCTGCCAGTGAAAGTCCTGTCAAAATCGGTCCAGCCGTTTCGGAGATTAGCCGGAACAAACAGACAGACACACAGACAGACAGGCAGACAAAAATTGTAAAATATGTTGTTTTGGTATATATACCGTGTATACATCCATATGCATTTAGTAAAAAGCGGTTATTTTAATATTACAAACAGACACTCCAATTTTATTTATCTGTATAGATGTATGGTGTCGGTGGGTAGGCGCGACAGAGTCTTAGCAAATTTGTCTCGCTAATCTAGTCTCAGCACAATAATTTAAATGCGTTCAAATAGTATTGACTTCTATTAGCACGAAAAACTATAAATGATTTATTAATTGAAATGTTAAATGCCGCTAAAGTCTAAGTCAGAATACCATTTAGAATTATTAATATCCTATAATATTAGTTACTGTCGTCTATTTTTCTCTTTTGAATTAACTCGTAGAGCATTAAACAAACAGTTTATTTTATTTTAAAGTAACAATGGCAGGGAGACGAACGTTTGGTATATATAGCTTACCTATTACAAGAATTTAATCAACAACAAAGCAAATTGCATACCGATAATATCTCGGGACACTCATTGGCGGCACACAGGGAACAAATTGGAAATGTATCGAGTGCGAACATAACAAAGGTTGCAATTGAAATTTCTAAGATGCCTGTAACATTTTTCTTGGCGGTATCACGTACCACCCGACGGGGGATGCCTTGGATCTTTATACGAAATTCTTCACAATAACGTTCTTCCGTTTATAATTGTGCCGCAAATGCTGTATAAGTTAGTACGTGACGCACAATCGGAATGCCCGATAACAGTGGATGCCAACATTGTGCAAGGAATTTCTATTTTATACGATAATCACATGTATCTGTAAGAGATTACTTTACCTTATTTGTATATCCGAAGACTTACTTAATGAGTAGCCTAACTAATACATTACTGCTATTTTTAGCTTATAAATCTAGGCAGTCGCAATTAACCTACTTCTAATAGGTATAAAATTATATTATAACCCACTAAAATGATGATTTCAAACGTTCCAACTGCATATTTTTATAAAATACTAGTGTCCCATCCCAATAAAATATAATATACCATAATAAAAATTAACCTTAGATGTTACCCTGCGGTTTTTAAACTGTGTCTTTGCAAAAAACCACTTTCATGACTCTGTTAACTGTGTGAAAGAAAGACAAACAAGAGATGCTAATTTTTTAAAACATTTATAGTGACTACTAGTATGATTTCCGCATATAAACTACTCTCAGCTTCAATAACAAGTGCAGAGATTTATCTCTAAGATATTACCTATAGCTACACCTGTAGGTACATATAATAAAATTTTACCTAAGCCGAATTACATTAAATATATTTTGAAAAATCTTATTGAA
Source organism: Fabriciana adippe (assembly GCA_905404265.1). Classification (NCBI taxonomy): domain Eukaryota; kingdom Metazoa; phylum Arthropoda; class Insecta; order Lepidoptera; family Nymphalidae; genus Fabriciana; species Fabriciana adippe. Next base: position 7,123,596 of record FR989993.1, read on the forward strand.
ATAGTCATTATTATCAATACAGAGGCCGAATTTATAGTTTTTAAGAATTTTTGTGTCTGTTTGTCTATCTGCCTGGGAACGCATGACGAGAAAACCATTGGACAAATTTTGACAAAATTTGGCATGATGGTAGCTGGTTATCCGGGTCAACATATAGGATACTTTTTACTGCGGGAAAATATCTCATCTCTGAGAAATCTATACTAAACGTTAAAACGTAACTAGAGACGAACCCGAGCGGAGCGAGTGAGAGTCGCTAGTATTAAATTTATTCAACACAGTTTCCCAATAAAGATATTTATTATTCATCAACATAAGTAGGGCACGTACACGAACATAAGTCACTACATTCGAAACATTGTTCATATTATCAAAAGAGTGAAACAAAAAAAATTCCAATCGCATGCCGATTACTATTAGATGTCTTTAGTGAACGAGCCGTTCAATCAATCATACGTCATTAGTCAGCGCCTACGATCGCCATTCAACGTAGACAATGCGAATAGTACTGACAAGTCGTCAAAGAAAATTGCCAGAGTCAGTTAGGAAGTATAATATTGACATGTTTTTTTGCTATATCATATAATGTTATTCATAAGTTTAGCAACTATACGTGATGTTTATTAATACTGTTTAGTTTCTTCATACTCTAAGTTTTCAATATAACAAATTAGTTAATAGCTTCCATCCTTTTTCGATATTGGTAGTAGGTACATAGGTATACAATACACATATCATATTCTTTATAATTACATCAAATCGTCAAGAAAGAACACAAAGCTATTTTGTATTTTTATCAAGATTCTAAAATATGAAGGCGTAGAACAAATCCCACTTAAAATTACAAATGCAACAGTTTACTTATTACTTTATCTTTTTAATAGGCTAAAATAACGACGAATCATCCAGATAATTTTCATAGCGATATTTTAGAAACCAGAGCGAATAGCCCTCTTTACATATATATTTCGCGGTACATATTGTAGCTGCTGTGGGAGTACTAGATTAAAAAAAAAACACTAGATTTGTAACGAAAAGTTATTACTGTCAAATAAATATCACTCTAGAATTCCTAATAGAACAAAATATTTTCCTTGAAAGCATTTATGTGCTGCTGGGACGTTAAAACATCTAACTCAATCTGTAACTCATAAATTGAGCTCTATTCATGAACATTCAGTTAATTATATTCTAGATTGTAAAACATAAATAATAGTAAATGCCAATCTAATATGAATAGCATACGAATTCTTTGTAGATTTGACTAAAAAATAATATAAAACGAAATTACTTCAACTAAAAACTTTAAAAAAAAAAATAAAAACCGACTTCCTGGCACTGAAAAGTAAAAAATAACTAAACAGAGGTTTTCATTTAAAATAGATACCTCATCAGATATTTTCGAAGTCGGTGTGCTTTGATTTGTATTGGCTGGCACCGACTTCGAAAATATCTGATTAGGTATCTATTTTAAATGAAAACCTCTGTTTAGTTATTTTTTACTTTTCAGTGCCAGGAAGTCGGTTTTTATTTTTTTTTTTAAAGTTTTTATTTTTCCATTTTTAGTGTAGACGTAATAAGCAAGTAATTTGTAAGAAGAAAGATTTTTAATAAAAACATAATATTCGATTAAGCCATTTATTTAAAAACCGCTTGACCGATTTCGATAAAATTTATATGGGACCACCGGGGAAGAATACTCTTTGAAACAAAAAAAAAATTTTCCAAATCGGTTCAGCCGTCTTCGAGAAATCCGTGAACATACATAAAAAAAAAAAAGATTCCGACGAATTGAGAACCTCCTCCTTTTTGGAAGTCGGTTAAAAATAAAGCAATATTATCTACTGAACACATATGTCCGTAAGTAATATCTTTTTACGCTACAAGATTACTCTTATTAATAATGAGAAATAAGCTCTAAAGATCCATAACTTTTGACATTGAATAGTGTGCAATTAGCAGATGCCATATATCGTGAGGTACCCCGCACTGAGAAGCAGATGCTTCGATTGTTGGTGAATAACAAAGTGAGCTGGGCACCGCGACAGTTTCTAATTGTGCCGCGACAATGCGTAATCTAACCGGTCCTATTGGTTGGCACGTTACGTCCCTGGCTTCAAATAGCAAAATGCATGGAGTTGTTTCAATATTTTAAGTTCATTTTCAAAGATTTTTTATTCAGATGTATAAATACAGACAATAAGAGGCAGGAGGCAAGAGAAATGAACTAGCAACCTATAATCTCAAAATTAAAATAGTTAACTCACCAGGCATCGATAGATGGCATTTCTTACTACACCATAGGTCTAGTGTCTAGGTGGATTGTTCTCCGCGCGAAATGATTGTTTACAAGAAACAAGATTTTTAAAAATAACAAATAGATTTCATAGTAAATAATAACATTTATATGAGAAAAATATTTTTTTATATAAAATTTCTACTCTACTTAATCCCTATTCAACCGGCACCCTGTAGGTTGCCAGGTGCCGGGACACTCGAATAAGCCCGAGTTGACTCTCGCGCGCCAAATTGCCCGTGTTGCGATCTGATGCACTACTAAGGGTTCTCTGCTCGCTTGGAAAATCTTTTCAATTTGCACTCTCTATACCAACCCTTTTACACTAAGAAAACACTTATAGTCTTTGGATAACCCTTGGAACTTCTTTACCTCTGCAATTATAAATCTTACATAAATTGCGAAAATCAAAGTGCGTCTATCGCAACTTTATTAGCACTGTATTTTTCATATAAACGATATCTAAGAAATATATTTATTTCTCATCATCATTACCATATTCAAATGTTGATTACCTGCAACAAAAACATTCATTCGATGTAGCTTAATAGCACTCAATAGCAATTTTAAATATTAGTCATATTTAATACATAGTCTTTTTAGCAGGATGTTAATTAGAAAATTATGTGGGAATTTATTAATAGGTCAGACGTGTACCCGATTAGATAACAAACTAGTTCATTACCCATCATGGATAAATGTTCAATGGTGAATCAAAGATTATTGTACGTTGGTGCTTTTGTTTTAGGGTTGAAATCGAATTGGGGGTTTCGTAAGAGGCTTGTAGAGACGACATGATGAAGTAGTAGCGAACAATACAGGGTTTCGTTCAGGGGCGGGTTTGACGCGCAGTTGAGGAATGATCAGCCGCGTGGAAATGACGACTTAATGGATTATACGTGTCGGCCGACATCGAGATAAGTGTCGCCCGCGTATCGGCCCTGTCGCCGGAGATTAGGCACCGAAATTACAAAAATTAATAACATAATGGAAATCAACCAAAGAATCTTTTACGCTAGATGATCTCACGTGATAAGGTAAAATAAGAAATGAGTCATTATGCAACAGTTATTATATGATATGTGATATGATATGGGTCATCATAAACTATACAATAAGTTTTTATTTTTATTTTATATATGTATATGGTTAATTTTTCCTAGTCAATATAAATTTGATAATTGATATATAATTGTAATTTCTTACTACACTTCTCCATGTCCTATAATATTACAAAACATCTTTAATATTTGTACTAATAATTTTATTACTAGCACGGACTACAAACTAGTACAAGTAATTTTCAAGTAAGCAGGTGTGAACACAATTTTCCACATTGTACAAAACAATAAGTTATTGTTAAGGTGTTGAGAGTTCGTCCATGAATCACGAAGGCAACTGACCCACATCACATAGGCCCACGCACTAGACTATCATCCGGACAGTTGCGTGACGACTTGGACCATCGTAAATTGAATGCAGACACTCTATAACGAGCTATGGATAACAGTCATCTAACACACGTTAAACAAATTACAATAACCAACGATTTACCGGCAATCTATTCTTTTATAAAATACAAGCTACGCCTATCCACTTACGACAAAAAGTCAAAAGATCACCCGCTGGTCTTTTGTGGTGCCAAGACGCGGTCGAAAAAGCCACTCATGGGTCTCAGTGATATATGGATTCAAGCTGTAATACACAAGACCTCAATTTCTATTACAAAGCTATTTGCAATACATTGTAAGGTACCTACATATGGGGGAAAAGCGATAATTTTTTTCATTCCAATAAATGATAACAGAACAAAATTGTATGATATGTAGATAATGTTAGTTATTCCGAAGACAATTAAAACATTTTTATCCCTTAATAATAATTATTAATAACTAATCATTTTATACACCATCAACCATAAAGCTATATTTATGATACTAATATACTTACGACGTATAAAATTTTATATTCTTCGAAGAGAATATAAGTTTTACAAAGTATTTGTTTCTTAAAATTAAAACAAATTTCTCATTTTTTTTTAATATTTCTTCAATTTATTATTTATTTTATAGAATATTTCAAATGGGCTCATTTCATATTGAGGATATATTTATTTATTTATAATATTTTAGTAATATCAACATATAATTGTTTAACAGACTAATTTTTATTGCCAGGAATAAATCAAGTGAAATATAATTCGATTTAAGTTGGAGCTGCAATTAGTTTAATAAAATGTTTTCAGCAAATTGGTACCTTCCCAAAGCACATAATGTTTAGATGTTTAATTTGATGATGGGTTACAAGTAGAGCGTTAAGAAATTATATTAAAACCGTTTAGGTTAAATAAAGGGCGATACGGATTCTCAGAAAGTGCAATTTATTTTTTTTAAAATAACAAAATATTTGATAGTTTTTCGTTAGCAAAAAGATAATTGATAGCCTAATAATAAGTAGACTATAGGAAGCTATTTTTTTAAAAGTAAGATAATATTTATAAATTCATAATTTCTGATGCAAAAATAAATTATTAAAAATAAACCATCAAATAAAATATAAAATATCTGATACATTATATTACTGGAGTACTATTATTATTTAATGTACTCATCACAAATTTATTTAACTATGTAATTTAATTAAGAATGATGAGTTTGCAGTACGGCACCCAATGTTTAAATATTCGCGAAACTATTTATTACGCGGCGCATTCAATAATACAAGCGGCGACCTCGGCAATGCTCTAACGCACTACCTGGGCAGCTGTCGAGCCCCCACCTAGTTTGCGAGCTTACCCCGCAACCATCCCTCTGTCCTGCTCACACCTAAGCACAGAAAGTATGCCCGAGCATCATAAAAAGCGGTTTCACTCAATAGTGTTGCGTGTAAAATGTTTATGTGTGCGTCCAGTGTATTTTTCTGACAAGAAGCTTCGTAAAGTGAGTAGAGCGAAAGGTAAAGCGTTACACAAGGCGGTTAGAACGTTTTAGCCCCGGGCGTCGATTTACCTGTTGGAACGCGTGAACCGGCACGGCCTTGTGCGCGAGCGCAGCGCAGGTTTGAGTCCGTGTTAGTTCCACCCCAGAGTCCGACGCGAGCGAACGCGTCACGTTCCTCGTGTCGAGTGGCAAACACGATCTTGTCCAGTTAATGCTTACGCGAAATAAGAGTTGAGTGGCCGGCTAAACTGTGTGCGCTCTTAAAGATTTACTAAGGCGATAATGCTAGTACGTGCAATTATAGTGTTTAATTTTAAATAAAACTATGCATAAGTTATAGTGAAGTTTAGTGAAAGGAAAACACGATGTGTTCAATGTGGATCATGAGCGCTTTGCTGGCGCTTAGCACTGTTTTACCAGTGTGGAGCGCGTCTTTATCGGCTACGACGGGAGCGCGATATCAAGCTCCTGATGAATGCCGTTGGACTAATGACGATGATGAATCTGGAGTCACGTTACAGTGTCGATTAAGGACTATAAATAGTGAATTAGAAAATACAAATTTTAGTGCTATTCAACCACATCTTACCGTGAGACTGCGTCTCGAATGTAGTGATGCTCTTTTTTTCCAAAGCTCGCTTGCGCCGGGAAGTTTTCGCCAACTAATAGAACTAAGGGAACTTACAATTGAATATTGTAAAATCGGAAATCTTTCTGACGGTGCCTTTACGGGTCTTCGAGAGCTCAGGAATCTAACTATACGTACGCACAACACTGATTGGTCTACAATGACACTAGAAATTACACCAACTGCGTTTTCAAGAGACGTACAAAATCTTGAACGTCTGGACCTAAGTGAAAATAATATGTTAGCATTTCCTGAAGGAGCTCTATGCTCGTTAAGAAATCTAGAATATCTAAATATGACTGGGAACAGGATGAGAGATATAAGCCATTTTCAATTCTCATCAGCTCATCGTCATCCAACTGAAAAATGTGGTGACAATCTACTAATTTTAGATTTATCAAGGAATCTTATCGATACTATACCGCCAGGTCTTCTTTCAGGCTTAAGACGATTACAAAAGTTATATTTACAAGGCAACGGATTAAACTCCGTAGCAGATAGAGCCTTAGAGGGGCTTATTTCGCTAACAACAGTTAGATTTTCTGACAATCAATTAACTAGTTTACCTCCTGAATTATTTAGTGACACTAAGGAGTTGAAAGAAATATATCTCAATAATAACACAATTACCGTTCTGGCTCCTGGGTTGTTCAGTGACTTACTACAATTACTTGTTTTAGATTTGTCTTACAATGAATTAACCTCAGATTGGATAAATACTTCTACATTTTTTGGACTAAAAAGACTCATATTCTTAGATTTTTCACACAATAGAGTTTCTAAGCTTGAGATAGCACTTTTTAGAGATTTAAATAATTTGCAAATACTAAAAATGCAAGATAATTTTATTGAACACATACCAGAAAATGTATTTAATTCTCTAGGAAATTTGCATACTTTGATATTATCCAATAATAGACTAACAAATGTTGAAAGCTTTTCTTTTATTGGGTTACCTGGCTTATCAGTTTTATCTATTGACAGCAATCGCATCTCAAAAATACACCCCCATGCTTTACGTAACTGTACTTCATTACAAGACCTGCATATAAACGGAAATAGATTAGATGAAGTACCCATAGCCTTAAGGGAAATACCGCAATTAAAAACTCTTGATTTGGGAGAAAATTTAATAGTGAGCATTGAAAACGCGTCATTTATGGCAATGCAGCAAATGTATGGACTGAGACTAACTGAAAATAATATTGGAAATATTAGTAAAGGTGTATTTGATAAGATGACATCCCTAAAAATTTTAAACTTGTCAAGAAATAAAATTCATAAAATTGAAGCTGGAGCTTTCGATGGTAACATAAATTTACAAGCTATACGATTAGATGGAAATTACTTGACCGACATCGATGGACTTTTCGCCAAGTTACCTAATTTGGTATGGCTGAACATTTCTGATAATCGCCTAAAATTGTTTGACTATGCTATGATTCCAACTGGATTGCAATGGCTGGACATTCACGCTAACAGAATCGCTGAACTTGGAAATTACTTTGAAATTGAATCGCAGTTATCGCTTAGTACTTTCGACGCTAGTTCTAATAGATTGACGGAGATAACGGGAAGTGCCATACCTAACTCAGTTGAAATGTTGTATTTAAATGATAATTTAATTTCTAAAGTACAGTCTTATACATTTTTCAAGAAACCAAATCTAACAAGAGTAGATTTGTATGGAAATAAAATAACCAGCTTAGATCCCAACTCTTTAAGAATATCCGCAGTACCACAGGATAAGTCAGTTCCCGAGTTTTTCATTGGTGGAAATCCTTTAGAATGCGATTGCACAATGGAATGGTTACAAAAAATAAATACTGGAAACAGAGCTAGAACTCAACCTAAGCTAATGGACTTGGACAGTATATATTGTAAATTACTTTACAATCGTGGCAATGCATATGTACCTTTAGTAGAAGCCGCACCCCATCAGTTTTTATGTAAATATGAGTTTCATTGCTTCGCACTTTGTCACTGTTGTGACTTCGATGCATGTGACTGTAAAATGACATGTCCTAACAATTGTACTTGTTACCATGATCAATCGTGGTCGGCTAATGTTGTAGAGTGTTCTAATGCGGGGTATGTCGATCTGCTACCTGAAAGAATACCTATGGAGGCTACTCAGCTATATTTAGACGGTAATGACATAAAAATGCTCCCAAGTCATGCTTTCATTGGGAGAAAAAGATTAAAGATATTATATTTAAATTCATCAAACATAGAAACCATTCACAATAGAACGTTTAACGGTTTAAGAGAATTAGAAGTATTGCATCTCGATCATAATAGCCTAACAACTATAGAAGGGCAAGAGTTTAATGGATTGGATAACTTGCGTGAGTTGTATGTAAATAATAACAAAATTAAAGCAATCGGAAAAGAAATGTTTAATCACATGCAAAAGTTACAAATATTACACCTACATCACAATGCATTGGTAACTTTATCAGTTTGGAAAATCAATAGAGCCATTACTACGATCACCTTATCTTACAACCCTTGGTCATGTGACTGCGAATTTACAGAAATGTTCCGTGAATGGACAAAAAAAGTAAGTTCCATAACAGATTTATCCAATATAAAATGTGTTTATTCGAAAAACAATACAACTGATATAGGAGTATACAATGAAAGTGTTTTTGAAGACCCTAAATACGGATTTAAAATAATAGAAGAAAATGGAACAATATGCACTGGATTACCAAGTATAAATAACAGCATTAACGGGAATTTGACGTCTACCAAAACCATTATCAGCAATGATGAAACTAATTACGTTGCCGTGATAGTTGGAATTCTTGTGGGATTTTTATTATTAGTATTAGTTACAATAATAATATGTAAATACAGTCATGGCATTAGAGCGCTAGTTTATGCAAGGTTTGGGATAAAATTATGCTCCAAAGATGTAAATCATGATGATCGTGAGAAACTGTATGATGCCTTTGTGAGTTACAGTTCCAAAGATGAAGCATGGGTGACAGAAAAGCTGGCACCCATGTTAGAGCACGCAGATCCTTCTTATAAGCTGTATTTACATTATCGCGATTTTCCTGTAGGAGGATATATTGGTGATAACATAATACAGGCCGTGGAATCATCGCGCCGTACAATAATGGTGCTAAGTGAGAATTTCATAAAGTCAGAATGGTCCCGATTTGAGTTTAAATCTGCACATCATCAAGTATTAAGAGACAGACGGAAAAGACTCATAGTGGTGTTATTAGGTGAAGTGTCCAAAAAAGAACTCGATCCTGATATAAGACTTTACTTAAAAGCAAATAAATATCTGCGTACAAGTGATAAGTTATTCTGGGAAAAGCTTAAATTTGCTCTACCTAAAGTTCGTGATAAGCAAAGGCATCGTGGAATGCCAAGTCCCGGTGCCGACACCGTACCCATGCATCGAAATCATCATCCCAGGAGTCACCTGGGCGCCTTGCCTCCTCCACCGGGAGTGCACGGAGCTCACCCTGTATTACCACCGCATCCATCCCTAACCCCACATCAAATCCCAGCCCGTGCCTCGCCCCGGAATCATTCCGTCCACGTGTAGTGTATAAAGACTATGTTAAATGAACTTTACCAAGGTGCAGTGACTTTTTAGTGAATGTGATGGCTAGTCGGTTAGCGTACGTATTGTATATATTACTATAACTACTTACTATAACTTTAAGATTAAGACTGTAAATTGTACAATTTATTAATAGGAATTGTCACATTTTAAAATAATATCAATCATAAACCTGAACTTATGTTTAACTGAAATTGCTGTTGTATAAAACGTAAAAGCCTTACGGGCTGTGCTTGCGAAGAAAATAGATCTAATAATTAATAAGTATATTTAAAAATGGCATTTATGCCAATATCTGTGATACATTAGTAATAATTAGATAGCTTCTTTAGTAATGTATATTTTGTAATTTAGTCACAAGAAATGAACATATTTATTGTAAAATTTCAAAAATGGACTGTGTCAAAAAGTGATAATGAGAATAAAATACGATTTTAGAAAAAATAGTTTTCTTTACTATCCATTTTATAATATTAACAATACAACATTATACAAATACATAGTTAAAAAAAGGAGTAAGGAAACAAATAAACAGCTTTAACGTTTTTTATGACATTTATTGCTAAAATGTACTGTAATGTATTATTCATTTTTTTATTGTCAAAGCATACTTATACCACAGCAAAAATTACATTTGAAATAGAGAATTCAATTTAAAAATTAAAATTTACATATAAAAGATAAATTCAGACATTAAATGTTATTACGTTATCACCTTAAAATTATAACAGCTTTATTATTATTATAAAGTGCATTATTAAGTAATTAAAGAAGCTAAATAAAAATAACAAATTGATGTTAATGATGAAGAATAACCGAATTAAACTTAATTTATATACATAATTTCTACCAATAATAATTTAAAAAAAGTCAGTCAAGTTGTTCTATCAAAGCTATTTTGCAATATAATTTATAATTTAATCTTAATTTGCGGAATTATTAATCTTACAAAAACTTCTTATGAATGAATACAACGATGATTATTAGAAGGATTAAGGTCATATCTATCTATGAATTAAAGAAGCAGTTGCACTCTGATAAACAAACATATAATGTTCATTTAAAATTATTATTTACTAAAATTACACATACATATAATATGGTAATATATATTTAAATATATTAGTGTTTTAAAGTTTACTTTTATATACATTTCAGTAACAGTAAAGTATTTGATTATGTAATGTAAGTATATATAGATAACCATTACGATAGTGACAAGAAGTTATCACATGTGTTTGTTTGTTACATGACACACAAACATATGTATGTATATAATAACCACTTTATGAACTTCACGTATATATTTCGCCAAATAAAGGTCAATTAAATACTAACTAAATAATTAAATCCTAATAACGTAATAAAAAAACTACTTTTATTGATAAAATAAAACCATCTTTTCGAATTTTCTCGCAGAGTTATTTTGATGTTTGGTTCCCGACGCGACGCTTCGAATGCTTTACAGCAATCATGGTCACGGGAGAGACTTAGGTTTTAGACGTCTCAAGGGTCATTATATATATACTTGTTACAGACAGTGCTTACCCACAATTTTACATAATGATTACAAAAAATTCAAAAATAAACATTTTTTTAATAAGAATTATGATTAAATATGGCAATATTATTTATTTAATTTAAACTGTTATTATTAAAGTATTTTTTTTAACTGTATAAATTAATAATATTTATTATTCAGTGTTGCTATTGTTATAATATGTATATAGAAAAGATCATAAAGAAAATTAAAAATTATTAAAAAATTAATTATTCATTTAAACAATATTATTGTTTGACATGTAATTTAAAAAGTTAAAATATTGATTAAGATTGTTATTATTTAAAGTTAAAATATTAAGCAACAGTATTGCTACCTTAATAGATAAAAAATATGAATTTGCATTATTGTTATTTCGATCCACTCAGTATGAACTACATCTGAACGACATCAATGGTCTGTTATGTTTATTTTTGTTGTTAGATTTTATTATGATAATTACAGGATCCCACGATGATAATCCACGTACTACCCAGCATCATGGTAGTACCCAGCCATGTTCCCTGTTGAAGTTTGGATGTTTTAGGGTTCCGTACCGAAAGGGTGCCAGCGGAACCCTATTACTAAGCCTCCGCTGTCCGTTTGTCCATCCGTCTGTCAAAGAGTTATATCTCATAAACCGTAATAGGTAGAGAGTTGAAATTTTAACCGAGTATGTATTTCTATTGCCGCTATAACAACAATTAATAAAAATAAAAATACAAGAAACATTTTTTTACCTTTCGTAATCGATCACCGAAGTTAATATACTACATATGTACATAGAGTAAAATTCATATTGATAAAAAGTACATGTACGATGGTACGGAACCCTTTGTGTGCGAATTCGACTCGCACTTGGCCGATTTTATTTCAATATCTTCGCGAATCATGCTGAGATGATAATGGGGATAGTCTCTCCCGTGACCATGATTGCTGTAAACCATTCGAGACGTCGGGAACCAAAAATAAATCCGCAAAAATATCCTAAAAGATAGTTTTATTTAAAATGTCAAATACTTGCATAAATCAAAGACAGTATTATCTCCTTTTACAGATTCAAAAGAAGTACTAAAGATTAATCAACTATTACCTATATATAATACTGTTAAAATTAACAAACACGTAAAACTGATAAATGGTAACATCGTTAAACTCACATCCAATTTCTGTATCAATATCCGGTAAAAAATTACCTAGTAAAATAATGGCAACGGCGTAACTATCGAGTTGAGGCGAGTAGAGCCATTTAAAAGAGCGGCTCCCATAGGCGAGCATATTGCATATCAGGTTTTTTATGCTGTAAGGACTCGGCCGTCGACCGAACCTTCAATCTAAGTTAACGAGCGCCCGCAGCCTAAGTATGTGTGAAACAAGTGGACGTGAACAAAAGCATTGTGCGGTTTCTATTTATTGAGATTGGAATTGATACGAGAATTATAACTGAGGAGATGAAATGACGCTTGTTGGAAATTTATGTTCTGTTGCTTATTTGAAATATGTCCTATAATACTAGTGTTTCTTACAAGCAATAATAATTAAATGCTTTAAGGATCTTAATAATATAAGATTTTAACTATAGTAATATAAATAATTGCAACTCATTAAAAATTACAGCCTCTTTACTGTAATACTTTACTATTCTTTTTGTAGATAAAAGACATTAGACGTGTACAACCTCAACATAATATTCGTACTTAATAAAAATAAAGATTATTTTGTTTGAAGCTCAAAGAGAATTTTTCCAGTTTTTGTTAAAGGATTGATATAAGTTAAAAAATGGTACTTAGCATATTTGTTAAAGTTATCATGGTGTAGTCAGATTTAAATAGCACACATGCAATATAACAACAAATTTGACTATACAAAGTCAACTCTTTAAAAATTTCGAACTATTTACTTAAAATAAATTCTTTTATAATATCATACATTTTCTTTAGTATTATTATATTAAATCTGTATACATACACATTACTAAATATATTTTTTATCTAAGAAGTTATTTTAAAGTGACATTGGCTCTAAAAATTCTGTTCCTAGCGCCGATTAAATAAAAAGTACTCACCTCTATGAGTATTGAGGCATGTGTTATTTTTTTTTTCGCTTCTAAAGTTCATAAATTAAACTAGAAAATAACAAGAAGTGAAAAAATAAACGCGACGCCGCACTGTGTACAACATTAATCAGAGCTCTGAGAAGGCGTAGAGAATTTATTTTACGATTGTTACAGTGTCGACGAAACGTTAAAAATGCTGTCGGGTTATATTGAAACATTCGACGCATTGTTCAAGCTGATCGTTCCGATAACGCACCGCAGTACCCTCTCCGGCACCTTGTTGATTTTCCAACGTAAACTGTCGAACATCGGCCTGTAACTAGTTTCTTTTTTATTAGTACTGGTTTAGTGGAACGGAACGCAACTTCGTATCGATGGTACGATTAAACTCCTGAGATATCATAATCACCGGTCTGCATTTATCGAACGTATAATCGGAGAGCGGCAATAAATTTGTCTCATTTTAATATCCTAGAGCGTGTTATGTACGACCACAAACGGGCTCGATGTTTGAAGTTCGAAGCTCGTTAGACGCGGATAAAAACGCGGCTATAACTGCGCCGCCCGCGCCATACGAAAGAGTTCAACGAGCTGCCACATGTCACACCTATGTATTTATATTATTTATTGGATTCAACTATATGAATTGACATTATACATATGTAATATGTTAAATTGAGTTTTAATTTTTATTTCTTAAAAGAAATATTTATTTATTTAAAATAAATAAAAAACAATATTCATAATAAGCTTATAACTTCATAAATTTTCACTTACTAAATCAGATGATTTAACAGAACAAGCTTGAGAATTCGAGTTCCTAATTAGATGAAGTATTCGGGTGAGAATGTTGCCGGCAGATAACAAAGACTATCATCATATAATCTTTAAAATTCCAATTAAGATATGCAAACAATAGCATAAAGCTATTGTAACCTGGCGAATAAATTAATCTTAACAAAAAAAAACATCATAATTGTTCATATTATTATTATACTTTACATCGAGGGTTCTCCGCCAACAAACATTAATAAATAAGAAATTCTTAATAAAATGTTTACGCATCTACAATATTTTATTGATTTATTTTATCCGCCGCAAAAATAAGTTTCTATCTAATATATACATAATAAAATTCTAACTGAGTCGAATCTTTACATTAAATATTTTTTTGGAAAATCTTATTGAAAAAGTTTAGATTTTAGAATTTTTGTCTGAAAAAACCACTAGACAGATTTTGATGAAATTTGATATGATGATAACTGGTTATTATATATAATATATAAGAACTTTTTACTGAGGGAAAATATCTCATCTCTGAAAAATCTATACTAAACTTTAAAACGTAACTAGGGACGAACCCGAACGGAGCGAGGGTGAGTCGCTAGTTTCATAACAAGACGCAAAGGAAGACAAAGTTTCTTTTGCGGTCGCTAAAGTGACAAAGCATGCAACCGACAAAGTCGACTCATTCCTTAAAAACTATTGAAAATATTTTATATTTTCTAAAATAATATTCATTAAGAGTGTGTAGGAAGTTTTAACCTAGAATTATTTGCCTACCTAAAATATTTTTAGCGCGTAATTGAGTATTGACGCGTGCCTATTTACGTTAATAAAAAAAGTTGTTTTGAAACATTATTCTCGTTTTTAATGGCTTTTTAAACGCGGATTTATGTGTTTTTTCTAATTCCTCAGTTATACGTGTAAAATAAAATACTTTTTTTTTATTTTTGACTAATTAACTTCACATCTTCACACTTCACAGTTCATATGAGAGACCTACTAAAATATATCATATACCTACAAATAGTAACAATAGTCTAGTCTATTGGCGTATGGCGACATTAAATAGAACCCATTTATGTAGTTCTTGCTCTTTGGCTATGGATGCTTAAAAAGTATGCTAGGTTAATATTGAATGTACTACTTGTTCAAAATGACTATAACTTTACAACATTCGATAAACGTAACGTGCATTACTGTCATTTGTCATAGCTAAGCTTTGAGTCATCGTCTAATCGCTATGTTTATACAAAAAACATATCAAACGGAAGCAGCACATTTAGTCAAATATCACACTTGATGTGACAAGTGATACTTATGCACTGAGTCTAGAGGCAAGAGACCACACATACCAGACCATACATATCTAAGAGGTGCATAATAAAACATATTTGTTTAATTTCCTATAGACAGTGCTTTATTTTTGAATATTTAAATACAAAATGAATCTGTTATCACCTAGAATAAACATGTTTTGCGTTCATTATATGTCGGATAATATAAGATATTAGAAGCTGATCACTAATTCGAGACCTAAAAACTAATAAATTATATATTAAAAAGCCCGCCTATATCTTAGTTTATAAATGAATAACTATCTCAACATTTTTATTGAGGACAATGTTTCAAAAAAACGACTATTTTTGTATATGTAAAGAAATACTTAATATTTATAATATTAAATAGCTGTATCGTTATCAAGCAATTTAAAAATCAAAAAAATATATTAATCTTCTATAGTAAAATAAAGAATTATAGCACCGTGTGTTTAACCACAGTGGCTACATAAGACCACACGTTGATACACCGGAATAAATATTGACTTTACTCGTCCTGATTATGATAGTTTACACTACTTAAGCTCAGTAGAAGAATGAATTTGGATAATACTCTTTTCCTTAGATATTATTGTAGTTATAAAGGTATAATATTTTAAATATATATTTTAAAAAAGTTTACTTTTTAAAAATATAACGTTTATTAATTTTGTACCTAAAAGGGTTCAACTTAAACATACTTGACTCCATATGTAGTACAAATCGAATTATTATAAGAATAATTTAAATTAGTGCTATTGCGTATTTGAACAGAGAAAGCAACGGAAATGCCTTGTACAAAGGTTAACTATTGTGCAACGATACTATCTACGCCTACATATATATTTTGTATATTTGATTAACCCCCTCTTGACCTATACCTTTTAAGTCATTTAAATAATATCGTGGGTTAAATTTTCGTAGTTCTATATTTTATATAGATAAAACAAAAGTTAATCTCTCATTTTAATCTGGTTATAATGGTAATAAAAATTCAGTATCTACGCAGACGAAAGGCCGAGCCGGAGTCGCCATTGGATATATAAAGTTATATCATAATAAGCACCTTGAACACTCTAGTCATAACTGATATTTTCAATAACGTCACTTATTATAGGTTTAAACAACATAACGTTCTTGTTTTAATATAATATAGATGACTCATCACACTAACGATCTTCATTAAACGCGAAACAATTTCGACGCAAATTATACACTGTTATAAACGACTGCCGTAATTAAGTTGCCTGCATGAGATTAATTTGATTATTACATTCTTATTTCAATTATATTAACAGGGCCTTGTTATTTCGAAAAAACTATGTGTTGCTACGCATATTGTAAGATATGATAAAACAAACAACCACTACTATATCACAACGATTTGTATACTATAATCAATTTGTTTCATTTTCTCACAACAACACAATATTGTTAGTTTAAACTCTCAATGGATAGTATGTACTAAGACAATACAATGCAACTTATAAAGAATGCCAATAAATAGATTATAATATAATATAATAATAATAATAATCTCTTTATTTCGGAACACTTTTCCATACAGTTTGAGAGGAGATAAATCAAGATTATGTTCATATACATTCGCCTATCGATAAATATTTTAATTCTGTTAGGTATTAGATATACCTTTCATCTTTATATGGTAAAATATTAAAAAAAATATATAAGCTTTATTGTTGTAGATACGAAACAATGATACTTTCTGGATATTTTTTATCCTAATGCCGTTATCTAAGATGTCCGGTATGTTGTACTGGATAGAAGTATGTATTTAACAAGATAATATCTTAACAAAGGTGATTTGGTACGTCATCTTGTTTTGGTAGTAGATTAGTTCGATGTATCTCTACTCTAAGAGACTAAATGAACAATGTAACATGAGCTCTTTATTATTTTATTTTATTTTTTATTTTATTTATTTATTAGATTCACCAGTGGCAATTACAATATTACAATTTGTTATTATATCCAAGTACGTAAGTAAATTATAACTAATTGCATTACCTTTTAAGGTGAATACCACATGCAAATATGGAGATTTTATAAAATGTTTACATAATATCTATGTTACTATAATAAATTACTATTATTAAATATTAAATTATATAAATAACATTACATATTATTAATAAAACTTTTTTTAAGCGAATTTATAGTAATGGAGGTCATTTTAATATGGCTGGCTATCTTAAATATATTGAATTTTTGTTCGATCTAGCCAAGAGCTGATGTACCAGTGCTTAGCCTATAAAACATTTTCAACATAACATACCTACATCTGTTATGAGAAATTTCAAATATATGTATTTTTTACTGAAACTGTTTTAAGTTGTTATTTTAAACGTAACCTTCGATTTGAATTTGTATATAACCTACGAGCGTATTTAAGTCTAACAAAATTTATTCTCAGTTATATTTCTATTTACTGTAACTTTTAATTATTGTATTTATGTATATTGAACATACCTATAGCAAAACACATTAAATATATTTGTTAAAAAACATGAGACGGTAGATTTAAATTACAACCAAATACTTCATCATAAAACCACATCCCCGTCTCACCCGACGAAAGCATCCGAGCTTTGCCTTTGTTGACCGTCACTCTACACGAATTATCCGACGGTTTTTGCTCATTAATAGCAATTTTATTTGCTCTTATTTAATTTAGCATTTATTCAATCTGCCCCTGGCGCGATACGTATAATGCGTAGTGGTCTTATATCTCACCTTTTGTGACAGGGCTCATTGAGAGCGAGGTGTCGGGATGTATTCCCGCGGCTCGTCTCAGCTTACACGTTTAACTCTGATGCCTTTCATCGTGCACAAAATGTAATTGAATCCCACAAAATCCTACGCACGTAAGATTTAATAGGGCATTTAAATACTCGCATTGGCCATTGTGCATCGGTTTTGTACGCAATAATTCATCATAACCGCAGTGCAGCTAGCTTTCCGCGAAGCACCGTATGTTAGACAAAGTGCTCTCCGTTGTAACCGCCGCATGCGGTTCCATATTTATTAACATAAACTAAATACTGGCCACGCGAGTATGCGGAATCAAGTATGTATTAAAAGCTAAATTAAATAATGCGTTTTAACTAAATTTCGTTGGTAAACGACTGTAAGGTAGATAGATTTTGGATCTTAAGTATTCGGATATAGAGACGAAGATTAATGAAAATATATTAAGTAGGTACTATATTACGTCGCTTTTAAGTAAGTTATACAAGTCTGATTTATCGTACCGACAGTTATCAGTCGTCAGATCCAAAACGATTATTGTATAAAACCACCGAACGAAATTGCAGTATAATTACCTCTTTTATTAATTAAAAAATGTTATAGCGTAATGAATTGATACTTAAATATTTAACTGAAGTCCGGTAAAAATTATATTCAAACAAAACATGTTTCAGTCGAATTTGCTTCATAGTTCAAACAGTTGCGCTTTATTCAAATACATTGTATTTGTTTACGTAAGACATAAAATTATACGATATTTTATAATAATGCGCTTAGTAACTTTGTTTCAAAGTTGTTGCTCATTCAATACATAGATACTCGGCGAGAAGCTCGCGTATGAAATCCTAACGAGCGTCATACCCTCGAGGTGCAATCCTTTACTTTACCACTTTACTACAGTATTAAATTTAACTAGAAGTCTGTAACTTAGTACTGCTGTTATAAGGAATTAGTCCCGACATTTGAGTGTGAGCCGAGTTGTATCGCAGCCGCCATCTAAACCTTTATTATTTGCAAGACGCGCTAGAAAAGTCATGTCAAAGAATCATGATGCTATATAAGTGGGCACGTCAGGCGCTCGTAAAATTGAAAATAGCTCGTAAATCAGAGGTACTGAGTAGAATGGCAAATTGCTGCATGTACGCAGGCGCGCATTCAATTTCTTGATCACCATGCTTTGAAGTTTTTTTTAAGCTCTAACTCTGGCAATATTCATAACAAACTCCTAACTGAGTAGTAAAAAGTTGTATTTATATTTTCAATATCCCTTGAGTGACACAAGGAAAGTTTAATATTATATTTTAAATTAAATAGACGATAAAAACAAATTATATTTTTAATGATAATTTTAATGCACCATCTTCATTGAGGACCCGTTAAATATAATGATAGCATATAGCAATGGCACTCATATGTAATATTATACTAACCATTGAGACAGCATGCAGTGGGCGGTATATAAATTAAATTTTATAAGAGATTAATATGAGACAGTGGAAAATACATACCCTACTGTTTTTGTTGGTCCGCGAGCCGTAAATAAAAAATTGAAAGACGAGGTACTGTATGTCAACTATAAAAACGCAATATCGTACATCAATCAGTATGTACATACGTTCAACAATAGAGCGACCATTGTGGACTGCTATCTAATCGTAATGAATATAAATTTCCAGATGACATTTACGATCAGTGCACGCCGTGATACTGCCTCTATATAAATGCGTTAGATAGATTTTTTAACTCTCGTATACTGCAACAATAAAGTATTTTGGTAGATCGCGAGCGCGTCGATTTGTAACATAACCAATGTAAATTCAATTTTATCTTCCTATATACTGACCAATATTTAACACCGATAAAATAGCGTTTTATGTAAATAATATTCGTATGCGATGTACGAATTTATAAATTTTAATTGTACTGCAAAGTACAACAATTTTCAACTAAAATAAATAGTTATTGTATGTTTGCCTCTACGCTCGTAAATGCATTCAATAATACTAGCTACTGACTCTCGTTTCTCTTTTCACTAAGTGCCAAACAATTTACTAGGTATATCGGTCTTCTAAATTTCCAATCCATATCCATACAGCTGTTTCAGCTTGAAGAAGTAACAAACAAATACACATACATGCACACGCACACACTCACACATGCACACGCGCACACACAACTTTCGTATTTATAATAGAAGTCTGATATAAAAACTTAAAAGAACAAAGAATAATTTATACGTATCTACGTACGTATAAATTATTCTTATACAGATTAATATGATAAAATGTTGTCCAAACCAACAATCCTCTTAAATAACAGATGCATACTGAATATTCTCATCAGAATTCTTTACACGAATATATGGATTTCTAATTAATAAAATACTTATCTTAAGTGGATATCAATGTAAATATCTCGTCCGAAAAGACAATTACATTACAAATCACGTAACCAGTAAATAACTAACTGAGCGCTTCCGTGGAACAGGTTTTTAAAAATAATTCTTATCTATTCTATTAAAACTAATGTCTCCGTTTTAGGCACCTAGTTTTAATAAGCATCGTCAATGCCTCGCAGATAAAAAAACCATTCGTGACTAGCAATCGCTACAAATTAAACTTTAAATTATACATTAGGTTAGAGCGTATTATGACAAGGTTTGGTTTTGTATTTTTATTTATTTTAAACACAAAGTTTGATCAAACTTCGTTTCATGTTTTACATTTGAGTGAATAAACGCAACAGCGAAAAAGTTTAACATCAAAAACAAGGCTTGAAACTTAGTTTAGTACAATATTTGACACGTTCTTGAATAATATATTAAATTAATAAAATTTAAATATACCGTATTAATAATCTTACGGGAAAGCTGGTTCTAGTTATCTTACAAGTATCTAATAGTTGTTTAATCTAACGCAGGTAATATGTTACCAGAACGCTCTTGACGTGCTACAAAGGTCAGATGGTAATCACTTCGCGTAAAAACTAGTTACCTTTCTTATACAGATTGAAATATCATTCTCATAGAATATTGTACGTATAAGGAAAATATAAAGAGAAAGCTATCTAATGAAGGCTATAGATATATTAATTGTATTCTATCATGCCATAATATAAAAATTACTTGTTATATTTGTTTTATATAATTAATTATTTACGTTGGCAGATATAAAACGAAAAACATAAGGTATGTTTACTTACTTTTTTTTTTTGATTTTCAGAAAACAATCAGTTCCTTTTTATATAAAAGCAAAAATTCTCTTCTCTATCAACCTATGACCGTCCATTGCTAAGCGGAGGCCACACTTTCCGGAGAGACAGCCCACGTCATCTGCTGCCCGCCACTTTTCTTACGTTGTCGGTCGATCAAGCTAAAACGCGTACCTATGCCTAAACACGGTCTCCACTCACCAAAAAGTAACTTTTTTAAGTATTTAAGATATAAAAATTCAGCCAAGTGCGTGTCGGGCCACTATAATGTAGGGTTCCGTAGTTGCCTATCACAATATAGCGGACTAAGAAGAGGGGTTTTTTGTAACGATGTTATGACTTTATTTTTGTATATTTTTAAATGGTTCATAAATTTATACTTACTAGCAGTTTTTTTTTTTTCAATGGTAAGAAATCTTTACTTCTCCAAGTACATTTCATAAGTTGGTCGACTATTACTCGTTTTGTAAAGCCTACTTTAGCTGTGACAGTTTTCCTTTTAAGTTTGTTATATATACTAACTACCACCGTGATTTTTTTTTAACCATTCACAACCATTTAGCTGACATGGACACTTGACTCTAATAAATATGAGCACTTTAAAGCTTAATATTTCACAAACGGACCCCTTAATCGAAAAATTGTTTCCACAAACCCACAATATTTTTGACCTATCCAATTATACCCCACATGGAGTAGACGAGAATAAAAACAACCCAACCATATGGGTAGAGAAGCTACCCTAATTTTTTTTTTAGGTTTATTTTATGACTTTGATGGTATGACTTAATATGTATATCCATGCCAAATTACAGCTTTCCAGTACTAAAAGTCTCTGAGCTAAGCTGCGGACAGACGAACGGATGGACATGGCGAAATTATAAGGGTTCGTTGTTGACTACGGAACCCTAAAAAGCAAGTTAATTATTTTTCACAATAAAATCTTCTGTTATAAAATTCAATATATGAGCAGTTGCAGCTATTACGGAGCTTTGGCAATTCATTCTAAATAATGAGGGTGTCTACCGACTATTATTTCAATATAGAAACTATCATGATTCTACACATGGCAAAACTGGTACATTTCATGCACAACATGTGTATGCTTGGAAAATTAATATTTCAAATAGCAAATAAATATTTCGCAAATATATAATTTCACTACAAAAACATTTCACATATACATATGTACAATGTACATATCTATTTACCAACAAAACACAACCCGAAAGAAATTCGCAGACTGCAAAGTAGCGATACCCAAATATATAGTTTTATAAAAACTTGGATTTTCTTAATTAATAGATACGGTAATGTAAAACGTTTTAAGGAGACCAGCCCGTGTTTGTCCATTATGATGACTACGGCCTGTCCCCCTTATATTGAAGGGAGACCCGTGCCCAGCTGTAGGGCAATAAAAGGGCTGAAGTATTGTTATTAATAAATCTTAAGCAAAAATAGACTGCGGGAAAAAAATAATGAACATTTAAAAAATGTTTCTTTACAATAAACAATTATGATAGTGAATTAAGGTTTTATATTAATTTCACGCGAATTCTGATAAACATTTCACATTCATCATTCCTCTTAATTCTAGCTAGATTTATATATTTTTTGAAGTAAAACTTCTTTACGCACGCTTGACAAATGTACGTACGTACGTTTGTTGCCATGGTAACCATTGTTATTGTCTGACAAATGATATATAATAAGTGTACGAGGCGAACGTTTGTTGCCATGGTAACCGTTGTTACTGTCTGACAAATGCTATATAATATTATATTCTTTCCTTAAATAATATTCTTTAAATATATGACTGTAATATACCTAAAATGTGTCATTTTTAATATCTCACCTATTCTAATTTAAAATATAAATTGAATTTCATAAAGAGTACCGGTAACCTACAGAAGTTTTACTTTTTGCGCGTGTACACATTCACACACGCACTCTTTATTTTTATTTTTTTGTTTTCGTATTATTTTAGTTCATTAACTAGAATAAGAAGCGAATAAGAACCAAAAGGTTATTCGCTTCTCTTAGACCCCTTAGTTCCAAGGGAACATTATAATGAACCAAGATTAAAAATAGCTTACTTTATTCTCTAGTCTCTCTTATCCATCAAACATACAAGTAGGTATATTTTTTACAAGTAAATACGAGTTTAATGACTTCCAATAAATAAGACTTCGAGTTAGTGAAGCCCACCAACGCGCAGTTGGCAAACGTGGTGGAATGTAGCCCATCAATAGGACGTGACAAAGGGCTGAATTATTTTAATTACTTATTATTATTTTACTAGATTATTTAATAGGAATAAAGAGCCTACATTGTTATTTGATAAGCTATTTTCGTAGTGAAAAATTCTATAAAATCAATCACAAAGATTAGTCCGCAATGTTTTGCAGAGAGAAAGGCACAATATAAGACAATATTAATAAAATTCCGGTTTAAACACATGTTCATAAAGGAAGCAAGGAGCTAACTAATATATTTTTTAAACTACAAGTAGGTATATTCCACCTTTGTATAAACAATCTAAATTACTGACTGGATATATCTATTAAAATAAGACTAATTACTATGCTAGAAAGAAGTCGTGCGAAAAAATCCTAACAAAAGTAGTAAACAAATAAATTGTATTATATGTTACAAATATAAAAAGAATTAGGCACACGATCATACCAGTGGCTATGGATAGAAACAATGTCATTTTTAAAATATTTTACAATTAACTTTTTTTATTAAGCTGAAGTCCAGCGTTTTAATATTCTTAAAGGTCAAGGAAGTTCATATGTTATATAATTTACATAGTTTATTTAACGTTTAGACATTGTTAATTGGTCCGTTCGTTAAGACCTAATGTATATTCTAGTTTAGTTTCTTTATTGATCGTAAATTATAGCGAAACACATTTCATCTCATTTAATCAAGAGCATCTGTGTTGTAGATGATGTAATTGCATTAAGAACATAAAATCTGATATACATAATTATATTATAACTAATACTAGTTTTTAAAATAGCTTAACGCCAGGCGACTTAATTAGTTTATATAAAAAATCTAATAACAAGAGAAAAGATATATTCCAAGAGAGAAAAAAGTTAAAATCACCGATCACATAAGAACCTTAAACATTTAAAAAAATAACAATCATGAAAAAAAACATATTAGTAATAACTAAATACAAAATGTAAAATACATATTATCCATATATATGGTATAAGTAAAAGAATCTCGTAAGGTTCGACATTAGCACCATTACTCAATCTGGTAGCCAATAAAGCAGACACTTGACATATGTCTTACCATTACGTCAGCCGAGTAAATACATCACTGTGAGTCTTAATCAAAGAACCACGGAGATTAATACACGGACAGGAGAACGCGAACGGAATTAGAATCTGGGTAAGTAACAAAAGGATGACTAGGAAAAAGTAACAACCATCCGTTAAATTACGTTACACTGCCCATAAACAAAAACATTATCCTTTCCACGTTTGACAGCTGGATTATTTTTCTGATCTATGCAAGCTTAATAGCGAGATCAACGCAATAATAGAAATGATTTGTGTACATTAGCATTTTTATATATTTTTGTAAGTTAACATTTAATAGCACTATTAAAGAAAGGTAACAAATTTAAGTTTATAAATAAATTGTAATATTCATGTTCAAGTTTCATGATAACAATGACAATTCAATTTTAAAATCATTTCATTCATAAATAAAATCAAGCGTAAGTTATTAAGATAACATTGATTACATTAGTCGTGTCAATTATATGCTACTTCCGTAGAAAATACATCAGCTGACAAAATAGAAGCAAGTTTAAGTAAGTCCACTCATAATTGATTCATTAATGACTTTGTAAAAAAAAATTTAAACTTTTCTAACAGCGGGGTAGACGAGTCCGCACGGAAGGGTTAATTAAAACGAATGGTCATCCGCGAGTAGAATGTCGAACTTTAGCGGATCACCAATTTGAATGTTTAAATATTATTACAAACTTAGGCCCACGTTTCTTTAATTAAAATTAACGACGCAAAACTCTGACAGTCAAACGAATTATTAGTACCGAAGCAGTACAACTTTTAATTAGTTATTCTCCGTCTTGCGATACTTTTATGCGTTATGTTATTATTTGTAACTATTTTAATAATACTAATCCTTATTTAACTTTCCTATTACAGATAAAGTATATATACCAATAATTTTTATTCTATAACGTCAACCAAAATTTCAATCTAAATGCCATCATCAAATACTTTTTTAACAAATGGCTCTCAAAAGCTATACATAACGTATTGAATAAGACGAAACCATTTTTATTAAATAACTGAGCAGGCTTTAATTTTCTCTGGTAATCAGTTCACGAATTTAAAATTTCACGCTGAAGGCCTACAAATCTAAATCTGTCATTTCGCCTTACAAAGAAAATAATAGAAGATTATATGTATATACAATACACATACTCATAACGTTCATCGCGGGTTCAGTCACATTCAGTTAAAATGAACATTGCATCCGTACCGCACATATTTGTGTGAAGTGGTGAAGTACCAAAATAATTATTTAGAGTAATATTTACAAAGTTTTTCACTCAATCTTTTGATAATATAGACATTTACTTAATAAGTTAATCAGTAGTTTTTAAAATAAAAATTAATTTAATCAATAAGTAAATTATGCGATCGCTTTTTAGACAGTAAAATTACGAATAAATCGCTAGAAACTTAAAAACAATTCTGATTAATATATATTCTAAGTAATCTATATATACATAAAATGCTTTGTCCTGACTGACTGATCGATCAACGCACAGCCTAAACCGCTGGTCGTAGAAACGTGAAATTTAGAGGACATATTCCTTATACAATGTAGGCATCCGCTAAGAAAGGATTTTTCTAAATTCATCCCCTAAGGGGGTAAAATAGGGGATGAAAGATTGTATGAAACTCTGTTATTCTTAACGCGAAATGCACGGTAAGTGGTAATCAGCTTTAAGATGAAAAATAAGAAATATATGTATTAGATTTTTTCGAAATTCATCCCTTAAAAGGGTAAAAGGGGGTGATAAAGTTTATATGGGCAAACAATTATTTATGATCAGAATTACTTGAAACTTGGTATTAATGCTCTTCAATACAATTAAATAAATATGTATTTTAACATTTTTTGAAATTCATCCCATAAGGCTGTCAAATAGGGGATGAAAGTTTGTATGAAACTCTGTAATTGATGCACGGAAAATGGTATTTACCTTTAAAATAAAAACTAAAACAATACAGACATCATTTTTTTTTCGAAATTTATCCCTTAAAAGGGTAAAAGGGTTGTGCTGTTTATATAAGGAAAAAAATCTTTATGATCAGAATTACTTGAAACTTGGTATTAATGCTCTTAAATATAATTAAATAAACATGCATTGTAGATTTTTTTTTTAATTTAGCCCCTAAGTGAGTAAGACTGGCCGGTGAAGTTTGAGTTGTTGAATATATTTAAATAGAGTAACATGGCTTAAGTTCTTTGTAAGTGCACTCTACCTGTGCGAGATATAAAGCAGAGAACGGAAATTATTCTGAATCTAAAGGAAAATTATGTATAACTTTTCGGCTGGCCATAGCAGCGACAACTATACTGTTATAGTGTGCCTAGAGCGCGAGAGAGAGAGCCTTACCTATATTTGTGGTTGGTTTTTTTAGTGTAGACTAACTTAAGTGAATCTAGAGTTTTATTCTAGACATAATATTAAAAATTCGATATGACAACATATAAATTCAATGTAAATTAAAACTGAGCAAATTTTTCAGTCCACGCGAGCGTAGCCGCGGGCAAAAAGCTACAACAAAATAAGAATGACACTTTATATACGTAACTTAAAAAAGAAGGAGAAGGAGGGAGACTGTAAGCTTCAGGTGTACATAGCATTGGGTCTTTAAAAATAACGTAAATGTTAGCCTGTTAGTATGTTAGTTAAAAAAAAATTGTATGCGATTGTATCATTGTACTCTCTTCCTCTAACTTTGGAAAGATGGAGTAGAAAAATGTACAAAAAATACAGGTAGTGCAGCTTGCTAAATACCTAAAGTGTAAAATTAATTACAAAATACATATAGGTACGCTTAACATCTTTTAAGATACTGGATATTTTGAGTTACGATCGCTAAAATTTTATTTTTTTTCCATATATACTTTAACAAATAATAAAACTTACACAAACTTATTTTTGCAAGTAATAAAGTATGTATTGCGAAAAAGTTTATTTTTTTCGTCGTTTGATCGCGGGCGAAGCCGCGGGTTCTGCTAGTAGTGAATAAAACGTTTCTAAATTACTAATTAAAATTGTCCAAATATATGAAACGGTACAAGTGCCGGACTCCATATTCACACCTCATGAAGCCCCAGGGCGCTCGGACCGGTTGACGCTACAGTCCAGAAGCGCAACATCCATTAAATATGTAGCACTATGTTCTGATTTAAATAAGATACTCGATGTATATTCTTGAAATTCAAATATAACGGTAAAAGTTTTATCACATACGGTATAACTACACTTTATATTTATCGCTCTACTTCCCGTACATACATTTTTTATTATCATATATTATTATAGTTAAGAATATAGAATTATTAATATCATAAGCAAAGGCTACAAGTCTATTTTAAGCTATAAACGCAACGATATTTCAGTGGACGATTAATATCACATTAAGTCTTTTAATTTGAGCACACTACTTTGGCGCCTACGCAGTGCGGCGTAAACAAATCGTGAGACGGGATCAATGAATATTAAGCAACCTTCGAAACAATTTCCAGTATCATTATTGAGATAAAATAAATAATTCCCCAAAATAAACATGAAAAGAAACGTTGATTGCTTCATAAATTGTCAAAAGGTTACCTCGTTCTGATGACTTTTGCAGTTCGTTTTAAACTCGAAGCATACGAGCATAAATACATGCGGCAAATTGATCAATAAATAAAAAAATATTTAAATTATACACTCCAAATATAAATTTCACTTACACGACTAATTAAGATAAATGTATCATTGTAAATGCATTGTGTTAACGAACGATTTCTGATATTTATTCTTGTCATTAAACAATTCATTATGTTATGACATGTTTGTTATTTTCGTTTCTGTAAAATTGCAGTTACATATTCCATCTATATGGTAAAAGCTAGCAATTTTAACTATGCTTATTGCAATAAATAGGATAGAAACTAATATTGGCAGCTATGAAAAATATTTAGCGAAAAGTTTTGCTAACTCGCCATGTGGACGAAATTGCCTCTTATTTTTTCAATATCCCATCGCCAAATACAAAAAGTTTTAGTTGTGAAAATTCATTTATCATTGAAACTTGTAATTAAGAGGATAATTAACTTTAGATGATGCTTTAAAAGTATATTTTTGTACAGGTAATGATTAATTGTTAAATTATTGAAATACTCTCTGGCACTTTTAAATAAAATTTACCCTCTAGAATCTGTTAACTATCCAAAAAGAAAGCTCTGCTTGTGACATTAATAAGAACTGCCGGTTATTCTATTCAATCTTCTCCTATTTCAGATTACTGAATTGGAAATAGTCACAAGGGACTAGCTTCGTAACATGATCGGTGTGTACGGGTGTCTTGTCTTGTAAGAAACACGATTTTTACTGACTTTCTCATTGAATATGATGCGATTCGATCAGCAAACCAGCATGATGTCTTAAATTTTTCAATATAAGCAAAAGAATAAATTTAATAATCACTAAAGAGAAACTTTAAACCAAGGCCTCCAAAGTAAAATGGCTAATCAAATCTTGTAGGTTTACAATATAGCACAGAAAATTATAGTATTCATCAAATTTAACAATTTTAATTAACTACTAATTTATAAATATTTAAATAGAATCGCTGCTTACACAATACATAACATTACACAGTACGGTATGCTATCAATAACGCTACTAAAGTGTTCGCTGACATAAGGACCGGCGCACAAGCCAATGATGAATGTACCACTCCCGGTCACCATGTACGTATGAGTGAACATGATACCGTTAACAAAACGTACATCGAAGAAGACAAATTGCTTACGCCCCTAATATTCGGACACCTCGACATTGAAGCAGATCACGACGATATCTAAATCTAACATCTACATGTTCAGATAACGAGATAACTCGATCACCATGATGGGAGTCTCTACTGCTGGCCAATTAATTGTGAAGCTTTCTAAATTGTTTTGTATTAGGCCTATGGTCTTTTCTCTTAAGTATTTCGTTCTTTTTATTTAATATGAAACAGTATTTTGTTTATCGTTTTAAGAAATACAAGCTCATATAAAGTAACAATCTTCATAATATTATTCTTACATAAGTAGTATACATATATCCATGTACTACTTATGTTCCATATTGATGTGCGACAGACAAGACAGAGTTATGTATTCACTATTAATATACATATGTACATATCTGTTTATCTTATAAAATAATACGATCTTTTATTAATTTGGAGTACATAACTCTGCCTTGTCTGTCGCACATCAATATGGAACGCATAATCAATATGGTAATGTCAGAGATAAGAAATTTAGATTTCTACTCATAAAACATACAGACGCCGACGTGGAACAAGAGTAGCTAGAATTCTTTGGAGATACGATCATAAATAAGGCCAGTTACATGGTGAACGGTTGATGAGTTTTATCTTTAAGTTTCTATTATGCAAATAGCACTATTTAAAATCCAAGCTTATTTAATGTTTCCAATTGTGAGAATCTCGATTTTGTTTAAGTAAAACATATCCACAGGTCACGCTCAAATATTATTTACGTAAAGTATTTTATAATGTGATTAGTTTCGAACGGCCAAGTTTTAGATAGTATCAGCTATCAAAGAGCCTCGGGGTGATTTGATGAATCAAGGATTATTTTTGTAAAAGAATAATAATTAAAAACTCAACAACAGCGCCGTAAAATCGTGATTGGCTCCAAGTGAAAACTCGTTACGGCGATCGTAAAAGTCGACAATAATTAGCCGGCCACAACCGCGAGCACCGATATGAGCTGATTACGAAAGAAATACACTCGTAGCGTTGATTTATTGTACGTTGCCTTCGGTTTCATCGCCTCTGCCCACAAATACGATCAGCAACACATGTAGGTAATAAAGTCCCAAAGTTAAGAAAGGTCACTACTTGCTTCTTCTATCTTATCTAAATTTTGATAGCGAAGTAAATACGCGTAGTCTTTAATATAATCAAATATATAATTAATAAATTACGCCTCAGAATTGTATATACTATGTCGTTTCGTCTAATCGTAATGATCAATATTGAATCTCAGCAGATAATTCAATGTAATCATCGGCTACAAGTAATTATCACTGACCACCGTAATACATGGAACACAGCGGAAATGCTTCACAAATTATCGTTAATTACTTTACTCAATATATTAATAAATACAATAAAAAATACATATACCTACCAACTAAATCTAAAATATGCATCAGTTTTAAAAATATTCATTTGAATTTCTTCACTCATGTTTATTTTTATTATACTGAGTTATTATTATTACTTTTGAGTGATTCATTAAAATTGCGATAGTGTTTTTATATTATTAAAATATATTTTAACATATTTTAAATAATAACAACATATTCGGTCACCCACTTCATTAATCTAACACGTGGGTTCATGGGTGTTCCTCTCAATCATCACTGCCTCATCAGACATAAGTAACAATAACGTATGGAGCAATTAAACGTTTATCAAACATAAGTTTGCAAGCTAGAGGTAAGGTTTCTTTAACTGTAGGTATAATTTCTTTGAGATAAATAATGATTACTGCTAACAGTTCCAAAAATAGAAAGAGTTATAATCAGTAGCTTATGTAATTCTTCAGGTCTATCTGTGTACTAAATTTTATTCCAATCCGTCCAGCCGTTTTAGAGTGAAAGAGCAACAAACATACATACATATATACATCAAACTTAGCGAGTACAAATACTTACATTTATAATAATCCGATTATGAATACTTTGTGTTTTTATTGTCGTTTGTCACGTGGCTACGGAGCAATATATGAAGTCAGTTTTTTACGTAGTCCCATTTTGCATAATATGTATATAGCTTACGAATAAAAAATGTCATTGAGAAAAATAATGTTTTCGTTTTTATCAATAATACAATTTACGTTACCGTTTTCTTATTTACACTTTACTACACGAGTATTACTATTACTACTTGTACTGTTCTCGTTTCTTAAGAAAATTGCATTTTCAAACTCATTTTTATTGATAAAAAATGCAAATTTCTGAACATAGTTTCCCTTACATGGAATATAACTTACAATGATTATGGCAGTAAGAGTATAAAACGTTAAAAATATAGTCCATATTAACATGCCCCGCTCTTTTAATTTGACTCATATTACTTTTACGACTACTGAAGAAGGAAAAGATGGTGGTCATTTTAAGTGGCATTATATATCAAATGCCACTTTCCGACCCACGTTGACATTCTTTAGACGGATACTAGAATTCCGTTTGACAACTCTATAACAGTTAAGAAATAATTGAACAAAAGAAGTCATACATATAAATATTATATTATGTAGCGGAAAGGAAATAAAAAAGTTTACATTCTAAAATTTA
Source organism: Fabriciana adippe (assembly GCA_905404265.1). NCBI lineage: Eukaryota > Metazoa > Arthropoda > Insecta > Lepidoptera > Nymphalidae > Fabriciana > Fabriciana adippe. Next base: position 7,155,382 of record FR989993.1, read on the forward strand.
ATAAGCGGTGCAAGTCTGAGTATATTTCTTAATATCTCCACTGAGCTGACCAAATATCCTGCCATTAAGAGAAATAATTACCTTTATATTATTACATTAATATTAAATAAAATTAAAAATTCGCAGCATTGACATTTTAGGCCAATTCTTATTTAAGAGAAGGTATGGACTGAAATAGTTATCTGTTAGCCAAAAAATCGTTTTTTTCCGGCTACTTTTTATCTCTGTACGTGCAGTGCAGTAGTGTAGTAATTAGCAAGAATTTATTAAAACATATATTATAGTATACATGAAGCAAGAACACACTTTTACACAGTTAGTAGTTAGTTTATATAGTTTTAGAACGTTTCCGTCCGCTTTTTACCACGCATCACTTTAGAAAGAAAAGAATCAACTAAGACTGTATTAAAATCAAAATTTATTTTATTCAATTTTTTTTTTAACACACCTTTGAATCATCAACTTAATTTAATGCAATAATGCAGTCCGCACGGAGGAAGCTACGAGCGATTCGGAATGCATTTTTTTAAGAATAACTAATCGGCGAGAAACTCCACAATTATGTTTTAAATGTCGAGTTACAATATTATTAATATAACTTTTAACGACAAGAACACCAAATTTTTTAACATCTCGCAGGGAATAACGAGATCTCAGATCATAAATAGCCCTGAGGAATTCTTAAGAACTGCTTCTTTTTTTAAATTATTAAAAGTAAAATATATGTGATAAGTTAAATTGAAGAGCTAGTTAAATTTATTTCAATCGGTCGGATGGATCCAAAGACACGAGTTTAAGCTTTGTTATAAATTATAATGGTCATGGTCTTATTATATGTAAATATATGTAGCGGCAGTGAATTAAGGGAAAACCATGAAGTTTAGCTAGACTAATAAATTATATTTTATTATTAAGACATGAAAACATTTAGGTCCTTTATAGTGGTTTTTTAGCATAAAAATTATTTTTAGCATTTCATACGATCTTAAAACTAAAAGAAAGTACAATAATAAATAAAAACTACTACATGCACAGACAGATGTACAGGTTATTTTAACCGATAATACATTAATATAAACTGCGTATTGGAAATCATGTAACTTAACAAGATGGATGCCTACCTAGACTGCAGAAGCCAGGTTAATCAAGTCAGCGGTATCTGGATTATGTCATTAAAACTTCATCACACGCTCATCCGTTGAGTTAACTGGACTTCAAAGTCAACGTACACTATAAAATTACAATCTTTGTACCTAATAGCGGCCTACAGGTTACCTGCATATTTTACGCTTTTTTTAAATATTGCTCTGTTCTTATAACAAATTTACACAACCAAAAAATCAGTCTCACTGTTTTATACAAGTAAAAACACGACTTCCTCGACGTCACATGATAACGAAAAGTCAAACATAGAAATATGTTCAATTTTCAATATCCTATCAGCTTTTCTATCACCTATCTATCTATCCTGCAAATCCTATCTGCTATCTATCTTCCCTATCTTTTTATCTTTTAAAAACCATTTTTACTTTATACTAACTTAAAACTATGTATAAATGAATGTACATCAGTAAATTAAAATTCTACACTGTAGATTACACATATTTATTATGTTTTTTGTACTAACTTTCATATATAGTGATCAAGACCAATAAGCGATAGGATATACTTTCAAATTAACATTATATAAAAATTATCAAATCTATCAATGAAACTGGTTGCCTTGAATAGTATCATAACATCCGATCAAAAATATTAATTAGGTTAAGAAACCAAACATACACTTCATGCCGTCAAAAATTTTCCACGAGGAGGTCGCAGTTACAGTGAAGACTCGACAAGTTTAATACGCAAAAACCGCTAGTGTTGTGGCGGCAGGCGAAACGAGTTGCAGTTTTTGTTGTGAGGCCGTCAAAGTCAGTGTCGCGAGGCGCGTCGCCGCACAAATGCGACCCTTTCTAATTGGACGTCTACCTGTTGCGTCGCCTTACTATTTTTTCAGTTCCCAAGTGAATACGCTCGGTGATGAGCACTCTACGTGAAGAGTTTCGTAATGTCCCAACTAGGCAATCTTTTTTTCCTTTTGTGCTTTCTTTTTTGATTAAGGGCATCGAGAAAACTTTTTCGCTTTTGTGATTTTCAGTGAATAGTTTTTATTATACATAAAACTGACAACGAACAACAATCCCTAATATTATAAATTAAAGTCCTCCGCCGAGCTGAGTCTGTTTGTTCGGGCTAATCTCAGATATGAATGTATGAATTTTCTTAAGGTTTTAACTAATAGAAAGAGGGACTATGTAGAAAGATTATAGAATATTTGAACATATTACGATATTAGTAACCTAAGTTAAAAAATATCGTCCTTCCTGACACTTGGTATTTAGGATCACTATCACAAGAAGTTAAAACGCTACAAAAGTTAAACTAGAAACAGTATTAAATACCTGAACGTTGACGTTACAATAACACTATTAAATTCTGATAAGTCCAACATAGCTTAGTCTCATGATCGGCTTAGTTGCATCTAATCATTAACAGTCGGTGGTGCGTGACGCCGATCAAGTGCGCGACGCGACGCTCCGACGCGTACGCCGATTCTCCACGCGCTTCTGCCGTGCGACCAAACACTGCCGGAAACGGGAGTAACGACACAACAAAAACTTACTTACACTCATTCATACTTTTTTCCCACCGTCCGCCACCTGAATCGTCAACGGACAGGTTGTCGATACCCATTATTAGGTCCGTTACAGTATACTTTACCAATTTTCGTTAAGTCTTCGAAAAGTAAGAATATCAAATAAGTGGAACTGAGTTATAACAATACATTAATTGTTAATAGAATGTACTAAAATATATTCTATATACACTTATTCCGATAAGAAAAACCATCGCGCGACGTCGCTAATGAATAATAAAGCTACACAATTCAAAAATAAACACAAACTTTAAATGGTTTATAGCAAATTTTGCAACCACGAATTTGATAACGTCCCGAGATGTAGACTGACTAAAACAAAACATAGCATGATGTATGTATTCAGAAGATATACGATCTCTACATCTTGGATGGAAAGTGGGACAACTTATCGTGTTAGAACCGTTTGCATCGTAGCTTTAAACGTGCCGCTATTTTATAAGTCTTGTACGGTATAATGTCTATGGTACAAAAAAAATATTGTAGGATATTTTTTGTCTTTACCATCAAAATTTGTGATATTTTTATTTCCCAAACAGTTCCTACAGTTTTATAAAAAAAACTTTAGTATTATACGCAACTCCAGAACGGGTGTTTACTTTTCATTGAAAACATGACGGTACAAATATATTTGCAGTCTTTCGCAATACTACTTCCTTACTTGATCACAGTGGAACGATAATCGGCGGGTGGCCGTATTATCGCCCGCAGTTGTGGCCGCCAACCATGGATTTGACGTAGCTTGATTTGTGCGCGAGCGCTGCGATCTATCCCTTGCGCCAATTTATTGCCTTATCTAGCCAGACCTATAGCGGGACCGACGAATTAGAGCGGTCGGCCCCGTTGCCACATGGAATCCGCCAACGGTGAGAAAACAATTTTAGCTCTATCTTTCCCAACAAAATTGTAAAGTTCAGTCAAAAAATCTATTATTGAAGAAAAACTTCTTTACGCACGCTTGACTTGGAGGGTAAGCTGGTGAATGCGTTACGAAAAAATGTATCATGTACGTACGTTTGTTGCCATGGTAACCGTTGTTATTGTCTGGCAAATGATATATAATATTATATTCTTTCCTTAAATGATACTCTATAAATATATGATTGTAATGTGCCTAATATACGTTATTTTTAGTATCTCATCTATCCTAATAAAAACATAAATTGAATTTCATAAAGAGTACCGATAACCTACAGAAGTTTTACTTCTTGCGCGTGTACACATTTATACACGCACTCTATTATACTAATTATTTTTTTTTTGTATGTAAAAAAGCATTTTATATTCATAAATATAATTAATAAAAAAAAATATTTCTCATTTGCACTTAACGAAACAAAATTAAGAAAACAAAACTTTTTGGTGTGCTGCTAAGGTTCACTCGAGCAAATCACAATAAAACGAGATTGAGTCATCGAACTAAATTAGAAGTAATAGGCTTGAACAGGTAATCACACGAGCCGATAAAGGTAGGACTGTAAAAGTAGCATAAAAACAGTAATTAATGTAGCGAGAGTTCATTTAACCAAAACCATTGTTTTCGTTCGAAGCAAGCATTTTAATACTAAAAACAATCTTGCGCTTTGTGATTTTGCTAAGCGTAACGCTCATGCAGTTTATGGGGTTTATAGCCATAAGTGTCTATCTTATAAACTAGTATTTTTATAGTTTTTCGAATTTAAGCCAAGTGCATATCGCATTACAAAAATAATGATAAATATTTCTTAAATATAGGTCGCTTTTGATGGAAAAGTTAGTGCCTGGTACGTTATTTTATCCTTCAATTGAAACAAAATAGATGAAAACAAAATACCTAAGCTAAAATGTTGTTATACTCTAGAAACCCTTGAGCAATATTTATGCGAAAGTTTTTAAATTGATGAATTATCTACAAAATATATTCCAAAACATAAGTTAATAAAAATGCATTGTTTCGCAAGCTGTAGAAATTTGAGTCAGCTGTATAATTTTTAGTCAAATTTATTTCTAAACGCCTGTAAATATTCTCATTACGTAACATTTAACGCCAAACGACGCACATACTGTACTCACTATCCATTACAAACGTGATTGAAAATCGTAAATATCTGGCGCGCACGTGACACAGCACACCCGTACATAAACTATTTCGCCCGGATCCAATTTCGATGAAATTTAATGTAAATGCATGAATTTCCCCGTGCCACTCGTACAATCAGTGTCGAGAACTGACATTTGCATATGTGTAACCGAAATTTCAGAATAGCTATTCCGCGAAGCTTAACCGAGTTCAAAACTTGGCAAGAGCGCGTAACGAGGAAGCGTTGAGGCAATATGGTTGGACCGTAACTCATGTTCGACATAAGGAGGATGAGCACTCGAGCGCCATGATATTAATACATGGTGCATTCTTGACTCGCAAGTTATGGCGCAAAAAATGTTAGCATGTGCGCCCTACAAGTAGCTATTAGTCTCGTTATCTTTATTGCGTATGGAGGCGCGCGCCATGCTCCCGATGGCACTTCGAACAGATTTGCCATAAAAACAAGACAGGTGTTATACATTAATAAATTGGTTGGAAAATCCATTTCAACAACAGCGTCGCATACTCGAATGACATTAGCACATGTTATTAACATCTGACGATATTATATTTAGGGCACGTTTAGCAAAAATATTTATGAGATTTATTTATGCAACACAAGCCGAAATATCCAATTAGAATCTGTACAAAAAATAAGATAATTCTAGAATATTAAATTCTATATTTGGCAGCTATTTTACCAATTACCTTACGCATAGTGCACAGCCAATCAAATATCAATTCCATTTGATCCGTCTGAGCAGCTTAGCATCGGTTGTTAACGACTGTCTACTGCCTCTCCTACTGTCTACTGCATTGACCCTGCCTGTGCGAATAAAGACACGCTCGACTGATTGCTGCGAGCTAAACAGGTTTTAAGACGGCAGCCACTATTTATATCTTAGGATAACAAGACTACGGTCAGAATAGATTAAGTAACGTCAACGCATTTTGAAATAAATTGATTTACGTACGAATAAAACTATTACCATCAATTAACATTTTTTAAGGATGACTAAATTTTCCTGTTTCAAAGATGCAATAAAATACAATTATATATTTTTTTTATTTTTTAAGTTAATATTACATTTGAGAACACATCGCTACTATATTAACTACTAAAACTGATTTTGATACTTTAATTAAGACAATCAATAAATCAATATTTACTACAGCAATTAAAAACGCCCACAGATAAGAAAAAGACAAAAACTGAACATCGACAATAATTGAATTTCAGTTTTAGTTTTTAATCTGAGAATCATTAATATGAAATATCTTTATTAAACACAGTATGCAAATCGACGTTAATATTTCCCCTCAATATTTATTGTCCAAAGAGAAAACAATTCAAATTATTGTATTCAGATTTTAGCTACAAAAATTATATAATAAAACATTTAGACAACTGGTAGAAACTTATAACACGATCACAAGATTTTATTTTAAAAGCTTATCTATAAAACCATCGTAAAAAATAGATGGCATATATGTATAATGTATATACGTACTCGTAGATGCACTACATCAGTATGCTTACGGCATAGGAGACTTCATATCGAAAAGCCATCAAACAATGATACGACGTTCGTTTGAGATTAAATTTGAGCCCACGCTCGCATAACAAGTAGAGCAGATACTGGACCGATGATACCAGCGAAACAGTTTATTCAAATAGAATTTTATTTCATTTGCCTACCGTAGCAATGAGATGGATGGTAGCCGCACAAAGATCGCTTTAATTTTGGACGCGATCCGCATTTAAACGCGCTAACCGAAATAAATGAAAGAAACTTTAATGGACGCATTTATACAACAATTACCGGTTATCAAAGAGCAATTAAAGAGGCAACGCGCGAACCGAGAGTCCCGCCCCGCATGCTCGATTTACTTTTGACTTCGATTAATCGTTCTTTTTGTTCGGATCCAATCTTACTCATTTACATAAGAATGTTACTGTAAGAATATTAGTCGTTTAGTGTAGTGGCATGTTCAATTTTCTTCTAACTCTAAGCGATAACTTATCGACTGGGTGTACATTAAAGGAGAAGCGTACCGATGAATGAAGTAAAGTAATACTTATGAAAGCGGACACAGCGAAGATATTTCTAACGACAGATTCAAGAATGTCAGCTTAATCAATAAAAGAAGGACTTCTATTGAAATCCTCACCTACTTCACACATTGATTCTATAAATAAACAACATTAGAGATAGTTGCGTATTTATTTAAACGAGGCATTGACATGCTGACAAGGTTGATGAGTCATGATTTGAAACGCCGGCCATGCGCCGATGTCTGGCCGAGCGCCGTTTGCGCAACCCAGCCACTCGTACAAGGGGAATGTCGAATTCATGAAATGATAAACTTGAACTGGAATTACAAAGCGAGAATTTTATATAAAACCCAGTAATAGTTTTCATTTAATCTAGTAATTTAGTCTCTTATATAATCCTTTTATTACAGAACACTCCTTTTATGAAATATTTTCCATTTTAAATTGCAGGACTACTTTAAAAATTCTAAATTTATAAACGCAACCTTGTCACTGCTTTATTAATTGTACTCATGTATTACAATACTCTATTGGACGGCAGGTGGCTATACGCTATGGGAAGCGCGGCCGTGCGCGTCCGAACTGTACCGAGACTAATCGCCGCTAATTACGTCGATACTCACTAAAAGACATCGAAGAAAATCGTGTAAATCTCGCCTAAGCATGCTGTAATTAACTTTAGTTATTTTACTGAATGATCATAAAGCTGTATGCATATCCTTAATACAATTAAGTAAATTGTTAAAATGTATAAATCGTTAAGTCTTATTCATTCATAAAACACCGATCTAAAATGCAAGTATATATAAAAAAAATACTTAAAAAATATTAAAAATAAACTACTTCTTAACATAAACAAATAAATTGCAATCATGTCAAATAAAAAAGAAATTCGAAATTCGAGTGTTATCAAACAAGATCGATATGTAAAAAGTGTCTCAAGTCTCAACCCGGTGCTGATCAATGTCTTAATAACAAGCGTTTGAATATTCAGCATGATGGGTTGAAATGCATAATTTAAACATTGGGACTAATTTAAGATACTTCTTATTCTAAACATGGCAAATAAATTTCTAAATATTTTTTTTTCTTTATTAAAGTTATGTAAATAGCCGTGTAAATGAGAATACCTGTAATAAATTATGTTTCAGACTAAGCGTGTTATATATTTGATGTATCCAATTTCGGCTCCTTAATGTGACTAATTTTTGAGACATTTAGAAATATTGACTTCGACATTTATCTATATATACATAAAATGCTTTGTCCTGACTGACTGATCGATCAACGCACAGCCTAAACCGCTAGTCGTAGAAACGTGAAATTTGGAGGACCTATTCTTTATACAATGTAGGCATCCGCTAAGAAAGGATTTTTCGAAATTCATCCCCTAAGGGGGTAAAATAGGGGATAAAAGATTGTATGAAACTCTGTCATTCTTAACGCGAAATGCATGGAAAGTGGTATTTAGCTTTAAGATAAAAAATAAGAAATATATGTATAAGATTTTTTTCGAAATTCATCCCTTAAAAGGGTGAAAGGGGGTGATAAAGTTTACATGGGTAAACAATTATTTATGATCAGAATTACTTGAAACTTGGTATTAATGCTCTTCAATACAATTAAATAAATACGTATTTTAATATTTTTTTAAATTCATTCCATAAGGCTGTTAAATAGGGGATGAAAGTTTGTATGAAACTCTGTAATTGATGCACGTAAAATAGTATTTACATTATTGTTATTAATACAAATATCATTTTTTTTTCGAAATACACCCCTTAAAAGGGTAAAAGGGGGTTATGCTGTTTATATCAGGAAAAAATTGTTTATGACAGAATTTCTTGAAGCTTGGTATTAATGCTCTTTAGTACAATTAAACAAACATGTATTGTAGATTTTTATTAAATTCAGTCTCTAAGTGGGTAAAAGTGGGCGTTGAACTTTAAGTTGTTGAATATATTTAAATAGAGTAACATGGTTCAAGTTCTCCGTAAGTGCACACTTATTGTGTGGGATATAAAGTAGATAACGGAAATTATTCTGAATCCAAAGGAAAATTATGTATAACTTTTCGGCTGGCCACAGCAGCGACAACTATAACAGACTTAGAGCGCGAGAGAGAACCTAGCTAGAGAGTATCCTTCTATCTATATAGTCCTTCTGAAGGATGGCACATCTGCAATAAAAAAGTCGCCTAATCTATGTAACAGGATTAGACTATGAGTAATTCATTAAACATTATAGTGGTCACTGTGTTTGCTGGATGTGCTCGGGGGGAATCAGAATTCATACCTCGAATACCATTGATAACTTCTGACTACGCTTTTGAATTTAATCTATTGTAATTCTTTCTTAAAGTTTGCATTGAATAACCAATAATATATGTATCTCAGAGCCAGTCGTTAAAAGTAGCAGGCGTAGACTTAAGAGATGATAGCGTCTCACAGAAACGTTTTAGCAAAACCCAGAACTAGACAAAACATTCATCAGTGTGGTATATTTGTGGTTAGTTTTTTAGCGTATACTAAGTTAAGTGAATCTAGACATAATATTAAAAATTGGATATGACAACATATAAACATAATGGTAATTAAAACTGAGCAAATTTTTCAGTCCACGCGAGCGTAGCCGCGGGAAAAAAGCTACATTAAAATAAGAATGACAATTTATATGGGTAACTTATAAAAGAAGGAGAAGGAGGGAGACTATAAGCTTCAGGTGTACATAGCACTGGATCTTTAAAAATAACGTAGATATTAACCTGTTAGTATGTTAGTTAAAAAACCCGATATTAGCCGAGTTACATGAATCTAAAGTCGTGAACATTGTATGCGATTGTATCATTGTACTCTATCCCTCTAACTTTGGAAAGATGGAGTAGAAACATGTGCAAAAAACACAGGTAGTGGAGCTTGCTAAATACCTAAAGTGTTTATTTATTTACGGAATATACGCTTAACATCTTTAAGATACTGGATATTTTGAGTTACGATCGCTAAAATTTAATTTGTTTTCCATATATCTTTAAGAAACAATAAAACTTACACGAACTTAATTTTGCAAGTATACGAAAAAGTTAATTTTTTTCGAAGTTTGATCGCGAGCGAAGCCGCGGGTTCTGCTAGTCTATCTATAAATATAATACAATTCTTCATAAAGCTAAAGCTAGCTAGATAAAGCTAAAGCTCGATAAAGCTGTTATGAAAATCCGTCATTTTTATTGTTAAAATTAAGTATTCAAAATAAAAATTCAGATTCAGATTATTCAAATTTGGAGGGTGAAGCTATTATCATGTTCGAATTGAGTTAAAAATCAGCATTAATGATTAACGAACCAGTTAAATACTTCAAAAAAAATACTATTCGCCAAATTTATAAGTAATCGGGGCATTGCATTGCCATGTGGCCTCATCTGGAAATGCTACTACACTTTTAGACATCGCTTACGATGCGTTTAAACTCCCCCCCAATCTCACCTGAGTTGAAATCCCCGTTCGAAATATATTTAAACACAGTAATATAACTAAAGTTTTCCGAAGGCGCACACTTACTGGGTTAAATAGAGAACAAAGATGATTTCAAATCCAAAGAAAAATTATGTATAACTTCTCGGCTGGCCACAGTGACAATTATAACAGACGAGAGAGAGAGAAAACCTAGCTAGAGTGTATTCTTGATGTTTCTAATAAACAAACGAAGTCTTGGCTTGGCTTTGTGAATTTGCTACACTATTCCTTAAAAACAACAGTAATAATAAGTAGTAGGCTTATAATAACGTCCTGCAGAGTCAGTCAATATAAGTTTGTCGATGCAGTGGTGCAAATGGATGAAACAGTTCACCAGGTTTCCTTTCGCATAAAATCCTCCTGAAGATTGGCACACATGTAATGAATAAGCCACCTAAGCTACATAACAGGACTAGACAGCGAATAATCCATCGAACATTATAGTGACCGCTGAGCTTTTTACTAAATACTTTAAACGAAATTAATTTACAAAATATAAATAAAATATCGTTTCAGACACCTACTGGATATTTTAAATTATGATCTCTAAAATTAAATTTGTTTTCCATAATATAATGTAAGAAATAATATAAAACGCGAACTTATATTTGCAAATAATAAAGCACGTATATGTATTGCGAAAACGTAAAAAAATTATTTGTGTGTTAATGTGTTAGTAAAAACAACACAATATTCGGAGGTAAGAAACCCTCGATGCGCGAGTCAAAATCATACTCATTTACAATCATACACAGATGAAAATCATTACAGCTATCAAATTATTACTAATAGAATAAAGCCAAAGAGTTGTTTTTTTTTTGTAGTTATAGCGCGAGCGAAACCGCGGCTTCTGCTAGTTAATTATAAAGTTAAGAGTTTATTTAATTAAATTTAAAATTGGATATAATAAATAACTATTTAATATGATATAAAAGAATATCAAGTCTCTATATTAATACTATCGATTCACCATCGCTTCGTTCGGGTTCGTCCTAACGGTTTTACAGATTAGTATCGAATAAATAGACTATACATATATTAGTACATTTACATGTATGTACATATATACATGGTATGATGAGTTTTATATCCCTTAATAGAGAAATGATTGATTTTTCTTACAAACTTTCATCCACATTTTCAGCCCCTTAAGGGATTATTTCCAGGATAAAAACTAACCTATGTCCTTCCCAAGGTCTCAAACTATCTTCATACCAAATTTCATATAAGTCGGTTCAGCGAATTTTTAGTCTATCCATTACAAGCAAAAATACATTTTTTTCTGTTATAATAAACGTATAGATAAAAAAGAAGTTTCATATAATGATATAAGGGAAAGGAAAGGACCGACTAAAGTTAAAAATGTAATACTGAAAGATAAGCCTACATAATAAATTTAAACATTCATTTTAAAAATCATAAAATATCTTAGTACTGTTTTTTTTCTTCATTTCATATCTTAGTTCTTTTAGTCCACTAATATGATAATTAACCACTTAAAGTAAATTGGTAATCATAATCGTTTCCTTTTATTCTTTTACTTAACGACTTAATTGGGTTAAAAATACACTGCGCGGCAACGTACGAGTTATACTCTTAGAAATGCTTATTCTTTAAAAGAATAAAATACCATACGCAAAATCAAACAAACGTTTTAACATTCTAAGTATAACTTTATAATTAATTATATAAAATATTTCCTATTTACTGAGATAGTAAAAATATAAATTTTAATATTTTTAAGAAATACAAACTTTAATAAAGTTAGAGACAATCGAGGAATAAATACGACTTCGTTTTATAATAAAAAATATCATGTATAAAGAATAGACAATGATATTACGTACATTTTAGAACAACATTCAAGAAAGTATCAAATTATTACTAGTCAAAGAAATTTGAATATTGTAAAACAACTCATAAATACACACTTATTATGATTGAATACGGGATGGCATATTAAACTTTGTAATCAAGGATGATGAGGAGTCAAGTATGGTGCGCAGGCGCCGTACTCACTCACATCTTTCGGTGCGGCTATTAACTGTACAAGATCAATGGGCTTTCGACTCGTGGGCGGAACGCTTCATTAACTATTATAACATAAAAGCAGCCCGAACTGATTAGTTCCTTGAATGTAACCCATATTATAAGCGGTATTTATTCTGGCATTTTTATTGTAGCCTGAGATTTCTATTGTTACGTAATACTTTTATTGCTCGTAATAATACAAACAAAGAACACCTACGATACTGTACGGGGCACACGAAACACAACACCAAGACAAGCTCTATAAAATAAGAAGTGAGCATGCCTGACTCTTTTATTGATATCAGTCGTCGAGGATGAGTAATATAGAGGCGATGCTACTAGACTGGAACCACACGAATTACGCAGTAGCAGAGTTATCTGATTATAAATATTATTGTCCATTCTTTTAGGTGAGACGATCATTAATCGAGAAGTCGATAGCGCAGGTATCGCCTTACGAGCGGCATTGTTGCTCCACAGCTTGTTCCTATTTATCATGACGCCTTGAATATTGTTTTGGTACACACAAAGCATTGCTGGACAACATTCTGAAACAGATGGCTTTATCGCACGACAAGAACAGTTATATTAATAGTATATTAATTTTAGATTATCAGTAAACTATGTAGTTTCATTTATCTCTTACTTAAGAACACGTAATTCAACTTGAAATAAGAGTAATTGTAATACTTTATTGCATTACTTCTACGAATAAATTAATTATTATTTAATTAAATATGCCTTATTGTACTTAAAAATCATTAAAAATAATAATTTTATATAGAAAATAACGTCAACATAGGCAACATTATCTTTAAAAAGTAACTTCTTCCAGTCATTTTATGTACATATACATACAGGGTGGATTTTTGAGACGGGACAGTAAGGGCAGGTACCTTAAATACTATAGTTACAGGAAAACGCTCCTAGGAGACCATCCATAACTTTTTGAGATATTCTGAACTGCATTCACAGATTTTGGAAAAAATGTACAGTCAGCGAGAAAAATGCTAAAATACGAAAAAAAAATTTTTCATGTCAATCGATCCTATTTCATGTAAGGATCAAAAGACTCTATGGGGCCATTTAAGGTTTGAGTACTAGAAATGACAGAAATCGCCAAAAGCTTTTCCTATACATTTTGTATGGAAAAACGTTTAATCAACTCGAAATATTCTTTGCTGCCAAACGGTCCTATTTTTTAATGTGATCAAAAGACTCTTAACACAAACGTAAATAGGCAACATTTAGGTGATCTACAAAATAAATTGCTTAAAACGGATATCGTGTTTCAAAAAAACACGTTTAGTTGATATAATTTTATTTTATTTTTATTTGTCAATGTAATTATGATTTTCTCAAAGAGTCTTTTGATCACATTAAAAAATAGGACCGTTTGGCAACAAAGAATATTTAGAGTTGATTAAACGTTTTTCCATACAAAATGTATGGAGAAGGATTTTGACGATTTCTGTCATTTCTAGTACTCAAACCTTAAATGGTCCCATAGAGTCTTTTGATCCTTACATGAAATAGGATCAATTGACATGAAAAAATTTTTTTTCGAATTTTAGCATTTTTCTCGCTGACTGTACATTTTTTTCCAAAATCTGTGAATGCAGTTCAGAATATCTCAAAAAGTTATGGATGGTCTCCTAGGAGCGTTTTCCTGTAACTATAGTATTTAAGGTACCTGCCCTTACTGACCCGTCTCAAAAATCCACCCTGTATATGTAAGAGTATATGGGAGACTAACAACACACCCTAGCTTCGCTTTGGGTTCTTTCCTAGACAAAAACAAATCTATCCCACGGGAACCGTATATTTTTTTCGGGATAAAGTAACCTATATGCTATTCCAGAATATAATCTATATCTGTGCCTTTCATCCTGATGCGTTCAACCGTTCTGGCATAAAAGAGTAACAAACAAACAAACATCCATCCATCCATCCTCATGTTTGTATGGATAGTATGGGAGATAGTCGGATAGAAATAGAAAGTGCAGATAAATTCTTAATTTATTTATTATTTTTAAATTACTATTAATTAAATATATGTTTGTAATTACTATTAAAATAGATATAAATGCCTAATAGTTCTTAAATAAAACTAGTTTCAATATTTTTTCAAAATAACCTAGTAACTATGTCGACACGTTTGGCTCAGTTTGTAATGATCATTCTTTCTGTGCCAGCGGTTGCGGGTTCGAGTACCGCTGGGAGCATTTATTTGTGTGATGAGCACGAATGTTTGTATTTCAGTCATGGGTGTTTATATTTATAATATGTATGTATTTAGTTATATGTGTGCAGTGTATCAACTATCTGGTATCCATAACACAAGCCTCGTAGCTTACCATGGAACTAGATGGTGCTGTGTGTTAATGTCCCAACATTTTTTTTTTATTTACTTAACTCATATATTTTGGTAAAACTATTATTTATTAATTATATATTTTTTTATTACTTATTATTACAGCATATTATTACTTCATTTACTTTTCAAAAATTAACATATTTATCTTAGAAATAAAAAAAAATATCTCAGTTTTAATTACTATATACAGTATATGTATGTATAGTACTAATCACCTTCATGTGTCACGCATATTAAAGTCACGATTTCGTCAAGTTAAAATGATTTGCATATAAATTACTTTCGTTGAACGTATGCGTAAATCTACGTGTTGCTCATAAGGAATAGAGATTAATGTGGTAGGTGTCTCCTCTGGGCAGCGAGAGACAAGTTAAGCCGACATCCGTCAACGCCGTTCGTAATCGCCGAATCGAAGATCAATGCTAAGCCCAGCTTATTGAACTTCGACGGATTCAGATCCGACAAACTCGTTCCGAGTTCATCGGTCGCGTCTCCTATTTGACTATTCACACATGCTTAACTTTTCAAAATCTGACAGCATTCCGTTCATTAAGCTCTCATATTAGGCTATATGAACCCACGTAAGCATATTAATAACACACAATCTCAATTTACATTATCTCAAAAATATTTTATCTTTAAAGACTGTTTTTGATTAAATTGACACGTAATTGCTCGCAACAGTTTAAAGAATTTTTTTTTTTAATTTTTTTTTTTTTTTTTTGTATCAACCAAAATAAATAAGATCAATATCGATTCTTTTCAATATTTATAATTCAATATCATTAATATCTTTAAGTAAATTTACTTAAAACAATAATACAATTATTTAGTTAATACTTCTAAATATTATTAGTGCAGCCACAGCTAACGTTTGGCAACCCTTGTAATCAGTGGGAAACGCTTAATCGGCATCTATATACTGTCACAATTTAAAAACGCCTCGAATCCAGGCACATAATATAGAGAAGGATAATTTTGTTTGTTATAGGGATACGGGGTGGATGAAAGGGACGTATTTATTCTATTTGCCGAACGTGCCTCAGCGCCACAGCCTGTGTTTGACGATGCAAATTTATCGCGGCGCTACATAAAATGCGGACCTCATTGATTCGCAGATGCTACTCATTATAAGGCGACAGGAGCGTCGTGTGGCGTCAGCTACTCGGGGTGCGATGGTTTATTAATTCAACAGATTGTAAGACAGTATTTACAATTAGTACTTAAAGCACTATACATAATTAACTGTACTATGCATCGTAAGTAGTATGAAGCAAGTTTCTATCTAAGTAAGATTTAATGAGATAATAAGATATCTTATAGTATAATAGCTATCCAGTAAGAAATGTCACATTTTGCTCATTATATCAGGGACAAAGACCGTATAAGCATAAAAATACATTTTAATTAAAGCACAATTTACAATAAATAATTAAAAAAATCATGTGTCTATGCATATACATAAAATAAATATCAATTTACCAAAAACAAAAACACATACTTTTAATAAACGTAAATGAAATCATTTATAACATATTAAAATTGTTTTTGAATAAACTATTAGGATGTGCAATAATTAAATTACACTCTTAAATATTTATGCAAATATCCGAAACATCGATTAGCATAAACCGTTGATACACAACGTGTTTCGGTGAAGTCGGAACGTGTTCCATAAACGCAAAAGCATTTTACATCGTCACTCGCAAAAACAAAACAGCACAATGTAAAACAACTGTAAGCGTATGTGGTACCTTAAATACTTATGCAATTTATAAATAAACATACATTAAAGCACCAACTCTCCAAATCCGAATCTCTTTTTAAAAACACTTTTTCTTACTTATGATCATTTGTTTTAATAATGAACTACATATATCATCTATTATTATTATTATTGAAAAGCAATATAAAAACTAGTTTACAATAAAGAAATGAAGGAGACATTAAAAATGTGTATATGACAATTAAATCTCGATAACAACCTGCATGTATAATACATATATATCTTGTTTCAACTAAGTTTAGTAGTCGATATTTCTAAATGTCTGATATTATTTTGTAACCAAGAATAATAAAAGTTGAAATAATTATAAATGTGTTGAAATGTTAATATGCAAACTGAATGTAGTGTTTGGGTAAAGTCGGAACGTGTTCCGTAAACGCAACAGCAGTTTACACCATAGCCCGCAGCCTGCAACAAACCAGTGCGGTGTAATACAGCCGCACGAGTGAGACTGCTTTTAACGTAATGCTCTTAAGGCGCAAACACACCCGGTGCATTTATACCGAACGATCATGGATTAAACTTTATCTTGTCCCTATTCGAAGGAATCAAATAGTTCATGTGTTATACTCCAAAATAAAATATAAAATACTCAACATTTAATAACGCAATAACAAAATCCAATTTTCTACTTTATTTTTTTTAATATATAATCAATAGAATAATACCAATCTGCTAATATAGTATTTGAGAAGTAATGATGTGCAACATTGAAGCCTTAAAACATTTAATATGCGTTCTCAATCAAGCTATTCAGCACCCTTATTTTCTGCGCAACTTCACAAAATTGATGGTTTCACCTCGTAAATGCAAAACAATCTTAGCATCCTACTCGCTCATCGCATGCCAGACAACGTAGTAATCATTGTTTTTGAAACAAAAAGAAAACGACACTGCTCGAGTATATACTCGTATATGGACGTGAGAGAAAACCGAACGCCGCCACAGTGTACCGATAAGTTTATGATAAATAGCTTTCGAGTTTTACTTGCCCCTTACTCATTGCATTCTTTTTAATATCGAACCATTTCTGTCTTTATAATCTACGCTTGATCAAATAAATGCATATAAATCATATTGACAAAGAATTTAGTCACACTTTTATCTTATAAAAGAAATCTAGCTAAAGCAGAGACAAAGTACACATATGTATCAATTGCAAACAGCATTCAAATAGTATGAAAATTACACGTTGAATTTTACTAAGAATTGGCATAATTATTGCTTAGAAATCTAGTCAAATAATTATAATACCTCCACCTAATTACAGCAGCAAAAACTCTAAAATTACTATTTACGTCAAAGCACACTATTTAGTTTTAATTAACGATTAAGTTCTTCATGAATTTATTAAATCAAGAACCAACATAATATGCTATATAAACAATATTTTGAAATATCAAAGAAAAATATAAAGTATGGCTATGACTCTGTCACTCGTTGATTTTCGAACTCTTTTATGCGAAGTGCATAGATTTTAAATCATGATTAAAATTACCTCTATCTTTCTTTCTCACTGGATACGGAAGAAGTCATTTGTAAATTATTAATAATATAGTAATGTAAATTATGAGACTAAAACTACCACGTTTGTTAAAGCAATAATAAAAGTTTTAATTTTATAATATCGGTAATTCTCGATTATCCTAGCGTACATTTTCTAGAAAATTGAAATTAATTTAAGAAATCCTAAACTACAGTTACAGTGTGGGCAGATATAATAATTTCTAACTCTCCACGGCAAACTTAATGCAATGAAGAATCTTTGACCTCCATTCAACATGTCGGCCAGTAACAGCTTAATATTGCCTGGATATTACAAACCAAGGGAACACACTGTTATTATATTTTGTGCATTAAAGAATAAAGTTATAATTACAACTGCTAACGAGACCCACTTGGATTGACGCCTTATACATACATACATACCTATAATTATTTTAAGACATATGGTACAGTAACAAAATTCTACAATTTATACGTACTTATACTTAAAGAATTACATAATATAACATATTTGCATACAGAAAATATTATTACTTACTAAACCAAATAAGATAAAAATAATATTATACTGAAGCCTTTTTAGTAAACTCTTACCGCAGACAGTCCGTTCCCACCATAAAAAATATTGCATATCTTTTGATCATACAAAAATGTACAAATTCAAAGAATACCTCACTTCATTTTACATTTTACATTTTAAAAGAATTAATTAATTTATAATATTAATGTACTTCCAATCATTCATTTGTTTTTAATTTGAATAAGCTAAATATAATTAAACTCTTGTTGCTATGGCGAAAAATGAATAATGTGAATAATATAATACCTACTTTGCTCATGCATTGCAAAGTTTAATAATCACTTTGATAATATTTTAATACCAGCGACACGCGAATAACTATCGCATTTGTCTTTCATTCTATCGTCTTAGCGTGATCTACAGAAACTATTTTTTGTCGATAATGGTCGTCACACTCAAGTAATACGTTATTAGTGTCATTGCATTTGCATGAGTTATATGGGCTTTTAATTAGTAGTTCATGAAATTGTAGCAGGCCAGATGGTTATAAGGAATTTAAGAATTCTTGTTAAAACGTTCAAAAACAAAACGAATTTTAATAGCGTTTATTAGTATTATAATATCCCCTAAATTACATCATCAAATGGCAAGTAAGTAATAGGCATATTTTATTTGTCATATTACAATGATAAAATAATTTATTTTTATAAAGATTAATATTTTATACTTCAATTTTTTTCACTTATATATATAATACCGTTCAGACAGCCAAGCTAAAGAACGCTGTTCAAAACGGATTTTTCCGATTTGCTAAACAAAAAGTTTCGTTGTATAATATACGAGTCCGATGTCCTTTCAAAATCATTTTATTGAGAGATAAGTAACATTAAAAAAATAGAATAAATTATCAACAATTTATTATATGATAATAGACATCTATTGAGGCACAAAACACAGGTTAAAATAGCATTGGTGTCAGTCGGCTCGCGTGATCACCCTTGGTGGGATTCTTCACTCATTTAGAGGATCAACTTACCCGACATTCCTCGCAGTCAGTGCTGAAGTTTTTATTGTACCTCAGCCTAATTGATCGCATCATGCTACCCTTTGTTTACACGCTGCCTTTTCTTTTAATGTTTCACTACACAGTATAACATTCTCAAAAGAAGTATCGTAGAATAAAAATAATAAGCATAAGAAAATAATAACTACTATTTCACATTATTAATGCATTAAAATCACCTTGTCGTGGTTGTTGGGGCTCATTAGTTTATTCTTGCAAAGTTGGTTAAAATTACATTATATTTTCGTTTTATGCAACAATATTTCAGTCCCGCGATTACCAGTGAGAAACGCAAATTAAGTACGCACGAAGTACCGACGACAATAAGCCGCGCTTAATGTAAAGTTAACCAGATGATAATTTGCTATCGCACAAATAAGCATCTGGTCGGCTACACCGAGTTACGCAAGACAAGCAAAACGCTGGCTCGGCTTGTAACACGTAACCACTTCATAATTGCGGCCGTAGATCATAAACCTGATAGTATGGCATAGGGCTGTTGCTTGCTACACCTAAGATTATAGAGAAAACTGCTCTCAATTAAAAAGTACTTAAAAAAGAATCACATAAAAATAATATAATAGAAACTCTTTGCTACAACTTTACTCATCAAATTAGTATAATTTATTTAAAAGAACACAAAGTTTTTACGAAACAAACAAACGTTTACGCGTAAAAAATCCTACTTTGTCATTGTTATTTATGACAGCCCTATTTCCATCACTAAGAAGCCTTGTGCACTCGTAGGCCGCAAGGCGCACGACCGCTGTCGAAAGTGAATTGCAACGAACGATATACCACCCTAAAGAGAGAATGGCCGCGTGACTAATATTTTACACAGTTGCCGATTTGGAAAGCAACCATACGTGGTCTTGTAAATCCATGCAAGTAGACGTTGTAGATAGACAAGAACATAGACGTTTTCAATCGATGCAATAAATCAATATATAATATATTCGATACGTATTTTGTTTACTATTAAATATTTTTAGTGTAAAATATGCGGTCTAATGTTTAACAAAAGCGTAATAAACTCAATATCATAACATTCTCGTAGCCTGAGTTAGAGTCAACTCAATTTAATTATTATTAAACCTGCAAAACTATGAATATTGTTATTTAAATATTTATAAAAACTTCCAATTTTAAAACTTAACTAAAAAATAAAAACAACCTGGGCTTTGCACCAAAATCATGTCTAACTATAATGTTTACAATCTCTGAGAACATTAGAAATGATAATGCATTTAAATTACATTATCAATTATATGTCATCATCATTGTAGGGTGATGTTTTCACTCGAGTTAGCCGCGTTACCTTTTAAAAGCGTACTCATAAACAAAGCGACCTCTGAACTTAATAACAAAGCTGAGCGGGCGTGCGAAACGGGAGATGCATCGCGACTTGCAATAATTCTTTCGAAGCCCATCGCACCTCGCTAGAAACTTGAGGCGATATAATTTAGCGCCCAGACTTTCTTACAATGAAAGCCGATTGTAGGAGCTTCAGTCGATTGCGCGCGAAGATAATTTCTTAACAGACCATATTGTCCGAATTCTGACCCAAATCTTATTGTCCAACTAACATGGCAATGAAATACGATAGTAGATCTTTTAAATTTTATAAGCTAACATATGTAACGGCACTTTAAATTAAGTTTTATTTTTATGGGCGTATGACAAGGTCAGCGAGTGTAGATACTATGACAACGGACAAATTGCTGTTGTTATCTGATATTAGACTCGTGACTCGAAAAGAATTTTCATTTAATTTTCGAAGTGACATTTAGAAGACCTTGTTCTAATATAGTTATAAGTAAATTACCTACATCTACCTAATGAAATAATCATGTGCCTGTTTTAAATTCACATTTCACTCTTCTTTTATAAGGTACAAGCGCCTCCCTTCTTCAGTCTTTTTCAGTCCACTGTTGGACATGGGCTTCTCTCAGGGTGTGCCATTGAGCGCGATTTTGAGTTAGTCTATACCAGCCGTACGGCGCAAGTCATCACACTATCTAGCCGGATGGCGTCCCACATTGCGTTTCCCTAGCCATGATCTCCTCTAAAGAACCTGCTTGCTCCAACAGTTATCCGTTCTAATGCAGGTCTATCTAAATGTTTTCATCCAAATCCGTTCAGCCGTTTAAGCATGAATGTGTAACAAACATATAAACACATACAAACTTTGCTTTTATAATTATAGTCCAATATGTAAAATCTTTGTATTACTTTTTTAATTAATAACAATTTGTGTACCTATACAATAATGGTAACACGCTTTTCCATGTAGATACGATATACTAACATTTCAAATTAGTTATTCGCTACGTATCGCGATAAGAAGTACTGCATGAAAAACTAATTACGAGTAGGCTTTCCCTTTCGAAAGACGTGTGAAGTCCGTAAACCCGCATTTCGGCAGCATGATTGACTACGGGCTAATCCTGCATGTATAGAAGGAGGTAAGAATAACATCAGCTAAGTAAAAAAATCCATATAACAAGAGTAGATACAACACAAACTTAACTAGATGTTTCTACGATAGAGCAAAAACTTACCAAAAATATTTACGTATTTTAGCCGTATACATAATCTATAAAGAAGGCCAATAAAACTCACATTCTTTACAAAGGAACATTAACAGTAATCAAACGAATTAAAATTTGCTATAAATCAATTCAATATTCAACGATCCAAATAAATTATTCAATAAAATCTTAAAGCACGAATCACAATAGTACGAGTGTTACGGTCATTTGTTATAACAATATGCTGACAGCAGATGCATAATCTTATTTACGCACACCTCGTTATTGAATCTGACAAGCGGTCACAGCGGCATTACCCATCGCTCTGCTTATAATGAATAAATTAAGATAAAAGAAACGGAACGATTCTCCACTTCAATTACGGCAACCCACGCAATGATTAGACGTTTCACTACGCTAAGGCTTTATTCTAGTAATTTGAATTATTAAATGCTCGCATTGTCATAAGTACATTGAACATGACGTGGATTAATCGTTGAGACTATAAAAGTATTCAAGTGCTTTACTCCTCGTCAACATTTTAGTTTCTATTGATATTTTTAAGTAGCGAGATATAAAAGTGGTTAAGAAATTAGTAAGATTAATTAATTTATATATATAAATGAATTTGAAGTGTTTCGCCGCGATTTACTAAAATAGCTACCTCATATTAATCTCATACGGTTGTTTAAATATACCATAACCAAACCACTATTAAAAACTGCCTGGGGATTAAAAGTGAGCCGATTTATATGGGACTTTCACAGACACATAAAGAATTGGTGCGAGAAGGACACAGATTACATTTTATCCTGGGACCAAAAACGTACGTTCACCTTGTCGTGGTGGGAGGGCTCAGTAGTGCCGGGCAATAGAGCCGGGCGCAAAGCCAAGAAACGCACAGAGAGAGGTGGCCCACCTCGGTCAGCGGTGTGCTATGCGGGTTGCTCCTTGTACTTCTTTGATGGTAGAGTGGACCATTGTAGTAACCCCATGGCTGTTGTAATCTGCTTCGACAGGCCTGCCGTCGGAACGCCGTGGTTGAGTGCGTAAATGATCTTGCGACGCCCCATTAAGACGGGGTAGGTTCCGTTGGATTTTAGTGGGTAGTACTTGCTTTGCCGGTGAGTCCCACACCTCGTGCCTAAATGCATTTCCCAACGTTAAAAAAAAGTTTTATCCTGGGAAAGCGAAGTGCATAAAAATAAGGCATTTTATTGAACGACCATGGAAAATATCTATCGAATCGGCGTATCTATGTTGAATGAAGTAATAGAAGCCTCTTATAACCAGTCACTCGTTATTTGGACCAGAAGGGTGACCTTCAACTCAACGCAGGCTGAATATAGAGTAGTGTAATAATAAGAGACACTGGGAGGTAAATGTCGGACGTTTTCGTATGCAAAAAGCGTTAAGTGTTAGCCGACGCGGTTGTACGGGCCGAACATTAAACAAGAGTTTGCAGGCTAAAATAGAAATGGGATATTTGAGTAGGGTTCTTTCGCGAACGCAATTGTACTCGAACGTGTCTTGTTAGCGAATGCGCTATGCAAATTGCGGTCGACTAGGTTGAACCAAATCGCTATTGTTAGTGACAGGCTGATGGTAGGTTCGCCGCACCAAAAGTGATCTTCGTTTTTCGAATTTTAAACAGATTCACTAATGGATATTTTGAACTACTGATTTTAGTGTACCGTGACACGTGATTCCTTTATGTTTTCAAAATAATAATATTAATTGCAAAAAATAAAGGTTTAAAATTTTATATGTAAGATTTCCAGTATATACTAACATATTAAGTACATACATGTATGGATATTTCTTATTTTGTCAAATATGTATAAGTATTTTTATACTTACAATCCTTCTATTAAATCTATTCTACAAGTCGTTATGCCAAAGTTCATGTATACGATCACGATATACATTTTTATACTTTGTAGAATAGTGACATCTATAAAAATCGGTTTGAAATATTTAAAATAGTTAATAACTCAATAAATTGAAAACTAATATCTTCCTCAACATTTAAAATATTAACTTACTTCCTTATTCAATTACACTTCAATAACGGTTTTTAATAACATAGACTGGTAATTATTTAGTGTTTGTATTACTAAAGTCATTCAACTTTATTACCTACTATAACTATAGTATTCAATGAATAATATCAAATATAAATATATTAAATTATAATTTTATCTCTTACAGCGTAAATCGTTATTATTCATTGATTTATTATTATTCAGTTGGGAAGCGCTGGGCGTGCAACTAGTAAAACGTGATTATGAAGTAACTCACGCGAACAAAGTCGCGGAAATCGCTATTACACAACAGAACCAACGGAAACATAATTATATTAAAATATTAGCTATTGTCGATGGCTTGGCACGCATGGAATTCGAATTTAGTAATTTACAAATTCGCTTTAGTAATATCGAACAGAAATTAATTCAAGCCTATTTGAAAATCGGCTGACTTAATTTTTATTATTTTAGATCATTTTCTTATGTTATTAAATTGTTAACTCAACGTGCGATTTCCTGTCCAAATTTCTAATATCGGTCATTGTGTTCTTTGAGTTCATATAAAAATCACAAAAACCGATAATAAAAATGATTAGATATAAATATCTAATAATTAAATATGACAAGGTAAGAACTTTAATTTTATTTAAAATATTATACACATATATGTGATGTATTTATATGTACATATCGAAATAGGATTGCTTCGCTTTGCATCGACTGCCACCATTAGGTATCTATAGTAAATGAAAACCCCTATTCAGTTTTTTTTTTCTTTTTAGTGTCTAGAAATAAGTTTTTTTTTGAAGTTTTTACTTTTTAGTGTCTTTAAGTCAGTCTTTAATCTTTTTTCATATTTGTTTATTTCGATCAAAATTTCCAATTAATCAAATCAAATATTATATATTTAAAAAAAACTATCATTTCGGATTATTTCGCGGATTTATTTTGATTTTTAGTTTGTTTGGTTTGGTTTGGAACCAAAAATCAAAATAAATCTGCGAAATAATCCGAAAAGATAGTTTTATTTAAAATGTCAAATGTCCGCGTAAATCTAAGAAAGTATTAAATATTATATAATTAAAAACTAATTTACTAAAAACTTTTGTAGTACATGCACCTACTCGTATATTACAAACTTAAACTATTACGTAAATAACGAGTAGATAAAAAAATAATTAGATATTTATTTAACTGCTTGCACATTCTAACTGAAGTATACGCTCGTAGCTTTGATTATGTTTATTAGCTATTAGTAAGATTTCTGATAGCGTTATTCAAAAGTCAAACTGTGTTGGTACACAATCGGTATGTACGATCGAATTAAAGTGCATGAGAGATGTTCAACCGCTAAATCATTAGACATTCAAACAAGCGTTATTTGAAAAGGCTATGCTAATACTAAGTGGATATTGATTTTATAAAACTAAGCTGCCAATATTTAAATATAAGTAAAATATTTTGTCTACCTACCATAAAATACTTTGCGTCGTTTTTAGCGTGTCTACTCCTTCAAACGACTTGAAAAAAGAGAAAATCCTCAACCGATGCGCATGATTTGTGTGAATAACGGTGAAATAAATACAATTAATCTAATTTTTAAGCCGGTTAACAATTTTTACGTTGATGTAATAAAATTAATTTTCAGTCCAATAAAAAATACCGAAATGATTGAAGCTAAACGTCTACATATCGTTTACACATGCTTAAAAAATATCATTACCTACTTTATTTTACCATATATAATCTATACTAATATTATAAAGCTGAAGAGTTTGTTTATTTGGTTGAACGCGCTAATCTCAGGAACTACTAATCCGATTTGAAAAATACTTTTTACATTAGATAGCCCGTTAAGTGAAAAAGGCTGTAGGCTATATTTCATCCCGGAAAAATGTACAGTTCCCGTGGGATGGATTTATTTTTGTCTAGGGACGAACCCGAAGCGAAGTGAGGGTGAGTCACTAGTTTTTAATAAAACGCCAATTCGAGTGGGTTCCACAAATACATATACACTCATTATGCGACAGACGACCGAAGCGCACTCGACAGCGGTCGTTCTAACAAACACGATTCTACGTTCGCAATAAATTAATTCTAGGAGTAAGCATATTTATTCACGACTTTAATACGTAGTACGAATACTCATAGAAGTTTGAACATTCAGATAGAGTGGTTTATGAAGTTCCTTCATTATATAGATATTTAACATTTTCTATAATATGTAATTTGTAGAGAAACTGCACATATAGTATATAGGGGAAGTTTAAGCATAATAAATTGTATTATATATCTAATACCTTTAAACGAGCAATTCTTGTATATTTATTTATATATACCACTGGGCTACCACTGCAAAGGAAGTGGTAGCCTAGTGGTAACGCGCTCGCTTGGAAAACCGAGCGGGTTCAAATCCCGGGTCTCGCACCTCTGACATTTTCATGTGCGAATCGTTTCTAACATGATTACCACTTGCTTTACGGAGAAGGAAAACATCGTAAGGAAACCTGTTGTCTGCTGTCACCCAGGTACTAATATATTAAAAGTCACTTCTAGCTAATTTTTAAGTTCAGCATAATATATATTATATATAGGTATGATATTCTGGATAGAAAATGATGATTAAAGAAAAAAACTGCACTATTTTAAGAAATTGACGTGGGAGTAGTTTCTATATCTGGCATTTATCAAGTAAGATGAACATAAATCAAATTAAAATGCGGTCCTAAAGCAATCCAACTGAGCGGTATGAGTAAAGCGCCGATTAAGACGGCACTTATTCGAACGACTAAATCTGAGACGCCTATCACTGGCGCTCGTGTCATAAATTTAATAATTAATTTTAATTTTATTGCAAGAATCGTTGCTTTCATGTCGACTTAAAGCGAGATTTGCGAGCCAAAGCCGTCGCCGCCACCATCTGCCTTATCATTAAACGTTCAGAATCCTTTGCCCGCGTCCCGCAATGCGCTATAATTGTTTGTGAATAAAAGAATCTGGCTAAAAAGGGTTCGAAACGAAACACGAAACACCCCAGTCAAAAGTCATCATTGTAATAGAGTTTCCTTCTCGGTGGCCAGACGGTTACCTATAGATGGTAAAATATTTTGAACGAAAAGTAACTCGAATTTAACTTAGCGGAAAATGGTCAAAGCGGGTTCTTACAAACTCAGCTATGTAAAGAAAATGTTTTTTCTTGAGTTATTTAAAAATATCACAAAAAGTACGTTCTTTTCGCTACGTCTTACAAAAGATTTCAGGTTTCCTCATTAGTTTAAATTTAGTTCAACGACTTTAATGATACTTTAGTGTTTAACATTTCTTAACTAAGTGAAATAAAAAATATGCGTACTTCCTTTTATCTTATTTTAAAGTAGTTTAAAAAAAAGAATCAAAATGTTATTTATGTTATTGCTTTATTTACAAAGCATGTTGATAAGTATGTAAAATAAGAATACCTACTATCTTCAACGCAATTTTTTTATAAGTTTTTTAAAAGTTTAGGTATTCCATGATCACACTAAATCGAACATCATTTAACCTCTAAATTTTTTGTCACGTTACTAATAAATAAGACCTGGAAATCGTATTAAAATGTCAACATTTTCCTGATCCTTTTTATTGCTGCAAGTCACTGTCGCAGTTAAGATTACTATTAAATATCTCTAACTTTTATTATCATGAGAAAGAAGTATATCACAATAAATAATGCACGAAACCAGACTACAGTTGTTTTTATAATTGCAAAAAAAAAACAAACTTGCGCAAACTGAGTCGGCGAAGAAGTGCATATATTGAGTGCATCTGTACAAAAAGGTACAATCTCGTCGAGATAGGATAACAAGATAACAAGCGTGGAGCGGCAGACTTAGACAGATAAAAACATGGGGAGCCTACGCATGGACGTGTACCTTATTTACTTAAACGGAGCCCGCATTAAGTGCCTCGGGAGCCGACTTTACACAGTTCGCTGTTACATTCCATGTTAATTACTCTCTAAAAATGCCTTATGATCTTTTTCTACTTTAATTCTTCATTTTTTATATTAAGCTCTTCATGTTTTTAACAATTAAAAGCTTTACAAATTTTGCCTCACCAAAAAATTTGATAAAACGTACCTATACCATGACTTTACTAAGTAAATTTATAAACGCGAATCTGTGTGAGATTGATTGTATTAGTTACTTCTTAATGGAGTAATGGATTCCGCTGAACATTATAATGGAGATACAGTTACATCGGCGTTATCAATGCTGCGGAAGAATATGTAAAACCTCTAAAATATGAAACTAAATCTAAGAAGCTATTATGAACAATAAGAATTTCTTATTTAAATTACATAATTTGGCGTGTTTTATAAAAAAAATATATGAATTCTTTTAAACCGACAACAATAGACTAAATATCGTCTAGAAAAATAAGCATGTAAGTAACTAGATATATTAAATCATGTTAGGCCTAAATTATGAATTTACAATTCTTGTCAAGTTTATCATTTTTATCATAAACCAGCGATCACGTCGTTACACGTAGTCTGCCTACAATCACCGCGGATGTGATGATCTTTGTCACTTACAACAAAGATAATATTTGGTCTAAGTTTAAAAATAAGGCCGGATAAAATATTATTTAATATAATGGAAAATAGATTTATACCACAGCAAAAATTTTGAAAAGGTTCATAAAACATATCAACTAATAAAAAATGTAGAAACATGAAATAGAGAAGAATATTTTTAGCATAAATAATATTTTATTATGTTAATAAAACTAATTAAGGCATTGGTAGACCAGTGGTAACGTGCTCGTTAGGGAAACCGAGTGAAGCGGGTTCAAATTATTCCCGCTGTGCCCGTCAAGAGGGTCACGTGAGTTGGATTGAGTACAGCATTTGTAGATACTCAAGTTATAGATACGTGAAGGTGGTACGGGGGCGTTCAAAATCCACGTGAAAGAACCTACTGAGGTTTTCCCTGAGCCCTATATTATGGGGCTCTTCAAGAGTCGTGTCTTCAGGTCCCTAAAAGGCCGGCAACGCATTCGCATTTCCTCTTATGTTCCTGATGTCTATGAGTGACGATAGCGACTTACCATCAGGTGGATCGTTTGCTCGTTTGCCCTTTTTAACGAAAAAAAACCTGGGTCTCACACCTCTGATATTTTCATGTGCTAATCATTTTCAACATGATTACCACTTGCCTTAAAGTTATTAAAAACCTCGTAAGAAAATCTGCGTGTCTGAGAGAACCTTCAAGTTTTCGAAAGACATGTTAAGTCTGCCAGCCCGCACTTATCCAGCGTGGTGGACTATAGCCTGATCCCTCTTATATTGAAGGGGGACCCGTGCCCACTAGTGGAACGTCAAAAGGGTTGAATACAATATTAATCTATGTTATTCTACTAGACCTAATCTAGACACACGTGTATTATGTAAATATTATTATGGTCATAGTTTTGTTTATTCCACGTGGATTTTGAACGCCCCCGTACCACCTTCATGTATCTATAACTCGAGTACAGTCGCTGTACTCAACCCACTCACGTGACACTCTCGACGGGCACATCGTGAGAAATTGCCTGTTCAATTGCTTGAATTTCTCCTTATGAAAAGGAATTCCTTCAATTATCTTAGATATTTGTATTATTCTATATGTATATAAACCTCTTTCCTTTTATAACTTATACCTATTTACATATTCTTCAACCGCATAGCAATCTCGCGTGAGAATTTACGCGTTAAGTCACGAATTTACGCAATGACTCAATTTGGAGAGACTTGTAGATTTAACTTTACAAGTTATCTTCATGACATTCAAAGTACCTACTAAGCAATTTTAGATGTCGTAAAAGTTAGAGTAAGAAGATATTAATTTAATTGTTTTTTTTTTTTTCATTTTTGGTCTCATTAAAAAACCTGCAATTCGTAAAGTGAAGATCGTATGATCTATGTAAAAATTAAATTATAATGAGCTACACATATAATATCTCAAGTAAAATCATAACATTCGCTAAATAAAATAAACATCAACAGATATATGTATAAAGAATGCAAGCAAAAACCAGACAAAACTCAAATGCTCCAACCCATAGACACTCAATAGCAAAAGTAAATATTGTTTGATTTCTTAAAGTACACATGATACACTCAAGCACGTTACATGGCGATTAAATAAACACACAGACAAACGCTCATCAAACATTAAAGAGGCTTAGAATAATAGAATCATTGAAGTGGAGTAATCAAGCTAGCTCTAATGCGAAGGTGAGAACGGGGTGTATTTATTACTTAATGGAATATAAGCAATTAGACCGGTTGATGGGATCAGTAGCGCTGACAAGGTGCAAACGAGAGTGGACGGACCGGATACGTCAGCATAAAAATAAAACAATGCCGAAGAATTACCATAGAGCAAGAGCGGAACGGAGGGATAATGTGAAATACGATCAAATAAGAAGGTTCATTTCGAATTCCAAACAATTCCTTATAAGAGCAGACGTGCACTTTTAAATTTTTAACATTATTAAGGTTCGCAAAGTATTTATATCAAATACATACATGGGTGATATTTTAAAATACCTATGAAACAGTATTTACATTTTTACAAATACAAATTAATATGTATATACAATGAAGAACAACATTTTGAGGCAATATACCTTGATCATCGTAAGAAAACATTTAAAACATGATTTTTGATAATCCAATTTCCAGTTGAAGAAATCAATAGTGTACACATTCTTGAACTAAGTAATTGCAATTGTCTATGGCGATATTTATAAACTGTGGGATAAAATGAATATGACATAAAAGAAAACGTTAGTTGAGTAAACGTATATGAAGGCGCCAAAAGCGTTCAACTTTGCTGACTCAGCAACGACGCACTACCGCGCACCACTATTACAGAAAGTTATCATTACGTCGCAGACGCGTACACTTCGCAGAACCAGAACTAAAATCAACCAGTCATTCGGGTTAGGGCTGTCACATACTAAAATCACTTTCAGACTCCCATTCTTTAGACTTTAAAAGAATTACACTTTTACCGGTTCAGCTTAATATAAAATATATCAAAAAGCATTCCTGGTAATGATTGATTGTTAAACATATTAGTTAAGACTTACACTAGATAAAACACATTTTCAGCAAGAGTTAAGCGAGCAACAACCCTCAGTTCTATCAATTAACACCGCCACCAATTTGTTCGGACAAAAACGACCATGACTAGATGTCGATACGTCCTTGTTACTACTGTGAGTTTTAACAAAGGTGCTTTATAATAACACACTAAAAAAACTGTTTAAAAGCCACCGAGTGCCGTGACCACTTTTTATATTTTATGTAAAATATTAAATTATACTGATATGCTCCCATAGCTGTTAAATAGTAATAAAATACATTACTACCTTGAAAGCTTTTGTTGAAGTCAGCTTACATACATTAATCGGAATAAGATAATAATATACCTGAGAATACTAGATATAATATATAGCATAATAACGACTTACTGTCTGTAAATTTAAAGTATTATCTATATCAATATTTAACCCTAAATATACCATAGTATAAAATACGATTGTTTAGATTTATTTTAAGAAAACAAGTTAATAATATAAAAGTACACTCTATATAACATGAGCAATACTAATAAATAGAGATATTCAATTTACTTGAATTGCTCATACACGGGAATTGATTATCTACATCTTGGCTCAGCCACACATTCGCTACGCCTCTTCACGACATTCAATTAAAGTAGAATCACTGTGACTCGGCATCAATACAACATTAGTTACAGTAACCGCTTTCGCGGTACTCAATAAAGAAATCTGTTGTTATTTATCCAATATTAAATTACAATAAAATAAATAATGATTGAATTGTTAATACATGCTGCATATCTATAACTTGCAAACACCCTACGATCTTAAATATTAGAAAATTTCCATTCAAAGAGTTCCGAGTTTAGGAATAAAGTACTAACGAAATATGTAAAGCCGGAGAAGCGGTTGCAACTTCCACAAGGATTTTCCAAAACTGACATTTAATTTAAGTGTAGGAATTGATGCAAAAGTACTTGTAAAAGTCGATTCAAATAAAGTATATATGTTTAAATCTGAATGCTCAAAATATATCCTAGTAGATATTGAAATACTTTTTGAATAATCACAATTACTTGTCATGTTAAATTTTTATCAAATTAACTAGCTGCTTCCTGCGGTTTTGCCCGCATTTGTGTTTCTATTTATTGCGCAATCTTTAAGTACATAATATTATATCTGGTTGGTTGAGATATTACGTGCTATGTTATACATTCAGACTTTTACAACAAAAATTCTTATCAAAATCTATAAAATTGTTTTTCTAATAAACATGTCAAAGATCACAATTCTAAAAATTAAAAATTTGACTATTCAGAACTAACACTCATAAGATGTACATTTTTTGTTTTTGTTTTTATTATTATTATATACAACACTTAGATGTATAAAGAAATAAAATATATATTTAATGTAATGGAATACAACTTAACTGCTCACACTAACATCTATTAATTGCACTGAGACTGACTATAGCTTTGATGATGGACGTCAACATACCGTACGTTACTCATTGTGCTGTCGCCGAATTAACAGACAGAATCAAAATAATCCGCTATCTATTATACGATAATAACAATATCATCTATACAATTATTCTTATTCGAGGAAATGGTGTCAAAGATAGCCATTTTTTCTACACTACGAGAACACCTCTTCAACCATTCAATTTTAGTCGAGTACATCAATTAACGAATAATGTAATTAATTAACACTGTTAGCTTTTTATCTATTGTAATTACAAATATATATTATGAAGCCTTTTTGTTTTTACACTCATACAATTATATCCATAGAAATATTGAAGCTAATCCTTAATAGAGTAAATGCGAAACAAATAAACTGTTAATTAAACACCAGCATGCAAACTGCAAACAAATAGTGCAATAATCAATGAAGTGTGCTTTCTAAGCTAATACGTACACAGTATTGGCGCTGTGTATGAAAGAGCAAAAAATATACATTTTCACGCACTTTTAGTTCAGCAAAATATAAAAAAATAATTAAAATAATTTTGACTCATTATAAAGCAAAGAAGAGCTTTTCCTCTATTTCATACTAATACTGTGACACTATACGAGTATAGATCAAAGACAACGCTATTTTGACTCGAAAGACCTAAAGAAACATTTCTATGGTTAATGTGTAGTAAATATTCGAGGTAAGCAGAAAGCGAACTTTGGAGCTACGGCATAGCAAACGGTAGTAGTTTAAATTTAAACTGCCTCGGTGGTATAGTGGCTAGCATGTACTTCCGGAGGTCCTAGGTTCGAGTCCCGGGTCGGGCCAAGGTTAGTTATTGAGTCTTTCTGTTTAGTAAGCCTCGGTAACAGCCCGGAATTGGAAAGTTTCACCCCCGTTACTCGTAAAGCCGTCGGTCCTGCGCCTTAACTCTCACTGGTCGTGTCAACTGTCGTTCTAGCGGAGTATGAGAGTGATAGGAATAGAGAGTGCACTTGTGCCTGCGCGTACACTTGTGCACTATAATATCTCCTACGCAGTAGGCTAGTCTCAATGGGATTGGCCGCCGTGACCGAAATCGGTCAGGAGGACTTATTATCAATGTACGTAACATTCAAAAAATTAATCAGTACTGAGAGTGCAATAGCTTTCTTGTTTGTTCAAAAACGAACTGGCGGGAGACCTACGTTCAGTAAAAAATGTAATAATTTACACTCAATAAATATTAACGCTCAATAATAAATTTTGAATTTGAATAAGATTATATATCGAAATATATGATTAGGGGAGACCGGGGCTGGTTGACCAAGTTTCAGCTTAAAGGTTTCTATTTCTATTTCTTTAGAGTATATTAATTTAAAAACGGGTTCAGTTCATAGATTAACTATTAAGCTTTGCAAAAAAGTTGCAAAAAGCACGTTATTCATTATGATTTAGAGTACAGGCCAGTTTTTGTAGAATAGGAAAAACTGGTCAACCTACCCCATGCTTGGGGTAGGTTGACTATTCACCTGGGGTAAGTTGACCTATGAAGTTGTAAGGGCAAAATCTACGAGGAAATAGGATAAAAGACACAAAAATGTATTACTCATTTTTTTTATTGAAACCAAGGCGATCTTCCGCCATATCAATTAAACACAATAAAATTCAAATTATAAGAATAAACAATCAGACATTTAAACATTAGGCAATTTGAGTACCTAAAAATAAACAAAGTTTTTTCACAAAACACAAAATACTTTCTCATTAAGTATTTAAAACAAAATGAAATAATTTCTTGCAAACTTTAACCATTTGGTAACAAATTATCATATCTATCTAATATATATTCTAATATATATATAAATATATATATATTTGTGTATATGTTATAGGTATATTATTTTATTAATAAAATAAATTATTTTGAGATCATACTATCCAATTAGTCTTCTAAATCGGAGGTGCAATTTTTGCATTCATAGAACAATATGTTCCCGTTTACAAATTTTGTGTATGCTCGCGACTTGCACACAGTGCACTGAACCCATTCTTCTCCAAAAATACTGGAGCGATAAGATTCAGTGCACTCCATACAAAATGTTTCATCCACATCACTTTTCTATTACATCTTTGGATGTACTCCCTCTATTAGTCTTTCTTTTGTATGTTCGCATGGTCCTGAAACAATATCCATAATATCATGTTGCTGGTTGACCAGGTGGTCAACCAACCCCCTTATACATTAGTCTACTAGCCCCGAACCACTTTTTAACTTTTAACCACATTCCATAACCTCAAAACTGCGACGAAATCAAATAAAATAATACATAAAAGAAAGAACATGAATCAAACATTCGTTATAAACTCTTTGACAATCAATAACCATGAATAAATAGGCGTTATTACAAATAATATTACGACAAAAAAAATTACTTACGTGTGTTGTTTTTCAATATTACGTTCCTTCTCTCAAACGACGTGCGTGCGCGACGCCGCGTTCCCGGTGGCGAAGCGGGGGGAGGTGACGGTCTTTCGTGTCTCACTGGTTAGCTGAAGGCTATTGCCTCGGACGAGTTTTTGATAGTTAGTCAACCTACCCCTATAGTCAACTAGCCCCGGTCTGATGCATGTTTTTATTCCATAAGTGTGTATTATTGATTTAATTGTACGAATTAGTAATAATAAAAAATAACAAAAAGGTCTTAACAAGATATTATGTAACAAAAATTGGGCGCATTTACATGTATGTACTCGTACATTGTACATCAATCTGTTCATCACCGACACTAGTGTTTTCAGTTGTTTTATATATATCTCAATGTTACTATAATTAATATTTTTTATTTTTATAAAATAAAACGGTTACCTCCAACTCGGCATCTTGCGAATATGCGCGATCTACATATCTCCTGATTGAACCAAACAAAATAGCCTAAAAAATAACCCGAATTGGGGTGATCTAATTTCTTTCTATGATATACCTTTATAGTATAAATATTTTATAGATGCACAAGACGAATTGTTATATATTTTCTAAACTTATTGTTAATTAAATTTTAAGAAAATGAAGTTATTTTTAATATTTATAAAAGTCATTTCTTAATGAGAAATGTACAAGTAAGTTTCGATTTCTACGTAAAAAAAATATATTTTAGTATTATTAATTTTTAGATAGCACTCTACCACAATGACTACCTATTTCTGAGACGGTGTACAAATTCAATTTCGATTAAGATTCCTGATTATGAATGAAGATTCCGCGCAATATTTAGACAATACCGTCTTGTTGTACACACGATAATGATAGATTGCACTGGTATTAATATCGTACTGATAAGCCAGACAATAGACGAAGTCGGGACACTACAAATGGAATCGTTGTGGCGTCAAATGAGATGTTAGCCGCGAGCCAATCTGCAGTTCAATTTGCTTTAAAATAGGGGCACGCGCGTCCTCGGTGCACTAGAATTTGAATAATTATAAGCTTTATAAAATGTTAAGTTGCCATATTTTAATATAAGTAAAGTTAAATTAAAAATACCGCGTTCATCTTCTTATAACTATACATTTAAATTCTAAATAATTAAAATTACAAATAACTATATCTTAAGTTAACTACTATCATTTTTAATAATTAAAATCATGTATCACACTTATTTTATATATAAAGTTTGTAAGAGAGCGAGTGAATTAATGTGAAGTAAAGAGAGTTTTTCTCTTACTTCTCCGGTGTTAGAACTCTACAGCATTAGCTAATAATTCAGAATAAAGGTAGTTATATCTTGCTTAGCTTATTTACACATAGAACCACGTTTATTGAAACACTTACCAAGCGCACAAAGTCGCGAGTCAAGACTAGTACCTATACAAATAACAAAGAACTCACGAAATAAAAAAATAATAGAAATAACATAATCCAACTAACTATAAACTTAAGTAGAGAATGTTAAATTCATAACTGAATGAGCGCGCAAATATAAAATTACCATCAGTAAGGAAATATTATAATAATATTACGGATACACTGTATAGTAAAGTATAATGCCTTTAGCAGACGAAGCCATTACAACGGAGGCGGCTACAAGAATAAAGTTTTCTTACTTTAGCGACTGGGTGTTGTTTTACGGACTTCGCAAGGATATTAAAACTCAAATAATAAGACTTTTGCTATGTAAAATTCAAATATTGTGCCTGAGGCTGCGTAGGCCAATGAGATGATGAATTTTTAAGTTACTATTTTTATACATCTTGTATTCAGCAGTTATAACAATAATTAAGTTTAACGGTCGTCATTAAACGTTTAAGAATTTAATTCCTAACATTATACAGTATTTAAATTTACATTTTAGCTGATTTTAGCTGCACTGAGACAAAAATAAATAAAATAAAACAGATGTAGAGTGAATTGCATTACTGGAGGGGAAGACGTATGGTGGGGTACTATTTAATTATGCTGTGGCGGAAATGCGAGGCGGGGTCGCTTTGACCCCACCCGCGGTCAAAATGGCTGCCGATGTTACAATTACACTCTTTTATCAATCTGCGGAAGTCAGCACTTTAAATATTTAAAGAATGAAATTTCCATAATTACCTTTTATACCCTACTGTGTATTCACAGTGTAAATGTTACAAATTTATCAAAAGACACTACGCTTGTGATAAGCAATTAGCAATTTGAAAAGAATTGTACATAATAATTTGCACTATATCTATTATAGGTATATAAGAACAAAGTATTAAAATGAACCATTCACATAAGACATTACTGAAGAATAACTGACACTAGGTAAGAATAGTTTTTCTAAAGAATGTTTCATTATTAGATCATTTATTTTAAATAAACTCTTGAATATATAAAAGCAAAATAAAAATTGTATAAAACAGCTCGATTCCGAAATGGAAAGTTGTTTTATTGTTCTACTAAGTTTAGAGCTTATGAAATAGATGCAAACTAAATATACAATGTATAAAATGACCAAAACTATATCGACATTATCAAACATTTCTGAACATATTCTGCTAACCTCTGGTTAAGCCGTAAGTCATAAAAATGTGATCCCTAAAATGTATATAATTTATGAATACAAATAATTTCAAGTAGCTCCTTACTGACCCCTACTCAATTGAAATGGTACCGCATGATTACAAAAATATAAAACTAAATGAATATATTTGCATAAAACATAAAATATATTTATTAATTATCGCCTATAAAACGCGTCGTTTAATTAAATTGACACTTCTATCTCATCGTTGTAATATTTACTGTGCGTTATCTAGAAGCGACGCCACGTCGGATACTCTGACGCTAAGTAACTTAGCGTGGATAATCGCGAGCTAACTCGATCGCGCCTCTGATACTCATCTTACATAATAATTAAGTCAGTCTATAAAATGAGCGAATGTAAAAGTAATATGAACGTTATGTTCATTTACTTTTACACTTATAATAATTTCCAAAGAATTTCATCATGATTCATATTTTTGCTGGACAGATTCCAAACACACATTATTATTTCTAAGAAAAATACTTTTTTAGAAGAAGTAATTCATTTCCTTCGTCGAGAAAATAAAACTGTTTAAGGAGTGTCTTGAGGGTAACCCTTTCTCTATACGCGACTAAAAATTTACTTCTATCCACTTTCCCGCTGGAACATTTTAATTTTGCAGAATAAAACGTAAAATAAATGTGGAACTGTTGATTAAATCTTAATCATAATAATTTACACCAAAATACGTGCAATTATTTCTTAGTATCTTTGAAATTTCTTATATTTTCCGCGACTAACCTCTTCATTTTAGAAATATTGTAAGTACTCTATATGTGGGTTGAGTAAGTACTACATATACTATAATATTATAGTGGTTTTTATTGTTGAGCTTCGATCAAATTAACAAACAGACAGGCCTACAGAGAAAAAAATCAAAAATTGCTGTTTTGACATACATATGTAGATCAAAAAGAATTATCAAAAAATATTGTATGCACAGACTCATCCATTCTGCGATTATATTATAAGTATATTAAGCTCATTCATTATTTTGTTTATTTGAATTCTAATAATATTAGTATTTCATCATTAACTTACGCTTCACAATTTATTTCTCTGCTACACAAAAAAGTTTTAACAATGCAGCGCCCGTTGAAATCTTTTGTTACGTTGTCAAATTTAATCTATTCTCGCTCTCAACGCCGGAAATTATTATAACGCTCCGACTCTTCGAAGAAGGTCGTTCACTTGTAAAAATGGCGAACCGTTTTCAAGTAAATAAACAACCTTATTCTTCTTAAAATCCCGTATCAATCTTAATTAAATTAAGCGTTTCGAACGGCCAATAAATAAAATGTCATATAAAGTCGAGCATGTATCGAAGCTGCATAAATCGTAATTTAAATGGTAATTAAGGCATATCTGGAACTCAAAGTGTTCTGGAACTTCATAATTATAGTAGGTATATTTTCTTACACTTATGTATACATTCTTAAGAATTTACAATAAAAAATCTGCATTACATTTAAATAAAATTCATTGATTTCTATTTTTTTTACATTCTTATCAACGAGATGTTTCAATTACAATGATAAGAAAATGTAAGTTATGAAATAAAATATACTAACATAAAGTAAAATATTTTATTTTGTTTTAATGTATAGATTAAACGATATAAATAACCTGCTCTTTAACTATGTAAAGATTTCAATTACTATCATTCATTTTTAGAAAAATATTTTTATGTTTTTTCTTCCATTTAAAAAATAATAAATAAATGAAATAAGAATAAGACATTAAAGCCAGTAAAATTTATAATGTGTGGTAAAATTTTAAACTAAATTGAAATTTAAAAATATACCTCAAGACACAAACCCGAGTAATTAAGTAATTAAATGTATAAGTTGATTACTACTAATATAAAAAAGACATCGAAAATACCAAAAATATCGATAATATAATTCTTAAGTCTAAAGCGAAAAAAGCGAAAAAATTTATATCTTTATAATTCCAAAGAAATTGAAGTTTTCACAAATGCATCGCCCATTAGGCGTAAAAAAGCCAATTTACGTACGAAACTAAACTACTAAAGTTAAATGTGAACATTTATTTTTAAACACTTTGCCACTGATTTTATTTGATATTTTAGATGTTATTTGATGTTTTAAATAAAAACACGCATTTAAAAATACTGAAGTCAAACATGTTATAATGACTATTGAACTAAAAAAATACACCGACTTCAGCTTACCTTAAAATTAAACTAAGAATAAGCGTCGACATCTTTTCTAATTTTACCACTCTCTGCGGGATGGATATAAGAATTCTCTTCTTCATATCATTTTGGTTTGATGTTACTTAAAAACACAACTAAACCAACAGAGAAAATTATATTTTTTTTTATTTTAAAACTTGAATGAAAGTCGCTTGCTTATCGTTGTTCTTCTACATATGTACATTATTACCATACGAAGATGAATAAATTTTTCAACTTCACAATTATTGTCATTTTCGTAATTGCTATCATCTAATTGTCGATTTCAATCTGACGGCAACAAATTTAAAAATGCAATTCAAGATTAAACAGCAACATGGCCCTCCTACGTTTTAAGTAGAAACAATAAATTCATCGACACTAATTGGTGGTTTTCTTCCATTTATCAGCTCATTACATCACAGTAGCGCGAATAAAATAAAATATCTGTGCAGAGCAGTCCGTGCACCTTGGGCTGATCATTCGCATGCGATAAGCGTCGGTCAGGCACATCGTAAATTCAAAGAGCAGGCTCTGCCAAACTACAGACCTGATTATGCGCTTTAATCACTTGTATGCCTACACTGAACACTTCGTCGAATAAATCGAAGTTTCCATAATGCATCGTGTTGAATATAATTCAGATATATATAGAATCTTAGCAACAATCTAACTGACTGACATACCAGCGTACAGTTGAAATGACTGTTTGGGAAAGAGAAATTTTGCACAAGTCTTCCTTTTACGTACGTAGGCGAGCACTAAGGAAGGGTTTTTGTAAATTCTATCTTCCTAAACGGCGTGGCTGATTTTGCTGTAGGTACTTATGAAATCGCCTTGATGGTTCGCAGCTATAGCCCAATCAGACCAAACAGCAAATGTCCTCTAGTATCATTATACTCGTATATTTGCTATTCAATTACATCTGTATTCTATACTAACAACTCAACCTCGCTTCGCGCGGGTACGTCCCTAGGTTAATTCTCCATACAGATTTTCATCCCCATTTTCACCGCCTTAAGAGATGATTTCCTGGATAAAAAGTATCCTATGTCCTTCCCAGCGTCTCAAACTATCTTCTTACCAAATTTTATATAAATTAATTCAGTAGATCCAGAGAGTGCCCTTATATTATATTTCTTTACAACATATGAAAAATACGTACAACTTTCTTCCAATCCTTAAAAATATAAAACAATAGACACATCATCATTACAAAATGAAAGAGACTTCATCGTCATTATGAACAAATCATGACAAGATGAAAGTAACCTCTTTAAAAAAATTATATAATACCAAATGCTGGCCTAGAGGCGCAACCTTATACGGAGGACTTATACATATATATATATGGTGGAGGTACTCAACAGAGTGCAAGGTATTCCCCCTTATGTTAATCTGCTGCGCTTGAGTAAATCCCAAAATCCCCACTTGGGTTCCCCTACTAAAATAAACTAGCTGAAAACTGATCATGGGCGAGTCGTACGTGCTTAATGCAAGTTCTGTGCTTTACAAAGAAATGAAAGAATTTTAGTGATCGACAAATTTGTAATAATACAGACCTCATAATTGTCCTTTAAATAGTTCCCATACGCATAATGCCATAACAACTCAAATAATTTTGAGTTTTAGTTTAGAATCTATAAACTTTACGCTATTTGTAACGTCTATAGGAAATCGTAGTATTCCTCGGTAACAAATTCTAATTATTTTCTTATTCTTAACGAAAGAAAATGAGTTAGGCCAAATAACATAAAACATGTAGGTAACATTTTATTTATAGTTAAATATCATGTTATATACCAACATTACCTATTACGTAAAAGTATACATTGACATTAAATAGTTTCAGTAGCATTTATAAAGAATACACGCGTGCCAGGAGAAGCTATCGCAATACTAATATCGTTCCACAATTCCATTATAACATTCAGTCCGTAAGAAAATAAAAGGTCTCAAATTTACATAGCACGAACCCGGAGCTCTATAGAAATCAGCTTAATTCATTACATCTCTTTTCATCACGATATGCCCTGTAAAGATCCGACATGAGAGGGAAAGGGAACGCGAACCAACGTGACAAGTTGCGCGCGCGACTAAATGTCAACCAGAACCAAATTCAATTTCATTTTCAACATAGGTTTATTCGCGTGAGTTACAATGCTCGTGCACATTGTTTCCCCCGCGATCGTAATTTAAGCACAAATATTGTAATCCACGATATACCTACTATTAGTATTATTAATTATCATCGAATCTAAAGAACAAAATAAATTTTCTTTACGAATTAAATTGACAGTAAAAGCAAATTAAGTAATATATTCTGTAGAAATGTAGTACCAAGTCCAAGGCTATGGTGCTTATAATGCTAATAACAGAACACTTGCATTCTAATATAAATGTAATAATTAAAACTCTTTACATGAAAGATAAATTATTAACTTTGGTCTTATAATAATAATGAATGACCTCCAGACCGACTTCGGCCACGGCGGCCAGTTTCATTGAGACTAGCCATCTGCGCAGGAGATATTATAGTACCTACACAAGTGCACTCTCTATTCCTGTCATTCTCATACTCCGGTGGGACGACTACTCGACACGAACGGTGAGAGTTAAGGCGCAGGACCGACGGCTTTACGTGCTCTCCGAGGCACGGGGGTAAATCACCGCCAACTTCCCAACTCCGGGCTGTTACTGAAACTTACTAAACAGAAAGACTCAATAACTAAACCTTGACCGACCCGGGACTCGACTCCAAGACCTCTCGGTGTGC
This sequence comes from Fabriciana adippe, assembly GCA_905404265.1. Taxonomy (NCBI): domain Eukaryota; kingdom Metazoa; phylum Arthropoda; class Insecta; order Lepidoptera; family Nymphalidae; genus Fabriciana; species Fabriciana adippe. The sequence continues at coordinate 7,198,113 of FR989993.1, forward strand.
AGCCGTACTTGATAGCCACTACACCACCGAGGCAGTTGGTCCTATAAATTAGGTACCTATTACATAATAAATATGGTCAAAATAAATTTTATAATGATGAATTACAAAATAACGAGTGAACCTATTTATAAACACGGCAGTAAATTCAATAAAAACTCCACATCTCTCGATTAATACAATCCAATAATTTCTAAAATTACTCCAAATAGAAATCTCAATGTTGTACCTCATACATATTTAATCGTATATTTGCTTAAATACTCGACGATAATTGCTTTTTTAAATAAATAATAAAATTTACTTTAAAACATTTTAGATATACAAATTTTCAAATAAACTTTAAGCAGTATATTATTATTAATAACAGTTATAATATTAGAAGTAGTAGGGAGAAGTAGGTCTTGAATAAAACTATAGGTTTGCGTTGCAACATTAGAACTAGAGCAAACGTAGCTTGTATATTTAAATTTTATAGCGTCTGTCAAAGCTCGATCCACGTTTTATATCAAACAGCTGTAACAATAAATATAATACTTTATAACTTGAACATCGTATAACATTTTATTTACCTGAGAAAAGATTCAATTTAACTAAAATGCTTTAGTCAAAATACAGGTATAAACAATCTGTATTTGTATATATACAATATACATATACCTTCAACACGTACATATATTCATTTAAAACGACAAACACAAGAATTTAGTTTAATTTATTCATTAATAAATTTGTGAAATAAATTATCAAATAAAAAGTTATTGTTTCTAGATTTATGCAAAGAGTATCGCTGGTTAAAACCAGTCTTTATTGGATACAACCAAGGCAATTAGTACTTAGGCCCATGAGCGACAGCGTGCCTAATCCGATTATGCCTAGCTGAAGCTGCGTGTCCACATAGCATATAGCGTTGCATAATGCTATAACCCGTATTAAACCTATGACCATAGATATACCACATTTTAATTTTCATTTTATATACAAGTTACTGTGACATAAAGTAGCTGCTATACTAAACATTTCAATAATATTGCAAATCTAGTAGAAAATCTAGAATTTAAAGCGCTATAAACTAAGTGAAACCTCATCTTTATCCTACGATCGCGACTATGCTGTCAACCAACAATACATGGGAACAAATTCCTTCGTCATGACAGATACCAGAACAAACGAGATTAACTTACTACTTAAGTAACGCCCTTTCCAATTACATTATAGGACAGCAATGTTGCAGTATCGTAGCTATTTCTAAAGTTAATTGAACGTTGTTTTATTGTCATATTACAATTTAAAAGGAATTGTACGTACTTTACAAGCTTATGAAACCACTGCTCTATTTCAAACTTTGCAATCTAGCATTATAACAAAATTAATATCAATACAGTTATACCGCACATGTATTCAGCCCTTTTTTTAACGCCCCACTACTGGGCACGGGCCTCCCTTCAATACGAGAGAGATCAGGCCATAGTCCACCACGCCGGATAACTGCGGGTTGGTAGACTTCACATGTTTTTCGAAAACTTGCTAGGTTCCCTCAGGCATGCAGGTTTCCTCACGATGTTTTCCTTAACCGTAAGACAAAAACATGTTAAAAATGATTCGCACATGAAAATATCAGAGGTGCCAGTCCCAGGAATTAAACCCGCATAACTCGGTTTCCCAAGAGAGCGCATTACCACTGAGCTATCACTGCCTTTATATAATATTAAGTACATAATATTGTGTAATATACTGCATTATATATTAAACAATATTATTTACTTATTATACATTGGTAGAAAAGTATCTTGTAATATTGTTTGACTGCCGTTTAACTAGAATTGCAAATTCGTGTTATTACTCAAGACATGAGTTGTGAGGTTTAGCATTAGCTCCGACACTGAAACATTACGACTTCAACGGCTGTAATATCGGGAACATGTGATTAGTACGTATTTTCTATTATATCGACAATCGTATATTTAGATTTTAAACATACAGAATCATTTTCCATAATCTGAGAAAATCTCCGCAGCTTCTTGAAAACTAAGTACACGTCTTTAACTGTAATAATAATAACGTAAATATAACCTTTAACCTTTGCAATTTAAACCTTTTTGTGCATGAATTCACATATTGCTTAAAGCTTTACGGCTACAGCACGACTGTCGGCTATCTTATACCTCATTGCTGATTATGGGTATTCCGTCTCAGCCTGACCGCAAAATCTATTCGCGTATTACCAATATAACTTTTGAACGTTGAATAATATAAATAGCAACGTCTATTGATTCTGATAGGCTACATTATCGACGTTTAAAGAGTGGAAAATCTGGTTCCTCCTCTGAGGAAGTTTACGCAAAAGCGGTGAATAGATACATAAAACACTCCATTTGTGAACTGAGCCTCGCCGCCCTACATGCAAATCAAGTCACGGCTCAACCTAAATAACATCAGTTTCATCCAACTATGAATGACTCAGTAGAAGCAAATAATGAGCCAATTATATTCATCACAGAATGACACCGCCGCAATCATATCGCAATTTACGGTAAATACAAACTATTTCGGAAAAACTATTATAAATAGATTTACTGATGACTAGCCTTATTTTATTTTTAATTAAGTAACATTTGTAAGGAAATAAGTATCATTTTTATTACAATTTACCTATATTAATTTAAGTGACGAATTTAAGATACATCTGAAAACACACAGACATACTTGAGGACATGTATTTAATGAAAACTTGCTAATAAACAAAATGCTTCATATTAAAGCTTCGGTATACATAATAATTAACAATTTTTTTAACGTAGGTCACACTAATAATATCTCTACTAAATATAAATAAGATCTGCTAAATACTAAATATTCATATTATTGTTCATAATTTAATTTATGCATAAATTCGCATTCTTCGTTTTCCTACCTACTTTCCCGCCATAGGCAACCAACTGTATGTATACTATCAATATAAACCCAGTGCAGAAATCGAACCTACGATTTAACTAAGTAAATAATATCAGATATACACATAACACCGTCAAAACGGTCAACATCGTATATTTTTGAACTAAAACATTATACCTATTACATCTGCGCAGCTTGTGTGCAAGATACAAAGTCAGACGCTCACAGGTCATGTTATACTGGTGGCTTATTATTAAATTACCCGCATTAAGTTTGAACGCGCTCTATTTGTCACCGCTCCAGTTTCGCCGCAAAGCCATGGGAAGTTGTTACGAATAGCATTCTATGACATTGAACAACCTAAATTAACTTCATATCTTGACAATGGCTGCCTCAACGCAGTCCAATATTGTACGAGCTAAACAATTACATCACAATATTTGTAACAATGAAAAGAAAATTTGTAATAACTTATAAAACTTACACTAACATATAACTTATGTGTATGGACACGTTAGAAATAGCCGTAAAACGTAATATTACGTTTATACTTGGTAAGTTTTATGAAAAGTATAGGTATATAGTTGGCCTAAAATATATTTTATTGTCTTAAGTATAGGTACTATTAATATCAATATAAATCAGGCTGGCATCTAAACACTACCGGTGACTTTCCAATTTTGCGTGTTCAAAATCGTTTTGTACCGCCACTTGATGTTTATGTGATAGGCAAACAAGTTATTTTATTGAAAGTAGAATTATTTCGTACTAGATGCCAACTAAATAATGTAAACTATAAATTATTATATATATACTAGCGATTCACCCTCGCTCCGCTCGGGTTCGTCCCTTTTTACTTTTTAACGTTTATTATGGATTTCTCAGACATTAGATATTTTCCAGCAGTAAAAAGTATCCTTATGTGGACCTGGATAACCAGCTATCATCATACAAAATTTTATCAAAATCCCTCCACTAGTTTTTCCGTGATGCGGTAACAGACAGACAGACAAAAATTCTAAAAACTATATATTCGGCCTCTGTATCAATAATAATGTCTATTTCAATAATATTTTCCTAAAAATATTTAATGTACAGATTCGGCTTAGTTACAACTTTATTATATGTATAGATATATACCTACATCGTATATTAATATATCAATATATATATCATCATATGTCAAATTCTATATTTTTATATCTGTAACTTTAAAAATATTCCTGCACTCAATAACTTATGAATGTGTAGTGTCATGATGAACCTTAAGGGATAACTTGTATTGAGAAAACTCAAGTGGAGCGATGCTTCTTTTCACGCGTAATCTGTTTAAGGCTGAAATACAAAATTATCTCCCAAACATATGAAGTTTGTGCGGCAGCAATCAATCATTTGCTGAAGGGGCGCGGAAAGCCGGCACTGTGTAAACCGACGGAAGGAACTCTTAGGAAAGCTACGAATAATACAACACGTATCAATCATAGATTCTGCGACAATCGATCATCAATTTCCAATAAAGAAAACTCGTATTATTAAAAGTATAAGACACACACACTTAATGGAATTGATTTCAATATTTACGTTACAAACAGTACAGAAAAACTTTGTAGTACTAAAATATCTTCATTAAAAATACTTTTATAGCATATTTATTTTAAACATTAAATAATACTTATTTATTGTGCAGAATAAGAAAGTGATCTCACGTGAGATTGAGTTTAAAATTGGCATGTCTTAATAATCGACGGTACTGATCTCTTCCGCGAAGAGCGGTTGCCGTTGTGAGCCAGTCAAACGACAAGTGCATAAAGGGCGCTGAAGCACGGCATTGTAGAGACGTTGTAGGGCGCTTAAGTGGGCAATACTCGCGGAATGCTTTAATTGTTTTATACGAGTAGCTAAATAATTCTTTACAATATGTAATATAACAATTACTTTACAGTGATAAATAAAAGCTGTATCATGCAAACATTTATTTCCTTTTTTATTTAAATAACTAATGAAGTTATCTTAATCATGACATACAAATAATAATTTATTATGATTTTGTATATAAGAAATAATATAAAAATGCTCTGAAAATATTTATTATGAATAAAAAATAATATAACTAGTTTCATTGGGCATTGAAGTATAAAAACTAAACGTGTGTAAGACCGTTGCGGCTACCGCAAAAGGAATCTTCCAGGAGACTGGTTTTATAAATAGATAACATATGGGTTATTGTGCAAAGTTTTTTACTCGAGTACAGATACACTTCAATATACAAATAATTTTCTACGCTCAATATTCCAAAGAAATGTTAGATATAATAATAAATATATCGTTCTATGAAAAATATTATTATACAAGATAACATTTTAGAATAAACGTACAAAATAAATATAAAACATAAGCAATCTTCAACATACGCTTTTGGTGAAAGGATAATAATAAAATTTCAAAACTACTTATAATAAAATAATTTCATACTTCCAATAGTTTTATAAAAGCAATCTTCAATTTTCAGACAAACAACAAATGAGTAATATTTTGCATTATCAATGACCGACCATAAAACTTTATGGTGCATGACAAATAAACATCTTATGGTATGGCAGTTACGTCTATTTCGATACAGATCTGGACAAGGTAAAGCATTTAGCTGCGCTGTATAATATATCCCACGATGGGACATTACGTTTTATTAACATATCTTCATAGGAACGAATTTAAAGGTTAATAAGAATTAAACGCTTATTCTTAATTATTTTTTTGATAAATTTCGATTACTTATCAGGCACTTATAAGGCACACGATACTTTTAGTACATTTAGTACCTAAATCACATTTTTTTTATTTGTTATCATATTTTTATAAATGAATCGCGTAAACATACTCTAATATCCTAACTAAATTGCCATTCAACGCAACACGTGCACAAATGTACATATGTATATTATTTGATTTGTAAGGCATTTAATGCCACGTTTAAATTAATCGGTACTAATCAAGCAGAGGTAATGTAAGCAGCTATATTCATTTAGCCGAGTTAGCTAATTTATCCGCTATTTAGCTGGTAAACGTGAGATCGGTATCACATGGCAGCGCAGAGAGGCTGAGCGCATTCAGAATCGCGGCGGGCGGGCTCAAACTGCACGAAACTGGGAAACAATTATTTATTGCAGTGTCGATTGCCGCAGATGGTGAGATGTATGTATCAAATTTCGCTGAGCCGTTTTAGGCGTTATGTATATTAAAATACATATGTATAAAATTTTTATATGTGGATATTAGAAAAATGGTAATATGAAGCTTGAATTATACATATGTATACTATATATAAGAATAAAGTATTTAAATTATTGTTCAGTTAATATTGGGTATAGCATCTATATGATGAAAATTAGCATTTAGCCTTAGGAATGCCATTAAAAATCTAATTAATGCTCGCCATAAGGAGCAGTTAGGATACAATCACGATTATCTCAGGACCCCGACGTAGCGAGAACATTCAAATTATCGAGAAGCTAGATCCGTCGATCCATAATCGCAGCGTTCATTTGTAACCGGCTAACAGTACAAGAAAATATCTCTATCAGATAGCAAGCGACGCTGAGCCTCAATATTATTCAGAACTGCGAAAAACAATCGTGCCTCGTTAAACTTAGATAGCGGATTCGCGATTACTTTACTGCGAGGGCTTTTCTTATCTAACGTTGAATTTTATTATATCTTTAATGCGCTTAGAACTATTCGTTTTTAGCAAATTAAAGACTATAATGTTCAATAGATTCCATTAAGCTTTGTAAGTAAAACTCATTCTAACGAGTTAAAATCAGAGAGCGATTAGTTATTCGAGTGTCTATACCTACTTAGTCTTTATACTCGTGTAATAAACGATGATATACATAGATTAAAATATGAAATAAAACAACACCATAACTAACGTACGAGAAAGTTTTGATAATAACATTTAGATATATTTATTTGATAATAATATTGAATACGTTCGGGTAGATATTTCATTTTATACTGATTTATGTAAGTAAACATAATTTATGTTATACTAAAATATTAAATAATCCTATTTTTACACGATTATTAAATAAATAATAACGTCTTTTAATTACAATAAGATCATCAAAATACATACGTATATGTACCGCAATGTAAGTACGTTGCAATGACAAACGAGCCAGTATTTTTAATTACAAAACGTTGGTAAAGAAACCTTTAGCCTCAATGTATCAATCGGAGAAGCTATAGGTCGAAGCTATCGGTCGATACTAATGAGGCCGACCGGTTAAAGGGACAATTGTTTGCCAGTAAGTGTAGCTTTTCTTTAAGACGGTTTAAGGCTCTATTTCTAAAGAGACGTTGATTAATCACTTCCCAACTTCGCAGGAATTGTGCTACTGTGTTGCGAATTCAATTGAAAATTTAAATTGAAGAAAACGTGTTCTCGGTGAAGTAAGAGTAAATCAAGTCTGTCTAATGAACCAAGGGGAGTACAAATAGGTGAAGTTAGGTTCGTTCGATGCTTACATTAATTTCCTGGTAATAAACATTAAACAAACAGACGGGTCGTGTCGTGAACGTCACCGTTGCGCAAGGCAATTAGATCGACATTTGGCGGATGACAGCACAGAGGGTTACGTATAGCGCTGTTGTTTGCTCAACATCCACTCACTGCCTGAGCCTGTAAATTGAGGCTTGTACATAAATTATGTATCGCTTTAAATTCAATGATTATAGTTGTTATTCGTATGTAGGGTGACAATTGAAAATTTCTTGCCAAATAAAGCGTATATCAATTCGATTCTTTAATATGACCGAACCGTTCGCATGTTTAATGAAATAAAATGTTCTGTACCACGAGTAATATAAAACGTAGATTCAATAAATCTAGTGGCACCACTATCGGTAAAGTATACAAATACGAAATTGATTGCTTCGTGTGGCGAGTGACATTTCAGTATCCGCTTGGAAGTGTGAGGGGGGAAAGAGGGGCGCAGGGGTCGCACTTCACACTGACATTTGAATAGCCGAGTCCCGGCATGTACTGGCACTCAGCGACGGGCAACGAGAAGCGACAATGTTCCCAGGACAACAAACAACCTTACCATTGAAAAGAAAATTTACTTTATTCAAAGCACAATGAAACTTCTTATTTTTCATGTGTCCAGCTTGACACTATGCCAATATATGGAAATACATAAAGGTAACATATAATTTATTCTTAAGTACTGAATTTTAAAACACATTTTAAATGTTAAGTTTTTTTTTGTATTCAAAATATTTTAGAGGTTTGGTTTGACATTCTTTTCTACAAAAAATAGCAAAATATGTTCAAAACAATCGGAATTTTCGACAAATATTTTTTCAGGGCATTACAAAACGAACGTGACTTGCTATCCGATGTACGTGTTGTAGATTATAGAGCATATATCAAACAATAAATGCGTTTTAGCGGTTCTGCATTAGATTATCTATTTGTGATACGTGCCCTGAAATAATGTTATAGCTAGGCGTTGAAGCCGTACAGGTTACTAAAACAGCTGAAATAATGTTACGTAGTACGACTTTATCTATAGGCTAAGAATCTTCGATAAAACCTAAGTTTTAATGTTACACAAATTTAACGAGACTAAATATAATATTCACTTAAGATTTCATGGTGAAATACAATATAAATACGTAAGAAAAATAAAAGAATCTCAATGGGCAGTTGTTATCCGTTTTGCATAGGTGATATTTAAAGCAGATGCTATATTAAAAATAGTCTGATGAAGGCATACTACCATATGCGTAAAGCACGTGGCAAAAAAAACTGTTATTAATCTTAAAAAATATCAGTACGCGATCAATATGTCCAATAGGCATATGATACTGTGACATGTGCTCTAATACTGTTGCCCTGTTATGCTTATTTGATGTTTTTACATCAAAATCCTTTTTTATTAAACAAAAGGTGATATACTTAGTTATTTTATAAAAAAGTCTACAAACACACTATTGTCTACACAAGCTTCATAAAAATGTGTTTGTTTTAGAAATATAGTCTGCAGATTTTGTAAAATATTTGATTATATAAATTCAATAATCATGGTTAACGAAATATTTTCTTAGCTTTACGCGAATATTTGACATTTTAAATAAAACTATACATATTTTAAATTATTTTTTTTTTTAGTTTTTAGTTTATTTTAAGTTAAATTTTAATTTTAAGTTTATTTTAAGTTAAATTTTAATTTTAAGTTTATTTTATATTTTTGGTTCGAATGCTTTACATCAATCATGGTCACGCGAGATACTAAGGTTTTAGACGTCTTAAAGGTCATTAAATATTACAAAATAATTTCATTTAAAAAATCATGGTTAAATTTAATCTTTAACTGAAAGTTTCTATTTAACACAACATCCCTATTGTTGAATTGTTCCGGCTAAGGTAATGCCAACAATAAATATGCAAATGCGGATATGCAATTCAACGTAGTTGAAAGCCAGGAGGTCCTATTCACCACCTGTACCGCTAATTGCCGCGCCTCCAAGACATAAACAATTAACAGTTACTCATCGCTCACAATAGGCTAGTATATTCGCTTCGTGAATACTGTTACGATGTTGCTGTTCACTATAAAGCAAAGGCCAACCACGTTTGGACAACAAAGTTCGCATAACGGCCCTTTATAGGAAACATCTGATTCCTGTTTTCATCTGTTACTGTACATATCTTTAGATACATATCACTGCATGAAGAAAACTTATAGATGGAATACTAAATTTCTCTTCAGTTAAACTCTCCTTAAGAGCTCACAGTTTTCTGAAATACTACTTATAAAGAAGACGAATTTGTTTGTTTTTCTACGTTAATTTCGGGGATGAAAATTGTATTTTCGTTCGACAGCCCGCGTATTAAAAACATGTCGAATTATCTTCTTATTAGGTACAATCTTTTATTAGTACAAATAAAACTCGCTTTATCAGACAGCGTAAAATAAATAGAATCAACTGCTTCTCTGGATCCATTTACTAATTAAATAAAAATATGGTTAAGCAGTCTGATAAAACGAGTTCATATTTAGAGGCCATCGCTTTAAAAAAATAAGAAACGTAAGTTTAGTCGCCCATTGTAGCAAGTAATGTAATAAATCATAAAACTCTAATTAAATTCGACATATTATTAAGTATTCAAATTAATTATTTGTATAATCTATAATTTCTCGTAACATCAAATTCATTTACATTCATCATCAGTCGTGTAATCACGAAATTTCAATAATAGAATAAACTATAATTGTATAGTTACATCAAGACAAGTATTGCGTTGAATATAAACTGAGTAAACACGTCATAAGGGTGTCTGGTAAATTAAAGAGCAAAATAGGTATGTATTATGAGTGAGTATTGAATATTGTACAGACGTACATAAAAATCAATAATATCCAATAATACTAATTAATTTATATTCTTAGTAAACGAAAAAACCACTTAAGCTTTTAAGTTTTAATATACTACAAGACTAAGTATATCTACCGAATTCTATAAGTAAAAAATAATGAGCTGCTTAAGTTTGTGTCAATAAAAACCCGAAGCGTCCTCACGCTTCATCGGCCAAATAGATCAATTACACTGTGGAATTGCTGTGCATGATTCTGTGCATGATTAGCCGTTTAGATTGGGGCGACTGGATATATCAACAACCACAAAAATACGCTAAATATGAAACTTTATCTAGGAATAAATATTCTATTTAAACATATTTCTAGGCAAATATTATAAAGGGAGAAAATTTAGATTGATACGAGTACATGTAGACAGTATAATCTAAGAAAGTACTGATATGATTCTAAAAAATTTTTTACTAATAGAAAGCTACATTACCCTCAAGTGTTATTTTTATTATGATAAAAATGTATGTACTGTCCGAAATCGTCATAACTTTAATTAAAGCCACAAAGAAAGAAGCTGGCCGTTAAGTAATAAGTATGCTTTATCAGCGTGCACTGATCACTTGAAATAAAGCAGTAAAATATTTGCAAAAATGTACAAAAGTCGCAAAAAACACTCAAAGAAAATCCTAAGCGGAACGAAAGTCGCTAGTTAATAAATGAAAATTATAATGTTGTGTATAACTTATTATACGAATATACATATGATGTATATAACACATGTAAATATTACGTAACATGTATACTAATTTATACGGTACGATTAGAGTGATTGGTCAATTACCATCTTAAGTCATTGTGCGCGGAGAGCTTAGCAATGCGGCAACAATTTTAACGTCGGCGGTTTTGAGTTACGGCGCACTGATCTGATGGTTTATTATCGAGTCCATCTCTTCCGCCCTTGTTGGTCCGCGATCTTATGTCGCTGAATAACGGATCTAATGGCGATGCATCCGCGTTATTAATCTTACTATTGTATTAGCTACAAGCATGTCACAACATGTACCCGCACTGATAACAGTAATGGAAATTCTCATTGATTCGATCAATAATTTCGATTACAGTTACCGGACACCTTTTATCGTATATCTGTACAGAAACACTTGTAAGAATCCCCTTAGAGTTGTATAATTTCTTATATTTATTTATAACAAACTACGTAATAATAAATGATAAGTGTTATAAATTTAGATTAATTCGTGAACCGCACTACATACAATCATTATTAGGTATATTCAAGTATTTAATGAGTCATGACCTCAAATAATCTTAAATTCTTTCACTGACTCTACTGACAAAAGTCTTAACTGCTGGGTTTGAATTTCCTTACATGAAGAAGGTGAACGTTAAAGAAAGATGAATGAAAATAGATCCACTAAAGAAGTACAGTACGTAGGGAATGAAAGTTTGTGTAGAAGTTCGTCATATTTGAAGTATGAAATATGGAAATTAATGTTTTCATAAGGTTCTCTTAATATTGCAGATGGGAAATTCTATCAGACGCACTGCTTGTAATAAATCTTTTCAAAAATAAGATTTTTTGTATTAAGCTAAAAACAGTTTAAGTGTGTAAAGTACCTCCTTATCTCCATGATAAGACTTAAATTAGTAATGACGTATCACGTCTCTTGTAAATACTAACGTATTAATCAATCAAATATGAAAAAGTAATTGATTTCACAAAATGCCGTGTTAATTTAATTGTGAAGAGGAATAATAATAACAATAAAAGCAGCTGTCGCGTGCACACGCCCACTATTAGCTAGGCGTTATTCAGTGCTCTCCTACCCTCTCACCAATTATGATAACCATCACTCAGGGCGAGCGGAACGAAAGAAGGCAGGTACCGGTTAAAACGTAAAATTACACTTAAATTTTTACTCAGCGAGCACACAGTAAAAAACAAATATTCTCATGGCGAGTATCGACGAAACGTGACCGGCCTTCGTCAAAATAGTCGGCCGTTGTCTTATTGGGCGGCACTTTACATCGCACGGGCGAAGTGCTAAAGTGTAAAAAGATGCAGTGAAATTTATAAGCTGGACGTCACGATTATTGAATAATGACTTTACAAATTAGCGTCTGCCCGCTTTAAATTATAATCTAATGTGCAATCATAAATCTGAAATAATAATGTGGATAATTTATCGTTCACAGCTCTCATTACGATTCGTGGACGCGATCCTTTATCACAGTAAGGAAAATTTAAGTTGTAGCGCATTTGCATAAGCAATGGTGGCAAGATAAAGCGGAGGACTGATTATGCTAAGGTATATTATAATATTTATTTATACGGTGGTTCGTTAAGTTAGATAGCCGTAGGGAGCGGGCATTTGTACGTGGCTGTGGAACGATGTGTTTTTACAAGATCGGCATGTGCTACAGCAAATCCAACAAATGACCGGGCGTCATCTATCAAAAACGTTAACGAGCTCAGATGCCGCGGCAATTTACAATCACTGCATCAATAATATAGTATGATGTTGATGAAATATCAAAAGCCTGTATCTAATTTAACTTTTGAAATAGCATCAAAACAGTGTCTCCCATAACATTATAGTAAATTATGGTCACATTTATACTTAGAATATAAAAAAACGATTTACATTCTCATTAATGATGTAAATATAAAGATTATATATTATTTTTCTTTGCTACTAATGGGTTATGATAGTTTCTCTTCATTCCCCTATTATATAAGGTATTACTAAATTATACAACCTATATGTAAGTGTAGTTGCTGTGTAGTTTAATAAATATGTATAAATGGTCATTTCATGTTATTTATTAATATAAGAGAGACAGTAAAGGCAGACATGACTTAATTGCATCAAATTTTATACTGGTTCTAAATTACAATTTATTATTATTATAGCGCCTAATGGAAAAATTTCAACTTTCCTGGTGACACTACCGGAATTCCATAAACTAACATACCTACTTCGTGAATATCGTCTATTACAGTTAAGCTACTATAAAACTTAAAAAATCAATAATAAAGGCAAGAGCATTATCATTTTGGGTACTTACTTAACGTAATGTTTAAAAGAGCGAAATTTTATTTAAATTTATGTACATATATATAGCGGTAAGTTAAAATTTACTGCATTTTTATTTTTTACTTATACAAAAACAAGAAACATTTTATATCTTTCAGTAAAGTCAAAAAAGTACTAACACGAGTAACATACGTTCACCAGATGGAAATAAAAACTCGAGTGCCATCCTTTGCTATAAAACGTCTAAATAATATTACTAGACCCTTCATATCCACACATGACACACGATGTTATCTTTATACCGAATAAAATAATTAACGAGGCGAAATCCTCTTATATTGAATACACCATATGCCATGGTTATTATTTCTTGTGGATAGAACTTTCCGTTTTGTGAAGAAACTCTAATTATTTCGGTCTATCTATTAAAAACCGTTAACTTTCTATCATATTTTTTTACCTGAATCCATCCATTTTAAGTGAATAATAATAACTTACCTATTTTTTAACTTAACGAAATGTAATCACTGTTCGACAATTATCTAACTTATACTAATATTATAAAAAGGCAAAGTTTGTTTGTTTGAATGCGCTAATCTCAGAAACTACTAATCCGATTTGAAAAATTCGTTTATTGAGAAAGGCTACCGATAACGATATGTCATATAATTTATATAGTCTATCTATTCCATACTAACTGTTAAAACATACCTAGAGACGAACCTGAGCGAAGCGAGGGTGAGTCGCTAGTATTATATTATTAATACCATTTGATTTAAAGTTCAAATAAAGAAATAAACAAATTATATTTTGAACTGTCAAAGATTTTGAATGTGGATAATGAAATATCACAAAGGTCAAAAACAGATATGCAATTATTTCAAGTATTAATCATAAGTAAATTAAATAAACGCCGATTATTATGCATTTTGAATGCAACAGCACCAATAGCGTTATTTAACGCATCAACAAAACACAGCATCTGAGTCCGCGCGTCTACTACTCTTAAAGAGTCGCGGGTGGTCCCAGCGGGAGTTCTATCCCACTCTCTTACAATGTCCATAATTCAGTGATTCGCGCAAATATTGGCTCCCTTGATTATCTAACGCGACATTCAATACCTTATCCGCAACGGAGAAGCACTAAAATTATCTTAGTTGTATCTCAGATTAATATACTTGGATGACGTAGCAAGAAATAATAATTTTAACTGTATGGGCCATAAAGTGGCGAAGTTAATGGGATAACTAAAAAGATTGCGTGACGGTGAATAAAATGAGCTTGCGGTCGGTTTCAATTTGCGCGCACATCCCTCGTTACTACCAACTAAGAAGCTAAAATAAAAAGGGCTAAATAATTTGTAAAATAATTTTAGAGCTTTAACTGTCAGACACCGTTTAGTGAAACTAAACACTTACATTAACGATGATTAGTCGACATCTTAAGGAAGAACTCATTACTGGTAAATTAACATTCAATGTTGAGAAGAGTAAGTTTAAAATCGACCTTTATGTATAATTACTTGTAATTCAAAAAGCAATATATATTTAGCGTCTTATGTTTATCTAAGTTCGAATATTCATAGAGAGCTTTTAAGTCAATATAATCCAACGAGCGAGGAAACTTGTTTCATTTGAACGTATGTAAAAGTTTTGATTAATCCGCAATTGCTTACATAAATATGTATATGGAGCAGTACAAAACTTTAAAAGCTCTTAGGCTATAGAATTTCAACAACTTGTAATGACTTAAAATCTTTGAAATACATTTAATACATTAAGTTGCTTTCAATATAGTACTTAATTCTATTAACATTCTTCAATCAAACAAAGTAACACAAAACAAGTTCTTAAAACTAGAGACTGAAATTTAATAACGAAGCAGGAAGCCTCATACAAACAACGAACTATCTAGTACTTTTACCTAAAGTAGGTAGGTGTTATTTAACAAAATTTAATAATACCAAAACACTCATAGCTATTAAGAGTTAGATTGCATCTATTCCGTGAGATTAAGTGCTGTATAAGACGTTGCATTGCGGAGAAACTAAGCGTAAATATAATTTTCGAGAGTCAATTTAGTTCGCTAACGAGATTGGATGAAAGGCGGGAGTTTATTAAGTTCCATCAGGCGAGTCTATCGCGACATTGCACAAACAAGCCGCAGTAGACCACAACGTCACGCGGATAAATAAGGTACCTGGTAGTATGGCTCGAGAATATCTTTGGACTACTAAATACTGTAGGTATACATGTCTTTGACGACACGTTTGACTCAGTGTGTAGTGACCCTACTTGCTTTGCCAGCGGTCGCGGGTTCGAGTCCCGCTGGGGGCATCCATTTGTGTGATGAGCACGAATGTTTGTACTCAAGTCATGGGTGTTTATATTTATAATATGTATGTATTTAAAGTTATATATGTGTAGTGTATCAGCTATCTAGTATCCATGACACAAGCCTCGTAGCTTACCATGGAACTAGATGGTGCTGTGTGTTTATGTCCCAACATACATACTTACTTATAAAATAGTAGTATAAAAAAATATATTATAGTTAAATTGCAGCAACAAAATAATTATAAAACATTGCAATTTACCTAAAAAACAATCCTATTAGAATTATAAAAACATACATAAATTCTTTTCAAATTTTATCTAATAATTTTAGCTTAACATTAATAAAATATAATTAATTTTGACATGAAGATAGCGACACCTTCAGATGTCATGTTACTTAATCCGTAATCTGCAGTTAATAATTTTCTTACAGCCGTAGTTGAAGTCATGCGAGCCTTTTAAAAGATGTGGCGGCATGAGTTACAAGACAGTCTATATAATTGTTAAATTTGCATCCATAATAATGGCTAACGAGTAAGATTGCGATCAACCAGTTCGCGCCGCAACGACAAGTTGATTGGAATCGATCGCAACCGGCCTTCGAACAAAGTGACTGTTAATATCGATAACTTCGGCTTAAGCATATCGATAGTTTGTATTCATGTTAGGTGGATTCACATACACTTCGAGTTGTATAACAAGAATTAGCTGGAATAATGTACGTTTTTAATTAATATAAAACTGTTAAAATCATCGAACAATAAGAATGTAAATTGGCATATATCATGACATGCCTATTGGCTACCGCTTGAACGAATTTAAAAATTCGTTTTCAATCAGTATTATTAAACAATATAATAGATAATATATCAGATTAGTTCAATAACATTTATAGAACATTCTTATCCATTTAACGAGGAAGTAAATCCCTAATAGAACATAGAATGGTTTATCGACATCAGACGCGCGAACACTAATCGCGGCAAGCGATAGGGATGGGTCACTAATTACTGTTATTAGACAAGTTGCTAGACCCTCGGGACCGTGGTCACTGGCACCGATGCAGGATCCACGCATGCGCAAACTTTGTTTGAATTACCGACGTATGAATGTACATGATTAATAGCACCGGGGACTAATTTAACTGGTTATTTATAACTAGGTACCCGTGGATAGCGTTCACACATTTTATTATCTAAATGCGATCATAGCGTCTGATACGTTGATTAATTAAGTAGCTGTCGTGTGTTATTACGCACTTTTTCACTTAGTAATTTAAATAAAGAAAACATTCAAACTAAATAATAACATCTGCACCTTATTACAAAACCTGATCAATCATGTAATAAGGGGCTGATAAAAGTCGATAAAATTGTTAATGTTAATAAATCACTATTGATTCAAAAATTATATCGATACCCATTAATAATAAATACTTCAGGTAAAAGATATCTCAATAAAAACCATCTTTTCGTTATGTTTATAAATTATATTTTTGTTTGTTTATATTAGAAATTGTTGTTAACAGTTCAGATATACACTGTAAAAATATTTCATAATGAAGTAATCATTTGTTTAATTAATATTAAAGTTAATATATTGAACACAACTAATTTGAAAGTAAAATTGATTCTGTGTTTGAAAGATACAAATTATAGATAGAATATCTTATAAATAGGCAAGAGGCGCGTGCTAAGCGTGTTACTCCTAATCTAACAGTAATAATAATAAAGTATTTGAACAACAGTAGTAGAATTTAAATTTATTGCAGTATAATACAATAACGCCCACATTACTAACTGAGAAAATATTATTAGGAGCCAGACCACAAATACCGATAAGTGAACAAAATGCAAAACGTTTTAAGCATTCTGTACCCTTTTAAATTTTCAAATGATAATAAATAAGAGAAGCTTATATTAAACAAGCAGTATTTAAAAAAGCGTTTAAAGACTGGAACGCGACGTTTGTGGATAAAAAAGCATCAACGCTCGCTGAAAAATATGAAACACGCACCGGGAGACAAAATTTCACGTGTAGCAGATGCGTTTAATTACTGAGCTGACAAAATCTCAAAAAGAGTCGAGCTTCATTATGAGAACAATGGAGCCAGTATTTTAACAGCAATAGTCTTGGAAAAGAGTAAAAATTATTAGTTTTCGAGAATGCTGCGAAGGATTCTATAATAAATCAAATATATATTGTGTACAATTTACTCAGCTATTGAATGACTATAGCTTACATTTATTACAAAACTGTCGTGGCATAGTAGAGCATGTGCCTCATTCTTACTGTCTTCTGCACCGTATCTTCTACACGTATTCGATTCCTAGGCGAGGAAGAAGGTAAACAGAGCAAAGTTAAATAAGCAAAAAAATAAATTCCGAAAATGAAAACTGACTGCTGCTAAAATAACATTGCCGCATTTACTTTTAAATATGTATGTACAATTTTATTTTGTTCTGAAACACAATCTTTTAAAGGTTAAGTAAATAAAATATCAACACGTTGCTTACACTGACCCGTAAAGCGGTCGAGCACGTTAATTTTTGTTTTAATAACGTCGAAATATTTTATAAAAATATGAGCTCTGTGTAGAAATTAATTGGTGCGTTAGACCTTTTTTATTGCGTTCAGGAGGCTCGACGTAATATTAGCTTAACAAGATCCCGAGCAAAAGGGTTTAAAAAGCGTAACGCATGGCGTAGTAATTTCAAAATTAAAGATACAATATAGCTTTCATACGGATTAAATCTTTTACCGAATGTAAAAATATTTTTCATACACCAAAAATACATGTAATATTTATAGAACGTTTCGTATATCATTTCATTATTAGCAATATATGAATAAGTTGAAGATTAATTTTCAGTCTAAGAACAAATTTAGCTTTATTTTGGTCTCATTCTTATCTTAATTGCTCTCTGTTAATAGATCCTATTTAAAATGGATGCAATTTCTACAACTAAAATTGAACACGATTCAACAAAGAGAGATAAAATATATAAAAGATCATGTACATAAGTAATGAAGCACATGAAAGGCGGCATTTGAAAATTTAGAGAAATGTACATCCCACGCAAGATGCACACAAATAGTGGGCGAGTGGGAACGTATATAGAATGCTGCAGAGCTGTCTTATTACGCCAAAAGTGGCTCAAGAAATAAAAATAAATGCTTCATCGATTAAAATATTTTTAATTCAAGTATTGTTTTCAATTTTCGTTACCGTTTGTAATAGATAAATATTAGAAAATCACCAAAAATACAACTTTAATTGCAAACTAACATTTTAGGTTGTACATACTTACATAATACATATGTAAATGTAGAAAACTATGAAAATATACATAATCTAAGGTTTTGCACAAAAATTACAATTTCAAATATAACTATGTATTTAATACGTTTTCGCGTACAATTTTAAAGCGTAGGTGTAATTTCAATAAAATGGACTCAATCCCATTTGCAAAAATAATAAACATCTTAAACATAGGGATGTCACTGGACGAGTAAAAACTCGCAAACACCGAAAACCTTTGCGTTGTACAAGATTTACAATGTGCGTTCAAACACGCAGTGCCGATCCGATCGCATGCGTGTCGCCTTATCGCGCACGACTCGCTAAATTAACTCGCCTTATGAAGACATACGACGACCTGCGTGCACTCTTTTTGAAGCTTATACAGACTTCATTATTAACAAACTTGCATTCAACTATACTAGTGCAAAAGTAATTATGCATATTTGACAGTCAAAACATGTTGGCTTACAAATTAGGCTATTAAAAATATAATACTAATAATATTCTTCATTGATTTCTGAAAAATTTTAGCATATTGTAATCGCTTTTACGTTAAAACGCGAAAAATCAAAAGCACCATTCAGTGTCAGCCTAATTAGATACAATTACAAACTCAATGCCTCTCCTAACTAAAAAGCTTCTCATAGTCAAAGAAATATAGCAATATTGAATTTAAATTATCTACAACAAACAGTACAGTATATATATTTATATATATACATATACATTATATACCATAGAAAAAAAGTAGATAATGTTAGAAATGTTCTACGATGCTTAAAAATATAAATTCTTAACATCACTTCGTTTCAGTCCACATCACGACATCTCGGCTCAAGGCTTCTGATCCATTTCAACGCACAATGAATACGAAATAAGAAATCAACGCAACCGCACTTACCCTAAGCAATTTTCTTTCATAGCCAATATTTTTAGCGGCTTCGCGAGGCGCCACTAAAATATGGAGCTGGATCGTGGATTTTTGTTTAGTGTGCAATTGTGAATCAGAACAGACGTATATCACGATTTTCGCAACCTGAACGCAACCAAAATGGCGTAATAAATCCAAAAGTCCATTTTCATATAAAAGAAAACCGATTAAAGAGTTCTGCGATAGCGATCTCTCGAATGAAGCTATATATTTTCATGATCGAACGAATTCAAGATCACAGACGGTTGACGGGAGGTGCGTGAGGAAATTGAAAAGAAAAACGTTTCTTAAATAGTCAATTGTCATTCTTTGTGACGGTTATTCTTATATTTTCAAGATTTCAAGAGAAAATCTTTGAAAAATATATATTTGAAAATGTCTGCATTGGATCCATTCAGACTAATAGTGAACACAGAATAATGAAAATTTATAATTTAAGATGGTAAATAATTTGTGATTTTATTAAAATTTTAAGTAATAAAATTCATTATTGAGATTGAAATGACAAGACTAATTTTAACTCAAAATGAATAAGATAAAAAAATGACAAATACAACTTGGCTAGGAAATACTACAACTTATTTTTCGAAGCATAAAAAATAAATACTTCTTACAGAGCTTCCCAAGGATATAAAGAAATTACCGGACATAACAGAAACGCCTTCGCGACATCACAATGTAACCAAGTCACGCACCAATCTTTGATATAATTTTTCCACAATTTCAACGGATGACCTTTTTCCTTGTCATATAATTTTAATTATTAAAGCCTACCTTTACAATAAAGTACCACAATGGAATTACTTTAGCCAAGCGGAACTAGTCGTTAGAATATTTTAATACTTAGTAATAAATAAAGTCAACTAACAGAGTTACAGATTATGTAAATTGTATAAATCACCCAAGCCAGTTGATGTGATTATAAAAACTATTTCGCCCAGTGGACGAAATTCGATCATTTATTCAGAATTCATATTCGATAACACTAAAGCTCATCAATAGCTACTAAACAAAAAAAAACAGTTGAGAAACACAGAGGTAAAAGTTACTTACTAAGCTGTTTTGTCTTTAATAAGGCTTATTCGGAAAGTTTTTTATTATTATTATACGTTTTAATTACCTTCTTTACCTTATAAGGAAATAATCTCAGATTAAATAAATGAAACACTATATTTCCAAATGTTATGTAAAAAAGTTTGTTATTTCGCAAATATGTTGAAGCAATCAAAAGGAACGCCGAATTATTTTAATTTTATAAATACGTAGAGTATTTCAGCCTCATTTCGCAATTGTAAGAAGATTGGACCGAACATTGCTGCGCCATATTAAATTCTTCCTGTTTAATCAAAAGTAAAAGGTAAGAATTATAAACAGCAAAATCTCTATATATTAACGACGCGAAAAAGAAAAGTCGGTAAATAAATAGCTGGCGATGTTTCAAAAAATGGGTAAATTGCCGGGGTAAGTTTGCGGGCACGCCTTTTATCTGTAACGTCTATCAGGCTCACGTCACCGTTGTTTATACAGATAAGGGCAGAAAACAGTATATAAAAACAAAATGTATCGACGCGAACAACAATGGCGAAATAAAGTGGTCTTTGGTTTGGTTCGTAAATCAACAATATTTAGGTAGGTACTATAAATTTAATCGACGTTATTAATAAAATCGCATGATACTTAATTTTAATATTTTGTATATTTCAACGATATATCCTGATAAAATATATAATTTAACAAATATTAACGAAGTATGCACTTGAGTAATAAGTTAAACAAAGAAATCTAATATCGTACGAGCATAAGCGTGTATTATACCTTTGTTCAGGTAGAAAATAATGAGTTTAACCATTATTCCTCTAGTTACAAATGTCGTTATGCAAAACTACTGTAGATAAAATAAAACGCCGTAAATACAAATAACCAACCACTCGCGGCGATCAGTAGCATGATTAAGAAAAAGGAATGAAAGTGGGAGCGTGATACAAAAGCAGAATGATAACAGAAAAACGAAAAACGCCTGCAAGCAGACGATATCTGCTTGCCTTAGTTATTAAATATTAAAATAAACCGAGCATTCCGACACGAGTCCTTGAGATACGCTAGATTACTACAAACACAATGAGCGCACAGGATCCAATTGCTTCTCGCGATATCAACATCGAGAGAGAACATCGTTTACCTATAGCTTACAATAAAAATTAGCATAAATGATTAATGTCAATCGTGTTCATTAAAGACGACTCGGGGACAAAATCGTGTATTAATAACCTTTAACGAGTTGAAAGGGCAAGTTCGTATTCCCGATGGTTGTAGAATGCTATAAATTGAAACTCATGAGCATTGCCTCACCGTGCCCGAAAATGTATCGGTTGCTTAACGTTATGCCGAAGCTCTGCGCCGCCCACTTACCTGAAACAATACATCATTACAATATTATTATAAAGCTTCTTAACACACTTCCACCCGCGATAAAAATATAATTAAGTATATTTTGATCTCAATAAAACAAGAAATGAAATTGAGATAGATATCAATATCGATAAAAATAGGTGTATGTGTGTTTATAAGAAAATCACTTCACTCGTAGATTATTATTTGTGCCATATTTGATACTAGAAAGACGCTTAGTTACAATAGTAATTAAATCACCCGCCGCCAACTATATCGGCAACGTCTATCAGTACGCCCATTAAGTTAATCTACTGTTGTTATTAACTTAGCTCGGGCTTTCGCGGAGAACTTTTAGACTGCTTCTTGATGTCATATCGCAAACTTGTTGATTTAGAGTCACGAACAGGAAACAATAAAGAGCACTAGAGATGTTGTATGGGAATATAAAGTACATTAAGTTCTACATAAAAGAACGAATGTTCGCTCGGGGCTGGTACAAATGCTCACAATTTCTGCTTGGCTATATAAGACGCCGCGTTCTGATAGCGCGCGCCGCTATGATAAAATTTTATTTAGTAGCATTAGTACTCACAGTGGCTTATCAGAGTGCTGCCTGAAAGTAATTGCATACGCATTCTTCTATAATTATTTTTCACATTTACATTTGGTGCATTAATACAGATATCTTATAAGTCATAGATAAGAGTTTAAAGTTACACATGATTTTTATTATATAGATATACTATGCATCTATATAAAGACATTCTTAATAAATTATGTTATTATCACCTCAGGATATTTTAAGGATTATAGCTTTATTTGTTAGTTTTTAAAACCTAACAAGTCATAAATAGTAATGTACAATAATTTATCAACATTCGCTTGAAATATGTATAAAAATCCAATATCAATAATTTATGTAGCTCAAAGCTTGTTCTTAATATCTATTGACAGGGATCAGAATACTAAACGGATAATCTATTCGTGATACACGGCTTGTTTAACGAAGGGGCGCGTTCTCATGGCTATCGTCGTCCAGATCAGTCGTCGTGTGCAGGCGCCAATGTTTGCTAATGTTGTTTAATTAACTCGTATTCATTATCGAAGGGCGCGTGCGTTGGTACCAAGGTCTACAGGTGCTTGGACGGAGACGGACCACCGACGCAAACACTAACCTCTATCGAACTACTATTTTGTTTAATTATTTTAAAGGAATGAAATTATTTGTATTATATTGGTAAAGCTATTATTTTGCTAAGTTAAAACTTTTCGCGAAGTACCTCTGCGATAAGAAGTTATCTTGAAACTATCGTACATAGTATCAGTACAAGAAGCTTCTGTAATATGACTTTTACAAATCATATTACTAACTTCATACCGTAGCTGAAGATAAGTTTAAAGTAACATATTAATCCAGGCGTCAAGCGAGTCGCGCTTTGTCGGATCTCAGTGAGTGAAATATAAAGGCTATAAATATTCGGTGGGTGCTATGAAGAGATAGTTGGAGCAAAGTCAGGTGACCGAAACGTTTTACTTTATAAGTCTTAGTGCGTGATAAAATACATTCCATGAAAACATCAATTCGACTATGTGTTTAAATATATTAGTTTAACTACAGTGTGCTTAAAAATACATAAATTAAAGAAGTTTAGCCTAAAAATATATTATGTAAAGTTATTATTGTGTATAATATTTCTCTAATCAAGAAATTTTAATAGCGAAAATCAGTGAAACCAAATTAATCTCAGATCGGTAATTATTTTCAATTACTTTGGACAAATATGTTATGAACATAACATATTCATCATTAAATTTATAAGCGTAATCAACATAAATACATAAATATTGTTCTGTACCTACTATGTATGTGCCTTCTAGCTAAATTAGCAAATTATTACTTAAGCAATGCAAATACATAATCTATTAACTATAAAATGTTATGAGGTCAGTATATTAGCATTTAGCACCCAATAGTTTAATGACATATTACTAATTTAATATTTTTAAATATCTAGCCAGTGACAGTGGGAGTGGCTGGCCTCAATATAGTTACATAATAATGCAATAACACATCCTATGTAACATCCTAAAATACTCCCTGACAATTTTTATCTTTTATACTTATTTTCTAAAATAAAAGTAGCCTAAGTTACTCATTATAATATCAGCTATCTGCCAGTGAAAGTTCCGTTAAAATTGGTCCAGCCGTTTCGGAGATTAGCCGGAACGAACAGACAGACAGACAAAAATTTAAAAATTGTGTTTTTCTTATAAGTACCGTATATAATTCCACATAGTTTAAAGCTGTTATTTTGACAAACAGACACTTCAATTTTATTTATCTGTAGGTATAGATAAAAAAGCATAGTATCTGTAACTTCGAAATTACTACTATTTATTAACTCCATATTGTAATTTGCAATGTTATTAATATTCTTAACAACTATTTTAAGAAACTTGTAAGTCTGTCCAGGCTATCGGAACCTTCATCTAGCAGGATGAGTACGTACGTACAGTTAAATAATTTGTTTACATATCAAGCTGTTCATATAAAGTTTACAATAAGTTTTTCGTTTTTTTTTACATTGATCCCATTTAAAAAATAGGACTATCATGATATAAAGAAAGATGCAGCTTCCTTTATATTCCCTTATATTAAACCTATTATTAAAACAAGCGTAGTAAATAAAAACGCTCCTAATTGGAAATAAGGACCAGATCATATAACAAACTATACATCTTAGCGAACGAAACTGCGGGATAAGGCTAGTCATTATAATGAGGCAATATAAAGCTAAGATAAACAATGCTTCGATATTGAAATAAAAAACACCGCTTCTTTAATAATTTTGTAAAACAAGCCATTTAATATTCAATCAACCGTATATGTATAATGATAATCGAAAATCCTTGTTATATTATGCAAAGAATGGCTTTAAATCAAATGTAAATGGCAAATAAGTAGATATAAAAATGTGCGGTGACAATAACAAAATGTATGGTATGCTCGAGTCGCGTTGGTTCGACTCGGCTCACTGTTGTCCTCTTATCGCTATTCGTTCGATAAAAATCTCGGTTGTAGTTTTGAAAGAAAATTTACAATTTTGTCCGCTAATAACCATATACATGTCAGAGTGATGTCTGCCCGAGCGGCCAGCGACGCTTACGACCCCAATAGAAACCCGATTTATGATCGTACCCTCAAGAGAAGGGTACAGCGTTTTACAACTCAATTTAAAACACGACATGTTTCTCTTTATCTCACACTCGTTGCAGACATCAATAAAAACAGTTTCCTAATGGATAAAAGAAGATATAAACAAAGATAGCTTTTGATATTGTCATGCGATCGGCTATACTTGCCAACTTTAATGACTTTTTACATAGCATGAATAAACAACTCGAGCTTTTTAAAAGTTTAAATAACTATAATATTATACAAATTTGTAGGTGAGTTCAGCCTACTTCAACACGCTATAACAGCAGATATGGAATGGGGAAAGCTTCTCTCCTGGATTGGCACATAGATCACAATGCTCGAGGTACGTAACACGCGAATAAAGTCGCGGCGAAAAACTAGCATATTATACATATTTATGGTTCCATAAATAAATTATTCACTTAATCTATATATTAATACGTGAAGAGAAAACTTTGAACCCCTTTTTAAGCATATTGCAAGTACGGAGGAGTATGAGTTTTGGCATAGTTAAAATTTATATAGAGAAGGACTGCAGAAAGCCAAAATTTATTGACTTTCTTTTACCCGCAGATCCGCTGGCGTATTTTATATATATATATATATATATATATATATATATATATATATATATATATTTACTTCACTGCTAAAAGATGTAGTATGATGTTAGATAAACTTCATCAATATTATACGAGTAATTACATAATATATAGATGAAAAGTTAGATTTGTCTATACGTGCAAATCTCTGAATCTATGGGCCCGTTTGAATTTTTTTTTGAATTTTATAGGTAATCTATATAACTTTGAAAAAATAACCTCAATATCGATCAAAGTTAATGAATTATGGTTGATTTTCAACCACGCGGCGATCACTTGCTAAGATTAAACGAAATTTTTAATAAAAACCATCGCGACGGCCTAATAAAAACCGTGATTGAATAAGAGGACCAAGTGACGTCATAATTGAAAGTGACGTAATGATATTTGGTGAAACGGCAACGTCTCAATCGCGTGATCTTTTTACATCAAAAGCCTCTATTGAATCGGCTGATGGGGTACTATTACGAGAGCAACACGTCAATCACTTGCACAACAGGGAAAGTTACGCTTTTAATGCTACGACAATAACGATTATTCTACGATCTCAAGTCATATTACGCATTCATTGTATAAAACCAGCTATTACTGTTCATTCTTAATCTAATATGATAAAATCATAGATATGTGTCTTCTCAAATATTTGATTGTGATATTTGTTGGAATTTATTTGAAAACAATACAATTACTAATTTATATAATATGTACATACACAATAAAGAATGTAAAATTATTTAGCAATACTGGTTAACAACTTAATTGCTCAGTACACGGATATCATTCGGTAATCGACGGATTACAAAGAGGCTAAGATATATCGGTCTCGGTAAGCATAATGTTGCGGAGTTAATATTCATTGTGATGGCGCTGCGTAGGCCGTCACACTCCTAGGCGAGGCCGGGACACGCTTAGAGACAATACGATTTGCATTTGGGCGTTCCTAACTGTCAACTAGGATATTCACATTAACTAATCCGATGAGTTCAGTCTGTTGTGTCTCATATATTACAATGAATTAATCAAAATGATTTTGCATAGCATATACTTACGTTTAACATATTATTTATCTATTGCTTTGTTATTTAACTATATTATACACGGTACAATCTCCTGAAACATCCAAGGCTTACACATATGATAATACCGTTGCAGGAAGTGCGAATCTCAACTCGCATCTGAATAAGAACCAAAAAGCAGTTTTCATTTCGCCTAGCAAAGCACTTACTCCGAAAATACGGTGTGGAGCTTAAGGGGCATTGTACATTCGAAAAGCGTCGTGCCGAGCCGCGAGCCACGAGTGCCATGCAATAATGCGCTTACAGCACTCAGTGGTCGAGGGCCTTTATAATTCCATTCTTCGAAGGTACAGACCGACTTGGGTTAAGTCGAAACCCGTGTTGCTTCTGAAAGACTTATTACAGTGACGCTTTTCTTATTCTTTTACACTGCCTTTATGAAATCCTTTTACATTTACACTTTATTTGTAAAATGAAAAACGAAACATATTTTATTATTACACAGCTCAACAAAATATCTGTGAAAAATATAAGTCGTAGATATTAAGTTGTATAATAAAAAAAATATACATATATAAGGGAAACGTAAATATATCTTTAGTACCTTGAAGTTATTCGTAAATCACTGCCAAGCGAGGATAGTTTAGCAATTAAAGGACGCCTATAAAAGCTGGTATCTTTTCTTCGAACTAATGAGTAGTGTCGGCCAAAGGACGGGCCGCATAGACAGTTATCGTCCTGATAAACAAGTACAAATGGGTTACACGTTCTGAACCCCTACTGCCTCTCTATTTCTTCCTTAATGTCTTAAGCAATCTCGTTTAATTTTTATCAAGAAGGCAAGACATTCCCTACCACATCCACTAACGTGTTACCAATTAGATAGAAACACATTTTACGATTGTTTTAAGCGAATCAAGTTCTCGATCTGTTAGTCACATTTAATAATAAGGGTCATAAAATTACAAAATATAAATTCTATTATTTTCCGATATGTACAAAACTCGAATGATAAATCCGACAGATGTATCTACTTATATGAAAATCTGCGGCACGACGACGATTTGTAAGACAGCGGCCAAAACACGTAGTACCGGGACAATAAACGAATCCTAACATGTCCGGATATTGTCCGACTCGCCTTTATTGCTACATATTTTAGAGAGACAACTCGCAAGTACCGAGGCCATGTATGTGCCTAAATGACTTTTATACCTTTACATATAAAATGCTATAATGGTATTATATTTTTTCCTTAATTTCATGGAAAATGTTTGGACAAAATGTTTATAGCTATTGAAATAAATCTGTGGATAAAGAATTTATTTGAAATGAAAATTAAATTCTAACTACACATATAAATGTA
This sequence comes from Fabriciana adippe, assembly GCA_905404265.1. Lineage (NCBI taxonomy): Eukaryota > Metazoa > Arthropoda > Insecta > Lepidoptera > Nymphalidae > Fabriciana > Fabriciana adippe. The sequence goes on from FR989993.1 coordinate 7,226,582, forward strand.
AAAGTGTCTGTAATAGGATTGTCGGTTTATATTTTTATTGTTTTAAGCCACGACGGATCGACATGATTAGTTGCATAAAAATAGTTTAGGGACTAGAGAATAATATTTAATTGTTTATTCCGCCATACATACATAGATATGGCAACATAGTATCCATGGAGTGTTAGCAAAATATAAAAAGTTAACTTTAAGTTAATCGTAGATTATATATAAAATGTTTAATGAACTCCATCGCCTCTTTTATTAGGTAATTAAATTGAGCATTGCGTACTTCGTTCACAAGTTTGATTTCCACGAGAGATAAAAGTTCATGTTGGTCATTCATGTTGTCTCAGTGCCTGAGTGCGTTTAAGACGTAGTACCGATCAGCAGCCACGAACCTACCCCGATAAGTTTTTATATAATTAATTATAACGTAACAAATAATATAGAGGAAAGGAAAGGACAGGAGGAATATTTTCTACGTCTATATAAAAAATGATCTATTTTTTTTCAATATTAAATCATCCTTTTCCCTGAATATTATTATTATCATTAAAAAGGGGTTTATAAACATAATTTGAAACTTAATACAGTTTATTACATAAATACATTGCATATGCATATACTATGTATTAGCATGTAATCCATAAACCTTAGCATACAATAAGTATTAGGTGCACAAAGATCATTTAGTAATCATTTACCTCTAATTAATGATATAAAATGGTTGGAAGTTACGTTTCTATAATAAAATTTCATTTAATTAATTAAAAACATGCCAAGATGATATTAAGCTAATGGAAACACTTTTAATATTTTTAAGCCTGACGTTATACTGCAAAGAAAACTATAAAATTGGAGATTATCAGTTGAGAAATCTTAACACCTTTGGTGGATAAACAGAATAATAAAAACCGCGTCATCTTGGTGTAAATACATGTGATTTTATCGCCTCACTGCAGCCCGACGGATATATTCTAAATCGAGCGCATTTCATTAACCTCCAATCGAGTTAATGATCGCCCAACTTTTTCGCTCAAATAATCATTAAGAGAATGTACGGCGCAACCGACGAACCTTTTACCGGAATTACGTTGTGGCTAAGTGCTCCCTTTTAGTAAGCCTCAGAGGATGACGTTGCATACATAAGCGTATCGAAAATAGATCTCTTTGAATTGCAAGACAGTTGTGCACTAATTACAAATTATATGTAGGCAAGTTTTAATTTATTGTATTTACCCATCTTAACAATAATAAAACAAATTTCTGAGTCGGTATATTATTACATCGAGAGGCATAACCCATTCTATCGTTTAAAAACGAAACAACTTTAGACATTATATTATGAAGTTTGTAAACTTTCATATCTTCATTAAAGAAAACTGTGTCTGTAGTGAATACGAAGCTTCATGGAGGGTATAGAATAGTGAACGAGATTAAAACTTTGCCACTTGAAAGTGCAGTGGCCACATGGCTGAAGTGAAATTTACTCTGAACAAAAGTTAATATAAGCGAAATTTGTCCTTTGGCAAGCAGTTTGCGGCATGGCCCAAGTTACAACTTTGCAGGAAACTCTCGAATTCAACAAGGCAGAAGCAGACAGTTGGACACCTGTGTTTTATTTTGCCTATCAACTAACCACATGTTTTGAAGCAAAATGATTAATTTATTTTTAATATGTAAGTTTAATAACATAATATATTAAAAGTATTTAATATGTTGATTAGGTAATAAAACTGAATTAATGGTCCAGATCTTCAATCAAACTTATAAAACGAGCTAAATCTTTATAGATACTAACGTATAAGTGTCTACTTAGGTACCGTACCGACGCTAATAACATTTTGTAAAGGAAGCTTAAATTCTTATTTTAATTAAAGCGATTTTTGTGAGCAATTTTTTAAATTTCTTATCAGATGTACGAATATACAAGGATAAAAAGTAATTACTTTGGCAGTATTTAAAAACATTCCGCCTTACAAACCATAATTCATCTGTCAACTGATTAAAATTCTTATTTAATTACTCTTACATCTGTTCACTAATTGATGTTGAATATTTCGGTAAAATAGCGTTCGCTAAAAAATTCCACTACTAAAATTTTACAATTTATTTCTAAGATTTTATTAATAGTAAAAAAATACATAAAAACTATACTAATGTGCATTCTATTCGTAAAAGAAAATACGTAAAAGAATCTGAAGTAAGAAACAAAAACAGTCTGACTCATTGATGGCTGGATATTAGTAACAAAAGAAAGGCCGGCAATGAGGCTAACATTTGATCACTTAAATTTTGTCCAAAATTGCCTAAAGTTGATATCCAATCTATCATACGTATGTATATAAATAAGTACAAAAGTAAGTTACGTATGAAAATATTTTTTGCATTGTTATAATTAGACGATATTTGATATTATTTATCTAAAATAGTTGTTTATTAAAAAAGTTATAGTTAAAAATAGGAAAGTCTAAATTGTTATTTTTTTACTATTTCTCGGAGGCACAAATATAACACGTGAAATAATAATCCGTTTTTTGGTATAGACCGAAAAATAAATATTTTATTAATGCTTGTTTTACCTTTGGTTTCATACATATTACCAATTGTACTCAAAAGATTAATAACTCTAATTTATTTATTCATTATTTATGAACACAGACTTCTAATTTATTTTTAAGTATATAATCTTATTCATATATGTAGTACCTGAGCGACCGTCCATAACACGGGTTCTTTTGGAAAAGATATAAAAATTACGTTTTTTCAGAAAAACCTATATAGATAAACGTAAAAAGGAAAACTTTATCTAAATACAAAATTTGATTCAAATCGTTAAAGCCGTTTCCGACATACACGAAATAAATTCATATACATATATACAAGAATTGCACGTTTAATATTATAAGATAGAGTATAGATACAACGTTATCAACTTTAACAAAAAAGTTCTATCCCACGAGTTATTTGCAGTCTTATTTTACATAAAAATATACAAAATAGCACTAGCACTAGCCAGCTTTTTCTGGCACGCATAAACAGCTATGGAGCTGCAAATGAGGTCGGAGATAGCGCTTGGAAGTTAGTAAGCATAAATTAAAACAAGTATTTCTGTAAAAAGTTGATAAATGGCTATCCACAGGCGGCATGACAAAAAAGGGAACTGACGTCAAGCGAAGCGCTAACGTGTTTCATTTTGCACTCTAGGCAACATCTGGCCGCTTTCAGCACGAGCAAATTGTGAAGCTATCAGCTTGGATTTAGGAATATCGTAAATTTGGTTTTAAGAACTATTTTTGTTATCTGTATATAAAATAAATATATACGATTTTTAATTATATTTTAATGCACATTAAATTTTAATAGTAGAATAGAAATAGAATATAATAAATTTTACAGTTATCAAATTCTAAACATGATGTAATTTTACATCCTATATGAGACTTTGCATGCAAGCAACTTATTTCATATCCTTAACATTGCTTAACAATGATCATAGTCGCCACCTACGTAGAAATTTCAATTCATGGCAATATATTCCAGAATACGACAGTACAAGATGCTCGCGGTATGTAATACAGGTCGCAACAACGTTTATAAAACCGCAATAAGGCACCATTAGAGTCCACAGACGGAATGTTGAGACCTCTGAAATGCGCAATAAAACGATATATGCACTAGCGGATAATTCTGTTCAGCGACTAATGAAAATTGTATATACATATAACATTTAAATTAGTAAAGTTATTTTCACAAAAACCCTTTACAGAATAGCATATGTTTCCTATTTTTCATCAGACTAGATAAAATTTGTAAAATAGACACTACATAGGGTAAAAGCCGGATAGTTGCCCTACTTTTTGAAAATCTTCAATTACATAAAAATTAAGTATCTACTTACAACATGCTCCGTGTATAATAAAACATTGGTCTTTAATCTTTCATTGTGACCTATTTTTTTAAACACAATCAATACTGTTTTTCAGTAAATCCTGTTTTATTTGACCTCTACAAAAACGGATAGTTGCCCTCTGTGGCGGATAGTTGTCACATGTTAAAAATGCTTTCGGGGATACTTGCCTCATGCGGGGATAGAAGACTCATTATGAAATTACTTCGATTTTTTTTTTTTTGGATTAAAACAAATTTATGTAATCAACCATTGTTAATTATTATTAACATCAATTTATTAAGTGGGTAATAATCGAAATTTAAGTTATAAATAATAATTAATTTTAAAGATAAAAGTAATATGGCAATCAACTTTGGCACAAATATTAAAATTAGTGGGTAGGCGGATATCACCAAGAAAAATTTTAAAATCAATTATGAAGCCAGAAATTACAATTTTTCACATCTCACACAATATTCTTTGAATGATGAACAACTTTCCTGGAAACACAATCCAGTCTGATTTGGATTTAGTATTATTGTAATTTTCAAAACATTTACAATAATCATCAACTGAATTTTTCTCATTCGCATTTTCTATTTTTGTATAAATGTTTATAACTCTCTTATTGTCTTTTCAATGTCTCTTATCGTCTTTAATTTCTGACTCCTTTTTTTGTACTCCTTTAGTAGCTTTTTCTTTGGTTATTTTTGTATTTATAATGCTTTTTTTACTTTCACTCTCGGAACTATAGATTGTTATTTATCATCCTTTAGCTCTTTCTTCATTCAGTTTAATTAAATATATGTTTTCACATTCTGTTACACTGCTAGAGAAATCGATATATTTTTTGATCTTTTACTTTCGTTTCGACCTCTTTTCTTCATAATTTTCATCTCGTTATCAGCTGATTTATTTTCTATCGTCTTATAATCTTTTTAATTCTTTGTCTCCATTCTAGTTCTTTAGTAATGTTTGTTTCTTGTTTTTTCGTTGGAATTTAAAACTTCTGCAGATTGTTTAGCCCTTTTAGACATGCTAAACTCTTGCTCATACTTGCGAGGCATTTCGCCTACTTGCAACTCTAATTGACCTTAGGGCGACTATCCGCAAAATTATGTGGGGCGACTATCCTTTTCGGTACGGATACTTGCCCTTATATTTTGAAAAAAAAATAAAAGCTATTTAGCAGTATAAGGTAATAGGTAGTATAATTTAAACTTTACTGCATGCATAGAAGCGAAAAGTTGACTGAACCGACAACCGTAACAAAAAATATTCAATAGTAAATACTCACGAATATTATTTCAACGCTCGTCAACGTCTTGCCGCGGAAGATTTTCGCTCACACATACAAAACACGTGTACCTAGTCCTACTACTGGCATCCAGCTAAGGTCTGTGGATGATGCGCTTCAAATTACAGAAAAGCGCTAACGTCAGGGACATCTCTAATATAGCGTATTGAAAATCGGGGCAAGTATCCAACTGAGGCGAGTATCCGGGTTTTACCCTATAGCATAAAGATTAAACATTTTATATAACATATATACAAAGTATATATTTTGGAAATAAACTACCTAAAAGTTGTCATCTTAATGCTGACGAAATGTATTCACTAAAGATGAAGGTATCGTTTAATTTCACATGTAGAGCATACCATACCCACGAACTATCCGTACACCGAAAGTTGAGTAATCCAGAAACGTTCCCTTTAATTGGTTTACCACAGACCTCTATTAACGAAATAAGATGGGAAATCAGAGTATTAGCATAACAGTAAATTCAATTAGGGTTCACAAAGAGGATTACAACTTTAACAATGAGCGGAAAGTTAAAGCTGAAGCCCAATAAACTAACATAGAATAATCAAAATTTGAACGAGTGCGATTATTCGGTTAAAATTAAATTTATATTCAGTTCATGTGAAGTTACAATTTAATTTGCATAAGTAACGGCATTCTCATGTGTAAGCTCATAGGAAAGTGAGATGCATTCACATCTCAAATGTAAGCTTTTCAAGTTTTCAATTTCTAGCATTGATATTGGTATGAAGTATTCTGAAAAAGTAACATCGCTGCAAAGCATTGACTAAATTGCTTAAAGAAAACATAGTAAAAAAACCCCTTTATTTCATTTGATAAGTCGGACTACTATTCATACATGCGATGAGAGTTCGTTGGTGTTCTTCATATATTAAACAAATTCTCATAAGTACCTACCTAATAGTAGTAAGTTGTAAAAATTGAAAATAGATCTATGCTATTATTAAATGTTATATGTACAAAATAATAGAAGGAGTTTCTAATGCGGGCAGGGCCGGATTTAGGGGTGTGGAGGCCCCGGGGCAACAACAGAGTGGAGGCCCCTAATTATTTTCCGAATAAAATGAACAATTTTTTTAGTCAAGTGATTTAAGTATTTATTACGAAACAAATTAAATTATTTCAATAAACATATGTAGATATAGTCAAATTCAAGAATTATTCGAAATTAAACTACAGCGTTAATGAATAGAACCTTGCGAGCTGTTTTGACGAAAAATAGTTGATGATTTCGCTGAAAGTTAAGCTTTTTTATTATGGATTGAAGTTTTAAATTATCCATATGAATAAAATGACCATATAAATTATAGACTTAATGTAAGCATAAATAATCTATGATAAAGTTACTTTTTAAGTAAAAGAATATATATTATTTTAATGAAATAAAATATACTAAGATAGGTAGTTGATCAAGAAATAATTTAAAACTATATTTTAGTTCTATAAATTGATTAGATGATGCCGGAGAGCTATTTTTTTTATATTGGAAAAGACACAAATAATTTTGAGATGTGGATAAGTACGGAGATTTTTGATGGACAATACACACAACCACTCCAGAAAATTTTTTTTACAAAAATAAAAAACCGACTGCATAAAAAGCGACCTAAAAGGAAGAGAGCAAGTTGACGAAGGAACATAATGTTATTATTATTTTGTAGTCAAAGACATACACACACGCAACTATTCTAAAACATGTAGGTACATAGTATATGTATGTCTTCGACTGCATAATACTATGCTCCTTCGTCAATTTGTTCTCTTCTTTTTAAGAGAGTTAGTCATTTTTAGTTTTATTTAACAATTTCTTATCCTAAATTCCTTTTGAACATATAAGTTGTAAATATTTCTGTAATCGCCTCTTAATAAGTTGTATTTCGATACTCCACTCGATTTATTCGGACGAATTTTTTTTTCAATATACACAAATTGGCACCTAGGATCCGCCATTTTGACTATGACACTCGCATTATCAATACTTATCGAATTACGTGTAAATCATCAAAATCGGTTAAGCCATTTAGTGATTACGAACGAACATAGACTCAGACATACATACAGGTTGGACACATAACCCTGTTTCGCCGCAGTCGGGTAAAAAGCAAACATCTATATTATATAACATCAGCAACAGCATATAAATAAACCTTATTCACTTGTTTTAACAGAATATACCATATGGAAACTTTTTAATTTAAATTTGGTGGACTGCATTTAAGGGTTTCAAAATGAAACTCTCGTTGGTTGATTGTTCCTAAGCTTTTCTTGTTAGTTGCCTCTTCTATGGCTATCCGACGAATGGTACACAATGAACAAAACCTCGTTTTTTTATTTCTAATTAACAATCTTATTAGATAAGCTACTGTGCGTTTAATCTTATAGATATGCTCCTGTGATTCTAAATTCTTATTGTATTTTACACTTAAGATAGATTCTGCCGTCGCGTAGACGTAACATACAACATCAATTTAAATATTATATTGTCTATGAATTTGTATAAGTCCAAATCAATTTTAGTTATGTTTTGATTGGGGTTGATTGTGGGTGGGAAATTCAGTAAAAAATGCAGTTATTTTATCTATACCTACAGATAAATAAAATGTATATGTCTTTTTGTAATGTCAAAATAACAGTTTTTTACTAAATTCATATGAAATGCATATAATATGTGTTAATTTTTTTATAATAAAAGGTTAAATCACCATGAGCTCTTTGTTTACTTTCAGTTAACTACCTAAACCTATGAAGTAGATATAGTGCATGCACTCAAAAATACATAAAACAAAAATAGAAAAGAATCAAAGAAAATAAATAAATTCACGCGAAAAAAAAAACGCATGATAATTAATTAATTATAACCGCTCTGCAACTTCTTTTTACCCGACTGCGATGAACTGCGGTGAACGAATATGGATAAATTGTTTTTAATATTTAAGAACAATTATATAATATGTATAATCAATCATATTTGTTAAAAATAAAAACGAGAAAGTTGTCAACCAGTCAAAGTTTTTTTTTTTAATAAATCTCTTTTGTGGAGGCCCCACTCTTGTGGAGGCCCCGGGGCTGCAGCCCCGCTTGCCCTCCCCTAAATCCGGCCCTGAATGCGGGTAAGTTTCCATTTTATCGAATCTTAGATGAACTTTGATTGCGCTGACTCCTTAACAAGGTGTGATACGATACTCCCTACCTGTCAATTAGAACCACAAAGCCTTGCCAGTAAAAGTTCCCCAACACATATTTGTCGCTTTTCACAAACAACGCTCCCGGTTTATCGCGATGTGCTAGTTACTTTTAAGCCTCTTACCCTTCACAAACGCTTGTTCCTACAGACGCTGCGTGAGATCTGAACAATTTATGAGAGTATTTTAGAAGATTTATAAGAAAGTACAGAGCATCTATCGTAAAGTCAAAATGAAAATCATTTTGCACAATACTGTATAGAATACAGACCACATCAATACTTGCACCAAATTTCGGTTCTAAATCCATGATGTACATATCAGACTCACACTGGGTCACACTGGGTGATGGTTATAAGTAATACTCTTTATGAAGACCGTATACCTAAATACCATACTATAGTGTTTTAAAAGATTATATTATACATGTTAATATACCACACATAAACAAATATTACGTAACCTATTAAATATAATTAACAGAAACAACTTCCATTGTTTTATCAACACGATTACGAGCGTATTGATAAGAACTTAAAGGATTTGTCATAGCAATTACGCTTTCAACATACTGTAGCTTTCGGCGAATGCAAATTACATCTAACACGATAAGCATTTAGGTCGCACGATGACGTCACTGAACTATAGCAAAACTCGTGAAAGCCACAAGACGAACAATGTGTACGCTTGCGCAACTCAACGATCACAGGGAACAATAGTGTATTAATAGAGCCATTCGTCGTCTCATTTCTATTCATCCACGCCCCCGACGCCTTCGCAGGCAACCGTCGCGATCCATGTCCTCATATTTCTAATAATTATAACTAAATTAAATCATTACATACTATACACTATTACGAAATATGATACAGCCATATATGTCAAATGTATAAGAAACTTTTTAAAGTGATCGATAGTAAATTAAATAATTTAACTCTAAATAAACAATGTAAAGCAATAAATTATTATTTTTTACGTCACCATTGAAGTTTTCCAGAAATGTTTGTATGTATTGATAAATAGGCATAAAATATCATAACTCGGCAATAAATATTATTGTTTCCATCACGTTTATATCTTTGAAACTTATTAACTGAATAAGTTCTAAAAGCAATGCATACGGATATTTTATTCATAGAGCGCGTGATAAATGAGGTATAAGACTCAGCTGTATCTCATACATTATTGCCTCACGCGTGGTCTTATCAAAAACTTGTTGCCGCTGCGAGTCTGACTATAAAACTATCATTCGGTCGTAAAGGCCACCACGAGCACTTGGTTAGGTATAATTTCTCATTGGTAAATAGCAGTTAAACATATAAATTTAGTTAAACGCAGCTTTATCACACGAATAAGCATACTAAAGATATAATTACTGTCAATATATTTTATAACTTTATGTATAAAAAACCCATGAGTGTGAAAATAATGAGTAACAGTAATGAAGATAAAAATTCTTTAAAATATTAAATTTCTTTAATTGAAAAGTCCTAAGGTAATAAAATTATATCCGCCAGTAACTACCGTACTTATAAACGGGAACCAATCTGAATTCAATCGTAAAGTTAATCCAGTTCCCGACATAATGTGCAGACTCGATCATGCAACCAAATAAGCCTCATGCATAAACTACTGGCCTAACAAAATACGATATCCCGGTAAATATAATAATTCTACGAGTCACGATAGCGTTTCATGGAACGGTTAACAATCGTTCAATTTGTAGGGCCTTTGGCAACGAGGCTACAATAGCGCTGCACGCGACTTAGTGCCCGAGTCGACATTCTCATACGTAGGATAACGCGCAACAATCAAGATGTCATTTTTCAACTACCCACGCTGGACATTGGAATAAGAAATATGGCCGACAACGCACGCATCGTCCTACAAAGAGGCGTCCCGTGAATGTCGCGATACATATCACCTGGTTGAATACTACCAACAGTGAACAGACTCACTCCATACCTTCCCATGCTTTATGTGACCGACTGTTTTACGGACGTGCGTATGCAAAGTACACTTAAACAATGGTAATAAACTACTGGCATAATCCCGATCAGTATGGGATTGTAGAGTAGGATTATACAAGGATCATCTATATTAGAATATCTCACGTGCGTCGATTTGATTAACGCCGACATTTTTTATTTTTATCTATCTGTAACGTCTACAAGTTTTAACCTTTATGTAATACTTAATATGACAATTCACAGAAACAACAACAATTTATATACATACGGTGGAAGATGGAAACAGGAGGCAGGAAATAATAGTAATTATTGACACGAAGGGCCGCTCGGAGCTAAATTCCGCCATACGCTTTAAAGATCACAAGTAAGCACTAATTCGAAAATTCCACATTCATAACGGAGAGAGCCCTAAGGGCGGGACGGCAGCCTCCAAACTCGTTTGGGATTCGAAATAGCTATTCACTGCGAAATTATACATGGATAATGTGCCTGATAACTCAAAATGTTATAACGGTGATTTTGTGCACTAGCAAATGGTGTAAACCGATATATTGGTTGGTGCGTATTAATACTAGTTGAGTCATAATCTTACATTCTACGCATATTATATTGACTATTTTTGTAAAATGCAATGAAGTATTACTATACTTATATTGAGTTATTTTAATTACTATATTTTATACTAATATTAAATAATAAGTTATAAGTTCGGTTTTAAAAAATATTACGTTCCCACAGATTAAAATTACTTAAAAATACTTTAAGTATTAAGAGCTTATAGAAATTGTTATGTACAAAATACATACTTGCATTTCCACCACTCATCCTGCATCATTAGAACAAACGTAATGATGATAATCGTTAACGTTAAGTGGATAATAAGTTTAAACTAACGTGTTACTTGTTGGCCGTCGAGTTTTAAAGATCAGATAGCAAATCTCACAACAAGTTTCTTTTTCAAGACAATCTTTAATTGAATGAAATACTTTCAAGTTTAACTTTCCAGTATTTTAACATAAAAATGTACTTTTATTAGATTGTCTTTGATTTTAGACGTAAATATAGGTTTTTGCTGCGGCTATAGGTATCACTTCGATCATTTCTCGCCTACTGTGATAAATATAAATTTTATCAAAGACATGTGAAAACGTAATACTCTAGTAACACTTCTCTGGCTATGAAAAGCAAATATTGTTTTCGAGTCATAATAAATTCAGATTCCAGTGAAATACACATTGATAGTGCTATTGTATAATAGAAGGAAACGCTCACGTGGTAACAAATGAGGTAGTTATGTATTGTTCAAAGTGTCGAACAACTATCGATACTTTCAAAGGCCGATAACCAATTCAATATTTATTAAGATGATGATATCAGATTCGTATTATAAATATTTGAACAAAAGTTTGTATGCGTATGTATGTTTGTTACTTCTTTGCGGCTGGACCGATTTAGACGAAATTTAGTATACAGATAGACTATAATCTGAAGGAACACATGTACTACTACTAGGCACCCAGGAATACACGCGTCCGAGCAAAGCGAGGATAAGTCACTAGTAAAATATTCGTAATGTACATTTCGTGCATGATAATTTGTAGTAAATAATGTTGTATTTACCAAACAATCCACTATATACCAAGGAATCAATGCGAAAACACTAATTAATTCCTTTGAAAATGTTTAATGGATGCGTGGATTTAAAACGCAATGCAGCTGTTCGCTTTGCATGTCGAGTGCTAAGCAGACCAAGCTAGCATATAAGGTTAATCTATATGGTAAATAAACTAGCGCCTCGACAATCTGCTTACGAGATAGGTTCGTCAACAAAAATTGCCTATGGTTTTAGTCGGACTACCACCGTATTTAGGTAAAATTCGTTTGTAGTTCGCTGAGTGAATTTGACTATGACCTGGAGAAACACAGGACATAGGATAATGTTAAACACCTACCTTTACCTAAGGACGCACAAGAGCGAAGCGAGGTTATGTCGCTAGTTACATTCTATATGTTATGTATACTTTAAATTTCATTTTAAATCTAGAAAGTATTATTTTGAATTTTAGTCAAATCCGGTGAACTGTTACAACGTGAAAAAGTAACAAGCATACTAACAATCTTTTGCGTTTATAATATTAGTTTGATAAGTGTTGAAAAGAAATCTCCTTATGAAGTCATCAAATCTATGGTATCCAGTGTCCACCAGTCAATGCTAGATGTACTAGATCATGAAGTCATAAAAATAATATTTTTATCGTCATACTGTAATAATTCATTATATATTATTTTCGAGCTATAATAACTTTATAATTTACATCGGACATAGAATTATTACTATCGACATTTCGCAAGCTCTAGGAGCGAGATGTCCTTTTAGGGATAACTATTTCTATTGGAAACTTTTGTATGTGGCACAATGGCAAATATATCGTTGTATGTAGATAGAAAATTGTTGCAAAACTCTAACGAGAACTGCAGTTAATCGAAGTTATTGCCTCTAGTGTACTGCGCGAATGACTATAATTACAGCTAAAGCGATGACTCGTTTATTTTGCTACCCGATCGATCAAACGATGTCGACACAGATTGGTTCATGATTTATGAACTTAATGTGCTAACCTTTAACCCACTTAAAGAGCTTTAACAGAAACATTTTCTACTTATCGTGTTACTAATTTATATAAAAAATGTAGATCAAATTAAGTGTAGCTTTCACTTAAATAATTTGTAACTATATTTGACTGTACCTTTATGGTATGATAAGCACTATTATATACACGAACGTCGTAGACGATAAATCGTCCAAAACTGTAAATTGATATTCATTGATATCAAATTTGGTCTCAAATAACTTATAAAAAATCCATCCACATTAATTTAAGGTGATTGTAAAGTCAGTGCAACTTTTTTTGCAATTCTTTTTAAAATCTTTACAAGACTTGAAGACTTGCCCTTACAATTACTACAATTTCCAAATATAGGTATTCAATCAATATAAGTGTATTTAATTAACAATATTATATACATACAATGTATATCATAACAAGTAATATGATATATAATATAACCTATTTATTATTCAGTAATAAATATAAATATTTTAGTAAAATATACTTAAAAGTGTTTCCCGTATAGTAAAAACTTTAAAGCTTTGGACTTTGAGGAAAGTTTTACAATTTCAGTGCTGAGTTAACATACAACGATCTGTGAAATCCATGCGGGCACACTGTAAAGTTTAAATTTAGTGTATTTTTATGCATGCTGTTTGTCTGTAAGGATTATAGTCTTAAAACGTTTTGTTTCATACTGACATACTCGATATTTCTCTCTCTAATAGAAACATCTTCTATAATATAAAAATGAATCGCTGAATGTGTTGCTAAGCGCAAATCTCGAGAGCAGCTGAACCGATTTCACTAATTCTTTTTTTATAATATTCCTTGAAGTACGAGGATGGTTCTTACGGAGAGAAAAATTTTAAAAAATGTCTGAAAAAGTCTAAAAACAACACTTCTATATTCCCATACAAAAGATTCGTAATAATACTTAAAAGTCAAGTTGAACTTTAATACCATACCATAAAGTTTAAGTGTTAATGGAGGGGTTCCGGAAAAGAATTATTTCGCTCAAAAAAATTAAAATGTACCTAGGGACGAACCCGAGCGAAGCGAGGGTGAGTCGCTAATATGTATATAATATAAGATATGAAACTTTAAAGATTAAATAGATATGAAAATTCACACAACATCGATAGCAAAATTAAAAAATAAATATAAAACGATTGTAACAACGTTTTATTTTAATTTTAGGTTTTATTATACTAGCCCGTAACTACCTTAGCTTATGATATACTACGTTGATGAAAAAGCCTGTATTAATTCAGCATATACCTAAACTATTTCCATTCAGAATTTATTGAATTGAGCCACTAGAGCGTAAAGAAGTAATCCATACATTCATGAAAAACTTCATATATAATATATTACTGTGATATTGACAATAACCGAAACCCAACTAGCAAGTAGACTGATTGCTCGATCAATCGTGCAACTACTAAACTAAATGATTACCTGTATGAACTATGAATAATGAAAGTTCACTATCACACGCTAGTCCGAACATAGCTTTTCTATCATGTGTATTAGCTGATGTACAAGTTTGATATTCTATTGAGATAAATAAAATTGAAGTTTCTGTTTGCAATGTCAAAATAACAGCTTTTTACTAAATGCATGTGAAAGTTTATATGGCACTTATAAGAAAAAAACAATTTTTAAATTTTTTGTCTATCTATCTGTCTGTCTGTTTGTTCCGGCTAATATCCGAAACGGCTGAACTGATTTTGACGGGACTTTCACTGGCAGATAGCTGATATTATAAGGAGTAACTTACTTTTATTTTAGAAAAAGAATCAGGGTTCTGCGAAAAAAAATTAAAGCCCATGAAATTATAAACAAAATCCGCGTACGGCGTACACAGCCGAGCGAAGCAAGGGTAAATCGCTATATAATTTAAATGAATATCTTAGGAGTAGCAAGCTACTATTTATGTATGAACATAGCTAACCGTGAAAACGTACCTACGGACAAACGCGAGCGAAGCGAGCGTGAGTCGCTAGTCTAATATATAAATATCTCGCGTCACGGTATTTATGGTACTCCTCCGAAACGGCTAGACCGATTTTAATGATATTTTTTTTTGTATATTTCGTAGGTAGGTATTGGAAAAAGCCGTAAAGTCTCCTACCCCACCCCTCCCAATTTTTCAATCGCGATTTTAGTATTTTTGCACGAACAATATTATACATAACGTCAAACCCTAGCGAAGCGAGGGTGAGGGTGATGTAGGTTGAATGCGGGCGTAGCTGCGGGTTTGCTAGTTATCAATATAATTATAACAGATAATTACATATAAAAAACAATATACAGTTTCCCAAACGGCTTCGCTCGTATATTTTTTCTATAATGTATTTTAATAAATATATAACAAGTGATGCGAACGTCGATAAAAACTAACCTATGTATGTATATAACTCAAGTATAGTATAGATTTCTGTAGACAAAATCATTTTTGAAATCGTTTGAAAAGTGTAGTTTTACAACACAAATTTTTACATATTTACTACAAGCGTTTACACGAATTATAAATCTCGCGCTTATGAAGACGCGGGTAAATAGTTAGTATTTAAATTTTAGTAACATTTGGCTTAAAAAATCTTGTTAATGCAAAAGATGTTGATTTGAATGAAAGAGAGATCTTTCATGAAGTAACATATCAACAGACAATTGCATAGAGATCATTTATGGGCCAAAGAATAAACTAAAACAACTGCTACATTATCAAGGCAAGTTTATATGGAATATTGATTTGTTCCAAACTTACGTGCTTTACCAAAGCTGTAATGACGATTGTCCTAAATGGCGTGAAAAATTAAACTTCCAAAACATATTCACACTAATACAAAAAATGAATTTTAAAAAAAAAAAAAAAAAAAAAAAAAAAAACAGGATAAAATTTTATAGTTTAGTTAATTATGTTTTTATAATTTACCTGTCAAATGGTTTCCTGTAAACTCGAAGTCGTCATCTTGGTCCCAATGTTTTAGTGAGAGATTTCCCAACGGCGTGGCATTTGCGAACTCCAAGTTAGCGAAATGCCAATCCAGTATTTGTCTGTCGCGTACAGATAGGTATACTGAGCTGAAAATATATTGTTATTAATATTTTATCTCAAAATTAATTTTAACTTAAAAATTTAAATTAATTAGAGAATATATAACACTACTCCGTCCGTATATCCAGCATCGTATATGTTAGTCTAGGTTATACAGATATATTCTGTGTATTAAATTTTATCCGAATTCGTCATCATCCGTTATAGCAAAGTGTACAGTGTGACACATACAAACTTTCTTGTTCATAATAGTATATTTTAAATTGTAATATACATATGTAAATCTTACTAATATTATAAATGTGAAAGTTTATAAGGATGTATCGATGTCTGGATGTATAGATGTATAGATGTTTGTTACTCTTTCACGCAAAAACTACTGCTACTGTTAATAAAACTTTACAATAATATAGCTCATACATCAGAATAACACATAACTACTTTTCATCCCGGAAAAATGTACGGCTCCCGTGGAATTGATATCTTTTTGATTTTCTAGAGGCGAACCCGAGCGAAGCGAGGGTGAGCCACTAGTATATAATATAATATATGATATATTAATTGAACTTTGATAGAATAATTAACTTTTGTCGACAACCCAACGCAAAGGTCAGACGTATGTCGTCGAAAAGTCGAAGTTGACTCCGCTTGGGACTAATTTAAAAGTATTACAAAAGTTGTAGAGACTCTACTATATAAAGAGACATTTCTACGATAAATATGTAAATAATAATTTAGATAAGTACATACACTTTAATAAAAATATAGACAATGTTATTAAAAGGGGGTTTCGGTTTCTTTACCAGCTTAATATCTATATATAAATAAAATGTCGTTCGTTATAAACCACATCACCCTAGATAGATTGGATATACTCGTATGACTTATTTTATCTTAAAATATCCAAATAAGGTTTTTATTATTCTGGAAAGTAGTCTTTTTTTCTATAGGTTTATCAAAACACAGAATTCGACACGCGTGTCAGGGTCGAGTCTTGAGAAAAAATTTAAAAATGTTACACAGTACCTACTAGCAACTCGCACAGACAAATATGTTAAAAACAACACAAACACATTCGTTAATTAAATTTTATTACATCAAATTGTCCAATGTAACCGCTCAATTCTTTACAGTTTCATATAACCTCTGAATAATGTTAGAGGACTACGTACAAAGTATGTAGGTACATAATAAAATTCCTTTAGTTCGCTTTGTTTCTAAAAGTAAGTAGCTATCTTATAGAAAAGCTAATTAATTTTCTTCTTAAATCGAATCGAACAAAATGTTACTTTGTCGTTGGAGTTTAAGTCATTTGTTTCCAATTCAAACTAATTAATTTATTAAAAAGAGATTTTACTTCTTTATTAACATAGAATAAAATTTAATTAAATTATGTATAGACATTTTTTTTTTTTCATCTTTAAGAATTATAAAACTTCATCATGAAAGCGCCTTTTTATTTGACACTGGTTCGCAAAATCTTAGTAACGAACTCTATACCTATATTTTCAAATGAATACAATTTTCTAGCTTTACATTTCATAAATCTTATTTTTGAAACGTAGAATAACGTTCACTAATAAAATTTTACAAGCTATCATTAAGTGCTAATGTAAGTGTACTATTACGATGCGGTTTAGTAGGTAGGTACTCTTTGTTCCGTTAGATATATAAAACTAAAAGATGTATTTTGTTCTCCTAGTTTTACGTTCTTTTAATATTCTAATTATCTAATAATAAAACAACCAGGAAGTAATTCCTATACAGCTTTACGAGTATAAGCAAATAACTGGTTCGTTTTTAACCCACTTAAAAAAAGGAGGAGGTTTTTAATTAATATTCAAAATGTCTTTCTCCAAATGTTTAGAAGATTAGTTTTTTTTAAACAATTTAAAAAAAAATAAAAAAAATCGCTTATTTTTCTACTAACTACGATTTTTTTTAAATTTACGTTCATTCCATAAACTTAAAACCTCCCTAACTTGGTTACTTTTGACCGAAAGAAAAATACTCATGAAACCTTTTTTATGTAAAATTTTAAGTTCTACATATCTTTATTAAAACGTTTTTGTCTAATTTTTACCGTTTTCGAGTAATTGCGAAAAAAATTTTGACAATTTTTTTTTTCAATCCTTGCCGGGGGTTGCAGACACGAAAACCTTTACACATTGTTTTTGTAACTTTAAAACTACATTATATCAAAATGTAATGTTGAGTGCCAAAACTTTGATTTCAAACCTTATTTGACTGGACTAGTTGCCATTATTATATTTATTAGCAAAGAAAATAAAATATTACATTTATAATATTAAAGTCATTATCAATTATTTAAAATAAAATCCTAAAAAACTGATTCTATTATTATTATTATATTATATTTATTGACCCTGCCGCACTAACAAATACTTTTTCAACGACAGCGACCTTACTCGCAGGTGGCGCCAACTGGTGCCATCAGAAACGATACGACCACATTATTGAGACGCCTGTAATAGATAGTTTAACTGTCATAATAAACCTCAAATAGGTTTAACTTATGATCAGAGTTTAACTTCTGATAGGTTATTGACCCCGGCCGTAAGATGAGCAACGGTAATGAATTGAAATTTATTTCTCAAGAATTTTTTTTAAAGTTTCGAAAAACAAAATACATCCTCTTGTTTCCAACAAACATACATTTTACATATTTTAGAGCACATTTTTATATAATCAAAATTGAATAGCAGCTTTCGGATAAGCGCCATCTATTTATTCATGCAAAACAAAATAGCCCGAATTAGGGATGTTCTATTTCTCAGTATCAACTAGTAACTGCCTCGGTACTGTACTCCTGCGCATCCAGAGGTCCTGGGTTCGATTTCCTGGTCGGGTCAAGTTTAGTCATTGAGTTTTCTGTTAAGAAAGTTCAAATAACTGCCCGGAGTTGGGAAATTGACGGTGTTTCACCCCCGTGCCTTGGAGAGCACGTAAATCCTTCGGTCTGATTTCTCACCAGTCGTTTCGAATTATCGTCCCATCGGAATATAAGAATGAAAGGAATAGAGTGCACTTGTGCACTATAATAACTCCTGCGCAATTGACAATGCATATTGGCCGCCGTGACCGAAATCGGTCAGAAGTGTTATTTATAACACCTCCTGGTTAATTTCTAAGAAATTAATTATTAACTGGACCACCGGTGGCTCGGCGGTCGTTGACAGGTAATAATAATTTCTACGTACTAAGTAATAGTATAAAAATAATGTTAGCAACAGTGCCACCAACTGTCTACGCTTGTGGATGGCTATTATCTATCTATTCTATCTATCTATTTATCTATCTGCGAATAAAGCTCATGTACGTTACCGAGCACCACGAGTTTCAATAGGGAGGACATCATCATATCTCAGTATGAACATAGTATCTGTACTTATTATTATTATATTATTATTTACTTTACTAATAATAATTTTTATTTCAGGCAAAACCCATAAAAATACAAAAAGACATAAAAGGAAACACATATACAATTTATCTAATCTAAGAGTTAGTAATACAAAATACTTAACCTATGTTAGCTTAACAACTAGATTGTCCTACGTGATAAGGCCACACCAAGAGCATGAGACCCGTTACTCCCGCCTCGTGGCTACATGTACATTATTCCAATGCCTCCAGAGTGGGCTATCCAGCTTGACCGCCAATGTTCCGAGGAGGGTGTTGGAGCTGCTCAATAACCTGCTTATTATGGACGCGGTACGCTTGCGTATGATCGCGTAGAAATCGTCTACATGAGCCTCCGCAAACATCGCCGACGCACTGCAGTGTCGAGGTTTTTAAAGCCACAAGTAACATAATACTTAAGAGATTCGCTTTACTACCATTTTTTACTATTTGCGACTGTAAATCGAGAGACCCTGGATTGGAATCCTAGGCAAAATAGTGAATATTTCTGTCTCTTCAACTCAAAAGCAGCTCGAAGGAAATCTTATAGAAACAAAACTTACCTCGGTGGATTGGTTTCCAACTGTGTCAGCTTATCCTCTATAGTAATATTCTGTGTTTGCATTGCTTCATATTCGTTGCACAGCTGATTCATTTCGCGGTTAAGTCTTCGCAAATTGAACTCTTGTAGAATGCTCGCGTCCCCCGATGCACCCTTCTCTTTCTCTACGAGTAGGGCTTCCTTTTCTATCTTCATCGATGTTAATAGCTCTTTTATGTCAGCCATTCTAAAAATGGGAATGGAATTGTGATTTATTTTGACCAACATAGAAAACAGGAGATCTCAATTTGGAATGAGTATGGGTTTTGTGTGTATGTTACATGGTATCTTTGCAAATTGTAAACCGATTTTTATGTTTATTTTTTATTGGATAAGTATATAACATATAATCAAATATCAATATGACAGTTCCATATAAATTTCAAGAAAAAATATATATATTTTTTTTTAATTAATTTGTTTCCAGATTTAAGATGTCAAAGAAATCAGCGGAAGAAGAGAAGGAATATCGTAACGTCGTATCGTAAGGAATATCGAGAAGGAGCAAATATAGTAACGTTATCAACTCTATCCTCTCTGACTACCGCACAAAAAACATGACGAAAATGTCTTGAAAATCAATATTCAATACAAAATCTTAGTAAATTTTAAATTGAATATGCACCAATCCTTAAAAACTTACTTGTTTATGTTGTTCTTGAGTTTCTCTTGAAGAGTAATAACTGCTTTCAGGTGTTGGATCTGGATAGAAAAAAGTATTGACATAAAAATAAGTCGAAAATATCTTATAATCTGGATTAATACAAACGCACTACACGACTTTGTTATAGTTATATACTTTGAACTTTTCAGACACACGCTCAAATAAAAAGTAGCCATATTAAGTGTTTAATAAGTAATCCTTATTTAATATTATGAATACGAAAAAGTGTTTGTTGGTCTGCCCTTTTATCACAAAGCAATTTATGAACTAGTTTTAACGTAGAATAGTATATTATTGAAATATACGTATCGAATATCGATACGTATATAAATAAAGCTGAAGTGTCTGTCTGTATAACTATGATTCAGTAACTATGATTTCTTAAGTACATAGAGTTATTTATATGACACTAGTACCTATGCAGACCTTTTTGAAATTTTTGTCTTTCTGTTAGACTGGAGTAATTTTTGGAATGGATTAACCGATTAATGGGACTTTCACTGAAAGATAGATGACTTCACAGGGTATGTTTTATTCTGGAAATATTTAGGGTTCAAGGGTGAAAATCGAAAACCCTTAAAAATTACGCAGGATTCGATTTTACGCGTCTAAACCCCAGCACTCGAGCGAAAACTATCTGCTTTTTATCACCTTTGCACGCTTACAGTGAACAGATTTCAATAAAATTTGACAAAGATACTGATTACATTATAAACGACGACAGAAGTAAAAAGTATATAGTAAAAAGTAAAGTAGAAGTAAAAGTACCACAGAAGCAAATATTGAATAAAAAACTAATCTATACATATAATAACATTCTAACTCGAATCTATACATTAAATATTTTTTGGAAAACCTTTTTTTTTTAATTCTTTATTTTTATTTAGGGACTTTTATCCTTTTAGGACATGCCAGTCCCATCGTATCTTAACCTAAGTACAGCATCGTAAATAAATTATGGAAAAAGGGAAACTGGATTAATGTTGCAAAACCATATCTGCCAAAATTTTAACTAAATTTGAAATAGTCATTATTATCGATACAGAGGCCGAATCTATAGTTTTTAGAAATTTTGTCTGTCTGTGACAGCGTCGAAAAACCACTGGAGGGATTTTGATGAAATGTGGTATGATGATAGCTGATTATGAGGGTCAACATATATGAAACTTTTTTACTGCAGGAAAATATCTCATCTCTGAAAAATCTATATTAAACCTTAAAACGCTGATAATATGTAAATATTACCTGTTTATGTTTAACATTTTTCTGTTGCAGTTTTATAACCCACTCCAAAGCTTGCCCGAGAGAGACCGGTGTATCATTGTAGTAGTTGAAGTCTACTTGGTGCGACAAATAAGACGTGGCGTCCAACAAACGGTTAAATTCACGTTCCACCTTGAAAATAACACAAATTATTATCATAATCTACTATTCAATGACTTTTCCTCACTTCATGTATCAAATAGTAGCCTATATGTTATTCAAAGTCATAATCTATCGCCTATAGATATACTAAACTTCATCCAAATCTGTCCAGCCATTTCTTTGATAAATAGTAACAAATGTACATAAAAAACTTTCTTATTATAAGTGGTTATGTGGGACTCACCGGCAAAGCCAGTACTACCCACTAAAACCCAACAGAACCTCCCCGTCTTAATGAAGCGTCGCAGGATCACATACGCACTAAACTACGACGCCCCGACGGCAGGTCTGCCGAAGCAGACCACAACAACCATGAGGTTGCTCCAACAGTCCACTCTGCTATCAGAGAAGTGTATGTCTCATGGTTTCACGCCTGGCTGAATTGCCGGACGGTAATGACTAATGAACCTCTCCACCACAACAAGGTAAACACACATCGGGGGGAGATGTATCAACATACTATAAAGGTTGTTAAATGTAATATTACGAAATACGAAATTACGTGATATTCCTACCCATTATAACCCAACCATAGGTTAATAACTTACACTCTAAATGAACACCTGGGCTACTTTAAAGGATGTATTGTGCGAACAAGGTCGCGAGTAATAATATAATTAATGTTTTAGTAAAAAAAAAAAAACAAGAATATATAACTTACCATTTCGTCTTTATGTTTAGGCACTTGATTTCCAGTTGCTTCATACAATGGACACTTTTGTTTAATTTTATGCAATTCCATATTCATTTGCACAGACAATGTTGTTACTGGATTACCGCCTAATCCTGTGACTACCATAGCACCTAAAAAAATTCAATCAAATGTTTGAAAATATTGTTTGAAATGAAAGAATTTTTTACCATAAATGCTCTAGCTCAGTCCAGTCTAGGCTTGTTTTTTTTCTGTCAATAGTTTAGTTTATATGGTTCATAAATCTTTTTTGATGACACGTTTGGTTCAGTTTGTAGTGACCCTACTACCCTAGTGACCCACTACTTGATGTGCCAGCGGTCGCGGGTTCGAGTCCCGCTGGGAGGCATTCATTTGTGTGAAGAGCTCGAATGTTTGTACTCCAGTCATGGGTGTTTATATTTATAATATGTTTGTATTTAAAGTTATATATGTGTAGTGTATCAACTATCTGGTATCCATAACACAGGCCTTGTAGCTTACCATGGAACTAGATGAAGCTGTGTGTTAATATAAAAAAAAAAACATAATCCCAACGAGAACATAAGTTCTGAAACTGCATAAAATGCATTTGCTTATTTTTCTTCAAATCATAATGATGACAAGAAAAGTATTATAATAGGATATACTTATATAATGAAAATTTCCAGTACCCATGTAGTGTAAGAATTAATTTCGCATGCACAAAACCCCATAAAATAGCCAGTTTTAACATTATATATAAGTTACCTAAATCAGCAACATATGGCCCCTTTCTATAGGTTACAACACGCCCACCCACTCTATCTCTTCCTTCCAGAATAACAACTTCACATCCAAATGACTGTAACTGACGAGCTGCAGCCAATCCTGAAACACCTGAAAACATTGTTTCATTTAATATTTACTATCTCAAATAATTCACAATTTATACTTTTAAGAAGGTCAATTTTTAAAATCGCAATGGGGCCAATTTGGATACATACCTAATCCAAAAAAAAATACCAAAATATGATTTCTCTGTTATTTTTAACAATATACATAATAAAATATATTATGTCAAATTGAGTAGCCTTTTTATTAATTAAGTAGGAGGCTCTAATTACAAGCATAAAACATAGCATTATCATATTATTTATCACGTAATTTGTCATTATTTTATCTACGTAGAATAACAACTAATTATGCACGTAATAGCTTTTTATACCGTTCCTGCAAATTGCATAATGAAATATTTAATGACATTGATTTATTTTCCCTTTCTTTAAATAAGTTCAAAATTTTAAGTAAAAGTGTCTGTTCGTGATCGTTTCCCTGTTCTTGTATATACTTTAATTTTTAATAAGCTAATCATGTATTTTACTTACCTTAAGAATTTGTAAACTGTGAAGACTTAATCGGTGTATGTAAAGGTTTTTATTTCTTTTGTTTATATGTAACTAAATACTGTTTGTCTTCCAAATAAATAAATAAATAAATGGCATTCTTGACATGTACAGTAGGAAGCATACATACATAGATACTGACAATTATATAATTACCTGCTCCTATAATAATAACTTTAGGCCTTTGTTTTCCTTTAGGTGGCGAAGGGATAGGTGTAAGGCGTTCATATATCCCATAGTTTATGAAGCCATGTCTCTCTAAAAATGCATGAGTCCTTAATACTAGTGCTGGATCTCCATTGTATGGAGGCTAGAATAAAAATTATTTAAAATTAATAAAGATCTATTCACTATGTAAATCACTCGAATACAAATAATATTCATATCAACCTCACCTAATGTACACAAAATTCATTGTCACTATTGTATTTTAAAATTGACAAAAATAACATTACCTATATTTATAAAGGTAACTAAGCATTTATTAAATATTCATCTATTAAACTTACTTCCATTTTCTGTACTGATTGTTCCTGAGTTAGCTGTCTCTTAGGATCTTCAAACCATAGTTTTAGTATGCGATTTCTGATTTGTACAAATGTATGACTTGATGGTCCTTGTAAATCAGAAAAACACTCTGCTTCAAGAGATGACATTTTGTCAAATGGTAGCCTGGACTGAAATGCTGCCCCTTCCAAACTGAAAAATAATGAAATGAAAATTATATAAATAAGTAGTCACTCACCCTCGCTTTGCTCGGGTTTGTCCCTAGCTTGCTTCCAAATGGTACATTCATCCCCATTTTCACCGCCTTAAGAGATGATTTCCAGGATAAGAAGTATTCTACATCCTTCCCAAGGTCTCAAACTATCTTCTTATCAAATTTCATCTAAATTGGTTCAGTAAATCTAGACCTTACCCTTACAACCTTACAAATTCACAAACTCACAATTACTTCTTTATAATATTAATATAGATAAAACAAAATTTTAACTCGTGAGTTTTTTCTTATTATTGTTTGGAATTTATTATATTTTAATAATAATAATAATTGACCATAACTTTCTGGTTACTTTAAGTATTTAAAAATATCGTTTGAATTTATACAAACAAATAACATATAACTTACCTATTAAGCATTTCTTTATAGTTAACTTCCTCAATATCTTCACTTTTAGTTTCTTCGATAATAATCGGTTTTTCATCTTTTTTGGAATCAGTCGTTCGGCTTGATGAAGATTCTCGGCGTCCAGCGACAGAAGTAGGACTAGAAGACGTAATTTTACTTTTTTCTGATTGATCTGATTCCGAATCATCTTGTTTCAATTTTTCATCTAATTCGCGGTTTTCGACCTAAGATCAATAAACATAACCTCAATACCAAAACAAACCGATTAAACCTTAAATATCATCATTAAAAAAGAGTATACCTTAGCACGTTTACGACGACTCATTTTATTGGATTTTAGTTCTTTTATTGCCAAAAAGAAGGTAAAATATTAAAATAAAAATCCTAATACGAAATCAAAACAATCACTTAGAGTAAAAAAATGACAGCAAGGTTCAGTATTGCTCTATGAAAAAACTAATTTAAAATCGATAATTATTTATAGTCATTATTATTATCGAATACAAACAACTATTCTCTGTACATGATTGAATTATTATAAAGGGATCATAGATGTTAACCAAAATAAAAGAAAGTAATAAAAAATAAGCATGTTAGAATTGACGCTATTTAAAAAAAAATAACACATTAATCTTGGTCAAGGATTTTTATTTTATTTTAACAAACACATATTTACAGATTCACATCATTATATTAGTCACTATTATATTAATCATCCTTATGTATAATCGTGATATTGTATATTTATAAGCTTTTTCTAAAATGACTTTGTAAAAGGCTTTCATCGGCATATCCAGCGATTTCTTGAGGAATTATTGAACTCTCATCGATTGTTCCACAAGGACGACACATGCATTCTAAGGGTGCTTTTGTGGATACCTGGAAATTTAAACATATAATTTATTATATTTTTTATATTTCCTATTGCTTTTTATTCACTTTTTTCGACACTTCCTCATCAGGATGATAATCATTCAGAAATATAAATGTTTCGAACGTTTTTAATTAATAGTTACCTTTCTAAATCTTTTCTCCTCACTTTTGGCCTTTGGGCAAAACAAAACAACGGTGGCTTCTCGTTCTCCTGACTCTTGACAACAATTACAGGAACGCTCCATTTGCCAGATCTTACTACCGGATACCTTAAACATATAACAATATATAAACATATAAGAAATAACTAATAGGTACTTTTTCTTTAAATGTATTATTCTGCAAGTAAAAATACATATTGGTATGTAGAGGCTATAGTTTTTAGAATACGATAATATACTGTATGACTATATCACCTGTACATAGCTCGTGCATTTGCCGATGCATGCATATGAAGGAATTGGCTTTGGCACACAACCAGGGTGTTGCAGAACATGAATAACTGGAGTCATTTGACATTCTTGGCCTGCAAAAAATGTATAAATAATTTACCACAAGCTACATAAATACAATACTTAACCTTTATTAATAGATATTGTACCTGGTGGCAACTGTATTTCTTGACCGTTAACTTTATTTTCAGGGAAATAACATGCTGACAAGAAAAATAAAGAAAAACAAACTAAATTAAAGAAAAACATTATATTCTTAAAAATGTTAAAACTTTGGGAAACTTAAGAACTTGATACTAATGTGAAAGATGCAAGTCAAGTGAGGAATTTCGCAAGAAATCCTGTTTATAAAGGGCTTAAATGACCTCATCATGTTCATAAATACTTGTTTAATGTGTGATACATTGAATTCATTTTAGCAAACAAACCCCCGATGAAATGTTCTGATTTCAAGCAGTGTGAACACGATTTCGATAATGGATTTTTCATGAATAACACGTTTAAGTTAAAGCAATCACAAGACGCAAGACATACCTAACACTTGATAGACGTATGAATAAATAGACTTCAACAAACATTTTTTATGATTTTTTAAAATATCATTGTATTAAATTTATTTATTTCTATTTTCCTGCTACATTACAAGTTTAAAAAATTAATTCAATGTACGAAGTTGAGCCCAATATTATTATTAGTAATTTTAAAAAAGTTGTATGCGCATAGGACATACCTACTTTATTATAATAAAAAAAAAAAAAAAATTCAGTTGATTTGCGAAAACTATTTAGGAATCTGGACAATAATTAATATATCTATATTTTATTTTCAAACTACACAATGTTTGTAGTGTTATATTTATACTTAAGTTGAAATAAGTACCTACTTATTACTATTTTTAGATAGCGACTTACAAAATCAATTAGTTTTAACCAAGGTCAAAATAAATATTTATAACAGGTACCTATTATAAATTTTATGGTAATGTAAGCCCCTAAATTTCGATCTTCTTAAATATATAATACTAGACAGATAACAAACAGTCGCACAATTAGTTTTATAAGAGTTTTAATACGTCCAATTTAAATTACTTAAGTACTTACCTGTCTAATTGACAAAGATAGGCTTAGAGTAATAGCTTGTTATTACTCTAAGAAGATAGGTTAGGTGCTAGGTACATATATAAGTTGTTAAAGTTAAATTATTGAATCACAGTATATACATATACAATACACAGTTCATTCTAGGTTTGTGGACTTTTAATCTCTAGTGCACAATTAATAATGAATAATAATAATTAATTAGTACCTATTATGAGCTCAGTTTATTTAAAATTGAAATGAGAAAAATAGATTCATATGAAAACTAGCGACTTACCCTCGCTTTGTCTTGTCCGTCTATCTGTCCGTCTGTCTGTTTGTTCCAGCTAATCTCCGTAACAGCAGAACCGATTTTAACGGAATTTCCCTGGCAGATAGCTGATGTTACTTTTATTAAAGAAAAATAGTTATGGTTTCGCTGAAAAAAGTAATATATGTAATAAAATTTAGCAATAATGCTTAATTAGCGCCTTGAGCGAAGATTCATATAAGAACTATAACGAACTAGCTCTACATTTTTTTACAGTTTATTCGTATAGTATTTTTAATATTATTAGTTTTCAAATGGGAAAAAATATATAAGAACATAGTAGGTACATAGTAATTAATGATATGGATATCTAGTGAGATCGTAAAAACACACAGCTTAAATCATGAACTAGCAAGTCAAAACAAAGAATTAAATAAAATTAAAATAAAATCGGGAAACACCTTATGAGGTACATATAACATAATATAGGGTTAGGCATTTGCCAGTGTTACCTAATTAAGTTAGTTAATTCATTAAAAAAATGAAAAATGCTAGCAACAAATTTAGATTTATTATGTTTTTGTTAACAAAAACTGAATAAGACCACAAATCATATAATACTATGATACACGACCACACGTTTGGCTCAATTTATAGTGACCCTACTTGGCGGTCGTGGGTTCGAGTCCCGCTGGGGGCATTAATTTGTGTGACGAGCACGAATATTTGTACTCCATTCATGGATGTTTATATGTATTTATAATATGTATGTATTTAAAAGTAGGTATATATGTGTAGTGTATCTATAAACTATCCATAACAAAGGCCTCGTAGCTTACAATGGAACTAGATGGTACTGTGTTAATGTATTTAGCCTTTTTTAATATCCCACTGCTGGGCGCGGGCCTGCCTTCAACTCGAGGGGGATCAGGTCATAGTCCACCACGCTAGCCAAGTGCCGATTGGCGGACTGTATTAATGCCCCAACATATTTATTTATTTATATTTATAAGACTAAAATAAAATAATAAGTAAATAATAATTGTGTGACGGATAACCGAATTATTGATTAAGTACTTAGTAATACCAGATTTTGAATAAATTTTGATTAAATATAAAATTGACATGTTTAATAATTAGATAAAATACTTTAGTGAAGTCTCAAAGGCTAAAGGAATCTGGTACAGTACTATATAAAAAGAACCTCATTAAGATTCCAAAATGCCTAGGGAAGTAATTGTAATGGTGAATAAGCTTATGCAATATTGTCAGTTAATTGTAGTACTTGTAATATCGTAGAAGATGCAAAATATATTTTAGTGGAGTGTACCCGAAGAAAAGCCTTGCCAAATAATTTGATTAAAAATTATATGTACATATGGTTTTATGATACAATAGGTCTGGCATAATCTCAGGAAATTCAAAGACCTTTAAGTAAAAAATAAATAAATATCAAATAAGTAAAATTCTGTAAAAATCATTATTTTTTATTTTTTTAAATCACAGATCTCGTGTCTGCCACGACCTTTAAGTACATTCATCAAATTAACTGAATTAAATTTTTAACATATTAATTACTAGCAGAACCTGCGGTTTCATCCGCGTTCAGACTACAAAAAAAGTTATTGGCTTTATGTTATAACTAATATTATATAAAGCTCCACTACCGCTATTTTTGCACATTTTTCTACTCCATCTTTTCAAAGTTAGAAGAAGCGAGTACAATGATACAACTTGCATACCTACCAAAAATACTGTCTCCTTCGCAAATCTTCTTCGCCTGTCTTCTTCACCTTCTTCATCGCCTGTCTTCTTCGTCTGACGTCTTCTCTTCTCTTCCGTTCCGTTCCGTTGCGTTCAGTTGCGTTCCGATTCCGGTCCAGTTCCGGTCCAGTTACGGTCCGGTTCCATTCCGGTTCCGGTCCGGTTACGTTCCGGTTAGGTTCCGTTCCGGTTCCGGTCCGGTTACATTCCGGCTCCCGTGCCGTCCCGTCCCCTCCCGACCCGTCCCGTCCGCTCCCCTCCCGTTCCCTCCCATTGATTATTTAGATTTAGATTAGCAAGAGAAAAAAAGACAGGATGTGTAGCGAGTTATTATTTATATTAAACTAGCAGAACCCGCGGCTTCGCCCGCGATCAAACCACGAAAAAATAAACTTTTTCGCAATAAAACATACTTTATTACTTGCAAAAATAAATTGTGTAAGTTTTATTATTTCTTCAAGATATATGGAAAACAAATTAAATTTTAGCGATTGTAACTCAAAATATCCAGTATCTTAAAAGATATTAATCGTATATTCTGTAAATAAATTTACACATTAGGTATTTAGCAAGCTCCACTACCTGTGTTTTTTGCACATTTTTGTACTCCATCTTTCCAAAGTTAGAGGAAGAGAGTACAATGATACAATCGTATACAATATTTACGACTTTAGAATCTTGTAACTCGGCTTATGTGGGTTTTTTAACTAACATACTAACAGGCTAACATCTACCTTATTTTTAAAGACCCAGTGCTATGTACACCTGAAGCTTACAGTCTCCCTCCTTCTCCTTCTTTTTTAAGTTACACATATAAAGTGCCATTTTTATCTTGCTGTAGCTTTTTGCCCGCGGCTACGCGCGGGTGGACTGATAACTTTGCTCAGTTTTAATTTCCATTGAATTTATATGTTATAGTTGTCGCTGCAGTGGTCAGTCGAAAAGTTATACATAATTTTCCTTTGGATTCAGAATAATTTCCGTTCTGTACTTTATTTTTTTTTACTATTCTTTATTGCACTTAAAAGTAAATACAGAGATTAAAATACAATATTTGTTTGCAAAGGTGGACTTATCTTTAGAAGAGATCTCTTCCAGCCAACCTATGGTAGTGAGAAATAGTGTTATAAAGCAGGCTAAAATCGTGCAGTTGTAGTCATATAAATGATATATAAATATATAAATACTTAAAAATAAATAAATAATTAAATATTATATATAATACCATACAATATATACTACATACTACATTATACATAATTATGTATATACATACATACTATTACTTACATAAATACATATCTATATATCACAATACATAAAAATAGTAATTAAGATAATTTTTGATTGAATTGAGTGAGAAGGTGCTTTATTCCACACAGTAAGTGTGCACTTACAGATAACTTGAGCCATTGCTCTATTTAAATATATTCAACAACTCAAAGTTCAATGCCCAGTTTTACCCACTTAGGGGCTGAATTTAAAAAAAAAACTACAATACATGTTTGTTTAATTGTATTAAAGAGCATTAATACCAAGTTTCAAGTAATCCTGTTCATAAACAATTTTTCCTTATATAAACAGCATAACCCCCTTTTACCCTTTTAAGGGATAGATTTCGAAAAAAAAAAGATATTTGTATTGTTTTATTTTGCATTTTATAGGTAAATTACTATTTTCCGAGCATCAATTACAGAGTTACATACAAACTTTCATCCCCTATTTGACAGCCTCATGGGATGAATTTCAAAAAATGCTAAAATACATATTTATATAATTGTATTGAAGAGCATTAATACCAAGTTTTAAGTAATTCTGATCATAAATAATTGTTTGCCCATATAAACTTTATCACCCCCATTTGCCCTTTTAAGGGATGAATTTCGAAAAAATCTTATACATTTATTTCTTATTTTTCATCTTAAAGCTAAATACCATTTTTCGTGCATTTCGCGTAAAGAATGACAGAGTTTCATACAATCTTTTATCCCCCATTTTACCCCCTTAGGGGTTGAATTTCGAAAAATCCTTTCTTAGCGGATGCCTACATTGTATAAGGAATATGTCCTCCAAATTTCACATTTCTACGACCAGCGGTTTAGGCTGTGCGTTGATCGATCAGTCAGTCAGGACAAAGCATTTTATGTATATATAGATTTGTTACCTTTATTCCAGGGACACTGGGCTGTTCCGTTCGACGAACGTTTCACCAAAGAGAATTGTTTCTTAACAGGTGACTATCGACTTATAAAGAAACCCATGATGCATCTTTTACAATCGATGGATAATTACCACGGAATAGGTAAAAAAGATCTATTCTGTGATTATTACGAAGATAAAGAGCCGGAGTGCCGGAACCGGAACATAGCCGGGTATGAATGCTGAATTTCATAAATAATGAAGAGAAACACAGCTAACAACCAATTTTATTTATCTCTAGGGGTTTTTTTCATTTTTTCGATATCTCATGTCGTTTTTGAGGTATAAATTATTTTCTGAGCGAAACCGGGCGAAAAGCGACCTTATTTTTCACACTATTTTGATTTAAAATAAAAACATTTTCAATGTTAAAATGAGTCCTTTTTTTTTCGATTTTGTTCCAAGCTTCTCAACATCTTAGATACATTAAAATATTAAATTAGTCATATTTTTTTGAAAAACAAAAGGATTAATTGCTTGGAGTAAAAGCTTTTTAAATATCGAAGTAATATAATATGATTAGAAGCTAATCGTTGATATACAAAAACTCTTTATCAATGAATTTGATCATCTTAGTTTTTATAATTTTTCAGTTTTGACATACATAATACATATGTACCTATAAAGGTACGAATGAAAAATGCAATTTATTTGGAACAGCATCTTGTCTTTCTGTTGCAAACTGAAGATTGCCTAGACATTTCATCAAAATCAATTAAGCCGTTTTGGAGTCCATAGGGAACACACATCGATTTTTATATACACAATATACGATTAGGGCTAGTAAACAATGAGTTAAAAATTATGTAAAATAATACCCGTTCACGCGTGTTTGTCCGCGCAACCGACAGCATTGCAGACATAGCTCTGCTGCTCCCACTTCCAAATTTTATTTAAAAAACCAGATATAACATAGGCTATATATAGCACTTGTGTAATCGTTAGGAATATTTAAAAAAAAAATTGAAATCTGTTGCATAGCTTTTTAGTTAAATCCGTTCAAACATAGTTACAAAGAATTTTATAATTTAATAAAATTAATATAATTAGTATAGATTGTTATTATTTTAATTACAAGATAAAAAAATACGTAAAACTAAACTATACGTGAACTAGTGTTTCCGTATGGCTCCGGTCGCGTACTTTATTTATATATAACTAGCGGCTTACTTTCGCTTCGCTCGTGTTTGCCTAGAAAATAAATCTAGAAAAATAAAAACAAATCTATCCCACAGGAACCGTACATTTTTTTGGGATAAAGTGCTATTTCAGACTATAATCTATCTCTGTGCCAAATTTCATTCAGATCCGTTCAGCCGTTCTGGCGTGATTGAGTAATAAATATCCATGTTAGTAAGATTGCTTCACTCGGCATAATCTCCTATGGGGATGAAAATCCCAGAGGATGAACTGCCTAAAACATTTTCAACCAGTAAGATTATTTTCAATTGTGATCGCTGTAAGTATTAAAAACAATGATTTTCAACAAACTTTTAAAAGGAGGAGGTTCTCAATTCGGCAGTATTATTTATTTTTTATGTTTATTACCTCAGAACTAAGTCATTTATGAGCCGATTGGGACAATTTTTGTTTTGTTTGAAAGAGTGTACTTTCAGTTTGGTTCCATTTAAATTTGAAAAAAAAAATACCACCCTAAGGGTGAAAAATTAGCTAATGAAAATTAACCCTAATTCTAATTGTCATATTGACTTGAAACTTTCCAAGTGTTTCTATTGCCGTTGATAATGTAGTGATTCAATGTTGTCGACCTGATCTAATGGTAAGGCCAGAAGGTTGATAGGTGGAACTCTTCAACGGCTATCGGTGTCAGCCGATACAAAACAAAGCATACCGACTTCGAAAATATCTGATTAGTTATCTATAGTAAATAAAAACGAACAAATAGTTGTTTTTTACTTTTTAGTGTCTTTTTTTAAGTCGGTTTTTATTTTTTCTTTAAGGGTTTTTTTTTCTTATAAACTTCCAACCCATTCACGGGTTAAATTTCCAAAAATCCTTTCTTTGTGAAAACTTCGCTAATTAATATTGATTTTTAATGGAAAACATTTACTTATAATAATATATGTATCTGATCTCTGTTTATTTCCTTATTTCGCTTTACTGTTATGGGCGGAAATACATATGTATGTATATTGATAACCAATCATTATAATTTATACTTCGACATAAGTGCAATATCTTACAATATATCCTAATAAATTCTTATACCAACTTCAATATCTAATATGATATTAGGTGTATTACCACAAAATAATTTATTATCAAGACAATATAATAATAGATCATTGGTAATATCATGGACTAGCAGAACCCGCGGCTTCGCCCGCGATCAAACGACGAAAAAATTAAACTTTTTCGCAATACATACTTTATACTTGCAAAAATAAGTTTGTGTAAGTTTTATTATTTGTTACATTATATATGGAAACAAATTTAATTTTAGCGATCGTAACTCAAAATATCTAGTATCTTAAAAGATGTTAAGCGTATATGTATTTTATAATTACCTAATTTTACACTTTACGTATTTAGCAAGCTCCGCTACCTGTATTTTTGTACATTTTTCTACTCCATCTTTCCAAAGTTAAAGAAAGAGAGTACAATGATACAATCGCATATAATTTTTTTTTTTACTAACATACTAACAGGCTAACATCTACGTTATTTTTAAAGACCCAATGCTATGTACGCCTGAAGCTTACAGTCTCCCTCCTTCTCCTTCTTTTTTAAGTTACGTATATAAAGTGTCATTCTTATTTTGTTGTAGCTTTTTGCCCGCGGCTACGCTCGCGTGGACTGAAAAATTTATTCAGTTTTAAATTCCATTGAATTTATATGTTGTCATATCGAATTTTTAATATTATGTCTAGAGTAAAACTCTAGATTCACTTAAGTTAGTCTACACTAAAAAAACCAAACACAAATATAGGTAAGGCTCTCTCTATCGCGCTCTAGGTCTGTTATAGTTGTCGCTGCTGTGGCCAGCCGAAAAGTTATACATAATTTTCTTTTGGATTCGGAATAATTTCCGTTCTCTGCTTTATATCTCACACAGATAGTGTGCACTTACAGAGAACTTGAGCCATGTTACTCTATTTAAATATATTCAACAACTCAAACTTCACCGGCCAGTTTTACCCACTTAGGAGCTAAATTAAAAAAAATCTACAATACATGTTTATTTAATTGTATTTAAGAGCATTAATACCAAGTTTCAAGTAATTCTGATCATAAAGATTTTTTTCCTTATATAAACAGCACAACCCTTTACCCTTTTAAGGGATAAATTTCGAAAAAAAAAATGATATCTGTATTGTTTTAGTTTTTATTTTAAAGGTAAACACCATTTTCCGTGCATCGATTACAGAGTTTCATACAAACTTTCATCCCCTATTTGACAGCCTTATGGGATGAATTTCAAAAAATGTTAAAATACATATTTATTTAATTGTATTGAAGAGCATTAATACCAAGTTTCAAGTAATTCTGATCATAAATAATTGTTCGCCCATACAAACTTTATCACCCCCTTTTACCCTTTTAAGGGATGAATTTCGAAAAAAATCTAATACATATATTTCTTATTTTACATCTTAAAGCTGAATACCACTTACCGTGTATTTCGCGTTAAGAATAACAGAGTTTCATACAATCTTTCATCCCCTATTTTACCCCCTTAGGGGATGAATTTAGAAAATTCCTTTCTTAGCGGATGCTTACATTGTATAAGGAATATGTCCCCTAAATTACACGTTTCTACGACCAGCGGTTTAGGCTGTGCGTTGATCGATCAGTCAGTCAGGACAAAGCATTTTATGTATATATAGATGACAAATGTTAATATTATGTTTGGTAGAATTTAGTTCTTTAAAACTAAAGTATATGTAGTAATAACGATACATAAGTGGTTATTTCTATTGTTGTTTTACTAAAATAGTATTATATGATCTATGAAATGGCTTAGTTTTTTAATCGATTTTTTAGATTTTTTTATATATAGCAATACAAAACTAAAATTTAAATACGAGTATTTAAAAATTATAATATAAAAGAATCTTGTTCTTGCTAAAAGAAAACATAAGTAAAATTCTATTCCACGTGAATTTGCGATGTATTTGTACGTATTGAAATCTATATATACATAAAATGCTTTGTCCTGACTGACTGATCGATCAATGCACAGCCTAAACCGCTGGTTGTAGAAACGTGAAATGTGGAGGACATATTTATTATACAATGTAGGCACCCGCTAAGAAAGGATTTTTTAAAATTCATCCCCTAAGGGGGTAAAATATGGGTTTAAAGATTGTATGAAACTCTGTCACTCTTAATGCAAAATGTACGGAAAGATGTATTTAGCTTTAAGACGAAAAATAAGAAATATTTGTATTAAATTTTTTTCGAAATTCATCCCTTAAAAGGGTAAAAGGGGGTAATAAAGTTTGTATGGGCAAACAATTATTTATGATCAGAATTACTTGAAACTTGGTATTGATGCTCTTCAATACAATTAAATAAATACGTATTTTAGCATTTTTTGAAATTAATCCTATAAGGCTGTCAAATACGCTAAATAATAAAATACAAATAAGGTTGGCACATCTGCAATAAAAAAGTCTCCTAAGCTATGTAACGGGATTAGACTGTCAGTAATTCATTAAACATTATAGTGGCCACTGTGTTTGCTGGATGTGCTCGGGGACAATTAGAATTCATACCATGAAATTCATACAATGGTCAGTCCTTAAAAGTAGCTGCCGTAGTCTTAAGAGAGGATTGCTTCTCACAGGTACATTTTAGTAGAACCCACAACGAGACAAAACATCCATTAATGTGGCATATTTGTGGTTGGTTTTTTAGTGTAGACTAACTTAAGTGAATCTAAAGTTTTACTCTAGACATAATATTAAAAACTCGATATGATTACATATAAATTTAATGGAAATTAAAAATGAGCAAATTTTTCAGTCCACGCGAGCGTAGCCGCGGACAAAAAGTTACAGCAAAATAAGAATGGCACTTTATATATGTCATTTAAAAAAGAAGAAGGAGAGAGACTGTAAGCTTTAGGTGTACATAGCATTGGGTCTTAAAAATAACGTAGATGTTAGCCTGTTAGTATGTTAGTTAAAAAACCCATATTAGCCGAGTTACATGATTCTAAAGTCGTAAACATTGTATGCGAGTTGTATTATTGTATTCTCTTCCTCTAACTTTGGAAGGATGGAGAGTAGAAAAATGTGCAAAAAATACAGGTAGTGGATCTTGCTAAGTACCTAAAGTGTAAATTTATTTACAGAATATACGCGTAACATCTTATAAGATACTGGATATTTTGAGTTATGATCGCTAAAATTAAATTTATTTTCCTTATTTTTGCAAGTAATAAAATTTGATCGCGGGCGAAGCCGCGGGTTCTGCTAGTTTGAAATAGATTTGCTTTGCTTTGCATCGGCTGGCATCGACTTCGTAAATATCATAATTATATAATTATATCTGTAATAAATTATAAGCAAATAAAAAATCCCTTTCAGTTATTTTTACTTGACTATATGTATGGATGTATCCTATGTTCTCTCGTAATAATTGCTAAACGACTTAACCGATTTTAATATTTCACACCTTTTTATAAGTATACTCGTATGTAGATATTTTTAAAAATCCAAATGGCGGATTTCAGGCGCCAATTTGTGTCTTACATTTTTTTCTTTCAAACTAATCGACTGGTATCAAAATTAAGGTTAATAATAAGAAAGTAAAAGTCGATTAACATGACAAAAAAAGTTGAAATAAAACCAGTAGACACATTCGCTTAATGGATTCATTCATTTATTGAATAAAAAATAATAATTTGTAAATATATACAAATTTCATATTTAAGCATTTCGATAATAGGTATTAAAGAAACGTCAACATAGAGAAAGATTGCATACCTAATAGAGTAGGAACAGAAAATAGATAGGTATTAACGATTAAGGGATCGGGATAGAAAAACTACAAATAAGGTGTTTTCATCGTTTTAATATAATGATTGAATCTTTTTCTATCATTGTTTTTACTATAAATTAAAGTCCTTGACCACTAACAAGCCTGTGTTTTATATTATTTACAAAATACAAAATGTATTGGTTCGTGTCTGTTTTTTTGTTTCATTTTCTATGTTTGTTAAATTATCATTTCAATTGAATTAGCGACTGTAATCTCCACATTTGTAGCATTTACACTCAGCAGGTTCTCTTAAGCGCACCTCCATAATGGCACGGTCTTCATCTTCAAATCTCATACCATCAGCGTCGTAACAATGAGTTAGGGTCACCAATCGCTCCCTTAGATAATTTTCTTTACAGCAAAAACATTCCTGCAAACGATAAGTTCATCTATAAAATTTATTATATTTTAAAAATTATAAGTTATGCATGTAGGATGTAATTTTTATAATTCTAATTTATCTAATTTTATTATTAATAAACACTTTATTGCACACCACATAAGAAATATAAATAGAAAGTATGTAAGAAGGTACTTTTAAAAAGCCAGTCGGTGTAACTACACTAGGCTGCACTTGGCTGTTGCATATTCCTTCACATTTGTTGACACTAACTTCTCCGCTACACGACCTCATTAAGCTGCCCATTTCATCATATTCCTCTGAAAAAAATATATTTAAATAATATAACGCTTTTCTTAAAGATTAAAATCATTGTTTACAGCAATACTAATGTTCACTCCAATATTAATATAATATTGTTTACACTAATATTATAAATGCGAATGATTGTAAATGAACGAGGATCTATTTATTCATCACTCTCATTCGCCTCTAGAGTTTTAAGTAAAATTCAGAAGAGACTGAAGTTAGAAATTATGTCCTGGACCCAGATATTTGATTTAATATTTTTGACGTGAAACATCTTTAAACACACACCGAAATATACGGCTACCAGGTCAGAAGAGTGGACCGTAACGAAACAGGTCCCACACGAAACAGGTTGCATTTGACACCGAACTCGTCATCCGCCGAAGAAGGACCGGGTGCCGAAGAGCGGCCCACGATCACCACCTCCCCCCCTAACACTGGCCAGAGGGCGGTAGACTTGGGGAAGTCTGCCGCCTAATACACATACGCCCTACATAACCCATCGTTCTTCTCCAGGCGGAAGGTACCCGACAACAGAGTTTCCTGACGTTAAAAAAAAAAGGTTGCCATAGTATGCCCCAAACCTTGTCGTGGTGGGAGGCTCATTAGCGTCTGGCAGTACAGCCGAGCACAAAGCCAAGAAATGTACTGGCAGGTGGCCAACTTCGGTTGGCGGCGGCGGTTACCATGCGGGTTACTCATGGTACTTTTCTAACGACAGAATGGACCGTTGGAGCAACCCCATGGTTGTTGTGGCTTGCTACGGCAGACCTGCCGTCGAGGCGTCATGGTTGAGTGCGTAAGCAATCCTGCGATGCCCCATTAAGATGGGGGAGGTTTTGTTGGGTTTTAATGGATAGTACTGACTTTTCTAGCCGGTAAGTCCTACAAAATCACCTGTATATGTACAAGAGGTATGCGTTAATTTCCCAAGAGGTTGCCACAGTAACCGTTGTACTTGTCTGAAAAATGATGTATGTATATGATATTCTTTCCGTTGCTAAGATTACTATTTTTACTAATTTGTTTTCAAATATGCAAAATATTTATAAGAACTAAAACACTAAAAGCGACTCGCTGAAATAGACATTTCACGTTAAATTAACGACGGTGAGCCCCGATATATCCCCACCCGATTTATTTTACATCTTTATCACTCCGAGTCAAACCCGGTGATAAAAAGTAGTAGTAGTAGTAGGTATAATTACCTACTATATTCACAGTAAATTCGCACATAATTTTACATATCATGACTGATAAGCTTTTTACGTAAACTTAAAGAAAATAGATGCTTAATATTCATTAACCAATTCAAGATAAAACATAGGCATCGAGAGGTTACAAACCTTTAGTTACGTGAATTTCAGTTGGGAGCGTCTCACAATTTTCATCTGCATAGCAGTTTATAGAGATTAGTAATAACACTTCTAAGATAAATAACGCAATGGTTTTCGACGAAAAGGCCATTTTATATTTCACTAGACTATTTTACTACTAACTGACTATTCTACGATGAAAATGTAACTGTCGTTTGCCTTGATTTTCTGTCTTTTTATACAAAATTGGCGTTGCTTTACTTAAACTTCGCGCAAGTGTAATAAAAGCAGTGACATGTTTATCAACGGGTGGTTAAGGACTAAGTAGATTGTGTTGTACTGTAATGATACAGCTTAAATTACATTTACGGATCATTTTAGAGTTTAGAACCATGATTAAAATAATAAGTTCTATTATTCGATACACAGTGGCGGATCTAGGATTTTGGTTTGAGAGGGGCTTGACCCAGTTGAGGGAACAGTTATACATTAGAGAAGTGTGTCATGCTCACAACAAAAAAAAATATTGTTTGTTTGTGCACCACATTATTTTATTCGTCAATCAATTGATAAACAGCCCACATCCTTCCACTACTGAACGAAGGCTTCTCTCTTTGCCACTTTTCTCTATATTGGACTCTACCCATCCAGCCAGTGCCAGCAATGTGTGTTGTAGTGGTGGGGAAGCTCATTAGCGTACGGCAATCCAGCCGGGCCCGAAGCCAAGAAACGCACTAGAAAGCGGCCCACGGTGGGCGGTGTGCTATACGGGTTGCTCCTGATACTTCTCTGATAGCAGAGTGGACTGTGGAGCAATTTGTTGCAAGTATTTGTTGTGGTCTGCTTACTAGTACTGTCACCCACCTCGTGCCAAAATGCATTTTCCAACGTTAAAAAAAAGGTATTTCTCTGATATCAGAGTGGACCGTAGAAGCAACGATATGGTTGTTGTGGTCTGCCTCGGCGAGTACACCGTCGGAGCGTCGGAGTTGAGTCCGTAAGCGATCCTACGACGCTCCATTGAGACGGGGAAATGGCGTGAGGTTTAGGTGAGTACTGAGTAGTACTAAACGCTCGTGTTGCATTGTAATTAACGTTTCTGAATATACATTTAGCTTAAATTATAAAAAAACAAGCTAAGCATTATTAAATATATGAAAACTTAGCACTTTTCATTCGAAAAACTAAACATTTAAACATGTGAAGTTGTCTAAAATAATACACTGATAGTGATGCTGTACCTCACAGGCCACAACACTAAAAACTATTCATTATTTTCGTGAACGGTTAAACACAAGTAAACACAATTATTTTTTTTAGATTTGTTTATAACAATAAAAAAGTAAATGTTTAAAAAATCTAAATAGGTGAAATAAAATAATGTAATTTTTTGGACAACTTCGATTTAAAATCATTTAATAAAGAACGATTTTCATAAAAATATAACAAATAAAATTATTATAAAAAATCGGATAAATGCGAGTGTATAAGTTTTGGCACGCAAGTTAGGTAAATTTCGTAGTATGAAAAAAATAATTTATGTATTTTAATTTACTATGCAAAATAGTAGGAGAAAAGTAACTTAATATATTATTTACCCATCAAGATTTTTTTTTCATGGGTAGTATTTAAAAGTAGTTAAAAGGGTAGTAGTTTTAAAGTAGTAATTAAAAATGGAGTAAATGTTTGTATGCAATAAATGCCTGTAGCTGAAAATATACAATATCCCAAAATCTCACATATCTTCTTCAAATAATAAAATTTTCGTTAAAAGTATATAAAAAGAGAAATATATATTAGACTTGCAACGAATATTCGGCTACTATTCGGTATTCGGCCTATTCGGCGACTTTTATCCTATTCGGCCGATTTCCGAATATCTACATACTATTCGGCCGAATACCGAATACTTAAGTAATGTTGTTGTATGTTTTGTTGTAATCAGATAATAATAGGGAATATGCGTGTGATTTAAATAAAGGTGAAATATTTATTCATTATCTTTATTGCTTTAGAATTAAACCTATATTCATATTTTTTTAATGTAGATTTTTTCACTAAGAAAATATTTATTAAAAAGTTTAAAAAACAGGTGGGAAATTCAAAGTAGTTGAAACGCAACACCATTAGTCAGACCGAATATGACGTCAGTGTATATCATAACAGAGCGATTAGCGATTTTGTCGCTTATTAATTAAGTCGTCTTTTCTGTGTATATTATACTGTGACTTCACACCAAGCGCGCGAAATGGCGAGCGTCTAAAGTATCCGTAACGGTGTATTTTAATATTTTTTATACTAAGTTTTAGTTTTTTGGAGCTGGATATTTTTTAATTATATAACGATGTATGATTGTATAAAAAAAGAAAAAAAAATCATGCATATTTCCTATTGGTAAAATGAAAATATTGATTTATTGTATAATAATATATTTTTCATATAATCATTAAAGTAGTCATAGGTACATACATAAATACCTTCTTTATTACAAAAATTAACAAAAAAAAAACGATTAAATAAATGTCTATGCTCTTGCATTATCATAATTAAAATTTAGAAGTGGAAGATTATTATGCGAAAAGACTATTTTTTCTGTATTTTCAGGCAGTAGTTTTCTCCTAGACAATCCCATATTCAGAGAAAAGACATTCTAAATAAATACTACTTTCTGGCGCCAAACAAAAAACAAACACGTAGATACAAGTTTTCCCACCACGCGCTGGCCGAATACTTTTGCCTAATATTCGGCTATTCGGCCTGAAAGCCCGCCGAATATTCGGTATTCGGCGTACGGCCGAATATACTATTCGTTGCAAGTCTAATATATATCTTATATGGTACTTACATTTTATTTTTCACTAGTTCCATGTACAGAGAGCCACCCTATCTTTTTGTTTTTAAAATAGTAATTTGAGAATAAGGATTTCAATAATTTAGCTCTTTTAGTTTTAGTTTCTTCATGACTTAATTTGAAAACGAAAAACACAACAAGTACGATATTTAGGTAAACATAATACTAATTTTCTTAAATATTTTTTTCTTAAGAAATTTGCTGTTCTCCAAGATTTCCAACTCTTCCGCTTTTACTCTAATCTGCTAGAGAATCCTCTAGATAGACAAAGAAGACTTTAATTTACTCTAGATGATTATCCGATTCCTCCCCAATATTCGAAGCAGCCTTGTATATTAAAAATAATTTATTTGTATATATGCACGTCTACATCCTAGCATAAACACAGTCTCCTCCTGAATCTTTTAAATGGTTTAGATTGTATTATGAACTCATATTTCACTAACTATGATTTTAAAATCCCATATAATATGAAGCGGGCGTTTTGCAGATTACTTGGCACTTTTCTAAATTATTATTATTGAGAACAACTCAATAATATACACTGCTACTAACTCTTTACACTACTATTAGACCGACGAGGCAGTCAAGTTACGCTTATTTTATTTCAGACTAGCGACTTATCCTCGCTTTACTCAGGTTCGTCTAGATACGTTTTAAATGTTAGTATGGAATAGACATGACTTGTTTTCGTGTGGGAATGACATAATAGTAGTAATAAGTAAAAAGTAGCTTGAGTCACTCTCCAGCCCTTCAACTATCTTCGCACAAAAAGTCACTTCGATCCGTTACTTTGATTCGACATGAATGAAGGACAAACAAAGAAACAAATAAAGTCAACATTCAACTGTATTACGTAGAAAGAGAAAGTTTCAAATCTACAAATAGATTCAAATAGCCTATATTAATTTTAAGGTTTCGTTCATAATTATAAAGTAGTAGTAAGCAAAAAGAAAAGTGTGTGTTTTTCGTTTTTCGGTGTTTTTTTTTTTTTCTAATTTTTCTATTCATAAAAACCTTCCTCAAACTTCAAAGAATATTTGAAAAAAAATGCCAAATTGGTCCAGCCGTTCTCGAGTTTTGCGCTTAGCAACAAATTTAGCCATTCATTTTAATTTATATAGTTATAGATGAACTTTTTTGTATTTCTATTATAAGTGTAGTATATAATGTTTGGCTTTGTATTTAGGCTCTTACATATACCTACTATATTTTGTAATACATAAGAATATTTTATTTTGTATTTTATTCTTCACTATGGCTAGCAAAAAGCAAAAACCATACTTACTTTTCCAACATACATTTATATCAAAATATCGATATTGTCGATAACCCATATCGACATGTGTCAATGTCTAACTGGTTTTTGATGAGAGTTCAAATATGTCAAATTTGACAGCTTATATTTGTAAATGAACATATTTTATATCATAATTCATAAAACTATTGAAATATACTACAAACAACCGAAAATATGAAATTATAATGATTTTTCTAAAATGATTTACCTTCATTAGGCACCAAACAGTTAGTAATAGTCAAAATTCATGTTATATAATGGCAACTTATTTTACAAAATTTTTACATCAAGATTTCTTGGACAAAAAAACTAATTTTATAACGTAATTATACACTTATTAGTTTACGGCATAAATTCATTAGTCTAAAGACTTTAAATTACACAAAAACAATAACGAATCTAACCTATTACATATTTACCTGTCAATTTATGGCGCCTTATTTTAACGTTGTCGGTATTAAATTAAAATTTTATTTATATATATAGCAATATCACTCATTTAGCAAAAAATAAACTAATTTCGTAAATAAATAAAAGTGCAGT
Source organism: Fabriciana adippe (assembly GCA_905404265.1). Taxonomy (NCBI): domain Eukaryota; kingdom Metazoa; phylum Arthropoda; class Insecta; order Lepidoptera; family Nymphalidae; genus Fabriciana; species Fabriciana adippe. The sequence continues at coordinate 7,271,205 of FR989993.1, forward strand.
GAGCGGGGTGGTACATAATGCATATAAGCACTAGCGGTTTGACCGTTGACGGTAGGTTCTACTGGTTAAATTATGAATTTTGTCTATAAAGTATAAATATTATTGTTACTGTGTAATGTATTATGTATGCCCTATTCCAATAGGATTTTATCAAAAGGGACAAAAGCCAAATGGAACCAATAAAAGCCACATAGAAACCAATAAATATTTATTTGTTTCTATGTGGCTTTTGATGAGATCCTATTGGAGTTTTGAAATAAGGTGTACACTCTAAGGTATCTCCGTCGATCAGTTTCATGGATGACAAATAAAGGTTCATTTCACTTGGATATGTCTTGTTTGTTCATTGTAGTCTCCGTAATTAATCTGTGGTTTATTATTGCTTTATTTGTCAATTGTCATTTGTCATACATGGTTTGTTGCATGGATGACAAATAAAGTTTTGTTGTTTGGTGTGAGTTGTGACACTTTTTTTTGTCATCCATGATCCATGTGTAAAACACAGACCAGGAACAGTGTAAAACGTATTGGTTACATTCTCTTTGTTCTGTGATGGTTATTGGTTGGCATTTAATTGGTTGGTTATTTAATATTTTTATTTACCTTTAATCTTTAATGACCTGGACCTAAATCACAGAGTACTCTGTTACCTAAATCGGGCCCTGATAGAACTTTCTTCCTCGACTTACCTTTGGCACTTACTGGCACTAGACTTTGGCTATTCCACCACCTATTTTGAGAATTAGCTCATACAACGACCCGGCTTGTAATATAGGATAAAATGTCTTATCGCAGCTGCGCTTATTTCGGTTGTAAGAGCACTTCAATTACGAAGTCAATGTTTAGATTTCCATGGAATGATGCAAATCGCATGAAAATATGGCTGGATAATTGTGGTGAGCAAATACTTTTTATTTTGTATGAAATGGTTTTATTTTTAATAACACTCAATTTGTTTTCTAAATAACCGTAGTCCCATATTTAGTAGCAAACGAATTTACTTATATTTATATACAATTTTAGGTAACATGACCATTGCCCACCTACCAGCAGAAAAGCTTCGATCAAAATATATATGTATTGATCATTTTAGTAAAGAATATTTGACCAATGAGACTGGTCGTAGAAAAAGGATTAATAAACTAGCCATACCTGAACCATATCGAGATGTTAAGACTTTTGACAGCTCAAGCACCTCTATACCACGTAAGTATAATATATACTGATATTTGCAAATTTCATTAATATAATATATAAATAAGGCAATGGTAGCCCAGTAGTGACATGCTCACTTAGGTAACCAAGTGAAGCGGGCTTAAATCCCGGCAGGACGCCTCTGACATTTTCATTTGTGAATCATTTTAACATGATTACCACTTGTCTATGGTGAAGGAAGACATTGTGAGGAAACCTACATGTCTGAGAAAACTTAGCTACTTTTCAAAAGACATGTGAAGTCCGCCAACCCGCACTTGGCTAGCATGATGGACTATGGCCTGATTCCCCTCATATTGAGGGAGGCCTGTGCCCAGCAGTGAGACATTAGAAAATGATGAATACATACATGCAATATAAAAATGTATTGATGGTCTAGTTGCTAGCATTACTAGGCTAAAAGCATTTACCTAGCATGGTCTCAAACTATCTTCATATCTATTTTCATCTATATTGGTTCAACTGATTAAGCATGAAGATAAGGTAAACAGACATACAGAGTTACTTTTGCATTTATAATATTACTATGGATTTGTTTACATCAGCAGAAATAGTAACATAACCCTTTATTCTTTTAAGGCTTACCAGGATTGAAAGTTTATACACATGAAAGAAAGTTTACAAATGACATACTTTTAAATAATATAAAAAAAGAAAATAGTGAAGATCCTGATGAACCCGATGACTTGAAAAAAGAAGTTTACTGGAGTCAACCTACGAAAAGGAAAAGGAAAGAAAAAAATGAAAATGATTCACCAGAATGTAAAAATATAAAATCATTACTATTTAAGTCATTAAAAAAATTGAGACGTCTAGTTAATAAGGACAAATTATTAAAAAAAAAGTTTGCTGATAAAACTTTAATTGATTTATCAAAACAGAAGTTTAGGAGTGAGTCTAGTAAAATATTGACTATAATGCAATTTAAAGTAGCAAAAAAAGAATGGACCAAAAAAGAAAGAGAATTTTGCATGGCATTATATCAAAAATCACCCGCAGGATATAAGTTTATGTATAAATCTGGTATTATGTTGGCTTCTGTAACTACAGTTCAACGCTGGTTTCAGAAAACTAAACGCCTACCAGAAATCAATGATATCCTTTTTGTTGATATAAAAAAAGAAATTGATGAAACATAGAATGTGTTATATATTTTGATAAAATAATTATTACGGTTAGTTTAGATTTTACATTATACTAATAATTAAGACCGTGAGCGCAAAAGTAGCCTAACCCACTGACAGCTACTTTGGAGAAAATGGCTGTTAAATACTTTCATATATTTTAACACTTATTTATAGTATTTTATTTAGTATTAACTTGAGTTCCAAAGGGTTTACTTGTTTTTAGCTTATTTTCTTTTGAACTAAATTCGTTTTAGACATCTAATAACTATTTTTCAAAAAAAAAGTGGTAACCCACATTTTTACTACTACTTATATTATAAAGATGTATTTTCAAAATGTTGTAATACATTTGAACATTAGACCAAATCAAATGTAACCTATTTTCAAAAGTGTTTTTTTTTTTTTCATGGCAGTATAGCTTGAATTTAAGAACAATATCATGATCTAAAGAAATGGTGTCAACTTTTTTGTAAAAATTTTATATGGAGGAATTATGAACACCTAACGCTATGTTCTACAGCTTTGCTGGCATGGACCCCAAAAAAAAATTGTAGGCCCCTTATTTGTCTTACTTTTGATTTTGTTCTTGTTGGTTAATTTAGTGTATAGTATTTTATAAAAATATGTCAATAATTGTAAGTTTTTTTTATAGTAAATTTTTGCAAATAAAATTTTTGTTTCAAAGTATTTAGTTTTATGTAAAACTATAATTGGTTTTTATATATTAAGTAATTTAAGAAAATGTCTCAAGATTTTGAGATGTTTAGTCTTCGATAAGCAATGCTATTAGATATCGGGTCGGCGTCAGAAATCCGTCTCGGTAAATGTCAGCTCACTTGAAAAGTGGGCGTATATTTCGATTAGTTGTATTGAAACACTGCAAGCGTAAACACGTTCACGATGCTGCAATGTGTATTTAAAAGTTGCAAAAATAATGCGCGAAGAAGAAATTTTTCGGACGGAGTGTCTCATTTCCGATAAGTGTAGATAAGTGTACATGTAGATTAAGTCAATATTTTAAGATTTAACCTACGAAATAATATAAAAATGAAATTTTGAACAATTTTAAATCTGATAAGAACTTTTGGCGAAATTCAAATAAGCAAACAGAAACAAAACAACGATTTAGCTCAGAACAGCAACGGGAAACGGGAAAAAGTGCTTTATGTTTTTTAATGTAAGGTTGATTTTACAATAAATATTATAAAACCTACGAAATGATCGTAAGTGTATGAAGACAATTTGAAGATTTGTGACTTTATTATAAGGCGCTATGGTGTTGATTAGGTTGAAAATAAAACTATTATAAGACTTTGTCTTGGTTCGTTACTCGTTAGTATACAAATGTAGCTGTATAGGTACATATTCGCGCGGACAGAATTTAGCTTTAATTTTGTATGTGACACGTTAATACTTAGTAGTATCACAGTGTACTAAAAAATAACAGTGAGCTATCGCCTTTGATGTTTGACGAAAAGCCGACATACTTCGCATTACGCAGAGTTGTTACAGTTTTTTTTTGTAATTTAATTAAAATAAAATAATATTATTTAGTTGTTTATCGAAGTTCTTCATAGCAAAGAATACAAAAACGCATTTCGCGGAGGCAAACTCAAATAGAGTTTTACAAAGTTTCATATAATAATAATAATAAGGCTTTTATTTCTTTAATAAAAAATAAAATATACAATTGGTTTAACTATTATTTGATTTGATTGAATGAATATTTCTATGTAACATTATAATTAATTTAATGAATAACTAGATAATTAGAATGAAATAAATTAAGTTATAATAAAAATAAATTAAATCTAGTAAATTATATTACATAAGTCAAATTGAATTTAGTTATATATAAATTTATCATTATTTTCAATTTTTTAGCAAAGTAAGTTTTATGTGATATAATGTAATTAATAGATTTCCAAATTACCTATTATAAATTGGCAACGGACGAATATTTTCGATTTCTAGATTTACTGGATTTGAAATTTTTGTTATTAAACTTAATTATGTAAAAATCCTCATCCTAATAAATAATTTTAAGAAAAATATATAATATAGCACAGGTAGTATGAACCATTTTAATTGCTTACAAATTAAAATAAACGCGCGATAGCCCTTAAAGTCGTGTCCCGAGCTGCTAACTAATTCGGGCGGCAGAAATGTATGCAGCTCGGGCTCGCCTACCCGCGTCTTACCCCTCACACCCCGCACGATTGCCCTGTCTAGATGGCTTCGTTGGATGACTGTATTGTTTTAGAGACTGTGGTTGTATTGTTGATCGGAATGTTGAGCACTTATTGTTAGTCTATATCATAAAAACTATGTTCCTTAAGTTGAAGTAAATTAATGCCGTCCTATATAACCTAGACAACTTTAAAAAGTAGATATTCTCGAAAATCTGGTTTTTACTTTTTGGTACCATTTTCAATATGACAGTTCGCAAATACGGAATATTAATTAGGATTTAGGATAGCAAACTGTAACACCCTGCCAAATTAGGGTTCTCCTTGATCTTTTGTAGCGATAGCCCCATTTTACATACGTCTTCAATGACTGGATTCATTCTAAAATCGTAAACATTGTCTTTAACTTTTGATATAAGGGTTGATAAATTTTGAAAAAAAAAAATCCAAGTTGGGAAAATTATTTTGAAGAATATACGAGCACGTTGAATAGTTTTTGAAACATAGGATATTTTCTGTACCACTTGATATCTCTTTCATACCTTCATTATATACCTGTGCCTGTGCAATGTATGTATCTGGAAGTTGGACCAGTTGAAGGAAGAATTAAGAAGGAGAGGTGCATCCTACAGTGGTCCTGACTCCTGACTGACTGACTGATGGATCCTGACACAGCCTAAATCGCTGGTAGTAGAAACGTGAAATTTGGCGGGCGTATTCTTCAAATGATGTATCATGTAAGTATCCAATAAGAAAGGATTTTTCGAAATTCATCCCCTAAGTGGGTAAAATAAGGGAATATTAGATTGTATGAAACTTTTGTCATTCTTAATGTGAAATACACAGAAAGTGGTGTTTAGCATTAAGATAAAAAATAAGAAATTATATATATATATATATATATATTGTTTTTTTTCGAAATCTGTCCCTTAATGGCGTAAGAGGTTAATAAAGTTTATATGGGCAAAGATTTGTTTATGATTAGAATTACTTAAAACTTGCTATTAATGCTCTTTAATACAAATAAATACGTGTCTTAGCATTTTCCGAATTTCAATCCTATAAGGGGGTAAAATGGGCGATGAAAGTTTGCATGAAACTCTGTAATTAATATGTAAAAAAGTACAAAAAATAAAAAAAATATATTCACCTGTAGACGACTTAAGTTTTAAAATCACTTCCTTTAAAATGATATCTACATAGCCTTAAATGAAAAAAATGTTTGTTTACTTGTACCGATTAGGCTCCGAAACTGATGAATCGATTTAGATGAAACTTGGTAAGAAGGTAGTTTGAGACCTTGGAAAGGACATAGAATACTTTTTATCCCGGAAATCATCCCTTAAGAGGGTGAAAATGGAGATGAAAGTTCGTAAGGGGAATCAACCTAGGGACGAATCCAAGTGAAGCGAGGGTGAGTCGCTAGTTTTAAATAAAATGAAAAAAAAATCTACACTATAGCTTTAAAATATACTGAGGGCTATTATAGTGAGTGCGACATCTGGCGGGAGAATTATGCAGTCGGGTTTTTTATTTTTATTTATTCATCTATGGTATGTAACATATATGTAGTCTGTATTGTCGTCAGTCGTCACTCAAATTCTAATGTCAAATAAAGATAAGAGTTTTTTGTTGTAAAAGACAAATCGTTGAATATTTATTGTATCAGGCTTAAAAATGATTATTGATGAAAATCTGTTGTTGTCATTAATTTTAATATTCTCATGGCTAGAATACTCATGGGAATTATATCTTTCTTTGCGACAGGTAAACCAAATTATAATTAATAGTAAAAGTTCGTAACTATTTGTAAAATTTCCCACATTTCTTTGTTTTAATTGTCCATTTGCTTCAAAATTCAAGTCAATCTTTTTATTTTTCATTTATGTCTTATTAATATCAATATTATGCATGAAAGTGTGGAATTAATGTTTAATTAATTAACTTACTAAATTAAGAGGTTATAAATAAAGCGGTAATATCATATGAAATTATATGTTTAATTTTTTATATTTCCAGCGGAATATATACAAGACTAACAATACTATTCCAGAAGATTTAAAAGAATTGCTCAATGAGGAGTCATTTAGCAAAGCTCGACTTTATGGCATGGATAAATCTCAATATAAAATAGTAAAGGAGTTTTATAGTATAACACTTACATCAATTATTCTTTACAATAGATGGATATATACAGCATGGCAAAAATCTGAAAATATAGCTGCCCTATTCAACATTGGTTCTGACCAGGAGATTTTAATAAGTTGTGTATTCATGACCTTTGTAACATTATTCAATTTTATTGTAAATATGCCATTTTCAATTTACCAAATATTTGTTCTTGAAGAAAAACATGGATTTAATAAGCAGACCATTGGATTCTTTATAAAGGACCAGTTCAAGTCACTAGTGCTTAGTCTTGTAATTACATTACCTATTGTATCTATAGCAATATACATTATTATGCTTGGTGGAAATATGTTTGTAGTTTGGCTGTGGCTTTTCACAACAGTAGCTACTTTATTACTTTTAACACTTTACCCTACAGTTATTGCACCCTTATTTGACAAGTTTGTTCCATTACCTGATGGTGATCTCAGAAAAGGTATTGAGAATTTAGCATCAAGATTACATTTCCCTCTATCCCAAGTTTATATTGTAGAGGGTTCTAAACGATCAGCGCATAGTAATGCATATTTCAGTGGCTTATTTGGTGCTAAAAGAATTGTCTTATTTGATACATTGCTTGAAAAACATGATGAAACTAAGAAAGTAACTACTGGGTGCACAAATGATGAAATATTGGGTGTTTTAGCCCATGAATTAGGCCACTGGAGCTGTAGTCACATTTATAAATCTATTGTTCTTACTGAAGTAAATCTATTACTTCTTTTTACAGCTTTTGGTCTACTTTTTAAATATTCTTTGCTATATACATCTTTAGGATTCCCATCAGGGCAGGAACCTGTGATAATAGGCATAATAGTTGTTATGCAACTTATATTAGCACCATATAACTCACTCTTATCATATTTTACAACTGCTTTATCCCGGAAATTTGAGTTTGAAGCTGATAATTTTGCAATTTCTTTGAATTATCCAATGGAACTTAAATCAGCTCTAATTAAATTAGGTAAAGATAACTTAGACTATCCTATTTATGACAAATTATATTCTGCTTGGTATCATTCACACCCTACTTTGTTACATAGAATCGAAAATATTAAAACACAAATCACCAATAAAAAAGTTGATTAATTATACTGCATAATATATTTCAATTTTAACAGTACAATTAACATTAAACCATTTTTATAGTGCATTAAATGCTGTCATCTTTATGCATTTATATTATTTGCATTTAGATTAAGGGGACCAAGACCATGATATGTACAGTCATGAAAAATGTTGTTTTATATTATAAACTTGTTTTATGATCAATGAGCATTCATTTGGTCTTGATTCTTGGTAACAGTGCACAAAACTATTTGAAATTAATATTAATATATATATAAAAATATTCCTGAAGTAATCATTTTCTAGGGTAAGTGTATGTTTTGTGGTATGTACTAATATTTATTTAAATGCATTTATAAATAAACATACCAAAACTTATAAATATATCAGATAAGTAAGACATTTTATAAAATGTCTTCAATTTATTTTTATATTTTTTTCCATTACAAATTAACGAAATAAGTTTCCTGTTGCAGTCAAATTGTGTTTTTAAAATTAATAAATTTTTATACTTGGGATTTACTGTTTATTTTTTCATAACAATGATTTATGTATACATTCTGTTCGTCTTGGAGTAATTGTATAGAATAGTAAAATTGTAACTAAGCTGAATCTGTACATTAAATATTTTTTTGGAAAATCTTATTGAAATAGACATTACATATACAGAGGCCGAATTTATAGTTTTTAGAATTTTTGTCTGTCTGTCTGTGACCGCATCACGGAAAAACCACTAGAGCAATTTTGATGAAAGGGTATAGCCAGATACCTAAGTATAGTGGACTGGCCCCAAATGGCAATCTATATCGAAACTTATGTGTCAATAAGGGCTTGGTGTAGAAAAGCAATTCATATGAGTTTTACTGTCGTACCTACTCCGCTTTGACCTTGAGATATGAAGAAAATGAGCGTAAGTTTTCCGAGATATGCCCTTTCGAACGAAACTCAAAGTTCTTCAACGCTCATTTTTCTTAATATCTTAAGGTCAAAGTGGAATACGGCAGTGAAACTCATGAATAGCTTTTCTACATCAAGCCCTTATTAACACATAATTTTCGATATAGGTTTCCATTGGGAGCCGCTCCGCTATACTTATCGGGCTTATACCCTTTGGTATGATGATAGTAGGGGTGCCTCGATACGCCTTTTTGCCGATACGATGCCGATGCCGATACGCTTATTGAATTAAAAAATGAAGGTAAAATAAATAAAACAAGTCAGATTATTTTTTTAATTAATATAAAAAGAACAAATAACAGAACAAACTAAATAAAACCGTTTAAAACTATAAACAAGTTAAGAATAGTTAATAGTTCTAGTAATAAAAATTAATATTGATGAGATTTTTGTTTAAAAAACAAAGTATTCTTAAGTTTTGCGGAGATAGGCGATTTCGCAAATCTGTTTGAATAAGACCTATGGACATTTGGAAACTAAAGTATTTCTGCCGTCTGCGCCGTTTTTTCAAGTTTGGTTATAAGATGTCATTGCGCCAGAAAAGGAACGGATCTGCACCTTAAAGCGCGAAATTTGAAAAGCATCGTTGAATCGGCCATAAAAATATCGCTGATGCCGATATATCGGCAAACTTCGAGTATCGCCAATATATCGGTATCGGTAAAGAAAACCGCATGAAAACTCGAAAACACGCGTTTTCCCAGATATGAGACTAATCTAGATCGATTTTTCGCCCCCGAAAGACCCCACATACCAAATTTCAGCGAAATCGTAGCCGTTTCCGAGATCGAATATACAAGAATTGCTCGTTTAAATATTTTAGATTGTCTTTGAACCTAACCCTGACTGAACCGGAGTTTTCATTTACTATAGATACCTAATCGAATATTTTCGAAGTCGGTGCCAGCCGATGCAAAGCAAAGTACATCTATTTCGATACAATTAGAGTGCATACCTTGTTATAATTATTTATTACATATCCATATCTAAATAGAATGATCACGATCCGATAACTAGTTTTGGAGAAATGCATGGACAAACAAGTACATACACCTATAAAATTTTGTATATCTCCTTGGAAGCCCTAATAGATTATCTTATGTGTATAATATTTTGCAGTCCCAATAATATTACATATTGATACATACATACATGTCGAATTAATAACCTCCTTTTTTTGAAGTCGGTTAAAAACAATTCATTATCCATCCGTAAGCTAATAAAATTCAACCATAATTAACAAACTATTATTTATTATATTCCCGAAGGAATTTTCTCAAAAGAAAAATTAAACACATGTATACATACGTATGTTATATAATAGCTAATATCTCATTTATAACTTTTATGAAACAGTTAAGCTTGTTCTAATGTGTCTGGTAAGGGCTTGTCCTTCGTTTCAGGTAAAGGCAGAAGTAAGCCCAATTGAGAAAAGGATATTACAGCTAGAAGGGCAAGGGGTAGATCCGGTTGTATTTCATCTAAACTCACTAGTATAGGTGCTATCATAGATGCAATGCGAGCAAATGTAGTAACTCCAGCGATACCAGCATTACGACCCACGGTTGGGAATAGTTCTCCAGAGAACAAATATAATGCTGGTACAGTCCCCTGTTGGTTAAGATATTAATAAATTAAAAAAAAAATGTTTACAATTTTTTTATAAAACAGAATCATGTTCAAGTTTTTTGTAAGTAGCTATATAATAATATGCAATGTCACAAACACATAACTAATATCTTTTTAGGCTTTTTAACTGACTTCCAAAAAGGAGGAGGTTCCTCTGTATGTATTTTTTGAACGTATGCTCACAGATTTTGTCAGAAGCGGCCTGAGCGATTTTTATATTTTAAATTGTATTTCATTAAGGTAGGTCCCGAGGTTTAAGTTTATGCTTATTTGCTTTGATTTAACAAGTCCGATGCGTTAGACTTGGATTTTAGAGCCTGATATTTAATGCTGCTAATAAAAGCGTAGTTTTTAGTTTTCTTAGTCGTCATATTTAATAACGTTTAGGTAAAGCTTGTTTGTAGAGCTCTCCTGAATATTTTAGATAATATGTAGAGTATGTAAGTTGTATCTATAAGTAAGATACCTACTGGATTTTTGTATTTTTACTTATCCTGATAGTTATCTAAAAGTATGATTAAAAATAGCAAATAGCCTACAACACGCTCACATAAATATTTAACACGTTAACAGTCTCCATACAAGCGTTCCGAAACAATCCATATGTCCATGTGTGATTATATATTTTTTGGCCATTATTCGATGTTCACTTATCAACTGATGCATAAAAATAACAAAATATAGGTCGCTGATCCCGGATATACCCGTGTACACCGGGCGGTACACGGACTTATTAATTAAAATTACCGTGTACCCTTAGCTTGTACCGCGGACTCATGAGTGTGCCAGTAGATATACGTACGTTAAGTTTATTGACTATAGACAATGAATGTAGTCTCCTTAATCTGTGACAATGAATTAGGCAACATAATGCATACTGTGACAGAAAAATATCACCCTACCCTCAATCATAATAATTATTGTATCAATAAAAGGTAGACTCACAATATTTCATGATAATCTTCACGTTCACGATTTTTTACTCACGTGAATCTGTTTTTATTTTTGCTGAATATTTGTAAAGTGTTGGGACGTCAAGTACAATAACAGACGAATACATAAAAAGAATCTCAGAAAATTCTAATGGTGAAGACGAGGTCGTGGAATTATTGGATCAGGAAGAAGACCAAGATGACGAAGATGACGAAGATGAGGAAGTATGTTTAGAAGTCGGGCCAGAGATTGAGGAATCAGTAGAAAATATTGCTAAAGAAGTGCAGTGAATAGAAGTGTTCCAGATCAGTCTTCCAGGCCTACAGCCCCAGATAGCTACCAAAACCTCCTTCATGAAGGTCGACTTGCTCCATACGCACAGGCCAAAACCAAAAGAATATCAACGCAATGTAAAATTTGCAAAAAAGCATATTATATTATTTGTTTTTCTAAATTGCAAGTTCACCAATAAAATTTTGTTTATTTTCTACTAAGTTGTTTTATTTTGTGTTGTTATAGCAACAATTTAAAAAAAATATGACTTGTTTTTGGCTTTTTCTGTTTATTAGATCCTTGGCCACAAGTCCACAAACAAAACACTAACTATGTTGACAAGTCCGTGGTCAGAGGGTTCTGTGAATAACACAGGGCTCGTGTGCCTCATAGGGTACACGAACTCGGCGGAACGGCTCCCCGTGTACCACATACGGTACACTGGACTGTTAACGTGTTAAGTGAAACGAACGGGTTTAAATCCGGGTTTCGAAGTCGGACCTCTGTTATTTCCATATGCGAATCATTTTCAATATGATTATCTATCACTACTAATACGGCGAAGGAAAACATAATGAGGAAACCCGTATGCCTAATAAACTTAACTAGTTTTCGAAGTCAAGTAGGTACGTGTGTAGTCTGACAATACGTTTGTCCGCAACCCGTTCAACCGCACTTGCAGCGTCGTGAACTATGGCCTGATTCTTTACAGTAGGTCCGTGCTCAGCACCGGAACGTTAAAAATAATAAATATCACAAATAATAAAAATTACACCAACCGCTAATCCAGCGAATCCTAATCCAGCAAAAAGCAATCTTGGCCAATCATTGGGGTAAACGTTTTTTGGTATACTTAAAATGAAAACAAAACAGAATGCTGTTATTATTTGAAATATCCAGACAGTAGTCTTTCGTCCAGTTCTAGTAACAATAAAGAGACACAAAATTCCTCCGAATACAGAAATGATCCCACTCACTGCGACAGTTAGAAAGATGTTTCCAATTAAACCAAGATATTGAGAAAATGTATAAAATGATAAGCCAGTACAAAACCTGAAATAAAAAGTTCGTTAAATTCAAATTTCACCCTATCCAAATACCTACACAACAAATAAAGCAATAAATACCAATTTATCGATAGTAGAAACGTTCTTAGTCTCATGGTACTAGATTTTATGAATGATATAAATCCTGGGTCGATGCGCTTACGAGTTTTGCAAATAGTCAAAGTTTGTAAGGCATCTTGAAACTCTTTTTCTCTATTATTCTGTTTAGCAGCTTTTTCTATAACTTCTTAAAGAATTCAAAACAGATGTACCAAATATGTAAATAATTAAATAAGAAAAAATACTATATATTAATTGTGTATAGTTACTTAATGCTTTTTCATTTTGTCCAGTAGCCAACAACCATCTTGGAGATTCTGGTAAAACGAACCAATACAGAAAATAAAGCGAAGATAAAGTTGCTAAAGCAAATTCTAATTTTCTCCAATCTCGAAACCAATAAGCTAAAATAGCCATCACAGTATTTCCGAGTCCAAAAGGTAATTGATATACAATTGGTATTATTGTCCTCCATTTACCACTTACAATCTATAAATAGAAATGGAATAGCAGGAAATAAAGCAAGAATTACCTTTTACCAACTAGATTATAAACAAACTAAGTACATTTAAAGGATTTTCATAAAATATTTTTTTAAAAGTGTTGCCAATATTGTTTTAAATAGGTAATTGTTAATAAAATATAAAATAAAGTTCAATAAATTTACCTCTATACTTATTACAAATGATATAATTCCTACACCACCAGAAGCGATAGCTAGAATACACCAAAATACTAAAAATAACCAATATGATGGCAATACACTTGCGATATAGCTCATGACACACTGCAAAGTAATTGCAATCATCAAGGGTGTTTTTCGACCATATTTATCGGCCATAACTCCAAATATTATACCTCCAAAAAGGACACCCCACATCATAATACATTGTGTAAGCTGAAAGAACTTCCTTACAAAATTCTATATAAGATTTATAATAGAATTATTGTTAACTGTGTCATACATATACCGGTATTATATTAAATATTATAACAAGAAATAGCATACATGAATGAGCCAATGTCTAGAGCATACTAGGTCCCAATCGGATGTTATAGTTCGGCTAAAGGTACTTATGTCGTAAACAAATCTTGGACATTGAACTAAAGGTATTAGCGCTCTATCCATATCTGGTTGTAAGAAAAGTATGTCAGGATCGAAGATTAAACAGGGATGTTCTTGATTTTTCTACAAATAATTAATAATAATAATATTCTCCTGCCGATTTCTCTGAGACTAGTCTAGGCAGAATAAATTAGACCAGTTGCGAAGGAAATATAAATTATTATAGTGCACCTGCAGTAAGTGAGCGCAAAACCAAGTGCACTCTTCCTTTTACTTTCAAAGTACTGTGAGAATACCTTTGACACGACCGGTGAGAGATATGGTACAGGACCGAAGACATTACGTGCTCTATGGTTGCATTACGGACTCCGGGACACGTAAATGTCAGACCGCCAATGTCCCAAATCCCGGTATTATATATTAATTCTTATTCATCTAGTTATATAATAATAATAAAGCAATGGCTTACAGGTGCGCATACTTGTCTCCATTCTACTTCAGAATATTTAGTTAAAAAATCGGGTTTTGCGCACCAAAATTCTTGAGGTGGTGCCATAAAAATAATATTCAATTGATACCAAGCCAGAGGTAGTTTTAGTAGTGCCATATAAATACCTATCCAGAATTGCCATTTTCCAAATTCCCCTAGAACTCTTAATGATAATTCATCCACATTACAATCTGCACTTCTCAATTTCGTCTCTAAAAATAGTGTTCATATTAAATTCTGGTACAATATTAATTATTCAATTCTCTTGTTAATGGCTTCAAACTTTCAAAGCGTGCCAGGGGAGTACAGAGATTACTTTGCCTACTATGTAATGTAAATACCAATAATTTCTTTTAAAACATTCAAAAACTATATGGTAGGCCTCAAAGTATTATATGTTTTTCGTGCTGACCTGTATAAATTTTTGAAAACTTATAGTTTGAATGAGTTACAATTTTAAACTTGGACATTATTTATTATTTATGTAATGGAAACTATTATTATGTACTGTAAAATGGACTCGTTTTCCGCATTTAAGAATCTGTCCGCTGTACGTTAAACTGACATTATTAACACGAGAATACCTACATAAAGACTAAAATTTCATACAGTGAAGGGTTGAGGATACATTAGTATTTTTTGTTATTTCTATACAACAAAATGTGTCTAGATTCATTTAACATGTTGTGATAGACTAAATTAAATTAATGGTAGATATCCTAAAAATATAATACAAATATTTTTATTATATATGTTAAAAAAATGCAAAACATCAAAGTAAAGAAAATAGCAGAAATTAAATCGTTATAGATAAGGTATTATGTTCTTGGCATGATAAATATATTAATATTATCTTATATAACATTAATGACTAATATACACATCATAAACATTTATATAACTTATCTCTAATTTGTTATGGAACTCCTCTTGAAACTGTTTGAGAATGAGACTACAAACATTCGATAACGTAATTTGTTTTTAGTCTGTTTCTAACAGCGTAGCCAACTTGTGGGGAATTCCCCAAACTGTGGGGAATCTCAAGTTGATTGGGGATTTATTGAGAATTAGCATTATGCGAGGATTTTGAATATTGATATTTAATAGTCCAGGCAGGATCGGAATACTTCTTCAAGAACTCCAAATACCTACCATACCGTACTGTGAATTAAAGAAAAATGCTTCAAATACAATAGATTAGTAACATTACAATCACGATTCATTATAAATAACATCATTGTATTATTGATATATTTTCAACATGCCTTTAAATATTACTTCGAACAAAAATTTTACTAACCTCGAACTTTGTACGACTCTCTTCGGTGCCACTTCTCAGGGTGCATGCCTCATTTCTCAGGGTTGTTTTAACCATGATACGAGTAACGAAATCGCGCGTTTTTTTACGTTGATATGAATTCTGTTTAGCTTTAGGACCCGTCCGGGCTTACGGGACTTTCTCCTATATATAGAAAATAACTTAATAATTTTAATAGAGACTTTAACAATGTAGCATACACACTTGCACTCACAAGGCCGTCGAAAGTGATGGCGTAGAAGGGCGTAGAGCGATGATAATTGATAGTAAGACAGCGTCACGCCATCGTTTTCCGTCACACCACGAGTTGGTTTTACTGCCAAGGCGCGCCAATAGATGTTCCACATCAAACATTTTATTTAAATAATAGAAAATTGTTTCATTTCCTAAAATATATTTGAAGGAAATTTCTGAGGGACTAGTATATTTTGTCCCCAAATTGGGGAATTTGACTTGGATTTTCGGGGAATTCGATAAATTGGTATTGGCAACGCTGGTTTCTAATATAATCTGTTTTTTGTTGCCGTCTATGACACTACCTCCCTTCTCCCTGCCTATTTTAATGAATGGAAAACGAGTGTTTAGTATTAGTTTTTAATTAAATTTACAATTTTTATAAAATTTGTTGAATATTTCTGCTGGATGTGGATACCTAGAAGCTAGAAACAATGCCTTTGGCCAATGCCACCGATCCCTGGCGAATGCAGAGTGTTGGAGATGTCACAGTATGTTATGATTTTTTAATACTGTTTGCTTATTTGTTGAATACGTATTTTCCCATTAGATTACTAATTTTTATTTGTAATGCAAAGAGATGACGTTTTACTACGAGCGCATTTATGATGACAGCATTAAAGCTGGTATTATCAGTTTTGTTTAGACGCCCATTTGTAATGATTTAATCCATTAAAACCAAGTTATTTACTGACAATAGAAGTCTATTATAATCAAATCATAAATACTTTTTAGTAAGGAAGTCGGTCTTAACTTAGTTAAATACCAAAGTAAGTTAAATATCCATTGTTATTCTATAAACATATGGTTTAAAAAACTGTTCAAAGTTTCTTCAACTCTTCCCTTTATAAAATTTATTTAACCATATTAATACTAACGTTTCATAGTTTACTAACATATTACTTCTCTATAATATTCTGTAATATTTATTTTGAATACTTTTAGCGTGGAATTACATCCCAGACTGTCAACAGTCTTCCAATGGTTGTTGAAAATCTAGCAGAGTCTCGACAGACTTCCACAACTGAAAGTAGTGAATCAAATGCCTCAAATGTAGATCAAAATTATGAAAGGGAAGTTGAATTACAAGATGTTGTCAAAGAAGGCCATGAAAAGGCAGATCCTTCTCAATTTGAATTACTCAAAGTTCTTGGTGAAGGTTCCTTTGGAAAAGTTTTCTTAGTAAGAAAAGTCACTGGTCCAGATACTGGTACTCTTTATGCTATGAAGGTAAGTTATATGTAGAAAAGGTTTTAAAAGTTTTAATAGTTATTTAAGAAGTTCATATGGGTGTATTGTGTTTATTGTTACCATTTTATTTTATAAAATTTATATAATTTGTAGTAGTAAAGGAAATATATAAAAGAAACAGGGAAGTTATTTTATTACAGGTTTTTATTTTGTACTTTAATTAAACCCACTTAGCTTTATTGTTTTGTTATTAAACTTATGTTTCCCTGTATCATGACTCATATATGATAAAGCACACATGTGAAACTCAAACATAAACAATTATTGTTATAGATTATTATGTTTTTTAATATTAATAATATTATATTTAACTTCACCTTTAGTATGAGTGATTTTTATATATTTCTTACATACAGGTTCTAAAAAAAGCAACACTGAAGGTTAGAGACAGAGAGCGCACAAAAATGGAAAGAAATATTTTAGTAGAAATGGGTCATCCCTTTATAGTTAAACTTCATTATGCATTTCAAACTGCAGGCAAATTGTATTTAATATTAGATTTCTTAAGAGGTGGTGATTTATTTTCCAGACTCAGTAAAGAGGTAAATACATATAATGCTTTATTATTAATACATTTTATGTAACAATAAAAATATGAGTACTTCTGGTTTATCTTAGTTTATATTGATAACTAGCGACTTACCTTCGCTTGGCTCGGGTGCGTCCCTAGGTATGTTTTAATGTTTTTGAGCAGGACCCTAAAATACCCTTCTTTTTCTAAAATAAAAGTAATCTAATTTACTTCTTATAACATCAGCTATCTGCCATTATAAGGCCCATCAAAATCAGTCCAGCTGTTTCAGAGATTAGCAGGAACAAACAGACAGACAAAAATTTGTAAAAAATTGAGTTTTTCTTATAAGTGCCATATATATAATTTCATATGCATTTAGCAGACAGATAGAACAAAAATTTTAAAAATGGTGTTTTTCTTATAAGTACTGTTTGTTTCATAGGCATTTAGTAAAAAAAATTTATTTTGACATTACAAACAGACACTTTTTTTATTTATCTATACAGATTATGAAACATCACAAAATATTTTAATTTTTTCCAGGTTATGTTTACAGAAGAAGATGTTAAGTTTTATTTAGCAGAATTAGCCTTAGCATTAGAACATGTGCATAAATTGGGAATAATATACAGGGATCTAAAGCCAGAGAACATTTTGTTAGATGCAGATGGACACATAGCTCTTACAGATTTTGGTCTTTCTAAACTACCTCCGACTGATAAAGCATACAGTTTTTGTGGTACAGTTGAATATATGGCACCTGAAGTTGTGAATAGAAAAGGACATACAATGGCTGCTGATTGGTGGTCATTCGGAGTTCTTATGGTAATTTTTTTTTCTCTATCTTAACTTTAATTTTTTATTTTTCCCATAATATGAAGGTTACAGGCAAAGAACATGAAATGTCCTAATGAAATAAGCAATTTAAAGTTTAGAAGTCATAATATTTTTATTGAGATCTTCGATGCAGTAACTTTTTTCTATTTATATTTTTGGACAATCCTCTTTTACCAGTTTGTCGTGCACATTCCCAATTCTATTCTCTTTAGGCATATATAAAAACGTATTCTTTGCATCATCTATTGAGTATATATAAAAACTAGTAGTTGGGAATGCAATTATCATAGACTTGTTACCAGTACAAAACAAAAAAAACTAAAACTGTGACATATCCTGTTCTTTGCCTGTACCCTTCATATGTGTACATATATTAATTAGTGGTGTGGCTGATATATTAGAATTCGCTAAGAGATTAGTAATATTGAAGGATCTGTGAATTAGTAATCTGACAAATTCTGATATGCTAATATTTCATATTCACATAATCTCTGTGATAACCATTCAAAATAAGTCGGATAATATCGTTCGGATTCATTGTCAGTTAGGATTCTCGGATTCGTCAAGGGAACGTCAAGCAAAAAATGATCTTATTACTTGCTAATACAATCATAGTGTACCTACACATTCATTTATTACCATAGATGACAAATGAAATTTATTAGGAATATCATATGATATTCCTATATTAGTTCCAATTTTAAATACTTAGTAACAAACCTAATATAAGTAATATTGAACAGGAATACGATAGTGAGTGACATACCTGAGATAAATATCACTAATATTAAAATACTAGCAGAACCTGCGGCTTCGCTCGCAATCAAACTATGTAAAATACGAAATTTCATGCAAGTGTGTCCAAGGAATAAAAAGTTTCATACAAACTTTTATCTCCTATTTTACCCCCTTAAGGGTTGAATTTTGAAAAATCCTTCCTTAGTAGATGACTAAGTCATAAGAGAAATACGTATGCGAAATTTTAAGTTTCTAGCCCTAAGAGTTTGGCCTGTGCGTTTATTTAAAACTTTCATCCCCTATTTTCATCCCCTCTTAGGGGTTGAATTTTGGAAAACGCTGAAATACGTAACTTATTATTTTTGCCGTACTCAATTCATACGAAATTTCAAGCAAATATGTTCTACAAAAAACCTCTATGGCTTTTTGCTATTAGTAATGATTTGCAAATGTATGATTGTACTTACTCATTTATATAAGTTCGCGTTTCATACTATTTTTTGAAGATATTATAGAAAAAAAAAAACTTAAGTGATCGTAACTCAAAATATCCAGTATCTGAAAAGACATTTTACGTATATTTTGTAAATTCATTTATGTTTAAAGTATTTAGCACACTCCACTACTTCTATTTTTTGCACATTTCCTACTTCATCTTTTCAAAGTTGAAGGAAGAGACTACAATGATAGAACTTGCATATAATGTTTACGACTTAAGAATCATGTAACTCGGCTAACGTATTATAAACAGGCTAAAATCTACGTTATTTTTAAAGATCCTTTGTCAACTTGTTTTCACCTTTTAGTTCGCTTTTTACGCAGTCGTGTTTTTTTATTAGTGTTTTGAAGTCAGTTTTTATAATTTTTTTGAACTTTTTGTATTTAGAAGTATGTAGATCAATTTTTTTTGGGAATATGTCCATACAAACATGCTAACCCTTCGAAACAAACATAAATAAATTCTCACCCCTTCTCTCGTCTAAGAGATGGAATTTTGAACAACTTTGAAATACATGTTTATAGTTTGCTTATTAGTTCAATAAAGAAAGACAAATAGTAAATTTGAAGCAAATCAGGCCTTTTTTTTCATTTCTATACTAATGTTTTCACCCTATTTCTCATGTTTGAGGTTGAATTTCTAAAAACGATAAAATACGTATGTATTTATTTTTGTTAAGAAGCTTTAATATTAAATTTCATTCTTCTTACTTCAAAAATGACGGACTCCTCATATAAAATTTCATCCCTTATTTTACTCTCTTAAGGAGTCTGCCCACTACCCCGTCTCATGCCATGACCGTGCTAGGAGCGTGTCAGGCAAAAAAATATTCTTTGTATTGAAATGTATGAGACTCTGCCCACTAGACCGTTCCGTCACCGACCGGCACCGTCGCGTGCCGTGCACGGAACGTTAACAATTGTCATCGAGAATATTTTACCGGTGACGGTACGCTGCGTGCCTGGCACGCGACGTTACGGGACCGGTGCGCGTAGGCGGCGCAATGGTGAGCATACACAACACTAAAACCGTTATGTACGGGTATGATACGTTGTTGATACGTTCTAGTGGGCATAGTAGTCCGTGCCATGCTCGTTTCCGTGCCTGATACGTTCATAGCACGGTCATGGTATGAGACGGTGTAGTGGGCAGACTCCTTTAGGGGATAGATTTTCAACATCTCTGAAATACGTACTTATTTATTTAAGTATAATGTATAAGAAATTGTATAAGAAATTTCATACTTCTTACTTCAAAAACGACGAACCTCTCATATAAACTTTCAACCCCTATTTCACCCTCTTAGGTGATAGATTTTCAAAAATTCTGAAATACATATGTATTTATTTCTAATCAGAAGCTTGTATATGAAATTTCACGTTTCCAACTTCGAAAATAACGGATTTCCATACAACCGTTCATCCCTTATTTTACCCCTTTAGGGGTGGAATTTCTAAAAATCCTTTCTTAGTGGATAACTACGTCATAAGAGGAATACGTGTGCGAAATTTTAAGTTTCTAGCCCTAAGGGTTTAGCCTGTGCGTTTATTTAAAACTTTCATCCCCTATTTTACCCTCTTAGGGGTTTAATTTTGGAAAACGCTGAAATACGTAGCTCATTATTTTTACCGTACTCAATTCATACGAAATTTCATGCAAATATGTCCAAGGAATAAAAAGTTTCATACAAAATTTTATACCCCATTTCACCCTCTTAGGGGTTGAATTTTAGAAAACTCTGAAATACGTAACTCATTATTCTTGCCGTACTCAATTCATACGAAGTTTCATGCAAATATGTCCAAGGAATAAAAAGTTTCATACAAACTTTTATCCCCTATTTTACCCCCTTGGGGGTTGAATTTTGGAAAATCCTTCCTTAGTGGATGCCTTCGTCACATGAGGAATACGTGTGCGAAATTTCAATTTGCTAACCCTAAGGGTTTGGCCTCTGCGTTGATACATCAGTCAATCACCTTTGCCTTTTATATAATAAGATTAGTTACAATATTATAATATTGTCCGACGAATATATTAGTATTACCTAATCCTGAGAAATATCGGTATTAACCCATCTCTAATATTAATACATAGCCCACACATGTATAGTATCTAATGGAAAATCTTTAGCTACTCTCAACTAAAAAACTAGATAAAATGACTTAGTAGTGTTATATATATACATATACAATGTATATAATTGAATTAAAACTTTAAAAAACAATGTAGTATTTATTTTGTTAATCTTTTTAGTTTGAAATGTTAACGGGAAATCTACCATTTCATGGGTCTACAAGACATGAAACTATGACACAAATTCTTAAAGCAAAGCTTGGAATGCCTTCTAATTTGAGTGAAGAAGCACAATCACTTTTGCGTGCATTATTTAAACGGAATCCGCACAATAGGTATTTATGAATAAAATTAAATAATATTTTGGAATGTTTTTAATAAATAAGTGTTGTGACAATTTTTAATTAACAGAAGTATCTTTATGTTTTTTAATTTACGACGACATATTTGGCTCAGTTTGTAGTGGCACTACTTGCTAAGCCAACAGTCGCGGGTTCGAGTCCCACTGGGTGCATTCATTTATGTGATGAGCACAAATGTTTGTACTCCAGTCATGGGTATTTATATTTATAATATGTATGTATTTAAAGTTATATATGTGTAGTGTATCAATTATTTGGTATCCGTTTTTTTTTAATGTTAGGAAATGCATTTACGCACACCACCTGTAAACATACAGAGTATAGGTTATGTGGGACTCACCGGCTAGAAAAGCCAGTACTACCCACTAAAACCCACCATAACCTCCTCCGTCTTAATGGGGCATCGCAGGATCGCTTACGCACTCAACTACGACGGCAGGTCTGCCGAAGCAGACCACAACGACCATGGGGTTTTCCACAGTCCACTCTGCTATCAGAGAAGTACCAGAAGCAACCCGCATAGATTATCGTCCGCCGAAGTGGACCACCTCCCAGTGCGTTTCTTGGCTTCGCGACCGGCTGGACTGTCGGACGCTAATGAGCCGTTGTGGGGAACTATCTGGTATCCACAGCACAAGCCTCGTAGCTTACCATGGAACCAGACGGTGCTGTGTTTTAATGTCTCAACATATTTTATAATATTCTATACTAGCGACTCACCCTCGCTTCGCTTCAGGTTCGTCCCTAGGCAAAAACAGATTATGACAGCCTTCCTCAATAAACGGGCTATTTAATGCAAAAAGAATTTTTAAATCGGATTAGTAGTTCCTGAGATTAGTGCGTTCAAACAAACAAACTGCTTCTTTATAATATTACTTTAGATGATAGACCAAATAGCAATTTTATTTTTATATTTTCTATTATTAATTCCAACAAATAACTCAGGTTTCTATTGTGTTTCTTATTGCATTCAATATATTTAAATAGTAGTGTAGTATCTTTAATACATTTCAACAGATTAGGAGCTGGTCCAAACGGCATAGAAGATATAAAAAATCATGAGTTCTTTGCAAGCATAGACTGGGATGCATTGTTGAGGAAAGAGGTAATACTTTCTTAGATTTATGCGAATATTTGACATTTTAAATAAAACTATCTTTTCGGATTATTTCGCGAATTTATTTTGATTTTTGAATGGCGGTGCGATTTATGAATTTTTAAAATCATTTTTATAAAATTGTGGGTAGGCACTGTCTGTAACAAGTATATAACGCCTTTGAGATGTCTAAAACGTTACGTCTCTCCCGTGACCAAGATTGCTATAAAGCATTCGAAACGTCGGGAACCAAAAATCAAAATAAATCCGCGAAATAATCTGAAAAGATAGTTTTATTTAAAATGAAGAAAGAGATAATTGATTTATGTCTTTATTATTGATTTAAGTGGTAAGTAATTACAGACACAACATAGCAAATGTAACTTTTGATTTTGATGATTATGTACATCAAAATCAAAAGTTGCATTTACCATGTATATATTTATAAGAAAAAATTTGAAGATGTATTATTAGTAACTAGCGACTCACCCTCGATTCGTTCGGGTTCGTCCCTAGGTACGTTTTAATTTTTTTGAGCGGAAGCCTAATTCTATTTCTAAAATAAAAGTAGCCTAAGTTACTCCTTATAATGTCAGCTATCTGCCAGTGAAAGTCCCGTTAAAATTGGTCCAGTCGTTTCGGAGATGAGCCGGAACAAACAGACAGACAAAAATTTTAAAAATTATGTTTTTCTTATAAGTACCGTATATAATTCCATATGCATTTAGTATAAAGCTGTTATTTTGACATTACAAACAGACACTACAATTTTATTTATCTGTATAGATTACTTATTACTTAAATAAAAATATAAACTTTCTCAGAGTCACTTGTTACCAATAACATTTTTATGTCTTTCTGACTACAGTTAATTAATTTAACATTGAGTTATTTATTACCTAAGTTTTTTGTATAGACAAATGGTTCGATTCATTTCTGGATACTCTCTATCCACGCAAATTTGGTGCATAAAGCCTAAAGGTATAACTGAAGAGTAAGTTATAATATTATTAATATTATAAACAATATGTTATATTTTCCATATTCTTTAGCCATTTTATACTTCTTGCAGTTATGGTACAATGCATTTTTTGCAGGATATAATTTATATTTCGAGATATGAAGCTATATTTTAAAGTAAGAGTTGGTCTCATTTTTTATTATTATTTGTGTTATGTGAGTGATTAATAAACATTTTTGACTAACCTCAAATAAAAAGGCACTGAACTTGGGTGTATGATTCCTTTTTTATTATTATTCTTGTGTACATGTATCGTAATATCATCGTCAATTGTAAATCTATATTCAGAACTCTTGAGACTCTCCCGAGGTCTCCCGTGACCATGATTGCTGTTAAGCATTCGAAACGTCGGGAATCAAAAGTAGAAAAAAACCGCCACAAAATCTGAAGAGCTAGTTAGTTTCATTTAAAATGTCAAATATTTGTGTAAATCTAATAAAGTGATTATAATATTTACAGGTCATCCCTCCCTTCAGGCCGGCAGTGTCTCGCGCTGACGACGCGTTTTACTTCGACTCCGAGTTTACATGTCGCACCCCGCGGGACTCCCCCGGCGTGCCCGCGTCTGCTAATGCACATGAATTGTTTAGGTATTAGGTTCTTAATTTAAGTAAAAAAAAGGTGTAAAGAGATGAACTATATTAAAATAAAAAAATATATATATATTAGTTAGGTATATTAAATTGGAAATAACGTAGAGATGAATTAATTATAATAAATTTTTTGTAGTTTTCTAAAATTAACAAAAAATGTTTTTGACCGACTAAAATGTATGGTACTTATTAAAATAAATCATATAAGTCCAAAGGTTTTCTGATATCTATTGAAAAGTTTTACTATATATCTCATACATGCTCTATAGTCCATCATCAGATAAGGCTTGATATTGCGATAATAACGTCCCACTGCATGAATGTACGAGAAAGATATTGTTAAGCGGGTCGCAACACGATGATGACCACATATCAAGACAAACGACAAAAATGTAGAAGTCATAATAATAATACATATTGTAATAATATATTTATTTTTTCAGAGGTTTCAGTTTCGTGGCGCCTTGCCTTTTGAACGAGGACGACAATAAAACAGTTACAAATCAAAACCAAAATAACGTCACACAAACAAAGACGTCGACTGAAGAGTTTTGGGCGGGATTCGTCAATAGAAATAATTTCTTTGATGAATACAGGTACCTACTACCTTTTTAAAAGCAACATTTCTCTATGAATATATTTGTAGTGATATAATTCAACTAGCGACTTATCCTCACTTCGCTTCGGGTTCGCCCCTAGACAAAAACAAATTATCCCCATGAACTGCATTTTTCTGGGATAAAAAATAACCTATGTACTATTCCAAACTATAATCGTATTTTTGTGCCGAATTTCATCCAGATCCGTTCAGCCGTTCTGGCGTGATTGAGTAACAAACATCCATACAAACTTTCGCATTTATAATATTCTTTTACAGATTAATGGGTGAATTAGGCACTGGATCGTTCTCAGTAGTGCGACTCTGCGAGCACAAGACGAGTCGCACTCAATATGCAGTTAAAATTATGGATAAATTACAATATGATCCCAGGGAAGAAATTGAAATTTTATTAAGGTATTTAAATTTTTTATCTTTTTTTTTGACTTCTGATAATTTGGGATCTTTTAAATTTTCTTATAAAACTTTTTTAATTAGGTTACATTAGTTATCATATATTCAAGGAAGTACTTATTTACTTGTTAATAGCTCATTTTTATATTTTTTATTGCTAAAGTAAAAAGAACATGTTTTTGCTTTTGCTATATTGTTTTTAGGAGGGGCTCACATGAATACATATACTATACTGTTGACTAAAATAGCGAAATTTACCTCGGTTTTATGAAAGACCTGAATATGAATATTTCAGAACTGAATATCAAAATCTGGCAAAATAATCATTTTTATTAAATAAATTTATTAATACTCTCGTGAGCAAAAAAATCGACTCAGACGACACATCTGTAGTCGCAAGTCACGGGAAAAAAATTGAAAGCAAATATATTTTTTTCATAGTAAAATCTTAAAGCTGCTAGTATTAGCTTCAAAATGATATAAAATATTGTAAGGTTTATTGCTCACACAACCCAACAATATGTTGTGATCAGTAACCGCCCTTTTTACGCTTGTTTACAATAGTGCTAATTAAGGGTTACTGACCCATATAAAAGGTTATCTACCTGACCCACCCTTATCAGTTAGCCGTCAAACGTCAACCGATACACATCTCCGTTATCAACAATCAAGAATTCTACCTGAAAATGGACACAACAAGCGATTTAGCAGCTCAAGCGATCACCCTATTGCGACAAGGCCAGAGTCAGCGTGAAGTGGCACGTGCACTGAACATGAGCCAGTCTGCTGTTTCCAGAGTTTACCGTCGTTACCAGGAGACTGGTGGCTTTAATCGAAGACGCGGTTCCGGTAGAAAAAGGTGCACATCAGAGAGAGATGACCGATTTATTGTCAGCACATCGTTAAGAAATCATGCCCTCACTGGCGTTCAAGTCCAACAAGAGCTCAGAGAAACGCGAGGAGTAGCTGTGAGTGGCTGGACAGTCAGAAGACGACTTAAGGCAGCTAGGCTTGATCCAAAAAGGCCAGCTACTGGCCCCAAATTAACCCCAGACCACCGAGCAGCCCGCCTACGTTTTGCTAGAGAACATGTTGATTGGACTGACGAACAATGGAGCACCGTTCTCTTCTCAGACGAAAGTAGAGTGTGATTGCATGGTAGTGATAGAAGAGGACGAGTCTACAGAAGACCTGGGGAAAGATTCGCGCAGTGCTGTATCAAAGAAAATGTTGCTTTTGGAGGAGGTTCCTGGATGGTGTGGGCCGGCATTTCAAGCGAGGCAAAAACCGAGATGGTTTTTATTGAAACTGCCGGTCGAATGGGAGGATTGACGGCGATCCGATACATCGAAGAGATTTTAGAGGATCACGTCGTTCCCTACGCCGGTTTCATTGGCGAAAACTTCGTCCTAATGCACGACAATGCCCGTCCACATACTGCAAGTTCCGTCCGGCAGTATTTACAGGAGGTCGCAATTGCCGCTATGGACTGGCCAGCGCGTAGCCCGGACTTAAATCCTATCGAGCATTTGTGGGATGACCTTAAAAGAAAAGTTCGGGCTAGAAATCCTGCAACAGACACGATGGCGGACCTCAAAGCAGCGCTATTTGACGAATGGAATAGCATCGAACAAGATCGAGTAAGGAAACTTATTCGATCCATGAAAAAGCGATTGGAAGCTGTTATTAGGGCCAGGGGGGGGCAGCACTAAATATTAAAAAAATAATTTTAATTAAATTATTGTTTTGACGAATTTTACGTGGTATTTTCTTTACCGTCAACCATCACTTTTTTTATTGCTTAAGACTCCATCTCATTCAATATTTTTTCTTTACCAGAAAACATTTTTTAATAACAACATAGACCACTCATTTTAAAACTAAAACAAAGAACTTTGAGATGTTGCTTCCGATTTTTTGCTAGAGCTTTTTAACCGCAAGCGTGCGTCCTGAGTCGATTTTTTTGCTCACGAGTGTAAATGTAAAGTTTGAATGTTCTATGGCTTATAGGAGTGCCATTTGGGCACAATTTAATTCGTCGACGTCGTGTAGAATGGATAAGTGTAAAGTATGTGTATTGTGTTGTAACATTGCAGATACAGCCAGCATCCGCACATTATCACGCTGCGCGGCGTGTACGCGGAGGGCGGGCGCATCCTGGCGGTGACGGAGCTGTGCCGCGGCGGCGAGCTGCTGGAGCACATCACGCGGCGGCGCGCGCTGCCCGAGCGCGAGGCGGCGCCGCTGCTGCGCAACGTGCTGCACGCCGTGCACTACCTGCACCGGCACACCGTCGTGCACAGGTATCGTTATCTTCATTACTAGAGACAGGATTATATGCAACATAAAAAGCTTGTAATATGCATTTAAATATGCACGAAAATTGGCAGAATATGCAAAATTGAATGATAAATTTTAGGAATTTATTATAAATATTTTATGTGTTGTTTTTTAGTAATTCTCATTCCAAATTACATTAGCATGTATATTATTATATTTTGTAAGCCCTTTATTTATTTAAAACCCTTTACTTTGATACCTCATTTGATAGGTTTGAAGGAAATTTTTTTGAAGACAATATGGCTCCAAGAATCGGCCATTTTATAATTTTGATATATAATTCTCGCCAAACTTCTTGGTCGCCCTGAATTGGCGAAAGCTACTGTGCAGAACGAAACTAAGGTATCGGGCGAGGCAGGTCACTCTCACAATTAAGACGAATCTAACGATTTCTCTCAAGCTAAAATCTATGAAGCCGTTCAGGCCAGAGAATGCCAAAGATATATACAATATATATACACTCGAAAACCATAACCCTCCTTCTGGTGTACTTGGTTAAAAAAAGAGGAGCCATGGGCAAATATTGCTACTAAATAATATTTAACACCTGGATAATTTCTAAGAAATTGTTAACTGGCACACCGATGTCCCCGCGCCTCTCGATAGGTCAACTATTTTAATAATATTATTCTTTGATATTACGGTATCTATTTTTATAGATACCGTATTCAAAAATCTCAATCGTCCAAGAACGGGGAAAAGTTTTATCTAGAATTGCTTGCTGAAAGTAGTTATGATTTGGCTAGAACATTTCAATAGCGCGATTTAAAATTGTTCAACGCCATCTATGTTCCTGTAAAGGAATCTTTAATTATTATTATAGCGCTTAATTTTTTTTTAAATATTTCCCCGATTACTACTATAATATAATCTCAGCAGTTAACATTAACATTTTATTTATAAATAAAAATTAAATTAATTAATATTTAATATTTATTTGAAAGTTAACATAGACACTTCGAGTTTTTTATAATCTTTTTATTATAAAGTTATTATATTTAATCTTTATATTACACTAGCGACTTACCCTCGTTCCGTTCGGGTTCGCCCCTTGGTACGTTTGCGTTAGTATAGATTTCTCAGAGTTAAGATATTTTCCCGCTGTAAAAAGCATTCTAAATGTTAACTTGGATAACCAGCTATCGTCACACCAAATTTCATCAAAATCTGTCCTGTGGTTTTCTCGTGATGTATTCCTATACAGACAGATAGACAGACAGACAGACAGACAGACAAAAATTCTAAAATCTATAGATTCGTCCTCTGTATCGATAATAATGTCTATTTCAATAAGATTTTCCAAAAAAATATTTCATGTACAGATACGACTCAGAATTTTATTATATGTATAGATTTATAGCTGATTCTGTTATTCGTAGGATTCCCTGTAATGCGGTCACTGAAAATCAGTGTTGAACGTTGGCATCATTGCGTGCAATCTCCTCATTGTTTTTGAAGTAAAACTTCTTTTCGGCACGCTTGACTTGGGGGGTAAGCTGGTGAATGCGTTACGAAAAAATGTACCTACATTTGTTGCCATAGTAACTGTGGCGGACGTGAGGATAAATAATAAGGCTTTTATAATAAAGCGTTTATTAATATGCGTTGTGCACTAGCGAGACCCAGTGAGAGACTGACTTACAATACGTATATCATCTATACTATAATAAAGCAGTAACTTAGCGAAATCTGTACATGAAATATTTTTTAAAAACAATGACTGTAACGTATTATGTATACGATATAGACCCCAAAACAATAGTTATTAATTTTTTTGTCTGTTTGTCTGTTTGTCTTTTTGTCTGTTTGTCTGTTTGTCTGTTTGTCTGTACGCGTTTCACGCAAAAAGTAATGAACCGATTTCAACGAAATTTTGTGAACTGATAACTTATTACTTGGGTCAACATTTAGGATAACTTTTACTTTTGGAAAATCTTTGTTTCCCGCGGGAAATCGCAATAACTGGTTTTATCGAGTCCTCCTTAGGAACCCTCCGCTGGCTAAACCTAAAGACATACATCAAAACAATGTACTAAAAAATTGTAGATCTTGAAAAGGCCAACAGAAATATCTACAACAGTATATGTCTATCTCTCAAGGTACACTCGCAATACCTATTCTTATCTATACCTATAGCAAAACTAACATAGTTAAATCGATGTGCGCGTTTCACGCAAAAAGTACTGAACCGATTTCAATTAAATTTTGTATAGTGATAGCTTATCACTCGAGTCAACATTTAGGATACCTTTTACTACAGGCACATTTTTCGTTCCCGCGGGAAAACGCAATGACTGGTTCTATAGAGTCGTCCTTAGAAGTTTATATGGCTAACGCTGGCTGAACCTTAAGAGATAAATCAAAACAATGTACTAGAAAATTGTAGGTCTTAAAAAGTTATACAGGGAAGTTCGCAATATTATATGTCTATCACCTAAGGTACACTCGCAATTACTATTTTTATTCACTACTCGCGACTCACAGGCTGACTTATCAACGTTTAGCTCAGTTCAGCAGTGAAACGTAACCTAGGGACGAACCCGAGCGAAGCGAGGGTGAGTCGCTAGTCTATAATAATCTAATCTTATATCTACAATTATACAATACACATTCTCGTTACATAATGTGTATATTATATAATAATAATAATAATGTATATTACAATAGGTACAGTAACCGTTATTATTGTCTGACAAATGATATTATTATTTATTTTATTATTTATTTGATTATTATAATATATACTAATACAAATATTTTACATAAGGACCCACAAAACTGTTTGCACAGTTTGTCTGTGGGATCAGACAGGATCAGGATATTATATTCTTTCCTTAAATGATATTCTATAAATATATGATTGTAATATGCCTAATATGCGTAATGCGTTATTTAATTACTTTTTTAGTATCTGATTTTTTTAGTATCTATCCTAATTATTTAAAACATAAATTGAATTTCAAAAGAGCATCGATAACCTACAGAAGTTTTACTTCTTGCGCGTGTATACATTCATACACGCACTCTTTAATTTTTTATTGTTGTTTCATATATCCGTAGCAGTGTTACTCACTAATTTAAAAAACAAAATGATTCTATTTCAAGGGACATCAAACCTTCGAATATACTGTTCGCGACAGCGGAGCGTAAGGCGGCAGACGTGCGGCTGGTCGACTTCGGCCTCGCGAAACAGTTGCGGGCCGAGAATGGGTTGTTGATGACGCCGTGCTACACCGCCAACTTCGTGGCGCCCGAGGTGTTGAAACGCGCGGGGTACGACGCCGCGTGCGATATATGGAGTTTGGGTGAGTTCGTTTTTGTTTTATAAATAGAAATATATTACTAGTTCTACGAACAGTAGACCTCGCGAGCACAAACTGCACTTTAGAAGCTATTCTGCTTATCAGGCCGAAGATCTTCACCAAATTTTTATGAGACCAACTTAAAAGTTACTATGATTCAAATAAAAAAAGAACCATCGAAATCGGATCTCATAAGGCTGAGGTATCCATTTTGGAGGAAGTACCCCTCTAATCATCCTGCATACCAAGTTTCGTCCAGATTTGTTGTAAAATACGACCTGTAGAGGAGTACGAACAACAGACAGAGGAAACCAAATTTTGCTAGACTTAAAGCAGATACGCTTTACTCATTTGGCTCGCTCGGTCAATTAATAAAAAATTTTTACATTCTTTATATATGTAAGATACATATTAGTGTTATTTAGTTACATGTAGTTGTAGGAGTATTTGTGTTTTTTTTTCTAAGTCTGTTGGATGTAATTAGGTTAAGTCTGGTACACACTATACATGTATTCAACCCTTTTTCACGTCCCACTGCTGGGCGCGAGCCTCCCTTCGATACGAGGGGGATCAGACCATAGTAAAAAAATGTACATTACTACAAACAAAATATTCATTACAAAAATATATATTTTTTTACACCATCAGAATTTTTGATTGAAAATTAGGGTGCTTTTTTGATATTAAGTTAAAATAAGGTGAAAAAAATAAATATTTTAAATCAAATAAATTACAGTGTGTTTGGGACGTAAAAAGGTAAGTTTTCACCAAATTTCGTGAAAAAAAAAACATTTTTTTATAAAAGATAAAAATAAAAAACCAAAAACTTGGTTATATGGATTTTTCACATAAATTTTGAGATTATGTGAAAAAAGTGTAAATACACAAGTTGTAAGATATACAACTTTGCCATTTAACTTTTTCCATAGGACTAGTTTTGTCGGAAATCGAGATAAACCGTTTTGTACCATTAAACGTTCACCTCCTTCCACTTCCCGATATTAAATCACCCGTAAATTGTTTTTTCTTTCATTTTTGTTATATTCTCTTCCCTTTCCAATGGGTTTCATCCTACTATTATTTTTTTTGGTTTCAAAAATTATCGACCCTGGTTTATAAGACTATCTATTCTTTAATTACTTACTGAGTACCACTTTGTTCTGTTATTTATTTAAACTATTTTTTTATGATTGTAGGTGTTTTGGCGTACATAATGCTCTCGGGTAGAACGCCGTTCGCTTCAACAGGAGACGATACACCTGAGGCTATTTTAGCTAGGATTGAGTCTGGAAAGGTAAAATATTTATATTATTTTTAATTTTACCAAATTATTTTTGTAGAATAAAGAGTTTATAATAAACTCACATTCTTATAATGACATATCTTTTCGGATTTTTTTATGCGGATTTATTTTGATTTTTGACAATGTCTCCCGTGACCATGATTGCTGTAAAGCATTAGAAAGATAGGGAACCAAAAATTAATTAAAAAATAATGAAAGAGTGCGTCTATCAATGTGTATACGTGCAAGAAGTGGAACTTATGCATGTTATTAGTACTTATTATAAAAAAATGTTTACGTTTTAAATAATTAGGTAGAATATAGGTATAGGTACCTTAGAATATAACTGCCCCTATTGTCTAATAAAATAATAAAAATCTTTAAATCTTCAAATAACTAGGTAGATAGGAGAGACATTAAAAGTTTTTTTTTTATCGATTTAAAAAGGAAAATAATATTTAATTATTTTCCTTTAATGTCAGTGTAGCCAATCCGTGAGGAATCTACCACCTAAAGTATTAATCTAAAGTCTACAGGTTTCCTAGTTCAGCTACAGATGCTTCATTCACTTAATAGTGATATGGTTTTTTGGCTTAAATTATTTTGTAAAAATTTGTAAACATTTTTCGAATAATTAATTATTATTATTATTTGTATCTCATTGGAATTCACGGGCTCGAGGGAGCCCTGTCCTTAGGAAGGCTTGCGTGGGGAGATAGGTCCAACACGTAGAAGCCCCTTAAGAGATTCAAGTTTGTTTAATGTGACGCATCAGCCGGGATCCATCTCTGAGTAACCCATAGGGAATTGTCCAAAGATGGCCTCCGGGTAATACGTAGGGACTATGGAAAATATGGAAAACTAAATAGAGTTATGGAATGGAGTTTGGATGGACTAAAAACGGGTTATTGGATGAGACTGCCGGACGTCTGCCTGCTAAATTTATTATTATTAAAGTACTAGTGACTCACCCTCGCTTTGCTCGGGTTCGTCCCTAGGTAGGTTTTAATTTTTTTGAGCGAAACCCTAATTCTCCTTCTAAAAAAAAAATGGCCTAAGTTACTCCTTATAATATCAGCTATCTGCCAGTTAAAGTCTCGTAAAATTGATCCAGCCGTTTCGGAGATTAGCCGGAACAAACAGACAGACAAACAAAAATTTTAAAAATTTTATTTTTCTTATAAGTACCGTATATTATTCCATATGCATTCAGTAAAAATCTGTTATTTTGACATTACAAACAGACACTTCAATTTTATTTATCTGTATAGATTTACATTTTACATGTCTATCACGTGATGGTTATCGGCAGGTGGAGATGTCATCCGGCACGTGGCGCAGCGTGTCCCCCGAGGCGCGCTCCTGCATCCGCCGCATGCTGCAGCTGGAGCCGGCGCAGCGGCCGCGCGCGCACGAGCTGCTGCGTGAGGCGTGGATCTGCCGCGAGCACGAGGACGCGCCGGCGGACGTGCAGCACGACGCGCCCGAGCCCTCGGCGGACCTGAGGCGCGCCGTGGATCTCACTTACCAGGTATGCTCATACCGGGGACTGTTCAGCTCCAGCACAGTGATATGGACCATTAGGACCGATCCACTATAGTGCCGATCACGGTCCGTTCTCGATCCGATATCGGTCTGGTAAAGTATTGTTTTAAAAGAAACAATGAGTGCATTCACATTATCAGTAAGAGTCACGTTCCGGTCGAATCACAGTTCAGCATTGTTTCTTGTATAAAAAAAACTTTACCAGACCGATACCGAATCAAGAACGAAATGTGATCGGCACTGTAGTGCGAATTGGCCCTTAAGGTGTAGCACGACGCGCCCGAGTCGCCCGCGGATTTGAAGCGCGCCATGGATCTTACCAAGTATGCTATGGTTATTGTACTTGCTATGCTGCAGTCTTACCAGAGGACTGTCGAGCTCGAGCATAGTGATGGACCATCAAATTGCAACCAGGTTTGATGTGGGTTTGAATCACGCTGTGGATCTTACTTGTCGGATATGGCATAGAAGATTTATCTACAGATTGTATAGTGCTGTCATAGGGTACATCTAATAGTTATAAAAATTAAGATAACACAAACATATTTTCCTACTCATTTAAATGATCGTGCAAATTATAGTTAATTGCTGAAAAAATAATAGACGTTTATATGAAAAGACTAATACAAATTATTACAAATTGACAAACTATTAGATTTTATATTAATTTAATGAAATAAAGAATAGATCTAATGTATATTTTTTTTTTATTCATTTTTTTTTTTTTGCTTTCAGGCAATGACATCAGCGCCGATCACACCGCACATATTAGGACCTGTCACACAATCAACACTAGCGCAACGTCGAATTAAACCTCAACGTCGATTCCCGCCCACGCAAGTATAAACAATCTGAACCCGGTTTACATATCAATGTACAGCCGTTTTTATTATAATTTATTATTTTATATTATGATTTTTCAAAAATGTAAACGGGTCAAAAAGTTGTGCTTTGAGAAAAGTGATGGATACCGTTGTCATTTTTAGCTACTATTTATGTCTTATTCTGCTTTACTTAAATATTTATATTTAGTTTTTTTCGATGAAATAGGATCTATTTGATTCATTAATTTTTAATCGAACTAAAATGTTTTTATTTCTTTTCTTTTTATTACTATTTTGATGTTATTGTTGGCTTGGTTCTTTTTAATTTTCTATATTTTTGATTATGATCATACTTTATTTATTTTTATCTGTGCGATTTCTTTTACAATAGTGCAATACTTTCATGACATCAGGATTTCGTCACTGATTTCTATCTTCACTGTGTTAATTTGAAAAATATTCCATTTAGCTAAGAAATATTAAGATTTAAATACGACATGTTGTTCGAACCAGGCCTAATTGATGTTTATTACGAAAATTTGGAATCGGATGAATTATTATTAATACCAATTATTATAAACCAAAGTTTTATTATTTCAATAACGATAAATCATAAATAATGGCGTCGACAACTTACAAATTAATTGAAAGTGTTACGTTGATATCTTTCTGCTAGTCTACTTATGATTGTGTCCTTGCTGCACAAATATTATTCGCTTTGATAAAAATGACACTGCTAGTGAAAATTTATTAAAAAGTGAATTCGTTCCGGTGGTACAAGTTTTTTATGTTATACTTCTTTTGGCACGTTTGTTAAAAAATATGCGAGTAAAATTTTTACATGACGAAGTTAGCTGAAAGCGACATGATGAAGTTAGCTGCATTCATTTTACAAACAGAGAGTTGTGATATACGAGATGAAATCTTTAGCTATCTTTGTTCTGTTACGCCAAAGAAGTATAACTTCTTACGTGCGTACATAAGTACACACACACACACGTTTTTTTTTTTTAATATTTTACTAGTAAGTCCAAGGGTAAGTCAAAAATATAATAGCGACTTATTTATTCATCTTTACATTTACGATTGGTTTGAGAATAATATTTAAAATTAAATTATAATTCAAATTATAATTTGACAAAGTCGTTTTCTTCTGTATGAAACATACAAACTTGTATACGATAATGTATTTCATTTTTACTTACTATATGGAACTGTCCCTATTCTAAGATATCAATAGTATAAGTCACCGTTTTTATACGTTACGAGTGAAAAATGTACGCAAGGCGTGAATAACTTGACATGGCATTTAAAATATTTTCCATAATTAAATTTAATAGTATTACCATTCCGACACTTGCAAGGTACAACATTGTAATTCATTATTGACTTTAAATATAGGTTATAATGTTGTTCATTGCAGGAATCGATTATAATGTATCGATTTAAAAATAATGATGAAAGCCAATTTATAATAATCGATTATTTTAAAATAAGAATTGTCAAGCTACTCACATAAAATAGTTATAATTTTTTTTTATTTATCAATATCGTCAATATTATTTGCTAATAATAATTATTTTGTGCATTTAGTTGTTATGGTTTAAAATAATCGTAATTTTAAACTACTAATCATCTAAATAGTTAAACTAAAATAAATTTCTACTAAAAATCTTGTGTCCATTTTACAGTATTATCTATTATATATGTACTCTTATATACGTATCGATTTTGCCCCAATCTAATGACTCGCGTTTTATTTAAATAACGTGCATTCCAAATATTTTATTTAATAAGTCAGTTATAGGAAATAAAATAATATATAAAGATAGGCCAAGTCTTCCTAAAATTAATATAAATTTTAAGAGAAATACTATATTTTTTTAAAACACTTGTTGCTTACCCACCTGTTTTTTAGTCTATCTGTGCCATTAGAAAGGAAAATCCCACTGAGTATGTTTTCGATGTGCAATAAATTTTCGGCGAATATAATAATTAGTTCTTACGCAGTATTAATTTAAATGTTATTTCGTCTCGACTTCACCGAAAGAAGATGTACTCAATTCGAGTGTAAGTTTTTTTTTATTTACCTAAATCGAATTAATAATCGTAATTTTTTTTAAATAAAATAAGCTATGTATCAAAGATGCTCCCATATAAATTTCAAAAATATTTCCACTCCTAAAGGGAAATTGTTTACAATTAATGTGATTTTGAAGTCGATGTATCTTTTTACTTAAAAAGTAATTAAATTTCTTTGCTTCAGATTTTTATGATTTTTTAGTAAAAATGCAATTTTAATGGCATCTCACGGCATAGTCATTTAAATGACATATTTACTTATTACATACAATATTTTAAAATGTTGGATGCGGTATACAATTTGTGTGATTTTCACTTTAAATAATTTCCGTTAAATGTGAGAAGTAATTTATGGATAGCCTCTAAAAACGTTCTACAAAAAATATTATTTATATTTTTGTAAGAAAAGAAAAATAAATAATTATTAGTGAAATTAAGATATTAGATAAGTTTTAAATGAGATTTACGAGAGTCGAGAGGTATATTTTTGTCATCGTTTATTTGTGCTATATAATATTTTCTTAAGCTAAAATGTTCGTGTATTCCAAATTATTTACTAAAATGGCCTAAAAAGCTCATAAAATTATAGAAATCCTAATTATCCTAACTAACAATTGTTTTATAACCTAGTATGATAAGTAGACCGTGTCTATTTCGTTACATGCTTGAATTAGCGTTAGATATCCTACCTACCTATAGTTTCAAAATAAATGCTCCTATGCACAAATTATACCTAGATATTCTATGATAACATGATGTTATTCAAAGTTGTATAATAATTTGACGATATATTTCATACACAAAAATATATGGCAACACCCATTTTTCATTACATTTAATAACGTTAATTTTATCGTAAAATAAAAAAAAACACCCTACCTAAATATCACGTACCTATATGAATAAATTAATATTGAAAATACTTAATAGTCAGTGTAATATCTTAATAATTTATACATTTGCATTTAATTGGTATTTAATTTAATACGTATTTAATAAAATATCAATATCATACGTTTATTTCGAAATATTTTTATATTTATATGGAATATTTTAAATCAGTGTTTTTTTTTTTATTATTTTGCTGTTTTACTTTGGTTTTTGGTTCCAAACATTTCGAAATTGTAAATCTATAGAAACAACAATTAGAAATATTTATTAAAAAAAATAAAATATTCTAAGGTACTTGGGTCCGGCCATTTTTCTTTTCTTCTAAGTGGATGTATTGTTTGTGAGAAGACACCCTCTGTAACAACTATGTAATAATTTTGAGACGAACCCTTAGTCTGTCCCGTGACCATAATTACTGTAAAGCATTCAAAACGTCAGCAACCAAAAACTAAAGTAAAACCACGGAATAATAAAAAAAAAATATCTTTATTTAAAATATCAAATATTCGCGTAAATCTAACAAAGATTAAATTGAATTTCTTGAGGAATAAGTAATTCATTCACATACACTGGCTCATGTCACAATTTCACCATAATATTCATTAAGAAACAGTATTTTTTATTAATTAATATAAATATTTAATTATAATTTTTTTTGATGTGTAGATAAAAAATTAATTTTTTATATAATATGGTGGCGGTTAAGATAATGTACGATAATGATATTCGATGTATATTTTTATATCTAATTATGGTTGCATAGTGCATGCTATATAAATATAATATGTGCATTCTTCGTTCAATTATCATGTGTTATATACAGACTTAAATATTTAACCAAAGATTTTTATATATTATTATAAATCACAAATGTTTCAATTACTTCTTAAGGGGGGAACGATTACATATTATATTTTAATTTACTTTAATTAAAAAAAGGAAACATAATTCAGACCAAATAAATAAAATCGATGAATATAGACGATGGTTGATGTCGAAAATGGTATAATAAATTAGCTATTTTAATTACTACTACCTAATTGCGCTGCAGAGGTCAAAATATACTAAAAAGACCTATAACATCTTATTGGAAAATATTAGAATACGAAAAATATTAGATTTTTTTTTCTATCAAATTGAAATTTTATCTATACGAATCTATATAAATAAAAATAAATGTTCGTATGTTTGTTGCGTTCTTAACCCAATGATCCTAATGTGATGAAACTCTGGTGGATTATTCTATTTATGCCTGCTAAGGCTCTTTGAACCAATCAAGTTTAGAGACGCACCCGGACGAGGGTAAGTCGCTAGTCTAATCTATATATATAAAAATGAATCCCTATTTCCCTTGGTCACGCCATCACGCGTGAACGTCTGGACCGACTTCACTAATTCTTTTTTTTGTTGTATTTGTTATTGTTAGGAGAAGGTTCTTACATTAAAAAAATTAAGAAAATTGCGCAGGAACTTAGAAAATGGGGATGAAAGTTTGTATTGGGAAGCGAGCTAGGGACGAACCCGAGCGAAACGAGGGTGAGTCGCTAGTATACAATAGATTTCAGTTGCCGCACTGAGGTTTGCAACTTTGATTGGCTTCATTTTATCGTTCTATACTCTCCGTCTATTACACTTAACTATACTAAGGTAGTATAGAAGAAAATATAAATATATAGAAAGTTCAATTGTTTCATTAAGATCTATATAAATACTTATTTTTTAAAACACTTTTAATCGTTCGCCTCTTTGTAATCTGTATTATTAAACTGTACTATATCATATAATTCATATAAAATTGGAAATATGTTGTTGCTATACTATTGTTATTTTAATGATTGAGGGTTTTCTCTCTTTGGATGTAATGAATTTTTCCGTTAATCATTATAAATAATCTCATAATAAAGTCCACAACAACCTTTCACAAAAAATTAAATATTTTTAAAAGAAAATACAGCAATTACCTATATTTTCTTTTTGAAATATTGTTTCGGGCGATATCATTTTGACTCCCCTAAACGGTAAACCTTAACGAAATGAGACAATTTTGGTCTCATAAAATTCAGTATACCTTAATCTAGGTCTGTACGTTTTTCTTTTTTAGTAATTAAATTTAGTTTAATTAAAAAATAAAACGCCCGAGAAAGTTTTTAAGTCAAAAATATAGTATAATATGTAGATATTTAGATGCTAAAAGCTTATATCGCATACAAAATTTCTTCAAAATAAAAACTTACGGACCTTTTTTAGTTTTTCGTTTTGTATGTAAAGGGGGGCAAGGATGAGGGGAAGGGGGTGAGGGGCGTTATCGCTTTTTGTATGATTTACAGTTTCACAATCCTCTTGACGTCGAATTCAAATATCCAAAGTAATGTTAACCTATCAAAATGAGTTGGCAATCGTACTTATACGATAATTCTTTACCAACTGAAAGATCAACATTTATACTCTCTTTTAATAAGTTAGCATAATATCTACATAATGAGATGATAATAATTTAATTCTATTATTTTTTAAAGACTCTTTGTAACGTGTATACTACATTCTTTGATAGGTTTTAAATTTATTTTACATTAACCAAAGGGAATGTCTCAAAATTAGCAAAGGTAAGAACAGATACATTTTCTCGTTAACTTGGCATAATTATAAGTAAAGCTAACTCGTTGCGCACACGCAACCTCAATATAAAATAATATTAATCAGTCAACTAATACAAGTAAGAAAATTTAAAAAACTAAATCAATGCATACAAAATTAGATTTAATTGTTAGATTTTACATTACATGCAACTAATGGAATTGAATATGATATAGACGCTTCAACAAAATAGTACACACTAAAATATTACTATTTCTAGAAATAATTTTGGTACATATCTGATGGTGAACTTGTCATTATATGATCATATCATGGATATTATTCTGAAACAATTGCATATACAAAAAGCAAAATGTATATTTTAATTTATTTTCTTAATTATAACAATAGGGTTATAGACTACAAGGAAAACATTCTTCAACTATGTATGAAACAAGATTTTTATAAGTATTTTTTCTACAGTTTTTCAGCAGCGAAAGATTTTTTAACTCCATATTATATTATCTTATATGTACCTATTTTGTTTTATACTGTCGAAGCAAGTGTGTCAGTCTAAAACCCTATTATAATATTAAATAAAACTTGTCACTATTTTTGATTGTGTAATTTTTAATTGAAATATCTTAATCTAATATCTATATAAGATCAAGATTCATGTAACGTTCTCTTTGAGATAATAAAACCAGGATCGCATCACTTAAAACTATGAAATTAGTATTTACATACATACATATGTATGTATTGTAGAACTAAAAATGTTGTGTGCTAAACGTAGGGCTAATTTCTGTCACATAAGTTAAGCAATTTCGACAAAAGGTCACAAATCACAATATTTAAGCTACGAATTTCTCACAATTGCCTATAGTATGCATTTGCACTGTATAAAATAATAATGTTCAAATTTTCACTATTTTGCTATAGAGACAATTAGACTCGGTGATATATATTGTATTATAAAGAATAAGTAAAATTAGTGTGATGATACAAAAATGATTGGTACTTATTGTAGAAATCTCTACGCTTTAAATATATAATACTTAGGAATATTATTTATTATTATTATCTAAATAAAAAAAATAAACACTCATTTGAATTGTCAATTTTTAAATAAATATTGATTGATAAGTACAACATAAAAATAAAGTGAATAATATTATTTCGTAATCACTTTAAAAAGTTATTCATGTGATATAATACAATATTAACCTAATTACTTTACATTTAATATGAATGAAATATTTCATTGGGCTATTTTTTATTTTCAGTCAGTTTATAGATAGCTGGTCTATCTGATTATTGAAAAATCAAGCCCTCATACCATCTTATGAAATTAGTTCGTAATTAATATTTTAAGTGAATTGATTTCTACAATATGTACAGATATATCCATTTTGGATGAGGCTTGCCTGCACACTTGTTGAATAATTAAACATAGACAAATATTTTCTTACTAGATAACCTACACTGTTGTAGTTTTTTTCTAAAACACTATTTAAATAAATTGTTATTCACAAATGAAAATAATTTTTATACATGGTTACGAGTGAACAGGACCACAAAATATGTATAAATCATTAATGCTAAATTCTATGTGGTTGATGTTAATATTATTTTGTCACATCTATTTTTCTATCGTAAATTATTAAACACTTAATAACAATAATTTGTTAAAGTAGGCTCTCATATGTATAATGATAAAAATGTAATATATTGTTGATATTGCTTATATTGTTGTTTTATTTCCTCGGCATTGCTTTCCTAAAATAAATAGTTTC
This sequence comes from Fabriciana adippe, assembly GCA_905404265.1. Classification (NCBI taxonomy): domain Eukaryota; kingdom Metazoa; phylum Arthropoda; class Insecta; order Lepidoptera; family Nymphalidae; genus Fabriciana; species Fabriciana adippe. The sequence continues at coordinate 7,313,611 of FR989993.1, forward strand.
GACGATTTGCAGATTACCGACATCTATTATGTTATCTATTTAAATAAATATAACCCAAATTAGTGCTGCCCAATTTTTTTTTGTATGGGATGGGCGTCTGTATTACATTATAATGATTTTAATAAATTTTAATATTTTATTTACGTAATAAATTAATCTATAATTAACTACCATCATTAAAGCAAGAATCTATACTAATATTATAAAGCTGAAGAGTTTGTTTGTTTGGTTGAATGCGCTAATCTCAGGAACTACTAATCCCCAATTTAAAAAATTCTTTTTGCATTAGATAGCCGACTCGACGCGAAGCGAGGGTGAGTCGCTAGTATTTCAATAATTAATATTATAAATTAATAATTTCTTGATTTTTCAATTGTGTATACTATAATACTGTTTGTTTCCCTATAATAAATAAAAATAAAATAAAATTTTTGTCTGACAAATGATATATAATATTATATTCTTTCCTTTAATAATATTCTATAAATATATGATTATAATATTGCCTAATGCCTTAATTGCCTTATTTATTTTATCATTCCTTTTACAAACAGAGAGTTGTGACATATGGGATGAAATCTTTAGCTATTGAAGTAAAATTTCTTTACGCACGCTTGACTTGGGGAGTAAGCTGGTGAATGCGTGCCGAGTTTCAAAGTGTAAACGGGCGAGGCGAACGTTTGCTGCTATGGTAACCGTTGTTATTGTCTGACAAATGATATATATTATATTCTTTCCTTAAATGATATTCTATAAATATATGATTGTAATATGCGTTATTTAATATTTTTGTCATATCCTATCCTAATTATTTAAAACATATATTTAATTTCATAAAGAGTACCGATAACCTACAGAAGTTTTACTTCTTGCGCGTGTACACATTCATACACGCACTCTTAAATTTTTTTGTTCTGTTACGCCAAAAAAGTATAACTTCTACATGTGCATACATAAGTACACACACACACTTTTTTTTTTTAAATATTTCCAATAGTTTTAAGGTTTTAATTAATTAGTATCATGTGTAATATTTTTAAATAATAATAACATGTATGGTATGAAACTATTTATTTAAAAACAAATCTTATCATAAGTTTACTTAACATTTACATTTTTGAGTGTAGGTGCAACTACTGGGCCTTTACTAGGCACAATTAGAGGACTTCCTTTGTAGCAAGCTATGCATTCATCATTTGTTTTAAGATCAGGTGCACAAGTTTCAAATATCTTTTTCTTGGGATTCAGTTGTGGTTCTGGCTCTCTAGGATATCCTTCACAAGATACTAGGTCTCCAGGAATGGATCCATTTGGTGGTATAAGAACTTCTACCTTCTCAGGTGAAGAAGCACACATAACCATAGCTTCTGAAGTAACTCCACGCATCTGCAAAAAATTTTTTTTATCTATATCCTCTGGTTTTATAAGTTTAATTGGATTGCATATTGCAATGTAGTTCCTAACCTCATATTTTATCCATACCTAACTAAAACAAACCCTATTTGAAATACATACTATTTTACTTTGTCTTAAACCCATGATCTCAGTCGAAGACAGTGCCAGTCAAGGACATGATTATATTATAAAGGTTGTCAGTAGTATTTAGATTATATTACTATAATGGATGTTTTTATAGTAATTATGGTTACAATATAAAATATTTTATAATTAACATATAAGTTAAATACTCACTTTTACTGGTTTCAAGTTACATAGTACCATAACAATTCGGTCCTTCATTTCTTCAATAGGAACATGATTAACCAGTCCTGATACCACTGTTCTAGGGTTGTCTTCACCACAGTCTATCTTCTCTACATATAAGGTATCGGCATCTGGGTGTTTATTTATGTCCACAATTTTGCCAATACGTAAATCTAACTTTCTGATATCAACAACAGAGTCATTGCTTGGTACTTGTGCTTGTTTTTCTTTGCTTTTCTTAGTTTCCTTATCTTTTTTCTCTTTTTTAATAGCTGGTGGCACATCTTCTTTAGCACTTGGTTGTTCTGCTATATTTGGCAAGACTTTTCCTGGCAAAGGATATTGTTTTTTACCATGTAATATTTCTAGTCGTATTAATTCTTCTTTAGCTTTTTCGACTTGTTTCAATAAAGATGCGTTTTCTTGCGTTAGTTCTTTTATTTTTACTTCAACTTTATATTTAGTAACTTCATCGAGCTAAAATGATTAAATTAGAAGTTATTGAATAAGTATTTTAAATATTTTATTTATTAAATAATAAAACATTCTTTTTTAATATTTAGAGTAAATCTGGGTTTAATACTTAACCTTAGTTTTAAGTTCAGCAACAAGTTTTTCGGCTTTTTCAACATTATTAATGAGCTTTGCTGCAACGTTGTTAGACATTTTCCGCGCAAAAATTCTAGTAGTCATTCAGGTAATAATATAATTAGAAACCTAAATTTATAAATACTAATTACTAAATAATCTTTACTTATTTTCGGAATTCGGAATTCAGATCATCCATCATAGACAGTGTTGCTAAAGTGAAAAATATTAAATAAAAAATCGTTAAATTTGCGAGATTTTTATTTATACTTCATCGGTTTAGGTAGTTTTAAAACAAAAGGTAATCAAATCATAAAACAGATACTTTGAGATGCCATTCTTCTTCGTTTCAAAATTTTGTTCAAATGTTTACATAATTTAAACTAAATTTTAATAGGTTTATATATTGTTTATTGTGAATTTGTAAATATTCACTTATGCGCTTGAGAACAATGTATGATTTAAATTATAATGTAAATATAAAGTATTGCAATCTTGCTATTGTAAAGAATCCTAAACAACAGACTTACAAAACAGTTTTACAAATGTGATGAAGTCGATAAACCTTACAAAATTTAAGAGCCAACTGTGACTACGAGAAAGGCTCCGACACCTGTGACCGGACACATTGTATATATTTTATAATATTTTTTTTATTTACAGCTTTTTAGTTTTTGCTAATATTTTATCCTAAATTACTTTTAAACATATAAGTTGTATATATTCTTATGATTTCCTCTTAAAAATCTTTATTTTGATACCCCACTAGATTGGTTTGAAAGATTTTTTTTTAAAGACACACCATTCGGAAATCCGTCATTATCCTGCTTCGCGTTGCGCGAAAATTGGTTATTGTTATCTAGCTAAGAAAGGCGTTAGCTTTGATTTAGTTAATTAGTTGTTTTTATTTGTTTTCCGTTTTATATTCGTTGTTAATTAAAGAACAAAAGAATATGTGCTTGGTCCCAGCCGTTTTAGTTCCTGTCGTTTACGATTCCATAACTTTATTTTCCAACTTTATGAACATTATTTTACATTAATTGAAACTGCAAAAAATCGGGAGATACTATCGCATAATCAGTATATCGGGAGACAATAACCAAAATTAGTAGGTCTCCCGATATATCAGGAACTTTTACAACACTCTATATATTAGATACCATGGATGAATAAATAAAAATAAAAAACCCGACTGGATAATTCTCTCGCCAGATGTCGCGATCACTATGGCCCTCAGTATATTTTAAAGCTATATAATGGATGGATTTTTTTTTCATTTTACTTAAAACTTTTCAATGTTTAAAGGTTGATTCCCCATACAAACTTTCATATACATTTTCACCTTCTTAAGGGATGATTTCCGGGATAAAAATTATCCTGTGTCTAAGTCCCTTCCATGGTCTCAAACTATCTTCATTTCAACAAATTTCATCTAAATCGATTTAGTAGATCCAGAGATTACCCAACCTCACAAACATTACCTCTTTATAATATTAGTATAGATTTAATTGAAATGACAAATTGTGCAGTGCTAGGATGCAAAGAAAATGGATATCATTTGTTCTCAAAAGACTAAAAACTGAAAAAATTGTGGGTTAAAGCAATAAGACGACCAAAATTGGCGAAATCTTAATTTTTATATTTAAGGCTATGTAGATATTATCATTTTAAAGAAAGTGATTTTAAAATTCTTAAGTCGTCTACACGTGTTTTTTTTGTACTTTTTTATTTAATTAATATGTAAATATTAATTACAGAGACACATTACATTAACAAACTTTCATCCCTCATTCTACCCCCTTATGAGATTGTATTTCGGAAAATGCTAAACCAAGTATTTATTTAATTGTATTGAAGAGCATTAATAACAAGTTTCAAGTTATTCTCATCATAAACAATTCTTCGCCCATATAACCCTGTTGAAAAACTCCAATAGGATCCCATCAAAAGCGACAAAAGCCACATAGAAACCAATAAATATTTATGGGATAAGTTTTGAAAAAAATCAAATAAATTTATTTCCTATTTTGTATCTTTACCCACTTAGGGGATGAATTTCAAAAAATGCTTTCTTATTGGATACTTACATCATTTAAGGAATACGTCCTCCAAATTTCACGTTTCTATGACCTGCGATTTAGGCTGTGTCAGGATTCATCAGTCAGTCAGTTAGGAGTCAGGGCCACCGCAGGATGCACCTCTTCTTCTCAATTCTTCCTTTAGCTGGTCTAACTTGCACAGGTATATAATATATCGAACACAATAGAAGCAAAAAACCAGGTATGAAAGAAATATCACAGTGGTACAGAAAATATCCCATTTATATATTTTAATAATTCGTTCATATTTTTGTTATATTTTAGTTGTTTTTTTATAACAAACATAAAAAAAAAATGGAAAGTTCTCCATTAGCGATTGCTTCGGAAATACATAAAAAAACGAAAATAATGTTTCATTCAGCCTCGTAGTTCCAAGATTTACGCGTTCAAACAAAAACAATTCATCTTTTTACATTGGTTTAGATAAGTATATATTTATTAAATTCAAACTTTAACTACAACGTTATCAATATTTTTAACTTTTTTACTCTTCCTATGTTTCTAAATTAATTAATAAGGCGGATATTTATCGAAATCGATAATGTAATAGAAGTTTTAATGTGTTACAGCATAACAAATGTTGAGAAATGCATTGTGGTGCCAGTGGTTATGTGGGAATCACCTGTAGCCTCCTTAATCTGTGGAATCATCGTCTAGTAAAACCAGTACTTCCTAACCACTAAAATCCAATGGAACCTCACCCTTAATGGATCGCTTCCGCACTCAACCACGACACCCCGACGGCAGGTCTACAGAAGCAGACCACACAACCAAGGGGTTGCTCCCACGGCCCACATTCTGCTGTTAGAGAAGTACCAGGAGCAATCTGCATGGTACACCGCACACCGAACATAAAAATTAGCATTAATAGTATTAACTAATAATGTTGACGACACGTTTGGCTCAGTTTGTAGCGACCCTACTTGCTGTGTCAGCGGTCGCGGGTTCGAGTTCCGCTGGGGGCATTCATTTGTGTGATGAGCATGAATGTTTATACTCCATTCATGGGTGTTTATATTTATAATATGTATATTGTATGTACTTAAAGTTATACATATATGTGTAGTGTATCAACTTTCTAGCATCCATAACACAAGTCTCGTAGCTTACCATGAAACTAGATGGTGCTGTGTGTTAATGTCCCAAGTCCCAACATATTCATTTTAATGTCAACTTCCACTCTAGGATAAATATATTCTTTATAACTAAAAAAATTTTTTAAATGTTCTTAAACTTTTAACTGATAACCGAAAAGGAGTTTATCAGCTCAACACGTACGTATATATGTAATATTATTCGAAGTGTAAAATATTTAAATATCTATATGATCTATTAGGGCTTCCAAACAAATATTATAGGTACACTGACGGCCAAAACTTTAAGACTGCACTTAAACAACATAATTACCTAACAATTGTAATAAAATCCCAGATAAATAAAAGAAATGCACATCTGCATATTCTATTGTTAATATCGAATATTTAAAGAAGTCATTCTTTTGTTTACTTTCAAGTTATTGGACAATAAACATCTATTGTTTTTAAACATCCACAAATGCTGCGCTAGAGCCAGATTATGATGTGCTCATTACTAATTACCTTGCTTTTGTTTCGCATTGGTTAATAATTAGGATTATTTAGCTTCTGAAAACACGTGTTTCCGACATATTATTACCTGCGTTTACTTGGGTTTGTTCACAAGCAATCTCAATTAGTCTAAACTTGTGGTTTCTACAGTGAAGACGTCTTAAAATGGGAAAAGCACGCGAAATTAGCAGTGAAGTACATTCTGCCATCGTTGTTTTACATAATGAAGGCAAATCCGAACGTGACATTGCTTCACAACTGAAGTTATCGAAGACTTGTGTTTATGGCACAATAACTTGATACTGGGAGACAGGCAATTTTCAAGATCGTCCACGCTCGAGAATGCCGAGAGCTCCCATGTCTAGTGAAGATAATTTCATTGTTGTTACCAGCAAGCGAAATAGATGCTTAACAACACCAGAAATCCGCGTTGAACAAAACCCGAGTTAAACCTTTTTTATTTGACTACAGTAAAACGGCAACTGAGAGATCTGAAGTTGTATGGTCGCGTCGTCGTTCGAAAACCTCTGCTAAGGCTATGGGATGTACGGTGTACAGTTGTGGGGAAGCGCCAGTGACTCTAATATAAGTATCATTCAAAGAATGCAGAACATGATCTTACGCACTATAACCGATGTACCTTGGTTTATGACTAACAGCGAAATACATTATAATACAGAAATTAAGACTGTGAAAGAAGAAATAAGATCCCGTTCCAAACGCTACCAACGACTGGTCCAGCATCCAAATGAATTGGCAGTCCATCTCCAGGTGAAAAACTATCCTAACCGCCTTAAACGACACGATATACTAAAACTGTCACAAAGAATGTAGTTTATATCTAAACAATACAAGTCGTATTCTCAATGGAGTGCACTCTCTGCGCCAAAACACAGAACATATCCGCTTAAAGTTACTGACTGATTGTGGACTATAAACACATAAAAAAAAATAGTCTAAAAACATGTAAAACCTTTGGAACTCACATTAACTAAATAAAAAACTATAAATAAGTTTTGAAATATAATATGAAAGTATATTAAATTCATTTTCTCCAAAGTAGCTGTCACTTGTCAGTGGGTTAGGCTACTTTTGCGCTCACGGTCTCAATTATTAGTATAATGTAAAATCTTAACTAACCATAATAATTATTTTATCAAAATATATAACACATTCTATGTTTCATTAATTTCATTTTTTATATCAACAAAAAGGATATCATTGATTTCTGGTAGGCGTTTAGCTTTCTGAAACCAGCGTTGAACTGTAGCTACAGAAGCCAACACAATACCAGATTTATACATAAACTTATATCCTGCGGGTGATTTGCGATATAATGCCATGCAAAATTCTCTTTCTTTTTTGGTCCATTCTTTTTTTGCTACTTTAAATTGCATTATAGTCAATATTTTACTAGACTGACTCCTAAACTTCTGTTTTGATAAATCAATTAAAGTTTTATCGGCAAGCTTTTTCTTTAATGATTTGTCCTTATTAACTAGACGTCTCAATTTTTTTAATGACTTAAATAGTAATGATTTTATATTTTTACATTCTGGTGAATTTTCATTTTTTTCTTTTCTTTTCCTTTTCGTAGGTTGACTCCAGTAAACTTCTTTTTTCAAGTCATCGAGTTCATCAGGATCTTCACTATTTTCTTTTTTTATATTATTTAAAAGTATGTCATTTGTAAACTTTCTTTCATGTGTATAAACTTTCAATCCTGGTAAGCCTTAAAAGAATAAAGGGTTATGTTTCTATTTCTACTAATGTAAACAAATCTATAGTAATATTATAAAGGCGAAAGATAACTTCATGCTTAATCAGTTGAGCCAATTTAGATGAAAATAGATATGAAGATAGTTGGAGACCCCGCTAGCTAAATGCTTTTAGCATAGTAATGCTACCAACTAGACCACCAATACATTTATATATTGCATGTATGTATTCAGCCATTTTGTAATGTCCCACTGCTGGGCACGGGCCTCCCTTCAATACGAGGGGGATCAGTCCATAGTCCACCACTCTGGAAAAGTGCAGATTGGCGGATTTCACATGTCTTTTGAAAACTAGCTAGGTTTTCTCAGACATGCAGGTTTCCTCACAATGTTTTCGGCAAGACCCGGGTTTTGAACCTGCTTCACTCGGTTTCCTTTGCCTTATTTATATATTATATTAATGAAATTTGCAAATATCAGTATATCTTTTATAAGTATATTATGCTTACGTGGTATAGAGGTGCTTGAGCTGTCAAAAGTCTTAACATCTTGATATGGTTCAGGTATAGCTAGTTTATTAATCCTTTTTCTACGACCAGTCTCATTAGTCAAATATTCTTTACTAAAATGATCAATACATATATATTTTGATCGAAGCTTTTCTGCTGGTAGGTGAGCAATAGTCATGTTACCTAAAATTGTACATAAATATAAGTAAATTTGTTTGCTATTAAATATGGGACTACAGTTATTTAGAAGACAGATTGAGTGTTATTAAAAATAAAACCATTTAATACAAAATAAAAGTATTTGCTCACCACAATTATCCAGCCATATTTTTAAGCGATTTGCATCATTCCATGGAAATCGAAACATTGACTTCGTAACTGACGTGCTCTTACAACCGAAATAGGCGCAGATGTGATAAGACATTATATCCTATATCATAAGCCGGGTCGTTGTATGAGCTAATTCTCAAAATAGGTGACGGAATAGCCAAAGTCTAGTGCCAGTAAGTGCCAAAGGTAAGTTGAGGAAGTTCTATCAGAGCCCGATTTAGGTAACAGAGTACTCTGTGATTTAGATCCAGGTCAATAAAGATTAAAGGTAAACAAAAATATTAAATAACCAACCAATTATATGCCAACCAATAATCATCACAGGACACATGGAAGTTGGAACACCAAATCAAAGAGAATGTAACCAATTACAGTGTTCCTGGTCTGTGCTTTACACAATGGATGACAAATAAAGCTTTACAGTTTACACATGGATGTAATCTCTAGAGACAAGGTACAACGAGAGTGTGGTCTCCTTAATCTGTGAACAAGAGTAATCTGTAATACTAATCTCCCTATTCCCTAATGATTAATCTGACCATAATCTGACATCGTAGACAGAGTCTGACCTGACCTTCAACTTGGATCATGGTCTATCACAAAGAGAATGTCACCACTACGTTTTAAGAGGCGGGACTTAGAACAAACTTTTTGACTACAATTTACATCGCACTTCAATACCAACTGTACGACAGAAACGTCAAAAGAACAAGAGTACCAACCTATACAACCTAACAGACCAACTAGTGCTTTACGCGTTTTTATCGATATCGATAATATTCAGGATCAAAATCTAGGGTCGTAGATACTAAGCAAATATCATTGAAATGAAGATCAAGTCTACATTTAATTAATAATTAAGTACATTGTTGTTTAGTAGGCAAAATAATTAATGCAACACTGGACTTAATTAAATGTAGACTCGAGTCGAAATAAAAAAGTAATGAAAGAATACATAAGGTTTATATTTTTATTTTATTTTTCAATATAATTATATATTATTCAGCATTAAATTATAACAATGTTTTATTGAACGTCATGAGTCTACTACCAGTTCAGAAAGAAAAAGCCTCAGACCTGAGAACTAGCGAAAGAAACTCAGCAGGACTGATAATTATCTTTCTTGTAAGTTAAATTATAATTTACAATATTTTGCTCCTAGTCAGTCTAATCTTGTCAGTGACTTCTCTCATGTACGGCAGGACTGCAGGGACGCGCTCGACTGTGGCTGGTTACACCGGGTCCCTGTGATGCATAATAATAAAAACAAGAAAATTGTAAAAATCATATTGATGTAAATAAACAGTCAAATAAAAGTAAAAAGAAAGAGACAAACCTGAGTTACTAGGCCTAGCTATTGCTTCAACCTGGTATAGTGAATGTTCATTGTCATGTATCCTTTGAGAGACATTATCCATGGTAGTCTATGTTGGATTGAATATGACAAGGAAATTCAAGTAACATTTCTTCAGAAAGTGACTGACCCAGTTTTAAATTTTTTAATGGCACAGCTAACTTTTTAAGTCAACTTTTTTCTTATTGAAAGCTTTGTTCTCAAAGTGATTTCCACACACATATTTTAATATATGTAATTTTTCTATTAGAACATAATATATTAAATCTTCTTTGCCCACAGCCTTAACTCATTGCCTGCATCTAAAAAATAAATTAATTAAAGTGAAATTGGGTATATGTTTTTTTCCTTTCAATCTGGACTTAACCTGTTATGTATAATTTTATTATCAATATTTACTGTGCATAGGTTAAAGACATTTCTCTTAAAGAACACACTGTTCACTTATACAGAGACTAAGTATACATAAAAAATAACAGTATTTACACAGTAGCATGCATTATATTATAATTCACAGAATTCTCATTGTTTTATTCTTATTTATCCTTAATTAATTTGTTACACCTTTATTCTAATTAATTTTAAACATGCGTGAATTTAATAATCTTTTAAATATTGTTTACAGTTTAAGTGTTCATTACAACATTGACATTTTTTTTAAATCGAAGACGTGCAGTTATAAAATTTTATCTTTATTATGTGATTTTAACTTATTCTTAAAATGCTTATATGATTACAATCTTTTACAGTATTCTGTAGATTATTATATAAAAGTACATCTTCACACATATTTTTATTACCATTAAGATCTCGTCAGAAGCTACCAGATTTGAAGCTTTTTGTTTCTAAGATTATGTAGGTATAATATACTTTGCTATGAATGTTATTATTGAATGTATGTTTTAGTCATTATTTTTTAATATTAATTATGTGTTGTATGCATAGTTGTTTAATTAATATTCAAGAATTTGGTTTTTTTCTGTATAGCTTCTTACTATAGTTCTTGTTAGTAGTTGTGATGAAACAGTGTTTTTTTATTAGTTTACTTTGTGCTCCTTGTAACTTACATATTTGTGTTTGTGCTGGTTTGTGCGGCTGAGCCCCATATCTCTCTAAGATACTCCAGGTGTGGCTTGGCTTGTGTATTATACATAGTTGTTCTGATTTTGTATGGAATACAATTAGATACATCGCTAGATAACAACTGTAAAAATCATGAAATTTTTATGAGTTCGTAGCTATATCTGATTTAATACATACCGACTTTCATCTATAGGAAATTTCTCCATAAATATCCTTTTCTCGTCCGCCATTATTTCCACAAATTGTTCGATTTCCACAATTTTCACATCTTATAAACCGCGTTTTGGCGGCATTTTAAAAAAACGTATTCACTGAAACAAAACTCGACATTTTGTTGCCACAAATTCTGTAGAATATCTTCTTGCAAATTTATGTAACAAATTATGATATTAATTAGTATTTACGTCTTAATCAAAAGTCATAAATAGTGAAGAACTGTCTATCGATAATGACGAACGGATTAGTTAAAGAAAGAGAAGCTACACGGAGGAAGTGCGATGGAAGATGTCCGCCATTATTTTGCCTGCAAACTCCATAGAACAGTTTTTTTGTTCCTAGTTGCGTTAGACTGGTCTATCACTTCTCTAATCATGGATGACAATTGACAATTGACTATTCATAGACTAATTTGATGTACTCTGTGCTAATTTGTTACCATAAACGAAAATTAAAATATAGTCTTTTTACTTTTCATTACATATTACAAAAAAAAAATTAATTTAACGTTATATTTATTCTTCACATTAAATTTTTAGCAATAAAACGTTAAACATTTTATAATTAACTGTTGTTAATTAATTAACTTATTTTGCTTCTTTAAAGACTTACGTGGCTAAGATACTAGTAGCACTGAAAATAAAAAAAAAAACTAATATGGCTGTTGGAATGGCGTCATAAATAGTTACTGACGTTGTTTATATTTGTGCAAAAATTATTTATAATTACCTAACGATACTTACGTTTTGATTCAACGTGTGCTTTAAATACAATGTAAGGATTGTATTAATTGTGTAAATGGATATTTTACAATAATGTTTTAAGAGTCTTGCATCGAAACAATGTCAAACAATACTGTCGGCTCGTCGGGGCATGCTCCCGGCAAAATACGTGGACCTGGAAGACCTCCAAAACGCACATGTACTTGGTGTGCTGAAAGTAAAACTCCTCTAAAATATGTTTTGCCTACAGAAAATGGAAAAAAAGAATTTTGTTCAGAAACGTGTTTGTCAGAATTTAGACAAGCATATAGCAAGGGAGCCTGTCTACATTGTGATAATGTTATCCGCGGCAATGCTCCTTCTAGCAGCAAAAACTTTTGCTCGACGTATTGTCTTAATAAATATCAGAAGAAAAATGAAAAACGGACAACTTCCCCTCAGTCTGGTAATGGAGCAAACGGATCAGAAACTCATTCGAATAACAATTCCACGGGATCTTTTTACGATATATATCAAACTTTTGATTGGAACGAATATATGAAAGAAACAAATAGTGTTGCAGCTCCACAAGAATGTTTTAAGCAAGCTCCTACACCACCAGTGAATGACTTTAAAGTGAATATGAAATTAGAGGCATTAGATCCCAGAAATCTGACTTCTACTTGTATAGCTACAGTTGTAGGTGTCTTAGGGCCAAGATTGAGGCTAAGATTAGATGGCAGTGATAATAAAAATGATTTTTGGAGGCTTGTTGATGCTGGTGATATACATACAATTGGTCATTGTGAAAAAAATGATGGAATGTTGCAGCCACCACTAGGTTTTCGTATGAATGCTAGTAGTTGGCCAATGTTTTTGCTCAAGACATTAAATGGAGCTGAAATGGCTCCAGGAAAAGTCTTCCAAGCAGAGCCACCTACTCCTAAATCTAATTTGTTTGTAGTTGGACAAAAATTAGAAGCTGTTGATAAGAAAAATCCCCAGCTTATATGTTGTGCTACAGTTGGAGCTGTGAAAAATGATCAAATTCATGTAACTTTTGATGGGTGGCGTGGTGCTTTTGATTATTGGTGTAGATATGATTCAAGAGATATATTTCCTGTGGGTTGGTGCGCAAGGGCAGGTCATCCTTTGCAGCCACCAGGTCAAAAAAGTGCTAGTGCCCCATCAAGGTAAGGAAAAATATGTGATATTTAAGATAATTTAATATTTTTTAATAACCTTTTTAAATGTAATACCTAAATAGAAAACATATTGCATTAGATAATTGGTCTTGTTTTATCTATCTGTAATATTTATTATAAAAAAGAAAAAAATAGTTTTCTATTTACTTTATGCACACTTTAAAATAATTCAATTCAATTTAAAAAAATATGTCATTGATAAATAAATTTCACAATTTCAGATTTAAATTACGTCCAAGTGGTATTCCTAATCCTGCCTTACCAGAAGGAGGATCGACTGGTACAGGCAATGCAAATGGTACAAATACAGTTACACCTATAGCAAATGTCGTATTGCGTATTCGAAGCAGTTGTTCTGGAGGTAGTGCAGCATTACCCACTTCAATAACAGGGGTTGGGGCTTCAGGAGTTGCAGAGAATTTAGTTAAAGAGTTATTGAATTCTCATCCCGACCCTCAAAAGTTAACCAGAGCCATTCTTACCGCATCTAGTAGCTATTCTAATATAACCAATGTCCAGGTAAATTGTTAATTATTTTGATATTATTATTTTTAGCTTTATATAGTTAGTATATTTTGCATTGATCTATGTGTTCTACTACATTTTCATGTTGAAATATCTTACTGTTAAATAGTAGCATAAAAAAAGCAATGGAAAAATAAATTAATTACATACATTACCTAAAAAGCTAATATTTGAGCAAAGTAATAACTGCTAAAATGGTTGGAAATATCAAGCTTAGTATTATCTTCATAAAGTGATTTTAAATTAAAATAAATAAAATAAAATAGCCTTTACTACAAGACTGACTCCTGTGACTCCTTACAGGTTTTACAGATAAAATTGTTTTAAAATTTACATAATATCTCTGATTTCTGTGTGCCTCTTGGCAAAGACCTCCTCAAACTCTTTCCATTGAACTCTATCTAGCGCAATGCATGTCCACAGTGGCTCTAGAGTTAGGCGGAGTTCATCCTCCCATTTCCTTATCTGTTGTCCTCTTTTGCGTTTACTGTCTCTGGGGTACCACACCGTCACACGTTTGCTCCACTTCTCCAGACTACTTCTTATTTTTTTTATATTTAATTTTAAATTAATCAATTTAAAAAAATTGTAATAGTAAAATAAGCTCACAGGAGTCATAGATATTTTCATAAAAAATAAGACTAATTAGATTTTCAAAAAATTTATTATCCTAGAGGGAAATTAAACTGGATATTTTTTGAGAAAATAAATGTATCCTATTTTATTGCACTAGGACAAGGTTTCCCAACCTTTATTCTGTTGAGCCTCCCTGATTTGCATGTTCCTCTTTATTTTTTTATTATAATAAAACATTATTTTAACGATTTATATTTTCATGGCTCCCTCTATTTTTTTTTTATTATAATAACACATTATTTTAACGATTTTTATTTATTGTAATTTTAAGTTATAACCGACTTCAAAAAGGAGGAGGTTGTCAATTCGATTGGTTTTTTTTATTATGCTGAGATTTATGATCCGATTTACGTGATTCTTCTTTAGTTTGATGCGGAATAGTTGCCATTTGATCCCATAAAAAATTAACATAATCTGGCCCTGTAGTTTTCATTTTGTTTGATTTGACAAGCCCAATACGTTAGAATCGGATTTTAGAGCCAGAATTTTCAATGTTACTAATAAAAGCGAATTTTAGTTAGTCAGTCTTCATACTTTGCTACTACTATTATGTCTACACTAAAAAGGAAAAAATAAAAAGTTTTTAAGAAAAAAATAAAAACTGACTTGAAAAAAAGCCCTAAAAAGTAAAAAATAACTGATTGGTAGTTTTCATTTACTATAGATACCTAATCAGATATTTTCGAAGTCGGTGCCAGCTGATACAAATCAAAGCACATCACACAAGCACAATTTATATTAAATAAACTCTCTTTGCCCCCCTAGAGGGGCGTGCCCCTCCTGGTTGGGAACTCCTGCACTAGACAGTATCACCTATGTGGATCAAACTTTAGAAAATAGAGTATATATGAACTTTGATGATATTAGCACAATCAAAAAAAAAATAATTGTAGTTTAATATTACATTGTATGCATACATTTAAGTAAACAGTAATTTTTTAGAAGTTCTTTATCTGATATTAGTTTATGTTTGCATAAACCTTACGAGCTTTGTATGCTATTAATTTGGCCAATATTTTATGTGCAGCAACCTCAACGAAAACTCAATTTTTTGCAACATTAAACTAATAGCGTATAGACTCTTATTTTATTGAATGCAGACTCTAACATCATTTAATACATATGTATATTTTTTAAAAATCTCAGTTTATTTAATATTTTGATGTAATTTGCAATATAACGTTTCTGATTAAATTACATGTTTCATTTCAGGTTTCTTCAGGAAATAAAAATTATTCTGTAAAAGTACCATTAGACTTATCAACAGAGGAATTAAAGAATTGGCTGAAATTAGTATGTGTAGGAGTTGGATGCTGCGTTGGAATGATAGAAATAGATACAGGAGAAGCGGCAGGCCGGCCCTGCACCCTGTGTGGCGAGTCCACATCTAATACTGTCACATCAGCGGCTGTGAAGAGACCAAGTGTAAGACTTTATATTTATATAATACTAGCGACTTACCCTCCTTCCCACAGGTTCATCCCTAGGTGCGTTTTAAATTTTTTTCAGCGGAAACCTAATTCTTTTTCCAAAATAAAATTAGCCTAAGTTATTCCTTATAACATCAGCTAGCTGCCAGTGACAGTCCCGCCAAAATCAGTCCTGCTGTTTCGAAGATTAGCTGGAACAAACTGACAGACACACAAAAAAATTTAAAAATTGTCTTTTTATTATAAGTACTGTATATAATTTCATATGTATTTAGTAAAAATCTGTTATTTTGACATTACAAACAGACACTTCAATTTTATTTATCTGTATAGACAAGTTTCAGTGTACTGTGTTTATTATTCCACAAGCAATATACATGAGCCTTTATCACATTCTTCTATTCTGTTCATTCGGGAGCTCATTGAATGTGGAGTTTAATTTGTATAGATTTTTACCTAAACAGTCATTTTACTACACAGGTGCAGGTAGCATATCACACCAGTTATGATGAGATTTTTTTTTATCTATGCATAGACTAACAAATTTAATGTACAATTTTTTATTTCTGTTTATAATACTTCAATTAAAAATTTATTATGGTAATAAATAATGGATAATAATAATAAAAATAAAATATTTTATTATATACTGATCAATAAAAATCCTTTTAATTATATGCAAGAATTTAACAAATACCTACATGCTGTATTTTAAATAAATAAAATAATGACTATCACACGCCAAGTACTAAGCCAACTAACTATACCATTCAAGTTTATAAGATATCATAATTTAATACTTTTTTAGATTTACGCGAATATTTGGCATTTAAATAAAGCTATCTTTTCGGATTTTTTCGCGAATTTATTTTGACACAAAATAATAAAAATTGTAATAATTATAATAATAAAGTTAAAATTATATAAATAATATTCCATATTCAAGTATAAAAGTAATTAAAATTATAAAAATGTTTTAAAATTAAAATTAACAAATATTGTAAGGTACTTTGGTGCCAATTTTCAAGTTTTTTTTTTGAATTCATTTTATTATTTGTGGGTAGACTGTCTGTAACAACTATATAATACCTTTGAGACATCTAACACATTAGTCTCTCCCGTGACCATGATTGCTGTAACGCAATCGAAACGTCGAAAACCAAAAATCAAAATAAATCCGCGAAAAAATTCGAAAAGATAGCTTTATTTAAATATCATAATTTATTACATAATATTATATTTATAGAAACATGCATATATAACAACTTAGAATACATACTGAGGCCACCCACCCGTCTGCCAACTGTAAGACTAAGACTAAGGCAAATAATCCCAAAATGAACGACAATACTATATTTGCTCATACACAATTAAAACTTCTTAATATAAATTATTCACATTTTAGGAATCCCCACCGACAACACCAACAAACGCAACAGAGCCGAGCGGCAAGATGGCGCGCGTGTCGCCCGAGCGGCCCGAGCCCGCGTCGTCCACCACGGGCGCGCCCGCGCCGCCGCCGCCCGCCGCGCCGCCCGCCGACTGGTCCGTGGAGGACGTCATCGGGTTCATAGCTGCCGCCGACCAGGCGCTCGCCGCGCACGCCGACTTGTTTAGGAAACACGTGAGTACATCTTCATTTGTTCGGATAATATTTGGCTCAGTTTGTAGTGACACTACTTGCGGTACCAGCGATCGCGGGTTCGAGTCCCTCTGGGGGCACTAATTTGTGTGAAGAGCACGAATTTTTATACTCCAGTCATGTGTGTTTATATTTATAATGTATATATGTATATATTTCTGTGTTGTATGAACTATCTGGTATCCATAACACAAGCCTCGTAGCTTACCATGGAACTAGATGGTGCTGTGTGTTAATGTCCCAACATATTAATATTAACGTTAGCATCAAATATGCGTGCGTGTATTTGCAAACTGGTTCTTAGAGGATGGAATTAGACATATGTGAGAACGTTTTCCATTGTTTGGATAATATTAGCATGTGGATACACGCAATAGTGGCACATCACTATTTAAAAATTGCAAAAAACTGACAACCTACATAATATCAGTTTTGTCTCTGACATTAAAAAACAGACTATAGTGCCATTTAGTGGCAAATTACAGTTATACCTGTCGACCCTAAAGCTATTTCCCAACTGTTGTATAAAAATAAGTATGGCATTCAGATACGCGTACGTCTAATCCGCGTCCATTTTACACGCCCCCACTACTGCTCTGTCTTCGTTAAACGACTGTATGGATTAGTAGACTATGGACTAAGAAAAACGTCACGTGATTTTACTGGTGTGTGGAACAACTGATTAGGTACTTGCAGGTCATAAGAAGTTGTTTGATAGGCATGGGAGTGGTTTACTTTTTTTGTTTTTAACAAACGACAAAATGTTTTTGGTAATTGTATGAAATATTAAAAAAATCTAAATACTAATTGTTACTTTTAATTGTAAGTTTTGATTATTTTCGTAGCAACGCATCGTCATAATGTTTGTGTGCATATTACGTTTTGAACAAAATATTTTTCATTTAGTAAGCTCATTAACTAATTATTTGAAATATATAATAAATAATTAATGAAAAGTTTATCAATACTACTTGGATCTTAGACTATAAAGTAAGGGATCTTATACTAAAAAAACCGGCCAAGTGCTTATCTATAAAAACATAAACAAAAATAAAGCGATTTTTTTAAATGTCAAATATTCTTGTAAATATTAACAAATTATTAGTTTTGTCACTTTATTGAAAATTACTTTAATGATATTAAAGAAGAGCTTCTCAAATCAGTCAATAAAGTCGTGTCCTACAATATTGGCACCTACTGCTTTATTAGATTTTTTGGAAACATGGAGTTTTAGAATTTATATTATATAATAAGTATCCATTTTTTGTATGTTTGTAATGATATGAGTGCATTAACATATATTATTACTGTAAACTTTAAAAGATATCCGTATTTTGGTTGATATAATTAATGATTGAAGATTCTTTTGCGTTGCTGAAGGGAATTTGTTTTCAAATAATAATTTTCAAGTACTAACATTTATCCCATATTTAAATTTAAATGTTTATCTTTACAGGAAATAGACGGGAAGGCTCTATTATTATTAAATTCAGATATGATGATGAAATATATGGGCTTGAAACTAGGACCTGCTTTGAAAATTTGCAATTTGGTATCGAAAATTAAAAATCGCAGACACTATAGCACTTAGTCGTAGCTTAATACTTTGCACTAGAGGTTTTGAAACTATGAGTTTCTATTTTTATAGTGTTTAATAAAATAGCATTTGCTTAAATATTTTTTCACGCATTTCGTAAGAAAAGTTTCACAATTGCATAATCTGAATCTCGGCAGAATTTTAAATTTGATTGTAATCAAATGATTATGAATGATTCTAAGTAAATTTGTTTTTAATGTATTTATTATATTTGTTTACTTATTTTATGAATTATAATTTATTGGAGTATTAAATAGAGCTTCCCATAGATTTTTAAATTAAATATAGAATCAATTAGCCAATTATTCTATAGTTAATCGGTTTTCCAAAGAGGACTTCATTCATAATCATTTTAGAAAATTAAATATTTAAAGAGCAAAAAGAACAGTACAAAGCACTTGTTGAAAATTATGGCTCCTTCAAATTAAATGCTGTTCAAAATTTTAAAATGTGTAAATTTTTAAAAAAATGTTCTCTTAAGATAGCTTAATATAGTCATGTATATATAAGTATTTGATTGAGTGAACATGCATTTAATGTAGTTTATACTCAGAAGCACACTGTATTATCGAGTTGTTATATATTTCGCTTTATTAAGGGTCCAGTAAACGATCAAATAATTTGTCAAATTTTTTGTTTGTCAAATTATTTGTTTTTTTTTTTTTTAGGTATGTATCAATCAAAGCCACAGACTGTCGAGCAATATTGATAACTTCATAAGATTTTACTAATTATTTGGTCACTTATGAAACCCTTTACTCGTTATTTCTATTGTAAATACTTTTAAATTTGGCTAGTCGTATGCAAAATGTGCATAATGAAAAGAAACACTGTTACTATTGCCTATATAATTGCACTGTAGTTAATTGAGATATTCATTTGATAGATAACTTAGTTGGATATCGGATTAACATGCATTTATAAAGAGAAAGCAATTTATTTATAACACTAGCGACTCACCCTCGCTTCGCTTACGTTCGTCCCTAGGTACGTTTTGACGCTTAGTATGGAATAGCATTTTTTTTCTCGTGACTGACTGACGTGACGTTGTTTTATATATATAGATTAATACATATAATAAAATTGTATGGTGACAGACAGAAGTGGGCAGCGCCATCTACTGGTACTAAGCTAAAGTTTTGTTGAAATAACATTAAAATTGAATTCAGTTGTATATATTATGATTGTATTTAGCAATTTGGCTTATATTTGTGACGAGTTTCATCTGAAACCGTATAATGGCGTACTGTCAAATGTCCCTAAATATCTTACAAACTTTCACTTTTATAATAAAAAAAATATATATATTCATAGGAACTAATACTATTTCGTACTGAAACTAATTTAAAAACAAAATCGAATGTCGTCTATAATATTTCTTATACATGAATTGTAATGCATATAATCCGATATTTAACAATTACTGATAGAAAATCGCAAATTAAGTATTAAAATAATATTGAAGCAGCATAAATAGGATAACATTTGTATCACTGATATATAAATTATATACCGTGTACAGAAATTTTATTGTAGATTAGGGTCTAGTGCCTTTCAATAATTAGGTGTACTTAATGCCTGTTCCAATACGAGAGTACTCTGACCTCATTAAACCTCCAATAATATATAAATGTTGTCGACATTATTGTACTTCGTTTGTTGTAAAGAGAGATATTATAGCAGGGATGGGTTATTTTATGGAAGATTGATTTTGGGGCAATATGATTTTGATAAAAAACAAATTGAATGATGAAATGTTCATCAAATATGTTTAATTAAGATTTTTTTCAAAATTGAGAATATTTTGGCAAATTTTAATTCAATGTTTTTTGTCGTCATACTATCGTAAACAATATAAATGAACTTTTAAATGTTTTAATATGCTTAAAAATATATTTGGAAAAGTAAATAAATTTTAGCAGTTCAAACATTGCCACATAATATGTCAAATGTCATGTTATCCATTATGTTACCGTTTTGGATAATCTATAAATTGCTATTATGTCACAGGTGTTATAGATTAAACATAAACATGTAAAAGATAGCTGTAAGAACTATTTGTTCTCATCAAACACTACAAATACCATGAAAATGTTAAGAATACTAACCTGTTGACATGGCATCCGACATAATATTTTGATCTAACCAATGTGTTGCTTTTAATAATTTTCAATTTGCCGCTCATAAGCGATATGCATATTCTCTACTTTCTTGTTTTCCTTCATAACTCGGAATAATTAAATAAAATATATAAAAAAAATAAAGTTTCTCACTTTTTGTGGCAATTAAAGTATTTTGTGAACATGTGATAGCTTATTCGCTATCTAAATTTTGGTTTCAAATTTTGACTACTGTAATTACATAACAAAATTATTTATATAATATATTTTTAAAAATCAATCATTATATTTTTTGTTAAAATATTTCTTTCGAAATTAAATGGTCATAATGAATTAAAGGTGTAATTTATCTTCTCACTGTAAAATCTCTCTCAATGACAATAGGAATTTACTAAAATATTTACAATGAATGACATTAGAAATCTTTTGTTATAACATGTATTGTTGGTAGCATGTTCTATAGCCCTTTGTATTTTTCCTAGTGATGTTCCTTATTTGTCATTTTGATGTTTTTTCATTTGACAATTATTATCTTTTATGTTTCGTTAGAGGTGAGCAATTATGAATGATTTTGAATGACTATGATTGATTATGTTATATCGATACCTGCTAAGAAAACATTGTAACTCGATATTGTTGCAATTTTGAATTTGGAATTAAAATATATGAGGAAATTAAATTCCATTTTTAAATTATCTCAATACTGAGTTACAATGTTGTTCGTTGCAAGTGGCAATATATGTATTCGAATGATTGTCATTCATGTTTGCTCTCCATAGTTTTAAATATTATTTGCCATTTGAAGGGTTATTATAATGTGATATTTCACTGTTATCTGTTAAAGTGATAAATAATTAAAAATATAATAAAATTATGTTTTGCATTAGTTAAGTCATATACTAAGATGAAGCATGACAAAACTACTAAGACGTAGGTCACCTATATATTGGTGCGTCGAGTCGCCATTGTTGCTGTAAATATTTTTTTTGGTTTTAAATAATCTTTCTATTTTATTGAGATTCAACTATTAAACTAATAATAGTCAAATAAATTTACTATATTACTATTATTTGACGAATGTAATAATTTTTTTTTTTCAAGATTTATGATGATCTTTAAATTAATCATTTATATTATATTTATTATTCTTTTTATTATTTTGATTTGATAATAATGAATTACATAATATGAATTATATCGTTATTATGTGTAATTTGTCAGGTCTTATTTGCACAATTGCTTCAGTTTGTGATTGTTTATTTGATTTCATTGTAATAACTTATGAACGGACTATACTTTAAATGAATTTGGAGTATGTAGCAATAAATAATGTGGTATTTAATGTATGTATTCGGTATTCGGAGTACAATACAGTTGTATGGGTCTGTATATAGTACATAGTTAACAATAGGATGTGAGTTTTCACATTACAAAGCTATTATTTTATTACGGTAGAATTTTTAATGATTTTATGTAAATAGCTGGAATAATTGGAAACAGATGTGTATAAATAAAATAAAGTTCGAATGTACGAAGTGTTTTTTTTATTTTTGTAAATTGTTTTTTGTTTATTTAGCAAATATTTTTCTTCGAGGCTTCGATCGTGCTTATTTGAATTCGTTACTCTGCTAAAATACTTAAAACGCATGTTGAAAAAAATTAAAGAGTGCGTGTATGAATGTGTACACGCGCAAGAAATAAAACTTCTGTATGTTATCGGTACTCTTTATGAAATTCAATTTATGTTTTAAATAATTCGGATAGGTGAGATACTAAAAATAACGTATATTAGGCATATTACAATCATATATTTATAGAATATTATTTAAGGAAAGACTAATATTATATATCATTTGTCAGACAATAATAACGGTTACCATGGCAACAAACGTACGTACATTTTTTCGTAACGCATTCACCAGCTTACTCCCTAAGTCAAGTGTGCATTTGTGTCGAGTTAGCAGACGCAAAAATGTTCAAAACTAGAAAATCGTTTAGGTTTAATGTTAAATTTTTGAAGTAAAACTTCTATGCCTGATAAAACCTTTTTGGGGTTAGTTCGATATTAGATTTAAAGAATGTTAATTAAAAATTATGTATGCCAAGTGTTACTTGCATTTTATCAGTTTATTTCCACACAATTAATTATTTTATACGAGTTGCTAAAAACGCAAAATTACGGAAAAAAGTGAGTGACGCTCGGTGATAAAGTATCTATGCCTGAAAAAAAAATGTCAACGAATGAAATTTTTTCGGACATTTAGAAGACATTTGGAGATGATGCTGTACCCTATTCTACGGTTGCGTATTGGGTGGCTGAATTTAAAAGAGGTAGATTAAGCTGTAAAGATAACCAGCGTTCTGGCCGCCCTTCAACCTCAGTTACGGAAGAAAACATCAAAACGTTGAGAATCTGATCTTCCAAACAAAACATTTGGGTGAGATCCTTAAGATATAATTTGGTATCATTCAATCCATTTTAATTGATTCATTGGGGTTCAGAAAAGTGTCGGCAAGATAGGTACCACTAATGTTAACCGACAAAAACTAAAAGTGACGTTTGGAAATTTCTAAGCGTAATCTCGAAATGTTCCATCGTGATCTGGATAAATCTTGTTATCGTCTTGTCACCATGGATGAAACGTGGGTCCACCATTTTGATCCTGAAACTAAGAGACAAAGCATGTCTTCAAAACGACCATCCTCTCCATCCATAAAGAAATTTCGAGTTGCTCATACCGCTGACAAATTTATGGCCGCAGTGTTCTAGGATAATGAATTCATCCTTTTTATTGATTACATGCCAAAAGACCAGACATATTTTGTACCTATGAGCGAATAAAATAAGTAAGGATAATGTTAGGATTTTTTTTTTGTTTTTCCTAATTTCGGTTACAACTAGTACCTATTCGAAAAAATCTAGTGTAAAAATACCTATAGTAAGTTATGGACAAGCATTTTATTTTAATTAGTACACGGATGTGGTGTACTAAATTAAAGCCAATTAAAACAAGTCATGGAAATTGCATATTTTATTACCCTCACTTAATGTTGGTACAGCAATTGCTCTCCATGAACTTTCATTTCCTTTGTTTAACACTAAAAATTAGATCAAACCTGCTAAAAATAAATAAGTATATATAATATACAACAAACTCAGACTATAAGAATATTAGTAAGACGTGAAAAAAGTAATTAACTGAAATGGTGTGGCAATAAATATATTCTACGCATTATCGTAGCTTCTATTTTTATTTCTTACTAGCGACTTCCCCTCGCTTTGCTCGGGTTCGTCCCTACTTACGTTTTAACGTTTAGTATAGATTACTCAGAGATGAGATATTTTCCGTACCCGCAAAGTTTTCCCTTGGTACGTTTTAACGGTTAGTACCTATAAAAGACTATAATATATATGTACATTGTACATAGATAAGTATAAAAAAGTAGGTAAGGTCCTATTTAAAAAAAATTGAATTCATTGAAAACGAAAAAAAAAAATCATCATGAAAATAGGGGATTTTACTTTGATCGAACAAAAACGCTGAAACATTCTTAAAATGTAGTCTTGATCTTTCTCCAAGGTCCCATCCATCTTTATACTAAAATTCATCAAAGTTGGCTCAGTAGCTTAGGTGTGAAAACAAAACAGACAGACAGATAGTTACTTTCGCATTTATAGTGGTACCGTATATCCCCGGTCAACATTTTAGATATTTTTCATTCCGGAAAATTAAAGAGTTCCCGTGGGATAATTAAAAAACTATAGTAGGTAACTTATACAGCTAACCACAACAACAACACAACAACTTACGCACCTAATTTAGTAAAATTTGGCATCCTTATCTATACATATTATAAAATTCTAACTAAGCCGAATCTGTACATTAAATATTTTTTGGAAAATCTTATTGAAATAGACATTATTATCGATGCAGAGGCCGAATCTATAGTTTTTAGAATTTTTGTCTGTCTGTCTGTCTGTCTGTCTGTCTGTCTGTCTGTCTGTCTGTCTGTCTGTCTGTTACCGCATCACAGAAAAACCACTGGAGGGATTTTGATGAAATTTGGTATGATGATAGCTGGTTATCCGGGTCAACATATAGGATACTTTTTACCGCGAGAAAATATCTCATTTCTGAAAAAAAAATATAGAAAAACTGGTAGGAACAAAACCACGACGATACTATTTGTAAACAGTTTAGCAAGGTAACTTACAAAATATGGTAAAAACTATAAAAATAGCTTATCTTGAAAATCAAATTATCAAAGCGCTATATTATCCATTAAAATAGTTATTTTAATTAATATTTATTTATGTGTTATTTAGATATTCGACAATAGATGTCGCCATGTGTTTTTAAAATACATAGTTTTAATCCCAAAAAAATTAATGTACAGATATGACCTTTTTTCGATTTTATTAGAATTACTACTAAATCACCCGCGGCTCCACCCGTGTTTAAATTATCAGTAAAACAAACTTTTTGGCTTCATAAATTAGTAACTATACATACAATAAAATTGTAACTAAGCCGAACCCCTAAATTCAATATTTTTTCGGAAAATCTTATTGAAATATTAATTATTAGCGATATAGAGCCCGAATCTATAGTTTTTAGATTTTTTTCTGTCTGACTGTATGTGACCGCATCACAGAAAAATCACTAGAGGGATTTTTATGAAATTTGGTATGGTAATAGCAGGTTATCCGGGTCAACACATAGGATTCTTTTTATCGCAGGAAAATATCTCATTTCTGAGAAAAAATACAAAAACTGGTTAAAGTAAAAGCACGATGATGCTATTAATATTTTAGCAAGGTAACTTACTTATATATTATGTTAAAACTATTAAAAAAACTTATCTTAAAAGAAATATTAACAGCGCTATGTTATTCATTAAAATAGTTATTTTAATGAAAATTTATTTATGTGTTATTTAGCTATTTGACAATAGATGTCGCCATGTGTTTTTAAAATACGTAGTTTTATCCACAAAAAAAAATGTACAGATATAACCTTTCTATGACTTTACTATAATTACCACTAAATTACCTGCGGCCCTGCCCGTGCTTAAATTTTTAATAAAACAAACTTTTTGGCTTTATAAATTAGTAACATATTAGTAATATTTTGTTGGCCTAAACAATTTTCAAATGAGAATATTTGTAAATTTGTATTGTTTAGTAGGTAAGTAATGTTAATGTTTTTTAATCTTTTAATGTAAAAATTGGGCAAATGTAAATCAACTCGCGCATTTTAGGTTTCGTACAGCAAAATGCTATGTTGTTTTTCTTACCTACGTGTTTTGTATGGTTAACACTAAAATAAATACGAATAATATTTACGTTTCCACAACATCTACTCATTTTTTGCACCGTAAAAATAAGTTCAATTTATATTATTTTATAACATTTTATGGAAAACAAGTTTATGGCTGTTAAACTGCCAAAGCGGGTAACTAAAAATATCTCATATCTCAAAAACTATGAAAAAGTATTTTAGGAACTGTTATACCTCAACTTTTTCACTTTTTCTTGACACCTTTTCTTGGAAGGTAAAGGCTTAAAGGACACAATAAAATGCTTACGACTTTAATCATATTAGCAGAGCCATATGAAATAAAAAAATGTATTCGCTTAGAATTATTTACTTATTACACTTTCTTTTGAAAATCGTTTTGGAAAATATTACTAACTAGCGCTAATTAAAGAAAAGTTATCATTATGTAATTTAAATAATCAGCTATATATTAAATTATTCTGTAGCTGTCTATTAGTAGAGAATGATTAAAATTAATTCCGTAGTTTGAGAGTTTATCGTGAAAAACTAAAAAAAAAACAAACAAAACAGAAGTATAGACATACATACATGTTATTGCTAAAACAAAAAGTTCAATTTAACGGAGGAACCTTTGTGGCATTTTCAATCTCTGCCATTATTTACCAATCATGCGGTGCGCAATGAAAGCAATGTATAATGTAAGTGTATACTAATGTGTAAAACCTAAGAATTTGGTTTTTGATCATCTGAACGCGGGCGGAGCCGCGGGAAATGCTAGTACCTTATATTGCCGGTCAAACAATACGTGTAGAATAACATGTACTATCTACTTTTTACCCCGAAAAAATGTACTGTTCCCATGGGATAGATTTGATTTGATTTTTCTAGAGGCGAACCTGAGCGAAGCGAGGGTGAACCCCTAGTAAATATAATAAAATAGTAAGAGAGCGAAATCTGCCCATGAAATATTTTTTAAAATCAATTACAGTTACGTATTGTGTAGAGAATATAGATCCCAAAATCATAGCTATTAATTTTTTTCTTTTTGTCTGTATATCTGTTTGCTTTTAACTCAAAAATTACTTAATGGATTTTAACTAAACTTTGTGTAGCGATGACTTATTACTCGTTCGGCATTCTTACTCCCACGAGAAAACACAATATCTAATTCAGCCGAGTTCTCCTTTGTACAAAAATATCAATAAAGTACATAAAATTATTATTTGAGTTAACAGTTAACGTATTTAAAAATTTAGTATTGTAAAAATCTCATTTCCATGGGAAAATTAAAGTAAATGAATATATTCGATATATAGTACTCGTACAAAACAAAGTCGCTGTCTGTTTCAGCGAGAAGAAAATGAGGGATTTTACCGCATTAAATTGTTAAATATGTTAATTATAATCCTTGTGAGTTCTTTATGACGCGATGCTTGGGGTTTCTCTGGGAGATAAAATCCGAAATGAGGTCATTCGCCAGAGAACTAAAGCCATCGACGTCGCGCGTAGAATTAGCACGCTGAAGTAGAAGTGGGCTGGTCATGTCTCCAGGCGTATTGATGGCCGATGGAGCCCACACATTTTAGAGTGAAAACCAAGATTAGGCAAACGTAGTGTAGGACACCCTGCTGCAAAGTGGACCGACGATTTGAAAAAGGTGACAGGTACGGGATGGATGCGGGCTGCCCAAGACCGGGAAGGTTGGCGTTCTATGGGGCAGGTTTTCGTCCAGCAGTGGATGGCCATAAGCTGAATACCCTTGTTTTAAAAGTACATGGAAAAGCATTTACGCTTATCTCCATATATAACAACAAGCAAGGGGTTGCTGCTACGGTCTACTCTGTTATTAGAGACGTACCAGGAGCAACCCGCATGTTCCATCGAGGTGGGCTGTCTCCCAATTACCTTTCTTGGTTTCACGTCCGGTTGCTAACTCCCCAATACAACAAAGTGTATACACATCTGGAGGGGATCGGGAAATAACTAATCTACATGATTTAATACTTAGATCATTCAGTTTCACCGCAATAATGTGTCTAATATTTCTCGTAATTTAATACGATGTTTTTTTCATTTAGTCACAGTAGGTAGTTAGTTATACATTATGTAATTTGGAACACCAACGATTATATGCCGTTCCATAATATGTAAACGACGGATTCGGAATGCAATTATTTTAAGTGATGTTTTCAAGTCAATTACTATACCTGGGTAAGTACTTTAGCCTAATATCTTGTATAAAGGATATTACGTTTTATTTTCCTATTTAGAATAAATATTTTAATCTGCGTATTTCAACTGTTATTTAATTTACGTAGCAGATTTTTTTTTATTTTTATACATTAGTTAGAGTTTATTATTTAAATGAAAATTTATCGATTAATTATGTATATGGGTGGTAAGTAGGTACAGATATCTGAAAAAGCGATTGATATATTTATTTTAACGCAAGTAAGTACCTGTTAACTACAAATTATTTATTTATAAGTTACTAGCGACTTGGCCTCGCTTCGCTCGGGTGCGTCCCTAGGTACGTTTTAATTTTTTAAACGGAATCCTAATTCTTTTTCTAAATTAAAAGTAGACTAAGTAACTTCTTATAACATCAGCTATCTGGCAGTGAAAGTCCCGTCAAAATCAATCTGTTTCGGAGATTAGCCGGAACGAACGGATAGATAGACAGATTGAAAAACATTTTAAAAATTGTGTTTTTTTTTTATAGGTATCGTATATAATTTCATATTTGGTAAAAAGCTATTATTTTGATATTACAAACAGATACTTTAATTTTATTTATATGTATAGACTAGCATTACCCG
Source organism: Fabriciana adippe (assembly GCA_905404265.1). NCBI lineage: Eukaryota > Metazoa > Arthropoda > Insecta > Lepidoptera > Nymphalidae > Fabriciana > Fabriciana adippe. Next base: position 7,342,755 of record FR989993.1, read on the forward strand.
CGGCTCCGCCTGCGTTCAGATGACCAAAAACCAAATTCTTAGGTTTTAAATATTAGTATACCTACTCTTACGTAATATACCAATTTCATTGCGCACCGCATCATCGGTAAATAATGGCGATGATTGACAATGCCACAAAGGTTCCTCCACTGTTTCATGTTTGTTTTAACAATAACATTTATAGTTTGTCTATACTTCTGTTTTGTTTGTTTGTTTAGTTTTGTGCAATAAACTTAAACTACTGAATTAATTTTAATCATTTATTGACTAATAGAAAGCTATTGATTTATTTATATTTAGCTAATTATTTAAATAATAATAACGTTTCTTAATGTTAATTTGTCACGAAACAGGGATGCGTTAGCGCTAGTTATTAATATTTTCTGAAATGATTTTCAAAAGAAAGTGTTGGGGAAACTAAGAGTTCCAGAAGTACATAATTAAGGTAAATAAGTAATTAATTCTAAGCAAATGTTTTTTATTATTTCATATGGCTCGGGTAATATGATTAAACTCACAGAATAGACCTTTTTCACCTATTCCGTGATTAAACTCGTAAGCATTTTATTGCGTCTTTTAAGCCTTCAATAAATGGTGTCAAAAAATCTTAAAAAGTTGAGGTATAACAGTTTCTGAAATACGTTTATCGACGATTATCTTGCAGAATATACGTTTCATAGTTTTTGAGATACGGATTAATTTTAGTTACCCTTTTGTCAGTTTAACAACCATAAACTTCTATACTATCAAATGCTAAAAAATAATGAAACGAACTTATTTTTACGGTTGATAAAATGAGTCGATATTGTTGAAACATTAATATTATTCGTATTTATTTTAGTGCTTACCTAACAAAATACGTAAGTAAATAAAACAACACAGTATTTTGCTATACGAAAACTATAATACTCAATTAACATTATTTACTAGAAACAATAAAAAATATTTTCATTTGAAAATTGTTTCGGCCAATAAAATATTACAAATAATATGTTACTAGGTAATTTATAAAGCCAAAAAGATTGTTTTACTAATAATTTGGCACAAAACACGGGCGGGGCCGCGGATAATATAATAGTAATTTTAATAAAATCATAGAAAGGTATGTACATTTACTATCTGTACATTCAATTTTTTAGAATTAGAACTACGTATTTTGAAAACACATGGCGATATCTATTGACGAATTTCTAAATAACACATAAATAAATATTTTTGGATTTAATTAAGCTTTTTTAGTTTTTGCCATATTTAGTAAGTTACCTTGCTAAAATGTTTATAGTATCATCGTGGTTTTATTCTAACCAGTTTGTGCATTTTTTTTTCAGAATTGAGATATTTTCCCGCGGTAAAGAGTACCCGACATGTTGAGCTGGATAATCAGCTATCACCATACCAAATTTCATCAAAATCCCTTTAGTGCTTTTTCTATGATGCGGTAACAGACAGACAGACAGACAGACAGATAAAAATTTTAAAAACTATAGATTCGGCCTTTGTATCGATAACAATGTCTATTTCAATAAAATTTTCCAAAAAAATATTTAATGTACAGATTCGGCTTAGTTGCAATTTTATTATATGTATACAGTACATTGTATAGATTACTATAAGTTTTATGTATCTATGCAAATTTTTTTTGTCATTTAAAAACAGAAATTTCAATTGTGTACATAAAAATATCTTTATCATTGGTTTTCTTCTGGTTCAAAATTAGGTACTTTATCTACAGACACATGAATGTGTATAATTATATAACTTTTTATTTTTTATTGCATATTAATTATTTAATATCTTATATTTAATTTTCGTTGTGATGTTTGTTTTTCAAAAATATTTCATGTACAGATTTCGCTAAGCTACTATTTTATTATACGTATAGATACGAGTATAGATTATTTATTTCTGCGTTCTCATTCATATGAAATGATGTTGTTATCTCTGGTAGAAACACAAAATGCTTTCCAATGTCCAATGTTACTAACATGTTTCCGCCCATTTGTGATGGATTGACAGTAGACGAGTGTTATCGTTTTGTTTATCTAACTAATGTTTGATAACTTACAAAACGCAATAGTTCAAGAAATATATTGTATTTAATGATGTATCTGTTATTTTTCCATTGAATAGGACCTTATTGATTTATGTCATTCTTAACATCGTCAATTTGTTTACCCAACCGAATCAAATGAGATAATAAGTTCAATACCGAAAAAATTAAAATCAGTTCAGGGATTCTTAATTGAGGACGGTGGAAAGACACAAAATAAATATTCTTCATTTACATACTACTTCTTGTATAGGTAATTTATTCCGTTCGATAGATAGATCATCTACCGTTTATGAGCTGTTATAAAAATGCAGTCAACGATTAAAAAATACTTTTTGATACATACGCACAACTGTAGGTCACGGGTTTGATTCTCGCACTAGTTGAAAGAATATCATCATTAGCTAGGCAATTATTTGTATTGTTATTATCCTTTTACTTAATACTAATCTATACTAATATTATAAAGCTGAACAGTTTCTTTGTTTGTTTGTTTGGTTGAACGCGCTAATCTCAGGAACTACTAATCTGATTTGAAAAATTCTTTTTGCATTAGATAGTACGTTAACTGAGGAAGGCTATATATCATGCCGGAAAAATGTACGGTTCCCGTGGGATAGATTTGTTTTTGTCTAGGAACGAACCCGAAGCCAAGAGAGGGTGAGTCGCTAGTAATGTTATAGATTAATGAACGGGTTGATATACCTATGTCTACTTCCATATTTAAACCTTACCTTTACTTTGTTTAAATATAATCCTAAAACAATAATGTTTTAAACTTGAAAAACGCTATCAGTAGATGGTTGTAAATATTTGTTTAGTCACGTATTATTGTACAATTACTGTAGTAAATGACAAATACTCCGCGAGAGTTGCATGAAAGCGCGTGCGCAGCGTTGGAAGGGAACTGGCAACAGACAAAGTGAGCCAGTCTTTTGCCGTAAGCCATCCGGAGAACAGTTGGCACGGCTTCGGCATCGACTCTCCCAATGAGAGAAAGACGTGCGTGATATCGAGAGTGTTTGGTGCAGATAACAAATTTAAAATGGAGCTGCAAAATCCCAAAGAGGAAAATGGTGAGAATAATATATTAGTGAAAGTACTTGCTGTGAGTGTCCTAGATTGTGCAGGTTTATTGACCTTGATGACACAGTAATAAAGGTGAAGGAGAAAAAATTTACATATTATACACATTTTTATGCATCTTCATCATATGACCTTAACAAGGCCAGGAAGTGCTATTAACTACTTCAAAATGAAACATATGGTTGGTATTGTAATTTAAAGGACGTTAGACCAAAAAAGTGAAATTTCGTAAAAGAAAATAGATTGACCTATGTAACATATGTAGGTAATTAATAAGTAATTATTAAATGTTCCAATGATGACTACACTATGAAATAAAAATATAACCGTACCTAAACTTATTAAGGGCTTTTAATTGTATTAATTCATAAAAGTCATTGTTTAATATCATACAACGATATTATATTGGTAATATTGCAATGAAATAAGGTAGGGTCGTTTTAATCCATTCTCAAAATCACAATGTAAATTAGCAAGGTCTTTTATTGTCTAACAGTAACTTTTGTTGTACACTAAAGGTCTTTTAACTAAAAACTATTAAGTATAATTTGTGGTACTGCCTCGTTATTTAAATATGTTATTAGGTAATAATTTAAGAGAAATGTTATATTTACTAACGATTCACCCTCACTTCGCTCGGATTCGCCTCTTGAAGAAGAAAAACAAATCTAGCCCACGGGAATTAGGTGTTATTATTAAGTATGAGTTATTATTGTAAAGTTTCATTAAAATCCATTCAGTAGTTTTTGCGTAAAAGAGTAACAAACATCCATACATGTATACATCCAGACATGTATACATCCAGACATCCATACATCCTCACAAACTTTCGCATTTATAATATTAGTAGTATGATATAACATTAATAGGAATAAAATCATACGTAATAAACTTATAAGTATAATATACAGTATACACATATAGTACATACTAATACATAATAATATTTATTTAATGTTTTATGGAAACTGTTTGCGTTTATATACTTAAAAGTGAAAGTGAAACAATTTCATTACAACTTTCTTTATCAGGAACAATATTTAAAAAAAAAACTTATAATTTAAGCTTTCTGTAATTGCTTAGCTAAATAAATAGAAATAAAAATATTCCTATAACTGCAACTGCAGTTATTTAAATTTGAAGTTAATCTATAAGAAATAATAATAAATTGCTTTACAAAGTGACTAACCGTTAGTTATTCACTACATAAGATCTTAGGTTTATATAATATCTTTAGTCAAGCCACGAATGTTTTTGGGGCTCTGATTAGAAAAACGTAGTAGCACTGTCTCAGTCCCAGTGTAGGAAAGTTGGTGTACACTTTCATGCCATGGAGCATGTCAAGTTAACAGAGCCTCTAGAGTCTAGACTAGTCTCAAATCTCAATGAGGTGGACCGCTGTAAAAACTTTTTTTTAAATCAATGCCCTGCTAATTGATATTGATAAATATTAATAAATATGATCATATAATCTGGTAAACAGGAACTGATGAGTTTAAAATAAATCCACACAACTAAGTAACAGGTATGTTAAGTAAAGTTAATCTAACCGGGCACTGGGCTTGTCGGCATTGAACGATGAATGGCTAATAACAAACGCAGATAGCATAAATAATTTAAATACTTGAAAAGTGAAGTAGTAATTTTGGTAATCTATACTAATATTATAAAGAGGTAAAGTTTCTGAGTTTGTGACATTGTAGGGGGTAATCTCTGGATCTACTGAGCCGATTTCGATGAAATTTTGTAAAAAGATAGTTTGAGATCCTGGGAAGGATATAGGATACTTTATCCCGGAAATCATCCCTTAAGGGGGTGAAAATGGGGATGAAAATTTGTATGGGGAATCAATCTAGGGACGAATGCAAGCGAAGCGAGGGTGAGTCACTAGTTTTAAACTATATTACTTCATTAAATGGTATCATTTTTATTATTTTAAACCTTGTTTTCGTACTAAAATGTTAAAACTATTAATCTTGTATATATAGGCAAAGACCAAACAGTTTAGTACCTTCTGCTCCTCTGTTTGTCTACCGATTTGCTTTTACTGTTTAGTAGTTATTGATAAGCTTTAGTGTTATCAATAAAAAAATATATAGATAGGTACGGTTAGTTTTTTTACATACATAGACAAATTCTATTCAAATATATTATTTTCCTTAAATTAAAAATGTTTATTATGGTCGAATTTTGACCACTAGGCGAACACCAGTTATTATAAATACGAAGTATATATGGATTATCCCCCTTTTACGCGGCAATGGAGCAACACTAAGATCGATTTATCTGAATGTTTTGATATCTATTATACATATAATAAAATTCTAACAGAGTCGAAACTGTACATTAAATATTTTTTGAATAGTCTTAATGAAATAGTCGTTATTATTGATACAGAGGCCGAATCTATACTTTTTAGAATTTTTATCTGTCTGGGAACGCATCACGAGAAAACCACTGGATATATTTTGATGAAGTATGATGATAGCTGGTTATCCGGCTTAACATTTAGAATACTTTTTATTGTGGGAATATACCTCTGAGAAATCTATAGTTACTAACCGTTAAAACGTACCTAGAGACGAACCCGAGCGGAGCGAGAGTGAGTCGCTAGTAGATTATATTTTAGAAAGTGACATAAAGCGGGATAAAGTGAGTTTTTATCCCGTTAACATAACATGCTAAGCAATATGAAACAACATATAGGGCACTGATACATATTAATAAAATTTGCCAAAAATGCACAAAAAGGTGCACACTCGAACCGTGGTAAGACGCTAGTTTAAAATAACTAGGTTTATCTTGCCACTTTCTACGTTACAGGAACCTTGATTATATTCTTAAAGCCCATTAAATTCAGCTGACACGTCGTTCGTCGGACTTTTTGTGTGATGTTTATTGAATCACAAATGAATATTGAATTTGCAATAAATGGTTATCATTAAAAGCTATCACCTGTCCTTACCTTGTGCTGTGGTTGTAGTTTATAAAAAAACTGACATCCGCAGTCCGAAAACGCATTTAATACTTGATAAGAGTAACAAACTGGATAAAGATAACACGGATCAGAGACATTGAGATCGTAAGTGCATTGCTGTGATAAGTTGTTTTGTTTGGTTTGTGAAAATGTATGGATGTACTTTGTATTTTATTTCGTTATTATTTTCAATTCAATATGTTTTGTTTCGATTTTATTATTTTACATTAATTATACTCCATCTATTTTACTTGAAACGAAACGTAAAATAGTCGAAGATAATACGTAGTTATTCTATTGTAATTTCCTTTATTGTTCGGGTGTTTCTTTTTGTTTTATCCAGGATAAGCCTTGAAATTTCATATTTGAATTATTTTAAACATTACTTGTTTAAAATAATAATAATATTTTAAAGTTATACGATTTATTACTAATATTAGGTAATATCCGTTAGAATCCAACCGATACCTTTTTTTGAGTCTTGCATGAATTAACAGCAAAAAATATTAATCAAGTTTCCTCGGCTTAGTTATTTTTTTTTTATTTTTAGTGATTATCCATGCTAATAGTAGAAATATAATATTATCTAAATTTTATCACATTAAATTTAGCAATTTGTTTGGTCTTTGATGAATCAGTCAGGACAAGTAATTTTTCATATAATATTTGTACGAGACTAGATTATATGATCTGTGGTACAAGTAACTAACGAGTAGCGACTCACCCTCACTTCGCTTGGGTTCGTCCCTAGGTACGTTTTAATGGTTAGTATGGAATAGATAGACTATATATTATATAATATATGTATATCAATCCTCCTCCTCAATAAAAGGGCTATCTAATGCAAAAAGAATTTTTCAAAATGAATGAGTAGTTTCTAAGTATAGCGCGTTCAAACAAACAAACTCTGTCTCTTTATAATATTAGTATACATAGATTTGTTGTTCTTTAAGTTGTACTTCTAATATCAATTGACTTTCGTTCTTTTCGGAATTTGTGTTTGGATGATAAAATTTAAATGAGGTATTTATTTTAGTTCATCACTCAAGGTAAGAAATAACCACAATGAAATAAGATGTTCACTTATATTTCACTTTCCTTAGTGTAGTTATTGCCGCCTCGCATATTATTTGATGCTCTAGTATTTAATTTAGACCTTATAATACTAAAAGAAGGTTTTAAGGTAAACCCTTACTGCTATTATGAATATAAAAGTATATTTATTTATCCACATATATTAAATATTAATATTTATCTTTTTTTTGCGCTGGAACAACTGATCGATGTGATATTTCGCACAAAATTAATTTATGACTGAGAGTGTCATACAACATACATTTTACCCTGATACATTAAGTTTCTTGGTTTATTATATTGTGTTGTTTCATTTAGGGACTATGTCATTAATATAAAATAAAAACAAAAAAAAAATTAAACATACAGTTACATTCTTATCAAGTTAAACTTGATCCACTAAAAAGTATCTGTGAATCTTAATTCTCAAAAAATCTAAGAGGATTATATCATCATAGCCCAAAAGATAAGATAAGAAAGTAATGTATGTAATGATAATTGCAACAAACAGTTTTCTTGGGTATTTCAATGTTTGGCGACCATTACATTATATATACAGTCATTATGGATTATAGAATCAAAACAAAAACATAGAGTTCACAACTTCGCTTATCTATATTATGCAAACATAAACAGTGAAAACAAAGTAGGTACATAGGAACTAAATATCTTCCGTGACCATGTTTGCTGTAAAGCATTCGAAACGTCGGGAACTAAAAATCAAAATAAATCCGCGAAAAATCCGAAAAGACAGTTTTTTTTTTAAATTGTCAGATATTCGCGTTTATGCGCGCACAGAAGATTCTTTCTGTAAATGCAATAATAATTTAACGAAATATTTTTTTTTATAATAATGGTCAATTCCTAAGCGAAAAATCTCGCTGGGCTAATCTTCGCAGAAGATATGTTTGTGTAGGATGGCAATTTAACATAACCGTTCATGTTACGATTAAGAGCAGGACCGGTTCTAAAAGCTTGAAAGCATGGGGTGTAGCACTGCAAATTTCCTTACACCAGTGACTGAGAATTTCTTGACAAAAAAAAAAAACTAATAACTTAACCCGGAATTCGAACCCAGGAGTCCGCATCTATCACTAGATCAACGAGACAGTTGAATAATTTTATACAGTGATGTTAGAAAGGACGTCAATATAATAATAGCACCCACTATTGCTATTTAAGTACTTACGTATAATTTAATCGATATTAGTACGAGTAAATTTTCCGATTGAATTGAAATGAAATTACACGATACGTGTCTCAATCGAGAGATTTACGAAAATAATAGGTTTTATTCCATTTATCCGGCACAATCAATTACCTTTTATATTATAAAATTTGAAAATAATAATACATCCGTCGCGTATCAACAACTTTTACAAGATTGCTAATTATGACAGAAAAGTAAGAATGCTATTTGTCAAAATTCACCTCATGGTACGAATTGAATGAACGACAATAATATTTTCTTAGTAATTTTGGTGTCGTGACGTCACAAAACTGCTAAGAAAGTAAGAATGTTCCAAGCTTATAATAACCTTGCTTTTAAGACGTCATGGTACGAAAACTCAAAGTAAGATTATAGTATTCATGCTATAAGAGTTCATGGTAAGGCCCCAGGGGCCTTACCGCTAGTATCGTGTAATTTTAGTATGTCGGTAATTAATGTATACTTTGATTCTAGAAGTGTGATAATTTCGAAATACTTATGATTTTAAAAGTTTATAAAGCAGAAGCTTGTAGTACACTAAATCTCGTTTTCAGCTATGTTTCGAATGTGACCTTTGTGACATCAATTGAGAAGCATTTACTAAGCATTATCTATTATAAAAATATGTAAAACAAACTCTGTAACGAGACTCTGTGATGAGAATTTACATATGCGAAGGAAATATAGTAAATAAAAATACATATAGAAACTTTATTTCTAGTTTAGTAATTCCTTTAGTACTATTACTTTTAGTCTTTCCTTTTCAATTTTTCGACCCCCTACTCGTTTCACTTGATGCCGTCATTACAAAATATCAAGGTTTAGGTGTGAATACGTAAGATATAATAGAATAATAAACAGACAGATAGATTTACTTTCGCGTTTATAATATTACTATGATTTTTTTTATTATATCCAAAAATTACATAAGAAGTTGGATGGAAAGATTTCTATACGATTATATAGGCCCTTTAGGTATGGAACCCTAAAAAAACTTACAAAAATTATAACAACTGTGTATGTATAATAATATATTTATTTTTATAAAGTAACAAAATATGTAATAAAGGAAACTCAATTACAGCACCATAGTAGTAATCAACAACACAGTACTTCCTTGATCAGCAGCAGAGTTAGGCTACGTGGAGGTATTTTCTCCATTGATTCAGGGAAAAGCAGCACTTAAAATCCTAAAAAAACAATTTTATAAATGAAACGTTTTTAAAGTGCTTATTTTATTTTTGTTTATGCCTAGCTGAAAAATTATAGCTTTATAATTAAAAAAAGTGTAGGTGAAGATAATATATGTTATATTAAGCATTAAATTGAAATAAAAAATCCCAAAAACATTAAGCTTTTTTTTGCCTCTCCAAATGGTTCCTTTGCGAAGTACTCGTGAAACTATGTAGGCTAGTATTATTTTGATTTAAAAATTTATTTAATGAATAAAACGTTTCAGTACACCTTACCTTGTTTCTAACTGTTAATTCATATAGTATAAATTACTAATAAAATAAGTTCAACTTGTTTTTTTCTACTCTAAAAGCTCACATAAACAAACTATCATCTTATTGACATTTAATTTTCACTCGTCGTCAAGTAAACAAACAGTCAGGCGGTTGTCAAGTAAATAATTTGTTCCGAATTTTGTATCACAGTTTAGCCATAATTTATTTTATTTTCTTTTCTAATAGTTTTCCTAATTTTTAAAACTAAACTAAAATTATTTGTATAAATAGTATAAAAAAGACATAGATTGCGTATATTTTGTGGAAAACATGTACATTTGAAATTAAATAATATAATATTTTTCTTTAATTTTATCCTAGGTAAGTACTAATCATATTTACGAACGACTCTCGGAGTGACAGGGATAACGCTATACAACTTATATAGCACTATTTCTTTTCTTTTATAGGAGGAAATAGACAAATCATTCGTTCTGTCGCATCACTAAACAATTTTAAAACAAGCTTGCTTTTTAAAGGTCATGGTACGAATAAAAGTAAGATTATTGTAATCTTGAAACAAAACAGTCTTGAAGTATGAATGTTTTAAAATAGGTGATGGTAAGGCCCCTGGTTTTTATTTATTATTAACGTAATTGAAGGAAAACTTATTCTTAAATAGTATATAGGTAATATATTACTTACTAGTACAGATTAAACAATAAACATTATAAAGTGCTTTATCAGTCGCGTTTACTTAAAATAAATAAGAGATTACTTTTAGACGAAATGAATTCACTAGTTACAAATATCTTACAGTTGTAATAATTCAGAAGAGGCCGAATATATAGTTTGTAGAATTTTTGTCTGTCTGTCTGCCTGTCTGTTACCGCATTACGGACAAAACCACTGTAGGGGTTTTGATGAAATTTGGTATGATGATAGCTGTTTATCCGGGTCAATATGTAGGATACTTTTTACTGCGAGAAAATATCTCATCTCTGAGTAATCTATACTAAACGTTAAAACGTAAGTAGGGACGAACCCGAGCGCAGCGAGGGTGAGTCGCTAGTAATTAATAAATTCTCAAACACGATGTAATTATTAATAACTATTCTTTTCAGGAATCAAACCCAACAACGTGCCACAGCAAGATCTCATTCAAAGAGTTATAGGATCTTTCGGGAAATATCAGCTATATCTATGCCTATTAATATTTCTAACCAAGTTTCCTGTTGCCTTTCATCAAATGGCTATTATATTCCTATCACCAAAAGTAGAATACACTTGTATAGGCTCTAGTAATAATGCAACATGTCCGTGTCCAAACCCACAATACGACACGTCGATATTCACAAATAGTATAATTATGGAATGGGATTTGATATGTGACAGAAAGTGGTTGACTAGCTTCACACAAACTTTATTCCAGTTGGGCACTTTATTGGGTAGCGTTTTTTTTGGAATGGCCTCTGATAGGTATGTTTATTAATATTTTTATATTATTTTAATGAAAATATTTTTTATATTTATTATAAAAAACGGAGCTATCAATGCTTAGACTATGCTAGAGTTCTTGAAACATTCATTTTATCCCTCAGAGCAAATTCCACGAATATCTTCTAAGGGATGAAAGGATTTAAAATCTGAAGTTAAAATGAAACTTTGATATTTCATTAAATTAGTTATTTTTTATATATATATTTTTTATATATATATTTTTTAAATTAAAAGCTAGCAAAATATTGCAGGTTTAAAAACTGTTGCAACGATACACTTAACAATCAACCTAACGGTAACCAATGACCAACTGCAATTTTTGTATTCTCTACTACAGTTGATGTGAATTTTGGTGTCCATCTGTTTGTAATTCTTCTCTTTCTAAACGGCTTGAACGAATTGACACGAATGAAGATCGTTTTTTTGTGGAAATGATTATTATGAATTTATCTAAATTATGCATTGATCATCCCGTAATATAATAATCCCGTTTTGTTTTTACATTTGCCTAAATATTTATTTTATCTTTCAGATTTGGACGAAAGAAGCCTTTATTAGTAGCAGTTGTAATTCAAGTTTCGATGGGAATTATTGCAGCTTATGTGCCAGAATTTTGGACATTTACTTTTGTAAGATTTTTAATTGGCATGTCTGTTGGTGGAACTATGGTCACTGGATTCGTTATGGTCATGGAGTTCGTCGGAACTAAATATCGGGATGTTATATCTGCGCTCTATCAAGTTCCGTTCAATATGGGTCACATGCTATTACCAGTTTTTGGATATTACTTTAGAGATTTCACAAAGTTTCAATTGGCGATTTCCATACCATCAATAATACTTCTGGCATACTTCTTCTTACTACCTGAAACGGCTCGTTGGTTAATTGCAGTAAAGAGAACTGATGAAGCTATTGTTATATTGGAACGGGTAGCTAAAGTGTAAGTTTTTAAGTTCAAGCTTTTAATAAAGTAAATTTAAGTTATTTAATAATATTATTACCTAATTTTTATTTATTACAGGAACAAAAGGCCAACTGAAAATATACGCAGTGATATTGAATTATATCAAAAGTCATTGGAAAGCAGTCAGTTAAAGAAAGGCAACATATTGGATCTTTTCCGAACTCCAAATCTACGAAAAAATATAGCGGCAATGTCATTTAATTGGTTAACCTGCAGTTATTGCTTTTATGGAGTATCGCAATACGTGGGACAACTGAGTGGAAATGTTTTTACTAACGTTGCATTAAGTGCTAGTGTGACATTACTAGGCACTTTTTCCGCGATACCTCTGATGAAAGTCATCGGTAGGCGAACTATTCTCATAGTATTCAATTTTATATGCGCTTTGTGTTTACTTATATTAGCAGTAATACCTGAAGGCATTGGATCAGTTATATGTGCTAGTATAGGAGTAGTTGCCAGTTTTATAGTTTTCGTCTTAGTTTACTTATACTGCACAGAATTATTTCCTACGGTAGTACGTAATGCTGCTCTTGGTTTTTCTTCAATGATGGCTCGAGTTGGTTCTATGATAGCGCCATTTGTGATAGAAATGAGAGATGTTGCGATATGGATACCACCTGTACTCTTTGCAATATTTCCGCTTGTAGCTGCGTGTATAACATTCGTTCTCCCAGAAACGAAAGGATGCGAGTTAATGACTACAATAGAAGAGGGAGAACAATTTGGTAAAAAGAAAACGGTGAATAAAGCATAAGGTGAGAAATGAAATGTAAACGTTATATATAGATATCATTTGTATATAGTAAATATAAGTATAGAAATAATAAATGTTAAGATCCTATTTTTTTATCTTTTCCCCTTAAATATTAAAATTCTTCTTCCGTTTTTATAATTTAACGTTAATTTAAATAATGAAAAAAAATACTAACACAGACTTGTGTGAATTTTATTTATTATTGGAATATACATATAGAGACAACGAAAACACTTTTAGTTAATTCAGTTGCATTCTACATAATATCTCAACGTAAAATATAATTATGAAATATTTTTAATCAAAATAGGAAGTATTTTGAATTATACATTAAAAAAAACAAAACAACTCGTGATCATGCTCATATCGTTTTTATTTCAAATTATAACTTTAAAAATATTTTATAAAATCTGCACAACCTTAGCTTTAACAACTAATCATCATTACATGTTTATTTTATTTTATTTCTTTGGGTACAGAAACACAAAAAATAAAAATAACAAAACGGATTGTCTATTCGTCCTTTATAAAATACTAGCAGAACCCGCGGCTTCGCTCGCGCTAAAACTACAAAAAAACTCTAAAAAGGTCTCTCATACAAAATTTCGTCCCCTACTTTAGCCCCTTATGGGATGAATTCCGACAAATGCTAAAACATTGCAAACATGCAGAAGAGCATTTATACAAAGTTTCAAGTAGTTCTGATCATAAATATTTTTTTTGGGCTGTATTATAACGTGTTTTTCCGTGGGGATAAGATAATCTTCCGCGGTAAAAAGTCACTCTCCAGTCCTCCAACTATCTCCACACAAAAAATCAAGCCAATCCGTCACTTGGTTTCGACGTGAAAGAAGAACAAATAAACAAACAAACAAACTCGCTTTAACATATATAATATTAGTATGGATATGAATATAAATTATAAGGAAGGACGAATAGACTAATAAATAACTAAGTAGAATAAGTAGCTCGGCTCGAGTTCGGTAGGTTAAGGTATTTTTTTTTGCATACAGAAACTCCTGCACTTAAAAATATTTTTTTAATCTTGAACTTAAAAATCGTTGGGATCTTAAAGAATAAGTATCCAGCTCTACTGAGCTAACATAACCTACTGCTTAAGGTTATTTTTTATATCTATATTTTTTGCACATAAAAACTCCTGCACCTAAAATGACTTATTTTATATTTGAAAACACAAAAAGTGGTAAATATTCATACAAACCGACAATAGTCGGACGAATAATATATTTTTTATTCGTCCGATTATTGGACAAATAGCAACAGCCTTAAAAAAATTACAATTTACAAGCTAAAATATTATTTTACATTTGCTGTCCGACTAAATCTGTATACAACAATGAAATAAATATAATTTATTTGCGTATGTAATATAATATATTTACGTCAATGATATTATATTTCTTATGCTTTAAAAATAAAAACAAACAATACGATAAGAAGAAAGGTCATTCAAGATCTAAGACTTTATAAGTTTTATTAGAACTACAATAATTAGGTAAACAATTTCAAGACTCATGTAGAACTAAATAACTATATTAAAACATTGTATTTTTACAGAATATTTGTAAAGTTGCTTTTCAAATATTTTTAATATATAGGCTTTTACCACAAGGGTCAAAATATACGGTATATATGTATAATGAATAAATAAATAAATAAAAATGTTGGACCTTAACATACGGCAACATCTAGTTCCATGGTAAGCTACGAGGCTTTTGTTATGGATACCGATTGTTGATATGCTACATATATATAACTTTAAATACATACATATTACAAATATAAACACCCATGACTGGGGTACAAAAATTCGTGCTCATCGCACAAATGAATGCCCCCAGCAGGACTCGAACCCGCGACCGCTGCCACAGAGAGTAGGGTCACTACAAACTGAGACAAATACGTAATGTACGTTCAAAAAATTATATTCTCGGTATGGTGGCGATTACGTCGACAAAAATAAGGTTAGCAGGATTATGATACGCATTTTTGTGTTAGATTGCGCGTGCCGGAAGCGGAACATTAATTAATAACATAGTTCAATAGTTTTTCATGTACTTTAAATGTGTTTACAATATATATTATGTACTTTGTCAAACTTATTTGCTTAATTTATCTACTCTAATTATGCGTTTATTACTTGTGGAAACTTAATTGATAAATGTAATTTTAATTGTAAATAGTAATTTCTGTAATATTGTTTGATTGCCTAAAATAAATAAAATAAATAAAAACTTTAAAAAAAAATATAAAAACCGACTTCCAGGCACAGAAAAGTAAAAAATAACCTAACAGGGGTTTTCATTTCGAATAGATACCTAATCAGATATTTTCGAAGTCGGTGTGCTTTAATTTGTATTGGCTGGCACCGACTTCGAAAATATCTGATTAGGTATCTATTCTAAATGAAAACCCCCGTTAGGTTATTTTTTACTTTTCTGTGCCTGGAAGTCGGTTTTTATTTATTTTTTTAAAGTTTTTATTTTTCCATTTTTGGTGTAGACGTAATAAGCAGGTAAATTGTAAGAAAAAAAGATTTTTAAAAACATATTCGATTAAGCCATTTATTCAGACCCCTAATGACAGTCACAACCCATCTAGGTGTAAAGTTCCCATCAATACAAATTAATCAAGCCCAGACACCAGGTAATTGCTGTAAATCGTTGAGGAGTTTCCTCGACTATCTGTCGGCTCCATTATCAGATCGACTCCAGACCTTCATTAAATAGTAGTGCTTTAAAATACTTAATGAAAAAAATTAACAAGCGCACTAGTCGCCACTACGATTTTTGAAGGTTCCCCTCGATTTCTCTGGGATGCCATCATCAGATCCTGGTCTCCTTATTATAGTACCACCCTTGAAATTCAAAGCAATCCGCGAACACACATAAAATTACGTCCACGTAAACAAAAAAAGTCATAATTTTTTTCCATAAAATGAAAACTACTCGACCAAACTATGTTAAATTTTTATGGGACCACATGGCAACTAAACCGCATCAAAGAAAAAAAGAATCACGCAAATCGGATTATAAATCTCAGAGTAATCGATGTAGATACATAAAAAAAAATACCAATCGAATTGATAACCTCCTCCTTTTGGAAGTCGGTTAAAAATAGCCAAAAGTATAGATGCTCGCATTTACATAGTTTATTTTTGTATTATTGCTTCACTTGTAGGGGTAGCATTGTGATGTTATGCTAGTACATACCGTCTTAATAGATAGTGTAAATTGCAAATCCTCTTTATTTATTTTTTAAATTTAATAAAGATCCTCAAAACTACTTACTGCAATAAAAATATGATGTTAGGACAATTTCTTTTCAATTTCTTTTGGTTATATTTGTGTATAAAGTAGTTTTGGACAACAGGGGAGATTATAAATAGATTTTATTTTCTCATATCTACTAACCAGCTGTTTATTTCCATACTTCAAATACTATAAATATAATACAAATATATAATACAAATTCTAGTCTTGTACTGATTTTCAACCGACTTCCAAAACGGAGGAGGTTTTCAATTCGACCGTATACAAATCAAAGCACACCAACTTCGAAAATATCTGATTAGGTAACTATTCTAAATGAAAACCCCCGCTTAGTTATTTTTTACTTGCCTCGATTTTCATTACGCTATGTTAGAGATGTCCCTGACGTTAGCGCTCTTCTGTAATTTGAAGCGCCTCTTCTACAGACCTTAGCTCGATGCTAGTAGTAGGACTAGGTACACGTGTTTTGTATGTGTGAGCGAAAATCTTCCGCGGCAGGACGTTGACGAGCGTTAAATTAATATTCGTGAGTATTTACTATTGAATATTTTTGGTTATGGTTGTCGGTTCAGTCAACTTTTTGCTTCTACGCATGCAGTGAAGTTTAAATTACACTACCTATTACCTTATACTGTTAAATAGCTTTTATTTTTTTTTTCAAAATATAAGGGCAAGTATCCGTACCGAAAAGGATAGTCGCCCCATATAATTTCGCGGATAGTCGCCCTAAGGGCAATTAGAGTTGCAAGTAGGCGAAATGCCTCGCAAATATGAGCAAGAGTTTAGCAAGTCTAAAAGGGGTAAACAATCTGCAGAAGTTTTAAATTCAAACGAAAAAATTGTCCAAAAAAGTATAAAGAACAAGAAAGTAGAAACAAACATTACTAAAGAACTATAGAATGGAGATAAAGAAATAAAAAGATTATAAGACGATAACGAGATGAAAATTATGAAGAAAAGAGGTCGAAACGAAAGTAAGAGATCAAAAAATATGTCGATTTTTCTAGCCGTGTAACAGAATGTGAAAACATATATTTAATTAAACTGAACGAAGAAAGAGATAAAGGATGACAAATAAAAATTTATAGTTCCGAGAGTGAAAGTAAAAAAAGCATTATAAATACAAAAATAGCCAAAGAAAAAGCTACTAAAGGAGTACAAAAAAGGAGTAAGAAATTAAAGACGTTAAAAGACACTGAAAAGACACTAAGAGAGTTATAAACATTAATACAAAAATAGAAAATGCGAATGAGAAACTTCAGTTGATGATTATTGTAAATGTTTCGAAAATTACATTAATACTAAATCCAAATCAGACTGGATTGTGTTTCCGGGAAACTTGTTCATCGTTCAAAGAATATTGTGTGAGATGAGAAAAATTGTAAGTTCTGGCTTCGTAATTGATTTTAAAATTTTTCTTGATAATATCGACTTACCCACTAATTTTAATATTTGTGCCAAAGTTGATTGCCGTATTATTTTTATCTTTAAAATTAATTATTATTTATAACTTAAATTTTGGAGATTTTAATTGTATTATAAAAGTTGTATTGATTAGTATTTCGATTATTACCCACTTAATAAATTGATGTCAATAATTAATAATGGTTGATTACATAAATTTGTTTTAATCCAAAAAAAATCGAAGCAATTTCATAATGAGTCTTCTATTCCCGCATGAGGTAAGTATCCCCGAAAGCATTTTTAACATGTGACAACTATCCGCCACAGAGGGCAACTATCCGTTTTTGTAGAGGTCAAATAAAACAGGATTTACTGAAAAACAATATTGATTGTGTTTAAAAAAATAGGTCACAATGAAAGATTAAAGACCAATGTTTTATTATACACGGAGCATGTTGTAAGTAGATACTAAATTTTTATGTAATTGAAGATTTTCAAAAGGTAGGCCAACTATCCGGCTCTTACCCTATAGAATAGGTCGCCACAGCTCACACAAAATTTCAATTACATCCATATTTTTTTCCTTTTTATTCACCTGCATATCAAATAAAACTTATCTTCCATAAGAAGTTCTCTTTTTATTAAGCTCCCTATCCGTCAGTAAGCTTGGAGAAAATTGCTTTCGGTATACCTTACAAAAAGTAGACTTTGTATGAGGTGTAGTAACTAGTCTTATCTTCATATATTCATAGAGTCAAATGAACGTTTAATGAATAATTCTTCTTGTACGAGTTGAGGTTTAAGATTTTATGTTAAGAAATGATATATCTGGATATCTTGTTTGTTTTTATCTGCATCGAGGTCCGAGGTAGAGTTCATTACCCCTGTCAAGTACCTGCTACTGGTATCATAATATGCCTGTATATAGATTATATACAACACAAAATTAATCAATATTCAATAATTTTATAATTAAGCACATGAATCATGAAAATAAGTCGATGTCTATTGTCTTGCTACTAATAATAAAAGTATTGTGTTAAGAACAAAGATGAATTAGGTACAATACTACTCAGAATATCTATCCAATAACGTAATATAATAAAACATTTTATTGATATCAATGTTCATTGTTACATTACACATAACGTAATAAAAATAATTCATATCAGATGAGACCACCAACCATGCGATGAAAAAGATTTCGTTACTTAGATAAAATTGTCAAAGTTAATCTAATTTCTCTTACTACAGTCCACAAAAAGATTATTATTATTTTTAATACAGAGAGAACACAGTTATATAGACGGGACATTTCGCTTTTTTACCCGACTGCAAGGAAAGGGGTATGTTTTTCGCGCCTATCTTTGTATGTTTGTTTGTAATATTCTTTATTCCCTCATATCTTCCAAACCACTCGATGGATTTTTTTAATTAAAGTATCCTTAGATTCATGTCATTAGTCCAAGGGTTCTTAGATAGATGACATAAAAAAAATGTGGGGGCTGCTAGATTCCATAATGTGAAAAAGAAAAAAAATGAAAATCGACGAACTATGTCAATCGTTGAATAGATATTTAAAAATAATTTTTAGGTTTCTTTCATCATTTTTCATTTTAATGAACAGTTTACGATATATAATGATTTAAAGTTGGTTAACAACCATTCTCGCTAATTTTCCTACGTAAAAATACTTAAAAAGCTGTAAATAAATAAGTATATTATAAAAATAAAAAACCCGACTGCATAAAAGCTAACTAAAAAGAATAAAACAAGTTCACGATGGAATATAGTATTATGCAGTCGGAGACATGTATGTATATACATACGAGTGTGTAAATCTCGCGGCAAGGATAAAACGTGGCGAATAAAGTGGCGACCACAAAAATATATACAACTTATATATTTAAAAATTTAGGATAGGAAATCTATACATATAATAAAATTGTAACTTAATTGAATCTATACATTAAATATTTTTTGGAAAATCTTATTGAAATAGACATTATTATCGATATAGAGACCGAATCTATAGTTTTCAGAATTTTTGTCTGTCTGTCTGTCTGTCTTTTACCGCATCACAAGAAAACTACTGGACGGATTTTGATGAAATTTGGTATGGTAATAACTGGTTGTCCGGGTCAACAAATAGGATACTTTTTACTGCGGGAAAGTATCTCATTTCTGAGAAATCTATACTAAACGTTAAAAGGTATCTAGGGACGAACCCGAGCAGAGCAAGGGTGAGTTGCTACTTGTTAAATGAGACGGCTAACTACCTAGAACTAAAAAGCTGTAAATAAAAAATTAAGTTAAATAAATAAAAAAAATCCGACTGCGTAAAAAATGCATAAAGATGAGAATAAATTGACGAAGGAACATATTATTATGCAGATGGAGACATATATGTACATATATGACATATGTATATATATGTATATATACAGAGCGAAACTCACAGCAAATATAACAGAATATGTATGTGTACATGTGTCCATATAAATAAGCGCAAAATTTATAAATGTATGTATACTTAGTTTCATGAATAATGTAACACAATTGGCAGTCTTTTAGCTACGGATATATCTTGTTAATTTTAAAACTAATGATACAATCATACAAATAACCACGATTCGAATGACGCATGTTGTTTCATATTTTTGCCTAATTTACTTACCTAACTATTTTAATATACTTTTAGTATTTCTTGTCTGAATGTAATATAAAAGCTAGAACCAAGTTCATGAGAAAGAGGAAAAAAAAAGTACTTTTTGACAATTTTGATTATATTTTTTTTTCTTTAGATTATTAGTTAGTTAATTTTAATGTAGACCTATGTGTTTTAAAACAGTGGTAGCGCGCTCGCTCGGAAAACCAAGTGAAGCGGATTCAAAACTCAAATTTTTTACCACATGCCTTGCGAACGAAAACGTTAGTAGGAGATCCTGATCTATGTATGTGGTGGACCACTCACCCTTTTTTATAAATATATTTTTTTAAACAATAAAATATATTTAACAAACATTACACAGGGGGGCTCTTCCCCTAATCAAAATGTAGATAATTTTATTACAAATTTAATGATATAGGGTTATTATACTAAAATATCTCCAGACTAGAGGTTTTTTAATTAAAAATAGTCTGGAGCAAATTTATGGTGACAATCCCCGTGGGTCGTTTTATGGATTAAAAAATGTTTTTTGCATCATGAAAAAGATTGAGGGGTCCACCACATAAATCGGGATCTTACATCATGAGGCATGTGTAAGAGAACCAAACAAGTTTTTAAAAGACGTGTGAAGTCCGCTAGTCCGCACTCGGTCATTGTGGTGGACTAGGTTCGATCACCGTCTGATGAAAGAGAGGCCTGTGACTGGTAGTGCAACGGTAAAAAGTGCTGTATACTATATGATACACGTATTTATTTTTAATAATAAAAAATTACTTGAAATTATTGTTTATAATTTTCAAATTTAAGAGGAATCATTTTCCAAATCTTTGAAAGATCTTTGAAAGCGTAATGTAGATGGCAGGATTCAATTTTACAAAGAAATGTACAAGTACCCGTAATTTTTCCTCCTTGAATTGCAATGTAAACTAGATAAAATATTATTTATCTATTGACACTATGCAGACCATGTAGATTTTTTCAATAGCTTCTATTATTTATGCACATATTTATTTTGATAGTATTTATTCCTTTATTGTGTTAATTTGTACCCTACAATAATGATACATATAAGTGATCTTATAGGAAATTTTGGGATGTATCAACTATGGCTGTCTTTTATATTATTAGTCAGTAAATTTGGAGTAGCATTTCATCAATTCGCCATATTATTTTTGGCTCCTCCTGTATCTTATACATGTGCTAATAACGAAACCTGTTGTGATAATCCAGTTTTTGATACTAGAGAATTTTTCCGAACTATTGTGACTGAATGGAATTTGACCTGCAACCGCTCTTGGCTGAAAGATTTGAATCAAACTGTTTTTCAATTTGGCGTTTTAGTAGGAAGTTTAGTATTTGGTATTGCATCTGACAGGTGATTATAATGAGACATAATTTTCGCGAAAAATATTAAAATAAACACAGTTCAATATAATATCTAAACATTGGTTATTGCATAAATAAAAAATAGTTGCATTTCTTTCATTAGATTTCGACGGTTTGATAGATTAATACTATCTTTTGTATTAATCTAATCTTACGTAGTAGCCCGCCTTGAACAAATTTGTCTTTTTTCAGATATGGTAGAAGAATAGCATTGCTGATTTCTGTCATTATAGAAATATTTACTGGGATCATGGCTTCCTTTATGCCGGAATTTTGGAGCTTTACAATAGTTCGATTGTTTTTGGGAATATCTGTGGGCGGTGTTACAGTTGTAACCTTTGTTTTACTTATAGAATATATTGGAACTGTTTATAGAGATATAACATCCATAATATTTCACATACCCTTTACTCTTGGACACGTTCTTTTAACATTTTTTGGTTATTTCATAAGAGACTATGTACATTTTCAATTGTGTATATCTGCAACAAGCTTGATATTATTGTTTTATATATGTTTATTGCCGGAGTCACCGAGGTGGTACCTCGTTACAAATAAAACTTTTAAAGCTATTGAATTAATGGAATATGTCGCAGAAATGTGAGTTTTTTATTGCTAGGGTAATTAACAGTAGTAAATTATGAATTAACAGGGACTTACCCTTGCTTACCCTATATGTTACTCCAGGTTATAGTCTATCTGTATTAAATTTGATCGAATTCTGTCCAGCTATTCAGCGTGAAGATGTTACAGACATAACCATACAAACTTTCGCATTTATAAAAGTAATCCGATATTTATAATTAACTAAACAAATTATTACCTTTTCTTGAAACCATCGTAAACAAAACGAAACGTACTATTTACATATGTAACATTATGAAGTTAGAAGAACTTTAACTAGATAACTGATTATAATGAATATAATTGCAGAAATAAGCTTCCTAAAGACTCCATCCGGCAACAAGTTGAAATGTTTCAACTAGACTTTTTGAAGATTAGTCGAAAGAAAGGAACAGCAATTGATTTATTCCGTAAACCAAATTTGCGAAGTAATATAATAATCATGTCATTCACGTGGTTTGTCTCTGGATATTGTTATTATGGAGTATCCCAGTACATAAGCCATTTAACCGGAAATTTATTTATTAATGTTGCGGCGTGTGGCAGCGTCTGCTTTTGTGGATGTATTATTATGGTTCCGCTTATTAAACTAATGGAAAGACGGACATTAGTAATCGCCTGTAATATCGCAAGTAGTATTTGTCTCATCATAATTGCTGTAATTACTGAAGGCATCGGATCGGTAATTACAGGCTGCTTTGGTATCCTCTTTAGCTTCATGGCCTTCATTGTTGAATATTTGTACTGTTTGGAAATGTTTCCGACATCAGTACGAAATAGTGCCATAGGAATATCATCAATGATGGCTAGACTGGGTTCTATGATAGCACCATTCGTTGCAAGCTTTCGCAATTATGGAAAATGGTGTGCTCCAGTTGCATTTGGCTTACCCCCGATGATTGCGGCTTTTTTGTGCATATTCTTGCCAGAAACCAAGGATATCGAATTACTTATGACAATAGATGAAGGTGAAGCGTTACGCCATAGATCTTTTACGCAGTTTCGAAAACGCGCAAGTTCTACACTAGAAAATACGAATTAATGGCTTAACTTAAATTTCAAGAAAAACTATACTTCGAATAAATACGTTTTCAAACAAAA
Organism: Fabriciana adippe; assembly: GCA_905404265.1. Classification (NCBI taxonomy): domain Eukaryota; kingdom Metazoa; phylum Arthropoda; class Insecta; order Lepidoptera; family Nymphalidae; genus Fabriciana; species Fabriciana adippe. Next base: position 7,366,300 of record FR989993.1, read on the forward strand.
CTTTTCCATTTTATGTTTTTAGTTTTTTGGATTATAGAAAACATAAAGAATTTGTAGCAGTATTTGTTCTAAATTCGTTTTTCTAAAGAGATACTTAACTTATTTATGATAAGTTGCTCTAAATATAGCATTAGTTACGTAAACCTAATGTAATGTAAGTCAAATCGTAAGGGTTCTAATCTAGACACAGTACTAGGGTTTCTTTACCCCCTAGTCAGTATAAGCCGGCCGTCATGGCGGCAGGCGTGTTCGTTTGTGGTGCATGGTATTATACCATCCTAGCTGGTGAGCAAAATTTTACAAAACTTAAGATTTACTTATTTTATTATCCCTTATCCAATAAATTTAGTAATTGGTAATCAATGTTAATGTGGCTTAAAACTTTCTCAATCATTTATTGAATAGACTATTATTTATTTACTTCATGCTTATAATAATTAGGTATTTGCAAGTTATGAAAATTATCAAAATTCCTAATAAGTACAATGTGATAACATTTTTTATTATTTCTTCGTCTTTTTTGCTTGACTTGTCGGATACTTGATCGATGGATTAACTAATTTTTATTTGATAACATTTCAGGTTTTTATATTCTTTACTGTCCTGTTATGTATTTAATGTTTATAAAACACTTACTGTATAGAAAAGTTGTAGATGTGCTGTTTGCTTTATGGGAATTGTATCCTGTGGTAAAGTATTAACAATCATTGCAATTTCATTTGAAAATGATTATCATGTTTGTTCCATAATATAAGATAAGCATCTGTGTTTAGGCATTATTTCAATGGCTCTGTAAGACGGAACTCCATCATTACGGTGATTATGTGAATCCCGATGAATCTACGATAATTGTAATGAACCATCGTACGAGAGTGGATTGGAATTATGTTTGGATAGCTTTATATCATGCAACTCAAAAACCTATTAGTAATATAGAGTGTATATGTAAAGAAAAAAGCCAAATTAACTTAATGGAAACTAAAGAAGACGTATTTGATATTATGGCTAGAGGAATCTCTAAGATTAAATTCGTTTTAAAAGATGAAATTAAAGCTATACCTGGAATGGGTAAGTTATGCAACATCTACATTTATTTATTAAGTAATATAATTATTATGCTCCACTTTACAATATATAGTTATGATTCTATTAGAACAGGTATTTATTTATGTAACTATCGTTCGGTTACATCAATTTACGTTAACGGTTAAGTTTCTTTGCATAAAAGAGCATTTATGCCGCGTGTTTTTACCCTACCTACTGTAAATAAATAGTCCCCTGAGAAGTGCCCTTCAATGCTTAAATTGATTACCTAAGCAAACAATGATATTGGAAATCTTTTGACCTAATTAAAAATTAATGATTTACAGGCTGGATAATGCAGTTGAATTATTTCCTTTACGTAAAGAGGAACTGGCAGGAAGATCAAGTTAGCATGTCCCAGTTTGTGGACTATTACAAAAGGCTTCGATATCATCAGCGCATAGTGCTATTTCCTGAAGGCACTGATTTGAGCGAAAATAATAAGCGTCGCAGTGAAAAATTCGCTCTTTCGAAACAATTGCCGGTTAGTGCATAATCTCCATAAAAATATTTACTTCATGGTATGTGACATTCAACTACATAGGTACTATTTAATTATTCTAAACATTACATAAACAACCATGAACTAAAATTCTAACCCGTTTCTGATTATTTTTATCATTTGGAAGCACTTCGATGGCAACATTTAGTTTTTTTTCCCAAATTGAATATCTTTCGTGGTATCAAGTGGAGGATGGAATCCAATAAAATTTGTGACTTGTGGAAATTACAATTTTAATGTTATTTGACCTTCTTATTATACACACCAATGTGGGATAACGAATGAACGATAATTGAAATTATCTTAATATAGCTATTAAAACAAACTAAATCGATTAGAACAGTTATTTTAGAAATAATATTACCTATTTTATTTATAAACGTAATGTTTGCTGCCTCATAACATTTTTTACTGCAGGATTATATCAAATCATTAGTTCTGCCTACCTTGAGTGAATTATTAATGTTTAATTACCATTTTATAGTACATTCCGTGATAACACTGCCTCTAGTTAATCTAGAGATCTAAATGTTGACAGTAGTCTTTTAATTTCATACGAGATTTTAGATGGTTTTACTTATTTTGATAACCAGTGTCGCGCGCTCTCGATGCCTCTGTATTGTCTTTACTTACAGAGAAAGCGAAATATAGAATCATTTTGTAATGTTTTTTACCTAGCAAAGGAATACTTTCCTATATTTTTGTTACCTACGTGAAGACGATGGGTTTTCTACCATGAAAAATAGTTTCGAAATATATAATAAAGGCAAGGTCTATTACATTTTTAAATTTACTTGAGCGGCTTAGAAGATAAAGATGTCCTTTCAAATTTATTATTGCAATTTAGGTTATTAGACCAAGGTCGATAATTATTGAAACCAAAAAAAAATAATCCTCCTACTATTATTTTTTTCACTTTTTACCATTTTCAAAGGCTTCAGCCCTGGTCTTTATTATTAGTATTCGCTTTTTAATTCATAAATGTATATTGTAATGTATTTACTCTTTAAAAACATTTTATGAATGCGTACGTGCAATGCATGCTTAGCTGCGGAGGCCATTTACCTTATACGCATTCCATACCATCCAATATCCTTATAGAGCATAGTCAATGAAAAAACTATTTTTAAAATAAAACCCGTGATGTCTATCAAAATTACTTCTTGTGTTACTTGTGGTTCATGTCTTTATTATAACTTAATTGCTTTATTTAAACATTTGATTTCAGAACTATGAGTTCGTCTTGCATCCGCGTACGACCGGTTGGGCAGTACTTTGCACTCGTTTAAGGAGTAGCGGATTAGCCTCCGTTTACGATGTCACTGTTGCGTATGACACTCCCGCTCAGACGGAAATGGACTTATTACACGGAAAAATGCCAAAACACGTGCATTTTCATTTTAAACGGTAATTTTTAATAAAGTACTCTTATTGAAGTGTGATGTGGAAATGTGTGAAAGGAAAGACATACGTCTTTTTTGTTGCTGGTTGTTATCGGCTTTAGAGTAACGGCTCTCTTGCGTAATGATGCCACAGAAAGATGAGTGAAATCTCGGTTATAATACAATTCTTTTCAAATTTCCTCACACAGCGCAGTATATAGCAACAAAACATTTACATAGAAGAATAAATATGAAATTATTTTCATACTTCTCCTGTCGCGCGAACGCGCCATGATGGCAAGTTCATCTAAAAGTGTGGTTGCAAAAATATAGAAAAATTAACCCGTATCTACGCGGCTTAGACAAGTCGCATTCTATATCGTTTAAGATTTTAGAAATCTAAAAATTGTATGGAAGCATTAAGCATAATTTATGTAGTTCTCTAGACTCTAAGGCGTTGGTAAACAGCTTATGGAATGGCATTTTGACTAAACTTCCAGGCCAAATTTTGAAGACCGATATTCATGTTTGAAGGTATGTAGAGATCGTGGCGATTTTTTTCTGTATGTATAATGTATATATGTAACATGGAAAGAAAGAAAAGTATGAACGACGAAACTTAAACTTACTATGCAATAAGTATGTCATGTTATTGTTGGAAATAATTAAAACAAATGATCAATTAGTAGGTATGTTATAACAATCCGATTTTTGAATTCAAATATAATTGACACGGAAACTGACCAGTACTAGACAACTAGTTCTCTCGCCTTGACTTTATAATATATTACCTATTATTTTCGTTATATGGAAGCCTTGTAGAACAAAAGCCTGCATAAAAAACTGCGGTTGCATAAATATTTTTATGTGCATATAAAATAACAATGTATCTGTAAGTTTATTTATGTGTTTGTGTATTTATGGACGTGAATTACATATTAAATAAAAAAATCTTCAGTAATAAGGAGAAACCCGTTAGAATAATAGCTACATTTATTTTGTAGAGTTTTTGTTTCATTGTATTTCATTCTTTTTGTAAATACAGTTTCAATCATTGAAAAGAAATTAATTAGGAAACAAAACCTGTAAATACCTCCAGTAAAATATATATCATGTCACATCCAATACACCAAAATCTTTTTAATTTCTATTAGTTATGTAGTAGAGTTGGCGAAATAAGTATTATTATTATAATTCATTATATAAATTTTTTGATTAACATATCATACCCAATAAATAACATATTATGCATCTTGATGTAATAATAAAACTTAGTGTTGAGTTATTTATTAAATAGACATGCAAATTTTTTATTGATTTATCATTTAAATTTTATAGCTACGCCATTGAAGATTTGCCATTTGAAGAGGAAGAGTTGAGAACTTGGCTTCAAGATCGTTGGAAGGAAAAAAATATTAGTCTTGAGAGATTTCACAGAGAAGGTAAAGGAAGGAAGTACCTACCCAAAATTAAAAAAAAAACTTGTAATAAGCAAAAAAAAAAAATAGAATTACTTAATTTTAAATTGACATTATTATTTAATGATTTGTTACATTTTAAACATAATTACACTAGGTATTTATGATAAATATATGTAATACAAAGAACTATTAGTTAATCTGTGGTAATACTTTGGTATATAGATAAATTACTTATTTACAAAAATTATAAACCCGACTGCGTAAGACGCGGACTTAAAAAAAAAGACCACACACGCAGCTCTTCTAAAACATGTACAATGTACATGTATGTATGACACCGACTGCATAATACTATGGTTCCTTCATCAATTTGTTCCTTATGTCGGTTTATTTATTTGTTGTTATTGTGATATTTATATACCCTATGACACTTGCGTTATCAAGACGAATCGAATGACGTACAAATCATCAAAATCGATTGAGGCGTTTAGCAATTACGAGGGAACATAGGATCGGACATACATACACATATACAGGTCAAACACATAATCCTCCTTTGGGCTTCGCCGCAGTCGGGTAAAAAGTAAAAAAAAATGGTAAATATATAATGTAATCTACCTAGGTCACTTAACACTGGAGTAAAAGTCGAAAATTGTTCCAGGTCATTTCATAGACTTCACTTCAAAGAATGCCCCCCAAAGAAGAAAATCTCGGTCACTCGCAGTTGCCAAATTAGCATTTGTTTTTTGGACTTTTATAGACGTTATGTTCATTTACTGCTTGTATTTTAGCGTGTTGTTTAAATTTTGGGTCATTTATCACACTGTGTTGTTTGTACTCGTGACAAAATATTTTGGGGGATTTCATAATATACAATACAGGATACTTAACAAAGTTAATATTTAATGATAAAATAGCGTGTGATTTATAAATTACCGTCAGATTGTTCCTATGTTTAAAGTAATCTAGTACAGATTAAATAAATATATAATTATAAAAAACATACTTTCATTTTAAATCATTTACGGTTGTGAATATTAAGAAAATAGTGTAATATTGTTTTACCTATTTACGAGTGTTCAAAAGAATTAAACATGCATGACATATCATTAGGCTAGCATGTACAATTATTGTAGATGCTGTCCTGGGTTCGAGTCCCGGATCGAATTTTATCTTTTGACGTAAGGAGATGTTGAGTTGTTGAGTAGTGATCAATTAAAGATTCCTATTGCTAATTAAGCATTTATACACCTAATAGCTCAATGAAATCGCTGAAAAATGATATTTGTACCAAGTAAAATGTAAACATAGCAAAAACATATTTGTATACATAACTATAAAAATTGTGGCTTCAAAATCCAGTTCACAGCTTAATAATTAGTATTCGACAGAAATATTCATCCAGTATTTAAAAAAGGTAAGTAAATTAGTAATTTTTTCAACTATTATATCAATAGAGTGAATAGACTGTAGTCTATAGGTCTATAGAGACCTATTAACCTTTGACATTGACGAAATGATTTTAATTGAAAAATGTAAAGAAAAATATAAACGAATAAATATCTTTACTTCAAAGTAAGACGTTACGTAGGAAAAGAACAACAATTTTCTTTTTCAGTTTTACAGATAACGCTAACGTATTTGAGTAATAATGACTCGGTCCCGATGAATCCCGACCGATTTCGGTTACGGCGGCGGCGAGACTAGCCATCTGCGCAGGTAATATTAAAGTGCAGTCTATATAATAATTAATAATAAATAAATATTATATACATATAAGTCTTATACGTTGGTGGGACGATTACTCGACACGAACAGTGAGAGTTAAGGCGCAGGACCAACAGCTTTACGTGCTCTGCGAGGCACGGGGGTGAAACCGTGCCTCGTGAAGTCCGGGGTGTTACTGAGGCTTATTAAATAGAAAGACTGAATAACTAAACTCGGCCCGACCCGGGACTCTATCCCAGGACCTCCGGATGTTCAGCCGTACCTGCTAGTCCCTACACCACCGAGGAGTATTTGAATAACAAATATATTTCGGAATTGCTTGCTCATTACCACATCAGCTTAAATCATGACCAGTGTATTAATAAAAAGTTGTTATTTCAACTTACAATAAATTATATATTTTGGAATAGCAAAAACGCTCTTTAGTGATTTGCAGTCAAAGAATATTTTCCATGCGCTGTGTGTTGCCAATGAATAGTCAATAAGAATGTTCTGTTTTATAGGTATAGATAGACAATTAAATGTAATGATGTAAACATAACCAGCGTAGATAATAAAATCAAAAAGTATTTAATATAATTTTAAATATAATATCATAAATTAGGCTTTACTATAAATTTAAAAGTTGATTTGATTACTTAATGGTAAAAATATCTATTAATTTTAGTATATTAAAAAAACAAAGCTTCCGCTCTACTTGGCTGTAACATCACCTTAGATAATATTTTGAATAATAAATATCATTAATTTATTCATGACTTCCCCTATGTATCTCACTTATTTTATTCGTTTTAAAATAATACCTTGTCATTTAAATATTTGTAGCTATTTGCTAGCTTCTAGTTTTCCTATCGTTACTTATTTCAGTTTGATCGATAGTATTCAAAAGTACTGTACCTTTTGTTTCCGGTAAAAAATAACAGAGACATCCAGCACAGAAAGCCAGAGAGCTAAATATAGAGATAGAGATCCACTCTACACCAATATTCACAATAAACGGTGCAATGAGACCACCAATTCTTGCAAAAACTGATGTAAATCCCATTGCAGAGTTTCGTATAACTGTTGGAAAAATTTCCGAGGAAAATAAGTATATTTGGACAAAAGATGTATATGCACCTGTAAGACCTACGATCATAAAAGTTAGCCCCAAGACTCTCATATCGCTCGGTAAGAATAGGAAAACTAACAAAGATATTCCGGCTGTACCAAAACTAGTAATAACACTAATTTTTCGTCTTATGTACAAAGAAGCAAAAACTACTATAATTAATCCCGGCACATGGCTCGCAGCTGACAGCAAGACGTTAAGGTAAATGTTTCCTTGAAGTCGACCAATGTATTGGTTGACTCCAAAGAAAGTATTTGCACAGCACATCCAAACCAATGCCATGATTATCGTGTATGCTCTCACTTTCGGAGTTTTGAAAAGATCTATATAGCTGTAATTTTTTTGTTTTCCATTTTCCACTTGTATTTCTTTCATTATATTTTCCACTGTTGATCTAATATTTTCAGTTGGTAGTTTATTTCTGTAAATAATAATACAATAAATTACACACTTTAACACCTATTTTAGCCGAAACCTTTTCTTTATCAAGAATTACTTCTAAATATTTTTTGTTAATGTAACCCTACTTTTAAAATTAATCTATAAATTCATTTTATGTATAATAAATATATACTATATATAATATACTCGTGCAGTATCTATGTTTTTTTAATCTTTTGCCAAACAATCCTGTGAGTGCTCTTTTTTCTAATAAAATTTCTTTTGAAATATCTAACTCTAATATAACAACAATAATTAAACTAGTTAAGAAAAATTTGAGTAGTAGTTTCCATAATCTATAGCACTTGATTATCTCTCTCTAAGCTTATTTATTATTTCTTTAGAAAATCGGCTAAAATGATTCTAAGACGCCAAAAAGAAAGCAAGCCAAGAAGAAAGTCAGCATTTTAAAGAGCAGATTTAAAATATCACATTAAACATACTCAAATTTTATTTAAGTTTGTTTGATACTTACTTTTGGGCGATATTTGTTAACATCTCAATAGCTTTTTCTTTATATCCCATCGTTATAAGCCATCTAGGAGATTCGGGTATAAGATAATAGTAAAACATTACAAATATCCAAGGTATGGACGTTGCAATTTGTAATTGTCGCCAATCTCGTATAAAATATGCAAATATCGGTAGTGTGAAGTAAGCCATAACGTAGCTTACCTCATTCAGGCCAGCAAGATAGGGTCTAAATGATTTACCACAAAGTTCAACTAATATTACATAGCAACAAAGCATTGAGCCTCCAGCTGCTGTTCCAATCAAAAACCGACATATTATGAACATCCATAGTTCTCGTACGAAAGCAGATAATGCTGCAAACACAACTTCTGCAAATAATGCAAGTAAACAAGCCACTTGTCGGCCGTACCTGTGAAACAAATTAATTAATAATTAAGAACAATTGTATTTGTTTTTAAATTATTTGTTTTTACGACTTTACATGCGAATGATCTAATATTACCTATGCATATTGTTATAAAATTTTAATGAGATAAAAGTTATGTAGGATATAACAGAAGCCTAACAAACACTTTTTAGTATTTTATCTTGTTACATGACTATTAAATCGCGCATCTCTAGAAAATGTTGAATACAAATTTTAAAAGGACTTCTTTGATTTTGGGGAAGTAGTATAAGGTAAAGCAAATATAAGTTTCATACCTATCGACAGAGTAGATTTAATAGAACATTATCTAAGCGTGGTTTCTATTTAGTAGAGATGGACTAAATTGATAAAAAAATATTTGGAGAGAGCCGCTGATCAATATTACATTAAAATATCAAATTAAAAAAAATATCATGATAGACTATACTTTTAATTATACAGACTGGCAGATCAATAGATACATGTATTTATTTCAATAAACTTTAACTTACCTATCAGATATATGACCAAATATTAAACTGCCAGCTAAAATTCCAACTTGTAAAAGAGATTGTGTCAAACTTGCTAGGTAACCTCGTTCACATATTAAATTCCACTCACTAGTCACAGAATTTTCAATTGAACTAACATCATAACTGGGATTTTGACAGGGACAGTGATTGGTCAAATTATAGGCGTCTTCATCCATACAAACATATTCAACACTTGGTAAAATAAACACTACGTTTGATATTTGATATTCGGTGGGAAACCTTCCAATAAGTATTAAAAACATAATCCAAGTTTGGTATTTACCAGACCGGCCTATGATGCTTTCGATTGCATCTACAGCTGACGACATATTGAAGCTGAAATAAGGAAACTTTTATTTATTGTCTTTAAATGAACACAATATCAATATTGTTTTCATTTCGAAAGTTAACATTTGTTTACACCGTTTGAGACGAAGTGAAACATAATTAAAATACTTACAATTAATTCAGAGAACCACTTTTGTGACATTTATTGAAAGTAATAAATGCAATGGATTTATATGGTAAAGTTTTTCTCTCTTGATTATTTTCGGTTAAGATCTTATCTCCAAGAAGCGAGCAAGAATGTGTGCCAAGTACCTGTACTTTTTTTTATAAATCGGAATATTTTAAATCGATTATTATAGTAAGGAGACATATAGTATTTTTTCTCAAAAATACTGGTTGCTTTATATATATTCTAAATGTCATTTTTAACTCTTAAGTTCTCTTAATTTTATATAATTTATAATTTCTGCTTATTTGTTGCATTTTCATCCAACTTTTTTCCTTTATAACATTTCCTGTATGATTTGCTAGTTTATCTAAATACTTATTAAATTGATAAATACGAATATTTTTTTCTATTACTTCTTTAAAATAATGTGCATCTTTATGCACATTATTTTAAAAAAGTAAGTAGGATCTCTATCCATGAAGGATCTCTATCCATGAAGGAGTTTTCGCATACTATCTAAATTCTCGTATAATTTCTTTCGGATTAAAATTATTTTATCCATCTAATATTTATACAATAATTTAGCAGCTTAATAGTGACAAACGGACAGCCAGACACGGTCTTGAATTTTTTTACCTAAAACTACTTATAATTTTATCTTAGTATCCATCAAGACCTATTGATTTCAGTTATCCGGATCAACTTATCTCTCTTCTGTTTATCGCGTTATGGTGATAATATTCTTATTGTGATGTGATATTACTAATTTTTACCCACAGAGTTGCTCGTTCGTCGCAGCGTAGCTGCGTTCTACGTCGGTAAATAGTCTATGTTTTAATGTTGGATATGCATACATATACTAATTCTTGTATAGGAAAAAAATCACTCAGTCTTTTTTCCATTGAGCTTTTACACAGTAAAGAAGTGCAAACCACAAACACATAGACACTAACTCAAAAGGTGTCGCATTTATAATATAATAGTGATATACATTTAAGTCTCGTTGATCTAGCGATTGGCTTGGCTTATATACATATATTTTATTATATCGGATGCAGATTATGAACTCATTGATTCGAATTATAATTCGGTCTAAAGGTGTTATGTGGCTTAACTGTCAAGATAGTCATAATAATAGATTCTCAGTAACAGTCAGAGTAAAACCTCAGACACGCTTGGAAGGTAATTGTACTTTCTTGCCTCAAAAATACGTCAACAACAGTTTTGTGCTTTCTGAACTAATGAAGATCCTGCGATATAAATTCTCTTCGTTCATATTATCTTAGCTTTTTTTTATATTGAAAATACATTTACGCATACAAACTCTAGATATACAGGTGATTATGTGGGACTCACTGGCTAGAAAAGCCACTAATACCCAACAAAACCTTGCCTGTCTTGGGGCGTCGCAGGATCGCTTACACACTCAACTACTACGGCCTGACGGCAGGTCTGCCGAAGTAGATCACAACGACCTTGGATTGCTCCACAGTCCACTCTGCTATCAGAAGTATCAAGAGCAATCCACATAGTATACCACCCATCAAAGTGGGCTACCTCCCTGTGCGGTTCTTGGCTTCGCGCCCGGCCGAACACCGGACGTTAATGAGCCCATCCACCACGACAAGGTGAACGCACGTGGGGAAGGGGGAGGGGGTTTACTGATAAGATACCTATTACATATGTCGGAGGAGGAATCAGCAGAAATGAATTATAATTTAATATAAAACCTAACTATTGTTTAAAGTCACTATTTTATGTTTCGTCAAACAAAATTCAAACTAAGTCGAGGCTACGTCTCAAGCAGGGTCGAGGCGCCATCATGAAGTTGCTTATACGGTTGATCATAGAGGATCAGTTGAGTGGTGTGTGTAGAAGTCAAATCGGTATTGAGAACCGGTTGCTCAATTAAACTATTAGAATTATCGTTTCAAGTTTATAGCATTGTGATTTCCCTTATTAAATTGTATTAAGCAATTAATACTTTATTTTGTGCCTGCTTTGAGCCCTGATAACACCATCAAGATTCGTAACCATTAACAATGATTTTGAGAATATAGAATTTTTATCTGTCTGTCTATCGGAAAAAACACTGAAGGGATTTTGATGAAATTTTGGTATGGTGATAGCTGGTTATCCGGGTCATTATATAGGATACTTTTTAGCACGGGAAAATATCTCATTTCTGAGAAAAAATACAAAAACTGGTTAGAATAAAACCACGATGATACTATAAACATTTTAGCAAGATACTCGTAACTTACTAAATATGGCGAAAACTATTAAAAATTGCTTCTCTTGAAAAAAATATATATCAATAGCGTTATCTTATTCATTAAAATAATTCCAAAAATATTTATTGTATTTACATATATCTATCTATCTATAGGTATGCTATTTAAATAAAAAAAGAAGTTTAACAAATATTAAATAAATATTTTATTAATACAATCTCATTAAAACTAATTATCACAGCCTACTGGATAGACTTTACAACATTATGGTATATAATTTCTAAACAATTGTTTGTAATTATGCTTTTTAGGTATATATTTTAATTTTTACAATATTTTGCTCTTAAAACTAGTTTGATATGTATTTTAAAAACTTACATTTAAAAATCTAGGAAATACTTTGAATTCAATAGCGACTATAATTCATATTCTTTATAGTAGGTATTTAATTGATATACAATATACATAATATGTACATAATTTTAGATATCAAATTTATATTTTGTTGAATGTTACAGTATACATATAGATACGTACAGGACTTCCATACATATGTTCAAAATACTCTTATAGTAATACGAGTATAATTAAAGATCTAGTGACACGTTAATCTTTATTTTCTTTTTCTTCTCTTTCAATTACCGCCATGACATCGTCTCTTAAAACATCCTTTTAATTTCAATCTAATAAGGATCTAATTTCTGGTAGTAAAAAATAGCTTTATTATAATATTTTTTTCTCTAAGTCACTCAATAGAAGATAATAGGTAATAAAGTAAAAAAAGTAAATGTTTTACCCATTAAATATTACGTAGCAACTTAGTTTGTGTATTTCTTCACAATATGAGTTATCCATATAATAAAATGGATGGCATTTCAAAAACACGATTTAACTTAATAGTAAATTTTTGTGCGACTTAATATAAATGAATTAAAAAGTATAAATCCAGATCACATAAACGATATTACTGTTACTTTTCATCACAAGTCGCTAAAATATGTAAAGTACCATCTCCATTTAGTCAAAGATTTATATAATGATCTGAATAGCTGTAAAACTAAAGGAAACATAATACTTTCTTAGATTTACGCGAATATTTGACATCTATACATATAATAAAGTTCTAACTGTGTCGAATCTGTACATTAAATATTTTTTGGAAAATCTTATTGAAATAGTCATTGTTATCGATACAGAGGCCGAATCTATTTTTTTTAGAATTTATGTCTGTCTGTCTGTCTGTCTGTCTGTCTGTCTGTCTGTTACCGCATCACAAAAAACCACTGGATAGATTTTGATGAATTTAGTATGATGATAGCTGGTTATCCGTGTTAACATATAGGATACTTTTTACTGCGGAAAAATATCTCATCTCTGAGCTAAACGTTAAAACGTAACTAGGGACGAACCCGAGCGGAGCGAGACTGAGTCGCTAGTTTAAAAAAATATATCTTTTCGGATTATTTCGCGACGTTTCGAATGCTTTACAGCAATCTTGGTCACGGGAAACTTTTATTATGACAATTGTACTTCCAATGACTATAAATACTGTTGTTATGCTTCTTCACCCTCTTCTAATGTGTCGGGCAATTTCTTTCCTCTTGTGTCAGGTAATATTATACAAAGACCCGCTCCAATAAGCGGAACAATACCAAAGGCCAAAGGTGGCAACCAGGCGCTCGTATGGGCGAGAGTAGCTACGAATGGAGCCAACATGGAACCAATTCTAGCAACCGTGGAAGAAAGTCCTACACCAGCATTTCTTACAACTGTAGGAAATAGCTCTCCCGCGTACAAGTACACTGTTGCAAACGAAATACTCATGCCCCATAAGCCGGCGCAACCTAGAGTTAAATGGCTGGCAGTAGATTGTGGAATTACGATGATAAGCAGGCAACTGAGACCAGTAACGCAGTTGGAGCCGATGAGTGTGATTTTACGACCAAGTGCCTTGTTTGTGTATATCGCGATTAAAGTTCCTGGTATCTGTAAAAAGTAATATGCAACTTAGTGGGACCAATTAAGTAGGCTCGTCGTAGTAATTTTGTAATTTTGTTATGTAATAGTATAACTGATTTCAGCCACAGCTGTCAATTGCATTGAGAAGTGAGACTGACAGTACATAAGTGGGTGCGCGACACAAGTGCGATTTCTATTGATTTCATTTTCATAATCTGGTGGGACGATAATTTGATTGGTGAAAAATCTGGCGCAGAAGCCAAGAGCTTTGCGTACTTTCCGAAACACCGTCAACCCTGGCCTACTACCCGGGACTTGAGCCCAGGAACGGGGAACTCCGGGTCTGAAGTCAAACATGCTAACCACTCGACAACGAGTTAGTCAATTCGTTGTTATACATTGAATTATTCATAATCATTAAGAATTAAAAAATACTAACCAATATTGAGGCAGATATAGCGACGTTAGAAAATATGTTGCCAGAGACATGACCGATGTACTGAGAGACTCCAAAGAAGCAAAAACCGCAAACGAACCAATTGAAGCAAATGGCGATTGTTCGTGCACGCAAACGTGGCGTTTTAAAAAGCGCAAAGAAAGACACGCTTTCATGTGTACTGCTTACTTCCGCTGCCAATTTTTGGATAGATGATTCTATATTTTCTGTTGGTCGACCATTCCTATAAGAAATATTAAATATTATTTATACGTATTTTATGAAACGTTACTGTACAGCAAAGGATGTTTGATAAAAATCATTTAAGATTTAAGAATGCTGTCAAAGTTTATATATTTAAGTTTCAAATTAAATTTAACAGTTTCTATATATATATATATATATATATATATATATATATATATATATATATATATATATATATATATATATAGTAACCGAGCGATCGATAGATTGACAAAAATTAAAAAGCCTGTCGATTGAGCTTTTACTGTAACCTTAACAAGATTTTAATTAAGCATATAGATTTATTATATTAAGTAGCAAACGAATTTACATAAAACATCTATTATACCAAGGTCTTTTTTAAATCTAACTGCTATCACTACTACTAAATTATCATTACTAATAAATTATATTAATTACCTCTTAGCTGCTGTTTTCAATATTTTTAATGCATCATCAGTTCTACCAACTGTCATAAGCCATCTAGGCGATTCAGGAAGTAAGAAGTAGTAACTTAAAAATAAAATTGATGGCAGGGAGATCGCCAATTGAAACGCACTCCAATTACGTAAATAATAGCCGAATAGTGGCAAAGTTAGGTGACCAAGGTTAAATGGTATTTGGTAAAGAATTCCAACAGTGTCTCTGTACTTCGTTCCTATGAGTTCCATTATCAGTACGAAGCTTGTCACCATAGTGCCTCCAGTAGCGACGGCCAAGAGGAAACGGAGTGTAGTGAACATGTACCAGTTAACAGAGTATGCTGTAGTCACTCCAGCTATTAGTTGGAGGATGACTGCTACTACAAATGGTAGCTTGCGTCCGAATCTAAAAAAATATACAATATTTTATTAACCATATTTTTTTTTGCTATGAATAGCAAGAGGCAATTTGTGACTAACTAAATAACTTTTCAAGACATTTGTTAAGATCTGTGCCTCTAGGTATTTATATATCAAATTAGCGGCTCACCCTCGCTGCGCTCGGGTTCGCCTCTAGGACAACAATAACAAATCTATCCCACGGGAACCGTATATTTTTCCGGTATAAGGTATCAACATGCCAAATTTTACTAAATAAGGTGCTTATGTTGTGTACGAAGCTGTATAAGTTACTATAGTTTTTTAACTATATCACGGAAATTCTTTTATTTTCTGAGATGAAAAGTATCTAAAATGTTGACCGGGGATATAAGGTACTATCATATACAATTCTATTTAAATCGGTCCAACAGTTTCTGAGATTAGCCCGTACAAACAAACAAACAGACAGAAAAACAAGAAAATTGAAAAAATATCGATTTGTTCTATTTCTTTTCTTACATCCCCCTGACTCGGTTTTAAGCATTTTTTTTCTATGTAGAGACATTCGACCTCTACAGTTTTATTATATGTATAGTTTATTATGATATAGGTACACGAACATGGATAAATTAAAATTTAAAACAAATTTTCATTTGTCCATGTTTATTAAAAGAATTATGTAATCTAATAGAATATTACGGGGCAATATTAAATATATTTGTTTATGCACGCGTCATGACGATAAATTGTATATTACATGTTTTAATGGCTTTCACCTTTTTACCTACTCAAAGTACCTTTGTACCTACTCAGTGCGGTCTTACTTCGGATGTTAGATTTTTCTTCGTTATTTCAACGTATCGTGAAGAATTCAATTGGGACAATGCCCTATTAAGTGACATTTACTAAAGTACTATCATCCGGGTCCCCCAGCGTGCAGCGTGATTTCGACTTACGAGATTATCCCGGATGTGCCAATTCAGTTAAGATGGCCTCTAGCGAATAAATATGTCCTTAGTTATAAATTCATATTATTTATAAAATATTAGTTTTTAATTAGTTTATTATTCGTGTGATACTGAAAATCATACTATAGTTTACTCATTTAGACTTTTACAATCATCTTAATTTTAACCGTAATTTATGTCCGATTCAATTCCTGATTAATGTAGAAATATAAACTCTGGTTTATTTTAGATAGAATTAAAATAATACTCACTAATAAATGCTACAAAATAAGTAGAGATATTGATAATTATTAATAATGTTGAGCAAATAAATATTGAGTAACAATACTCCTCGTAATTTTTCCAACGTGATTACCACTTGTCTTACGATGAAGGAAAATATTGTGAGGAAAGCTGCATGTCTGAGCCTAACCTAGCAAGTTTTCGAAAGATATGTGCAGACCGCCAACCCGCACTTGGCCAGCGTGGTGGACTATGGCCTGATCTCCCTCATATTGAAGGAAGGATCATGCCCAGCAGTGGGACGTTAAAAAGGGCTGAATACTAACAATACTCCTCATTTCGTTCTAACTTTTTCACTTATGTAGAGCACTTAAAACTAAACCTAACGCTGGTTTGGTCTATTTAAATATTTATACTAAGTATTAAACTTGTAGCTTCCACGTGCATTGTTTACAACAGTGTCAGTCAGGCACATGTATACAACGTAAAAATTTTGTTACATTTTTCTATCTGTTAAGTAGGTATTATAACATTTACAAACCTGTCTGATAGGTGTCCGAAGGCCATATTCCCTACAAGGATGCCAAGCATAAAGATTGTTTGAGTAAGATTTTTGAGCCATTCTCTATCACATATGAGATCCCACTGTGACACAATTGTGTCGCCAAAAACGCTATGGTCATATTTATATTCAGTACAGTTTGAGAAGCATTTGTTTCCAATCCATTCTTCATTATCAGCGCAAGAAAATTCCATGGGAGGTGCAAGAAATATTATGCTCATCTGATGCCAGGCCACTGGGAATTTTACGAGAAACACCACACAGCATATCCATATTTGCCACTTTCCGATAGCTCCTATGGCTTTAGTCATGGGATCAACAACCTTGTTGCTCTCGACATTTTTCGCTTCGTTCTCCAACACTGTAATGAAAAGAAAAATATAATTATAATTTATGCTTATTACATTCTAAATAAAAAATAATAATACAGTTTTCTTTCACCTAGACGCGTATACGTCTACGGATTGACATGATTTTTTGTGAGGTACGTTATGGGCCTATAGGTGACGTAGGCTGTTACATAGGTGAATGTTTTCAGTATATCAGAAATATTGTGAGGATAGAAGTAAGAACATAATATGTGATACGAACAAACGTATCTTAAGCAATTTTTTTGTAGTATAGTTTGTTTAATTTAGTTCATAAAAATGTAAATGATGCAATAAACTAAATTCTTTTATATCTGGACCGTTTTTTTATTAAGGTTGAATCTTGCGATCACTTCCTCTTACATATTAGCTACGTATGTATGTATAAATAGTAGTAGATTAGCAACTTAAATAAAATTTGTTGATATACCTATATATATATATATGAAAATTGTGACAAATAATTTTTTTAAACGTTATCTTGTTCTTAACTAATAAAATAATCCTTTTCTTAATTAATCAATAATATTTTATTATTTTTTTAGCACTCACCTAGTCTATCCTGAGCACTAAACTCTTTTTCCTCGCGACAAGACATAGTAAATTAATTAATGGATTAGTATATGTTACATTGAAGACATATAGCTATTAACTAATATATTAAACAAGTACGAAACTAAAGCGGACTCTACACAGGTCAGCTGTTGGCAACCGAATGATAGTTGATACTAAATTCAAATGTCTTTAAACGCAAGCGGCAGTAAAAAAATCGCGGATACATATGTTAAATAACAAAACACGTATTTAGGTAATGATATAAGTATTTCCAATGGTATTATTAATTTTTAATTAAGAGACCGTAAGAAAATTAATGTTTTTGTTACTGATGACTTCCTACTTGCAAATATATCAAAATTTTAAAACAGTATAGATTTTATATCAGATTGATAGCAAGCTGTTAAACCTTAATATCTTTAGGTGGCTTAAAACTTAACGACAACAACTTTTTTTGAGTGCAAAGTTAAAGCTATAATATATTGTTTATTATACCTATAATAGAGTCTCAACTCTTAACATTTTTTTCGAATGTACAATGTACATACACTCAAGTTAGATTTAATATTTATTATTTACTTTTTTTACATTATCCAGTACAAACAGAATTAAAGTTAAAATGTAATATGTAAAAAAACATTTTATATTAATGGTTGATAATTTATTTAGATTTTGCCATTATTATGATTGATAAAATTTGATTCATAGATGATATCGATACAAAAGCACAAAGAACACGGACTTAGATCACAGAGGTCAATCATGTTTGCAATACAATAAACAAAGAATATCGTAGAGATGTTTACAAAATATCGTCTCCTTTCAGCCGGTAAAAACGGGATTGAAGGAGAAAATTTAACATTCATTTGCAATATGTTCTCTAGAAAATACTTCTTATCCATTCAGTTAATTAGTGTAGCAGGAGATAAATCTAATCTTTCTGCTCTTTCTCTTACTGGACAGACATAAATATAAAAAATTAGCTATTATTACTAAAATTTGTATTGAAACGCATTTCACGCCATGGTTTGTATTAGTCTGGCCGGAACAAATATTTATAAAAATAACTAAATCGTAAAGCTGAACACAGAATCGCCCGGGAAAAAATGTATACTCCTGCTACGAAAATGAAGTGCTAAGACGTCATAGCTTTATATCTGTTACTAATATTATAAACGCGATGGTGAGTATATTAAATTGTTGAATTGTTCGTTTTTATCGCATACGGAGTAACGGATCAATGCACAAATATATATAGACTTAAAAAAAATAATTAAAATCGACTTCCAGGCACTGAAAAGTAAAAAATAACTAAACAGAGGTTTTCATTTAGAATAGATACCTACCTAATCATATATTTTCTTAAATACTAAAGTATCTATTATGTAAAATTTTTATTTTAGTGTGTTTTTATTTTAATATGTTAGTAAAAATAACACAATATACGGCGGTATGGCTTATAAATCTTATAATGTAAAAATTGGGAAAATGCAAGTCCAACTCGCGCATTATAGGTTTCGTATAACAAAATACGGTGTTGTTTTTTTTACTTACGTATTTTGATAAGTTAACACTAAAATAATTACTACTATTAATAATATTTACGTTTCTAAAACTTTGAAAAGTATATTCTGCAAGATAATTTTCGATAAAAGTAGGTATTTTAGAAACTGTTATACCTCAACTTTTTCAGTTTTTTTTTGACACCATTTGTTGAAAGGTGGAAGCTTAAAAGACGCAATAAAATGCTTACGACTTTAATCATATTAGCCGAGCCATATGAAATAATGATAAGCATTTGCTCAGAATTATTTACTTATATACCTCAATTATGTACTTCTGGAACTCTCACTTTCCCCATTACTTTCTTTTGAAAATCATTTTGGAAAATATTACTAACTAGCGTTAACCCATCCCTGTTTCGCGACAAATTAACATTAAGTTATTATTATGTTATTTAAATAATCAGCTAAATATACATTAATCAATAGCTGTCTATTAGTAAATAAATGATTAAAATTAATTCAGTAATTTGAGAGTTTATCGCCCAAAATTAAACAAACAAACAGAAGTATAGACAGACTATAAATGTTATTGTTAAAACAAAAAGTGCAATATTACTACATCAAATATGAGATTAAAGGAGGAACTTTTGTGGCATTGTCAATCACCGCCATTATTTATCGATGATGCGGTGCGCAATGAAATTGGTATATGTAAGACCTAAGAATTTGGTTTTTGGTCATCTGAACGCAGGCAGAGCCGCGGGCAATGCTAGTTATGTAATAAAATATAATGATATATAAAAATACCTAATCACTTAACATTAATAATTATCAGTACAATACTTTGGCCAAAATGTTAATTTAACAGCTTTGATATCAAGGAAATAAAAGTTGATCTTTGCTCTCAAATGTATCATGAACGGTTTTTCACATGTTTGATATAATATGACCTTTTAGCTCGCGATAGGAAACACGGGGTATCATTTTGAAACATTGCCATCGGAGTCTGCGCGACGCGCCGTAATGTCTTTGTGTTCTTATCTCGACGAGACTAGTATCTCTGTCGCTTCGCTGTCACTGTAATCAACTTAATTTATCGATATAATTTAAAAAATAGCGACTCACACTTAGTTTACTAAAGTTCTTTATTAGTTTTTTGTTACCATTCTATTTATAGTATCAGGATAAAAAGTAACCTCTACTATACTTTGACCTATAAAATATACATACAGTTACAAGCAATAAAGCATATTAATCTGTTATTCTGTCATAGATTTGAAAAAAAAATCAAGATGACCTAATTTAGCAAAAGATTTTTATAATTTGTATCCGGTGACACTCGTGTTATCAAGACAAATCTAACGACGCGACGTGTAAATTGTCAAAATTTGTTAAAATGTTCAATAATTACGAGGGAAAATAATGTCGGATATACATCCATACATACAAGTTAAACAAATAAACCTTCTTTTACTTCGCTGCAGTCAGGCAAAAACTAAAAAGAATGCATATTTGTATTTTTTTTAATTGAAAGATTATTCATATTCTATTTTCTGTTTATGGGCCTAAGCTTAATCGATTAGGTGCTAAGTTTAAGAAACAAAACATGAAGCTTTATATTACATGTGATCTAATAGATACAGAGCTTAAAGCTTAGTCAGAACAAACTATCAAATCAATTAACCAAACAAGTACACAAAAACAAATTAACTAACCTAATACACAAAAAAAAAACGCGTGTGTGTACTTATGTACGCACGTAAGAAGTTATACTTTTTTGGCGTAACAGAAGAAAAATAGCTAAAGATTTCATCCAGTAAGTCACAAGTTTCTGTTTATTAAAAGGAATGCAGCTAACTTCATCATGTCGCTCGGCTGCAACATAAAAGTTTTGCGCATTTAATTTGTGCGCATCGTAAAAATTTTACTCTCATATTTTTTCTAAACGTGCAAAAAGAAGTATAACTTCAATATGCAAAAGTATTGTTGGTAAGTATGTAAGAATTGTAAATACGTAGACGTTTCTACGAGAGTACGAAGTTCGTGTTTGTTTAAAATTTGTCTTTAAAATACATATCAGCAAAAATTATAGTTATTTCGTAGATATTATACTATCTAAATTGCGCCGTTTATTCTGTTGAAGGTCGTAGGTTTCCTACAGTAAGAACGTTTGCATTGACCTTACAGATGGTCAGTTCCTCACTGAGATGTCACTACTTCTTCTCTGTCTAATCTTTATAAGAAATATGTTTCAAAATATTATTCTCTATATAATTAGGTACGTGTAAAAAAGAGGTATTCATAAAGTGACCATGATCTATGAAATGTTTATGCATAAATTCATATTTTTTCATATAGAATTGAAACCCAATTCTAGTTGCGCTTATAACATTAGAGGAAAAATTTGTACCGAAAATATACCTATATTATGAAAATACAAAAAAAAACTTAACTTAAATTGTATATGTAATGTATCGTTTGGGAAACCGATTGAAGCGGGTTCAAATCCCCGGTCTCGCAACTCTGGTATTTTCATGTGCGTATCATTTTCAACATAATCACCTCTTGTCTTGTAGTGAAGGAAAACATTCTGAGGAAATCTGCATGTCTGAGAGAACCTAGCAAGTTTTCGAAAGAAATATGAAGTCTGCCAACCCGCACTTGGCCAGCGTGGTGGACTATAGCATGATCCCCCTTGGAGGAAAGAGAAGCCGTCGGGCCGTGTCTAGTAGTGGGACGTTATAAAGGGCTGAATAAAATACAAGATATCAGATTTAAAGTTGTATCATTTTAATATGAATGGAATATCCTAACTTTATAGAAATCATCTTGTATCATTCGAGAATATATGGATTAATTTTGATCACGGCTAAGACCGGTTCAGTTCCCCTTTCGAGAAGCACCTCTTTACACCCCTCTTGTTAAACTCATGTGTATATACCTACTGTTCGTAATCTATACTAATATTATTATAAAGAGGTAAAGTTTGTGAGTTTGTGAGGTCGTAGGGGGTAATCTCTGGATCTACTGAACCGATTTAGATGAAATTTTTCTAAGAAGATAGTTTGAGACCCTGGGAAGGACATAGGGAATGACTTTTTATCCCATAAATCATTCTTTACGGGGGTGAAAATGGGGATGAAAGTTTGTATGGGAAATCAACCCAGGGACGACAATCAACCCGAGCGAAACGAGGGTGAGTCGCTAGTTCATATATAAAATTAGTTTCGTGTGGTCCATTGACTACTGAATGTTAATTTTATGAATACTTGACTTGTTTTCTATGAATGTATTTCATTAATCAACACGCTTTAATATTAACTCGCTATGCAGTACATAAATAAAGTGATAAAATGTATCTAATACACTAGAGTATAGTATTATATGATGTGCTAATACGCAAGCGAGGTATCACGCAGTAGCTAGTGTGCAAAAAAATTTATACACTATAAGTTTTGTTTAATTATTTCATTATGTTTTTGTTTTTCTATGCATAAATAGTAAAAAAATACTTTACGTTTCTAAATAACTGACAACAAAGGTTTGCAAAAAAAAAAAAAATTTGCAAGTATAAATATTTATTTAAGGTACATATAACATTTTATTGCTGGATGTATGTATATGTACTTACGTACAGTTTCAGTGTATTCATATTATTCATATCTCGCTTCGCTCGGGTTCGTCCCTAGGTACGTTTTAATGGTTACTATGATATAGATAAACTATATACTATATGATATATAGCCTATAGTCTTTCTTAACAAACGGGCTATTTAATGCAAAAAATTCAAATCGGATTAGTAATTCCTGAGATTATCGCGTTAAAACAAACAAACAAACCCTGCCTCTTTATAATATAAGTATAGATAAGTATAGATCCATACTATTCATATATAAATTACTAAAGTGTAAATAATATTTCATTACGGAGCATACCTAATGTCTGTCGCAGTTACTCTTGCTCGCTCGCGTGAAAAGGTTTTTTTTTGTCGTTTTCAACGTTCTTTAGCAGTGCCATCTCTAAATAAATTTAGGTAAACGACCATTCTAAGATCAAGTTGTAGCCAAATCCATAAAACCATATCCAACAAATAGAAAAAATGATATAATATGATTCATGATTCAATGATATAATATGATGGAAAGTCCAATTTATAAACACCTTTATAAAACCTTACAAAATAAAATTCTTCTTTTATTTAGGTGAATAACAAATAAAAGGTATCAACAATATTATTTGGCAACTTGATTTACTTTTTTAGAAGACTCGTATAAGGTGGCGGTTTCCACACGCAAGTTATTTTTTTGTCGAAATCAGATTTTTTTATACGGGCCAAGAATGATTAATCAAATGTTAATGCGAAACGAGCGTGGGTATCACTTAGGTGCAATAAGCAGTGTCACTGACACTGGGAGTTTTGAAATTTTGTCCGAATAAACTTGTTTTTAGCATTACAAACCAAATAAGACTAACTGATGCGGTCTTTTATCATCTTTGTAGGTATTAGAGTATCTTATAAATGACAATTTGCCGCAAAAAATTCTTCTGGATATCCACCATAACAAAAAAATGTAAACGACTAAAACAAAAAATGAAAATTCCAAATATAAAAAAATTATTTAGTGTACAAATATATATTTTTTATTTGCATATAAAAACTAATAACAAAAAATCGAATAAGTGCGACTTAGACACACCGAGGGCTCCGTAGCATAGCATGAAACATTAAAGGAGAAATCCATTTTCAGGCTCTGAGAGCTAGGAACTATATATATATATATATATATATATATATATATATATATAATAATCGTATAAGTTAAGAAAAAATGCATTTTTCGTTTTTTGCAAATATCTCAAAAACTAATTGAGATTTTTCGATTCTAAAGAAGTATTTAAAAACAAGAGGAAATTTCCTAAAAAGAGTCTCGACTTCCGGAACTGCAGGACTAATATTTGTAATGTTCTGAGAGGGATGAAAATATGAAAACGGTTGCTCTGGCTTGCGCAAAGCCACGCCTACTTCGACACTTATTAAATATGAAAATTAAGAATTGAAAAAATTCAGGCATCTACTGGATAGATGAATGAATCGGCGTAGAGCGTAATTCCGACCAATAGATGTCAATACAAATGATTTAAAAGATTTTCCTGAGTTATCTTACAGTGATTTAATTCTTGTATCGTCGGATACGTATCAAATTAAACAGGCCCGACCATATTATGGGGAGCCTGTAAGGGCAAATGGCTCTTATGTTATAGAAGTGGTCAGGGGATTACTACAGGAGCTGTCAATATGTGAAACTACATGGTTATTAAGAGGAAGAATAAAATCAAGACATATATGCAATAAAATATATTTAGCTTATATTTTAGATGACAGCTCTTTAAGTGGGAGAAATACAATAATGCGATATTATTCTTAATTCGAAAACACGCATTTTCCCAGACATAAGACTAATCTACCTCGATTTTTCGCCCCCGAAAACCCCCACGTCTAAATATACCCAGCTTAAACGCATTTTCATGCTTTATTTGCATAGGTATTCATACATATATGGAGTGTCACAATTTAAGTACATTATTTAGCGGTTCACATAAGCCCTTAAATATTTAGTGTAGCAAATAGGTACCAATTATAGTCTCCGAGTACACTTACTGTTTGTGAAATTGTGAAATGACACATGTACAGTTTGACATGTAGATTTTTTTAAATCATAATGATGAACTCTATTAAAATTGGCTAATGAAGCATCAGGCTATGGATTTCAGCAAGTATTAATTATTATAGCATCTCATTTTAATATCATTTTATTTTGTGCTTTAATTTAACACATTATTTACCATTGTGTTATGGCGCAGAGCGTCCGTGCACAAATTATACCTACTTGAGTTTTGTGATTTTTTTGTTTACAAACGTGTTTGGAATTTACCGCTCACCATGTAACTTGTTATCAATATATAATCGGTATTTACCTCGTCGAAATTATGCATTATGTACATATATTATAACCGAAAAGATATAAAATCGTTTTTAATTATTGTTATGTCATTTGTTTGACAAGAGTTATTGAACATTAAATTGGTGGTCGTCCCACCGGAGTATGAGAGTAACGGGAATAGGGAGTGCACTTGTGTCTGCGCGTACACTTGTGCACTAGGTATAATATCTCCTGCGCAGTTGGCTAGTCTCAATGAGATTGGCCGCCGTGGCCGGAATCGGTCAGGAGGACATTATCATATGTAAATATTCCAGATCTTCTTTATTATATACATATAATAAAGACGTAGATTCAGTTTGTACCTACTATCTTTAAACCTACCTATTTAAAGAAAATATTAGCTTTCACCATTGGATCACTACACATAGCAGTCGATAAAAACTGCTTATATTGCGTAGGGACTAGGGATAGAGTGTTTTCTTTTAGTGAAAGATTATTTGAGGCCGTTCCGTTATTCAACGATTTAAAAACAACGAAATTTATCTTTTTATAACAGTGAAAATGTTATGGTTAAATATTTTGGTAGCAGCAAGATTTACAATTTTTACAATGTTTGGATGTAGGTTTATTTTTAAGCGCATGAGAATGAATAAACAAAAAACAATGGTCTTTTTTATTGTACTTTGTTACTTTATCAGGCTTAAAAAACAGACAAGTTTAATTTCAATTGGTACAGTAACATATAGACACTTATGACTTGTAATCCTATTATGAAGTCCTATATAAAACTTGCATACTTCGAACATGTAAAATGTAGAGAAAGGTGTGTAAACTGTATATAGGTAACTAGCGACTCACCCTCGCTGCGCTTCGGGTTCGTCCTTAGACAAAAACAAATCTATCCCACAGGAACCGTACATTTTTCCGGGATTATATATAGTCTAAAGTCTTCCTCGATAAATGGACTATCCAACACAAAAAGAATTTTTCAATTCCAACCAGTAGTTCTTGAGATTAGCGCGTTCAACCAAACAAACAATCAAACAAACTCTTCAGCTTTATAATATTACTATAGATTAAAAATAATTGTTACAGTGCAAGTCATTCGTAAAGTAGTAAATATTATTCGAATGATGATTACAAATCGGAATTTTTAACTAAAAATGGTATGATATATATATATATATATATATATATATATATATATATATATATATATATATATACATATATATATATACATATATATACTTATATATAATATACTGCACATGTAAAAGTAAGTAGAAATTAAGTAAGTCCCCTCATAGGTTATACAAACATATACAATTGCATTTGGGGCATGGTTCAAGAGATCGATAAAGGGGCTAATGATGAAACAATCAATAAATTTTACATAATACTGACATATTCATAAACATAAGATTAAAATTTTATTCACGACATAAAAGCGTTTTTTTTGTTATATTTGCGTCTCATAAATTTAGTCAGCCAGCTTAAACAGGTCAATGCTAGTCGTGCAAACTTTGCTCTCAATTAAGATAATTCTTTTAACAGTTATATTAAAATTATCAAAAGAATTATCTTAATTAGCGTCCGTCAGTTCAGCTGGGTGCGAAGAAAAGAAAAGTACAGGAAATTGGCCCACTTCGGTGGGCGGTGTACCATGCAGGTTGCCCCTGGTACTTCTCTGTCGACAAAATGGACCGTTGGAGAACCCCATTGTTTGTTGCGACCGGCTTCGGCAGGTCTGCCGTCGGGGCGTCGTGGTTGAGTGCGTAAGCGATTCTGCGACGCCCCATTAAGACAGGGGAGATTTTCTTGGGTTTTAGTGGGTAGTACTGGCTTTTTTTAGCTAGGGAGTCCCATATAATCACCTATATCTCTACAAGTAGCATGCGTAAATGTACTTCCAAACATTAAAAAAAAAAGTATATCTGTGCACTGGTTTGTTAAAAATGCTGTTTATTACATATCAGAAGAATAAAAACAAACTTGAATACTGTAAAAACGTGACTGATACGAAAGTTTATGGGCTAAGATACATTAGAAGAAAAAAAGTAAAATTAAACAAAAATGTATCAAAGTTTTAATTATAATTGACTTAATACTCCTAAAGTTTCGATATACCGCATTACTTAATGTTAAAGCTCTAGCATCAGTTCAAATGAAAGTACTAAAGTTTTAAAAACAATTCATGACGTAGGAATAGGACAAAACCATATTGGTTAACATTTAGAGCCAAATCGTAAACGATAGAGGCGAATGTATGGAAACGAAATGGTTATGTAGAGACAATTGCCTGAGTCTCTGATACTTTAGCTACCCTGCAAGGCATAGAACGCTAAAATAGTTATGCTGGTACGTATTTCCCATAGTCTTTGTAATAAGAGATATTTTAAAGCAAGTAGGAATGTTTGACATATTTTATGAAATAGAAACGGAAATTATATGGTCTTAATGTCTTTTACAAAAATCTAAACACAAAATAAATAACAAGTTTAAAATCTTATTTGACAAATAAAGTTGACAGTACCTCAGTAGAATGGAGAAGTATTTAAAACGCATTCCATATAAAAAGATGTTGACATTCAATAGGGGCGGTACTACGGAAATACAATAGGGAGTTTCCGCAATAGTGAGTGCATTGGGAACATATGAGATTGCTCTCCTTGATCTAACTTTATCTATTATTATATATTTAAAAAAATCACTTTTCTAAACTTGTTATGGCTTTAATAAATGAATACATCAAGACTAGGTATATGTGCGTATATTACCTAATAGCTCACATTTTGATGATTAGCATAGCCTATGTTAAAATAATTATTCATATGAAAATTCTAACATATGATATCTATACTAATATTATAAAGCTGAAGAGTTTGTTTGTTTGTTTGGTTGATCGCGCTAATCTTAGGAACTACTAGATGGAATTGAAAAATTATATTTGTGTTGGATAGTCCATTTTTCGTGGAAGGCTTTAAGGCTATATATCATCCCGGGAAAATGTACGGTTCCCGTTGGATAGAGTAGTTTTTGTCTAGAGACGAACCCGAAGCGAAGCGAGGGTGAGTCGCTAGTCATATAATATAATCAATCATTTGTTAGATGTTCGGGTAATTTCTAAATGAAGTATAAATAGATAAAATTACGAAAGTCAACAGGAAACACATCTTAAACAGGATGTAGCTTTGAAGCATAAAAGAGCCTAGACAATTGAGATTAATTTCGTTGTATGATGGTTAAGTGAATTTTAATAGGTAGTCGGGTAAGTTCAAATACAACTTATCGAATTATAATGTTGTTGTTTTGTTTAGATTTTGGCTATTGAATTTAATAGAAACTATGGTGTTATTTGAGTGTATGAAAGCATGTGCATTTACAACTCGCTTTATTTGGAAGGACTGAAAGGAAAAACCTTTATTTATGGGGAAAAACAGTAGCGAATGTGACTTTCCAACCCCTATCTCTATATAAAAATCATGCAAATTATTGCAATATTTCTACGTGAAAAAAAATAAAAATTCACATTTTTAGTATAAATGAAAATTTAACATTGACCCTAAAAATAATGATAATATATGGTTTTGATATGTACAATCCCGAAAAATGGTTCCATTTTTAGTTAAAAATATATAAAATTTAATAGAAGAGGTCTTATTGTTTTTTTAATCACCAACGAAAAAAATATTGACATTTTATGATACGATACGAAACAGGACACCTGTTGTATAAATGATGATGTTTTGGACTCTATTTTTTTTATTTTTCACCTTTGCTATATTTAAAAAAAATAAAATAAGAAAAAACTTAAAACAATTAAATTAATAAATAACTTACTTTTGTATGATCCTATAATTTGTTTTTCACAAATATTTTTTGGCCACACAAAACGGCGAGAAACGTGTGCCGCAGTTAACAGCGCTGCGCTCAAACACGTATTGACGATTTTGCGTTTAGCACCCTTTATACATTATATCTTGGCCTATGACGAAACTAAGGAAAACCTATCCAAAGCTCGAGTAAACGCTTAGCGGACCGTAGAGATGATAAACTACGATTAATTATGGCTCTTAAGTGAATAATAATTAGGTTCCTTTTTAAAGTGATTAGAACCAGACATTACCAGACATATCTGACTTCTAGCAATTATGTACTTAAAAGAAATAGGTGTAATACAAGTCGCAGAGTAGATAGATCTTAAGATAATATATAATTTTTACTTATTGCGATTCTTACGTTATTAGTATCCCCGTAGTATGGATTTTCCTTATGAAAAATGTCAGCTTGTAAATTACGTCATGTTATATTTATAAATAAATACCTACTATTGGACGCTCATAAATTAGCACTTTATTATGATTAAACAAATGTAATATTTGACTTTAACAAGTTCTAAAGTTCAAATAAAAAATAATAATATTACTGTTATATATTGTAAACATGAATGAGAGGGTATGTTTGCTTGTTACTCTATCAGTTGTAGATTGATGAATTGAGTGAAATTCGGAAAGGAGATAGGTACTTACCTACCTTATTAAGTTTTTTTTTTCCGCTGGGAATTTTCTTATCACCTATACACAAGAGAGGGTTATTTGGAGACTCACCTGCTAGAAAACTAGCACTACCCACTAAAATCCAACGGAACCTTCCTTGTTTTATTGAGGATACTTACGTCGCAGGATCACTTATGCATTCCACGACGCCTCGACAGCTGGAATACCGAGGCAGACCATAAAAAAGGGGTTGTAAGGTCCATCCATCAGATAAGTAGCCAGAAGCAACACAGGGGGTTCACATATATGCATATTTGCATGCGGTTTAAATTATTATGTCCTATATTGATAAAAGGATGTAACTCCACGAGTGAACTCGCGTGCAAATGCTCCAGTAACATAGAATAGTCTACACAAAAAATCTCGCATAATCTTAGAATTATATATAAATAATTTAAATACTCATATTGGAGCGTCTATAATTTTCATTTAATATGAGCTTATGGCCGTTGCAGCAATATTCGGTTATTTTAATCTATTTTATTAGCAATAGAAACAAAAATCGTGCTTGCCTTTTAAATGTCAATACTTTTTCTTTTTTATTCGTATCTGTTACCAATGTGATTTATAAAAAAAAGGTTAATAAAAAGGTCTTAATATAAAATAGACAAGAATAAAAAAAGGATGTATATGTATATGTTTGTGTGTATATTTGTGCCTACAAGCTTTGCCTTTTGCGACATACTTATTAGTTAATAGTAACTTCGAGCCAGTACAAGTTATCAGCGTCCATTTTCCTTAACACTTAAAGTAGAACGGCAGGTTTAAATGAAAGTTTGATACGAATAATGATGAAAAAATAACACGCTCAGATAATTTTTGGATGTAGAAAGTACGATTAAATGTCATAGAGTGATTGGAAGGCGAAGTATGAAGACTTTTGAACACCAAGTTTATTTACTTAAAGGTTAGGTGAAGTCTAAAAACCTCTTTGACGAGCGTGTGAAAAGAATAATGTCAATGAAAGCGAAAAGAGGTAATAAGTGGAGATTATGATCTCTACTTTGCTTTGCTCTTTTCTATCTTACTACCCCACAAGAGATACTCGTATAACTAATTGCATTTTAAAAATTATGTAATGCGATTTTTATGTTATTAGTAAAGAGGTTGAGGATTCGATTCCTGTCTAAAGCAAATATGAACTCATAATTACTTTTTCATTTAAAATTGTACACGTTTTGTATAAAACATTTCTGTTCTACTTTATTCGTTTTAAATCAATCGACTTCAGGATGGCTTCTTTTTAGGGTGGCTTACTTTAAAGGTGAAATTCGTGTCAAAGGGTTATTTATATTTTGGTATGTTATTGAAAGAAAATAAAAATAAAAATATAAAGGATTAAAAAACACAAAAATATTTTCTTCAATCGTTTATTGCAAATATAACATTTTATCTAATATTCGTTAAGATTTATCATATAAACCCTTTTGCCTAATTGGTCACTTTACACGACGCAAGTTTCGAACTCTTTATTAAAAGTGAGATTGCAAATTGAAAAGCAAAAGTCAAACACAAAGTTATAAAATTAACCAAATAAATGCGATGAAATACAAAATTTAGTTAAATAATAATACAAAAAATATCATTCATATGGCAAGTTATATAAAATGACAATACATATAGTATCGGGAGTATAAAAGTAAAAAGCTAAAATCGCTAAATATTAATGAAAAGAATTTTTCAAATCGGATTAGTAGTTCCTAAGGTTAGTGCGTTCAGCCAAACAAACAAACAAACTCTTCAGTTTTATAAGTATATATATATATATATATATATATATATATATATAAAATAAATGTTCGTATGTTTGTCCTCTATGTGTTCCTAAACCATTGATCCGATTGTGATGAAACTTTGTGAAATTCTGGTGGACTCTGTACACGCCTGAGAAGGTTCCAAGCGTAAAAAAGATTTTTTCTTTGGGCATTTATCTTTCATGGCTTCCTAAATAAAAACATAAGAACTACTTTTTTCTTGTTTGTTAGATATGAAATGCAATTAGCAAATTTTACTTTTATACTTACAATATTTAACAGTAACGCAAAAGTTGAATTTTGTATAACAATTTAATTTTTTTTTTCCACTTCACAGAAATTGACACTAATTTGGCATTGGCATTGCAAATACTAAAATAAAATCTACCATTATTTCAGAGTAAATACATTCTAAAAACATTTTCGATTTCATAATAAAACGAATAAGTACACAATATTTAATCACCAAATCTAATAAACAATTTAATAACTTCTATCTACTTATTTGCTAAAATTCTACGAAATCACACACTGATAATATCATACTAAAAATATGAAATAGAAAAATAGACAACCTCAAACTAAAGAAATATATAGATACGGAACCCACAAAAAACCGTCACAGTAAAAAATGCGTGTTTTATGCTAATATTCTCGATTTCGCCATACTGTTAACTATTTCAAATAATAAGGAGAATTTTATATAGGTATTTTTTTTTTTTTATGGGACAAAGGGGGCAAACGGGCAAGAGGCTCACCTGATGGGAAGCGATTACCTCCGCCCATGGACATCTGCAATACTACAGGGCTTGCAGATGCGTTGCCGGCCTTTCAGGAAAGGGAGGGAGGGAGATGAAGGGAGGAGGGAGGGAGGAGGGATGGGGAGTGGGCCTCCCGGACTCTCACTTATCGGACGAAACGCGCCAGCATAGCTGCCACTTCACGCCGGTCTCCTGTGAGAGAGTGGTACTATACGGGGCGTGCCGGCCCATTCGGCTGCTACCCGAAGGTAACTATATTATTCCTTAGTCTGAGATTAATACATATAGATTAAAACACGTAAAATAAATACTAAATAATGAATACAATAATTTAAGCACTTATTTTTAAATTCATCTCGCTCACACGTATGAGTATATTGCCGTTTCTTTTGCACATCGAGTGAATCAAACCCATTAATCCTTATCGAGATTCCGAATAATAATATTGTCTTTTCCATTTATCCATCAGTATGTATAGCGAAAAATATAATTTAATATTACATTTTATTTATAAACAAAATTTGACTATTACAAAATGAAACTTATTCTATAGTGTATAAGGTGTAGTAAAATAGTGCCTGTAATTATATAAAAATATTTAAAGTGCGAAATTTAGTGTTTTCTTTTAAAATTGTGAAAATATATATTTTTCATATTAAATTATATATGTTTCATAACTTAATAACGTGCTAGGTTTGCTAATCCACTGCTATGACTATGTTTTGGCCTAATTTATTACAGTAACCTAACTGGTTACTAAAATGTATTTCAATAGAAAAAAAATAATTCGAATCAATTTATTCACATACGGATATAAAAAGAGCTTAAAAATAATTCAATTTACACATAAAGTATCTTATGTTCATAGTGATAAGGCTTAAATTCTTCAAAATCGAACTTTATATAAAAAAAATATTATAAATTACCATGTTAAAAATTCGTAAATGACCTCATTCAGGAAAGGTTACTACGAATCAAACTAAGAGAATAACTTGTCTCTTTCTTTTGTTTGAGTAAAGAAAGAGAACAAAAAAAGGATATGGATGGAAAGAGCAACTAAATGTTATTTACTATAATTATATAGTATTTTCGACACAGAAAGACAAAAAATGTTTTACTATTCGTCTTTATCATTTTTGTCTAAATAGAAAACATTTTCCGACTGTAATAATACAATTTGACTATAATATTATTAATTATCCTACTTATCCCTAATTAGTATGGACATAATACTTAAAATTCTTATTTGACATAAAAACGCCATTTTCAATTAAAAAATAATTAAACCTAACTATGATATTTGTTAAAATTATTGTTATTTTGTGCAATTTATGAACATTTCTGTGAAGAAAATCTGTGCACATTAAAATATATCTCTAATATTTATTTCCTAAAGATTAAAGAAAACTTATGAAAATATACGAAAACGTTCACACGTAGCACACACCTAAATAACTAATGAGACATATTTTTTGATAATTTTGACTATATTGCAATCACAAACTTATAATTTATCCAAAATAAAGTAAATAACTAAAAATATCTAAGTCGTTCACATATACATATTAGAAGCACAATTCTATGTAAAAATTAGATTTCATACATAATCATTTTAAATTTGAACTTTTAGGCGAAAATTTACCTTAATATATATCAAATTTATATAAATATATTAAAAATGAAAAATTGTATTAAAAATAATTTAAAATTGAATGAGCTATGGACGAGCTTCAGTGTTATCAATAAAAAAGTTGGAAAAAGTTAGTTTTATTATACTGATAGGTTATTTTTATTTTCATAGGAAATTCTTACTCATATACGTTTTCCTCGCAATAAAATTTATGGTAGAATTTCGACCACAATAGCAATGTGCTTCAAAATGTTATTCTAAAATATCATTTAAACTTCACAGTGAAAAATAATTTCTAGGATTACATTAATTAGGTTGCAAAAAGAGATCAAATATAAATAAATGTGTGTGAAAAATATTTAAATGTTATACAATGTTGCCAGTAATACTGTATAAGTTAATCATAAGCAAAAAATTTTAATAACTTAATTAAAAAGAATATTCCAAATAATTATTTGATCAATTATAATAATTAATGCTTTCAAATTATTATTTTATTGTCATCTGTATTTCACATACACACAAAATATCAAATCGATACGAAAATTAGAAGTACTTCAAAATCGACTTCCCGAATTTATACATATGTTGTGAATTACAAAAAAAAAGGAAAATGAAAAAAAACGAACACCAAAATGCAATTTTAAGTTTCCTATAACTAAGGCGTTTTGTGACAGATATACATACATATATTAAATATATAAGAGATCAAACGTAAATGAATATGTGAAAATTATTATGATCACAACACTGCTGCCAGTACTCAAGACTAAAAATTGTAAATGACTTAACTTAAAAAAAAAATCCAAAATAAAACTTATTTTCTCACAGATGACTTAAAATTAATATTTATTCACTAATGAAAAAAAAAATCGAGCACCCAAAACCTAATTTTAAGTTTCCTGTTCTACTAAGGCAGCTTGAGACAAAGATATTTGTTGAGACCTCGGCAATGGCCGTACTAGGACCATCCTAATAACGGGTGCTAATAAATATATTAAAACTCCCGCTGCTATTACAGAAAACCCACATAAAGCCCATTGAGCTGCCTTTATAGTAACTTCTGTGTCTTCAACTTTTTTAGTTAATTGACATAATGTTAGAAAAGATGAGGAATAATTGTATGGACCTGTTATACGCGCGTTAGGACCACAGTTTGAGGACCGCCAGCCTATCCAGCCAGACGATCTATTGAAAAGTACCTAAAACAAAAAAATAAATAAATAATAATAACCTAATGACCGATTTCAGTCACGGTTGCCTATATAAAGATTACAAGTATGTAAGCAAAGACAAATATATTCTTTATTCTTTTCATTCTCACACTCCGGGAGACGACACGACACAACCAGTAAGAGATGAAATACCACGTACTTGATGAAATTCTACGTACCTACTATGAAATGAAATGTTTAATAGCGTTTAAATACATATTTACACATTAGATAGTTTCAATTATTTTAAAAGTTGGCCCCGATACTCTGTTTCAACACAGACTAATATCACAGTGTGCTATCCATAGTCGTTTAAGGAAGGCGTCTTAGGGCTTGGGCGCACCCGACTGCCATTACTTAAATGTACTTTTGTGTGACAATATGGAAACTTGGCTTAATGGTTGACAGGTAATACAATAACTTGCCACGAGATGGCATTATAATGCTTTTAACTTCGAAGCGTTTCATAAAATGAAAATTGATATTTTTCAAATTCCTTTGATTTGACAGCATTTCTGTTAAACTCTTGGAGTCGTCTACTTAATTAATTTTTATAGCGTTCAAATATTGAGTGATAGCTTGTAAGTTTTTGAGGTTGTTAGAGATCAACGATTTTGAGTGAAATTCGGACTGTATTGCTTATATACAGAATTGGCATATATATATATATATATATATATATATATATATATATATATATATATATATATATATATATTTATATATATATATATGATACTCATTATAATCGTAAACACGACAGAAGCAAAACCACGGACTAAAGTAGTATATAATAAAATAAAACATCAAACCTCCAATCCTTCCATGGCAGTGTATCCTAGAACAGTTTCATCTCTACCGGCTTCGAGGCCCAATTTGTAGCAGAATTCAGACACACTACCACCTTCACCGCTATTGTTTCGAGCTGTTATAACTCTCATGAAATTCTAAAATTAAATATTAATATTTATACAACTAATTTATTTTTACATATTATAATATACAAAAGAGCGAAGAAAGGAAATATTTATGTATACATTTACATTGGTAAGTCAATATTATTAATATTATATGTCGTTCTCTCTCTGATTTTTAAATGGTAAGATTTTGGCGACATCAGTAATTTTATAAAATTCCGATGACGCACCAAATAAAACCTGTGTAAATACTGTATTTCTGTATATAAGTTTACACTTTAAAATATTACCTGAGGAGGTATTTCTAGTGTGAAATATTTGTTATCTGCTTCAGTGCTTAGAAGGTCGATTCCTATTGAGGGCAACGACCAGTCTTGAGGCTCCGGCCAACATGCCGCCTGAAAAATATACAAAAAAAAATAATAAAATACTCTTTTAAACATGCTTTTATTAGATTCATTTTAAACTGACGACACGTTTGGCTCAGTTTGTAGTGACCCTACTCGCTGTGTCAGCGGTCGCGGGTTCGAGTCCCGCAGGGCGTATTCATTTGTGTGATGAGCACGAATGTCGTGGGTGTGTATATTTATAATATGTATGTATTTAAAGCTATATGTGTGTAGTGTATAAACTATCTGGTTTCCGTAAAACAAGCCTCTAGTTAGTAGCTAGAAACTCTTTAATGGATACTAGTAAGATCTTCTATTTTGGGCTCATTTGAAAAGTCCTTTTAATTATAGTTGGTCAAAAGCATGTTTATGTATTAGTCTTTTAAGTGGCAAGAGAGTAAGAGTGAAGCGGGTTCAAATCCCGGGTCTCGCCTTCCGATATTTCCATGTGCGAATCATTTTCAACATGATTACCACTTGTCTTACAGTGAGGAAAACATCGTGAGGAAACCTGCATGCCTGAGCGAATTTAGCCAGTTTTCAAAAGACATGTTCAGTTTGTCAACCCGCACTAGGCCAGCGTGGTGGACTATGGCCTGATCCCCCTCGTATTGAAGGGAGGCCCGTACCCAGCAGTGGGACTTTAAAAAGGACTGAATACAAGCATACCATTTTTAAATGGTAATTTTTAACAAACTATATATCGTTTTTCATTTTATTATTTACAGGACATTATGCTAAATTTCCAAGGTGTATTTTTAAAACATTTTATTATAAATATGAAAATTAATTATTACCTCTCCATGATACCAAAATTCATCTAAAATTAACATATTAGATGTTTGTGCTGCACTTCTTAGTTCATTAACAACCTAAAAATATAAAAATATTTATCTATATTAATCTATACTAATATTATAAAGAGACAGAGTTTGTCTGCCTGTTTGTTTGATTCGCGTTAATCTCAGGAACTACTAATACGATTTCTTTTTGCATTAGCTAGCCCGTTTATCGAGGAAGGCTGTAATATAATATAGTCTATCAATTCCATACTAACTGTCAAAACGTACCTAGGGATGAACCAGAGTGAAGTGAGTATGAGTCGCTAGTAGTACCTACATATTCTAATTAAATTTTTATAAAGGGTATGTTTTTTAATACTTTTACTATCTATAATCTCTTTAACTGTTCTTTTCATAATTATCATATATAGAAAAAAAATATTTTTAAAGTGAATGTATCCTTAAAAGTAATTATCAAATATATACTTAGTTTTATTATTAGCTTTCTGTATAACTATTTTTTTATCTGTACACATAATAAAATTATTGTAACTAAAGTCGAAACTGTTATCGATACAGAGACTGAATCTATAGTTTTTAGAATTATTGTCTGTCTTTGCCCGCATCACGAAAAAACCACTGGAAGCATTTTGATGAAATTTGGTATGGTGATAGCTTTTTATAATTTTTACTACGGGAAAATATCTCATCTCTGAGAAATCTATACTAAACGTTAAAACGTAAGTAGGGACGAACCCGAGCAGAGCGAGGGTGAGTCGCTAGTTTACTAATATATCTAGTAAATTGTTACCTCTCTAAACACCACATCCGGCAATCTGATATTAGTGGTCCCACTATCAACAATGCTTTTCTCTTTGTTAAGATTTAAGCACATATCTTTATAATGATCGCTGTCACTTGTTGTATTATCCATAGATTTTGTTGCATTTGGACTTCCTACTTGTAATACTCGGATTGATAGAACACCAACTTCGTACCATCTTTTACGTAATATTGGCGTCCGATATATTATAGGATTTGTAGATCCCATACTGTCATCTGTAATGAAAATGAGTAATCCCTTTATAAACATAATAATTGAGATACATTTTTATGATTTTATTGACCTTTCAAGGCCATTAAGTTATTTCTACGCTTAATTTTATATAGTAGTTATTTGTATAAAATAGAGCAAAATATAAATTTTTAGCCACTAAGAAAAGTCAAGTATTCTAGTAGTGAAATATGTTTATTACTATAGGTTTTTGTTACATGTTTACAATTTATTTTATACCAAGAAATAAAAAAAAAAAAACCAACTTAAAATGAAACTTACCAAGCATTTCAAACTTTCCATAATGCGTGGCATTTGTTGGGCTCTTAACACCACACAATTTAAGTTGGAAAGACATTGCTTTATTCAAGTTCTTTTCTACCGAGTCCAGCCAGGAGCCTACAATGACATTGTCACCCCATGCGCCTACTGGTAGGTATGCTAATCCTAGAAGTCCCTACAAATAATAAGGATTACACTTTCAAAGAGTAGTATATTCGGCCATACACTAAACACTGAACATTCTGTGGGATTCCTGGCATAATCTTCCACTTCTAAATTTTAATTATGATAATGAGAGTGCATAGACATTTATTTGTTAATTTTTGTTATACAGAAGTTGATTATGTACCTATGACTACTCTAATGATTATATGAAAAATATATTATTATAAAATAAATCAATATTTTCATTTTACCAATTATCTGATCACAATATATAACATATTATTTAAGTATTTGGTTCATTCAAGTAGCATAAAAATAGCCGAATAGGCCATAATATTCATTGCATATCTAATAAGAATACTTATTGAAGACGATAATGTTATAGCTGTGACCCTTGATATATCCCAATAGAACAAATTGATTTTATACAGATATTGATGAGCATTATATTATATAAAAGAATATATCATCATTTTTTTATACAAAGCTACACTTTGTTAAAATTTTAAAGGTAAAGTAGATTCTTTTCTTTTACAAAGATTCATAATTTACTCTTTTGGTTTAGCTATATTAATAAGTAAATACATTACCTGCCATCCAGAACCATTCATAAAGAATTTATGGCTAACTTTGATTAGTGCTAATTCACAAGTCACTTCTGGTATGGAGGTTATTGAAGGAAACTTTACATAGTCAAATACCAATTGTCCAATCCAGGTACCTTGAGAATATTTAGCTTCAACCTGAAATATAAATGTGGCTATTCAAAATGTCAGAAACCAAAAGTCAAAATATCTCCGCAAAAAAACCAAAATGATAGCTTTATTTTAAAATAATATTATTTAAATAATATGGTAAGTAATAACAAATTTTTATAATATTATAGATCATAAAAGTAATCTTACCTCTTTGCCACTTAGGAATATACTGCTAGAGTTTTCAGAATTAAAATATTTGTTGCTGTCCTTCCTGGGATAAGATGCTATGGCCAATGTTGTGCTTCCAGTATCAACTAAAACATTAAGCTGAAACATATAAAGCATTGAGTTAAGTTACGTTTAAGAATACTAGCAGTGATATGATTATGATTATAGTATATCTTAATTATTTTCCAATTTAATAATCTAAGGACTGTACTTTATATACTCTGATTAGATTTTATAATAGATACCTTTTGCGGAGGATGTCCAATTTCAATTTCCAATGCATAAGCTTGTCCAGCTTCTCCATATAGATTAAAATCTTCACACGATGTTTTATAAAAAATAACAAAAAGTAAAAAGTAACTGAAACTTGTTACAAACATTATTGCTTCTCGATCATACTGCGATAAAATTGTTATAATGGTAAATATTTTTATATTATATATATGTAATTCAATTATATAGAATAATCTCTTTATAATGAAGTCCTACAGGCTTAGGGTTACTTCTGATATAAAGATTTTGAGTGGCTTCTATTGACCGAATGCACTCGGTAGAATTTAAATGCATCACACTATGACATTGACATTATTTGTCATCACACTGAAAGTGAAGACTGAACAGGGAGATATTTCTATTTGTTTACTTTAGAAATATTTCAATATGGAAGCGTATAATATTATCGTTGTGCTTAAAACATTGTCATTATAATCATATTTTAGGAGGTCAATTAGTGTTTAAAATAAATGCAAAGAATTTTTCAATTATTGCGAACATTTGAGAGACCTTTTTTTTTTGTTTTTAATTTCAAGTGCTTGGCTTGTAGTTTGATTTATTGTAAACTAAACACTTCAAACACTTGAAACTCTGTCTGTAACAACTAACAAGTATGTGGATCGTATTACATAAAAAGTTATTACCCTAAGCCACTTGACCTACAGTGTTTTCGATATTGAAAAGTAAAGGATTTTATTATTTTATTTCACTCGCGCGGGTGAAAAAAAAGGGTGAAATTTTCTAAAGCTTGTGTGGTGAAAAAAATATATGGAGAGGTGTATTCTTTTTGTTTATTAATGTGAGATAATACAGTTCTTATGAAATAAAAAAAACAAAAATTTGAAATAATGGTTTTATTTTTAAGTTATAAAGGTTTTTAGGTAGATTTTTGGGTAACATCGGGTTCCCTGACTTCCAGGTCTATTTACTAATACATTGTAA
Organism: Fabriciana adippe; assembly: GCA_905404265.1. Lineage (NCBI taxonomy): Eukaryota > Metazoa > Arthropoda > Insecta > Lepidoptera > Nymphalidae > Fabriciana > Fabriciana adippe. The sequence goes on from FR989993.1 coordinate 7,407,287, forward strand.
GGCAGTTTTTATTGTGGTTTTTTAAATGTGTTAGGTTATTTCATAACGATTCCAACGATATAAGTTACTATAGCTCCCATACAAAACTTTACAGATGTCGTCATTTTAAACACCCGCGAGAAAGTTTTAGGGGTTGTTTAAAACCACCCTACACGAAGGTGCATTTTTGACATAAAGCTTCATAAGTGGGCAACACAAATGAGAGGTTATTATCTATATAATATACCCATGAGATTCTGAACGTGTTAAAATCATATTTATAATAAAACACCAATAAAACCATGGAGTTAATTATTGAAAGAAGTTAGAGAGACCCCTGAAGAATCCTATTGTTCTAAAGTATTTGAATTATTAAGTCCTTCTGAATATTTCTTCTTGAACCATTAAAAAAAAATGATTTACTTTAAATGATTTTTTTAAATGTATTCTAACTTTATAGTTATTTTATGTTATTACTGTAAAATAAATAAAATATTGGCAAAAAGTATCTAAAATAGATGAATACTAAACTGTACGAAATATTTTGGCGCGTATTTAGACTTCAGACAACTTTTTAAGTTAACCGTCAATGTCAAATGTCAATAGAGCCAGAATTAAAATTAAATATTGTTGTTCGTCGTTCACGAAATATCAAACATTACCAAGTACAACAAACCTTTAAACATATATTCGAACAAAAATGAGTCTTTGGGTAGATAAACATCGCCCAAAAGATTTAATGAAATTAGATTATCATAAAGATCAAGCTATAAGGTTGAAAAACTTAGTGCAACAAAGTGACTTCCCTCATCTTCTTGTTTACGGCCCTTCGGGTGCCGGTAAGAAAACTAGGATTATGTGTTTGTTAAGAGAGCTTTATGGATCTGGTGCAGAAAGATTAAGACAAGAAACCATGCATTTTACGACACCTTCTAATAAAAAAATTGAGATTATGACTGTAAGTAGTAATTATCATATTGAGGTTAATCCGACCGATGTTGGCATTCATGATCGCGTTGTTATCATGGATTTAGTAAAAAATGTAGCTCAAACACATCAAATTGACTCTTCTGGCCAAAGAGAATTTAAAGTTGTTATATTAAATGAAGTAGACGATTTAACAAAAGATGCACAACATGCTCTGCGTCGAACTATGGAAAAATATGTGACAACATGTCGTCTTATTCTCATAGCAAATTCTATATCCCGTGTTATTCCTGCTATTAGATCAAGATGTTTAACAATAAGAGTGCCAGCACCAACTCAAGCCGAAATTGCAAATGTGTTACATGCAGTTTGTAAAAAAGAGGGTCTTAGTTTACCATCTGAATTAGCTATGCGTATTGCTACTTGTGCAGATCGAAATTTACGAAGAGCACTGCTGATGTGTGAAGCTTGTAAAGTACAGCAATACCCTTTTACTGCTGATCAAAAAGTACCTGAGCCAGATTGGCAAATATTTATAAGAAATACAGCTTCTATTATACTATCAGAACAATCTCCAAAGAAATTGGCTGAAGTAAGACAAAAGCTCTATGAACTAATAATACATGGAGTACCACCAGATGTGATTTTTGCTGGATTATTGAAAGAACTTGTAAGTAATTGTGATATGTCTTTGAAATGTCAAGTAGCAAGTCATGCAGCTCGTTTTGAACATCGAATGAGGCTGGGTAATAAGCCTATATTCCATATAGAAGCCTTTGTTGCAAAATTTATGGCTATATATAAGAAATTTGTAGAAGAATCCCTTGGAGATGCCTTCTAATTTTCATGAAGTTGAAAACTGTTAAAAAGTTATCCTTACATGATGGTTTAGACTATATCATAAATTAACCTATCTCTGTATCTCTGTGCCAGCAGTTCTGGAGTGATTGAGTAACAAACTTCATCCAAACTTCCAAACATCTAAACATTCACATTTATAATATTAGTAAGATTGTATTTTGCTTTAAAAAGACTATAAATATTGAGTGTGATTAAATATATCTTTTTTTTAAATATAATTGTTTACAACATTAAGTCTTACTTTTTTTTGAATTCATTCTGTTACTAGATTTTTACTTGGTTCAAAAAATCTAGTTATTACCTTATGCAGATGTTTGATTTTGAAATAGTTTTAAACTGATGAATCTATGATTGCAAGTATAAAAACTCAGTTATTAATAATATGGTTAATTTTGATTCAGAGATGTAATATTAATTTATTACCCAGTTGTAGCTTATCATTAAACCTAATGAAATATTTAATATTTGGAAATGTATAACAGTAGGTTAAAATAAAATTTCAAACATTGTAATTATTGTTTTTAATTGTCTTGGTAATTGTAATAATGTTTAGCAGGTATACTTCTTGCAAACAGTCTAAAGTTATCAACAATAGCATGCATTACAGATATTGTTATTTCATTTGATATATGATCCAAGAGTGCTGGTTTCTCTTGTAGTAAATCTTCTATCATACTTGCATCATCCCTTAAATCTGAAATGAAAAATAAAATAATAAAAATTACATGTTATAAATCCAGAATGGTTTGATTTCTGGGTGTAAATTTTACTTAAGACGCTAATAGCCAATAGAAAGAAAAGAAATAAGTATATTTAAACTTTATTAAAAAAAAGTGAAGTATGCACAAGTTAACCTGTCTGGATGGTTGAGGCCAATACATAATTATCCCATACAAATCACTACTACTTAAAAAAGCATTTTAGGTTTTGATCATACTCATGATTTTTTTTTTTTTAATTTAACTAGTAATTATATTAATAGAAGTAGGAATGTATGACGTGTATTTAGCTGAGTAATCTATAGCTTTGAAAATTGAGAAAAGTAAGTAATAGTATTCAGCCTTTCTTAACGCCCCACTGCTGGGAGTGGGCCTCCCTTCAATACGAGGGGGATCAGGCCATAGTCCACCACGCTGGCCTAGTGCGGGTTGGCGGACTGAGCATGTCATTCGAAAACTTGCTAAGCAAGAATCTTGAGAAAAGTAAACCTTTTGTAAATAAGTATACTATCTACTAAGAAATTTATTTTTTCTCACTTGATTGCAAAAAGAAACTAGGCGTTCGTGCATTTCGTACGGCGACCCTTTCAGGGCCTATCAAAATGTAATCTTCGTTGTCGTAACCTCGTTGTCCCGCCCATGCGTACGTTATATTACTCTCCACATCCTCTGAAACAAAATTTAGTTTTTGTTTTGATTAAATTGGTATTAAAAAAATCTACTTCATATTATAAAAAAATGTAACATCTTTAACCTTAATTCTTGTAAACAAAAACGATCAGAATGACGTTTTTTATTTGTAGGCGTTTTGCGATTAGCCGCAAGGTAACTGAGACATTTGGTGCAGAAAAAGATCATGGGTTCAATTTCCACGTCATGACGTCAATTTTATATATTTACAATATGTTATTTTATTTGTGTGGGTTTGATGTTTAACATTATTATAAAAATGATTCTTCTTTTTAACCGACTTCAAAAAAGGAGGAGGTTCTCAATTCATCGGAACTTTTTTTTTATGTATGTTCACCGATTACTCGAAGACGCCTGAACCGATTTGGAAAATTCTTTTTTTGTTTCAAAGGGTATTCTTCCCAGGTGGTCCCATTTAAATTTTATTGAAATCGGTCAAGCGGTTTTCAAATAAATGGCTTAATCGAATATGTTTTTAAAAATCTTCTTACAAATTACCTGCTTATTACGTCTACACTAAAAATGGAAAAAAAAACTTAAAAAAAAAAAACTGACTTCCAGGCACTGAAAAGTAAAAAATAACTAAACAAGGGTTTTCATTTAGAATAAATACCTAATCAGATATTTTCGACGTCGGTGCCAGCCAATACAAATCAAAGCACACCGACTTCGAAAATATCTGATTAGGTATCTATTCTAAATGAAAACCCCTGTTTAGTTATTTTTTACTTTCAGTGCCTGGAAGTCGTTTTTTTTTAATGTGCAATGTAAATAGCATTGGAAACGTTTTTACTACCCTTATTTAGACATGTTTAATGACAATTTCCATGATTAGTACCTTGTATAATCAATTAACGTACCAATATAACAATAATTACCAAGATGCTATATAAAAATATGTAGTTCACAAAGTTTAAGGAAATAGAGATAATTTCAATTGTCCTTGCATCTGTTATTGCAGAAGTATGAGGAAGATAATCAAGTGTTTTATAAAACCAGTTCGTTTACTGTGGTCTGCTTTCAAAAATGCGTGGGGAAGTACCTATAGATAAATAGATGCATTAAATTATGAACATTTGACATTTTCAGTTTTATAAGTAATTTTATACTTTTGTAGTTGCAATGTAGATTTGTTTAATACGCAAAGGAAACTTGGGTTATTGAATGGCATTTTATATTGAAATGTATATGGCTCCTTTGACATGAATATTATTATACTTTATTGTAATAAATAACTAGGTATGAATTCTTTATTGGCGAATCGATTGTTAGTTGTTTATTTTTTTTAATTTGAATATGGATTTTTGTACACGATTTAATTTTAGTAATTTAAATTTTATGAGATCGCTGCAGTTAATTATTACGCCAAACTTTCAGTTGTTAGTGAGAGGTTGGTGGAGTAAATGCGCGGAAACATCCATCGGCTCCAAATAATTACCTAGTTAGTGTTAATGTAAGCATGCTAATACTGCAAAATGATGTATGGCTTAATGTTTTAGGAAAGCAATATAAGAAAACATTAAGGTTTAGCTCGTATATAAATAACTAGGTATGCCCCGCGGTTTCACCCGCGTTAATTTTTTTGATTATACACATCAGTTTTGCAAAAATATATAAAAGTCTACCCAATTTGTTGACACTTATGATTATTGCTCCGCATGGTGATATGTAGCCTATAGCCTTCCTCAATAAACGGGCTAACTAATACAAAAAGAACTTTTCAAATCGGATTAGTAGTTCCTGAGATTAGCGCGTTCAAACAAACAAACAACTCTGCCTCTATAGTATTAGAATAGATTAATCTATAATAATGATAATAATAATAATAATAATAATGTCCTCCTGACCGATTCCGGCCACGGCGGCCAATCTCATTGAGACTAGCCAACTGCGCAGGAGATATTATAGTGCACAAGTGTACGCGCAGACACAAGTGCACTCTCTATTCCTGTCACTCTCATACTCCGGTGGGACGACTACTCGACACGACCGGTGAGAGTTAAGGCGCAGGACCGACGGCTTTACGTGCTCTCCGAGGCACGGGGGTGAAACACCGCCAACATCCCAACTCCGGGCTGTTACTGAGGCTTACTATACAGAAAGACTCAATAACTAAACTTGGCCCGACCCGGGACTCGAACCCAGGACCTCAGGATGTGCAGCCGTACATGCTAGCCACTACACCACCGAGGCAGTCAAGATTAATCTATACTAATATTATAAAGCTGAAGAGTTTGTTTGTTTGGTTGAACGCGCTAATCTCAGGAACTACTAATCCGATTTGAAAAATTCTTTTTGCATGAGATAGTACGCTAACTGAGGAAGGCTATAGGCTATATATAATCCCGGAAAAATGTACGGTTCCCGTGGTATAGATTTGTTTTTCTAGGGACGAACCCGAAGCGAAGCGAGTTTGAGTCGCTAGTTAAATATATTACGAAGACAACTTATGGGCGGGCGTATTTATCTAAGATTTCGATTATATTTCATCATTTAAGTGTATTTGTACAATCATACATTTTCATGTTAAATTAACTTCAACGAGTTCGGGCATCGGATCCGTAGCTTGAGTTAAAACTAACCTAAATAAATACAACATCTGCGAAATACTTGCTAAAATTATCGAAACATGTTTATAAAGTCTATGGTAGATGTTGATATTTTCTAAATACTAATAAGTCGTTTAACATGTTCTTATTACGTACAGCGCTATCTATTATTAAAAAAATATTATACCATCAGAAGATCAGCTGTTTTCTTCTATTTGCCTATTTCTCCTGAAATGCTAGATAGATTTTAATGGGACTTTTTTTATTGAATAGATACTTAGTAATGAAAATAAACTATTGAATAAATTCATAGATAGGTAGAGACCCCTTTTTTAATGTTGGGAAATGTACCTATTTATTTCCTCATACCACCTGTATACATACAGAAGGTAGTCCGCTGTTATATGAGCTTTATAAAGTTAGTGACATGTAGTGAATTTAATCTATCTATCTAATACCTTTAAACGAGCAATTCTTGTATATTTATTTATACCGGCGATCTCGGAAAGGAATTTCGCTTAAATTTGGTGTGTGGGCGTTTTAGGAGGCGAAAAATTGATCTAGATTAGTCTTGTGTCTGGGAAAACGCGTGTTTTCAAGTTTTCATGCGGATTTGTTTCGCGTTATCCCACGCAAAATATAGTCGATAATTTCGCACGCTGGGCATAATCATCGTGTTTAAGCGGCCAAGATACAAGATTGACTTTCACAGGTGTCCGGGTTCGATACCCGGTCGGATACAAAGTTTTCACTTTTGTTTTTTTATATTTTTTCAATTTTTTAGTTTTCTTTTGTTTTTAAGCCAAATTAAAAAGAAAATTGAACTATTGGCCAAAAATTCCGAGCGAAGCTCGGTCGCCCAGGTACTGTTGATTTCATAGCAATAGGTACATTCGTGAGCAAAGCCGTCTGAAATCAACTATAAGATGCAATAGCATCAGGGAGTAAATAAACGATCTCAGGAATACAAATAATTGTCTTAGTTCCGCAGCAATATAACTTTGTCTATTAGAAATCAAAATGTAAGTTTATATGATTGTAATTATTTGTTCGGTACGTTTTAGCAGTAATAATATTGGATATACATTTATGAAAATAAGTATAAGGATACTTGAAATTTTGTCTCAAGCTAGCTCTTAACTCAGTTTTAGTCAATAAGGAAAGGAAAGAAACAATGCCTAGCCACTCGTTCTCACAATAAATGCTATAATAATACCTATGTAGGTATATTTTCTTTTTTCGGTTTAGCCGTTCCAGTGATTAGCAAAATAAACTAACATACAACATTTTAACGGTAGTTTAGGTTTCGGATAAAACGCATAGGACCGCATGAGTTCAAAATGGGATGGTTTGTTTGAAATTGAACATCTATGAAATTAATTTATTGTACGTTCGAGTTAAAGTTGTTCAAGTCTTATTTTATTAGATGCACTCAACTGATATTGGGGATAACTAATATGAATATAGACAGTTATGTCTTCAATACCATATCATACCTATATATACATATGTATGTACATTTCAGAAAATACTTTGTAGGTAATTAATCTATAGGTATATACATAAAATGCTTTGTCCTGACTGACTGATCGATCAACGCACAGCCTAAACCGCTGGTCGTAGAAACGTGAAATTTAGAGGACATATTCCTTATACAATGTAGGCATCCGCTAAGAAAGGATTTGTCGAAATTCATCCCCTAAGGGGGTAAAATAGGTGACATAAGATTCATACAATCTCTGTTATTCTTAACGCGAAACGCGCAGAAAGTGGTATTTAGCTTTTAGATGAAAAATTAAAAATAAATGTATTAGATTTTTTTGGGAATTCATCCCTTAAGAGGGTAAAAGGGGGTGATAAAGTTTATATGGGCAAACAATTATTTATGATCAGAATTATTTGAAAATTGGTATTAATGCTCTTCAACACAATTAAATAAATACGTGTTTTAGCATTTTTCCAAATTCACCCCTTTAAAGGGTAAAAGGGAGTCATGGTGTTTATATGAGGAAAAAATTGTTAAAGAAGTCTGCCCACTACCCCGTCTCATACCATGACCGTGCTAGGAGCGTGTCAGGCAAAAAAATATTCTTTGTATTGAAATGTATGAGACTCTGCCCACTAGACCGTTCCGTCACCGACCGGCACCGTCGCGTGCCGTGCACGGAACGTTAACAATTGTCGTCGAGAATATTTTACCGGTGTCGGTACGCTGCGTGCCTGGCACGCGACGTTACGGGACCGGTGCGCGCAGGCGGCGCAATGGTGAGCATACACAGCACTAAAACCGTTATGTACGGATATGATACGTTGTTGATACGTTCTAGTGGGCATAGTAGTCCGTGCCATGCTCGTTTCCGTGCCTGATACGTTCATAGCACGGTCATGGTATGAGACGGTGTAGTGGGCAGACTCCTTTATGATCAAAATTACTTGAAACTTGGTATTAATGCTCTTCAATACAATTAAATAAACATGTATTTTGTTTTTTTTTTAATTCAGTCCCTAAGTAGGTAAAATTGGGCGGTGAAATTGGAGTTGTTGAATATATTTAAATAGAGTAACATAGGTCAAGTTCTCTGTAAGTGCACACTTACGGTGTGAATATAAAAGGGTATAAAATAGAGAACGGAGATTATTCCAAACCCAAAAGGAAATTATGTATAACTTCTCGGCTGGCCACAGCAGTGACAATTATAATAGACCTAGAGCGTGAGAGAGAAAACCTAGCTAGAGAGCATCCTGTTAATTATATCTTCCTTCTGAAGGTTGGCACAACTGTAATGAAAAAGTCACCTAAGCTATGTAACGGGAAAAAAAAAGAAATAATAAAATTTACACGAACTTATTTTTGCAAATAATAAAGTATGTATTGCGAAAAAGTTTATTATTTTCGTAATTTGATCGCGGGCGAAGCCGCGGGTTCTGCTAGTATTCGATAAATTACAAAATGAGCCAGGAACTCAAGTTGTATATTTTTATAAGTGTATGATACGCGAGATCATCGTTATTTATGAATTGATTCTGATGTTTTAATAAATAGTCTATAACTCAAGCATGGACCCATATTTTCAAGAAAGAAATAATTATTGATTTTAAAGTGATTTTGAAATGTTTAGGTACGTTTAGTTAGTTCAAATGTAATTATTTACTCACGTATATCTATTGTTATTTGGGCGAAGAAGGGATCTATTCTGGCTGCAGTCATCATTGTAATCTCGCCGGTTACATGTAGGTCACTTATAAACTTAATGCCGTTTTTGCCACCAGGCAAATTAAATCTGTAAAATAATTGTACATTTTTTTAGTTACCAATCATATAAAAGATCACGATTATATTTTATTTATGTTAGTTATACTGCACACTTTAATTCAATCTCGTCTGAATAACTGAACTTGGACGAGATTTGAATATATACCTACTGTACTATTGTTTATTTACACGCATGCCAAAATTTTTATCTGTTTGTAGGCTGTAACTATTGTAAATATATTATTTAGAAGATTGGATTGGATTATACTATTATTGATAAAATAAATTCTATCAGAATCCTAATAACATAATTTTATGAGTGTAATAGGCGCAGATAAAGTAGTTGCCATATTGTATGCATAAAAAAAGTAAAAATTTATTTAGAATTTCGTGGAGGTGCTGGGATTTGAACCCAGGACTTTCAGCATGCGAAGCAGACACTCTACCACTGAGTTACACCCCCAGGTACTATAATGTTCAAAATGGGTAATGAAATCATGTTTGTATTTGTCGTAAATATAAATAAAATTTTATTCAGTGCTACTTCACTTGGAGGTTATAGGACAGTATCGCAATTAATCATTTTTTAATCAATGTGTAATAATTTAAAAATATGTCTTTTAGTGTAGAACAAGAAGTAGGTATAAATTCTTCGCATTTTATACCTTTCCTAACAAATAATAAATTCGAAATTGAGAGATTTAGAATAACGTCTGTTATATGTATATCTTTACTATAAATAATTTACGAGATGTTATTGGCAATATCCAATAAGTGAAATCTACCCAATTGGTTTTACATTGCATTGATAATTTTGTTAGGTACAAGTTTTGTTAAAAACGGGTATATGGATGTATGTTTATTAGTAACTATTGCGGTAGAGTCGACGAAGTATTATTTATTATTATTTATAATAAAGTTATATATATATATATATATATATATATATATATATAAATATATATATAAATATATATATAAATATAAATAAAAATATGAATAAAAACATTAATTAAAAATTTTTCATGAATAGTTTTAACCTACTTTCTTTCAGCGAGTTTAGTCCACTTAGCACCTGTTACATTGATGCGCCTCATTAAGAATGACAATTGCTCTCCTGGTAGAGCGACTGTGAGGCTGTTCAATATAATTGGATCAACTGACTTCATTCCGACGTATTCTGAATCCATGAGGAAGAAAAACGTCCGAAGTCCACGGCGAAGGCATTCTATGTTATCGGATCGGCAAGCTGGGAATGGTAAACCTGTGGTTGCAGCTAATAAAAAAAATATATATTAGAATTAATCTCTTGTACAATTTTTATAGCATCTACATGATTAATTGTTGATTTTAAGAATAACTTGTCTAGCTCATTTAAAAATTAAATAGGGCACATAATTATTCGACATTGCCTTTGTTACTAGAGGCCTTTAAAGTAAATAATATAAAATAGTATAGGCACCAATACTTTATTAAATGACTTTCAAAGGATTCAAAAGTACTTGTTCAAAAGTCTTATTGAATAAAGTAAATTTTAATTTGATTTGTCTAAAGTCTCCAGCTTCAGTAAAGATTTAATTTAATTTTGAACATTACTTAAATTTTTTGATCAATAATCTGAATTTTTTGATCTGTTAAATATAAAATTTTACAAAGTCTTTAGTAGTTATATTGTAGGCCAAGGTGAAGACAGGCTATTATTATGATGTTATTATGTCATTATTAATTAAAGGCATAGATCATATCAAAATTCAATCTCTTCAATTTAATCTATATTCATATCGTTGACTTTGTGATTTAATTTTTTTCGTTAGGTTAATTTTAAACGTATTGTGAGCATGTTTAGTAAAAGTTAAACAATACAATTTGATGTTTGACGTCTCTAATATGATACGGACAAATATAGGACCTCCTACTTTTTGGATGTCTCACAAAGACAGACAGACAAAAATTCTAAAAACTATATATTTGGCCTCTGTATCAATGATAACAACTACTTCAATAAGATTTTATAAAAAATATTTAATGTACAGACTCAGTTACAATTTTATTATTATATACTAGCGACTCACGCTCGCTTCGCTCGCGTTCGTCTCTAGGTACGTATTCACGGTTAGCTATGTTTATACATAAATAGTAGCTTGCTACTCCTAAGATATTCATTTAAATTATATAGTGATTTACCCTCGCTTTGCTCGGGTGCGTAAGCCGTACGCGGATTTTGTTCACAATTTCATGGGTTTTAATTTTTTTTCGCGGAACCCTGATTCTTTTTCTAAAATCAAAGTAGCCTAATTTACTCCTTATAACATGAACTATCTGCCAGTGAAAGTCCCGTCAAAATCGGTCTAGCCGTCTCGGAGATTAGCCGGAACAAATAGACAGACAGACAGACAGACAGGCAGACAGACAAAAATTGTAAAAAATGTTGTTTTGGTATATGTATGTACCGTTTATACATCCATATGCATTTAGTAAAAATCGATTATTTTAATATTACAAACAAACACTCCAATTTTATTTATCTGTATAGACTAGCGATTCACCCTCGCGGCGCTCGGGTTCGTCCCTACTTATGTTTTAACGTTTATTATAGATTTTCCAGAGATGAGATATTTTCCCGCATTAAAAAGTATCCTATATGTTGACCTTGATAGCCAGCTATTATCATACCAAATTTTATTAAAATCCCTCCAGTGGTTTTTCCGTGATGCGGTCACAGACAGACTCTAAAAACTATAGATTCGGCCTCTGTATCGATAATAATGTCTATTTCAATAAGATTTTCCAAAAATTATTTAATGTACAGATTCGACTAAGTTACAATTTTGTTATAATATGTATTAGATTAGGACTATAAAATAGTATAAGAGAGTAATAAAACCGATGAAGTTTCAAATAAAATAAGTAAATCTGACAATGTAGACATTTCTTTAGCTACTATTTCTCTACTTAGTAATTAATGGAACCTTGGATGAGTAAGTGGGTCTCAACCGTTGATTAAATCCATTACTAAGTTATAAAACTGGAAAAAGATGAGACCGGAAAACATTGTTCGTTAACTAGAAAATCTAGTATATTATTGAATAAAACATACAATAATGTGTGTATGTTTATCCATCATGTTGAAACGGCTAAACATATTTGAATGGAATTTAGTAGACGGATAGATTAAGTGTTAGGCACATAGGGATGCACCCGAGTGAGGAGTAAATTAGTCCTAGTAAGTGAAGAATGCTGCGTTTAAATTGCGAATTTTGATTAATTTTTAGCTTCATCAATAATGATTTAGTGTATAATAATAATAATTAATGTTATGTGTATTAGATAAGGTATTTACCTCAAAACTTCGTGATTTTCAAATAGGTAACTTACTACTTATAAATAAGGCTCACATACGAGTACTGGGCACATAAGCTATAACTTTTAGTAATAATAATTATTATTATACATTTACATACTTATTTGTAAGCTCATCTGTTAAAATATGTAAATCTATACATATTATAAAATTGTAACTAAGCCGAATCTGTACATTAAATATTTTTTGGAAAATCTTATTGAAATAGACATTATTATCGATACAGAGGCCGAATCTATAGTTTTTAGAATTTTTGTCTGTCTGTCTGTCTGTCTGTCTGTCTGTCTGTCTGTCTGTTACCGCATCACAGAAAAACCACTGGAGGGATTTTGATAAAATTTGGTATGATGATAGCTGGTTATCCGGGTCAACATATAGGATGCTTTTTACCGCGGGAAAATATCTAATTTCTGAGAAAAAACACAAAAACTGGTTGGAATAAAACCACGATGATACTATTTATAAATAGTTTAGCAAGGTAATTTACTAAACATGGTAAAAACTATTAAAAATAGCTTATCTTGAAAATCAAATTATCAATAGCGCTATTTTATTCATTAAAATAGTTATTTTAATTAATATTTATTTATGTGTTATTTAGATACTCGACAATAGATGTCGCCATGTGTTTTTAAAATACGTAGTTTTAATTCCAAAAAAATGAATGTATGAATGCATGTAGAATTACCTATACTAAATTACCCGCGGCCGCGCCTGTGTTGAAATTATCAATAAAGCAAACTTTTGATTTTATAAATTAGTAACTATACACATAATAAAATTGTAACTAAGCCGAATCCGTACATTCAATATTTTTCGGAAAATCTTATTGAAATAATCATTATTAGCGATATAGAGGCCGAACCTACAGTTTTTAGAATTTTTGTCTGTCTGTCTGTATGTAACTGCATCACAGCAAAACCAATGGAGGGATTTAGATGAAATTTGGTATAGTGATAGCAGGTTATCCGGGTCAATGCATAGGATACTTATTACAGCAGGAAAATATCTCTTTTCTGAGAAAAAATACAAAAACTGGTTAAAATGAAAGCAAGATGATACTATTAATATTTTAGCAAGGTAACTTAATATGTTAAAACTATTTAAAAAATCTTATCTTAAAAGAAATATCAATAGCGCTATTTTATTCATTAAAATAGTTATTTTGATGAAAATTTATTTATGTGTTATTTAGATATTTGACAATAGATGTCGTCATGTGTTTTTAAAATACGTAGTTTTAATCCAAAAAAATAATAATGTACAGATATGACCTTTCTATGACTTTATTAGAATTACTAGGTACTAAATTACCCGCGGCCCCGCCAGTATTCAAATTATCAATAAAACAAACTTTTTGGCTTTATAATTTAGTAACATATAAGTAATATTTTGTTGGTCGAAACAATTTTCAAATGAAAATATTTGTAAATTTTTATTGTTTAGTAAATAATGATGATATTTTTTTATCTTTTAATGTAAAATTAGGCAAATGCAAATCCAACTCGCGCATTCGGTTTCGTATAGCAAAATTCTGTGTTGTCCGTACTTACATGTTTTGTTAGGTTAACACTAAAATAAATACGAATAATATTTACGTTGTCGCAATATCGACTCATTTCATCAACCGTAAAAATAAGTGGAAAAGAAGTTAATGGCTGTTAAACTGACAAAGCGGGTAACTAAAAATATTCCGTATCTCAAAAACTTTGCAAAAGTATTTTAGGAACTGTTATACCTAAACTTTTTCAGTTTTTTTTGACACCATTTCTTGGGAGGTAAAGGCTTAAAGGACATAATAAAATTCTTACGACTTTAATCATATTAGCCGAGCCATATGAAATAATAAAAAGCATTTGCTTAGAATTATTTACTTATTACACTTTCTTTTGAAAATCGATTTGGAAAATATTACTAACTAGCGCTAACCAATCCCTGTTTCGCGACAAATTAACATTAAGAAAAGTTACCATTATGTAATTTTAATAATCAGCTAAATATTAAATTAATCAATAGCTATCTATTAGTAAAAAATAATTCAAATTAATTCCGTAGTTTGAAAGTTTATCACCCAAAGCTAAACAAACCATGCGGTGCGCAATGAAAGTGGTATAGGTATGTAAGAGTATACTAATGTGTAAAGCCTAAGAATTTGGTTTTTGATAATCTGAACGCGGGCGAAGCCGCGGGAAATGCTAGTCAAGATATAAAATTGATATGCCACGTCTTTTAAGATTTTAAGGATAACATTTTGATTGATGAATTATATTTATAAATATAAACTAAATAGGATACATTTACATTTATGCAGCTATAGCGGCATGTAGGGAAATATCAAGGATATGAGACGTTGTGTAACAGACTGTCTGATTTTTGCCTTTAAAAAACTAATATTAATTATTTATCGTGTGAATTAAAGATTCATTCATGATGCATAAATTGACGTATTTATTTGTAAGCTAACCTGTTGAAATATGTAAATCGAGATATAGAATTGACTAGCGATTTACCCTCGCTTCGCTCGGGTGCGTTCCTAGGTAGGTTTTAATTTTTATGAGCGAAACGCTAATTCTTTTTCTAAAATAAAAGTAGTCTAAGTTACTCCTTATAATATCAGCTATCTGCCAGTGAAAGTTCCGTTAAAATTGGTTCAGCGGTTTCGGAGATTAGCCGGAACAAACAGACAGACACAAATTTTAAAAATGGTGTTTTTCTTATAAGTACCGTATATAATTCCATATGCATTTAGTATAAAGCTGTTATTTTGACATTACAAACAGACACTTCAATTTTATTTATCTGTATAGATATGACACGTCTTTTAAGATTTTAAGAATAGTATTTTGATTGATAAATTTTGTATTATATTTATAAATATAAATTAAATAGGATTCATTTACATTTATGCAGCTGTGGCGGCATGTAGGGAAATATCAAGGATATGAGACGTTGTGTAACAGATTGTCTGATTGTTGCCTTTTAACAAACTAATATTAATAATTATAATTTATCGTATGAATTTATAATTCATCCATGATGCACAAATATTAATATGTTTTAAGCTGCGTGCTCTTTCTTCAAGTTGTTACAACTTAAGTTTAACATATACGTATAACCTACTAAAAACCCGTAACGTTGTTACAATATTTAATTGTGCATTTGAAAATAACATCGGATTTTTGATGGACTTCAAGAAAGAGCTAATTTCAAAGAAGTACTCAATCGGGTTCACAATTGTTTTTTGTATGTTATGCGATATCTCCAAACCGATTTCCAAGTGTTTTAATACATAGGTTACCTACAAGACTGGTTTCATATAGATTTAAAATGTCGAATAAGTAATTTTAATTAAACCAGGTATTGTACAAAAATATATTATTTGGTCTTTTAAAAACTGTCGATTATTATTATATTTGTTGAAATGTAAATAGGAATGTATGTACATGCATGTGAGCGAAACCACAGGCTACATGATACGTAGAATTTTAACTTTTGCATTTTTAATCTAGCTTAAAAGGTTCGGGTTATCAACTTTATGGTAAAAATTTTCAAAACTTGCGAACTTCTCGCTGGTAATTTTTCGCTTTGATTTTTAATTGAATAGATCCATTTAGAATGCTAGGAGCAAATAATTCGCGTCGGCGTTTTATAGGATCGCATTCGCTTTAACTTTTTATTTGTTTGTAGAAACAACATGCTTGTTACCAGTTTTAAATGCATTTATTGTTAAACAAAACATAATTATCAACTTTTTCTGTATACCTTATTAAGTATAGAAATGTTATAGGAATTTCATGAGATTTAAAACGATAATTTATGGGGGGCTTGTAGATGTATTGAAATTTTAATACTGGTTTCTATAGCAAGCATTTTGCGAGTGGATTCAGTATAGTAATCTCAGTATAGATCTGTACTGAATATATTACTTAGTGTCTTTAAATTTAGGAAATTCTATGAATCACAAGAGTTAAATTTAACGAAGAAAAAACGCTACCAAATTTGTTTTAGAACAGTAGGTATATTATGTGGGTATTTTACCACAACACAAGTTAGACTTGTCTCGCTTGCGGCTTCACCTATATTAAGTAATAATGCTTTATTAACCCCAATAGGGAATCATTGGATGGGTGTGTACGTTACATAAAAATCCACTAGGGTCGTGTGATAAGCATTAGCCCTGCTTAAGTTTTCCAAATATTAATTAAAACAGGCATTTTATTCTTAAAATGTATAAAAATGACAAAATTTTATAATAATATTGTCATAGATAGCAGTACAGCATAGAGATTTAGCACAGATGACACAATTATGCGATTAACCAAGGTAATAAGAGGAAGTATTAAAGATTTGTTTGGCAATTTCCTTTTTTAAATCCACGCAGTAAGAAATATTATAATACACAAAAAGTTGAGGAAAAAATGTATACAGCTCACTATATACATATGTAGGTACTTATTGCTAATACGAGTAGGTAATACTATTATATGTGATGAAAGAGTAACGTACATATCAAGTTTCAATTATTGAAGCGTAAAAAGATTAAAGTTATACGAGTATGTTTGAGGTTTCAAAGGCCATTATTTTTTACTAGGGACTCACCCTTGTATCGCTCGGGTTCATCCTTAGGTGCGTTTTAACAGTTAGTATGGAATAGATAGTCGACTCGCTCTGTGAAAAATAAAAACAAATCTATCCCACGGGAACCGAATATTTTTCCGGGATAAAAAGTAACCTATGCGTTATTCCAGACTATAGTCTTTCTCTGTGCCTTTCACCCAGATCTGTTCAGCCGTTCTAGAGTGATTGAATAACAAACATCCATCCATCCAAACTTTTGCATTTGAAATATTATATAATATAATTCTATAATAATAAGATTAACCTATGAAAGTGTTTTAATGTTCCCTTAATTCAGCGTCAGAAATTAAAAATTATAGAGTTTCAGACAAACTTTTATCTCCTATTTTACCCCCTCAGGGGATTAATTTCGAAGAATCTTTTCTTAAATGATGCCTAGAGTATAAAATCAATATTTTCTCTAAATTTTAAACGTTTATCATCATCGGGTTTGGCTGAACGTTAGTAAGTCAGTCAGTCGCGACAATGCCTTTTTTAAAATAAAAATAGGTATTGCGAGTGTACCTTAGGAGATAGACTTATGATATTCAGGACTTTTCTGTAGGCCTTTTTAAGACCTAAAATTTTCTAGTACACTGTTTTGTTGTATCTCTTAAGGTTAAGCCAACGTTAGTTTTCTAAGGACAACTCGATAGAACCAGTAATTATGTTTTCTCGTGGGAATGAAAGGTTTTCCTGCAGTAAAAGGTACCCTAAATGTTGACCCGAGTAATAAGTTATCACTATACAAAATTTACTTAAATGCGGTTTAGTACTTTTTCGTGAAACGTGCACACTGAAACAGACAAACAGACAAACATTTTAATAAATATTGTTTTAACGTATTGTGTATAGAATATAGACCATATCCTGCACACAATACGTTACAGTCATTGTTTTTAAAAAATATTTTATGTACAGATTTCGCTAAGTTACTGTTTTATTATAGGTATAGATTTCGAGATGATTTATTTATTTATCATTATGTTATGATTGGCTTATAATATAAAACTATGAATAACTAAGCGAAGAATATTTATTATATTTACATGGTTTTAGAGAGTTACTTGAAACAAACTTTTAATACTATGGATACAAATTTTTACACTTTTTATTTATTACAATAATGTAGAACGGTATATAATATTAGGTAATGTTTGCATTATGTATTAAGTAAATATTCAAACGCACTGATGCGTACTTATGCATATTCAGGCAACTGTACTTCGTCCATCCAAGTACACACCCGCGATTGGGTCACTTGACTCTAAACATGTGTCGAGTAGATTCGGAAAAAATAGCAGGAGTCAGACAAACATACATACAGACACAGAAGTAATAAAATAAGATTCCAATTTTTATATTGACTGTATGGAACACTTCAAAATAGGAACTACGTTTCTTTGTGGCGGTGCTCTATTTTAGACTTTCTTTTAAACAGACCAGGACAAAAATTTCTGAAATGGTACGAACAGAAAACCTTGCGCAAAAATCCAATCCGCTATTTCCAGTTCTCGTCAGGCCTATTTCACCGCGAATTGTATGGGGTCGTAATATGTAAGAATATAATTTTAGAAATTTTTACGCTTTATACAGTATTTTTATGATAAAATTTAAGGTGACATTTTCAAATAGGAGTTCAATTTGCGGTCACAGCTTGTTAAAGGCATGATTACCCTACTGCAAGAAAAGGGTTATAGACTGCATAGGTAATACTATATTCCATCGTGAACTTGTTTTCATCTTTTTAGTTAGCTTTTATGCAGTCGGATTTTTTATTTTTATAATATATTTACATGTTTACTTTATTAATGCTTTATGCATACCACAATTTTTTTGTTTGTATTTAAGGTTTTTTAAACCATTACTACTCGGCTACAAGTACTTATAAAATTATTTACACTTCAAAATAAGATTTATTTTTATAAAATATGCTTACAAAAACAAAAGTACCACTCTACTTAATACTCTTTAATATCATAGATATATGTATAGGGTATAGGCTAAATAAATATTACTGTATTAAATGATTTATTTTTATTTTTATTTAAGATGTTGTATATACATATAGTTGTATATTTAAGAGCTCTGTACCCGAACACCGTTTCCACATAAGACATATAAATGTACATACATATATGTCGCAGCCACCTAGCTTAATTAGCCGTTCAATGAACAGCCTAGACTCTTAACTAAGCAGAGCCGTTCAACTAGCGGCCTGAATGATATTTATATGAGATTAAAAGACTAGGCTGTTAATTGAATGTCTAATTAAGCTAGTTGGCTACGACATACACATTATACATACATATATCCTATTATAAAGATAGGAGTAAGATTATCTTTCTAAGAAGATATGTCTTTTGAAAAAAAACTACAAAAGTTGAAATGAGGTTGAAATGTTCATAGAAAATGTGTATTTACGAATTTCCAAATAAAAAATATATAAAAAAGTAAAAAAAATAACACGAGGAATCATCACGTAGAGGACGTGTTTTTAATATATTATTTTTGTGTCTCCTCTATAGTAAAAATGCGTATATTGAATTACATTAAACTTAATATGATTATAGTATAAAAATGTGAATCAAATCATTAATCCTCAATTCAACATTCATAAGGTGAAGGTCATATTTTATAACTAAACAGGCTTTTTTTTTTAATTTTCACCATAATAAAATTTGTGTGGTTTTGCTTGTGTCATCATTTGTCTTCAATAATGCATAAAGCTTTTGTTAATGACATATCGATAGAGTTTAAAAAAATAAGCTGTGCAATCTTGATTTCAGTAAAAAAGATGCATTTTTGATTGTAGTTCAAGTTAGTTTGAAATATTTTGAAAATATCTATGAAAGTAGTGGAGGGCTTGAAAACATGTGTTTTTAAAATAATTTAAAAAGAAATCGAGTAGTAGAAAATTGGAAATAAAAACTGTAATTGTAATGATGGAGCATCTCATCAATTATAAAGTTTTTTAAATAAGCTATCAAGTTTATTTAAAAAGCTATCAAGTTTATTTAAAACATTTTTAGATTGTAATTAGGGCGGCACACATCGGCAAGTTATAATCGCCGATAACTCGAAATATATAGGTACTTAGGCAAAAAATGAAGTGTCGTGCATGTATCATTCCTGTTGACAATATTGTAATCATAAAAAAAAAAACATTGAATATTGTAGCGTAGTGGAGAGTTTGTAACGTCGCGTCTTTACAAACTCTCCACTACGCGACAATCTATACTAATATTATAAAGCTGAAGAGTTTGTTTGATTGTTTGTTTGTTTGGTTGAACGCGCTAATCTCAGGAACTACTGGATGGAATTGAAAAATTCTTTTTGTGTTGGATAGTCCATTTATCGAGGAAGGCTTTAGGCTATATGTCATCCCGAAAAAATGTACGGTTCCCCTGGGATAGAGTCATTTTTGTCTAGAGACGAACCAGAAGCGAAGCGAGGGTGAGTCTCTAGTATTCAATAAAAGGGAACGTCTGAAGCATGCTTAACACTGCCTAATATAGTTGTCAATGTATGACAATTAATGACAAGAACAGTAAATCGTAAATAACTGTGAGTGAAAGAGGAACAAATTATTTTCCCGAAAGGAATTGAGATCACTAGAAAATATTCGAATTTTTGAATGTCCTTTGTTGATGCATATAAAAAGGGCGACAGTTTATCGAAAGTGTAGTTGAATTGAATTTCTTATATAAGAAAAGATTAAGAAAAAATACGGAGAACTGCAAAAGTGAAGAAGTGGAGTAAAACAATATTGAAAGTGAAATTAGTGCTCAGAGACTGAGCTAAGACACTGTGTACTGTGTGTTCGTTAACCGCCAAAAGTGAGTCTTATGAACCAAAAGCAATAAAATATCTAGTGCAAAACACTTACTTTAATATCCGATCATAGAACTCATGGAACGGTACAATATGTTACATAATATATAAAAAACCAGTAAGCTTGATTGACATGCATGAGCTAGAGCTGCGTATGATTTGAAAAGCTCGAATGCTAATGTATCGGAGCGTCTCTTATAAAAACTAGATGTAGACATAAAAAATAATAATTGTAAGACAAATAATTAATAATTCGTATTATAAAATTTTTTCCTGTGCATCTCCATTTCAACTGTCTTACTTTCTTTATTATATCTTCTATTTTGGTTCTGGCGGTTCATCTATGGAGATGGACAGGACACATGATGAGAGATAGTACGATAAAATGGACAAGAATTATAACAAAGTCGCAACCACGCGATAGCAAAAGCGGCTGGAAGAGTTCTATGTATGTCTATCTGACACCTGCTATTTTTTCCGATTCTACTGATACATGTTTAGAGTCAGGTGACCCAATCGCGGGTGTGTACTTGGATGGACGAAGTACAGTTGCCTGAATATGCATAAGTACGCATCAGTGCGTTCGAATATTTAATTAATATATAATGCAAACATTACCTAATATTATATACCGTTCTACATTATTGTAATAAATAAAGGTCACGCTAATCACTAAACCGGAAAACCAGATGTGTTAGATTTAAGCTAGTTTTTAAATTATTAAGTTGTACTTGTGTTTAGTTCTTCTAGTAGTAAAAAATAAACTAATATTTTGTCATATTATTTATAACATTGCATATAAGGATCATAGATGATTTTGACAGTCTTCAGTATCCGTCCTTTTAATTAATGGCTATTAATTAAAAATCGTTTATAATAACTTCGCGTGTAATTTTGAACGAGTTTCAATGGTAATTTAATTATAATGTAGACAAGTAGCACTCTTTTAACTGTTATATAAACAATGATTACTTTGCTTGCGCTTTCAGGTAATGTTCTAATTGTAGCTGTCAAATATCATGGGATATATTACATAAAAACCACACAAAAGTACCAAAAACTATATGAAATGTCATGTTGCTTAAGATCCCAAACTTCAATCAAAATACACCTAGGCATTTCTAAATACTAAACGTAGGCATAAAAAAGAAATAGGCATGTATTTAAATATTTTGATAATAAAATAACTACAAAAAATATTTTTATATTTTTATGGTAGTTTTTATGAATATTTATTAATATTTGAATTAATTTAAGTACCTTCTGTAAATGTTTAGAAACAAAAACTTTTGCTTACGTTTCCATTTTAATTTATAATATGTAAGCATTGAAGAACGTGAATGCTCAAAGCTACGAATTATGAAATTTTGAATTTGTACTTGTTTTTCAGTTATATTTAGTGTTTTCATTAAATATTATTTCTCCAATGAATAAACCCTGCCTTCTTTCTGTGTTTTTGAATTAAGAATGTTACCTAACTCTACTTATTTGTTTTTTGATTCTGTTTTATATATGTATCAAAGAGTTACAAATAGGTATAATTAGGTACTTGTGTTAAGAAAGAATTTCATGAATTTTACAATTTAATATAATCTTAAATCCTATACAACTAATTTTAGGACACCACATCCGAAACTGGGCAAGTGTTTTTTCGACGCCCTACTCTATATAAGTTTTCCACTAAGGTTTTTAGTGAGTAGAAATCTCGCAGAGCCATAAGAGAATAGTGACTGTATAATAGGTTGTTTCAGCAGAAAATATAAAGAAATTACAAACTCTATTAAATATTTTATATTTTATCAACTATGAGGGATTTAATAATACTTTCTTAGATTTAAGCGACATTCACATCTTATTTGACATTCTAAATAAAACTATCTTTTGGGATTTTATTTTACATGAGGGATTTCCAATTTTAACTTGCAACAACATTCGAGGGTAAATTCTCGAATGTTGTTGTAAGTTTACCTATTATAGGTAGGTATGTATAGGCTATAATAGTCTATCTCTGTGTGTCTATGATTACTTGTTCAACCAAAAAAATCTAAAAAATCTTTAAAAACCCCAAACTGAATGATCTTTTTAATGTGGATGGATCTATTCCAATTTTTTATATGAAAACAAGTTTAACCGTTTAACCTGGAAAATACTACCAGTCCGGTTCTAACAATAAAAATAGGCAGTATAGTACCAGTGAAAAACATTAAGAGATATTATTAGTTTTTTAGTAGGTCTGGAAATTTAAATTATTATTATTTTTTGAGATTATTATCACAATGAGGGTAATATGTTTATCAGCCTATGTATGTATGTATGTGGGTTCGTACCTTTGTGGCACTATTAAGACCAAAAGACAAAATCTGCGTGGGCAGATTTTGATAAATGACACGTCGTTTGATTCGTCATGACGGCGCGAATGTCATAGACATCATAATATATATATATATATATATATATTATATTTAAGCTCATTCAATTGGTCTTAATGAGTAGTTAGCTATATTTAGTATGCACTTCTAAATACATATATGTATGATTTTAAAATAACTAAAGAATCTAATTTTAAACAACATACGCTTTTTTTACGCGATTGACAGATAATACGACGAAAATATATCAGATACTAAATTTATTTTATTTATTTTGTCTTTGTTAATTTTGTCTTTGTTGATATTATTGACTTTTAATATTCAAAAATTAATCTTAAATGAATAAGTGGTTGTTATGACTAATTGACTAGGCGTATATATAAACTGTTTAATTTTGCTATTTTGTCTGTTATTTGAAGTGTCTCTTGAAGTGTTAACTTTCGGTCGTGTAATATACCTTTCTAGTGTTTATTATAAAGTGAAGTGTTTCGTTTTATTACTAACTTTAAGTCCATAACACAATAGTCTTAAATATTTATCTGATACTATCAGTGCCGGATTCAACCTTAGCGCCCGCGCCGCCCCTGGGCATAGTAAAAGATGCCGCCCTATTATTATCGAAATTTTGCATAAAATGGGTAAAAATTCAATAAAGTTTACATTTTTTTAATTATTAATTTATAAATAATATCGTCATCAATTTTTCGTTTTTTGAAAAATAAAAAAAACATTTTCGATAACGCGAAGAAATTTTTCTTCCCCACCCTCCGATTTTTTCCGCCCTGGGCACTAGCCCTCAGTGCCACTAGGGTAATTCCAGCTCTGGATACTACCTCCATATATGCAAAATACATTGCAACAATACGCGATGCGCGAATTTGACTCGGACTTCAAGTTATTTATTTTTCTTACAAAAAGAATACAAGAACAGTATTTATATGGACCCATAAATCGCCAATTACTCGCTGTTAATAAAGGTAGTAATTTTTGCAGAATATACAATTTTATGGTAGAACAGATTACCTCTGTATTTTGTTTAGTACCTAATATTATAATTTATATACCGAATGTAATTAAGTCATTAAGTTACTAGTTGACTCGATAGATGTCCTGTCCAAATTTCAATAAATTTTGTAATCATACCTAAACTTATACCACTTTCAGTTTTTTCAGAATTTCCAACTTTTACCCTTCAACAACTTTATTCGAACTATTACGAACAACTTTAAAAAGAAATTAGACATATCGGTTCCGCTGTTAACAAATGATGTGGTTAACAATGAACAGCGTTTCATTTTTAGGGTTCCGTACCCGAAGGGTGCCAACGGAACCTTATTACTAAGCCTCCGTTATCCGTCAGCCCGTCTGTCAGAGGGCTGTATCTCATGAACCGTAATAGATAGAGAGTTGAAATTTTCACAGAATGTGTATTTCTATTGCCGCTATAACAACAAACAATAAAAAACCAAGATGGCGAATTTTAAAAAGGCTGCCATACAAATAAAATAAAATCAATTATGGCATGGAACCCTTCGTGTGCGAGTCCGACTTTGACCGATTTTTATGTATATATGTAGATTACTATTATTTTTAAATTTAATTAAAAAAATAACTTACAAGAAAGTCGTTCCGCTGCTAATGTATGATTTATTAGATGTATCATATTTATATTGGTACTACCGACTCACCCTCGCCCCGCTCGGGTTCGTCCCTAGTTACGTTTTAACTTTTAGTTTAGATTTCTCAGAAATGGGATGTTTTCCCGCAATAAAAAGTATCCTAAATGTTGACCCGGATAACCAGCTATCATCATACCAAATTTCATCACAATCTATCCAGTGGTTTTCCCGTGATGCGGTAACAGACAGACAGACAGACAAAAATTCTAAAAACTATAGATTCGACCTCTGTATCGATAATTCTACTATTTCAGTAAGATTTTCCAAAAAATATTGAATGTACAGATTCGGCTTAGTTACAGTTTTATTATATGTATAGATAACACAGAAAATATAGTATAGATATAATAAAGCGTTGATAAAAAAATAAAACTACACACATCCACATTTTTTGGGATATAATATGTAGATTAATAACGAAGATGGTGTTATTTCGAAAAAAATATCGATAAAAATTAACCAAAGTATTTTAAATAAAATTTTAATACTTTAACAATCACGCACATGTTTACTAACATAAATAAGACGTAAATAGGTATATTGTTTTGTAAATATTACAGTTATAATTGAAATAATATTAGTAATTTCATATATTGTAATAATATATTTTTTACTAATATTTAAATCATATATAATTGTTTATATAATTATAGAAAAAAATAATAATTAATAGAACTTTAATTCAAATAATTAGTCTAATACTCACGGTTAAAATTATCAAAATTTAAATATTGACTCGTACAAATCTGCGTGCAGTAAATCACACAGAACACACAGGCGAAAAGTCGTATACAACGGAATAGCATCTTGCCAATACTAATAAGAGTCAAGGAAAGGACCGGTCGTCGGCACCACTATTATACACACTGACCTTTGCTTTTGCAAAAAGAAAAAAAAACTACCTGTGTTGCCAGAGTGGGTGGTACGTCAAAATGTTGTTTTTTTTTATTAAATAAGTTTTTTAACAGAAATTAAATTAATTAGACATATTATTTTATTCGTTTTATAATTTATGTTGTATAATTTTAAATATAAATGGTAATTATTGACGGAATGACTTACAAATCTAAATATGATCGGACTCGCACACGAAGGGCTCCGTGTCATAATAGTTCTTTTTTTAAATTACATAGCAGCCTTTTTGAAATTCACCATCTTGGTTTTTTATTATTTGTTGTTACAACGACAATTGAAATACAAACTTTGTGAAAATTTCAACGCTCTACCTATTACGGTTCATGAGATACAGTCCCCTGACAGTCGGACGGATGGATGGACGGACGGATAGTGGAGGTTTAGTAATAGGGTTCCGTTGGCACCCTTCGGGTACGGAACCCTAAAAAAGATAAAAATCTAATAAACTGATAATCAAGTTGGATTTTAATTATCTGAAATGATTATTACTTTATTCTACTAACAAAAATAAAATACCTATGCATCACCAGAAAATAATATTTACATCAGATTATCAATATTTATTTTAAAACATATAAGTCTTATAAAATAGAATAACTAATCTGTTTTTGTATAGTAATACTATTCATTTTCCCATAGTTCATTCACTTGCATTAATAGAAATTATGTTTACAAAATTTTGAGTGTGTTGAGTTTATTTTGTTCCTTCTTAATTAATATATAGGTACCTATTTAATGTACGAAAATAATAAAATCACGGTAGGTATATGCGCAACATATTTTACTATCTCACTCATGTAACATTTAATTATCTCAAATAAGATATATCTTAATAAGGTATATTTTAATTGATATATTGATACACGTTTCGCCGACTCTGACTCTGAGGTTTCATTGACTCATTAATTTCGCTGTAATAAAAGTAAACTGTAAAGTTTAAATAAACTTATCTATACATATAATAAAATTGTAACTAAGCCGAATCTGTACATTAAATATTTTTTGGAAAATCTTACTGAAATAGACATTACTATCGATACAGAGGCTGTATCTATAGTTTTTAGAATTTTTGTCTGTCTCTCTATCTGTGATAGCTGGTTAATCGGGCCAACATATAGGATACTTTTTATTGCGGGAAAATATCACATCTCTGAGAAATCGATACTGACCGTCTAAACGTATCTAGGGACGAACCCGAGCGAAGCAAAGGTGAGTCGCTAGTTTAGTATAAATACAAACAAGCCCAAATATTACATGTGATGTTTTAGTGTCTACTATTAATTATAATATAAAATACATAGTTCGTTATATTAAGGCAACAGGTTTGAAAGCGATACTCATATTAAATTGTATATTTTATATTTAGCCATTGCTCGCGATATGTGAAATATATACATTTATTTATTTATTTTACAGGGAAAACAAAGAAACAGAGAGAAATATAGAGCTAGGACTTAATCCGAATACAAATACTTGCCCTTTTTTGGATTTGTGTCTGGCATTGCAATGCTAAAATAGTAGGTACCGGTGGTGACCTATTTTATTTATCCATCTGTTATTGCTATATAATATTTTCTAACAAGATTTTTAAAAAGTAAATTGAAAAAAAAATATAGAAATAATACATTCTCTCTATTTATTCTATATCTAAACTCTCCTTACCCAACGTAAACGTTACGTGTTTCCGGGACCTTCAAAACTCCATAGCTTATGGAAGTAATAAAAAAACCACCATTTACCAAATATACGTTTACGTGTTACTTCAATATGTTGATGAACAATAGCCTATATATTAATCTAGGATACATTCTACACATAGCTGTTACAATCTGAAGAAGTATTAAACATACACATTCACTCACAAACTTTCACATTTATGACATTAGTGTGATACGGCATTATAAAGGAGAGTTCTGTCGCGGTATAGAAAAGAAGTCTTAGCAACTTTCAATGAATAAATTATAACTAGGAGTAGTAAATATTAACAATTCTAAAGAAAGATATTCCACGATCAATATTTTAATCCAATCTAAAAATAGTTATTAGATATTTATTGCTCAATCTTCATGAATTTCATTAACTCGCTCGAGCGATCCCTGAAACCGGCTGTGTAATCAGCATTGCTTAAGTATAGGCGTGGTTGTGCGATTCCCTAATATCGATGAGTAATTACGGTGATGTAAATAGCGTTGAACTCGCGAATTATTCGGGCCCCTCATTATTTTTTGTATGGGACTGTATCGTCCATTGACATTATAACAGTATGAGTAATTACGAAGAATAATTTTTCTTGCGGTTTGTGAATACATGTGCGAATGAATAAAAACATAATCTTACCTAATGTATCTAATCTAACTAGTGATCGCCGCGTGGTTGAAAATCAACTATAATTCATTAAGTTATATATTTATTGTCTTGCTTATATTACAATATTAATCTATTTTCAATTTGACCACAGACTTTAATAATAAACAAAAGAGTATGTATGCGTGTGTGTGTCAAATACATGGTAGTGTATGTAATGTTTTTTTATTGATTTAATGTATTTTTTAAGCATAATTAAAAAAAAAACGTATTCTGCACTCCTTCTCTATATAAACTATAAGTGTGGGAAATTTCATACTCCTCCTTCTGCGCTATTTTCGTAAAAAAGGGTAGGTTCACGTATTAATATAGATATTGCCATAAAAATAAATCTAATATATCAAAATTTTACGGGTGTATATGAGATTTTTGGGAATCTGTGACTTCTTTGAAAAATGAAAATGTCTCCTACCCATCCAAGGTATTTAAAACTCCATAACTTATGGGAAAAAATATCGGCCTTCCCCCATTGAAAATCATTCACTGTGATGGGAGAAACGCCTCCATGACGAGAAAATTTTGTCATGTATCGGAATAGTCTTCAAATTGTATAATCACCAAAAGTAACGTCATTTACCTATACGTAACAATAAAAAACAACGAAATTAAAACGAATTATTTTGATGCGATTACGATTATATGAGCTCAGTATAAGAATGCGGCAAGACAGGGAAATCGTGTGGGGAGTGAGACGAAAGCACGGTTGACAGGACGTTCTCGACTGTCATACATAATTTTTCATTACAGTCGGGAGACGCCTTTAGGTTTGATGGATTTTATCTACAATGAAATATAATATATTATGTGTAGTTTTTTTTCAAATAATTTCCTAACTATCGGATTACTGAGTATTTTACTTCTTCGCGCCAAGACGGCTGGATTTGCGTGAAATTTAGTGCCTATGTGTTACTCTAGGTCATAATCTATCCGATGATAATCTGGAGTAACACATAGGAAATGTTAGGCATCTAGGAGCGCAACCGAGTAAAGCGAGGGGAAATAGTCATTTCCCCATTAACTAGCAAGTAGGTATGTCACATGCAAAAAAATAACGATAATCTAGAAATCTCCGTTACTGACGGAAAGATGGACCATTTTTGCATTAATAAATTTCAATTATTTTGTATTAGAGGTCCGCTATTGACATAATTCCAAAAATGAGTGTAATAACGCTTGATTATATTTTTGCTTAATATAATAATACTTTTTATGAAAATTTGCCAATGTTACCGATATATTAGTTTATTCATTTATACTATTTCATACGTTGGCTATAAATTATTCATCATATGCTATAGATACAGTAATAGGTCGTAATTTTAAAAGTTAATTCATGCATGAAGCGCAAATGGAATCTCTAAAAAATCAATCAAGTATGAGTCGCACCGAGGGATCTGTACTTACTGTTATAAAATATATTTGTTTAACGTATTTTTTAATTAAAACAGAGCGTTATTTAATGTCATAATTGTATCCCATCAAAAACAAAAACGTGAAAATGGGAGCCAAGTTCATTATCTATACTATATTATTAATATTATAAAGCTGAAGAGTTTGTTTGTTTGATTGTTTGTTTGTTTGGTTGAACGCGCTAATCTCAGGTACTACTAATCCGATTTGAAAATTTCTTTTTGCATTAGATAACCCGTTAACTGAGAAAGGCTATAGGCTATATATCATCCTGGAAAAATGTACGGTTCCCGTGGGATATACTTGTTTGTGTCTAGAGACGAACCGAAGCGAAGCGAGGGTGAGTCGCTAGTTAAGAATATGCGTGGTTGTCAATTTCACCGACAAAAGAATTGAGATCAAAATGGGTGCCAAGTTTTGTAGATAATCCTGAAATTTATTAATAAAAACATATTTAAGTTTAAGACTTGAGTAGCTAGTTTTATTATTAATAATTCCAAAGTGACCTGTAAATTCAGTCTTCTTTTTCAGAATTTTGCGACTCGATTCGTTAGTGGATAAGGCGGAATAGGAAAATGTTATATAATCTTCATGGAACCTTTTTTCTCGAGAAAGAAAAAGTTTTTGCTATTACTACGATTGCTATTGCTATTATATTTCAAGAGGCACTAGGTGTTAAGCTATTGCTATTATGTTTTGGAAGGCGCAAGGTGCAGGCAAGGTGTTAATAAAAATTAATTGAAAAAAACTTCAAATTTTAAGAATTCACTGTTTTCGGATTTTTTTCCTTTGTATGCATACAATTATCCATCTGGACACCAAGTTTCAACTTTCTAGGTTATCTGGAAGTGGGTTAGGTTTTACTACTATATGTCAGTCAGTGATAAAAATGCTGATTTTTAGACGTTAATATCTCAATAAACATTTGAGCTGTATTTATGAAATTGGGGACACTAGTTAACCTATTAAATTATTGAAGCAAATTTCGTGTGTTTATATTAAATATATTTTGAGTTATTACGAGGTGAAAGGTGGCTCTAAATGGTTCGTGTAAAATATACACACTGTGCTGCTTCGCCAGTTCCTTTTGGCTTAAACTTGGCTGGACACGCTACCGCATGTCTTAATTTAGCTCCTTTTAACGTACTACTGCTGGGTTTCCCTTCAATATAAAAGGGATCAGGTCATAGTTCACCACGCTGGCTAAGTGCGGGTTAGCGGACTTCAAAAACTTGCTAGGTTTTCTGAGACATGCAGGTTTCCTCAGGATGTTTTTCTTCACCGTAAGACAAGTGGTAATCATGTTGGAAATGATTCGCTTATGAAAATATCAGAGGTGCGAGACCGCGATTTGAATCCGCTTCACTCGGTTTCTCATGCGACAGTGTTACTACTGGGATGGCACTGCCTATTTAATGATAATCGAAATTAATAATTTTATTTATTTTCTGTAATCAAAAAACCGACAAATCAGAGAATAATGCACGTCGTCCAATCAGTATCTCGGTACATTAGTTCCCATGTGCAATTTAAGCGTTAGAATTGGTAGTATAATATTTGCTTCAATGACGTATTCGAATGTTGTATTAAATTATTTTAAAGATACAGGGTCACATTAAACGTAGGATAAACGTAATGGCAAAATATTCTAGCGTAAACCATGGCATACGGTACCCTAATATTGGTAAAATAAAAGGCGTGTATATTATTATCATATTCTATATTTACTTGTTGTTAGAAATATTCTCATTAACTTTCGCTCGCGACTTCTCACTTGAGCGTGATAAAAATAGTTTATGCTACTCTCCCTGAATCCTCTATTCGCCGCTGAAAGACTCATAAAAATTGTTTAAGCCGTTTTCTATCCTCTTTTCCGTTGGAAACTGTTTTCTTTTTCAGGATTAAAAAGCCTATGTCATATTCACTCGCATCTTTTATGCCAATAAATGTCCTTAAAAATCGGTTCAGTCGTTCCGAGATAATCTCCGGCACAAGCTAGTACATAACATATGAGCTCAATATACTTGTAATAGTTATTTTGATCAAAGAAATCATACTTAAATTATAATTTTATTTAATAAAAACTATAAACTTCTCAATGATCTAGTCGAGGGATATAATATTATTCTTACATTCTTTTGTTGATCTGATTATAATCGGACTACTAGTATAAAAGCGAAAGTTTGCATGTATATATGCTTTTTACTTCTTCACGCTGGAATGCGCAATACAAACAGTAAAAACCTGGAGTAACACATAAGTTAGATTAAAAATGAAAGGAATTGAACCATTTGAACCATTAAAGTCTATTTGAAAGAGAAACAAATAGCTTTTTAAAATAATTACTATAACTTTTTGCCTTATGAGCAAAATAAATAATTGAATAATTAGCTTGAAGTTGTCCATATCATTTATACTCGTAGATCTAGGGCATATGCAATCTTTACATATTTGACTTTTGGATCCAACGTAACGTATTTAAAGTTGTATTCTTTTCTTCTCTCTGAAATTTTTCTTTCTTCAATGAGAAAATTATATTAACAAAATACAAATTCTGTCATATTTAATTAAACAATTTGCAGCAGTTTTAAAGTTGAATTTGTCGAAAATTGTGGATTAGTATTGTTGCCTATTAAAAATTATTGCGCTTATATAAAAGTTTACAACTTATTAATTGGAATATAATAATATATTACGTTATTGATGTTATTATATTTGACCTATACAAAAATATAAAAGGCGAATTGAAATTCATGCTTAACATGTTTATCGTTAATAACGTGGATTTTAGAGTAGGTAAGTGAACTTCAAGGCAAGTATATTTTGTAATAAGTTTAAGCATAACAATGCATTCTTAGAATACTCCTTTCTATTACCAATGCAATACTAGAATAATGATCCTACCATTTTTGACTTATTAGAGAAGTTTTCTAGTTTTCGTATATAAAGTTTATATGCATTGTGTGTAATAATAGTGTTATGTTCTATGAATTCGGGGATCGGTGCTTCGGGGATTCGATGCTTTAAGCACGTCTTTTGCACTATGGATATTTTATTGCTCTTGGTTAACAAGAGTGACTTATGGAGATTCACTAACACGTGCATTATATTCACAGTTCTGGTCAAACTCAGTCACTGAACACTAATTTTTACCACTAGATACAATTTCACTATAACTTCCCTTCACTTTTCACTTTTTTCGTATTATTTCTCAATCTTCACTTAACTTCGAAATTGAACTGATCCCTCGACACACTGCCGGCCTTTTTATGTACATAAATAAAAAACATTCTAGTATTCGAAAATTCGAAACCTTTCTAGTCATTTCGAATGTTTTATTGCTCTCTCACTCTTACACACGGCAATTTACAATTAACTGTTCTTGTCTGTATTCAAAGCTAGTAATTTCTATGCCAGTCTTGAAATGTTTTGATAACTGTCTTAGGATGTATAAAGCGTGCTTCTGAAGTGTCCTTTTAATTATTATTTTTGGTGTAATGACGTTACACACTCTCCATTACGCGACAATATGTACATACATATATGTAAATAATTCTCGATTGTCGGCGCGAACAGTCAGACACAAAAAAAAAATAAGATTATACAATTATATATGTATATGTATGTAGTTTTTAATTAATCAATTGGTTTTATTGCTTTATTTCTCTCAAATAAACGAATATAACTTTACAGTTTTATTATGTTCGAAAAGGTTATTTTAGGTATATGTACATTCCCTCACGGTGTGTTCACCTTGTCGGGTGGAGGGGCAAATTAGCGTCCGGCAATCCAGCTGGGTGCGAAGCCAAGAAAAGAACTTGGAGGCGGATCACCGGTAAGCGGTGTCTGGGGCGTCCAGGTTGAGTGCGAAAGGGGTCCTGTGACGCCATTTACGAAATGGTAATGATAAATAAATACCTACGGTTAGAGTAGAAAAACTTAAGCATTAGTCCATTTATTAAAGAAAATCCTATTCTATTACTTACTTCCTTTATAATTCAAATGTCCTATGTTTGCTACTAAAGATAAATTATGAAGTTGTAGTTATATTATCTGTTTTAAAAGCCAAATAACAAATAATTGAAGTTTTTAGTTAGATCAGTCAGTGTAGCGGTAAATTAACCACGATAATCATAGCATTTTTTATAATTGATAGGTACATGTTCTTATTACACAAAACCAACTAATTTAATTTTCTGATAAAATTCCTTAAATGATAAAGGACTAAATTAAAAAGTGTAAAACTTTGTTTGTGCCGAATTAATTTACGTCGTATGTCACATTAAGAAGATAAAGTAATATGTCACATGTCATGACCATAATTTTAAGCCATTTGAAATAAAACGTGAAAGAATTTGCAATAAGAATTTATTTGTACTTTAAGAATTCTTTATTATTTTGTATAAAAAAAAAACTTTAATTTTAATCCAAGAAAGCTATGAATCTCTTGAGCTTCATGAGCATAAATAACACACTACATACCTACACTCACATTCTTTCATTTCATTTATAATGTATACTAATACTTGTTTTCTATCTTAAAACGATACTTTTTCTTGCGGTTTCGTAAAGTTATAATGCTTGAATATAAATTAAAAGCTTATCTTTTTGATAGATTTTGCCTGCGGCAACCAGGGAAGCGGGAGGAGAAAGAACTCGCGTGGTAGGAACATATTATGTTGATGAGAAGCAACCTATGTTATTCATCATGAATTAATTATAAGCCCGTTCCGAATTTCGCTAAAAGTATTAATTCATTTAATAGTTGCAGCGGGAAGAAATTTTTATACAAAGCTTTACATTTTTAACCGACTTCCAAAAAGAGGAGGTTATCAATTCGATTGGTATTTTTTTTTATGTATGTACATCGATTACTCTGAGATTTATGATCCGATTTACGTGATTCTTTTTTTGTTTGATGCGGTATAGTTGCCATTTGGTCCCATAAAAATTTAACATAGTTTGGCCGAGTAGTTTTCATGTTATGGAAAAAAAATTATGAAAATTTTTGTTTACGTGGACGTAATTTTATGTGTGTTCGCGGATTGCTTCGTCATTCATGAACCGATTTTAATGATTTTTTTTTTGTTTGAAAGAAGATATCCCAAGGGTGGTACTATAATAAGGAAACCAGGATCTGATGATGGCATCCCAGAGAATTCGAGGGGAACCTTCAAAAATCGTAGTGGCGACTAGTGCGCTTGTTAATTTTTTTCATTAAGTATTTTAAAGCGATACTATTTAATGAAGGCCTGGAGTCGATCTGATAATGAAGCCGAAAGACAGTCGAGGAAACTCCTCAACGATTTACAGCAATTACCTGGTGTTTGGGCTTGATTAATTTGTATTGATGAGAACTTTACACCTAGATGGGTTGTGACTGTCATTAGGGGTCGGAATAAATGGCTCTACACTACTCTTACTCTACACCAAAAATGGAAAAATAAAAACTAAAAAAAAAAAAAAAACCGACTTCCAGGCAGAAAAGTAAAAAATAACCTAACGAGGGTTTTCATTTAGAATAGATACCTAATCAGATATTTTCGAAGTCGGTGTGCTTTAATTTGTATTGGCTGGCACCGACTTCGAAAATATCTGATTAGGTATCTATTCTAAATGAAAATCCTCGTTAGGTTATTTTTTACTTTTCTGTGCCTGGAAGTCGGTTTTTATATAAGTTATATTATTATTAAAAGTGTAAAAAATAAAAAAAAATACACAAATATATTGTTAATAATTTTATTTTATTCGAATACTTGATAATCGTATTATAATGACATGCAGATCATTGACGTTTTAAGAGGGTGGTTGAACGGATGTTTTTAAAGCTTATTACGTTTCAAAAGTTCATTGCAAAGGTTCGTTAATTTCGGCATGCAAATTTGTATAAGTTATTACTCTAACAGGACACTCAGAAAACAATGCCATGTTTCTGCAAAATATATATACACAGGTACCATCCTAATGTAGAATTTTCTAAAAATAATTTCCACCATTTTAACCTTTATTAGCATACGTTACCTTCTATATTTCTGTACATCGCATTCTACTAAAATATGACGTGTATGCTTAATTTTTATACAAATTCAACAAACAGGGACCAGAATAATGTGTGTTATTTATTTTAGCTGTGTCACGAATTTATTCTTTTATTGTTTAAACTAGTTTACGATTTTTTGCAGATTTAAATAAAAATAATAGTCTTAATAGTACGATTGTTATATTGCTGTAAATATTTATATTCAATACTACTTTGTGTTAGAAGCTTCAAACAATTTCACTTAGTTCTAGACACCACATGATTTTGACTTCGTTTTATATGAACGCTTTGCACAGACAGCTCAAACTGTTACTTTGGATCTACTAGGTACTACAAACCAATTGAAATAGAATATATTTATACATTTAAAACTATATAATACATTTTAGATTAAAATAAAATCTTTATAATATACTTTGGAAAGTTCGAAATAGTATACCTACAAGTGTTAAAAATTGTAATTTTTTTAAAAAAGGTTGTTTCATTAAATTAGAAACTGTATTAATATTTAGGTCAGAATCGAGATAAAAAAAATAGATTATAAAATTAAGTTCCTTTACTATTATATTTTCTGATTATAAGTAAAATATACGAGTATTTTTTACTCAAAAGCGGCGAAGCCCAAAGGAGGGTTATGTGTTTGACCTGGTTTTAAGAGGCGATTTCAAAAATATATTTTTAAAATAAAACTAATAATGTCTAACTGATCAAACTCAAAATCTGTAAATAAAAACATAATTTATATAAATAAAAAAACCCGACTCTGTAAAAAGAGAATTAAAAAGATGAGAACAAGTTGACGAAGGAACATAGTATTACGCAGTCGGAGACATACATACTCGCAGCTATTATAAAACATGTACGAATGTATGTATATCAGTCGGTTTTTTTTATTTTTTTTTGATATATGTAATTATAATATACAAATGTGCATAATCTAATCAGCTTTGAGAAAAAAATCTTTACTCATTGTTCTTATATTGCACGTGCAAAAAAGATTAATAAATAATATTATTCTCATTTAAGTATTTTTGGATAAGAAACATTAAAATATTTTAATAAATAATTGGCGCAAATATAGCGTAACATATGCGAATGCGAATATATTAAAGCACTGTAATGCCATCTCGTGGCAAATTAGTACAATCCAGTACCTATGACCGTTTCCCGACTGTCATATAAAAGTACGTAAGGCAGTCAGGAACGCCTCACCCTCGTCTCACTTGGATGTTCCGCACGATTGCCTTGTCTAGACGCCTTCGTTAGACTGTATGGATTAGTAGAGTCCAGATTGGTATTAGTAAGCAGCTTAGCAGTTTTGCCTAAATGATTGTTTACTAACCTCGTCATTTTATACTCAACTCGTAGCAATTATCTGATATTTTCTTAATGGTTTATTTGTTAATTTTATTATTATTACTATTAACTTTATCTTCAGGTCAAAGATTATATGAGGTTTATAAATACGCTTAAAATAATGCTTCCATTTTACGATGAATAACTTCAATCGGGGTAACTTTGGCCCGGTCAGGGACGATTGAGTAAAAAGTTTTTAGTTTTTTTTGTAAACAACTCACCAAGTGAGATAATATGTATGGTATTAAATAATAAAGTATTGAATTCTCATCCGACTTCGGTTATAATTAGATATAGTGAAGGAAAATTTTGAGAATTTCGGCTGGGCCAAAGTTTTGCGGAAATTTAGGTAATTTTTGACCACCTCTGTCTGGTCCTGGATTTCACTATGTATCTTTTAATATCACCTAACTTTAATGTCACGTAACTTTAACGTCATAATTCAGAGCTTTGAAAAAATGAACTTACGCCATAGATAATAAAAATATAACAAAAAGTTTAGGATCGCCTTAAAATAAACTAGAAAATTTGCCTAGTGTATCTTTTTACTGATCCTTTTAGAACAATATTTTTGTATTTAAAAATTAAAATTATGCTTAGATCTACCTAAATCTAAAATAAGAAATACTCTTTCTAAGTGAAAGGAGATAAAATTAAACTATCCCACGGGAACCGTACATTTTTCCGGGATGATATATTATAGCCTATAGCCTTCCTCAGTCAATCTAATGCAAAAAAAAATTATCAAATCGGATTAGTAGTTCCTGAGATTAGCGCGTTCAACGAAACAAACTCTTCAGCTTTATAATAAAAAATATATATATGACTAGCAGAACCCGCGGCTTCGCCCGCGATCAAACCACGAAAAAAATAAACTTTTTCGTAATAAAACATACTTTATCACTTGCAAAACTAAGTTAAATACCTATATATGGAAAACAAATTAAATTTTAGCGATTGTAACTCGAAATATCCAGTATCTTAAAAGATGTTAAGCGTATATTCTGTAAATAAATTTACACTTTAGGTATTTAGCAAGCTTCACTACCTGTGTTTTTTGCACATTTTTGTACTCCATCTTTCCAAAGTTAGAGGAAGAGAGTACAATGATATAATCGCATACAATATTTACGACTTCAGAATCTTGTAACTCGGCTAATGTTGGTTTTTTAACTAACATACTAACAGGCTAACATCTATGTTATTTTTAAGGACCCAGTGCAATGTACACCTAAAGCTTACAGTCTCCCTTCTCCTTCTTTCTTAAGTTACACATATAAAGTGCCATTCTTATTTTGCTTTTTGCCCGCGGCTACGCTCGTGTGGATTGAAATATTTGCTCAGTTTTAATTTCCATTAAATTTATATGTTATAGTTGTCGCTGCTGTGGCCAGCCGAAAAGTTATACATAATTTTCCTTTGGATTCAGAATAATTTCCGTTCTTTACTTTATATCCCACACAGTAAATGTGCACTTACAGAGAACTTGAGCCATGTTACTCTATTTAAATATATTCAACAACTCTAAGTTCAACGCCCAGTTTTACCCACTTAGGGGCTGAATTAAAAAAAATCTACAATACATGTTTGTTTAATTGTATTAAAGAGCATTAATACCATTTCAAGTAATTCTGATCATAAACAATTTTTTCCTTATATAAACAGCATAACCTCCTTTTACTCTTTTAAGGGATAGATTTCGAAAAAAGAAGATATTTGTATTGTTTATTTTTTATTTTATAGGTAAATACTATTTTCCGTACATCAATTACAGAATTTCATACTAACATTCATCCCCTATTTGACAGCCTCATTGGATGAATTTCAAAAAATGCTAAAATAAGTTTTAAGTAATTCTGATCATAAATAATTGTTTGCCCATATGAAACTTATCACCCCCTTATCACCCCTTTTACCCTTTTAAGGGATGAATTTCGAAAAAAATCTTATACATATATGTATTTCTTATTTTTCATCTTAAAGCTAAATACCACTTTTCGTGCATTTCGCGTTAGGAATGACAGAGTTTCATACAATCTTTTATCCCCTATTTTACCCCCTTTGGGGATGAATTTCGAAAAATCCTTTCTTAGCCGATGCTTACATTGTATAAGGAATATGTACTCCAAATTTCACGTTTCTACGACCAGCGGTTTATCGGCTGTGCGTTGATCGATCAGTCAGTCAGGACAAAGCATTTTATGTATATATAGATAATATAAAGCTTATAAAATTATATGATAATATATACCTTAGAGCCTTCCTCAACAAACGGGCTATCTAATGCAAATTTTCTTTTTCAAATTGGATTAGTAGTTCCTGAGATTAGACGTTCAAAGGAACTCTGCCTCTTTATAATATTAGAACCTGGGTGAGAGTGTTTCGCTCGGAGTTCTTTTTTGTTGTATCGTATTTTTTAGATAAAAAAAAACTAAAAACTTGAATAAATACAAAAAAATAAAATGAAATAAAAGTAAAAACTTTGCATCCGACCGGGATTCGAACCCGGACACCTATGATTATCAATCTTGCACCTTGGCCGCTTGACCACGATGCTTATGCCCGTGCGTAAGAAATTATCAACCATATTTTGCGTGGAATAATGCGAAAGAAAACCGCAGGAAAGCTCGAAAACACGCGTTTTGCCAGACATAACACTAATCTACCACCACCACATACCAAATTTCAGCGAAATCGTTAGAGCCGTTTTCGAAATCGCCGGTATAAATAAATTAATAAATATACAAGAATTAGTCCGGTCAATTTAGAAATTCGAAGCTACATAAATATACAACAAGCTGAAAATTGGTGAAATCGTTCAAAATATAATTATAAATAAAATTTGAAAGTTCCCCATCTTTCCCCTGTATGGATTTTTTTTTAATCAAGGTCAAAAGTCAAAAAAATGAGTTTATCGCAATTTTGAACAAAACGGTAAGTTTTATCATAAAAATACTTATGGCATGAGTACGCCTCGTACATTCATCTCCAGAGTTATAATATATATTACAAATTTTTGAATCGTTATATCTCAGAAACCGTGGCTCGTAGGAAAAAAAGTACTTATATATTTTTTATAGATAATTTTATGATCTACAATTTTTGTCTAAAGTATTTTTATGATAAAACTTACCGTTTTGTTGAAAATTGCGAAAAACTCATTTTTTTGACCTTTGTCCTTTGACCTTGAATAATTTTTTTTCCATACAGGGGAAACATGGGGAACTTATATTTTGAACGATTTCACCAATTTTCAGCTTGTGAATTTATGTAGCTTCACTCTTATTTTTTTGGTTTAATTTGACCGGACTAAATTGCTCGTTTAAATATATTAGATTAGTATAGATAAAACAAGTGCTTGCCCTCGGCTCCGCCCGCGTGTCTTATCTGGGTATCTATATTTCCAAAAATCGTTTACTTACATCGTATAAAGAGCATGAAATCAATTTCCATGTTTTTTAAAAACGACCAAATCTACAATCCTTTATTTTTCGTGCCTAGTCTTAGAAGATGCATTATCTCAAACTCTGAAATAGTCGTAATTTTTCATCAGGAAGATTATGTCTTAACTTTAACAATAATGGGTTCTGATACAAATGTTCAACCTCTACGCCTTACAAAAAATATTTCTTATAAAGATTACTTTTTGAATTTTCCTTTACTAACGGTTTTTGTTGTTGTGATTTTAGTTTTCGAATGAAACAATATGCGATACAATACACTTTAATTGCACAATGTAGTTATTTGTAAATGGAATTTAGATTATGGTATATTTTTATTGTATTATATATTTTCATCTAATCATCTTTTATAAATGCAGTTCTTGGCAAAACTTTTGCTGCAGCTCGGATGTTATGTACGACAGTAATATATGCTTTTTCTACTATTTTACATAATATATTTCTCTGAATTTCTTTCTTTTTGGCGCTATATTTCTGTTTTCCTTCCTTAAGTTCTTTATCTGCAAAAAATGAAAAATAATATTTAATAAATAATATTAGATTTATGAATATATTTATCTATCTTATTTATTTATTTATTTATTATTTATATTATTATTTAGTTTCAGGGAAAGTATATACATCATACAATATACAAATAGTATTATATTACCAGAGGTTTCGTACTTCTTGATTCTTTCAATGTGAGTGTTCGCAGAGGTTTGAATTTACTCAAATCAATTTAATCATTATCATTCTTTTCTGTATTGCCAATACAAGTAATCAGTTCAATTGTGTGTGTATTCAAAAATTAGTTGCTTCGGCACTAGCATAGTAAATTACACCATACAGTACTTACGTAGAAACTAACACCAGGGATGAGATTCATAGTTGTTATTTTATTTTAAATCAAAG
This sequence comes from Fabriciana adippe, assembly GCA_905404265.1. NCBI lineage: Eukaryota > Metazoa > Arthropoda > Insecta > Lepidoptera > Nymphalidae > Fabriciana > Fabriciana adippe. The sequence continues at coordinate 7,448,565 of FR989993.1, forward strand.
TCGTCGTCGCAAAATGAACTTTACGTTTCGTAGTTCACTTTCAATAATTTTGACTTCTCGTACTTAACATGTCTATATGACATATTTGTAAGCTTAAGGGTGTCTGCCCATTACACCGTCTCATACCATGACCGTGCTATGAACGTATCAGGCACGGAAACGAGCACGGCACGGACTACTATGCCCACTAGACCGTATCAACATCGTATCATGCCCGTACATAACGGTTATAGTGACCGTAGCATCCGCGTTTCAACCGCGTATCATCCGCGTATCAACCGCGTATCATCCGCGTATCAACCGCGTATCATCCGCATATCATCCGCGTGTCATATCCGTATGGTTTCCGTTTTCTCAGTCGTATTATTTACCTGTGTTTTCGCGCGGGGCAGCCGCTTCAGTAAAAGCGAGTGAATATTTTTGCTGAGAAAATTATTTCCTATTTATTTCCTATACCTATACGATGGCTATTAGAAAATTGTCCAGTAAAAAATTAGCAATGATAGCCATTGTTTTTGCCGAAGAGAGAGAAAAGAATTACGTTAGTCGATCACGACGTTACTGGGTTCACGCCGCTTTAAAAGAAATAAAAGTCGAGGGAGAATACTAGACGTTATTTAGGCATCTAGTTGATGACGAAGAAAAATTATATATGTACTTTTCTATGACGTCATTTCAATTTAATGAATTATTGAAAAAGATTGAAAATATTATCACTAGAAGAAAAATCACATTTAGAACAAACAACACATAGCAACAAAGTCGCAAGACAAGCGGCAACACATAACGGGCTTAGGACGGTCATCATACACGGTTATAACGGTTATCATACGCGGTTATAATCCGTATGCTCACCGTTTCGCCGCCTGCAAACACAGGTTTGGCAACGTCGCGTGTCAGGCACGGAGCGTACCGGCACCGACAAAATATTCTCGCCGACAAATGTCAACGCTCCGTGCACGTCACGCGACGGTGCCGGTCGGAGACGGAACGGTCTAGTAGGCAGAGTCTCATACATTTCAATACAAAGAATATTTTTTTACCTGACACGCTCCTAGCACGGTCATGGTATGAGACGGTGTAGTGGGTAGACTCCTTAATAGTTAATATTCTGAATAAATTTAAATTATTTTTTCTGCCATAATTTGACATTGATAATGTAATTTGTTCGGATAATCGATTCAAAGTTTAGTTTCTTTCCGAAGTAACCAATAATGACTGCTCCGTCTTTACTCTATGCAAAGTATAGTTTCCTAAAGTATGCGTTTGATAAAAATATAGAATGTTTCTTTAAAGTGTAAGTGATTTATGAATCTTTAAGTCATATAGACCAGGATGATGTTATTATCAATTATTTCTTGTCAGTTGTTACATGTAAATGTTGTATAAGTAAATTTGAAAACTAACCTGATTCTAACGCTTCTCTTAATTCGGGACTTACGATTATTTCCGGATCACTCACAGCCTGACAACTTGTTGTTTCCGGTCCAACTTCATAATGTTCTACACCTTTATCATCCAACTTGTAATCGTATCCGTATGTTGTTGTTCCTAATGCAGCTGTTGAGTGAGATAAAAGAAGTTTAAAAATTGTCTATGGTTAAAACCTGTTTGTTTGTTTCTTCTGTAGGTATACATTGAGGATAATCTCTGTTTTTTTAAATAGGCGTATTTATCTATCACTAACAGAAATCCTATCACTAACAGAAAGTATCCCTTACTAATAAAGGCCATTTTTAATAAAGCAAAACTTGAAACAAAATAGAAATGACCAGAATATTAATATGTGGGATAAGGAGAATTATAGGATGTACCTAGTATCATTAATACTTACTAGGTATATCCTATTGATATTGTAACATTATAATGTTACGAGATATGAGTAATGATATGTTAATAATATCATTAATATCTTTGAAGCACCTTTTATAATATAAAAAAATTGCATTAGAAATTATAAAGGCATCTTTATACAGAAGAGTGAACTAATTCAGTAACATGGTATAATAATATAAATAATTGAAAACATGCTTGGTTACTAAAGATAAAAGAAATAAAATGAAATTTCGAAGTTAATGGCGCAAACAATTCCTAAACACAAGGATAAAACTGCGGGAATCCTCTAATATTAAATAAATACAATATTCAACAGCTGCTAGTTGCTTCCCTAGAGTGTGATTTGTTTGTTAGTGTTTTTTATACTTTTCAGAATTTTTCTCTATACTAAATCCAGAAATTGTTTGATATTGTTACGTATTATTCTTCCAGCGAAACAGTAAGGAAATTGTAGGTAACAATTTCAGTTGGATTGACTGTAGAATATATTGAAGACTTAAGTGTACAAGAGCAATATACTCTGGGATAAAAGCCACGTCTACTCTAAGCATTTCTAAGAGAAAAGGTAATGTATGTACTTTATTTTTAACTAAATAAAAAATGCGTTATTACACAAAAATTACATAGACATCCATTTCATGATAACAATTGGAAAAGTAAAGCGTTAAAATAAAATATTGAAACAGATTTAACTAAAGGATGTTTAAACAGCAATGTTACTTTAGAGACTTAAAATTAGTTTAACTAGAAAGCTCGGATTTAGAGAAATGTCGGGTCCTCGCTACGGACAGGAGATTAATCGTAAACCAAATTCAGTTGATTTTAAACGCTTTAACGGCTTTTAAATAACTGAATATAGTATTGTAAATAAGTACATAAAAATGTAGAAAGTTAGATAAAATATTAAATAACATAAATTGATGACACGTTTAGCCTAGTTTGTAGTGAATCTACTTGCTGTACCAGGGGTTGCGGGTTCGAGTCCCGCTGGGGGCATTCGTTTGTGTGATGAGCACGCGTGTTTGTTCAATCAAGGGTGTTTATATTCATAATATGTATGTATTTAAAGTTGTTTATGTGTAGTGTATCAACTATCTGGTATCCACAACACAATCCTCATAGCTTACCATGGAACTAGATAGTGCTGTGTGGCAATGTCCCAACATATTTATTATTTATTTAAAGTGATATATTGAATAAAATAATAAAGTTATAAATATTACAAAAACCTTACATGAAACTATCGCGATTTAAGATATCGAAAATTTGTTCTGATTAATTAAGCCGTAAAATGGTAATATCTTTTTTTGCTAATTTACTGTACTATGGCTTATGTGTATAACAAAAGATAGTCTGTCATTCCCATTCAACTCTTTTACATGTCTGTAAAAGTTTCGGTAGACTCAAGAAGTAATAAGAAGTAGTATATTCAGCGGGAGTCATGTTTATTTTCGGGGATAAATGTATTAAAGAAATCCCTTTTTAACGTGTCACTGCTGCATGAGTCTATGATAATATAAGGGGGATCAGGCCGTCCACCAGATCAGGTGGTCCACCACACTGGTCAAGTGCAGGTTGGCGGACTTCAAATGTCTTTCGAAAACTTACTAGGTTCTCTCAGACATGCAGGGTTCCTTACGATGTTTTCCGTGAGACCGTAAGACAAGTGGTATGTATGTTGAAAATGATTTGGAGATGCGAGTCCGTGATTTCCTCCATATATAATACTTTACATCAGAGCAAGAAACTATAACTCTGTTTATTAGTATAGCATAGATTCAACTTTGGAAACAGACAAATGCTACAGTTCGTTAATTGGTTCGATTGATCTGACATTGATTGTAAATTGATACGATTATTTCATCCTTGAGTTAATATTTTGATTATTCCTAGAGAACAAAAACGACAGCGTGAATTCGACGTTTACCGTTTCTTGTGTGAAACTAATGGTCACGAATGAACTTTAGAAAACGGCGTATAAATATTCTACACTGTCCGCTAATCCATCTATCAATCTGTCTACTATAATAGGCTGTTTTCATTTTTATAGGTAGCCTAATGAGATTTTCACTAAATACATTATTTGATTTTGTTTTAGTTCTACCTATAATATAGGCATAAATAGTGGTATCATATCGCATTGTATTTAACTAGCTGCAGATCCGGAGGTCCTGGGTTCGACTCCCGGGCCAGTTCAAATTCAGTTACTGAGTATTTCTGTCAAGAAATTCTCAGTAATAGCCCGGAGTTGGGAAGTTGGAGAGCACGTAAACTCGTCGGACCTGCGCCTTATCTCTCCTTAGTCGTGACGAGTAGTCGTTCCACCGGAGTATGAGAGTGACAAGAATAGAGAGTGCACTTGTGTCTGCGCGTACACTTGTGCACTATAATATCTCCTGTGCAGATAGATGGCTAGTCGGGAGTACATTATTAATATTTAATATATGCAACTAGCAAATTAAGGTTACATTGCAGGCTCCAAGTAAAATAATATACAACAATAACTGACCAACTGTGATTACAACTAGGGGTATCAACTACTACTTAAAATAACGTACACTACTATATAGCTTATACTATTTTATTTCTCAATTCTCAGGAATTCTCAGTCCCTGAATCCGACTCGCATTTAATTTTTTATACTAAGTTACTCATAATTGCCATTATATGCAATCGTAAATGCAGCTATTCATTAAAATATGAGTGAGTAATTAATTATTCAATCCCATTAAGCTGAAAATATATTTTTAAATTTGCGGTATGTTAGCCTGCTATTGATATGCTCAACCATTCCATTCGATTTAATAAACCACAAATTCTCGCTTAAGAGAATCCATATATCCCGATGATACATAAATCTATTGAGATTTAAAAATCTCGAACTGCAGTTTGAATGTAATCTAGAAGCTATTTCTCTGTACATAAGATCCAATATTTAAAATGTAAAATCCTAATTCATAGTGGATTTAGCCAATGACACGGTGAGCTAATTCTGCAAAAAAATCAGGATATAATTAAAAGACTAATATTGCTTTATCAATATTCATCTATCAATCAATGTTAAAAAAATTTACTACTATTATAAAGGAAAGAGAAAAAAAAACTACTATTATAAATGTAAAAGCTTGTATGTGTGTGTATTCGTTACCTCCTTTATGATAAATGGCTGGATAAAATTGGATTAAATTTAGTAAACAGATAGATCTTTATTTAGCGTTGGAAAATATATTTACGCATACCACCTGTATTCATATAATATTTGAGTGCCTTTCCTATATTTCGTAGTTATTTTGTACAAAAAATATTATATATAATGTGATATCTATTTCTTCTATAAACATTATTTCTATTGAACTTCATATTTGTATATTGAGTAAAAATAGAAAACATCAAAATTAAATATTATCGTTTTACGATAATATATACCAATTTGTAAAAATTAACAACTTCGTTGAAAGATATTTTACTTTAAATTAGATTTAAAATTTGCTTGAATGAATTAAAAAAGCTATACAATACTTACTTCCTTTAATTGTATAAGCACCAGAAAACGATTTAGAGCCTTTACTAAGCTCTATCGTGACATCTCCAACTATATTTAAGTTCATTCGAGTTTGCAGTACAACAGATTTTTGTTTAGTGTCCATCCTGTTAAATACGACATTGATGTTTAGATTTGTTTTAATTACTGTTTTATTTTGACACTGACGTAAATTGTGAAAATTAATCATATAAGTTTTGAAAAGTAAGATTTTAATTTTTAAGTAAAAAATAGCTTATGTCAGTCTAGTCGGAGAAAGAATTTGGTCTAGTCCAAATCCTCTCTCTCCGTCAGTGAAAATCCTTTCCGAGATCCTTTCTGAGCTTAGCGGGTTCAAACAAACTGACAACATTTTGTATATAGTTGTGTTACGTTAGTAATGATACAGAAAGGTATGTACATACATCAATCTATACTAATATAAAAAGCTGAAGAGATTGTTCAAACAATCGTACGCTCAAGCGTACTTTTCTCTGAAACTAACAGTCCCACGAACAATTCTTTTTGCATAATATAGACTTTTTTTAAAAAGGAGGGAAGTCTATAGACTATTATATAGTATAACGTTACGAATTTTAAGAGTAGAGTAATTACTAATGAATAAACTACGTGGGCGGAGCGAAGATAACGCTAGTTTTCATTATAAATATAGACAGGGATATTATCCCACTTATTTGAAGGAGACTTGTTCAAGTTCACTACCTTCAAAAAAAATATATACATATACATTAGAAACCTACTTTAAGTCAGAAAATTGTTGATCCTTCAGTCCGGTGACATTAAGATTTTTGAAGTGCAATACCTTGTCTGCTTTTTCACTGAGGTTAATATCTAGATTTGGTATGAACAAAGGGTCGATAGCCTTTATGTCATAAGCTGGTATGCCTTTGCAGGTTTTTTCCAAAAATTGCTGTGTCGTTTTGCTGAGGCATTCTGTATCATCTATTGAACAGGCTATAAGTAAGGATTCTGAAAATAAAAATAGAGAAATCGATTAAAAGTGAATCTCAATATTTTAAATAATTTATTTAAAACTAGCGGCTCACCCTCGCTTCGCTCGGGTTCGTTAGGAAAAAAAAAACAAATCTATCCTACAGGAACTGTACATTTTTCCGGGATAAAAAGTAGCCTATGTGCTATTTCAGACTATAATCTATCTCTGTGTCTATGTGCAAATTTCATCCAGATTCGTTTAGCCTTTCTGGCGTGATTGAGAAACAAACGTCCATCCAAACATCTAAACTTTCACATTTATAATATTAGTAAAATTTTATTATTACCATTAAAAGAGTATATCTTTTATACTATAATATTTATTTAGAATTATATGACACCTCATAATACCTTGAACTTGAACTAGAGATAAGCAAAGTTAACGAGAGTTAAGTTATCTTAATCAAACAAGTAGATAGATTGTTTGAGCTGCGCTTGCATGTCATTTAAATTGTATCATTTAAGCTTATAGTCCGGTCAATTTAGACAAAAATAGTGATCGAATAACAAAAACAGCTGAATTTTGGTAGAAACTTTTAGAATTGCGATATCTTAGGTATGGTGATTGTTAGGAAAAAAAGTATTACGACCATTTTTGTAGATAATTTTATGATCTACAATTTTTATCTTGACTATATTTTTTTTTAAACTTACCGTTTTCGAGAATAATCCAAAAAACCGAAAATTTTGCCCTTTGACCTTGAATAACTTTTTTAGCACACATGGGATCAATGGGGACTTTTGGCACTTTATTTCTACTGGTGTACCTAAAGTTGCAACTAAAATTCAGCTCTGTCGGAGTTTTTGTTATTTGAAATGTCTATTTTGATCGGACTATTATAGCTTTAGGCAACATATGGTGTAACTGTTAGTTCATATACAGGTTTATGAAAGAAATAAAGTTAAAAAAATATTTGTAATTCACAAAATTTAATATAATTCTTTGAAAAAATGTAAATCGAATTCAGTGTACTAAAAGTAGGAAATAATGGAAAGGGATTTTTACTCAACAGGTAAGACACATAAATCTACAGAGATAGGGATACAAATATAGCGTAAATATTTGTATAATATTTTATTTATAATTAAAGTGAACGCTTTGTGTTCATCTATACAGGTAAATAAAATTGGAGTGTCTGTTTGTAATATTAAAATAACCACTTTTTATTAAATGCATATGGATGTATACACGGTACATATACCAAAACAACATTTTTTACAATTTTTATCTGTCTATCTGTCTGTCTGTCTGTTTGTTCCGGCTAATCTCCGAAACGGCTGGACCGATTTTGACGGGAATTTCACTGGCAGATAGCTGATTTTATAGGGAGTAACTTAGGCTACTTTTATTTTAGAAAAGGAATCAGGGTTCTGCGAAAAAATTTAAAACCCATGAAGTCGTGAACAAAATCCGCGTACGGCGTACGCACCCGAGCAAAGCGAGGGTAATAGCTATATAATTTAAATGAATATCTTAGGAGTAGCAAGCTCCTATTTATGTATAAACATAGCTAACCGTGAACATAGGTAAACGAGCGTGAGTCGCTAGTATCTAAATAAATTCTTTGGTTTTGTTTGACTTGAACAGGTCTTTAAATTATCTATAATATAAAAATGAATCGCTGAATGTGTTGCTAAGCGCAAATCTCGAGAGCAGCTGAACCCATTTCGCTAATTCTTTTTTTTATAATATTCCTTGAAGTACGAGGATGGTTCTTACGGAGAGAAAAATTTAAAAAATTGCCTGAAAAAGTCTAAAAACAACACTTTTCTATATTCCCATACAGAAGATTCGTAATAATACTTAAAAGTCAATTTGAACTTTAATACCATACCATAAAGTTAATTTTTTTTCGTATGTTTCTTAAGGTCCACGGAAGGTTTTAATAAAGAAAAAAAATGAAAAAAATAACGAAAAAAAATTAAAATTGATATGGCTATCGCTGGCTATTAACTATTTATATCTATTTAAAACGTACCTAGCGACGGACCCGAGCGAAGCGAGGGTGAGCCGCTAGTTTCATTATAATTTTAGTAACGCACGTGAAATAAAATTATATATATATATATAAAAAAAGTTATTTATTGATAACTTTTATGTACAACATTTTTATTTATACTAAGTAATGTAAAAACCAATTTTTCACCTAAATCGGACTTTCATAATATAGTCTAACGTATTTAGACACTAGCGACTCACTTTCGTTCGTTCGTCCCTAGGTACGTTTTTACGGTTAGTTATGTTTATACATAAATAGTAGCTTGCTATTTCTAAGACATTCATTTAAATTATATAGCGATTTACTCTCGCTTTGCTCGGGTGCGTACGCCGTACGCGGATTTTGTTCACAATTTTATGGGTTTTAATTTTTTTTCGTGGAACCCTGATTCTTTTTCTAAAATAAAAGTTGCCTAAGTTACTCCTTATAACATCAGGTATCTGCCAGGGAAAGTCCCTTCAAAATTGGTCCAGCCGTTTCGGAGATTAGCCGGAACAAACAGACAGACAGACAGACAGATAGACAGACAGACAGACAAAAATTGTAAAAAATGTTGTTTTGGTATATGTACCGTGTATACATCCATATACATTTAGTAAAAAGCGGTTATTTTAATATTACAAACAGACACTCCAATTTTATTTATCTGTATAGATATAGATTCCAAGTAAATCCTAATAATGCCAAGGGCCAAATAGATTTCAAGCATTGTAGCCATTGTAGAGTTCAACTATCCACATCCTGATTCAGATCAGATTAATAATACCAAATTACTGTACTGACATTGAAAATACATATATACTAAGTCAATAGTCTATTATATACATAAAATGCTTTGTCCTGACTGAGTGATCGATCAACGCACAGCGAAAACCGCTGGTCGTAGAAACGTGAAATTTAGAGGATATATTCCTTATACAATGTAAGCATCCGCTAAGAAAGGATTTTTCGAAATTCATCCCCTAACGGGTTAAAACAGGGGATAAAAGATTGTATGAAACTCTGCTATTTTTAACGCGAAATGCACGAATAGTGGTATTTTGCTTTAAGATAAAAAATAAGAAATATATGTATTAGATTTTTTTTAAATTCATTCCTTAAAAGGGAAAAAGGGGTGATAAAGTTTATATGGGCAAACAATTATTTATGATCAGAATTACTTGAAACTTGGTATTAATACTCTTCAATACAATTAATTAAACATGTATTTTACTTTTTTGTTGATATTCAGCTCCTAAGTAGGTATAACTGGGCAGTGAAGTTGAAGTTGTTGAATATATTTAAACAGTAACACAAGTCAAGTTCTCCATAAGTATTAAGTACACACTTACTGTGTGGATATAATGTAGAGAACGGAGTTTATTCCAAACCCAAAGGAAAATTATGTATAACTTCAACTCAACTTGAACTCAATTTTTTATGTACAATAATAAAAGGGACAATATGTTTTTTTGACCCGGGTGCCTATTAAAATGTACCCGCTAGTATGTTTAATTAAATAAATAATACTTGACTTTTTGGAACAAAATAGATGCACTTGTTATTTAAATGTATTATACTCCACTTTACAAAAATATACGTAGAGAACTCGAAAAGTGATAGCTGCCGTTGCGCACTTGGCCGCAACCTCTTCGCAGCCAGGTGTAAGCAGGTCATATTTTGTTACGTTTATACGCTCATGGCATACATTCATTACTTATATATCAAATTAAAGCTATTTTTTTTCTGTATCTGATAAACCACGTCTGCCTATGTAAAAGTGGCCACAAAAGAAGCTGCCAGTCATTAAAGATTTTTTGTTACATTTATACGTTCACGACGTATATTCATCATTTATATATCAAATTAAAGCTATTTATTTTCTGTGCATGATAAAATACCTCTACTTATGTAAAAGTCGCCGCAAAGGAAAGAAAAGAAGGAAAGAATATAATATTATATGTCATTTGTAAAACAATAACAACTGTTTGTTGCCATGGTAACTGTTGTTAATAAACAGTTTTTTTTATTGTCCCTGAGATATGTTATTGGCCCTGAGATATTATAATGGTCATTGCAAAGCAAACTTTAAGGAGGAATTACAACAGATTAAATTCAAAGGCGTAGTCAGAAGTTATCAGTGGTATTCGAGGTATGAAGTCTGACTCCCCCTAAGCACATCCAGCAAACACAGTGGCCACTATGATGTTTAATGAATTACACACAGTCTAATCCCGTTACATAGCTTAGGTGACTTTTTCATTACAGTTGTGCCAACCTTCAGAAGGAGGATATAGATAGCAGGATACTCTCTAGCTAGGTTCTCTCTCTCGCGCTGTAGGTCTATTATAGTTGTCACTGCTGTGGCCAGCCGAGAAGTTATACGTAATTTTCCTTTGGGTTTGGAATAAACTCAGTTCTCTACTTTATATCCACATAGTAAGTGTGCACTTATGGAGAACTTGACTTACGTTCCTCTGTTTAAATATATTCATAAACTCCAAATTCACCGCCCAGTTTTACCCACTTAGGGACTGAATTTAAAAAAAAAAATCTAAATACATGTTTAATTAATTGTATTGAAGAGCATTAATACCAAGTTTAAAGTAATTTTTATCTTAAACATTTTTTTCCTCGTATAAATAGCTCAACCCCTTTATCCCTTTGAAGGGATGAATTTTGAAAAAAAAAGATATTTGTATTGTTATATTTTTCATTTCAAAGGAAATACCACTTTCTGTGCATCAATTACAGAATTTCATACAAAAATTTCATCCCCTTATGGAATGAATTTCGAAAAAAATCTAATACATATATTTCTTATTTTTCACCTTAAAGCTAAATACCACTTTTCGTGCATTTCGCGTTAAGAATAACAGAGTTCCATACACTCTTTTATCCCCTATTTTACCCCCTAATGGGATGAATTTCGAAAAATCTTTTCTTAGCGGATGCTTACATTGTATACGGAATATGTCCTCTAAATTTCACGTTTCTACGACTAGGTGTTTAGGCTGTGCGTTGATCGATCAGTCAGTCAGTCAGGACATAGCATTTTATGTATATATAGATTTACATGATGACGTACACAAAATATATTCAGATTCATTGCCTTTCCTTTTAATATTCAATGTAATTTTTATAAGATAAATAAATTAATAGAACATAAATGAATATAGTTAAATTTACATTTCATCATAATATATGTTTTCTAAATATGACAAATCAACTCATTCTCAAAATCTAATATTCATTTACCGGCTCAATGTCACAACTTACAGCCTTAATTAATTATTATTATTTATTATTTATAAAGCAATGAAACTTGTTAACAAATCAAGGAAGGACTTTTGAAACTTCATCTCTCAAAGGATTGCCCACTTTAGGAAATGAATTTTGTATAGAGGATAAAAGTTTGTATGGAAGTTAGATTTTTGAAGTTAGACACATGGGTGTAGATATTGATTGATTGAGATTGATTTAAGTTTATGCTTATATTGCCGACGGGAAATCCTAACAGACGCTTGTTTGATAAAAATTGGTAATATTTTAACAATGCAGTGAGATTTGTATTCAGTTATTTTATGATTAGAAAACGATCAAATTAAAATCAAAGATTATATATTAATATTATCCATACATTTTTCTTTTGTTAACACGTGCAACTGATTTTTAAATAATTTTAATTTTTAATTTTTTAACTAATGGAGATTGCATACACGCGTTTATTTAAGAGGTTTTTCTTAAATGGAAATTGTTCATCAACATTACCATTAATTATTAATTAGTCACATAGATTTCGTTTATTTTTATCAAACCATATATTATATGCAAAGTTATGAAGATAGGATTTCATCCAATGCCATTAGTAAATTAGTTCTAGCAAATTAGACAAAACTATAGCAATTAATACCATGGTATTATTGGATAACGTTTACATTTTTACGAAATTTTACAAATAACAAGTGTTTATTGTATGTTGTATAAACATTATACAATAAAAATTTTGAAAAGGTTTAACGACTATAAATATTTCGAAAATATAATCTAAAAATTACTCGCCTCCATCACAAAGGACACTCGTTGTAAATACAAGTAGCAATAATGCACTCAAACACACCATATTGTTCGGTCGAATCTTACAAGCAACTGATAAAAAAATAATATCGTTTCCGTTAGTAAATGTCTTGACTTATATATGCAACGATTGTGCTGGTATAAATATCGTTATAAAGAAAATAACTGTGATAAATGTATACATAGGTCAGCTATTATCATTGTCGTTTGAATATAAACATTAGTTTGTGATTTCTTAATACTAATTGGTATTTTAAGAACATTGTGGTCAATTGACATTTTATCTCTGAATCATAGACATCTTTTATGTAGTAGGTATATCTATCTATACATATATATAAAACAAAGTCGTGTTAGTTACACCATTTATAACTCAAGAATGGCTGGATCAATTTTTATGATACTTGATTTTTTGGATTTCTCTTAGTCCGGAATAGGATAATAAGTATTAAAACATCAGAAAAAAAATATATAAAATATGGCTAACGTTGGCAAAAAAAATTCAGATAGTATATTCAAGAGTCAAAATTCTGAGTCGAATCTGTACATTACATTAAATACTTTTTGGAAAACCTTTTTGAAATATTCATTATTATCGATACAGAGGCCGAATCTATAGCTTTAAGAATTATTGTCTGTCACTTTGTTTGTTTGTTTGGGAACGCATTACGAGGAAACCCCTGGACTACCCAGCTGGTTATCCAGGACAACATAAAGGATACTTTTTACTGCGGGGAAATATCTCATCGCTGAGAAATGTATATTAATCGTTAAATATATAATAAACCTTTAGGTATAGTGTGAAAAAGTGAACACTTAATAGATTTATATTTTATATGCATAAATATTTTAATAATAATATATTATCTTTATATATTTTTTTGAAAATAAGATTGACGCGTTATTTCGAACATCATTTTAATAACACTAAATACCAAGTACCTAATGAATTGAATAATGATTTTTTATATGGTAAGTCCGGGAGAGTTGCCTATAGTTTTAAAAAACGATCAATATTATACTTTCTTAGATTTACGCGAATGTTTGACATTTAAATAAAACTATCTTTTCGGATTTTTTCGCGGATTTATTTTGATTTTTGGTTCCCGACGTTTCGATTGCTTTACAGCAATCATGGTCACGGGAGAGACTAAGGTGTTAGATGTCTCAAAGGTATTATATAGTTGTTACAGACAGCCTACCCACAAATAACAAAATGAATTCAAAAAACTTGAAAATTGGCACCAAAGTACCTTACAATATTTGTTAATTTTAATTTTAAAACATTTTTATAATTTTAATTACTTTTATATTATATAATTTTATATTATTTATATAATTTTAGCTTTATTATTATAATTATTACAATTTTTTAGAAAATTTATTGATTAATAATCTATATTTAGTGTTGCCATTATTATATTTATAACTATAAAGAAAAAATAAATTATTAATTATTTAAGCCACATTATTATTCTATGTGTAATTTAAATTACATATAGAATAATAATGTGGCTTAAATAATTAATAATTTATTTTTTCTTTATAGTTATAAATATAATAATGGCAACACTAAATATAGATTATTAATCAATAAATTTTCTAAAAAATTGTAATAATTATAATAATAAAGCTAAAATTATATAAATAATATAAAATTATATAATATAAAAGTAATTAAAATTATAAAAATGTTTTAAAATTAAAATTAACAAATATTGTAAGGTACTTTGGTGCCAATTTTCAAGTTTTTTGAATTCATTTTGTTATTTGTGGGTAGGCTGTCTGTAACAACTATATAATACCTTTGAGACATCTAACACCTTAGTCTCTCCCGTGACCATGATTGCTGTAAAGCAATCGAAACGTCGGGAACCAAAAATCAAAATAAATCCGCGAAAAAATCCGAAAAGATAGTTTTATTTAAACGATCAATATTAATTATATGTGTAAGATACTACATAAAATAAGCATAGTTTATTTTAATTCAATATTTACTTATGCCATTCAGATTAAATTTGGAACTATTGTGCAATATATTCTACATTAAAAAATGTTTTTTAAAAATAATAGAAAATAGGCATCTCACCCACACATGTGGGTTAGTTGCCTATAGATGTCAGGGATAGGTATAGGACGAGTAACTAGTGCATAATCAGACGTACTTTGCTTAGTGACGCAAAAATCCTTTTTTTTATGCATTTATACATACTACCTGTAGATGTACAGGTGGTTATGTGGGACTCACCGGCTAGAAAAGTCAGTACTACCCACTAAACCCCAACAAAACCTCCCTCGTCTTAATGGGGCACCCCGACGGCAGGTCTGCCGAAGCAGAGTACAACAACCGTGAGGTCGCTCCCACGGTCCACTCTGCCGTCAGAGAAGTACCAAGAGCAACCATATGGATTAGGCCATAATCCACCACGCTGGCCAAGTGCGGGTTGGCGGATTTCATAATGTCTTTCGAAAACTTGCTAGGTTCTCTCAGATATGCAGGTTTCCTCGCGATGTTTTCCTTCACCGTGAGGCAAGTGGTAATCATGTTTGAAATGATTCGCACACGAAAATATCACAAGTGTGAGACTCAGGATCTCATTTTACTCGCTTTCTTAAGCGAGCGCGTCACCCACTGGGCTACCACTGCCTTAATTAGCGTCCGAATGAGCTGCCGAACGCTAGTGAGCTCCCCCACCACGACAAGGTGAACGCACGTTGGCGGGGAACCAATTAATACACTGGGCATCTAACCCCAAAATATCATTGAGCATCTCTTCCGATCATCAGGGAGAGATGCCTATCGACTCTGAACACACCGTAAAGCATTTACAATAGAAAATGGTAGATTGTTAACAAAACAAGATCACAATGTTACATTATGAAACAATTTAATACTATTTAACTAAAGAATTTACGGAAAAAAATTACTGCAAACTATCGCAAAGATTAATTCTAACGTAAAAGTTAACTATACTTATCTTATTTTACAAATTAACACCAAAATATTAATTATAAGTAATATGTCTTTGTGTAAAAACTTCCACACTGACATTGACTGTCGACTGACGTATCATGGACGCGTTACGAATTACGCAACATTAATTAATTTGATTTTTAAATTTATTAGGCGTCTCTCCCTTATGGGCATCTCTCCCGGACTTACCCTATATTAAAATTAACTAAGTTTAAATTTCGTTCATTCAACAACTTAGTTTTATCCAACAGCTAATGTTAGTCTAGCTAATCAAGGAAAAAAAAGCCAGACTCATATAAACATCAAAGTCGTAAATATATCGTCGTATATAAACATCAAAATCAATATTGTAAGGTACTCTGGTGCTATTTTTGAATTTTTAAAATCATTTTTCTAAAATTGTGGGTAGGCATTTGAGACTTTGAGATGTCTAACACCTTAGTCTCTGCCGTGACTTTGATCGCTGTAAAACATTCGAAACGTCGGGAACCAAAAATCAAAATAAACCCGCGAAATAATCCGAAAAGATAATTTTATTTAAAATATCAATGTCGTATTAGGTATAGGTAAATCAAATAGCAATACTAAGTACGTACTATTTTGATGGATAAAGGACACAAAAAACTATAAAACACTATAGAAAATATATTTATCCTTCATACGTTATTAGTAATGAATTGTCTACGTGAGGATACGTGAGGATACGTGAGTGTAAAAAAAGGAAGTTGTCAAAAAACTAGTTCATTAAGACAATTGAATAATTCGCGTGCTCTCAGGGGCCGTTATGGAGATAACTTTTGGCATCACGTACGATCAAATACTTAAATAGCGTCAAATACAAGTATTATACTGCATTTTTTAGTTTCTAATAGCTGTTTAATAAATTTACGGTATGAGCAATATATGAAAAATGTCGTTAGACTGTGTTATTCCATATAAAAATTTTAATTGGGTCTTGTTATATGTTATGTTATGTAACAATATTTTATAATGTTTAGATTGCATTAAGTATATGTTTTTAAAATGTACACGTGGAACACATTATTTGTTCATATGTCATTGCTTATTAGTTACGTTATTATATGAGCAAAAAAAAAAAACGTGTGTGTGTGTACTTATGTACGCACGTAAGAAGTTATACTTCTTTGGCGTAACAGAACAAAAATTGCTAAAGATTTCATCCCGTATGTCGCAACTCTCTGTTTGTAAAAGGAATGCAGCTAACTTCATCATATCGCTTTTTGGCTGTCTTTTTGTATGCGCGCGCGCATCGTAAAAATTTTAGTCTTATATTTTTTCCAAACGTGCCAAAAGAAGTATAACGTCAAAATTATATAAATAAATAAAAAATTATGATTATATCGTCACAAATTAACTAATAGTTCCTTATGGAACAGATACTTCACTCCATAGAAAAAGATAGTTACCTAACGCTATAATTACCTACAAAAATATTTTAGGCCTTCGTGCGCGCTAAAATGTACCATATGCGGACGCCCGAAAGTATCTATTACGTCGTCTGCCGTGGTGTCGGGCGATCATGTGTGTCATTGAACGCAACGCTAGGGCTGTCTATGTTAAGAAATTATCACACAAAAAAAAGAATGGTTGACTAAAAAACAGATTTTTTTTACCTTGAAAATAATATTTTGATCTATTGAAAATCACAAATGCCTCACTTTAATATAATGGTCAATGAACTTTTTGTATTCCCGTAAATGTTGATTATTAAATAGTAATAAGAATAACTAATAATATAACAAATAACTTTGACAAGTACCCCATAACGTACTTTTCCGATGAATACAATGTGTTAATATTCTGAAAACGATATAATATTTGATTTTGTTTTAGTGTTAAGCTAACGTAATAACGTAAGTAAAAACAACACGGTATTTAGCTGTACGGAACCCTCGATGTGGGAGTCGGGGCTCGCACTTGTCCCATTTTTATATTTAAAGATTTACGAAAATCAGCATTATTTACTAATGTAAACGATAGCAAAAATTTACAAATATTTTCATGTGAAAATTGTTTCGCCCAACATAATCTAATCTAGTACATACTCGTATAATAAAATTCTATATAAGCCGAATCTGTACATTAAATATTTTTTGGAAAATCTTATTGAAGTAGTCATTATTATTGATACAGAGGCCGAATCTATAGTTTTTAGTTTTTTTGTCTGTCTGTCTGTTTGTCTGTATGTCTGTATGTCTGTCTGTTTGTCTGTCTGTGAACGTATCACAGAAAACCACTGGAGGGATTTTGATGAAATTTGGTATGGTGATAACTGGTTATCCGGGTCAACATAGGTACAGGATACTTTTACGGCGGAAAAATATCTCATTTCTGAGAAAAAATACAAAAACTCGTTAGAATAAAACCACGATGATACTATAAATATTTTAGCAAGGTAACTTACAAAATATGACAGAAAGTATTAAAAATTGTTTATCTTGAAAAAAAAATGATCTACAGCGTTATTTCATTCATTAAAATAACTCCAAAAATATTTATTTATGAGTTATTTACATATTCGGCAATAGATGTCGCCATGTGTTTTTAAAATACGTAGTTTTAACTCCAAAAAATTGAATTTACAGATATGAACTTTCTAAGATTTTATTAAATTACCCGCGGCACCGCCCGCCCGTGTTCAAATTATCAATAAAGCAAACTTTTTAGCTATATAAGTTAGCACGAGAATTTTAAAATTCCTTTACACAGTTCGAAAACACCTTTGTGGTCCACTTTTACACCTTATGTAGTCATTAGCTTTAGTCTGTTTTTGAAGTCCCTTTGACGATTCCAATAGAACTTGAATATATGGCAATGTTTGTACGAGACGAACAAATATTAGAAAGCAGCAAGCTTTACTAGATTATATTTGAGGAAAAAGGAATAATTTATATACCAGTAAATTTTACTAGCAGTGCAGTGTTTTGATATTCGTACAAATCTGCTAGATTTTTATGGTATGTGTGCTTTCATATGCAAATAATTGGCGTAGTTTTATAATTTTTTAGTATTTTACTTAGCAAAATATTAAGCTTACGAATCTTTCGTAAACTTAAAAAATGATAAACAAAACGTTTATATAGCTTTTACCATAGTATTTCTTTTTCTTTTATCTTTTTTGGAACCCAAAGAGTAGAAATAAATCCAGGCACTTCTACATACATTGGCCAATGAATATTCATTTTAAACAAGGCAGGGTTATATAAATTTATAGTCACAGGATCCCCTGTTTTGCGATAGGTAGGATTTTATAATGATTTTACTTTGATTGTAATACAGATAATTCTTCTAACTCATTATATACTGAATAAATATTTACTAGTGCGTATCCGTGCGTTTGTCTTTACTAATATTTTAAAGAGGAAAGATTTGTGTCTTTGTTTGTTATATGCAAGCTCCAATTTAATAATACTTTCATCATGATTGTAAGCAATAGTCAAAAGTAATGTAGGTTAAATAATAAGTTTTCATATCATAAAAACAAACATATTTTTTTCATAATGCAATGATCAAGAAAACCTTCCACAGTTTTGAGTGTTTCACTTTGAGAAACCCTGCTTTTTGCAGTGGCTTAGACTGAGCGTTATTAGTCACAGAAGCGTTTCATGTAAAAAAATTATGTTACTTTAGTGCATTCACTAAATACTCTGTAATTTTAGAATATTATCCAATATCATGGTGCAAATTAATAGGTATTTGAAAGAGCTCTGGTTGTGGGTTCAATTTTCATGTGCCTAAAAAATAAAAAAAAAAACAGTCTATCAATATTCAATACTCAATATTTCGATAAATACATTGACAGTAAGTAGAGGTATATCTCGTGAATACTACGTTCGTGAGTAATTTGTTTTTTGTAAAGTATCCTAATGTACTTCTCTCTCGCTCTACAATTCTAATCCTAGCATTCACAGCACGACTTGACTTGGATTAACACGACTTTGGCCATACACCAAAAATAATCTTAGCTAAGTTATTACAGTAGATTTTGTAGTTTGTCTTCCAAAAGATCTCAGATTTATTTGATTAAAATATTGATTGATTGTTTTTATATAATTCAAACTAGCGACTCACTCTCGCTATTCTCGAGTTTGTTCCTAGGTACGTTTTAACGGTTAATAAGGAATATATAGACCATATATGTATTAACATGGTATATAAATAGTCTATAGCTTTAAACGGGCTCAATAAACGGGCTATCTAATGCAAAAAGAATTTTTGCAAATCGGATTAGTTCAAACAAACAAACTCTGCCTCTTTATAATATTAGTATAGCTGATTTAATTTAAATATAAAGTCGTATTTTTAATTAGACGAAGCTAACTGACAGTAGCTAATGTCACTTTGTAAAATAATGTTGCCATATTCAAAGTAATAGTGATGCCTTCAGTTCTCGTTCAATCAGATGAATGAACAATGAGTGTGAATAGTTAATCATTTCAAACTATAAAAGTATATTATTTCTATTTTAGAATAAAATAGTGATGATTCTTTATCTGATGACGAATAAAAACAAATTATGTAATAAGCGATGTTTTTTATTTTCATTACCTACCTAAAATTGTTATATTTTATACATCTATAGTTTCAACTACATGATGTATTGAAAATAGGACAGTCTTACAAGTTTCCTCGCAATGTTTTCCTTAATGTTTAAAACACTCGGTACTCAGTATAGGTAGATACTATAGGAACATATTCGTCGAAAACTCGTTGGTATGTACAAAGCACGACTAAAATTCGAACCCCGTACCCGATATCGGCAGTTCGGCGCACTAACTATTCACTAGACAATCAAGGCAATATCATTCATTCAGGAGTTTTTCCAATCATTCACTTTGTCACAACACTATTTTTATTTCATCAAAAACTGACAACACAGTAAACGTCAGTTGACTTCGTCTAATTAAAAATACGACTATAAGTTCCAACGAACTCACTCTCTATCTATACAGATAAATAAAATTGGAGTGTCTGTTTGTAATATCAAAATAACCGCTTTTTACTAAATGCATATGGATGCACACACGGTACATATTATACCAAAACAACATTTTTTAGAATTTTTGTCTGTCCGTCTATCTGTCTGTTTGCTCCGGCTAATCTCTGAAATGGCTGGACCAATTTTGAAGGGACTTTCACTGGCAGATAGCTGATGTAATAAGGAGTAACTTAGGCTACTTTTATTTCATAAGAAAAATATGGTCCCAC
Source organism: Fabriciana adippe (assembly GCA_905404265.1). Classification (NCBI taxonomy): domain Eukaryota; kingdom Metazoa; phylum Arthropoda; class Insecta; order Lepidoptera; family Nymphalidae; genus Fabriciana; species Fabriciana adippe. Next base: position 7,469,194 of record FR989993.1, read on the forward strand.
GAAAACAATTAAAACCAAATTAATTAATTAATTTTGTTTTGGGAAGCAACCTAGGGACGAACACGAGCGAAGCGAGGGTCAGTCGCTAGTCTAATATATAAATATTTCGTGTCAAGGTATTTGTGGTTGCATTCCTCCGAAACGGCTCGTAGGTATGAGAATAGGTCATAAAGTATTTTTCACCTTCTTATGCCCATTTATTTAATTTTTAATCGCGATTTTAGTATTCTTGTATGTTAGTATTTTAGTATTCGTAACGCGATAGTTCGTGCTTCTTGGCTTTTCCTATCTGCTTATGTATATAGCAGTTTTTTAGCAAATTTACACCTAAAATTAACAACACTTTTAAATATCCATACCATTTCAGTTTCTAGAGACTTACTCAATATCTGACAGTTTTATCTAAATCATTTAGCGTTTGAGGAGTAATAAATATACACACATACAAACTTTTACATTTACAATAGTAGTCTGATTAAGTAATAACATAGATGATTGAGGATGTTTCAAGTTTAAACTTGTGTCTCTCATCTAAATGGTTTTGAGTTTTGTAGCCATTTGGCAACTCATTCACGTGCCAACAATAGCGTTTTGGGCGTGTAAGCCTTATATATGGCAGTAAACGTGTTACGAACATTTGAAACGTGTTCAATTTAACGGAGAAATAAAATTGTTACGGCTGAAAGTGAGTTCGCCGCTAGCAAACTTTTTGCTTGACTTTCGGACTTCAGGATTTTATAATATTTTTTAAATATTGTCAATGTACATAGATTAATAGGACCTAAATGGTCTAGTCTTTTTCGGGAATCATTTGTTTTTTAAAAATAAGTGTCGGATTGACAGTCTTGTTCTCTCTTTTGAACGTTCTACTCATTACTCGAGGCAGTGGTAGCCCAATGATAACACGCTCGCTTGAGAAACTGAGTTAAGCGGGTTCATATCCCGGGTCTCGCAATGGCTAGCGTGGTGGACTATGGCCTGATCCACTTCGTATTCAAGGGAGGCCCGTGCCCAGTAGTGGGACGTTAAAAACGGCTGAATACAACTTATGACACATTCTACAATATCTTTTGATCGTCGGGTAATAAATGAATGACATGATACATTATTATTTATTACTAGAGACTCACCCTCGCTCCGCTCGGATTCGTCCCTACTTACGTTTTAACGTTTAGTATAGATTTCTCAGAGATGAGATATTTTCCCGCAGTAAAAAGTATCCTATATGTTGACCCGGATATCCAGCTATCACTATACCAAATTTCATCAAAATCCCTCCAGTGGTTTTTCTGTGATGCGGTAACAGACAGACAGACAGACAGACAGACAGACAGACAGACAGACAGACAGACAAAAATTCTAAAAACTATAGATTCGGCCTCTGCATCGATAATAATGTCTATTTCAATAAGATTTTCCAAAAAATATTTAATGTACAGATTCGGCTTAGTTACAATTTTATAATATGTATAGATTACTTACATAGTAACACTGTATATAATCTATACTGTCTAATCCTGTTTATGCCAATATAAAATGAAAGTTATATTTCATTTGACCTAAGAACCTACTATGACTGTAAATAATATGATTATAAAAATGAATTTCTCATGAATTGAAAGTAAATAATTAAGATCCTTTATACACATATAAGAAAGCTATTTATATCAGTAATAAAAAAATAAGTACTCGAAAAGCTTTTGTTTTTTAAATCAAGACCATAGGATATTTTTTTTTTATTTCACTTTAATGCGAATAATATCCGCAGATACATATTATGTATGGGTCGTTCTTATATATATATATACACACACACACATATATATATATATATATATATATATATATATATATATATATATATATATATATGTGGATGTAATTAATACTAGCAGAACTCACAGCCTCGCTCGCGCTAAAAGTACAAAAAAACAAACTTAAAAAGTAGGTTTCATAAACATGTATTTATTCAATTGTATTGATAAGCATTAATATCAAGTAATTCTGATCATAAATCATGTTTTGCGTTGTATTATACCGAGTTTTCCTGTGGGAATGAGTTAATCTCCCGGAGTAAGAAGTCGCTTATGTCACTGTCCAGTCCTCCAAATATCTTCACACAAAAAATCACGCCAATCCTTCACTCTGTTTTGATGTGAAAGAAGGACAAACAAACACACTTTGACATTTATAATATTAGTATGGATACATAGAAATCAATACATACTCGTATATATACAAAGCGTATAAGATGCAGGTGAACCTTAGTTTTTACGAGTATTTTATCGACAACGAGCTTTGCAAGACGGAAGAGGGATAAGATTTTACAGATTATATGTATAACTAGCGACTTACACTTGCTTCGCTTGGGTGCGTCCCTAGGTACGTTTAATTTTTTTTAGCGGAACGCTAATTCTTTTTCTAAAATAAAAATAGCCTAAGTTACTCCTTATAACATCAGCTACCTGCCAGTGAAATTCCCGTCAAAATCAGTCTAGTTGTTTCGAAGATTAGTCGGAACAAACAGACAGACAAAATTTGTAAAAAATGTGTTTTTCCTTTAAGTAACGTATATAATTTCGTATGCATTTAGTGAAAAGCTGTTATTTTGACATTACAAACAGACTTTTTAATTTTATTTATATGTATATATAACATATGCTTTGTATAAGGTTCGATTGAGCAATTTCATTTATTCGAAATCATTTTTGATGTGAAGAATTAATAGTAATCTATATATAAATAAAAATGAATCATCGAAATGTATGTACGCGCATAACTTCCGATCGACTGCACCAAATTGGATAATTCTTTTTCTTGTGTTTGTTATTGTGTGGACAACTTTTGTATAGAAGAAAATTAAAAGAAAAAAATAATTACTAAAATAAGTATTTTTTTGAATTTCGTGATATGGAAAGTGAGTGAGTGAAATAGTTTTTATCCCGGAGTGAGAATGTGGATGATTATATTATTAACATTACATCAAATTGTGTACTTAAAGATTGCTCGATTCTTCTTGCAGGCGCTAAACTAATTTTTATTTTAAAAAATAAAACAAGAAATGTTTATAGCTTCATTTATTTGTATCTAATAACTAATATTTATTTAATATGATTGATCTTATGCTCTGATGTGGAAGGCTTTAAAGTCTTTACTCAGCATCATTGTGTAACAAAGTGTGTGTATTCTTCTTTTGACTGCTTGCAATATGAAAACTAAACTAAACTAAAGAAAGCTAAGGCAGTGGTAGCCTAGTGAAAGGCAGTGGTAGACTAGTGGTAACGCGCTCGCTTGGCGCGAAAACGAGTGAAGCTGGTTCAAATCCTCGCACCTCTGATATTTTCATGTGCGAATCATTTTCAACATGATTACCACTTGTCTTAACGGTGAAGAAAAACACCGTGAGGAAATCTGCATGTCTGAGAGAACCTAGCAAGTTTTCAAAAGACATGTGAAGTCAATTCGTCGCCAATTCGTACTTGGCCAGCGTGGTGGACTATGGCCTGATCCTACTCGTACTGAAGGGCGGCCTGTGCCCAGCAGTGGCACGTTAAAAAGGGCTAAATACAACATGAAAATATTGAAGGAAAATTATTATATTATCACTTTATGCGTTGTCCCGTCATGCTGCATAGAGCCCATGACCTACGGAACATTAGAAAGATACACACCTCTTTGAGCCGTGATAACCGTCGGAAGAAATTGACTAGCACATGAAAATTAGATGACAAACATGAATTAAGCTCAGTAGTGTTAATATTGAGTAAGAAACAATAAAGTGAGCTTTTTAATATAATACCCATTGCTATTAGCATTTTTAATAGAGTAAAACGTGCCTTTGCATTGATAGTATAGGATTAATGACTTAAAATTTTAGGTAAAACTAGGGTATTATTTGAACTCTTCGATAAAGTAATTGACCACTAAACTAATATAGGCTGTAAAATCCAATTAATATAAAATGTATTTTAGCTGAGTAAATTCTTTACAAATATTTACCCAACAACTAAGATAATAATGTGTTCCTAATCGATTTAGGTTATAGCGAGCAATCCCACCAAGGCTAACGAACTATTGTACCATAGTGTACTAATATGTGCGCAAAAACAAGTAATGTATAGTACTCTCTATTATTATAACTTTCAGATTCCTATGAGACGATAATTCGAAATGAAGTAAAAATTTATTTACTCTTCAACAATTCACACAGAAACACAATAAGTGAAATTCTTTGTATTTACGACAAATTTGTTCGTATTATGAAGCGAATTCTCAGTTCAACTTTATTTGTCGCTTAGTTTAATATAAATTATAATCTTTTAGAATATAATTTATGTATAACTAGCAGAACCCGCGGCTTCGCCCGCGATCAAACTACGAAAGAATAAACTTTTTCGCAATACATATGTACTTCATTACTTGCAAAAATATGTATAAGGTAAAGGAAGGTGAAAAAGGTAATGGAAAACTATTCATGTTTATTTAATTGTATTGAAGAGCATTAATACCAAGTTTCAAGTTATTCTGATCATAAATAATCGTTTGCCCATACAAACTTTATTACCCCCTTTTACCCTTTTAGGGGATGAATTAAAAAAAAAATCTAATAATATATTTCTTATTTTTTACCTTAATGCTGAATACCACTTTCTGTGCATTTCGCGTTACGAATGACAGAGTTTCATACAATCTTTTATCCCCTATTTTACCTTCTTAGGGGATGAATTTTGAAAAATCCTTTCTTAGCGGATGCCTACATTGTATAAGGAATACGTCCTCTAAATTTCACGTTTCTACCACCAACGGTTTAGGCTGTGCGTTGATCGATCAGTCAGTCAGTCAGGACAAAGCATTTTATGTATATATAGATGTTGGGACATTAACACACAGCTCCATCTAGTTCCATGGTATGGTATTACTTTTTCTTTCTTTAATTTACTTTGGATAAAATCAAAATTTTTGCTAGATATAGGTACGTAATGTCTTTTATTGAATTACTATTCACGTGTTTGATAGATAGTGGCGAATGTGTAAATGGTAGAGTTACTCTATATTTACCCGCCGGTCGTAGGAATGTTGTTTCATCATACGAAATCGTTAACTACAAGGTAGAACATATGCTCTTTCGCATAGGAAACGCAACGTAAAGTACTGACGCTTGCACAACACTACTGAAATACAGGAAGGATAAGAGCATCACGGAATGTATCCCTTAGACATCACTAAAGAATATTTATTACACATTTGTGCATTCGATAATAGTTCACATTATCTTAATTAAATACCCTTTATTTTTTAGCTTTCTGTTTTCGATATAAAATATTTTATCTACGATTCTGATACTAATTAAGTTGACAGTAAACATGAAATATTCTGTAACAGTTAACGTTCAATTTTTTCAACTTATTTCAACATTGAACTTTTAGTTACTGCTGAGTAATTTTTTTACTAATTTATATTTTATAACTTTCCTAGCACGAACAGGAGATATCTGAAAAAATTAACTAATACAACTTAATACGAACTTTTTAACAAAAATTTCCTTGCAGAAAATATAATATTAAATAGTTTTAAGGTATGGGATATTTTTGTACCACGATATTTAAATTAGAAGTAGATGTCATTAAAATGGCTGCCATTTAAAAAATATATATATATAAGCGGTCGGGGGGCCCCCGTCAGGAACGAAATTCCTTACGCCTTTTTACTTTACGAGTTCCGAGTGTAACTTGATATAAAGTGTCTATTAGCACACTCCACGGATATAATACTTTAGTACGGGAACCCTTAGAGGCACGGATAAGTTAAATATATATAAATAGTAAATAAATTAATACTCAAGTAACATTAAACGCATGGAAACAGTAAATACTTGTAAGAAAATATTAAATTTTATTAACTTACTTTTTAATTTTGTATTATATGTAGGTACATACTTGCTGCAGCTTCCATATCTTAAATCTCCCCTAAAAATTGTAATTATCAGATAAAGTAATTTACTTTTAATAAAATTGTTAGTTATTGAAAAATGATTTCATTTAACAGCTATATACCATGGTGTACATTTAACTAACAAGCGATGTAAACAAATATGGTGGCCAGCGCTTGACAATACCATCCAAACTATCGGCGAAATATTTAATGTTTATCAACGTAAATATAGTGATATACGTAAATAACATACAAGTGATGATGTATGGTAGGATTTTTTGGTTCAACAGTAGAAGTTCGTCAGTAAAAGACAATAGAGACGAAAAGTCACCAAGTTAATTTAATGTAAATTATCTTTCATAGTCTTTGTGATACTTTTCTTGGAATAAATATTATCAAATCTAAGTGTTAATCTTTAATTGAATAAACTCCCGTTTAGTACTAATATTCGCAATGGAACTGTATATTTGTCACAATCGGTTGACCCGTTTCGGTAACTGCCAATAAATGTCACCGAGACCCTCACAGCTTGTTGAAATGTTTTATAGTCTATAAATTTTAACAGAAGTCACGTTAAACCCTTACTTGGTTTGAACTTTATAAGTTATATTTGGACTGTTAATTGCCGATATGTCAGATCTATATACGATATCAGTATTGTATGGTATTTTGTTGCTAAATACAATTATTGTTTCAGGGAATCTATATTAATATTATAGAGCTGAAGAGTTTGTTTCATTGTTTGTTTGTTTGTTTGTTTGTTTGTTTGGTCGAACGTGCTAATCTCAGGAACTACTGCTCCGATTTAAAAAAATCTTTTTGCATTAGATAGCCCTTTAACTGAGGAAGGCTATAGGCTATATATCATCCCGGAAAAATGTACGGTTCCCGTGGGATAGATTTTTTTTGTCTAGGGACGAACCCGAAGCGAAGCGAGGGTGAGCCGGTGAGATTATATATACTCCTGGGTAGTACGGGTGATGTGCGTAGGGCGGGTAATGAGCGTATTGAGGGTAACGTGCATAGGGCGGGAAATGTGCGTAGGGCGGTTAAAGTGCGTAGAGTGGGTAAAGTGCGTAGGCCGGGTAACATGTGTACGGCGAGTAACGCACGTAGGGCGTGTAAAGTGCGTAGCGCGGGCTATGTGGGTAGCTTGTTGTTGTATTGTTTGTTGTATTGTTGTATGTGAGTTAAAGTGCGTAGGAGCGGTCAATGTGCATAGTGCGGTTAGAGTGCATAGTGCAGTCAGAGTGCTTAGGGCGGTTAATGCGCATAATGCGGTCATAGTGCGTAGGACGAGTAACGTGCGTAGGTTGGGTAATATGTGTAGAGCAGGTAACGTGCGCGGGGCGGGTAAAGTGCGTAGAGCGATCAGAGTGCTTAAGGCGGTCAAAGTGCGTTGGGCGGTTTCTGTCTGTAGGGCGGTCAATGTGTTTAGGGCGGTTAATGTGTGTAGTACGGTAAATGTGCATAGGGCGTTCAATGTGCGTAGGGCAGTAAAAGTGCATAGTGCGGTCAAAGTGCGTAGGTCGGTAAAAGTGCGTAGGGCGGCCAATGCTTGCAGGGCGCGTAAAGTGCGTAGGGAGGTCAAATTGCGTAGGGCGGGTAAGGGCGAAGGGCGGGTAAGGGCGTAGGGCGGGTAAAGTGCGTAGGGTGGGTAATTTGCGTTGGGCGGGTAAGATGCGTGGGATAAATCTGTTTTTGTTAGCCTAGAGGCGAACCCGAGCGAAGCGAGGGTGAGCCGCTAGTCTTAAATAAAATCTCTTGATCAAAATATAATGCGTGATGCGTAACTATATGTATAGTAGATGGCGAAAAGAAAAAAGAAGACATTAAAATTTATTTATGCTTTGTTAAATTGTATTATTTTTATAATCATTAAATATATCATTTAATAATAATTTTGCATTTTACTAAGCAAAAAAATATTTATTGATAATTGCATATAGCTAGATACATACATATACATATTTTGGCATTCTGTTCGACGGCTAAATGATAAGGAAACTAATAATAAAGTTAGCAGTAGTAAGTAACACTGGCGTAATAGAATAATAATGTTTTCCTCCTTCGGAAATTATCCAAATTGTTCATGGATCACTGAATATTAATTATAGATATCCAATTATATTTTATACGATAACAGCATTATCAGCGTTACTTAGTGTTTTTAAAGTATGTAGTTAAGACATGCAAATGCATTTAAAATGTCGGTTAAAAATATATTTTCCTGCGAAATTTGACCTCTCTCGTACTAGCTTCTAATTCTTATTGGAAATAAATTCTGAAAGGATTCTTAGATTTTTGATTAAAAAAAAATGTCAAATTATTATTATTCCTCATCAAAAAGGAAACATTTATGTAACTGTATGTATATTATATAAACAAAATACAGGGTGGATTTTTGAGACGGGACAGTAAGGGCAGGTACCTTAAATACTATAGTTACAGGAAAACGTTCCTAGGAGACCATCCATAACTTTTTGAGATATTCTGAACTGCATTAACAGATTTTAGAATAAATGTACAGTCAGCGAGAAAAATGTTAAAATACGAAAAAAAATTTTTTATGTCAATCGATCCTATTTCATGTAGGGAACAAAAGACTCTATGGGACCATTTAAGGTTTCAGTACTAGAAATGACAGAAATCGCGAAAATCTTTTCCCGTACATTTTGTATGGAAAAACGTTTAATCAACTCGAAATATTCTTTGTTGCCAAACGGTCCTAGTTTATAATGTGATCAAAAGACTCTTTGAGGCCAACTGAAGTTTGAGTACCGAAAATACGGTCAGTCGCAAGACCGGGTTTACACGCAGGCTTATGCAGCGGGCATAAGATACATTTTTTACTTTTTGTTAAGCCTAGAAGCAAAAGTACCTACCTAAGTAGAAAATCATAGTTGCATCCGTAATCTTCTACAACATAAGAACTACAAAAAATTTTTAATTAATTAAACATGTATGTTAACACAAACGTAAATAGGTAACATTTAGGTGATCTACAAAATAAATTGCTTAAAATGACTGCCGTTCTCACGAATACATAAGTTCATTCGTTTTGTACTGAGCAAGTAGCATCATTTTATTTTTATTTGTCGATGCAAGTATGATTTTCTACTTAGGTAAGTACTTTTGCTTCTAGGTACAGTATGCCACGAGACCGGCTTAACAAAAACTAGAAAAATTGTGACTTACCGTAGTTTCTGTGCTCAAACTTCAGTTGGCCTCAAAGAGTCTTTTGATCACATTAAAAATTGGACCGTTTGGCAACAAAGAATATTTTGAGTTGATTAAACGTTTTTCCATACAAAATGTATGGGAAAAGATTTTCGCGATTTCTGTCATTTCTAGTACTCAAACCTTAAATGGTCCCATAGAGTCTTTTGATCCCTACATGAAATAGGATCGATTTACATAAAAAAATTTTTTTCGTATTTTAGCATTTTTCTCGCTGACTGTACATTTATTCCAAAATCTGTGAATGCAGTTCAGAATATCTCAAAAAGTTATGGATGGTCTCCTAGGAACGTTTTCCTGTAACTATAGTATTTAAGGTACCTGCCCTTACTGTCCCGTCTCAAAAATCTACCCTGTATATCTTAGATAAATAACTTTTACAATTCTAACTTATAATTTTAATAAAAATAGTTTTGGAGACACGGAACTAATATTATTTGCCACTAGTACATAATAATTGTCACTAGTACATATCAATATAAAAAGGCAGTGGTAGCCTAGTGGTAGCGCGCTCGCTTGGGAAACCGAGTGAAGCGGGTTCAAATCCCGGGTCTCGCACCTCTGATATTTTTATGTGCGAATCATTTTTAACATGATTACTCCTTGATTTCGGGGAAGGAAAACATCGCGAGGAAACCTGCATGTCTGAGAGAACCTAGTAAGTTTTCGAAAGACATGTGAAGTTCGCCAATCCGCACTTGGCCAGCGTGGTGGACTATGGCCTGATCCCCCTCGTATTGAAGGGAGGCCCGTGCCCAGCAGTGGGCCATTAAAAAGGTCTGAATACATACATATAAATATGTACATATTCATTAATATTTTTTTTATTACTAGCAGAATAAAATCAGAGCAGAAAAAAAGTCTTTGGCTTTATGTTATACAGCGACTCACCCTCGCATTGCCTGACTTCGTCACTATGTGCATTATAAAATATTGCTTATACAAAAATACTATATTCGCGATTAAAAAATTGCGGATGGGGATAGCAGGGTAAAAAATACTTTACGACCTATTCTCTTACCAAAATATACAAAAAAAAAAAAAATCCCTTTCGGAGGAGTGTGACCACAAACACCGTGACACGAGATATTTATATATTAGATATTGAATTAGAATTTTATTCAGTTAGACAATACGAGCACATACATCATTTATAGCGTAATGTAAACAAAATTTAGCTAATGATGGGTAAATACTGTTACATATTCTATTGTATTGGTGTTTGTTATTGCTCTGCTATTGCCACGTATTTGTATGCTACGTGAAATCAAATTCAGAGCATCAAAATTAATTTTTATTAATAATTTAGAGACAGTTTATATTTCATCAAATCTTTCATACAAGTCTTCAATTAAAAGACTAATGATTATGCTACCTTTGTACAGTCAATATACTTTAATTTTTTTAAATCAGTGGGCAGATTAGAATTTAAATTATTTACTTGTTACAAAGAGATAAGGAATTTGCACAAGTTTATTACTTCAGTTCCACCTTTGTATATATACAGGATACAATAAAAAATCTGTTTCATTGAAAAAAAATACCGACTTTAAAAAACAAGGTCATTAATTTGCTTTCAAATATGTTGTGTACATATAATATTCAATCGATTTTATTTATGCTAGTGTTCGCCTAGTAGTCGAAATTCAACCATAATAATGATTGAAAATTTGGGGAAAATATATATAAATAGAATTTTTCTATGAATATAAAAAATAAGTAACTGATCCCAAAAAAAAAATGATTATAATATTTAATAAGCTCGTCAACAGCTACTAAATAAAAAAAAACAAGAAGAAAGTCAGTTGACAAACAGTTGTTTTGTGTTTGCCTATTAATATAGAGATACTTGAACAATGCAGTTAGTAATAAAATCAGGTAATAGGGAGGTTTATGGCAGCTTACGAATGTAATGTATGACGTTATTAAAACGTTTAGGTTATCGTGTATTTTAGTGGGCATTTTGATTCTATTTGGTGAATTTCTCATTAACATGTATAGTGAGTTGCAGCAGATATGCGTATTTAATATTTATGTTTTTCAAGTTGAAAATTAGCAAATTTGATAATAAATATAAGGTTCAAATTTACTATTTGCTGCTATTAAATAGTTGTATATACATACATATGTATATACAAATATGTAATGTGACCGTGATTGCTGTAAAGCATTCGACACATCGGGAACCAAAAATTAAAATAAATCCGCGAAATAATCCGAAAAGATAGTTTTATTTAAAATGTCAAATATTCGTGTAAATCTAAGAATGTATTACATACATACATATGTATTTATTTTAATGTTCCAAAAAAGAAAAGAGTAAAACGTGAATAGAATTTTCCAATTTTTTTATTAATAACACTAAAATTCTTAAATAGCTGAACACGTAAACTAAACAAAAAAAGAAAATCAGTTGCCAAACATGAGACAACAGGAGAAAAAAAAAGAACTATTTTGTCTTTCTCTATCTTCTACTGTTTAACTCAGCCGTTAAAAATGTTACAGAAAAAAATTATTAACATAGTAGCAGGAGTAATGGGAAAATCTAAATTTACTGGCATTGTTAAGATTGAATTGATTGAAATTATGTTAGTCTAATTCATATAATATTACAGTTAATATTTTGCCCATATTGGAAAACTTATAATAAAAATTCTACATAATATGTGAACGAAATAAAATAAATAATAATGACCTTCCGACCGACTTCAGTCACGACAGCCAGTCGCATTCAGTTGAGTCTCAAGTGTACGCGCCGACACAAGTGCACTCTCTATTCCTGTCACTCTCATACTCCGGTGGTACGACTACTCGACGCGACCGGTGAGAGTTAAGGCGCAGGATCGACGGCTTTACGTGCTCTCCGAGGCACGGGGGTGAAACACCGCCAACTTCCCAACTCCGGGCTGTTACTGAGACTTGCTAAACAGAAAGACTCAATAACTAAACTTGGTCCGACCTGGAACTCGATCCCAGGACCACCGGGTGTGCAGCCGACATGCTAGACACTACACCACCGAGGCAGTTATATGAACTAAATATGTAAGTCATAAATACTGTCCACTCTAATTTGCTTATATAATATTATTTCTGTGATAGCACTGTGTTCGTCACTAATGATAGAATTAATTAACCTAGTGGAAACAATTATAGTAAATATTAACCAATTCTAACATTAAGCTCGAACTCTCCGCGAGGCATTATAATTAAATTGAAACAGAGAAATTCCAATTTGAGAGAGTCATTCCTTGAAATTGTTATGACTTAAGTAACAAATACTAACTGGACTCGTTGAGAACATTTCATTTTACGAATGCTGTTATTATTAATTACTTGTTTGCTGTGCCTCCATTCTATTACGATTATATGAAAATGAAGGTGCAGATCTCTTTAAGCTTTTGTAATAATCCTAATATTTTATGTCGGCTAAAAGTGTAATGGAATATTTTTACATAATGACAAATTTTTTTTTAGGACTAATAACATCTTTTATAAAATAATATTAACTTTATAAATTTTTTTATAAATAAAGTTATGTTATATTATTTAACTCGAATGTCGAAAACCAAATAGATACAATTTAATTTCTTTCCACTTTAACAATAATGAATACCGACATTGTGGCTGGCTACAGTTTTAATCCACGTAATTTATCGAAGTTGGGCGTGAATGCACAGACAGGCGGTCATTCAGTTTTGGTAGTTTTATTAATTGAAACTCGTTAAGTGGCAAATGACTTTCATGTCACCAGCATTTATGTCTTATATGTCTATGTATTATCATATATTTGCTTTGGTAAATTAAAAGTCTTATTGTATGGGCACTCTTATAATATTTATTTTTATCTCTACATGATTTTTATATTATATTTTATATTATATTTTGTTCGTTTGAAAATGAATAATATTTTTCAATGAATAACTAAAGTTTTGATATATTGAAACAAGGCAAGTTTTTGAACAAAAGGAGTGTCTTTATGTGGCTTGAAAATTCTGAGGGCAAAAGTCACATAGAAAGTAAAATTAATTAACAGAAAAAGATCAAACCTATCCTACAGAATTATTTATACCAATGTGAAATAATAACAATGAAGTTGGTATTATCAAGTACTTACTTAGGTTCCTGAAAGTTAGGTTTCTGTAAGCTAGATATCAGAATGTTAGGTTTCCGAAAGTTAGGTTTCCGAAATCAAGGTTTCCGTAAGTTAGATTTCCGAAACTTAGGTTTCGCTAAGTTAGGTTGCGAGAAATTAGGTTTTCGAAAGTTAGGTTTCGCTAAGTTACGTTGCGAGAAATTAGGTTTCGGAAAGTTAGGTTTCCGTAAGTTAGGTTGCGGAAAGTTAGATCAGCGAAAGTTAGGTTTCAGGAAGTTAAGTTTCTGAAAGTTAGGTTGCGAGAAGTTAGGTTTCCGTAAGTTAGGTTTCCGAAATTAAGGTATCCGTAAGTTAGGTTTCCGAAAGTTAGGTTTCCCTAAGTAAAGTTGCGAAAAGTAAGGTTTCCGAAAGTTAGGTTATCTAAATAGGTTAGGTTTCTGTAAGCTTGATTTTAGAAAGTTAGGTTTCCGAAAGTTAGGTTCCGAAATCAAGGTTCCCGAAAATTAGGTTTCCCTAAGTAAGATTGCAAAAAGTTAGGTTTCCGAAATTTAAGTTTCCAAAATTAAGGTATCCGTAAGTTAGGTTTCCGAAAGTTAGGTGTCCCTAAGTTAGGTTTCAGAAAGTTAGGTTGCCGAAAGTTAGGTTTCAGAGAGGTAGTTAGGTTTCCGTAGGTTAGGTTTTCAAAGTTTATGTTTTCGAAAATTAGGTTAATGAAAGTTAGGTTTCCGTAAGTTAGGTTGATTTAAGTTAGGTTACCGAAAGTTACGTTTCCGAAATCAAGGTTTCCGTAAGTTAGGTTTCCGAAAGTAAGGTTTCCGTAAGTTAGGTTGCGGAAAGTTAGGTTGCGAGAAGTTAGGTTTCCGTAAGTTATGTTTCCGAATTGGTAAATAAAATTTAAATTGTTAAACTGATCAAAACTAAAAAGATGCAAATCAAAATATATCTACAAAAATTAAAAAACCGACTGCGTAAAAACGAGTTTTATCAAGTTAAGATATAATACCTACTACGCTGAGTTTTTGAAAAAAGTTGTATTGGTGCACAAAAATAATAATAAAAAAAATATATTATTCTGTGGACATGTAAATGTCAATTCTTGTAAATAGACAGTTATATTAATATGAAGATTGAAAAAATAAAGGTGCTTTGGTCATGTATCAGGAAGGGCAATTGCCCCCATTGCCCCCCCCCCCCCTCCCTGGATCGGCGCCTGGTTGTAAGATTGTAACATACAATTTTCGTTCGAGACGTTTGATCCTAACCATAGACTCTATTCATTAATTCGAATAGTGACGGTGTATCTTTTTGCATTTTCGGTTGGTTCAATTACCGTTTCAGGTCACCTCTTTAAAAAAAAATTAAATGCAGTTAATATTATTTTTAATAATAAAATAATGTTTCCTTGGAGTCAAACTTTATAAATATTTTCAGTATTTTTCTTCCATGTCCTGTGCGTTTGTTCAACTATGTTAGAGTCGATGTGTATAATTTGTAAGATGTCATCGTTTTCTTCAATTTTAAGACGAAATGTTTGTTCGAGAGATTTTATCCTTCCTATAGAACCTATCGATTAATTCAATAAAATAATGACGGTGTTTTTTTTTTTTACATTTTTATTTGGGTCGATTCCTGGTTCCGGTAGCTTTTTTTTTAAATGCACTTATTATTTTATTTAAAATAAAAAGAAATGTTTCCTTTGAGTAAATTTTGATAACTTCAATATTGAAGGTACTTTTCTTCCATGTCCCATTGATTTGTTCCAGCCTGTATATTATTCAAATAACTTACTAGACAAAATTAATGAATCTTTTTTCATCCCTTACAATAAATCAGTTATATATTTTATATTATTATTATAGATCACATATTTTTAAATAGATTTATTCAGTGAAAAGTACTTATAATCTAAAGAGGTGATATACAAATTATTTTTTATTATAAAAAAAACAAAAAAAAAAGTAATTTTTAGACATGATACTAGATCATTCTTATATTTATTTATTAAATAAGAAAGTTTTAAAAACATATAAATCTTATTACTTAGTATATTTTTTTAATTCTCTCACAATAGAAATATTTCCTTAATATTTTTCAACAATAGTATTTTTCCTTCTTTCGTGGGTGAACATTTTATTTTCCCAAATAAATTTTGCGTTGCTATTCGCTAGCATATTCGTATTTTTCACAAACAAATCTCCATTTTGCACAAACGTAAAGTTTGTGTTATTAGTTTCTCTAATAAAAGCTTCAAAGTTAGATAATACTTCAATGTCTCACTTTGAGGATCAAATTTGGTATATTTACTTAATAGCGAAAACTCAAAATTGATATTTAGTTGATATGCACGTCTTTTATACGAAAAACTTAGATTGAAACAAGTTAATTAAATCCAACCTATTGCTTTCAGAATAGGTATTTCTTATATGATTAGTACTAGTTAAACTCGGTGAGTAGTGGGTAGCTTAGATATTGATATCCCTGATAAAACAGAATGTTTTGGAAATTTTAATTGAAAGTTTTTACAGTGACAAAGCTAAGGAGAGGTTAGTCTAGGTGTATTTTAAAATAAAAAAATAAAATAAAAATAAAAATGCTTTTATTGACTTAAACATTCAATACAAGCTAGTCGCAAGGGCCCCTGTACTAGGTGTAGACCCGTATTACTGGGTACCCCGCTTATCCACCAAGACTAAAAAAGTCAACAAACAGAGTGAATCAAGATAAAAAAATTTAAATAAATTACAATAAGTGTGTGTGTGCGTGCGTGCGTGCGTGCGTGCGTGCGTCCGTGCGTCCGTGCGTCCGTGCGTGCGTGCGTGCGTGCGTGCGTGCGTGCGTGCGTGCGCGTGCGTGTGTGAGCGCGCGTGCGCGTGTGCGTATGCGTGTGTGTGTGTGTGTGGGTGGGTGTTTGTGTGTGTGTGTGTATGTGTATTTTGGAATCCTCCCCAACGTGCATTCACCTTGTCGTGGTGGTGGTGAGGAGGGGGGGGGGGGGGGGTTGTTGCTGTGGGCTCAGTAGTGCCCGGCAATATGTACAATCGGCCGTGAAGCCAGGAAACGCACTGCGTGGCGGCCCACTTCGGCGGCCCACTCCTGGTACTTCTCTGATAGCAGAGTGGACCGTGGAGTAGCCCTATGGTTCTTGTGGTCTGCTTCGGCAGACCTGTCGTCGGGGCGTCGTGGTTGAATGCGTAAGCGTTACTGCGGCGCCCCATTAAGACGGGGGAGGTTCTGTTGGGTTTTAGTGGATAGTACTGGCTTTGCCGGTGAGTCCCACACTTCGTGCCTAAATGTATTTCCCACCGTTAAAAAAAAGGTGTATTTTGGGAGCGATCCTACAGCACCCTATTGTACTGTGACGATAAGATTCCCCTGTGGGTGTAGTGGGTGTGAGTCTTATAGTCCCCTAACCTTTGCAATAAAAAGAAAATGTTGTACCTACTTTGGTAGCGAATGTAAAATTTTGTATAGACGTTACCTGCCTATTTGTGTCAGAGCGGATAAGTATAATTTAAAGGCTTTAATTCTGAGGTATTCTTCAGGTAGGTCCAGCAATTCAGGCAGGCGTGAAGCTAAAAAATGCATTTAGGAGTGGTACCGACCCACGGTGGTATGATGGGGTACCATAGGGATTGCTCCTGGTACTTATTTAATAGCAGAGTGGACTGTGGGAGAAACGCCTTGATTATGTGGTCTGCCTTGGTAGGCCAGCCGTAGTTGCGTCGTGGTTAAATGCTTAGTGATCGTTCGGCACTTTATTAAGTCGGGAAATGTGTTTCAGTAGTATAGCTGTATACAGAAATTTCTCATTGCACAGGGTGCCGCGGTACCTTACATCCGTGGCTTTTTTTAATGTTTTCGTGCCTTGTAGCTAGGTGTTAGCCGTACGTAAAGCTCGTTGTTAATTGGATTGTGTTTTTAAATTGAAAAAAATTGTTTTAGAAAAGTTAAAAAAAAAAAAAACTATTTAAATCATTTTAACATTTTTGTTACTTTTATTAAAATTATTTGAGCTTTTATTATTATTTATTATTGTTGTAACATCGTCAATATCAAAACCCCTGGTGCCAATAATGGTACCTACGCTATTGAGGTTATATTGAGAATGTTTTCTAATTAAAAAAAATATTTTGACAAGATTTTTTTGTCGGATGAGAAAATTATTCCAATATTTCATATATATATATTGATATTGAAATAACTTTATGACACTCAAATAAATTTGTGTCAACAAAACAAAATTCAAGGATTTCGAAAATAATTGTCTTAGTAGTACGATTGTTATATTGCTGTAAATATTTATATCCAATACTAGTTTGTGTTAGAAGCTTCAAACAATTCCATTTAGTTCTAGACACCACACAATTTTGACTTCGCTTTATATGAACGCGCTGCACAGAGAGCTAAAACTGTTACTTTGGATCTACTAGGTACTACTAACCAATTGAAGTAGAATATACACTAGCGACTCACCCTCGCTTCGTTCGGGTTCGTCCTTAGGTTGCTTCCCAAAACAATTTTTTTTTGGTTTAGATTTTATTGTGGAACCCTATTTTTTTTTTCAAAAATTAAAGTAGCCTAAAGCACTCCTTATAACATCAGCTATCTGCCAGTGAAAGTCCCGTCAAAATCGGTCCAGCCGACAGGCAGACAAAAATTGTAAAAATGTTGTTTTGGTATACGTACCGTGTATACATCCATATGTATTGAATAAAAAGCGCTTATTTTAATATTACAAACAGACACTCCAATTTTATTTATCTGTATAGATTTGAAAAGGTTGTTTTATTAAATTAGAAACTGTATATTAATATTTAGGTCCGAATCGAGATAAAAAAAAAAGATTATAAAATGAAGTTCATTTACTATTAACTTTTCTGATAATAATTAAGTAAAATATACGAGTATTTTTTTACTCCAAAGCGGCGAAGCCCAAAGGAGGGTTATGTGTTTGACCTGGTTTTAAGAGGCGATTACAAAAATATATTTTTAAAATAAAACTAATAATGTTTCACTGATCAAACTCAAAATCTGTAAATAAAAACATAATTTATATAAATAAAAGAAACCCGACTGCGTAAAAAAAGAACTAAAAAGATGAGAACAAGTTGACGAAGGAACATAGTATTACGCAGTCGGAGACATACATACTCGCAGCTATTATAAAACATGACGCACGAATGTATATTAGTCGGCTTTCTTAATTTTTTCAATATATGTAATTATAATATACAAATGTGCATAATCTTTGATAAAAAAATCTTTACTTATTGTCCTGATATTGCAAGTGCAAAAAAGATTAATAAATCATATTATTTTCATTTAAGTATTTTTAGATAAGAAACATTGAAATATTTTAATAAATAATTGGCGCAAATATAGCGTAACATATGCGAATGCGAATATATTGAAGCACTGTAATGCCATCTCGTGGCAAATTAGTACAATCCAGTACCTATGGCTGTTTGCCGACTGTCATATAAAAGTACGTAAGGCAGTCAGGAACGCCTCACCCTCGTCTCACTTTGGATGTTCCGCACGATTGCCTTGTCTAGACGCCTTCGTTAGACTGTATGGATTAGTAGAGTCCAGATTGGTATTAGTAAGCAGCTTAGCAGTTTTGCCTAAATGATTGTTTACTAACCGCGTCATTTTATACTCAACTCGTAGCAATTATCTCATATTTTCTTAATGGTTTATTTGTTAAATTTATTATTATTACTATTAACTTTATCTTTAGGTCAAACATTATACGAGTTTTATAAATACGCTTAAAATAATGCTTCCATTTTACGATGAATAACTTCAATCGGGGTAACTTTGGCCCGTTCAGGAAGGATTTCGTAAAAAAAAGTTTAGTTTTTTCTGTAGACAACTCGACAAGTGAGATAATATGTATGGTATTAAACCATAAAGAATTGAATTCTCAACCGACTTCGGTTATAATTAAATACTGTGAAGGAAAATTTTGAGAATTTCGGCTGGGCTAAAGTTTTGCGGAAATTTGGGTAATTTTGTACCACCTACGTCTGATCCTGGATTTCACTACGTATCTTTTAATTTCACTTAACTTTAACGTCACGTAACTTTAACATCATAATTTAGAGATTTAAAAAAGTGAACTTACGCCATAGATAATAAAAAAATAACGAAAAGTTTAGGGTCTCCTTAAAATGAACTAGAAAATTTGCCTAGTGTATCTTTTTACTGATCCTTTTAGAACAATATTTTTGTATTTAAAAATTAAAATTATGCTTAGATCTACCTAAATCTAAAATGAGAAATACTCTTTCTAAGGCAAACGAGATCAAATTAAACCAACAGAAAAAAAAACAATCAGTTGTGAAAAATGATGAAATGAGTGTTAATCTCCCCACTCTATGTACAGAAAGTCATCACGCATTTCAGCGGTCGGCAACCTTTCAGTAGGCAGGGGCCACAAGGTGGCAATATCTAGTAAAGGCGGGCCGCTCTTGTGATATTAAAAACGAAAAAACAGTTTATTTATTATATTTTTTATATTATTATTTATTTTATTATTATTTATATTATTTAAAGAAATGAGCAAAAAATAACAGAAAAATATAAACATATACAACAAAATATATAACTACAAAATTCAGTGTGACGATTGAGGATGTATTTGAGCGGCTTTTCGGTGTAAGTATCTTAGATTTCATGTTAGTAGTTAGTTAGTAATAAGTAAGGTTCGCATAAAGAGTTCTTATAGAAGTTTTATTTATAAAACAGTCAAGGGCCGCATGGAGGCAGCTCGCAGGCCGCACGCGGCCCGCGGGCCGTGGGTTGCTGACCGCTGACGTATTTCGTAGTATTCGCTTTTTAGGACTATTTGCTTAGGATCTAAATACTTCAAAAATCTTTAGCGTTACAATTCACGAAATCAGGTTTAGATGGCCATTTCCACCCAACAGAAGCTTTTTGCATAACGGAAATCTTCAACCCTTAAAGTCTCTTATCTTATTCTTAGAAATCATTTAAGGAGATAGCTAAATAATATATTTTTAAAAATTTGAAATACATTATCTATGCGCTGTAGCAGTAAATTAATTAAAATTGGCAGTATGTAAGTGTGGACCAATGTTATACGGAAGGAAAAAGTTACCCAGATTGAATGTAATTAAAATATTATTTTTATTTCAGATATATTCAACATGTACATCTGAAGTAAAAAGGGATACTATTATTATCTTTATCTAAATATTAACGGTTAGTATGTATTAGATAGACTATATATTATATTAGACACAAACAAATCTATCTCACGGGAACTGTACATTTTTCCGGGATGATATATAGCCTATACCCTTCTTCAATTAATAGGCTATGTAATGCAAAAAGAATTTATCAAATCGGATTAGTAGTTCCTGAGATTAGCGCGTTCAACCAAACAAACAAACAAACTCTTCAGCTTTATAATAAAAAAAATATATGAAAAGATATAGCTTATAAAATTATATGATAATATATAGTTTATAGCCTTCCTTAACAAACGGGCTATCTAATGCACAAATTTTTTTTCAAATTAGTTTAGTAGTTCCTGAGATTAGACGTTCAAAGAAACTCTGAGATTAACCCGTACAAACAGACAAACAGACAGAGAAACAAGAAATTTGTAAAAAAAACTGGATTTGTTCTATTGCTCTTCTTACATCCCCCTGACTCGGTTTTTAGTATTTTTTTTCTATGTACAGACATTCGACCTCTACAATTTTATTATAGTAATAGATTTAGATTACTTTTTGAATTTTCCTTTACTAACTGTTTTTGTTATAATGATTTTAGTTTTCGAATGAAACGATATTCGAGACTAAACACTTTAATTGCACAATATAGTTATTTCTAAATGGAATTTAGATTATGGTATATTTTTATTGTATTATATATTTTCGTCTAATTATCTTTTATAAATGCAGTTCTTGGCAATACTTTTGCTGTAGCTCGGATGTTATGAATGATAGTAATATATGCTTTTTCTACTATTTTACACAATACATTTCTCTGAATTTCCTTCTTTTTGGCGCTATATTTCTGTTTTTCTTCCTTAAGTTCTGCAAAAAATGTACAATAATAATGTTATAATATTTGAAATAATTCATATATTTATAATATATTAAATTTATAAATATATTTATCTATTTTATTTATTTATTATTTTTGTTATTATTTAGTTTCAGGGAAAGTATATAGATCATACAATATACATATAGTAGTGTATTACCAGAGGTTTTGTACTTCTTGACTCTTTCAATGTGAGTGCTCGCAGGCGTTTGAATTTACTAGTTTTGATTATCAAAAAATCATTATCATGCTTTTCTGTATTGCCAATACAAGTAATCAGTTCAATTGTGTGTGTGTTCAAAAATTAGATGCTTCGGCACTAGCACAGTTAATGAGCTACACTACAGTAGTGTTATACTGTAGGAACTTTTATGTAACTTTGCAGCTTAATTCGCGATCACGCTTCGTACAACTAATATGAAGTATTCTCGCGGATTTATCGTAGCTGTCGAGTAAGATAAAAGTTTTTACACCATACAGTACCTACGTAGAAACTAACACCAGGGGTGAGATGCATAAGCAGAGTCGTCGTCGCAAAATTAACTTTACATTTCGTAGTTCACTTTAAATAATTTTGATTGCTCTTATTTAACATTAATTCTATATGACATATTTGTAACCTTAATAATCTGAATTTGTAAGCTTAATCTATACATATTATAAAATTCTAACTAAGCCGAATCTGTACATTAAATATTTTTTGGAAAATCTTATTGAAATAGACATTATTATCGATACAGAGACCGAATCTATAGTTTTTAGAATTTTTGTCTGTCTGTCTGTTACCGCATCACAAAAAAACCACTGGAGGGATTTTGATGAAATTTGGTATGATGATAGCTGGTTATCCGGGTCAACATATAGGATACTTTTTACCGCGAGAAAATATCTAATTTCTGAAAAAAAAAACAAAAACTGGTAGGAACAAAACCACGATGATACTATTTGTAAACAGTTTAGCAAGATAACTTACAAAATTTGGTAAAAACTATAAAAATAGCTTATCTTGAAAATCAAATTATCAATAGCGCTATTTTATCCATTAAAATAGTGATTTTAATTAATATTTATTTATGTTTTATTTAGATATTCGACAATAGATGTCGCCATGTGTTTTAAAAATACATAGTTTTAATCCCAAAAAAAAATGAATGTACAGATATGGGCTTTTTTCGATTTTATTAGAATTACTACTAAATTACCCGCGGCTCCGCCCGTGTTTTAATTATCAGTAAAGCAAACTTTTGGCTTTATAAATTACTACTTATATTCAATATTTTTCGGAATATCTTATTGAAATATTCGTTATTAGTGATATAGAGCCCGAATGTGTAGTTTTTAGATTTTTTTCTATCTGTATGTTCAGCATCACAGAAAAACCACTAGAGGGATTTTTATGAAATTTGGTATGGTAATAGTAGGTTATCCGGATCAACACGTAGGATACTTTTTACCGCAGGAAAATATCTAATTTCTGAAGAAAACTACAAAAACTGGTTAATATAAAAACACAATGATACTATTAACATTTTAGCAAGGTAACTTATATATGTTAAAACTATTAAAAAAGATAAGCTATCTTAAAAGAGATATCAATAGCGCTATCTTATTCATTAAAATAATTGTTTTAATGTGTTATTAAGTAATTCGACAATAGATGTCGCCATGTGTTTTAAAATATATGGTTTTAATTCCAAAAAAAAATGAATGTACAGATTTGACCTTTCTATGATTTTATTAGAATTACTACTAAATTACCCGCGACCCCGCCAGTGTTCAAGTTATCAATAAAACAAACTTTTTGGCTTTATAAATTAGTAACATATTAGTAATATTTTGTTGGCCGAAACAATTTTCAAATGAGAATATTTGTAAATTTTTATTGTTTAGTAAATAATATTAATGTTTTTTAATCTTTAAATGTAAAAATTGGGCAAATGCAAATCCAACTCGCGCTTTATAGGTTTCGTATAGCAAAATACTATGTTGTTTTTCTTACTTACGTGTTTTGTTAGGTTAACACTAAAATAAATACGAATAATATTACGTTTCCACAATATCTACTCATTTTTTTCAACCGTAAAAATAAGTTCGATTTATATTATTTTATAACATTTTATGGAAAACAAGTTTATGGCTGTTAAACTGCCAAAGCGGGTAACTAAAAATATTTCGTATCTCAAAAACTATGAAAAAGTATTTTAGGAACTGTTATACCTCAACTTTTTCTTGACACCTTTTCTTGGAAGCTAGAGGCTTAAAGGACACAATAAAATGCTTACGACTTTAATCATATTAGCCGAGCCATATGAAATAATAAAAAATATTTGCTTAGAATTATTTACTTATTACACTTTCTTTTGAAAATCGTTTTGGAAAGTATTACTAACTAGCGCTAATTAAGAAAAGTTATCATTATCTAATTTAAATAATCAGCTAAATATTAAATTAATCAATAGCTGTCTATTAGTAAAAAATGATTAAAATTAATTCCGTAGTTTGAGAGTTTATTGCCCAAAACTAAAAAAACAAACAAAATAGAAGTATAGACATACATAAATGTTATTGCTAAAACAAAAAGTGCAATTTAACGGAGAAACCTTTGTGGCATTGTCAATCACTGCCATTATTTACCAATCATGTAGTGTACAATGAAAGTAATGTATAATGTAAGAGTATACTAATGTGTAAAACCTAAGAATTTGGTTTTTGATCACCTGAACGCGGACCTGAATGCTAGTAATCTGAATAAATTTAAATGATTTTTTCTGCCATAATTTGACATTGATGTTTGTTAGTATGCAACTTGTTCGGATAATCGATTCAAAGTTTAGTTTCATTCCAAAGTAACCAATAATGACTGCTCCGTCTTTACTCTATGCAAAGTACAGTTTTCTAAAGTAAGCGTTCGATAAATATACAAAACGTTTCTTTAAAGTTTAAGTGATTTATGAATCTCTTCATATAGATCAGGATGATGTTATTATCAATTATTTGTTTTCAGTTGGTACACGTAAATGTCGTATAAGTAAATATGAAAACTAACCCGATTCTAACGCTTCGCTTAATTCGGGACTTAAGATTACTTCCGGGTCACTCTCAGCCTGACAACTTGTTGTTTCCGGTCCAACTTCATAATGTTCTACACCTTTATCATCTAACTTGTAGTCGTATCCGTATGTTGCAGTTCCCAATGCAACTGTTGAGTGAGATAAAAGAAGTTTAAAAATTGTCTATGGTCAAAATCTGTTTGGTTTTTTCTTGTGTATACATTGAGGATAATATCTATTTTTTTTAAATAGGTGTATTTTAAAAATTCTAGCACTAACAGAAAGTATCCCCTACTAATAAAGGCTATTTTTAATAATGTAAAACTTAAAAGAAAATGGTCTTAATAGAAATGACCAGAATATAAATATATGGCATAAGAAGAATTATAGGATGTACATAGAATTATTAATACTTACTAGGTATATCCTATTGATATTGTAATATTATAATGTTACGATATATGAGTAATGATATGTTAATAATGTCATTAAATTTAATATCGATCGTTATGATGTTTTGAAGCAACTTTTATAATATTAAATAAATGTATTAGAAATTATATAGGCATATTTATACATAACAGTAAACTAATTCAGTAATATGGTATAATAATATAAGTAATTGAAAACATGCTTGGTTACTAAAGATAAAAGAAATAAAATGAAATTTCGAAGTTAATGGCGCAAACAATTCCTACACACAAGGATAAAACTGCGGGAATCCTCTAATATTAAATAAATACAATATTCAACAGCTGCTAGTTGCTTCCCTAGAGTGTGATTTGTTTGTTAGTGTTTTTTATACTTTTCAGAATTTTTCTCTATATTAAACCCAGAAGTTGTTTGATATAGTTACGTATTATTCTTCCAGTGAAACAGTAAGGAAATTGTAACAATTTCAGTTGGATTGACTGTAGAATATATTGAAGACTTAAGTGTACAAGAGCAATATACTCTGGGATAAAAGCCACGTCTATTCTAAGCATTTCTAAGAGAAAAAGTAATGTATGTACTTATTTTTAACTAAATAAAAAATGCGTTATTAGGTACACAAAAATTACATAGACATACATTTCATGATAATAATTGGAAAAGCAAAGCGTAAAAAATTGAAACAGATTTAACTAAATGATGTTTAAACAGCAATGTTACTTTAGAGATTTAAAATTAGCTTAACTAGAAAGCTCGGATTTAGAGAAATGTCGGGTCCTCGCTACGGACAGGAGATTAATCGTAAACCAAATTCAGTTGATTTTAAACGCTTTAACAGCTTTCAAATAACTGAATATAGTATTGTAAATAAGTCATTAAAATGTAAAAAGTTAGATAAAATATTAAATAACATAAATTGATGGCCACGTTTGGCTCAGTTTGTAGTGAACCTACTTGCTTTACCAGAGATCGCGGGTTCGAGTCCCTCTGGGGGCATTCATTTGTGTGATGAACACGCGTGTTTGTTCTAGCGTGGGGGTGTTTACATTTATAATATGTATATATTTAAAGTTGTTTATGTGTAATGTACCAATTATCTGTTATCCATAACACAAGCTTCGTAGCTTACCATGGAACTAGATGGTGCTGTGCGTTAATGCCCTAACATATTTATTTATTTACGCATACCACTTGTATACATACAATATTTGAGTGCCTTTCCTATATTTCATAGTTATTTTGTACAAAAAATATTATATATACTGTGATATATATTTCTTCTATAAACATTATTTCTATTGAACTGTATATTTGTAAACTGAGTAAAAATAGAAAACATCAATTAAATATTATCGTTTCATGATAATATATATTAATTTGTAAAAATTAACAATTTCGTTGAAAGATATTTTGCTTTAAATTAGATTTAAAATGTGCTTAAATAAATTTAAAAAGCTTTAAAATACTTACTTCCTTTAATTGTATAAGCACCAGAAAACGATTTAGAGCCTTTATTAAGCTCTATCGTGACATCTCCAACTATATTTAAGTTCATTCGTGTTTGTAGTACAATAAATTTTTGTTTAGTGTCCATCCTGTTAAATACGATATTGTTGTTTAGATTTGTTTTAATTACTGTTTTATTTTGACACTGACATAAATTGTGAAAATTAATCATATAATTTTTGAAAGCCTTTAATAATTTTAAAGTAAGACTTTAATTTTTATGTAAAAAGTAGCTTATGTTAATTTGGGCTAGCTCAAATCCTCTCTCTCCGTCAGTGAAAATCCGTTTTGTTTCTTTCCGAGATTAGCGGGTTCAAACAAACTGACAACATTTTGTATATAGTTGTGTTACGTTAGTAATTATACAGAATGGTATGTACATACATCAATCTATACTAATATAAAAAGCTGAAGAGATTGTTTGAGCGTATTTTTCTCTGAAACTAACAGTCTGACGAACAATTCTTTTTGCATAATATAACCTTTTTAAAAAAGGAGGGAAGTCTATAGACTATTATATATTATCACGTTACGAACTTTAAGAGTAAAGCAATTACACACGAATAAACTACGTGGGCGGAGCGAAGATAACGCTAGTTTTCATTACAAATATAGATAGGGATATTATCCCACTTGTTTGAAGGATACTTGTTCAAGTTCACTGACTTAAAAAAAAAGAATATACATATACGTTAGAAACCTACTTTAAGTCAGAAAATTGTTGATCCTTCAGTCCGGTGACATTAAGATTTTTAAAGTGCAATACCGTGTCCGCTTTTTCACTGAGGTTAATATCTAGATTTGGTATGAACAAAGGGTCGATAGCCTTTATGTCATAAGCTGGAATGCCTTTGTAGGTGTTTTCAAAAAATTGCTGTGTCGTTTTGCTGAGGCATTCTGTATCATCTATTGAACAGGCTACAAGTAAGGATTCTGAAAATAAAAATAGAGAAATCGATTAAAAGTGAAACTCAATATTTTAAGTAATTTATTTAAAACTAGCGGCTCACCCTCGCTTCGCTCGGGATCGCTACGAGGAAAACAAATCTATCCTACAGGAACTGTGCATTTTTCCGGGATAAAAAGTAGCCTTTGTGCTATTTTAGACTATAATCTATCTCTGTGTCTATGTGCAAATTTCATCCAAATCCGTTTAGTCGTTCTGGCGTGATTGAGTAACAAATGTCCATCTAAAAAACATCTAAACTTTCACATTTATAATATTAGTAAGACTTAATTATTACCATTAAAAATGCATGTCTTTTATACAAAATTTATTTAGAATTATATGACACCTCGTAGTACCTTGAACTAGAGATAAGCAAAGTTAACGAAAGTTGTTTAGAACTAAAGAATAATTCGAATCTTAATTAAATACATTTTTTTTGTTTGAACAGCGCTTGCATGTCACTTAAGTTGTATTATTTAAGCTTATAGTCCGGTCAAATTAGACATAAAAATAGTGATCAAATAACAAAAACTCCGACAGCTGAATTTCGGTAGAAACTTTTAAAATCGCGATATCTTAGGAATGGTGATTGTTAGGAAAAAAAGATTTTTGTAGATAATTTTATAATCTACAATTTTTGTCTGGACTATATTTTTAATAAAGCTTACCGTTTTCGAGAATAATACAAAAAAAAAACGAAATTTTGACCTTTGACCTTGAATAACTTTTTAAGCACACATGAGATCTACCTAAAGTTTCAACCAAAATTCAACTCTGTCGGAGTTTTTGTTATTTGAAATGTCTATTTTGACCGGACTATTATAGCTTTAGGTAACATAAGGTGTAACTGTTAGTTTATATACAGGTTTATGTTAAAGAAATAAAGTTAAAAAAATATCAGAATATTAGTAATTCACAAAATTTAATATAATTCTTTGAAAAAATGTAAATCGAATTCAGTGTACTAAAAGTAGGAAATAATAGAAAGGGATTTTTACTCTCAACAAGTAAGACAGATAAATCTACAGAGATAGAGATACAAATATATCGCAAATATTTGTATAATATTTTATTTATAATTATAGTGAACGCCTTGTGTTCATATCTAAATAAATTCTTTGGTTTTGAATGACTTGAACTGGTCTTTAAATTGTTTTATTATAATACTAGCAGAACCCGCGGCTTCGCCCGCGATCAAATTACAGAAAAAATGCACTTTTTCGCTACGCATACTTTATTATTTGCAAAAATAAGTTCGTATAAGATTACGTCATTAATTCTGATTCCCCGTGTACATCCAGCAAACACTGTGGCCACTATGATGTTTAATGAATTACTCACAGTCTAATCCCGTTACATAGCTTAGGTGACTTTTATTACAGTTGTGCCAACTTTTAGAAGCAGGATATGGATAGCAGGCTACTCTCTAGCTAGGTTCTCTCTCTCTCGCGCTCTAGGTCTGTTATAGGTGTCACTGCTGTGGCCAGCCGAAAAGTTATACATAATTTTTCTTTGGGTTTGGAATAATCTCCGTCTCTACTTTATATCCACGCAGTAAGTGTGCACTTACGGAGAACTTGACTTATGGTACTCTATTTAAATATATTCAACAACTCCAACTACACCGCCTAGTTTTACCCACTTAGGGGCTGAATCTATATTATAAAGCTGAAGAGTTTGTTTGTTTGTTTGTTTGGTAGAATACGCTAATCTCAAGAACTACTAATCCGATTTGAAAAATTCTTTTTGTATTAGATAGCCCGTTAACTGAGGAAGGCTATAGGCTATATATCATCCCGGAAAACGTACGGTTCCCGTGGGATAGATTTATTTTTGACTAGGGACGAAGTTAGCGAGGGTGAGTCGCTAGTTTAAAATAAAACTAAAATACACGTTTATTTAATTGTATTGAACAACATTAATACCTAGTTTCAAGTAATTTTGATTATAAACAGATTTTTCCTTCTATAAACAGCACAATTCCCTTTTACCCTTCTAAGGGATGAATTTCGAAAAAAATGATATTTGTATTGTTTTGTTTTTCATTTCAATGATAAATACTACTTTCCGTGCATCAATTACCGAATTTCATACAAAAATTTTATCCTCCATTTTACCCCCTTATGGCATGAATTTCAAAAAAATCTAATACATATATTTCTTATTTTTTATTTTAAAGCTAAATACCACTTTTCGTGAATTTCGCGTTAAGAATAACAGAGTTTCATACAATCTTTTATCCCCTATTTTACCCCTTAGGGGAATAATTTAGAAAAATCCTTTCTTAGCGGATGCCTACATCATATAAGGAATACGTCCTCCAAATTTCACGTTTCTACGACCAGTGGTTTAGGTTGTGCGTTGATCGATCAGTCAGTCAGGACAAAGCATTTTATGTATATATAGATTAGTAACACACCTGCGATTTGCCGATGACATAGTCATTATGGCAGAGACTCTGCAGGATTTGGAAGAAATGCTTATCAGCCTAGGCGATTCTTCAAGACGGGTGGGTCTCGGGATGAATCTTGACAAGACCAAAATCATGTCGAATAGTCATGTATCCCCGAGACCAGTGATCGTGAGTGGCGCTGTTCTTGAAGTTGTGCAGGAATACATATATCTTGGCCAAACCATACAACTCGGCCGGCACAACTTTGAGAAGGAGGCCAATCGAAGAATACGCTTAGGTTGGGCGGCTTTTGGGAAGCTTCGGCACATTCTAGAGTCATCTGTCCCACAATCCCTTAAGACCAGGGTATTTAATCAGTGTGTCCTACCCGTAATGACATACGGAGCCGAAACGTGGACACTCACCGTAGGGCTGGTCCACAAATTCAAGGTCGCTCAGCGAGCAATGGAACGCGCGATGCTTGGGGTTTCTCTGGCGGACAGAATTCGGAATGAAGTCATTCGCCAGAGAACTAAAGTAACCGACATCGCGCGCAGAATAAGCTCGCTGAAGTGGAAGTGGGCCGGTCATGTCTCCAGACGTACCGATGGTCGATGGAGCCGAAACGTGTTAGAGTGGAGACCACGTTTAGGCAAGCGTAGTGTAGGACGCCCTGCAGCACGATGGACAGATGATCTAAGAAAGGTGGCTGGCAGTGGATGGATGCGGGCTGCCCAGGACCGGGATAGTTGGCGCTCATTAGGGGAGGCCTTTGTTCAGCAGTGGACGGCGATAGGCTGATTGATGATGATGATTGATGAAGTGAGAGAAAACCACTTTTTCACCTAAATCGGACTCTCATATGTAAGTATCCATAGAATCGTCTATACAGTACAATCCTCACCGGACAATCACAACGAGAACTGAGTTCCCTAAGGAAATTAGACAACACATACCCAAATCATTGGAAGAAGCACATCAAGTACTTCTGCAGACGCATTTTCTCGACTGCTCAATAGTTAATGAAATCAACTGGTTAGAGTCAAATCACACTACAACAGACACTTCCTGGCAATTTGCGATAGAGGCCATAAATCCGAAGAAAATAGCGTGGGCCATTAAAATACAAATAAAATACATTTTCGCCAAAAAAATACAAAATATAGCTAGAGGAAGATTTACATGAAGTTCGCGATAGCAAGGACGTATGAATCTACACTAATGGCTCCAATACAAAATCGGGGATAGGATGTGGGATATTCTCTGATGACCTAAACATTAAAACTTCAATACCCCTAGGTACCTACAACACGGTGTTTTAAGCTGAAAGTCTAGGTATCCTTGAGGCAGCTAGAACAATTGCGACAAAGAAGGTGGAAGACTTCTCCATCCACATACTATAAGACAGCATGTAAGTACTACAGGCATTAAATAGTAACTCTACCACATCAGGTATATGATCTATGAATGTCATAACGCTTTGGAACAGGTAAGTGACCGGAATGAGATTACCTTACAATGGATCAAAGGCCACAGTAACTCGTGGGGTAACGATAGGGCCGATGAGTTAGCAAGGAGAGGTTCGGACATGACGGCGATAGGACCAGAGCCCATCGTCTCGCTACCTTCTTGCTGGCTCAGAGACCAACACAACAATATTTGGCGTGAAGTTGTAGATTGCAGACAGGCGAAGGAGTCGGTTCCAACTATTGATGCCAAAATGACAAACTATCTCATCAAACTCAACAGACCTCAACTTAGACAGA
Source organism: Fabriciana adippe (assembly GCA_905404265.1). Classification (NCBI taxonomy): domain Eukaryota; kingdom Metazoa; phylum Arthropoda; class Insecta; order Lepidoptera; family Nymphalidae; genus Fabriciana; species Fabriciana adippe. The sequence goes on from FR989993.1 coordinate 7,500,632, forward strand.
TAACCGCGGCCTTAAGCGACCACGGACCTTATAAGAAACATCTATTTAATATAGGTATAACTGACAGCCCACTTTGCAGGGCCTGCATGGGGGCAGATGAAACGGCTGCACACGTAATCTTGTATTGTCCAGGTGTAGTGGCGTATCGGGTTCAACATGTTGGCACCTCTAGTACACTCCCGGAAATCTTCGGTAAGACGAAGAGGCTACTGAACTTCCTGGAGGAATTGGGATGGCAAGAGTAACATAAAATTTAAATTCTCATACACGCAAAATAGGCGCTTAGTCATCGAGTTGCGGAAACTAGCCCGAACATACCATACCATATACACTTTTATTTTTAAAGATGGTTACAAATTAGAAACTAGTTTCGATTAATAAATATCCTTTTGTAAAAACATGACTCCATTCTTTTCTTATATTTTTATTTCTGATTTACATGATGACATCATATTTAGATAAAAATATATTCAGATTCATTGCCTTTCCTTTTTATCATAATTTAATATTCCATGTAATTTTTATAAGATTAACATAAATGAATACCATTAAATTTACATTTCATCATAATATATGTTTGTTTTCTAAATTTTCAAATCAACTCATTCTCAAAATCTTAAATTCATTTACCGGCTCAATGTCACAATTTACAGCCTTAATTAATAATTATTTTTTATCTAATCTAATACATTTAAACAAGCTATTTTTGTATATTTATTTATTTATACCGGCGATCTCGAAAACGGCTCTTATGATTTCGCTGAAATTTGGTACGTGGGGGTTTTCGGGGGCGAAAAATTGATCTAGATTAGTCTCATGTCTGGGAAAACGCGTGTTTTTGAGTTTTCATGCGGTTTACTTTCGCATTATTCCACGCATTATATGGTCGATAATTTCTTATGCACGGGCATAAGTATCGTGATATCGACCAAGGTGCAAGATTGACAATCACAGGTGTCCGGTACTAATCCTGGTCGGATACAACAAAGTTATTAATTTTGTTTTTTTTTTGTATTTATTCAAGTTTTAAGTTTTTTTTAAAAGAGTTTTTCTAGAAGATACGATATAACAAAAAAGAACTCCGAGCGAAGCTCGGTCGCCCAAGTACTTATTTATAAAGCAATGAAACTTGTTTATAAATCATGGAAGGACTTTTGAAACTTCATCTCTTAAAGGGTTGCTCACTTTAGGAAATGGGTTTTGTATAGAGGATGAAAGTTTGTATGGAAGTAAGATTTTTGAAGTTAGACACGTGGGTATAGATATTGATTGATTGAGATTGATTTAAGTTTATGCTTATACCTATTGCCGACGGAAAATCCCAACAGACACGCTTTTTTGATAAAAATTGGTAATATTTTAACAATGCAGTGAGATTTTTATTCAGTTATTTTATGATTAGAAAATGATCAAATTAAAATCAAAGATTTTTTAACTATGTATTTATATTATCCATACATTATTTTTTTGATAATACGTGCAACTGATTTCAAATAATTTTAATTTTTGTAACTAATGGAGATTGCATACACGCGTTTATTTAAAGGCGGTCCCTCACCGAGAGCATTCGCCTGTAATGTAACAGTTCAGATTCGAGCATTACGTAAGTGAGGGAGAAGAACTGAGCATTACAGTGCGCAACCTGTAATGATACAATTTGTAACATTACATCAGTGAGGGAGAAGAATCGAGCATTACAATGCGCAACATGTACCTAATGATACAATTTGTAACATCGTGATACAATGTGTAACGCATCTATACTTGTTTGTTTGTTTGTTCGTTTCTTTTGCTTTTTTTACGTAAATAACATGAGCGAATCAATATTACCGCGTTCAAAATGACCGCTTTGTCCGACATGGTAAAAACAACTGACTTGACTGCAGGCGAATACTCAAAATCGAATCGTAAATTGTCACATTACAGGCGAATGCCCCGTGAGGGACCGCCTTAAGAGGTTTTTCTTAAATGGAAATTGTTCATCAACATTACGATTAATTTTATTAATTAGTCATATAGATTTTCTTTATTTTTATCAAACCATTTATTATATGCAAAGTTTTGAAGATAAGATTTCATCCAACGCAATCAAATTAGTTAGTAGTATTATTTGGTGACGTTTAAATTTTTACGAAATTATACAAATAACAAGTGTTTATTGTATGTTGTATATACATTATACAATAAAAATTTTCAAAAGCTTTAACGACTATAAATGTTTTGAAAGTATAATCTAAAAAATAGTTACTCGCCTCCATCAGAAAGGACCCTCGTTGTAAATACAAGTAGCAATAATGCACTCAAACACACCATATTGTTCGGTCGAATCTTACAAGCAACTGATAAACAACTAATATCGTTTCCGTTAGTAAATGTCTTGACATATATATATATATATATATATATATATATATATGCAATGATTGTGCTGGTATAAATATCGTTATAAAGAAAATAACTGTGATAAATGCATACATAGGTCATCTATTATGAATGTCGTTTGAATATAAACATTAGTTTGTGATTTCTAAATACTAATTGGTATTTAAACGACTTCAAAAAGGAGGAGGTATGTACACCGATTACGCCGAGATTTATGATCCGACTTACGTGATTCTTCTTTAGTTTGATGCGGAATATTTGCCATTTGGTCCCACAAAAATTTAACATAGTTTTGCCCAGTAGTTTTCATTTTGTTTGATTTGTCAAGCTCAATACGCTAGAATCGGATTTTAGAGCCAGCATTTTTAGTGTTATTAATAAAAGCGAATTTTAGTTTATTAGTCTTCATACTTTGCTACTGTTATTATTATGTCTACACTAAAAAGGGAAAGTAAAAACTTTTTAAGAAAAAAATAAATAAAATGTAACGGACTTATATGTAACTAATTGGTAGTTTTCATTTACTATAGATATCTAATCAGATATTTTCGAAGTCGATGCTAGCCGAAATAAATCAAAGCACACACATTCGAAACGTCGGGAACCAAAAATCAAAATAAATCCGCGAAATAATCCGAGAAGATAGTTTTGTTTAAAATACCAAAGTCGTATTTAATATAGGTATATCAAATAGCAATACTAAGTATGTACTATTTTGTTGGATAAAAAACACAAAAAGCTATAAAAAATATAAACACTATAGAAAATATGTTTATCCTCCATACGAATCGTCTATGTGAGGATACGTGAGTGTAAAAAAAAGGAAGTTGTCAAAAAACTAGTTCTTTAAGACAGTTGAATAATTCGCGTGCTCTCAGGGGCCGTTATGGAGATAACTCTTGGCATTACGTACGATAAAATACTTAAATAGCATCGAATACAATATTATACTGCATTTTTTAGTTTCTAATAGCTGTTTAAGAAATTTACTGTATGAATAATATATTGTGTAAAATGGGACTGTTGGACTAAGACTAATAAACAACTGTTTGTTGCCATGGTAACCGTTGTTATTGTCTGAAAAATGATATATAATATTATGTTCTTTCCTTCTTTTCTTTCATTTGCGGCCACTTTTACATCGGCAGACATAGTTAATCATGTACAGAAAAAAATAGCTTTAATTTGATATATAAATAATTAATATACGCCATGAACGTATAAATGTAACAAAATACGACCTGCTTACACCTGGCTGCGAAGAGTTGCGGCCAAGTGCGCAACGGCAGCTATCACTTTTCAAGTTCTCTACGTATATTTTTGTGAAGTGGAGTATAATTCATTTTAATAACAAGTGCATTGATTTTGTTTCAAAAAGTCAATTATTATTTATGTAATTAAACATACTAGTGGGTACATTTTAATAGGCACCCCGGTCAAAACATATTGTCCCTTTTATTATTGTATATAAAAAATTGATTTTGATTAAATATGATATGAACGTAGCAATCTTGCAGCTGGATCTTGATCCATGTGTTATTTCATGTAAACATTTTAATTGGGTCTTGTTATATGTTATGTTATAAAACAATATTTTATAAAGCTTAGATTGCATTAAGTACATGTTTTTAAAATGTACAAGTGGAACACATTATATTTTATTCATTTGTTATTGCTTATTGGTTACGTTATTATATAAGTAAAAAAAAGTAGGTATGTGTGTACTTATGTACGTAAGAAGTTATACTTCTTTGGCGTAACAGAACAAAAATAGCTAAAGATTTCATCCCGTATGTCACAACTCTCTGTTTGTAAAAGCAATACAGCTAACTTCATCATGTCGCTTTTTGGCTGTCAGCGTGCGCGCGTATCGTAAAAATTTTACTTTCATATTTTTTTCCAAACGAGAAAAAAGAAGTATAACTCCAAAAATATACAAATAAATAAAAACTTAAGATTATATGGTTTAATGTATATGCTATGACATCAGATAACCCTTATAACAATTTTAACTAAATTTAAGAAAAGGAGGTCATAAATTCTACTTATATTCTTCTAAAATATGCTATACTATACAGAAAGATTCAATAACTAAACTTGGCCTGACATGGGACTCGAATCCAGGACCTTAGAATGTACAACCGTACATGCTAGCCACTACACCACCGTGGCAGGTAGGTAGGGTTATTTCAGAGTAGAAATAATACAAATAATTATATATAATACTAGCATTGCCCGTGGCTCCGCCCGCATTCAAACGACAATAAAACAAAGTCTTTTACATCTTAGTATATACCAGTTTCATCAAGCACCACAAAATTGGAAGAAAATACAGGGGGGGTCGCAATGCCACAATGATTGTGCCTCTAATATCTTATATCTACGCAGTACTAATATTATAAAGTGGAAAGGTTTGTTTATTTAATTATACATTATGGCGATAAACTCTGATACTACTTAACCTAAGCTATTAATTAATAATCCAATCGAAATCCGGTTTGGGAACTAAATATTGTAAACCTGAAGTTTCATGATTTTAAAATGTTAGCAGGTATATAAGATGCCCCGATGCCCAGCTACCCCCTAGAAATGGGGGGACGCAAAGCGTTGAAAAATAGTTTTTTTCAATTTTCGGCTTACTGTGACGTTCTATCGAAAAATGTATTCTACAAATATTGCAGGTCTAGTAAAAATCTACAACTTTTATGGAAAAAACTTTTTACAATAAGCTCAAAGTTTTCGAGATATTTGCACAAAACTCGGTTTTTAATTTTTTCTTGTTTTTTTTTATTTCTAGAATAATCTCTTGATTTTAATGAAACTATGGTAACTATGAAACTATGGTATGGTATCTTCGAAGTAGATATAAAAAATTAAAATAAATTGAAATTGAAATGCTTATCCATTTCCGAGAAAAGTATGCTTATTCCGCCTGCTATACCTGCTAACATTTTAAAATCATAAAACTTGTTTTCAGTTTTTTATTTGCTCTTAAAAATAAACGGATTTCGGTTGGTCTATAAATGATATTAAGCTGATTATTTAAACTACATAAAATTAGTTTTTCTTTATATTTATTTCTAGTGAAGCGAGGATGGCCCACTCGTTGGTTATATTTTGCTGGCCAAAATGGTTTTCAATGGTCAAATCAAACGATCTTACAATATAAAAATCGTGTAAGTAAGAGTTTTGGGTGCACGTAACATAACGATACCTCGGGGCTCAAAGGGCGTAAGCACCAAAACTCGATTTTACAGGAGAGCAAAAAAACAAAAAAAATAATAATATTATTTTCGACATATCTTTTTTGATTTTTGGCCTAAATAAACCATTCTAAGACCAAAAGTTTAATTTTTTTTAGGCGCAGAACACTATAAAATTATATTTCGAATGGATTTAAAAGTAACAAAAATAGCAAAAGCTAAAAATATCTGTTTTATTTTCTACAAAAAAATAGGGTCCTAAACACCATTTTTTGGCGAATTGGAAGACTTTAAATACACAGATCGATAGAGGAGAAAAAACTTAGTAGGACTGCATTAAAAAGTCAATTTCGCCAAAATGACGGTTACGCCCTTTGAGCCCCGAGGTATCGATAATGTCTTTTTTAATAAATGAAATGTTTTTAATCTATTTTTTAAGAGCCCATATTACCCGAGTTATATGACTCTAAAGTAAGCATTGTTTTGAGTCTGATCACCCTTCATCTCTATTTTTTAACAAATGGCGTCAAAAAATCTCAAAATTTTAAGGAAAAAGAGCTGCCGAAACAATCCCAACGAAAATTGTTTTGCAGAATATAACGTATATTAATAAGTAAAGGAGTTTTTGAGATATCAAATACTATTAGTATTGGATATGTTAAAAAAGAGTATGTAACACCAACGTACTTTTCCGATGAATGCAATGTGATAATATTCTGAAAACGATATAATAGTTGATATTATTTTAGTGTTAACCTAACGTAATAACGTAAGTAAATGCAACACAGTATTTAGCTGTACGGAACCCTGGATGCGGGAGTCGGGACTCGCACTTGCCCGATTTTTATATTTAAAGATTGACAAACATTATCATTATTTACTTAAGTAAACAATAGCAAAAATTTACAAATATTTATATGTGAAAATTGTTTTGGCCCACATTATCTAATATATAAAAGTCTCGTGTCACGGTATTTGTGCTCGAACTCCTCCAAAACGGCTCGACCGATTTTAATATTTTTTTTTTGTATATTTGGTAGGTATGAGAATAGGTCGTAAATTATTTTTCACCCTCCTGCCCCTATTTTTAACCTTGATTTTAGAATTTTTGTATGAACAATATTATATAAATACAACGCCAAACAGATTTTTTTGTTGATTGAACGCGGGTGTAGCGGCGGGTTCTGCTAGTATTATATACAAAGTTGAATAATTTATTTTTGTCACGTGTAATGCTAGTTATTCTATCATTCTAATAAAATCATAGAAAGGTACATACATACCTGTACATTAATTTTTTTTGGAATATAAATAACTTTTTGCACCAACATGCAACCCTACTAGTTTCTTTCTGATATAGGATGCCACTGATTACACTGAAATACATTTTTGTATATTTTTGTATTCTTATTAAATTGTATTTTTTTGGAGTAATTAAAGATTAATTAAGGATTAAATAAATAATAAAACAACTTATTTAAATACACATGACGACATCTATTGATGATTTTCTAAATAACATATAAATGTTTTTGGAGTAATTTTAACGTCATATAAAAATTAGATCTGAACCTGCACCAATAATGCAGTTTTTTTGAAGACCTTTGTGGTTTACTTTTACGCCTTATATCTTTTTTTGAAGTCCCTTTGACGATTCCAATAGAACTTAAATATATGGCAATGTTTGTACGAGACGAACAAATATTAGAAAGCAGCAAGCTTTACTAGATTGTATTTGAGGGAAAAGGAATAATTTATATAACAGTAAATTTAACTAGCAGTGCAGTGTTTTGATATTCGTACAAATTTGCCAGATTTATATGGTATGCTTGCAAATAATTGGCGTAGTTTTATAATTTTTTAATATTTTACTAAGCAAAATATTAAGCTTACGAATCTTTCGTAAACTTAAAAATGATAAACAAAACTTTTATATAAAGGTTTTACCATTGTTTTTCTTTTCCTTTTATCTTTTTTGGAACCCAAAGAGAGGAAATAAATCCAGGCTTAATGCAGTTCTACATTGGCCAATGAATATTCACTTTAAATTTCAAGGCAGGGTTATTTAAACTTTTAGTCACAGGATCCCCTGTTTTGCTATAAGTAGGATTTTATAATGATTTTACTTTGATTGTAATACAGATAATTCTTCTAACTCATTATGTACTGAATAAATATTTACTAGTGGATCCGTGCGTTTGTCTTTACTTATATTTTAAAGAGGAAAGTTTTGTGTCTTTGTTTGTTATATGCAAGCTCTGAAACTACTTAACCGAATTTAATTATTTTTTCATCATGATTGTAAGCAATATTCAAAAGTAACGTAGGTTAAATAATAAGTTTTCACATCATAAAAACAAACATAATTAACTTTTTCATAATGCAATGATCAAGAAAACCTTCTATAGTTTTAAGTGTTTTACTTTGAGAAACTCTGCTTTTTGCATTGGCTTAGGCTGAGCGTTATTTATTAGTCACAGAAACGTTTCATGTTAAAAAATTATGTTACTTTAGTGTATTCACTAAGTACTCTGTAACTTTAGAATATTATCCAATATCATGGTGCAAATTAATATGTATTTGAAAGAGCTTTGGTTGTGGGTTCAATATTCATGCGCCAAAAATTTTCAATACACAATATTTCGATAAATACATTGACAGTAAGTAAAGGTATATCTCGTGAATACTACGTTCGTGAGTAATTTGTTGTTTGTAAAGTATCCTAGTGTACTTCTCTCAGCGCTCTACAATTCTAAGCCTAGCATTCACAGCACGACTTGACTTGGATTAACTCGACCTTGGCCATACACCAAAAATACTCTTAGCTAAGTTATTACAGTAGATTCTGTAGTTTGTCTTCCAAAAGATCTCAGATTTATTTGATTCAAATATTGATTGATTGTTTTTATATAATTCGAAGTAGCGACTCACTGTCGCTATTCTCGGGTTTGTTCCTAGGTACGTTTTAACGGTTAATATGGAATATATCGACCATATATTAACATGGTATATAAATAGTCTATAATTTTAAACGGGCTCAATAAACGGGCTATCTAATGCAAAAAGAATTTTAGCAAATCGGATTAGTAGTTCCTGAGATTAGCGCGTTCGAACAAACAAACTCTGCCTCTTTATAATATTAGTGTAGCTGATTTAATTTAAATATAAGTTCCAACGAACTCATTCTATAACTGATATATAAATATTTCGTGTCAAGGTGTTTATGGTTGCATTCCTCCGAAACGGCTCGTAGGTATGAGAATAGGTCGTAAAGTATTTCTCACCCTCCTACCCTCACCCCCATTTTTTAATCGTGAGCTTAGTAGTTTTGTATGAACAATATTGCGGTGAGTCGTTGTATAATATAAAGCCAAAGAATTTTTTTGTAGATTGAACGCGGGCGTAGCCGCGGGTTCTGTATCTATATACTAGTTTACGGCTGATTCGTAACGCGATAGTTCGTGGTTTTTGGCTTTTCCTATCTACTTATGTATATAGCAGTTTTTTAGCAAATTGTACACCAAAAATTAACAACACTTTTAAATATCCAAATCATTTCAGTTTCTAGAGATTTACTCTATTTATATTTATATTTATATATATATATATATATATAATGCTTTGTCCTGACTGACTGACTAATCGATCAACGCACAGCCTAAACCGCTGGTCGTAGAAACGTGAAATTTGGACGACGTATTCCTTATATGGTGTAGGTATGCGCTAAGAAAGGGTTTTCCGAAATTCATCCCCTATGAGGGTAAAATAGGGGATTAAATTCTTTCTTTTTCATTCTTAATGTGAAATACATACAAAGTGGTATTTAGCTTTAAGATAAAAAATAAGAAACATATTTTTTTTTGGAAATTCATCCATTAAATGGGTAAAAGGGGGTAATAAAGTTTATATGTGCAAAAAAATATTTGTGTTCAGAATTATTTGAGACTTGGTATTAATGTTCTTAAATACAATTAAATAAGTGCGTGTTTTAGCATTTTTCGTAATTCAATCCCATAAGGGGGTAAAATGGGGGATGAAAGTTTGTATGAAACTCTGTAATTATTGCATGGAAAGTGGTATTTACTTGGTATTAATGTTCTTCAATACAATTAAATAAATATGTATTTTAGATTTTCTTAAATTCAGTCCCTTAGTGGGTAAAACGTGGCAGTGTAGTTGGAGTTGGTTGAATATATTTAAACAGAGTAACATGGCTCAATTTCTCCGTAAGTACACGCTTACTGTGTGGGTTATAAAGCAAAGAACAGAAATTATTCCGAATCCAAAGAAAAATTATGTATAACTTCTCAGCTGGCCGCACCAGTGACAACTATAACAGACCTGGAGTGCGAGAGAGAAAACCTAGGTAGAGAATATCCTGTTATCTACATATGTCCTCCTTCTGAAGGTTAGCACACCTGTAATGAAAAATTCTCCTAAGCTATGTAACGGGATGAGAGTGTAAGTAATTCATATATCGTTAGAGCGGCCACTGTGTTTGCTGGATCTGCACAGGGGGAATCACTATTCATACCTCGAATACCACTGATAACCTCTGACTACGTGTTTGAATGTAATCTATTGTAATTCGTCGTTAAAGTTTGCTTTACGATGACCATTAATATATCTCAGGGCTAGTCGTTGAGAGTAGCAGCCATAGATTTAAGACAGGATTGCTTCTCACAGGGACATTTTAACAGAACCCACAAATAGACAGACCAATTGGTATATTTGTATATGGTTTTTTAGCATAGACTAAGTTAAGTGAACATAGAGTATTATATAAATGAATACATAATATAAAAATTTCTATATGACAATATATAAATTCAATGGAAATTAAATCTGAGCAATTTTTTTATTACACGCGAGCGTAGCCGCGGTCAAAAAGCTATAGCAAAATAAGAATGGCACTTTATATATTATGTAACTTAAAAAGATGGATGTACGTGAAGTCTTTAAAAATAACATAGATATTAGTCTGTTAGTATGTTAGCTAAAAAGCCCATATTAGCTGAGTTACATGATTCCAAAGTCGTAAACATTGTATGCGAGTTGTATCATTGCTCTCTTACTCTTACTTTAGAAAGATGGAGTAGAAAAATGTGCTAAAAATAGAGGCAATGGAGCTGGCCAAATACCTAAAATGAAAATTTATTTACAGAATATACTTACGTTTAACATCTATTTTGAGTTACGATCGCTAAAATTTTTGTTTCCCACAATATCTTTAAGAAATAATATGAAACACGAACTTATTTTTGCAAATAATAAAGTATGTATTGAGAAAAACTTCTTTTTCATAGTTTGATCGCGGGCAAAGCCGCGAGTTCAGCTAGTCTTTTATAAAGGCAGTTCTTGCTGAAACTCACTACAGCAATTCGGATGCTGTAAACAAAGGTACCTAGTCCCTACTACTTTACAATGTAAAAAACTGTCATTACACTCAATAAAATAATATTCTTTATTTTTTGGCTCTATAATTAACCTCATCTCTTTCATTAAATCTAATATATTTAAACGAGCAATTCTTGCATATTTATTTATATCGGCGATCTCGAAAACGGCTCTAACGATTTCGCTGAAATTTGGTATGCGAGGGTTTTCGGGAGCGAAAAATCGATCTAGATTAGTCTTATGTCTGGGAAAACGTGTGTTTTCGAGTTTTCACGCGGTTTTCTTTCGTATTTTTTCACCCAAAATATGGTCGCTAATTTCGCACGCTCTGGAATAAGCATCGTGGTCAAGCGGCCAATGCGCATTTTTACTTTTTACAGATCTGATCAACCTGTCAAAAATCTCTAAATATAGTCCGGTTAAAATAGACACTTCAAATAACGAAAATTTCGACAGAGCTGAATTTCGGAAGAGACTTTAGGTACACCAGTAGAAAAAAATGCCAAAAGTCCCCAGCACACATGGGGTGTGCTAAAAAAGTTATTCAAGGTCAAAATTTTCAGTTTTTTGGATTATTCTAGAAAACGGTAAGTTTTATCAAAAATATAGTTCAAACAAAAATTATAGATCATAAAATTATTTACAAAAATGGTCATAATAATTTTTTTCATAACAATCACCATTCCTAAGATATCGCGATTCTAAAACATGAAGGTGTTACATTCTACATGATATGCACACGAGTGCCACGTGTATGTATACATAGGCAGACAATATAAATAAAAAAGGTAAGTTAACAATGTATCACAATTTATGAAATGTAACATCGTTTCATTTGTATTTTGATGTTAATAATAATATAACATGATTTTTGTACACAACATTTTTTATGAATAACAAAAAAGCTCACAAATGGGATCAAGGGCAATATCGGTTAGATATAAGCAAATAGTATTAGCGTTGTATCGGCAAATATATAAAAACTTACCCGATTCTAACGTTTTTACTGCTTATGCTCACTCACAGCCTGGCAAGTTGTTGTGTGAGGTTCTAACTTCATAATTAACAGAAAAAGATCAAACATCGTAATCTTACAGAATTATTTATACTAATGGGAATTAATAACAATGAAGTTGATATTATCAAGTACTTACATTTTTCAATATGCACTTACATAAAAAATTAAAATGATCAATAATAATAATAAATCAACATAGAAAAAGAGATATACGTAATAGACATAAAAACTCATTGGATATCGCGCAAAATATTTTCGTGGAATGTTACAGAAGTCTCATTATTTATCAGTGCAAAACGTCTGTAGAAATTGAAGAACATTTGGTGTTGTCATCTCAATTAAGGTTTAATCCATCATTGCGCCATACTTATTTTATTTACAAAGAGATTATCTGCGAACAAAATTAATCTGATTTCAACTGCGCATAATCTTTGAATAATTTTGCATATTATTTTGTATGAAAGTAATATGACTAACGATTAAATAAATAAATAATAAATAAATTTGTTACACCAACGTTACATACACAATCATATTAATTTAATCAATGAACACTATTTCCACCACTAGTTTCACTATTATTTGACGTCTTCTTTTTTTATAACACTTTATTGGACACGAAAATGGTACATTAAAAATACAGTTAAAGAGATATGTACAATCCAATATTGTACATGGGAGGAGGGCTTCCTCTGAGTTTATAATAAAACTCCAGCGATCGGATTGTAGTTATAAAATTAATTACTCCAACATTACTTATATAAAACATCTTAACCAAATGATATCGCGTTTTACAATAGCTCTAAAGCCATCTATTACAAATATATGTATGTACAACTAGCATTGCCCGCGGCTCCACCCGCGTTTAGACGATACCAATACATGCATGCATGATTGATAAATAATGGCTGTGATAGACAATGCTACAAAGGTTCCTCCGTTAATTTCATATTCGATTTAGTAATATTGCACTTTTTGTTTTAAGAATAACATTTACAGTATGTATATTATACCTCTGTTTTGTTTGTTTGTTTAGTTTTAGGCGATAAACTCTCAAACTACTAAATCAATTTTAATCATTTATTTACTTATATAGCTATAAGTGATTAATGTTAATTTAGCCAGATAAGAGAAATTGGGCTTAAGGCTATAAAGATATTACATATAGCTTATACAATAAAATAAAAAAATTATCATATCCGGGAGGCCATACTTTAAAGGCAGATTCTTATACACATATTTCGACGAAAGTAACGAAAACTAGAATATATTTCATGATCTCGTTTTAGAATGTGCTAGTAGAAATATGTATTTAATTAATGTATTCCGCATTTATAACAGAGTGCGCAATACAATCTTTCTAATTCGGTAGGTTGGGTTTGTTTGTTTGTAAAGTAAAAAAAAAAACTTTAATTTGTGCCTCACAGGCTAGGGTTACTTTCTTTGTTTCGGGCTTATAAACTCTTGCATTTAAAAACTTTTTATAGTCTCGTAGGTTTGTTAGTATATTAGTTCATAGGAAAGTTCGCATTTTCGGATAAATTTATTCTTAAATCATTGTCCAGCAATTAGGAATATCCTTTAAGTCAAGTCGCTGCATTTATTCAATTCAATTATGAGGAAGTCCACATAATTCGACCCACAAATTGCTTTAGCAGAAACAAGGGAAATCTCTCGTAAAAACTTTTATAGCAGTCCACGCCACTTGGGATTTATTAATATAGTTTCACACAGCAGATGAATATTTTACGATACGACATACTTATTTCATTTATAGCTTCATAATAATATTTTCTTTGAGGCTTCTACGTCGTGTTTTAGATATTCATAATAAGACTAAGTGCTCATTCAATACTTTCAATTTTATTAACCATATATACAGTAGCGTTGCGTGAGTTTCGGCTTCGGAAACACAGTTAAAAGATAATTTATTCATATACCACAGGTCAATATTTAACAAAGTACATATTGACTGTCTTTATAAGATTGCTATCTGTCTATTTGTTCGCCTGTCATAATCGGTAAAATGTCACTTTTAACTTTACTTCAGATGATATCATATTGTGATGTATATTAGACCAAAACAAGTATTATACATGTGGAAAAAAGCATGTTAGAAAAATATAAAACAAATAAAAACTAAAATAAAAACTAGTCAGTTTTTAATGATCAGGAATCTTAAATCAGATATATTAAGAAAAAAAAGAACCGACAAAGAAGAGAGCGATAAAAATAATTTTGATTACATATAATAAATTGTTTGTGTTCGATGGTTATAAAAAACTAATGAATGACAGCTACGTTGTTGATCAGGAGGTCAACGGTTCGATTCCTGGAATCGAACGCTTGACCTAACTGACTATAGATTCTAATATTATGTTTCACAAAATAATTATAGTACCTTTAGACGACTTTGAGGTTTAATAGAGGAGTCTGCCAAATGCGATTTATATTTAGCAATAACTCAACTTCAAAATGTATTTTATTTAATAACCGTTAATTTTGATTTAGAGTACTTTAAGAAAACTTAATTAATGTATTTAAAGTTAACTTAGAATAAACTTCAGTTAACTAAGATTTATTAGATTTAAATATTGGATTAGGAGTGCGACAGTTTTTTTTGAATTCTAATGAAGTTTCAACTTGAAGCCTATGGAATTTAAACTCCTCAAATTATTAGTTTCGTTATCCTAAGTCTCTTTCTTCAAATCAAGTTTGTAGAAAGTATTTCGAATGGATAACGAATTATAAAAGACTTTGATCAGTAAACGGGAATGAAAGTTTCCGCTTCAAAGACTTTATATAATAACATTGAAAAATTGCAGCGTATTTTAATTTGAAATCCAAATAAAATTATAACAATGGATTGATTTAATAGATACCACGGAGTATAATTCATTTACTTTGTTTAAATCTATTCAATCATTTTCAGGATATAAAGCTTTAACTGAATTGTTTTTTTAACATAACACGATTAAAAGTTGATCAAAGTTAATTTTTGTTTTTTTTTTCGAATATTATTATTTATGAGATTTTTGGGATGATGGAAAGCAAATTTGTACTATTTAAAAATATTGTCCTGTTTGTATTTTTGCGTGAAAGACCATCAAGGGTTAGTGTATAGCACATATTGCAAAAAGAATATTTTACCAGATTAAATAATCTCATATTATCCGATACCCTTGCACTCCATATTTAAGTTGATGGTACAAAGTTATATTACAGATCTTTACGGACGTGCATATATCAACTGACTAAAGTTAGGGAATGTGCATACGTTATAAACAAACACTTAGATGGACATGTTATATATTTAATGTACAGATTCAGCTCAGTAATAATAATAATAAATAATGAATAAATATGTTGGGACATTAAAATTACGTATTTTAAAAAAAACATGGTGACATTTAGTAATGATTTTCTAAATTACACCCTACATAACTAAATATTTGTCGAGTTATTTTTATGTATAAAATATCGATATTTATATAGTTTTTTTTCAAGAGAAGCTATTTTTAATCCTTTTTTTGAACTATTTTGTAAGTTACCTTGCTATAATGTTTATAGTTTCAGCGTCGTTTTATAGTTATAACCAGTTATTGTATTTTTTCTTTGAGATGAGATATTTTCCTGTAATAAGAAGTATCCTATTTGTTGACCCAGATAGCCAGCTATCGCTATACCAAATTTCATAAAAATCTGCCCTGTGATTTTCTCGTGATGCGTTCTTTTACTAACAGAAAGTTACACTATGCTTGAGTATGATGGTATATTCTATTGATGTTTCGCGCGAGATCATTTGCGAGAGAAACTTAGATTTAAAAAAATTAAAGATATAAGAATAGTAACAAAATGCAAAACCACACTTAGATGACATCAAGTTAGATATTTTATTGAGAATGCTTTTACTAACGAGATAATTTTAAGCTTTATATTATTTAACAAAATCTCTTTTAGTATGTGTCAAGTAGTCAGTTTCATGACCGTACAAATTATACGCGGACTGAAATTAACAGTTGCTCTGACCGCTAAACTGCGGTCAGTGCAAAACTTCACGATCTCATTTTTGCAGCACTGTTGAACGAATTGGTTTAATTTCAGAGTTTGTAACGTAGTTCTAACGTTCGTATATATCGGCACACTAAATACAATAAGCAAAGGTAAAACAACTGATATTAAAAATGTTTGTAAATTTTTCTTCACATCTTAAAATATAAAAAATCAGGTGATAGTTTCAGGAGTACATAAGGTAAATGTTTCTAAGCAAATTTTTTATCTTGTCGTATAACTTGGCTAATATAACTCATATCACTATAGCTAATCTACGAGTATACATATAATAAAATTCCATCTGAGTCGAATCTGTACATAAAATATTCTTTTATTTTTCTTATTGAAATTGTCATTACCATCGATAGAGGCCGAATCTATAGTTTTTACATTTTTGTCCGTCTGTCTGTATATTTGTCTGGGAACGCATCACGAGAAAACTACTGGACACATTTTGATGAAATTTGGTATGATGATAGCTGGTTATCCGGGTCAACATATAGGATACTTTTTACTGCGGGAAAATATCTCACATGTGTGAAAAAATATAGAAACTGGTTAGAATAAAACCACGCTGAAACTATAAACATCTTACCAAGGTAACTTACGAAATAGGTCAAAAAATAATTATAAACAGCATATCTTGAAATAAAAAACACTATATCAATAGAGACATTTATACATAAAAATAACTCTATAAATACGTGTAATCGTCACTAGATGTCGCAATGTGTTTTTAAAAATACGTAATTTGAATTTGACAGACATACAGAGAAAAATTTATATTATTAGTACCTATTCAATAAGATTTTTCAGAAAATATTTAATGTACAGATTTGGCTCAGTTGCAATTTTATTATTTGTAAAGATGTCATTTCAATACAATTTATAAAATCTCTATTTTTCAACGCTTATAAAATGCTTAAATCTAGTCTAAGCTCCCAATTTAGATAAAATGTATAATAGCATAACAATTCGCAAAATATTGTTTAACGAGGAATTAGAACGATTGAACAGATGTGGTTCTGAAACAACAATACCAGTACGTATGTTAGTTTGGTAGCAATAAGTTAGTATGCGAACCGACATCTATGCAAACGATCTAAGGCCTATAACGTGTCATGAGCTGTCAACGACAGACGGTACTTAATCAAATTATTATTAGATCTTCAATAGTTGGATGAATTTGACAATTGACATGGTATACTTGCTTCTGAAATTGCAATAAGTCTTTGTGCATTGCAGACTTGACGCACGTAAAACTATTTTAATTATTATGATGAAGTACGAGTACCTGCTTTTTCACTATGTATAATAATATTACTCAGTGATTATTTTAAGCACTGAATGTTCTTCGAGTTACAACACTAGATATTATCAGTATAGAAAGACAACGCCGTATACGCTTATATTGATGACGTATAAAATTAAGAAATATCTTAGAAGTAAGATAAATGATATTATTATTATTAACTTCCCACTCAAGACTTCAAAAGTACCTGATTAGGTATTTATAGAAAATGAAAAACTCCGTTCAATTATTTTTCACTTTTAAGTGCCTGGAAGTTGATTTAAATTAAAAAAAAGTTTTTGTTGACAAGTATAAAATTAGTAACAAGAAAACAATTGAATAACGCATTTTTATGGAAGCTTAGTACTAGTTTTATATAAAGGCCAGGTTTAGTTTATCTGTGTAGCATGCTCTACGAAGCAGTCTTCATTCTACCTTAGACATTCAGACTTATATTTCTAAAATATTATATTTTTGTAAAAGAAACATTAAATAACATATTAACAGGGTATTAATTCAAAATAAAACAAATCTATTTTTAATAAAAATTATTTAGACAAAAAAATCTTATATCTTCTTTCTATGTACGAAATCTTATATGTAATTTTGCAAAACGGAAAACATTCTTCTTCTTAGAGAATCGGATCAAACTTAGTAAGTTTATCTAAAACAATCTGTGCGTATTAACTGCTTCAAGATTTATTGGTTTCATTTGTTACCGTCACCCCCTTTTAGAGACCCTTATAAATTTAAGGCTTCGATTTGTGTAATGACGTAGTTTAAAATAATAAAAGGTCGGTTTGTTTATCTTAGAAAGATTTTGCACTTCTTTTTCATCAAAAAATTTTTGACTTGACACTTTTTTATCCATAGTCTACGTATATCATTTAAAATGTATGTACTGTAAATTTTCTTATGTGAATTTGAAGATTCTTCGCCGTTTTCTGAAGTTTAAAGTTCAATTGAAACTTTGACTTTGGACATACATATTTATTTTTTTATTGACAAAGTCTTTTCTTTTCATGTTACATGCCTTTAGATGCAACACATCAACTTTTTCGAACTTCAACCTTAGTAAACCAAAGAAAAACGTACAGTTCAAATTTTCTAAAACAAAAAAAATGAAAAACAAACTCTTTAGATTTCTAATATTAATAGAAGATTAAACATACTTTCATTTTATTCACATTTTTAAGTCTCCATTGTTTTGCTACAGATTAATATCTCATAGAATCGTGATATACTCGAAAAAATAGTTGCCTATATTACTTTCCGGTTTATAAACTGTGTCTTTTCGATATGATTTTTTATTCCGTCGTTGTGTGAGAGACGGATAAATTAAAAAAATATGCTTTCTGATTAAAAAAATGTTAAGAATAATTTACAAATCTTTTGACAATTAGATAAACATAGAGCATCATGTAAGATGTCTGAAAAGTCTGTAACTGTAGAGTTAACGGGTTTGATTCTTGTAAAAGTTTCGTTTTTGTGAATATGCAAATGCTTGTTGTCTTTGGATTAAGAAAAACTTAGGGATGGGACCCAACCTAGGGGGTTCTTGAATGTATACACAAATAGTGAAAACATCTTGTTACACACTATTTTCATCAGAGTTTCAGTAGTAGCATATTAAATATACATTTTCCTTTATAAATTACTAGCGACTCACCCTCGCTTCGCTTCTGATTCGTCCCTAGACAAAAACAAATCTATCCCACGGGAATCGTGCATTTTTCTGGGATGATGTATAGCCTATAGCCTTCCTCTTTTATCGGGCTATCCAATGCAAAAAGAATTTTTTAAATCGGATTAGTACCTATTTCTTGAGATTAGCACGTTCAACCAAACAAACAGTTACACGGACGGAGCATTTAAAAATTAAAAATTAACATAATATTATATAATAGAAAACTATGTTCATTTTACATATAAAATAAGATATAATATTATTTTTAACTTTGCCTTTTCATGTTCCCATTAAAAGTCATGTTGAGTAGACGATTGATGAAATAACTCTAGAAAATAAACATCTCTTATTTTTGCGGCTGCCAAATGGAAACACGTGCACCAAACTATAGTTAAAACAATATACTCGTAACTGCAGTGCGGCTCGCAATAGTTTTCGACAGCTGAAGAGGTTAAGCAATTTTAGTTCGACAGCTCGATACTGCAACAGAATGTACCTATTAAAGAAATTCTTTAGATTACAACTTAACAAATTTATATTTAATTTGTGGATCTACATAGCATTGTTATACATACAAACAATTACGTCCCTATATAACGTTTTCCTAATATAACTAGACTGACTTACTCTTACCCTCTCTTCGCTTAAGTGCCCGTCTATAGTATTATAGGTATGGTAGAATATTATAGGTTATTATTATAGGTACCTAACAGTAGCCTACGTGTTACTCCAGGTCATAGTTTATCTATGCACTAACAATCAACTAAATATGTCCAACTGCTCAGCAGTTTACGATAAACTAACTTGCCCGATTGTTTCCGCGTGTTCGTATACGTGTTTACAACACTAAATTGTTAACTAAATCGAATGTTTATGTACTACAATGATGAAACCAGTCAATTTTAATACATACTAGCGACTTACCCTCGCTTCGCTCGGGTGCGTCCTAGGTACATTTTAATTTTTTTGAGCGAAACCATAATTGTTTTTCTAAAATAAAAGTAGCCTAAGTTACTCCTTATAATATCAGCTATCTGCCAGTGAACGTCCCGTTAAAATTGGTCCAGCCGTTTCGGAGATCAGCCGGAACAAACAGACAAAAAACTTTAAAAAATTGTGTTTTTCTCATAAGTAGGTACCGTATGTAATTCCATATGCCTTTAGTGTAAAGCTGTTATTTTGACATTATTAACAGACACTTCAGTTTTATTTATCTGTATAGATATAGTTGTATATGAATAAATAGATTTAAGGTGTAAAAAGAAACGTTTCAATTGCAGACACGTAATGATAAATTCAAGATCATTTTACAGAGAGAGAAGGTCGATAGAAGGAAAAATAATTCGCGGTAGAAAGTTATAAAAAATCAACATTGCTATCAAGCGTCAAGAGGCGCTTAAACTACATTTGAATTGTAATTTGTAATACTAATTATAATAGGTACAGTTTTATTAACAAACTAGCATTGCCCGCGGCTCCGCCCGCGTTCAGATGATCAAAAAGCAAATTCTTAGGTTTTACACATTAGTATACTCTTGCATATTATACCACTTTCATTGCGCACCGTATGATTGGTAAATAATGGCGGTGATTGACAATGCCACAAAGGTTCCTCCGTTAATCTCATATTTGATTTAGTAATATTGCACTTTTTGTTTGAGCAATAACATTTATGTACAGATACATATGTCTATACTTCTGTTTTGTTTGTTTATTTAGTTTTGGGCGATAAACTCTCAAACTACGGAATTAATTTTAATCATTTTTTACAAATAGACAGCTATTGATTAATTTAATATGTAGCTGATTATTTAAATTACATAATGATAACTTTTCTTAATGTCAATTTGTCGCGCAACAGGAATGGGTTAGCGCTAGTTACTAATATTGTCCAAAACGATTTTCAAAAGAAAATGTAATAAGTAAATAATTCTAAGCAAATACTTTTTATTATTTCATATGGCTCAGCTAATATGATTAATGTCGTAAGCATTTTATTGCATCCTTTAAGCCTTCACCTTCCAAGAAATGGTGTCAAAAAAAACTGAAAAAGTTGAGGTATAACAGTTCCTAAAATACTTTTTCATAGTTTTTGAGATATGGAATATTTTTAGTTACCAGCTTTGTCAGTTTAACAGCTATAAACTTGTTTCCCATAAAATGTTATAAAATAATATATGTAAATCAAACTTATTTTTACGGTTGAAAAAATGAGTCGATATTATGGAAACGTAAATATTATTCGTATTTATTTTAGTGTTAACCTTACAATACACGTAAGTAAGAAAAACAACAGCATTTTGCTATAAGAAACCTATAATGCACGAGTTGGATTTGCATTTGCCCAATTTTTACATTAAAAGTTAAAAAAATACTAACGTTATTTACTAAACAATAAAATTTTATGAATTTTTTAATTTGAAAACTGTTTCTGCCAACAAAATATTACTAATTCTAATAAAGTCATAGAAAGGTTATATCTGTACATAATTTTTTTTGGATTAAAACTACGTATTTTAAAAACACATGGCGACATCTATTGTCAAATATCTAAATAACACATAAATAAAATATCATTAAAATAATTATTTTAATGCATAAAATAGCGCTATTGATATTTCATTTAAGATAAGCTTTTTTTAATTGTTTTAACATATATAAGTTATCTTGCTAAAATGTTAATAGTATCATCGTGCTTTTATTTTAACCAGTTTTTGTATTTTTTCCCAAAAATGAGATATTTTTCTGCGGTAAAAAGTATCCTATATGTTGACCCGGATAACCAGCTATCATCATAACAAATTTCAACAAAATCCCTGCAGGGGTTTTTCTGTGATGCGACCACAAACAGACAGACAGACAAAAATTCTACAAACTATAGATTCGGCATCTATATCGCTAATAATGAATATTTCAGTAAGATTTTCCGAAAAATATTGAATTTACGGATTCGGCTTAGTTACAATTTTATGTATGTATAGTTACTAATTTACAAAGCTAAAAAGTTTGCTTTATTGATGATTTGAACACGGGCGGGGCCGCGGGTAATTTAGTAGTACCTAATTCTAATAAAGTCCTAGAAAGGTCATAACTGTACATTCATTTTTTTGGAATTAAAACTACGTATTTTAAAAACACATGGCGACATCTATTATCGAATAGTTAAATAACACATAAATGTATAATAATTAAAATAACTATTTTAATAGATAGAACAGCGCTATCGATAATTTGATTTTCAAGATAAGCAATTTTTAATAGCTTTTCCATATTTAGTAAGTTACCTTGCTAAACTGTTTACAGATAGTACCATCGTGATTTCGTTCCAACCAGTTTTTGTATTTTTTCTCAGAAATGAGATATTTTCCCGCGGTAAAAAGTTCCTATATGTTGACCCGGATAACCAGCTATCATCATACCAAATTTCATCAAAATCCCTCCAGTGGTTTTTCTGTGATGCGGTAACAGACAGACAGACAGACAGACAGACAGACAGACAGACAGACAGACAGACAGACAGACAGACAGACAGACAGACAGACAGACAGACAAAAATTCTAAAAACTATAGATTCGGCCTCTACATCGATAATAATGTCTATTTCAATGAGATTTTCCAAAAAATATTTAATGTACAGATTCGGCTTAGTTAGAATTTTATAATATGTATAGAATACTTATAAAGTCATACGTTAAATGTTATGATAAAAAATTAATAAATGGCAAAGCAGTCACGTTAATAACAAAGTGAAATATCTGTTAATAAAAATAAAAAAAAAAAGAGTTATTTGATATACGAGTTGGTCATAGTCATAATCTAATTTTCATATTTTTTCGAACGTTTAAATAAAACTATCTTTTCGGATTTTTTCGCGGATTTATTTTGATTTTTGGTTCCCGACGTTTCGATTGCTTTACAGCAATCATGGTCACGGGAGAGACTAAGGTGTTAGATGTCTCAAAGGTATTATATAGTTGTTACAGACAGCCTACCCACAATAACAAAATGAATTCAAAAAACTTGAAAATTGGCACCAAAGTACCTTACAATATTTGTTAATTTTAATTTTAAAACATTTTTATAATTTTAATTACTTTTATATTTATATAATTTTATATTGTTTATATAATTTTAGCTTTATTATTATAATTATTACAATTTTTTTAGAAAATTTATTGATTAATAATCTATATTTAGTGTTGCCATTATTATATTTATAACTATAAAGAAAAAAAAAAAAAAAACCGTGATTGCTGTAAAGCAATCGAAACGTCGGGAACCAAAAATCAAAATAAATCCGCGAAAAAATCCGAAAAGATAGTTTTATTTAAATGTCAAATATTCGCGTAAATCTAAGAAAGTATTTTTCGAACGTTGTAAATGTAAATGTAAGGTGGACTTAATTTTCCGTACTAAGACTCTTATTTGGTCTGTTGTGCGTCTTGAATCCTAGATAGCTTAGTCAGCCTAGCTCCACCCAGAAGCGCAAAAGTTTCCTGGGAACTTTACAGTCTTTGCGGAGTGACCTCACTGATCCGAGGATTTCTTTGCATTGATGAGCCACTGCCTCGCATTCCAGGATTACATGGGTGGATGATTCTTTCGCACTGAAACATCCTCTACACAGAAGACTATCCGTCCCGTCAGTTATGAATAGGTGTTTGTTTAATTGTGCTATGGTTTTGTAGTTCTGTAGATCTTTGGCGGATCCAGGTTCGAACTTGCGAGAAAGGTAGGGGTAGAAGTGGGTATGGGCCGACCGCCGACCACTCTCATCTCAGATCCTGTCTCTGCAAGTTCATCTGCTGCATTATTGCTGAGAGATCCACTGTGCCCTTTATCCACTGGACAGTAACTCCATTAGTCGAAGATATTACATCCAGGGCATGTTGACATTCAGTAATTAGTTTGCTGTTGGTCTGTTTGTTTTCTAGTGTTGTCAATACGGTAGCGCTGTCAGATAGGAATCTTATATGAATTTTCGAACATTTTACGTTTTATGTTTTCTTTTCCCTCCTACTATGCGTACCGTTGGGTTACCAACGGGTTGGGTAGTCCAAACTTGGGATTAGGGGTAATTTTTATATGTAAAAAGATTGGTTTCCTGTATGTCTACAACCAAGGGATTGCTCTGTCGGTGCACTTTATTCACTTAAAGACGTCTCTTGGTTCCTCTGACAAAATATCACTAACAGCGAGAATTAATTAAAGCACCCCATTTTTTTTCTTTTTACATAAAAGTCGTTAAACATAAATTATTATACACGACAGTAAACAAACATTACCGAAAAGTAAGAAATCAATTTTTATAATGCTATTGAAAGATATTAGGGATCCATAAACTCTTACCAACTAATCTTAACTAATAATAATAACCTGCACGTAATGTATAACCATAAATTAATACGGAATGAATAAGCGTTATATTGAAAGTTATAATAAAATAAATAGCTATCCCGGAAAAGGTCTGCAAACAAGCCTCAATATATGTACGAATTAGGTAAGAGTAGAATAAAAGTTTTTCTTTACAAATATGTCTATTCGAGTGTTGTTATAACTTTGCTTTGTGTTTGCAACTCATATATTTTCTTCTGGTAAAATTGAACTTGCTTAGTGATATAGTTGTTTCTTTTAAAATAAGTAGTTAGCAACATAAATTGTATTTTAAAAAATTAATCCTTCTCATTTCCATTTCCTCTAAGGAAACAAAACGTACTATCCTCGACAATTTTAAAATCTGCGAAATAATGTTTTAATTACGATTAAATTCCCTGGGCATGGCATTGTTTGATTAATCACACATAATAATCATTGTCTATATATTAAATCTTTATGTACTACCTATTTTATATAACATTTTATCTACTTAAGAATGAGTTTTAAGAATTTTATTTAAAAAGGAAACGACTGACTTCAGCAAAACGAGCTAAGAAATTAAGTATAATTAGATTGTGTCTTCCATTCTTTAAAAGATTTTCCGTTCAAATTTATCGTTTTCACTGTACCGAGTAGTTATAAGAAAAAAAAAATCGATGAAGCACCAGCCTGTTTCGCATGTTAAAGACTTTTGTAAATTTTGGGAGTTTTAGGCTGAGTACTTTTAGAGGATACATAATGTCAAAATGTATCAATACCTACATTAAAATCCTATAAGAGTTTTATTTTGTAATCGAATGTACCCAACCTAAAATAGATATACTTAGGATTCAGTACATTTGGCGAGAGAGCTGAACTCTAATAGGACGAGTTTATACGGAGAATATAAGATTAAATATAAATTTTTAAGTTTTCATATAAATGTTTGTACATTGTTAATTAATCTGCACTTTCCAATCATAAGTTATTTATTCATTTCCTCTTTCTTTAACCTTCAAATGAAAAGTGAGGTAAAACATAATTCTATCTTTCAGCTTAACGCTCATTTGACTGACTTAAATATGTAAGAGATTAAGAGTTAATGTTTTTTGCGTGAGTTTAGCCAAAACTCCACGAATTGCAAACTGTTTTTTATAATTCTTTTTTTTATTGAATAAGTAACCTCATACCTATTAAAAAAATCACGTAAGGATGGGATAATTTTCTTCTTTCAAAGTGAATAATTTTAATGCAATGTAAGATGTTACTCAAAATTTTCATGAAATAATACCCAAAATTACATTATTTATAACTATAATATTTTATTTATATACCAAGAGAAGCAAGCACAGTGAAATATTTACAAATTTCCTGTTAATCGGAAATTTATTCGCAATATGCGTAAAGCCCTATTGATGACTGTGATCATGTTGTGCTTTACTTTCCCATTCAACCGGAGTAATTCCAATCGCGTTAAATAAATTATACTTTTGAAATAAAGTTTAACTTAAATTTTAATGATTTAAGATTACTAACTATTGTGTATTGTTGTAATGAATTTTAAATAATTTACGTTGTGTTTTTTTTATAGAAGCTTTCTTCAGCACCAAATATTGCATATAATTATAATATGCAATATTTGCACGAATTAAGCACTTTTCTTGTAAAATATCTATGCATCCAATAAAAGTAGGCACTTTACTTGGATGCACAGATATTTTATATGTACTTGTATAGTATATACGTATGCAGAAGTTAAGTTAATTATTTTTTAATTAATGACACATCTTTATGCTTGCAATCTTACCACAGAAACCATTTGGAGTACCGGATTAAAAATAGCCTATGTCATTCTCCGGCCAATATACTATTCCTTTGTAAAATTCATCATCTACATCTTTGCCATTTTTAGAGCACAAAACTCAAGAAGATAAAGCAGAAATTATTTGGTCCATAAATTGGATTTGCTAAGACCTCCAATACAGCATCAGCTATCTGATTCTACTAGAAGAATGAACCATCCATCTATATAAAAATAATTATAATGTGTGATAATTATTTCCAATACTGAGTACCATTTTCAATATTCCACCACATATGAGTAATAAACATGTGAACCTAGATTTCAATCTGCAAACTGTGAAGGAAGAAATTGAGTCAAACAGCAACAATTGTCAAATCAGATTGCATCGACTTATAAACGAATTAGCTACCGAACTGCAGGGAGTGGAAAGTCTAACATTCTCTCGCCTTAAGAGAAATAGTATACCAGAAGTGGCCACTAGATTCGCAGGCAAAATATGAGGAATGCACCACTGGGTGCAGTCTCTGCTGAAGATACATTTACCGATAAAAATCTGACATATTAGATAATTATTGCTTGAAACAAACAGATTATTAAGTAGCAAGATATATAAGAAAAAAAAATTACCAGACGCTATTACGATTATGAATATGTATTTTTAAAGATTGTATTATACTCATCAATAACGATATTAGTTTACATATATCACATTACGAATACCAATGTTAATATTGTTATTTAGAACATTATAAATTAGATTGTGTGGTGAATTTAGGTGGGTTATCCTATTAGCTAAATAAAATATGACAAAATGCGTTTTCAATTAACTCATGTGGCTGCATTAGCGCAACAGTTATTTGCAATGGCTTCGTAATGGATAAAATGAGTCCATCATTATACTCTAATCCAAAATATATATTGATGTGCCTATTAATCAGATTAAATTCAGCCATTACAAAATTAAAGGGATAAATATTTTGTAAATAAAGTGACATATATACTTATGATTTATATAGTTTCGTTACCCACATATAAGTATAAAGAGAAGCGGTATAATAAAAAGTCTTTAATAATACAAAGATCTTTAATAATTATCATCTATTTTCTGTAAATATGAATGATGAGAATTGTGAAACGGTATTCATAGTAGTTTTGTAAACCTAGAAAATGTATTTTAATAAAATACTCGTTTCGTACCTTAAAAGGAAGAAAGGAACTCTTATAGGATCACTTCGTTGTCTATGTATCAAGACCTTTTTGCTCAGGAACTCGTGGAGGCATCAAAAAATCAAACTACTAAGACAACGCAAATGATTTAGCCGTTCATTTCTCATATTTTGACACTCACAAAGGAATCAAAAGCTATAGGGTACTTCCCGTTGACTTAGAATAATAAAAAGCAAGAAATAATGTTTTATAACACAGGTATAGGGGAAAAATCCGAAAGCCGTTTTGTAGTGAGACATATCGCAAAAAAAGATATTTTAATTCCGATTATAATGTTTCATGCTACGGAAGGAACCGTCGGTGTGCGAGTTAGACTCGCACTTGTCGGATTTTTTTTATTTTGACAGCTAGAACGTTGAAAAGGGATTTTAAATGTTCGTAGTAGAAGCATCTAGATTTACTTTTGATTTTTTACTATTCGTATATGGATATATAGTATAGTTATGTAATTAGTAAAGTTTGTATTTATTATAGTAAAAAATTAAAAAAAAAATGAACTAAAAAGAAGAGAACAAGTTTACGAAGGCATGTAAGATTATGCAAATTGTAGTATTATTATATATTAAACATATAGGTTGTATATATTTTTGTAATGGCCTCTTAAAACATTTATTTTCATGCCCCTTTTGCGAACTTTCGATTTTATTTTTATAATTTTTAATAATATTCATATAGCCTATAACACTCGTCTAGTCAAGGCGAATCTAACGACGTATGAATTATTAAATTCTGCTAAACCATTTAGTAATTACGAGGGAACTTAGGATCGGATATGCATACATACTTTGGGTTTCGCCGCAGTCGGGTAAAAAGGAAAATACTTTGTGATATAAATATTTTGAAGCTTTCTATAAGGTAAACTATGTAAAAGGTAACCTATTGCTCAGGTAATTAAACCCGACTTTCAGAAACCGTGAATTTCGTAGACAAATTACAATTATAAGGAACATTAAAAGAGAAAAGCAAGAACATCAAGCCATAACCAGGAACTGAATCGGCCCTTTCACTTTCATATTCAGCGATACATGCTAGACACCATACCACTGAGGCAGTACTATAAGTACAAAGGTGGCTCCGATAAAAGATATACACTTGAAATGCTAAATGCACTTATAAATCTATAGTTGTAATAATTAACTTGTCGAGTATTTTAAATATACATATTATTGTTGTTACTTCTTATACTCTGCAACAATTTATGTTTTTACTTAGTTTTTTTTTTGTAGTAGAAATATTAGTAAGGATATTGTCAGAAGGTCTATTTCCGATCCACTAATAAGAACTCAGCTGAGAGAAAAATATAATAAAATATTTTTGCTTGGTGTCGTGAGTTATATGACCATTAATATAAATCAATATCTCACGAGACACCATCGAAGGAAGATTAAAGAGCAGCCAATATCTATCATCATTTTTCATGTTGGTTGTGTGCGGACTGAAGATTAGTTAAGGGAGTTGACGTGTCAAGAAGTAAAAAAATTACAGAGTGCGTGTATGAATGTGTACACGCGCAAGAAGTAAAACTTTTGTTGGTTATCGGTACTCTTTATGAAATTCAATTTATCTTTTAAATAATTAGGATAGGTGAGAACTGAGATACTAAAAAAATGATTAAATAACGCATATTAGGCATATTACAATCATATATTTATAGAATATCATTTAAGAAAAGAATATAATATTATATTTTTTTTTTGTTAGACAACCATTTGACAAATCATTTGTCAGACAATCACAACGGTTACCATGGCAACATACGTTCGCCTCTCCCTATTACACTTTTCCTAACGAATTCATCAGCTTACTCCCCATGTTAAGCGTGCGTAAAGAAGTTTTACTTCAAAAAATAAAAAAAAGCAAATATATAAAAAAGGCGCAAGAAAAGGTTATTTTCGCATACATAATATACGCCTAATATAATAAAGTAAGGATGTCAGCCATATAGTAGCTATTTACTAAGTACCAATTTGTTGGACTTTTCTAACAGTTCGAAATGAACATTCCAAGAACATATTTCTATTACATAGCCCTTTATCTCTCTGTTCGTTATAGCATTTCTTGAATGAAGTTTGTAAGTAACGAAATTGTTTGATTAAAACTATTTGTAACTATTTCTTACGAAGGTAAATGGTTAAAATATATTATTTATATTTAAATACAATAACGTAACTGAATAACATACCTACGTTTGTGATTATATTACAATTAAAATATTCGATAGCTAACTGTTTTTTTTTTGGTTTTATTTAATTGAAATTTTTAAATAAAAATTTATTTAAATGTAAATAAAGAGAGTTTCAAGTATTCAATAAACATGGAAGAACATAATTTTCTCACACTTTTGAATTTGTTCAATAACATGCTTACAATGTTTTTTATTATTTAATCCAGTTAGAGTTGAAGGAGGAATCCTGTTTGTATTTAGACGGAGTTCAACCGTGCTCTATGACAAGCTGGCGCCAAGACGTGCTTCCGGACTACAGATTTTTATTTAAACTTGGTCCAGTAAATATTTAGTGAAAGAACTTCTCAAAAGAGTTTTTATCCTACAGTGTTGTTTTATAATTATTTTATAAAATAATACGTATATTGAATTTCGACTTTAAGGTCTTTGCTATTAAATAAAAATATAAATTTATTTTTATTTTCTTATTATTTTCAGTTTTTGTTATATCATAACAATTAAGAA
Organism: Fabriciana adippe; assembly: GCA_905404265.1. Classification (NCBI taxonomy): domain Eukaryota; kingdom Metazoa; phylum Arthropoda; class Insecta; order Lepidoptera; family Nymphalidae; genus Fabriciana; species Fabriciana adippe. Next base: position 7,530,738 of record FR989993.1, read on the forward strand.
ATTTAAACGTCTTAAATACTATAAAATATAATTATTTTTCAACACTCTTTTATTAGTTAACCATTAAAAGTTACAATATACTAAAATCCTGAAAATTCATTTTAACCTACGTTTATCTATCGTATCAATTTGAAACTTTGTATGTATTGAAACCAGGAGCCGGGTACGGATTCAACTGATTTGTTTTGAAAAATCACCTTCAATTTATTATTAAAGTTAGTATAAAACGTGTTTTGGGAATTCCTAGCCAAAAGGTGAAAATGGAATTCTTAATATTTCGTCATGTGCGTCTGTTCGTAAGTCATAAACATTTCGCTCGGCGATTATTGGAAAGATATTGCTCTAGATAGGTGTTCATGTGAACCGCCGGCCGAAACCTTACTTTCTTTTTAGACAAAAACTTTGTAGTCAAATTACAAAAAATAAAAAATAGGGGTTATTTCTTTTCCATGGTATTTGAAGTTCTTATAGAAACTTTTAAGTAATATTACCGTATATTTTGTTAAATGAAAAGAAAACTTAGACAAATAAGCAGTAGTATATTTGAATTTGAAACTATTCGATTCAACTATTTGATGCTATTCGAAATGATGAGGTTTTTAACTATTTTTACGAGCATGAAAAATGTTTCGTTACATTTATTTCATCAAAAGATATTTAATACCAGAACATAATCTATACAAATATATTTCTATAAAAGAAAACCCTCTATAAAAAAAATATTCTTAAAGTATCTAATATTATTTGTGAGAGTAAATTCAATATTGAATTATTATTCTAATAATCCTTAGTATTATATGAAAATTGCATATTAGGACATATTTATTTATGAGTTCAAAATTTATTTAATCTATACTAATATTATAGAGGTAAAGTTTGTGAGTTTGTGACGTTGTAGGGGGTAATCTCTGGATCTACTGAACCGATTTAGATGATATTTGGTAAGAAGATAGTTTGAGACTCTGGAAAGGACACAGGATACTTTTTATCCCGGAAATAATCCCTTAAGAGGATGAAAATGGCGATGAAACTTTGTATGGGGAATCAAACTAGTATTAAATATTTCTCACATCGAATTAATTTCTTTTTTTGTAATTAATAGTTCACCTTAATTTCTCAACGTATAATTTCAATTTCTTTTTTTTGTACTAAAACTATCGTATTGCTGTACGTATAGATTATTTCATGATCGTATTAAACATGCGAGAAATCCCAAACAATACATTCTATTTCGTTTAATACAGCTCGGTTTTGCACTGATGATAAATGATGTTTGGGCTTCCCTCTTAATGACACTACTCTATTGTGCAGCTTAAGTGCTTAATCGAGGTGAACAATTACAGATAAACATCATTTTGTATATTTGGTTAGGCCGATGATATGTGTATGTTAAATTCTAAGTCACTATTCGTGAGTAATTTCATGTAAAATTAGTAAGTAATTTTTGACACTTAATCTTAATGAAACGGGAATATAGCATAATCAAGAAATTAAGAACGTAACAAATAAGAAAAAAATTCAAAGGAGACAATCAAGGAATTACTTTAATTAATTAAGAAAATTCATTCACTACTACAGGTTCTCTTTATAATTGACTTAAAATAGACTTTAATTATCGAGTCGAGCTTTTGATGTGTAAGTATAACATAAAATCTTTTACCCTTACTAACGTTTTATGGGGCTGTAAAAAGATAAAGATGTTCACAAAAACTTTATCAGAGGATGACAGTTTTGTAGAAATATTTTGGGTAACATAACGCATTAATTTTATAAAAATATGACAACTACGCTTATCCACCTCTTAGCTGCATTCTAAGATTACTCATTATTAGTTTTATTGGACAGATTAATGATCTAAATGAGCAAACTGAGTTTAAAGAGTGATTATCCAGAGCAAAGGCCCCGAGTCTCTACAGTAGCAAGGCAATATGATGTTAGTACACCTGATTAGTAAGATCATCCGTTACCCCTCTACTTACTATACATATAATAACAGAGTAACAAAGCGAAATCTTTACATGGAATATTTTTGTAAAAACAATGATCGTTACGTTTTGTGCACAGATTATAGACCCCACAAAAACCAGATGTTGAATTTTTTGTCTGTTTGTCTGTATATATGCCTGTTTGTCAATATGTCTGTTTGTTTTTCATGCCAAAAGTACTGAACCGATTTTACATATTGTGCAGTGATAACTTATTACTTAGGTCAACATTTAGGATATATGTTATTATAGGGAAATGCTTAATTCCCACGGGAAAATACAATAGCTGCTGGTTCTGTCGAGTCGTCCTTAGAAATATAAATGTCTACCGCCGGCTAAACCTTAAGAGATATGTATTACCTATATCAAATCAATGTACTAGAAAATTAGGCCTACAGAAAATCTGCAATAGTTTACGATTATCTCCGAAGGTACACTCTCAGTAACTATTTTTATCTATTTAAAACGTACCCAGGAGAGCAGCCGCGCGAAGCCAGGGTATGTCGCTAGTAAAATATAAACAAAGATATCATCCTAACCTTTAAATCAACTATTCACTATTCAACCATTAGTAGATCAGTACATGTCGAACATGTGTAATTTTAAATTCAAACAAAATGATTACCAGAAGTGTACCTTCATAAAATATGTTTAACAATAAGAAGCTAATTAAAGTTTGTAAATTCAGAACACGTTAATATTTTCCCGCGTGAACTCTCAGCAAACATCCGGCTCTGGAGGGAAGAATTCAAAATTAGTTTGTCATCGTTAAAGGTTGATGAGCTATTCTGTCACACTTTCAAACTTAAATTTTGAATATTTTTTTTTTAAATATTTTGGAACATTTACATACAGCACCATCTAGTTCCATAGTAAGCTACGAGGCTTGGGTTATGGATACCAGATAGTTGTGTAATATATCTCAGGAAAAGTCAGCATCATGTTTCAAAACTTATACCTATGTTTTAACTAGATTTAGTTAAAATTTATTAGTAAACACTTTTTCTCAACAATTTCTTATTTTATTTTTTTGCAGTTAAAATCACGGACAACAACCACCCATGTCAACTCTCCGCCAACCAATGCCGCTTTTTTGTTTTTCTACTATTTCTATTTCTTTCTTATTTCTTTTTTTTGGCCTGCTCATTCTCGAGATTTTTAACTACCTGATTTACAAAGGTATCTAATTTGTGCATATGTGTCGTCAGTGTAGCTAGTATAACTAATTAATGACTGTTTTATTATAGGTACATTAAAATGGCGAAACCTTACAGTTACAGATACACTACATACATATAACTTTATATACATACATAATATTTTAAATATAAACACTCATAACTAAAGTACAAATATTCGTGCTCATTATAAAATTGAATGCTCCCATCGGGATTCGAACTCACGACCGCTGGCACAGCAAGTAGGGTTACTGAGCCGAACGTGTCGTCAAAATTACCAATTTTTAAGAATGGGATCAAACACACATTCAAAACATCATTATTACTATCGTAATTTTATATTTATACTAGCGACTCACCCTGGCTTCACTCGGATTCGTCCCTAGGTTGATTCCCTATACAAACTTTCATCCCCATTTTCACCACCTGAAGGAATGATTTCCGGAATAAAAAATATTCTGTCTCCTTCCCAGGGTCTCAAACTATTTTCTTACCAAATTTCATCTTAATCGGTCCAGTAGTTTTTGAGTTTATTCGTTATAAATATACAAATCATTCCTCTTTATAATATTAGTGTAGATATACCTAATACTCAACAATAGAATATAATATTAGATACCTAACAGTAGGCTATCTGTTAGGTTATCGTGTTATCTACTGCAAGAATATCTGATTACTTGACTTCAGTATAATCCGTCCTGCTGTTTCAACGTGAATGTGTAACAAACCATATGCGTCTTTGTATTATATGATACATAGAAATATGACTACTCTTCTAATAATGAAGTACCTAAAATTTGAATCAAATAAAAAAAGGACAGTGGATAGTTAAAGTACAAGTGTGAATTATATCAACTAACGTAAACCACTTAATCTTGTTGTTAAAATCTTTGTAAAATTATATATAGTAGTTTAAGGTATAAATAATTATTACTCTGAGAGACTCTGACTGAGATATATTGCTGCAGAAACCCAAAATGGGTTCAAATCTCGGGCCAGATTAAAATAGGTACTATCACGAAATATTCAGTTGCAGTCCAGAGTTGAGAAGTTAATAATAATAAATAATAAATAAAAATATTTATTGGTAACGTTTTAAAGATTACAGTTTATAAAATAAGTTGGTGATGTTTACACCCCCATGCCCGGAAAAAACACTTTAAGTTACTGGTACAGTACCTTATCTTTCACAAATCGTGTCGATTTATCGTCCCATCGAAGTATGAGATTTAAAGGAATTGATTATACATTTGTGATTTGATTTGATAAAATATCAGGTACCCGTGACTCTATTTGCGTGTTATGTGTGGTGGTATGATATTGCTTTTTAATTCTAAAAAAATTTGGATTCACGGATTAGATTCCAACTTTGCGTAATTATTTATATTGATTATATTAGATTATATCAGTATTGTCCCAGTCTGATTAACAACTGAGCCATAGAGGTCGTTAAACGGAGCTTTTCCAACTGAAATCAACAAAAGTTATTAATGATTAACAAAATATATACAAAGAGTAGAAATTCCGAAGGCGACAATCTCAATATAATTAATGAAGTGATTCAGCACAGACTCAACGAAAGGAAAATTATTTGGCTTCGCGATCACCAAGTTGTCTCAATTAGATTGCTAATATTATAAGAACCCCTAAAAGATACAGTTCGGAAATCAAAGTATGAATTGTTATTGGACGATATTAAATTATATTTAGAATAGTTTATGATAGAAATGGATTTATTTCAAGCTCTTTACGGTATAATAATTTTTTTATATAATAACTTTGATTAATTTTAAAAATGAATTATATAAATTATAATAGTTAAGTTTAAATTTAACAAAACTTAAAGAATAACTTAAACTTATATGAATTATAAATAGTTTGACTTATCTCAACTTAATCTACTACTGTCGATTAAACCTTAAATTTGTGTTATTTTTCTAACATTACATAACAAACAATAACAACAATTGCTGCATTCCTTTGAAACTTTTTTGGTATATGGAATCCTGATGATAATACAATATTTTGTCGTTACGTTGTTACTCTTTAAAGCCTAGTAATGAAATGAAGTTTGAGCTCACTGTTTTCCTGAATAGGACCAGACCGAACATCTCTACGGAAAATGTTTGAGTATGATGAAATTGAACTTAAAAACTTTGGCAGAAATTATATAACTTATGCCATATTATTATTATAAAATCCATTAGCTATGTATGAAACTCAAAAAGGGTATCTATTGCATAAATAGATGAAAGATTTATTAGTCGGCAGTTGATAACGTTGTTTCAGTTTGATAGCTAGACATCTGTAGGATAATTGTATAAAGAAATATTAAGTTACAAAATATTCTTGACATGATACAATGACATTTTTATATCAATAAAAATGTTCACAGACTAGTCTATTGACACTAATATACCTAAATAGTATAAATAATTAATAAAAAAAATTACATTTAAGCAAATATCAACAAATCACAACTGTTAAATTTTCGAACTCGCGCCTTGAATGTTTTGCATTGTTTTAGCTCATATAATAAAATTGTAACTAAGCCGAATCTGTACATCAAATATTTTTTGAAAAATCTTATTGAAGTAGACATAATTACCGATACAGAGGTCGAATCTATAGTTTTTAGAATTTCTGTCTGTCTGTTACCGCATCACAAAAAACCACTTGAGGGATTTTGATTAAATTTGGTATAGTGGTAGCTGATTATTCGGGTCAACATACTTATTGGATACTTTTTACTGCGGGAAAATATCACATTCCTGAGAAAAAATACAAAAACTGGTTAAAATAGAATGACGATGATACTATAAACACTTTAGCAAGATAACTTACTAAATATGGCAAAAAACTATTAAAAATAGCTTATCTTGAAAAAAGTTATCAATAGCAGTATTTTAGTCATTAAAATAACTCCAAAAATAAAAATTATTTATGTGTTATTTAAATTTTTGTTGATAAATTTTTAAAATACGTAGTTCTAATTCAAAAAAATTGAATGTACAGATGACCTGTCAATGATTTTATTAGAATTGCTACTAAATTACCTACGACCCTGCCCGTGTTCAGATTAACAATAAAACAAACTTTTTGGCTTTAGAGATGTGTAAATAATGTTAATCTTTGTAAATCTTTTTCCTTCCGTTCCGTATAGCAAAATACTGTGTTGTTTTACTTACCTGCGTATTTTGTTAGGAAACCACTAAAACAAATACAAATAATATTCAGGTTTCAACAATATTGACTCATTTTATCAACCTTAAAAATAAGTTCGTTTCATATTATTTTTTAACATTTTTTGGAAAACAAGTTTATGGTTATTAAACTGACAAAGTGGGTAACTAAAAAGATTCCATTTCTCAAAAACTACGAAACGTACATAAATTCTGCAAGATAATTGTCGATAAAAGTATTTTAGAAACTCTTCTACCTCAACTTTTTCAGTTTTTTTTTTGACACCATTTCTTGAGTGCTTTAAGGCCGCAATAAAATGCTTACGACTTTAATCATATTAGCCGACGCATATTAAATACTAAAAAGCATTTGCTTAGAATTATTTACTTATTTACCTTAATTATGTAAGTACTTCTGGTACTCTCACTTTCTCCAATACTTTCTTCTGAAAATCGTTTCAGAAAATATTACTAATTAGCGCTAACCCATCCTGTTTCGCGACAAATTGACATTAACAAAAATAATTAATTATTAGTTTATCGCCTAAAACTAAACAAACAAAGAAAACAGAAGTATAGAAATACTATAAATGTTATTGTAAAAACAAAAAGTGCAATATTACTAAATCAAATATGAGATTAACGGAGGAACCTTTGTGACATTGTCAATCACCGCCATTATTTACCAATCATGCGGTGCGCAATGAAATTGGTATACGTAAGAGTATACTAATATGTAAAACCTAAGAGTTTGGTTTTTGGTTATCTGAACGCAGGCGTAGCCGCGGGCAATGCTAGTATAAAATATAGGATATATGTTTTGACGACACGTTTGGCTCAGTTTTTAGTGACCTTAATTGCTGTGTCAGCGGTTGCGGGTTCGAATCCCGCTGGTGGCATTTATTTGTGCGATGAGCACGAATGTTTGTACTCCAGTCATGGGTGTTTATATTTAAAATATGCTTGTTATTGAAAGTCATATATGTGTAGTGTATCAACTATCTGGTATCCATAATACAAGCCTCGTAGCTTACCATGGAACTAGAGGTGCTTTGTATTAATGTCCCAACATATGTATTTATATTTATATGTTTATTTGGAAATACAATATAAAAAAAATAATATTTTAATTATGTATTTTAGTTACATGGTAAATATTGTTATGTGGATGGTAGGTAAGATAGGTAAAATATTTGTATGGGATGTTACTTGTGTAGATACACACTGTATTCGCTTCAGATGACGGACCTCTGTGACGGAAGTCGTGGTTACTGGCGTTAAGCATTCTAAGCGGCGGAAATATGAATGCTTTGGCGAAGGTTTCATGTTTGCGCGTTTTAGAGTGGAAACATTTCGAGGAGGCTCAAGTCTTTTTTAAAGATATCTCAGCTCTTTTGGTAAAATTTTCTGAAGATCTAAATGCTAACAGCTTTCTTATATAATGCATAAACATAGTAATCCTAAGAGTGAATGCTACCTTACACAGCAATACTTTCTTACAGTAGATTTAAAGAGGCATATTTTTTATTTATTGTTTTATTTTTACTAGTATAATATAAACGACATTGAATATATTTTATTAACATTCAATGAAATATTTAAATTTAAAATATAATGTTTATAAAAATTCGCGAGTTGTAGCGGAACATCCGGTAGGAACGAATTTTTTTGGCTCTCTGCCTTTGGCTAAATTAGGTTATAAAAATTATAACGAGTACTAGGGTATCATAAATCAAGCAACACACATTGTACATGTTGAAGCTCATTGAAGAAAGGCCTGCACAGAGTGCACAGGAATTTTCGTCTAGTTCTCATTAGTAAAGTAAATAATATTAAAATTGTAAAATTATTATTATATTATTATTTTTATTGTTCATATTACATTGTAATTTTTGTAAAAAATAAATATGTATGAATACAATTTTTATATCACAAATATAAAACTATTCTTAAGAATGTGAAAATCTCAGCAAACAAACTGAGAAAATTGAGCGCTATGCAAACCTGGCCTTCACTCAATTTGAATAATCCGTGCATACTTCGACGACTTGTCGCTGACTTGGAATATAATATTATATTTGCTTTACATTTCATACTTCAAATAAAATAGCCACTGCATTACGTTTGTGAAGTGTTTTATTACTAGAAACACTTTTTTTTAATGTTGGGACATGCATTTATGCATACCACCTGTAGACATACAGGTGGTTATGCGGGACTCACCGGCTAGAAAAGCCTCTATTACTCACTAAAACCCAACAAAACTACCCCTGTCTTAATGGAGAATCGCAGGATCACGCACGCACTCAACCACGACGCCCCGATGGCAGGTCTGCCGAAGCAGATCACAAGAACCATGGGGTTGTTCCAACAGCCTACTCTGTTATCTGAGAATTACCAGAGCAACCCGTATGGTACACCGTCCACCAAAGAAGGCCACCTCCTTGTGCGTTTCTTGGCTTCTAACCCGGCTAAACTGCCAGACGCCAATGAATAAACGTACTTTTACTCTTCTAATCCATACTAATATTATAAATGCGAAAGTAACTCTGCCTGTCTGTCTGTCTCCTTTTCACGCTTAATCCGCCGAACCGATTTAGACGAAATTTGGTATGGAGATAGTTTGAGACCCCGGGAAGGACATAAGATAGTTTTAACCCTGGAAATCATTCCAAGGGGGTGAAAAGGGGGGTGGAACTTGAAACTTCGTATGGGGAATCAATCATTTCTCAAGTAAGGGATATGTATAAAACTCATCATACCTATGTATGTATATATATTATTTATGGACGCACTAGAGCGAAGCGAGGGTGAGTCGCTAGTATTAAATATTTTTATTGGGAGGGATTTTACTCAAGCATATAAGCAATATTAAAATCAAATTGCGGTTAATTACGTAACTTCTATTAATGCGAGTCGTGTAGGGTTCGCAATCCGAGAAACGTTTCGTACTGAAATATCTCGACGTAAATGAGCAAAAAGATTGGACGTGACTTAACTTTAGTGAAACGAAATTGAAGCTGTTTTCGAAGTGTAATGGCATATACGATATCGAAAATATATCGTATTCTATGATTTTGTGTAATAGATAGATAGAAATAATATTAAACATTTGACGATCTTGTTTATAGTGTTATTAGTGTTACCATGAAAATCTAAGGTATTGTTAATGTTAGAATGTGAGGTGTGGGGTGCGGGGAGATTTTAATAGAAACAACCGCTCTGGATAACGCTCTGATTTATTCTACTCGTTCACTCTAAGACTAATACATTATATATGTAATATATATGCTAGATATGCTAGGCATGCTAGGCATCCCACTACATCACCGGGGTAGAAAAAAGAAAAAAAAAATAAATTTACTTTTTTTTTCCGTTACATTATAATGTTACTATATTTTTATTTCTTATGTATTAAAAAAAAACAAAGAGTAGCAGTAGGTACCTACTTAAAATTATTATATTCTAATTAATCATACAATACATTTTCTTATTTCTAAGTTAAGCATGAATAATACTATCTATCTTTTACAAAGGGTTTTGTTCTATTTTTATGAATAATTTCAATTTTACCGTTTCTCAAAATTTTTACATTCGGTTCTTGTTCTTCAACAACAACATACGGGCCATTATACAAAATATCAAGTTTACTTCCTGTTTCATTTTTTACTAGTAACATATCGTTTGGATTATATTTTATTCGATTTACATATTTATCATAATTCTGTTTCCTTTTCTCTTTACATTTTAATAAATTTTCTTTTTCATCCCTGTTAGCTACCTGTAACCTATATTTTAATTCTAAACTATAATTATCTGGATTGTACAAAGGTTCTATGTCAGCAGAAATTCTACTAGGCATTTCACAAGGTTTCCCGAAAACTAGCTCATATGGTGGATATCTTGTACTTGAATGAATTGTATTGTTGTATGTAAAGCACCAAAATGGTAACCATTGGCTCCAAGTTTCTGGATGATTATCGCACTGTATGCGCAAAAATGAACCTAGATGTTTATGTGCATTTTCAAGTGAACCAATAGTCTGATGATGGTATGCAGTAGAACTTAATTTTTCTATGTTAAGCAATTTACATACCTCTTCCATTGTCTCAGAAATGAATTCTGTTCCACGATCCGTAGCGATGATCTTTGGAATTCCGAACCTTAAAATGAAATTATTCACAAAACTCTTAGCTATACTTACCGTTTCCTTATTTCTAAGAGGATATGCCTCGACAAACTTACTTAACTCGCACTGTACTGTTAATATATATTTATTATTTTCTATGTCTCTATCTAATGGTCCGACTACGTCTAGAAAAACTTTTTCTAAAGCATAACTTGCAGTAGTTGTAATAACCATAGGTTCTTTAATATACCTAGAATACTTCATTTTTTGACATTTTTCACATTTTCGAACATAACTCTTAACATCATTTTCGATTCCTGGCCAGTAGAATCTACGTTTTATGTTATTTATCATTCTGCGAATCCCAGCGTGTCCGCTTGTGGGTAGCAAATGATAGTCATTCATAATAAATTTCTTTTCTTCGTCATCATCTATTCTCTTTATACCTCTCAAAATACAAATGCGTGGTCCGGACCACTTATCAATGCTTTTTATTTCTTCTACAAGATTCTTGATAAACAATACGTTATCTTCTCTTTTAATAATGCATATTTCTTTAATTTTTAATTTTTCACATATTTTCCTCAATTTTTCCACAAAAACGTCTCGCGTATAATGTGCTTTAAAATCGAGATTAACATATAATATATTTTTATTTTTTATAAATGCGAAACATTCAGATTCGACATCAATATCTTTTTTCTCTTTAATTTTTTTTAATTCTTCTCCTTTCAGTAAACTTAATTCAACTGCTCCATTCGGTATCCTAAGTATTTCCACAACTTTTGGTTGATCAGGCCAATAATTCGGGTTAATACTTGGGATATCGTCTATTCCACTTTCATTCTCTCTTTCATTCTCTGTTATTATCCTAGCTTGCGCTCTTGTTATTACTGTTACTAACCTTTCATTCATATCTTTCAAATCTTGGGACGTTATGCTTATTCGTGATAAAGCGTCTGCTATTACATTTTCTTTTCCTCTCACGTATACTATTTTAAAATCATATTCTTCTAATGCTAATCGAAATTTTAATAGTCTACTTGACGGATCTTTCATCCCAAACAAGTATATTAAGGGTTTATGATCTGTCATAATTGTAAAAGTACGTCCATATAGATATGGTCTGAAATATTTCACACTCCAAACTATGGCAAGTAATTCTTTCTGTATTGTTGGGTAATTTAACTCTGCCTTATTTAAAGGTCTACTAGTATAAGCTACGGCCTTCATGTTACTATTACAAAGTACTGCACCTATCGCTGTGCCCGAAGCATCGGTCTGTAGTATAAATTCTTTCGAAAAATCAGGGTATTCTAAAATAGGAGGAGTTGTTAAAGCGTTTTTCAAAAAATTAAATGATTTTTCACATTGCTCAGTCCATTCATACTTGACATTTTTCCTACAAAGTTTATTCAAACAATTAGTTATATCAGCAAAATTTTTAATAAACTTTCTATAGTAGTTACACATTGCAACAAAACGTCTGACTTCATCAACGTTTGTCGGTGTTGGATAATTTTGAATAGTTTTGATTTTCTCTGAGTCTGGTTGAATACCTTGAGAAGATATCGTATGGCCTAAATATAATAGTTCCGTTTTTAAGAATTGACATTTACTCGGATTTAATTTAAGATTAACTTTACGTAGGCGTTCGAAAATTTCTATTAAGTTTTTGTTATGCGATTCAAGATTTCGTCCAAAAACAACACAATCGTCTAAATAAATAAAACAATTTATATAGTTAAGACCTGACATAGCTACTGACATCACTCTAGAGAAAGCACTGGGACTGATCTTTAGTCCCATAGGTAGACGCTTCATTTGATACTGACCTGTACTAGTTGTGAAAGACGTGATTGGTCTACATTCAGGTTTTAAAGAACATTGATAATATGATTGACTAAGATCTAAATGAGAGTAATAAATTGCACCTGATAGCGAATCTAAAATTTCGGTAATATTTGGTAATGGAAATTTATCATCCTGTATTACTTCATTTAACTTTCGGTAGTCTATGACTAACCTCCACTTTTTATTATTTTTATCATCAGATTTTTTAGGTACTAATAATATGGGACTGGACCATTCACTTTGTGAAGGTTCTATGATGTCGTCGTCTAACAATTGCTTGATTTGTTTGTCTACTTCTGTTTTTAAACTATGTGGTAACCTATATGGCTTTACATAAACTGGATTTACATTTTGTTTCAAATTAATTGACTGTTCGCATAAATTATTAGTAGTGAGTTTATCACCGGGCAAGTGGAATACGTCAGCATACTTTGAACAAATACTCTCTATACTGCTTCGTTCGCTCGTACCTAAGTGATCAAGTTTCAAAGATTGCAACAATGTTTTTGCACGTGTAGAGTTCAAAGTACACTTATCAAAGAAGCAAACATTATACTCTTTCAATGGTAACAATTGAGGTTGAAAAATTGGAATAATTATTTCCCTATCACTGGTATTCATTAATCTGATAGGTATTATGTTATCTTTAGGTTTTACTATCAAACCAGCCAAAAACAAATTATCCTGTAATTCTTTCTGTACAATCACACTGTCTTCTTTCACATCTGAATTTAACTTTATGTAATGAATAGTTTCATATCGTGCCGGTATCGTTATATATTCAGTACATAGTTTAGGCGAAGTATACAAAGGTATTTCACTTTGTTTTTCATTTGTTAACGTTAATATATTTTTCTCTAAATTGATAGTTGAATTGAAATTGTTCAGAAAATCTAACCCAATTATTCCATCTGATTTACAAGGTAAGTTCTCGAACAAGTAAAACTTGTGTTCATAAGTAGTACCGTCCGATGCGTGTAAAGTTAAATAAACATAGCCGTCTGAATAGGTCTTGCCACCTATACCGTTTATAACTATAGGGTCTCTATGTATGCGTATTTGTTCCGATAAGATATTACTACGAATTGCCGATAATGAAGCACCTGTGTCTAGCAACCATGAACATTTTTGTCTATCTAAATTTAAGTACACATATTTTACGTTATCATCGCAGGTCAAAATATAATTTTTAGGTCCGAAAAAACTGATTCAGTTCAGTAGTTTTCTCTTGCGTTGTACTTTCGACCTGTGCCGAACAAATATTTCGTTGATTGCGATTACCACTACTACTGTTACCTCGACCACGACTCGAACTCACAAAATTGTCACGATAACCTCGCGTCGACCGGCCATTGTTATATCCTCGATTATAATTATTATTTACGTACTTACCTCTCGTATCATTGTTGAAGTTATTGTAATTCCGCCTGTGATTTGAATAAAAATTACCTCTAGTATTCATTCGTCCGCCTCTACCTCTTAGCGAAGACCTGTAGTAGGGGGGTTGGTTACCTCTCCTTTGCACGTTGAAGATATTGTTGGAAGACGGAAGCTGTCCCAGCTCCTCATCCTCAGCAGCACGCACTGCGTCCTTCAGCTCTGAGTAGTTTCGAGCTGAGATAATTGTACTTAGTCGCCTGTTGCGTAACCCATCTGCAAATCTTTTAATTGCAAGGTTTTCATTTATAGGTCTCAATATCTCACAAGACTTCGGATTTCCGTCGCTCTGTGCAATAGTGAGGCCTACAAATAACTCAGACAATTTATCTCCGTACTCACGAATCGACATATTATTCTGAGATAAATTATTTAATCGACTAAGTATCGCATTTGCTGATTTTTTTGTTAATAAAAAGTCCCTAATATCTTGTATTAAGCTCATTACGTCATCATATTCACTTTTTAATTTCAATTTAGCGGTTTTAGTTAACCTAGTTTTTAATACAAAAGAGATAAGTAATTTTTTCTGTGTAACATTTACAAGATATTCGTCATACATTTCAATTCCGTCAATAATTTTTTCAATAGTCTCTTCCGTATTGTCCATTACGGGAATTAAAGAAATTGCCGTCTTTATATCAAATTTATCCATTTTTGTAATATCTGATTTTGACTTTTCCATTGTACAATTAATTTTATATGTTAAAATTTTATTATATACGAACTCAATACGTTCCTTTAATACTTCGTAAACATAACCTACTAACTCTACTTTACTTTCTTGTTTAGCAATAATATTAATAATATCTTTATACGTTAAAAATAACTTTTCTGCTTCTAAAATCTTATCATTAACTTTACCTTCATATTTTAACCTTCTAGTAGGGCCCAACTTTCTTAAATCAACTTGAATTATATTTAACTTATTTAAAATAAACTTTAAATTCTGTTCCATATATCATAGTTATTCACTTACACTAAATATTATAGTCCTTAAAATAAGTTCTAAAATTTATGTATTTATTATAGTCCTTAAAACAGTTCTTAAATTTCTGTATTTACGCACAAAATAACGGCAACGAGAGATAAAATAAAAAAAAATAATAATTATAATAATGGGGGGAATTTTGGTTGACACATTTTAACACTTATTTTCACTTCACTTTTCACCTTCACTCAAGTAGGTACTCTGGCCGTCTAGCACTAGACATGCGAATCAGATCTTTGCGTCATTAGGCAGCATCACTCCCAGCAGCATCTGTAGCATTGAATCTCCCTGAAAGCCTTTGTCGAATTCTCCTAATAAACTCTGTCTGCATCCTCTTTTCCATCCATTTTCTTTCCTTCTTTCTCCAAATTTTACACCCCAAGCATACTGTAGCAGCAATGAATACCACCAAAACCACTGAGATCAGGATGTTGTTGGTCAGGATATGGGTCTCTATATCCTTATCTGAAATTCCAGCACCGTTGCTGCCGGCTGCATTTTGCGTAATCATTATTTCTTTGTCTTCCGTTTTTGAGTATGATTTCCCCATTTTGTTTATAATTATTTTCCGTTTATATAAATTAATTTAATCCACTTCACAAGTTATAAAAGTTAAAGTGTTCTATAACTTACACCGAGGCACACAGGAATCCGCTGCGTTGCGAGATTCGCCGGTCACCCGACACTCGCCCACGCTATTATCGCACCATAGTCACGGCATGGCAGGGTCGCCATGAGGTGTGGGGTGCGGGGAGATTTTAATAGAAACAACCGCTCTGGATAACGCTCTGATTTATTCTACTCGTTCACTCTAAGACTAATACATTATATATGTAATATATATGCTAGATATGCTAGGCATGCTAGGCATCCCACTACAAATGAAATTACTAAGTTTTCACCGCGGCTTTGCTGCGTAGGTACGTTGATAAAAACTAATGTTGTAATTAACCATTTTAGTTATTTTTCTTAGAATTTCAATTAAATCCGTTTAGTCGTTACATAGTAAAGAACTAATAAAAAATACTTACTCATTTATAAACTTTTACATTTACTCCACCGTATATTTTTTATTCTACTCTCTAAATTGAGTATACAGTTCTTATCTCAAGAACGTAGAAAAAACTATTCGATCTTTAATTGCAAAGCGAATGAGATATTGCTGAACGCGATCTATCACGGCGTAGCTCGTAGGTGAGAAAAGATCCTTTATATGCAACATCGTTAATCTTAGTCGACGTTTAATTCCGACCAAGTCAATCTATTTGCGATATTGACAATAAATTAGCTGTTTTGTAATGATTTCTGAAAGTAATTAATACGATAATAGAAAATATTAATAATTTCTTACAATATTGTGAACTTGCCATTCATCTTTCTTTTTATTCAAACTTCTACGTACATTCCGTGTATCGTTCACGTTTCTTTACACCGAGTTTATCATGTGACTTCCTAGTGTCCTGTACAGGAATAAAAGTTAAATTACTTCCTGTTATATAAAAGTTCTCGGAGATAATGCAGATTTTTACTTACGAAAGAATTTACAGAATTGGTTCTGTGGTTCCGGAGATAGTCTTCTTCTTCTTTTTCTTCTTACCTTTCTAAGATGTTTGTATATTCATGTTATCTAAAAATTGTAACTGTTGTCTCTAGTCTATCTGGTCTATAGCGGAATCTAAAGCGTTATCAACAATACTATATTATACTATACCATAGTCTTAAAAAGGTATATATTTTTTTGTAAGTAAATAATTATATAATTCTTTTATCTGTGTATATTGTACCAAAACTCAATCATAGTTGGTGACCTGTGTTTGTTATATTAATAAAGAAAGTAAGGTTTTGTACAAGAATTAGAAATAAGCGAGATAGACAAAAGATTCGAGCCTAATTCAGGCACCCATTGTTTCTAAATCCAGAGTAAGCTTTTCAATTCACAAATTATTATTTCAAAGGTATTATAATTGTGCAGTATTCAATTCAAACTATTGAGTAATGTTTAAGCATTTTTGGAGAGACTATTGTTTAGTATCTGCAAAACGATTAGCAGATTTTATAAATTAATAGCTATTATCTCCATTTCATTTATTTTTCAAAATGTTCACTTTACTTAGTTCTATTTTAATCATAGGAAAAGTATGAAGATATATGTATGTGTATGTAAAAGAAATTAAAACAGATCTGTTTATTGTTATTTTGAGACAGCAAAATTTAAGCGAAGAATTCAAATATATGATAGACAGTTCCATTTTGTTTCCTTTGCTTCACTGTTTTCCTATTTTAAGGGCTTAAAATTTGAAATTTATAGAGTTGTTTACAGCGTAGTTTAGGAGCTGTAAATCTTTCACGTCAGCTTTTACGATGCTTATATAAAGCTGTACTTTTGAAATAAATACACGCATTTGTTGCTTACAATTTCTCTTTTAGTATCGTTATTTTTAACAAAACGCGCACCTTAGTTTATTCAGATAATTTAAAGAATGTCAGGAGCAAAGAGTTTGAGGAATATTATTATTTTAATATAGTAATGGACAAAGTATGGAATTGAATCATTTTCAGCGTGATTTCCACTTGTCTTACAGTGAAGGAGAACATTGTGAGGATACCTGCATATCTGAAAGATCCTAGCAAGTTTTCGAAAGACATGTGAAGTCAGCCAACCCGCATTTGGTGGACACCACGTAGGCCATATCCGTAGTGAAGGGAGTATTGAAGGGAGGCCCAGTATTGAAGGAAAGAGGAGGGCAGCAATAGAATATTGAAAAAAAGGCTTGAATACATACATAAAGTAAAATATTAATGGTTAAATAAATGTTAATAAACAATTTAATGTTTAAATTACACCTAATTTACATAAGTAAATATTCATGAGTTAGTTTTTCTTAATGTTTTAGACGTTATAATATTTCAATGAAATATTCTTCCTCTGCTGTGCGCTGGCATAATAATATAATGCGATCCGTCCAACGCGTAACGACTTTTAATTTATAAAGCAATTAAATTTCCGACTTTCAGCCAGTGCGGTTATGTCCAACAATGATACATTAAGCGAATATAAATTTTAAATAGCCAGTTTTATTTAAAAGTGTTCTAGTTATTTTTTCTTTACAATAAATAATTTGAAATGCTCAATCCTCATAGTTGTTGACATAGAGTATGTACCGTTTTCGAAAATACATCCCATGAAATTTTAAGTATGTAAATAGATTAGTCGACACGTTTGGCCCAGTTTGTAGTGACCCTACTTGCTGCGCCAGCGGTCGCGGGTTCGAGTCCCGCTGGGGGCATTCATTTGTGTGATAAGCACGAATGTTTGTACTCCAGTCAAAGGTGTTTATATTTATAATATATGTATGTATTTAAAGTTATATATGTGTAGTGTATCAACTATCTGGTATCCATAACACAGGCCTCGTAGATTACCATGGAACTAGATGGTGCTTTGTGTTAATGTCCCAACATATTTATTTACTTATTTAGATTTATTTATTTATTTAGATTTAATTATTCATTTTGCTAACTTCTAATTGTAATGCGAGTAGTGGAACTTTCAACGGTTTCTAGTAAACACTATGAGTTTGGCTTATTAGATTTGATTTGACCAAACTAATACTCAGACTTGATTGTTTTTTTATTTTAAAAAATGAGTTTATAATAGGTTAGTCTTTATATAAAAATCGGCATCAAACTAACTTAAATGGCTTAAGCGAAAATTTTATTAAAATACTTTCTTCTTACTGCTACTCCTACGTTGACATTAAATAGAAAAAAAAAGTTAAAAAAAACCTGTTTGCAGACACTAAAAAGTAAAAAACAACATTATAACGAACAAACGAATAGTATTTTGTTTCACCATTTAAATATACATGTAATTTTTCAAAAAATTACTGTTACCATATTTCGCTTTAATATTTATAACATACTAGCGACTTACCATCGTTTCGCTCGAATGCGTCTCTAGGTACGCGGATTTTGTTCACAATTTCATGGGTTTTAATTTCTTTTCGCGAAATCCTGATTACTTTCCCTAAATTAGTAAAGTAGCCTAAGTTACTCCTTATAACATCCGCTATTTGCCAGTTAAAGTCCCATCAAAATCGGTTCAGCCGTTTCGGAGATTAGTCGGAACAATGAGAAAGATAGACAAAAAAATTAAAATTGTTTTTTTCTTATTAGTACCATATATGCATTTAGTTAAAACATTACAAACAAACACTTCAATTTTATTTATCTGTATAGATTTGACTAACTAGCGATGTTTTACAAAACTTTCTATTCGTAACGTTATACTGTAGTTTTAAGTTTAACAAAAGAAAATTTAATATTGTTACATTTTTATGCAAAATAAAATCGGATATATAAAAGTTTAGCCGTAAGAGTGTTATGTATAATTTGTCATGTCAAGTTTGTTCAATAAATCTGCTCGAGTATGCCACATTACGCCACAAAATGCAACGTATGTGTGTGGTTTTGTATGACTGAGTGTAATTTTATGGCTGCTATCGCTATATTATTACTTACAATTGCCTCACCGATAATAATAGCCGCAGATTTATTATTTTAACTGCCGTTTGTTCCATAGTAATTTTGACATATATTTTCAGCAAATAAGTATGTGTAAAAATGCCAAGTGCTATATTTTAATAAAAAAGTTATTAATGTACGAACTTATTACGTGCCATAGTACCAGTACAATTTATTACAGTTGTTTATATGCCATTCAATATATATTTATTTATAAACTTTAGTAGAGTTTTGTAGTCTGATTATTTTGATGTCAAATCATGACAAACTTCTGACAATTGTGAAAGTTATGAATATTGTATTCAAATATAACGTTCTGTACGTTCGGAAAGCTCATTTGCTAAAATTGAAATGAATATTTATGATAAATAATTTTAGTAGAATAGAAATGATTTTAAGAAAATTATTTAAATGTGATTTTAGACAAAATCTTTGTTTTTTCTTGTGCGTTCATAATTTATAAGTCAGTATTAATATATTATATTGTAGGATATATCATATATGGAATTTCTCAAGGAGGGTTGATGTCAGGTAGGCGGCCGGTCATAAAACTTTTGCCAAATCCTATCAGTAGGTACAGAACATGTATAGCGCCGACCCCAAGTACTTGGGAAACGGGCAGGGAGATGATGATGATGAACATATATAGAATGTAAAGTTATCGAAAATACTTCTTTTATGGGTAACCATTCATGACCACTTAATCGCGCCATAATGTTGCTAGTGAATACCTGTCAACACCCTAACTCCCGATGAATTTAGAGGACCAAAACACATTGTAAGATGCTTGAGTACTTGAGCAAATATCATATACTCGTATGATGGCAAACCGACGCTACTAGAAAAAAGTATTATTTGCACATGTATGAACGTGGTTTCTGAGATTAAAGAGAAGTGTAATACTCTACCAAACTATACTTATTAGGAATGTCTTCCGACAATTTTCACCAAAATGCCCCAATAATTCTTCGATCCTAGAGACTAGAACTTAGTTCTTTCCTAAGACGTCAACAACATAAGCGACGTAATCATAATCTATACAACAGATTTTTTGAAATTTTTTATTAAAATAGTCATTATTATCGATACTATAGTTTTTGCCTGTCTAGGAAAGCATTATGAGAAAACCATTGCACAGATTTTGATGAAATTTGGTGATCCGGGTCAACATATAGGATTCCTTTTACTGCGGGAAAATATTTCATCTCTGAGGTATCTATCTAAAACGTAACCAGGTGCGTAACGGAGCAAGGGTAAGTCGCGTAACTACATATAAAAATATTGTTTCGCTCGTACTCTAGAATTAATTTGAAAATACTTAACATTTTAAATTAAAATAATGACGTTAGAATAAATATAGCAATTGCTTAATAATAGCAATTAAACATTAATTAAATTAAAGCTTCTTAAATTAAATTAATTAGATTTATTATATTATGCTTGTATGTCGAGAATATTATTGCGTGGTTGAGAGTATGGAACTTCTTTACATCAAAATGGCACGCATGACTGAACATTAGTTAGTTCATGCTAAATCGGGACAAGAAATGTTAAGGGAAATTGCCGTGAGTGAGATGGAGACAGAAACTAAAACTTATTCGAATATTACTAAAATACTATTCGTGTTACGTAGAACCAATTAAAATAAGATTGATTGAATTGGATCATTGACGGAAATAAACAAATTTTTGATCCCAGAATTCTAACTCATAGCAATATCAATATTGTTAAACTAATACGTAAATTTTGTCAATCTATTTGATAATTATCAAAAAATATGCCAAAACTAGCAGTTATTAATTATTTTTGAATAAGACTACTTATTATGTCTAATAAAAGGTTCGCTATTTAGCCGATTTTATGTCACTAGCGTCGCTAGTACTTTCAGACAGTTTCAGACAGATATTGACGAACGACGGTGACAGAAACACTGGTTATACAGTTGCTGTTGCAATACTCACTTCAAATGATAACATCTTCATCAAAAGTGTAAATTGAAAAGTAAATTGTTTAATCTTAAAACAGCTGCTATGTAAATCATCAATTTAAAAACAAGTATGCGTCTCAAATTTTAAACTATATTTCCGAATATATTGTTTTTATTCTCAAATGAATACAATAGTATTCTGTACGGATAGTAACAAATGTTGATCTCTAGGTATAC
Organism: Fabriciana adippe; assembly: GCA_905404265.1. Taxonomy (NCBI): domain Eukaryota; kingdom Metazoa; phylum Arthropoda; class Insecta; order Lepidoptera; family Nymphalidae; genus Fabriciana; species Fabriciana adippe. The sequence goes on from FR989993.1 coordinate 7,552,182, forward strand.
CTAGTAAATATTATTCGATTTTATTCCTTGTCACATCCACGACAGGTACATTTGCTTCCAAGGAAAGTATCTCTTGAGAATATTTTGTCTTCACTATTACTATATCAAATAAACAACATTAAACTTTATAAATATTCATAATAATATTATCATGAGAATGTAAATATGATTTAAGTAATATACTTGTATACTTTACTTTAATTTTTATTTTCATATTTTTTTACATTTTTCTAATAAGAGGAATATGCTCATATCTGTTTGTAGTTTTTATCTAAACGTGCCACTAGATGATGTCAATTGTATACTCTAAAGCTTTTGCTTTCTTGAATAGAGCTATTAATTATTATTGTCCTAATCTTAATTATTTTCATTTATTAGATCTTAAAGTATCTCACCCACGCATTTTCCTCTCTTTATTATGACTTGAAACACTCTGTCTGTGTTATCATTACTTTTTACTCTGGTTCTGCTCGCAGTAGGAGCGTGCCGTCGCTATAAAGTAGCATTAACACTTAAGTTTATCCAGAATTCAGAATCTAATCAAAAATATTTTTAAGTGAATATAAAAATAATTGTAATTTTTACTTAAGTTTCCTATGCCAATGTTTAAGTAAACGCATAAACAGCTTCCTTCCTACTCAAAATGTTAAATAAATTATGTTGTCAGAATAAGTTTATTGTTTCTAATGAGTACCTTTTTCTTTCTTGGTTCTTAAACTTGTAATTTATAATAGCTTTTAATATCAATCTTAGGAATAATTTATAAGCCTAAAGAGGATAGATATTTATTGTAATAAAAGTAATACTTCATATATAATATTAAAAGTGAATATGTGAGTTGATCAGTTTGTATTGTTTTTGCATTCTTTTTGCTAAGGAGCAATTCGACTATTTTTTTTTCTTCCCGGTTAATTGCATTGCGTGAAAGCAACATATATCAGTTTGATGACACGTTTGGTTCAGTATGTAGTTACCCTATTTGCTGTGCCAGCGGTCGCGAGTTCGAGTCCCGCTGGGGGCATTCATTTGTGTGATGAACACGAATGTTTGTACTCCAATCATAGGTGTTTATATTTATGATATATGCATGTATTTAAAGTTATATATTTGTAGTGTATCAACTATCTAGTATCCATAATACAGGTCTCGTTGCTTACCGTGGAACTAGATGATGCTGTTTGTTAATGTCGTAACATATTTATTTATTTATTATAAGTTTTACTGCATATTGTTTATAGTAAAAGTTTAACTTAAGGAGGCGCAGGGCTTAGGCTTTGTTAAGATCCGAGCGAGGGCTGTCTTAATTTATAATAAGAATGTTTATCTATGTGACTGTATAATATAGCTTTTAGTAAGCTATAAATTTAGTAAGCTATTAAGGCAATGATAGCCCAGCGGTAACGCGTTCGCTTTGGAAATCGAGTGAAGCGGTTCATATGCGAATCATTTCTAACATGATTACCACTTGTCTTACGGTGAAGGAAAACATCGTGAGGAAACCTGCATGTCTGAGAGAACCTAGCAAGTTTTCAAACGACATATGAAGTCCGCCAACCCGCACTTAGCTACCATGGTGGTCTATGGTGAGATCCCCCTCTTGTTAAAATTATGAGGTGACGAGTAATAGAGGAGAGTGGAAGAGGAAGACGTACTGCGCCGATCCCAGGGCAGGGCAAATAGGCAGGGATATTTTGATGTAAGTAATTAAGATTCATACATCTTACAGCTGACATGTAGGATAATAATCCTTGTTAGCAATTGATATTACGAGTACATTTAAAAATGTAATATATATGGCTTTGGACTTATGCGTGATTTGGATTCATTTATTTATATTATATTGAGGACTAACACATTGTAGAAGTTTTTAATCCCTATATTGCTTTACCATAGGAAAATAATTACCTTTAAAATTATTTTAACTACACTTTAGCTCTGAGTTAAGCAATAGAAAGTAGCAATGCGAGATGATATTGAATGTAAATAAATTTCTTTGTGGGCAAAGTCACAGTCTGACGCTAGTCTGTATTAAAACTGAACACCGATATGATGGATATATAAGATTATTTTCTTCAAATAAAATAATATTGAAAAATTTAATATCATTTTTTTTTAATTATCTGGTCATACGAAATTAAATCACTACGAACTTTTTGTGAGTAAAGTTAATAATGTGAAAGTCCAAATTATTAAGTCTTCTGATTTTAATATTACACTGCGCCCTTAAATTTGGCTGAAGCAATTTTTCATTTACTGTTCAATTTGAATATTAATATACATATTGATTGAATAGCGGAGAGGTTAATAAAATTATTTAATCTTTCTACGACAAAAATAACTTATATATTACTTAACTATACCAATATCATGGGGTCACATCACGAACAAAATGAAATTAGTTAAAAAAAATGATTATAGATGGCGTTGTATGTATCGATTTGTTTTTATGTTCATGTTAAATTCAAAATTTGAAAAAAAAAATAAATGCGAAAAGCATATATTCTAACTTTAAAAAAAATACCTAAAGTAAGAAAAAAGGAAGTAATGGACAAAAGTATAATGTTTTTGAAGTTTTATAAAATTCAATAATATCGTTATTTTTTCTGGCGGCAATATTGGGTACTACATTGTGATAGCACGATCTTTGATAATAATTATGTAAACTGTGTTCATAGATGGCGCTCAATATAATAAAAAGTTTTGTAGCACTCAAAGACAATATCTTAAAAATATAGTTTGTAATTGTCATAGTAGCCTTGAGAGACCTTACATAGTTACCTACAACATTGCGCAGGGGCAGCTCGGGGATAGATACCCTTAGCTTTTAACGCCATCTATCATTTAGAGTTGCTAGATGTCGCCTTATTTTTAATTCTCACTTGCGCCATCTATTATCATTTTAGGACAAAAAAAATAGTGTGTCCAATAGCGTGAGTTAGCGATGTCCAAATATTTGTATGGGATGCACTATCTGTACTCTATATATGATCTGTGCCAATATTATAAAAATGCAGAGTTTGCTTGTTTGAACGCGCTAATCTCAGGAATTACTTATCTGATTCCAAAAATCTTTTTGCATTAGATAGCTCGTTTGAGAAAGGTTATAGGCTACATAATATATAATATTACATAGTCTTTTCCATCCTGACCTTTAAAACGTACCTAGGGAAGAACACGAGCGAAGCTAGGGTGAGTAGCTAGTAATATATGTATATAAAGAAATATTCAATTAATCTATACATCTATACAGATGAATAAAATTGAAGTGTCTGTTTGTAATGTCAAAATAAACCGCACCTGTGCGTTTTCACTATGAGGAGTAAGATGATATGCCTCTTGCTAGTAATTGCTCTGACTACCTACCTTATCATTTAAACCGGAATACAACAATGATCATTGTTGCTTGGCGGTTTTCCTATAAATTTCCTGTACAAAAATGAAATTAGTGTAAAAGAATTCTTGAAATCAGATTGATAGTTACAGAGATTAGCTAGATTAGTACTATAAAGTATAAAGTAGTATAAATCTTTGTATACGGTTTATTTTCGGCCTTCGAAAGTATGACCACGTTTCAGAATTTCCCAAAAAACTCAAGTGGCTTCCTATTCGTTTCCGCAGGAATACTCACATTCTCCATCTTCTTTACTGTGTGCTGTTTCATCCTTCAACTCCTTTTTATCTAAAAGAGCGCTTTGAATTTTTAAGTGCCTATCATAGTCGTTCTCTTCGCTCGGAGCACAACCAAGTTCTCAAAATCCCCCCGCATTCTTCATGTTTCTATTCGAACTCGTATACCGTATAAGCCGCCCGGCTCTGGAACACACTTCCTTTAAAAGTAAAAAGTGCCAAAAGTCTAGATAAATTTAAGTTGTTATTAAAAGAATATTACCTGTACCTTTAGTGCTTTCTTATTTAATTGTTTCTATAATTATGTATGTTTGTAAGTATGTATGTATATGACTTAGTATTAATATGTGTATTATGTTTATAATTTTGTTTTGTGTGTATAAGTATGTATAAGTATGTATGTATATATGTATGTACGTTTGTATGTATATGTGTATTGTTTATCTATTTGTATTGTATGTATAAGTATATCAAATACTGTATTATAGCAAGTACACCGCCTACCGTTTCTCTCACACTCTCCTTTACGTGATAGTTGGTTGCCTGGAAGAGATCGCTTTAAGCGATAAAGCCGCCTGCTGTACATCTATGTTTATTTTTTTTAATTACTGTCTGTATACATTTTTTGTTTGGTGTACAATAAAGAGTATTATTATTATTATTAGTATAAAGTAAAAAATAAACAAACACCAATGTTTTCAGCTTAAAATATAACACCTTATAAATTAATGTTTATAATACTATATTTTTAAGTAGCGACACACCCTCGCTTCGCTCGGGTTCGTCCCTACTTAAGTTTTAACGTTTAGTATAGATTTTTCAGAAATGAGATATTTTCCTGTGGTAAAAAGTATCCTATATGTTGACCCGGATAACCAGGTATCATGATACCAAATTCCATCAAAATTCCTCGAGTGGTTTTTCCGTGATGTGATCACAGACAGACAGAATTCTGAAAACTATAGATTCGGCCTCTGTATCGATAATAAAGTCTATTTCGAAAAGATTTTCCAAAAAATCTTTAATGTACAGTTTCAGCTTAGTTACAATTTTATTACCTACTAGCAGAACCCGCGGCTTCGCCCGCGAACAAACCACGAAAAAAATAAACTTCTTCGCAATAAAACATACTTTATTACTTGCAAAACTAAGTTCGTGTAAGTTTTATTATTTCTTAAAGATATATTATGGAAAACAAATTAAATTTTAACGATCGTAACTCAAAATATCCAGTACCTTAAAAGATGTTAAGCGTATATTCTGTAAATAAATTTACACTTTAGGTATTTAGCAAGCTCCACTATCTGTATTTTTTGCACATTTTTCTACTCCATCTTTCCGAAGTTCGAGGAAGGAAGGAGGAAGAGTACAATGATACAATCGTATAAAATTTTTACGACTTTAGAATCTTGTAACTCGGCTAATGTGGGTTTTTTAAGTAACATACTAACAGGCTAACATCTACTTCATTTTTAAAGACCCAGTGCTATGTACACCTGAAGCTTACAGTCTCCCTCCTTCTCCTTCTTTTTTTTAAGTTACACATATAAAGTGCCATTTTTATTTTGTTGTAGCTTTTTGCCCGCGGCTACGCTCGCGTGGACTGAAAAATTTGCTTAGTTTTAATTTCCATTGTATTTATATGTTATAGTTGTCGCTGCAGTGGCCAGCCGAAATGTTATGCATAATTTTCCTTTGGATTCAGAGTAATTTACGTTCTGTTCTTTATCCCACACAGTAAGTGTGCAGATAACTTGAACCATGTTACTCTATTTAAATATATTCAAGAACTCAAAGTTCAACGCCTAGTTTTACCCACTTAGGGGCTGAATTTAAAAAAAAAACTACAATACATGTTTGTTTAATTGTATTAAAGAGCATTAATACCAAGTTTCAAATAATTCTGATCGTAAACAATTTTTGCCTCATATAAACAGCATAACCCCCTTTTACCCTTTAAGGGGTGGATTTCGAAAAAAAAAATGATAGTTGTATTGTTTTAGTTTTCATTTTATAGGTAAATACTATTTCCCGTGCATCTATTACAGAGTTTCATACAAACTTTCATCCTCAGTTTGACAGCCTTATGGGATGAATTTCAAAAAATGCTAAAATACGTATTTATTTAATTGTATTGAAGAGCATTAATACCAAGTTTCAAGCAATTCTGATCATAAATAATAGTTTGCCCATATAAACTTTATCACCCCCTTTTACCCTTTTAAAGGATGAATTTCGAAAAAAATCTTATATATATATTTCTTATTTATCATCTTAAAGCTAAATACCACTTACCGTGCATTTCACGTTAAGAATGACAGAGTTTCATACAATCTTTTATTCCCTATTTTACCCCCTTAGGGGATGAATTTCGAGAAATCCTTTCTTAGCGGATGCCTACATTATATAAGGAATACGTCCTCCAAATTTCACGTTTCTACGACCAGCGGTTTAGGCTGTGCGTTGATCGATCAGTCAGTCAGGACAAAGCATTTTATGTATATATAGATGTATAGATTACAGACTCAATGATCAAGTTAATTGTCCATGTTGGGGGAGACGAGTCAAACGATATTTACTTGGTATCTCGAAGCAAGGACTTTGTCTCTATTTCACAAGTGCCATTGAAGTGACAAAGCAGTATTGTTTGTTTACTCCCCAGTATATCCGAAATATTCACTTTTAGAAAATAGTAGTCTCTATCTCTATTATTTTACTTTCTAGGTTTGGTATTTGAGATTGTATTTTAATATTTTAAAATGTTTTAATTGAAATTGAAATGGTTTATTTTAAGATAGTTTCTATTAAGTTTGTTCATCGTGTCCCTGATAAGTATTTATTTAACTGTTTTTTGACTATTTCACGAATTGTTTTGATATATTGCCTGTCTTTAATAAAAACGTCTCAGTCCGGGCTAGCTCTAAATTATATTTCGAGGGTCTTTACTACGAGTACTTAGCCCTGTTATTAAACTATAATCCTTAAGAGAGTGTTCTCTTCTTTACCACATTTCAGTATTATTTCAGATTTTGAATTATTTCATATTTTGAATTTTAAATATACAGTAGTTTACACAAGTATTGTAGATAATTATTTTCTATATCTTTTTCTTGCATCTCTACTCGCGTAATATATTTATGTATAATTTATACACACCTAAAATGTGATGTTTAAATATAAAAAGAATAAAAAAAACAATTTATTTATTTTTATCATATTAAGTAGTTAAATATAGTATAAACTGAACGATTGCTTTTGTATAACTTATCTATCTAGTTTTTGAGTAAAGTTCTGTGAACTTTTTTTCAAAATTTAGTTTTCGAAAAAGTACAATCAAGACCATTCTGATGAAATAAAGCACACCACGGACACTTAAAACGAGGCGAAAAACTGAACGCTACGCGAAATATAAATGTAGTAAAATTCAGAATTTTTTATATGAATTACTCAACAATTTCATTTCATACATGAAAACTTGGAAGTGACAAAACTCGATTGTGCATTGAGCAATATTATATTGAGATTTCAGTTTATCCATGCAGAAAAAATGCGGCTTGCTGATATATCGACACCAAATTCAACTGGAGATACATACATATTGAACACATATGTCAGAAAATGACAACGTTTTGCTAATATTATTATTATATTTAGAAAAATAGAATTCCCTATAAAGTGAAAATGATTCTTTATTATTTACGAGTACTAGCCGATATAGCTGATATAAACGAGCTATATCAACCAAAACAAATTGTAACTCAAAATATTAACATTGTGTCACAAAAAATTGGCATCAAAGTACCTTACAATATTTGTTAATTTTAATTTTAATTAAACATTTTTATAATTTTAATTACTTTTATATTTGAATATGGAATATTATTTATATAATTTTAGCAGTTATTATTATAATTATTACATTTTTTTTTAATTTATCGATTATAATAATAACAGTATGATATTGATATATGTACTAATTTGTTTGTGGTGAGAAATAAAGAATTTTATTATTATTATTATTTATTATATATCACCTGATAGTACCATGCAGATACCACATTTAATTGAACAATACAAGTTGAACGATTTGGTCCGCATTTTGGAAAAATGTTAGTTATTTTAAAAAAATGTTCTAAAATGTTAGCAGATTACTGTTGGTTAATAAATCACTAAGATTTTACAATTCTTAAGAGGAAAAGTTAGTTTTTCGTCATTTTGGCTCTAAAAAAAAGTACTATATAGGTATATAATAAAAATACTATATAAAAAAAAACACTATATACCTTATATAGTATTTTTTTATTCGTCAAAGTTGCTCAGTTACACTTTATAACATGTAGCAATAATGACATAGAATAAATATTTTTAAATTAAAATCAAAATGTAGATTAATTAATAGTAATCCTATTTTATCCTGCCTTTTTAATAAAAAAATATTATTTGCCGTATCTTTAAAATGGTACATGTGTTAACACGAATTCCGTTTATTTATTCTTCTTCAGCATGTTTAAATTAATTGAAAACAGCTATTTAAATCAATGTCAGAAAACAAAACTTAATATTTGTCACACAGTGTAATCATTCTTAATACGTAAAAGTAATTTCCATACTTACATATTTAGAACATCATGTATCACATTATACCATTGTGTTATTCTTAAGTGTAATATTATATATATATATATATATATATATATATATATATATATATATTTTAATATACATTGTTAATATATAAAAAAGTGTATGTTAGTAACAAGTTTTAAATATACATAATAATTTCATAGCGTTCTTTATGTTGAGAAATTTCAGAAGAATATGAATATTTTTTTTTGAAGTTGAGGTTGATCCTAAGTAAGGTCGATATAAGCTTAAGACTTTGGACTTTGTAGCAGTTTGACTTTAATACTAATGATAAAAGACTAGTCTCTTTTAACGAATTACTTACAACTTTACTTACTTAAATAATAAAAATTAAAAACTACCGACTGTGTAAAAAGCAAACTAAAAAGAAAGGAACAAGTTATCGAAGAAAAATAGTATTATGCAGTCGAATGAATGAATGAAATTAAATGAATTCATGTTTTATTCTTGTTGCGAGTCTTACTGCGTGTATGCATGTCTTAATACTCTTTTGGACTTTGTCGCAGCCAGGGTCAGAAGGTACATCAATTTCAAAGACACTTCAAGGAAATTATTGCACTTCTAAATGTTATTTATTTTATAATTTACTTACTGCTACCCTTGAGGTATTTAATTATTCCTATTCATTTAAAGAATTGCGGAAATCGATTAACAATTCGCAAAGATATCATGTAATAGACAGACAGACAGACAGATATGTATGTATGTACAAAAAATACAATAAATATTTCTGAATAAATCTGTCAGTCATTCTGAAAGAAGTATCGTGAATAATTTTTACATCAACTGATTCTGTTATAATAGTAAGTACCTGGGCGATCGAGCTTCGCTCGGAGTTCTTTTTGTTATACCTATCGTATTTTTTAAATAAAAGAAAAACTAAAAACTTGAATAAATACAAAAAAAAAAAAACAAAATTAAAAACTTTGTATCCGAACGGGATTCCAACCCGAACTCCTGTCTGTGCTTGTCATCTCGCACCTTGGTCGCTTGATCACGATGTTTGCGCCCGAGCGTAAGAAATTATCGACCATTGTTTTGCGTGAAATAATGCGAAAGTAAAACCTCATGAAAACTTAAAAACACGCGTTTTTCCAGACATGAGACTAATCTAGATCGATTTTTCGCCCCCGAAAACCCGTACATAACAAATTTCAGCGAGATCTTTAGAGCCGTTTCCGAGATCGCCGGTATAAATAAATAAATATGCAAGAATTGCTCGTTTAAACATATTAAGAATTATATAATATATAATAATTATTTTATTTAAACTTATTAAGAATTAAATAATGATAACTGACAGTTGGATATAGTACTGGAAATTTAACAATAATGTATTAAAGATTATCTACTGCTTGCAGAGTGTATTTTTTATTTGTACACAACCTACATATAGCCCTTGCTTTATAATTATACAAGAGAACTTGTTTACTTCTACGATAGAAGTAAACTTAGCTTTGTTTTTAATGTAGACTGCACAGTGGGAGTAGAATTTCAATCTAATTGAATAGTGAGACAGACAAAGGTCTCTCAATCACTTTTTCAATACATTATTTTATTATAAAGATTTTATTATAAAGAATTAAAAGAATTTTATTATAAAGATATGGATTACTTTATTTTTCTTAAATATAAGAAATAATAAAAACGTTTTGTGTTTGTTTTTTTTTTGATATCCTCTATTTAATAACCCGTATGTTTTCAAACAGAAATAGTAACGCTGTATGGATAGCGCTAGTTCATTGTTTTAGTTTGTAGTGAAAAAGTTTGATTAAAATTTAAACACTCACAGGTATGTAAATAAAACTAAAACTAAGAAATAATAAGAGCGATTTGTTTTTTTTTTATATACTCTATTTATTAATATCCCGTATGTTTTCAAACAGAAATAGTAACGCTCTATGGATAGCGCTAGTTCATTGTCTTAGTTTGTAGTGGCAAAGTTTGATTAAAATTTAAACACTCACAGGTATGTACCAGGGCGAAGTTTACAGATAGTTACCTCGTGAGAACTTGCGACAACTTTGATTAGGGTATAAAATTAATTCCCTTGGAGGACATCACAATTTCACTCTATTAATATTCTAAACTTGGTTTTTTCATTTATAAAATTGTTTTTCTAAGTGTATCTATATAACATTCGTCACATATTATATATTTTGTAATTTCAAAGTAATATTTTATTAAGTGCTTTTAAAGCAATAGGTATTGTAGTACTTTAGTCTTAGTAATAAGAAGTACTGAGAAGATGAAGCCCTATTTCAATCAACCAGAATTCTGTACAAGAACTTTTAATATGACTACAACCTGAAGGAGCTCTGAAGGAAAAATTTTAAAAACATCCTAGTATCGTATATTTTTTGCTAAAACAAGCTATTACTGGTAGCGTATCTCTTTAGTTATTTCTTTACTTTAGAGCTAGCATACTTATTTCTGTAAATATAAATACTAGCAGGTAATTTGGGTTGTTTATAATAAAGAATATGTAAAATATAATTTTGTATACTATTAGCATTGAGCGTGGCCAAAGGATGGCATTTGTTTATGTAGTGTACGTCTATTTGAGGTATGTAATTTAATTGTGGGATGCGAGTTAAATTCTCGTATGAAATTTCGAAATACGTAGATACATGTAATATTATTGCAAATCAGATTAATAATTACAATCTCACAAGAAGTATTCAAATACCAGATTTTAATACTTGAACTTTCATTCTGGCTTTATGTTGAAGAAACTAAAATGAACCGAGATTAAAATCATTTGTAGATGTTTTTAACTTAAATCGATTATACAGATACCATCTGAGGCACTAACCTTTCAGCATACTTGTAGTCCCAGGCAAAATAACTATAACATACAGACAAACAGGATACAATTATGTACAAGGGTTTCATTTTTGGCTTATGATAACAGTCTTCTATATTCCTTATATAATATATATTCTGAGTTTCAGTTCAGTTTCATTCTAAGAATTGACCGAATTAATTTTTTTATATCAGAACTTTTAGTTTCGTATTGGATAAGCCCATTGTGATCTTTACTTTATCTACACATAGAACATAACTGTAGAGCTTGAATGTCTGTACATAGAAAAAAAAATGCCAAAAATCAAGTCAGGAGGATGTAAGAAGAGAAATAGAACAAATCCAGATTTTTTCAATTTTTTTGTTTCTCTGTCTGTTTGTCTGTTTGTACGGGCTAATCTCCGAAACTGTTAAACCGATTTGAATAAGATTTTGCATGATGGTCCTTATATCCCCGGTCAATATTTTAGATACTTTTCAAACCGGAAAATTAAAGATTTCCCGTGGGATAGTTAAAAACTATAGTAACATATACAGCTTAGTACACAAAACCACTGATTGGATTTTATTAAAACTTTACAATAATATAGTTCATACATCAGAATAACAAATAGGCTACTTTTTATCCCAGAAAAATGTACGGTTCCCGTGAGATAGATTTGTTTTTGTTTGCGTAGAGGTGAACCCGAGCGAAGCGAGGGTAAGCCCCTAGTTTTTAAAAATTCAGCAGTGGAGTTTCGTAAGTTATTTTTATAAGATTCTAACTTTTACTATTCACCTTAAATATTTTATGATGAATAGTAGTATTGAAAGTTTTTTTTATAAAATTTTTAACGGGTAGCATGGAATAGATGGGCTATCTAGTTTCTGAGATAAGCGCGTTCAAACAAACAAATTTGCCTCTTTATAATATTAGTTTTTAAACTGTCTAGATTGTTATAAATGTTAACACAGTATTGTAAACAGACTATTTAAAAAAATAATAATAACTGCATTGAAATTTTCTTTAAAGAAACTTACCTGAACCGGTAATCGAACCAACTAAAAATACAGTAAAATACACCGTAACTATTTTATCGAACTAACTGATAGAGTCTATAGGAAGGATAAAATATCTCGAATAAACATTGTATCTTACAGTAAAGTAACACTAATTAACACGTGGAACAAATGCAAGGCCCAAGGGAGATGGAAGAAAAGTATCTTAAGTAAGAAAATTTGAGGTTTCATTCATAGAAAACATTACTTTATTTTTAAAATTAAAATAACTGTATTAATTATAATATACATACATAAATATTTTTTTAAAAGATTTAGGAAATATCGGGAAATCAAACATAAACAGCAAATAAAGAAAAATAACAATAGATGATCGAGATGTTTATTTCAGTTTCAGTTTCACACTATTTACAAATAAAAATTGTATGGTTAAACTTGAATATCAGGGCGATCAAGCTTTGCTTGGGGTTCTTTTTTGTTTAGATAAAAAAAAACTAAAAACTTAAATAAATACAAAAAAAAAAAAGAAAACAAAAGTGAAATCTTTCGATCCGACCGGGATACGAACCGGACACCTGTGACCACGATGCTTAAGTCCGAGCGTACGAAATTAGGGGCCATATTTTGCGTGGAGTAATGCGAAACAAAATCGCATGAAAACTCGAAACCACGCGTTAATCCTAAACATAGTACTAATCTAGATCGATTTTTCGCTCCTGAAAACTCCCACATACCAAATTTCGTATCGAAATCGTTAGAGATGTTTCCGAGATTACCGGTACGTATAAATAAATAAATAAATATACAAGAATTGCTCGTTTAAAGGTATTTGTCTTTATTCTGTATTGAGGATTAATAATATAATTAATTATATTATTTAGATTTTTTTAGTTGATTAGACTTCATATTTTTTTTTATCCATTTGTTCTACCTGTATATGATATAAGATATTTTTTATAGTCTATAAAGTAAACACCTTAAGGTAACTCTTGTAAGATAGAACTCATTTGAAAAAACTTCGCTATTTTAGTACAAAAAGTATATTATATGAGTTACAGGCTTTGTATGGTAACTTTTAAAATAAATCTTATTAATATTTAGTTTAAAAATAGTTATTTCAACACTTTTTATTGATAGTTCGAAATTATCATATTATTCCGGAACTAATTCATATTTATGTTGTTGCTACTAAGATCAATGGATCGGAAAAAACCAAGTCAAGTGTAGGTTGGAACAGGAAAGATGTATCGAAGGTTCACTTGATTCATAGCTACCTTTTATTTAAAGCTCCCTTAGATTTACAACATGTAAATATAAAATATGTATTAGGTTTATATTGGTTAAAGTGTTATTTTATACAATTGTTATTAGTCGTAAACGTGATTATATAAACTTTTATTTTTACTTTCTTAATGGATAATGTTCAAAATAACTATATAATATAAATATGTTTTAGTCTTAAATGCAATGTACTAACTTCAAAAGTGTCTTTAAAGGATTTTTTAAAATTTATCATGAAGGTGAGTGTTAAAGAAGGTTTAGTGCTTACTTTTGGTTTATAAGAATCTCTTACATGCAAAATTTTATGCGTCTAAACCACGATTTAGGCTGCGCGTTGTCTGTCCGTAAGTTAATCCATGAATAATTGTCCTAGTACCTATATGTAAAATGTAGGGATAGAATTACAGGTACAATATAACGTAATTTATATAGATAAAATAATTCCCCAAATAGATGATCGGTAATAATTAGTTCACTAAGTTACTGTTACGTTCTATGAGTTTGGGAATCGGAAATTAAAGCACGTCTTTTGCACTACTGATGTTTTATTGCTCTTGGTTAACAAGAGTGATTTATGGAGATTCACTAACACGTGCAGTATATACACAGTTCTGGTTAAACTCAGTCACTGAACACTAATTTTCCCTACTGGATACAATTTCACTATAACTTCACTCCACTTTTACTATAACTTCGTATTTCTTCTCAGTTTTCACTTAGCTTCGAAATTGAACTGATCTCTCGACACACTGCCGGCCTTTTTATATGCATAAACAAAGAACTTTCTAGTATTCGAAAATTTCGAATGTTTTGTTTCTCTCACATTCTTACACAAGCAATTTACGATTAAATGTTCTTGTCTGGATCCCAAAACTTCTAGTAATTTCGATGCCTCTCTGGAAATGCTTTGACAGCTTTATTAAGGTATGCCCACATCAGTGCGCTTTCATGTTCATCTTGCGTCTTCAACTTTCAATTCGTCTCGCCTCAAACGTATGCAATATTGATTGCCTGACGCATGCAGCGTATCGTCTATTGCGCCCCAGTCGTCAAATGTGGCATATTTAGTATTAACTACAAGGAAAAAACGCGATACTAACACGATATTGAAAGATTTAGAGTTAAATAATGCTATTAAAAATCCTTTTTAAAACTTTTACACGAATGTTTAAAGCCATTTTTAACAAACTTTTAAAAATAGTGGATCCAAAAATTACGAAACAAAATACTCAAATTATCGAGAAGCGATACCTGCTGAAATAAAATTAGCAATTACCCTTAGATTTTGGGCTAATTTTACTGGCTTATTTAACTAGTTATAATTTAATGTTTGAAACAGTCGAAGATTCAGGATGCTTTGGCTGCCGGTATCCCGCAAGTTACTGGCTTTGCCACTGGCTGTGTCCAAGTTGATTGGGAAAGTCCGATTGGTGGTACTATAGAATATACGTTATTAGAACGATTGACTGTTATAGAATCAATTTCTTTATCTTTCAATATGGCTTAAGTAGAAAACTTATATCCGAAGCTCAAAGAAAATGAAGTTTGTTAACCAACTTAATATTTCCGTGAATATCTAAGTGAAACAATTTTGAAGACCGAGCAATACAGCGAAGGACGTCGAAATAATGAATGGTAAAATTCACTACAGTGGTGGAAATACGCCAACTTGTTTAAACTTGCTCACGAAACGTAGCCAATGATTTATTT
Organism: Fabriciana adippe; assembly: GCA_905404265.1. NCBI lineage: Eukaryota > Metazoa > Arthropoda > Insecta > Lepidoptera > Nymphalidae > Fabriciana > Fabriciana adippe. Next base: position 7,567,248 of record FR989993.1, read on the forward strand.
TGGCAATTCACAACCTTTACCAAGGATTTTAAAATATTACACTTTGTTCTGATTCGTTCTGGTTAAGACTATATTTAATCTTCCGTTGAACACAATAATAATATAACATAAGTGTATGTTATAAGTTTTGTTATTGCGTATTATTTTATATAAACCCCAGATCATATATAAATATAAGACAAACACCTCGAAATGTTCAATGGATGGATGGAGTTTTAAAACTAAACTAGAAAAATTCAATTCTATTTGAATTGAATTTTTCTAGTATACTTTATCGTTTACTTTAAAATTTACCAAAAAATAATTCATATAATATAAAATCTGTTCTATCTGTTTACAATATCACGAGATAAATTACAATCTAGCGGCACTTACAATTTTACGGTGATAGCTAACATTCAGTCTGTTTTAAAATATTATATTATGTATTGCCATATTTTATTGTCTCATTCTATGGAATTGCTGTTATTTATTATAAAAAGGAATTTTAAATTAGAAAACAAGGATAAATTTAAACGATATTATACATAATACGGTATGTGAAGTCATTTTGTTAACCCGTGAGGTGTGCCCAAATTTATGCAGATAGGCGCGCGCGAGCAAAATGTTCGCGCTAATACAAACGTATTTTTATTAAGGTTTAAAGGTTGAAGTAAATGATGAAATACTAAAAGTAATACTATATTAAAATAATGCTGATCGTAATAAGCAAGATAAAACAAATTTTATTATAAGATATATAATATTTTATTATTAAAAAAATTACATATTAAATCGAAATTAAAACTAAGTAATAAGTACTAATTTTGCACACTGAGGGTTCCGTAGCATAAAATATTACGTTTATTTTTTTGTTTTAACATATGTAGTTTGTGACGTTAAAAGCAAAATAATATATTTACCCATTAAAAATAATCATTTGTAGGACTGCAAAAACAAAGTCAATCAAAAATTTTCGCGCGAGGAACCGAAAATTTCCCATATTTCAAAACTAGCCAACGTATCTCCTTCCAAATAATTTTTGTTGAAAGCATTTTGAAAGCTAGCGGTTCATATGAGAACCGTTTACTTTCTACCATTTTTCAGCATATATTGCTGAAAAGTGCTCTATTATATTATGCCTGCTATTGCTTCAATAGTGTACGAGTGAAATAGCTGTGACATACAGACAGACGGGTATGACGAAATTATTAGAGTTCCGTGTTTGCCTTTAGGCTACCGAACTATAGAAATGAAGATTTGATCCTTGTTAAATGAATCTTGCTAGTGACCATAACATTTGACAATCTTACCACTTTGATTCTTGTATTTTAGTTTTTATTTATTATAATCTGTGAACTATAGAGTCAATTTTAATGAAAGCTATTAAAAGCTTGTGATTAAATTTTAAAAACTATTATTTTTATTTCGCTATCGAAAGATCAATATAAAAGTTAAACTTATATATTTTCATCATTGACCTTCATGCAAAGCCAGGATACAGCTAGTATAATGTAAGTAGATTTGCATATATGTGAGTTATATTTAAAAGAGCAAGTTGAGTACCTAATTATATATATATATATATATATATATATATATATATATAATGAACTATTTTAAATATCAACATATAAAATATAAATACTACACTAAAATTAGGTTAGTATGTTAAATATTTTTTTATAAAAACCCTGTAATTTTAATGTTCTATCAAAAATAAAAGTAACGAACCGTAGATCTAATTCCTGTAATCCATATTGTTTCAGAGAAAATCACTCTCAGATGACTTCGACAAGACAGACAGATGACGACGACAAGAGGGTACCGCTGGGCTTTAGCAGGTTTTATGGCTTTTTTGTTTATAACTGTTAACTTCTATAGATTATGTACTATCAAATATGTATGAGACACAAAATATTGAAGGCAATCAATTAGCAGTACTTCTAAACAAAGGTAAAATTTCAGTTTATTATTTAATAACATCTACTCAATATGAGGCTCCTGTGACTATTAAGAAACTATTAACACACTTTTGAAACAGATATCAAATAAAAAAATAATTTAAAAAAATGAATAAACCGACTTTAAAAAAAATACTGAAAAGTAAAAAAATAACTGAACGGGGGTTTTCATTTACTATGGATACTTAATTAGATGTTTTCGAAGTCGATGCCAGCCGATGCAAAACAAAACAAATCTATTTCGATACGTATAAATACATCACTAACTGATGTATATTATTTTAACTGTAGTTAAGAGTTCATACATTGTCATATTTACCTATTAGTTAATAATAAATATAAACAAAAATAAATATGTAGGGAGATTAACACAGCACCATCTAGTGTCACAGTCCACCATGGTAAGCTACGAGGCTTGTGTTATGGATACCAGATATCGATACACTACACATATATAACTATAAATACATACATATTATAAATATTAACATCCATGACTGGAGTACAAACATTTGTGCTCATCACACAAATGAATGCCCCAGAGGAACTCGAACCTGCTGCTGGCACAGCAAGTAGTGACCCACAAACTGAGCTAAACTTGTTGTCAAATATTAATATCTTAAAGCATTGTCGGTTCATAAATAATGAAGATATCACAATATTTCTTTTTTAAAACTTAGGGTGTACTTCAGGGCGGCTCTTTCATTTCAAGAATGAAAAGGCCTCCGTAAATGTAAAAGAGACCTGCTTCATGTGGCATGAGCGGAGCTGCGGATGGATGCTAATAATAAAAATAATATTTTACATACTTTATTGGTTTACAATGCAATAATTTTATAGTATGGATATTATATTACTGTTTGTATCGCCTTTTAGAAGTCTTGTTAAAATGATAGTAGGTAACTGTTAGAATCAAAGTAAAGTCTGTTGGTAATTAATCTTTGCATCATGCAAAGGTAAATTACCAACAGTGTATAATTTTAATACTAATTAACAACGTAAGAATAAAAATAAAACATGCGAAAATAAATCAATGAAATAAAAGACTAAACAATAACGCGATCGAACGAATACAATCTGTGTATATTTGATTTGAACAGATTCGATTTTCTGGCCCATTTGATTGGGCGCAATTCATATTTGATTCATCCACAATTCGCGTACTATTCCGAATGTTTTCAGTGAGAAAGTTTGTTCTTATAAACGTTCTGCTAAGTTCAATTTAGTTTTAAAGTTCAAAACTACCTAATCAGTAACAGCTGTTAGTTGCTTGAATAAACAATAAAGTTGGAGCAATGAATTTATATTTTATTCGTCTACAATTTCGTGCACTTTTGAATATTCAAATATTAAAATTGATTTTTATTCTTTTTAAATAAAACTATCTTTTCGGATTATTTCGCGGATTTATTTTGATTTTTGGTTCCCGACGTTTCGAATGTTTTACAGCAATCATGGTCACGGGAGAGACTATGGTGTTAGACATCTCAAATTGTAATATTTATAATAATGGCTAAAGTTAAGTAAATAATATTATATTTAATTATAATACTTAATAAAGAATTTAAAATGTTTAGAATTAAAATCAACAAATATTGTAAAGTACTCTGGTGCCATTTTTGAATTTTTTAAAATCATGTTTGTAAAATTGTGGGTGGCACTGTCTGTAATAAGTATATATCGCCTTTGAGATGTCTAACACCTTAGTCTCTCCCATGACCATGATTGCTGTAAAGCATTCGAAACGTCGGGAACCAAAATTCAAAATAAATCCACGAAATAATCCGAAAAGATAATTTTATCTAAAATGTCAAATATTCACGTAAATCTAAGAAAGTGATTTTTATTCGTTTGCTGTTTTCTTCATTTTAGTTAATAAACATACCGTCTCTGTCAGTTTCAATTAGTAACTGTTAGTCTCTATTGGATAAACAACAAGATCGGAACGACAAATTGGTCCAATTTGAAACGTAGAGTACCCAATTACATGCAAATAGTACATATATACGAGTAACTCCATTTCTGACTAAATAAAGCGAATTTAAAATCATAACACCATATTACATACAATATAGTATGGATATGAAAAATTTCTAATGAAGTAAATTAAAATTATTTTATGATCAAACTGACTTATAAAGTAGGTACCTAATATTATCAAATTGCATTTATAACCAAAAAAATATTTTACTTTATTTTTGAATGTTTATAAATATATGTATTTTTCCATACTTGACGACACGTTTGGCTCAGTTTGTAGTGACTCTACTTGCTGTGACAAAGGTCGCGGGTTCGAGTCCCGCTGGGGGCATTCATTTGTGTGATGAGCATGAATGCTTGTACTCCGTCATGGGTGTTTATATTTGTAATATGTATGTATTTAAAGTTAATATGTGTGTAGTGTATCAACTATCTGGTATCCATATCACAAGCCTCGTAGCTTACCGTGGAACTAGATAGTGCTGTGTATTAATGTCCCAACATATATACTTATAAGTATTGTAGTATTTTTTATATAAGTAGTTCAAAATAACATATTTACATACTTAGTATATTTCAAAAGTCTGAAAATTTAAAAATTAAAAGTATAAGCTAAGTCAATTTAAACAGTTTTTTTGTGAACATATTTTCTTTGTATAATTACATATTGTTTTACAAACGTATACAGATGGTTGATTTTAGAAAGATTCATTTGATTTTTCACTGGATAAAACATGTAATTCTATCTCGTATCCGGAATAACCCATCCATTGTTTTAATCGAAACGTTCAGCGACGCGTTAATACACTGATGCTGGTCTTAACGTGCTTGAATAGGTATATTAACCCATTATGTAAGAAATACAATGAAATGAATCTATAGGTAATTTTTAATTATTGAAACTGGAATATTTGAAAAAAATACTGTTATAATTAAAAACTGTAATAAAAATAAAATGAATTTTATTTAGTTACTATCTATATAGTACCTTTCATAGTATAAAACAAAAACCCCTTCTGCGTTTGTCTGTTTCTCCGCTTACTTATTCTAAGCCGCACCAAGTATTTTGATATAATTTTCATTACTAGAAACAGCGATAAATGAGTAAGTTTTGTGTATACCTATAATTTATAAATATTTTGTACAAAATAGCTGAAAATAAAAGGTGTTTTGTCAACTGTTTTCATACGATTACATGGCTAATGCTGGCTAAACCTTTAGACGTAATCAAAATAATATACTAGAAAATTATAGGGCTTAAAAAGACCTACAGAAAAGTCCGCGATAGAATGTGTCTATCTCCTAAGTTACACTCACTATTTTTATCTATATAATACTCGTATATACTTATATACACGAATCGCTATAACAATAGGCTCTCATTACACCAAATATTAATTATTCTGGTAACGCCTTAGCGTAGCAGGAAAAGAAAGTTGTTGTTTTTGAAAAAGAAGGTAATCTTTCACCTCTTCAGCCTAGTTATTTACTTTGATAAAATACATTCCAGTATTACAGTCTGAGATTATTAAAAAGCTGTCTTTTCTTAAATAACCTTGCTTAAAGTATAAAAATAAAGAGAGCCATCAAATTATGTAAATACTAGCGGCTTTTCCTCGCTTCGCTCGGGTTCGCCCCTAGAAAAAAAGAAACAAATCTATCCTACGAAAACTGTACATTTTTTCGAGATAAAAAGTAGCCTATGTGCTATTTTAGACCATAATCTATCTCTGTGCCTTTTATCCAGATCCGTTCAGCCGTTCTAGCGTGTTTGAGTAACAAACATCCAAACATCCACCTAAACTTTCACATTTATAATATTAGAAGGATAGTTAAAATTACATAGGTATTATGAGATATCATATTTGATTATAAAAAATTTTAAATTGAAATTTACCGTAAATAATATAGAGACAAATTAAAAATCTTTTAAGAAGCCCTTACGTGTTGGAACTTTGTTCTCACGCAAGCCTGCAAAAGACCGGCAGGGTAATTACGAATATCGCGACAGGTTTGCGACAGTTGTAAATCGCGCGATCGCTGCTGTCAAACGTCACTTTTGTATTACGTAACAGCGGCTAGAGTGCAGACTGCAGTCGAGTAGAGATGGGTTCATAGATTGTCCGATAGAGGGTGAAAGAGTTCGACTGCAGTCTGCTCTCTAGCCGCTGTTACGTAATACTAAAGTGACGTTTGACAGCAGCGATCGAGCGATTTACAACTGTCGCAAGTCTGTCGCGAGATTCGTAATTACCCTGCGGGCTCCTTAAAGGCCGTGGAGTTAGGTGACAATAAATAATAATAATAATTAATATCGTCATATTAATTATCGGAGCGCGTTGCATAATTCTTTTCGTCTCAACTTTGATAATTTAGTAATTTATTATATAAAAAGTAAAACAATAAATATAATAATAAAACACTTTTAATTTAAATTTCTAATGCGCAAAATGCAAATCGACTGAAACTGAATATTATGGTACTAGTACAAGTATGTAGAGCTCCTACTTTTTATATTCTTTAAAAGAATTGCTTGGAATTTGTAAATAATCATAAAACATTAGCTATAATTTTTTTTTGAATAATATAAAGTAAGTATTAGTAAAAATATAAAATTAGTATTATTGTGAATTTGCAATTAAATTGTACCAGGCTATATTATATTTTTATTTTAGTAAAAATATATTATAAACATAAAAAACCCGACTGCATAAAAGCTAACTAAAAAGATGACAACAAGTTCACGAAGGAATATAGTATTATGCATTCGGAGATATACACGTTTCATCCTTGCCGCGAGATGTACACACTCGTATGTATGTCTCCGACTGCATACTACTATATTTCTTCGTGAACTTGTTTACGTCTTTTTAGTTAGCTTTTATGCAGTCGGGTTCTTTTACTTTTATAATATATATTTTTTATTTACAGCTTTTTAGTTTTCGCCAAATAGACATTTATAGCTATATTTAGCAATTTTTATCCTAAATTACATTTAAACATATGAGTTGTATATATTTTTATTTTTAAGTAGGAAAATTAGCGAGAATGGTTGTCAACTAACTTTAAATCATTATGTACCCTAAACTGTTATTTAATATTTACATTTAAACGAGACTTACGTAAACCCCTTTCGCTCGACTTAGAAGTGAGCGTGTCCTCTAATTGGTGATCACTGGATTTGTTATTTGCTCGACGATTCCATTAATTTTATATTAAATAGGGTTTAAAAAGTTCTGGTTGTGATTAGCATATTTTTAAGAATAATTGTGCCATCTTAAAGTTAATAGAGGCGTGAAAATAGGGATAACAATTTTATAACTGGAAAGATTTTCATATAAAAACAAAATTCATCGGAGTTTTAGACATTTTCAACGCGATTTTCATTTAAATAGCATAAGCAATAATATTGAAAGCTTTATCTTGATTAAAATATCTAACAGCCTAAGATTGTAAAACATTCAGAATATGTAAATGAACACTAGGTAATACTAATAACCTTTAAATCATTATAAATTTAGGTTATACAATTAGGTTTATACCTCTGCATGCAGCTATAATTAATGGATTAGGCTGATTTTAGATTTTTTTAAATTACTTATACTAAAAACTAAAAACTTTTCCTTTTGGAACCTTCCGCCAATGTTTTTTTAAGGGTTGTCCCATGAAAATGATGCTACTTATAGTATATTAATGTACTTACCTTACCTTTTACAGCTATATTTATTTTTCTTTCGAGAATAACTCAGTTACTATATAAAATATAGTGACTTACCCTCGCTTCGCTCGAGTGCGTCCCTAGGTACGTTATAGATATGAATATTTATTGCGAGTGTACCTTAGGAGAAAGACTTAGGCTTCTACATATTTTTCTATAGGTCTTATTAAGACCTACAATTTTTTAGTATCTACATTGTTTTGATCTACGTATCTCTTAAGATTTAGCCAGCATTAGACATATAAATTTCTAAGAATTACTCGAGGATAGAACCAGTTATTGTGCTTTCCCGTGGGAATGAAAGATTTTCCTGTAGTAAAAGTTATCCTAAATGTTGACCCAAGTAATAAGTTTCTGTACAAAATTGAGTTAAAATCGGTTTAGTACTTTTTGCGTGAAACACGTACATCGATTTCGTTGAGTTACTATTTTATGTATAGGTATTATATATATGTAAAAGTAGGTATTGCGAGTGCACCTTAGGAAATAGACATATGCAGTTGTGGTTTTTTTTGTAGGTCTTTTAAAGATCTACAATTTTCTAGTACATTGTTTTGGTATATCTCTTAAAGTTTAGCCAGCGTTAGACAAATAAATTTCTAAGGATGACTCGACAGAACTTTGTTAATTATAAAAAGTTTTATATAAGAACTCTTGTATAAATAACTTCAAAAACTATAACAGTTATTATTTTCTTAAAATAAATATTTAAAAATTCGGACAGTTGTATTTATTGTTGATATTTCTAGAAACTTTACATTTTTTTTACGGATCGAAAAAAAAAATCATTCCGTCATTTTACGTTTATAATGGCTATAATTGCACTCGGCTATATCTAATATATTTAAACGAGCAATTCTTGTATATTTAAGTTTTTATTTATTTATTTATACCGGCGATCTCGGAGACGGCTCTAACGATTTCGCTGAAATTTGGTACGTGGGGGTTTTCGGGGGCGAAAAATCGATCTAGATTAGTCTCATGTCTGGAAAAACGCGTGTTTTCGAGTTTTCATGCGGTTTTCTTTTGCATTATTCTACGCAGGATATGTTTGATAATTTCTTACGCTCAAGCAAAAGCATCGTGGACAAGCGACCAAGGTGCAAGATTAACGATCAATAGGCGTGTCAGGGCTCAAATCTCGGTCGGATACAAAGTTTTACTTTTTTTTTGTATTCATTCAAGTTTTTAATTTTTTTAATCTAAAAAATACGACATAACAAAAAAGAACACCAAGCGAAGCTCGGTCGCCAGGTACTACAGTATAATATAGAGATTTTACACACCGAGTGACAAAAGTATGACTATTATCATTGAATGAGCATCTTATTGACACTATAAAAGCGAGGATCAGTCACTTTGAACTTAGTTTCTAAATGAAACCAAGCATGAAAGAAAGGTAAAAATATATTGTTCGTCTTGGAACTGAGCAAAGTGAAACCTCGGTTAACCGATAAAAATTCTTTTGTTTTAAAAGCAATATGTGAAAAAACTGACGTTACAGATATACCTATATAAAAAGTTATAATTTTTACTATGCTATAGATATAACTAAATAATAGCGAAAAACAAGAATTAATTGACAATAGATACTTATATTGAAGTCTCTGGAATACAATGTAGTATTATAGATTACTAGCGACTCAGCCTCGCTTCGCTTCGGGTTCGTCCCTAGACAAAAACAAATCTATCCCACGGGAACCGTACATTTCTCCGGGATGATATATAGCCTATAGCCTTCTTCAGTTAACGGGCTATCTAATGCAAAAAGAATTTTTCAAATCGCATTAGTAGTTCCTGAGATTAGCGCGTTCAACCAAACAAACAAACAAACTCTTCAGCTTTATAGTATTAAGTATAGATATCAATTATTACTAAAACATATACCTAATTGTATCAGAAAACTGAACCGAATTTGGAAGACCCTTTACAAATGCAAAGATATAGATGTTAAGTAAATTCTTGTCATGGATTGTATGTAACATGAAATAGTATTGAAATAATAAATGAAGACTACCAATATTATTTGGTCATGACCATAAGATGTATCGAGAAGTTTGAAACTGTGCCATCCATTGTAATAAAATCTGAGAATGCATTGTCTTCAAATCGGGAAGTAGGTATGTTAGTTTAAAGGAAAAGACAATAGTCAGGAATCCAGTAAAAACATGATAATAGATACATATATTTCATACATTTGTCAAATTATTTCATTCTTATAATATTCTTCAATAAATAGGCTATAAATTAACGCGTTCAAACAAACAAAAATGAGAACAAAAAACAAACAATATGAAACAAACAAGTAAATATTTTAAATACAATTAAAGTTTTAAGTAAGTAAATAAGTAAACGTATAAAAGCTGTGCAAAGCTTTTATTTATTTATTTGGAAGATGAACAGTATTTAGTAAAATATAAACAAGAAGAATAAAAACTTTTCATAAACCGATTAAGTCTTCACAGTTAAGAAATTCTTAAGGTAGGTATACTGTATGTTAGCTTAATAAAAGTTGAAGTATATAACAAGCACATTTATACATTTGTCATTTACTTATTTAAAAGATTTGTTATATATTCTCTTGTTGATATATATTCTCTATGTATTCTATATATTCTCTTATGGAGATTATATTAAATTATAATTTTAAAATTAAGTTTAATAAATCAGTTTAAGAGTTAGTCCTATCAAAATGGTATTTACAAAAATTTGAATAACCAACATATTTCATTATTAGCTTTTAAACGAAACGTAATGGCTCGGCTAAATTACTTACAAATGGACCTATAAATGTACAATTTTAAAGATTTATCATCAGCCACGGGTGAATTTAGGGGTTTCAATTTAATTTCCTAAATATTCCACTTTATAGAGAAATGAATATTGCTTATGTAAAAATTTGTACTAGTACATTTCAAAACTTGTTTGTGTCCAATAAAGGTTTTGAATATTTGCAAACCACTTCCATCGATATTTCATTTCGTATCGTCCTACTGTATTGCTACTATTATTAAATTCTCAGAACGTATGGTGTGAATGATGTTGGCTTATCGACTGGTTGCAGTAAAATGAACCCCTTTTTGATATATTTTTGCCTACGAGGACGCCTTTAATGGCCTGAGTTACGAGTTTTGCACGTGTATATGGAATTTTTATATTTCAAACAGAACTTATCTACTTGTGAAGAAAATGAAAATATCTTTATAAGAAAAATTACGACTGTTACAAAGGACTCTTGTCGTATATTATACTCGTGTAGCCCTTATGGGAAACTTAAAGTCTTCTGGCCTATTAAAACGGTTTAATATAATTTAATTAACATATTTAAATCATCCTCATAATATTAAAATAGGCAAATACTAAATTAAGTATTAATATTTATTATTTATAGTACAAATAAGGCTATCTTTAACAGGTACGTCATATACATATATATATAACATAATGTGTACATACGTACATATATCGTATTAGTAAGTCAAATATACATACATGACTTGAAATCAATGAATATTTTACATAGTTAAGTCAGTTGGTAAATTATTGTCTCCATATCCAAATTCAAGAAGCTAATGAAGTACGAAATTATTCATACGAGTTGGGTTGAAGCTTACTCTATTACGTTTATTAAGTCGTGGCCGGCGATGGTTACTTCAGGTAAATCCTATACATATAATAAATAGAAAATAAGCCGAATCTGTACATTAAATATTTTTTGGAAAATCTTATCGAAACAGACATTATTATCGATACAGAGGCCGAATCTACAGTTTTTAGAATTTTTGTCCGTCCGTCCGTCCATCTGTGACCGCATCACAAAAAATCCACTGTAGGGATTTTGATGTTTGGTATGGGGGTAGCTGGTGGTGGTTCTGAGAAAAAATACAAAAACTGGTTAAAATAAAATCACGATGATACTATAAAATATTTAGCAAGGTAACTTACTAAATATGGCATAAAACTATTAAAAATAGCTTATCTTGAAAAAAAGATATCGATGCGGTATTTTATTCTTTAAAATAACAATTCCAAAAAAAAAAAAATATTTATGTGTTCTTTAGATATTCGTCAATAGATGTCGCCATGTGTTTTTAAAATACGTAGTATTAGTTCCAAAAAATTGAATGTACAGATATGACCTTTTTATGATTTTATTAGAATTACTACTAAATTACTCGCAGCCCCGTCCGTGTTCAAATTATATATCAATAAAACAAACTTTTTAGCTTTATAGTTTAGTAACATATTAGTTGATAATATTTTGTTGGGCGAAACAATTTTCGAATGAAAATATTTGTAAATTTTTATTGTTTAGTAAATAATGTTAATGTTTGTAAATCTTTTTCCTTCCGTTCCGTATAGCAAAATACTGTGTTGTTTTATTTGCTTACGTATTTTGTTTGGTAAGCACTAAAATAAATACGAATAATATTTATGTTTCAACAATATCGACTCATTTTATCAACCGTGAAAATAAGTTCGTTTCATATTATTTTTTAATATTTTATGGAAAAAAAGTTTATGGTTATTAAACTCACAAAGAAGGTAACTAAAAATATTCCATATCCCAAAAATTACGAAACGTACATATGTTCTACAAGATAATTGTCGATAAAAGTATTTTAGAAACTGTTATACCTCAACTTTTACAGGTTTTTTTTGATACCATTTCTTGAAAGGTGGAAAAGGCTTAAATAACGCAATAAAATGCTCACGACTTTAATCATATTATAATAATAATAATAATAAGCCCGCAGGGCAGCTTGTGGCGAGCTGTTGGTGAGTGGCGACACCACGGACCTGAGACCTCCCGGGGGAAACAACATCTGTCCCCCGCCTCTGGCTCGCCTTTATTGGCCGTCCAGAGTGGAGCGCAAGAGCCAAGTGCTCGAAAGGGTGGAAGTGCTCAATCTGCGTAATAACGGGGAAACCCGCTCACGAGCACTCTCGCGATGGTGAAACCGGTGCACACCTCTCAACACCCTTAGCCGACCACGCTGATGTTGCGCCCGAGGCACTATGCCGCTTTGTGGGGGCCCATCTAGTGGGAGGCGAGTCACCGTCCGCCAAATATTCAATGTGAGACTGTTGAGCAGGCGGACGTCCGGTAGTCTCATCCAATAGCCCATTTTTAGTCCATCCAAACTCCATTCCATAACCCTATATAGTTTTCCATATTTTCCATAGTCCCTACGCATTATCCGGAGGCCATCTATGGGCAATTCCCTATGGGTTACTCAGAGATGGATCCCGGCTGATGCGTCACATTCAACAAGCTTGAATCTCTTAAAGGGCCTCTACGTGTTGGACCTGTGTCCCCACGCAAGCCTTCCAAAGGACCGGGCTCCTTCGAGCCCGTGAATTCCAAAGAGATACAAATAATAATAATAATAATAATAATAATTTTTATTCAAGTGATCAGTGACTCATTATGGTTAGTAAACAATATTTCTTAAAGGCTAGGTTAGTTGTATTGTTACATTTTTTTTTATAAATGTTACAATATACACGAATCACCGCTGCACCATTCCGTTAGCATCAGCACAGCAACGATTCATGTATATGCAATCCAGTCTATTTGATATCATGCTCAGAATTTTGTTGGCACTACCCCGTACCCTACGCACTAGAGACCCACACCTTTTTCTCATGAGGGCGTAAAAACAATCAACACGCGCTTCAGCGAACATTCCCGAGGCGCTGCAGCATCGAGGCAGCCCCAACAGCACCCTGAACGCGTTATTGTATTGAACGCGGAGAGCACTATAAGATTTTTGAGTATATCCTGCCCATAGGCTGCACGTGTAAAAAGATGTACAATATGCTCTTAATAATGTTATTTTAACGTTGGGTGAACTACGTGCAAACCTACGAGCAAGCATATTCGCTCTCACCGACAATGCTCTCCGCTCCCGTTTAATATCAGTATCGTCTTTTAAATCAGAAGTCAGATAGTGTCCGATGCATATGAATATATATTAGCCGAGGCATATGAAATATTAAAAGGCATTTGCGTAGAATTATTTACTTATTTACCTTAATAAAGTAGGCACTTTAAATAATCAGCTAAATATAAATTAATCTATAGCTTTTTATTAGTAAATAAATGAATAAAATTAATTCAGTAGTTTGAGAGTTTATCGTCCAAAACTAAACAAATAAACAAAACAGAAGTAGACATACTATAAATAAATGTTATTGTTAAAACAAAAAGTGCAATATTATTAAATCAAATATAAGATTAACGGAGGAACTTTTGTGGCATTGTCAATCACCGCCATTATTTACCAATGATGCGGTGCGCAATGAAATTGCGCACCGCATCATTGGCAATGCTAGTTTTATATAAACTTGGCTTTGCCCTTTTATAATCTTTGAAATCTTTTTAAAATAGGGTCGCTAAATTTGCACGCTGGCATAAGCATCGTAGTCAAGCGGCCAAGGTGCAAGATTGACAATCATAGGTGTCTGGGTTCAAATCTTAGTCAGGTACAAAGATTTTACTTTTGTTTTTTTTTTTTGTATTTATTAAAGTTTTTTGATCTTTTTAAGCTAAATTAAAAAGAAAATTGTACTTTTGGCCAAAAACTTCGAACGAAGCTCGGTTGCCCAGGTACTTGTTGTATTTATATTATTACACTTTTATCTTTACTAACATCTACAAACGAATTTTCTTACTACCAGTAATAGTTCTGCTTAAATCAGTTCGTGTCAGGGATTAGCCAGTATATTTAGGCAAATGGGCAAAAGCTTTTATGATTTAAAAAATTAATGGTTGTAGTCTCGTGCAAATAAACACAGTTAAGAACTTAATAATTGACTAGGTTTCCTGCTAAATAAAGAATGAATACATTTTTTAGATGGCGCCTGTTTTGAAATGGAACTAAAAATGTTATTATTTTAGAAAGCTTGTTATAAGTAGAAAAGTTATTACTAAAGTGATATATTGACAAAAATATTAGGAAAAAATGTCAAAAAAGAAATAAAAATATGTTTAAGTTATCCCCTCGAATTGTAACAGTACCTATCGTATGAAGGTACTTAAAAACCATTTCTCAAAAACGTGTAACCATGTTTTACACTGACTAAAATAATAATAATAGTTAGTATTATTGGAGCGCTGAAGCTGAAGGCCATAGTAAGAGAAAGTTGTTGAATGCAACTTGGCTTTAAGTATTTTCACACCGTGCCTAAATTAATACAATAGGTTTTTAGATGGCTATGAGATGGATAAGAGCTGGATAATTTTAAAGTAATTTTATACAGCATATAAAATTTACGTTTTTCTCAAACTCCAGTGAAAAGACAATTTGACACGACTGATGAGAGATTACGTGCAAGCCATAGCACGGGGGCGTCACACTGCAAAGTCCACATCTCTTCTCTGTTACAGAGAATTTTTGAACAAAAATCTGTGTTATATCTAATATAACAATAATCACCAGTTAGCATCATAAACGTGCTGTACGTTGAGTGCACCGCATTATTGCATCTATCCTTCGGAATAAACTGATAATCTGGCTATTATTAATATGATAAATATTCATCACCCTCTTGATTATTGAATGAAAAACGACTGTTTCGTGTCAATTTCATTCGGTATAAAATCCTAGAAAAAATTCTACGCTCCTACTACTGTACTAAAATTCTATATTTAAGAGTAACCTTATACAGGCTGGATTTTTGAGACGGGACAGTAAGGGCAGGTACCTTAAATACTATAGTTACAGAAAAACGTTCCTAGGAGATTATCCATAACTTTTTGAGATATTCTGAACTGCATTCACAGATTTTGGAAAAAATGTACAGTCAGCGAGAAAAATGCTAAAATACGAAAAAATGTTTTTTCATGTCAATCGATCCTATTTCATATAGGGATCAAAAGAATTTATGGGACCATTTAAGGTTTGAGTACTAGAAATGACAGAAATCGCCAAAATCTTTTCCCATACATTTTGTATGGAAAAACGTTTAATCAACTCGAAATATTCTTTGTTGCCAAACGGTTCTATTTTTTAGTGTGATCAAAAGACTTTTTGAGGACAACTGAAGTTTGAGTACAGAAACTACGGTAAGTCACATTTTTTTTAGTTTTTGTTAAGCCGATCTCGTGTCATACTGTACCTAGAAGCAAAAGCATCTACATAAGTAGAAAATCATAATTGCATTGACAAATAAAAATAAAATAAAATTATATCAACTAAACGTGTATTTTTAAACACGATATACATTTTAAGCTATTTATTTTGTATATCACCTAGATGTTGCCTATTTACATTTGTGTTAAAATACATGTTTAATTAATTTAATTATTTTTTTTTGTAGTTCTTATGTTGTAGAAAATACCTTCTGTTTTCTCATATATGTGATCCCTAAATGAAGACACACGGCCCTTGAATTCGTGACGTGAGTAGGCAACATTTGACATTTAGATGAGTGTCCCTTAGAATAGATTACATAGGGAAGGTCGAAGTGAACATCTGAATTTACAACGGTAAAGATAGTGAAGGATCAGACCTTTTCGGTATAAGGATTCTTGATGGTGCATAAATACTATGATTTGAGTCAAAAAGGTATTAGACTAAAAGTACTGTCTATAACACCTGAGTGCGTTGGATTAGGAAATAGTTGAGAAAAAAGTTAGTATATACCATACAGATGTAATTTCTGACAAAAGTTAAGATTATGGTCTCATTCATATTCTCGCTTATAGTTCTAAATTATTTTAAAATAATTGTTAATCTTTAAATATACGTATAGAACACAGATTAATCCATTTCTACTTGTTTCTTATTCTTAAAAACTACTTTTTATTAAGTCTCGTAAGCTGTGAGTTTATGTAAATAAACGTCTACACCTGTTTACTGAACTAGTTATGTTTCTACATGTTCTTTTAGTTTTATCTATTGTTAGAGAAGGAAAAGTTACATTGTACCAGAAACATTTATCTTGGTCTAGGATTTTAGTATACTAGCTACCTCATATTGAGCTTATTCAGATCTTAGAATGATTGATGACACTTCAATGAAAATGTTTTATCTGTTTTTTATCTTCGATAAGGAAAAAAAATCTATTTTCACTTGACTTGTGGACAAAAGATTCATGTGAGAAAAATACGCTAACTATTTATTTTGAAAAATATAATCTTAATCGATTCTTTTAGTTGATATATTCTAATGTGAATTCCGGGTAAAGGAAAAGGTCCCCGCAAGAGTAACGGTCTACGGGTAATAAAAACGTCTGAAGCGAAGCTAGAAGCTGTTTGCTAGCTATATATTATAATATATTATATCTTGTACTGGAGGTCTGATAACTTATATCCATAAGACATCATACATTCCAACACCTGTAAATATTGATATTACCTGCCATGGCGGATACTTAATCGATCGTGTCCTGTATATGTACACAATAACACCTGCAATACAATATTGTCCATGCAGCTTATAGAGACAAACTAGTTGTGTAGTGTGTTCAAAAAATCGTTTTTTTTTTGCATAAATTGATTCTTTAACATATGTAGAATATGCTGGTAAAGTAATATAGTTTGTATTTGCATCGTAGACTGATTGGTAAGTTAAGATTTTTATAGTGTTAGCCATACTTGAAACTTTAAACGCGTTTTTCTCAAAACTGTGTTTTTCATACTTCCTCCATCATATCTCGAGAACGATTAGATTAATTCACTTGAAATTTATAGGGTAGACTCATCACATGTAGATGCACGGAAGAAATAAATGTGAAAAAAAAAAAATGATATTTGAAACTTTTTTTCAGAAGTTTGCTTAAAACCCAATTTTCAATATTGTCAAATGATTCTAGGTCACACGATATATTTAGGCTTACAAATTAAAACGCCGTTTTTTTTAAATAAGCCAATCAGCCAAAATCGTGGAGGAAGTAAGCGCCCCTTTTTTTTTGACGTTCTTCGGAGTGGTACAACTTATGTTCTAATGAAAATTTTTACTTGAAATTTGTTTCACATTCTATTGAAAAAGTAATAAATAAATGATAAAAAACTCTAAGTTATATCTTTTCAATGGTCGTCAAAAAACCCCAAAAAATGCTGTGCAAACAGACCGTCACACAGGGGAGCCAACTTAAATAAAACTATACGAAATGGCAAACTTTAAAAACCTATCTCTAAGAAAAACTTTGAATAGTACTTACTTCAATCCAAAGTTACGAATTACATAAAGTCTGAGATAAAAGCAGATAAATTATCCATTTTGAGACACATTTTGATTCTATTTCAAAGATCCAAAGATTATAAGAAGATTTTCAAGCGTAGGAAATAAAAGCTACATTTTCCTTGCGCTCATATCAAACTTAAGTTTTTCTGCCTTTGTCAGTGTAACATAATTACTCAAAGTCAGATTTCTTTTATACAGCACTGAAATATGACATCTGCTTTTTAAAATATATACGACTCTTTTATCATTTTGAAAAGGAAACGCCTTGACCGGAGACTTTACGTGTTCTCTTGCTCGGGGGTGTAATACCGTGAGACGTCAACTTCCGAAGCTCAATAAATCTTTTGGTCTGATCCAACACTATATCGTATAATCGTAGTCCTATAATGTAGCGACTATACGAGCGAGGCAGTTGTATAAAATTGTTAAAAGATAAATTTTGACAATCAGATCTTATACTATTTTAAGAAAGGTTTTTTAAAAACTTAAAAAAAAAAACAATTTCCAGGCACTAAAAAGTAAAAAATAACTAAACTGGGATTTTCATTTAGAATACCACATATTTTCAAAGTTGGTGCCAGCTGAAGCAAAGCAAATCTAATCTATTTCGATACGTAAAATACATCACAAATTGATGTATAATATTTTCACTATAATTAGAGTTCATACCTTGTCATATTTACCTATTAGATATTCATATCTCAAGGTATTGTCGGCTGGCACCAACTTCGAAAATATCTGATTAGTATCTATTCTAAATGAAAACTTCCGTTTAATTTTTATTTTTTTGTGCCTGGAAGTGGGTTTTTATTTTTTTTTTTTTTAAGTTTTTATTTTTCCATTTTGTAGACGTAATAAGCAGGTAATTTATAAGAAGAAAGTTTTTTCAATTGCATATTCGATTAAGCCATTTATTTAAAGATAAATTTATTGTTGACTAGCATTTCCCGTGGCTCCGCCCGCGTTCAGATTATCAAAAACCAAATTCTTAGGCTTTACACATTAGTATACTCTTACATACCTATATCACTTTCATTGCGCACCGCATGGTTTGTTTAGTTTTAGGTGATAAACTTTCAAACTACGGAATTAATTTGAATTATTTTTTACTATTAGATAGCTATTGATTAATTTAATATTTAGCTGACTATTAAAATTACATAATGGTAACTTTTCTTAATGTTAATTTGTCGTGAAACAGGGATTGGTTAGCGCTAGTTAGTAATATTTTCCAAATCGATTTTCAAAAGAAAGAGTAATAAGTAAATAATTCTAAGCAAATGCTTTTTATTATTTCATATGGCTCGGCTAATATGATTAAAGTGGTAAGAATTTTATTATGTCCTTTAAGCCTTTACCTCCCAAGAAATGGTGTCAAAAAAAAACTGAAAAAGTTTAGGTATAACAGTTCCTAAAATACTTTTGCAAAGTTTTTGAAATACGGAATATTTTTAGTTACCCGCTTTGTCAGTTTAACAGCCATTAACTTGTTTTCCACTTATTTTTACGGTTGATGAAATGAGTCGATATTGCGACAACGTAAATATTATTCGTATTTATTTTAGTGTTAACCTAACAAAACACGTAAGTACGGACAACACAGAATTTTGCTATACGAAACCGAATGCGCGAGTTGGATTTGCATTTGCCTAATTTTACATTAAAAGATAAAAAAAATATATCATGATTATTTACTAAACAATAAAAATTTATAAATATTTTCATTTGAAAATTGTTTCGACCAACAAAATATTACTTATACACGTTACTAAATTATAAAGCCAAAAAGTTTGTTTTATTGATAATTTGAATACTGGCGGGGCCGCGGTTAATTTAGTACCTAGTAATTCTAATAAAGTCATAGAAAGGTCATATCTGTACATTTTTTTTTTGGATTAAAACTACGTATTTTAAAATTTAAAAACACATGGCGACATCTATTGTCAAATATCTAAATAACACATAAATAAATTTTCATCAAAATAACAATTTTAATGAATAAAATAGCGCTATTGATATTTCTTTTAAGATAAGATTTTTTTAATAGTTTTAACATATTAAGTTACCTTGCTAAAATGTTAATAGTATCATCTTGCTTTTATTTTAACCAGTTTTTGTGTTTTTTCTCAGAAATGAGATATTTTCCTGCGGTAATAAGTATCCTATGCATTGACCCGGAGAACCTGCTATCACCATACCAAATTTCATCTAAATCCCACCATTGGTTTTGCTGTGATGCAGTTACATACAGACACACAGACAAAAATTCTAAAAACTGTAGATTCGGCCTCTATATCGCTAATAATGATTATTTCAATAAGATTTTCCGAAAAATATTGAATGTACGGATTCGGCTTAGTTACAATTTTATTATGTCTATAGTTACTCATTTATAAAATCAAAAGTTTGCTTTATTGATAATTTCAACACGGGCGGGGCCGCGGGTAATTTAGTAGTAGTTAATTCTACATACATTCATACATTCATTTTTTTGGAATTAAAACTACGTATTTTAAAAACACATGGTGACATCTATTGTCGAGAATCTAAATACACATAAATAAATATTAATTAAAATAACTATTTTAATGAATAAAATAGCGCTATTGATAATTTGATTTTCAAGATAAGCTATTTCTAATAGTTTTTACCATATTTAGTAAATTACCTTGCTAAACTATTTATAAATAGTATCATCGTGGTTTTATTCCAACCAGTTTTTGTGTTTTTTCTCAGAAATTAGATATTTTCCCGCGGTAAAAAGTATCCTATATGTTGACCCGGATAACCAGCTATCATCATACCAAATTTTATCAAAATCCCTCCAGTGGTTTTTCTGTGATGCGGTAACAGACACAGAGACAGACAGACAGACATACAGACAGACAGACAAAAATTCTAAAAACTATAGATTCGGCCTCTGTATCGATAATAATGTCTATTTCAATAAGATTTTCCAAAAAATATTTAATGTACAGATTCGGCTTAGTTACAATTTTATAATATGTATAGATTTTTAAAAACTGCTCGACTGATTTCGATAAAATATAAATGGGACCACCTGGGAAGTATACCTATCATTTGAAAAAAAAAAGAATTTTAAAAATCGGTTTAGGTGTCTTCGAGTAATCGGTAAGCATACATAAGAAAAAAAGATTCCGACGAATTAAGAACCTCCTCCTTTTTCGATGTCGGTTAAAAATACACGTACAAGTAGCGCTCTTCATAAAAGTGGAACTTGAGAGTAGTGTTTTAAAAACAAGGCCAAAATGGTTTCCTTATTTTATTAGTAAAATAAATCAATATTAAGCTTGTTGTGACCAAATAACAAAAAGGCATATATGTTACATAGTACATACACGTTGTCATTACTTTAATAAATAACCGATTTGATGGAAAAAATTACGTAGTTTAAAAAAATTATTAAAAATTCCGTCTTAACCTATAAAGTGCTAAATGGTGTCATATGTATATTATAATATGTATGTATGTTTGTATATATTTGTTTGCCGCCTATGTATGTATTCATTTGTCTCCTTAACATTGTTTGTACCCCTTCCTTCTTTCTACCCAAAGGTTGCCTAGAATAAATTGCTCTCTAGGCCTAGGATAAGGCCGCCTATTGTACTATTCCTGTTTAATATGTTTCAACTATGTAATGTACAATAATGGTGTGCAATAAAGAATATTTGATTTGATTTAATTGATTTTTAAAATCCTAACCTATAAAGTGCTAAATGGTGTCATATGTATAATGTAATATGTATCTATGTTTGTATATATTTGTTTGCCTATGTATGTATTCATTTGTAGATCTCCTTAACATTGTTTGTACCCCTTCCTTCTCGTTTTCTTTCTCTCTACCCAAAGGTTGCCTAGAATAGATCGCTCTCTAGGCCTAGGATAAGGCCGCCTGTTGTACTATTCCTCTTAATCAGTTTCAATCATGTAAAGTAAAATTATGGTGTGCAATAAAGAATATTTTATTTGATTTAGTTGATTTTTAAAATATTCCAGAAATATATCTTAAAAAATATTCAATAATTTGGACAAATACTTTCAACAAAGTTACACCTCATTTTCTACATTATTAAAAGTACTAACGAGCTAGTGTTTGTAGACAAAATGTTTTTAAAGTTAGTAAGTGGATTTAGGATAAAAAGTAAATATTGTTATTATAACTGTCTGCTCATACGTGTATACTACATGTTCTTTTTTATTTCACAACTAACTATTGCCCGCGGCTCCACTCTCTAGACGAATCGATAAAAATAGCCTATAGCTATTTAGGCTTCGAATTTTACTAAAATCTATTACGGTATGAAAATCACACGCGTTGCTAAGTTTCATTTCAATCTGTTAAACATTATGCGTATTTCCATGCCTTGAGCTCCCCATAAGTAATAGTATAATAATATTCAGCCGACCGATTTCGGCCACAGTGGCCAATCTCATTGAGATGAGCCATCAGCTAGGAGATATTTTAGTGCAGAAATGTGTGCGCAGACACAAGTGCTAGACTTCTAGTTTGTTTCTCCAATATACACGATTACTTGATATGGCCGTTGAGAGTTAAGGCGCAGTACCGACACCGGCGACGACTTTACGTGCTCTCCGAGGCACGGGGATGAAACATCGCCAACTTCCCAACACCGAGATGTTACTGAGGCTCGCTAAACAGAAACAACCTATAACTAAACTTGGCCCGATCCGGAACTCGAACCCAGGACCTCCGGATGTGCAGTCGTACATGAAAGCCACTACACAACCGAGGCAGTTAACAGTATTATATCATATTAACACTATATCGTGGCAACAGTTGGTCATGTAAAATGGTTTTATATAAAATGGAAATAAGCGCACACTAACTTCTATATACAGCATGTGTATTTATTTAAGAAAACACATTGTACTTAGTACTGTATGAGCAGTTTATACGGAATTATTTTTGGTTAAACACTAAATTATCACTAACTAGGCTAAAATTAGTTTCCAACTCTAGAGCTTAATCGAGAAGACGAATTGAATTTCAAATAGCTACACTAACTACGCTGTAGCAGCTAAATTAATTCGCATTTAACTTCTCAATTTTGCAGTCGCTATTATAATATAGAGAAATTGCTATAATATTTATTTTGATACTAGCTTTTAACCGCGTTTTGTTGGCGTCGTACAAAATTTGTAAGTTAGCTCTAGTTAGTACCTTAGAATTCTTAGTTTTGAACATACCTACTCTGAAATATTCACTGCTTGCATCTGAAGAACTAATATTTATTTTGTTAGCAAATATTTTACTACGTGTTTTCTCTGTTTACTTTACCTTATATTATATTTTGTAGTTATTTCAAAAACGTAAAAACGTAAAAGTTTTAAATGAAAGCTTTTATTTTCTTCTTTTTAACCTATTAACGTAGCCTATAAATGTTTTTTTTTATTATTCATTTATTTGTCTATTTTTTAGTTTACGAATCATAGTATTTACAGGATATGGTGGGGGTGCATTATTTAATTCAACCGATTTAAAGTTTTAGGTTTGTGTCGTTGTTTGCTGAGGAGATCTCTCATGTCCTGAGTGCAGTAGACAGGCGCGGATCTAGAGTTACATTTTGGGGGGGGGTCACATGCTGAACTATACATATAATCTATATCTAATATATGTATTTAATTAACATAATACCTTTACACGAACTATTCTTGTATATTTATTCATTTAATTTATTTATACCGGCGATCTCGGAAACGGCTTTAACGATTTCGCTAAAGTTTGGTATGTGGAGGTTTTCGGGGGCGAAAAATCGATCTAGATTAGACGTATATCTGGGAAAACGTGTGTTTTCGAGTTTTCATGTGGTTTTCTTTCGCATTATTCCACGCATAATATGGCCGCTAATTTCGCACCCTCGAACATAAGCATCGTGGTTAACAGGCCAAGGCGCAAGATTGACAATCACAAGTGTCCGGGTTCGAATCCCGGTCGGATACAAAGTTTTTACTTTTGTTTTTTTTTTGTTCTTTTTTTTTGTATTTATTCAAGTTTTTAGTTTCAAGTTATATAGATTATCATCTAGCAAATACGATATAACAAAAAAGAACTTCGAGCGAAGCTCGATCGCCCAGGTACCAAAACAGTAACTTAGCAAAATCGGTACATGAAATATTCTTTAAAAACAATCACTATAACCGTGTAACGTATAGTGTACAAAATATAGAATCCAAAACAAAATTTAGGTCTAAGTCTGTTTGTGTGTGCGGTTTCACGCAAAAAGTACTGATACGATTTTAACCAAATTTTGTGTAGAGAAAATTTATTATTCGGATCAACATTAGGGATGCCTTTTACTACAGGAAAATCTTTATTCCCACGGGAAAACACAATAACGGGTTTTATCGAGGAATCTGTTTATTTTTAAGAGAAAAAAATAATAATAATTAAAACCTGAAGCTTTGTGACTTTAAAACTTTAGCAGGTATATATAAAACAAAAACCCGTAAAATGCCCCCGCTGTCCAGCTATCCCCTACAAATGGAGGGATGCAAACAGTTAAAAAATAGTTTTTTTTCCAATTTCCGACTTACTGTGACATCCTATCGAAAAATGTTCTTTATTCACAACGAAATACATGTAATAACCAATTTTTTTTTGAAATTGAAATGTTTAGCCGTTTCCGATAAATTTATATTTTATGGTCTCGGGAGGCTTAAAATCACCCCCAATTTTAAATGGATGTTTACATTTAAAAAAATTGTCGTTCAATTTTTAGTAATTTCTTTCGTCTTGCACTCTACTTTTTGAAGAAATAAAAACATTGTATGGTCGTCCTGTAAAAACACCCTTAAAAATTAATAATTATTACGATAATTTTCACTTTGTAAACTACATTTTTTTTATAAACATTAAAAAAACGCGTTTTTTGGAAATATCTCGAAAACCTTGAGGTTATTGTAAAAAAGTGTCATCTATATAAGTCGTAGATTTTTACTAGACCTACAACTTTTGTTAAGAATATTTTTCGATATCATATCACAGCAAGCTAGAAAATTGAAAAAAAAAAATATTTTTCAATGTTTTGCATCCTCCCATTTCTCGAGGGTAATTGGACAGCGGACCTGCTAACGCTTTAAAAAGGCAATATCAACTTATTTTTTTTAAATTATACTTTTAACTAATGAATAAACAAGATTAGGCTATGAATGAATTTCATTTCTTTCTGTTATTACCTTGAAATCTAATTTTTCTGAAAAAATCAATAAATTTAACTCCAAAATCGATCAAAAATTAATAAAACGTCGATAAATTCGAAAAAATAATAACATAAATAGATTCTACCGAAAAAAATACAAAAGAGTACGGGATACTTTACGTGAATTCCAATTTTTATTATTTCTTCAACATTCGTCAAATTGCAATGTTTGAATGTTTACGGCGACATTGTATAAATTATAATATGCGTCAAATTAAAAACTTAATGATACCATTTTTTTTTTGTTTTTCCCGAAATATACACTGGTATAATTAGTGTATAAAAATTTAGTAAATAAAGTACACTTTTTCAATGATAATGAAAAAAAAGGACAAATTGTACAAAACAAAATTTTTAAATGTAAACGTCCACTTGAAGTTGGGGGATATTTTCAGTCTCTCGAGACCATAAAACATACTTTTCTCGGAAATTTCTAAACATTTCAATTTCAATTTTTTTTTTGTTTATTAATATAAATGTTTCGAAAATTATATTCCCTTAATTTCATAAAAATCAAAAGATTATTCTACAAATTAAAAATAAAAAACCAAGAACCGAGTTTTTTGCAAATATGTCGAAAACTTTGAGGTTATTGTAAAAAGTGTTATCTATAAAAGTTGTAGATTTTTACTAAATCTACAACTAGATTTTTACTAAATCTCCAACTTTTGTTGAAAACATTTTTCGATAAAACGTCACAGTAAGCCGGAAATTGAAAAAAACTATTTTTCAACGCTTTGCGTCCCCCCATTTCTCGGGGGAAGCTGATTATCGGGGGCATTTTACGAATTTCTATTCCTTATATACCTGCTAACATTTTAAAATCATAAAACTTCAAGTTTTTAATATTTTGTTCCCAAACCGCATTTCGATTGGACTAAAACGAATAAAAACTTAATTTGTTTCGAATTAGGTACTTAAAAAAATAATTTTGTATTAATCCTTCTTTTCTTAAACTTCAAACTTCTTAAAGACGTATTTTTGGCTTTGGGGGGGGTCATGACCCCCATGACCCCCCCCCCTGGATCCGCGCTTGGCAGTAGATACGCAACGCTGAACTTTGGAACAGACTATTATAATTAATTATATAAACATTTAGTATACATTATACTGTTGACCGCTAAGGAGATCTCTCATTTGAGGCTAATCCTGGACGCAGCAACCAAGTCATGGTAGACTTTAAAATGCGCTATTATAATTGAAAGAGCATATAAAATTTCATGTCTGAACTGCTAACCGTTGAGGAGTTGCTTTGTTTGGAGCCCACTCTAGATGCAGAATCAGGTCATAATTATCCTAAAAAGTCCTATCCTATCCTAAAAAAATTTTAACCAACACGTAAAATTTCACTTCTGTAGGATAAGAGGAAGTGATTTTAATTCAGCTTGCAAGATTTGGCTCATACAAACACATTGACAAACATTACAGGCTAAATAAGCTAAATAATAAAAAAGCTTTTAAAACGTAAGATGGAGTGTATAAATAAATATAATCATCGGTCTGAAGGATCGCTCTTTGGCGTGTATCTTTGTTTAATCAACTAAAAAGTATATCAAAGGGTTTGCATTCGTTTGGAAATATGTTTCAAGGCTTTAACAGGGATCGTACGTCATGTTAAGATTTATCAAAACAACCTAAAGATATTCGTTGAGAATTTCGTGCTCATATGAAATGAAAATATATTTCAATCTATACATTTAATAAAATTGTAACCGAGAATCTGTACATTAAATTTTTTATTTGGGAAATCTTATTGAAATAATGTTTTTATTATGGGTATAGTTTTTAGAATTATTGTATGTCTGTCTATTTATCTGTTACCGTATCACGGAAAAACCTCTGGAGAGATTTTAATGAAGTTTGTTACGTTATGCTGGTCAACATATAGGATACTTTTTAGTTTTTACCGCGGGAAAATACCTCATTTCTAAGAAAAAATACAAAGACTGATTAGAATAAAACCACGATAATAATATAAACATTTTAGCAATGTAACTTACTAAATATGGCAAAAACTGTTAAAAATAGCTAATATTAAAAACAAAATATCAATAGCGCTATTTGATTCATTAACATAATTCTAAAAATGTTTATTTATGTGTTATAGATATACGACAGTAGATGTCGCCTTGTGTTTTTAAAATACTAATTAACTGTACAGATATGACCTTTTTATGATGTTATTAAAATTGCTAATAAATTACCCGCGGCTCCAAATGTTCAAATTATCAATAAAACAAATATTTTGGTAATATTTTGTTGGCCGAAACAATTTTCAAATTAAAATATTTGTAAATTTTTATTGTTTAGGAAATAATGTTAATGTTTTTCAATCCTTTAATGTAAAAATTGGGCAAATGCAAGTGAAACTCGCGCATTATAGGTAGTTACGAATATATCCTACTGTCCGTTGCTGCGCGGAATAATTAATGACGATGCAATAAAATGACCAAAAAGCCAAAAAAGCAGAAGTATTTGTGATATTAGTATGAATATGGATGGATTTGAATTCAATAAAGTGATACTTGATTTTGTTTTTTACTACCTCACATATTTTGTTCATTCGCATCACTACGACATTTTGACTTAGTATAACTTATCTTAAAAATAAAATGAAACGCTTTAAAGTTTACATTTACCTACATATATTTTTACATAATGTCACGGGTATATTTTCCAACACTTTACTCTTACACTTAAGCTTATTAGAATTAAATATTACTATCATATATGAATTGTTAAAAATATATTAATTTGTAAAAAGTTAACAAGCGAATATTGTCAAATTCATAACTATTAAAATTCCATCGTGTGAAAGTTCATGATATTTGTGTTCTAAGTAACTTACTAGAGTTTTATTCTTGAAATCATAGTTTAGTATAGATTTCTCAGAGATGAGATATTTTCCCGCAGTAAAAAGTATCCTATATGTTGACGCGGATAACCAGCCATCATCATACCAAATTACATCAAAATCTGTCCAGCTGTTTTCTCGCGATGCAGTCACAGATAGGCAGACAAACAGACAGACAGACGAAAATTGTTAAAACTATAAATTCGGCCCCTGTATCGATAATGATGACTATTTCAATAAGATTTTCCAAAAAATATTTATTGTACAGATTCGACTCAGTTATAATTTTATTATATGTATAATAAATATGACTCAGTTGTTGGCCTCTACCGCGTTTCTGGGGGAAAACCAGAGAGTTGTGATACATAATTTTTTTA
Source organism: Fabriciana adippe (assembly GCA_905404265.1). Taxonomy (NCBI): domain Eukaryota; kingdom Metazoa; phylum Arthropoda; class Insecta; order Lepidoptera; family Nymphalidae; genus Fabriciana; species Fabriciana adippe. The sequence goes on from FR989993.1 coordinate 7,595,554, forward strand.
TGAATATTAAATTTTTTACTATATTGAATTTTCCGTAGTAAATATTTTTGACGGAAAAATAAAAGTTTATCTATTACCGATGCCGATTGATGTTGTAAACCGATTACCATTAATTTTGTACCGATTTTCATAATTATAAAAATAAAAATCAAACCCTAAAGCTGCAACCATTGCTTTTAAAATACGAAATTATATAAATGTAATCTAAATTATCGTCCCTAACTCTCAATTCTGAAATCGGAGTTTAGCTATGGTTAGCTGATCTGTACCGACAAAGTTTGTCACTAGGCTCCAACCATTAGCATGTAATAGTCAGCTTTATTTAGAAACTTCATCGTATTGTGTACCGTGTCCGCTTAACTTCACGAGGCCACGGTTAAACCGAGCAGGATATAACCAAAACTACCCCTTTGTTACTGTAGTTGTATTTGACTGTTTTATTATACAACGAGCTATTTACACCGTTTCTACTGTGCCTAATTAAATTTAAACTCTTCATAAGTTTTTCACATTTTGAATCCATTTACATATGAATAAATAATTGAAAAGCTTGAAATATTCAATGAAAAATGTAGAAACGAATACTATGTGTGTACTAAGCTTTTTACTTTATTATTTTTGCAATTGAAATGATTTTGGAGTGTAAAAATTAGAATCGTTTGACGTCACTATGATAATAGCATCTGCTTATATAATGTAATAATGGAATATAATGTTAAATCGTAGTTAAATGTGAATATATTACAATTAGGAATGATACTTTTATGAGTAAGTTACGTGGTCAGTCAGGCTTGTAGCACCGTTTTTAAATTTTATCAAATGGCTTCAAAATGACCGATTTTTTTAAAGCCAACTTAATCAAATATTTACGAAGCATTTTTCGACTAATAAATGCTCATGCAAATGTTTTCTACTTATGTATATGAAAACTCAAAAAATTTCATTTTAAAAAATCTCGCATAAGTGTTCTCTCCCCTAAGCCAACCACGTCGATATTGCGCCCAAGATACTACGCCATTTTATGAGCACTATTTAATGGGATGCGAGTCACAAAATGTACATTATGGGACTGTTGAAAAGTCACAAGTCCAGCCCACTTATTTAGACCCATTCAGACTCCATTTATAACTCTTTTTAATTTTCTATATTTTCCATAGTTCCTAACTGTTTTGAAGATCTGTGGATCTGCGATTGATTGGTGACCATTTTTACTTTCATCTCCCATCGCGGAAGTTCTTGTTTTTCCTGAGACAAAATTCACAAAAGTCATTTGCGACCGAATCTTCGGGATTAAAATTAATCTTTAAGTAAAATGTTACATCGACAAGTAATCTCATTATTATAATACAGGAAGCATTCAAGTGAATAAAACCCTTAAAACCAGTTCATATGAGTGGAATTATAAACACGTTCGTACTCTTGTACAAAATGCACAATTAGGTATCATTATATTTAAAGAATAATAAACTTTATTATACTCCGTTTAAAATCAAAATAGCATAATTACAAGAAAAACATTACCTATTGCTGTTTTGCTCGACGTTTGTGGAATATTTTATGATAGGAAGGACAGTATTTGCGTGAGAGTCAATTTGACATTTTTTGCATATTAATTTTATCTTTTACGCCTTACAAATATATGAATTGATCATATTATAAAGACAATATGAGTCAAATTATCTATACTTATATTATAAAGTGGCAGAGTTTGTTTGTTTGTTTGTTTGTTCAGTCACTTCTAGAACACACAGAAGTACTCATATCCACAATATATTTCATACTCCTTGCGTTAAGACTAATATTGGTAAGCAAGCCCCCTTGGTGCGGATGTGTAATAGATATAATAATATCCTTAGATCAATAACTGGCATTAACATTTTTTGTGACTCTCACACAATTTTTAGAAATAAGATACTTAACTATTATAATACGAATGATCATTATTATTCTTAATTTAAATATATAATAATAATTATATATATTTTTTGTAAATTATGATTATTTTATTTTATTTTTTTGTTATTATTATCTATTTTTTTTTATAAAATGAAATTATTTAAATTTATTTTTTGATTCTTATATTATTACAGTTATGATTTTTTGTACTTTTAATTGTTGAATGTAGAAATGCTATGTACACTTATAATTGACATGCATGTAAGATATACTCTTATTGTTATTAATTAATTTAAAAATGCTTTGTATGTTGTAAGTGTGCTTCTCCAAATAAATAAAATACATAGCGACGAACTTGAGCGAAACGAGTTTGAATCGGTATATAGCATAAAAGCCAAAGAGTTTTTTTGTAGACAGAAGGCGGGCGAAGCTGCGGGTTCTGCTAGTATTCGCTTTATTAAACAAAATAGCGTATTCTTTATTTTGTTTCTTTTATTTGATTACTATAGATTATTACTAACTATAAATATTAATAGCTAATTGGATTATGTATAAAAATTATTAAATTTTCCAGTTATTGTACAAAATAATATAAGTAGGATAAATCTTAAGTCAGTATTTTTCTTCTATTCTTGTTAGTTTCTGCGAAAATGTTCCTACAACGTTGGAAGTCTTAGTAGAATAATATTTTGTTATTAATTCGTGAAAGTTTTTTACCGCTATGAATAAATTAAAAATAATTTTAGCAGAATAGATATTTCACAGATAACATACTGACCCAAGTCCAATTAATATACTTGTTGACTAAGTTTTCAAAATTTTAGGTTTTAGTTTTGGATTGGATAATTTGAAAAAATTCAAAATATTTTGTTGTTAATAGAGGTACATGTAGTTAAGTAATTATCATTTATGGAGCTATAAAATTTAATAACGTATCGTAGTGGTTATAATAAGAGTGTCGTTATGTCTTAACATTGCGTTGGTTATGTTTTGTCTTTAAGTTCTTTCTCTGCTATGATGATAACTTTTTACTAGGTACCTACGTTTTATGCTTACGCCCATATTGTTGTAGTGAGTGATAATAACAGTACCTAATGTCACATTTTTACTTTAATAAGTCAACGTCTAAGATTGTTCTACATTTATTTGTATTTTTTCATTGGAAGGTATACATATATACAGTACTAGTATTGTACACAAAAATAAATGTGACTGTATCTTAATTTGTATATCCCACAGGAACTACTTAAAGTAAAAAGTATATACAGGATGGATTTTTGAAACGGGATAATTGCTATAGTTACAGAAAAAAACATTCCTAGGAAACTATCCATAACTTCTCGAGATATTCTGAACTGCATCCACAGGTTTTGAAAAAATTGTACAGTTAGCGAAAAAAATGCTAAAATAAAAAAAAAAAAAACAGAGCCTTTTGATCCCTATATGAAATAAGATCGATTGACATAAAATTTTTTTTTGGTATTTTAGCATTTTTTTTGCTAACTGTACATTTTTTCCAAAATCTGTGAATGTAGTTCAGAATATTATAAAAAAGTTATGATGGTCTTCTAGGAACGTTTTCCTGTAACTATAATAGTTAAGGTACCTGTCATTACTGTCCTGTTACAAAAATCCACTCTGTATAACATAAAATTAGCCTATGTAACTTTCCATCCCACAAATTATCTCTATGGTGAAAAATCATACAACTCAATTGCTTTTACGAGAAAGAGCTAAACAACATAATATATACGTCGCAATTTTCATTCATTATAGTAACACTGGTAAAACACTTGTAGAGTATATTTTGTTTAAGAAAGCTTATGTTAGATATTGACGACACGTTTGGCTCAGTTTGTAGTGACCCTACTTGCTGTGCCAATGGTCGCGGGTTCGAGTCCCGCTGGGGGCTTTCATTTGTGTGATGAGCACGAATGTTCGTACACCAGTCATGGGTGTTTATATTTATAATATGTATGTATTTAAAAGTTATATATGTATATTGTGTTAACTATCTGGTATCCATAACACAGGCCTTGTAGCTTACCATGGAACTAGATGGTGCTGTGTGTTAATGTCCCAACATATTTATTTACATATTTATATTAATAATGATAAAACGTTAATGTTAAAAACGTATGTTAAAATATTTCAGAAGTAATCATCGCCTAAAAGTAATAATTTTAACAGTAATTACTGCATGTTTAACCGGTTACTGTTTGGTTGGTCATATTACTAAGTGAATGGCATGGTCTATGAATGTAGTTTGTAGCTCAAAGCCTTCGTTTGCGCACGCGACTGTGCGAAGTATCGAGACTTTTTTACGAATCGACTCTTTTGATATTTTTATTTTATACGATAAATGTGTTAAAATATCAATAGTGCTATAAATATTTTATCAGGTTTGTTGAATCTTTATTTGTTTTTTTTTATTAGTATTATTATTTATATATAGATTTTTACACTTTAAGTTATTGATGTATTGAATATAGGGATTAATTTTATTTTTTTACTTGAATAATTTTAGCAATTTCCTCATATTTCAATGTGTATACAACTTTTATATAGATATACGCCATCGCAGTGTCGAAATATCCTTTCATCTGTGTAATTATGGAAAATTGAAGCCATTGTGTTAAAGCATTGTAACGCTATCAAACAAAACAATAGATTAATTTCAAATTCCAGTCAGGAGTCGCAGGTACTTTACAATAGATATCAGATATATAGAAGACAATAAGAATTTTATTGGAAAAACTTGTAATCATGCAATAGTTTTTAATTGAAAATATTTGAATTCATCTATTGATATTGTAGTTTAGTTCTCGATTGTTGCTCTTTTAATCAGCCTTGTTTTTATCGATGTATGTAATAAAAATGTAAAATATTTTATAAATGATCTAGCCTTAGTTTAAGTTGCTAATTATTATGGTATGTAAATTATAAAATGAATAGAACAAAATGATGATGAAAATATAAATTTGACGTGAATTATGTTGAAATAGCTTGTTCTATTAATAAAATAACTCTACATTCCATTTTGTAAAAAATCATATACTACTATCATAACATAATTATAATTTACTATATAAGGAATAGTAATTCAAAAATCTCTATATATGAAAATCTTATTAAAATACCTTTCCTTAGTCTCACTAAAACTCAAAAACGGCTGGACCAATTTGAATAATTCTTTTTTGTTTTGATGGGGGTGTGTCGGGGGTAGTTTAAGTATAAAAAAAGGGGAAACCCAAAAAAACAGCTGGAAAATCGAAAAACATAACTACATATTTATTTTATATCTATGTATATTATATAATATATAGTCTATCATTACATACTAACTGTTAAAACGTACCTAGGGACGAAACCAAGCGAAGCGAGGGTGAGTCGCTAGAATATAATAAAAGTTTATCAACTATATATCATCGCTTCACTAAGTAAATCGTAGAGGTTTTTTTTTACGCTTGCTCTAACCTAAACACTCTGGTATCACATGTTTCGTAACCACCACCACAAACATGATCACTGTTTTATATGAGACCGCATATTATATGTTCAAACCAATCCGTATTCTTTCACAACCTTTTTAATTTTAGTTATTTATGTCTTACAAATATGAGGATTGGTTGTATAGTTATTATTAGACTGTGATGTCCTACTGCAAGAGCATTCCTACTCTTTTTCCAATTTGCCTCGTATCAGTATTAGTATTTGTAAAAAAAAAAAAAAAAATTAAATTTTATTTGGTATTTAGTAATGTGATATTATTTTAACTAAAACGTTATCAAAATTCACAAACAACAGAAAATGTGTACTTAATTTAATGTATATATTATGCACAGGCATGAATTATTTTGGACACTTCATTTCAAAATATAATGGGAATAGCTTATAATTTATGTAGTTGTCTTCGTTAAGTGTGTAGATGGACGTGTAAATCGATGTTATTTATTTTAATGATAATCAATGACTGACTCAATCGATTGCAAATATGGCGGATACAATTTAACGTAAAACGTCATTTTGTGTATTCAGTCCTTTTTAACGTCCCACTGCTAGCCACGGGCATCCCTTAATTACGAGGGGAATCAGGCCATAGTCCACCATGCTGGCGGAGTGCGGATTGGCGGACTTAACATGCCTTCCGAAAACTTGCTAGGTTTTCTGAGACATGCAGGTTTCCTCACGATGTTTTCATTCACCGTAAGGCAAGTGCTAATCGTGTTAGAAATGATTCGCACATGAAACTAGCAGAGGTGCGCGACCCGGGATTTGAACCCATTTCACTCAGTTTTCCAAGCGAGTGCGTTACCACTGGGCTATCACTGCCCAACGTCATTTTAGTACTTAACAATTACCGGGGTTGCGTAAACGTAAAGACGAACAACGCAATGCATACGAAATAACGGATACGCACCAAATGAATGCAATTATATTTAAATTGTAATTTGTCCATGAATACCCAAATGTATGTATATATTTGTGACTCATATGTATACGTAATGAAAAAAAAACTCACGTGGTCAAGTACCTAACATAATATTTTTTTGAAAAAATAATATATAGTTGGGAAGTAGACTGCAAATGTAACAGTTTTTAGAACATTAAGTGATAACGGCTGGGTGAATTATATAAATACATTTTTATTACAAGTATTTTTCTTACATTTTATTTAAATCAAGTTAGTAGATGTATAAAACTTGAGCTCTTTGTATACATACAGTTTTAAAACCTTAGAAAATACGACCACCTGACCTAATTTTGAACTATTTTGTGGTTTACAACACATAAAAAGCGAATGGAATTAGAGTTTCAACCGTCATTATTCGGTATCTATTATAAAAATCTATCAAATTAGTTGATTATGGAAGTTATTACTTTACTCTATATATGCAATCAATTCTAGTGTATTCTCCATTTTACTGACATTGGCGAAGTAAACTACACATGTACTAAGCAATAGAACAAAAAAATGAATTAAAATATAGCAGCATAATATATTTTTGTATCAATATATATAGTTACAATTACTAACCGTTCTATGATGTAAGATGAAGTGAAAGTAAGTTACTTATAAATGTCGACATCATTGATATAATCATCGCATAAGATACGCTATGGAGGATCAAATGACTTGATACAGTGAGGAAAATCAACTACTCACAAAAACTCTACAAAGTTTCTTTTTGGCTTTATTTTTTAACGTAACTTGGTAAATGTAAAGCAACTCATTAATATAAAAAGTAATATTATGAGATTCAATATTTAAAAAAAAATTAATGCTCTCCTGATCAGTTTTGGTTAAGGTGGCCAATCTCAATAAGATTAGCCTAGAATTGCGCAGGAAATAAAGTGCACAGCACAAGTTTGCATCCGTGTTTCCAAAGTCTTTACGTGTTTTCCAACGCACGGGGATGATATACCTACCTACTGCCCACATCCCAATTCAGTCTGACTCAGATAGAAAATCCAAAAATTATACTTGGCATGAACTGGGAAGTGCACCTTGGAACCTCCGAATCTGCATATGTACAAGCTATTAGTCCAACGAGGCAGAAAAATATAAACATTGTACTAATATTAAGTTTTTGTAAAATAATACTGTTGAAACCCTGTTATGAATAGATTACTTTCTGATCGATCGCCTGATTTTTGCTGAAATTAGTTTCGACGGAATTTACTTTCTAAATCTGTCTATTAAATGATGAGGGGTCTAAATGAAAATGACACAATCTTGCGATGTCGATGACATTAACTTGTTTATAGTTAAATATAGAGCGATAGACCACACATTTACTCATCAGGCAATTTGATTTCGGTCCCTTTACTTGCTATTTGCGTACATTCCATCCCATGCCAGCGATTCTTGTCATTTAGCTATAAAACATCCATACACAGCTTTATAGGTATTTTGGGACCTATCACTTTCATGTGCCTATATAAATATGGAACAAAATGTAAATGTTGGTAATCCGATACCAAACATTTTATACTATTTTGTTAGATTTTTATACCGTTCAAAGGTTATAAGGAAACTAAAGTTATCTTTTGTTTGAAGTTGTTTGTGATAATTCAATACAACTTTTCTGTAAGACATAGAACTGAAGTTGACATTTTATTTTTTATACAAAAAATAACGATAAGCTAATGACATACTGTATTTAACATAGGGTAAGATTTCCTAATAAGGACCACGTTTATACAAATACTTATAAATAGATTTTGAGAAGTATTTTCATTTATAAAACGAATTGAGGACGTAAATTGTACTTATCTGAAATGAAAGCATTGTGCAAAACTAGTGTGTTGAGAAGATTATTATTATTATTATTTGGGATGAGAACTGGGCCTTATTGGCGGAACTTACCTTATTGGGATGATCAGAAATTAAAATATGATAATTAGAATATTTCAACTTACGTACTTTATCTTATATACGCAAATACGTATTATAGCTATTGCTAGTATCACAGATCATATAATACTAAAGTAGTACTTATATTATATTTATAATATAATACATATAAACTGCCTCGGTGGTGTAGTGGCTAGCATGTACGGCTGCACACCCGGAGATCTTGGGTTCGAGTCCCGGGTCGGGCCAAGTTTAGTTATTGAGTCTTTCTGTCTAGTAAGCCTCAGTAGCAGCCCGGAGTTGGGAAGTTGGCGGTGTTTCACCCCCGTGCCTCGGAGAGCACGTAAAGCTGTCGGTCCTTCGCCTTAACTCTCACCGGTCGTGTCGAATAGTCGTCCCACCGGAGTATGAGAGTGACAGGAATAGAGAGTGCACTTGTGTCTCAATGTAGTCTCAATGTAGTCTCAATGAGATTGGCCGCCGTGGCCGGAGTCGGTCAGGACGACATCATCATCATAATACATATTATCGTGCTCTTGTATTTTATTAAAGATAAAAAAATATATTGTACGTAATGTTAAAAATAAATATTGTTTTTTCAGACGAGATGGGACAATCATCAGTGTTACTGCTTCTGGCAGTACTTATTGCCTACACACACTCTGTAAGTTACTTTTTTTAATATGTTTCTTAGAAATAATTTTCAGCAAAACAATTTTCGTAATAATGTAAATTCCTAGAAGAAGCAATTAATGTAATAGATTTAATACGATTTGTACCAATTTGTATTTTAATATCAAGTTTATTTATTTATTTATATTTTATATCAACAGATGAAAAGAATAATATAAAATGATGAGGCAATAAAAACATTGGCTATAATTAAAATTTTTAGTTACCTACACAGAGTAATGAAGAACCAAACCAATAGCTATTTATTTATTTATTTATGATCTTCAACAGAAGAACATATAGAAATACAAAAAAATAATAGAAGCTCTTTGGACAGTGTTTAAAATGTACCCCCAATTACTGGAAAACAAAACATGCTCTAAAACAGTGTTGATATTATGCACTACTTAAAATTTATAGGTAAACTAGCATTTAGTTTTGGGCGATAAACTCTCAAACTATTGAATTAATTTAAATCATTTATTTACTAATAGACAGCTATTGATTAATTTATATTTAGCTGATTATTTAAATTATGTAACAATAACTTTTCTTAATGTTAATTTGTCGCGAAACAAGGATTGGTTAGCGCTAGTTAGTAATATTTTCAAAAGAAAGTGTTGGGGAAAGTGAAAGTTCCAGAAGTACATAATTGAGGTAAATAAGTAAATAGTTCTAAGCAAATACTTTTTATTATTTCATATGGCTCGACTAATATGTTTAAAATCGTAAGGATTTTATTGCTTTTAAGCCTGTCCACCTTTTAACAAAAGGTGTCAAAAGATTTGAAAAAGTTGAGGAATAACAGTTTCTAAAATATTTTGTATCGAAAATTATCTTACAGAATATATATTTCATAGTTTTTGAGATATGGACTAATTTTAGTTACCCGCTTTGTCAGTATAACAACTATAAACTTGTATTCCCAAAAATGTAAAAAAAGTTATATGAAACTTATTTTCGCGGTTGATAAAACGAGTCGATATTGTGGAAACGTAAATTATTATTCTTATTTATTTTAGTGTTAACTTAGCAAAATACGTAAGTAAGAAAAACCACACAGTATTTTGCTACGGAACCTATAATGCGCGAGTTGGACTTGCATTTTCCCAATTTTTACATTAAAAGATTTACAAACATTAATATTATTTACTAAACAATAAAATATATTTATATTTGAAAATTGTTTCGGCCAACAAAATATTACTAATATGTTACTAATTTATAAAGCCAAAAAGTTTGTTTTACTAATAATTTGAACACGTTAGTTTAGACAGTTAGTTAGGGCCTTCTTTATTATGAGGGCAGAATTGATGTTCGTTGGTAAGCACATCACTTGAGAACGGCTGGACCAATACAGCTTTAATGTTGTAATGTTTTTGAAATATTTGTAAGTCTAAGATAAATTTTTCAAGAAAAAAAAACTTGTAATTTGGAAACTTAAAGTGTTTTTTCCTAACATTTTTTGTATGACCTCAAAGATCATAAATACAATTGAAAATGTGACACGAGAACATCTATCAAGTCAGCTAATTAAAAATAAAAATTTAAATCATTTCCTAGTCTAGGTAGCACTATTAAAAAATATATTTTTAATAGAATCTGCTGAGAGGAACTAATTAAGTGCCATTAATCCTGCGTACGACACACAAGTGAGGTTTGCTTTTAATTAAGAAGCTTCAATTTGTACAAGCCTTGGCTAAATTATTCCCGCACTCGTCTCTTATACTTAGACGCCTTCTGATCGAGGTAACTCCTATCCAATATCACTTAATATATTCTAATCACATATATAAAACAAACGTGTGCTGTAAAATATAACTTTAATAGGATAATATAATAACAAGGACCTCGCTTTATAACTCGATACAACCTACAATTTGCATGTTTTAGTTACTTGTACTGAAAATATATTTTTATCTCACTGGCATCTCTTAAACGGACTACGCTTGAATAAAATTCATTGAAAACATAGACTTCCAAAATGTAAACTTTATAAAAAAAAAAAAAAACACTGCAGAGTAAAAAATAATATTACTTTTTCTTTATACTTATTTATGCTCAACTGGCACGTTTTGTAGCCATTAAGGAGAAAAAAAAAACTATTTTAATTACTGCGTTGAAGGAGGAAAAATAAACATACCAATAAACACAAATTCGCATATATAATATCAACAAAGCTATTACATATTGACGCTGTGTAGCATATATTTTAATATCAATTAGGTCTTTGTTGTGAATAGCAGATTATTTACGACTTTAACTATAGAGTTACAAATTAACTAACGTTACAAATTAACTTTAATCTAACGCATAGGCGCATGTGCTTTTTGTTTACGTAAAGATGCATACATATCGCAATGCAAAAACATTGCACTGCATGAACGATTATTTATGACACAATATTTAATAAATAGTTTGTTATTTCGTTATGTTAACAGTCTGTTGCTTAAACATAAAAAAAAAACATTTGAATTATAATATGATAAATATTTAATTATATAATGATGTTTTAATTATGATTGCTCGGAATATCCAGTACAATATCTTTTATTAATGCGCCTTATGAGATATATCATTATTTATTTAAATCAAATGTAAGTTGAAAATAAATTATTATAAACTTTTAAAATTATTGGAGAAAATTTTCTTTGTTCTTTACTTCTATAATTGAAGAATGAATTTACATTATACGTATGTAAATTAGCAAGAAGTTACGAGATATAATAAATATCTTCTAAAGTTTTTTTTATGAAGAATTTTACAGATTTAGGGCTTTTTTAACCGACTTCCAAAAAGGAGGAGGTTCTCAATTCGTCGGAATCTTTTTGGCTTTATAATATGCGGATCAGACTATATGATTTATCCAAAGTCTGACATTTGAAAATAATAACGCTTAAGTTATAAGAAATTATATCCTTGTGGTATAATTTTGTTCAGTACCATTAACAAAAGAAGAATCGTGAAAATCGATTAGCCAAGATATCGCGTAATATTCACACTATAATAACGTCGGTCAAAAACCTTTTTATAAGGTTCAGTTGAGTTCAATCAGTTTGAATATAAAATATGTATCTACAAGAATATAAATTATACTTTTTTAGTGTAAAATTGAACTATTACTATAATTGTCAAAGTTTGTGTCTGTGTTTTTTACTTCTTCACACTGAAATGTGGTATTATATATATCATTTTGTCCTTATTGAACTCTTAACCAAGACTACATAGAGGTATTGTTAACATTTAAAAAAGAACAGAGGCAGTGGTAGCCCAGTGGTAACGCGCTCATTTGGGAAACCGAGTAAAGCGGGTTCAAATCCCGGGTCTCGCACCTCTAATATTTTCATGTGCGAATCATTTCCAACATAATTACCACTTGTCTTACAGCGAGGGAAAACATCGTGAGGAAACCTGCATATTTGAGAGAACCTAGCAAGTTTTCGAAAGACATGTGAAGTCCGCCTACACGCACTTGGCCAGCATGGTGGACTATGTCCTGATCCGCCTCGTATTGAAAGGCCCCCGCCCAGCAGTGGGACGTTAAAATATGGGTTGAATACATATATAGACTGAAATGGCTAGACGGATTTATTTAAACAGATAGCTTATAAAGTAAGTCGCTAGTATTTCATGTAACTAAATAAGTTTTATAAGAAAGGCACAACCATATCATTAAATACATCTAGCTTATCCTTATTTATATTATATATGCGAATAGGTATTGTATCCTACAACTGTTGGTTTATTGATTATAGTTAGTTTGGGTAGATATTTTATTGAAATTTGCTATAAACGTATCCCTACGCTGTATTAGTTTACGGAATTTTGAGTAAGGCTTTAAAGAAATAAGAATAAATTAGTAAACGTAACACCATTCAACGAACTCCATTATGGTATCAAGGTTAAAAATTAAGTATATAATAAACTTATTTTGGTCAGAAATTTACTCTGAGCGGGATGGAAACTTGCGACTCGCGAGAGACATTCACACTAATTTTATAAGAAACTAGCGACTCACCCTCGCTTCGCTTCGGGATCGTCCCTCGACAGAAACAAATCTACCTATCCCACGGGAACCGTACATTTTTCCGGGATGATATATAGCCTATAGCCTTTCTCAGTTAACGGGCTATCTAATGCAAAAAGAATTTTTCAAATCGGATTAGTAGTTCCTGAGATTAGCGCGTTCAACCAAACAAACAAACAAACTCTTCAGCTTTATAATATTAGTATAGATAGAAACCTAATCTTAGTTCATACAATTTTTTAGACGACAATGGCAATGACTAATATATAGGCAATTTATATTTTATTTCACGTATTTTGTAAAAATCACTAAATATTTGGACAGTAAATACTTTCAAGACAAGCTAGCAAATAGTACATTACCAATACTACATATTTGCGTTCCAAACTTAATTTATTTTATTGACAAGTACATATGAATTTCGTTATCTACAAATCTTATATTGACATTTTTTGTGCGAAGCCGGAGATAAAGCAAAATATATTTGAAGAAGAGACGTGTAAGAATATTTGAGGATGTTAAACTATGTCATTCTCATATACTAGGAAACATCATTATAATTTTAAGTAATAAAAAGAAATCATATGGTTTTATCATCAAAGATTTTATTCTTTTTAATGAAATATATTTTAAAAAGCGGATACGTTGAGAGGGCGGAAAGGGTTTAGAAAGTTTTTCAACATTAATTTAACAAAAGATTGTTAAATTAAAACAATCCCTCGTGCGATAATGGGTGGATCGCTAGTATTACGTTTTTTGAGTCTCTATAAACTCTCCTTATTAAAACTCTTTGGGTCCAAAATAAATATAAAATCTACAATCAGTAAAGCTATTTCACAGCTTTACTTTAACATATCTGTCTATTCATATAGTTGTAAAAATATTAATATACTAGCAACTCACCCTCACTCCGCTCGGGTTCGTCCTTAGTTACGTTTTAACGTTTAATATAGATTTGTTGACCTAGATAATCCGCTATCATCATACCAAATTTCATCAAAATCTGTCCAGTGATTTTCTCGTTATGCGGCCACAAACAAACAGAAAAATAGACAGACAGAAAAATTCAAAAAAATATAGATTCGAGCTCTGTATCGATAATAATGACTATTACAATAAGATTTTCTAAAAAAAACTTTTATGTTCAGATTCGACTCAGAATTTTATTATACATGTATAGATTTATTGAATTCTATTAGTCTATTATTAGTAGCAGTAGGAATATTTTTGACTGCCTCGGTGGTCTAGTGGCTAAAAAAATTAACGGCTATACATCCAGAGGTCTTGGATTCGGGTCCTCGTTCGAGTCCCGTTTCGGACCAATTTTAGTTATTGAGTCTTTCTGTTAAAAAGTCCCAGGCAGCCCAGAGCTGGGAAGTTGGTGGTGATTCACCCCCTTGCCAAGGAGAGCACGTAAATCCATCGGTCCTGTGCCTGATCTTTCACCAGTCGTGTCGAACTATCGTCCCATCGTAATTTGGGAGTAACAGGAATAGAGAATGCACTTGTGTCTGCGCGTACACTTGTTCACTATCATATCTCCTGCGTAGTTGGCTAGTCTAAATGAGATTGGCCGCCGTGGCCGAAATCGGTCAGGAGGACATAATCATCGTCATCTTTTTTTTTTTTGAAAACATAAAAGGAGCATGTTTATTTTTCAAAGCAAATTATCTCTAAACAATTATAAAAGGTAAAGAAGTTTCTATGCAAACTAAGATGACAAAGTTGTTAAAGTACATTAATTAAATTCTAATGATGATCGAGGTGCTATAGATGATATGTACTTACATAATATTGTATATATAATCGTTAATACATAAAATGTTATAAGTTATAACATTTCAATTATTAAATTTTAACTAAATTATTAACTGTAAAGTAAAAAAAAAGTATTTAATTTTACAAATATTATAAATATGAAAATTTATATGTTTTGATGTTTGGATGGATGTTTGTTATTCAATCACGCTAGAATAGCTGAACGAATCTGGATGAAATACTATTTTTTACCCCAGAAAAATGTAGGGTTTCCGTGGGATAGATTTGATTTTGTTTCTCTAGAGACGAACCCGAGCGAAGTGAGGGTGAGCCGCTAGTAATACATAACCTCGCAAGTGTATAATATAATATGTATATGTATACTCGTAATATATACATTTATTTTCGTACATATAAGAATATAGACAATTATCTAATTCTCACTTACAAAAAAATTATAATAATTACTGTACACTAATTTAATGAACAGCATAAAGGTGTATAAAAACATAATAAGATGCTATGACGCAGATGTGTTTGGTACGACTGGATCTGCTTGTATCTCCGGAGTTTATATGGTCGGTGCCTGCACGCTTTGCATATTTTTGCTAAACAAATTTTTCCAGTAATGTAAATATGATTTTAATTCACGTAGTAAAATTAAGTAAATAGTATTTAATAGTTGTATAGTGATACTAAATCACTGCTAATTCAAATAGAAAGTGAGAATACGAATTAATATGAATATAAATCAAATACAATCAAAACGAGGTAGTGGTAGCCCAGTGGTAATGCGCTCGCTTGAGAAACCGAGTGAAGCGGGTTCAAATCCCGGGTTGCACCTCTGATATTTTCATGTGCGAATCTTTTCTATCATGATTACCACTCGCCTTACGGCGAAGGAAAACATCGTGAGGAAACCTGCATGTCTGAGAAAACCTAGCAAGTTTTCGAAAGATATGTAAAGTCCGTCTATCCACACTTTAGCCAGCGTGGTGGACTATGGCCTGATTCCCCTCGTATTGAAGGGAGGCCCGTGGCCAGCAGTGGGACGTTAAAAAGGGCTGAATATATACATACATACATACAAATACTTACATAAATCAAATATTATAAACGTTCTGCAGTAATCGGGAAAGCAATTACCAAACTTTTTATGGAAAAGAGTTCAAAAAGCATAAATTAAGAACGTTTTTCGCAACACATGGTATTTCATCGAAACAAAACAAAACAAACGAAAATAACAATTTACGTGGGATGATTTTTTGATTGTATTAGTTTTGTAGTGCTAACAGCAGGCTGTGAAATTGGTTAACTACTTTGCTTAAAAAATAGCCAATTCTGGATTTAACATTTTGTGTAGATCACCTGAATAAAAATATTTACTATAGAAGTACCTACTTTTGTTCAACTCGAATATTACAATTTACTAAATCAAGTGCGAGTCGAATTCGTACACGAAGGTCTCTGTACCATCGTACTTGTACCATAGATTAAGTAATAGTTGCTTGTACTTTTTATTGAAATAACTTTTACTCTATGTGTGTGTGTAAAATTTATCTGTATTTTTAATTTTTATAATTTTTTTGCTATAACGATAATAGAAATACATAGTCTGTGAAAATTTAAACTCTCTACGTATTACGATTCATGTGATACAGCCCTCTGACAGACGGACGGATAGCGGAGGCTTAGTGATAGGGTTCTGTTGGCAGCCTTTGGGTATTACTATCTGTATACCTAAGATAGACTTTAACTTCATTATTAGAAGACTTACAAAAATCGAATGCTTACCTTCTCGTTTTTGAACTCAAAAAATCTTCATTGCTTAATGCATTACTTCAATATGAATAAGAAAACAGAATAAGGTCTGGACGTATAGATGTATGGATGTTTGTTACTCCTTCACGCAAAAACTACTGAATGGATTTTTATGAACCTTTACAATAATATAGATCAGAATAACACATAGGCTACTTTTATCCCGGAAAGCATACCTTTCCCGTGGGATAGATTTATTTTTGTTTTTATAGAGGCGAACCCAAGCGAAGCGAGGATGAGCCGCTAGTATATTATATAGCTACAGTTCTTCTAGCGCTATAAAATTGTGCACTGTTAAGAGAATCATCTTGAGGTGCAAGTAGGTTAACTTAATACGTATACGTAAAAACTTAAAACCTCTGTCTGACAGTAAATTAATATTCTAATAAATGGGTTTTTTCAAAAGTTCTACGTGTTTTCTTAACATCATTGGTATTTCATTACAAACACGCTTAAAATGTATTTAAGATATGATATATTACATGACGTTGAGAATTGAACTTTGACACCTGGAGTGGGTGTGTCTATTGATTATTAAAATTAAGCGTTAAAAATTCATACTATTCGCGTTAAGTTAAAAAAACATTATAAATATGTGGATGAGCTCTTAGTCTGATTATAATTTTTGAATCTGTCCTTTAACTACTGAAGAGATTGGAATTTACATGGAGATTGGATGATATGAGTATATAGATACCTAAATATTTAGTACGCTCGTGTGGATTAGAGGTCAAAACGTTCTGTTTATTGAACTCTACACGTCTAATTTAGATTTAGAAGTTTATACCAGTTTATCCATTGGTAGCTGCTCGCTTTGGAAATAGAGTGAACCGGGTTTTAAATTCTGGTTTTCGCGTTTCGGAAGTTTTCATGTGCGAATTATATTTTCAACACGATTATTATTTGGTAGTATAGTGACGCAAATGACTTTTATGATGGTCGATGACCCTAGTCTTCGCATTTAATAGTAGGTACAGCAGCTGGAAATTTAAAACGGCTAAATTGTTATAATTATATTATAGTTTAGTCAAAAATGCAGATATGAGATTTCTCATCACTATGGAAAAAATATATAAGATTTTTTTATATTCATTGATTCATATTATTTTAGATTGTAGCATGGCGTGTTTAGCTGTTGTAATCGCAATAAAGAGAAAGACAACTGGAACAATATTGTATTGTGATTTATTCATATTCATAACGAAATGTCCTAAATAAAAGTTATTATTGTTTCAAATGCTAAGATAATGATAAAACACTGAAAATCATTTTGAAAAGATATTTATAATAGGGTTTAATACAGTTCTTGTGCGCAAAATCTTCATGTCTTTGTTATTGCTACTTTTTAAACAAAACTATGTTTTCGGATATTTTCGTGGATTTATTTAGATTTTTGTTTCCTGACGTTTTGAATGCTTTACGGCAATCATGGTCACAGGATTTTCTAATCAATTATTATGCCACTGTCATGCCACTTTTTGTTACAGAACAAGGTCTTTCTTAAATGTTAACAATACCTCTATGTAGTCTTGGTTAAGAGTTCAATAAGGACAAAATGATATATATAAAGAGGCTAGAGGATGATGTCTATTTAATATTGCCATTTTTATAATTTACGTCGTATTCTCAACACATAATAATTGAGCTGACGAAACATTCTTTTTTTCAAATGGTGTATTTTTCCATTTTGGACATTATGACAAGGTTGTGGCTAAAGTGCCTACTAGTAAAAAATTTACCAATTTACTGTGTAACATTATAATCTGTTATTACCAAAAACTATTCGACGAATAATCTATACCCCATTATTTTTATAAGAACATACATATATAAAACAACGAGACAAAGAAACACAAAACTTTTTGCCGAGAGTAACAGGTAGGTATAGATATGAAAGGCACAAATATTATACATGGTACAAAGAGATAGTACAAATGTACAAAAAACATATAATTTCTTGCCATCGACCCTCCCTTGGGTGTGTCTCTGAGTGCCAAACAGTAGCCGGTTATCCAATTTCATCCATCCGTTATAGCCTGAAGGAGTAACAAACGTACACACATAGTACATACACACTTTCACATTTATGATAGTGGTATCACCATTGGTATGTTTATATCAATGGAGAAAAATGTTTATTTTACATTGACTGACGAGTGACTTTGCAAAAAATGGTGCAAAATAGCAAATTCTCGCAAACACTATATGCCGGGTCGTAGCGGCACCGAACTGTACATTGGATGAAAGGAAAGGTTATGAATAGTTAAACAACCAAGATATATATAACTGTCATGCATTTCAGTAACATCAAAATATACCATAATATTTTCTAGCCAGCTCCTTTAAGGGGGCCAAAGGTTAAAAGTATAAATTATATTTTTTTATGTATCTTGCTTACTTCATCTTTGTTGGCAGGTGATTTAATAAATAGTCTGTTTTTATATATTAAGATGTATATAAAATGCTCATTAAAATAAAAAATACAAGAATTATACTTCCATTTATTACTATAATTGCAGTAAATTACTCGTATATAAAATAACGTTGAGAGTACATATGTATGTACATACTATATACGTTGACTGTAGGTCATGGAAATTTACGATTAGTAACGACTGTGCTCAGTATAACAATGGCTAAACCTATAATTAATAAATTTTTATTTCTTTTTGTGCGAGTAAATGAGCATTTATTAAGCACTAGTGACTTACCCTCGCTTCGCTCGTGTGCGTCCCTAGGAACGTTTTAAATAGATATGAATAGTTAGTGCTATTCTATTTATTGTTACCTTAGTATACAGACTTATGCTACTGCAGATTTTTCTTTATGCCTTAAGACCTACAATTTTTTAGTACCTTGTTTTGATGTATCTCTTAAGGTTTAGCTAGCGTTAGACATGTAAATTTCTAAGGACCACTCGATAGAACCAGTTTTTGTGTTTTGCCGTGGGAATAAAAATAAATCCTGTAGTAAAAGGTATCCTAAATGTTGATCCGAATAATAAGTTACCCACTACCGATTTAGTTAAAATCTGTTCAATTCAGTTTGAATCGGTATTTTTTGTGTGAAACGGGAACACACACTCAGACATACAAGCAAACAGATATAAAAAATAATTATGATTGTTTTGGGGTTTATATTCTGTACACAATACATGACAGTCATTGTTTTTAAGAAATATTTCATGTACAGATTTACCTAAGTTACTGTTTTATTATATGTATAGACTAGCGACTAAGACTCGTATCACTCTAGATGCCTAAAGTAGCTTTTGTCACTCCAGATCATTGTTTACTAAATTTCATCCAAGTTTGTTCAGCCGTTTTAGCGTGAAGGAGTAACAGACATACACAGTCAGACAAACAATCACATTTATAAGTAGTCAAATTTAATTAAAAGTACCAATTTAAATTATGGTTTCCCGTAACTAATTATTCAAGACATTCTTTTAAAAATTATATAATATTAACAACAAATCCTGCCTTCGTTCAGGTACATATCATAAGTTAAAGGTTCAGAAAACTTTCCAGGAATGTACTCAATTCCCCACTAAAGTTTCTTTTTCAATTGGTTTTAGGAATACACAGGTTACAAACAAACAAATGTGCATACATTTTTATATAATACATAAACTTGCGGAGACTGTAATTAAAGAATGTGATATAAAGAGTAAGGTCGCCGGTTCGACTTCCGCAAATCGTGTTGGTAAGATTTTCCCTAATATTTAGTGCAAAATTGTTATATAGAGCACTTAAGCCGTCAGATTTAAATAGTTGCTGACGTTACCAGGATATATGACCTTATGTAAAGTTCAAAATTAATACATATATACAAATAGTGCATATATTTATAATAATTTTGATTGCAAATATTCAGCATGTTTCATAACTTCCTAATATTTCCCGAACATTAATGTGTCAGGATATTTGTGATTTATTGATGAGTAAAAATTACATTTAATGTCTGTCATCATAGATAATAAGAAAATAAATTACATTTTATATTTACAATTTATATAATCATTAATAAATATTAAAATAACAATTGATATTCCTATAATTCTAAGTTGCGCTTTGGGACCATATTTATTTTAAAACATATGGAATTTAAATAGTTGCCCTTATATTGCAAGAAAAGAATTAATTGGCAATGTCTACTAACGGTGCTATAAAAGTACATTTTATTAAAAACGAACGACCCGCGTAGTAAACGATTCTCATTTATAATATTTATTATAATACCGGTAGATACTAGCTTCGCAAAATGTTCATAAATTATAGCATACATAATCACACTTGAAGCAGTGGTAACTGGTAGCTGAGTGGTAACTTGGATCCCCGGGATGGAAATCCCGAGTCAAAATCGCATTTCTGATATTTTCATGTGCGAATAATTTCCAACATAATTACCACTTGTCTTATGGTGAAAGAAAACATAAAAAACCTGTATATCTGGGAGAATCTAGCAAGTTTTCGGAAGACATGCGAAGTTCGCCAATCCGCACTTGATCAGTGTGGTGGACTAAAGCTTGATCCCCTACGTATTGGAGGGGGTCCGTGCCCAGCAGTGGGACGTGGAACGTTAAAAAAGGCTGCATACACACAATCACTCTGTTTATTGGTGAAAACGATGTAAAAATTCGTACAGGGTCTAGTTTCTGGACCTTAACGCGCCAGGGGACTTTAATAATATTATTTGGTTATTATATTCATCTTGTTAAGGAATAAAAGTCGTAAGCCCATATTTACTACTAACAGCCTTCGCCTTTTTAATTTGGCATCAAAAAATGTATTCTCCATACAAGCTTTTGAAATAATTGGTTTAGAGGCACACTCCACTTAACTCTTCCTGGTTTGTATATAACATAGGAATGTTGAGACATGAAACCTTGTAGTCCATAATATATTTGAAAAAGTTTTGAGCTTATTATTGCCCAATTATTTGTTTCGTCAACATTTTTAAAGCGTATATTCTAAAATATACGTTTTTTTGTAATATTATGCCGCAGACGTCACATCGTATATCGAAGTTAATTTGTTTACGCCTTACGTGCGTCATTGAATTAATTTTACTAAAAGAGCTCTTCTTGACTCCGGATTTAGATCTGATACACAAAAACCAAAAAAAAAAAAAAAAAAAAATTAGGTAAAAAGTTTGCTCGCTTTGTAAACAAAATATAGGGGTTTCAATCCTCATATTTCTAAGATGTTTATATTAAAGTAAACTAATATAAAATTAATTATTCTACCCCTGTTATTGATATTTATTGAATGAATAAAAATCGGTTCACCCTTAACGAAGTTATTGGATAAATTAAGTACATAATGAAATATTTTTTGTCTTTTGACCTTATATAACTTACTATCGACTCACCCTTACTTCGCTCGGGTTCGTCCCTAGGTAAATTTTAAAGGTTAGTATGAACACAGATCATATAATACTATACTAGGTATGGAATAGATAGACTATATATTATATGATAAATAGCCCATAGCCTTTCTCAATAAATGGACTATCAAATGCAAAAAGAATTTTTAAAATGGATTGAACGGAATAGCAGTTCCTGAGATTAGCACGTTTAAACAAACAAAAAAACGAACGAACGAACGAATGAACGAACGTACGGACAAACAAACACACAAACTCCACCTCTTTATAATATTTTATTAGTATAGATTATTTTATTTTCATAAGTATAGATTAAGTTGCTTAAATAGTTATATAAGATCAAAAGACATTGTAGAAACTTGCAATTTGAGAGAACCTAACACACATGTATCCACAATACAACACAATCGCTAGCGTGATTAAATTTGGCCAAAATTAAAAAAAATGGGATGTTAAAATATATATATATATATATATATATATATATATATATATATATATATATATATATAAGGTAAACCATAGATCATAAAGTAGAAACAATTACTATGAAGAAAAAACAAGAACATAACAAAACGATTTCACAAATCCTTGAAGTAATTGTTATTGTGTTATAATAATAATGCTTCACTGCATTACAAAATCAGTTAAAACGGTCGTTAGCAATCCAGTACAAACACTTCCCGAATGAACAAATGTAGGTGTGACGTTACTACGTTGGCAATACGTGTTGATCTGTTAGCTCATAGCTGCCAACGCTTATGTTACTATGGAAGGAATAGTATTTATATAATCAATCTAGCTTTTACATGTCGAAATAAGACCTAAGTTTATACATATTTTAGTATCTTTTTGGTTATTTTACCATAAACAACATACATGCATGAACTGATTATATTTAAAAATTAAACTTTTTAATGGCATGGTAAAATTAAAAATATTGAATTCAATACGATAAAATATTTATATGTAAATCAGTAGGAAGTATTGTGAATAGAATCATTTAATTATATTAGATAGTTCGTTAAAACGAAACAGGAAACATCTTTGCTTTCAGTACCAAAATAAATTATATTTGCTTACTATATTATATATATGTATATATATTACATTTTATATATGATATTTTTTATTGCCGACTTTAAAATAACAGGGTTATTAATACGACATTTATATAATCTTAAAACACAAAGTATGTAATAAATAATATTAAATGGATTCGCCAACACATGTTTAGAAGTGTTAAGAAATTAAAATATAATGTTAATATTATCTTTATCTTTTGTTTCACCAAAATTGTGAACCTATAAATTCTAAGCATAAAGTTGACAAAATTCTAGGGATAGTTCAGATCCAGAATGTAGTCAATATAGCCACAGTGGAAATTACCATACGATTTTATCGTAAATGAGAGGATCCATATAGATTAAAATGTCTAATAAAAAAATAAATTTTATGGCTATGCTAGCTATTAATGTTCTTAGGTCAAAATGTGTGATATTAGTATTTTATATTCTGTAAAATTTAGTACCTACAATATACATAAATAATTTAACGCTAAAAGGTAATTAAACAGGAAAAAAATAACCAAAAAAGTATGAGCCGTATAATTTTTCACTTGCTGAATATTATATTATGATCAATTTATTACATTTTAAATAGCATTACGTGAATATACAAATCCACGTTGGAATTATTTAACATTATAATTCACGGAAATTCCCGCTTTGTAATTAAGCGAGATTAATAATTTGGTGTTATATGTTTTTTATGTACACGAATTGTTTATTACGTACGGAATGATTAAAGATAAATGATTTTATATAAAGGGTATGCGTTAGAATATTGTGGTAAACTAGTAAAACCCATGCCATTCTCTGTTAAATGACAAAAATTGAAAGGTTTTATTTGCAACTGTTTAAGCTGTCGCAGAGTACTTTATACGACAAAGCTTATATTTGTGATAATGTTTGTTTTTATTTTTCTGAGATAGAGATTCAATTTTATTCTATCATCTAATTGTGATGCCGAGCCTATTTGTCTTTATGATTACGATAATGTACTGGGTACTATTCTATAAAATTATAATAATGGCTAATAACTATTTAATTACACATTTGTTAATTGTGAGTTAATATTTCTATTCTGGCATTTCTAACTAGTGACTCACCCTTGCTTCGCTTGGGTTCGTCCCTAGGTTGCTTCGCCATACAAACTTTTATCCCCAATTTTACCCCTTTAAGGGATGATTTCCGGGATAAAAGCTATCCTGTATCCATCCTAGGATCTCAAATTATCCTCATACCAAATTTCATCTAAATCGGTTCAATAATTTCGGAGCCTATTCGGTACAAACAAACAAAATATCTTTCCTCTTTATAATATTATTATTTTTATTTCTAATGAATGAATTTATTTAATTACAGGCACCGCAATTCGTAACTTTCAAAGATGGAAAATTAGGAGTAAATTTTGGAGGCTATCATGCTGGTGTCGGTATTGGTGGTCTGCTAGGTAATTATACAATTGCTTTATTTTTTGTGATCGCCACGTGGTTGAAAATCAACCATAATTCTTTAAGTTATATATTTATTGTCTTGCGTATATTACAATAATAATCTATTCTCAATTTGACCACAGACTTTAACAATAAACAAAAGAGTAGGTATATATGCGTGTGTATGTGTCAAATACGTGGTAGTGTGTATAATGTTTTTTTTATTGAATTAATGTATATTTATGCATAATTTTAAAAAATATTAGCATTCTGCATAAACTCTTCTCTGTATAAACTATAAGTATGGGAAATTTCATACTCCTCCGTTCTCGCAATTTTCGAAAAAGGGGTACAAAGTTTTTGCTTCTCGTATTAATATATAGATGATAATACACACTTATCATATTAAGTATTCCTTTAGAGAAATAGAGGGCGAATGCTCAACCCTCTCACAGTCAGTCTCACTCACTAAATAAAATGCAACATTATGGATACTACTACTTTAGATCCATATACTGTATGGGGATAGTGGTTTCACAGACGAGTTCGATTTATGCTTACAATAGCAGCTAGGCTACACTACTCAGTTTTTAGCTATTTCCCTTGTGAGGTATATTGTGATTGCAAGAATTTACATATCCACGTTCTGTTTTTATTATCATCAGGCTCGAAAAACAAAACGTCTTTTCCCAGCGAAGTGGATATTGTCTCTTAGATTCAAATCTTTGTCACGTTATGTTAAATAATGTGACTATTGTTATTTTTAAATAACATTGTAACATATTAAAATGATAAAAGATGTTATCTTATAATTATACATGTATTATGTAATAAGTTTAAAACAACGTAATGAACACATGTGTTGCATTTTGACCTCTTTAGATAGGAGCTTGAAAAATTTGTTTGAATGTGTTTCCACCTTACCACAAATTAATATTTTTGTATAAAGATTGACTGAAGAAAAATATCAATTGTTGGCGACAAATTTTTATTTAACATAAAATTGTAGATGCATAATTTGATTTTATGTTATTATATTTTCTGCACAGGTGGAAGTGGTACTGCTGGAGGTTTATATGCTGAAGCTGGAACTCCTCATGGTCAGTCAGCAAGAGCTGGTCTCGGAGGAGGAGTGAGTGAAAATGGAGGCGCAGCTGGTACTAACATGCTTTATTATAAAATATCTTTAAAAATAATATCTAACCGTAAATATAGAACTTGTTTCAATTTGGATTTAAAAAAGTTTGCAAAATATATATTTTTTTTACGTTTTAAGATTAGCAATTTTTTTTTCTATGATCTTTCGTATTTTTGTAGGTGGCCTTTATGCA
Organism: Fabriciana adippe; assembly: GCA_905404265.1. Classification (NCBI taxonomy): domain Eukaryota; kingdom Metazoa; phylum Arthropoda; class Insecta; order Lepidoptera; family Nymphalidae; genus Fabriciana; species Fabriciana adippe. The sequence goes on from FR989993.1 coordinate 7,621,302, forward strand.
GGCGCTACAGCAGGCGGTAACATTAAGGCATCAGCAGGTCTAGCTGGAGGAGTAGGCGCTGAACATTCCGGTGGAGCAGGATACGCTTCAGCTCAAGCTGGAAATAAATATGCTGCAACTGGAATGGTAGGTGATAATCTCAGTGAAATTCGCAAAAGGCGAAAGGAAGAGAAACAAAGAAAGAAGGAAATTAAACAAGCTCAACAAAAGAAATATTAGGTGTTACTATAAATACATTTTGGCGAATATTATCTTGGTGTTTATATCATAGTTAATGTTGCAGATCTTTTATGTACTTAGGGAATAAAGGTTAATCATAATAACAATATTTTTTCTTCATTCATGTACCATTTTATCTATCATCAGTCGTACGTCCATCGAAAAAGGTAAAAACAGCTTGTAAAATATGCACTGAGCATGCATACGAAGTAGTATATTTAATTCATTATAAAACACTTTATTTTAATACGCAATATGCAAGAGAATGCTCAGCAATTGCTTATTATATATTATACACTCTCCACATTACACCTGTTGGCTTTTATCAAATATTTTTATTCAATATATTATATTTTAAATAAGTTTTATCATTTTAGGGAGGCGAATCTTCTGTAGGAGGTTCATCAGAATTTTCCTTCACTGGAACAAAAAATATTGCTGGCCCCGTGCATTCCGTTGAAGTAAAACCAATAGAGAAAAAGATACATGCTGAGTTTAATGTTGATGCTTTTAATGAAGTTCAGCCCTTAGCAAGGGCACCACAGGTAGAAACAGAAGTAAACACTCATATAGAAAAGAAAATTGTACATAAAAATGTACAACCAGTTGTGGTAAAAGAAGTGAGTAATATTGTATGGAATCTTCATAGTAAATCAGAAGGACAGAAAGTGATACTAGTCTATGGTATTCAAGGTCCTTTAGGTACTTTACTTAATATTGCATATGCAACAGGTAATTTAAGATTTAGGCAAAAATCCGAACACAATTACGAACACGCTTATCCTAGCGTAGCCCAGGTTTGTTCTCGAGTTTTATTGCAATTGCACTAAAGGCTTATGAGGCAGCCTGAACAAAAAAACACATATTGTGTTAACAACAGACACTTCAGTATATAACACTCAGTTTCAATTATGACAGAATAACCGTTGACATTATATTAATATGTTATTGTTGTTATACAGGACCCTCGTAATAAATTAAAAGGACGGAAAGTTTTTAAATCCATGAAATTCAAGGTCTTTTAAATATTTATATAAGTTTATATTACACCAGATTCACGATGAAAGTGAAAGTCCGAACATAATTACAAATATGCTAATCCCAGCATGACCCGGGTATATCTTGAAGTTTAGATGAAATTGCACTAAAGGCTTATAAGACAGCCTACAACTTAACATATTTTGTGTTTCTTAAATATTATGATAATAATATAATTTTATTAACATTATTACACCAAATACTAACTTCTACCTTTGAGATTGATCTGTGATGGTGTCCCAAAAATTAATAAATAATATTGTAATTTTACAGGTGTACGTACAACCCAAAACGAAAATTGTTGAGAAAGAAATTATCCGCACACACTATAAGCCAAGAAGGCATCATTTCCGCAAAACAGCTTTTGTAAGTGGGTATGTCGGAGGACAGGGTGATATCGGAGCACCTGTAGTATACAAGTCTGTTGAACCACAGCTCGAGAAAAGGATAGATGTGGCGGCTTCTTCATCTGTTAATGCTGGTGCAGGTGCAGCAGTAGAAGGACAGGTGAATGGTGGAGTTAATACAGGTCATGTCTACACTAAACATGTGACCTATCAAAAAAGTCCTACTTTCTTCGAAGATATATTTAACGTAAGTAGCACATGCATTATAACTAATATAATCACATATTAAATACATATCTCCCAATAAAATGTTTAAAATAAGTTAAATATAATTGAAAATCAAACGAACTTACCCATAAGTGAAGTTCGATTACAATTCTGTGAAAAGCTTCATTCGACGCGATTTATAAATACTCTATGTTAACTAATAAGTCGCTAAGAATGAAGCTGTTAAGCATAATTAATTCTAATCAATATTAGATAGCAAACCGTACAATATTTTATGTTTATTCTGGTAAATAGGTCCCTAGAATTTGTTACTCATTATTGGTTATGTTTTATTACTTGTAGATGTGGTCATCAATGTTAATGTTTACTAATAATTTTCAGATACCGATATCGACATTGAAAGCGGTGGGTAGTTTTCTAGGAAATACAGCTGCAAATACAAATATATCAGTACAAAAAACTGCAAGCGTTCAAGCAGGTGGTTATTTTTAAATAAATTCATGTAATAAAGACATTTTATGATATTTTGTAATACATTTGTATAAAAATTATGTACATGGCAAAAATTAATGTACTTTGGTGTTATGGTTCAATATTTTTTACGTTTCAGTAAAATTGATACAAAGAATAAGATCATTTTCATAAAAATATAAAAAGACTTTGAAAAATAATGTTTTCTTATGATCAAAAAATCCTAAGATCCTTACTTCCTTTTAGCCAAAAGTATGAACAATCTGGTTTATTATCAGATTGTAGTGAAACAGGGGAAATAACGCTTTCATTAAAATTTCCGCAACCGCTTTTAATTTCGCGAAAAAATGTTTTTATTTCCGTTTTACGGCCTCAATAGCGACCTGCGGCCAAATACCGGTAGGGATAATCTTGGTACTCGTATCTTGATTTCCTTAACAATTTTAATGATCTTTATGTATATACTCCATTATTATGAACTTTAATATTTTACTTACTCTTTTTTTCATCAGTATTTTTTATTTATTTTCTTCGCATGTGTCGTACGTCATTTAAAATATGATAATTCAATTCTTATATATTTTGCAGAATCAGAATCAAAATCTTTAAAACATGATCCTTCCTCATCATCAGTATCATCATCAGCTCATATTTCAGTCGAAACACCGACTGCTTCAAAATTCATTGAAGATATCTTCGCTGTAAGTTCATCAATGCATGAAATCCTCTAAAAATATAACAAATGGGGTTTATCTAAACTTAATAATAAATGAAACATATGTATGTATATATAAATATATAATAAACTAGTGACTCACCCTCGCTTCGCTCGGGTTCGTCCCTACATACATTTTAAGGTTTAGTATATAGATTTCTCAGATATATATATATATATATATATATATATATATATATATATATATATATATATATATATAATAATTTCGGTATTTTTCCGCAGTAAAAAGTATCCTATATGTTGACCCGGATAACCAGCTATCATCATACCAAATTTCATCAAAATCTATCCAGTGGTTTTCCCGTGATGCGGTAACAGACAGGCAGACAGACAGACAGACAGACAAAGATTCTAAAACTGTAGATTCGGCCTCTGTATCGATAATAAAGTCTATTTCAAAAAGATTTTCCAAAAAATATTTAATGTACAGATTTGGCTTATTTAGAAGTTTATTATATGTATAGATATATGATACTTTATTGCATACTAAATCAGTTAAATATTTGTGCAAAATTTAAAGACGCTAAATATTTTATAACTTGACTTGCTTCTTGCAGTTAGCACGTGCGGTTTTATTTGTTCACAATCAATACTATTGCCTAATTTTGTGTTTATAATAATATATAAAAATATTGTCATATAAAGTTATACGGTAAACATGCTTTATTGAAATTTGCGCAGGCTTTATTATGTGATGCAATCATAATTAGACTAATTGGAAATGTAAAATGAAAAAACTTGACTCCGTACAACTTTATACAATAATTATGAAGAAGTCTATCCAGTGTATAGCTTATATTTTTCCTTTTATTATATAAGTTTTTATATTATTTATAACATAATATGGTGAAGGTTACTAATACATTTCTTTAATTAGTAGCATATATAGTCGACGCCACTTTTCCGTGTTTTGATTTCTACAGACGAAGCGTAATTAGGAACAAGGCAAGTATTGTTCTTTAGATAAATGAAAAGATAATAGAAATTTGAAATACTTTTACGTTAAAATTAATTGCGCATGTGAAACCGACCTTATGACGCCGGAACATACTTGATAATAATAAAGTTCTCATTTTATATGCATTTTTATATATTTTAGATACCAATTAATACTCTGGGTGCAGTAAATCAATTTCTACAAAACAATGTAGCAAGAAAAACTGTACAGGTGAGTGCATGACTTATATTTTGAAAATCAAAACTTTATTAGTTACTGTTCGTAGTAATAGATTATTTAATAAAACCGGCCAAGTGCGAGTCGGACTCGCGCACGAAGGGTTCCGTACCATTATCTATAAAAAACGGCAAAAATTACGTTTGTTGTATCATGGGAGCCCCCCATATTTGTTTTATTTTAATTCAATTATTTATTTTTAAAGTTAATATATAATTAAATATTCTGTGAATATTTCGACAAAAAACGAGCAAAAAAATCATGTTCCTTAAATATTTATTTTATTCTGTTTTTTAGTATTTGTTGTTATAGCGGCGACAGAAATCAACGGTCAATCACGGCTCATGAGATACAGCCTGGTGACAGACGGAGAGACAGACAGACGGACGGACAGCGCAGTCTTAGTAATAGATTCCCGTTTTACCCTTTGAGTACAGAACCCTAAAAATGAATAAGCTATTTAATAATTTTATTTTATGAATGGATGTTAAATTCATTAATTCGATAGCTTTTTAAATTATATTTTAGGTTGGTATTAACCAAATGTATGTATAATGTATATACACACATATAATAGATTATCTTATAAATATTTAACTATAAGTTTACTTAAAGACGCATAAAGTATATTTAAATAAATAATATGTAGGTATATCATTAAAAAAATAAGAACATAAAGTAACTAATTAATGTTGTTTCTTAGTCCTTGTGGACTAAGAAGTTATATAAGAAGTAACAGAATTCGTTCCTATTACTGGATGCATGCATGTAGCATGAAATTACATAATATATTTTAAAATATAATGATTCTGTGCATAATACAGCAAACTAATATAGTACTGTGTTAGGTAGCTGGAGACGGGAGTGTCGACGAAGGAAGAGTGAGGCGTGGACCTCATGGGAGACGAAGAGCTCACAAACACGTAGTTGTTGTCGAAGAAGAAACACCAGTAAAAACAGAAGAATAATATTTGCCTACGAATAAATTTTAATATCACAAATCATAATTGATATCCATGCATGTACATTTTATATTTAATATACATACGTTTTTACAAAACTAAACATAAATTTACAAAGTAATATTTTCTTTATAATCGTTACACATTTATCCTTTTCGAATATAAATAAGAACTTATTTATTTGACGTACTATATGAATACATATATATCGTATTTTACCAGAATGGCTTTAGTGGATTGTTTGAAAATGATTTTTTTATACTATAATAGTACAGTAAAGTAATACTTAAATAATGAGCTTTGTAATGCTGCCAGGCTCATTTGGCTTGCATGACTGTAGCCCAGTTATTTACTATCAATATCTGTCTAATTAACCGTTTTACCGCCTGTTAGATTTCGGAAAAGCTTCCGACCAGTTCTGAATCACTTGCTAACAGCTCGCAAAATAGGAATGGGTCTGCAGGGAGAATAAATTTAGTTCTCTTATCAAAGTTTTTACGAATGCCTCGTTTTCTGAAACATTTACAGAAGGGAATTTTGATTAACATGAAATAGTTTTCTGCTAAAGTGAAACTAGTTCAAATTTTCAGTTTAAAAATAAGTACAAATAAAAAAGAAAAATATATAAAATTGTATTCTCTTAAAATTTTTATCGAATTTTCACTACAAATAAAAAGTTATTATTATTCATTCACCCTTGTCTATAAACACTCTATTGCTTATGACATTCCCATTTTCTTCTGGCGTTAAGCTTTGGAACTGTTTCAAGAAAGGTCCTTCTATATTTGTAAAATTACTTGTATTTAAACAAGATATCAGGTACGATACATAATTGAAAAACTAGTAAAGCCAAAATAATGTTAAGATTAATTTACATTTGAGATGCTTAAAAAAGGTCTAATTCAATTTAATTTTCTTGTTAATGGTTTCAAAACGTGCCACTTAAGCATAGATTTCTTCACCAATGTAGAAGGCAAGAAAGGTCTATAGTTATTAATATTACGACGTGTAAAAAAATAACCTTCATGCAATGTTCGAGTTCAAATATAAAATAATAAAGGTTATATGGTAGTTAATATTTTGTGTCTGCTACATCACATCTTTTATATGTATGTATGTATATACACACATAATAGAATATAGTTTAATATTTTTTATAATTTTTTTGTTTGCATAGGTAAAAGTAATTAAAATATTAAAAAAGAAAATTTTACCTCTACTTTTGAGTAATTTTTCTGATACTAAACTTTTTTCACTGCATTAACAATTCTTGTAAGATTATGAAACAGGACTAAACTGCTAAAAAATTATGAAATTGAAGTTTTTACTTCGATCTCACAATTTTTTGTAAGAAATATATTCAAAATTGAATTAGCTGAGCTGTAAGAAAATCCAAATATACCTATATATCGCAATTTATGTGTTTACAGCAATTTTTATTTTGTAGCACTATTATTAGCCGCTCCAGCCTCAAATTTATTTAAGCATTCATCGTCCACTACTCGGTATGAATCTCAGTAAATATCCAAACATCCCACGTGATGACTGCTTGCAAAATTAAATTGGGCTGTCCCTAGGGCGAGTTAACTGCACCCTAATCAAAGTTGTCACAAGTTGGTTAAAATTGGCGGCTTGGGAACTTTTGCACACTTTATTATTCCATGTAATATTGCTAGTTTCTAAGCTATTTTTAAGTTTTTTTAATTGGATGTTATAATAATCTTGGTGGTCTAGAGTCTAGACTATAGAAGAGTTATTATAAAAATTGTAAATAGGAGTACTATTATATAGATGAAATTTTTAATGTGTGTGTATGCATGTGTCTGTGTCTGTTTGTTACATTTTTATATGGTTTGATGAGTTCGGGTGAAATTCAGTACTCAGGTACATTATAACTTTTTTTAACATTGGGAAATACTTTTACGCATACCACCTGCATACAAACATGTGGTTATGTCTGAGTCATCGGCTAGAAAAGAAAGTTCTGCCCACTAAAATACAACGGAAACTCTCCTGTCTCAATGGGGCATCGCAGGATTCCTTACGCACTCAATCATAACGCCCCGACGGTAGGTCTTCCACAACGACCATGAGGTTGCTCTAACGGTCTACTCTGCTACCAGAGAAGTACCTGGAGCAATCCGAATGACACACCACCCACCGAGGTAGGCCGCCACCCAGCGCGTTTCTTTGCTTTGCGCCCGGCTAGATTGTCGGACGCTAATTAGCCCCAAACGACAAAGTGAACGCATATTAGGGGGGAGGTAGACTATAGCCTAGAGTAACTTACTGCTAGTTACCTGAGCGAAGCGAGGGTAAGTTGCTAGTGTATATAATAATTACTTTACTAATTAGATAGTTTATCTAAATAGCAAATTTTCCGTAGGTATTCGTTTCTACAAAACCTATAAAGTTCAATCCCCTCAAAGAGATTTTAAGACTTAAGGTAGTTAAGATAAATGACTATAATTTATCTCGCTTTATCCTTATGTTACTTATTATAAATATATAGTTTTCATTCAAAAATAACAAAATAATTTACTGAATCAACTTTTGGCCTCGTCTTGGACTCAAACCGAGGATCTCATCGTAAGGGTAACAACCAACAAGGCAGCTTAGAGAAAAAGGAATGTTATAATTATTTTTTTACTTATAATGTTAAAAGAAGGAAAATTAAGTTATACAATATTTTAATATAAAATATTAAAAAAAAAACTTATATAACTGTCATTAGTTTCCCTTACACTTAGTGCATATCCTCGAGCAGTAAAACTTACAAAACCGACAGTCTTCGAGAAAGTTTCTTAAAACGATTTCCAAGTTAGAATATTTTTTTTTACAAAATATTGAATGCATCATACATTCACAGTTACGCTGTTTTACTTTATTTTACTGTGATTAATAATTATTATGTTATTTTGTTACCTAAGACAGGATACATTATACCTAAATGAATTTGTTTCGCAGTTTTTATCAAGACACGTGGTAGCGTGTTAAGCCAAGTTCCAACTAAAGCAACTGGCGACGCAGCACAGTGTGCTATTTTACACGGACCATTTGGAGCCAATTTTGACCTCTTAATAACTCAAAATATATTTAATATAAAAATACACATGGGTTCATTTAATAAATTCCATTAGATAAACTAGAACCCTTAATTTCATAAATACAGCTCAAACGGTTATTGAGATATTAATGTCTAAAAATCAGTATTTTTATCATTGACTGACTGACATACATATAGTAGTAAAACCTAACCCACTTCCAGATGACCTAGAAAGTTGAAATTTGGTGTTCAGATGGGTAATTGTGTATATACAAAGGAAAAATCCGAAAATAGTACATTTTTACGATTTAAAATATTTTTCAACTTATTTTTATTAACACCTCGCGCCTTCCAAAACATAATAGCTTAACACGTTGCGCCTGTCAAAATATAATAGCAATAGCAATCATAGTAATAGCAAAAACTTTTTCTTTCGCAGGAAAATAGGTTCCATGACGAAAGGTTTTTTTTATAATATATTCTTTATTGCACATTAAAAATAAAAATAAAAGTATTTAGAGAACATTAGTGGCAAAGGTGGACTTATCTCTAAAAGAGATCTCTTCCAGTCAACCTAGGAGGTGAGAAAGATTGTCATTTAGCGGAGCAGAAAAGTGCAAGGTGATATGGAGATAGTGTTAAAAAAAAAAAAAGAAATCACAGTATAAATAAAAATAGCATACTATACGTAATCTTAATATAATAAATAATACAAACATACTAGTATATAAAATACATAGATAACAATAATACTTATAATACATATATTTTATACCATACAATATACATACATATAATACATATACATACTTATTAATATATAATGTTGATGACTACTAAGTAACTTCAGATAGAAAATGTTCTTTTAGACTGTATTTAAAAGATGCAATGGAGGGACTTTCTTGAATAAATTTAGGGAGTTTGTTCCATAGTAGAGGAGCACGTACCGAAAACGAATTAAGTCCAAAGCCGGTATTACACTTTGGCACGTCGAGCATTGATGTGACGCAAGAACGTTTAGTGCGTGTGGAAGTGGGAAGTAAGGTAATTCGGGAACAAAGATAAGGAGGGGCATTAGGATCGTGGAGGATATTAAAGAGGGTGGACAGGATGTGCATATCACGGCGAAGGCGAATTGGGAGCCACTTAAGTTGAGCTCGAAAAGCAGAGATGTGATCATACTTTCGCAAGTTGTAGATGAAGCGTATGGCTAAGTTTTGAAGGCGCTCCAGTTTATTAAGAAGCTCCTCAGTCACATCCAAGTAACAAACATCGGCATAGTCGAGGATAGGTAAAAGAAGGGATTGCGCAAGCATAATTTTGGTCTGGAAAGGGAGAAAACTTTGGAGACGTTTGAGAGCGTGGAAAGTGTAATGAATTATTTTTTTTTTATTAGTAGATAAGCATAGGTTAGGTCGTAAATTCAACCAAACCATCCATCATCAACATCACCGGTATCATAAATTTCTGTTTACCGAAGATGAATATACATTAGTGTTACATTTCAAATCATAGAAACTTCATGAAAAATTAAAAGAACAACATCATTTAGATCACTTCTTAAAATTTTTAGAAATTGGTCTGACAAGGAGGAGTATTTGGGACAATTTCCATGTTCTACTGGCAGCTGTAGAAGCCTGTGTATTGTTACACCGTTTACATTAAAAGTTATCTTATATTTGACTAATCACTTATATCTTCTTTATACTACACGCAAGTTACTGTGTTTATATTATAAGGTTAACATGTCAAGGTAAAAACTAACCAAGTCAAATCTTGAACTTCAATTTATCCTAAATTATCTACTCTGTGTAAGTTCGACTGTTCAAATTAAAGAAGTTCTATTTTTAAATAGCAAACACTGTTGTTGCAGAAAAAATAACAAGAAATTGTGTTTTAAATTTATTTTAAAATGTTATATGTTCTTATGAGTAAATTTCAGGATTATCTCCAGAACTTGGCACCCATTTAAATCTCAATTCTTTTGTCGGCGAAGTCGACAACCACGCATATTCTTAATATTGAACTTGGCTCGCATTTTAACATTTACGTTCTTTAATTGGATTGATATTAACAACTACGATACAGAAATGAAGGAGACGCGGGACTTTGTGTAACACTTTAAATAAAAAATGTAAATTAAAAAAACATAAACAAAGAAAAAAGTGTAAAAGTCTTTTTATTGTTTTTTACCGACATAAGCAGGTACTATATACAAATGTACATCGAGAATCCATTGTCATAATTTTTTTTTGATGAATCGGATTAATCTTATATCTCATATTCATAGGCTGTCGGACAAAAAATCCATCCTGAAGGTTATAATAATAACATTGTGACTTTGAAGTCGGTGTATCTTTTTGTTGAAAACATTTTTACACAGAAACGGAGAGACGAGTTGACATGATATTTTGCACATGGATAATTTATGGCTTGGAGCATGACATAAGCTACATTTTATCTTAATATTTTGTTTGGTGATTTTGCGAATCCGAAAAGATTCTTAAAGGTTTTAAAGGCCGTGTAATTCGTAAACTATAAACATGGTCCTTAATTTATATATATTTATATAAGGGAACTTAGAATAGGAAACTTCTTTTGTTACTTCTTGAGGTCAGAATATTATTTGTATTTGTTAAGTGTATATATAGAGAGGCAGAATATAATAGCAGTCAGAATTTCAGAAGCTATTGATTTAGACACTATTAATTAATATATTATACACATTACGTAGAATTACTCAACTATAATAGTTAATTCAAACTATTATTAATACATAATTATACAGTCATAAATTAGCATTCGACAGCCATATTGTAAGAATATTTGTGATTCAATGCAGTGAAGTTTCGGGCACTACTGAAAGTTAAACACGTTTATTCCTAAAATAAATGAAGCCATTTCAAGTTCCACTAACTTCTACATATATTGAATTGTCCTTTAACCTCAATGATTTCAAGGATTTTCATGCGAAGCATTGAATTAAGTATATCTCGAAACGTTATATACGGTAAAAATTCTTGCAGGTAACATGGTTGAAGTAGATTCCTCTATTTATGAACAACTAAGTCTTAGTCTCGGGCTCATCCATAAGTACCAAATAGTAGCTTATGTGTCACTTCAGGTTATAGTCTATTTGCATATATAATTTCATCCGAATCCTTCCAACGTTTGAGCGTGCATTAATTACAAGCACACACTTGTGTATACATTGGATACATTAGAAATAACTACGAGTATGTATGAAATCCTAGGGGAAAACTCTCTATTTGGCTACTTTTGACATTTCTATGTAGTTGGTACCACAACTTTAAAGCAGATGTGTAAATATCATAGAAATTAACAAAATCATGAGTTTATTTAATGACAAGGCTTATTTTCTTTTTTTAGTGCATACAAATAAAATCTCATTTTTTAAATTTATTTAATTTGTATTCTACGAGTATTAATAAAAATAGTTTTTTCAAAATATACACCTATTTACTGCCATATCGTGTGTAAAAAAATATTCTATGTCAACAAATCCCTCGAAATGAATCTCAAATGAGTAATAGTATTTACTGTATTTTTTTTCTTTAAAATCTTTGTAATTTGAAAACGCAAGTAAATAATATGATATATAACTACTAAATTAAATAAAAGTTATCCGGTGTGCGGGCGTTGCGGAAGCTGTGCCCCAGTAAATACCAATGTAAATATCTCATGAAGGTTTTCTCTTAAATTTTAAAACAGTGTGAATATTTGCATATGGCGTACTTAATTAAAATATACCTACATAAAAAATACGCCTTATTCCAACATGCCTAGCCCTTTTCGTATAAGAATTAATTCTTGACTAATAAATTACGACTAATACATTTTGACGACACATTTGGCTCACTTTGTAATAACTCTACTTACTGTGGCAGCGGTCGCGGGTTCGAGTCCCGCTGGGAGCATTCGTTTGTGTGATGAGCACGAATGTTTATACTCCAGGGCTTATTTTTATAATATGTATCTATTTAAATTTATATATGTGTAGTGTATCAACTATCTGGTATCCATAAAACAAACCTCGTAGCTTACCATGGAACTAGATGGTGCTGTGTGTTAATGTCCCTAAATAATTATTTATTTCATTTATTTATTAAAATTTCCTTCGTCAATATCACATGTAAAGAAGAACTGCCTATCCTGTAGGTACCTATGAAACCACGTATAAAGAAGAAGGAAACATATTTTTTGTTTATTAATCTACTGGGGCTTCAGCTAACATTCGTTAATTCGTTAACATCGTTAAGAACATTTAATCTATTTTGATTTGAACAAAGAGTCTGGTAAATATTAAACGCCGCCAGCCGCTGCATTCATTCAATTAAAACGAGGACACTCAAAAAATCTCGCTACAAATAACTTTGGCATGTAACAAGGGAATTCGCTCGTAAAACTTTTATAACCATACTTTTGCAGTCTTTTACGTGCTTAGCTTAAAAGGGGACGCATATTGAAGTAGTATCTGTGTTATATTTTATTGCTTAAAACAATATATAATAATATGGCTATCAAAGAGCAATAAGTTAAACATATTTTACAGGCATTGATCAACGCATCGAGCTGCTAATTAAATACACTTGGTTACTTAAATACACAGACGTAAGGATTTTCTCGCGATAGTATTCTTTACTGTATAAGAAGTATAAGCGGGCTCGTTATCATACTGCAGTGGTAATCATGTTGAAAATAATTCACATATTAAAATCTCAGAGGTGCGATAACGGAATTTGAATTTACTTCACCTAATTTTTCAAGCGAGCTCGTTATCACTGCTATTTTATAATATAATACCTTATATTCTATATATGGGATGTATAATATTATGAAGTTTTACTCTTAGGAATAATATTGAATTTCAAAAGCAAAGTCTCAAGACTGGATTATTTGATTGGCAGAAAGGTTGGGTTTGCTCAACGTTCAATTTTCTCAACGTGTTTGTTGAGGCTTAATACACCTACAAGATTATGTTCACTGTAAGATAATTGGATTGAATGATGTTTTGATACTGCTGGCGCTACAAATACTATATAATAATATGTGCCTGTGGCATGATATAATAAATAAATTACAAGAAAATTTGGCAAAACTTAACAATATGTACGTAATTTGCAAGTGTAAATCCAGATAAAGCATACTTTGCTTATTATAAGTACGTCTAAAATACTATGGCCACTGATACAGTAAAGATAAATAAGTGACCCATGCCTATTGCCTACTGACAAGCCGTGTTTGTTGTTAAAACTGTTAAAGCTATCAAAGCTGAGCTTTAATTTAAACCAGTTTAAGCAAATATTGTATTTATTGCAAAAGTATATTTCCTGTTTATTGATTTTTTAGCTTTCCTAGAGCAAAGGATCGAGCTGTATTTTCACATTTCGCAAGTTAAGATATGAGTGGAACATACTCCCTGCTACAAATAGTAAGATACTATTGAAAGATAATTTAGTATATTGTTGATAATTACAATTACTTCTAAAGGGTTTTTATAGTAAATCCTTTATCAAAAAGATTCCAAGAAAAAGCTTTATCCTAATAGCTAGTCTAAAAATAGGCAACGAAATTCATGAATATTACGTATTATTAAATAACGAGCTGTACACATTTTTTTCTGTAAAAATGTCTTAAATATGACGAAAATATCGTAGGCGAAAAAACCGGGAATTTGTGCGGTTCAAGAAATATTTGAAAGCCATTAGGTGTATGTAAACCTTTATTATCTTTTCTGAATACCAAGAAGATATTATATAAATATTCACGTGTAACCATGGATAACTGATATATATAATTTGTATTAAATCTTAACATATCATTTATGATAACGTAACATAGATGTGAATTTTGTAGAATATCCAACTGTAAAGTGCAATATTTCTATATATATTATATTACTATTATTTTATGTCAAGGTCACAAAATATTATAGAATATATTTATATTTCACACTAGAAATAAGAACGATTTCCCTTTACGTGAAAATAGAATGAGTAGCAAATGCTCGTACACTCCGACAAGGATTTACGCGTCTTGAATCAGTAAACTTTACCCATAATATACTGTCTGTGAGTATATTACTGTAGTCCTACATTACCTGTTCCAAATTTTATATAAATAAGTATAATAAATCATAAATGAAGTTTTACTACTTACTTTTGTTACAGTGAGGGTTATTTTTATGAATTATTCAATATTACTGAAGTAATGAATTATAGATTTAAAAAAAAATTAAAGAGTGTGTCTAAATGTGTACACGCGCAAGAAGTAAAACTTCTGTAGATTATCGGTACTCTTTATGAAATTCAATTTATGTTTTAAATAATTAGAATAGGTGAGACACTAAAAATAACGCATATAAGGCATATTACCATCATATATTTACAGAATATCATTTAAGGAAAGAATATAATATTATATACCCCCACATACGAAATTTCAGCGAAATCGTTAGAGCCGTTTCCGAGATCGCCGGTGTAAAGAAATAAATAAATAAATATACAAATAAATATACAAGAATTGCTCATTTAAATATATTAGATACTAGCGACTCACGCTCGCTTCGCTCGCGTTCGTCCCTAGGTACGTTTTCACGGTTAGCTATGTTTATACATAAATAGTAGCTTGCTACTCCTAAGATATTCATTTACATTATATAGCGATTTATCCACACTTTGCTCGGATGCGTACGCCGTACGCGGATTTTGTTCATAATTTCATGGGTTTTAATTTTTTTCGCGGAACCCTGATTCTTTTTCGAAAATAAAAGTAGCCAAGTTACTCCTTATAACATCAGCTATCTGTCAGTGAAAGTCCCGTCAAAATCAGTCCAGCCGTTTCGGAGATTACCCGGAACAAACAGACAGACAGACAGACAGACAGAACAGACAGATAGACAGACAGACAAACAAAAATTGTAAAAAATGTTGCTTTGGTATATGTGCAGTGTATACATCCATATGCATTTAGTAAAAAACGGTTATTTTAATATTACAAACAGACGCTCCAATTTTATTTATCTGTATAGATGTATAGATTATATGCCAGACAATAAAAACGGTTACCATGGCAACAAACGTACACTTTTTCGTAATGCATTCACCAGCTTACCCCCCAAGTCGAGCGTGCGTACAGAAGTGCTATATGACATTGTCAGCATAAAAGCAGATAGATAAAGAAAAGAAGGCTCTAATGATTATGTTATATGAAGTTATAGAAAAATGATTTTTTTTTGTAAAAAATTGAATTTCTTCAGAAAAGACACCTATATAGATAAACTTAAAAGGCAAAACCTTATCTAAATACTAAAGATCCAAATCGTTAGAGCCGTTTCCGAGATATACGAAATAAATTATACAAGAATTGCTCATTTAATATTATATATAATATATAAGATCCATCCACCCATCCTTCTACGTATTACCACAGTGTACTAAAAAATAACAGTGGGCTATCGCCTTTGATGTTTGACGAAAAGCCGACACCGCGTAGCGTACTTCGCATTACGCAGGGTTGTTACAGTTTTTTTTTGTAATTTAATTAAAATATAATATTATTATTTAGTTATTTATCGAAGTTCTTCATAGAAAAGAATACAAAAAGGCATTTAAATTCAAATAGAGTTTTCCAAAATTTCATATAATAATAATAATATGCATTTTATTTCTTTAATAAAAAATAAAATATACAATTGGTTTAACAATTATTTGATTTGATTGAATGAATATTTCTATGTAACATTATAATTAATTTAATGAATAACTAGATAATTAGAATGAAATAAATTAAATTAAAAAAAATTAAATCTAGCAAATTATATTACATAAGTCAAATTGAATTTAGTTATATATAAATTTATCATTATTTTCAAGTTTTTAGCAAAGTTAGTTTTATATGATATAATGTGATTAATAGACTTCCAAATCACCTATAAATGGGCAACGGACAAATATTTTCGGTTTCTAAATTTACTGGATTTGAAATTTCTGTTATTAAACTTAATTATGTAAAAAATCCTCATCCTAATAAATAATTTTAGCAAAAAATATATAATATAGCACAGGTAGTATGAACCATTTTAATTGCTTACAAATTAAAATAAACGCGCGATAGCCCTTAAAGTCGTGTCCCGAGCCGCTAACTAATTCGGGCGGCAGAAATGTATGCAGCTCGGGCTCGCCTACCCGCGTCTCACCTCTCACACCCCGCACGATTGCCCTGTCTAGACGGCTTCGTTGGATGACTGTATTGTTTTATAGACTGTGGTATTACTATGTAGTGCAACCCAACCAAACAAGACCTGCGTTGTACGATCGCGCAGTATGAGAGGCTCATTAGTCCGTCAAGTTAGCTTATTTAATATAAGTTCGTCATTTCGACATATTTACATTTTGTAAACATGTCTTAACCCGAGTAGTCATGTTTTAACCCGAAAGTCAAGGCAAACATACAGTTTTCTGTCAACGAATATTTGTCAAAAATATGTAATTAAGAAATTTAATAATTTTATTAAAATATATATGTAAGTACATATATAGAATGTACAAAAGTACGTTAATAAATAATAGATATAGTAAATATTACCAACTCTGTCAAATATCAACATTCTATACACCTCATTATCAATCGTACCCGTTTCACCGTGACATCTCATTCATCCAAATGGAAGGGACTGACGTAAGCATTGTTCTTTACTTTAGTGGGTACCTATTCCCTTGATTACACTATTTCGAGATTGTCAAAACAACGCACATATTAATTTGAAATATCGTACATTTACTACAGTATAAAATTTTCAGATAATTCGATTATTATGTAAATGACAGAAATTCAATTTCGTTGGAAATTGTCGGTATAACATTATAATAGGAAAACTAGATCCTTGCAAAGCGGAAATAAGATGATTTCCAAAAGTAAGGCAAGTTCTTTGAAGATGGTTATGCTTTTTCCGGGTTTAAACGCTGATATGCGGATATATAATTTCATTTATGTGAAGTAGTCATAATAATCGATTAGGAAGAAAATAGAATAGGTAGTGGTAACATTCTTTTCTTCTAGCTTCCTTTCGCTTTACATGTATCCCATATATAGAATGGAACAAATGAACAAAAAACCGTAAAGTATCTTAAATATTGAAGACATTAAGTTTCATTCGAAACAAGCAATCTTTTATTTTTAGTAATAAACACGTATATATTAAAATATTTGTAAAAAGCTTACCTTATTACGAAATATCGGAAAGAAAAACAGAACAAGAGATCGTCAAGAATTTTGTTCCAATTTTAGTTTCACATTAAAACTTGACTCGTATCAAATTTTGACATTTAATCTTAAAACAATGTAAGGTTTCAAGTAACATCTAAAGTATTTTGGTATGATAATTGCGGTCGCAGAATGTTCACAGCGTACATACGTATAGGTATTACAGCTGGTCGCTAGGGATTGTATCAGAGCATTTGAAGTTGTAGAACTGGATTATGAGAACAATACAGATTGAATAGTTGCTTTTCTGCACTAATGACATATGCCTGATAAGAGGTGCCTAAAATAAACTTATGTGTTACTCCAGTTTCTCTGAGTATAATGTATATATATAATACTTTCTTAGATTTACGCGAATATTTGACATTTTAAATAAAACTATTTTGATTTTTGGTTCCCGACGTTTCGAATGCTTTACAGAAATCATGGTCACGGGACGGGTATATATATATATATATATATATATATATATATATATATATATATATATATATATATGTATATACAACGAATAAACTAAGATAATACACCTAATTAAAAATGTGTATGAAAAATGTAAGTAAAAATTAATATAAAAGTTTCCTATGTACTCGTATAATGTTATATTAATATTAGCTTATTTTCATGCAAATTGTATAATATAATCGGATCTTTTCATGTTAAACAAGGCGACTCAGTAATACTGAAGCTTATAATAAGTACTAAGTCTAGACACGAGTACTTAAAGAAATTTATTTATGTTGGTGGTTTCTTTTACATTATAAAGCATCAAACAAGGATTTTGATGTTAATTTCAAATATGATTTTATTTAAAAAAAATATTTTTTTATTTATTTTTACATACCTAATAGTTGAATCTTTCAGTTGGCTTGCTTTTCTGAAATAATGAGAAACAGATATAATGAACAAGTTTATAATTTACTTTTAATGTTATGATAAACATACTGGTTAGCTATTTATTTAGAGTTTAATAAGATTATACAACGGAAAATAAACAAGATATCACAAGATTCGAACTCGTGATCTTCAACGCAGAAGGCGGACTTCTAAGCTAGCAGCTAATGTGCATTATACGAATGAAAAAAATGTAAACGAATCAATTAAATATATATTAAACTAGCGACTCACCCTCGATTCGCTTCGGGTTGGTCCCTAGACAAAATCAAATTTATCCCACGGGAACTGTACATTTTTCCGGGATGATAAATAGCCCATAGCCTTATAACTGAGTTAACGGGCTATCTAATGCAAAAAGATTTTTTCAAATCAGTTTAGTAGTTCCTGAGATTAGCACGTTCAACCAAACAAACAAACAAACTCTTCAGCTTTATAATATTAGTATAGATAATATCTAGACTACTTCAACTTGCCTGTTAAAGTGTGCCAGTTAAGCACAGATTATTTCCCCAATGTCACGTAGAATGATGACGACTCACAGAAGATTGATCAGTTAAATAAACTACTGTATTAAGAACGGCTGTTCTTGACCTGCGATGTTACTTTATTGCACCATAAATATAGTGCAAAATTGTAATTTTCAAATTTTTCGGGACTCAAAATTACTTAAAGGCATATACAATGGTAAAGTTAAAAATCGAAAAAATAATTTCTATGTACGTTAAATATCGTTAGTAAATATATTATATCAAAAAAAAAATATCGCCATCTTCCTATGACTCTTTAGCTTTAACCAGCAATTTTACAAGCGTGTGCATTTTTATATAGGTAACAGTTATATGAAACTATAAAATTGAAATTGTTTGGCGATGTATTTTTTTTTATATCGGGCGTGTATAAAATAAAAATCCGCCAACACTCACAGTAAAAAATTCAAACTTGTCTTAACCAGCCTGCGATAAAAATCATTTGTTTCAAACTTGTACGTGTTGCCATATTTTTCATCTATCACTATTTATCATAATATATCTTCTTATTAGTATTCTTCAACAATTCGACATTTCGACTTATTCTTGAATTTCAGAAATACAACAATTCGAAGTAATTATAATTACGTTATTTTAATTAATAATTATTAAAAAACAATTCTTATATTATAAGAATTTTTATTCGCTTGTATTAAAGTTTGATTACGTCATTTTAAGTAGTATATTCGCAAGTACTGAGGATCGCGAGCTTAAAGTATTATTTACACTAAAAGCTATAAATTTTCCCAAAATTGTATTCAGCCCTTTTTAACGTTCCACTGCTGGGCACGGGCCTCCCTTCAGTACGAGGGGAAACAGGCCATAGTCAACCACGCTGGCCAAGTGCGGATTGGCGGACTTCACATGTCTTTCGAAAACTTGCTAGGTTTTCTCAGACATACAGGTTTCCTCACGATGTTTTCCTTCACCGTAAGGCAAGTGGTAATCATGATAGAAATGATTCGCACATGAAAACATCAGAGGTACGAGACCCGGGATTTGAACCCGCTTCACCTGGTTTCCCAAGCGAGCGCGTTACCACTGGGCTACCACCGCCTATATTTCCCAAAATAGAGAATAGATAACTATTCTAATTTAACAGCTAATCTAACAGTCCAATATTTAAAATTAATTACAATTAATTGTAAACCTTCAATTCAAACCTGAATTATAACATCAGATAGACCGCAAAATAGTCCGAGTTAGGCCGCTATCGCTTCTTTGTATAGGATAATAGTAGGATATCATGTTATCTATATAACATAATTGATTCTATAGGTATTGACAGCGCTTTAAAACCAGGACGGACGGACTGACAGATGGGTTAGGTTAAGGGCCCTTTAAGTAATAAGCCAAAAAACTTACAAATGTTATGTGTAATAGAATATATTACAATGGAGAGTAAAAAACTACAACATTAATTTAACCAAATATTTATATTATCTTATATACTCTTAACGTATGTATGTACCTGTCTGAAATACCTTATATTAATCTGACCTTAATGAATATTTTATTTTTTCTAATGAAATCATGTACTTATGTATATAATATAGTAGTTCTTTCGTATTAAAAAGGAAGATTAGATTTTCACATTGAACGCTCTATATTTTCAAGCTTCTCTTTTTTGTTAATTTTGACTGCTAATGATAACATTATAATTGCCATTATGATTAATAATATTATAATTAATACTGAAGAAACTTTTTTTTTTTGCTAAATATTATAATAAAAATATTACAAAAAGTATGTGCTGAATTTCGTTCACATATATTTTCATTCAAGTTGCGTACAAGTAATTCAATAGAATTGGTTGTTCCATTTGATGGCTCGCAATTTCAATTTGTATCTGAAGTTAACTTATTTTCATTTTTTTATCGATGTTCAGTATTAAGCTGCATACATATGTAACTTACTTATTTTAATAACGCCATCAGTTTTCATTTAATTCATCTATAAAAAATATTTATGTATAAACATTAAATATGACATAGTATACCTAAATACATATAAAATATTATGTCCAATCAAAAAAAAAATATATATAAATATCCTCTATTCAAATTATGAAATTCAACAAAGCCAATTAAAACAATAGCTTTGAATTTAATACCAATTATATTATATTAGATATCTCAGACTGAGAAAGGAATATTCTATAAACCCTTTACAAACTATTTGGCATAGACCTTATCTTTTCACGCCAAGAATTGTACAAGATATACTTGTTCATAGAAGACATACTGTACAACATAAACCCAAGGAGTTATGTGTAACTAACGACATGTTGGTACATTTTATTAGCAGCAAGATTCGTTGATAAGATTTATAGGTCAAGTCTAATCTAGTGCAGTTCAATTATGTTACAATCCCTTAAGCACTTAATAGTACCAAAACAAGAATTTGTTTTATGCAATACCATCAAATATATACTTTAAATCACAAACTTTTTTCCTCTCGTGAAATTATTTCCAAGATATTTTTTTTTTTAGAATAATGTAAATAAGCTAAGAAAAATAAAATCAGAAACCAAATCTCGAATAAGGCACTTTAATTTTATGTGCATACTTATATATAGATTTGCCATTTAGCCTTTGCCTATTATAATAAATTGTACTCAGTCTTTTGTTTCTTATTTCCGACGTTTACTCTATATTCTAATTTGAAGTAATAAGCTTTTGTCATTCCGTTTGTGCTTTAAATTCCATCTCAAGGAATGTGCGTGAAATTCATTGTTTAAGAACACTGAAATTTCTCGTAAGTTCCTTAAGAATAATGAAATTGAGTTATATTTAAAAAAATATCTCTAAATATTCTGTATAAATATCCAATCACATCTACGTATATAAAAGACAAAAGTGATTGACTGATGTATCAACGCACAGGCCAAACCCTTAAGGCTAGAAAATTGAAATTCACACACGTATTCCTCATATGATGAAGGCATCCACTAAGGAAGATTTTTTCTAAAATTCAACCCCTAAGAGGGTAAAATAGGGGATAAAAGTTTGTATGAAACCTAACTTTTTAGTTTTTTTTTATAGTTTTAGCGCAAGCGAAGACGCAGGTTCTGCTAGTCTCTCATAAAATTGTTTAATTGTATAACGAATAAAATATTTCCATTATTACTAATTCTAGCACGTAATAGTGATATAACTTATAACTTGCACGAAGCATAAGTAAAAAGAACATCAAGCAAGTGTAATCGGGTTTTCAAAGCGCATTTCTGACGAGGATTTTGTAATGTAAAAAAGATTAGTGCCTAGCTCTCGCCAGCTGCACCCAAGTGCAACGGATCGTGAATGCACCGCACCTCACGTGATCCTTTTGTCATGCTCAGCAGCCTCTCGATATGCCGGCTTGCCTTCAAATTCAGGATATCATTGAATATGAATTCCAATAAACATTTTAAAACTAATTTATGTATGATATTACTGCCTTTTTGGTATATTAGGGGCTTTTATTTATTTAAACATACAACAAATATTTTGACAATGATTTAACGCCACATTTTGAAGATGAGTTTAATGATTTCTTTGTAGTATTTTTTTGGGTTTGGGTTAGAGTTCTGGATCAATTTAAAAAGTACTTTCGGGCAGTCTAAGTGAGATAAAAGAGATAGAAGGACTCCATAATCAAAAACCTGTTAAGAACTTTGTCTTGTTATTATGAATATTAATAAAATCCTATTATAAGTATATACATAAGTGAGTTAAACTATTACGAAGTTTTAAATTTTATAAATGATAAATATTGTTTACTATGATTCATTCGCGTTAAAAAAATAGTGAGTCTTCGTTGTTCATCAGCCTAGCCTCGCTCCCTGACCAAATAGGTCGCATAAAATTAAAAAGTCAAATTAAGAATGACCAGTTGAAAACAGACTTCGTATGAAATACTTGTGTCCTTTGTGTGTTACCTACAATGAATTTTAAAAATTGATACCTCACCTATTCGTAAGAATAAAAATGGATTGATAATTCATAGCGGCGATAAACGAGTAATTTACAATGTTTTTAAGTACTTTAAACTGTGCGAAAAAAAAATAATGATTTTGATTCTTTTATAATAAAAATACAAACGAATATTCTAGTGATACTGATTAATTTAATTATTAATGACTATTTTGATTTGAGATAATAAAACTGATTTTTATCCATTAAACTTAATCTTTTGAAATATATTTGAATTGAATTTTAACTCCACTATGAATACACCTTTATCCTCCAGTTGCACTTATGACTCACTATTTTCTTAACGCGAATGAACTATAGTGACTTATCCTTGATTCGTTCGGACGCGACCCTAAATGGCTAATGATACCCAAATGTGCACACATATATAAACTTTCGAATTTATAATAGAATTCCGATTACTCATAAGCCCACATAGTGTTCTTAAATGATTTAATTTAATTTATTTAAAACTTTAGCTAAACTTCCGCTACTAAAGGAGGTATAGTAATAAAGCTAACTTAGCATAACAACTGACTTTGATGTCGTACTCTCTATCGCATAAGTTAGTAAAACCTAATTTTCGACTCATTTTAATTTACTAAATAACAAAGTGAAGTTTTAGGAGTTTTATTTCATTTACTAAAAGTAATAAATAAGTAATAGACATCTTTGATAAAACTTAACGGAGCTTATAGCTTAACAGAGCTTTTATTCAAATTTTTAAAACTACCCTTTAATCTACTGTGCATCCATTAAATGGCAAGATATTGGTGTTAAAAAAGAAAAGGATCCTTTTTCATTGAATGTTGAATATCTCAGGAAAAAATTGACGTAAAGAGTTTAGAAAACAAAATTATTTCATTTTTTATATTTTTTTATGATTTTTAACAAAACTATGACTACATTTTGTAAACATCAACTTAGATTTTTATATAACATTTTCAACTAATGAATTAACAAGATTATGAATGTCTTTTTTTCTGTAATTTCCTTAAAATGCAATTTTTCAGAGTAAAATAAATAAATTTAACTCCAAAATCGATCAAAAATCAATAAAATCCCGATAAATTCGAAAAAATAATAACAAAAATAGAAAATATAAAGGTATACTTTACGTGACTTCCATTTGTTTTTTACTTTTTTACGACTCGTCAAATTGCAAAGTTGAAATGTTTACGGCGACATTGTAACAATAAGCGTCAAATTAAAAACTCAAGAACATGATGTTTTCGTTTTTCCCGAAGAATATATTGGTGCAATCAGTTTATAAAAATTTGGTCAATAAAGTACAATTTTTCAATGATTATAAAAAAAATTAGTTTACAAAGTAAAAACTATCAATTTCCCCATTTTTTTCAATTTTTGAGTGTTCTTCCAGGGTGACCATACAATGTTTTTATTTCTACAAAAAGTAGAGTTAAAGACGAAAAGAATGAGCCCTATTTGAAAACTGAACTTTTTTTTTAGATGTAAACGTTCACTTGAATTTGGTGTGATTTTCAACCTCCCGAGAATATAAAACATACTTTTCTTGGAAATGGCTAAACATTTCAAATATTTTTTTTTATATTTATTATATGTATTTCGAAAATTACATTTCCCTAGTTTCATGGAAGAAGATGATTCTAGAAATTAAAAATAAGAAACCAAGAAAAAATTAAAAATCAAGTTTTATTTTTTTTCTAATATCTCGAAAACTTTGAGGTTATTGTAAAAAGTGTCATCCATAAAAGTTATAGATTTTTACTAGACCTACAATTTTTGTAGAAAAAAAATTCTATAGAACGTCACAGTAAGCCGGAAATTGAAAGAAACTATTTTTTAGCTATTTTGTAGCGTTTTTTAGGTAGCTGGGCGTCGGGGACAATTTACGAATTTCTATTCCTTGTATACCTGCTAACACTGAAAAACCATAAAACTTCAGGTTTCAATGATTTTTTTTCTCAAACCGGATTCCGTTTAGACTAATAATTAAGGTACTACTCTATATGTTCAAGTTCTATCTGTTCTGTTTTCTGTGTATGTTATAATGTGTTTAGTTTGTACTTTGTTGGTGGTCCAATAAATAAATAATAAATGTCCCTTTTAATGATTTTGTAGTAATTGGTTTTTTAGCAAGTTTAATTAACTACGGAACATAGTGTTGTTAAACGCTATCTAGCATGTTGTGTTATACTTTTATATTTTTTCAACGTGGGCAAATGCATTTACGCATACCACCTGTATACATACATGTAGAATTCACCGGTTAGAAAAGCCATTGAAACCCAAGGGAATCTCTCCTGTTTTAATAGGGTATCGCAGGACCGCTTACGCACTTAACCGTATGGTACTCACCAAGGTGGGTCGCCTCATATATGTAGGTGCGCCTATTGACTTCGCCTCGGCCCTCTCACTACGACAACGTCATTAAAAAAATCAGGGGGTGTGATTGGGGAGGGGTAGGGGGGGGGGTAGGGGCGGGGGTAGGGGGGTATATATTGTGTTTCTTTAGGAGATACCCTACTATATATTGAGATTTGATTATACACCTACAGGATACAAACAGTGTTACAATTAAACATTGAATAATGTTCGTGCCTACGAAAGTAGAAAGATCGTGCTAACTAAAATAGACAGATTCCTAAAAACATGCTAACCCCTCACTACACAGATTAATGGTAAAAAAGTATGATGCAATCTATAACGACCATTTTTAGGTTAGAATACGAACAAAGCTATTGACTTTATAATAAAACATAAAAAATAAGCGAAATTGAAGAAATCTCTTTGTGACCACATAATATGTTAACCCCTTATCTCAGATCATGCACCTGTAATAAAAACAATGTGGAATTTACTTACTTTTTCAATTTTTTTTGCAAAACAAACACGCAGCAAGTTGACACCGATCACACAACGAAGCGAACTAAATTACTATTAACACCATCTATTGTTTGGAACTCCCACTATTTTTAACTGGCCATCTCTCCCGTACGGCCATCTCCCCCGGAATTACCTTATATGTATTTGAGTGAAAAGTTGTTTTTTTTTTTTGTATTATATAAAGGTAAGAAATACTATGTTTTTCTTACAATCTTACAACATCTTCTGAAATTTATACTACTATACAATGACATATTTTTTATAGTAAATAGTGAAGTTTTAAAGATATCTTTCATCTGAAACTAAATTAGTAACACGGAAAATGTAATTTTAGAAAAATTTAGGCCGCAAAGCTAGAGTCGAGGTAAACTTAGTATCTGTAAAGTTACAAAGCATTTTATGTACAGTGTTAGATACTATTGAGGAATATTTACTGTTAAGCTTAGAGAGCAGTATGGAAACTAACAGGGATTCCCTTATAGCTCCTACACGAGCGATAAGTGAAATTAGAATACAAAAGTTAAAACGTGCATTGATAAGCCAAATATTTTGTTCATATAAAAACTACTAACTTTATCATTTCACACTAAAATTATTTTGTGTCACTTCTTCCATGAGGAATATGAGTATAGGTACTTAAGAAATAAAATAAATTGTTTATTTTATTTGTATTGAAGGCTCTGGAAGTACAAAACCATTTCTTGTATCTCTATTCTACTTCTAACTTCATCATCTATTCTGGACTAATAATCCATAGCTTATTCCATTGAAATATTACAACGAGATAAGCCTATTTAAAGGAAAATATATAAGGGCAATAACTATTAATTTAAAAGAAAAAATCAAACGGTAGTACGTACACGAATTTTCTGTGTAAACTTAAAAGCATAGCGAGCCCGTAAATTTTAATATTACTCAAATTTGATGTATGCAGCATGCAGAAAATATATTCTTTCTAAACACATTTTAAAGCACACATTTCATTTCCACGCGGTATGTTTGCGAATTTCGAGATAAATGTACTTGCGACGCGTTCTGCTCGGAATTTATTCGAGTTATGAAACTGCGAAGCGGTCAAGTACCAGTCGAACGCGATGAGCATTCCCATGAGATTCCTGTTTTGCTTTTTGCTCAAAAATCTCTATCTATACAAATAAAATGATAAGTACCTTATTTTCTAAAGATAGAGATATTTTAAACCTACTTGTTTAGTATTTTTTATATATGGTATTATTGTCTTAAGTCATGTCTGAAATGACAGATGACAGTTGTCAATTGGATTCGGGATTGTTCGGTCGGTGTAACGAGTGCTCCTCTCTTTTGAATTGTTTCGGTTACAAAGTAAAATAAGTATTTTCGGTCGGATTAATTATGGGCTTATATATTTATACATCACATACACACAAACACCCCTAGTGATCAGTGCCTACGCAGGATTAAGGATTCCGGGCCCGGCAACGCTTCCACGGCTAAGTCCACGTACAAGGTACACTTTATATTATAATTTATTAGCGTTACCTTTATACGTACATTTTGGTAGCAGAGCGTGGTTGTATTTTCGGTCTTTTACGTGTATAATACACGATATCTTTAATTTGCGAGAAATCAGTAATTTATATCTACCCCTTATTGTGTTAACATTTTGTCACGCGTTGCGGAGACAGCTGATACGGCGTTGAACTGTGTTCGTTACCTTTATACGTACATTGTCAATATAATAATTATATAATAAACTTATGATGGTTATCGGATTATATCTTGGTGATTTTTGGATTTATGTATGTTACTAATCGTAGGTTCATTATTTCATTCAATGAAATTAGCATTAAAATTGCATTAATTGAAATATACATATTATTATAAACTTGGAATAAGAAGTAAAAGGTTGTTCGTGAAATATATAGGATAATTATTATCGAGTTGTTTCATACGGTTTAAGATGTCATTGTTGAAAGTTAAATTTATGATATAAAGTTAAGAAGTATTATATACTTTATATTATACTGTGTTTAAAGATTAGCATTAACGGTTTATAGTAATTAAAATTGTAATAAAATATTATATATAGTTTAACGTTCGGAATATTTTAACATTTTGTTTGAAATATATTTTTATTTTTTTATTTTTGGTTTGGCTTGATTAATAATAGTTATTTATCATGTCTGTGCGGTTTAATTGGTCTCAATTTAGAGTGAAGTTGCAATGGTTGTTAGATAGTGCTGATCTTATAGACAGGCCAGAACTTTCTATGCGTTTATCGGTACGGCTTTTAACGGTGAATTCGGAATTTACGGCTTTTGAGACGTCTTACCAACGTATTCTTGAACTCGCGGATGAGACTATTACGGCGGACAGAGAAATAGTGGTTGCGGCCCGGGCGGACTATACTCGTGCTTTGGAAGCTTTTGATAAATTGATGACGATTAAATTGCAACAATCTCCTCCTACGTCGGCTTCTACTTCGGAAAATATTAAATCGGATCGGATGGAACTGGATGCTCTGTTATCACATTTACCAGGACTTCGGCTCCCATCCTTTGATGGTGATATGGATCAATGGGTTGGATTTAATAATCTTTTTGATAGCCTTGTAGATAAGCGGTCGGATTTATCTCCTGCGCAGAAATTAGCATATTTAATGTCATGTCTTTCCGGTGAACCTCGCGGTCTGGTTCAACATATTAGAATTTCGGATGAAGGTTACAGTATTGCTCGGAATCTTTTGATGAAGCGTTATCAAAATACTAGACGGCTGGCAGATGTTCAGGTTGACCAGATTTTAAAATTACCTGTAATTTCTATTCGCCTTAATGGACTTCGGACTCAATTTTTAAATCCATTAATTATGGCGGTAAATCAATTAGAGCGGCTTGGTTTTCCTGTCGAGGAATGGTCATTTTTACTTTTACATATATGTTTGTCAAAATTGCCTACTACACTTAAATCTCCGTTTGAACAGAGATTCGGATGTGAAACAGATATTATACCAAAATATTCGGAATTGGTTGAGTTTTTGGAAACGGAATGTCGGCTTTTAGAATGTGCAAGTTCGGAATCTACGCATGGTTTGTATAATGAATATAATGCGAGGCAAACAAAGCCTTCACGTAAGGCTGGTCATTATGCTGCGGTTGAAGTTTCTCCTCCATGCGCTTGCTGTGGTGAAACAAAACATTCTGTTCTGAATCATTGCTCTCAATTTAAAGCAATGACACCTTTCGCGAGAAAAGATTTAGTTAACCTTAAACGTCTTTGTTTCTTTTGCTTAGGTCCTCATTCTTATCGAGTGTGCAGCCGAATTCCTCATTGTCATTGTGGTAGTAATAAGCATCATCCAATGCTTTGTTTCAATCGGTCGGGAACCCAACAAAGGCGGAATATTAATCGGAACTCTACGGAACGGTCACCTCCTCGCATGGGCGGGGGTGGTCGCTATTATAATAGAACAGTTAGAAAATCTCCTCGGAACTCACCTGCTCGTACGTCACCTTCTTCGCCGCACCAACGGGGAGAAGTGGAGCGAGGTGGTAACTCTAACGGTCGAAACCATGGTCAACATTATGATGAACGGAACGCTACACGTGAGGCTGTTTATACTGGCTCACGTGGTTACTCACCAGGTCGGCGCTAGGATACGGTCCCCACCTACCCTTTTGAGACGTGCCCTAAAGCTACTGTTTTATTACCTACAGCATTGGTTAAGGTTTATTTTAATTCGGATTCGGAAAGGGGCATTACAGTTAGGGCTTTATTGGACGCAGGTTCTCAAGGGTCATTGATCACCTCTAAGTTATTGGGTAGGTTGGGGTTATGTTTAGAAAAATGTACGGAACGGGTTAAAGGAGTAGGAGGTATTGAAAATATTAATATTATCGGAAGGTCCTCGGTTACATTTTCTCCATTAAATAATTCATTTCCTAGAGTAACTACAACGGTAGTATGTATGGATACAATTGTCGGTGATCAACCGTTAATTTGTTTGAATAAATCGGTAACGGATTTAACTATGGGTTTAAGTCTCGCAGACCCAGATTTTTATATTCCACAGCCAGTGGATCTTTTACTTGGTTCGGATGTTTTCGGTTCACTAGTCGGAGGTGACAAAATTATATTAAATTCTTCTGGTGTTACGGCGTATAGTACGGTTTTCGGATACATTATTTTAGGTCCAGTGGAATATATTGAATCGAGTTTAATTGATAGTTCGGAATATTTCGGTGTTTCTATTTCGGATACCTTACAAAGGTTTTGGGAGGTGGAAGAACCACCAATGGCATCGCGTTTGGGTTCACCTGATGAGGAGTGTGAACTCTTTTATATTAATAATACTTTTCGGTTAGAAAACGGTCGGTTTGTTACTAAGTTGCCTTTCTTGTCTAATAGACCTTTATTAGGTGATTCGAGAGTGTCGGCGGAAAAAAGATTTTTTGCCTTAGAAAAACGGTTTACTAAAAATCCCGTATTGCGAGAAAAATATATTGATTTCATGCGTGAATATTTAAAGCTCGGACACATGTCGGTATCAAACTTTGATTTTAATAGTGACCAAGAATATTTTGTCATACCTCATCATGCGGTATTTAAAGTTTCGGATGAAAACTCTAAGTTACGTGTTGTTTTCGATGGTAGCTGTGTTACTACTTCGGGTGTTTCTTTAAATCACTGTTTGCACGCTGGTCCAAAGCTACATAAGGATATAACGGAAATTTTGATTAATTTTAGACGGCATCAAATTGTTTTTATATCGGATATTAGGATGATGTTTCGGCAAACACTTATTGATAAATCGGATAGACGGTACCAGCTTATACTGTGGAGAGAGTCTCCTGATGAGCCTCTTCTTACTTACGAGCTCAACACAAATACCTATGGTTTAAAGTCTAGTCCATTTATAGCGATTCGGTCTTTATTGGAATTGGCTGAGCGGGAGCGCGAACGTTACCCCAGAGCTGCTTCAATTTTGAAGCACGATGTATACGTCGATGATATTTTAACTGGTTGTAACACACAAAGCGAAGCGCTCGAGCTTCAACAAGAGCTGATCAAGCTAATGAATTCGGGAGGTTATGAGTTGCGCAAGTGGATCTCGAACGATCCAATTTTACTTCGGAATTTGCCATATGATCATCAACAGTTACCTCTTATATTTGATAACCCAGATTTGCCAAGTTTAACTTCGGTTTTAGGTATACAATATAATCCTATACAGGATATCTTTTCGTTTCGGATGGATTTGGATCTCAAAGATACAGTGAGCAAGCGTAAAATTCTATCAACGGTAGCTAGGATGTATGATCCCAGTGGGTGGATATGCCCTATCATATTTAAGGCTAAATGTTTATTACAGCGTTTATGGCTCGGTAATTTTCAGTGGGATGAGGTTATAACTGGAGATATTGAATATGAGTGGAATCATTTTAGAAATGACCTTTCTTATATTAGAGATATTCGGATTTCGCGATGTATTATTCCTAAATCGGCTAAATGTATTACGGTTCACGGCTTCTCGGATGCTTCGGAAGCAGGATATGCTGCTGTTGTTTACTTGCGTGCGGTTTCAGATAATGGTAGCCCCTCAGTTAATTTGGTTATGGCTAAAAGCAAGGTCGCCCCAATTAGATCACGACTAACAATTCCAAAGCTGGAATTGTGCGGAGCCGTGCTCTTGCAAAAACTTCTACATCACGTTTGCCTTTGTTTGAAAAGGACCGTTGATGTCCAGGAGGTGTTCGGTTGGACTGATAGTTCTATAGTTTTAGCTTGGCTAAGAACTTCTCCTCATACTCTTCAAGTATTCGAGGCGAATCGAGTATCACAAATACAAAATTCTTCAGTACCAATTACGTGGCGACATGTACCGGGAGATTTAAACCCTGCAGATTGTGCTTCACGGGGCTTATATGCGTCGGAGCTAGTGCATCATAATCTCTGGTGGGGTCCAAAATGGCTGTCATATCCAGATCCACATTGGCCTGTGTTAACTACATCTCAAGTCACTCATTCGGAGCTGCCTGGTATGAAATGCCTCGTAGCTACCACTTCGGAATTTGTTCCTAATTTCGGATTTCTTATTGAACGTTATAGTTCCTTAGATAAACTTATATCGGTTACTGCTTGGATTCGGAGATTTCTTAATAATTGTAAACGGAAAGATAATCGGAGACTTACGGCTTATTTACTCCCTCAAGAACGTAAAGATGCGTTATTAAGGTTGATTGGGCTTATTCAAACGGAGAGTTTTCATATGGAAATGAAACGTATTCGGAACGGACAAACGTTGAGCGGACATTTAAAACGGCTTAACCCATTTATTGATTCGGACGGTCTTTTTCGTGTTGGAGGACGACTCAAAAATTCGGATTTATCTTATAGCGCAAGACACCCATTGTTGCTTCCTAAATCGGGACATTTTATTAATCTTTTAATATTGGATTTACATTTAAAAAATTCACATGCTGGACCAAACGCACTTTTAGCTATTTTGCAACGGAATTATTGGGTACTTTCTGCTCGAAGGGCAGTACGGAAGGTTACATTTAAATGTGTTTCTTGTTATAAGTTAAAGGGAATTACGATGCAACCCTTAATGGGAGACTTACCAAAAGATCGAATTGTAGCTGCTAAACCCTTTCAAGGTGTTGGGACTGATTTTGCGGGACCCTTTTTTGTACGGTCACATAAACATCGTAATCCAAAAATCATCAAGGCTTACTTATGCGTCTTTGTATGTCTGACCACTAAATCTGTTCATTTAGAATTGGTTTCGGAATTATCAACGGAGGCTTTTATTGCCACTCTTACTCGGTTTGTTTCTAGGCGTGGCCTACCTTCGGTTATTCGGTCGGATTGTGGTACTAATTTTAAAGGAAGTGATAGATATTTAAGGGAAGTAATTAGTTTTTTGGATAAAAGTGAAGGTCACATAGGTCAAGATTTATCTCGACGTGGAATTACATGGATCTTTAACCCACCTGGGTGTCCATCGTGGGGAGGCTTGTTTGAAGCTGCAGTTAAATCGGCGAAAACTCATCTAAAACGTGTTATTGGGGAAACTACCTTAACTTTTGAAGAGCTTAGCACTCTATTCTGTAAAATTGAAGCGGTGTTAAACTCACGGCCCTTATGTCCTCTTTCGTCGGATCCCAATGATTTGGAAATATTAACTCCTGGTCACTTTTTAATTGGCCAGCCGTTGAATGCGGTTCCCGAATATCCGCTAGAGGATATAAAATTTTCTAAATTATCTCGGTTTCAACTTCTACAGCAAATGTCACAAAGAGTTTGGCATAGATGGCATTTGGAGTATCTCCACACCCTGCAGCAACGTTTTAAGTGGAATGACTCAATAAATCCACCTAAGATTGGAGATTTGGTTTTACTAAAGGAGGAAAATACTCCTCCTCTTCAATGGCGTCGAGGTCGGATAATAGCTTTACACCCAGGAACAGATGGTGTGGTCAGGCTCGCGGAAATACGGATTGCTAAAGGTACGATTTTGCAACGTGCAGTTTCTAAGCTGTCACGTTTGCCTTTAGATTAGGATATTAGTATTTAGGCTGGTGTTAGGGTAATTTAAGATTAGTTTAGTTTCGGTTAAAGCAGTTTGGGACTGCTTGGGCGGGGGAATGTTTAGTATTTTTTATATATGGTATTATTGTCTTAAGTCATGTCTGAAATGACAGATGACAGTTGTCAATTGGATTCGGGATTGTTCGGTCGGTATGACGAGTGCTCCTCTCGTTTGAATTGTTTCGGTTACAAAGTAAAATAAGTATTTTCGGTCGGATTAATTATGGGCTTATATATTTATACATCACATACACACAAACACCCCTAGTGATCAGTGCCTACGCAGGATTAAGGATTCCGGGCCCGGCAACGCTTCCACGGCTAAGTCCACGTACAAGGTACACTTTATATTATAATTTATTAGCGTTAGTTTTATATATATTTTACTCCGCGTAACGCGGATCATACACTACTATTTACTTTTTTTTAAATTTTTCTTTGATTCAATTTCTTTAATAATATATCAGAATAATATTAGTAAGATATTTATTTGTAGGAGCATATTAATTTCAAGCTTCGTTTTCATATAATGGAAAAAGACGAGTGGATAAGATGCGGATCCTAAGAGACTATAGTGACCAGAAATATATGATTCACTGTTTTCCTTTGTTAAATTTTTTCAGAACTCAGCCAGATATTTTTTCCAATCCGGCACCATACACTGTTTAATAAGCGAATATGTAGTCTATAAAAATAACATTTTCATCTTGGCTCGTCTTGTCTAGAGCTGCTGCAAAACCTCATATAAGGAATTATTGATGTGTTAGAACTTTTTAAATATTTTTCCTGTATGATGAATCGAGAGGCTTTAAAAACGATAAGTCTTGACATCACGTAAGATTGGAGCAATTGTGGAGTAAATCCTTTGAAGCTTCACTTGCTAGTATGACGTGTTCTGAATCCAAATTTGTTTCAGTAGTATTTGTTTGTATACTATGGTACCAGGCAAAATGCTAATATATGTATGTAATACAAATTGTATTAATAGCATAGTGGCGCCATGTGAGTTGACCTACACGCATGTTGACATGGTTATTGTTTCTTGTCTAGCTTTAATATAAATAATTTGAATCTATTATATACGAAAAGTAAAAAGCAAAGCAATGTATGTAGATATACTTTATATTCTTAATATTTTTACACACGTCTGGGAAAGGAAAATATCGTGAGGAAACCTGCATATCTAAGAGTATAATGTGAAGTCCGCCAACTCGCACTTGGCCAGCGTGGTACACTATGGCCTGATCCCGCTCGTATTGAAGGAAGGAATACCCAGCTGGGATATTAAAAAGGGCTGAATACATACAATACAAACCCATGTCCTGAATCATATTGAACCTACTAAAAGTTTTGACAGAGCCCACAATGCGTGCGTAGCGTTATCTATACATACAAACGAGTATAATAAAATAATAACTAAGTTGAATCTGTACATTAAATATTGTTTGGAAAATCTTATTGAAACAG
This sequence comes from Fabriciana adippe, assembly GCA_905404265.1. NCBI lineage: Eukaryota > Metazoa > Arthropoda > Insecta > Lepidoptera > Nymphalidae > Fabriciana > Fabriciana adippe. Next base: position 7,656,092 of record FR989993.1, read on the forward strand.
ACGTTATTATCGGTACAGAAGCCGAATCTACAGTTTTTATATTTTTTGTCTGTCTGTCTGTCTATCTGTCTGTGACCACATCACGTAAAACCACTGGAGCGTTTAGATGAAATTTAGTATGATGATAGCTGGGTGTCGGGGTTAACATATAGATTATTTCTACTGCAGGAAAATATCTCATCTTTGAGAAATCTATACTAACCGTTAAAACGTTCCTAGGGACGTACCCGAGCGGAGCGAGGGTGAGTTGCTAGTTTAAGCTTATTACCTTCTCTATCACTATTATTACTATTATTTTTGGAAAATAACGTTCAAATTAATTACGAAAGTTTGTTTGGGTTTGTATGTTTGTTACAACAGAACGCTGTAATGTCTGGACAGATTTGGATGAATTTAGTACATAGATAGCCTATGACCTGGAGTAAAACATAAGTTATTATTAAGCACCTAGAGACGCACCCGGACAATTATAAGTCATGAAATTTAGGAGTAGGTAAGAACGTTGACATCTAGAACGGTCCATGAAAAGGCAAATTTTACTCACACAGTAGCACGTATGCTTGTGTGCGGTCTCTTCCATTAAAGTCAAACGAATTTACTTTGATCCAATCGATTGAAGTAAGCGAACACATAAAATAAGTATTACTCTAACGCCTTTTCAATCAATTTTGTATTAGGTAAAGTCGACGTTTTAAAATGAAATAATATTGAATTAAAATGATAATGTATTCAAATATTCATGGAATATTGGAATAAAATATACAATTTAAAATAAAAAGCGGTTATAGTTTTAGTAAGTATATTTCAGCATTCTTAAGATATGTTTATTTTTCCTTTTAAGTTTCAAAATTTTATTATACTTAATAAACAATAAAAAAATTGTATTTTTCTACAATGATAATTATAAAGCTATGACAGGAAAGGTCGGGTATAACAACACTTATTAGGTACAAATTAAGCGTGTTTCTTGTCACTTTGACGTACATTTTCCTTCCTTTGGGAAATAAGATGTTTCATAATAAACCTTGTGCAGAGTATCTAGACTAATTTAATTAGCAGTTCCCGCTAATAGATACTTTGTCGTTTTATGTTTATTCCTTTATTAAGTTGAGGGACTCCATAATCCATGTGTAGTATACATATTACTCGCATTTCGGAAAATGAGAATAAAATATATACTCGTAGTATGAAAAATAGTATACTTTTTTGGTTTGTTTTAACGTTTAAGAGTAAAAAGCTAAAATTATTAACTTATGATTTACTTTTAAATAAGTAGTAGCCTACTTATTATTTAATATATAAATTTAATATTACTGTAGTATTGACATATTTTTAGTTTTACAAAAAAAATCCTGAAATATTGACTTAGGATAATTGTATCCTTAAGCCATTAAATGTATTAACAAGTTGTAAAATAGCATTACATTTTATTCAGGTATATTTTCATCAACAATTTTTTTTAAGAAAAAAATTCAACATTGCAAATTCGTTCAAAAATTTATTTATACAATTGGAAACATTTATTACAAGCACTTTTATGTGCAAAACGCTTCAAGCGTGCAAAATTCATAGAATTCTGAATACGAATCAGTCCTCTACTGAATGTTTGCAACTTAATTTATCTACAATTTGTTCGAACGCTGGGTGACTTGACTACTTATATCTTTACTAGCGACATGCGTTTGTTTCGCTCGTTTTTTAAATGTTAATAACTTTATTACATAAATCTAAGCTACCGCGTGACGTAAACAAAAAAAAGGAAATCTTAATAAAAACCTTCTAGTCGCTATTAAAAATAACTTCCTTTAAAATGGAGGTTATTATTTAGAGTTCAAAGGCATTGAGAGTCCATAGAGTAAATGTACATATAATAAGCGGACACACTGAAAGAAGTATTTTCGCAATTATTTCCCCAAATATGAAGAATATTAGGTACTTAATTCTTAAGTTGACGATACCAATATATCTTATAAATTAAGTCAAACGAGAAAAGTAAATTATGTTAATTAGAACTTTAATAAAAATTTTACAACAACGTTCCGTTGACCCACAAAGGGATCATTTGTGGGAGCGTTTGAAATTTGCTTCGTTCCAGTTTATAGCCCTTTGTCAGAGTCACGACTATCTCCTCTGAGAACTATTTGAGAGACTTACCGGTTTGTCACTAAAAAAATCTTGGATTTATTTAATTCTTTTATTATATACTGAATTGAATTTAAAGCTTTTTCTCATTTTTCTATTCTTTTTGTATCGAAATTGTGTATCCACTCAATATTATGATTTCTCAAAACCAGAATGAAATACAAATTATATGTATATTACATAGAATATAATGATTAATCATGTGATTGAAGATATAACCTTCGTACATGGTGGCAGCGGTCGGTCGTGAAAATTATAAAATAAATAAATAAATATATTAGGACATTAATACACAGGACCATCTAGTTCCATGGTAAGCTACGAGGTTTGTGTTATGGATACCAGATAGTTGACACACTACACATATATAACTTTAAATATGTACACACATATTATAAATATTAATACCATGACTGGAGCATAAACATTCGTGCTTATCACACAAATGAATGCCCCCAGCGGGACTCGAACCCGCGACCGCTGGTACAGCAAGTAGAGTCACTACAAACTGAGCCATACGTTGTCAGAATATATACATATTTCCTCTGTTAACTCAATATAATACAATATTTGTATCGATGTTTATTAATTATATTTTAATTTACTAAATCCAACTTCAACGGACTATTTGACTAAAGGATATAAAAAAAATTGTTTGCAAATTGCAATAGTAAAAATATTTTTTGTAATATTAACTGTAGACAGATATTTAAAACAGGTATATAAAAAAATGTCTTTAAATTACTAAATTTAATAGATAATGCATCAGACGCTTGTTAAACGCAAATATTTCAGGAAAACGTTTACGTACACTATAAAGTATTTAAGCTTTTAGAATAGCTTTAATAGCATTAAATACAAAATTTATTCATGATATACCAAGTTATAATTTATTCATATTGGAAATTTAGCTTATAGGGAGATCAAAAAATCTTGGTAAAACTAATATGGAACAAGTTTATTTATTATGGACAAATTGTTGAAAAATGATAGTGAGCATTTTTTATATCAGATCAGATTGCAGTTTTGTTTTGTTATGTTTTTATTTTTATTCATGTAGATGGATTCAGAGAGTAAAATAACACATCTCTCTATCTTTTTAAGGAGGACATTGTTTATTTTGTGTAATTTTCTTATTGTTGTGTTATTCGTATTGCCTAAAACTAGCCTATATTATATTACTACAGGTCTATATGTGTATTAAATTTCATCCAAATCTATACAGCCGTTTTAGCGTGATAAGTAACGATATACAGTCTGATAAAAATATATTTCACGGTATTTTATAACTTAGTATACATGGATTTAATACTTTAAATTCGTTTATTCCCACAAATCCAATCCCCATTTCAGCTTACAAAGGACGTTTTCAGGATTATCTGTGGTAGATTAACATTATATTAGTCTGCTGTTGGCAAAACTAAGTACTTGGGCACTTTCTGGTCGAGATAGAAATCGCCTAAAGTAATGAGGTCAATTCACGAGGTTAGTGATCTCAGTCTGCAATAATTAATGTCACCTAAATTTTATTCTTTTTAGTTTCCGCTTTTTGTTCTATATTGAATTTTCTATGCACAATAGAATGGTGGACATTTGTGTTTTAAAAATACTTCGTCTAAATTGGAAATTCATTAACACATTTCACATGATAACCAAAACCAAAACTTCATGAAACTTGTTATACTATTATGAAGCGAATATTTTTGAGATTAAAGGGTTATCACTTTAAATTACGATAATATTGTCTACTACCGACTCACCCTCGTTTCGCTTGGGTTCGCCTCTAGATTGATTCCCCATACAAATTTACATCATCATTTTCACCCTCTTAAGGGATGATTTCCGGATTAAAAAATATCCTATGGCCTTTCCAGCATCACAAACTATCTTCTTACTAAATCTCATCTAAATCGGTCCAGTGGTTTTTGACTTTATTCGTTACAAACATACAAAAATACAAATCATTTCTTTTTATTATATTAGTGTAGACAACCATGAAAGCTTAAAGATTAACACAGTAAATTACACCATTGTCATTTTAATAATATTAAACAAAAAAGCGCATCTTTATGTTAAAATCTAAAAGTGAATTAAGATATTATCTAAATTTAAAAGTAAAGTGCGCTTTGATATTGGCGAGATGCTTCCATTGTAGTATGGCATCCCCATCGACACTATCACACAAATTGAATGTGTTGTAGAGAAAAATATAGAAAAATGTATGAAAAGTAACGTTATAAATATTCAAAGTCAATTTTATGATTCGATATTTTGCTACTTTAAAAAAAATATTTTAAATTTCTTTGTATTTAATTTCAAGTTGTCAAGCTTATGAGTTGTCAAGTTTGTGTGAAAAATATAAATGTTAAAGTTTGTTTATTATTGTAAGTTTTTATAAAAACGTTAATAAGAAGCTCAACAGTTTCTCTAGAAAAATTCAATATAATTATTTTTTCTACAGTATGCTAAGTTCTATTCTAAAAACGACTTAAAGAAACAAAATAAATCTATGAAATTCTTACCTTCACCTACCTTCAATAACATCAATAGTACCTACTAAGATCAGTAAGTCAACTTGAAATATGAATGAAGCCCTCCGTTTGACTTACTAAAAGATAAAAATTGGCGCTTAAAATACACTTGTTCTCTTCTGAATACAGAGTAGAGACCGTAAACATTCTAACGTTATATTTAATATTTCGAGCGAAAGATAATAAATATAAAGTATTTCGTGAGATACAGTCAACAAAAGGGATATAAATTTAAAGCCTTGTAAGCGAGTCCAGCAACAAGCGAATAAAAATAGATATCTTTATTCTTCACTAAACTAAAAAGGTTAGTGAAAATGGTGATATTGTAGACATAAAATATCATCCAATAACCTATATATATAATAAAATTTGAACTGAGTCGAATCTGTACATTAAATATTTTTTGGAAAATCTCATTGAAATAGTCATTATTATCGTCATTATTATATTTACAGAGACCGAATCTATAGTTTTTAGAATGTTTGTCTGTTTGTGTGTCTGTGACTGCATTACGGAAAACCCACTGGAAGGATTTTGATGAAATTTGGTATGATGATAGCTGGTTATTCGGGTCAACATATAGGATACTTTTTACTGCGCGAAAATATCTCATCTCTGAGAAATCTATATTGACCATTAAAACTTATCTAGGGACGAACCCAAGCTGAGCGAGGGTGAGTTGCTAGTTAAATTATAAAGTGGAAATGTGCATACATATAATGTTCATAATAATGTTCTCCTGACCGATTCCGGTCACGGCGGCCAATCTCATTGAGACTAGCCAACTGCGCAGGAGATATTATAGTGCACAAGTGTACGCGCAGACACAAGTGCACTCTCTATTCCTGTCACTCTCATACTCCGGTGGGACGACTACTCGACACGACCGGTGAGAGTTAAGGCGCAGGACCGACGGCTTTACGTGCTCTCCGAGGCACGGGGGTGAAACACCGCCAACTTCCCAACTCCGGGCTGTTACTGAGGCTTACTATACAGAAAGACTCAATAACTAAACTTGGCCCGGCCCGGGACTCGAACCCAGGACCTCAGGATGTGCAGCCGTACATGCTAGCCACTACACCACCGAGGCAGTCAAAGTCATATATATACTAAATACGAATACTGTAAAAGTTGTAAGTTTAACAAAAGGACTACATTCCAATTATCCTCACTGTAAAAGTTTTGAATTCAGCCCTTTTTAACGTCCCATTGCTGCGGGCACGGATTTAGCCTACTCTATATCTGTGGTTCGAGGGTATCAGACCACAGTCCATCACGCTCGCCTAGTGCGGTTTGGCTAACTTCACATGTCTTCCATACCTTCTGAAAAATGTCTCGGGATTTGTATAATAGTTAAAAGTGCAAGCTATGTTAAAATAGAGTGCTTTTGTATAAGAAATGTTTATCTTTATTAAAATCTCAACCTAATTTTAGACTGGCCATTGATTAATTATTTAAATTAAGAAAGTTTTCATTTCACAATTCAAATAATTTAATTACTTTTCGTAATTTAAAATCCAATTTGATAATTTGGCATATATTATTGCGTAATGTACAACAAATTTCCATAGGGATTACTTCAAACAGGTTGGTATTACAGGTATTTAGACATGTTTCAAGCGATTAAACTAAGTGTCAGATTTGTAATCTTCTATGTTATTACCTATATTCGATATCGTTGATTGTCATCTATGGAGCTAGGATGTTACATTGAAGGATTGATGAGGCCAATGTGTTGTATATGATAAGTTAGACTTTGATTCTTTTTTAAAATAAGGGAAGATTTTTGAATTCTTAATATTTATAGAATAATATAATATAGAAGCAATAAAATATACATAAAGAAATAAAAATAATACTTCTAAGGTTATAATAGCTGTATATATATATATATATATATATATATATATATATATATATATATATATATATATATATATATATATATATATAAGTATGTATTATATTTCATCTAGTGTAGCGTCAGTTATTTTAGATATACTGTATATTACATAGATATACAGGAAATTGATATACATACATATATTGCAATACAATACATATTGTACTCCTGCCAAAAATTGGCATAAAAATGCCGTTTTAAAAAAGCTTTCAGCTTTTAAATTTATTACGGAAGACATAGGTTTTTTCCAACTAACTTTATATACACATTAAATAGTATTTGCTAGAATTATGACATATTGGCATTGGCGTAGCTAGAGATTTTGTCTAGCGAGGGCAGCCGTTCAGCTGAATTAACTACAGTCATTTATAAGAGATCATAAATAACACCTAATAATAAGTAATCACGCAGATTATTCGCTCTCCTTTTTACCATGTTGCGTCTTTCTTAACTTCTTAGCAAACTTGACAATCTAATAGCTAAATCTACATTATTGTACTCGGCTCCTCTCGTGTAGCCGCACTTTTGTCGCGTGGTAAGTTTAGCATTCAATACTTGCAAACTGTGAAAGAAACGAGAAACTATTTTGATAATATAGATTTTGAATAAATTAATTATACGAGGATAAGTATTGATTTTTTAGTTAAAAAGCGATTAAACAGGTAGTAATTCTTCAATACTGCCGAGGGTGGGCAAGGAAGTTTCTAGGGTGGGCATTGCCCACCCTTGCTCCCCCCTAGCTACGCCTATGTATATTGGTTCTTATCTTTTAAGTGTCACTCCTGTCCCTAGGTACCCGTGTGTTACTCCGTCACAGTTCAAACCCGTCCAATTACTTCAGCGTTAAGATTAACATACACAAACATATAAGCTTTCACATTTACGGTAGTAGTTCGATTTTTTAAGAAATTAAAGGGCCATTCTTAAATATTTTGTTTCATTATTCGTTTTTCGGGAAATTAATTGGTATTTTATAAAATAGCACGCTATTATATATTTTTGAAGGCATTATAATTCTTTAATGATGTTTTGTCTTAAGCTAAATTTTGATTAATAAGATTAATTACATAAAATGCTAATAGTTTTCTTTAAAGAAGCTGCAACTTTAAGATTAAATAAAAACAATTCCGCGTATGATATCAAAAACATATTTTATAACTCCGTATCATTTATATATTTTTACTAGCTATTGCCGGCTACTTCGTCCGCGTGGAATAGTGACTTTGCTCGTAGAGTTACCGGGCGGCGCGGGCGGCCAGCGTCCTCCCTCCTCACGACTTGCATCGGGCTGATAGGGCGCTCACCCATAGTCCGCGTAAAGTTAAATATGTATATTTTAAAACTATGATATCTCCTAAGATATTTATTGAAATCAAATGATGTCAAGGGCAATTTTGTTGAAAATTAAATACTTGTGATGAATAACGTATTTATTTGGATAAGGATTAATATCATGTTTATAAAAACACCTTCGGAAGTAATGCATTATTTTAGAACAAATTTAATTACCATAAAAAGGGTTTTATTGAGTCAACCTTAAAAGATAGACATATGCTGTCGCGGGTTTTTTTTAGAATTTATAAAGGGGAACAATTCCGTCATACACGATTTTTGCGTAACTTTAATCGTTTACGCAGCGCACGCAACGGAAGCTCTCAAAAGAAATCATCTTTTCCCGTTTTTGGAACATTTTTCATTTATGCCCCGCTCCTATTGGTCGTAGCGTGATGTTATATAGCCTTAAGCCTTCCTCGATAAATGGACTATTCAGCACAAAAAGAATTTTTTGATTCCAACCAGTAGTTCCTGAGATTAGCGCGTTCAACCAAACAAACAAACAAATTCTTCAGCTTTATAATATTAAGTATAGATAACTGGATCATTGGCCTAGTGGCTAGCAAGTGCGACGGAAGATCCGGAGTATTAATACAAAGTTTGATACAAATCGTTAGAGCCGTTTCCGAGATACACAAAATAAATTTATATACATACTAGCATTTCCCGCGGCTCCGCCCGCGTTAACCAAAAATCAAATTCTTAGGTTTTACATATTAGTATACTCTTACATTGCAGTTTTTGTATTTTTTCTCAGAAATGAAATATTTTCCTGCAGTAAAAAGTGTCCTATATGTTGACCTAGATAGCCAGCTATCACCATACCGAATTTCATCAGAATCTGTCTAGTGGTTTTCTCTTGATGTGGTCACAGACAGACCGACAAAAATTCTAATAACTATAGATTCGGCCTTCGTATCGATAATAATCACTATTTCAGTAAGATTTTCCAAAAAATGTTTAATGTAAAGATTCGAATCAGTTAGAATTTTATTATATGTATAGATGTGTATTGCTCATTTAATATTATATAATAATATAAAAGTTAGCCGATAACACATAGAACAATAAAATATAACAGTTACACTCTAGGGATAACATTATTGAATTTGCAACGTTCTGCAGAACAGTGTAGTTCCAAGATATTGGTAAGATTTGTTATACCCATAGGACGATAGACCGCATCTCTCAACAGGGCAGCAACACTTATATATTCGGAAATATTAAGCAAACCTCTGATAAAACAATACCATTCTTACAATACAATATTAAATGTTACTTATATATTTACGTTTGTCAAAAATACATAATTAATCATTTCAAAAGCTATGATATTTATTTGTTCTATTATTGTTTTATTCTTTATTTTTAATTCAATTTAATTTTTTTGTTAATAGCTTCAAAGCATTTCAGTTGAGCACAGACTACTTCGCCAATGTCACGTAAAATGAGGAAGACCTCTTTCATTTTTAGTATATGAATTTTGACTTAATACGTTATTTATTTATGAAATTAAATTTTGTATAATTCATTAAAATTTCTAAACTGATTACACATTTTGCTCTTACACTTTTTTAATTCATCTCATTCTAATAGTAATAAACAATTTATAATAAGTTTGTTTTCAAGGAATAAATCATTCATTACTTATTTTCAAGGTGGTCTAGAACTTGTTTTGTGTTTTATCACTCAACTTCAAGTAAAATATTATAAAACTGAAGAATTTACATGTTCGTTTGAATACTAAAAAACTATTCTAGCTTAATTATTATAGCTTATTCATTGAGGAAGGTCATTTAACTTTATGGGTTAGTTCACCTTGTCACTGGGGGCTTATAAACATCCGGCAGTTCAACCAGGGCGTGAAGCCAAGAAACGTACTGGGAGATGACACATAGGTAAACAAAGTACCATACGGGTTGCTTTCTGATATCGGAGTAGACCGTTGGAGCAATCCCATGGTTGTTTTATTTTGGTCTGCCTCGGCAGACCTTCTGCCTGGGCATCATGATTGAGTGCTTAAGCCATCCTGCGACGCCCTATTAAGGAGGTTTCGTTGAGATTTAGTGGGTACTACTGGATTTTCTAACGGGTGAGTCCCACATAACCACCTGTGTGTATGCAAGTGGTATACATACTCGTAAATGTATTTCCCAACGTTACAAAAGAAAAAAGGTTTTTATTACATTCACAACATTCCAGAACATTATTTCTTATTGGGTCTATAATTTTAATATTCCAACATGAAAAGATTATGAAGTAATAGAATTGTTTTTTTTAACATATCGTATAACACAACACACCTTTGTCTAAAAGGGACAAATTCGTGATCAAAATGATGAATTTAAATATGAAAATCCGAACCGTAGAAATTGATATCCAGGTCGACCAATGAATATTGATGAACAGTGGTCGTATAATATATTATCTATTTTTATTAAATCACGATTTCTATTACAGATCAAAGGATTAGATGTAGTACCTTTTCCCCCTAAAGCTGTACTTTTAAAAATAATTATCCATTTTGGAAACAAGTCTTTTAAAAAATCTATAATTGCTTTGTATTGCTTGTATGTTGTCTGTGTGGAGAACCTTATTAGCATGGGATGTGCTAAATACGAGTACCTTCAGTAAATAGGTGTTTTTGATGAGAAATTCTCAATAACAGTTCAGAGTTCGAAAGTTAGCAATATCACGCGTCACACCTCTGTGCATCTGTCTGTCTCTTTGTCTATCCATCTGTCCGTTTGGTTTTGTTTCGCCCAAAATTAAACAAACAAACAAACAAACAAAACAGAAGTATAGACAGACAGTTAAAACAAAAAGTGCAATATTACTAAACCAATATGAGATTAACGGAGGAACCTTTGTGGCGTTGTCAATCACCGCCATTATTTACCGATGATGCTGTGAGCATTAAAATTGGTATACCTATGTAAGAGTAGATATACTAATATGTAAAACCTAAGAATTTGGTTTTTTGTCGTCTGAACGCGGGCAGAGCCGCGGGCAATGCTAGTTACCTATAAGTTTTTAGTGACTTTACGAAAAAAAGATATGTTATGTAAATGAAGGAGATACAAAATATGTGTTTAGTTATTCAATTTCATTTGTTTGAATTTTACCTTGTGGAGTATACAATGGTGGACAGGATTATCTTTAAATTGTCAGACTGAAATTGCAATCTTCAACGTAGTAAGCACGTATTATACTGCACCACAGTTCTGAAATGTTTAATAAATAAAACTGAAACAAATAAAGAAAATAAACTACTTATCTTTAAACTGAAAATAAAATTCACATATTTATAAACCTTAGGTGATCTTGGTAAGTGGAGATCGTATTGAATTAACGAGTACTCTGTAATCCACAATTACTCAAGAGAAACTTGACAATCCTCTCAATGTATACTCTTCTCAATTTACATCTATACATATAAAAAAAATCTGAGTCGAATCTGTACATTAAATATTTTTTGGAAAATCTTATTGAAATAGTCATTATTATCGATACAGAGTTCGAATTTATAGTTTTTAGAACTTTTGTGTCTCTCTGTCTGTCTGTCTGTCTGGGAACGCATTACGAGATTTTGATGAAATTTATCATTGTGATAGCTGGTAATCCGGATCAACATTTAGGAAGGAATTTATAGCAACCGTTAAAATATAGGGACGAACCCGAGTGGAGCGAGGGTGAGTCGCTAGTTAGATATAATAAATAAATTATCTCACAGATATTAGAAATAAAATTTTAAACTTTTTCTCAATATCTAAAGCTGAAGTGTTTCTTTGTTTATTTGTCTGTTTTTGTTTCTTTAATCTCTTCATGTACCAACCCGATTTAAAAATTTTATTTCGCATTCTATAGTCTACTAGCTTTTTCCCGCGTCTTCCCCCGCATAGTCACTGGGGTCGGGGATCAAAGTTAGCCTATGTTCATCCCCAGGATGTAATTTATGCGTTTTCCAAATTTTATCGAAATCTGTTCAGCAGTTTAAGCATGACATTGTAACAGACAGAGTTACTTCCACATTTATAATATTAGTATGGATTTAATAAGGAAATGTTATAGGCTATCTAGCATCACTCTACTGCCCGTAAAGAAGCAATTACACGTAAATAAGATGCGCGGGCGGTGAGTCGGACGGCACTGGTTTTTTTGTATAAGCACAGATCATATATAGATATAAGTTATTAAAGAAGCTCAAACTTTAATTAAAGTGGTTATATTTATAAAGGCAATATTTAAACTTAAAAAATAACTAAGAAAATAAAAGATTTAAATAACAGTAGGTATAGTAGAGAAACGTTTATTAACTTGTGTACTTAAGTAAGACTTATTAATGTTTTTTAAAATTGTTTATTTAGAACTATAGTAATTAATCGAGAAATATATAGGTCAAAAGATTTTTTAAGATGATTTAAAATGAGTCTGCTGTTTAGGAATTACAGGGGACATATGGTATACAATTTGATGATACGTTTGGTTTAGTTTGTAGTGACCTTACTTGCTGTGCCAGCGGTCGTGGGTCGTGTCCCGCTGGGGGCATTTATTTATGTGATGAGCACGGATGTTTGTACTCCAGTCGTGGGTGTTTATATTTATAATAGGTATGTATTTAAAGTTATATATATGTAGTGTATCAACTATCTGGTATCCATAACACCAGCCTCGTAGCTTACCATAGAACTCGATGGTCCTGTCTGTTAATGTACCAATATATTTATTTATTTATTTATTATACATAATAAGTAGATGGAGTATACAAATACACAAACTCACACACATAAATACAGGTTTAGCACAGATTTCTTTATTGATTTCGAGGCAGTCGGGTACAAAAGCCACAACAATGAAAACTGGCAAAGTAATGTAGAGACACTTTTCACTTATCATTCAAAAGATTTTCATGTTTATTAAAAATTATATTTATGTACTCTTTACCACAGCAGCTCACCCTCGTTTCGCTCGAATTCGTCCCTAGGTACGTTTTAAATAGATATAAATAGTTTAGTCCAGCGTTAGCCATGATTTCTTTTTTAAATTCAATTCAAAAAAATTAAAAAACCATGAAAATCGGTCCAGCAGTTCTCGAGTTATAAGTGTTGTAAGAAACTCGACTTTGTTTTATATATATAGATAGATTGCTGGGAAATACCTTAACGCACACAAACTTCAATGTCTCATTTTCCGTTTCCACACTACAACATTTTGTCTTTATGCATAAGTATTTGAACTCAGCTGAGACGGCCGCAATACCCATTCTCGTGGTACAGTTTTAACTGAATACTGTGAGTTCGCCTTAGAATACTATCACGATGCTTCGATTAATTATAATTAGTAAAGCCTAGCAAACATATCAGCCAGTACACAAAGCCTTCACGTTTTTGATCGATTTGAAAACGGCAAAACCTCCTGTGCCTAATTTGGTTGTATGTTTTTTTTTGTGTACTTATTTTGTGCGATATATTTGCCAAATGTAAACCACAGATTTTTTTTCAACGAAAATTGGTTAACAATTTTAATTTTTAATTAAGCAAATGTTAGATATTTAATTAAAAGATATCCATCCCTAATGTTGGATTAATTACTTTTAAACTAATTTGATTTCGTGTACCTCTTTAGTTATTTTGTGGTAATAAGATACATTGACCATTAGAATTTCACGAATTCAACATTTTTCCATTCTTCGTTATGTATACTGATTAGCGACTCACCCTCGCTTCACTCGGGTTCGTTCCTAGGTTCTTTTAAACTGTTAGTATGGACTAGATAGTCTATATATTATATGATATAATATAGCTTGTAGCCTTCCTCAATAAACGGACTACCTAATGCAAAAAGCATTTTTCAAATCGGATTAGTAGTTCTTGAGATTAACAAACACTCTCTCTTTGCCTCTTTATAATATTAGTATAGATTAATAAATTTGTAGTGTCTGTTTGTACCTAATGTCAAAATAACAGCTTTTTCTAAGTGCATATGAAATTATATACATTATACAGTACTTATAAGAAAAAACAGAATTTAAAAAAAAAACTCTGTCTGTCTGTTTGTTTCGGCTAATCTCTGAAATGGCTGGACTGATTATGACAGAACTTTCACTGGCAGATAGCTGATGTTATAAGGAGTAACTAATACTACTTTTATTTTAGAAAAAAGAATTAGGGTTCCGTTCAAAAAAATTAAAACACACCTAGGCACGCTCGCGGGCAAAGCGATTTGATATATTTATTTTATTATAGAGTCCAAAGAATCAAAATTATATTATTTAGCATCTTAAACTTTTGAAAAAGATAAATAGTATGCAGTATTAGTTATAGTACCTGGGCGACCGGGCTTCGCTTGGAGTTTTTGTCAGCAAAAAAAAAAAAACAAAATTAAAAACTTGAATAAATACGAAAAAAAAACAAAAGTAAAAACTTTTTATCCCACCGAAATTCAAACCCGGACACCTGTGATTGTCAATCTTGCGCCTTAGCTGCTTGACGTGCTTGACTGCGACTTGAGCGTGTGAAATTAGCGACCATATTTTGCGTGGAATAATGCGAAAGAAAACCGCATGAAAACTCGAAAACACGCGTTTTCCCAGACATAAGACGAATCCATATCGATTTTTCGCCCCCAAAAACCCCCACATACCTACTAAATTTCAGCGAATTCATTAGAGCCGTTTCCGAGATCGCCGGTATGTATAAATAAATATACAAGAATTGCTCGTTTAAGGGTATTATTAGATAGATTTACATAGGTAGTTCATCTATTTGATTGATGTATTGCTCAGATGTTAATCTGACGTTTGGTAATGCTATAATCCTGGGCAAATTATTCATGTTTCATTTATAACTAATTAATAATATAGATCCATTAAAACAAATACAATATAACTTATAATTTTAAAGTTCTATTTAAAAAATATTACGTCGGTAGGTAACTAACGTTTTTCCAATCAACGCGGTTTTGGTTAATTACCTTTTACTAATTTCACTCGTTTCCCTATTAAGATAGGGGTTAGGAAATGACAGTATAAATAGAATCCTCCTCCTTCGCGTGATCCTGATAGCTGTAAAGCATTGGAAACTTCGGGAACTAAAATACAAAATAAAACTGCGACAAAATTCGAAAAAATAGGTTAATTTAAGATATAATAATATATTCTCGTACATTGTTTCCCTATGTTTATGTTTTACTAGGCACAGCATAGGGATAGGGACTAAAAGCTATTAAAATATAAAGAGCCAATTCAATTTATATGTAAAACAAATCGATTATCTTACTACAGTGACAAAATCAAAAAAAAATTGATAGTAGTTAATAAAAAATATCAGAAATAACTAACCGTAATATATCGATTTTGATTGTTGTTCAATTTTGATGAAATAAAAAGGGTCATGAAAGCAAATGGATTTTCAATTATAATTATCCAAATATTACAATAACTTTGAAAGCAAATAGAATAAGTGACATCTATAATTTAAAAGTTGAAAGTATATCACGTTTTAAAACTTAACTTGGCTCACAGGTAAGATAATGCCCTGCCCTGCTTCTAGTGTGTACGTGCACTGGTTAAGATATAACGGATCATTCGATAATAACCCTGGATCCAGTACGTGTTAGTGAACTAGTTTGGAATCATGAAAGCTATTTTAGGTCACCAGAGACAATTTTCTTAAGCTAGCTCCTCTCTTAATAATGGGAGCATTTTGTTTTTTTCTATATTTATTTTTATTTTCACGTCCATGCAATGAATTTTCGTTGTATAGTGAAAGTGCTTAAAAATATAAATGCTTAAGTTTATATTCACGTAGGTAAGTGAGAGAGATTGTTTGTGTCATTTTTTTCACGCTATAATCGCTCGATGCTTTTTATCCGACTGCGGCTAAGCCCGGAGGAGGGTTATGTGTTTGCCCTGTATGTATGGTATGTACTCTCGTAATTACTAAACGGTTTAAACGATTTTAGTTCGTCGCGTTGTTAGATTCGTCTTGATAACACGAGTGTCATAGGCTATATAGATATAATTAAAAATCTAAATGGAGAATTTCAGGTACCATTTCAATTGATATCGTTATTCACATAGTCTATTTCTACAGATATATTTACACAGCAAAGCCAGCTCAAAACGCATTGTTAGATAAAAGTAAAGAATTAAAAAATAAAGAGACTAATTATATTTTTGTTTCTACTATTAATCTATACATATAATAAAATTATAACCATGTCATATCTGTACATTAAATATTTTTCGGAAAATCTTATATAAATATTTATTATTATTGATACAGAGGTGGAATCCATCGTCTTTAGAATTTTTGTCTGTCTGTCTGTCTGTCTGTCTGGAAACGCATCACGAGAGACTCGTTGGACAAAATTTGATAAAATTTGGTATGATCATAGCTGGTTATCTGGGTCAACAAATAGGATACTTTTTACTGCAGGAAAATATCTCATCTCTGAGAAACCTATACTAACCATTAAAACGTACATTATGGGAAGAATCCGAGCGAAGCGAGGGTGAGACACTAGTATATAACATATATTACATTTGAAAAGTATTAACAGAATAATTTAAAACGTACAATAATTAGTTTATTTCCATGTTATGCATTTTGCCGGAAAAAAATATTGTGCTTTTTTGGACATGTGTGTATTTCAAAGTGGCACAGGCATAACAAACTACATGCAATACCAACTAGAAATAATTTTGCGGTTCAATTTTAGTTCTGCAGATCTCGTAAATAAAACCATTTTGTAACTAGGAAGGGAAACAAACACAGGTAAATGTAAGATTTAACAGGAATATAAACTGCACTGATTCTGTACAATAATCGTAAGCATTTATGACACTAATCAAACAACGGATAAGCCCAAATCTCGTAAATGCTACACTGAACTAAACAATTCCGCAATTAAGCTTAAATAGATACATACATATATAAGTGTAATATACATATTTTACTTTATAAAAATAGGGTGTAAGTAAATAAGAAAATGTGTTTTTTTGTTGGTTTGTTTTTTCTTCATACAGCGACGAAATAAAGGAACGAATTAAGGTTGTTTTTTTCTGAGCACGAGCTATTTTTTATCCTGCGTCATCAAGATATAAATGATAATATTTAAAACAAGGCACGGCTAATTGCTGTTGACGTTAATTGAGTTTTATCAAAATTACTTTGAAAAATTTTATTGTAAACTAGCGATTCACCCACGGTTCGCTCGGATTATTCCTAGGTACGTTTTAACGGTTAGTATGAAATAGATAGACTATATAACACATTATATAAACATAGGAATAAAATAAACAGTTCTGAACTTTTCGATTTTCCAACTATTTTTTTTTATTTTTTATCCTATTTTTTTACTCAAATCACCCCTGACACACCCCCAACAAAAAAAAAAAGAATTATTAAAATTTAACGAGACTATCGAACGGCAATCAAGTCCTCAAGGACTATCGGCTTACTAAATCTCATCTAATTTTTTCCAGCCGAGCGAACCTTCCGCGTCAAGCTTTCGCATTTATAATAACAACTAGTCTTTTATACTGTTTTCAAAGTTATTTATTTCTTTTTTGATATAAAAAATCCTTTGTTGCGGCAAGTTTTATGTATACGACGAGAAATAATGTTTGTATTTCTATTTAAAAATCGATTTAAGCAATCGCACAAAGTTTATAGTATTTTATTTGAATTTTGGCAATTTTATAAAACAAATGAGAAGTTAGTATATATTAGTAAAACCAAAATTTCTATCTAAGAAGTTACTTAATTAAGTAAGTATAATTATACCATCTAGCTCTATGTATTCTCATTTTAAATATAAACACGGTAAGTAAACTTAATTTTCCGCTATAAAACTATGTATGCTTTAATCTAGAGTTTCAGTATACAAAGTAGGAGCTGAACGAGACGTCTTTAATAAACTATGGAAGAATCTTGATTTTAGGAACTTTCACAGCCACTTACAGAAGAATTCACTACTCGTGTATAACGCCACATCAAAGTAACTCTTTCGCGGGGAAAGATTTTCAAGATAACGTACACTTCGTTCGACGGAGTTCATTTTTACAGACATCCTTTTGTAATTATTATGGTAATAAACTGGTGTTAATTTGTATACTAATATGAGCTCGAGAGCTACACATATGAAGTATTTAGTACATTTATCATATGTTTATCAAAAAAATTAAAATGTAAATGTAATATTTCACAGATATCATAGTAGAAGTGGAGATGGATATTATAATCTAAAAGGGGACTCAGAAAAGCTTATGAGTTTAAAAAATCTTATAAATAAATTTCTAAAAGCTTCTTTAATTCTCGTTTTAATTTAAGGTGAATGAAAATATATATAGCTTGTATAAGCTAATGACTTTATGACTTTTATAGTGTTTATAACGTTTTTTATTCTAGGTAAGCAAAAATAGAAATCCTCAATAAATATCGAAAAAAAAATTAACTTAATATTATATTTGTTGCTACTATTCATTTAAAAATTTTAATGATCAATCTAAATGAAACGATCGATTTACTGGTTTTTTATAATAGTTTGAGCAATTGTTCGAATCCGCATATATAATAAATTGTCACTGCACAATGTTACTTTTCTCTAGATATTACATAATTTATTAAAATAAAATAAATATATAATATAGGGATTGTAATGATATATGATTTATGTTTAAACCTTTTTGAAATTACATTCATCAAAAAGTACCGTAGAGTAAGAGTTATATGTATGTAAAATCTTTTTTAATTAATAATATGGGAATCTTTTACTAGCATTAACACGCGATGCAATATGGTCGAACATATTTCGTTCGCTAACAAGCGCTTATCATTCCAAAGGAAAACTAAATTATTTATGGAAGTAAAGCTTGAGTAATTATCTGTTGAACCACAATAGCCGCACTAAAGCTTCACAAAGCACCCTCAGAGATATCCGCACAATATCGCGAAATATTCGGTAATACATTGGATGAGAAGCAATTTGTCGACCTTTATTCTTTTCGGGCAAAAGTTAACCTGTAAAATGACGGTCGAAGAAACAAATCTCCATGGTTACAACATGTTGGTATTTGAAACCGTCTAACCAATGAATATTGATGAGAAAGGCGATGTGACATAGTTTTTAAAATTCCGTCATACAAATTGCAAGAGTCAAATTTAAATAAAAAATGTCACATAAAATAATTTTCTAAACGTTTAAGTTATTAAATATTAATTAATACATTTAAATTAATGTTGACGTTTAAATGCCTTACGGGACCCGATTTTGGACGACCTATTTTGTATATTAAGCAGTTCGACGTTGGCTAATCTACTATAACAATTAATAATTTTATCTTTAAAATATTCCTTACATAATTTTTGATAAGAGACAAACATTTAATACAAATAAGTATTTCAAATGGAAATTTTAGGAACATAAATAAAATATGTTAAGGGCTTTTTTTAAAGTTACTAGCGAGACGCCCTCGCTTCACTCGGGTTCATGCAGGATTATAACGGCAATATAATATATACATTATAACGGTTAGCTTGGAATAGACTATATATTATATGATATATATAGTCTATAGTCTTCCTCAATAAATGGATTGTCTAAGGCAAAAAGAAATATAAAATTTTCGGATTATCGGATTATCGGATTAGAAGTTCCTGAGATTAGCACTTTCAAACAAACAAACAAACTCCGCCTCTTTATTACATTATAATATAGATTTCTATACGTATTCAATACGTACAGCTTTTTCTTTATAGAAATGTACGTAGAAAAATGTAACATTTTAGAACATCCAGTACGAATTTTCATTTTTTATAGGGGCAGACTTTTAGTAGAGAATAAAAAACAACACTGAACATCACGAAGTTTACTGCATCCCGCATGCGGGAGGTGAAATATGTATAACTTCTTTTCCATGGAAAAATGCTGGATCCTACTATTAATGGTAGTCATGGATTCAATTTTCTGGCAAAATAAATAAACGATAAGACCTTAAAGAACGTGCATGTTATAGAGATATATTTATGTTATAATCACTGTCGCCAACGTGATCATGCGTTATGAGCTCCAACAGATTATATCTATGTTTTATTATATGGACAGATTTATGTATTGCTTTACTTTTACTTCAATTATTTTCTTTGTTTCTTACAAGAAAGTCGATTTAAATATATTTTGTGAAATAACTTTAAAACATACATAATATACTGAACTTGTGACACTTATCGCACCTTTATTTTTTTATCTACGTCTCATAATCTTATTTAGCTTATTTCATTACAAAGAAGATTTTCAATAAACACAAGCTCTGTCAGAAAGCTTTTAAAAGTGAAAGGTAAAGTGATGATTAATGACCTAACAATTTCATTATAATAAACTAAAGAAATGTCTTATTATATTTTCTAATGTTTTCAATTAAAACTTTTAACTTTTTCATATTTAATTAAAAATAACCAAAACAGCCTTCACGTTCTTAATTTTTTCCTCATTTTTTAATATAGAACATTACAAATAAAACATTAGAACAAAACAGTCCATTACGTGCATATTTGTATTTGCGTTTGGCAGATTTCCTTTCTATTTCAGCTTGTGGGAATAGGGCCATATGGTTTAAGCCCCAAAGCTTTACAGATTAGGCACTTTTTCACGTTAACTTGTTTATTCATGTTACTCGTTGAATATAGGTATAAGCTCAAATCTTTAGAATAGTCCTAAAGGCACAAAATATGAATATAATATGAATATGACTTAAAATATAGCTGTATTTTTTACTGTTTAATTTAGAAAATAGCAGTATAGACTGGTTAGTTTTAGTTTTAAATATTAGTAAATAGTTTTAAATTCGTTATAGATTAAGTTTTTTGAGCATATGTTATTTAATTCATTCTAAAACCTATCTGCTATTAAGGGTATAGTGTGAAAATAATTGTGGATGTATCACCAGAACATTTCACAATACTACTGCCACCTATTACGTTAGCTATTGGTGCCCGATAAGTATGCAAAATTTTATTAATTAACTAGCAGTACCCGTGGCTTCGCCCGCGTTGAATCTTTCGATATAAACATCAGTTTTACAATAATGTAGGTATGGAAGTCTGCCCAATTTGTTGTTGACATTTTATAATTAATGCTCCGCTCCCTTGAGTAGTAATATGATGATATATAGTCTAAAGCCATCCTCAATGAACGGGCTATCTAATTCCTAAGATTAGCGCGTTCAAACAAAAAAACAAACAAATAACAAACTCTGTCTTTTTATAATATTAGTATAGATAATATACTGCTTGAAAATTAAAACAAAGATTGTTGGCGGTCAAAAATTAATAAATCTTACAATTGTATGTCATACGCGACAATAATTATAATGTGATACATATAACGAGCGTATATTCGAAATTACTATAATGAGCAGAACCGAAAAGTAATCATTTAACTACATTTTCGATATACAACCTATTCAGCAAATGCTTTGTCCGATTTTTACATCCAGGTATTGATTTATTCAATAAATACTAATAGTCCGTTTTAAATAAAACTATTTTTTCGGATTTTTTCGCGGATTTATTTTGATTTTTGGTTCCCGACGTTTCGATTGCTTTGCAGCAATCATGGTCACGGGAGAGACATTCCGTCACGTCACGTCTCTCGATAGTTTTATTTAAAATGTCAAATATTCGCGTAAATCTAAGAAAGTATTACTAATAGTCCGGTCACATTAGTCAGAAAAATAGGGGTTTCATAGAAATTTTCAGCTTCTTGGGAATTTATGCAAGTGTGAATGTCTATTTTGACTGGATTATAACAATAATTTTAAAATTGTTGAAAGCGTTCTTGTTTTAAGAAATATGGAAAGATTTAAAGTATGTGAATTCATAACATTTTATATAATATATTAATATTTTCAGACGCTTAAGAGTTCGAATAATATAACATAATTTTTGGTTTGGTGTTTGGATTTGCATAATATTTTTGTATATTAAATGTGGACTAAATAGATATACAAAGTTCTACTTAGTAAGATTACTCGAGATTGTACATAATTTTGCTTTAATTATAGTATTTTACTAAGTCAATAAATGCGATCTTACGCTGTAGTTCACTGTGAAGATGACAGAAATGTTGGAAGTGATAAGACATTTTGTTCCAATCAAATATAAAAAGAAAGCACAATAAAAACTCAAAGAAAATATGCGCAGCATACGGCCTTATCGCTTGAAGCGATCTCTTCTAGGTAACTAGGTCAATTTTTGAGGTGGTGGATATAAATAAGTTAATATTATTTTATTTGTATTAGTCATAATCATCATCATCATCATTATATTCAGCCTACTTTCGTCCACGTGTTTTTAAGCTTTGCGTTATAGGCAACGAAAAAACCCAACGAAGTTTATTGAATGCTGCCCATTACAGCTGTATTCTTCTTTGAACTTCTTTCTCGAAGTAGTTTTTACTGACTTGTAGTAATTGCCCAAAACAGATGTAGTCTTGTACTACTTCGAGAGTTGTTCCGTTGAGAGAAATCGGTCCCGGTATTACATGTGCATTGAACATGACTTTAGTTTTGTCTAAATTTATCCGGAGACCGATGTGTTCTGAAAATTAAGATTTGTATTAGTATTTACTTAAATTAATATCTAATTATTTATATTAGAATAGAAAATAATATTAATTTATTTACATTAGATAAGTAGTTAATTTTTGGTCAGCTAGGTGAAAAGTGTGTAGTACTAGAATTGCCGGTAAGTCTCAGATAACCACCTGTATGTATGCAGGTTATATGAATAAATACATTTCCCAACGTTAAAAAAAATAGTTAATAGCATTTAATGCGGCTGCTTGTGCTAAAGCTTGCTTGAATTGAATGATGGAAATAAAATATTGCTTGACTGCGTTCATTCATTCTTTCAAGATAGATCTTAAAATTATATAAATTTTAATTTTTTTTATTATATATTTTTTTTAAATTATATAATTTTAAATTTTATAAATTATATAATAGTAAATATTTTGCTATAAGTCTTCAAGAGTTCTTCATCTCCAGAGCGCACGCAAGTGCATGTTTTTTATTAATTGAAGCCGTTCAGATAGATCTTTCTCTGTTTGTTTCAAGAGCATGTACAAATGTACAAAGAACAACGTACATTTATTTATCATAAGTACGGAGCCTTTGGTACGCGAAACCGATTCACATTTTCAAGATATTTTTATAGCGATTTACGTTTTTTTTAATTCACCTATATTTCATTTCATCGATTACTCATTTTTTCATTAAACTGGGACTGATAAATATAGACATTCACAATGTACGCGTTTACTTCGAAATGCTGAATTTATGCATCCACATTGTTGCTGCGTCAGTTGCGCTATTCCCGTGATATGTGTTGGACTAGCATAGTTAATGGAAATGGGAAAACATGTCACTCCCTGTAACGAGCCTGATTCGTTACAGATCTAAGTTTTTAATTAGTGGCATTTATTATAATTAAAGATTTATGATGACTCTAACAGATAAGATTTAGATTATAATTTCAGCAATACCAATAGGTATATATATATGTATATAGTAGTATAAGTTCTATTATTATATATCTTCTTGTTACTATTAGAATATTATTGAATGCATAAAATTTATTATCATTTCATGAAACAACAAAATCTAATGTATCATATTATACAAGTAGGTTTTTACCTAGTAAGTTCTTACTAAATGTAGATCTTGGGTAAATTCTATGTGAATAGCCTTAATTACCAATTGTACTAATACTTTTTTATATTATATTGTGTTATATTACATTGTGATAAATAAATAATATACCGTTTTATCTACCTTAGTTATAAAACAACAAATAACTTCTCAGAAACATAATTGCTAGACAAGTTTCTGTAACGTATTTTTTATCTTAAACCGTTGCTTTATATTATATTAGCGACTCACCTTCGCTCCGCTCGGTTCGTTCCTAGTTACATTGTAACGTTTAGTATACATTTCTCAAAGATGATTTTCTCGCAGTAAAAAATATTATATATGTTGACCCGGATAACAAGCTATCATCTGTCCGCGGTTTTCTCATGATGCATTCCGATACAGACAGATAGACAGACAGACAGACAAAAATTCTAAAAACTATAGATTCGGGCTCTGTATCAATAATAATGACTATTTCAATAGGATTTTTCAAAAAATATTTAATGTACAGACAGATTCGACTCAGCTAGACTGTTATTATATGTATAGATATAAATTACTTATTGTATGCGGAGTACTGATTCGAAATTCTGCGAATCTAGCGTAAAAGTTCCTAATTAAACAATCTATACTAATACAATAAAGCTGAACAGTTTGTTTGTTTAGTTCAACACGCTAATCACAGAAACTACTAATCCGATTTGATTTTTTTTTGCATTAGATAGCCCATTAACTGAGGAAGGCTATAGGCTATATATAATCCTGAAAAAATGTACGGTTCCCGTGGGATAGGTTTGTTTTTTTGCAGGAACGCACCCGAAGCTAAGCGAGGGTGAGTCTAGTTTAATAATATGTGTAGTGACGTTTTACTGTTATAATTACATCTATGCTTAACGCTGGTACAATTCTGAATTTACATCTCCGTTCATGTGCGATCCCACATCATACACAAAATGTATGGAGTACTGGGTTCGAGTCTGACTCAAGGCCGGAATTGTTTCCAAACAGAACAAATAGGAATATTTGTGTCAAATTTTGGTATGGAGATAGTTTGTAACCCTAGGAAGGACATAAAATAGTTTTTATCGTGGAAATCATCCCTTAAGGGGGTAAAAAGTTGGATGGAAGTTTGTATGGGGAATTAATCATTTCTCATAATACCTATGTACTCGTACATATAGTTTATCTATTCCATACTAAGCATCAAAACGTACCAAGACATGAACCCGAGTGAAGCTAGGGTGAGTCACTAAAGTATTTTCTACATAAACAATATACATATATGTGTTTCGAATAGGAAACTGTGTATTGTGCTTAAAATTAAGGATCATTTATTTGAAACCATTAATAAAGTAAACTCCGTAAAATTATTCATTGTAGTATGCTTTAAAAAGATCTTAAGAACCCCAAGTTTGCGTTAGATTTTTTGTAACTTAAGAAAAAATCATTTCTAAGTGATAAAAAAATTAAAACAAAAGGAAACTTTTTAGCTGCTTTGAATTCATTTTACTGTCTTTCGCTTAGAAGTAATTCAATAAGACAGAGTTGGTTCATCACGATTTCAGAACGCTAAAATGAAGCTACTTACTTAATTTTTCAATTTCATTCAATGTTTTCTGCGGTATGTCCATTTTTGTATAAATTTAAATGGGTATTAATATAAATAATTTTATTGAATTATTATTATTTGACTGGGCTATTTTTTAACTTCTTGAAAGCATTTATCCTATTATTACAAAAAAGAGTGTAGTATATTTCGAGTAATTTCAATTTCCTAACAAATTATCGATTCTGAAAAATTCATTTTATATTCTTAGAACTATAAAACAATATAGGTACATATTATATTTACTATCCTCATCATCATAACTATCATCATCGTCGTCGTCTTAATTGCAATAGTTATCAGAGGATTAGGAGATTTGAGCACAATCTAGTTTACGCGACTCTTTGGACTTCTATACAGAAAAAAAAAACATATAGTGAAACTTATACTCATGCAAATAACACCAAAAGGATATAATTAAGAGTGAGATATATAAGCTATGATGTAAAGATACACTATACGGTATTCATTGGAAAATTTCATTCTGTATAATAATTATATTTCTTATTAAGTTTCTTAATACTACAATAACAGTTACTTAACTTTATTGCATATGGTGACGGTGACTTTTACAGAATTATGAAATAAATATGTATTTGCAAAAGTAGCTCATTTTAATAAATATCGGAAAAACGTCTGCTCCCTTTGAAGGTACGAAGTCGTTAAAACTTATGTTATCGGGTAAACAAGCCAGTTAACCTCGTAGGCAGTAGAAAGTCACATTTCTAATCCTACTAGTAGGCTATCGACCGGTTCACTGCATTCTTTTAAGTTAACTTAATGAAAATACTTTAATGAAAATTACGACTTTTTTGATTTGAATATTTTACTGAATTTAATACTAAATAATAATTTAGTATTAAAAACATAACAAATTTTACTAAATATCATGAGTTGACCACCAATTTGGTAAGAAAAAGCCTTATTTCTAAGAAGACCTGGCAAAAGAACTCAGCTGAACTTAAATTACAATTTCCATTGAAATAGCCTGAAGCCTCGTTCACAAGGTGTGTTATCTTTTGCAAAATTTATTAACTAAAAATCTTAAAAAGCTCAAAGAAATTCTCCATTTAAGTCACTGATGGGTGATTAATTTCGTTCATAATTAAAACGACCCTTGTTAAATTCACCAATTTACACTTGATCCTACCAAATGGATTAATGACTTCTATTAAAGTTCGTTCGTACAAAGTTTGAGATAATTTTATCATTTAATTGATTCATTAAAAATATACAAATTGTACTAAATGAATTATTATATATTTTTAGATTATAATTAAATATTAAAAAAAAATCGAGTACAATAAAAATATTTACATGATTTCCGATGCTACCGATTCATTCCCTTATTTCGCATACCCTCTTATTTCGCATTTTAATATATTTCGGAAACCACTTTAAGTATTAAGATTAAATGTAGATTTAGTCACTCTTACTCCTACAATCTAAAACTTTGTAATTATGTTCTATTGCATTAATTTTAAAAGTTTTATTCAGTCAAAATGAGCCACCTTCAAGTCGTTTAGATTTCAGCAGCCAATTAGTAATTGAATATCTGTTGAAAGAAACTCTTATAATATTTGTTATTGACTTACCTCTTAAAGTTTCACCTCAGACTTTTGGTTACGTTCTCTTTCTTTGCTTTTAGAATAATACATTTCGGTTAGGACGGGACTTTCTGGCTTACTGTCACTTCCAGCTTCTTTTTTCGATGGTGCTTATGATCTGTCTTCATCGAATTGTAACATTTCGTGTAAAAAGCATACCTTTCATTAATTAAGACACGTTGCAACTGAGTATGTAATAAATATATATAATTTGAAAATAATCTCGATATCTATCCATATAAAATTTAGCAAAATCGTTCTTATCACAAGTAATACAATCAAAATAAAAAATATAATTACATAGGCCTTATCAAAATGATTAAAATTACGAAACAGTCAATTATGACTAGATTATCTGATTTTAAATTAAATTAGTTTTAAACCAGTATAAGCTTTAAAAAAAGGCAAAGGCAATAAATATTTTTTATATTGTTTGTGTAAACTTGCAAATGGAAATGCTTTTTTGTTCTAATATTCTGAAAATATAAAAATAGTTACTAGAGATTACACTCAAGCTTCCTTTGCTAATATTATAGGTGCATGGTTTAGTCAGTTTAGTCTATGTAATATTAATTCATATATGGCTGCTAAATTTTATATGATCGCAATAATATAGTTCATACATCAGAATAACAAATAGGCTACTTTTTATCCCGGAAAAATGTACCGTTCCCATGGGATAGATATGTTTTTGTTTATCTAGAGGCGAACCCGAACGAAATGAGGGTGAGCCGCTAGTAAAACATATATGAATTACAGGATTACTTACGTATATATATATGCATTCATTGTGTAATTTGTGCCTACATAAGGAAATGTTGTGTTAGTGTTAAGTAGCTATGTAGTCCTCTATTACCACTACGAGCCAAGGCACAGCTCAAACAAGAGTAGTTAAGCCCAATGTACTTGGATAAAGCAGTTGTTACGATCTCAATTATCGCTTAAGCTGAATTGACATTACGAAACTAGTTGTATGTTTCATAAAATTAATATCATTAAAAAGCTATCAATGACACGAAGCCTTTCTTTTATTACCTTTTTTTGTGCCGTGTAAACCTCAAATAAATAGATATCTGAAAATATTATATGTTTTTTTAGCAAGTTATATACTAGCTAAATAGGCGTTAATTTTTTTTTTATTTGATCAAGGGATTTTATGCTACTATTTGCGTGTGCCTTGCGAATAGTTTTGATGTTTTGGAGCTGTCTAAGAAAACAAAAAGAAGAAAGAAGAATCTTGTTAATTTCATATATTAATAAGCTTTTTTGTTCAAGTATATTATTAGAAAATACTTTGAAATAGCAAAGAAAATAAAACTAAAAAAACTAAAAAATAGTTTTCTCATAATTAACTTGTTATAACAATAAATTAGTTTGGCAACGCAAAGCACTGCCATTAATTCTTTACTAGCAAAAAGTACTCTGTAAATTATTAGGTTGTAGATAGTATTCCATTTAAGAAATATTACACTAAATTACGTACAACTTGGCCTCTCTCTCAAATTGTATCGGCTTAGATATAATTATGGAAAATATAAACGTATTCCTGTGTAACTTTAAAGGTAGCACCACGCTTGACCATTGGTCTCGGGAATATATCCGAATCGATTTTTTTCTTGTTAAAAATCAACCTGATCCCCAACCGGCTTGAAGAAACATCTAGACGTTTTAGCATCTCTTTCACATCCTGCAGAGTTTCGATCATGATGACAATGTTGACGGCAAATCGTAGATATGTAACAAATTGGGCAAAGTTTATGCCGCATCCTTTCAAATCGAACGTCTTGACGACATCCTTCAATGCATTGGCAAATAGTTTCAGTGAAAAAAAATCCCTTTAACTTGCGATGCAATTGGATTGGTTTTGTGCTCTGGCTTACTTGTATAGGTAACATAATACTTTACCAGTATGAAAGTTCTTATATTAGAACTCAATCTGTACTATCAAATTAGCTTGACCAATCGAAATATAGTTTTTATATATTCATAAAAACTATATATACCTACTAGTAATTCTAGTTATTTTTTGAACTATGATTATTTGTAATGGATATTTATTAACGAAAATATTAAAATTTGAATTGATTTTAATACATATTTATGGTTATTTTCTCCCATATTTTCTCTCGTTACGTAAATTATTATTATTTTAATTTTCGTCTAAAATAATGATACGAGTATACATGCTATTGTTAATTATTTCAAGAGTGTCACCAGAAAAGAACTATTTGGTTAACTATTAAGAAATATACGTTTATTTATATAGATATGTCTAAAATAATGAATACATAGAAGACTTAGTCCGGTTATTACTTTATGAGTAAAAAATAATTTAATATAAATTCATAAATACAGATTATTTTATTTGCCGCAAGAAATAGCACAATTTTACATAGCATAAGTATAATTTACGTTAGTATAATAATATTTTTTGATAGAAAAGAATAAATGATAAAAAAACAGCGAATCTTAAATTGAGCTTTGCACAAAACTTTAGCTATAAAAAAATGTAAGCCAGCGCTTCCGTTTAAGGTTTCTATGAGTCTATATATAAAATATATAATAAAAAACACTGTTGGTAAAATGATAAAGTTTATGATATGTTATGTATTTTTGCCACGTTTATATTATTTGCAAATTGAATTTTGTGCTAAGAATAAAAGAAAGAAATAATAAGAAATATAAAGAAAATAAATCGAATAAATATTTGTATTGACTACAGATGTTTCTTTTCTCTTTGTTACAGTCAAAGTACAATTTCTAAAGATCAAACAACTACAATTAATTTGTTTTCAATTGATCAAATCATTTGATCAAACAACTACAATTACATTGTGTTGATAAAATGCAAAGAATACCTATATAACTATGTTTTCGGATTATTTCGCGGATTTATTTTAATTTTTGGACGTTTCGAATGCTTTACAGCAATCATGGTCACGGGAGAGACTAAGATTTTAAACATCTCAAAGGCGTTATATACTTGTTACAGACAGTGCCTACCCACAATTTAGAGAAATGATTTTAAAAATTTAAAAATGGCACCAGAGTACCATACAATATTTGTTGATTTTAATTCTAAACGTATTTAATTTTTTTTATTAAGTATTATATTGAAATATTATTTATTAAATTTTAGCTGTTATTATTATAAATATTACATTTTTTAAAAACTTAATAAATAATAATATAGTATTATTAAGTGTTGCTATTACTAAATAATACATATTTCAAATTCAAATATTCGCGTAAATCTAATAAAGTATTATTCAAAGAATATAAATAAAAATGTAATATGACTTTTTATTATTTTTAATTTAATGTAAATAAAAAGTAAAAAATTGAAGTTAAACAAAATTTTAATTGAAACATACATCTCTAGTTCTTAATAGATAAGAGCTTTTAAATATATGCATATTTTATCCGATTTCGAACTAGAAATCCAGTAAATTAATTGGATTGCTAATTCTCTCCAATGTTTATTAAAGCTCAAATAACTTCTCACATTTACATAATTCTAGCTTTTCGAAGCTTACATAGAGAAATTGAGCGATTTTATGGTAAGAACTAGCATTGCCCGCGGCTCCGCCCGCGTTTAGATGATCAAAAATTAAATTCTAGGTTTTACACATTAGTATACTTTTACATACACCATTTTCATTGCGCACTGTATGATTGGTAAATAATGGCAGTGATTGACAATACCACAAAGGTTCCTCCGTTAATCTCATAGTTGATTTAGTAATATTGCACTTTTTGTTTCAGCAATAACATTTATGTACGTCTATACTTCTGTTTTGTTTGTTTGTTTGTTTAGTTTTAGGCGATAAGCTCTCAAACTACGGAATTAATTTTAATATTTTTTCTAATAGACGGCTATTGATTAATTTCATATTTAGCTGATTATATAAATTACTTAATGGTAACTTTTCTTAATGTTAATTTGTCTCGAAACAGGGATTGGTTAGCGCTGGTTAGTAATATTTTCCAAAACGATTTTAAGAGAAAGTGTAATAAGTAAATAATTCTAAGCAAATACTTTTTATTATTTCATATGGCTCGGCTAATATGATTAAAGCCGTAAGCATTTTATTGTGTCCTTTAAGCCTTTATCTTCCAAGAAATGATGTCCAAAACAAAAAAAAAACTAAAAAAGTTGAGATATAACAGTTCCTAAAATACTTTTTCATAGTTTTTGAGATATGGAATATTTTTAGTTACCCGCTTTGTCAGTTTAACAGCCATAACCTTGTTTTCCATAAAATGTTATAAAAAATTATGAATCGAACTTATTTTTACGGTTGATAAAAAGTGTCGATATTGTGGAAACGTAAATGTTATTTGTATTTATTTTAGTGTTAAACTAACAAAACACGTAAGTAAGAAAAACAACACAGTATTTTGCTATACGAAACCTATAATGAGCGAGTTGGAGTTACCCAATTTTTAGATTAAAAGATTAAAAAATATTAACATTATTTACTAAAAAAATAAAAACTTACAAATATTTTTATTTGAAAATTGTTTCGACCAACAAAATATTACTAATATGTTACTAATCTATAAAGCTTGTTTGTCTTTATTTTATTGAAAATTTGAACACGGGCGGGGCCGCGGATAATTAAGTAGCAATTCTAATAAACTCATAAGAAATGTCACATCTGTTCATTTTTTTTTTTATTAAAACTACGCATTTTAAAAACACATGGCGAAATCTATTGTCAAATATCTAAATAACACATAAATAAATTTTCATTTAAACAACTATTTTAATGAATAAAATAGCGCTATTGATATTTCTTTTAAGATAAGCTTTTTTTAATAGTTTTGACATATATAAGTTACCTTGCTAAAATGTTAATAGTACCATCGTGCTTTTATTTTAACCAGTTTTTGTATTTTTTCTCAGAAATAAAAGACTATCCTATATGTTGAGTCGGATAACCTACTATCACCATACCAAATTTCATCAAAATCCCTCCAGTGGTTTTTCTGTGATGCGATGCGACGTGATGTGGTCACATACAGACAAACAGACAAACATTCTAAAAACTATAGACTTGACCTCTATATCGCTAA
Source organism: Fabriciana adippe (assembly GCA_905404265.1). Taxonomy (NCBI): domain Eukaryota; kingdom Metazoa; phylum Arthropoda; class Insecta; order Lepidoptera; family Nymphalidae; genus Fabriciana; species Fabriciana adippe. The sequence goes on from FR989993.1 coordinate 7,687,989, forward strand.
TAATGAATATTTCAATAAGATTTTTCGAATAATAATGAATTTACGGATTCGGCTTCGTTACAATTTGATTATAATATGTGTAGTTACTAATTTATAATGCCAAAAAGTTTGCTTTATTGAAAATTTGAACACGGGCGGGGCCACGGGTAATTTAGTAGCAATTCTAATAAAATTGTAGAAAGGTCATATCTGTACATTCATATTTTTGGAATTAAAACTACGTATTTTAAAAACACATGGCGACATCTATTGTCGAATAGATACCTAAATAACACATAGGTATATATTAATTAAAATAACTACTTTAATGGATAAAATAGCGCTATTGATAATTTGATTTTCAGGATAAGCTACTTTTAATAGTTTTTACCATATTTAGTAAGTTACCTTGCTAAACTGTTTACAGATAGTATCATCGTGGTTTGTTCCAACCAGTTTTTGTATTTTTTCTCAGAAATTAGATATTTTCCCGCGGTAAAAAGTATCCTATATGTTGACCCGGATCACCAGCTATCATCATACCAAATTTCATCAAAATCCCTCCAGTGGTTTTTCTGTGATGCGGTAACAGACAGACAGACAGACAGACAGACAGACAGACAGACAGACAGACAGACAAAAATTTTAAAAACTATAGATTCGGCCTCTGCATCGATAATAATGTCTATGTCAATAAGATTTTCCCAAAAATATTTAATGTACAGATTCGGCTTAGTTAGAATTTTATAATATGTATAGATAATATTCTAATATATAATTGAAACTAGCTTTTACCCGTTACTCGGGTGGGCTTATATAGTATATATAGTTTATTTATAATTACTTCACTCCGAAGTATTGTAACGTGTTGTTAAATGGCCTATAACATTCATCAATATTATACGAGTATTTTATAAAATACTATAAGTTACACACTTTAGTTTCTTTATATGTTCAATTATAGATTACATAAAACATGTCATTCTTACATGTACTCGATATACCCGGTTTCTGAAAGGCTGATCAACGCAAAAATTAGCTTCGTTAAAAACTTTGATGTAATCATCCTTATTTCCATTCAACGTGATATCGGCGAAGTAATCTATGCTCAATAGGCACATTTTCAAGTTATTAAAAAGACAATTGAATCGAATTGATTGGATCGTCCTGTCAGTTAATAGAGTTGTCAAATTTATTCAAATTTAAATTAAACGTATGTGAAACGAATTTTTGGGTTTCTGGAACGTCATTACGCCTTGGTCGTAGATGTAAATGATGTCAAATAATCTGTCAAGTAATTTGTGGTTATCGGCAAATTCAAATATTTCTAGCCTATAGCAATAAGCCACAGAATTTTGAACATTGAAAATATTTCTAAAATTGTTTCACTTTACTAATTTTTAACACATTACATGTTTTTAATAGAATATTATCCGCGAAAAGTGTAAATTTTTACGTGTTAAATTTTTTATTTCTTAAAATCACCTTTTGTTTTAGAATATATTATCATGTCTGATGTCTGTGTCGAACATTAGAGTAAGCATGAGCATTTCTAGTACCTAGTGATGGTGAAAATCAAAGGACTCAAAGAGGATTGAAAGGATTATTTATTTATTTATATTTGGGAAACATCTGATAGAGATGTATCTACGTATAAGGCATTTGAAGTGTTAAGGTGACACAACATAAGTATTGTAAATAAAGACATTCAACTAATACGAGTGATTTTTTGACTTCAGAATCTGTGATTTTCCTTGATTCTTCTCAGAAGCTATATACACATTTAAGTCATGGTTATAAAGCAGTAACTTAGCAGAATCTGTACATGAAATATTTTTTAAAAACTGTAACGTGTACTGTAACGTATTATGAACACAATATAGACACCAAAACAATAGTTATTAAAAAATGTCTATCTGTATGTCTGTTTGTCTGTTTGTGTGTGCGCGTTTAACGCAAAAAGTAATGAACCGATTTCAACGAAATTTGGTGAAGTGATAACTTATTACTTGGGTCAACATTTAAGATACTTTTTACTTCAGGAAAATCTTTTTTTTCCACGGGAAATCGGAATAATTGGTTTTATCGTTTCCTCTTTAGAAACCTTCCGTTGGCTAAACCTTAAGACATACTTACGTCAAAACATTGTACTAAAACATTGTAGGTCTTGAAAAGGCCTACAGGAAAGTCTTGAATAGTATATTTTGTCTATCTCCTAAGGTACACTCGCAACTTCTATTCTTATCTTTACCTGTACTAAAACTAACTTAGTCAGATCGCGTTTCACGCAAAAAGTACTGAACCGATTTTAACCTATTTAACTAAAGGTTGTATAGTGATAACTTATTACTTGCGTCAACATTTAAGATACATTTTACTACAGGCACATTTTTCGTTCCCGAGGGAAAATGCAATGACTGGTTCTATCGAGTCGTCCTTAAAAATTTATATGGTTAACGCTGGCTGAACCTTAAGAGATACATCAAAACAATGTACTAGAAAATTGTAGGTCATAAAAAGGTCTGCAGAAAAATTCATATCTGGAATACTCTAATACCATAAAGGAATCAGAATTCATACCTCGAATACCACTGATAAGTTCTGACTACCTTGCCTTTGTATAATCTATTGTAATTCCTCCTTAGTTTGCTTTGAAATGACCATTAATATATTTCAGGGCCAGTCGTTAAAAAGTAGCAGGCGTAGACTTAAGAGAGGATAGGTTCTCACAGGGACATTTTAACAGAACACAGAACTAGACAGGACATCCATCAGTGTGGTATATTTGTGGTTGTTTTTTTTAGCGTAGACTAAGTTAAGTGAATCTAGAGTTTTACTCTAGACATAATATTAAAAATTCGATATGACAACATATAAATTCAATGGAAATTAAAACTGAGCAAATTTTTCAGTCCACGCGAGTGTAGCCGCGGGCAAAAGGCTACAGCAAAATAAGAATGGCACTTTATATATATAACTTAAAAACGAAGGAGAAGGCTTCATACATAGCATTGGGTCTTTAAAAATAACATAGATATTAGCCCGTTAGTATGTTAGTTACAAAACCCATATTAGCTGAGTTACATAATTCTAAAGACGTAAACATTGTAAACGATTGTATTATTGTACTCTCTTCCTATAACTTTGGAAAGATGGAGAAAAAAAATTTGTAAAAAATACAGGTAGTGGAGCTTACTAAACACCGACAATAAAAATTTATTTACAGAATATAATAATAATAATAAACGTTTATTTCAGACAGGGAGTCCATAAAGGCAGTAGTACAGATATATAACTATGTTTAACATCTTTTAAGATACTGGATATTTTGAGTTACGATCTCTAAAGTTAAATTTGTTTTCTATACACAAACTTATTTTTGCAAATAATAAAGTATTTGTAGCGAAAAAGTTTATTTTTTCCGTAATTAGATCGAGGGCAAAGCCGCGGGTTCTGCTAGTTTGAAATAAATGATTAATTATTATTAATATTTGATTAACTCATCTCTTAGCAATTAGACATTATTATTTCCTAAGTTAACAAAAGAGATACGTACCAAAATATCTATGTTTATGTAAAAACCTCTATAATAGTCAAATGTAGAGCAACATTCTTTGTATATGGTAGTATTTATTATTTAATTTTACGTAAGATAAGTGCATACTTGTATATTTTTCTATCTTTTGTAAAACTTAACTAAAACAAACCATAAAATTCATTGTTGTGCTTTAAATGTCTGAAATTGTAGTTTTCATGATACTTTGCTGTAAAGTCTCTTGCGACCACTTGACCTAGTGCCAAAAATGCCTAACAAACAACTACTTTTAAAAATCTTGCCTTTGTCCCTCTATATTCAACAGATGAACATTATTCTCAAAAAATAATGAGACATAGTATTTTTTCTAGCACAATGTGCATTTTGTGTACGTAGTAAGTTGTACCAAATGTTTATATTTTAAGAATTGTGGAATATGGTAATTGATTGCACAATACTATTATTTATGATTAGTGCTAATTTTAAATCATATCTCTAAGTTTCTATTTATTCATCAAAAAAGTATTTTTTTTATTTTCTAAGTGCGGACATGGAGCTTCATTAGAAACAAAAAAAAAATAATTCAAATAAATGTCAATAGATGTGTCATTTTTTTTTCAAGACTAGCGACTCACCGCTAGGTTGCTTCTGAAAACAAAATTAATTAATTAATTTGGTTTTAATTCGTGGGACCCTATTTTTTTCTAAAATAAAAGTAGACTAAGTTACTCCTTATTACATCAGCTATCTGCCAGTGAAAGTCAAAATCGGTCCAGCTATTTCAGAGATAAACCGGAACAAACAGACAGACAGACAGACAGACAAATATTGTAAAAAATGTTGTTTTGGTATATGTGCCGTGTATACATCCATATGCATTTAGTAAAAAACGGTTATTTTAATATTAAAAACAGACACTCTAATTTTATTTATCTGTATAGATTATGGATAATAAACAAATTAAGATAAAAAATAGATCCCAAAAAGATGTATTATGGTTATAAAAAAATCTCTAAGTAAAAGAAAACAAAATAATTTGGGTAATTTCGCTGATTAATTATTGAAAAACAAGCAATTCGGTAATGGGTTTGTAGTACTTATTCACAGATGGCGCTTTTACTTTTTGCCTAAAGCTGTTAAAGTCACTGTAAGTTAAGTTGAATCACAGATCATATATAGAGTACAGATAGTGCATCCCATACAAATATTTGGACATCGCTAACTCACGCTATTGGGCACACTATTTTTTTTTGTCCTGAAATGATAATAGATGGCGCAAGTGAGAATTAAAAATAAGGCGACATCTAGCAACTCTAAATGATAGATGGCGTTAAAAGCTAAGGGTATCTATCCCCGAGCTGCCGCTGCGCAATGTTGTAGGTAACTATGTAAGGTCTCTCAAGGCTACTATGACAATTACAAACTATATTTTTGAAATATCGTCTTTGAGTGCTACAAAACTTTTTATTATATTGAGCGCCATCTATGAACACAGTTTACATAATTATTATGAAAGATCGTGCTATCACAATGTAGTACCCATTATTGCCGCCAGAAATATAACGATATTATTGAATTTTATAAAACTTCAAAAACATTATACTTTTGTCCATTACTTCCTTTTTTCTTACTTTAGGTATTTGTTTTAAAGTTAGAATATATGCTTTTCGCATTTAATTTTTTTCAAATTTTGAATTTAACATGAACATAAAAACAAATCGATACATACAACGCCATCTATTATCATTTTTTTTAACTAATTTTACTTTGTTCGTGATGTGACCCCATGGTTGAATTCAGGATAATTTTTACTACATGTATTTTAATTTAAGCATATTTATAAAATGAAATAGTTCGACAATTTGCGTATTAATGACATCTATTATCAGCTATTCAAGCAAACAAAAATAACCCGAAGAATAGCCCAAACTAGCACTGTCCAATTTCTTTGTATGGGATAAGGCATCTGTAGTCTGTACTGATATAGTATTATGTACGGGGAAAAATTTATCCTTGTAAAAAATATGTTTATGGTATGTTTGAAATATACAATTTTATTTTAATAGAACTTTTGATATAAAGTCAATATCTATTCCTTTTTCTTTCATGGTCCGATGTAATGTAAAACCTATCCGACTAGTTTAAAATTAGTAATTAAACGATATATCGATAAAATATCATATTGGCGTCATGTGTACAAGAGTATATCTCTACTTATTTCATTCTCATAGTGTAACAGGAGGATATACATTTGAAACTACCAATGAGCAATCTTAAATATAATTAATTATCATTAGTAGTTTAAAACATCACTAACTTCCCAACTCCAGGCTACTGAGAATTTCTTATAGACAATAAATTATTATTTTTAATTTTCTAAAGATATACCTACTCTATTTTCAACCGACTTCTTCAAAAAGGAGGAGGGTCTCAAATCGGGTGTTTTTCTTTTTTTTTATGTTTGTTACCTCAGAACGTCGCCATTTATTAACCGGTTTGGACAATCTTTGTTTTGTTTGAAAGTATATACTTCCAGATTGGTCCCATATAAATTTCAAAAAAAAAAAAAACTATCCCTTAGGGTGAAAAATTGCTAATGATGAATTTAAGCTACTTCTTATTGGCATGTTGACCTGAAACTTTGCAAGTGTTTCTATTTTCGTTGACAGTTCAGTGGTTCGGTATCGTCAACCTGATCTAATGGTAAGGCCAAAAGGTGGATAGGTTGAACTCTTCAACGCCTAATAGTTGATACTTTGAGTTAGGGCTTATTTTGTTTGATTTTACAAGTCAATACGTTAGAATTGGATTTTAGAACCAGAATTTTTAGTGTTACTAATAAAAGCGAATTTTAGTTTGGTCAGTCTTCATGTTTTGTTATAACATGCTCCAGTGTACTGAATGTACATATATTAAAAGTATGAAGCTGTAAATAAATAAAAATTTCATTGTAAATTATTTTAATGTATGCAAAATGAAAACGTTTCAAAAATGAAATCAAGTTCTTGATTTACTGAACATTCTGCGGCTTCTAAGATCACTTCTGTGAAACACTTTGCTTAAGTGATGTTTATGAGTGTACCTCAGCTACGAGCTATAATATGCAACCTTTATATGACCATAAAATTCCTTTTGCCGCCCACATATGAATAAGTTTGCATTCTATTAAATAGTAAAGCTTATTTTTAGTGTATTTTCATATTGTATGTATCATTATATACTTTTTTAATATATAGTGGATTTATATAGTTTTATTTTAATATTATTATTACATTGCTACTAAATATTTTTTCCATGAGTTTTCTCCTAAAACTTCTATCAATATATTATAAGTTAACTTAACCAAAATTACCTAAGAATATATAAATAAAAACTACTTTGTATTTATTTTCAAGTTTATAATTATTATGTTTACATTATAATAGATTTTATAACTTTTTCCGTAAATATATCATTGTAAAGTTTGCTTTAGTACCTCTCTTTATTTCCAGTTTTGCATATTATGTACCTAGTTCTTACGACTTCTTAATTTAAAGTTTCTGAAATACACATTTGTACATAATTTAAATATAAATCCTATAAAAATAGTGGATAAATAAACCTAAAATATATTTAACATAATCAAACCCAAAAGTTTAGGATTTATAATAACACTATAGAAAATACATTTACGAGATTAATGTCGATACTCCATTAGAGGTGACGAAGATGAAATTAGGGAGTAATTAGTTTTCAATATACAGTTCACTGCTCTAATAATGATTAATTTATAGGAAATGGTTTTAAGGGTGTATATATTTTAACTGTACTTAATATATAATATTATTTAACTATTATCATCATAGATGTTCTTTTCGTGGCTTATGTTTATATTTAGCGTTTAAATATTTCTTTTAGATAAAATTGAGGCACTTATTTTTATCCAGAAGGGGTAGAATGGTAATAATATTTATTGAATCTTATGATGATTTGATTATATATCACAATATTTTAAAACCTTATATTTCAACTATTTAATATTGATCTATTATATGTACATATGTTTATAGCTTCCACTAAATAATGTTCGTAAGTCCTCTACTACGGCGGTCATTTAAATCAGCATTAAACTTTATGGGTCGTTGAATGAGTCTCGCGAGTTTTCATAAAAGGCTGAGTGACTACTCTTTTTATGGTTCACTATTGGGATGACATTTTCGTATGCATTTTATTTACCAAGAGTTCGCCTAGTAATCAAGATTCGATCATAATCATTGTTGAATGTTACTAAATGTATGAAACACCTATTTCCAAATCTCCTTTATTGATATCACTAAAGTTCGTCAATAGCTACTAAACAAAAAAAAATTGGTTAACCAACAAGAGGAGAAAAACGTACTGAACTGTTTTGTCTTTGTCTATTTATCTTTATCTATTTATATATAGATGTAATTCTATTTTTTATCTATAATTTTTTTAATTTATTTTTTGCTTTCTGTAAACAGTGTCTGTGTGTCATAAAATAACCTTTTTTTGCTATTAAATCTAATGTAAATGCAAAAGTGTATTTATTTGTTTGTCATTGTATCCGACAGATTAGACGGCAATAGATCTGTGTTATTTGTAAGGAGATAGTTGATGGACTGGCAAGAGAAAAAGGCTACTTCCTTCCGATATATCAAGTGCCTTACATAATATGGCAGATCACAATTACTTATCTATCTGAAATCTTATCGATAAGAATATGACATAATTTGTAACCAGTTTATGTTTATCAATTTTTATCCATAATAGTAAATGCCATAATTATCAGAATCTGTACTCTTCTACGCTTTCTGTTGTGATTTACACTACTTCGTGTAATACATTTCGTAAAAATATTACATGTCCGTTCAGCCGTTCTGGCGTGATTGAGTAACAAACATCCAAACATCCACCTAAACTTTTACGTTTATTTTATAATATAAATAAGATAACATTGGAATGAAAATCTCGAGCGTTACAACTTTAAGTCGTACGAAACTCTATTCTAACTTTAAGTCGTCTTAAGCTGAAAGAGCCATAGTTGCTGCTGATATTATGTTAATCACAATTTATTCGGATAAAATTATAAAATAAATCCACCATTTCATTAAATAAAAGAATAGAGCAATTTTTGTATAAATAATGAGGCATTTAAAATTTGCTTTGAGAGTCCAATTATTGTCACAATGCGCTTTTAACGAGCGTAGCTGCGACAAAGACAGGCAAGCGTTTTTCGAGTTCATTCACTATTAACTTCTTGATCTTATTTAAACTTAAATTTTACAATTTGGAACCTTTAAAATAAAAACTATACCAAAAATCGTAAACCTTTTATGCTACACGAGCGACTTCGGCTGCGGCCCTCACTTCGGTCTGGTGCGTCCCTAGATGCCTAACAGTAGCCTATGTGCTACTTCTACTCATAGTATATCTTTGTATTAAATTTCAAACAAATCCATCCAGCCGCTTCACCGTCAAGGAGTATCAAACATACACATAAAAAAACTCTCATTTTCACTCCAAACATATAACTCAATATCCCACTATACGAGTATATTATAATTTCTATCAAACTTAGAGCGTTTAATAGCGGTTAGGGTTACGAGCTATACCTAACTAAATTTAAAGGACTTAAATTACAAAGCAAGTAATTTAGTTGTATTAAGGCCCTATAATTTGATATGTCTGTCTTTTTTCCTGAACTTCTTAACACTTCATTATTTTACTTAGGAAAATATTTTGCTAAAAATTAATGATTGAAATAATACTATACTCAGAATAGAATCATGGTACTATTTTAAGCACTAATTTTACATTTCATATGGGCAATTGAGGGACCTAAGTGTCGAGAGGTTTCCGACGATTCAAGAGTTTTGTTCTTTGCTCAAAGGCTAGTACTCTGAGTATCTATAAAGAGAACTGTGTTACGGTGTCAGTATATCACACGTAAGAGCAGCGACAATTGCTTTGGTGTTTTGCTGTTCTCTTATCTAATATTTACATGTGAACTGTGTTTTACAAAAATGAACATGCTAGAAAGGGTATATAGAAATTCTACTTTCTAGTTAATGCCCGCGGTTCTGGCACCTGCGAAGAGTATTTAAAGTCCAAACTAGCCCAATTTGCTACAGTATTTAGTTACAATGTAATTATATGTAAATGTTATACAGGTACCTATATATATTTTGTACGGTTATCGGGAACTTAAAAAACTTAAAAGTAAGTAAAAAATTCGTAAATATCTAGTTTAACATAATAAAAACAATACATATACAGCCTACGAATAGTCTACTTATATGGCAAAATAAAAACGCCTGATATCACGTGTCACGCCATACGAACCTCCCCTACCTACTATTATTTCGTTCTCGGTTAGCAAACTTTCTGACCTACACTTTGTATGGTAATTGCTCCACTCTCAAGGGTCATATCGTGGTGTCGGAGATCCTCCCTCAATAAATAGAATATAAAATGTAAAAGATTTTTTTCAAATTCGTTCGCTGAAACAAACAAAAACAAACAATCCTTTCAGTTTTATAATATTGCTAGCTTTTGCCCGCTGTTATTTTCGCGTCTTTTATCCATTTACAATTACTTCAAGGGTCTTCGGGTTCTCAGATAGCATGATGTTAGTTAGTCAGAAACTTTCTTTTTATTAAATAGGCTATTAAATCTGAAAAAAAATCAAATACTTCAGATAGTTCCGGATTGTTTAATAAAAACAAAACAATCCCTTCAGTTTTATAACATTATAATTTAATATGTATTTAGTAGAGACAAAAGATAGATATAGATAGAGACATATATAAACATAGATAGAGACAATAAAAGACACATAATAATTTTCATTATTTATATATTTTCATTATAGTTAAAAGAACAAAAACTTTGCTTCGCATCGTTAATGTCAGAAGTCGATTTTACTGGTTTAAAAACGAAATCAGAGAAACGCGGTGACGTTTATAGGGTTCCGTTCCCGAAGGATGCCAACGGAATCCTATTACTATGCCTCCGCTGTCCGTCCGTCCATTCGTCTGTCAAGGGGCTGTATCTCATGTACCGTAATAGACAGAGAGTAGAAATAATAAAAATAAATAAAAATAAAAATACAGAAAACACTTTTTTAACGTTCGCAACCGATCGTCGAAGTTGAAATACTACATATAGAGTAAAAGTCATATTAATAAAAAGTACATGTACAATGGTATGGAACCCTTTTTGTGCGAATTCGACTTGCACTTGACCGATTTTTTTAAAATTGACAAGCAAAAAGGTAACAGACACAGAGTACTTTATCTCCGGTACATCAATGAGGTACCTAACGTGATATACTATATTGATGATTGATAAATTATGATTAGTAATACATTACTAAATTATCTATAGAAATGTGAGCGTGGTATAGTTCCTTGTCAGAATATGATCGCGATGAGGACAGGTCGTTAAATCTAAATGGGTATGGTTAGATTATAATATCTATTTAGACCGATCTGGGTTTATAATAATGTTTTAGTTATCTACAAAAGAGACGTATAGACCTGTACTGATAATAGTATTGTACCTATGTATATTATTTTAAAGACATACGTTAATGCTTGATGGATTAATTAAAATATTTACATAATGTATATAAATAGGCGTAGACTAAACAATTCAGTACTTTTTTCTCCTCTGTTTGTCAAAAGATTTTCTTTTTTTTTTTGTTTAGCCATTGGCGAGCTTTGGATCAATAAAAAAAATTGGAAGTGACTTTTTTTCTATATAGGTGCGTAAATTGTATACATATATAATTTCTGCTTCATAATAATGATTATAGTTGAATTAAATTTTCTAATTAACGAAAATATGAAATCTCTATATTTTTATATCTTGATGTAAAACTGTTTCTGTAATTTATATTATCTACCACATATAAAGCAGTTATTTGATATCAAGTACACAAATCGGTAAATGTGTTGGAATAACTTCAAAGACTAAGTTATTTAAAACCTATTTCACAGTTGAATAAAGTTGAGATATTGAAGATAAATCGAAAATTACGATTGAAATGGTTTGCTCGAAACAAGTTGGCGGTGTCCCAAAATATCTTGATACTTGATAGTGTTTTTTTAAATTTATAATGATAATATCTATGATAATTTAAAAAAAAGTGCGTGTGCGTGCAATTCACTCGTGGTAGAAGTGAAACTTAGTTCATATCCATACTAATATTATAAACGTGAAAGCGTGTAAATATTATTTATAAAACAGCATTGGCCATATATTTTTACTGTCTTTTTGTTGTGATTTTTTCTGATATTTTAATAGTTATTCTGTTATTCGGGGTGAAAAAATCCAACAAATCAAAGATAATAAAAATTGGTGCAGCCGTTCCTGAGTTATAAATGGTGTACCTAACCTTAACAATATAGATGTCAAATATTCGTATTAATCTAAGAAATTATTAGCACTACAGTCTACATCTTATCTACCTTGCAAGTAAAATTGCGTAAATGCTCTCTTTGTATAGGTATATATCAGGAAACATCAAAATCAGGTACCTTAAAGTAGCCACTAGGCTGCGTACATGAATGGGCGGTCCACAATATGTCAAGACGTTGGGCCTACGCCAAGGCTTTCTGACCCCGTTATCTTAGCATCGTAATTTATTGTGTCTAAGATTGATCTGTATTTGTTACTATTGAGGTTAAGTATCAAATGATAATAAATCTTGTTTTCGATATGTTTGCTTACAGGCAATTTCGGTATTAGGACTTGTTTGGAGTAGGCATGTAAAATAAAAAAGGACATAATCAGAGTTAGACTATAATATGTATAGGCATTAATAATATTGCCGTAATTTATATTAAATATAAATTTATAATTTCAATGCGTCTTTTCCGTGGATACCTATTGGTGAAGTAAATCACATAATAATATGCTCAATTGGTAAGGTGAAAAATCACTTAAAAGTTATGAAATTATTCTATCTTTAGAAATGGAATTTCTTTTTTCTAATTTATGTGGATACATCTTTGAGCTACACTTACAATCTAGTTATTAAAAAAAAAGACAATTTTATTTACAACCCGCGAATATATTGAAAGACTTCCAAGTTTTTGAAGCCGGTGAAAAGGAAATTGAAAAGAATGTTTATGTCATAAATGTAATAAGTTTTATCAATTATTTATTTTACTAAGCAAAAATTTGTAGGAACCGAGAAAGCATAAAAAAATGTCGTCTGTTAAAATATATAAAACAATAAACCATTTATGTTATGAAAACTCCTTTGGAATGATATGACTCTTCCAGACTATTTCAATAATGGATAGATATTATAATTTAAAATTGTATTAAAAAAATTAATCTCGCCGGATTTCTTACACCAATTCTCCTCAGGACCGAGATATTTTCTTTTCTAACAAATGCTACGACGTTAAGTAAAAATTGTAATAATTCCTTTTTTTTTAGATTGTATTATTAAAAGTATAGTGAATATCTGTGCTAACTAACAAAACTCATGAAAATCATTTACTTTTTTACATAAAAGCAGGTTAAACAAATAAATCTATACTTTATAAAGAATATATGATATTAGTATTTAAATTCTCAGACACTGTTTTAATTTGCGGGTCATAATAACAACGCAGCTTCTTTGTAACTATAGGTTGTCTATGTTATTTAAAAAGATTTATGAAATATGATCAATACAAGTACAATCGTACAAGAATTGAATAATATCCACCACAAAAAATATTATCTTAGCATCTCCTTGGAGATTTTTATATAAAAAAGTTTTAATTACAAAACCGATTTATGTTTTGAACTTCCCAAAGCTACAAGTATTTTTAGTCTTATCTGAATCATAATTTGTATAACAGTGGAAAGTTTAATTAAAACAAGCACCGTTTTTTGCCCAAAATAATGAGAAAGTTGAAAGAGAATATTATTATTTTTAGTAAGACTAGATTGTAACAGTAAAATGTCTTGTGTTTCGTGACTTTACTATCAAATACTTTATACCTTAAACTATTTTCCTACATTTTGATCTTTTTTATTATAAAACTATCGACTCACCCTCGCATAGTTTTGGTTCGTCCCTAGCTTGCTTCCCAATACAAACTTTCATGCCCATTTTCATTCCCTTAAAGGATGATTTCCGGGATAAAAAGTATCCTATATCCTTTTCAGGGTCTCAAACTATCTTCTTACCAAATTTCATCTAAATCGGTTCAGTAGATCCAGAGATTACCCCCTGCAAACTCACAAACTCACAATCTCACAAATTCACAAACTTTACTTCTTTATAATATTAGTATAGATTAGTTATACATTAACATTTCTTAAAATGCAAAATGTATAAAAAAGACGTTTTTTTACCCATAATTATAGATATTTAAAAATAATAATATTAAATCATATCAGTTATTAGTCAACATAATTTTTAAAAGCCAAGAGTGGTATTGAAATACCAACGTGAATTATTACTAGGTAATTTATCACAAGATTTAATTTTAAAAAATTTCGAGAAGATTGCTTTAAGTATTTTCTGCTCACGAACAAAGCGAATGGCTTCCAGCCAACTAAAAACATGTTGAAATAACTAGCAAGATACACAATACCTGTATGATTAAAAAAGGATAGATACTACTATCTAGAAACTGTGCTATAAAGGTATGTTGGTATCAATACTTTATATCTACAAATTATTTTGATGACGAGGTCATAAATTCGATTTTTTTTCAGGATGAAATAATTAGGTATTTACTGATTAACTTAAATAGGAAAAATGAGGAGAATAGAGAATTGAGTTTTTAATTGCTTAAATATTTTTTGTATTAAGCTGCATGCTATTATTTAAATTAAAAAAAATGTGTGAAATTACACACTAATTTTAATCTAAAAATATATTTAAAAAATAATAAACGGAGAAAACGTATGAAAATATGCGTAGAATATTAAAAACATTGAATTTAAAACGTATCTTAGTTTTAGTGTGTAAATAAAATAAACTAAGTTTTTATCAAGTATAAGTTTCATATATTTCATTGAAAAAAATCTTAGTGAAAACAAGTCGAAAATGCCGTACAGCAGATCTATATTTCAGGTACAATAAGTGGCACTGCAGTGAGATTTCGACTAGTGATAATGTGCTATCACGTTCACTATCTCCATTGAAAGCAGCTGCCGAATACGGAAGCTTATTGAGCATTTGCTATTCTATATTAAACCCAGTTTAGATTATGCTCTGAAGAAAATTAAATTTCTATGCAAATAATTAAAACAGATTTATTTATTGTATACAAAATATATATTATTTATTTATTTTTTAGGTTTATTTACAACTAGCGACTCACCCACGCTTCACTCGGGTTCGTATATATATATAGTTTTTTTTTAGTATTAAAACCTTCCGTGGACCTTACAAAAAAATAAATTAGCTGAATTGATCCAGCCATTCTTGAGTTATGCGCTTACCAACATTCATTTTTATTTATATAAATCAGGTACAATAATACACAAAAATATAAAGAGTAGAACTAAGAGCTAGAAACTAAATGTAGTGATTACTTACAAATAAACACAGCATGTATAAAAATAAAACGTTTAAAATATTACACAAAATATATTTTAGAAGTAAACAGTGTTTTTTTTAAATTAATCATTGTTCCATTATGAGTACAGATACAGTACAATTACATTAATTTAACAATCATAACATTATATCTTTAGTTTACTACGCCTACCAACTTTCCATTATTTTTACGCTATTTACAACACTTTATAAACACTTTTAACTTTTATTACACTTCTAAATACATGGAGTCAATATTGACTCGTACGTGACTCGATGCAGATATTAATTAATCATTGATTGATTGATTGATTGATCATTGATTGATTGATTGATTGATTGATATTAATCAATTGTGTAGCTTTACATGACTAATGTAATAGTTATTACCAAGAAATAAATATTTTCTTCTTATTTTCATTATCCTTACTATAAGTATAAATGAAAAAGTTTCTTACTCTCAAACAGTAACAGATTACAAACTTTTGTTTAACTTGCTTCATTCTCATTTTAAAGCACTTGCTGGCATCCGATTGAGCCATAGCTTTGTAATTACGGAGACAATTCTATACTATAGTATGATTAAGCTGGTTTAATGATGAAGACAATAATTAATTTATAAATAAAAACTTACTAGGGTTCCATACTTTATAAAGAAATAATCGAAATTTTCTAAAAAATGTCTATCGTCTGTCTGTTACAAATCTCTAATTCTCTCTCGTCTAATTCTACTGTGTTAATATTTATATAGGTACATCATACACTATATAATGTATACAAATATTTACTCAGTGTATATACATACATATATACATTGAATTGTTGCAGAACATATATAGCGAGCGAAGCAAAAATGTGCGACTAGTGAAGTATATTATTTATGTTCCCTAGATTAGCTGTATTTGAGGGCAAAATATTAATTAAAGAGTAAGCGGCAGCTGTTCAAATAGCGCTGTCATCTCTAATGTTGATGGTATATTGATAACTCACATACTACTTTCAGGAAATTGCTTATAATATAACTAACTATACAATAAAGACACGCTAACATGCAACTAGTACAAAGCAGCACTTGCCAAGGACAGGTTACATTAAACCTCAATTAATTTGCTAATTATATAATCCTGTTATTGTTCGAACATTAACTAATATGTATAATATTATATTTTAAAAGATATTATAGATATGATGACATTATATTTTAAAGGTTATATAGATTGTATAATTTTCAACATGATTAGCACTTGTCTTAATGGTGAAGGAAAAGATCGTGAGGAAACCTGAGACAACTTAGCAGGTTTTCGACAGCAAGTGAAGTCCGGCAACCCGCACTTGTCCAGCGTGGTGGACTATGGCCTGTTCCCCCTCGTTTTGAAGGGAGGCTCGAGTCCAACATTGGGACATTAAAAAGGGCAGAATACAGACATGCATACATACATATATCTTATAATGTTATAATATAAATTGTTAAACATATATCTTATAATATAAATTGTTTTTGCTTTGTTTCTTTTGTATAAGTGTTTTTCCTGAAAAACATTTTTGTAGAAAAACCCGATCTACTTTCAGAGTAATCTGTACAGTAACGGCAGCTGATACAACGCATGTGCATAATATATAGGGAGAACATGAGATTGAAAATATATGAAGTTGTGTTTTTTTTTTTAATTTTAGACGACAAAATCGAGCTTATATTTCATAGTTTTACTGTATTTTTTGGACAAAGCACAGTGATATCAAATCCCGTTTCTCTTTAGTCAATCAAATTGTATTTCGACAGTTTTAGTGTGTCGTTAATATAAAATATGTGGATATATTGAGTGATCGTTTTAATAACGAAAAACATATCAATAATAATTTAAGACTAACGGAAATACTCATTTGATTACTATTACATGATTTTCTCATGATTACATATAAGAAATCATTGAAATTACTAAAAGAATGATCTTAAAACAATTTCAAATAAAACTCTATACAATTCTTTGCTTTGTTTATTTTAGATAATTTACATAAAATTCATCAAATGGATATTCAATATGGAATGATACTTTTATCTCCTTTCGTTTTATATCATGCGAACTCCATTCTGGGATACGTTGTAGCTTTTGATTTTTATTTCTAAAATGATTTACTCTACGCCGAAATACTTTTGGGTCGGTATAAAATTTAAGTCAAGAAAAGATAAAGGAAAAAAAACACACACACTGATGAAAACTCGACTGATAGTATTGATAATTTCAATAAGAAAGAGAGAAGAGAATTATATTTTTTCCGTCATATATAAAACAAAATATATAAAATACATAAATATAAACTGACATAGACATTGACGACACGTTTGGCTCAGTTTGTAGTGCTACTTGCTGTGTCAGCGGTCGCGGGTTCGAGTCCCGCTGGGGGCATTTATTTCTGTAATGCGCGCGAATATCTGTACTCCAATCATGGATGTTTATATTTATAATATGTATGTATTTAAAGTTATATATGTGTAGTGTATCAACTATGTGGTATCCATAACACAAATCTCTTAGCTTATCATGGAAATAGATGACGCTATGTGTTAATGACCCAACATATTTATTTATTTAGTTATTTATAAAACAAACGTGCAGCACAGATTTTATGGTTGAATTAAAGGAGAAAGTAAAGCAAACTATAATTAGCTCTATTAGCGTACTTACTCTAAGGAAACATCAGGAATAAACAAGAATTAGTTTTAGTTTGCTTCAAACTCAAAAGAAACAAAAGAATAATTACGTCGACTTCAACGTTTTTATGTACTTAAAGTACCAATTAATTGAACTGCAAAAATTCTATGTAGTGACATTTAGACATTATGGCATAAAATTAGTAGCATTAACCTTCTTCATTATTTATTTCTCAAATATTACGTATTATGTAGAGTCATTAAAGTGAAACTTCTTTAGCATCGTCGTTATTTGTAACTCGAAGAAACGAAAATGCATCACGACAGAGAGACAAATTATTAGATTAGGCCGGCGAGAGAATGAGACAGAATATATTACACAGGAAGTGAAAAATAATAAAAATAATACTGAATAACATGTAATTTAATATATGTTAAATAAAATGTAAAATAACTTTTAAACTTACAATAGAAACAACATAAAAAACCTTACAATATGCTATTCCTGATATTCTACATTTTTCTCATTCTCTCGTACGTTACTTTTCTGATATAACGGACATAACGTCCTATCGACTGCACCAAATTGGATATAAAGAAAAAAAAATACAAAAGTTTTTTTTTAAATCTCATGATATGAAAAGTGAGTGAGTGAAATAGTTTTTATCCCGGAAATCATCCCTTAAGGGGGTGAGAATGGGGATGAAAGTTTGTATGGGGAAGCAAGCTCGGGACAAAACCGAGCGAAGCGATGATGAGTCGCTAGTATACATATAATTATAAACTTAATATTAAAATACGTTTTTATGTATCAACGTAGATACCATAGAGTGCCTTCAGGCAACAGCAAGTTATAAATAAAAGGATGTGTAAATAACTTAGAATTGGACGTTTAAAGCAATTTCAACATAAAAATTTAATGGCACCAATTTTTCTCGATCCGCAAACAGGATGTATTTGTGGAAATGTTTTTAAAATCTTTATGTCCATTGCCTCGGTGGTGTAGTGGCTAGCATGTACGGCTGCACATCCTGAGGTCCTGGGTTCGAGTCCCGGGTCGGGCCAAGTTTAGTTATTGAGTCTTTCTGTATAGTAAGCCTCAGTAACAGCCCGGAGTTGGGAAGTTGGCGGTGTTTCACCCCCGTGCTCGGAGAGCACGTAAAGCCGTCGGTCCTGCGCCTTTACTCTCACCGGTCGTGTCGAGTAGTCGTCCCACCGGAATATGAGAGTGACAGGAATAGGGAGTGCACTTGTGTCTGCGCGTACACTTGTGCACTATAATATCTCTTGCGCAGTTGGCTAGTCTCAATGAGATTGGCCGCCGTGGCCGGAAACGGTCAGGAGGACATTATTATTATTATGTTCATTGGGTATTTGTCAACTTCCGAACGTCTTTTAGAAAAGCAATTTGGTAGACGCTCGTCGCTTTCGTAGATATATTCATTTCTTGGTATTGTTTTGAATTTAATAGTATTTTTGTTACAATTTGCTTAGATAATATTTATTTCATAGTATTTATCTAATTGATTATAACCATTTATTAAAAATGTAAGTATAATACAGCGATATTGCATCTCAAAGACGTTAAAATTTCTCTTCATGAAAGTAGCTGACACGGTTTATGTACCCTGGTATTACTAATTACCTCGCCTAGCTTGCCTTTTCCTACTTAGCAATAATGACTTCGTTAAAATCTTTATAAAATTGCAATTCAGTTTTAAATTAAGGTTTCATTATATTTGTAGGAAAAATGAATAGCGTTTTGATAATATTTATTCTTCGTTACAAATTATATAATATTGATAAATACTCGTTCCTACTGTTATATTTCGTTTTTTTTCTCGCTTTTTTTATATTTCTATAAATATGAAATTATTTTCGTACCATAAACTAGTCATTTTATAAAAATATATTTTTTTATTTTTTTTTACTATTCAATTTTAGCTGTTCAAAGTAACGATTAACATTTAAGGGATACTTTTAAATAAGCTAAAATGTGACACTTAGTGTAGTCTAATGCAAAAAGACCTTTAAAATAAAGTAAAAATTTAAGGTTGTAACTTACAAGAGGTCAAAATAAGTTTTAATTTATTAGATTTATGCAGTTAAGATCTTAATATTCAAATTGTGTTACCATATTGAAAAAATCGGACAAAATATGCGAGTCTGATTCGCACATCGAAACTTCCTAAGCATACTATGATTTATTTAACTTATAGTTAGTTGTATTGCTTTAAAAGTAAAATAAAATATTTATCCCAACCTACAATATTCATTGAACAGTAGATAAGTTAATTTTGCAGCCGAATGCATGATACAGAAAATATCTCAAAAACTGAAACTTTTTATCGTAATATAATAATAATTCATTTTTTCAAGTAATAGTGACTCATTTTGTTAGGATACAAAAAAAATACTTATTCTATATTAATAAAAATCTATACAGATAAATAAAATTGAAGTCTCTGTTTGTTTGTTTTGGCTAATCTCCGAAACAGCTGAACTGATTTTGATGGGCCTTACTTTGGCAGACAGCTGATGTTATAAGAAGTAACTTAGACTATTTTTATTTTAGAAAAAGAATTAGGGTTCCGACATAAAAAACGTTCCCAGGGACTCACCTGAGTGATGTGAGAGTAAGTCGCTAGTTATAACTATGATTTATTTATATATTTGACTGAGTACATGAGTCATGGAGGCCTCCCGTGGGAAATAACACAACAGTGGTTCATGTACATACAGTCAAATCTCTCCGCTATCATGGTTAGAATGTTGTTGAAACCAGCCCAAATTCTACGCAGGCGGGCGGTGGGACGCATACATACATTGTGCTATAGAAACAGTCCGCTTTGGCCTCGGCGAACATACCTGATGCGCTACAAAAACGGGGTAGTCCCAACATTAAGTGTAAGTCCCTTATTGAATTTAAAAACATATAGCTACAGCTATTCGTGTTAACAAAAGTCTTTGAGAATACCCCACTCTCTTGTATAGACTTAAAAACCAAATCACACCTCAGCTACATGTACGGAGTACCACTCCTATTTTTTATTGTTTATAATTTGGCTATGGAATTGTCTAGCGGTTTATATAAAACACCTACCTACCAATTTTGAACAATGTAACTTTAATAGTCTTCGAGAGAAATGGCAGTGACATACGGACAGTAGGATATGATGAAATTATAAGGGGTCTGTTTTAGCCTTTAGCCAGGTTACGGAACTCTAAAAATTAATTATGAATAGCAAGATTTATAGAATATTTTCTCTCCAGACTAGGCAAAAAATAAATATATAATAGAGATACGAGACGAGAGGACGGAATTTCTTGTAACATAAAAAACATTAATTCTAGAAATATGTTTTAATTTGGATTCATTGGAAGCTTCCGAATATACACAATTTCATAAAATAGTAAATGTACAACGTTGATCTCATTAAAATATACAATTTCATCCTGTAAATATTGTAATAATTTCATTTCTCTACTTAATGATAATTTAATTTATTTATTTTCATTATAATAATTTAATTAAAATTTAAATTATATTACTACTAGCGACTCACCCTCGCTTCGCTCGGGTTCGTCCCTAATTACCTTATGACGGTTAGTATGGAATACATTGACTATATAGTCTATCTATGTATATATATATATATACACATAAATATAATATGTATGTATAATGTATATATACAAGGTGGATTTTTGAGACGGGACAGTAAGGGCAGGTACCTTAACTGTTATAGTTACAGGAAAACGTTCCTAGGAGACCATCCATAACTTTTTGAGATATTCTGAACTGCATTTATAGATTCCGGAAAAAATCCATCCTGTATATATATATATATATATATATATATATATATATATATATATACATACCTAAGTATGATGAGCTTTATATCCCTTACTTGAAAAATGATTGATTTTACACCGCCTTAAGAAATGATTTCTGGGGTAAAAACTATCCTACATCCTTTCCAGGGTCTGAAACTATCCCCATACCAAATTTCGTCTAAATGGGTTCGGCGGATTAAGCGTAAAAACAAACAGACAGACAGACAAACAGATAAACAAACAGATAGACAGAGTTACTTTCGCATTTATTATATTAGTATGGATTGGTATTTCGTAAATGCCATCAACTACCATTACATACTGACACTTGAATTTCTAGTCGTTTCAATTTCAGTTCTAGCTGAAACACCGAACCGCATGGTTTTAAGAAAATCACTTGGCGACAAGCCACGAAGTCTTTGAAGTTATAATTACTTAATCTATTATTTGCGTCGGTCCCAGTCAGCACTATAGAATAATATAATATTGATCGTTTTCATTTGTCATATACTAAATGTAATGATGACTTTGTGCACTAACTTTATCTATATTTTTAAAGTTTTGCCCTATTAAATATCTATTTCTTAAATCTTAAATTGATATATATAAAATTATATAATATTCTGACTAAGCCATATAAGTGTCGCGAATAACTGAAATATTTTTTACAAATTCAAGTCTTAAAGTAGTAGGTAATAATGGGAAGGCAAAAGGAAAAGTTTACTTTTCCTTTTAAAATCACGTATTTCGACATTTATCGAATTGTAACATTTGAGTGCAGAAAAGTGCTTGTAAGGAATGTAGGTACATTATATTATTGAATTTACTTAATCTTGTTACTGTTCTTGGATATAATGGAGAAAACAAGAATAAAAAGGCCATAGAATTAAGAATGTGGTTTATTTTGTATAAGTACAGCTTTTTAACTATACCCTTTAGGCAGATTTATGTAAAACTGTGCGCCCAGTTTGCATGACGAATCTTTGAAAGTTACGTGTCGTGAACTATTAACACCTTCTGGTGAATTTCTAAGAAATTAATTGTTAACTGGACCACCGGTGGCTCGGCGGTCGTTGACAGGTTAATTTAATATAGAAATACTTCATAAAAACAACGTACAGAAAACGTTATAGGTACCTACTCCATTATTTAGTCATGTTGTTAGAGAGGAAATATATTGGAAAAACTTGTTTTAGATATTAACCATTTTTTTAACTAGTCCAAAATCACAAACTTGTCATGTTATATAAAACTATCTTTAAAAGTTAGTTGTATTTAAAATGTCAAATATTCGCGTAAATCTAAGAAAGTATTTTTTGTCATATTATTTTTTGTCATGTATATTTTTGTCATATTACACATTATATTTGTCACATAATTTATAGTTCTTGACCTCTTGTAGTGAACTTTATGCGATTTCATTACCTGGATTTACCTATAATTATATGTTATAATTGCAGTTTTTATGATTAGTTAAAGTTTGTAATTTTATTCATATAGTATTTTCATCTTTATTGTGAGCTACGTCAATAAAATACCTATCAGTCAGCAAAATTAAGTACAAGTCCACTCGAAAATATACCTACAAATGAGAGATCAACGAACGACGTAGCGGATGAGTTTTACTATTCATAAATAATGTATTAGATAATAGAATATACAAAATTATAGCCTTTTAACATTGAATCTAGAAAAAATAAACCACAATCATTTTTGTAAGTACGTGGTGCCGAAAGCTCTTAGGATAAGAAACTTTTTTCTTACCCTTCTCAGCGCATGCCGCATTACCTACTCTGGAACAGACTCCTTACAGTCATCCAATAAAATCTCTATAACAACTTGTGCAAGAAAATGCTGTTTTACTTTAAAATTAACTTAAAGTAAAGTCGGGGGGCACGAAGCGATTCTCGTACCGTCGTTCTGAATAAAGCTAGAAGCCTGAATTTTCAGTGACTAAAAGAACATAATATAACTAGGTATATTTCCAAATTACATTCAATTTGAACCTGTAGTTTAAAAACCGTTACAGATCAAAATTCCTTAATATCGTCACTTACTCATTCACCGACCATCAAAATTCTAAGGTACTTCTAGTAGACATGCGAGCTTCAAATTTTGAACACAATTAGTGTTTAGATTATAGCGCAAGGAAAAACTCGAACATTACGCAATTTCAATCCTGTTTTCGAGATATACAATAAACTGCATAAGTAACTTTGTAATCCTATACAAATAGATATGCGATATACGCGATACGCGAGTTCATACTAATATTCCATTACCTGTTATTTATAACGAATTGAATAAAATGTATACTATGACGATTACTTAATTTTGAAGCAAAGCTCGTACATTTTATTTTGCATAGTATGATGCTTCCATAGATAGGTACTGAATAAATTAACCGACTTGGTTTTACATATTTACATCTCATAACTTTTTGCGGTAGAAGAAATGCGTTACGAGACTTGCAACTTTTTTACTTGTTACGTTTTTGATGGGATAGCATTTTCTAACACAAGTTGTTACGTAATTATCTAAATAAACTATAAATTTTATCAGTATTAAATACAATTTTAATAATTCATTGCATAATTTTGGGCTGCTATATACATTATATATATACAACACTATTTCACACATATATTTAAAATGGTAAAAAAAAATCTAGAACAGCTGAACGGATCTGGATGAAATTTGGCACAGAGATAAATTATATCTGGAATAATAAACATTAAACTTGTTACTTTTCACCCTGATAAAATGTACAATTCTCATGGGATAGATTTTTTGTCTAGGGACGAACCCGAAGCAAAGCAAGGGTGAGTCGCTAGTATTCTAATATTTTAATATTTTCATAATCACACCTGCATAAGCTCAATTTAAATCAAGTATTAAAATAAAACATTTTTTCCTTAAGCATGAATAAAATTGTTATATACTTTCACCACAAGACTTCAGTGAGTTGAACAATGAGCAACCCCTTTTTATTACAAGATTACTGGGATGGTTTGAAGTTAACAGACTTTAACTGTCAAACTTCATTTCTTGTTATAGCTTGTCGTTAAAACAGACACACGATAACAGATTAATTTGTTTAAGTTTGCCTCAAGTGTTGTGTTTAGGATAACTTAATATCGTATCGTCTTGTTTTGACTAACAAACTTTCTAGCAAAAAGAAACTTATTTGTGGAAATTTATCTTAGTATATTTATTCAGACTTTCACTGGCAGTTAGCTGATGTTATAAGGAATAACTTAGGCTACTTTTATATTAGAAAAAGAATTAGGGTTCCGCGCAAAACAATTAAAACCTATGAAATTGTGAACAAAATCGTACATAAGGACGCACCCGAGTGACGCGAGGGCAAGTTGTTAGTATTATTTTAATATGTAAGGGGAGCCACGAATAAGAGTTAGTTAATAATAGGACCAAACTGATATATAATTATCAGATTTAAAATAGTATCTTCAATACTTTTAGGGGATATTCGTTGATGTATTCCAGTATTTTATCTTGTAAAGCCGTCGAGAATACGTAACAGCAATACGTTTGTTTGAATACAATGCTGGAGCTAATGGCGGACTGACACATTTGGCTGCGCTAACAAATGAGGACCATATATGGCGAGACAGTTTCATCCAATGATGTTATATACAAAACTAGATTACAACAACTGAGTAAAATGCGTGTTGGTCTTAATTTACAAGATTTTTAGAAAAGTATATTGCTGTTGTATCTTCGCTTCTTCTCAATCACGCAACGAATTTTGATACGGTTTTGATTAATAGAAAGAGTGATAAACGGTCTGTATATATAATAATTTGTAAATATTTTGCACTAATTGGCTGAATTATGACGGCATTTTATCAAAAAATAACTGTTTTCGTACGCATACATGGCTAACGTTTGTTAAACCTTAAGAGACCCCTAAAAAATTTACTACTAAATTGTAGGTCTTAAAAAGGCCTACAGTTAAAGTCCACGATAGCATAATAAAACTTTCTCCTAGGGTATTTAAAACGTACTTAAGGACGCATCCGAGAAAAGCGAGAGTAAGTCTCTTGTATTACAATAAAAGAATATAACTGGTGTACAATGTACATCCTATTTTGTAGGCAAAGTGTTAAAAGACACAATGTCTGCAAGTGCCTGGAGATACAAATATAAAATACCGGTATTTTCAAGTAATAAAACGAAACAATAAATAGGTGAGCGTTGTGACATGTTCTTGTTCCATGAGAATATCTAAATAAGATTGCGTGACAAAACCAAGATTTACCTTATATATAATAACTAGCGATTCACCTTCGCTTCGCTCTGGTTCGTCCCTAACTACGGTTTAATTTTTTTGAGCCTAACCCTAATTCTTTTTCTAAAATAAGTAGCCTAAGTTACTCCTTATAATATCAGCTATCTTCCAGTGAAAGTTCCGGTAAAATTGGTCCAACCGTTTCGGAGATTAGCCGGAACAAACAGACAGACAGACAGACAAAATTTTAAAAAATTGTACTTCTATACATATTATAAAATTCTAACTAAGCCGAATCTGTACATTAAATATTTTTTGAAAAATCTTATTGAAATAGACATTATTATCGATACAGAGGCCGAATCTATAGTTTTTAGAATTTTTGTCTGTCTGTCTGTCTGTCTGTCTGTCTGTTACCGCATCACAGAAAAACCACTGGAGGGATTTTGATAAAATTTGGTATGATGATAGCTGGTTATCCGGGTCAACATATAGGATACTTTTTACCACGGGAAAATATCTAATTTCCGAGAAAAAACACAAAAACTGGTTGGAATAAAACCACGATGAAACTATTTACAAATAATACTTTCTTAGATTTACGCGAATGTTTGACATTTAAATAAAACTATCTTTTCGGATTTTTTCGCGGATTTATTTTGATTTTTGGTTCCCGACGTTTCGATTGCTTTACAGCAATCATGGTCACGGGAAAGACTAAGGTGTTAGATGTCTCAAAGGCGTTATATAGTTGTTACAGACAGCCTACCCACAAATAACAAAATGAATTCAAAAAACTTGAAAATTGGCACCAAAGTACCTTACAATATTTGTTAATTTTAATTTTAAAACATTTTTATAATTTTAATTACTTTTATATTATATAATTTTATATTATTTATATAATTTTAGCTTTATTATTATAATTATTACAATTTTTTAGAAAATTTATTGATTAATAATCTATATTTAGTGTTGCCATTATTATATTTATAACTATAAAGAAAAAATAAATTATTAATTATTAAGCCACATTATTATTCTATGTGTAATTTAAAAAATTAAAATTAATTAAGAAATACTATTTGCAAATGAAAATATTAATTTGAATACTAATTTAAATTACTGTTATTTTGATCCGCACAGTAAGAACTTACTACATCTAACTGTCTGTTTTGTTTAGATATATTATTTGATTTTATTATATTAATGACAGGATCCCATGACGATGGTAGTTCCCAGCCATCTTCCCTATTGAAATTTGGATGTTTTTTAATTTCTATGGCTTCCCGAATCATTCTAGGGCGATATCTGTTTTCTTTCGCGAGGATTTGGGGTCTATCGAAGCGAATATAACGGCTTGGGCGGTCCTGACTATGTTTGCAGACAGCAGATGTTGTATTACGACGGTGTTTCACATCAGCTATGTGTTCCTTGACCCGAGTTCTAATGGATCGCTTTGTTTGTCCGATGTAAGAGAGTCCACAATATAACGCCTTTGAGACATCTAACACCTTAGTCTCTCCCGTGACCATGATTGCTGTAAAGCAATCGAAACGTCGGGAACCAAAAATCAAAATAAATCCGCGAAAAAATCCGAAAAGATAGTTTTATTTAAATATTTACAAATAGTTTAGCAAGGTAATTTACAAAATATGGTAAAAACTATTAAAAATAGCTCATCTTGAAAATCAAATTATCAATAGCGCTATTTTAATCATTAAAATAGTTATTTTAATTAATATTTATTTATGTGTATTTAGATACTCGACAATAGATGTCGCCATGTGTTTTTAAAATACGTAGTTTTAATTCTAAAAAAATGAATGTATGAATGTATGTAGTACTACCTACTACTAAATTACCCGCGGCCCCGCCCGTGTTGAAATTATCAATAAAGCAAACTTTTGATTCTATAAATGAGTAACTACACACATAATAAAATTGTAACTAAGCCGAATCCATACATTCAATATTTTTCGGAAAATCTTATTGAAATATTCATTATTAGCGATATAGAGGCCGAATTTATAGTTTTTAGAATTTTTGTCTGTCTGTCTGTATGTAACTGCATCACAGCAAAACCAATGGAGGGATTTTGATGAAATTTGGTATGGTGATAGCAGGTTATCCGGGTCAATGCATACGATACTTATTACAGCAGGAAAATATCTCATTTCTGAGAAAAAATACAAAAACTGGTTAAAATAAAAGCAAGATGATACTATTAACATTTTAGCAAGGTAACTTATATATATTAAAACTATTAAAAAAATCTTATCTTAAAAGAAATATCAATAGCGCTATTTTATTCATTAAAATAGTTATTTTGATGAAAATTTATTTATGTGTTATTTAGATATTTGACAATAGATGTCGCCATGTGTTTTTAAAATACGTAGTTTTAATCCAAAAAAATAATAATGTACAGATATGACCTTTCTATGACTTTATTAGAATAACTAGGTACTAAATTACCCGCGGTCCCGCCAGTATTCAAATTATCAATAAAACAAACTTTTTGGCTTTATAATTTAGTAACATATAAGTAATATTTTGTTGGTCGAAACAATTTTTAAATGAAAATATTTGTAAATTTTTATTGTTTAGTAAATGATGTTAATATATTTTTTTATCTTTTAATGTAAAATTAGGCAAATGCAAATCCAACTCGCGCATTATAGGTTTCGTATAGCAAAATTCTGTGTTGTTTTCCGTACTTACGTGTTTTGTGAGGTTAACACTAAAATAAATACGAATAATATTTACGTTTTCGCAATATCCACTCATGTTATCAACCGTGAAAATAAGTGGAAAACAAGTTAATGGGTGTTAAGCTGACAAAGCGGGTAACTAAAAATATTCCATATCTCAAAAACTTTGCAAAAGTATTTTAGGAACTGTTATCGCTAAACTTTTTCAGTTTTTTTTGACACCATTTCTTGGAAGGCTTGGAAGGTAAAGGACATAATAAAATTCTTCCGACTTTAATCATATTAGCCGAGCCATATGAAAGAATAAAAAGCATTTGCTTAGAATTTTTTACTTTTATTACACTTTCTTTTAAAAATCGATTTGGAAAATATTACTAACTAGCGCTAACTAATCCCTGTTTCGCGACAAAATAACATTAAGAAAAGTTATCATTATGTAATTTAAATAATCAGCTAAATATTAAATTAAACAATAGCTGTATATTAGTAAAAAATGATTAAAATTAATTACATAGTTTGAGAGTTCATCGCCCAAAACTAAACAAACAAACAAAACAGAAGTATAGACATACATAAATGTTATTGCTAAAACAAAAAGTGCAATATTAATAAATCAAATATGAGATTAACGGAGGAACCTTTGTGGCATTGTCAATCACTGCCATTATTTACCAATCATGCGGTGCGCAATGAAAGTGGTATAGGTATGTAAGTGTATACTAATGTGTAAAGCCTAAGAATTTGATTTTTGATCATCTGAACGCGGGCGGAGCCGCGGGAAATGCTAGTTTCTTATATAATTTCCATATGCATTTAGTATAAAGCTGTTATTTTGACATTACAAAGAGACACTTCAATTTTATTTATCTGTATATATATATATATATATATATATATATATATATATATATATATATATATAGATAATTTTTGTAACTGAAAATATTTTATATTTCTAAATTAATATAGGTACATGTATATATTTTATTATATTTAGTTATAAATTTATATGGGAAATCTTTATGTTGGTATGAGACCAAATAATTTGTCATAGCTTTGAACATCTATTGAATATAGAAAAGATCTATTGTGACTATTTCTCTATAGGTAGGACGATCTGACAGACCATTAGGCTTGCCGGGGGTGGGCACCAGGCTATTTGTATTACGATTTATGAACTGCCCTGAAACCATCTGTTCTCGCAATCTGGCACACAGTGTTTGCGATTGGCTTCACTATTTTTACCAGTAATATTGATGGTGAATTGAAAAAATATACGAACTACAAAATATGTTGTAAATAAAAATATAATGGAAGTTATCAATAACTTACTGTGTTTTGTCTATCTGTTTACTAATTCAACAACAAAATTAGTAATTGAATTTAAAGCCTTATTTCTGTAAAATATGAAACGTTCTTTGTTCACAGTGTCTAATTTAGTAACTAATTTAATTCGACTCACTGAATCAAAATGTACTTAAATTCAGGCTGTTCCATGAAGTCAGGTTGTTCATATAAATTCCAAACAAAAAATTAACCCTAAGCATAAAATAATTAACTTAAAAATTTAAAATCAAGTCGGTGTAATTTTTTACTAAATCAAAGGTGTAATATAAAGTACAAAAGTTACACGTAACATTTTTAATAATACATGTACATATATTTTTTACAAAATAAAATAAAGGAGATTTTAAATCTATGTTACATTAATTTATGGAAATTTAAAATTATTTACAAACTATTACAGTATTCTAACAATGCGATTTCTTAAATGTTAACGCATCACGCAAAAACGGCTGGGCGAATTTGTGTGCCATTCGCGAAGTTATTTTATATTCGGGTCAACATTAAGAATTGTTCTTAGTTATCCTATAAAAAGAAAAAGTTCTCGTGGGATACGGGATAATAGTCTCATGTACATTCGGCTATTTTGCAGAAACCGCCGCACTTTTACTTTAACTACCACTATTTTGTCACTGCCTATCGGCACTAATTTCTTTTATAATAACGAAAAAGTTAAAGTATCGTCGTGTTTCGGTTCCGCGTAAACGAAGTCACGGATACACCTAGTTTTATAATTATATACTTGATAACTACTCGTCATTCTCCTGCCCATTTCAAAAATTACATGAGCTCGGTGCAGTACATCTTCCAGGAGGGGGGGGGGGGGGGGGGGGGGGTTTAAGTGCGTAAACGATTTTGAGACACCTCATTAAGATTCCGTTTAGAGACGGAGGTTCCGTTGGGTTATAGTGGCTAGTACTAGCTTTGCTGGTAAGTCCTATATAATCACCTATATGTATGCAAGTATTATGACTGAATGCATTTCCCAACATTAGACAAAAAGTACATCTTCTGTACTGCTGATCGGTTTTGGCAAAACTTTTACGATCGGCCGCCTACCTGACGTTTCAAGATCCAATTTAAATTTAGTTTTGTTGAGTAAACAGTATAAGTTGCTGTCAACCTATAATGTGCACACTTTTAAATGCCAGCCACCACTTCCACTGGCATAGTCAATAGCTTGCAGCTGTTAGGCATGACTTAATAGTCGAAGAGCTCTTTTTACGTCTTTTAATGTGCACATATTCGGGCATGTTCCCATATTGTTTTCTCTTTCCAAAACGTATTCATTTTCGATTCCTTCAATATGAGAAACATTTAAGACATTTTTTTGTTAAACGTTAAAAGTTTATTTTTTATATATTTTAAATAAATTTTGTACACATTTCTATTTTGACATACGTTATATATTGTTATGTTCTTGATAGCTACTATAATAAATATATAAACAATTTTGACATAATAAAATATTTTGAGAACTAAATAAAACAGTTTGCCTGTATATATGTCAAATACACACGAAAAAATAATGGTTAAGATATTTTGTTTCTTCTATGATTAACGACTTAAGTTGGGAATTTTCACAGACAAACTTAGATACTCACGAATAGATTTCCTTGCAGATGCACAGTGATTTATGATAGAAAGCTTCAATTCAGATATTAGCACTAAATTACAACTTCAACCTACAAAACTTACGACTTATTCTAAGTTTAATTATATGTCAAGTTTAAGTCTGATTGCACCAAAATTAGGTACCGCCTTCTTCTCCACACCACATCACCACCATCTATATATCCACGATATGTTTAGATTTACTTAATTTATGAGGGCAAAAATAAAATATTGACATGGATTCTAAATATCAAATATATTTAAACGAGCAATTCTTGTATATTTATATCTTTATTTTTTGATACCAGCGATCTCGGAAACGGCTTTAACGATTTAGCTGAAATTTGGTATGTGGGGGCTTTCGGAGGCGAATAATCGATCTAGATTAGTCTCATGTCTGGGAAAACGCGTGTTTTCGAGTTTTCATGCAGTTTTCTTTTGCATTATTCTACGCAGAATATGCTCGATAATTTCTTACACTCAGACATAAGCATTGTGGTGACCAAGGTGCAAGATTAACAAATCAATAGGTGTGTCTGAGATCGAATCTCGATCGGATATAAAGTTTTTTTTGCATTTATTCAAGTTTTTAGTTCTTTTTATTTACAAAATACGATATACCAAAAAAGAACTCCGAGCGAAACTCGGTCGCCAGGTACCTATTATAATATTAAAGGATGAAAATTAATGTGCCACTAATATAATAATCACGAGTAAGTAGTTACTGTATACATATATTTAATTAAATTATTATTGTTAATTTTGTTGACTCTGCATTTATTATTATTATTATTGTTAATTTATCTAAATCTATTTATATAGTAACGATTTAAGCATTTGGAAACCTTGCTCTGGTTTAATTCATTGTGATACTGTTGCAACTGCGTATGAGCAAACTGAAAAGATGAAAACAAGTTGACGTAGGAACATAATCTCACTTGTCGTGGTAAGGGTCATTAGCCTCCGGCAATCCAGCCGGGCACGAAGCCAAGAAACACACTTGGAAGGCGGTCCACTTCAGTGGGCTGTGTACTATGCGGGTTACTCCTGGTGTTTGTCTTATATCAGAGTGGACCGAGCGAGTTAGAGCCAAACCCAAGCTGTTTTAGTCTGCTTCGGCAGGCAAGCCGTCGAGGTTACCCTATTAAAATGGGGATGTTTCCGTTGGTTAGTTTTACTTTTAGTGGATAGTACTGGCTATTCTAGCCGATGAGTCCCATATAATCACCTGTATGTAAGCAGATAGTATGCCTAAATGCATTTGTCAACGTTAAATAAAGGAACATAGTATTATGCAGTTAAAAACATAATATGAATTATGTACATTATACATATAACAAGAGTCGCAGCAAGTTTAAAACTTGCGGCACCTTTAAAATTAGTATTGAACACTAAAATCTCAAAAAAGGTATTCAAAATTATTTTATACCTTTAATAGTAGTTCCAAAGTTCGTAAAAAAAATACGTTACTTAACTCAGACTGTTTATGGCTTTTAGGTTTTATGTGGGTCTAAGTTATATTCTAGTTATGAAAGTTACATAAAAAAGATTTCTTGCACTTAAATAATGATAGAAATTACGAAGAAATATGTGTTGCTATAGAACTATTACAATGAAATAATTATACACGATGGTTAAGTTAATGAAATAAAGAAAGAAAAATGTAGGAGTAACTGTGTATAATATATAGTACATATTACTATTATTTAAGTGCAGCATCAAAAACTGAAATATTTTTCAATACAAATAAAAGTTTATGAAAATATCGACCTAAATTTTAGTATTCAATGACACTCATGAAGACGACTGTACACAAATTGTATAAGATAAATTTAATAAATTTACTTTAAATGACCAATAAATTCAGAGATATAGAAAATGAATAAAGTTTATGCCAAAGTGGTAAGTCTAGACACTTTTGAACTCATTTCTACTTTACAAACTTAGCTCCCCGTGTCAGCTGTTAAAATATATTCATTTCAGAAAATGTTTTCATATGACATAGGCTGTTTGTAATATTGTTATGGTATTGTTCAAAATATGCATTAACCAAGCAACCAAGTAATAAGCCGTCATCATATTTAATTAATAAGTGATGAAGACCAGCTGCTAGCGACATTCTTCTTTATTTCTTGACATGAAAAATATTTTTACGGAATGAATGAAATATTTAATAAAATATTAAATAAAAGTGAAATAATAAAAAAATCGATCTAGTTTTATATAAATGTAACCAAAAAAAAAGGATGATCACGATCTTATTACTAGTTTCCGATTTTGTATATATGTTTGGAAACCCTAATAAATGATTATATTATGTGAATATTTTGCAGTTCCAATAAAATTACATACATACGTGTCGAATTGATAACCTTCTTTTTATTTGAAGTCAGTTAAATATATTACATCTAATATAGGGTTAGTTATACAACTGCTAATTAATCATAATCAATACCATGCGGTATCTTTATCATATGTAGTACCTACTTACTCTGATTCATGCAAATAGGGCTTAAATTAATGAATAGTTTTCTAATTTTATCGGGTTATCCCTAGTTACGACTAGTATGGATTTCTCAGAGATAAGATATTTTCCCGCAGTAAAAAGTATCCTGTATGTTGACCCGAATAACCAGCTATCATCATACCAAATTTCAGTCGAAATCTGTTCAGTGGTTTTCTCGTGATGCGTTCCCAGACAGACTGACAGACGGATGGACAGACGGACGGACGGACGGACGGAGGGACAGACGGACAGACGGACGGACGAACAGACAGACAGACAGATAGACAGAAATTCTAAAAACTACAGATTCGGCCTATGAATCGATAATAATGGCTTAGATTTAGACTGAGATTTACAAAAAAATACTTCGTACAGATTCGAGCCAGTTAGAATTTTATTATATAATATGTACAGAAGAAGTCTAATTATTATTGGACTTTATATTATTATATTTACTTTATTTACATTGTTTTTAAGCTTATAATTACTTCTAAAATAAGTAATACTTAAAATATTTCTATTATTATTGGTCTATTTTTATTTCGTTTTACAATTAAATAAATGGTTGTTTATCAAAACATCCTTTTGTTTTTGAAAAGTATAATTAACAAGTTTATTTTGTATTTAATTAACATCGATATACAATTGTGTTGAGTGAAAAGGAAATGAAACAATGGATCACCTAGAAGAAACATTTTAACAATGTTTTTATTTATTTTTTTCAGCTAGCTGGTCGTTTTGCCGTCTCGATAGAAAATGAAACAGTTCATTCCATTGTATCAATAATTTTACCTTTTTATACTTAAGCTACTGGAAAGAAAATCGCAAAGGTTTTTTAGAGAAATGCGTGTTTATAATGGCTAGTAATTTAATCAGCATAATTTAAAATCGGTTCAGATGAAATCTTGACCATATTCGTTAGAACATTAACACGTTAATGCTAATGGAGTACTTACATATTAAAAATATTTTAAAATTACACATTAAAAAAAACTTGTGTACGCACGTAAGAAGTTATGCTTTATTGGCGTAACAGGACAAAAATAGCTAAAGATTTCATCCTCTTTCTCACTCAGATTCACTCTCTGTTTGTTAAAGGAATACACCTAACTTCATCATGTCGTTTTCAGCTAACTTTATCATGTCGCTTTTTGGCTGTCTGTGTGCGCG
The DNA here is from genome assembly GCA_905404265.1 of Fabriciana adippe. Lineage (NCBI taxonomy): Eukaryota > Metazoa > Arthropoda > Insecta > Lepidoptera > Nymphalidae > Fabriciana > Fabriciana adippe. Next base: position 7,723,150 of record FR989993.1, read on the forward strand.
CGCATCGTAAAAATTTTACTCTCATATTTTTTCAAACGTGCCAAAAGACTAACTTCAAAAATAATTCCTCCCCTTGTCCTTATTCCACGTTTCGTGGGGTCGACACGACACGACACGGTGTTTCCTTCTTCCATCTCACACACATAATCTTCTTTCATGCGATCCATTCGTACCTTCCTCGCTCTATCTTTACTATTGATATATCCATGAACATTCATATTTAATTACTCCCTTGCTTATATAAGTTTTTTTTCTCTTCATTATACGTTCATACTATGCTATCTTATTAACTGCTCAACTTCTCTGTCACTTGTGCTTTAAAACTGCCATTAATATATTCATTCAGCATTCTTAACCATCACCTCTATATATGATCTGTGCCATCACATACATAAATGAAATAACTACTTTTATCTTACAAATCATCCTAAATCTTTTTTAAATAATCAATTATTATTTAAACAGTATTTAATCCTTTATTGTAAATAAAAAAAAATAGTGTATGTAGTCAGACATTAAAATTCTAACTAAATAAATGACTGTCAAAGTTAAAAAATATCACGTCAATTAATGTATTGGTATTTTGTCACATGCGAGCGCACATCAAGCGCACGGTGACCGCAATGAATAATGCTAACATTTTTCATTGAGAGAATATTTGATTTTAAAATTACGGTTCTGTTATATTTTAATATTGCATACATGTCTCGCTATGAAAATAGAATATTTCGATAGTTTTAGTTTATAATTTTAAAATGTGGCGTCACTGTGTTGCATAATTAAATCACTATTATTTAATCCTTTGATAAAATTTAGTTTGATGGAAGCATTATAAATTAGATTTACATAGGCAATATTTTAAATATTTAGGTAGTCTGATTACCATCGTTTGTTAATGGCTTTAAAAAAATTAAAAATAGTATTATACATTTGAGAATATTAATATATAATTGTAGCTATTTCATGAATATATAATCGTAAATATTTTATTAAATTTTACACGTTCTGTCTTAATAAGTTTTTGGCGTTACGTTCATTTGGCAAGTGTTTTCATATATGAATATTTCACTGAGTTTTACTAACATTTTCTAGACCTTTGTTATACCAACTAATTAAAATAATGTCTTCTTATATCAACATATTTTCCAAGTCTTTAGTTCCAAAAAGAGAAATGAAGTCTTCACGGGTCATTAACATAATACTACGCTATTTTATCGAAATTAATCTCCTGTTACAAGTTTATGAAAGTATAGTAAAATAATTTACTATTTATAGGATTATTTTTATCTTTAAAACTTACAAAATCTTATAATCACTAAATTTTGTCCTAAAAAACAGTATCCCCTCAAAGCGATTTCGTTATAGTTTATCACAACCCAAATGCGGGTTGGCGGTCTTTACAAAACTAGTTAGAATGTATTTATTCACCGTAAGCCAAAGGGTAATCATATTGAAATCCACACAATATGAAAATCATAGATGTGCGAGACACGGGTTTGAACCTGCTTTCCTTGGTTTTCTCACCGAGCGTTTTAGCATTTTTCTATCACTGTCTCAGGGGGTCCATAGGAATGGTTGAAAATTCAGCAGTCTATTCATGTGTAAACAATTCGTACGCGTCCTTAGAAATTCAATTCCTAAACAAAAGGAACGTGAATATGTATAGGAAAAACTGTGTCGCGTGTCTTATAAAAAATGGCCGAGTTATATCGCTATTCCAATATATTTGTCCCTCTTTGTTTCATTTCATTTGTATATGTAACAGATCAAATTCACACCTTTGATGGAGCTTTGATCGATATTCACAAATAGCAATCAAATGGTGTGAAACTAATTACGTCATTAATCTACACATATTGACAAGATTTTCAATTCTAGGCTTGTTTCATGAATATTCTAGGCTTGTTTCATGAATATTAATTATTAACGTATTAAACGTATGTATCAAACATAATGTCTTAAATAATTCTTTATTATCAACTAGGTATTGCGTGTTACTTCGCTGGCAAAAGGTTTAGATAATTAATTATGTATTTCCAGTTATCATTTAAATTTAACCCAATTTGGTTTGTAAACCGGTTAAAATACATCTACAAAAAAAATATAATAATAATGTGGAATCTGCCCTGAGATTTCTTTAATTTTTGCAATATATTTATTTCGAAAAATCCTTTTGAAGGTGGTCTTTACTTTGTGTAATTTATAAATAGTCGATAAGTATATGAAATAACGGTGAAAGGTCATATATTACGAAACTCACAAAGAGATTGGAAAGAAAAATCTTTTGATCACAGCTTGCCTAAGGCTAAGCAATTGAAATTGATATGTTTATACTCGATATGCAAAAAATATTCAATATATTCAGTGTTTGGAAGTTTTACGTGATTAAATTTCTTTCAATGCCACTGATGAATATAGATTAGTGTCTCTATATATGTACATATATAGAGACACTCATCGTTTCTCGTGGTGCTGCTACATTATGTATTACTCTTATTTTTACACTAGCGACTCACCCTCGCTTCGCTTCGGGTTCGTCCCTTGACAAAAACAAATCTATCCCACGGGAACCGTGCATTTTTCCGGGATGATATATAGCCTTTAGCCTTCCTCAGTCAACGGGCTATCCGAGGCAAAAAGAATTTTTCAAATCAGATTAGTAGTTCCTGAGATTAGCGCGTTCAACCAAACAAACAAACAAATAAACTCTTCAGCTTTATACTCGTAATGTTAGTATAGATTAAGTAACCTTCTTGATACTTGATAATTTAAATCCCATCAAAACTAATTAATGAGATAAAATAATGCTTATTTATTCTAATCTATATAAGTAATGACATTTTTGGCATAATTTGTTTATTTTCATTCAATAACCTGTTAGATCGTTAGTGTTTTGTTGATAATTTTTATGGACTTGAGATTCGTACTTTGAATTCATGGAACGTCAAGAAGTTCGTTATTCGTTCGTTTGGACATTATGTAATTTTCAAGTTCAATAAAGCGTATCGAATAGTCACATATGTTAGTACAGGTGCTTAATTTATTCTACCTGCAATTCAGCAGAGGCTAATTGCAATTTAACTTGGAAATGGAAACTCTTATATAAGTAGGCTAAGCTTATTTAACATGTCCTGTACAACACTATAAACTGCGCAATACCACATGAATATACCTACATACATAGCAGATATATGTATATATATAAAGAATTAGGGTTTCGCTCAAAAAAATTAAAACGTACCTAGGGACGCACCCGAGCGAAGTGAGGGTAAGTCGCTAGTAGTATACATAACAAGAGATTACTTTATTTCATATTATGTAAACTAACACTTTCATGTCCAATAGTCATAATAACATTGATGCTTTTCCTAACAAAATGTCACTTTCGAAAATAAGCATATGAGCACCTTTCATCTTTCCGCTTCCACTATTAGTGCTTTTGCTGGAACACAATACAGATTCGAGGCCTAAGTGCTCTAACACTTTGAATGTCTGGAACCTTTTAGGCTCTTGCACTTGAAAATTGTTTACTTTACGTTCATATACTTAAGCTAACCTACAATACACATGTTACGTCTGTGCAATTTTAAAATATAGTTGCAAAATTGTATTGAGCATGTGTTATTCTATTTAGTATTTAACTTACCGAGCTACAGTTTATGAATTTGATTCCAAACGGAATAAATTATAGGCAGGTACAGTCATTGTTAATAATATTTGTCATGGCCTGAGTCTAATGTAAGCATTATCTTAGTATTGGCAGAAAGAGAATAATATAGAGAGTGACACTATTTATGTGTACCTACCTACCCGGAAGAAAATGCATTTTATATTCCATACGAAGTTTACCAATAAATTAATTCCTACTGTAAAATTACATATCATAGTGGACAGAAGGAAATAGTTCAAATTTGATTAGTGTAAGTTTTATAAAAGAAAAACAAGAGACCCTCAGAAGGTCAATTCTACTATTAAAAATACTCTAAGTAAAAGAATTAAAACAATGCATTCGTAAATCAAACCTCTGTAACTTTAATACTATTGAAAATGAAATATTAGATAATGATTTTGTAGTGAGTAATAAATAGCGTCGTATATATTTTAAGAATTGCTTACCAAGGATCAAAACGGTTATAGTCACTGATATTTTTTTTATTAAATGTAAAATAAATGTTGCTATATTTCAGATCCTGAGTACAAAAATAGCCTGAAGAAATGCCCAAATTAAAGCTATCCAATTGGTTTGTATGGGATGAGGCATCTGTACTAATATAGTATTGTGTTATCTTTGTATCATTGTCTGACAAACCTAAAAAAACGGATATTTTATATTAGAAATTTTAGTTTGTACTCAATCTTATTAGCTGTGCCTTTAATGTAAAACAAATATTTTGAAACAAAGGGCCATGGCAATTTCCAACCTCATTTCAAAGTTTCATACGGAAGTTTAACTAGTTCATGGCTTCGAACTGTTCATTATAGAATATTAGATTTTGTCACAAACAACATAATATGGTAAATTACTGTAATTATCGTATGATGTGTCTACTGTCTATTCATAATGAATAAACATACATAAGAGATATACAGCATCAATTTAGTTAAAGAGATTTATATAATACTAGCGACTTATCCTCGCTTCGCTCGAGTTCGTCCCAAGGTACGTTTTAACGGTTAGTATGGAATAGTCAATCCTTTGCTCTATGAAAAACAAAAACAAGTTTATCCCACGGGATATTTTTTCGAGATAAAAATAACCTATGTACTATTTTCAGACTATAATTTATCTCTGTGCCAAATTTCATCTAGATTCGTTTAGCCGTTCTGGCGTGATTGAGTAACAAACATCCATCCATTCAAACTTTCGTATTTGTAATAGTACTAAGATGAAGTTAAAATTGTGAATTAACATGAGTAGCTTATTATAACTATTATTCAAACAAGTGTTCCCCCAATGTTCGAAATTCAACCAAAATCATTATTGAAAATTTGAGAAAAACATATATGAATTGTTACCAATTTTTTTATTTAATAACACTAAAATTGCTTCTAAGTAAAATCGGTAAACAAGCGGAAGAGGAAAAACAACAGAACTATTTTGATAATTAATATAGATTAAAATTAAAATAGTAAACAATATTATATACATTTGTGTACATTCATTTTTCTTTTAATAAATATTAATAATAGTCTCCAAGTAAAATGACAGGCTTAGCAATAAAAACAATCATTATAAAATTTGATCGGTTTCACATCATGTCAAATATTTCTGTACGGATGTAGAGAAATACAAAAATTTGAAAAGCCGTTATTCTACTTTCCGAACGTTAGCATAATACAATTTACTACCACAGTGATCACTAAACTCCTTAAATGTTTTCCTATGATCAAAGGATAAAAATATGTTAAGCTTCGTTCGACATTGCTTTATCTTAACTAGATCAATGCTCATATCTAACTGAAAATGCTCGATGGGCAAAAATCAACGAGTAGGCAATAAATGTTGCTAGTGTCATATAATAAATTATATGTATGTAGTATATAGTGTAACTCGAAAATTCAATTCTTTTAATCGTCAAGGTCGTCCTCTTTTTTAATCTATACAGATAAATAAAATTAAAGCGTCTTTTTGCAATGTCAAAATAACAACTTTTTACTAAATGCATATGAAATTACATACGGTACATATGTATAAGAAATACACAATTTTTAAACAACAGATTGACTAAAACTTAGAAATAATTTCCAATTCTCCGTTTTATTCCGTTTTTTCATTTCACTATCGCTTGTCAAGTCTAATTGCGACATAAGATACTTGTATTAAACTTAATAACCACTTAAATAAATTACACGTATATTCTGTGTGGCAAAGTGTTGGTACTACAACCCCATTCCTAGCTAAGTGGCTCGCCGCAGATGTTCAGAAACGAGTTACGATGGCAGCTATGTGAAGTTGTGCGCATCTTTTAAGTCAAAACTTCCCCAACAAACGGTTGACTCGGGTTTTACAGCCGGCAAAGTTACCGATATCTTTAATTCCTTGCTTTGTTCAAGCAACCCTTTTGTGATAATCACTTGTCGACTCTATTGCGTATATACATGTATAGTACATGTACCTATTTTACAACACAATACGGTAAGTTTTTGACGAAGAAACTAACAGCCTCTCAGATCCCTTAAACTTAATAGGTAAGACAAGCAATAATTAATATATTATGAATTCTTTGAAAACATACATGTATGTATGTATCTAAATATTTTTTTTGTTTATATTACACACGCAGATTTTAAAGAAGGTTGATCGAACCATAACGATTACTTGAAAAAGCTGGCTAACAAAGCTAGAAAAGTGGTTATCTATGGCGTTGGTTTAAATCTAACATAACAAAGCACAGTCAAAAACTTGGTACGAGTAGTTATGCATCCAATACCATTGTAGGAATTACCTCTGGGATCCCACAAGGACTGATATGCGAGCCCTTTCTTTTTCGTTACTTATAAACAATAGTATCTGGGCGACCGAGCTTCGCTCGGAGTTCTTTTCTATTATACCGTATTTTTTAGATAAAAGTAAAACAAAATAAACCTGAATAAATACAAAAAAAAAACAAAAGTAAAAACTTTCTATCAGACCGAGATTCAAAACCGGACACCTGTGAATACAATCAATCTTGCCTTGGCCGCTTAACCACGATGCTTATGCCCGAGCATAAAAAAATAGCGACCATATTTTCGTGCCATAGTGCGAAAAAAAACCGCATGAAGACTCGAAAACACGCGGTTTTCCAGACATAAGACTAATCTAGACCGATTTTTCACCCCCGAAAACCGCCAAATACCAAATTTCAGCGAAATCGTTAGAGCCGTTTCCGAGATCGCCGGTATAAATAAATAAATAAATAAATAAATATACAAGAATTGCTCATTTAAATATATTAGATATATTATAGATGTTTCAAGCATAGCACCTTTTTACCCTGGTCCGATGATCTTAAAATAATATTTATTACTGAGCCACTCTTTATTCGTATATTGCACCGAAAATAAACTTAGTCTAAATTTAACATAAAAATATAAAAACTTAAAAAAATAAATAAAAACCGACTTCCAGGCACTGAAAACTAAAAAATAACTAAACATGGGTTTTTATTTAGAATAACCTAATCAGATATTTTCGAAGTCGGATGTGCTTTGATTTGTATTGGCTGGCACCGACTTCGAAAATATCTGATTAGGTATCTATTCTAAATGAAAACCCTTGTTTAGTTATTTTTTACTTTTCAGTGCCTGGAAGTCGGTTTTTTTAAGTTTTTATTTTTCCATTTTTAGTGTAGACGTGATAAGTAGGTAATTTGTAAGAAGAAAGATTTTTAAAAACATATTCGATGAAGCCATTTATTTAAAAACCGCTTGACCGATTTCGATAAAATTTATATGGGACCACCGGGGAAGAATACCCTTTGAAACAAAAAAAGAATTTTCCAAATCGGTTCAGGCGTCTTCGAGTAATCGGTGAACATACATAAAAAAAAAAAGAAAAAAAAATAAGGTTCCGACGAATTGAGAACCTCCTCCTTTTTTGAAGTTGGTTAAAAACTACTAACAGCTTTATTTCTCAATGTGGAAATATTCTTAAACACGTCAATTTTATTAAAGACTTAGGAATCACTTTATTAACTCTTTATAGGTATACCTATATGTCGATAACATTTATAAGTTATTGAGCCTATAAGATGTACGATTTTGTAATATCAAGAATTCTCTAAACAACTTTCAAAAATACTAACACACAACACAAAAATACTAAAAAACAGAATAAAATAAATATTTAAGGGGACTCCTATACAACAAACGTGATTTTTTTTGCTCGTTTTTGCTCGATATTGATAACGGCAACAGGTAGAGGCTTGAAATATTCACAGAATATTTAGTTATATATTCATTTTAAAAATAAATAATTATACATACAACAGACATGATTTTTTTACCGTTTTTATACATAATGGTACGGAACCCTTCGTGCGCGAGTCCAACTCGCACTTGGCTGGTTTATTTTTTAGTTTAACTGTTTATTAGCCGAAATATGTAAATTAATTAGTCATTATAATATTTATTTCAATATTAAGTGTTACAGAAGGCTTTATTCGCGATAATTTTTATCGGCAACTTTTGTTTTTCCAGAAAAATCTGTTTCATAAAATTCCATACAGTGCTTTTAACAGACTAATAAGAAAGAAGAAATATTTATCTCAAGAGGACTTTTTATTTTTCTAGGTAAAAAGTTAAATTTGCCTTTCCGCTTGTTGAAAATCAAACGTTATTTACCTAAATTATATCGACTAACACTAAGAAAATTGCCTATTCCATACCTATGCAAGGAAATCTATATATATTTATATAGAAATCTATATATAATACTTATATACTATATACGAGTATAAAAGAGTACGAGAAGAAGTTAAAAAAAAAACATTAAAAAAAATACGAAAAACATTCCAATTTTAATCGTATTTCTGTTTTGTTTAATATTATTCTTTTATACGATGAATTTCAAGTTTTACCTAATATTTTTGGTTTAGACAGAAATATATTTCAAATAGCATTGGGAATGTTGAAATAAAGGAATGTTATTTAATACTACGTTTTTGTATTTCAATGGTATATAGATTTAAAACGGAGAAAACCCGAACGAAAACTTTTATAGATGTTACTAACGGACGACTATTTGTGTTATTGACGTATAAACGCTCGAAATGTGAGAACTTGTCTCTAGGAAAATAGGATTCAATAAAATTTAAGAGTTAAACGATGAAAATGAAATTTTATCATCTGTTAGGCAATCTACGATATGCCTATAAACTTTTAACCGTCTTCTAATAAATATGTGCTCATTTCTCTTCAAATCTGTATATTTTTGTGTTCATCATTTATATATATAAAGCAAAAGTGATTGATATAGCAACGCACAGGCCAAACCCTTAGGACTAAGAAGGATTTTTCGAAATTCAACCCCCAAGGGAGTGAAATAGGGGATAAAAAATTGTATGAATTCTTTTATTCCTCGGACATATTTGCATGAAATTTCGTATTTTTCGTAGTTTTATCGCGAGCGAAGCCGCGAGTTCTGCTAGTTTAAAATATAAATAAGCAAAAACAAAACAGTTCAGTACCTTTTTCTCTTGTGTTTGTCAAGAGATTTTCATTTTTTTTTTGTTTTGTATTTATTGACGAGCTTAAATATGTTATCAATAAAAGAAAGTGATTATGGCCGAATTTTGAACACTGCGCGACACTATTCAACATAAAGCTTTAATATCAAAGTACTAGTTTTTTGTTTATTTTTCTGTTATGAAGTTGTTGAAAAGTAAATGTTATGAATAAATAATACAACTTACATTAGATTCAAGTACGCTCGAGTGATATTCTGTTCACACATGTTTTAGTACCTTATATTAAGTAGTATTTTTAACAATATTTTAGTAGTTATAGCGTTACTTGTTACCCTTATAAGATCTATTATTTATGTAAAACGTCTATATCTACATAATAATTATATGTAATAAATGTATTATATACATAGATGATAGCTATGTATACAGTATAAAAATTCTAAAGTTTTACAGTTCAAGAGATTGATAAACACTTTTAACGACAAGCAAGTGTTCTCGCGGGTAAAAGACAGTAGCTATGCAAAAGTCTATTAGTGCGGAAAATACTTCATGGAATATAAGTTGTAATTTTAATTACTTTTTACATTTATATAAGAAATTTATTTTCAATTCCTCTTTTAGTTGTTGTATAACATTTTATTTTATTTTCACCGTTTCTTCCATTTCGAGTAACACTGTGAAATGTGTGAATAATTTTATAATGTGTTATATTGTCATTAATACTTTCTTAGATTTACTCGAATATTTAACATTTTAAATAAACTACCTTTTCGGATTTTTTCGCGGATTTGGTACATGGTAATTTTGGAACATGGTAATGTTTGGTTTCCATCATTTTGGGTGCTTTACAACAATCTTCGTCTCTCCCGTGACCAATGGATGGCCAAACCATAGAACCAAAATAAATGAATGAATGCAAATATTTTAATTAAAAATATTTATGTGGTTTTTTTTTTCATTCTACGAAGATTGAGTTAAAAATAAATTAATGTAAACTAGGGGCTTAGTCAAAATCTTACTCTAAAACCATTTGTAAATAGTAACGATAAAACCATTTTGTTATTTCAATACATTTTTTTTTAATTTCTAATCCTAAGCGGTTGTAGGGTCTTGTGTAAGCTCCCATAATATTATCATACATTTTTATTTTTCTCTTAGCAATAACGATTGTAGAAAGTTAACTTGTCTAAGGTTTAAATGCTCTAACAAGAAGAAAATAAAGTTTAAATTAAATCAAACCCAACAATTTATTACATTACACAATTTATATATAATTCAATTTATATATAATTTCAGCTCCCAAACAGGTAAAACTAAATAAAAGCTTGTAATAATAAAATGGTATCCGATTAATGAGTATATTTACTGCGTTTTATGCTGTTGTAAACGTTTATACTTTTAGCCGACTTCAAAAAGGAGGAGGTTCTCAATTCGATTAATGTTATTTATTAATTCTTTGTTTTAATTACATGTATGTACAAAACTTACAATTTAAATAGTTACTCGCAACAATTCTGTACTATCAATATTTTTTTTCAAATACATGATTATGTAAAAAATATAAAATTTAATGTTTAAAAGTTCGCTACCAGTAAAGCCTGAAAAATCGAACGTTTCGTATCTTCATATCGAAACATTGTCATACGAAAACTCATACGTTGTAAGTTCCACGAAGTTTCTTACGATTACAGGAAATAACCTTATTTTCTCTACAGTGCACAACAATATGCTATCTATTTGTAGTGTGGGGTATTTTCTGGTAACATATTTTCGTGTTTAAGATGTAAAATATCTCTAATCTTATACTAATACTAATATTATAAAGCTGAAGAGTTTGTTTGTTTGTTTGGTTGAACGCGCTAATCTCAGGAACTACTAATTCGAAAAATTTTGCATCAGATAGCCCGTTAACTGAGGAAGGCTATAGGCTATATATCATCCCGGAAAAATGTACGTTTCCCGTGGGATAGATTTGTTTTTATCTCGGGACGAACCCGAAGCGAAGTGAGGGTGAGTCGCTAGTATTCAATAAACGTTTTGTTATGATAATGAAATATTAACAGTAAGTTAATATTTGTTACATACATCGTATTTGGAATAACGCTAACCACAACTTTTACCACAGCAGTGTAAATGTAAAAACCGAGGTCGGTGCAAGCCCTAATGGCGTATAAAAGACCATCGAAAATTGTTTTATTTACAAAACTAGCGAACCTAAATAACTTTGTGCGCATGTCGCAATTTTTTTATTATATCTTAAAATATACGGCTTAATGAAATACTGTTAAGGGCAAAATTTATCTCTATTGAGCACTTAGGTTTATGAAATGGTTAATTTTTTGATGACTTGTTTTATTATTTATACCGTAAATGATTTTATAAGTATTATTTAATTACACTTTATTTTCTCTGGAGAAATACAAATTATACCAACAGAATTTCATCGAAATTCGTTCAGTAGTTTTCGATATTAGCACACATATAGGTAAAATGGAAAAACAGCTACCAAATCCGTCTAGCTTTTTCAGTCTGAAGGAGTAATAACGTGCACACACACAAACTTGCGCTATACATATTTGTAATAGTAGTCCGATACTATTGGGTCACAGGATTTTGAGCGAGTGAAGTTTAAATTTTGAGTGGTTCCCGCGGGAATTTAGTTTGTAGCTTAAAGTTACTTAGAAACGACTGTGAAATTACTTAGTAAACAAACGTGGGTCACTTGTCTTTTTTAATCTATCTCTGAAATTGTTAATCGGTTACAGAAAATATTTTTGTATTTTACAGTCTATTTGTTGAGTAAATAAGCCTCTAACATCTTGCTAACTCTTAATATGAGTATTTTCACAATTAAAATGCGCGATTTGTGGGCAAGGCTTATAAGCGAATGTAAGTTTATTGATTTGACCTTTACAGGGCAATTGTAATAAAAGTTTGAAATGATTATGATTTTTGTCAATTATTTTAGACCAGATATATACTATAGATTACAGATGTTCAGTTATGTCTAGTTTTTAGTACAAAAAAATAATGTACTCACGTCGACTGTATATGCATTTTGTGTGTGTATGCTACATGATCGATTTTTATACCTTGTTTTTAGTGGATAGGTAATTTTTCAATTAATATCTCAAGATTGATTCCATATAATTAAAAAAAAACCTTCTCAAGGGTGGAATATGTACTTAAAAGTAAAATTTTTATATTTGAGATAAAAATATTTATTTTCTCTTTCATGTTTCACAGTAGGTACATTAATTTATATAATCACTTTCCATTAAAATTTACATAATAAGATAATAATACGATTATCACGCTGAATTTACAGCAGTCCTTTTAACAAATGCTTTTATGCTGACTTATTTTACTTGTTTATTTAAACCTTATTATTACAAGTGTTACAATTGCTAAATTAAAAAGTATGATTTATGAATAATGAACATAGTTCTAATAATATTAAAAAATATTTCATACCGACATATATATATATATATATATATATATATATATATATATATATATATATATATATATATATATATATATATATATATATGCCGTTTATCATATCTCTTAAAAATAAAATAATGTTTCTTTTTTGTTTTCGTTTGGAGTGAAACTTGATATTTTCAGTGTTTAAAACACTTTTCCTCCATGTCTTATGCTTTTGTTCCACGATGTTAGAGTCGATATGTATATTTTGTAAGATTTCATCGTTTTCTTTAATTCTAAGATGCAATGTTTGTTCGAGAGATTTTATCCTTACCATAGACCCTATCGATTAATTTGATAAAATAGTGACGGTGTCCTTTTTTGCGTTTTTATTTTGTTCGATTCCCGGTTCAGGTAAGCTTTTTTTAAAAAAAATTAAATGCAGTTATTATTATTTTTAAAAATAAAGAAATGTTTCCTTTGAGTAAATCTTGATAACTTCAATATTTAAGGTACTTTTCTTCCATGCCCCATCGATTTGTTCCATCCTGTATATTGTGTAGATGGCTATCAACTATTAATGGTTATTAGAATAAGCTCGTAGCACAGATTCTTGATCATTATTTATTACTTATTAAAACCAATATATCCAAGGGAAGTCTTAAAGAATTTTACTTTTTATCTATACTTATAATAATATTCTAACTAAGCCGAATCTGTACATTAAATATTTTTTGAAAAATCTTATTGAAATAGAAATTAGTATCGATATAGAGGCCGAATCTATAGTTTTTAGAATTTTTGTCTGTCTGTCTGTGACCGCATCACGGAAAAACCACTGGGGGGATTTTGATGAATAAATGAATAAAAGGTCCCGATAAAATGATATTTCTATTTATTTAATAGGATTTGCACATATTTTATATATATTTTTTTATATAATTGGCATTTACAACGTCAAAAGGTCGCTTAAACCATAATCATTGTATTCTATAACAATCCGTATTATTTCTTTCCGTATTATTATTAATATTATAAATGTGAAAGTTTGTGAGTATTTATAGATGTTTGTTACTCTTTCACGCCAGAACGGCTGAACGGATCTGGATCAAATTTGGCACAGATTATAGTCTGGAATAACACATAGGCTATCCTATTTTTATACCGGAAAAATGTATGGTTCCCGTAGGATAGGTTTGTTATTTCCTAGAAGCGAACCCGAGCGAAGCGAGGGTGAGCCGCTAGATATCAATAAACCATTGCAAATTGTCTCATAAGCGGTCAAAAGTAAGGAACCCAGGATAACGTTATGCAAAAAACTATTACTATTCTATCACAACATTTTTAAATTCATTATGTAGTTTACTATAAGAATTTTCATATAGGCTTCCCTCCGCTACCACAAAGATATACTTTGCATTCATAGAATATAAGATACACATCTATAATAAGTATATATGTATATAAAAATCAATTACCGTTCGGTAGTCCCGCTAAAACTCAAAAACGGCTGAACCGATTTGAATAATTCTTTAATTTGTTTTGTTGGAAGTGTATCAGGGGTAGTTAAAGTATAAGACAAGGGAGATCGAGCAAATACAAACGGCTAGAAAATCGCAAATTCAGAACTGTTTATTTTGTATGGGAATCACTAACCGTTAAAACGTACATAGGTATTTGAATATGAAGAACGTCTTTGCATGACAAAGGCATGCCTGAGCCAAGTTAAGATAATTGTCAAGACAATCTCGACCTGTCATAAGATACTACGAGAACAACAGATTATTGGAAAACAAGAATAAAATTCCATGAGTGGAAAAGAGACAAACTACTTTACAGAAAGTAATGGACAATATTATAACATTTTTGAATTTTTGTTTTTTTTTTATGTATATAGTATAGGGGGATGAATAAAAGTTTACAGTTTTATTGCGAAGAAATACGAAGAACTGAGGAGTGAAGCAAAGTGAAGTGAAGCTTCCACAAGTAGAAGGGCTATTGTTTTTGGGGGTCAGTGTAGCACGATTACAAAGCCAACCCAAGACTTCGTCTGCATATTAGAAAAATCAGGACATACTCTAGATAGGTTATTTCTCTCGTGCTCTAGGTCTATTATAGTCGCCACTGCTGTGGTGAGAAGTTATACATAGGTTTCCTTTGGATTCGGAATAATATCCGTTCTCTATTTTACATCCCACACAGTAAGTGTGCACTTTCGGAAAACTTGAGGTATGTTTACCTCAAGTTCTCCGAAAGTGCATACTGTTAAAATATATTTCGTATGGGGATTTCAACTCGGGTGAGTTTAAACGGTAGTTTAAACGCAGCATAAGATGGTTTAACACCTTTTAAAACTGTAGCAGCAATTCCAGATGAGGCCACAGCTAATGCAATTCTCCGATTACTTCTTCATTAATGAAGGACGTTTATAAATAAAATGAAGACATTTGATCTAATATAGACGTTTTATAAAAGAATCACACTAATCACAAAGTTTTATTTATCAAAGTATAAGAAATCTCCGCTAATGAAAATGCCCTTACTTTTTACTTTAGACTTAAACTATATCCTCGAGCTGTGAAACTTGTTCTACGAACAGTCCTCGAAGAAGTTTTTCAAGAGTTTTTCTAGTTAAAATGAGAAAAATTTGTGCTTCATACCACAATGCAACTGCGAATCTTCCCACATCCATTATCTTTCCGGTCTGTTACATTCTTACAGAATATTCTTTCTGCCTTGCGTTTCATTTCGATGTTGGGCTAAACCAGCAATTAAGATAAATGCTTATCTATACAGATAAATGAAATTGAAGTGTCTGTTTGTAATGTCAAAATAATCGCTTTTACTAAATGCATATGAAAACATATACGGTACTAATAAGAAAAAAGCAATTTTTAAAATTTTAGTCAGATTTTCACTGGCAGATAGCTGATATTATAAGGAGTAATTTAGGCTACTTTTGTTTTAGAAAAAGAATCAAGGTTTCGCCTAAAAATACTAAAACCCATAAAATTGTGAACAAAACTGACCCAGGGATGCACCCGAGCGAAGCGAGGGTAAGTCGCTAATTATATATAAAATACACCTATTTATATGACTTACTACACTATTTTATATATATTATTACTAGTTTTTGATTCATTTAAATTAATAATTATGGTAAAAGTTCTATATACATACATAGGAACTGAAGCGCTACGAAAAAGTTGAACTATTTAATTTTATGAACCATGGCAAAAATATTTGTTATTTTATATTTTTACATTTAAAAATAATGAGGGACTAAAAACTAACTACACCATGTATTTTCTTTAAATGAATAACTTATTTTACTAATTCCATCATTTTAAAGATACTCGTATATTATCATGTATTACGATAATATGTATGTATATTTAAATTAAATTTAAGTAAGTTTAAATTTAGCTTGTTAAGCTCGACTTATTTGGCATGGAGCTTAATTAAAGTCTTAAGTCGTAGAATAATATGGTTTGCTCTAATTACTGAAACTTATTTTTACAAAAATTTACATTTCTACAATTTTAATTGAGAGAAAAGCATCTAGATTTTAAGTAGAAAAACTTAGTGTTTTATTTAATAATCCAGATAAAGTTCTTAAGAATATTTTTATTTCATTTGTAATATTTTTATGGAGTAACAAATCCATAGTACATAAATTTTTTTTAGGTCAATACATTCATTTTTTCCTTGGATTTTGTACCTAGAATAGTAACGAATGCATAAAAATATTGACTTTTCTAAAGTATATCTTAAATAAAATTTATTTTAATGAATTTATATGTCAGAATAATAGAATTCGAAAATTAAAAATTACGGATTATATTTGTTTTTTTTTTCGAATTATATTTTTTCTAAAATTGTAATTATATTATTGAGACCAATTTCGGAATCTTAAAGAGCTCTAGGAAATTCCGAAATTCATTTCATTTCAAACAAGACGTGCCGAATTCTTCGAACACAATGAACCTACGAATAACGCAATTGTGGTCAGAAAATAAAAAAAACATCAAAGTAAGCGACGAGTAACACTTCTATTTTGTTGTTACTTTTTGTAATCGAATTGTTTCTATTGTTACCACATTCGTAGAACTGTCAAATTAGAGATGTCATGCGCACTTTTACTTCTATGTATTTTTTGTTTTCCCCATTCAACGTGACATTGGTGAATTAATCTGTGCTCAACTATGTAGTACGCTTTGAAGCCTTTAACAAAATAAAATTATTTTTTTTTGTTCATTTAAAAAATAAACTACAAAATCAACATTCTTAAAATGTCAGTTCTAAACAATCACAATCTCACTCTTTTGCTCACTCGTATACTTATTATTATTATTGATACTCGGAATATCTCGAATATAAATAAGAGGCAGAAGAATATTATCATAAGCATACCTTGAGAAACAATTTTTCAAACAAACTTAATTAAAAAATTTTTTTTTCTTGTTACATTTTATTTATTTCCAAAATTTGTAATATAATAGACGGTTCAGAATATAATATATTATTAAATATCATAAAAAATATAATCAAAACTATAATCTTCCATTAAGTACCATCAAACAACGAGTTTCGAAGATTAATGTGGCTTAAATTCCGAAACTTCGACACAACCCGAATTTCTTTTAAGAGCTTGTTTAGGGCTTTTTTCATATAAAGTTTTCTTACTCTTTTATTTATCTCTTTTTAGGAAAAAAATAAAATCTATGTATACTAACAGTTTTTAACTGATATAAGTTCCCAGATATATTACCGGACGGGTTGATCTAAATTTGTCTTCAAGAAAAGCAGTTTCAGTTCTATTCCAGTCACTGGGTCTGATTTACGCAAGGTCAAAGGAAGTTCTCCTTGCTTCTAGACCTTTTATAAAAGGTCAAGGAGCAAGGAGATTCTTGAATTTCTCTATAGCGAAATCCTCCTTTTATGTCTTCAATGACTAAACTGTTGTGCATAATAGAAAAATAGTTATTTTAAAAAGGTTTCATATAAATTAATATATTAAATTCTTCATACAAACATCATTTATCATTAGAGTAAGACTCTCTGAGCTAATAAAGTGGCAAAGTACACATTGTTCAAGAGTGTTACGTGATGTGACTATTAAGACAAGACAAACTCATATATTACAAAACCCATCAATTTTAACAGAATAATTCTATAAGTAACAATTTGCATTTTACTTACATATAAATTAAAAAAAAGTTTTTGTCTTTGCTTGTATGCTCGTGAAAGTGCGAGTATGTCGATAAAAATATGTTTTTCTGGGATATAAACTACCTTCATTCCGAATTGTATTCAAATTCCTCGAGCCGCAATAGTCTATATGAGTAACAATCACACATATTTATTTATAAAATGGCACGTATACATATAATAATAAGTTTTGTTCGGGTACAATATATATATATATATATATATATATATATATATATATATATATATATATATATATAATAGGTATAATATTATTATATCATAATTTATAGGAATTGCAAAAAAATAATTCATTTTAACATATATGTTATTTACATGTATCTAATAATGTTCTCCTGACCGATTCCGGTCACGGCGGCCAATCTCATTGAGACTAGCCAACTGCGCAGGAGATATTATAGTGCACAACTGTACGCGCAGACACAAGAGCACTCTCTATTCCTGTCACTCTCATACTCCGGTGGGACGACTATTCGACACGACCGGTGAGAGTTAAGGCGCAGGACCGACGGCTTTACGTGCCCTCCGAGGCACGGGGGTGAAACACCGCCAACTTCCCAACTCCGGGCTGTTACTGAGGCTTACTATACAGAAAGACTCAATAACTAAACTTGGCCCGACCCGGGACTTGATCCCGGGACCTCAGGATGTGCAGCCGTACATGCTAGCCACTACACCACCGAGGCAGTCTCATGTATCTACAAGTATGTAGACGAGTTTCATTAGTATAAGTGGCAAAAGGAAAAACATTCATTAGCTACTTAAATTGAGAAAAGTAACGGATGATGTTTCAAATAAACAAGAGTTCCATTTGATGTATATAATCACTGGAATTGCGAAGACTCACAACAAATGCCAATAGATTAAAAGCAGGCACAGCCTCGACGAAGTAGTACAAGCAATTAAATAAGAAAAACGAGAAACAAAGCTTCCTGACATCGCATTTGCAACGAGTCAATGGCAGATATGCATTTTCCTTTTCCGCTTCCTATTATTTGATCTTACAACCGCTATTTATAAGATATACGTATCAGAAATTATTCTGTTTTAATTATACTTAAGATAATATAGAGAATATACGTTAACGTTTAGTATAGATTTCTCAGAGATGAGATATTTTCCCGCACTAAAAAATATCCTATAGATTGACCCGGATAATCAGCAATAATCATCAAATTGCATCAAAATCTGTCCAGTGATTTTCTCGTGATGCCTTCCCACGGAGACAGACATACCGACAGACAAACATTATAAAAACTATAGATTTGGTCTCTGTATTGATAATAATAACTATTTCAGTAAGATTTTCCAAAAAAACATTTAACGTGCAGATTCAACTCAATTGGATTTCCATAAAGTAATCTGAACCAGTTATCTTAAATTAAGATATAGATTAAAAAGGCGTGAAGTATAAGTATGCTTAAGACTTTATTCTTAAAGTGGAACTGAATCTATTATCGTCGACGCACAAATTAATTTAGAGATCATAGCATTTGTGGTTGTTCAAAAATTAAGTTATCATTGAAAAAATGTGTAATATGTATATGTTGTTGTATAAATAATAAAGTAAAGTTTTAAAAACCTCCATTAAATGATAGCATTTACGTATATTACTCATATAACTGCTATTCTTGCCATGTAGTTGTTACTTGGATTATTCGTACGTACATAGTGCTTGGAATTATAGGGCACAGTAGCAGCCTAGAACCAATATTAGAATGGCACCATCAGACAAACGTTATCCGTTAAGCCTAACTGTGCTTTTGAGATTCAAAATTGATACAAATCTTTACACGATTTTATCACAATGTTTATTAGGGCTTCGTTAACATATTGGAAATATGTATAAATGTTTAACTATTTTTGTACTGTAATGCATAGCGTGAAATAAAATGGAAAATATCAGTAGCAAAAAAGTAAAATAACTGTTATCATGTACATTACAAATGATTGGTAAAATAAATTGGTATACTTAATTGCTAGTAAATATCAATATAAAAAAAATCATGGACGTCTAAATCCAGGCACCACAATTGTCCACACACTCATAGAATTTTTGTTACTTTCTGAAATGGAAATATTATTTCAGCGCAAAACGTGCATTTTAGAATGTGCAAATGAAGTACATAATTACGTCCTGATTGCGCGTTAAATTTTGGTGTACTTTGGACTAAATCATTTTTATGCACATTTTGATATTGTTTTCAGTATAGTTTTATTACTTCGTATTTATTCCTGTGCCCTGCAATGGGAACTTAAAAGGGTGCGTTATTTTAAATAAAACAATAAACATTGATTTATTTTGTTTATTAATATTAAGAATAAAAAAAATATATTTATCTTACACTTAAAAGGTTCTAAATAACTTTAGCAATTCAAAATCAGCGGATTATCAGCTGGAACTGTCAACAACCTAAGATTTTTATGTTAGCTAGTACGCGCTAATCTATACATATTATAAAATTCTAACTAAGCCGAATCTGTACATTAAATATTTTTTGGAAAATCTTATTGAAATAGATATTATTATCGATACAGAGGCCGAATCTATAGTTTTTAGAATTTTTGTCTGTCTGTCTGTCTGTCTGTCTGTCTGTCTGTCTGTCTGTTACCGCATCACAGAAAAACTACTGGAGGGATTTTGATAAAATTTGGTATGGTGACAGCTGGTTATCCGGGTCAACATAAAGGATACTTTTTACCGCGGGAAAATATCTCATTTCTGAGAAAAACACAAAAACTGGTTGGAATAAAACTACGATGATACTATTTATAAATAGTTTAGCAAGGTAATTTACTTAATATGGTAAAAACTATTAAAAATAGATTATCTTGAAAATCAAATTATCAATAGCGCTTTTTTATTAATTAAAATAGTTATTTATTAATATTTATTTATGTGTATTTAGATACACGACAATAGATGTCGCCATGTGTTTTTAAAATACGTAGTTTTAATTCAAAAAATGAATGTATGAATGTATGTAGTATTACCTACTACAAAATTACCCGCGGCTCCGCCCGTGTTGAAATTATCAATAAAGCAAACTTTTGATTTTATAAATGAGTAACTATACACATAATAAAATTGTAACTAAGCCGAATCCGTACATTCAATATTTTTCGAAAAATCTTATTGAAATATTCATTATTAGCGATATAGAGGCCGAATCTATAGTTTTTAGAATTTTTGTCTGTCTGTCTGTATGTAACTGCATTACAGCAAAACCAATGGAGGGATTTAGATGAAATTTGGTATGGTGATAGCAGGTTATCCGGGTCAATGCATAGGATACTTATTACAGCAGGAAAATATCTCATTTCTGAGAAAAAATACAAAAACTGGTCAAAATAAAAGCAAGATGATACTATTAACATTTTAGCAAGGTAACTTAATATGTTAAAACTATTAAAAAAATCTTATCTTAAAAGAAATATAAATAGCACTATTTTATTCATTAAAATAGTTATTTTGACGAAAATTTATTTATATGTTATTTAGATATTTGACAATAGATGTCGCCATGTGTTTTTAAAATATGTAATCCAAAAAATAATAATGTACAGATATTACCTTTCTATGACTTTATTAGAATTACTAGGTACTAAATTACCCGCGGCCTCGCCAGTACTCAAATTATCAATAAAACAAAATTTTTGGCTTTATAATTTAGTAACATATAAGTAATATTTTGTTGGTCGAAACAATTTTCAAATGAAAATATTTGTAAATTTTAATTGTTTAGTAAATAATGTTAATAATTTTTTTTATTTTTTAATGTAAAATTAGGCAAATGCAAATCCATCGCGCATTATAGGTTTCGTACAGCAAAATTCTGTGTTGTTTTCCGTACTTACGTGTTTTGTTAGGTTAACACTAAAATAAATACGAATAATATTTACGTTTCCGCAATATCGACTCATTTTATCAACTGTAAAAATAAGTGGAAAACAAGTTAATGGCTGTTAAACTGACAAAGCGGGTAACTAAAAATATTCCATATCTCAAAAACTTTGCAAAAGTATTTTAGGAATTGTTATACCTAAACTTTTTCAGTTTTTTTTTGACACCATTTCTTGGAAGGTAAAGGCTTAAAGGACACAATAAAATTCTTACGACTTTAATGATATTAGCCGAGCCATATGAAATAATAAAAAGCATTTGCTTAGAATTATTTACTTATTACACTTTCTTTTGAAAATCGATTTGGAAAATATTACTAACTAGCGATAACCAATCCCTGTTTCGCGACAAATTAACATTAAGAAAAGTTACCATTATGTAATTTAAATAATCAGCTAAATATTAAATTAATCAATAAGTAGCTATCTATTAGTAAAAAAATAATTCAAATTATTTCCGTAGTTTGAAAGTTTATCGCCCAAAACTAAACAAACAAACAAAACAGAAGTATAGACATACATAAATATTATTGCTAAAACAAAAAAGTGCAATATTACTAAATCAAATATGAGATCAACGGAGGAACCTTTGTGGCATTGTCAATCACTGCCATTATTTACCAATCATGCGGTGCGCAATGTAAGTGGTATAGGTATGTAAGAGTATACTAATGTGTAAAGCCTAAGAATTTTGTTTTTGATAATCTGAACGCGGGCGGAGCCGCGGGAAATGCTAGTAAAGTAATAAAATAATTAACATTATGAAACAAACTTTTTGTGTCCTATTGGGTTTAAATAAATACATTTCAGGTATGGATTTCAGGGTATATTTTATTTTAAAATTATATTTGTCTCCGTTATAAAAATCCAATCTAGTGCGACTCCTTGCATTGAGTAAAGTGTTTTGCACATTAGTTTTTTGTTTTATTTTAAGATTTTATAAAAATTAATATCTAGAAAATCTTTAAAACTTCATAACTTCAAATAGTAGGTTTTAAAAAGGAAGTTATACAGCTTTACTGTTGAGTAAAATAATGAAATTTAGAACTTTCATGAAACAAGTAGGTTGGAAACTTAGAGAGCTTACAATATTCTGTAGTCTCGATTATTTAATTTGTTTAAAACTTCAATCTGATTCTATTACGAAATCTCAAACTATAAAGTCACAAAGCTAATATTTTTACGTATTATTAGTATAGATAATGTCATTGATTAATATTATCAAGGTTTATTATTTACTTACTCTCGATTCGCTTGAGTGTGTCGTATTTTGGCAAATAAAACTACTTAAAAGTAAAGTAAAGTAAAAGTAAATTTTACTTTATTTTACTTTACTTAAAAAGTAAAAATATTAAGTAAACTTTATTCACATTCGTCCAGCCATGTCAGTTTGAGGAAATTAAAAACATACAAACACACGCATAGAAATTTTGCATTAATAGTATGTAGTAATTCTGTTCCCCACCATCATTATATTCGTCAGAAAATAAAAAGTACTAAGCGCTGAAAGATACTCGAATACTTTGAGAAATTGTAGGATAGTTTAAAATCTTAGATTTAAAAAGTCATCATGCTTAGGAGAAACTTGAAATTTCAAAAGTACCCAACTTACATTTTTTTATTAATACTATTTAGTACTACGAGCAAAAAATCAACAATCAGTTCTTGCGATGACATCAAAATAATATTTTTTTTCCAAAATTGCATCAAAA
This sequence comes from Fabriciana adippe, assembly GCA_905404265.1. Lineage (NCBI taxonomy): Eukaryota > Metazoa > Arthropoda > Insecta > Lepidoptera > Nymphalidae > Fabriciana > Fabriciana adippe. Next base: position 7,746,599 of record FR989993.1, read on the forward strand.
TAAATGATTCATTAAAAACATAGTTTCAAAGATATTTTTAAGCCCCAAAAACTACTGACAGTCGACACGTTAGCTTAAACTATTCTTATTAAAAACAGCCTCTTATTAGGTTAACAGTACTAGATATAGAATATTTGATATACAGTTTATTGTTTCAAGCTTGAATTCTAGGATCAGATAGGATTAAATCCGTAGCGTGCAATAGATATGTTTTGATTGCTACCAAGAATACAAAATTTACCCGAAACAATTCACAGTTCAGTTATTCTGTACTTGCACAATAAAAGTATATTTTAGTTTTACACTAATATTCACCAAAATTGTCACTGTACTTTAATTCTTTCATTAGTCTTCACAAAACTCTCTAATAGGTACTGATTTATTCACAAATTTTGAAGTTTCGAGATTATTCACGATATGGTTCCCTACTTTCTGTCCTTGTTGTATGTAGTTTAAATTAACAATTATTTTGAATTGTTTCATAAGGATGTATGTGATATGATTACCAAAATAGTATTACTGTATTTTTAAAAGATTCGTAGTAGGAACTGGAACCCAGTACATTAAACTTTATTTTCCAAGTATAATATTTAAGTACTGTAAAATCTCTGTTAAATTTATTTTGCTACCTAGCCCAGACTCTGGAAGTACGTAAAAAACATCCGTATTAATATTAGTACCTGGGCGACCGAGCTTCACTCGGAGTTCTTTTTTGTTACATCGTATTTCTTAGATTAAAAAAAAACTGAAAACTTGAATAAATACAAAAAAAAAAACAAAAGTAAAAACTTTGTATCCGATCGAGATTCGACCCCGGACGCCTGTGATAGTCAATCTTGCACCTTGACCGCTTGAACACGATCAAGTCACAATCGCGACACGTAAACGCATCCATGCGTTTTCTAAGACACACAAACATTTATTATTATATATAAATTGTATATTACACAAATATAACTATTAACAAGACAATAAGCTTCTTACTAAATCTAATATATTTAAACAAGCAATTCTTTTATTTATTTATATTTACCGGCGATCTCAGAAACGACTCTAGCCGTTTCTGAGATCGCCGGATGGATGAGAACGCCGTTAAATATATTTTATACGATTTCGCTGGAATTTGGTACGTGGGGGTTGTCGGGGGCGAAAAATTGATCTAGATTAGTCTTATGTCTGAGAAAACGAGATTTTCTTTTTTGTTTTTAAGCTAAATTAAAAAAAAATGTACTTTTGGCCAAAAACTACGAGCAAAGGTCGGTCGTCCAGGTACTATGTTTTAATACTCGCACCACTGACTTATGTGTGTGCATAAATTAATAAGGCGGTAATTTAGCTTTTAAAATATATTTTTATCTTCTACTAGGTTAGCAGCTATATATTTTTTTAATCAACATGCAGGTAGTGGCTGCCGCTGCATATCAACAATAGGATAACAAGTAAGGTAGGTACTGTACGGTAGTTACGAACAGAATATCGATTAATAATAATAAACTTTAAAATAAAATAAGAAAAAAATATATATTATATGTACTTTATTTCAAAGTGGGTCTAAAATGTATGTATCTTAAAGGAGTATCATATTTTATTAACCCTTTCCTTTCGCAAACGTGTCTCTGGAATGCTTTTGAATTTTATCTACATGTTATAAATTTGGTGATTCCAACAATGCCTCCTTGCGATATTTTTATCTCGCCTGGCTTTTGAAGTGTCAGTATCATTTTTCGAATAAATTTCCTTTTATAAATCTCGAAAAAGTATATGGGAAAATTACTCCTTTCCTTTTCAAGGCTAAATCATGATTCCATTGCATAAATTCTATTGTAAGGCAATTTTAATACAATATAGTTTTTAGTTTATAGTAGTGTATAGGTTATAGTTTTTTTTATTTTTCGTAAACAAAAAAGCATCAAATATCAACGTTAATTATATTCTGTCAAATTCCCGATTTGATATCATAAATTATAGTTTAAAAAACTAAAAAAAGCGCACTTTAATAATGAAACGAACTAAAACAACTGCTGGACGGTTCTTTGTACAATATTTGTATACTAACTCTACTTCGTACCATTGGAATATTTATAACATTTGATATCGAACACCCCACGCTTTATTCACAACAACAAATTTTTTCGTTCATCATTTTAATCTTATACTAAAAAAAAAATTACTTTTAGTTCGGTTCATCATTAAAACGTGTTTTTAGTTTTTTAAACTATAATCTATTTTCCATATTTTAGTTTGATCTACTATAAACGCGAGATATTTTAGTTTTTTAAATTATATTTTTTAATAAATTATTATATTGTAAAAATCCGATCAGATTCCGTTACGTAGATAGATAGTATAGGTGAGGCTAATAAAAGCTTGTAAAGTGTTAAGAATCGATTAAAATCTGCCCACTGGTAAAACAAACAAGTATTTAAAATGAAATCCAGGTCAATTAAATACGTGTTAATGAACAAAACCTCCGCGCACATAATTGTGTATAAGCCCATGACCACTGAACGTGACTCCTAATTTAGGAGACAGCACGTAGAACGAGAGCTCATGGTTTTTTATGGGTTTATTCGAATCTGTGTAATAGAAAGGGTCATTGAAATCCTCTCAACAGTTTTTTTATTTACGTCCTACATGAATCCGAGATTCTAAACATAAAGTATTTTAAGCCAAACATTGCAAGCTTTTCTTAAGATACAATGTTATTATCTGTATAAATAATAACATTATAATACACTACCACTGTACCCGCGGCTTCGTCCGCGTTCAAACTTCCGATATAAACATGAGTTTAACAATAATGTACGATTTGTTGACATTTATGTTTTCTGCTCCGCTCCCTTGGGTAGTAATATGATGAAATATAGCATATACTCTATAGCCTTCCTCAATAAACGGGCTATCTAATACAAAAAAATCGGATTAGTAGTTCCTGAGATTAACGCGTTCAATGAAACAAAGAAAAAAACTCTGTCTCTTTGTAATATTAGTACATATAATATGTAATAAAAGACTAGCAACTTGCCCTAAATTTGCTTAATCTTTTTATGGCTATATTTGTTGTAAAAAGATTATATTCGAGTAAGCATTTTTATCACCTTACTAATATTGTTTTGAAAATATTAATAATTAAAGAAATCACTAATTTATAACATAAACTATAATATGGATGTTATATTTCTATGCAGGAAATCACGGCGCTTACTGCTCCAATGTTGCCTCAAAGGAGGAGAAAACGACGGTCGGATTTCATATTTATTATATTAGCGCAGGTAAAGACTTATACCATACAGTATTTACCTATTTCAAAATAAACAACTATTTAGCAAATGTTTATTTTTTAGTGCCGTCCATGACAAATATTTAGCTATCAAGTGATTTGTTTGACTATTTGTAGACAGTCTTTTAGTAACATACTCAAAAATATAATACCAATGACATAAAGATGAGTTATTTTGCATAAATGAGTACGCAGGCTGGACCGCGGGCATACTCATATATAATACAATTATGACTAATGTTAAACAGTAAACTATGAACCTACATAATTGAATGAAATTATCGATAAATTTTCTCGCATACAGAATTGATCCTTTACCCAAACTGGGATAAAGGGATTTATTGAGAGTTCAATAAATTTGGAAATCACCTTCTAATCAAATGAATTAAGTAATAAATGACCTTTGGCACCGATTGCAAGAGACAGATGGAATTCATTATTGAACGAAATATTAAGTTTGGCATATTGGAATTTTAGCTTGCGAGTAAAGTTATTAAGTATTGTATTTTGTATTTTTAAATATGTGTATGAAAATTGTAAGAAACAACTTTTCTTATAAAAAAAATTTAGGATAAAACTTAGCTATATACTAATATTATACGTCGAAAGATTTTTTTTTAATTTGTTTGTGTAAACGCGTTAACTATCAATCAATCTGATTTAAAAAATCTTTTTTGCATTTTCTTCCCTAAGTACGTTTTGATGGTTAGTATAAATTTCTCAGAGATGAGATATTTTCCCGCAGTAAAAAGTATCACGAATGTTGACCCGGATAACCAGCTATCATCATACCGAATGTCATCAAAATCTGTCAAGTGGCTTTCTCGTGATGCATTCCCAGATAGACAGACAGACAAACATTCTAAAAACTATAGATTCGGCGTCTGTATCGATAATAATGACTATTTCAATAAAAAAATTCAAAAAATATATAATGTACTTAGACTCAGAGTTTTATTATATGTATGTATAGATTAAACATGTTTATTTCAATGAAAGGCTGCTATTCACCAATTTAAAAAAAAAGCATAGTAAAAATTCAACAATGACCAATATAAATATTTGCTTAGAGAGGAGGAGTAGGCAGGACCAATCGATACATTAGACTGTAATAGCATACTGCCTTTGCTTCAATCTAGTATCATAATATGCTATTTAGCTTACACTCTAAAACTTTTGTATCATTTGATTTTCCAAGTAAAACTAATGGGCTTCAGCAATTCGTCCTTTATTCGATTAATTCTACAGAATGCCCTACAACATGAATATCACAATTATTTAAACACTATGTCCCCACCGTTGGGTGTAATATGGCGACATCTATCTTCTACAGATTACATATTCGCCCACATTGGATGACAATACTATTAATATATTAATATCTTTATATATAAAACAAAGTCGTGTTAGTTACACCATTTATAACTCAAAAACGGCTGGACCAATTTTATGATATTTTATTTTTTGGATTTCTCTTAGTCCGGAATAGGATAAAAAGGATTAAAGCATGAAAAAAATTCAAAAAAAAAAATGTTAAAATTTATATGGCTAACGCTGGCAAATAACTATTTTAAATATCTAAGTAAAACGTATCTAGCGACGAACCCGAGCAAAGCGAGGGTGAACCGCTAGTTTAAAATATAACAAACTCATATCTATAATAATATTATCTAAACAGATAAATAAAATTGTACTGTCTGTTTGTAATATTAAAATAACCGCTTTGTACTAAATGCATAGGGATGTATACACGGTACATATAACGAAACAACATTTTTTACAATTTTTGTCTGTCTGTCTGTTTGTTCCGGCTAATCTCCGAAACGGCTGGACCTTTATTTTAGAAAAAGAATCAGGGTTCCGCGAAAAAGATTAAAACCCATTAAATTGTGAACAAAACCCGCGTACGGCGTACGAACCCGAGCAAAGCGAGGGTAAATCGCTATATAATTTAAATAAATATCTGAGGAGCAACCTACTATTTATGTATAAACATAGCTAACCGTGAAAACGTACCTAGGGACGAACGCGAGCGAAGCGAGCGTGAGTCGCTAGTAAATTATAAAATTATAACTAACAAAATATGAAGAATCAATTGAGATACTATAATTAACAAGAATCAATTGAGCAACTATAACTATGTACTTTTTCATCTTTGTCGTATTCCTCATATTCCGCCAAACTTGAAAGTTAAAGCGTCAATACGTAAAAACCATTTTATCAATCTCATAACGTCTATTCCTTAAAAAATATTACAAACATTATGTTTTTCTACGGTGGCCTAGAAATTTCTATATAATATAGCCCACGTTTTTTTTATGTAGATATATTTATGTTCATTAAAAATGTTTATATAATTTTACAACTGCCCCTATTTATGTTAATTATTAAAATTGATAACACCATACGATTGAAACTTAATGCGTCGATAGTAGCACGTTTTTCTTTCAATATTTTAAAAAGCGAAAGTCCAATGCTTTTATACGCGAATTGAATCTTACGTATGAAATTTCTTATTTGCTTTCACAATATAGGCTACTCTGCTCGCCGCCCCTCTATCAATATATTTCAGGTGGACTGAGTCAACATTTTATAATTCGGAAAGATCGGATATTTTAAAAATATAAAGAAACTAATGTTGTTCATATGAAGCTAAAAAAATTGATTTTATACTCGTTGTATATCAAATTAAACTTTAACTTTTCAGTAGTAATATACATACATAGAACGTAGTTGAGAGATGTAGTAATCGTGTACTTCTAGCCAGCGACAAACAATTGGTATACAAATTATGTATATCTTCTATATAAATAATAAAATTGGAAAGGGGTCAAAGCTCCGTATTACATATTTTTAAAAGAAAATTTTATTTAAGAAAAGAAATATATTCAAAGAAATCTAATTTGTTTGTATGCGTATCTATTCCTAAAAGACGGTTCAACGGATTGAATGGGACTTTCAGGCAGGTAGTAATTTGAATTAAAACAGATAGATTGCATTTCGATAAAGCAAATTCAAAGACATTAACTGAAACCTCCGCTCTACTTATTTATATTTCTACTTAATTTAACGTGGAATATTACAATGAGTCGTTATCAAAAAAAAAATATATGCAGAAAAAGCCATAGATAGAAGCTAGTGTTGAGAAGATACACTACGAGTATAACAACAATATTACAATTTACATTTCTTACAATAACACCACTTGTATATAGAAGAATAGTTTATCATTTGCATACCAAATCTGAAATCGATGATCTAAGATCTCGTCTTCATATAGATTGAACAACAGCTGTCTGTTAGCTTACACAAAAGGAGCAATTGCGGGAGCGTTTTGAAATTTGCTGCTCCTCAGATTATCGCTCTTTGTCCGAGTCACGACCATCTCCTCAGGCAACATTTTGAGAGACCGATCTTTCTATTAAGAAAATATTACGTAATTTCCTGTGCATTCCACAGTTTAGATGTAGACTGTAAATAAATACTACAATATTTGTATTCGCGTGTTTGCTTTTACATACTGACTTCAAAAAAGGTTTTTAATTCGGGGGTGGTTTTTGTGTGTGCGTATGGTATATGATATCTACAACAACCTTTTCTTTTCTCAATCAATCAATGAAAAATAGTACTTTGTTATTAACTAGGTTGCGCTTCGAGGGTGATTTAAAAAAAATATGAAAATTCTAACGAGATGGAGAAAGGAAGTACACGAGTAACACGATGGATCAGAGCTAGTTGTAATTCTATTTTTCTTTCTTCCTGTTCAGATGAAATAAATTCTTTTACACCAAGCTTTTACTATTATCAGACTAATATGTGGACACTTCACGTGCATGATCATACTGCATAATGAAGTCTTACTGAACGTATTAAACATTTTATCGCATTCCATGAAAGTAGGATCCCTAATGTGCCCTAAATTTGTGCTGCATTATGGAATTCTATTTCTACGAATAATTACGTGAATTTTCCTGCGCACTGATCAACGTGTAACAAATGCTAGTGCAGTTCTGCTAGGCTCAGCTAGATTCAAGTACAAATAATATCATTTTTATTGCTAATTTACTTAAGAAATTTTCAAAGTATGAATCTAACTAATCCTTAGTTTTTTTAAAGCAAGTAGTTTGCCTAAGCCACTAACTTTAAAAATAAAAGAAGAAATACACTGAAGAAGATATGCCTTTATGATTATTTTCACTCTGGAACATTCAGTGCTAATTACGAGTATGCTGTTAAAGTACTTTTCTTAAAAACGACTAAAAACTATTCCTGTTTTAATGTTGATACTTTAATTGGTCATAGTGTTGGAGGTCATCAGTAAAACACGAACATGTTCCATGCATTCTTATATTCAGTACTTTTATAATCGTCAGTACGTTTGTCCGTATAAAAGCTACCACCGGCTCGGAAAGCAGTTCTGCTGAGAAGAGCCGGCAAGAAACTCAACAGTTGCTCTTTTAAATAATGAGTTACATAATTTAATTACAAACATTCCATGACTAGTCACTACAGGATGGTACGAGAGCTGCCCCTCTGTCAATCGCGGGGAAAACAAAAGAATCTCCGCGTTCTTTTTATTTTTTTAAATACATTCTTATCGGCCAATATCACATAACCACATGCCATAGACATACATAAATCATTACAAATTAACCAAATATATTATTTTCCATTAAAACGCTCAAATATAAAAGTGCAACCTTACAATAGTTATATAGCGCCAAAGGATGGTCATTTTTCTATAAGTTTTACAAGCTTTAAATGGCCCGGAAACCGGCGGTATGAGTCAGTGCGTGAGTCAGACTCGCACTTGTCCGATTTACATTCAAAGATCAGAACATATATTTACAGATTTTTATTTTTAAACTTGGTTCAGCCATAAAAAGGCGTAATACATAAGTAACATTATCTACTAATATTCTTTATCTTCTAATCTATAGGTACCTCCAAATTCTCGTAAAACTTAGTCGTAACATAACTAAAACGAAGTAATTTTAAATCCGACAAAGACTGAATTGTTCCTTAATTTCACCGAATACTGGGGGATTGACAATGGGCAACCTTTTTTTATTACGGCATTTGTTGAATCTTCAGTAAACACGCTTTGATTATCTAACTTCGACGAATTTTACGGAGGTGTAACTTAAAGTTTTTCGAGTTTTTTTTTTTATTACAAATAGCAAAACCTATTTAAAAAAAAAACGTTTTAGATTAAAAAATGTTAAAATCCTTATGGATTAGTATAATATATAATATCTAAATTATGTAATAATTCATTATTGGCAAGATGGAGTGAAAGAATCCCTATTCGAAAACCAAAACCTTAATCAGTAGACTACTTCACCTAACAAAGGTTTAGCGAAACTAGGATGACTTTTAACAATTGTAATAATAGACAAACAAACATGGGTATAATATAATATGTATACTTGTTTTCTATTAGTGATTCGATTACAGAAGGTATGTGAACGAATTCGTAAGCAAGTATATCGATAAAAATAATATTATACATATGATACATATTATGTCATCTATCTATACATATAATAAAATTGTAACTGAGCCGAATCTGTACATTGAATATTTTTTGAAAAATTGAAATAGTCATTACTATCGGTACAAAGAGTCGAATCTATAGTTTGTAGAATTTTATCTGTATGTCTGTCTGTCTGGGAACGCATCATGAGAAAGCCACTGAAGAGAATTTGATGAAATTTAAAATGATGATAGCTGGTTATCCGGGTCAACATATAGGATACTTTTTACTGCGGGAAAATATCTTATCTCGTTAAAACATCGTAAACGTTAAAATGTAACTAGGGGCAAACGCGAGCGGAGCGAGGGTAAGTCGCTTGTATATTATAATATTGTCTCGGCTGCCATGCCAGTCTCACTGAGATTAGCCGTTTGCATAGGAAATAATTATTCCTGTCAAAGTTCGGGAGGACAACAATTCGACTCGACCGGCGCAGATCCAATGGCTTTACGTGTTTTCTGATGTGCGGAGGTATGAAACCGCCAATTTTTTAATAATCCGATACTGAGAACTTCTTGATAGAAAAACCCTCTCTATACTTGGCCTGACCCGGGACTCGAACCCTGGATGTCTGCATTTATAGCTGAACATGCTAACCTCTAGACCAACGTGGAAGATTGGGATAAATCAATTGTGTAGAGAAACATGAGCCTTATTTTATTATTTGGATAAAATTAAAGCAGAGTGCTTTACACTCGAATACTCGCTGCACTCTGAAAACACTGTTGTACGTGCGTATTGCGGTACACCACTAAAACATTTCGTATAAAACCCAGTACAAAGTAACCATTTTGTTTAACGTATTGTTTTTCTAACAATGCTTGCATTATGTGCTTACTGCTTACCCTTAAAATAGAACATTTGTGTTGATGTAAAGTTATCTTAAATACTTAATATGAACATCACATAAATTCTGTAAACATGCAGAATGTACTTGGAATTTTTAAAAGCGAGGATAGTACTCAAAATGTATAAAATAAATATTTGGAAAAAAATCGTCTTTTAAATTTTATTAAAAAGCGTTAATAACTATAGAAATATATGTATATATATTATAAAATTCTTACTGAGTCAAATTTGTACATTTAATATTTTTTGGAATATCTTATTGAAATAGTCATTTTAATCGATACAGAGGCCGAATGTATAGTTTTTAGAATTTTTGTCTGTCTGTCTACCTGTCTGTCTGTCTGTCTGTCTGTGACCGCATCACAAGAAAACCACAAAACAGGTTTTGATGAAATTTGGTATGACTGTAGCTAGTTATCTGGGTCAACATATAAGATACTTTTTACTGCGGGAAAATATCTCATCTCTGAGTAATCTATACTAAACGTTAAGTAGAGACGAACCCGAGTGGAGCGAGGGTGAATCGATAGTTAGGTGTAAAATTATTTAAAACATTTATAATTATTTGAATCTTTCATAAGAATCGTATCTACGTGAACTGAAATAAATTATATTTGTAAGTTTAATCAAAATTCATATTACATTATAATATGCGCTTGTGTTGGGTATGATTAGATTAGAATAGTGGCATTTGCTTTTAAGTAAATTAAATCGAACCGAGATTGAGAATAGGAGAACCGAACTTGTCCGTGAGCTCGACGATGTCTTGTACCGCGTTTCAGAATGGGGTTCAAAGAACCTGGTCGAGTTCAATGCCAAGAAGACGCAGGTATGCGCGTTCTCGGCTAAAAAATCTCCATTCCTTTGTCTTCCCTCTCTTCAGAACACACGACTTACGTTGCAGGATGGCATCAACATCCTCGGAGTTAATATCCGTAGCGATCTGAACCAAAAAAGCCATATCGAGAGTGTCATTTCGTTAGCTTCACGTAAACTCGGGGTCCTGAACAGGGTGAAGCGGTTCTTCTCGCCTGAGCAGCTATGCCTTCTGTACAAGACTCAAGTGCGCTCATGCGTTGAGTACTGCTCTCACCTCTGGGATGGCTCTGCTAAGTACTTGTTAGATGCTCTTGATAGACTTCAACGCCGTGCTGTCCGCATAATTAATAAAGCTGAGGCTACTCAAAACCTTGAATCTCTGCAATTGCGTAGAGATGTTGCTTCACTAGCCGCTTTTTACCGCCTATATTACGGCGAGTGTTCTGAAGAGCTCTTCCATCTTATACCCTCCTCTCCTTTCCTCTCCAAGACCACACGTGCTGGTCGGAAATTCCATCCTCACACGGTACTACCCATACCATCTCGTACCAAAAGGTTTGGTAACTCCTACCTGTGCCGCACTATTGGGAAATGGAATTCATTACCGTCTCACGTGTTTCCCTCCTCCTACAATCCTGGGTCTTTTAAACGGAGCGTGAAAAAGCACGTATGCGGGCCGACAAGGTGAGGTTGATCGGTGTCGAGATCACGTCCCGGAACCGATGGACTTCATTCCTGGACTCCACTGTCGCTTACCATCAGGCGTCATGGAGTCATCTTGTCGAGCGACAATAAAAAAAAAATAAAAGTCTACCCTTATCAAAAATCAATATTAATATTCAATTTTATACATTACCTATTTACATTACAAATATATTTATTCTTTCTACTCTCTATTAGTAGGTATTTATAATAATATAGATTTGTAATAGATATATATTTTAATTACCGATATAAATTATGATTGTTATTTTAATGTAAATTATATAAAAATTTAATATATTTATCTTACGTAACATTTCGACATATTTTTTAAGCATACTAAGTTTTAGTTCAGGCTAGGAAACACTATATCACCTTCTAGCTACAGGCGCCATTTCGAAAGACCATTATGCTTGCAATGGGTGGAGTCAAGCTATTTATATCAGATTTATATACAGCCAGTTCTAAAATTATCTATTCTCGTAAAAAAGTAGGTAACACGCTGCATTTTAAAGTGTAGTCACTTTTTAAAGTGACTAGAGTAGGTATTTAAATAAACATTATATATTGAAACTAGTGACTCACCCTCGCTCCGCTCGGTTTCGTGCCTAGAGATGTTTTAACGTTCAGTATAGATTTGTCAGAGATGAGATATTTTCCCACAGAAAAAAGTATCCTATGTCGACCCTGATAACCAGCTATCATCCTGCAAAATTTCATCAAAATCTGTTCAGTGGTTTTCTCGGGATGCGGTCACAGACAGACAGAAAAAATCTAAAAACTATAGATTCGGCCTCTGTATCAATAATAATGACTATTTCAATAAGATTTTCCAAAAAAATATTTAATTTACAGATTCGACTCAGCTAGAATTTTATTATATGTATAGATACACGGCGAAACGAAATGTAAAAAAGATACCCTTTATTATTAAAGTGATTTCCTTTATCTGGAATCATACAATATTAACAAATTGTTAAAGGATGTGGCTAGTACCTGAAAGTACTATTAGATACTATTATTAAATTCTTATTTATACATAAAATTAGTATATAACTAGTATACCTAATGCTGACACAATTAAATCAAAAACAAATAACTGTACTTCGCTACGAGTATATCTATGTTATAAGTACTTTAAAACGCTATTCCTTGGCTAGACTTCATAATTCCTCTAGTTTAAACACTTTCATAAGTTTCTTTTTATTATAAGAGGGAATCATGAATTTTTACGAAAAATATAAACTGAAAAAACGTTATTCGGAATATAAAGTAATGGAAAATATCGACATATAGGTACATAACATGCTGATGAGTCATTAGTGACCTAATGACTAAATGAAATCACCCTTTTTATATGAAATCCAGGGTCTCGCACCTCTGATATTTTCATGTACGAATCATTTCTAACATGATTACCACTTGCCTTACGGTGAAGAAAAACATCGTGAGGAAACCTGCATGTCTAAGAAAACCTAGCAAGTTTTCGAAAGACATGTGAAATCCGCCAATCCGCACTTGGCCAGCATGGTGGTTGATTCCCCTCGTATTGAAGGGAGGCCCGTGCCCAGCAGTGGGAGGTTAAAAAGGGCTGAATACATACATACATATGAAATTCACTCAAAGTGCTAGTAAAAGTGTAATTAAATAAAGTTAATTACACTTTTCAGTTCCTTATTTACTTCTTTTAACTTGTGATTGTAATTTTCAAATACCAATATTTTTTTTCACAGTCAAAAATTATTTTATATATATTGTGTTTAAACTTCTTATGGTACAATTACGATTTAGACTGTAATTTAAGCTAGCCGAGGTTACTTTAGGCTTGAATAATGGATGTAATTTATTAGATTAGTTGGATTAGGTCTTAGAAATTAACCTATTATGTAGCTAAGGTAACGTGAACAATGAATAAGCTATCGTACATGAAAGCTGTAAGACGAAATGTCGCTATGGGAATTCACTAGGCTACATTACTAATAAAATATGAATTCAACTATATAATATTCTGTAGAATATATATGTTATATTGTATCCTTATCCTTAATTCTTTAGAGCCCTAGCTGTATTTACTTAATTTTTGAAAGTAGTCGTATTTTTTGGGTTACACGTAAAGTTTCAAGTCCTATTACAAAGTCTACGCTGACCTAAAAACAGTTTTGTTATATCTTTTAAGGACTATAATATATTTTCTACATTATTATTATAAAAGCAAAGTACGACGTTATTAAGATTATTTATCACTTTATAGTTATACGGTGATTTATATAATAGTTAAAATTAGTGTGATTGTTTTTGCGCTAGGAATTAAAACTTTTTTTAATATTTTTAATGGAATGATGATGCATTTATTTGCTAATAGGCTATTTGCTATGTGTGAGTTCAATTCGCACTTAATCGATTTTCTTATTTATTCATCCCATAAATCCCATAAATATTATACATAAGTGCGAAAGTTTAGATGGATGTTGTTACTCAATCACGCTAGAACGGCTGAACGGATCTCAATGAAATTTGGCACAAAGATAGAATAGCACATAGGTTACTTTTTATCCCGGAAAAATGTACGGTTTCCGTGGGATAGATTTGTTTTTGTTTTTCACTAAGAACTAACTTGAACGAAGCGGGGGTGAGTTGCTAGTATAATATAATGTATATAATTAAATAATAAATATAATAAATTTGAATCTAAACGTCATCAAATTATACCATAATAATCTATACATATTATAAAATTCTAACTAAGCCGAATCTGTACATTAAATATTTTTTGGAAAATCTCATTGAAATAGACATTATTATCGATGTAGAGGCCGAATCTATAGTTTTTAGAATTTTTGTCTGTCTGTCTGTCTGTCTGTCTGTCTGTCTGTCTGTCTGTCTGTCTGTTACCGCATCACAGAAAAACCACTGGAGGGATTTTGATGAAATTTGGTATGATGATAGCTGGTTATCCGGGTCAACATATAGGATGCTTTTTACCGCGGGAAAATATCTCATTTCTGAGAAAAAATACAAAAACTGGTTGGAACGAAAGCACGATGGTACTATCTGTAAACAGTTTAGCAAGGTAACTTACTAAATATGGAAAAGCTATTAAAAATTGCTTATCTTGAAAATCAAATTATCGATAGCGCTGTTCTATCTATTAAAATAGTTATTTTAATTATTATACATTTATGTGTTATTTAACTATTCGATAATAGATGTCGCCATGTGTTTTTAAAATACGTAGTTTTAATTCCAAAAAAATGAATGTACAGTTATGACCTTTCTAGGACTTTATTAGAATTAGGTACTACTAAATTACCCGCGGCCCCGCCCGTGTTCAAATCATCAATAAAGCAAACTTTTTAGCTTTGTAAATTAGTAACTATACATATAATAAAATTGTAACTAAGCCGAATCCGTAAATTCAATATTTTTCGGAAAATCTTACTGAAATATTCATTATTAGCGATATAGATGCCGAATCTATAGTTTTTAGAATTTTTGTCTGTCTGTCTGTTTGTGGTCGCATCACAGAAAAACCCCTGCAGGGATTTTGTTAAAATTTGTTATGATGATAGCTGGTTATCCGGGTCAACATATAGGATACTTTTTACCGCAGAAAAATATCTCATTTTTGGGAAAAAATACAAAAACTGGTTAAAATAAAAGCACGATGATACTATTAACATTTAAATAAAACTATCTTTTCTTCTTACTATTAACATTTTAGCAAGATAACTTATATATGTTAAAACAATTAAAAAAAGCTTATCTTAAATGAAATATCAATAGCGCTATTTTATGCATTAAAATAATTATTTTAATGATATTTTATTTATGTGTTATTTAGATATTTGACAATAGATGTCGCCATGTGTTTTTAAAATACGTAGTTTTAATCCAAAAAAAATTATGTACAGATATAACCTTTCTATGACTTTATTAGAATTAGTAATATTTTGTTGGCAGAAACAGTTTTCAAATTAAAAAATTCATAAAATTTTATTGTTTAGTAAATAACGTTAGTATTTTTTTAACTTTTAATGTAAAAATTGGGCAAATGCAAATCCAACTCGCGCATTATAGGTTTCTTATAGCAAAATGCTGTTGTTTTTCTTACTTACGTGTATTGTAAGGTTAACACTAAAATAAATACGAATAATATTTACGTTTCCATAATATCGACTCATTTTTTCAACCGTAAAAATAAGTTTGATTTACATATATTATTTTATAACATTTTATGGGAAACAAGTTTATGGCTGTTAAACTGACAAAGCTGGTAACTAAAAATATTCCATATCTCAAAAACTATGAAAAAGTAGGTATTTTAGGAACTGTTATACCTCAACTTTTTCAGTTTTTTTTTGACACCATTTCTTGGAAGGTGAAGGCTTAAAGGATGCAATAAAATGCTTACGACATTAATCATATTAGCTGAGCCATATGAAATAATAAAAAGTATTTGCTTAGAATTATTTACTTATTACATTTTCTTTTGAAAATCGTTTTGGACAATATTAGTAACTAGCGCAGGAATAGGTTACCATTCCTGTTGCGCGACAAATTGACATTAAGAAAAGTTATCATTATGTAATTTAAATAATCAGCTACATATTAAATTAATCAATAGCTGTCTATTTGTAAAAAATGATTAAAATTAATTCCGTAGTTTGAGAGTTTATCGCCCAAAACTAAATAAACAAACAAAACAGAAGTATAGACATATGTATCTGTACATAAATGTTATTGCTCAAACAAAAAGTGCAATATTACTAAATCAAATATGAGATTAACGGAGGAACCTTTGTGGCATTGTCAATCACCGCCATTATTTACCAATCATACGGTGCGCAATGAAAGTGGTATAATATGCAAGAGTATACTAATGTGTAAAACCTAAGAATTTGCTTTTTGATCATCTGAACGCGGGCGGAGCCGCGGGCAATGCTAGTCTATACATATAATAAAACTGCAGAGCTCGAATGTCTGTACATAAAAAAAATGTTATAAACCGAGTCAGGGGGATGTAAGAAGAGAAATAGAACAAATCCAGATTTTTTTCAATTTTTTGTTTCTCTGTCTGTTTGTCTGTTTGTACGGGCTAATATCCGAACCTGTCGGACTGATTTAAGTGAAATTTTGCATGGTGGTACCTTATATTCCCGGTCAACATTTTAGATACTTTTCATTCCGGAATATTGAAGAGTTCCCGTAGGATAGTTAAAAAACTATAGTGATTTATACAGCTTAGTACACAACTACTGATTGGATTTTAATGAAATTTTACAATAATATAGTTTATACATCAGAATAACAAAAAGGCTACCTTTTATCCCGGAAAAATGTACGTTTCTCGTGGGATAGATTTGTTTTTGTTTGTCTAAGCTAGTAAATATTATAAATGCGAAAGTTTGGATGGATGGATGTTTGTTACTTAATAACCAGAACAGATGTACAGATCTGGATGAAAGGCACAGAGATAGATGTATATATATAATTCATAGTCTTTCTATTCCATGCTAACCGTTAAAACGTACCTAGGGACGAACTCAAGCGAAGCGAGGGTGAGTCGCTAGTTATCTATAATGTTTGTATTAACTTACGCCAAACATAACAGATTCAGATTTCTTTAAAAATTATTCATAAAAAAATTGGAAAATAATTTGCACTCTAAATCTTCAAACATTTTAAGTATTGGATTGATTTTAAATTCTGGACTATACAAACAGCTTTTTTGCATGATTATATAATGGTGCTGAAGGTATTGCTTGATTTGAAAGGCGTTTTAATACTGTCATCAGAGAGTTTTCAAATCATTTTAAATTATTTAAATAAAATTCATAATTGTTAGTTAGTCTTCTACGAAAAATGATATTTTAAACTTTCACCCTAAGTTTTTTATGTCTGTTTAAGGTATCATAGCTGATTAACAGAAGAATGAGAAGGTGTTTATATCTTTTGAAAGCCTGTTTAATTGGAATAGCTCTTAGCAATATTTGATGAAAATCCACCCTGGCATTTAAAATTTATGAGCTCCTTTTCGAATGGATTTGAGAATTCCGATAATGGAATATTTTATATATCAATCGATTTGCATTTTAGTATACTATTTTGATTAAGCTATCGACATCTCTAATGGAAAAGAAAAATATATAAGAATAATCTATACAATTACCAATATAAATGTTAGGATGTATAATTTTACACATAGCAGATAGAAGGTAAATTATCTAGTTCCTTGTAGCGTTCAATATGTTTCAATGTATTTATATCGTGTTTGGATTCATTCAATTGATATTGATAAATATTATTCGGCCCTAACGATAAAATTTATATTAAACCGTGTATTTACATCTAATATGCTAAAGGTTGATCTTCAAAGAACAGTATTGATTAAAATTTACAAAATTAAAAATATCAAATATTTCCTTAAATATTTTCCATATCTCAAAGAGATTCACTTAAAACGTAAATAAATTTTATTAAATACTCATAATGCGTTAAGGGACCGCTGTGTTAACGAAATAAAATTTAGGTTTCTTAAATTTTTAATTAAAAGCTGTTCAGCCTTGAGAAATATTGAGTGTTAATCAGTTGGGTCTTTAACAAGGATAATGCTGTACCTGAGAAACAACACTGTAACTGCGTTTTTTATGAGTTTGTGTTTTTTATAGTATACCTAACACTGTGACTCCATTTTTTATGAGTTTGTGTTTTTTTACAGTAAAAAACACAAATTCGTAAGAAACGGAATCACAGTGTTATTTTTCTCAGATACAGAATGATATTGCAAGCTTATTTACTATAATTTGTTTTTAATTATTTCTTGGTATTTAGATTATTATTTATAGTCATTCATTATTATCAATACTACTCGATTAATATGCAATATTGTTATTATAATTACTAAAGTCAAATGGTAACTAACTTAGTATGTAAAATAATGATACCGATAGATTTTTTTAATGTGGAACTACTGGGCATGGGCCTCTCTTCAATTCAAGGGGGATCAGACTATAGCATACCACGCTGGCCAAGTGCAGGCAGACTTCATATTTTCCGAAAATTAATTGGGTTCTTTCAGACATGCAAGTTTCCTCACGATATTTTTCTTTACTGCAAGGTACTGCAAGTGGTGATCATATTAAACCCGGGGCTTGAACTCGCATCACTGGCTTTTCTAAACAAACTTACTACCACTGGGCTATTGCTACCTTACATAGCATGTAATTTTGAAAAAAGTATGTATTAAATATGATCCCAGATTCAACTGCCAAGTTAATTAATTTTTTACAGGATAGCGCTTACAGTTTTCAGAAACAAGGAAATTATTACATTTACTCACGTATTTTTATTGATAAAAACTTGAATAGGCAACTTGTGTTTCTTAAGAACTTACGCTCAGGTGTTTTAAGTGTCTCAAAGCTGAAAGTAAAAGTGCTTTAAGTTAATACAAGGCGTATATTCTGTTAGTATATTTATTATTCTACTCGTTTTAAGCTTTAAAAATATGCTTAGTTATTTTAGTAATATTTTTTATCTAGATCGACGGACATAGAAGTACCTACAGAATGAAATAACAGTAACAAACACAGTGTGAAATAACATATGTACAGTGTGAAAGGTATGTAAAGTGAGATAATAGCTGATAGAGGGAAAGGGAAGAAACGATACCACGTTTATTTAGCCTTTTTTAACGTTCAGTCCTAATGCTGGGCACGGGTATCCCTACAATACGAGGGGGATCAGATCATAGTCCACCACGCTCACCAACTACGGCTTGGCGGACATTACATACCTTTCAAAAATTTGCTAAGTTTTTTCCTTCACTAGTAATAATTATATTGAAAATAATTCGTATATAAAAATATCAGAAATGCGAGACCTGGGATTTAAACCCAAGTTACTCGGTTTCCCAAGTAAATGAGTTACCACTGCCTACGACCCTACGTAGCGTAAGAAAAATGTCAAGGAAAAGAGGATTTTTTATCTTATTTGATTTTTTTTAATCTATCTATGACATTAGGCTTGTTTTAACTCAAATGATAACTTGCCAGTTAAGTGTTCTTTGTCTGTATTATAATTTACAAATAATGATAATCATTAAGTTTTAAATAAGCATTTTCCTAAATAGAACGACATTACATAATTTACTTAATCAAAATTCAACTAATATATATAATCTCTAATAATATAATGATTTTCTTTTTCTTATAATATTGTCAACTATAGAAAATACATTTCCATTATGTATAAGTGTATATAAAATATATATTTATCATAGATTTAACCCATACACATTATATTGAAAATGCTGATTAATTTTATTATATAAATAAAATGTTATAAAAAAAAGGTAATACTTAATATTTTATATATAACCAATAGATGGTCAAATAATAGAAAGAACAAAAAAAAGTAATGTCGATTAGCATTATACAGAGACGTGATTATACTAGAAACACACTATGTACTAAATTTGTTAGTGCATATGAACTATAAAAAGAAAACAAAAGCTTTTTAAAAAATGAATGCATAAATTTCTTATCTCAGTTCTTAACATTACATGTTACACTTCAAATTATACAACGAGTGAGATAAAAGCGTACAATTTTAAATTGACATGCATGAAGAGTATAAAATGTATTACTTTGATTAAGCTTTATGAGATAACTAGCGACTTACTCTCGCTCCGCTCGGGTTCGTCCTTACGTTTTAAGGTTAGTAAAGATTTCTTAGAGATGACATATTTTTCCGCAGTAAAAAGTATCTTAAACCAGCTATTATCATACCAAACTTTATTAAAATCTGTCCAGTGGATTTCTCGTGATGCGTTCCCAGATAGACAGAAAGACAAAAATTCTAAAAACTATAGATGCGGCCTCTGTATCGATAATAATGACTATTTCAATAAGATTTTAAAAAAATATTTAATATACAGATTTGACTCAGAATTTTGTATGTATAAATAAGATTTGTTGTTATATTTTTTAATATTATGAAATATTGTTCATTGGATAATGCTATTTTTGAATATTTTATAAAATCTGATATAATATGTATATAATATAATATCATTAAAACTCGTCTGGTTTTCTTGTCATCATGTTATCGCTGAGCTTAGGTCGTTTCCCTTTATTTCTTTTTGCCTCATTTTCTTTATAGTTACATTTCTTTCTTATTTTTTAACAATACCGCTAAAAATCATACATTTCTTATAACCTGAATAAAAATGTGCATAATGTCGAATTTTAAATTATTTAAATTATGTATGTATATACGTACATATGTATATTGAAAATTACTATTTATATTTCCTTTTGGCATTTATAACACTCGATTCTGCTCTGGAGATTAATCTGAAGATGAAGGACTGATGAAAATAAGATAAGATGTTCTTTCGTTTCTCTACAGAACAATATTCCAAAATGTCACATTTTGTTTTTTATTTAGTATTGATAGAAAGTAAAAAAAAAACAAATATTTTATATTTAATGAGTAACACATCATATTTAAATAAACATAAAATAGCTGTGAGATGTCGTAGAAACGGTTGCTTTAATATTAATGCTTAAGTAATAACTTATTAATAACAATAAAGCGATTTTTTTAACGAAATAATAATAATATATTTTAACTGTACTTCAAAACAAAAAATATAATCTTCTATGATTTCTCTGTTTGGTAGAGTTAAGTAAAGTGTTAATAATTATCGACGTCAATGTAGAAGAAATACGTACCTATGTATTTTTAGAAGGAATTTAGGTAAGATTTTTTTAATTTTAAAAGTAATAGGGAAAAAGGAAGGGAATACTCAAACCCTAAATCTATTAATTTCTTTACATCTCCGCTATGTACAAAATCCTCTTTCGCGCGAATTCCTGATACCTTACTTCCCCCGAAATATATGTTGGTAGACAAAATTTATAGTTACTCACGGTAATTTTTTTAATATTGCGGAATGAGAATTAACCAATTTGTATTCATATCTAAAAACAACCATTTTTCGAAGGCTCTAAAAGATCATCTATCATATCCTATGGTATAATAAAGAATCAACTTAGAAAAACAGTAGATTTATCCGCTTCATACGAAGACTTGAGTAATATGTCTCTCATAACTCAGTGCCTTCGAGAGTACTTTTTATATCTTTTGCTCATGGTTTTCAATATTTTACAAAGTAATATTTTATGCGATACTTATTCTATTCATTTCATTGGGCTGAATATTATGAAGACTGACTGACGTTGCTTATAACCCCAGAGTTCGTAGGTTTGACATCAGTGCAGCAATTACTTTAATTGCACAGGACATTTCAACAATCTAATAAAAATTGTAATGTTTTTGTTTTTTGGTAGTTTACACACATTGTAATAAAACCGATAAAGATTCAAATCAGCAATATATTCTAATAAATAGTAGGTAATATACCATAAAAATAAATAATTATATTTAAAATTATAATTTATAAAAAGAGAAAAGACAAACCAAAGTAGTGTGGATTTTACTAGATATACGTATACATGAGATTAATCTAACAATTTAAAACACTTGCCGAAAGTTCAGTTTATATTGCAACAGCTAAAGTTTCCGCTTAGAGCTAAGTTTAAGAGCTTTTCTCTTTTTCAACATAAATTCGTAGTAACTTTTAGTCACTAAAAAATACCAATGAATACCCTTTATTCCAAATAACGTTTTTTTGATGCTTTTTACTGTTCCTTTTTATATCTTATCTACTTATTTATTTATTTATTAGGATTGCCAACAGAAATGATAACAGTAAAGATAATTTACATAATAAATTAACCAAAATTTAATTGTACTTCTTTTTAGAGGTACTCACAATAATGTCTATAATGATGACCACGCAATTTTTTAATTTCTAAGAAATAGAAAATGTGCTGAAATGTGCGCAGTGCGTGCCTTTACGTGCCACTTAAAAAAATACACAAAAAATATATTTTTTATGAGGAGATCTTTTTTTCAATTCCGGTTAGCTCCGACACTTTATTGTATCGGAATCATTAGAATTCTGCCGTGGTGTGCTATGCATGTGCTACCGTGTGCAAGTGTTGAAAAAGAAAAAAATTAACAATTATATAAATAAAAATGGAAAATTTTGCATGTCCATAATGATGACTCCGCCATTTTCGAATTTCTAAGAAATAAAAGAATTGCTGAAATGTGCCTAGTGTGTGCTATTACGTGCCACTTAAAAAAAATACACAAAAAATATAATTTTTATGAATAGGTCATTTTTTCAAATCCGATTAGCTCCGATACTTTACTGTATCGAAATCGTTAAAATTGATAAAATTTGTATTTCCAAGAATAGTAAAATGCAAAGTACAATCCCTGCACCAAAAGTTAGCGGCGCTCGATAACTGTTATTGAAAATCATACATAGGTTGTGCTGCAATCGAGAGCGATTGTTAAACAATATGCAGTCATAAAAAAAATTTGCATTTCCAAGTGTAGTAAAATGTGTGAAGACCCTCCATCTACTAAAGACTACCCCATCTGTGAAGACCGCTTTTAAAGCATGGTACCTATTTTTTATTACAATAATAAGAAAATTTCGTGCTGCAATTTTTGAACATAAATGCTTAGTAACAATAATAACAATAACAGGCTGCGTATATAATATATTATATATAACGTATATAATACGTAACGTTTATGATAAAGTTAACAAAAAATATCGACGGGAATGACGCCATTTTGCCGCGCAAAATGGCAGCGATGTTTGTTAAAATAACTATTTCTGTACAAAATATTTTTGTATTGTCCTATCCATGCAATTAAAATAGACTGCACATTGTTTAACAATCGCTCTCGATTGCAGCACAACCTATGATTTTCAATAACAGTTATCGAGCAGGGCTAACTTTTGATGCAGGGATTGTACTTTGCATTTTACTATTCTTGGAAATACAAATTTTATCAATTCTAACGATTTCGATACAATTACTTTGCGGAGCTAACCGGAATTGAAAAAAAGGACCTCCTCATAAAAATTATATTTTTTGTGTACATTTTTTTTAAGTGGCACATAACACTGGACACATTTCAGCACATTTTCTATGTCTTAGAAATTCGAAAATTGCGGAGTCATCATTATGGACATATCACAATATGCATTGATTGTTTAATAAATAAAAGCATAATAAGAAAATTAAAAACTGAATTACATTTTTGAATTATATTGGATTGGAATATAAATTATTAAAAAGAAATAGAATATGCTTAATACTCTAGATAGTTTAATAAATTTGGTCAGGAGGACATTATGACATGATGTAAACATAAGACATACTGTCTTTAAAACTACCAACTTTTTTGAAGCGGCTGAAAACTGAGGTTTTACATTATAATTATTATATTATAGAAAAAAGGTCGTATTTTTTTCTATTCATGTTATGACTGGTATTATTTAAAGAAACAGGTCATTCTTAATTATTAATTTATTCATTCGTTCACTATACGAAAGTGTGACTACAATTTTCATAGCAATGTTTATATATTTTTTATATATTCGCTGAAAGGCGGAAGCTGCATCTAATGAGGATGCATCTACGAATATAGCAGGTTGCTGTGAAAGATCTTGCTCGCATGTTTTACTTCACCCTTGCCGTATATTAAAAATATTCTTGCTAACTTCATAGTAATAAATTTTAAAATTTTCTACTACATTAATTTCATTTTCTGTTTCCTTAAATAAATGTATATTTTAGTTATATGTAAAAAACTAAGATAAAATACTCTTATTTTTATGTGGTTTTAATTTAAAAATGTTTATGCAATACTTACTTAATTTTGCTCAAGTAGGGCATCCTAAATAGGTACGTAATAAACAAGGTTAAATAAACAAGGATAACAAGGAATTATTTTAGTAGAACCTTATAATACCAGAAACAAAATTTATTCATTTGAAAGCTCAATTTTCCTTTACGCAGTAAGTATTTAAGTATAAATATTAAATAAATATATCTACCTGTTTTCAGTTTAAAGAGATCAGTTAAAAAGCAAGTAAAAATTTTGCATACATTTTATATTATTTATGTATTTAATATATTATATAGGTACTTTTTTTATAACATAATATGTAAGTGTAGTTTATGAAATAGTCATGTCTATGGAATATATTTACATCAGACGTGCGTTGCTTCAAAATTTGAAATTCTATGTTGATAGATAGATGTGGGTCGCCACAAAATAGAGTTATGCATGATTTTGTATAATCAAAAAAAAATGTTACTAATATTATGAATGTGTAAGTTTACATAGGTGTTTGGATGATCGGATGTTTGGATGGATGTTTATTACTTAATCATGCCAGAACGGCTGAACGAATCTGGCTGAAATTTGGCACAGACTATAGTCTGGAAAACTACCTACATTGACTACGTTTTATCCCAGAAAATGTACGGTTTCCGTGGGATAGATTTGTTACATATAAATGAAAAGAAAAATTAAGTTTTTTAAAGTAAGATTCTATGAAATTGAAATCATTATTTTATCTTCTCTCTTCTAGAAATAGGTTCCACCTTTTTGTTATTCATTGGATCATAAACCATCTCAATAAGATGAGAAATTTCAAACATTTCCTGAAAGCGAATATAAAAAAGGTCACTAGAGAACAAATCTTGATAGTTCTCGTGACTAATAAATTGCTACACCGAGTTGAGTTACACAGACACAAAAGCTTGGCGCGAGTCTTTTCAAGAAATTCTAACAAAATCTACTTACTGCTTTATAATTCAGTTATATTATTTTTATTTAGTTTTTTTTTATTCAAATGTAATATTTTCTTTCTATAGCTTCGCAGTTCTATAGAAAATTTTGTGAATGTGATGTACTACTTCACTACTACTTCCTATTTGTAACACAATCTCTAATGCAAGTTTTTAAATATAAAAAAAAAAAAAAAAAACATATTTTACATACAAATATTTTTGTTTCCGTCTATATGAATAGTAAAATAAGTTTCATTATTAACGTTTATTATTTACTTATTTTAAACTACACACTGCATTTTGTCTTTTAAGAGATTATTTCTATAAATCGTTTAATGAAGTAGGTACTTAAATATACATTAAAATCTTAATAAAATCGCTTCGCTCGTTCCTAGGCGCGTACGTTTTAGTCTAAATCCAGCCAATCATTTCAGCGTGATTAAGTCAAAAACACACACGCACACGCACAAGGATACGCACACAAACATATGGTTTTCATCTCCTACGGTGGTGTTATCCTGTGAATTCTGCCCCTGGTATATATAACAAGCGAATATTGTACTGAATATTCGGTTTATACCACTATCAGTAGACAGCTTGATTGCCCAAATTAAATTATGATCACATATGATAAATAAAAATGAAACACCGAAATGTACGTACCCGCATAACTTCCGATTGACTGCACCAATTTGGATATTTTTTCTTTGTATTAGTTATTATCAGGACAAGCTTTGTAGAGGAAAATTTTAATTTTTTTTTTACTAAAATAAGTTTTTTTTTTAAATCTCATGATATGAAAAAACAGTGAGTGAAATAGTTTTTATCCCAGAAATCATCCCTTAAGGGGGTGAGAACGGGGATGAAAGTTTGTATGAGGAAGCAAGCTAGGGACGAACCCAAGCGAAGCGAGGGTGAGTCGCTAGTGTTTAATATTTTTGCTTAAGCTACTCGTATATAAAAATATTCTATTTTCTATTTCTCGCTGCAATTTCACGGAGTAATAATTGTGTTTCAGTCGGCATAGAATTTTGCTCTCAACTCAAGAGCAACAGCTCTCTACAATAGAGGCGTCGTATTGTACCCGCGACCGAGCACGCCTCAGGAAATTGAATGTATCACGAAATACACAGAACGGTTGATAAGGATTAAGATTTCCTTTAAGAAATTACATCATCGAATTTCCATTTATAAAATATATGAAGGTATTTTCCATTATATCTTGTCATATGCAGTTATAAATTATTGAAATCCACTCAATGAGTTATAACTGTAAATATTACCTAGTATATAAATTACTCCATAGATTAGACAGATAGCTTACCGCCGGTGTCTTAAGTTTGAATTATGGTTCCGGCTTAAGCAGACAGTGTTGTTTTTATCAAGAAATCCTCAGAAAAGAATGAAAATACAAACTTTATTTGAAATAATACTAAATTTGCATAAACATACAATTTATAATTGAAAAAGAAAATAAATTACTTCTTTAAAACGATTGTAACTTGGATAAAGAGTCGAATGAAACCCAAAATATACGACAATTTTTAAAAACGTTTCCACAAATGTTTCCTTTGTATTGGTCAAGGAAAAGGTATCGTTCCATTTTTATGGTCTTAAAAGGTTCATATTTTAAACGAGAGTATCGTTTCGAATGTAGAATATGTTAACTTCTAGAGTGCTCTGGCTTTTGTTCATACATACCGATACAAAGAGCATTTACAAGTGCTAGCAGTGCGTGGAATTTCCATGTGAACAAATTGGTTGGATATTAATGTCTGTATTGCCTCCGGTATAATCTTATCTTTCACGCTACAATTGTACAATACAACAAAGAAATACTGTAAAGAGTTTATTTTTATTTCTTCCCATTCTTTACATGGTAGTAAAATTTTATTTTTATGTTCTCAAAAATATTTTCCTTACTTTGATATGTTTTATAGTGTTTTATTTATAACTTACTACATTAAGAGATATTATCTATACTAATATTATAAAGCTCAAGAGTTTGTTTGTTTGTTTGGTTGGTTGAACGCGCTAATCTCAGAAACTACAAATCCGATTTGAAAAATTCTTTTTGCATTAGATAGCCCGTTAACTGAGGAAAGCTATAAGCTATATATCAACCCGTAAAAATGTACGGTTCCCGTTGGATAGATTCTACAAATCTCCACAAACAAATTCCAGTGTGGAAGATTTTTACATACATTTCTAATTAATATGGCTTACATTTTTAAGTAAAATAACTACGAATATCTTTTAGTTTACAAGTAATTCAATTAGTCTAAAAAACAGCCTAACCTCAACATGAAAAGTAAAAGTTTCCCTCCACCTCCAAATTGTTCTATGCGGGCCACATATTGTTTGGTAAAAAGTTACACCATTTTGAGCGTCGGGTTTGGGGGGAGGGAGAGGGTTATAAGTTGGTAAATTAGTAGTTTTCATCAGTTTTTCTTAAAAAATCAAAAACTATTCGGTTTAGCGCAAAAAGTGGCATATACAAAAATAATCTACAATAAATTGTGAACAAAAATGGTTCCGTGCATAATCTTGCTAAACAGAACGGTTTCCAGAGTTACGGAGGGTCTAAAAGTAGCAATTTTTCGTATTTATTACATTTTTTGGAAAAGATTAGACATTATTAAGAAAACTATTTTTTTTTTATACAGGAGTGTGTTTTGTAAAAGCAAATTACGATTTCTCCAAGAAAATCTGAATTACTTTATTAACAAAAAATAATTACTGTAAAAAAATAACTCAATGTTTTAAACTTGTACATTACAAGTTTATTTACTTACTTAATATATGCACATAATTTTGAGTTCAGTAAAAATAAAAAAATAAATTATAAGGGAAAAAAACGTTTCGTAATACAACAATTTCAATTCCGCTCTTATCTTAAAAGTTTTATGTGAATAATGTTGGCAGTATAATAAGTGTCCTGGGATTAGTTAAGGAATAAATTGTTTTGGTCACTTAATTATCTCGGTAAGCTTTTATTTTTCTTCATTTACTTATTTTTACATAAAATTTTGTTTTATAATATTATAAAATATTATTGAAGAAAAAGCTCGTGACTTCATCTGTTTGTGTTTAATGTCACGTAATTACTAAGAGAATATTCATAGAGTAGTACTCGTATATAGCTATGTCACAACACATAACATAACACAACTTTTACTTCATCTCTTCGATTTTTTATCACATTTGAGCTATTTCCGCCTTTACTAGGCAATTTAAATCAAATGCATGTAAAGGATTTACCAAAATCGCAATAAGCAAACAGTCTTACAAACACTTTCTCATTTATAATATTAATAGGAATATTAAAATTTCACAGTAAAATTGAAGTCGTTATATAGGCTGAAATATGATTCTGGTGTTGAAATCCACTAGTTAGTAGGTATATACTAATGATGCAACGAATATTCGTATTCGCATTAGCATTCGCGAATATTCGCATATTTTTTGACATTCACATTCGTATTCGCAAGAAACGATACGAATGCTTGGCAAATGTATTTGACAAACAAAAAGATTATATTATATATTAGAGAAATTATATAAGGAATGAATGGATATGGAATGATAATAAAGCTGTGCTTTACTCATGTTTTTTATTACTTTGTCAATTTGACTAGGCATTAGTTAAATTTGACAAATGTAATAATATTAAACTAACCTCAAATCACAACAAGTCTTTTCGAACGAACTTTATGTGACTAACTTCATTCATTCATACTGTATCGGCTCGGCTATGTTCGGTTTAAATATGGCCGACACGAAATGTCAAACCTGTCTGTTTAATATTTTGCGCGCGCTTTGTTTGAAAGTCACCATTCGCATTCACAATCGTATTCACGAATATTGGAGATGAATATTCGAATTCGCATTGGCGAATGCGAAAAATCGAACATTCGTTACATCACTAGTATATACATAGTTTCGGCTTATTATAATAACAATAATTATTGTTACATATATTTTATTATGTAAATTCATTCGCGTTGCCTGTAGTCTTTACGCGTTGGAGTAAATGGCGTTCTCTCAGATATAGTCATAATTTTTCTTACTTTTTATTTCCATTTATAATAAAATATTAAAGTATGTAGCTACAAAGTACTGAGTCAAATTTATAATCTTTAAGGCTATGTCTGTGCAAAAACTGAGTTTGTATTTATTACTTCATTATTTTTATATAAAATTGCAGAATATATTAGAGACTGCGAGCAGGGGTAGCCTATTTGTAATGCGCTCACTTGGGAAGTCGAGTGAAGTGGATTCAAATCCCACCAGTCTCGCACCCCTCATATTTTCATGAGCGAATCATTTCCAAAATGATTATTGATTACCACTTGTCTTACGGTGAAGGAAAGCATCGTGAGGAAACCTGCATGTCTGAGAGAACCTAACAAGTTTTTGAAAGACATGTGAAGTCTACCAACCCGCACTTGACCAGCGTGATGGACTATGTCCTGATCTTCCTCGTATTGAAGGGAGGCCCGTACCCAGCAGTGTGATGTAAATAGTGACCATAATTATAAAGGAAAAATATATGTAACAAAATACTTTTTTGTATTTTTATAATATAAAAGTATATATATTTTTAAAATTTAGAAACCTTTTATGCTCTAACAGTATAAAAAATGATAAACTTCTGAACAACAAAATTTTAATGAAAATTCTTTATAGGGAAATTAAAATGTCAATTATGTCAGTTCAAAATTGTTCTGGATATCGATATTTCAAGAAATAAATTATGTGAAAGGATTTAAGCAACTTTTTTACCCTCTAAATTTGTTTTTAATCGAAATGAATAATTATGAACGGCTTAATGTTACAGGATTGAATATTTTCAGAAAAAATATGCTGGGGGAATGTTTGGAATTTAACTGAAGACAAATTTACAGTTTTTAGAATTTTTGTTTGTCCATTTGTTTGATCACGTATAGTACAAGAATTGAAAATATTATATTATATAATAATAAATTTTAAATATAAATTATGTACCTATTATAAAACGTTTTTACTGTTCTTAATGTTTTTCTATTTTAATGTCTACACAATTAACTGATCTTTGTTGGTAATGGTTAGATCTCCGTGATGGTAAATATGCATATAAATTCAAATATACTGTTAAATAATTAAATTCAATAAACACACTAGCTACCTATTTATATACTATATACATCATATATCTTTTCCATTATTCGAATTGAAGAAGTTGACTAAAAACCATAATTTTGTAGGTTTTGGAATATTTTGTGATAAAATAGTTAACTTTTCCATATTCGGAGACAAAAATTAACATAGTTGTAGAATAAAGAAGTATTTTTTGCAAGAATTTTAGGGTAATTTTAATAGTAGAGAAAAAGTCGAGAATACGTTTCTCGAACATTTAAATAATTAATAGTAGAAAATGTATATTTTAAATTGAAGCAGATGAATAAACAAAGGACATTTAATACATAATTTCATTTTTTATAAGCAATGTTTCGCGATATCGTGAAGGTGCTTACGTGGAAAGACATGAAACTTTCGCAGACACATTTATTATGATTGTTCCTTATAAAGGATCACAATTTATAGCTTATTCTCTTGGGTATAAATGTCATTTGAAGAAAATTTATGATGAAAGGCTATTTTTGTGTGTTGTGAAATTTATGACAGACACTTATCGTGATTGGCTGTGACTTCTTCATAATATTGTCACAATAATAAAGAAAATATTACATAAAATACGTAAAAGACACCGCAGTTGATACTGCGGTGAGCTCCCATTTCGGTGCTTAGGTCATGACAATGTAATTATAGACTCTGTCTTCTCCATTTTATACGACATTGGCGAAGTAAACTGTGTTCAAATGGCACGCCTATAAGCCACAGAATTAAGAATTGAATTAAATTGATTTGAATTATAAACTCTAGAGCTCATAGTACGAAACGATAATCAGATAATTGTAATCAGCGGGCTTAGACAAGATGGCATTGAACATCTTTTACGAATAGAACTCTAAAAAAATATGAGTGAATATTATGATTCTTTGACTTAAGGTTTTTTCCATCAATAAAAAAATTAAAATTACTTTAATAAGGGGAAGAATGCAATTTTTTTTAAGAACGCTTTTTTTTATTATATTTTTTATCCTTGGCGAGTATATGAATCAAAATTCTGAAGACTGATATTGACAGTTTATTAATAGGAGATCTCGATCTATGTGGTGGATTTCTCACTCTTTTTCCAGGCGAAATATATTTTCCAAACCATAAAACATATTAACAAACACGACCCAGGGTGGTAGCCACCAAAAATTTTCTCCAGGCTATTTTTAAAAATATGTTATTGTATTTAGGTTAAAATATGATTCTTCACATATTATCATCCTAAAATTGAAGGCGAACACGTATGACAAAAAAAACTTACACACACACACCATATGCAAAATTTTAGCTAGTAAATAGCCTTCGATTAATTTTTACTATATACGTGTTTGGGTATAATTTATTTATTTGTAAGTAGTGACGTTTTTAGACAAAAATCGTAATATTTTTGATGTGAAACTTCTTTAGAATCGTCGTGATTTGAAACTCGATGAACGAAAATGCGACACTAAAAAGTGACCAACACATAAATATATAGGATTAAGCCGGCGAGAGAATGAAATAGAATATGTATTCTATCTCATTCTCTCGCCATGTTGCCATGATAACCGTTGTTATTGTCTGAAAAATATATAATATTATATTCTTTCCGTATATGATATTCTATAAATATATGATTGTAATATGCCTAATATGTCTTATTTAATTATTGATTTGTTTCAATTTAATTGCGATATTTGCCAAAGAAGTTTTACTTCAACCGCGCGTAAAGGTTATACGCACCCATTTTTTTATATAATTCTATTTGTAATTGAAAAATTATTTAAAGATCATAAAATATAATATTATATTGAAGTCTTTACTTAAATATACTCAGGTGTAAGTAATAGTACATAATATGTCTGAGTAATTTTTTAGGCGTCATCCATTACTCTGCCGTCCTGAGCTCCGCATTACGGTATAAACTTATCTGAGGAAAACATCAGAGCAATATCCACTGCAATACGAATAAGGCTGGATAGATGCCCGACAAATAATTCTTCCCAAAAAGGAACTCCTTATAAACGTGGCAGTAATATTGTTGATTACTTCATTGTGCACAGCCATTTCATAAATGGGAGCAAATTTTATTACATCTAATTTTATGCATAATGATTTTGACTTTTATTTCAGGTACATTTGAAAGAAATAACCTTAACCTTCTTTTCCCTATTATAAAGTCAATTAAAGTATTCTAAATGTGCCAGATGGTATATTTTTCCTTTTAATTTTTTGGTACATGTTCGAAATTGTTCCTGAAGTTATTGTGATATCAATCTAATACGTTTAAATTTCTTGTATATTTATTTATTTACATATACCGGCGATCTCGGAAGCGGCTCTAACGATTTCGCTGAAATTTAAAAATCGATCTAGGTTAGTCTTATCTCTGGGAAAACGCGTGTTTCCGAGTTTTCATACAGTTTTCTTTCCCATTATTCCACGAAAAATATGGTCACTAATTTCGCACGCTCAGGCATGAGCATCGTGGTCAAACGGCCTAGGCGCAACATCGACAATCACAGGTATCTGGGTTTGAGTTCCGGTCGGATACACAGTTATACTTCAGTTTTTTTTTAAGCCAAATTGAAAACAAAATAATACTTTTGGCCAAAAACTCTGAGCGAAGCTTGGTCACCCAGGTACTTAATATTAATATTATAAACACTTTTCAAGTAACCATTGCTGGATACGTAAGGGAGACACTGATTCTCCACTTATTACCTTTATTGCTTTGGTTATTCACATGTGACATCTCATACAACGTCAATGGCTTTCCCTTATAGTATAGTATAGGTACATGCATATAGCAAATTAATAAAAAACAAACATCCATAATGTAAAAAAAGGAAAAAACTAGAAATAGGACATGAACAGAAAAAAAGATCTGTGATAATGAAAACTAAGACTTACATATATATACCTATATTTATTCTTAAAATCCTTAAATTTTAAATGTTTTTACCTAAATTCCGTGTGGCTTCATACAATTCAAAAAAGCATGCAGCACGATGCTGTGTAAAGCAAATCCTACTTTATACGTACAAGACAGGTCTAATATAAAATAATAAGACTTGTGAAAAGATAGAATATACTAATTACAGTTTACCCCTAACAGTCAATGAAAAATTTATTAGGCCACATTATCATACTGATAAGTAGCTCAACTAAACGGAAACTTTCTGATCATCGTATTATAGACAAAAGTTTTATACTATTTAGTAGAGTTTTGGATAATGTTCCTTTTGAAATGTATAGGTACGTAAGGTGTATTCAAGCTTTAAATTATAATATGGTAGGTAAGAAAGGATAGAATAGCTGAATAAGAAATTAGCAAAACCAGATATATTTTATATATAAAAAAGCATGTTTTAAAGTTAGTGAAATTATAGGATTACTATTATATATGTGAAAATCCAACCGTCCGCCAACCCGCACTTGGCCAGCGTGGTGGACTATGGCCTGATCCCCCCTCGTATTGAAGGGAGGCCCGTGCCCAGCAGTGGGACATTAAAAAGGGCTGATACAAGTACATGTGAAAATCTGTATGTATGTGGTTGTGTGTGCGTGTGTGCGTGCGTAGGTATGTATCTATGTGTGAGTATGTGATGTCTATTGTCACTACTTGAGGGTGAAAAAGCTGGCATGATTTCCATGAGTACACAGATAGGTTATGGAACTGGTTACTGGAGTAACATACAGGCCACTTTGTGAGGCACCTAGGGATGCACTCGAGCAAAGCTAGGATAAGTCGTTAGTTATTGATAATTAAGAAATAAATAAGATTATCATTAAGAAATAATTGTGAAAGAATTAAAAAAAAATGAGAAACTGTGTCTGCTAAAAATCTGTTTTATAATGATCTAATTGTCACGTTCCTGATGTTTAAACTTGGAGCATTTTTACTTTGATATCCTTTCTTTAACGTTTTCTAAATCTTAATTCATTTAAGAGTCCCGATCGTCTTAAGAATTTAGGTGCTTGTGTCAAATTAAACAAATTACTGAGCTGACAGAATATTAATTATTTATTTTAAAATAAATAAACATCAAATATTACGATAATGGCCACGTGATAAAATATTAATTGTACATATTTTATGTTTATTAATTAGTTAATTAAATGTATTTACGTATATATGAACTAACACTTTTAAGTGTGATCTTGTTCGTCGATTAAGAAGTTTGTTATTAAATTTAAATTATTGCCACGTGATAAAATATTAATTGTACATATTTATATGTAGACATATTCGTAACTAGCGACTTACTCTCGCTTCGCTCGGATGCGTCTCTGA
Organism: Fabriciana adippe; assembly: GCA_905404265.1. Lineage (NCBI taxonomy): Eukaryota > Metazoa > Arthropoda > Insecta > Lepidoptera > Nymphalidae > Fabriciana > Fabriciana adippe. The sequence continues at coordinate 7,780,951 of FR989993.1, forward strand.
GCTTGAATGGTTTAGAAACGCATAAAAGACAGACGTCCAAAGAAAAACTCTTTTTTGCACCAAAAACCTTTGCAAGCGTATACAAAATAACCCATCAGAATTTCATCACAATCAGGTCAATCGTTTAGGAACACATAGAGGACAAACATACAAACATTCATTGATCATATGAAGACAATTGGTTAATTAAATGTATTTATATCTAATATATTTAAACGAGCAATTCTTGTATATTTAGTTATATATTTATTTATTTATTTATACCGGCGATCTCCAAAACGGCTCTAATGATTTCGCTGAAATTTGGTATGTGTGGGTTTTAGGAAGGTAGCGAAAAATCGATCTAGATTAATCTTATGTCTGGGGAAACGCGTGTTTTCGAGTTTTCATACGGTTTTCTTTCGCATTATTCCACATACAATATGGTCGATAATTTCTCACACTCAGGTATAAGCATCGTTGTCAAGTGACCAAAGTGCAAGATTAACAATCACAAGTGTCCGAGTTACGATATAACAAAAAAAAACTCCAAATAACAAAAATAAACTAACACTTTACATGTGTGACTTAAATTTTGTTAGTCAAAAACAAGTTTGTTATTAAATCATAAATAGGTTTTTTTTTTTTTATAGAAGAAAGGGGCAAACGAGCAAGCGATCCACCTGATGGTAAGTGGCTATCGCCGCTCATGGACATCTGCAACACAAGAGGAGTTGCGAATGCGTTGCCGGCCTTTAAGGGACCTGAAGACACGACTCTTGAAGACCCCTGTTGTTATATATTATATGTTATAGCGCTCAGGGAAAACCTCAGGAGGAAGATCATTCCACATTTTGCACGTGCGAGGTAAAAAAGAACGAGATGCACGTACATTTGAAGGATGCCAAGTATCTAAAATGTGTGGATGACATCCAACCCGGCGGCGAAGGGTGCGATGATAGAATCGTGACGGTGGCACCAAATTAAAAAGTTCATCAGAACACTCTCCATTGTAAAGACGATAAAAAACACACAGAGAGCCAACATTTTATTATCCATCTTAATTTTGAAAAGATCAAAATATTATATAAAAGCTTTAGTCGCGTCGTAAACTTGTCGTAACTTCATAGTTCATATCCCTATTATATGAATAGTTCTCAATCCCTATAAATTGGGCTTCGTATATCCGACCGTTCGGCAAAACCATTATGAAAATGCTTCATATAAGCATTTATGCCTAATTTAGTACCTCTTATATAATATGTGGGTGCAAAAACATCTTATTTTCCAGTTATTATTTACAGGATTATTAGAATAATTATTTTACACTGAAACCAAATACATTAGCCGAATTTAATTTCGTATTATTTCTAAATATTAAACCCAGTCATAGCTAATGTATAATATATTTTTTATATAAAAAAATATTTCATATAGAAATGTCTTTAATACTTTAATCTTTTACCATATCTTTATTCTAATTTAGCATAAGTGATCTGATGACCCGAGGTCTGCCAAAGCAGATCACACAAACAAGAAAAGGGGAGCATCCACAGTCTTCTCTTCTATCAGAGAAGTACCTGGAGCAACCAATTAAGTTATTTAAAATCAATATAAGCTCTATGCTGCACTGCAGTTTTCATGCTGAAACCAAAAGAATTGAGTAAAATATACAATGAGATTTTTTGACTGTAAATTTTAAAACTTTACTAAAAATTTCGCACTTTACTTACAAATTATTACTTGAGCCTGAAAAATAAAAGTTAAAATGGAATTTAATATTTATGTATTCCTGTACATGTATATTTGTTCCTGTTCCTGTATATTTATGTATGCCTATACCTAGTGTAGTGTAGTGGGCTACCACTGCCTTAAATAGCGTCCGGATGAACTGCCGAACGCTAATGAGCTCCCCCACCAAGACAAGGTGAACGCACGTTGAGGAGGAACCAATTAATATACTGGGCATCTAACCCCAAAATATCATTGGACATCTCTCCCGATCATTAGGGAGAGATGCTTATCGACTCTGAACACACCGTAAAGCATTTACAATAAAAAATGGTGGATTCTTAACAAAACAAGATCACAATGTTACATTATGAAACAATTTAATACTATTTAACTAAAGAATTCAGGGGAAAAAATTACTGCAAACTATCTCAAAGATTATATCTAACGTAAAAGTTAACTACACTTATCTTATTTTACAAATTAACACCAAAGTATTAATTATAAGTAATATGTCTTTGTGTAAAAACTTACACTGACATTGACTGTCGACTGATGTATTATGGACGCGTTCCAAATCACGTAACATTAATTAATTTAATTTTTAAATTTATTAGGCGTCTCTCCCTTATGGGCATCTCTCCCGGACTTACCCTATATACTCGCTAATCTATCAAACGTCCCAGTATATTTATACAACTCTTCATTGGTGGCCAGTCGACACAAAATTCGAGAGAGATTAACATTTACAATCTTTTAATAGGTAAATTAAAAGGATTAAGGACAAAGCACATATAAGTTACCAGAAAATACTATAACCAATAAAAACTATCAGAATACTAACTTTTACATTTCAGTATATAATATATATAATATACTACTCGTGAATAATCAAAAGCATGATGTTATACATATAGGATTATGTCGACACAGGACGGTCTGAATCAGAATTATTTATGTGGGCGTGAACTCGAACAATATTTAACTTAATCTAAATTAATTATACTTCACACATTTAAATACAAATTTAAATACAAATCAACTGTTAATTACAATAATTTATATAACAACTTTGAAAATTAGCATTTAGGTCATGTGAGGTGCACGGGGAATCTAAGTCTGACTACAACATTTGTTATTTTTCAAACAGTCAATTTAATTCTCTAGTTTAAAGGCTTTAAAGCTCGCCAGTTGAACCGTTCCGCAACGATTTCTACGACGCTTTACAAGAGTGCGCTATCCAAACCTGAGTTCGCAATCTAATTCTATTTAATCAAATCGCGTATTACACTCACTTTCAAATATTAAAGACATAATAGTAATTCAATATTACGAGAAACTCACGAGCGGTAATCGCTAGAATATTATGTTAATCTACTAAAATAAATAATATATTAATCTTTATTGATGTTAGTTTTAAGTGCATCTTTTAATTTTAATAAGCTAAAAAGTTCACAGCTATAAGAAAACTAGGCCAAGCAAAAATAAAATTAAAAAAAATGTAAAAGTCCAAAAATTATTATTATTATTAGGTTCTAAGAAATCGTGTATTAACTGTTACCTACCGTCAAAGTATTAAACTTTGATATTAATAAAATAAAAGAACATAATTTGTACCTACTTACTCCCATATTCAGAAAACGTTAAGAAAACCCGTCAAAGATGGCAGGTTGTTTCACAAATACATACCTATAATAAATCTGAAAGTGTGTAATTTAAAACAATAAATATCTATGTCACGTATATGTTGGACTGCATGAATTAAATAATTTCTGATAGAAGTAAATATTAAACTGGAATACTGCCAATTCCGTCAGACAGACGATTTGTATTCAAACAGACGCGTCGAAAACAGACTTTCTCATTTATTAGAATCGGTTAAAAAGGAAATGAATCTGTTTCTATTTTCTTACTATGTGCAATTGAAAATGCATATTTTTGTCTTTAAGCCTGTAGTAATACCGAATTCCAGTCATACCGAATACCTACAAGGTGTGTTCACCTTGTCGTCGTGGGCTTATTAGCGTCCGGCAATCCACCCGGGTGTGAAGCTTAGAACAAACTGGGAGGCGATCCACCCCAGTGTTCCATGCGGGCTGCTCCTGGTACTCCTGGCTCTTAGTGGATTATATTATATTGGCTTTAATAGCCGTAAATCCCACATAACCACCTGCATAAAGGTAGTATGCGTATACATATATCAATTACTAGCGATGTATGATCCTAACGCATATTGAATTCATAATTAATTTCCGACATAATATAATGAAACATAGTGGGTTTATCAATATAACAGAGGCAGGGCTGTACAATATATGTATTTATTTTTATAATTGTACTTTTAAAAAGTGACAAGAAAACTCTTTCGTTCGGCTACAAATTTAAAGTTTATAATTCTAAATAAAATTATTATTATATTATAATATTTCTTATTTCTTTTAAGTTCGTTTTAGTTCAATAAAAGGTATTTATTGGTTTTGTTCTTAATATTACTACTAGATATCAATTTATGATAGGCCTAAATTAAAGCAGTTTTATTTGTAATCGTTTAATGGAAATCCTAAAGTTGGCCAAAATTATGCAAATCTAAAAGTTATATGTCCCTCAACAAACATTACAGAGGATTGCAGATATCTGATGAGGATTATAACCACCCGAGCTATCGTTGACTTAAAATTTGTATATTTACAAATACAAATATATTTATTAGAGTAATAAAATCTTTTTTTTAAGTTATTGTAGATGTTTATATAATAAGGCAAAGACAATACAGTTCAGGACCTTTATCTTCTGTTTGTCGACCGAATTTCTTTTTTTTTTCGTAGTTATTAACGAGCTTTAATGTTATCCATAAAAAAAATCAAAACAATTTCATAGGAGTATATGTTTTCCTCTAATTTTCAATAATAATTTAAGCTGAATTTCAACCACTGGGCGAACTCTGGTACTAATTATGTACACTGCACACTGCACACAGAATAATGTGTATGCGACATGCGTACATACTTAGATATGTAGTCTACTATAATTACTATTACTCGTAATTCCAAAATCATCCTTAACTTTTCACATATATCAAAGTAAATGTGTAATTGTACATATAAATAATGCAATAAATATAAGAAAATATTATATCGTATGATGCTATTACCCTCTAAATCTTCTCATCTGTTTATACTTTTATATACACATTTACATATATTTCCATAGCAAAAATGTTTTTATTGTTTTCATTTCTCATATTTCTAAAATACTTGTTTATTTATGGTGACAGATGGTGAATAGTAATATTGACTGATACTATACGGTAATGGACCGAATTTATAAAGAGCTAACGACTCACCCTCGCTTCGCTCGGGTTCGTCCCTAGCTTGCTTCCCAATACCTACTCCTGATACTCTATATTCATCTCATTCTCTCGTAGGTTACTTTTCTGAAGTTTCACTTCTACCATGTGTCAATTGCACACACGCGCACTTTTTTTCTCTCTAGATATTATATAGCCGCAAATTTATATATTTTTATATAAGTACAAGCGACTAACCCTCGCTTCGCTCGGGTTCATTCCTATTTTGGTTCCCCATACAAACTTTCATCTCTATTTTCACCCCTTTAAGGGATGATTTCCAGGATAAAAGTATCCTATGTCCTTCCCAGGGTTTCAAACTATCTTCTTCCCAAATTTCATCTAAATCGGTTCCGTAGTTTCTGAGATTACCCCCTACAACGTCACAAACTCACAACATCACAAACTCACAAATTTACCTCCTTATATTATTAGTATAGACTAGATACTGATGTGCAGTACGGCACTATTTAGGGTATTTATTCATTCATGCACGACATATTATGTTTATTCAGTTAAAAATGAAGCAATTGGATGCTCGCCAAAAATAAGGAGATAATTTATAATAACAAGAAAATGGTAAAACAAGGAAACAAGTTATTTACTAATATTATTATTTAAAAAACGCCAAAATTTTATTTTAATACATGATACACAACTTTGAACTTCTCTATTTTATTTTTAACTTATTTTTCCAGAAAGTCCTCTAAAATAATAAAAACTAAACTGCTTTGTGCTCTCTCATACTACTTAAAGGCACACAGATTGAATTTTTTTTTACGATTTAATTAGAACACAAACATATTATGTAAACATTTCTAATTGTTAAAAGAAAACTACTAAGCATATAAAATATTGAATATTGAGTTACATTTTCACTAAAAATACGAGGATAAAATTTATAATCATATTACATTGTTTAATAAATCACAGTAATTCGCTATTCATTCATAATACCTAGCATAAAATATGGACGGGCTATAAAATGATCGTGTATTTTTAGCATAGTTCTTTTTATGTCAGCAATAAAAACAAAAGTAATATAAACTGTAAGGTTATCGCCCTAATAATTTAAACAGCACTTACACAAAGGTTAAATGTTATAGTCATGAATCTGAGATTATTCAACGTTAAATTTGCTATCGTAAAACATTAATACCTATTAGTTTAAAGGAGATATTTGAGAATTTCATAATTGATTTTTCATTTAGTTTGAATTTCATAAATCGTTTAAATAAGAGTAATTCTATGTATATCTTGCGTCCTTACTTCACTCAAGACCTAATAACACACGTCCATAATTGACTTTTTCACTTAAGTGTTCACGGAAAACAATGTATATGATGATCAGAAAACAGGTACCCTTAATCACTCTCTAGCTTCTGTTGGTGTCTTTAAGAAGAAAAAACGAATAATTACAACGAAAAAACGTAATCTAGTTTATAGTAAGGATTACGTTTAGGCTACATTTGCACGAAATATCATTGTAATTTATTGTGGCATAAACGTTAAAGATGGGTCTCTTTGTAAAGTCAATGTTTGTTTAAGTTATAAACAAGTCATTTTTTTATTCAAAATATTTGTAAGTGACATGAATAATGCAATTTGGAGGATAAAGGAATTAGGGTCTATAAATCTTCCTTATTACATGACACTGGCAGAATGTTTTGCGCATGTTAATACAATTCTAAACAATTACAGAAAAAAGTTTACGCAAAACTAATGAAACAATAATTTAAAAAACAATAGATTAATATACAAAATTTTTTACTAAAAACGAAAAAATAAAACTTGTAATGCTATAGAAAAATTTAAATATTATTATTTAAATAAACATTACTTAATCAAGTTGCTTTAAAATTTAAGTTAAATATTTATTTTCTTTTGTTTTTTAAGTGTTTGTATTAATATAATTTAAAAAAAGCTTATATTTCAGACATGGACTATATATGACCATAAAAGAAAATTGCATTGTTACAAACAAAGAACATGCTCTTTAATCCAGTAAAATGAAAACGCGACGCACTTAAGTAATATCAAAAGCGCTTACATTTAATTTCAAAACATATTTATTTGAATATAAAGAACAAAGTCGTATTAGTAGTTTGTAATATATTACTAAGTAAACATTACCATAATTCAAAATATTATACCATATGACATAATTTTTTTTAAACGTCTTAAGCACTATTTTTATAAAGACGGAATACTAACGCTAACGTCCTTCTCTATTATAATACTTTCTTAGATTTACGCGAATATTTGACATTTAAATAAAACTATCTTTTCGGATTTTTTCGCGGATTTATTTTGATTTTTGTTTCCCGACGTTTCGATTGCTTTACAGCAATCATGGTCACTGGAGAGACTGAGGTGTTAGATGTCTCAAAGGTATTATACAGTTGTTACAGACAGCCTACTCACAAAATAACAAAATGAATTCAAAATTTTGAAAATTGGCATCAAAGTACCTTACAATATTTGTTAATTTTAATGTTAAACATTTTTATAATTTTAATTACTTTTATACTTGAATTATGGAATATTATTTATATAATTTTAGCTGTTGTTATTATAATTATTACAATTTTATAGAAAACTTTATTAATTAGTAATCTATATTTAGTGTTGCCATTATTATATTTATAACTATAAAGAAAAATAAATATTAATTATTTAAGCCAAATTATTGTTGTTTGTGTACTTTAGAAAATTAAAATTAATTAATAATTACATTTACAAATGAAAAATATTAATTTGAATTACTAATTTGACATACTGTTATTTTGATCCGCACAGTAAGAACTTACTACATCTAACTGTCTGTTATGTTTAGATTTATTATTAGATTTTATAATATTAATCGAAACGTCGGGAACCAAAAATCAAAATAAATCCGCGAAAAAATCCGAAAAGATAGTTTTATTTAAATGTCCTTCTCTATTGTCATTTTTATCTATAAATATTTTCTTTTTGCGCTCTCTCTTTCAAGATAACTGTAGGTAAAGTACATAATCAAGTGAAGCAATTTCAAATCCCGGGGTTTCCTTATTCCGTCTCGCATTTTTGAGATTATCACATGAAAAGCAAAATTATACAATTCACTTACTGAGAAACATTAGTTTTAAGTACGTAACACTATAAACGGGTAGCTAATTGATACTACCAGTAATATTATAAAGAGGTAAAGTTTGTGAGTTTGTGAGGTTGTCGGGGGTAATCTTTGGATCTACTGAACCGATTTAGATAAAATTTGCTAAGAAGATAGTTTGAGACCCCGGGAAGGACATAGGATACTTTTTATCCTGGAAATCATCCCTTAAGGGAGTGAAAATAGGGAACCAAAATAGGGACGAACCCGAGCGAAGCGATGGTTAGTCGCTTGTACTTATATAAAAATATATAAAGGAGATACCCAAATCTCACCTATGAACCTATAAGCACAACGCTTATATCATAATTATTAACATTTTTTTTTTTGAATTACTAAATATAATGTGACGGACACTTCCTAAAATTAATAGCATTTAAACAAGTATTTACATTGATTCAATCATAGACCGCCAATCGCCGTATTGGTTCGCTGGCCAGCTAGCTAGCTAGTGTTGTGATAAACTCGCGTTGATGCTCTCAAACACTCACGCGCAAATAATCGATGTTTCGCCAACAATCGATGTTCATTCATTCGCATAAAGTACAATAGAGTTACAATATAAATATAATTAGTTCATATTATGGATGATTTTATTTAAAAAAAAAGCCTTTACAAATGTTTAATATTGTCTTAATTCAGCGATTTATTTTAAGAGTAAAAATATAAAAATTGTTTTTTTTGGTCCAAAAAATCGATTCTTCGATTAATCGATTTCAGACCGTTATACGGCATACCTAGTGCCTGCCTAGTTTGTTTACTGTGTTGTTTTCTTCAATCTTCACACAACTCAGTGCTCTTTAATCGTTATTCGTTGTGTTGTGTGTTCTCTTGTAAATACGAACGGTTTAACGGTCATTCTTCTCTCTCTTAGATTGATTACCCTGTGAGTTGTGACCCCAACTTTGTTATACGGATATCGATGGACCTACTAACAGAACAACTGGATGCTGCGCCCATGTTATGATAATAATATGGTTTTTAAGTTGGGCAAGGCACCAAGCTTCTATCATCGACCCCCCTGCTCAATTTTTAGATGATTCTTTATGTGAAAATAGAGAATAACCTAAAATAAATGATATAAATCAATACCAACACTTTTATTTTATTTATGTAGATTGTAGACATTAATTATTTCCATTATTGCTTAGTTAAATATTCCTTAATAAGCTAATTAGTAATGCAGCTCGCCAAATAGGTTGTGTTATTTGGAATCATAAATTCTCACTTGCAATGCTAATAGAGATAGCCATAATGTAATTAATATACAAATAAAATAGTTTTGCATCCCTTGTACTTGTAATGTGTATTTAGTAATTACCTATCAATTGGTAGCGTTAGGTTAAACCAAACGAATGTTCAAAAGTACGTCGTATTCAAGTAAATTATTCAAAATCCGTCGATACTTAGAAAAAAGCTTCTAATATTACCTACTGTAAGGAAATCCAACTGTCAAACATTCAATAAATTATAACCTCAAAATCCGATATGTTTTTCATTTTTTCTTAGTCCACGGAAGTGTCCGTGACTAGATTATAATTTCGATCTCAAATATGATTATTGTAGAACCCAGAAAACTAACTCACGGTTCTATAGGGCTCGGGGCGAAAATGTATGGACGAAAAACTATCTCCTTTGCGGGTAGTACTATATAATATCTAGAGAGAAAAAAATGCATGTGTGTGCAATTGACACATGGTAGAACTGGAACTTCAGAAAAGTAACCTACGAGAGAATGAGATAGATATAGAGTATCAGGAGTAGGATAATTACAGGGTTTATTTTTTTATAATATTTTTACCAAGTTTAAAATTTATTTTACATTTTATTTGATATCAATATATATATTATGTATTATTCAGTAATTAATTTTGTTATTTTTACTTCTTGTATAATGTATTCTATCTCAAATATTTAAATAAGGCATATTGGGCATATTACAATTATATATTTGTAGAATATCATATAGTACGGAAAGAATATAATGTTATATATTTTTCAGACAATAACAACGGTTACCATGGCAACATGGTGAAAGAATGATATAGAATACATAATATAATAATTAAATAATATTCTATTTCATTCTCTCGCCAGCTTAATACTTTATATTTATGTGTTTGTCTCTTTTTAGTGTCGCATTTTCGTTTCATTGAGTTTCAAATCATAACGATTCTAAAGAATTATCACTTCAATAAGTCATTTATAGAACTATTATTTGTTTTCTATATTTTTATAACTAAAACCGTTCATTTGCTTCAGCTTGAAGAAGTAACAAACATACACACATAAATACTTTCGCATTTATAATAGTAGTCAAATTTAAATTTTATAAAAAAAATGTAGCATCTAATATTTTTTCGTAAATTTTTGCATTGTCTTTTAGGGGAAAAAGAAATCCCATCAAGACCATAAAATGTAAAGCCAAGGATCGTACCCTATATAGTAAGTATCATCTTCGTAAGTTGTGAGATCCCATGTAGAGCCAAGTCTGTCATTTACTTATGATTGAACAACTAACTCAACCAAAAAATAATCAAATATTGATTTCAAGATTGTAATAGAATATACATTCCCATGCAAATAAAACTATAAATACAGTTCCATATAAAAATCTACATTATATTTCTGATATTCTGATATTGTACATGTATAAGTATATTACATTATTGTACTTGAGAGAATATCTAAAATTATTCATAAATGTAGGGCAAGAGGAAATATTATGCCCTTATTATAGCGAGTTGAAGTTGGGATGCTTGGAATCTCATAGAATATTTACACTGTATACGTACAAAACCTTTTAGGTCGTTTCTCTAGGCGAATAACTTGTTTAATTAATTTGAGACAAATCTAATTAAATTCATACTATTATTATAACCCTGATGACCCTTGTAGAAGGACATAAGTTACATTTTGTCATGTATATAAAACTTGAAGTACTCGAACTTAAGTACTCGTCGCTCACAATAACTAGGTATTTTTTTATCTATTCAAAACATACCTAGAGATGCACAAGAGCAAAGCGAGGATAAGTCGCTAGTAAATAATAGATTATACTATTAGTTTTTGGCTGCAAATCCTGATACCAAAGAGGTGGTTGATGTATTCAGCCCTTTTTAATGTCCCACTGCTGGACACGAGTCTCCTTTCAATACGAGGGGGATCAGGCCATAGTCCACCACGCTGGCCATGTGCGGGTTGGCAGACTTCACATGTCTTTCGAAAACTTGCTAAGTTCTCTCAGACATGTAGGTTTCCTCACGATGTTTTCCGTCACCGTAAGGCGAGTGGTAATCATGTTAGAAATGATTCGCATGTGAAAATATCAGAGGTGCGAGACCCGGGAATTGAACCCGCTTCACTCGGTTTCCCAAACGAGCGCATTACCACTGGGCTACCACTGTCCCTAAGAGGTGGTTATAAAACAATAATTATTGTGATCAATATATCATGTAGATGTGGTTTGATCGTACCAATGTGGAAATGAATTTATTACCTATATCTAGCATACAAAGCATATGTTCACTCCTAATATAAATAGTGTATACATATTTGTTTTAGGACCTAAATATCCATCCCAGTCTGGTTTGGTCTAATTGTATCTCATTATTTGCTTTTAATTTACATACTCTTACTACTTGTTAATTTATTTTTCCGGTTTCTTATAAAATAAAGTTAAAAAATAAAAGTTTTACTAACTATTACAAAGTATAAGATAAAATAAATTATAAATAAATACAATCTTAATAAAGATAATAAGTATAAAGATATTAAGTATAAAATTAATTAAGTTTCGACAAGACTGGGTAGCTAGCGGAGCAATGGTTAAAAACATTTAAAAAAATATGTTATAATAAATAAAATCCCCGACTGCATAAAAGCTAACTAAAAAGGTGAAAACAAGTTAACGAAGGAATATAGTATTATGCAGTCGTAGGAATACACATTTTCATCCTTGCCGCGAGATGTACATATGTATTTATGACACTCGCGTTATAAAGACGAATCTAACAATGTATGAATCATCAAAATCGGTCACGCGTTTGCTCTCTAGAACGCTATATAAAAACAATCATACATACTTACATACATACATACATATGTACATACATAAATACGACGGCACGTTTCGTTCAGTTTGTAGTGACTCTACTTGCTGTGCCAGCGATCGCGGGTTCGAGTCCAGCTGGAGGCATTCATTTGTCTGATAAGAACGAATGTTTGTACCAGTCATGGGTGTTTATATTTATAATATGTATGTATTTAAAGTTTTAAATGTGTAATGTATCAGCTATCTGGTATCCATAACACAAGCCGCATGGAACTAGATGGTACCGTATGTCCCAATATATTTATTTTATTTATACATACATACATGGACTGATAAACACTTTCCCCTCCTTTGCATCGGGCAGACGGGTAAAAAAGAACAAAAACAGTTATTTCTTTTTCTGTCGGAAATAAATTGATCTAATGTGAATAACAAGATAAAATACCGAATAATGAGATAAAATATGGATAACATGAATCATTATATTATAATAAATATTACCTTAGGTTAACATATATTCCCGATTTACTTCTTGAATTATTTTTATTACTTCATTTTTTTCAGCTTACAGTGCGGCTGCCGTCCTGCGTACGAGTTCGAGGTATGATTAAAGAGTTATTCTGCAAAATAATATCTTTTGTACATATATCTAAAATATTTAATCGTTAGGCTATTTTTAGATTTCTATCCCACCACGATTGTAAAATCCATACATATAAGAAAATTGTAGAGGTCGAATGTCTGTACATAGAAAAAAATGCTTAAAACCGAATCAGGGGGATGTAAGAAGAGAAATAGAACAAATCCAGATTTTTTCAAATTTTTTATTTTCCTGTCTGTGTCTGATTGTACGGGCTAATCTCCGAAACAGTTGGACCGATTTAAATTAAATGTTGCATGGTGGTACCTTATATCTCCGATCAAAATTTTAGATACTTTTCATACGCGGATATAAAAGAGTTCCCGTGGGATAGTTAAAAAACTATAGTAACTTATACAGCTTAGTACACAACAACTTATGCACCTAATTTAGTAAAATTTGGCATTCTAATTCCTTATACCGGAAAAATGTATGGTTCCCGTGGGATAGATTTGTTTTTGTTTTCCTAGAGGCGAACCCGAGCGAAGCGAGAGTGAGCCGCTAGTATAGTATAAATAGTACCTAAGTAACGATTGTATAGTTATTACAGTTAACATAATGTAATATCAGTTGTCTATTTCATATAAATTTCTATTCTTCTTTAGGTACATTAAAGGTTTAGGTAAAATAAAAATCTTTAAATAAGATGTATTTAATAAAGACATGCTAATAAAATACTTGATAAAATTGGCGATATTATATACATTTCTATAGCAACACAATACATCATGTAGATTGCACCCTCATAACAAATGCGCTTTACGCGAACTGAATCACATTTAACTCAAAAGCGGAATCTGGAATATTATATAATATTTATTTATGATAAGTATCTTATCTTTATATACTCTATTATTAATGTATTGATTTTAAAATCGATATGAATTATGAAAATACTTTTTTTGACATTTCTATTTGTAAAATATAATTAAAAAACGTGTGTATGTGTACTCATGTACGCACGTAAGAAGTTATACTTCTTTGGCGTAACAGAACAAAAATAGCTAAAGACTTCATCCCGTATGTCACAACTCTCTGTTTGTAAAAGGAATGCAGCTAACTTCATCATGTCGCTTTCAGCTGACTTCATCATGTCGCTTTTTGGCCGTCGGTGTGCGCGCGAATCGTAAATATTTTACTCTCATATTTTTTTCCAAACGTTTCGAAAGAAGTATAACTTAAAAAAAACTATAGAAAAATCAGCTTTACAGAACAAACAGGCTCATGATTTAAATAAACGCTTTATATTAAGTACATTTATTATTGATGCTATGCTTGTTTCATTCAAAAGACCAGTGTTCGTTGTACAAATTGACACCACTATAATATTTGTTATTAAACAAACCATTTTGGCCAAACATTAATTTGTCAATGAAATTATGGCGGACTATCAATTTGTTATACTGAAATATGCCCGTAAAATAATTATGATATTTACATATGGGACGTGTAGGTTTATTATTTTACATACGTTGTCCTTTTTTTATATTTTTAAAATTGTATTCATATTTGGAATGTGATAAACTTTACGCATGATCACATTTAAACTATTTACGAATTCTCATGGATTTTTTCCAAAAGATAATATGCTTTTTGACACAGTACATGTTTAACGAATATGCTTTATTCCATTTTACTTATATACATATATTTCTTAACTATTTCATAATTATTCATTGATAATGTACTTTCATTTATCTGGCGCTCGATTTATCGTATTATTGATGATATAAACGTTCTTCCCGGATCAGTTTAATTCACGTGTACTTTTATTTATTTGTTATCTGTTATAAATGTATTATTTCACAAAAAAAATATTAATAAATATTTAATAAAAGGTAAAATAATATTTTTTTAATTATTACCTATTACATAATTATTACTAGTGTTCTGCTATGCTAGTGATCGAAATTCGACCGAATAATGATTATTCATTATTAAAAATGTCAGGAAGAATTTAACTATCTACTCGTATTAAAAACTGTTTCCAAATTTATTTTTATTGATAACAGTAAAACTCTTCGCTACTAAACAAAAAAAAAAGAAAATCGTTGACAAACAGAGGAGAAAAAGGTCCCTACTGAGCTGTTTTGTCTTTACCTAATTATACATATACATATGATATATATATATTGAAACAATACTAAAATATAAATTTCTGAATATGCATAACGATGGATAAAGAAATATTACGAGCAACTAAAACGAAGGAAACCTTGTTATTTCATCAAAATAAAAGAATGGATAGAAAATTGTTGCTATCGTAAATGTTTTAATGAAAACAGTGTGTGATTGACTTCCTAAAGTTGATTCTACTTTAGATAAGATTAATTCCATTGCCCCAATGAGTCTTTGGCATATATTTATAGTAGTAATTAGAACATAGCTATGGTGAAAAACAATACGCTTATTATAACGTACTCTTCCTGCTTTGTTATAACGGGTTCTTCGTAATGAACTAAGATAATTATGCAAGCATTAACCCTTTTCAGGAATCGAACTCAATACCTACGACGTAATAGCCGTGATCATCAAAAATTTCAATCAAAAATTTCAATAAAAAAATTGTCATTGTTGATGTCATTGTCTCATATTAACTAAAACACTTTATATTTATTCACTTTTATTTCTAACACATGTATACAATATTTTGTAAAAATAAACAAAATAAAATACAATTTCTATGTTTCCTCTCGTTGCTTGGAACATAGCCGCAGGTAAAACTCGAATTAAGGTGACTTGATGTACTTCTGGTTCGCGATGAATATCACCAGCTTTGCTCTTTAAGCTTGACGACACTTTTAAATATTTGGAAAGTCTTTTTTTTTCTATTGATTTTTTGTCAGATTATTTTTATACAATACCTACTAATATATTATGTAATTGTCAATATTTATTAATTCTATTTTTTTACGTTAGGAAATGCCTTATTGCGTACCACCTAATCTTTACCATACATGTGGGAGTTAGTACTATCCACTAAAAGGCTGGCTAACTCTCGACTCAGTTTGCAGGTACTTCTGGTTCGCGAAGAAATGACGACTTTTGCTCTTTAAACTTAACGATGTTTCTTTAACTTTTAGAACGAGAATTTCTTGAGAAAATGTTATTATTTTTGTGCAATACTCAATGTAACTAAAATTAATTGCAAGTAAAATAAATAAATTTCGCTTCCAGGCTTTTATAAATTTGAATAAAAAAACCGTACATAGAAAAGATAAAAGAATAAAACAGTAAAGAAATGTTTATAAGTATTTTATGAGATTGTAGCGTTTCTTTTTCCAAGTTGTTAGTGACGACAAAAGAACGTGTTATTTCTAGTACTTGGGCGACCGAGCTGCGAAACTCCGAAAGTTCCTTTTTGTTATATCGTATTTTCTAGATAAAAAAAACTATAAAGTTTAATAAATACAAAAAAAAGCAAAAGTAAAAACTTTGTTTCCGACCGGGATTGTCAACCTCACCTTGGCCACTTGACTACGATTGATGATGCTTACGCCCGAGCGTAAGAAATTATCGATCACATTTTGCGCGGAATAATGCGAAAGAAAGCCGTATGAAAACTCGAAAACACGCGTTTTCCCAGACTTAACACTAATCTAGATCGAATTTTCGCCCCCGAAATTTCTGCGAAATCGTTAGAGCCGTTTCCGAGATCGCCGGTATAAATAAATAAATATACAAGAAATGCTCCTTTAAATATATTAAATTCTGAGTAAACAAATCACTTCGACTTGAATGAAAAGAATGTAGTATTTTCACAAATAATTTTAAAATATTTAGCATTCTTTTACCAACTATTTATATTTCACTCAAATTATCTTACAATCATCAATATACACGGTTAAAATAAATAAATAAACAAGAAGATAAGGAAAAGGCACAATTGAAATATAAGTAAGAAAACCAAAAGTAATAACAAATCATTGTATGAGGCTACTCCTTATATAGAAATTATAAATATCACTAGAACTTCTGATATTCAAACTAAAATAAACATCCAAAGGAATAAATTGAATATTTGATATAATTTCTTTTGTCCGAAAATGTTTCTAAAACGTGAATACAAGTGAAATGATATCCCCGCTACTTGAAGAAAGTCGGTCAAGCGTGCATTTGTCTTACTCAGGTGATTATTTATTAATGGAACTTTCTGAGATACACTTTGTAGAGCTCAATTTTGACCTAGCTTGGGTTTGACGGTAACTTGACCTTAAGTTTCTTTTATGCCTAGTTATAATAAGAAAAGCTAGGGAAAAAGATCAGACGCTTTTAACACCTGAAGCAAAAGTTGTCTGTTATTATCCGTTGTTAAGTTTTTATTCGCTTTAAAATACGAGCATAATTATATTTTAATGGATTTTTTTAATGATACTTAGGAATTCAGTTTAGGAGTTTATTTCATAGCAAAAGTTTTCATTCTTTGAAGAGAAGACATTATATATACAAACTATTCATCTTACTAATCGAAGAAAATTCTTCGAATATACAGTACTTAGCACTTTTATAAACTTGATGCGGAAGTTATAATAGCTTTAAACGAGAAAAGCAACCTTAGCTAAAGTTCACAAAGCGTGAAAGGGCAGCTGTCTGCGGCCGGATGACTTACGGAACATTTTTTGTTAATACGGGATTAATGGAAGCAGTTTTATAATACCTTACCAGCTTATTCTTTTATTACATTTATACTTTGTACTAGCGCCTTAACCTCGCTTCACTCGGGTGCGTTCATAGATAATCCGTACTAATATAATAAATGTGAAAGTGTGTGAGAATGAATGTTTGTTACTCTTTCACACCAGAACGGCTGAACGGATCTGGATAAAATTTGGCACAGAGATAGATTTAGTCTGGAATAGCACATAGACTACTTTTCTTGCCGAAAAATATACGGTTCTCGTGGGATAGGTTTGTTTTTGTTTTCGTAGAGGCGAATTCGAGCGAAGCGAGGGTGAGCCGCTAGTATAGGCTATAAAAATGCAAAAAGATTTTTTCAAATCGGACCAGTACTTCCAGAAATTAACACCTTAAAACAAACAAACTAACATACTCTTCAGCTTTATGTATAAGTATATCCTAACTAGATATACGCTTATTATTATTATTGTGCAAGAATCGATCTATTACCAAACCATATTATGCCTAAAATAGATACCCGCTTATTACTAATGCAGAAGCAGCCAGCGCAAAATTATATGGCATACTTAACAAGGGCTCATCACTCATGCAAAAGTGATCAGTAACCAGTTCAAAATACTATGCTACCAATATGCTACTATTTATTTATACATATAATAAAACTGTAGAGTTCAAATGTTTGTACATAGAAAAACAACGCTTAAAACCGAGTCAGGGGGATGTAAGAAGAGAAATAGAACAAATTCAATTTTTTTTTTAATTTTTTTTCTCTGTTTGTCTGTTTGTACGGGCTAATCTCCGTATTTGTTAAACCGATTTAAATGAAATTTTGCATAGTGGTACCGTATATCTCCGGTCAACATTTTACGTACTTTTCATTCCGAAAAATTATATGTATATATATGACGCGTTATCCATATACTATGAATATCGTCTTTAGTAGTTACTAATCTTGTGGGCGTTATCAGGGCTCAAATAATAAAGTATTCAATGCTCAATACACCATTTAATTAGACAAATCACAATATTATAAACTTGAAACGATAATTCTAATAATTTAGCGGAGCAGCGGGTTCATAGTCACCAATCAGACTTTCACATTCAATATCAAAGCACGACTCTCTATGATTCACCATGATCAACCAACGTTACTAAACCACGCATCTACAATGAATATCTCACAAGGAACGTCATGATGGCATCTCGACCCCGCTCGAGACGTAGGCTCTGCTCTAAATTCAAAATAACTTTAAAAGCAATAAAAAGAAAACTAAATAACATAGTGACTTTAAACAATAAGGTTTCACATTCTAGCAGAAAAAGGTAACTAAACCCTCCTTCGTCATATATCTATATCTATATATATCTATATATATATATATATATATATATATATATATATATATATATATATATATATATATTCTAGCATTACCACTCTATGCAAAATGAATTATTTTGCCGTACAAAATTGTTAAAACTTATAGACTTATGATGAACAATTTAGAATTTGATAGGAACGTAATAGATAATGTATTATCTAAGAATTAAATATATTAATTTGTGAAAATAAGAATAATAAAAGATATATTCAGTGAAAATAAGAAATATATTTAGATAATGTACTGCGTATTGTTAGATATGAGTTTAATTTTTTTTATAGTGCTAGTGTAGTTGTATGAATTTTGCTTTGCCTCTGTTTAACTGAATTCAAAACTGTAGAAGGTTGTATAATGTTTTTATAACGGACGCTAAACTTTTTAAATGTTAGATTAAGTTAGGTTAGGTAAGTTTCTTCTCTTAACCACTTTATTGGCCACTTAAAAAACCTATTATTTTCGACTTTTGATAAGTTTTCTCTTAAGTAAACAAACCCTTCATGGATCTGTCAATGTTTCAGCAATGTAATTACCAAAAGAAAAATCAACAAGTCTTTAGAAGTACCAATATAGACCTAAAAAGAAGTTTGACAGGTAAAATAGCACAGATTTACTCATTGTTGGACACAAAAACTGTGGATCATTGTGTTTAATAACCTGCTTAATTTATATATTTTTTTTATATTAGTAAGGCTACGCTAACATTTACTACTAAGACTGTCCATCAATCCAAATCAATCCGACTGTTTTTTACTTTAAAAATATGACGTACTTTTTGACCCAATTAGTAAACAACTGAAATTTTCAAAGAAATAATTACCTAAAATGTGTAAAAATACTTTACGTTAATATTGTAGAACTTTAATTACTACATATGTTAAAATACAAAATTTACCACGTTTAAAAGTTTACATCATCAACGTCTTTATACACATTATAAACTTTATCTTACTTTAAATGAAGAATAACGAAGTACTACCTAAAGTCACAGCTTGTTCATAATATTAATGTGAAAACTTCGCTAATTATATTTAATAAGCTGAAAATTGTCAGAAATATATGATATAATAACCCTAGAGATCGTTTTATGTTATTAAAAATATTAATTGGTAACAAATTTGTTTGTTAAGTTTAATTAAACTTTTTAAGTAAAAAGTATGTTATTGTAATACATCTGAACCAATTATATGATTGAAAAATAAAATCTCTCGTAATCTATGTTGTTTACATTTAAGTACATTTTTTCGCACAAACACCTTAGCGTGATTGCTTTGCATACATATAGTACACACCATGTCTATCTACAGGTGTATCCTATCCCTAAATATTATCTTATAAATTAAAATATTATTAAAACGGCCATTAATATGACAATATTAGCTATTTCAATAAAAAAATAATACAAAAAAATGATTTATTATACAGATTCAACTCAGGTAGTACTTTATTATTTGTATTCAGCCCTTTTTAACGTCCCATTGCTGGGCACGGGCCTCTCTTCAATACGAGGGGATCTGACCATATTCCACCACGTTGGTCAAGTGCGGGTTGACAGACTGCACATGTCTTTCGACTTGCTAGGTTCTCTCAGATATGCGGGTTTCCTCACTATGTTTTCCTTCACCGCAAGACAAGTGGTAATAATGTTGGAAATGATTCGCACATGAAAATAAACCCGAGACCCGGGATTTGAACCAACTTCACCCGGTTTCCCAAGCAAACACGTTACTACTGGGCCACCACTGTCTCACAATTTTATTAGGTATAAGTATAGATTTTTATAATAGTTCTACAGCATAACTTCGAATTTTGCTTTAACTTTACAAAATATTTCAAAAAAATATTGTTTTTTATTTAGTACGGTAATTCTCACAGCCTTGGTCTTGAGCTTGGTGGTCAACGTCACATGTCTATGAATGTTCTATGTCCTAGACCAACTATGTAATGATATTACATTCATTTGCCTGGCACGAGAGTAAATTGCGCAATTTTCTAGTTTCAGATTCCAGTAGTGGCCTACTTCGTGGGTCATTGCACAATACACCTATCCATGTCAAGCCCTCTCAACGCTAATCTCAATAAACAATGATAGATCTATACTCTATATTTACGAGTAATCCCATCAAAAACATAAATGTGAAAATGGGAGCCAAGTTCAATATTAAAAATATACGTGGTTGTCAACTTCACCGACAAAAGAATTGAGATTTAAATGGGTGAAAAATCTTTTATGTATTAATTAGGAGCCTATTAACTGAAGAAAGTTAATATTTATCTCAAATAACGTTAGGACCCACGACACCGGAGTAATTTTACAAAACAGCCAGAAAAACTTAATATATATATATATATATTTCCTCTTTATAGTACTGTAAAGTCTATCACTCCTCATTTATGTGCAAAAATGACTATGAAAACTTGAAATTAATTAATAGATGGGGCTAATTTAAATAATGACCTAAATAAGCGATAATTATGCATGAAAGACGCTGATAGGTTAATTCTTATATAAAAGCCAAAAGAATGTAAATTCAGATTACTTCTGCGATATAGGTATTTGTTCTGCTATAATTTTGTTTTATTAATACTAGTATTCGCCCAGTGGTAAAAATTTTATAAAAATCATTATTGAAAATTTGTGAAAAACGTATTATATGAACTTAGAAAACTTTTTTTTATTGATCACTAAAGCTTTTTAATGGCTATTAAAAAAACAAAATCAGTTAACAAACAGAGGAGAAAAAGGTTCTCAACTATTTCGTCTTTGCCTATTTATATATCTATACGTATAATAAAATTCTAAGGCAAATCTGTATATGAAATATTTTTTTTGGAAAATCTTATTGAAATTGACATTACAGAGGCCGAATCTATAGTTTTTAGAATTTTTGTCTGTCTATCTGTTACCGCGTCACAGAAAAACCACTGGAGGGATTTTGACGAAATTTGGTATGGTGATAGCTGGTTATCTGGGTCAACATGTAGAATACTCTTTACCGCGGGAAAATATCTTATTTCTGAGAAAAAATGCGAAAACTAGTTAGAATAAAACCATGATGATACTATAAACATTTTAGCAAGATAACTTACTAAATATGGCAATAACTATTAAATAAGCTTTTCTTAAAAAAACTATCAATAGCGCTATTTTATTCATTAAAATAAGTCCAAAAATATTTATATATGTATTATTTAGATATTCATCAATAGATATCGTCATGTGTTTTCAAAATACGTAGTTTTAATTCCAAAAAATTGAATGTACATGATACCTTTCTATGATTTTATTAGAATTACTATTAAATTGCCTGCGGCCCCGCCGTGTTCAAATTATTAGTAAAACAAACTTTTTGGCTTTATAAATCAGTAACATATTATGTAGTAACATTTTGTTGGCAGAAACTATTTTCAAATGCAAATATGTTTCATTGTTTAGTAAATAATGTTAATGTTTGCAAATCTTTTAAAGTAAAAATTGGGAAAATGCAAGTCCAACTCGCGCATTATAGGTTCCGTATAGCAAAATACTGTGTTGTTTTTCTTACTTACATATTTTGCTAATTAACACTAAAGTAAATACGAATAATATTTATGTTTCCACAATACGAACTTATTTTATTAATCGTAAAAATCAGTTTGTTTCATATTATTTTTTAACATTTTATGGAATACAAATTTATGGTTGTTAAACTGACAAAGCGGGTAACTAAAATAAGTCCGTATCTCAAAAACTATGAAACGTATATTCTACTAGATCATTTTCGATAAAATTATTTTAAAAACTGTTATACCTCAACTTTGTTAGATTTTTTCGACACTATTTGTTGAAAGGTGGAAGGCTTAAAGGACTCAATAAAATGCTTACGACTTTAATCATATTATCCGGGGCATATGAAATAATAAAAAACATTTGCTGAGAATTATTTACTTATTTACCTCAATTATGTACTTCTGGAACTTTTCACTTTCCCCAAGACTTTTTTTGAAAAACATTTCGGAAAATATTACTAACTAGCGCTAACCCATCCCTGTTTCGCGACAAATTAACATTAAGAAAAGTTATTATTATGTAATTTAAATAATCAGCTAAATATAAATTAATCACTAGCTATCAATTAATCAATAGATTGAGAGTTTATCGCCCATAACTAAACAAACAAACAAAACAGAAGTATAGACAGGCTATAAATGTTATTGTTAAAACAAAAAATACAAATTACTAAATAAAATATGAGATTAACGGAGCAACCTTTGTGGCATTGTCAATCGCCGCCATTATTTACCGATGATATGGTGCGCTATGAAATTGGTATATGTAAAAGTAGGTATACTAATATGAACGCTGGCAGAGCCGCGAGCAATCCTAGTAGATATTAAATTGACTTAATTTCTGTATAAAAAAAAATCGCAATATTAATATTATATTGTTTAAAAATGGTAGATTTCTTTTTTTTTTAATTATTATTGATTTAGTTGACACAAATTCATACTGATAAACGTGAAAGTATGTAACCGTTAGTCTTTTTGTTATCTTTTCGCGTTTATCACTGAAAGATTTCGATGAGTTTGACAAGGATAGATTGCATCACAAGGACGGACATAAGCTACCTTTTATCCCCGCCCGCTTACCATGCGACTGGAATAGCTATTCCAAATAAGCGGCAAAAACTACAAAATAATAATGAAATATCGTTTGTTTAGATTATTTTCGGTTACATTTAGAAAGTAAACCAAGCAGAGCAATTACTTTTTGCAGGTCATTATAATATTTACATTATCTTTATGCTTTTGATTATGTCATATAGGTATAATCTATACATATTATAAAATTGTAACTAAGCCGAATCTGTACATTAAATATTTTTTGGAAAATCTTATTGAAATAGACATTATTATCGATGCAGAGGCCGAATCTATAGTTTTTAGAATTTTTGTCTGTCTGTCTGTCTGTCTGTCTGTCTGTCTGTTACCGCATCACAGAAAAACCACTGGAGGGATTTTGATGAAATTTGGTACGATGATAGTTGGTTATCCGGGTCAACATATAGGATACTTTTTACCGCGAGAAAATATCTCATTTCTGAAAAAAAATACAAAAACTGGTAGGAACAATACCACGACGATACTATTTGTAAACAGTTTAGCAAGGTAACTTACAAAATATGGTAAAAACTATAAAAATAGCTTATCTTGAAAATCAAATTATCAAAAGCGCTATTTTATCCATTAAAATAGTTATTTTAATTAATATTTATTTATGTGTTATTTAGATATTCGACAATAGATGTCGCCATGTGTTTTTAAAATACATAGTTTTAATCCCAAAAAAATTAATGTACAGATATGAACTTTTTTCGATTTTATTAGAATTACTACTAAATCACCCGCGGCTCTGCCCGTGTTTAAATTATCAGTAAAGCAAACCTTTTCGCTTCATAAATTAGTAACTATACATACAATAAAATTGTAACTAAGCCGAACCCCTAAATTCAATATTTTTTCGGAAAATCTTATTGAAATATTCATTATTAGCGGTATAGAGCCCGAATCTATAGTTCTTAGAATTTTTTCTGTCTGTCTGTATGTGACAAACCATTAGAGGGGTTTTTATGAAATTTGGTATGGTAATAGCAGGTTATCCGGGTCAACACATAGGATTCTTTTTACCTCAGGAAAATATCTCATTTCTGAGAAAAAATACAAAAACTGGTTAAAATAAAAGCACGATGATGCTATTAATATTTTAGCAAGGTAACTTACTTATATATTATGTTAAAACTATTAAAAAAAACTTATCTTAAAAGAAATATTAACAGCGCTATTTTATTCATTAAAATAGTTATTTTAATGAAAATTTATTTATGTGTTATTTAGCTATTTGACAATAGATGTCGCCATGTGTTTTTAAAATACGTAGTTTTATCCAAAAAAAAAAATGTACAGATATAACCTTTCTATGACTTTACTATAATTACTACTAAATTACCCGCGGCCCTGCCCGTGCTTAAATTTTTAATAAAACAAAGTTTTTGGCTTTATAAATTAGTAACATATTAGTAATATTTTGTTGGCCGAAACAATTTTCAAATGAGAATATTTGTAAATTTTTATTGTTTAGTAAATAATGTTAATGTTTTTTAATCTTTTAATGTAAAAATTGGGCAAATGTAAATCCAACTCGCGCATTTTAGGTTTCGTAGAGCAAAATGCTATGTTGTTTTTCTTACTTACGTGTTTTGTTAGGTTAACACTAAAATAAATACGAATAATATTTACGTTTCCACAATACCTACTCATTTTTTGCACCGTAAAAATAAGTTCAATTTATATTATTTTATAACATTTTATGGAAAACAAGTTTATGGCTGTTAAACTGCCAAAGCGGGTAACTAAAAATATTTCATATCTCATAAACTATGAAAAAGTATTTTAGGAACTGTTATACCTCAACTCTTTCACTTTTTCTTGACACCTTTTCTTGGAAGGTAAAGGCTTAAAGGACACAATAAAATGCTTACGACTTTAATCATATTAGCAGAGCCATATGAAATAAAAAAATGTATTCGCTTAGAATTATTTACTTATTACACTTTCTTTTGAAAATCGTTTTGGAAAATATTACTAACTAGCGCTAATTAAGAAAAGTTATCATTATGTAATTTAAAAAATCAGCTATATATTAAATTAATCTAAAGCTGTCTATTAGTAAAAAATGATTAAAATTAATTCCGTAGTTTGAGAGTTTATCGTGAAAAACTAAAAAAACAAACAAAACAGAAGTATAGACATACATAAATGTTATTGCTAAAACAAAAAGTTCAATTTAACGGAGGAACCTTTGTGGCATTGTCAATCTCTGCCATTATTTACCAATCATGCGGTGCGCAATGAAAGTAATGTATAATGTAAGAGTATACTAATGTGTAAAACCTAAGAATTTGGTTTTGATCATCTGAACGCGGGCGAAGCCGCGGGAAATGCTAGTAGATAAATAAAAATGAATGTTGGTAAGCGCATAACTCTAGAATGGTTGGACCAATTCGGCTAATTTATTTTTTTGTATGTTCCTTAAGGTCCACGGAAGGTTTTAATAAAGAGAAAAAATGAAAAATTAACGAAAAAAAATTAAATTTATATGGCTAACGTACCTACCGGGGTGAGCCGCTAGTAATAGAAAAAATATAATACTTTAATGCTCACACCATGGAGACAATTCACATATTCGGTAATAGTAATATGCTATTTATGCACCTATTGAGGCATATAACCAAAGCTTAACATAGATTATATTTGTTTACTTTTAATTCTTAGTAACTTCTGATTTGAATTTGCGTGTGTTTTATTGTTAAGGGATAACTTTCACACAATTTTAAATTATGCAAAGTAATAACGTAGTTGTCTAGGGGGCTATATAGATTGTAACAACTTCAACTTTTAGAATCGCGATATCTTAGAAATGGCGATTATTAAGAAAAAAAGTTTAGGACCATTGCTGTAGATAATTTTATGATCTACAATTTTTATCTGGACTATGTTTTTGATAAAACTTACCATTTTGGAAAAAAAAAACAAAAAAACCGAAAATTTTGACCTTTGACCTTGAATAATGTTTTTAGCACACATGGAATCGATGGGGACTTTTGGCAATATATTTCTACTGGTGTACCTACCCAAGGTCTTTGTCGGTACTATAGGTACTCTGTCGGAGATTTTGTGATCTGATCACTATTCTTATGTTTAATTTGACCGGACTATACATGATATTTCGATCTAACTAAAATGAAAACAGGCTTTGCCATAGCAAAAAATTTTTTTGAACCGTTATTAATTCTATTTAAATAGAGACTAGATTAAAATCATGGAGTAAAAATACACTCAATTTAATATTATATTCTGAAATATGAAAAATATCTCATTTTTTCTTTAGAAATCACAAGATCAAAGATGAAACGTTTCCTCTAATATTGATAAAAAATCCAACAATTTGTTCCTAAATAATATAACCAACATTGCTTTTGAGTTTAAATCAAGTAAAAAAATCAAAATCGTTTCCATTAGCCCGTAACTTCAAAGCGATATGACGTTTGAAAGTCAGTAATAGCCAAATAAGTAACATTAAATATTGAATTGCGATATCTTTTTTATCACTGTTATTTAGAACCCAGGTCGAGTAAATAGAATCGTACACTGCTGTTATGTAAAAAACATAAATAAAAAATAAATTAAAAAAATAAATGTAATTATTTTTCATAATATTATTAATTGTAAATTTAAATGTAAGTTTGTTTATTGTTTTGTCCTTTATCACGCCACAACTAATCGACTTACTACTAATGTATGGAGACAGCATAAGAGGTTTAGTAAAGCGTTGTCTCCGATTACCACTGCCATTTGAAATAAACATGATATGATTCGTATTAGATACATAGATAGTCACGCGGATGATGTAGGTCTAATCATATTAATATTATAAATGCGAAAGTTTGGACAGATGGATGTTTGTTACTCAGTCACGCCAGAACGGCTGAACGAATATAGATGAAAGGCGCAAAGATAGATTATAGTCTGGAATAGCACATAGATTAATTTTTATCCCGTAAAAATGTACAGTTCCCATGGAATATATTTGTTTTTATTTTCACAGAGCAAAGCATCGGCTATCTATTCCATACTAACCGTTAAAACGTACTTAGGAACGAACCCGAGCGAAGCGAGCGTGAGTCACTAGTAATTTATACAAAGACTAGGGTTACTACTTACTATGTTTTTTTTAATGAACTAAAAAAAATAGAATATCATTTATTTATTTTTGGAATACATATTTTACTACATAAAAATCAGATGCCATCATTTCGGTATTTTCAGATATTTATTTACTAAATGGAAGCCTTCTCATTTTATTTTAAGGTAATTTATAATTTATAGTCCAAGCACTAAGTAAATACTACGGTCTTAATATTAATTAAAATGATATTATAAGAAGTAAGTGTTATTATTTCTAATGAATTATAAAAGAAGATACATATGATATATACAAATGTATAATTTAATAACAATTTATGCCAATCCTAGCAGAGTAGAATTAGCCTGATATTTCAACTACTCAAAATATAAGGAAAATGTAATCAATTGGTAACACTGGAACGTGAGGAGTATGTGGAATACGCCGAAAGTGTGCATAGTTAAGTCAGCCATACTCACTACAGTATGTCGGCATAGAATTGACTGTACAGTTAAACAGAGCAGTTGAACCCTAGAGTGTGTTTTCGGGATAAATAATAGTTTACATTTCCGCAAATAACTTCTCTCATTTTTTTGATAATATTTATTTCACAAAATATAAAAAAGTGTACAAAAGGTTATTTAATAATAAAATTAGTGTGTTCCCACGATTTTCCTCTTAATTCTAACCTAAATCTAACCGGTATGCGTAAATGCATTTCCTAATATATAACAAAAAAAAGGTAGTTGTTTACTGGCGACTGCGTTCAAACTACTCTTAAAACCAACCTATTTTATCATTATAGTTATTGCTATGCATTATAAAGGCTAAATTTTAACCAATTTAGCCTTTAGCAGTAAAGTGCTAACTTAACAATGAATTTGCTCCGTGACGATTTATTATGCTCTATTCATGTCCTACTCAGTTACTTGGTGCAAAAAATATTCATTCAATAACGTTTACCAATAAGTATTTTTAGCTTAATAAGTGTACTTTAAATACCATGCACACTTATAATGAAATAAAAATGGACTGTATACAAAATATTTCAACAAAAAATCGGTTTTGAGGATGAAGTAAAACCAAACCATCGAGTTCTAGCTTTTCCTTTTTATGCTCGTGGGCCCGTCAAGGAGAAGTGACTAATTATTTTTTGCTGTCTTATACACAGCTTATTTTATAACTTAAAATAAGTTGATCCTATTTTACGACTGAAAATTCTCAATATACTTGGGTCATATATAATGTACCCCACATTATGTATATTTTATCAACGTACCTATATTTAATGACAGTAAAAACGAAAATTTCCAGACAGCAAGTACTCTTAGTAGTTAAATTTTCATGCTAATGAAAATTTCCATTGTCTATATTAATACTTTATTATATTCATTATGTATACTCTACTTGTATCTATATATTGTGATCTGTGCTTTTATATAATTAACACCCCTGGTGTCAGAAGTATGCGTACAGCTTTAGAATGAACATGCACTAGGTACTTAGTGCATACTGCATATCTAAGACATGTCACATCGAGTTTCTAACATTGTCAAGAAATTACAACTCTAGAAGCTTGCTATAATGTTATATACATTCTTATATATTCTTTTTCTTTAGTCGATTAAATGTTCTGATTATATTATTATTATTATCATAATATACATAATATACCTAAACATATAATAAAATTGTAAATAAGCCGAATCTGTACATTAAATATTTTTTAGAAAATCTTATTGAAATAGACATTATTATCGATACAGAGTCCGACCCTAAAGTTTTTGAAATTTTTGTCTGTCTGTTACCGCATCACGGAAAAACCACTGAAAGGATTTTGATGAAATTTGGTATGATGATAGCTGGTTATCCATATCCAGGTCAACATATAGGATCCTTTTTATTGCGGGAAAATATCTCATCTCTGTGAAATCTATACTAAATGTTAAACCGTAAGTAGGGACGAACCCGAGCGGAGCGCGGGTGAGTCGCTAGTGTATATATATATAATTGCTAGTTAGCTATTCAGTCAGTTTATTAGCGTGTATTTTTTTATTTCTTCATTATATCATAGTATCTGGATGATGTGTGACTAAACGGAACGACAAAAGTTCATTTTGAGTCAGTGAGAGATGTTAACAAAACCTCCACAGAGATCATCATTTAGACCTACTTATCTTGCATTATCTTCGCTGACAAAAAGGCCATGCTACTTTTTAGTCTAAAGCAAGGGAAGCGAGTTAAATAAGGACATTTATATTCAGCAAATATAACGAGTTTAATCGTAGTACCTCCAGTTTATGGCCGTCACAAAACGCTGGGTGAATAAGTGTATTTTAGATTTTGTGCCATAAAAAATAAAACTACAATGCTTATATTAAAGTATCCAGAAACAATATAGCATAACTTTATCTATGAAATATTGAGTGGTCAATAATGCATTACGATACCCACGTACTTAAAGAAAAGTTTTAAAATTTTTAGTATCTTTGTTTGCTTGAATAAGACAAAAAACTCAAAAGAGCCATTGCTTATTTAGTCTACAAATTCTGAACGTAATGCACATGTACCCTAAATCTATTTTTTTTCAAATAAAAGTTTACATTTACTTAACTTTTATTTTTAAATTTTTTTTTTATAATCATAATTCCAGGTAATATAACATTTATGTAAATGTCGCATATGTATACTGTTGGCGTTAGTTTAAATATATAAACTGTTATTCATCATTGGTAGATTTTATTTTATTAAACATTTGATCTAAATATAATTATTTCTATTTGACAATTCTCAAAGCGCCATGCTCAAAATGTTGCCCACAAAAATTCACTTACCGAACAAATTTAAAGAAAGCCTAAAATGTAAAAGCTCCTTTGATGCTTTCGGTTTGGTATTAAGCGGTTTATGAAAAACTTTCTTCATTTGAATTTAAGGCTAGCAGTTTAGTTCTGATTCAAAAAACCCTGTATGTAAAAGTAAAATATGTACATATTATAATATTATGTGGAGCCTTGGCCACCCTTTATTTATAATTTTCTTCTATATACCATATTTTATGATAATATATGTATGTATAGTATATTCAAATATATGTATTTCCTTACGAAGCACGATAATAAAAACTAATGACATGAACTATTGATACATAAGGTCTCAATATTTATTTTGTTCCTTGTTGTATCTTACGAGTATGTGAGGGCTCATTAGCGTCCAATAATTCAGCCAGACGTAAGCCAAGAGACACTCTGAAAGGTAGCCTACTTCAGTGGGCGGCGTACCGTGCGGGTTGCTCCTGGTACTTCTCTGATAGCAGAGTGGACCGTTGGAGCGACTCTATAATTATTGTGGTCTTGCTCATCAGGCTAGCCGTCGAGGCACAATACATTAGTATTGTAAAAGAAATGATTTTTAATAAAACCAAAGATAAAGTCTTATGTAATATTTAATGAAATACAAAAATATATAATACTTACTAACCTAAGTATATGTAAAATATATGGTAAAAATATCACATCTTTATTATTATATCTTATTTTTTTATTTTACAAATGAAGTTAGTGCGTCAACTTGTCCTAGTTAAAACTTATCTCTTGTCTGCGTCGTTGGATATGCACTCAAGAAACTCCTGTCGTTGTAAACCAACATTAATGATATCAGGCTTAGCATGTGTAATGCATGTTTTTCTAGTCTACGCCTTAGAAAGTCTGTACTTTTAAGAGGAGGCTCCCTAAATTTAACGCTGATTTGCCCGGATATTATATGTATACCAGATATCAAATCAATGTGATAATTTAAACATATGATTTTTCAAACCTTTTTCTAACGGACGTTACAAACAGAAACACAATTGAATGAAATTTTCTCGAGGGTTTTATTTTTTTTTAAATATGCCTTTTTTAGAGATTTATGGATTTTACTTGTAAATTACTTCATTCACATATGCAAAAAAAATACTCCCATAAGGAAAATATAGTTCATTATGTCGTGTTTGAATATCATTGACCTTGACCAATTATTATTGTCATAATAAATTAAATTAGATATTAGATTTACGTCCTTTAGTTCTGTGCAAGAATAAGATCGATCGGATATTCGATATTCAACCTTATTCGCTAGCGGCTTAGGTGCAACGGCGATAGTGATTCAGTCGGCTGCTGGCCCTTGACGAGGTAGGACCTATGTCGCTTTTGCTCGCGCACAATCCCCCCCGCTAATTTATCGAAATATTCATTCTTGAACATAGTGTAAAAAAATCAACGTTTTTTGCTTTTTATACATAGCTTTGCCAAAACAACTTTAAGACGCACATACATTTAAGGTTGAATTTACATTATTGTATACTTTTTTAAACTAGAATTACCTAAACACAATTAGGTTTTAAGAGAACTTTTGCATGGGATTGTGTATCTAGTTCTTTAGTGATCGATGAAATCATAAGTAAACAAATTCCGATTTGCCGTATACTACGGGTTTCGTGCGGCTATGCTTATGATTAATATTTAATATGAATAAATAATATAATTAATAAATATAAGTAATTTCTATACGCGTTGTATGTATGTGTGTGTATATAACGTACATACGTACATAATATGTACGCGTATTACTTTCGTACTAGGTACTTTTCTAGAGTTTACAAGTGTGTTATCAGTATGAACTTTCGTTTCGTTTCGTGGTGGTATAAGTAGGTATGAAAAGGTTTTTATGTAAGATGTTGATAATATTGTAATCTCTGGTATTAGATAATTATTTTTTTTAAAAGTCTATGTTGCGGGACGCAGACATACACCCAAACCTCTATATATGATCTGTGCCCAAACACTATTATCGATTCTGCCACGACTTCATCAAGCGATTGTACGCGTAGGATTTGGACGCGGGTTTCACATAAATCTACATGTGACATACCTACCAAATTTCATAAATATAACGTGGACTTAGCTAACCGAAACTAGTACGGGTAAGAAGGTATATCATAACAAAACATAGGGTATGTTTGTTCCTCAAGGATAATGCAGATTTCTATGATAGAAATAATTTTCAAATCGGACCGGTAGGTACCTATCTATATACTTATAACTTTACCTTTTATTATGTACATATGCCATTTTAAATAAACTGAAGACATTTTGGGAATATATTATTTACATCATAACAACGTCAAAGTTTTTTTATGTAAAATAAAGCAGTATGTAAAGTTAGTGTAAATATGTTATTTGAAGTGGCGTCCCTGGTGGAATAGGCACAGTGGTTAGTGAGCGCAATCAGCTGAGCCCGGGCGTCGCGTCAGTTAGAAAACCAAGCGTTTAGAAAAAAAAGTGAATAAAAAATAAAAAATATTTCGCACGTTATGAACCACGTATTTCACTTCGCAAGCGAAGCATAAGATGGTGTAGCGGTACGACCTCGGACTATAATAACGATCATCGTAGGTTCGATTCTCCATACGTGTAGGCGTTTTTTTTTCCTTTTTCTCAATTTATATATTGAATTTTGAATTTTCATGTACAAAGTTTTTTCGCATGCGCTTTATTACTATTCCTTGTTGAAAAGTCCAAAATCCCATTTTTTTATCATTTCTATGCCTTTTGCATATCTGTACATATAAAAAAACAATAAATGATAATAAATAAAGAAAATATTGATTTCTTTGCATAATTGAAAAATGAAAAAATATATAAAAATTGAGAAAAAGAAAAAAAACCATCTCGGTACAGGGAATCGAACCTACGACCATAGAATGTCTAGATCGAACTTTCACCGTTACGCCAACTTACACTTGGTTTGTACATCGAAATAAGTGATTCATAATCATAGTCCTTTAATTGCTTTTCATTATTATTAATTCAATATTATAAAAGTTACATAATAATTTGTAAATTTCTAAACATTATACCAATAAAAACATAAGTAACTTCCTGATGAGATTCCTGAAGTATCTGTATGAATATATAAATAATTGAATAAAATATAATTTACTTGTTCAATATTTACTCAAATTCATTTATTGCGTAGGAATAAATGTCTTAGCTTTTCGCGATTACTAAGTATATACTTATTATAATAAAACAAAATGTTACCGGATCAATGCCCGTATTTTAAATTCCAATAATATTAAAAACAAATTAATGTAATAAGTTGACCTACTGCCTACAGACGCGCTTGCGTACTCTGTGACGCTTGGCCTGTAGTTGTGAGTTCACGCCGGCGACGTGAGCGCACAGCTCGCTTTGCGGGAGGGGAGGTAGCGTTAAATGCCTACTTCGCGCGGACAGCCTGCTCTTAAATAATCCACATACAGCGTAGTAATCTTGATGTATAACAGAACCAAATGCAAAGCTTCTATAAATCCCCTGAAAGTCATTTTATATACATGCTTCAAATACAAAGACAAACTATGCCTATAATATTGGATGTGTACTTAATTTAAATATAATGAGAATATTTTTATTAATATAAAAATATAATTTATTACTATATATAGTAAATGTTTAAGAAGTAAAAAAGAATAAAATATCTTAAGGTGTAACTGAGCCCTTTAAAATCTCCATATATGTACATACATATAGTAGAACTTCCAGAGTGTGATCGTCTTTCACCCATCTGCGTATACTTTATTATTTTGTATTAAACATGATTCATAAAGAAATATCTATCTGATTAAGTTTGTAGCATTTCGTTTTATAATTAAAATTTTAAAATAATTTTAATTTTATAATATTTTTATTATATTAATTTGTTTTACTGGTAACAACTAGCCAAGTCAAATCTTGAACTTCAATTTATCCTAAGTTATCTACTCTGTGTAAATAATTCGACTGTCCAAATTTAAGAAGTTCCATTTTTTAATAGCTACCACTTTTGTAACAGAAAAAAAAAACAAGAAATTGTGTTTTAAATTTATTTTAGAATGTTGTATGTTCTTATGAAAAAAATCAGGATTATCTACAGAACTTGGCACCCATTTGGATCTCAATTCTTTTGTCGGTGAAGTTGACAACCACGCTTACTCTTAATATATTAAACTTGGCTCCCATTTTCACATTCATGTTTTTGGTAGGATGTATACATATACTCGTAACTTATTTAGGAAAAAATTAAAGTAGTTGATTTATGTAGATTGTAGATGAATAGTTTTCGAGATATGAACAAAACCTTAGTAAAGAGAACTCTTTTTCATTTTCTTTTATTTTGGCTTTAAACTTTTTTAAACATTTATTTTTTACCACATTCTCTTTCCTCATTCGTTTTTTTCTGACTTCTATTATTATATCAAACATATATGATATTATTATCAAACTATGTACTACAAAAAAATGTTTTAAATTAAATTCTGAGTAACAAATGCAGTTTAAGTGAGTTATCCTTTAAATTACTTTTAATCCATTTTAATTAAATTTTTAATCATCATATAATTTAGATACCATTTTGGTTTACGTAAAAAATTAGTATAAGTTAAGAATGCTATAAAATTATGTTTAACAACATAATTTGACCAGAGAAGTACTCTTCACGTCAGCATTTTTTTATATTTCGTGTACAATGGTTGGTCCCTTCATCCTTAAGAGACATCACTTGAGAGATGAAGTACTTTGAGATAAATAATTTTATTGAATTGAGGAAATATAGAAGTAAATTATAGTGGTTAATTTTATATGAATATAAATAAGTAAGTATTTATAAAGTACAATGAATTATAAACAGAAATAATAATTAATAAAATTTGTAAAAGTCGAAGGGAGTTATTTCCCAATCTTATGAGATATACGCTCAGGTATATGATCAGGCCCCATATCCAGGGGCCTGACCATAGTAAAAAAGAAAAACGGAAGAACTTCAAAACCCACAGGTGCCTATGGATTATATCCGTACTAGAGTGCTAGGATACCAAGTATTCAGCACTCTTATGCAGATGGTAATCCTCGACAAGCCCACCTAAATAGTGGGATATTTATTGCTTACTTAAACGTTGAACTGATAGTGATTCGTGTTGCAGGCCACCCCAGGGGACCATGACATTTGCGTAATGCTTTAGTAAAGAGCATCCCAATCCATGAATTTTATTATAGTTACGATTAAATATTTATTATTTCCTACAAAGACCGCCTTAACGAAATTATGAACTCCTGAGAATTTCTCTAAGATTACCTGGAATGAACCTTTTCATAAGTTTACCTGGTTTTGGAATGCTAAACCTAAATAATTAATTACTTTTAGCAACTTCTCATAAAATCTATATAAATAAAAAATCAAGGAAAATCGTTTTGAAATATGGATATTATGTATAATTTTAAGTATTTACTGTTCATGGAATGGACACACTTTTTAAACAGCAGGTAGAGCGGCAAAAATTAGTTTATTCCTGTAACACCGGTAACGTGGCACGTCCTGAGGCCACGTGACCGGTTATTATTAGTTTACCCTTCATATAATACACTTTCCATGTACTCTTTTGGATGAAAGCAGACAAAAACAAATATAGAAAATATTTAGAATAATATTTTATTCCTACAACCGTTACGATATTACAATATAATGTTAATCTACTCCCATTTATATATTTCTTTTAAAATATATGCATTTGTTTCATATTATAAGGGTCACAAGGACATTTTAGAAAAGGAACCCCTCGCTTTAGAAAACTTGATATCTTTAATATTTAAGGTGCTTTTCTTTCAAATCCCGTTTATTTGTTCCACCGTATAGCTGAAAAGGAGAATCATTATATGTAATATATTTAAACGAGCAATTCTTGTATATTTATTTACTTAAACCGGCGATCTTGGTGACGGCTCTAATGATTTCGCTGAAATTTAGCATCGGGGGGCGAAATATCGATCTAGATTAGTCTTATGTCTGGAAAAATGTGTTTTCGAGTTTTCATGCGGGTTTCATTCGCATTATTCCACGCATACATACTATGGTCACTAATTTCTTACACTCGGACATAAGCATCGTGGTCAAGCGCATATGTCCGGGTTCGAATCCCGGTCGAAATATAAAGTTTTTACTTTTGTTTTTTTATGTCTGTATTCAATTTCTTATTTTTTTTTAAAGTAAAAAATACGATATAACAAAAAATCCACTGATGTCGTGTCTGCCATGACCTTCGAGTACATTTGAGATATCTTACACCTTAGTCTCTCTCGTGGCCATGATTGCTGTAAAGCATTCGAAACGTCGTGAACCAAAAATCAAAATAAATCCGCGAAAAAATCCGAAAAGATAGTTTTATTTAAAATATTAATTACTAACAGAACCCGCGGTTTCGCCCACGTTCAGGCTACTAAAAAAAGTCTTTGGCTTTATGTCATAAC
Organism: Fabriciana adippe; assembly: GCA_905404265.1. Lineage (NCBI taxonomy): Eukaryota > Metazoa > Arthropoda > Insecta > Lepidoptera > Nymphalidae > Fabriciana > Fabriciana adippe. The sequence goes on from FR989993.1 coordinate 7,817,908, forward strand.
TAATCTATACAGATAAATAAAATTGGAGTGTCTGTTTGTAATATTAAAATAACCGTTTTTTACTAAATGCATATGGATGTTTACACGGTACGTATACCAAAACAACATTTTTTACATTTTTTTTCTGTCTGTCTGTCTGTCTGTCTGTTTGTTCCGGCTAATCTCCGAAACGGCTAGACCGAATTTGACGGGACTTTCACTGGCAGATAGCTGATGTTATAAGGAGTAACTTAGGCTACTTTTATTTTAGAAAAAGAATCAGGGTTCCGCGAAAAAAATTAAAACCCATGAAATTGTGAACAAAATCCGCGTACGGCGTACGCACCTGAGCAAATCGACGGTAAATCGCTATATAATTTAAATGAATATCTTAGGAGTAGCAAGCTACTATTTATGTGTAAACATAGCTAACCGTGAAAACGTACCTAGGGACGAACGCGAGCGAAGCGAACGTGAGTCACTAGTCTAATATAATTTGATGGCTGTGATATTGTCAAATGTGTGAGTATGATTTTGACTCGCGCATCGAGAGTTCCGTACCGCTAAATATTGTGTTGTATACACTAAAATAAAATTTTTAGGCAATAGATACTGTAGTATTTTTTAAAGGTATTATGGAAAACCAATTTAATTTTAGCGACCGTAACCTAAAATATAAAAAAAACTAAATAAAAAGTAGAAAATAAATGTATCTTAAAAGATATTTAACGTATAATTCTGTAAATTAATTGTCGTTTAAATTATTTAGCAAGCTCCACTACCGCTACTTTTTGCACATTTTTCTACTCCAACTTTTCAAAGTAAGATACAACTTGCATACAATGTTTTACACTTTTTTGGTAGGTATCATGTAGTAACTCTTCAAAAACAATCGATCTCTTCGCCCGTCTCCTTTAGCAATCTTCTTCGCCTGTCTTCTTTGGCTTTCTTCTTCGCCTGTCCTCTTCGCCAATCTTCTTTGTCTGTCTTCTTACTATCTTCTCTTCCCTTCCCTCCCCTCCCCTCCCTTCCCCTCCCTCTCCTCCCGAACCTCCCCTCTACTACTCTCCCCTCCCCTCCACTCCTCTCGCCTCCTCTTCTCCTCTGGATTTAGAATGACGTTTAGTCAATTTTGACTTACAAAATTTGATTACAGACAGACAGACAGGTGAAACTTAATAAAAGTTTGTATTGTGTTTATGATTTATTGTGGTTGTTATTTACAATGACGTCAATTTACTTATTGTATTCCGCTTATCAAGCCCTTTCATTTGATACCCATATCATAGGGATTACTGTGGAAATCATGAATCACTATTTTGCGTCGGCCTCCACATTGGATTTGCAATGACGTCACGTTACTTATTGTATTTCGCTCATCGAGCCCTTTCATTTATTGCCCATGTCATATGAGTCACTATGGAAATAATAAATTGTCATTTTGTAACTTTTGCCATATTGGATTAAAAACGGCGGCATTTAGGTAATCATACGTTGAATCGAGAACCAAACTAGTGTGCCAAATTTCAGCTCAATCAGACACTGAGAAGTGGGTCAAATTTAACTTGCAAGATTAAATTATACAGACCGGGACAGGTGAAACTAAATAAAAGCTTGTAAAACATAATGAAACGTGTAACTTATGACGTGATATAAAGTACCAGTGTACCTAAAAATTTTCATCATTAAGATCATTAGGAAAAATAGTGTAACTGATTCTTGTAATAACTGTAGACTGTAACTGATTCTAATAACTTATGTAGACAATTAGTTTTCGCCCACTACTCCACTCACGTAGTTTAGCAATGCAAAAGAAACATATAGTACTCAATTCTTATATTATATACCTTTTGATTACAGAAAAAACTTTAATAATGAATTCGGGAGTTTCAGACCTTATCCCCTACATACAAACAAACCAAATGTTTTCTTTTATAATTACTACCTTCCTCCTGACCGATTCCGGCCACGGCGGCCAATCTCATTGAGACTAGCCAACTGCGCAGGAGATATTATCACAAATGTACGCGCAGACACAAGTGCACTCTCTATTCCTGACACTCTCATACTCCGGTGGGACGACTATTCGACACGACTGGTGAGAGTTAGGGCGCAGGACCGACGGCTTTACGTGCTCTCCGAGGCACGGGGGTGAAACACCGCCAACTTCCCAACTCCGGGCTGTTACTGAGGCTTACTATACAGAAAGACTCAATAACTAAACTTGGCCCGACCCGGGACTCGAACCCAGGACCTTCCGAATGTATAGCCGTATATGCTAGCCACTACACACCGAAGCAGTTTATAATACTATACGATGTATGATTAATTAAAGAAAAAGCTTCTAAGAAATGAGGCAGTGGTAGCCCAGTGGTAACGCGCTCGCTTGGGAAACCGAGTGAAACGAGTTCAAATCCCGGGTCTCGCACCTCTGATATTTTCATGTGCGAATCATTTCTAACATGATTACCACTTGCCTTACGGTAAAGGAAAACATCATGAGGAAACCTGCATGTCTGAAAGAACCTAGCAAGTTTTCGAAAGACATGTGAAGTCCGCCAATCGTGGACAGTGGGACGTTAAAAAGGGCTGAATACATACAATACTTCACAATTTCATAAAAAGTATACTACCTAATAGTAATGTTAGAAAAAACAAATAATAATCCCTCAAATCCACGAGTATATTCACTTGTTTGATCGAGGGAACAAAATTACAAATTCTTCGAGTTCCATCTGTGGTATTTTTATTGCAGCTAGTGACTTGACAAGAGTCTCACATTATTATTCAAGAAGTTTCTCGTGTATATATGTACGAATACGTTTACTTACTTCAAGATTGTGTTTCAGTATTTTTTGAACTTATTCTTATTATTATTATATTTATGAAAATACGAAAATTTGAATGTTACTGCAAAATATTTTTTTTGACATTTGCTTAATAATTATTGACATACTAATTATATTGTTGACTAAAGCTTGACGATTAGTTACAAGGGAAAGCTAAAATTATTATTTACTCTCTATAAACTAGAGGTATAGCGCACGAGCTCAAAGTAACGTGGTACTTTGCAAGGCTTGCGTGAGGAAACAGGTGTAACATGATTAGTTCTCCTAAAAGTTACTTTTATTTGTGTTGTGTGAAAATCTAAATAGCCCATAAGATCCCATAAGATTTGTCTAATAATGGTTAATGCATTGGAACTCATGAAAATATGTGATTTTTGAGGTGTTTAGTCCAATAATTAGACCTTAGGTCTGTCTTTCTGTTCGCGACTGTCCAATATATGATTTTTCATTAGACCTCAGATTAGTAGAGCTTGTTTTTAACATAGTTCAAAAATATTTATTTTTTGACATTACACAATTATGCTGAAATACATAGATAGATATAAAAATATCTTTCAAAAGCTGAATTTCTTAATTTCGAGTCTAATTTACATGGATAAAAAGTAGTTTTTTGATCGATTAGTTTTAGCCTGCAGATTCGGTAGTGAGGCAAAAATGTTTTTATACAATTCTTTTAGCTATCACAGCGTAAAGTAATAACAAATATATCTTTAATAATTATTATAAAAATATTTTGTATCTATATTAATTTAGGTGTTTTAACATTTTTAATATCCTTAAGTTATTTTTTATTTTTTTTTTGTTAAAGTAAGAAATTTCCAGCTGGATAAGCACAATTTCGATATACGGACCGTAAAAAATAAAAGCGGAAAGTGAAAAAAGGGACTGCAAATGACGGCCGCTATCCATCATAGCCCTGATAATCCGAACGCTAAAATATCTTTAGAACCCTAAAAAATGAGCGAAGAGTTTGGGCTAATGCTGCGATTATAAAAATAGGTCTTATTATCCATCAAGTATTAAAGATTAGTTAGTACTTATAACTTACTCTACCACAATGGTGAATATTCTTTTAAAATATTCTTGATTAGTAAACCTTAATTGTTATAAAAACTACTTAATTTATCATTTGCATACAATTTGAAGCAAACGTTTTGATTGAAAAAACTTAACATTATATTTGTATATCATACTTGTTATTTTGAATTCCGTTTCAGGAGATAGTCACTGCCATTTCGACATCAGAGAACAGTGAACTACATATGCAAATAGTTCTCTCTGTCTCTTAGGAGTCACATGTAATGGGTCCAATATTGTTTTAGGAGAAATTGGAGCAAGTCAATGTTCTAAAATAACGTACAATGTAAATTATACTTGTCATTTTAGTTTTAAATGGAAATTGTTCTTGTTCTTTGTTATCTAAAGAAAAAAATTCATTTACATTATATACATTTATTTTATACAAATGTAATATCCATGAAAAAATAAGAATGGAAACATTTTTATAAGACGCATTGTTACAATGAGAGCTCACCTTGAAAGTATTATATTATAGAGTATACAATAACTATTATACTTTTATACTATACTAAACTTTACATGCTCAGTTTTTCTGTATTATTTTGAGTTTCCTGCATCATAGGTAGATATGAACTTTCTCCATACCTATGAAAACTAGCTTAAAGAAAAATTCCAATAAAATCATTAAGGCCATCGTTCTGCGATACTCTATAATTCACAAATATTTTCTATTATATGGAAAACAAGTAGGTTATATAATTTTCATCCAAAATCTTTATCTTCCAGCAAAAGATCCTGTTATAACACACAATGAAAGTGAAAGGTTTCTGTTTGTTGTTAACCAGTTATATTGTACTCTATTTAACTGCTTTGTTGGTATAGTGTTATCCACTATACCAATAAAGCGTACATGTGTATGTACGATTACAGACTGTTCCCCAAGTAGAAACAAAATAGTTACTGGATAATGGATATTTCGGTCATGAAATACTCACTAAATAGTAGCAGCCCGAAGTTAGAAGTAGGATGTGTTTTTGGACCCCTGTTTCTGGGAGAGCAGTTTTGGTTGTCGCATCTTATATACCACCCATCGTATCGAATTGTCTTTTGAGGTTTAAAGGACAAGTACTCGTAATATGTACTCGTAATGCCTGCGCACACACTTGCACATTATAATATACAGTTAGCAAAGTCCCAGTCGTTTGGCCACCGAAACCAAAATCGGTTAGAAGGGCATTATATTATTATGCACGTGTTGTATAGCATAGCCGGATGGACTTTAGCATTTATTTGCTGTACGAGTATAGCTAATTCCTGAACTAACAATTGGCTCGAGTGCGATGCACTGAATAATGGAACCAAAGTCCATTTTACGTACATTTAACGTAAAATACTGTACTATGTCTCCTAACTATGTCAAGTCTAACAACTAAATGAAAGTACACAAGCCATAAGCAGACGATGGTGCTTTAATATGCCTGAATATACAATATTAAGCATTGTTCATAGTAAATTAATATATTCTAAGCCTTAGAAGATATTCTAATTCAAGTGTTGTGGCATTGAAACCACGACTCTGACTGAATGCCTTGCTAACTTAACTCACCTATATTCTAGGCCAAGGACAGTTAGTTTTCATATGGAAGCATTCGCTTTACATTTTTAATGTTTCTGTTTTACACACCTTTAAACACTAGAGAGCATACGTTTCAAATCTTACTGAGGATTTTAAATTGAAACGTGACAATTTTATATGTTTAAAAAATATTCTATTTTGTATCACGAACGTTAGTATTCTATATGAAACTTATTAATATAAAAATGAACTAAAACACATTTTTGCTACTGATTTAAATGAATAAAACTATTATATAATACTAGCAGTTCCCGCGGCATTGTTCGCGTTCAAAACACTAAAAAAAAACAAACTCTTTGTCTTTATGTTATAACTAATAATAATTTGGGTGTAATGATTGTGACCATAATTGCTATAAAGCATTCGAAACATCGGGAACCAAAAATCAAAATAAATGCGCTAAAAAATCCGAAAAGATAGTGTTATTTAAAGGGTGTAATGATTTTCAAATGGGTGAATATGATTTCGACTCGTGCATCGAGGGTTTCGTACCGCCGAATATTGTTTTTTTTTTTACTAATTAATATCTTTATTCTTTACACGCCAAAATATTGTTTTTACGTTTTCACAATACATACTTTATTACTTGCACAAATTTAAAGCTCGTGTTTCTTAAATATATTATGGAAAACAAATTTAATTCTAGTGATCGTAACTCAAAGTATCCAGTATCTTAAAAGATATTTAACTTTAATTCTGTACTTTAATTTTCATTTAAAATAGTTAGCAAACTTTACTATCTCTATTTTTGGTACATTTTTCTACTCCGTCTTTCCAAAATTAAAGGAACAGAGTACAATGATACAACTCGCATACAATGTTTACGACTTTAGAATCATGGAACTCGGCTAATATGGCCTATTCAACTAACAGGCTATCATCTACGTTATTCTTAAAGACTATATTACGGGTATGTACTCCTAAAACTTACATTTGCGATATTATGTGTACATTTATGTAATCTAGATTCAGTTAACTTAGTCTACGCTAAGAAAGTCGCGAACAGGAAGTTAGAATTAAATTAAGCGCTTTTTTGTATACTACATTTGTGGATGTTTTGTGTAGCTCTGGGTTCTGCTAAAATGTTCATGTGAAAGCAATCCTCTCTTAAGTCTATGCCTGCTACTTTTAACGACTGGTCCTGAAATTTATTAATGGTCATTGCAAAGCAATCTTTAAGGAGGAATTACAATAGAATTAATTCAAAGGCGTAGTTAGAAGTTATCAGTGGCAAAGAGTAATTTAAAATCTCACTATAATCTAAACATATAATAAAATTCTAACTGAGTCGAATTCTAAATGTACAGACATTAAATATTTTTTTTAAAATCTTATTGAAATTGACTATTTCATTTATTATCGATGCAGAGGCCAAATCTATAGTTTTCAGAATTTTTGTCTGTGTGTCTGTTTGTCTGTGTATCTGGGAACGCATCACGAGAAAACTACTGGACAGATTTCGATGAAATTTAGTATACTTCATCATCATTTAGGATACTTTTTACTGTGGGAAAATATGTCTCTCTGAGAAATCTATACTAACCGTTACGATGTACCAAGGGACGAACTCGAGCGGAGCGAGGATGAGTTGCTAGTAGCCAATGAATTTTATTTTCGCTTTGGACAACATGCTGTATTATATTTATATTCCTAAGGGATAACTAGTAATTAATTTCATTCATTTTTGAATTCCCAATTTGTTTCTCGCGCTTCTTACACGCAATTTACACACGCCTAATGGACTAAATAGAGAAAACACAAATACGTTTTGAAGAATGAATACCATCATTGTTACGACAACAGAATTCTACTATGTATCATTAAAATAAACATTATCTAAGCATCAAATAATGGCTAAGCATCATGTGCAGATGCGTAAACTTCGCGTGATGTCATTTCACTACCACTGAACAATTAATACCTATTCTACCGAAACCGCAAACGCAATTGCGCCTCGAGGGAACAAAGGGAAATAGGATATTGCATTTAAAATTAGTGGCATACTTAATAGACGGTATTAATTGTATGTATAGAACTGATTAACAACCTTAGTAATCATATTATAAGGAGCTGTTTTATTTGTTTCCAAGCCTTTTTGGGTTGCAAGTTCAATTGTTTTAAACGAAAGTCCTCTCGTCGGTCATCAAACATAAAAGTCAGGCACTGGAAGATTTGTTTCTTTACTTTAAGTTAACTTGCAACTGAACTTTAAACTACTAATCCCATCGATCAAACAAGTACTAGATCCACAATCCCACACAAATTTTTCTTAAAACTATTACCAAATGTGTTTAGGTAATTATTCTAGTTGAAACAAATATACAACAATGTAAATTGAACCTTAAATGCAATGCTTAAAGTAGTTTTCACAAAAAAAAATTGAAGCGCTCAAGTGTTCAAATGAGCGCTCATTCGGTGAGGACATTTTTTGTCGGTGATTGTGTATCTAGTAATTTTTTGATCGATAACTAATCCTCAAAAGATTGAATTGAAATTTTGCAAACTCCTTTTATTTTAGTGACCATATATAATAAGGTAACCCAATAAGATGGACGCACCAAGATGAAGATTTGTTATTTTCACGATGATATAAAATAATAGGGCTTGCCGAGTAAAATGTGATAGTTAGTATTTTTTTACACGTATTATAATAGCAAATAAAAGCTTGACTTTGAAATTATTATTATCATTTCTTATAATAAAAAAGTCAAATTCTAATTGTCAACGGGAATATCCATTTACCAAACAAATATCAATCAATTTCTTATATTGAAAACGTAAATGCAAAGTGAGCTTTGAAGATTTCTCGTATATATTACGAATCGTTTCTAAGCAGCTTTTTATTACGCTGATAAAACTTCTCGTTTAACCGTTACATTATATTTTCACCTCTACCTGCGACGGAAAAGAAATTTTTTCATCATAAAAACGACAAAGAATGTATTCAAGTTACAATTTTATAGAACTATCGTTAATATAATATGCCACAACGCACCGGCACCACACTCACTATCTTATAATATCTCGTGTGTAGTGTGGCGGATATTAATTTTTGAACCTAACACAGGAACAGGAACACAGGAAACTAAGGAATTGGCTTTATATATGTTAAAAAGAGCCGAATATAAAGAGAATCGAAGAATAAAATGTTACTGTTGAAAAATACATAGTTTTTATAAAGCTGTTAAAAGTTAGAATGGAAATATTTTATAATGAAAGTACCTTTAATTAAAACAGTGCATATTATATAAACTGCCTTGCTTTTACTTTGCTAAGGCATTTCATTACATGCACGGTACATATACTTTTTGCCATGAATTTATTTCCCACGGTAGTCATTTGTACTAGGATAAAAAATAACTTTATATGCCACTCTCCAGCTAGCTACGACTATCTCTTTGCATAAAACTCAGTCAGTCCACGGCTTCATTGCTAAAAGAATATAGTAATATAAATTTAGTATACTAAATTAGTTTCTACTTCAAAAAATAATAGAGCTTTCCGTGTGAAATGAAAATCGTATTACGGATTACGCATCCAGCAAATGTTTGTAGTACTATTTAACTACATAATATAACATCAACAACACGCTCATTAGCTTTGTATGTTCAAAAGATTACTTATATTTAGATAATTTATGATATTTATCAGACCGATATTTGATTGGAAAATGCTTGGATCCAAAACCAAAAACCATTATGTATTATGTATATAATAAATAAGATATATCTGTACTGTTTCAAATTTAGTAATAGTATATGTACGTAAGTTACATAAAATGAAAAAATCTCGTACAGTCACGAGCAATGAAATGTATACGTTGACAATTTTTTAAATTCGTATTAACATCATACGTTGCAAAAAAAAACTGTAGAAGTTATGCTTCAAAATTATGTAATCGTAACCACTAAAAGATAAAGAAAGAAGCTTTGGGCACGTAGAAAAAATGAATGACGAAAGAATGACCACGAAAATATACCATGCGAGAGTGAATTAACAGGTGAAACAAGCGGAGATCTCGCAGGTCTTTTCAAAAAGATTAAGTTAAAAGTCTGAGCCTGTATAGTAGCGCTGGGCACGCAGTCCTCTCTTTTTGCCCCGCAAAGGATATGTATGAAGCTGTGTGTGTGGGTGTGCCTGTGTGTCTGTGAACGTACATGCATGTGTGCATGCGTGTGTGCGTGTGGGCGTGCGTGCGTGCGTGCGTGCGTGCGCGCCTGAGTGCATGCGTGCATGTATGTGTGTAAAAAATGGGGTAATAAAAACTTACAAAAAATATAGTATATGAATAAAGAATAAAAAGAAGCAAGCACTCGGATGAAGAGTGTTAGTTAATAATATCAACTTAAAGTAAAGTGCTATTTACAAGTCAGAGAGACCTTTAGAAGTTTATACTTAAAAACTAAAAGATAAGTTTTAGCTTCAGACCTACTATTTTATTTAAATCGAATCATTTATATTTCATAAAATATTCAGGAATTAGCTATCCTAAGTGGTCTAACCTTTAAAAGCTTTCAAAAAGTGAGCGTAAATTTTTTTTAAATGAATTTTGCACAAACGCTGAAAGAGGACAAAGACTAATTCAGAGGGTTTCAATACAGCAATTTTATGCAACCTTTATTTTTAACGACTACAGATAAAAAACATTAATCTTACCATATCAATGAATATTTTTCCGCATTCCGCGTTCCAAAACATTAAAAGATTTAGTAGCAGACGTATCAAAATGCGGAACAGATTGAGAGTAAAGAATTATTATTCTTCTGGTTCGTTGGAAAAGGTGAAATATAAATAGACCCTCCCTCACACGAGTCACTGGGTTAAATGTATTGTTGAAAATACGCTTTTAAGGGGTCTATGAGCTAAATGCTCGATTGGGGGTAATTGTTAAAACTTTGTAAACACTCTGTTTTTATCATAATACTATCTTAATATTTTATTCAATAAAATAAAGTTATTTTAATTTAAATATAATTAATATATGTTATGAGATAGGCTTATTATTTTTTGTTTGCTTTCAGGTAATGCGATCTAGATGATAACAGAAAAACGGATTTTACATGTTTAAATTATACTCGTATAACGTCATTACATTCAAAATAATAATTAAAAGGACACGTGAAGCATGCTTTATACATCTTAAGACAGTTGTCAGGACATTTCCAGTGGCGCACCGAAATTACTAGAAGTTTCGAGATTTAGACAAGAACAGTTGAATTTCGAAGCTAAGTGAAGTTTGAGAAAAAATACGAAAAAGTCGAGTGAAGTTAAAGTGAAAGTGTATCTACTGGTGAAGATTAGTGTTCAGTGACTGAGTTTAACCAGAACTGTGTATATACTGCGCATGTTGGTGAATCTCCGTAAGTCATTCTTGTTAACCAAGAGCAATAAAACATCAATAGTGCAAAAGACGTGATTTAATTTCCGATCCTCGAACTCATAGAACGCTACAATATTAGTATGACTTTAACTAGCATTATCAAAATTACCATGTGGGGAAGGAATTTGCATCTCTTGGCATTAATAGTTATGTTTTAAATATATTAATTATTTCAAAAGAAAATTGTTTAAACAATTCTAAACACATTATTTTAATTAAAATTATCTAAGTTGTTCATGCAAGAGAACATCTATACAATATAATAAAATTGTACCGAAGCCGAATCTGTATAATAAATATTTTTTGGAAAATCTTATTGAAATAGGCTTTATTATCGATACAGAGGCCGAATCTATAGTTTTTAGAATTTTTGTGTCTGTCTGTCTGTCTGTCTGTCTGTTACCGCATCACGGGAAAACCACTGGAGGGATTTTGATGGGTATGATGATAGCTGGTTATCCGGGTCAACATATAGAATACTTTTTACTGCGGAAAAATTTTTCATCTCTAAGAAATCTTTACAAAATGTAAGTAGGGACGAACCCGAGCGGAGCGAGGGTGAGTCGCTAGTATATTATAAGATGTATTAATTTTACAAATTTAATAATTCGTTATTATGATGGATTTGGCTTTAGCTGAAATTGTTAAATCTGAAATAAGGTAGATTATCTCGTATTATATATGCATGCATTATAAAACACATATGCGATACATATCATTGTTCATAATTAATTAGATTATAATTAATCGAAAGTAGCTTAACATCAAAATGTATAACAAAATAATTCATAGTATTGAGTTTTGTACCTATTTTATATATTTAGATTCATTCTAAATGTTTTTTTTTTTTATAATCGAATAATTACAACATGAAAAAAGGAAAACATTACGGTTCCGTTTTAGCCTTTTGTCTACGGAACCCTAAAATTTACAGTTGTTTGAATATATAAGAGTTTTATATTACCAAGCCAAATTATAATTTCGTTAATTATATTTATTACGCATTATCTTTGTTAAACAAATAATACAGAGACCAATGTGGACAAAGATGGACAGTACAACCCATGAAAGTGAGAAATAGTATTTTGACTTTTATGTTTAAAAGTTTAACGGAGCAAAAAAGTGCAGTTAATACAAATCCTGAATATCTCTTACCTTAAGATTGTAAATCAATCCATAAAAAAATATGTTTTAATAAAACTATTTTTTTAAATAAATATAATTATAAGTATTCAATAAAAAAACATGCAAATTTTCTTACAATTACCTACTTTATCATCTCCCAGCTCATTTTCCAATTACTTGGGATCGGCGCAGATAGCAGTTCCGTACTGCTAATTATTTTTGGTGAAAGTTTTACGACCGGCCGCCTGCCTCACATCAACCCTCTTTGGGAATGCTGTTGTTACAATTACATACTTATTACTTAAAAATAAAGCTAAATAAATTTATTTTAACCACTTCAGGATAATTTCTAAGAAATTAATTGTTAACTGCCACACCGGTGTGCCCCCGTCCCTCAATACCTCATTTGAAGAGATAAAAAGAGCTTGAAGGCCCTATGTTATTGTATCACAATAGTAACTTGTTTGTCTTAGATTTATACTATAATCTATCTATACATATAATAAAATTCTAACTGAGCCGAAACTATACTGTATCGATATAGAGGCCGGATCTATAGTTTTTAGATTTTTTGTCTGCCTGTCTGTCTATCGGTCTGTCTGACTGTCGGTCTGTCTGTCTGAGAACGCATCACGAGAAAACCACTAAGCAGATTTTGATGAAATTTGGTAAGATGATAGCTGGTTATCCAGATCAATATATAGGATACTTTTTACAGCGGGAAAATATCTCGTTGAAACCTATACTAAACATTAAAACGTAACTAGGGACGAACCCGAGCGGGGACAGGATGAGTCGCTAGTTTGATCTATATTTTGAAACATAAAGTAATTATGTTCCTTGCAAAATTAATAGTATTTCCATATATTATTTTTATATTAAGTAGCCAGTTTAATATGATTCAATTTAATGGTGTGCAGGATTAGCAAATATCTAACTATCACACAACTTCAATAAATACGAAAGTTTTTAAGTTTTAAGTTTATTGTATATCTGTTTATTACTCCTTTATACTAAAACAGCTGCATATATTTCGAGAAAATTTAGTACACAGATTATAATCTAGAGTAACACATAGACTCCTTGTTAGTATAAGCTCATACCCACAAATACGCCCGAGTGAAGCGAGGGCATTTCGCTAGTAAGACGAAAATGCTACTTACTAAATACTGGAACATTTTACTTGTGCAGAATGTTTTTATTCTGTGGTTGAACAAAATATTTGAACAGATTTAAAATCTCTTTCCGCAACCAGCAAAAAAGATTAGACTTAAATGCTTTGATCATATAAAATACACTGAAAAAGTTCGACAAATGGCTGAATATGTGAATATTAACAAAGTTCATGCGATTGGACTTTGACAATTTTTCATCTATTGTTTGAAATTTTAATTAAAAAATATTTTGCTTTTTCTATTTTAAAAATAACGGAGTTATTTACATAAATATATGAGCTATCTACAGCTATACTGTAGAAACGATTAGGTATTGTGAGATCGCACTTTCGTCCACACAAAGTCCGAATGTTTAAATTTTAAAAATATATCTAATCCTACCTATATAACTTAACCAATAAAACTAAAAGTGCTATTCATTGACTTAAAGCTCGAATTTTCTATGATTTTTTTAATAACAATAATAATAATGTACTCCCGACCGATTTCGACTACGGCATCCAATCTCATTGACACTAGCTCTGCGAATGAGATATTATAGTGTACAAATATGCGCGTAGACCCAAGTGCATTCTCTACTTCGGTCACTCTCATACTCCGGTAGGACAAGAACTCGACAAGACCAGGCGCAGGACCGTACGAGCTGATATTAAGAAATTCTTGAGAAAAATACTCAATAACTAAAACAGTATTTTATTTTAAACATAAAAAAAAAGAAGGATGTCTAGGTACCTTAATCTGGATTTGAGCCATATTATCTGATGACATAATAGAGGATATATTATTTAGATTACTACAAATTGGTACAATGAAACTTATATTTTTTAATTACAAAGAACTAAACTAAAATGAAGAGGACGACAATTTGGATAGAAGTAGAATGGCATTAATCAACAAAATAAGGCCAAAACTACATTTTATTTCGTACTCGACGTTGAAACGTCGGCAAAATAGAAACAAAAAAGCAAATTAAAGAATCTTTGTCGAATTGTATATTTTGTTTATTTTGATTTATGTGTATAAAACTCAGACTATTATGAAAATTCCTTGAAAACTATATTAAGCATTTCTTTGAAATATCAAAGTGTGTTGTTTTGTTAAAATTACAATAATTAAAAATAAAATTTTAATAAAAAAAACCAAGTAAGTGATAAAATAAAACCATTAAATTCCAATAACAATTTACTGAAATAAAATGTTTCCTCAAAATGATGATGATGAACTTATTGAATGTCTTATTTTTTGACAACACTGTGATAGTAGGTACTCGTAGCTAATGTCTATAATAATCTTACCATGGCTAAGAAAATAATGTAAAAATAGATGAAACTACTCAAATTGTCTTACATTTTCTTTTCAAATTAATCAATAGAAATTATTTGCCTTAATGTCCAATGAATTCTGTTGCGTTTGAAAATGTACTTAGTTTTTCATACCAAAAAACTACAATAGTTACGTCACAAAACGCCTACTAAGCAACGTTTTCCTTAATCTCCCTTCATTAAATATAGACCAGTCGAAATAAATACGGGCAGGTGTTCAATTTACTGAATCGACAATTTTCAAGAAATCTGTCGAATTTTATCTTTGAAATGGAAAGTCCTTTTCAACTGGGTCCAATGATTTTCCTAGTGTTTTTGATGACATTGGATTTTTTTTTTAGCAATTGGACAAAATACAATATCTACTTTCTTGTTTTCAAACGCTTTTTTTCATATAAGGCAAATAATTTTTCATTATAAAAGTATGTAACATCTGAATCTTGTTAATAAAACGTTGAAAAGCATTAAATACAAAAAGTGTTTTAAAAGAACTGATTCAGTAAATAATACATATTAATATTCATATCTACATGTTACTTAGGTACAATTTTACAACAATAAAGAATTAAGAAAAACATACGCAATTTAAAATTACTTTCACTTTACTTTTTACTTCTAACTTCATTGAATATTATC
The DNA here is from genome assembly GCA_905404265.1 of Fabriciana adippe. Taxonomy (NCBI): domain Eukaryota; kingdom Metazoa; phylum Arthropoda; class Insecta; order Lepidoptera; family Nymphalidae; genus Fabriciana; species Fabriciana adippe. The sequence goes on from FR989993.1 coordinate 7,833,030, forward strand.
CTATAATAATACGGCTTTAATCCAGTACTTACAATATTATAAGAAAAGATTTATCGGCCGAAAATAGCGGCTTTTGTTCGGCACGCGGACAATATTAAAGGTTTTATAATAGGGCACAATGCAGATGCCAGGCTTAAGTGCCCTGACATTCTGAACGACTGGAAGCTTTTAGTTTCCTACATTTAACAATATGATAATTTAGAACATTTAAAAATTAAAAATTCAGTTCAATTCAATTTTCTTCTTTAATGGCTTTAAAATGTGCTAGTTAGTACAGATTATTTCGCCAATGTTACGTAGAATGGAGAAGACACGTAGATATTAAAAATTACATTCCCTACGAAACTAAACAATAAAAATAGTATTTTGCTATCTTTAATCTGTAAAGAATCTTAACCTTCACAGGAGTGACTCCATATAGAGACCCTCATAACAACTGTATAACCAATGCAAAGTTTTGTTATGCAAAACGTAGTTCAAAACTACAAATAACAAGACCAATGCTGCCATTGTAGTGGAATTGAATTTGTATTCAAATCCTTCATATGAAACATTTGATATTTGCCAACTTACTTGGATTAAACCTACAAAATTTATTAAAACAATAGGCGTACTTAGTATAAATCAAAACAAATGACACGTATTGTAGCATGAGCATAAAAAGAAATAAACAAAGGAATTTAAAAAATACTACTGGTATAAAATTAAAAATAAACATATGTATTCAGCTCTTTTTAACGTCCCACTGCTTGACACGGGCCCTTCAATACGACGGGGGATCAGGCCATAGTCCACCACGCTAGCCAAGTACGGGTTAGCCGACTTCACATGTCTTTCAAAAACTTGTTAGGGTCTCTCAGACATGCAGGTTTCCTCACGATGTTTTCCTTCACCGTAAGACAAGTGGTAATCATGTCGGAAATTATTTGCACATGAAAATATCGATAAGAGGTGCGAGACCCGGGATTTGAACCCGCTCTTTCGGTTTTCAAAGCGAACGCGTTACCACTGGGCTACCACTGCCTTATACATATACGAGTATATATTATCTCATAAATAATATGACGGTTGGTTCCAATTACATATTTAATTATATATTTATTTTATTTGAAAACAAGGGATACATCACTACACAGTATAAAACAAAGTCGCTTCCCGCTGTCTGTCCCCATATATACTTAGATCTGTAAAACTACGCAACGGATTTTAATGCGATTTTTTTTAATAGATAAAGTAATTCAAGAGGAAGGTTTATATGTATAATACATGCATAATATACTAGAGAAACACTGATAATTTTAGAGGTTTTTAATGTGATTTCAAATTTTTAATGTGGGACAGATCAAAATAATGTACTATAGTATTATACAACTTAAAAAGGTCTACAAAAAAGTCCACGATGGCATATGTCTAACTCTTAAGGACAACATACTATATCCATTTTACTATATCTAACCTAGGGACGAACCCGAGCGAAGCAAGGGTGAGTCGCTAGTACAATATAATAAACAATTAAATTATAAAACATATAAAAGTAATCCTATAACTAATGAGGTGTCCACAAAAATCAGATATCTATATACCAAAGATATCGATAGCTAGCACATACACTTACACTTGGTTGCTCTTGTCAAACAGAGACTTGAAGAGTGCTTTTCACTATCAAAATCGGACTAGTAGTTTTGGAGAAAAATGGCAACATGGACTTGCACAAACAAACATCCTCTCACCCTAAAAGGGTATATGCGTTCGTTCGTAACGGGTATATGGTATAGGTATATATGCGTATATGCGTCTCCGTTCCGTTGTGGGTAAAAACTAAGCATAACAGAATTTCGTATTAGGTACTTGTTTATTTAATTACTGATCAAATTTTCTGAAATAAATGTATTTATTAACTTAATATTTTATAAATTTTGATGTCACTAAATAATTCAGTAAAACACATGATAAACATTTGCATACATACCATTATTTATTATATTAGTCTTCATATAAATTGAATACATCACTCCCATTTGGGTAAGGTAAGTAAACAAGGTCTGTGGTAGGCGGTTTTATTAATCTTATTAACTAGTGATCCAAAAGTCCTTTACAAATGTTATATGGTTTCTTGGAGGTAAATAAAAATAATATTATTATTGGATTTGGAAAAAGCTTATTCATTAAAATAAATAATTGCATTCTATTTTGATGTTTTTTTTTTTTTTTTAATTATACTTCTTTTGGGACGTTTGGGAAAAATTATGAGAGTAAAATTTTTACGATGAGCGCTCACACCGACAGCCAAAAAGCGACATGATGAAGTTAGATAACATTGTGTTTTTGTCATTTATTTTTATTAATTTATCATTCCTATTACAAACAGAGATGTAACATACGGGATGAAATCTTTAGCTATTTTTGTTCTGTTATGCAAAAGAAATGTAACTTCTTACGTGCGTACATAAGTACACACACATGTTTTTTTTTTATAATTTATATTTAGTGCCTTCAAAATTAAAGAATAAAAATTTAAATGACATAAACAAAGCTCTGAAACAACAAACAAAGCTGACTGCGTGAAAAACGAACTAAAAAGACAGAAACAAGATGACATTATAACATACAACAATTGTTTTGTCAATAATTTTTATATTTATATATGTGTGTATGTGTTTTTTTAAGTACGATTATTTATAGGTAGTGATGTTATAGTAATTTTATTTATATTTTAATTTATTGATATTTAAAATTGTGAATTAAAATTAATGCATGCTGTATCTACTTTAAAAGGTAATGCATCTAGGATTAAGTTAAATTGTGTCGTTAATTTGAAAATGTTACAATGTAATTATCACTAGCGGATACAAATAAATATAAAATACATATTTTATTCTTACCATATGTCTCCGACGCTTCGCTTTGTTTTTTTTTTTTTTGGTAATTCAAGCCTTTATTTACAGTTTTTTTTTTAGTTTTTGCTAGTTTGATTGACATAAAGCTTCTCCAACAAGTGCACTCCCATTAACTGGATATTATTTAGGAACTAATTAAAACCCAATTATTTCGTGTGTGAATTATAGTCAATAATAGTATCATAACAGATTTTCGCGCCCCAACAGCAACTATGCAAAGTTTTAACTCTATCAGACAAACATATAAAATACTAGCGACTCACCCTCGCTTCGCTTCGGGTTCGTCCCTAGATAAAAACAACACTATCCTACGGGACCCGAACATTTTTCCGGGATACTATTATAGCCTTCTTCCGTAGTTCCTGAGATAAGCGCGTTCAACCAAACAAACAAACAGGCAAACAAACTCTTCAGCTTTTTCATATTAGTATAGATGAATGATGAACATACATATGCACATTATGTTGTATAGAAAAGATTTGTGATAGTTCATATAAAAGAAAAAAACAGCCAACATTAAAGCAATAAAGCTCCCAACTTTAGGAATTTATCTTTTGCTCAATAATATATCAACTCGCAATCCACTTATTTTTCCCAAATATAAATTCTTGCATATCATTGTTCTAATCTAAGCGTTACACAAACTTTTGATAATCGATTATTTGCTTAGAATACAGTAGCAGAAGCAAACCATTCGGAAAATAAGTTTTATTTTCCATTCTAGTGATCGGTATCCCATGAGACCGAATTTTTTCTCAGATTGTAAAAAGCGGTTATTTTAATATTACAAACAGATACTCCAATTTTATTTATCTGTATAGATTTATTTTATTTATAACATCCGTCTGAAGTAGTGTTCAGATATTATTATATTAATTCGTGACTGCTCCAAAAACCATGGGTTCGAATCCCGCTCAAGACCAATATTTATGTTAATTATATAATTATATATAATTAATTGTGCCATTGTAAGTGTATGGCCATATGTTTTATATATATATATATATATATATATATATATATATATATATATATATATATATATATATATATATATATTGAAATACTTTTTGACACAAAAAAGCTTAGAAGGAATGTGCTTGTACCCTGCAGTGTTTATTTAAAAAAATACGCACTGAAGAATGTAGCTTGTTTTGTTTAGATTTCACAAACAATAATCCCTTGTATTTCGAGGGTTTATAGCCTTAATATATGCCCTCTCTCATATCTGTGGGAAACATGGTTGATGATGCCATAAAAGCGTAATGCCCTCTAATCTAATAATCCCACTTACACACTAATAATAAAATACATCGTTTTTGTTTCGACTTCATTTAGATGTTTTAGAAGATTTAATTTGAGTACTTGTGTTGTATGCTATAAAATTCTAAATACATACTATTATAAAAGTTGGTCAAAGAAAAGGCTATTTTGGCACGCTGTATCTATCTGTATTATATACATGTGACTCACATGCCCTATTTTTTTTCAGCCTCAATGCAATAAATACTGCGTGGTGGTTTTACAATTTTAGTAAACTATGACATTGTCAACATTTACTTCGTGTATCACGCCCTTAAGTATAAATATTTTTACACGCACAATTAAAATGGAGTTTAAAGTCGACATTTTTTTAAAGCTTAACTTACTCGCATACTATACGCATATCGCATACTAACATATAAATATGAAGGCTAATATTTATTATTCTCAGTTGTAAAAATACTTTACATTCACAAATTCACTATTATCATAACAATGCTTTTAAAGTTGCTATCGTTCTTCAATCCCTTGTGAATATCCAATAGATCCGAATCGAGTAGCTATTAAATGACAAAAGACATTGATTCAACAGTAAATAATTTTTATGTGCATTGTTATTATATTCAGTCAATCTTTTTGTGTATATGGAAGTATCCATTTCGTTTATTCTCTAAGAGGTCTCACCGGGGTATCCATATGAAATCTGCACTGGTGTTTTTTTTTACATTGGTGCCTATATTACGTTACTAGCGACTCAGCCTCGCTTCGCTCAGGTTCGTCTCTAGGTATGTTTTAGCGGTATACCTAGATTTCTTCGAGATGAGATATTTTCCCGCACTAAAAAGTATCCTAAATATTGACCCAGATAACCAGCTATCTCCATACAAAATTTCATCAAAATCCGTCCCGTGGCTTTCTCGTGATGCGTTCTCAGATAGACCGACAGAAAAAAAATCTAAAAACTATAGATTCGACCTCTGTTTTGATATTAATGACTATTTCAATAATATTTTATAAAAAATATTTAATGTACAGATTCGACTCGAATCGATTCGACAGAAATATATAGACTAGTCGTTAAAAATAATTTTTGACTAATTTTCAAAACCCTAGTTTTATTTGTTATTGAGAAATAGGGGTTGCAATCCCTAATTTTAAAATCGGTTAAACTATGATAGATATTTTAATAAAATCAAAGCTACATAAAAGCTATTAATTAACTAGAATTATTAAATTTTATATTTTTTTCCAACCAACTTTGAGGCAGCCAAAAAAATTGAAATATTTAGGGGTGGTTTTTCTTGGCTTTTTCAACTATAATATACAGGAATTACATAAATATACGATGGGTGCAATATATGTATATAAATAATTTAATTGTAATAAATATATAAAATATTATTGATTGAATAATCAATAATGTTTTATTCTCGTGTTTTAAAATTCTTCGATTCGACTTTGATTATATCGAGATAAAGTGTAGACTTGAAATATAAAAATGAAAAGATTTTACAAACACCGTATGCAAATTATGCATTTCTTGGTATATTTAATTATAAATTGTTTTCAAGGCCTTCCTTTTTATTAATATCTTGAAAATAAAATTGTACATTAATTATATTGCTTACATAAAATGTTAATTTAAAATGTGTTCATGTACGGTCTCAAAATAAAATTATTTCTATCACAGAAAACATTTTGATACAGGTTTTTCCGGTTTTTACAAGGTGTTCAAAGCGTGACAGGAAAAGTGGCTATATATAATATGTGTGACGTATAAAAAATAAAACGTTGCGGAAACACTTTAATTATAATTTAACATTCTAAATTTTAATAATAAATGATGTTTCGTTATAAATAAAACAAGAGCTTAAATATAAAATTAAATAGCATGAAATTGATTTTTTTTTTTAACTTCACACATTTGTTCTTGCTGAAGAGTTGTCTTTTCAAGTACGTACCTACTTATTAATTCTCTAGCTGTAACCGGCCATGAGATGCTCAGTCTGATTAAATGGGGAAGAAACGCAATATATTTTTCATACTCGAATGCCCATGTATGATTATTTTTACGACAATTAAACTTTGTAGTAGTTTTTGTTCTGCAACACCATCTAGTGGCAAGTCACAGCTAAATAAATACCGTAAAAAAACTCTTTAAACCATTTATGTATGTATAATTTCGGAGTTTTCTATTTTGCATAAACGAAAATTTCCATTCTTTTTTTATACCTATACTCGTACATAGATTTTGTTTACTACTTCCAACGGAGACGGACATCCTTTGTAGCAATTCCCAAATCTGCACTTTGTCGGAAAGGAAAGGATCATAATTTTTAACTCTTTTATCGTATTACATACCATTCTACTTTCTTGCTATATAAGTTGATTTTTCTAATGTGCGTTATTGGTATAATGTCAAGGGAAAATACTTAAATAAGCTGATTTTAATAAAAACTAAAACTAAAAGCCACAGCTTTTTTATTATTAGCTTTTTTATGCCGTTTTTGTAGCGCATCGTGTATGTATGTATGTTTATTTCTGTACCACAATGCGCAAGCGGCGTGCGTCCCTAGTGTGCAGGATTCGGGCTAGTTCCAACAGCATTCTAACAATGATAGCGGAAAAATTTGACTGTATGTACATGAACCACTCTTGCGTTATTTCTCATGGGAGGCCTCCATGACTCATGTACTCAGTAAAATATATAAATAAATCATAATTATAAATGTTACTAACATAGAATAAGTTTTTATGTATACAAACAAAAAATCACCATCAGTATTATTGCGTCACTTAATACTTTCTGACTTAATGTAGTTCAGTCCCGACATTTGATGTTTATTCGTCCTCCTTATTTTTCACTTGTAAAAGTTAATCCTAAGTAAAGTATGAACCCTATGTAAGTAAAATAAATTCCTTTATGAATCTACTTCATATATCAGCATCAATCACTTTTCGCTATTAATCTTTCATACTAACTTAATAAAGATACCGGCGGTACAGCAGCTGTATTTTTTTCATGCTAGTAGGTATTAAATTTTACGTATAAAAATCAAATTTCTATATGCAAGTAATAAATAATATTTTCTGCAGATACTTGTTCACGTCAGTTCACCTACATAAGTTTTGATTTTGAAAAAATATCTCAAATTTCTGTCTCAAAAATGTAATATAAATAACATTAGATAATATTTAGGAAAACAAAAACAAACCTATCCCACGAGAAATGTATATTTTTCCGGGATAAAAAGTAGCCTTTGCCTTAGGTCAAAATGACGTCCGTCACACACAATTGATTTAGTATGAAAGACGCTATGCTAGACATTGTTTTCGTAATGTTTTACTTTCCCGCGGGAATCCGTCATTTTTATGGGATTTATAAATTTTATAATACACATTGTTTGACCGGCAATAGAAGGTATCAGCATGCCAAATTTTACTAAATTAAGAGCATAAGTTTTTATCTACTAAGCTGTATAAGTTACTATAGTTTTTAACTATTCCACGGGAATTCTTTAATTTTCCGGGATGAAAAGTATCTAAAATGTTGACTGGGGATATAAGGTAAATAAAAAGTATAAAAACTGAGTTTTTAGCATTTTTTTTTCTATGTACAGACATTCGACCTCTACAATTTTATTATATGTATAGATGTTGACTGGGTATATAACGTGCCATGCAAAATTCCATTTAACTTGGTCAAACAGCTTCGAAGATTAGCCCGTACAAATAGACAAACAAACAGAGAATCAAAAAAAAATGAAAAAAATCTGGATTGGTTCTATTTCTCTTCTTACATCCCCCTAACTCAGTTTTTAGCATTTTTTTTCTATGTACAGACATTCGACCTCTACAGTTTTATTATATGTATAGATACAATTTTAGTTAATAATATCTCCATAATATAGAAATCGTAGTTTAGCCATGAAAATAACCAATTTTATATTAAAAACGTATTAAAATAAAAGTTCTCATCTACATTCATGTACCATACTCGTAACACTAATTTTCTTATAATTTTTCAAATTATAAGGTTTGTTATATTCTTGTCTAATATCTCAAAAGATAAATACTAAACCTATATTTTTGGATGCTTTCCGGGTTTATTTACATTGGTTCTCGACATTATTGCGAAAAAATCAAATAAAATAGTTTTATTTAAAATTTCAGATATTCGCATTATCAATACCCCTAATATGAAAAATAATCCCTAATAAAACATGGAACACAGTTGAATTGAGATCTAAATCGTATACCCAAGGAGAAGGGAATAATGTTTATAAACTAATATTTTCATCTTCTTCTTAAACAATTATTAGTGTGCAAATTTTTTATATAGTACCTGGGCGACCGAGCTTCACTCGGAGTTTTTGGTTGAAAGTATTTTTTTTTAATTTGATTTAAAAACAAAAAGAACGAAAAACTTGAATCAATACAAAAACAAATAAAAATAAACGTAAAAACTTTCTATCCGATTGAGATTCGAACTCGGACACTCCTAAGATTGCTAATCTTGCACCTTGGTCGCTTGACCACGATGCTAATGCCTGAAATTGAACTGCTAAGAAATTATCGAGCATATTCTGCGTAGAATAATGCAAAAGAAAATCGCATGAAAACTCGAAAACACGTGTTTTCCCAGACATGAAACTATTCTAGACCGATTTTTCGCCCCCGAAAACCCCCATATTACAAATTTTAGCGAAATCGTTAGAGCCGTTTCCGAGATCGCTGGTATAAATAAATAAATAAAGATATAAATATCAAGAATTGCTCGTTTAAATATATTAGATTTATGAAAGTAAACACATAACAATCTTCTTATCAACATGTGTTAGAATAATTTTACTGGCGTTAGCTTAATATTAATAAACACTAAATTTTCGTTAAGCTTTAACTTCCTAGTATACATTATCCTTAGTAGCTTATCTATATATGTATATAAAACAAAGTCGAGTTAGTTACACTATTTATAACTCAACAACGGCTGAACCGATTTTTATGATCTTTAAATTGTTAGATTTGTCTCCGCCCCGAATAGCAAAATAACTATTACCTAAAACATCGGAAAAATTCACGAAAAAAATATTAAAATTTACATGGCTCAAACGCTGTCTAAAAACTATTTATATCTATTTAAAACCTAGGGACGAACCCGAGCGAAGCGAGGGTGAGCCGCTAGTTTCATAATAAAGTAAAACAATATTATAACGTAATAATTTCCCATATTTTTATTAAAAGAAATTGAAAGAATCGCTGCATTAAAATATTGACTGAGTATTTAGACTAACATTGTTAAGATTTCTTTTCATTTTAATAAACAAAGTTTGTAGTTATAATGAAATTGTTAGAGTGTGGTGACACACTTCACAATAAACAAGAGTGACTAGCATAAGAATTAATTCAACTGTAGCTCTACATCTTTATATATTTATATTCATTTTTTTAGGTTTTTATGATTTCAATATTTCTATTCAAACGTAATCCCTAAGGTAAATTATGACAACCATTCATTTAAAGTCCGCTGGAGCGATATTCACGCCCCATGTCTGACTAAAATTGTATATAATTTTTTTCTCTGTTTGAGAAAGGGTATTATCTATTTTTGTATTTTCTTTTTTCTTAACACAAATTATTCCTTTGAATTCATTTAAAGATATTCTATTTAATATATTAAATACTTAATTTAAAGTATGATAATTTTGAATTTTAAAGAAAGATTTTTTTATTTATCAATTATTAGAGTAGATTTTCGGTTCAGTAGGTACATTACTTTTCTGTTATCAACAAAGCAACCCTTCAGCTAATCTCGAACGATTTCAAAGAACTTTAGATTTGTTTCGTTAAACCTCTCTTAACACTGATTACTTTCTTAATCAATCTAAAGATGTTTGATGGTAGCCTTTCAGTAAATTTTAAATTTTAGGCAACGCTTTTAATCATTTAAGTAAAGTTGAGTCTAGAGCTGATGGATGTCATACTATAAAATGGACCAATTACTCCAGAATGGAACTGTTAACAAATTAGGTCCAAGTGAATTGTGATAAATTGCAAAGTTGCCTTTACTTTTATATCCTTACTATGTATGGGATATAAGTATTATTACATTTAGATTCTAAACAAATTAATATGTTTTATCATATTATAGTTATCTAGCGACTCACCCACGCTCTGCTCGGGTTCATCCCTAGTTACGTTTTAAGGTTTAGTATAGATTTCTCAGAGACGAGATATTTTCCCGCAGTAAAAGTATTCTGTATGTTGTCCCGGATAATCAGCTATCATTGTACTAAATTTTATCAATATCCGTCCAGTGGTTTTTTCGTGATGCGGTCACAGACAGAAAGACAGACAGACAGACAAAAATTCTAAAACTATAGATTCCGCCTCTGTATCGATAATAATGAATTTTTCAATAAGATTTTCCAAAAAACATTTAATGTACAGATTCGACTCAGTTAGAATTTTATTATATGTATAGATAGATATAGTAATACAGTTATTATTTATACAAAAAGATTCGCTGTGAAGACTCTTAATTAGTCAAATGTTCATCAAAAAAGGTCAAGGTATTTGATCTGATGACCTGAAGAAATGCTTACCTTATATTATTATATTATACCTTATATTATTATTTTTTTTATTTATATTACCTACACCTTTTAAGTCTAGAAAGAAGTGATCATATGTTTTTCTCTCCCAATTCATCAAACTGTTAAGTTAGGATTGGATTTTTTAGCTAGAATCATACTATAAAATCGCTTCTTCGAATTTATAGTTTGTGTACTAATTGCGAGTTAGAAATTATTAACTTTTTCTAGCATTATCTATATTATAATAGGTATCATGAAAATATCTATCTGGTATATATTGTAATATTCATAAGTCGTTTTTAACCGACTTCAAAAAGGAAGAGGTTCTCAATTCGGATGTTTACATTTTTTTATGTATGTTCGGGCATAACTCCACCATATATGTCTAGATGGATTTGCAAAATTCTTTTTTTGTTCGAAAGAGATTTATTCTAAAAAAGTCCCATTTAAATTTGAAAAAAAATCCACCCCTAAGTGTAGAAAATAGAAGATAATCGATTTTCTTCTTATTTTGCTACTACTTTCTTTACACTAAAAATGGAAAAATAAAAACTTAAAAACATCGACTCCGAAAAAACACTAAAGAGTATAAAAAATAACTGATTAGTATCAGGAGTAATTTGCGTTAATTGAATAACGTCTGTTTTTTTTAGATTTAATTTACTATATATACGATGCCCGCCGATACAAATCAAAGCACATTGACTTCGACAATATCTGATTAGGTATCTATAGTAAATGAAGTGTTTTTTTTTTTTTTTGAGTCGGTTTATTTTAATTAAAATAAAAGTCTATGGTTAAATTGGTCAAAATGTATGGTTTTCATTTTTAAAATTGTACAAAAACTGCATAATAGACTTTGTGGAAAGCTATTTTGTTAACATAATGCAATATATTGTGAAGCGTAAAAATTAATATCTATACTAATATTATAAAGCTGAAGAGTTTGTTTGTTTGATTGTTTGGTTGAACGCGCTAGTCTCAGGAACTACTGGATGGAATTAAAAAAAAATCTTTTTGTGTTGGATAGTCCATTTATCGAGGAAGGCTTTAGGCTATATATCATGCTGGAAAAACAACGGTTCCCGTGGGATACAGTTGTTTTTGTCTAGAGACGAACCCGAAGCGAAGCGAGGGTGAGTCGCTAGTTTAATTATATGTATTGAATAACATGTAAAATTGGTTGAATTTTTAAGTTCATTAGGGATAAAAAAGACTTTATTTAAAATGTTTCAACAAAGTGTGGTTAGTTTAATATTTATTTAAATGAACTTCATTGCAACATAAGTCTCAATATTTTAGAAAATAGTTTTAATAACAATAATATATTTTAACATTACAGTATTTTTAAACAAGATATCAAATGCCTATATCTGTTGACCTATATATTACTAAATAAAGATATTACTATTAAATAAAGAAAAGCAATTTCACAAAGCTTAATATAACAATGTCTATGTAACATAAATTATCTTTCCTTGTATCTCAAAGGCCACGAAATTTATTTGCCTACTAAGCTCTGTCTCTAATAAATAAATTTGAATAAAATTATATTTCCACATTAAATTCGGAAAATTGTCAAACGGTACAAATTATAAACTTGGTGCGTGATTTTTATAAATTGACAAGCAAAATAAAATGGTCATCTATTATCTCGCTGGAACTGTTTCTTTTTGTTTTTATCTTTTCCTATAAAAGAAAAGAAAGATATAAAGAAGTCTATTTTTCTTAGAATTCAAACAATGTTATTAAATTCAATATCGTTGACTGTAAAAACAGCATTATAACGCTATGGAAAAAATTTACTTTGACAATATTTTATTACAACGATCTCTAACCGTTTTCGGTTACGGTAGATAATTGACTAAGACTAAACATCTGTGGGAAAAATGTAGGACATAAGTCCACGCCCAGATGTGGGTGCATTCTCTATCCTTTACGAGGGTAAAGGCCCATTGGCACGAGAGGTCAAGGTTAGATCCTACATGGCTTTAAGTGTTCTACGCACAAGGACTTTACCGACTTTCTAACTCATAAACATAAAACATACAACTATACAGCACGACATAGAGCTTGAAACCAGCTTGATCTGCGCACTTGCTAGCTACTACACTAACAAGGCAGGCTTTTTTTATTAAGCATATTATATTACCAATAATATAATTAGACAAATTTGCGGAAGTGGAAACTTAGAGCGGAACCTTCAAGGTTTTACCAAATCGGTTTTCCTATACGATTTGCTGAATCAGCAAGAAAACGAACCTACATGTGTTCACATTAATATTTTTCTTAATTAACGCCTAAGCATCTGCAATGAACTTTTCTAGAATCATGTCATGTCATTCATAGATGCTACATGTTTGTTTTAGTTTAGGGCACACTAAAACTTTTTAACCCGCCGTCGGTATACGTTCGACGTCCGTCCAACGCGTAGTAAACATCCTCAAATTCAGTGAAGTATACAAATGTAGCTTGTAGTTTATATTTTATTATAATGTTTAATTATCATTATGATACCATGAATCATTTTAAAATGTTATCTAATAACATAAATAATTGTCGAACATTAAATATTTTAAATAAATTAACGTCCCACAAATTATTAATAGAGACCACATTTTTACGTGATGTCAAAACCTCACAAATGAATATATTGAGAATAAAATTATAGTAAACGAATGTAACTTATCAATGATATTAAATAATTTTATAAAGTAGGTGTATATTCTTCCATATTTCTTAGCCCAAAGGTTGCCTGGAAAAAATCGCTAATCTATACATATAATAAAACTGTAGAGGTCGAATGTCTGTACATAGAAAAAAATGCTAAAAATCGAGTCAGGGGGATGTAAGAAGAGAAATAGAACGAATTCAGATTTTTTTTTTCAAATTTTTTGTTTCCCTGTCTGATTGTTTGTTTGTACGGGCTAATCTCCGAAACTGTTAGACCAATTTAAATGAAATTTTGCGTAGTGGTACCTTATATCCCCGGTAAACATTTTAAATACTTTTCATCCCGGTAAATTAAAGAGTTCCCGTGGGATAGTTAAAACTATAGTAACTTATACAGCTTAGTACACAAAAAAAACTGATTGGATTTTAATTAAACTTTACAATAATAGGTATAGTTCATATATCAGAATAACAAAGAGGCTACGTTTTGTCCCGGAAAAATGTACGGTTTCCGTGGGATAGATTTGTTTTTGTTTGTCTAGAGGCGAACCCGAGCGAAGCGAGGGTGAGCCCCTAGTTAGCGATAAGGCCGCCTTTTGTGCACACTTAACTGTTGCGTTTTATAGTACTTTGTTATCCTGTATTTATGTATGTCATTACTATGGTTTACACTAAAGTGTATAATTAAATAGACAAACATTTATTTATAAGCAATACCAACAAATATATTTTTATTCATGATGGTGCAAAGAAACTATCGCCGTAAATTACTTACTCTAAATATGCAAATATACACGAATATATCACTTGGCAAGACAGTTTCCAAAGTTCTTAGAAGCTACAACTGTTTTGTGGGGTAAGAAACTCTCGACCTCCATTCACGATGACCACAAACGATACCCTTCCAGCCTGTGGGTCCACAAAAACCGGATGTGGACAGCCGGGCTTTGGTAGGCAATAAGACATGTAATATATATGTATATTACGTGCTATTACTATTGAAACATTAGTTTATTAACTGAGAGCATTAGTAAATTGAACTAGTTTTGAAGGAATCACATTTTCATTTTTCTCCTAATTTGGTTAATCTATAATTCTAACATTCATAGATTAGCCAAATAAATATTAGCTAAATATATTAAGAGTTAGTCAGTGTAATATCAAGATTGTACTATTACTACTTAACATATGACATCTATACTATATAGTATTTATTATAAAGAGGTAAAGTTTGTGAGTTTGTGAGGTTTACTGAACGGATTTAGATAAAATTTGGTAACAAGAGAGTTTGAAGCTCTGGAAAGGACTTAAGATACTTTTTATCCCGGAAATCATCCCTTAAGGGGGTGAAAATGGGGATGAAAGTTTGTATTGAGTAACAGGTAGGGACGAACCCGAGCGAAGCGAGGGTGAGTCGCTAATTTTTTATAAAGCTACTCCCATTTATTTGCTGCATATAATTTTTTACAAGATATATAATTTTTTTATCTTGAAACCAATTTTGTAACTCTATTTTTATAAACATTAAACAAGCAAAGTGTCTTCTTTAGTGTGTTAATATTTATTTTTAATAATAATGAACGCTAGTATAAAGTAAGAATGTAATAATATTATAGATGAGAGTTATTCTCAGAAAATATCTAAACTTACAATATTTTTTCTTAACATAACACTTATACACATTTCACTATAACAGTGGCGTTGAAATGTAATGTTGAAATTGTGTGGTACCCGTGGAACCGAATCAATGGCCACTAGGCCATTGATGGGGTTCCCACTTGGGCCAAAAATTCATAAAAATATACACATTGTTTAGTTCTTTGCAACTATCACTTAATCTTTTAATCTTATTGTGTTTCCGTAGATTTGACGGTACTCTACAAAGCAAATAAAATAAGAAAATAATATTTTACTATTATATCTTTGAAAGATAAAACAGTATATTGGTATGGTATATTATTATTGGTTACTTCTCTTATAAGATTGTCATACCTTACTTAAGCAAGAAACTCACTCTATTAATCTTTGTCAAGGCACTGTTATACATTACATACAAAAAGATAAGACTACGGCTGTTTCAAAAGAATTCCTAAAAGCTGTATTACAAAGTTATTGAAGAATTTACGAAAAATATTATGAGGAAAATTTATATCCAAGTATTTTGAAATGTAGTATAAATGTGTTTAATACTAGCGGCTTACCCTCGCTTTGCTTGGATGCGTGCCTGGGTGCTTAACAATAGCTTAAACCCTATGTTTTACTCCAAAACATAGTCTATCTGTGTACTAAATTTCATCCAAATTCCGGCTGTTTCAGAGTGACAAAGGTCACACGACGATCAGAATTAGATTTATATATTTTTGTGCTTAAAAATAATTAGGTACTCATTTATTACTATGAAAACGAGTAAAAATGAGCTCTAAAATATAATTATACTCTTATGTATAAATTTTGAGGAAACTTTTAAATAATTTATTTTTTACTTCAACTTGTTTAATTAAAAATATTAGTAAATAATTTCAATACTTTGTCTAAGTGATTTTTGGATTACAATGCATATTATGAAAAAAGCTTGCATGTATATGCACAATAGCATGCAAAATCAATAATAAGCGCACTTCATACTAATTTAACCAACAGCATAACAATTAAGCATATCAAAGGGATTGATGTTGACTAATCACCACAATAAAGGTGACGTTTGGACTAAGCAATCTGAAAGGGATCCTCACCTCACATAAATACCTATTTGAGCGAGATTAAGTCTTTGAACTAGGGTTCTCATGTCTCAATGAACAAAAAATCAAGATACTTACGTGCTGAAATGCAAATTACAGCTAAAATTGTAAAATTAAAATTTTCTAATATTTTATAGCAGTAATATGTACAATATTATCCTCAAAATCAAATTATTGCACCATAGTAATAAGTTTTGTCTAAAACAAAACATTTGTATTATCTATATAAAAAGTAGGCTATGACAATTAATCTGCCCAATAAGCTTTATTTATGAAAAAAAATCAAATTCTAACGAGACGGAAGCGGAAACGGCCATGGACCAAAATAATGAATTCGATTTCATATTTCACCAACAAGATAAATCGGTTTATTACTGTACTAATAAAATAAATAATTTTTGTATGTGCATTGTACATACATATGTTTGTAATGAAAATTAAGTTGTAAATAATTGCAATACATAACAAATTGAGAGCTAAAATATAGGTATTGTTACAATATGATTGAAAACAAGTATTTACAGCAAACAACACATATACATATACATGTTTTACATGTGTATGAAATGGCTTATTTAAAAAATATGAATCCCACATATTGAAAGAGAGTAGAACAAAGGTTTCTTATAGAATTGACATATTTGTACAGACAATATGTTATGTTACATTGGTTTTGTGGCAATTTTTAATTTTGTTTCCAGTTCAACGATTTAAGCCGTCCATTTTATTTATTAGGTGATACATTTTAAGATGTTGTTATCTTAGGAATATTGATTAATTTCTATTTTTTTATAAATGTAAAAGAATTAGAAATAGTATGCTAGTTATCATTTATTATTGTTATGATCAATAAAAACTTAAAATAAACGACTTCTAGGCACTGAAAAGTAAAAAATAACTAAACGGGGGTTTTCATTTAGAAAAGATACCTAATCTGATAAGGTTTTCACTAGGATCGTATCCGAGCAAAACAAGGGAGAACTACTAGTATAGTTTACTGGCAAAAACGATTAATGAAATAAAATACATTTAAAACAAAATAAATTTTAAAGTTTTTTCAAAATGTCCTTGAAAATGTACATATAACCGTAAGGGGTCGTATTTAGGAAAGTATTGAACGTTCTACAATATAAACTTACCTACAATAAAATATTAAATTTAGTTCACAAAAGTCAAGTCCAATCTAACAGTGAATTCAATTCAATTTTCTTGTTAATGTCTTGAAAACGTGCCGGTTAAAAAACTAAAACTCTTCTCTTTTTTAAAAGCCCGTTAAAAAATCTTGAAAAAATTATTTATATAACATAAATACGCACACACATTATGCGTATTATATAATATGCGTTCTTTTTTTACTTATTAATCCCTCCCGGACAAATTCTAAGAAATCCGTGCGAATTTCCGAGAATTCAATTGTTATCTAGCACACCGGTGTGCTAGATAACAATTGAATTCTCGGAAATTCGCACGGATTTCTTAGAATTTGTCCGGGAGGGATTAAGCGAATTTCAAAAACTGTCTATATATATAAATACATAGGTACTCTTATTTTCAAACGAACGGTTTTGAATTTTATCTTGTCTATAAAAAATGGGTTATGAAAAGAAATTACTGGTATGTGAGAGAAGAAACTTGGATAAAATAAAGTTAATATTTACTTTATCGAGTTATACTAAATCTCGATTGCTTTTTAGCAATTATTACAGAATCGTTTTATTTTTCTTTTACTGTTGTTTTAAAACCATTATTTAGCTGCCAATACAATATAGACTTTCAATACTGTAAAAAAGTTGGTATCGATATAAAATACCGGTTTACTCAATAGAAGGTGTAGTTATGAAAGAAACCCGGGCATCGTTTCAGCATTCATTTGAAAGTTACTCGTAGTTAAGGAATTGCAAATTTTCACAAATTAGCTCACGGCTCTAAACTAGTCCATGAACAATGTTACTAGATTTAACTTCTCTCTTATTTGAGTGACGTGAACTCAAGAGCACCGGTGTAGAATATTGTTTCAGACGAAGCCAAGATATTTCTAAAGAGAGGATCAACGCCAGTAAGCACTACAGAGACGATGGAAATACTACGGACACATATGTTTTGAAGAGATGATATTATTTTCAAAAGTAATTATTTCATTGGATCGTACCTAGATTCTTAGTATCTGTATATAAATAGACAAAGACAAAACAGTTCAGAAGCTTTTCTTTTTTTCCAGTAGCTTTTGACAAGCGTTTATCAATAAAAACAATTGAAGACAGTTAAATTTTTAAGATAAGTAAATTCTATTCATATATACATAATATATGGTCCAAGATCCCAGGGCCACCAGACGTTACGTATTTTCGGACCTTTAAAGCGTCTGCAAAGCAAAACGGCCGACGGAAAGTGTCTGGGAGTATTGACAACTTATATTTAACGATATTGTCTAAAACATACGTGTTTTAATTTACCTTGATTACCTGATACCTGGAAATTGGCCGTCTAAACAAGCTAGCAGGTAGGCATGCGATCGTAGTACATACTAACACTACTCAATCGTCCACATTTCGTTCGTCAGAAAATACGTGACGTCTGGTGGCTCTGGCATCTTGCCGTAATATACCTATATATGATGGAGGAGGATTTAGTTACCTTTGTTATTTAGTTTACTTTTTATTGCTTCTAAAGTTATTTTGAATTTAGAGCAGAGACTACGTCTCGAGCGGGGTCGTGACACCATCATGACATTCATTGTGAGATATTCATTGGAAATACGTGGCTTAGTAACGTTGGTTGATCATGGTGGGTCATAGAAGGTTAATAATAATAATAATAATAATAAAAACTTTTTATTGCACACACAAAAGAGGAAGAAATAACAAAAGAATAATACATTAGTAGGAAAATGCACAAGAGGCGGCCTTATCGCTAAAACGGCGATTTCTTCCAGGCAACCTTTAGGTGTAGGAAATAGCAAACTGTGAAGTGGAAGGGTGTGAACAAATAACAGACTTAGGAAGAATAAAAATGATACATACATATATACATACATATTATAATTTATATACGTATATAAATATATAAATTAGGTATACCTAAACAATATGACAATATAACTATATAAAATAAAATAATATTATATATAAAATAATAAATAAAATAATAATATAATTATATAAAACAAAATAAAGGCAAGAAGGTTATGCTTTGATATTGAATGTGAAAGTCTGATTGGTGACTATGAACCCGCTGCTCCCCTAAATTATTAGAATTATCGTTTTAAGTTTATAACATTAACATTAACAGTAATATTGTGATTTACCTGATTAAACTGTGTGTTTATTCATTAAATACTTTATTATTTGAGCCCTGATAACGCCCACAAGATTAATAACCACTAAAGATGATGTTCGTAGTATATGGATAACGCGTCATCTATACATATTATAAAATTCTAACTAAGCCGAATCTGTACATTAAATATTTTTGGGAAAATCTTATTGAAATAGACATTATTATCGATGCAGAGGCCGAATCTATAGTTTTTAAAATTTTTGTCTGTCTGTCTGTCTGTCTGTCTGTCTGTCTGTCTGTCTGTCTGTTACCGCATCACAGAAAAACCACTGGAGGGATTTCGATGAAATTTGGTATGATGATAGCTGGTGATCCGGGTCAACATATAGGATACTTTTTACCGCGGGAAAATATCTAATTTCTGAGAAAAAATACAAAAACTGGTTGGAACAAACCACGATGATACTATCTGTAAACAGTTTAGCAAGGTAACTTACTAAATATGGTAAAAATTATTAAAAGTAGCTTATCTTGAAAATTAAATTATCAATAGCGCTATTTTATCCATTAAAATAGTTATTTTAATTAATATATACTTATGTGTTATTTAGGTACCTATTCGACAATAGATGTCGCCATGTGTTTTTAAAATACGTAGTTTTAATTCCAAAAATATGAATGTACAGATATTACCTTTCTACAATTTTATTAGAATTGCTACTAAATTACCTGTGGCACCGCCCATGTTCAAATTTTCAATAAAGCAAACTTTTTGGCATTATAAATTAGTAACTACACATATAATCAAATTGAAACGAAGCCGAATCCGTAAATTCAATATTTTTCGAAAAATCTTATTGAAATATTCATTATTAGCGATATAGAGGCCGAATCTATAGTTTTTAGAATGTTTGTCTGTTTGTCTGTATGTGACCACATCACGTCGCATCGCATCACAGAAAAACCACTGGAGGGATTTTGATGAAATTTGGTATGGTGATAGCAGGTTATCCGACTCAACATATAGGATAGTCTTTTATTTCTGAGAAAAAATACAAAAACTGGTTAAAATAAAAGCACGATGGTACTATTAATATTTTAGCAAGGTAACTTATATATGTTAAAACTATTAAAAAAAGCATAAAAGAAATATCAATAGCGCTATTTTATTTATTAAAATAGTTATTTAAATGAAAATTTATTTACGTGTTATTTAGATATTTGACAATAGATGTCGCCATGTGTTTTTAAAATGCGTAGTTTTAATCACAAAAAAAAAATGTACAGATGTGCCCTTTCTATGACTTTATTAGAATTACTACTAAATTATTCGCGGCCCCGCCCGTGTGTAAATAATGTTAATATTTTTTAATCTTTTAATCTAAAAATTGGGCAACTCCAACTCGCTCATTATAGGTTTCGTATAGCAAAATACTGTGTTGTTTTTCTTACTTACGTGTTTTGTTAGGTTAACACTAAAATAAATGCAAATAACATTTACGTTTCCACAATATCGACACTTTTTATCAACCGTAAAAATAAGTTCGATTCAAAATTTTTTTATATTATAACATTTTATGGAAAACAAGGTTATGGCTGTTAAACAGACAAAGCGGGTAACTAAAAATATTCCATATCTCAAAAACTATGAAAAACTATTTTAGGAACTGTTATATCTCAACTTTTTTAGTTTTTTTTGGACATCATTTCTTGGAAGATAAAGGCTTAAAGGACACAATAAAATGCTTACAGCTTTAATCATATTAGCCGAGCCATATGAAATAATAAAAAGTATTTGCTTAGAATTATTTACTTATTACACCTTCTTTTAAAATCGTTTTGGAAAATATTACTAACCAGCGCTAACCAATCCCTGTTTCGCGACAAATTAACATTAAGAAAAGTTACTATTAAGTAATTTATATAATCAGCTAAATATTAAATTAATCAATACCCGTCTATTAGAAAAAATATTAAAATTAATTCCGTAGTTTGAGAGCTTATCGCCCAAACTTAAACAAACAAACAAACAAAACAGAAGTATAGGCGTACATAAATGTTATTGCTAAAACAAAAAGTGCAATATTACTAAATCAACTATGAGATTAACGGAGGAACCTTTGTGGCAATGTCAATCACTGTCATTATTTACCAATCATACAGTGCGCAATGAAAGTGGTGTATGTAAAAGTATACTAATGTGTAAAACCTAGAATTTAATTTTTGATCATCTAAACGCGGGCGGAGCCGCGGGCAATGCTAGTATATATATATATACATATATTCAAATTGTGAAATTCATTGCCTGTTGAATAAAAAAAAACTAATAAAAAAAGCAAGCTATTTTAGCCAAAAAGGGCCGGCCATACTCGAATATGGAGTAATTTAAAATATATATTTACTAGCTTTGATAGTGTTCATATTTTGTGTCAACTCGGTCGCAATATATCTGCAGCATCGACAATGTACTGTATATAATTTATAGAATACCTATTAGAATATGAATATCAAAGTAAAAAATACATAATATACTCTTTTTTAGCAAAATTTAACTAAACAATTCTAAATAGAATTGCTTCGGTTTTAAGTTTTTAATAGTATTATTATTTCTTATTTAAGATTTATTAATATTTTCATTTAAATGCTTAAGTGTTTGTTAGTTTGCCCCTCTTTAACCTATCAACGCAACCTGTTTTTTTTTTTTAATTAAGTATAATAAATATGTTGGGACATTACCACACAGCACCATCTAGTTCCATGGTAAGCTACGAGGCCTGTGTTATAGATCCAAGATAGTTGATACTCTACACATATGTAACTTTTAATACATACTTTATGTTATTATATAATAATATATATTATAAATATAAACACCCATGACTGGAGTATAAACATTCGTGCTCATCACACAAATTAATGACTCTTTCATTACTCTTAGATTACCGTCTGAATGAAATATATAATTATATAAAAGACCGAAACCAACTGTATTTAAAAAAAAACACTTGTGAAACAATGTTCAGCATCCTATTTTTCATTGCAGGTAATTGGACATCATATTGCGTATAAAACCATTATAGCCTGAAAAAAGATTTACTCTGCAATCTAAAAATAAGCTGCAATTTTGTATTATTGGATACAACAATTACAATTTAATGTTCATATAACGCATAAAGTATGAATGTGGTTGTAACCGAGTATGGTAATAACTAAGTAAAAACTGTGTATGCTTTTATGTTTAAGGTGCGTCAGGTATGCGGATTTAGTTCACAATTTCATGGGTTTTTTTTTGCGTTGAACTCTAATCGTTTTTTTAATTTACTCCGTATGACATCAGCTATCTGCCAGTGAAAGTCCCACCAAAATCGGTCCAGCTGTTTCGGAAATTAGCCGAAACAAACAGACGGAGAAACAGACAAAAAATGTAAAAATTGTTTTTTCCTTATGAATATCGTATATACTTTCACAATACACACATTTAGTAAAAAATAAATATTACGTTGACAGGATTACCTTGTTACGTATCAAAAAATGGCATACAATTTAGAAGTATAATAATCACTGATCATATTTTCTTCTTTTTTAGATGCTACGAGAAATTTCCAGTGCCGATCAATTATATATTACTTAGTTACCACAGACTGCAGATCTCAATTAAAGGATTATAATATATGTTTCATTTTGCAATGTTCATTGTGATTTTTCATGGTTAAAAGTTGTACCTACATCTTATTTAATTGGAAAAAAGTGAACTTCAGCCGAATATTAGCTGTTTTAATACTTACGTACGTTATTGTAGTCTATTTTCTCTGCATCCAATCTTGTTGAGTGTAGTCGTTTTCTTTGTTTTCGTTATTCCTGCATAGCATGATTGTAATTGGTACATTATATTCTACGGTGTCGGGGTAGAGTACTACGTATATTACAGCCATTTTTTCATGCGAAATAACGTTAGATTATGCCAATTATTTATTAAATTAAGTTTCGAGAAAAAAATATAAAGTGTGCTTGATTATTGCCTATAATTATTGTACTTAAAAAAAATCATTTTTCTTCTTTATTATGAAGTGACCAGCTGTAACCAGGCACTAAGTGCTCTTCACGCGACTTTTACTACCTTATAAAACCCTCTCAAACTGAGAGAAATATTGATAGTTATGTTTGTTTTTGACGACACGTTTGGCTCAGATTCTAGTGACGATACTTGCTGTGCCAGCGGTCGCGGGTTCGAGTCCCGCTGGGGGCATTCATTTGTGTGATGAGCATGAATGTTTGTACTCCAGTCATGGGTGTTTATATATATAATATGTATGTATTTAAAGTTATATATGTGTAGAGTATCAAATATCTGGTATTCATAACACAGGCCTCGTAGCTTACCATGGAACTAGATGGTGCTGTGTGTTATTGTCCCAACATATTAATATTATTAAATATATATAATATATAATATAATATGTACCTTCTTTTATGCGTCTATAGGTTATTTAGATAGATAGACGAGATCGCTGTTTGTAAATAGGTCACGTTTACATACTCCTAATATGAAAGATATTTTTTTACATATTCTACATTTCTGTGCTAATTCAACACCGCTAACACACTTTCGTATGAGTTATGAATAAAGATGTATGATTTACCGTTATGTGATACATGGAATATGCTGTTTGAAGACCCTTTATCTAAGGTGAAAGTCTTTAATATATCAGGTAATATTACTCAAGTTAATTAGATAGTAAGCGCGAGGGCAAGTAAATAATCAGCCTACTATTATGATTGCGAACGTTTGTGTGTATATGTTACGCGTACATGCGTGCATGCATGCGTACGTGCGGGCGTGCGTACGTGCGTGCGTGCGTGCGTGCGTGCGTGCGTGCGTGCGTGCGTGCGTGCCTGCCTATGCGTGTGTGTGTTACTCCTTCACATTGATACGAACGGATTCGGAAAAAAATAGCACACAATAACAGACTGAGAGCTAATGAATGGACTACGACTTGGAGTATACACATAGGTTACTGTTAGACACCCAGAGACTCATCCCAGCGAAGCATCGGTAAGTTGCTATTTTATGATATTATTGTTGTTACGCTTGATTTAGTTTACGAAGAACCCGGCGCTAGGAATCACCATTCAACACAAATTGATGAGACCCATAATGTACTTGATTATGAATATATTTTAATATTAAAGTAGGGAATACAATTCTAGAATTTCATATACATAATTAATAATAATTAAATATTTAAGTATCATTAAAAATACTTTAGCTTTTGTTGTTTATAAACGAATTAACGATTAATAAAAATAAAAACTCTAATGAATTATTAATATTTATTTACATTTATCAAATACAATATTTACATGTTAGTGCCATCTATCAACGATCCCTGTACAAAATAATTTGGAAATACAAATGACATCAAATATTGTTGTTAATAAACCAATTAAGTGTAACGCTTATTAAAATAATATAGCATGTATTCACAAGCGGAGCGGGAAGGGAAGATGAGGATCGAGGGACACGTTCATCTGACATAACACTTGATGCCACAACGATTCGACGTCCGCTAGCTGCTTCGTTCCTGGTCTCATCTGGTGCTGACACACTACTAACTTCTGGTGGAACGCAATTTGGTATTTTTATCTGAAACCAAACCATTATTTTAAAATGTGTACATACATAATATGTACATACATTATACATATATAATATATATCATGTACATTAAAAGTAAATACTGGAGCTCACAGGTTCAATCGTTGGATGACACTACTTATAATTTTAGTCTTAATTTACCTTTTTGCCCGACTTTAAAAAGAAGAGGTACTCAATACGGCTGTATTTGTTTTAGTTTGTTACGCGGTTGCTTTACAACTTGCAGATCGATTTACTATTAATAATTCTTTTTTATGAACTGGTTTTATTTTATTTTTTTAATTCATCTGAAGTCGCTCATATAATAAAAAAATCTATGCTTACTTAAGGGTGGGATTCCTTTAAGTGATTGGAAGTCGGTGTATCTAATAGGTAATTATTTTAGTTAAGACGTGATATGTCTTTCAAAGAACTACATTTATCAAAACATTAATTAAATACGAGTAGTAGTAGTAGTAGACAGCAACATGTGAATTTTATTCTTCTTTCCATTATTCTATTATAACGTTTAAAAATATTCAATGTACTAAATCGAAGACATGAAAAGATAAGGTGAAAACATCTTTTAACATACCTGTGGTTTTGTAAAATTGAACACAGATTCCTGACAACGTCGCGCTTGGTGAGCGAGACACGCTGCATAAGCGATAGCATGTGGTATATAACTTTGTTCCACCACGCCAGCAAATAAAATCGTTGCCATAGGACCTAAAGATAAAATAAAGCGGTATAGGTACTTTACAAACTTTATGTGTTCTAAATAGCGGTTTTCTGTAAAAGTAGAAGATAAGTTTTCCCAAAACCTGTGTTTGATAAATTCTTAACGCTTTTAAAAAGCGTGCTTGCAGAGAATGATGACTTTAGTAGAAATGAAAGAAGTACGCCTGAAGCGTAACTCTTGACACTTCATCTGACCTACTTTGTGAAGGACTTACAATGAACATAACAGAATTTTTAAACGATCAGTTTTAAAGACTTTTATTGAATGCTTGCTTATACTATAAATTTAGTATTGCCGTCGTATTCAAGATACTTTAGTAAAAATAGCGAGTATTTTTATTACGGATATAGCTAGAAGTGGATGTTCAAAACAAGTAGGAATTTTAAAAGAGCATCAAGTAAATAGAAAATACGTTAAAAACATTTCAACGCAATATCGAAATCCATAGTTAAATATATGATATTTTTTTTTAATTCTAAACTATACCTATCAGTCAAGTTATGAAAAAAATGTTATACGCGCGTATGTACAAAAGATTTTTTACATGGTTCTTGTTATGTCGTTGTATCATTTCAATAACACTGTTTGAAAAAACAATGTATTGTATTACAACGTTTCGTAAAAAACAGAGATAACATAATTATTTCAAATGTGGTGTAGAATGATTCGATCTCACAAAAGATTAGATTTAAAAGCTATTCATTTTAGTTAGGTAACCTATAATTAACAATACTTGCTAGTCAAAAGCCACAAATTATCTTGCTAATCTTGCTCTATTATCATGCTTGGGGAGAGATCCCATATCAAATTATCTAAGGGGCAATTTTTATATCCTCAGGTAAATCCCTGCTGTTGAGTTGACTGTTGAATGTAGCTCAAGCCGATTTGTCTTATTCAAACAAATCCAAACTAATATTATAAATGTGAAAGTATATTTGTTTGTCTGTCTTTTCGTCCGTCCGTCCGTCCGTACATCTGTCCGCTCGTATCCCATCCGTCTGTTTATTTGTTTAACGGTTTCTTTAACAGTTTGTTTAACGGTTTGTTCAACAGTTTCTTTAACGGTTTGTTTAACGGTTTGTTTAGCGGGTTGTTTAACGGTTTGTTTAACGGTTTGTTTGAAGTTTGTTTGTTTATTTAACAGTTTGATTAACGGTTTATTTAACAGTTTTTTTGTTTGTTTGTTTAACAGTTTGTTTGTTTAACAATTTGTTTAGCAGTTTGTTAAATAGTATGTTAGATTAACTGTTCGTTTGATTAACAGTATATTTGTTCAATAGTTTGTTTGTTTAACATTTTGTTTAAAGTTTTGTTTAACGATTTGCTTAAAACGGTATATTTAACGGTTTGTTTATCAGTTTGTTTAGCAGTATGTTGATTTACCAGTTTGTTTAATGGTTTATTTAATAGTTTGTTTAACAGTATATTTGTTTAACGGTAAGTTTGTTTAACAGTTTGTTTATTTAACTGTTTACTTAACAGTTTGTTTAACGGTTTCTTTAACGGTTTGTATAGCAGTTTATTTAACGGTTTGTTAAATGATTTGTTTTAAGGTTTGTTTAACGGTTTATTAAACGGCAGTTTGTTTGTCCTTCTATCACGTCAAAATAGAGTCACGGATTGGCATGATTCTTTGTGTGGAGATAGTTAGAAAGCTGGAGAATGACATCAACTTTTTACGTTATAATACAACATAAAAATATATTTATAATCAAAATTACTGGAAACTTCGTATTACTGCTTTTTAATACAATTAAATAAATATTTTATTATTTTTCCAAATTCTTCCCATAAGAGGGTAAAATAGGGATGCAATTTTGTCTACCATTTCAGAGTTTGTTTTTTTTGTAATTTTAGTGCGAGCGAAGCCGCGGCTTTTGCTAGTGTAAGAATAAATAAAGTAAGTTTGTAATACTTGATGCATTATTAAATCAATACTCATAGCAACAACATCTCTTGTTTCTTTCAAACCACCCATCCTTACATGGCGACCCTGGCGTCTAGACGCCGTAAGTAACTTTCGTTTCATCGTTTATTATAATTATTTGAGGCTAAACAGCGCATATGTGGACCAACCCTAAAAATAGCTTTTATGAAAAAATAATAATAGTCTTAATTTATGTATTAATAATACGAAATTACATACAAGTGTCCTAATTAACCTTTACACTATAGAAATATGAAACTTAAAACAGAGAGTAGAATTATAGTTAACTGATTTACATGATATTAAACAGACTAAGCCAAATGTGTCGTCAAATAAACGTGTCAAACATGTAGTGACCCTATATGCTGTGCCAGCGGTCGCGGGTTCGAGTTCCGCTGGGGACATTCATTTGTGTGATGAACACGAATGTTTGTACTCCAATCATGGGTGTTTATATTATGTATGTATTTAAAGTTTGTATATGATACCATGGAACTGGATGGGGCTGCGTGTTAATGTCTCAACTTATTTATTTATTTATATGCAAGTATAAAATTACTTTTAGATAGAACTGATTATAAAGTTATTTTGCAGCCATATCCGTTGCCTCGAGAAACTTTTATGTTATAATATATACATATGAATAACCGGCATTAAAACTTTTCTGACAACTTGTTGCTTTTATTGCGGAAGTGTATTAAATAAACTTTGCTAGGAAATATTGTACATTTTCAAAGAATTTATATTCTAAATAGAAGTAGACCTAACTGATTTAACAAGTGATATATGTACATATATTACTAAAAGTTTATATACATGTATAATATATGTAGGTACTATGTTCTCTTTATGAGTAATATTGTCTATTTTAAATGAAGTATTTCAACATATCAACATTGCTTTATCATGATATTAGATGATGATACTTTATCATACATACAAGATATACTATCCTTTTTTTCAAGCATTAGGCAAGGCAAAAGAAGGATTTTTAAGCAATAGGTTTTTTAAAACAGTTGAATATTTTGATGATTACATTTAAAAATATAATTTCAATACCCTTTAAAACATTTAATATGACAATCGTAGTATATAAATTATACATATAAATAACCAAACTCACCTAAAGCGTAAATAGGCACGTCTTCTCCTCCATGGGTGGCCCATTGACGTGGAACTGCAGCTGCATGAACCGCATCAGCGGGCGTAGTCGTACCGTTTAGAGGCAGCGCGCGAGGCTCAGAGTGCCCTGGTCCGGTTCCATATAGCAATGTAGTGTATCGCAAACCGTCTATATCAGATACCACTGTATCTGCACCTTTAGGATATAGAAATTGATTATACCGTATAAGCTTCCGTTTTACGAAAAAAAAATTAGTCATTATAATATAAAGTATTAAAATACGACTTTTTTAATTTGTAATTTAATTTGCAATTTAATTTAAATTTTACATATACTGTAAAAGATCTCGAAATTGTTTAATAAAATAAGTTATGATTGGATTTAGGTTATTTTCTGAGAAATGATGAAAATTTTCAAAAAATGTGATCTGGCTTATCAATCTTACCCCTTAAAGCCGCTTTACCTTTTTTAATAAACTGTCAAAGTAACGGATAAAAATACCCTCAAGAACAACTTTTTTGATAAATATTCAATTTGATATGAGTACAGGTGATAATACAAATCTATATATACATTTTTTTTGCAAGAAAACACGTACTTTAATCTTCCAATTGCCATGAAATCTCGATGAGTTGAATAAAATAAACCGAGGCAAATCAAGAACGATTCACTAGTATAGTATTAATTAGTATATACCTAATATAGGGTGTCCCCTAGGAGTAGCCTGTCCACCAAAAGTCATAACATGTCCATGATCTGCTGTCACAACTATTAAAGTTTCAGCTGGATTAACTTTCTCCAGTGCTGCTAACAACGCAGTCTCGAGCTCTAAAGTCTCGTCGAGAGCTCGATAGGGATTATTATAATGATGAGCATGATCTATTCTGCCACCTACAAAAATATATAAATCACTTTTGTCTGTAAAAACGAACTTTAAATAACTATAAAATATATTTTCATAATGAAATTTCAATAATCAATTTCGGTCTCTACCTTTACATTATTAAAACCAATTTAAAGTAATATAAACACAGAATTATAATTGATATTCTAAAAATTCTCAGAATTTCAAAAAGCCATTAATACGTCAATTGCTTAGTAATGAACATTAATATTAATATCGAACGTTAAACATTGATTATAATTTTTTGAAGTTATACTTGTTTTGGGACGTTTGGAAAAAATTATGAGAGTAAAATTTTTACGATGCGCGCGCACACCGACAGCCAAAAAGCGACATGATGAAGTAAGCTGTTAACTGTTTGTTGCCATTTTCACCGTTGTTATTATCTGACAAATGATATATAATATTATATTCTTCCCTTAAATGATTTTCTATAAATATATGATTGTAATATGCCTAATATGCATTATTTAATTATTTTATTAATTTATCATACCTTTTACAAACAGAGAGTTGTGACATACGGGATGAAATCTTTAGCTATTTTTGTTCTATTACGCCAAACAAGTATAACTTCTTACGTGCGTACATAAGTATACACACAGATTTTTTTTAATTATAAAGAAGCATTTGGAACATGATTTTGTTATATTATAAATACTCGTCTGTTTGTCAACCGTTTTCTTATTTTTTTGTTTAGTAGCTATGACGAGCTTTAGTGTTATCAATGAAAAGAAATTGCAAACAGTTTTTTTTTATAATTATGGTCGAATTTCAACCACTACACTAGTACTCTTAATATTGTTATTAATTCACGATATTGAAATTATAAACTCATACCTTCAAGCAAAAGAAAAAATCCTTTGTCATTCTTCGTTAATACGGCTAAAGCTGCCCTAGTCATATCAGCTAGCGAGGGATCATCTGCCTTAACGGCTGTGCCTGACGCTGCGCCTTCTTCTGTATCTAATACCCCGCCACGTTCCGCATTAAATTCCATATGAGAATACTCGAATAAACCTGTACAAGAACATATTTTGTTTCTCAGATTTTGTTAATTGCTATGAATTACTAATATTATACGTATTATAATATCATGTAAATAATAATTATAAGTTAAAACAATCAATAATCATTTCTAAGCTTAGTTATAATTATGTTATTTTAATTTTGAAGATAATGGGATATCAATAAAATATCATATTTATAACATTGAAAATTGATAAAAAACAGGCAATTCATGCCCTGAATCTGTTAGAAATATATTTTATTTAACGCTTTTAACTAACATTATCGCATCGGTAATTTTAAATTATTTGTATGATGAAAATAAAACTTTTATTATAACTTCAAGAGGAATTAGAGCGAGATTTAATCTTTGTTGTGGATGTACAATACGCGACTCGACTCCACCGCGTTCAAATCACATTGAATAGATATACAAATGATATTTTTTTAAGTTTTCATTTAATATCAATTATTCTAAGTGCTATCTTCCCCATGTGCAATTTCACATTCGACATTTTATAAACTGTTTTATTATTAAGCATTGCTTATATTTCCATAATGAATGAAACAAGTAGGTACGTACTGTGATTCAATAACATGTGTTAAATAATATTATATATATAGAAATATAAATAGCTAATGTGTACAAATCAATTTTTAACCGGCTTCCAAAAGAAGGAGGTTCTATGTTCTGTATGTTTGTTTTCATGTATTTTCACCGACAATGCTTTAAGATATGATTTTTTAAGTAAATATAACAAGGTAGGAACATTAATAAATTATAGTTTAAATATTATACATTCATTTCTATTGTATATATTCGAAATATATTACCTTAGCTTTGCATCGGCTTACACCGCCTTCAATTATTTTTTACTTTTTAGTATCTGGAAGTAGCTTTTTATTTTTTTAAGATTTTTTTGCGTTTGCGTTCGAACAACATTTTAGTAACTTAAAACATTCATTTTACTAGTAAGTAAGAAATGAATGTATCATGGATATTTCAATTTATTTTTTATCCAATAATATAAAGCGACTTCAAAACTTTAAAATAATAATTCCATCACAATTTACATGAAATATAAAAACGATGCATGTAAAAAAGGAATGTAAAGTCTGTTTAATTGGCGAAATTACGTCTCGAGTTATATACCCGAATTTGGTACGTCTTTCTTTTAAAGTCGATGAAAAAGGTTATATTTTACTAAAGTTTTCTTTTAATTCTACATAATAATTTAGGACAAGAGTCACAAACGAATCTGGAATTTGAATGAGTTGAAAGAATTACATAAACCAACGTGATTATAATGTAAACACGGTCAAATGAAGTCAGACGTCAGACGTTTATAAAAGGACGGTATTATGTGGCTTATGTGGTCGTGGCGGTTCTACAAATATTTCAACAACAATATTATAAAATAAAAACCGGCCAAGTGCGAGTCACACGAAGGGTTCCGTACCATTATCTATAAAAACGGCAAAAAATCAGGTTTGTTGTATGGGAGCCCCCCTTAAATATTTGTTTTATTTTAATTTTATTATTTCAAGTAAAGCGGGTTCAAGTGTCGCATTTCCGATATTATAATGACAATCTTTACATATAATAAAACTGTAGAGGTTGAATATCTGTACATAGTAAAAAAAAATATTAAAAACTTAGTCAGAGGGATGTAAGAAGAGAAATAGAACAAATCCAGTTTTTTTTTTTCAATTTTCTTGTTTCTCTGTCTGTTTGTCTATGTGTCCCGTACACTAATCTCCGAAACTGTTAAATCATTTAAATAAAGTTTTGTATCGTAGTACCTTATATCCCCGGTCAACATTTTAGATACTTTTCATCCCAGAAATTAGAGTTCTCGTGGGATAGTTAAAAAACTATGGTAACTTTTATAGCTTAGTACACAAAAACTACAGGTTGGATTTTAATGAAATTTTACAATAATTTAGTTCATCAGAATAACAAATAGGCTACTTTTTATTCCGGAAAAATGTACGGTTCCCGTGGGATAGATTTATTTTGTTTGTCTAGAGGCGAACCCGAGCGAAGCGAGGGCGAGCCGCTAGTCGAATATAAATGCGAGTCAATTTTCAACATGTTTATTGTTTACTACTAGCCTAACGATGAAGAATTAAATCGCTAGAAAACATTAATATATGAGAGATCCTAAATAGTTATCAAAAGATGTGAATTATACCAACCCTCATACACTATGATAGAGACTATGATCTTATACGATTACGATATAAACTATGGCCTGATTCGTATTAAAAGGAGGCCCTTACCCAGCAGTGTCACATTAAAAAGGGCTGAATGACTTCAAGCTAAATATAGCAACACAATATAGGGATGGAGTAGTGTATTTTTAATCTACCAACAAGAACGTAGTACTATTTTTGATCTACTGACATGATGTAAAATGTACATGGAAAATAAATAAAAAAAATTGAGAAGTTGTTTTCTATCATAATTTATTTATAAGTTTAAATGATATTAATATAATCTTGCCTCTTAAACCAGCCTATACAAAACTGTGACTGTAACTGTATTTGAAGGTATAATGCGGAATACGAAGACTTTTGATATAATTGCGCAATGAAAATAATTAGGATGAAGCTTTACAGTTCAGCAAACTATTTGATTACCTCACACATAATTGCTCTTATTTCAATTATATGTATGTATTTACATATAAATGATTTTATTTCTGTAGTTCGGGAAACTCGTAGCAATTTTCACATTTCTCGAAATAAGGAAGCACCAATAAACGGTGACGGGGTTAAATAAAACGTTATCACAGTTAATTTAAACCACGTTGTGGGCAAAGTGCAATTAAAACATAATATTATTGTCTTTCTCATTTCAATGTTTAATATAATTTTGCAAACCGCAGCTCTTGTACAAACTGGGAAACAGGATAAGGGTAATTCAGTTAATGATATAATCCATTTCAGCGGAAATTCCAATAGCTTTTAATATTTTATTTCTTGAAATAAATATTTTCTTGGGGCAGCTTACGTAGAATTGTAATTTTGCTTATATAGCTCTATTTTATATTATTTTTATACACATTTTTTTTAATAAAACTTGTATTATGAATATGTATGTAAAACGCATTTATTATTTATTTGGCAATTACAAAACAAACCCTTTACATCAATCGAGCATCATTAAATTTTCTAATAAAAACACAACCGGACAATAGAATATATGATGCGAATCCGAAAACATCAGTGACTGCTTTTTAGCAGTCACTAACTTTTAATGTTAAATGTTTAACGGTTTAACTTTTAATGTTTAACGGTTATAATGTTAATTAGCGACCTGTCTCTGCTTTGACTCGCACCCTATGGACTTTATATCATGAGCTATTGACCACTGGAATATACCCAAGGTACGCTTTCTTTTCTCATTTAAATATAAAAATCTATGCATTCATTTTAATTCTTTATTAAATATTAACATTGCAAAAATACAATTATTGTGAGTTAAAAACTCTACTGTGATATTTTCTATTTATTCATTTATTGTACAATAGTTAAAAATAACTAACAAGCGTTTTACTAACAATTTTCTTGAATTTAGCAATAGAAGTTTTTTATAGGTTTTCTGGGTAGGCTTCGTGTGATAAAAACTTATACATTTGTCATTAAAAGATAGGCATTAGAAGTTTATGTTTCCTTCTTCAAACTAATCCAATAAAAGATACGTTAGTGCTAATAATTTTCTTATTGATAAATAAAAGCTTCTATCTTCAATACTCACAAATGAATAGTTTTAGTACCATGCGAATAACAATACTGTAAGCATTTGTAAATCACTGGCAGACTAGAAAGATTAATTTTAAATTTTTATACTTATCGTCTACAGTTCCCAATGGATTTTTTTAATGATTAATAACTAGCTAAAACTTCGTGAATAGCTTAATTTTGGCGACACGCCCAACTATTCTTTCTACGAGAATTTGATAGTGGTAGATATGATAGTGGCTTGATACGGAACATGTCCAAATGGTGTGGTGTTGTTTAACGATTTAATCTTGAGATAATCTAACATTAAATAAGAAAAAAATGTTGTCCTACAAAACAGATAGTTTGGATCAAATCGTCCTCCAGTCCGAACTTGTTAAAATAACAACATCATAAAATTTATCAATAACCGGCGGATTTTCATAGAATTTATTATTAAAAATATGCATTATTAAATGAACAAATCGTCCTACAAATAAAATGGTAGGATTACTCAGAATTAAACACTACAAAGAAATTTTAAAATATATACCAAGCTGTGGTAAGAGATTTTTAAAATTCTTTCATTATTTTTATAAGAAACCAAAGTTTATCCTAGTGGAATACTAAGAGTTTCAAAATTCTTTGTCTTTTGTTTAAAATGAATAATTCACCGCCCATTTATTGTTTGAGAACTTATTCCGAATAGTTGAAAAGTGTTTCCATCTCCGTATAAAATAAAGATATCTAACATTCTGGAACTTCAATTCGGCTAATTTTTCTTTATACTTTCTTTTTCTCACTATGACAATTAGTTATAAAAATGTATTTTGACAAGCTTTGAATTAGTTTATTTAAAAGATCTGGATAATTTAATGAGGTATTGGTTAGATTTCTTCTTTTCGTTAAGTACCTATTATACAAATAATTATGTTACAATACTTTATAAGAATAAATGTAATGTAATTTTTTTGTTATACATATTTATAAGATACATTCATTGTGGTGAAAAAATTTTAAGGACAATAATTTATCTGTTAGATTCGTAACAAATAATGTTTGAATAAATCATATTATTTGTGTTTGAGAGCTACTGCAGAGATTCAATTAACTTCAAGATTGTGCAGCATATTATTTCTAGCGGTTGCTTTTGACTTTG
The DNA here is from genome assembly GCA_905404265.1 of Fabriciana adippe. Classification (NCBI taxonomy): domain Eukaryota; kingdom Metazoa; phylum Arthropoda; class Insecta; order Lepidoptera; family Nymphalidae; genus Fabriciana; species Fabriciana adippe. The sequence goes on from FR989993.1 coordinate 7,868,697, forward strand.
TGCGCTTGGACTACGTGAGAAATTTTAACAAAGTTTTAATAGCAAACCACATGCAGTATCGTGTTTAGGTGACCTAAAATTAAAATAAATAGTAATTTTGATAAAAAACATAGGTTTCTGCTAAACCTACCTACTGCCTCATTTATGCAAATGGTTATGGAAAATTTTGATGAAAGAATGCGTATGTATAATCGAAACAACGGAAGCCATTTACAATAAATTAAATTCATACATAACCTTAAATAGCATACAGTTCAAAGGAGTCACTTCAAAGTACTTTATTTTGTCTACTTTGAGACATACTATACTATAGGTTATATCAAAAAGTAGTGTAGTATATATATATATATATATATTCACGCTGATGGCTGAACGGATTTGGATGCAATATGCAATTTCGTCCACGAATAGATTATGACCTGGAGTAACACATATTCACACTTCAATTTTATTTACCTGTATAGATAAATATAAAACATAAGTGCGAGATTGTACAATAACTTGACTAATCCTTTATTTGACGAATTTAGGTTTTGACGAATAACTGATTTAACGAACCGCGAATTTGGTAAATTAAGGTTTTGATTTATATAGAACATTGTCAATTAAGTTTTTGACGAATGTCTGCGCAACCGCGTAGCCTACTGGCACAGACAATTCAACCTAGGTTTGAATTGTCTGTGCCTACTGTTAGCCTATGGGTCCAAGCGAGGGTAAGGCGCCAGTAAACACTAAAATAAATATCCTACCTAATAAATAATCCACTGTTCTCGGGTCCAATTTCGCAAGTTGCTCTCGTGTATGAATATATTGACCTCGCAATCGTCTTCTTTTTTTCTCCCTCGCCCAATCTTCGGCTAAATTTCTTCCATCGAGTCTCCTTCCTTCTCTATTTGGATGCTCAGGGTCAGGTGTTATAGTTGGCAGAAAATGACGTCTGCCTCCACCCATTATCACCTTATAAAGAAAAATAATATAAATTGCTTAATATAACACCTGTACCTAAAATATGTATACATATTTAAAATAAATAACTATAATATTTTAAGCTAAGATCCACTGTCATAACTTATTTGAAAGATATTAATAGATCGCCAAAGAAAACTGTGAAGAAGATTTATACCTTATAGTAAAAGTGAAAGTAACTATTTTATCTATCGGTTTGTTACTTTTTAAGGCTTAATTAAGCTGCTGAACAAACGATGAAATATGGCAAGGACAAGAATATAGAATGTCTTAATTTATTTCACTAAATATTTCATTTATATTTGCTTATCAAATAACTTTATTAATTTTTTACTGAAAATTATAATAATAATAACTCTTTAATAAAATAAACTGCAAACTATTAGGTGTATTAATTGACTGCAACATCTATTTAAAATATAAAAATATTTTGACAAAGTATGAGACAGCTCTAAGCTATGATATATTTTATTTTTAGTACTAAATGTTTTTTTTTTGTACTGTACATATTATTATTACATATTGGCTTGAGAAGTTCGCTTCGAAATAAATAAATATGTTGGGACATTAACACACAGCACCATCTAGTTTCATGGTAAGTTACGAGGCTTGTGTTATGGATACCAGATAATTGATACACTACAAGTATAACTTTTAAATACATAAATATTATAAATATAAGCACCCATGACTTGAGTACAAACATTCGTGCTCACACAAATGAATGTCCAAGGGGACTCCAACCCGCGACCGCTGGCACAGCAAGTAGGGTCAATACAAACTGAACCAAACGTGTCATCGAAATCGAAAATGATCTCAAAACACTTTACCTAAGTCATAAAAAGTAATAATTTAAAATATGATACGAATAATATTGGTAGTTTTATATTAAAAACATTGAAATTTTGAAAAAAAATTAACATAAAACATCTCAATACCAAAAAAGAACTATTACATAAATTGCGACCCCAATTCGTTGTACTTTCCATTTTGTATAGAAAAAAGGTTATCGGGAAAATAATTACCGCTCACGTCGATCAACACAAAGTGACTTACTTTTCTTTGGCCTTTCAGGTTCATATATTTACAGGTGTACAAAATCTTGTTATAAATCAAAATTTGGGCCGTATTATATTGTTTGTTGTTTAGGTTTGACAGTTCTTTGTAAATAGCAAAAAGAGATTTTTAAATAAATTTACCCTCGAAATTTTTTTGCATATAACTAATTTTTCCAGAATTTGTATAATAAACAATTCATGCAATGTCTATTTTTTATTTCACGCTTCGGTGTGGAACTTATTCCGTGATTTTAAATTCACACAATTTAAATAACCATAATGCTATGATGATTCAAATGACCTTGTATATAGATTTAATATTATTATAATTTTTTATTTATTATATTATATTTGATATTTAAAGTTACCAAAAATTGAGTAACATTTTCGCAGTCACGTCTTGCTTTCAAGGTTAAACGACTAACATCTATAGCGTGTCTTGTGATAAGGAATATATGAACGTTGATATTATGCAAAATGGCCTACATTAATATTCCTTTCAGTCTCATATAGAAGATACAAGTAAATCTTGTAATCTTATAGTACATGACTGACATATACATTTTGGGGTAAGGAATAAAATACTCATAGACGACTCATACTTATATTAAATAACGCACATAAAAGTATTCACTATATTTGCTTGTAGAAATTTGATTTCTTTCAGAGAGTTGAATTTAATTTATAGAATACCTTTCGTTATTATTTGAATTTAGCCTTCAATCTAGTTATATTGTGATGTGAATCTAGAATTGGAACTTAGTTATTCGGTAGACGGATGGCACTATTAAATTTATCGAAATGTTTCAATTCTTACTATCACATTATTCTAGTAAGTACATAATATATATACTACATATATAATAAAACTAAAAGGTTTTAGAATAGTTACTAAATGCATTTTATTTGCAAATAATTCAAGTTATTTTAAAAATTAATCGGCGTAGTACGTATTATACGTACCTAATTTTAACTGCTTTCTCTGCAAGAGGTCGCAGGTTTGATTACCATATATATTTGTATAATATCATATAGGTAGAAATTTCTTCGATCTAGTTAAGATTAACTCAGTTCTAGAAACTACAACTCAAAAATCTATAGTTCATCACTTTTATAGTTAAAAGTCACAATCTATATTTTTTAAGGCCTCAAGGAAACAAAATTGAAAACATACATAGCTAGATATTATGTTTATATTGAAATATTTTATACATACCGCGTAGTACTGCGGAATCATATTGTAATTAGATCTTTCATTAACTTTTTCTCTGCTGGTATCATATGAGTTATGAATTATTCATTTAGGCATAGTATTGCGCTGTCACGATTTTATTATTATATTTATTTACTTATTTATTTATTTCAATATACATGAACAGCTTAGATTTCTTAATTTGCAATGTTACAATTTATAGTGAGGTACATTTAGCAGGCTATAATATATTACATAATGCAAAATGAACTCTAATACTAAGGCGAAGCTAGCAAAATGCGATTAAACGCTGCCCTCGTACTAGTTAAACTGTATGACGGATATATAATAAAATACTACATTCGATACAAAATCAAAGAAGCTAATAAAAAGGAAAAGGATTCCTCGCCATAGGCTACGAATATGGGAGAACTTAAGATAACAAGAGGTTACGAACAAACTTACATTAATGCTTCTGCCAGGCTCATTTTCAACTAGCTGGAGGGCTATATCTTTACAGTCTCTTCTCACAGTCGGAGGTACGCGACTATCGTCCTCCCAGTAACGTGAAGGCGCGTGTGCATACAGCGCTGCGGGTGTGGCGTGTGTGATACGTGCTGTTGTTACTATGCCACTGGATTTACCTTAACACAAATATATAGAAATTAATTAATTAATTTCATACTACAGCATCACAAAGTTATCCCAAAAGTGAACATTTTGTATGTCTTATATAAGATATACTCATATTTCGGTGTTTAGTGCTTTAATTAAGTAACAAATTGAAACAATCAATTTAACAAATTGGCAATTACAAATATCAAATGGGGCCTAAACCCATACAATGTTATTCTACAATAATTGTAACTTTTTTTTTTTATTTAATATTCTTGTTAATGTCTCTAAAATTTACACATTTGAAAAACTAAACGATGACATACGACGATGAGTATGATGGCGGTTAACTTAAAGCTTATAGTGTGAATGCACTCATGGTTTCTTGTATAACAATTCTTTACCAAACCGATATCGGATATAGAGCGAACCGTGATCGGCACTATAGAGTGGATCAATCCTTAATATGTCATTCCCATGCAATTTTATTCATTGGCGAAGTAATCTCAACTGGCACGCTTTGAAGCCATAAACAAGAAAATTGGATTGAATTACAATTTTATTTTCCTAAAAAAATAATTTTCATTTAACACGATTGAATTCCCTTACGTAAGAAGAACATTTATATCAAGCATATAGACGTGCAATTACAAAAATTGTAAATCAAAGCAAGAGTGAGGCAGGCTTATGCCTGCATTATAAGAGAAAGGGCGTGGAACTATTAAAAATAATCTAATATTACCTATTCTAAACAAAACCATAAGGGCCTTGGTAATACACAATAGACTAATTAAGAACTAACGACCTCCCTATACATATATCATAACATGAGGCAGAGTTGAAAACTAATCAAGTAAGTTCACTCGCATCGCTTAAGTATATCTTCTCTTATACAAGGATGGAAAGTCAAACATAAATTAATCTCTATGAGACTCACCAGCTTCATGCGCCCAATCTATCAGTGAAGTGACTTTGGAGTTTATTGCAGACGCACAGTTGTTAAAACGTCCTCCGGCATCGAGACCCAGAGTTTCATAACGAGCCTTCACACCGCATAAGAGGGCAGTAGCGCAGGCTGAGGACTCGCCAGTTTGAGCATCTATATTGTAGGTCTGATAAAACAAAATATTAGTTATTTTAGTATCATGATAATGTAACACTAATATATTTCTTTAAATTTTCGCGTTCCATACTTATATAATAACTAGCATTGCTCGTCGCTCCGCCCGCGTTCAGATGATACCAATACATAATATACCAATTGCATTGCGCACCATGTTTGGTAAATAATGGTGGTGATTGGAAATGCTACAAAGGTTTCTCCGTTAATTTCATATTTGAATTAGTAATTTTGCACATTTTGTTTTATCAATAACATTTATACTATATCTATTGTCTATATGTACTTCTGTTTTGTGTTTGTTTAGTTTTGGGCGATAAACTCTCAAACTACTGAATTAATTCTAATCATTTATTTACTAATAGATAGCTATTGATTAACTTATATTTAGCAGGTTATTTAAATTACATAATAATGACGTTTTTTATGTTAATTTATCGTGAAACAGGGATAAGAATACAAAATAAGAAAAATTTCCAGAAGTACATAATTAAGGTAAATAAGTAAATAATTCTAAGCAATTGCTTTTTATTATTTCGTATGGTTCGGCTAATACGTTTAAAGTCGTAAGCATTTTATTGCGTTCTTTAAGCCTTTTTCCAGTTTTCAAGAAATTGTGTCAAAAAAATCTAAAAAAAGTTTGATGCATAACAGTTTCTAAAACACTTTTTATCGAAAATTACATATATTGCAGAATATAGTACGCTTCGTAGTTTATGAGATATGAAAAATTTTTAGTTACCCGCTTTGTCAGTTTAACAACCATAAACTTGTTTTCCATAAAATGTTAAAAAATAATATGAAACGAACTTATTTTTACGGTTGACAAAATGAGTCGATATTGTGGACACATTCGTATTTATTTTAATGTTAACCCTAACAAAATACGTAAGTAAGAAAAACAACACAGGATTTTGCTATACGGAACCTATAGTGCACGAGTTGGACTTGCGTTAGCCCAATTTTTACATTAAATAGATTAACAAATAACATCTAAACAATAAAAAATTACAAATATTTTCATTTTAAAATTGTTTCGGCCAACAAAATATTACTAATATGTTACTAATTTATAAAGGCAAAAAGTTTGTTTTATTGATTTACGTTTTCATGCTTAGCTATGTTTATATATAAATAATAGCTTGCTACTCCTAAGATATTCATTTAAATTATATAGCGATTTACCCTCGCTTTGCTCGGGTGCGTACGCCGTACGCGGATTTTGTTCACAATTTCATGGGTTTTAAATTTTTTTCGCGGAACCCTGATTCTTTTTCTAAAATAAAAGTAGCCTAAGTTACTCCTTATAAGATCAGCTATCTGCCAGTGAAAGTCCCGTCAAAGTCAGTCCAGCCGTTTCGAAGATTAGCCGGAACAAACAGACAGACAGACAGACAGACAGACAGACAGACGGACAGACAGGCAGGCAGACAGACAAAAATTGTAAAAATGTTGTTTTGGTATATGTACCGTGTATACATCAATATGCATTTAGTAAAAAGCGGTTAATTTTATATTACAAACAGACACTCCAATTTTATTTATCTGTATAGATTTGAACATGGGCAGTGCCCCGGGTAGTTTAATAAAATCTTAGAAAGTTCATAACATTACGCATTTTAAAAACACATGGCGACATCTATTGCCAAATATATAAGTAACACATAAATAAATATTTTTGGAGTTATTTTAATAAATAAAATAACGCTATTGATTTTTTTTTCAACATTTTTTTCCATATTATTTTGTAAGTTACCTTGCTAAAATGTTTATAGTATCATCGTGGTTCTATTCTAACTAGTTTCTGTATTTTTTCTCAGAAATGAGATATTTTTCCACCGTAAAAGTATCCTATAATATGTCGAGCCAGTGTTGTTGAGTTAAGTTAAATAAAAATTTTCAATAAGGTTATTTAAGATCATATATTTTCATCTCCCACATATTTTTATTCTAGCTCATAACATCTTAAGTATAGATATACAGACATACAAAATATAAATACAAACATAATATGAATATCTATTATTAACTAGATTTTAGAAGAAACATTCTGCCTTCTAACGTACAACGACTTCACAATTGCACTAGGATCTACCACCGCTTCATATGTAACAACTACCTGACTACTTTAATGATGCCTTCTGTTTTGTCAAATATCTGCTACATTTTCTTGGAAAATATAGGTACATTTATTTTAAAAGATAAAATATGAGCTTGTTATGTATGACATGCAATTTTAACTTGTTAACATTTTTGTAGCTTTATTTAATTGAAAATATTCAGCTCCCTAGAACATTGTGGTTGGCTATTTTAAGTAACGTATTTCAATCACAGCTGTCACAAATAATTAACTGTGGTTAGAAATTTATTATATGTATAGATAAGTAAAGGAAATTACAAATACACTTAGTAATTATATTTACAAAACAAATGTACACTTAGTTATTACTGACTGCCTCGGTGGTGTAGTGGCTATCATGTACGGCTGCACATCCTGAGGTCCTGGGTTCGAGTCCCGGGTCGGGCCAAGTTTAGTTATTGAGTCTTTCTGTATAGTAAGCCTCAGTAACAGCCCGGAGTTGGGAAGTTGGCGGTGTTTCACCCCCGTGCCTCGGAGAGCACGTAAAACCGTCGGTCCCGCGCCTTAACTCTCACCGGTCGTGTCGAATAGTCGTCCCACCGGAGTATGAGAGTGACAGGAATAGAGAGTGCTCTTGTGTCTGCGCGTACACTTGTGCACTATAATATCTCCTGCGCAGTTGGCTAGTCTCAATGAGATTGGCCGCCGTGGCCGGAATCGGTCAGGAGGACATTACTGTACAAGTCATGTCCGCGTGGAATAGTGGCAAGAATGCTAGCCGCATTCCCCCGCTAAATGGCAATGCCGATTCTTTGGGCGAAAAATGCGCCAGCTCTCCTGTCACCAGTAGAGGCGATAAGACGAGGTGTTATGTCTTTTAAGAAGTGCTTAGCACTTTGACTCCATGGGCCAAGGGTTTCTACAGCATAGCTGGTTAATATTACATTCAATTAGCAGAAGGATATATTTTGTAAGCACATGTAAATTGGCACATTCGCTCTTTTTTTATATTTAGTAAAACATTAAACTCTGTCTCATTAAATAATATATTAAAGATCAGTAAGACTTAATTTAGGTTTTAGCCAGAATCTCCCCGATGTGCGTCCATATTATCGTGGGACAGTGTACCATGTGAGTTACTCTGGGTACTTCTCTGATAGCAGAGCGAACCGTGGGGCAACTCCATGATTGCTGTGGCCTGCCTGTAGAGGTAGCCGTCGAGGCGTCGTTGCTGAGTGCGTAAACGATCCTGCGACGCTCCATTAAGACGGGGTATTATTACCTACTGACTTTTTTGATCGGTGAGTCTCACATAACCAAATGTGTGTGCAAGTGGTGTGCGTAAATGAATTTCCCAACTAATGTCTATTTAAATTAAAAAAGTTATTAGCCAGAAAAAACATTACGGGTCCTTTAAGTATTTTACTGATACTTCTAGTACTTCTACATCTTACTGACTGTTTGATACATTTTATTATTGAAAAAACCCTCCCTAAGACAATCTAATTTTACTAGACAAATTAAAATGCGGTTTATATGTACTATCGATTATTCTATCAAATATTGAAAACAACTAAGACAATCTTGATAGTACTCATAAAAAAATATTAAACTTGACGGTGATCAAACATAGCTGTTTATTCTATTTATATTCAAATAAATTAAATTAGACAAAACTTAGAGACATATTTTCTATTTCAATACGCCACAAAGCAACTATTTAATTAAAAAGGCACCTTGTAGTAAGTAGATGGCATGGTAGGTAGAAGTTACTAAACTTAAATATAACATAAAGAAAACATCCAACAGTCTTCATCATGTCTAAAGATAACATTATATCCTACCCATTGTTTTAATTAAGTTGGGAGAATCGCCGTGTATGTAGACCCTCTGTAATCTTGCCGGACCCTATCCTTATAATACTTGACGATTTGTTTCGACATGAGATTAACGAAGGATCAAAGACAGAACTTACTTACTCTTTAAGTTCACTAACGACATACTAAAAGCTTCATTTCTAATGCAAAAGTTTATGAAGTGTATTATTTTAATTGGATTACGAGTATTTTGAAAAGCAACGTGATTTTTCTTTGTACCGTACACTTCTATTTAGATTTAAGATTCTTTTGCATTTCTCTTGTAAGTAAATTTTATTCTTTTAGAGAAATAAATATCTCAAACCAAAATTAAAATGGAAGTACGTACCTACCTGTTTGTAAAAAACGCAACCATTTTATACCATTATTATACCATTTTTATACCATTATTATATGTATTTATTTGCACAATATCGTAGACCGAATAAAACTAAAACTTATTGTAAATCTTTTTGTACTAATTAGTAACAGTTTACCTTATTTTAACATGATGATGGATAAAAAATGGTTAATCGATTTTAATTTTGAACTTTTCATTGCCACGTATAGTATTGAGTAATTCTTCATCACAGATAGTACTGAATTATTATATCTATGTATATAATTGTTTACTTATCTGACATGATTTATTGCCTTTTATTAAAATAACTGGTTCTCTTTCAATAAAGGGATATATTAGTTAAGACCTTTAAATCAAACAAAATTTTATATAAGTTCCTGTTAAGTTATATGAGTTGAATAAATAGTAACTAACCATCTCGCATACAATGGAAGGGCATAAACGTTCCAGTTTTGTCGTGACATTTTCTTATGAAAGCTTTATTTTTAATGCACTTTCTTACTTTAATTAGTTTCAAAGAATTTATTCTAATGCTTTATGTAATGTACCGACTGTTCGAATAGGCCGACATACTATTCCTATAGAAATTATATTTTAAACATTATTCTTATATAATATATGTATAAATGATTAACGATTTTGGAAAGTGCCCAAACTTACAAAAGATATTAGATTACGTCATGCTGGAGCCAAGTAGAGACTGTTTTATGACACGTCCTTGCAAAAGTAAAACTCGTAATATCTGATAATATCTGAATAATCTCAATATTTTTTTGGAGAAGTCAATAAATAACGATAACCTTCATTCAATACACTATAACTACTAAGGGCATTGACTACTGATGAGTCTAGCGGATATAATTGACACATTTTTTATCTTTATAACTTATGCAATAATAAGATATTTTATTTTTTACGATCAGTTAGTCAGATCGAGTCGGATATATTTTGGCCGTACAGAACGGCTCATAACATTCTCTACTAAAAAGGCTCGAACATATTTCTATGGCAGCTGATATAAAACATCAACCGCTATTTTCAAAGTAGTAGCGCAAGATAAAACTGGCATACCTTCTCGTATATGGAAACAAGTTACTGGCAAAATGACTCTTTTCAAGTGAGTTTCAAAGTTTTCACGTTGATTTTAGTGTTAGAAGGTAAAACTTAGAACACGATAAAACAACCTTCAACTTCGTGTTTTATTGCGATACATTTTACGAATTACTTACGTAAATAATAACAAAAAGTCAAGTGCGAGTCGCACTTGCACACGAAGGGTTTCGTATCATCGTAAAATGTATAACACTATGTATTTTTTAAATACTTTTGTAAAAGAAACATTTGTACTTTAACTTGTATGGCGGCCATTTTTTCCGACATCTTGGTTTTTTTTTTTCATTTTCATATATTCGTTTATTGTTATTATTATTTTTAATAGGACTGAACACGCTGACCAACACTAGTATAATATATTTTTTTTTAATTTGCATGACGGCCATTTTGAAATTCGCCATCTTGGTCATTTATTATTTGTTGATATAGCGGCTATAGAAATACACATTCTGTAAAAAATTCATATTACGGTTCATGAGATACAGTCTACTGACATATAGACAGACAGACAGGGCTTAGTAATAAAGTCCCGGTGGCACCTTTCGGGTACTGAACCCTAGAAATTGTTAGAATTATAATCCACATGCGAAACAACTTAAAGTTATTTTGAAAAAGCTCCTATGGTACATGGAATTTAGATCCACTGATTCTCTAACATTGTGTACTGTTCGAAAGCGTCAGCATCCTAACATGATACACAGATGAAACTGCACTTTACACGCGTGCAGTTGATGTAAACTCTTGTACTTTAAACAATGTTAACTTGATTTAGCACAAACTAACGTTAATTCAATTAATTATTATTTAATCCAAAATATACAGATTTTAAATAAAACTATATTTTCGGATTATTTCGCGGATTTAATTTGATTTTTGGTTCCCGACGTTTCGAATGCTTTACAGCAATCATGGTCACGGGGGAGACTAAGGTGTTAGACATCTCAAAAGCGTTATATACTTGTTACAGACAGTGCCTACCCACAAATTTACAAAAATGATTTTGAAAATATCAAAAATGGCACCAGAGTACCTTACAATATTTGTTGATTTTAATTCTAAACATATTTTAAAAAGTTTAATAAGTATTATAATTACTGTGTGGATCGCTATAACAATGATTCAGATTAATATATATTTTATCTGTGAAGATAGTGTTACTTAATATTCTATCTTAAAATTACATTAGAAATCTATATTAAAAATTTAATTTTCTAAATTCCATATAAAACAATAATAATGCTTTAATAAATAATTAGTATTTAATAAATAATTAATATTTTGATTTTCTTTGTGGTTAGACATATTATAGTAATAGCAAAACTAAATAATACCTATTACATTATTAATTCTTAAAGTTTTTTAAAATATTGTAATATTTATAATAATAACAGCTAAAACTAAACAAATAATATTTAATTATAATACTTATTAAACTTTTTTAAATATGTTTAGAATTAAAATCGACAAATATTGTAAGGTACTCTGGTGCCATTTTTGAATTTTCAAAATCATTTTTGTAAATTTGTGGGTAGGCACTGTCTGTAACAAGTATATAACGCTTTTGAGATGTCTAACACCTTAGTCTCTCCCGTGACCATGATTGCTGTAAAGCATTCGAAACGTCGGGAACCAAAAATCAAAATAAATCCGCGAAATAATCCGAAAGGATAGTTTTATTTAAAATGTCAAATATTCGCGTAAATCTAAGAAAGTATTCATATACAGATTGTTTTGAGCAATTAGTAAGGTACATGGCTTAGTTTGATGTTCGATATTATTAGAGACTGATTGTAGTTGTAACGAGTATATTTATTTATTTATTTATGAGCTTTTCAAGGGAAACAAACAGTACAATAAAGACAACACAACAATATACAATTATAAACATAAAAGTAATCCTAAAACCAACCAAGTTTCCACAGATATCAAATACATAGTAAAAGCTTACTACGGGGGAATGCGGCTGACATTCTTGCCACTATTCCACATGGACATGACTTGTACAGTAATAACTAAGTGTACATTTGTTTTATATACATAATTAAGTATATATGTAATTTTCTTTATTGTAAATAAAACATTTCCTGTAAATAAAAAAAAGCTTGCCACCACAATTTGATATATAAAAATTTAGAATATAAAAATAACTGAATGGAACCATTTATAGCAAATCTACCAATTATAAATTAAGTTTTACAATGTTTTTCTTGTAACTATTATATTTACGGTGACAGATATCTAATCTATACTAATATAATATTATAAAGAGGTAAAGTTTGTGAGTTTGTGACGTTGTAGGGGATAATCTCTGGATCTACTGAACCGATTTAGAGTTAAGAAGATCGTTTGAGACCCTGGGAAGGACAAGGGATAATTTTTATCCCGGAAATCATCCCTTAAGGGCGTGAAAATGGGGATGAAAATTTGTATGGGGAATCAAGCTAGGGACGAACCCGAACGAAGCGAGAGTGAGTCGCTAGTTTTCAATATTTTAAATTGAATTTGTTATATACACGAGATACAAAATTATTTGAAGCATATTTCGTTTTAACTTTACGTATTGCAAAAAGAGGTATAGGTTGGTTTAGGTTATTAAATCTTATAAAATATTGGAATTTTGTAAATTGTATTCGGAATAAAGATGTAATTAAGAGCTCGTTTATGCTTCAGGAGATATATTTATTTCAAAGGTATCTATATCATAAAAATCGTTTTATTAAGCAAAGCCTTCTAATAACAAACAGTTACGTGTGAATATAATAAGAAAGTTTCTAGGTCACATCTATTTAAATAAAATCGCTTCCCCAGAGAATTCTGGGAATGATAATTCAAATTGTTTCTGAAGTAATAAATATTAACGTTTTAACATTGTTTTAAACTACATTTATTTCTAATCTAACATTACTGTATCTGGTATCTGGCAAATGTAGACTGTTTGTACACGCAAGTATATTAAAGATTTTAAGGAAAATAACTGAAGGTCGGTAGTAATAACACAAAAAATATTTTTTATAATAGCGTATTATTTGTCTGTTTGTTGGTTTGTGAATGTTAATTGATTTTTTGTTGTGCAAGCAATCATTAAAGCTTGCACTACAAAAAAGCCAATTATGAATTATTAATTACTGTGCAATTTCTATTGTAGGTATATGAATATTTGATATATAATAAAATTAAGTGTTTATTTTACCCAAATTAACCCAATAAAACGATATTCAGTTTTCAAAGTTAATTATTATGCATACTTAGTATAACTCAATCTGTACGTGCTATATTTTTTAATTCATTTCAATTGATATGTTTTTTTTTCTATATGTCTATCTAGGTTATAAAAGTTAGTGCAGATTTGAATGTCATTTATTTCTTTCATATTTTTTTTCTTATAAATTCCTATTTTGAGTCCACGTGAATGACATTGATGGGTACAGTTAGCCATGTTGTATGTATGCATGCAGCCCGTTTTTAACGTCCTTCTGCTGGGCACGGGCCTTCTTCGGGGATCAGGCCATAAGCCACCACGCTGGCCAAGTACGTGTTGGCGGACTTCACATGTCTTTCGAAAACTTGATAGGTTCTCTCAGACATGCTTCCAGGTTTCCTCACGATGATTTCCTTCACCGTAAGACAAGTGGTAATCATGTTGGAAATGATTCACCACATGAAAATATCAGAGGTGCGAGACTCGGGATTTGAACCCGATTCACTCGGTTTCCCAAGCGAGGGCATCGCCACTGGGCTACCATTGCCTCACTATTAGCAATGTTATCTATACCTACAAATATTATAAAGAGGTAAAGTTTGTGAGTTTGTGAGGTTGTAGGGGGTAATCTCTGGATCTACTAAACTGATTTAGATGAAATTTAGTAAGAAGATAGTTTGAGAACCTGGGTAGGACATAGGATACTTTTTATCCCGGAAATCATCCCTTAAAGGAGTGGAAACGGGGATGAAAGTTTGTATGGAGAATCAACCTAGGGACGAACCCGAGCGAAGCGAGGATGTGTCGCTAATAGAATATATAAAATAATATTATGACGAAAAAGTATATTTTTTTTAATTAAACATACCTTTGCTAGTGCAACCGCAGGAAAAGTGTCCCAAACCAGATCCGTGTCTTCACCCGATTGCCCTCTACGCTGACCACGTAAAATTCTAGCCGCTGTTGCTGTGGTCAGGCTCATTCCGTCACCAACCACTAATATTACGTTCCTGGTGAAAAAATAACTTGGATTATTAAAAAAAAACATTAAAGTATGAGGATGGTAAGAACAGACATGTATAACACAATCAAGACATAAGTCAAACTCGACAAAATGCTAAGCAAGATGTACTCAGGGAAACTTCAATACCGACTTCAAACACAAAACGGTATGCCGAAAATAGATACTCAACGAGGAACTAACGTCGACAATTGAAGTTTATCCTCGAATAAGCATGATACAATTATATATTTCATTTATGCTCGTTGAGGTTCGAACATGAACCCAATGAATCTAGATTTCATGTGGTAAAATGAACGGGTAGCAATTAAAATGACAAATGTTAAAGATATTAAAATGTTTATATAATTGCTTTAGTTAGAGTAACTAGTAAGGAATTTCTCAAATACGAACAAAAATCAGAGAGAGAGAGATGAAATTACTTTTATCCAAAACACACTGTCTCCCCTTTTGTGTGTGTGTTTCTCGTGATTCAGTAATTAGAAAAAACAAAAAACGCTTAAAAGTCACGTTTCGGCTTCTAGAGGACATTTTAAAATGTTAACAACCTAGCTTACCTAGTAACCTTACTAATACGTAATAAACTTATGATAAACTGATATATCTAAACACAATAAGTCACAATAAGTCGTAAAATCATGGAATTATTAGATCCTTTATGAAAGCCTAATATCATAACAAACAATTTCTTTATATCAAGTTTGTTGAAATGCTGAGAGCCGAAAAAACAATAAGTAATGTTGAAACAAGAATAAGCTTGACACGAAATCCCGGCGTTTTGTAAAACTTTTTGTACTCCACGATATAATTCATTTTTTTAAAGACAGGCCATGATCAAGGTAAACTCAAAATGTTTTAATGAAGTGTACTGTTTTCCAATTTTAAAATTGAAATAAACAAAGATAAACCACCAGTTTTTTTTGCGTTTTATTGCAGCTAAAGTGGAATAAATGTCACGAGAATATTTATTTTGGGCTTCTACTTTATAACATTTTTCTACAATATTATAAGGTTTAACTACCATAATATCTTAGATAATACTTTCTTAGACTTACGCGAATATTTCACATTTTCATTTCCGCGTCTCTCCCGTGACCATGACTAATGTAAAACATTCGAAACGTACGCGTCGATAGGCAAAAATCAAAATAAATTTGCGAAAAATTCGGAAAAGATAATAATACATAACTTATGTTAAATTAAAAAATCCAGGGATAATATTCTGTCGCACTATAATTCTATCTTACAACTCATATGCGAAGTCCAAGTTACGCTCGTAAACAATAGACTAGGTAGTCTATTGTTTACACGCGTAACTTAGTCACTAGAATTAACTTTGACACGTAGGTACTTATGTTCGTAATGACACTCTTGTTCTGGTAAGAAATGACATAGTTTAAAACAGTCGACAGGACCAGGCTCTCTTTGTAGAGCGCTTTATAGAATTGTTCTCGAGTTGTAATTTAATAATATACTAGCGATTCACCCTCGCTCAGTCGAGTTCGTCTTTAGTTACGTTTAAATGTTTGATATAGATTTCTCACAGATGAGATATTTTCCCGCAGTAAAAAGTTCCTATATGTTGAACCGGATAACCAGCTATCATTATACCAAATTTCATCGATAAAAGCTACGTCAGATATCACTATTACTATAAGTTCGGAGATCTCTTACAGATAATACCTGGTTATTGAGAATTCTGTGACTGAAACAGTAAATTGTGACTATATATCATCGAGACAATGCATATTTTTGTGACTAAAACCGCTTCATATATTAATATGAGGATACATATACGGCAGAACTCTAATAGCAATTTCACAATTAGTAACGATTACCGCATACGGACTTGCTTTATACATACTAATTCACTCGTAATAAGCATTCAAATTACATACAGACCATTCAATTAACACTATGACAATATAGGTCTATTAACACAACTACATAGAATATACCAATTATACGTCTGTGAGTTCGTTATCTCAATTAAATTTAGAATACGCTACCTTATAACAATTTGATATACATTATTTACTAAATATAAAGAAATGAAAATAAATAATACTTATGTATGTATAAAAATTAATATAAAAAATATATGAATTACATGAAAAGCTTAAAAAATATTAAAGAGAATTGCGCCTATCCTCAAAATCGAGCATAATAATATTTAAAACTGAGCTACTGAGACTGAATTAAAAAAATGGAATATAAGGATTTTCTTATAATTTACAAGAAAAACGACGTAAACTATATTAATGTACGGAACTACATACTACACGCATAATTTCACGCTATATCCCCAATATATCATGGAACTTTATTAAGTAATTCAGTCGAGACATGTTTTTATTATTTAATAAAAAACCAAACACCCTACGTGTTTGGTTTATGCAAAAAATAAATGAAAAATTCTAAGTCAAGAAAATGAAATTACTTACTTTGCCACAGGATTTTTCTCTGAAGCGTACTGAAGACGTTTTTGTAGAGTTTCTTGTGCTTGAGCATACCAATATTGACGATCTGAAAATTTTATTTAGTTAACATTTCTTTTACGTAATTGCTTTTTATTTAAGATTCTCATTTAAAATCTGACATAGGGACCACATATAGGGTACATGCAGAAGTTAAGTCGATTTTAGATTGTGGTTGCCAAGTTTCGAAATTATAAAATTGTAGGAAGGCAAGATGAAGGAACACTCAGCATAGTAGGTCCTAGCGAGGAATGGAATGAATCTATACTAATATTATAAAGAGGTAAAGTTTGTGAATTTGTGAGTGAGGTTGTGGGGGGGGGGGGGTTAATCTCTGGATCTACTGAACCAATTTAAATGAAATTTGGTAAGAAGAAAGTTTGAGACCCTGGGAAGGACTCTGTCTTACTTTTTATTTCGGAAATCATCCCTTGAGAGGGTGAAAATGGGGATGAAAGTTTGTATGGGGAATCAACCTAGGGAAAAAGTTAAGCGAGGGTGTGTCGCTAGCATAAAATAAATACTCTTTGCATTTCAAACTAAACTAAACAATTGATATATGATACCGTCAAAATATACAAAAGTGAAAAAATCACTTATTTATTCGCTGACTAAACACGAAATTTCAAAAATTTCTTGACCTATAAAGCTGAAATCTACCATATATATAAGCAGTTTATAAGTAGAAGGCGTCAGTTAAGAAAGGATTTTACGACAGGGACGAATAAATGGGGGTTCAGGGCTATCGTACTTTTGTCTGAGAATCTATGTTTTTGATTTTTATGTAATTTATTAAAGTTTTCTTTTTATATTATACATAATATAAGAAATTTACAAAAAAAACTCGGGTACGTCTTTATGTGCCTGACAGAAGCCTAGGTATTGCTCTAGGTCATAGTCTATTTGTGTACCTTACTATCCATTCAGCCATTTCAGCGTGAAGGAGTAACAAACGAACACACACATACAAAATTTTGCAATTATAATAGTACTAGCGGCTCACGCTCGCTTCGCTCGGGTCCGGCTCTGGAAAAGCAAAAATAAATCTATCCCACGGGAATCGTATATTTTTCCGAGATAAAAAGTAGCCAATATGCTATTCCAGACTATAATCTATCTCTGTGCCAAATTTCATCCAGATCCCTTTGATCGTTCTGGCGCGATTGAGTAACAAACATCCAAACATCCATCTACACTTTCGCATTTATAATATTAGTAAGATTCCAATATTGAAAATAGCCTTTTGTATTAACATGAGATCATAAAATACATACATATATATCTTGTCGACAAACGTCAAGATAAATGGAACACAAAAGATTATAATATATCGCTGACTTCATTCCTTGGTTTCCTTTGAAACGCATGTCACCCAACATTTGATAGATACATAAGATGCACTTAGCGCTAGTAAGTACACATATAGAGTAGAAACTGATAATAATCATTTATTAAATTTCAGCACATGTCTATAACTTCATTTTCAAGAACTACCTTAATTTAATTTTGTCTTGGCCTTATTATTAAATAACTATACATCTGTTTCCAAGTTATTTTAAATATGTTACAATTCTAAAGCCAGTATTATAAAATATTTTTCACTATATTGTTCAATAATATTATTGATTTAATAAAAATATTGCCAATTTATTGCTTACTTTTAGGTTTTAAAATAAAGTTAGTCATTGGGAATCATTGCAAATAGTGCGCTTACAGAATACTTCCTGATGTAACATAAATCCGGGTACATTTTGTATTCGCATCAACAATTTTTGCAATACAGATTAATATTTACAATTTTGTTTTTAAATCTGTGTTTCATCATAAATTAAGACATTTAAGAGCTAACAGTAGCAAGCAATTATAGACTACATTTTAACTTGCCTCACGTAATGTGTAATAGGTACTTTATCCAATAAAAGGATTGCGAGGGATAAAAAGTTTATATTTTATAATTTGAAAATGTATGGTTTCAAAGTTATTAAAGGATTCTACAAAAGTTTGTCATTGGCCCTACTTTAAGGACTCCGAAATGATTGTGTCCATATTTTTTTAAATACTACTACCTCATGGTTTCAGCATATAAAAAATAACAATAAAATCCTTAAGTATTCATGATTAGATTTCTTTGTTCGAATGAAAATTTTACGTTACGACTGACCTATGTAGGCAGACACACATTCTAATACCACGGTTTGTGTATAAAAATAATAATAAGTACGAGTATGTTATTAAAATTTTAATAATGAATACACTAGCACAGATGACATACTGATATCCATCCCATAGAAAGAAGTTGGATTGCAGATTACTTCGGGCAATTTATTCTTCGGGGTATTTCTGTTTGCTTATAGATTAAATAGAAGTCATTAATCTCCAAATTGTTGAACTATTTTAATTTATTAATATTACAAAATTTATCCTAAATGTAACTAAACAAATTTCAATGAACTGACTTGACCAGTTTTTAAGGCACCAAGGCGGTGGTACTACGATGCCCTGACGGCAGGTCTGCCGAAGCAGACAACAATAACCATGGGGTTGCTCCACAGTCCACTCTACTATTAGACTAATACCATGAGCAACCCGCATGGTACATCCCCCATCGAAGTGGGCCACCTCTTTTTGCGTTTCTTGGCTTCGCGCACGGCTAAAATGCCACACGCTATGAGCCCCCCCCCCCCCTTCCCTCCCACCACGACAAGATGAACGCACGTTGGGAGGGATTTCTAATATTTCCATGTGCGAATCGTTTCCAACATGATTGTCACTTGTCTTACGGTGAAGAAAAATATCATGAGGAAACCTGCATGTCTAAAATAACCTAGCAAGTTTTCAAAAGATATGTGAAGTCTGCCTACCCGCACTAGGCCAGCGGAATGGTTGGCAATCTGTGTGGTACAAATATCTCTATACGAGATTCAAATTCCGTTGTCTCCAACTTCAGAACTAAGCAGTCAATGCCATGAGTCATAATTCAGATAAGAAAGCTCATATATCATACAACATGACATGATTTGCACTGAGATAACGAATGCACGAAGAACTTTTCTAGTTTTTATAAAAGTCAAATGAACCGCAAAATAATTGTGCCAGAAGTGTAAGCTACGAAAAAGGCATTTAAAGCATGCGAAAGCTCGACATAAGCGCCTCAATAACTTTAATATTAGATGTCATAAGCCCCGACATATTTATAGAATGTCGTTCTAAAAGGGAAATAGCACAATATTTCATTAAAATTGTTATTACTTCTTTTCAAATATTTTTTGATAATAATTTTTTATAATTGTCAACATTTAATAACATTTGGAGGTAATCCTCTCACAATAATATAGCCCACACAATATTATATTATAAGGTAGAATATATTATATTATGTATATATTATATTATTATGTACTAGCGACTCACCCTCGCTTCGCTCGGGTTCGTCCCTAGGTTGATTCCCCATACAAACTTTCATCCCCATTTTCACTCCCTTAAGGAATGATATATGGGATAAAAACTATCCTATATCCTTCCCAGGATCTCAAACTATCTTCTTACAAAATTTCATCTTAATCGGTTCAGTAGTTTCGGAGCCTATGTCCTCCTGACCGGTCACGGCCACGGTAACCATTCTCACTGAGACTAGCCAGATGCGTAGGAGATATTATAGTGCACGAGTGTACGCGCAGACACAAGTGCACCCTCAATTCCTATTACTCTCAAAGTCCGATGGGATGATACTTCGACATGACCGGTAAGAGTTAAAGCGCAGGATCGACGGCATCACGTGATCTCCGAGGAATGGGGGTGAAATACCGTCAACTTTCCAACTCCGGGCTATTACTGAGAATATATTCACAGAAAAACTCAGCAATTGAACTTGGCCCGACCAAGTTCTGTTTATTGTTCTATTTAAATGCGAAATTCCCCACGCGGAAATAGAATTCGAAACAGTACATAGAACAGTAACAGATTTTCTTGTATAGTAATTTTATTTCAAAAATAATATTAAGTAAAGAAACTCATTGTATCTTTGGTTTGAGCAACAATTGGTATAAAGAATAACAACAAAGCGATCTCTAAATCCCACTTTGTCCCCATTCGAACTGCTTTATTACGTCTGACACACAACTAGTCTCAAACTTTGCAGATATTTATCTGTCTCGGTCTCTTGAAGAGTAAAATTAGAATCGTTTTGGAAGTTATGATTATATTTTCTATACATATAATTCTAACTAAATCGAGTCTGTACATTAAATATTTTTTGAAAAATCTTATTGAAATAGTCATTTTAGAATTTTTGTCTGTCTGTCTGCCTGTCTGGGTACATCATACACATCACGAGAAAAGTGCTGGACTGATTTTTTTAAAATTTAGTATGGTGATAGCTGGTTTTCCAGGTCAACATGAAAAGGTCAACATAACAAGGATATTTTTTAGCGCGGGAAAATATCTCATCTCTGAGAAAAAATACAAAAACTGGTTAAAATGAAGCCACACTGAAACTATACAAAATAGGTCAAAAAATAATTATAAATTCTTGAAAAAAAACTATATACCTATTGCTTAACAAATAGTTAGGTGTAATTTAGACAATCAATACTAGATGTCGCCATGTGTTTTTAAATACGTCATTTTAATTTCAAAAAAAATTATGTACAGACGTGACTTTTCTATGGTTTTATTAGAATTACTAGAATTACTAGCATGACCCGTGGTCCCGCCCATGTCCAAGTAACCAAAAAATCAAGCTATCGTATTTGCCTTAAAAATTAATGATATATTTATAGAAATGCATATAGTAAAATTGTAACTGAAAGGAAATTATTATTGAAATACCCAAGGTTATCGATATCGAAACCAAATCCACAGTTTTAAAAAAAATCTCTATCTATATCTCTATATCTCTATCAGTCTAACACCGCATCGAGGAAAAACCACTCAACGGATTTTAGTCACTAGATATCACCATGTGTTTTTAAAATACGTAATTTTAATTTCAAAAAAATATGTTACATACATATTGGACCTTTACAACAACACAGTATAAGACCTTTCTATGATTTTAAAATTGTACGGTTCTCGTGGGATAGATTTATTTTATATATCAAAAACAAATCAAAATTATTGTCAATTTTACTTATGTATTCATCCCTTATTGACGTCCTACCTTTGGGAAAAGTTCACTTCAAGTATAGGGGGATGAAGTCATAGGGCGGACGGACTCCACGTGTCTAATATAATAATCTATTAAAATATTGTTTTATAATTACCGTATGCTTCTTTTACTTCAGCATTTATTGGTGCCGGAGAAAGGACTCCAGTGCTGATCGTGCACATTATGATCACGATGGAGCACCAAGCACTCATGATTGACAAGCTTCATCGGTGCTGACGTTCTTCTCACAGTCACTAGGAAAGGAATGACGACTGTTTTTGCGATTATGAAGTGTTTTCTTTATTTTCTTTCCCGTAACCTGAAAATAAGATAATAATTTAGTAATCGTACTACTAACTACAACTACTATTATAAATGCGAAAGTCTGTATCTGTGTAAGTGTTTTTCCTCCACGCTAAACGGCTGGACGGATTTTGATAAAATTTAGTACACATAGTAGAAAGTTAGTGACAAAATTTGGCAAAAGGTGGCGTTGCCCACTTATAGTATTATAAATACAAAAGGCACCTAGGAATCCAATCGAGTGAGTGCAAGCCTAGTATTTAATATTCCTACACTACGTGCTATATAAATACTTATTAGAGAATAGTGACAGTGAATAGCTTATTTTGGTGTTATGCAAAAAATATCTTGGGAAAAAGGGGGTTCAATATTGGTATTTATAAATAAACAGAATGACTAGTAATCTAGTTCGTATCTACACGGTTTTCAATAGAATAACGGCGCAAAGTGGCAAAGGCCCGCAAACACATGAGTAGGTGAGCACATGTACCTATAAGATTTTTAGTCATGTGATGCAAATTGGGCAGACTTCATGCAACGTATGTACTCGTAGTTGTATGTAACTCAAGGCATAAATAATATTTATGGCTAAGACGTTTCTGATTTTATTTCTTTCCTTAAAGTTATTTTATCAAATTTTATTTATATAAAAATATATCAATTGGACGTTATACAAGAAAATCCTTAGCAACCCAAAATTTCTAAAAATAAAATTTAAAAAAATCTACTATTTTCAATAGTATTATAATTTGTATTAAGTCCCACCGCAAATGTTTCGAAATTTCTCAAACAGTGTTTACTAAAATGACATGAAATAAACAAAAATATTTTTAAATTCATGAGAACGGAGTGTAATTTATTTCAGTAAATAATAAAATAGATACAACATTGTTTACTTGGGACAACCCTTGTGATTCTTGCTAGACCTTAATGGCATTTACCTACTTTAAGATCAAAGACGTTCCTCTGTTACTTTTATAGTATGTTTTGAGTAAGTAACTAACTCCCTGACTAAGAATGAAATAATTTAATTAATATATATTACAGATACATTTAACTTTATGCGAATAAAATATATTTTGTAATAAACCGAAACAATCTAGAAAATTTACCTAATATGTATACCTTTTATATTCTAATTATTTCAAAATATGGTTTTTTTTATTTAGAAATAGAGGTACTGAGTTAGAGTCCCGGGTCGGTCTGAGTATAGTTGTTGGGTTTTTCTGTCAAGAAATTCTCGGTAACAGCCCGTTGTTTAACCCCCATGCCTCAAAATTAAAAATCGCACGTAAAGCCGTGGGTCCTACACTTGATCTTTTCCGGTAGAAACGAATCGTTGGTTTCTTCTCTTCGAATATTTTTTGATAATAAATTTTCCTAATTGTCAACATTTGTTATGAAATTGTTAATATTTTGAGGGTAATTCTCTCACAATAAAATAACCGTTTTACATAATGTAGAATAGATTTATACATATATAGGTATATTATATTATTATGTATGCAAATGGTTCAGGCTACATAATATTAATCTGTTTAAATGCAAAATTTCCCACGTGGAAATCAAACTCGAAATCAATATCTAGAACAGTAAAAAATTTTCTTGTCTTGTTTCATTTTAAAGTAAACAAAGTAAAAAAACCTTATTTTAGGTAAACCCACTGAAGTTTAAGAGTTGCACGGAAGTGCACTATAATATCTTCTGCACAGATAGGTTTCTTTTAACTTTCAGCGAGATTGTCCTTCGTGGCCGATATCGGACAGGTGGACACTATTAGTGTCAAAAGTGCCAATGCATCAGACCTCACACTATTGTAGACTTAAAATCATTATAAATATGACAATCTAAAACGAGCAATTCTTGTATATTTATATCTTTATATCTTTATTTATTTATACCAGCGATCTCGGAAACGGCTCTAACGATTTCGCTGGGTATGTGGGGGCTTTCGGGGGCGAAAAATCGATCTAGATTAGTCTCATGTCTGAGAAAACGCGTGTTTTCAAGTTTTCACGCGGTTTTCTTTTGCACTATTCTACGCAGAATATGCTCGATAATTTCTTACACTTAAGCATAAGCATCGTGGTCAAGCGACCAAGGTGCAAGAGTAACTATCAGTAGGTGTCCGAGTTCGAATCTCGATCGGATATAGTTTTACTTTTTTTTTGTTTTTATTCAAGTTTTTTTTATCTAAAAAATACAATATCACAAAAAAGAACTCCGATCGAAGCTCGGTCGCCAGGTACTGATATTCAACAAAAATTACAAAACCTATAGATTTTTTCAGTTTGAACAAATCCCACCTACAATTATTGAAAAAAGTATCTATGTATGACATTTAAAGAAAAAATGATCTAATTTATATAATTTACTTAGACCTGTTGTGAAAGACGGAAGTAATCGATTTCTTTTTATATTAAGAAGGACAAACTTCTCCCAATAAATTATTCACCAACCAAAATTTTCCTCTATAAACATATCAGTCTTTGTACTTAAACATAATCATTGATCACAGGTTTTGTCAATATACTTAAAGGAAAAAGAGTATGCATTCAGCCCTTTACTTGCGATGAGATACCATACTAATCCGTCATAGCCAAGTGTGTGTTGGCGGACGTTATATGTCCTACGAAAACTAGGTTCTCTCAAACACACAAGTTTCCTCACGATGTTTTCCTTCATTGTACTGCAAGTGGTTATCATATTGAAAATGATCATGAGATTCGCACATGAGAATATCAGAAGTGAGAGACCCGGGGAAAGGGAAACTTGGATATGGTGATAAAATAGTAGCACATCGTATACATTTCATAATGTGTGCCAAAACCATAAACATTGAGCTTCTGTTTAAGGTTCACGCTTCATAAATTGAGTCTGTAAATATAATTTTCACAACATGATATACGCGATGGTTTGATAAAGATATTTTACATTAATTTAACTCAACGTTATTTTATAAAATATTTTCCATTCAGTTTGCGAAGAAAGAAACAATAATTAATTATTTATTTTTTGTGCATGATCAAATATGTTAATTGACCTTTTAAAGTATTCTGTTAATAAGTCACATTAAAATCTGATTTTAACAAAATATTCTTTATAACTTTCAAAACTTAGGGTGGTTATACTATTCTAATAAATTAACATTAAAAATTTTACTCTCGTAAACTTTTAATTAATTATAAATTAAATTATATTCTATTTTTTTATAAGGAGATTGAAGTTGAAAAGCATTAGAAATAATTTTCACCTTAAAATAATAGGTTTAAATTAAATCTCATATATTACAATTTATATATCTAATACTAATATTATATAACAATTTATATATTAATTTATTTATAGTTAACATTAATTATCATTTAGATTTTAGATTAAAAAATTAGGGGCGCAAAATATAAACATAAATTTACTTTATACAAAATCGTAGATAAATTTTAACAAGGGCAGTACGAGCGAATATATAACTTTCAAATGAGATTGCATTCTTTTCATTATTTCGCCCAAGCGTGTCTTCCCCTTCTTGCAACTTAGAAAAGTTTCTTTAAGATTAGAAGTCCAATAGTATGGCCTTTGAAATTCGAAGCGAGCGCCAAACTTTACCCTTTCGATATCTGTTTCAAACTTCATTTTACAAATAAACCTAACCATAACACTTGAAACGCCAATATTTTGCCAAATGCGAGAATATTTGGTTTATCAGTTTTATCTAATAAAATTAAGGGGCAGATAGAACATCTATAGTATTAGAATTAATCTATACATATTATAAAATTCTAACTAAGCCGAATTTGTACATTAAATATTTTTTGGAAAATCTTATTGAAATAGACATTATTATCGATGCGGAGGCCGAATCTATAGTTTTTAGAATTTTTGTCTGTCTGTCTGTCTGTCTGTCTGTTACCGCATCACAGAAAAACCACTGGAGGGATTTTGATGAAATTTGGTATGGTGATAGCTGGATATCCGGGTCAACATATAGGATACTTTTTACTGCGGGAAAATATCTCATCTCTAAGAAATCTATACTAAACGTTAAAACGTAAGTAGGGACGAACCCGAGCGGAGCGAGGGTGAGTCTCTAGTATTTATTAATAATAACCTGATTAAATTCGTTAACCACAAAATCACTTTAAAACTAAAGTATTCCGTTAAAGGTCCGGAACCCTTCCTTGAAATTTATATGGAAGTAACATCTATATTCTATATATATAAGGTATTTAATTTAATTAAAAAAATACACATTATAAAATAGTTCTATAATATGCGCATAACATATAATATACGCATAACATACATTATGTAACCTGAATCTTCCTCTCAAGTCAAATAACAATTATTTAAAGTTATATTAAAATTTTAATAAAATTATATTTGAAAAATTTTCAAAATTTAATAAGAGCCAAATCGAGAGTATTTGATTTATTTATCGATACGTTTGTTTATACGCTAGAACGGCTGGATGTTTTTTTTTAAATAATAGAATAAACATAAAAAATAAAAACAACTTTCATTTCAATCGGTCCGGTCGGCTAGATAAAAGATATTATAAGTTATAGTCTCTGCCTTATTGTGCAACCATGTTGATTGATGTGCTTACTGACTAAAATAGAAATATACACAATATTTATAAAATCATATATACCTTTATTATGGTCTATTCATTATTAATTTATTTTACTAATTTAATATAATAGTAAATCGGAAAGTGTGTTTGATCGACTTGCTCGATTGCGGTCACATTTGTATTGTACTCGGGCACCTAAAATAAATAAATATAAAAATAGCTTGATTTTTCCTTACAATTTTAAATTTATAAAAAAAACTCGGGCACCTATCTCCTAGAAAATATTGATTAGTTATTATTTATTAATATATGTGCATACATTATTAATTCTTTATTTGTTGTCAGTGGGTTAAAGCGTTTTACGCCTTTACAGTCATGATAAATCGTTTTTAATTCGGTAAACCGTATACGGTTTGTGATATGTGAATTGTTTTGTTCACACGAACTGGATCCGAGCCGGTTATCGTATACGGTTTGCCGAATAAACGAAGCGGTTTTTTTTACCATATCAGGTTTTGCTGTAGGGTGTGAATACAACCTTATGTTTGTATACGCTACTGGCAACCGTATACGAAATCCGGTGTATACCGCAACGAGTCAACTCTCTGTTATTAGAAAGTTAGCCAATCGGGACGGTGTAAAAATTGTGCATGCAGGGAAGGAACCTACATATTCTCCTTCGTAATACTAACCGTATTTGATTTTCGTTAGTTATAAGGCACTCCTTACAGTATTAATACAGCATATACTACGTTCTAATAGGCGGCATGGCACTCTGGTCTAGTTATAAATAAATTCAATTATTAAACCTAAGGACTTTAAATATTAACAATATTATTGTTGCTAAAATTAAAATCACAAGAACCCCTACAGATAGATAGGAAATAAATTTCATATATTAAGTTTAGTTAGCCAATAGCTCTCCAACTCAAAAACTTTATCAATATCGAGAGTAAAATTAGCTTTTAGTTATTTGTAGAATATACCTTAATCAAAATAAGTTTCCACATTATGTAATTTTATCTTAGATCATTTCTATGTAGAATCTTAAAAAAGATTGGAATATCGTATTGTAGATAAGTGAAAATGTTAATTGATATGTTTGTTAAATATACCTATAATACTAAATGTATCTAGTGTGTGTTTGTGCGTGTGATATACTAAATGTACGTATTTGATTTTTATTTAATTTGTTTTTTCTTGAGTTCACGTTATAACGACGATGACAACGACGTACGACGTTAGTTTCATGATATAACGTGAAAAACTTTTTAGCGCTTATTTCATTGAATGGCAGTTTTATTCAAATCCAACTTTAAAATGATGTTTAATGTAAGCAAGTACACAACACACAAAGTTTGCTGTTGTAACATTTAAAAAACCAAAGCTAAATATTTTATTCAATACCAAATGAGTATTTTTCAAGAGCTTTGTAAATGATGTTAGTTTCATCACTGTTGAATGTGGGTCCCTTAAATACGTATAGTTCTTTGTTAGTTATTCTAATTAGGTATCCATAAATGATAGTATTCAAAGGCATTTGAAATAAACATATCCTATGTAAGTCTATTTCAAAACTATACTCGGAGAGTATTTGAATAAATAGGACACATACTAAAGTATTTTATATTCTTCGTTCCAGAGACTATATTTGTAATAAAATATGAAAAAGGTCAAATATCCTATTTGTAATGTTTGTAGCAGAGTTGACAACATATATAATATTTATAGGAATGTATTAAATATACACATTCGAGGGATGGATTTTTGCCGAATAGATTTCACTTACGGAGAATAGCTATCAGAATCAGAATAAGTACCTACATTACCTGAACCTATTTCTGAATTGATTAAAGTGATATGGTTTCTTTCAATTAAATTACTAGTATTGTCGCAGTTTCTATGCCTTAATATAAAATTTGTCAAAATAGGATTTTATCATCAGATTAAAAAGCCTTGTCAAATAAATTAAAAAAGAAAATAATTACAGGATCCAAAAAAAATATCTAAGAAAAAAAATCGTTTCTCGACTGGATTTTACTTAAGCATTTGTAACAAAAATATAAATTTACGTAAGGGTTAAAGAAAAATCACTTAGCGACAACTCTTAAAGAAAGTAGGCTTAGCCTACTCTACTTAACTAAAGTACACGCAAATTGGGTAGATAAAACAGCCTTAATTTCAAACAATTTACCCAAAACCCCTTAATTATTCTGCTTTCTACAGGAAAAACTAAAAGTATATTTCAGTCACGCAACATGAAATCAAATTAGCCGATTGCTTTTCGTCTAATTATTAAGAAATTGTTTAAGAAAACCTACTAAGTAACCATTAAACTACTTTAATTATAAAAAGGCTTTCCTTATGTACCGTATATACCTATTAGTTAAGCATTGTTATGTAAATATACTTCTACTTTTGTTTTTGCTTCAGAGAAGTTGAATTCTGACATATGTATCTGTGCCCAACAAAAATAGGGTAACTTATGATGATCTCACTTCATTATTTCACATTGCGTTTCTAAAAAAAATTGTTCATGGACTCTGAATTCCCCAATTTTAACAACATTCACAAACTACATCTGCAAGCACAAGCTAGAACATCTCAAATTCGACTTAGACTTGACTGTATGAATAGATTAATCAACCCACAAGAGATACATGGAATGTATCAAGTCACGCCTCCTCTCCTCTATGTATTGTCTCCAGTGGCACACTCTGCTGGCCGGGAGGTGGTAGGTTAGAGCATTTTACACTTTTAAGGTCTCTATGTATAGGGCGGCTCTAACAGAGCTTGAAAGTCAACGCTACATATGGACGGTAACAACAACCAAAGAAATAATAAAATTAAAGAATAATATAAAATATTAAAAAAAAATAAAAACCGACTTCCAGGCACTGAAAAGTAAAAAATAACTAAACAGGGGTTTTCATTTAGAATAGATACCTAATCAGATATTTTCTAAGTCGGTGTGCTTTAATTTGTATCGGCTGGCACCGACTTCGAAAATATCTGATTAAGTATCTATTCTAAATGAAAACCCTTGTTTAGTTATTTTTTACTTTTCAGTGCCTGGAAGTCGGTTTTTATTTTTTTTTAAAGTTTTTATTTTTCCATTTTTAGTGTAAACGTAATAAGCAAGTAATTTGTAAAAAGAAAGATTTTTAATAAATAAAATCATATTCGATTAAGCCATTTATTTAAAAACCGCTTGACCGATTTCGATAAAATTTATATGGAACCACCGGGGAAGAATACCCTTTGAAACAAAAAAAGAATTTTCCAAATCGGTTCAGCCGTCTTCGAGTAATCCGTGAACATACATAAAAAAAAGGAAGAAAAAAGATTCCGACGAATTGAGAACCTCCTCCTTTTTGGAAGTCGGTTAAAAATCAAAAGAATGAGTTTCAAAATCATTCCGCTTCCACAGTAAAGATACTATACGTTCGTAAAGTTTAATTATTTCAGCGTATCTCGGTACGTTATTTAATTTTCGGAAAGAATTTGTCATCGAATCACCTGAACAATTTCATGAATTAAATTTATTATTATATTTACTTTTGCAGAAACAAACCTGAAAACTTGAAATACAATCGACGAATGACATTAAACTCCCGAAATGTAACGAACGGGACGAACCATTAAATATTTACAAATACTTATTCATCTGAACAGCGACATTAAATTAATATACCTATATAAAGTTCGTTTTTGTGAAAATTTCTCGCTACGTTATTCGCGTAATACTTCTATAATATTAGTCAACGATCTATCATCAAAATATAATCAATTACAAAATTATTAAACAAAGTTTGATAACGGTTTATTTCTAGTGAAAAGTTTTACATTTTTAAATAAATAAAATGGATGGTTCATTTATATAATGTCATTATTTAATTTGGTTAAATAAATGAATTTTGCTATTTATTTATTTATTTATTTATTTATTTATTTATTATAAAGGCTTACTAACTAAATTTACATAAAGCATTAATTTAACATAATAATATTTCGCTATTTTTATATAAATTTAATTTAAAAGTATGCACAGCTTTTTATAGAAGTACTTATTTTATTTAAATTTTATTTTATGAGTATATAAGGAGCCATTTAAGTTATACAACAAGCAAAAAAAAATGAATCTAAATATTTAAATACAGTTTCTTTTTAAATAAATTTAGGCTATCAGAAAAAATATCTATATCACAATGCTGAAATATAAAATTGTATAATTTAAAGCTTCGTAAGAGTGGTGAATTGCAACCGTATCTATTTTTTCGTTGTGGGATATACAGTGGTTTGTAGTTAATAGCTCTTGCTGCGGGTCTTGGTGTTTGTATATTTACTAGCGACAGTAGTGACGGACATTCTATATAATTATTGATTAATTTAAAAACAAATATGAGTCGCAAAAAGTCGCATCTTTGGCGTAAAGTTTTCATGTTAAAGTGTTCAAGTTTTTCTTCGTATGTAGTATCAATAAAATTGTGGCGACTGGTATAAACAAGTCTTTTTAAAAACTTTTTTGTATCTTTTCTATTCGTTGAATATTATTCTGATAATCAGGGTACCAAATCAGACTACAGTAATCAATATTGCTGCGGACAAGGCAAAAATACAAAATTTTTAGTGCAAGTATTGATTCAAACTTTTTGGTATTACGGTGAATAAAACCTAACATTCTTAGGCTTTTGCTTATTACGGTATTAATTTGACTGATGAAACGCAATTCTTTATCCATGATTATACCAAGATCTTCTATTTCTGTCACTTGATTTAGTTTAAACCCATTGATGTCATACGTCGTATTAAAAATAACTTTTTTTCTTGAAAACTTCATATGAAAGCACTTTTTCGATTAAGTTCCATTAAATCATCCTTGCACCAGGTACATAACCTTCCTATATCATCTTGAAGTTCTTGCCTACTAATTTCAGAGTCAACACTTTTATATAACTTTAAGTCGTCAGCATAAAATTCAAAATTAGAGCTAAGAATACAATGTTTGATATCGTCAACAAAGGTTAAGAATATAATACTTTCTTAGATTTACGCGAATGTTTGACATTTAAATAAAACTATCTTTTCGGATTTTTTCGCGGATTTATTTTGATTTAAATTACACATAGAATAATAATGTGGCTTAAATAATTAATAATTTATTTTTTCTTTATAGTTATAAATATAATAATGGCAACACTAAATATAGATTATTAATCAATAAATTTTCTAAAAAATTGTAATAATTATAATAATAAAGCTAAAATTAAATAAATAATATAAAATTATATAATATAAGAGTAATTAAAATTATAAAAATGTTTTAAAAATGTTTTAAAATTAAAATTAACAAATATTGTAAGGTACTTTGGTGCCAATTTTCAAGTTTTTTGAATTCATTTTGTTATTTGTGGGTAGGCTGTCTGTAACAACTATATAATACCTTTGAGACATCTAACACCTTAGTCTCTCCCGTGACCATGATTGCTGTAAAGCAATCGAAACGTCGGGAACCAAAAATCAAAATAAATCCGCGAAAAAATCCGAAAAGATAGTTTTATTTAAAGGTTAAGAATAGTATTGGTCCCAAATGAGATCCTTGTGGTACACCTGAGGTTGGAGTGAACTCATATGATTTATGTCCATTTACATTCACTGTCATAGTTCTTCCATTTAAATATGATTGAAACCATTGTAAGAGTGACCCAAAGATTCCAAAATGTTCATGGAGCTTTTTAATAAGTATATTGTGATCTACTTTGTCGAAAGCTTTTTTAAAGTCACAATAGATAACATCAATTTCTTTACCTGAGCTAATAGCTTCAATCGTGTTTTCCATAAAAACATCTAAGTTAGTGGTAGTGGAACGATTTCGAAAAAACCCATGTTGATGTTCAGTAATCATCTGCTTTACATGCCATGTCAAAATTGGACATAATAGTGATTCGAATACTTTACCAAGAACACAAAGTATACTTATGGGACGATAGTTTTTTACATTTGATTTATCACCTGATTTCGGTATTGGTATTACTTTTGCTTTTTTCCAAATTCTAGGAAAATCACCGTCTTGAAGAGATTTATTGTAAATAATATATAAAGGCTTACATAGAGTTGTAGCACACCTTTTAAAAAATACTGGATGAATATCGTCCTCTCCTGCACCTTTATTTACATTTAGTTTTTTGAGTGATGTTTCAATAGACTTTTCAGATAAATGAATAAAACCTAAACAATGATGATTATTATTTTGACTTTGAGCTAAATTTTCTAAGTTAAGAGAAGATGAAGGATTATAGACAACAGCAAAGTTGTCTGCAAATAAATTGGCTATAGACACCCCATCCTCAGCAGTTCGACTTTCTAACTTCATCTTTTGTGGTATACTGCCATTATTTCTATATTTATTTTTGACATAAAGCCAGAAATTTTTAAAATTTTTACATATATTAAATTGCACATTCTCAATATAAGCAGAATAGTCAGTATTCATCTTTTTCTTGGTTCTTTCTTTAATTAGTTCGTATTCATATCTATCAAGATCATTATTAAATACTTTTGCTTTTATTCTAAGTTTTTCTTTCTCTTTTAGAATTTTAATCAAAGAAAAACTGTACCAGATAGGATATTTTTTTTTATAATTTTGTTGAATTGGGACAAATTCTTTTATAACTTTATACAAAATTTCATAGAATTTATGAAGTTGTTGGTCCACTGTCTCACATTTTGTAAATTCGATCTCTCAATCTACATTGACCAGATATGCTTCAATTTTTTGATAATCAGCCTTAAAATATTTATATCTTGAACTCACTGTTGATGATAATAACTTAAGGGAGCTAATTCCAATTTGTATAAGTAGTTGAGGATGATACTTATCTACCTTAGATAATATTTCGTCCGACCTAATTACTGAAATTGGATCAGAGAAGTTTGCTAATACTAAATCAAGGATTTTATTGTTATCATTATAAATTGTATTATATTGCAATAAATTATAGGTAGACATAAAGTCCATCAATGCATAGCCGAGTTGATTATTATAGTTATTGGGAACACTATGCGTATCTGTACAGTTCATTGACCATGATATTCCACTCATATTAAAATCACCAACTATCATGACTGAATCTAATTCATTTATAAACGTGCTTATCTTGTTGCTGAAGTGTTCAAAGTGTTCTAATTGAACTGGAGGCGGTAAATACAGTGCACACAAGTGTATTTTTCTTTTAGAGGTTATATCTATAGTTATCCATAGATCTTCACAATGACTTTCATATGAGTAATTCCTAAAAGAATTTAGTGATTTGTGTACGGCTATAATAACACCACCACCTTCCTTACCTTCTGAAAAAGTTAATGATTCCCTGTCCCTTCGAAACACCCGATATCTTTCATCTAATATTTCAGCATCAAAGACTTTATTATTAAGCCAAGTTTCAGTTAAAATAATAATATTAAAGTTATTTTTTAGCGCATTGTGATAAATTTCTGACAGTTTACTGCGCATGCCCCTAACGTTTTGATAGTACAAAAATAATTGATCGAATTTTATGTCTGTAAGTAAAACTACATGTAAGAAAAACATAAAATAAGTGAGACATGATATTATGATAAAATTAAATAATTGAATTTAGACACTCTTTATGAGTGATTAATCTTGCAGGATTTACGAATGAATATCTTACCACTTCGAATCCAAACATATTTATATTGCTTGCTATCACCTTATATTTAATAACTATTTCTATATTGAGATTTTTATAGGTTATCAATAAAAACTGGACAAGTACGAATGAAAAATCTTTGTGTTATCATCTATACTGATATTATAAAGCTGAAGAGTTTGTTTGTTTATTTGGTTGAACGCGCTAATCCCAAGAAATACTAATCTGATTAGAAAAATTCTTTTTTCAATAGATATCCCGTTAACTGAGGAAGGCTATATATCATCCCGGAAGAATGTACGGTTCCCGAATCGCTAGTATAGTATACGATGCTAAGGCCTGATTTTTTTTGAAGTGAAACTTTTTCAGAACCGTTTTGATTTGAAACTTGATGAAACGGAAAGGCGACACAAGACAGAGACTGCTGAGAGAATGAGATAGAATACATTACACAGGAAGTGAAAAATAATACTGAATAATATTTTATGTAATATATGTTAAATAAAAAGTAAAATAACATTTAAACTGGTAATAAAAATTTAACTTATTACTTATAAAATGTACATACTTATAGAATGTGTATAAATTAAATAAAAGCTATTATAACTAAATGTTGCCATGGTAACCGTTGTTACTGTCTGAGAAATATATAATATTATATCCTTTCCGTATATGATATTCTATAAATTAATAATTATTTAACTGCCTCGGTGGTGTAGTGGCTAGCATGTACGGCTGCACATCCTGAGGTCCTGGGTTCGAGTCCCGGGTCGGGCCAAGTTTAGTTATTGAGTCTTTCTGTATAGTAAGCCTCAGTAACAGCCCGGAGTTGGGAAGTTGGCAGTGTATCACCCCCGTGCCTCGGAGAGCACGTAAAGCCGTCGGTCCTGCGCCTTAACTCTCACCGGTCGTGTCGAGTAGTCATCCCACCGGAGTATGAGAGTGACAGGAATAGGGAGTGCACTTGTGTCTGCGCGTACACTTGTGCACTATAATATCTCCTGCGCAGTTGGCTAGTCTCAATGAGATTGGCTGCCGTGGCCGGAAACGGTCAGGAGGACATTATTCTATAAATATATGATTGTATTATATTATATATTGTTATTTGCCAAAGAAATTTTACTTCAACCGCGCGTAGGTTACACGCACCCATTTTTTACTTTTATAAATTGATTGAATTTTCAGATTGTTTTCTTGTTTCTTACGAAATTTCATGATATATAATAAGTATTTGATATTAATTTCTACGATTTACTTTCACGCTTTTCTTACAAAAAGAATCCTAAAAGGTATCCTTTTTGAAAAGGATTTCAGGTACAGATCTATTAAAACAATTTAAATATTAAACAAGTGTTTAAGATTTTAATTTTAGCTCTGTTTTTAGAGCATAGAGATATTTACTTATAATATACGGTAAATTTCTTTCCTACCATCTTTATGAAGGCAATGTAATAGAATCTCTTAGCAAATAAGATTACAGACTCTAGGGTCGAGCAACTAAATTGGCATTCTTAGTGAAGATTGAATTACGCAACAAATGTGGACAAATAAATTATTTGTTTTAGCCAATAAAGTTGGATTATTATATAGCTTTTTAACATTGAAAATGTATTTTTTTTTTGTCGCTTCGGTATAGGTCCGATATTCTGCGAAATGCGACATAGACCTAGTGTCATGGGTTTTGGGATTACGTAGGTGATTGGGATGTCAAAAGACGCATCTCCACGAGGGTTACAGAATGCAAAAAAAAATTGAAAAATCTCAAAACCTTTTTTTAAATCAAAATAATATAAAAACTGCGGTCGTTTTTCGCCCGGTTTCGGTCAGAAAAACGATTATATCTTAAAAATGAAACGAGATATCAAAAAAACAAAAAAAGCCCTAGAGATATGACTTTGGGCTACATTTAAAAAAAACTGAAGCGTTATTCAAAAGTTGTACCTTTGTGACGCGGAGTTTACGTGCTAAGAGCGTGTGAGCGCGGTAGTGACGGCGAATAAATGTTTTGGAACATGATTTTGTTTTTGGACGAAACTAAAAAATAAAATTATTTAAAAAAAAAATTTCGACTAGAGTTTATTGTGTTAAAAATAATGTTTCTTCAACGCGTATACAACAATTGTCTTAGCTTAAATTGTAATAGTTGCAGAGTTAGATTAATAATTTATTTATTGTACGATATATATATATATATATATATATATATATATATATATATATATATATATATATATATATATATATATATATATATAAAGAAATTATTATTATTTATATATGAATAGAATTTAACTATCTATATAAAAAAATCTTTCCAAATTTTTTAATCGATAACACTAAGCATGTCAATAGTTAACCAAAAAAAAGAAAATCGATTGACAAATGGGGGAGAAAAGATAATGAGCGATTTTGTCTTATGTCTATTTATAATATATAGATTTAATAAACTATTATTTTTTCAATAAATACGTTTAACGGTTTATTTCATAGGAAACATTCTCTCGGAAGCAGTTGCTCTGAGATGAGACATTTTTTTCATCAATTAAATATACGAGGAAAATACATATAGACAAGACATGATATGAAAAAAAAATTTAAAGGAAATTATGCAATTTCCTTTACATTTTTTTTTTATTTTTACTGTATTATTTTAGACTTTATTTTCATACAATTAAAATAACGTTAAAATCGTGTAACTAGCAGCTCCTTAGGTTACATTATTGCAATTTTCTTGGGGATCTCAATTTTTTTTTTGAAAATAAAATATGGCCTATGTTATTCGATGATAATGGTAGCTTTTGAAAAAAAATGTATAATTGGTCCATCCATTACAGACAAAAAAAAAACATTTTATTATAAGTTACTTTTAACTTTTTATTATAAGTGTAAATATAGATAAAAATAATTATTGCTAGTGTAACTTACGAGATAGACATAATTATATACCATTGCGGACTTTTTGTAGGCCTTTTTAAACCTACAATTTTCTAGAACATTGTTTTGATTTATCTTTTATGGAGTAGCCAACGTTAGCCATATAAATTTCTAACGAGTTATTGTGTTTTTTCCGTGAGAATGAAAAATTCTTCTGTAGTAAAAGGTATGTATAAATGTTGAGCCAAGTAATAAATAAGTTATCATTTTACAACACTTAGTAAAAATAAGTTCAATACTTTTTGCATGAAACACGCACTACGATTTGGATAAGTTAGGTACTATTTTATTATATGTCTAGATGAAAATGTAATCAAATAAGGTTTAATACTCTTCATTTTTTCTTTTACTATAATTGTGTATGCTGTATTATCTATAGTTATAAAAAGATCTATTAATATACTAGTAGCATAATTTTAATGTTTATGTAATTTCTGTTGACGATCCTAAAAAAATAAATAAATAACGTTAAAATATACAAGAGATCTTTGGCTGACAGCTGTCTTTTCGACAAATATATCGACACTCAGCTTAAATTGGTTAGGAAAAATATTTCAAATAAGTTAATATTTGCACAAATAAACTACACGATAATATAGGGATTGAGGTAAATCTTGTCACAGATTTAATCTACCCGTATGATGTACTCAAATATTTTGTTAGATAAAAACATTATTCAACTTACCGTAAAAGGCAGCTTAAAAATAGTTACACATACCCTTATCCAAGCATAATTTAGTTAACCGCTAGAAATTACCGCAAAGCCGACGGTCGAAAAACATTTTGTTAAGATCGGTTAGCTGGGTACTCATGGCGATGAATAAAACAATAGAAGGTAACCCTTGTAATAACAACCACTTCACAGATGTTAATTTAAAGAGAGCATTTGAATAAATAAATTTGACAGTAAGGAGAAGCTGAATGATTTAACGATGGTAATCTAGTACAAATCCAGTAGAAATTGCGAAAAAAGTTATTTCTTTTCCTTGATTAAATTTTATGGTTATTGGTAAATCAATTTTGTACGTATTATTATTTAAGTCAATCACATCTTTGTTATCTCATCTTGACTTAAGACTATACTAAATAAGAAAATATATTCTTTTGGTAAATTTAACAAATTCTGTTTTTATTTACTTATAATTTCTGTCAGTTCTGAATTCAACTCTTTATTTTATTTGGTTTTACTTTAAACTCACTATAATATTGTTATGCGAGTAAAAAGTGACTATTACGTATACTATTCATTCATCTATATTATCTTATTATATAAAAGGCAAAAGTGATTGACTGATGTATGAACGCACAGGCCAAACTCTTAAGGCTAGAAAATTGAAATTTCGCACACGTATTTCTCATATGACGAAGGCATCCACTAAGGAAGGATTTTTCAAAATTCAGCCCCCAAGGGGGTGAAATAGGGATAAAATTTTGTATGAAACTTTTTATTCCTTGCACATATTTGCATGAAATTTCGTATGAATTGAGTACGGCAAAAATAATGAGTTACGTATTTCAGAGTTTTCTAAAATTCGACCCCTAAGAGGGTGAAATGGGGGATAAAAGTTTGCATGAAACTTTTTATTCCTTGGACATATTTGCATGAAGTTTCGTATTTTTCGTAATTTGATCGCGAGCGAAGCCGCGGGTTCTGCTAGTTATCTATACATATAATAAAATTCTAACTAAGTCAAATCTGTACATTAAATACTTGTGGAAAATCTTATTGAAATAGTCATTATTATCGATACAGAGGCCGAATCTATAGTTTTTAGAATTTTTGTCTGTCTGTCTGTCTGATGGAACCACTGGACAGATTTTGATAAAATTTGCTATGATCATAGCTGGTTATTCGGATCAACATAAAGGATACTTTTTACTGCGGGAAAATATTTCATCTCTGAGAAATCTGCACTAAACGGATATATTTGAGTAGGTTTTTCTATTTCGTAAATAATAAAAAATATACTACATAATTAGTACTATTACCATTTACTTCTTAATTTTTTTATTATATTGCAAATTAATGTATGTAATTATTATCTATGTTACATGTACTAGACTTTTTTTTATATTTTATGGTACTCATTACAAAACATCAAAATTTTTCACTTTCCTTAATTACTGATTATAAAAAAAGAAAGTCTTTAACATCTTTAATTACTTAATTTTTAAAATAGTGGAATATAATATACTGGAATTTAATATACTGGATATTAATAATTAAGTTAATGTTAATCATTATAATTCTTGACCTTCGTGCTTTTCATAAAGTGACCCAACTGTACAATTTATGCTTTCGTTTCATTTTATTTGAATAGGTAACAATCTAAACCAGCCGTAATTATTTAGTGGTTTTGTTGAGTTATTAATTAAATCATGACCCAGTTTTTGTTAATTGCTTGTGGATACTTATTTCTTAAGTAAAGCAGTAAAAAATACATGTATTTATTTGAACATTTTTATTTCTTTTAAACTTAACAATTATTATCTATGGAATAAACCTTGTATTTTATTTCTGGTGAGGTTTATTTGGAATTTCTCCAAATAAACTTGTTACGAGTATGTTATATCTAAAACATAGAATAATAAACGTTAAAAACAAGGAGGATTGCCAAATAACAATAGAATAGTTATGCTAAAAATAGTAAAAACGTATTGTGATCCATAAATTGCTGTAGGTCTTATAAAAGCAAGTCTTCCTGAAAGAATTCTAAAGACTTTTATGCACTAAATCTGCATTAAAAGTGATACTAACAATTGCTTTTGTTATTTCTTGTTGCGGACGCTTTTTACTAAAGTGAAATTTTACATCAGTATGTGTACTTATTTTTACATTTTAGTTGTATTAACAAAGCCTATAGTTCAACCACGTATTATACTTGGTTGAACTTGACTTGAACTTAAAGAAAATAAAATGACATTAGAAAATTAATGAAAACTACTCATTTTAGGTGTACAGAAAAGGCAGATACGTATGTTTGTACGTATTCCCAACTACTCCAACAGCTCCCAGTTCATATTATAAAATACACTAACATTTCTTAATAAATAAAAATGCGACGAGTATGTATCTCGCTGGTACACCGACGGTTCCGTAGCGTAAAATATTAAATTTGTTGTAATCTTTTAATATATGTATTAATTTGTTACATCAAAAGTAAAATAAAATATTTACCCGTCTACGATATTCATATTAAATTACGGCATAAATAAATTTGTATAGAAGTAATTAAATTTGTTGAGAAACAGTTAACTTTGTAGGCAAACGCGTTAAAAGAAAAATCTGTATCTGTATCGGCTTCGAAATATTTTTTCTTGCTTAATTCATATTTTAGGCCATTAAAACCTAAAAAAATAAATAAAAAGCTCATTACACAGCGAAACCTCCACAATTTTATTTGTTTTTACAAAATCCGTCAAAGGAAAGGAAACAAGTTTAATGAATGGTTAACTTATTCAACACCATTAAATTATCAAAAGGCTTTATTAAAAGAACAAGAACAATGAAACTTATTTTTTTTTTTAATGTACGCTTCATAAATTGAATTAATTATGCCAAGAAAGCTAGCTGCATTCCACCGCTGAATCACAATGTCGATTCTTTGGTTAAATTATCACTAAAATGTCGAACAACCCGAAACGGTAAAAAATTCAATTATTCCATGAAATTCGCTTTGGCCTCAAACTTTTATATATTTACAAGCCAACTTTTAATGCTTGTAGGTCATTATATTAGTATGTACGGTATACTGACCACCCGATTACCATTGAAAGAAGTTTTTTTTAGATTTGTTTTAGAGGTTTATAAAAAATTATTAATACCTGGTTTTATTTTTGTAATATAATATTACTTTTAAAAAAATGTTGACGTAATATTTTAACAACTTTTTAATATATGTTATGCTCAATAGTCAATATATATACTTAAATATAAGTATGTTTATTTCACAGTTTATTGTGGTAAAATAATTTATTTTGCCTATTTAAAATATATATGAAAATCAATTGCTTTCGTTAGTCTCGCTAAAATGCAATAACGGCTGGACCGATTTGGATAATTCTATTTTGTTTTGTTGTGTATCAGAGGTGGTAAGTATAAAAAAATAGAGAAAACAAAAAAAACCGCAGAAAAATTGAAAAGTTCGGAACTGTTTATTTTCTATGAAAATGACTAACCGTTAAAACGTACATAGGGACAAACCCGAGCGAAGCAAGGATGAGTCTCTAGTATAAAATATTATTTAAGATTTTTTGTCAATTCTTAATGTTAAATCACTTTGGAATTTTATAGTTCATTGTTCAGAATAGCTTTTCACTGCCAGAACCTTGTGCTGCTTTTGTCAGAGGGTCTTCTTGGTGGATATAAGAGTGTCTATCTATACAAGAGCATCACATAGCGCTATAGATCTCCTTTTTTCGGAATACAGCATCTGGAACCTATGGCTGCGGAGGTTCCGACAAATTCTGGTGCGAGTTAAAGAACGAACGATAAATGCTCGACGCTCGTCCAAAGTGAGACCCAGTCCCCGAAATATTCTTCCATCTCTTAAGTAATATTAATCTTTATATACTTTTAGGGAGTACAAAAAGAAGTTTTCTATATATACATAGAATTCAATAGAGTTAAGAATTTCTCGTTATAACTCTTGATATTCATACCCTTGTAGAACTCTATTAAACTTTACAACATCTAGTATTTACAGTCTCAGATGAACTATTAATTACTTTCAAACAGACAAGCATATTATTAACTACTAACTGTTTGTGGTTCAATTAATACGAATAATAAGTAAAGTTCGGTTCTTGGTAAAGTTGAAACAATTCTGGCGTTTGAACTTAATCCTTTATATCTTTACACTATAATTTATTGCGTGGGATGTAACAGAAGCCATATACAAACTTTTTAGTATATATCTCTACCTGCTTAAATGTAGGTACATCACTGCGTATCTATGTATATAATGTATAATATGTACATCAATGTATGAGAATAAGAATGACTCTATTTGAAAAAAAACATTCCTAATTCTTACATAACTTAACTTTTAGTTGAATATTATTTTATATTCATAAATTAAACATTTAAAAGTTATATAAGATAATTTGAAGTAAAATATACGTTTGAAATATTATCTAAAGAGACAATTGAGATATACGGAAATAGTAAATACTATAGCTGGACATTATTTCTGGCATACGGACCTTCTTCATTTATCACGATGGCAATAAGCACAAACCGCCATAAATCCGCGTCGACCGCACATTGTACGTATATCGTACTTAATGATACCGCAAATAAAAATGCTTTTGCAATTGTGGACGCGTTTCTGCTGTAAAGAATGCGGTAATGGTGTATTATTTATTTATGGAACAAATCGAGTCTCACTAGGTTTAAATTATTATTTAACACACACGATTATAGCTGATGCGTATCAATGAATAAATATTACTTGTTCAATTTCGATAGATGCTCGCTCAGTAATGGTTTAATTTTATTGTACGCAAATACTTACTGTTAACATTCTTTTTCAAATTGCGCATAACTAAGCTAGTAAAAATAGAATTTAACTTTGCACTAAATTTCCAATCCATTTTTTTGTTATAAGATTTAAGATCATTTACTGAGTATAAAATCATAAAATGCTGACAGATTCCGGTGGAGTTTCAGGCGCCATCTTGAAAAAACGGTTTTGACCGATATCTCGAAAACTATGCACTATAGGGTAAAAGTCATCTTTTGTTTTCTTAGAAATTTCCTTCGAAATTTAGTGCAAAGTTGACCAAAAAAACTTCTATTTTAACTGGCTTAAACAGGTAAAATCAATTCTATATTTTTCATTCATTCCCATTTGCATCCCTTTAAGGGATGATTTCCAGGATAAAACTATCCTATGTCCTTCCCAGGGTCTCAAATAATTCTCAAATTTAATTATAAATTATATAAAAATTAAATAAAAATAATTTCCAAAGATTACTTCCTACAAACTTTAAGAATTTAACTCTTACCAAAGGCCGTTATAAGAAACCCATTCGTACTTTACTTACCATAATTATTTCACTTTTCACATCACTTATCACTTATTTAACACAAGCACAATTTATATTATAAGTATTTACATTATGTCACCTTTTACTTTCAGCGTTACTTCAACTCACTCCAGAAAATATACTGCCTTTTTATACAAAATACCTGTTTTATACCTTACAATTTTTCCACTTCCACATATTTCAATTAAAGGGTATATGTTTTGACTTTATTTCAAAAATCATAATTCATACTAAATACAGCTACCATCTTTACTAGCTTGGCAGGAAATGAGTAATTCATTTGACTCTGAATAATAGTGATAACTACATTTATTCTATTTTCATACTAATAATAATTTATAATATTGCTAACAAAACAAACTTTAATCAAATATGAAATAATAATAATAATAAAATTATTTTTTTGCGAAAATTAATTTACAGTTCGTATGAAATAATGAGAGATTGCCAAAATATTGAAATCTATACTGTAAAATACTCGTAAATCGCACCAAAAACATTTTCATGTAAAATGTTGCCAAGACGAGACAATACTGTCAAAAACTGGCTTGCGCTGTCAAAAAGTTATCGGATCTCATGTAGAGCCAAGCTTCTAACTCTACAAGCATTAACTTCACAAACTCTACACCTTAGTCAAATATGTGGAGATTGAAGGATTTCACTTCTTTTTGTCAGTTGCTTATGACAATTTTTTTTATTTTGTTAATTTTTTCTTTTTTTTTGGGGGGGGGGGTGTATTTCTTTAGCTACTGCGCGGGGACAAGGGGGCAGACGTTCGCGCTGTATTTGCTTCATCATTAATCACGGCGGGTACACATTAGGCATTTTGCGCGCCCTTAATTCCACCCTCTAATTTAAAGGGTGGGGGGTGATTTACTAAAAATCCTGAAATATGTATTTTATTATTTATAACAAGTAGTCCCTATATCAATTTTCAGACTTTTTGC
The DNA here is from genome assembly GCA_905404265.1 of Fabriciana adippe. NCBI lineage: Eukaryota > Metazoa > Arthropoda > Insecta > Lepidoptera > Nymphalidae > Fabriciana > Fabriciana adippe. The sequence goes on from FR989993.1 coordinate 7,913,379, forward strand.
ATCAATATTTGCGGAAATCTTATACAAACTTCCATCCCCTAATATAAAGGGTTGGAGAATAAAAATTTCAAGTTTTAGAATTTTTTTGTTGTTTATGTACTAATACTAACTTACATACCAAATTTCAGCTTTCTAGGACTTCAGAAAGTACCCTAAGAATTTTGATGATTATCAGTCAGTCAGTGATGAAATCGAATCGGAGTTTTTTAGATAACTATGCAATTGAAACTTTATATGTTTAATAAATCCGCTGTTGGCATCATATCCCTAGAATTTTGTTTTTCTGATATAATTTAAACCCAAGATATAAGGGTTCAAAAAACCGACGTAGCGCTTCGAGAAAAGGTAGGTAGTGCCCTTGCGCTTCGCTTAGCTCGTCATGGCAGGGAGCACTACCATGCCTCCAGATCACTGCCTAAATCAAAAAATGAACTTTATCAGATATATACAAAAAATAATTATGTTTTCAGCAGACAAATTCGGGCAAATAAGACATCAAATCCAACAATACAGATACATGACCCAGATCTTTTATATTCCGAGCCTCGATGAGTAGGTATGCATAAAATGTTAACGACGCAACAAAATCTATCTAGAAAATAAAAGATTTTTTTCCTAAAGATAAATATATACTTTTTAAGTATTTGGTTAGTATTACTATGAACATTATTTTGTTTAATAAAATTTAATGAGTAAAAATATTTGATGCTAGCGTTCAAACGCGGCTTTACTCACGTGTGCTTTGAATCCTGGAACTGCCTAAATAGTTTAAAAAAAATTAGTATAGCCTTTCCGGATATGAAACAAGTGGTAACCCAGTGGTAGCGCGCTTGCTTTGGAAACCACCAACCATTTTATGGTAGTACATAAATAAAAATAAATAAAAAATATAATGATTTTTTCTCCGTCTACGAAAAGAAGTAAATAGGTACTCAATTCCTGTAATTTTATGCATACATAGCAATGTTATATCTTATTCAATTTTATTTTATATCTCAAAAGTGATCCCATATAAACTTCAGGAAAAATCTCATAAGGGTGGAATAATATATACAGTATAAGTACATATATTATTTATAGACTTTTATTTCGACATGGTTTTAGTAGTTTACAAAAAATACATACATACATATGTATGTATGTATATTCTTAGTATATATAGTCAAAGGTAAGTGTTTTGTTTTTGTATGTCACAAGAAACAATTAAAACTAAAAAGTCCTACTACCTAATTAATATAATTCGCGTGAATATATTGTGTTAAAATGGTTCGATACTTGTGATTTAAACAACGACACAATCACGATAACGTTTATATCTTAACTTAAAAAGTAAATAACACAGCGCATAAAATAAAACCAATATCCCAGAACTATAACTAGGATTTTTATGTCAACAATGTATTCCCATGTGATGATAAATACAACGTGTGTTACTCTAGATTCTCTAAATTTATCAATAGATGGAGCTTCTATTAATATAACAAAAAAAAAACACTCTAACATGCAAGTAAGATCTTGGGTTTAAAATGGTATACTTCAAGGGTATCAACGGTTTATTGTAAATTTTATCATCAAAAACATTATATTTCATTTAAACGTATTTTAGAAAACATTTTCCCCTAACCGAGCGAGTACTATGAAAGTAATATGAAAGTAATGAGGTTTTACTGAGCGTTATTGCTGTAATCAAGTTTATAATGCTTATAGAACCATAAGACTTGCCTTACAAGAAAAGTGTTTATCGAATTATAAAAGACAACCATCCCGAACAAGCTTTTTTATATTAAAAAAAAAAAAACGATCGATCGTGGTTACACTTTTTTTTGTACATTTACTAAAGTAAGTGTTTTGGTTGCTGAATTAAATTAAATATTTTACTCGCAAAATGATATTATATATCAATAAAAGAACTTAAAACCTTCACAGGGCACTAATAACAATTGGTCTGAAACAAGTACTTGAAATATAATAAAAGTATGTAAAGCACTTTTTCATTCTCTGAATGCTTTACCATTGTCCTAAAGTAAAAAGTATAAGTAATCCAAGTATTAGTGAAAGTAAAGTAGTAACTAAATCTAACTACTTGTTATAAGTGCTATCGTAGCACCTAAAATAATATGGAACCGTCTTTTTGAGAGAACTCTTTTGTCTTAAACAGAGATAAATATCCTTTTGTTTTTTAGATTGTTTACGGACGAAACATATTTTTCCAATAATATTCGAATGATAATAACTGATTAGAAAATGTATTTTTTCTAAAATGTGTTTTATGTACATCTTATTTAAAAGACCTGTCCAAAGATACGTCACACGTTTATATACAACTAGCGGCTCATTCTCGCTTCGCTCGGGTTCGCCTCTAGAAAACCGAAAACAAATCAATCCATACATTTTTCCGGGATAAAAAGTAGCCTATGTGCTATTCCAGACTATAATCTATCTCTGTGCCTTTCTTTCGGATCCGTTCAACCCTTCTAACGTGATTGAGTAACTTATCCAAACATCCATGTAAACTTTTACATTTATAATATTAGTGAGATTGAATTTTTATACCCCTAATTCTTCGTAGTTAGTATACCGATTATTAATTTTTACAGACAAGTTTACAGAATGCTTCTTAATAACAATAAGGCCTACCGCATATATACAACTTTTAATCGAACAACTGTTTAGTTGTATGTCAAAAGTATATGGAAATGTATGAAGGACCGCATACTATCAACTAGATAGTTGCTCGACAAAATAATCAAAAAACCACATCGACTGCTTTTTGACTAATCAGTTGAACAACTATCGACCGACAACTCAATATGTATTGCAATATATTGGAGCACGCATACACTCGACTAAACAGTCGATGCGTGACGGTCGTGCTGCCACGTTTGGCTCAGTTTGTAGTGACCCTAGTTGCTGTACAAGCGGTCGCGGGTTCGAGTCCCGCTAGGGGCATTTATTTGTGTGATGATAACGAATGTTTGTACTCCAGTCATGGGTGCTTATGTATATGTATTTAAAGTTATATATGTGTAGTGTATTAACTATGGAACCAGATGGCGACGAGTAAAATATAAATATATTAATAAATAAATTTTATAATAATTATTACTTATAAAAATAAATATTTATTATACGCAAAGCATGTGTACTTTTTTTTTATTTAGCATTGCCCTTGTATTCGAGCATAGTTGAGTTCTACAAAACAACCGCTTAAGAGACGAAACAAAAGAAAACTAAAATAAATATGTTACAACAGAGTTGATTGTATGTGCACCCTCGTCGACTAAACTGTTTGGTCGTCATGAAATCGACACAAGCACACAACTCGACTAAACAGTTTAGTCGATGTAACAGTTGTATATATGCGGTAGGCCTTATATACAAAAATAACAACTGATGTAGCGCGCATAATATGTGCTATAGCGCGCACGACATACTGACAGACCGAAGAGCAGACATATGTATATGGACGTTGTCAATGAATCGTAAAATTTGTTATTATTCAAATACAGAACCCTAAAAAATTTAAACAAAAATAATTAAACAAACCCATAAAAATCTATATAAAGTATCTTCTGTTGTGAGAGTATCAATCTTTTTACCCTTTCCCTTTATGTAAGAAAGAATAGAGCGTTATATTACAGACCTGCTCTGCCAACATAATGCCTTTTCAAGAGGTGTCACTGACGATAATGTACTAAGACTTGATGGAACATCTGCGCATTATGATCTATTGATATACCCATACAACGCGTGTGAAAGTTTCAGCTAAAGATATCTAAACAACAATATTAAAAATATTGCGTTTTTACTTGTAGATAAGAGACTGGCAAAAGCGATTCGCAGTACTTAACATATTTTATATGGTATAAATATGTATTTTTTGTCAATACCCTTTTGAGATAGGCAGAGAGATAAGAGGGAAATATTATACTCCACTTTCAACGTTTAAAACCGAAATGTATTCGGTGATAGTTTCAATATATTTTATGTCTACGAGATCAACAATATAGTTATTATATATACCCGGTACTATACATCGTGAACTTTAAAACAAAGTACTAAAAATAATGAATAGTTCCTGAACTAGATCTTCTAGAACCAAAGTAAAATATTGTATAAAAACGATTTGTGGACAAATTGATTTACTGGGTGCGTATTTGGCTCAATTCCATCCTTTATAACATAAAATATTATGTACTGAATTTTGACCCCGGCTGCGCTCCTATACTAAGTAGAGCGAGGACAACATGTCCATCCTATGTCCGTTTTCATGATGCAATCTATGTCATTGCCAAATTTCATCGAAATCTGCTCGGCGATTTATGTGTAAAAGGTAATAAACAGTTACTTGGACATTTATAATAATAGTATGGATTATCTTCCTAACGTAAACTTTTCTTAAAAAGTCCCTGTAATCAGACTTCTTAAGATCCCTCATTTAGAGAATTATACGAACATGATTGCTCTTCACACAAGCGTTTCCTAATCGTTTATCTAGCCCAACAAAAATGATTTCTCCCTATATCATGACGAGTTGTAAGAAAAAATAAGGCAAGTCATTGTGTGGTTCGAAAATCTAACCTTTTCAATCAATCCTAGCCTATATGACAGTATTTCAATCAAAACATGACAAGGAAAAGATTCTATCGTTCACTACGAACATAGATGCGACCTGGAAAATTGCCTCCGTATTTGTTTTGTGATTTTCCTTCTGGCAGTAATCTAATAATAGATCAAGGATTTAGAACTTCAGTATGCGTTTATTCTCGTCCCCTTTATGTCTACACTTGAAACAAATGCGACTCTATGCAACGTGAGTGCAGGTAGATCAAGTTACATTTCATCGATTTTTAAGATATTCTTTATAATTTTCTTGGTCTTTGAAATATAACATTTTCCTATGACTGAAAAAACTGACAAAACAGAGTAAAAAATAATTATATAGATATTATTAATAAGAAATAATGTAACAAACAATCAATTTATATATTTAAATTAAAATATTTAAAATTTGTAGTAGAAACATTTTTCCTGATTACATACGATAAGCACGTTGAGTGAAAAGTAAGCTGTATTCAATGGGCTATTTAACCCCAATCGCGCACTAAGCGACCGCGATCGCGACCACAATTTAGATGATGTTATATTGAAAATCCCGCATTACGAAGTCGCTACCGATTAGTCTAGAAGACAATATTACGTTATAGATACCCACGTATACATTTAGCCGTGAGACCAGGAATGACAAGAGAAGAGAATAAAGCTCATACATACTGCAAATTAATTGTCGCTCGATAGTTCAGTCAAGTTGTGTTAAATAGTCAGTGGGCGCGCCGACGTTTATATTTACGCTTACCTAAATATATAAAAGATTTAAAAAAAACGACTACAGCAATTTGAAGGTCCTAGAACTATAAAAAATAGAGAATATACCTATGTTCATTCATTTTTTTTAATATTATTGTTTTCATTTACAGGAAAATATAATGAAAATAATATACGGAACCTTCTTCACATGAGTATGACTTTCACATTTTTATCTTATCTATATCTTAGATAATATCAAACATGGCAGAAAAACCGTTGCATTTTGACCAAAAAATCTTTTTAGAGACCGTAATGATTTAGTCGTTCAATGAATCGTAGTTCTAACGAGATAGCACGACTTTAATTAAACGTAATGTACGTTGCCATTACATTATGGGCTACACTACAATTTATGGCCTCGAGAGAGCAAAGGGTTACCTCGCTCTGACTTTTTGACTATAAAATCACTTCTCCTTAAAATGCTTTCAGATAGATATTAGCTGACCGTCTCTTTAGACGTATATTACGTATATACTCTACAGCACCCTAGTATATACAAGTAGTATATTTAGATTCGTTAGAAATAGGTCATTTAAAGGCATTGATTTGTTTACAGATTTACCCTACACCTTTATCACAGATCATATAATACTATATTTACTTATTTAATGAATAACTAGACAGACAAATAAAAACAAATCTATCCCACGGGAACCGTACATTTTTCCGGAATAAAAAGTAGCCTATTTGTTATTCTGATGCTTAAACTATATTATTGTAAGGTTTCATTGAAATCCAATCAGTAGTTTTTGTGTACTACGTTGTATAAGTTACTATAGTTTTTTAACTATCCCACGAGAACTCTTTAATTTTCCGGGATGAAAAGTATCTAAAATGTTGACCGGGGATATTAGGTACCGAAATGCGAAATCCCATTTAAATCGGCCCAACAGTTTCGGAGATTAGCCCATACAAACAGACAAACAAACAGAGAAACGAAAAAATTAAAAAGAAACTGGATTTGTTCTATTTCTCTTCTTACATCCCCCTGACTCGGTTTTTAGAAATTTTTTTATATGTACAGACATTCGACCTCTACAGTTTTATTATATATAGACATATACGTATACCCTACTAATAACTTTGTGAGTTTTCATAATCTTACAATGTTATTAGAAAAATGTTAGAGTAAAAACATAAATTTTAAAATATTTATATTTTATCGTTTCTTATTGTTTTTTAACTTATTTAAATATTATATGTTAAACATACTGAATATCGACACTATTGACAAACGGAAAAAATTACAATGTCTACGAGCCCGACATAAAGTATACGCGTGACACAACTAAGAATAGGCGAGACATACTCTGCAAAAACATTTTTACCTTCTGTCCACTTATTATTAACACGAATCTTGGTCTAGTTTTCAAGTTAATGCATATATTATGTAAAATAAAGGAATATCCAGCATGAAAATATTACAAACGTTTTGATTTAAAATGCTGTACACATTATTTACTAGAACGAACGTGACACATAACACGACGCTTTCAGGCTTATGGTAATTCTTTTGCAAACTCATTTGAATATTATTACTTTTTAAGTGGCGTTACTTATGTATGTGTTGAAAGTATCCGTTTAAAAATTTATGAGCTCAAGATGTAAAAAATTCACAGAAGAAATCGGTCGTACCAATAAAGAAGTACTTACAGTTTTAATGTAACCACCTACTTCAGAAAGTTATTTACCGTGAAGTTACAACTTTTATATTACTTTTTAATATTTTTATTTAAGCATTTCTTAAAAGCTAGTATTTTTACAATTAACATTAATTTTATCAATTGAATTGAATCGGTATCAATTGAAATGATTATCTTTGATTCCAATTTTTTTATTAATTTATTATTAACATAAGTTTGTCATGTGTAATTAACAACATAGTAGCAATTATAAATTCGGATTTTAACTGTATAAGATTTTTTTATCTATAGGTACAGATAAATAAAATTGGAGTGTCAGTTTGTAATATTAAAATAACCGCTTTTCAATAAATGCATATGAATGTATACACGGTACATATACCAAAACAACATTTTTTACAATTTTTGTCTGTCTGTTTGTTCCGGCTAATCTCTGAAATTGCTAGACCGATTTTGACGTGACTTTCACTGGCAGATAGCTAATGTAATAAGAAGTAACTTAGGTTACTTTTATTTAAAAAAAGGGTCCCACGAAAAAAAATTAAAACGAAATTAATTAATTAATTTTGTTTTGGGAAGCAACCTAGGGACGAACCCGAGTGAAGCGAGGGTGAATCGCTAGTCTTTCAGTTATAAGTTTGTTCTATGCAGGCATCGAGTTATACATGAAATTTTTCCAAGAAAAGGACACTGAAAATATTCACGAATTCCTTTCACGAGTAACTTTATCAACCGTTCAGACAGTGACACTTCGATTTCTCCCTTTCCACGTAAGGAGTTTAAGGGTTTACATGTAAAATAACTCGATGGTTTCACGTAATAGTTGACTTACTTGTTTTCTACTTATTTTTGTATTATATTCGTGTACCTTCTGCATTGTCATTCATAATAGTTGAAGGTCAAAACCTATATGTATTATTAGTATATAAGTATGTATGTATATAATAACTCCCTTTAACACTAAATGTTATCATAATTAAAAAAGTAAATGTGTTCTTTCGTTCGCCTTACTTCCTTGTTAATCTGCTGAACTAACTTACAGCTGAAGGATACTGATTACTTTGTACCAAGAAAAACAAAACTGTTTAACTATATAGTTAACGAATAATTTGCTATATTGTGTATAAGGTGCTGCAGAGAGGATTTTATTTAAACCTACCTATACGATACATATTACTCGCCTTAATATATTATGTAGTATGTAATTTTTCATTGTATTAAATGTAAAATATGTTAGGAAATTAACGCAGCACCACTAGTTCCATGGTAAGCTACGAGGCGTGTGTTATGGATACCATATAGTTGATACACTACACAATATATATAACTTTAAATACATACATATTATAAATATAAACACCCATGACTTGAGAACAATCATTCGTGCTCATCACACAAATAAATGCCCCCAGCAGGACTCGAACCCGCGACCGCTGGCACAGCAAATAGGGTCACAACAAACTGAGCCAAACGTGTCGTCAAAAGTACATTTTGGAAGAGTTCCCAAATTCAAGGTAAACAGATAGAACTTACATAAAACATTTTTTTATTACACTAGTCTAACATCCTTGGGTAACCGCTTAATGTACGAACATAAAAAGTAGGCTACGTTTATATATCAGTCACTCAAATCTGTTCATAAATTATCTCTATGCAAAAATTATGTTAATGCGTAACTTTGTGAAATAGTGTAAATTGACAAACTGAAAAAACCAAAAATCATATGTAAATTTCTAATAGTAAGGATTGTTTACTTATTACATACGAGTAGTTCTACAAACTAACAAAATTATTATTTTTAGTTTCATCCCCTATTATAAAACTCTTTTATCAACCCTTTCATTAAAAGTCTTACTGCTTACTAACATTCCAAGATTTTTAATATGCGTAGAATATAATAATGCTAGCGACTCACCCTCGCTTCGCTCGGGTTCGTCCCTAGGTTGATTCCCCATGCAAACTTTTATCACCATTTTCACCCCCTTAATGGATGATTTCTGGGATAAAAAGTATTCTATTTCCTTCCTTGGTTATCAAACTATCTTCTTACCCTATTTCATCCCTGCAACCTCACAAACTCACTAACTTTACCACTTTATAACATTAGTAGAGATTGCTTAAGCAATATTAGTTTCATAAATATCATAAATCTTATATCAGTTTCCACGAACTAATAAAACTTTAAACAAAACTTCTATTAAGTCTCTCATCATTTTCTTGTCCAGGATAAAAAATTGATGGAACTATTATAATTTCCATAATTAAGTATTAGGTATATTGTACTACTATTATAAATGCAAAAGGTTATACGTATGTATGTATTGTGTTTATTACTCCTTTACGCCGAAACGACTGACTTCAGATATAATTTAGTACACAGATTATCATATTTTTTATACTTTGGATGAATTTTAGCAGATAGATTATGACCTGGAATAACACGTAGACTACTGTTACGTACGAAGAGTGAAAAAGTGCATCAATTGTATACTATACAGGGTTATTGGTAATTCGACATATTCCCGTTAGGTGGTGATAGGGGTGACTATTTGCGATAATATTGACCCCTATATGCATTATGCAAAAGTGAACCATTTTTGAGTTATCATGTTTTTTAGCTTTTTTCAAAATAAGTCAGAAATGCAACTTCAAAAATTTATTAAAAAAAAAGTATCAATTTAAATTTCATTTTCTCTTCTGATTTATAAAAACGGTTAAACACCAGTTATTTATCAATATTAAAACAACAATTATCTGTCCAAATTAAAAAATGCGAGACGAAAAACGATATTATTTCAATATTTTTTTGAAACTTTCTCCATTAAAATGCCTTAAAAACAAAAAAAAACCTTATGAAATTTGAATTGCAGATTATTTTATAAACATAACCGTTTTATTAACTCTCCAAAAATGCATAACAACTAGGAAATTATTTCAAAAAAAATTGAAAAAAATTGATCACAAAGGAAGCAGGCAGAATTTCGTATTCGAACCAAACTTAAAGTCGTCCTTTAAAATTTCCATAAAATTAATTAAAAACAATACCCTATGTAAATAAAACAGAAAAATATAAATTTAAAATAAAATTTAGAACCAGTAACAGTTTATTTCTAATAACAATTAACAATTAATAATAAGTAACAATTAAGACATTATGTAATTTAGCTTAATTAAAGTTCTTGCTCGAAGTGACTTCCCCTATTGCGTACGCAAAGTCGCATTCTTTTTCCGAGTTGTGACTTAACTACCTAAGTCGTCAAATTATTCCACATTGCATTTGCTGCGTTCATAATTCTTGTTTTAAGTTTTTCCGCGGATGACACAGGCGAGACGTCGCAAACTAGGGACTTCTGTGACCCCAGACATAGAAATCAACCGGCGTTAAGACCGGACTTCTCGCACGCCTTGGAATGGGTCCTAAAGCCATGGAACGGGAAAGTCTCTCCCGTGACCATGATTGCTGTAAAGCAATCGAAACGTCGGGAACCAAAAATCAAAATAAATCCGCGAAAAAATCCGAAAAGATAGTTTTATTTACATGATATACCAGCAAGACAGATGTCCTGCACATTTTGGTGTCAATGTTAGGCGATGGCTCGATAGCCATTTTCCTAATCGTTGGATAGGGCGAGGAGGACCAATTCCGTGGCCTGAGAGGAGTCCGGACTTAACGCCGGTTGATTTCTATTTCTGGGGTCCTTATTTTTCGACGTCTCGCCTGTGTCATCCGCAAAAGAACTCCAAACAAGAATTATGAACGCAGCAAATGCGATGCGGAATAATTTGACTACTTCGGTAGTTAAGTCACAACTCGGAAAAAGAATGCGACTTTGCGTACGCAATAGGGGAAGTCACTTCGAGCAAGAACTTTAATTAAGCTAAATTACATAATGTCTTAATTGTTACTTATTATTAATTGTTAATTGTTATTAGAAATAAACTGTTACTGGTTCTAAATTTTATTTTAAATTTATATTTTTCTGTTTTATTTACATAGGGTATTGTTTTTAATTAATTTTATGGAAATTTTAAAGGACGACTTTAAGTTTGGTTCGAATACGAAATTCTGCCTGCTTCCTTTGTGATCAATTTTTTTCAGTTTTTTTTGAAATAAGTTCCTAGTTGTTATGCATTTTTGGAGAGCTAATAAAACGGTTATGTTTTTAAAATAATCTGCAATTCAAGTTTCATAAGGTTTTTTTTTGTTTTTAAGGCATTTTAATGGAGAAAGTTTCAAAAAAATATTGAAATAATATCGTTTTTCGTCTCGCATTTTTTAATTTGGACAGATAATTGTTGTTTTAATATTGATAAATAACTGGTGTTTAACCGTTTTTATAAATCAGAAGAGAAAATGAAATTTAAATTGATACTTTTTTTTAATAAATTTTTGAAGTTGCATTTCTGACTTATTTTGAAAAAAGCTAAAAAACATGATAACTCAAAAATGGTTCACTTTTGCATAATGCATATGGGGGTCAATATTATCGCAAATAGTCACCCCTATCACCTCCTAACGGGAATACGTCGAATTACCAATAACCCTGTATAATAAATACTAGCGATTCATCCTCTCTTTCCTCAGGTTCGTCCCTAGGTGCGTTTTGACACTTAGTATGGAATAGATTTATGTTTTTCAATAAATTTTTTTCGTGAATTTTTCCGATGTTTCAATAGTAATTCTGCTATTCGGGGTGAAGATATATCCAACAAAACAAAGATCATAAAAATCGGTCCAGTAGCTGTTCTCTCGTTAAAAGTATTGTAACAAACCCGATTTTGTTTTATAATATATACTTGTATATATTATGTAATCTACCAGATCTAGTTTTTTTTTTTCTTTGTATAGTAAATAGTGAATATTATTTCTAAAGTAAATTTTTTCCTCAACGTTCCCCTAATCCATTCATCCATCAAAAGTAACGGAATTTATATCACGTAATGTTAGAAAATTTGTATGTGGCGAAAAACAAAATGAAGTATTGGTAGTACTCAATAATCCATACAATATGTACGTATCTTGGGAGGGATACAATATTTAATAATATGCTGACATAGATGTAGGCAAATGATATTTGGTTGATTGTTATCGATAAGGGAATAGTTGCGATAATATCAAGTCAATATGGTTCTAAAAACAAATTCGATCCTAAAACATTTTAATAGTAATACTACTACTATACTTAGTGTAATTATTTACAGTATTATGAAGTAAGGACAAGAAAAATTTGAATCATAGCTTAAGTAAAAATAAAGAGACGATCAAATAAAAAAAACTACGTCGCTACTCATGAACTATTTATCCCGTAATATGCGTCAAGCTTTTTATTTATGTAAAATGAAAGCTAAAAAAATAATATGATTAACATTTTTAATGATAAGCGAAAAAACCAGTACGGATTTTTTTTCAGTCTCTGGACTCATATAACAAGTTTAAAAGACGAATTCAAAAAGGTTTGAGTAAAAGCAGAAATTTAATTACGACTGCAGCATACGTGATCGTTTGAGTAAAATATATGATTGTAATATGCCTAATATACGTTATTTTTAACATCTCACCTATCCTAATTATTTAAAACATAAATTGAATTTCATAAAGAGTACCGATAACCTACCGAAGTTTTACTTCTTGACATTCATACACGCACTCTTTAATTTTTTAAGATATTATTACTACTCGTTGTTTATCGCTTTTTATTATTTTATTTTTGATTCCTTTAGAGCAGCGGTCGGCAACCTTTTAGCAGGCAGGGGCCACAAGGTGGCTATACCTGGTAAAGGCGGGCCGCACTTGTGAGAGCAAAAAAAAAAAATAAAAAAAAAAAAAAAAAAAAACGACAACATTCAATATGACAATTTCTAAAATAACTCTTAAATGCTTACTTATGAGACGAGGAACATTTTCATTTTTTCGGTAATTACAAATTCAAAATACTTCAAAAAAAACCGTTAAAACTTTTCTTTATAAAACAGTCATGGGCCGCGGGCCGCATGGAGGCACCTCGCGGGCCGCATGCGGCCCGCGGGCCGCGGGTTGCCGACCGCTGCTTTAGAGGATCGGACGACAAAACAAATCAGAAAACAATTTTACATTAAGGTAATTGGCAAAAACATTGAGCAACATACACAAAAAAATCATCAAGCACCTTTTTTTAAAGTTGATCTATAATAAAAATGTCTAATTAAATTTCTAAGTGTGTATGCATGAACAAAAGCATAAAATTATTCTATCAAATTCATTGTCAAATAAAGCCATGACAATTTCATTAAAGATATTACGTAGGTGATGAAACGGAATTACAAAAGCTATTCAGGTAAAAGGTTTTGTGGTAATAGTATTGCTCTAAAGGAATTCCGCATGATTGTGTGACGCTCATTACTTTTTATTCGTCTCATTATCAACCCCCATAGTATGAAGACACCACGACATTTCCGCATGAAACTTAGAGCAATTGCGCTACAACAAAATCTAAAGTTACACTACACTTATTTGTTTAAATAGTTAAGTCTTGCATACTAAATAGCTTTACATTATATTAAAAGACAAGAACTGCTAACTTTAAACCAACTTTTTAACCTTTAATGTCTTTAAATTAAAACGGAACTTAAGTACTCTTAGTGCCTGTTATAAAAGTAATGCAACTCAGCAGCGACTAGACAAAAGTTTCAGGATCCATATTTCTACATTAATAAACAAAAATTAAGTTACCATGTATGAAAATAGCTTCCCTCTTTTAAGCGTATCTGACTTTTGTCATGCTTTTGTTATGAAACCTGTACAGTAAGAAAAATGTTTATCTACTTCAGTCCGCTAACTAAATCTACTAAATCGATTTTGACGTGACTTTTAGCGGCGTATAAAGAATTCAATCAAGAATGATAATGGTAGGGTATTCATTGGAAAGAAACTATAATAATTTATCTATTTTTTTATAACCTTTGTAGATCTATATCTCCATATAACAAAAAAACGTCCTGGTAATAGGAAATTCGAAAATGTTCTAATAACATCATTTTTTTTAAGTATTCTACCTCTTTTCTACTCATGGCCATTTCCCATCCTTGTCATGAATTGACAATTATTCTTAAGTATGGTTTAGGCATGGTATTTCGATGTAAAGACGTTGCCTCTATACCACACAACTCTGCACATGTAGAATAAAAAGAAATATCTAATAAACTAAGTAGATCTTCATAATTTGACTTAAAGTTATAATAAAATATCAGTATTAAATATAAATTAAGTATTATGTAATTTTCGTAACCGAAATACGAGTATATGTATGTGTATACCAAATAACTGCTAGCTACAAGGTTGCTTTCAACAAAGAGCTTTTAAAAACAACTTACTTCAAATAACTTACACTTCATAGTCTAAGTTCTACAATTCATATTCTAAGTTTTTGACTATAATAAAAGTTCTTTCGCATAAAATTTAAAATCTAGCACCTAATCGTTGAATTCTAAAATGCAAGAGAATGCTAGCTTTATGAAATTAACAACTTCTTTTGATAGTTGAAACTCTTGATATTTTTTAAGCGTTTTAGCATTTGATTGCCATCTAACTTATAGAAATATATAATAGTTACAGAAAAACTTTATACAAAATGTTTTTTTTAAATTGTGATTAAGGGAAAGTACGGTTATAAGTACGCACTGTCTAACTAAAAAGTGTAAGTTTAGATGTTTCTATGGATTTTTGTTACTCAATGACGCCAGAACGACTAAACAGATCTAGATGAAATTTGGCACAGAGATAGATTATAGTCTGGAATAGCCTTTTTATTACGGAAAACTGTACGGTTCTCATGGGACAGATTTGTTTTTGTTTTTGTTTTTCTAGAGGCGAACCCGAGCGAAGCGAGAGTGGGCCGCTAGTATATTTATATTATGGTTGTAAAAATAGTTTTTGCTATCTATGCTCCTTTCACTATTTTTTTATTTATTTATTAATAATACACAAATTAAAATATTGTATTTAATTAAATGAACAAAAATATGAATGAATGAATGAATATTTAATACATATATACC
This sequence comes from Fabriciana adippe, assembly GCA_905404265.1. Lineage (NCBI taxonomy): Eukaryota > Metazoa > Arthropoda > Insecta > Lepidoptera > Nymphalidae > Fabriciana > Fabriciana adippe. The sequence continues at coordinate 7,928,423 of FR989993.1, forward strand.
TAATGAATTTATATTTTCTAACCATACATTTAGTTACGTTTCACGTACTTTTGTCTTTGAGTCACCTTATAAATATAATAAAACGCACTTTCCTAGATTTACGCGAATATTTGACATTTAAAGTAGAAATATTTTTCAAAAAAAGGAAATGTTTTTTTTCCATAGAGTACATTTGCCGAAAATATGCCGTAAAGACAAACAGATAGGCCTCTTATGGTCACAGTTCTTCCTATAGAGGCCGTACCTCTTTAGCTCTTAAACATACATCCTGACTTATTTATATATTTAAGCATAACATACATGTTTTTCTTAAATTGATTACTCTAATTACATCGACCATAATATATTTTATATAAATTTAAAAATGACCAGAAAATATCTATCTTAAGTCTTAATAGAAGCTTTTCACGGCATCAAGGAGTTACGCGTTTAATGAATACTAACTTTAATTAAAGGTTTGTTTTATAAGATCTTATTACTTTCTACTACACGAATAGGTAATTTTCACAAGAATTGTTTTTATCACTAACGAAGACCATAAATTAAAAGGGAAACAAATAGAAAAAGGAAGAGAAAAGCTGGTAATTTCCATCAAATAATATCAATATGTATATTTAAATCAAAAAAGCCAACACTAAAATATTGGTAAAACGAAAATAATGTTTCAGCAATCAATAGATGAAAAAATTCTAAATCTGTATCTAAGCCAATTTGTATTGAAATAGACCAGCCTGCGAATGCCAATCTCACAACCAACAAAAGTTCTAATATTAAATTTGTTCATGGAACTGGGTGTCCCTGGGAGATCATTCAATTCAAGATCATTCAATATAAGTAAATAACTCAATTTTGTCAGAAGAACAAGAAAAAATAATAACATAAAGTATGTTTGTATTTTACCCATCTATACTAATATTATAAAGCTGAAGAGTTTGTTTGTTTGTTTGGTTGAACGCGCTAATCTCATGAACTACTAATCCGCTTTGAAAATTATTTTTGCATTCGATAGCCTGTTAACTGAGGAAGGCTATAGGCTATATATCATCCCGGAAAATACATACGATTCCCGTGGGACAGAGTTGTTTTTGTCTAGGGACGAACCCGAAGCGAAGCGAGGGTGAGTCGCTAGTTTAAAATATTATATCTACTTCGTATATTCCGTATGTATAAACAGTTATGGCAGAGTGGAAGAAAGTTTTATAATTTTTACATAAACATTTTATAATTCATATCCATACAGGTACCTAGTACATATATTTTATAGATATAATAAAATTGTAACTAAGCCGAATCTGTACATTAAATATTTTTTGGAAAATCTTATTGTAATAGACATTATTATCAATACAGAGGCCGAATATATAGTTTTTAAAATGTTTGCATGTCTGTCTGTCTGTCTGTCCGTCTGTCTGTTACCGCATCACAGAAAAACCACTGGAAGGATTTTAATGTAATTTGGTATAGTGATAGCTGGCTATCCGGGTCAACATATAGGATACTTTTACCACGGGAAAATATCTCATCTCTGAGCTAAGCGTGAAAATGTAACTAGGGACGAACCCGAGCGGAGCGAGGGTTGTAAAAAACATTTCTAGAGACGCATCGAAATTACTAGAAGCTTTGAATTTTAGACAAACGGTTGATTGTAAATTGCCGTGTGTAAGAGTGAGAGAGGAACAAAACATTCAAAATGACTAGAAATGTTTCGAATTTTCGAATAGTAGAATGTTCTTTATTTATGCATATAAAAAGGCCGGCAGTGTGTCGAGAAATCAGTTGAATTTCGAAGTTAAGTGAAGTTTGAGAAGAAGTACGAAAAAGTGAAAAATTGAAGAAAAGTGGAGTGAACTTATAGTGGAAGTGTACCTAGTGATGAAATTAGTGTTCAGTGACTGAGTTTAACCAGAACTGTGTATATACTGTGCTTAGTGCATCTCCGTAAGTCACTCTTATTAACCAAGAGCAATAAAACATCAATAGTGCAAAAGACGTGCTTTAATTTCCAATCCCCGAACTCATAGAACGTAACATTATAAATGTGAAAATGTGTTTGTTACTACAGATAATTCCAGATATAAATTTTCCCTCATTCTTTAAAGAAAGAAATCGATGTGTATGGCAAAATTGAGAATAGTAGCATAAACAGTAAATCGCGCAATTGCTACTATTTTCGTCAATGACATTTATTTTAGTGGATTCCATCTATATAATTCTTTAGTCTGAGATTTTTATATAAAAATATGTGATTTTATGCAGTCGACAAAAATTCCGAATATATTTTCAACCTTTTATATGTTTGTAAATTCTATTTTATTTAATATAATTTTATTTTTTCAAAGCATAGACTTGTCTTTGAATACATACTTTCTACATTAGAGATGCGCCATTTGGTCAGAAGCTATTTCATTATATTGTAAATACTGCTAACATTAGTAAAAATATATGCACTGTAATAGCGCACGGTGGTACACTAGACTAAATTGAGTTGAGTCTGTAAGACTTAAAGCGTTTCACAAAACGTACACAGTACACTTAAGACTTTCACAATAAATGCACTCACTCGATCCGTTTCTTAAGAGGTGGATACTCACTCTGTTCTCTTCTTTATTTCTTCTTCGTATCAAAATATTTGTATTTAATAATAGTGTTTGCCCTATAGTCGAAATTGGACCATAAAACTTATTGAAATTTTGAGAAAAAAATATATGAATTTATATTTTCCCAACATTTTTTCTACTATTTTACATTCATTCATTGTATATCTGAGAATATACACTCTTATATGTATTTAAAATACAAAACAGTTCAGTACAGTTCTATTTAAGTAAAAAAATATGTTTAATAAAATAACAGTAAATCACAATTAAAAATCCTACTAAAAATACCTATCTATATATAAATATATAAAAACTGTTTTTAAGTTTTTTATTGATACCACTAAAGCTCTTCAATAACTACTAAAAGAAAAAAAGAAAATCGGTTGACAAACAGGGGAGAAAAAGGTTTTAAACAGGTTTTTTTTATCTATTTAAATATATATGTAAATCCTCGCCTTTGCAAAAGGGTAATTGAATAAATTAACATATGTCCGATACAGTAATTTAGTTTACACATAGAATTACATTTTGTAGTATTAGTAGACGCAACAATGTGACCATCGAACGCTTAGTGGTGCATGGAAGGGTAAAGGCCGCGTGGCAGATCGCCCATGAGATGTATGGACCAAGTTCGAACCGCAATAGACGTCCCACTGCATGAATGTGCGAGAAAGGCAAATACTAGAGAGGAGTGGAGGAGAATTGTCAAGCGATTACAACACCTAAATGATGACCATGACCAGTCTGTCAAGACTGTAACGATTACGATGAAGAGAGTATTAGTAGTAATACTATTAGACAATCACAATGTTATTGATTTTCATTATTGGTTACTTTCTCTTACGTTATAAGTCACGAATTTAGAAAACGAAATTTTTAGAGTTTCATTATGATCATTAAATGATTACGATTATTAATGTAAATGTTCTAAGACACATAACTCTTGTTGTCGCTTCTACTGGTAAAAAGAATGCGGGCTTGTTTTTTGCCCAAAAAAAATCGCAATTCTGATCTTGCCACCTAATTCTAGACGAACTATAGCTACAGCTAAAACAAAAAGTACATATACAAATTTGTAGATTTAAATATACATAAAGTGTTACTACGTTATATATTAGGTACAAAGAAAGGCAGATCCATTTTTAGAGGGGTGGGCCTTTTGTTATGTCACACACAATTGGTACAAGCTTAAAAACCTAACTTTTCAACAAACATAAATTATTTCATGGAGATTTAAGTTGCCACTGTTCGAATTCTATTCAGCTGAGATTTCCCATATCGCGCCAAGCCGTTACGCTACATCTGCAATGTGGGTTAGTGGACAAAGAGTCGTCATTGAAATGAAAAAAATAAATCTCTTTCATACTAGATAGTATTTATTGAAAAGTTTGGGCAGAATCTATTGCTATTTAGTTAAAGCCTACATATTGAAGCGAATATTTCAATAATAATTGTACCTATAAAATAATTATTAGAAATTATATTTTATAACACTTACATAAAGTACTACGACGCTATTTTTATCATTCCAATGACATGCCCTCATAAAAACATGTAAAATAAAGTAATTAAAAAAAAATACTCGAAACACACAAAAATAAATGTTTAAGTAATATAAAATTCAATGTAAAGTAAAAAAATATATTTATTTTTATATAAATGTAACATTTTAATACGTTTGGTTAAAAGTCATGAAAACGCATATTAATAACACAAGAATAGAAGTAGATTTTGAGATATTACTTTACAATAATAATAAATAAAATTAAAATAAAAAATACATATATAGGCAGTAGTGGTAACACTCGCATGGGAAACCGAGTGAAGCGGGTTCAAATCTCGGATCTCGCACCTCTGATATTTTAATGTGCGAATCATTTCCCAACATGTTCACCACTTGTCTTACGGTGAAGAAAAACATCGTGAAGAATCGTGCATGTATTTATAAATTATACATTAACTTCATTAATAAACCTTCTATATATATATATATATATATATATATTAATCAAGTCTACTCTTTAGTTATATTACACACCAAAATTAAGACGAAATATTCTATAATTTCTATATAAATATTGGGGATTGCTAATGAAAATTGATCACGAAAGTTACGTACAAAGATTAAAGGAAAAGTTACCAAAAAGTTTGTCCAGGCCAATATATATCTTTAATAAGATTGTTCTCGTTAAATCTTAAACTGGTAATAAATTTTACTTCTCGAATTTTATTAATATTGTAAGCATAGTATAGTTTGATGAAAGACGTCTTATAAGATTATATAAACGAATTAGCCAAGAGACACATTGAGGTGGGCACTTCAGTGGGCGGTGTACCATGCGGGTTGCTCCTGATACTTCTCTGACAGCAGAGTAGATCGTGGGAGCAACCTCTTAATTGTGTGGTCTACTTTAGCAGACTTGCCGTCGGGGTGTCGTAGTTGAGTGCTAAATAAAGCAATCCTGCGATGCCCCATTAACACAGGAGAGGTTCTGTTAAGTTTTAATGGGTACCTAGTACAGGCTTTTCTAGCCGGTGACGCCCACATAACCACCTATATATATACATACAGCGAAAATGCATTTTCCAACATAAAAAAAGCTAAGAATATACTTTTTACATAAAACTACAGTTTAGTTACGAAATCAAAATAAACAGATTAGTAGAAATGAAAAAACTTATAACGTTTTCACTCGAGAGTGGTAATAAAATGGCTGTAAGGCAATTCGTCTATGCGTGTGGTCGCGGCTTAGACTACCACGCGAATTACGCAATGTGTAACAAGTTTTTTATGTATGTAATTTTTTTACATTATCATAAATTTTGTTATTGATTAGTTTATTTATACTTCTGACAATTATTTTGTATAATGTCTATTCTAACTTTTTTATTGACACGCTTTAGAGAGCTACTTTCTATCTTAAATAAAAAACTGCGTTATGAAAATGAATCCATCATAAATAATTTTGTCGAACAATTTTACAGACTGTCCGTCAATGAAATTAAAAATAAAGCTCTTAAATACGTAAAATTTATCCTGCCCGTCTGTCTATTTGTCACAATTCTGCTCGGTGTGGTTATGCAATGTTGAAGGCTGTTGTCAAATTATTACGTGGTGGTATGGAGCGCTCGGTATGTGAAATCGACTTATACTGAGGCGTTTAATTAATATTATTGTCACTTTCATATAGTAGTAGGTGCGATGTCGTAACATTTCATCTAACAATTTATGCTAACTGGAATACATAACAATAATAGGTTTCCCCTACTGCATTGTAGCTCTAAGCGCCTAGTCAAGTTAGCGGTGAAGCTAAAGGCGACAGCATGTTAAATTAGTAAGAAAATTTGACTTTGAATATTATCATATCGTGGCATAATTCATGGAAAACTTTTTCAGATCATGTTTTACTAAAAAATAATAATCAACCTTATTAAAGATATATACGTCAGTCTCAGTCAAGTGTATGAACCACATTAAAAATTATTAAGCATAAACTCATTTCATGAAAGTAAAACCGCTCAATTTTTACACTTTTTTAAATAATAAAGAAATATCTGTCATATTTTTACGGGGGAAAAAGTCATCTCCTGAGCATATACTCGTACGTATACATGTTAACCACCGGGGGTACTCATTAATTATAATTATTGAACATTTAACAACTTTTTAGTTTTCCGATATATTGGATATAAAATTATATATATATATATATATATATATATATATATATATGTATGTATGTATGTATGTATGTATGTATATATAATACTAATTTTATTATTAATCTCATCAATATATTTAATTAAAAATATATTTTATTTAATATCAGACAACCTAATAGCAATTATAGCACAAATGCTCTAATGAGACAATGACAAGGGGTTTATGCTCACTGTTGCACTTCCAAATGAAACTGCTAAAGGCGTCAGATTTCGAGTAAGCATTAAACTATGCACGTTTTAATACCGTTTATAGTTGTTTCCATACTTTTATAACAATAATTTATCTAAGTTAAGTCTAACTTATACAATAAATAGCACTTTAAGGATGAATGAAATGTTCTAATGTATCACAACATCGTTATGACTTTTGAAATTATCTATATTCTAATTTTATGAGTTCCAATTACATAAATTGTGGTGAGCCATATTTTATTTTATAATATCTCGTTTATAACCAAAATAATAATGGCTCATTATAATAACGATAGCTGTAAATAGGGTTGATTTTTATTCATCAATATTTTACATTTTATATAGTATTTATTGAGTAAGGTATTAATAAATTAAATATCAGACATAAGCTGCGGGCTAAAGTTGGTTAATAATAAAATCCTCAAAAATTATAACGCGTGGCATTATTTACTAACATTTCAATTTCTTATTTTTTAATTTAAACATCTTTGTACCCAGGTATAACTGCATAACTAAGAAAGATTTGTAACCAGTAACCATGGCACAGTACACATGTACTTGTTTATCTACTGCAAACGCGAAGATAAACGTCTTACTCTCTAAATCCTATAATAGGATTAGGTAAAGTACTAAAATTATGTTAAGAATACGTAAGGCACAGCCTGGTTTTGCAGAATTTAATAAAACAATAAAGTAATATTAGTTTTATACTTGTTTACCCCAAAAAAGTTCAACAAAACAAACGTCTATAGTGAATAATGTCAAATAACCTTCATTTTTCGTATTGTACATTTATCATTATTTTAATATTTACAGATATTTTCTTTTGTTTATAAAGCACTATTGTATTTGGGAATTAATATTTTAGCAAAACAATCATAATAATACACTGATTTAAACTACGAATGTTCCAAAAAGGCAATTATGATATCATTTCTATTTAACAAGTACTTAACTAAAACTTGAATCTGAATGTAAACCTTGAATCGACCTTTAGTGAGTGTGGGTTGCACCACATACCACTGCTTAGGAACCCAAATGGAAGCTGGATTAGAACCGAACAAGACAAAGCTGATACATTTGTGAACCATCTCAGCAATGTATTTAAACCTAATAACCCAAGACCAAACGGAAATGAATCTGATATCGACATTGTCCTCAACCAAGATTTTCAACTGGATCTACCCTTGAAGTTAGTAATGCCCAAGGAGATGTAGGAACATAAGCCTAATGAACAACAACAAGGCCCCTGGTTCATCATCTTATCGACAAAAAGTCCTTCAAGAAGTGCGTTTTTCTGGCCCCTTTTGCCTCACTATGTGCATACGTGAACTGTTGTACGTGTTAGATTTAGCTACGACGCAATAATTGTATGGCTCATCCAAAGTAAATTGATTTACACATGTTTGCTCATGTAGTTTTTTCAATAGTATTTAGATTGCGTGTGTTAAAATTGTATAAAAATAAGAGATTTTATCTGTTCATTAAAGTGTTCAGTGTGCAGTATCCAGTGTTAGTAAGGAAAATAAAAGTAAGAAAAGTAATCTCAAGTGTTTTATTCAGAAACCAACATACAGTCCACCATACCTTCGTAAATACGAAAGTAATGGTATTTTAATCAATAATAAAAGCTTGTAGAGATTAGGATAAAGGAAATTTAAATATTTTGAGAGTTAATTTATTTAATGTCGTGTAAATAAGCCACAATTTATTATAGCATCAAGTAGGGCAAATATGAGATCCATTCAAAGTTTATGAATAGGGTTTCCATATTGTACGACGTGTCAAGCCATCACGTTGCGTATTGTGTAATGCGGGTTAATCAAGCAAGCTGGGGTTACTCAAGAAAATTAAACAAAAGTCTTGTTATATAGTATTAAATTATAGCATTTCAAATAATTTTGGTTGTATAATTTTATGTCAATGTCCTTTAAAAAATTTTGCACATCTCTCTAATTTAAAACTCGCATTATTATTTATTTAATTTTAAAAAGTAAAAGAAAAGCATTCATTTATCCAGCCTCTTTATCCTCCTCTTATATTCTTTTGATATATTAGGCACATATGTCAATACCGATTTTAGTTTTTTTTTTAGTTAGACATTCAATAAAAATAAATCGCTTCTGGAATCATGTCAATTTCTAAATGACAAAGGTCTCAGAGACTGTGTGACATAATAGATATTTATCTTTTGTAACCGTAGTAATGCCAAGTTTCAATGATTTGAATAATATATTATATACATTGAATACATAGAATGTTATTGATTGATATAGCTGACTCCAGCCCTATCTTTCAAAGGCCCTTTTAGACTAAAATAAGAGAAAGAAACTGCTCAAATCAAATTATTTTAAAGTAGGTTATGTGACATCCGTATACACAGTAGTTTGATACTATCAAGCTAATTGAGTCCGGACTTTTTATGGCTACTAATAAAACCTTCGAGTTTGAGCTCGTTTCATTTGTTTTGAAGAATCCCATACCTTACAATTTGATCGGATTGAAATAGGTATATCAGACTCCGAATAGTATGAAATTATTGTATCACCATGACACACGACATGATAGCACGTCAGTGCCTAAAGTAGGTACCTACTCGTAGTAAAATACTCTATAAAATTTGGTGAAAAAATAACTAAACAATATTTTTTTACTATCTAAGTGATTGTAGCGATAAATATTAATAAGTATGGAAATTATTTTTCTTATCAAGTCACGTTAATCGCCTTGCCCTTAATTTCCGGATGATTGTACCTTTTATCCGCCCCATTAAGCGATGACGCAACAGATTTAAGGGTTCCCATTTTATTTACGGGGTTATTTATTTTTGTGTTTTTTTTAAATATACAAGTGATTATTCAAGCTTTAATTAATCTTCTAAATGGACCCTACATTTTATATACTTCGCAATTGTAATACTTATGGCGTTTCTTTGTAATGATAACATAAACACAAACAGAATTCGGAACTCTAATAAATTGTGTCTGTCCGTCTGTCCTTATATCACAGCCATTTTACTTGAAGATCATTGAAGCTACATTGTGTCAATTCAAGCTGATGCTTTAAGATCAAATAATATTTTTTGCTACATATAACATATTTGTGAAAACATTTTCCGCGTTGACGTGAATGAAACGTGCTCATGTGCCACTTGGAAGTGTTAACATGAATCGCAATAATTTTTTAACTTTATTAATATTTACTGTTTTACTTTATTTATCGATTTATTTCACGATATCGATATCGTTTATAGAAAACAAAATAAAAAGAAAATAATATTTTCTAACAACCGACATCGATATCTATTATATTTTAGCTTAGATATTATTTCATTAGATAATATAGTTGAATGGAACAGCATGAAGCTATCATAAATTCGTGTATAAATCTTTATGAAAAATACGTTAAACTTTTAAACGTTTATACGTATTGCTTAAAATATATTACAATAAAAATCACTTGACATCCTTAGCCCATCATTCCGATATTGCGCCCAAGGCGCCATAATTGTGAATCACCGTCTGCTTATGTTTAAATTATAGCACTATTAAAGCAGGGGTTTGGAAATTAGACATCTAATCGCCCAGTTTTTTTTTAACTCATCCAGACTTCATTCTATGGTTTAATTTATTTTTCCTTACATTTCATCGTCCATAAGCCGGTGACTATCTTTCATCCCCTGTTACTCAGAGCTAAATATTCCGGCTGATGTGTCACATTAAGCAAACATGAACAGAAAACATACTCTCCGAAATATACCTTCCAAAAGATCAAGCTCCTTGAATACTAAAGTGGTACAGAATAATAATAATAATTTTACTCTTTTAACACACCGCGCTGGCGAAATGTGACTTGACGGACTTATAATATGTCTTTGGAAACTGATTAGATTCTCTGAAAAATGCTGGTCTCACATGTTTCTTTGACCGTGTTTGTGAAGTAATCACATTTAAAATTACTCACGAATAACTCTTAGAGGTCGTTCATCCGACTTTTAACCCGCTTCTCATGTCATAAAATTAGTTTTAAGAAGGTAGGTAGCCTTCTGACTATGCTGGTAGCAATATTATATCTAGATAACTTACATATATTGCAGGACTAGCAAAATTTAAGTCGCTTTATAGAAAAAATAAAGAAAATTCTCTTTATTATTTATGAAATTTTTACACTTTTTCACATTATAAAAAAAAGCTCCAGACGCTGAAAAATAGCTAAGAACAGACATAGGCGTCAATACTCATTATTCATCAGTGATAATTAAATTAAATAAATAGCTATTAGAAGACAAGTCCTTGAAGTGTTCGCTAGTAGGTTAGGCTAGTAGGGCGCATAATTTTATTTTATTGCTAATATGGTGAAATTTAAGATTTTTTGAAAATATCGAAATTTTCAAACTTGAAAAATCATTCAAACGTATAACTATTACGTTCCATAAATATTTGCATCATTTGATTACAAACCGTCATCCTCCTCTTTAAGTTGTTGTGAACTACAATTTTCTCAACATCGAGTGTTAAAACTGTATATTTTTTCTCATTACATAGTAGTTATTATCTCGTATCTAAATATATATATTTTAAAATAACATATAGAAAACATTTGGTTTAAAAATGCGACTACTGGTTTTAAACGTAGGCAGGCGTGAATGTTACAAAAATTTTACCATGTCACAGTTATTTTATGTTCAACCTTGAATCGGAACTAAGCTGAAACATGTAAGGAATGAAAGAATTCTATTTTCAGCAGTGTGTTTGGAAACTCAAGTAAAGCGTTTGTTCGTTATTCGCAACGACCATGATTTGTATATTTTGACAAAGCAAAGCGAATGAGAAAGTAAAATAAAAAGCAAAACTTTTTCTCCTTAACATTACTTCCTACAGCTTCTGAATGGAAATGTATTTGTAGGCCGATACATTTGACCAAGATTTTTCTTAAATCTTTTCACTTTTTTACATGAATGGTTTTTCTCTTTTATTTTTTCGTTTGTGGCATGAAATTCAAATTACAAATTATAATATGTTATATTATGTAAAACATTAATACAGAAGCAAAAGCCAAAACTGATAAAAGAACCTTCCTTATTTGGAAATCGTATTTTTTTTAATATCAATTAAAATATAACTAGGTATAATTTTTTTCAAATATTTGAAAGATAAAATGTAAAGAGAAACGCCTTTTTTACTTTTAGTATTTTTTTAAATAAAAAAAAATGCCTGTAAAATCGCCTGCATTCGCAAACATAGATGGGCTTTTAACTTATTAGGCTATGTTAAATTTAACCATAGATATCCTTAAAATTGTCAATTGTCTTATTTTGTTCTTCTCATCTAAATATAGAAAAAATAATACACAAATAGTAGAATAGTAGAAATAAAATGCTTTATTCCACTTACAAAAGAGTAATATTGCAATGTTCTACGTGCCTATACTATATCGCAAGAATATCTGAACTTAAAGAAAAAAAAAACATAGTATTCTTTTCAATCAAAGGTATATATATATATATGTGTGTGTGTGTGTGTGTGTGTGTGTAAGGTAAAAATTAGTATTATCTACACTTTAAAACGTCTATCACGTAGCATTTTTATTGGTTGAACGTTATTTTATATTGATTATTTATTAAAATTTTATTTCGATAGACAATTTTAACACAAGTTGTTAACTAGGCACATATAGTGTGGTGGCATGTGTCACTCTACGGAAATCCGGAAGCGAGCGCAATCTGTTTAACGCGCGTGAAACATCGATCTCAATGTAAATATGAACTGTCAATTTTGTATACCTACTTAAATATATTTTTCAACCATATTCCATTATTAGCAACTTGCCCCCCTTTCACTCAAGTGCGTCTCTTATCTACAGGTAGCGTCACTTATTGGCAAATTTCATTTCTATATCAACACCTCCTGGTTAATTACTAAGAAATTAATTTTTAACAGGACCACCGGTGGCTCGGCGGTCGTTGACAGGTTAACAACTAACAGTCCTATGTCTTACTTCAGGTCATAACCTATCTGAGTATTATTAAATTAAACCCAAATCCACCCACCCTTTTCAACCACAAACTTATAAAAACTTTCGCATTTATAATGATAGTATGATAATACTTAAATCAAATATTGCCGTATACAAAAAAATTATAATAACTGTATATTATGTATTCAATAAACCACCAATAAATAACACAGTAAAAGTCAAAAATCTATACATATAATAAAACTGTATAGTTTGTGCCATCCACGAAGCGCGCCCCTCTCTTTATTGACAGTTGAAATCGCGCGCCTTCGTGGATGGCACTATCTATAGAGGCCGAATGTCTGTACACAGAAAAAAGCTAAAAACCGAGTCAGGGGGATGTAAGAAGAAATAGAACGAACCCAGTTTTTTTTTTCAATTTTTTTGTTTCTCTGTCTGTTTGTCTGTTTGTACGGGCTAATCTCCGAAACCGTTGGACCGATTTATATGAAATTTCGTATGATGGTACCGTATGATCATATCCTCGGTCAACATCTTAGATACTTTTCACCCCGGAAAATTAAAGAGTTCCCGTGGGATTATTAAAAAACTATAGTAATTTATACAGCTTAGTACATAAAAACTACTGGTTGGATTTGTATGAAACTTTACAATAATATAGTTCGTACATCAGAATAACAAATAGGCTAATTTTTATCCCGGAAAAATCTACGGTTCCCGTGGGAAAGATTTGTTTTTGTTTGTCTAGAGGTGAACCCGAGCGAAACGAGGGTCAGCCGCTAGTATAAAATATAATTATTACATTAATACACAAAAAATACAACCAAATTGAATAACTCCTTTTTGATATCATTCAAAATGAATTCAATTAGGAACGAAGAGGTACATAAAATAGAATATTAATATTAAAAAGTAGTGGAAATTCTAAAAAAGAACAGATTCACACTTGCCTACATTTTGAATTATTATTATACCTACTTTAGAGCACAATAATAATATAAAGTTTGACGCTTGTAAATATTATTATCATTATTAAAATACTCGTAAGTCAGAAACAAAAGATGCCCAAAACTATCGTTGTTTTTATCTACCATAAAATACTGTTTACTTCTTCCACTTATTTTTTTTTAATCTAGCAATATTAGCTTTTTTCATATTTTCTAGATATTTATTACAAAAACGTAGATTTTGTCCATAAAAAGTATAACTGACTCGATATAAATTAAAGGTAACGTTTTATAAAATAAAATATAAAAAGTAATATTAAAGTGCCACTTATAATGAGTAAAGCAATAATAAAATATATTAGAAATAAACAACTAAAGAAAATGTTGAAATGCTAAATCATAAATTAAATTCTACCAAATTAGCAAAAACAGATGAGTTTGATAAATTTGCTGTAATAAGATTAAAGGACGAACGGGAACTTTGTGTAATACAAAGGGTAAATACGCACAGTCATTATAAAGTAAGCGGTACATATTTCATTGGTACGTCTAATTTTATAGTTGTTTGTTGTTCGTAATTTTCGAGTTATAAAATATAATTTTCATGTAATATGTTTGATCATTTGTTTGATGTATCATTGATTATATCACAGATCATATATAGTAATTATATGGAAAATCTAGCTTCTTAAATAACTTGTAGAGTCAAATAAAGTTCTGATTTCTAGAAACATTTACCTTAATGACTAAAATTTAATGTACGAGTCGTTACATTAAAAGCTTATATTTGGAAACTAGTGACTCACCCTCGCTTCGCTCAGGTTCGTCCCTAGCTAGGCTATAGTAAAATGGATATAGTATGTTATCCTTAAGAGATAGACATACACCATCGCGGACTTTTTTGTAGACTTTTTAAAGTGTAAAATACCGTCCTACATTATTTTGATCTATCTCGTGGGGTTCAGCCAGCGTTTGCAATGTAAGCGCAAACAAATGTGTTTATTTACGACATCATATTAGAAACCTCTAAAATTATCAGTGTTTCTCTACTGTATTGTGCATGTATTATACATATAAACCTTCCTCTTGAACACTCTATCTATTAAAAAAACCGCATCAAAATCCGTTGCTTAGTTTTAAAGATTTAAGCATATACAGGGACAGACAGCGACAAACGACTTTGTTTTATACTATGTAGTGAAAAAGATTGTAATACCTTGTCATAATGATTTATCAAAAAATATTTTAAAGAATTTTGATAAATTGTACGTGTTTTAAAAATAAAAATTAATCTATACGATTTACGGAAACAAAAGATAAGGAGTCGGACAATCGGCGGTAAATACCGACGACATCTTTATCTCTCACGCCTCCCGGCAACATCCCTCGATGGAGATTATGACCGAATCCTCGACTTTTACGATTTGGCTTTTAACTTTGTTCTCAAGGTCCTTATAATTGCGTTCTCAACTTAAGTATTTCAAATATAGATTTGACTTCTCTCCGGCTGATTTGAGTAATGCCAAAAATTGAATTGTGACTTGACATAAATATTTCTTCTAATAAATATATAATATATCAATAATTTAATATAAAAAAATTTAATAACAAGCTTTTATATCATACTAACGACTAATCCTAGCTCGATTTACCGATTAGTATGGAATAGATAGCTAGTCAATCCCTTGCTCTGTGAAAAACAAAAACAAATCTATCCCACGGGAACCATACATTTTTTGGGATAAAAAGTAGCCTGTGTGCTATTGCAGAGATTGTCCCCTACAACATCACAAACTTACAAACTTTACATCTTTATAATATTAGTATAGATTGAAGACAAAGTGATATCAAAATTTCGATCTATGATAATATTTATTTGTTATGAAATAAAAATAAACGAGTGTTAATAGTACATTCATTTCAACAATCACAATGCAATTACAGTTGACTTACGTAAAAGGTCTGATTTACTATCGGCCACACGCCGCGCTTAATTTAGTACCTACATTTAGTAAGTACCTCTAAAATATTCATACATATGGTATATCTACTTAGTGTTCTCACGTAGATTAGTTATATATTGATTTATAAATCTTAAGATAAATTATTAGAGCAACTCAATTATGCATATTATGGAAGTATATGAATTATGCAAGCTGAGCCGTGAGCAATAATATACCTATACATAAATACATATCTTTATATTGAACTCTTATATTTTAGCTCTTACATGAGCATAAATATGCATTAAAGCTCATATTATATCCTATTATAAATAAATTACTCGAACTAACGATATTTTCATACATATTTTTCTGTCGTTGTCCATTTCCACGTTTCACACAAGAATGCTTCGATCATTTCTGCTTTTATCTACATTTTTTTTTCGAAACATATCCATTGAATAAATATAAAATGAGATTATAATTAGTTTACTAATAGACTATGGATCTCTGAAGGTTAAGAATCAAAGTTTAAATTCCTGTTAAATAAGTAATGCCAGCCAGACATTTTTTGCGCCTTAAATCAAGAAAAAAATAAATAAACATTTTAATTAAAAATACTCAGTAATAATACTCGATAATAGATGCTGTCTGTTACGACTATATAATAACTTTTGAGATGTCGACAACCTTAGTTTCGTGACCATGATTGCTGTAAAGCATTCGAAATGTCGGAAATTAAAAATCAAAATAAATCCGCCTAAAAATCCGAAAAGATAGATTTATTTAAAATGCCAAACATTAGCGTATGTCTAAGAAAGCATTAAATAAATTATCAGTTAAAAATAATATCATAACAGGAAGAAAGCAAGTATTATTTTGTGTTATTATGATAAAAATCGAAAATATCCCTTATTCAAATGAAGTAGTAACTCCTGAATCGCGTGTAACAATAAAAGTATCGATATACATATTTCATGGCTTTCTATTACTTTCAATATAAATCGCCCTTATTACACTTCGCCCCCTCAGTGGTTGTTCTTGCTCACATAATTTAGAAATTATTGTTCTTAGAAAATTGATGTTGACCATCTTTTAGTATTTTGAAATAATTAAAATTTTCAAGTACGCTAATAGTTATTAATCAACTAGCGGCTCACCCTCGCTTCGCTCGGGTTCGTCGCTAGGTACGTTTTACATACATAGATATTTAAAATATGTAGTTATTTGCCCGCGTTAGCCATAGAAATATTATGATATATTTTTATTTATTTTGCTGATGTTTTAATACTTATCCTATTCCGGACTAAGAGAAATCCAAAAAATCAAATATCATAAAAATTGGTCCAGCCGTTCTTGAGTTATAAATGGTGTAACTAACACGACTTTGTTTTATATATATAGATTACACTAAACTACTTAGATATTGTACGTATGTATTTTATATATAAAGAGCTAATTAATAATAGTGTATTAATTTTAGTTACTGCTAGTCTTAAAAATGATTATTTTATAAGAACAGACAATTTCTAATGTTTAACGTGTCATAATTATAGTATTTTCTTTTTCAATTAACGTTAAAGAAACTATCAAAACCATGAATGTAGGTATATGAATGTTTAGGCAGATGGAATAAACTTTACATTATAATGTTCAGCTCACTATAGATTTCTTATACAAAGAATAAAAATAAGAAAAAAAAATAATATAAAAATTTCAATTAATTATGTTAAAATTACATCAAAACCAAATCAATCAAATTTTAATCACATTTTATCGTTTAAGGAAAACCTTTTTTATTCTTTTATTGAAAATATCCTAAAAGCATTCTTAAGTTTAAAAATAAGGTAAAAAGTAATAAATAAATTACATGATTCACAAAACGAACCTCATTAAAGTACATATCGCAAGGGAATTCGTCAGGCGAGCTTTCTCTGCTAATCATAAAGTTCTGTTTGCACAAGTAATTTATTTTAAAAATATTTAACCGTTTTTATAACACATTTTAACTCTTCAGTTTTAATTTAAATGTCTATATATAAATACTAACATAAATATATATTTAAATTACTATACACATAAAAAAAGAACCGACAATATTGTTTCACAAAGCTGTTTTAAAATTCACTCCTTTTTCTCTATATCGTGTTTTTATTTGGCAACCGCGAAACATGCCGTTCTTTTGTCAAAGTTCGAAAAATTTATATAAAGGCAGTGAGTTAAAGTCCTAAACAAACAAGACCCTGTCGAGTCTAATTTATTTCACTGTTTTTTACGTTACATACTGAAACCCTTAGCATTGAATTATTAAATAGGCTGTATAACAAGACAATTATTATTTACTTAATAAAGCTAGTTAGCGATGTAAAAAGAAATAGAGACTGTTACTAATAAATATTTCATGATTAAATTATTTATAAAAAAATCGTGATGGTTGTAAAATGTACATATATCTTAAATACAACTTAAAATAAAAAAAAAACCTACTGGTAACTAAACTCACTGTATTCGAAAGAACGTGGTCAAAATATAATTTAAAACTTTTAAAAGTCATGTTACAAAACATTTATGAAAACTTACCGTCTCGTTAATTTATTAACTATTTTAACTCCAAAAATTTTTTCATCACTTGACTACTGATAGAGTTTTAACTATCCTTTTTATTACACTTAAATAAAAGTTTAAAACACACCACAACCACCAATACTTTAAACTTCAAAGTTTTATTTTACAGTTTTTAATATTTTTTTTATATCAAAGAACTTTTTCTAAAGTTTTTTTCCATTAGCACTGCTATACGAGTTATAGATGTTAAAATACATATTAAAGGATTTGAATAACGATATTTCATTTCACCGTTATCACATCTTCATAACCAGGACCGCTAGCTAACAAACCTCAGTACATACTGGTTCAAAAGTACGCCTGAATTTACAACGCATGCGTCCTTCCGAACTCAACTCTCCGTCAAAAACTATTTAAAGTATTAAATGGATAGTTTAGTTAAATTTTTGTTGTCTGTGTATAATGTGTTTATATAAAAATTTACCTTTTTTGTATACAGTAAATAGCGTTAAATAGTAGTTAATTTTATATGTAAAGTATTTTGTTATAGCATACAATAATTCATACAGGAATTTGTCTTGTTGTATCATTATTATAAAAGTTTTCTAATTCACAATATGTATGGCGAAACTCCATGGCGAAAATTCCAACAAATTCCACCGGCATTTTCTACTATCGGATAACGTAAATGTCTACAGTATTAGAAAATCTCATCAGTATTAACCAATTTTGAAGATACCAAGGGCCCCATTGAAGTCCCCTAAGGACTTGAATAATAATGAGCACATATGTAGGAGTTTCGACCCCTATTGTTTAATTAAAATTGAATATTCTCATCTACGAAAAAACTACTCTAAAAGTAAATACCCAATTTGAATGTGCGGATTAAAACGTCGTATGTAGAAAAGTAAAATAATATAAAGGAACATACAAAAAACTTCAAATGACATCGGATTGAAGCGAAAGGCGTAACAGCAAAAAAAGATTCAAACGAGAGATTTTTCCATTGCTTTAAATGGAGTGGAAATAGTTGAATCGTTGCTGGGAAGATTAATTTACGTTAAATAATTACCGAATTAATCTTTCATTTGTCTAATTTTTGAGAGGCTATGGATAAAACTAAACTTGGTCAAACTTGGCCAGATAAATATTAATAAAAACTTATAATTTAATGAAGTCTTATATTCAAAACTAGCGACTCACCCTCGCTCCACTCGGGTTCGTTCCTACTTACGTTTTAACGTTTAGTATAGATTTCTCAGAGATATTTTCCTGCGGTAAAAAGTATCCTATATGTTGACCCGGATAACCAGCTATCACTATACCAAATTTCATCAAAATCCCTCCAGTGGTTTTTCTGTGATGGGGTAACAGACAGACAGACAGACAGGCAGGCAGACAGACAGATAGACAGACAGACAGACAGACAGACAGACAGACAGATAGACAGATAGACAGACAGACAGACAGACAGACAGACAGACAGACAGACAAAAATTCTAAAAACTATAGATTTGGCCTCTATATCGATACTAATGTCTATTTCAATAAGATTTTCCAAAAAATATTTAATGTAGGGGAGACCGGGGCTAGTTGACTATAGGGGTAGGTTGACTAACTATCAAAAACTCGTCCGAGGCAATAGCCTTCAGCTAACCAGTGAGACACGAAAGACCGTCACCTCCCCCCGCTTCGCCACCGGGAACGCGGCGTCGCGCACGCACGTCGTTTGAGAGAAGGAACGTAATATTGAAAAACAACACACGTAAGTAATTTTTTTTGTCGTAATATTATTTGTAATAACGCCTATTTATTCATGGTTATTGATTGTCAAAGAGTTTATAACGAATGTTTGATTCATGTTCTTTCTTTTATGTATTATTTTATTTGATTTCGTCGCAGTTTTGAGGTTATGGAATGTGGTTAAAAGTTAAAAAGTGGTTCGGGGCTAGTAGACTAATGTATAAGGGGGTTGGTTGACCACCTGGTCAACCAGCAACATGATATTATGGATATTGTTTCAGGACCATGCGAACATACAAAAGAAAGACTAATAGAGGGAGTACATCCAAAGATGTAATAGAAAAGTGATGTGGATGAAACATTTTGTATGGAGTGCACTGAATCTTATCGCTCCAGTATTTTTGGAGAAGAATGGGTTCAGTGCACTGTGTGCAAGTCGCGAGCATACACAAAATTTGTAAACGGGAACATATTGTTCTATGAATGCAAAAATTGCACCTCCGATTTAGAAGACTAATTGGATAGTATGATCTCAAAATAATTTATTTTATTAATAAAATAATATACCTATAACATATACACAAATATATATATATTTATATATATATATTAGAATATATATTAGATAGATATGATAATTTGTTACCAAATGGTTAAAGTTTGCAAGAAATTATTTCATTTTGTTTTAAATACTTAATGAGAAAGTATTTTGTGTTTTGTGAAAAAACTTTGTTTATTTTTAGGTACTCAAATTGCCTAATGTTTAAATGTCTGATTGTTTATTCTTATAATTTGAATTTTATTGTGTTTAATTGATATGGCGGAAGATCGCCTTGGTTTCAATAAAAAAAATGAGTAATACATTTTTGTGTCTTTTATCCTATTTCCTCGTAGATTTTGCCCTTACAACTTCATAGGTCAACTTACCCCAGGTGAATAGTCAACCTACCCCAAGCATGGGGTAGGTTGACCAGTTTTTCCTATTCTACAAAAACTGGCCTGTACTCTAAATCATAATGAATAACGTGCTTTTTGCAACTTTTTTGCAAAGCTTAATAGTTAATCTATGAACTGAACCCGTTTTTAAATTAATATACTCTAAAGAAATAGAAATAGAAACCTTTAAGCTGAAACTTGGTCAACCAGCCCCGGTCTCCCCTACAGATTCGGCTTAGTTACAATTTTATTATATGTATAGATTAATTATTTATTAACCAAGTTTTACGTTATAATAAATAAAAGAAGTGCTGTCACCGTATGCACTTATATTCATGGGCGTACCCAGGTAGGGGCAGGGGGGGGCAGCTGCCCCCCCCTGGATTTAGTGTAATATTCACCGGTGAACCGAAACAAAAATATTTTATTATTATTTTATTTACTTATTTAGTACCTCATCTAGATCATGTTAATCACATACCAAATGACATAGTATTTATGCTCTAACAATATATTTTGTCGTTAGAGAATGCACTATCACTACATAGTATAAAACAAAGTCGCTTCCCGCTGTCTGTCTGTCACTTTGTATGCTTAGATCTTTAAAACTACGCAAGGATTTTAATGCGGTTTTTTTAATAGATAGAGTGATTCAAGAGGAAGGTTTATATGTATGATACATGCATAATATAGTAGAGAAACACTGATAATTTTAGAGGTTTCTAATGTGATATCGTAAATAAACACATTTTTTTGCGCTTACATTGCAAACGTTGGCTGAACCCTACGAGATAGATCAAAATAATGTACTACAGTATTGTACACATTAAAAAGGTCTACAAAAAAGTTCGCAATGGCATATGACTATCTCTTAATAGTTCAAGCGAAATGCAGTTATTTTTAAGAAAAAATAAAATATTGAAAACCTGAAGTTTATGATTTCAAAATGTTGGCAGGTATATAAGGAATAGAAATTCATAAAATGCCCCCGATGCCCAGCCACCCCCGAGAAATGGGGGGACGCAAAGCATTGAAAAATAGTTTTTTTTCAATTTCCGGCTTACTGTGATGTTCTATCGAAAAATGTTTTCTACAAAAGTTGTAGGTCTAGTAAAAATCTACAACTTTTATTCATAACACTTTTTACAAAAACCTCAGTTTTCGAGATATTTGCAAAAAACTCAGTTTTTAATTTTTTCTTGGTTTTTTATTTTTAATTTCTAGAATAATCTTTTAATTCTCATGAAACTAAGGTAATGTAATTTACAATATATATAGAATAAAGAAAAAAAAAATTGAAATTGAAATGTTCAGCCATTTCCGAGAAAAGTATGTTTTATGTTCTCGAGAGGCCGAAAATCACCCCCAACTTCAAGTGGACGTTTACATTTAAAAAAATTTTTGTACAATTTTCAGATAGGGCTCATTCTTTTCGTCTTGAACTCTACTTTATGAAAAAATAAAAACATTGTATGGTCGCTCTGTAAGAACACTCTTAAAAATTGAAAACATTGGAGAAATCGATAATTTTTACTTTGTAAACTACATTTTTTTTAATTATCATTGGAAAAGTGAACTTTATTACCCAATTTTTTATAAACTGATTATACTAGTGTATTTGTCGGGAAAAAACGAAAGAAATGGTATTCTTAAGTTTTTAATTTGACGCTTATTATTTATACAATATCGTCGTAAACATTCCAACTTTGCAATTTGACGAGTCGTGAAGAAATAATAAAAATTGGAATTCACGTAAAGTACACCTTTTTCTTTTGTATTTTTTCCAGTAGAATCTATTTATGTTATTACTTTTTTCAATTTATCGATGTTTTATTAATTTTTGATCGCTTTTGGAGTTAAATTTATTGATTATTTCAAAAAAATTAGATTTTAAGGTAATTACAGAAATAAATGAAATTCATTTGTAATCTAATCTTGTTTATTCATTAGATAAAAGTATAATTTAAAAAAATTAAGTTGATATTTACAAAATTTGTCATAGTTTTGTTAAAAAATCATAAAAAAAAGTTTTTACTAAACTTTTTACGTCGATTTTTTCCTGAGATATTCGACTTTCAATAAAAATTCATCCTTTTCTTTTTTATCATAAATATCTAAGCGTTTGATGGATGCACAGTACATTAAGGAGTAATTTTAAAAATTTAAATCTTTTTAAAATTACCCTTTAATGTACTTTTTTTGTTTTTAATTATTTTTTTCATTTTTTACATTTTTTATGATTTTTTTAACAAAACTATGACAAATTTTGTAAATATCAACTTAATTTTTTTAAATTATACTTTTATCTAATGAATAAACAAGATTAGATTACAAATGAATTTCATTTATTTCTGTAATTACCTTAAAATCTAATTTTTTTGAAATAATCAATAAATTTAACTCCAAAAGCGATCAAAAATTAATAAAACATCGATAAATTGAAAAAAGTAATAACATAAATAGATTCTACTGGAAAAAATACAAAAGAAAAAGGTGTACTTTACGTGAATTCCAATTTTTATTATTTCTTCACGACTCGTCAAATTGCAAAGTTGGAATGTTTACGACGATATTGTATAAATAATAAGCGTCAAATTAAAAACTTAAGAATACCATTTCTTTCGTTTTTTCCCGACAAATACACTGGTATAATCAGTTTATAAAAAATTGGGTAATAAAGTTCACTTTTCCAATGATAATTAAAAAAAATGTAGTTTACAAAGTAAAAATTATCGATTTCTC
Source organism: Fabriciana adippe (assembly GCA_905404265.1). NCBI lineage: Eukaryota > Metazoa > Arthropoda > Insecta > Lepidoptera > Nymphalidae > Fabriciana > Fabriciana adippe. The sequence continues at coordinate 7,951,787 of FR989993.1, forward strand.
CAATGTTTTCAATTTTTAAGAGTGTTCTTACAGAGCGACCATACAATGTTTTTATTTTTTCATAAAGTAGAATTCAAGACGAAAAGAATGAGCCCTATCTGAAAATTGTACAAAAATTTTTTTAAATGTAAACGTCCACTTGAAGTTGGGGGTGATTTTCGGCCTCTCGAGACCATAAAACATACTTTTCTCGGAAATGGCTGAACATTTTAATTTCAATTTTTTTTATTCATTCTATATATATTGTAAATTACATTACCTTGGTTTCATGAGAATTAAAAGATTATTCTAGAAATTAAAAATAAAAAACCAAGAAAAAATTAAAAACTGAGTTTTTTGCAAATATCTCGAAAATTTTGAGGTTTTTGTAAAAAGTGTTATGAATAAAAGTTGTAGATTTTTACTAGACCTACAACTTTTGTAGAAAACATTTTTCGATAGAACATCACAGTAAGCCGGAAATTGAAAAAAACTATTTTTCAACCCTTTGCGTCCCCCCATTTCTCGGGGGTGGCTGGGCATCGGGGGAATTTTATGAATTTCTATTCCTTATATACCTGCCAACATTTTAAAATCATAAAACTTCAGGTTTTCAATATTTTGTTCCCAAACTGCATTTTGCTTGGACTATAAGGATAACATACTATTTCCGTTTTAATACTTTAAAAAATTGGCAATTATAATGCGGTAATGTATTGGACGTCGCTCGATATTTCGACCCCTAAGATCCCGATACTCTTATAGATGTTAAGAGGAGTATTCTGGAACTTTGGCGCTATAGAGAATGGGGTTTTTTTAGTGGAGAACGCACAAACTTGTGTCTTTTTAGGGGTTAAACTGGACGAGATTTCGTGGGCCCCAATCGGAGAGCTGCTCTAGGGAAGTCGCAATTTCGGACACAAGTTGGACTCTGTTCTCCTCAACCTTAGCTCGAGAGATGCTTGCTCGGCCAGTACAACAGGCATCGACTGTACTGTCATCTGCATAGCAATGAGTGTTGCCAGTTAGCAACATATCGTTGATATGCAGAATAAACAGTGTAGGCGATAGTAGGTACTGAACCTTGGGGTACGCCAGCGTTAATCTGCACAGTGTCGGAGCATATACCGTCAATTACGACTTTTATGCTACGTCCAGAAAGAAAACTAGCAACCCAAGAAAGCATTTGTTTGACATATTATTATTGTTTTGAAAGAGCCAAACGTAGATTACGAAAAGTATTAATTCAATGTCCATAATATCTATCAATTATATCATACACTACTTTAAAAAATCTGGTTGATCTTTGGTGCATTCTGTTGAACAATAACAAGAAGCGTCCGTTAAATAGAAAGGGACATACGAAATTTTTTTTGTGAGTATTTTCTATGATTAATTGTAATTTGTAATATTTTTTTGTAAACGAAATCAATGTTGTTCGTACCTAAACCTAGGTGTAGCCTTTCTTTCTTTCTTACACCTGGCTGCGAAGAGGTTGCGGCCAAGTGCCTAATCTTTCGTGTAGTGTTTTTGTGTAGTATGTAAAGTAAAACAAGCGCGGGGGCCGGTTTAGTAAATTTCTGATTTGCCCCCCCCCCCTAGGCCAAAAGCTGGGTACGCCCATGCTTATATTCCAATATTTTATGTAGATTTAGGAGACAAGATGGGGCTAACTGCATATGCAATAACTTAGTGGACTTACGCTCGGTATTTTGTTGGTGCGACAGTTGGTCTAGCAGTTTTTATTGCATTTTTGTACTTTCTTCTATTTCAATTAATTTTCAATTATACAGAATCATTATTGGCCGATTTCAAAAGGAAGAGTGTGTTCTCTTCGGTTGTATATAAGTATTTTGCAGTTACTTTTGTTTAATCCCACGTCATGCCCGTTTATTTAAAAATTTTAAAATATCGATTACTAACCTTAATTAGTATCGTGTGAACTTAGAGTATGTTTTCTTCATAATCTATAAGTTAAGTTATCAAAATAAGTATTGAAAATGGCATTATCATGTCATATTATAATATACTATGTGATAATAATAAATATAATATACTTACGAACAATGAGTACCTATGGATTGAGATTGGAATGAGGCTCCACAAGATCGAAGTATCCCATGTGACTATCTCGCAAGGAATCTGACCAGATACAATGTAATTGCTATAAACTAAATAGTGAATAGGCAGTGGTAGCCCAGTGGTAATGCGCTCACTTGGGAAACCAAGTGAAGCGGGTTCAAATCCCGGGTCTCGCACCTCTGATATTTTCATGTGCGAATCATTTCTAACATGATTACCACTTGCCTTACGGTGAAGGAAAACATCGTGAGGAAACCTGCATGTTTGAGAGAACCTAGCAAGTTTTCGAAAGACACGTGCAGTCCGCCAACCCGCACTTGGCCAGCGTGGTGGACTATGGCCTGATTCCCTTCGTATTGAAGGAAGGCCCGTGCCCAGCAGTGGGACGTTAAAAAGGGCTGAATGTTCAAAAATAGTGAATATACTGTGTCACAAAAACATGACAAATATTACAAAAAATAGTGTGTAATTTAATCCGTGGAAAAATATTTCTAACTACATTATGTTTTCTTTTATCTAATCCATAGGTAGAAAAAGATGCCAATAACTAAAACTTGGTGTAGTTAGTTATTGAAATTTAATCAAATCAATAAAAAAAACTTTATTGACTATGAGATACGAAATCTAGAATTTATAAAAATTATAATCTATAATTCGAAAAAATTTTTAACTCTTCGTAAAGTCTAAATATATGTACATATATAGGCAAGTTACCTCTCACTTAAATTTTTTAGTTTTGCTCTTCAGCAATCCAGCGATAAATATTCTGGGAATATATGTATATGGCAAGAGGACTTTAATGGACTAGCAGCGTAGGAGTACTAAAAAATTCTATCTTAAGATAAGTTGAAGTACCTACCCAGGTCTAAAAACTGGATAACTTTGGTAGAAAACTAAAAATAAAAGAATAAATGGTAAAAACTTTCATGTCCAGTGCAAGTGAAGAAACTTTAGACCACCAATTGTTGTACACTTTATGCTTCATGAAACAGACTCGGAACTTTTTCTTTTAAAATACGACTGCTGACGAGAATATCCTCTTAATGTCGTTACTACGACGAGTTGCTTGTGATTTTTTATTTTTGCTAAGCAAATTTCTTTTATTCTACATAAAGTATATAAAACTGAGGTTCATTTTTCTCAAAAATTTACAATAATAAAATATGGCGTGTACAGTAAACTGCGAGAATTACTGTAAAATTGTTAAAATGTAATGAAAGGATTGACAGATTGATTTTTTCTTAATATTACGTTTTCCTAACATAACCGCCTAAAATATTTTTTCCTTGAAAAGTGACAATAAAAAAATAGTTGGAAATCAAAAAAATATTCATTAGTTGGCTTTTGAAATATATGTATGTAACAAAGATAACCCCGTCGAATGAAATGTATTTTTCTACATGCGCATTTTCTTTGTTATTAATTAAAAGTATTTACAAACCATAATATACAAGGTTTTTTAATGTAGTTTTTCTGTAGCGGAAATAAAACCTAAAATCCCTTAAATTTATTCAATAATTTAACATTAAATTCAATATTTTATCCTTCTATCTTTATTCCCGTTAATTCAGACGTAGTAGGCAATTTCAATCAGGAACATACTTTACTGAAGAACAACTATCGGCTATCCCTATCAATTACATATTCAAGTATTGTCACAACGAATAGAAAAAAAAACATAAATGCATATTACATTATATATTACTTAGTAAAATGTACGAGCTAACTTAAAACAACAACAACAACAAAAAGTTATTAAAACAACAAAGAAGATAAATGAAAAAAATTAAAACTTTATATTATTGATAAAAATAAAACTAAGTCATAAGATTATATTATATTGAAAACTAGCGACTCACCCTCGCTCCGCTCGAGTTCGTCCCTAGGTACGTTTTAAAGTTTAGTATAGATTTCTCAGAAATGAGATATTTCCCCGCAGTAAAAAGTATCCTATATGTTTACCCAAAATTTTCCAATGGTTTTCCCGTGATGCGGTAACAGACAGACAGACAGACAAAAATTCTAAAAACTATAGATTCGGCCACTGTATCGATAATAAAGTCTATTGCAATAAGATTTTCCAAAAAATATTTAAAGTACAGATTCGGCTTAGTTACAATTTTATTATATGTACTAGCGACTCACCCTCGCTTCGCTCGGGTTCGTCCCTAGCTTGCATTAAATCACGATTGATCAGTTTTCGACCGGAGAGGAAAAATGATTAAATTACTAAAATGGCTATTAAAAAATAAGGATTGATCGTAGAAGGGTGAAAATTGAGGATTGTATGTATTTTTGTATGTTGTATCATAAAAAAATAGAAATTAAAAATTTTGTCTAAAAAATAAAAATAAAAAATTAGGGGTGGACTACCCCTAACATTTAGGGGGATGAAAAATAGATGTTGGCCGATTCTCATAGATACCGGATAAGCACAAACAATTTCATCAAAATCGGTCAAGCCGTTTCGGAGGAGTATGGCAACGAAAACTGTGACACGAGAATTTTATATATTAGATAGATAAATCACATTCAAATAGAGACTAATATTACTAACTTATCTCGGAAGGATTCAATTTTAAAACGCTATGGCGACCATCAAACTAAGCAAAGGACTCTTTTTATAGAGATATTGTTTTATGACGAACACTGGTTTATGGTATGGTTCAAAACTGTTCGTTTTTAATAACATTTGAAGGTATATAAATAATTAATAATTTATTTAAAAATAATTTTAATGGAAACGTTTTATATTATTTTCTCATGGCCTTATTATGTGCTGACCGTTACATTATAGATAGGGTTATAAAGAAATACGCAATAATTTATGAATAATAGCAGTCTCATATTAGTACAGCAACCTTTAAAACACCACCAAACATAAAAAATATACCATACCAGAATATCCTAAAATAAGGCCAAATCTAACAGTGTGGATGCGTTAAGCCTGATTTTAATAGTTACGGAAACCTCTAGACATTAAGGCTGTCCGCCCATAAATCGCTCGCCCCCAGTTCTGTAAAGCAGCCGGCACGCGTTCCGTTCATAAATTGCATCTGTGGTCACTGAAACAGGAGCAAGGTTGATATTAATTTGTTTTGGAACATTTTAGGATACTTAACGAATATTTTCAAGCTTAAAATTAAATGTGCTAAATAAGTAAATTAATTCATACAATGCTTTTTACATACAGTATTTACCTACATATAACTCTTATGTATGTTTCTTGAAATATTTTCACGAATTTCAATTGTGATGTCTTATAAATCGTGAAATTAAGATAATACATATCATACACTTTGTTATTTTTTTAGTCTATTATTGGAGATTAAAACTTAATAAAAACCAATTAATAAATACTTAGGAAAACTTATATCCATCTGTTACTTAATACTTCATTATATGAGTACATACGTATAGCATCTGCCAGTAGCTTTGCGCATGCATGATATACAAACATAATGTCAATTTAGTTCGAGTTCTCACCACACAAGCTATATCTACAAATCTGATTAAGTAAAACAATGACATATACCATTTTTTAAAGTCAATAAAGCACTTGTACATAAAAAAAAGTTGCATTTAGTCATTCTCGAAAAAGTACCTCTCAAACAAGAAATAAAAAATTGTAAAAACAAACTTCTACTACATCATAAACGTCTCGGCAAAAAACATTCACCACATGCATATCTATATTAATATTATATTATAAAGTTGAAGAGTTTGTTTGTTTGTTTGATTGAACGCGCTAATGTCAGAAAGTACTAATCCGATTTGTATAATTATTTTTGCATTAGATAGCCCATTAACTGAGGAAGGCTATAGGCTATATATCATCTCGGAAAAATGTACGGTTCCCGTGGGATAGATTTATTTTGCCTAGGAACGAACCCGAAGCGAAGCGAGGGTGTGTCGCTAGTATAATATATCCTCGTACGTTTTTTCCGTTATTATTTTATCATTTAAGATTTCCGGGATTCTTAGCATGAATTACGTGATATCATGTACGTAATTCCCGCTTTGTCTGTCAACACAGAGCAATTCTCTTTATCCGCCGGCAATTCCGTTTGCTTAGCTCGTATTATTCAAAATTTTTATACCTTTTTCTCAGAAGCAGTAAGTCATTCCAACTGCTATGATTGTATAAGAATAATGTTGCTGAATAATTGTCAATGTTTAGTTGAGAACTAAAAACTCTATAAATGAAATGGGAATAATTCTAAGCTCATTTTATTTATTTAAAAACTGTATTATAAATATCTATACTAATATTATAAAGAAGCAAAAGTTTGTTTGAACCCGCTCATCTCAGGAACTACTAATCTGATTTCAATAATACTTTTTTATATCATCATGCTACTACCCAAGGGGGCGGAGCAGTGATATAATATATAGTCTACCTATTCCATACTAACCGTTAAAACGTACCTGGGGATGAAACCGAGCGAAGCGAGGGCGAGCCGCTAGTTTCATATAAAATGTCAAATATTCGCGTAAATCTAAGAAAGTATTAGGTATATATTATATAAATAGTTACAAAAAGAACACATGTTAGAACAGTGTATAAATAACCATATAATTACAAGATGAGGAAAATAAGAACACAGTAAATCAATATAATAAGCTTTATTTTATCACTTTTCACTTTATAAGTTTTATAATGTTACTTCAATTATCGTATTTCTATTCAATATAACAAAATTCAATGCAACTTTAATGATCACTTTATGTTACCACTATTTAACTAATCACAGGAAAGCGCTTTATGTTTTCACTTTTTACACATAAGTTTAACACTCTTTTGATCAATAAGTTTGCCAACATAAATTCAATATTATTTTAACAACTAGTACTTATCTTTTCTGTCGTAATGAACGTCTGCCCAGAAACTCACTGTTCCAACGGTTACTTTGTGCTTTTATAACAATCAGCCGGAAGTGACAATTTAATTAAAATTTTATAAAATCATCCGAAAAATCAGTTAAGTATCCATAATTTATAATTTAATTTTATTAAATAACAAAACAGTATTTCAGAATTTTTAAATGTAATTTGAAAATTATTAACGTCTTACTATTTGATTTATTTTTTAAACATTTGTTTTTAAGCATATAATTACAAAATTAGTAGCTCAAAAATAAGTTTGATTTTAAGATATTAACTGTTAAATTATTATATTCTAAAATTAATATGTTCTAAAAGTAAAATCAATAGAATTCCATATTAATTTGAAGTAGTCAAATTATCTCCCATTAAACCAGTTTAACAGTTCGTCCATCCTGACGATTATTTGCGACCCCGCAAATGATGAGCGATAGGTTTAATTATTTCAAATCTTATCTATTATCAGATCTAAACTTAATACTGTAATTCATTTTTTTTTTAATTCAAAATATTTTCCATTATTAAATTATTACAATTTCTTCTTTTTTTTTTTGAACGTCATGAGTCTACTACCAGTTCGGAAAGAAAAAAAAAGCCTCAGACCTGAGAAGAACTGGCGAAAGAAACTCAGCGGGACTAATATTATTTCATTATTATTATTATTATTATTTTATAATAAGAGACTCAAAGTATAAGAGACTAATAAAAGATTCGTGACTCAACAATATTAGAATTATTGGTAGCACATCATCCTCTAAACTATTGGTGGACCATCAAGACCAAAAGTATTGGTGGTCCATCAATACCAAAACTATTGGTGGCCCAACAACACCAAAACTATTGGTGGCCCAACATCACCAAAATCATTGGTGGCCCAACAACACCAAAACTATTGGTGGCCCATCAACACCAAAACTATTGGTGGCCCAACAACACCAAAATCATTGGTGGCCCAACATCACCAAAATCATTGGTGGCCCAACATCACCAAACCATTGGTGGCCCATCAACACCAAAATCATTGGTGGCCCAACAACATCAGAACTATTGGTGGCCCAACAACATTAAAACTATTGGTCAAAGCAATATGGTTGGATCTCACCAGCATTCAGGTCATAGACGATGCAAGCGTAGATACAGCCTCCGCGGTAGTCGGAACCAGCTATACGTCTGGCCAGGATCGGGACTGCTGAGTGCTGGTAGCGCCAAGGCTGGCATCGCTTCCCAGAGGTATTTCTGTGACCCCGAGACGCGACAGCGGCGACGTTTCGGGATCCCACTTCTGAAATTGTTAGAACAGTGTATAAATAACCATATAATTACAAGATGAGGAAAATAAGAACACAGTAAATCAATATAATAAGCTTTATTTTATCACTTTTCACTTTATAAGTTTTATAATGTTACTTCAATTATCGTATTTCTATTCAATATAACAAAATTCAATGCAACTTTAATGATCACTTTATGTTACCACTATTTAACTAATCACAGGAAAGCGCTTTATGTTTTCACTTTTTACACATAAGTTTAACACTCTTTTGATCAATAAGTTTGCCAACATAAATTCAATATTATTTTAACAACTAGTACTTATCTTTTCTGTCGTAATGAACGTCTGCCCAGAAACTCACTGTTCCAACGGTTACTTTGTGCTTTTATAACAATCAGCCGGAAGTGACAATTTAATTAAAATTTTATAAAATCATCCGAAAAATCAGTTAAGTATCCATAATTTATAATTTAATTTTATTAAATAACAAAACAGTATTTCAGAATTTTTAAATGTAATTTGAAAATTATTAACGTCTTACTATTTGATTTATTTTTTAAACATTTGTTTTTAAGCATATAATTACAAAATTAGTAGCTCAAAAATAAGTTTGATTTTAAGATATTAACTGTTAAATTATTATATTCTAAAATTAATATGTTCTAAAAGTAAAATCAATAGAATTCCATATTAATTTGAAGTAGTCAAATTATCTCCCATTAAACCAGTTTAACACACAGTAAAGCGCCGAAAAAAGAAAGATACTAACATGATCTAAAATCTGAGTTTTATGATTATTTCATATTGTTTAAATACTTTTAGATTTCTATTATTTTAAATAACAGCAGTAATAAAATATGTAATGCTCAATAATAAAATTCAAAATAAGAATAAGCAATTGATTTATTAACATGTCAACATATCAACTCGCTTCATCCGTTTGGTCCACAAATTCAACATTCTGTAGGAAAGCTAAAAAGTGAACTAATGTACTCATACATTTAAATTTTGGTATAACACCACGAATTTCTTACCTTAGAGCTACGACTAAAACTATTACTATTTTAACAGGCCAAAAATAATTGATCTGATCCGAGATCTGCGGCCGCAAATGTGCAGCTTAGTTTAACAAAAAACATTTAAAACTGCTCAAGTCATTCTTACAGAATCTATTTACCAATAATCGACATAAAGTTTGTAATCATACCCTATGTATGTATTACATGTCTACTCTCAAGGATAATAATATTAATAAAACAGTACAATTTTTAAAAATATTTTTTTATTAAATAGCCTATTATTTCAGGCTTTATGATCTGAGGAAGTGAAGTAGATATGATCTGAGGAAGTAAAACCAATAAATAACCACACGCTCAAACTATATAAAGAGGAATTGTGAAAGATGTACGCGACTAATATCGCGGAATGCAACAGTAAAAGATATACTTTTTATTTCACTACAAATCTTTGATCTTTTTTTATAGCTATGTATTTTATGCATGGTTTTTTATCCTTATGATATGTCAAACCCATTGTACCAAAACTATCTTCCCGATCAAATTATATAATATTATACTATAACATTAAAATCATTGTTGAATAGACACCATGCAACATATTGCTTTAACCACTGAAGACAATTGACCTTTTTTATACTTTAGTTTTTACTGTGAAGTATGTAAAACAGTGTGGAAAATGCTTTTACGCCAAATTGAAAATCCATTACATAATAAAGCTCTTTGAATTTTAGTAAATAGCTTGATTGCAATTCATAAAACAGCGTGTAATATTTGAAGCATTTAATTATATACTTCACATTGGTAAACTATTATCAACTTAATAACAATTTACACCCTTCATTTGACACATAATTTATGTTCATCATTTTAAAATAATAACTTTTTCATACAATGAAATTGTAACATAGAACATCAGTGTTTCAATCAGTGTTGGTGAAATGCTTGAAATACCAAATGGGCTAAATTATCAGATAAACATTTTTACATGTCCCTCTTCGAATCACGCTTCACTTCGTAAAAATTCGTAAAAGTTTTTTTTTTTTTTTTTTATTTGAAAAGAAAAACACTTCATTTGATCTAATCCATACCTTAAAGAAAAGGTCGTGCTTAGTTTTTGCAAACACATAACAATGAAGGTGTAGGTAGCTTACTTTATTGAATACTAGCCACTTACCCTCGCCTCGCTCGGGTGCGTCGTATTTAAAACGTACCTAATGTTTTAAATAAAAATAAATAGTTATTGTCTATAGAACTTGGAACAGAAAAATAGACTCGATATAACCAGTTATTCTGATTTCCCGTGGGAATGAAAGATTTTCCTGTAGTAAGGCACTTATCCTAAATGTTGACCCGAGTAATAAGTTATAAATTATCACTACACATGTAGTTAAAATCAGTTCAGTACTATACAGTACGTGAAACGCACACAGACATACAGGCTGAATGTATATAAAAGGGATAATTTTCGTTTGTTTGTCTGTACACACAAACACAAAATTTTAATAACTATTGTTTTGGGGTCTATATTCCGTACACAATATTTTCAGTCATAATTTTTTTTTTAAATACTTCATGTACAGATATCGCTAAGTTACTATTTACCCGACTGCGGCGGAGCCCATTGGAGGGTTATGTGATTGACCTGCATGCAAGTATGTATGTACATATATTGTACAATGTACATATGTATGTCCGACCCTATGTTCCCTGGTAATTACTAAACGGCTTAACCGATTTTGATATTTCATACGTCATTCGATTAGCGATTGATAACGCGAGTGTCATAGGTATACATATATGTTGATACCATTAAAAATCAAAATGATGGATCCTAGGAGCCAATTTCTTTATATTAAAAAAAAAACATTTTTCATCCAGATCAATCGAGTGGGGTATCAAAATAGAGTATTTTAAGAGGCGATAGCAAAATTACTATAATATATATAAATATACAACTTATATGTTTAAAAGTAATTTAGGATAAGAAATTTTAACTTTTATATATTTTTGTAATTTCTTCTTAAAAACCTGTATTTTGATACCCCACTCTATTGATTCAGACGATTTTTTTCCAGACATGCATACATACATATGTATATGTAGGTTTAACTCCTTTGGGAATCGCTACAGTAGGTTAAATAGATACGAAATCAAAATCCAGTTCCAAAATCCAGCAGTCCTGCGCTTTCATATTTTACATATATTCATACAACTCTATTTTCCATGTCATTTTATTTAAATTTTAAGTGCAATAAACAAGATTATAAACTTATTCCCGTGGAATATCTTGAATGAGATGAGTGGCTAGCTTATAATAAATGTGTCATCAAAGTTTTTAGTATCTATTCTGCTTCTTCGTCTATAAATATACATTTTAAACAATCATCTTGTGGTGTCTATCCATAATTATGCACAATAAAAGCCTAAAAAAGCTGAACTACAGTAGAAACTCGATTATGCGGCTCTCAGTTATTCGGATCGCGATTATCCGGACTACCAGCCGCGACCTATTATATACATACAAGTCGAATTTATGAAAGCACTAGAGGCTCACCCTCGCTTCGCTCGAGTTCGCCTCTAAACAAACAAATACAAATCTATCTCACGGGAACAGTATATTTTTCAGGGATAAAAAGTAGCCTATTTATTATTCTGATGTATGAACTATATTATTGTAAAGTTTCATTAAAATTCAATTAGTATTTTTGTCCAACAGTTTCGGAGATTAGCCCGTACAAACAGACAAACAGACAAAGAGACAGAGAAACAAAAAAATTGATAAAATCTGGATTTGTTCTGTTTCTCTTCTTACATCCCCCTGATTCTTTTTAGCATTTTTTTCTATGTACGGACATTAAACCTCTACAGTTTTATTATATGTAAAGACTAGCAGAACCTGCGGCTTCGCTCGCGATCAAACTACAAAAAATACGAAATTTCATGCAAATATGTTCAAGGAATAAAAAGTTTCATACATACTTTTATTTCACCCCCTTGGGGATTACATTTTTAAAAATCCTTCCTTAGTGGATGCCTACGTCATAAGAGAAATACGTGTGCGAAATTTTAAGTTTCTAGCCCTAAGGGTTTGGCCTGTGCGTTTATTTAAAACTTTCATCCCCTATTTTCATCCTCTCTTAGGGGCTGAATTTTGGAAAACGCTGAAATACGTAACTTATTATTTTTGCCGTACTCATTTCATACGAAATATGAAGCAAATATGTACTACAAAACCTCTTTGGCTTTTTGCTATTAGTAATAATTTGATGGCTGTAATGATTTGCAAATGTATGATTGTGACTCGCGCATCGAGGGCTCCGTACCGCCGAATATTGTGTTGTTGTTACTTACACACAAACATATATATATATATATATTTGTTTTCGCCATACATACTTTATTTGAAGATATTATAATAAACAAAAACTTAAGTGATCATTACTCAAAATATTTAGTACCTGAAAAAGACATTTTACGTACATACTATATTCTGAAAATTATATTTTAAAAAATTATAATTATTTATGTTTAAAGTATTTAGCACGCTCCACTACTTCTATTTTTTGCACATTTCCTACTTCATCTTTTCAAAGATGGAGGAAGAGACTACAATGATAGAACTCTCATATGTTTACGACTTAAGAATCAAGTAACTCGGCTAACATTATAAACAGGCTAAAACCTACGTTATTTAAAAATATCCTCTGTCAACTTGATCTCACCTTTTAGTTCGCTTTTTACGCAGTCGTGTTTTTTAAATTAAATTTATTATTTTTATTAGTGTTTTGAAGTCAGTTTTTATTTTATTTTTTAGTTTTTTGTATTCAGAAGTATGGACATCAAGATTTTTTGGGAATATGCCCATACAAACATGCTAACCTTTCGAAACAAACATAAATAAATTCTCACCCCTTCTCTCGTCTAAGAGATGGAATTTTGAAAAACTTTGAAATACATGTTTATAGTTTGCTTATCAATTCAATTAAAAAAGACAAATAGTAAATTTCAAGCAAATTTTTTTTCATTTTTATACTAATGTTTTCACCCTATTTCTCACGTTTGGGGTTTAATTTCCAAAAACGATGAAATACGGATGTATTTATTTTTGTTGGGAAGCTTTAATATTAAATTTCATTCTTCTTACTTCAAAAATGACGGACTTCTCATATAAAATTTCATCCCCTATTCACCCTTTTAGGGAATAGATTTTCAACAGCTCTAAAATACGTACTTATTTATTTCTAACCAGAAGCTTGTATAAGAAATTTCATGCTTCTTACTTCTAAAATGACGGATCTCCCATATAAACTTTCAACCCCTATTTCACCCTCTTAGGGGATAGATTTTCAAAAACTCTGAAATACATATTTATTTATTTCTAATCAGAAGTTTGTATATGAAATTTTACCTCTCTAACTTCGAAAATAACGGATTTCTATACAAACGTTCATCCCTTATTTTACCCCTTTAGTGGATGTCTACGTCATAAGAGGAATACGTGTGCGAAATTTTAAGTTTTTATCCCTAAGGGTTTAGCCTGTGCGTTTATTTAAAACTTTCATCCCCTATTTTACCCTCTTAGGGGTTGAATTTCAGAAAATGCTGAAGTACATAACTCATTACTTTTACCGTACTCAATTTATACGAAATTTCATGCAAATATTTCCAAGAAATAAAAAGTTTCATACAAACTTTTATCCCCCATTTCTCCCTCTTAGGGGTTGAATTTAAGAAAACGCTAAAATACGTAACTCATTATTTCTGTCGTACTCAATTCGTACGAAATTTCATGCAAATATGTCCAATGAATAAGAAGTTTCATACAAACTTTTATCCCCTATTTCACCCCCTTGGGGGTTGAATTTTGAAAAATCCTTCCTTAGTGGATGCCTTCGTCATATAAGGAATACGTGTGCTAAGTTTTAAGTTTCTAGCCTTAAGGGTTTGGCCTGTGCGTTGATACATCAGTCAATCACCTTTGCCTTTTATATAATAAGATGAACGCGTCGGAACTAGCATTACCCCGCCCGCGCCCCATGGGATCGCTGCCCCACGCATTTCGTTATTATTTTAGTTAGTTAGCAATTGTTTCAGGAAACGCTTTTGTTCATACATTCTATTATCCGGATTTTCGATTATCCGAATGCCTAAGGGTTGCCCTTAGTCCGTAGTTAGTAATTAGTCCGGTTAATCGAGTTTCTAATGTACTTTCTTTTTTAGTTTAGTTGATTTACTAATTTTATTTTAGACAGGTAAGCTTCAGCCCTGACCGCCTTATCGTGTATGTAGGACATTTAAAAGATTTACTTTTACAAGAAGTAAAGTATGTGCATTTCATACATGTACTCGTACATTGTGGCTAGCATGTGCGGCTGCCGGTCATGAAGTCCAGGATCCGCAGAATATCGCTGTTGGTTGAGAAAAACAGACGTTTTCCTTCTCAACAATCCCAACATTGAGGAGACTCGTCTCCCATCAAATACGCCTCATAAAATGTCTTAGTGTCTCGAGAGCAAAATCGGTGGTTATTAAGAATTGCCCTATTACTATGCATTTCATTTACCTTGTCATGGTGAGGGGGTGGGAGCTCATTAGCGTCTCATAAGCCTGGCGCGAAGCCAAAGAACACACAGGGAGATGACCCACCTCGATGGTTGGTGTACCAAGCGGGTTGCTCCTGGTACTTCTCTGATAGCAGATGAAATGTTGGAGCAGCCCCATGGTTGTTGTGGTATGCTTCGGTGAACTTGCTGTTGGGGCATTGTGTTTGAGTGCGTAAGCGATCCTGCGACGATCCATTAAGATGAAGGAGGTTCCATTGGGTTTTAGTGGGTAGAAATGGTTTTACTAATGAGTCCCACCTATATATACGTATACAAGTAGTATGCCTAATTGTATTTGCCAACGTTGAAAAAATATTATGCACTTAGCTCTTGCTCTCTACTTTGAATGGCTATTGAGATATTGTTTATTGTATTTATTGTATATGAGATATTGTTTAACCCTAGACAGTTTGGCAGTGGCAACATCACGAAAGTGAGAGTATCATGATGTGACCACTTACCAACAGCTCACTACAACTTACCCAATATAGTAATGGAGGAATATCAAAGGATATTCTTCATAATACTTTCTTTAACACCTTAGTCTCTCCCGTGACCACGATTGCTGTAAAGCAAACGAAACGTCGGGAACCAAAAATCAAAATAAATCCGTGAAATAACCCGAAAAGATAGTTTTATTTAAAACTAGCAGAACCCGCGGCTTCGCCCGCGATCAAACTACGAAAAAAATAAACTTTTTCGCAATACATACTTTATTACTTGCAAAAATAAGTTTGTGTAAGTTTTATTATTTGTTAAAATATATATGGAAACAAATTTAATTCTAGCGATTGTAACTCAAAATATCCAGTATCTTAAAAGATGTTAAGCGTATATTTTGTATTAAATTTACACTTTAGATATTTAGCAAGCTGCACTACCTGTATTTTTTGTACATTTTTCTACTCCACCTTTCCCAAGTTAGAGGAAGAGAGTACAATAATACAATCGCATACAATGTTTACGTCTTTAGAATCATGTAACATGGCTAATATGTTTTTTCTTTTTTAACTAATATACTAACAGGCTAACGTCTACGTTATTTTTAAAGACCCAATGCTATGTACACCTGAAGCTTACAGCCTCCCTCCTTCTCCTGCTTTTTTAAGTTACGTATATAAAGTGCCATTCTTATTTTGTTGTAGCTTTTTGCCCGCGGCTATGCTCTCGTGGACTGAACAATTTGCTCAGTTTTAATTTCCATTGAATTTATATGTTGTCATATCGAATTTTTAATATTATGTCTAGATTAATACTCTAGATTCACTTAAGTTAGTCTACACTAAAAAAAACTAACCACAAATATAGGTTAGGTTCTCTCTCTCGCGCTCTAGGTCTGTTATAGTTGTCGCTGCTGTGGCCAGCCGAAAATTATACATAATTTTCCTTTGGATTCGGAATAATTTCCGTTCTCTGCTTATATCTCACACAGTTAGTGTGTACTTACAGAGAACTTGAGCCATGTTAATCTATTTAAATATGTTCAACAACTCAAACTTCACCGCCCAGTTTAACCCCCTTAGGGGCTGAATTAAAAAAAATCTACAATACAATATACATGTTTATTTAATTGTATTGAAGAGCGTTAATACCAAGTTTCAAGTAATTCTGATCATAAACAAATTTTTCCTCATATAAACAGCACAACCCCCTTTTACCCTTTTAAGGGATAAATTTCGAAAAAAAATGATATCTGTATTATTTGTTTCCATTTTAAAGGTAAATACCATTTTCCTTGCATCAATTACAGATTTTCATACAAACTTTCATCCCCTATTTGACAGCCTTATGGGATGAATTTCAAAAAATGCTAAAATACATATTTATTTAATTGTATTGAAGAGCATTAATACCAAGTTTCAAGTAATTCTGATTATAAATAATTGTTTACCCATATAAACTTTATCACCCCCTTTTACCCTTTTAAGGAATGAATTTCGAAAAAAATCGAATACATATATTTCTTATTTTTTATTTTAAAGCTAAATACCGTTTACCGTGTATTTCGCGTTAAGAATAACAGAGTTTCATACAATCTTTTATCCCCTATTTTACCCCCTTAGGGGATGAATTTAGAAAAATCCTTTCTTAGCGGATGCCTACATTGTATAAGGAATATGTCCTCTAAATTTCACGTTTCTACGACCAGCGGTTTAAGCTGTGCGTTGATCGATCAGTCAGTCAGTCAGGACAAAGCATTTTATGTATATATAGATGAGATTCTTCATTATAGAACTAATAATGTTAGCTAAAGGTAAAATCACAATTCATAAGTAACTTTATTTCAATACTTTCAGTAGATCCAATATTGCAGCCTAGATCACGATATTAGGTTTTTTTATTAATGTGGTGTAACGATATTCTGGCCTCGAACTAAATAGAGATACACGCGCGTGAACCCGTTGAAGCGGCAACCACCGCTATGTCACAAACACAAATTGACTTACTACTATTAAATTGACATTATTTAACTAGCTGTTTCTTGCTGATTCACTCGTATTAAAAGGCGTTTAAAAGGTTGAATTTTCAACTCTCTAATTAGGGCTTGCTTAGGATATCTGAGGGTTTCAATAAAACGGCAGTGCTGAAAGAAATTGTACAAGTGTTATTTAAATATAGTTTCTTTAAATTACGAGTGAAAGTATATTTAAATATATATAATTCGTCTTTTTTATACAAATACTAGTTTTTCGCTCGTCTCCGCTCGCGTGGTATTATAATACGTATAAAATATTCATTTACTTATTTACAAATACTATAATACATATTTAAAAATACTTGTTTATTGTTATATTTAGATTCGTGAAAGTATAATATATATATTGAGAAAAATATTATATTTATTGTTTTATTCTCTCCTAGTACGAGTAGCTCTGAAATGATAAATATATTATTATTTTATATAGAAATCTAAAGTTTATATTTTATAGTTTCCATCCTATCATCTGTCCGGATTTCCTCGGATTTGTCCTATTTTGAATGCCGGACGTCCGGGGCTGTTTATCAGAGCGGTCTGAATTTATATTTTGGGAAAATGAAAAATGAAATATTGACAGCATAGTTCTAGCTATGCATAAATAATGAGAAATCTTTTATTTAATGTACAGTCACGAGCAATGAAATGTATACGTTGACAAGTTTACAAATTCGATCGACATAATAACAGCTTGCAAAAGAAAATGTACGAGCTTTGCTTCAAAATTAAGTAATCGTTAATTTCCTTCATAATTTGATATACATTTTTATCAATTCATTGTAAACAACTTGAATCGAATATTAGTATACATGTTTCACGTTATATGTATGTATGTACCCCTTAGTCTTTGCATAAAAATGTATACATTTACCAACAACGCTTAAAATTATATTTTCGCATTTAAAAAATAGTTTTCTTACTTCTAATAAATATATATATATATATATATATATACTATGTATTTTCCACAAATATGTATTGGTGGAAATGAATATGTAAATAAATATGTAATTGATGTACAATATACATAGAAAAAGCCGTAAGCAAAAGGGAAAAAGTTTTCTTTATCAAAATTTCCTTTCACCATACCGGTCTATATCAGATAGTAATAGATAAATGGCGAAACATCTAAAGGGCCCATAACATAAATAACCTTAATTCACAAGAGGCAAAATCGGCAACTTTTGGTGTAGAACGACGGAATTGCCATTGCACACAACCATCATTGAATGCATGTCAGAACTTAATTTACGCTGCACGCCCGAGCGACTTCCGTGTTAAGCGTTGCTGGCGCACCACCGCGTTCCTTCCCCATCAATGAAAATTGCACTATAGCATGAGATTGACTTGTTAACGATAATAATTCAATCATGTTGTCACTTAGCATTTTGTAAAAATAAATGGTCTTCATACTATCTTGATAAGAGCGTGATTCTGCTTGTCTTATCTCTTAATTATGTCCTATAATTAATTATATTTATTGGATGGGTTGTTGGCTTTCTTAAATTTTCGCAAACATTCATTTGAAATGGGCATCATATATTTGCAATGTATGAACTAATGTTAAGAAACATTCGATGTCACACGAAAATCACTTGATATGCCGAGATAAAAAGATATTTTATATCACTCTCCGACTCATTAACAATCTCTATAAAATAAATCATTCTGCGTTGGTTCATTCTATCATGATAAAAACGATGACTAAGAAATCATAACACATTTGCAATGTTATAAAGAAGTCTCAACTTTTATAGGTCGAGCCGAAATACTATCAGGCTCGCATTACTTACTACTTTAGCTAGAGCTTGACATTTTAAATGTTTGCTGTCTGTTAAAGTAGACATGGGGATGACCAGATATATTTTCATCATTAAATAATAATAATCTTGAATAGACTCAACATTTTCGAAAGATCATTCGTCTTTCATTATTTTTTCTTCATAATTATATATTGCTAAAACAAACTCCTAGATGACTCCCTGTTGGCAGGCAGCTGGTGCTGGGCTAGCATATGGCTGAAGATCCTGAGGTCTGGCTTCTAACAAATTTATCATTCAATTATCCCTATGCAAGTGTATTGAAATTTTGATTTAGTGTGAATTTTATACTTACATATAAACCAGGCTATATCCAAAGTGTATCTTCGGATTTGTACGCGTGAGCATGAATATAGTTCCCAAATGTTTAAAATAAATAGTTTACGTAGCGGTTTACTTTCGGTAACAACCAAATATATTAGTAAAATTTAAAAATCCTCATTATTAAATATTATGACGAAGAAAATAGATACCTTAGAAAATCTTTAAAAAATTAAGTTCTAAAAATTTGAAATTAAAAGTAAAGAAATCAAAAGCAGATTACTAACTTTTTCTGAATTCTTGCTTCCTTCAATAATGCATTGGTGGACGTAAAGGTGGTTTTAGCTTCTTCATAAAAATGTATGATGGTATTAAGACGTCTCTCTTTTATTGGCAAGAGAGAAATCCTACGAAATATCCTCCTTATAAGGTATTTTATTTAGGCGTCTACACGTACACCTAACAGTAATTTATGACGGAACCTAACACGACAATATTATCATCATAAATAATTGAAGTACAATTGTCTGGGGATGTTCAAAGTCTGAACACCTTACTGGATTAATCAAGTGTTAATCACATTTACTCGAAGACAAGTCATAATTAATGTTGCATTGTCAATTTATTTAGGAATATTGTTGTTATCTAGGAATATATATAAGTACTGCTCAGTCTTAGGAAATTTCAAAAGTTAATCGTTATTTAATGCGTGAATTGTTTTCCCCTAAACCAAAAAATTACGTCTTTAAGTATGAAACAACGCATGCTTTATAAACAATAAACTAATACACTAATACTCATTCATTGATCTTCTGATTTAATGCAATTCGAATGATATCATAGAGGATCGAATTTCTGGCATCGATAACCATTACAAACTGATTTCTCCTTAATTTCGCTTGCAATACCATTACAATGCAATTTCCAGTTGACAACAGATGTCTCTAAAGCACTAAACCTTGCTAGTCATCAAAGGAAATAGCTCCATAGATTTAGCTACCATAATGCAATCGTAGACCAGTGGTAGCGCTTACTTGGGAAACCAAGTTAAGCGGGTTCATATACCAGGTATCTTACCTATGATAATTTCATGTGCGAATCATTTTCATCGTGATTACCACTTGCTTTACAGTGAAGAAAATCATCGTGATGCATGTGATAGATTCATTAAAAATATAGAGATAACAAAAGCTTCAAACTACCCAATATTACTTTAATATTAAACAAAAACATGACACTTTTATAAATAATAATTATAATTTTATATATATGGGGGTAGTTAAATAAGACAAAGGAAACTGTAACAATTAATTTATATTATTGTAGTTATTATAAATTATAATCACAAAATATCACAAAATAGTTTAAATATAACCCAAAAGAAATATATCAGCAAAATACTATAAATGAATACTTTATCCTTTAAACAATTATCAAGGCTACTTAACTTCGTCCTGATCAGCTGCTCGCCAGAGAAAAAGTGATTCCGCAACGTACACAGGGTATTTATAACATCGTATTGGGCCGTTATGTCAAATCATAATTAATTTTACTCTCAAAGATTTCAAATGAAATGTTGCCACTCAAAAAACTATTTATAAGTATAGTTAAATTAAAAAATAATAATATAAATATTATTATATAAAAAATATACAGTGAAATTAATAATAAAATCTATTACATGCATATCTGAGAGAAGCTAGCAAGTTTTTAAAGGACATGTGTAGCCAACCCAATCTTGGCTAGCGTGGTGACTTGATTCCCTTCGTATTAAGGAGACGCCCGTGCCCAACATCGGGACTTTAAAAAAGGGCTAAAAATATAAAAATGAAAAAAATAAAATATGTTGGGACATTAACACACAATACCATCTAGTTCCATGGTAAGCTACGAGGCTTGTGTTATGGATACCAGATAGTTGACACTACACATATATAACTTTAAATACATACATATTATAAATAAAACACCCACGACTGGAGTACGAACATTCGTACTCATCACACAAATTAATGCCCCCAGCGGGACTGGAATCAGCGACCGCTAGCACAGCAAGCAGAGTCACTACTACAAACTGAGCCAAACGTGTAGTCGTAAGCGGATTATTAAGAACGTTCGATCAACATTTATTTTTTTAGTACTCAGGTCGCTAAATTCTGCTTGCGTATTATGCGTGAATGCGTGAAGATAAAAAGGCACAATACATTATGCGGTCTCATTAGTCTAGCAATCTCCTAGCTAAATAGCTAACTAATGCGGAAGCGGAACAAAACGACCTAGTGAAGAATTAACCAGTAGCAAATTTTGAAAAGTCTACAGTGTTGCACTACCTCGGTTAAGTCACCGCGCGCATCACCTCTGATTACCATCCATCAGGTAATTTCTCAATAAAGTTGAAAAACGTACACCGAAATAAAACATCATTATCGTATTATACACTCTTTGTAAATCATGTAATAAGCAAAATGTTAGGATAATGAAAATACTAAAAATTACAATTTGAATAAAACCATTTCACATAATAATTTTTTCACACACATACAGAGACTGGATTTGTTCTATTTTTTTTTTTTTTCTTGAAAGCTGAACTATTAATTAGTGCAAATACCCTCCAGTTGACCGAGGCTTCTATAACGTCTCGCTCGTCATTCATTAGTCTGAGAGGATCATAAAATAAGGTTACGAGGGCTTCCGAGATTGTGTTACGAAAAAGAGCAAAAAAGCTTCCACCTACACTGCGTAAAGATAATTCATGTTGATCTTAAGTTGCACTCTATGTTCTTCTTCTACAAATATAATGAAACAGTAACTTAGCGAAATCGATGTGCGTGTTTTACGCAAAAAAAAAACTGAACCGATTCAAAATAAATTTTATGTAGTGATAACTTATTACACTGGTCAACCTTTAGAATACTTTTTATTGCAGGGAAACCTTTCATTCTAACGGGAAAACTCAATAACTGGTTTTATCGAGTCGTTCTTAGAAATTTATATGTCTAACGCTGGCTAAACCTTAAGAGATACATCAAAACAATGTACTAGAAAGTTGTGGGTCTTAAAAAGGCCTACAGAAAAATTTACAATAGCATAAGTCTTTCTCCAAGATACACTTGCAATAACTATTCATATAGAGCGAAGCGAGGGTAAGTCACTAGTACCTTAATATAAGTGTTTTAGATGTGTTTTGTTTTTTTATAAAACAACATATAACATAATTCAACCAATTGTATACATAAAAGTAAATAAAATATCAATTAACTAAATCATGTATTTATTTAAATTATGTACTACACTCAAAACAACTTGGAATTTATTCAGTTTCCACATCAGATAAGACGACACTGACAAATGATGGACTTGAACAGTAGATAGACGCCTTGCAATCACAGTTTTCTCGGCTATCTAATAAATCTACTTCGAAAAACTCAAATTAATCTTGCAGAAGACGGTCGTTGACAGACTCGATTTTTGAATAGTCCTAACAATCAGAGCCTAGCAATCAAAGAACGCTTTACGCAAAGTAAAGGCGTATAATAAACAACTAATTAAATAACAGTTTTTTCTTAATCAAAAGAATGAGTAATTTATATAATATACCCGCGTTATAATATAATCCCATCTCTCTTCATTATTTATTTAAGAGCTATAGATACTTTTTTTAACCTAATCTAGTCTTTTAATTCTCTTCTTGGATCCGGCACTCGTATGTGAGGCATTAATCTTGCGGCGTTAGCAGTAAAATCCTTTTCGCATGATAGCAATGTCACGAACATACCCGAGAAAAAAGGTGACTTTTTTGTTTTCTTTATAAAACTTCGTAGACAGTGAAGTTTACAAGAATATTTATTGAAGACTGAAAAAACAAAAGTATATTATGGTTCCAAAAATAACGCCTAAAGTAGTTTGTCGATTTTTGGTCCCAATGTTGGAGATTTTTTTAATTATTCAGTTTGTTTTATGATTGCAATGTATTTTTTTTGTGGACTAAGTTAAAATATAGTAATATTTTCATAAAGAAATATTTAGAAGATTTCTTCTGGAACTGTAAATACTTCGTATGTTACATCTAATTAGCGTCGGTTTAAATGAAATTTTGTTGGACAGTTACCTACCCGTTGTTTTTATCTCGACGCGCCAGAGCCCGCGGATTAACCTTATTTACAAGTATCTTATTCATAATTTCAATTAAAAATGAGTTGGTTCTTTCCAACAGCTTATCATTGAGCTGCCTTTAATTGCATTCTTATCTCTAAATGTAAACCTCAGGTTTTCATCTTCATGACCTCGCTTTTTCGATTAACCTACATTGCGCTTTACGCAATCTGACGGCTTGGCGCATTATACAATATGCAAAACGTAACCCGCACTCGGTTGAATGGGTTTCATCCTATCCTACTTTAGATTCTGAGCTCGAGCAATTGCGTACAGAAGTATTCTGCTATTCGCGTCCCAAAGACAATTTTCATTGATAAACCATGGATGTACTACGATACAAACTTTATTGTTTCGATGTTTACGTTAACTTGTGTTTATGTGTTTCATTTAAACAGTATAATAGAATAGATTAATTGAAATTAATAACACGTTAATCTACATAATAAAAATGAAATGCTCTTCGTTAGTGAATGCATTACTTGAAATAAGCTGGATTGATTCAGATAATTTTGTTTTTTAAAGATTATATCATAATATTTATAAACCTTCACTTTCCTCTAATAGGTTATTTTATAATAGAGAAACAAAAATATATGTAGTATTTCAATTATATGTGTCGAGCCTCAAAGGCAAATAATTATATTGTAACGCCCACGACGAAGTGTTTATTACACGAAATTTTCTAAATATAGAAAATAATCAGGATAGATTTGGCATAAAGTATACATAAAATAAATGTAGAAAAATCACGTATGCCGTAAAATTTATGAATAACGTTTATAATTTTTCTTCTGTGTGGGCGACATTTAAGCCCGAGTGACGTACATCCTGACAACGTCCAATAAACCACGGTATCAATCTGTTATCTCGACTATGTAAAAATAAAACACATTATATATAAAAATACTCAGCGCTGAAGGTTTCTATTTTTCGCTCAATCAAAATACTCGTACAATATGAATGAATTTTGTTTCAAGGGTAACCAGTTTTCTCTGAAACACTCTATCCAGACATTAAAATTGGCGTGAGCGCACTTGTAACTTTCTCTTTTATTATAGCCAACTAGCGACTCGTTCTCACTTCGCTCGAGTTCGTACCTAGGTACGTTTTAACGGTTAATATGAAATAGATACACTATATACTATATGACATCTATAGCCTTCCTCAAAAAACGGGCTATCTAATGCAAAAAGAATTTTTCGAATCGGATTTGTAGTTCCTGAGATTAGCGCGTTTAAACACACAAACAAACTCTGCCTCGATAATATTAGTATAAATTATCAATAATAAAATATTTTATTTGATAGCTAAACGTATGGTATAAGCTCTTACTAAATCTACTAATTCCAATCAGCATTTAAACTATACTGATTTATGTTAGTTCAAGCATCTCGTCATAAATGAGATAATCTCAGAGGCAATAGCTATGAGCCATACTCAGCACGTTCAAGAGAGGATACTAATCTACTAATAATAATAATGAATATCTAATTATGTGGGTTATTTTCTTTAATTTAATATTGGATTAGAGTTTCTTTTTTGTTTTTATTTATTTTTACTTTATGTATTATAATAAATAATAAATAGGAACCATTTACCATAGGACTTGATCTATCTTTGCATTGTTTCTTTCTACTTGTGAAAACTGTTTTGGCTAATGTATCTATATATTATTAATTCTATTTATATGTAATATAATAAGCGGTATGTTTTCCCTATATAAATAAATAAATAAATAATAGATTATTACCACCAGTCAAGTGCCACGTCCCTCTACAAGATGCAGGAGTATAGAAACTTGAATGTGATTGTGGGCTCTCCTACATCGGACAAACAAAGAGATCCATTTGAACTCGAGTAAAAAAACACATAGCTAATGTGAAGCACCGTCGAAATACAACATCTGCAGTCTGTAAACATAGTTAGGATCGCCCAAGCCACTACAATCGCTTTGATAGTCCACAAATACTTGCGAAAGAGAACCTTTAACGCCCCAGGATGATTCGCGAGGCTATTGAAATTTAAAACAATATCCAAACTTCAATAAGGAATATGGCTGAGTACTACCATCATCATGGGATCCTGTAATAAACATAATAAGATTTACCAAAAAAAGTAATCATAACAGACCTTTAGATTTAGTTAGTTCATACTGCATGGATCGAAATAACAGTATTTCAAATTATAATTTTTTATCTATAAAGGTAGCAATAGTGTTGCATAATATTTTAACTTTAAATAATAGCAATCTAAATTAATATTTACATATAAAACAATTGCTTAAATAAAAAATTAAATATTGCTTAAAAAAAATTAACATATTTATTTCTAATTTTCTTCATGGTTATACATATTATAATAACAGCAACACTAAATAATATTACTCATTAATAAAGTTTAAAAAAAATGTAATATTTATTATAATAACAGCTCAAATTAAATACAATATTGCTATATTTAATTATAATACTTATTAAAATTTTAAAATGTTTAGAACTAAAATCAACAAATATTGTATGATACTTTGGTGCAATTTTTGAATTTTTGAAATCATTTTGTAAAATTGTAGGTAGGCACTGTTTGTAACAAGTATATAATGCCTTTGAGACGTCTAAAACCTTAGTCTCTCCCGTGACCATGATTGCTGTAAAGCATTCGAAACGTTGGGAATCAAAAATCAACATAAATCACGAAATAATCCGAAAAGATAGTATTATTCGTAATGTTATGAATTAATAAATATTAGAAAATTATTAGGAAATTGGTTGTTATTATCTTAATATACTTATCCTTTATCGTAATCAAATAGTAGCAACAATGCTACGTAGTCGAATTCCTTCATTAAATTAATGATCTTGACAGTTGATATATCATTGTTAGAGGCCTAAGAAATATTAAATAATGTCAACTGTTACAGTAGAAAGTTAGTGATGATTTTTTTTTATTAGAAATGGGCTTACTCTTGACCTTCATCTTAGCTCGAAGGCATAGATAAGGTCTACGATATAGCAAGTTTGCCCAAGAGAAGCCTGTTAACACGCACCTTAAAGAGTTTCAGGTCATACGCACTCGGAAAAACAGACGCAGGCAGGGCATTCCACTTCTTGGCCGTGCGCATTATAAAAGATTATGAATAGCGCTTAGTGCGAATGGTCGGAATGTCAACCAAGAAAGGATTTCTTGGATGGTAATTTCCTTGTAAACTATTTTCATTAGTAGGTATATATTTCATTATTATATCGTAACTAATGAAAATAGTTTTCAGTTATGCTTATTTCACAGTAACAGTGCTTATAATCGTAGATATTTTGCCATAAACCTAGTGTTGTCGCCATGGTGTTTTTTTTCCCTATGGCAACTCTAGTGTGAGGCGCCCTCTCCAACTTTTACAAAAAGGAATGGCGGTATATGCATTGATTTGTGACATTTCTTCAGGCGTCAGCACGAAAAATGTACTTCACTCTGCAATAGCTGCTGGCCCGATGAGGTCATTAAACGATAGAGGTAAGACTATAGGTTTATAGTGTTTTATATAAAATCATATTATTAATATCGAGTTAGAAAATATATTATGTACATAAACGTAATAAATTTACTGTTCCAATACTAAGTGTAAATTCAAATATTTGTAATTAAATACATTGAGATAGTGTATAGATATTATATTTGACTTATAATGTTTCTTTTGTTACTAATTCTAAAAAAGAACACCAACTTTAGTTACTAATTTTTAAAAGAGGAAATATTTGGTCTTGCTTAGGTTGGAAAATGTAATAGGATAATTATTGTGATTAAAATAGATGATATTTTAATACTGTGTTTTCTTGTTACTAGTGACGTAATGAATAATTCAGCGAAGTTAGTTCTGTGAGTTACTTGTGATTGCAATTCTCATGTTGACAAAAGTTGTTACTTCAGGTTTAGTTCTATTAAGCTTTAATGTTTATTTTATTTCAAATTACGTTTTTATTCTAGATGCCTGTATTCTATGATAAATATACTTCGCATTTATGGTATAAATAAAAGTAACTAAGAAACGTAGAAGAAGCATTTGTTTTTCGTTCCCTTGAGCTATATATTTTATTTGGCACAATTTCAAGGGTGAAATGTTAAACCTACATAACAATATTTGACACAGAGATTCAACTTTCAAGACATGAATATAGGCCACTTTTATTCTTGAAAAAAAGAAAGGATTCGTACTATATCACTATGTTAAAACAAAACTAACCCACGGGAATCGTATATTTTTCCGGGATGATATATAGCCTTCCTCAGTTAACGGGCTGTCTAATGCTAGAAGAATTTTTCAAATCGGATTACTAGTTTCTGAGATTAGCGCGTTCAACCAAACAAACTCTTCAGCCTTATAATATTAGTATAGATTTTATACCCCTTTTACCCTATGAAAGGAACATAATGAATATTGTCTTCACCACCGCCACGCAATCCGATCTTTACCAAACCGGCGTAAAATTTTACGGTTTAAAGAAAGGCGTCAGACTATATATATATATTTATTCTCTCTCTATAGAGAGAGAGAGAGATAGATTATAGTCTGGAATCCCACATAGGCTATTTATCCCGGAAAAATATACGGTTCGCGTAGGATAGATTTGTTTTTAGGTCATAAAATGCAAACATAATGTTTAATTTACATTAGTATTTTCAGAGATTAGCGTTTTCAAACAAACATAAAAGCTATCTCTTCAGCTTCATAAAATAGATTTTTTGCAGATCTATAATGCTAACGGATTAAATAGAAATTATGAATTCCCAACTACTTAACAAAGTCCTCGAAAAATACGCGATTTAACAATGAAATGCAAATAAAAAATTTTAAAAATGTAGTTTTCCTATTACACATTGAACTTCCTCCAGAAGTAAAATTTCGGTTTTAAAGGAAGACGCTTTGTAACATAAAATATAATATAATATTAGAACATGGCTTCATATCTATCTATCGTCCACTTAATGATCTATTTAATTTATATAAGTTCACATATATTTCGTGCTATCATATATTTATGGATCTCAAAGTATCATTGTAAGTTAAAATTAAGAGTATTCTTTATATTCGTTTTACTAAATTATGTATTCTTTATTCAGAATATTTAGAAAATACCAATCACTCGGTCTGAGCCTTCGCTATTCTCATGGGATTTAAAGATTGACTGGAATGATTTCGTAAGTAGGTACCTACGTAAGGAGTAGAAATAGATACTCAATATTTTAATTATTAAATTGAATATTAGATTATGATATTTTGTTGTATATACAAATAAAATTGTGTCCTTGCACGTCGATTACTTAGTTTCGTAGCCAAAAGTCAAAAACGTAACCCTTATCTATTTTACTTTTTTATTTATTTAAAAAAAATGATTAGCTATCAAATTAAAGCCAAGCTACTGTAAAGTCATATTGCAGACTTTTTAAAAGTAAATTAATTTAAAATACATATTTATATACCTGATGTACTAACAGAACCCGTGTACTTCCCTTACAGTAAAACTATAAAAAAAACTCTAATAAGTTAGTTTTCATATAAACTTTCATGCCCTATTTTACCCCTTTATGGAATTAATTTCGAAAAATGCTAAAATACGTATCTGTTTAATTGTATTGAAAAGCATTAATTAATACCAAGTTTTAAGTAATTCTGATCATAAATATTTTTTGGGTTGTGTTATAACATGTTTTCCCGTGGGAATGAGACAACTTCCTATGGTAAAAAGTAGCCTATGTCATTCTCCAGCCTTTCAACTATCTCCACACCAAAAGTCACACCAATACGTCATCCGTTTCGACGTGAAAAAAGGAGAAACAAACAAACTACTAAGCGAGCGAAAGAGCGAGCGCTCGAACGAGCGAGCGATCGAACGAACGAACAAACAAACAAATACACTTACACATTTATAATATTAAGTATGTATATGACATAACTAGTGACACAACTTTGCTTTGTTCTGATCATATATCAATTAAGATATCTACGTATACGTACCTAGTTTTCACGTTATAATAAACTACAATGCTTATGAACCATGCAAGAAAGTACGATGATCCATTACTCTAATTTTTTTTGTTAGTAAATGTTTTATTTGGAGTCGAAGTATTTTACTTGAATGAAAAGCTAAGCTAACAGTTTTTAATATAAACGGAAATCTTTTGAGAACAATTTTAAAAATTCAGATAAATTTATCAAAAGGTAAATAAAGTATTTGTTATTTTACGAAAGTGATACTTTCTAGTCTAGAATATGGACATTGGACATTTGATTGGCTTGTTGCAAGTTTTAGGAGTCGCCCGCTCGGAGTGGAGCTCAAATAAAGCAATCAAAAGCAGAATAGAAAGTGTTTACTTTGCTAACGAAAAAACTCTATCTAAAATCTCAGTATGATTTAAAATAATATGAACATTTAGTCTGATTAAAAAACTTTTTAAAAATAATGTAAATCGGCTTTAATGCACTTAAAAATAATAAATAACTAATCGGATTTTTTTGAAGTCGATGTCGCTACGAACCAATTTTATTTAGGTATGTAGGAAAATATTACTAGATGTATAATATTTTAACCATCATTAAAGTTTATGTCTTGTACACATTTCTAAATTAATAGATAATTTTTCCTAACTCCGACAGGTGTTTAAGGGAAATTAAATCATATGACTTTGGGGTTCTATCTTCATAGAACATACGTAAAAATATATACAATAAAAAACATCCAATTCGCTTTTCTTCTCGCTTCGCTAATACATTCCTACGATTTCCTTTCATTTATGCACACAGAAATAATTAATCAACCTCTAACACCTTAATTTTACCCATTATTCCTTCGCATAGTCAACAATTATTATTTTACATACATTGTCCAAATATAGAAACAATATAGTTAACAGAATTTTGGGTTATGGACTTAAAGTTAGTAATAAAACGAAACACTTCACTTTATAACTGTTTTATATATTTTAACTTTATAATAAACACTAGGAAGGTATATTACACAACACTTCAAGAGACACTTCAAATAACAGAACAATGTAGCAAAGTTACACCGTTTATATACACTTAGCCAATTAGTCATAACAACTACGTATTCATTTAAGATTAATTTTTGAATATTAAAAGTCAATAATACCAACACAGAATATTATAAAAATATTTATTTTTACCAAATTCAAAAGCCTGCGCGATAAAGTAAAAATATCAAAAATAAAAATCATTTTCGATAGTTCTATGAAACAACAATTAAGTATAATAAAAACGTTTATTTCAAGCTTTCACTTAGGCTACGTCCGCACAGACAGGTGACTTGCTTAGCGCCTAGAGCCTAGCGAGTCACCCAGCTAGTAGCTTAGTAAAACGAACGTTTTAGAATGTTCGCGACCGGCCGCACTGTGCGCTTGGCGCCTAGCTAGTCGCTTAGCAAGAAGCGCCAAGAGCGCAGTGCGGCCGGTCGCGAACATTTTAAAACGTTCGTTTCACTAAGCTACTAGCTGGGTGACTCGCTAGGCTCTAGGCGCTAAGCAAGCCGCCTGTCTGTGCGGACGTAGCCTTAACAATAGCAAATATTATTAAAATTCGTATCTATAGTTTTCTATATAACAGAAGAAAATAAAGTAAAATTGTTGAACCACGAACAATAAACAACGATCATGGTATCACAAACTCGATATAACTTTGGAACAAGAATAAAATAAAACAAACTGAAAGCTCCGTGTCAATGCGGTCACAGTTCACACTAACTTTATTATCTCGATATGAATACTATGAATATGAAAACAACAGACTATAATAATAGAATTCCTATTGATAGAAATATCGTTACTTACGTTCGACTACTGGAAAAACTCGTTGGATACATATTTACACTTTCCAATTATTATACATCCACGTAACGAATCCTACAAAATTAATATTTCCTATACAAATCAGTGTGCTCTATTTTTATGATAATATTGCTTGGTTTTGACTTTATTTAAAAACATTCTTACGACTTTTTTTATTTGTGTAATAAAGTTCAAATAAAGTTGTCTATCCTTAATACATCTAATTAGATAAAACACTTCGTAGAATATTTATTTATTTAACTAGAATATCAAACCCGTTTTTTTTTTTTTCAACCAAAAACACTGAAGTCAAATTATATACTGCCTAAATATATTAAAAGAGAATTCTATAATTCTGTATACCTTTTTAAGAGATCCTAGAAATAATACTATATATCGTTAAACAGAAATCATCTCAATAAATTATCCAATATAATCGAACAATTAAACAATGAAATACTTCGATAGCATACTCTACATACATATTGTATTATATATACTGTAGCCACTTTTACAACAGCCCTCTGCAATGGCGCAAATTTAGATATTTAGGCAATGAAAATTAAAAAAAATGATAAAAAAAATGTTACAACAATAGTTTAAAAAACATTCGACTTGATCTTACACGAATACATATTACGCAGTCGGTTTTTTTTTTTTATTTACTGCTTTTTAGTTTTAATAGTTAGACATTTGGAATTTTATTTAACATTTTGTTTAGTAATTATATTATTTTGGAATAAATAAATTGTGTATATTTTACTTTCGGTGGTGTTGTAGCTAGCATGTACAGTCACGAGCAATGAAATGTATACGTTGACAAGTTTTCAAATTCATATCAACATCATATTTTCCAAAAGAAAATGTACGCGCTTTGCTTCAAAATTAAGTAATCGTTCATTTGTTTCATAATTTGATATACATTTTTATCAATTCATTGTAAACAACTCGAATCGAATATAAGTATACACGTTACACGTTTTATGTATGTACCCATTACTCTTTTCATAAAAATGTATACATTTACTAACAACGATTAAAATTGTATTTTTGCATTTGAAAAATAGTTTTCTTATTTTTAATAGATATGTATACTGTGTCTTTTTCACAAATATGTATACATATACATTTAAAATGGATTGTTATGAAGTTTAGTAAGCGGAATTAGAACTTCTAACCTGTTGGTTCAGTTCCGTTGACATGTATGATAATTATGACTTGATTATCCATCTAGGGTAGACTCCAGACAAAGCAACTCCTTAAGGTAACAATACAGACATGAAATTTTATATACGAATTCAATTATCACAGCACGCTCTAAAGTCTACCATGACTTAGCTGCTGTGCCCAGGGTTGGTTCCGAATGAGAGATCTCCTCAGCGGTCAACAGCACAGATACGAAATTTTGTACACGTATAAAACTATTATAGCCCGTTCTAAAATCTACCATGATTTGAATGCTGCGTCCAGGGTTGGCTCCTAATGAGATATCTTGTCAGAGGTCAACGCTATAAGTACAAAATTTTGTATGCGTATCCAATTATAATAGCCTGTTCTAATGCCCACAATGGCCTGGCTGTTGCATCCAGGCTATATGAGATCTCCTCAGTAGTCAACAGCACAGACACGATTTTTTTAAATAATGTGTACTTTTAAACATCATGACGAGTAAACTAAAAAAAAATAGATGATTGACAGTGAAAAAACATGTGGTGATAACTCCGCGGTCCATAATTCTCGGTTGAGCCAAGCTTGGTTCCGCTGTAACCATGATATGGTCGACTTATTGCCGCCCGCGTGGCCGCCTAAAAGTCCAGACTTAAACTCCATTGAGAATCTGTGGAGTTTAATGACTCCACATTGGGACTACACTCGACTAAGGAGTCCATTTTTAATCATATTATAGAAATATGGGACAGTTTTTGTGAAAAAGACACAGTATACATATCTATTACAAATAAGAAAACTATTTTTCAAATGCGAAAGTACAATTTTAATCGTTGTTAGTAAATGTATACATTTTTATGAAAAGAGTAATGGGTACATACATAAAACGTGTAACGTGTATACTTATATTCGATTCGAGTTGTTTACAATGAATTGATAAAAATGTATATCAAATTATGAAACAAATGAACGATTACTTAATTTTGAAGCAAAGCGCGTACATTTTCTTTTGGAAAGTATGATGTTGATATGAATTTGAAAACTTGTCAACGTATACATTTCATTACTCGTGACTGTACCTACTTCTACAATATATACCTATTGTAATATATACCTACATACTTCTCTACGTCCGTGTGCCTTGGGTCGGGCCAAGATTAGTCAGTGAGTCTTTCTGTTAAGAAAGTTCCAGTAACAGCACGAGTTGGGAAGTTGACGGCTCTGCCCTGTGCTTCGGAGCGTACGTAAAACCGTCGGACCTGAGCCTGCTCTCAGTGGTCGTGTGGAATTATCGTCCCGTCGGAATCTGAGAGTTAAAGGAATAGTGCACTGATGTCTGCACGTACAATTGTACGCGCATAATATTTCCTGTGCAGTTGACTAGTCCCAGTTGATAAGTTTGATAAAAAAAAATATTTTAAACACAAATTGGCACCTAAAATCTGTCATTTTGATTTTTAATAATATCTATATACCGTATACTAATTAATAATACTCGCATTATCAAGACAAATGTAACCATGTATAAACCGTCAAAATCAGTTAAGCCGCTTAGTAATAGGGAAAGGAACGAAAGAACATAGGATCGGACATATATACATACATACAGTTCAAACATATAATCCTTCTTTGTACTTCACCGCAGTCGGATTAAGACATACCAATAATTTTGCAATAATTTTGGTCTCATAAGGACCTTTAGTTATCGAACCTATGTACATACTCATATGTCCGCACGCAAGCTTTTCAAAAAACGGCAGCTTTGAGCCTATAAAATAAAAAGGAGAGATAAAAATAATTATTATTCAGCCTTTTTAACATCCCACTGGCCAACCTCCGGGCCTTACCTCAATGTAATGTAAATTAGGTCATAGCTCACCACACTGGCCAATGTGGGTTGGCAGACTTCACAAGGGCTTAGAAAACTAGTGAGATTTTCTCAAACGTAAAGATTTTCTTATGATAATTTCCAAAGTGAGTTTTTCATGTGATATTTAAGACTACGGATTTACTATGGTATTTATGCGTATTTAAAAATATGTCTATGCAATGCACTATGAGCCATAAGTATGGTTATAACTTATTATGTACATAAGTATTTCATAACAATGAGCGATGCATTTTACAGCTCACATTATGATTAGCTTTAGTGAAAAACCAATTAAATTAAACGTATGTAATATTAATAAACATAGCTTACACTAGAATTCGTCACAATTTGTTATAGCCAGGTCAAATGCAATATTGGATACCCAGCTATAGAAAATGCTTTACAATGGACGCAGATTAAATGATTTATCGCAAAGTGAATGCTACCAAAGCGTCACATAAATTAACAGTAAATTATATTCGCAATACAAATTTATAGACCGTATCTGTATATCGTAAACATCGCATGAGCCTGCGATACCTCAGTGATCCCTGCACGTGGCATAGCATCAGATGCGTATTATCATAATTTGTACAATTCCCTAAAGATTCCTTAAGAATTCCTTTTAGTCCTTCTTAGGATAATTTTCTTTTAATATATATGGTGCTATTTTCTGTTTATTTTAAATTATTTTATTCCAAATACAGTCTTAATTATTTTTACGAGTATATTCAAATCAAATGGAAATAATACCTGTTTTAATTGCTCATTATAGTTTTCAATTATAATGAGCAACTAAAACAGTTATAATGGTGTCTTTATTTGTCTTTTCATTTCATTCAAATTCCTATTAATATCTAAATAAAATAGATAAAAAAATCATAGTAGGTACTAACAGAAACTATGTTTGAAAATATTTTCTATACTTCGTGTTTGGCCAGATTTTATAACTTTCACACTAAAGAAGGACACTTTGTATCTTCAAAAAAATATGTTGATTTTATAAATTTTAAATTCTTTTTATTAAAAGAAACATCGCTTGATATCACAGTATATGTAGATTGTAAAAGACATGAATAAATATAGTACTTTATGAATAAATAATTTCACGAGTACTTCTGTGTCAGGTTAAGCTTTTTATGTAGAACTTTTTAGAAAGAACACTTTTAAGCTCGACAATAGCTACAAAAAAAAAAACGTCAACAAACCTAGACGAAAAAAATACTGAACTATTTTGTCATTACCTATTTATATACAACTAGCAGAACCTGTGGCTTCACTAAAACTACAAAAAAACTCGAAAAAGGTATAGGTTTTATACAAATTTTCATCCCCTATTTTACCCTCTTATGCAATGAGTTTAGAAAAATAATAAAACACGTATTTATTTAATTGTATTAAAGAGTATTAAACCAAGTTTCAAGGATGGATTTTAATATGGAATAGATAGACTCATGTAGTCTATATACGAGTATACATAGCTATGATGAGTTGTTGTGGGTTGTATTATAACGTGTTTTTCCGTGGGTGAGATAATCTCCCGCGGTAAAAAAAGGCCTATTACCCTCCAGCCCTCCAACTATCTCCGCACAAAAAATCACACCAATCCGTCACTCTGTTTCGAAGTGAAAAAAAAAAACAAACAAACAAACACACTTTCACATTTATAATATTAGTATGAATGTTTTCTATTTAGTCTGGGCTACTTAAAATAAATATAGTTATCTCAATTTTAAATTATTCATGACTAGATTAAGCCTCGTACAGAGTGGTTGGTCTCTTTTAGCCCTAAACTTAATACATTTATATTACAAGATATAAAAACAAAGCTATAAATTCGAATAGTAACAACGTAACAAGAAACGAGATCGACGAGATAAAATGGAGGATGACCATTTTGATAAATTACAGTTATAAAAGTAAATGTCACGACCACTGATACTAGTGCAAATATTATCGACACAATAAAAATAGATTTTCTGATGAAAAGAAAGAAATTGAAATGTCGCATTACAAATATTGTGTCATACATGTGTCAGGGATGATAGATTTGGTATATGATAAGAATATGACGTTTTTTATTGTTAGCTATAAGAATTGAGTCGGGACCGTTGGGATTTCCCGTCTACATTATAAAGAAAAGCTTAAACGTCAAATTCCAAATTTCTAGCTTCAAAAATGATGATAAAGGCTGTACTGTTCATTGTCTGTCAGGAAATCAGTGTGTGAAAATCTTAACTTTTAATATATAATTAATAAATCTTATCTGTTGTTAATTTAAAAAAAAAAATATAAAAGTATAATATGGTTTTAAAATTTCCTTTTTTACCTAAAAATTACTGAGCTCTTTTAACAAACCTTAAAGTAACATTTTTCAAAGAAAAACAGCTTTATAAAGGTTTCAAAATAAAATAAAAAGTTAGGAATAAACTCTACTAGCGCATTACACCGCAGCCATAATATTGTAGACCAATATCCAATAGATAATAAATACCAAACTGACTTAGAGTCTCCATATTTTTTATTGCTAAACCTATATAATATAATCAATGAAGTACGATTTTACGAGTAATTAGCTCTCGTAGCAAAATATATGAAAATTTATTGCTTGTAAATAAAAATCACCCTCTAGGGAACTTACAAATCATTTCACACTACAGCAATTTCCACCTATCAGCAAAATTAGAAGAGACAAAACTTTTAATGGATTTTAAATTAATAAGTTGAAATTCCATGAGTTGTGTTGAAAATTCGGGCATTATAAGCGTATCGTATATAGCGTAGGTAAGTCTACTATTTACAATATATCCACTTATGAATTGAAAAAAAATTAATCATGACATGACAAACATAAAAAAAAAGATACATATAAAGAATAGAAATATTCTCATAGTAAATGTTACTTAAGATACAACACCTACTTTTTAACTAAAAAGGTTGACTACAGGTCGACTTCAAATTGCTTTAGATATATGTATTTATTAGCGATTTACCTTCGCTTCGCTTCGGGTTCATCCCTAGAAAAAAACAAATCTATCCCACGGGAACCGTACATTTTTCCGGGATAAAAAGTAACCTATGTGCTATTCCAGACTATAATCTATTTCCAAATTTCATCCAGATCCGAACGGCTTCTGGCGTGAAAAAGTAACAAACATCCATCCATCCATCCTCACAAACTTTCACATTTATAATTTTTCACATTAGTATGGATATTATTGAACTCTATAATAGAATATACTCTCTTTAAATCCATTATTACCAACCGTGACGTTTGAACTTTTCATTACAAAAAAGAGTCACAAAAATCGGTTTTAATAGAGAAACATATAATGTTACGCGCACAAAAAACATACACTATTTTACCTAAATAGTGTATGTATTTTACCTATTTTGAAGAAGATATCAATAAGATATATATTAAGATAGATATCAATTAAAGTGGCATATAATTAATAATAGGTACTACTAGTACTTTAAGTGTTTATTATTGATCGAGTTTAATAAGAACTCCTTAAATCTTACTTCTCTGCCGATCTAGTGAATAATAAATATCAGTTATCATTAATTCATATCCATGGCAGTGTGACAAGGGTCCGCAACGTATTTGCATCTGTAGTGTGCGGTTTCACAAAGACCTTTATAGTAATTTTAAACCCAATAAGATATTCATAGACTACTGCAGTGTAACGTCTAATTTGTATTTATTGAAACTTGAACACAAAAGATTTTCTATCAATCGCAATACTAGCAGGGATAATTTTAAAATCATGCATAAATTAAAAATATTGGTACAAAAATTAAAGATCAAAATTTATTTAAATTTATACTGTGCATAGATTCAATACAAATGAGTCACTTTTTGTCTTATCAATTTAAATCGTAAAAAAACGAGAAAGTTTAGTAAAGAAAAATATTCAAAATATACATAGATATATCGGACTTACGAGTATACCTCCCTTCCTCTTTTAATGAAAGTTTTATAGGCCTTTCCCCTTGCCTTTTACTTTGCGATGCCCATAGGAAAATAATTAAGAATGTTCTTTACATTCAGTAACTTGCGTTTTCGTTCTTCTAATAGTTCTTATTTCAATACAGTATATTTAAATTTTTATCCCTATACATCTATTATTTTACTTGACATTGAGTTACGCGTTAAATTCATATTACATTTCATTAACTCATTTAAAATATATAACATATTACAGTATACTATTTGTTAAATTTGAGTTTTTTTCTATTGTTGTGAACGTATGCAATTTCTACGAAAGTTATCATTTTATTTGTTCATATCTAACATAGTTTCATAGTTGAATGTACTTGTATAACTAAATAAATAAATATATTAGGACATTAACATACAGCACCATCTAGTTCCATGGTAAGTTACGAAGCCTGTGTTATGGATACCAGATAGTTGATACACTACACATATATAACTTTTAATTTATTTATTTATTTATTATAAAGGCTTACTAACTAAATTTACATAAAGCATTAATTTAACATAATAATATTTCGCTATTTTTATATAAATTTAATTTAAAAGTATGCACAGCTTTTTATAGAAGTACTTATTTTATTTAAATTTTATTTTACGAGTGTATAAGGAGCCATTTAAGTTGTACAACAAGCGGAAAAAAATGAATCTAAATATTTAAATACAGTTTCTTTTTAAATAAATTTAGGCTATCAGAAAAAATATCTATATCACAATGCTGAAATATAAAATTGTATAATTTAAAGCTTCGTAAGAGTGGTGAATTGCAACCGTATCTATTTTTTCGTTGTGGGATATATAGTGGTTTGTAGTTAATAGCTCTTGCTGCAGGTCTTGGTGTTTGTATATTTACTAGCGACAGTAGTGACGGACAATCTATATAATTATTGACTAATTTAAAAACAAATATGAGTCGCAAAAAGTCGCATCTTTGGCGTAAAGTTTTCATGTTAAAGTGTTCAAGTTTTTCTTCGTATTTAGTATCAATAAAATTGTGGCGACTGGTATAAACAAGTCTTTTTAAAAACTTTTTTTGTATATTTTCTATTCGTTGAATATTATTCTGATAATCAGGGTACCAAATCAGACTACAGTAATCAATATTGCTGCGGACAAGGCAAAAATATAAAATTTTTAGTGCAAGTATTGATTTAAACTTTTTGGTATTACGGTGAATAAAACCTAACATTCTCAGGCTTTTGCTTATTACGGTATTAATTTGACTAATGAAACGCAATTCTTTATCCATGATTATACCAAGATCTTCTATTTCTGTCACTTGATTTAGTTTAAACCCATTGATGTCATACGTCGTATTAAAAATAACTTTTTTTCTTGAAAACTTCATATGAAAGCACTTTTCTCGATTAAGTTCCATTAAATTATCCTTGCACCAGGTACATAACCTTCCTATATCATCTTGAAGTTCTTGCCTACTAATTTCAGAGTCAACACTTTTATATAACTTTAAGTCGTCAGCATAAAATTCAAAATTAGAGCTAAGAATACAGTGTTTGATATCGTCAACAAAGGTTAAGAATAGTATTGGTCCCAAATGAGATCCTTGGGGTACACCTGAGGTTGGAGTGAACTCATATGATTTATGTCCATTTACATTCACTGTCATAGTTCTTCCATTTAAATATGATTGAAACCATTGTAAGAGTGACCCAAAGATTCCAAAATGTTCATGGAGCTTTTTAATAAGTATATTGTGATCTACTTTGTCGAAAGCTTTTTTAAAGTCACAATAGATAACATCAATTTCTTTACCTGAGCTAATAGCTTCAATTGTGTTTTCCATAAAAACAGCTAAATTAGTGGTAGTGGAACGATTTCGAAAAAACCCATGTTGATGTTCAGTAATCATCTGCTTTACATGCCATGTCAAAATTGGACATAATAGTGATTCGAATACTTTACCAAGAACACAAAGTATACTTATGGGACGATAGTTTTTTACATTTGATTTATCACCTGATTTCGGTATTGGTATTACTTTTGCTTTTTTCCAAATTCTAGGAAAATCACCGTCTTG
Organism: Fabriciana adippe; assembly: GCA_905404265.1. NCBI lineage: Eukaryota > Metazoa > Arthropoda > Insecta > Lepidoptera > Nymphalidae > Fabriciana > Fabriciana adippe. Next base: position 7,992,244 of record FR989993.1, read on the forward strand.
AAGAGATTTATTGTAAATAATATATAAAGGCTTACATAGAGTTGTAGCACACCTTTTAAAAAATACTGGATGAATATCGTCCTCTCCTGCACCTTTATTTACATTTAGTTTTTTGAGTGATGTTTCAATAGACTTTTCAGATAAATGAATAAAACCTAAACAATGATGATTATTATTTTGGCTTTGAGCTAAATTTTCTAAGTTAAGAGAAGATGAAGGATTATAGACAGCAGCAAAGTTGTCTGCAAATAAATTGGCTATAGACACCCCATCCTCAGCAGTTCGACTTTCTAACTTCATCTTTTGTGGTATACTGCCATTATTTCTATATTTATTTTTGACATAAAGCCAGAAATTTTTAAAATTTTTACATATATTAAATTGCACATTCTCAATATAAGCAGAATAGTCAGTATTCATCTTTTTCTTGGTTCTTTCTTTTAATAGTTCGTATTCATATCTATCAAGATCATTATTAAATACTTTTGCTTTTATTCTAAGTTTTTCTTTCTCTTTTAGAATTTTAATCAGAGAAAAACTGTACCAGATAGGATATTTTCTTTTATAATTTTGTTGAATTGGGACAAATTCTTTTATAACTTTATACAAAATTTCATAGAATTTATGAAGTTGTTGGTCCACTGTCTCACATTTTGTAAATTCGATCTCCCAATCTACATTGACCAGATATGCTTCAATTTTTTGATAATCAGCCTTAAAATATTTATATCTTGAACTCACTGTTGATGATAATAACTTAAGGGAGCTAATTCCAATTTGTATAAGTAGTTGAGGATGATACTTATCTACCTTAGATAATATTTCGTCCGACCTAATTACTGAAATTGGATCAGAGAAGTTTGCTAATACTAAATCAAGGATTTTATTGTTATCATTATAAATTGTATTATATTGCAATAAATTATAGGTAGACATAAAGTCCATCAATGCATAGCCGAGTTGATTATTATAGTTATTGGGAACACTATGCGTATCTGTACAGTTCATTGACCATGATATTCCACTCATATTAAAATCACCAACTATCATGACTGAATCTAATTCATTTATAAACGTGCTTATCTTGTTGCTGAAGTGTTCAAAGTGTTCTAATTGAACTGGAGGAGGTAAATACAGTGCACACAAGTGTATTTTTCTTTTAGCGTTAATATCTATAGTTATCCATAGATCCTCACAATGACTTTCATATGAGTAATTCCTAAAAGAATTTAGTGATTTGTGTACGGCTATAATAACACCACCACCTTCCTTACCTTCTGAAAAAGTTAATGATTCCCTGTCCCTTCGAAACACCCGATATCTTTCATCTAATATTTCAGCATCGAAGACTTTATTATTAAGCCAAGTTTCAGTTAAAATAATAATATTAAAGTTATTTTTTAACGCATTGTGATAAATTTCTGACAGCTTACTACGCATGCCCCTAACGTTTTGATAGTACAAAAATAATTGATCGAATTTTATGTCTGTAAGTAAAACTACATGTAAGAAAAATATAAAATAAATGAGACATGATATTATGATAAAATTAAATAATTGAATTTAGGCACTCTTTATGAGTGATTAATCTTGCAGGAGAGTTGTCATCTTTACGAATGAATATCTTACCACTTCGAATCCAAACATATTTATATTGCTTTTCTTTGGCTTTAATTCTTGTAGCTGCATGTAAATCTCTATTTGTTTTTGTTAGGTGCTCAGATATGTATATAGGTGAGCAACTATCTCCGAAACCTAATAACTTAGTATTTAATTTTTCATTTGAATGTGATTTGTTGTATCTTAAAACAGCCGCTAAAAAGTTGTCTCTTTGTAGCCTATTAGACAATTTACAAATAACAGCTTTGGGTTTTTTAGATTTTTGATCTTGCTTTCTTACACGAAAACATGATTGAATATCTTTTTCAGTGATTGGGAAGGATATTACTTTGCCAATTTGTTGAATCGTGCTAGCTAAATTTTCTTGTTTATACTCGGGAAGACATTGAATCTCTATATTACTTTGGTAAGATTCTTGCTCCAGCAGTAACACTTTTGATTCTAAATCCTTTACAGTCGCTTGCAGATTTTCGTTTTCAATTTTAATTTTTTTTGTTTCATTCTTGCATTCAAAAACTGTATTCTGTAATATATCAAACTGTGCGTTCATATACATTATGGATTCCTCAAAACATGATAATTCTTTCTTAATTCTTTCAATTTCCTCTGTTATTGCTTCACGTATTGCTAGGCGAATTTCGTTTCGAATTAACTGAGTCATACCTGGATCAAGACTATCCAATGTTGTTGGCGAACTTTGCACAGATGATGTCGATGGCTTAACGCGCCTTTGCGTTACATTATTAATATCTTTGATTTTTTTACAACTCATTTTGCTATAAAATTTTTATTATTAAATTAATGTATAATAAAAATGGAAAAAATTTCTTCTTTGACACAATTGACGTTGTCTAATTTCTTCTTCTTTCTTTTATAAATATAAACATCCATGACTGGAGTAATAACATTCGTGCTATTCACACAAATGAATGCTCCCAGCGGGACTCGAACCCGCGACCGGTGGCGCAGAAAGTAGGATTAATAGAAACGTGCCGTCAAGTAACTAAATATTTATTTTACATAACAAATTAAATTGCCAACAAATGCACGGTCCTATTTAATACAAATCAGCTGGTCCTTTTATCAGACGAGGAAAATTAATTACCCTTTACATTAACTTCAAAATTCGAGCGCGCGCGCTCTAAGCTTAACCACAGTGTTGTAACTCTCTTGAAATTTATTTTATTTAGTGACTATATTAAAGCTTTTTAGACGTAAAAAATGAACCTAAGTGTAGTTCAGTACCGATACTTATAAGTGATGTGCATATTGTGGTGTAAAAGTGAATGTCTTTGGGATTATCGAAAGAAATAAATCGTAAAAATTACTGGTAGTGTTTACAACGTCTATTCTGCGGTCACCGCTGCGACCGGAGGTCACTGACCTGAACTCAAGACGTGCGTATGATTCATATCGCCCGCACCTGTGCATTGCAAAGGCGTTCTTATCTACTAGCATTACGCTCGCTAATTGAAATAATAATTTGTTAAGCCGTAGTGTTCGCGCTGCTTAAACGATAGGCAAACTTTGTTGTTAATTATTATAATAACTTTTAAAGCAAGATGTCGAAGCTATGCGCAGGTTGCTGTTCTACAATTACACGAAAAGAATTTTTAACTTGCGTGAAATGTAATGACAACTACGACCTACTCTGTGCAAATTTGACCCCCAAAAAATTTAATTCTATGTCCAAAGAAAACAAAAACAAATGGATCTGTCAAGCATGTCGTAACAAACTTCCCAAACGAGACAATACAAACACCCCCGTTAGCAGCCGTGGTGACACTCTAAATCAATCTACGGTCAACCGGTCACCTACTGGTGTTTCTAACATTACGTGTCGCTCCAAAAATCGCGAAAATAAAAACAAATTTCTCAGAGATGGATCTTTAAATACACCGGAGTCAGACTCTTCGGAGTTAGAATGTATACAGGCCCCAGCATCTGATGTCATTAAGAATGAAATTTCCTACGTATTGAGAAATGAACTAAGTTTGTTCCTCACAAATTTTGAAAGAAAAATATTTGAAATGCTTGAATCCAGAAATAAAGAGCTATTAGGACAGGTAGAACAACTAGCCACTTCATTGAATTTTTTCGAGCAAAAATATGAAGAAATTCAGCAAGAAGTCAAAGTCAAATCTGAATGTATAAAAAATTTGATATCTCAAAATAGTGAATTAAAATGTACTATCTCAGATCTTAGTGCTAGATTGACTCAAATGGAACAACACTCTAGGGCTAGTAATGTCGAGATTCAATGCATTCCTGAGCACAAGTCTGAAAATCTCGTGACTATAGTTAAACAAATAGCAAATATCACGGATTATAAACTAAGCGAAACTGATATACATCTTTGTACACGCATATCGAAGTTGGACAAGTCGAAGTCACGCCCTAGGTCTGTACTAGTGAAATTTAGTTCTCCAATTATACGAGATGGATTCTTGGCCGCCACTTTGTCTTATAACAAGAAGAAAAAAGATAAAATGGAAAAATTAAATACAAGCCATATCGGAATGTCGGGTGATAAAAGTCCGATTTATGTAATGGAGCACTTGTCACCAACTGTAAAAGCTCTCCATGCCGCTACCAGGATCAAGGCGAAGGCTAAAAACTATAAATTTGTTTGGATCAAGTCAGGTCGTATCTACGTACGGAAAAACGAGTCGTCAGAGCATAAACTTATAAAAAATCAAGACTCCATTGATAGGTTAGAGTAGACATAATTTGATGTTGTTTTTTATTTTATTTATTTTTGAATTTTAGTTATATAGTTTGGTATATGAATGTAATAGTTTAATATTTTGAATTCAATTCTCTAAAAGTTTATTACCAAAATGTAAGGGGTCTTAGGTCGAGCACTATAGATGTATCCTTAAACATTTTAAACACAGACTATGATGTACTCGTTTTCACTGAGACTTGGTTAAACAACACCATATTTGACAACGAAATATTCGACGCTAGATATACCGTCCATAGGACAGATAGATTAGGTACTAGGCTCGGAGGGGGCGTGCTAATAGCAGTCTCATCACAGTTTCCCTCATATAAGATCGCAGGACGTAGTAATGATTATGATGACTTATGGATTATGGTTGAAGTTAATTCGGGCAAGCATAAGGAATTGTTAAAGATCTGTGCTGTATATCTACCCCCACCGATAAACCAGAGATCTCTTAATGATTTTCTCGATTATGCCAATGAAGTATTAGAGGAAAAATCTTCTAAATATACTTTATTATTAGGTGATTTCAATATTAACAATATTATATGGAATTCGAATCAGTTTAATTGTTATATGGCTCCGAATATTAATTCTAATTGTGGCATTCATAGCACTTTATCGGACTTCATGGAGTTGAATGACATTCGCCAATTCAACGGCATCACTAATGGAAATAACAGAATCCTAGATCTAATTTTTTCTGATTCGGATTCTCTTCAGGTAAAACGTTGCGATTCACCAATACGTAAAGTCGATGCTCATCACCCTCCTTTAGAAATATTGGTTATGTTTTCTTCAACTAAGAAAAAAGCTGATATCAGAACTAAGAGGCCTAACTTCCATAAAGCAGATTACAATAAAATCATATCTGCTTTAGATGAAATACCTTGGTTAGAGGAGCTCCTTCCTTACGACCACGTTGATGCTATGATAGATAAGTTTTATAAAATACTGGAGAATGTAATCCAACAGTATGTTCCTAAAACTAGTCGTTGTAGTAGGAAGTATCCAAATTGGTTTAGCTCACATTTAATCTATCTCATTAAACAGAAACATAAATATCATACGCGTTATAAAATATACAAAAATCCTCTCGATCTTCTCGAATTTCAATATCTTCGTGATGATTGTGAGAAACTTATACATCATTGCTACAACGACTACATCATGTCAATAGAGTCCGCCATAGGTAATAACCCTAGGTACTTTTGGACACACGTAAAAAATAAACATCGAAACAGTTCCAACTATCCATCCATTATGTCACTTGATGAACTTAAATCAACAGACAAAAAAGGCATATGCGATCTTTTTGCTCGTCATTTTTCGAGCGTATTTGAAGCAAATCCTGGTTATACGCATGGTGCTTTCAACAAACCGATGCTTTATAATGAAATGGAGCATATACTTATTTCTCAAGAAAGTATTGTAACTAAATTAAAAAGACTTGACGCACACCAAACTGCGGGACCTGATAATATTCCACCTATATTTTTGATGAACTGCGCAAATTCTCTATCACTTCCATTGGCAATTATCTATAATACCTCTTTGCATAAGGGAGTATTTCCGAATAAATGGAGAGAAGCGAGAATAGTGCCAATATTTAAAGATGGAGATAAGGGATGTGTACGTAATTATAGGCCAATATCAATTTTGTCAACAATGTCGAAGGTGTTCGAATCTCTTATATATCCTTTTATATTCCACCACGTCAAGCCTTTTCTATCTACTGATCAGCACGGTTTCATTCCGCAACGGTCTACAAACACGAATCTTTTAAGTTACATTTCAGACTTAACAGAGGCAGTTGACAGTAACCTTCAAGTAGATGCTATTTATACGGATTTCTCGAAAGCTTTCGACAAAGTTGACCATAGTTTATTGCTTCTTAAACTTACACATTATGGAATTTCCAATCCCTTATTAATGTGGTGTCAGTCTTATCTCACTAATAGATCGGCAAAAGTCGTTATCGATAGTTATGAGTCTCACCCCTATATTGCCACCTCTGGGGTCCCCCAAGGCTCAAATTTGGGTCCACTCTTCTTCATAATATTTATTAACGACCTTATAGCCGAAATAAAGCACTCGCGCGTCTACATGTTTGCTGACGACCTTAAAATTACGAAGGTTATTAAGCAAAGGACCGATGTTTTGCAACTGCAAGAAGACTTAAATAGTCTGGTTCTCTGGTGTCGAACTAATAAAATGCATTTAAATCCATCCAAATGCTGCTTTATAAAATTTACCAGGAAAAGGAAACCAATAATGAGCTCGTATTCAGTTTCCAACGAAAGTTTAAAAGAAACCAGTACGGTTCGTGATTTGGGTGTTTTATTTGACAACAATTTACGCTTTGATGCTCATATTGATGCCATTGTCGCTTCTGCCTTTAAGTCGCTGGGTTTTATCATCAGGCAATCTAAAGACTTTAAAAAAATATCAACCGTGATTGGACTTTATAACTGTTATGTAAGGAGTAAGCTTGAATATTGTTGTCAAGTATGGTCCCCATTGTATAAAGTATATATCGATCGCATTGAAAAGGTCCAAAAAAGGTTTGTTAGACACTTATCTTATCGTATGAGAGTACATCTAGGAAGCTATAGTGATCGACTTACTTACTTCGAATTGCAACCTCTTCATGTACGAAGAAATATATTGGACCTAATCTTTCTGTATAAGCTTTTCCATAATAAGGTCGATAATAGTGGTCTGCTTGAGAAAATTAAAATAAATGTACCATGGAAACCACCTCGAAATCCATGTTCATTTCTCAAAACGAGTAGAAGCAGAACTAATTTAGGAAAATGTCACCCATTAGCACGAATGTCGCGACTATTTAATGCAATACCAACTGCAGACATGGGTTTCGACACGTTTAGTACATTTAAAAAGAAATGTTACGCTTTTTATTCGTAATGTAAATATTTCTCATAACAAATTATTTTATGTCATTTCATTTTATTTTTAATTGTATAATTTGTTAATTTGATTTTTGTTAATCAGTTTAATAATTTAAGTATTATCATATATTAATTTTAAGTTAGAGTTAATCAATTGATCAGATTTAATGTGTAATATCAACACTGTTTTTAGTGCATGTTGTGTTCTCCAGTAATTGGGGGTACATTTTAAACACTGTCTAAAGAGCTACTATTTTTGTTTTATATTTTCATATGTACTTCTGTTGGAGATCCTTAATAAATAAATAAATAAATAAATAAATAAACTTCGAATAGAGGCAACGAAATTTAATTTTACTTTATAACAAGTATACAGTGCTGGTTAGTGGTTATCTATATATACATAAAATGCTTTGTCCTGACTGACTGATCGATCAACGCACAGCCTAAACCGCTGGTCGTAGAAACGTGAAATTTGGAGGACATATTTCTTATACAATGTAGGCATCCGCTAAGAAAGGATTTTCCGAAATTCAACCCCTAAGGGGGTAAAATAGGTGATATAAGATTGTATGAAACTCTGTCATTCTTAACGCGAAATGCACGTTAAGTGGTATTTAGCTTTAAGATGAGAAATAAGAAATATATGTATAAGATTTTTTTCGAAATTCGTCCCTTAAAGGGGTAAAAGGGGGTGATAAAGTTTATATGGGAAAACAATTATTTATGATCAGAATTACTTGAAACTTGGTATTAATGCTCTTCAATACAATTAAATAAATACGTATTTTAACATTTTTTGAAATTCATCCCATAAGCCTGTCAAATAGGGGATGAAAGTTTTATGAAACTCTGTAATTGATGCACGTAAAATAGTATTTACCTATAAAATGAAAACTAAAACAAGACAAATATCATTTTTTTTCGAAATCCATCCCTTAAAAGGGTAGAAGGGGGGGTGGGGGGAGGGGTCATGCTGTTTATATGAGGAAAAAATTGTTTATGATCAGAATTACTTGAAACTTGGTATTAATGCTCTTTAATACAATTAAACAAACATGTATTGTAGATTTTTTTTTAATTCAGCCCCTAAGTGGGTAAAACTGGGCGTTGAACTTTGAGTTGTTGAATATATTTAAATAGAGTAACATGGCTCAAGTTCTCTGTAAGTGCACACTTACTGTGTGGGATATAGAGAAAATATGGGAAAGGAAAATTATGTATAACTTCTCGGCTGGCCACAGCAGCGACGACTATAACAGACCTAGAGCGCGAAAGAGAAAGAACCTAGCTTGAGAGTATCTTGCTATCTATATCCTCCTTCTGAAGGTTGGTACATCTGCAATAAAAAAGTCGCCTAAGCTAATAACGGGATTAGACTGTGAGTGATTCATTCAAAATTATAGTGGTCACTGTGTTTGCTGGATGTGCTCGGGAGGAATCAGAATCCATACCTCGAATACCACTGATAACTTCTGACTACGCCTTTGAATTTAATCTATTGTAATCACTTCTTAGAGTTTGCTTTGAAATAATCAATAATATATGTATTTGAGGGCCAGTCGTTAAAAGTAGCAGGCGTAGACTTAAGAGATGATAACTTCTCACAGGGATATTTTAGCAGAACCCAGAACTAGACAGAACATTTAGCAGTGTGGTATATTTGTGGTTGGTTTTTTTAGCGTAGACTAAGTTAAGTGAAAATAGAGTTTTACCCTAGACATAATATTAAAAATTCGTTATGACAACATATAAATTCAATGAAAATTAAAATTGAGCAAATGTTCCAGTCCACGCGAGCGTAGCCGTGGGAAAAAATCAAGCAAAACAGTAATACAGCAAAATAAGAATGGCAATTTATATGTGTAACTTAAAAAATATGGAGAAGGAAGGAGATTGTAAGCTTTAGGTGTACATAGCACTGGGTCTTTAAAAATAACGTAGATGTTAGCCTGTTAATATGTTAGTTAAAAAAACCCATATTAACCGAGTTACATGATTTTAAAGTCGTAAACATTGTATGCGATTGTATCATTGTACACACTTCCTGTAACTTTGAAAAGATGGTATAGAAAAATGTGCAAAAAATACAGGTAGTGGAGCTTGCTAAATACCTAAAGTTTAAATTTATTTACAGAATATACGCTTAACATCTTTAAGATACTGGATATTTTGAGTTACGATCGCTAAAATTTAATTTGTATTTCATATATTTTTAAGAAATAATAAAACTTACACGAACCTAATTTTGCAAGTAATAAAGTAGGTATGTATTGCGAAAAAGTTTCTTTTTTCGTAGTTTGGTCGCGAGCGAAGCCGCGGGTTCTGCTAGTTCTGAATAAGCCACTTATTAAATGCAAGTTAGGTTAAATAAAAGAAAACTTAAGTGGTATTAAAGTTTTCATTTAAAAAAAAAGCTACTATTTTGTGTAATAAGGAAAAAATATTCGCATTGCATTAAAAAAATAAGTTAACAAGATTATTCAAGCTATGTTGTCCATGTTCATTCGAATTATTTAAATATTTAAAAAAAATCTTACTATCTATTAGTTCCTGACCGTGGATTCGTAATTTAATATTTATTCACTCAACACATGACGTAGAATGGGTTACTCAAACTGTATGTTTGAACATATTAGCCACGAGACCTGGTTAGTCTAGCAAGTCCGGCTGCAGGTTCAGAGATCCTATGTTTGATTCCTGGGTCAGGCCTAGTCTCGGTGTTTTCCGAAAAAAAACATAAAAAAACTGGCAACCTTAAATGTGAAAATTGGCGGTGCTATGACTTTAAGAGCATACAAAGTTTTCGATCCTATGCCTGACATCTCACTATATTTATCGAACTGCCCTGCATTCGGGTTATAATTTTTTTTACACTATCTCAATTTCAATCCAATTTTAGCCACGGCGACCAATCTCACTGACAATTAGACTAGCCAAATGCGCAGGAGATATTATAGTGCAGCTTATGTATGTGCAGACACAAGTGCACTATCTATCTGTGGCCCGACCCGGCTTCGAACCAACGATTTCCGAATCTGCAGCCGTACATGCTAGCCACTAGAGACCGAGGCACCGAGCAATGTGAAATATATTATATAATATCTCTCGTGTCTCTATGAGTGTGGCCGCCATGACTGGTATCGATCGAATCCGAATATTTCCATCATAAATCTACTTTTACTTATACAATAAAAAAGATAATTTTAAAGTGTTGAAGTAAATATGCGACCAAAAAACTAAAAAGTGTGTGTGCTTCTATTTCAACTCAAATAACCTCCAATCTTTAATTATTAATAAAATATTATATTATAATTATTGTTAGCCTAGTGGCCGAAATTCCACTATAAATTATAATCGTTGTTGAACATTTTTAATTAATAACACTTAAGATTGTCAATAGCTGCTAAACAAAACAGAGGAAAATCAGTCGACAAACAGAGGAGAAAAAAGTTAACAGTTTAATACTGTTTTGTTTTTGCCTATTTATACTGAGTGGATTATTGAGATGGGACAGTAAGGCAGGTACCTTAACCACTATAGTTACAGGAAAACGTTCCTAGAAAACCATCAATAACTTTTTGAGATATTCTTAACTGCATTCACAGATTTTGGAAAAAATGTACAATCAGCGAAAAAAATGCTGAAATACCAAAAAAAAATTATGTCAATCGATCATATTTCATGTAGGGATCAAAAAGCTCTATGAAACCATTTAAGGTATAAGTTCTAGAAATAACAAAAATCGCCAAAAACTTTTCCCATACATTTTGTAAGCAAAAACGATTAATCAACTCAAAATATTCTTTGTTGCCAAACGGCCCTATTTCTTAACGTGATCAAAAGACCAAGTGGAGTTTGAGTACAGAAACTATGGTGAGTCACAAAACCGGGCTTACACGCAGGCATTTTATGCAGCGGGCACAAGATAAACTTTTCAGTTTTTGTTAAGAGAGTCTCGCGGCATACTGTACCTGGAAGCAAAAGTACCTACTTAAGTAGAAAATCATAGTTACATCGACAAATAAACATTAAATTAAATTAAATCAACTAAACGTGTATTTTTAAACACGATATCCATACAAGAAAATTATCGGCTGCTACTCGCTGAGTACAAAAACAAGTTAAAAAATACATGTTTTTGTATAAAATAATCGTATAATTAAAATATTATTCAGATTTTTACAGATTGATAACAGAACTTTATAAAAATAAAAAAATGATGATGATAATAATAGCTTAGTTCAGGAACCAAAGATGTTTGATGCTGTTTGGACAATGTACTTATATTAGTCTTAAACAAATTATTAAAATTATTACCTACTAGCGGCCCACCCACGCTTCGCTCGGGTTCGCCTCTAGACAAACAAAATCAAATCTATCCCACGGGAACCGTACATTTTTCCGGGATAAAAAGTAATCTATTTGTTTTTCTAATGTATGAACTATATTATTGTAAAGTTTCATTAAAATCCAATCAGTAGTTTTTGTGTACTAAGCTGTATAAGTTATTATAGTTTTTTTAACTATCCCACGAGAACTCTTTAATTTTCAGGTATAAAAAGTATCTAAGATATTGACCAGAGATATAAGGTACCATCCTACAGAATTTCATTCAAATCGGTCCAACAGTTTTGGAGAATAGCCCGTACAAACGAACGAACAGACAGACAGACAAACAAAAAAATTGAGAAAAAAGTGGATTTGTCTATTTCTCTTCTCACATCCCCCTGACTCGGTTTTTAGCATTTTTTTTTCTATCTACAAACATTCGACCTCTACAGTTTTATTGTGTGTGTACATAATCTTCATGAAATGTGACAGTTACTAAAATTTAATTCTTTCTTAAAGCGAGTGAAAAATATAGATGTTGATTTTTGCGGATGTGCCTTAATTACCATACTTAGTAAATACTAATTAGCTTAAGACCGTCTACATCAACTTCATGAAAGCACAGTGTTAGCTGACTATTTAGCAATTCGAGTTTCTCTAATTAGTACTTGCACTAAAACAGAACTTTCTTCAGTAGGTAGATGGTAGATTTTTTTATTATTTTTTATTATTACCATTATTACTTTTATTATTATTAAAAGTTATTAATAACATTAAATATTAAAATTTATTAAGATACAAAAACGAATCAAATTAGAATAGACAAAATATATCATTTACTATAAAAATATAGACAAGAAAATGAGTAGAGTGAGTGTCATCTTGTAACTTTTTTAAGTCTTCTTATTTTTAAATTATCTTTAGACGAGGATTTATTGTATTTTCTAAATATTTTTTTCTTTTCCTTATCCATTACGAATAACAGATAATTTCGAATCCGCGTTCATAGTAGACTTAACTACAAAATCAACGTCAATAAATCCTAGGAAGAATATCAATTATTTAATAAGAAATTACGTAAGGTATCTGTGTTGTCTCCATCTATGCGCGTAGAATAACTAATTAGTATAATTTCACCCGTGTACATCTGAAGTAGCACAGCATTATTCAGTTATGTAATGAATCCGTCTGCTAAATTCACTTTACGTTATATAATAACATTATCTCAATTATAGATAAAAGGGAATTTGTTACCCTAATTAACTTCTCTTTGGTATATTACGTTCCCCAATTACTAAAGCTACTACTAAAACAATTGGCTTATTTGCATCACTGCAGACAAATTAGGGAGACTGAGTGGAAAAGAAAGGAAAATGAAGAGGTTTTCCGTTTTGTATCATTACAATTTTCTTCGTTTCGCTTTAGCGCTCAGCGGTATCTTATAAACCTTTTAGCAGCGTTGCGTTTCACATCGGCATTTACCACATTTAGAATTAAAGGGTCGTTAATGAATGCTATGCAAAACTATATATATTATAGCTTTTAACTTTTTAACTACTTGCTTTTATAATTACCCCACATTCTACAAATATTCACTCTCGAGATGCATTAAAAAGAATCGTTAATTTTAGTTAACAATCAGAGAAATTATAACATAATTTCAAAATATCGTAAAAATATACACTAGTACTTAGTATAATATATTTATGAAAAATAATAGAATCAGGTCAAAATACTTTTTTTTGCCTTTGCCTACCCGACTGCCAAGGAAGGGTTTTGTTTTTCGCGCGTTTCTTGTATGTATGTATATATGTTTATATGTATGTTTGTAAATTTCTTTATTACCTCGTATCTTCCAAACGGTTGGATGAATTGGGGCAGTTAAGTTATCCTTAAATTCGTCTCAAAAGTTTAAGTGTCCTTAGATAGGTGTTTAAAAAAAAATTTTTTGCGCCAATTTGTGTCTTGAAAAAAAATTTTCGTCCGAATCAAATGAGTTGGGTATCAAAATACAGGGTTTTATGAGGCGAATACAAAAATATAAACAAATTATGTGTTTAAAAGTACTTTGGGATAAAAAATCGTTAAATAAAACTAAAAATGCCTAACGGACCAAAACTAAAAAGTTGTAAATAAAAAAATAATTTACAAAAATAATTTGACGCGTTGTGGTATATAAATTGACTTAAATATAAACTTCTGTTCAAAAAATGCACTGCATACTGCAAAGTCAAGCTTAATTGAATGCTACTAGTGTAACACGTAATTGTTTCAAGTTTCAGTAACATTCTGTGAGTTTGTATAGCTATTTTCCTCTTATATTAGGTACAGACGTTTCATATTGCTTCGGTACATTTTCAAATAGATTTTCAAACAGCATTTTAATGCTATTGCAAATATTAGTCTTGTACGAGAATCGTATTCGTTACCTCGGACAGACATACTTAACAAAATGTTCGATACTATGTCATTAAAATCATCAGTGTCATAGTTGATAGTATAATTAATAGGCAATAGTGCAATTTTTTTTATGTAAACAGACTTGAAGTAACCAAAATAAGAAATAACTGATCAGAGTTTTTAATGTAAATGCAACCTAACCAGATATTTTTAACTCAGTGCTAGCAAACATAAGACAAATCTATTTATTATTTATTTCGTCGCCTTAGCACTTATTTGTTTAAACGACCAATATTTATTATACTTTACAGTTAAGAGACTTCAATTAAGCAATTCTTTATATACCATACTCCACATTCAAATTATTTTTTTTAAATGTTATTTGTAGTTTATACTGTTATCATTGGCATTGTGTTGGCATAAACCTGTCATCAATTATGTGGGGATGATACTGGCTCCTGTAATACAGTTATTACGAGGACAGGGGCTAGGAAAATCATTATCAGGGAAATAATTATTTATTTATTGGTGGAAGTTCTGTTTAGTGCTAATATGTCCATGTGAGAAGCAAACCTCTCTTAAGTATATGGCCTCCTTTTAACGACTGGCCCTGAGATTTATTAATGGTCACTGCAAAGCAAACTCTAAGGGGCAATTACAATAAATTAAATTCAACTTAGTCTGAGGGTATCAGTAGTATTCGAGGTATGAATACTGATTCCCCTGAGTACATCCAGCAAATACAGTGGCCACTATAATGTTTTAGGAATTACTTGAAGTTTAGTCTCGTTGAATCTGTTGGAAGTCCTCATTGTGTACCATAATAATCTCACATCACTCAGTGTGCACTTTCACAAAACTTAAGCTATTTTACTCTGTTTAAGTATATTTCGTATGGGGATTTCAACTCAAGTGAGATTGAGTGGGAATTTAAACGCAGGCTAAGCCGTTTTACCACCTTTTAGTATTGTAGCAATTCCAGATGAAGTCACAGCTAATGCAATCCTCCGATTACTAATTAATTTGGCCAAAAGCATATTTTAAAAAAAAGCCTATTTAAGTATTTAAATGTTTGGTTAATTAAGCGTCAAAAGCAATTATATTACAACGCTTCATTCTTCAGATATAATAACAGAGTGTAGTACCCCTAACCTACAAGGCAGCGTTCGCTATTTTTAGAGATATTAATATTGAAGGTATTTGTAAAATAAAACTGTGCGGTGACTTATTTTAACATTTGACAATTTCATTTCCCACCTTTACGTCTTCCTGTCCGTGAATATTCACATTTTAGTTCATTCCTTTTTCTTGCGAGGCAGCGTTAAGAAGTCTAATAAGTGTTCTATAGTCGTCATAATGCCGAAACGTACGGCGGAAGAAAAGATCGAGAAATACCAGAGAAAAATTAGGAAGTTAAATAAACGTGTTAGAAGAATAGTGACGTCGTCAGAATCGTCGGACGAAAATAAAGGTAAGAAATAATCTTAAAATCAACAAAGTGATTGTCACTATGAGCCTGGGGGTAGGTTTATCCTACACGAAGGCTACACGAATGCTCTTTTAGCATATTTAGTCATACCTGGGGGTTGGCATTGTCTAACACGAAGGTAGAAGTGACTAGTTTGATTATAAAAATAAATAAATAAAATAACCTTGATAAAACGTTGAAGCAAAAAATTGCTATTATTTTTCTTTAACATTTTATATTTTTTTTATACCTTACGGTATTATCACATAATATTAAAAGTACGTATTAACACGTATTATGCCTGGGGATTGGCTAAGTCCAATACAAAGGCACACGACATCTGTGCTAAAAATAAGATTTGACATATTTGTTTATTCTTAACAGATGAAGACCCTCCGGTAGTTGAGTCAGTGGTATCGGTTCCGGAAGATTTACCGGAAATAGATAATGAGGAAGTGATGGAGCTACCTTCCAACGATTCAGATATACAAATATCAAATCTTCCCGAATTAGAACCAGAATTGCTTCAAGCACTAGGAGAAGACAATATAGAAGAACCCGAGTTTGGTGAAAGCATTCATGATGATTTGGCTAAGCGTTGGTTGCCTATAATTAAAAAAGGTTTGTCAAAAGATATAAAAGAAAAAATGAACAAGGAATACCTTGTTCCAGAAAATTTTAAGATTCTCAGACCACCAACTTTAAATTCAGAGATAACTACAGCTTTAGCAGAGACTGTTAAATCCCGAGATAAGAAATTAAAAAACAATCAACAGCAGCTAGCTATGGGCATAACGGCTGCAAATAAAGCTTTACACTTGTTGCTGTCTAACGGCGACAAACCGGAGGCAGTAAAACACCTTAGTAACTGCTGTAGAATTTTATTAGACCTTCATGCACTTGAAACAAAATGGCGTAGAATACTGGTTACGATGTCACTAGACAAATCATTTCAACAAATTGTTCAAGACTCGGAAAGAGATGATACATTGTTTGGAAATGATCTATCTGAAAAAATCAGAAATTTAAAATGTTCTGAAAAACTAGGTTCACAATTTAAGAAAACTCAACCTCCTAAATCTTTTCCTACTCAAACATACAACCGACCAGTAACAACCGGTCAGGGAAACGGCTTCAGACCTCGTCCCTCGACGAGCCGGGGAGGGGGACGAGGTGGCCAGAAGAGAACAGCTCCAGCTCCACAGCGGCAACCACCATCGTCAACGGCGAGGTCTTCGTACCAGAGCACGAGCAGGGGTCGTGCCCCAACGCGACGATAATCCAGGTACATGCAGGCAGAGTCCAAACTTTTTACAATTGTTGGTGTAATATTACAACAAATCGATTAATCTTGAATTGGATTAGATATGGTTACAAAATACCTTTCGATAAAAAAGTAACACAATTAAATATTCCTAAACTTCCAGTACTAAATGATAAAGAAAATTTTTTTATGAATAAATCTATATCTAAATTAATTGATTTAGGAGCGATTTCACAATGCTCATTTAAAACTGGTCAATTTATATCTAAAACTTTTTTAGCTCCAAAACCTAATGGAGATAAAAGATTTATCCTTAACCTTAAACCTCTTAATAAATTTATTTCAAAAAGTCATTTTAAAATGGAAGACCATAGAACGGCGTTAAAATTAATTTTAAAAAATAATTATTTGGCCACGATTGACCTTAAAGAAGCATACCTGTTAATACCTATACATAGCTCACAAAGGAAATATTTACGTTTTCAATTTCGACATGATAATAGAAATATAGTAACATACGAATTCAACGCCATGCCGTATGGACTGTGCTCA
Organism: Fabriciana adippe; assembly: GCA_905404265.1. Lineage (NCBI taxonomy): Eukaryota > Metazoa > Arthropoda > Insecta > Lepidoptera > Nymphalidae > Fabriciana > Fabriciana adippe. The sequence goes on from FR989993.1 coordinate 8,009,520, forward strand.
GCCCCTCTTGTTTTCACTAAAATAATGAAAACAGTCATTACTCGATTAAGATCCCAAGGTTTTAAATCTGTATTATATTTGGATGATATATTGTGTGTAGGCGAAAGCTATTTAAGTTGTCAGAATAATGTCAATGAAACAATAAAATTGTTATCTTGCCTAGGTTTTATCATTAATTATGATAAAAGTTCACTAAAACCTAAGCAAGTTTGTAAATTCTTGGGTTTCATATATAATACTATTAATATGTCATTATCATTACCTACAGACAAACGCGATAATATTTATAAGTTAGTTAAAAAATTTTATAAACTACCTACTTGTACTATACGTGATTTTGCCAAACTAATAGGAGTTTTAATAGCTGCTTGTCCAGCCGTAAAGTACGGATGGATGTACACAAAACTTTTAGAAAGACAAAAATATCTTTTTCTTTACAAATATAAAAATTATGATGTAAACGTTAAATTACCTAAAATAATTCAAAAAGATTTAAAATGGTGGATTGACAATATTTATATTACACATAACAATATTCAGAGTAATCAAAATTATATTTTAGAAATTTTTACCGATGCGTCAAGGTCCGGTTGGGGCGCATATTGTAATAACATGCGTGCAAATGGCGGATGGACGGATAAAGAAAAAGAAAAACATATTAATTACCTGGAATTATTAGCAGCTTTTTTAGCATTAAAATGTTTTGCAAAATCACATAATAACTGTAGTATTCTTTTACGTATTGACAATACCACGGCTCTTAGCTATATCAATCGTATGGGGAGTATACAACATCCGCATTTGAATGATTTAGCAAGAAATATTTGGCAATGGTGCGAGGCGCGTAATATATGGTTACATGCATCTTACATTAATACTCGCGATAATAAAGAAGCTGATTTTGAATCTAGAAAAACAAATCCCGATACAGAATGGGAATTATCAGATAAAGCCTTTCAGAAAATTATTAAAAAATTTGGGATGCCGGAAATTGATTTATTCGCCTCTCGCACCAACGCCAAATGTAACATTTTCATGTCATGGAAACAGGATCCAGACGCAATAGCTGTTGATGCGTTCACAGTAAATTGGAAAAAATATTTTTTTTACGCTTTTCCACCATTCTCAATGATAATGAAATGTTTACAAAAAATTTTAAATAATAAGGCAACTGGTATATTTGTTTTTCCTTACTGGCCATCGCAACCGTGGTTCCCTCTATTACAAAGCATGATAGTGTCTGAAGTTCTATATTTTAAAAAGGATGATAAACTTTTGATGTCTTGTTATAGCGGGATTCACCCACTACACCAGCAGCTTACCCTGGCTGCAGCGAGGCTCTCAGGTTAACGTTCCTTCGGCAAGGTATTCCTCCAGAATCCTTTGATTTAATGTTATCCTCATTAGCTGACAATACAAAAAAGCAATATAATGTTTGTTATAAGCTCTGGTGGGAATTTTGTTATAGTATTAGTATATATCCTTTAGACGGTTCCGTTAGTAACGTTTTATCCTTTTTAACGAGTCAATTTAATAAAGGTGCCTCGTATGGTACGATTAACAGTCACCGATCCGCGCTATCATTATTATTAGGTAGCAGTATCGGAACAAATGAATACATAAAACGATTTTTAAAAGGAGTGTTTAGAGAAAAACCTATTAAACCTAAATATTCTGATACATGGGACCCGCAAATAGTCTTGCAATGGTTATCAAAGTTAGGCGCGAACACAGAATTATCAATGGAATTACTTAACAAAAAACTTGTTACTCTACTTGCTCTTTGCACGGCACAAAGAGTACAAACATTGTCATTAATAAAATTGAATAACATTAACTTTTATGCAGATGGTATTAAAATAAAAATCACCGATCATATTAAAACTTCTGCAGTAAATAGACAACAACCACTTCTTTGGTTACCGTATTTTAAAAGCAATCTATCTATTTGCCCAGCTACTGCTATTATAGATTATATTTCTCGTACAAAAAGCTTAAGAAAAAATATTAATGCTGATAATTTAATTTTAACTAGTAAAAAACCATATAAACCTGCTTCATCGCAAAGCATTAGTCGTTGGATAAAACAGGTGCTTTCTGAAAGCGGCATTGATATTTCTGTGTTCGGGGCCCATAGTACGCGACATGCGTCCACTTCATCAGCTAGAGCTGCAGGTGTGGGCATAGAGGTGATTAGGAAAACAGCTGGCTGGACCTCTAATTCTATTGTTTTTGCAAAGTTTTATCAATTACCTATCATTAATAGTAATTCAAATTTTGCACAATCTGTTTGCTTAAAAGATTAGAAATTATGATTTTTTTTGTCTCTTTATAAATTGTGAATATATACAACATAGAAGTAGCATTAAATGATTGTAATCCTAAGAGGACGAAATGTTACAATGTAAATTTGGAACTTGATTTTGAAATAAATGATTTATTCTTGCAAAACTTTTTTCTTCTCTAAATAACTACTCTGTTATTATATCTGAAGAATGAAGCGTTGTAATATAATATATGATCAAACGAACTTACCTTAAGTGAAGTTCGATCATTATTATATGAAACGCTTCATTCGAAGATATAATCACCCTCCCTCCCACTTACCTCCTTTATCTATTAAATAAAAGTTTTGCATAATCTCTAAAACAAATGAACTAAAATGTGAATATTCACGGACAGGAAGACGTAAAGGTGGGAAATGAAATTGTCAAATGTTAAAATAAGTCACCGCACAGTTTTATTTTACAAATACCTTCAATATTAATATCTCTAAAAATAGCGAACGCTGCCTTGTAGGTTAGGGGTACTACACTCTGTTATTATATCTTCGAATGAAGCGTTTCATATAATAATGATCGAACTTCACTTAAGGTAAGTTCGTTTGATCATATATAATACAGATTTTTAAGACTCACAAACAACTCGACCCTGATAATATTTTTACCCTCCTAGGGGACGAATTTTGAATAATGTGATTGATACACGTATTCCTTTATTTTTTGAAGTGAAACTTCTTGAGAGTCGTTGTGAAATGATGAATGAAAAGTAATTGCGACACATAATAAATATAGGGTTAAACCGGCGAGAGAATGAGATTGAATACATTGCCATGTTGTCATGGTTACCGTTGTTATTGTCTGACAAATACATAATATTATATTCTTTCCGTTTATGATATTCTATAAATATATAGGCCTTTGCGTCTATTCCAGACGATTTATGGTGCAATGTTGGAGATGCATTTCTTCTGGTGGCTGTATAGACCGATGCCAGAGCGACATGTCTTATCGCAGACCTGACTGACTGGGTGGTGCTGAGTCGCCTTCACGTCGTCTTTGTCTCCTGTCAGCAAGAGCCGCGAACCCGGTCTCATCGCAGAACCTGCAATCCTCCACAATGCTTTTGCGCCACTCCGTTCGATTTTCTGCAAGCCTTTCCCAGATTCGGTGGTCAATTTTACAAGCAGCCATGTCAAATGAAATGTAAAATAACTTTTAAATTTGGTAAAAATATATTAAAAAAATAAACCTTATAATTATCCTACTACTCCTGGTACTCTTTATTTATCTCATTCTCTCATAGGTTACTTTTCTGAAGTTTCACTTCTACCATGTGTGAATTGCACACACACGCACTTTTTTTAGTTTGAATAAAGGAATACGTGTATCAATCACATTATGCACGCGGATAAAATTATTTTGTTAAAATCACCTAATTTTTACAATATAATTTTATCCCACATCATATCATTTTTATCCCCTTAAATTCAGCCCGAATTTTGAAAAATTCTAAAACACGTGTTTATTTAATTATATTGAAGAGCATTAATGCCAATTTTGAAGTAATTCTGATCATCAACAATTTTTTACACAAACCCATTAATATGGGGTATGCGTCTTCTATTATCGTTTATTTTTGAGAAATCATTTTATATATATAATTAGTACCTAGGTGACCGAGCTTCGCTGGGAGCTTTTTAGCACAATTTTCTTTTAAAAAAAACTAAAAACTTAAATAAATACAAAATAAAACAGAAGTAAAACTTTGTATCCGACCGGGTTTCGATCCCGGACACCTGTGAATGTCAATCTTGCATCTTGGCCGCTTGACCAAGATGCATACGCCCGAGTGTAAGAAATTATCGGCTAGATTTTGCGTGGAATAATGCGAAAGAAGACCACATGAAAATTCGAAAACACGTGTTTTCCCAGACATAAGAGTAATCTAGATCGATTTTTCGCCCCTGAAAACTCCCACATACCAAATTTCAGCGAAATCGTTAGAGCCGTTACCGAGATCCCTGGTATAGATAAATAAATATACAAGAATTGCTCGTTTAAATATACCAGATTTATCGCCTAAATAGGGTGTCAAGTGGCTGCTAATGTCATTGTATTGAGTCCAACTTATAGTCGTACAAATTACAAGAGCCAACGGTTACCCTATCAACATAATAACTGAAACAATAATAATTTACTAATGCTTCAAATACATTCGCTACAGCCTCATCTTTACTTATTAATAAATACGTTACATAATACATTTGACAGTAACAGTGCGTTACGAATAGAGATTGTCAATGTCATCGTTAATTTTTAATGAAAAGATGAACATGATATGCCTAAAATCGACATTTTAAATGTATAATGTGAATAATATAAGACGTTAGAATAGATTAATTTATTTAAATTCAATTATTTATTTGACAGCTTTAAAGCATAATAAATTGATTTCAGAAGTTTAAAGATTATTTATTACTGTCTGAAACCTTCACACAATTAGGTATACTATTGTTAGGCCAGTGGTTGAAATTCAACCAAAATCATTATTTTTATTGATAACACAAAAGCTCGCCTATAGCTACTACACAAAAAAAAAGAAATTCGGTTAACAAACAGAGGGGAAAAGGTACTGAACTGTTTTGTTTTTGCCTACTTATATATAGATACACAAAAATAAATCTATCCCACGGGAACCGTACTTTTTTCCGCGATAAATAGTAGCCTATATGCTATTCCAGACTATAATCACAGTCTATAAAACAATACAGTCATCCAACGAAGCCGTCTAGACAGGGCAATCGTGCGGGGTGTGAGGGGTGAGACGCGGGTAGGCGAGCCCGAGCTGCATACATTTCTGCCGCCCGAATTAGTTAGCAGCTCGGGACACGACTTTAAGGGCTGTCGCGCGTTTATTTTATTTTGTAAGCAATTAAAATGGTTCATACTACCTGTGCTATATTATATATTTTTTGCTAAAATTATTTATTAAGATGAGGATTTTTCGCATAATTAAGTTTAATAAGAGAAATTTCAAATCCAGTAAATCTAGAAACCGAAAATATTTGCCCGTTGCCCATTTATGATAGGTGATTTGGAAATCTATTAATTACATTATATCATATAAAACTAACTTTGCTAAAAATTGAAAATAATGATAAATTTATATATAACTAAATTCAATTTGACTTATATAATATAATTTGCTAGATTTAATTTATTTTTATTATAACTTAATTTATTTCATTCTAATTATCTAGTTATTCATTAAATTAATTATAATGTCACATAGAAATATTCATTCAATCAAATCAAATAATTGTTAAACCAATTGTATATTTTATTTTTTATTAAAGAGATAAAAGGCTTATTATTATTATTATATGAAATTTTGTAAAACTATTTGAATTTGTCTCCGCGAAATGCTTTTTTGTATTCTTTGCTATGAAGAACTTCGATAAATAACTAAATAATAATATTACATTTTAATTAAATTACAAAAACAAAAAACTGTAACAACCCTGCGTAATGCGAAGTACGCTACGCGGTGTCGGCTTTTCTTCAAACATCAAAGGCGATAGCCCACTGTTACTTTTTAGTACACTGTGCTATAATCTACCTCTGTGCCAAATTTCATCCAAATACGTTCAGCGCGATTTTATTGATTAACAAACATCCAAACATCTAAACTTTCACATTTATAATATTAGTAAGTTTATAGTTAAACTAAACCACATTATGTATATATGTACCTACTTTATGAACCATCAACAAGAAAATAGACAACATTTATAATCATTAAATTATCTATTTAGATAAATAAAATTGGAGTGTCTGTTTGTAATATTAAAATAACCGCTTTTTACTAAATGCATATGAATGTATACACGATACATAATATACTAAAACAACATTTTTCACAATTTTTGTCTGTCTGTCCGTCTGTCTGTCTGTCTGTCTGTTTGTTCCGGCTAATCTCTGAAATGGCTGGACTGATTTTGACGGGACTTTCACTGGCAGATAGCTGATGTAATAAGGAGTAACTTAGGCTACTTTTATTTTAGAAAAAAAAGGATCCCACGAAAAAAATTAAAACCAAATTAATTAATTATTTTGTTTTGGGGAGCAACATAAGGACGAACCCGAGTGAAGCGAGGGTGAGTCGCTATTTATTATAATAAAACAAAAAACCAAGTAAAACAAAAAATTGACATTCCAATACATTAAATAACAATGAAAAGCAATACTTATGAAGCACATGAATAAATTAATTAATATTTATTTTTCCAGGTATTGATGATTGAACAACGTCGGTACGATATTATTTTGTTTTAATTGAATTACTCTGTTCACAACATATTTCTTTATTTACATACGATAAAGGAAATGTTATCATATTATCATCTGTATACATATAATAAAACTGTAACTAAGTCGAATCTGTACATTAAATATTTTTTGGAAAATCTTATTAAAATACAGAGGCCGAATCTATAGTTTTTAGAATTTTTGTCTGTCTGCCTGTCTTTCTGTCTGTTACCAACCACATCACGGAAAAACCACTGGAGGGATTTTGAAGAAATTCGACGATTTGATGAAATAGCTGGTTATCCGGGTCAACATATAGGATACTTTTTACTGTGGGAAAATATCTCATTTCTGAGAAAAAATACAAAAACTGGTTAGAATAAAACCACGACGATACTATAAATATTTTAGCAAGGTAACTTACAAAATATGGCAAAAAATATTAAAAATTGCTTATCTTTAAAAACAATAATCAATAGCGTTATTTTATTCATTAAAATAACCCCAAAAGTATATATTTATGTGTTATTTAGATATTCGGCTATAGATTCCGCCATGTGTTTTTAAAATACGTAGTTTTAATTTAAAAAAAAATGAATATACAGATCTAAACTTTTTAAGATTTTATTACATTACCCGCGGCACCACCCGTGTTTAAATTATCAATCAAACAAACTTTTTGCCTTTATAAATTAGTAACAAATTAGTAATATTTTGTTGACCGAAACAATTTTCAAATGAAAATATTTGTAAATTTTTATTGCTAAGTAAATAATGTTAATGTTTGTAAATCTTTTAATGTAAAAATTGGGCTAATGCAAGTCGAACTCGCGCATTATAGGTTCCGTATAGCAAAATACTATGTTGTTTTTCTTACTTACTTACTTTGTTAGGGTTTACATTAAAATAAATACTAATAATGTTTACGTGTCCACAATATCGATTCATTTTATCAACCGTAAAAATAAGTTCGTTTCATATTCTTTTTTAACATTTTATGGAAAACAAGTTTATGGTTGTTAAACTGACAAAGCGGGTAATTAAAAATATTCTGCATCTCATAAACTACATAACGTATATTCTGCAAGATCATTTTCGATAAAAAGTATTTTAGAAACTGTTATACCTCAACTTTTTCAGATTTTTTTGAGACGCTTTCTTGAAAGGTGGAAAAGGCTTATGGGACGCAATAAAAAGCTTACGATTTTAATCATATTAGCCGAGCCATATGAAATAATAAAAAGTATTTGCTTACAATTATTTGCTTATTTACCTTAATCATGCACTTCTGGAACTTTTTCTTCTTTTGAAAATCATTTAAAAAAGATTACACGCTAAAAGCGCTAAAACCCATCCCTGTTTCGCGATAAATTAATATTAATCAATAGCTATCTATTAGTAAAAAATAATTCAAATTAATTCCGTAGTTTGAAAGTTTATCGCCCAAAACTAAACAAACAAATAAAACAGAAGTACAGACATACTATAAATGTAATTGTTAAAACAAAAAGTGCAATATTACTAAATCAAATATGAAATTAACGGAGGAACCTTTGTAGCATTTTCAATCACCGCCATTATTTACCAATCATGCGGTGTACAATGCAATTGGTATATTTATTATATAGTATCATCTGAACGCGGGCGGAGCCGCGGGCAATACTAGTCATATAATAATTATCAAGCATTGTTCTTTAGATGAATAACATATTCATATTCCTGGGTAAATTGATAAAATACGTTTTTTGACATGTTTCAAAATATATAGTCTTTATAAAAGAATCTAACAAAAGCAAGCCGCTAGTTAGCGATAAAATTCATATTTATGGCAGAACGCGCTCTCATCCGTACCGCGCCATTTATTATTGAAACCCTTTTATTGCGCCATCAAAGGAAATCTGCTGTTGCGTGTTAATCGTTAATCGCACACCACTCGAAAATCCCTTGACAGATTTCCACGAAACCGCTTTTTTTGCACAAGAAATCGTTTCGACTTAAATACATTGTTTCTAAATATTATTTTATTTGATCAAACATTTCCTAAGATGTAGCTTGGTTTCGCATTGTGTGTACTCTTATTTAAGCAAGAGTTTTTGATTTCTTTTGCACTATATGCTGGTAGGTACTGTTGTCTTTTCATTGTCTAGATATTTTATAATCAAAAACGTGCTGTTTATTCCCAAATCCTGAAAATCTCATTTAAAAACTACAGTGTAAGTTGAAATGAAATCTAAATTTAATTTACATATTATTAAAAATAGTACTCTGAGTTACATTGAACCCAGTTAACGAGTGATAGAGTGCAAAATATAACAGCAGCTTTTACCATAGCACTAAAATTCTAATTTACAACTTTAATTCCGTCCATAATGTCGTCCCGCAGTCGTCCATTACAGCGCTACACGACCGCAAATACGAAGAAAAAATCTGGTTCGCTTAAAGTTACAACACCATCACTTTCCTGGAACAATCGCTGGTAATTATTATAGAATATTGAATAAAATGCAATAAAATATTTATGTAGATTGATTGCATTCTTGTAATGTACATATTTACAAAACACCTTAAGCGTTTATTAGACATTCCAAAAATCTAAAAAAACGATTAATATACAGGGTGGAACAAATCGATGGGACATAGAAGAAAAGTACCTTAAATATTGAAGTTATCAAGAATTACTCAAACATTTCACTTTCTTAGATTTACGCGAATATTTGACACTTTAAATAAAACTATCTTTTGAGATTTTTTGCAGATTTATTTTGATTTTTGGTGGAAACGTCGAGAACCAAAAATCTAAATAAATCCGCGAAAAAATCCGAAAAGATAGTTTTATTTAAAAGGAAACATTTCTTTATTTTATTAAAAAAAACTTACCTGCATCGGGAATAGAACCAAATAAAGATGCATAAAAAGACATCGTCACTATTTTATCTAATTAATAGAAAGAGTGTATGGTAAGGATGAAATATGTATATATAGTATAAGATTATTAGATATTATTATAAGAATATGTATATATATATATATATATATATATATATATATATATATATATATATATAGGAGAGGATTATATACCTATTTATACAATAATGAACAAGCTACACAAAATTATATAGCCGAGTCGCGTAGGTTTTTTGAATTCGATCAAAAATCTACGTATCTACATAAATAAAAAATTAAATGTTCATATTGTGTCCAAAACCACAAATCTCTTAAACCTATTCACTGATTACTTTGAAATTTTAACACACATAAAGGTTTTTGTCATATTCATCTTCTGTAACTTACCACTAAATATTGCAGCTAGAAATTTCTTTGTCTTTTTCTTTATCTATCTGTCCGTCTATTTTTTTTCTGCCTAAAATGTGTAATAACATAGCGGGAATTTCGTTTTTATGCAGATACTACTAATGCAATAGTGTTAATTTTAAAATATCATAATCTATACTAATATAAAGAGATAAAGTTTGTGAGTTTGTGATTTTGTGAGGTTGTAGGAGGTAATGTCTGGATCTACTGGACCGATTGAGATGAAATTTGGTAAGAAGATAGTTTGCGATCCTGAGAAGGACATAGGAGGACTTTTTATCCCGGAAGTCATCCCTTAAGGGGGTGAAAATGAGGATGAAAGTTTGTATTAGGAAGCAAGCTAGGGACGGAACGCGAGCAAAGCGAGGGTGAGTCCCTAGTATCAAAAAAATCATAAAATATACCTAGTTAATTAAAAATATTGTTATGTTAATTTTATTTAATTGACTATATTTTATGCCGAGAAATAAATATTTTGTCACGAGAGACGGGTTTGAAGTATTATAAAATTTAACTTATTATGCAGAAAATACTCCCAAGGTTTTAATGTAAGTCAACATTATTATTCTTCAATATCCAAGTCAAGCCAGCCAGATGGTTAAATAACTTAAAGACATTTATACTGGGAACAAAACGAAAGTTTTTTGTACAAAGTTTTCCTTATTTTATGAAAAACACATGCTTTTTCAAAAAACTGGATACTGTCATAAGTTGATATTCACATTTTAATGAGATTTCATCGATGATGAAGGATATTATAAGCTTGTATCACAGAATGAATATAAATTTCACTTTAATTGTAGTCTTCAAGGGTTAGAACAAAAACCTTCTACTTTCTGCCTCTTATATATATATATATATATATATATATATATATATATATATATATATATATATATGTATATATATATTTATTAGCCCAATGCATTAAAGATGGTCAAAAGCGGAATTTTTTGTTATTAAATAATATTCAATAAAACCATAATCATTAATTTTACACTTATCTCAGTGAAATATGAACATAACTTAATATTTCTTTGCACATTCCAATGTAGCGACTGCTTGTTGCTCTTTTTATATGCAGTTTTATTGAGGCTTTTACGGCCTTTGATGATGGTTTTTGAGAGCTTTAAGGAAAACGTTGGGATCAATGAAGTCTGATTTCCAATGTACAGAAAAGCTCATGCCTTTGGTCATTCATCCGGTGTATACTGGCAAAGTTGCATAATTTTACACTTCATGTCATATATAAAATGCTACCAAATATAAAAATATACCTTGTACAAAAAAATAAGACTTATATTTTGTATATATAGCGCATGTTGTCATTATGTATTTTTACTTTTACTATAGCAGAATTATTAACCCTATGATGGATAGTACAACTTCTTTTCCCCTTTGCACCCTTCTGCTTGTTGTTTATGATCTTACATCTGAGTCAATTTATACTCGAATTACTGATTTTGTTTTCTTTTGTCGCCCCTTTATATCCACAACATCCCATGTCGTAAGTTTTCTGGATTTCTTTCAGTAGATCTTCTCGAGATTTAGGCAATTATATATTTTTTTGAAAAGCCAATGCTTAATAAATGAAAAATACTACTTTTAATAAAAAATAGCTAGACATTTGAATAATTGATTTAATAAAACCAGATATAAATTCAATAACCTACTCATGTTTCATTTCAAACACATTCATTCAGCCCTTTTTAACGTACCACTGCTGGGCACGGGCCTCCCTTCAATACGAGGAGGATCAGGACATACAATAATCCACCACGCTAGCTAAGTGCTTGTTGGCGGACTTTACATGTCTTTTCAAATCTTACTAAATTCTCTCAGATATGCAGGTTTCCTCACGATATTTTCCTTCACCGTAAGGCAAGTGGTAATCATATTGGAAATGATTCACACATGAAAACGTCAGGGGTGCGAGACCCGGGATTTCAACCCGCTTCACTCGGTTTCCCAAGTAAGCGCGTTACCACTGGGCTACCACTGCCAATCACGTATTTAACACATACTGAGATACAAAATAAGATTAGTGTTTCTGCAACAAATTCAATTCCATATGCAATGTAATTCTGAAGTGTTAGCAGATCCGAGATTGCACTACCAAGTAAGCCAAAACACAACAACAAAACCAAAATGTAAATAAACGTGGATTTTGTAGATCTACCAAATACTACTTATATACTCGTGGGATACATTCTATCTCAAATGGAACTAACTATGAACATTTAAGATATAAGTTGAGATTAAAAATAGATACGTATGTTTGGAAGCAAATTTATAGGATTATCTTAATTGCATTTAATTAATTTAACATGTGTCTATTATAATGAACACATACCATATGAATAAGAATTATGTATGTAAACTTATTATATTATCCTATCGTATTTCGATGTAATATAAAATTATAATTAACATCCCTTATAGATTATTATTTATTTTGTATAAGGTTTCAGATTAATTTATCGTTTAGCTCTAATGTTTATCCTTATTTGGTTAAACAAAAGCATGACATTGGATACCGCCACTCATCACTCAGTGTTTCATATTAGGAAAGAGGGCAAAAGAATAACGAATCACAACCTCTTATTTATTGAAGTAATTGAAATGACAATTTCCAATAACAATTTGTAATCAATGTCGGTCTCGACTGAGTGCATCATTTAAGATTAAAATATTATTTTACTTAATATAAAATCTACTTTGAATTTTTTACATTTTGTATCTTTTCATCAACTTAGAATTTAATTAAAAACCCATGAATCCATGAAAACCAAACATATTTAGAGCATTTATAACAGAAGAAAAAAATAATTATAAAAACAGAATTATGTACTAATCATATAGTAATACGAATAATATATTTATAATTCCTCACTTGAGGCTGTTTATGTATATTTTTGTATCTTATTATATAAAATTTTACTTTTAATAATAAGCTCGCTAGTACCTACTGCGCTGAAGCTATTGTTTTATTCATAGCAAGTATTAGTGCCCAGTCTTAACAAAATATTATTCACTGGCTTTGTGGTAGAATCCAGCGGTAAAGTTGATTGCCTTCTCATGTTGCTCTAAAGTTTTATTAACGTTAAAACAGGTATTTAACTTTGAAAGCTTATCAGAGATTTGAAATAAATTTAAAATGTCACATAGAGTACGTTTTTTTAAATAGGTAAAATAGGTACGTAGAAAGTTTGGATGGTAAAATTAAATGGTGCGTAAAATTAATCACGAAATTGGTTTCGCTAATAAACATTGATTAACATAAACTGTTTTGTTTTGATAAAAAAAAGTTACCATTTTGAATCCTTTATGATAAAATGTCAAAAAATTCTCAAACCATGAGACCGGTCCTCAAAAATGTAGATTTTTGTAAACTATGTATATTATGAATTTTACCAAATTCGTTTCTCCTTTAGCATTTTCTGGATCAAAAATGCAATAATACGACATTTAATTTATTAATTGACATGCTACACCTTTGTTTACTCTGATATTCTAGCGTAAAGCAGTGAATTAGGTTAAATAAATAATAATCCTCGTACATTTTTCTTTGCTTAGATTACTAAATTATACGATTTTCGGTACACTACCGCCGCGCCATAGTTGAATACGTTAAGCCCGCTTTATGAACGCTACTTACCCCAAGAGACCTGAGCCTTGAGCATAACTTCTGTAAGACATTTCATATTAAATCATACATGTTTTGAAAATATATTTCGGATTTGACGAGCTTTGTGACGATTAATAATGAGGTTGTATTATGTTTTAAAAATTTACTCACTTTTATTCATTTTTTAACTACATTTAGGTACAATACAAATTAAGGTTTATACCTACTTTAGTTCATAGTACCTGGGCGACCGAGCTTCGCTCGGTATTCTTTTTGTTATATCGTATTTTTAGATTAAAAAAAACTAAAAACTTGAATAAATACAAAAAAAACAAAAGTAAAAACTTTATATCCGACCAGGATTCGAACCCTGACACTTGTGTCAATCTTGAAATTATCGACCATATTTTGCGTGGAATAATGCGAAAGAAAACCGCATGAAAACTTGAAAACACGCGTTTTCCCAGACTAAGACTAATCTAGATCGATTTTTCCCCCCGAAAAATCGCTGGTATAAATAAATAAAGATATAAAGATATAAGACAAAAGATACAATAATTGCTCGTTTAAATATATTAGATAACGAGGCCTATCACAAAATGTACTGAGTGTTATGGTATTAAGTTCGAGCGGCCGACGCATCGCTGTTTCTAGCATTTTCTGCAGTTGTAATTACTTCTATGTAAAGTTTTATAATAAATTATTTAAAAAAAGTATGTAATAACGTTTCTTTTGAACTGACGTATATTCTGGTATTACTTAATAATATTAATGTTATAAGGATATATTTACAGCTAATTCTGAACATTTTTAACAGTTTTTAAGATTTCGAAAAGGATTTTTTTGTAGAAACCCAATACATATTTTCTAATTCAGAGGCCGCTTCAAACTCAACCACTATAACCGAGATATTACTATATATTTTTCATTTCGTTTGCTTAGTATAGTATTTCAATCCATAAGCTTGAAAAAGTGCCGTCGCATATTTTATTAAAAACTTGCTTCGGAATTCTGGCTTCATTTCAATTAATAATGAAAATTTGTAAAAAGCGCGGCCTCTATGAACTATATTATTAATAAGTTAATAACTATACTTCACCATAAAATAAGTTAAAATTATCGAAGTGTTACAGTTTCTCTGAATAAGAACGCCAAAGACGGGCACGAAAATCACGGTGATAATGTAATAGGCCCCTTAAACTGTATTAATTATTTACTCGTTATAATAAAAAGTTTGCTAAGTATATAAATATACTTACACATATTTTTTTAATAAACACTTTGTATATTTCAGATTTTATTTGAATAAATTAGTAAACGATCCGAAGTAGTATCATCGATCTACTTACCTGGAAAAAATAAATTAAAATTGAAGGTACACATTATGAGGAATATGTATGTTGTAGCTAGGTTGTTTAAGAAAAATAAGATGTGCAAGATTTAGTAAGTCTCTATTTACTACACATTTGATGAAAAAATATTTATTTGTATATTATGTTACAAAGTAATTTCGGCGATGTGGAGAACGACCTGACTACGAATCTTAGCCTAAATTAATTTAAACATGACACATACTCGTATAATATTACCTTTAAGTCAAACGTTGAAACATCTCGGGTCTTTGAGAATTATAAACATTACTGAAGTGCCTACTGTGATACCACACGTGATTCAATTTTCGCAAACCTATTAAATGTAATAACACTCCAAAAACAGACTCAAATTATTTCAAGAAGCACACGTAAATAAATACCTTTGGATGATACTTCGAGGTAAAGTTATTATTACAATTTCAGGTGTTCTATTGTAACTTTGTATAATAAATTTACAAAATTTTTACTTTAACTTAATTTCCTGCGATTATATTATTATTATTTATTATACACAATGTAAGAATATTTGCGTGAGTGTGCGTGTGTGTTTGTGTGTGTGTGTGTGTGTGTGTGTGTGTGTGTGTGTGTGTGTGTGTGTGTGTGTGTGTGTGTGTGTGTGTGTGTGTGTGTGCTAGTTCTTGCACGTGTGCATGTATGTTTGTACAACGGGTTTGTATAAACCAGAAAGCCAGTGAAAAAGTTGTAACCGTTTAGTCTTTAATATTATATAATCGATACATAGAAACTCAGTAATAAATCTATACAATAAAATAGCGGTAGTGCATGTTATCTGTACTACATAGTTACTATTTGAAATTTAATAAAATATTCACAATTTTAGTCTGACATAGCTACATTTTCCGTACCGTAGTATTTAATGTCACATGTCAGAGATACGTCAAAACAATGTACTAGAAAATTGTAGATTTCAAAGAGGTCTACTAAAGATACTGCAATAGCATATATCTATCTCCTAAGGTACACTCGCAATAACTATTTTTAGCCCCCGACGCAAAAACAACGGGGTGTTATAAGTTTGACGTGTCTGTGTGTGTGTGTGCTCCCGAACGGATGAAGTGATTTTGATTTAGTTTTTTTTTATTTGAAAGGTGAATTAGTCGGTAGTGTTCTTAGCTATGTTTGATAAAAATAGGTCCAAGATGGCCGCCGCCACACAATGGCGGATTACATATATTTTTCACAACTCTCTCAATATGGGTATCAAATGAAAGGGCTTAACTAGTAGAATACTATACACTTTAATAAATTTCAAATCCAAGATAGCCGCCACCATAAAATGGCGAATTACATATTTTTAGAGTTTTCTTTGTGTTGGAGCCTGGGGGTTACTTAATTTTTTTTTATTTTTTTACTGTATTATCTATTTAAAACTTACCTAGTCTCACTCGAGCGAAACTAGAGTAAGCCCCTAGTTAAAAATTAAATAATATAATTGATAATATTAATGTAATCAAGTTTAAAAAATCGATTTACCAATTGTTTGCTAGGAATTTAATAAAAATAATTTATTAAATAGAACCATCCTTAATTATTTCCTCTATTTTACACTAATTATCTACTTTTGGCGCTCCCTTTTTAAATTATCCTACTCTACCACAGCGCAATCCTTATTGGACACGTTTTGACGGACATTTTTTCATACACAGAGACGCCTCCTCTCCTCTACCCTCCATAGTGCTATTCAATTCATTGTTATGAACAAAGTACCTATGTTAACAGTATAGTTTATAAAACTAAAGATCAAGTATCTATACACGATAAAGAAACTAGTATATACCTCATGTTAGTTCCGAAAACTGCTAAGACAATATTATCTCTATCAAATGAATGGAGATATAACGAAGTCCTACTTAAATATGTTTATAATTTACCTAAAACTATTCCATATAATATGCCAGACTATAGAATACCGAATTAGTTTTAGTGACATATAACTCAAATTACTTATTGGCCATGAATGAGGCCGGATTCATGATTCTTTAACTACGCATTAACCATTAACTAAGTATTGATATAAACAATTTATATATTGCGCTTATTGAATGTCATTTTGCATCACCTAATACTCAATGTACATAAATACATTGTATATCATGACATCATTTACAGAAAGTGATTTTAAAGCTCTTAAATCGTCTACAAGTGAATATTTATTTTAATTTTTTGTAATTTTTTACTTGTTAGTTACAGAGTTTCATACAAACTTTCATCCTCCATTCTATGGGATTAAATTTCGAAAAATAATGCTAAAACAAGTATTTATTCAATTGTATTGAAGAGCATAAATACCAAGTTTCAAGTAATTCTGATCATAAATAATTCTTTGCCCTTAAACTTTATTACCCCTTTTTACCCTTTTAAGAGATGAATTTCGAAAAAAATTAAGTAAATATATTTCTTATTTTTTATCTTAAAGCTAAACATCACTTTCTGTGAATTTCATATTAAGAATGATAGCGTTTCATATAATCTTTAATCCCCTATTTTACAAACGTAGGGGTTGAATTTCGAAAAATCCCTTCTTCTCGGATGCCTACATCATAAAAGGAATACGTCCTTAAATTTCACGTTTCTACGACCAGCGGTTTAGGCTGTGTGCTCATCAGTCAGTCAGGACCACCACAGGATGTATCTCACCTTCTCAATTCTTCCTTCAGCTGGTCTAACTTTCAGGTACAATATATTGCACAGATAAAATGCAAGCATAGTAGAAGCAAAAAACCAGGTATAAAAGAGATTGTAATAAATTGCTTAACCTCAGGCTGAATGTAAATAGATCATACGTATAGCGCTCTCCTTTCAAGAAATCTTCCCTATTACTACTGCAAATTTCAATAATAATACAACCCAGTATAGACTCGAAAGGAATAATCTGTTAAATGGCTAACTTTGAGGAAATTTGACCAGTGGACAAAGTTACTTTAACAACAGATGAAGAAACCCGCCCCAAGGAACATTGACTAGCACAGTTAAACTAAAGTTCTGTCTAGTAACATACATGCGCAGTCTCATATGGCTTGTACAAATGTACATATCATCATAAGTAATTTCTTAGCATCTACGTGGATAGAAATTACAGACGTTTTATATAACTTGCTTTGCTTTATATAGCAATTTTTTTTGTAAAATGTTTATTAAATACTCAAAGTAACTTAAAACAATGAATACTTGTATAGTCAAGGAGCTATTTCAGAATCGCGAATTTGGCAAACTTTCGAAAGCATAGACAGAGAACTCAAGCTGAGTTTTTAGATCTACCGGATCAATGAGGATACAAATTCTTTTTATAATATAATAATAATATCTTTGAGTATAGAATAAAAAGAAGTTGATAGAAGTAATAAAATTACCTGAAATAAATTTAGATCGTTACCTACCTTTAAAAAATAAATGAGGTCTCATTATTTGAATTTACGAGTAATATTCCTTTGATATCAGCTTTCACATTTTAATTTGTCTAAACGTGTTTATTAGAATTATAATCAAGTAATTCTCAGAAATGACATCACACTAATATTACTCGTATAAATGCAAAAGTTTATTTATTACTTTATCACGCTGTACCGACTATGGAACTTACTTATACAACAGATGACATAATATTATAAAAACTATAAAAGTACATAATATGTCATCCCATAAAAGAACTTGGACAGCGCTAATTCAGGCTATATTTCGGGCTATTTTTTTTTTTTTTTTTTTTGCTTGAATAGATTATTATATTTTATTATTATTACATAGGTTTTATTTTATTATGGTAAATTAAAATGTAAAATATTGTTAAATTCATCTGGAGTTTAATTAAACAATTCTTAAAAAGTAAAAGTGCCATCTTACTTCTGTCTATTTTTTATCTTTTGTTAATTTTACACAAACTTCGATAAAAAATCGATACATAATATAATACCATCTATTGACATTTATTTGAGCAAAGGTTTCTTTATTTCTGATAAGACGATACACTAACATAAAGAATTAATTTCTTTATGTTATGTAGTAATAAGTCCCGGGAAAAATTAGTAAAACTCTATTCTATTATTTAGTTATAGTATTAGTAACACTATTTAACTCTTATTAATATAATCCAAACCCCAATAGAAAGCTATATATTTTTATGTACTTATACAACAATATTTTATAACTTCCGATAATGGAACAAAGAATACCTAAGTCTTTTTAACTAACATAATATTTAAGTTTTTATCGTAATACCTAAACTATAATTAAAGCTAGGCTTTCCAAGCTCCTCTAATGAAACCAATAAATATCCAAGTCCGTGTACCTACCTCTTGCCCACTAATAGAATTTATAAACAGCTCTATGTAGGTATGATTCCGAAAAAGTCGTGTTGTAGTATATTAAATTCAGGTTTATCTAGCCTTGATTAATTTTAAATTATAAACCTAGACGTAGATACGTGAAAATGTAAAATCCATATTATGGTATGTGTGTGTTAGCAATGTTATGAATTGTTACTAGTATGAGAATAGAATAAATATAGTTATCACTATTATTTAGAGTCAAATGAAATACTCATTTCCTGCCAAGCTTGTACAGATGGCAGCTGTATTTAGTATAAATTATGATTTTTGAAACAAAGTCAAATCATACACCCTTTAATTAAAATATGTGGAAGTGGAAAACTTGTAATGTATAAAAGAGATATTTTGTAAAAAGAAAGGCAGTGTATTTTCCACAGATATATCTATATCTGTGGTATTTTCTAAAGTTAGTTGAAGTAATGCTGAAAGTTAAAGGTGTCATAATGTAAATTATTAGTAACATAAATCGTGATTGTGTTAAATAAGTGATAAGTGATGTGAAAGTGAAATAAATATGGTAAAATACGAACGAGTTTCTTATTTAATTATCTTCATCTTATAGGAGCGTTTGGTAAGAGTTCAATTCTTAATATTGATGTAAATACTTCAATGTCTAATGCAAATTAGCTCAAAAAATTTAGATAGTTATAATTAATAGTAGATAAGTGCTCCAAAATTCTCACGGATTCTATCCAGCCATTGAGGCCACTACAAAGAATAATTTAACCGAATGAAAAACGAAGGTTCTTGATTCAGATATATAAGTCTTTTTTGTATATTACGCAACATCGTCACCCGATGTGAACAGATTTTAATAATCATTTATATTTGTATGATGGGTATACCGTATACAAGGCTAGTCAAATAATAAACATTATGAAATCCCTAAAGATGGAATAATAATAACGTAATAGGTGAATTGATGTCTGTGTATCCTTTTCTTAGATTTATGAGAATATTTGACATTTGAAATAAAACTATCTTTTCGGTTTTGTTTTTATTTTTGGTTCTCGAAGTTTCGAATGCTTTACAACAATCATGGTCAGGGGAGAGACTAAGATTTTAGACATCTCAAAGACATTATCCATGGTAATTTTTAATTTACTGAAGACCTTTTGGGAATATACTATTTACATCATAACAGTTGTCGAAAAAAACTTCATAAAAAAAGACAGCACAACCAACCACAAACCACCTCTGTACCTGACATCAATATAACATACTATTTTCAACAACCTATTTAGACCTCTTCGCTTTATATATTATGAAGAAAATATGAACATATGACGCTAAAGTTTCTTATGAAACTAGGTAACATGGCACAAAGAGAACAATCTTGCTTTAATTGCTGCCTTGAAATATAGCGAAATAAATATTAACTAAGACCAACTCTCTTGGCAGTGATCTACGTTTTACTTTCTAGAGAACAAATAGGTCTAGCTTATATTAAAGTAATATACATATCTTATACTATATAATAATTTAACTTTTTGAATTAGTTACTAGTTTTCTCTGCCTACGCGTCAAGCATGAAAATGAAAGATCAAAAAGCTATCTAATTTTACCAAACATAATTATATAATAAATAATTGTATAATAAACCATAGGCAAGTATTTATTATTTACTCGCAGACCCGACAGACGTGGTCCGCCCGAACGTTGGCTTTTTGTTTCGATGGCATAATTGATTTCGACTATAAGACAAATACACAAAAAAGTAAATCTCTTCGCTCAAGTTTGTCCCTGGAAACAAAAACTCTCGAGGCCTCCAACTAAGAGCATCTCCAGACAGAAAACAATAATATTGAGTTTATTTTGGCAAGTTTTCCTGTGGGAATGCGATAATTTTCCGCGGTAAGGTTTACCGTAGCTTTTGTCTCAAGCCTCTCAACTCTACAACTAAATTACCAACATAATATGTATGTACATAACTTCATCGCTTACTTGCAACTACGTGGGTGTGTATAAATAATATTGTTATTAAAAATATTTATCGTATGTACTAAAATAGAATTAGCTATTATAGATTTGGAAATAGAATTAGTTTATTCTACTAGAACTTAATAATAATCGATCGGCGATTGATTATGACACATCTTGTAAAAAAATTATATGTAAAAATTAATATTACTTAACAATAAATGCAAATGAACCAAGTATTTGAAAATAAAGTAGATGCGAGAAAATAAAAACACAAAATATGTTTCTTTCCTTTTCACCTATGTTACAAAATAGAATAAAAAGATAATCAAATTGAGCCGATAAACCTCTTAACTTTATCATGAAACGTTGAATAGGTTTTAAATGTGGTAAGATTATATCAGGCTTGAGATAGATAAGTAAACTTGTTGGTTCGATCACACTTTTTTGTTTTATAATAACACACACATACGTCTGAGTGGATGTTTTTATTTCTTATCCTTTTACTCTTGTATTTGATCTCGATGCATGCCATTAATATATTGCGTTCTGAAAATCAAAGTTCAAGAAAAACTTAGGTAACCTAAGTTTACCTTACTCCAATGAAATTTCGAAACTGCCATTTCTTTTGAGCTAAGACTGATTACCATTTATAATTTGTGGGACACCGATTAAACTAAAAGCTTCATATATTTCGAAAATAATAAGACTTTTTTTAACGTTGGAAAGTGTATTTAGGCACATAGTGTGGGACTCGCCGGGAAAGCCATTACAACCTACTAAAACCCAACGAAACCTCCCCCGTTTTAATGAGATGCCGCAGGATCGCTTGCGCACTCAACCACGATGCCCCGACGGCAGGTCTGCCGAAGCAGACCACAGCAACCATGAGATTGCTCTACGGTCCACTCTGCTATTAGAGAAGTACCAGGAACAATCCGCGTAGCACACCGCCCACCGAGGTAGGCCGCCTCTTGATGCGTTTCTTGGTTACGCGATCGGTTGTATTGCCGGGCACTACTGAGCTCCCCAACCACGACAAGATGAACGCACGTAGGGGGGAAAATAATAAAACTTTCATCAAGTGTACGTGACGCTTTGTTGGGTGGATTTTTTCATGAAATTTATATGAGGAACCTTTTTAGTAATATAAAAATATAAATTAATTCACAATCCTGTACTACCAGTTATAACTAGAATATATAATTAGAATGTACAAGAATGAAAACATGCCCAATTTTACGCCAATAATGACAATATGTTACGGTTAAAAAACATTTACGATCTGCATAATCTAAAAATACTAAATGTATTTAAATTGAAAAATGGTTTTTATCTTTTAATACTTCTTTAACATATGTAGAAATAGAATGTAGATATTAAATACCTTAGATTACATTATACTTTGAGCTCTCCACTTATTCAAACTTTTTTATATTTATTAACATGTTTAATTATTATAATCTAACAACCTTTAACCGTCTTCCTAAATAATTTAAAACAATTCGACCCCAAGGTACGGACGGTACGACCTTTAAAAGGCAAGTTAGACAAATGACGAAGAAAAGTCTTAATTCACTCCATGAACAATCTCTGTAAAGATATATTTTTGCTTTCTAATTAAACGTCTTAATATTAAATTACATCTTAATATTATATTATACCTGGGTGCGAGACGTACAAAGGGTATCTCCAGGGCAACCACTGTCTCCGCCAAATTGTCGGTGTATACTGAAGAAATACTGATAAATACTGACTCGAGAAAATCTCCAACGAAAATATATGGGAGCGCGGCAATAAGACACCGATCTACCAGCAGATCAAACACCGAAAATGAAACTTGAATTTTCACATTCTCCGAAGTGAGTCTAGTAACATATTGAAGCAAGCCATATACTAAAACTGCCAATTAACGCGGAACCTTATGAAGCTCGATCATTACAGAAGTTAAGGCACTACGGAAGACTTGGAAAGAAATTAAA
Organism: Fabriciana adippe; assembly: GCA_905404265.1. Classification (NCBI taxonomy): domain Eukaryota; kingdom Metazoa; phylum Arthropoda; class Insecta; order Lepidoptera; family Nymphalidae; genus Fabriciana; species Fabriciana adippe. The sequence continues at coordinate 8,032,671 of FR989993.1, forward strand.
CGTGAAGTTCATGATGGACGGGGTTGACAACGTACCATAGACGCCCTCAGCCACATTTAGGGGAAAAAACCGTAATGATGGAATGAATTGACAATAACACGCTATCTGATTAGTTTTGGATTGTGGCTCACGTGATATAAATTGCCCATATTATGGATATATTATAATATAGATCACTATTAGTGGAGGTTTTAAAATTGGCTCGGTCTATAATATAGTGAATACAATGCAGAATGTCTAAGATTCTGTGATTTAATACTGCACATATAATTTAAACCTTAAAGCGTCGGCAATCAACGGAACAATTGTTAACTTTTCAAAGGGCATTAACAAAACAGAAAACTCGAGTGGAATACTACAAGAAAATAGAGCGATTGTAAAATAGTTGGAAAACTAATATTAGTACTGTTTCTGTAGACAAAGTTTATTACTTGTTGCTTTTATTCATTGACTATTTATTGATTTTTATTAAATAATATTCAAAACACAGCTATATCATTTTTGTATTTGAATAACATATCAATTTCAATTCAAAACGTAAACTTTGTGAAACGTATTTATGTAATAAAACATACATAATATGTACATATATAAAAACTATTAATGATAACTAGGTATTTTATATCATTCAAATATATTCTCTAATCATTATTTTTTTATAAAAAGTATTAAATAAATAAATAAATATGTTGAGACGTTAATACACAACACCATCTAGTTCCATGGTAAGCTACGAGGCTTGTGTTATGGATACCAGATAGTTGATACACTACACATATATAACTTTAAATACATACATATTATAAATATAAACACCCATGACTGGAGTACAAACATTCGTGCTCATCACACAAATGAATGCCCCCAGCGGGACTCGAACCCGCAACCGCTGGCGCAGAAAGTAGGTTCACTACAAACTGAGCCAAACGTGTCGTTTGACTCAGTTTGTAGTGAACCTACTTGAATTGACAAGCGTAAACTTATTGATACTTGCTTTATTACATTTTGTATTAAGAAGCATAAAGCATGAAAAAACCATGATTTTGATCATGGCTGTGTGTAGTTTACTGCATAATATTATACTCAAACAGAATTTTGCTTAAAACATATAAAAGGTAGTAGCCAAAATATAAAAGTAAAAGCGTGTAAAAGCTCAATATAATGGAGCTTATTCTGTACAATTTTAATAGTGCTAAATATAATAAATGAAAGTAACGTATCTCGATGTTCACAAAATTTGCCGTTTTTTTATTCTGCATTATTTGGACTATAGGATGCATAGGAAAATTAACAGACCAATTTTTCATATTCAGAAAGAAAAAAGATTACACGTATATATTGCCCTACGTGACACCATCACGTTTATTTTAGCGCTCGTGCCTGCGAGATTTCAACTTGACTGATGGTATATTGGAGGTACCGGCTATGTCACATAGAAAGACGGACAATTTATGAGTTTTGGAATTTTATGTTTTTTTGTATAGCTTTTATATTTTAGGTGAATCAATCATCAACACTGCCATTCATTGAATATATTTGAAAAGAAACTCTAATTTAAAAAAAAAAAAACAATTGTATTGTATTTAACTTTCATCAAAATAAACTAAGGAGATCTTACTACCTAAAAATCCAAACACACAAATTGCTTTCAGTATCTGTAAATATTATTTTAATGTTAATGTCATTTTCATAAAGCAAAAATGAGTAAAATGACGCCAAACAAAATCGTTAATGACCTTAATAAATTTTCGAAAAGCACTTTTACACTTACATTTGCTATTGAAATTCTAAGTATGGATGTTTGGCATGACTGTAACGAAGGTTGGTTAGATCTCGGGCCATATCATCAAGCTATAAAAATACAGTACCAACTGTACCCTGGACAAAATTATGATTTAGACATTCTTATATGGCCTCATGTTGTAAAGGTAAGTCAAATATATATGTATGTATAATTTAAAATTCTTTCACTGACTGACTGATAACTACTGCATAAATCGCTAAATGAAGGACCCAGAAAAAGGCAAACAAAAAAAAAGTTCCTTAAGTAATGTGAATAAACACTAAGAAATTTTGAAAACCATCCCCTAAAAAGTTCAATAGGAAACCAAAGCTTATGTTTATATTATCATATTGTAAAAGGAAGCAAAAACCACTTGACTAACAAAACAGAAGTACAAGTACCTTATACATTTCCCTGTATCATCCTCTACGCGTGCATTTCATTCTTATTGTTTTGAATCCTAGTTTTTTCTTCGTTAAAAGCTCAATATAGTTAAATAACCTCATTTATATATTAATAAGTAGCAAGCTGACCCCACAACCCTTCCGTCCCAATTTTAATTTTATTTATAATCTCTTTATGTCATACTAAAATTGTACACAAAAAACACTTCCAGTTTCTACTGAATTTCCCAATTTTCCAGGCAACCTTTCCAATGTTTGTCCATAAAAACCTTAAGGCCGACTATTACAAACTTTTAAGATGAGTGATGCTCTTACAAACAAGTAGCATTTTATTTTTAGGGATCTGTAGCCAAATACCTAAACTAAAACTAAAACAGAATCCTTATAATTTCGCCATGTCTGTCTGTCCGTATGTCACAGTCATTTTATTTAAAAATATCCGAAATGTGTGCTTTGATTGGTGTCGGCTGGCACCGGCTTCGAAAATATCTGATTAGGTATGTATCTATTCTAAATGAAAACCCCCGTTTAGTTATTTTTTTACTTTTTGATGCCTGGAAGTCGGTTTTATTTGAAGTTTTTATTTTTCCATTTTTATTGTAGACGTAATAAGCAGGTAATCAGTAAGAAGAAAGTTTTTTAATAACATATTCGAGTAAGCCATTTATTTAGAAATAATTTATTGTTAATTTTTAAAAAACCGCTCGGCTGATTTCTATAAAATTTAAATAAGACCACCTGGGAAGAATACCCTTTGAAACAAAAAAAAAGAATTTTCTAAATTGGTTCAGGCGTCTTCGAGTAATCGGTGAAGATACATAAAAAAAAGATTCCGACGAATTGAGAACCTCCTCCTTTTTGGAAGTCGGTTGAAAATAGGGGTAGCACTTCATTCATGTATTTGAATAGGCATATTTTTTTAAATCTACATAAATGTTTGAGGTATCTCTGGACAGATCTTTAAAGTTGAGACAGATAATGCTTGGTGTTTTATTTATTGACGCTAGCAGTTACAGAGTTATATGATTCCACAATCGTAAATATTGGGTCCCGCCCCCTTCACCTCTTAACTTTTTAAATATGAATCCAAAAATTCTGAAAATACTTTCAACTAGTTATTTCGAAGAAAATACATTGAGTTGTTTTTGAGATTTGAGATATTTCCCATTTCACATGTTTGGCCGCAAAGTTAACTTTTCTCAACTTATTTATAATAAAACGAGTATCGTAGGTGAATGAAAATTTATTTTACTTTTAACTTAACAAATTAGTATGAAAACAAAACATAAAGACGTGGTGATGTAAATTGACAACACTGCACTCCAAAAAGCCACTAAACAAAAAAAAACAATTGAATTTAATTTGACGTTTCATGCTACGGAAACCTCAATGTCGGCAAGTCAGGCTCGCACTTGTCCGATTTTATTATTATGTAGATCACTAGAAATTTCTCTTAACAGTAACACTAGTCACTTTATATAGATTTGGTGTGGAAGTCAATTTGGCTATGCACGGACGTGGCAATTTTTAGAGCGACGCTGGTTTACATTTTCAATCCGTCACGCCTTTGTCGCTCGAGTACTCGACTTAAAAAATCATACAGCAACTGTGACATGTTCTATGGGAGGCGGTAATCTGAGTAATAAGTAATTTCTTTTTACTTACTAATATAATAGATTTTTATTTTATGGCATTATATTATTTTCATTTCAAACAGTTTCATGATAGATATCCTATAACCTTCCTTTCTATATAAAATGCAAACAGGCCAACATTTACAAATTGGACTGGCAGTTCTAGAGATTTCAAGCAAAGAAAAAAGCAAACTCTTCAGCTTTCTGTATTAATATAGATAACCTATGGTTATTTTTAGGGTGCCGTACCCAAAGGGTAAAATACTATTACTAAGACTTCGCTGTCCGTCCGTCTGTCTGTCTGTCGTCTGATAGTTAGACAGTTGAAATTTTCACAACAAATACTAAAAAAACAGAATAAAATAAATATTTAAGGGGGCTCCCATACAACAAACGTAATTTTTATGTTTGTTTTTGCTCGATATTAATAACGACAACAAATAGACACTTGAAATATTCACAGAATATTTAGTTATATATTCACTTTAAAAATAAATAATTAAATTAAAATAAAACAGATATTTAAGGGGGCCTCCCATACGACAGACATGATTTCTTTGGCGTTTTTATAGATAATGGTACGATACCCTTCGTGCAAGAGTCCGACTCGCACTTGGCCGGTTTTTTTTTCTTTCTAATTCTATTTTATTATCTTAATCATAACGTAAAAGCCTACTAGTAGATCAAATAAATAAAAATATAATATTACAGTGCCAAAAATGACAAGAATGTGGAGGCTTATCTTCCACCTTTGAAATTCGGTGAACGACGATATTTTGGGTCAGTTTTAGAAAAAGAAGAGACCTTTGAGGAATTTATTCAGAATGTATTATGGAATCTCATTGAGATACACATTCCCGCTTCATATTTGGATGGAACTTTCGATACACCTAGCAATGTAACGGGTTAGTTAGTTTGTTTTAATATTCATAACTAACCCAAATCAATAGATTGTTTTATGATTAATTATTATTTAGATGTAAGACATCAAGACGCGATTTTATATAACGTACAGGAAGAAATTCTGAAAAAAAATGATCTAATTGAATCGCTCACTGAATCAGAAGAAATGATAAAACCAAAAGATAGAAGAGAATCGAAATTAGTTAAAGAAAAAGAAAAGAAAAAACCGACAGAAGTACAGAAGGAAAAATATGCTATTTATTTATCAGGAAATGCTATTTTAGCGGGTAAATACAATTATTTTATTTTCTGGTATAATAGTATCGTTAAATAATAGTTACTATAATATTTTTTAATGATGCTAAAACAATGAATGATTTTTATTTATTGTTAAAGAATGCAATAAATATCGTAAATATTTCCATTTATGCTTATAAAGCTTCTTTTTCTTCTGCCTGGCGTTTATTAATCCCGGCTTTTGTCAGGTCTGCCTGTCTGTCTTTTGCTTATAAATCCTATATTATTTTATATTTAAGTAAATTAAAATCCTTATTTATAGTTGAAATATTTTGTCACATTTAAATCATACCTATAGGCAGTGGTCGCATTACTATGTTTAACTCAAGTGGTGACCGTCCGCCAGACCAAAGTAATACCATAGTGTTAATCAGTAGTAAAAACCTACCTTCATTCGATGATTTGCCTATAATATTTGTGAACATTGAAAAAATATATGATTTACCAATGGAGGAATTCAAAAAAGCAAGGTGACTTTAACCGAAATCTATTTACTCATTATTTAAATTTAGTAAATATTTACGTTATATTTTAAACTTAAATAGTTATAAACGCAATTACAATACACATTATCGAAGTATATTACTTTTTAACAGAATATCGCAAATATATACCCGTTGGATAATTGGTGACGAAGAACACGATTCACAAAAGCAAGACATAAAATCCCCAAAACCTATAAACTTTAATGACTACCATACGGTTCCATTACAGCTTTCCAAAGCCTTTGAGATTACTACTGCATTTTTAGATGACCCATTTGAAATACAGGTTAAGTATTAAAATGTTTGTTTCTTTTACAATATTATTTTTACTTTTATGTCAAAATTATTTAAAATTACTTTTTGTATATGATTATATAAAATGTTTATAAGCGTCTACAAAGCGTATAACAGCTTTATAAATCGAATTTATTTCAGCTCCGCGGCATACGACAACCTAACCTAATATATAGCAATCCTATTTTTTTCGGAAAAGAGAAAAATGGTCACTTTAATCCTATATCCTCTAACATTAGCAAGGATAACCAAGATGTTCTTATAGCTATAACAAAAATCGATTTAAGTCATTTGGTGAAAGGCAACAACGAACTTATAAGAGGAGAGTTTCCTTTGTTCCCACCCAAAGTTTCAGTGGATTACGGTTCTAGAAAAAGTTGCTGTACTAATTATATGAATGCCATAGGACTAGAAGTAAAACCAGATGTTGTTATTCAGTCTTCTGTCGTTTTGCAAGCACAAATGACTATAGAAACTACTATAGGTCTAGTAGGATGCAAAGCAAAAAATTTAGTGCAAGGATATTCAAGACTATACTGCCAAACATGCAATTCACAAGCTGTAAACGCGATCCTAACGGAAATAAGTAGAATTAATGAACACAGTATGACTTCAAACGATTTAAACTCTATTTTAACAGGCTTTGTTCTAGATACCAGGGATGAAATTATATTTTATATGGAGGGACCAAAAAATGGTAAAATTTTAAAAATATGGGAAATTGTGAAGGCTTTTTATACTAAAGTACTAGTACACTTTTCGTGTTCAGAACAACATCTGGACCGTATTTATCCTAGTATGATCATAAATTTTTAATATTTTAGTTATCATAAAAAATATATTAATTTACTTATATGACTATTATCTACAGAATTATTATCAACTAACATGTCCTTTAATATGTTGAGAGTCTACACAACCGTTAATAGCCTGCTAGGATGTCCTCAAGCCTATGTTAAGCCAACATTACCGATACCAGCCAGAACTGTGAGATTAATATTTTTGTGTACCTACAGTAGAAATAATAGAAATATCAATCATTTTATAGTAATTGACTTGAAAATCTTACAAAATCGATGTTATCTACACATATAATAAAACTGTATAGGGCGAATTTCTGTACATAGAAAAAAATGTTAAAAGCCGAGTCAGGGGGATGTAAGAAGAGAAATAGTACAAATCCAGATTTTTTTTCAAGTTTTTTCGTTTCTCTGTCTGTTTATCTGTTTGTACGGGCTAATCTCCGAAACTGTTAGACCGATTTAAATGAAATTTTGCATAGTAGTACCTTATATCCCTGGTCAACATTTTAGATACTTTTCATCCCGAAAAATTAAACAGTTCCCGTGAGATAGTTAAAAAACTATAGTAACTTATACAGCTTAGTACACAACAACTTATCCACCTAATTTAGTAAAATTTGGCATGCTATTACCTTATATTTGCCGGTCAAACAATGTGTAGAATAACATATATTCCGGAAAAATGTACTGTTCCCATGGGATAGATTTGATTTTGATTTTCTAGATTCACTAGTTAAAAAATAAAAAACAATAACTAATTCAATGTAATATATAAATATCTCGTGTCACTGAGTTCGCACTCCTCCGAAACGGCTCGACCGATTTTTTTTTGTATATTTGGTAGGTATGAGAATAGATCGTAAAGTATTTTTCACCCTCAGCCCCACCCCCCATTTTTTAATCGCGATTTTATTGTTTTTGTATGTACAATATTATATAACCCAAGCGAAGCGAGGGTTCGTCGCTCTATAACATAAAGCCAAAGAGTTTTTTTTTTTTGTAGATTGAACGCGGGCGTAGCCGCAGGTTCTGCTAGTTATAGATAAACATTAAAACTGTATTATTAAAAAAAGATGATATGTTATTAACAATACGTCTTAATATCTCAGCGTAGAGTAATTAAAGATTATTTGTTGGCAGGCGTTATTAAAAATTGGCCGGCTGATTGCAAGCAAGTTCAAAGTTGCCCCTTGTAAAAGTGAAATGCCGACTAATGAAGAACTGGAAAGTTTTAAGCTCGAGCTATGCGTACCTTCCTTTTTTAATTCTGACATGCATGGTAATTGAAAATTAGATATTATTATTAATACTCTTGTTTTATCTAATTTCATAAGTTTTACACAAGATGAATATCGCAGCTTTACTTGCAATTTTCGAAGTTTCAGAATTTCGCAAATAGTGCACCAATTTTAGCCTTTTTTCTAATAATTCATTCTTAGTGAACCACAACCTTAAAGTTTTTTACCCACGAAAAATCACGTTTAATAATATAATCTAATAGTTAGCTCTACTTCAAAAATATGCTGTTTCCCATCAAAGCTTTTTAGTTAACTAAAATTATTATTATTACAGAATAAGGCTGTAAAATTTCAGCTCTTTATTAGAAGATTATTAAGACGTTGTTGTTAGGAACGTAGCAACGTTCCATATTATCTTGATAGCTTAATTAATTAAATTGAATCGTTTAATTAACACATATTTATTTCAGGAAAGAAAACATCGCCTTAAAAAGACAATCAAATAAAGAAATCGTGTTTAATACAATTAATAATGGTTAAATATATGAATATTCAAAATTATTATTTTATTCTGCATTTATACAGGAACAAAATAATTTATTGCTTAAATTTTTAAATTCCTTTAATAATAAAATTTGTCGATAAAAATGAATCTTTAAGTTTATAGGTTTGTAGGTTTATAGGTTGTTAAACATATAACATAAAAAACACATGATGAAATAAATGTATAAAATTGAAGCTTGTTATACAGATATTTTTTGAAAATTAAATTAATTATTTCATACGCTATAGTCAAAGTTCGACGTAAATGACGAGGTTTTTATAAAACTTTATATAATATAAGAAGTATGAATTATTGATATTTAACTAAAAATTAAACAGTAAACGTTTTATTACAAAATGGAGAACATGAAGATGAACACAAAATGTTACAATTTAAAAGTTTTAAAATAGTTCCATTAAACTGTGATAATGAACTAACATAACGGTGCAAGCTTAGTAAGTAAAATTTTAAAAATCCTACTAAACTTCACAGCGCTTTTTTCCACTTCAAATATTTACAGTTTCTGATTAACTTACCACGATAAAAGTACATAATATGTAGCTACTAACTACTTTCTGGAAAGTTATTACGGTCTAAAAATGACCTTACAATGTACATATTATCTTAGAAATAGTGATACTTTAAAATAGAAAGAAAGACGTAAATTAAATTTATTATTAATCCTATAATTATATGTACGTATATGTATGTATTCGACCCTTTTTAACGTTCCACTGCTGGACACGAGCTCCCTTCAATACGAAGGGAATCAGGCAATAGCCATATTTTCTTTATCTAAATACATAGTCTCGCTATTTTAATTTTATCTATCTGTTAATCAAGCTGAAAGTTTATAAATGCCCGACTACGGCGAAGCTTTTAGGGTTATGATTTTAACAGTCTATATACATACATATTATATAATATGTATGTTCATCTGTCACGGCATATATTCTAAACTATTTGATGTAAATTAAGAAATGAGGTAGGTACTGTTGGAAGATTTATGCTGTTACGCATTGTATTTGTTTATTAACATGGTTTTTCCTGGGACATACTGACAACAATGACTTAAACGTGTAATACCTGTAATATTTTATTATAATGTTATTATTTTAGTGACATAATTCATATATTTTTTATTTACGCATTCCTAGACACATACTCGTACACCCTGGCCCTGTAAAAACGGGCGGAAAAAATACGACATTTTACTAATTATATTTTGAAAATACTAAATAAATTTTCCTATAGCGATAAAATTGACTTGATATCATTTCTATTACATTTTTAATACTAGTCTATGTAGGCTTGCCTTTCAAAACCACTAAAAGTTTCTGATAGCTTTAACTTTATACTTTATATAACATTAAATTTTTATGAATTGTGTCTACAGTCTACTTCTCATATTTACCTAATAGTACTTAAGGTAATACAACAGATAACCTGTGTTGATTAAGTAATCAGCGTTCCTATATCTAATCTAGAGCACTTTACCTACAAACGCCTGAAATGGGAAGCTCAAGCTATAAAGTCAACTCAAAATGTTACCAAGTTCTTATTATATTTAAAAAATACTTGTCTGCTACTTATTTCACAAAAATGTCCTATTAAAATATGTTTTTAAATTATGTACGTTAAATTATAAATATAAAGGTCGTAAAACATATTTTTAAATGTTTGATATTATATAACTTGAAATTTGAATAATAAAATGAAAAAGTAAACGCTGTTTTTATATAACTACTTCACTTCCGCTAGTATGTTATTTTATTTAAGTTTAATTTGTATCAAAACATAATACCAGTATAATAAAAAACAACTAAAAATAATAGACTTTAAGCTTATGGATACGTACCCTAACGGAGCAAAAAAGTGCGACTATTATTTCGTTATTTTGTAAAGGTGTTAGTTGTTTTCTTTCATTCGTTGGGGGGTTTTTATTTTTAATCCTATATTACATACTTCTTCCCCCATATATATTATATAGCTTAAGTATTTTCGCATTCTTTGTTTTACTATCATATTGTAAATCCACATAGAAATTTAGACATGAACTCATAAATTTCTCTTATTCGCTCTGCAACTAGAACGCACAAGGCTACTCTTGCAAATTGCTTTCTAATGTAATATGTACCATATGTATAAGCATAAGTTATTGCCATTATTTAATAATCTTAAAATATATTCAATTTTAAATAATTCATATAAAATCCATCACTATAACGTATATGTTTATTATTGGTGGACTAGTAGCGACCGTGTAGGGCTACAAAGCCGGAGGTCCCAGGTTCGAGTCCAAATTCGAGAGTTATTGAATTTTTCTTTCAAGAAATTCACAGTCCGGAGATAGGAAGTTGGCGGTGTTTCATCCCTGTGTATCAAAGAGCACATAAAGCTATCGATTATGACCCTGATCTCTCACTGGTCGCTTTTTCGTCGAATTGTCGTTCCACCGGAGTATGAAAGTGGCAGGATTAGTGTGTACTTACTAGTTGTGTTTGCGCGTACACTTGTGCTCTATAAAATCTCCTGTGCAGATGGCTAGAATCAGTGAGTTTGGCCGCCGTGGCCGAAATCAGACAGGATATTATAACGTATTTAAAGCATGAGATAGCTCTTTATTATAAAAGAACTCATATTTTAATAAGCTATCTATTCTTTAAGCTTTACAACTTTTACCCTTTTTCTACTGACCAACCTTCACATAAACTTATTTGTTCTACGTGGCATTACGTAGCATTGGCGAAGTTACCTACGTTTATTTATAATTATTATTGTTATTGTGATTTGTCTACTTTCGTCGTATTTACTTCTATTGTATATATATTATTTCTATTTTCATTCTTAGGTACGTTTTAACGGTTAGTATGGATTAGATAGACCATATATTCTAATTCTAAGATCTGAATTTTCGGTTTTTCAGCTCTCTTTTTTTGACTTTTTTTATACTTATACTACCCCTGACAAACCGCTAACAAAATAAAAAAAGAACTATTCAAATCCGTCCAGCCGATTTTGAGTTTTAGCGAAACTAACGAACGTATGTTAGATTTTACTCAGATCCATTGAGCTTTTATAGCATGTAAAGTATGTAGTTTTATAGTAACAAACACACTGAGTGTACGACTAGACTTTAGAGTAAGTTATTTCTTTATTACTTATATTAATAAATGTTAATTTTTAATCAACTTTTTAAGAATATTAACGAGGAATATGGTACAATATTACACTACCTATTTTAACTTTTACCTTTGTAAAAATCAATAAGTATTATTTCACACGAACATTTCTTGTAACGATATTGTACAAACTAAGTAGCAATAAATCGTTATTAATATAAAAGTCTGCCGTAACTTTATGAAAAGGTCAAGGGATCACTTCAGCTACTAATAAGTCTAACGAGTACACTTAAATACATAAGACGGCTACTTACAGTATTTATTTTTCGTGCATATTAAATATTTTCTTTTAAGGTTCGGTCCCGAGGAGTTTTTAATTAATGCCTACAGCTAATAATACTGTCTGTCCGTCCGTCACTGTATGTTCCACTTTTAAAGCTTAGACTTTATAACACTTATCTAGCTCATAACACTTGCCTATATCGATAGGTATTTTAGTTTTGTAGTTTTGAATATGCAATAGAGAAGAGATAGACTAGTTCATTAAAAAGTTGATGAGAAAATGTAAAGTTACCCAAAAAGTCAAAAATATTGCTTCATTAGCAACTACTTTAGACTCCGCCTTTAAGTCGTATAACTTTAACAAAATGAATTCTTAAAATGTAAGTAAATATTTATCTCCGCAAGGATTCCAAAGCTCTTACGCTAATATAATAAAAACAATAATGTTAATATAGGTATCTATGTATAGAAACAAAATTAGAATATTATATTTGTTACATGTAGTGTCCTTTTGTAATTGGAAAGAATATGTTTTAAATTAATGTATTCGTGAAGTTATTATGTTTATGCTATTGGATAACCATGAATAAATAAATGTATAAATACATATAAAAGAAAATGTCCACATAACAAAAGTATCATACACATCTTAATTATAAATTTCATCAAATACTTTAATATGTAGGTATATCTTGAATCTTTCACTGGTTCAAAATCTTTAAATTTATATACGATAGTTTCATATTAAATAACTTTTAACTAATGAGTATTACTCATCAGTTGTTAAGACTCACTAAATTAAGATTATAAACTTTAGCGTCAAAGTTTTTTATTAGATTAAATCATTAAGAATGTTATATAAACTGACTACGACTAGAGTTTGTTCTTGAGAATAATAAGATATCCACAGATTACCACGTAATAAAAACTATCATATAATATGTTTTCTTTAAAGAATATTGGAATACTAGTTATACTTTAAAAAATGAGAATAGAAGAAAGTTTTGAAAGAATGATCAAAAGAATATTTGGATTTTTCACCCCATATTTGAAAGTTAGAGAGGGATAACTTAGCAACTCTTGACTTAAATAAATAAAATATATATAGTAAAATAAATCTTATTTTTAAAGATCTTTCTCAATATATACGTATCAGACACGTATTTGGACACTCATTTTCTTCACACCTTACTTGAATTTTAGGGAGGAGGGAGGGCTCCTTTCATTCAGTACCGCAAAACATTCGGAATCCTATTCCTGATAAAGGCTTGCTTATGAGATTTGAAAAAATATTTATAATAGACTAGCGACTCAACCTCGCTTCGCTCGGGTTCGTCCCTACGTTTTGACGGTTAGTATGAAATGGATAGACTGTATACTATATGATATATAGCCTATAGCCTTTCTCAATAAACGGGTTATCTAATGCAAAAATAATTTTTCAAATCCGATCAGGAGTTCCTGAGATTAGCCCGTTCAAACAAACAAACTCTGCCTCTTTATAATATTAGTATAGATTCATGTAGAACATTTTCAACAATTTCATATGGCTCATGCTTTAAAAAATATTTAACAACACAATATTTCTCCCGCAAAACGGCTTTGATGTTTGCAAATATTTTTAAAAGGAAAAATGGTGGTTAGAGGTTCTGTACAAAAAACAAGCATTATTTCAATCAATCAACATATTACACAGAAAATGTCTAATATTACAGTTTCCGTATGTTAAGAGATTCAGAGGGGCTCTGCACGGGCGCAGGCGTCAGTCGTGCGCTAGCACCATAGATGATAACTATTACTTTATGCACAAATTAAGCAGACTAAACTATATGGAAGCTAACACTGACATGGGATTGGGCGAGTATCGCTCGGTACTTCGTTCGGCTATCGACCAACTATGAGCATACGTTTGAGTTTGTGCCAATATTATTACTGAATTGTATTAGTGTGCATTCATAGATTATCCTAACGCTGGCTTAAATACAACGAGGCTTACGGAAATAGTCATATTTTATAGAAAAAATAAAATAACCCCCTAAATTATTATTATTAAATTCCTTTAACGTTCCATTATACGGAACCATCTATCATGCCACTCATGAGGAGTTCAACAACTATAGCAACATTCTAAGTCTCACAATATAAAAAAAACTGATTCAATCAATACCTATTGAGATTATAAAGTGAAGCCATGATTATTTACTGATATATTTTATTTCGTTGCCCTACATGATCTAGGTTTATCGATGTACGTATAAATAACTTCTGGCAATTTCCTGAGCGGTATCCTGTCAACTATTGCTGTAATGAAAATTGGGGGTATTAGTGAGCACACCAAACTGTCTGTAATTAGAGCTCTCCTTGCCCTTTTACAGCGAAAGGCCCTTTTTATATCCTTATTGACTGAACTAAATTGGTTTTAGGTTTGCCAGTTCTTCCTTTGACACTTTCTTTGAAAAAAAGAAAATTAAAATTTAAAAGAAAATTAAAAAGGATGAGAACAAAGTAGGTAGAAAGCTGCATATTCTTTGACAATGTTACTAAAAATAATTATATATCAGTATTTTCATTTGTTAATCAAATCGGTTCAGCGGATTTTTAGTTTATCTATTACAAACAAAAATACAATATTTTTTCCTCTTTATAATATTACGTATAGACAAATTACATTTAATATCGTGACTATATTGCTAGCGCGCTCTGATTTAGGTACTCGTAACTTTTGCGCGCCTTCTCAACAGTTTGTCTCAGCAAATCTGTAGAGTGTGAAGGTTTTTTTAAATATAACATATTTTTATTTTAATATAACAAAATTTACTATATCTATACATATAATAAAACTGAAGAGGTCGAATGTCTACATAGAAAAAAATTTGATAAAAACCGAGTCAGAGAGATATAAGAAGAGAAATAGAACAAATCCAGATTTATTTCAGTTTTTTTTCTCTGTCTGTTTGTCTGTTTGTATTGGCTAATCTCCGAAACTGTTGGACCAATTTTAGTCAACATTTTAGATACTTTTCATCCCCGAAAATTAGAGTTCCCATGGGATAGTTAAAAAACTATAGGTAGTAACTTATACAGCTTAGTACACAACAACTCAACCACCTAATTTAGTAAAATTTGGCATTCTGATACCTTATATTTCCGATCAAACAATGTGTATTATAAAATTTATAAATCCCATAAAAGTGACGGGATCCCGCAGAAAAGTAAAACATTACAAAAACAGTGTGTAGCATAGCATCTTTCATACTAAATCAATTGTGTGTGACAGACGTCACTTTGATCTAAGGCAAACGCTACTTTTTATCCCGGAAAAATGTATAGTTCCCGTGGGATAGGTTTGTTTTAGTTTTCCTAGAGGCAAACCCGAGCGGAGCGAGGGTAAGCCACTAGTCACCAAAATATTTTTCTTAAAAATACCTTATCAATATTATCGAATGATTTTCAATATAAATATAATTATATTTATCAAGTAATTTTTTAAATTTTATAATCGATACTACTTATTTAGCTTTTCTCAATGAATGAATGAATTAATGAAATGAACTGAAATGAAATAAAATGAATGAATGAAATAAACTTTATTCAATTAGACTATTATTACAAGCACTTTTGAATCGTCAATTTAATTTAAGCTTCAGTGTAGTAAATCCGTTAGGAAGCTACCACCGGCTTCGAATTGGTTCTGCTGAGAAGAATCGGCGAGAAAATCAACAAATCGAAAACAAAAACTATTTAGAAACTATTTATTTTTAAAAACTATTTAAAGGGTTTCTATAAAGTTAGAAATAGAAGTAAAGACATATAATTCGTTTAATATCTGTATAGAAAAAATATAGTTTATTGATCAATGTATTGCAGAAAAGTTCTCTAATTGTTTATGTTCTATAGTTTAGGAAGTAGGCACTATAGTTTCGAAAAATCCTAACAATAACTATTAAAATCTATTTAAGCTCTATTTTTTTTAAAACTTACATAAAAGTTTTTAAACTTTCCGAACAGAAAGAAATATTTATACATTTTTCTAAAAAAATTTAATGTCCAGTATGATCAATGAATAAATTTGCTAGACAGAAAAATAATAATAATATTTTCTCATTGTTTTCCACTTTTATCCTATTTTAAACTAATTTTTAGGTAATTAAATCCTAAGTCCACCGGTCAGGACAATCGGTTAGTCATAATACTGTTATGTAGATAGGTTTAAATTTCAAGAATTCTTTTAAATAACAAAAGCTTGTGACTGCACTAAATAATGTTAAAACTTGAAATGACATTCATAAACCTATTAGCGCGCCTTAGTTTGGTAAATGGTGCAATTTGCATAAAGATGAAGAACGTGCATATAATTTTATACAATTAATTGGTACCAGGTTCTAATTGTGTGTTTATACGTTGCTGAAAAGTACAATAAAAATCTCCTAAATATACCTAATATAGTTATGCTTTTCCTCATTGAGTAAAATCTTAAGTCTGTCTAAAAGTAATTAATAAAATGATTCACTGAGCAATTTACATTTTTTTCTTTTATAAATCCATACAAATCTAGTTTACATTTCGATGCAAAAACAAAAATTAATAAAATTAATCTTTAGTTTAAATGAAACTGAGTACCTACTGACTAACCATGTTTCCCAATAACATTTACATGTGGTTTTCCTTACGAAATATAAAAATTTGACAGTTATTCCATATAAATTATGTCTATTTCCTACCGTAAAAACACTAAAATGAATATTATAATTAAGATGCGCCCTTACTCAATTTTTAACTGTACATAACAATTATTAACATTAGGTATATTACGTGAAGTTTATATCAAATATATAAAAGAGCTTTAGGCAACTTCGTCGTTTAAAACTTATGATTCAAAATGAAATTTGCACTTTTAATAATAAAATAAATAAAAATAACAGTAGGTACTTGCTATGAAAGGAAGTGTAAACCGGGTATAAAACCTAATCCTTCTATGACAATAGTCTCATAGTCCGTAGCAATAACAATTCAATACGACCTTAGATAGATGAGCCGTAGAATTAATAGCTTTTATTCTTCAAGGCACGAAGCGCTTTCCAACTCTGGTTAGTAACTGGAAATTTCTTAATAGAAAAAACTAATAACTGATCTGAACCTAAGCCCAGGTCTGCATTTCATTTGCAACCAATGAATATACTTATAAGTTAAGATAAAATTACATATTTAAAATAGAAAAAAGTACCGATCAACATAATATATAAACATCTCTTTTTTTGATGGCGGTCAAAATCGAAAATCCCAGCTACTTTAAATATAGAATTGTAAGTCTTACATACATTCTCACATACATAATATGTTAAAATCTTTCATGCCGTTAGGTTACCGTTGAAGAAATAAAAAAATAATACATTCATCATACACATAAAAAACATAAAGATGCTTCTGGAATATTTGAGTAATAAACACCAGGTCCTAATAACGCAGGCATAGTATTTTACATCCGTTGCGCACTTTCAGTCATAAACAAAAAGAAAAAAATACAAATTTCGTACAGAGCTTTTTTACTTTTGAATTTAGCTGTAGGTATATCTGTAATTAGTTCAACTTTGGGACTATTTTACAGTAAGACTAATTTTTGTTAATTTGTGTGTTTGGACGTAGGCAGATTAAACCTTGCCAGAAATTCGGTTGCCAGAGTCGGTGTGCTTTGATTTGTATTGGCTGGCATCGACTTCGAAAATATCTGATTAGGTATCTATTCTAAAAGAAAATCCCTGTTTAGTTATTTTTTACTTTTCAGTGCCTGGAAGTCGGTTTTTTTTTTAAGTTTTTTTATAATTTTGATATACCCAGTGTCACTCTTACAATTAAGACGAATCTAACGACACCTCTCAAGCTAATCCATGAAGCCGCTTAGCCCTGCCGCTTATCCCAAAGAAATATACATACGTACATACGTACACTCGAAAAGCATAACCTTCCTTCTGGCGCAGTCAGCCTGTCAGGTAAATTATTTGTGCAATCGTGTGTTCATGCGACGTGACCAAACGGGAAATTGTTTTTCACCACACCAAGTAAAACAAGAATGCCCCAATTTGTTAGAAAGAATATTATTATATTCTTAAATGAAGATGTCTTTCTAAAAGACACACACTTTGCCTGCAGTAAATCCACGACTTACAAAACGCTTATTAAGCCTACAAAGAACACATTTCAAAACAATGAAAGCACGTTAACCCGCCACCGTCCCTTGAACAAACATTTGTTCAACATCAGAGAGACGAACAGTCCTCTGTGTAGAGGATGCTTCGACGCTGAAGAATCAATCATTCACATAGTCCTGAAATGCGTAGGGGTAACTTCTCAACGCGATGAAATCCTCGGACCAGTGAGGTCACTCCGCGAAGCCTATGAAGTTCCCAGGAAACCTCTGCGCTTCTGTGTGGAGCTAGGCTGGCTTAATTAACCAGGATTCACAACGCACAACGGACCGAATACGGAAAACGAGTCTACTTTACATTACAAGTATATTTTTATTTTGTGTTATCTTGCTTATATAAGTAGCATTAGAGGAAGCTGACCGCAAATGGTTCTCAAGTTTTTTATCTCCAGCAGATACTCGAAACCTTAAAGGCCCTCTGAAATTCCCTTCGTTCACGGTCATGTCAGATTTGATGGAAATATCAGTGTTATGGAGTATTAATCTATCATCTCTATTCGCACGGAATGATAATTTTTTTCTTTTTTTATTATTGTTACCTAAACAATAATAAAAAAAATATAACCAATAGAACTTTTTCCAAAAACTTGACGTAGTAGGTATTATGTCTTATCTTGGTAACCCGTTTAGCAAAATGAAACAATTCTTGTTGATAAATAATGATGTCAATGAATATTTATAAAGGAGATGATAGACGTACGAAAAAGTTTAATTTTTAAGCGAACTTATTAAACAAAATTTAATATTTATTTAAACAAAATTCATTGAACGTTAACGGATATCATAGCTTTTGACAAAGGTGATGTCCTTATGAAGATTTAAAAAAAAATTGGTCGAAATAAAGGTGCCTTGGTCATGACTCATTGGGGCAATTGCCTCCATCGCACCCCTCTGGATCCGCGCCTAGATGTAGATTGATATTTAAATACTCTAAACGGAATGGCTTGTGTGCTTATAGACAAACTGGATAATGTGAATGACAATGTATTGTTTGGTTAGCATAGCTAAATTATAAAAATAATATTACGTCTCTCTACATAAATAAACAGAAATTTATTTAATATGTAACAATAATTAAATCAATAGGTACCTAATATAAGAAATGTTCTTGTAATAAAATAAATCTACGAAAAAAACCGAAAACAGTTTTATTTAAAATCTCATATTTTCGCGTAAATCTAAGGAAGTATTAAATGTTCTTGTAATAATGAAAGACTAATGCTTTTTATTATGGAAGTCTTATTAGCCCTAAACTTATTATATAATTATAGATTTAAGGTATATCATAAATAATCTACGATAAATTAACTTTTTAAGTAAAAGGATATACATACATCATTTTAATATAAAAAATATTATACCGAAATAGTTCATCAATAAAAAAATTAAAACTATATTTCAGTTCCATCAATTGATTTGTCGAAGCCGGAGAGATTATTGATGGACACACTACCACTCCAGAAAATAAGCAAATTCCAGCATTCAAACTTATTCTCATGTTTTCATACGTAATACCATATTATGGACATATTTAAATTTAAAAATAAAAAGTATACAAATTTGTACATGTCCAAACCTATTTTGGTGATGTTTTGATTGTATTTGTAATGAATTTAATAAATAAATGATAAAAATATAATTATTTTATTGACAATAAATGTTAATATTTTTGTAATAAAAGACTAAGCCCCCATGAACTGTTTGTTTACCTTTAGGTAACTACCTAAATCTTCCATAGGTTTAGGTAATTAATTAAAGGTAAACATATTCCATGGGTTTATTTTTTTAGTATCCGTTCTTGCACAAGAACAAAGTCGTGGAATTTATATCAATAAATTAAACTAACATAAAATTAATAATAAATTATAATTTAAATAAAGACGATATTGTGTATAAAAAAATAGAGTTTTAGCGGACGAAATCCCATAGATATTGGATTGATAAGCTGTGGCGTTGTACGATAATGTCAAATGTCAAACTCAATTCTCATTTCTCAAATGTCAATGTTGAAGAAGAGAATCTTGGTTCCTTGTCTCTGAAGAGAAAACTCAAGAGATGTAGATATGTTTATTATTCTTAAACGTACCTATTACTACAAATATTAAAAGCTGAGCTTAAAAGCTGGCACATCTAAAATCTATAAAACTAGAATAGAATTCATAAAAATTAAAAATATCTTAATAATGAAATGAATACTAAAATAAATAGGGAGTCCGCCAAACAAAAATATCGAATACAAATATAATAGCGTCACTAGTTCATTTTAATTTTTATCATAATAAATACCAAAAGAAATGTATGCATAAATAAGAGAATTTATTCAAGCATGATATTGATATTTAATCACATAAAAAACAAGTTCTAATAGGTACTTACGTATTTTTTCACAGAAAATAACCTGAATAAAAGAAATTAAAAAATGAATTTCATAATATTTACGAATACGAGAATAGTGATGTCTAATATTTTGTAAGTATCTTGTTGCATTGTCTACTTTAATAGTAACATCTATTACAATTTTATCATCACACAAAAATAATTTTCCAAAAACATTCTATGTTCAAGTTGTAAGTACTCATTAGTAAACTTATTATTAACTAGCTACTTACCCTCGCTTCGCTCGGGTTCGTCCCTAGGTTACTTCCCCATACAAACTTTCACCTCATTTCACCTTCTTAAGGCATGATTTCCGGGATAAAAAGTATCCTATGTCCTTCCCAGGGTCTCAAACTTCTTACCAAAATTCATCTAAATCAATTCTGTAGATCCAGAGATTACCTTCTACAAACTAGCAAACTTTACCTCCATAATATTAGTATACATTGTATAAAATATTTAATGTATTTCTGTATGTGTTACAGCAAACTGAATATAAATAAGACATTACATAAAGGAATAACATTTTCAGTCATAGTTAACAATAAAACATTTCCAAAATCAACAATAGATGCAGCTCATGTAGAAGTACATTCACAATTAGGGAAAGATTGGTGGGATCCTAATGGCCCATTGATAGGTCTCCACATATTCAATTTAATAAGGTAAATTAAAATAATTTTTCTCTTGTAAATTAATGAATGTTTGACAACACGTTTGGCTCAGTTTGTAGTGACCCTACTTGCTGTGCCAACAGTCGCAGTTTCGAGTCCCGCTTGGAGAATTTATGTGATGAGCACCAACGTTTTTACCAATGTTTTATAATATGTATGTATTTAAAGTTATATATGCATAGTGTGTCAACTATCTGATATCCATAACACAAGCCTCATAGCTTACCATGGAACTAAATGGTGCTATGTGTTAATGTCCTAACATATCTATTTATTTATAACATACTAGGTATGAAAAAGGACTTCATATTACTTTATATTGAAAAAAAAATCTTTTTTTTACAGAGTACCATTTATTAGGGATGGATTAGTGTCATGTTCATTAGAAGATAGAACAATTCTACCTTTGTCCAAGAAAACAATTTTGGATGTTGGGTGTGGAGGAGGTATATTATCAGAGGTAGGTATATTAATATTTCATCCATCTTTTATAGTTTAAATTGCAATTAAAGAAATTGGTTCATAATTTTTTTTAAGATAAATATATTAAATCATAACACCTAATGTACCTAAGGAACAATATTATCATTAGTTTTATCTGTGTTAATATGCTATTCAATAGTAATTGTTTTGCTTTAATTTATCTTAATAAAGCTGTTTCACTATTAATTTTTAGGCTTTAGCAAGACTAGGTGCAAATGTCACAGGGATTGATGCAAGCAGCAAACTAATAGAATTAGCCACAGAACACAGTCAAATAGATCCTAAAATAAGCGAAAATAGACCTTTATACTGCTGCGAAACTATTGAGGTACTTAACACAAAACCATTAGAGATTAAAATAAAAACAAAACCAATTTATAAAATTCCTCTCATATCATGATACAGATATATTTGTAAGTTATTATATCATATGACATACTAGAGACTCACCCTCTCTTCGCTTCGGGTTCATCTATAGACAAAAATAAATCTATCCCACGGAAACCATACATTTTTCGGCGATGATATATATATATCATATATAGTCTATAGTCTTCCTCAGTTAACAGGGTTTTCTAATCGAAAAAGAATTTTTCAAATTGGATTAGGAGTTCCTGAGATTAGCGCATTCAACCAAACAAACAAACTCTTTAGCTTTATAATACTAGTATAGCTAAAATTGTTTTAGGATCACATTGAAACTGAGCCATTACAAAAGAATTACTTTAAATTAACTTATTATATATCATATTTCAGGAACACTCAAAACAATTTACTGATTACTATGATGCAGTGGTCGCCTCTGAAGTAATAGAGCATGTCGCAGATAAAGAGCTGTTTATTAAATCCTGTGTACAATCTGTGAAGCCAGGAGGCAAGATATTTATAACAACACCAAACAAATCTAGACTTACACAGATTCTAGGTATATGGATTGCGGAATATGTAATAAATGCTGTCCCTAAGGGTACTCATGAATATGAAAAATTAACTACACCTAATGAGGTCACATTTCTGTTGGAACGAAGTAAGAACAAATTATATTATTAAGTAATACAAATTAATTATCTTGTAGACTCAAAAAAGTAGAATGACTTCAAAATCATTTTAAATTAATCATTCCAATGTCAGGGATGGAATCGTCTTTTTAAATCTATATGGAACCAACCCTGAGGTATATATAAGTAATAGTATTACTCAGCCTTTTTTTAACGTCCCACTGCTGGGCACGGGCCTCCCTTCAATACGAGAGGTATCAGGTCATAATCCACCACGCTGGCCAAGTGCACGTTGGCGGACTTCACATGTCTTTCGAAAACTTGCTAGGTTCTCTCAGACATTCAGGTTTCTTTACGATGTTTTGCTTCACCGTAAGACAAATGGTAATCATGTTGGAAATGATCCACACATGAAAATATCAGAGGTGCAATACTTGGGATTTGAACCCGCAGCAGTATTAACATGTACAGTGTACATCGCTCGATGTCTATGCTACCCTGGTACTCATGACAATGTGTATGAGCTATTTATTTTCTTTGTATCATTGAGGTTATCAATTCATATCGAGTCATTATTATAAATTATAATTTATTTTGAATATTTTTGATATACAAATTAAGTATCTACTCTATACATATTATAAAATTGTAACTAAGCCGAATCTGTACATTAAATATTTTTTGGAAAATCTTATTGAAATAGACATTATTATCGATGCAGAGGCCGAATCTATAGTTTTTAGAATTTTTGTCTGTCTGTCTGTCTGTCTGTCTGTCTGTCTGTTACCGCATCACAGAAAAACCACTGGAGGGATTTTGATGAAATTTGGTATGATGATAGCTGGTTATCTGGGTCAACATATAGGATACTTTTTACCGCGGGAAAATATCTCATTTCTGAGAAAAAATACAAAAACTGGTTGGAACAAAACCACAATGATACTATCTGTAAATAGTTTAGCAAGGTAACTTACTAAATATGGTAAAAACTATTAAAAATAGCTTATCTTGCAAATCAAATTATCAATAGTGCTATTTTATCCATTAAAATAGTTATTTTAATTAATATATACTTATGTGTTATTTAGATACTCGACAATAGATGTCGCCATGAGTTTTTAAAATACGTAGTTTTAATTCCCAAAAAATGAATGTACAGATATGACCTTTCTACAATTTTATTAGAATTACTACTACATTATCCGGAGCCCCCGCCCGTGTTCAAATTTTCAGTAAAGCAAACTTTTTGGCTTTATAAATTAGTAACTATACATATAATAAAATTGTCACTAAGCCAATTCCGTACTTAAAATCTTATTGAAATATTAATTATAGAGCGATAGATAATGAAATTTGGTACGGTGATAGCAGGTTATCCGGCTCAACATACAGGATACTTTTTACCGCAGGAAAATATCTCATTTCTGAAAAAAAATACAAAAACTGGTTAAAATAAAAACACGATGATACTACTATTTTAGCAAGGCAACTTACTTATGTATGTTAAAACTATTAAAAAAAGCTTATCGTAAAAGAAATATCTATAGCGTATTTTATTCATTAAAATAGTTATTTTAATGAAAATTTATTTATGTATTATTTAGATATTTGACAATAGATGTCGCCATGTGTTTTTAGAATACGTAGTTGTAATCCAAAAAAAAATTACCTGTCAAAAAAAAATTGCCTGTGTTCAAATTTTCAATAAAACAAACATTTGGCTTTATAAATTAGTAATATATTGTTGAAACAATTTTCGAATGAAAGTATTTGTAAATTTTTATTGTTTAGTAAATAATGTTATTTTTTTTAATCTTTTAATGTAAAAATTGGGCAAATGCAAATCTAACTTGCGTATTATAGGTTTCCTATAGCAAAATACTGTGTTGTTTTTCTTACTTAAATATTTTGTTAGGTTAATACTAAAATAAATACGAATAATATTTACGTTTCCACAATATCGACTCATTTTATTAACCGTAAAAATAAGTTCGATTCATATTATTTTATAACATTTTATGGAAAACAAGTTTATGGCTGTTAAACTGACAAAGCGTGTAACTAAAAATATTTCATATTTCAAAAACTATGAAAAAGTATTTTAGGAACTGTTACCTATACCTCAACTTTTTTAGTTTTTTTTTGACACCAATTCTTGGAAGGTAAAGGTTTAAAGGATACAGTAAAATACTTACGACTTTAATCATATTAACCGTACCATATAAAATAATAAAAAGTATTTGCTTAGAATATTATATTAATCAATAGCTGTCTATTAGTAAAACATGAATAAAATTAATTCCGTAGTTTGAGAGTTTATCGCCCAAAACTAAACAAACAAACAAAACAAAAGTATAGATATATGTTCATAAATGTATTGCTAAAACAAAAAGTGCAATATTACTAAATCAAATATAAGATTAACTGAGATTAACCTTTGTGGCATTGTCAATCACTGCCATTATTTACCAATCACACGGTGCGCAATGAAATTAGTATATATGTAAAAGTATACTAATATGTATAACCTAAGAATTAGGCTTTGGTCATATGAACGCGGGCGGAGCCGCGGGAAATGCTAGTATGAAATATAAGGATATTTTACTCATGTGATTAGACTATGCATTAAGGTAACAAACAGAAAAACATCAATTTTAAGTTGCATATAGGTATTTATAAGATTTAAAAAAATGGGTGCGTGTAAGCTTTACGCGCGGTTGAAGCAAAACTTCTTTGGCAAATATCGCAATTAAATTAAAACAAATCAATAATTAAATAAGGTATGTTAGGCATATTACAATCAATATATTTATTTCTATAAAATCATATATTTATCATATATGGAAAGAATATAATATTATTCATTTGTCAGACAATAACAACGGTTATCATGGCAACAATAACTCATAATAATGTAATGTATTCTATCTCATTCTCTCACCAGCTTAATCCTAATGTATCTATGTGTTTGTCTCTTTCTCGTGTCGCATTTTCGTTTCATCGAGTTTCAAATCACAACGATTCTAAAGAAGTTTCACTTCAAAATATTTTATTATATTTTACTAAAATTATTTGTTTTGCTGGAGGTCGCAAATTCAATCTCTTAAAAAAACACGATTACTTATATATATTTTTTGTAGTATGCCTAATATGCCTTATTAAATTATTTTATTAATTTATCATTCCTTTAACAAACAGAGAGTTGTGACATACGGGATCAAATCTTTAGCATTTTTTTTTTCATATGTACACACACACGTTTTTTTTAAATATTATGTTCTTTTTTGTTACAGATAATTGTCATGTGCAACTTATCCAAGGTTTGATGTATAACCCTATAAATAATAAGTGGTCATGGGTTAATTCACACACGCTATTGTTTGCACTACAGGCAGTCAAACTCGAAAATGTGGAGTAAAAAATAAAACTACGTCGAGTAGAAGTATTTATGATATAGCTACTTTAAAAAATAAATATTTCTATGAATGTTTTTTTTATGTTTTTATTTAATTATTTATATTGAAAAGTTGCATTACTTTAATCATAACGTTTTTTATCTAATAATTGTCATTTGAATAAATATTTTATAAACTATTTAAAAAAAAATTACTTTATAAATGTGGTTTTTATCCCCAATCTGAACTTAGTAGTAGTAGTTTGGTATAAGAAGCTACGTGTATTAGTGAAATCTGAAAGAAAAACAAAAAAACTAATAGGAAACCTAGTTCTTAAAATAGAATATTACATAAGTAGATATTACTCTTAATAAAAAACGCCTTCTCATGTAGAAAATTACGATTATCCGGTAACTACGTTTGAATGGATTATAATACATAGCCCATAGAAATCATAATATGTATTTAATTTATTTATTTATTATACAAAACCCACAGCTAAATCTTTACATAACAAATACACAGATATTATCTGGCGGGCTCGGGCGGGCGGGCGGTCGTGCGTGCGTGCGTGCGTGCGTGCGTTTTATGACTAATGGAGTTGTTTAGTGTTTTTAGAATGTCATTTTTGAAACATTTTCGAGTCATAGAAAAGAGGTCGATGTCATCAAATCGTTTATAGTATTGTCTAGGTAGCCTGTAGGCTATAGATTTTGGCATAATTTGAGCGACATACGGGAATTTGAAACAAGCTGGTTTCTTGTACGCCCTTGTGGAACTGACACCTGCATAACTGCGGTTGTTAAATTAGTGTAATTAAATTAGTGTAATCACAGGTTTCAGAACAAATATCATATAACAACATCATGTCAGCCGAAGTCCTGCAATTTTCTAATGTGGAGATTTTATGAAACCTGCATGATTCATTGTAGCGTTAAAAAGTTTAGTTCGATAATTGAGATGATGAATAAATTTTCGCTGTATTCTTTCCAGCATTTGAATATGTTTGTATTATGGATTCCAAACTGGGCAACAGTATTTCAAAATACTTCTCACATAACAGTTTAATGATATTTACGTCTCGAAAAGGTTTTGAGATTCGCAAAATAAAACCGAGATTTTTATAAGCTTTGTGTGTGATTATATTTATGTATATGTTCTGAGAAAGCAAGTTTACTATCTAATGTTACGCCGAGGTTTTTAATGGAGAATTTTTTATAATAGGTGAGTTGTTAATATGATATGTCGCGTTTATAGTATGAATATTACGAGTAAATATAATATGAACACACTTGTTTATATTCAATATAATTCTATTTCTACTAAAATATTCGACAAGACTATTAAGATCTTCTTGAAGTATGCAACTGTCTTCAATCGCTAAAATATTTCTATAAATTTTCATGTCATCAGCGTAAGGAAGAAAGTTAGAGTTTATGATACATTTTCCGATGTCGTAGATATATATTGAATATAACAAGGGTCCCAGCAAGGAGCCTTGTGGGACGCCCGATATAATGTTAATGAAGCTTGATTTATGGCTACTTATAACAACCGCTTGAGATCTACTAATAATATAAGATTTAAACCAACGAAAAAGATCACCACTTATTCCCAGAAACTGTAATTTTTGCAGGAGTATAATGTGGTCTACACGATCAAAGGCTTTTTCAAAGTCCGTGTAGATTACATCGTCTTGAGCGCGATTACCCATGTTTCATCACGAGTAAAAGTAGATAAATTAGTTAATTTAATCACCCTTGGCTAAATCCGTGTTGTTGTTGAATATTTTCGCAAGTATGGATAAACATGACGATATACCATTTTTTCTTGTACTTTACCAAATATGTTTAAAATAAAGATCGGCTTGAAATTATCGATTTTAGTTTTTACTCCTTTTTAGTGAAATGGCACTATGTGAGCCTTTTTCCAAATCTTTGGCACAATACCGTCACTAAAAGATCTATTGTAGAGGATACTCAAAGGACTCCCAAGTTCCTCAGCACATTGTATTATAAAAACAGGTGGTATATTATCAGAGCCGGGTACCTTAGAAATATCTAGCTTTTTTAAATGGTTACATAATTGTTTTGAATTTACTAATAGTGAAAGAATCCTTTCTGATTTCTTATATGTTATTTTTTTAATCTATTTATATAGAGTATATGTAGACGTTAACGAAAACTTTTTTTAAAGGCCTCTTTTTTTATTTAAAGATAAATACTTCTGCCACAAATAGGACAATGTCAGTGACATTATGTCACTTTTACAAAATTAGCGGTAAATGGCGTGATTGGTGTAAAATATTATTCTTAACTACAGAGACAATGTCTTTGATAAAACTTCTAAAAATCCCCAGTAGGTTGTTCCAAAAGGATGTTATAACATTTTTGATGATACGTCGGTATGACTTTGGTGGTAAGTATCAACACATTAGTAAAGACATTTTATAACGGAGACGGCCTGAAATGCGTTGCAAACGCTATATCACAGATCATATAATACTATATATACTAGTACAGGTGCCTCATCCCACGCAAAGAAATTGGGCAGCTCTAGTTCGGGCTATTTTTGTTTGCTTGGATAGATAATAGATGTCGTTGATCCGCAAATCAGTTGAACTGTTTTTTACAAATATGTAAAAACTAACGTATGGTAAATATTGTAAAATTCATCCTGCATTCGTTTAAAATTTCAGTGATTTTAACAATTTTTTACCGTGATAAGCTACTGACGAAAAGGAACTACAAACCCGTTACCTGATTGCTGCTATTTCAATAATATAATCAGTACAATTAAGAAAATTTGATTTACGGGCGTATTATTTCGTTTCCATTCATTTAGAGTATTTTTTAAAACCATAATATACCTTCTTGGGTACTATTTTTTATCTTTTGTTAATTGAACACGACTTTCATAACAAATCAATACGTGTAACGTCATCTATTGATATTTATTTCAACTATTTTTTCTTTCTTCGTGATGAGACCCCCTGGCTATATTATATTTCACAAATTGCCTGTATTAGATTAAACTCCTAATTTTACTATGTCTTCGCTATCTATTCAATATTTAATAAGTTACAACAAGTTGAGAAGCTATTTTTAATAATTACTCCCATATAAAAAAACGAGTATAATTTATGTAACTTCTGTCAATAATTTGTAATGTCGAATGTCGAAAAGTCTAATTAAATAATTAATCTTCATTTTGATTTATGAAAAAAAAAAGATTAATTGATTGTCCCTTTTAGTAACTGACAATAAGCTTCACTATATAGCAGTAAGACCGTCTGCTTCAATATCTCAACTAAGACAAAAAGTTTGGCATCTCCTTGATCTACCTGATTATTGCGAGGAAATTATAATATTAAAAAGTGAGGATGATAAAGAATTACCTTTAACGCATCTTCGCAAGGGCAATGATCCACAGCATCCCTATTATTTAGAAGTATATCTTCCCGATAATCATGTCGGTAAGTTATATTTTCTACATATTTAATTTTTTCAGAACTAGGTACATCAATCAATTCAATTCTCTTATACTGCCTAATATTATAAATAAAACATCTGTGAACCTTATCTGTTACCAGCAATGTTTTAGAAAGCAGATCAATTGAAGTTTATATAAAATCATAGAAATATTCAAATATGTTGAACAAAGATGATATTTGCTTATAATCGACTCTTGTTTGGTTTAGTACCTGCATACATATCGGTGCCTTAGTGCTCATTTGTTCAAGCTACCAATGCACTTTATTTACAGTAGTTTTTTTTCCTCTATTTAAAAAAAAAAACTTTATTTTATTTAGATTTATATAGATTAATACATTTTTAGGCTTTTTAAAAGTAAATTGTGTATTTTATACCATTAGAATTTACATTTTAAAGTCTTCAAAAATTCGTCTTCGTCAAAAATTCTGTAATAAAAGTTCTTTCGGTAAAGCCGCGTTGACACGATCAAAGTCTAACTATTAGTTTTGATGACTACTTTGACGCAACATTGATCAAGTAAACGAGCAATCAAAGCGCACTTTGACGTTGGCGTTCAAAGCGGACTTGGAGCCGTATTAAGTGTTCATCAAAGTGAACTTCGTTTCAAAGCTTTTTGTCAAAGCAGACATTGAGCGTGTCAATGCGGCTTAAAATGATCGTTTGGACAAATAAAAACTGAGAGGACAATATGCTTTACGTAGTAAGTCGACCTGAGACTATCGTGTCTTGATTCAAATTGTTTAAGCATACAAAATTCACCAAGAAATATATATCGCTTAAGACATCTAATAAGAAATGTGTCAATGAAATATTAAAAAAAAACAATTCAAAGAATTAACTCGAATGTCATACTTTTAAGCCTCTCCGTCATTATTGAACAATATGATAACTATGGGTGATAACAAAATAAACGAAGAAAATTTCGCATTAGCCGATACAGTATATGATGAAAAAGTGAATCGTGAATGTAATGGAAAAAGCACAGATATTGAAAATTGTTAGTATCCATTTTGTTTTTTTAATTTTTTAATCGCAATTTTTCTTTTGTATATATATTTTTTAATATTATTTGTTTTTTAGCAACATATACGACAATGACCAAAGAACAGACGATCCGAAATAAAATTACTTCAGTACAAAATCACGATTTCAACCAAACTAATGATTACAAGAAATCTGAACTTTCTTGCAAAATGTCATCTTCGTCAATATTTTTTAAAATACACGGAAGAAAAAGTAGAGATAATTTTGCAAATATCCTACTTAAAATACAAAGCGATCTAACAACTCTGAATAATAAATTATCAGACTTGGAAGACAGAATTCAAGTTTAAATTTAACAATGGTGAATTATAAAATAAAACTCTTAGAAAAAATATATATTTTTATTTCCAATTAACTATAAATAACTTTGCTTCAAATCTAAAAAATCTTGTAGGAATCGTTTCTTATTATATAAATTCTTTACACAATGTACAAAATTAACGTAATAATTATTTTCACATTGCTTAGAATAAATAGTCATTAAATAACATGAAAATATTTGAGGTAAGGTTGAAATAAGCTGACTAGTAAACCTGCTTTGCGTATTTGTAGGGCTGCCAACATAAAAATGTGGGTTTTTGGTTTAAGAAAATATTACAGACAACAATAAATTATTCTTGCAAAAAATATATTTAAACATAATTATACAATCATAAATTATACTAAAATTGTTTTAACGTTGCATATTATCTAATATATTTAAACGAGCAATTCTTGTATATTTATATCTTTATAAGTTTATATATTTATTTATACCGGCGATCTCGGAAACGGCTCTAACGATTTCGCTGAAATTTGGTATAGGGGGGCTTTCGGGGGCGAAAAATCGATCTAGATTAGTCTCATGTCTGGGAAAACGCGTGTTTTCGAGTTTTCATGCGGTTTTCTTTTGCATTATTCTACGCAGAATATGTTCGATATTTATGTTCGTATTTCTTACACTCAGGCATAAGCATCGTTGTCAAGCGACTAAGGTGCAAGATTAACATTATATGGATCATATTGGATACAAAGTTCTACTTTTTTTTTTGTATTTATCCAAGTTTTTATTTTTTATTAATCTAAAAAATATGATATAACAAAAAAGAACACCGAGCGAAGCTCGGTCGCCAGGTACTTATTTTTAATTATTATCTTCGATATTTTATCTTTAGGCATTAGCTTCTTTAGGGAAAATTAGAATTAAGAATTTTAATAAGGCAAAGAGATATTGATAATATATTTAACAAATATTAAATAATATTTCATTCTATTTGAAATATACATAAATATTTATACACATTTACCTAGTTACTTTATATACATAAAATACTTGTGACACATGATCAACTAAATTATAGAAAAAAAATATGAATTCGTAGGGTGTGCGTTTCTGAATCAAAAAATACTAGATACACAATCAGCGACAAACAATGTCCTCACCGCAAGAGCGATCAGTTGAACATTTGAGCGTGCTTTTATTTTATTTTTATTTTTTTTGTGAAAAGAACTTTAAGCATTGCATTTAAGGTACAATTTACATTGTTGTATATTTATTTCAAATGAAATAATTACCTAAACACAATTGGTGACAGTTTTAAGAGAACTTTTGAATGGGGTTGTGTATCTAGTATTTTTTGATTGATGATATATACACAAATAAAATCATCTAACTATCGAGCGGACAATGCTTTAACCATTTATAATAATGGTAATAAAATAAGGTCGTCGCATATATTTTCGAGACCAAATAATTTCTCTAAAAAGTACATAGTAGAAAAACTAGACGGAGATTATTGCACTATCATATTATTTTCACAAAATAGTAAATGGCAACCCTGTCATTTATTTTATTTATATTTTCTACAGCACATAATATAGCGTCACAAGCTCAATAATATTTGGTTTCCGTTACCAGCTAATATAACAAATGTTGATAAAATTTGCTAACCTTTAGCTATACAAGTTTAGACTATTCCTCAACGATAAATAAAAACCGTAGAAATACAATACAAATAAAGACCATAAGTATTTCGTGTTCAAGAATTGTCTTCTCACCAACGA
Source organism: Fabriciana adippe (assembly GCA_905404265.1). Lineage (NCBI taxonomy): Eukaryota > Metazoa > Arthropoda > Insecta > Lepidoptera > Nymphalidae > Fabriciana > Fabriciana adippe. The sequence continues at coordinate 8,065,169 of FR989993.1, forward strand.
TTGCGTTTTCTGAAAAATGAAAAATAAAAAATGAAATAAAAAAATTAAAATAGGCGATAGAAATGAAAATTTATAACTATAGAATAACTTGTTTTTTTTTAATTTTTAAATTAATTATAGTATGAAAAATTAAAATATCATAATTTGTAAATTGAAATTATTATTAGTCTGGTTTTCATATGCATTGGCACTCCGAGCAATAATTATTTACATTTTTATATGTAAGTTTATTTATTAGTCAAGACAGCGCAGCGCAGACTGAAGACGCGCAGCGTCATAGCGCGTCTTCAGTCTATGCTGCGCACGACTACAATATGTCGACACGTCACATTTCACACGTAGCATGACGGTAACGCGAACACCACAAAGTTTTGCTCCTAACAAAAATCGCTCAAAGCGGCTAAAGAAGTTTTCACTTCAAAAAATGAATATTTCTTTAGATATCTATGTAGTAGTAATCGCTGTACATAAAACAATATATTTCTTAATAAAGCACAATAATTGTGATTTTGTCTAGCTAGAAACGGTAACATAACTCTTTTGAACAATTGACCGATTTCAAAATGGAGAATGTACTAGGCATGTCAACATGCTACCCGAGCCAGTATGTCCAAGAAATTTTAACACATGCGGCGTTTTCACCATGAACTTTACCAATCCAATTATAATAAAATAACGATTTAATCATCATCATAATACAAATTCAGAAGTGTATTTGTCTGTCTTTTACGTGATAACAGTCCAACGACCTGTCTTCAACTTGTACATACTCTCGTTACAAATTATCTATACTGACAAAATATCTAATTTCCTTATACTTTGAATTAGCACTGCGTGTATATTTAAAATATATTTCCAGAAAGGTATTTCTGCAAATTATATAATATTTATTATTTAGGTAATATAATACTTAGGTATAAATACTAATGAGGTAACTGCTTACTGAATGACCTTTTCAAGTGTTTATAATATTATTTCATTAAGCCCCTGGATCACATGTCATGTTTATGTAAATCGTTGTCCTCATTTGTAATAAATGTTAGGTATACGTATAATGTGATAAGGCATCAAATAATTAAAAAAAAATAGATAAGGTCATAGTGACAGAAAGTCTAGATTTACCTATTTAGTCATAATCACGGAGTAGACTTTAAAAGTTACGGTTATTTTATACTATTCGCTCATGAATATGTTTTATTGACCAATAAAAAGGTCGTTTGAACTTAAAATCATGACAAAAACACCCGGAAACAGAAGGAGACGCACATGCATATTACAATACATTATAATGACAGTGCATATCAATATGCAAGACACGTGTATTCTATGAAGACTGACTTTAAATTTGTCGATGGTATGTTTTACAAACGTTTTCCCCATGCTCAATTTGAATCTAACCTTGAATGTTATAATTTATATTATACTAGCGAGTGACCAACCTTGCTCCGTTACGCTCGTTACGTTTTAACGTTTAGTATAACCAGCTATCATCATACCAAATTTTATCAAAATCAAATTCATTTTATCAAAATTTTCCGTGATGCCTTCCCTGTCTGGGACAGACAAAAATTCTTAAAACTATAGATTCGGCTTCTGTATCGATAATAATGACCATTTCAATAAGATTTTCCAAAAAATATTTAATGTACAGATTCAACTGTTAGAATTTTATTATATCTATAGATTAATAAAATAAATTGACTTTGCGCATTGATAAAAATATTTCTATTATCATCCTATAAGGTAAACAGCTTTTTTAACCAAACCATAAAAGACATCCACATTCATAATAACTTGTGAAATCTACAAATATTAAAAAAAATATTTTAAATTACTTAAAAGCTCTAAGTCAAACTCACCTTTAACTCGAGCTGGTATATACTTTTGGTACAGCATTTTGTCATCACCATGAATCCACACATTCTTTCCTGCATTCCCAAAGCATATTCTATACTTCGAATCAAATCATTAGTCTTTAATACTAATAACGCTTGTCTGTCCACATGTTCTAAACACTGGGTTATGTGATGTAATAAATTCGGTAACTCATTTTGGAATGTTGATTTCTGTAAAAGAAAAACTTTACCAATCACATAATATACTTTGTCGTATTATTTGCTTTAAATTACACATTTAAAAAATCAAACAACATATTTTTCCTTTACGTTTAGTACTATTACGTTCGTAAACATTATGACTCAATAGCGGAAAAACGCAAAATAAAATAACACAAACATAAAAAAAATAAGATGTTGACTAATCATGAATGACTTTCAACCTTTAATAATATACCTACATTAATTACATTAACTGCCTCGATGGTGTAGTGGCTAGCATGTACGGCTACACATCTGGGAGATCCTGGGTTCGAATCCCGGGTCGGGCCAAGTTTAGTTATTAAGTTTGTTGTGGAAGTCTCAATAACAGCCCTAAGTTGGGAAGTTGGCGGTGTTTCAGCACCATGCCTCGGAGAGCAAGTGTCGCGTCGATCCCGCGCCTTAACTCTCACTGCGAGTGTCGAATTATCGTCCCATTGGACTGTGAGTGTCAGGAATAGAAAGTGCACTTAGTGCCTGCGCGTACACCGACACACGCGCTGCACTATAATATCTCTTGCGCAGTTGGCTAGTCTTAGCGAGATTGGCCGCCGTAGGCAAAATCGGTCAAGAAGACAGCATCATTTAATACATTAAAAAAAAAGAAGTTGTTATTTTTAAAGGGAACATTATTATTCACATATATACTTTTAAAATTTTATCTTACCTCCGATGATGACGGTTTAGTTTTGTCAATGCCTTTCAATATGACATCCCATGGCCTCCCTGTCACCATACAAGCAAATAAACCATACAACTCCTTTTGAATACCCAACTGCTCGGCATGTTCACGAATTTGATTCCTGTCCCTAGCTATTATTGATAGCCATAACTTTGAATAATGATATCGGAACTTGTCTGTGAGTTGCTGCAAAGGGAACAAAATATTTTTATTTTTATGTTCAATTACAACATATTTGGAAAAAAATTATCATACTATATTGTATTAATTTTTTTCAATAGTTCACTCCAGAGATATGTTTTAAAAAAATATTTAGTAATCAAAGAAATATTTTTATCTCTACTAATATTATAAAGCTGAAGAGTTTGTTTGTTTGTTTGGTTGAATGCGCTAATCTCAGGAACTACTGATTCGATTTGAAAAATTCTTTTTGCATTAGATAGCCTGTTAACTGAGGAAGGCTATAGGCTATATACCATCCCGGAAAATGTACGGTTCCCGTGGGATAGATTTGTTTTTGTCTAGGGACGAACTCAAAGAGAAGCGAGAGTGAGTCACTAGTATGTTATATAATAAACTGTATATAATTATGCTATAATTAAATAACTTACTGCATATAATCCATGGTCCAGTAAATAAACAGTGACATCTTTGTCTTTGGGATCCTTTTTCACTAAGATATTCCCAGGGTGCGGGTCACTATGCACAAAACCTGTCACAAAGATCATATGCGAGTACAGATCACCTAACTTTGTACATAAGTCAGGTCTGCTTATTTTATGTTCCTAAAAAACAAATATGTATAATACTATATAAACATAAAATTATTACTTTTACTCTTTAAAAATGAATTTAGTTTCAATATATTTATTTTATTACATGTTCTTTATTGCACATGTAGCAAAAAAATCAAAGTAAACAATAATTCTTTTACAGTTAATTGAACAAAAGTGGACTTATCTGTAAAAGATTTATTTTTAATACATTTATATATTTATTTAGTTTAATATATTTATTTTGCATAGTATTTCTAATATAAATCCTATGATCATTAAATCGTACTGTTAAGTGTACTATGTATATATTATAAATAGATTGAAAGAAAATAAAACAAGTTATGCTTTCCAAGTAACCATAATATAAAATATAAATGCTAGTTAGTATCTCATGTACAAGATTTAATTTCATAAAATATTAATTTTACTTACATCCAAATATTTAACATCATTAACTTGACCTCCATTAACATACTCCATTATCAAAACCCGCTCAGAACTGTGATTCCAATAAATTTTAGGTACTTTTAGCCATTTATAGTTTTGAAACATTTCTGCAACCTTTTCTGCATTTCTTCCTTCTTGTAGAAAATCTAATTCTTTAGTAATATTCTTCTTCGTTTCATCAACAAGCCATTGCATTTCAAAGTCGGGAAAAACTTTTGACATTGTTTTTATGATGAATTCCATCCATTTTAAATCTATTTTGATATTTTTTCTAACAAAATGATGCTGAACTTTCACTGCTACTTCAGAACCGTCCTTCATTTTTGCTCTATGAACTTGTGCTAAAGATGCTGTACCCAATGGTTCTAAATCAAATTCATCAAAAAGTTCCTTAGGCTAAAAATATAAAGAAACATACTATTTATAAGTCAATAACAATTAATGATGTGATCATTATGCAATAGGACAAAAGTTTTAAATACAAATAATATAAATAAATAAAGAAATAATAATACTTACATCTTTTTTAAGATCTTCTCTAATTACTTCATATAACTCTTCAATTGTGTTCCTTGGAGCATCTTTGTGCAATATTCGCATAGTTTGAACATATTCACTAGGTAATAAATAGTCAAGTGCACCAACATGTTGGCCCACTTTTATGTATACACCTTTGTTAGCTTTACATAATTTAAGCAGTTTCTCTGCCCCAATTTGATGAGCTTGGCGTTTGATCTGCAAATACTCTTCAGAGCTTTTGTCCCACTCTTTACTATACAACATGGACTGGTAGGTCCTACCGATATCTACTGCTGTGTAAGCAGTCCTCGTCAGCCTCACTATAGCAAATGAATTGTAATCTGCATCGGAATACTTAAGAGCAACCACACCACTTCCAATCGTTACACTACCAAACAGTGAATATTTTACAAGTTTACTTAAATTTCTTGACAACATTTTTCATTTATACCCTTGGTTAAAATACAAATACAAATTTTACATATTATTTCAGAATTTTTAACTAATAAGGAAAACATTACATAGTACCTATACGTCAAAAATCTCGTCAACAATTAACAAATGTCAATTCACATTTGTCACTTTGGTATGTAGCTTTGACGTATTGAGGATAGAGCAGCGTTGCCAATACCAATTTATATAATTCCCCGAAAATCTAACTCAAATTCCCCAATTTGGGGACAAAAATATACTTGATTCCCCACAAATTCCCCTCAAAAAATTAAAAATAAACAAGTTTCAAGTATTTAAATAATATTTATTTTTACTTTTATATTTTTAAATAATTTTAAATGAAACTATCTTTTCGGATTTTTTTTTGTTAAAAATATAATAACTAAATAAAATTAATATAGTCCAATCGAAATCTGTTTTGGAAACAAACAAATTAAAACCTGAAATTTTGTTTTTAAAACGTTAGCAGCTCTATAAGGAATTAAAATTCGTAAAATGCCCCCGATGTCCAGCTATCCCCGAGAAATGGGGAGATGCAAAGCATTAAAAAATAGTTTTTTTTTTTAATTTCCGGCTTACTGTGACGTCCTATCGAAAAAAAATTCTACGAAAGTTATAGGTCTAGTAAAAATCTACAACTTTTATAGATAACACTTTTCAAAATAACTTCAAAGTTTTCGAGATATTGGAAATATCTATAATAGAAATATAAATAGAAATCTCGGTTTTTAATTATTTCTTCGTTTTTTATTTTTTATTTCTGCAATCATCATCATCAATCATCAATCTTTTGGTTTTAGTGAAACTAGGGGAATATAATTTTCGAAATACATATAATAAGCAATTTTTTTTGAAATTGAAATAATTAGCTGTTTCCGAGAAATTTATGTTTCATGGTCTCGGGAGGTAGAGGATGGCATATTTTAACCCTATTTTTTTGATATTTTTTTCCCGTAGACTATTTAAGTTTTTACTTTTTCGAATTTATCAATATTTTATTAATTTTTGATCGATTTAATTTTTTTTAAATATATTATGCCATTTTATGGATGCACAGAAGATTAAAGGTAGTATTAAAAATTTGAATAAATTTTCAACAAAGATTTAGCATAGTTTAAAAAAAATTATCATTTTAGACATTTTATTTATGATTTTTAACAAAACTTTATCTATATTTTGTAAATATCAACTTGTTTTTTTAAATTATATTTTTGAATAATGAATAAACAAGATTAGACTGTGATTGAGTTCCATTTTTTCTGTGATTACCTTAAAATGTAATTTTTCAGAAAAAAATTATAAATAATATAAGTTCAAAATTATTATTATTGTAATATATAGAAGTTTAAATTAGGAGGACTTGCTAGGAGTCATTTAAGTTATTAATTGTTGCTAGTGAAGAAATTCGGACTAAGAAAATTTGCGTAGTTTTAACACTTAGTATAGCTTAAATTAAAAGCTAAATTGGTTCAGACGTGAAAACTATGTACGATTTTTATTAGTAATTTAATGCTTAAGTGTTCGAACCCGGTCGGACTATCGATGTTCAAAATCCCCGCATTTTCCCCACATAATGCTAATCCCCAACAAATCCCCAATCGACTTCAGATTCCCCGCAGTTTGGGGAATTCCCCACAAATTGGCAACGCTGGGATAGAGATACGAAGAACCATGTAAGAGAGACAAGATGATAAAGTTTCCACTCTTGTTGTTCCTTGTCTCTGGTTTCCATCTGTAAGCGGTAAATATTAAATAATACTTCAAAAACCTTCCAGAATTATGATAAAGTATGAATTTAGACGTAGACGGCGTGAAGAGTGCTGAAAAACGTAATATTTTTGGGAGACTAGAATAATTAATGAAACTGCAGTATGCAAAATCTCATCTATATACTTAATCCAAAATAAGTTACTAAATATAACCTAATAAACTGCAGTAACTACTAACTAGTGAGATAATGTTATCCTTTTTTTTTAACGGTTGGAATTGCATTTACGTATGTAGTATACATACATATATATACTGTAGACATACAGGTGGTTATGTAGGACTCACCGGCTAGAAAAGCCAGTAGTACTCACTAAACCCTACAAAACCTGTTAAGTCTTAATGGGTCGTCTCAGGATCACTTACGCACTCATCTGAGACGCCCCGGCGGCAGGTCTGCCGAAGCAGACCACAACAACCATGAGGCCGGTCCACAGTCCACTCTGCTATCAGAGAAGTACTAGGAGCAACCCGCATGGAAAACCATCCATTGAAGTGGGCCGCCTTCCGGTGCATTTCTTGGCTTTGCGCCCGCCTGGATTGCCGAACGATAATGAGGCCCCCCCCCCCCCCACGACAAGGTGAACGCACGTAGGGGGGGATCTGACTTAAGAATGTTTAATGCTGGCTTCTCACGGCGCGTGATATTACGAGTCGCGCCGCGCCTGCTCGAGCCACGCGCCGTGTGAAGGCGGTGGCGCGGCGCGGCTCGGGCAGGCGCGCTTCTGGCGCGTTCGATCCGCGAAATGTCGGTAACTTCAAAGACGCGGCGCGGGCGCGCGCTATTGAGTACCTTCATTTCATCTCGACTCATTCGACGGTGAAGTACTCATGTGTGTGTTTATGACACAATTATGATCAAATGACATAATTGCCGAATTTTTAATTTCATATAAAAACGATCCATCTTTGTAGAACTCGAAAAGTGCAGAGCACGAAAATAGAAATAACCAGCACGATGCCTGGATTAGAATACAAACTAAATTAAAAGAAGGTACCATTCCGATAAATAATAAAAAAAAGAAAAGGAATAACTTAATTGTCGAAAGATAAAGATAGGTATGCGGCGCAGAAGCTACAACGCGCGCCGCGCCGCGTCGTGAGAACGGGTGGAGCGGGCTCGTCCGTGGCGCGTATTTGTACGTACAAATCGACTCGGCGCGTCGCGACTCGTGATATCACGCATCGTGAGAAGCCACCATAAGATAGTTTGAGAACTTTTTAAGCCTAAAAAATTTGTAGTATGCTGTAGCCTGTAACTGTTCTTTATTCCAACTTCATAAATAAGTTTGAATTATATACTTTTTTTTTACATGGCAATTGTAATAACACCGTATACATACTCTATGGCCATATCCCTTTCTTTAGTGGTCCGTTTCCGTTGACAGATCTTTTTAACTAAAATCCCTCAAAATGAAGGCTAAAGGAGAGGTAAGTTTTAAGAAAATAGAAAAAATGCTGTGAGATTATTATATTTTAGATCCAAAAACTTAATTTAAATGGAAAATTGTGTTAATATTGTATTAAAGTGTTCATAAGTGATTATTTCCAAGTGTGATAAAGTGAGTTAAATGATCGGTACACGATACACGTTGCCGCGGACTGCTAGTTGCAATAAAATTATGTATGGTTCAAATTCTGAATTTGAAAATGCATAAAAACATATTTTTTAGGTATCATCGTACTATTTTTAAAACTATTATGATTAAAGTTCTAAGAATTGTTGTTATAATACCAATTATAATTTTTGTAGGTTATGTCATGTTGTTTGTAGTCAACATGTTAAGTTTTAGATAGCATAATGGGAATCTAGTAATTTAATTTCAATAAAGTTCAAAATTTGTACTAGGACATCTATCGAATAGCTATTCAAATATTATAATATCTTTAATTATTATTTCAGTTGAAAGAATATGAAGTCATCGGCCGTAAGCTCCCGTCGGACAATGAGCCGAAACCTCCTCTTTACAGAATGAGAATTTTCTCTCCTGATCCCATTGTTGCTAAATCACGTTTTTGGTACTTTTTAAGACAACTGAAGAAGTTTAAGAAGACTACTGGAGAAATTGTCTCTATAAAGGTTAGTACGTATATAAATTAATTTAAAGTAAATGAAATACGATAAAAATATACTAAAAACCTTTGTATTTCCTATATAAAGTATATGTACTTCTTAGTTAAATGTTATTATTAAAATGTGTTAGGATAAAGCTCTTATTTTACAACAATATTTTTTCTTAATTTTAAAATATTTTTAATTTGGTTTTTAATATTTTTTTATTTTAATGACATTATAAAACCTACTTTAGAATAATAAATAATAATCAATATATAATTTAACTTTTAATAATAGAGCAATAATTTTCTCTTTTTTCTCTGTATATGTGTTTTGTCTCTATTTTTATTTAGATTCATATTAAAACAGCAAATAAAAATAAAGTTTTTTTTTGTTTGTTATCTAAAGTGTGTCTCATCAAAAGTGTACAGAAGTAAAATGAATATTTATCATAATGTAATCAATCATTGACTACATTCAATAGTAATTAATAGTTATAACTTTTTTATTTAATTATAATTTAATTTTATGTTTATAAGCTTTTAAAATAATATTAATTTTAGTCCAAATTAAGCTATCCAGGTTTTTAAACATAACTGATGTCCTAGGGTATTTAACTTTCTGCACTTAGCGGTAGTTACAGTCTTAGTGAAGGAAAAATGGGTTTTATAATTGTTGCAAGTCTTGCTGCATGTATTACTATGTTTCTTCATCAGCTTGTTCTCATCTTTGTACTTCTCTTTTTAGTCAGGGTTTCCTTTTGTAATTGTTTGCTTGAATATGAAATAGACGTTGATTCATAATAAATATGCACTACAAACTAGGGATGTCTGATCTAAATTGATTTTTCAAAATCTAGATGGATTGTATTCTCATAAGATCAGATAAATCAAATTACTAGTTTTAGAAGTAAAGTATCCAACTACCAAAACTATTGTTATATTCCTATTTTGCCAATCTTAAATTTACACTATCATATTTTGTAAGTTACAATACAGTATTAACCATGGATCACATGATAATATATTAGTACACACGTCTCATCTCATACAAAGACATCGGACAGTGCTAATTCAGACTATTTTTATTTGCTTGAATAGATAATAGATGTCAGTGGTTCACAAATAGTTAACTGTTTTATATAAATATGTGCAAATGGTAAATATTATAAAATTCATCCTGCATTTGAATAAAAACAATTCTGTGATTTTAACAACTTTTAACCGTGATAAACTATACTTAAAAAGTAAAAGCGCCATCTGTGAATATACACTACAAACCCACATCTGATTGCTGATATTTCTATAATCAGTAAAATTAAGCAAAGTAGATAATACATCAAATGAAGCTGTTGAATTATTAATAGTATCTCAAAATTTTTAAAAACTTATTAATTTAACTATATTAACAATTATATTATAATTATTACAGGAAATCCCAGAAAAGAGCCCAATTAAGATCAAGAACTTTGGTATCTGGCTACGTTATGAGTCTCGCTCTGGAGTGCACAACATGTACCGTGAGTACCGTGACCTGAGTGTTGGCGGTGCAGTGACAACGTGCTACCGTGACATGGGCGCTCGCCACAGGGCACGTGCGCACTCCATTCAGGTAATATCATGATTTTATTACTAAATCTACTGATCATTTGGCTGTGTATTGTTATTTTTTTATTTAAAAAACTGTAAATTAAGTTGGAAATAAATAGACATTAAAAAATGCATGTAATGTAGGTATGTTGCACTTGATAATTCTCATTTTCTTTGAGAGTCAGTATTTTTTTTTCTTTTTTGTATTAGGTTCACTAATATTTGAGTACAGTCAATATAATAATAATTGTAACATTTACAGATTATCAAAGTGGAAGTAATCAAGGCGTCTGCATGCCGCCGGCCGCAGGTGAAACAGTTCCACAACAGCTCGATCCGCTTCCCTCTGCCCAAGCGCGTGCACCACTATAAGCGACGCAACACCTTCGCCTACAAGAGGCCAAGCACTTACTTCTTGTAATTTTATTGATAACAATAAATATTAAAAATGTAAAAAACTTAAAATTTCTTATTATTTAATACTAGAAAAACAATAACAAATCTATCCCACGGGAACCGTACATTTTTCCGGGATGAAAAGTAGTCTATGTGTTATTTCAGACTATAAACTATGTCTGTGCTAAATTTCATCCAGATCCGTTCCGCCTTTTGGGCGTGAAAGAGTAACATATTCATACTCGCAAAGTTTCACGTTTATATTATTAGTATAGGTTTAGTCTAAAACATGTTAAGAAGGAAAGTTAGCTTTCCCTATTTGTAGGGCTGAAAGTTCAATACCAATCTTGCTCGAAGTTAATATTGTTAATTTATATTTGTAAGGCACTATAAGTAACAAAATCGTATGCCAATAGGGAATATGCGCACGTGATTTAAATAATGGTGGAATATTTTTTATTGCTTTTGAATTAAGCGTATATTATTTTTTATGTATTTTCTTTTTGATCAAGAAAATAATATTAAAAATAATATAGGTGGGAAAATCAAAGTTGTTGAAACGCAACGCTATTGATCAAACCGATGTGATATCAGCATATAACAACAGCCAATTTAGCGCTAAGAATGACTACTTTTGCTTAAGCAAAATTGCATAATTGATACTTTCTTAGATTTACGCGAATATTTGACATTTTAAATAAAACTATCTTTTCGGATTTTTTCGCGGATTTATTTTAATTTCTGGTTCCCTAATATCCTAGGGAACTAAAAACCCAAATAAAACTGCGAGAAAATCCGAAAAGATAGTTTGTTTAATTGAATAACTGCTAACTCGATGGGGAAGATTTACATTCAGTCTGAGGTTAAGCAATTTATTATGATATCTCTTTTGTATCTGTTTTTTTTTTGCTTCTATTGTGTTCTCATCTTACCTGTGCAATATATTGTACCTGGAAGTAAGACTGCTACAAGACTAAGACAGCTGTAGGAAGAATTGAGAAGGAGAGGTGCGTCCTGTAATGGTCCTGACTGACTGATGGATTAACACACAGCCTAAACCACTGGTCGTAGAAACATGAAATTGGGATCACGTATTTCTTATATGATGTAGGTATCCGATGAAAAATTATTTATCCCTCAAAGGGGTAAAACGGGGTAATAAAGTTTATACGGGCAAGGAATTGTTTATGATCAGAATTACTTGAACCCGGTATTAATGCTCTTCAATACAATTAAATGAATACGTATTTTAGCATTTTTCGAAATTCAATCCCATAAGGGGGTAAAATGGGGGATGAAAGTTTGTATGAAACTCTGTAATTAATATTTAAAAAAGTACAAAAAATAAAATAATCACCTGCGGACGATTTGAGAGTTTTAAAATCACTTTCTGTAAAATAATGTCCACATATTAAATATGTATTAAGATTGTGATTTCGCCAATTTTGGTCGTCTTATTGCTTTAGCCCACAATTTCTTCAGTTTTTGTCTTTTGGTAACAAATCCATCTCTATCCATTTTCTTTGCATCCTGGCACTGCACAATTTGTCATTTCAGTTAAACTTTAAATAAAATAAAAAAAAATCCATCCATGCTATCTAGAGCTTTACAATATACTGAGGATCATAGTGATCGCGACATCTGGCGGGAGAAAAAGGCAAAATTCTTCCCCAATGGCAACAGCTCGCCAAAATAACAGGAGGTGAGTATCAGTATATTTCACTAAAAATACGAAATTTTAGTTTTTTGGAGCTGGATATTTTCTACAGTTATATAAAAATGTAGTATCAGTTTGAAGATTATATAGATAAATATGTGAGATCTAGATAACTACAATAAATGGATACCACCGAGCTGACCTTGCCCTACGGGCACTAGGTAAATAATACACTTCTTCAATGGCACTTTGGCTCTATAATTTGTTTTGAGAAATCCCATGCAGTAAAATTTGATTTTTTACAACAATTATTAATTACTCTAAATCGTCCACGTGTATAGTTATAGTATTTGAATAAAAGAACACAAGTTTTGGGCCACAATATTAACCCAATGTGTGAAATATCGAAAAAAAAAAATTGTTTTCGCAAAATAGTGCGAAAAACTTCTTTTAGTTGTGTTCGAATCAAGTAAGAATTTCTTGCGCAAAAACGCTCTAACTGCTTAGTTAAAAGCAGCTTTTTGAGTAGGTAATAATTTTAAGGAAAGCTTAAACTAAGATTAGAGAGTATAATATATTCGTTTCTATCCCAATTGTATAACGTGGTTCTAGGTTCGGAGGTACATCATATGTACTTTCTAAATTCTAATGTTATACTGACAATGAAGGACATAATAAGTAATTATTACTTAATGGAAATCAAAAATGAAACAATAATTACTAAAAAAACATAAAATATCTTTATTTATTATTAAAATTTTAAATTTACACAGAACGTAAAATAAAAAATTGGAATACAAACTAAACAATTTAAATTATTACGGACCGCACATACTTCTATCTCTTTAAAATATATAAAAATGTGACCTGTAGAAGGACAGATGCTTTGCTACTAGCTGTAGGGGAGACCAAGAGGGGATTTTGGGATTTACTCAAGCGCGGCAGTTTAACATATAAACATACCTTGCACTCTGTTGAGTATTTCCACCATATAAAGGTCCTCTGTATAATCCTCTGTCCTCGCGTGCCTAGGGCAGCGGATCATTATTTATAAAAATATTTTGATAAGTTAGAAATACTTGAGCGCGTCAGATTAAGGTGTTGGGCTAATTACATGCTGAAAAATGTGCAATTCAATAATCAGCCGATTTTCACAAACCGAAGAAACAAAAAACATCCATAAACAGAGTGCAAGTTATCCCCTTATGTTAATCTGCCGCGCTTGAGAAAATCCCAAAATCCCCTCTCGGGCTCCCCTAATATAAAAACATGTTATAATCAAAGATTACGTGTGGTATTGGACTAACAGAATATTAACCTATCAGTCATAATTATACTTATACCATTAAAGGATACATTAAGAGCCCTCACTTACTAGAAGTAAGTAGTAACCCACGACCACGGTCGTAGCGACCATCAAGTAAATAACATGAAAACATTATTTTGTACAGATCACACTTGACGATAACAGTATATTTTCCAATAAATATCGTCGAAGTAATAATGCATTTCTTAGATTTACGCGAATATTTAACATTTTAAATGAAACTATTTTTTCAATTTTTGTCGTGGTTTCATTTTATATTTTTATTCCCGTTTCGAATACTTTACAGCGAACTTCTCTTCCGTGACCATGTTTGCTGTAAAACATTCGATACGTCGTGAACAAAAATCAATACATATAATAAAATAGTAACTTAGCGAAATCTGTACATGAAATATTTTTTAAAAACAATAACTGTAACGTATTGTGTACAGAATATACCACAGATATAGATGTAATAGATAACGCAAGTATCACGATTTGTATTGAAACCAAGCGTGCCGACTTTTTAACACCTACTGTGACGTCACAGCCGAAATTTAGTGACGGAAAATCCAAACTGATTCAAAGACATCGATGCCGCCGATTCCCCTCCGCCCCGCTACGATTCAGCTGGAGCCGCCGCCGTGATCGTTTCGCTCATACACATATATTTAACTTTTTTCCTTCAATGAAACTAATATTTTCAAAATATATAGAACAAATAGTACTGTGTTTAGTCGGGAACCAGTCTTTCCGTCCCGTGGCTGCAATCCATTTTTCTTTTATGATTGGATCATGTGAGAAACTAAAAAAACAATTTTAAACACAATAGAAATTTATAAACACATTAAATATATAAACATACTCGTATATGTTGAAAGGATAAACAAAAACACATTGAATACATGAACCCTAAAAATATTACCCTCCTTTTTTTAAAGCTGTCGTTTAAAATTAGGTGATGCATGAGCTTGTTTTATCTACTAAATTGCTTTTTTTTATAATATGTCCGTCCGATATCGATTATTGATATATGTTGTAGAACGAACAACACTAGTCGCTAGATTTGACAGAAGAATGACAAATTGCCTGTATCACGAAGTCGAAGCGATGTGCGACAGTATCGCTTGTTCCGATATTCATCGTCTCCTAACACACAACGTCAGATCAAACGTCCAAAGCAAACGCGGTAATGTAATGTGAATACCGTTTACTTAACATTAATTTATAGTTATATATATTCTGGGACTCGCACACAGCTTGGAATACTTAAAAAACAGTTTTAATATGAATTTACGCATAATATAATTTTAAAATAACTTACCTGTGATAGGAAATATGTTCCTGCCTTTGGGTGCTCGAAATTTTTGGGCTATTGCAGTTAATTATCACACAACGAGGCATTTTTTTAGTTTTTGCGGCCGTCTGGCTGTAACAATGGACGCGCACGGACTGAAGTTGGCGGCGACCAACCTGGACGCTTGGTCGGGGTTCGGACACGCGAAGTACATGCATTTGCGTTATCTATATACATCTATATCTGTGGAATATACTAATAGATTGCAAAACAATAGTTATAAATTTATTTATCTGTTTGTCTGTATATCTGTGTGCATTTTACACCGGCCGTTAAAATATCTCATCTCTGAAAAATCAATACTAAACGTTAAAACGAACCTCAGCGGAGCGAGGATGAGTCGCGAGTCTATACTAATATTATAAAGAGGTAAAGGTTGTGAGTTTGTGAAGTTGTAGGGGGTAATCTCTGGGTCTACTGAACCGATGTAGATGAAATTTGGTAAGATAGTTTGAGACCCTAGGAAGGACCCATCCCTTACGGGGTGAAAATGGAGATGAAAGTTTGTATTGGGAAGCAAGCTAGGGACGATCCCGAGCGAAGCGAGGGTGAGTCGCTAGTATCATATAAATATATAGCGACGAACCCGAGAGAAGTGAGGTTGAGAGAGAGTCGATGTTATAACATACAGTCAGTTTTTCGTAGATTGAACGTGGGGAAAGCCGCGGGTTCTGCTAGTTTATTGATAGATTTAAAAAAAAACCACAGATTTATTATTTTTGATCTATATTATAAACTCATTGCGTTAAATATGATACTAAAAACATCATGAACGACTCAACTCAACAAGTGAAAAAGTTATGAAACTTCAAAGTTGCGCATGTAAGAATAATTTCATGACGTCACACTACATTTCTGTAATTTTTTGATAGATTCCAAAAAAATCTTCACTGATTTATTAGTTTTGATCTATATTATAATTCCATTGCGTTAAAGATGATATTAAAAATATCATAAAACTTCTCCATTAAAATAATACGTTTAATGCTGTAGATATTATGCTTAAGAGCCAACTCGAAGACGTCCATATTTGATATTGAAGAAAAATTTTGTTTAAAATGTTTATCTTCCGTACAGCGACTGTGGTCGTGGTGCCTAGTGGTAACTTATAGTGTGCGAGTACTCTAAATCGTCATTTCAGTGAACAAATAAGCACTAAGATGACGAAATGTACAGTAACCATATACTATTTTTTTTATCTGGAACTGTCACTTCTATTTAAGTAAACCTATAAAATTATTTACTAATATAAAGTTTAATCCTCATTTTAATGAAAATTTATAATTTTAATAATCTAAAAATTTAAAATATGTATAGATTTTTTTAATATAATATGGATATTATAAGGGGGTTAGTATGTTAGTACAATTTTAAGTAATAGGGAATATGCGTGTGATTTAAATAAAGGTGTTTTTTTTTTTTAAATCTTTATTGTTTTTGAATTAAGCCTATATTCATTTTTTACGTAATTTCTTTTTGATAAGAAAATATAATATAGCTGGGAAATTCAAAGTAGTTGAAACGCAACGCCATTGGTCAGACCAAATGTGTTGCCAATTTAACGCAAATACTTTTCGCTTTTGTAAAAGTCGGTCGTCATTTTTAGCGACGAAATCGCTAAATTAGCTACACTGGCACTGTTATCATAGATTATGACGATACGCCAAGCGCGCTAAAAGTACGGGCGTTTAAAGTATTGGTATCGGTATATTTAAAAAAAAATGTTTATACTAAATTTTAGTTTTTTGGCCCTGGATATTTTTCTACAATTATGTATATAGCGATGTAAGCTATTGTATAAAAAAATTAAAAAAAGCCACGCATATTCCTTATTCAGGAATATTTTTAAGGTAAATAATAAGGTAAAATATTTTGTTAACACTATTCTTACTAAGAATATCATGCATTAAATCTAATATATAAAATTCTCGTGTCACAGTTTTCGTTGCCATACTCCTCCGAAACGGCTTGACCGATTTTGATGAAATTTTTTGTGCTTATCCGGTATCTATGAGAATCGGCCAACATCTATTTTTCATCCCCCTAAATGTTAGGGGTAGTCCACCCCAAAATTTTTTTTTTATTTTTTATACAAAATTTTTAATTTCTATTTTTTTATGATACAACATACAAAAATACATACAATCCTCAATTTTCACTCTTCTACGATCAACCCTTATTTTTTAATAGCCATTTTAGTAATAGGAAATTATTTATATGGCAAAACAACGTTTGCCGGGTCAGCTAGTATATGTATATTATTTGTTATGGTCCTTACATATAAAATTGGCGTTTTGTTGAACTAGCCACTTTGATCTCAATTATCTGGCGTTTGTTTAGGAATTCCAAATTCGAATTTATTTCAAATTCAGACTTGTGTATTTGTGTTTCGAATTTAGTGATTCTTTTTCTTTGACATCGTTCTGTTCACAATATAGAAAACTTAAAATATCGCGTTATTTATGAATACGAGTTCCACCGTGGCACCAGCGCTGCAGAAGCAGCTCGGAGGATTAATGATGTGTATGGGGAAGCTACTGTAAAAGAAAACACGGTACGTTTTTGGTTTAACGTTATCGTTCTGGAAATGTTGACCCACAGAACAAATCCCGTGGACGGCCGAAAACCTTAAATGACAATGAGGAATTATAAGTGGTCGTGGAAGCAGATCCATCGTAAACCACATCAGAGTTAGCGGCAAGCTTCGGTACGAGTGATAAAACAATTTTAATTCAATTAAAACAAATTGGAAAAAGGGAAAAAACTCGAAAAATGGGTACCGCATAAATTGAGTGAAGCACACCAACAAACGCGCGTCGATAGCTTTTATATTACTTACAATAACGAGGGGATTTTGAATCGTGTCGTTACTTGTGATGAAAAATGGATCCTGTACGATAATCGGAAACGCTCATAACAATGGTTGAACCCAGGAGAGCCGGCCAAATCCTGCTCCTAGCGAAAATTAACTCAGAAAAAGGTAGTGGTAAGTATCTGGTGGACCAGTGCTGGTGGCATCCACTACAGCTTCCTAAGATCTGGCCAGAAGATTACGGCAGATCTGTATTGTCAACAATTGTAATTGTCCATGATGGAAAAGCTAGCCGTTAAACAACCGAGACTGGTCAATTGCTCTGGCCCACTGTTGCTTCAGGACAACGCTAGATCACACACTGCCCAACGGTCGCTAAATTAGAAGAGCTGCTATTGGAATGTCTCCGACACCCACCATACTCCCCAGACCTAACTCCAACAGATTACCACTTTTTCCGCAATTTGGATAATTTCTTACAAGGAATAAAGAATTCCGATGATTTCTTTTTCCCATATAAAACGTAAATTTCATAATATGTAAGGACCTAATATATAGTTAAAGAAATAATTATCTGTAACTAATAAATAAAAAATAAATATATTACAACATGTTTTTAAATAAATTTGACTAAATTCTAACCAATTTTAATAACTCAATGTCATGTTTATTCATTTCATACACGATGTATGAAATATCTAAATGAAAACCAATTTCCTATAAAATTTTCACAGCCGAAATTAAACCGTAAGATAAAATGATTTTACTTTTTGTTAAAATTGGTACAGACGCCATAAAATATTATTAACCTACTTTTGTGAAAATGTTATCATCTTCATGCTTTGCAAATTCGAATTATTTAAACCCCTTTATGAAAAAGAGATTCTTATATTTTAAACATAGATAATATTATACGAATAACACTTACATACCTCAAACTAAAAAAAATAAAATAAAAGCATTGATGCCGATTTCACAATTCATTACATTTTTAAATTTTATACTCAATAACTTCAAATTCATCTCAAATACTCCAGGACATAGTCTATATGTGTACAAAATTTCATTAGAATCAATCTAGCCGTTTCAACATGAAGAAGTAACATGGACACACATAAAACTATCGCATTTATAATAGTAGTCTGACACATACACGTATCTTATCTTCTATTGTATATTTTAGTTTGTTTGATCAAATAGTAATTCAAACAGCTTATCCTAATGACACATGAGAATGGATTTTTAAAAACCTCTATAGAATTGACAAACTCCATATGGGAACTTCAATTTTGTGTAAATAAAAGTAAATTTATACCTTATATAATATAAATATAGTTTAAGCGGCCAATATTTTAAGAGCTAATTTGGCCGCAGCACGTTTCGCTTGCGACTTGTTCGAGCCGACGCCATACGCCGTGTGTTGCTTGCTGTCCTTCGTGAATGTCACCGGCACCATCACTTTTGGTACAGTTGTTTTGGTCATGATGGGATCACTGAAACATTCATTCAAAGATTTACAAACAAGAATATAATAAATTATTTGGAATTCGAAGTAGCATTAATGATTAAAAGTCACCAAAGGTGACTTGAGTGTAGATTTTTTTTAAATTAATATGAAACCACCTTTTTTTCTTATTTCATTGCAGCAGCTATAGCGTATAACATATGCAATGGTCGTAAAGATAATCTTTATGTAGATCATGAACCGTTTGAAAAGTAACATTCGTCAACGCAGGCGCGTGCGCTCTTGCCATATTGTGGCGAGCGCCATTCCCATTAACATTACCGTGTGATCTAAGAACGTAAATGGACGTCGATGCATCCCGAGACGAATGCCCTAGTTCGGCGTCATGAAAATTTTCGTTCTGCATTTTGTAATACAGGAACGTCGGGGTCACCAATATGGTCGTTGCGGCAATGTATTATTATATTTCTCTATTTACTTGAAATATAAATAAAATAATTTCCTTGAATTATTATTCGCCTTTAATGTCCAATATTTTTCTATATGTCACAAATATGTTTATAAAAAAGAAATTAGTAAAAAGGTCTTAATAAAAAATGTACAAGTATAAAAAAGGATGTATATATATATATGTATGTACATTATGTGTGCCTACACTATTTATATCTACCGACCACGGTTTATTTTTATATTTAAAATTATGTTACGAATATAATCACTTTCCTAAAGCCTACATACTTTAAATGATATAATGTGCAATCGTTGTTAATAATTATTGATATGTAACATATTTTGCTATAAGTTTTATTTAAGTCTGTGCACCACAGTCAGAGTCCCACATAACCTGTATGTACGTAGGTGATAAATTATGCGTAAACACATCTCGCAAAGTTAAAAAAAAAATAATAAAAAAAAGTGTTAGCCAAACATACCCAAAACTGGGACAATGGTGTATCATCTCCATGAGCACCCTGACCGGCTGCTTGGGAATGCACATTGAGAACGAGCTGATCTCCTTGTGCATGATCTTGTATATCATGGACCACACCACGTCTAGATCTCCGCCCGTGTCTAGGTATACTGCCGCTACTAAGGCTTCGAATATATCGCTGAGGCACTGGAAATTTTGAAATATTAAATAAACTCTCGGACTCTTTATATTAAATAAATTAATGGAATATAAAATACTATTCATTCGATATCCATTGATTTATTCATCTGAATATAATATTTACTATTATAAATGAGAAAGTTTGTATATACGTGTGTTTATCATTCTTTCACGTTTAAAGGGTTAGACAGATTTGAATGAAAAGTACGGATACGTAATACGTTCTAAAACAAAATGAAGGATACTATTAGGAAGCTAGGAACAAGGCAACAAGTATTACCTATCAACACATATTATATTTATTTTAGTTTATGCAATGTCGAGGGAAATTATTTTTTCATTTTTTATAAATTTCTTTTACAATTAAAGCTGCTCGTCTTTGGAATTCTCTTCCTTTAAATATAAAACGCGCTAAAAGTTTGGACAGATTTAAAATTTTATTAAAAGAATACTATTTATTTCTTTAGCTATCTCCCTCTATCCTTGTCATTACCCCTAATGTGATTACTATTATCTTCTTTCTCTTAATTATTTATTTTTGTTGTACTTTTTCCCTAAAATATTATAATGATCTCTTCTGATGAGTTCTTTCATATGTGCCTTAGTATGTATGTACAATTTATTTATGTGTATCTATTAAAATGTTCGAGTACAGCGCCTACCGTATTTATAAAACTTACTCCCCCTCAAGATTGCCTGAAAGAGATCGCTTTTAACGATAAGGTCGCCTTCTGTGCATCTTTTCTTTGTGTGTTTATGTATTTTTGTTTGTATCTTTTTTTTTTTTGTGTACAGTAAGTGTAATTGAATTGAAATTTCAATCATACCATTACTCCATACAGTAAAAAATATGAATGGTATGCAATGTGCATTGATTCAAGATGAAGAGAAGAAGTTATCTCCAATCCGAATATCACTAACTAAATTTTATTTAGCCGCTACAACGTGAAGACAAACTCCGACTCATTCACTCACATTGTGATGTTAAACAATATTAGTTTCGTTTGTTACAGAATGTGAGCAATTTATAGACTTATTTTTTTTTATAGCGGCTCACCCTCGCTTCACTCGAGTACGCTTACGTACGCTTCAAATAAAACAAAAAAAATCTATCCCATGGAAACCGTTCATTTTTTCAGGAAAAAAAGGTAGCCTATGTGTTATTCCAGACTATAATCTACCTCTGTGCCAAATTTTACCTAGATCCGTTCAGCCGTTCTGGCGTGATTCAGCAACAGACATCCAATCATCTAAATATTCACATTTATGATATTAGTAAGATTACTTTAGATAAATACCAGTGAATCAATTTAATACCATTTACAGAAGCAAAAAGTGAACGTGAACTACTTACCTTAGGCACGTCGATGTACTGAGCAATGTTACACTCTTCTTCTTCTATGAGATATAGTACTTCTTCCACAATCTCATGTTCCCTCTCCTCTTGATGTTCTACGAATGTTTTTATTGCGTTTTCAAGTCCTGCGTTTATTTGGGAACATAAGAACCTGAAAGATTTCATAGTAACATTTAATAACAGATCAATTAATTGGACAAGAAGATATTGCCTATAATAATAAATAATTTATACTTTATTATAGTAATTTCCTGTGTTATTATGTTTTATTATTTAAATAAAAGCAATTCCATGTTATACTTATAATATTTATTAACACATGTTTATAAAACAGTGTTATAAAATTGTATGTAAAAAATAGTGCATGTTACGTTTCATTAAGAAGGGTAAGTGAAGAAAAGCACTAAGCCGAACCTCCTACCTTAAATTAAATTATAAAATTAACAGGTCACGAAAAATTAAATAATAATTGACGCTTAAAAACGTAATCTACTTTACAGTAGTGTATGTGTACAAGCTTCGTCCATCATTTCTGTACACTTTTCGCACATGGGTCGTTCTTCTTTTTTCATGACAATGAATTGGTGTTTTTCAGTTTTTGGAGTTTTTCAAGTAACAATATTTTAATTTCAGTGTTAGATATCTTTTTGCAAATGCATTTAATTTTCATTTGGATCATTTAATCTTTGTTTTCATGCCCGTAATGTTGTTTGTTTTGTGGTGATTTTCGAGAAGACTGACAGAGTGGTTTTTTTCGGTAGGATATCATTATGAATTACTACTCTGTCACGGTATTTAATGAAAAATAAACACATGCAAAAAAATTATTGGCTACAGAAAGTTAAAGATTATTTAGTATTAAAAGGTATAAACTATAAAGCGATGAGGATGTAAATTCGAACAATGAATACATAATAATCTATACTCTAATATGACACAAATTGAGGTGAGTGACAGATCATTGTCACTAAAAAAGAAGAACAACCCACATACTAATAAGGGTGAGTAATGTTCTCTCTCTCTCTCTCTCGCTATCTCTCTCTATTATTTCAATCCTGTCCTGTTAACTTTGTTTTTCTCTCTCTTTCTCTAAATATCTATTCTTTTAAATATACCCCATGACTTACTTGTGCAATCCCAACTTGACAACATACGACGCGATGGTAACATTGTTGACAAGAGATGAGCGCAAGTCAGTGAGATCGCCGGGCGACATGTTGCGGGAATTTTCGAATATGTGCGATGTTATGAGGAAATCCAAGATTGCGTCACCCAAAAATTCGAGACGCTCGTACGATCTCGTGTGACGGTTGCGAATATATGACGCGTGGGATAATGCCTGTAAATAATGCTAAACATTTAAATGCCCTTCAGAATGATTTTTGGTCAGAACGGCCGATTTCACTGAAACTTTTGATTGACGCAGGATATACTATAGTTTCCCACTTCGGAGGGCGGTGGGAGGTAACCCATTTCATTGGGCGGTGTACCATGCGGGTTGCTTCTGGTACTTCTCTGATAGCAGAGTGGACTGTGGAGCAACCTCATAGTTGTTGTGGTCTGCTTCGGCAGACCTGTCGTCGGGGCGTCGTAGTCGAGTGAGTAAGCAATCCTGCGACGCCCCATTAAGACGGGGAAGGTTTTGTTGGGTTTTAGTGGGTAGTACTGGCATTTCTAGCCAGTGAGTCCCACATAACCACCTGTATGTCTGTAGGTGGTATACGTAAATACATTTCCAGACATTAAAAAAAAAGGATATACAATAGTTCAGTACGCGTATGACCAAAAATAATGTTCAGTTAGATGCCTTTGAAACTTATATGGTCAAAACAGCAACAGCAGTCATGTGAAACGTTCTCTCAGAGACATGGGAGTGTAAATCTACCAATATCCCAACTCTGAATAATAATACTAGACATTAATACTAGAACCCACCCAAACTCGGGGAGGAGCTGCTCCCGTATATGGTTGCCGCTTAGCCAACGACGGTCATATATGTATGTAACAACTAGCAATCCATGTTTGTTTGTGACATTTTATACCATTTAAAATTATTTCATATATTTTCGTATGCACGCCCGCGGAGGGTACTGACAAAAAAGTATGAACTATTTTGATGATTGATTAATCTTTATTTGAGTCAAAGTACATACTACATATATGTGGACTAGAATGGATGACTAGTACACAATAAACGTAAAAGTGTATTAATCGGTTATCCTTCGTTTACTCTGTAATAGCACAATAGATTGATATGAATTAGTAAATAATGATGGTTTATACCGGACACAGGCTAATGTTTTAATATGGTACATTATAGTCTAGAATCAAGACAAACTACAGCACTTAGTGAACTATCACGGTACTTACAAGAGAGCTAGTATTACCACGGTAATGATATATACATTACCGTGGTATTACTATCAGTGATGATCGCATGCAAGTATTTGATTTCAGTGAATAATTAATAAATAAACATTATCGACGCGTGTTACGTTGATGTATGAAATTCGCTAAATTTAAATATTAAGATCGCATTTTTGTTACGCTTGAGCTATGCACGTGGAATGCATGAAAACAGTTATCATTATATAATTGCTGTTATGTAAATATTATTTAAAATACAAACAAAATACCTCTAATAAAAGTGAAGGGTCCTTAAACTTGTATTGGATAATTTTCTCAATATCCGCTCGACAGTTGTTTAGAAGCCAATCAATATCATTCTCAGTGGCTTTCTTTTCGGTTATTACCGTGTCCACTTTCTTATGGAGAAATTGTTTGAAATTAACCTAAAAAATAATGCAGTACATTATAAAATCATAATTAATAATACAGGAAAGACGATTAATCATTATTACATGATAATTAATATATAATTAATACATAATTGCTACTTCATTATGTCTA
Organism: Fabriciana adippe; assembly: GCA_905404265.1. Lineage (NCBI taxonomy): Eukaryota > Metazoa > Arthropoda > Insecta > Lepidoptera > Nymphalidae > Fabriciana > Fabriciana adippe. The sequence goes on from FR989993.1 coordinate 8,089,925, forward strand.
TTACATCGATATTATATTCATAAAATTAGCATAATATAACCTATTATATGTATGTATGTATATATATATATATATATATATATATATATATATATATATATATATATATATATATATAACTTAATCAAACTCTTACGTAATATTGGCTTTGAAATGTAATAGAAACAATGTTTTTTTATTCACATCTTTATTTTATTTAGATTTTAACAGGACTTTTTATTAAACAAGTAATGGTATGATCCAAGTTAGATTATACTATGTTTATTTACAATAAAAAATATTATTAATTATACCTCTGGAGCTATTATTCGCATCCATTCATTCATCCATATATATATATATATATATATATATATATATATATATATATATATATATATATATATATAACTTAATCAAACTCTTACGTAATATTGGCTTTGAAATGTAATAGAAACAATGTTTTTTTATTCACATCTTTATTTTATTTAGATTTTAACAGGACTTTTTATTAAACAAGTAATGGTATGATCCAAGTTAGATTATACTATGTTTATTTACAATAAAAAATATTATTAATTATACCTCTGGAGCTATTATTCGCATCCATTCTAGGAATCCAATAGCTGCCGGTATACCGCCACTCATCAGGTAAGTGCCAATAAGGGCTTCCACGCAGTCTGCTACCGACTAGAAACCGAATAGTAAATGAAAAAAGATATATATAATAGATAGAAAGATATATAAAAAAGGTATAGTATAAACAAATAATGCATGATTGTTAAAATATTTATTAAAACAATTACATGCAAACTCTGCTTACTACTTTAAATAAACATTAACTTAATTTGATAATCACGTTGTTTTTATATTTACTACATGGAAATATTGTATACAATGTACAGTAGACCTAAAATCAAATCTGTTTGCTGAGCATCTTTCAAAAATAAAAACTACCCTAAACGACGACGACTGTAAAAGTTAATGACAATAGTTGAGTAAATTGTGGTCAACTAGGAACTACTACAAAATCAAAAAGATTTCAATAGAAATTGAAGATATCAGAAACCTAAGCATCTATCGTCTTTTTAAAACAAATCCGTTATAATGCCTATTAAAACGGCATTATGATATACTAGAAGTAAAATTTCCACCATCTTATTACAAAAACAAATACATATGTAGTCATCGTTGCAACATCCATACTCAGTAAGGTATTGGTGACACATTATTTGTGCACAACCAAGAAAGTCCTCTAGACCTAATTTCGGCCACGGCAGCTTTGTACATATTATTCTCTTTTCCTTCTACACTCATAGTCCGGTCACCGGTGGGACGATAATTTGATTATCTAACACTAAACGTGAGATACTACGGAGACAGGCCGGTTTACGTGCTATTCTCGGCACGAGGTAACTTCTTCTTTTGACAACTTCCAAACTCTGAGCTGCTTGCTGATCATTTCTTGACAGTAAATCCAAATAACCATACTTACCTTAGAACTTGAAGCCGGGACTTCAGGATCTTTAGCCATACATGCTAGCCACTTGACTATAGAAGCAGTCAATATCGACAAATACATTATCATTATCGACAAAGACATGAAATTAACGCATAATCATAAAAGGTTGAAAGTAAAAGGAATAAAATAAGTTAGGCTTTACCTTATCTGAAACGGCCTGCGCGCGCACATAACACTGCATGGCATTTTGTGCTTTTCCATCAGGTTCTGTTTCTGCCGTGCAATCACTTTCGGCGTATTGTTGCTGGATCATAGCTCGGCTTTCAGTAGACAGGTTGCCACTTAGTGCGTCAGATAATGGAAACTGTATACCGATCAAGAAAGTTGGCCGGATCTGCGTGAGAAGATAATAATATTATACACTAGCGATTTACTCTCGCTTCGCTCGGGTGCGTCCCTAGGTGCGTTTTAATTTTTTTGAGTGAAACCCTAATTCTTTTTCTAAAATAAAAGTAGCCTTAGTTACTACTTATACTATCAGCTATCTGCCAGTGAAAGTCCAGTTAAAATTGGTCCAGCCGTTTCGGAGATTAGCCGGAACAAACAGACAGACAAAAAATTTAAAAATTGTGTTTTTCTTATAAGTACCGTATTTAATTCCCTATGCATTTAGTATAAGGCTGTTATTTTGACATTACAAACAGACACTTCAATTTTATTTATCTGTACCTATAGATCAAGAGATTATTATTTCTGTTGTAATGCACGAGATCACGAATTGCATCTTCATGCTGATTATCAATTTTCGTATTAGTTGTATTTTTTTCTAATGATGCAATTTTTCTAGATCTAATTATTATTATCGATGCATATTAAAAAGGTAAAAGTGTAATTTTGTTATCATGTTAATATTCCATTACAAACATTATAATTATTAAATTATGTAGATAATATAATTCCTATAATAGTACATGTTTTTCGATATTAATATAAAAAAATGACAATAAGTAAACATAAAATTTCAAATATGTAACCAGCGTTGAGTTGCAGAAAGATAAAAGGAGGTCATCATGTTTAATGCTATAGCAAATACATCGAACGTAGTAGATTTTACATTCTAAGAAGGGATGGATTTCAATAACCTAAGTAATTTCCCCTATAAATCACGGAAAATTAAATAATATCACAGACCCCTATTAATTTTTTTTTTAAATAGGTATTATATTATATACTCTGCGCGTTTTGGATAATATTTATTACCGTTCATAATTATTTATGTTTTCATTTATAGTTTGAAATAGGATATTTTAGAGATTTTGTTTTTAAATTGATCATTAGTTTTTACTTTTTTTTTTTACATCAACGCAATCTTCCAACTTTGTCTTTTACTTTGCAACTGCTAATCGCGAGTGCAGGCACTGGCAGTGTAAGTGGGTTGTTGTACACATGCAGCTGCAGTCGTTTGGTATTTAGCCTACAACAGGTACTTTAAAAAAAGATCACAAAAGGTGACTTACAGTGACTACATCCTATGCGCCGCTACCTCATAGTAGTCCGATAAAATAATAGCGAAAACTCAGAATAATCATTTTCACTATTTTCATAAGTAATTAATGATAATCTAACTAGTTTTGCTAACTTATTAACCCAATTACCTTGTTTAACTTCATTATTTCTTGTCATATACACACATAATAAAGTACATAATATTTGACTTTATTTATTTTTATCTTAAATAAAATTATTACCCTTATTTAATATTAATATACACGAATAAAAACCTAAAATTCTTCAGGGGAAAATATACCTATCTTATTATCACCCATCTTTTATATAAAAATCTCTATTAACTTCGAGAATTTATCAAGTGTCAAGTCCGGTTTTTTTGAGACATAAGGAATCTTAAAATTTAAATGTTGCATTAAGTAACGACAGTGAAACATTATTATTAGAGCATTAAACAGGGATTTTGAAATTGATTTTATTTTATCCCATAGAAAGGCACATAATATCTATGTATCATGCATGATGATGGGGTCAGAGGTTTCGCTGTGAGATCTACTTTCGCTTATTATTAATAACTTCATGGCATGCCTGTGACTTACTTCGTCAATAATACAGAGGTATGTCATTATCTAGTAGAATTACAAATTTAATAATCTAATGTAAAGTAATCGTGGAACAGTGTCGAATATTTGAACAAAAAAAAACAACCAAAAATTAAATGCAAACAAAGTTCTCCTAATTTCTAAATAGACAAATGGGTAACTGTAATACTATAATTACTTTTTAACACAAACATAACACCGACTTCAAAATATGTAGTCTATACTCTATACAAATAATAAAATTATAACTAAGTCGAATCTGTACATTAAATATTTTTTGGAAAATCTTATTGAAATAGACATTATCATCGATACAGAGGCCGAATCTATAGTCTTTAGAATTCTTGTCTGTCTGTCTATCTGTGACCGCATCACGGAAAAACCACTGGAGGGATTTTGATGAAATTTAGTATCATGATAGCTGGATATCCGGGTCAACATATAGGATACTTTTTACTGCGGGAAAACATCTCATCATAAACGTTAAAACGTATCTATGGACGAACTCGAGCGGAGAGAGGGGGAGTCGCTAGTACATAATAAGTGTAAATGTAATATAGTAGTAGCGATCTGGGTATACAGGCATTACTTTAAGATTACTCTGCTGAGTTCACAAAATTACTTGTCTTAATACGTAGAATAAGTATTCAAAAATCTTTTATACCATGCCAATTAATTCCACGTGAGCTAATCCTCGGAAAATAGCAAGTATTCATGTGAATACTCAATAGGGAATAAAAAGTCAATGACTTTCGAATGTTGATTGTTGAAGGCTCAGAAATGCCAGTCATAATAAATTAAAGTAGGTATTGGATAATATTTAGATGAAACGACGATAAAAATTAATTGGGATAATTTTTCTTTTAATTATATCAAGGATAAAAAAACAAATAATTGCATAGGTATCAGAACTAAAAGTGTATACCAGCATCACGCATGCCAAAAACAAACATAACAAATAACTGCAATAAGTTACGAGTCTAAAACATATCGGTCGTTGATGGATACTACTATTAATTTCATACAATAATTAATTAATGTGGGTACTCTAGTCTTTCTGTCCTCTATGTCCAATATGCGCAAGGTCGAGACCGAATTATAATGTTTGCGGATAGGCCGTAGACGCCGCTACTTCTAGTACTCACGCCAATACGCTCTTCAATCAGTAATTTCGGCTCGAAACGCCGGCGTTCGCGCACGTGTCTTATCGGAGTGTTTTATGTCAAAGAATGTCATAATTTTTATTTGAAAGTGAGAAAGTGCTATTTACTCTTTACTGCTTGCATATTGGTTTCTAAGGTATTACAATTACAATATTTTTTCTTTTTTATTACAGGACATAGTGTTGTTAATGTGTAATGTTCATGTTATTCTACTTATTTAGCATATTGTCAAGATGAATCTTAAGTGAAAGTTTTCGCGACATTTCGTTGTGACCCAATTCTTTGAATTGTCGTTCCTTTACTCTTATTGCTTTCATTTTAAAGTACCGTCGAGAAGTACCAAAAAATGTAAAAGAAGTTGAAACACGTAGAGACCTACACGTATTTTTCAAAAATGTATTCTTACGGTACATCAATATTGTATAAGTTATATAAAGTTAATATTTTATATATATATGTATTATAAAGTTAATTATTTAAAAATAATTTCGTTTTATATCGAAGAAAGCATTGAAAGTGCAAAGTGTTTTCAAATTTTAAGTATTATTATAAAAAACTAGTGATCGCCGAGTAGTTGAAAATCAACCATGATTCATTAAATTATATATTTATTTTCTCGTATATTACAATATTAATCTATTCTTAATTTTACCATAGACTTTAACAACAAACAAAAAAGTATACAAAGAGTATACAAAAGAATGTGTCAAATACATGGTAGTGTGTGTAATGTTTTTTTATTGATTTAATGTATTTTTTATGCATATTTTTAAAAAATATTAGCATTCTGCACTCTTTCTCTATATAAACTATAAGTGTGGGAAATTTCATACTCCTCCGTCTGCGCAATTATCGTAAAGAGGGATACAAAGTTTTGGCTTCACGTATTAATTAATATAATAGATTAGAAATACTTATGTAAATAAGACAGTTACACTCTCGCTTTTTAATAGAAAGTACCTGGTGACCGAGCTTCGCTCGGAGTTCTTTTTTGTTATATCGTATTTTTTAGATAAAAAAACTAAAAACTTGAATAAATACAAAAAAAAAAAGAAAACTATGTATCCGATCGATATTCGAACTCGGACACATCTATTGATTGTTAATCTTGCACCTTGGTCGCTTGACAACGATGCCTATGCCTAAGTGTAAGAAATTATCGAGCATACTCTGCGTAGAAAATGCAAAAGAAAACCGCATGAAAACTCGAAAACACGCGTTTTCCCAGACATGATACTAATCTAGATCGATTTTTCGCCCCCGAAAACCCCCACATACCAAATTTCAGCGAAATCGTTAGAGCCATTTCCGAGATCGCTGGTATAAATAAATAAAGATATAAATATACAAGAATTGCTCGTTTAAATATATTAGAGTACCTGGCGACCGAGCTATGCTCGGAGTTCTTTTTTGTTATATCGTATTTTTTAGATAAAAAGAACAAAAAACTCGAATAAATACAAAAAAAAAATGTATCTAATCACGATTCGATCTCAGACATACCTATTGATTTGTTAATCTTGCACCTTGGTCACTTGACCGCAATGCTTATGTCTGAGTATAAGAAATTATCAAGCATATTCTGCATAGAATAATGCAAAAGAAAACCGCATGAAAACTCGAAAACACGCGTTTTCCCAGACATAAGACTAAATTAGATCGATTTTTCAGCGAAATCGCTAGAGCCGTTTCCGAGATCGCTGGTATAAAGAAATAAAGATATAAATATACAAGAATTGCTCGTTTAAATATATTAGATAGATTAGATCTGATAACATTATTCGCGTTGTTTATCTGCGAAAGCCGGCGTAACTAGCCTGTCAAGCCGATCGTGCTAACTCGCGTGAGACATCGATAATTTTTATATGTATACACTACAATAATAATTGTAGTCAAGTGGTGATCATTTATTCTCATAAATAAATCTTAGAAATGTTTCAAGTTAATCTGAGAAATATTTCTTTCTTTGACGACACGTTTGGCTCAGTTTGTAAACCGTATTTACTGTGCCAGCAGTTCTGGGTTCGAGTCCCGCTGGGGGTATTCATTTGTGTGATGAGCACGAATGTTTGTACTCCAGTCATGGGTGTTGTTTATAATTATAATATGTATGTATTTAAAGTTATAATATGTGTATAGTATGTATATCAACTATCTGGTATCCATAACGCAAGCCTCGTAGGCAAAGTTAATATAACGGAACTAGATGGTGCTGTGTGTTAATGTCCTACACTCGCGCTAAAACTACAAAAAAAATCTATAAAAAGGTAGGTTTCATTCAAACTTTTATCCCCTATTTTACTAGCTTATAGGATGAATTTCGAAAACTGCTAAAACAAGTATTTATTTAATTATATTGAAAATTATTTATACCAAGTTTCAAGTAATTCTGATCATAAATAATTTTTTGGATTGTATTATAAGGTGTTTTCCCGTAGGGATTAGATAATCTCCCACGGTAAAAAGTAGCCTATGACACTCTCCAGCCCTCCAAATACCTCGATACAAAAAAACACGCTAATCCGTCACTCTCTTTCGGCGTGAAAGAAGGACTAACAAACAAACACAGTTTCATATCTATATAAATAAACATGAATCACCGAAATGTAAGTACGCGCATAACTTCCAATCGACTGCACCAAATTGGATAATTCTTTTTTTGTGTTAGTTATTGTCAGGACAAGTTTTGTATAGAAGAAAATTAAAAGAAAAGTTTTTTTTCATTAAAATAAGATTTTTTTAAATCTCATGATATGAAAAATGGAGTGAGTGAAATAGTTTTTATCTCGGAAATCATACCTTAAGGAGATGGGAATGGGGATGAAAATTTGTATGGGGAAGCAATTTATAATATTAGTATCGAAGTATGGATTTATTTTATATTTCTTTGTATTTTCCTTGTAATAAGCGAATGATTGCTACAGCTGTACTGTGTAAAATTGTTACGCAAAATATTACTGTTTATTATAAATCAAAGGCATTTTTTAGGGTACAAGTCACGATCTTTAAAGGAATCGTTCAACTTCCATAACGGTGTTGTAATTTGTATAAATTATAAAATACCTAATTTACAATAAAGTTAAGCTGCTTCTTTATTCGTAAACTCGACGTTTCAAACACTTTGCAGTGCGTATTATGTGGACACGAAAGACCTACTTATTACATTATAACATTTACAAAGTCTTTCGAATGTAGAGTTCAATATGGCTTGCGCAAGCCAGAGCAACCGTTTTAGGCCGTATTTTCATCCCTCTGAGAAAATTATAAATATTGGTCCTACAGTTCCGGGAGTTGGAAGACTTTTTATAGAAAATTTCCTTCTCTTTTCGAATCTTTTTTTTAGATTTGAAAAATCTCAATTAGTTTTTGAGATATTTGCAAAAAACTAAACCCCCTTTTTTATTATTAGTTAATGGTTTATAACTTTTGCAATTTTTGCAAGCGGAACTTAATTTTTTTCAAGAATCATCTAAATACCACTCCGAATCGAATGACACCTCGTTCATATTTTTCCGAGACTGCTAAAAAAGTTGATGTAAAGGGCACTTGTTGATTAGACTAAAAATACCTAACCAAATAATTTCGAAGTCGGTGCCAGCGAATGCAAATCAAAGCACATAAAAACTACCAATCTCTTAATTTTTACTTTTTAGTGTTTTTTTTTTTTAGTTTTTAAACTGTAAATCGATACAACTTAGCAAGTCATATGATTATGCACTTTTTATCCTGAAAAACAATTTCCGTGCGGGCTAAAGTGCCAGTAGTTAAAAGTAATTTGCAATGTTATGGTGAACTATGATTATTTTAATTATAAACAAAGCAGAGAGTAGGGCTAACTGCTTGTTATTAATGTCGTTACCGTTAATGTCCTTTATATAATTGCTATTCTATTTTATTGTAATTACCTACTTAATAGGTATTTTGGTATTCCTACTTGTTAGTGAGATTACATTGCTTTTAAAGAACTCCTGCCCTATGGTAACAATCTCGTAAATTATAATTTTTTTATAATATTTTATAAAAAAATAGAAGACGAAGAAATAGAAATCGATGTATATTTTAAAAAGAAGGGTACTTTTTAAATACAATAATAGACTATCACTAATTTTAATTATAAAATATCACTGATAAGACTAGTTGATTACATAATTTTGATATAAAAATGGTTACGATCATAGTAATTAAAATGTGTTATTAAAGTCGTTTCATAATATTTCATATCGATTAAAAATTATCTACAATATGTACTAACACGTGTAAAATGCACATTTTCGACTAACCTTTCTTTTTTTATAGGTCGAATGAAATAAAATCGATCTTGATATTTAATCAGTAAAAAAAGCGTTTTTGATAATGTTATTTAATAACATCAAGTACCTAATTGATAAACAATCTGTTAATGTTATATTAAATAATGATAATGACAAATAAATGTGATAAATAAATTGAAGAGTATTTTAACGACTTACTATTAATGTAACAATATACATATTTAATATAGATTTATTAGGTTTTTCGAATATTTTAGATGTTTAAACCACTGGCTTCGATCATCGCAGTAGCGGCCATAGGAATCGGATTTGTAAATTACTATCTCAAAAGAGTTCCTGATATGCCCGTTTTAGATTTAGAACGATGGTGGGGCGATAAAGAAAAACCAGAACAAGAAGATGAGTCAATACGGCCATTTAAGATAGAATTCAATGATACGGTAATATGTTATTTATTTAATTATAGTTATAAATACATATTTTTTTGAATAAAATCTGATTACAAAGTATATTATATACATACCTATAAAAAAATTGCAACAGGACAAAAAGTTGTACATAAAATATTTTTGTAATTGCATTTTAATAAAACTTTCAAAATTTTCGTCTGTTTGTTTGGACGCGCATGCTCGAGTATTTTTTTTAAGACAATAAAATTTAAATAATATGATATTTATATTGTTATAGTTAAAAGCAGAAAATCTAGTCTATTAAAAACAGTTATGAAAAATCTATTATTTGTGTGTATTGTATAAGATACGTGTTGACCTCATCTATTAAACAAATTAATTTTTATATCGTTATAATGTAAGTTTTGTGTAATTGCATTGTGACCAAAAAAATAACTTTACAGATGATCGAAGATCTAAAATACAAATTAATAAACCGACGTCCCTTTACTCCACCTTTAGAGGGCATGCAATCTAAATATGGAATGAATACAATATATCTAGAGAAGATATTGAAGTATTGGCTGGAAAAATATAACTTCAAGGAGAGAGCTAAACGATTAAATGAATTTCCCCATTTTAAAACCAGAATACAAGGTCTGGATATTCAATTCATAAGGGTAAAACCCGAAGTTCCAGAGAAGAAAGTACTTCCTTTACTCATGTTACACGGATGGCCTAGTTCTTCCAAAGAATTCGATAAAGTAATACCTATGCTTACAACGCCGAGGAATGAATACGATTTCGTATTCGAAGTAATTGCTGCTGATTTGCCGGGCTTTGGTTTTTCTGAGGTAATGTTATTATCGTTTGTGTTACATTGGGGTAGGTATTGGTTACAAAATATATGTGTTCTAACAATATACTGATGTGCTCTAAAAATCCTCGTTTATCATGTCCTAAATAATATAAATACCAAGCCATGAGTCATCTTTAAGTCAGTTACCAATATTTGCGTATGTTTTCTTTATTGTGAAATGAACGTTTGAGTAAAAATTTAATAAAGGCAAGATGTAAAGGAAACTATTTTATAAAAATTGTATAAATGCGAAAATGTCCTCGTTACATTTCACGTTCTAATCGCTAACTGATCTCGGTAAAACGTGTAGTTAAAAATAGCTTTCATCTATAGCCCAGGGCAAGTTATTCGATGATTTATAATATTTACATTGTGGAAAAATAGAATATTCATGTTTCTGGATTATTTAGATATAATCTATTGATGATAATTAAAAAAAAATGCTTTTAGAAAACGTAAAAGTATCCGTGAGTAAAACTATAATAATGGCAATAGATTTTAAAGCAATAAATATAGACATCTTAAAATAATAGGATTATTTAATTTGATAATAGACAACAATTTCTTGTAACATACAGATAAGGTTCCCAAATCCTGTATTTTAATAGATAGATTTGACGACATTTTTGGCTCAGTTTGTAGTGATCCTACTTGCTTTTTAAGACCTACAATTTTCTAGTATATTTTTATAGTTATAGTTTTGATACATCTTGTAAGATTTAACCAGCGTTAGCAATGTAAACGCCCAAAAATATGTTTTATACGACATCATTACAAATTTTTGAAATTCTCGACTTTTCTCAACTAGGCATAATATGCATATAAACCTTCCGGAAGAAAATCTATACATGATAATGAAAACCGTATCAATCCGTTGCGTGGTTTAGAAGTTAGGGGAGAAACAGACCAATGAAAACAACGACTTTACTATACTACTAGCGACTCACGCTCGCTTCGCTCGCGTTCGTCCCTACATTTACATAGGTACATTTTCATGGTTAGCTATGTTCATACATAAATAGTAGCTTGCTACTCCTAAGACATTTATTTAAATTATATAGCGATTTACCCTCGCTTTGCTCGGATGCGTACGCGGTTTTTGTTCACAATTTTATGGGTTTTAATTTTTTTTCGCGGAACCCTGATTCTTTTTTCCTAAAATAAAAGTAGCCTAAGTTACTCCTTATAACATCAGCTATCTGCCAGTGAAAGTCCCGTCAAAATCGGTCCAGCCGTTTCGGAGATTAGCCGGAACAAACAGACAGACAGACAAAAATTGTAAAAAATGTTGTTTTAGTAAATGTACCATGTATACATCCATATGCATTTAGTAAAAAGCGGTTATTTTAATATTACAAACAGACACTTCAATTTTATTTATTTGTATAGATGTATAGAAGTGAAAGCTACTCGTATCCATTAAATATGTAGACGTAGTAGGCGATATCTTTCTAAAATGGTGTAGTGTGACGGCATCTATTAGAAATTTCACAAGAATTAATTTATCAATCACTGATATCAATTCGCGTGAAACTTCTAATAAATGCCGTCGTGAGCACGACGCGATGCGAGATTTGTTTTTTTTTTTGTGAAGTAAAAACGTTACAAAGTTAGTCTTTACGTGAAATCCTAAAAAGTCCAGTCTTTTGAAATAATCACTCAAAAAACTAATATAGATGATAAAAATAACTAAAAATATTTGGGATAATAATAATAATGAATGTTTACTTAGATTGTAGGTTCGATTCTGCTCGAATCTAATGTCCGTTTCGGATTTATACACATTTTTGTTTGGAATCGTTCATAACATTATGAACCACTATTCCATTAATGGGCACTAAACCGGGCCGAAAATGTTGCTTTTCGGTTTTAACAATAACTAATATATTTACCTAGTAAATAACCATATAACTGTTATCTATATATGTTTATTAATAAGCTCTTGTGATTGATTGACTGTTTGATAATGTTGATGATGATTGATGTTTGATAATTGTTACAACTCTAGCGATGTTTTTCATTATATAAAAATTAAAAATAATTATGTAATTACAGGGCACTAATAAACCCGGACTTAATCCAGTGCAAATAGGAATAATCATGCGTAATTTGATGAAAAGACTCGGTTTTAATAAATTTTACATACAAGCTGGTGACTGGGGGTCTCAGGCGGCTACACACATGGCTACAATGTTCCCAGATGAGATATTAGGGTAAGGTAAAGTCCAATATACATGTTATGAAGTTCTTTATCTTTATCTTAAAATAAAATTAAAATAATTAAAATAACTTTGACTCTACTTCGAAATAAATTTATTTCCTGTATTTAAATTAGCGATGTAGCATAAATATCCTTATAATACATCATTAGAATTTATTATTTGAAAATTTGGCAAAGAAATAATTTTCGATAACAAAATTAAATTAATAAAATATAAAAATATTTTATTTCTTGTTTAAGTAGAAATACTATCATGTATAAATTTTACCCACAAAAAACACTAACCGGTTCATTGGTAAGGTAATGCCTTAACACCTAAATATTTAAAAATTATATTATGTATCTATGTATTATTAAATACCGTTATAATATACGGTTTAAGCACGTTTGAATAGTATGTCATATGTAGTGGTAGCCCAGTGGTAACGCGCTTGCTTGGGTAACCGAGTGAAGCGGGTTCAAATCCCGGGTCTCGCACCTCTGATATTTTCATGTGCGAATCATTTCTAACATGATTACCACTTGCCTTACGGTGAAGGAAAACATCGTGAGGAAACCTGCATGTCTGAGAGAACATAGTAAGTTTTCGAAACACGTGTGAAGTCCGCCAACCCGCACTTGGCCAGCGTGGTGGACTATGGCCTGATTCCCCTCGTATTGAAGGGAGGCCCGTGCCCAGCAGTGGGACATTAAAAAGGGCTGAATACATACACATACATGTATATAAATGTAGGTAAAATGTAACTGTTAAAAACTGCTACTATATTTCTTTAGCGTATAGTGTATTAAAGTATATTTACTTAATTTCACTTAGTAATATCTTATAACTTTGTAATTTTTATATATAATTTTTAATCAACTTCTAAAAATTGTCCTCAAAAATGAGCGCACAGTACGAAATTGTGCGCTCAATTTGTCTCGAAATTACGCTTTCAATTAGTCTCGAATTGCGTGAACTTACACAGAGCGCACGCCAGCATAGTATTCGTAACAATAACGTATTATGTATGTAAAAGTATTACACTATTGACTTTCATTTTTACCTTAAAAGAATTTTATAATATTTAATAGTAAAAGCCATTACACTAAGTTTAATACATATTCCTAATGATGATAGGAATGTTTACGCCAGGTACATATTATCAAATTGCAATTTTTCTTAGAAAATAAAATAATTATTTATTTATTCTCCCTAAGACTATTTCTTTTGGGAATATAAAATTTAAAAACAACATAACGCACGATTGTTTTGTTTAATTAACTTTATATTATGTTTGTAAGTTGGAATTTATTTTGAATTGGAAGTTCTTATGGTCTAAACGACAGTAAGAACTTACAATTTTTGGTTACATTCTTTGGTTTGACTTAACATCACATTTCAACGCCACTTTTTAATCTCTTTTCTCACTTGATCTAGACAAAAACCAATATGTATATAATAAAAGTGAAATGCTAGACCGATCTGGAATTTTTTGTATATTTGTGATAGTCCTAGTCCTGCGAGTAACATTTTTAGAGAAAAAAAATTGTAAGTAAATTTAATAGCCGGAGACAGTGAAGTAATAAGAGAATATTATGTCAGAACTTAATGACGACAAACAAAATTAAAACATAATTTTTAAATATTGTCAATTTAATGAATTAATTATTATATTATATTGATTGATATACCTAACATTACCTATTACTTTACAGATTTCACACAAACATGCCAGTATCTTCAAGGCCGATAAGTATGGTAAAATACTTTATTGGATCCTTATTTCCTAGTTTGATAGTGGATAATAAATACAGAAAAAGACTATATCCCATGAAAGATTTCTTTATGTATTTCATAAGAGAGGGTGGTTATTTTCATTTACATGCTACAAAACCTGATACTATTGGTGAGTATTCCTTTATTAAACGGTACTTTAAAATATTTAATTGAGATAATATATAATTTTAGCAAGGCTAGTTTAGTCTCGGTCTAGTACCTAAATATAAATAGCTATAGCTAGTACTTTATCTTATCTAGTTTCACTGTTTAGACTCTGTAAAGTACTATGACCTATCATAAGTTCTGAATTAGTAACGTGTTGCATGTGCTAATGTGCAAACATAAATGATAATATAAACAAGGAAGCCAATTCTTTTTTGCTGCCACATGGCAGCATTCTTCATTGTAGTTTTGTAAATCATCATTAAATTCAATGCTCAACTGTTTATTTTGTACAACGCGATTTAAATGAGGCTCAAATTAAAAACAAAAATACAATTTGATAATCCAAAGTAATCATCAAACACTGAACTAATTTAAAAAAAGCAGTCATGAGTACTGCCGACAGAAGTGAAAACTTAAAACTCTAAACAAACCGTTGCTATTTTTGGATATTCATATTAATTGTTTGATCTTAAATCAAAAGTAAATTAAAACTGATTACATTTATCTGGTTTTGACATCTATCGGAACTCTTGAGTGTTAACGTTAACACGTCACGTGACCATATCGATGACGACTTGCATGAATTTACTACTCCCGATCCAAACCTGCCTATAGAAGTTTTCACTTCAAAAAAAATCGTAATCAACTTCAAAAAGGAAGTAGGATGGATGGATTTTTAATGTACTTGTTAGTTGTCTAATAATTGTAAGAGCTAAAAGCTCGAGGACCTCCCGGATAAATTTCAGGAAAAAATATATAATGATTAGGACTAGAACAATTACTTTTAGAGTAATCTTATGAGTAAGTAAAACAAACTTTATAAACTTTATAGGAGCTGCTTTAACAGACACACCAGCCGGTATCGCAGCGTATGCGTTAGAGAAGATGGGCGTTTGCTGCAATAGGAATCAGTTAGACACTTTGCATGGAGGTTTAGAAAATATAGATATGGACGATTTGTTGGATACTGTAACAATAATGTGGGCTAACGAAAAAATTACGTATTCCATTAGAATCTACGCTGAAGCGTTCGCGTGGCCTGAAGTGTTTGTACTACATAAGTAAGTTCATTTGTTGTATTATTGTTATTATTGCATGTTGTAAATATTTCCATAAATAATAATCGATAAAAAATAAATAAATAATGAATGATGAATATAAAATATATGATAAAAACGTTATATTAACTTATATAACCGAAAGTCATATTACATTTTTTTACATTACTTACAAACCTTTTTAACTGATATAACTGGTACATAGTGAAAAATCATGTCTGTTTCAGCATACCAACAAAAGTACCCACGGCTGCTATAAATTTTGAGCACGAAGTAATATATCAACCAGATTGGATACTTAGAGACAAATTCCACAACCTAGTGCATTCGACTATTGTAGACTACGGTGGACACTTCGCAGCAATGCAAACGCCCAAAGAATTAGCAGATGACGTTTTCGAATCCGTTGTCCAATTTAACAAATTCCATGCAAGAAACCGACGTACTTAATACTAGAAGTAATAAATATTTTCAATTTCAGACTAATATCTATAAATTGAACTTAGATTTGGGATAATTTTGTTCTAGTTTGTGAAAATCATTCGACATCATATGGGGGTGGATTTTGATACAAATCGTTTTGACGTAACGTAGTATTAACGCTTATTACAGTGCTACAAGTATCATTTGGCGCGTGGCGGAAATCAGAACTAATACCGCCATCTTGTAAAGCGTCACTTTTGAGAGAAATTAGGGTTGATTTTTGTTGTGGATATATGGTGCTTTTATTTCAATGATAATATCTCAAAACATGAAGTGGTGTTAGAGAGGTTAGGAGGTTTTTTTCATAAAAGAAAACCCCTAATTTCACACACACGCCCTTATGTCAATGTCACCTAGTAAGTGAAAAATGATCCTTGTAGCACTGTACTTTAAATTATTCACTTTGTTACTTAATACTTTACTTCAAAACGACACATATCAACATCGACTTGGTATTGGCTATTATATAACACTGAATTTGTATTAACTTGTGCATGATGGATTGCTACACCAGTTTAAGTACAAAGTATAGATTTTAAGTTACTCAATAATAATATCTGTGAGGTTGTGCGCTTTATATAAAAATAATTAATAAATAAGGAGTATATAGCTCTAAAACAGTATTTAATCATCTTGAACACGCTTTTAAGATTATAATATTGCTCTCACAAATTATTTAGACTGATTTTTATACGCAACCATAACTTGCCTTTATGTGTACTTTACATTTACTTTATAATTTTAAGACATTAAGAGAGAAGTAAGACACGGAACAAGACTTTAGATTTACGATTAGAATTTTAGTAGTAAATGGTTAGCTAATAGACATTTTGTAAAATTATTTATCAGTTGTTTATATGAATTATCTAATGTAAAATAAATATATGTATGATGTAAAAAAGAAATCTACCATGATTTTCACTTACTTCTATCAGTTAAAAAGTAAGTGAAAAACACATATAATATTTTTTACATCATAAAGATATTGTCAGTAACCATGACAGCTTAAAGACTTTTATTTATTTTTTGAAATTTTAAGTGTTACCAACAAAAATGTACATCAGTATAGCTTTGTGAAATGAGTTAAGCGTAAGGCACAGAAATATTATATTTTTTTATAATTCATATAAATTGAACCAACTAAGATTCACACTGACATATGTAAGTATGTACCTGTTATTATTATTTTTATATACTTCCAATAAGTGTATATAATCAAATAAAAGTATATAAATCCCGCATAAGGCGTTTGAACATTTGAACATGTGAAAATACATAATTGCTCTTATAAGTTTAAAGGTGATTCACCTTATTAGCATTTGCGACTAACCCTTGTAAGGCAAAATCGTACTATTAATGTACATATTTTTAATATTTGTATCTTAACGATATTTAGTATATATAACAAAAGTAGCTTAAACAACAGTTTCTAACATTGTTTGCCTGTCCATATGTCTATTTTGTAGCACATACGGGAACGGTGAAATGGATTTCTTTGGAAATTTTGTATTCTATAGACTCAAGACAAAAATATTATGTAGGCAGAGTGTAATAGAACTTGACATGTAATAAAAGTCATGTACCAGTATAGTGTATGTTCCCAGACATCATTTCACGGTACTACTTAGTACACTTATTCTTATTTCGATTTATACCTTTATAACTTATTTATTTATTCACGATCTCCAATCATATAAAAATACAAAAATAATAACAATAATAGAAGCTCTTTGGACCGTGTTTAAAATGTACCCCCAATTACTAGAGAACACAACATGCACTAAAAAGTGTTGATATTACGCATTACTTAAAGATTATAGGTGAAACTAAATCTAACTAAACTGCTTAACAAAACCAAATCAAAAAATTATAAAAATAAAATGGAATAAAATAATTCTGACTTATAATACATAAATGAACAAGCTGTGGTCTCCTATAAGTGAAGGAACACACATATTATAAGTCTTAATTGCTTTCTATGTTTTTAAATGATGTATAGTGTGTATCTTTCGTTGGAGATCTTTAACAAAATAAAATAATTATAACAAAATAGTATAGTAAAAATTAATTTTTAACAGTAAACCTGTTTTTATCGGAGTAAAAAAGAGCCTATAGCCTTGGGCTTTAATGTAGTGAAGGAATTTACAGAGTCGGATTTGTTAGTTTTAAAGATTATCTCCTACATACAAACTTACAAATTTTAGGCTACAGTTAGGCAACTAAAACAATAAAATTAATAAAAATCATACTAACTTTTTTTTCTTCGATGATGGAGACCAGTTCGGGCGGCGCGAAGAACCCAGGAACGACGAAGTCACGTCTTGGACTAAATTGTTCTACTTTCATTCTCCCGCCCAAATTGATGCGCTCGCCAGCGTAGTATAGGTTCCTGTTAAAAAATGATATTACAATAATCGAACTACTATCCGGATCGGTCATGAGGATAATAGCAATGGCCTATGTTATCCTTCAGGATAGGCCCTATGGTAACCCCTTTTTGGTTGTGTGGTCTGTTTCGGCAGACCTGCCATCGGGGCATCGTGGTTGAGTACGTAAGCAATCCTGCGACGCCCCATTAAGACTACTGGCTTCGCGAGTGATTCCCACATAACCACCTGTATACTACATGTGGTAATGTATTTCCCAACGTTAAAAAAAAACTATTGCTAGCTGCCTCACAATAATCTAGGGAAACAACCGAGCTAAGTGAGGCTAAGCTGTTCATTCATTTAGTTAAGCTCCGTTGAAATCCCACACAATTAGGACACATCTAGGAACATCTTCTATGGTAAAATTATAGATAAAAATATTCATAAATTCGTATACTCTGAAAACGTTTCGGGCAGCGTTAAAAGCGGCTTTAAAAAGTGACAAATGTCATCTTACTTCTTACTAATCTATACATATTATAAAATTCTAACTAAGCCGAATCTGTACATTAAATATTTTTTTGAAAATCTTATTGAAATAGACATTATTATCGATACAGAGGCCGAAACTATAGTTTTTATAATTTTTGTCTGTCTGTCTGTCTGTCTGTTACCGCATCACGGAAAAACCACAGGAGGGATTTTGATGAAATTTGGTATGATGATAGCTGGTTATCCGGGTCAACATATAGGGTACTTTTTATTGCGGGAAAATATCTCATCTCTGAGAAAAAAAATACAAAAACTGCTTAGAATAAAACCACGCTGAAAATATGAACATTTTAGCAAAGTAACTTACAAAATAGGTCAAAAATAATTATAAATAGCTTATCTTGAAAATCAAATTATCAATAGCGCTATTTTATCCATTAAAATAGTTATTTTAATTAATATACATTTATATGTTATTTAGTTATTCGACAATAGATGTCGCCATGTGTCTTTAAAATACGTAGTTTTAATTCCAAAATAATGAATGTACAGATATGACCTTTCTACGATTTTATTAGAATTACTACTAAATTACCCGCGACCCCGCTTGTGTTCAAATTATTATACGTAAAGCAAACTTTTTGGCTTTATAAATTAATAACTATACAAATAATAAAATTGTAACTAAGCCGAATCCGTAAATTCTATATTTTTCGGAAAACCTTACTGAATCTTACTTATATTCATTATTAGCGATTTAGAGGCCGAATCTATAGCTTTTTGGAATTTTTGTCTGTCTGTTTGTATGTGACCGCATCACAGAAAAATCACTCGAGGGATTTTGATGAAATTTGGTATGATGATAGCTGGTTATCCGGGTCAACACATAGGATACTTTTTACCGCAGGAAAATATCTCATTTTTGGGGAAAAAAATACAAAAAGTGGTTAAAATAAAAGCACGATGATACTATTAACATTTTAGCAAGGTAACTTAATTCTGTATGTTAAAACTATTAAAAAAAGCTTATCTTAAAGGAAATATCAATAGCCCTATTTTATTCATTAAAATAGTTATTTTCATGAAAATTTATTTATGTGTTATTTAGATATTTGACAATAGATGTCGCCATGTGATTTTAAAATACGTAGTTTTAATCCAAAAAAAAAAAAAAAATTTACAGATATAACCTTTCCATGACTTTATTAGAATTGCTACTAAATTACTCGCGGCCCCGCCTGTGTTCAAATTTTCAATAAAACAAACTTTTTGGCTTTATAAATTAGTAACATATTAGTAATATTTGTAAATTTTTATTGTTTAGTAAATAATGTGTATATTTTTTAATCTTTGAATGTAAAAAATGGGCAAATGCAAATCGAACTTGCGCTTTATGGTTTCGTATAGCAAAATACTGTGTTGTTTTTTTAACTTGCGCGTTTTGTTAGGTTAAAACTAAAATAAATACAAATAATATTTACGTTTCCACAATATCGGCTCATTTTATCAACCGTAAAAATAAGTCGATTCATATTATTTTATAACATTTTATGGGAAACAAGTTTATGGCTGTTAAACTGACAATGCGGGTAACTAAAAATATTTCATATCTCAAAAACTATGAAAAAGTGTTATAGGAACTGTTATACCTCAAATTTTTCAGTTTTTTTGACACCATTTCTTGGAAGGTAAAGGCTTAAAGGAAACAATAAAATGCTTGCGACTTTAATCATATTAGCCGAGCCATATGAAATAATAAAAAGTATTTGCTTAAAATTATTTACTTATTACACTTTCTTTTGAAATTCGTTTTAGACAATATTACTAACTAGCGCTAACCAATCCATGTTGCGCGACAGATTAACGTTAAGAAAAGTTGTCATTATGTAATTTAAATAATTAGCAAAATCTTAAATTAATTAATAGCTTATATATTAGTAAAAAATGATTAAAATCATTCCGTAGTTTGAGAGTTTATCGCCCGAAAATAAATAAGCAAACAAAACAGAAGTATAGACATATGTACATAAATGTTATTACTAAAACAAAAATTACTAAATCAAATATGAGATTAACGGGGGAACCTTTGTAGCATTGTCAATCACTGACACTATTTACCAATCATGCGGTACGCAATGAAAGTGGTATATGTAAGAGTATACTAATATGTATGTAAAACCTAAGAATTTGCTTTTTGATTATCTGAACGCGGGCGGAGCCGCGGGCAACGCTAGTATTATAAATATGAAAGTTTAAATGTTTGGATGGATATTTGTTAATCACACAAGAACTGCTGAACGGATCTGGATGAAATTTGGCACAGAAATAGATTATAGTCTGGAATAGCACATAGGATACTGTTTATTCCGGAAAATATACGGTTCCCGAGGGATAAATTTGTTTTTGTTTTCATGTAATGTATAAAATATTAACACTACTAGAATTTTATACATTTCAATAATAAAATTACCTGTTTCCAAGAAGTCGACCTTTGATATTAGTCAATTGTCCTTCGTCTAACTGAGGGAACTTATGGAATAGGAACAAGCTAGTAGCAAATTTTAGGAAAGCATCGCCCAAAGTTTCTGCTCTTTCCAAGTTGAATGTGTCGTGAGAATTGATTGTTGTGAGAGCTGCCAATATATCGCGTAACTCCGGACCACGACTACTTAGAGTTTTCGACAGGAGTTTTATCTTATCTACATATCTGTAACAGAAGATATATATTCTTAATACAAAAAAGATTTCTTTGTGTGCAGGTAAAAAATACATAGCGAACCTTCTTTTTTTAAGTCGGTTGAAACAGATCGATTTGAAAAAAATCTTTTTGGATTAGATAGCCCATTTATTGAGGAAGGCTACAGGCTATATCTCATACATTATATAGTCTATCTATTCCACACTTACCGTTAAAACGTACCTAGGGACGAACCCGAGCGAAACAAAGTTGAGTCGCTAGTAATAGATAAAATACTTTATTGCATACACAAAAGATGAAAAATAAATTAAAAAGATAACAAAAGGCATACAATGTATTATTGTTATGAGCCAATGTCTCTTAAGACAACTTTTGGTAAAGTATTAGTGGAACCGTAAATTCATAATAGAGAATCGTATTTTAAAACAATTATCTGGTGACATATATACATACAATGGTAGCCCAGTAACCGGCAACGCGCTCGCTTGGGAAACCGAGTGAAGTGGGTTCAAATCCCGGGTGTCGCATCTCTTATATTTTCACGCACGAATCATTTCCAACATGATTACCACTTGTTTTACGGTGAAGGAAAACATATGTAGTCCGTCAACCTGCACTTGGCCAGCATGGTGGACTATGGCCTGATCCCCCTTGTATTAAAGGGAGGCCCACCCCCAGCAGTGGGGCGTTAAAAAAAAGAGTCGATTACAATATACATATGTACCACTCACTTTAAGGGCGGCGGCAGTATTGCTGCAGATGTACTGGACCGTACAAGCGACCGTCCGGCCGCTGGTGCGGGTTCCGCCTCGACGGTGAAGAGAGGAGCAGATACGAACGAGTCGTAGCATTCTACGTCCATCACCGTTACCGTTGATAGGTTGCGATCCACGTCGATCGGCTCTTTGGATTCCTGGATTTTTGATGTTAAGTAAATTTCTTTAATACAACTCAATACTTTGCTTTAATACACTTCAATTAATTTCTCTTATAAAATAGCTTTAAAACGTGCCAGTTGAGCACAGATTACTTCGCCAATGTCACGTAGAATAGAGAAGACACAAGAGAGAATAGATCTTTCTTAGATTTACACATTTAGATATTAGACACACACTTAGATATTAGACATTTTAAACAGATACCGTCCAAATTAGTCGGAAACCAAAAATCAAAATAAATCGTAACATTCCGAAAAGACTTTATTTTTAAGTTTTTTTTTTAATATTAGATATATTGTTTGGAAATGTTTGGAAACTAATAACACAAAAAAATTTGAACGGATTTAGATGAAACTTGGTACACAGATAGATTAGTGGTCTAGAATAAAATGAGGATACTTTTTATTCTCGCAACGTGCTATAGTAAAAAATAATTTCCACTTTACTTATTGTTAATATTTGACGCTGCTCGAGAAAGTTGAAAGAAAAAAAAGAAAAAAAAACTTCACGAGAAGGAAAGTAATATTCGCGAAAAAAAAATTGACCAATTTTGTGTTTGCCGTATATTGATGTCATCAATATGCTTTTATTTAAATTGTTACAGCATATTGTATGGGAACTGGTATCATATTGTGGTTACGTTGACCGCATCTTACATGCCTAAATAATAATATTCTTTACGACTATATTCAATTGTGTTTTTGGAACGACGTTACTTATCGCACATTACTCGGCACATTAGGCGAATGAGAGCTAAACGGTAGATAAAATTGCAATATTTTTACCGTCACGACACTGATTAACCGATTTTCAAAAAGGAGAAGTTATTATTTAATAGGAGCACACCATGTGACATGATCATAAGTACTAGGCGATTATAAGTGTTAAGGAGTTCACATGCACTCTTATGACGGAGCCCTACATATATAATGAGCATTCCTTGAGGTATGTGGTCGTTTAGTGGTTGTGACAAAAGTACCACGCGATCATAAGTATTAAGGAATGTATTATATATGAGATATTCGTGTACACTCTGTACAGGCCTTTCTTCGACGAGCTGCAAACTGTACAATATACGTTGCTTGATGTTTACGGTACAATACATTTTTACAAACTTAATCTATCAACCAAAGGCAGACACCGAAAGGAACTTCGTACCTTAAAGAGTTTCCCACGACATCTTACGACTTTTTTTTTAATCAGACTACTGAAGGAACAGGTCTTTTAAATATTATTCAAGAGATACTTTTTAAACCATTAAAATTTTTAATAAAAGTATAAAATATATACTACTTACATCCCAAGGGTACTCTTTGCTTATCTTCTTTTTCTGCAACTGATACACGCTTTCTTTGACAGACATAATATTGAGCGGTTTTTGTGCACTTTCATCGATCGGGTTATTTATTCTGTAATAAGGTATCTATTATATTATGTATTATTTGTAGGTATATGTTTGTTAGTCCGCATTGAAACGGCTAACAGATTGGGATGAAAGGATGGGTGTCAATAACCTAAGCAATTTCCCATATAAATCCCTTTTTTTAATACTATACTATATACTAGGGGTGGCCAAGCTCCTTGACAGTCCAAGCCGTTTTTTCAAAATTTAAATTTTATCGCGAGCCACAATTAAATATATATTTAAAAGGTATGCAAAAAAGGTATTAATATTTTTTTTTTATAGAAATTATATTAATTAAAAATATATAAATAAAATGTCCGTTGCAATGAAAGTTAATAATACTGTAACTTTATTAGGTTTTTTTTTATAAGACGGCGCGTTATCGTTATCGTAAAATTCTTCAGGGGAAAATATACGTATCTTATTGACACCCGTCCTTTAATGCACGAATAAACTATGAACTGGAATAACACAAAGGCACCCAGGGACGGCAATTCACTGATTCTTTATAAAGTATATCTATGGCATATTATGTTAAAGGCAACGTTTTTGCTTTTAATATTCTTGTGTATTACCTGTCGATGCTGTTTGTCGCCACAGGCTCCTCGATATTAGAAAGAAGAGATTTCATTGCTACCGGTAAATCCACTTCTATCGGCAGCCAATCTTCTCCTACAAAAAAAAAAAAAAAAAAAAAAAAAAAAAAACAATTATTAAAAACTACAACAGTGTACTTGATACATCTAGACAAAATACTTTTGACTATTAAGACTACTTTTTATCTTCATAATATGTAGGTGATCTGGTGTGGTTGCTTCGAAAGAGATTATTATATATTAGGGATGATAGGGATTTATTATAATTTAATGTATACTATTGATTATGTAATTATAGCAAATTTTATGTACACTTATAAAGACATATATATCTGATTAATTATTATTGTC
Organism: Fabriciana adippe; assembly: GCA_905404265.1. Taxonomy (NCBI): domain Eukaryota; kingdom Metazoa; phylum Arthropoda; class Insecta; order Lepidoptera; family Nymphalidae; genus Fabriciana; species Fabriciana adippe. The sequence goes on from FR989993.1 coordinate 8,114,691, forward strand.
TTCTAAATGTATATAAATGTTTTAATATGTTGTTAGTGTACTTTTTTCTTAATAGATATCTATTTTACCCAAGTACTAAAGATTGTTTGCGGTAAGTCAGATTAAGACTGCTTTTTATAAGCTTTTTTAACCGACTTCCAAAAAGGAGGAGGTTCTCAATTCGTCGGAATCTTTTTTCTTCCTTTTTTTTATGTATGTTCACGGATTACTCGAAGACGGCTGAACCGATTTGGAAAATTCTTTTTTTGTTTCAAAGGGTATTCTTCCCCGGTGGTCCCATATAAATTTTATCAAAATCGGTCAAGCGTTATTTAAAAACATAAATGGCTAAATCAAATATGTTTTTATTAATAAAAATCTTTCTTCTTATAAATTACAAATTACCTGCTTATTACGTCTACACTAAAAATGGAAAAATAAAAACTTTAAAAAAAAAATAAAAACCGACTTCCAGGCACTGAAAAGTAAAAAATAACTAAACAGGGGTTTTCATTTAGAATAGATACTTAATCAGATATTTTCGAAGTCGGTGCCAGCCAATACAAATCAAAGCACACCGACTTCGAAAATATCTGATTAAGTATCTATTCTAAATGAAAACCCCTGTTTAGTTATTTTTTACTTTTCAGTGCCTGGAAGTCGGTTTTTTTTTTTTTTAAGTTTTTTAAGATAACATTATATATTTTTTGTGTATATTTAATTGTAGTTAATAGAAAATGTTAAATAAAATGAATAATTAAATGTGCACTGTTTTATTTCTTTTTTAAAGAAGCGAGCAGTGTTGTTTTTGATTATTTTAATTATTTTATTAAGAGGTTATTTTAGTTGCATTTTTAAGGTAGAATTTGATTTTTCGACTCCTCTACGTTATTGATATGTAAGTTGTTAATAATAAAATCATTATAAATTTTGTATAAAATAAAAGGTAATAAATATTGCGTTATAGACTTAGTATCACCTACACTTACAGTATTCGCTTAGAAATCTAGTGTTTAATTGCACCTAATTCCCCCGCATTACAATAAGAAAGTTTGTGATGAGTCTTCTAGTGTTTATTATTCTATAACGCATAACCGCTTGTAGATTCAGGAGATACGTGAAACAAAGATTTTCATCCTGGTAATGCTTAGAATATTGTTAATATTAATTTAGCCGTAATATAGTCCTGAACTTATAAACGGGTAATAACTTACGGGTCTCGGTTTGGAATCCATGGCTAAAAGCCAGTTAAAATAAATAAATCAATGACTAACTTTATTAATATCGTACTAGATGTATAATAAATCGTTAGTACTTTTATATTTTATCGTGTAAAGAAGAGGTCTAATTATAAATCGTCCATTCCTCGCGATAGATAAATATATTGATCGATAGATCAGAAATACGTTTCCATAACTGTATTATTGACTCTTATTCATCAATTATTAAATTGAATAGTTATCAGCCAAAAATAAATAATCAATTGAGCTCATTTCCTACAGTTATATTTGAATGAAGACGTCATGTTGTAATGTTTCAAATACCACCTTATTTTGTACTTAAACGTTTTCATCATTTCAAGAATTTTTGTTTATTTCAATGTGGATTTTTAAAATCGATAATAATTTATTTATAGTACTATTTTTTTATTAATCATACTATAATATACTTGTATTGTTAAATTTTCATCCTTAGAATTTTTTGTGCTCTCTCTCTCTCTCTTTATTTATGTCTATCATATCAATATAACTTCTGTTATATATGCCAAAACGCGTTTATTGATTGTTGGTTTGTTCTTTCCCTTAATAACGCAGCGATATTATGTCGATAATCGATATGGTTTTTGCATAGTTCTAGATAAATATTTTATATAATGTAAATATATATAATAATTCCAGTAGGATAATCAATAGATTATAGTCAAATAGTCACTTATATAATATTTTCTATGTTTTTGTTTTTATAAAACATATTGATATTATTATGAATACTTGAATGAAAAACTTTTCCTCTTTTATTTCCTTTTATGTTGCTATAATAACTAGCTTTTTTGCTTGACTATTAACTATTTGCCGTTTGTCTTGAAAGTATTGTCTGAGTCGCGTAATTTTCTTCGCTTTTTTTTTTGTATGGAGATAATTTAAGGAGCACGCAATAATGAAGCTGAAGAAGAATGTTTGTTTAGAATGTTTGTTTTTAACTTAGATTAGTAAATTTCAGGCATTTATTATTTTGTTTTCTATATTTCCGATTGTATATGGGTGCTTTAGTTTCGATTGTGTAATTTTAACCAGCTTTTCAAATATAATCTGAGATTTGTATGTGTATTCGGCCATTCTTAACGACCCACTGCTAGGCATGGGCTTCCCTTCAATACCAGGAGGATCAGGCCATAGTCCACCACGCTAGCCAACTTTGGGGGCAGACTTTTGTCATCCGAAAACTTATTAGGTCTATCAGATATGCAGGTTTCATCGCGATGTTTTCCTTTAGCGTAAGAAAAATGGTATTCATGTTGAAATTTGTAAAATCCTGTTGTCTTATAGTTTTCCGAATCTTATCTCAATCAAGTCAAGAAAAATAATATTTCTTCATAACAATAGACATAAAGCGTTTTATTAATGGTTTCGAACGGATTGAAAAAAGCGTATAGGCACGTGTGCTAATCAAGCTTACCTATTTCTTTACACATTTTTTCCAATACATTTACAAAGTTCAGACTTCTTTTCATTTTCTTTGGCATATTTTCTGAAGTTGAATAGCTTTGTGAAGTACTAGAGTCAGAGAGGCATCTACGCTTGATAGGGACATCATTTTCGCAAACTTCCATGGCTATTGCTTCTTGATTATCTGTTACTATAAACAAAAAAAATAAATTGGAAATACAGACCACTTTTTATATTCAAAACTAATTTTTATCAATGAAGAAACGATTAGATCCGCTTTTCTGTAGAACCTTTTAAATCAATTAAAAAAAGAAACAAGATAACAACGGATAATAATTCTTCATTTAACTTGTGTTCAACACGGATAATAAGTAGTATATTTATCTAAAAGCAGATCCTTGGGTTCAATCGGCAAATGCTTACGATTTTCACGTATAGTATACATAGACTAAGATTTATTGTCAAAAAATTCTCCGGTATTCTCTTATTCTCATATTGCCGTAAGACTCCGACTCTAATACAAGATATACCACTTTCTTCCTGAGATTCTTGGCAGATAATCCTACTGTAAGCAGCACAGTCTACTAATCCATAGTCATTTGGACAGGGCAATAGTGTGGGGTGCCCGAGGTCAGAGGCGTATAACATGATACCGGCTGTCATACTTACTTTTATATGGTAGTCGGGAAACGGCATTATTGTTGGCGGGTATTAGTTATAACTACATCTTACCACAAGATGGCACTGTTGCGCTGTAACTTTGAAATCGTTCGCTATAAAAATTGGTATGTCTTGATAATCCTTGTTTTGACAGCATTTCCGTTAAAATCCAAGGCATTCGCCTACTATGGATATTTATACTGCGATACATAGCACATAGCCCGATTCATAGAAATATTACTAAGCTTTTTAATGGTCTGCCTTATTTCACAGAATAAGAAAATGCAAACGGTTTGTTGGCCAATTAACGCTCGTCTTCTATTGTACGCTTGGTCGAAGGTGTATCTACTGTACATATGTGCTTATGACTCATGTCGACTACTTTACCTCTTTTAAATCACGTGTAATCTGTAGCTTGATATACCTATTTGCAATTTGTGACGAGACCAACGAGACTTATAAGAAATTAAAAATAACAATAATTCTTGTTGTAAAAGAAATTCAGTTTTTGTAAATCATGAATTTTTTTTTAATAAAACCATCTTCATCGGCTAACGGCTTATCGGCGTTCCCTAGGGATATAGGGAACCAAAAATCAAAATAAATCCGCGAAAAAATCCGAAAAGATAGTTTTATTTAAATGACTATATAATTATTTTTTCATAAGAATTCTAATACAAAGCCGTCAAAAATCTATAACCTATGGATACAATATCATCCTACTGAAGTTACATCTTGGTATTGTCTTTGCAAGGTTGGAGCACGTGTTGTTGGATGTTGTGCTCACGTAGCTTCAGTATTGTGGTTTCTTAGTTATTACAGGCATTTGGAGCTTCAATAAATAAAGTTTTCTTCTCACTACGAACATTGTATTGAAGATGCTGCAGTTAACTGGTCAGATCAAGAAGCGGAGGACTCTACGTATATAATATATTAATGTCTTTTGCACCTTTTTTAAGTTTGATTTCTCAAAATAAAACCGATAATTATAATATTAATTAGTATATTTTGTCATTTTGTTCTCATCAACTGGTAATCAAACATTTACCTTAAACACATAAATATAGCGAATATTGGCTGATGCTATATATATTTGTAAATTTTAAGTGTAGTCCTATAAACACAATATTAAAATAATAAAAAATTCAGGGGGGCCGGTAAAGGGCCTTATCGAAACCCCTCCTTTATATAATTATGTATGATGATATGATTTTTCTATATAAAATTTCTATATATATAGGTTTGTCTTCTTACCATTTTAGGTTCTTACCTTTTTAGTTAACACTTACCATTTAATACATTATTTTGTCCATACATATATGTTGCTATCTCAGAGCGCAGTTCTTCCGCGACCAACAACATATTCACCCTAGAAATAAGGAAACGTTTTGATATAAATAAACTACAGATAAATACTAGAGACAGTTAAAAATATATTCTTATATTTGAAGTCGGTTAAAAAGATAAATATGTTAGGATACGAAATTGATACTTTAAAATGTGAATTAAAGAGGATCAGAGCATGGACAATCGAAAAAAATATAACTTCTTATGATCGATGGTGAAATTATTAGAAGGTGAAATCTCCGTTGTTTATATCAAACAATGAATCAACAAACTCTTCAACTTTATATACTAGACTACACTAGACTATAACTTTATATAGATGCGTAATTAACAAATATAACTTGTCGCCACCAGCTAGACCAACATGTGATATTTGAGAAAATTATAATACTTATAGTCTGAAGACGGCCTCGTTTAGGTTCGCTTTAGTGGAAATCTGCCTCGGTGTTCCACTGACTGCAGATTCGGAGGTCCTTTATTCGAATGCCAAACAAATTTACTTTTTGAGTCTTTCTCTTAAGAAAAATGGGCGGGAGGAGGGTGGAAGAAGGGAGGAGGGAGGGGGAGGGAGGAGGGATGGGTAGTGGACCTCCCGGACTCTCACTTACCGGACGAAACGCGACAGCATAGCTGCCACTTTACTTCGGTCTCCTGTGAGGGAGTGCAGTATACGGGTTATAGTATACGCCGTATACTATACGGGGCGTGCCGGCCCATTCGGCTGCTACCCGAAACTCTTTAAACTAGCTTTAAACGCTTTAAACTCTTACTAGCTACTACACTCACGCTCTTATTAACTCACCTGTGCATTATACTAGGCAGGAGCACGGCCTTGTACCACAGCACGCCGGGGAACGCGTAGTGTATGCAGAACTCCGGTATGAACAGCTCGCTGAAGGCGCGCGGCTTGTCGTCGCCCTGCGCGAGGGACACCAGCTTGCGCTGCTTGTCCGTGAACTTGTCTATTGTAGCGGCGCGAGGGAGCAGGCAGTTCATACGCGTGCTTATATTGCGCACCTGAGTAAAGTGAATTACAATACCTTAAATAGCACAAGAGGTCGGAGAAAAAATCTTATTAAATTAATTTATTAAAAATTAAAATGTTATAATTTATTATAAATTAAGACCATCCTTTCGATTGAAGCTAAGGACACCGGTTAAGAATCTAATAAGGACAAATTAATATTATTTATTTAGTAATCCTTAACTGATGCAATATAGCATCAGCTATACCCTAAATTCCAATATTTAGTAATAGCTGATATTTGTAGCCAACGGTCTTTGTGTACTAGATGTGTACTAGATCTGCGTAACTAGTGTACAGTTAGTGTGAACATGGATTTATTTATTTTTGCTCAAGGTAGCTATATACGAGTATATTGGATATATATTGCTGAAGGTGTCTATATAGATATATATTGTGCACCGAGTATAGTGTGAACATGGTTTTATTTTCGAAATAATGACATATTTATGTAAATAGGTATTGCTATTATTAAAAATGCGAGGGACAAATATTCCATGAGAAACATATGGAATATCGGATTAAGAAATATCTCAGTCTTGTTGCACGAGCAAGTTCTTTCGGGGAACTTTTATCGACAAACTGTAGTGGGAAATGAATACGCGTGCGTATAAAAGGCGCGCTCGTTTATGTGAAGATTTCATTATTGAAATTTTAATAATAGTAGTTTTTTAGTCGTAATAGTGCAATTTCTATATTATATTTAACTAATAATATGCTCACTTCGTGGACTTTATAAGTCTCTATACTTTCTCGATCAACGTTATTTATATTGGTAGGAAATCTTCTCACGTTATATATTATATGGTATGCATACTGATGGTTTAAACTTTAAATAAGAAAATGCGTAGTTTTTATTTAATGGTCACTGAAATTAAAAAAAAAATACCTCAAGCAATGGTTGGTCTTTTTTGCCGATGATCTCAAGATTGTATTTACTCGAGTAATAGTCCGCGTATGTCACGAAACAATCCGAATCGAAGTTAGATTGTGGAGTCATATGCTCAAGCACATTCGTTACAATGTATCTGAAAATAAATCATAATTAGTGTATTTTCGTAATAAATTTCTAAAATTCATTGCATGAAAGACAAAGCGCAGCCTAAACTCCTATATTTAGTAGCATTACATTTTATAGAGTTCCTTAAACGAAGGTAAAAACTATGGTAGAATTTTTGAAAATTCTCAAAGATGTCAAACAGGGGTTTAAAGTATGGAAGAAGGGTACTTTTGTAGTTACGGGATATAGAAATTAATATTTAAGCATCTATTAATCCAGTAAGCTTACACCTATTACATTGATAATAATTATTTGAATCATAATTAAAGTTTCTACTTATTAGTAGCTCTCTACTTATACGATATTTGTTGGCAAATTGTTAACGCAACTTTGTCGCAATTGTTGGTCTTGCAATTCTTCACTTTTGATATTACTATGAACTATTGTAAGACCCATAGAAATACATATGTGAATAAATTTAAAAAATATTAGAATAGCGTTGATTGGAAATAGTACTCAGTAAACAATGGACTCGTTCGTATTCATGTAAATGAAGGCCATCGCTTCCCTTCATTTTTGAATGTGACTGTCATTGTCAGAGTGTAAAAGAGTAAGATATGGATTAGATGCTTTATTTGTAATAAGTAATTTAGCGGAATTATAGTTTTAAATGTTGTTTCTCTTTTCAGATAAGATATCATTATGTTCTTTAAAAAAACACTTATGTTAATGTTATTGTTACGAGCGAAGTGTCTACGCGACGGATCAATCTCATCAACACGCGCGCGTATATATTTGCGCGCTCTTTTCACCCACCAATTAGAATTAAGTCACGCCTCTTTATTGTAAAACCCAATAATTAATGATTGACGCACAATAGCATATCTAATAAGATTGTTAATTAGAAATAAAAACACGAGATTTTGTTCATTCGGTACCATTCGTCGGATAGCCATAGAAGAGGCAAAAAGCAAGAAAAATTAAAGAAGAAAATAAAGGAAGAATAATGCAATTGGAGTTTCCTTTAGAAACCTTAATACAATCCCCCACAGTATATCGTTTGTCTTAACAAAAATAAATTCTCTTTCCAGAACAACGCAAGCCAGTTTTATTTCGCCAACTAAAGTTAACGAAACGTTTATAAAAACACATTATATTATTATTATATAGAAAATTACACAAACCTGTCCGGCAAAATGCTGCCTCTGTACCAAGGAGTAACAACAGAGTTCTTATATACTTCTTCCGTAACTTTTAAAGATATTCTCTCCTACAAATAAAAAAAAAACAACAATATAAATTATACTAACATACATACATGACCGCGCCAGTTCAGATTTAATATAATCGATTAAAAATAGCTGTACACTTTATTCAGGTTATTATTTGTACAATATAGGTCCTATAGAAACCAGTTTGAATTAAATTTGAAAAAAAAACTTTTCAGAAAACCTGTCCAAAGACTTTTATTTCATACCAAACGCATACATAATAACATGATTAGATATACATATGTAGTGAAGTCAAGAGCGTGCGTCATACAAAGACAGTGTATTTCTTTTATCTTTTGTTTACAATTTTTACAACATTATTCCATTAACCTATACTTATATTATAAAGCTGAAGAGTTTGTTTGTTTGTTTGATTGAACGCGCTAATCTCAGGACCTACTAATCCGATTTGAAAAATTCTTTTTGCATTAGATAGCGCGTTAACTGAGGAAGCCTAAAGGCTATATATCATCCCGGAAAAATGTATGGTTCCCGTGGGATAGATTTGTTTTTGTCTAGGAACGAATCCGAAGCGAAGCGAGGGCGAGTCGCTAGTAGAAAATATTACCCGTAACGTACACGTATTCACGTAAAACATACGTCCATATCCACGACATACCCATACCCCGATTTTTCTTTATTATGTGTTGTTTTATATGTTCGTTAGCAGCGTCTGTCATAAATAGTTTTATTCATTCGTTCAACCATTTACCTGCGCAGATGGCTCGGCTACTTGACGTATCTCTTTATGAGTTTGCATGATATCCCAATCGATATCATACCCGTCATTATATTTTACCGGAACAACGTAAAGGTTGTTGCATGTGCCATCAAAAATAAGAAACTTCTTTGCCACTTCTAGTACTTGGTCGAATATGAAGAAATGAAATCTAAAAAAATACATTTTACATAATTAAATTAAATAAATTAATATTAAAATAAAATATTTTCATGCAAAACACAAAATCAAATATTATAAATAATCGAATTCGCACAATTCTGTTATATAAATAGGATAGGATAAAATAATAATAAATGTCCTGCTCCTGCTGGCACCAGTGCAGTCTCTGTTCCTGTCACTCTCAAAGTCTCTCCGAGGCACGGGGGTGAAACACAGCTAATTCCCAACTCCAGGCTGTTACTGAGACTTTCTTAACAGAAAGACTCAATAACTAAACTTGAACCGACCCGGGACTCGAACCCAGGACCTACGGATCTACAGCTGTATATGGTAGCGACTAGACTGCCGAGACCAAGAGACGAAATCAATGAGGAGTAAAATAATCTGGCTACGAAAGTGTAATAATAACCTTAATAATAAACAATATAAAAGTATGTACATATTTGAAATTACGTAAAAAATTAACTATATTAGATGATATTACTGCAAATATTAACTATACACTATAATATATATACGAGTAATTATAATAAACTTGTATCATTAGAATCAGAATTAAAACTAAAACTCTTAGCTCTCGGCTTAACAATAGGAATTACATCTAATTCATACTTACTCTTTAACAAGTTCAAAGATATCCAAATTAATTTTAACAGTCGCATAATTCATTTCTAGAGAGGTATTAACTTCACCAACTGTTAAAAACATCGGGAAGCTACATATATTAGGCAACCTTTGTAATGTCAAAAAGCCATAACCTTCTTTTCGTCGAAGTAGGTTAAATAAGGCGCGCTCTCTAGAATCTTTTGGCTCATCAAATGCAGTATTTAATTTTATAATATGTAAGTAAAACACTTGGTATGCATAACTACAATTTTCCGGGCCATTCAAATACTTGGGGTACTGCAACAATAAAATAAGTAGGTACTTGTATCATCTTAAATATTCCACCCACACACTTATTAGGCAGTGGAAGCCCAGTGGTAACGCGCTCGCTTGGAAAACCGAGTGATGTGGGTTCAAATCCCGGGTCTCGCACCTCCGATATTTTCATGGGCGAATCATTTCCAATATGATTACCACTTGTCTTTCGGTGAAGAAAAACATCATGAGGAAACCTGCATGTCTGAGAGAATCTAGCAAGTTTTCGAAAGACATGCTCAGTCTGCCCGCATTTGGCCAGCGTGGTGGACTATGGCCTGATCCCCCTCGTATTGCGAGGCCCACCCCCAGCAGTGGGACGTTAAAAAGGTTTGAATACACACACTTATATGATATAGCGCTACTATATTCAAACTACTATCCGTTCTTAATTACAAAAATACTTTATTTTCTTAATTTTTATTTATTTTTTGTTTTAAAAAAAAGAATTCTATTTTATTTTTTGTAAAATTAATTTTTAAGTCAAATTTATAAAAAAATGACACAGACCGATTTGGTATTTTCTTTTTAGAACATTACTAATAGTTCGAATTAAAGAAAAAAATATGGGAAAGATGCACAAAAAATTAGGAATACATGAAAATCCGATCCGTAAATTCGGGAGAATTTAAAATGTTTTTTCTATGAGATTTAGAATGAACTAAAAGCAGTCACAAGTAAAATTGAAATTTTGACAGAAAAACGTTTGTCTAGTCAGCTAATAAAGAATAATATAATTAATACTATATTATTATTAAACCATAATATGACTTGAGAACTTATCTCGTGATTCTCGTGTATGAAAATAACGAACGTTATATAGATTTATTTAATAAAACTTACTACTTTCGGGTGTTTCCTTACACGTTTTTTAGTTCCAGGTATTGGTATATCTTTATTCTTTACGTCAAAAACTTCATCACGCCAATTGGGAAAGCAATCTTTCACGACTTCTGAATCAAAATCTATTTTCCTGAAATTAATATTATAAGGTTATAAATCATAAAACCAATTATTTTAATAGTACATTTATTATTCACTCGTTTATTTCTTAGTTTTATTAATCTGTGTTGACTTTGACGTTAGCCATTCGAAACGCCGAAGATTTTTTTTGCAGGCAGATGTGGTGATTGGTCGGTCGTCGACGTCAAAACGGACCAATAAAAGATTCGGATTTTTCCCGGGAAATGAGTGATGTATAACGGAGATGTGGCCGGTTGCAGGTTCCTGGTGGAGCAGGAAGTCAAGCCGGTACTTTTCCAAGTGTTCGTGTCAAGTTTAAGTACTTATAATAAAGTGAACCATTGCGATTTAAATAATAAAAGTGCTAAATACAGCTAACAAGTCTATCTCATAGCATCTCCTCGTAAGAACAAGTTTATATAAGTCACTACACCTTACTCTCTTACCCTCGCTTCGCTCATATGTGGCCCTGGGTACCTAATAATAACACATAGGGTGTTACGCTAAGTCACATTCTATCTGCGTACTAACTTCATTCAAATCCGTTAAAGTTTAGCCGTTCCAGCGTGAAGGACTAACAATCATACATACACACACGCGCACACACACGCGCGCACACACACGCGCGCACACACACACGCGCACACACACACACACACACACACACACACACAAACTTTACTTTCGTATTTTACTATCGCTTGGATGCACCCGATCGATGTGTCCTTAACAATAGCCGCTAAAGTAACCCAAGGGCCATTTTTTTTTCAATTCATTATAATTTCTAATAAGTAAATCCATTTTTATCGGAATAAAAATTGCCTACAATACTCGACGGTAATGTAGCTTCTAAGTAGTAGAAAAATTTTCAGAATCCAATCAGAAGTTTCAGAGATTTCCCCTTTACTACTACTACGAATAGGGCCATACCGCCGCCCCTAGGTAATTTTCATTAGGGTTCTGTAGCTAAAAGACAAAAACAAAATCCTTATAATTTGTCCGTCCGTCCGTCCATATGTCACAGATTTATTATTCAGAGACTATTGGAGCTATATTGCTGATAGGTGAGTAGGTAGGTATAACATGTCAATTGCTACAGAATTTTGTCAAATTACAAAAAAAAAGGCGCGGCGTTGTTCTTTTTTTTTTTTATTAGAAATGGGCATTCTCTTGACCTTCATCTAAGCTCGAAGGCAAAGATAAGATCTACGATGTAACGAGTTTGCCCAAGAGAAGCCTGTTAACACGCACCTTAAAGAGTCTCAGGTTATACGTACTCGGAAAAACAGACGCAGGCAGGGCATTCCACTTCTTGGCTGTGCGCATGATAAAAGATGATGAATAGCGCTTAGTGCGAATGGTCGGAATGTCAACCAATAAAGGATGGTATCCTGCAGTACGTCTGGTGTTCCGATGGAAGAATGGCGATGGCGGTATGAGACTATGTAGCTCGTGTGCACACTCCCCGAAGTACAGTCTGTAGAAAACGGACAGACAAACAACTTGGCGACGGTGTGCTAAGCTGTGAAGCTTAGTTTTCACCAGCTTCTCGTCGCCGATTAGCTTTTTGGCTCTGCGTTCCACCGAGTCAAGAGCGACAAGTTGGTATTTTGCTGAGCCATCCCAAAGGTGACTGAAATACTCCATGCATGATCGGACTTGAGCTTTGTATAATGTGAGAAGCTGTCCAGGCGTGAAGTATCGCTTAACCTTGTTAAGGATACCCAGTTTTTTAGCCGCAGTCTGTGCCTTTGACTCGATGTTATCGCCAAAGTTGAGATTCGCACTAAACCTTATGCCGAGAAACTCCAGACTGTCTGAAACCACTACAGGTGTACCACGAAAAGTAGGAGTCAGGCTGAACGGACTCCTTTTTGCGGAGAAGAGACAGGCCTGCGTTTTGGCGGCGTTGAAAGCAACCAGATTGTTGTCGCCCCATTGTGAGACTTAAGGTCGCATTTGTACGCGCCACCATGGCCTCTCTCAGAGAACGTATTACTTCCCCTCCGTCTTTTGGACCGGACATGTAGCTCTCTATGACTGTGCTGTCATCTGCATATGCAACAATACCTGGTGAAAGTAGGTCATTGATGTGTAGCAGGAAAAGAGTCACAGAGAGAACAGACCCCTGTGGAACTCCGGCATCAATAGCCATTAGATCTGAAGAGCAGCCGTCAACGACGTTTCTGATCGACCGTTCGGTTAGGAAATCAGATATCCAGTCACAGAAGTCGGAAGGGATGCCGTAAGCAGGAAGCTTGCTCAGTAGACTTGCGTACCAAACCCTATCAAATGCCTTCGAGATATCTAGTGAGACTGCTAGAGCTTCACCACGATTTTCGATGGCCTTACCCCAGCAATGCGTGACATACACAAGAAGGTCCCCAGTAGACCGTCCCCGGCGGAAGCCATATTGATGGTCACTAAGGAAATCGTTAGCTTCAAGGTATGACAGCAACTTACTGTTAAGCACCCTTTCCATAACTTTACAGAGTATGGAGGTAATGGCGATTGGTCGATAGTTGCAGGGATCGGCACGACTACGCTTCTTAGGTACTGGCTGTACATTGGCAAGCTTCCAAGAATTGGGCACTGTGCTAGTTTGGAGAGAGAGGTGATATAAGCGAGTCAGTACAGGAGACAACTCAGGCGCACAATGCCTTAGGACCCTTGAAGGAATACCGTCAGGTCCACTGGCCTTATTCACGTCAAGGTCTTGCAGTATTCTACGGACCTCTTTCGTGTGAATGGTTATCTTTGGCATCGAAGAATCACAGTGAGGCAAAGTTGGCGGATGTTTAGAGCCAGCGCTTAGACGTGAATTGCTTGCAGAGTTGCAAGTAAATTTGCTTTCTCAACCGCGGAGTGAGCCAGTGAACCATCAGGTTTCTGCAAGGGAGGCAAAGAGGGACGGCAGAAGTTAGATTCAACAGCCTTGGACAGGGACCAGAATTGCTTACTACCAGGAGGGTAGGAAGCAAGTCTAGCTCCTATACGACTGACATGTTCAAAACGTGCCCTACGGAGAACCCTATTGCAAGTCTTAGTGGCGGAATTATAAGCTCTTTTCTTCGCACGAACCCTCCGAGCTCTGACTTTGCGATCGCGAGCCATAACCCAGGACTGGTAGGCGGACTCTTTTCGCGCCTCAGCACGAGCACAGTCCGCATTATACAAGGGCCTGGCTTTGTGACCAAGCGGGATGTCGGAGAACGGAATGAAGTATTCCATTCCCTGCCGTATCACATCAACAACCGCATCAGCTGAGCACGAGGGGTCGTTCGAAGAAAAGCAAACTTGCCGCCACGGGTAAGATGCAAAAAAGTGCCGCATCTCATCCCAGTCCGCTGACTCGTATCGCCATACTCTCCTCGTACCCACGGGGCAATCAACCGGAGAAGAGAAGATCGATACGGACTTCACCAGATTGTGATCGGACGATCCCAGCGGGGATGTTACCGATATTGAGTGCCTGTCTGGGTGTGTCGTCAGCAGAAGGTCCAAGCAATTGCGTGTATGTCCGTCAACATCCGGTTCCCGCGTCGCAACTTGACCAGCTGAGTGAGATCTAGCGATAACGCAAATTTGCGCGCCTCTCTCCCAGCATGGTCAGTGTGTTTGTAGGGGAACAACCACTCTTTGTGGTGGGCATTAAAGTCCCCAAGAATAACTAGCTGCGTCGTCGGGTACCGTTGTTGGGCTTTATCAGCCATCTCTGACAGGTGTTCAAAGAGCCTGGTCGTTTCCTGGTCTCCGCTATGCGATCGATAGACACAGGCATAAAGGGTAGACTCTAAGCCAGTGTCCAACAAAACCCACACAGTTGAAAATCCTGAAACCTCAAAGCAACGGAGACGCCGACAGCAGATATCGTCGCGGACGTACACACAGATCCCAGCATGCGGTTTGAAGTTGTGTTCTAGCGTGTAACCTGGGTAGTTGAGGTACGCCACGTCTAACGGTGTTGCTATCTGCGTCTCCGTTAAGAAGAAAAGGTGCGGCTTCTCGGTCTCAAGGTGGTGGTGGACCGGGTCGAGATTGGAGTGCAACCCTCTGATGTTTATGAGGTGCACTTTCAGTGGGAGGAAGTGCCGCCGTTGTTTTAGCTTTTTCTTCTTTGTAACTTTGGTCATGGTGGTGGTGTGGTTCTTCAAAAAATTTGAGTCCACGTGAGTTAAACATGAGAGTTTAGGGTATTTGTGACTCAAAATGCCGCCCCTACATATGTTGTGCCGCCTGAGGCGGCCGCCTCTTTGAATCATAGCACTGCACGACCCTAACTAAAAACTTACAAACTTCTTTATAATATTTGTGTACAATGTAGATATATCTTAATAATAGTTTTTTTTTTTTTTCATTATATTAGCTTTTAAAAATATCAATGGCACAAAAAGTATACCTATTGAGTTTCCGACTCTAAAAATTAATACTTACCCATATTGTCGGGGCAGTAAAGATTCTTCATCTAATTCCTTCATTTCATGAAGTCTTTTACAAACATTTAATGCAGCTGATCGCTTAGCTGATTTTAAATTCACCTCTGGTGTACCCTGTTATTGACAAAAATAATACACTTTTAAGATTCATCAAATTTGCATATTTTTGCATTAGTTTAGTCTCATTTATTGACAAAACATTTCTACTAAATAATAGGTCATGTTTAGATTTTGTCGCGGTTTTATTTTAATATTTTGTTCACGACGTTTCGAATACTTTACTGCAAACGGGAACAAAAACACAATTACGCGACGAATTCCGAAAACATAATTTACTTCAATTGTCAAATATTCTGAGAAAGTATTATGAACTCATACTAATCTTTACAAAACATAGCTATTAAAATATACTTTTTTAAATAAAAAAAAAAAAAAAACCACTTACTTGTACAGGTTCCTTGACTGGACATGATATGGGCATTATTATAGTGATAAGTCGATGTAACTGTCCATTTTTATCAACCTTTTCTTGTACCCACATCGGTGCGATCTTTGTGAATTGATCATGCGGTAATAAATTACAATACCGATTTAATAGACTTATTGCAGATGCTGCTGGAAGCCGAGCTACGAGAAATATAAATATAAATAGTAATATTATTAAAAATAAATATAAAAAGATATATAAATATTTGTTTTTTTTTTCTTTTTATTTAAAAACTAGAAAAAACACTGGCGTGCAAAAAAATCGGGCCACCCAGAGAAAATGGACAAACTTAAGATATGACAATTTTTTATTAATTTTGTTATTATATATGGGTAGCTATATGCCCTAGATACCTAAATCAATAATCGTTGAATAATTTAAATAAAAATTATCGATCGAAAATAAAGGAAAAACAAATTTAATGATTTTTCGCGAGTTTAGTATAAAAATATAAGCCGCAAATTGATGGGAAAATTAAAAGATTTCGATTGGTTTTATGATTTTTAATAATGCTTATTTCCACCTCTATTTTTAATTACAGCTTTCAATCAGTTTTTCAGAGATTTGACAAACTTTTTTACACGCACACTTCACACTTGTGTAATAGACTCCCATTCGTCCAACAAGACGCTTTTTAATTCTTAAATGATGCTCGGGACTACTACGCGACTTCTAACTTTTATTTTGAGATGATCCCATACATGCTCTATCGGATTGAGGTCAGGGCTTCGCGCTGGCCAGGCAATAGTAGACACCCTGACCTCTTGAAGATACTGCCTTACTGATGTAGCAGTGTTTGAACGAGCATTATCTTGTAGAAGCAGAAAATCTTCTCCAATGAACCCAGTAAAAGGCATCACATGATCTTCTAAAGCCTCCGTTATATACCTAGCGGCAGTGAGGGATCCATTTTCTATGAATATAAGCTCGGTTTTTGCTTCGTAACAGAATCCTGCCCAAAACATAACTGAGCCCCCTCCATATGACACTGTTTCCCGCATAGTGCATGGTGCATATCTTTCACCTGGTCGCCGGTAAACAACATTACGGCCGTCGGCATCATGCAAACACATTCTGCTTTTGTCAGTAATAAGAACCTTCTTCCACTGCTCCAAATTCCAATTCACGTGATCTCAAGCAATAAGTAATCTTGCAATTCGATGTGCAGGGGTGAGTTTGGGGCCAGTTGCGGACCTGCGTGGCATCAGGGAAGCGGCTCTAAGTCGGCGCCTTACTGTCCACTCGCTAACATTAACACCTCTCACTTCTCTCAGGAGATTTCGAACGTCAACCCCTGTGCGATGACGATTTCTTAGAGCTGATGTCACAATAAATCGATCATCACGCTCAGATGTGGCTCTTCGTCGGCCGGAACCACATCGTCGTACAAAGCCACCAGTCTCTATGTAACCGTTGTATACTCTCTGGACCGTAGAACGGCTCACAGAAAAAGTTTGAGCCACTTGACGTTAACTTTGTCCAGTTTCAAGCAAAGTCACAATTCGAGATGATTCAGCCTCGGTCCGATCCATCTTGCAGTATTGCTAATAATCGCAGATCAAAGTAGAAGTGTCTTGTTCAATAATTGGAACTCAACTAAGCTTCTAAAATAACAAAAAACAGTATTTGTGGCTTAAAGCTATATAATGTAAATATTCACTATTTTCTGTTAATTGACTATTATTAAGCGCACACGTGAATTTTCAGGAATTTTATGACTTTTTTAAAAGAAACAAACGTGTCTAATCTCCTTAATTACCTTTGCGGCATTTTTTTCCCCAAACATTGTCAACTAAAAATTATGCTTAAAATTAAGGGTGGCCCGATTTTTTTGCACGCCAGTGTAGTAAGAATCCATTGCTTTCTGCTGATCCTAATTACAACTTACCGTTAGTTTTTGCTTTACAATATAACGGAATAAAAAAATAACGGGATGAAAAATAATAATCACCATTCTTTGGTCTGCGCAAAAAAAATCACGTCTAATTGTTATCTTATATACAAAATATTTTCATATTAGAATTAAGCATAGATCAGTTTGTCTGTCATCATCACAAGATATGTGTTTATGTTAAACATCTCATTAAATAAATTACATTTTATCTATAGATTAAAAAAAAGTATGGTAATGCAGCCAACAACATTTAAATCAACAACGACTTTATATTATTTAAATATATTTTAATATTTACCTCCACTTTTGGTATAATATGGTGGTATGTCATCAACGTAAAAATTATCCTGAATATCATCTTCAGTGGGAGCATCTCTTTCTAATGTATTCCCATGTAACAACTTAAATATAAGCAGAGTACATATAAGATAAATCTATACTAATATTATAAAGAATTAAAGTTTCTGAGGTTGTAGGAGGTAATCTCTGGATTTACTGAACCGACTTAGATGAAAAGGTTAAAAAATTAGGTGAAAATGGGGAAGAAAGTTTGTATGGCGAAGCGAGGGTGAGTCGCTAGTCATTTATATATAATCATTCAAATATTGGTTACCATATTTAGTTTGATAAAATCTTTTAAGAGAATTTTTGTATAATAATATACAAATATCATAGATCAAAAATGTACTACATACAAAATCCCATGCAAAAGTTCTCAAACTGTCACCAATTGTGTTTAGGTAATTATTCTAGTTGAAATAAATATACAACAGTGTAAATTGAACCTTAAATGCAATGCTTAAAGTTGTTTTCACAAAAAAAAATTAAAAGCGCACTCAAATGTTCAAATGAGCGTTCATTTGGTGAGGACATTTTTTGTCACTGATGGTGTATCTAGTGATTTTTTGATCGAAAACTAATACGTACAAATGCAAAAGTTGTTTTAAATAACTTACACCATGTACATATTCTTCTATCTTTTGAAACTCTTTAAATTTTCCCACAAACTTTTCTTTTTGAGTTTCCGCTACTAATATAACATAATTTGCTTCCTTACTACGAGCACGACCTGAAACGATATAAACATTAAACAAGCCGTAAAATAGTATTTCTAAAATCATTATTAGGTCATTATTTTTTAATTTTGCACAAAAGTTAAATAAAAATATATTTAAATTAATGAAAGTAGAAGTAATGTGAATAATGAAAGATACCTTTACTCTGTATATAAGATCTGTACTCCAATGGTTCATCGTATCGCACTACCAGCAGGCATTGAGGTATGTCTATCCCTTCTTCTAACACACTAGTAGATATTAAGCAATTTAGATCTCTGCAACAATGTTAAAATAAATTTTAATATGTTTTTTTTAATATGTCGGGACACAGCAGAATCTAGTTCCATGGTAAGCTCCGAGGCTTGTGTTATGTATACCAGATAGTTGATACACACACATATATAGCTTTAAATACATACATATTATAAATTTAAACACACGTGACTGGAAGTACAAACATTCGTGCTCATCACACAAACGAATGATCCTAGCGGGACTTGAACCCGCGACCGCTAGCACAGCAGGTAGGGTCACTACAAACAGAGCCAAACGTGTCGTCAAAAATTACGGCCTGACCGACTTCATTCACGGCTGGCAACAAAAGCTAGGGTGAGGGTGACGAGATTAAAAAATAGTCGTTAAAGAATCGTACTCCCGTAAAGTTAGGGTTCCAGCAGTCTTTGTGGTCTTAACACATATTACATATGTATTAGCTTCACTTGTTAATACGTAATTGCATCTTGAAATATGGATATGTGACAATACGATAATTTGATACCATGGGGCATCGAACAGATCTGACAGAAACATGAGTTTGTCAATGACTTCTAATATACCGAATTAGGTTCAATTGATTCATTTAACTGTTTGTTTGTTTGTTGTTGGTCGAAAGCGTTGACTTTTTAGTTTTTTAAAACTTTTATTATGTTTATACCATTGTATAGTGATGTTCCATATTCCACTATATTCCATATATATTTTATTTGTAAAAGTTTAAGACTAAAGTATTTAAATAAAGGGAAATATTAGAAGGTCTAGCGAGAAAGTAATAATATAAAATATCATTTGTCTTCTTGCTTGAAGCATGATTTTTTTACAAAATAAAGTGATAATTTGTAATTTATATTTTTTATATTTTTATTGCTGCAAAATGAAACAAAAAATTTTTTTTTTATTATATTTCATATATACATACATATATGTAATATGTATACATACCCATTTTTAAATTTCAGCAACGCCTGTAGACTTAATTTCTTTGTGTAGTATTGTTCTCTTGTGTGTGTCAAAGGATTTATGTTAAAGCCAACAATAAAATCGTGTTGCAAAAAACCAAATTCAACAGGATTCGTTTCTTTTACATCTTTCAAAATATTGTACAAAATCTTACATGTACATCTTTGCTGAGTCAAAATAAGCGCGGAAAGTGCATTTCGTTTATGATTTATTTTTAATAAAGCTGAAAAAAAAATATATAAATTCACAAATTCATAATATGATTAAGCATAATTGCCAAAAATAAAGTATGATTGTACGTTATACGTATGTATGTGGTTCTTCTGATGTTTTGAATATAACAAAAAAATATATAGTTAAAGTATTAAAAAACATAATTATAATAAGCGGTGTACCATAAAAAAGAAAATTAATGAATTAGTTTAAATTAAATGCCAATTGTAGTAATGTTAGAAGAATATGTTATAAAAATATGATTATCAGGGTTCGAAACGATAATTATCATGCTATTTATCATGATAAATATGGGTTGAGAATTATCCTTGATAAATAAAATTGAATATATTTAATTTGCAACTCTTCAAATTGTCGATCAGCAAACTGAACTATCTCAATCTGCTCAAAAAACTCAATCAGCAAATTGAGTTAATGCAGTTGAGGAGGAATAGATGATATTCCACTCATTAAGGTCCCACTACACCGTCTCATACAGAACCGTGCTATGAACGTATCTGGCACGAAAAAAGTCGACACGGACTACTATGCCCACTAGAAAGTATCGTACATAACGGTTTTAGTGACCGTAACATCCGCGTAAAAAACGCGTATCATCCGCGTAACAACCGCGTATCATTCGCATTTCAACCGCGTATCATCCGCGTATCAACCGCGTATCAAACGCGTAACAACCGCGTAACAACCGCGTATCAACCGCGTGTCAACCGCGTATAATCCGCGTATTATCCGCGTATCATCTGCGTGTCATATCCGTATGGTTCCCGTTTTCTCAGTCGTAGTAATTCACCTGTGTTTTCGCGTGAGGCAGCCGCAAGTGAATATTTTTGTTAAGAAAATTATTTTCTATACCTATACGATGGCTATTAGAAAATTGTCCGGCAGAGAATTAACAATGATAGCCATTGTTTTAGACGAAGAATAAAAAGAGAAAAGAAACATAACATCAGTCGATCACGATGTCACTGGATTCAAGCCGCTTTAAAAAAATATACAGTTTAAAAGTAAATATTATCACTAGAAGACAAGCGGCAACACGTTCATAACGGGCTTAGAAAGGCTATCATACGCAGTTATAACCCGTAAGCTCACCATTGCCCCGCCTGCACGCACCGGTTCGGCAACGTCGCGTGCCAGGCACGGAGCGTACCGGCACCGGCAAAATATTCTCGCCGACAATTATTATTAACGCTCCGTGCGCGGCAAGCGACGGTGCCGGTCGATAACGAAATAGAGTCTAGTGGACATAGTTTAATACTTTTCAATACAAAGAAAAAAATTTTGCCCGACACGGTCCTAGCACGGTCGGTCATGGTATGAGACGGTGTAGTGGGCAGACAACTTTAATTTAAATTAAATAGTGCCTAGTATGTAGTTGGTTAAATTTATTCTGTTTTTATTTCCAAGTTTGTATGTGACAACATTATGCAAGAAATAATAATAAAAGATTACCTTGATTGTTAAAAGTGTATAATTTATTCTAACGTAAATTATGATAGGCAAGTAGTCAAAAACCAACACCTACACAAGGATTGCTAAGTTTATATCTGTTTGATAATTGTCGAATAGTTATCTGATAATTATCTTGATAATTATTCGATAGATCGTGATAATTATCAATAGACGACATATTTATCTTGATAATTTCATTCCCTGGTCTATATATATTATATACATATGTATTAGGGTGGAACGAAAAATGTTTATTTTCGCTCCACCCTAATATGTATGTCGATGCACATAGAGGACGCTAATTACACTTTATGGGTTATTATCCAGTATCAAGCGGTTATAGTAATCGGAATTAGATTTTTGCATTATCGTATATTATACACATTTTAATGAGCACATTTGAAAATAACTAAATAGCTTCCAAGTTAGCGCAATAGATCATATTTTATTCTATTGATGAAAAAACAGGAAAACAGTCCGAATTTGTATTAGAAATATTTATTAGTATAATATTATATCAATAGCATTGGGCCTTTAGTCTACGTCGATATTCTATGGGAGAGAGAGTACTCTAGCCATGAGTAGCCATGACATCCATGCTAACGACAAGTAGACTCTATGGCGTATAAAAATCTTTATAGATAGTATAAATAAAAAAGAAACTCACCACCATCTGCTGAGCAGTACTCTGGATTATATTCTTTTAGTATATTCAAAAGCTGCAGCACTTTTGGTGACGAATGTTTTACAATTTTATCATAGCCTACGTCTTTTTCCATAGCTTGAAGAAGTACCATTCTAGCCCTAAAATATAAGATATTTTTATGAAAAACACGTTTCTGGTGAGGTGATTTGATATCCTTCACAATATCTTAATTTTACTTCTTTTTTTATTTGTTAAAATATCTATACAGATAAATAAAATTGGAGTGTCTGTTTGTAAGTCAAAATAACAGCTCTATACCAAATGCATGGAATTATATACGGTACATATAAGAAAAACACAATTTTTAAATTTTTTGTCTGTCTGTCTGTCTGTTTGTTCCGGCTAATCTCCGAAACGGCTGGACCAATTTTAACGGGACTTTCACTGGCAGCTGATATTATAAGGAGTAACTTAGGCTACTTTTATTTTAGAAAAAGAATTAGGGTTTCGCTCAAAAAAATTAAAACGTATCTAGGGACGAACCCGAGCGAAGCGAAGGTGAATCGCTAGTATATAATATGCGAGTAGTTTCATTATGATACGCGTGATTAAAAAAGGGATTAAGTCCTATACAAATTCGATTTCTCCCATTCAATTTTATATTATTAGCTTGATACTACAGAATGACTTACTCAATAGAATGTGTTACAGCTATAGTATACAGAAGTTCTTCTTCTGGTGTGGCAGCCCAACGTTTTCTTCTCTCAAAGGCGACAATATATGAAAGTATTGCAATTGCACCACCATAAATACCAGTTTCCTTTATCATTTCTATCATAGACTGTATCATGTTCTTGACCGCTTTTATAATCTAACATATTAAAAGCTTCATTAAAGAAAAAACCACGAAATAATGTCTATAAACATAATAATATTAAAATCCGATTTCTGACATAAATATAATAGACTAAATACCTTAAAAATACTTGACATATTTTGATCAAATATCCATCATGTAAAAAATATAAATCAGTTCATCTATTTAGGAGCTACAAAGGCATAAGCAGACAAAATAAACATATTATTTATTTTGGCGCCTGAGTTTTTTAACAATTGTTAATTACATTCAGTATAAGGCAGTTCAGGCTTATAGTAGTCCGAAATAAGGTTTTTTCACATCATATGCTTGCCAGATGAAAAGTACATTGTACTAAACCTCACTCATTAGAAAATATATCAAAGATAGGTTGCTTAATGAACTATGGTTAAAGCTATTTTCAATTTTCAAAAAAATATTTACACATTTTGGTTTATTATTTTACCCACTTGCTTATCAAATAAATCTGATATCTAATTGAAAGTACAAAATATGGCGAACATGCAAAACTTAGGTTATTGCGAAAAATCAATCATTTATCACGGTTACCAGCCTTTGAAGATTACAAATTGGAGCAATGGGAAACACTATAATTATATCATATGTACCTATATAAAACAATTTTCATTATATTATTTTTAGTTAAAAGACCCCTTGATCATATTTCTTTAGGAAACCCATTTACGATAATTTGCTTTATTGAGCTATCTAAACAAATAAATAAAATTTAGGTGTCTGTGTGTAATTTTGAAATAACAGTTTTTTACAAAATATATATGAAATTATATACAGTACTTATAAGAAAAACACAACTTTTAAAATTTTTGACTGTTTATCTGTCTGTCTGTTTGTTTCGGCTAATCTCCGAAACGGCTGGACTGATTATAACGGGACTTTCACTGGCAGATAGCTGATATTGCAATAACTTAGGCTACTTTTATTTTAAATAAAGAATTAGGGTGCCGCTCAAAAAATTTAAAATGTACCTAGGGACGCATCCGAGCGAAGCGAGGGTAAGTCGCTAGTGTTTTATAAAAAAATAATTTTCAACCGCTAAGGAGATACATGAAGGACAATGAGTTTTCAGACTTAATTAATTTAAAGTTTATTGAACTAACTCGAAACTCGTTCTCATTTAATAAGTAAAACTATAAAAGTAACATATACTTAAAATAACATAAACATAATTAAATTGGTTTAAGTCTTGAGCAAATGTTACATTTATGGAAAAAATATTTCGATTACCTTTGCAGGGTCCGTAGATATATCATGTTGCCATGGTTTCAATTTCACATCTGGATTTCGTATAGGTTTAGGTAAATCGACTACCATAACAATTGCTTGAAGATCAGAGAGAAGAATTATTGCTTCTAGGGCCGCGTCATTCATAGACGGTGTTCTATAATATTGAACTAGTTCATACGGGTTTGTTGAATGCCTACAAATGTTAATAGATAATTTCATATTTAAATATCAAGGTATTACTTATATCGTGGTTTGAAATGAGACTAGGAAGGATATTAGCTATCTCAATTTATTTTGAATGTGATGTGTCAGTGCGCCTTTTTAGTTTTAAAAAATAATTATTAAATGTAAGCATTATGCAATTAGTATAATACTATTATTTAAAGTATTAGCAGTTTTGGGGAAGTTGCTAACAGTTCGCGATTTGCTAGGGTGCTTATATGTAGTTTCACATTGTCTATCTATATATTTAAATTGCATCCAAATCTATTCAGCCATTTTGGTGTCAAGGATTAACACACACGGAGACACACACAACCCAAGACAAAAATACACATTTTCCCATGTACACATATTAATATTATAAATCCAAAAGTAACTCTATCTGTCTGTTATTTTTTCACGCTTAACCTGTCAACGACCGCCGAGCCACCGGTGGTCCAGTTAACAATTAATTTCTTAGAAATTAACCAGGTGTCCACTGAAACGATTTAGATAAAATTTCATTTGAAGGTAGTTTGAGACCTGGGAAGGACATAGCATAGCTTTTATCCGGGAAATCATCCATTAAAGAGGTGGAAGTTTTTATGAAGAATCAATCGTTTCTCAAGTAAGGAATATAAAATTCATCATATCTATGTATATATATAATATATAATGTATCTATTCCATACTTAAGACATACCCTAGGGGCAGACTTGAGCGAGTCGCTTGTATTATATTTAAATAGTTAATAGTAATCCTATAAAACTCACATAGCAACTTCTCCTATGTCATTGGCTGTAGCGATTGTTGCTCGAAATGTAATTTCTAAGTTACGTAAAGTCTCCTCAACTTTGCTTAACTTCACGTTGCAATTCAAAAGGGTTGCTGTCAAACCTGCAAAGCGCGATATGAGTTTTGTAAAAGTGAAGCAAGTCCGAAAAGAGTGTTTCAATTAGAACTAAGGCTTGATTGAATATTGAATATAATAAAACATACCAAGTATTCTAGGCTGTTTGTTTACTGGACATAACTCAAAATGTTTCATCACCATTCGCATAGGATGGTCATCTACTGCATGGTGACATTCATCAAATATGATCAGACTTATGTCTTCAATTCTTATATATTGGTGTGTAATCATATCATGAAGAATTTGACTTGTCATCACTATCACCTGTAAAAACAATATATTACTGTTGATATTATAAATGTGAATGTTTGTTCCTCAATCAATGGTAAATCATTGAACTTTTAATTGATTAATTTGAAACTTACGAAACAAATATTTTGTTACATTTATATGTATGTTGCAAATATTTTTATATGAATTGTCAAATTACATTTTCACCTTTGTGAACTATGTTTATTGTTGTTTTTTTTCTGTATCACATCTAAAGTGCAATAAAGAATATAATAATAATTGTATATCATTATTTCATATTGTAATATAATTAGTGAATCACCACCCAGACCATTAATGGATGTACTTTTATTGATTAAAAATATGTGTAATGTTTCTGTTAAGGAAATAAGCTATGGAGTAAAAAAGTTCTATTTATAAGTAAATGCAAGTGAACATGACATAAACATTTACAAAACAAAAAATTTAAACATTTGTTTTGACTTAAACACAATAAGACATTGGGTCAGTCTACTTCACTAAGTCATGTTTCCATGGACTAAGACCTCCTAAGGTTGTGATAACAAAATCATCTTTTATAATGAATAATAAACATTATGTTAATCATTTTACTTATACTTAATAAAAACTAATAAAAAAAAATTCATAATAACTATTCTGTATTGATCTCATGTGAACTCTTGCTTCATCTGCCACTTCAAGCAAGGAGCTATCAGGCTATAGATATTAATGTAAACTCAATATAATAAGCAATGAAATGTATACAAAAAATAATTAATATAAATGAATGTCAAGCTATCTACATACCTGATGCTTAGAGAGTTCATAGTCCCATTTGTTTTTATCCCAGTAATCAACATTATCTTCACTAGAAAAACCAGCTACACCATCAACTGGACACAGATGCTCTATCATTTTTTTCTAAAAATTTATATTACAAAACATAGGCTTAAGTACTACCCAAAGACCTGTCATACATAAATATTTTGACTAATATCTAATGTACATTTTGCCCAGATATAATTGTCCATAGATTAACAACTTCAACATATGTATGATTTTATTGAAAACTCCAAACAGTCCATTGGAAACAGAGGTTCTTTAATTGTCTTAAAATCTTTTTTAAAGGTGCTTCCCAGTACATCTTTAATTTTTTTTAAAAACTCTTACAATAATGTGAATCATGCCAGCCAATCAAGGCAAGCAAAAATAAAGAATCTGTTTAGATTCAAATAGAAAGCTTTGATTTTAATTATAATTAAAATTTTATACATCCACTTGTAGTATATATAAATACTTTAGATTTATTATTACCATAGTAAGCTATTAATGAGTGTAAATGAAAAACTTTATTTAGCTGTTATATACTTTATAGTGCTTTAAAGTTAGTTATAAACATTTTTAAAAACTTACTTGTTGAGTTACCAGTGGAACATTATTTACTAAAAAAAAGCAACGCTTTCCTCCTTCTCCCCATGGTTTTCGCAAAGTGTCTCTTAATCTTTTAATAAGCCTTATTGCAATATAAGTTTTACCAGAACCTATAAAAGAATTATAATTCAAATAACTTGAAGCATTAAAAATAACAAATATTAATAATTTTGCCTATAGTTAATTAAAAAATTATACCTGTAGGTAAATGTATGATTGTATTTTTTCTAAATGCAATTTCTTCTATTTGAGCCTGATAAAGTCTTGGAATAAGTTCTAAATTTGATTCCATTTTAATTTTTGTTATTGAATTTCATATGGATTCATATGTTTTATTTGTAAACACAAGTATGTGCATGAGATCTTTTTTCCTGTAAGAAATTGTTTTGTAACAATATAGTTTGGATCCAAATTCCAATATTTTGATATACTATTGCTAAGAAAATATGGACTAAAGACCCATCTATGAACTAAGGATTCTACTGAATTTCATACAAAAATTAACATAATTCCCAGAATCCAATAGATGATATCTATACTAATATAATTAAATTGAAAAGTTTGTTCTTTTTGTTTAAAACCGCTAATCTCTGGAATTACCAGTTGGATTTGAAAAATTTTTTTTTCATTGAATAGTCATATTTGAGAGCAGTTACAATCTTTTAAGATCGAAAATTGAAACAGTTATACATAAATAGACTACGCGACCGGAGCCACGGGAAGAACCCATTCATATAAATGACCATGCACAATATCTTACAAAATATTAAATTTGAATATGTATTCAAAATATTTCTTCTATAATTTGTATCATATTTTTTTAGTTTAAGAAATTAATAGTGCTGCAATTAATTCAATAAATAATATTTATTATTAATTTCATTAATAAAACCAAACTTCTTAAAGCATAAACTGATGCAACTTCATAGTAAAGTCGTGATATCGATATATTAAAAACAAATACTCACTGAAACCTTCCTTTACTAATAGAAATTTACTGAATTTTATTTTTTTTTATTTATTAATAAAACCCATTTTATCGTGTCACAAGTCACAACAGTAAAGTATTTTTTCTCAAAACGCCGACAACGAAATGAACTATGAATGTTTTCATTAGACGTGAAAAAAACACAAAAGAAATGTCAAACGTCAATATCAAGAGTTCCGTTAGCGGAATGCCCCGTACAAGCAGTAATTTGTTGTATACTGTAAAAATATTTATATTTTGATAACTGTGTTAAAAAAATATTAAAAAAATATTAATTAGGAAAAGAAAAAATCTATGTAAATATAAATTAGTTTACTAGTGAATTATTCAATAACAATAACAAATTACATATTTCGAAAGAGCATTTAAAGAGCAATTTTTTGAGCAAAAAACTTTGGTAAAAAAATGATTATTTCTCGTGTTATAGCGAATTTAATTTTTGAGTAAGCAATTTAAAAAAAATATATTAATTACCTAATCACTTTAGACATGGAGCAATTGCAGATTTCGGAGAAGCTTTAAACAGCAATCTTTTAAGCAAAAAAACTTTATAAAAAGTGATCATTCCTCGTTTTATAGTAAATTTAATTTCTGAGTAAGAAATTTGAAAAAAAAAATGATATAATAATTAAATAATGACTTTAGACATGAAGCAATTGTATATTTCGAAAGAGCATTTAAAAAGCAATTTTTTGAGCAAAAGAACTTTGGTAAAAAAATGATTATTTCTCCTGTTACTTATAGCGAATTTAATTTTTAAGTAAGGAATTTAAAAAATATATATATTAATTAACTAATCACTTTAGACGTGGAGCAATCGCAGATTTCGGAGGAGCATTTCAAGAGCAATTTTTTGCATATAGAAGAATACAAAAAATATAATTTACACGCTAACTTCTTTCTGGTGTATTAGTTGTTAAAATTAAATTGAATTTATGTTGGCAAACTTCTTGATCAAAATAGTGTTGAACTTATGTGTAAAAAGCATTGAGTTATAAGAATAGAGTGCGCAACTGCTATGCTTTCTTACAAGTGGCAGCGTAAGCGGATTAGAAAGAAAACGCATCCTAAGCCACCGTTCTATTTCACTCTAACCAAACTGTCATTAGTTATTCCCCTGTGTTGTCTACACAACAAAAAAATATACACTGTTCTTTCCTAACTAAAGTATTCGTATAAATCGTACGATTTATTTTATTATTTGTGGTTGAATATCGTACCTTACCA
Source organism: Fabriciana adippe (assembly GCA_905404265.1). NCBI lineage: Eukaryota > Metazoa > Arthropoda > Insecta > Lepidoptera > Nymphalidae > Fabriciana > Fabriciana adippe. Next base: position 8,143,979 of record FR989993.1, read on the forward strand.
CTAACTGACGCAATCTAAGCCACTAGAAAATCCACTAGCCACTAAAACCAATATTTAGCCGCTAAAGGGGAAGTCTAAACCACCAGATCTAGTGGAAAATCCACTGAGTTGGCAACACTAGTTGTGCGAGTTAGAGGGAGGTATAACTAATCGCGACTCGACTAGAGAGAGAAAGAAAGATGGTTTGGGATCAGCGTTATCTCTCTAATGCGTTAACGCTATTTTAGCTACGTCGCGCACTTTATTCTTATAACTCTACGGTAAAAAGTGAAAAGATAAAGCACTTTGCTGTGATTAGTTAAATAGGTACTAGTAACATAAAGTGATCGTTAATGTTACATTGAATTTTGTTATATTGGATGGAAATACGAAAATTGAAGTATCGTTATAAAACTTATAAAGTAAAAAGTGATAAAATAAAACTTATTACATTGGTTTACTGTGTGCTTATTTTCCTCATCTTTAAATTATATGGTTATTTATACATTGTTGTAACACTAGTTGGATGGTAATTCCTCTAGTATAGTAATAATGTAAAATAGATGTAACATGTGGCTATGGAAGGTAGAGGTAACGAGAACTATCTCTGTGTATATAAAGTGACCGCTGACATGCATCAAATTGGTGGCGCCACAGAAAACAAGTAGATGAGTTTAAAACATAGCGCTAAAATCCATAAGAGTAAGATGGTGAATTAAGCAAGGAAAGAAAGATTACCGCTTTGGTGTGGCACACTTTTCAATAGTTCTATACCCTGTACAATTTAGCTTGATCTTTTTGACAGACGAGCTAGTGATGGGAAACAGAAAATATCGAGTAGTACAAAAAATAACGTTTTAAAATACTTGTAACTGTGACGAAATGGTGTAGGTGTATTATGTGTGAAATTCTTTATTGCACTAGACATATAATATATTGGGTAGATAAACGGCGGTGGGTCAATATTCATAATAAGTACCTATTTAATATTACAGGGTTATTTTTGGACCTCCCACCAAATTTAAATAGGTGGTTCAGACCATGAAAGTAAACAACTTTCCCAAAGAAACACGGGTCGAAAAGTGAAAAAAGAAAATTCAGACCTTCCAAACGAAATTAACTACGTGATCGAGCAGTTTTCTATAGGAGGGTCGAATTTATTTTTCATTTTTCGACTCATGTTTCTTTAGAAAAGTTGTTTAGTTTCATGGTCTGAACCACCTATTCAAATTTGACGGGAGGTCCAAAAATAAACCTGTATGTAAAAGTTAAGGTAAAAAATAAAATAGTTTTATATTTAAAACAGTTTTTATTTACAACTTAACAATGATCTTTAATAATGATTTATTGTAATCGATATTTGTAACAGTTACTGCCTGTTATTCGTGTCCCATCCGTATGTACCGACCGATGTAACATTGTACAAGCGTCTATTATTTTCAGTGTTCCTATTTAAATTTTACTTTGAAGCAATAAAAAGTCTTAAAGTTTTTGGATAACGCTTAAATCTTTAGGGACTTTTGTGTTATATGTATTTTTTTTAATATTTTTACAATTTTTAAAATCATTAAATTAAGAAAATAATATGTTCGTCATTGTAAAGTTATGTCGATCAGAAAAATTTATATCTGTCAAAAAGATCATGCTAACTTGTACAGGGTATAATGTAGGCAAATACCGATATAGAATATCAAGGCACACTTCACTTCGTTTGAAACTGCTAAATTTTTAACACTTTTACTTGCTACGCTAGCGCTATATCGGTGAGTTTCTTTACTACAATTTGCTGTTCACCACTGAACACCTTTTCAACTTATTTCCGATATAAGACGGTTCTCCTTAACTCTATCCTCTATACACGTGGCGATAACTATATGGTACACGACACACGTAACTGCAAAAAAAGAAGTACCTATGAGAAAAGCATAGATAGATGCGTAACATTTCTAAATAGTTTGTGATAGTAACAACACTTAGGCATTTGAAATAAAATATTTACTAAAGTAGTAAGTTTAAAATATTTAAAATAATACGTTTTTTTTGTTTTATGTTATTATACAAAATTATTTTTATGATTTGATTGGTTTGTTTTAATTATTTTAAAAAACAGTAGAAACAAATTTCATGGATGAGATTGAAAAGGAGCTAAAATATGTAATCAAAATATTATGTAATTTCTAAGTTTTATGCCTAAATCATGGATGACAAATAAAATTAATAAAAACTTATTTAATATATTTTTTTTTTTTAATTTATTGAGAGCTGGATACAAGTCCTTCGCTCTAAACTGTACAAATCTTTACAACTTAAAGTCTTAAACTAAAACATTAATATTATATAATTATACACAAAATCTTCTACATTTCCAATTTTTCCTTTGTTATATCTTCTCTATTGACGAACGTATAAACTTGAATAATGGTTTAAAAAATCTTGGATTAGCTAGTATATCTTCTGGGCGGCGGGGAATATTTATTTTATTTTCTGCGCAGATGTTATTTATGTCCGAAGCCAGGATTAATCTATGTATCTTCAATGACTCGCATTTAAAAATAATATGGTTTAAGTCAGCGTATGGCTCATTGCATTTAGTGCACTTAGGGTCTTGAATTATTTTTAATTTGAAAAGATGAGATGGAGTAAGACAATGTCCAAATCTCATTCTAGTAATTATGGAGATAAATTTTCTTGAATCATAGCTGATGTTATTATACCAGGGCTTAGTATTGAAGACTTTTTGAATTTTAGCGTACCATTGTCCTTTATTCTGATTTGTTAGAGTCCAATAATCTTTCCAAAGTCTATTAATCCCGTCTTTGATGTTTGGGAAGTAATCAGAGAAAGGAGTTTTAACAACCAGAAAGAAGTTAGCGTGTGAATATTTTTTTTTGTATTCTGTTATATGCTAATAAATTGCTCTTAAAATGCTCCTCCGAAATCTGTAATTGCTCCACGTCTAAAGTGATTAGTTAATTAATAATAATTTAAAAAAAAAAATTGCTTACTCAAAAATTAAATTCGCTATAACACGAAAAATAATCATTTTTTTACCAAAGTCTTTTGCTCAAAAAATTGCTCCTTAAATGCTCTTTCGAAATATGCAATTGCTCCACGTCTAAAGTGATTAGTTAATTAATAATTATTTTTTAAAAAAATTGCTTACTCAAAAATTAAATTCGCTATAACACGAGAAATAATCATTTTTTTACCAAAGTTTTTTTGCTCAAATATTGCTCTTTAAATGCTCTTTCGAAATATGCAATTGCTCCACGTCTAAAGTGATTAGTTAATTAAAAATATTTTTTTTTTAAAATTGCTTACTCAAAAATTAAATTCGCTATAACACGAAAAATAATCATTTTTTTACCAAAGTTTTTTGCTCAAAAAATTGCTCCTTAAATGCTCTTTCGAAATATGCAATTGCTCTACGTCTAAAGTGATTAGTTAATTAATAAAAATTTTTTTAAAAAATTGCTTACTCAAAAATTAAATTCGCTATAACACGAGAAATAATCATTTTTTTACCAAAGTTTTTTTGCTCAAATATTGCTCTTTAAATGCTCTTTCGAAATATGCAATTGCTCCACGTCTAAAGTGATTAGTTAATTAATAATAATTTAAAAAAAAATTGCTTACTCAAAAATTAAATTCGCTATAAGACGAAAAATAATCATTTTCTTACCAAAGTTTTTTGCTCAAAAAATTGCTCCTTAAATGCTCTTTCGAAATATGCAATTGCTCCACGTCTAAAGTGATTAGTTAATTAATAATAATTTTTTAAAAAAATTGCTTACTCAAAAATTAATTCGCTATAACACGAGAAATAATCATTTTTTACCAAAGTTTTTTTGCTCAAATATTGCTCTTTAAATGCTCTTTCGAAATATGCAATTGCTCCACGTCTAAAGTGATTAGTTAATTAAAAATATCATTTTTTTACCAAAGTTTTTTGCCCAAAAATTGCTCTTTAAATGCTCTTTCGAAATATGCAATTGCTCCACGTCTAAAGTGATTAGTTAATTAATAATAATTTAAAAAAAAATTGCTTACTCAAAAATTAAATTCGCTATAAGACGAAAAATAATCATTTTCTTACCAAAGTTTTTTGCTCAAAAAATCTCAAATATCAAAAATTTCTAAATGAGACACAGCCGCCCAAGAGGCCATGATTATGCACTATTATTTTCACTATTATTTACTATATTATACCTTACCAACTTTTAATTTACTTTATATTTTTAAATAATATTATCATGGCGGCCTTGTTTTTGACAGGCATTAAAATAAGCGATCGCCACAGAAAACGGGTCACTATGATTGGAGCAATTGCAGATTTCGGAGGAGCATTTAAAGAGCAATTTCTTAAGCAAATTTATAGCAAAAAAAACTTTAATAAAAAGTGATTATTTCTCGTTTTATAGTAAATTTAATTTTTGAGTAAGAAATTAAAAGAAATATATTATTAATTAAATAATCACTTTAGACGTGGAGCAATTATAGATTTCGGAGGAGCATTTAAAGAGCAATTTCTTAAGCAAAAAAACTTTAATGAAAAGTGATTATTTCTCGTTTTATAGTAAATTTAATTTTCAAATAAGAAATTAAAAGAAATATATTATGAATTAAATAATCATTTAAGACGTAGATCAATTACAAATTTCGGAGGAGCATTTAAAGAGCAATCTTTTAAGCAAAAAAACTTTTAAAAAAGTGATTATTTCTCGTTTAATAGTAAATTTAATTTTTGAGTAAGGAGCAATTGCATATTTCGAAAGAGCATTTAAAGAGCAATTTTTGGGCAAAAAACTTTGGTAAAAAAATGATTATTTTTCGTGTTATAGCGAATTAATTTTTGAGTAAGCAATTTTTTTTAAAAATAATTATTAATTAACTAATCACTTTAGACGTGGAGCAATTGCACATTTCGAAAGAGCATTTAAAGAGCAATATTTGAGCAAAAAAACTTTGGTAAAAAATGATTATTTCTCGTGTTATAGCGAATTTAATTTTTGAGTAAGCAATTTTTTTAAAAAATAATTATTAATTAACTAATCACTTTAGACGTGGAGCAATTGCATATTTCGAAAGAGCATTTAAGGAGCAATTTTTTGAGCAAAAAACTTTGGTAAAAAAATGATTATTTTTCGTGTTATAGCGAATTTAATTTTTGAGTAAGCAATTTTTTTTTTTAAATTATTATTAATTAACTAATCACTTTAGACGTGGAGCAATTGCATATTTCGAAAGAGCATTTAAGGAGCAATTTTTTGAGCAAAAAACTTTGGTAAGAAAATGATTATTTTTCGTCTAATAGCGAATTTAATTTTTGAGTAAGCAATTTTTTTAAAAAATAATTATTAATTAACTAATCACTTTAGACGTGGAGCAATTGCATATTTCGAAAGAGCATTTAAAGAGCAATATTTGAGCAAAAAAACTTTGGTAAAAAAATGATTATTTCTCGTGTTATAGCGAATTTAATTTTTGAGTAAGCAATTTTTTTAAAAAATAATTATTAATTAACTAATCACTTTAGACGTGGAGCAATTGCATATTTCGAAAGAGCATTTAAGGAGCAATTTTTTGAGCAAAAGACTTTGGTAAAAAAATGATTATTTTTCGTGTTATAGCGAATTTAATTTTTGAGTAAGCAATTTTTTTTTTAAATTATTATTAATTAACTAATCACTTTAGACGTGGAGCAATTACAGATTTCGGAGGAGCATTTTAAGAGCAATTTATTAGCATATAACAGAATACAAAAAAAAATATTCACACGCTAACTTCTTTCTGGTGTTTTAACAACATCTCTGTGGTCCTCATCATATCCATCTCTTGCAGCTTGATCAGCTATTTCGTTACCTGCAATTCCTCTGTGGGAGGGTACCCAGACTAGCACAACGTTAACATTTCTCGCATTTAAATTGTACAGTAAATTTCTTATCTTAAATACTAAATAATTTGTTTTAAAGGTTAATTTACAACTGTTTATAGATAATAAAGCGCTTTTACTATCGCTAATAATAATAACATTTCTAATATTGCTACTGGAATTTACATATAATAATGCCATATAAATTGCGTAACATTCCGCAGTAAAAATTGAACAATTATTGTTTAACAAAACACATTTTGTACAGTCTAAATTACTGTCGAAAAATGCTGCTTTAACTTCTTGGGTGTTTTTCGATCCGTCAGTATAAATTTTACAAAAATCATTTTTGAGATCTAATAATCTAAGCAATTCCGATTTACTATTAATATCTAAAATAATTGTAAAATTTCTTTCCAAAGTACTTTCAAATTTATATTCATAAACAGGCCATAGAGAGCTAGAATAAATAGACTTTGATATATTTATCGTTAAATGTAAAATAGCTGACATTTGCGGAAGCATTGCAGAATTTATTGATTGAGCGTTAATAATATTAGAAGACACTATAGCACTCGATAATTCTTCTGCTAACATTAACTTCCTAACAGGTAAAGAAGAGTTTATTGACAGCATTTTTAGAAAAAACTTCTGGGCTAACATCAATCGTCTTAATATTAAAGGAGGAATACCTGTTTCAATTTCCATTGAGTTAATTGGTGTAGATTTCATAGCTCCAGTAATTATTCTTAATGCCCTATTCTGTATAATGTCTAGTTTCTTTAGCAGAGATGGACTAGCATTTATATAGGCAATACAACTATAATCAAAGTGGCTTCTTACAATGCTTTTATATAAAATACTAAGAATCTTTGCATCAGCACCCCAAAAAACTCCTGCTAAATATCTTAATATATTGATTCTTTTATAAGCTCTTTTACATATACAATCAATATGGCTATTAAAATTAAGTTTCTTATCTATAATTACACCAAGGAATTTTTTTTCCTTTACAATAGGGATGTTTTCGCAGTTATATTTAACTTGAACATTACAATTTGATTTTCCGAATAACATAACAGAACTTTTGGAAGAATTGATATTTAATTTAAGTTTATTATGATAAAAATTTTGCAATTGACTAAGACCTTGGTTTATACTACATTTAGCTATATTTATATTTTGATTAATAGAATACATAACCAAATCATCTGCATATTGTATGATATTTATATTATTTTCTTTTATATAATTTTGGATCTGAGAAGTGTAAAGATTGTATAAAATTGGTGATAAGATAGCACCTTGCATTAATCCTTTATGTGCATACTTAGGCCCATGTATAATATTATTAAATTTTACATATACAGTACGATTATACAAATAATTAAATATCCATCTTAACAGCTTACCAGGTATTTTTAATTCACTTAAAACTCTGATCAATTGAAACAGGTTCACATTATCATATGCACCCTCAACATCCAGAAATACACAGATTGCATTAGAGTGTGCCAGGATAGACTTTTTAATGTCGGCAATGACTGAAACGAAGCCTTCAACTGCACTTTTACCTCTTCTAAAACCTAGTTGATAATCAGGTAATAAAGAATTTATTTCTACAAAATAATCCAACCTTACTTTAATCATGTGTTCAAATATTTTCCCTACACAAGAAGTGAGAGAGATAGGTCGATAAGAGTTATGATCTTGAATTGGTTTGTTATTTTTTAAAATTGGAAGAATACATTGTGTTTTCCACGATTCAGGAACAACTTGAAATGACCATAAAAGATTGTATATATTTAGAAGGACTAATTGTGCTACTTTATGTAACTTTTTAATCATTAAATACGGAAAGTCATCTAAACCAGGTGTCGAATCTTTTCTTGACAGTAAAGCACTATTAAATTCATCCCAACTAAATTGTTTTAGAAGAAATTCATTATTTTTATCTTCTTTTGTTTTAGCAAATAAATTTTCTAAACAAGTAACATTTTCAACTTCGGTCTTTGTAAATTTATCAAAAAATTCTGGTATAAAACTATCATTTTTACTGTTAGAACCTATTTTTAAGCGATTAAATCTTTTTATAAAATTCATTATTCTGCTAATGGGAGTGTATCTATTAAACGTAGTGCATAAATTTTTCCAACTTTTCCTTTTTTCCTCTTTGATAATCCTCTTTTTTTTAGCTTCCATTTTTTTATAGTTAAGATAATTTTCCATAATTAATTTCCGGCGGTAAATACCTAAAGCTAATTTACAATCCTTTACCGCCTTTGCACAAATGTCATTCCACCATGGAGCAGGGGCTTTATTATCTTTCTTTTTTGTACCATATCTCAATTTGGGAACACATTCATCTTTTAGATTATTTAGAATACTACAAAATTTGTTGTAAGATCCTACAGGATCTTCATTGGATATCTTAAAATTATTGAAATGACTTTCTGAGAGAAAATAGTATTTTTCCCAGTTAGCTTTATTATACATATATTTATTTAAATTTTTATTAATCTCATAGGTATTTGGAGATGCAATTATATTAGTAAATGTTGGGTAATGATAGCTACCTAATGGATCCTCACCAACATACCAATCGCATAAGGGTACTAACTCTGGACTAACTAAAGTGACATCAATGGCCGATATATTGTCATTTGGCCTACGTACAGTAGTGGCACTACCGGTATTAAGAATACATAAATTTAAGTCATCTATCAAATCATATAGATTTTTACCCCTTGTTTTAGTTAAAGTGCATCCAAATGCTACATGATGTGCATTAAAATCACCTGATATTATATATGGTTTAGGGAGACTGGTTATAATATTTTTTAATTTTGACATATTAATTTTATTTTTAGGTGGACAATATACACACAGAATAGTTAGAGGACCTACTTTTGTATCAACAGAAATGGCAATTGTTTGAACATCTTGGAAATTTGGAGTAGAAAGTTGGACATATTTTATTGAACTTTTAATTAAAAAGGCTACACCACCATGTTCATTTTCAGCATTTTTAAAAATAAAATCATAGCCAGACATGTAAAAGTGTGATTGGGAACTTTTTAACCATGTTTCATTTAATAAACATATATCTATTTCATTTTCAAATAAAAGTGTTTGTAACAAAGGTTTTTTATTATTAATACTTTGTATATTATGTTGTACTAATTTTAAAATATCCATTATTCAGCTAAATTTTTAATTAAAATTTCCTTAATATGAGATGTGGTCTTAATAGATTCAGAATTTCCTAATGCTACTAAAGTTTTTATTATCGAATTCATGAATTTTGTATTATTTATAATATCTGAAATATTAAAGTTATTTGATTTTGATGGAACATACTCTAATTCTTTATTTTTATTATTGTCAAATTTTCCTGTGTATTTCTGAATGTTAGTTTTAGGAAGAGCTGGAAAGTTAATAAAATCTCTATTTAAAGTAGCCATTGCATAAGATTGTCTATTTTTTAATATTCTAGCTGCTTTTATTGGACAATCTTTTGAAATAGCTAGATGATTTCCAGAACAATTTGTACATTTTAATGTTTCAGAACTACAATCTTTGTATGAATGATTTTCCGAGCATTTAGAACAAACCTGTTCACTACGGCATACTTTAGCTGAGTGATTGAATTTTAAGCATTTAAAACATTGTAACACCGGAGGAATATAAGTGTGTACTTTATATCTCCATCCGTCTAATAAAATATATTCAGGTAGAGAAGTACCCGAAAATGTTATGGATACGGTTGTTAATGGGTTTAAATAGTCTTTTTCTCGTTTCATAAATCTTCGAACACCAATGACATCTCTGTCACAACAAATTTTTTCAAACAGTTCTATGTTTCCTATTTCTTTAGGAATGTACCTAATAACGCCTACCCTTTCCACAGAGGATGCAGGAATATATGCTCTTAAGTTATGATCTAATAAACATCGGGATTTCAGGAAATCATTGGCTAAAGCTGCTTGTTTGAAAGATATTTTAATTTTATTTGCATTAATTCTTGCTCGTTCATGAACCCCCTTGATATTTTTAAAATATTTAGAGAGGTTCAAGGGATTCATATTACCAAGTTTTATTTCCATATCTTTATGTTCTACATAAACTATAAATTCCCCATTAGAGCTATTATCGGGATATTGTCTTGTGTATGCATTTTTAATATATGGCTTATACTTATCGATGGTTACTGGTGTCCTAATTTTTCGTTTTTTGCTGGATGTTGACTTCACAGATCTTTCCTCCTCATCTCCATCGCTTTCTATTTGCATTTTTATTATTTAACTATTAAGTTTAATTAAAAATACTATAAAATTCAATTTTATTTCTGGGACGATTTAAAAAAAGGCGCGTTTCTCTTCCCGCCAAAAGAGAATCCCCGCGAACAATCGCTTATTTAATATTAGACATTGACATTGACATCATTTTGAACAGAGACAAGGAACCAAGATTTTGAATTTGACATATGACAACTGAACATTGCTTCATTTTAGTTACACTACCAAAGAGTATATTATTTATAATAATATGCTACAAACTATGCTTTCTACAAGGTTATTAAATGTTGCTAATTATTTTCTTTTATGTATTTATTTACTCTTTTCATCATTAGTGAGTACAGTTTCACCGGGAGGTAATTATATACAATGAAATATATATGTGTAATCTTATCTTACTAAAATAATCGTTATATCATTTTACCTATAAAATATTTTTTAGCAAACGATTTACACTTCTATGACGGTTCTTCTACAGCTGATATCATTGCTGGAGATGTATTTTTTGAAATTTTAGACCCTCCCGAGCTGAGGTATTCTTATCGAATTAGACCAGCTAAAGATTTTGGAACTCCATTTGTAAGTACAGTTTATTAAACATAGAAGTTTGTCTTTCACTGTATATTTATTTAATTAATTGAATAAAAAGCAATATTAAGTAGAGAAAACTGAAGTTAAAAGTACTAAACATAAATTCTACTTATTGTTGCACTAACCAACATTTATCATATTTATTAAATGTTTTAATTTCCATTAAATGCTAGTAAAAATAATAAATATTTTCAGAATGGCAGTATTTATTTTGAAAAAGTGCGTTTAGTTCCAACACTCCCATTGCATAGTTGTTCAGATATATTGAATGCAGATGAAATATTTGGCAATATTGCTTTGTCTGAGAGAGGGTAAGCCAGAAAAATTGAAAAATAACTTTCAAATATATATATATGTAATTAATATTTATTCTATTAAATGGTTAAAAAAATATCTTAATTAATTGTAATATGAAATATTTAAAAAAGTTGAAATTAAAAGGGTACGTAACTAATATTATGCTTAAAAATATATTGAAAGTCTATAGTTTTTTAGAACATCCTAGTTACAAAGTATAATCTATATATATCTATATAGTTATTATTATTATTATTATTAGATAAATAAAATTGGAGTGTCTGTTTGTAATATTAAAATAACCGCTTTTTACTAAATGCATATGCATGTATACACAGTACATATACCAAAACAACATTTTTTACAATTTTTGTCTGTCTGTCTGTCTGTCTGTCTGTCTGTTTGTTCCGGCTAATCTCCGAAAGGGCTGGACCGATTTTGACGGGACTTTCACTGGCAGATAGCTGATGTTATAAGGAGTAACTTAGGCTACTTTTATTTTAGAAAAAGAATCAGGGTTCCGCGAAAAAAAATTAAACCCATGAAATTGTGAACAAAATCCGCGTACGGTGTACGCACCCGAGCAAAGCGAGGGTAAATCGCTATATACTTTAAATAAATACCTTAGGAGTAGCAAGCTACTATTTATGTATGAACATAGCTAACCATGAAAAGGTACCTAGGGACGAACGCGAGCGAAGCGAGCGTGAGTTGCTAGTTATAATATAAACTAGAAATAAAAGCTTATAAATAAATTATCAAAAATAACATCTTAATTAACTGTAGTATAGAATATTCAAAAAAACTTAAATTAACTGGTATGGTTCAATATATTTTTACTGTTTAGTATCTACAGATCATGAGGGTTGGGAAATTTTGTGTGTGTATGCAATTCACACATGGTAGAAGTGAAACTAAAGAAAAGTAAACTATGAGAGAATGAGATGAATATAAAGTATCAGGAGTAGGATAATATAAGGTTTTTTTTTATAATATTTTTACCAAGTTTAAAAGTTATTATACATTTTATTTGACATAAATATACACTATATATTATTCAGTAATTAATTTTCTTATTTTTCACTTTCTGTGTAATGTATTCTATCGCAAATAAATAAGGTATATTAGGCATAGTACAATCATATATTTATAGAATATCATATATGGAATGAATATAATATTATATATTTGCCAGACAATAACAATGGTTACCATGGCAATATGCCAATGTCTTTTATCTCATTTTCTCACCGGCTTGACAATATATATATATATTATCTGTCAATATAAAATAGACAAACACAAAAATATATAGGATATTTTTGTGTTTGTCTATTTTTAGTGTCTCATTTCCGTTTCATCGTATTTCAAATAAAATATTTCTAAAGAAGTTTCACTTCAAAAAACTTATTTTTACATGTTATATTTTTCAGAGAGTGCTCCTTTGTATTTAAAACTCTGAAAGCCCAGCAAGTTGGGGCCCAAGCGGTTATTATCACAGAATCTGTTGATAAATGGGATGATGCTTTGGATCACCTTATTGAGATGGTCGATGACAAGTAAGTTAAATTTTATTTTTGTTAATTTGTTACTTTTTATGATATAACAATATAGTATCTTTGTTATACGTATATAAATACTAGCAGAACCCGCGGCTTCGCTCGCTCTAAAACTACAAAAAAAACTCTGGCTTTAGCTATTAGTAATAATTTGATGGCTGTAATGATTTGCAAATGTGTATGATTGTGACTTGTGCATCGAGGATTTCGTACCGCTGAATATTGTGTTTTTTACTAACGTATTCACACACAAATTAAATTTTTATGTTTTCGCAATACATATTTTATTAATTGCAAAACTAAGTTCGCGTTTCATATTATTTTTTAAAGATATTATGGAAAATATTATTCTGTAAATTAATTTTCGTTTAAAGTATTTAGCAAGCTCCACTATTTATTTAATATCATTGTCAACTAGCGGCTCATCCTCGCTTGGCTCGGGTTCGCCTCTATACAAACAAAAATAAATCTATCCCACGGGAACCGTACATTTTTTCGGGATAAAAAGTAAACTATTTGTTATTCTGATATATGAAGTAAATTATTTTAAAGTTAAAAAAAAAAATAAAAAAATAAATAAAAAGTTAAATCGAATCGGTAGTTTTTGTGTACTAAGCTGTATAAGTTATTATAGTTTTTAACTATCCCACGGGAACTCTTATTTTCCGGGATAAAAAGTATCTAAAATGTTGACCGGGGATATAAGGTATTGCAATCTATAGCAAAATTGTAATGTAAAATTTCATTTAAATCAGTCCAACAGTTTCGCAGAGTAGTCCGTACAAACAGATAGAGAAACAAAAAAATTGAAAAAGTCTGGATTTGTTCTATTTCTCTTCTCCATCCCCCTGACTCAGTTTCGGACCTCTAGTTTCGACCTCTATAGTTTTATTATATATATAGATTGTTCTCATTTTTTTAGTTCGCTTTTTACGCAGTCGTTCTTTTTTTTTATAATTTTTTTTTTGTGTTTTTAAGTCAGTTTTATTTTTTAAAGCTTTTTGAAAGAAATATGTCTATCAAGTTTTTTTAGCGAATAAGTTTATACAAACATGCTAACTCTTAAAAACAAACATAAATAAAATCTTTTTAAAAATAAAATAATAACCGATTTTAAAAAATAACGCCAAAAAGTAAGAATTAACTGATTGGTAGTTTTCATTTACTATAGATACCTAATCAAATATTAAAAGTACAAATATATTTGAGTCCCAAAATATTACACCTGTAATTAATAACAGCAATGATGATTAAAATTGTTTAATATTAATTTTTATAAAAAATGTATTAAAAATATATTATAAAATAAATGGATTATTTTTTCTTTATCTTTTTATATTGATTACAATGAATAAAGTGTTAATATAAGCATAATATGTTTCTTTGTTATGTTCTTATTCTTTGATATATTTAGTGCGCTTCAGGTTTTATTTTTTTTTCAAAATGTTGCACCAATTTTTCAAACGATTTTTTATGAGTATTAGTGTATATCAAATACTACAACATATATTTTTTCCTGTGATTATAAGTCTCAAGGAACACCGAAATAATAACAATTATATTATTAATTATTTTTTTAAAAAGCGTTGTAAGTATTTCAAAAATCTAAAAAAAATATATAATTTGCGCTCAAAGGTTACCTAAAACCTCGCGTTAGTTTTAAATTTCCAGCTTTGAAGGTTTCTGAGATATGCTCTTTTGAACGAAACTCATAGTACGCTCATTTATCTTCATATCTCAAGGTCAAAGCGGAGTACGACAGTGAAACTCATATGAATCGCTTTTCTACATCAAGCCCTTATTGACACATAAGTTTCAATATAGGTTGCCATTAGGGGACCGATGCGCTATTCTTATCCGGCTATACCCTTTCAAGCAGATACCATTTTTTTTTTCATTTTTATATATTTCCACCCTATTTCTCCCGTTTGGGGTTAAAGAATTTAGCAGGGTATAGATAGTGCCATCCACGAAGGCGCGCGATTTCAACTGTCACTAAAGAGAGCGGCGCGTCTTCCTGGATGGCACAAACTATAAGCATGGGTCAGATACCCCTCGGGAAAGTTAGGTTGATATTTTTACCATGGAATCACCTTCTTTAGAGAAACATTCCCATAAGCTATCACACCTCTGCACGCGCTAGTTTTTCCAATAAAATAATTAATTGAATTTAAAAAAATGTTTTTTTCTCTTACCACATTTTTTTTATGATCTTTTTTGCAAGCGTTGGACACTCCAAATATATCTTGTATAAGATACTTTGAAGTCTTCGCAGTGATTCATATATCGAAATATAACAAATCAAAAGTTTTAGAAAATAAAAATGTCACGTATTTTAAGAGACACTTTCACGATTTTTTTTTTCTATTAATGACCATTACTATGCTCTATAACATATACTTTTTTTCAAAATTAATACTATTATAAAAAATATTGGTAAATAAAATATTTATGTAACTAGGAAGGTAGACCTTAAAATAAATGTGTGTTTGTTTGTTTGTCTTTCTTTCACATCGAAACAGAGTGACGGATTGGCGTGATTTTTTGTGCGGAGATAGTTGAAGGGCTAGAGAGTGACATGAGCTATGTTTTACCGCGAGAGACTATCTGCTTCCTACGGAAAAACAAACACGTTATAATGTAACCCAAAATAATATTTTTGATTAGAATTATTTGAAACTTGGTATTAATGCTCTTCAATACAAATAAATACGTGGGGTAAAATAGGGGATGAAAGTTTGTATGAAACCTACCTTTTTAGAGTTTTTTGAAGTATTAGCGCGAGTAAAGCCGCGGGTTCTGCTAGTTATATATAATTATAATTATTATTATTTGATGGCTAATAATATTTTTAGGAGTTATTATTCAAAATATTATAGTTTTGTTTTGAACACAAAAAGAAAAAAAAGTATTTGCATGGAGTTTCCAGTATAATTATTTACAGAAGTACTTGTATTGCTATAACTACGAACTTCTTCAATTTTATTTTAATAGTATGTTTTTTTTCATAAATGGTTAGTATTGTATTAAATAAAAATTAAATAAAGTCATAGTACAAAATGTTATTGTTCATAATTTAGCTTTTATAAACATACATAAATAATAATGTTTATAGTAATTTATAATAATTATATAATTATATTTATAATCATTTAATAAATTAATATAATAGGGTCTAATGATATTAAAAATAATACTTATAAACACTTATAATAGTTATTATTTATTTTACTACCTATTTATATTTCTTATATATTTTTCGTTTGTTATCTGTGATCATTAAAGAATGGTTTAGCAATTCTATAATAAGGGGCCATCCATAAATTACGTCACACGAATTTCGTGATTTTTTTACCCCTCCCCCGTCCTTGTCACAGCTGGTCACACTTGTGAGACTCCCCCCCTCCCTAGTGTGACGTCACATATTTTGCAATTTTATATCCATTTAAATTATGTTTTATTTATTATTTATAACATGAACATCAATTTAAACATTTCAAGAATTAACAAAACAAAAAACGATTACTTTACGATTTGGAAATGTGACGTCACGAAATCTAGGACCCCTCCCATCCCCCTGTCACACAATGTCACACTTCGTCGACCCCCTCCCTCCCCCTTAACGTGTGACGTAATTTATGGATGGTCCCTAACAAAGAACACACTTAACGCACAAATTTATACTTATGTCTGTGTGTGTGTTTGGTAATACGTAAGTGAAATTTGAAAGAACGCGCAACGCGCAAGGCTCTTAAATAATTTAAAAATATTACATCAAAACAATAATAAAAAATAGGGCATGTTGGATGGAAGTTCTTTAGAAAATTTCAAATATACTTTATACAATGAAATTTCCATTACCTTTTAAATTTAAATCACTGTAAAAGCCTAATGATACATAGACGCCTACATTATTTTATTACATTTTATCTTACAGAATGGAGTTAGATGTTAATATTCCAGCGGGATTTCTCCTTGGTCGTAGCGGTGCAACAATTATACGAACACTAAAAAGGCTACAGAAAAACTATGCTATTATAAACATGCCAATTAACTTGACACACGTGCCAATAGGGAAAATGAAACAACCGCCATGGATATCGTGGTAGGAGTATAGGCTGGTATGCATACTCACTCTAAAACTGTAAAGATATTACATGCATTTCGAGGAAAGTTGGATGGTCCCAAGGTAAATTATAGGTAATAGTAAAAAATACACAGATAAGTCAAAAAGATGATTTATAACAAGTTGAAGCTCTTATTGATGAAATTTTTAAATTATAACTTTTTCTGGTCAGAAACACATTAGTATTTTAAAAAGTAAAAAATATATGTATGCCGCTACATGTATTATTCAAATTTTAATAAAGATGCAAATTTTCACTATAAAACGTCATAATTATATTTTACTTAGTTATTGTATCCTCAATCCTTAAATTATAATTATGCTTATCTATTTATTTTGATTAAAGTTATATGGTGCTTAAATATTTTAAACAAGGTAGTGGAAGGCTTAGTTATATTGTCAATAACCAAATGTTTCTTTTTTTTTTTTTTATTTATTATCAACTGATTTAAAAAAAAAGCCCAATATAGATGCAGTGCAAAATGTTTCTTATGGGATGATTGTTCATTATTGGTTAATTATAGAAAAAATAATATCAAAACCATTCATTTCATTTTTATTTGCTTAGAGTAGTTTTTAAATTACAAGGCACCGTTTTTTTGAATCTATTTTTTATTTTATCTATTTTACATAAACATAAGTAACACCCATATGGTATTATACACCATCTATTGACATTTACTTGAATTAATTTCTCTTTGTAATATAAAAGCCCAAGAGGGAATTTTGGGATTTACTTATTATTCAGGGGAATTATAAGAATATTATTTTTATATTTCATCCATTTGACGAATTTGAGTATTTTTTGCTAATAATAAGAAAGTTTATTTCCCGTTTGCAATTGTGTTCATAGATGCTGTTGGATATAGTACATATATAATATATGGTCATGTTAAGTAAATCAACTTCAGAAATCCTGATATGTATTGAATTTTAATAATAGACAAAATATATTGTAAAGTTTATACGTTTTTATAATCAGAATACAAGATGAATAATTAATTTTTCAAAATGTTCAAAAGTTTTTACACTGTATTAGTTATTTTATTATTATTTCTATTTTTTTATGTAAGGTCAATTATTTGAGATAGTTTGATTTTTGAGATTTTAATTTATATCCATGATAATAATGCCACCAACTGTTCATTATTTATATGAAGAGAAGTGTAATAAATTTATTAGGATATTAAGTTATATCCAAAGCATTTATTTATTATTGTATTATATGACACCTTAACCAAATAATAGTAAATATATATTTCAATAAACTAACTTTTATTTTATGTTCTCTATCCTTGGTGGAGTAGAAGAGAATTTTAAGTGATTCTTTACAGTCAAGTGCGAGCTGTTTGTGAGTGCTTATTATGGCATAAGCCATAGTGTGTAAAAAAGGAATTTAAGTAACCCCCGACAAAAAAAAAGAATGCAATTCGCCATTTTGTGCTGGCGGCTATCTTGGATTTGAAATTTATCATAATGTAATAGTATTCTACTAGTCAAGCCCTTTTATTTGATACCCATATTGAGGAAGTTGTAAAAAAAATATGTAATCCCCCATTTTGTGGCGGCGGCCATGTTGGACCGATTTTTATTAAACATAGCTAAGAACACTCCCGACTAATTCACCTTTCGACAGGGCCGGATTTAGGGGAGGGCAAGCGGGGCTGCAGCCCCGGGGCCTCCACAAGAGAGGGGCCTCCACAAAAGAGATTTAATAAAAAAAAAACTTTTTCGTTTTTATTTTTAACAAATATGATTGTTATACATTTTATATAATTGTTCTTAAATATTAAAAACAATTTATCCATATTCGTTCACCGCAGTTCATCGCAGTCGGGTAAAAAGAAGTTACAGAGCGGTTATAATTAATTAATTGTAATCAAGCGTTGTTTTTTCGCGTGAGTTTATTTATTTTATAATTTTTAGGTCTGCAATATTATCATCAAATGCTAATATTTTATAGGTAAATTCACGTTTGTTAATTCAAATTTGAAAGAAATTTTCTTCAATCCTTTTTCTATTTTTGTGTTTCGTATTTTTGAGTGCACGCACATAACTATATCTACTTCATAGGTTTAGGTAGTTAACTAAAGGTAAACAAAGAGCTCATGGGGATTTAACCTTTTATTATAACATTTTTAACACATATTGTCAACTAGCGACTTACCCTCGCTTCGCTCGGGTGCGTCCCTAGGTACGCGGATTTTATTAACAATTTCATGGGTTTTAATTTTTTGAGCGGAACCCTGATTTTTTTCTAAAATAAGTGTAGCCTGAGTTACTCCTTATAACATCAGCTATCTTCCAGTGAAAGTTCCGTCAAAATCAGTCCAGTCGTTTCAGAGATTAGCCGGAACAAACAGACAAAAATTTTAAAAATTTAATCTATATGTGCATTTAATATGAATTTAGTAAAAAACTGTTATTTTGACATTACAAACAGACATATAAATTTTATTTATCTGTAGGTATAGATAAAATAACTGCATTTTTTTTGAATTCACCCACAATCAACCACAATCAAAACTTAACTAAAATTGATTTAGACTTATACAAATTCATAGAGAATATAATACTTAAATTGATGATGTATGTTACGTCTACGCGACGGCAGAATCTACCTTAAGTGTAAAATACAATTAGAATTTAGACTCACAGGAGCATATCTAAAAGATTAAACGCACAGTAGCTTATCTAATAACATGTTAATTACAAATAAATAAAAACGAGGTTTCGTTCATTGTTTATCATTTGTCGGATAGCCATAGAAGTGGCAACTAGCAAGAAACGCTAAAGAACAATCAACCAACGAGAAATGCAGTCCACCAAATTTAAATTTTTAAGTTTCCATATGGTATATCCTGTTAAAACAAGTGAATAAGATTTATTTATATGCTGTTGCTGATGTTATATAATATAGATGTTTGCTTTTTACTCGACTGCGGCGAAACAGGGTTATGTGTTTAACCTGTATGTATGTCTGATTCTATGTTCGTTCGTAGTCACTAAATGGCTTAACTAATTTTGATGATTCATACGTAATTCGATAAGTATTGATAATGCGAGTGTCATAGGCTATATAGATATTATATTAAAAAAATTTCGTCCGAATAAATCGAGTGGGGTATCGAAATACACCATTAAGAGGCGATTACAGAAATACTCGCATTTACAACTTCTATGTTCAAAAGGAATTTAAGATAAGAAATTGTTAAATAAAACTAAAAATGTCTAACTCTCCTAAAAAGAAGAGAACAAATTGACGAAGGCGCATAGTATTATGCAGTCGGAGACATACATATACTATGTACCTACATGTTTTAGTATAGCTGCGTGTATGTATGTCTCTGACTACAAAATAATAATAACATTACGTTCCTTCGTTAACTTGTTCTCTTCTTTTTAGGTCGCTTTTTATGCAGTCGGTTTTTTATTTTTGTAAAAAAAAAATTCTGGAGTGGTTGTGTGTATTGTCCATGAAAAATCTCCGTAATTTTAGTACTTATCCACATCTCAAAATTAATTGTGTCTATTCCAATATAAAACAAATAGCTCACCGGCTTCATCTAATCAATTGATGGAACTAAAATATATGTAGTTTTAAATTATTTATTGATCAACTACCTATCTTAGTCTAATATATTTAAACGAGCAATTCCTGTATATTGATATCTTTATATCTTTATTTATTTATACCAGCGATCTCGGAAACGGCTCTAACGATTTCGCTGTAATTTGGTATGTGGGGGCTTTCGGGGGCGAAAAATCGATCTAGATTAGTCTCATGTCTGGGAAAACGCGTGTTTTCGAGTTTTCATGCGATATTCTTTTGCATTATTCTACGCAGAACATAGTCGATAATTTCTTACACTCGCTTATAAGCATCGTGGCCAAGCGGTCAAGGCGCAAGTTAGGCAACATATATGACCGGGATCGAGTCCCGGTCGGAAGCCAAAGTTTTTACTTTTGTTTTTTTTTATTTATTCAAGTTTTTAGTTTATTTTACGATATAACAAAAAAGAAGTCCGAGCGAAGCTCGGTCGCCCAGGTACTATATTTTGTTTTATTAAAATAATGTGTATTCTTTTACTTAAAAAGTAACTCTATCATAGATTATTTATGCTTACATTAAGTCTATAATTTATATGGTCATTTTATTTATATGGCTAATTTAAGACTTCTATCTATACAGATAAATAAAATTGGAGTGTCTGTTTGTAATATTAAAATAACCGCCTTTTACTAAATGCGTATGGTTGTATACTCCGTACACATATCAAAACAACATTTTTTACAATTTTTGTCTGTCTGTCTATCTGTCTGTTTGTTTCGGTTAATATCCGAAACGGCTGAACCGATTTTGACGGGACTTTCACTGGCAGATAGCTGATTTTATAAGGAGTAACTTAGGCTACTTTTATTTTAGAAAAAGAATCAGGGTTCCGCGAAAAAAACCCCATGAAATTGTAAACAAAATCCGCGTATGGCGTACGCATCCGAGCAAAGCAAGGGTAAATCGCTATATAATTTAAATGAATATCTTAGGAATAGCAAGCTACTATTTATGTATAAACATAGCTAACCGTGAAAACGTACCTAGGGACGAACGCGAACGAAGCGAGTGTGAGTCGCTAGTCCATAATATAAAAGAATTAATGTTCAGCGAAATCATCAATTATTTTTCATCAAAAAAGCTCGCAAGGTTCCATTCATTAACGCTGTAATTTAATTTCGAATAATTCTTATATTTGACTATATCTACATATGTTTATTGAAATAATTTAATTTGTTTCGCAATAAATACTTAAATCACTTGACTAAAAAAATTGTTCATTTTATTTCGGAAAATAATTAGGTGCCTCCACTTCGTTGTTGCCCCGGGGCCTCCACACCCCTAAATCCGGCCCTGCCTTTCGAACAAAAAAAAAACAATCAAAATCGGTTCATCCGTACAGGAGCAACGATGCCACAGACTGACAAACACACAGACACGTCAAACTTATAACACCCCGTCGTTTTTGCGTCGGAGTTTAAAACTTTATATTAATTCTAAAATGGTAAATATTTGATATCAGTAATAATTTCTCAAACTGGTCATTTCATTATAGATATTTGCATAGCTATTAAAATGTCCGTCTGATAAACATTTTTAGCCTAGTATTCTCTCGGTAGTACTATAACTAGCCAATGGCAACTTGCAGGCCATTTTTATTTCCAAATTTTGAAGACATATTTGTCACATAAAGTATTCCTGAATATAATAAATAATTTCAATAGTGTCGTTACTTGTTATTACTACTATAATTTTTAACAAATTGCCAAGAACAGATTAAAATTCTAAAACCATTACAAATATCATGGGGTCTCATCACTAACAAAGAAATATTAGTTCAATTAAATGTCAGTGAATGACGTTACATGTATCGATTTGTTCTTAAAGTTGTGTTAAATTAACAAAAGATAATAGATTCTAAAAAGGTATCACCCAAGGATCCCAAAAAATGCCCGTAAATCAAATTTGCATAACTTTACTGATTATTGAAATATCAGAAATCAGATGATGGGTTTGTAGTGTATATTCACAGAAGGCGCTTTTACTTTTTATGAAATCACGGGTAAAAATGGTTAAAATTACCAAATATTTTTTATTTAAATGTACACATGCATAAGTTAGTTTACACATATTTATAAAATAAAAGTGTTTAACTATTTGCGAATCAACGACATCTATTATCTATTCAAGCAAACAAAAACAGCTCAAAAAATATCCCGAATTAGCGCTGTCCAATTTCTTTGTATGGGATGAGACATCTACTAGTATAGTATTATGTGATCTGTGCAAATATCCTTCAAACAAATTTTCAAAATCTTATTTTTGTACAGATAAAACTCACGATTTTATGTTATATATTATAACTATAAGGATGTAATAAATAATAATAAAATAGCATCATATCATCATCTTGTGTCTTAGCAACGTATTTCATATAGCTCTCACGACTATTATAGAATTTGTAAAGGCAAAAATTCTGATGTTGTTAATGAATAATAATAATTTTGCGTCATAAATTGAGTAGCTGTGTTATATGGCTGTGGATCAAATAAATAATATCATTAAATGTAATCGATTGTATTTTTCTAGAAAGTACCTATATGTAGTTTTTATTAGATTAGCAAATACGTATGCTTGCTTTAGGTATTTATAATTACCCTTTTTACCTATCGTACAGCTCTATACAACGTATTCTTATGCTATCTGTGAGTATAGTTCTTAAGCAAATCAAGAGGGCAATACAATAAAAATAACTTAACAGTCGACTGCTTAAGGCAAATATTTGGGAGATCAGAGAATACTCCGATCCATCATTGCAATGGCATAAATTAAATGAAAAGCTTGATCATAGATATCTCAGGTGTTTTTTTTATATTATAAATATATTTTAAGTATTTTTAGAAAAAAAAATAAGATAGATACTCTCATACGAGTAGTTTGTAAATTTTATAAGTCATTTTTCATATACGTACATATTTAGTAAATTGCTTGTCCCCTAGGTGCGTTTTAAATAGACCTTAGGAGATAAACACATGCTATTGCGGATTTTTCTCTAGGTCTTTTTAAGATCTACAATTTTCTACTGCATTGCTTTGATATTTCTCTTAAAATTTAGACAGCGTTAGCGAAAGCAGCTTTTTTGAATAAAAAACATCGTAACAGTTTAGTTATTTTGTACAAAACATTAAAAAAATATTTATATACCGTCCTCGTTTGCTCTGCTGTTGTGTGGTTCTAAACTACAAGTTGGAAGTTAACGGAGAAACAGACAGAGGCAGACGGCAAAATCTTTTTATACTATGTATAATATCTAATAGACTATATAATATATTATGTAGATGAGCGACATGCACTCGAACTACATTTTGTATTTTCCCGTGAAAATTAGAGATTTTACCGCACCAAATTGTTAAATTAATCCTGCTGTGCTACTAATAGTTTTGTGTAGTTCATTGAAATTTTTGTATGAAGTTTCCTTCATACTAGACCCAGCCTGTTACTGTGTTTTCCTTTCATTCCTGTGCAAATGAAAGATTTTCCTATAGTACAAAGTATATAAAGTAAATATTGATCTAAATAAAAAGTATTCGCTACACAAAATTTAGTTAAAATCTGTTGAATAGGTAATTTTTGAGCTAAAAGCAAACAGATATACAGACATACAATAATTTCAACAATTATGGTTTTGGTTTCTATATTCTGTGAAGTATATGTAACTGTCATTATTTTTACAAAAATAATTCATGGTTTTATATGTAAGTATAAATGACATGAGTAAATACCAAGGAAGCATGTTAAAAATTTTCACTTATAGGGTCAGAAAAATGTGGTAAAGCTTGTATGGGAGGCAATATTTGGGCAGGTTACGTCACTCATATATTAGTTATCTATATAAGGAAACCGTGTTTGTGAACCTGTCATGAATTTATCATTTGGAATTGAAGATAAACTATACCTAAAATTAATTTCTGCGGCTGTATTATATCCTTTGTAAGAAAATCATTGACTTAAGCAGTTTATCAGCAATATGTTATTAAAAAAAATTGTATCCTAATGGATTCCCTGTAAATATTCTTTTCTTTGAATGAAGGGTTCTATGGTCCAACGAATTATATTATCAGTAAGGTTAGACAAGTTGATGAGTGGTTTTAACCAATGGAAAAGGGCAAGAGTTGATATGTTATCGGTTAATATTGTAAAATTACACATTGATATAACTTGTTTATTTCGTATTTTATTAGGTACTTATTGTGTTAAGAAGATTTTGTACGTACGTAAATACGCAACGCCTGATGACAATGTAAATGGTACAGTATATAATAAAATAATAATTTGTTGACAAACACGGTGTTTTATTATACGACTATTATTATTGTTTTTAGCTTTTACTAGAGAGACAAAGAAGATGAATGTGGTAGTAATAAAGAAAAGGTTCTAAACTAAATGTAAACTAATTGTAATAAACTTAATAACTATATTAATTCAAAATAAAATCAAATTATGAAAGTCGATTTTAACCTTCTTATCGTTGTGTCGATTTGATACTTTGTAAGTATGTGAAGTACCACAGTAGTCTGGAGCACAATATAAATATTTGATACAACTGCGCTGATTCATACTACTTAGATGGTATAGCTGGAGGCGGAGAATGTGGATCTCTTCAAAGGCTACTAGTAAAATCTTTGAGTATTGTTGAAGAATATTTTCTTTAAGTTTGTTAAAATGTTGAGAAAAAAGAAATGATTTTATTCTTGTGGGGAAAACGTGAAGTTTATACTCCTAAAATATCTGTTTCAGTAGGATATTTCCTAGAAGAACCCTTTTCATATATTTCATACTTTTTAGAGCTTGATGTCGGTTTACATTTATGACAAAATGTCGTAAAAGTTAATCCTTTATTTATATTAAAATATATTCAGAACATGTGATTTGTTATAAATAGAACATAAGAATTTCTACAATGTCGATTGATAGTAAACTATTGGTACCTACTACCTACCCGTACCTTCAGTTGGATTACCATAGCATTGTTTGGATAGAAAGCCATTGTCTTTAACATTATAAAATATATATAAGATGAATTTCTCAAACGATTTTAAGTTTTAGTGAAGTCGCAAGTTTTGATGACAAACACTGCATTTTTAGTTTGAACTCCAAAATATAATTTTTTCTACCCGAAAATAGAATTCATTTTATTATTGCACTAGTAGACAATTTGGCTTATAAGGATAAAATTCTATAAAGTAACACATTCGGTATTCGCCATATATGCGCAGTTATTCCTATTTAACATTTACATTAAACTACAAGTGATGTCGCAGGAATGACGATTTTAGAGGCAACTGTTTAAGAATTAAAATTAAAATGCCCTAAAGCAACAAGCCTACAAGTCAAATGTATAATAATATCATCCGTAGAGTGAAAAAGCATTACAACTGTAATTAACCTCGTAATCTAGCTCATATATACACCATTTAAATTATGGTTAACTAGGCTAACTACTAACAATATATTATTGTAATATACAGACCATATTACACGTATACGTTTTTCATATAAATTATAATCATATTATACATGTTTAAATTATATGTGAAGGCTGAAAACACAACATCAATGTTAGTAGGTACCAATGCCGCATTCCTTTAGCTACAAATAAATTTTACAGCCTTAATTCTTCGGGTTATTTTAGTTTCCTTATATGGACAGTAGATGTCGTTGCAACGCGAAGTCGTACTTACAGTTTTATTTTGTACGCGAATACTTTAAAATATGTAAAATGTAGCAAAATCCATTTTTCGATACATATAACGCCATCTATGGACATTTAATTTACTAATTTTACTTTGCTCCAAAACCACCAAAAGGCCATTGAAAACACTAAACAGAATAATTATAAGATAATGTAGGTAACTCGTACGTACTTAGTACCTACATCTATACTAATATTATAAATGTGAAAGTTTGGATGTTTGTTAATCACGCCAGAACGGCTAAACGGATCTGAATGAAATTTGGCAAATAGATGATAGTATATAGTCTGGAATAGCACATAGATTACTTTTTACCCCGGAAAAATGTACGGTTCCCGTGGGATAGATTTCTTTTTGTTTTTTCGTATATTTTGTCATACTAATGATAAGTTCATGAAGGTTTATACAACTAGTGAGCCTAAGTTGAAAAATACTAATATCCCACGGGGACCACTTAATGTATCAGACCGCAAATCTCTTCTAATAAGTAATATCTAAATTATTATCTATGTACTTAGTTGAATTACTATGAGTATTTAAAATATTGCGACCATAGTAATTGAGGGTGTTGATTATAAGAAACACAATGTTGAATATATTATACAGCAATGAAAGTTGTGAATTTTTAACCGATTTTCGAAAAGGAAAATGTATTTGGCCGGTATATATTTAGTATTTGTCTATTTAGGTATGTGTCGGCCCTACTTCAAACTATAACAAGTGAGAGGGTAAAAGTCATATTATTGTTTACTTTGTATTGGTTTATTATTTTTAATAATATTTTTATTATTTTTGTGTTAATTCATCGTATAGTTTTTTTTAAGGTTCATTTATGTAAATGAGTGTCCCTTACACGTGCGAGTTAAACAAAAATTGGTCTGACGAGACTTTCCAGAAAGTTACGTATGGTTAAACTTTGTATAGTACCTACCTATTCTATTACTTCAGCCTATGTGGCGCAAATCGAATAAAATAGATAATACACAATGTAACGCTCAGATCGAACTGAAAGGACGGGCGGGTCTCACGCTTTTGAATAACTTATACGTATAATTTATTTTATTTCTTAATTCTGAATAAAATATAGGTATACTTTCAAAGCAATATTAGTTGCGATGCCATGTAGTTACAACCAGTGAATCGTGAAGAAACCAGAAAGACTAGTTACTAAACTAGGTTTATATCATATATTATGTAGGTATATATGTATAATATTAACGATATAAGCTTATAACTAATGTTGAAAGAAAGAAAACTTTAATTGGTATATTCGTTATGAAATTTAAGTGCAAAGTTATATGTATAAGAACATAAGAAAACATTAAATTAGGTATTAAAATCAATCATGTCATCAAGCGATGTGGAATGATTGCTATAACTCTACAGACAACCGTTATTATCTTACTTCCAATCGCTTGTAATGTTACGTTTCGTGTGATCGTAACTTATACATAGTTAACCACTGTATTTAAGTTATAAGTAAGTACGAGGTGTGGCTATTAAATAACGAGACTGATGCTGTAAAATATTTAATTTGATTTTATTTATTATTTATTTATGGAAAGCTTTTTCTATCGTTTCCTTCAGGACGCGTGCCGCTTTCGTTTTCAAAGTTTCAACGAACTGAAATTTTGGTTTTTGTTGATTTTCTCTTGGGAAATAGATAGATGTCGCACAACACAAGATCCGGTGAATAACGCGGATGGTCAACATTAGGATGCTGTAGGTACAATGTATGTACATGGCTAAAAACCTCTCGACAGACAATGCGGAAAAAACCGACGCATTGTCTTGGTAGATAAACCATTACTTGTTCTTCCAAAAATAGGATCTTCTTTTTCTTATTCTTTATAGGAATTCACGAACACTTAATCGACGATCAGATCGTACCAGTTTGCCGAATTTTTGATATCATCATCCATTTTTAACGTTTAAAGTCGACCCTGACGCGAATCATGTTTAACATTTTCCTGGCGACGCGACGTTAAAAACGCTTAGACCACTCAAAAATACGTGTACGCAATAAACATTAAGAGGCAAACACTACTTTCAATGAATTATGAGTTTCAGTTGCAGACTTTCCAATTTTTGTAATTTCAACAATTCGTTTGCTCTATTATACTACACTTAACATTTTTCCGGCGAAACAAAAAAAACCCATCTATAATGCGAACGAAGGTTACGGTTATATGGAGTAGTGAGAGATACTACATTCTAAAGAGATGGCTTCGAGCAAAACAGCTGGTAATCACATAGGTTTAGTGTATGCGTAGGTACTTCTTCTGTAGTAACGTCAGTCTTGTTATTTAATTGCCATACCTCATTTTTATAGAAAAGAGTGGTTAAAACATATAAAATTTAAAGTTTTAGTTGTTTTGTTAGTTACATACAGAGAAACTAACGTAGAACCTATTTAGAAAGTAGGGCAAAGTAATAAAATATTGAAGTTGACCGTATCGTCGTCATGGGAATTGTAACATATGACAAATTAATGTACACCTCTATATGTGTAGTAATGAAAAATGAATACACCAGGTATGCTTGTGTACTTACTTTAATGTACTCAATGATATTTAACTAAGTTAAACATTGATAATAACTTAATATGGAGATATTCTAAACTTTACGAAATTTATCGTAAACTATTTTTTGAAGCTTTCTTTTACTTAAACTAATTGTAGATATTACACAGGAATATGATTGGACGAGAGGAAATCGAGCATGATTCCTGCATAGAAACGTCTGCTATACTACAGAACTGTCTCTTGCCATAGGTAGCATATCAACCTGTCCAATATTATTACAAATTATCTACAAAGAAAAAAGTAAATAACCTAAATATGTTAATGCCGGTCATTACCGACTTGCACCACTGGGTACTGATGTTGCTATATTATCAGTGTTTTCAAAAGTACTAGTGCGCGTGGCATTCGAAAGGATCCTTCCTTTGACTGGGCCCGGCACCGACTGACCGTCGCTCATTAAATACTTAAGGTCATGGTTATCAGAAGTGCCCACGTACTCTACGCAGCGGCAAGATATGAATGAGTTTGAACACGCTATAACGAATCTATACTGATATTTTAAGAGGAAAGATTTATTTGTTTGTACCGAATAAGCTCGAAATTACTGGACCGTTTTAGATGAAATTTCGTAAGAAGATAGTTTTAAACTCCGGGAAGGACATATGATAGTTTATATCCCGGAAATCATCCTAAAAGGGGTGAAAATAGGGATGAAAGTTTGTATGGGGAATCAACCTAGGGACGAACCCGAGCAAAGCAAGGGTGAGTCGCTAGTAAAAAATAATATGACAAATGTAGAGATGTTCAAATAAGTTGAAGAATGAGCATGACCTAATATCTAGTTATGGAATAAAATAAGTTATTGAATGAAAGAGGTACGTTATAGAGATTGTCACTCTTGGCGCTTTGTCTCTCTATCTGCCCTGCAAGGGATATATGTATGTTATAGCTTCAACAGAGATACTTTATTATTGTTCGCCTGACTATTTCTGCGCAAGACAGTCGAATGTACGATTTATGGATGTTGGGCTTCATTAATATAATCTCAATGAGACTAGCGATCTACGTAGAAGAAATATAAGCTTGTACGATGCACGCACTAGCAACCTCTATATTACATAACTCTATATTACATTATTCACATTTCCGGTAGTAACAGCTCACTATAGACCTAGAAAATGGACTGAGCAATAATCGCAATTTTCATGAAATTGACCACTCTCTAAAAAGAGAGAAAGCGAACGTGCGCCAGTATCTGTTTTAAATTCCAATTTGAATTTAAAAATGAAATGTAAAAAATTATAATATTATGATGGAATTTAAAATGGTTATAAATATCAATCTTCATTAATCGTATTTCAATTAATACAGAAAACTTCTGGCCGCACATTCATTTTGTCTCTGTCGCGCCTTTCCGCCATTTTTAGCTGACGGCTATCAAAAAAACACTTATTAGTTCTTTATGTCTGTCTATGCAGCTCGCTAGCGATCGGGAAATAGAAATGATGATTGTAGGATATTCCGAGGTTTGATGAAATCTTTACCATGGATTTGAAGTTATTAAATTTCCTTCTTAATTACGGAATGATTGAGCTGTCGATATTTCTATATAAATTATATTACAAGCTTAGTGAACGGACAAAATTTACGCTATTATTCAAAAAATGTTTACTAAATGTGGGCTCATTGCGTATGCGCATTGATATGTGTATAAAGAATAGACACGCTTGAACAACCTCGAACAAGGGATATTTAAGAATTGTAATGAACTGGAAACAACAAGCAAACGAGTTTACAGCTATAGATAACGGGTTCGTATTTAAGTAACAAAATAATTGTGTCTAATAGTAATTAACGTTAAATTTAAATATTTTAACATTTAACATATAATAGATATCATTCAAAGTTAATATGTATTTTCTTTGTAAAAAAATAGAAAAAAATCTGCATAAATTTCGAAACACAAATCACAATTTCGAAATTAGGGAAAATAGAGAGCCTATAGCGATATTTTCATACAATTTACTGAAACTCGCCAATTATTATTTGTCTGTATCACGCTCTAATATCCTCAGTTTAAAAGCGTACAACAATAGCCACAGTTACGCCCGTCGATTTCTCTACTGTGAACAATGTTTATGTAGAAAAAAAAACGGTTCTCGGTTGAGCGGCCAAGCGCGACGGACACGGCGTGTGCGCTGTGCTCTATGCACGCCATCTTGGATGCGCGGATTGAGTTGCGCACGCGTTGCTTGAGATCACAATTCACATTTTATTTATGTTTGTATGTGTGTTATTTATATTGTAAATAAAACCATCTAAAGTGTATAAATACTGAATATATTTAAAAAAAACAAAAACAAATCTATCCCACGGGAATTGTACATTTTTCCGGGACAAAAGTAGCCTACGTGTTACTCTGATGTATGAGCTGTTATTATTCTAAAATATTATTAAAATCCATTTAGTAGTTTTTGCGTGAAAAAGCAACAAATATCCATACATCATCTATACATCGAGACATTCATACAGCTCACAAATTTTCGTATTTATAATATAGATTATAGTAAAGTATATTTTGTTATTAACTTTACCGGTTCACATGAGACACTTACCATTCAAAACTCACCTACATATAGTATAAATAGTTTCCGTATAGAACGGTTGTGACATTCGGACAGACAAACGTAACGAAATTAAGAGTTTTTTTTTCTGGCATTTTTGAGTTAATAACAAACATACTATAAAAATTAGAGAAGTGGTAAACTTGAGATAGCCCAAAGAACATACTTTCGATATTATTCAGATTATCACAGATAATATTATTCTATCTCAGACTAATGTAGGCTACACAATTGCTAAAATACAATATACCTACCTAAGCTATGATAACTGACAATATGATCGGTTTCAAATGGGATAAAGTTATTAATTTAATTCCATGTATAAATTAAATATGTCTGATGTATTTTAATAAATGATATAGGTAGTTACTAGGAACCTACTCTACAATTTAAATTAAAGTAGATAAATATGATTCTGTTTAACAACCAGAAACCAAGGGATACAATTAGTAAGTTTTAATATTGGGTAAATAAATAGGAATGTACCCATATCGATGCAGGATAATGGATATTTAATAGATTGTAACAAATATTTCGTTTCGCAAAAATAAAATGAAGTGCTTAAACGCAGTCAATGTACATTAAAGTTTAGCTTTTGTGTATCACATGACGTCGTGAAAATGTTCACGTACCCAGAATTATTTTAACGAAATATATTCACAGACATATATTTTATACCAACAAGTAAGTAGTACCTATTACGTTTTATTTTAATGATGACGTAAACTAAAACTGAGAACACTTAGATTATGAGATGATTAACACTAACCGCTGTATTGTACCGCTGTGCTGTTGTTTTTATTCGAAATATTTTAATATTTATCAAATCATTATAACGCGCATATTATGTAGCTGGCTTTATTTCATAAAACCGTTTTGTATTCAATCCCAACTTTTAATTTTTTTAAGATATTATGTAAACATCCTTATTACTGAGACCTTTGTTAGTTAATGTTATGTAGCAAATTTTAGTAGGTATCAGTTATCAGCAATGTTATACGTATTTATATCATAAGATGTGGGTATATATCCAGGTACATATTATAATGTCACGGTCGAATGCGCAAGCGATTCCGTGGCCCTGTCTTCTGCGATAGGAATCACCGTGGTGGTATTAGTGGGTAGTTTGTCGCGCTTCTCACGGCAGGAGTCCTACATACCCCGCGCGCCCCCGCGCACCAGCACCCGTAAATGGGTTTCCCCACGAATCAAAAAAAAGTACGTATTATAATAAAAAAATATTATAGTACTACCAACTGTTACGTTAAAAAATATGTACATAAGTAGTAGGTACGGTTAGATAAATTGTAATTTTTTTTACTCGTTCCTAATTATGCCCACACAAATTGTTAAATAAATTAACAATTCAAATACAAAAATAAGCCAGTTACTCATATTTTAATGAAATATTTAGATAAATCAATTCTTGTATGCGTACCTTCACTATTTCTAAAGGTGATAATCTTAATAAGTGGGCTCCGGCCTCGCAGTCTAGATTTTAGAGTTCTAATTGTTTCGGTAACACCTTTGTACGTAACCATATTTGAGTCGGATTTCTAACTGCTCCGTTTAGCATCAGTGTGTACTCAAGGACCTTTGTAACTTTAAAACAATGATAATATGTAGCTGTCGATGGTAGTAAAACTATGGTATGATAAAAATGCCTTTGTTAAAATTATAAATCTATACGATTATTAAAGTAATGGAATTAATTTATGTTTAGTCATTATCAATGAAATAAAAATATAAGCGCTAAAGAAAAAATAGGAAGCGAAGAAAAAATTTGACAACGTCAAAAGAAAATATATCAGAAAATTACATTAAAACAATACTATAAAACTAATAAAAACAAAAATTACATTAAAGCTAATACTATATAGAAAACATTAAAAAAAATTTTGAAATACGCCTAACCTCAAGCATTTGACTGTGCGAATGAAAGTTGTGAAAAAATTACTGACATTAGATAATTTTATATGCCTACCTAGATTTAAATTAGATGTGCTGGTCATCGCAAGTTGGGTCCTTTCCGCGGTAAACAATAGCATTCCCAAGGAGGGTTGATGTCAGGCAGGCGGCCGGTCGTAAAACTTTTGCCAAATCCTATGAGCAGTACGGAAGATGTGCTGCGCCGACCCCAAGTAATTGGGAATATGCAGGGAGATGATAAAGCGCGTACGAAGCTCTGACAGAGCTTCACATATTTTTCTTTAGTAATATAAAAATATTACTAAAGGAAAATATGCCAATTTGGATTATAGCTATTTTAAATTATAAATATAATGTTAAAAAAGTAATAGGATCTGGAAAATATTTTATGGATTCACAAATATGTATCCAAAGAATATCTAGGACATAACCACGGCTATTTAAATATTAATATAAAATGTAGATTGTGTCGGGACTTTGCGGCGAGTCTGTAAATGCGTAATGTAGGAAAACTCATTTTTTCACAAGGGGGAAACCTTGCCTTCTTAAAGTGAATATTTTAATGCGATGACTTTGGCGTTTGAAATAACACTCATGCTTGATGACTTTATGTTTGATAGTAATTAATAATAAATGCTTACTTCAGCTGTTTTACAATTTTTACTGTATATCCATTATTACTATATAGTTAAAACCATATATGCACAATACTGAAAATACCGAATTTGTAAAATTAAATAATTGTATTTTTACATTTTAAATACACAAAAAGTTTTTAAGTACATATTTTTTGTGTTTTGTATTTATGTAGACGTGAAAGTTATATTTTTAAGTTTTTATTTCAAAAACAAGCAGAATCATAATATGATTAGAAGAGGTTAAAAAAATTGCGTATACAGTCAGTTGATGTAAAACGGCCTTAGATATAAAAATGCACTTTTAATATAAAAGTAAAGTATATTTAATTCTCCGGATAGCTAGAGTAGAAAGCGTTACAAATGTAATATTTCCATCTTATTTTTTGTTTGAGAATATGATAAATGTACTTATACTCGTATTAGGTATTATAAGTCCAATAAAAAGGTAAGGCCATTTTAACTCTGAAAACTTTAAATATAAAGATACCGTGGTAATTAAATTCTTATATAAAATTGTCATTTCATACGTACATATTATATTTTACATTAGATATATATATATATATATATATATATAATCTGTATATGATGATATATAGTCTTAAAAGGATTGTTTTAACAAGTTTTGATTTACTAATATCATAACTACTGACGTGATCTCTAGTAATTACTTTAAGACCTAATTCGGTAACTGGAGTTATCATGAATGTTGTAACAAAGGCAATACGTTCCGAGTCACTGACGGATCACAAAGAACAATAAACCATTACTTAAAGACAGTTTATAGCGTGCATCAGAACAATGCGTAACTGTACGCTTTTAAAATGTTATTAGTGATAATCTTACTATGCTATATAGTATGATATGAATTTAGAAATCATATAACATAGTTTGTTTTATATTGCTTTATAGAATAACTACAGACTTATTCTCGCTTCATTCACATCGGTATATATGCACACGTAGGTGCATTTTATATAATATTTATAATGTTATATATTGGCAGTTCTATATTTTAGAAAATTTCATAATCATTTCGTCTATCGGTGGACTAAAATGCATCCAAATCTGTCCAGCCAAATGATGTGAAGGAGTAATAAACATATACACACGTACAACATTCTAGTAGTGTGACTAAATCATTTTTTGTTTAATTTATGTATAATAAAGAAGACTACTGTAAATATCATTAACGTAATAATGATTGTGGTGGACTGTATTAAAACACTATTTTTCACTATTTTATTATTTATTGCTATCTAGCTTACTGTACTGGAACTGGAACTGGAATACACTTTACCCAAAAACACCCCTATATTTATACCCCAATTTACATGCGCAATCTACATACTACTGAGTGAGAACATTTCAAATGCCCCACTCTAATTGGCTACACAAAGTAATCAATATTTACACGTAAAGACATGTTTAAACTAAATCGGAACTAGTCGGGCGGCGGTCGGGTCGCCGTCGGGTTTTTCCGGGCTCGTCGTCGGCAACAGTTCTCCCCCCGGCGCAGCGCTGCGAGCCTCCTCCTTCACCAGCACGACGAGCTTCGTGACGGGACGCTTGAAGACGCCGGTCCTCGTTCGGACGTCCGCCACTCGCACGCCGCCATCCGGTCCCTTGTAGATCCGATCCACGAATCCCATCGGCCACACGTTGCGTGGCAGGGTGTGATCGATCACGAGCACGATGTCTCCCAATCGCAGCTGCTTGGTGTTGTCGGTTGGCCCGCCGCGAGGAACGAGAGTCGGTAGGTACTCTCGCACCCATCGCTGCCAGAAGTGATCGGCGAGCGCCTGGCTGGCACGCCAGGTGCGTCGGTCGTCGTCGCTGCATGGCCCAGTGGTGGGTAGGCCAGTGGATGACCCCAACAGGAAGTGGTTGGGGGTCAGCGCCTCCGGGTCGTGTGGACTCACGCTTACATGAGTCAGGGGTCGGGCGTTGATGGAGTACTCCGCCTCAACCAGTAGAGTCCACAGCACTTCCTCCGTCGGCTCCTTCTCTTTCAGGGTGGAGGCTAGTGCGACTTTAACTGATCGCACCAGCCGTTCCCATGCGCCCCCTTGATTCGGGGCACCTGGGGGTATGTATCGCCACTCCATGCGATGAAGTAAGCCCTCTTTTTTCAGCGCTGGCGCCCACTCTGCGTAGGCGGCCCGTAGCTCGTTGTCAGCGCCTCGGAAGTTTGTGGCGTTGTCTGAGTGCATGGTGCTCGGCCATCCTCTCCTGGCTGCCATTCTTCGCAACGCCATGATCGCCGAACTCGTAGACAGTGACGGGACGATCTCAAGGTGTACAGCGCGCGACGTGAGGCATGTGAATAGCGCGCCCCATCTCTTCTCACGACGTCGTCCGATCTTCACTATCATGGGCCCGAAGTAGTCCACCCCACAGTGGGTGAAGGGGCGGCGAAATGGTTCGAGGCGAGCGCGAGGCAGGTCCCCAGTCGCTGGAACCTGAGGCTTCGCTTTTCGCACTTTGCAGAGGGCGCACTCCCTTTTTATGGTGCGCACAGTAGGTCGCAGGTGGATGATCCAGTATCGCTGCCTTAGATCGTTGGTCACACGCTCACGGTTGGCGTGACCTGCAGCGCAATGCTCACGTAGCACGATGAGTTTCGCAGTGCGGTGGCGTCCGTCGAGGATGATAGGTCGCTTCATCTCAAGCGGTGCAGTGGCAGCTCCTATGCGGCCTCTCACCCGCAATACGCCTTCCTCCAGCACTGGATCCAGCCGGAACAGTCGGCTCGTCTTAGGCAGGGAACGAGATGACTTCATACGTAGTAATTCGTCTTGGAAGCTGTCTCTCTGCGCACGGCGTATGAGTGCGCGCTCGGCTTCCTCGATGTGACGATGCTCCAATCCCGTAGCTCGGCGCCGACACTTGTCTATAAAAGCCAGCACCCTCGCAGCTGCTCGGACCAGTGTTTCGAATTTGGAGAAGCGCGCAGGATCCGGCAACCACTCGTCGCCTTGTTTGTCCTCTGTGGTCACGTGCAGCAGGACCTCCTCCTCTTCTGCGGGCGTTCCCTCGGCTGGCCACAGTTCTTCTGGGTGACGTAGGAACTCTGGCCCTTGGAACCATCGGTCGTCACTGGTGATGCGAGTGTGCGCGAATCGTGTAGCGTCGTCAGCTACATTGTCACTGGGTGGGATCCATCGCCAATCTTCAGGTTGGGTGAGCTCGGCTAACTCTCCAAGACGGTGCGCGATGAACGGTGTATATCTGCGTGCATCGTGTCGTACCCAATGTATCACCATCATGGAGTCTGTCCAGTATACCGTCCTCTGGACCACAATCCGATGCTCTCTCTTGATTGTGTCTGCCAGTCTGGCGCCGATGACTGCTGCCTGTAGCTCCAGACGAGGTATCGTCTGCGTGCGCCTTGGAGCGACCTTTGCCTTGGCGGTCACGAGGCTTACTTTGATGGTGCCGTCGGGTTGAGTAATGCGCCAGTAAGCCACGGCTGAGTAGGCTTGTTCGCTGGCATCACAGAGCACGTGCAGCTCCAGGCCTTGGCAACCTTCCAGGGCGTAACAGCGTTCCAGTCGTAGGCAGGTGAGGTCAGGTAGTTGTTGCAGCCAAGCCGCAAACATCTCGTTTTCTTCTGCAGGAATCGGCTCATCCCATGACATCTTGATGCGCCAAAGACTCTGCAGGATGATCTTCGCACGTATCGTGTAATGACTCAGCAATCCTAGGGGGTCATATATAGACATGACCGCGCTGAGTGCTTCTCGTTTGGTAGGCGGATGGGTCTGGGCGCGCAACCCCAGCTCGTCCCGTTCGGCGTCCCAGTGCAGGCCAAGTATTTTATTTGCGGGCCCGTCTCCACCTAGTCGGGTCGGTGATGTTGCCAGCAGCTGCGTGGGCACGTCGCCAAAATCTATGTGATTATTTTTCAACCCGAGACAATGTACGGTTCCCGTGGGTTAGATTTGTTTTCGTTTTTCAGGAGCAAGTGATCAACTATTATCTATTCCATACTCATTGTTAAAATGAGCCTAGGATGAACGAGTGAAGCGAGGGTGAGTCGCTAGTCTATATCTAATAGTCTATATATAATGAAATTCTAACTGAGTCGAATCTGTACATTGAATATTTTTTGGAAAATCTTATTGAAATAGTCATTATTATTCGATACAGAGACCGAATCTGTAGTTTTTATGAATGAATTGTTGCCTGTCTTTCTGTCTGTCTGTCTGGGAACGAGAAATCCATTGGAGATTTTGATGAAATTTGGTATGATGGTAGCTGGTTATCCGAGTCAATATATAGGATAGATTTTACTGCGGGAAAATATTTCATCTCTAAGAAATCCATACTAACCGTTAAAACGTATCTAGGGACGAACCCGAACAGAGTGAGGGTGAGGCGCTAGTATATATTATATAAAAGGCTTTGTCCTGACTGACTAATAGATCAACGCACAGCCTAAACCGCTAGTCGTAAAAACGTGAATTTTTGAAGAACGTATGTCTTATATAATGTAGGCATCGGATAAGAAAGGATTTTTTGAAATTCATCACCTAAGGGGGTAAAATAGGAGATGAAAGTTTCTATGAAACTCTGTTATTATTAATGTGAAATGCATGTATACGAAAAGTGGTATTTATGTTAGCCTCTTAGCATGTTCGTTAAAAAGCCCATATTAGTCGAGTTACATCATTGTACTCTCTTCTTCTAACTTTGAAAAGATGGAGTAGAAAAATGTGTAAAAAATAGCGGTAGTGGAGCTTGCTAAATACTTTACGAAAATTAATTTACAGAATATACGTTATATATCTTTTACGATACTGATATTTAGAACTACAAACGCGAAAATGAAATTTGTTTTCCATAATATCTTTTAAGAAATAATATGAAACACGAGCTTATTTTTGTAAATAGTAATAAAAGTATCTATTCTGTCATTTTTTTACAGGTATTAGTAAGTACGGATCTCTCGATTCCGAGTCAAAATCATAGTCACACATTTGAAAATCCTTACAGCAATGAAATTATATATTAGTTATAACATGAAGCTAAAGCTTTTTTTTTAGTTGGAACACGGGCGAAGCCGCAGGTTCTGCTGGTAATTAATATGTTAAAAATTTGATTGAGTTTATTTGGCAGATTCATTTTCAATGAACCCGAAGGTCGTGGCAGACACGAGATCTGTGGATTTTTTTAGTTTTTATGTATTTTATATGAAATAATTAACACTAGATATAAAGGAATAATATTGTTTTAAGCCCTTAACTACATTGAATCACTACCATTCTAAGAAGTTACTACTATTCTAAGAAGATATATTTAAAGCCCCATTTAGTCAATTTTTAAGAGGTACCTACATAATATCTTTAAATATAATTTTAATCGATTCTTAGCGAAGGACTTCATTTAAAAAATGTAGCGTCTAATGTTGGGTTACTGTTTTATCGACCTTTCATTTTCGCAACGTGTCAAAACAGACGTAGTGCGCATGTGCGCGAAATTTGACATCTCTGACACTAAAACATGGATTTACACTGTTTAAATCTACATTGAAACTAGAAAGCAATCATTTTCTTAAAGTGCAACAAAATCATTTTAATAATAATTACTGTACTTGGTGTTACTTTAAAAACAGTTCTTTTTACAATCAATATCAGTTTGTGTTTGATACCTCGTTGTACTCATAACCCAAATAAGCCGCCATAATTTGTACCGAATACTCGTGTTACCAAGTGATTTTATGATTATTAATGGACTAGTTTTGTGAAATATGAATGAAATAGAAGACTGAAACTTTGTAATGTAGGAGAGAATCAAATTATCGAACCCTATCATGACGTCGTGTCTTTCCATATATACTACGAGTAACATGTAGCAACGTAGAGTCTATAGAAAAATGATTTAGTCTTTAACAAAAATCAACAAAATACATATCATTACTGTGCCTGTAGAAATAAATCCTTTTACATAATATTTACTTTAAAATTAGAAAATATTCTACCGTGGTTTTATAAATATTTTGAGTGAAGCAAAAATGTAATTATTGAGGACTTATTATATACAATTATAAAATCAAGCAGAAAACGAAGATTTGGTAAGTATTTACTTTTTACTATTGTTACATTTCACATAATATAACTATTACTGCTATTTTGACACTTGGAAATGTCAAAATGTCACTTCCAAGAGCCAAAATGATTTTCAAATAATGTTATCAGGGTTTCTGGATTTGAAATAAAAAAACACCTAACGAGAAGGCTAAGGCCTGCCTTAGTTCCTGAGCTACGCTACGTTTCGTTCCTCCCTAAGCCTTTTCAACATACGTTGTCCAAGTAGGACTGTCACTTAATCCAAAATAAATAATACACTTAGATTAAAAAAATTGTCTACTTACATTTATAAACTAAGAACACTTAAAACTATAGTACTACTATTAAAACAAAAAAAAAAAAAACCTGAAACGAACGTATACGAAAATTACAAAAACGATTAACTATTGGAAAATAATATGAGAAAAATAACTATGAAAAGAGCAAAAAATATGAAAACCTAAACGTGCAAAAACTCGTAAATGTATGCATGAATTGAAAAAAATATATTTCTATTTTAAAATCTTTGTAGTCTGATGACAATTTTTACTTTTAATATGCATAACTCTTAACGCGATAATCTGCTATGTCCTGAAAGCGGTATACAAAACAGAAATTGACAGTTTTGTCAAAATTAAAGATTATTTTGTTTAGATGATTGTTTATAGTGAAATTATTTATTACAAATATTAATACAATAAAGCCTTAATAATTGTTATGTTTATCTATATATATATATATATATATATATATATATATATATATATATATATATATATATATATACAGGGTCTATATATGCCAAACGGTCCTATTTTTTAATGTGATCAAAAGACTCTTTGAGAAAATCATAATTGCATTGACAAATAAAAATAAAATAAAATTATATCAACTAAACGTGTTTTTTTGAAACACGATATCCGTTTTAAGCAATTTATTTTGTAGATCACCTAAATGTTACCTATTTACGTTTGTGTTAAGAGTCTTTTGATCACATTAAAAAATAGGACCGTTTGGCAGCAAAGAATATTTCGAGTTGATTAAACGTTTTTCCATACAAAATGTATGGGAAAAGATTTTGGCGATTTCTGTCATTTCTAGTACTCAAACCTTAAATGGCCCCATAGAGTCTTTTGATCCTTACATGAAATAGGATCGATTGACATGAAAAAAATTTTTTTCGTATTTTAGCATTTTTCTCGCTGACTGTACATTTTTTCCAAAATCTGTGAATGCAGTTCAGAATATCTCAAAAAGTTATGGATGGTCTCCTAGGAGCGTTTACCTGTAACTATAGTATTTAAGGTACCTGCCCTTACTGTCCCGTCTCAAAAATCCACCCTGTATACATAAAATGCTTTGTCCTGATTGATTGATCGATCAACGCGCAGCCTAAACCGCTGGTCGTAGAAACGTGAAATTTGGAGGACATATTTATTATATAATGTAGGCATCCGCTAAGAAAGGATTTTTCAAAATAGATTGTATGAAACTCTGTCATTTGTAACGCGAAAAGTGGTTTTAGCTTTAAGGTAAAAAATAAGAAATATGTGTATTAGATTTTTTTCGAAATTCATCCCCTAAAAGGGTAAAAGGGGGTAATATAGTTTGTATGGGCAAATGATTATATATGATCAGAATAACTTGAAACTTGGTATTCATACTCTTCAATACAATTAAATAAATACGTATTTAAGCATTTTTTGAATTTCATCCCATAATACTGTCAAATAGGGGATGAAAATTTGTATGAAACTCTGTAATTGATGCACGGAAAATGGTATTTACCTTTAAAATGAAAACTAAAACAATACTAATATCTTTTTTTTTCGAAATTCATCCCGTAAAAGGGTAAAAAGGGGTTGTGCTGTTTATATGAGGAAAAAATTGTTTATGATCCGAATTACTTGAAACTTGGTATTAATGCTCTTCAATACAATTAAATAAACATGAATTGTAGTTTTTTTTTAAATTCAAAATAAACATGGCTAAAGTTCTCTATAAGTGCACACTTCATCATCATCATCAGCCTTTATCCGTCCACTGCTGGACATAGGCCTCTCCAAATGCACGCCACTTCGTTCTATCTTCGGCTTCTCGCATCCAGCTCCTGCCAGCCGTCTTGCGTATATCGTCACTCCACCGTGCCTGAGGACGCCCTCTATCCCGTTTGCCAGTTCGCGGTCTCCACTCCAGGACTCGTTTACCCCAGCGGTTGTCGGTCCTGCGACTGATATGGCCAGCCCACTGCCACTTCAGCTTGCTAATCCGGTGGGCTATGTCGATCACCTTGGTTCTCTGCCGGATCACCTCATTTCTGATGCGATCACGCAGAGAAACGCCGAGCATAGCCCTTTCCATAGCTCGCTGAGCGACTTTGAACTTGTGGACCAGCCGTACCGTCAGTGTCCACGTTTCGGCTCCGTAAGTCATAACGGGTAGGACGCACTGATTGAAGACTTTCGTCTTTAGGCACTGTGGGATCGACGCTGTAAAGACTCGACGTAGCTTCCCGAATGCTGCCCAACCCAACTGAATTCTTCTGATCACCTCCCCCTCGAAGTTGTTTTTACCCAGCTGCAATGTCTGCCCGAGGTAAACATATTTTTGAACAGCTTCGAGTACGTTTCCGTGCATTGCAATCGGTTCCGGTAGTACATGCTCGTTGAACATGACCTTGGTTTTGTCCAAGTTCATCCGTAGACCGATGCGTTCAGAAGAGTCAGCTAGGTCGTTCAGCATCTGTTGCAGGTCCTGCATCGTTTCCGCCATTATGACGATATCGTCAGCAAATCGCAAGTGCGAGATGTACTCGCCATTGATGTTGATGCCACGTCCTTTCCAGTTCAGCGTCTTGAACATATCCTCCATTGCATTTGTGAACAATTTCGGGGAAATAACGTCCCCTTGTCTCACTCCTCGATGCAATGGTATAGGATTTGTTTGCTGATTCTGTACTTGGACGGACATGGTGGCGACTTCGTACAGACATCTCATCACTTGGATGTATCGCCAATCTACTTGGCAACTTACTGTGTGGGATTTAAAGTAGAGTTTTATTTACAGAATATAAGCTTAACATCTTAAACATTTTTTTGCAAGTAACCTTTTTTTGCAAAGTACCTGTGTATTACGAAAAAGTTTATTTTTTTCGTAGTCTTATCGCGGGCGAAGCCGCGGGTTCTGCTATCTTTTATAATGCCTTATTTAAATATATATTACATAGAAATGTATGGTTTTGACTCCTTCATTTCCTCGAAATAATTTTTATATATTTGAACTCCCTGTCACCTCCCCTATCCAAAAATACCACCCAGTTCTCCAGGGGCTACGTCCCATATACTAAACTTGTGCCAAAAAATAATGGCGTAAATTTAAATAATAAAATTATTATACGTTACTTGCTCGTCTAAATAAATAAAGATATTAAAAAAATATATAATATTACTAGTATGATTTTATTACATATAACTTTTCCAAAACACTGAAAGTGGACGAAGCGTTAACAATTAAGACCACCAGAAAACTCAATCAGCATGGCCTATTTGTTTTTTTTTGTACGGGTGTCAACTTTTAAGACCTTTAATATAGTAAAATATTCAAGTGAACACGCAAAATTGTCATAACGTACAAAAAGAATTTTTTTGTTTGGTTACTGAAAAAATATTAAATTACATTATTGTGCGACTATAGTTTTCCGAAAAATAATCATAAAGGGAAAGGCGTATTATCCCTCCCGTTTATAAATGTAAAATAATATTTTTGTGAATAAGAAAGCAATAAGGAACACATTAACATGTATATTTGCTTACACATTTCCTCAACAAAGTGATAACTTGAACGAACTGACAGGAAGCCAAATAAAGGCGTGTATGGGTCAACAGAAAATTACTTTTTCACGTGACTATAGATTATGTGAGTTTTCAAAATAGAATAATATAATAAAGTTAAATATAACAAAGATAAGGTAGAATAGAATAAAATATAAAAAAAAGGAAAAACGTTTTTCTATGGAAATTCATATTTTACATTTTCCAGTATGGGCTTAGTTAATATGGTTGCGTTTCGTCCTTTCGGTTACCTAACCTTAGAGAATCATGATCATCATGATTTCGTGACGTTTGTAATACAGCTTTAAAATCTGGGAAAATATAAAATAGCTTATTGTTTTCACTTATAACGAAACAGGTAAATGTGCTAAGAGCGGACGTGCGGGCGACGGACCGAGACGCATCGTACTCTGACCCAATACACCGGTTGCGATTTCAAATTCGCTAAATACAGTAACGTAATTATTTATCATTGACCGAAGAAGTTTCCAACTATTTAAGTTTCTACTGGAATGATACTCGTGTTTTGAATAAACATTATAATGATAGAAATGATTATATAACAAGAATGTCTATCGTTATTTTTATTAATATTATTATGGAATATATTGCGGTGATGGAGCGGAACTGTAACAAATTATACGAGTAAATAAGCTTAGTGCTTTGTGAAGTAAAATACAAGATCCATTGACACAGACTCTTTATTTTGACATATCATCATTCAAATTATATATTATATACTACATCTTCCCCTTAAGTAATGAAATTAACTTGCAAACAAATTAAACAATTATTACTAAAACTAACTAAAACGATTAACTATTAGGTATTGTGTAATATATATATTTTTTA
This sequence comes from Fabriciana adippe, assembly GCA_905404265.1. Taxonomy (NCBI): domain Eukaryota; kingdom Metazoa; phylum Arthropoda; class Insecta; order Lepidoptera; family Nymphalidae; genus Fabriciana; species Fabriciana adippe. The sequence continues at coordinate 8,188,476 of FR989993.1, forward strand.
TATCTATGATCTACTATCACCTGTATTCATATTGCTAAACAACTTTTAATTTTTTCCTTAGCTTTATTTGCAGCAAGCCTGGTACGCCGTTCCCCGTTATTTTTGCTACAGCTCTGCGGTAAACAGTTACCAGACCCACCGGCTTGTAGTTGGGAAGAATAATTATCGCAGTCCCTCACCATGACTTCATCGTCCGGGTTCATCATTTTTGAACTAATTGATGCCGGAGGAAGATCATTTTCAAGCTTAACTAGATGCCTGCGATTTCTCCTAAGACACCTACCAGCATTGTCAATCACAAAGTACGAGCGTGGTTGTGGCGCACGCCGAACAACCCGAGCCTCACGACCCGTTTTCCCATCATCTCTTGTGACTACATAATCACCAGTCTGTAGTTCGGGCAACGTACTGGTTTTTTTATCGTACCAGATCTTTTGGTTACCTTGATTTTGAATCATAATAGCGTGATCATTTGTGTTATCTCTAGCGGGCTGTAACTTTCCAGGATGAATGGGTAAACGAGTGTTGAGTCGTCTACTCATTAGTAATTCAGCTGGACTCGCTAAACCATTTCTTGGCGTGGCCCTAAAATTCAATAAACTCAAATAAAAATCAGAGCCATCAGAAAGTGATTTAATAAGCAAAGATTTAATTGTTCGCACCGTACGCTCGCTTTTGCCATTTGACTGGGGATAATTAGGCGAGGACGTTGTGTGCGTAAAACCCCAACTCTCACTAAATGTCTTAAAGTCTTTAGACGCATAACATGGACCATTATCGGTAACCACTTCACTAGGTATACCGTGACGTGCAAATTGATCTTTAAAAGCTAAGATTACGGATTTAGAAGACATTGAGCTTAAGGGACAAACTTCAACAAAATTTGAAAAGTAATCAACTAAAATCAAAAACTGCTTTCTGTTATGCTCAAATATATCAGAGCAAATTTTTTGCCACGGCAGGCTCGGTATTTCATGAGGAATCATAGGTTCTTTGCGTGGCATCGCCGCATGAAGAATGCATGTTTTACAACGACGAACCGCCACCTCAATATCATTTGACATGCCTGGCCAAAACATCACTTCACGAGCCCGCCGCTTGCACCTGTCGATACCCAAGTGACCCTCGTGAACTCTAGACACCATTTCTGAACGCAGAGCCTTTGGAATATACACTAAGTTATCTTTAAACAACATACCGTCAATAAATTCTAGAGACTCGCGGCAATCCCAAAAACGACGAACACTCTCATCTACCTGATATTTATGCAATGGCCATCCGTCTTTTATATAGTTTATTAAAGCAAGACATTCTTTATCACAACTGGTATTTTTTTTTAAAATGTCCATTTTTTCAGGACTAAATCGAATCCATTGAAGCATGAAACAAGTCTGATGCTCAAGCTCTTCTGACACGTTCTCATTCATGCGATCAGGTAACGGAGCCCGTGACAGTGCATCGGCGATAAACATGTACTTTCCTGGTGTATACCTGACTGCGAAATCATATCTCTGAACACGCAACATCATACGTTGTAGGCGAATGGGTACATTGTCTAATGATTTTTTAAAGAGTGCTTCAAGTGGCTTGTGGTCCGTTTCCACTACCACGTCTTCTTTACCATACACATACTGATGGAACCTTTCTAAAGCAAAAACAATGGCCAGCATTTCTTTTTCGATCTGTGCATACCGCTGTTGCGTCTCTGTTAAAGTGAGCGAAGCAAACTCCACCGGCCGTCCCCCTTGAAGTAACACCGCTCCTAACGCATGTGAACTCGCATCTACCGACACTAGCGCCGGCGCTCTCGCATCATACAATGCCAGGACTGGAGCTGTACATAGGTCCTGCTTCAACTGTTTCACAATTATATCCTCCTGTTGACCCCAACACCATTCAGTGTCTTTTTTTAATAAAGATCTCAGAGGAGCTACTTTACTTGAGAAGTTAGCTATGAATTTAGACACGTAATTAACAACACCTAAAAACCTCTCTAAAGCTTGTCTGTCTGTAGGTGTCGGCATGTCTAAAATGGCCCTCAATTTTGCCTCTTCAATTTTCATACCATCTTCACTGAACGCGTGTCCCAGGTAAGTAACTTCTGTAACACCAAATATGCATTTGTCACGATTAAACTTTATACCAACATCTTTGGCTCGCTCTAAAAGACTCTTTAACCGTTCATCGTGCTGCTGTCGCGTGGACCCCCAGACTATGAAATCATCAATAAACGAATCGACTCCTTCCAGGTCTTCGAGTATTTGCCGTACCCTAGCATGAAAAACTTCTGAAGCTGAATTTATACCAAAGGGTAATCGCGTAAATTGATACCGCCCAAATGGAGTACCAAACGTACAGAGGTCTGCACTAGCGTCATCTAATTCCAGCATCCAGAACCCAGATCTAGCATCAAGTTTACTAAAATATTTAGCACCTTTAAGCTTCGTAGCAATTTCTGTAAGAGTAGGTAACGGGTAATGTTGTCTACGTATGACACGGTTAAGAGGTCTGGGATCTAAGCAAATACGAAAACTACCGTCTTTTTTTGCAGCTATAACGATCGCATTGACCCACGAAGTCGGATGGGTCACCTTACGAATAACTCCTAATCTCTCCATTCGACATAACTCATCAAACAATCTATCCTTTAAACCAAGAGGAACTTTTCGTACTGGACATATACACGGAGAGACATTATTTTCTAACGGAATACTGTATTTACCAGGCAATTTACCTAAGCCTTCAAATAACTCGTTATAATCTTTAATATTTAAAGAATAAATACGTTTAATTAAATTTAATTTTTCTAAAGCACTTTTACCTAATATACTTTGGCTATTAGCATCTGTAATATACATTTTTAAACGAAAATTATTATTTTTGTATACCCAATCTATATAGCATGACCCTAAAATATTTAAAAAATTACCACAAAATGATTGTGCTCTTACGTTAGCCGGTTCAACATCGGAAGCTGTAAATCCCAAACGCTGAAAACAATTTTTTGAAATAATGTTTAAATCAGAGCCAGTATCCAACTTGAATAAAATAAATTTTGAACGATCTTTGTACAAATATAACCTTTCATACCACTTAGAATCCATAAGCGTGTCCTCTGAATCAATATTGTAAACATAAAACAACTCATTATCATTATCATCACTGTCACTATTCTCCCGCAGCTCGTACACTCTGTTTACCTTTTTATTCGGGCACATTTTTTTATAATGTCCTCTATTGCCGCACATATAACATTTAACTTTTTTGGCAGCACATCGCTCGTCATTAGCACAATACAGCTCACCGCACGCGCTGCATACCCCGCTTGTTCCTCGCCGCGCGACCCAGCTCGCGCCTGCACCACGCGCCGCGCCGCGCCCAGGACCGCGCGCCGCGCCCGCGCCGACCCAGCGCCCGCGCGCGCCTCCGCGATAACTCCACACGACGTCCACCGATTCCTTAGGCTCGTTTTTGGCTATTGCGATTTGTTTATTTTCTTCGTTAGATATTTCGTTACTCTGACATATACGAATCGCTTTATCCAACGTCAACTCGTCTGTCCTCAATAACCTGTCCCGGACCGCGCAATCTGTAATTCCGCACACTATCCGGTCACGTACTAGCCCATCCTCCAAGTGCTCAAACTCACACTGCTGACTCAATAATTTTAAAGCCGTGACGTACTCATCTATATTTTCGCCAATCTGTTGATTGCGAGTAAAAAATTTAAAACGGACCATAGTCGTGTTGGTCTTTGTTCCAAAGTGACAGTTAAATTTTTCAATTAATATATTGATATCATCGCGATCTTTTTCAGCATTAAATCTAAAAGTGGAATAAATATCGTATCCCTCCGGGCCTATTAAGTTGATCAGTAAACTTGCTTGTACGTCACCGGTCTCTTTGTTTACGCCAGACGCTTTCAAAAACACTTGAAATTGCTTTAACCACCGCCGCCATGAATCTGCTCGACTTGCCGGACCTCCTTCTAATGATAATTCACTCGGCGGCCGCGCATGTTCCATCTTTGCACAAATAAATGAATTTTACACGTCCGTACACACTATACAAATATTATTTATAACTTTTTGTACGTTTTAACTAAATAATTTTAATTTCAAATGCGCACCGCTGTCACCATGAAGTAAAATACAAGATCCATTGACACAGACTCTTTATTTTGACATATCATCATTCAAATTATATATTATATACTACACTTTGTAGCTCGGGTGCGCACAAAGCAGATTGTGGATTGTGTAAAATTATGTACACCGCAAAATTTACTTGTCTCATGACCACAGTTATGTAAGCTGTTCTTTAAATTTCAAGTTTCTGTTGTTATTATGAAATACTACAATACAATTTATTAATATCGTATTTTGCGGAATATAGAGGAAAAAGCCATTAAACAAAAATTTTACTTAATATTACTTTTGTTATTTTTTATTGAATATTTAATCATACCATTTCTGTTAAATAAAAAATGAGAAGATACCATTTTGCATATAAAATAAACTAGCAGCCTACTAAAACATTTTGTCGATCAACATAATTTGATGCGTCCGCGCATCGTACAATAGATCAATGTGTGTCGGACGCGATCTCATTTCCTGCGTGCGCGCGCGCCGTGCCGTGGACCAATTTCCGTTGACAATACTTTTGTAATGCTTATTCTATTATTCGTATTAAAAAGCTTTATTATTTATATTACAGAAACAATAAATACCACACCCATAAAATTATTTTGTGATTTATATTCCAAGGAAAATTTTGGAGTTCTTAATTAGTAGGGGTAGGCTTAAATCAATTCGTTAAAATTCTTTTTTAGTTTAGCAAATAACACCATCATATAGATAATAAATCTAGCTATGTTTGCTACGTCAAAGAAGGATATGTCAACAAACACTTCTGCTTTTATTGTACTATGTAAGAATAGATATCTATTTTTCTTATGTCTTTAATGTTAATCAAGCTGATAATGCTAATGGTTTTCGATAATTTTATACACTTGGTGCCAAGCTTGCGAATTTTACCACATTGGTCTGCTTCCCCGCTGTAAGCACTATACAGTTTGTTTTATTACTCACTAGCTACTTACCCTTGCTTAATGCTTTGTTCGGGTGTGCCCCTAGGTGTCTAAATTAGCCTATGTGTTACTCCAGCTCACAAGTTGTCTGTAATTTAATCAGTTACTTAGTATTTCCAGCCCTTCGCAATCGAGTATAACATCATATTTCATTCTTTTTATCGATATAATTGTGGGCAGTTTAGATGGTTTATTGCGTAATATCTTATCTTACTAATATTATAAGCTAGCGACTCACCCTCGCTTCGCTCAGGTTTATCCTTAAGTACGTTTTAACGGTTAGTATGGAAGAGATTCCCGCTGTCTGTCCCTATATATGATAGAGTGATTCAAGAGAAAGGTTTATAATATGTATAATACATGCATAATATAGTAGAGAAACACTACAATAATTAATTTTAGAGGTTTCTAATGTGAAGTCGCAAATAAACACAGTTTTTTCCGCTTACATTGTAAACGCTGGCTAAACCCTACGAGATACATCCAAAATAATGTACTATATATAGTATTGTACACTTTATAAAGGTCTACAAAAAAGTCCGCGATGGCATATGTCATATGTCCATACACATCTCCTTATGAGATAGACATCTCATATCGTAACATACTATATCCATTTTACTAGACTATATACTACATATACATGGGTACCAAATAAACAATTCTGAACTTTTAGATTTTCCAGCTGTTTTTTTGGGTTTTCCCAATTTTTCTTATACTTAAACCACCCCTGAAACACCTCCAACATAGCAAAAAGAACTTCAAATTGGTCTAGCGTTTTTGAATCTTAGCGAAATGAACGAACGGCAAATGATTTTTCTATAGGTATATACAGATGTGAAAGTTTAGATGTTTGTTACTCAAACACGCCAGGACGGCTAAACGAATTTAGATGAAATTTGGCACAGAGATAGATTATAGTTTGGAATAGTACATAGGCTACTTTTTATCGCGAAAAATGTACGGTTCCTGTGGGATAGATTTGTTTAGTTTTTTTAGATAAAATAAAAAAAATATTTTAATCTATACTAATATTATAAAGTTGAAGAGTTTGTTTGATTGTTTGTTTGTTTGTTTGTTTGTTTGGTTGAACGCGCTAATCTCAGGAACTACTGGATGGAATTGAAAAATTATTTTTGTGTTGGATAGTCCATTTATCGAGGAAGGCTTTAGGCTATATATCATCCCGGAAAAATGTACCGTTCCAGTGAGATAGAGTTGTTTTTGTCGTGAGTAGAGACGAACCCGCAGCGAAGCGAGGGTGAGTCGCTAGTCTTCTATATTATTGGTTTATTGGTACATGGTACATAGCGGTGGATACACATGAGTCGAATTTTCGGTTCAATTAAAATTATAAAACCTAGCATCGTTAATATTTTAAACAGTAAGGGAGCTATGTACAGCAAAAGTTTCATCTACATTAGTTCAGTATTATCTATATTATGCGCTTGAGGAGACAAAAAATATACAATAAAACTGTTATTCATGGCGTCGCCTCGAGCAAGAATATTACCAACCATCTTTTCACCACCACCGGACGATCGGGACATATTTTTGTTTTACAGAAAAAAAGAAACGTATTTGAAAGCAGTAAACAAACCTAAAAATAAAATAATAAGTTGATTTTAACTATACAAATTTTATCTATAGGTACTTAAACTATTTTAAAACTACTCGTTACTGGTTCATATAATATTACGAAGAATGCGTTGTTATGCTACAGAGAACATCTAGATTAGACAATTATTTGAAGTCCTGGAAAGTAAAATTCTTATAACTTAAAATATATACATTATAAAAATATATTTAGGTATAATATTTAACTGCACATGAAACTTGATACTTGTTTTTTTAGATTGGGCTTGTAAACGTATGTTTTTGATTAAAAATTATAAACTGTAAAGGTATATAAAAGTATAAGGTTAGTAAAGTAAGTATTATATCTCTGTAACATCTTAGTAAAAAAATATTTATTTAAAGCAAAAAGATTTATTTTTGTTGCGTATATAAATTACGTAGTCGTATTGTAAATTAAATACCTTATCCGATTAACACTCTCGCGACATAAAGTCTCAAGTCATGCACTGTTTGGATTTTCGGTATTAAATAAAAATAATTTTATGAGAATCAAATGAATAACAAACTTAACACAGTCACGTAAAGCTTATAAATATAAATATGTGGATACATGTTTCTTTTAAAAAGAAAAATCTTCATAAATAAAGTCGGTTATTATTTTTGTTGCGTGGGTGATGTGACAGGCTGAAACGTTTTAATGCCAAAGTATGCGTGTTGCACGCAGATTTACTCATTCCAATGCGAAAACGTTAACGGAAAAGTCGCACCAAGAGATATTAGATCATTTGACAAATGTTTTCACTCGTAACGTCATGCATTTATTTGTATTGCATCTGTAGCTATATATGTGTATATATATACGTGTACTACGTTACAATTATGTGTAATCCTTTTAAATGTGTTTTGATTCAAGTGCAGTGCGCTGCAACTACACTGTACGTATAATACTATTAAGAACGCAGTCGTTTTTTGCAGATATTACAGGCATATTTAAAATCATAAAGCACTAGCCTCGTACTTTGTTATATTTTACATACTTTAATAGATGTACATTATATATTACACAGCTTTATAATATGTGAATCATAAGAATTCATTAATTTTAATTTATATTTAATTTAATTAGTTAAGCTGTAAATCACAAAATAGTACATTACTTCACACAAAAATGATAAGTGGCTTTAACTCAATATATTAATCTTCATTAATATCTACTTGTCACTCAGTTATTGCAATATAAAATAATAAAAAATTAACATTATTTATGTAGATTATAATGAAATAAATTTTAAAATAATATAGTTAAATAATTCAAAAGTCCACAATATAATAAACATTTCACTATATAACTGTACCGTAATTCTTTCATATATTATGCAGTAACAGATTTTTTATATGTGGAGTAAGCAAGCGTTACTTAAAACGGTACTATTAATTACATACACCGCGATACTGAACTAAAACAGTACCACATTGACTCGTATAGCGGAGTTTGTTTAGATGATATGTCTAGATTAGCACATTATATACTTTCTTCAGCGCTATGTCCATTAAATGTAACATTAAAGTGTTTAACATATTTTTATCTAATCTTTTACTTAATAAAATATTTGATTAAAGCGTGTTAAAACTACTTTCAATCCCAAATGTATTTTAGATACATAGAATAGGTGCTCTATGATATAAATTTTTTTTGACATGCCTCTATATTTTTTTATAGAATTATCATAGCTAAGTAATACGTTGGGTAGACGTAGATTACCATCAGAACATTACTAAACTTTTAAAAGACCTTTCCCTTAGTTTTTACGAAGAAAATTCCAAAGTGCTTAAGCTTAACTGGCTATAACAGTATGCGTGCGGCGGACGGTAACCCACACAAAATTTGTTATAATAATGGCCGCCCTGAGTAAACTACCTTTTATGGTACCAATTACTACATTATGTCATTGTAATTCTCCCAAAACTCACTATTCCCTACGTGTTGTGATTTCTTGCGCAGTGTGAAATAATTGAAAATGTTTCTGCCAATGTTTACTTAATATGTTCTCCATAAGTAGCAAATTAGTAATAGATTTAGCCTGTACGTTACCTACTACGACGATGTTTCGAAGTTATATGAAACTAATGTTTAGTTACGGTGGAAAGTTTTATTTGTGATATCATATCATTATTTTTTTCTTTCCATAGACAAATTCTTTATATAGTTTAATAAATTCTACAATATTAAATGAGCAATTCTTGTATACATACATACATACATATAAAATTTCGTGCATCTCAAAAACGGCTCTAACGATTTGATATAATTTTGTATTTGGATAAAGTTTTACTTTTTAATTTTATCTACAAAGACATTGATTAAAAAAGTACTAGATACACAATCGGCGACGAAAAATGTCCTCGCCGAATGAGCGCTCATTTGAACATTTGAGCGCGTTCGGTTCAATTTACATTGTTGTATGTTTATATCAACTGGAAAGTTACCTAAACACAATTGGTGACAGTTTTAAGTGAACTTTTGCATGGGATTGTGTATCTAGTACTTTTTTGATTTATATACATATTAGTCCGGTCAAATTAAACCAAAAAATAAGGGTGAAGCTACATAAATTCACAACAAGCTAAAAATTGGTGAAATTGTTCAAAATATAATTATAAATAAAATTTGAAAGTTCTCCATCTTTCCCCTGTATGGAAAAAAAAATATTCAAGGTCAAAGGTCAAAAAAATGAGTTTTTCGTGATTTTCAACAAAACGGTAAGTTTTAGTATAAAAATACCTCAGATAAAAATTGTAGATCATAAAATTATCTATAGAAGATGTATGAATACTTTTTTTTCTACGAGCCACCGTTTCTGAGACATAACGATTCAAAAATTTGTAAAAGTTGTAATCTTATTATATAAAAGGCAAAAGTGATTGACTGATGTATCAACGCACAGGCAAAACCCTTAAGGCTAGAAAATTGAAATTTCGATCACGTATTCCTCATATGACGAAGACATCCACTAAGGAAAGATTTTTCAAAATTCAACCCCCAAGGGGGTGAAATAGGGGATAAAAGTTTGTATGAAACTTTTTATTCCTTGCACATATTTGCATGAAATTTCGTATGAATTGAGTAGGTACGGCAAAAATAATGAGTGACGTATTTCAGCGTTTTCTAAAATTCAACCCCTAAGAGGGTGAAATGGGGGATAAAAGTATATATGAAACTTTTTATTCCTTGGACATACTTGCATGAAATTTCGTATTTTTCGTAATTTGATCGCGAGTGAAGCCGTGGGTTCTGCTAATCGTCATAATATGCATGAGTACGCCTCGTACATACATCTCCAAAGTTGTAATATATGTTACAAATTTTTGAATCGTTATATCTCAGAAACGGTGGCTCGTAGGAAAAAAAGTATTTATTCATCTTTTGTAGATAATTTTATGATCTACAATTTTTGTCTGAGTTATTTTTATGATAAAACTTACCGTTTTGCTGAAAATCGCGAAAAACTCATTTTTTTTACCTTTGACCTTGAATAATTTTTTTTCCATACAGGGGAAAGATGGGGAACTTTCAAATTTATTTTTATTTATACTTTATTTATAATTATATTTTGAACGATTTCACCAATTTTCTGCTTGTTGTGAATTTATGTAGCTTCGAATGCCTAAATTGACCGGATTATAGATGTCTTTTCTCATTTTTTAAATTATCGAAAAACGTCGAGCGTAGCTCGGTTACCCAGGGACTAAATAATAAAAGTAAGTAATAAGTATAGATATAGTTTAATAAAAAGCGTGTTAATTATGCCAGTTATATGTTGATAAATTACTGCTTTTACTTAAGTAAAAGTAGTGTATTTTTATTCACATTTGTACCCTAACCTTACCTATCACACGCAATAGTGACCTATATATGGATGTAGATAATATAATATATGTATGTATATACTGCGTCATAATGAAAAGAAAACCACACCAATAGATCTGGTAAAATAATAAAACAATTAATTAGAGTTTGCGATTTTGTATAATCGTGTTTTTAGAAAACTGAAAGTTCAGCATAATTTTTAATGTACCTACCTAACTGTATATGATTTTTTTCTATTAAACGTCGATCAAAGTGTTTTTAAAATTTTAAATAAAAAATTTTAACTGACAATTTCCCCTTTTACGTATAAAGAAAAAAATAAAATAAATTATAGTACGTTTAAGGGACTTAAAGCAACAAGCGTTTTGTATCCTTAATGAAAATAATCTTAAGTGAACTTTTTCTTTTGAATAGCCGCTTAGTATAATGTCAATTATACTAAGATTGCCATTTAAAAAAATCAGATAAAAAAGGTTGGCCGAGAATTTTCCCGATATGGACTTATACATATAATTGTGCTGCCACTTGCAAAAGAAAAAAAAACGTGGCGTTTGTCAACAGAATACTTTCCTCTTCTAAGTAGGGAGGAAAAAAAAGAAAAAAAAAATTATTCCCGAAATATGTTCGTGCAAACTTTTACACAACTTCTGACCTTTTTCAGGGTGGAATCTCCAAAAGCCTTTCTTAACTTTTTATTACAAGAAGAGGTTAAAACTTTAACCTTTTAGGTCCAGTAGTTTAGTCTGAGCAATGATACATATAGATTAGGCATGGCAATGTACAAAGTATCCTATTTAGTAAATATTTATAGAGAAAAGTTATATACATACGTTGTATACTTTTTTAAATATTAAAGCGAGTGTACTATTTTCCATGCGCGAGTGTTTATCCACACCTATGTTGCAGTCGTTTTACCAACAAACTCATAAAGCATACATATATAATAAGTACGCTTGTATAGAACGGTCGGCGCCACGGCGGCGTGTTGTGGGGCGCGGTTGCTATAGCAACACCCCCTCCCATACGCCCCCCAGGGGTGCCACCAGCTGACCTGTCGACCTACGACGAGTAACTGTCAATGCTGTAGGGCTTGGCCAGGTCTAAACTCTTTCTTTTTGTAACCTAAATTTTTAGGTAAAAAGCCTAGCTTTTAAATAGGACACGCGAAATTATGTGAAGGTTAGTTAGAAAACTACAACAATATAGTGACATCATTTGAAGCTGGTGTTGTAAATATAGGTAAGATTTAAAACAAAATTAATATCACAATATTTTATGCATTGTTGACTTAATTCAAGCACAAATTACAAAAGATACGTATATTTAAAATATATAGGTAAGCTGTAATAGAACGTGTTGTCCTAAAAAATCACAAATACCAACAGATCAAAAGAAAATTTGGCAGATTTTTGCTTATAGTAATTGCCTTTGTTAAAATTGTTTACAAAGGCTTAGGGTAAATAAGTTTTAATTAATTTTATTTAAACGCGGTGTAGGCCTTAAGCCCGCATTTAACTAGCGTAACGCGCTATGTTTCAAATTCCCTTGCTAATAGGGGTAAGGGCTGAGGTTCAATAGATAACGTATCCTTTAAGTTTATATGACCAAAAGTCTTCAAATTATATCTTTATTTTTTCGCCTATTCTTGATCTTTTTCGTTATTATAATGCATACCATTTATACTTATATAAAATCAAAGTTTTTTGATCAGTGGGTTAAAAATAAAAGAAGAATGGCTTAACCCAATTTAAAGGAGATCTTACTCCTTGGTAGACAATTTGGCGAGAATAATATACATAGGTTCGTTTTCATCGTCGTAACACACGAATAGAATCGCGGGCGAGAGCTGGTATTAAATCGAACAAATGAGCAAAATATTTTAAAATAGAAAATTTCCTTAATTGAACTTTAATTATAAATATAAATACAAATGTTTTGTTATGCAATAATAATTTCATACTCATTATAAACTTAACATAGAATCCTTAGTATATAATATGTATGTGTACCTGTTCTTATTGTGTTGTAAATTCAAAAGTGTGTTTGTTAGTTATTTGCTTTGTAACCTTGTCTTTCTTTCTACTTTCTTACCTTAACTTTAAAACGAAAAGAGAGAAAGAATAATAAGAGGATTAAAAAAAGGCTTTATCCTTCAGCAGCAACTAAGTAATGGATCGATATGATTTTAGGCATAAACATAATTTACAGGCTGAAGAGTGATATAGGCCATTACTTATCCCGGTGTATTAGGTTGTGTTCGTAGGATATGAGTACATATGTTGATTAAAGATGCTAGAATTCTTTAGCGGTACTATATTATTTTTTACACTATCAAGTAATTGTACCACACAATTTGGAATAACAAGGCCCGCAAATTAATTGTTTGAACGAAAGGCTGGATACAAATCTAATCTAAAATGTAAATTACATTTAATTATATTCGAAGCCAGCGGACTGATGTGTAATTAGTCGGTGATAGCTGTAATTATATATTGAATATTTGTAACACTCGCGATATTTTTATTGTTAAATAACCTTATTTAATCAACATTATAATAGTAGGTACATTTAAAGAAAACGTCATATAGTGGAAACTCAGTATGTAATTGATTAAAATCATATTGTGTATTGTACGACGCTGAGAGAACATTTTTAATATAGATGTATTTTATTTTAACAATAATAAATAATAATTGAGCCAAAAATATATAAATATGTTATTAGACACTTTTAGGTTGCCTCGCATCCCTAAGTTTAAAAGTCTAGTCTAGTTCTCCACGTCCTCACAGTTATGAATACTTCAGCTGTAGATCCTTGTGCCATTCACGAAGGCCGGCAAATATGTTGAAATGTTTCATGTCCGCGAGCAGGTATGTAAATAAGAGAAATTACTCAAATTTTAATTACTTAGGCGCTATTATAATTTGCGGTGTACATTATAAAACATATTTACGCATTATCTTGATTTACCGAGCCTCATTTTTGGTACACTATTAATAACATACACGCTTTGCCTATTAAACTAATTTTATAAATGTTAAAGTAACTGTGTATTTTTGTGTATTACGTTTTCAAGCCTAAGACGCTAAACCAATCAATTTTACTGGACCTTCGAGAAACACACAGGCTTACCTTTTGCCGCAAAATAAAACTTGAAAAAGGCGAAATAGGGTATGAACGTTTGTATGGAGAACCCATCATTTTTCTAGTTCAAGCATTGGAGGGCTCCAGAGTGACATAGGTATGCTTCAGGATACCTAGACGCGCTAGGGATGCTTTACTAGTTTGATTAAATTATTTTTTTAAAAGATAAGTTGTAGGACTGTGTTGTTTTAATGTTTTATTAATATAAATTTTAGGATCTATATATACTCGTACATTTAAAAAAATATTTTTTGTTAACTAATGTTTTGTTGTTTTATACATACGAGTATACGTAAATATTATATTTAAATTTTATTTTGTAAAATGCATGTGCAATATACTCAAATAAAGAATGAGTAAAACATACTACTCTCTGCAAAGCTATATTATGACCTATATACCTTTGAAGGCGGAAAATTAAAATATACTATATATGTTACATATATATACGAGTAACTATTTAATGTTTCTGTAACCTACATGAGTATTATCCTTTAATTTAAATACAAAAGTGTGTTTCTTGGTTTGCACTGCTTTTACGCGGATCAAGAAGATTATTTTATACAAATACTAGCGACTCACCCTCGCTCCGCTCCGCTTCGCCCTACTTACGTTTTAACGTATATTATAGATTACTCAGAGATGAAATATTTTCTCGATGTAAAAAATATCCTATATGCTGACCCGGATAACCAGCAATCATCATACCAAATTTCATCAGACGGACAAAAATTCTAAAAACTATAGATTTGGCCTCTGTATCGATAATAATGATTACTTCAATAAGATTTTCCAAAAAATATTTCATGTACAGATTCGACTGTATAGATTTTATGGACTTTAGAGTGACATAGACTTAGGATTCCGTACCTAAAAAGTAAAAACGTAACTACTTTAGCGACTCATCGTCGCTTCGCTTCGGGTTCGTCCCTAGACAAAAACAAATCTCTCTCACGGGAACCGTACATTTTCTCGTCATGATATATAGCCTATAGCCTTCCTCAGTTAACGGGAATTTTTGAAATCGAATTAGTAGTTCCTGAGATTAGCACGTTCAACCAAACGTATAATGTTAGTATAGATTTTATGGGCTTGAGAGTGACATAGGCTTAGGATTCCGTACCTACCTATAAGGTAAAAAGGTAACTACTGTACTATGGTACCTACTTTATAGATGAAATTTGGTGGGTTTGGTCTTATATGTAGACAATGAAAACGAGATGGAATTTTTTTATTCACTTATTTCATTTAAGTCAGAAGTTATTAAATTACACGCTTCTAAATTCGTAAAGGTTATGTCCCTCTCCCTGCCTCCCTTTTAAAGTATGGGGTGGAAAATTCTTAAAAAATGTTAATTTTCAAAAATATTTTTTAAAGTTTATCACTCATAAGATAAGCTTTCTTATTAAATACTGCTTTTGCCGTCTTTAAGGTGAATATTGTGAATGAGTAAATATTTTATTTTACCTTTTACATTTAGGTATATGCGGCTTGATTTGTTTTTATTACTAATTATACAAATTACCTATGTATTATATAATAAATAATTATTTAGCCTTTTAACGTCCCACTGTTTGGCAATAGCCCATTACGAGAGGGGTCAGGCCATAATCCTACACGTTGGTAAAGTGTAAGTTGGCGGACCTCACGTCTTTAGAAAACTAGTTCAGACACGCAGGTTTTTCTATATATTTCCTACATACCTTGTACGTATATAGGACTTAATTAAAAAAAATCTTCTCGATGGGTTATTAAAAAATGTTATCGAATTTACTAAATTTATTATAATTAATAATTGCAAATAACATTTTATGAAAAAAATATAAAGCACAAAATATCAATAAAATTCGCTATTATATTTCATTTTATTGGGTTATTATTTATATGTTTGGGTTTAGAGTAGTCATTACTTTTTATGAGATCGTTTTGAAACATTTTTATTTAGAAAATGATTGTAATGTTTAAGAGTAGATTTCGAAATGGAATAAATATCTAAATATTATTATTATACTAGCGGCTCAGCCTCGCTTTGCTCAGGTTCGCCCCTAGATGATTCTTTACATTGACATAACTTTTTTATTTAGGAACCGATTGAAATAAAATACTAAATAGTAAATGTTAAGTTACCACAACACATTAGTGAAAACCGCACCCGAATTGGTTAAGCCGTTTCTAAGTTTCTAAGATTAGCGCGCACAATCGCATAAACAAATAGACAAACCGACAAAATCATTGTTTTGGGTTCTATTGCTTTGATAAAGATCCCCAAAAATAGTTTTTCTCAAATATCTTCCATGGCCAGAAAGCCAGTTCGAATTCTATTATATGTATAGATGAAATAAAATAAATATCTGTTTACTCTATGACTGCACAGTAATTATGTAGGTATATATGAATATGCTGTTTAATTCTGCAAGACAAACTAAATGTATTTAAATTTGCACAATTACTAGATCCATATGGATTGGTCTAAATAGTCATATGATTAAGAGATAACTTAGTATTTAATTTTGCTTATAAACCGGTGTTTAATTTTGGTTATAGATCAGACATAATTAATTCTATATATAACCATGTATTATAGGATGAAGTAACCGCAACATAATTATATCGGGTATCAAATCACGTATTGTTGTAGTAATTATCAAGTTTACATAATTTAGATCAAAATAAGTAAATTGATGATATTTATAGATCCTAAAATTATAAATAAATGATTACATATTGTCTCAATGATTATTCGTAGGAGTTCACTCATAACATACTCATTTTATTTTAGATCCAATGTTTTTAGTATACATATTAATTCAGTATATTTTTATTTATTTAAAACATTTAAAACACTTCAAGAGATTCATCTTAAAACCGTAATAACAACACTAACATAAAATTGTGTTGTAGTTTCTAACAATGAAATAAAGTTTCTAATTATCAATAAAATCTAATATACTTAAACGAGCAATTCTTGTACATTTATTTATTTATACCAGCGATCTCGGAAATAACTAACGATTTCGCTGGGTATGTGGGGGTTTTCGGGAGCGAAAAATCAATCTAGATTAGTCTTATGTCTGGGAAAACGCATGTTTTCGAGTTTTCATGCGGTTTTCTTTCGCATTATTCCACGCAGAATTTGGTCGATGATTTCTTACGCTCAGGCATAAACATTGTGGTCAAGCGACCAAGGTGCAAGGTTATCATTCACAGGTGTCCGAGTTCGAATCTCGATCGGATACGAAGTTTTTACTTTTGTTTTTTATTTTGTATTTATTCAAGTTTTTAGTTTTTTTTTATTTAAAAAATACGATATAATAAAAAAAAAAACTCCGAGCGAAGCTCGATCGCCCAGATACTAATATTTAATGTAAGAAAAACCACTTTCTTAGTACGAAGGATTGAGTCGAGGTCATATGGGCCTAACATAGACTCTAATTAGGAAGAAAGGAAAATAAAAACTGTTGTAGAACTCGCGTTACGTGTTTTTTCTCGTTGTAGAAATTCATCATGATCATCTGTGGGCAGTATATTTGAGACTCCTATTCAATAAGACTGTAATGAAACTCTAATGTCCCCGTACACTGGAGTGAACCAGCACTCGTTTTGCATATTTCAACCATTTTCAAGATAAATAACTGTGTAATTGATGTGGATCACAAAAATATATTTTGTGATAGTAGTAGTTATAAATATGGGAACCTAAATGAAAAATTACAACTCGAAGTCATTCCGACAGTTCTTAGCGTTAGAACTATGACCAGCTGTTTGTTTTCGCGCGCATCTAGTGTATTTTTCACAGCATTTCATATAATCTTAACTCCCCCTGCTAACCAGTCGTATACAAGGTGGGGGTGGGGCGTAGTATTATCTATAAAGCATAAATAAGGCAATATGAGTACACGTGATAATCCATTGTATAAATATTAGAGAATGAAAATGGCAAAAGATGATTTTCAGAAAATGTGATACATGTTATACATATATTATACAGGTATAAAATACTTTTTACAATAATTTAAAAGGATCTAGTTACAAATGATATCCTCTTATCCTGCAATGCGGCTTGTTTTTTGACATTTATCATACGCAGTCTGAGCGGGCGTAACCCTAATAGGCTTTTTGGAACATTACCAGGTTACCTATATTGTAGCCAGCGAGCTACACCACTTGCTTTACAGAAAATTTATGGTAAACTCAGTTTTGTACAGAATAATAAAATATCCATATTTTATTTTCTCTATCTCAAGTGGAGATAATAGATTTCACAAATAGTTTTTGTGAGGAAAATTAAATATTACTAATGACTCACCCTCGCTTCGCTCGGGTTCGTCCATATGTAAGTATACTGTATATATAATATAATATATATATATATATATATATATAGTTTTACAATAACGTATGAAAATCTGGCCGATTTGTTGACATTTATGATTACTGCTCTACTCCTTTGGGTAGTAGCATGAGGATATAGCCTTTTTCAATATAAGCTATCTAATGCAAAAATAATTTTCAAATGAGATTAGTATTTCCTGGGATTAGCGCGTTCAAACTAACAAAATCTGCCTATTTATAATATTAAGTATAGATTACAAATTTAAGATATATTCAGGCATCTATTAATAACCATTTCGGAGAAAAAATAGTATAATATTAATAAAATTCTTTAGTGAAAAGTGCGAAGTTTCGTTTTCTCACAGCTTCCTTGTTAAAACGAGGTATTTTTTCCTCTTTTAGATATTGCAAGAAGAATTTAATAGAAGCATTGTTTTTGTAAAGCTTTTGTTTTTAAGAAAATAAGCTATAACATTTTGTTGAATTATAATATAGCATTTATTTTTTGGATGTTAAACAGTGTAGATTTTTTGTCTTAAAATAAAAATTATATCTCTTTGTTTCTAGACTTTCTATTTTCCTGTGTAAAATATTTTTATATAGATACTCGTAAATCATGTATTTAAGTTTGATTTCATTACTTTTAACAGACAATGTCGTTGAGGAATTGTTTTTATTTTGTAAAGGTGTTGGACCGGTCACTATAAATCTCTTTGTAGTAAGTTTAAAAGCTGTAGAGCCCAATTCGCAACGAATGAAATCACGGCCTGCTAAAGTATATTTCACCCTTTTGACGACACATTATGTACATTTGCAGCGCGTAACGACACGGGCACGGCTCACAATTTCCATTAAGGCGCGCCGAAACAGGAACAGCCCAAATTTTTGCTTTACTGTCCAGATTTCAACTTTAAAACGTACGAATATAAGAACGAGAGTTCCCTGGGAATTGGACTCATTTGTGTTAAAAATCATTGCCCTTGTACCGCGGCCCGTGTAACACATATCGTATTAGCAAAGGACGGTATCTTACTGCAATTAGCTTCAGCTTTTTAGGAGCGCCGCTTGTGTGAGCATCGTTTATTTTAATGCGATGGAAAACAAAACGATGTTATGAATGGGAAATCTCTTATAAAACATTTTTACAAAATTTTAAGTCCAAATGAAAAACTCTTAACACGTCAGAGTTCTCAACTCCTTTCATACTCGCATAGCTTACCCTTTTTAACTTTTGTACCACCATTCACTATTTTCTTTTATTTCTTCAGTAATTAGTAGGTATATGAAAAATGTTTATGAATAAAAAATCATTTTAAATAAGATTATGCAACTTTTTATAGAAAGCTTTTAAGTAAATGTGTACAGTACAAAATATCTTAGGATTTCAGCTTTTTATTGGATTTATAACGTTATTAATGAATTCCTGACTTTTAATATATGCACATAATTTTTTTATAATAATATATTAATTATAATTATAATACATGTACGAGTATGTACTTAAAATTACATTATTTTTATAAATAATGCTAAATCTTATATGACTTATTCAAAACGTAACAGACTATTTTGGAACACATGAGAGGGGAATTAAGCCTGCTTATCGCAAGGCAGCGGAGGATAATTATTTATTAAAATTGTTGCCATACCAGCCGGGAGCTGCGACCATTTCAACATGTTATTAGCTACTGTGAAATTCTCGGTACAGTGTAGAGTGTCCATTGTATTGGGTGTACACATTGTGATTTTTTTTATTGCATACTCTACTTTTTAGGTCTAAATGAATTTTTATTATCGACTTATGTTTACTTCATGAAGTGCGTATGCCCATATAATATTAAACTATACATTCTTATAATATAACTAGCGACTCACCCTCGCTTCGCTTCGGGTTCGTCCCTAGACGAAAACAAATCTATCCCACGGGATCCATACATTTTTCAGGGATAATATATAGCCTATAGCCTTCCTCAGTTAACGGACTATCTAATGCAAAAAGAATTTTTCAAATCGGATTGTAGTTCCTGAGATTAGCGCGTTCCACCAAACAAACAAACAAACTCTTCAGTTTTATAATATTAGTACAGATTACGTACGTATATTTTACCAGTTTTAATTTTATTTTATAATCATTACATGAATACTTAGAGTAATATATTCATACAACTTTAAAGAATTCATTGATTTTCATAAAGAAAAAAATATATCAATCTCTAAAATAGTATTCGTTTCTTAGAGCGATACAGAAAAGTTTTATTTGACTTTCTGGGATATAACCTCATATTATAATATATTTTTTAGAAAACTATGATCATGGTCACCATGTAGAGGAGCGCACGTCGTCACTTCGTCACTGGCTCATTGTTCGCTGACGTATTACCTTAAACTTATTCCTAGATACAATTCTTTTTCCATGTATTTGTATCAAAATTTTAAACATTAAATAGCTCCCATTCTTGTTTGAGAATTAAATCTTAAATAGTCTTATTTTTAAGTAATTATTTGTACATATCAATGTAGAATTGGTATTTTACAGTAAAAAGCCGCCTTAAGTTTAATCTCTTAGGAAACGCGATGCTTACGAAAAGTAAAATTCTTAAATAAAGGAATGAAAAACGAGTAAGTAATCCAAACTCACACGATAATCTAGCGTTTTAATCTCTTTAAGTGTCCCCAGAATTCAGGGTTTACTATGATACATTTATATCAGTCGTTACGAAACTAGTGTCGACTATCTTAACGCATTTCATGTTATCTAAAAATTCGAACTACAGTACATTAAGTTCCTGCCTTATTGACTGCCTAGCACTGAACGTCACATCATGTAACACCTTTAAAACACTTCTAATAGATCATCTCTCAATTATGTTATGGCGATTTTAGTCTCTAACACATAAATATCGATTTTGTTTTCATCAAGGAATACTAAAACTACTAAAAATCACGGAAGGTTAAAATCAATTTGCTTAACAAGTTTTATATTGTTTTAAATTATGAACATTTGGAACATTTGGATCCGAATTTCATAACTCCATTTGATCATTTTGATTTAAATGCATAATATGTGATTAACAAAATGAATCTGATGGAAGTATTTTATATATTAATTAGTATGAGTTTGTCATTTCAGATAACATCATTAGATAGAGAATTGTTTTAATGTAGGTTCATTTTTGAATTCCGATTTCTAAAAGGAAAGAGTTGGTGTAGGTTGGTTCTCGATTTCGATTGGACTCGATCCCCCCTCTAACATGCGTTCACCTTGTCGTGGTTGGGCTAATGAGCGTCCGGCAATCCAGGCGGGCGCGAAGCCAAGAAACGCACTAGGAGGCGGCACACCTCGTTGGGCAGTGTGCTGTGCAAGTTGCTCCTGGTACTTCTCTGATAGCAGAGTGGGCCGTGGGAGCAACCCCATGGTTGTTGTGATCTGCTTCGGCAGGGCAGCCGTAGGGGAGTTGTGGTGGAGTGCGTAAGCGATCCTACGACGCCCCACTGGTTTTTACTGACTAAGTGGGTAGTACTGGCTTTGCCGGTGAGTCCCATAATATAACCAACTGTATGTATACACAGCCACGTATAATTTTAAGATAGAGACGGTCCCATATAATTTTACATTTTTTAAATAGTATTAGATCAAATTTAGAATTATTTCACGCAATTCACCTTTTTACCGCAAGATTAGAATTTTAAAATATTTCACTAACTTCGTTTTTGAACTTTATCATCATCATCTTCATCATTAAATCCGTAAGACACCTGACAGCTGATCATAGACCAAAGATTTCCATGACAGATCATAACCGGTCTTGTGCCATCCATATCCAGTATTTATTACGAATATTAATTAGGTACTTATATTTTTACGAAACATACAAGTTTATTTAACAAACTAGGTTAAAGTAAAAATTTAACCTTTTTAAAAGCGACTTGAAACTTTATTTATTAGACAAATAGATTCTTTAATCATTTAGACTTAGATTTTTGATCAAAATATTGTTATACATCGAAATTGTAGCTACCATGTATGTTAATGTCCCAACATATTTATTTATATTAGGAGAATTATTCATCATCTACTTACTTATACTCAAATCATCGCGTGCGTAAGATAATAATAAATATGTTGCGACATTAACACAAAGCACCATATAGTTCTATGGTAAGCTACGAGGCATGTGTTATGGATACCAGATAGTTGATACACTACATATATGTATATATATATATATATACATATATATATATATATATATATATATATATACATATATATACATATATATATATATAACTTTAAATACATACATGTTATAAATATAAACAGCCATGACTGGAGTACAAACATTAGTGCTCATCACGCAAATGAATGCCTCCAGCGGGACTTGAACCCGCAACCGCTGACACAGCAAGTAGGGTGGTCACTACAAACTGAGCCAAACGCATCGATGTATGTAACATCCTTTGTATGTAGGTAAACATAATTCTAATCTCAAAAACCTTTTAATTCTGTCTTAAAATAAATATTGATTCAACTAACTCGTAATAGTTATTATTGAGTAATGAAAGAAATAATGAAAGTATAAAAGAAACTTAAGAAATCTTAAACAAGTTCTAGTGAAGATTTTTGACTTATTAGAAAAAATATCTTATTTTAAGGAGTAAAACAGTCAAACGTATAAATATAAACACCCAAACTACAATGATATCTGTAGAGCTAAATTTCCAAATATTTGTAGAGTCAATTTAAATATCTAGCAGTTCACGGCGTTTGAGTCGCTGACGTGAACTTAGAAGAACACAAGAATTGTTTAGCGTCGTATTGGTCAATGCGATTATAAAATTCTGCCCATAGTAAGCTTTATAGAATTGATGCGATTTTTGGCGCTACAGGGCGCGCCACATGATGTCACGATGAATCATTGTTCACATAAAGCTCTTAGATAATAAGAGTTTAGCTTATTCTTCTTTGTAATGTTTTAGTTTTTACGCATAAACTATTTTTAGATTAGAATTGTACCTACTGATACTTCCAATAAAGTATGACTTACAATGCTAGCGTACTTTAGATGACTTATCTTTCATAATATCTTATTTATTTATTTATCATTGGGAAACATACAGTGTATTATATATTAATAAATATAGCTAAACACTTGTAACAAAAATTTTAAGCCAATGAAGTTTTTACTAATAACATAAAAGAAGTGAACTTAAAATAAGCAGCCAAAAATGTGTATCTTTATATATGTTTTAAAAAAGTGACATACCTATATAACAACTATAGCGTACCTAGTCTGGCTTTTAAATCTGTAACCATAAAAAAATAAGAATAGAGAACGCAAATAGCATATCTTGAGTACAAAATTCGAATTCCAGGAAAAAATTCGTGTAGTTCACGTAGGTACCTACATATGTATTATGAATATATCTAATATGTATATCGTTAAATTAGGTTAGATGATACTTTAACTTCGCCTTATTGTTTCGCCAAAATATATTTCCTTCAAATATTTAACTTTACTTAGTTTCAACTTTTTTTTATATGTAAACTAGCAGAACCCGCGGCTCCGCCCGCGTTTAATCTATAAAAAAACTCTTTGGCTTTATGTTATACAGCGATGTACCTATTTAAATAATATTGTTCATACGAAAATACTAAAATCACAATTAAAACATGGAGGGTGGGGGTAGGAGGGTGAAAAATACTTTACAACCTCATACCTACCAAATATACATTTTTTTTTTAATTAAAATCGATCCCGGCCGAATCGATCGGTCGAGCCGTTTCGGGAGAGTGCGACCACAAACACCATGAAATTAGATATTTATATATTAAATATAGAATAATTATTGTATAAATACTAACTTAAATATGCATCTAGTTTTTCACAAACCTAATTTTGTATGTGAACCAGACTGTCCACTGGTACTTTTTCGGTGACTTAGACAAGTAAATTTTCCCAAAATATTTTGTTCAAAACATTTTTCTTGCACAAAGTTCTAGTTCGGACTAAAATATAGCTAAGTGTCATTTCAAAGAGACCTACTGGTCGAAGATAGAGTTCCTATACAGAACAGGGTACACATTTTTTTACTTAAAAGGTAATCATGTAGGTATATTAAATTTAAAGCGAGTGAAGCCGAAGATAATGGTAAGCTTAGCTAGTTAAGACCATTTTCATACGATTACGTTTTAAAATTTTTAAAAATAATGCAAATGACTTGTCATACGTAGAGTGCAAACAGTATCGCTAACAATTCAGAATTCACATTTTAAAGCGCATTCTTTGCACGGATTGTGACGCGTGCGAGCGTGCGACTGTAATTGAGTTTATTCTGTCCCATTGTTTATAGACATCATATCATGCCAGGTCATGTATGATCAAAAATTCAATTACAAAATTCGCTATTTCCTCGTGCAAAATTTACTGAACGCCAACAATTTGGCTACGTAACCTGGGTGCATTACATTAATTTCTAGTTGAAAGCTCGGGCATTAATTTGTGTCTAGCTCCGGAGGGAAACCGCAAAATACTAGTTCCGTTGCTATTCATAATAAAACCGGTGCAAGCCGCTAAGTGCTTCAACATCTGGGCACAACGAAATACTATTACTATGACAAAGAGCCGTGAAATAGTGCCGTCGTTCAACTTTAGTTTGGCTTGTGCTCTCGTGATAAGATTAAATATTTTACATCTAATTCAACTTTTGGGCGCCTCTGTTGGAACCCAGACTATACTATGGAATACATTTTTACAGTTCTATACTAAAGCCGTTAGAAAAGATGTAATACCGACTTTGTATAGTAATATATGATCTGTGCTAATACTTAAGTAAGAAATAAGTAAATATTATCAATGTACTCGTATTTACATGAAAATCAAATGCGGTGTTGTTGTTCATTTCTTTACATACATGAAATACCTTTTACTTTCTTGGTAGCTTTACAATCAATACTAACAATTCTTTATATTTTCCAACTATTGGCTCAGAATATTCATGTAAGAGATAAAACTTTTAGGAATGTTTTATCTATTTTCAAATAAAATTCTTAGGGTGAATTCCAAGATTTGCCTGAATTTTGTTATATTATTTTAAAATATTTTTTATTTCTATAAGACAATGCATTACCCATTTGAAAAAAACAGTATTTAGACATGTACGATATGAGTGCTACGGATATCTATTTCAATATATTTTCAATATCAGTTCACAGTTTTCAACTAGGTATATATTTTCAATTAAAATTAAAAGCTCATTTCAATATTCTGAAAGCTGATATTAAAACTTTTGGACTAACTTTATTGTGTGTAATTTTTTACGTGGAGCTATGTATACATTTTTATATTCGTGCAAGGTGGACGACAGAAGTTTTTATGATAGTCGCCATTTAGTTAAGGCGATCCCGATAACGTCTGTAAGTGTGGCTCAAGTTATATGCGCGCCATAAACTAGGGTCAAACTTGTCGGTATGGATCGATACGCAGGTTTATTTCAACTATCCGAGTTCGCAGTCCGGACGCACGGCCGGCCGCCGGACACATCGCGTGCCAAGTTTAATACAAAAATATCGATTCTTTCACAAAGCCGTGTTACCGCAATCAATATGCCTTTCCGCCCCATGCCTAATTACGCCCACCTACGTCACTCAAACATCCGTAAAAAGCACCGTAATCATTCAGACAGTACGACCCATGAATACCCACCCTGAAAAATAGCGCAAGCTGAATCATTCAAAGCGCACAGGAAAACGCTTCATTGTAAACGTTTTATTTAATTTTCCCTCCATTTACTTTTTATAATTTCTGCCGGGCATAAAAAACGATCCGCAGGAAGCGCGCACACATGCATAGTGTTACTCCGACGCACACAGCCGCAGGAACACCTGTCTCGGGAACGAAAGGTGTGCTCGCGCGTGTTGGAAAGAGATGGCTATATACCGATTGTAAAGGAGGGAGTGAGAGACGTGATGCGCGCGCATAACGCCGGCACGCCCGCCGCGCGTCCCGCTCGCTCGAAAGCCCGCCTGAGAACAGTCAGTCTATCGCGCGTAGAGGTAGCACTTGTACGTGCCGCCCCTTGCTTCGACGCGACCGACACGGTGTCCGTAACTGGTGTTCGGAAAATTGTGCATGTGCGTTTTCCGACGAGAGCAGTGTGTGTGCTTGTGAGATGTGCTGTTGTTTTCTAGGTAACGGAGATTACTAGCAGATAGAGGCAACCCGATACCTACGCCGTTAGGGAAACTTATTGGCGCGCTTTAATTTCACTTTTATTAATTTTCCCACGAAGGCATTGTCGGTTCTCCTAATTTTATGGGTTATAACTTTTTCCATGTATCTCCGTTAGTGTAAATAAAAAACACCAGCTCTACATGAGTTCCAAGAGCGTGCAACTCTTTTACTGGAAACAAATTTATGATCCGTTAATTGCTCGCGCCGCTTAGATAAGCATAACAAACTAAACGATATACTGCTTCTAGATACTGTGAAATATTTTGCATTGGAATCTACATTATATGCTGAAAGTTTATATTATATGTTTACCTATAAAATGTTGTGATATTAAAGAAGCGAAAAAGTTTTTTTTATTTTATAACTGGAATGATAATGTAAAAAAAATTTATATAAGTAAGTAGGAACTTACTGTGACGAAAAATAAAAGAAATATTTGTATAAAATAATAGAACAACTAACAACAAAATGAAGAATACATTCTTTATAAAACATGAGGAATTATTTTTGTAATAAAATTATGAAATATATTTTTCTTCTACATAGATATAATATAAAAAACGCTTAATTAAAAGGACTACAATAAAAACATCTAATTCCGAAAAGCTTAAAAGATGATTCATAATGTATTGAGTTAATAAACTTTAATCGTATAAAAAAAAACATTGTACACTTGCTTAACGTTTAGACTAAATTAAAGATTTTATATAATAAACATATTAAATTCACAAGAACAAAACATATTACATAAAAGCAAGAATGTCCTTGAAGTAGCATCTGTATCTATAATTGATTACCAAAGGCATTTGACCCTTAATAATAATATACACCCTTAACACATTAAGTAATTGATGTCAATGAATAAAAGAGCACCGAGGAACGTCGGCGTCATCATTAAATTTAAGTACTTAAGAACATTATGAGAGGTTAATCGAATTAGATAGACTTGACCATCTATCTCAGACTAGGAATGTTCGCATGATCAGCCAAATCAAATATGATATAAAACTGTGCAATAGAAATCCGAATTTCTTTACATAAAAATGATTAAACTTCATTTTATTTGTTTAATTCACGACATTTCTCACAGTTTTCTCAATTGATCAATTCTCTCCGTTTTCTTAATCGAAAATAATGTAAGCACCTTTCAATTTACATAGTTGACGAAGACAATGTATAGTAATAAAATTTTTATTTAGAAAGTATTTTCTTAATTATGAAACCTGGGAGCATAAGGCGCTACCATGTAATATACCCTACCTATCTAGCTAGCTGCCTTATAATATATTAGATACAAAAAAAAAAAACAACTTACCAAATTTTAAACAAAATTTTATACAACTTGGCATTATTTTTATCTATTGAATGGAGTAAATCTGTCTGAAAGTCACCGTATGCAAATTTATTTTTGCAACATTTATTTACAAGGATTTGTCGTCGAAATAAGTAAAAGAATTGTTATTAACCGAGTTTAAATGATTGCAAACAAAACGAAAATATATTTAGCACAATGTTTATTCGAATTGTTTGTTTTTTTTTTTAAGTTAGACCAATCGAGAAAAATCTGTCTAGAATGAAGTTATATCTTTAATATGAAACATATTTGTATCTTATATAGATATTAAAAAATAAAAAATATAATTAATGTTTTTAGCTCCTAGTTCCTACCAAACTTAATAAACGTAAAAAAATCTTATAAGCCCACCAAAACTGAAAGCTCATACAAAAAAGTGCAAGAGCCACAGTGCAAGAAATATTATTGTGTACAAGTTTACTGTCAGTTCATAACCATAAAAATTAAAGATTTTATTTAATGTAAATAAAATAGTCATATACCTACCATAACTTTAATATTGCAATAAAGTTACCATAAAAATAATACTCCAAACGGTAAACATTCAAACATTTAAATAACTCATAGTAAAAAGTATGCAATGGTAAACAATACTAGTGAAGTTTAGCCATTGTTCTTTCGTGGGTGCTGACAATTGGAAGTATTTAAATTTCATTATTACGCTTTCTCATTGTAACATCCACTACTTGTAGCAATGTACTTAGTTACTGAAGTTAGCAGAAGTTTTAAATGAAAAGTGAAAACATGTCTGAAAATGTTATTCAACAAACAGAATTCTAGCGGGCTCAAATTTGTTTAATGCATTTTAATTTCGCTAAGTAAATAGTAAAAGAAAAGTAAAAGCAAATAATTAAGGCGTATTCTGCCTCAACATGACGCAATGCAGTAGATCTAAAATGACCCGCGGAGTTTCATTTATCATAATTTAGGCGTTTTTATACTACGCCTGTAGTTCTTCTCATTCACATCTACATATATCATTACTGTAGTTTTTTGTTGTTTATCTATACTTATATACTTTGTTGCCATAATTACAGGCGAGTGAGTCCATTTGGAATAGTCACTTGTACCAAGGTCCGCCATTGTGCCGGCTTGTTGCGTCACGACATGACAAGACCGCAGCCGAATGTCCATGAGAGCGACTAATAGTTAGCTTGTTAAATTAATTGCGCTTGGTATTTTTATTCTATGCATGGCGTCTATATGAAATTTGTATTGTTGTAATATCAATGTCATAAGAACATTAACTTTTACGTATGTAGTTTAAGTGCGTTAGATTTTGCGCCAGCAAGCAATTTGTTTTGGTATTCCGGTGAACGATCGAATAACATTGATTTGCAATAAAAAATATTGCTCTGTCACGCTTTCTGTGGCTCGACCTCGTTCATAATACACGAATAGGCTCTCGATGCTTAACTGAGAAATAATTATTACTATACTTGGCTATGTTTTGAGTGAAAACGTTTTCAAACGAGGTGTTCTTTTTATATTAAACTATGTAATTCATATTTAAAAACCTCAGTAATTGGGTATGTCAATGATGAATTGGATAAGAATATTTTTTTACAAAAATATTAAAACACTCACAGGTGGACTGCAAGTAATATAGGATCTGAGATCCTAAGTGGGTAAATAGGCACAATTTAGGCCGCCGAAGCTTCACCGCTTGGTCTGATTCAACACTTCGTTGTGGCAATTAGATTCAATTTGTGATGTGAGCTCTATGGATATGAGACTAAAGCTAACAAAGGTTTATTTCTTCCGAAATTAGTCCAAATATGCAGAATGACGAAAGCTCCTAAGTGCTAATACTCTCGGGTGTTTTCCTAATTAGCTCGTATAGATGAAAGTTTTCTCCAGCTTTTAGCGTAGGTTTATTAATTTAATTTACTGTAAACTTCATAATATATATTTATTGTATTAGGTTGAATAATAACATCTTTCATATCCAAATTGATGTGGGATGGGACCACATTATATAGATTGTATCGTCTAATATCTGTAATGTGTTCGAATATTTTGCCTATAGCTTTGAGGTTATTTCAGTCGAAATTTCATTACGCGAATGGTTCAATTGGTCGACAGAACGTTGCATTTAATTGAATGGGTTAGTTTGTGCACCATATGTAACAGTAGATATCACAATATCTGTTAATGAAAATGGATATTAGGTGCATATATATTATATATACGTAGAACGTTTATTATAAAGTGAGAATGAGGTACAAACTCTTTGGAACCGAAAAGTTAATACTGGCTGGTGAAGCTGGAATATTGATTAGATTTAAAGAAAGGAAATAGTTTGAATATCCTTAGTTTAAAAAAAAAATGGAAGTCTTTTGTTTGCAGTCTGTTGTAATATGTTGTCGAAAATGGAAAGAAATTGAATTGCGCGCGGTTAGTAAGTATCTGTGCTTGAAAAATTTCACTACGGAACGACTTAATCAAGACTTACAGGATATTTTTGGAGCAAATGTTCCGCCGTATTCTTCAGTTGTGCGTTGGTTCGCTAATTTTAAACGTGATAAATAATGCACCAAAGATGATCCTCGCTCGGACCGCCCCACAACGGTAGTGACCGAAGAAATGATCAAAAAAGTCGAAAACATTGTTTTAGCAAATCGTCTTGTCATGGTAAGTTTTATAGCCGAAGAAACAAAGATTGCGACTGGTAGTGTGCATAGCATTTCACACGAACGCTTGGGGATGAAAAAAGTATCCGAGCGCTGGGTGACCAGAATGCTTACCAATACGCAAATACAAACTAGGCTGAACATTTCTCGAGCTTCTTTGGAACTGTTACAATAAGATACTAATCTTTTTTTGTCTCGATTTATAGCCATCGATGAAAAGTGGCTTCACCATTACGACCCAGAAATGACTGACTATGACTTGGAAAAGACTTCGCATCGTCTTCAACCCCTAAGAAATTTAAGGCGACTCGTTACGCCGAAAAGATCACGAGCTTTCTTTTCTGGGATAGTAAAGGGGGTGGTCATGATAGAATATCTCGACCATGGAGCTACTGTTACGGGCTCTTTGTATACAGAAGAAATAAAAAAAAATGCGTTACGGAATTCGCAAAAAACGGCGAGGTAAACTAGTAAAATTGTTTTGTTCCATCAAGATAATATCCCGGCTCACAGGTCCGCCATTGCTATGGCTGCAATTCGAGATGTGGTTTTGAAATACGTTAAAAAAGAATTTTTTATGTTGGGAAATAAATTTATGTATACCACCTGTAGACATACAGGTAGTTATTTGGGACTCACCGGCTAGAAAAACCAGTACTACCCACTCAAACCCAATAAAACCTCCCCCGTCTTAATAGGGCGTTGCAGGATCGCTTACGCACTCAACTACGATGCCCCAACGGCAGGTCTGCCGAAGCAGACCACAACAACCATGGAGTTGCTATACAGTTCACTCGGCTATCAGAGAAGTATCGGGGGCAACCCGCATGGTACACACTGAAATGGGCCATTTCTCACCACCCATCGAAGTGGCTCAAGAAGGTGGCCCTTCCTGTATATTTCTTGGCTTCGCGCCCGGTTTAACTGCCGGACACTAATTAGCCCCCGCACCACGACAAGGTGAACGCACGTTGGGGGGGATACTTGAGCATACTTCATATTCAACCAACCTTACCCTTAGTGATTTCTAACTATCTCCAAGGTCAAAGAAGCCTCTGAGACGACAGAGATTCGAAAATTATGAAGCAGTAGTCGCTGCAGTACAGGAATTTTAAGGTGGTCTGGATGAAGAGTTTTTTAAAAAAGGAATTTTAAGCTTAGAAAAAGATATTGTTTTAAAAGGCGACTATATCGAAAAGTAAAATAATATTTAATAAAAGTTACCGGCAACATACTCATTCTTACTTTTTATTGAACGCCCCTCGTATATAGCAAAGCAAATAAATACTGCTATGCTTTGATTTTTATTGAATAGTATAATCTAAATATAATGTTTTCTTTTAAATCAGATCATAATATAGGTATTTTTACAAAGAAATTTCAGGGCAAGTTTAGAAACCCTTTGCCTATTCATCTCCAAAATAACTCGTAACAACTCGTCGAAACTATTTCTTTGTGCCCAACCTCATAGTTTTCGAATTAAACTTGTTCAGGGTTGTGTGTGATGTAGACCGAGATATCAATTGAAATTGACATCATATATTTAATATATACATATATAGATTATAAAAATCAGAAAAAGGTAAACTATTGAAGTAGAAGATTCTGCAAATTAAACATGCCTTGAGGATTTTTATCCAAAGCACCTAATAACATTTAATTTAATTGGATAGATCAAATTGCATCTACTCTACGGATGTAATTGTTATATATTGTCGTAAATAGCATATGAATCATGTAGGTACTAGGTACGTATAATTGTGATTTTTTTACATAATCATGCTCAAGTATCTAAGTTATATTTAAATTATTCAAGTCAGTTCTTCTATACATAATCCAATCAATATTTAGTGGTAGGCTGGCGGCTCACTAATCGACTTATTTGTAAACCTTTACACATATGGCTTCTACGACTACCGTCATATTTTATTCTGAATGTTTTATTAACATATAAACGTGCGTTTAATGTAACATATAAAAAGAGATAAACCTAGTATTTATCTGTTATACTTGTATTACTGACATTCAAAATAGATATAGGTAATAACTAATTATTTATATTACTAAAAAAACAAGGCAGTGGTAGCCCAGTGGTAACGCGCTCACTTGCAAAACCGAGTGAAGCGGGTTCAAATCCCGGGTCTCGCACCTCTGATATTTTCATGTGCGAATCATTTCTAACATGATTACCACTTGCCTTACGGTGAAGGAAAACATCGTGAAGAAATCTGTGTGTCTGAGAGAACCTAGCAAGTTTTCGAAAGACATGTGAAGCCCGCCAAACCGCACTTGGCCAGCGTGGTGGACTATGGCCTGATTCCCCTCGTATTGAAAGGAGGCTCGTGCCCAGCAGTGGGACGTTTTAATCTATAAAATCATAATATTTTAAAGATTACATTGACTTTATTTTAGTATCTTATTCGGCTACGGTAAATAGAGTTTATTTACAGCTCTATAATTTATAACATATCAAAGCGTCGACGAAGTTAAGGATCTCCAGAGACTTATAATAGATGGGAACTGGAAAAGTTGGTCCGGACTTATTTACCGACTTCACCGCAGCATAAATACTTCTGGATTAAAGTGTTCAACAGTTAAGAAAATATAAACCGGACGAACATTTTCAATGATGATGTCTGCTATTCTTAACAATAATTTAAAGATTTTATTCCATTAGTTTCTTAGGCAAACGCCAGATATAGATAAATAGAAGTTCTATTCAAAGTTCATTTATTGAGCAGCTCGAACGAAATGTTGTTTAATTCTTAAAAGAACCTTCGATTCTATTTTGCTGCTCGATTTGTATATAAAGGTACTTGTTTCTAAAAGCAAACGATAATATTATTTAATTATATGCAGACGATTGAATCGTTATCGTTCAATCGTTAATTGCGTTTAACGCGAAATTAAACAATTCCAATACAATGTGATTTGATCCATTACGAAATTATGGAAATTAGGCTCTGTAGACAAGTTTTGAAATCACAATAAGATATGTAATATAAGTGATTGCACTGTTTTTACATTGAGCTAGTGACTTGCCCTTTCTTTGCTTAACCAACAACTACGTTTGAGGCCTAAGTTACTTAGTTAACTTTTTGAATTGAAGTCAACTCAAAATATGTTAGTTAAAATATATGTATATGAGAACTGCGTCATGAACCAGTCGTAATATACGAGTAGGTACGAGTATCTAAACAATTACCTACTCCAATTCGATGCTTCTTAGCGGCGTATAAGAATCCCAAATTAACAAGTTGTCTACTTAATTCGTGTTTGTGGATGTAATAGTTTGTACATTATACTTTAAATGCACTAAAACTAAGCGAAAATCTATGTCGTGGTTTTTGCTTTTAACTAATTGAAGTTGAATAATATCAATGTAGAGATAGTTCAGATAATTTTAGACAGTAATTGCAGACATGCTGAGCGAGTTAGATATTTGCCTATCTAATCGGGTGCCTTACTGACTCAACAGTGTTCTAAAGTGCCGATCTATGAATTTTGAAGCTATCGAATACTTTGTACTCACGCCGGCGCAATAGTTCTATCTTTTCAAATCTATAACATTGTTCCTTTAAAAGCTATAAATGTGAGTTGTACAAGTATTTCCTTCTATCAGAAAAAACTTTAAGTAATTATTATTCAGTTAATATTGTTTTATTTGTATTTTTAAAAATTGAATTTTTAACTTAAACTAGTTGAGTATTTAAGAAGTAGGCTTATAGAAAATAGTCTATGGTAGATACTGAGATGTAAATTACATATTAGTATTTACAACTCATGGTTTAACGAATGTTAGTTAGAGTTGTATAATATTAAGAATGAGCTTGACATTGTATTATATATTTATACTGCAAAATAGTTGGACATATGTATTAAGTTAACAATTCTCAGGTTTTTTGTTTACGACTTAATCACGTTTAGAGCAAAAAGCTGACCTTGGCAGCTGTAAACCAGCTAACTTCAAATGATTATTACGCGTTGTGTACTAAAAAGCCCCAATTGGTTGAATTAAATAAGTAGATATTTAAAACATAACTTAGAATATCTATATGTATATACAATAAACCATTTTTTAGGAAAACAACTATACCTTATAAAGTTACGCAGGTACTAAAAATTATTATGTCTGCTTGATTGTATCAGAACATTTTACTTGGTTTTGTCAAGATTAATATACTGTATATAATAATTATTAAGAAAATACGTGACCATGATTGCTGTAAAGCATTCCAAACGTCGGAAACCAAAAATCAAAATAAATCCGCGAAATAATCCGAAAAAATAGTTTTATTTAAAATACAATAGTAGGTACTTGTAGTCTCGTATAACTATGGAGTGAAGTATGCCTATAAGATTTATTATTTCATTATTTTTACTGTCTCAGACTGGACTGGAGTGTTAGTATGTACCAACTCTCTCTGTTTTAAAAAAATAGTTTGAATGTGGAACAAGATAATATAAGGAATATGATCATAGTTAACATGAAAATACCAATGTACAGATTTTATAAGAAAATTCTGGTGCTAGTTAGTAAATATAAATGTAACTCGTTTATGTACGACTATGTTCATGTTATATAATACTATAAATATTAAAAAATGTTACTTACAATGTAACCGCCCAATTAAACTACGAAACTAATTTGATGTGACGTCAGCCTTTAATTTATATGTTTCTAGGTGTTTATCGCGATGACTAACAAACTAAATGACCGACAACACCCCACGTGGGTGTTGTCGGTCGGTATGCAATCGCTTCTGTTTGACATTTAAAAAGACCTTTAGTCATTCTAAAAACACTTTAAAGCTGTTTTCTTTAGAATTTATTTTTACATTAAAAACAAATCGATGTACTTCAATAATAAGATTAGTAGCTTTTTACGAGATGTATTTGACTAAGCATATACGTACGTCTACTTTAAATAGACAGAAGGAAATCTATTCAATTTTATCGGTATAATAAGCTTTTAGAAATTCATGGTAAATAACTTTTATGTTTGTAATATTATGGAAATTATAGAGAACCTGCTTACAAGTTTTTTTAATATTTTCTAGTACTTACCTTTTTCAAAAATATAAACACATAGAAATAAAAATGATTCGCAATCAAAGTTATCAAAACAACCACCTTCTACTTCTATAATATAATCTACATCAACATATGATTTCATAATATAGGTTTCTACTTTTCAAAGCGCGGGTGAAATACACCAGAGAGTGCTTTCCGATTTATCGATAGAGGGTGGTAAGAGGCTTCTCTTACTAATTGGACTCTGACAGAATGTGAGGTATTTTGAATTATCATTTGAGTCGATATATCGCTCTACCTATTCACATCGGGTTGCCTTTACTTAGTTTCGTCTATATTTAAGCCTTACTTATGAGAGTTTCAATGCATTTTTCTTCTTTTTCAGGATCAGTTTACACGCAGAGCATCGATCAGCACGAATGAGAACAAAGTGCTCGAGCGCAAATATAATATAGAACAATCACCTTTCGCCGTTTAGTAATCTTTAAGTTTAACGAGCATAGCCGATAAGTCAATTAATTGATATCGCAACGCGCGTAGTGGTGCGCCGTTGTCGACACAGACGATATAGTCGCGTATCGCGGTCCCGTCTCCTGTCGCTGCAACTGTCAGTGCTCGCCGGAGTCGCGCGACTCGGCCGGCACGCCCCGACACAGCCGTGGATAACCTCGGCCAGAGCCCCCTCCCGGTGAAGAGGCTGCACGAAGCGCTTCAGAGTGCGCAAGCGAAGCGGCAGCGGCTCTCCCCCCCGTACCCCGCACCCTCGCCCCTCCACCCCATCCACCAGCTGGCGGTGCACCAGCACATCAAAGTGCAGCAGAGCATAGTGCAGCAGAGCATCGTGCAGCAACACCAGCTGAACCTGGCCCACCAGTCGCTCCAGAACCTGCAGGCGCAGAGCTTGCAGGCGGCCCAGAGCCTTCAGGCGCAGAGTCTCGCGCAGAGCCCGCCGGCGACAGGCACGGGCGTGCAGCAGGCGGCAGGGGCCACGCAGGGCGCGCTGGTGCCGCCCCAGCAGCCATCGCCGCGGCCCGCTTCACCGCAACACAAGAACATGGAGCTCGCGCTCTGTCAAAGCATGGATTCCGTCAACACCGCCACCACTGAGGAAGAGGTAAATAATTCCCCTACCTAATAATACTTTCTTAGATTTACGCGAATATTTTTTAAATAAAACTATCTTTTCGGATTATTTCGCGGATTTATTTTGATTTTTGGTTCCCGACGTTTCGAATGCTTTACAGCAATCTTGATCACGGGAGAGAATGGCCTGTCTCTTGAAAAAGATAGTTTTATGTAAAAAGTTCCCTACCTTTAAAAGAGGATATCACAAAATATCAAATAATAATGTTTGTTATTTTGTGATATCATGTTTTAACTATAATGATAATAGTGTCTAAAACAACGTATGTACCTATTCAACGTTCTTAAAGAGACAATAAGCTTTCGATGTGCATAGATCTTATATTTTGACTATAATTAAATAATAGCTACTAATAGCATTCGACTTCTAGTGTCAGATAAGACTTATTATGTATCACTTAAGTGATTTGTCATCGAACAATCGCAAAGTAATATCAAAGAGGTAGGTACGACGGGCTATCACAATGGGGAAAACGCTCGGGTATACAATAAGCATTCGCTAACACAATAAAAGGAAATTTTCCTCGCGACTATTGCAGCTGAAAACGAAAGATTATATATAACTTGCGGCTATTGTTATATTATAGTTTGTCTGCATCTTAACATCTCGTCTATTTGAACATTTAGAAAAGAAAAATATACACACATTGTTTTGTACATTTTACGTTTGTATTCCTAAATCCTAACGTCATATTAAATTTTGTATTATATATTTAATAAAAATATAGAAGAAGCTATTATCCAAAAGTACTTCTCATTTTACAATTAAATATCTTTATCGATATGTCAAAAGCAGCTCTAGTCCTGCGTCGCAATTAAGTTTTATTTCTGTACAAAGGCTAACGTTTGTGTTAATGTGTCAAGTTGTGTAAGATTGAAACTACTAATATTTTTATTTATGTTTTATTATTTTATATGACACTTATTGCCCATATGAATTTCATTTTCGTCGTTCAGACTAACTTAACCATTAGTTTTAAGTATTATGGTGATGGAAAAATGGTTTTTTTTTCCTGAATTGTATGAAAAACTTCTGCAGACAAGTTCTTATGTAAAACTGAACGATAGTTTCTGTGGAATCTAAAAGAAACATTATAAATTCATTTAAATTTATGTTTTATTTTATTAGTCACTAACGGCTTACTCTCGCTTCGCTCAGGTAGGTACGTCCTTAGATGGCAGGTCTATTGTAGATTACCGACTTCAACTATATTTAATTTGATTTTTGACACTAAACACTTTTATCGCAATAAAAAATAGCCGATATCACTCGGCGGTAATATATTTTAAGAATCGGAATTAATTAATTTTTAGAATCGGATCAGTAGATTTTAGAGATTTCCTTCTACATAGAAACATACAAATTTTCCTTTTTATAATATATATCGATAGAGGGATTGCAGGCACCTAATGTTTTTCTTCCATTTTTAAAACAATATATTCTACGTTTGCTTACGTCCATTATTCATTAGTCAATATAATTTTAATTAATTTAAAATATCACCTCCTGGATAATTTCTAAAAAAATATGGATAATTTCTATTAAATTATCCTCAACGGGGTATTGAAGTCAAAAATATCAATAAGATAGTAAATATATTGTTGGTTACTTAAACCAACAGTACAATTACTTTAAATCACATTTGAGCGAAATAAAAATCTGTAGTGAAGTTAAGAGGAAAAGCGAACGGAGCCTTAAAGGAATAGCGATAAATTCTTCAACGTAAACCGCTCGCAGGCGAGAAGTGGGCAGCGGTTGTGTTAGCGAGACAAATAGAGTGGATGTCGCTCGCCTCGTCTCGACTCGTGCGGGGAGCTTTATAAATTGATTGCTATCCACTGTGTTGTTTTGGACTTTGTTATGAAAAACTGTAAAACATCTAAGTAAGCAGTACTTAGCCTTCAACAATGTTTTGTTTTCAACATTTAAATAGGAGATGAAAAGTTTGGTTAAAGAAGTTATTGCTGATTTAGTTAACAAATACTATTTATTAGTGATTTATATATACCTAAATTTTAATTTTCTTCGTACACCATACTACATTTAAAGATTTAATTTTGACCGCTATTGCATACATTTTCAACGCTAAATTTATTTACTAAATATATTACAGACCGCAGTCATATCTCATAACATTAACTGTAAAATAATTATTAACTTGAAAATACTCGTTACTGCGGAGCGAGTTTGTCCAGAGCGTTTAGAAGTTGTATCTGCGTCGCTTTGATGTGAATTCATGCACTAAGCAAAGGGGAAGGATTATTGACAAGACCCTTTGCAAGTCGTGGAGGCGCAATCACTCAAGCGGCTCATGTAGCCGCACTTAGGCGTATTATAATAGCATATTATGAGTACTAGGTGACACGGTGGCAAGGGAAAATATCAAAATATATATAAAAAACAAAATATAATTACCATTAAAAAGAATTTATTAAAATTGTATCAGTGGTAAAGTATCACTTTATTATCCTAGCAATATAATTAGGTAAATATCAGTCTATATTATGTGAAAATGTTTAAAAAGTTTTTGGAAAAATGTTAATAGCAAAAATATATCGAATTCATAAAATGATCTTATAATAACGAGAAGCTTAAAGCCTAATACAATGACTACACTTTGTATTGTAATGTGTAAGGAGCATAACTTGAGGCACTCGGGAATAATCCTTTATTCATTATACTTATAGCAACCATGTTCGCTTTGTCCGTTCTGGAAACAGAGCATACATAAATATTCAAATAAGTTATTACAAGTTTTTAAATACATTTTCGAAATGAAAGTTTCCTTTAATGCAAAGTAAAAACAAGTATATATTATATACCTACTTTATTCGTAGTAATCATAGTGCAGTCTAATGGAGTAGACACGAGATTGATGTCAATTCTGATGATCACTAGGCAACTTTCCAACTACTTGAATGCTGAAATTATGTGGAAAATTACTACATTACAAGGGAAATAGAATTTTAACGTGAGTTTGAATCCATTTATTGATTTAAAATGACAACAATTCTTTTGGGTCTTTTATCGAAATGCAATTGTTATATTGTATTATTGATGTGTGTATACAGCCCTTTTTAACATCCCACTGCTGGGCACGGGCCTCCCTTCAATACGAGGGGAATCAGGCCATAGTACACCACGCTGGCCAAGTGCGGATTGGCGGCCTTCACATGTCTTTCGAAAACTTGTTAGGTTTTCTTAGACATGCAGCTTTCCTCACGATGTTTTCCTTCACAGTAAGGCAAGTGGTAATCATGTTAGAAACGATTCGCACATGAAAATATCAGAGGTGCGAGACCCGGGATTTGAACCTGCTTCACTCGGTTTTCCGAGTGAGCGCGTTACCACTGGGCTACCACTGCCTTATTGTATGTTGATATAAACGAAAATTTAAGAGTATTTTATATATTCTAACCTTATATAAACTTCATAAAAAAATAGGTAACGTGTACATACAGAATTGTAATCTTAGTAGACAAAAATACTTATTTGATTACTATAGGTACTTATATAAAAAGTTGTTTCAAATAAGAAATTTACGATAGCAAATACAACTATCCTTTTCGTTAACATTATAGTAGTAGAAGGTAACGTTACAAGGGCTCGTTCATTTACCATACATATTATATTTAGATTTTGTTTAGATTCAACTCGCTATTTAACTTAAATAAATAAAATTTCAACTTTAGTTTATAGGTATGTCTAAAATATTGAAACAATGTTATATAAAACACTTGTTCTTTGAAATTATCAAATAAAGTTAGCTTATCTTAGATTAAAACATGCTCGAACGAATAGCTATTAGCATAAATTGTATATATTATTCTCTTTTAGAACTTTGTTACGCCTATCATCACATCAAAATGTAACCGCGTTTTAACAATTGTGGCCAAGTTGAAACCAACATATTAACTAAACGTAAACCCCCAGGCATAAATTATATTATTTAGTCTAGACTCTAGACTAAACAATATATATATATATATATATATATTAAGATTGTATAGCATGGTCGCTATTTTATATTAATAGTTTATTTTCAACTTTAAAATCCGACCATACATTAATTAATTATTGTTATCAACCTGTTTGTGTAACAATAACAAAATATGTAGCGATATTGATTCTTAATTTTTACAATATATTAATTATTTTTACAAAATGATTAATAAATATAGGAAATTAACATTTTTATTGCATAGACTAGCGACTCACCCTCGCTCCGCTCGGGTTCGTCCCTAGTTACGTTTTAAAGTTTAGTATAGATTTCTCAGAGATGAGATATTTTCACGCAATAAAAAGTATCCTATATCTTGACCGGCCGACCGACCGACCAACCAACCAAACAAATTTTCGAAAGATATGTGAAGTCTGCTAGTCCACATTCGGTTAGCGTGGTGGACTACAGTCTGAACTCTCTCACTTTGAAAAGACCTGCAATGGGACGTTAAACGAATAAAGGGTTGAATTATTATATTATTAATATCTTTGAATTTATGTTAAACAAAAATTATATTTATACTAGTGACTCACCCTCGCTCCGCTCGGGATCGTCCCTACATATGTTTAGTATAGATTTCTCAGAGGTGAGATATTTTCCCGCCGTAAAAAGTATCCTATATGTTGTCCCGGATAACAAGCTATCATCATACCCAATTTCATCAAAATCCCTCCAGTGGTTTTTCTGTGATGCGGTAACAGACAGACAGACAAAAATTCTAAAAACTATAGATTTGTCCCCTGTATCGATAATAATGTCTGTTTCAATAAGATTTTCCAAAAAATATTTAATGTACAGATTCGGCTTAGTTACAATTTTATTATATGTATAGACGTGGATTAATAGTCACTAAAGGTGTTTGTCGTATAAATATATCGAATATTAAATATTGATAGGTAGTAAAAAAGTTATAATGATCACTTACATTTTCATACCTACTCGTATCTCTAAATTTTTTTTCTATTCACATCACATCACAATAATGTCGCGCACTTTAAGTTAGGATACCCTTTTTTACGATAGCTAAGTAGTGTTTCACAAAACATGGTAAATGTAAAGATAATAACTGGTTCACGTGAAGGCAGGGGTGCTGACGGGCGCGGCTGGCGCCGGCGGGTCTGCCTTCACTGGCGCCACTACTGTCTAGAGTCACTTTAAATGTTTGGTATGGAATTATATTTACATTTAACTAGTTTTATATAAAACAAGACTTACAATTTCAAATATACGTTAACAAAATTTTTATTAAAAATAGCTAAATTAATATAGGTAATGAAACTCTTGATAACTTTAAAATATTACTCTTTAATGTTTCTAATTAAAGTCGCTATCTTATATAGACATGCTTATTTATCGCATGGCTGCAGGATAAGAACAAAAGCAGGGCAAGTTTTTCATAAAAGATATTATTCGTGAGGGGAGCACTCGAGCGATAAAATTTAATTAATTATTTCGAAAATTAACGCTCTTACTTTATATGACAATTTATCAAGATTTTTAATTATGTATTGCAATATTACATTTACTCTTGATATAATTTTTAAAAAATATAATATTTTAATACATTTGTAAGCAGGTACAATATATGTGTTATTCTATTGAGAGACCTTTTTAAATGATTAGTATACCTATTTGTTTACGTATTATATTTTATATGTAAGAAATATTGAGATATTTTATTTTTAATATAATGCTTTCAACTTATAACCGCGAAAAGTATTTCTATATTATTCTTATGATATTCGGTAGGTATTCCTAAGTATTATAGAGACGTCAGACGGTCAGACTTTTGCCCCTTTCCTGGATAGGGTGGCCGATCGATTGACCAACTAGTCGCGGGAATCGGGTAACGGCCCGCGCAGACAGTAACTGTAAGGTTTCCTGAAACCTATAAGTACTTTTGTTGTAGTTTGTTCACAATTTGCAACACTGCCATCGTTCCTTTAATTTTACCCATCGTTATATCCTAGAGTTTAATGATTTTATCAAAACAAATAATGTTTCATTATATACATTAATGAAACAAATTATATGCGATATTTAAGTACATACTTAAAATAAGATAGTAGTAAGCATTTAAAAAAATACATAAAATAATACACGAAATGTATTGTAGACACGATATTCCTTTATTTTAAATGTATAATAAATAAAAGCACAACACCGTTTCACAATAAAGAAATTCCAATATAACTGTTAACGTGATATCTTCATTGGCAGCGAAGAGAAAATGATTACCTCACTCGAACTAGATCGTGGAGACATTCTTCGAACGAATTGAACAGAAGAACTCTCGTAGAGCGGAATATAGACACCTCAACCGCTCCAACAGTTTGTCCATCTAATTTGTTCGGCGGCGCTCGACTGTAAAAACAAATAGCCCGTCTCACAATCCCCCTTCCGAACAATAAAGACAGATATATTCGGATAAAAAGGAGAAAAGGAGACTTAGTTCCTCTAGATTCGGTTTTACGTCCCGTGAATGAGTGATCGTTGGTTAACTTAAATCTATTGTTTAGTTCCAATCTTGTTTGTTCCATATTATGGGACCCTTTGTAATTATTAATTATGCTTCTTCTAATGTTCTCGGCTTGAGGTTACTCGCCTCGAAGTTTTAATTGAATTTGTTTGTCGATTTTGGCTTTTTGACGGGAGCGTGTTGCGGGTTGAAAACAATTTTTAGGTAACGCTTTACAGAATTTCGCTTATGAATTTACCTGTCTCGCAACTTTATTACATGCTGATGTTACTTTGAACAACATGAAGCGTTTCTTTAACTATTAATGAAAATTTTAACTAGAGCAAGCTTTTTTATAGAGTGTAAGAAAGTCGTGTCAATTTTTTTTTATTATTCTTCAGTTCCACACCATACTTTTTCTCTAAGAGATTAAATTGTTTCAATTTAAATCCGCAGTATCCTTAACATAATATATATTATATTATGTTATCTGCGCGGATAGGTGCGATATATTGTTGAAAACTAATTTTCATTGCTATTTCACTTCTAGAGTTGTTGATGTGAAGCAGCTGCTCTACTTATAATAAATGTGGTACTGATATTAAGAAGTGTTTTGGAATTATATGAAATTCAGTCACGTGATATTTGCATAAAGTAAATGTAATAATCGGACTACTTTTATATAATAAATACGATAGCTTGTATGTGCGAATGTTTGTTACTCCGTTACGTGAAAACGGCTATTCGGATTTATATGAAGTTTAGATCACAGATAGACTATAACCTAGTAACACATAGGTTGTTAAAAACTAAGGGACAAACCTTAGCAAAGCGAGGGTAGTCTTATATGAACTCAGTTTAATCTTTTGGTTCTTTAACTATGAACAATGCTTGTACCTATCGAGTCGAGAAAGGATCTCAATTAATATGTCTTGTCTATTAAAGCTGAGGGAAACAGCAATATCGGCTTAAACCGTGAACAATGGAATGGGCGCAGAGGCTCAGCCAATAACTGTTGCTTGATTCCTCTATCGCTTTGCACCTCGGATTACCGACGGCACGTGTAAACAGAAACTTCACTTCGTCCTATTTGTTTCACTACAAGCAATAAAGAGTACTTGGATATTTGTGTGTTCTTAGTTTTTCGGTTAGTTGAATGTTTTCATATAGTTAATTGTAACCTTTACATGGTCAAGTTTCAAAGGAAAATGATCTTTAAAGTACGGACCGCGGTCCTATATTATTTTAGACGGTTTATATTCGAACTGGAACAAATATTTTTTGTCTATATAGAATAACATATCTCTATCTAGTATTTACCTTCAGTTATTATTATTATTTTTATTTTAAATTAAACTGTGAATCCATTTTATTTATTAAACATAACGATAACCATTGATAGTTTAGAATGCTGCTTAGAAACACAGATGCCAATGTTGACTTTTCATGAAGAATTTCAGAGGTTGATTTTAGGAAAATCAATGTACCAAATTGGTAATATGAATAATATGATATTCGAATAGATTGGATTTCCGAAGTTATAAGATTTATTATTGTCAATAAAAAAAAGATATACATGATATGTACATGTATTCACTTTTGCAACTAAATACTTCATGAGATAACAATAATGATTGTAAAACGTAATTACTAGTAATGTCAGTTGTAATTGTCAATTATGAAAGACAAATTTATGACCTGTTTGATTACATTGATTGTAATTTAGAAAAATATTCCTTTCGGTAGACAAAAAGGATGCACCTTGCACTTGCCCTTGGAAAGAGCATTCAATTATCCGTGGAAG
The DNA here is from genome assembly GCA_905404265.1 of Fabriciana adippe. NCBI lineage: Eukaryota > Metazoa > Arthropoda > Insecta > Lepidoptera > Nymphalidae > Fabriciana > Fabriciana adippe. The sequence goes on from FR989993.1 coordinate 8,233,151, forward strand.
TCCATACTCTGATCGCATCCTCCATCCTCTAAGGCATAGTCTTAAAAATGTGGATCAATTTATATACGTACTTCTCATAAGTATTATATAGTTTTCATAAAAAGAAAATCATGTACTTTAACTCATAGCACAGAACGTAGAGAGTTAAAAATATTCAAGTTTCACTAAAGATACTATTTGTACTGTCACTATATAATATAAAGTTATTGCAGTAATTAAACATTCTATTACAGAGATCGAATTTGAAAAATGACAAAACAATATGTTTTTATTTTGCTCTGTAACTCGTGGAATGGAAGTGGAGTAATTAAGAGTACTTGGTGTAGTAGGTATTTATTGTGCATTGTGCAAGTACTTTGGCCTCTAGCCAAACAGACTTAGAGCTTCGTGAATCGCGCTAATATACTTAAGGTTGCTAATATTTGAATCTGACAAATTTCCTGAAGTAAGCAAAAATGTGTTCAAGATTTAAAATGTGCACTGAAATGCCCTGTAGTCTTCAGGATAAATCAAAAAGAGCGAACAATGTCGGCTGGGACCGAATGAACCGTACTATTATACCAAATGCAAGACGAAAAACGGGGCCCGCATTGTGAGTAGAAAATCGAACTCGAATGTCGCGAGACGAAAGGCTCTTTGTGCACAATCAATGGCCCCTCGATTGCTGATAACTTTCTTTGCAGTCTAGAAGTTTGAGTTGGAAACTGCTAGCGGGTATCCGTTTTAGTATGAACTCGCTACTTGTAAGTAGTTTCTAATAATGAAACTGTATTAGATATAGCAATAAACGTATTTATTTATCTTGTATTCTACATTTTGCAGATCGCAAAATGAAAATTAGTCGCCATTGTTAACGGCTCGTGTTTGGTAAATGACAATTTTCTTATTTGAAATGTAAGTCACGTATTTTTTACTTTACGTTACATTCTTTTTTCGTTATTATCATATTTTAACGTAGTCTGAAGTTTAAATATAACTTCAATATTATCTATCTTTTGAATAAGTTTAGATTTATTGTGAATATCTCGTACCACAATCTTTCTAGACATTGTATGTAATACATTATTGACAATACATAGTCTTTCTAGAACATCATGAACTTATCATAAAAACAATTGTCTATTACACAACCCCATTTCATTCTTAAGGCTTCATGTTTACAACGTAGCGGAGGACGCTGAAACCTTAATGCTTGCCCCGACATGGGGTATTAACAAAGATAATAATTCACAATCTCGACATTACTGCAGAAATTAAGATGTAGCCTCGTAGCGGTCACGTACAGGGTCGACTTGTTTGAAATACGAAGGAGCTCATCGGTCTAGCTCGTTAAGCGTCGGAGCGTGCTTTTATTACAGCAAGGCGTGCGCCGCGCGCGAGCGACACTTGAATATTAAACCGTCAGCTCTAGGTCATGCATATTGCCCCGTAGTCCGTACTCGATTGTAATCGAGCGTTCTGATGAACGTCACGCACGATTCGACTCTTGCCACCTCAAATGCCGGGTACAACTTGTCGTGATGAATAATTTCATCTCCGATGATGTATCTAAATGGGAGACTACGGACCATTTGCTTTATATGCTAAATAATAAGTGCCTTAGAAAACCGTGGAAATGGTAACCCTAATATAACACTTCCAGATACAAATGTTTGAAGCCTGATTCTGTTGTTGACTGCGGTTACTATACTTTACATTAATTCTGTCTTGTTCTAAAACTTTTACTTTAGTAGAATGGAAAGTGATAATACCTTGTCAAAATTAATTATATGATCCATCTTTAAATTATTATTTTCGTAGAACCAATTTGCTATTGGCGGCAATTTCTTGTACCTGCCATCGGATTCTAATAAGATATCAAAATTAAATGTTTACAGAGAGAAGGATTTACTATAATTTTCTACTAACATGTATTTAATAAGTAAAGATGTATGCTCAGAAATGATATATTTTTAATTTGTATTTAGAGTTTGTATCTGTATGTTATGATATCGTCAGCAAAACCAGGTGTGACACATGAATCTCATTTTTATTATAGGCATCAACATATGATATAACAGTATACTGTATAGTACATAATATGTGATATAACATACATACATAAGATATAAAAAATTTAAACATCTATTTTCAAAGTGAGACATTGATGAATTTGCAAAATTTTGAAAGTTGAAATAATTAGTATATACCTGTTACATGTATTCTATTCGGACAAGCTTTATTAGATAGCAGCTACAAGATATATTATTGAAACTCTAACGTTATCTGGTACATAATAATTTCTGGTAGCTAGTTTGTACTTACCGATTAATTTTACAAAATGAGTTCCACGTTAATTGGTTGATAATGAAAAACTCGTAGTTATATATATATATATATATATATATATATATATATATATATATATATATATATATACACATACCCACTTCGAGGCCCCACAAACGCTAGTTGTTAGAAATAAGTCTTGAAATGTACACATAAAAAGGTAGAATAAAAACAATTATATTAATTGCATAGAAATAGATGAAGAAGAGGAAAAATGTAATATATAACTAATATAAACAGGCGTCGAATCGATCTTGCAAACATTATTGATGCGCAAGAATTCTACAGCTGTTCTAATGCGTTCCGTTGAGTGTTCGTCGAAGTCGATAATTACTTGCAATGTAATTACGAAGTGTGCCAATGGGCAGTGCCTGACTGCTGCCCCGGCTCTATTGGATACATATTTGATCGGTTTATGCGGTCAATTTGGTCGGTGTTATGTGAGACCTACATACACAAGGCCTTGGCTATATGCGTTATTGATTATGATTATATATGCAAGTCGGCTATTAATGATAAACCTATAAATTATTAATATGGTATGAACTGTCCATTGTTTCATGGTAAAATGATGACTTTCTTTTAGTTTAAGTTATTGTATATTTTTGCAGAAAGCTTAATGCACAATAGTACTTACATCTATACTAATATTACTTAGTACTTACATCTATACTTTCAATAAATGTGAAAGTTTGTGAGTATGGATGTATGGTTGTTTGTTACTCTTTCACGCCAGAACGGCTGAACGGATCAGGATGAAATTTGGCACAGAGATAGATTATAATCTGGTATAATACACAGGCTACATGTAATACATTTTGATCCCGGAAAAATGTACGGTTCCCGAGGGATAGATTTGTATTTGTCTTTCTAGAGGCGAACCCGAGCGAAGCGAGGGTGAGCCGCTAGTTTAAAATATTTAGTAACAAAATAGTACTCAATTATTTCGCTTAACTCTTTTTGGTTGTATTTTTTTTTCAACTTAGTACAACAGTTCTAGTAGGTACATTTTATACTAAGTCTTTATACACTGGAGTGTATTATTTTACATAATATATTATTATTCACTTATCTCCTCTTTGATTATAGATTCTCTTTAATTTTTATTAGTTGTCGTAACTAGTACTACTAATTCAAGTATTATTAAAACATTTTCTTTATTTACATTATGCAAGTGAACGAATATCAATTTAATAAATAAAATTTATAGTTTCTGTTCGAAATCGTTCGAAACGTTGATTGAATCTAACCAGTAGTTAGATAATCGGTTAATAAATTACTTTCAATAAATACACCGACAATATAGATTTTGTATGAATATGTTAATTATTATAGAAGTTATTACACATACATATAAACATATATGTATATACATATACAATAAATAGCTTTTTATTTACGCCAATGCTTTTATTAATCCTATTTATTTAAATTTTTTACACTAGTGGTATTTTATTTCGTTACTCGAAGATCTATCGCATATTTTTTTATTAATTACATACATTATTATTTAAATAATCGATTTATATACGTTCATTTCTCACGAAAATCTGAAGAATTCTATATTGATACTAGCAGAACCCGCGGGTACGCCAGGTTTCAATCTTTTGTAGATTGAACCCTGGCGTTGTGAAAAACTCTAGCTTTATGTCGCAGTATAATATTGTTAATACAAAAATAATAAAATCGCGATGAAAAAATGGGGGGTGGTGGTAGATGGGTGAAACATACTTAACGACCTATTCTCATACCTACCCAATATTCGAAAAATAATCATTAAACTCGGTCGAGCCCTTTCGGAGGAGTGCGACCACAAGCATAGTGACACAAGATATTTGTATATTAGATAGTATTTTTAAGGCATGTTATGCATTCCAAAGAGTTGTCTTAAAGAAGAAGGAATGTTATAGGTATTACTAGCACTTTTCATTTTCTATAGTGATATTTTAGTGTTTACAATAATATATATATATATATATATATATATATATATATATATATGTATATATATATATTCATAACTTTTTATACTTCCTTTTATATTAATACTTACAGATTTTTTGTTGGGGACATTATATTCCAAATCCGACCAACAAATGGAATCCCACGTACTCATAAAATACGTTTGAATAGTTTTTATATGTAGATTGTTTATATTATTTACTAGCGACTCACCTTCGCTTCGCTTCGGGTTTGTCTCTTGACAAAAACAAATCTATCCGACGGAAATCGAACATTTTCTTCGGGATGATATTTGGCCTATAACCTTCCTCAGACAACGGGCAATTTAATGCAAAAAGAATTTTTCAAATCGGTTTAGTAGTTCCTGAGATTAGCGCGTTCAACCGAACAAACAAACAAACTTCAGCTTTATAATATTAGTATACATTTACACTACATTTCAAACGTCTTATTTATATTTTTCTAAAATGTATTTAATTTATAAATATTACATTTTACGACGGACCCTTCTGACTGTATAAGTATTTTTAACCGACTTCCAAAGGAGAGGAGGTTCTATTATATTAGAATATCATTTAGGTATTTCATAAATTAAATAAAAATGTATGTAAATAGAAAGTTGAGCTTATATTATATTTATAGTAGCGCTGAATATATTATAAAAAATTGCTTTATATTAATAAACACACCATGACACATATATTAATTGTTACACAAAGCTTCTATACTATTGTTGTTTTCAAAAAAGAACGCAATAAAAGGCACGGAAGTGGAATAACAAATACATTAACAATATTACATTTAATCCCCCTGATGCGTTGCGAGATCATCCGGTAGTGCGGACGTCGACGGCTCGCCACAAAAGGTGCTATGATTTACAACGCATACAATATGAGAGGGCTTGGCACATTGACTGAATACAACTGATAATATAATGTTGTGCAACAATATTTTATATGTAGCAAACACATTTTAACACACAATGGAAGTTATTAAGCGTTTGCGTTTAATTGTTGAAAAAATATTTTTATTAATTTTAATTATATTTACTTACATACTATAAATAGATATTGACTATCTAATTGACTTGCAAATTTTCTTTGTTTCCTTTATTATTGATTATTTAAATAATACATTCCTAGTAACTAAGTTAATCTAAATCAATTAATACATTTTATATTTACTTAGTAAAGTTTCTTATTAGAACGTAAATACTAGAAATAAGTTCTGGAACAAGCGTATGCGAAAACACCCCATACCTAAACAGTCTGTAGCATAGTTATTCATTGTGGGCCGCGATATTAACATTCGGAGCACATAATGCCGAGTGCGTCTTACTGCCACGAGTCTTATTATGAGATCATTACTAGTTTCAGCTTGCGGTTTTGCATGCGCTTGCATTTTCATTTAGCTCGGAACATTATACAATTATAACTATTTTTTACCCATCACCGTTATGTAGAAATTTTGTTATTTAAACATCTAATTAAAATAAAACTACAGTTTTAATCTATTTATTGAAAATATAATAGTTTTAGCAAAAGGAAAATTTCATTGAAATCTGTTTAGTTATTTTCACTGATGACTGAAAAATTTCATATTTTGCATGTTGTTTCTTTCTCGAAAATTCTCACACGATTATTTTAGGGTTAGAAATGTTTGTGTCAAAATACAACATTTACTCCTAATTGGTATCTTAACATCTTAACGTTCGCATGTGATATCCCATTCAAATTATATCTGATTCAATGACCGCATGAAGCAACTTTGTACTGTCAAATGCTGGATGCTGAAGGGAAAGTCCGTCCATGGGGAGTGAGACTAATGCAGTCTGAGCAATATGCATACACTAGAGTAAGTTAAGCTGTTTATGTTGCCACTAAGTTTTTCCTTCATGCACTTAATGTTGACAATTTAATAGTTTGTAGAGTTTTCCATATAAGTATTGAGTACATTAAAACAATTTCAATTACTTAGTTCTTTGGAGTACATTTAAACTAATAGATTTATAATATTTAGAAATTTTGTATATTATAGTTCTCTAACACTACACAAAATATACATAATATTGCTGTAAATAGTCACCATTAGAATTTCAGATTATATTAACATATATAATACCTATTCATTATTGTATGTTTATTATAATAATTATGCGCTCGTAAGTCATGCCAAGGAAAGTAGTTAAACCACTACTATCTACCATTACTATCGACCTTTTATAACTATAATATGGCAGATGGCTACAAATTAAGTACTTTACTTAGTAACAACTGCGCTTTTGCGATTTTACAATTTATTTTGAGTCTCTAATTACGCGTGTGCTATTTTAGCGCGGTATAGGAAATGCCAATTAACTGTAATTGGCGGCGTTGGAAAAAATAAACTGACCAGTTCGATTAATTAAGTTCTATATGTACAACAATGTGATGTTGTACCGTTGTAGTATAGATGTATTGTTAAAATATTGAATATTGCAGATTATTTTTGTGTATGTACAATATTTATAATCCCGCAAAATGTTCTTAGTGACATAAATCTCAGTAAATACCTAATTAAGACGTTAACCATGAATTGGATAACATATCGTCAAAGTCGCATCAAGATAAGCCAAAGATTTGCTATAAATTATATCGAAAGCTTCGAGAGCGCAGTGTGGGCGGCGCATCTAATCAGCTTATTTACCGACACAAGCTCAAAGAACGTGATTCAATAATCTGTAGTGTGTGCATTGCCTTAACGATGCGTGGATATCGGGTGCAGTATTCACATACACTGATCGATTCTATTCCAACGACGTAAAGACTGAAACTTCAGTTTCGATTTAACTTGTCGTCCACTGTACCTATATCGATGTCTCGCGACAGTTGGCGCGCGACCAACGCGTTGTCGCTGGATGCCGATTGACCATTTCGTTTTATTTTATGCTCTCATCAGGACCTTTAGAGAGAAATTACTGCTAAATTCAAGAAATAGAACATCTAACTGCCTACTAGGCGATATTTTCATTATTTGTGATTCATGTTATTATACCTTGTTATGTCCACTAAAATACTTGACTCGACTGATTAATGCTCAGCATAAAGACAGAAATAAGGCACATGTCACATATAAATGTTATTTGTCGAGTAATTTGTAGTTTTTTAGGGTTCCTTACCCGAAGGGTACCAACGGGACCCTATTACTAAGTCCCCGCTGTCCGTCCGTCCGTCCGTCAGTGGGCTGTATCTCATGAAACGTAATAGGTAGAATGTTGAAATTTTCACAGAGTATGCATTTCTATTGCCGCTATAACAACAAATAATAAAAATAAAAAACACGAAACTCTTGTTAATGTTCGCAATCGATTATCGAAGTTAATATATTACATATGTAGAGTAAAAGTCATATTAATAAAAAGTACATGTACGGAATTCTTCGTGTGCGAATTTTACTCGCACATGACCGATTTTATTTTACTATAATTAATGTAAACATAATATAATACCTACCTATCAAACTAAAAACACCGATGTGAAAATTCACACGCATTTTTAACATTTAAGTACTTTGTTCTAATGAAACTTATTCAATAAAAACTTATTGTTATCAATGTATTTGGTTTAGTCGTGAACATAATTTTGCACAAGATTGGATGAGGTAAAATAATATGGAAAATCCGAATATATCGTCGCTTTTCTGCGCGGGTTGTGCTTATTATGTAAATGCGATCCCGATGTGTTTTGTTGGTAAATTGTGGCCGCAATACACGTACCTTGGAAACAAATTCTATAAAATAGTTCTACGCTTTATTGTGAAAATATTGTTTATAAATGCTCGAGGCAACCAGAAAGCGAAATTTACTTTTACGCTCGCATAAAAAATATTAGGTATGCTTTGGGAAACTTATGTCATAGGTGGACAGCGATAATAATACATTGCGATATTTAGTTAAAAAAAAAATCTTAATCTTTTTTTTATATCATCATCAAAACTTATTTATAAAAGAAATGTCAATCGTTTTTTAAGAAGAATTTTGTAATAGAGATAAATGAATGTTAAGGGTTTTGACTAACATGAACAAAAAAAATTTATATAAAAATAAAAAAAAACACGTCTGCATAAAAGCTAACTAAAAGGATGAAAATAATTTGACGAAGGAATATAGTATTATGCAATCGAAGACATAACACCCTTTTTGAACATGACACCCTTTTTTTTTATTTTGTGGATTACGTAATCTATCTATGTACATATTATAAAATTCTAACTAAGCCGAATCTGTACATTAAATATTTTTAGGAAAATCTTATTGAAATAGACATTATTATCGATGCAGAGGCCGAATTTATAGTTTTTAGAATTTTTGTCTGTCTGTCTGTCTGTTACCGCATCACAGAAAAACCACTGGAGGGATTTTGATGAAATTTGGTATGGTGATAGCTGGATATCCGGGTCAACATATAGGATACTTTTTACTGCGGGAAAATATCTCATCTCTGAGAAATCTATACTAAACGCTAAAACGTAAGTAGGGACGAACCCGAGCGGAGCGAGGGTGAGTCTCTAGTACATATTATAAAATTGTAACTAAGCCGAATCTGTACATTAAATATTTTTTGGAAAATCTTATTGAAATAGACATTATTATCGCTGCAGAGCCCGAATCTATAGTTTTTAGAATTTTTGTCTGTCTGTCTGTCTGTCTGTCTGTTACCGCATCACAGAAAAACCACTAGAGGGATTTTGATGAAATTTGGTATGATGATAGCTGGTTTTTGATAAATTCTCTCTATACTCTTGATTTAAAATTCAGTGCAAAATATTTTTTCAAGTGTACACTGTACATGCATTATTATGTTATGGTGAATCGTGAAAGTATATCAAACAAGTTTTGCAATATATCAAACTGATATTATCAGATCACTCTAAGTAGCTTACCATAACATTATACGTTTTGCAAGTACCTAATAAATAGTCTACATACAAAGAATGACAATTGGAATTACTCCCACGTCGTTATCAAGGCCGCATTTAAGTGCGTTGTTGATGTTATCAAGCAAACATGTTTTTAGCATTCGTTAACAAGTGCCTGAAGTCTAGAAAAATATTCTTTAATAATTATTTTAAAGCTACTGCTTGTACTCTCTCTGTACTCTGGTCCTCTGGTACTCGTGACAAAAGTACCAGGCGATCATAAGTGTTAAGGAGTGTATCTCGTAATGAAGTCGTGTGCATTCAGCGGAGGCCTTTTTCTGATGAGCTCCAATATGTGCAATGTATGTTGCTCGATGTCTATGCTACCCTTGTATTCGCGACAATGTGTAAGAGTAATGTTGGAGCCAAGAGCAGACAGCGATAGGAACTTCGTTCCTACCGGCTGTGCCACGATACTGACCGATATTTTGTTTTATTTTAGAGCAAGTTAGTAATATTATAACAATTTCATAAAAAAAACAGCATTGTACACACTTGTTTCCATTTCGTTAGGAAACATTAAACAAGGCTTGCATTGGTTTCAGACAAGTTATCTTAAGGTTTACTTAATTAAAATAAAACTTTCCAATACATTTAAGTTCCAAAATAAGCACTTTTCTTGCTTTCAAAAAAAGCTTCTGGCAGTTTCATGCATACATGCAAGTGAACATTGGATAAATCTAAATACTGTTATTTAACCATCTACAATCTACATCATACACATCCCTCTACATGTCTTTTCATAATAACAATGTGCAAAATGTACGTAATCCTGTTATACTATGTAGATGTAGTTGTCTTAACAATGTGTGTTAAACTATCTTGTCCCGTTTACTTAACTCCATGGATATGTCGTGGTCATTCTAGCGAGCGATGTGTCCAGCAGTGCGTCTGAAATCTTCCGTAGCGTGTAATCGAGCCAAATATGAGCGCGTAATTGCTTATTTGCCTCATTTCGGATTCATTCGCGATCGTGTCCGCGGCCCGGCCAATGTGATCGCCAGCCGCGTACGCTTTTGTTTGATTGATGGTTGGTCACGGTATGCCGTAATTGATATTTTGTATTTATTTAAATATTTAATAGCATAGTATTTTATTTTATTAAATTTTTTGCAAAGATGGAATGGAAATATTTCAATTTACGTAGGTATTTGGAGTAAGTTTTGTTGTTTATGTTTGTCATCATTTTCAGTAATACTTTCTAAAGCAGGTTCTCAAATGTAAAGGCCATCATACGTTGTTGTTTTTTACTATGATTTTTATAGAGCAATTGTTTTTATAAGTCCCTTAATCAAAGCTTTTTTTTGTGAACGTTTTATAAAATATTAATTAAGACTGATTGACTTATTAATCTTGTTTGTCTTCTTTTCAGGTAAGTCATTTCCTCTTACGATGGAACAATTATGACGTATTATTAAGGTAAGATTAATTTTTGAAAATAAAAAAAATACTAAAAAATTCATGTAAAGTTTTTTTTTAATAAAATTATAGATTTTTATTTATCGCCATAATTTTTTACGTATATCAAGGCTTGTTGAGTAAACATCAGTATTTTGGTCGGTTGGTGAATTCACTGTATGGTGCTGATTTCGCGGTAGTGTACCAGCGTTCATATCGTCATCCGTGCGTGCCTGAGCTTTGCTTATATGGTGCTTATGGCACTCGAAGGTAACTCATGTGAATTTACATTTTTCACAATATTATGAGTGCTTTAAATATATGGGTAATTATATTAAACACAGACTTCGTTAATAAAATATTTAATGTGCCTATTTTTATAATCTGAAGGAAGCCTAATTGCCGTTTTCTATCATTTTAATTCTCACATTTTATAAATGTAAATACAAATATCACTTAGTACTTTACATTTCTAGAACCTTCTATTAATAAAAGTTTTGTCGTTGTTTCAATTTGTTGAGAAATTTACAATGCCATTGTTTAGATAAACAGTGCGTTCATTCCTACAGATATTTGTTTGGAAAGTGACACACGGTAGTCTAATATTACTGCAAGTTGGTATATGAATATTGTTCAAAGATAACGCTAATCTTGTTCTATTTTTGTAAAAAAAAAACAATATACGGTTTTTTTATATACATACATATATTAGTAAAGTGCGATATTGGCAATGAATGCAATATCAAACTTCTGATTATAATTTGAATTGTAAGTTACATTTTTCATCATAATAAGCCAAATACATTCACAGAGGCCATAAGTCATAACGTATGACAATGCAAAAATACAAACAGACAAACGTATATACAGTATACAGTGAACATTTCGCAAGCGATTTCAGTGATATTGCGCAAGACAACAACAATGTATTACGGGTTGTAACAATGCTTCGGAGTTCGCTGACGCGTGAATTACTTGTGCCTCACAGTAGCTTGAGATGATAGGTTATCACAACTATTATGTATGGGATTTTATTATTTATTTCAGCTCCCTCATTGGTTTAACCTCGTGCTAACTTATGGCTGTATATCTAGATTCCATTTCCATTTCCGAACAAAATTATTATTAGGGATTTTTACAAAAAAATCTTAGGGCAGATGATAAAGCCTGCCACAGAGTTATATTGTTGGTACTACGCCCTCCGATCGTGACGACTAACCGTCCCACTGGATTATGAGAGTGAGCGAATAGAAAGTGCACTTGGATATGTTTCTACAGATTCTTGTGCACTATAATTTGTTCTGGGCTTAATCGGTGATGTTGGCTGCCGAAATCGATTCGAGCATAAGGCCATTATTGCTTTATTAAAATAACTTAAATGATAAAAGGTTATTGTATGTGAGACTGCTAGCTAGCAAAGTAAAATGTAATCGGCAACTAAGGACACTTAAATCTTAAATATATAAATCTATACTAATATTATAATGAGGTAAAGTTTGTAGGTTTGTGGGGTTGTTGGGCGTATTCTCTGGATCTATTGAACCGATTTAAATTAAATTTGGTAAGAACATAGTTTGAGACCCTAGGAAGGACATAGGATACTTTTTATCCCGGAAATCATCCCTTAACGGGGTGAAAATGGGGATGAAAGTTTGTACAGGGAATCAACCTAGAGACGAACCCGAGGGTGAGTCGCTGGTATGTATATAAAATAAAAATTCTGTAGTATAAACAATAAAAAAACATCCAGCCATTTCTATGACACGTGGCTTGTGTTTCAGTTTAATTTTAAATACGACAACCATAATAATTTATACTAGTGACTCACCCTCGCTTCGCTCGGGTTCGTCCCTAGGTTGATTCCCCATACTAACTTTCAATCCTATTTTCTTTCCCTTAAGGGATGATTTCCCTGTTGAAAAGTATCCTATGTTCTTCCCAGGGTCTCAAACTATCTTTTTACCAAGTTTCATCTAAATCGGTTCATTAGATCAAAAGGTTACCCCCTACAACATTACAAAGTCACAAACTCACAAACTTTACCTCTTTTTAAAATTAGTATAGATTAGCATTATTAGTATTAGTATAGATGAAAAAATATATTGTAATTTTATGATATAAAATTGCGATTGCATAATTTAAATAATCAAGTATCATAAAATATATAATTAATCAAATAAAATATCTTCACAATGCGTGAGAGATGTCATAATTTTTCCCAATGAAGTAATCATTCACTCACAATGGCAGGCGTTTTGTATGTGCCGGTTTTTAGTGGTTATACGTATAAATTGACAATAGTGAGAAACGGTTACTGAGTTTTAGATTTCCATCTGTATGGCCTTAAGCTTTTTAAGCTATTAACGCTATTTCTGTAACAATGCTTAACAAAACGGTTAGATTCTTATTGCATATCTACTCGTATAAGTAACGAACGAATAGCTAAAACATGTATTTAAATAGAGTACGAATACAAGTATTTCAATTATCTTTTCACTTTGTGTGTATTTCATTAGAAACACACAAATCTTGAATATGAAATAATACATTATTTTATCTATGCTAATATTATAAAGAGGTGAAGTTTGTGAGTTTGTGAGGTTATTGGGGGTAATCTCTGGATCTACTAAACTGATTTAGATGTAATTTGGTAAGAAGATAGTTTGAGACCCTGGGAAGGACATAGGATACTTTTTATGTCGGAAACCATGCTTTAAGGGGGTGAAAATATGGGGAATATGGGGAATCAACTTAGGGACGAAACCGAGCGAAGCGAGAGTGAGTCGCTAGTTTCTAATATTTATATTAGTCCCAATATTGTTATTTAATAGATCGCAGATATTATAATAATTACTTACACATAAAAAAAATATACGAACCTCAGGGGTAGAATAATTTTATCTTGAAATTAATATGCAATCGCCTTACCGGTAGAACCAACCCTTTACATAAAAAAGATTTAAAAAATCGATTTACAATTGGCTAAGCACACAAAAAATACAGCCGAAGCTTCTTTTTCTAAATCAGTAAAAATGTATTCTATCTATTTATTTATTCTTAAAATAAGTTAAGGCTGGAATAGAATGTCTGGTGTTTGTTTACAAACGATACATTTTATAATATACTAGCGACTCACCCTCGCTTCGCTCGGGTTCGTCCCTAGTTACGTTTCACTGCTGAACTGAGCTAAACGTTGATAAGTCAGTCTGTGAGTCGCGAGTAGTGAATAAAAATAGTAATTGCGAGTGTACCTTAGGTGATAGACATATAATATTGCGAACTTCCCTGTATAACTTTTTAAGACCTACAATTTTCTAGTACATTGTTTTGATTTATCTCTTAAGGTTCAGCCAGCGTTAGCCATATAAACTTCTAAGGACGACTCGATAGAACCAGTCATTGCGTTTTCCCGCGGGAACGAAAAATGTGCCTGTAGTAAAAGGTATCCTAAATGTTGACTCGAGTGATAAGCTATCACTATACAAAATTTAATTGAAATCGGTTCAGTACTTTTTGCGTGAAACGCGCACATCGATTTAACTATGTTAGTTTTGCTATAGGTATAGATAAGAATAGGTGTTGCGAGTGTACCTTGAGAGATAGACATATACTGTTGTAGATATTTCTGTTGGCCTTTTCAAGATCTACAATTTTTTAGTACATTGTTTTGATGTATGTCTTTAGGTTTAGCCAGCGGAGGGTTCCTAAGGAGGACTCGATAAAACCAGTTATTGCGATTTCCCGCGGGAAACAAAGATTTTCCAAAAGTAAAAGTTATCCTAAATGTTGACCCGAGTAATAAGTTATCAGTTCACAAAATTTCGTTGAAATCGGTTCATTACTTTTTGCGTGAAACGCGTACAGACAAACAGACAAACAGACAAACAGACAAACAGACAAACAGACAAAAAAATTAATAACTATTGTTTTGGGGTCTATATCGTATACATAATACGTTACAGTCATTGTTTTTAAAAAATATTTCATGTACAGATTTCGCTAAGTTACTGCTTTATTATAGTATAGATAACGTACTCGTATAAGAAAACAGTAATATCATTTAATAAAAATAGTTATAGCGAGTGTACTTTAGGAGATAGACATATACCGTTGAGAACTTTTCTGTAGAACTTTTTAAGACCTACAATTTTCTAGTACATTGTTTTGATTTATCTCTTAAGGTTCAGCCAGCGTTAGCCATATAAACTTCTAAGGACGACTCGATAGAACCAGTCATTGCGTTTTCCCGCGGGAACGAAAAATGTGCCTGTAGTAAAAGGTATCCTAAATGTTGACTCGAGTGATAAGCTATCACTATACAAAATTTAATTGAAATCGGTTCAGTACTTTTTGCGTGAAACGCGCACATCGATTTAACTATGTTAGTTTTGCTATAGGTATAGATAAGAATAGGTGTTGCGAGTGTACCTTGAGAGATAGACATATACTGTTGTAGATATTTCTGTTGGCCTTTTCAAGATCTACAATTTTTTAGTACATTGTTTTGATGTATGTCTTTAGGTTTAGCCAGCGGAGGGTTCCTAAGGAGGACTCGATAAAACCAGTTATTGCGATTTCCCGCGGGAAACAAAGATTTTCCAAAAGTAAAAGTTATCCTAAATGTTGACCCGAGTAATAAGTTATCAGTTCACAAAATTTCGTTGAAATCGGTTCATTACTTTTTGCGTGAAACGCGTACAGACAAACAGACAAACAGACAAACAGACAAAAAAATTAATAACTATTGTTTTGGGGTCTATATCGTATACATAATACGTTACAGTCATTGTTTTTAAAAAATATTTCATGTACAGATTTCGCTAAGTTACTGCTTTATTATAGTATAGATAACGTACTCGTATAAGAAAACAGTAATATCATTTAATAAAAATAGTTATAGCGAGTGTACTTTAGGAGATAGACATATACCGTTGAGAACTTTTCTGTAGAACTTTTTAAGACCTACAATTTTCTAGTACATTGTTTTGATTTATCTCTTAAGGTTCAGCCAGCGTTAGCCATATAAACTTCTAAGGACGACTCGATAGAACCAGTCATTGCGTTTTCCCGCGGGAACGAAAAATGTGCCTGTAGTAAAAGGTATCCTAAATGTTGACTCGAGTGATAAGCTATCACTATACAAAATTTAATTGAAATCGGTTCAGTACTTTTTGCGTGAAACGCGCACATCGATTTAACTATGTTAGTTTTGCTATAGGTATAGATAAGAATAGGTGTTGCGAGTGTACCTTGAGAGATAGACATATACTGTTGTAGATATTTCTGTTGGCCTTTTCAAGATCTACAATTTTTTAGTACATTGTTTTGATGTATGTCTTTAGGTTTAGCCAGCGGAGGGTTCCTAAGGAGGACTCGATAAAACCAGTTATTGCGATTTCCCGCGGGAAACAAAGATTTTCCAAAAGTAAAAGTTATCCTAAATGTTGACCCGAGTAATAAGTTATCAGTTCACAAAATTTCGTTGAAATCGGTTCATTACTTTTTGCGTGAAACGCGTACAGACAAACAGACAAACAGACAAACAGACAAACAGACAAACAGACAAAAAAATTAATAACTATTGTTTTGGGGTCTATATCGTATACATAATACGTTACAGTCATTGTTTTTAAAAAATATTTCATGTACAGATTTCGCTAAGTTACTGCTTTATTATAGTATAGATAATTAAGGATGTGATAATAGCTGTCTTCCGTTTTCGACGGTATTGACAATTACAAAAGGTCAACAGATCGATAGCTGTTTTTTAAGTAAATTCATTATGCAAAAGTTTTAGTAAACCCGACTTCTTTAAGCCAAAATATATTATGTTAGGTTTACTAAGAATATGTATAGTAATAATATGTAATAATATAGAGTATAGATAATTAATATACTCGTAAAGATAAAATAAATAGATAGAAAAAGTATAGATATTCGGTTGCTAAGTATTGAGCAAGCGTTATTTTATTTTT
Source organism: Fabriciana adippe (assembly GCA_905404265.1). Lineage (NCBI taxonomy): Eukaryota > Metazoa > Arthropoda > Insecta > Lepidoptera > Nymphalidae > Fabriciana > Fabriciana adippe. Next base: position 8,249,770 of record FR989993.1, read on the forward strand.
TGGAACTTTTTGGTAACTTTTAAAACCAGCTTTTCATAAGAATAGGTAAGATCAAAACTTATTTATAAATAAACTTACATGAAGTAAATCCTACTAGTACTATAAATGTGAAAGTTTGTGAGGATGTATGGATGTATGGATGTCTGGATGTACAGGTGTATGGATATTAATTACTCTTTCTCGCAAAAACTACTAAATTAATTTTAATAAAACTCTACAATGATATAGCTCATACATCAGAATAGCACGTAGGCTACTTTTTATTCCAGAAAAATATACGGTTCCTGTGGGATAAATTTGTTTTTGTTTTTCTAGAGGTTAACCCAAGCGAAGCGAGGATGTTCCGATAGTATAAAGTAATAAAAAGAAAAATTTAAAATCACTTTTTAATAATTGTAAAGCTTCTAACTAAATAACCTATTTCATCATTTTCGATGTTTCAGTATGGAGGTAACATTTTCAAAGGAAAAGTTATACCTATACACCATGCATGCTTGTAGCATTTAGTTTCTATTGTTCATATTCTACTGTAGATAGTAGTTTTGTGTATTCGTGTAGAGAACCGTGCAATTTTATTAAAAGTATTTGCTTGTTTAAGCAATAAACTCAGCTCGAGCTTCTACTCTGTCGTCTCTATCAATAGCTCTAATAATATTAAAACATTGTCTATTAACAGTTTATGTGAAAGTAAGATATGTTTTATTACCTTTATTGATTACTACGCAAGTGGTTAGCAAAATTATACTTTTATAATTTTAAGATTCCCATTTTCTCCCTTAAATGTGATTTGTTTTGAAATTTCTTATTACTTTGTAAAAACTAATTTAAAGTTTAAATAGTTGTCTCGTAAGTCACTTTGTAATTTTATATTATTTCTGAACACGACATTTGGAATTCTTTACGATGTTCATAGTAATACTTACCATAGGACAGTCTATTACTTATTGCAATCGTGGAGAGGTAGGTACATATACATATATGTATCTTCAACTAGCGGTTTACTCTTGCTTCGCTCGGGTTCGCACCTAGAAAAACAGAAACAAATTTATCCCATGGGAACTGTATTTTTTGTACTGTATTATTTGTGTATTTTTTCCCGGAATAAAAAGTAGCCTATGTGATATTCCAGACTATAATCTATCTCTATGCCAAACATCCAGATCCGTTCAGCCGTTTTGGCGTGATTGACATCCAAACATCCATCTAAACTTTCACGTTTATAATATTAGCAATATGACATAGGCAGTAAAACTACCACAAAGTGAATCTGTAAATCGATTAAATAATTATTTTTGTTATTATATTCAAGTATTTTTTATTATAATACCTATGTACGAGTATATTCATGGTGAAAACTATAATTAAAAAATCTTATTATTATACTCATGATACGTAGAATTGTATATAAATAAAACTGTAACACTTTTCAAGGTTATGCTTCCAGATACTTATAGTGAACTAAGATGTAATTACGTTAGAAACTTTATCCCACGCCTCAGAGGTTAATATGTTACGCTAATAGACATTGATACCTTTACCTTGTGGATAAATTACCGAGATTAATTTATTTCTCGATGTTAGTTAAGATATTGTTATCACATTACAATATAAAGACTTGAAATGGTATGACTAAGAAAATTAGTTTAATCTTGTTTAAACTTTCGTTTTAATTTATTTTTTATGCTGAAACAATAGGTATTTGGAAAACGTATTGCCTGTGTGCTAAGCTATTATACTATCAAGAGGTACTAAAAATTCTTTATAATAATGTTTGTTTAATTTGAAATATATAAAACCATCCAATGCTGCAAAAAATAATTAAAATTATATATGAAAAAGAAATCAAAGTAGAAAGAAAAAGATGATAGGACTTAAATTAATCAAACCTACTGTAACATTAACTTAAGCCACTCAAATAATGTAATGTATTATACAATAGTTATTATTAGCTTTGTAATGGCTAAAGGTGTGGTCATAGACTAGCAACACTGGTAAGGGCGTGCCTACACGCAAACATCCCATTAGCGGCGAGTATATTTCATACACTCATATAAAATGCAAGTGACGTGTCCACATTTATAACGGTGTTGGGTGACATAGGAAAAAATATAATATTCGTGAGGGCATTATTTAGTAACAGACGGTCAGGAAGGTAAAAAGTTTTTGGCTCCATGACTCTAACTTTTTATTTTAGACGAGGTTTTAGGGATATGACCAACCACAATGATATACAATATGTATTTATTTAAATTATCTTTTTTTATCTTCTTATACTTTACTATGCAGAAGATATTTTCTTTGTTCTTGAGATAATGCTTTCTTCCCGACTTCGTTCAGCTCTGTCAATCTGTGTAACTCATACCGTTCCGTCCATAATCATCCCGTGTAGAGATCGAATAGGTAAGTTATCCTATTTGTCGTTGTAGTTGTTGTCTGTGCTTGTTACTCATTCACATTGAAGCGGCTGAACATATATGAATGTAATTTAGTACACCGACAGAGTATGACCTGGATTCATCCATAGGCTACCATTACGCACTTGGGGCACTAGTACCTACTCAGTGAATTAACTGGTCTCTACAAATTAGAATAGACACATTGTTAAGGTAATTTAATTTTCTCTTTAAGCGTCTAAAGTTTCCAAATCCATCTAATATTGCACCTAAACGCCGAAATTACTCTTGCCCACGTTTAAATTATTATGAAGCACACAGTTATGAAACAAGAGGATTTATTGATCCGATGATAACGTATCGCCTACATTATTATCTTTAGTAGCTTTATTGTTTGTGATATATAAAATTGCTTTAATAATAAATCAATATTATTTCCCTAACATTGATAGGTAGGTGAATGTGAGACCCATATTATTAGTGGATTATTTTACATATTTTTAATTAAAAATATATTACGAGTGCATTTAATTTTCACTTTTCATAGAAAATGTTCGACTATATTTGCGCAAGGGTAGAAAGTTCAAGACAATATTATTATTATTATTTATTATTAGTTTTGTTCAAACATTAGGCACAAAATCACATTTCAGACTTATTAACACTAGAAATATTAGGTACGTGTTACTGTCAACTGAAACGAATTGCAGTTTAAATATGTTACTGTACTTACTTCTTTAAGTCTTGTACGTAATCGGAATGCGTTAAGCGTAATTAGAAAAGTTGGCACCGTTAAAGCTTTTAATTAACATAAAGTATCAGAACTTTACTTCTCTGATTGTCACATGAATATACTCGAAATACGCGAGGCGCAACTGGAAAGGGGCAAAACGACAATAGCGCCAACTAACTAAAAAGCCAATTTTTTGAAATGTATGACGGGAACGGATGAAAAGTCAAATAACACCAGCGTATATCAACTCGATGCATATCTACCCCCGACAAAAAGTAATATCACAGGAAAAAATAATAATAAAACAGCAACAGTACGAGATGGGAATTACGAGATATGTTGTAGTGTGAAAGAGAGGAAGGACGTTGTCAAGCACCTGCCACCCTTCACCTGGCGCGAGGTTCGTTCATATTTGATTAGGTTTCGCCGGGACGTCAGTTGTGACTAGGAATGCGAGTTGCGGAGCAAACTGCTAATGATACTGTCCGTTGCAGAAATTACACGACATATTAAGTGCCTTATCAAATCTTATTGCCGTCCATATTATTAATTTGTTACGAGCCGCCGTATTGGCAATTGCTACGAATTCTAATGGTACCTACCAGTCAATTTTATACACACTATATATACATATTACATATACATACATATGTATATTAAGTATAATGTGTTTAAGTAATAAAAGTACCTACTAGTAATTGTTATTTTCTTATTCTTGTAAGTCATAGTAAAATGATACATAAAGGAATAGCAAGTTCATATATATACATATGCAATGTATCTACATCTGATCATTTTTAATCATATTATTTCACTAGCGGCTCACCCTCGCTTTGCACGGGTTCGCCTCTAGGAAAACAAAAACAAACCTATCCCACGGGAACCGTATATTTTTCCGGGATGAAAAGTAGCCTATGTATTATATATTCCAGACCATAATCTATCTCTATGCCAAATTTTATCCAGATCCGATCAGCTGTTCTGGCGTGAAAGAGTAACAAACATCCATACGTCCATTCTCAGACATTTTCACAAACTTTCACATTTATAGTATTAGTATAGACTAGCGACTTACCCTCGCTTCGCTCGGGTGCGTCCCTGGGTACGTTTTAATTTTTTGAGCGAAACCCTAATTCTTTTTCTAAAATAAAAGTAGCCTAAGTTACTCCATATAGGTAATATCAGCTTTCTGCCAATGAAAGCCCCTTAAAATTGGTCCAGCCGTTTCGGATATTAGCCGAAACAAACAGACAGACAGACAAAAATTTTTAAAATGTGTTTTTCTTATAAGTACCGTATATAATTTCATATGCATTTAGTATAAAGCTGTTATTTGGACATTACAAACAGACACTTTATTTATCTGTATAGATGTATAGATTTGCTGTGCCCTATATTTAACAAACTTTCATTTCTGTTAAAATGTTCTCAATATTATGAAAGGTGGTTGATATGAAATGTCATCAAGTACCCCGTTAATCCTTACCTCAGCAGAGTAGACGACATTGTGACCGCAGGCGTGGACGCTCTCACGATGTTCGACCGCACGTCAACTTGAGATGTAGCATTATCTATACTAATATTATAAAGAAGAAAGTTTTATTTGTTTGTAAGCTCTGAAACTACTGGACTGATTTTGATGAAATTTTTTAAGAAGATAGTTTGAGTTCCTGGAAAGGACATAGGATAGTTTTTATCCCGGAAATCATCCGTTAAAGAGGTGAAAATGGGGATGAAAATTTGTATGGGGAATCAACCCAGGGACGAACCCGAGCGAAGCGAGGGTGACTCGCTAGTCATTATATATAATTGGATCAATTTGTAGAAAATATTATAACAAATTCAAAGTTAAAAAATATACTTATTTACCACTAAATGTTTCAATCTTTATGTATTAAGTTATTTGTTGGTTAAGAAATAATATCTCAGAGTTCTTTTCTTCATTCTTCTTCATTATCACTCTCATTTTACCTCATTCAGAAATACGAAAGGGCCCAGTTTACGTATTAAGAGTATAATTTCAAAGTTAAAACGACGTAATATATTTGGGATCTGAACCCTTACCATGGCATTTAGTTGTTTTAATAAATATAATATAGGAAATACGAATTATGTAAGATGCATAACTTAAGATAGAAACAAGTGCAATGAGTCATAGAACTTTTAATGTACTAGAATGTAAATTACTAGTACTAGTAGCTCACCTTGATACAAATTTTAATATCTTTGAAGCGTGTGAATCAACGTATTTATTTTGTTATTAAATGGTAATAATTTTACAACACCGGAATCTGTAAATTAAATTTGCAATATGTATTTATGGGCTACAGCTTTTACAAAAAGCGATTAAAAATCATTATTATTGCATCTTTTGATGCATAATATGAAATTCGTTACGTTTCGACGAAAACATCTCACATTTTTGTAATATTAAATAATAACGAGCACAAATCGCAGCTTAATTCGCATGGAAACTGAATTTCGGTGGTCGGAAGTGCTCGCGGGCGCGGGATTCGACCGGAACTTCCTACCCCGTGTGTTGGCCTTAGTGGCGGCTTAACTTACTTATTAATTAATGCCCGCTGCCATCCGGTTGATAGCAAATGTGCCAAGTTTTTGCATATTTATTTTCTAAACATGAAGGTATTATCTTTGTTTTTCTTTTTTATTGCTATTGAATTCATTGTAAAAGAGTATTTTTTTGAAAGACCCCGGAAACAAAGTTAATATATTTCAGGTTTTATTACCTAAGTCCTAACCAGTTTGTTTTTAAACTGAATGTTACTTTTTATTAAGTTATAAAATACAGTCAGTCCCGCGGAATTCACAGTTAAGTAATAAATTTATAAAAACAATCTTGACTAGTGAAAGTGACTTATAAATCACTTGCACAAGTGAGCTGGTCTTACGGCGAATCGTTTACAAATAAAGAATTGAATACGCTGTAGTAACATTATTTATTATTATTACATTCATGCTAAGTATAAAGCTCATGCAAGTAAAATATGACCGTATTCGAGACATCGTTGTGTGTGTTAGCAGTGTTTGGTTTTCATCAGTTAACTGCAAATTAACACTCACTAAGTCTTGTCACAAGCAAACATGTGTTTGTGTTTGCTGTATGTACCTACTCGTAGTACGAATGAGCGAAATTTACTTATTTACTTAATGTTTAGAAATACCAATTTATATAAGCCTATTTGTGATATTGATTACGCCAATATGCTATTACTTCGATTTCCTATAAATTTCACATATACATAATCTATTTATATTGATTTATTTATGCACTAATTTATAATTACATGTAGTTAATAAGATTTTTTATTAACAGCCAACTTTTTCAATTGATATTTTCAACGAATATTTTTCGTGATACGTCAGTAAGAATATATTAGTTTTAGTTATAAAGCTATGCACATCTCCACTTTACTACAATTTAGTGTATTTTCTTTAAGTGTACCATTTCATTGTGCAATAAAGTGTTATAATAATATATTTATATTGAATATTTTTATGAGGTACTTATAACTAATTAGATTTGCTCATAAACATCTTTTGTACGTCTCTAATAATAATTTATTTAAAACCTTATTTTTGGTGGAGCTAACGTACTAACAACATTTTTATTTTATTATTCTTGCCTCCATTCTAGGGCTATTTGAATTGTTCCCCTTTAAAACATTGCTGTCGTCTGACCTTTCCAAACACGACATTTGGCAACTGGAATGGGGGTTAAATATCAGGTTAATGATCGTCTGTTTATTTCAATTAGCTAAGTGGAAATTTCTAACCCCTCGCTAATTTCTTTTGCCATGGGAAAAAATGTCATCGAAAATACCGTTGTTTTTCGACTACATTCTAAAATATACTCTAGATTTTAATTATAAACCGTAGATTTAATTATAAATAATAGACACTTATCGTCGTCTGTGCAAATACGAATCCTCAAGTTCTTCGGGCATATCACCCGTAAGGAGAATTCCATGGAATGTCTGGTGGTGCAAGGGAAAATTGAGGGCAAAAGATCTCGTGGGCGCTGTCAAACACGGACATACCTTACAGACAGACCTCATAAAATCTGCGACATTCCATCATAAATGATAACACCCAAGCCGCCAAACATAGAGATACATGGCGTCGCATCACGAGAGAAGCGGTGGCGCAAGACTCGACCGAGACATTACCACGACCACTCTGTCAAGAGTGAACGACTAAGAAGATGATATGTACACATTTAGAGGAATTAAAATTGGTTTATTAATAATTTTAAGAATTATTACAAACTATTGAACGCAAACATCTAAGCATAACTATTATGGAGATAAGAACTATATTCATTTCATAACAGTAAATACTAGATCATCATCTGTTGATATAATATCAATAAAGTATATTTTACGTCCCTACGTAGGGGTCGTTGGCATCTAAAGAGGACATATGCGGAGTCACCTGCCGATCCCCCTTTACACGATAACCTCCCCAACACGTGGAAATATTAAATGTTACTTGTTTTGTACTTGGTTGTCATGAGGGTGGTTATTTAAGCTCCGCTAATGAATTTCACTAAAGACAACGTCCAAAATAACATTGACTCGTAACAGTAAATTCCTATTAACAGTATATTGGCTTCGTTCGCGTGGTTGGTACATCGATAAAATATTAAGTTATTATTATTGTTATAAGCTTAAGATATAAGCTACCTTCATTTAAAATTTCAAGAAGTGTGAAGTGCGAAGAAGTAACTTAAACTTTTGCGTTTATTTGATTTGAAATTTCCATATACATTATCATTGTTAAATATTTTCGCTAAAGTATACAGAGTATTACTCTTAAGCGCCATTCTTTACACAAATGTCTAGTTTGGTAAAGAAGGAAACAACAAATTTAAATCTATTACTGCCACTGTCATTGACGCAACTTATGTAAAATGAGAAGACTAGGTATTTGTATACATCCTTCTTCACACATAACTTGATCCTTGCTACACAAACACTACAGATTATATTGCAATATAAGTTTCATCTTCCGACCTATCTTACCTAGGCGTTAGCAAAGTGTAGGTGATACCAAGGTCTACAAGTATTAAGCGATATTGATGCATGCCATACAGTGGGATTAATACATAAAGTGCCGTTGAGAACCATCTGATACTGGTTTTAGAAGTGACGTGTTGAAAAAAGGTTGTATCAATTTTATTATCTTCTGTGAAACGAAATAATTTTTTAATCTGGATACGTCATATATTGTTATTAGTACCAAAGTGTACTGTACATCTGCTTACGAATATAACGTCTTTCTTGATAATCTTTGAAATACAGCTCGATAATTGTGTTATGATCATGATTTTTCATTAATTTGTCACAATATTATAATGAATATACTTTTTTGTTGTTAAGTCAGATGGTTAGATGACCAGCAAAAACAAAGCCCAACCTTTTAAAGTCAACGCTGACAAAGCCGCGAGCTAGTCGCTACTCGCTACTAAATAATACTTTTTAATAATAGTCTTTTCAGGCTCAGTTTGACATATTTTTCCATTCATTCTGTACGCTACTGTTCTATTGTTACATGAATCATTATGCCGGGGACCGATCGCGATGGTAGACCTATTTTTTGGTAGCGATGATGCTGATTTCACTTTCTGATATGCCTTTATAGACTTCCATTTTGATCGACTTTTTAAATATTTTCACGCTTTATTTCTTATTGTGTAAAGAGAAAACATCTCTATTGTCTTGCTTTTTTACTGGTATATGGGTAAATACGCCTATATAATAATACGTATTAATATTATATAATATAATGAAAAATAAGTCAGAAGGATTTCAATTAATTATAAAATAGTCATACAAAATGTTTATGAACAGTATGTTCATATATATAAATGCAGTACTTTTTAAATATCTTAAAAAATACACGTACAGTAAATATTCAGCAATAATTAAGATACCCATATGATTTTTTCAAATTCTATGCACTCAAATAGTTTATGTTTAATTATGGCAAGATGCTTATGCCTAGATGTTTGTTTGCTTTCCACGTATGTTTGTTTTAGTAAAAATTTATAGCGAGCGGAGAAGACGCGCTCCAGAACATTTCTGTCTTTGAACTGGCCCACGTGTCCTCTTTCTTGGTATTTTAGTGGTTTGTACATTTCAGATAACTTACCAATAAATTTACTTCGTATTTTCTTGAAATGATATTTATGTAAGACGAATCTGTTTACGTTACTCAACTCTCTCAACTGTTATAAAATATTTTTAACATTACACTTATAATACCATTTATTGAGTTTTCAGTAAGTTTTTTTAACAAAAAAATGTTTGTGAAATCATTCCGAAAAGTGATAAATGAATTAATAAAAACTTTATTTGATTTTCGTTAAAAATTACAGTTCGATGATTTTAAAGCCAACAAAGTAATGAAATTCGATTGAAAGCATCGGCCGCCTCGTAATACTGACAATCATTAACAGCACGAAAACAATCAAACTGACTTCAACAGTCAAACATTTTCACTATTCGCGTGTGTTATAAAATTTACTTATCAGATTTACGCACTTGGTGTGTTATGTTTGTGGCATCTCAGACTATCTTTAAGGGCATCATGAATTATCGTATTAACAGTTACGATCTTTTTTACGAGATCCTCCGCAATCACTCTTCATACACTTAGATTGGTGCTCTTCTATCGTTTATAGCCTTTTAATAGATATTCAAATGACGTGAGTGATTTTTTTACGATTTTTAAAGAGGTAATAAAATTGTCGCTGATAAAGTAACCAAATATAACAAATATTGCAGGCAGTATGTAGTATATAATATATAATGCTTAATTTTCGAAGATTCATTATTCTTAATAATTGTTGGTACTTATAATTTATTAGTCATTACTATTAATTAATTATATTTAATTTAATTTAAGTACCCACTATATAATCCAATGACATACTTAAAATGTAATTCGATTCATGAGACACACATTCCTCTAGGAGTACTTCGTTTGTGTATGGCCTTAACGAGAGCTTAAAGAAGAAAAATCCTCAATTAAGCTGTAATCCCGGAAATACAGACACATAAAATTAAAGCACGTATTAAAAAAAGCAGCTTCGGCCAAATGGACTCAATAAAAAAAGGGCGCTCTATGACCAAACCAGTGTTGCTAATTCTAGCTAGTGATTCCACTATGGTGAATAGTGATATTTATTCAGAAAAAATGAATGCATATGTAGAATTTTTATGTTCTCGTATACGTAAATGATTAGTTTTTATAGAACTATAAGTTTTATTTAAATAATAAATATGTATTTAAATTAATATTAAGTATATTAGTACATCGATAGAGTATTTTGTTTCTTTTCGAAAGACTTCCTAGATGTTCTATTTAATCCCAATGTAACATGTTTGGTAACATCTATTCCTAATTAATTTTCTTCAATAGATTTATATCAAAGACTTAAGTAATGTATACCAAAAATATTCTATAACACGATGTTAATTTGCTATGTAAATTATTCGTGACTTATCATTTAAAGTAAAAGAATTTTCAATTTCCCAACAGACATATCCTGTGTTGATAAGTAACTTTTTAATTTGTGTTATTTACTTCAAGTCGTAGAGACTGATAACTAGTAAAATACATACTTAAAATAAAACCTAATGAATATTCAAAAATCAATAAGGACGCAGTTAATTGGTCGCTTAATTTATGTATTAGATATACCTAAATAATATGTACAATATTTTTATATTACTATTAATTTTCTATATAGTTGGTAATCAATTAAAATGTCATCTGTTATCGTTGGGTAAAAACATTTCAGATTGACATTTCTACCAGTAAAGAATCCCTCATCAAGTAATGAATGCTCTCCCCACTCCCCGGTACGCACCGATTGTTTCGCGTGTCTATTTGTGTTTATTCCTGGTTGTTTGTTTTCATAACACAATGTCTGTCTTTGATGACGCCGTGTGTTTGCGTTGCGGGTCGCTCTGGATACGAGTGCCTAAACTTCCTTCGCATCTAGATTCAAGAGGTATCAAAGTTTATTGAAATATATTCGTAGTTGTTGAATTGTATTGGCAAATAAAACAAAACAATTAATTAGCATGGTAATTATGTACAAGTTTTGAAAGTGTTGTTAAAAACTATGACCTCTCTTATACAATTTACTGTTAGAAAAGCTTTCATCCCAAGCAACCTGCTCGCCGAAATGCTAATCTGGTGTGGGCTCGCTTCACATTACACGCTTCGTCGACTTTTGGCCCTCGTCCACCATGTATAACTTATACGATCATGGCTCTAGTATTGTTAATCTAGTATTGTTATTTATAGTCTGCAAAATGTATAATTATTGTCTCGAAACCGCTATGATAATTATGCAGACACTGTTAGACGGTAACGCTGTGGCGCACTCGAGTGATCTCGTAGCGAGCGTCTGTGGTAACTCTTACCGTTTGATATCGATCGTATAAATTGCGAAACGACTCGTACAATTAATTTCGAAATACAACATACAACCGCCGTCTAATAACATAGTCCCCAGTATCGAGTTAGGAATCCAATTTTACTGAAGCGATGTAAAAACGGAATTGAACAGTTCGTGTGATAACCAAAACGACAAAAAGCGTGACGTGGAAAAAAGGAACAATATAACGTACGATTTGTTTCGGTTGACGAGTAGTAGAGCAGATCGTTCCGTTGCAGTTGGCCCGCTGGGTCATCGACTCAGCGGGAAAAGCGACGATTGCCCGATTTCATCATTGAATCGAGCGCACGCGCCGCGCAATCTCTCACTAAAGTGTACTTTGAATATTAATTAACGAGTTAGTTAATTTTAAAATACTATTAGCTCAAGTTTGATTCGAGTGAAACTACAACTTAAATGATAAGCTCATAATTTTGATATATAAATGACATCAATAAATAGACACATATATACTAATATTATAAAGAGGCAGAGTTTATTTGTTTGTTTGAACGCGCTAATCTCAGTTAAAAAAATCTTTTTGCATTAGATAGCCCGCTTATTAAGGAAGGCTATAGACTATATATCACCATGCTACTACCGAAGGGAGCGGAGCAGTAATATAATGTATAGTTTATCTATTCCATACTAACCGTTAAAACGTACCTGGGGACGAACCCAAGCGAAGCGAGGGTCAGCCGCTACTTTTAGATATAAATGGAATATTGGAGCGTAAACATAGAGATTAGGCGTGATATTTTTTGTTATTTGTTCCTATGGAGGTGCACTTTTCCGGTATTTGCCGTCTCGAGGTAGAATCCATCAAAGGATTAGAGGGTGTCTCGGGAACGCGACGGGTTTATCGGAATTTTCTCGATGTGGAATAAATTATCCGCCACTTAAACGACATCGCGCAGATTTTAAATGCTCTCAATGTTTCTACACGATGCTGAAAGGAAACCCGATTGTTATCAGCGATTAAAGTGCCTCAATAAGTTCTTCAAGCTGAACAATTTTTCGGAAGACTTTATATTTGTAAATAGAAAAATAATAACGTTTTACATATTATTTATTTAAAATTTAAAGTAAGACAGACAGCTTAATAAGAAAGAATGATGTTAAAAACAATATGTTATACCGATTTATAAATGACATTTATGTTTTATTGGGATTTACGGATCTAGTATGAAATAGAGAAGTTTTTATACAAATTCTCTTCATGTTACCGTTTTCTATATTTATAATCATTGTGGGTGTTTCAAGTGCTTTAAACATTTTTCAGCTAAATTCTCACAAACAAACAAAGCGCGGGACCAGCACTTTACGTTTCAATCAGCATTCAACACTGATGAAGATCCGACCGCAGAGTTACGAATTGGAAAGGTCAATATTGAGGCGACAACAATTTTAAGCGTTCAATTCAATTCAATTCTTTTATTTTGTGGCTTCTAGGAGTGCCAGTTGGACACAATTAATTTTAAGCGTTCATTAGACAGATTAGTTCATTAGACATTTTGACATGTCAGATTGAATAATTCAATAAAAAAAAGATTAAAATCATAAAGTATACGGTGAGTTTTTTAATATACTCGTAAGAAATTACATATAGTATACAATTATCAATATTGAAAGTAAGAGTTTGTAAAGATTTAGATTTTTCTTACTTCATTTCATATAAGCCGTAAAATGCATATGGATGAAAGTGTCATGACAAATAGACCCATACTTGATTTCTGAACTAGTACATAGGATACGTTGCATTTAATGCGTTCCTGTAGGATTATAATTCAACTTTGATGCTATTTTAAATTATAAACTTATAGATGGTATATACTAGATACCATAAACCATAAATCCATACTTATACATACTAATATTATAAATGTGAAAGTTTGTGAGTATGTATGGATGTTTGTTACTCTTTCACGCCATAACGGCTGAACGAATGTGGATGAAATTTGACACTGAGATAGATTATAGTCTGAAAAGACATATAGGTTATTTATTATCCCCAATTAATGTACGGTTCCCGTGGAATAGGTTTGTTACTCGTTCACGCCAGAACAGCAGAACGGATCTGGATGATATTTGGCACAGAGATAGATTATAGTCTGGAATAGCACATAGGTTACTTTTTATCCCGGAAAAATTACGTTTCCCGTGGGATAGAACCCGAGCGAAGCGAGGGTGAGTCACTAGTAGTTATATACATATATATAAGATAATTTTGTAACGTAACATTGCATGTAATATAGCATTTGAAACTGCTAGCTTATGTATACATTTCCACTGTATTCTCTATTCTGTGTGGCAATCGCTGCTTACAGTCGTAGTCGGGAGATTATAGAATGCATGACGCAGCAACATTAAGCGGTACGTCATTTCATTTCATATAGATGGAAATTGGATGTGGCTTTAATAGACCGAGCTTTCTAAAAGACCTCTATTGAAGTCAATGAAAATGTAGCACACTTTTTTATTACGAAAATTCAGAGTAAAATTACATGCAGTGATGAAAAGTCAGATATTATTTAATTTATTTTAAATTATTTTCCTATCGCATTTTTTATTGGTAATAAATAATAACAGAAATAAATGTCGCAGTATGTACAAGTCAGATAAAATATGTATGTACAATTGTTAGATTGAATCTAATCTAATATATTTAATCGAGCAATTCTTGTTTTTTTATTTATTTATATCGGCAATCTCGGAAAGGGCTCTAACGATTTCGCTGAAATTTGGTACGTGGGGCTTTTAGGGGGCAAAAAATCAATCTAGTAAACTCTATAGAGAGGTCTATAGAGTATCTATATAGAGTCTAATGTCTGGGAAAACGCTTGTTTTCGAGTTTTATACAGTTTTCTTTTGCATTATTCCACGCAAAATATGGTCGCTAATTTTGCACGCTCGAGCAGAAGAATCGTGGTCAAGCGGCGGCTATTGATGATTACAGGTGTCTGGGTTCGAATCCCAGTTAGATACAAAGTTTTTACTTTTGTTTTTTTATTATTTATTCAACTTTATAGTTTTTTTTTATCTAAAAAATACGATATGACAAAAAAGAACACCGAGCGAAGCTCGTTCGCCTAGGTACTGCAAAAATCAAATAAAAGCTTCTCGGCTATTATATTAAAGACAAAAAAAATAAAACTAAAGTATGTGACTAAAGAACTTGGTTAAAAAGTCTATTATAAAATGTCACTGTGTCATTTGACAGACGCTAACGTTGCAAGCGTCCTCTAATTACCCGTCCCGTTTCCAATTGTATCCAGATCAAAGTGTTTTTGATCACAAAGGATTTAAAAACGTCTACGTCACCATTGGAGGCATTTCCATTAAACGTTACGTTGCTATGCCGATAACGTTTTCAGTTTTGGTTTTTCGCAATTAATTAAATCGTGTCTCCTTGTTATCATAATTGCGAGCCTATAATTTAAATTGAATTGATTAATTCCTTGTAAAAGCGAATATAATGATTTTGTAACAGAATTTACTTAGCTTCAATTATAATAAAGGATATATATATTTACTGTATTCGACTTTATATTGGAATATATTCAATGTTAAATGTATGTCACATGTCCTGATATTACTTAAATCGACAAGTCATGTCAGTACTTGTATGTAGGTAAAATTAAGTAAGTGCAGTTCGGTGCCCTAGCGCAGGAAAGTGAGCGGCCAGTTTGAATATGGAAGTAAGAACGTAACGCATGGCGCTACTTTAGGGCTGTGATGTAGTAGTCTATCTAAATGTCATCGTAATGATAATAATATATCATATTATGATAATTTTTTTTTCTGGAAGTGTAAAAACTATTCTCAAAGCAGTAATTCACAATATTTGAATTAAATAATATTGATTAAATTAACATTATACACATAGAATCTATGCACATTCGGACATAACGTTGCCAGGCCTAAATATTAACATATATGCATAAATTTTAAAATATTGGGATGAATATAAATTTAAATATATGTTATTTTTTCTTACGCAGCTTAATCACAAGAAAACATATTATTGTGAACTAATTTAGAATTCAAATAAATTAATAAGTTGATTGTGCATACCCTAAAAAGTAATGAAGGCTAAACATGTCGCATGCGCATTCTCTCTTTGTATGCCCACAGTTGTGTTAAGAATGCACATTGAATGTGGTTACTCAATACTATATATAGATTAATAAGTCAAGAATTCAGCCAGGTGGATGATATTGGCACGCCCTGTTGGTTGGAGTCTAGTCAATTGATACCCTTTTACACGCCATTGGATATAACAGCTGATAATACTGTTTTGAGACATTCTCTTCAAGGAGGTTTTTTTTATAAGGATCATATTGATTTGAATTCATATTAAATGATAAGATAACTGAAAATGGCAGGCGCTACCTCGTTATGTTGGAGAGATAATATATTATTGTCAACGTGGTATAGAATTAAATATGCTTAAAGGTTCTGTCGCCTACGTTTCTCTTATTCTCTTAGCTCCAAGGGAATTTAACTTATGCTTGAAAAACTTTTAAACTTGAAATACCTACGCATATATGCTGTTCAGAAGTTTCCCAACTGTCAAGTTTTACATATAGTACTGTGTAGAAGTGTAATGTGAATGTGTTGCTTTTATGTGATGTCGTGCTAAATATATAATTATCTTATTTAGACATTAACCTCCAAGTGTACCTAAATGCTTTGTTGGGTTTAAGAATTCTAACTTGAAGTCTGATATACACGCTATGAGACGATTTAATATTTCATGCACTATGAAAATATGGCAATTTCGTTTAATTTCCTAGTAAAAGTGAAAACTTTTACTAGGAAATTAAACAAAAAGGTAATTAGCTTCAACTCCAATAGCCTTACTAATTATAAACTACGGGTTATCTAGACAACTCCATTAGTTATAAAGCTTTGTGCGAGGAAACAATGCGTATTAAAGTTTTAATATGTACTAAATAGTTTTAACAGACATTACGGCCATCAATTCGCGGTCTTGTGGGTTATTGATTGGTATCAAGGAGACAACTTGTCGAAACAATTTTGCGTACGAAAATTTCCCGACAAGTGAAACTCGTCCAAGTGTCGTTAACGAAACGTATTAGAAATTGGTTTCGTTACTTACCTTAATCGACCTGAACGGCAAGTTTTACTATCATTTTGATGTCACTAACAGAAAGTTCTGTCGTGCTCTTGTTATTTGAAGTACTTGGAATTATAGGAAATGTGTGTTATTAGTTTGAATACACTTTGTCCAGTTAGTAAGTAGTATTTCTCCAGTTGTGTAAATACCGATAATAATAAAAACCCTGCGGCGAAAGTAGACATTTTGATTCCCATATTGGTCAGGTTATAGGGTATTAGCCAGTTGATAAGTGTCCCAAGCCCAGAAGTCATAGAGAGTCTTGTAAGCTAATTTTCTCAAGAAAATATGAAACTATACAAATAGGAAAAATAAACGAAACTCAATAATTGGGAGGAAATTAAGAAAGCATTTCTCAAAAATTATTTGAAATAATTTAGTTTGTTTTAATTTGTAATTAATGTAATAAATAAAGTATGGCTGTTATATAGCCCTTAGAACTATCCAGTAAACGAAGATAGTAGTCGAATAGAAGGGGTGGTTAATGGAATTAAACATCACAGGGAATGGACGGGCGCCGTACAAGCAACCGAACTTGCGGAATGCTTTTGGTGAGTTTGCTAAGAATGTTTCGTTTTATAACTTTGAATTTTTTTTTAACTTAAACAATATTCTGAAATTTTTATTATAAAGGAAATGCAATGGTTGTGATCAAGATTAAAAGTGTTTGTTAAGATGTTTATACAGAAGACGGAAAGAATTCTAATTAGATTTTAGATGGTGTACATATGTTTTTTCGACTTCCGCAATTCGCTTTTAAGTCCTATTTCTAAATATTCATGACTCTTTGAACACTTCTAGTTTTTTCAATATATCTAGATATTTTTACTGATTGAGAAGACTTTTATACCTATTGTATTTATTTTACATAATATAGGTTTTAATACGTTAAAAATTTTAATTATTTCGGTTTTCTTTGTCTCTAATATTTATTTTAATCAACACTTGACTGTTATTTAAATGAAAGGCAATGTCGAGTTTGTAGGTCGATTTGTACGCGTTAACTATCGTCCCTGCTGCCAATAGGTCAATCATTTTATTAGGGTTCTCACCTTGCCGTCTTAATTGTTTTAAATAATTTTGATATTAATAAAATTTGACTACACTTTAAGATATAAGATTATAGATAATTACTGACTGTGTGATTATAAATATTTTGTTATAGCTGTAATGAAACATTTTTTATAAAAAATTTGTTGTGTAGGTAACATGAAGCCTTCCTCATACTTACTAGTAATAGAATCGACACATTTTAACTATTTGATTAAAGATATTAATCACTACATATATTTTTTAAATTGGGCTTTCTAAGCAAATTTCATTTTTTTTTTAATCAAGTTTATTTCACTTTAATGAAGCGTGGATGTTTATTTTTAATAAAAAAAAAATATAATAAATGTCTTTTAAGAAAATTGAAGCAGCAATTATAATTTATTTAAAAAATAACTGATGCATAGAATATATATAATAGCTACTGCTGGCGTATATTATTCCAAGCTTAGAATATAGTATATATATGTATTAATATGTGCACATAATGTAAGTAGTATTTTTTTATGTATTATGATTATTAGTAAGTTTTGACCAAATTACTTTAACGTTTTATTTGTTATTGTATTTACCTGGGAAAGTAATGTAAAAATTCACGATGTAGTAAAAACGTTAAATGAAAATATGAATAAGAGGTAACCCTAGAGTAGCAATGCACCTGTCGCGATCGCTCAGCGCCACTGCGCCAACATCTGTAGGGGCATGCACTTTTTATTTCTTGCTTTTTTTTAACTCCTCATGCCTTAACAGAGTCCAGTTAGCTAATGTATTTAGCGCGTATGTTTTCATATTTGAATTTGCACGCGCTAATGTAAATAGGATTTTACTTTTACGTTTTTTATCATTATCATTTGATCTTACTTCGTGTTTCCCTCATGAAATTATTTAAGCTCTTATTAATTAGTAGGTATGTTAGAGCTTTAGTTTCTTGTAATTTTAGATTCAATATAAGTTTTAATTTTGTATCCATAATTCTCGATTATATATTACGTAATATTATCACGTAAGAATGCTTGCACGAATGAATTATCTTAATTTTAGATTCTTTAATAGGTATCAAGGTTTTATTTGACAAGTTATTTTTATTACGCGTTTATTTTAATAATAAACATATTTTTTTACTCCGCGGCATGATCTGTTTCTGATCTTGATGAGTTATATTAAAAACATTCATAGCAATGTTGTGACGTGCTCCTGGCGTCCGCTGACGAGGCAAATTTAATATCTGACTGAAACACGATATAATGAGACCAGTTGAAGAATAATATTTCATCAAATTTTTCGTATTTTCATGTTATTTTGATTACTTAATTGAAAATCCCTACTCTTCTTTAAGATATAACTTTGACTATTATTAGATTTTTGGTGATTACAGAAATTTTATTTTTTAAGTATATACACTTTATAATTGCTTTTTTAGTTTTTTTTGTTCATTTTGCCATATACATAGTAGCGGTATTTGTTAAAAAAAGTAATGTCCCCAAGTCCCCTTTTAATTACTTTCATTCGTAATCATTTGTATATTTCAATGAATCTTTTCATACAATTGAAGAGTATTCAAAAGCAGGTAAAAAGTAAAACAGGAATCGAATTTTCTATCATAACAAAGTGAGTATCGGAAATTGAATAAAGAATAAAGTGGTAGTCGGAAATTAGCTCGAAGAGTTTTGAATTTGGAGCGTAAGTCGAGATCATGACCGGAATTGCGTCAGATGGGAGTTTCGTGCAACTTCGAGTGTGCCGACTGCAAGGTTGGTCGTGTTTTGGTTTAAATCCTTATGGCGTACGTTATGCAACGTCGTAATATTAACCTTGATATGTGAATATTTTATAGATGCGAGTATTTGCGTTGCAAGTTTGTTTATGCACGTGTTTGATATAATTTGCATAGTTAACTATATACCTACTTGGAGTTCTGTAAACTGCCGTGCCCTAGTTAGTTGGCAGAAATGATAAAATTACTAACCGCACACATTTGTGTAAAAATTGTAAACATTTACATTGATATAAGCTAGAATGCATTAGATATTAATGCGATTTATAAGTGATTAGGTACATCACTTCACACTTATGTTATAATCGCAAATGTTTTTGAGTTGGTGATTGAGTGAGAATGTCATCAAAACATCTAAACGCTATAACGGTATATGTTTTATAATAGCGTATTTATAAATGCGTGTGTGTATATCTCCGACTGCATAATACTATGTTCCCTCGTTAACTTTCTTTCATCTTTTTAGTTTAATTTTTACGCAATCGGGTTTATTTTATTTTATTATTTATTGAAAATCTCCACGGAAGTATAAATAAAAATATAAAAAAAAAAAATAGAAGTTCTTTGGACAGCTTCGATCGGTAGTATTGTTGATCGAAGTTGGACAATGTTTAAAAACGCAACAAGCACTAGAACAGTGTTGATATTATGCATTACCTAAAATTTATTGATGAAACTAAATCTAACTTAACTGATTAACAAAACCAAATTAAAAAAAAATTAAAGAAGAAATTTTTCTATGCGAAATATTTACATCAACTAAACCACGAATAGAAAGCGTAACATTTCTTTTTAAATGTATTAAATGTGTCGAAACCCATGTCTGCTGTTGATATTGCATTAAATAGTCCCGCGCGGCTTATGGGTGATATTTTCCTAAATTAGTTCTGCTTCTACTCGTTTTGAAAAATGGACATGGATTCCGAGATGGTTTCCATGGCACATTTATTTTAATTTTCTCAAGCAGACAACTAGTATCTAACTCATTATAAAAAAGCTTATACATAAGGATTAGATCTAATATATTTTTTCGTTTATGAAGAGGTTGCAATTCGAAGTACTTAAGTCGATCACTATAGCTTCTTAGAGGTACTCTCATACGATAAGATAAATGTCTAGCAAACCTTTTTTGGACCTTTTCAATGCGGTCGATATACACTTTCTATAAAGGTTCCCAATCATACTTGATGACAATATTCTAGATTACTTCTTACATGACAGTTATAAAGTTAAATCACGATAGATACTCTTTTAAAGTCTTTAGATTGCCTAAGGATAAAACCTAGCGACTTTAACGCAAAAGTAACAATGGCATCAATATGAGCATCGAAACGCAAATTGCTGTCAAATAAAACACCTAAAACACGAATCGTATTGGTTTCTTTTAAAGCTTCATTGGAAACTGAATACGAGCTCATTGTTGGTTTCCTTTTCCTGGTAAATTTGATAAAGCAGCACTTCGACGAATTCAAATGCATTTTATTGTTTTGGCACCAAAGAACCAGACTATTTGTCTTCTTGTAGTTACAAAACATCGGTCTTCTGCTTAATAATCTTCGTAATTTTAAGGCCGTCTGCAAACATGTATACGCGCGAGTACTTTATTTCAGTTATAAGATCGTTAATAAATAATATGAAGAAGACTGGATCCAAATTTGAGCCTTGGCCCCGAGGTGGCAATATATTTGTAAGATTCATAGCTATCGATAACGACTTTTTCCGTAATTTGTAAGTTTAAGAAGCAGAAAACTATTGTCAATTTTGTCGAAGGCTTTTGAAAAATCCGCATACATTGCATCTACTTGAAAGGTTACTGTCAACTGCCTCTATTTAAAATGTAACTTAAAAGATTTGTATTTAAGGGGACAAGGATCTACCTTGCGCAATGAAATCGTGGTGATCAGTTGATAGAAAAAGCTTGACGTAGTGAAATGTAAATGGATATATAAGAGATTCAAACACCTTCGACATTGTTGACAAGATTGACATTGGCCTATAATTACGTACACAATATTTCCATCTTTAAATGGCACTATTCTCGCTTCTTTCCATTTAATCGGAAAAACTCCTTTATGTAAAGAGGTATTATAGAAGATTGCCAAAGGTACTGATAGGAAATCTCAGTTCATCAAAAATGTAGGTGGAATATTATCAGGTCCCGCAGTTTGGTGTGTGTCAAATCTTTTTAATTTAGTTGAAAAACTTTCTTGAGAAATAAGTATATGGTCCACTGGTCTATGGTTACTACATTAAAACAGAAAAATGGTACCACGGACATCAGTTCCCTTCTTAGTAATATCGTTTCACCGAAAATTATATAAAACAGTTTCATTTGTATTGAGAAGATAAAGCTTTGTTATTCCTTACATCTGACAAATCGCTTTGTCTGAAAAATTAGATTGGCTGTTTTACAAAACGAAAGAAACACGAACATTCGTCTTTAGAAAATTATGTTTCGATCGGAAGCGAATTTTATATCCAATAGATGAGCTAAGAAATTGCTATAGTATTCAACATACACTTGTGTGATAAATGTTGAGAGAAACCTTTTGTTTTTCAATTCTCTAAATATCGTTCCTCAACTTGTTAAAAAAACGTGATAATTTTATATTTTAACAACCGACTTAAAAAAAAGGATGTTTGTATGTATGTTTGTCCACGCATTTCTTAGAAAATAGTAATCGGATCGTGATCATTCTTTTTTTGTTAGCTTACATTTATTTCAACTAAGGGATTAACTAAAACTTCATCAAAATCGGTTCAATAGGTTTATGATATGGACTAAAGCGTGTAACAGCCTGACTTATTGATATGAGCTACGAGTATGGTGTCAAACGGAAAACATTTCAAAACCTTGGTCGAATTTTAGTGAGAACATGTAAGAAAAATAAGAAAATCAAAATGGCTGAAACCAAACTATTTCAGTTTTACTTAAAACTAAAAATTACGAAATAAAAAAGTAATTTAAAAAAATTAAACCAACTTCAAAAAAAAATTCTTCCAGGCACTGAAAAGTAAAAAATAACTGAACGGGGGATTTTATTTACTATACTCGTATATAGAATACCCAATTAAACATTTTCGAAGTCGGTGCCAGCCGACAATGCTTTAAGATATGAATATGTAATAGGTAAATATGACACGGTACATATGAACTCTAATTATAGTTAAAATATTATACATCAACTTGTGATGTATCGAAATAGATTTGTTTTGCTTTGCATCGTTAAGCACCGACGAAAATATCTGATCAGGAATCTATAGTAAATGAAAAATAAAAACCCCCGTTCAGTTTTTTTTTTACTTTTTAGTGCCTGGAAGTTTTTTTGAAGTTGGTTTAATTTTTTTTATTTACATCCACGTAATAATTTTATTTTATATTTTTGTTTAAAGAAATGATAAAAATCAATCAAATTATTCGAAAGTTATGCTTTTTGCTAAGACCTGGTCATAGTCAAAAGCTATATGAACATTAAATGCGACAGTTTTATTACATTCGTGTAATCTATGAAGGCATTCAAAAGAACGAATATTTTTAATAGCGCACGAGGAAAATTCCTAAATATTTTTTCGACTATGCGACATTATAGGGTTTCATCATACGTATCAGTATCGATACGAAAGCATTCTATCGTTTTTCGTAAACCATGTGAGGCGGATTACCGTCCATAACGTCTTGATGTCGGGCATCTGCCGCGTTTCCGAACGACTCGGGGCAGATGTTTTTATATTTTTTATGTAATACAGAAGCGTATGATATTATACAAATTGCGGATTACGCTTGAGTTATTTTTAAGTGCGTGCGCACTATATTTAGTTGCCTTAAATTTTTACATACCCGCTGACTTCTGATGTTTAATTGATCAAATCTTCAAAGAAATCGCAAAGCTCAAAATATCGCACCTTTTCTGCAAATGCTTTTCATCTCTAAAATAATAACTAATTTAACTAATCAATAGTATTCAGTTTTATTTTGCAGCAAACAAAGCTTAGCGTAAAGCGTAATTTTTTTTTTATCTTAGAAAGTTCTCATCTAATGGTGAAAATTGTTTATATTACATACCGACTAGCTAACAGACACTGTTCTGTCCAAATGTCACAAAATCTAGTGCTATATGAGTCTATATATACAAAAAATCCTTTTGTCTAACGTACACCAAGAGTTCCGTAGATCATGAAACCTTAAATTTATGTTATGTTTTAAGATACTTATTTGTTACATTAAAAGTAAAACGAAATATTTACCCATTTACAATAATCATTTTGTTTTGACGGTATATGTAGTACAACTACTCTACAAAATAATTTTCAATAACACTATTTTGAAACTGTTGTAAGGTTACGTTTTTATATTTGAGCGTTTTAATGGAAAATAATATATTTGATTAATTTGTAATGATTTATGTATAAGGCATGTAGTTATGTGCCCTTGGCTGATAGGAATGTATTTGACAAAAATAATAAAAACGATGCGGATATTCTTTTGTTTTCCCGCGCTTGACAGAAGGGGGATGTCGATACCACCCTGTAGTGACTAGTTATGGATTGTTTGTAATACTGAAAATTATTTTTGTAAATTATGTAACTATTATTTAAAAGAGTAACTGTTGAGTTTCTTGCCGGCTCTTCTCAGCAGAACTGCTTTCCAAACCGTTGGTAGCTTCTACACGTACCTACTGACGATTATAAAAGTACTGAGTATAAGAATATATGCAAGGAATATCTTGTATGTATTATCTCTTTTTTTTCAGATTTTTCCACTCTCAACTTACAAAAACTTCCACCCCACAGTTGCATGTATGATGCATGGAGTGCCACTGCTATTTTTTGTTTTTGGTATTTTGAGTACAGAATTGTCTTGTGGTCACATGAGCGCCTAGCTCTAACAGACTTTGAGTAAAATGGCTGTGTGGTGTGAATACTTTAGAGTTCTGTTTTAACCTTTTGGCTAAAGAATTCTAAATAGCCATATCGTTCAAGCAGTTCTCCTAGATTAGATTTCCGTGCAAATATTGTTTTTTTTTTTATGACGTATACTCTAATATTGTAAAGAGGTAAAGTCTGTGAATGTATATGTATAATTTCTTTAAATACAAAAAAAAAACACTTCAGGAACCTTTATTCACCTCAATGCATTAAATGGTCTCTTTAGGTTATTTATTAGGTAAAGTTTGTGAGTTTGTGAGGTTGTAGGGGGTAATCTCTGGTCTACTGAACCGATTTAGATGAAATTTGGTAAGAAGATAGTTTGAGACCCTGGGAAGGATATAGGATACTTTATATCCCGGAAATCATCTCTTAATAGGGTGAAAAAGGGGATGAAAGTTTGTATTTGAAAGCAAACTAGGGACGAACCCCAGCGAAGCGAGAGTGAGTCGCTAGTTGTACATACATGGAAAAAGCTACTGAAAAACGAGGAAGATGTTGCTGAAAAGAAGCGAATGTAAATATATTTATAATTTGAACAAATAAGAGATTTTGTTTAGCAAAAATTTTAAGTTTTCTTTCGAAAATTCATTGTTATACATATTACACGTCTTAAACGTGGTAGTATTTTACATTTGTGACTTTTAGTAGAACGAGTAAAATACAAGTGTGTTCAATTATTTTTTTAATTATTAGAATTTTAAGATAAAGTATTGCATTAGGTACGTATAGGTATACAAAAATTTTTCTCAACTCAAATCAAATCGTGACTGGAATCGTATCGTATTTGAAACGCATTGGTTCAAAAATAATACGAGTTCAGTGCATATTATTATACAAAGAGTCTTAGACATGTCCAAAACTTAATATATATTTTCAAAATTCTTTACCTATTTATTTCGCACGAGTTAGGTGAAGTCTTTCTATGTACCGATAAAGACATAATAAAACTGTCCTCGCAACTTTTTTGCAACACAAGTTATGTACAGAATTAAAAAAAAAAACTAATGGTTTTGCGAAAATATTTATATAACATACAACTACTATTTGAAATAATAATTGACGTACCTTAGGTATAAATCACGTCATGTCACAACAGAAATGCCAAAATATTTGCGTAAGTGGGGTATAATAGAAACTTTCCCGAGAATCGTGTGAGTATGCGGGAGCAGCGCAACCGTTTATTAAACATTTTATTTCCTTTAATCATGCTGCATACTATGCTAATGAGTTTAATTACAATATGAAACTAAGCTTATATTTCAAAGCGCCGTTATATATTTAGTTTTATTATACTACGATGAATCAGAAGTTAATCCCGCGTGTGACATTATTCAAGCGCATTATGAGGGGTCAACGGAAAGACTCGAAAATAGACCACTTTTGTGATAAATCACACGGATTTACATGCAACCAAAAATAATTAGTATATCTGACATGACTGAAGTAAGTGGTTCCAATTACTTATGTCTATTTGTACTATTTTAGTGACAGTGATGACTCAATTTTAGCGCTTAAGATACAAAAATAGCAAGATATTCACAGCATCGAATAAATAAATATACTTTAATTCAATTTTAACTTGATTTATTTCCCACAGCCATAGTGACTTCTAGATAGTCGAGCACTCATTTCGATCCGGCACATTTCGTCGACGTGATCGCGACGGGTTTTATGATAAAACTCATAAAATAATGTCGCGCTGCAACTATATTTTTAATATATGTTACCGCCGTTATAAAATTTCGCTTAAGAGAATGTTACTATTTATAATTTATTTTCATTTCACAAAAATAGGTCTCATATATTATAACATGTGAATACTTTGTACTGTACAATATTTTTAAATATACATGATTTATATATCTACATAAAAAAATCTTCAGAAGTTTTATCATTATTTAAAATGTCTCAACGATTAATTTACCAAACAATGGAAAAATATCTATAGATGCTAGTGTATCACATTGTCAGCACTATTAAAAGTATTATTATTTTTTTGGTTTGAGTATTATTGGACAGCATCCAACTAGAATCAGGTGTGAAAAGAGATTTTTTTTGAAATTTATTGTTGTTTTAAAACAAAATTACTACAAGATGTAAGATATATGACAACACTATTACTTTTTAAATATTAATTATTAACACTATTTACTATTTAAATATAATATGTACCAATTATAAATAATAACGATTTACTTTTAATTATAATTTTGGCGGCTATTTTCCAAATAAGGTTAAAGTAAAAATCTATAAGCTAGAGAAGTAATTTTTATTTTTTCTGGGATGTATGGCTAGTATAGTATAATATGATATGTGGTATAACTCAATTCATACATTCTAACACGTACCTGATCTAAGAAATAGTGTTGCTCAGAAGCTTGGCAATTTCTCCAAAGTGTGTGTCTTTGTTGATTAAACACTTATTTAGACTTGCTATTGAAACAATTTTAAGGTATTCCAAATACATTCTTTTATTAGTTTATGTTAAATTAACTAGTAGCAAACTAATAATACAATCAAAACCTAAAAAAATTGCTATTGTTATATGTAGGTATATTCTTTCATTGACATTACGATACTATAATAATTTGGAACTAACAAGCTGACCTACTGATGGAATCACGAGTTAGGTAGTGAAACTCTTTAATCATTCAAATTTTGGCACATTTAGCAGATTAATATATAAACCTTAGGGGTAAGACTCGTGAGATACATAAGAGTTACAAATAACTACTGCTAAAAGAGTTGCATTCTCCGCATGCCATTTCTGCATATTTTGTTCTGAGGTCTTCACGTATGTTGAAACTAAGAGTATTCATAAGTGTACGTATGTATTCACTCGTTCGCAAGCGTTGTTGTTTGTAAACGCTGCAGTGCAATTCGGTAGTGATGCCCACAACACATCCTAGTGGTTGTGGTAAAAGTATCGACATATTTTTTTTTTGTAAAGAGTTATGTAGTTATTTAAAATATATTTATATAGTAATGTAGAGAAATTAAGATGATACACAATGGACAATTGTTCGTTATTTTATTTACTTTGCGTGAGAATCTTCATTCTTGACGGATTCTCTATTAAAAATAGTCACGGAAAACATTTATAAACAAACATAGATTGTGAAATCTAAATATTATGTAACACATATAAGTAATATATGTACATATTTATTTTCTTGCATTGGGTCTAAAATTGAAAATATTAAAGTATCGATACTTTTTCCTTTTCTATATTTGCTTCCTTAGTTGGCTACTTTTTCCCACAGCCTGTTTCTAATGAGCTATGTTTATGTTGAGTAACAGAGAAACAATAGGATGGGACTTTGAAAAGATAACTTTTCTAAAACTACTGTAGGTATGTGACGGCTTTATCCTTACATGGAAACAAAGCTTAATAGTGAATATAAGAAATATACACAGTATATTAAAGTATTTACTTCTTGGACCTCCTATATACTATTGACTTTAGTCATGTAGATTTAGTTCAGTAACCTAGTTAAGATACAAATATAGAAATTGTTTTTTATAATTTGGATATTGATAGTTTAGAAACAAAACTGAATTGATAGAAAAAAGTATTTTTTAATATTATCGCTGTATAACGTAAAAGTTGTTCATGTAGGTATATTGTATAATTCAACTAATAACTAATAAATCCGGTAACCATTTTATAGAAATCGCTTAAAGTCCGTGGTAAGATGTGAAGTTTATACGTAGAACTTATTACTAGAGGCGATCTTGGCTTAAGGCTGTATAGGTTCCAAGCGAGCAGTGACTTTAGAAAGTGCTTCAATGAATGATGTGTCAGTCGTTTTTTGAAGCACGACTTCGAAACTAGTTGTTAAGTTGTTTTGTTTTGTTCGTGATCGAGATCATCGTCTTGCGTTGTAGGGCATGACGGTCTAAGGGACATGTAAATTATATATGTGCTAAGGTATTGTACCTTTTGAAATGTGCCTTAGTTCGTAAAAATATTATAACATCAATAAAAATATTAGATCATAATAAGAACAAAAATTAAGATACACACGTAGAGTTTTGTCATGCATGTAAATTATTACGTTCACACGCTTTGTGTGAACTCTGTCAGGAAGTAAACATTCTTTTAAAGTTAGAACTCTTAATATTTATGTTCGTTCGTAACGTACGACGAATTAATCTGCCTTTGCTATATATATAATAAAATTCTGAGTCGAATCTGTACATTAAATATTTTTGGAAAATCTCATTAAAATAGTCATTATTATAAATACAGAGGCCGATTCTATAGTTTTTCGAATTTTTGTCTGTCTGTGACGGCATCATAAAAAAAGCACTGGACAGATTTTGATGAAATTCTGTATGATGATAGCTGGTTTTCCGGGTTAATATATAGGATGCTTTTCACTGCGGGAAAATATCTCATCGTGAAAACGTAACTAGGGATAAGCCCGAGTGGAGCGAAGGTGAGTCGCTAGTATATTTATAAAGCAGTAGAGAAAGTTGTTAAATTATACTAAATTTGCTTTTTTGTAGCTTTGCTTAAACGGTAGCTTGAACACAAGCTGAGCAATTACTTGAAGCGGCGATCTCGTCACGAAAATCTCTTAGAATATAACGGTTCACACGGGCCTTGGCCAGTGTCAGCATCACTCGTAGTAAAGTCATTTGCTCTAATGGTCTCTTCGCCGCAACCACTCTCTTTATACAGTACCTAACAGTCAAATGTAGGCCTTATACCCTTTGGAACAAAGCTCGTCATTACTTGCAATTATTAGTCCTTTAGCTGGAATAATATTGGAGCGCGTCAAAGCCATTAAATAACGAAGATACAAAAATAATTTGTATCTTGCCTATTTTCTTAATTATTATCATAGAAATTTAATAAATATTATTTTTAATAAATATAATATTATATTTAATAAATAACATTTAATATATATAATATTTCATTCAATAAAAAAGCTAAGTGTCCTCGGAACACGAAAGAAGGAAATAAAACAGAATTAACCCCATTCAATAAATTGTGTTACATACGCCTGACATACATTCTGTATCACGAAGTACGAGTCAATGCGATGACAATTTCATTGTCTTCAGTATTTTATACCAGAAAATTTAAAGAAAACTATGAAACTTCTGCTACTAAAAATACATAATTCATTTAATAATCAGGATCTTAAGTGCACAGCTTAATAAAATACTAATTAATAGATACTAATACCTACTATATTGGATTATTTATTTTCTATTGAAAACTTTCTTAAATTATTTAATATGTGCAAGAATTCCAAAATTTTGTCATTTGCTTTATATCGCTTAGTTAAATTTGAGTAACGGTAGTGACTTGCTATTTTATTGTTCTTTGGGCTGGTAATGACTGATGACTTTCTCGCGATGTCTTTGTTTTGGGGTTGACAGTGACGGGGAAATGTAATCATGGCCTGTAGCTGTTTGTGAACGCTCCACGATATAAATAATGAAATGCCTATTGACAAAAGTGGCGCCGAAATAACGATAGCTACGCTCGGTTGATGGGAATTTTATTAGATTTTACAATATATAATGAAAATAAGAAAGCCTTTATCCATATAGTTTATTAAATATGGTTAATTTGTTAATATTGTATCATAGATTTATATACGCATGTGTGTAATAAGTTAGTTTTTATGGACGTAGTTTTTCAACGTAAAACAACAAAGAATCCGTTCCGCTTGTACTAGGGGGCTGGTAGTGTCGAGTAAAAGCGCATAGATTTAGTGCCCCGAAGGCCTGGCCGAGTAATGTTGGTAACGGATTAGGTTACCCGCCACGAAGCCGCCTCGACTCGCATCGCTCGTCCGGCTTACAAAACGAAGAACTAAGGCTCTACACTAACTTCAAAAAGACTAACCCACGAACAGTGTTTAACTTTTATGGACAGTTAGAACTAACTAATATCGATAGAACTATCGATATGATAAATAAAAGAGCCCAACTCAAAGAAATTACAGAATTACGAAAGACCCAATTACTTTTGTGTACGTGTTCAGTCATAGATCTGCTATTTATCATAAAAATAATAAACATATTATTGTAAACAAATAAAAAAAGTTATATTATACAGCGTAAGTTGATGTTAATAATAAACGTATTTAGTATTGGGAAGCATGGCGACATTGGCGTCCGAGCGCACGTCGATCGCGCTCCACGCTTGCCTATGCGCAACCGTCACGGTGCACGTCACTTTATTCATGCTCTACGGCCCGCTCGGCATACGCGTCTATGTACTCTTGCCAAAGAATGTAATGGAAAAACTTAATTAGATAAAAAATATTGTCGATATCTACATCTACACTACTGTTATAAAGATAAAAGATTTGTTTTTTTGGATGTTCGTAACGAATAAATTCAAAAACTACTGGACCGATTTAGATGAAATTTGGTAAGAAGATAGTTTGAAACTCTGGGAAGGATATAGGATATTTTTATTTCACATTTATGTGAAATAGGGAATGAAAGTTTGTATGGGGAATCAACCTAGGGACGAGCCCGAACTAAGCGAGGGTGAGTTGCTAGTTTTAAATATAAATTAAATGATATTTTTGCAATTGTGATAGTATAATTATTAATTATGTTAAAAGTCACGTAGGTATTATATCAGTCATACGTTCTCGACCTCGTAATTTTATGAAAAATTGCACTTTTAACAGATTTTACACTGTAAAATTTTACGTTTATGACTTATTTACACGGCTCTTTAATAACGGTGTTAAGTGAACACTTTGAAGATCCCTTTGATATCTATAGAGCAGCCGGCTTTTGATTTATTATTCAACGACGAAGCATTCAATTTCTATTCTCTAAAGCTTTGTTTTTATGATTTCAGTCAGCCTGATTTTTTTTTATAAAAACATTTTCATAATATACCTACCTATTAAGTAAGAATTTCAAATTCCAAAATAAAATTGTAAAAATAATGTAATATTACTCTATAGGGAGAATTGGATGAAGTAACGGAATAGTGCATTGGTAAAAAGATATCAATTAACTTTTTTATATCCAAGTTCACGAGTATCCAATCGTTCGGAGCAGACGAGTATTCGGTCTAGAGAACGTCTTTAGTCCTGCGATTTGCTCCCGTTAAGAGAGATCGATTTGTTTTGCTCGTTTTATACCGATTTAAATTGTATCGACGCTGCAGGCGATAAAGGCTTCCGTGCTCGTAGCTGGGCCAGTGAAAGAAGGAAATTAGTCGTGCGACAAATCAACAATTAATCTTATAACAGTTAGCTCGACACTCGAAAATGTATTTAAAAAATGTTCAATAGGTACTGTTTACTTAAAGTGTATTATAGAATTTTATTAATTAACTGCGAGTTTTTTAGTTAGTTTAAACTTTTTAGTTCACTTTTTCATACTACGGGAACATATGACAATTTCCAAAAATATTTGGCCGCTCTGCTTTCGTTTACATGTCTATTAATTATCAACTAAGACGAACGAAACGTCAAATGCTTGGTATATTCTCAATGGGACATTACTTTAAGTCATAGATAAGCGTTAAAATGTAACTATCTCTGTTCTATATCCCAGTCCAACTCTCAATGAATAACTAACATTTTGACATAAAGCTCCCCATAATATTTTTATTATTCTTATTATTAACAATAATTAGTAGTTAGATTTTTACCATCTAGATTGATTTAACAACCTAGGCATGGATACATTTATAACGTACCACATTTTTTACACGTGCAATAACGCTATTAAGACAAGAGTTAATAAATTTATTATTGTAAAAATAAAAGAATGCCACTATGACGGTGAGTTGTATTATAAATATCCGTATTAATGTGAATAATTTTAACATAATTTACCATATAAGATTAATTTCTACGAGCCTGAAGTGAAATCTTAACGCCCAACCGCAAACAATGTAGTTTACAGTTTGTAACGCAGATGTTTAAAAAGAATCAACAGTTAACAAGATCGTAAAAAGGACGGACGTAAACAGCTACCGTTGAAATTTTACAGTCACTCTCGTTTCCTTCCTTTTGTTTTGAGATACAATAAGTTTAGAATGTACCGACACCGTTGCTATTAACTTCTACCTTATCAAGAGAGAATAATTGAGTGCTCTTAATAATTCTAAGTTTCATTAGAAAGAAAGTTATTTGTGATTTTGGATAAAAATATTTATTAAATTGTTTATGAAATACTCTTTAAGTGTCGTAAACTGAAAAAGAGGTCTTATATAGTTTGAGACATCACACCATTTTGTACACTCTTCAGAGCAAACTGAATTAATTAAACTTGTATAATAAATAAGGATGATGAATTAAATTAAATGCAGGCGAGTATTGATTTTACACCTATTCAATATTGTAATAATTTATTAATTATTCGATTGTTTATTTTACATTTGTTAATTAAATGTTTTATTGTAAGTTCAATAATATACGTGGACTTATTCGCGTAGTTAATTTATGTACCTATATTGTATAACTTCTTCGCTCCTAAGTGTTGGGAGTGTGATGATATGCTTTAATGGATATTATTGTAAATGCAAATAAAAGAATTATTCAAATCGGACTTGTAGTTCCAGATATTATGAGCTTGTTCAAATAACATGAATAAGCGTAACATTATAATAAGTATGTAATATGTATTTATCTATAGATATAACCGAAATTAAATAAAGTAAAATTTCCTTGTAAAATAAATGTCTGTATGACAACTCTATTAAGTATATTGTTTATGAACTTATCTTTTAATCTTTAATGCACCTGAAACTGTAATGCGAAATGTATCATTCCAGTATTCATATATTTCAGTAGACCTTGAATTAGTAACCAAAATAATTATATATTTTGTTACTCACGAGATATATTTATACTTGTATATTTCGGTTATTGCGTTGAATATTAAATAAGACGATAATATATTCTAATATTTGTTTTCACAGTAACATTTGCCAATAGTCCTTAGTAGTTCATATGTCACTTAACGCAAAGTAATTGTATTAATTTCGTGAAAAGGACCTATCTAGTCGACTGATTTACAATAAAGCTAGTAGCCCTGCCCACTCGATGAATAAATCTATCAGTAGTACTAACTACAACTCGTGTATACGTACTGTGTAATTTGTTGATATAATCGGGAATGCAGCCAATTGGTTCTCATCAAAAGGTGTTATATGAACATACGTTAGCGTCATATTGTATAAATCCTTAACTATTAAATTAGTAACACATTGCGTGCACTGCATCCAAGACAAATAGACACCAAGGTTGAATGTTCACTGTGATCGGAGTACACTTTGATCTGCTTTATTTGTTATTCGATTCGTTCTATCTTAAACAATCTATTTGTCTGAGTGTCTGGATGCGCTTTCAGCTATTTGACCTTTTAATAATGATGATCACTGTCTTTTTGCAGGTAAGACCGGCCAATTTGTCTACAAAATATAATTAGTTTGGTAAGCAAGATAGATTATATATTAAGATACTTGTTTCGTACCTTCCCAGCAGATGTTAAGTGAAGCAGGGGAAATTTATTTTTATTCAATCGCCTACATGTTAGCAAAATTCTTGTATTTATTACTTTTGTACAGAATATATAGACATACTATTCGTGTTCATGTGTAGTTTTTACGATTATTTTGCTCTGTTTAATTTCGAAGAATGAAGGTGAGCAATTGAATAATAAATGTAGATGTTTACTTCTCAAGAAAAATTAGAGATACCTATTTCATATAAAGGTTAAGGGAAAAGTTGACCAAAGTTGATCTAATTCTTCCTACATGGTTTGACATTTCCTTCTATCGATTTTCCTTCAGCGACACCGCTGCAAGCGTTGTATCATTTTTATATTGCTCCCTAGAGATTCTAACAGCGAACGTCCCTCTATTCGTTTGCCGACGGCACTTAGTTATGTATTTTTTATTAGGCTTTCGTAACTCCCTTAGAAGTTATCTAGATATAGTTGTATAATCCCCATCTTTTTTTTTCGTCATTAGAGAACTTATTAAAGCCAGGACAGTAAATTTTATGAACTTAAGAGCCATAATAATTGTGAGCGTAAATGTGACAAAAAGGTGTTTTTATATCCTAAAGCGAGAGATGTCTAAAATAATGGTTAATTTTATTTAATGAGTGCTCTAATTATTATTATCATTACTAATTGTTATAAGAACGTTGATTAATTTGCTTTCATGATAAGCATACGTATGATAGGATGTGGACACATAGGTGTAGCAGTAAACTAGATGGACATGTCCAACCGCAACGACTAGGGGCCGTGCCTTACCGAGCGGTCATCGGATATCTAACATATTGTGGACGGAAGTTGCATAGTATACGGTTTCACTTACAGCAACTATCGGACGCGGTCTCGATTTCAACCAGGATTGGATTGCACCGTGTCGGTTTTGTAAGCCGACTGATTGAGTTTCTGATTGAAATCCTCAATGATGTATTGCGACTAACTTTGATCATACGCTTCGCAATTCGCATATATTCGTAATCTGCACAAATAAAATAAAAAAAAAAAAAAACTATTCCTAATTCGCTATTTTTGGCTGTTACGGTTCGTTTTACGTGGAACATTTATTTAGATCTTAACTCGTACAAAAAGTACTCTGGAAAACCCATTTAGAAACCGGTTGTAGTAAAGTTGCGTTACACATTATATTTGTAGCTAGACTGAGTTTGCAGCAGTTTATGAAATCGACAAGTATTTAATATTGTTGTAGACTGTTCGTGGTTTACCGACAACTAGCGATAATAATTACTTTAAAATTAACTGTGAACTAGATCAGAGTCTTATTCAACAAAGTTCTCACGACATTGAATTAAATTGCTTTTATTTGAGGTCCCTCGGTGCGCAGTTACAATCATAATAACACTTTGTACCAATTTAATAATAGTAATTTATCAGGTACATTATATGAATAATATGTAGTTTTAATGATGAACTAATGTTCTTCTTCTTATTTTTTTCTTATTTTGCTCTTTATTTTTCTTGTGAAAAGTGAGGACTCTTAACATCAACATTATTCACTTTCGTCCACCACCGACCACTTAGGTCGCCGTTCCCAGTGCTGAAATACATTTTATCTAAAGAAACGTGTAGTACGTTTCTAGTCTGGTCTGGATCTTTTGGGCCATCTATGAAAAAAAATGCCTCTAATCCAAGATCTTTAGAAACCTGTGTCGGTAAGATACATATTTGTTACAATTGCGCCACCAGCCACGACTGTTGTCAACTATACGCTCAACATGTCTTATCAGATGAATAGAATAATCTTAAGGCTAGCCGCATATTATAAGATTTTTTTCTGTCAGAAAATATCTGACGCCCGCCAGAAGGCACTCTGCTCATATGTTTTGGTCTGGACCCCGCATATCATCAGAATTCTGACGTGTCTGATGTCCGCGTCTGATGAGTCCCGGATAACGACAATCAGACGTCAGAATTTTTTCTGATCAGAACGTCGCGTCGGAGGGAACTCTCTATATGTTTTGTACTAGATCTCGCACGCTTATCAGAAATTCGCATCAGTTGACGAGTAGACGCGGCGAACTAATCTCATTGTCAGACTCGCAGGAGCAAAGTTTCTGATGGGTGTTCGGGGTGGTATCGGTGGGTGTCAAAAATTTTCTGACAGAAAAAATCTTATAATATGCAGCCGGCCTAAATCTCTTTATTTAATCATTTTAGAAATTTTATGCCACTTTGTTTTTATTACAAACTGTCCTGTTTACACAAAAAGCGTTCTACTTTTTTCTGGGGCACAATCATATCGACTTTTTAATTTGAAGAGTAATAAAAGAAAAATAATTCTTCTCTTCGAGAAGCCAAAACGAATCTGTCCCTGTCTGCGTCTGTGTGAAGTGAAGCAACCGAATTGTTTTCCTACAATTCCATTCTGACGGGCGACCGCGTTGCAGACCACGGCGCCATTGTTAGTAAGAAACACTGATTACTTGCGCTTCGCCCAAGGCCACCCATTGTTCTATCTTGGATTTTTTGTACGCAATACCATGTAGTAGTAATTTTTTTACTTTAGATTATCTTGGTCAGTAATTTGTCGTTAAACTAGTCATATTTGAGTCGTTTTGTTCATTCTTATCATATAATTTTTATGTTTAAAATATTTCATTGTTAATTGAGCATTGAGCATCTATCTACTATACGATCAATATATGTTTTATTGTTTTTAGGAATATTTATATGATTTGTTACAGTTTTTTTAAGTTTTTTGTAACATTATACCTACTAGCGCAATTTCGTTTCATACTGTCTATTGAGCCGGATATTGCGAATCCTTGCAAGGTGCAAACATTTGTAGATTGTACTATTCATATTATAGGTATTCTAGTAGGAGCACCCATTGCCTTAATATAAATAAATAAATTTAATATTGGCAAATTACATAGTTACCATAATCTGTTCTTGCCGTAATTATTTATATTAAATTGGATATAAATCAACAATATATGCGCTTGCGCACGTTCCATTGACCAGTAACGTATGTAACTAAGTAGACCGGAAAAACAACGAACATAGTAATAATGGGATATAAAAAATTCATTGCGCCAGTACTAAATGAATGGTACGTTGTAGTGCGGATGTCCGAACGTGACCACATTGACCGGTTCAACAAACCATAGATATTCTTGGATAAATTATATATTTGAGGTTTATAAAACGAGTGAATCTCAAAGCTTTCACCATTGAATTTTAAAACTAACCACAGTAGTACTTTTCAATCTGTATTGTGTAGAGAGTGAGTAGAGTAGAGTAGAGTATTGAAAAGTAAATTATTCTGTATATAATAATATATTTTGCAAATGCTATTAAACAAATGTTTTATTGATAACGAATCATCAATAAGTACTTAAATAGCTAATTCAATCGGCACTTGTCAATCAATAGGTTTTTTTTTTCGTCACATGCCTGCGCACGCGCCGGTCAGCCAGTTATTTGCATGCAACGGCGTGCGACTACAGGAAGCAGGGCCTAGCCCAAACTGCTCATTTCCGGCGCGTCCTGCTTTATTGTGGAGGTGTAACACACCTTGATATCTTTAATAAAAATTTTATGTGTAGGTACATAGATTTTCGTGTTAAATTAAATCGTTTATTTAATGTTTAATGTTTCAGCTAGTAGCAAGGTAAGTGACTTGTTAATCCTTATATAGCAGTCCATATATTCAGCACTATATTATTAGTATTTTTAATAATTTGAAAGTTTTTTTTTTGTTTATTTGTAATTTTTTGATTGATATGATTTTTTATTACTTTTTATGAGCGGGAAAATGTATGTTTGTTAATACCTTTAAAATGAACAAATAAACTACACATATATTATGACAAAGGCCTAATACAAATGTATAATCCTTTGGTTATCACATTAACATACGTAATTCCGTAGTAAAGATATCATAATATTTCATTGTGACATGGTAAAAGTAATTTTTCTTTCTAATTTATTTTCCGTGAAAATTAAACATTATATAATGACGTTGTGTGTAAAAAGAATAACAAATAGCTTTTAATTTGATTTTCATGTTTTTGAAATTATTTTAACGACTTGTTTATATTTGCCACCCAACTACATAAAGTGGGCTGACGTTTATATTTATCCCAGGAGAACTATTTGATTTACAAGGATGAAAAATATCCATGTTTTAATCCGAACTGGGAACTATGTTGGTGAAAATTAAATTTTCATTCATACCCGGTGATTCGTTTAAGCTGCAAAAAACAAATAAAGAGCTTTTGTTTATTGCTGAAAGGTAAAGTTTTATATTTTAGGCCATTTACCGATATACCATAAATCGATTTATCGTGAAGTACCTACATTGTGGAGTTATGTGCTAGAGGTCTGTTAAAGTTACGAAAATGTGAATATATTTAAGTACATGTTTATTTTTATTTTTTAAGGAAAAATAGTCGAATTCCAATTTTTACGACTAAAATACAAAACTACTACAGACTACATGTCAAAAAGCAATTATCCTATACATACGTTATGCAGTGTAAATGAAGTTGCACTGAATAAGTTAAGATCGCACACGACGCATTTAAACCGGTTTTAACCTATTAAATTATAACATAAAACGTTATATTGACACAGTGGAGTGTTTCCTTCCTTTAATGATTAAGAAATCAATCTACGAAGACTCAGTGCTATTAACATATTTAAATTTTATTCCGTGCACGTACACATACGTTTAAGGATCACAGTGGTTAAAACTCGAAGTGGGGCATTAACTAGTGCCGAGTTAAGCCGCGTATATACTCGCTGCGGTCGCCTGTTGCGTAAGATGACATCCGAGCCGCAGATTAGCATAGCGCTAGTGGAGGGCGTATTGCTCACTCAGAACCTATCGATGTTAATATAATATGTTAATCAAATTACAATATGCTTGTTAATATCATATTATGTAATGTAAGTATCGATTTTCACATTTTCATCGAACGTTTTCGTAAAATTTTGGCAACCACCTTAGTCTCTATAATGTTTTTATTTCTGAAAAATTCCTTACTCAGACATATCACAGGGTTTTCAACATATTTATAGGCAATCAGTTGTTTTTCGCTGACAGTTAGTTTACTAAGATATGTACTTATTTTTTTTTTTGCTAACCTGCATTATTGCGCAGTTTGTTTTGACGTTCATTTAATTATTTCCTATATTAGACTGGACTCTTTTAGTACTTATATAAAATGTAAAAAAAAATAAAGATTTTTTATCGATAACATAATGAACAAAAACGTACATATCTAACAGCAATATTCGAGGTCGTAACGTGACATGATGAAGCGCATGATTCACCGACGCGTCTAGGTTATGTGTGTAGGTATACTTTATTATATACGATGTTAACTGCACGCGATTATAGCTTTGTTAGTAAAATTATTTGCCATTATACCCTGTCATAGATGAATAACGTGTATGTATTTTAACTAATAAAAGAAGTCATGTATTTTTTATATTTGATTTTCTTTTTTATCCAGGTAGAGAAAGTAGGTTAATAGCTTATTATTTAAAGAGGACAATAAAAATTATTATGTCTAACTTCATTACACTACTGTAAATACAAATAAATAAATACTGTACAAATTAGCATGGTGTTTGTTTGGATAAGTTTTAGTAGCATTTTAACAATCTTGTGTATTGCGTTGTGTTACATGAACTTTCGCGAAAATATATTAATCATCCGTATTTTTGGAAAGTATTCCAGTAATTTAATGGTTTTCGGTACATTTTGATCACCACTAACGCCGACGACACGCAGGAAGTCATAAATGCGGTATGTGCTGAATATTCAGAGAATATTCACGTTAAATACAACACTTTACCGATATTTTATGAGTTAGATTACTAAAGTTTTAAAAAATCATCACAAGTTTTGCCCCCTACATATATGTTTTTAAGTCTTTTATTAATTTAAAATTGGTAGTTATTCTATATGTCGAAAGCTTCTAGAGTGTAATGGAGTCTATTTATTCGTGGTCTCGATCCCGATGACAGAATTATGTTATGATAATTACATACTAGCGCAATATTTATGCATGATCAACATTTTATTTTGGGCTTTTACGTAATTTATTGATAATCCGACAGACAACCTTGTATCATATAAAATCTCCGATTTTATCTTATAGAATAGAAACATTCTTTAATAAACATGAAACAGTTAAAATTAAAATGTCTTTTTTTCAAATTTCTTGCTTTTATATCGTTTGCATGAGTTAAATATAATAATAGTCTAGTCAGCAAGTGCCTTTTAGGCCAACTTTTTTCAGCAGTCTCGGAAAAATATGAACGAGGTGTCATTCGATTCGTAATGGTATGTAGATGATTTTAGAAAAAAAATCAAGTTCCGCTTGCAAAAATTTCAAGCTATAAACAATTACCTAAAAATAAAAAAAGGGGTTTAGTTTTTTGCAAATATCTCAAAAACTAATTGAGATTTTTCAAATCTAAAAATATCATAAAGAGAAGGAAATTTCCTGATTGGTAGTTTTCATTTAGAATAGATACCTAATCAAATATTTTCAACACCTTGTTCATATTTTTCCGAGACTGCTGAAAAAAGTTAACCTAAAAGGCACTTGTTGACTAGACTATAAATGATAAGTAAATATATAATTGTGATTCTTTTATCAATTATCATTATTACAAGGATAATTAATGATGAAATTTTTATGTATATTTTGATTTATCTATCTCTCAAACTTATAATTACAATCGACCAATTGAGTTTGAATTGCGCTCAGTCTGATTCGCACAACGAGGGTGTCGTTCCCTCATATAGGTATTAGGTCCCACTTACAATGAAATAGGACTTATATTCAAAAGCGGTTAAAATCTCTAGTAGGATTTATTTTGATTTTTGGTTCCCGACGTTTCGATTTGCTTTACAGCAATCATGGTTATTGATTAAGGAGAGACTAAGGTGTTAGATGTCTCAAAGGTATTATATAGTTGTTACAGACAGCCTACCCACAAATAACAAAATGAATTAAAAAAAAATTGAAAATTGGCACCTTAGTCTCTCCCGTGACCATGATTGCTGTAAAGCAATCGAAACGTCGGGAACCAAAAATCAAAATAAATCCGCGAAAAAAACCGAAAAGATAGTTTTATTTAAATGTCAAATATTCGCGTAAATCTAAGAAAGTATCTCTAGTAGGTACAAGTATCAGTCATACTTGACTATACGTGTATCAACCAATTTTTAAAGTCCCACTGCTGGACATAGGCCTTCCCTTGTTATAAGGAGGATCAGGCTATATTCCACCATGCTGGTTAAGTGCGGGTTGGCGGTTTTCACACGTCTTTCGACAACGCGAGAGGTTCCTCAGTCATACAGGTTTCCTCACGATGTATTCCTTCATTGTAAAGCAAATGGTAATCATGTCGGAAATAAATCAAGCGTAAGAATTTGGACCCAAGATTTGAACCCGCTCCACTAAGGAACTAAGATTTCCTAAGCGAGCGCATTCCCAATGCGCTACCACTGCCGTTATCATTTTGCGCCTACCCAAATTTTAAATATGATCCTAGGTAACCTGTATTGTAAAGGTTTTAATAACTAAGTTTGTAAATATGTAACATAAATGACCGCATCCAATTGCATTGACAGAGATGCATGAATGTTTTACTTATTATTTATTTACTCTACATGCTTCAAAATGGCCTTAGTGTTAACTATTTGATATTAACTTCTCCGTTACTGATAAATAAAGGATTGACAGACAAACAGACAGTAAACTATATAAAGAAATATAAATAGTTAATCTTTATACATTTATTATAATATTTACGAAATACTAACATTATCAAATTTTAAATTATAACCTTCACACCAAAATTTGTCACCACGCCCATCTCTCTCATAAATTATAATTTCCATTTGATAGAGTACCTTCTAGAGGTATCCTCGAAATTGATTTTGGACCGAGCGCTCATTATTTTAACCTATTTGAATTCGATTACTAAGTAGATCAAATTTAACCTTACCTCTACTTAAAGTAATTTCCCTGAGTTCCATTGGGTAATAAAATCAGCAAGCGAAGGAATCATGATATTTATGGAAAGTTACGAGTATCTATAATTGCAAGTCGAAGTAGTTTCTTTATCAGCTAATAGCATTTTCTTAAGGATTTAATGACTCTTTAAATAGATACGTAATGAATTATTGTATTCATTCGATTCTTCTTTACGACTCAAAAACCCAGGTGTCAGATGCCGATGCTACAGAGATAAATTGTCATCTTTAGAATGACAAACAATGAGTTAATGGCGTAGAAAATTTAATTGATTGGATTTCTATACAACAGAAATAGGGTTTTCTAAATGTGCTTAGTGGTGAAGGTATTTTTTATTACAAAATATTTTATTATTTTTATCATATACGTACGTACTTGATATAGGATAGTTATAATTGATAATAACAACATTCATGTTTAATGTTTTTATGAGATGAGCAGAAATTATACGTGCAATTTACCACACATCCTGTATTTTTTAGTCCATCCATTAAAAAGGTGTAGAAATCGAAGCTAGTGCAATGAACTCTTGGCACGCGTCGCTCGCATTTGCGCGACTTGCTAATACGTTCTCATGTAATTGAAGTGCTAGCGTTACATATAGTGTTATGTTATTTCGTACATGTACAATAATAAAAAATGAAGTTTAACCACCTTATAATGTTATATTTTACTGTATTGTGCATTGTGTGTTCTATAGACTTTCATATGCCATTTTTAGGGTTCCGTACCTAAAAAAGGCAAAAAAAAAGAAATCCTTATAAGATCACTCTCTTGTCCGTCTGTTCGTCTGTCTGTCCGCGTGTCACCATCGATTTTCTCAGGAACGGATGAACCTAGCAAGTTGAAATTTATGCCAGATACTGAGGTCTATAGTCCCTATTAAGTGTATAAAAATCAAGGTTCTGCGTCAACACGAGAAAAAGATGTGGGCAAATTTAGATTTTTGCAAAACCTTGTAAGTACCAAAATTTACCTTAATTTTCAACTTTTTTATTTTTCGGAATCTTTCATTTACTTGTACTGTAAGATCTTGTTTTTAACCAAAATAGACAATTCTAGGCCAACCGGAAGTACCCTATAAGTTGTCGTTCGAAGACCTATATGGTAGTTCCCGTTGA
Organism: Fabriciana adippe; assembly: GCA_905404265.1. Taxonomy (NCBI): domain Eukaryota; kingdom Metazoa; phylum Arthropoda; class Insecta; order Lepidoptera; family Nymphalidae; genus Fabriciana; species Fabriciana adippe. The sequence goes on from FR989993.1 coordinate 8,292,905, forward strand.
CCTAGAATCACGAAATTTGGCAAAAAACAAGGTCTTATAGCACAAATAAAGGAAACATTCCAAAAAAAAAATTAAATTAAAATTAGACAGATTTTCTACAAAATTTGTACGGAACCCTCGGTGGGCGGGTCCGACTCGCATTTGTCCGGATTTTATCATAACAATATCTTGGAAAACTCAAAATGTTATTGCAACATTGGAATGTATTGATATTATATAGCTATATTATAATGCTATAAAAGCGTATATCTAACATAAGTAGTATTTGCGAACTTTTTATTGAAAGCAAGTTTTGAGATTTAGTTACCTTTAACATTCATTTGTCTGGGCTACTATCACATATCGGAAGCTATAACGGCGTGCGTCGACGTGCAGTTGACATGTTCCCGATGATTTCGCGCGCTCCGCAGTTTTGTGCATTGCGTCCTGATTTATTTGCGCCCGCATATCCCCCGTCAGCGCTATTTGAATACTACGGTTATAGCGTCACGTTATTTGTAAGCAAACTGTCAATGGATTGATATTCCTTTTATATTTTTAACTAGTAACTCACCCTCGCTCCGCTCGAGTTTGTCCTTAGATACGTTTTAACGTTTAGTATAGATTTCTCAGAGATGAGATATTTTCCCGCAGCAAATATGTTGACCCGAATAACCAGCTATCATCATACCAAAGGGTATAGCCGGATAAGTATGACGATCCGGCCCCCAAATGGGAACCTATATCGAAACTTATGTTCTAATATCGCCTTGATGTACAAACACAATTTATGTACTTTTCGCGGCCAGCTTTCGCTTTGACCTTGAGATATGGGAAAAAATAATCGCACGCATGACTTTTATTCAAAGTCATATATCTCAAAAATTAATTACGCTAAAGAGTTGAAACCAACGCGAGTTTTTAGATTACATTGCAGAGTATATCATATATTTTTTTCAAATTTTTAGAGTATATTTATATATAAAAAAAATTAAAAAATAAATAAATCATAATTTTTTTTTCGTGTTCGCTGAGACTTACAATCACGAAAATAATATATGTTATGCTCCTTTACGTGCTCTATTACTCATAAAAATTTGGTAAAAAAAAAGTTGGTGCAACACTTTGAAAAAAAATTAAAAACTGTTTCGCACCTTGTAACTTATAGATATAAACATGACTCAACACGCACAAAATTTTATCGCTCGTAGAAGGAATTGTACATAAATAAGTTTAGACTTGTTTTCACGTTGTTTATTATATTTTATGATTTACTAACATCGCTGGTCATGCGTTGGTATCGCTCTTGGACATTGGTATTGCTCTAAAGGGAAACTTTTGACTTGGGATTTTTATGGTATTTTGTTCCAATATTTTAAAATTATCCACTGTTAAACCAACTTATTATTTTTATAAGGTCATAATGTCTGACAAGTGCAAAAACTGTAACAAATATCTTCGTAAGATGGTTGGTTATAAAAAAGTTGTAAAAACTGAAGAAGAAGTTAAAGTGTTCAGTGATTGTTTAAATAAAACAGTAACAGTTAATGATATATTCTGTAACAAGTGTCGTCTTTTCCCATATATTAAGAAAAATGCTTCTATTTCTAAATGCACAGCATCTGACGAGGTGTCTTCAAGCCTGGAAGTATGTCACATGTACATAAGCTTTTCCTGGTTCACCTGTAGCTGTTGATACTTCATCGCATACTTCCAGGCTTGAAGACACCTCGTCAGATGCTGTGCATTTAGAAATAGAAGCATTTTTCTTAATATATGGGAAAAGACGACACTTGTTACAGAATATATCATTAACTGTTACTGTTTTATTTAAATAATCACTGAACACTTTAACTTCTTCTTCAGTTTTTACAACTTTTTTATAACCAACCATCTTACGAAGATATTTGTTACAGTTTTTGCACTTGTCAGACATTATGACCTTATAAAAATAATAAGTTGGTTTAACAATGGATAATTTTAAAATATTGGAACAAAATACCATAAAAATCCCAAGTCAAAAGTTTCCCTTTAGAGCAATACCAATGTCCAAGAGCGATACCAACGCATGACCAGCGATGTTAGTAAATCATAAAATATAATAAACAACGTGAAAACAAGTCTAAACTTATTTATGTACAATTCCTTCCACGAGCGATAAAATTTTGTGCGTGTTGAGTCATGTTTATATCTATAAGTTACAAGGTGCGAAACAGTTTTTAATTTTTTTTCAAAGTGTTGCACCAACTTTTTTTTTACCAAATTTTTATGAGTAATAGAGCACGTAAAGGAGCATAACATATATTATTTTCGTGATTGTAAGTCTCAGCGAACACGAAAAAAAAATTATGATTTATTTATTTTTTAATTTTTTTTATATATAAATATACTCTAAAAATTTGAAAAAAATATATGATATACTCTGCAATGTAATCTAAAAACTCGCATTGGTTTCAACTCTTTAGCGTAATTAATTTTTGAGATATATGACTTTGAATAAAAGTCATGCGTGCGATTATTTTTTCCCATATCTCAAGGTCAAAGCGAAAGCTGGCCGCGAAAAGTACATAAATTGTGTTTGTACATCAAGGCGATATTAGAACATAAGTTTCGATATAGGTTCCCATTTGGGGGCCGGATCGTCATACTTATCCGGCTATACCCTTTCATCAAAATCCCTCCAAAGGTTTTCCGTGATGCGGTCACAGACAGACTATAGTTTCGGCCTCTGTATCGATAATAATGTCTATTTCAATAATATTTTCCAAAAAATATTTAATGTACGGATTCGGCTTATATACAATTTTATTATATGCATAGACTAGCGCAGCGCCTTGGCCTTGCCTAGGTTTAAAGTATATGTACTTCACGCTGTATTCCGATTAATATATCTCAACTTATCCCATTCACTCATCATTTACTAATAACTCATCTATTGTACTTGGTATTGTTGATATTTAAATGGAAATAAAATTTATTATTATTCATAATTCGTATTTATTGTAACATATCTTTAAAACAACTGTAAGAGGCAAAGGTAATAATAAAAGAATCGAAAAAGAGTGTCCAGCCTAAAATGCTATATATGAAAATATGTAGGTATGTACATATTTACCAACGTAAGAATAACATTGTTTGCTTTCCTAATACTTAACAGTTATTACAAGAGAATTCGCGGACCCACACATAAATTTTTCAAAATTTCAAAATTTGCATACGAACAATGCATTACTATAAATATGAAAATTTATATTAAAATTTCCCCTTTAGCTCGTAGTTCAATTTACAACATAGTTAAGTTCTATTTCAATTGGCTGAGTAGATCCTACTCTAGAAACTAGGGTCACGATTATCTAACGGCTGCGAACTAAATGGAAATGTATGCGTGTGCCAAACCACAGATAGTAGCTAGTTAAAGTTAAGGCGACGCGACGGTATTAGAGAGTAAAGCTCTTCAGAAAAAATATTTCACTTTTGTACTCGTAATTTACCATTGCTAATATATCTAATTTGGACAGATTCGTTTGCTTTTTAGAATAATGTAAATAAAATTATATTTCAGTCGCAATCAAGTTCTATTACTTCGCTTTTCTTTGATGTAACAAAGTATATGTACCTAATCGTATATCAAACAGACGAAACAATTAAAATGACCATTGTGGAATAATATATATTTTATAACTAAAATGTATGTCGTTTATTAATAATAGAAATTTAAACATCGTAATTTCGAACGAAGTTCATCGTTTTAAATCTGGGTAACGTAATGTGAAGATATGCTTTTTTCTCAAGGTTAACTTAACTTTAACAGCCAGTGTTGAGTAACAGGCTATAGCAGGCGTCTTTGCCAATGTTTTGTGTACTGTGTATTAGGTACTCTTTTATTTGTTATGCATTTAGAGATCAAGTTTTACCGTGAATTTACTGAGAACATTTTTGGTATAGTAAGTTATATTCATAATCATAATATAAACAAAATATTTTTTTATTCCTATAGGTATTTTTTATGAGGTAAAAATATGTCTTTATATAACAGAAAAAAAAACATTCATGGTATAGAATTATTTTATGCGTATATGTTAAATATTTTTATATTTTCACAACAACATTCGAGTAAGGCTTGCAATTCCGTCATTCAAGTTGTGAACATAATGACACGAGTCAGACGACAATACTTCAATAGGCATCCGAGTGAACGAGGACAACCCAGGGCTGATTAATATATCATTCGCTACCCCGGTCCCTTTTAACCCGTTTTTGCGTATCACCGTCGGAGTAAAAAGGGCTCGATTTCAATAGGCAAGCGGTGGGTAACATTTATCATGGGGGTAATGAATTATCGGAAAATTTCCAATAAGCTTACAGGATATCACCTATCCATCTTTGTTGATTACAGGATATTATAAGGATATAATTTAAATAGACTGAAAATAAATTTTATAAAAAAAAATGTTGCTAATAAAAACATAGTAGGTATCATGCTTTTATGTGGAAAAATATTTTGAATTCGTTTAATAAGAGTAGAATTATTTAAATGGAAATAACTAGCTACCAGTTTAATGTTAGACAAAAAATACATTTAAATAAGACTGCAACAAAATGCTTTATTGGTTTTAAACATTTACGCGTGTTTTATTGAATATTTACTGTGTATTTGCGCGAATTGTAGAGTACATAAAATGGACGTAAATTAAAAGTTTCTATAAATATTTAGGTACGTTGCTTGCCATCCAAGCCAACCACTGACTGTCGGCATACATTTTTTCCTATCTACATTTTATATTTGTAATGAAACGTATATACTTTATACAAGTATTTAAAAATATTATAGCTGATAATTTAATATTTTAATAGCAAAAAAATTATATCACAATGATGTCATATTAAAAATAAGACTTTCAAAAAACTGTTCGAATATTTCGTCCATCTTCCCTACTGAACATATATTTCTAACAAATAACAAGTATTAAAGTTGTTATTGAATGTACCATAACTCTCTAAAAAACATGACTCTCTAAGTAAAATTACTTTTTCGAAGTCCCGCGGCTTAACAAGGAAAACATGAAACTTTTGACCTTTTCCTTAGATTATTAAGCCGACTTTATACTTGAGATTTGTTATGTTCAAAACATTACGAAATTTTCGTAATTAAATTTGTTGCATCAAAAATAATCTGACATTAGAGCTCGCTAAAATATTATGAAAGATGTGTTCAATAAACAAACAAGGAAATTTTTTCGCAAAAATCTTAATATTTTGTGTGGGTATATTAATAAGATTGTTGTAAGAAATTGTTTTGTAAAGCTATGTATTTATTACTTTACAGAAATTTAGTATACTGGCTGACGTTCGTATTGTGTTTCTTGGTCTTCTTTCTAGTTTCTCTCTCTCTCTCTCTAGTCTCTTTTTAGTCATTCAGATATAAAATAAAAAACCAATAGACAAAGATGCCTATATCTTACCAGAAGTGCATGCAATTCTCTTAAACATACCTCTTTTCAAAATTAGTTTTTTTTTAATAATCTAACTTAGTTGCTTGATTTTTCTCACAAAATTTGTTACAGTAGGTAGAGCTATCTAAACCAGCTGCAATGCACCCCGACGTTCTAAAGTTTTATTTTAAAATAATTAACAATATACCACATGCACACCCTGGAACAAAGAGTACACGAAGCTACTACGTGAAGTTACGTAAAGCGACCCCTCTCGCAAACACGTGTGAGCAGGAAGCACTGAGCACATCACTACACACAGATCTCTTACCATATACTCATACTTGACTTATGTTTCACTTTGTGATCGGAGAAAGTCTATTTAGAATTGAAGTTACTTGAGCAACTTGAATTGTAAGGTTATGATGGAAGTCTAGAATACTTATATAGATTAAATAATCTTCTAAAAATTATTAACTTTTTGTTTCCTTTTGAAAGTTTTTTGTGAAATATATGTTCATTGATTCATATATTTTATTATAAGAGCCTAGAGGCATAAGATGAAACCCCACTACGCAAATAATAACACACAAAAACGCAGAAAAAAATATTCACACCGCTATAACCGACGTTAAAGACTTCCTCTGTGTAGCAAATGTAACGAAAATTGGACTTAAACATCAGAGCCCACGGCGCCGGAAGACATACTATAGATTTCTTTTGTATTACAAATCTCAAGTCAGATCTTTACATTTAAAATGTACTAATATTTCTGTCCCTACATCGAAGTATTCTTTTTATGAAGGTATATGATATATGCTTATAGTGTGATGTCATCTCATCTGCCCTCACGACAAAGCGTCGAGCAGGTCAAAGGGTGAGGGGCGGGCACATTGTTAGCACGCGACCCAGGCTCAAGTGCTTTTCATGACGAGTCTCGCTACCTCCATGTCACTAAAGATTTTTTTTCTCAACAGGTGAAGGAAGTTTTTGAGAGGCGCCTTACAGTCAAAGGAACGTATATTGTATATATTTTTGTACCAAAACTTGTAGATAAATCGTCGTATAAATCCTATAATTACTCACTTTGGTTGTAGTTCTAAATTATCACGTACCTACAAAAATATAAAAATATAACTTGTGACTGATATTAAAAGAATTTATTGTATATTTTAAAATTAGACTTATAAAATGTTGTTAGATAAACATACTATAAGGTATATGAATTTTCATTCCTTCATTATTCATAGATAAGACCCTTAGAATATTATCGAAGATATGTAGGTACTTCGAAATATAAGTATGTTAACTTTACTCAAGATGCTATTTTTCTCGTTATTAAAGGAAGGCGCCCTCTCTTCCCGTTTCGAACGAAAGCTAAGAGGAAACACGCCATAAAACACTTTTCCATAAGGATCAATAAAGGGTTCTACCTACTCTAGTTGTAATATACCTACCTAATCGTTATAAGAATATGTGTATACCTCACTACTTGCTTGGTGTTATTTTTTCCAAATTTGCAAATTTATTTGTCAAATTAGCAGAATACTTTAATTGTCATTCCTGCTAGTCAAAGTATTTGTGTAAGTTCATTTAGCTGCCGTTAATTATATCAAATGAATATTACTCATCCGCAAACGTCTCATCAAAGTGTATCCCTTCTCGAGACAAGTTTCAATTGAAACTTAGTCTTAAACTGAACCAAAGTAGTGTTCTTGCAGTGCAATGGCTCAAATTCTGAAAGCGACTGCCAAAGACGGATCTTGACTCGCTGAAATTAATCCATCTTCGCTCTCAATAGAAACGAAAATGTATTAACGTCGTCCTCGAAACGCTATATTTCCTCGCTAAGATACAGCTACAATTTAGTCTCGTCACTTACTGAAATGGATTATATAAAATGTAATGCTGGGTTTTTAACATTATTAGTTTGATGAATTGCATTTAATAAATTAAATAAATGGCACAATGTTAAATGTGGTATTTATTATCTGAGTCGATCATTTTTATGTCCTAAGACTTGATTTCAGTTTTTTTTACTTAGGCGCAACAAAAATCACTACGACTATTATGATTTAGGTACTTCGTATTTCTACTTTCACTAACTTTTTCTTACTTTCACCAACTTTCATATACTTCTTGTTTAATTTTGCGTATTATAGTATTTTGATAGATTACCCGATGACTTGTATTAAGCGTTTTATCCTTTTTTTCACTGAGTATTACTTATAATAAATTTACTAAGAAATAGAAAGTGAAGAAAGAGTCTGTATCTTGTATCTTAATACTTGTCACCCTCACCACAAAGACATATTTATAGATCAAAATAATTTATTCGGAGCTTTATGAGAAACTACCAGAATGTAATTGTTCAATTTATTTTAAATTTTCTCTTTCAAATAATCGCATTATACTAGTACTTTTAAGATTTCTTCAAACTAATTGAAAAAATTTATAGACAAATAAAGATATATAGTTTTAATAATTTCTTAAATTTACGAATTCGAATATTTGACATTTTTAAATAAAACTATACATTTTGGATTTTTTCGCGGATTTTTTTTATTTTTGGTTCCCGTCTTTTCGAATACTTTACAGCTCTCTCGTGACTATGATTGCTGTAAAAGCATTCCAAATGTTGGGAACCAGTTTTAGATAGTTTTATTTAAAAAGGTATTTTTTTTTGAACTGGATACTGAGAACAGGAAAATATTCTTTTTACTTTTATAATTTTAAAATTATTATACATTTTATATGTATGTTTAAAAGAAACGTTATTGTTATTGTATACTGGCTAGAAGCTACTGTCTGCTTATACGCACCCGGGTGACATAGTACGCAACAACTTAACATAATTATCCTTTTGTATAAACACCCGCAGAATAGGAAGTTCAAGTTCTATTTTTATTATAATCTATTCGAACGATTGAAATGAAACTTTACTAAGTTTAAATTTTATCTAACTTGCTCGTACAATACAAAAGTATAGGTTTCTTGACATTTATGAATATGAACATTATTTTTAATAACAAAAAGTTACACCGAATTCAGAATAAATTCAAATGTAATTATTTATCCCATTATATTTACTTCTTAAAATTTACATGGAAACATCTTTGATATACCTACACATAACCTATTAAATAAAATAACCATGAGAATAAGTTCACTGTTGGCTAGAATATTATACTAATATAGATACATATATACAAAAAACAACAAAGGCCAAAATTTAAGTAGGAGTAAAAGAAAAAAATCTTTTTATAATCTGTTAAGAATACTAAATGTGTAATTTTGATGATATTTTATAAGCTCTATGGACGTGGATCTGCGGCGTTGCTTTTCTTTTTTCTCAGGCGTTACAAATTTTATATATGTTTTATTATTTTAAATATTTAGCACAAAACTGTTTATAATTTGTATGAATGAGTATAAAATGCTTTTAGAGTAACATGTGTTTACACTTAGGTCGTTAATTCAAACTTTGTATAGTAACAAACTTTGTTTTATGGTGTTGTAAAGTAAATATTTATAGAGTTGGCTGTAAAGGAAACAGTGTCATTAAGTATTTCGGTAATTTTCCGCATTTAATCAGTCAGTGCTGAGAGAGCGGGTGCTTTTCCTAATTTTGGTGACATCCTATTAACCAGACGCGAGTTATAGCTCACTCCCAAGAGATCAACCCGGTAACCATGGCAACGCGGCCGTGTGTGTGTAAACACAAGTTGTTGGTTTTCGTAATGCCAAAGTTGTAGTGTGCGATTATTGGAACTTTCTTGTGGAATCCCTTACTGCCATCTAGTGTATAGTAAGCGCAAGAATCTTGATATTTCGAGAGATGTTTTAGTATAAAAAGGCGTACTATCACAGTGCATTGTTAAGTGACTGAATCGCATCTTCTTCCACATTGTAAAGATTTTTTTATTTTCTTTATTATTATTTTGAACTTGTGAAGGTAAAACGTGATATTGCGACAACTAACAACCAATGTTTAATAGAAGCTAGATATTCACCCTCTCTCATCTGGATGACAAGGCTTTTTAAAAACTGTATGATTGCTTTTAAACAAGCTGTACTTAATTCTTATTACTTTAAAATTATTAATTTGGAAAAGATTATTACATATAAAACAGAATTTATGTTTGTATTATTAAAATATACTTATTTTAGTATCAAGACCATCTGAGACAATATGATCGAATGGTGGGGTGCTCTTGGGAATAAGCGTGTATCGTAAATGTTGAGTCGACCAGTTTGCTTTCGACTTGTTCGGCTTATGTTTACTACGGGTTTGGTTTCTGCTTTTAGCTCTTAGAATTTTATTCTTCCACAGTATTTTTTTTTGTTTATGGAGAGTGACATGTTATTTACCCAAAAAATAATTAAAATAATTCTATTTTTGTCAACAAAATTAAACAAGAACATCAGTTAATCGAAGGCGATTCACAATTATTCGTGTATATATATATATGTATGTATATATATGTATATATATATATGTATGTATATATATATATATATATATATATATATATATAAACACAATGAAACGGAAATCAATAAAAGTAAAGAATGATAGATGATGATGAAAAAATAGACAATGATAAAAACAATCTCTTTTATCTTAATTTAAATTGCTAAAAATATAAGCGAAGAAGATGTTAATTAAAAATGACAACATTTTAATTAACTACTTTGGTTTAATGCGGTGTGGCGTTGAGACATTTACTGCTTCAGTAACTTTTGCTATTAGTATGTGCTTAATGAAGTATCGAAATCTATCAAGATACTTGATAGGTTTTAGTAGACATATTGGAACTACGATTGGATAGAAAATTTATTACCTTAAATCACAAATATTGGAGTGGTTGGATACACAAGCGTGTTGGGGCGATACGAGCAGCCATTTATTTCATTTTGATATACTTACAATAATATAGGCTCGTAACATGTTTATTACACAGAAATGTTGGGTAAGTAAATAGAGCTATATATGTGCTTTCCTAAATTTTATTATATTATTTTTGGACTTTTATGATACTTTCATTTTTTATGGCCAAATAAATAAATAAGGGTAAAAATAAAACTAGAAGTATGATAATTCGACTTGGGGAAAAAATATTTAATTATAATTCTCTATATTTCTTTAACATACGAGTACCTACCAAATAACCAAATAACTGGCCTTGCATATCTTGATTGGCAATTTGAAAGGAAATTCAGCGGCAAAACATTTTCATGTCCATTAGGACAACAGCCCTAAGTAAACACAACGAGCGTGTGGTCACACTGATAAGTGTTGCTACGACGACTATATTTTCTAATTAGGAAGTCGAGAGAAATGTGCAGAATAAATACTGTTACTTAGGGAATAAATATGTATGTATGTAGATTGTGGGTGGCTTTCTGAATAATTGCGTAACTGTTCGATGTTCAATTACTGTTTCTATCACAAAAAACAGTATTACACAACAAAATGCTAATATATGAAGATAACGTCAATATAAAGCTATCTATCTAAGCGGGTATTTCAATTACGAGCAATACATAAGAGCAAAACGTAGCGGAAATTGCAACCTTTCCAATAAAATTCCAAGGGATATAAAATTCACTCAAATCGTTTATAAAGTAAGCGTCATTACATCCGGGGAGTGTGGGGAGCAGTCTATTTTTGAATATTCTCTGCAAAGTGCGACGTGTCGATGAGAGAGCCTTCGTGCAAGTCAAAGGCGCCGACTCGTCTGTACGCCTGTCGTGTGCTTCTGAAAGCTTGCTGACTGACTTCTACTTAGTGTCACTATGTACGTATATCAAAAACTTCTTCCATATTTTAGTACCTGCCTATAGAATTAAACCTGACATCTACAAAACTCCTGTTTTGTTGAACATTGTAGTATTTTATACATATCTTGTTATTAGCCCTTAATTTTTATTTGGTTTTTATTTCATTCATAACTTCAGTTTTCTTTAAAAAAAAACAATTATTACGTTTTTCCCTTTTACCATAAATTCCCAGAATATTGTGACATTTAAACGCTTCGGATATATTCATAATATTTTAACTTTTTACGTTTTAATACATAATATAAATTCGTAATGAAACTCAAAAGATGTAGAAAGCTTTAGTTACTAAAAATTTTAGAATAACGATAAATACATTTTTATTTTTTTACTTTTCTTTCTTTATATTCTTAGAATCAAATATTGTATTATTATAATGTAGAGGACACAATATATTAGCATACCTTTTATACTAGGAAAACTAAATTATTTTGGAAAAATTAATCAATGGATTTTTGTGTAATTTGATGTTTTTTATTGTTATTTTGAGCACTTGAAAAAGATATTGTGAAAATCCATAAATTTGTCGGGACTGCTACTGCCTTTATTGGAACTAAGTTTAGTATGTTACTAACTAAGCACATGGTAGTATTATGGTAGAAAAAGTGTTTTAATAGAAAATGTGTTTTAATATAATATATCCATTTTATATACTATAGTCAATAATTATTATTTAATATACATATACCCTACTTAAGGTAAAAGAAGATATTCTTACAGGATCGAGTGCCAACATTTATTTTAAAAGCTTTTTCATTTAACTTGGTTATAACATTAAACAGAATGGTATCGTTCTAAGCTCCATAATGTTTGGATATTAATTTTCCTCTATTAAAACCAATATTATCTGAAGGAAAAGAAAATAAAAATAAAATGTTATCCGTAGTTAAACGCATCACTTGAGAATGACTGGGTGATTTGTTTAATTTATAAATGTTTTAAAGGAAAAAAACAAAACAGTTTTACTATTATTTTTACCCAAAAACCTCATTCGGACTGTCTGTCGGGTCAACTCGTACGAAATATAAGTGCGTTAAAATTAGCCCTCACGTAAACCTAAGTCATGTCTCTAGTATATTGTGTAAACTTTAAGACTATGGAAAAGCAAACAAACTTTTATTTTCAATGTAGAGTTATTCATGAATATATAATAAAACATAACTCAATGCGGCCGATTTAAAAAAAAAATATCAAACTTTTAGTTATAAAATTTTAATCCGGTTATACAATAGCTGCTAACAAGTGAATGGAGCTAAATGCAGCATACATTTTATTAATAACTGATTATATAAAAATTTACGCAATAAATAATTGTTTTTAAAAAAACTATTTCTAATTCTCGATATTACTAGGTAAAAATAATGTGTGTTCAAAATTTATTAATTTTATTTTAATAAGACATCAAACATTTATAGAGGAAACTACAGCTCATTCTTCATGGAAAATTCGAGAAGTTTTTGAAAATCAACCGAACGATACATTTTACATTTTCAAAATATTTATCAAAACTGCGAGGAGAGGGTTCAAACATAGGGGGAAATCAGTCTAGGTACAAATAGTTGGCTTTCCACAACACGTTATAACTAATATTATACTTATATACACTTTTACTTTACTCAAAAATATTCACAAATTTATTTAATAATTAAACTAAACTTGTGTCATGGATAACAATGGTATAATCTATTTTAACCGATCGGCTGATAGAGCCAAAATTGTGTTAGGGGAGCGAACTACAACACCCATGTCACTACCATAATAAATAATCTGGAAGAATCCTTTGGTCACCCCGCGTCAACTCGGTCGTCTGAGAACATTTACAAAATGCGCGCGTTTAAGTTGACTTGGCAAATATTTCCTCAAACGTCTACGCAGGAAACGCGAACGAGTGAAAAATGGATGCCCCAGTATTGCCATTCCGTAAAATGATTGGTGATTTACGATTCGCTTTTGTTGCGTAAAAACGATTTGTGTCACAGGTGACATGTGAATACACCGATTTCTACTATCACATTAAAGTGTTAATGCGTCTATATTTAAATAGGATATAAGTATTTATTTGCTAATGCGATTTTTTCTATATTTCTTAAATGCTTAAACTTGGAATTATAAAAGAGAGCTTAAATATAATGACATTCTATAATCGGTAACGCTGATGAAAAACTAAATAAATAAATAATAAATAAATATGTTGGGACATTAACACACAGCACCATCTAGTTCCATGGTAAGCTTCGAGGCTTGTGTTATGGATATCAGATAGTTGATACACTACAAATATATAACTTTAAATACATACATATTATTATTATAAATATAAACACCCATGACTGGAGTACAAACATTCGTATTCACCAGACAAATGAATGCCCCCAGCGGGACTCGAACCCGCGACCGCTGGCACAGCAAGTAGAATCATTACAAACTGAGCCAAACGTGTCGTCATGCTAAAAAATGTATGCAAAGACATATTACTTTCTTAGTATATTACGTCGTGTAGCCAGAATTTGTCATTCTCATACATTATTCGTTTCCTATTAACGATGTCGAATGTAGAAAGTCAATATGCTTATCAAAAGAACTGGATTTTATATGTATTGAGAACATTGAATTATTCTATTTTTATTCTAATAAAGGCAGGGGTTTTAATCTCACATAGTTGACACACATTCATACTTATATTATAAATGTGATAGTAATTGTGTCTGTTTGTTAGTTACTTTTCACGCTTCAACTGCTGAATCGGGGTCGATGAAAATTGGCAAACATGCAGATCGCATTAAGGGCCTAAATTTTATCCTCGGGCCACGGATAAAAACTAGTGTATAGTCGTAACTTTCTATATCGAGCGAAAATGTCCACAGTCTTGCTAAATATTATATAACAAGAGTGAGGACATTTTCAATCTTATTATGTTTATCTAAGAGCTTTAACAATTGAACAAGTAGAAAATAACCACAAGGCATAGTTACTCCAGTAATCACATTTGTTGCGGAATTCGCAGAGATGAGAATGGGGGTAAAGGCAAGGGGGATGGAATCAATCCACTCACGCCGAGCCCGTTGTCACATGTCCAATCAACTGACACACTGTTCACTAGGGATCAGGGTATTGGAAATACGAAACTATTGAGTATGTATCCTTTTCACGATCATTTTGATAAGTAGTTGATTTGAGTAATAGATTATATCAAAAGTATTGAAATCAAGCATATGCCCTTATATTACACAAATGTTTCAAATTATATTGAATTTTATACATATTATATATTGGATTTCGGAGTGGAGTTATTGCTTCTTGATACAATATAAATATATTACTTGTTTTGAGTCGACCACGTATAGCTTAGATAATACAAATATTATTATGTTATTATTAAAAATGATGAAAGTAAAGGATATTTCTTATTTATTTATACGTTGTTCATAATTATTTTATTTTTGTTCTAGGTAAGCACAACTTCAACGTCTACATTTTGACCAAATTGAATGAAACGTATGTATGTAATAATTACATAAAGCTATGCGAAAAGCTTTAAAATGTAACCAGCACATAGCACGGTATTATAATTTTAGCCCTTTTGTAGTGAACTTACTCCTTAGTAAATATGTTTTTCATATATATATATATATATATATATATATATATATATATATATATATATATATATATATATATATATATATATATACTTCATGAATGTTATTTTACTTATAATATTTCATTTGAAATATATTTTTTGAGTAAATATAATTAAAGTGTAATGTTCATTAGGTGGTTCAAAATAAGCTCAGTAAATCCATGAACACAAACACCTATTACTTACATATTCGTGTGAATATAACTATTACGATATTAATGATCTTTATTATGAATCCATGCCAAATGTGGGGCGAGCTTCTAAATTTTCTTGCACTGTTGAACAAAGCTTTATCAAGTGTACATAAACTCGTATGAGTTAACTCGCGTAGTGATGTTAGTTGTCCTGTCCCTCTACGTCCCGACCCACAAACAATTAACCGCCCCAGCTGACTGAGTGTAGATAGAGCACAGTCTAACTTTTTCTTTGACGTTTAGTTTTTCAATTTTTAGCGGCTTTTGCGTTTTAGCTTGATTTCCTAATATTATTTTATTATATTATATCTAATTTACTTGAACTTTATGTACATATAGTTTTTTCTGTTTGCTAAAATAAAGAACAGAAAATCTTAATACAGGAAACTTAGAGACATCTCTCATGTCTGAATATTTTCTCCATCTGTAACAAAAATTAAAAATATTGATGTTATAAAAAAGAGAAAAGGATATTACGTCATAATAGTTGCTTGCCCGTTTTTTATACTAAATATATTGTATTGTTTTATCGAAATACTAAAAAGGCATAAGATTGAATAAAATTTACGGGCAGAAATAGAAATAAAAAATACAAGAGGATTACGCCCGTAACCTACCTGTCTATTGTGCTAGGTAAAAAAGGAAAAACCAATCAATTCGATTTCCCTCATGCTCGGCTTGCTTTTGTTTAATTTCGACACGACCCCATCTCGTTCGAACTTTGTACTTTGTAACGATTCTGAACTAACATATTCTAACTTGTTGCGACGTATCTTGATCTGTCAGTTATTTACGCCTTTTTATTACTATTATTTTTAATGATTATCATTTTTGTTACTAGTACCTTCATAATAACACTTAAAGGGATGATAGAAGAAATTCCTAATGAGGCCAAAATCTGCTAATTATGGGTAGAGCAATAACTTTTTGACCGATTTTCGATCTGGCTGGTTGGCTAATTTCGGTCTGAGATAAGTTAAATACTATTAACGAACGACCGAAGCATCATAAAGGTCTTTTAATACTACCCATATGTTTTAAAGATATATCAGGACCCTATGGTTAAAAGTTGAACAAGTTTAGCTAACTTATAATTACCTCAGATTAACAAAATAGTAGATAGTAGAAGTTGCAGATACTCTCAATGTACTCGTAACATAAGGCCAACACAAATACAATATATCTATATATTAATACGAGAAGCAAAAACTTTGTACCCCTTTTCACGAAAATTGCGCGGACGGAGGAGTATGAAATTTCCCACACTTATAGTTTATATAGAGAAGGATTGCAGAATACTAATATTTTTTTAATCATGCATAAAAAATACATTAAATCAATAAAAAAAAACATTACACACACTACCGTGTATTTGTCACACACACGCATATACTCTTTTGTTTATTGTTAGTCTGTGGTCAAATGGAGAATAAATTAATATTATAATATACGCAAGACAATAAATATATAACTTAATGAATTATGGTTGATTTTTAACCACGCGGCGAATCACTAGTTCATTATAAATAGGTAATCTATGATAAGCTATAAGTAGTAGTCAACATATTAAACCTATTTTTTGTGAGCAAATTTTTTAAGCTATCTGTCTTCACGAGCAATATTATTTAAAAGAAACTTGAAAGTGACATTTCTGGCTTCATCGCTCAAGTAAAATTGGCTCTCTTTATTTTACTTCGTGAGGTGACGTTTGACATAGTTTTAGTTTCTAAAGTTGCAAAGTTTGTCAAGTTTTAATTACTAACAGTAGAAAAATATATTCATCACATATAATCACAGCAAGACATATTCGTATTGGAATAATATTTTAAGTTTATTTTTCTCACTTATTTAAGGATATTGTTAAATATTGTCTTAATCACCGATTCGCAAGTAAAATATTTTATTCTATTAACCCTTATCCAGCAGTATTGGCGGAGAGGTTGACAGCCTCCGGAGCAAGGCGGTCAACCGCTTTCATCAATTCTATTACACTGTTCTCGACAGATTAAGGTGAACTTACGACACGTTGAGTGACATTCATTTATGTAATATCGGCAGAACGTAGACACACCTCTTCCATTTGCCTATTTAGGTGGTATACGTTTCATCTATTTTGATTTGGATTTCGATTACTCTCTCGATTTATACGCAGTTCCGATGTACGCATCTGCCAACATCGGTATTAGGAGGGCTCGTAGTTGATTAATGTAACATTTATAGGTGCAACTAAGAAGACGTGACATGTCTATTGTTGGAAGATTAATTATTAGTTTGTTCAGTATATGTAAACGTGTCTGTGAATTATGCTTTCTAAAGTTATAACCTATGTTTATTAACTAGCGGCTCACCCTCGCTTCGTTTGGGTTCGCCTCTAGACAAACAAAAACAACTCTATCCCACGGGAACCAAACATTTTTCCGGGATAAAAAGTAGCATATTTGTTATTCTGATATATGAACTATATTATTGTAAAGTTTCATTAAAATCCAATCAGTAGTTTTTGTGTACTAAGCTGTATAAGTTACTATAGTTTTTTAATTATCCCGCTGGAACTCTTTAATTTTCTGGGATGAAAAGTATAAGATGTTGATCGGGGATATAAGGTATCACAATACAAAATTTCATTTAAATTGGTCCAACAGCTTCGGAGATTAGCCCGTACAAACAGACAAACAGACAGAGAAACAAAAAAAAATGAAAAAAAATCTGGATTGTGCTATTTCTCTTCTTACATCCCCCTGATTCAGTTTTTCGCATTTTTTTTCTATGTACAGACATTCGACCTCTACAGTTTTCTTATATGTATAGATATGTACATATTATATTTATTAAAATATGTATAGAAAGTTAACGTACAACGTTGAAAAAAGTTAGGAATTAAATAATTGATGTAGGGTGTTCGTATTTATAGGAATTTAAAGCTATAATTTTTTCCTTATAGTTTCTCTGAAAATTATAAGGGAGGTTAATATATTCTGTGATTTTTTTTTATTTTAGCCTTGGTACGTTATGGCTTCCTCGCAAAATATTTGTATCCTTTATAATGATTTCTTCTTTTGCTTAATTTTTTAAGTTGCCATACTAAGGTATACCAAATTCATAATAAGGGATTTTTACGTTATACATGTTTTAATTAGGGTACTAAAATTCAAGTATAATTTCTTTTTATTCATCATAAATATGTACATAATTTATTTACATACATTTTTTAATAACAAGGATATAATGTAACATAGGTCTATGTATCCACGCTAGAAAAATTCTTAAGAGTAATTAAAAATAATAAGTTTTAAGCCAATGGAAAATAAATAAGTGAAATAAAAGTAAGTGAAAAACATGACATCATGAAAGGTTAAATACATTTCATTTCATAAAGCTATCATCACATTGTAGGTGTTCATAATGCGAGTAATACCTTATTACTAAGTTTAAGTTAGTCGTGGCTTGAGTTTCTCATTATATATAGAGCACCATTTGATAAAAACCCTAACAAGCTGCAATACATTTACAAGTTAACAAGACGTTCACGATTTTCACCTTCCTCGGCAACGTTTCGCCGTAGATAAGAAAAATACTGGCGACGTAAGGAGCCCAGAATTTATTTTTATTACTTTAATGTATTGTTTTACGTTAGATATTGTTCGGTTATAAAGTTCATTATGTAATCGTTCAGTATTAGCTGTTGATTCTAATTTATAAGAAAAGAATGTACATCAAACTAATAGCTACGTCATGTCTTCATTTCAAAATTTATGAATTCTCTTTTGGCTTGTGCGCGAATGGAAAAATATGAATATTTTTATTCTCTTCGGAACAGTAACTTCCATTGTGTGCACCAAGGACGAAAGCACCAAATTATTCACGTAAAGCGCGTTTCTCTGAAGTTATTTCTTTATTACATCCATTCTACTCGGCTCCTAACCTTATTTCACATGTTTTTATTGTTCTCTCAGCTTTACAGAGTATAAACAAATTCCCTTAACAGCTCGGCTCGTTATAACTTAGTATTTATCTTCCGGAATAATTAACTATTATTAATTTTAATAAATTTATTTATTCTCGAAGGTATCTATTTATTTAAATTACTGTAATTTTCTATTAAGAAAATATAACAAAAATATATAACTACTACCGACTTACACACGATCCGCTCTGGTTCGTACCTACGTACGTTTTAATGTTTAGTATAGATTTCTCAGAGATGAGATATTTTACCGCAATAAAAAGTTTCCTATATGTTGACCCGGATAACCAGCTATCATCATACCAAATTTCATCAAAATCCCTCTAGTGATTTGTCCGTGATCCGGTCACAGCCAGACAGACTGATAAAAATTCTAAAAACGATTCGGCCTCTGTATAGATAATAATGATTAATGACTATTTAAATAAGATTTTCCAAAAAATATTTAATGTACCTACAGATTCGGCTTAGTTACAATTATTTTATTATATGTATAGATTACATTATGAATAATTCTAGTACATAATATAATCATAGATCACAATTCACACAAAAGAGGTCCGTAGAATTATGCAAAATCTTGACGTGAATAAGGCCAGTGGACCTGACGGTATACCTTCAAGGGTCCTTAATCATTGTGCACCTGAGTTGTCTCCTGTACTGACTCGCTTGTATCGCCTCTCTCTCCAAACTAGTACAGTGCCCAAATCTTGAAAGCTTGCCAATGTTCAGCCAGTACCTAAGAAGGGTAGTCGTGCCGATCCCTGCAACTATCGACCAATCGCCATTACCTCCATACTCTGTAAAGTTATGGAAAGGGTGCTTAACAGTAAGTTGCTGTCATACCTTGAAGCTAACGATCTCCTTAGTGACCATCAATATGGCTTCCGCCGGGGACGGTCTACTGGGGACCTTCTTGTGTATGTCACGCACTGCTGGGGTAAGGTCATCGAAAACCGTGGTGAAGCTCTAGCAGTCTCACTCGATATTTCGAAGGCCTTTGATAGGGTTTGGCACGCAAGTCTACTGAGCAAGCTTCCTGCTTACGGCATCCCCTCTGACTTCTGGGACTGGATATCGGACTTTCTAACGAAACGGTCGATCAGAGTGGTCGTTGACGGTTATTCTTCCGATACAATGACTACTGATGCCGGAGTTCCACAAGGGTCCGTTCTCTCTGCGACTCTTTTCCTGCTACACATCAATGACCTACTTTCTCCAGGTATTGTTGCGTATGCAGATGACAGCACAGTCATAGAGAGCTATGTGTCCAGCGCAAAAGACGGAAGGGTAACTATACGTACTTTGAGAGAGGCCATGGTGGAGCGTACAAATACAACCTTAAGTGTTGTCTCACAATGGGGTGATGACAATCTGGTAGATTTTAACGCCGCCAAAACGCAGGCCTGTCTGTTTTCTGCAAAAAGGAGTCCGTTCAGCCTGACTCCTACTTTCCGTGGTACATCTGTAGAGGTTTCCGATAGTCTAGAGCTTCTCGGCATAAAGTTGAGTGCAAACCTTAACTTTGGCGATAACATCGAGTCGAAGGCACAGATTGCGGCCAAAAAACTGGGTATCCTCAACAAGGTTAAGCGATACTTCACGCCTGGACAGCTTCTCACATTATACAAAGCTCAAGTCCGATCATGCATGGAGTATTGCAGTCACCTTTGGGATGGCTCTGCAAAATACCAACTTGCCGCTCTTGACTCGGTGGAACGCAGGGCCATAAAGCTAATCGGCGATGAAAAGCTGGTGAAAACTAAGCTTCACAGCTTAGCACACCGTCGCCAAGTTGCTTGTCTATCGGTTTTCTACAGACTGTACTTCGGGGAGTGTGCCCAAGAGCTCCATGGTCTCATACCGCCATCGCCATTCTTCCATCGGAACACCAGACGTACTGCAGGATATCATCCTTTCCTGGTTGACATTCCGACCACTCGCACTAAACGCTATTCGTCATCCTTTATAATGCGTACAGCCAAGAAGTGGAATTCCCTGCCTGCGTCTGTTTTTCCGAGTGCGTATAACCTGAAGCTATTCAAGGTGCGTGTTAACAGGCTTCTCCTGGGCAAGCTCGCTAGATCGTAGACCTTATCTATGCCTTCAAGCTAAGATGAAGGTCATGAGTAAGCCCATTCTTAATAAAAAAAAAAAAAATATATATATATATATAAACTTAGATAAATTGTGTCTCCATAAGTTATAAAGCGATCAGAAAATTTAAAAATTTATCATGGAACTTGGGTATGAGTAGGTATATTGACAAACGCGTAGCGCTTAGATATGCCGCTTGTATAAATTTTCTACTTTTCTATTAGCGATGTAGAACTCTGTAAGGCACTTGCCTTTATTTAAATTACATTTTATATTTCATAGATTATTATTTTTTGTCTTTTAATTTGTTTTAAAATCTACATTTTGTTTGTGTGCTAGTAAATTCTAATTAAAAATTAAAACGGTACTTTTATTTTGAATTTATTACTAGAAAAAATATTGTTGGATATAAATAACAATATTGGCATATATCCATTATAATTTAGACAATTTAATGTAGGTTTTCTACGATACTGGGTACCAATATGTTAAAAAAGAAAATAAATTATAAAATGTTATTTATATCCTAT
The DNA here is from genome assembly GCA_905404265.1 of Fabriciana adippe. Classification (NCBI taxonomy): domain Eukaryota; kingdom Metazoa; phylum Arthropoda; class Insecta; order Lepidoptera; family Nymphalidae; genus Fabriciana; species Fabriciana adippe. Next base: position 8,314,582 of record FR989993.1, read on the forward strand.
TATATTTAATGAGCACGGCATATTTTAGAAAAAAAAAAGAAAAAGAACAATAATATTATAGAATTTATATGTTTAGTGTAAGAATAATAAATAATTTATTAATATACTGAACGGAAGCAAAATGCATTAGCCACGCTATGTAACGCTCAATTAATTATTATAACAACTGATTCCACAAATCCGAAGTGGAAATATCACCAGACATTCCACGCTTTCAGATGAATACAAGGACTTAGCAATGAATAATAGCTGTCGCTTAATAACGGGACTGTAATTGCGTTATCTAGGCTCCTAGAGGGCGGCACACCCCCGCTATCCATAACCGCGGGCTCATAATTGTCGTAAGATTTGAAGAGATCGTTGAAACTTCGTACCTTTTGGTATCATGTTATTATAATAGAATGTAGTGGATACTACGAGTATATGAAAATCATTATGTTATTACTATGTTGCTGATTCAGTAAAAAGCAAAATTACATTATAAATGAAGATATAGATTATGGTAGCCATCCTGATTCGCGGATAATCCAAATTCAAACAACTTTAAGCCATAAACTGTTATAGCGTATATATATGTATGTATTATAAAGCCGCAACTCTCGTTTATGGCCGAAGATTTGCCTACTCGAAATTCCCTTTTAATGCTCGTTAAAAAGAGATAACTTTTCCTTAAGCTCAGGTGGGAAAGAGATGTCACTCTCCAACAAACGATTGATCACGTTAATTTTCAAAGCTTCAGAGAAAAATTGTTGCCGTTATGTCACGTCATAACAAAGAGTGTATACTAAGGTTTATGCTGTCAGGTAAGTGGATAGGTTTTGTTTTTCTTTAAGTATTTAATACTTAATTTACAAGATATTGACACTAAGCAAAAAGATCGTGGGTAAAAATGTTTTGTATAAGGATGTTTCATGCTAATAAATACAATCAATTTTTAAAACGTTTTCTAAGTGCTTTTCCCATATACGACAACGTGAATCTCTTCCCAGTTAATCGATTTACACTAAATTATCAGTTTCACTGTTCTCTCCTATACCGAATTTCCTAAAGCGAAATTGCCTAGCTCATGGCGTAGAACCTAGTTAACAAATGCACTCGAGAATGGACGGTAATCCAAAGAGTTACGATCACATTTCATATTGCAAACGCTGTTATAAGTGCGTGCAGGAGAAGGTGAATGAAATATGAGGCCACATAGGAAGAATCTCATTCCATTCGTGCCTGCAGTCGTGCTCTAAAAACAAGTTTCATGTCATTTGTATTCAATCATAGTAGCAAAAGACTGATTAGTTTTGCAATTTTTTTAGTTATAACTTTATTATCGTTTTCTATTTATATATTTCTCTTTATTAAAAGTTTTGTAACTTTGGTCAGAATTCGAAAAAAAGTAATAATAAAAGAGGTAGTAAAGAATTGTACACAAAAGACTAAACCCATTGAGTCCCAAAAATCCCGTAGTGAAAGTGCTTGTCTAGCGTTATACAGAAAATATTGTTCGTATTTTGATTTATGGGCCTTAAAAGCGGCCCTTGTTCTACGCCTCCAGTTATTGTTTTTCCTCTTATGAAAATAGCGTACTTTCCTCGTTGCGGTCCACTGTTTCAAACGAAGTTTCCTCGTGATTTATTCGCAAGTTAAGTTTACGTTTCGGTAAGCTAAAAGATTTTTTGTTCTTGTTCACTTTGGTTTGGTTGTGGAGCAATTGGGTTGGCCTAGTCTATTAACTAACATCGAATGATGGTTTTGATAGTATCAATGTAAAATACTGTGACAAGGTTTTAGTGAATAAGTTTTCAAAATAAATGTACAGGTTTGTATGTCCCTTGTCAAGCTAGCTTAGTGTGACCTAATCTTGTGTACTCTGGCACAACACGTATTACGTTGACGCGCGCAATCTCTCTGATAAGCAATGTAGGATTTGTGTTGCCTACCATATCTACATCTAATTTAGCAGCATCGCTCATAATCCACCTTGTGTATTTTTTGAAGTGAAAACTTCTATAGGTAGGTTTGGATGGGGATTACATTCTTGTAAGTCGTCATCGACATGGTCACGTGACGTGTTAACGCTAACACCCGTGCCGTTTATAGTGCCGATAGATGTCAAAACCAAATAAATGTAAGCAGTTTTAATTTACAAACAAATTTAACCCGTTGAGGATGAGGATGACCCGCGGGCACACCGGTGTGCCAGTTAACAGTTAATTTCTTAGAAATTATCCAGGAGGTGTTGATCAAACAATTAATTTCCAAAAATCCAAAAATAACAACTGTTCTTTTATAGTTTTAAGTTTTCACTTTTGCCGGCAGTCTTCATGACAGATTTTTTTTCTTACTTTCTAAATTCAGGTCGAATAACCCATGGACTTGTAGAATTTGCTCCGGAAATTATATAGTTACCCCAAGTTTTACGCTAGTTCTGAGTTTCATACGTTCCTGTTGTAGTTATTACCTATATGTGTTTCTTAACAAATATTAAAAAACAAATTTCATGATAGAAAAAATTATGTTATACATAAATGATTTTGTTTTTTCATTGCTTCGTGAATATTTTAGCAGGTATTCGTTCTCTTTACAAAATTGTTAGTCGTGTAGAACATGTAATATTAGGTTATTATTATGTTAATACAAATGTTTGAAATTCACTTCTTTTATATATAGTACTAGCGACTCACCCTCGCTTCGCTCGGGTTCGTCCCTAGTTACGTTTCACTGCTGAACTGAGCTAAACGTTGATAAGTCAGTCTGTGAGTCGCGAGTAGTGAATAAAAATAGTAATTGCGAGTGTACCTTAGGTGATAGACATATAATATTGCGAACTTCCGCGTATAACTTTTTAAGACCTACAATTTTCTAGTACATTGTTTTGATTTATCTCTTAAGGTTCAGCCAGCGTTAGCCATATAAACTTCTAAGGACGACTCGATAGAACCAGTCATTGCGTTTTCCCGCGGGAACGAAAAATGTGCCTGTAGTAAAAGGTATCCTAAATGTTGACTCGAGTGATAAGCTATCACTATACAAAATTTAATTGAAATCGGTTCAGTACTTTTTGCGTGAAACGCGCACATCGATTTAACTATGTTAGTTTTGCTATAGGTATAGATAAGAATAGGTGTTGCGAGTGTACCTTGAGAGATAGACATATACTGTTGTAGATATTTCTGTTGGCCTTTTCAAGATCTACAATTTTTTAGTACATTGTTTTGATGTATGTCTTTAGGTTTAGCCAGCGGAGGGTTCCTAAGGAGGACTCGATAAAACCAGTTATTGCGATTTCCCGCGGGAAACAAAGATTTTTCTAAAGTAAAAGGTATCCTAAATGTTGACCCGAGTAATAAGTTATCAGTTCACAAAATTTCGTTGAAATCGGTTCATTACTTTTTGCGTGAAACGCGTACAGACAAACAGACAAACAGACAAACAGACAAACAGACAAAAAAATTAATAACTATTGTTTTGGGGTCTATATCGTATACATAATACGTTACAGTCATTGTTTTTAAAAAATATTTCATGTACAGATTTCGCTAAGTTACTGCTTTATTATAGTATAGATAACGTACTCGTATAAGAAAACAGTAATATCATTTAATAAGAATAGTTATAGCGAGTGTACTTTAGGAGATAGACATATACCGTTGAGAACTTTTCTGTAGAACTTTTTAAGACCTACAATTTTCTAGTACATTGTTTTGATTTATCTCTTAAGGTTCAGCCAGCGTTAGCCATATAAACTTCTAAGGACGACTCGATAGAACCAGTCATTGCGTTTTCCCGCGGGAACGAAAAATGTGCCTGTAGTAAAAGGTATCCTAAATGTTGACTCGAGTGATAAGCTATCACTATACAAAATTTAATTGAAATCGGTTCAGTACTTTTTGCGTGAAACGCGCACATCGATTTAACTATGTTAGTTTTGCTATAGGTATAGATAAGAATAGGTGTTGCGAGTGTACCTTGAGAGATAGACATATACTGTTGTAGATATTTCTGTTGGCCTTTTCAAGATCTACAATTTTTTAGTACATTGTTTTGATGTATGTCTTTAGGTTTAGCCAGCGGAGGGTTCCTAAGGAGGACTCGATAAAACCAGTTATTGCGATTTCCCGCGGGAAACAAAGATTTTCCAAAAGTAAAAATTATCCTAAATGTTGACCCGAGTAATAAGTTATCAGTTCACAAAATTTCGTTGAAATCGGTTCATTACTTTTTGCGTGAAACGCGTACAGACAAACAGACAAACAGACAAACAGACAAACAGACAAAAAAATTAATAACTATTGTTTTGGGGTCTATATCGTATACATAATACGTTACAGTCATTGTTTTTAAAAAATATTTCATGTACAGATTTCGCTAAGTTACTGCTTTATTATAGTATAGATAAACAATATTTTTTAAATTACAAATATAAATTGACATACTTTTACAAGATATTCGACTTCAAAAGATATAAGAAACACTTGTGTTGTTTAAGAATCTATTAAATAAGATGAAGGATACCATTTTCATCGTATTTCCTTCAAAATATCTTAGGAAATCTTCTTAAAAAATAATTGTCTGGTCGTGTGTTAAATGATTTGCCATCATATAAACACAAAATTTATGTATTGTGCCTCGTTACGCCTTATTATGTGTAAATTTTTACTTCCAACTAAATATATTATGTCTAAACTTGTACTATAATTTTGTTTTTTTTTTCATATGTAATATATATTTTTCACGTATAATACGTTTTTTCCGCAAAATCTTTAAGACTAGATACCTACCTAATTTCATAATCTCAAAAGTACTTGGAAGAAGAGTTCAAGTTCTTCGTGGTAGCATGATATAATCATTTGATACAATATCAACTTGTTAACCCCGTCGTAAATTAATGTCTTGTTATTTTATTGCTATTTTACTGCCCTAATATATTTCACAAAATTAAATGTATATATTGTGTGTGTTTCTTTTAATTGTGTGTAGTTTGTGACACGACGGTCGTTATTGCGTAAGATTCAGCAAATAAAGTTTAACAGTTATCCCTTACTATGCGTATTTAGTGAGCGGTACCTACATACCTCTCCTTTACGTATAGGCAAGCTAATCGAATACTGGCTGAGAATGGAGACTGTCGTTGGCATTTTGTATTATAATTTTATCTCATGTATTCGTATGTTTAATGTACTCAAACATTTATTTATTGATCTATTCTGAAAGTTGATCCATTTCTAGTATTCAACTTGAAAATAATTATTTAACTACATTTAAGTAATTAAAACAAACGTTACCAAGTTATCCATCATCAGTAATAAATATTTCAGAATTACATGATTATCTTTGTAAAGTCTTTTCTAAAAGTTATTTATATTTCTTTAATTCAATGATAATAATTTTTAAAGATATAGGAATATTTATATGAAAATTGTTTAAAATAAATAAAAGTTACTTTTGCTCGAACGAAGACTGTCGTGGTTTACAAGGACACCTGACTACCACTATCTATTAAGTTGAAAGTCAACTATTGCACTTTTAAAACGGTTAATTTTTATATCAGCTAAATAAACAAAACCTGTTGTGGTCTAGTTTAGACAAAGTTTACTTTACCTAAATAAAAAATAGTACCTACATAAAACTAATTATTTAAGCCTTTTAGTGATCCATAATTTAAAAGCGGCCTTAAAATTACTATTGATGTTTATAGCATTGCGTGTCGTGTGGAACAATTTGGGCGTGTTCTGCCAGTGTTTGTACTCCGTCGCTAGGTGACACGTCAGGTGTTCAATCCCATGGCATATCGATTTTGTTTTATTACATCATACTTTACTATATCACGAGGCAAATTACTAATAGCACTTAATGTGTAGTTATTTGGTCACGTGTCTTTAGTCCATATTTAAATAGTAATAACATGTTCTATGAAAGTATTTTATTTTATCATTATAATATATTGTCTTCGATTGGTAAAGTCTTGTTATATTGGACTTAATCAATTTTCTTATACAATTTATTTTGCTTCAATTTTCGATAAAGTTTACGATTATTTTTGTTTGAATACATAATAAATATATAGGTACTTATCTATAAATTGTATCGAAAAGTGTAACGCACATTAACCACCACAATGCAACCCATACACCGTATTACTTATTGGTGATACGGGAAAATCCTATAAGTCCAAACAGTATTTATTTATGTCGTTCGATTCTACAGTCATCGTTCATGTAATGCGGGATTAAGGGCCTTTATTCATCGTGAGGACACGAATACCACTCATGTAACAAAAGAAATACCTACGCAGAGGATGGAATTTGGTGGTATTTCTTTTCAGCGTCTTATTTATCACAAAAATATGATTTTATTTTTTATTTTATCGCAATGCTTTTACGTTTATGAATTATATAATATACATTTGGAAGAGTAATCTTTCGAATACTGTCATATTATTAATATAACATGTAATATATTATGATGTGTACATAATATGAAAACTTGACTTATCATTTTGTTCTATAGCTTCTAGCGATTCTAAGATTATTTATTTTAGTAGACGGATGTTTTTATGCCGCGCTTAGTAATTTGCTTAGTAAGTTTTTCATATTACTTGAAAAATAAATATAAATTTCATTACATAAATATAAGGATAACCTTTATTTAGCTTCCTTGGTAATTTGTAAAGTATTTCAAAGAGCCATTGTTTAGTGCGGCATTGTTGTTCGCCCTTCGATCTGCTAAAGTTCAACGCAAGTCGGACGAGGGATTTAGACGAGTTTCGATGAAATCAGACAAGTTATATCGTATTCCTAGTGGATTTTCACTTCCAACTTTGCTCGCGTGATGTTTATTCGACCTCAACTTTGTTGTTTATCACTCAGAAACATTCATTATGAGCTCAAAATCAAAATGCCTCCCGCAAGTCAATCGGAAAAGTTTGCGAAGGAAAACCTTTATTTATTATATTATTACAAAGCAACCTGGCCGCAGCTGCTCGGCTTACTTCAAAATATTTGGGACAGAGTCACAAATTTCATGAAAACTCTCGCCGACAATTATTTATTTTAAAGGAATAAGAGAAGTACCTATTTATATGTTCTTATTACAGTATTATATGTTGATGTAAATCCAATACTTTTATTTTATGAGTATATTTATAAGCAAAGAAAATATTTGTTAAATAAAATATTATATGCTTTGTTTTCAAAATAGAATGATATTAGACTAGGCACATGTGCAGGAGATATTGTAGCGCATAAATATTTGCGCAGACCAAGTGCACTCTCTATACCTTTTACTCTCAAAGTCCGGTGGGACGACAATTGTACGACAAACAGTGAGAGATCAGGCGCAAAACCACGAACTTCCTCACTTTGGTACAGATACTGAGAATTTATTGATAGAAAAACTCAATAACTACATTTGACTCGAACTCAGACTCGAAACCAGGACCTCAGGATTTGTACTCTTACATGCTAGCGACTATCGAGGCAGTTATATTAATATAACAATAAAAAAGGTTTTTTTAATCTTTCCTAAGCTTGCGCAAACACAATGAAATTTTTCATTCCATTTTCTCTCTTTCCGTGTCGATTTTTATAAAATCTTTTCTTAGAGCACTTTAACAGTCTTTAAGGAACACTATTTCGTATGAGCATAATTCATGATCATAAAATGCAGTAGTTGAAGCTGTGTTATCTGTTACTGTCATGGAATTGTTTTCTTGAATAAAAGAACCCACTAAATTACATATACGATTATGTACATAAATGTAGTATATAAATAATAAACGTATTTATTATTTAGCTTGTACTCTTAGGTTATGTTTACACAACATACATATGATTTAATTAAAATTAATTAGGAAAATACAAATGAAATTGATATTACTCGTATAATATCAACGATATTACGAGTACGTTGCTATCCGATAGATTAACGATGGGGTATTTTCTAAAGCTCAACATGCTACAAAGCCTGATAATAAATAAAGCAGCGTCGCCCACTAAATTATTTTAGCCCATTAACGTGACAGGCCCGACACAAATTAATCACTGGAATGACACTAAAGGCGTTTAACACTTTCCTGTAGAGTAAACTGCCGCAAAACTCACTAGGACGCTAAAGTAATTATTTCTATAAACAAGCTTGAGACTGTTTAGTCAATCTTCATAGATAGACTGTTTTTTTTTTTTAATATAAAGTTACTTTAAGTGCTATATTAAGTCTTATTACGTTTTAATATAATATATGGTTTAGTGTAATATATGGTATGTTAATAACAACAAGTTAAAAAGAAAAAGATATTCGAGTATCCACTTTTAATGGTAAGATTTTGCGTCGAAGACAAATCACTGACGCGTTATAGCATGAGGCGTCATCTGTCACCATCGTAACTGTCAAACTGGCCGAGCTGAATCTATCACACGCAAACTAATATCGAAGTTGAGACAAGTCGTTTGAGTTCAGCGATCGATAGGTCAACATGAGTCAAAGTTTTAGGTGCAACTCCGGAACAGCATACTTCTTTTATTTGGGGTTTCCTGAAAGTTCCCTTTGTCGTATCTTCAATGTAACACACGATAGCGATTTTGAACTTTACCTACATATAAAGTAAGTAATTACTTTTGGCAAACCCACCTTTTAAGGATATTTCAATTAAATTCTACAAGAACCTTGGTTTATTTAAAATTCTTAAAACAATAAGCCCAACGCTTTCATACATTTTTTATTATTTGTTCCCAACTTTAGAAAGTATTGTTATATTTGTAATAATGCTATGGAAGCCTTAAACTTCAAAAGTTATGGTAAGTTCATTTTCATACGAGATCATTAATATAAATCCCCACGGAATAAATGTTTCATTTATATCTCTATTTATAATAAAACTGTAGAAGACTATAGAAACCATAAGAAAAATTCACAATTTCACAAACCACTAACACAATATAGCAATAACAAATCCCAAAGAAAAACAAGGCGAACATAAGCGGGGAAAAAATTAATATATTTATTTATATTTTATACCCTGCGGTGACTCAACAAAGCTCTCGAGTAAAGGCCCAGTGAATCTCGGGTTTCGTTGATGTTTGCCGAAGGATATCCCGGGACAAACGAGTCCGGGGTTACGATACTGAGATGCTGGGATCACGGTTGCGTTAAGGGACAACAAAAGCGGCGGAGACACCCCGATATCGCGATATATATTATCTTTGTTGACACAATATCATGTAGGTCGTTTTTGTTATCAATTTTCGCATTGTGCTAGTGAAATAACTCCAGACGCAATTTTTTCAAACCTTTATATGAGATGAAGTGAATAAATAATAATATAAATGAACTTCTTTTAACAGTGTATAAAAGAAATTGTTTTGCTTTGTGTTCTCCCTTAATTAGCTTAGGAATTGCAAATAGCATACTTATATAGTTCTATCTAGGCAGTAGCTGCTCGTACAATGAGGAACGTAGTGTAAAAACTTTATTCAGATTTTCTTCTTTCAATATTGACGTTTATTGCATTAGGGTTCGTTGCTTAAACAGCCTTGACTAGACTTCGATAACTGTTTGGGTAATGGAGTGTGACATGACTGAATATTTTTTTTCTCTTTGCTTGCCTTAGGGAAACAATATCCGACATAATAAGATAAATTGATTCGATATTCAGTAGTGCACAATGGGAAAAAAGAATTAAACTCTTATTTATATCTATACTAATATTATAAAGAGGCAGAGTTTGTTTATTTGTTTGTTTGAACGTGCTAAATTCAGGAAGTACTAATCCGATTTAAAAAAATCTTATAGCATTAGATATCCAGTTTATCGAAGAAGGCTATAGGCTATGTATTATCATACCACTATTCAAGGGAGCGGAGCAGTAATATAATATATAGTCTATCTATTCCATACGAACCGTTAAAACGAACCTAGGGACGAACCCGAGCGAAGCGAGGGTGAGCTGCTAGTGAAAAAATATAACTATGTAACTACATATTTACATAGTTATATTTTAGTAATGATTGACCTAAATTAGGCTAAAAATACTTTTGCAAGATATGTGTGTGAAAGGATCCTTTTCTTTTTTATCATCAATATCTTATTATTAAATGAATGCACAGTAAATTAAAGGGTAATTTTGAAATTTTAAATCTATTTTCTACAAGGATCTATCATAGGTTTAATTTTTTTATTTTTTACATTTTTTATGATTTTTTAACAAAACTATGACTAAATTTTGTAAATATCAACTTAATTTTTTTATATTATATTTTAACTGATGAATAAACAAGATTAGACTATGAATGAATTCTGTAATTACCTTAAAATCAAATATTTCAGAAAAAATCAATAAGTTAACTCCAAAATCGATCAAAACTTAAGAAAACATCGATAAATTAAAAAAAAACCTAAATAAATTCTACGGAAAAAAAACAAAAGAAGTGGTTTACTTTACGTGAATTCCAATTTTTATAATTTTTTTACGACGACTAGTCAAATTGCAAAGTTGGAATGTTTACGGCAATATTGTATAAATAATAAGCGTCAAATTAAAAACTTAAAGATACCATTTTTTTTGTTTTTTTCCGAAAAATACATTGGTATAATCAGTTTGCAAAAATTTGGTCAATAAAGTACACTTTTTCAATGATAATTTAATTTTCAAAGTAAAAATTATCGATTTCTCTAATTTCTTCAATTTTTAAGTGTGTAAGAATAGGGCTATCATAAAATGTTTTTATTTCTTCAAAAAGTAGAGTTCAAGATAAAAATAATGAGCCCTATCTGAAAATTGAACGAATTTTTTTTTAAATGTAAACGTCCACTTGAAGTTCGGGGTGGTTTTCAGCATCCCGAGACCATAAAACATAAATTTCTCGGAAATGGCTAAACATTTCGATTTCAATTTTTTTTTAATTTATTATATATATTTCAAAGATTACAATCCCTTAATTTCATGAACATCAAAAGATTATTGTAGAAATAAAAAATTAAAAAACCAAAACAAAGTTTTTTGCAAATACCTCGGAAACTTTGTGGTTATTGTAAAAAGTGTTATCTACAAAAGTTGTACATATTTACTAAACCTACAACTTTTATAGAAAATATTTTTCGATAAAACGTCACAGTAAGCCGGAAATTGAAAAAAAAAAACAATTTTTCAACGCTTTGCGTCCCCCCATTTCACGGGGGTAACTGGGCATCGGGGGCATTTTACGAATTTCTATACCTTATATACCTGCTAACATTTTAAAAACATAAATCTTCAGGTTTATATTAATTTTTTTTCGTTTAAAAATATACGAATTCCGATTGGTCTATAATGCGTGTGAAACGAATGATAGGTATGTGTGACGTCTGCTGTAGATCCTTAAGACTCTACGTACTATTCTGTCTATAATATTCTACCTATCTAGAAATCAGGTACCTCAATAGAAATAATCCATATTTCTTATATAATACATTATCGTTCAATATTGCTACGTTCTATTGATGAATAATGACCTACAAAGATTTATAAATATTCTTTGTATTTAGTACAACTGTACATGGTTACCAAAAAAAAAACTGTTGACTGCCTCGGTGGTGTAGTGGCTAGCATGTACGGCTGAACATCCTGAGGTCCTGGGTTCGAGTCCCGGGTCGGGCCAAGTTTAGTTATTGAGTCTTTCTGTATAGTAAGCCTCAGTAACAGCCCGGAGTTGGGAAGTTGGCGGTGTTTCACCCCCGTGCCTCGGAGAGCACGTAAAGCCGTCGGTCCTGCGCCTTAACTCTCACCGGTCGTGTCGAATAGTCGTCCCACCGGAGTATGAGAGTGACAGGAATAGAGTGTGCACTATAATATCTCCTGCACAGTTGGCTAGTCTCAATGAGATTGGCCGCCGTGGCCGGAATCAGTCAGGAGAACATTACATGGTTACCAATGTACATATACCATGGTTATGTAGAGTACATAATGTAATCTTCTATTTTTAGTTTCAAAATCTCAATCACTCTGAGTTGTATTTTAAATTAATGTACAATTGCATTATTTCACTTTAGTTCTATAGCCTATAGGATTTTTTTTAAAAACCTTGCTATCTTATTATTATTTAATAATAATAATATTTAATTGGCGTTTGTTAAAAAAAATAAAAAGGTATTACTTATTTAGTTTAACAAATATTTAGCTTCTTTATACGTGCCATGTAGAGTTATTATTCTACATATTGCAGAGCGTAGCACCTTCGCTCCTTGACACATCCTAGTACCTACTCGCAGACAATTAAGACACTTGACCCCGATTGGCGAAGACCTAATATGCGGTGGGTCAATGGAGTGCGGGTTAAAAGGCCCGATAAACTAGTTGTTAATGAGGTGCCTGTATACTCACGTTTGAGGTGACATAAGCGTGCCACAAAATAACTTTTGGTATTCTGAGAGTAAATACTGCTTTATAATCAAGAAAGAGTTTGATTTTACATTGTGCTTTATCGCTAGATGCTTAAAAGGTTTCTATTCCACATTGTGATGGAAAATAAATTGAAAATTAAAGTATCTATGCTAAAATCTTTTGATGTAATATAACAATCTAATAATTTTTATATTATATCAAAACTAATGATAATTTATTTCATTTATTACATTAAATAAGCGTACAGTAGTTATGTAATTTATGATTTTGGAAAAGTACAAGAATTGCCATATGGAAAAGCTTAAATATATTTAAATCTCTGTACTATGTTGTGAAAGATATGTATACATATGTATAGTGGGAAGGTATGATTGCTGTGTAAGTTTTTTTTTTAATTTTTATTTTATATATAGGTTCGTTGGTATGAATAACATATTCCCCAAAATAAGAAAGCCTATTAATTTCTCGTTTAATTAGCCGCTTTAAACGTATAACACTTTAAACACTTTGTATAATTAATTATTAATTACTAATTTTTTAAAATAATTTATAAATACCAATGTCAGGATCATACTGCCTGTAACTCCTACGTATTGGATAGAATGCTGAACTATTGAAAGCCCCTAGTTAAGAGACCGCTGCCCTTTCAGAGCGGCTACATGAAATCACATTCATAAAAGATTTGTATATTGTTGTCAGATGGATTCACAAAGTTTCACCCCGGCGTAAAAGGAAAATATTCAATATTTATGAAGAAAAAACTGTATTTTTCGAATCGTAGATCAAAACAGCGGTCTAGTCCCTGGAGTAGAGAAAAAATATTAAAATATCCGACTTTTGGGAACGAAAATACACGATGTAAGAAAAGATGAGTCGAGCACAATTTTGTCGATTCGATGTCCCCAATTCGTTTGCTGAATTCTTAATGGCGCCGCAGGGTCGGCTACGTTTCGTAATCGCGGCGTTTTCGTATTTAATCCGCATTCGGTCGTCTGCCCCGGAGAGGAAGATATCACATACCGCAACGCGTCCCTAATAAGAATTTAATTGATACATTGGGACTACGGACTTTTAATCAATTCTGCATATTTTTAATTTTTTGATGGAAATTTAAATATTATTTAATATCTGTGTTATGTTATGTAATTTTTGCAGTTTTCTTACTCTTCTGCTACTATTGTTTACAATTATTCTTATTGATCAAAATTTTATATGATACTTTCTTAGATTTACGCGAATATTTGATATTTTAAATAAAACTTTGTTTTCGGATTTTTATCGCTGATTTATTTTAATTTTTAAGGATATGTCGAAATCATACACATTTTATTATTTATCAATTTAAAACGCGATTTAATAAGCTAAATGTTGAGCCTCCTAAACAGAATGCTTGTCGTTTGAGCTTTATCGAGCTTTAGCTTTTGACTAATTGTAAGATTTAATTTTAACTTGAGCTATGGAATGTAGCCATGATTAAAACCCACAACTATGATCAAAACCCACAATTATTTACTATGTCATGTTCACGCAGTAAGAACCACGCTTTTGAAGGCTTCGAATTTCTCTCTCGAAGGTTCAATATTTGCTCTATATTTTTATGGAATTACAGTGAACTTGTGTTATATATAAATTAAACAATCTGTACCTTATTATATTAAAATACCGCCACTCTCTTACTACTCATGTGTAATTTAATTAATAAAAACAATTATTAATTTGTTTTAAGAACTACAAAGCTAAGTCTAACCTAAAAATTATAGCAAATACTGGTACCTATTCCGTTATCAATATATTCATAATATAAAATCTTTTTTATTATATTGATGATAGAGCTCTGCATAAAGTTTGCTGGTAATAAATTTGAATAAAAATCTACGTATATTATAACATTTTTAACAAGGCAATAAAATATTTGTACTATTAGAGCATTTATGGATTTTTCTTATTATTGCGAATAGCTAACTCTTAGAACTCTCCAGCCTCTCGATATAATGATTTCTCGTATAAATAGCAATAGAAAAAATTGAAATATGAATAATTATACGAACATAGCAAAATTATCTCTCTTGACATTAATATTAGTATTTTCTAGTATTAGTAATACTACCTATATAAAAATAACGTATGTAAACAAGTTTTCCCCATAAATATCTACACATACATAAATTTATAACATGACAGTATACAAAACGTACTGATGCATGATTATTAAAATAACAATTAATTGTAGCGCATGCAATTTAAAAATGCAAGCATCATTGAGAGAGAACAAAACAAATAAACGTAACAACCGTTCGTCCATTGTTAACATTCAGTAAAAGAGTGCTTGCCTAAACAAATACCTAGAATCAACAATTAAAACGTACCGAATTTACTCTCGTAAATCTTCACCAATTTGATGGTTTACCAGCGGCCCTAATTCTGCGCTCCCCAAATTGATCTACGCTTCTAGCAGATTATTTCGTACCAACTCGATCTCAACTGTGTCTTTGTTTTATTGTCTCGCTCGTCACACTAACGGAATTTATTATCACTCTCGAATGTATCTTACTAATAACTAACTTGACGTCGCACAATATTTATTGTATACTAGCGACTCACCCTCGGTCCGCTCGGGTTCGTCCCCACTTACGTTTTAATGTTTAGTATAAATTTCTCAGAGATGGGATATTTTCCCGCAGTAAAAACTATCCTGTATGTCGACCCGGATAACCAGCTATCATCATACCAAATTTCATCAAAATCCCTCCAGTGGTTTTTCTTTGATGGGGTCACAAACAGACAGACAAAAATTCTAAAAACTCTGCCTCTCTCTAAAAATTCGGCCTGTGTATCGATAATAATGTCTATTTCAAAAAGATTATTCAAAAAAATATTTAATGTACAGATTCGGCTTAGTTATAATTTTTTAGATGATCTAAAACTATAAATGTAAATGTTTATATGTATTTGGGTATGTTTGTTACTTCTTCACGCTGAAACGGCTGGATGAGTTTTGGATGAAATTTAGACTATGGCTATGTCTACACCTGGAGTCACATATAGGCTACTTATCAGGTACCTAGGGACGCATTCAAGCGAATTCGCTGGTATAGAAAATATTAAATG
This sequence comes from Fabriciana adippe, assembly GCA_905404265.1. Classification (NCBI taxonomy): domain Eukaryota; kingdom Metazoa; phylum Arthropoda; class Insecta; order Lepidoptera; family Nymphalidae; genus Fabriciana; species Fabriciana adippe. The sequence continues at coordinate 8,330,057 of FR989993.1, forward strand.
TAGTTTTGTGCTATTTCCCTATAGATAATCCAATTAATTAATGTGGTACAGCATCAAATTCACTGTCTACGTTTGTAATTTCCGTTAGCGTTCCCCATCCCTATATTATTGTGTATGTATATTGTTACGACGAAATTTGCAATAGCAATTCTACAACACGAATGAATTGTTTTCTCCCTGTTTATACCAATTAATAGTTTCTCTTGAATTAGAATAACAGACTTTGATATTGTTGGTAAGTAAATGAAAGATATTTGATGATACAACGCTATTATTTAGGTACATATTATATAGTAAAGAATAAAGTTTCACAAATTATATTTATGCAAAGGGAATGTAAGAAACAAAAACCTTAATACTTTGTTAAATTTACGCGAAAATTTATTACTTCAATAAAACTATTTTTTGGGAATTTTTCGCGGATTAATTTTTATTTCATTTTTTATCGACTTTGGTTCTCAACGTTTTGAATGCTTTACAGCAAACATGTTTAGGGGTGAGACTATCTCTCTAAATCATTCGAATGTCAGGAACCAAAAATCTAAATAAAACCGTGAAAAAATCCGAAAAGGTATTTTTAGTTTATTATGCTAAAATAATCAATGCGAAAGTTTGTGTGTGTATGTTTGTTGCTCTTTCACGCTGAAGCGGCTAGACGAATTTGGATGAAATTCAGTTTACAGGTAGACTACCTGGACTAACTCATAGTAATAAAAATTGCCAAAGCCGACCTCTGTATAATATAAAAAATAAAGAAAGTACTTAATGACGCACCCAACCTAAGCGACAGTAAGTAACTAGTTTAAAATAAAAATCTCCTCAAGTAAAAGTGTTCCACCCTTTGCCGCGTGGTTGTCAGTGTAATTGATCGTCGCTGCTGTAGCGAGATAATTCCGCCGTGACGTGATCCGCATTGTGCTGCTTTTATTATCGACTCCTTGACGAGGAGCACGGGAAATGCAAAACAAACTCTCGCTAATTGGAACCGATACGGTTTAATTTCCCTTAACAGAAATATTAAAATAAAATGCTGACACAATAACGTCGATATTTTTCAAATAAGGCGAATTGTTATTTTAAATCTGCAATAGTTGAGTGGAATATTGCTTTAAATATGAAGAAGCTGGTAGTATTCTGAAAGATACGGACCTTTCTAGTTTACACAGCATTTATTTTAATTTTAAGTTTTAGCTATAAGTCCCAAGCTTTAAGGTATCTTCCTAAATTAGCATTGGCATAGGCAAGATGACTTAACCCGTGAAGATAGTACATATACTCGTAAATATTATATTTATAAAAAAACTAGCGACTCACCCTTGCTTCGCTCGGGTTCGTCCCTAATTACGTTTTAACGTTTAGTATAGATCTTTCAGAGATGAGATATTTTACCGCAGTAAAAAGTATCTTATATATTGACCCGGATAACCAGCTATCATCATACCAAATTTCATTAAAATTTGTCTAGCGGTTTTCCCGTGATGCGTTCTCAGACAGACAGACAAAATTTTTAAAAACTATAGATTCGATCTCTGTATCGATAATAATAACTATTTTAATAAGATTTTCCAAAAAATATTTGATGTTCAGATTCGACTCAGAATTTTATTGTAGGTATAGATAGATACTAGGTAGATACTTGTTCTGATTGATTCATCATAAGACCTCTGTTTTATTATAGTTCATAAATATTAAGAGATAAAAATATTTAGTAGTTCAAAACCTAGGGCGATTAAAGCTTATATGGAAAATGCATAGGTTCTGACCAAATTATTTGAAACTAACTCTTTAAAAAAAAATAGTTATACCATTACACATAGATCACAATACACGTTTCAAAATAATCGGAAATACCAAATGATATAAAAACGAGGGAAGCCAAGGCATATTGCTAGTAAAATAATATATACGAACCTACGCAGGATTACTTTTCGGGTAAGTAACATTTCCCATGTTCAATCGAGAAATGATAAAAAGATAATGTTTTATTCTTTACTTGAATTGATATTTATTTGAAATGCATGCTTTATTTCGCTGTTTCAACGTTCATACGTTTAAAGTGTTATCAGTCAAACGGTTTAATCCTGCCATTAGTACTGCGAGTAACACTTTAGTGTAGCATAAGTTTAATGCGATGCCCCGATGGTCCATACCTATAGCTTAAGCACTTAAGCCTTGGTGTTTGGAGAGGTTTCGAGTTTGAATTCCAGGTTGAGCGGTTTGTGTTTAACTAAGTTAAATGTTTGCTGGTACGTGGTTTTGGCCAGCAGTTAATGGATTTTATAGGAAATTTGTTGAAAATAATTTATATTACAATAAGACATTTCATGTGATTTCAATGATAGGAACAGTTCAAATTTGTTGAATTATATATTCATCAAAATTTAAATAAAGGGTTGCTAATATTTCGAGTAAAATTATTATTAAATATAATTTCAATAAGATTGATAATTTACAAGCTACAAAGCTAAAAGAGGTCACAACTGTAATCAGGCTTATCCATTAATTACGTTATGGATTGTTGTAACCCTTCGAGGTTTCCCTGATTTTGGTGCCGTGAATAGGAACAATTGCCTCTGAGGCTGAATGCAAAGTTGTGCGATTGAATTAATTCTATTGCTGTGTTCAGTCTTCCTTAGTAAATGTAAAGATTAAGATTCCTCTCGCGAACTCTGTTTCGGGGATTTGTTACCTTTGTTTTTGATGACTTCCATCTAAATGCTCTCTTTAATTGTCTCGTGAATGATGTTTTTATTATTTTTAATGAATTATTTTTAACCCCACTAGATAATTTCTAAGAAATCAATTATTAACTGATACGCCGCGCCGGCGTGTACGCGTTCTGCAAGGAGTTAATATTAATGAAAGTTAATTGTACCTACTTTATTAATTCACAAAACTTACACTTTTAAGTAATGCATTAGTAATACACAATCAAATTAAATATTTAAATGATTAACTCATGTAGTAGAGAGTGCAAAGTATATTCGCCTTGTGTACCTACTAGTTTTTTTGGCCCGTGCTGTGTTTCATTTCGTGTCTTCCAAAAGATGTAATTAATATTTTCCAATTTTAAATAATGATTATGATAGTTACCAATAATAATCATAACATGTATTCCCTCTGCTACCCATGAATTATAGCGACTGGTTTATCCGAGATAAAATTAAACCGCCGCGCCAAGCGCCTCCGAATTACTCGCTAAATTACCGGTTGTTGTGAAAGCTCTCTATTGTTGTGCCGATTATGCGTCAATGGTTCCGATGCCCAATACGCTTATTAATTTGTGTAATTTTTTACGTCGTTTGTTACTTTATCCCATTGATAAAACGAGTGATCAAAGTAATGCTACTAATTAAATTTTATGTTTATAACCATTTGAAGAGAAAGGCTGTTGGTGGAATGTATTTACGTTATCTTACAGTATAATTGGAAATACAAAAATTTGTAAGTAAGAGAATGTATTTGTTACTTGTTCAAATTTCAATGTTTTAATAGATTTAAGTCAGGAATTGTTATAGATTTTTTAGTTAGTTTATTAGTCAGTTATGCTACTAAACACGCGAGCGAAGCCTCGTTCAAAACTTTATAGAGTTTCATATACTATTCTAGCATGTAAAAACTGTATAACGTCATAGGTTTTTGGAAGGCTTAAAGTAAACTTAATCTATACTAATACAATTTAAAGAAAAATAAAAACAGTATAATTGAGTATTAAAATTTTGACCAACGAAACACCATCGCTGACCCGCTGCCTTTTATTATTTTTGTTTTACAGAAAATAACCTAAACCGAAAGTTATATGTACAAAGTTTACTTAGATGAATTATTTCTCAAAGCATCAGTGTCGGGCTCAGTTAAGTTTGAAACTGAAACAATTATAATAATGGCATACACATAAAGTAAATTGGCCGGAAGTTCATTTGATTGCTAACATTAATGCTGTGTTCACTTATTTGCGACCTGGGTATTAATTTCATTGTAACAAATTGTTTCGAAACCAACTTCGTAGTAAAGTAATTTTATATAGAGTTTTTTTTTATTTAAAATTACCTTTTTGTGTTGGTATTGTCTGTAATTTAGTTTCATATAATTGTGTAATAATATATTTGTTATATTATAGTTTGATTTGTAATTATTATTAATTAAATCTCAATTCTCAACTTTTAGTAGGTACAGTAAACGCCTATATTTATATGTATTGAAACATTATATTTTTTAAAACTTAAATCAAATAATATATTCAAAACACATTATACTCGTAGCAATATTATTAAACTTTACCGAAACTGTACCAATAACAGCTCAAAGACAATTCTACAAAGCACATATCTATTGGCGAAGCAAAACTTTAAAATTGCGAGTTTCATTTCAAAGAAGTTCAGTTGAAAACACCTGCGTACTTGACAGTACGTGGAGAGTTTTCTCATGGGTAACGACGCCCGGGGTAATGGGGGGAAATAAGTCGACGTTCCTCGCGCCTAATTTGGCAACCCGACGCCCGGAATTTATAGACGCGGGTACGGCTTGAAATATTCGAAGGCTCCACTCGGCCGTGAGTTATGAATGAAACCCGTTAAAGAAACCGGAAAATTTTTAACGTCATGTCCCCGATAACGTAGAGCGGGAATTGATACTGTCATTTGGACGACCTTTTTTCATACTCGTTGTTGATGTGAAAATGCAAATATTGAACAATTTATTCTTAACAAAATAAAACATTTTGCAACTAATTAAGATTACAAGTGTAAAAAGTCTGGTATATTTACTAGTAATGTAATAACAGCGACTTAAACCTAATACTTTTTGTGGATAGTTCCGTTTTCACAGATTCCAGGTCATTGATTTTTATCTCTCAATATGACCATATTTCTTTACTTTAGTGAACATAATATATTCATGTATAGTAATAGATTTTCTTATTCTGATTTAAAGTCATGGAATACATTTTAGAAAAGTAACATTTTAAAAGCTATCGTACCTTTGGGGTTAAAACTACAAATTGAATTTCCAGTGCCGTGAATATTTTAATACGTTCAGTTGTTGACTTTAGCGTGTTTTGCTAAAGCCACTGTCCACCAGCAACATAACGCTATGCATAACGTACCCCGCGTTTAAACGAGACAAGTATACACAAAACGATTAAATATTGTGAAGTAAATGCTGACTTACAATAACTAACTTTGTACGTAAAATACGTTCAGTGTTCACTATTCACTACTCAACTAATATAAGCATGCTATATAAAATAATTTAGGTAAATATTTTTCAAATATAAAAGTACGTTTTATTTATATTTTTAAAATCTTAATTTGCTGTGATCAGTTACTAAAATGTTTATAATTTTATACATTATATATATATGTATATATATATATATATATATATATATATATATATATATATATATATATATATATTTACATCCAATATGTTATCTACGCCATTTGTAACTGATATAATATGCATTTATACTGCCTGATGCGTCAGAAGTCAAGTCACGTGTCGGGCTCGATAACATGGGATACTTTTCGATCGGCTACAGATCTTTACGAGATACGCGTGAGATGAGAAAAATTGAAATCGTTTTCGTTTCCACATAGAAAATCTTTCTATTATATTCCATATAAAGAATTTAATCAGATTATACCAAAGAGAATATAAAATAGATACTTAATGACCAAAATAAACAACCGATACGTATTAACGTGTATGGGGACATCAATAAAACACGTTGTCACACAAGGCCGTCGCTCGCCAGCTAATTTTCATACTAAACGAGCGTCTGCATTATTAAAATGTTCCGTGACGTGACAGCTCTCGTCTCACTTCGGCATTTAAACTTCCCAGTTTTACATACCCTCGCTTTAATATAACATTGGCTCGTAAAATATTTTCCACCCTTGTAGAGCTTATCAATACATTAATGTAATTTTCTTTAATTTAATGGGGCCAAGTGGAAATTTTCTTTCACCCCTGTAATATTAAAGGTTTAAAACTGTTCGCTTGTGTTTCAAATTTTATATTAAGTTATTCGTAGCTACGGCGATTATTTTAATTAGCTTCATTATTAAGAGGCTAAGTAAATGATGAGGTTAATTTATTATAGATTATGATTATTATGTATTTTGCATAGCGTTTCTTATGAATTTTACTGAATTTATGGTTTCTGTTTGTAGAGCGATGATGGTAGTTCTCCCAAATATCATTTAAACTATTTTCTGAAAATAAACTGGAGCATATAAATAATTCTTCTAGCTGTGTGATTGCAACAATCGCATTATTCACGACAAGTTTGCGCCATATATCTTACCGCTCGTTGAGAGCGGGTGTCAAAACTAAAGCACTATTTCTTATATTTTATACTCAGTTGGATACTAAATTGTATCATGAAGTTTTTCAGTTAGTGAAAAATTGTTAAATATGCTTTGGAAAATCTTAATATTTTATATATATTTTAAAGGAATTTAATAATCGTTTTATAAGGTATCGTTTCATGATATGCACCTACAAAATAGCAGTACGTTTCAATCAAAAAATACTTCCAATGAAGTTAAAGGATGCGCTAATGCGTGGGCAATCAATTCCGACGCAATAAACACTTGCTGACATGATGTCAGCTCTTAGAATGGACTGTTGTTTCATAGGTTATTTCAAACAAGTACATACTCGTATGCACATAAGAAAGTGCATTTGCTGTCCAATCCATCATAGATGATTTTTAACGCATTGTAATGATGCGATGTTCTTTGTAAGGTGATAAATAATAGAAGACATTCTAAGGCTTAATAGGAAGAGGTATTTTTATAAATATTATACTTCCATACAATTTTCGTTCAACCATTTAAAAAATGATAAATTTATATTTAACTAGGAGTACCATATTATATACTTTGTGACGTATATGACTTAAAAGCTTTTGTATATAAAAATTGTGACTATATTTTAACATCAGTCATATTTTTATTCCCTGTATGTTTACACCATCCATCTCAAAGCATTTTCATACGCTGAGAGCAGGTGTCAAAACTAAGAGACGTTAGGCTAATGTATGCAGATCGCATCTCCCGAGCCACGCTCGTTGCGTCGAGTTCATCCCCCCATTACCTCTGCTTCATTTAATGCACGGGTACTATGTTTTTTATGCTAATAAGTTTTAATTAACTTATGCTTTACTTGCACTTTGTGTCTTTATACTTGAAGATGGTTTTTTACTTTAAACAAAAAGTAGCAATAAATCTCTTCTTGTGTATTTAACGATAGTGAGTAATTTTGTAATAACTAGTTATAAATATTTTTTTTATGTATATTATCGGGTTATTGAAGCCAACATATATACCGACTTCTAAGTTCTATGAGGAGGAAGTACTCAATTTAGCTGTATATTTTGTACCAATTGTAAATCGATTTTCGTAATTCTTTTAATTAATAGGTTTTACTTCAAGGATGGTCTAATATAAATTTAAAAAAAATCCGCACCTAAAGCTGGAATAAATGCTTTTAGGAGATTGTGAAGACGGTGTTCTTTTTTTGTTAAAAAGTAATTATTATATTATTCTCGTGATGATATGCGATCTTCCTCGAAGTACAGCACATTTATTAAAAAGAGAATCATTACAATCGGTTCACAATAGACGAAGATATCGCATAACATATGCGCAAAAAATAATTTAATCAAATCAAGAATGTTCTTAAACATTGTCAATATACGAATTATTCTTATTTTTATTATCTACTTTAAATATGATCACATTATTAAAACATTTATTTTAAATGTTCAATTCTTGTTTTTACTAATATCGCTACAATCATAACCAAGTTAAAAATAACCTATGCCACTCTTAAGCCAATGAAACATCACTATTGCAAAATTACGTCCATTCGTTTCTCACTTGCTACTTTAAAAGCAATAATCCAACTAACAACATTTATTATTATATTTTATTGTACATATTGATACCAGAAGCTCAAACACAATTAAACCTTTGACACGTTTAGTAACAACAAACTTTCACCCCTGGGACGTAAAATTTAATTAACGAGATTTGGTATCAGAGCTACAGTCAAAATTAATATTGCTTTATATTATTATTGTGTAGTTGTTAATATTTAATAAGATTTTTAATTTTAAACTCGTCGGATATTATTTTTAGGATTTATTTCATAAAACCTACGACAATGCCTGTGTCACTCTCATCCGAATCTTTGACCCGCCAGCCAGAGATAGTTACGGTTAATCAGTTAAGCCATATATATATATATATATATATATATATATATATAATTAAGTAACCTATGTCCTTCTGACACGAATTGGTAGGTAGTAACATTCCTTTTGGAATTGGGAACATAATATCGATTAAAATGTACGTCTATACTGTAATAATATTTACGTGAACACATGATTTTTAGTACAAATAATAAATATTACCTGGCCTATTGTTATTTTAATATTTAACTTTATATCATATACTAGCGACTCACCTTCGCTTCGCTTCGGGTTCGTCCCTAGACAAAAACAAATCTATCCCATGGGAATCGTACATTTTCTGGGATGATATATAGCTCCTCAGTTATCGGGCTATCTCATGCAAAAAGAATTTTTCAAATCGGATTAGTAGTTCTTGAGATTAGCGCATGCAACCAAACAAACAAACAAACTATTCAGTTTTATAATATTAGTATAGATTAATTTATTTGTTTATAAAAATAATACCAGTCTAGTCTTAGTCGTTTAATTACCAGTTCTTTATCATGTTTTTTTTTATTGTTTACAATCGTAATAATTAATCATTTAAAAAATACAATTCGCTACGATTGTATGAACATTTCAGTTACAATAGCTGTTTTGTTTGAATAAATCGAGCATAACCTAGTTTATATTGAAGTGGTACAATCGTTAAATATCGAATTATTTACCGTTATCAAAATAATTACACAGCAAGCGATTCAGTGTTTTTATTGACCAAGCATTCAAATGCAAACAAAATTTAAATTGATGATGTCAGTGATAATTATTCCAGTCGATTTTAATTAACATATTATCGTAATATGTTTCGTATGTTCTATTTACTTAGCTATAATTATAGTTTTTGGGACTATTTTCATTACATATGTTCTAATGAAGTGGTGTAGCAAATTAGGATCTCGAGAAAATGAAATTTTGAAGTGAATTCCTATAATGAATTTCGCAATGCGATGTTGAGAATTATTAAATTATATTAAATATTCAATAGCCACAGTTCAATTAACGCAGAATTGTTAATTATTATTAACTACAACCTTTGAGCTGTCCTGTCTCAAAGTATTCTGACATTAGTAGATACACTGCTTTAAAGTATAATACATTAATTTAAATAAATATTATTTTATTCTGTCTCCATTTTATATTCTGCAATACAGCTAATGAACCGAAGAGGCTGTGACAGTAAAAGTCTATATAAACGTTCTAATGGAAACATTGTTTACACGAACGAAATAGTCGATTGGAGGTGCTTTTTAAATATTCAACAAGTGCCAAGACTCTTTCGAGACACTTTCAAGTTGCTTGGAGCAATGCATATTTAAAACAAAGAGAGGAAGCCCTAGTATATTTAAAGAAGCAAATGGGAAGAGATATTTATGAGAATACTTTGAATTTCAATTTGTAAATTGATTTTGGGTATTAAGAAATTGGTTTACCTTGGTTTGAATAATGAAGTTTATTTATCTAAGTTTCACTCGCATAAAAACAGTTGGGTTACAATTATTTTGTTTATAGTAGATATTTTCGTTTGTTGGTTCTTTCTTCATAAGTTTATTTTTCATTATTCAATTTTCTCATAAAAGATCATAATTCATATATCATTTAATGTATAAATAGGAGATGTACAATGTACATAGATACAAAACAGCAAAACGGTCGCAATTAATCCGAAGATGAATTCAACCAAGCGCGACACCTGTCAAACGAGCATCTTGTCTCGTCCCCAAACCACCTCGAGCAATCTATTAGACTGTACCTAAGTAAATAAAGATAATTAACGTTCAAACAAACCCAAAAGACGATTAGACAATTTGTCCAAACTCTGAACTGTCGCATCAACAGAGTAAGATTTCATTCAATATGACTACTAGTTTCCAAAGTCCTAGTCAAACCATTGGCGAGTTTCATAATGTTGCTTCAAAAAACTTATTTTAGCTACATAAATAATTGACTAACTTTGTAATCCTAAGAATAAGAGTTTAATTTTATTCCGAGTTATTACAACTTTATATTATCAAATTTTCTGTTACATTAATTATCTGTTTCAGATTTTTTATTTCTTTTCTTTCTAATAATAAATAAATGTTGTTAATTTACAAATGTTTTTTTTTTGTTATTTAAAATTAACATAGTGGAAATAAATAGCACTGTTATATTGGCGACCACGATCTTGATATAAGAAACAGTCGTTAGAAAATCATATTCTTTATCTTGTTATCGACACAAGTGTAATGATCAACGCAAAATATTCAATTAAAATCACATTATTTTGACGCAATCGTTTATGGTTATTTATTTGGGGAGATAATTTGAGCTCCCGTACTTGACTTGCTAACTTAAACAAAATACTGTATTGTGAACCTTATAACGATAGCAATGAACACTATATTGCGAGAGGAGTGCATCTATTGTCTTTTCGAAGTATTGTCTTTGTACACTACAGCGTGGCGACAATGTGAGTACTGTAATTTGCCTAGAGATAAATCCAGCCGCGGACAGATGCTTCCTGCAATATAGTGAACTTACGCCTTGCTGGCGTATACACAATACGCAAGTTACCCCTCTATGTTGTGTGGGTTTATCGATGTTAATATAATATGCGAAAATGTTTACAGATCATAACCCCTACTATATTTAATGTTTATGTGTGTCAAAATATGCATAAAAGATCTTTAAATTATAATTTAAAGATAGTCGTACACACTAGGGTGCGATATACCTGCAGTTTTACCTGTGTAGCAATATTGCTACACAGGTAAATCTGCAGGAATACCATAACAATATTGTTAGGGATCCTAGATTATTCCTAATTCCTGTACAATATTTCTGGACAGATAATACGTAACCAATGGCCACCTTAAGATATAAATAATCTTTCTAAAACTACGTTAAACGCATTAAAGTGAACAATATTTCTTAAAAACGTTTGTTTCATTTCAGGTAAACAATTTTCATTTGATTGACATCGGTATGCGGTATGTTATTGAAACATTAATCTCGTCAGAAGTGCTACGTGAACTCGTCTCTTTAGCCTCGGAAATAGCTTTACGATTATTTTCTAACACATCAAAGGAGGTGATTAAATGTAGGGACGATATACGTAGATTTTCAGACGATGCTGCGAACGCCACCTGCCAACTGTCGACACGTACTGCCAATTTAAATTGAGAACCCCTTAATTGATTCACGCCTTTGATTCAGATATAAATTTTAAGGTGTATTTTGAGACATCACATAGGCATTTGTATGGTTAATATTTTTTTCACAATATAACACATTTTGAAACAAGTGTTATATATAGATTTATATTTAAACCGTAATATCTTTGAAATTAATTAATATCAAAGTAGTCATGTTCTGAAATACCTGTAGGCTTAAAAAACTGAAATGGTATATAAAAATATTTTTTCAAATATCATGAATAACCCAAATTATGTAACATCTGGTGGTAATATATAACTTGGGGGGTCCAAATAACCTTTTCGATTCAATACGGCTGCCGCTCGTAAAACCGGAGCGGTAGACTGCCTCATGAATACCTTAGTTTCTTAGTCCACTTTAATAGTTAAATAGTGGAGACAGGTTGAAGGGATAAGTTAACTTTGTTATCCCAACGGAGATCCGTTACAAGAAGGAGCTAATGGAAACATATTAGTTTAGATTTATGAAAATCATTACGAGACGAACTAAACAATGACTAAATTTAGGTACTTACAATTAGTCAATCGATTGTAGTATAACGGAAAATACCACTATATCATTAAAATTTTCCTGTCAATGTTCCTGTTCTAAGTAGAATATATACTATTTTATTTCAGAATAAATAGAATAAACGTAGAACTAAAATAAAAATGTCTTTTTTGTGGAGGCAGGCTCTTTAAATAAATTGAGATGGATGCCAGTATAAACATGGATAGGCTGTTAGATTGATAGGAGTATTATTTGATCTGGAAACGTATCATTAAAGGCGACTGATCTGATGCGTAGAGATAACACAAACACACCCTCTCAACATTTAGTATCGGTATTCTATTTGCACAGGCAGTGGACTTAACCAGCTAACTATATGGAGATATCCTATAATATAATATTATGTAAGCCAAAGTAGCTATTTGAATGCGTCTGAGAGAGGGAGCGAGCCTAGAATACTATGGATGTTGTATCGTTTGTTAACTTGCATTATTGAGTTTGCTACGTGCGGAATTAGACCATGACTTATATTTAGATTAGTCTTTTTTAATATATATAATATATATATTAATATGGTTATTATATAATAACTTAAAGCAAAATTATACTAAAAGAAAATATAAATGTAACTTTAGTTAATACAGACTTTATTAATCATCAATTATATGTTTATATATTTACTAGATGAATATATTATATTATAAGATAGTATTTTTATAGAAATAGTGAAATCTCAGCGATGTCTGTGTATTTTACTGTTATTTTTAACATTCCTACGTTGCGAAGCGGCGTTGTAAACATTTCTTTTCAAAATTGAACTAGACTTTTAAAAATTTAAAGAGATAGCGACCCCTCTTCGAAAAACGATGTAGTTTCGATTTTAGTCGTACACAAGTTGCATATTTTAAACTAACCCACCTTTAAATATGTATTTCTTAATGAAATATTTTTGTAATAACTTACATTTTTATAATACTTTGGTACTACGAGTATGCTAATATTTATATCTTGTAAAATAAGGTGAGCGACGATTTTATTTGTTTTATCGAAAAAAAATATAAAATTATTTTTTAGTAAATCATACAAAAAATGTCATAGTATTAATATTGATTAATATCTATATATTCTATTTGAAGTAAAATATAACATTTAAACTATTAACCTGATAAAGTGTGATTATTCTACTTGCTTCTTTGTAAATAAATTTAAACACCATTTGTAAAATGATTTTTAGCGATCTTCATAATTTTTTGAAAGGTCGTTTGATAAGCGGACACGAGTATTTAAAAGTGGTGCTAAGAAGTGAAGTCAGAGCGCTAGAGGGTCATGAAAACATAAAGCTTGTAACCCACAAAACAAAATATTCTTAAAAATGTGTATTAAAATATTTAAAATTAGCGACTCATCCTCGCTTCGCTCGGGTTTGTCCTTAGGTACGTTTTAACGGTTAATATGGAATAAATAGACTATATATTACTATATACATATATGCATTATACATACATAGATATGATGAGTTTTATATTCCTTACTTGAGAAATAATTGATTCCCCATACAAACTTTCATCTACATTTTGGGATGCCTTCACCCCTTTAAGGAACGATTTACCGGATAAGAATTATCCTATGTTCTTTTCAGTATCTCAAACTATCTTCATACCAAATTTCATCTTAATCAGTTCAGTGGCTTTTTAGTTTATCCATTATAAACAAACAAACATACATACATAATGCGATAGGAATTGGACATTTTGTATGGAGCTTATGCCAAATTTCTTTGTTTAGTAAGGAAAATCTCAATTAGACAGATTATTGAGAATCGCCATAAAAGTCACATTCCCCGAGTCGCTGGGTATTGGATGGTTAGGCTAAAGTGTCAGGTCGAGTCAAGTGGATGCAAAGAAGTCTACAGTTACACACGCCTTGTCAACTTTAATTCATGGCTACTAGTTAGTGACATTTTTAAAGCGCGTTAATGGCACGCCTAGCTTCTATATACTAGTACTAATTGCTATGTATTTTTATATTATGTTAAAGTTACATCATCCTCATACACATAACTTTAATAGGACTCTCTTGTGCCTAATCTTAGTTCACTAAGATTATTTGATTAAAAGAAACAAGACTAAACATAGTAATAACCACTTTATTAGCAGTGTCTATTATGAATAAAATTGCTAAAGCAGTATACCTTTATATACTTTATTAGATATAAATATGGGAAATGAGAATAAATGGCATGTTAATGTTCTTCGATGAAAAAGTAAATATTTTCATGGTAAAGCTTTTACTCGATAATTCTATCTCCAGTTTGTCATGATGTAGAAGTGCACGTTTAAAAATATATGCGTGCATATAATATATGCATAAAAGACATGCCTCGATGTCTGTTTTATTTAAAAAAAAATAAGTTATTAGTTTATAATTAGCAACAATTGTAATATTTATTTACATAGAAAATAATAATTTGGCATAGATTTTTTAAGTTCTTGCTTGATAATAGAAATGAAATATTCTAGATAATTCCTTAAAAAACTTCATTTTTACATCAGACTACTTTAATATAACGTTTTAATAAACACTAACTAGTACTGTAAATAAATATATCAGTTACTAAAAATGTGTTGATGTAAATAAAAATAAAGAAAAATAATGTATACTACCAGTTTAGTTGGTTTTAAAAACTAAAACTAAAATCTCATTTGATATTAACCATCAAATGACATTCCCTTATGCTGAATTGAAAAAAAGAAAGAGAACGAGTTCACTGCAGTCTCACGTATTGCGTTTGCTGTTTATATTAGAGTCGGAATACTCTTTTCTACTTATAAAGGGTTTTGCTTATTATGAACGCGCCAACTGCGGTTTTCATTTAGTTTTATTATGTAGCTTTGACTGCGTATACGAGGATGTTTAATAACTTCTTTCGTTTGCTTGCTGTTGATAAAAAAATTTAGTTTTAAAATCACCATACATTTTTCATTTTCTATGTTATTGCGTGTGTTTTTAAAATTTCACTAGATAACATATTATATTCTCGAATAAAAAAAAAAATAAATAAATCAAGTAATTATTAAGTAATACAAAAATTTCCAAATAAATTTAGAATCCGTCGTACACCGTACAATATTAATCCCTAGTAATAATATGAAATATTAAATTAAATGAGGTGAAAATTACTGAAACTTACTTTTAGAGACTCAATACAACGGCATAGGATTTGAAATTTTTTTATACCTGTATAAATTCACACCTACCGAAATATACCAGGTAAAATATATATTCTTTCAATTGTAATATTTTGGAAATTTTACGAGGAATATGGCAAAAAATAAATAATTCATTAATTTTTAAGTATTGTAATTTCAATTTGAAAATTTCAAATTTTTATGTATTTTCTTACAATAAAAAAAATAATCTGTATCTTTAAAATTAAAGATTACATTTTTTTAAACCAGTTTAAAAAAAAGAAATTAAAATTCGCATATTTTTCGCTACTCTCTACGATTTTTTTTAATTTACGCTCATCCCTTATTTTTTTTTCAACCCTTGCCGGGAGTTGCGGACACGAAAACCTTTACACATTATTTTTGTATCATTAAAACTACATTATATCAAAAATGCAAAGGTGAGTACCAAATTTTGATTTCAGACCTTATTTGACTGGACTAATATCATAATCTGTCCGTCCAATCGAACTTTAAATAATCGTTTTGTTAAAAGTATTTTCGAATGGAATGTTATAATAGTTAAATATCAAGAAATTATGTTTACTACGTTTACCTTCATTAACTGAAATTCATATATTAAAATTTTAACTAACAAATAGTTAACTGAATTTTATTGGATTAACGGAGAATACCAATATAATATTGTAGAAAATAATTTATTAATATTTCATAGAAAGGATGAAAAGCGAGACGCCATTCCATGAAAAAGCTTCGACGTCCTCCTGGGGATAAAAAGCCCTAGAAATCACGTTAAGATGGTGCAATCTTAACGGTTGAAATATATTTGTATACCAAGTTCTTTAAGCACTCAATTTGTAAAAACATTTTAATAAAAATAAGATATCATATAGTGATGCATTACATTCAGTGACCTGTGTCTGTCATGTTTTAGTGCTTTACATTTTTATATCACTACAGAAATCACTATATATTACTATAAATGGTTACTATAGTTTAACATTCGACAGCATATAAATAAAACTATCTTTTCGGATTTTTTCGCGGATTTATTTAGATTTTTGGTTCCCGACGTTTTTATTTAAATATCAAATATTCGCGTAAATCTAAGAAAGTATTATTCGACAACATAAATGATATATTATAATAGATAAGTTATTTTAGAGATTAATAAATTGGTTATTTTTGATCGGTTTATATTTACTTACTAATTATTAATAGAAAATTACATATTTCTAATCTGTCATACTTGGAAATAGTGAAAACTAGTCAATTAGTATTAGTATGTCGGTATCGTACAAGTAGAGTCCCGCGAGGTAGAGGCATCTCGTGTGAATGATGCCGAGTGTTCCGAGCGCAGCGTTGTTAAAACTCAAGCCGCGTTGAGTCGCGTGCGCTAATTGTGCTCTACGTAGAGTGTAACCCACCCCCCTAGTCTACCTTACTGCTCTACATTCCTTGTTTCGGTGACTCATTGTATGTGGAAAAAATTTATAACTGTTGACATTGAGCTCATACATGTCTTTTTAATTTTGCTTTCTTGTTTTGTTGTTACATCGTTAGTTGAGTTTATTCAGACTTACTTCCTGTAAAATTTATGTTTCTTAGTCTTGTAAAATGTTGAATGTTTCAAAGTATAAATGAGCTTCAAGCAAATGTAACATATGGCAATTAAGTCAGACATATACGTAAGTTATTGCAACTTTCTAGTAAATCGACATTGTAAACGTTGGTTTGTTGAAACATTTTATACAATATGTACGTGATTTCAATAAATCTAAGCGTGGATACAATTAAAGCCTGCGGTTGTAGACGCGTTCAGGCGACACAAACAAAAAGGTCGATAGCAAAACTAATAAACGCCGAACAAGTATTGGTAGTTTAATCGCAGCTGCACAAAACGCGAGCGACAAAACCAACCTCGAATCTGAGCCACAACAACCGTGCTGAAGTTTAATTCAATCGCTGTGCTTCGGAGTTGTGGGGAAAGGTCGGTGGAGGGAAACATGTGCGGAGACTGCAAGCCTGTGTTAATTACTATTCGTGTGGCAGCCCGCACGTTGCGAATTTTGGCTCTCGACCTAGAGTTAAGTGTAAATTTTGCACAACGTAAGCTTCTTATCATATTATATTAAAAATGTTGTCACAACCCCTATAAAATATTATATTCACAAAAAAATAATGTTTTAGTTCATAATAAATAAAATTTAATTCAGTAGCACAATTGAAGTTTGTAGGGTGAGATTGCAGATAGAGGTAGGTAGGTGTATGTAAGTAGAGTCTACGAGGTGATGTTAATTACTACTTGTGCGGCCACACATCGCGAACTTTGGCGCCCGACGTAGGCCTCTCGCCGCAAATTTATCTTTTATACCATCGCGGTGACCCAACAATCTTGTTAATTAACACTTTAATACGATTTTGATTATTTTAACAAAATTATATTTTACTAAACTTTGTCTCATATGCAGGTAACTTGTAACTTATTTTCAATATCGTCCCGTACGAAAAGGAAGCTGCTTCTAGCGTACAAAGTAATACCATATCATACGCACCTATCATAACTGCATATTTTCCCTCAGTTAATACGATTTTAACTTTTTTGTAGACGATTATAAAAGTGGAAATCCAGTAACATTATATGTAATATTCCTCTCAAACGATAATAGCATGTAAATATTCCTTATATTTAATAACACATTCGTACATTAATTCAATATAAGCTAAGCGTGTTCACGATTTCAATTTGAATTTTCTCATCGTATTTCACGTGCTTGCGTCAGATACCTCAAACATTCCCGTCCCTTGTTAGAAGACACCAAGCGAACGAAGAACGTACCCCTAGTGCCTTTATCATGTAAATTTCTAAGATTTCGTCTTTAAACTCAATATATAAGTTAAACGGGAAACATTCTTGGTCAAACTTTTTAGTGTTTTTGACCGGATATTATTATTTGTATAAATAATATTATAATGCTATTTCCATTAAGATGTAATTCGTTTTATACTATTTCACTGTAAATTTAAAAAAATATAAAATATTTCTATCAGTTTGGTAATTTATTACTTTTTAATATCGTTAAACACTTTAGTTTCCTAAAATTGAACTCACTTTGTGTAATAGGCTGTTAAAGGATCGATGTGGACCGGGCTGTAAGTCCATCGACATAAATTCGTATTAGTGCCAGCTCTGGTCGACTTTACGACGTCTCCAGTGTACTTATTGCTCGCTCGCGAATCTAAATATTTGCAGAGAATGTTAAATTTCGCAAGAAACAATGTCTTGTACCGTGTCGATAAATTCCAAAACGGGGTATCGAACTTCTATTATACATGAGAAAGTTTGTGTGTCTGTAAAGAAGTTTACAGAATAAAACGGCTGAACGGATTTGAATGAAATTTAGTTCACATATAGACTATAATCTGGAGTGGTTCATAGGCTACTGTTAAGTCGCTAGTTTCTACGATGTTAAGTTTATACCTAGAACGTAATGGGTACTGAATAAAATTTGATAGTATTTCGCAATAAAATTGAATCACAGTTAAGAAGTACGTACTTTCACAATATAAAGTATTAAAGAAGTGGAACTTAAGTTAATTTTGTCCAAAAGATGAACACTTAAGCGGAGACGAGATCTTTAAAGGTGTCAAGGAGTTTCTTCGGAAATTGAGACTCGTGGTATGAGCGCTATACTTACTATCGATAACAAATATATATATTAATATTTAACAAGTTCTTTGATAAAAATGTTCCATTTAAAAAGCGTTTACAATGTTTATTATTTTATTTTTTTAAATCCACAAATTAATAATTTTTAACACAAAATTATTAATTGTGTTTCTTGTAAATATATTGGTATTAAGATTTACTATTTATCCCCTGTCTAATTTTCTGTGCTAGGTAGCAGTAAATATGACAAGATGTCTGTCAGTGTGAAATTAAGTGAGTTTGTTGAGTGTAAACAGGGATAATCCTTAGCTTGACTATGATTAGCATATCGCGGGAGTCGGCGCTCGTACCCCAGAGGCATCTGCAATTTAAATCAGGGACTTGGCCGGGACCGACCGGCTTCTTAGCTCAATTCCAAATTCGAGATTTACCACGATTGGATGGTTTCGGGTTCGATTTTGTGCGTGTTCGGATTGATTGTATCCGTTATATCCGATAGAATTCTGATTAAAATATTTTAAATCTTTGCGGATCTGGTACAACTTAGTTTTTTCTTGTGAGTTCAATATTTGGTACTTTCAGAGTTTTTTTATTTACAAAGTTGTGTGTTTATTACATAACTAGATTACCTGCTTCGCTCGATACTTTTTTGATGTATAATTGCGAAGAGCAGTAATACTAAATTGCAATTTTATTTCATCATTTAAAATCGTTCCCGTCACGTATACCTACACTGTCTGTGAGCGGTTTTAGATCGCTGAATCTGTCTTGGTATTGAAAAGTCAGTTATGACAAATAATTCAATATAAATAAATTAATAAATAATATCTATTTAAATGTTGATCATAAATTATTGAGACAGTGTTTGAGTGCTCCATTTCAATTATTACCAATATTACAAAAAAGGAACACCTTATACAGACAGTACCATTATTTTTGTGTCAGTAATACAATTGTATTATTTCTTTTTAAGCAAAGATTTAAATTGATCGATGATTGTATCGATCACTATCCGTCTACGTCAGCTTAAATAT
The DNA here is from genome assembly GCA_905404265.1 of Fabriciana adippe. Taxonomy (NCBI): domain Eukaryota; kingdom Metazoa; phylum Arthropoda; class Insecta; order Lepidoptera; family Nymphalidae; genus Fabriciana; species Fabriciana adippe. The sequence goes on from FR989993.1 coordinate 8,349,881, forward strand.
TGGGTGAAAATTTTCCACTGGGTTTTACTCCAAGCTGTAGCGCTGTGAAAAATAGCCGCAGATGTAGACGTCTTCAGCTGAAATTTCTTTGCTTTTCTTTAGTCGGGAACAAAGAATTTAATCGTCCTTATGGGAACGTTATTTATTGCTTTTTTCGCTTATGTTCGCTCAATTATTTACATATCTGCTCACTCTCAAAGAGATTTCTCAAATATTTCTTCGATTTTTATGAAGTCTACAAAATAATAGAAATGATTGATGTTATTTTATATTTATTTTATCTAATTGTAAACCATAAAAGTATAAATTTCTCTTAAATTGTATACAAACGATTTTTTAAACCTTTTTTTGTAATTTATGACATCAAACAATCAAAAAATCAATACAATTTACTTCAAAGAACGTAAATTGCACAATATGGATGTAAACATAAATATCTGAGCCAAAAATGTATATTTAATGTATTTTACATAGTGAACGCAGATGAATAAAATATAACAAGGATCTTCATATTTTTCGAGAAGAACTTTTGAGCTATAAGAAACCTTTGTATATCATAAGCCACTTTGCAAACCACGTAGTTGCTGTAAGTTTCGGTACTAAATTCAATTGAGGTTGCAAAATCTAAACTGTACAGTAAGTTGGGACCGATCGTATTCACACTTGCAGTGAATTTGAATTTCAAGTAATATGAGATAAACCTACTTCAAGACCAATGTGTACTGTCACTGCTACTACGCTATACTATCGCGACATTTCTGCAAGGAGCAATTTTGGTAAAAGGGTTAAAGCAACATCACTAGGGGAGTTTGCAAGAACCCGTGCATTATTAACTACGGTTTCATAATATAACCAATTTGTGGTAATTGTTTAGGTTGTCCTTTAAATTTTACGTTAACCCTACATAAGCCCTTGTTATTAATATTTATAATGCTTGCTTTAAACGGACACGTTAAGAAGTTCTTCTGCCTTGTTTTGCACAGTGACAGGTTATGCGTTATTTTTTTGTTATTCACTTAAACTAAGTAAAAGCAAGAAGTTATAGTTTAAAATATATCAATAAAATTATAATATAGCAAATTAAAAATGGAGCTTGACTAAATATAGAAAGTGATTTAGATAATTTGTAATTTATTTCTATCGATAGATTTGCAGATTTGCAAAACTGATAATAAAGCAATGTTCTTAATTATTTATTATCAGAAATATAAATAATGCCAACATATCAGAATTATGATACAAAGAGATGACAGCGATTATAGTCTATTGTAATTGAAGTGAGCAGAACCGATTAATAATTAATTATCCATTGAACATAATTTGGGCGGATCACTGGGCGAGTGCTGTAATGGATTGGCCCATCTGACTTGAATTGATATAGAATACGTGAATTATAGTCTGTTAAATGACAGGTTAATACACATATTGAGGTATTGCGGTGGAAATCTATAAACGTTTTTCTTTTCCCGTGACTTATGGATTAACACATTTAGAAGACGATTTTTCTTGAAATTTAGTTTAATTTCATAATAGCATTCTCATCAATATTTTATTAGCATAGATTTGAAAGTTAACTAGATGCATTTAAAAGTGATATTAATGAGAAAATTTTTAAAAGTTAAACGTAAAACCAATTTTGTTACGATTTTCCGCAAGGTAGATGAGCAAATTAAGGTGGTACAAAGGATATACATTGTTACGACTTACCATGCTAAGCTATGAAACAAAACGTAGTTTTATTTTCACTTGTTGCGGCAGAGCGTGTGAGCTTGGCTTGTTATTATTATTATAAAGAAAAAACACATATTTTTGTTTATTTCTTGGTTTATATTCGATAAACTCTGATACTATGGAACCGTTTCTAATTCTCAAATTTTGGAAAGCTACTTTATACAAACATAACATAGCATATAATATATTATTTCAGTAATAAAAAGATTCCAAGCAAATTATAATAGCTCCTAATACATAATTACACCAGAAAAGTGCTAAACAATTCAAATATATATTTAAATAAATTGATAATAATTAATTTACCATGTTCCCAAGTTCTTGAGACGCTTTCGTCCTGTTTCGTCCCGATAAAGATGCAAAAATATCTTATCTCTAAACTTTTTCTTCCATGCAAGAGATTTCAGCAACCCCTTTTAATAGAAATTAAAGCTGACTGCTTTTAAGATAACTATGTACTTACAGTTTAATTAAAGTTGGTTCGTAATTGAATTCATTTGGTAAAAATGTCGGCTATAAACAAAAGTTATCTATCCATGATGAAGTAATTCTATGTTATTATAGGAACTTCTTGTCTTAAATTATGTTATATTTACATAAACTCTTCTAATTTACTTATTTTAAATTAACTTCTCATTTACTTATTCGAAAGATTTCTTACTTCTAAAGGATTTTAGAAGATTTTCGATGAAACAAATAATAACAATAGCAATTGTTATACAAAATTGCAATATTTCTAAAATATTGTAGATTGTATTGTATATCTATATATTATATGGTAATGCATGAACATCGAAATCTATCGTACAATACTTATAATAAGAAAAATTAAATTTCAACCCGTCGAAAGGTTGTTTTTTATACAGTAAGCTAAATAAAATAAGCACACATACAATGAATACCAATTTATATTTATTAATTAATTAATATGTTGAAATGAAAATGCGAAAGGACCGCAAAGTAAAAATAAATAAATACAAGTAAATCCAACTCAATCAATTATGTGAAAAACAAGTTTAACTTTATAAACAAAATTGGTGGAATTTTTAGTTACCACTACAGCTGATAGTTATCCCGATAGAGTTTTGGTTTGGGAGTCGTTCGCTTTCTCATCTTTGTTCTATTTTATTTACATCAATATTGGCACTTGGTACTAACATGGAGACATTAATTTTATCGTTTAAACATATGTAACTACTAATTTTATTAAAATATTCTTGTTATTTATACTTCTATTTTAATGTTAAAACAATTAAATAAAAGAATACGTTGGTTTCAACTTTCCTCGTTGTTTTCTAAGATATTTATTATCAGCCAGTTTCCCAGTCGGCGACGAAATATCCCTTTAATGGGCGTCGGAGTGTCGAGTCCTCTGCAATTTAGATTAGTCCTTTAATTAAATTAACATTATGATCCCTATCTCGACGGAGCAGGTGGTCGCCGATATTGCCCCGTTAGAATTCTTTCCGCTCTTTCGTTTTCATCATCAAAGTTCTGCGGGACGTGGAAAATATTTTATGTTTAAATCAAATCACTGTTTATTTAACTTACTCACTTCAGAAATATGTTTAACAGTTTTATGACTTCAATAACTTTATAAGAAAATTTACTAATGTTTAAAATGTATTAAAAGTAAGTATAAAGTCATAGATAACTACACTTTGAGAATAGTGAATGATGATATCAGACTTCTTTAAGGCGCTAAGTAGTAATAAATGAATAAAACTTTTATAAGAATAATACAAATTAAGATCGATAGCTGAGTATTTTACGCCAATTCTTTTTAGTAGGCACTGAGACATTTTCCCTTTTATATTGTCAGCAGCATATCTTTTTAAATAATTCAATTATAAATATATAAACTATTTTGAAGTTTTGCTGTGTAATTTTTAGATGAAAAATGTTAGAATACTTTAGTGTTCTTTTCCACGTAGAGTAGAATTTTAATTTAAATACATGCATTTTTTTGTAGATACAATCTTTTATCCAAACAGAACGTAATATAGGCATTTTATTTCCGCTGACTTTCTAATAAAAATTGTTACACGGTCAATGTAAATACAATGTGCACTCACTGTAACAACGTTTTCTCGTTAAAGACAATAATTTAAATCGTCACAAACAGCGCTAGTTTTCGCGATTTAACCCTCGTTCCTTTTCCAGTCTGTTTGCGTTTATTTTATCTATTTCTGAAGCAGCGGTGCTGCGGTGCCGGTCGACCGAAAAATTAGAAATATCTCTATCCCATCGCCCGCCTGAGATCGGACGGCTACGTGATTACTAAAATTGTAACATCTATTGTCTTGGATTTCGAATGTTTACTTTATCAATTGCCTTCCATTGAATATTTATTAAAAAAAATTATATCACATTTGACATTTGAAATAAATATAGAATTTACACTATACATTATAGTCACTAAAAACAATCATGAATAAAGTATACAAAAACATTTATTAACTTTATGAAATAGCTCTATAAGTATTCATTATTGTAACATGATACAGGAACATTAAAAAGATGGGAACATTTACCTTTCCTCGAAGGTATGCAGTTACAGCCAATTATTTTTACTTTATGGCGAATAAAGTAAAGTTTTACCCCATCAGTGCTAGCAACCCGCAATAAGTTACAGGTAATGGAGGATAAGGGTGAAAAGACAGATATTTTAGAGTGAAATAGTATGAAATGGGTATAGTGTTTTTTTTAAGTAAAATTTCATGCTGAACAATTAAATTATTAAAAATATTATCTCAACTGTATTCTAATTTATTAGACTTAAACTGACAATATCTATTAGCCAGTTGTGAAAGTTTAAATTATTGCTGCTGACATTGACGCCCGAAGAAAAATTGCCTTTCCCGAGTTTGAGCGCTTCATACCAAAGTTTGTTTTGTCAATATTTTATTATCACCGCCCGTAGACGCGGCATTCGATCATCCGAAACCTTTTTTAGCATTCCCGTGGACGGATTTTTTTGTACGTTATTTGTAATTATAATAATATTTCGTTTAGCCAAATGCTTACTAATCGTATACGATTTGAATTTCAAAACAGTTTAAGTGAAATTATGGTTTACAAACATCGGTCCTGCCGTATTCATTAAAGCTCATCAGTAAATCTGAATTACATTGAATATCAAATCTCTACACATAATTTTGGTTTGTGTAATCATTGTTTACATTGTGACATTCAATCTCTCGAATATCTAATTTTTCAACTTCAAATTGATGTCTAGCAAATGATAATATGTATTAATTTTTACTATAAAATTGTAACTGGGTCAAAGTTGAAATGACTCGTCCGAAGGAATTAAAGGAGCCCAAATCCGAAGACTTTATAAAACCATTGATTAACTATTAACAAGGTTATAATAGACTCCAAACGTTTGAGTCTTTTAATAAGTTAATAGTAAAGTGAAGTTAATAAAATCGTGTCTGAAAAACAAAATGATATTACGACACCGCGCATTGAAGTAGAATAATTATTTGCTTATCATTTTTCAATGACGCTACACTGCTGACATTTAATTTCGATTCCTTCTTGTTTTCCAGTGCAGAGGCTTATTGTTGTTCTTTTTGTTGACAGTGATAGCCAATGTCAATAGAGAGAGCGACAATTAGTCCAGTCAAATAAGTCTGAAATCAAAATGTTGACACTCAACTTTGCATTTTTGATATAATGTAGTTTTAATGATACAAAAATAATGTGTAAAGGTTTTCGTGTCCGCAACCCCCGGCAAGGGTCCAAAATAAATTGTCAAAAGTTTTTTTTCGCAATTACTCGAAAACAGTAAAAGTTAGACAAAATAGTTTTAGGAAAAATGTGTAAAGCTTGAAATTTTGCATAAAAAAGGTTTCATGACTTTTTTCCCTCCGGTCAAAATTAATCGAGTTAGGAAGGTTTTTAGACCGATCGGAATACGTTTATTTTTAAAAGAAAAAAAATAAATTAAAACCTGAAGTTTTATGGTTTTAAAACATTAGCAGGTATATAAGGAATAAAAATTCGTAAAATGCCCCCGATGCCCAGCTACCCCCGCGAAAAACGGGGGGACGCAAAGCGTTGAAAAATCGTTTTTTTAAACTTACGGCTTACTGTGACGTTCTATCGAAAAATGTTTACTACAAAAGTTAGAGGTCTATTAAAAATCTACAACTTTTATAACTGACACTTTTACAATAATCTTAAAGTTTTCGAGATTATTGCAAAAAACTCGGTTTTTAGTTTTTTCTTGGTTTTTAATTTTTAATTTCTACAATAAACTTTTCATTTTCATGAAACTAAGGGTCTGTAATCTTAGAAATACATATAATAAGCAAAAACAAAAAAAAAATTGAAATTGAAATATTTAGCCACTCCTGAGAAATTTATATTTTATGGTCTATTTTTTGCAAATATCTCGAAAACTTTGTGATTATTGTAAAAGTGTCATTTATAAAAGTTGTAGATTTTTAATAGACCTATAACTTTTGTAGTAAACATTTTTCGATAGAACGTCACAGTAAGCCGTAAATTTAAAAAAACGATTTTTCAACGCTTTGCGTCCCCCCGTTTTTCGCGGGGGTAGCTGGGCATCGGGGGCATTTTACGAATTTTTATTCCTTATATACCTGCTAATGTTTTAAAACCATAAAACTTCAGGTTTTAATTTATTTTTTTTCTTTTAAAAATAAACGTATTCCGATCGGTCTAAAAACCTTCCTAACTCGATTAATTTTGACCGGAGGAAAAAAAGTCATGAAACCTTTTTTATGCAAAATTTCAAGCTTTACACATTTTTCCTAAAACTATTTTGTCTAACTTTTACTGTTTTCGAGTAATTGCGAAAAAAAACTTTTGACAATTTATTTTGGACCCTTGCCGGGGGTTGCGGACACGAAAACCTTTACACATTATTTTTGTATCATTAAAACTACATTATATCAAAAATGCAAAGTTGAGTGTCAACATTTTGATTTCAGACCTTATTTGACTGGACTAAATTGCATTATTTGCTTTTCTTATTTTCTATAAATGACAAAAATTTACAAGAAAGTGCGATTTATTGTTAAAATAAAAAACTAATATTGAACGGCAAACGTATTTGTATTATTTTAATTTAAAATTTAAAATCAAATCCGTCAAATAATGTACTAGTGTAGCTATAAATACATATCTGTCACGTGTAATATACCGATAATATTTACACTTTGAAAGCTATATACACACAAGCGTATGATAAATTCGCTGTGCAGCGCCCCAGGCGTTTCCGCTTCACTCGCCTCGGATGCACGCCGGTGCGATCGATCGTGTGAATACACCTTTATCCATTTTTTATTTTTTATTTTCACTTATTTATAGCCAGCTATTGAATCTCGTCCTCGTATGAACACATTTTTTTTTTCAATGATCGATTCGTTAGTGAAACCGGCAGAGTCAACTGGTATGAGGCCGGATCTGCAACAGAAAGTATAATTATTTTTTTAGAAGCACACAATATTATCTGTGACACTAATTAATAGACAAATTTAAAATCATACGCTAAATTACAACACAGTTAAATTTTCCGCTCATAATTATTAAGTGGCATCAGTAAATCATATGACCCTTTTCATTTGATATATTTCATGGAACCATTTGATTAATTTCGGGGCAAATGATAACATTATATTGCTGTATAATGCTATATTATAATCAAAAACTTGTTAGATATAAATTATTTTTATATTGAAATAATATAAAATAAAAAAAAATTATTACTCATTTAAAAAAATAAATAGGTTAGTATCATATCATAATATGATAATAACATGACAAGTATATGTAAATATTTCTAATCTATGCTAGTTTACTAACTTACACTCGCTTCGCTTGGTGTGTTCCTAGGTACGTTTTATATCGATACTAGATAAAAAAAATGTTTGCGAGTGTACCTTAGGAAATATACTATCTATCTATCTACCGCGGACTTTTCTGTAAGCCTTTTTAAGACCTAAATTTTTTAGTACATTATAATACAAGGATTATTCAGCGTTAGCCAACGAAAGTGTACAACAGATTTTCTTACAAATATCGTCATATTCAGCCATCTTGTACGTAAAGATTTTCCTGTATTAAAAGGTATCCTAAATGTTGACACGAGTCATTGGTTATTACTATACAAAATTTTGTTATAACCCGTTCAGCACTTTATGCGCGAAGTGCACACAATATACAAAAAACAGACACAAAAAATTCAACGACTATTGTTTTGGGGTCTATATTCAGTACACAAAAAGTAACAATCATTTTTTTTAAATAATGTGTGTGTATTTTATTATATGTATAGATAAAAACAAAATTCCTTAAACCTAAAAGAACTTGAAAAATGTTAAGTTATTTTACACGAAAATCATCTACTTGTTGTTTATTTTAAGGGTAATTTGCTACTTGGGTTACTGTATAGCTTATTTTCTGACTTACAAATATAGTTTTCTATACAATAACTAATTCTTCAAGTTTCAATAGACAAATACTAAGGTGTTTTTTTACACAACAGTATGCAGTATTATGTCCAGTGCAGTAAATTGGTCGTTTGAGTAGGCTTATCGATGGTTATGCACTGAGACGTTTGTTACATCACTTTGACTGCTCATTCATGAACGAATGCTCAGTGTCATAGGCTTAATACTGTTCAGGCTAACCATGGTTTCCACAATCGATTTGATTATGAGCCTTATTAGAAGATATTACCTATACAATCCCATCAATGCTAGAATCATATACCTTTTTTTTAACATTGGGAAATGTGTTTAGACACGAGGTGTGGGACTCACCGGCAAAGCCAGTACTACCCACTAAAATCCAACGCAAGTTCCTTCCGTCTTAATGGGGCGTTACAGGATCGCTTACGCATTCAACCACGACGCCCCAACGGTAGGCCTGCCGAAGCAGACCACAACGACCATGGGGTCGCTCTCACGGTCCACTCTTCTATCAGAGAAGTACCAGAAGCAACCCACAGGGCACACCGTCCAACACCGGTGTGCCGCCTCCCAGTACGTTTCTTGGCTGCGCCCGGCTGTATTGCCGGGAACTAATGAATAACCCCCTCCCCCCTCCCTTCCATTCCCACCATAACTTCATATACCATCATATACCTATCTAAAACTACTGTCGTAAACATTACTTTTCAAATACTCTATTTCATTAATAAAGTACCTATGGCATAGAAAAGCTTTTATGTAATTTATAATACCGTGAAATCAAATACAACCTCTTTCTAACTTCCAAAATTTTATTAGGTGTTTCCTTTGCCGACTCTTTGCAAAGTTTCACATACACTATATACATGAAGAATTTAAAAATTCTACTGTAACCGCCGTTCTCTAGGCGAACAAAATAATTCATAAAGCGTCGAACAAATTAGTGGCTTCTACTCCACTGGAAGGAATATTTAATACTCTTTTTCGTCGCAATAATGTCAAGCGTAGATGTTATCTGCGGCCGTAGACAGATCAAATATTCGTACGCTTTTGAAGTCGTGAAGGCGTAAAATTAAGATAAGATTTTAATGTAAATATGTTTAATCGTGTTAATTTTGTCGAAATATTTTGGTATATTTTTTAAAATTTATTTTTTACTAACTTTCGTCTACGGTTACGCTTGCATACTACGACGATAAAAGTAGCCTATACCATTCTCACTTATAAACCGGTTAAATCTTTCTTCTATAACGCTCTATACCGCGGAAGTTTTGTATCTCACGGGATAAAATGTAACCTATTCTCGTTCCGTTCAAATTAATTCAATAGCTAAAAAATATATTACAGTTAGATACCCAGTTAACCTTCTATAATTATAACAGGTAGTAAATTTGTCAATTTTTTTTTAATAAATTTACTAAACAAAATAAAAGTAGTAGTAGCAAGAACAATTCATTTTTCTTATGAACACAAGTGCGGAACATAACTCAATAGTAGTGTAGGGGATTCATGCGCAACCGACTGTATAATAGGCGACGTGAAGGGGCATTTTCAGAATGACCGGACAGCTTCGCTTGAAATATCTGAATGTTAGTAGTTTTGATGAGTATAACATAATGTTCTGAGTTTAGAGAAGTGATAGGAACTTCATGAGAGAACCAAACGTACTTTGTAGTATATTTTAAACGAACAGTATTTAGTTAATGAAGCTTGTAAAGTCGTACATATTTTTTATATAATTAACCTTATACATATTTTTTGTACTATTTGCTTAGTAAGCATTAAGTTTCAAGAAAACTATTTATACTTGTTACCGAAATATGTACCTGAATAAAATGAAAATATACAAATATTATATTCTGATACGATGGCACTTAAGTATTCTTAGAGTATAATATTAAAGATTGTCCAGGAAAAATATCACGTATCGGCAATACGGGGAATTCTCGTGCGTTCGACCGGAAAATAGCCGACATAAAGGTCCGACATTCTGGTGCTGGCTGAGGACGGAAGCGATAAAATATATGTGAGGGTCACCGGTGCCGTCGTCCGCAAAAGCCATGAAAATCATAAAAAAATTTAAATTAAATTTACTTGTATATAATAATCGCTTAAGAGATGAAGCGCTACGGGCAAAAAATGTTAAAGTGAAGTAGAATACTTAAGAAATGAATGTATTTCATTCATTGTCTCATATTGAATGTGTATCTATCGAGTAAAGTCTTTAAAAACCATTACTAATCTTCGTATATCTTCCTTAAATAAAAAAAATATTTCGTAAGTGAGACTACGACGCATAAATAAAATGCACAACAAGATGGCCGCGACGGTAGCCCGTGTTACCAGCAATTAATCTCCATTACCCGCACGCGCCCAATCTGCTACCAGTTCTGTTTTATTTCATTAAATGGGCCCCGAATTAATACGCTCAAACGTTTACAAAGGCAAAAGAATCGACAAAGACCGCTGAAAGAAAATATGCCCCTTTTGTGTCGGTTTGTGATAAATGTCTTGCCTTTATTTAAAAATAAACGGAAAGAACTTGTAGCTAATTCAAAATGGAATATTTTTATTGAAAACGGAAAGTACTATTTTTATGATGTAATGAATGCTTACAAGATATTTGTAGTCGTCACTATTTTTAAATATGGTGACTTATTTTTATTGAAGATTAGTTTTATTTTTCTGCTACATTATAAATGTAAATCAAATAATGATAAACATATAATAAAATATGCTTATTTATTATTATATTAAAAGTATAAGTTAAGCTCAAAATGTTCAATTCAGGCTTAAATATTATAATTGTTACAGGTGCGGACATTGTTCGTCAGTGGATTGCCTATGGATGCGAAGCCACGTGAACTCTATCTATTATTCCGAGCATATGAAGTAAGATGTATTCTATATATTAATAATAATAATTAATTCTAGTAAAATACTATGGATGCCCAAATAAATATTATCGCTTTTGTTCTACTGTTGTATTTCTATTACAATTTACAGAAAAAAACTGATGGATGTCTATAATATATTGATTTTATTTATAACATTGCGCGTCACCCTCTCAGTCACGCAACGTGAGATAATTCGATCTGGATTAAAACGTCGTAAATATGAAAAGTCATGCCACAATATGTTATGTAAAATATTTTATAGGAATCGATTTTATCTATCATAGAGGGTTAGTACGTGGTTTCTGACTGGTACGGATGGTACAATGAGGTGTCTAAAGTTGCTAAGGCTGTTTGTATCGCGTGTTTCGAATGGTACCTGGTGCAATGTGATACCATTGTATGATAGACAAATTTCGTCGAAACCGATTTACGACGTCATGATGACACCGATTGGATAAAATTGGATGCGCCACTAACTACGATTTAGTATGTTCTATTAGATATACACGTATATAGGTGGATTTTTGAGACGGGACAGTAAGGGCAGGTACCTTAAATACTATAGTTACAGGAAAACGTTCCTAGGAGACCTTCCATAACTTTTTGAGATATTCTGAACTGCATTCACAGATTTTGGAAAAAATGTACAGTCAGCGAGAAAAATGCTAAAATACCAAAAAAAAACTTTTTTATGTCAATCGATCCTATTTCATGTAGGGATCAAAAGACTCTATGGGACCATTTAAGGTTTGAGTACTAGAAGTGACAGAAATAGCCTAAACCTTTTCCCATACATTTTGTACGGAAAAGCGTTTAATCAACTCGAAATATTTTTTTTGCCAAACGGTCCTATTTTTTAATGTGATCAAAAGACCCTTTGAGGCCAACTGAAGTTTGCGTATAGAAACTACGGTAAGTCACGAGACCGGGTTTACACGCAGGCATTTTATGCAGCGGGCATAAGAAAAAATTTTTTAGTATTTGTGAAAAGATTTTGGCGATTTCTGTCATTTCTAGTACTCATACCTTAAATGGTCCCATAGAGTCTTTTGATCCCTACATGAAATAGGATCGATTGACATAAAAAAAATTTTTTTGGTCTTTTAGCATTTTTCTCGCTGACTGTAATTTTTTTCCAAAATCTGTGAATGCAGTTCTGAATATCTAAAAAAGTTATGGAAGGTCTCCTAGGAACGTTTTCCTGTAACTATAATATTTAAGGTACCTGCCCTTACTGTCCCGTCTCAAAAATCCACCCTGTATACTATAATAACTGAGCCCTATTATATGGTAGAAGTTGTTACCTATTCGTCTATTAATGTTAAAAATCCTCCAACTATACGAGAATAGAGCTTAATATATTGTTTATTTGTTTTGAAGGGATACGAGGGTTCACTCTTAAAGGTTACCAGCAAAAATGGAAAAACAGCATCTGTAAGTATATTCCAATGTAGTATATTTTATTATAATAAAACAATAATGAAGTTTTTTAATATATATCTATAAAATCTTTGACTTAAATAGTCCAAATGTCAGTTCAGTTCACATATAATTACAATTTGATTTATATAGCTACAAATACTTGGAATCCATAGTATGAAATGCAATAAATAATAATTAGTGAGAATTTATAATAACTATTATTTTTCATCACTCAAACGCACTAATGAAGCATTTTTAATTTTTAATTTAACAGCATTTTTAATTGCAGCCGGTTGGTTTCGTCACATTTCACACTCGAGCTGGAGCTGAAGCCGCTAAACAAGACCTTCAGGTTAGTACTTTCACAAGCTAAAAGATCATAGACTAAATAAAATAATTCAAATTAAATACTTTTTAGTAATTGTTTTATTGAAAAATAACTAATGAAATTTGATATTATAGATGTTTATAGGAAAAAAAAAACACCAACATAACATACCTAGATAAAATATCTCTATTTTTACTACAACTGAATAAGTTCTGTTACAAAGACTTACTTACCATCGCCCAATAAACTTGATATGCTTACGACAACACTTGAAATTTTACAAAAATATCACAATATATTTGCAATAGGCCGAGATAGTTGAACACGAAAGTAAAAATGCTATTTGTAAATACTAAAAAAAGTACAAAGCACGGTGTTACTAAATCTTCTCATCACATGCCTCAACACAGCCAATAAGCACTATAGTTAATATTCTCATTGTAGACTTGGAATAACATTTTCCTGACTCGAGTAACCGCATCGTAAGTTATGCTAAACCCATGCACATATCGAATAGACCACGTCGGGTCATCAAGTCGGAGCCACTAAGCTCTCAATCCCGGATATTGGAGTGAAATCGATTAGGCTACGGTGTATATAAACAACTGCATGTCACTGTTTGACAGATTTTGATGTCACACACAAAGCACAGTGTTCCGGCACCTTAGAAGGCGCAGGCGGAAATTTCCTAATAAATAAAAGTTTCATCAATCAAAAATCGCTATTTATATGTCAATTTCAAATTATAAAAAACAAATTATCCAAAACATCAAAATCTATCGCGGATGTAAGATAAATGTTGTTTATCGGTGTATCGTTTCAAACAATTTAACTTAATGGTCAAACTTAACAAAAACTGTCCCTGCCTCCACTGTCCTGTGGAAGTGCGCGGCAAACCGTCCATCGTCATTATATCGGAGCGCCGCACCGCTCGCGGCTGTTCACAGCAGGGCGTCCGGTTCGACCCCGACATGCCGCAAACGATTCGGCTGGAGTTCGCTAAAAGCAACACGAAGGTCAGCAAGCCGAAGCCGGCAGTTGCCACAGCCGCGCCAGCTACACACCCCGCATTGATGCACCCACTCACTGGACGTAAGTACCGCCGAAAGCACACACCACCCGGCGCTCGCTCGATCGTCTACTCCTGAATTAATCTTATGTGATACAATATCTTATCTACATAAATGTGCTTACATACTATCTGGGAAACTTACATTTCGCTCATCTAAAAATAAATTGCGATTCAAAATGAAGGATCGGTGAGATATTGTATCCCTGTAGTTGTTTAATCGCTACTCTGTCCAACAAAGAATATGCCACAATTACACACAGATTTATATACTTATTATATTATGCTTGTTAGTATATTTAAGTATGAGTGATGGCGTGTCGAGCAATCGCAAATTGGGCAAGTATCTGTAATCGCTTACACGTACCACGCAAAGCCTAGCTCCGTGAAGCTATTATCTATCAACTTAAGTATCGGGTTCTTGAACACAAAGAATACTTTCTCGACACATGTTTTTATGACATTGCATCATTATCATGGTATGATAAGTATGTAAGGCAAATTGATTTTGTCGGAGCGTGAAAACATTGTCTTGTACACTGTAAATATATAAACTTTCTCGTTACCAGAATAATATTTTATTTACACATAAAACATCTTGTATTTTCTGTAGGGTGGTATGTCTGACTTTTGTATCCATTATACAGACTTAGCCAGTCCCTTCTTCCCTGGAGGTGGCGCTGAGTTGTGGCATCACCCATTAGCATACGGAGGGGAGTTGCCGGCTTTATCGCACGGACTCGTCCACCCCGCCATCCATCCGCAGATGGCGCCCGTGCGTTCCTACCTCTGACTAGCTGCCGCCGATAGGCCACACCACGTAAGTTAGATTCGCCAACTTTTTCATAATTTTAAATAAACTTAAGATTGTTAATTTTATGACATTCATTTCATTATTAATAACTTAATCTGAATTTAACATTGTCTAATGTTTAAAACCATTGGTTTACTTAACATCTCTCCTTTAGTATACGCTGATAAATAAAAGAAAACAAAATTTATAGGAAGTGCATTGAACATTATACTAATCGAAAATTTGATAATTAATACAAATCTTATATTTTACATTTTATAAGCTTTTATTTAACTTGCTATATGTGTTTGTTCGAGTAAAATCTTGCAACAGAATTTTAAAGCAGTTATCCTCAACTGATAGAGCTGAAATTTTACATACACTTTTAGTTTGGATAACTATGCACGGTTATTTATTTATTTATTTATTTATTTATTTATTATAAAGGCTTACTAACTAAATTTACATAAAGCATTAATTTAACATAATAATATTTCGCTATTTTTATATAAATTTAATTTAAAAGTATGCACAGCTTTTTATAGAAGTACTTATTTTATTTAAATTTTATTTTACGAGTGTATAAGGAGCCATTTAAGTTGTACAACAAGCGGAAAAAAAAATGAATCTAAATATTTAAATACAGTTTCTTTTTAAATAAATTTAGGCTATCAGAAAAAATATCTATATCACAATGCTGAAATATAAAATTGTATAATTTAAAGCTTCGTAAGAGTGGTGAATTGCAACCGTATCTATTTTTTCGTTGTGGGATATATAGTGGTTTGTAGTTAATAGCTCTTGCTGCAGGTCTTGGTGTTTGTATATTTACTAGCGACAGTAGTGACGGACAATCTATATAATTATTGACTAATTTAAAAACAAATATGAGTCGCAAAAAGTCGCATCTTTGGCGTAAAGTTTTCATGTTAAAGTGTTCAAGTTTTTCTTCGTATTTAGTATCAATAAAATTGTGGCGACTGGTATAAACAAGTCTTTTTAAAAACTTTTTTTGTATATTTTCTATTCGTTGAATATTATTCTGATAATCAGGGTACCAAATCAGACTACAGTAATCAATATTGCTGCGGACAAGGCAAAAATATAAAATTTTTAGTGCAAGTATTGATTTAAACTTTTTGGTATTACGGTGAATAAAACCTAACATTCTCAGGCTTTTGCTTATTACGGTATTAATTTGACTAATGAAACGCAATTCTTTATCCATGATTATACCAAGATCTTCTATTTCTGTCACTTGATTTAGTTTAAACCCATTGATGTCATACGTCGTATTAAAAATAACTTTTTTTCTTGAAAACTTCATATGAAAGCACTTTTCTCGATTAAGTTCCATTAAATTATCCTTGCACCAGGTACATAACCTTCCTATATCATCTTGAAGTTCTTGCCTACTAATTTCAGAGTCAACACTTTTATATAACTTTAAGTCGTCAGCATAAAATTCAAAATTAGAGCTAAGAATACAGTGTTTGATATCGTCAACAAAGGTTAAGAATAGTATTGGTCCCAAATGAGATCCTTGGGGTACACCTGAGGTTGGAGTGAACTCATATGATTTATGTCCATTTACATTCACTGTCATAGTTCTTCCATTTAAATATGATTGAAACCATTGTAAGAGTGACCCAAAGATTCCAAAATGTTCATGGAGCTTTTTAATAAGTATATTGTGATCTACTTTGTCGAAAGCTTTTTTAAAGTCACAATAGATAACATCAATTTCTTTACCTGAGCTAATAGCTTCAATTGTGTTTTCCATAAAAACAGCTAAATTAGTGGTAGTGGAACGATTTCGAAAAAACCCATGTTGATGTTCAGTAATCATCTGCTTTACATGCCATGTCAAAATTGGACATAATAGTGATTCGAATACTTTACCAAGAACACAAAGTATACTTATGGGACGATAGTTTTTTACATTTGATTTATCACCTGATTTCGGTATTGGTATTACTTTTGCTTTTTTCCAAATTCTAGGAAAATCACCGTCTTGAAGAGATTTATTGTAAATAATATATAAAGGCTTACATAGAGTTGTAGCACACCTTTTAAAAAATACTGGATGAATATCGTCCTCTCCTGCACCTTTATTTACATTTAGTTTTTTGAGTGATGTTTCAATAGACTTTTCAGATAAATGAATAAAACCTAAACAATGATGATTATTATTTTGGCTTTGAGCTAAATTTTCTAAGTTAAGAGAAGATGAAGGATTATAGACAGCAGCAAAGTTGTCTGCAAATAAATTGGCTATAGACACCCCATCCTCAGCAGTTCGACTTTCTAACTTCATCTTTTGTGGTATACTGCCATTATTTCTATATTTATTTTTGACATAAAGCCAGAAATTTTTAAAATTTTTACATATATTAAATTGCACATTCTCAATATAAGCAGAATAGTCAGTATTCATCTTTTTCTTGGTTCTTTCTTTTAATAGTTCGTATTCATATCTATCAAGATCATTATTAAATACTTTTGCTTTTATTCTAAGTTTTTCTTTCTCTTTTAGAATTTTAATCAGAGAAAAACTGTACCAGACAGGATATTTTCTTTTATAATTTTGTTGAATTGGGACAAATTCTTTTATAACTTTATACAAAATTTCATAGAATTTATGAAGTTGTTGGTCCACTGTCTCACATTTTGTAAATTCGATCTCCCAATCTACATTGACCAGATATGCTTCAATTTTTTGATAATCAGCCTTAAAATATTTATATCTTGAACTCACTGTTGATGATAATAACTTAAGGGAGCTAATTCCAATTTGTATAAGTAGTTGAGGATGATATTTATCTACCTTGGATAATATTTCGTCCGACCTAATTACTGAAATTGGATCAGAGAAGTTTGCTAATACTAAATCAAGGATTTTATTGTTATCATTATAAATTGTATTATATTGCAATAAATTATAGGTAGACATAAAGTCCATCAATGCATAGCCGAGTTGATTATTATAGTTATTGGGAACACTATGCGTATCTGTACAGTTCATTGACCATGATATTCCACTCATATTAAAATCACCAACTATCATGACTGAATCTAATTCATTTATAAACGTGCTTATCTTGTTGCTGAAGTGTTCAAAGTGTTCTAATTGAACTGGAGGAGGTAAATACAGTGCACACAAGTGTATTTTTCTTTTAGCGTTAATATCTATAGTTATCCATAGATCCTCACAATGACTTTCATATGAGTAATTCCTAAAAGAATTTAGTGATTTGTGTACGGCTATAATAACACCACCACCTTCCTTACCTTCTGAAAAAGTTAATGATTCCCTGTCCCTTCGAAACACCCGATATCTTTCATCTAATATTTCAGCATCGAAGACTTTATTATTAAGCCAAGTTTCAGTTAAAATAATAATATTAAAGTTATTTTTTAACGCATTGTGATAAATTTCTGACAGTTTACTACGCATGCCCCTAACGTTTTGATAGTACAAAAATAATTGATCGAATTTTATGTCTGTAAGTAAAACTACATGTAAGAAAAATATAAAATAAATGAGACATGATATTATGATAAAATTAAATAATTGAATTTAGGCACTCTTTATGAGTGATTAATCTTGCAGGAGAGTTGTCATCTTTACGAATGAATATCTTACCACTTCGAATCCAAACATATTTATATTGCTTTTCTTTGGCTTTAATTCTTGTAGCTGCATGTAAATCTCTATTTGTTTTTGTTAGGTGCTCAGATATGTATATAGGTGAGCCACTATCTCCGAAACCTAATAACTTAGTATTTAATTTTTCATTTGAATGTGATTTGTTGTATCTTAAAACAGCCGCTAAAAAGTTGTCTCTTTGTAGCCTATTAGACAATTTACAAATAACAGCTTTGGGTTTTTTAGATTTTTGATCTTGCTTTCTTACACGAAAACATGATTGAATATCTTTTTCAGTGATTGGGAAGGATATTACTTTGCCAATTTGTTGAATCGTGCTAGCTAAATTTTCTTGTTTATACTCGGGAAGACATTGAATCTCTATATTACTTTGGTAAGATTCTTGCTCCAGCAGTAACACTTTTGATTCTAAATCCTTTACAGTCGCTTGCAGATTTTCGTTTTCAATTTTAATTTTTTTTGTTTCATTCTTGCATTCAAAAACTGTATTCTGTAATATATCAAACTGTGCGTTCATATACATTATGGATTCCTCAAAACATGATAATTCTTTCTTAATTCTTTCAATTTCCTCTGTTATTGCTTCACGTATTGCTAGGCGAATTTCGTTTCGAATTAACTGAGTCATACCTGGATCAAGACTATCCAATGTTGTTGGCGAACTTTGCACAGATGATGTCGATGGCTTAACGCGCCTTTGCGTTACATTATTAATATCTTTGATTTTTTTACAACTCATTTTGCTATAAAATTTTTATTATTAAATTAATGTATAATAAAAATGGAAAAAATTTCTTCTTTGACACAATTGACGTTGTCTAATTTCTTCTTCACTTATATTATATTATATGTTATCTAAGTGATGTCATTCTAAATCCAATATGGCGGACTCTCAAAGATGGCGGACTATGTTTTTTTTTTTTATGAACCCTCGTGATATAGATGCCAAATGAAATAATTTGCTGAGAAAAATATGAATAACTAAAAAATAAAATAATTGTAAAAAAAAAACATTTTTAAAAACAAGCTTTTATTTGAATGGCCTAAAAAGAAAAAAATAAACTTTAAATTCATTTATTTATTACCGACATTACACAATCTTTCTCATCAAAGCTTTTATATTATATAAATTGTGTAATGTAATAAATTTATTTCGTTTGTTTTCTTGTTTTTAGAGCATTTAAATAAAAGCTTGTTTTTATAAATGTTTTTTAGAATTATTTATTATCCTTAAAATCAAAGATATAAATAAACCAATGACTAATCGTAAGGAAATGCCCACAGACTCCGTTGACGCTAGGCGCGTGCGTGCTACCGGCGCCCGCGCTGGGCTCGCCGGGCGCGGCGGTGCCGGGGCACGGCGCGCCGCCTGCCCATCCCGCGCACCCGGCGCACCCAGCACACCCCGCACCCCCCTGCTCTACCCTCTTCGTAGCGAACCTGGGACAATTCGTCTCGGAACACGAACTGAAAGAGATATTCAGCAGGTATGCTTGTTTCACATTTTGTGGATTCGACTGGAATATTCTTTATGGTTTTTGTTCTAAATTTATGGTTATAAAGTTGACCAATTTATTTGTTTTGCAGGATGTATTAATCACAAGTAAATATTGTGTATTGGAACTTTTAGCTGTCAGTATAGTAATGAAAAATAGTACCTAATGGTTAAATAGATAAAAATATAACTTTTTAAATTTATTTTTAAATATAATTAATATATTTCCACTTAAAAATACATTTTACATGTTGTACTAAATTGGTAAACCTAATATTTCCAGTCGAACCAAATTATCATTAAGTGTCTGCATGGTCGCAATGAATAATACAGTATCATCGTATTGAAACTTGTAACGTAATTAATGAATTAGAATAATAAATGTGTATTCTCCACAGTGCATGTCGCACCAAATATCACAAAGTCGTCCATTGTTGGGTATTATTTATGTTCTGAATCATCTCACACCAACTGAAATAACATTATAATTCAGTTTGTATGAGATTCTAAGCCTGCACCCGTACCACTTCAAGCATGACAATCGAACATCTATATTTACACTATATATATATAACACACTAGACGTATGCTATTAGCACAAACATCACATAAATGTATGAACTGTCTGTTGCACTTAAGAGTTTCCTTAAAGTATCAATATCGCAGACTGCTACAAAAATTGTAATTTCTCTCTTACACGCTATACAAATAGAAAACAGAATGTTACACAAAAACTTTTATTTCTTGCTTCTATTCAAAATCAGTTATTTGTAAGATTTAGACAAAAAGCTTTTAATTTAGACGGCAATTTACAAAGTCAGACAGTCAGTCATATCGGTGTCAAAGCAATGATACAAAACACTTAAAATATTGGGTACGAGTGCGGGCATATCTGAGTGTAATGGTAACAGCTGCCCGGGTTTCTCGAGACTGCGGCTTCTGACGGGCGGTAGCGGGTCGGGGCCGGTCGCGTTCGTCGACTTCGTCTCTCCGGGGGATGCTGCCACGGCCATGGCTCGCCTACAAGGCGCTCTCCTTCTCAGCTCAGAGGGTGCCATCCACCTCGAATACGCGAGGCATAAGTTGGCACACAACGGCTGGATACTGGCACATGAAGTATGCACGCGCACTTGTTTAACACGATACCACACGGATCCCTAGATTAATTTTAGACATATTAATCCCATTTTCGGCTATTTAGATACGAACTTCGTATTTGCTTCTATAATAAAGCTTTTGAGATTTTAGCGAATATTCAAATCTAGATTCAATATTTGTAAACCGCAGTCTGAACTATGATAGCTAATGATCATTAAAGCGCTCTTTGTTAGAACCGTGTAGTATCTTTCAGTCAATTTAGAACCCATACGTCATATTTTATGGTTGATACAACAATTTTAGCGCGCCATAAATTTCTTACCGTATGGGCTCTAAAATAATTGCGTTATCACCTTGCACCTCGCACTATACCCGTAGTTCAATAGCTATTAAATATTCGAATAGGGATGACTAACTTAAAAATATCTTTTCAAATTACCTTAAAATATTAACGACAGTTTATATCACCCTAAGCAAAAATACACTTTTATATGCACTTATCTTTTATAGTACGTCGTTATTGCAAACTAATGGTCCGTCATCCCTATAATACTGTAAGTGAAATATACGCTATAATTCCGTTTATTACATCACTAATTTATGCATACGGTTAACAGGGAGCCAAAGGCGGAGAAGAGGGCGAACAGCATTAGTTCGTTCGTGGCACTCGGCACTTGACAACCAGCTAACTGAGGGACGCGCAATCTTGATCCTCTGCAACGCATCGGTACCGGAACTATATCGGGAGAGGGAGCGATTTGCTATAATGCTTGCCCGCTATACGGCTAGCCACGGATCAAGACTAACGTTACATTTAGCAAAACCTCCCATCTCCTACACATTTATGTTCTCTCAATAGCGTCAGAGGTGTGGTGTATTTTGTTGATACCAAATTCTTAGCGTTTAATTTTAATTATTATTATTATTAACATTCCACATTTATTGTTTACCGTTCTCGATGGAAATATTATTTGAAATGATTTATCGTGTTTATTTAATTGATTTTATTATGTAATATAAGATTTATTTACAAGTAACTTATTGTATGGGACAGCTCGTTGCTTTGTTCCACTGGGCCGATGTATACAACTGAGGATTTGTTATGGATATTGTGTAATATCAGAAATTAAAACACTTTAGGATATATCTCATTCGAATAAGCTAAAAACCAAAGGTGCCCTTCATAGAAAGATTACGTTTTGTTGATAATATTTCAAGTTGAATGATTTTAAATGAAGTTGTATGTAATAATATCGATTTTGTTTTTAGTCTCGATAATGTTAGCATATTTAAATGGATTTTCATGACTATCTCAAATTATATTTACCTAATGCTTTTTTAGTAATTTTTATAATGTTCAATCACTCGTTAAAGCGCTGGCACACTAGCGTCGGTCTTACGATCCTTTCTATCTGTATATGAGTAAATTAAATTTGCAATAATTGTAAAATAAAGTATAGGGGCCGCCCTCGGTTCCGCTCGTTGAGTGCAATATGCCACTATATGGCTCCTCCTCGAACTTCGCATCGTACACATGGTCTCCCTGACTTCCACCAGTCTGTCCGCACCCTAGTGTCTCTTGTGCCTTGCGGATATCTTTTCCTAGAACCGCGTTTATTCTTTATCACAACACACTTTTTTACGTTGTTTTTATGTAAATTTTTAGGACTCCGTGGATTTTTAAGGTCTCCACTCGTATACGATGCGGCAGAATCGAGCTCAGTCTTGTTGCGAGAATTTAGCCTTGGCCTTATGAGAGTTATTATTAACTATATGTAATCATTATATTATTAGTTATTAGTAATAATTAAATGGCGACACGCGCCATGCTGGATAGTGACAATTATTCTATTTGCATGCTTTGACGAGCTTTTTGGTAAAGTACTAATTTAAAATTGAGTAGTTACTTTAATTGTGTAATCGTTAGGTGAATATTATAAATCTAGATAAGGGTATTTATTGTAGAGGATCAACATAGTTACATTATGATTAATTGAAAGTTATTCTTACATAATAATGAAACAGTGTAATGTTAAATTTATTGTATTAGGTTTAATCAAATGGAAGATTAATATATTTTTTATTTTTAGCTAGTTGACTATCGCAAAAAGGAGGATCGCTTAGTTACCCGTGTATGAGCGTATCGAGAACGCGGTGACGTAAGTGACACTTGATGCGAAATAGCAATAAACCAAAAATGAATTCTTAATGTTTATATTATAAGTATCTAGAGTCGTATTCTGCTGATGTAAACATGTAAAAATTATACAAAAAAAAGTAAAAAAAAATCCCTGCTTAGGCTACTATATTAAGGTTTCGGATATTTGGGTTGAAATCTTGACGCGATATCAAGGGAGTTTTCATACGTTCGTTGTTGTAAAAGACCGAATAATCCGCATGTGAATTCTTATGAAAATCTCTTAGTCAATATTTAATAGAAATATGTCAATTTTTGACTTAGCAAAATTTTATACGTTATTTATAGTAACTGTAACTTTCACGATATACCGAGCGTCATGGCGTATAGACCAAAGAATAAAAGATATACATAACTTTTAATACTAACCTCAGACCGTACCAAACATTATTTCTTGGTCCACATACTGGTGAAAAGATTTTTTAAAATCTCGCCTTCTTATCGCAGAAAAATATTTACATTACAGATTCCGTACTGGAACTATGCGATTTCATCACAAGTAATATCAGTTTTATTGATCAATTTCAACTTTTACACATTTTCTTTTAAAATGTTCTCTTATATTTTTTAAAGAGTATAATATGATAAATAAAATCAACACCAATATGTGGAGCCAGCGTTAGATAAATCTCTTAGCTAATAACTATATCAAACTATGTATTGCAAATGCGTTCAATCGATTATTATTTTTTATGAAAGTCCTAAAATATGAACTCGGTTTCTCTTATATTCGTATATCACTGGTTTTAATATTAAGCTAAGTCAATGTTTACTTATTTAATTCGATATAATGCTAATTCGTATGTAAGTAATCGTGTAATAGTAGCAGTGATCTCCCAAACCTTCGGCGCCTGACGTCCCCGGCCGCGGAATAATACAACGAAAGTTTACAATATATTGTTTCATTCGTTACTTTTCAAACTTCGTGGTAACTTCAGTTGGATATGTTTATATTTTGTTGTAATAGTTCAAACAAAAGAAATTATCGTAACCGAAATTATTATATTTTTAAATTTCAAAACATTCAATACAGCTACGTTTATATAATATAATCTATATGTACGAGTACATTGTTAACTAAAGTCACCACAAAGTTTAGCAATAGAAATGTATTACGGCTTATTTCATTACCATTTCGTTCGTTTTCAATATCGACTCGGTTTTATTCGATAATAAATGTATATGAATAGGCGAGTATCGCGCACGGGACGCAAGCGCCGCCATGATTCCGTCCAATCGTAGCTAGCGAGTAAGAGACGTCCAGTGGCTACGAACACGGCTACGTCATTTGCGGGACTACTCGAAACATATCATCGTGTAATATTAATATGTAATTAGAATTATAATGCGGTTTCATAGAGACTTTTATTCAGTATCCTCGTCTACTTATAATAACGGCTGTATGTCACGCGTTTAACTGTCAAGTTTACGTTGTCGGAACTTTCGCTTGGCATTCTCAAATATTTTCGCTTGGGTTTTACGTTCAGTAAACACGTGAGCGTTTTGTTGAACTTATCGCCGAAACGAGTGGGTTAGGATGGAGCCGCGTGACATGGCCCGCATGTGATAGGGTAGAGTAGGGGTGTAGCGCCTTGCAAGTTAGGTTAAGTGAAGCGGTATCACACAAACACCGTGCATCGGAAACATATCAATTCTGTGCCCCTTAATAAATAATTAAATAATAATCTAAGAGATACATATGAATAGCATAAACAAAATAATCGTTCGGAGTATCAAATACATACTAAGTGTTGTTTTCGTACGTTGAACAATAAGGTGATTAGTCCGTTTTCGAAACGTGAGTTACGCATAGTACCCGAGTAGTGTCGCGCAATTTAATTTAACTTACCGCTATAGATTAAATTTATTTTTTATTGTTATACTTAGGCTAACGTTTAATATGGCTTAACTACCAAAATATTTTTAGCGATTCGCTTCTTATTCAGTATTAATGAACTTGTTTTAATTTAATGGTGACAAGAGCTAGCGCGTTGCTGGAAACTTATTTGTATATCGAGCAAATCAAACCATACAAAGTATATAGTTAGTAATTAATTGTTAGATTTGTGTGACTTGAATTATTTAAAGCTTTTAGAGCAAAGGTAAAGTGTTATTGTGGTTTAAGAAATAAAAAAAAACATAATGACATTGTAAAAATAGTAATAAATTTAGCTTAATTATCATTATTACAACTTTTATAGATGTTCATTAATTTCTTTTCTTACTTCATGGACTATTGTGGCATTGGAGACGTCATTGTTAATTCAAATAAATTTGAGCTCATCCTCAATCGAAGTTTTCATTCCGATATCCCTTCGAACTCACTGTCTATTAAGTCTCCAAACAGAAATCTTAGCGAACTTAGTAATTCTTCAATGATTGTGTTAAAGTTTCTAATTTCTACTCCGTCGTGCTGTAACTACATTACATACATACATTTTATTTAAAAACCTTTACTAAATATTTCCACTTTATTGTTCTGTCAATTCCTTGTTATTGAAACATTAGTAAAATATATAGATGTATAGCTTAGGATAAATGAAATTAGATATAATTATCTACAGTTGAGCTTTGAATAATTGCTTTGTAGATTTACTGCTTTCATACGTCATCTTGTAAAACGAGTTTTTAGGCAAAGTGATGTTGAGTGAAAAAAACTTTGTTTTACAACGAAGACGTAGATGTGGGCGTGAGCTATCAAATTCTCTTATTTCATTAATAATTCGTTTGTGGCAGTGTTGTATTTATGTTATAATTAGTTTTAAAGCATTATAGGGTCCAAAGATTGGGAATAAAACATATGTGACAAAATCCTGTTTGTTTTTTTATCATTTTGTGAAATTTCTTACTTTATTTATATATGAAATTATTTTAATCCTTTATTTTTTAAATGATATCCAAAAAAGTTATTAACTGAACGTTTAAAACAAAATTAGTTCATGTACAGCATTGTTATTTTAGACAAGCTGATATGTCAGTTTTCGATACGATATGCGGATATTTAGTGTAGAAAAATGAAATATTGTCGAATTTGTAAAGAGGTAACGCTTTAGGGTATGGAATATTATAATATGCAAAGTATAATAGAGAAAGCACTGTGTGTTATGCTCAAAATTAATTCAAAGTTAGGATAAATATATATGAGTATGCGAAGGAAAATATTTGCAGAATTTAATGCTGAAATTGGAAACTTTTTCATCACGTTTTCACTTAGAAGCTTTTATATTCCCGTTAAATTATTACTAAGCTTATCATCTACGTTTACTTTGTTTACAAAATTATCTTCACAGGTGTTTTAAACTCAAAACGTTATTATTAGAATTTGCGTAAGTAAAGAGACTTGAAGTACCTAAGTTATTAAAGATATTTTGAATTTAATAATGTTTGAAGAAGACAATATAAATAATTAAATGAATCAAAACTTTTTGAGTATTCATAAAGAATTACAATCAATAGAAACTGATCTTTGAAACATAAGTTTCATATCCAAGAAAAAGTATTTTAATAGTTTTTTGTACATAATAGTAAGTTACCAGAAAAAAATTTTTAGTTAGCAGCTGGTGTGCAAAATCGCTGTGGCAAGAATTTACTACAAAACTACAAAAGAACGAGAAGAAGAATTTGAATCCTAAGTATTATATTATTTTAAAATCATACCCACGACAATAAAATTTATATTTTTATTTCTTTGTATGTAATATTCTACATACAGTATACAGGTAGTGGCATTCCGAGAAGGTACTATTTATCATGTCACATTGAGTTCTATATTTGTGCTCACAAGTACCTGCAAGTGTATGTATATGTTTATAAGTAGGCAAACTTGGGAACACCACGCTATACTTATAGTAGCACTGATCTGGTTACAATAGGCTAATCTATACTACAAATAAATAAAATTGAAGTGTCTGTATTTGTGAAGTGCTTTTTACTAAATGCATATGAACTTATATACGGTACTTATAAGAAAAAACTTTTTTTTTATTTTTTTTCAATCTGTCTGTCTCTCTGTTTATTCCGGCTAATCTCCGAAACGGCTGCACTGATTTTGACGGGACTTTCACTGGCAGATAGCTGATGTTATAAGGAGTAACTTAGGCTACTTTTATTTTAGAAAAAGAATTAGGGATCCGCACAGAAAATTAAAACCCATGAAATTGTAAACAAAATCCGCGTCACTAGTAAAATATATGTATAAGAAAAGTATTATAAAATGATAATTAAATTCCATTTATAACTGTATAAATCAAAAAATAGTTCAATAATTAACTTAATCCAATGTACATATCTTATTTAAATCTGGCTTAATTCATAGGCAATTCGCGCCAGCTGAGCTAAAGTAAAATGTCACTACGGTCTCTGTAATTATTTAGACAATTTGAAGCTAGTGTGACCCCATTCTAAGGCCCCGAGCAAATTAGTGAAGTAACATTAATATCACATTAGCTCCAAACTTGTGCTGTTCGCGGCTAAAGCGACATTATACAGCGCAGTTTCAGACCATCTACTAATTAAATATTCACTGTATTTCTTTTATGTTTGAGAATTTTAGATTTTGTGCTATGTTTTAAGATTAGAAAAGGATGAAATGTTTCATATTTATTTTAAAACAAAACTTTCCTTGTAACTTCTGATTAATTAAAATTATATTGTACTAGCGTGCATTACGTTTTAGCGTTTAGTATAGATTTCTCAGAGATGTGATATTTTCCCGCAGTAAAAAGTATCGTATATGTTGATGTTGACCCAGATAACTAGCTGTCATCATACCAAATTTCATCAGAATCTAACTAGTGGTTTTCCCGTCATGCGGTAACAGACAGAGAGACAGACAAAAATTCTAAAAACTATAGATTCGGCCTCTGTATCGATAATAAAGTCTGTATCAATAAGATTTTCCAAAAAATATTTAATGTACAGATTTGGCTTAGTTACAATTTTATTATATATACATATGTACAGATGTTTGTTAGTCACAGCTTGTACTTACGTATGTAATCTTTTAACATTTTCTATACATAGATTATGAATGGTTAAAATTCTTTGGGTAAAAATATAATTATTTAAAAACAAAGATGAATTTTGACTTGAAGTAACATCAAGTAAGCATCTATAAACCATAAAGAGGAATTTTTCGTAACAAATACTAAGAGTTATTTAAATATAAGAAGAAAGTATGTCAAGAGCTTTTATTTCGCTGGAGTACCTGAAATTTCAGACAAGACAAGTGCCGCACAAGATCAAATGTTTCTACCTCATGTATAAAGTAAAACAATAAGCAGTCGTCTAACCAATAAGTACCTACCTGTAAATTACGAAAACTCAATAAATATGTAAGAGTTGTAAAATATCACAGAAAAATAAGGTTTTTCGTCTTAAGTAAAGAATCCTAGCTGTATTCTTTTATATATTACAGTGAATAGAAAGGCTTAACGAGCAACAATGAAAGGCGTGCCACGACATGGTAGGAACTGTTATGCTTCCCCCGAGAGCAAACTTTAAAGGACTTTGTCTACTCCGCAAATTGCCTAGACTCTATTCGGCCACTCGTTAAAACTGGCTCAATGCGTACATTCTACTTTAATTAAAGTTTACCCAGAACTAACTAATTAGTAAATCTTGGATCGTTGATTCTTTTCGCGATTTAAGTCGAAATCGCTCATCACAGATTTATAAAACTTACATATTTAAGGAGTTTCTTTCATAGTATGTACTAATACAATGTCATAAATGAATTTTGAATATTATTCATATACCTATATAATAAAATTAACATACCATTTTTTTTTAAATCAATGACTCTTTCTGACGTCTTGTGTACAGAATATAGATCCCAAAACAATAGTTATTGAAATATTTGTCAGTTTGTCTGTTTATCTGTATATTTATATGTGTTTCACGCAAAGTACTGAACCGATTTTAGTAGAATTTTGTGTAGTGATAACTTATAATTCGGGTCGACATTTAAAATACCTTTTACTACAGGAAAGTATTTCACTCCCACGGGAAAACAGAACTGCTTCGGCCGAGTCATCCTTAAAAATTTACATGGCCAACATTGGCTAAACCTTAAGAGATACATCAAAACAATGTACTAGAAAATTGTAGATCTTAAAAAGGCTTTCAGAAAAGTCCGCAATAGTACTCCTTCCTAGTTAATAATAAAACTGAACCTACAAGTATAGTATGAGTACATGAAAATTCTACAACTATTTATTAACTAATGTGGAATGAAGAATTTGAAGCATAATGCAATAAATGAGAATAAATATTTATATTCTTAAATACAAATAGAAATAAAGTAATATATAAAAAAAATATTAATTGATGGCTGACCAACGAAGCTATATCGAATCAGTGTTTTGATTTTTTTTTAGAAAA
The DNA here is from genome assembly GCA_905404265.1 of Fabriciana adippe. Taxonomy (NCBI): domain Eukaryota; kingdom Metazoa; phylum Arthropoda; class Insecta; order Lepidoptera; family Nymphalidae; genus Fabriciana; species Fabriciana adippe. Next base: position 8,379,408 of record FR989993.1, read on the forward strand.
CCAAGTTCTGGTTGAAAAGGAATGCCTGAAATCTTTTGCGTTCAAAATTCTATGCATTCAACAAATCCATTCTGAATAGCGTTCTCTCTAAAAGAAAAACCCAAAACGAACTTCTGGTTGTGGTTTTCTTATCTTTTAAATCAAAGGCTAGTTCAATTCGCTTATTTTGTTTTAACAACTTATTTGGATGAATAATAAATACGACATGAAATAAATAAATGTATTTATTATAAATATATTTTGTTCATTTTTAGGGTTCCCGTACCTCAAAAGGTAAAAAATGGAACCCCTATAAGATCACATTCTTGTCCGTCTGTCTGCCCGTGTGTCACCACCGATTTTCTCAGGAATGGGTGGACCTGCAAGTTGAAATTTATACCAGATACTGAGGTCTATAGTCCCTATTAGGTATATAAAAATCAAGGTCCTGAATCAACACGATAAAAAGATGTGGGCAAATTTAGATTTTCGCGAAAACTTGTAAGTAGGGTCCCACAAAAAAAATTAAAACCAAATTAAGTAATTAATTTTTGTTTTGGGTAGCAACCTAGGGACGAACCCGAGCGAAGCGAGGGTGAGTCGCTAGGAGGAAATAAAAATAAACCACTACTGGAGAACTTGACTTATACAAAATAACATAAATATTTCTACAAATATAATATTAAATTAAATTCAGTCTTACTAAAAATAAAATGTATATCATAGAAAATTTTATATCATGACCTGGATTATTTACACAGCTAGAATATTATACGGACAGCCACCGCAAATAGAACGTTGATCCACTAAATCGCATATGACTTTGGTCGCTTCGACATGTGACAGACATATTCCAGATGTTCCACAAATTGAGCCCACATCAAAGACTATGTACTTACACTCTTATATCATTCTAGGAAAAATTGTATCTGAAATCTCTCTTAGGAAAATATTCTGAGATTTATAAAGCATACAATAGTAGCAGCAAAGGCTTCGTAAGTAGAGGAATTGAAATATATTCATAAAGATATGTGGGCTTACCTTTTGCGGAGGCGTTATGTGAATATTTGTAATAAGATACTTGTTATGTTAAAAGTCTCTAGAATTGTTTGTCTTTTAACTATTATTTTAAATAAAATAAATTTTCAGATGTTGTCGCGATTTCATTTTATATTTTTGTTCCTGACGTTTCGAATGCTTTCCAGCAAACACGGCCACGAGAGAAACATGGTCTCTCCCGGGACCATGTTTACAATAATATGTCAAAATTTTTCTTAAATCTAAGAAAGTATTATTATTAAGATATAATTTTTAATTATTATATAATTCTAACGACTTACCCTCGCATCGCTCGGGTGCCTCTCTAGGTACGTTTTAAGTTTCTTTGAGTGAAACCCTAAATCTTTTTCTTAAATAAAAGTACCCCAAGTTACTCCTTGTAACATCAGCTATCTGTCAGTGTAAGTCCCGTTAAAATCGGTCCGGCCGGAGATTAGTCGGAACAAACAGACAGACAGACAAATAAATTAATAAATTAATGTTAAAAAAACTTTTTAAAAACAAGCTTTTATTTAATTGCCCTAAAAAGAAGAAAATAAACCTTAAATTAAATCAAACCAGTTAATTTAGTACATGTATTACACAATTTATTAAATGATATAAAAGCTTGTCGCGAGATTTACCTGTGTTCTAACTAGTCTTGCTTGACATACTTATTTATAAGTAATTCTATGAAAGAAATTTTTCCTATAAAATATGCAAAACTCGCGACAAGCTTCAAAATGCTTTTATTTTGACATTACAAACAGACACATTTTATTTATCTGTAAAGATGAAGTAAAAAAGTTTCTTAATAATATTGTGCCTTAATTATAATTAATGTAAAATTTTTATTTGGATTTTATATAGAAAACATTTTATCTCGGTACTTTTATAGACTTTAAAACTGCTATAAAATACGTAATAGAGATGAATAATGGAAAAGCAAGGACGAATAACTGGTTTAAAATAATAATAACCTCAACGCTATCAAGCTACATTTACGTTAGATTCAAAATCCATTTTCATTGTATCCAAACCGCAGATCACTTCGACCGTAGTCGGGATATATTCAATGCATTTCCAATTGCCGAAAATGTTAGTTAAGATAATAATTTGCATTGTTGTCGTTAACAAATACATAATAGAAACAAGAACATTAAGCTTACATGATTTCATGATAATAGCGTGGTTGAAATATACATTTCAATAAAAGTTATTAAAAGAAAAAATATATTTGAAATTTACATTATATAAAATAAGTAATCTAAAGACATGTGAAGACAAAAAATTAAAACGCAAAATATTCGCCAAAAGGTGTTTTGCTTTGGAGCTTATAAAATTTTACTTAAGACAATTATGATTAATATTTTTATGAATTCCTATCTTTTTTTCTAGTCGATAATAAATGAAAAATTGTACAGTTACGTTATGAATACACGTGTAGGTATATTTTATCACCTATGTCTTTCTCAATCTATTAGATAAGATATTCTTATAGAGAAGCTCTATAAAGCTAACAACATAATAAATCCCATGAAATAAACCATAATCTTACATTGTATCATTTTTAATATATGCACATATAGTTCATTGTTATACTAAAAGATATATGATGCAAGTAACATTGAGCGCAGCTTTTGTAGCAAGTACAGATGACGTAGAAGCTTTGATGAAACGCCACATTTTTAATTAAAATGAAAAATAGAATGAGATCAACAAACGAGTACATGAGTGCCGTAGATAAAATATGAGTAGGATACATCAAATGCGACCGCGCTACTGTCGGACATAATTTACAAAGTTTAGACGTTAAAGTTTGAAAGCAAACATATTTAACACAGAGTTTCCTGTCCGAAATGAAATTAAAGTTGTATGCGTCGCAATGGACTATATTAATAACAGACTCGCGAAAAACTGGCGCAGTAACGTTATACATGCGTATCATAAAAAGGTCGCGGTTAAAAAACGAAATCGAGAGCATGTTGAATATTTTATATCGCTTTTTTTTCTTGTGAGGGAGTGAAATGATGATGAATCTCATTTTTGAATGACAAATACCGAGTATACAAAAAGGTTCAAATTAGAGACGTTTAACGTTTCAACTTTGAATGTTAAGAATTTTTGTATAAACAATCCAACAGCGTTGAACTACTGACACCATTTCTGTATTCACTACACCTAGCGTCGTTTCTTTAAAATTTTCTGGAGTAATTAGTTACTAGTTGACATTTTTCCCTCTTTCATAGTTTTATTCGTTATACTATAATAAAAAAATAAATATGTCTTTTATGTTAGTCATTTATATAACTCTCGTAATTATTTTTACTTATTCAACATTATCAAGGATATTCGAAGTAAACGATAATAATTCATTAATTATTATCGTTTACTTCGAATATTCTGGACATCCAAGACATTTCTTGAGAATATAAACACTGCTTACGTGTACTTTTATGAACGTAAAAAAACAATATTACTGGTATATAGTAACTAGTGTTCGCCCAGTGGTCGAAATTCGATCAAAATCATTATTTTATTGATAACATTAAAGCTCGTCAATAGCTAAACTAAAAAGCTATATAAAAGCAATGGCTAACTAAACAAAAAAGACTAGGTTGACAAACAGAAGAGTAAAGGTAACAGAAATGTTTTGTCTTTGCGTTTTTATCTATACTAATATTATAAAGCTTAAGAGTTTGTTTGTTTGTTTGTTTGTTTGGTTGAACGCGCTAATCTCAGGAACTACTAATCCGATTTGAAAAATTCTTTTTGCATTAGATAGTGCGTTAACTGAGGAAGGCTATAGGCTATATATCATCCCGGAAAAATTTACGGTTCCCGTGGGATAGATTTGTTTTTGTCTAGGGACGAACCCGAAGCGAAGCGAAGGTGAGTCGCTAGTGTACAAATATATTTAATTTCTGTATTAAAATACATTTGAGAGCTTTATGAAGCGTATATCTAATATTATCTAAGCGATTGTGATACATTGTAATTCCCAAAATAACATAAACTGATAGAATACATAGACTGCTATTAGTGCGCTCTTCCGTAATGAGAGACAAATCATGTCTGTCATAATGTTTAAATCAAACGCAAAGTTCTACGTATAATAACTTATTCTACGAAACGTTAACTTTCCAAAAATGTTTGATAATTTATATAGTTTCGCAAAATATTATTTGTTTATAACACATAATACCAACTTAGATATTTACATATGAAAGGAACCTTAGTTATTGATTCTTCTTCTAAGTCAATTATTAGTACATAGTACAAAACACACACAGCTAATACATCACTTGGTTAATTATTGAGAAGCAGCCCATATTGTTCGTAAACTTTATTTCTTTAGCGACGATAACAAAACGTAAGGCCGTTTCCATGACAAGTGGTACAAAACAAGGACTTTTGTTACATTTTTAATGCCTGTTATGGAAGACAATCAATACTAAAATACATATGAATTATTAAGTAAAGTTTGTTGTTTTAACAGGTTGTAGTAACCTAAAATTAATTTAAAACTAATATATCCTATTAATTGTCGTACTTTGTCCAAATGGATATATAAACACTAGAGGTCAACTTTACATAATATTTGAATTTTATTAATAATATATTTATTTTATCAATCATATTTATTTACCCTTAGTGTTAATCTGATCGAGAAATATTGCGGCGTTAGAAAACTCCAACAATCCTTATGTACGTTTTAATTATTTATTTATTTTTTATTATATTATTATTTTTACATTCATATATGTTTTTATATCTATTTTTAATAGAAATAATTAATCACAATAAGACCCGTCTGCACGGAAGATTGCTTTTATAGTGCCGAAATTTCTCTCTTTATCTTTACTCTTATGATCGAAAAGTCGATTCTAAAGAAGTTACATTTCAATATATTCAGTTGAATATTTTTAAACATGCAAAGACATTTTGATCTTCAGTGAACGTCCTAAGCCGTCTCTTAATAGATTAACGCATATAGTTAAAAAATCCGTAACATCTACGCAACACACCTACTCAACGCAATCGTAAAGCTTTGCGAATGTCGGCCGACTCAATTACAGCACTAATTGCATGCTAATCCTCGCACTGAACACTCGACTACACTCGCACCTTTTGTGATTTGCTCCTTGAGAACGGCAATCAACTGTTACTTTTTTGAACTTGCCTTTTTCGAAATAATTCACAAGTTAACACAAAGCACAGAATTAAACGCCATCAAACTCGAAAACCTGAAAATAAGTAGAAAATAAAAAAAAGTAATATACCTAAAGCTTATAGCAAAGCTACTTAAAGCTCTTCTAAAGAAATATACCGACAGAGTGATGTCAACCGTACATAGTAATATGTCTTACTTAAATCGAAGAAAAACTTAGAATTCTTTCCGAATATCTATATAAAATAATCTCGTCGACCTGGTCCTCATAAAACTAAGCGAACAACCCGACCCAATTACGCTACTAATTACATGCTAACCTCCACACTGAACACTCAGCTACATTCGTACCTTTTTGTGATTGCTTCTTGAGAACAGTAATTTACTAGGAGCAAGGGAATTTGTTTTTCTTCTTTATTATTGATTTGTCAGGGGCTTAATTTTACCTTATAAAAATTGTAGAGCATTGAAAATTAAAGAAAATCAGCAAGTACATATATTCCTAGGTCTTACATCTACTAGATCAATACAATATTTTTTATAATTTCATACATATTTAATAAGTTACACTGCGTATTTTTCCTTGTTTTTTATTTATATATCCTGCTTATTACTCAGTGAGTATCGTGATATTATAAATAACAATATTTCACCATGACGTGAAGTACATTCGTATTTATTATAAAGTTCGCGGAGCATTTCATTACAGTGATTAATAGGTATACTTAGACAATACGGCGTCTGGCGGCGGCGGACAAATCAAATGAAGCAAAGAATAAAAGTAAGAAGAGAGAGCGGTCGAAAAGCAAAGTTAACTGAAAAGTAAACTGAATTTTGTTTACATGTTTGGACGGTTCTCAAATTGTGAGCAAGCCGCTGAGCCGGAATGTTTTAATTGAATTTGTATTGAAAAACACTTAACTAGACTTTTTGAATGAATTGAATTGATAAATCCCGTATGCAAGTGAATGAGGTATTGGAAACTGAACTTTTAAATCTGTTATCCATACCAGGCATAGAACAGTAATATATTTGTATTATTTCGGTGACCTACGAATAAATTTTTAGTTGTCAAACGAAGTCATATCGCAATCACCAAAATCAATTAAACATGTCATACCGTCTGACAACGTCACTCAAATTACTAATTTATGTACAAGAACCTTCGTCTTAATATGTTGCTTGTTCTCTGCTCTTATTATAAAATATAAGCTACATAAGTATGTATATATATATATATATATATATATATATATATATATATATATATATATATATATATATATAAATATTTATGGATTCGAAATATTATTTATCAAATGCTAATATTACGACGATCAACAACCATTTTATTCACAAATGAAGCTTACGCAGAAACGGACACAGAAAGATATTAATCAAAACTTCCTGAGCAACATTTACCTAATAACGTTTTCAATTTGGAGTTTTTCAATTATATAAAATATGCTAACTCAAGTATGTAGAAATTGAACAATAAATTATGAACCTTGTATATGTATATATTTATATTATAGTCATCTTTAAAGTGTAATGCAGATACTCTGTAGGAAAGTTTAAAGAAGACTATATATTTTGAAATTCCTTATATATTATGAGGACTAGAACATTAAAAAACCATAAAGAAAATTCATTCACATCACTTGCGATCGTCTTGAGTCAACATGGGCAATGTCCTGATATATTTAAGTACTAGCGATTTACCCTCGCTTCGCTCGGGTTCGTCCCTAGGTACGTTTTAATTTTTTTGAGCGAAACCCTAATTCTTTTTCTAAAATAAAAATAGCCTAAGTTACTCCTTATAGTCCCGTTAAAATTGGTCCAGCCATTTCGGAGATTAGCCGGAACAAACAGACAGACAGACAGACAAAAATTTTAAAAATTGTGTTTTGTTTATTTGTTGTTTTTATAAGTACCGTATATATTTTGACATTACAAACAGACACCTCAATTTTATTTATCTGTATAGATTAAAGCACTTAGATATATATATCTAAATACTATTATAAGTACTATTATAAGTATAATACTATATAATACTTATACTAATATAAGCACGGTTTAATAATAATATTATATATCTACTTTATAGTTAAAGCAGCGAAATAGCGAAATAACAACAAGTAGGTAGTATATTCTTTGATTTTCCATAACGGCAAAAAATGGACCGGCCGTATGTATGTATGTACATATCTTAGGGAAAAGGAATAAGAGATATTCAATATCTAATCTCATTGGATTTAGGATTTTAATAAATTTTTTACAACCACTCTTAATAAAATATAAAATTGCTAGTGTTTGCTGAATGAAAACTAAAATATTATATTAAAATTGTAAATCTATTTACCTACTGTGTTATGGTCTCATGACTATCTTATACAGCTGTAGATTGTAAGGTTCTGGATTTAAGTTCTGGATTGATCTAGAAGAGGTATCAAATATCTGTCTTTATATTTATTTTACTAGTAACCGCCTGGAGTGGTGGTTGGTACCTTGGTAGAAGTGTCAGCTTATTGTATTATATGTTAATACATAGAGTAAAAGAATAGAAACTACGGCTCGGTAGTTATAATTTATTAGGTAACTGTAACGAAACTCGCTCAGTAATATTTTAAATTAAATTTGGCTTTTTGCTCAACAAAACAACGAGACGTGCAAATAGATATCTATCAAACCATCCAGTAATTGCTAGTGACAGAGACGAGATTTGAATACTTGTATTGATCCAGAAAATTAAAAAAATTGAACTGTATAATGTACGGACTGCCTCAATAATGCAATGGCTAGCATGATTCAGAGATTCGAAAGTCCCGGGTTCGAGTCCCGAGTCAGGCCAAGTTTAGTTATTGAGTCTTTCTGTTAAAAAAGCCTCAGTAAAAGCTCGGAGTTGGGAAGTTGGCGGTGTTTCACCCCGTGCTTCGGAGAACACGTAAAGCCGTCAGTCTTGCGCCTGATGTCTCACAGGTCGTATCGAATTATCGTCCCGTCCCATCGACAAATTGTTCCAATCGTCAATTTAAGAGTGACAGGAATAGAGGGCACACTTGTGCACTATAATATCACCTGCATAGTTGGCTAATCTCAGTAAAATTGGCCGCCGTAGTCGAAATTTGTTGTGAGGACATCACCATCATCATATATTTAAAATACTTAGGTAAACTTAAAACTATTATTAAAATGAACGGTAATTAAACTAAACAACGTTAAAGATTAAAGCCGCTAATCCTCTTATTAAGCTACACTCTGCAGCTAACAAAAGTCTCGACTTCATTATTGAAAAAACACTATTACAATGGTATCGTTTATTTTAATATTAACTTTTGTTCATTAATAAAACGTACATACTATATATACGGTAATAATAATATTATGTACGGTTTAATAATAATATTATAGTAATTCATTCTCTGTCTCCTTCTTTTAATTATGGTAATCTATAGGTATAAGGAATGTTTTCCTTTAAGTGAAACTTAATATCTTCGATAATTAAGGTATTTTTCTTCCATGTTCCATTCATTTGTTCCAACCTGTATATTTAGAAACACATTTTTGCAATTATCATACTACATACGAGTATAAGTCTTTGAAATAATTAATAGTAACAGATGTAACATTTCTTAGAATAAAAGAAACATTTAAGTAATGTGAAAACAATTTAGCAAATAGATTTCATTTAACTAACAAAAGCTCAAATATATAAGTAAATACAAGAAAAATAACAAATATAGTATTAGAAGGCATTAAATGAACAATCTTAGGAGGGGGCTTACGTCGTTAATCCTCTTATAGCTACAGGTTACAAATGGGTCGTCGTTCAGATTATGTAGTGGTAACTAAACAACTTATTGTATGAGATTTAATCAACGTATCTTTAAAGGAATCAAAATTGCAATGTAACAATTGTATGCAACAAAAATTGGAGTAAAGAAAATCGTATAAGAATTGACTGCCTCGGTGGTGTAGTGGCTAGCATGTACGGCTGCTCCCGGAGATCCTGGATTCGAGTTCCGGGTCGGGCCAAATTTAGTTATTGAGTCCTTCTGTATAGTGAGCCTCAGTAGCAGCCCGGAGTTGGGAAGTTGGCGGTGTTTCACCCCTGTGCCTCGGAAAGCACGTAAAGCCGTCGGTCCTGCGCACTATGGGAAAATCGCGTATGTTTCGTCTCAAAACTCCATATCTCAGCTGTTTCAAAACTAAATGAACTGTAATTTTGCACACATATACTTTATACTTGTACTTTGTACTTGTATGTACAAAGTTTAATGGAAATAATTTTGATTTTGAAAATTCTGTTTATTAATTAATTTAAGAAATAAAACTTAAAAAAATGCGTGCATTCATATCATATTTATTCATTCATATTGAAAAATAAACAAAATTTGTCTTTTTTTTTTGTAATTTACATAAAATGGAATAATAGTAACAAACGAGAAAAAAAATATGTACAAAATTCAGGAAGCTCCTACAGATTTTCGTTGATAGCAAGGAGGGCCTTGGCTTCATCTAAAAGTTCTTTCGATATTGTTTCTGAGGTGTTTCTCAAACTTGATATGTATGGATCAAAAGTGTACAATAAGGTATGGAACACGTCTTCATTGGTAGCCACTCTTTAACACTTTCTAGAATGATGGAGTCTAAACTTTTTGTAATCCTTATTTTGGGATTCTTGCGCGTCTTCGAACAATTGTCCGATAGGTAAAATAGCATAGTACTCAATGATTTTTTCTCCGTGAATAAGTATTTTATGCACGGACGAAGGCATATAATACTGTACTATATGCGTATTCACCGAACTTTTTTGAATTAATAGCTATTCCAGATGACATAGTTTGTAGTATTATGTACATTCGTTTTATACATTCTACGCCTACACCTGTAATGTCTACAGAGCAAGAGTAATTCTGAAAATCTCCGAGCTGTGTTTCCGTCATTACTATTTCCAGTGCCTTGTCGAGGTTTATCGATATGCAGTCCCATTTCCTCCCTAAACCGCTTTTGTACCAGTTTTTTCTTTTCGTCTTTGTTTTTTTTATTTTCAGGTGTAGTAGCTGACCACTTTTCAAACGACAAGTTATAAGAAATGTGTAAGATCATCTCCATATTCCTAATCCAAGCATGTAGTGTTGTCAGTCCGTATTGAAATGAACTTTCGTTCACATCTCGTGTCCTAACTGCCTCTAAGTTATTCATTTGCCGAGGAGTAGCACCACAAACTGTACAAGAAGCGCTCGAACGAGTCTCAGTTAAAACTTGTGCCACAACAAATAATGATAACAATAGATAACAAATGATTTTATGAGAAATAAAAAGAAATTGAAAAAATAATGATTTTTACCTCGCAATATGTTTTGACACCGTGACAAAAAAGTGCAAATATGTGCAATTTTTTTTTCTCCTTGCGTTAGCTAACGTATAAAGATCTTAATACAACAAATATCTCGACAGCAGCAAGCAGCGGTAACGGGTAAACGTCTCGTTAAAAAAAAAATAACCCTAAAAACATACCATATTAAACTATATTGGTTAATTTTATTTTATCAAAATAATATATATAATACTAATTACGAAACGTTAAGAGGAGATTATAAGCATTTAAAAAATGTATAATACTTATACATTTATATCAAAAACTTTCGAGTAATGTGGCGTTGAATTGTAGTAACGCATTGCGTCAAAATTACGTTATTGAACATGAGTTAGCTTTGAAGCCTATTTATATACATTATAACAAAAAAAAATAGGATAAAGAAAGCTTATTTATTAGACTATATTAATTTATTATTTTTATTCCATAACAACGACTTTCTCGTGAAACGGTTTTCAGACGGCTTTGTATGGGACTTTCCCATAGTGCTGCGCCTTAACTCTCACCGATCGTGTCGAGTAGTCGTACCACCGGAGTATGAGAGTAACAGGAATAGAGAGTGCACTTGTGTCTGCGCGCACACTTGTGCACTATAATATCTCCTGCGCAGTTGGCTTGTGCCAATAAGATTGGCTGCCGTGATCGGTCAAAAGAACTTATATAGATTTACATTTGCATTATTCTGTACAATAGGCTAACACTAAACTAACATTCTATAAATAAGGTTTAAATTGTATTTCTTTAAATATCAAAAGAATTACCATGAAATATTAATTTAAAAAAATAACACACTCGGTTTTGGACAAAGATTACCCACAAAAAACTTTTCTGACACAATAACTAATCCTCATTCCCGTATGCGATATCTATCGAAGTTGAATTAATATATATTGAAAGTAATTTTCATAATAGAGTCATCTAGTTGATTATCATGATATCTAGTTTTATAGTAAAATTATTTTATGCGTGTTAAAAATAAATAAAACACACAAACTTTATTACTAATAAAAATGATTCTAACTACTTATTTTATTACTTCTTTTATATAAAAAATATACTTATTATAAAGATCGTATGTTGAAATTATTCGTAGCCATTACACCTGCATATTTTAAAATAATATGTTCTTGTAACGATTAAACTTGTTATTATTTTAATTTGTTATGCAAATTCAATTGTAAATAAATGTCAAATTACTTAAGTGAATATCTCCTAATGCCCTTGGCTCCTTCAAAATGAATGATTTATAAAACAATACACTGCTAATTGTTGTTAGAGGTAATCCTATTCTTATAGAGCTTTAAACTTTAAATACATATTTCGCTATTTGTATGCTCGTTAGTATATTTTTAATATATATTTGACAAAACGTATCAATTACTTATTATAAACACGAAAAAGTGGGTAATCTTTAATTATTGAGAAATATAGCAGAGTCAGTCCATTCCAATCCTCTATTTCACAGTAAGCTCCTGATATTACAAATGTAAATATTATGCTTATAAAAATTGGGAATTATTTACAAAAATGAAATTTATCTAAATAATGAAATCGGTTTCAGCCACAATTATAGTATTGCTACTGTGCAAAAATGTTTATAACAAAATCACAGTATGCGACACGTATAATACGTGTCGCATTCACATTAAATCATAAAATTTAAATGTTTAAAAATATTGATATATAGTTTAATATATCATAGGTACGATTTTACAAACGTTATTTATCATCTTTGTATGTATTTGTAATAACAGGTTTACCTACGATATGCCCAGAGGCAGATATAATATACTTTATGACAATTTATTTCATTGCGTATCTCTGTTTATATGCTCAATTTAAAAAGAATATATTAAACACACTGAACGGGTCTTAACAGGACACGGGGAAAAAATAAAACCGCGTACCAGGACAACTTGATGAGAAGTATATTAAGTTTCGAATGACCCACACGGTACAATAAAAAATAATAAAAGTTAAAGTTAACTGTGAGTAGTTTAAAAATTCGTTGCCTTAAAAAATCATCAGGCGCTCGAACATGCCCCCGGACGTTGAAAGATCAACTTTCAACAAGAATCAGCCTCTGCTACAGGTAATGGGCAAATTTTATTGAAGGCTCGTCTTATTACTCCAGCAGACGTCTTGATATCAGCCACACGAACAATTGAATCCGATCCTGGATGCACTGCAACAATTCTTCCTAATTTCCACTTAAGAGGGGGTAGGTTATCCTCTTTAACCACTACCAAGGAGCCCAGCTTCAACTCATCTCTACAGGAACGCCATTTGGTTCTCTGTTGTAATTCGGAAATAAACTCCTTGCTCCATCGAACCCAGAAGTGCTGACGAAGTTGCTCAATCCTTTGGAAACGAGTTAAATTATGAACAGAATCGTCCCGGCAATCACGTTGCGGTAGTGAGGTAAGCGGTCGACCAATGAGAAAATGTCCTGGCGTCAGAGGTGTATAGTCTGCAGGATCAGAAGACATTGGCGTTAATGGGGGAGAGTTCAATATCGCCTCAATTTGGATCAGTGTGGTGTTAAGTTCTTCGAAGGTAAGGTTACAATTTCCCAACACTCGCTTGAGATGATACTTCGTCGACTTTACACCCGCTTCCCAGAGTCCGCCAAAATGAGGAGTATACGCGGGGATAAAATGCATTTTAATGCCATCATTAGCAAAACTTTCACTTAACGAATTACAATTAAATTTAAGAAATTTTGAAATTTCGTGATACGCGCCAACGAATGAGGTACCGTTGTCGGAAAATACATTGACGGGTTTTCCCCTACGCGAAATGAATCGATATAAAGCCAATAAATACTTATTAGTACTTAAATCACCTACTAGTTCCAAGTGGATAGCCTTAGTAGTGAAGCAAATAAATATCGCGATGTACACCTTTACTAGCCTACAACCTCGGCCTTGCCGACTAGCGCACATTATAGAGCCAGCGTAATCTACGCCAACACTTTCGAAAGGAAAACCTCCCGGAAGAAGTCGCTGCTGAGGCAAATTTCCCATTAATGGTGTAACTACACTACCTTTTATCCGACAACAGCGCACACAGCCACGATAGCAAGCCTTCGCTAAATTTCGGCCACCTATGGGCCAATAAGATTCCCTTATCGAGGCCAATAATAATTGCGGTCCCGCGTGCATCAATTTCTTATGTTGATAATTAAATAATAATTTAGCAAAAATATGAGTAGACTGTATAATAATAGGGTGTTTTTTATTATAAGAGAAGTTTGAATTTTCTAAACGTCCACCGACACGCATTATTTTATTAGAATCTAAATAAACATTAAACTTAAGTAATGGGCTTTTTGCAGGTAAACTTTGCTTGTTTAGGAGTAATTTATACTCTGGAAATGATTCCTCCTGACATTTTACAATAATAACATTTAACGCTTCCTGAAGTTCAGTTTCTGATAAAAAGTTATTAGTTACAGGGATCTTTCGGCAGATTTTAATAAAACGCAACACATATGCTACGCAACGAATAAGTCGTAAATAATTTGAAAATCGTTTGAAATTTATGAAAGTACAGTCTTTTGACAGTATATTCTCGGTTTTAACACTTAACGCAATATGAACTCGAGTTTCGGGCAAGGTGTCGAAATTTAAAGATTTAAGTTTAGAAGGCCAGTTTAACGGATCTTTTTTCAAAAAATCAGGATCATGCCACCATAAATCTAAACTTTGAAATGTTTTAACAAGATTATCTACATTTTCACGTCAAACTACCTGCTGCAAGTGCCTATCAGATGGATGAACTACGACCTCTCTATACATCTTTTCAACATCAGCTGACAAAACATACTTATGCTGTCGAAACCGAAGAAGTATAGAGACAAGATTATTCTAAACCGTAGAACCTACCATCTGTAAATCATTATAACTAACTCTTGATGAAGTAGGGCAACTTGCGTTGAGGACCACACGAAAATTTGTAGTGATACAATATTCGCGTAGTACTCCATGATGCGGTATAAAATAATCTTTAACCTGTGTTTAAATTTAATTTCTTAATTTCCGTCATATGACCTAGCTTTTCATATTCGGACATAAATTCGTGATATAATTTGCTAAAATCAGGTTGAATTTTATTTTCGTTCAAGGGAAAGTAAACATTTTTTAGCCCTATGAAATGAGTTACCTAAAACAGAAGCATTTTGCTTCAACGGGATACGAACACAAAAACGACCATCCTGTAAGCGTGTAGTATTTTTGATAAAATGATCCTCACATAATCTTTCTTCTGGTAAATAATCGGAAGACTTCGACTGACTTTCTTCAAGATTCCAAAATCGCATTAAATCTTGACGAATTAAATCTAATTCAGAACCGTTACAAGAACTAGCTTGAGTAAAATTACAATTAGTTTTATTTGATAATAATTTACCAGACTTATGGGTAATTGGGCCAGAAACGATCCAGCCTAACCTGGTTTCACATAACACAGGCCTCCCGGCACCTAACTTTATTCTCTCTGAGCCTAACAAGTCCCAAAAGAGATCAGCACCAATTAAAATATCAATATCTGAGGGCTTGTAAAAGGTGGGGTCAGCTAGACAAATATGAGACGGAATATTAATGTCAGATAAATCTAATTCATAACAGGGCATACTATTTGTTATTAACGGCAACACAAAACAAAATAACTCGGTCTTATAACGGTTATTCAATGACGTCATTTTTACTTGACAAGTGTTACCTACGCGAGAAATCGCGTTATTTATCCCATAAATCGACCTATCTACCTGACTAGTAGTTAATTTGAGCTTTTTACACAATCGCTCTGTCATAAAACTTGATGTACTACCACTATCGAGTATCGCACGCGCAATATATTCATGATTATTTTTATCATATAACTTAACTAAAGCAGTTGACAATAACACATCGCGCTGTTTATGAATGACGTTATGAAAAGGTGAAATATTCGCAGACAATGCTACTTGCTTGCGTCAGTCTTGACAGCGATCGAAGACGCAGCGGACGTTGACGGAGACAAGGCTATGTTATCATTTACGAGTATGTCATTACGATTACCTTTAATATCGGAAATATGGATTAATGTGTTATGCTTTCGCTTGCATAATTTGCAACCTGGTTTTTTACAAGTATTTGCAAAGTGGCCCGTACGAAAACAATTGTAGCACACTTTATAATTAGGCAGTAATTTAAAACGGGCTTCATTACTTAATGAAAGGAAATGTGAACAGCTGCTTAAACTGTGGTCACCTTTACAGTTTGGACAAGGCTTAGTGACAGACTCTGTGCTTAAATTACCAGAATTTTGTGTCGTTACCATAGATTTTACCTTAGAATGTGATTTAGTAACAATAACGTTATTTCGTGATAATTCTAAAGTTTCAATTAAATCAGCGCGTGTACGAATGAATTGAAGGAAAATATCGAAAGTTATCTTACTATCTTTGTCTATGTGCCCTTTAAACTCCTCCCATTCGCGATAAGATTTATGATCTAACTTGCGAGTAACTAAATATATTAATAAAGTATCCCATTGTTTGACTGGCTCGCCTAAGGATTCCAATGACCGCAAGTTTTTATTTAATTGATCTATCAAACCTTTTAACGCCAAAGAAGACTCTTTAGTGATAGCTTCAATGTTAAATAACGCTGATATGTGATTTTGCACTAATAACCTTTTATTATTAAAACGATCGCATATTAAGTCCCAAGCCACAGTGTAGTTATTGGCAGAGAATTCAATCGAATGAATTACAGCAGCAGCAGATCCTTCCAGGGAAGCACGCAAATAATGAAATTTATTTATGTCATCAATCTCGTCGTTATTATGGATGAGACTAGTAAAGGTGTCACGAAACTCCAACCAGTTGCTATATGAACCACTAAATTTTGTTAACTGTATAGTAGGTAAATTAATAGGCTTGTGAATACTGGCACGAGTACTTTTAGAACTAGCAATCGATTCATTATCTTTATTATATAATTTTAATAATTCTTGAGACCTAGACAAGGCTTTATAATATAATGACTCGAACTCGGAACGCTCAGACAACTGTATTTTTATATCATCAACCATACATTCTAAACGCAACTGTACCTCATCGTATTGTTCATATAAAGATTCAATCTTGCTCATGCGCAATTTTACCTCGGTAACATCACAACTATTTAATTTTTTGTCACTTAATGCGTCAAGATAATTAATAAATGCAGTTAAGCGACCATTAAAACTACCTCGTTTCTTTATTAACTCCCTTTCCTCGGACATACTGGGAAACGTGTGATGTCGACCTGGAATGTATATAAAACAATTTCAAGTTTATAAAGTACTAAAACACTTAACTATACAAAACGTTGAGATACCTACGTGTTACGTAATAAGTTAACAATTTATTTTAACTTGTATATATTAATACAAATGGGCAATTTATAATCTTAATAATATGTAAATACAATTAATAAATCAATAATGATAAACTTTTATTTTTTATTTAATTTTGTCCTTATTCCTTAATAATTATTTTTAAAAGCAGAAATATAAGTAAATAACTTTAACAAATTATAACTTTAAGTACACTACGGGTTATTAACTTAATTTACAATAGAATTACTAATAACTTGTAATAATATCTAACACTAACTAACAAATTATTTCTAACACATACCTACGCATGGGTTAAAATAATAGTTAAACAGGTAAAAATGTACTAACCTTTTATATAAACTTATTATAAAATTAAATACAACCTGTCGAGTGTTGGGTGATGATATTATACAAAATAAGCTTAACACCGTTGAAATAATGTGTACTAGATCTTTCCATTACTTCTCAGTACCGGCCAATTCCATGTCCATGTTAATTAATTATTTCCGTCGTTAACAAACGCTGATTTGGATATATAATCTTCAATAACTTTTATTAATATCCGTATAAATATTATCCGCTCGATAAAGGACCATGAACGGGTCTTAACAGGACACGGGGAAAAAATAAAACCGCGTACCAGGACAACTTGATGAGAAGTATATTAAGTTTCGAATGACCCACACGGTACAATAAAAAATAATAAAAGTTAAAGTTAACTGTGAGTAGTTTAAAAATTCGTTGCCTTAAAAAATCATCAGGCGCTCGAACACACACTTTTAAATATCGTATGTATAATTTAAAGTAATTATTTTTACATTTTAATAGTTTTATCAAGTCTAAAATTCTATTTAAAATATTCTACAAAAGATAAGAAAGATTTCTGTAATTAAATACGACTAAGTAATACTTTTTTTAAATAATTTATTATCTGTTAATATGCATTTGAAATCGTTCAAATAGTGGCTAATGTAAAGAAAGAAATGAAATTAATAACACTTTTGTGTCTTTTTAACTCTGAGCGCAATTAGTCTACTAATTACCGTCAGTAAAAACTAATTGCGAACAAGCGAGAGCCGCTCCTCTGCCAACTACCCATTGTCCAAGTCTATACTAATATATCTTTGCAAGTTAAAGATTTTTTAAATAATATATTATTGATAACCCTAATGGAATCACACAACCTTTTCTTTTGTAGAATAATGCTACTGACTCAATTACTTTCTATAGAAGGAATTTTAAGTGAATGTTCCGGGCATATATGTATGTATATACTTATTCTGTTTTTTAATGTCAGAGACTGCATTAACATATGCAAATGTCAATTTTTTTTTTATTAACTGATACTTGATTTTATTAACGTTAATTTTCGATAGTGGCACATCACTATATAAAAATTGCAAAAAACTGGCAATATCAGTTTTGTCTCTGAGATTAAAAAACAGTTTTAGATCTTAAGAATGTGTTTATAATATGACTAATATCAATATAATATTAATAATTTAAACAAAACACTTACAAATAATAACTGCATATACATAAACCTAATCCTATGTTTACTCAAGTACTGTAAACTATTTTTTTATTTTATTTGTCTACCATCATCTGTAGTTTAAAAAGTACATATTTTATGAAATAAATATATTTTTAGTCTAACTAAAAGTTCCATTCAAAGCTTAATCGTAGTACCTGCTACGCAGCTACATCGCTACGAATACGTGGAATTGCATGTTATTATTAGAGAAAAATAGTAAAAAGCGTATTAAGTAAATTATAACATATAATTATTACTTTAAAATTACTCTTATTTTAATAAATAGTATTTTTTCTTGACCAATAAACATAAATAAATAAATAAATAAATAAATAAAGGTGTGCTTTAATAGACAACGCCAACCAAGCCTAGACTCGATTAAAGTCGAAATAATCACAAAAAAACAACGGCCGAAATCAGGAAATAGCTTGACCTATCCATATCTCATCATCATCATCATCATCATTGTACTCCTTTTCCATATATTCTCAATTCCGTATAGGAAATATTACGGAATTATACATACTAAAATATAACGTGCAAACTGAAGTCTGAATAAGCTATTGCGGTTTAAACAAACGGTAACTACAATTCATTTCATTAATTATTACAAACTTATCGTAATCCAATAAGTTCCCTCATCAAAATCTATACATATCATACAATTCTGCGTCGAATCTGTGCATTAAATACTTTTGGAAAATCTTATTAAAATAGTTATTATTATAGATACAGATGTCTTATCTATAGTTTTTAGAATTATCTGTCTGTCTGGGAACGTATCACGAGAAAACCATTGAACAGATTTTGATGAAATTTGGTATGATGATAGCTGATTATCCGGGTCAAGATATAAGATACTTTCTACTGCAAATAACTGCAAGTACTAAACTTTAAAACGTATCTAGGGACGAACCCGAGCTGAGCATGGGTAAGTCACTAGTTTTACTATAAAACAGATTTTTTTCCAATTCCACTGTGAAACTATTAATCTATTAAAATAATATTTTTGTTAATAATGAGGGCCCTAAAAAGGAAGTACAAAATATATTTTAAAAATAAAATTTAAATCGGGTTTAAATTTGATGACCATAGACGTACATAGACGTTCATAGTGTAGAATTTTACATAGAAAATAGGATAAATTTTAGTAGTGTTTTAAGTTACGTTATTTATTAATAAAGTAACTCTCAATTAAATTTAAATATGTCTATTTTTTAAAACTATCCATACATCTAATATATAGTTAAATTTACGGATCAACTGCCTTGAGGGAAGTCAGTTGGGAAGCTGGTCTTAGTTGCGCAACCCGTTCAAATAAAACATATGATGCAAATCTATGTTTATTCACTGAATGAAACACAATATAGTAAATTTCAAACTTTATATATAGTTTCGATTTTTATCATGAAATATGTCTTCTATTTCCTTTATTGATATATAAAATCTATATATACATAAAATGCTTTGTCCTGACTGACTGATCGATCAACGCACAGCCTAAACCGCTGGTCGTAGAAACGTGAAATTTAGAGGGCATATTCCTTATACAATGTAGGCATCCGCTTAGAAACGATTTTTCTAAATTCATCCCCTAAGGGGGTAAAATAGGGGATAAAAGATTGTATGAAACTCTGTTATTTTTAATGCGAAATACACGATAAGTGGTATTCAGCTTTAAGATGAAAAATAAGAAATATATGTATTAGATTTTTTTCGCAATTCATCCCTTAAAAGGGCAAAAGGGGGTGATAAAGTTTATATGGACAAACAATTATTTATGATCAGAAATACTTGAAACTTGATATTAATGCTCTTCAATACAATTAAATAAATATGTATTTTAACATTTATTGAAATTCATCCCATAAGGCTGTCAAATAGGGGATGAAAGTTTGTATGAAACTCTGTAATTGATGCACGTAAAATGGTAATTACCTTCAAAATGAAAACTAAAACAATACAGATATCAATTTTTTTTTAATTTATACCTTAAAAGGGTAAAAGGAGGTTATGCTGTTTATATGAGGAAAAATTTGTTTATGATCAGAATTACTTGAAACTTAGTATTACTGCTCTTCACTACAATTAAATAAACATTTATTGTAGATTTTTTTTTAATTCAGCCCCTAACTGGGTAAAACTTGGGGGTGAAGTTTGAGTTGTTGAACATGACTCAAGTTCTCTGTAAGTGCGGACTAACTGTGTGAGATATAAAGCAGAGAACGGAAATTATTCCGAATCCAAAGAAAAATTATGTATAACTTTTCGGCTGGCCACAGCAGCGACAACTATAACAGACCTAGAGCGCGAAAGAGAGAACCTATATTTGTGGTTGGTGTTTATAGTGTAGACTAACTTAAGTGAACCTAGAGTTTTACTCTAGACAAAATTCAATGGAAATTAAAACTGAGAAAATTCTTCAGTCCACGCGAGCGTGGCCGCGGGCAAAAAGTTACAACAAAATAAGAATGGCACTTTATATACGTAACTTAAAAAAGAAGGAGAAGGAGGGAGACTGTAAGCTTCAGGTGTACATAGCATTGGGTCTTTAAAAATAACGTAGATGTTAGCCTATTAGTATGCTAGTTAAAAAAAACCATATTAACCATGTTACATGATTCTAAAGTTGTAAACATTGTATACGATTGTATCATTGTACTCTCTTCCTCTAACTTTGGAAAGATGGAGTAGAAAAATGTACAAAAAATACAGGTAGTGCAGCTTGCTAAATACCTAAACTGTAAATTTAATTACAGAATATACGCTTAACATCTTTTAAGATACTGGATATATTGAGTTACAATCGCTAAAATTAAATTTGTTTCCATATATGTATACTTTAACAAATAATAAAACTTACACAAACTTATTTTTGCAAGTAATAAAGTATGTATTGCGAAAAAGCTTATTTTTTCGTAGTTCAGTCGCGGGCGAAACCGCGGGTTCTGCTAGTGTATAAATAAAAGTGTATATAATTTTATAAGACACATTTGCAAACGCTATTACTGAATATAAATAATATAAATGTTACCCAGTAACCCACTCGTTGGCGACGAAACATTAATTTAGCCAGTTTAATTTCCTGCTAAGACTGTCGCTAAAAGTTCATTTTACTTTTAAATAAATTAGTTTAGTCCACCTTAGAAGCTATCTTTTCTTATAAAAATATAGAATAATATTTAAACATAGATTACTTATGGCAATTTTCTTACCCTTTTATTTGGAAGATTAATTTAATGTTAATTTTTCACATATTCTTACTATACTATAGTAAAATATTTTGTGTTTCGGACTACATCTGTATATATATTTACAATATTACATAATATATAACGAAAAATCTTTATATAGTAATTTTGCTATAAGGTCTAAACAATAATAATTACTTGAAAAATGACTGTCTTCGTATATTATAAGGTATATAATATATGTATGATATTGCGAAAGTAAGGCATATCCTGTTAAAAATAAGATTACTCTTTAACTATACCTACTTATATAATACTTGATAAAATAGGAAGGGGTTAGTTCTATCAAAAAACCCTTACTTACCATAAATCTCACTAAAATACAGTCTTTTCAAATAACAAAAGGAAATAAACGATTACATAAAGCTGTTTAAAAGTAAAGTTAACTGAGAAGTAAACTATTTTGTTTACATGTTTAGACAGTCCATGAATTGTGAAGCAAAGCGCTGGATTGGGATGTTTTCCCACATTAAACACTTACAGTAAACGGTGCATTTTAGTTTCCGCACCAAATAACATGGCAAAAAGTGCTCTCAACGAAAATATGAAACTAAATTTTACAAATGAAATTCTCTAGTAGTGTATTCTAAACGTATTATTCGGTGAAAGGAGTAAGACCAGAATATAACAAAGTTCAAGAAACTACAAGCAGCCGACACCAGGGTGAAGTGTGGTAGAGTACACATACGAATAACAAGTAGCATGTGGCGTACAACTTGCAACATAGAGCCGCGTGTAATGGCGAGCGTGATGTCACGTACGGACACAGTTCAGCGCTGCTACCGTATCCTGAATAGCTGAAATACTAAATGACTATTCTTACTATTATCAAGAATAACTTTAAGGCAAAAAAGGAATCTAATATTTTAATACAAATATTGGAGCATTTCAATTTTATTAAAGAAGATGTTGCGAGGGCTTACCCTCACTTCGTTTGGGTGCGTTCCTGGGTCCTATAAGCAAACTACGTATTACTTCAGGCGAAGGATAGGATATTTATTCTTTTGCAAAATTTCATCAAAATCCGTCCAGCCGTTTTAGCGTGAAAGAGTAATAAACATAATGAATGAATGAATAAATAACTCTTTATTGTACACCCAAAAAGAGAATATACAAAATATAGAAGAAGGTATAAGAGGCGGCCTTATCGCTAAAAGAGCGACTTCTTCCAGGCAACTACACACACATACACAATCTGTCAAATTTATAATAATAGCCCGATTCTTTCTATACTAAAGCTTTGTTTCTTTAAGAGATCCACTCTCGCTTCACGAGTTTTTTACAAGAACCTTATACTCCTCAGACACCATTTGAAAAGTTTACCAAAGCCATTTAACATATCACATCAAATATAAAGTTCTAACAGCTGTTTATTAGCCAGATGTTTACACTAAGATGCTTTTAAAATATTACAAGATCCTTAAATAGTTTTGTTAATCCACCTTATCCAATTGTCAATTTTTTTTGGGTCTAGTTAAAACTTAAAGTAAAGTATTGATTCTCTTTTTTGCCAAAAATTGTAATATCACGATATACATATGTATATGAAATATTAAAAACTCTATTTTAATTCCTAGTGTTATTATTAACATACATAGTAAATCCATGCATTAGGTGATCGCTCATTGATTTTAACGGTAATGCTTTGTAATGTAAGAATTGTCCAATAATATCAATTTTCGTGGTAAACCATTCCGAAGTTGAATGTAATGCCCTGTCATGAGATAATACTGTAGTATCATCTCACGACAAGTAACAGTTATACTTGAACCTGAAAGACGTTTCCCGAATGTCATATAAAAGTAAGTATGACATTCGGTATCGCGTCATTCGTGTCTCTCCCGCACGCGCCGCACTATTGCCTTGTCTAGACTTCTTTAGACAAATGTATGGATCATAAGACTGTACTAACTAAAACTGAGACAAATATAATTTTCTGGTACAGATCTCACCTGATATACCTACTCCATCATAATCGCTAAAACTCGACAGATGCCACTGCGCCATATCACTTAACATAAATAGTATTATAAACGTTACGACGATAATAAACTCTTATGTCTTTCACTCTATACCTACAAAACTATTATAGCTTTAGAAATTTAAAACTTTTATAGTGGTTTATTTTTAAAATTGGCAGCATCGGTCCATTGCTATCGACACCGCAATAAAACAATGATAGATTCAATGAATTCCGAAACGTTAACAGTGTTTATATGTTTACGGTAAAAGACAAAAAGTAGTACAATGGAATTTATGATATAGAAAAATAATATTTTGCTACTATTATTTATTTATTTTGTTTTATACTCGTAATAAAATAACTTCTTCACGATATTGATTTGTAAATAAAAATAAATTCAGGTATAAATACTAAAAACTGACGTGCTTTTTAAGTTTGCGTGCGAATGGGCATCTATTTACTGCCTATAAAAACTAATTGCGAGGCCTTGGAGAACGCTTGAATTTCATTTTGAAGGGTAGAATTTTTTAATAAAGAACACCGGTATTAAATAATTTTATCAAAATATTATTCACTAGACATATAATATTTTGTCATTGATTTTCGATTAAATGTATTTCCACTATTCAAGTTTCGTTAAGTTGGAGGGCAATAACTAGTTAGTTATAACAGAATAACAATGGAATTTAAAGTAACTACCTATTATTCGTAGCCATTGTTTTCGTTCTACAGTAACTCGTAGCAGCTGCTACGTGGCTCCAGGTTCGCTGTTGTACTAGTATAATGTACACAAAGAATGTATTTATAAAGCATAGTAAGACGAAATAGTCTAAAGTATTATGTTTTTAATAAGATTTCCAGTGTTACCACAATAAATTGATTGTATTTAAGTTCATGTAGTAGGACCTTATACTTATATAGTATAATAAACTCAATTATTTTGATTGAACGGTCCCAGGTTCGATGAATACACATGTCACGCTAGACGCATCTTGGTCTTAGTCTAAGCAAAATAAAAATATAAAAATCTAGAAAGTATTATCTTAAATTAGGTAGAAACATCGGATTGTTGTGTTTTGTCATGGTTTTTACTGTACGTTCCACATAGAATATAATTAACTTTTTACAAAGAAGCGGATATAACAAAGATTAATGTAAGATTATACCACATTTACACAATTTTGTAATACAACTAAGACTAAGATTGATACAAAATTATTTTTTAAAGTACCTAATTCGAAACAAATAAAGTTTTTATAAGTTGTTCAGTTTTTCTTTATTTTAATATGCGTTTTTCAAAGCATAAAACTGTTTTTCTTTCTATCATTTATAACTAGCGACTTACCTTCGCTTCACTCGGGTGCGTCCCTCTAAATAATAGGTACGTTTCAAATGGTTATAAGTAGTTATTGCGAGTGTACCTTAGAAAAAAAACTTATTCTATTGCAGATTTTTCTGAAGGCCTTTTTAAGACCTACAATTTTCTAGTACATTGTTTTGATGTATCTCTTAAGGTGTAGCCATGTAAATTTCTAAAGACAACTCGAGAACCCGTTATTGTGTTTTCCCGTAGGTAAGTAATTAGTTATCACTACACAAAATTTGGTTAAAATCGGTCCAGTACTTTTTGCGAAACCGCACACACAAACAATATTTTAATTGTTTTGTGTTAAAAGAAAAATAAATGACAATATAATAATAATGAGATTTTCTACTGTACCTGAAGCACATACTGGCTCTCTCGTACATGCTCGCTATACCACTGCGGAGAAGGCAGATCTGAAATAAAGCTTTCAGCACTGTCGATAACCATGTTATTCCATATTTCTGCGAAAACTTCTCCAGCCTTCTGAATTTAACGAACAAAGAAGTTTAACGATAACATAAATACAGGACCCCTCCCCTTCCGAGCATCGTATAATTCATGGACGATCCCTTACAGTCATTACTAAGATACTATTTTATTATATGTATGTTTCAGCCTCTGACAAGCCCCAAAATTGCATTTTCCATGGATCAGCTGTTCAACTTTGGTGTTATTCTAGTAATCATTTTGTTTCAATACTATCAATAAATGCCGCTGATAAAGGATGTTAGAAAAAAGTAGCCGCAGAAAGAATTTGTAATAATTTACAAAGCATAATATATAAATTACAGTTGTAAATGTATTTATATAAAATATAGCTTCAACAGAAGGGTTACATATGATTATACAAATTTGCATACCTTTACGCTATCACAGCGAATAATTCCATACAGACACACACTAATTCAATGTTGACGGTGACGCGAGTGAGAACTGGCAACACTGACCGTACATTATTCATGAGACCACGTGTAACTCGCCTGATAAATGGTGATTATTAAAGTAACTCCGTAATAAGACACATAATTATTTTAGAAATTATTTTATTCATGTAGATACAAATGTTTTTTTTTTTTTTAATTTTAAATAAGCATTTTAAGAATCTTGTTGAATACGTTTATTTACAGACCGTTAATTTAGTACCAGAAATTTATAGAATAAAAGTGGAAAATATTATGATAAATTCACTGTAAAAAGACAAAATCTAGAACAGTTATAAATAACTATGTTCTATTTAATAAAAATAGAAACTAACTATGTTTTTAAAAAAGCCTTATTCGTTGATTAAAGTGCTATTATGTACATCAAAAGAACATTGAGCTTGATACAAAAGAAATCAAACAAAAACAAGATAAAGTGTCGATAAGAGGAAGTGGTCTAAAAGCAAGGCTAACTCAAAAATAAACAATTTCGTTTACTTGTTTTGTCAGTTCTAAAAAGGTAGCAAAGTAGTGTAAATTATTAAATTGTTTTTACTTAAAACGAGTTAACTCATGATAGTTAGTTTGTTGTTACGTAATATGCCTTTATTTATTATTATAATGTTATAGTTTTGAAAAATACCGGACCACGTAAAATGGCAAGTAATTTTTATACGTTTATATTTTTTTTAATCATTTAAATAAAAATAAAAATCCTGACTGCGTTCACGCAGTCGCTTTTGGTAGCGAAATAAAAAGAAGGGAACAAGTTAACGAAGGAAAATAGTATTAGGCAGTCGGAAACACGTTTTATCCTTGCGGCGAGTCCTGCTACGTGTATGTACATATGTCTTCGACTGCGCAGTACTATTTTCCTTCGTCCCCTTGTTCCCTTTATGTTAGTTCGCTTTTTACGCATTCGATTTTTTTATTTTTATATTTTTTTTATTTACAGCTTTTTAGTTTTGACCAGTTATATATTTAGAGTTTGATTTAACAATTTGCTACCTTAAATTATTAAATATAATAAATTCTAAATATATGGATGTACTTACGTCTAAAATAAAGATTATTATTATTATTATTATTATTATATTAAAGATATAAGTTATATATATTTTTGTGATCACGTCTTAAAAACCTTCATTACCGTTAAATTTCAAAGAAAACAAATTTGTAAGATATAATTTGGGGTCTGAAGTGGGACCAATGTGGTGAACCACAATCGAATAAAAAGACAGTGCAAACGTCTCAATTCTATATTTAACATATCTGTAGTATCTTTGATAGATTTTTTATTATATAAAGTGGTAGCAGAACTAGCGGCTTCGCTCGCGCTAAAATTACAAAAAAAAACTCTAAAAAGAAAATGTTCATACAAATTTTCATTGTCTACTTTACCCCCTTATGGGATGAATCTCGAAAAATGCTAAAACACGTATTTAATTAATTGTATTAAAGAGCATTAATATCAAGTTTCAAGTAATTCTGATAATAAATATTTTTTGTGTTGTAATATATCGTGTTTCCCCATGGGAACGAGATAATCTCTCGCGGTATAAAGTAGCCTATTTCACTCTCCAGCCCTCCAATTACCTCAACACTTCACTCCACACGTCACTTTGTTTCGACGTGAAAGAAGGATAAACAAACAAACAAACAAACGAGCGAACGCACGAACAAACTAACACACTTTTTCATATTTATAATAATATTAGCGTGGATACTGTATTAAAATTTATAATGTACTAGATAACGTTAAATAATTTAAAGCAGATATCACATATTCATGATAATGTATTTTAATATAATATTAAACACAGATGCAATTACTACAATTGGCTATATAAAGTCGATAGGCTAAGTGTGGCTTTCGGTTCGAGCAGTTAGATTTTACTGTGGTAATTATGCGACTGATTGCGCACAAGGTTTTTCTGTAAGCATCAAGAAATAAAAATAATTCATTTACTACCTCATCTAGTATGACATAAAAGAATTTGTAATGTAATGTGTTTCGAAAAAGTTATTTAATATAACTAAATACATTAAATAACTTTTCTAATACATTCATTACTTTTCTAATAACTATTAAGGAACTATTTAATCTTATGTTGAATAAGTTTTATTTAGAGAAAAAGAGAGAGAACGTAGTGGCATATTAGTGACTTTTTTTGAAAAGGCCAACAAAACACATATAGTAATATTCATTGCATGCAAATATCAAACCCGGTCTATTCAAATGAATTAAATTCAAACATTCCATTTGCAACATTATCTGCAATATATGTATAACATTTATAATGAAGTCAATATTTAAATAATAATAAAAGTAAATATGTTTTTTAGTATTAGACACGCTATCTCTTCACTTCATATTATATATCAAAATTGATCCTTTGTTGCCCAGAATAAAAATAAACCAAAAAACACACAATCGTATTTATAATATTAATAAATTTTTATTTTTCCATTAAATAAAGTAAATGACTATTCTATCCAAGACTTAGAGGTATTTTAAAGAGCCACTTGTAGCTGTGACCGCAGGTGGCTTTAGTTGACCCGTCCTTGATTATGTAACAAGATAGTACATAAACTGTGGTTAGATCGACCACAAACGCATGTACTTAATGTACCTAAGCACAGTGTATACGTACATACTCATATTGTGTTCATAATATAGATACTATCTATACTAATATTATAAAAAGGTAAAGTTTGTGATTTTGTGAGTTTGTGAGGTTGTGGGGGTAATCTTTTTTTAAATTTAATAAGAAAATAGTTTGAAACCCTGGGAAGGACATAGAATACTTTTTATCCCGGAAATCATCCCTTAAGGGGTTGAAAATTGGGATAAAAATGTGTATGAGGAATCAATCTAAGGACGAACCCGAAGGAAGCGAGGGTGAGTCGCTAGTTTATTTATAAAACTTTAACAATATATACATAAAAATAATTATTAACATAGAATTTGTATTAATATAGCATAAATTAATATACTATCTACATATTATATATATTGAATAAATATTTGTCTGTCAAAAGAACATACCACGATTCCGTCTATGATAAGGAACTTAAGGGAGTTGTTAATGAAACTTAAGTGTGTTGACATATTACCACCAAATTATGATAGGCGCATATCAAATTATGATACTAATTATTATGATTTATTTTACTTTCACTTCAATTACAGGTACAGCAGATACAGCCAGTAACTAATATAAATATGTAAATGAGTAGGCGGTGGTAGCCCAGTGGTTACGCGCTCGTTTGGGAAACCAAGTAAAGCGGGTTCAAATCCCGGGTCACGCACCTCTGATATTTTCATGTGCGAATCATTTCTAACATGATTACCACTTGCCTTACGGTGAAGGAAAACATCATGAGGAATCCCCCATTTCTGAGAGAACCTATACCAAGTGTTTGAAAGGCGTGTGAAGTCCGCCAACCCGCACTTGGCCAGCGTGGTGGATGGCCTGATCCCCCTCGTATTGAGGGAGGCCCGTGCCCAGCAGTGTGACGTTTAAAAGGGTTGAATACATGAGTATTGATAATGGTAGCCTAATAGTAACGCGCTCGTTTGGGCAACCGAGTGAAGTGGGTTCAAATCCTGGGTCTTGTACCCGTGATATTTTCACGTGAAAATCATTTTCAACATGATTACCACGGTGAAGGAAAACATCGTGAGGAAACCTGCCAGTCTTCAGAGAACATAACTAGTTTCCGAAAGACATGTGAAGTCCACCAACCCGTATTTGGTCAGCTTGATGGACTGTAGCCTGATACCCATTGTAGTAAAAGGAAGCCTGTGCCCAGCAGTAGGACATTAAAAAAGGGCTGAATATTAATACAAATTCAATACAAAATTATTTAAAGTAATATAAAATGTAAAGTAATTTGTATACGTTAAATATTCTAAACAATTCCTTCACTAATGGTAAGTCAAGTATTGTTTTCATTCTAGCCTAGTCGTAGCAGCTGCTACGCGGTCACAGTTCTGCTACGGCGCGTTTACGAGAAACCCGATGTTTACAGTCGAGCGTACAAAAATAGTGCCCTTTGAAATCTTTGCTTTTGATATTTTTATTTCTAAGAAAAGAAAATGTTTTTATATAACATTTTAATGCAAATGAAAATTATATATAACATGAAATATGTTTATAGCGTTATATATAAAGATGTACTTGCATTACTTTCTTAATAAAACAACTTTTCGAATTTAATGCCGATTTATTTCGATTTTTGTTTCCCAACGTTTCGAACGCTTTACAGAAATTGTGGTCATGGGAGAACCTCTCTCGTTTTATTTAAAATGGTAAAAAATCGCGTAATTCTAAGAAAGTATTATTCTTATAGTACTTTTTAAAAATATTCCATAAATCATATTTTATATAAGAAATAGCAAGGATAACATTAGCAGTGGGTTTGCTTAAAAAGCTAAACCCGGGTTTCGCACCTTTTCTTCCCGGATATTTATGTGTTAATCATTTTCAACGTGTTCAAACATATATACTATAAGGAAAGTGAATCAAGTGTAAGAAAACCTTATTTTCGAAAGATGTGTTCAAGTCCGCTGATCCACATTTTGCTAGCTTAGTGGACTATATCTTTTCGGCCTCACATTTAACAGAGACCCATTACCCTGCCCGCTGTCATATTAAAGGACTGAATTATTATTTATCATACAAAACAATTATAAAATATTAAATAATCAATTAAAGCAGTTATTTATACCCGTATTATAACGCTATCAAAGCAGTTTAATTCAATATAATCACAGATTAACTTAATGTTGTGGACAACTCGATTGCTGGTAACACAAGCATACATAATTCATGAGCATACATGAGATTCGCGTGAAGGCTGACCAGGCCTGCTTCAAACTGATAAAATATGGCTAGGGTACGTCATAACCGATGACAATAACGTGTTGACAAGGTGAATCTTCAAATAAAAATTATTTTTAAGCATTTTGCTCTTTTTATAATGTATTGTATTTAATTATTAAAAGTGTTAAATATAAATTATTAAAAGTATTGATTTTACAATAAAAACTACAAATAAATTAATACAGACAACATATACAAAAGCTTGTCCATATTTACTGTTTTTTATGAAATCGATAATAATAATAATAAATAAATCGATAATAATAAATCGATAACGAAATGTCTAGATGGTGTATGTATATGACATTATACTGCAATAAACAATCTGAATATATAAAAAGTATCTAAATAAAGTTATATAAAATAAATATTTAACTGATGAAACACTTTTTCTTTTCAAAGCGTGAATTTAATTAATTAACTAAGTCGGTCTTCACTCAGATGTAAGTACATATGCATATGCACACATGTGCATCATACATCTAAATCACTTACTGGTCGTAACTGTTGTATACTAATATACTAATATATTGCGTAGATATATAACTTAGTAGTTACAAACAAATAGACAAACAAAAAAAATTCTATAAAATAAGACTCATGAATCTTATAAATATGCATATGTATATTCAAATCAAAGACGTGGGATTAAAAATATTCCATTCTCTTTAAAAATAGTGTTAAAAATTGGAATATATTCGTGCATACGAACGGTGCACAAAAGTCGTAACAATACAAATGCAGATATGACAGTGTACGTGGCCTCGTAAAATAAAATGAATGGTGCCTTTATAACATATTGCCCAGACGTAAATCCGGACATAGGTCAGACTCAGAGTAACGGCTTGTCCAGCCATGTTCCAACCAATCAAATTACCGAGAACGTAATCTAATACATATAATAAAATTGTGAAGGAGTTAGATTGTTGAATATGTTTTGTATACAAAACATATTCAACAATCTAATTCAAAGTCTATTAAATCTAATCAAAGTCGTAACTAATCTAATAGACGCGTAACCAACATCCTTTATAATTGTTTTTTTTTCTATTTGAATGTACATATATCACCCTAAACATATTTTTAAGGTATTTAAATATAAGTTTTATATTTAAAACAATAAAATGTCTCTTCAATTTGATATTATTATTCTTATATATTACCTATAAGAAAGTTATTGGAGTCAATTCTCAATATTTTTATTTCATTAAGGACTGAAAGTACAATTTACTTAGTAAAAAACATCAAAAATTATCTTCAGCTTGCACTAATACAAAAGCGTCGTAAAATATATTTATTATCTCAACCTTACCGGTTTCTTAATTTACCCGAAAATCTTCTAGAATCTCTTTTAAAAAATCTCATTGTATAAAAACTCATCATTTTTCAACAATGGTAGAGTAGTAGTAACTTAACCAACAATAACAAAGCAATTATAAAAACTTTTTATTAAAAAAAGAATAGTTTTGGTACTAGTGCTACTATTAATTATGTACTGCCTAAATTAAGCTCAAGCTTTTCAACGTGCATGTTCCTATTGTTATGTGCCTCAAACTATATTGCATGTTCAAAAACTTCATTAATCCGTCGTTAATTACTGATATCGATAGCTTTGATATTAAAAATGTTTTTTATTGCTTACGTCGTATTATTATAATTGCGAACTCCATTTATTTTAATTATATAACGTCAATAAAATGTCATAAGTTCGAATCCCATGTTAGGTCAAAAAGTGGTGTTGATTTTTCCTATTAAAAAAATTATCGAGAGCAACCCAGAATTAATAATTAAACTGTTTAGAATTTTTATTATACAAGTAACTTTCAAAATGAAAATAAGAATTTTAATAAAAAAATCAGCATTGTATAGTACAAATATGAAAATAAAATAAAATTTAATATTTAACAATATATTTAAATTACAAATAATTAAATATATATTATATAAATAGATATGAGAGGAGATTTTTAAACTAACAAAAACTAAATAAACTTGTATGTGACGAATTTTTGATAGATTTATTGAATTTACATTCTAAGGATTATTTTCATATAATACACACAAATTTTACATACATACAGTTTTTATACAAATGAATAATTTTATTAGTTTTAATATTTACTCAACATGTAAGTTTAATGATATAGTATATAATAAAAAGTATGAAGTATTTATGTGCAAATTTATGAAATCAAATTTTAATAATTTTTAATATAAAATTGTCGAGTATCGAAGCGAAAGTTGTATGAGAGGTATTAACAAGTTTTAAATGAGTATGTTAAAACTTTGCTTCTATATAGAAAAAAATATTTTGCTTTTAATTTTGCACCCATTAATTTTTTTTTTACATATTCAATAATTTATATTTAATGTATTGATTGAGACTTTTTATTTTCATATTCTGTAAGACAAAGTGATTTGGTGGTTGACTGGTAATATCAACTACGATAATTATCACAGATTTGTTTCACAAATGAGTCCAGGATATATAATTCACTAATATTATATTAATGCATTTTCAACATGATTACCACATCTTGTCTTACGGTGAAGGAAAACATCGTGAGGAAAATAACAACCTTCGTATTTAAGGATGGCACGCGCCCAGCATAGGGACGTTGAAAAGCGGCTGAATATACCTAATGAAATTAATGAAAAATTAAATCTATTAGTTTGTCCTTTTTGCTCAAAGGAGAAACAAATCGAATTACTATTTTGATACAAATACTTTATAGGCCATAGAGACTTATTAATCCTACGAAAGTACATCAAATATTTTTGTAAGGTATCAGCCAGTTGCAAAATAATACTTACAGCTGCACTTGAACGAAGCAAAGGAGCATCTTTAATAACAAAACAAAAGTTAAGAAGTTCAAGTATCTAAATAATTAGAACAGAGTAGGTACATTTCTGGGTGCAATTTGATCATGAGGTGGATTTTACAAGCTTTTGAATTTTGTATTATCTAAAAGTAGGTTAGATGCAGTCGTAAAAATGTAGTCATATTAAATTACAACACATTATTAAATACAATAAAAGTCACAGTAAATATAATAACTGCGGTACAATTTTTATATTATAACATACGTCTTGACACAAATCCGACTGCCGGAATTATGAGCAACAGCTTGCCCGGCTATGTTTCACCATATAAAATTATACTGTGAAGTAAAACACTTATGTCCTATTGTAGAGTCGTCAAATGTTGAGAAATACAATAAAAGGATCAGAATTGAATATTTTTAATACTTTACTCAGTATGTAAGTAAATGATCACAGTTTGCTATATCGTGAATTTCGAACTTATATTGTTTGTACAACATAATACAAGGATGTACTTATATTATAATGTGTATCTTCTAAAAACTTAGATTTTTGAAGTTATACTTCTTTTGTTCCAAAAAAAAGGTTCTTTTTTCTTTTGGGACAAAACACTTTTGCAAAAAATAATGACAGTAAAATTTTTACGGTGCGCGCGCACACCGACAGCCAAAAAGCGACATGATGAAGTTAGTTACCATGGTAACCGTTGTTATTATCTGACAAATGATATATATAATATTATATTCTGTACTTAAATGATATTCTATAAATATATGATTGTAATGTGCCTAATATGCCTTATTTAATTATTTTTATTAATTTATCATTTCTTTTACAAACAGAGAGTTGTGACATACGGGATGAAATCTTTAGCTGTTTTTGTTTAGTTACGCCAAAGAAGTATTACTTTTTACGTGCGTACATAAGTACATACACACGTTTTTTTTATTTTATTATTAATGACTCTCAATGTACCCAATGAATGAAAAAGAAAATCTTTATCGTGTTTTTCACACGAAACAAAATATTCTGTGATACTTTGTTTGGCAGGAACACAGCTAACAAGATAAAATTTTCTTAGAAAATCTTTAAAAAAAATCTTAAAAAATTCTAATTTTAAATACATACACAGTTCTCTTATTATTATGTTGTTAGCATCATACAATGAGTTTCGTCGCTCTATTAAAATATCACATCAAAAGCTATCAACATGCCCAAACTATGCGGGGAAACCTTCTTTATTTCCGTTTGACATGTCCTATTTTATGATATTTCATGACATCAAACAAGTTCAATTCTAAAAAGCGCAGTGCCTGACATTTCATCGTCGTTGCATACTGCGGTGACATGTCTTTGATGTTACTGCTTATAAAATTTAGCTAGCTTATTATATAAATACTAGGATACTATATATTATTCTATTAAGATTCAATGTGAATAAAAATATAACTATAATATACTAAAACTGACTGACTAAAAACTGAGCTTTGGCCGACGGATTGGATGCGAAAGATTCATGGATCCACTATCTAGTGAAGATTAGCTAATCTGAAAACAGTTTCTATTTAAATTAGTGTGCAAACTACAAACAACTTTATATATGGTATTAGATATAGTTAAAGTATATATTAAATATATATATATATATATATATATATATATATATATATATATATATATAATACTCTAAGTGTATCGCAGACGGCCAAGCTTTTTAGCAACCACACTGAAATATAGGTATAAATTCTAAGAAACTGTTGTTTGCTTTAAAATCTTCTCTAACAGAAAAATATCATAATAATGTTACTATATTCAGATTCAACAAACATTATGATATGGCTTATATAATATGTATAAGCGAAGTAACTATGAACAGGCGCTGAAAAAAGGTTTTACGAGAATTCATTTACATTTTGGACAACATAATGTTATTCTACAATAGTTGCGACATTTTATATTCTTTGTTACTTGTTTTATGTCATACATTTCTAAGGCTAGGCGATACGTGATACAAGCCAGCGAGTCACTACTCTTTCATAAAATATTTTCTGCTTGACATTGTACTCTTTTTATTCAATATCCGGCAACTTCTACTCAGCTGACATACTTTTAACATCTTTGTACTAGGCTAGGCTAAGATTTTTGAAGTACCTCAAAAGTTTAAACTAATATACTTAGTATAGTTCTTCAATTACCTACATATTCTTTACAGAATAACGATGAAACTACAAGGATCATAATATCAAGTTATATACCATTATGTATTTCTAGATATTTGAATTCTGTACTTTCCTATATATAATACTAGCGATTTACCTTCGCTTCGCTCGGATACGTCCATAGGTACGTTTCAAACAGATATAAAAAAATATCAACCAGTGTTAGCCACGTAAATTTTAAATTTTTTCGTGATTTTTTCCGATGTTTTAATAGTTATTCTGCAGAGACAAATCCAATAAATCGAAGATCATTAAAATCGGTCCAGCCGTTCTTGAGTTACAAATGGTGTAACTAACCAGACTAAACTAAACATAAGTTTTTTTATTACATATACATATAAGGATTCTGAATATATTTTGCAAATTCTTTGCCAAAATGTTTTTTAGGCATAGCTCTAGAGTTATATAAGATGGACTAAATGTTAGTGTTCGCGATGTTTGGATCAAAGCAAGATACATTCGTATAAAGTTTACGACTTACTATGCGGAGGAATTTAATAAGCTTTAACCAAAACTATATTCCTCAAATAACTGTATACGGTATATATTTTATATTAGATAAGTTGTTTTGTTTAAATTTTAATAAGATATTATATCTATAATATTTTTATTAAAATTTTAAATACTTGGTGCATTTTATTTGATGAATGAATAAGATATGACGAAAATAACTTTTATCCTAGCAAAAGGTTCCCGCGAAAATGGAAAGAAAAGTTTCTTTATTGGGCTTAGGTCATAGATATACCATAATTGATTTTGGTCACAAGCCTATCAATAAAAATCTGCCCTTTGGATAAAACAAAGGGATATCGATAAACTACGTTTCATTCTTCAAAATAGTTTTGAAAAGATGAAATATTGTATAAAATATTTACAGTTTACATAATTTAAAAAAGGTTTTGATTAGAAATAAGTAGATAAGTTAAATGTGCACTAAAATGAAACATAACTACTCCCTGATATATTAAAACGATAAAGAACAAGCGATGTTAAATGAAATAAATACGTTAACCAAAAGGCTATTACAAAGCATTCTTTTCGGAAAACTATTGGGAATTCCGCCTCGTCTCCCAACAGGAAAATTCCATTTTCGAACAAAACTGAAAACGGAAAACTCGAAGCAAAACACCTTGTGAGTAAACAAAACATGTCAAGTAAATAATGTTTAATATAAGAGCAAGAGCGAGCAAAGCACAGAGCGTTTGATATAACTGTATTTTATGACCTACTCATAAAAATGTAGATATATGGTGTATAATAACTTCAAATACTTTTTATAAGTATAAAGAAAGACAGATTAGCTTGCAATATTTATAAAATAGCCATGGCACCTCTCCCTTGGTAATCGGGTGGGGTTAAGAAGCAGTCTACGTTCATCTACATTATGTGACCTATGTCCTTGTCAAACATCAAAATCTATTCAGCGATTTAAGCGTGAAAAGTGAACAAACAGGTCCAAAGATAAACAAAAGTAACTCAGACAAAGCAACTCTCCCTGTTTGGATAACTTCCACATTTATTACATAAGTATAGATCGATTTCAATTCTTTCCTTATATGTATGAAGTAAAGTATTATAAGCATGATGCTAATATAAAAACAACAAATAACAAACCACGCCGTTAAGAAGAAAGAGTAGTCACAATATAAGAGCCTTGAAATAAATTGTTCTCCAGAGAAGTAG
This sequence comes from Fabriciana adippe, assembly GCA_905404265.1. Lineage (NCBI taxonomy): Eukaryota > Metazoa > Arthropoda > Insecta > Lepidoptera > Nymphalidae > Fabriciana > Fabriciana adippe. The sequence continues at coordinate 8,416,993 of FR989993.1, forward strand.
AGCCCCTAATCCCCTGCAGCAGGAAACGTTTCGACACTTTGATTACATTGTAACCGTTCAACAGTTAATACAGTAACTAAGTCACAAGTTAACTACAAAATATAAACTTTTATTTACAAGCCAACTGATTATTCGTAAAAGTAGATATTTAAGAGTAATGGCACGTCTTATTATTTTGTTTTAAAACATCTTATTAACTTCTCTTTAGCCGCTCTACAAAGAACGTACATAAACATCAAATTGATATAGGTTAATTGTTAAAAATAAATAAATAAGGAAACACTGAAACAAGTGCAAGCCAAACTCACCGATCCTTGGTTTAATATCATATTATTTCTTATGTGCATATGTTTAATACTAAATAAAATAATAATAGTTGAAAACTATACATCCCTCCAACTAAAACTTCATATACCTCTTTTGATAAAAAAACTATAAATGAAATATAAAAGTATGCGTATTATATATAGATTAACATTAATTTATATATTTTTAGAAATACTGTTTGAACGTTAACTAAAAATATCAACATTTTACTCATTTTACAAAACGTTGTTAGTATTTAATAAAGCTAATAATAAGCTCACGTAATAAATTAAATAATTCAGATAGAGAGACCCGTGATCCGTGACCATGATTGCAGTAAAGCATTCGAAATGTCGGAAACCAAAAATCTAAATAAATCCGCGAAAAAATCCGAAAAGATAGTTTTATATAAAACTAGCATTTCCCGCGGCTCCGCCCGCGTTCAGATGATCAAAAACCAAATTCTTAGGTTTTACACATTAGTATACACTTACATTATACATTGCTTTCATTGCGCACCGCATGATTGGTAAATAATGGCAGAGATTGAAAATGCCACAAAGGTTCCTCCGTTAAATTGAACTTTTTGTTTTAGCAATAACATGTATGTATGTCTATACTTCTGTTTTGTTTGTTTTTTTTTTAGTTTTTCACGATAAACTCTCAAACTACGGAATTAATTTTAATCATTTTCTACTAATAGACAGCTACAGAATAATTTAATATATAGCTGATTATTTAAATTACATAATGATAACTTTTCTTAATTAGCGCTAGTTAGTAATATTTTCCAAAACGATTTTCAAAAGAAAGTGTAATAAGTAAATAATTCTAAGCGAATACATTTTTTTATTTCATATGGCTCTGCTAATATGATTAAAGTCGTAAGCATTTTATTGTGTCCTTTAAGCCTTTACCTTCCAAGAAAAGGTGTCAAGAAAAAGTGAAAAAGTTGAGGTATAACAGTTCCTAAAATACTTTTTCATAGTTTTTGAGATATGAAATATTTTTAGTTACCCGCTTTGGCAGTTTAACAGCCATAAACTTGTTTTCCATAAAATGTTATAAAATAATATAAATTGAACTTATTTTTACGGTGCAAAAAATGAGTAGATGTTATGGAAACGTAAATATTATTCGTATTTATTTTAGTGTTAACCATACAAAACACGTAGGTAAGAAAAACAACATAGCATTTTGCTGTACGAAACCTAAAATGCGCGAGTTGATTTACATTTGCCCAATTTTTACATTAAAAGATTAAAAAACATTAACATTACTTACTAAACAATACAAATTTACAAATATTCTCATTTGAAAATTGTTTAGGCCAACAAAATATTACTAATATGTTACTAATTTATAAAGCCAAAAAGTTTGTTTTATTAAAAATTTAAGCACGGGCAGGGCCGCAGGTAATTTAGTGGTAATTATAGTAAAGTCATAGAAAGGTTATATCTGTACATTTTTTTTTGTGGATAAAACTACGTATTTTAAAAACACATGGCGACATCTATTGTCAAATAGCTAAATAACACATAAATAAATTTTCATTAAAATAACTATTTTAATGAATAACATAGCGCTGTTAATATTTCTTTTAAGATAAGTTTTTTTAATAGTTTTAACATAATATATAAGTAAGTTACCTTGCTAAAATATTAATAGCATCATCGTGCTTTTACTTTAACCAGTTTTTGTATTTTTATCTCAGAAATGAGATATTTTCTTGCGATAAAAAGAATCCTATGTGTTGACCCGGATAACCTGCTATTACCATACCAAATTTCATAAAAATCCCTCTAGTGATTTTTCTGTGATGCGGTCACATACAGTCAGACAGAAAAAAATCTAAAAACTATAGATTCGGGCTCTATATCGCTAATAATTAATATTTCAATAAGATTTTCCGAAAAAATATTGAATTTAGGGGTTCGGCTTAGTTACAATTTTATTGTATGTATAGTTACTAATTTATGAAGCCAAAAAGTTTGTTTTACTGATAATTTAAACACGGGTGGAGCTGCGGGTGATTTAGTAGTAATTCTAATAAAATCGAAAAAAGGTCATATCTGTACATTAATTTTTTTGGGATTAAAACTATGTATTTTAAAAACACATGGCGACATCTATTGTCGAATATCTAAATAACACATAAATAAATATTAATTAAAATAACTATTTTAATGGATAATATAGCGCTTTGATAATTTGATTTTCAAGATAAGCTATTTTTATAGTTTTTACCATATTTTGTAAGTTACCTTGCTAAACTGTTTACAAATAGTATCGTCGTGGTTTTGTTCCTACCAGTTTTTCTATATTTTTTTTTTCAGAAATGAGATATTTTCTCGCGGTAAAAAGTATCCTATATGTTGACCCGGATAACCAGCTATCATCATACCAAATTTCATCAAAATCCCTCCAGTGGTTTTTCTGTGATGCGGTAACAGACAGACAGACAGACAGACAGACAGACAGACAGACAGACAAAAATTCTAAAAACTATAGATTCGGCCTCTGCATCGATAATAATGTCTATTTCAATAAGATTTTCCAAAAAATATTTAATGTACAGATTCGGCTTAGTTAGAATTTTATAATATGTATAGATAGATGTCGAATATTCCCGTAAATCTCAGAAAGTACTAATTTTATTTATACATTGAAACTGTAATTACCTAATTAATGCAATTTTCGTAAAATATCTTTTTACACGTAAAATTCTACAATAACTTGTATAAAAATGATATTATCATTTGGAGAGTAGATTTGTCACTATCTATAGCATAATACACCACGAAACGACGCAGTTGCTAAATTTTACACAGCAAATATTGCCGGAACGTGACTCTTGCTGATCCAGACATGCACTGTCCGTGTGTGCTCGCGCTTAGTACTCATGCGCTTATTTAACAACAAATATTTTAATTTATAATAGAAATGTAACAAAATGTAGTTATTATTCTATGTCGAAATTATATAATTATAAAGTACTAGCGACTCACCCTCGCTTCGTTCGGGTTCGTCCCTAGGTATATTTTAACGGTTAGTAATTCCCATACAAAATAAACAGTTCAGAACTTTTTGAATTTCCAGCTGTTTTTTTTTTTTTTTTTTTTTGTTTTCGCTTTTTTTTATATTTAAACCACCCCTGACACACCCCCAACAAAACAAAAAAGAATTATTCAAATCGGTCCAGCCGTTTTTAAGATATTGCTTAGTCAGTTTAAAAGTAATTACTCCATCCTTGGGAGTTGACCTTTTAATTGAAAAAAATATGATGAAAATCGATCTACAATTCACGAAGATATCATGTAAAAATAGCTAATAAGCATTGAGCAAAGCAAAGTCCAGCACGCTGGCCAAGTGCGGACTAGAGGACTTCACATGTCTTTCGAAAGACTTGCTACGTACTCTCAGACAGAGACTCGAGACAGGTTTCCTCATCAAGTTTTCCTTCAGCGTAAGATAAGTCGTAATCAATTTGAAAAAAAATTGAGTCACAGGCTCAGTCATTGCCTCGTTGGTAGAATAAGCAGTGAATAACATGTACGGCAGCATATCGAGTGCTCCTGGGTTTGACTCTCTGGTTTTTGTTGGCGGTGTTTTCATTCCCCTATCTCGGGAAATAGTTAAACTGTCTGTCCTGAGTCTTATATCACACTTGTGCTTTATGATATGTCCCTTTAATCAAAATTGGCTATGAGGGCAACATTACTATAGTATGTGTGTGTATGTATTCAGCCCTTTTTTAATATTCCACTGTTGGGCACGGACTTCCCTTCAATATGAGAAGGATCAGGCCATAGTCCACCAAGTTGAGCAAGTGCGGATTAGCGAAGTTCACATAAATTTTAGAAGATTCTGCCGAAGAGTTAACCATAGAGTCAAGAGAAACTTCTAGTTATTTGAAAAAAATGCCTTACCTGATTTTCATTTCTTCTGCTTTTATATTCTAATCAAATAGAAAAGTGCATTGTTTTAATTAAAGTTTTAATTAAATTTCTTAATTAAAATTAACGGATTTAATTAAATATAACAAGAATAGTTATTATGCGTGTATTTCAGTTCTTATGGTTTAAAAAAAAGATATCCGTTTTAGTTTCTCAAGAATCTTAGATAACAGTAAAAGAAAAAAAATGCCTCATAAAATATGAAAGCCACAAAATTTAGATATGAATATTTCAAAAATACATAACCCCTCAAATAAGTCCTATTTTTATAACATATTGTCTGAACATAAATACGGCCGCAGGTTGGAGAGTAACGGCTTGTCCTCTTATTTTCCAGCGAATTAAATTACTCAGGTAATAGAAACCGTTAATTAGCAGGCAATTACCTCATAAAAGTATAATATTACAATAGATTCAGAATATATTTTTAATCAATATCGATCACTAGATAAAACTTATAGCTTTGCAAAATATGTATTTAGTTAACGAGTGTCGCTGCGGAGCAAATTCTATATTGTTTTAGTACCCTGGTTCCCAAAGTGGGCGATAACGCCCCCTTGTGGGCGCTGTAGGCCTAAAGGGGGGCGGTAAGAGACCCAGAGAAAAAATGGGGGCATTGTGTAGAGGCTTAGGGGGCGATTTGTAATTTCAAGTAGCTAGGAGGACTCTTAGTAGGTGAAAAAATGGGGGCGCTAAAAAATAATTTATTGTCAAAGTGGGCAGTAGACAAAATAAGTTTGGGAACCCCTGTTTTCTATATCTATACATATTATAAAATTCTAACTAAGCCGAATCTGTACATTAAATATTTTTTGGAAAATCTTATTGAAATAGACATTATTATCGATGCAGAGGCCGAATCTATAGTTTTTAGAATTTTTGTCTGTCTGTCTGTCTGTCTGTCTGTCTGTCTGTCTGTTACCGCATCACAGAAAAACCACTGGAGGGATTTTGATGAAATTTGGTATGATGATAGCTGGTTATCCGGGTCAACATATAGGATACTTTTTACCGCGAGAAAATATCTCATTTCTGAAAAAAAAAATATAGAAAAACTGGTAGGAACAAAACCACGACGATACTATTTGTAAACAGTTTAGCAAGGTAACTTACAAAATATGGTAAAAACTATAAAAATAGCTTATCTTGAAAATCAAATTATCAAAGCGCTATATTATCCATTAAAATAGTTATTTTAATTAATATTTATTTATGTGTTATTTAGATATTCGACAATAGATGTCGCCATGTGTTTTTAAAATACATAGTTTTAATCCCAAAAAAATTAATGTACAGATATGACCTTTTTTCGATTTTATTAGAATTACTACTAAATCACCCGCAGCTCCACCCGTGTTTAAATTATCAGTAAAACAAACTTTTTGGCTTCATAAATTAGTAACTATACATACAATAAAATTGTAACTAAGCCGAACCCCTAAATTCAATATTTTTTCGGAAAATCTTATTGAAATATTAATTATTAGCGATATAGAGCCCGAATCTATAGTTTTTAGATTTTTTTCTGTCTGACTGTATGTGACCGCATCACAGAAAAATCACTAGAGGGATTTTTATGAAATTTGGTATGGTAATAGCAGGTTATCCGGGTCAACACATAGGATTCTTTTTATCGCAAGAAAATATCTCATTTCTGAGATAAAAATACAAAAACTGGTTAAAGTAAAAGCACGATGATGCTATTAATATTTTAGCAAGGTAACTTACTTATATATTATGTTAAAACTATTAAAAAAACTTATCTTAAAAGAAATATTAACAGCGCTATGTTATTCATTAAAATAGTTATTTTAATGAAAATTTATTTATGTGTTATTTAGCTATTTGACAATAGATGTCGCCATGTGTTTTTAAAATACGTAGTTTTATCCACAAAAAAAAATGTACAGATATAACCTTTCTATGACTTTACTATAATTACCACTAAATTACCTGCGGCCCTGCCCGTGCTTAAATTTTTAATAAAACAAACTTTTTGGCTTTATAAATTAGTAACATATTAGTAATATTTTGTTGGCCTAAACAATTTTCAAATGAGAATATTTGTAAATTTGTATTGTTTAGTAAGTAATGTTAATGTTTTTTAATCTTTTAATGTAAAAATTGGGCAAATGTAAATCAACTCGCGCATTTTAGGTTTCGTACAGCAAAATGCTATGTTGTTTTTCTTACCTACGTGTTTTGTATGGTTAACACTAAAATAAATACGAATAATATTTACGTTTCCACAACATCTACTCATTTTTTGCACCGTAAAAATAAGTTCAATTTATATTATTTTATAACATTTTATGGAAAACAAGTTTATGGCTGTTAAACTGCCAAAGCGGGTAACTAAAAATATTTCATATCTCAAAAACTATGAAAAAGTATTTTAGGAACTGTTATACCTCAACTTTTTCACTTTTTCTTGACACCTTTTCTTGGAAGGTAAAGGCTTAAAGGACACAATAAAATGCTTACGACTTTAATCATATTAGCAGAGCCATATGAAATAAAAAAATGTATTCGCTTAGAATTATTTACTTATTACACTTTCTTTTGAAAATCGTTTTGGAAAATATTACTAACTAGCGCTAATTAAGAAAAGTTATCATTATGTAATTTAAATAATCAGCTATATATTAAATTATTCTGTAGCTGTCTATTAGTAGAAAATGATTAAAATTAATTCCGTAGTTTGAGAGTTTATCGTGAAAAACTAAAAAAAAAACAAACAAAACAGAAGTATAGACATACATACATGTTATTGCTAAAACAAAAAGTTCAATTTAACGGAGGAACCTTTGTGGCATTTTCAATCTCTGCCATTATTTACCAATCATGCGGTGCGCAATGAAAGCAATGTATAATGTAAGTGTATACTAATGTGTAAAACCTAAGAATTTGGTTTTTGATCATCTGAACGCGGGCGGAGCCGCGGGAAATGCTAGTAGTATATAAAAATCACGGGTGTCTTTCTATAAGTTGATTGACTTGGTCGGTTAAGATAAAATCTACCTTTTGCTTATTCGTGTGACCTTACTACGGCTTGTTTCAGTTCATTATAACATAATAATAAAAACACATAATAATTCATGGATATAATCTATACATATAAAAAAAATTGGAGTGTCTGTTTGTAATATTAAAATAACCGCTTTTTACTAAATACATATGGATGGAATGGATATACACGGTACATATACCAAAACAACATTTTTTACAATTTTTGTCTGTCTATCTGTCCGTTTGTTCCGGCTAATCTCTGAAACGACTGGACCGATTTTGACGGGACTTGCACTGGCAGATAGCTGATGTAATAAGGAGTAACTTAGGCTACATTTATTTTAGGAAAAAATAGGGTCTCACGAAAAAGAAATTAAGACCAAAAAAAAAAAGTTTGTTTTGGGAAGCAACCTAGGGACGAACCCGAGCGAAGCGAGGGTGAGTCGCTAGTAAGATTATATTTATGCAAGTAAAATGTTAAACTTGTTCATAAATATAATCTTATTGTATTTATGAAGAAGTTTAACATTTTAATTATATTGCAAGTTAAAACAGCTACAGATTTTAAGCATTAAAAAAGCCATCATAAATGAATAATCATCTCAAAGATGAAAGATTGAAATAGGAAAAGTGATCTCAATATCAAAAATAGCATGTATTTTATTCAAATACCGCCACTAAAGCTATCAGACGTGTCCAAACTTTGCTGAGCGAGCTAGCTTTATTTCCGTTTGACCTGTCGCGTTCGATGCTATTCCAGGAATACACGACGACCCAGACATGTTCATTTTGCAGACAAGCCAAATGCAAGCCCTGACGGCTCCACTGCTACCTAGCTGGTGCAGTGACACGACTTTGCACTTCCATATTTAAATATTCATAGGCAATAAATTTGATAAAATAAAGCAATAATAAAACTATACATTCAATTTATAGATACGACAAATAAATGAAGATAGATCATTTCGTGGAAACGCAACTGCGAGTTACAGATTTCAATTAATTTATTATTTCTTTGAAAGTAAGTATTAAGGATTCATGTAGAATACCGTATCTATACAAGTTTGTTCAAAAATCTGATAATACGGTGGGATTAGTTTTTGTCTTCGACTAAGATCATATAATAGAAGTCTATATCTACACTAACATTATAAGAGTATAAAAATATGTGTGTTTGTATATAGGAACAAAGCTTCCGAACGAACGATCTAATTTCGATAATTCTTTCACTGATAGATAAGTAGATGTATTGTGTTTAAGCTGGTTGCGTGCATTCTTAATGGTTTCTCTCATTAAATTCATCTCTCACGTAATTTCTGATAGACGCAACTTTAATTGATATACAGGATTCTAAGAATAACTGTGTGGCTGTAAATATATGTATTAAAAACGATTGCTTAAATGTTTATAAATACATAATTGTATACTTCAATAATAAATAATAGTTTTAAAAAACTAAATAAACTGATTCAATTCTCTGATTTGGCATAGTCATAATATTAATATTATAGCTATAGTTTGGATTATAACTTATCTGTAATCGTCGCTGCTATACTACAAAAGTTCAAATTAATGTTTGAGATTCACTCTTTACTTGTATAGTCCTGTGATATATTTATTATGCTATGGTTTTATAATCTTTTTTCTCATACTACCCTTTACGATATGATCGCCCCGCGTGTCTTTTATTGACGCCTTTGAAGCGCCACTCTGTAATATTTTTCATGTTTCAGTCACTTATTGAATATGTATGAAAAAGCACTAATGTTTTATTGCAGCATTAGCTTGAAAGGATGATTCTAAAATTATAAAAATCAAAATCTGTTATTTATATTAACATTCGAATCTTCTAAAAATTAAGAGAATATTTCCATACTTATAATTTCTAAGATCGTTTTAAAGTAAAGAGAGAAAGAAGAAATATTTCGAATATGTAAAACATTGTATGATATAATTACTAAAATATCTACATCTCGTAAGATTTTGGAAAAGATTTATTGTTTTTAATCACATTCTGCTAGATGCATTAAGATAGTTGGGTGAACAGAATTCTTAACAACCTTAATGGACTTACGATATCCATTAGCACAGAAAATTGTCACAATTTCCTTTTGCTAAGGAGCCTTTGCATTACATAATTATACAGATGGATCTTGTTACAAAAAAACCACAGACAATAATACTATTGTACCAAAATATATTAAGTACATACATATTTAGTTACATTTTTTAAAATTGTATACTTTCCTAAATTTTAATTTTGGCAAACGATATAATATTTGCATAATGTCCCTTAGCTTAACGTATTAAACACAAGATGCAGAATATTAAAAAAATTATGTTAAAAAAATCGCCTAACCTGTCACAAGCTGATCTGAAGATCTTCATTGAAAGCTTTATTACATAAAACGAAAACAAATTAAGAAAATGCGGTTGTATGAATACAAGTTAAAAGTGCTATACTTTTAGACACCGTATAATTTAGTTCATGGATAACTTCTATCTCTTTATTAAAAATCAGCCTTTACTCATAATATAAGGTTAACATAAATAGTAGCAGTCATAATAAAACCGTAAAACAATACAGTTGGGGTAAATATCAAAACTAAAACCTCATAATTAGTGTTTGTTTCAACATAAATAGTGTAGAACTGAACGTGGCGTCAAACATATGTTAAGTTTATAACAACTTTTGAACTCGATAAGCTTGGAACTTTTTTAATTTAGAACTTATTATTTGCACTTGTGCTGCACGATAATGAAACTGGCTTTAAACATTCTTTATTTAGTCTCCATTGAAAAATATAGATTATATTTTTATTAATTTAAAAGATATGCTTTCTTAAATAATGAATTTAGTAAATTTTCTTTTATGTTGAGCATTTAAAAAAAAGACTAGTAATAATTTAACAAAGTATTAAATAGTCTGTACAAAAACTTTTACTGAAAACTCAAACATCAGATAGAATTGATAACACAATATCTTTAAATAATCTTCTTAACTATAAATATACAATTTTTGAATGTGTAATATTGTAGCAAAAGTACAGCAAATATTATCGAGACGTGACTCTCGTACGCTCCAAGCCAGCGTTGTAGCTATACTACTCGTAATATCTCCTTACACCCTTTTTCATGATATTAAAAAACGAATAGCAACTTCGTGATTGTTCGGGCAAAGTTCAAGAATCCTTTACAGAAATTTAAAAAATAGATTTTAAACGTGCTTGGAATGTAATAATCAAAGTCTTATCTATTTTTAAATAAGTAAGTCCTAATCTAAGTGAAATTATATGATCATATTGGGTGGTTTGGAGGAGCATTAGAGTGATGTGTAAAAATTCTAGTTACTGCTTCGAGTAACTTTCAGTTAAGTTACCCGCATTTTATGATTAATTAATATTCTGAAGTTATTAATTGGATAACTGTTAATTATATTTCTTCATTTACGAACTAAACAATATTAAATCATAAAATCTATACTTAATATTATAAAGCTGAAGAATTTGTTTGTTTGTTTGGTTGAACGCGCTAATCTCAGGAACTACTATTCCGATTTGAAAAAATCTTTTTGCATTAGATAGTTCGTTAACTGAGGAAGGCTATAAGCTATATATCATCCCGGAAAAATGTACAGTTCCCGTGGGATAGATTTGTTTTTGTCTAGGGACGAACCCAAAGCAAAGCGAGGATGAGTCGCTAGTGAAATATAAAACAGATAATGCCTCTTATATGTAAAAGCCCCTGTTTCAGTATACCAGGTACGGCCTACGACATTTTAAATAAGCTGCTTATAGGCACTAAAATAATATATTACATATATGTAATAGTGAGTACAAATGAAGACGTCAAAATTTAATTAAATTAGTTATCTTGATATCTATCGGCGTCATATTAAATACATAAGGTATATATTTAAATTTATCTTACATTTACATACTCACAAGATAACTTGTACTTTACTACTTCATACAAATTAGGTATTACAAAATACAGAAAAGAAATGTGTAGAAATATCAAACGTTGAATAGCGTCTTTCTGCTTCACCAATGTTCCTCATGTTTTTCTTACAACTCCACCCTCATTGCAAACTCTTTATTCATGAAAACGTGTGACCGGCGCAGGATAAATTTACGATCTCTTCGAAAGTGTGTAGTTCGATTCCCGATGCAAATTTTACTGCCGTACAATAAAACCGGTGACTTTCATAAAGTATTTTGTTATGGTTTCTCATCGTTGCTTGGGAACTTTTATTACTCTTGTATTTTTTATCAAGTATGACATAAAATGTCCTAACATACATACATATGTATACTAAATTCTCAAATTATTTTTTTCTATTTTTTTATATTTAAGTGCACTTCTAACTAATCTTAAAAGCTTCTGGACAAAAATAATAAAGTTATTAATGACAAGATACTGCTTAATGTTGTAAGAACCTCATATGGTGAGATGTTAATGCAAGCGTTATAGTCATTATAAATTAAAATTGCTGTTCCACGTCGGGCGCCACTTCGTAGAAGATGTTTTAAATTTTCTAATTAATTAACCCCTTTTAAGCAAGTTTTAAATGTACTGCATAATTAAAGTTTTCCTTAATTTAGTTAATTTAAACGATTAAAGAATGGATTTATATACGATAAATAATGTGTTTTGCACATTTTAAAATTGGAGCAACTAAAATTTAAAATATTGAATATCATATTTTAAGCTCCGTATTTTTTTTAAGTTTTAATGCTTTAATTGTTTTTATAACAGAGCGTGACTAATAGCGGAGCTACAACAGAATTATTATATTTTCGTCTACGTATATTGTGTCTTATGATGTAAAAGTACTACACATTCTTTTACTCAGAACCCTTTATAAATTGCATCTGTGCTTTCCTTCTAGCTATTATGTTATTTTTATTGTAAAACAAATCTAAAAATAAACAAAGTTTTGTACATATATGATACTATTTTTAAACGATTTTAAAAAAGGAGGAGGTTCTCAATTCGATTGGTATTTTTTTTTTATGTATGTACACCGATTACGCTGAGATTTATGATCCGATTTACGTGATTCTTCTTTATTTTGATGCGGAATAGTTGCCATTTGGTCCCATAAAAATTTAACATAGTTTGGCCCAGTAGTTTTCATTTTGTTTGATTTGACAAGCCCAATATGTTAGAATCGGATTTTAGAGCCAGAATTTTTGTGTTACTGACAAAACTGAATTTTAGTTTGTCATTCTTCATACTTTGCTACTATTATTATGTCTACACTAAAAAACTTTTTAAGAAAAAAATAAAAACCGACTTCAAAAAATGCACAAAAAAGTAAAAAATAACTGATTGGTAATTTACATTTACTATAGATACCTAATCAGATTTTTTCGAAGTCGGTGCCAGCCTTTGCTTAGTCTGTTTCAGCAAAAAAGTTAAAATTGTAAAACTTGATTTTATAATACACTTGGCCGATTGAATAAACTTTATTTAAAAACTAAATACTATTATAAGTAAAACATGAGGGAATATTAACAAACGCTTTTCTCTACCATTCCTAGATATTAAACGAGAACAAAATAAATGTAATCGCTTGCGACCCACACAAACTGTAGAAGAAAATGTTATTTGTTTATTTTTTTCTGAATAAACAAGCTTGTTTAAAATTTTCTACCAAATTCAGTAAGTATATTTATTATATTCATTATATTATTCTAATTTAGAATAGACTAAAAGTAAACTCACTCAGACAAGACAAATATTTATATTGAAAAAAAAGAGATTTTCTGAAGAAAAAAATATTTAATGTTTTTTATTACTTTACATTTCACATCATAAGACAATAAATATTATTTGGAAAACTACTAGTAATGTAATAAATTGTATATCTGATATATTTAAACGAGCAATATTTTAACGAACAATTCTTGTATATTTATTTATTTATACCGGCGATCTCGGAAACGGCTCTAACGATTTCGCTGAAATTTGGCATGTGCGGGTTTGCGGGGGCGAAAAATCGATCTAGATTAGTCTTATGTCTAGGAAGACGTGTGTTTTCGTGTTTTCATGCGGTTTTCTTTCGAATTAGTCCACGCAAAATATAGTCGATAATTTTTACGCTTGGGCATACGCATCGTGGTCAAGCGGCCACGGTTCAAGATTGACAATCAAAGGTGTCCGCGTTCGAATCCCGGCCGGAATCGAAGTTTTCACTTTTGTTTTTTTTTTGTATTTATTCAAGTTTTTAGTTTTTTTTTATCTATAAAATACGATGTAACAAAAAAGAACTCCAAGCAAATCCGCTCGCCCAGGTACTTATTTTTACATGATATAGAATAATACTTTCTTCTATTATCATGTATTAAATGTGTTATTAATCTATAAAAATAATATAGATATCATTTCATAAATAAACAGATATGCGACGCTACTGTATATTTACGTCATAGAACATAGAAGTAGTTGATATTTATTTCAAAAAATATATTTTTGTGTGTATTACCCTATATATCTTTTTATCTATCAATATCTTCGCTTGTTAGGCCCTTATTTTTTTTTATTTAAGTTCTCAAGGGTATGATTCAAGAAATACATCGTCGGACTGAAATAATTACTACACTTAGAAATTAAATTATAAACATATAACTGAAAGTTACGTTGTTTGTTCAGGCTAATCTCAAAAACTACTGTACCGATATTCATACAGTTTTCACCAACAGAAAGGGAGATTATCTTTTGCAAATACCGGTACGATTATATTTGTGAACTAGCGTCTCGCCCTCGCCCCGCTCGGGTTCGTCCCTAGGTGATTCTTTAAAGTAGCATAACTTTTTTATTTATGAACCGATTGAAATAAAGCAAATACTAAATATTAAGTGAAACTTACCACAATATATTAGTGAAAACCACACCCAAATCGGTTAAGCCATTGCTCGAGATCAGCGCGCACAAACGCACAGACAAACAGACAAAAATTCTAAAATCCATTGTTTTGGGTTCTATTGCGTTAATAAAAACCCCCAATAATATTTTTTCTTAATTATCTTCTGTAAGGACGAAAGAAATAAAATGTTGAGTGTCGACATAAGACTACTTTATTAATGCTAGGATTACATATTATATTTATTATCCTACGAGTAGGAGGGAGGTACATACCACTACACCTCTCCTGATATTTAAAAAAGAAAGAAATGTTCTCTATTCACGCTTTTTTTTCTATTTATTTTAGTTTAGTTGACTCATATAATAAAAAAATGACTTTTAATTACATTTACATTACATTGTACTAAATATTGGTCATCTAATATATCAAGAATATGGACATTACAAAATGAAATATTTAAATTTAACATATTATGTAAACCCTGAATCTTAGATCGTTATAATACATTTAATATTAAAGATTAAAATAAAATACTTTGATACTTAGATATTTAATTTATATAATTTCTAAATTAAGTAAAATAAAGAAGTTAAAAAAATATAAACTTAATTTTATAAAAAAAAATGTCATGATCATGATCTGGTACACATATTAAGTCAATCCAGGATACGCATGCGATTTTATTTCGTTTACATTTTTATTCCGTACGTCATAAAACATGTCGTATTTTTGGTACTAACCAACGTTACAACAACACGTTTACATGAACTTATTGCATAGCCAATAGCATATCATAGCTAATGCCTTATATAATATTTTTTAATATTTATTTTCTTTTCAGATTTATTACATGAACTATAGTTCTTCGTTTAATTTCTACATATTATATTTAATATACTACTAATAGGAAGGAGGCACATACCACTACACTTCCATGTACAAACAACGATCAGTTACAATTTTATTATATGTATACACTAGCGACTCACCCTTGCTTCGCTCGGGTTCGTCCCTAGTAACGTTTTACTGCTGAATTGAGCTAAACGTTGATAAGTCAGTCTGTGAGTCGCGAGTAGTGAATAAAATAGTAATTGCGAAAGTACCTTAGATGATAGACATATAATATTGCGAACGTGCCTTGACTGAACTTGTATAACTTTTTAAGACCTACAATTTTCTAGTACATTGTTTTGATGTATCTCTTAAGGTTCAGCCAGCGTTAGCCATATAAATTTTTAAGGACGACTCCATAGAACTAGTCATTGCGTTTTCCCGCGGGAACGAAAAATGTGCCTGTAGTAAAAGGTATCCTTAATGTTGACCCGAGTGATAAGCTATCACTATACAAAATTTTGTTAAAATCGGTTCAGTACTTTTTGCGTGAAACGCGTACAGACAAAGAGAGAAAAAAATTAATAACTATTGTTTTGAGGTCTATATTGTATACATAATACGTTACAGTCATTGTTTTTAAAAAATATTTCATGTACAGATTTCGCTAAGTTACTGCTTTATTATAGTATAGATTAAGTATTTATGAGTCACTGTTACCTCTCTGTACAATTAGACAGACGTTCATTAACATTTACGGCTGTTCAGGAGCTTGAGCATGAAGTAACATTTTATGAAGCCAATAACTTTAATACTTTTAAGATTTGAAATTACCGCTACTTTAAATATGGAAGGAAAAACCAATTCGTTGTTAAAATTTTATTGTACTTTGAATTTGATGTTGCTACAGCATGGTAGCTGCTAAGAAAGATAACAATAAAGCAGATATTTAGCACTAATAAGTAGTAACTATTACAAATAAAACAAATTTTTAAATTATTTTATTTCCCTTCCAATACTTTATTATATGTAAAAAATATTCTCAAAATATAAATAAAATAATCCACATAAATATATTACATAAGATTTATAAACTTTTTTCTAAATAAACACGTAAATATGAATTCTCAGTAGTTCGAATACTGTTACCAAATATCATGTCAAAGGTGACCCAACTATATTGTGAATGAGCTCTAATATTCCCGCCGCAGTTCATTCATCGAAAGCCAGTGTTGCGTGAAAAAGAGCTGAATACGCCGTTCCGGCCGAATAGCCAACGCCAATGAAAACCTCTCGATTGAAATGTTTATCCAAACACAATAGAGTATGTGGATTAATTTTTTTCATACAAAAACGAATTTTCTAAGTACCGAACATACACGAAATTGTTTGCTCTTGGTCATTATTCATGATTAAGCTAATTGATATTTTGTATGCACATATTTTTTTTTAATATAGCTCAATGTTTACTTCACGTCCAATAAATAAATCATAAGAGTCATCTTACTAAGTGTAGATACTTTTACTTAGTTTTAAGTTTTTGCACAATTTAGACCTCTAAAATACCGTATTAAAATTCATTGCAGAATAATAAAGCAACAGTTGTTTTCACTTTTCGCTATATTAAAATATAATGGCACGACGAAAAAGAACACTCTAATGAAAAGTAAAAAGCGACGATGTCTGAGAGTTTCCGGTCAATAAGTGAACACTCCGGTCGGGAAGAAGTTTCTCGAACACCTAATTTCCTGATTTCTTTGCTACTCGGGCTGTAATTAACTCGCTTATTGGTTTAAATCGTTTAACGGACTTCTATCTTAGGACAGATTTCTGTATTTCAATCAAATCAGAGCAAGTAGTATTTTGCTAAAGATTTGAATTCTATATACTGATAAATATCTAAATTATTTACTTATACACCGTTTCTTAATATGAGATTGTCCTTTTATAAAGTTAAAAAACCATCACGTAGTAATTATTGCATATATATATATATATATATATATATATATATATATATATAATTTAAATACTAGCGACTCACCCTTGCTCCGCTCGGGTTCATTCCTAGCTTGCTTCCCCATATAAACTTTCATCCCCATTCTCACCCTCTTAAGGAATGATTTCCGGGATAAAAACTATTTCATTCACTCACTTTTCATATCATGACATTTAAAAAAAACTTGTTTTAGTAAAAATAAAATTTTTTCTTATAATTTTCTTCTATATGCAGTCGATCGGAAGTTCATTTCATTTTTATTTATATAGAATATAGATTAATTGATTAGTTATAACTGTGTGTTCGCGTGTGCGTGTGTGTAATCACACACATGCACACACATATGAGAAGGTAAGCACCTTCTCATAGTTAAGCCCCTGTATATACCGTGTTCTTGAGACTGGTAGAAGCTAATATTTATCCCAAAAAAAAGAGGAAAAAATGTGCAGCTTAGATACTATTATAATATGAGTTTCAATTTGTCGAAATTGATGTGATAATATGTTTCACTTATTATTTCTTTATAATTCATCACACACACACAGCGTGTGCTAGATAAAATTATTAGTTATATTACAAATTCAGTTATCTAATTTACATCTTTCTCACAGTTTAGTGGGAAAGCAGTACTAACTTTAAACTGGGCATCCGAGTAAAAATAAATATTGCATGTTAGAATATAATGTAATATGTACTAACTTTATATTATACTAATGACTTACCCTCGCTTCACTCGGATGCATCCCTAGGTACGTTTTAAACAGATACGAATAATTATTGCGAGTGTACCTTAGGAGAAAGACTTATGCTATTGTAGATATTTTGTAGGCCTAATTTTCTAGTACATTGTGTCGATGTATCTCTTAGGGTTTAGCCAGCATTAGCCATATAAATTTCTAAGGACGATAAAACCAGTTATTGTGTTTTTCCGCAGAAATGAAAGATTTTCCTGTAGTAAAAAGTGTCCTAGATGTTGATCCGAGTAACAAATTATCACTACACAAAATTTAGTTAAAATCGGTTCAGTACTTTTTGCGTAAAACACGCACATTGATTTTGCTAATTTACTGTTTTATTATATGTATAGATTTGATATAATTTAACACGTCATAGTCACAAAGAGATGCCATAATTTCAATCAATTGTTCTTTAATCACATCGAAACATTAAATCACAGGCATTTAGCAATAAATTACTCGCGGCTCTTGTTTTGGTTACCCAGCATAGATCTCCCGTGCAAATTAATTTACTTAATTCATTGCTATAAATCGTGACAAAATACTAAACTAGTAACTTGTTTCGGTTTTACTTAAGCCGTATTCTATAATAATTAATATATCAGACATGCAATTTCACAACCACTAACAAACAATAAAATTTTCTAGTATTAATATAACACATTTGTTCTAAGATTTTTTTTGTATAGTACACTACACTATACGAATAAACAAATAGACTAAAACTTGTTACTATTTTTTGCTTTTTGTCCAATAATAAAAAGGAAAGAATAGAAGCGTTGAATATAATATGATAATTAACAATCGGGGTCCGACCCTTTCTAATAAAATCTTTTAAAAAATGTCTGCAAGAATATTTTACAAAGGCAAAAGTGAAATAATAGTTTTTTTTTGTCTATTTCTGATTTCAAATATTTATATATATATATATATATATATATATATATATATATATATATATATATATATATCTTAATTTCTAATATTAAAAATTTAACTATATAATGTAATGTCAGATTCTAAATCATTCAAATACAATTTACTATGGAATTAGAATAAAATACAATATGATGTAAATTTAAGTACATATATATGTTTCACTAACATTAAAATAGCCAGCCTGCTTGTTTGGTTCGTATTAATACTATAAACGTGAAAGTTTGTAAGTATGTATAGATGTTTGTTACTCTTTCAGGCTAGAACGGCTGAACGGATCTGGATGAAATTTGGCACAGAAATAGATTACAGTCTGGAATAACACATAAGTTACTTTTTATCCCGGAAAAATTTACTGTTCCCGCGGGATAGGTTTGATTTTGTTGCCACTAGGCCTATATATGTAGATAAAGTGGTAGCGAACTAAATTCAAATTTCCACAAATATATTAACAGGAGGTGCTAGTATACATTATACACGTATAACAGTACATAAAAATACATATTTTTGCCACGTAAATAACATTCTTACATAAAATGGCTAAAAACGAAGCAATCCCCTGGCACACTTTTTCATGAATAACCATTTCTGTATGACGTATACATGTATACGACTTCTGTCGCTCTGCTAAAATATTAATATATCCAAGTGAAATGGTACGAGCAACATTTCATGTTAAATAATCCATAGATATTGAAATAACATCTTGTACGAGTAAAACATTTATGTATGTACATCCATTTAAGCACTTTTTCTATAATATTACATATTTACAAGTATAAGGTTATTTTAATATTCACCTATGCTTTTTTAAATAAGATTAAGTTTGTGAACATTTACATATTACACTTCTGATCAGCTATTCAATCAATTGAAATGACTCATCAATGTTTCATATAAGCTACCAGCTAAGGTTTCTTGATTACATCTTCTTTACTAGACAAGACTAGTCGTGCCTTACTCCTTTTCTACTTTATAAACAGTTAAGCCTAGACCAAACTAGCTCTATCATTTTTATACATCTATACTAATATTATAAAGAGGCAAAGTTTGTTTGTTAGTTTGAACGCACTAATCTCAGGAACTACTAATCCGATTTGAAAAATTCTTTTTGCATTAAATAGCTCGTTTATTGAGGAAGGTTATAGGCTATATATCATCATACTGCTACCCAAAGGAGTGTAGCAGTAATATAATATAAAGTCTATCTATTTCATATTAGAATATTCTTTGCATTTTTAGGATCACACTTATGTATATAATAAACTAAATAAAACATTTACTACCTTAATAAAATAGACTGTAAAAAAACTGTATTTACCTACCTGTAAAAATTAACTTATATTGGAACTGAAAACCTTCTTAGTATTCAGATCTAATGATAATCTCTTATATAACTTGCACCCGCAATAATACCTGTGTTAAAATGATAATACCCAGACACACACATACACACATTACACACTCCTCTCCTTTAATTGCTCACACATACTACACTTATTACACACATACTTCTTACAATCTTGCATTACACATCTCACATCTTAAGAGAGAGGAACGACATTATTAATATTAATTAATTATTATCTTGTATGTACCTACTTAGTATAAGTAATAAATTAACTAAAAACACAAAATGTGTTTTCTAAATCTCATTGTACCTAGATTATGTTAGCATAAAGTACAAACTCTTTAAATGATATTTAATTAATTAATTTTTGCTTGCATACTAATATTTATGTAGACAAACCGTGGGGATATGGCGCTGACAGCTGATGCACAGGTCTCCTAGTTCGACTGCAGATGCTATATTTCAAATATATGTATGTACCACATAAGATTTATTAAGTGTTAAGCTAATATCTGGTTGTACTACCTTTTGAAAATAAAGAACTTTTTATTATTTGTATCTCTTTGGAATCCACGGGCTCAAAAGAGCCCGGTCCTTTGGAAGGCTTGCGTGGGGACACAGGTCCAACACGTAGAGGTTCCTTAAGAGATTCAAGTTTTTAATGTGACACCTCAGCCGGGTTCCATCTCTGAGTAGTCCATAGGGAATTGCCCAAAGATGGCTTCCGGATAATGCGTAGGGACTATGGAAAATATGGAAAAGTAAATAGGGTTATGAAATGGAGTTTGGATGGACTTAAAATGGGCTATTGGATGAGACTTACCGGACGTCCGCCTGCTCAACAGTCTGACTTTGAATATTTGGTGGACGGTGACTCGCCTTCCACTAGATGGGCTCCCACAAAGCGGCATGGTGGCTTGGGCGCAACATCGGCATGGTCGGCTAAGAGTGTTGAGAGGTGTACACCGGTTTCACCATCGCGAGAGTGCTTGTAAGCGGGTTTCCCCGTTATTATGCAGATTGAGCACTTCCACCCTTTCTAGCACTTGGCTCTTGCGTTTCACTCTGAATGGCCAATGAAGGCAAGCTAGAGGTGGAGGACAGATCTCAGCTCCGTGGTGCTGCCACCCACCAACAGCTCGCCACAAGCTCATGAAAACATTTTGATTAAAAACTTATAAACTGAACTTTTGTCAATTTTTCTCCATTTTTATCATCTTTTTTAAAAGTAATATAAAGTTTTATTAAATGTGGAATCTATAACAAAAATATTTTAAATGTAACAATTCCTTTAATTGCATACCTTTTCTTAAATAGTTTCTGTTACGAATAAAAAAATCTATTTGAGTTCGCTTGCAAGAGAAAGGCGGATAGTTTATAACGAGGTGAATTTTCTATAGCATGTTAACAAGCTCTGTGCGCGTCTATTGTTGTAGTCGCGATGTTCGCTACAAACGCAGCGGCGAGCAACCTGTTGTGAAATTTTTAATTAAGTGTAGAGAACGCTGAGTTCTTTTTACCTTTGATATTACCACTTACTTTCATATATCTATGTCTATTTCATTCTCGATGTTATGATCACGAAATTTGTTTATTAGCAGCAATACACTTACGTATAGATAGTTATGTGTCTTTAATTTTAAATATAAGCTTAAAAAGTTTCTAATATATTCGAAATCATTGATTTTGTATATGTATATATACGTACGCACGTATAAATACGTAGTAAGTAAATTGTAATATAATTCTTGTAACACTTTTTGCAACTTATTATATTTTAAAGATATCATTCACGTTTATTCTATCTAATACCAGACTCCAAAATTTCATCTCACTCAAGGGATGTTTAAAGTTTAAATGTTTAAAAGGGTTATCAAGATGGTGAGCAGTTCTTAAATATTTAGACATGAAACGCGCAGGTAGAAACTCATCAAAGATCGTAGGCGGAGACTTGAGTGTATATCTCCTTATCCTCTAATATTAACAATATGTATATTAAAATGATTCTAATGATTGCTTTGTTTTCGTATTATAACTTAATGATTAGGTACTTTATGCATTATGTTATCAACACTGTTGTTTTGGAACTGTACATGAACTATTAGACTGTTTTATTTATTTACTAGCGACCCACCCTCGCTCCGCTCGGGTTTGTTCCTAGTTACGTTTTAAAGTTTAGTATAGATTTCTCAGAGATGAGATTTTCCCGCAGTAAAAA
This sequence comes from Fabriciana adippe, assembly GCA_905404265.1. Lineage (NCBI taxonomy): Eukaryota > Metazoa > Arthropoda > Insecta > Lepidoptera > Nymphalidae > Fabriciana > Fabriciana adippe. The sequence continues at coordinate 8,439,207 of FR989993.1, forward strand.
GCATCCTATATATTAACCCGGATAACCAGCTATCATCATAGCAAATTTCATCAAAATCTATCCAGTAGTTTTCCCGTGATGCGGTAACAGACAAAAATTCTAAAAAGTATAGATTCGATCTCTGTATCGATAATGAAGTATTAATCTATTTCAATAAGATTTTCCAAAAAATATTTAATGTACAGACTCGGTTTAGTTACAATTTTATTATATGTATAGATTTGCTTCATCAATACATACAATTTATTAATTACAAGAACTAAAACACTAGTACTAAATTAATTTTTATTAAGATTTACGTTTTATCTTCCAAAATAATATAAAACACACGAACATAAAATTAAGTAATATTATAAATACAGCACAAACTGAACCTTTACCAAAATTGTATGTATTTAATTAATTACTTATATTATAATACTTTTTATATATTTACTTATATATAGTTTTATGTGATCTGTGCTTATACTTAATAATTAATACTAATATTATAAATACGTAGAAGTAGTTGTGTTAAGTTCGTGTTGACACAAAATACAAATCCACGAGATCTTATGTATAACTAGCAGAGCCCGCGGCTTCGCTCGCGTTAAAACTACAAAAAAAAAACAATTTTTTTGGCTTTATGTAAGTAATAATACCCGCTCCCCGCGTAGGATTTTCGAAGTCCTATTGACTCTGTTGAGGGATAATTTTGAAAAAACTGTGATACACGTGTCTCATAATTTTCGAGTCAATCGACCCAGAGAATAAAAAGTTTTACAGAAATTTCAACCCCCCATTTACCCTCCTAGGGATGGAATTTCAAACAACCCTCTCTCAGTAAATACCAACACTTCACAAAGAACACTCCCTCAAAATCTCATGTCTCTAGGACCAACAGTTTGGGCTGTGCGTTGATATACCAGTCAGTGAGTCAGGGCTTTAAATTTTATATATATAAATAAACCTGACAAACAAACTTTACAAGAACATTATTATATTATGAAATTCAGCAATGATGTAAATTAATATTCATGGTCTTAGAACAATGTTTTTTATAGTCAAAGATTTTAATTTCAACTTGATTTGGTGTATATTCATTCATAAAAATAGAATATTTAAATGATGTCTATATTATATAACGTTTGTTTATCGGATTGGTTTGTAAGGAATATGATAATAAATACCTAATAGGTACTAAAAAGGCTTACCTACCGATGATTTCATAATGCTGAGCACTAACATATTAATTTACTAATAAAATAAAAACATTGTAGAATATATTTATTTTTTATTAGTATGCAAAATCGTAGCGATATTGTAACTATTATAGTATTATATTACGTTTTACTTTAAAGTTAGCGCTATAATCTCACTTCTGAAATAGGTCTATATGTATATTGTATATGTACCATTTCTAGCATAGCACAAAAACGGAAAGATCCTCCTAATCTTAAAATATTTTTGTAAGAAATCTTAAATATTTCAAAATGAACGAATAGAAACATGCGGCACTTAAAGTGGTTTCTAAATAAAGAAAATAAGAAATATATTTTATGTTTAATTAATACTTACTAGAAATTGATGTTGTTAATTAACGGTCTCCTAATGTATTTGGAAAGAGATCTCAACTTTTAAACAATTGGACGTATTTTCATCAAATATAGATAGGATTAACAAAGCTAGGAAATTTGCTTTTGAATAAAACACCACACCCATTAAAATGGGAGTTACCGAATAAAACAGACAATTACACAAACAGACGTACATAGGCGTCAAACTTAAAAGATCCCTCGTTATTGGAAGTAAAAAATATATTTTACAAATTGCATAAATGATTATAATTGCCTATTCATTATATGTATGTATGTACATATATTACATTATTTATTAAAAGCATCCAAGATTCCTAAAATTGTACTATGATCAAATAATTTTGTAAGAATTGGCAGCGTGTTGGATATTTAACAGATACTATGTGATTAACAAACCGACATCTGTTACAAGTTGCACTACTACGAATACACATATTATTAATTATATTTATTAGGTAATATATATCCAAATAAGAATATTAAAGGTATGTATAACAAATTATATTAACGATGAAACAGCTTGTATAAAACGTCGGGCAATTGAAAAACAAATATAAATAATAATCAAAGAAAGCACAACAAAATCAGAACAAGAAGTCGATAACGATTTTATCGTAAAATATGCCATTTCCAAGTACTGTGCTAATAAACTCTAAAAGAATTTAACGCCTGAAAAAATGCGCAAAGTAAAATTGCATGAATCATTTTTAGGTGTTTTTGATACCGTCTACCAAAAAAGTCACAGCGAGTCGCGATGGCCCGGATATTGGAGGCCAGAGGCGACGGAAGAGCGCGTCATAATCGTAACTCACGAGTGTAGTGCCGTTGCACACCTACAATTTACTTATACTCCATTGATCGCAATCGATATACATAAATATGAATTATTAATATTTTCTTTACTCTCGTATGGAAGTACTCGTACTTCGTTCAATTAAAGGTGCTTTGATACACAGCGAAAAGCTCTACTGGACAAAGTGTTTATATAAAATACTTTTTTAAAATATAATATCTTTTTAATTGACGTCATTATCTACACTAATATTATAATGAGGAAAGATTTGTATTTTTGTATGTTTGTAATGAATAAACTCAATAACTGGACCGATTTAGATGAAATTTGGTAAGAAGATAGTTTGAGACCTGGGAAGGACATAGGATTTTTTATTCCGGCAATCATCCCTTAAGGGGTTGAAAATGGGGATAAAAGTTTGTATAGGAAATCAACCTACGGACCAACCCGAGCGTAGCAAGGGTGAGTCGTTAGTTATGTGTATAGCTGAACATGACCGCGACTGGGATGAGTCGGGCAGAAACCGATGGTTTTCATTGTCATATTAAACATCTCAGAAACTAAACTTGAATATAGTCCATTATATCACAGGTACTTATATAGGTTTTTACAGCTGGTCACAAAATTAGGCATGATATTATAGGAGGTTAAGACTCCAATACTCTACAGTCTGCAGACTCGATAGTCGATACATCGATGTTAGTATGCTCTCATCAATGCCGAGTTGACTTAAATATTCCAATTTTTTTGGTCGGCGGAAACTGAACCATTGCAATGTGCACATTAACATGGTATCTTGTCACTGATGACGCAAAACAATGAAAAGTAATTTAGGCAACTATTAATATAATAAAGACTACGGTAATATAAATTCTGTGGACAAAAAAGCGTCGACATTCAGTAATAACATAAACCTTATATGTTTATATCATTACTAAATAGGTTGACCAGTAAAAGGTATTTTATATAAAAATAATAGCGCAATCACTACGCATATAAAACTCTTATCGAAATGAATTAAAATATTTATCTACATATGTTATTATTTTACATACTTCCTTCTGTCGATATTTTAATCGTACGTGAAGTATATGATCTATATAGATAAAAATGAATCACCGAAATGTATGTACGCGTATAACTTCCGATGACTGCACCAAATTGGATATTTTTTTTTTGTGTTTGTTATTATCAGGACAAGTTTTGTATGGAAGAAAATTAAAAGATTTTTTTTTTTTACTAAAATAAGATTTCTTTTAAATGTCATGATATGAAAAGTGAGTTAGTGAAACAGTTTTTATCCCGAAAATTATCTCTTCAGGGGGTGAGAATGTGGATGAAAATTTGTATGGAGAAGTAAGCTAGGGACGAACCCGAGTGAATCGAGGGTGAGCCGCTAGTATATTTATAAATTAAAAAAAATATCACGTGCAGCTATTTTTTTAAAACATATTATTCAAATGATAAAGAAAATCATTCTACTAACTTTTCTACTAAATCTTCAAGTGCTAACTTATCTTGAAGTTAATTATTTGTATATTTAATATTGCGAATAGAATACCCGTAATATTAGCATATTTTGTTTGACACTGGACACTTATTTATGAGTATAATTGAGTGAAACTTACAAAAAATCTTAACATTATTTTACATATATCTAATATACCTTCTAATAGGTAATATTAGTGATTTCAATCTTACTAATATTATAAATATGGAAGTTTATATATTTTGGATGGATGTTTGTTACTCAATCACGCCAGAACAGCTGAACCGATTTGGATGAAATTTGGCACAGAGATAGATTATAGTTTGAAATACCACGTAGGTGCACGTAGGCGTAGCACGTAGCAGGTATATAATATGTACAGATAAAACTTTGTTAACTATCCTTAAAAGTTTTTCTTTACTGTGAGTACCGTACAAGAGAACAGTTCCTCTCGTTTCTCCAAGTTCCATCTATATCAAACTCAAACTAATCTTTATTCAGACTGAATTTTACAATCACATTGAGTCGTTTATTCAACTTAAAGTAAGCATTGTCAATCTGATGGGAAGCTACAACCGACTTTTATCCATGTTCTTATCTTGTTTAAAGTATGAAGCAACAAAATATATTATTTATATTTATTAATTAATTTGAATGCCATTACTACGTTTACTACTTCACCATGTATTTTAATATACGCACGAATGATGCAGATATTTCTAAGTCAGAACAACACAAATGGAACTGGCAATATCACATGTGCCAGCGCGTTTCTCAAGTGTTTTGGACATGTACGGCTTGAATGAAACTTCTTTATTATAACTCTTACATATATTCTGGTCGTACTATTAGTTATTGCTACTTGTCACTAGTTAGTATGTTTTGTTTTCAAAACTACGTCAGCCTCTATTATGTAATTTAAATTATCTGAACTGGGTCAAAAAATCTGAATCTTCTATTCAATAAAGACACAATCATTAGGTCCATATAAATTTATTTTATAAATAAATAGAGATTTTTACATAAGTATATAAATAATAATCAGTAGCTTCTGTTTAATCCTTGACACGCATGTCAGACATTGAAACTCATCTCATCAAGTGATCATACTTATTATATGGATATTGTGGATTTTGTGGATATTGTGCCCCAGGTGGGTATTGTGCTCCGGGTGGATGTTGTGCTCCGGGTGGGTATTGTGGATAGGGTGGATGCTGTGGTCCATGCGGATAGTGTGGGTTATGAGGATGACCGTAGCAAGGTGGGCAGTTACACGCAGGTGGATTTGGGCAGGGGCTATACGGTGGCGGAATCCACTCTTGTATTGGTGTACGTGGCATGTTGCGGTACCTGCAGTGTGGCAAGCAAACCGCACTACCGCAATAAGGCCCGCAGGGCAATCCATGTGGAGGAACCATCCTAAGAAAAATAGTAAATATCAATTAAAGCACGTCTACAACGACTTGTATACGTTTATATCTAAACATATAATAAAATTGTAACTAAGCCGAATCTGTACGTTAAATATTTTTTGGAAAATCTTATTGTAATAGACATTATTACATACAGAGGTCGAATCTATAGCTTTTGAATTTTTATCTGTCTGACTGACTGATTGACTGTCTGTCTGTCTGTCTGTCTGTCTGTCTGTCTATCTATCTATTACCACATCACAGAAAACCACTGGAGGTATTTTGATGAAATTTCGTATGATGATAGCTGGTTATCCGGGTCAACATATAGGATACTTTTTACTGCGGAAAAATATATTATTTCTGAGAAAAAATACAAAAACTGCTTAGAATAAAACCACGATGATACTATAAACATTTTAGCAAGGTAACTTACTAAATATGATAAACACTATTAAACAAAGCTTATCTTGAAAATCAAATTATCAATAGCGCTATTTTATTCATTTAAATAACTATTTTATGTGTTATTTAGATATTCGACAATAGATGTCGCCATGTGTTTTTAAAAAACGTAGTTTTTAGTAACATATTAGTAATATTTTGTTGGCCGAAACAATTTTCAAATGAAAATATTTGTTAATTTTTATTGTTTAGTAATGTTGTATGTTAATGTTTGTAAATCTTTTAATGTAAAAATTGGGCAAATACAAGTCCAACTCGCGCGTTATAGGTTCCGTATAGCAAAATACTATGTTATTTTTCTTACTTACGTGTTTTGTTAGATTAACACAAAAATAAATACTATATTATATATATTTTATCAACTGTAAAAGTAAGTTCGTTTCATATTATTTTTAACATTTTATGGAAAACAAGTTTATGGTTATTAAACTGACAAAGCGGGTAATTAAAAATATTCCATATCTCAAAAATTACGAAACGTGCATATGTTCTGCAAGATAATTGTCGATAAAAGTATTTTAGAAACTGTTATACCTCAACTTTTTCAGATTTTTTTGACACCATTTCTTAAAATGTGAAAAAAGCTTAAAGAACGCAATAAAATGCTTTACGACTTTAATCATATTAGCCGAGGCATATGAAATACTAAAAAGCATTTGCTTAGAATTAATTATTTACTTATTTACCTTGATTATGTAGGTACTTCTGGGACTTTCACTTTCCCTAACACTTTCTTTTGAAAATCCTTTCGGAAAATATTACTAACGCGTGAATCCAACTCTAACATGACTAATATATGTTGTTATAAATTTAAAATGTTAAATATTAATAATTATTCGAAGAACTTACTTGTTTATCTTGCACAATGTACTGTTACTGATAGACTGATACAACTCACATATTTGTTATATACTGATTATCCACATATCAATTTTGATAGCGCGAATGTGATAAGCGAGGTGAATTACTTAAATTGATTTGTATTTGTTATATATTTGTTGGTTTTATCTTTGCGTAAGATAATAATTAAACTATATACTTAGTATACGACAGTATACGAGTATAAGTCTATGAATTAAACAAAAGAGAAGAATTTTGCCTTTTTCTCCCGCCAGATGTCGCGATCACTATGATCCTCAGTATATTTTTAAAGCTCTATAGCGTGGATGGATTTATTTCATTTTACTTAAAATTTAATTAAATGAAATTTTATACAGTGCCAGGATGCAGAGAAAATTGATATCATTTGTTCCCTAAAGATAAAAACTGAAAAAAATGGCTAAAGCAATAATACGAGCAAAATTGGCAAAATCATAATCTTTATATTTAAGGCTATGTGGACATCATTTTACAGAAAGTGATTTTAAAACTCTTAAATCGTCTATAGAATAATATTTTTCTTTATTTTTTATACTTTTTTACATGTTCATTACAAAGTTTCATACAAACTTTCATCTCCTATTTTATCTCCTTATGGGATTGAATATAGAAAAATCCTTTTTTTGTCGGACGCTTACGTCATATAAGCAATACGTCCTCCAAATTCCACGTTACTACGAGTGATTTAGGCCATGTATTGATCCAGTAGTCAGTCAGGACCACTACAGGATGTAGCTCTCCTACTCAAGTCTTTCTACAGCTGATCTAACTTCCAGGTACAATACATTCCACAGGTAAGATGTGGATACAATATGTAGAAGCACAAAACTAGGTACAAAATAGATATCATAATAAATTGTTTTAAGTTACGATGTCATAATAAACTTCAGAATGAATGTACTTAAATAGATCATACTTGTAGCGCCCTCTTTTCAAGAAACCTTCCCCATTGTCACTTGTACAAGAGGATATCTATGTATAGAATAACAAACTCACATCCGTAATTAAAATAATATTTTTATAGAATACCATTTTTAGAGGTTTAAATCAGAACTAGGTACTTATTCATTTGGTAATGTTTCAATTAGAGAATACTGAGACTGCTGTTTAAAGCCATTCATGCGCTTGAAATGACGTCATAATGCCTAAATTGGTATTATTTTGTCAAGGATGCTAAAATTACATTTACTAAGTAAACGAATGCCACAACGACTACTAAGCCTTTTTAATCTGACAGTACAAATACCACATAAAATATAACTAACTAGCAACTCACCCTCGCTCCGCTTGGGTTCGTCCCTAGTTACGTTTTAACGTTTAGCTTAAAGATGAGATATTTTCCTGCGGTAAAAAGTATCCCATATATTCACTCTATCATCAGTGATAATCAGCTATCACTATACCAAATTTCATCAAAATCTATCCAGTGGTTTTTTCGTGATGGGGTCACAGACAGATAGACAGACAAAAATTCTAAAAACTTTACATTCGGCCTCTGTATCGATAATAATGTCTATTTCAATAAGATTTTCCGAAAAATATTTAATGTACAGATTCGGCTTAGTTACAATAATTTTATTATATGGGCCTGTTGACAGCTTCTAACATTTTGCTTTTTTCTTTTAATAATAATTATATATTTTTAATAATAAAAATATGTAAAATCAATGAATGGACTTAAAAATAAAACTAATAATAAAGATACAATGCCTGATCGACAGTTATTTGAAGAAAGAAATTGAACTAAAAATATATACGACATCCCTATTGTCCTATTTTGTTTACATTCAACAAACTCACCCTCGCCCGGCTCAGGTGCGTCTTTAAGTAACTTTTAGCTCTGCTAAACAACTTTTTGCTTAATATTACACAGGGCATTTAATGCACCAAGATAAACATAATCTGTAGTGTTGTCATTTTAGCTAACTCTTAATAAAATATCACGTCACTCCGTTGACCATTTTTGAGTGCCAAGTTTTTGAGTGAAAAAGATGCAAACCAACACTTTGGTATTTATAAAAAAAAAACTTATGTGTGTACTTATGTATGCACGTAAGAAGTTATACTTCTTTAGCATAAACGAACAAAAATAGCTAAAGATTTCATCCCGTATGTCACAACTCACTTTTTGTAAAAGTAATGCAGCTAACTTCGTCATGTCGCTTTCAACTAACTTCATCATGTCACTTTTTGACTGTCGGTGTGCGCGCGCATCGTACAAATTTTACTGTCATAATTTTTTCCAAACGTACCAAAAGAAATATAACTTTAATAAAATATGAGCAAAGATTATAATTTTTAATTAGATAAGCAACTATTAAAGTAATGGCAACATTTTTCATTTCGATGACAAGCGCGAAACCCAATAAATAACATATTTCTAAGAAATAGAAACAAGTTACATGAATGAAATTCGGCTGAATGCACTTTTAATACACTTCGACTTCAGCATCGTCGTTACACCCCTTTCATTCACTATCTTAGTGTTCATGTTTTAAAGTTTACTTAAAAAACTGCCAGCAGACTATATATTTTGTGCAATGAATTTTATGTTGACTGAATGCAATATCCTTAATGTACGTGATAAAACATGCCCTAGTTTAACTCCTTTATTTATATCATTTTTCAAAAACAGAAAAATATAAGAAATTATTAATAGAAAACAGAAAACCAAGTAACTTTCTATATGATAAACGTACTTTTTTGTGGTTTTTTTGTCCAAATACAAAATCTTCTGAAGCAGTCAGTTTATAAGAACAAAATTAGATTATAAGCAAAAATAGTCTCTTATTGAAAAGTATAAGAGCATCAATGTCTTTATTGAAAGTTTGAAAACAAGTGTTGCATTACAAACGAAACGGCTAATAAAATACTTCAAAGAATCGATTATGTATTCCGCTTCATCTTCCAACAAGGAAATTCCATTTTACAAACACAAAACCGAGAAAAGACGACACGGACTTAAATACCTTGTAAGTAAACGAAGCACGATAAGTAAATACAATTTTCTTCTTTGAGAAAATTTCAAAACAAACGGACGATGAAAACTCTAAACAATTACTAAAACATTGATATTCTGCGGGTGCTTGGAAGTTTTCATGATTTTCTATATGTATTGAATAAAAAAATCGTTCAATCAAATGAAAGCATATTACATGCTAAGTTTATGCGTACAATATTTAAAACCTGATTTGAAAATATACATTTACATTTATTAAGCTACAAAACATAATAATATCTCGAAATAAAAATTACACAAAATTAGATATAGCTACATTTTTTAATTGGATAAGTTAAAATCTCGTATAATTTTTATATTCTCCAAAAAAAAGGTCCACTCTCGTGAAATCCGCTTTAAGCCTATCGTTAAAAATCCCATTATTTATTTGTCTCGACATTATGGCATTTTTGAATATAAACAATAGGCAAACAGACAGATAAACTTTTATTAACTTTTTTTTTTTTGCTTAGTCTTTTTTTTGCTTTTTGTAAGTTTACTTACAAATAATCACATGAACTAAACATAGTATCCTATGTGCTTTTTTTGCCTATGCCTAGTTTAGTATTATAATATCATCTGTGCCTATGCTCTTTTCAAATAATACACAGATACTTAATTTTTTTTTTTATTAGTACGAATATTTTTTACAGGCTAAGGATCTGGGATGTGAGAAAAATTAAAGCTGATCACTTGAAAATATTTGTTTTGTTACTTGTACGTATACGAAAATCATTTACAGCAGTACACGTACAGTCGCGGTACAGACATAGTGACGGTTTTTTTGAGTCTTTAAATACTTTCACCATTGGTCACTTTCATTATTATCTTACTTTACTTCATTTTATCACATAATATAATAAAAATAGAAAATTTGAAAATATTCTAGTAATAGCTATCAACTTTCTAGAAAGGTCTCTTTCTGTATCTCCCGCTAACCGTTGTCATGGATTGATTATTCTCCAATCATTCTTCCGCGTGGCTTGAGCGTACTGTTGTCGATGTAAAGACGTTGTACTTTTTTAATCCTTTTACAATGAAATTATAAGAACAATTTGAAAATTTATCCTGATTACAAATTAAGAATTCCGCAGCCAAATTTCAAAAAGGGTTAAGAGGGAAATCTTGTGTTTTTCAAAATTGTCCGGTGTGATAGAATGAATAAAAATAAAATTGTTTAGAAGAAAATATATAAAAGATGAATGAAGGTATAGTTGAAAGACTGCAACTAGATCTTTTACTTCTTTTATTAGTGTAAGACAATCAACAAAAAAATTCTAAACGTACCTAGGATAAAAAATGTAGTATGACAAGGAAACGCTTCTTCCTGTGAGGAATTTTCCTTTGTATCATAATATCAAATCTAGCATTATAAAGTAATATAATAAGCAAAATAATAAGCCCACTTACGACCCCTGAGTATCTCGAGAGTAGTCTGTGCTACCGAGTTACCAGTTCGTTAACTCAGATTTAGGTAAAAAAAAATTGTTTCATGATCAATCTTTTCATAATATACAGTGAATTTTAATATTTACTACTCTTATGTTAGTATATTTCTGAAATATTTGGGATCTAACCAAATTTTGAAATTTTACATTTGAATGCAAGTTATTTAAAACCGATTCAATGTCACTTTGATATCATAATATAATAGTTTGCAAAAAAATTTCATTTAAAGTCGAATAAATCTCTATAAATAAACATAAGCTCCCTCCTGCACTTATCGCATAGTAATTAAGAACTATATTCACAAGTACAACTATTTTTTTTTATTTGATGTTATATTAAACTAGGTGGACCCGAAAGATCTTGTTTTGTCAAATCAAGTGTGTTTGGTCCGATTAGAAAAATAGTCTTTTTACGTTTTTTCGGGATTTTTTCCAATTTTTCTCTTCATAAGAACCTTCCTCGGACTTCATCGAATATTTGAATAAAAAAAAATAACCGAATGGGTCCAGTTGTTCTCAAGTTCTACGCTTGGCAATACATTTAGCGATTCACTTTTATTTATATAGATAGGCACATGCTGGTCGCGGGACCATACCACACATCATTAGTATATTTAAAAATTCGTATAAATTAAAATAATATCTCGATGCGATAAAATTCTATTTCTAATAAAATGGGAAAATACAGCATGAAAAGTAGTGACGAGTTGTGTTTTTCCAATTATTACTTATAGTGTCTTATCATGTCATATCGGTATTGATATAGTATAGATTAAATAGAAAAAGAGAACAACTTAGTTGCAGTATTCAACTCAGCATCATCGAAAGAGCAATCAATTTTATTGTGTTCAACTTTTATTGAAAAATCAACAATAGGTAATTTTGGTAAATATTTTTAATCATATTATTATGTGTAAGCTTTATCTCTTTAAGTTCACTTTCACTTGTTTGTCAAAATACTTTTACTAGTAAAATAGAATCTACTGGTTAAATTGATAATTATGTTATTTACAGCTGAACATGTTCCATTTAAACATTTAAAATATTATTTGTTATTTTTATTCCATCCTAAGAATACCAGTACAATAATAAAAAAAATACTAATTAATAGTTTTACAAGTATTTTGTAATTTCTACAATTTGTAATCAATAAAATCTCAAGTTTTAGGTAACGATTGTAGAAGTAGTAATAGGTAGTGATTTCTACAGTAGTAGTAGTAAAAATAAATTTAGTACGTATATACATTATACATACATTATTTATACCTACTATGGATATTATTTTACATAATATATAGAATAATAACATAATTTTTTTATTTTTTTAGTCAATATGTATTTTTCAGCCCTTTCAGTAAAAGTCACCAAAAATTCCGAACTATTTTTTTTATTTCTTAATAATATATGTTTTTGTATATAGTTGTAAGAATTTGGGCGTTTGAAACTACAGCCCCTATTATTATTCTGAAAGTCATCTATATGTTAATCATCTTTATCTAATCTAAAAACTGATCTGACCCAAATAAATTAGGCTAACGTTCTGAACGATTATAGTATTTTGTTTATTGACGCTTTTGTATATTATGATTATATTTCAAAGAAAGTACAAAGCCTCGTAACCTTGACCCATGAGCTGCCCCGTTCTTTACGTGTAACGGTATATAATTAAGTCTAACATTTTTAATCATTTTATGAATTTTAATACTTTGACTACCAGAGGAGTCTTTCTTAAAATTATTAAAAATATTTAAATTATTATTACTATTATTTCAACAGTTATGCCTCCACACGGACCACATGGTCCGCCACATCATCTACAACCCCATGGTCCGCCGCCACCCCCGTTAGGGCCTCCACATCTCGGGCCACCCCACCACGGCCCACCACATCATCATGGGCCTCCTCATCACGGACCACCTCACCATGGACCTCCACATTATGGACCATTCCACCACGGACCACCGCATCATGGCCCAAACCACTGTCCTCCACACCATGGGCCTCCACGCCCCTATTAACTTTCTTTTTAACTATAATGGAAACATATAAAGAAAGATGTATATTCTGAAAATATTTAACTACAAAAAAATGTATAATTATATAAACTACATGAATTAATAATTAATATAGAATTTAGCAAAACAACATATTGGTCAAAATTATACTTTGTAGAGTATTAAAAGGTCGCAGTGATTAATTATTTCATACGTCCCAATAGAATAGACGAGCTCGCAGGCAGCGTTCTTATTAAGAAAGTTTTTCCCTATAACACAATTACGTACGCCAGATGTGTTGGATAGCATTTGCTACAAGCGTAGAAAGCAACCCTGATCTGTATACTAATTCCAGAATATCAATACCACTTTCACCTATGTAATATATCTCAGCATGTTTAACATAAATATAATGGAATAATATTTTTAGAAAAATAAGAGATTCTTATCTCAAATGGTAAAATTAAAGAATTTATGATTGACGATAAGACACTGATTAAGCAATCGATAAACTTGCATGTTATAGATACAATAAATAAATAAATAATTCAATATGTAATTTAAGTATGAATTTATTATTCATTTTATTCTAAATAGTAGTATAATAATTAAAAACCATTTAACAAAAAGTAGTAGATGTATTGCTAGTAGACACCGACGAATAATTGCAGGCTAAAGGAGTCTGCCCACTACACCGCTCATACCATGACCGTGCTAGAACCGTATCAGGCAAAAAAATATTCTTTGTATTGAAATGTATGAGACTCTGCCCACTAGACCGTTGCGTCACCGACTGGCACCGTCGCGTGCCCTGCACGGAGCGGCAACAATTGTCGGCGAGAATATTTTGCCGATGCCGGACTGGTGTGCGCAGGCGGCAAAACGGGGAGCATACGGGTTGTAACCGCGTATGATGACCGTTCTAAGCCCGTTACGTATTGCTGCTTGTCTTGCCACTTTGTTGCTATGTTGTTGTTTGTTCTAAATGTAGTTTTTCTTCTAGTAATAATGTTTTCAATGTTTTAAAATAAATAGGAAATAATTTTCTTAGCAAAAATATTCACTCGCTCTTACAGAAGCGACTGCCTTGCGCGAAAACACAGGTAAATATACGGCTGATAAAACGGGAACCGTACGGATATGACACGCGGATGATACGCGGATGAAACGCGGTTGATACGCGGATGATACGCGGTTGATGCGCGGATTATACGCGGCTAATACGCGGATGCTACGGTCACTATAACCGTTATGTGCGGGCATGATACGCTGTTGATACGGTCTAGTAGGCATAGTAGTCCGTGCCGTGCTCGTTTCCTTGCCTGATACGTTCATAGAACGATATGGTATGAGACGGTGTAGTGGGCAGACACCCTAACAGGCTACAAGAACTTTGTTAGCTTGAACTAATTATGAGTATTTCAAAAAACAGAAAATATTATTTATTTTCATCAAACGAATAGTAATTGGAATATACAAGTTATTAATCATTAAATAAAATAAATTTGAAATGAAAAGCCTTGGAAAAGGATATAACTTAATTTGTATTTTAATATTAGGTACTTTGCTTTACATTTTTTTATATGAAGTTAATTATAATTTAATTAAGAAGTTAATTTTTCAAAAAAATATTGTGTAAGTTTTAGTAAATATATTTTGTAACACATACATATTAGTTCTGGAAATAAATAAAGGCTTAATATTGTAAAATATGATATTGATGTCGAAAAAAATATCTAAACGTAGACGGAATTTAACGTCAAGCATGAATTTAAGCAAATGTCTATAGCATATTGATTCTTGGGAGACTATTAATTATATTAACACCTCCTGGATAATTTCTAAGAAATTAAATATTAAACTAGCACACCGATGCGTCCGCCATCCTCAACGGGTTAAAAAAACTCTTAATATACATATATAATAAGAATGATTACATAATATTAACCTTTTATAAACTGGACATTCCATATACAAACATTTCTAATAGAATAAGATCTTCTTCATAGGACAATAACACATCTTAATCAACAGAGGAAAGCTCTTCGGATCCAAGAGCTCTTATTCATCTCAAATCTATTGGATTCTACAATCCACCAAATACAGACACATTTGAGAATTACTGCACCGAGACATTTGAAAGGAGGGCTGAAACGACTTTACAAAAATAAATAATTATACTGATAAATCTAGACATTTTGGTAATAAAAATTGAAATATTATACATATAATTAGAATCTTAAAGAGTTAGACTTTTCTTGAATATTTATATAATGTTACGAGAAAACAGAGATTTCTCGGAAGCTAACAAGAAAGTTTAAGAAAATCATAAATTCAAAACTACTCCGCATAGGAAACAAAAAACAACATAAAAAAATGTAATGAGAACCTTTTAAAAAGGCTTTACATTCCTATAAATTTGATATTATATAGTCAGAAGTCAGAGTCGCTTTGACTAAAAAATTTTTAAATATCCGTCGACTCAGTCGGACGGAGTTATACTTCTTTAAAAAAAGTATATTATATTTTTTTATTTTATTTTTAATATATTTGGGAAACATACACTACAGTATTACATACACACAAACACAAACCAGTGAAGTTTCCACTTAAAAATATTTCGTAAATTAAGCAATGAAAAAAAGAAAAAAAAGTGAAGAGAAGATTATTAATTTTATAAGTAAACATATTACATTCTATTTTTTATATGATTTCTAAAAAGCAAATATTAATCATAGTACTATTTGTTCCTGAACATTTGTTACTGTATCTAAATCTGAAAAAGGAAAAGAAATAAACGCGAAAATATTCTTAAGTTGATGCGTTACAACATCTGAAAGCGAGTTATAGCATTATGAATAGCATGAAAACAATTCTCCATGTACAAATATAATTTCAAAGCGATTGCTTTATAAAGAACTTTCAAAGATTTGTGGTTATTTATAAACAAATATTCGCATTTTTATTTAGGTAGATTTGCGTAGATAATAAATATGAAACACATAAGCTTAAGGGTATAAAACAACCGTAACCGAGGCTGGCAAACCAAGAACACGGTGGCTTCTTGTTTAAGTTTATTTGAATATTACTATTGCCGAAAACGTTTAGATTTAGCCTGAAAATCCATACTTATCTTATAAATGTGAAAGTGTGTTTGTTTGTTTGTCCTTCTTTCACGTCGAAACGGAGTGAGGATTAGCGTGATTTTTTGTGTGGATATAATAGGAGGGCTTGAGAGTGACATAGGCTACTTTTTACCGCGGAGATTATCTCATTCCCACGGGAAAACATCTCATAATACAACCCAAAAACGTTAACGAAAAAACGAACCAAACCTTCACTATTATGCTCAAATTAAACTGTAGATAGTATGTTATGACTGTCCCAATAAAACTTCAGAAATGATAATCTTACGAGCTATAAAATCTTGATTTTAGGTTTCACATTCATACTTGACTCGAAGTCGACGACGCACATACACAGCATTAACTCGCGTGCTACTCGCGGATATACTTCAGAAAGAAAACCTGCATTCAACCTTTAAAAAAATGATCATCTCCTAAAGGGAATCACATCATGCTCGTAAATATGTGAAAAACTCAAACATTTCTTAAATATAACTAAATTAAACCAATAAAGAAAGAAAATTCCGCATTATATTAGACATGAAACACACACAAGATACGAAACAAAATGGCAGCTCGTGGCTCGCGACTTTGACAGACGTGCGGTTTTAGGGCAAAATTTCAAATTGGTTGGATCGCCAACAAGTTTACTTGGCAGTTTGCGTACTTATTTTAGCACGCGAACTAAAAATATAATCAAACTACAATTAAGCTTATTTGCTCATCCTCTTATGATCCGTTATCCTACGTCGGTCTTTTTATATCATTTATAACTAAATTTAGTAATCTTTACTTAGCTTACCAATTGAGCTTTTGCATCTATACATATTCGAAAGCAATCGCGCGCGAATGCGTAAATTGTGAGCGTACGACGTCACTACTGCAGTCGTGAGTTACGGTTATGGCGCGCCCTTCCGTTGCCTCTGGCCTCCAATATCCGGGCCTTCGTGACTTGCCTTGACTTTTTTGACAGACGATATCTGAAACACCTACAAAGATTTATGTTATTTTCATTTATTTGATTGCTACGATTATGATCTTAACTCGATGTAGCTTGTTATAAATAAGTACTATAAATAAAAAAATACATAATTCACTGTTTTAATGTATTACTGTATACATACATACTTACATAGTCCAATATATAGAAGAACATTCTTATTTATATAAAATATTCAAAATTTTTACTTTAGATTGAATTTCATATCATAGCATTATTAATTATTATCCACTCAATTCGAACGATAATACTAGTAGGTATGTTACATCGACGAGGTCGAGGTACGACATCGACTCGTAAATCGAATAGCCTTAAGTGTTGAACATCACGAACACTTCCAGCTCTTGGAAACTATTTGAGATATGTGACGTGCGTAAGTGTTGCTACATTTAAAATTTATCTACTTAGGCTACGTCTTATTAGTAAATAGATTTTCTCAATAAATTATATAATTTCATTTATTATTCCAGTTAGATTCATAAATGAACAATCATTTAAATTAACATATTAACTTCGAATATTATCTTTCAATAATAAAAAAAATACACAAGGAATATTTCTAATTTATAATTTTCTAGTGGCCTCCTCTTATTTTTTTTATAACTTGATGTACATAAATAAAGAGTATCCTATATTACTCTCGATTAAATATATTTATGCAGACAAGCAGGTTGACCCGCTCGTCCCTTACTTTATAAAAAAATCTAAAATAACAAAAAAACTTTCATATTAGATATAAATATTTAAAGAATAACTTAGTACTAGCTTATAAACACCTTTCTTTTTAATGTTGGGAAATGCATTTACGCATACCACCTGTAGGCATACAGATGATTATGTGGGAAAAGCCAGTACTACCCCCTAAAACCCAACAAACCTCCCCCGTCTTAATGGGGCGTCGCAGGATCGCTTACGCGCTTAGATTATTTATAATAAATAATCTAAGCTTACGCACTCAACTACGTCGCCCCGACAGTCGTCTGTCGAAGCAGACCACAACAACCATGGGGTTGCTCCACAGTCCACTCTGCTAACAGAGAAGTACCAGGAGCAACCCGCATGGTCCACCGCTCACCGAAGTGGGCCTCCTCCTACCACCTACCGAAGTGGACCACCTCCCTGTGCGTTTCTTGGCTTCGCGCCCGGCTAAACTGCCGGACGCTAATAAGCCCCCCCCCCCCTTCACACCACGACAAAGTGAACGCACGTTGGGGGGTGGCTTACAAACATCTGCAACAATAACAGTCAACTCAATATTGTTATTGCAGGTGGTAACTAATTTGTATTACAATGGCAATGATAATCTACTATATAATGCTTGTTATTGTATAATAATATTGAGCCAATGAGCTAATAATGTTCTAAAACCATAAAACCTAATCTTAGGCAGTTTCTCTATCATGACCTTCGTAAGTAATTTATCTTTTTATTTAATCATATAACCGACACAAATTAAAAGGTTTAAAATATTTGAGAGTGTCCTAGGATTAAGCATGCCTTCAAAGGCATGTTTGGAAATATATAAAGTGCATATGATTAAAATACTCCGATAACCGAATGTTAATTATCCTAGTCAGGTCAGGTAAGTAGATGATGACCCTACAAAGGTAAGCAGTATCATTAGAGTCACAATATTTTCTCTGTCCTCATGTACCTACTTGAAGGTGAGAAATAGATTTAATATCCATGAACAAATTACTAAACTTATAAAATATTAGTAATAATTTTCTTATGGCATAAAGCTGCACATTTGAATGATAAAATATGGCGTAGCATTCGTATTTGTATAAAGAAATACTGACATTTATAAACTTTTACTGAGCAGTAGGACGTGGTATCATGCACGAAGATCGCGTGCACTCCAAAGACACGAAAATAGAAGCATACATGAATAATTCCGTACCTTTGGAATTTATATCAGTAGTATCTACAACATTTAATTTTAAATAGATTGAAGATAGAAAGATTAACGATTTTAGTTTTAGTATAATATAAATCTTATATTTTAAACAGAACATATCATAAATATGTTAAAAACATGCTGCTATTATTCACTTTCAGTAGACTTCTCGTTATTTAGGCTAGTTTAAAGTATAATTTTTAAAGTTATATCAAATAATCATACAATGAAAATATATAACGTCTTCAAAATAAGTCTCCAATATGATTATGTATCGGTGTCGATGTAGCGTACATTGGCTTTCAGCCAAGGTTAGATGATTTTAAAGAAATTGGGTGCCATTTTATTTATATTGAGACGAATTTACACATAATATATTTCTACACTTAGGTATGTCAAGTATGGTATATTTTTAATCTTAAATAGAGTTTTGTCCTCTCGACCTTTTTAAAGTTCTGTAGTCAAAGAGAGAAACAGAATTCTTATAATTTCGTCATGGTTTAATCTGTCCGTCCATATCTGTAACATAACAGACATTTTACTCGAAAGTATTCACACGACTTTACTGAAATTTGGAGGGCAAAATAAGTATTAAAAATTAAAAAAATAGAGATGGTACTCCAAGAAAACTGAGAGAAAGAAAAAATATTAGAGTGGACTTATGTTGATAGATCTTTTAAATGGGCTGGATGGAAACCAATAATATTATAAGATTACGTTCTTTCCCGTCCCAGTATTGTTTTGAATTGCAAGATACATTAAGTAGTTTTAGATTATTGCTTATCACGTTTAACACGCGGTATATGGAACATTAAGATTTTCCACGTGCACGCATTACAGCTTTATTAATGTATACAACGATACCTCTACGTTACAGCATACTAACATGCATATTGTGAAAGTAAATCATAGCATTATTTTTATTAATTTTCACAACTATTAACACTGTAATAATAAATAGTATAGATATAACAAAAGGCCTGTTAATTTTCATTTCGTCAAGACAATTTCCATTAGTACCAATTGGTAACGTTAACCTCGTTCGGTAACTAGAAGGTAAGCGTTCTTAATGTTCTCCCAGACATTTTCACATCCTGCCGCCTATCAGAATGCACATTTAGAAGTTATCATAATTAAAAATTTATTAGTAATTTTATTAATATTATTATTTTCTGTACTTTGAACTAATCACTTAGAAATTTAATAAAAAGATATTTATAAGCAAGGGAAAAATCTACAGATAATACAGTGTATATCTCTAATTTTGAAGTACCTATCACACGTTTAGCCTAAAGTGTATATTATAGTTTAGTTCATAAAGATCACAACAAACTAACAAATAGCCCTAAAAAAATCAGCTATTAGGAATAATTTTCGAAATGGCCGAACTAATTTTACCCGTGAAAAGAAAAAGGGTTTCCGCAGGATAAAAGACAGAAAAAGAACGACTTGATCAAGTTAACGGGAACTTTACTAGCGGGTACAGGATTCAATCAGACGTGACATATATTTTGCTTCGAAAAAGTAATGGCGCCCTTGGGTAGAGAAGAATATTTTTTGTTAGTCTGAAATAAATGACAATTAGGATTTATGTATATATAATAATTACTTTTAGAATGTATAAAGTAAACATATGTATCAGTATGTATATATTATATATATAATGTATAATTATACTTTTATAAAATACGATTTTGACCAATTGTAATAGGACTCATCTAAAGTAATCAAATGAGCCTACACATTCTCCTCCAGGCTTCAGCACTACTTCGACTCGATGGTACTAAATAATTATATTTAGATCTGGATTTCATATATAATACTACTATACAAATTTAGTTTCAAATCGAATTGACAATTAGAAGTTTATTAACATCGGCTACCAAGATCTGAATACATAGTTACGGATGGTACTCCTAAAAATATAATGTTAGACACAATAATAAATAGTTAATCCTTTTTTTTAAATATTCATTAATACAATTATCTCAGCATTTATTTAATTTACGTGAAAGAATCTTTGGATATATGTAAATTATAACTTCCAAGTAAGTGAAATTAAAATGTTGCCAGAAGGTAAGATCAGCCCTTTTCATACGTACATAGCTCCTGAAAATGAAAAACGAATGAAGCCGCCGTAAAGTAGCAATACAAAGGCAAAATATAAAGAACTCAGAATTCCCTACACTTAATTAAAAATTTCACAACAGGTTACTCGGTGCTGCGTTTGTAGCGAACATCGCGACTGGAACAATAGACACACGCACACAGAGCTTGTTAGCATACTATAGAAAATTCACAGTATTATAAACTATCATCGTATTATAACTACATACTACGTTAAGTTAAAAATATTTGCTAATATTGTTTTTATTAACAATCTACACTAATATTATAAAGAGAAAAGATTTGAATTTTTGTGAGTTTGTATTTGTTGAGTCCCTGGAAAGAATATAGGATATTTTTTATTCCGGAAATCATCCCTTAAGGGGGTGAAAATGGGGATGAAAGTTTGTATGGGGAATCAACCTAGGGACGAACCCGAGCGAAATGAGGCTGAGTCACTAGTATTTTATAATTTAAACTTCCTTCGTCTTCCGTTTAACTACATTTTGAAATATACTAAATTTTTCGCAATAGATGCGGGCATTACAATCGATACAGATCAGTCACTACACTGAGCTCTAAAACTGCCATCGTTAGGGTATTAGTTACCTAACGCTAATGATAGCAACTTGATATTACTTATTTAAAAAAAAAATAAGGTTGTTACTTAAAACATCAAAACGAACTGAATTTAAAAGAAGAAGGCACACAATTTGTAGTTTTTCCTTAACCGATTGTCCTCAATTGTATTCCTAAGGTATAAATATTTCAAACACAATTTTAGTGTTGACGTACATTTTTAGTCCATAAATAATATAATAAAAACAGTTTAATAAAATATAAATGTGAAAATATAATTTATTAAACATGTGGTTCATCCAATGCAATGGGACAACAAGTATCAGATTTCCTCGAAAAAGAATAATAATAATACATTTACAGCAACAGACTTTTATTAATTCTTTAACAAAAATAACAAAGAGTTTTTAATCTCTGTGTAGTAAAGAGATTTTAATCTCTTATTGTGTTTTATGGAAAATATCCTGGACAACAAATATTAAAAATAATGGGAGTTGCGGCATAAATAACGCCACGAAAAGTTAATTAAAAATGAAACGACTTATTTCATAAGCAACGAACTGTCTTTATGTATTTTAATATGGAATTGTAAGGCTCGTTATTGCTTTTACAAAAAATAACCAACAAAATTATCTGTAGACCTGGACCTGAGTACGTACGTGATCAAAATTTGCACTTATATAAGAATTTTATCTGAGAAACAATCACAACATTTTAGATTTCTTACCTCTGAGAAATGTATTACATTATTTAAAGGCTACAAAAGCTCATAAGTAAAACAAAGAGAATCCAATACGATACTACAGCCATTCCAATGCAAATGGCACATAGTTGAAATATGCGACACCAAATGAAATCATAAATTCCAGTAAATACGTTGCAGGAAGTACGCGCTTTGGCGACCGTTCAGTCCTTAGTGGTTTGTATTAAATTTTTAAATTATTGCAGTTTTATCCTACGCGTTATACTTTATGCAACATGTTAAATATTTTATTTATATATATATATACAAAAAATTACATTAAATTAATGTTGTTCGGACTTCTTGCGGCGATTTATTCAAAACCTAAATAAATTAAAGGAGTTATCGTTTTTTCAAAACATGCGGAAACGTCTGAAGTTACAGTCAGTACAAAAATCTATAAGTCAGTAAAAAGTGGAGTTGGCCGCTTTGCAAATTAAGGTATCGATTTCATTTATTATTCTATTTTCAAATCAAAAAATGAATGCAGACTAGAGGTATGTCAACATGTTAAGAAGAAATCGTAGCGTCTCTTCAGGTTTGCTCGAAGTCATGAATCCCTTCTGCAACCGAGAGAAAACTGCGCAAAAATATTTTAAAACTGTATTGGAACACTCCATATAAATAGTAGATTCTTTCGTCGTAGAGCGTGAAACATAAATATATTCGTAATATTATTCAAAAAGTAACATCCTCTCGCGGCTCCGCCTACGTTTAATATTGTAGAATAACTCCACTCTCGTAGACCGTAATATAATATAAGATAGCCCAAAACCATTATACCCAATATGCTATAAAACGCAAAAAGTACTAGTAAAGGACTAGTAGATCCAGAGAATAGCGCGTTCAAACAAACACACAAAAAAAGAACAGACAAACTCTTGAGCTTTATATATAAGTGTAGATATAACATGTATGCCAATATAGTCTACTCACATTACTAAATATTTAATATATCACTGAAATTACACAGACATCTCTATATACAAGTATTCTATAAATAGAATGAATGTTTGAATTTATATTTGTTGAAATGTGGAAGATTGGAATTCCGTTTGCTAATCGATACTAATTCGCAGTGCTCTGCTACTTAGGAGTTGCAGGCGTGGGGAGCCACCGGCGGGCGATTTATGGCAGCATTAGACTCGCATTTGTGAGAAGCGCGCTCGCACACTCTTGGCGGACGTTTCGCAAAGCTGTTTACCTAATCCATGAGCACAGGATTTATTATTTTGTACTCCACGCTATCGATTTTAAAGGTTAGCCACTTTATATATAAACTTGGCATTACGACATACCCTCGTTGAGTTTGTAATATATTTGTATTGTGCCTAAATTAAATTTCCAGAATCATTAAAATGCGGATTATTAGGGAAAACATGGGCATCGTATTTCGAATGAATCGCACGCTATATTTTACGTTCGTTATAAATATCATAATTTATAAAACCCTTAATTAAGCTTTAGCATGGAACTTAGGAAAAAAATTCAAAGACATAAGTATTTTCAAGCTCTTTATCATGAGTAAACCTTTTAAGAAACTGTATTTTGATTGTCAATGTTGCACTTTCTTGAATTATATTTATGAACTAGCGACTCACCCTCGCTCCGCTCGGGTTCGTCCCTACTTACGTTTTAACGTTTAGTATAGGTTTCTCAGAGATAAGATATTTTCCCACAGTAAAAAGTATCCTATATGTTGACCCGGATAACCAGCTATCATCATACCAAATTTAATAAAAATCCTTGAAGTGGTTTTTCCGTGATGCGGTTACAGACACACAGACAGACAGACGGACAGACAAAAATTCTAATAACTATAGATTCGGCCTCTGTATCGATAATAATGTCTAATTCAATAAGATTTTCCAAAAAATATTTAATGTACAGATTCGACTTAGTTAGAATTTTATTATATGTATAGATTTAGATTAAAATCCACTAATTCCAGTATATAAGTTGTTTTATTACACAGTCATCATAATATATGTATATGTACATACTAAATAAAGTTACACAAACTATAAAGTTTAACTTTTATACCTTCATACAGTGAAATGGTTTTATTAAGTTTTCAGACGAAAGCCTTCAAGCATATAATTTAATAAACGCCATAAATGTGGTAGGATATAAAAACTTTAACTTAATATTAAATTAAAACTTCTACCGCTATATCTATGTATTTTAACATGATAATTTTTTATTTAAAACTTTAACTAAATATGTCTTTTATATTAACCCTAAATATATTTGCAAACTCTATTATTTATTCTATACTAATATAAGAAAGAGGTGGGGTTTGTTCGTTTGTTTGAACGCGCTAATCTCGGTAACTATTAATCCGATTTGAAAATATATATAGTCTATCTATTCCATACTAATAGTTAAAACGTACTTATTTATATACATACCTGTTGATATAAGGTTTAGATTCAATTATCTCACAATATATTACTAACAAATATTAAAACTTTTTAATTATCCCCGTTTCATTACTAAAATCAGATTTGCATTTACACCCACGGTCTCGAGGACAGCCTAATTTTCGTCGTGAAAACAATGAGCCCAAGTTTAATTTTAAGTTTATTTTTTGTAGTAATAAGTTAGGAGTGTCGCTTTTAATTTTGAGAGCTTTTAAAGTTGACGTTAATCATTTAACTTAGAAAAATTCAAGCACTTGAAATAATAAATCTGGCCAAATAAAGTGTTGGCTTACTTAATGATGCCATTTTGTTAATTTTGTTATATACGTATACGAGGGTCGTTTGATAAATCAGGGACTTTAAAATTATAATTATAAAAAAACTTCATCGAAATTTTATTTTTGATTCATAATTAGGAACTCCTTAATAGAGATAATGCCATTCATTTTTTAAATTTAACGCTAAAATATTTTTTTTTAGAAACAAAACACGAAGTGCGTTCGAAGCATTCTGTGAAAACGAATTAAAGCGAATTTCTAAACTAAACGTCAATTTTAACGAAGAAAAACAATAAAGCAGACTGAGAGCAAACTAGAAAGATATTATGAGGAACCTGCTCCGTCTCAAGGAAAGATATACAATAAAAATAGACTTACACATGGTTCACTGAATTTTGTTGTGGCTGTACCACCACTGTTGACACCAAGAGACCAGGGAGGCCGATTAAAGAAACGCACCACTGAGGATAATAAGCTTTATAAAATCCATGATATTGTTTTGGCAGACCGTCGAATGAAGATACACAAGATAGCTGACGCTGACACATCTTGACTAAACGATTTTTTTATTCTATATATATTCTATATATTTTTTTATTTTATTCTATACTATATTCTGAATATAAAACAGAATTATGCAACATGGGTACCGCGGTTACTGACAGTCGATCAAAAACGCGATTAGCGTTAATTTCAGAGCAATGTTTAGCCATATATTACTACAATTCAAGTGATTTTTTTGTTGATTCATAACCATTAATAAAACGCGGTTTCACTATTATACACCACAGACGAAACAACAGTCAAAGTGGATATACCGGAAAATGCACCCCAAAGAAGATAAAATTTATACAGATAAATAAAATTGATGTGTCTGTTTGTAATGTCAAAATAACAGCTTAATACTAAATGCATATGGAATTATATACGGTGCTTATAAGAAAAACACAAATTTTAAATTTTTTGTCTGTCAGTCTCGTCTGTTTGTTTCGGCTAATCTCCGAAATGGCTGGAACAATTTTAACGGGACTTACACTGGCAGATAGCTGATATTATAAGGAGTAACTTAGGCTACTTTTATTTTAGAAAAAGAATTAGGATTTTGCTCAAAGAAATGAAAACATACCTAGGGACGAACCCGAGCGAAGCGAGGGTGAGTCGCTAGTATTTTATATATTTACTAGCATTTATATTAATCCTAATATAATTTATACTAGGATTATTATAAATGCAAATAAATTATGCTTGTTAGATTGCATTTCTTTTATATGTTGCATTTATGCAAAGATCGACATGATTTTATAAGCCAAAGATAGAAACGGGCTGTTATTTTAATTTAGATTTTTTTTTCGTTAGACTTTTTATATAACAATATTAGTCTGTTCAAAGAAATAACTTACACATACTAATTTACTACAGATTTTTTATGAAAACCGATTGCGAATGATTTGGGCTTACTTCACAGTTTTATTTTAGATTTAAAAATATATAGTCTATACATTAAATGTAGGTAAATCAATAAGCAGCTATTCTTGAATGGATATTTAGTTCCGTGATTGTGGTGTCCAAATAAATTTACGTTTATTGTGTTTTTTATAAATGTAAAATAAATATTTACAAACATGTACTAAATAGTTAATACTTATTTTCTGTCCTTGCTTCATGACTTAACATGACAGAATTTAAATATAATAAAGTTATGTCATAATATTATCACATTTCATAAAATAAATTGAGCTCCTTTTCATTGAAGTTTACAATTTCTCTTCCGTTTAGTAGGTGTATAATTTTAATTAAAGTCCAAAAAATTAACAGTACTTTTCATTTTATAATTTTATAACTTAACTAGCGACTCACCCTCGCTGAGCTCGGGTTCGTCCCTGGACAGACAGACAGACAAAAATTCTAAAATAATACGAAATACATATATTCCATGTACAATTTTAACTCCTTTAGAATTTTACTATATTCTTGCAATTTAGATATATTTTTAAAATGAAAACTCGTCTTTTAATCGAAGATTATTTATTTTGCTCCTATTTAATAAATAATATCTCTTTTCGAAGATTTTATGGTATAATCAGACCCCTTTAACGTTAAATGCAAAATAAAACATACAGTATGTTTTTGATAAGAAATAAATTTAAATCCCAAATTGATATAGGATGATCGGGGTCATCCGAGACATCAATCGAATTTCTTTTAATCCAAGTCACGTTTTTCCCCTATCCTTCTTCTAGATGAAGTGGCTTGGGTATGAGATTTATGAAGTTTTAATCTTCTCGTTACTATTTCACATATACTCGTAGTAATTTAATAACATCCTCAATCTTATTAACGATCACTAAATCCATATGGCGATGTTGGCATGACATTACATTGTGTCAATAATTCAATCATAGATACATATGATGGATATTCAGAAATATTCAATCAATCAATTATTTATAAATAAATATATTTTTTTTTTATTATTTACTAGTGAGTACATAAGTACATTTCGCATTTATAATATTACGGAAGCTCTCAGAAGGAACGACTTATTTCAATTTTATTCACAATTATATCATTGTACTGCTAGCTTTTATTCGCAAACTGTTTATAAATTATAACCTTCCTAGATAATCCCTTATTCTATGGGTGAAAACCGTATATAAACCCTCTTAGTAGTTTCTGAGATTAGCCCGAACAAACATAAACTCAACGCGGTGGGGGACTTAAATTTATAATAATATGTAGTCAATAGTAGTTGTACGTATTATGCTATGAGATATACCTGCTATGAGAATAATTAATCAAAATTGTACGATATAGTAGATACTTAATTGTACATCTCTGCCAAAAATCTGAAGCACATAATCCTACGGAAAAAAAGACCTCGAAGAATATAAACAAAAGATTATTAAATACAATATTTTTAAAACATATTTGTATTACACATTCTCTATATACACTAATAATACATTAGTACATTAGAGCCATTCTATACAGGAGCAATTTTCACGTACGAAGCCGCAAGCAACAACTAGTTACCTTAAAATTATTAACGCCAGTTGATTACATGTCGGTAAAAGCTATATATAAAATATATATACCTATAAAACATTATTATGATTTACTGATTGAGTAATCAATAAGAAACTTTTTAACTCATTGCTGATAACGTATATGTCGTTCAAGTGCAGTAAATATTAATTAGGCGTTTACGTAGTATGTAATAATTTCTCGTTCGATGTTACGTTGTTAATATTTTGTGTCTTCAAAATAAATAACATGTGTTTTCAATTAAATCTTATTTAAATGGCTTCAAAACGTGCCAGAACTGCGTTTTATATGAAACCGAATTTATCAAGTGTTTCTAAAATTGAACCCCTTAAATAATATAATGTAAATTAAAAAAGGAATAATATTTTTGTGGCCAAAACTTAGAAATAGTCTTTACTAGCGACTCGACCTCGTTTCGCTTCGAGCTCATCCCTAGATAAAAACGAACCTATCCCACGGGTACCGTACATTTTTTCAGGATAAAATGTAACCTATGTGCTATTCCAGACTATCTCTGTACCAAATTTCATCCAGATCCGTTCAGCCGTTTTGGCGTGAAAGAGTAACAAACATCCATCCATCCATCCATTCATCCTTACAAACTTTCAGATTTATAATATTAGTAGGATTATTAAAATATGTATTTTTCGTGTGTGTACCGGACTGCAGAATTGTTATTTAAACTGTATCCAGTAATGCCAAATTCTGAAGGTTATATAGCAAAAAAAAGGAATATGACGAGAAGAATAGTAACCGTTTCGTTTCCAATTTTTGGCACGAAGCCTGAAAATCATGCTAACTGATAAGTGCCGTGCAATTTTATTGGAGAGCTCCATTAAGAATGCGGTTAGACCCGTCGAATGGCCGCGGCGCCGCTATCGTCGCTTTAATTACCTTCAAAACCCGCTCACTTCGCCACTTGACCTATGTCATTCGCCATAGTACTTAAAATGAGTGCAGGACCGCTTTCGTTCGCTTTTATGGTTTTCAGTCTAACCAGTATCTCATTTAACTTTGACTATAACTTTTACACTTCCAAATATATTAGCTGTGATAATGCCTCCTTTTTTAAAGTTGGGAAATGCATTTACGCATACCACCTGCATACATGTAGGTGGTTATGTGGGGATCACCAGTTAGAAAAACTTCTACCCACTAAAACCCAACGGAACCTCCCCTGTCTTAATGGAGCGTCGCAGGTTGCTTACGTACCCAACCAAAATACTCCGATGGCAGGCCTGCTGAAGCAGACCAAGTTGTGTATGCCTAAATCAATATTAAGTCTTAGTGAAAAAAAAAAATCATATTCCTCTTTCCTCTCTTGCCATATTGTCTTTATTATCGCTTTAACCCTAAATCCTGTCATTTAGCTAAAATAGGTGAAACTTGATACACTCATATACTCGTATTGAGACCTTGTATCGAGATGTTAACCTTTAACCCGGTAACGCAATTGGATACTAGTACCTCAACTTTAATGAGATTTACTTTAGTTCTGAACTTATAAATAGACGGTACTGCCCAATAATGTTAAGAGTAAACGAGGAAAGTTTTATGTAAATATCACAGGCTAAAAGTAATATTAAGTAATAATCAAAATTCTTAATGCAATATTTTATCGCAGGTAAAATCCTATAGCACTCTAACTATATATTGGCTTGGCTTACATCGGATAATAAAAACGTTGAATGTTTCCAAATACTACTTTTTTTTTCGATAATAATGTTTTCTGATATTTTTTTTAATATTTTCTTTTTTTTTATTTACAGCTAACTGATGTTGGACTTAAAATCCGATTTTCATTCTATTGATTGGTAATATAAGCAAAACATGAACGTTTAGACTACGCCATGATGAATTAAAGCAGAAAATAATCGTAAACACGAAACCATATGTAAAGGACAATTACTATCATAAAATCTTTATAACACTGTTTCCTTAAGCCTCTGACAAATATCAAGGATTTATCCTATGCTTACAGTAAAGCGTACTACAAGATAGATGAACAGTATTTGTATAGTAGAATCTAGTTTCTGGATCTTTAAAGATATTCTTAATATTACAATGTCATAGTATTACGGGAAACGAAACATTTACCTATTCATTATTTAGAATAAGTAGCAATATTAAACAACAAATAGTTCTTATTCTTTATTTTATATATTCTATTTAATTGCAAACAATTCGAGATAAGCTGAATAGTTTTCAATATATATAGGTACGTCTTTTTTTTTTATCAGGTCTTAACGCCCTGAGTGGTCTAGCAGCTAGCATGTACGGCTGCAGATCCGATGGTTCTAAGTTCAAATCCTAGTTAGAGCCAAGCAAAGTTATGGAATTTATCTGTTAAGAGACTGTGGTGGCAGTGCTGACGCACACATTTTACCTTTATAACAATCTTATCGTGCCACGAACCCCAGTTGCCCCGTAACCGCCTACCGATTCACTTGTTACTTATATTGTCATAAAAATATATATTGTGCAAAAATATATATGATAAAAGAACACGCAATATCACCCCCACACACTAAAGTATTATCAGTACCTAACGGACACCTCGTGCCTCAAAGAGCCGGTTTTCTATTGTCAAGCTCAAACAAATCTAAGGACTTCTATATATTGCATTCAGCCTTTCTTAACGTCCAACTGCTGGGGACGGGCCTCCCATCAATACAAGGGGGAATCAGGCCATAGTCCACCACGCTGGCCAAGTCCAGTTTGGCGGACTTAACATGTCTTTCGAAAACTTGCTGGGTTCTCTCAGACATGCAGGTTTCATCACTATGTTTACCTTCACCGTCAGACAAATGGTAATCATGTTGGAAATGATTCGCACATGAAAATATCAGAGGTACGAGACCCGGGATTTGAACCCACTTCAATCGATTTCCCAAGCGAGCGGGATACCACTGGTCTACTACTGCCTAACTTCTATACAATTAATATCAAAATCCTTACATACGAACTTCACAGAATTTACACAGTTTCGCAAATTCTAGTTCCATACAAATCCAAAGCATTATGAAAGTGTAATTATGAATAATCTAACCCTTGTAGAATATTTACTGTTGGGTAGTGACCTTTCTGAATAATATTAATCAATACTTTATCACTGCTCACATAACATAAAGGCTGCCTGGTAAAGACAACTTACTAAATGGATGGTTGCGAGTTTGATTCGTCAGGATTAGCGAGTTTCTTTTTTTGATTAATGCTAAAAATATATACCTTTAATAACTATATAAACAATACGACACACCCGAATGACGACACGGTTGGGTCAGTTTGTAGTTTGCCCTAATTGCTGTGCCAGCGGTCGCGGGTTCGAGTCCTGCTGGGAGCATTCATTTGTGTGATGAACGAATGTTTGTACTTCAGTCATGGGTGTTTATATTTATAATATGTATGTATTTAAAGTTATATATGTGTAGTGTATCAATTATCTGGTATCCATAACACAGGCCTCGTAGCTTAACATGGAACTAGATGGTGCTGTGTGTTTAATGTCCCAACATATTTATTTAATTTAAAATACAATATTTCCCCTAAAATGGGTGCAAATATTAAATTAAAACGCTTTTTTATGTTTATATATAAAATTCCGGTGTAAATAATTTTTCTCCTGCTAAACGATTTCACCGATTTTGTTAAAAAAAATTGTGTACCTACGTATTTATGGGTACCTGGTAAGTGGGATAGTTTTTAACTATAGTTAAATTATATCAACTACTAGCGGCTCACCCTCGCTTCGTTCGGGTTCGCTTCTAGAGAAACGCAAAAAAATCTATGCGACGGGAACCGTAAATTTTTTCGGGATAAAAAGTAGCCTTTTATCATTCTGATGTATGAACTATATTATTATAAAGTTTCATTAAAATTCAATCAGTAGTTTTTGTGTGTGTTGTGTGTGTTTTGTGTGTGTGTGTGTGTCTATATAAGTTACTATAGTTTATTAACTATCCCACGGGAATTCTTTAATTTTTCGGGATAAAAAGTATCTAAAATGTTGACCGGAACTATAAGGCACTACCATGCAAAATTTCATTTAAGTTGTTTTAATAGTTTCGGAGATTATCCCGTACAAACAAGCAAACAGACAGAGAAACAAAAAATTTGAAAAAAAAATTGGATTTGTTCTATTTCTCTTCTTACATCCCCCTGACTCGGTTTTTAGCATTTTTTTCTGTGTACAGACATTCGATCTATACAGTTACTATAAGACCTTATAAAAATGACGACCAAAATATTCCGATATACTATTGTATTTAAGGTCGTATTAATAAATAAGTTAGTGAGTAGGTACTACTTATTCAGATAATAAAAAATGTAAACGTCTAATAGCCTTTGTATACTGGAACACAGTGCACTTCAATTAAATTCCTCCATTCTCTTTACTAATAAAACGGAATTTTAAGATAATCTCGACGAGTAGCTCTTTCTTCTGATAAAAGAATGGTATAAATAAGCGAGCTTTGTAGTCGCGTTCTTAGCTAGAATATTACAATTTCAATAGAAGAACGAACAACATGCAACATGTCAGACAATTTATTTGCAGATAAAGTTTCGAAAGGCTCGTCGACTTCGGTGGAATACAACGAACCAATGAAAACAAGACATTTCGTAATCCCCTTTTTGTGGCGGTTGAAGTTGTGGGTGGAAACATTTGAAACGATTCCCGAGTCCCGACTGCGGCCGGCTGCTCCGCTCAAAGTATTTCGTAGAAGAATACTTCTGAACTTGTACAATACATTACAGCGTACTTACTTGACTTAGTTTTGTATTCATCTTGTCATACACTTTTATATTTCCATATTTCAATAAGTTCCCGCTTTGACTTCATTTTAAATAAAGCTCCTAATATATTAAGAATTGAAATTCTAATAAATATTTAACAGTTATATACAATGTGCATCAATATGATGTAAAAAAGGAAAGTTCTTTAATTATTTTTTCACCAAAATTATTATTTTGAGGGCTGCAGCTTGATATAGTACAGAAGTCCAAAAGTATAAAAGTACATTTTATTTAATTTTTATCTTTCTACTAGCAAAACCCGCAGCTACGCCCGCGTTCCATTTTATACAGCGACTCACCCTCGCTTTGCTCGGATTTGTCGCTATGTATTTATTTAATATGTTCATACAAAAATACTAAAATCGCGAATAAAAATGGAGGGTGGGAGTAGGAGGGTGAAAAATACTTTACGACGTATTTTCATACCTACCAAATATACAAAAAAAACATTAAAATCGGTCGAGCCGTTTCAGAGGAGTGCGACCACAAACATCGTGACACGAAATTTTTATATATTAGCTTACATTCAAAATATATGTAAGCCATTACTTTTGGTGTTATAATTATCTGATTAACATTATTTCTAACTTCTTTTTGAAACATAGCCAAAACTTAGCTTAACTTAGTTATAACTAAGTCACTAAATTAGTTAATCGTAAATATAACTTTAGCGTGTTTACTACACACTAAATTATTATATTTTATATTTCCACGTTCGTGTTTATTACACGTTCAATTTGTTTTTTATTAAAAACAGGAAATAATTTATACTATAAAACTAGTAAAAAATATTTGTTGCCGTTTTCATATCGCAAAAATTTCGTTTCTTTAAAAATTACAAGCAGATTGAATATGCTATTCTTAATATTTTGAATATTTTTACTCTGAATGATGATGATGTTACATACACTAGGGGTTAGTAATCAGTATCATATCTGTTAATTACTATTATACTTAACTAGCGACTCACCCTCGCTTCGCTTCGGGTTCGTCCCTAGACAAAAACAAATCTATCCCACGGGAACCGTACTTTTTCCGGGATGATATATAGCCTATAGCCTTCCTCAGTTAATGGACTATCTAATACAAAAAGAATTTTTCAAATCGGATTAGTAGTTTTTGAGATTAGCGCGTTCAACCAAACAAACAAACAAACAAACTCTTCAGCCTTATAATATTAATTAATATTATAGTATAGATATGAAATTTCAAAATAGCCTCAACCAGGCGTATTTATTTATACCTAAGCTATAGTCGATTTAATTATTTAAACATGAATTTATAATAAACAATGTTATAGTGAATCTAAATGGAACACTCGGATCAAATCATTTTTCAAATAAACTATTTCCAATATAACTCTAATAGCCTACGAATATGAAAAATTTCATTTGATTTTAAAATTATAACATTAATACCATTACTATACAAATCAATACTATTTAATTAACAAAATCACCGACTTAAAATAACCTAAAATTAATTATTCTACGTAAATTAGTAATTAGTCCTTTACTCGACTGCAGCGAAGCCCAAAGGAGGGTTATATGTTTTTCCTGTATGTATGTAAGTATATATATGTCCGATTCTATATTCCCTTTTTAATTACTTAACGGCTTAACCAATTCGAATACATCGTTAGATTCGTCTTGATAACGCACACGTTTTATTCTTGCTGCTAGTCTTGCTACGTGTATGTACATTGTACATACATTATCATGACTTTAGTATAGAATTCGAAAGTTAGAGCATTAAAAAAGATCATTGAAACCGATTCACCATGACAAAGTATCCCATAATGTACACGCTAAAACACCCGAATTAAAAATCTCCTTTTTTAAAATTAGTTCAATATAATAATATATAATTTCTGCATATTCTAGCAAACGTTTGAAATGCCCATTGAAATGACAACATTTGTTACAAACAATCTCTATCGACCAAAAACCGGTACGAGAACGCAATAAAAAGCCAGTTTACCATTAGCTAAATAAAAGAAGGAGAAAATGAAAAAAAAAAGAAAAATAAATATATTACATACGAGCATATTCTATTCATATTATATATTAACCAAACATAAATAATATCTTGCAATAGTTAATTCAAACTACATTCTCCTGGACTATTTGCGAAGGTTCTATTTCAGGAAGAACAGACGGCGTCCAATCGCGACAGGCCAAATGCAGTCAGACTGTAATGACAACGATATGCACTTTGTGCTGTGAATTTTTAATAGCCCTGGTTATTTCGGCGCGAGTTGACTAACTAACTTTGCTAATCATCCGCTCGAGCTGTTGTACATTCGAAGTTGTAATCCTACTGCTAAGATTATCGACTTAGTTAGACTTTAGTTAATGTAATAATATTGTTGCGTTAACTGCCGGTGGTCTAGTGGCAATCATGCATAAAGATTCAGATCAGATCCGTAAGTCTTGGGCTCAAGTCTCGAGTAGGACTAAGTTTAGTTCTTGAGTTTTTTCCTTCGATCGAGCCTTCGATCCTATGCCTAATCTCTTACCGGTCGTATTGAATTGTTGTGTTAAATTGTCGGTGGGAAACCTGAATTTGCACTTGAATCTGCACTCCTTTGACTTATGCACTATAATATCTCCTGCGCAGATGACTAATCTCAGTGAGATTGGCCGCCGTGGCTGAAGTCGATCAGGACGACATTATTGTTGCATAGCTGCAAATGTGATTCATCTAAAATGTCTATTAGTTTAATTTGAAAAAATCAAATTTTATTTTATTATTTTTATATTACTATACAAATGGATTTTTGAGACTACACGACTAGGCTTTTTATGATTACTATGATTTTCTACTTAAGTAGGTACTTTTGCTTCTAGGTACAGTCTGCCAACGGGACCGGCTTAACAAAAACTGAAAAATTTATCTTATGCGGGCTGCATAAAACATCTGCGTGTAAATCCATGACTTACCGTACCGTACGTTTTGTGGCTTACCGTGGTTTCTGTACTCAAACTTCAGTTGACCTCAAAGAGTCTTTTAATCACAGTAAGAAATATTACTATTTGGCAACAAAGAATATTTCGAGTTGACTAATCGTTTTTCTGTACAAAATGTATGGGAAAATTTTTGGCGATTTCTGTCATTTCTAGTACTCATACCTTAAATAGAGCGCTATAGAATCTTTTGATCCCTACATGAAATAGGATCGATTGATATATTTCTTTTTTTTGTGTTTTAGCATTTTTTTCGCTGACTGTACATTTTTTCCCATATGTGTGAATGCATTTCAGAATATCTAAAATAGTTATGGATGATCTTCTAGGAACGTTTTCCTGTAACTATAGCAGTTAACGTACCTGCCCATACTGTCCCGTCTCAAAAATCCAACCTATTTAATAAGACGTCCAAAAATATGTTAACTTTTGAGTAATGATTATTCAGTTACATCAAAATCTCTGGTGTTTTTTTTTTTTTGAATGCTACAAGGAGTTTTATATTGACTTTCATTCCGAATTATTCTTTTTTATGATTAAAAGTAAATTACATTCGGTTCAAAACAAAGGCTGACATTATGCTTAATTTTGTCGAATCCGTTCAGGAGTTTAGTTGTAAAAACAACGAATAGAAACAGACACTTTCAAATTTACATTAGTAGATTAAGGAATAATAGCTTTTTGATTTCTTAGTGAAAATTGTTTATATAATAAATTGTGGTCTATTGATAACAATTAAGCCGTAGCAATAAAAGCGTGACAATATGTCCAAATAAAGTTTTGAGTTACCATATCCATTACATGAACTTCACACTTGTTTGATTTTCTACTTCATAAACGTTATTACTACATTGTACTCAGCGAATGGACCGTTTTGATCAATTCCAACGTGCAGTTTACTCGACTGCAATAATACCCTTCTGCCACATGAGAGATTTGTTCCATAACCTATTATGCGATTCACTTTTATAAAATAATAAAATTATTATACAAACTAAAAATATTGTTAAATAACATATTTTATATATAAATAACTTAATTTACTTCAAACGCATGTGTTTCAGTAGGATTGATAAAACCGTGTTCTCGCCTTAGACGCTTGTACCAGACTTAGTACACGGTTAATTAAACTGTCAAGCGTAAAGTTACTGGATTTCAACAAGATTAACATAGAGCGGGCTTATTATATTTGCAAGGTTAAATAATTCCATCGTCTCTTTTAATGTAAACATGAAATTAATTTAAATAAAATATATATCGAAACAATGTGAAAGACACAGAGTTAGTTTTTATATTCTGACACAATAAATAATGAAACTATCTTTAACACGCATTTAGTCTTAAACATCTATTATCAGCAAATACTGCTAGTTACTTGTATGTACTGATTTTCTCAAAATAATCGCCCAAGCCTAACCACTAGACCAAACGAGGAAAGAAAGAAAATATAAATACGTAGAAAGGAGTGACAAAAGTGGGACGTAAAAGTAAGTAATATTTATCTATACAGATAAATAAAATTGGAGTGTCTGTTTGTAATATTAAAATAACTGCTTTTTACTAAATGCATATGGATGTATACACGGTACATATACCAAAACAACATTTTTTACAATTTTTGTCTGTCTGTCTGTTTGTTCTGGCTATTGTCTGAAACGGCTGGACCGATTTTGACGGGATTTTCACTGGCAAATAGCTGATGTAATAAGGAGTATTTAGGCTACTTTTATTTTAGAAAAAAAAATAGGGTCCCACGAAAAAAAATTAAAACCAAATTAAGCGAGGGTGAGTCGCTAGTAAAAAATATTTTTTTGGGACGGAATTAAATAAAACCAGTTTGGTAAAGCCAGAACAAGCCTTCTCGTGAAATATATTTCATATGAATCAAATACATAGATTTTTTTCTTTCATAAGAACTGGAGCTAAAATTAACGAAAATTTTAAACATATGGCACTTCATACTAAATACGTATAAGGCAAAAAAATTATACCAACCTAAACCTCCTTTGACAAGAATTGACAGGCGAGTGCTCATGGGTCTTGAAAAACACGTTCCAAGATAATAGAAGAGAATAGTTAAATTTACAGATCTAAAAGAAGGAGGGAGATAGGGAAAATCCCCAATGGAACCTGTAAAGCCTCCTCATTGATCACAGTAACGCGTAAAGCCCTTAAAAAATCCGGCAATTTATTTAGACCGTAACAAGGGTCTCACTGAAATGTATTTTTAAGTATTTATTGTTATATTATTTTACTAGTGCTATCTTATTTTATTGTTACTTCTAATAAATAAGCTGTTTAATTTTTTTAAAGATTAATGCATCATAATGACAAGCATTTAATTAAGTTAGTTAAAGTATTTTTTTTTTAAGTTCTTATTAAGTCGGTTATCATTTGGTATTAAATAGCATATTAGCCTATTGCTTTATATATCTTCTTGTTTTCCAAATGAATATTTTAAAATATCTTGAAATATTCGAACTTTAATGAATTTTGCAAAATATTCTATTAAGTAATAAAAACATACGAATTATTTTATTAATAATTTTATTAGTTATTTATTACTAATAGCACTATAGCTACTTTAGCTCAGCTATGAAAATATTAATTTCTAGAGTGTCGAGTCGCTTACGTATTTCCAACATACCTAAATGACTGTGTACATTTCTGCATCATTTATTTCAAATAAGTTCTGAAGTTTGTAATATTCTCTCACTCAGTTTCAACAATAAAGTCGGGAACTCTCATTAGCCTCACGATTTATAAACAAAGATTA
The DNA here is from genome assembly GCA_905404265.1 of Fabriciana adippe. Lineage (NCBI taxonomy): Eukaryota > Metazoa > Arthropoda > Insecta > Lepidoptera > Nymphalidae > Fabriciana > Fabriciana adippe. Next base: position 8,477,996 of record FR989993.1, read on the forward strand.
ACTTTTAAAGACGTAATGACTCCCTCCGAAAATTAATAGCCCTAATGAGTTTTAAGAATAAAAATTCTTAGTACAAAGTAAAGTAATTATTAAATATTTCACAAATTACAAAAAAATTAGATCAGTAATTAATATGGCTGATGTAATTAGTATAGCAATTAGAACTACTACAAGAAATCAATGCTTAATCCTGCACTATTACAAAGAGGCAAATATTTATAATATGAAAAAAAATTACAATAAAATAACAACTTTCTATGAAGAAAAGTAACGATATAAAAGAAAATGTACGAATAACGTAAGTCTATGGTATGTACCTATATATTATATACAATATACATATACATATATTTAAACGAATTTTTACATAAAAATATACAACTTCATATTAAATTCAAACGATCGTTATTTAAATTAAAAGTATTCTATACATACAGATATTATCATTCACATATATGTACATAAGTAACTAAATGTAACTATTAACCTTGATAAAATCTAGTGTTCACTGAAAGTCAAATCAGTAATCACGCATATCGTGCACTTTATCGGGCGCGCCCTTGTTATCAGATTTAAGCACGAATTTCAGCGGTTACCAAAATAAAGCTTAATATTCTTATAAAATATTAAACAGTTAGTCATACGACAGTAGGTACCAGCATTCTTAGAATAAGGTATTTATTATACATTTTGACCCCTGTTACTTTTTGTGTTAGAAAGACATTATTTTCTTATTATAAATTATGTTATCGTTTATTATTTCTACAAAAAAATCACTTATCAATTAATGAGACAACTAACTAAATCTAGCCTTTACACATATCACAAAAAAGAGCTCAATAACATCAAAAAGAGATCCAGATACATTCATCAATGATGTAAACTTTTAAAGTAATCTTGACTTGCACAATTTTTTTTCGCTTATGAATATCAAAGTGATATAATTCCTTAGTAAAGTTGTAAGTCAATTTCTTATTACGTTGAAAAATTTATTAGTGTTACGGAGTGGCATTTCATAAATTACTGTTATAAAAAATCAGCTTTCCCGCTCTATCCAAACAGCCATCAAAATTTAATTTGGTAGAAAGCGCACTCAGTGAGTAATGTATGCCGAATGCCAGCGAGCGAGCTCGTCGAGTCGCCGCTTCGGAGAACTAGCGGCGCTATTACATCTTACTGCTTTATTTACAATTCCGGAGAGCCGAAGCAACAAAAAATATGCTATATTTCAGTTCTGAAATTTACAAATTAAACATTACTAAGGGTATAAATTTTAGTATCACATAAACGCAATTTTATATACCTTCAATTATATATTATGTACCGTGTACACTGTACGTATGTAAATATAACATAACCTGATTCACACAACTGAGTTATCAATTTTACAAAGATTTTTCCTATAGTTTTTAATTAAGCACTTATTTTGAGTCTTTTGAAGCTCTTTTGGAAAAATATGTTTCAAGTGTTGACCACACTATCATTATGGGCGATTTCAACACATGTTTAATTAAGAACGACTCGCGCACAAATCGTCTAAAAGCTATTGTCGATAGTACGAACCTCAACTTTCTCTCCACGAATGCTACCCACTTGTTTCCTAACTGCTCTCCATCCCTATTGGATCTTATGATAGTTTCGTCAACTGAACGCGTTGCCACTTATGGTCAAATGTCTGCTGAGGCATTTTCGTATCATGACCTCATTTATTTGTCTTACAAAATCCGACCACCTCGAATTAAGCCTACAGTAGTGATGAGAAGGTGCTTTAATAATTTTGATCACGATAAATTCATGCAGGATCTTAGTCATATTGACTGGGAATGCATATTTAATGCTTCAACACTAAACGACAAGATCAGTATTTTCAACTCAATCATTACTGAACTCTTTGACATTCACGCACCACTCCGACCAATAAAACTTAAACATCTCCCAGCACCGTGGCTAACACAAGATATAAAGCTGCTCATGGCTAAGCGCAACGCTGCAAAGTCTAAATACAAAATAAATCCCACTCAGAAAAACCTCCAACGGTACAAAACACTGCGGAACCGATGCAATAAAACTTGCAGAGATGCCAGGCGTGCATATATTTCCTCATCAGTTGACAGTAACAATTCTGCTTACACGTGGAAATTTCTAGATGCTATGGGGATTGGAGGTAGGCGTGCCAAATATGCATCACTCTTAAGCAGCTGTACCGATTTAGATTCCTTAAATAAATACTTTACAACCGTTGATGCATTACCCAGTAGCATTAAATTGAGTACCCTACAATCCTTGTCACTCTATCACGACCCTTCTATTACTCCCTTCTACTTCACAAATATTACACCTGCAGAAGTACACAAGCATGTGACAGCCATTAAATCTGATGCTATTGGTAATGATAACATCAGCAGAAAAATGATTTTATTAAGTCTTAATACAGTTCTTCCTATCCTGTGTCATATCTTTAATCATTCTTTAACCTATAATGAATTCCCTGATGTCTGGCGACTTTCACTAGTGATCCCTATACCGAAAACATCCAACCCTACATCCTTTTCACACTATCGACCAATTTCCATACTTCCTTTCTTATCTAAAGTCCTCGAACGTATAGTTCATGAGCAATTATATCTTCACTTGTATAATAATAACATCCTATCTCCTTTCCAGTCCGGCTTCCGTCCTGGGCACAGCACTGTTACTGTACTTAATAAGGTCTGTGATGATATTCGACACGGATTCGACAATCAGCAAATTACCATCCTCGCCCTGCTAGATTTCTCTAATGCATTTAATACTGTAGACTTCGATATCTTACTTGCCATTCTCAATTCTATAAATATCTCCTCGAATGCTACTAAATGGTTTTACTCCTACCTTAATAATCGTGAACAATGCATTAGGCTTGATGGCAAGCGTACTTCTTGCTCTCGTATCAGTGCTGGAGTCCCTCAGGGTGGAGTGCTGTCTCCTCTGCTCTTCTCCATTTTCATTAACACTCTCACTAAGCATCTTACGTTACCTTATCATCTTTATGCTGATGACTTGCAGATTTATACGACTACAACCGTAAATGACATTGCTAAGGCTATTGAAAATATTAATTCCAATCTCGACATAATTAGTACCTGGAGTAAGTCATTTGGTTTGTGTATAAATCCAAGTAAGTCACAAGTAGCAGTGTTTGGCAATTCTAAACAAATATCTAAAATACACTTTCCTCTCCTCCCTCCAATTTTATTTAATAATGTTCGTTTGGAATACAGTAGCAGTGTGAAAAATTTAGGAATTATAATGGATAGCACCTTCTCGTGGACACCTCAAATTGCTCAACTTAGCCGTAAGATATTCTTTGCTATTGGCACTTTAAGAAGGTGGAAAAACCTGCTGCCAGTTAAAACTAAAATTTCTTTAGCTTACGCCCTTCTGTTACCGATACTCGATTATGCTGACTCCTGTTACTTAGATCTATCTCAGCAATTACTTAATAAGCTCGAGCGCCTACAAAATCTCATAATAAGATTTATTTTTGGGCTAAGGAAGTATGATCACATCACACAGTATCGGATACAACTGAAATGGCTTACTGTACACAATCGACGTTACTTACACTCACTTTCTCTTCTATACACTGTCCTCTTCCATCCTGATACTCCTGCCTACCTCAAAGAACGCTTTGCGTTCCTAGGGGCTAGTTCCCAGCACCCTCAACAACTTCGCTCCCGCAGTGATAGGTCACTTGAAATCCCATTAAGCCATTCCAAATCCTATAGCGAGTCTTTCACCGTTAAAACAGTGAAACTGTGGAATGAACTTCCAATAGAAATAAGAATGTCTAAATCGGTAAGTATATTCAAAAAACGTCTCAAAAAATACTATTTATCACAGTAGGTTATTCTGTAGTTAGTGCCGTTGTAATTAGTACTATGTAACTTGTTTACGCATATATGTATGTACTTAAGTATATGGATATTATTATATTATTATGTATAAGTATGTCTATGTATGTATAATAAAAATATATATGGTAAAATTAGTATTTTATATATGTAATTTTTTATGTACTAGTATGTTTATTTATATTAAGTTTTAACGACATGCACTTTATGCACCTTTCCGCTCTTCTCACTTATTTTCTTGTATCCTTGTCTATGGGTTGCCTGTAAGAGATCACTTTTAGTGATAAGGCCGCCTTTGCACATCTCATTAATTGTATTTTCTTCTGTTAATGTACCTTTTTTTTTGTGCAATAAAGTGTTTAAATAAATAAATAAATAAGCACTACTAATATTAATTCGATTTGTATGTGAGTGTATGTTCGTATTTCTTTTAAACTGAAACAACTGGACATAAAATACAGTAAAACTTTTAATACCTGTAGGCTACTGTTCGGTATTAAGGGACGCACCTGAGCGAAGCGAGGGTAAGTCGCTAGACTTTAATAAAACATACATACTTTCATTTTTCAAAAGCTATATTTGTAACTAGTTCGATTTATATTGTATGTATACATACAGCCATTTTTAACTATATGCTAACCTATTGCTGGGCACGGGCCTCCCTTCAATACACACGTGTCTATCGAAAACTTGCTAAGTTCTCTTAAGCATGCAGGTTTCCTCAGGATATTTTCCTTCACCGTAAGATAAGTAATCATGTTGGAAATAATTGGCACATTGAAGATATCAGGGCTGCAAAACCTGAGATTTTGAACCCACTTTACTCGGTTTCTCAATGAAGCGCGAAATCACTGGGCTACCACTGCCTTCGATTATATTATACTCGTACATATACAACAATAATATGCGATTATTGTACAAATATGCCATAGTTATTTTTTAAAACAAAAATTGTTTACACATTTCTGCGATTTTGTCTGTAGAATGCCTGCTGCGGTACAAATGTGAGTCTAATGCTGCCATAAATCGCGCCGCCGACGTCTCCCACTCCTACTGAACCTAAGTAGCAGATCGCTGCGAATTAGTATCGATTAGCAAACGGAATTTCAATCTTTGCCATTTGGAAATGCATGAATTGCAAACCGTTTGATAGTCGCCTTATCCAATTTCCTGTTCCTTCCGCTTCCATAGCAGTGTGTGAATCAATTATTGTGTCACGTTCTATTTAGATTAATTATAGATGAGTGCCAGAAAAAATTTTGTTTTTATTGGACTATATTTTTTTATTAGATATATGTTTTCTTATTTTTAAATAAATTATAGAGGTAATGGTAGCCCAGTGATGACACGCTCGCTTGGAAACCGACTGAAGCGGGTTCAAATCCCTGGTTTCGCACCTCTGATATTTTCATATGCAAATCATTTCCAACTTGATTACCACTTGTCTTACGGTGAAATAAAACATCATGATTAAACCTGCATGTCTAAGAGAACCTAGCAAGTTTTCAATAGACATGTGAAGTCCACCAACCCGCACTTGCCTAGCGTGGTGGACTATGGCCTGATCCACCTCGTGTTGAAGGGAAGGCCATTGCCCAGCAGTGGAAAGTTAAAACGGGCTGAATACTCTATACATTGTCCAGCAGTAGGACGTTAAAAAAGAGCTGAATACATGCAAAAAAATTAGTACCTGGGCAACCGAGTTTCACTCGGAGTTTTTGGCCAAAAGTATAATTTTCTTTTTAATTTGGCTTAAAAACAAAAAAGACTAAAAACTTGAATATATATAAAAAAAACAAAAGTAAAAACTTTGTATCCGTCCGGGATTCGAACCCGGACAATCTGAAATCTGAAATCTGAAATCCGGTGATTGTCAATCTTGCGCCTTGCCAGCTTCACCACGATGCTTATGCCCGAGCGTGCGAAATTAGCGACCATATTTTGCGTGGAATAATGCGAAAGAAAACCGCATGAAAATTCGAAAACACGCGTTTTCCCAGACAAGACTAATCTAGATCGATTTTTCGCCCCCGAAAACCCCCACTTACCAAATTTCAGCGAAATTGTTAGAGCCGTTTCCGAAATCGCCGGTATATATAAATAAATAAATCTACAAGAATTGTTCGTTTAAATGTATTAGATAATATATTTATAACGTAGATTAAACATGTAAATATTAATATTACTATATAACCAAAATATGACTTAATTGAAAAGTGGTAAATGTTTATACGTTGAACTCGTCTGAAACTTATGTAATATATGTATGAACAGAATAAATAATGATATATTACTGAGTATTTTAAAATATCGAACGACAGATACAGACAGAGTGAGAACCGCTACTCAAAACGTATTACGTAAAATGGGGGAAATGGAGTGCTGCGTAACGTTATCTTTATCAGAATATAATTTCTATGAAGATTATGAGGACTGTACAATGAGACCAGTAAAACTTTATGAATATTAAAGTTATCTTTTCTATAGCACTACTTTAAGGCAACTAGATATTTTAATTTACGTAAAAATTAAATTGAAATGTTTTTTTTTTCATAATATGTTGTTAATAGTTTAATATCAAACTGCGTTTATTCTCATCAATCGTTATTCACATAATTAACTTAAATGACGTAAATACTATTGAAATTCCGTAGCTCGACGTTTGACAGTTTAATTAAGCATGTACTAAGTCTGATACGAGGGTCTAACGCAAAATCAGAGTCCAATCAATCCTCTCCTCAATTATACACATTTAGAGTAAATTGGGCATTATTGTCGTTGCCATAAAATACAAATTATTTTGTACTCTATAGCCTAAGAGGCATTACTGTATTTGCTTTTAAATATTTGTATTGGTAAACCCTTTGGGTACCGCATTAAAATTCAATTTTCCATGAAATTGTAAGGATCAACCTAACGTGAATTATACACAGATATGCAATTAGCGTCCGCTGTCAGTGTTAAGCCAGAAACATGAATACATATCTTACAGTATCCTTTAGATATATAATAATAATAATATAATAGAGAAATGTCTGAAAATTGAAATATCTATTCAGCAATAGATTTGAAAGGCTTACTACTCCCAAATGATTGGCCTCTTTACAAATTCAGAAGTCCCAGACTAATGGCATTCTACAATCGCAATCGCTAATAAAACAGTGTAAAATATAAGAAAATCAATTTTGTAATCATAACGCCTTGAAATTTGCATTGCATAGGAGAATTATTGTTGTTCTGCCACACACGTAACTTAAGAATATTTTGTAATAGATCTAAAATATTCTCTTACACATATGTATGTAAAAAAAAATCTTATTTTGTAACTTAATGAAAAATACCATTTATCATTTCTATTTCTTAAATGCAGCAGCATTTATGTTATGAAATAACAAATTGTATATTATGAGCAGTTATTGTGAAAACCAGGACGACTTCCATGGGATGATTTTTCAAATTAAAAACAAAAACTTTAAGCGAATATCCGTATTAGAAATCACTCAATATAAAAATATAAGTAGTAAAGATATCTGTAAATAAGTTTGAAAGCTCGGTAGTTTATATAAAAATTCATTTACCGTTTATAATTTTCTATCTCTACAATTTTAATAGAGTAGGTTTAATGAAAATAAACGTAAATGATAATTGCAAATCTCAATAGCAACGAAATACTGTTATCTCAGCATTCGAGTGCAGCTTGCACGCCGCAATTAATCAAAACGGTCAATTGACTCAATACAACGGCTTATAAAGTGGAAAATCTGACAAGTGAGAACTTTATTTACGTGCTGCAAGTTCCAAGTATTAGAGCACTTTTAGATGGCGTTTTATTTTAATTTTACGGCCACTAAAACTATTATTCTATCATGCGATTTATTCACAAGTACGTTATTAAAATGTTTTCTTTCGATTTTGTAGTTAAAAATCGTGTGGATATCTGTATTTTACAGACCTTTACATTTATAAGTATAACTACTACTACTATTAAGAATAATTGTATGATTGAATGGGTCTTATACACTTCTATTACAAATTACATTTTTAAAAATGACTTTAATCATCTTGTTCAAAAATGATCCAATTTTGAAAATATCGTTTGTGATGCGATGTAGCATGTTTTTTTTTAATATTTGGAAATGCATTTACGCATACCACCTGTAGACATACAGGTGGTTACGTGGGACTCACGGACTAGAAAAGCCAGTACTACCCACTAAAACCCAACTATACCTCCCCCGTCTTTCATAAGTCCGGCCCCACACAACAAGTGAGTATTGACATAATATGAACTACAAACATTTGAAACGGTCTAGTAAAAGCAAAATGCGGAGTTGAGTTTAACACCTAATAGGTGTTAATGTAAACTGTATTATCTCTATATATTTAAATCAATTCTTTATTTTAATTCTTTTAGTTTTGCCAGTTTACAAACAATAATTATTATTATCTTTGCTAATGACAAGTATGTATTATGCAATCTTGTGATTCTAAGAATTATAAATATTCCATTAAAATACCTACTGCTTTTTAATTTTATAAAAAACTAGCGACTCGCCCTCGCACCGCTCGGGTTCTTTCCTACTTACGTATTAACGTTTAATATAGATTTCTCAGAGATGAGATATTATCCCGCAATAAAAAGTATCCTATATGTTGACCCGGATAACCAGCTACCATCATACCAAATTTCATCAAAATTGATTCATGATTTTTTCGTGACGCGGTAATAGAAAGACAGACAGACAAAAAATCTAAAAACTATAGATTCAGCCTCTGTATCGATAATAATGTCTATTTCAATAATAGTTATCAGGAAATAACTAGTTTTTATTTACACTTATTTACAGTGAGCAGTTTCAGTTTATTGGAAGCGGATCCCTAGTTTGTGTTTTAATTACTTAGTATCAGAGGCCGCTCGTACCAAACACCCAAGTAAATAAAAGTACAAAACTGCCACAAACAGCTACAACCCGTTTTGCGGAATGAATAGAAAACCAAACAAGCATAAGTTGCACTGTGTATGGAATAGATTTCCTAATACTTATATTGTGTTCAATTTTACTATAGTTTTAAATATTAGTTGAAGTTGTTATGTGTGATACAAAATACTATACTATATATATACAATATTTTATCCAATTATTTTTTTGCAAATAACCTAACTTATTTAACTGATTTTTGATCCACGGCTTCACTCTCTTCATATGTCTGAAAAAGAAGCCTCTGTATTTGTTCAGAATATAACCTATTTCAAAAGAATCTCATTCATTAAGCCATTACAGTATGTAGAAGAAACAAACATACACAAACTTTTACAGTTATAATAGTAATGACTGCACAAACTTTAAACAGTAATATGATTTAATATAATTATTGTTTTTTCTTAGTATACATTATATGTAAGTATATGTAAAATTAAGTAATTACCCACTCTAGAAAATTTTAATAATAAAACATTATTTTACAGATAAATAACTCACATGACATAATAATCATGTGTAGTTAGTTATACACAATTAAATAAAATATTCCTGTACAAAAACCTAAAGAAAAAAATATGTTAAAAATCTGGCTTGTAAAGTACAAATCGATGTTGCTGCAGTCTTTCTGCATTTAGACTATCGCAACTGGACGCCAATTCATGCCATTTCGTTCCACAAATGGAATCTTCAAAAATAAAGTCTGTATTATTCAAATTATTTGCTATTTGTAGCAAACTTTTTACGCAAATATTGACTATATTACTAAATCAAACTGTTTAAATAAAACAATCTTTTCGGATTTTTCGCAGATTTACTTAGATTTACGGTTCGCGACGTTTCCCAACGAATTACGGGAGAGACACGGGAAATTGTCAACTATTCAGCTTAAATCTAAGAAAGTATTAAATCAAACTATGTACATTCTTCTTTCACACATTACCGATACAACTGTTCGATTTTAAATTTTTAAATTCATAGAAAATTACCATTAACAAAAGCAGATAAATGTTTCAAATGCGCGTAGCGTAGTGTGGGTCTGAAAGAGGCGAAATATATAATATTTTTAGCAAGTAATTTAATAGCACAATATTTGTAAAAACCAGTACGTCCTTATTTAATTTCAAAAACTTTAAATATCATTATATTTGAAATTTAAACACTTAATTCAAACATATTATACCTGTACATGCTTTAAGAAAATGTTTTTTATATAAATGCATGTGAATCTAAAAATAATATAAATAATAGTATAATATGAACATGGATGAAAAATAAGAATGTTGCAAACACAAAAAATCTAAGAAAGATTAAGTTTGAACATAACCAACTTCGCTTATAAATACAGAATTTAACATTTTCTAAATTAAATGTATCCTGTTATAACGACGACTGTCTAACTGCCACAAGTACACCACTATAATTATTACCATTATTGCTCATAGCAATAAGACCGCCTTTGCATGCCTTTTTGTTATTTTTCTTTTCATCTTCTGTACTCTACTTTTGTGTGTGTAAGAAAGTATTTATCTATCTATCTACCACATTCATATTTTTAACCAACTGAATTTAAATTTAATCCATCTTTACCTACGCGATTATACTTTAAATAAACGAAAGCCAATTTAAAGTGACTAAAGTTTGTTACTTTAATACTTAAGTCTCATAGGAAATATATAACAAGATATCTTATTCACTTTCTGAAGTTGTACGAACTTGTTTACCAGCTTGTGTGTCTATTTCTCCTCGAAGAAACGGCAACTTGGTGCTTAAAATATAAGCAACTTTATAGCTTACGGATAACTTTTACTACTACTGGCATTTAGAGAAATGTCTTACTAGGAATTAGCTTGCTACCCGTTATCAGGTGGAATTCAGCGGTATAATAAGTACATATAAAAAACAATAAATATACATAAACTAATTTATGATTTAATTAAGATGATGAGATAAGATACTTTATTTGAAATTTTTCGTTGTTCAGTAATAACTCTTAGACAAAAAAACTTTTTCAATAAAGAAAAAATTGATTAACCCTTATGTACGCACAGTTTCTTAAAGCTTATACCTAAGTTTCGCCTAATGAACTCAACTTCTTACCAGATTTAATACAATATATACCCAAAAAGTGGTAATGATTTCCAACATGATTACCACTCGTTTTAACGGTGAAGGAAAACATCGTGAGGAAACCTGTATGTCTGAAAGAATCTAACAAGTTTTCAAAAGACGTGTAGTCCGCCAACTCGTACTTGCCGAGCGTGGTGGACTATGGCCTGATCCCTCTCGTACTGAAAGGAAGTCCGTGCCCAGCAGTGGGACGTTAAAAAGGGCTGAATACATACCCAAACAAAGCTATGCCTTAACATACACAAATTATATATTAGATGAATTAGTTACTTTAACCTCCTCTTTGACAATTAAAATATAAATACTTTTACCATATAAATGTTTTTATAGTAATTTCAATATTTGAGGAACATGATATTTTAATAATAAACCCTGATGATAGACGTTTTATGGAAAATTTTCTAACAAGTTAGAATTACCTCACAAACCATAAAATCACGTAGTAGCTGAGAAAATGGCAACAAAGCGACCTTATTTATGTTGTTCTTTAATCTGAAGGAATTCTTACTTTACTCAACTAAAGATTATCTTAAAATACCGTTATATTAACAAAGAGAAAGAAGATTTTAGTTGAAACGCTGAAGGATACTGGATGTTTAAATGATTTATATATATATATATATATATATATATATATATATATATATATATATATAATAAATTTATAATACTTTTTAGAAAATGTTTCATCAACAATCATCTGAATATAAAATCATGGATCATATGTGAATGCGCGTCACTGTAAAAACAGTAACTCCTTCAAGTAAACGAATAGGCACATTAAAAATTAGTATAATATAAAAACTCAAAGCGCACCATAATCTAGGAAAATCACATATCATGATAGTAGAACATTTGAAATCGTTACATGTGTAATTTTAAAATATGGTGATTGCAAGTCTTTGTGCACTTAATTGAACATTTAGGTAATTTTTTTATGTTATTTTTGCCTAGCCACCAAATACGAATCGGCCGAGCGCCGAGTGACTGTCTATTCCATAGAAGTCCTGGAGGACTTCTGGAGGTTAGTCTGATTTGAATTGGCTCACGCATATTGTTTTATAATTTTACTTTAAATTTATCATATTTCACCTTTATAATACGTACATTTTCTTCTATTTGCATTAAAACATTTTATTGAGCAAAATAAAGATTAATAAAAAAGGAGAAGGAAAAGGCTTAACCAATCTGGCTAGTTTAAATTTTATTCTATTAAGCTAGAGGCCCGAAGCGATTCCTTAATAAAAAACATAATGTTTTCAAGAAAGTCGGAAAATAAACATGAAAATTATTACTTTCATAAAAATTGTCATTTTACGGAAACTTTTGTAAAATTATCTATCTTGTAAGATGTCGCAAATATATTTAACCATTTAAAATTTCGTTTACTATTTAATTTACGAAATTTGTAGCTTGTTACTTAACAGGGTTGGAAAATACAATTTCGGAGCCAGATACACTTACAACGCGTGACGGGCGTAATGGAAGGTTCATGTGAAGGGTTCATGTTTGGTAGTTGTGACTTGTGTTACTGGGCATCAGGTGGTCATCGTCTGATTAGTATGTACATATAGGTAGTTCATTGATCGTTTCAAATGAATTAAATGAAACATCCAGCGCTACTTATTGAACTAAATATACTGTATGAGGGATTAAATCGATTAATTACAGGGTGGATAAAGTTTACAGAGTAAGATAATTAATTACACTTACACAATGCCATGAACGAGTCGTTACGGGGCCCTAGAGAGTCGTATTCAGACATGGGTCTACACAAAACGGTATTGAATATGTGCTACTACTATCGTTTTTCGATCTTTGAAATATTTTATAGTTCAAATTATAATTAATTACCTTTGTAAATTATAAATATAGGCCAAATAAATAAATATTTGTGTTTATTTATGGTTATAAAATAACATGATATATTTTATATTTGATTTAAAATATTTATTTAAAACACCCATATACTATTCTACGTTATTCCTACGGATCCTGGTTCAAGAGTTCATAAATTCAAATAATTAAAAAAATAATTAATAAATTCAATTTTAAAGATAGAAAACAGTTTTCGACATCGATCCACCGATATTTCCTTCTAAGGTCATTATTTTTTGTAAAAAAAAACCGACTTCCAGGCACTGAAAAGAGAAAAATAACTAAACAGGGGTTTTCATTTAGAATAGATACCTAATCAGATATTTTCGAAGTCGGTGCCAGCCAATACAAATCAAACCCCTGTTTACTTATTTTTTACTTTTCAGTACCTGGAAGTCGGTTTTTATTTTTTTATTTTTATCAAAGTTTTTATTTTTCCATTTTTAGTGTAGACGTAATAAGCAGGTAATTTGTTTGTAAGACGAAAGATTTAAAAAAAAAACATATTCGATTAAGCCATTTTTTTTAAACCGCTTGACCGATTTCGATAAAATTTAAATGAGACCACCTGGGAAGAATACCCTTTGAAACAAAAAAAGAATTTTCCAAATCGGTTCAGGCGTCTTGGAGTAATCGGTGAACATACATAAAAAAAGGTTCCGAAGAATTGAGAACCTCCTCCTTTTTTGAAGTCGGTTAAAAAGTCGTCATTGCAACAATTATGAACCATATTAAAATTCTTTAATTTAATTGAAGCTAGGTTATTATTCTTCTATAAAAATTAAGCTACATTGTTAAAGAACACAAAGTACAGTAAAAGTAATTAGTAATGTCCGCTTTAGATAATACATCAATTAAAATTATTTTTGTATACCTACGAATTATTTTAATTATACAAACAAATCAAAAAATTATAACAAGATCAAAGTAATTATTATTTTATTAGAAAAACTCTCTATTTCCCGAAAAATTAGACTTAAGTTAAAAAAAGTTCTCGTTCTACGCGCTCTTATCACTGCCTACGAGGGCATATTTAATGATCATCATAGCCTGAGGCAAAAGATAATTATGAAAAAAAAACACAAATAAAGGCGTTAAAAATTATAGTATATCTAATATAATAAAATTTGTGCTCAAGTTACGTCCCACCTATATATTATTTTTCGTGCACGTTTCAACAAAAATTATAAAAGTGACAAAAGGAAAAGCGCCTGAAGCAAATGGCAACGTGTTCTATCTACATCGTAGAGAAATTAGCTGGCAGCTAACCTCCGTTACCCTGTTAGGTACTTAGCGAGCAAGCGTACTTACGCTGAGCCTTTTATTATTTTGTAACCAAATAGTACGCTGACAATGTTTAAATATAAAATTATATTGACACAAATTTGCGCTGCTTTATGAGTAAATGTATTTAAAAGTTTATTTACTTTAAGTAGAGCTTCTTAGTATACAATGTTACGTCACTCGAAGAGAAATTAGTCATTTTATACAGTCAAATTGCTTGTTGACAAAATATATGATTAACTCGAACCAAGAAATGATAATATCGGTAAAATATTTCCATTTGTAAATTTGATTTAAAAATTGAACATTTGAGTCATGAATACCTCAATTTAGCTAGTCCTGAAAACGAAATCTGCGACACATTTTTATTGAACTATTTAAAAAACGTACAATAATATCGTTAGCCATTCGTTAAAAATAATAAAGAAACATATCATGACTGCCATTATTATAAATTTTTACTCATGAAAAATTACTATACACTAACCAGGCTCTACTTATATTTCAAAAGGTACCATTATATTCTGACATGTTAATCTGATTAGATCTAACAATACACAGACGTTTTTGCAACCAATCCATATATTCCAATGAATAGTTCATTAAAGTACTCGTACCTAATGCAGTCCTTTTCATGTGATTACAAGTGACGTATTCAAACTATTAATAGCTTACAATTATATCCGGATTGTCAATTAAACCAACAGAAAGCAGTTTAATCCGGGTCGGGCGGACACAATTATTCATCAGCGGTATTAAGCCTTTAATCCAGCGTTATTGACCGGTTTTATGTGATAGTACCTTCTTCTGTATGTATACACTAACCTCATTAAATATTGTTCGCAAAATACATAGAGTCTGTTAAAATGTTCCCCATTTATTAATTTTGTCTATCTATTTCTCTGTGTCACAGTCTATCTGTCTACTACTACTACTACTACACATCCAAATCTATTGATTCGTTTTATAGTGAAAGAATAATAAACATACATAACAAAAAACAGTTTCGTATTTATAATAGTAGTTTGATTACTAATATTATAAATGTGAGTGTGTTTGTTTGTTTGTCTTTCTTTCACGTAAAAACAGAGTGACAGATTGGCATGTGGAGACAGTTGGAGGGTTGGGGAGTGACTTAGGTTACTTTTTACCGCGAGAGATTATCTCATTCCGACTGGAAAACACGTTATAATACAACCCACTGTTTTGGGTTATCATCATACCTACTCACCCTCGCTCCGCTCGCGTTCGTCCCTAGTTACATTTTAACGTTTAGCTCAGATATGAGATATTTTCCCGCAATAAAAAGTATCCTATATGTTGACCCGGATAACTAGCTATCATCATACCAAATTTTATCGAAATCTGTCCAGTGGTTTTCCCGTGATGCGGTAACAGACAGACAGACAGACAAAAATTCTGAAAACTATAGATTTGGCTTCTGTATCGATAATAAAGTCTATTTCAATAAGATTTTCCAAAAATTATTTAACGTACAGGTTCGTCTTAGATACAATAGACTATCTATTCCAGACTAACTATAAGTATCTACGTACATATATTTACGATTTAATGGTTATATTTAGTTTTATATTTTATTTTAATATATCAACACTAGTGCCATTTACTTTGCTCAGGCGTGTCGCTAAGTAACTTTTTCCAACAGACTTATATCCCACGAGATACACTTAATGTGAGGGAGGGACCAAAACTCTAGCAAAGTATCTACATAATATATGTATATACATACATCACATCGATCCGTTGCTCTTTTCTGATCTCGTATTTAAGTCATCAAATGATAGCTAAAATTAAAAAAACTCGTTGCTTCATATAGCACTCGCTTATTGATTACTTATTTTTAAATCCTGCTCAGTATAACTCCACCTTCCAGTAGATAAATAAAAGATAACTCAAGTCTGGCGCTAGAAAGGCTTTCTAGCTAATGGCCTTAAAATATTTCATTTTTAGAATTGTTTTGAACCGGAATTCCGCCAAGTGACAGTTAAACTGATGTGTTCTGCAATGAGACCGGAGAGTGTACATTTATTAAATGTCTTAACTTAAGAATAGAAAGACTTGTTTTCCGGTGATAAGTGTGTTAGATTAGAAGTACCATCTATAACTTTTATTTTTGCTGCGCTCACGTCATGACCAGTTGAAGCTAAAATGGAAACATATCCTAAAGTATCCATATATAAAGAATTCTTAATATTTTACGTTTAAACGTTTAATATAGATTTCTCAAAGATGAGATATTTTCCCGCACTAAAAAGTATCCTATATGTTGACCTGGGTAACCAGCTATCATCATACCCATCGAATTCCGTCCAGTGGTTTTCTCGTGATGCGGTCACAGACAGACAGACAGATAAAAACTATAAAAACTATAGAT
The DNA here is from genome assembly GCA_905404265.1 of Fabriciana adippe. Classification (NCBI taxonomy): domain Eukaryota; kingdom Metazoa; phylum Arthropoda; class Insecta; order Lepidoptera; family Nymphalidae; genus Fabriciana; species Fabriciana adippe. Next base: position 8,494,555 of record FR989993.1, read on the forward strand.
TCGGCCTCTGTATCGATAATAATAACTATTTCAATAAGATTTTCAAAAAAAAAATTAATGTACAAATTCGACTCAGAATTTTATTATACGTATAGATATGATAAATGTATATGATATATTAGTTTTGTTTTGTGTTCGTATCAAAATACAGTTATTGTTAACAAAAAAATATTATTTATATAAAGAAGTGACTATTCCTTTCATAAACAGAAATTGTTTCTCAAAGTAAACATTGCTTGATTAAATAATAAAACCCCGTGCGTCAGTATAAACAGTATAAAATAACACAATAAATTCGGTCATGGGCGTACCAAGGCGTGGGTAAAATGGGCCAACGCCTACAGTGGCAATCACGATTGATACTAATACTTTTATTGAAATTATATTTATTGTTTATTTATTTATTTCTACTGTACTAAGCCTAATGGTTTCAAATCATTATCAGTATTTACTTTAGTTAATCTATATACATATATAAAAATTGCTGTTCATTAGTCTCACTAAAACTCAAAAACGGCTGGATCGATTTGAATAATTCTTTTTTTTTTTTGTTTTGTTTGGAATGTGTCAGGGGTGGTTTAAATATAAAAAAAAAAATAGCGAAAACAAAAAAAACAGCTGGAAAATCAAAAAGTTCTAAACTGTTTATTTTGTATGGGAATCACTAACCGTTAAAACGTACTGTATTTAATAAATATTAAGTGCTTAACTAACAAAAACATTATAATTATAAGATTATAATTATATTTTATTTTACACTACACGCTACACTTTTAAATTAAATTAAAAATAACGGACGGACGGGATAACACTCATACTTGAGTGTCTTATAATACAATATAACAAAATGATATAAATATAAATGATACAAACTTTCAAACATATATTATGTTTGTACTATTAAAGACAGTTTATTATAAGGAGAAAGGAATGTCAGTCGAAAGAAAAATATTTCGTTTAAAAAAAGCGAATACTGGTGATTTGGCACATGTACGTATTTCACCGTCCGTCTAATGTACTCGTCAAAGATTAAAATTCATGCTTCGTGAGTAGATAGCATTCTAAAAAAAAGACAGTAAAGTGGCATCTCTTTGCACACCGCCATCCAACAAAGGTCAAAAACGGCTCTCTACTTCACAAAAGAAAGTGTTAACGTTCAATTCAAATATTACAAACATTACTAAGTAATATTAGTAATACGATTGGATAAGTGTGATTGTCACGTCTTTACACTGTAGCATCCCTACCGAATACATAAGGATTTGTAAAAATATTTGAATAGACGCAATTTATATTCTAAATTAACACAAACTCAATTTTTATTTATGACCTACCACGCGAGCCACATGAAAAAACTAATTAAATATAATATACATTAAGCTGACTAAATTACGAAATTATAGTGTATTTTTTATTCAATAACTTAATAACAGCTTTTATTAGTATATTAGCAGTATCCTATATTATATCTAAATAATATAATATAGCTATAGTATTTATCATATATAGTATTTTTATTCATTAAATTTCTGTGCTATAGTCGATAAATCAATTTTTAGATTATTATTTTAATCATTTTTACACAAAGCATTAAATAGAATAACCGCAATTTTAGCGAGACCGATATGAACATTTACAAATTACGAATCAAAGCTGACTAATAGATATAATTAGTTCGGATAATTATACGTAAACACAGCATGATTTGCAAAAGCTAATTAGGCATCGCGTCGAAATAACTGACGCTATTAAAAATTCAGCGCGCGAAGTGCAGATCGCTGTCGCTGCAGTCTCGCTGCATTTAGCCTGTCGTGACTGGACGCCGCCGTCACTCCTCAAATAGACTTCGTTCCAGTCTATGAGCTAACATACTCTTTTGTCTAACATTTTGAAATTAATCGTAGAGATCTATTCGTATAATGTTTTTTTGAGTTATTTTGTTTTGACTTCAAACCAAATACGTAATATAAGTAAATAAAAAATATACCCTGTTATTTTAAAAACGGGTTACATAAAATGATTTATGGGAAAATAAGAATAGATGCTCCTGTACTATAGCTAAAATCGAAATAGCGATCCGTGAATGTGAAAATTGATTTTGACATATCATGCTTTATTCGTGCCCGCTACCGGTGGAGGTTTTTATATAATGCACAAGCCATTTCTGGATTTATCCATTAACCGTCTGAAAATAAAATGACATTTGAAATTTTATATTTAAGAACGTTATGCTTTGTTCGTCTTATGACGAGATTTATACAGTTTAATAAACTAGTGCTTCGCATCTTAATATTATAAGAACATTTTATTTACTGTTGGTAAGTATAGTCATGTGTTGTTTCATGCATTACTTTATAGGAAAGTAGTAAAATACTTAATAAACAAGAATATGTTTACAGGAACTTGACTATTTTTAAAGAACTTTTCTAAGTCACATCCAATCTTAAATGAAATTCAATCTTGTGGCTTTTGCACATTTAACATTTTTATTTTAAGTTTTATGTACATAATATAAATTAATCAAAAAATATTTTGTTCATCATTTAATATAATAAAACCAATTAGCGTAAAACATCTTATAAATTGTATAAAGTAACCTCATTTGTAGGCCTAATCTCATTTTTTACATACATATCAACTAAATAAGCCACTGAAAGGTACTTTATTTATCCGAAAACCCTTTTACCAATAGCCTGGTATTAGGAAAGATTATCGAACTATTGTTTAAAGGGCCCAAATCGATTTAGACGATGGCAAGGTTTGTGAGCTTAGATAATAATTAATTACATTGTAACAATGCCTTGGTCTTTACAGGGCCCCAGAGCGTCGTAGTTAGAATCGCCGTATACAAAGCCATATTGTATTTAGGTAAATTTACGTTAACATCAATTATGGAGAACATTTACCTAATAATCTTTAGAATTTATCTTGTTTACAGTTATATAACATACTACTTAACGCTACGCCTGTATGTATATTTCAATGCAATCCACAATTATCGCTAAACTTAATGCCTAGGTTAGGAAAAATTGAGCGCTCTATTTTGACAAGTCAACAGATTGTATGCTTATTATTTAAATTAATTTTTGTCCAATAAAAAAAAACTCATTCAATTATATCCAGCGATTCCTATTTTAAAATGAATTTAAATATATCACAAGTTAACAAATGCTTTACAAAAATAATATATATGTAAATAAAACCGCTTAGTGTATGTAAATCCTAAATTACGATTGGCATTTCTGAATACAAAAGTGCATCGCAAAGAAAAACATTTCAAGACAACCGGCGAGTTTCAGACATTTCAACTCGTAACAGCAGCATTGTGGAGTAATAAATTTCGTATCCTGTTAGAAATATCCTTATTATAATAAAATACGTCCAAACTGGAAAGAATTATTTTAATAACTAATAAAATTACAGTTTATAAATAAAAATAAATGATATTGAGTTTTTTATTTAAAATATTATAATATTTTCTTCATTTTTCATAAAAAAGTGGATTAAAGAGTTTCGGTTGTTACTTGGAGATCAATCAATCTGTCGCAATTTGAACGTTAGTAAAATTAAAACGGAATCAATCAATCAGTGTGAAATCTGTGAGGGGTGATTGAGAGTTCCGGCTTCAATAACTTAACGAAAAAAACTGACATGTGCTTGACTCTTGTACGGATTTCAAAGCTTAACTTACTTTTGAAATGGTGTATTAATTTATCTGTTATATAATTCCCAATTCAAATACTTATAATACAAAATAATAGAAGGACCAGGGTAACTCAGTGTTTTTTTTCTGTTCGTTCATGCCTAAGTCAGCACTTTTCGTATTAAAAACTATATATAGAGCCGTACAACCTAAACGCAATTAGCTACCAAACAGTAATAAAATCAAATCACATATCAAATCAAATCATTATTCTATAATTATAATTAACTGTTATATAACTAATCTCTTTAATTTTAATTAACTGTTACATAAATAAGTTCGACTACTTATTACAAGTAATAATTAATAAATTAATTAATAAAGATAATTTCATAAGTTGTGGGTGTTTTGTAATTTCTTTATCTATACATATTATAAAATTCTAACTAAGTCGAATCTGTACATTAAATATTTTTTGGAAAATCTTATTGAAATAGACATTTTTATCGATGTAGAGGCCGAATCTATAGTTTTTAGAATTTTTGTCTGTCTGTCTGTCTGTCTGTCTGTCTGTCTGTCTGTCTGTCTGTCTGTCTGTCTGTTACCGCATCACAGAAAAACCACTGGAGGGATTTTGATCAAATTTGGTATGATGATAGCTGTATATCCGGGTCAACATATAGGATACTTTTTACCGCGGAAAAATATCTCATTTCTGAGAAAAAATACAAAAACTGGTTGGAACAAAATCACGATGATACTATATGTGAACAGTTTAGCAAGGTAACTTACTAAATATGGTAAAAACTATTAAAAATAGCTTATATTGAAAATCAAATTATCAATAGCGCTATTTTATCCATTAAAATAGTTATTTTAATTAATATACATTTATGTGTTATTTAGATATTCGACAATAGATGTCGCCATGTGTTTTTAAAATACGTAGTTTCAATTCCAAATAAATGAATGTACAGTTATGACCTTTCTACGATTTTATTAGAATTACTACTAAATTACCCGCGGCCCCGCCCGTGTTCAAATTATCAGTAAAGCAAACTTTTTGGCTTTGTAAATTATAACTATACATATAAAAAAATTGTAACTAAGCCGAATCCGTAAATTCAATATTTTTTGGGAAATCTTACTAAAATATTCATTATTAGCGATATAGAGGCCGAATCTATAGTTTTTAGAATTTCTGTCTATCTGCCTGTATGTGACCGCAGCACAGAAAAACCACTGGAGGGATTTTGATGAAATTTGGTATGATGATACCTGGTTATCCAGGTCAACACATAGGGATACTTTTTACCGCAGGGAAATATCTCATTTTTGGGAAAAATTACAAAAACTGGTCATAATAAAAACACGATGATACTATTAATATTTTAGCGAGGTAACTTACTTATATATGTTAAAACTATTAAAAAAAGCTTATCTTAAAGGAAATATCAATAGCGCTATTTTATTCATTAAAGTAGTTATTTTAATGAAAATGTATTCATGCATTATTTAGACATTGGACAATAGATGTCGCCATGTGTTTTTAAAATACGTAGTTTTCATCAAAAAAATAATAATGTACAGATATAACCATTCTATGACTTTATTAGAATTAGTAATATTTTGTGTGCAGAAACAATTTTCAAATTAAAATATTTATAAATTTTTATTGTTTAGTAAATAATGTTAATATTTCTTAATCTTTTAATGTAAAAATTGGGCAAATGCAAATCTAACTCGCGCATTATAGATTTCGTATAGCAAAATACTGTGTTGATTTTCTTAGTTACGTGTTTTGTGAGGTTGACATTAAAATAAATACGAATAATATTTACGTTTCCATAATATAGACTCATTTTTATAACCGTAAAAATACGTTAGATTTATATTATTTTATAACATTTTACGGTAAACAAGTTTATGGCTGTTAATCTGACAAAGCGGGTAACTAAAAATATTTCATATCTCAAAAACTATGAAAAAGTATTTTAGGAACTGTTATACCTCTAATTTTTCAGTTTTTTTTGACACCATTTTTTGGAAGGTAAAGGCTTAAAGGACACAATAAAATGCTTACGACTTTAATAATATTAGCCGACCCATATGAAATAATAAAAAGTATTTGCTTAGAATTATTTACATATTACATTTTCTTTTGAAAATCGTTTTGGACAATATTAGTAACTAGCGCTAACCCATCCCTGTTGCGCGACAAATTAACATTAAGAAAAGTTGTCATTATGTGATTTAAATAATCAGCTACATATTAAATTAATCAATAGCTGTCTATTAGTAAAAATTGATTAAAATTAATTCCGTAGTTTGAGAGTTTATCGCCCAAAACTAAATAAAGAAACAAAACAGAAGTATAGACATATGTATGTACATAAATGTTATTGCTAAAATAAAAAGTGCAATATTACCAAATCAAATATGAGATTAACGGAGGAACCTTTGTGGCATTGTCAATCACCGCCATTATTTATCAATCATGCGGTGCGCAATGAAAGTGGTATAATATGTAAGAGTATACTAATGTGTAAAACCTAAGAATTTGATTTTTGATCATCTGGACGCGAGCGGAGCCGCGGGCAATGCTAGTTAGGTATAATATTGGAGGTTTAGTTTTGACTTCTCTGGCACGTGTTGATCTCGTAAGGGAATTAATTTGGTATTTTTAACCCGTTGAGTATCGCGGACACCTCGGCGTGTCAGTTAACAATTAATTTCTTAGAAATTATCCAATAGGTGTTAAAATATATCAATTTTTCTTTTTTCTTTTTTGCATTTCTCGATTTTCGATTGTTTTACAACTACACGATACAAGAAAATAAAAAAGAATACTTTTAATTAAAATGTCAAATATTCGAATAAGAAAGTATTACAGTATTTTTAGTTAAATTGAATTCCTTTTTTTTAATTTTTTCAAAGTATTGTTAATATATTTTATAATTATCTCTGAATATAAAATTTTATTCTTACATAAACATAGTACAAATATACATACAAACGTACATACACATATATTATATACACACACATACATAGTTATAGATACAATTAAATAAGAAAGCACGAAGGGTACAGGCAATATTCTTTTAATAACAACTTAAAATAAAAACTTTAAATAAAAACTTTTGGCACTTTTAACTTTTACAAGGAGCGTGTTTCAGTATAAAAAATTAAATGGTTTAGGTTCGATAAATGTGGAATAAGATTAATCACCGAAAGCTTTCTGACGGCAACTGTCGTTATTAGTCTACCTCAATTTATCAACTGCCGTCAAAAAAATGTACATATTAATTTTTACTAAATAAATAAAAACAATCAAATGTAAAATTTATTGATGGTGATAAATTACATACGTGACAATAAATACTTGACAAAAATCTTAGTATAGTAAACAGATTTTAAAACATTACAAAAATGTCCATTTATATTTTCCATTATGTCAGTTCCACAAGTATAAGAACAAAACTTTAACAACTAATAGCTGTCCTATAGTACGAGTATGTACATATATAGAGCCAAAATGCGCAATTAGAAAGTTCCGTTATGTACGACAGTTCCCAACGTTAACATACGAAACGTAGCTCAGATGGTTCATCATTCAGATCATTGTTCAGTACAATTTTGAACTTTAGACATTCATAAAATCTATTCATATAATAAAATTGTAGAGGTCGAATGTCTGTACATAGAAAAAAAATGCTAAAAACCGAGTCAGGGGAATGTAAGAAGACAAATAGAACAAGTCCATATTTTTTTCAAATTCTTTTGTTTCTCTGTCTGTTTGTCTGTTTGTCTGTCTGTACGTGCTAATCTCCGAAACTGTTGGACCGATTTAAATGAAATTTTGCATGGTGGTACCTTACATCCCCGTTCAACATTTTAGATACTTTTCATTCCAGAAAATTAAAGCGTTTCCGTCGGATAGTTAAAAAACTATACTAACTTATACAGCTTAGTACACAAAAACTACTGATTGGATTTTAATGAAACTTTACAATAATATAGTTCATAGATCGGAATAACAAAAAGGGTACTTTTTATCCCGGTAATACGTACGGGATAGATTTGTTTTTGTTTGTCTATTGAACTATTTGTATATTATATATTATATGTATATTGAACTGCCTCGGTGGTGTAGTCGCTAGCATGTACGGCTACACACCCGGAGATCCTGGGTTCGAGTCCCGGGTCGGGCCAAATTTAGTTATTGAGTCTTTCTGTCTAGTAAGCCTCAGTAGCAGCCCGGAGTTGGGAAGTTGGTGGTGTTTCACCCCCGTGCCTCGGAGAGCACGTAAAGCCGTCGGTCCTGCGCCTTAACTCTCACCGGTTGTGTCGAATAGTCGTCCCACCGGAGTATGAGAGTGACAGGAATAGAGAGTACACTTGTGTCTGCGCGTACACTGGCCGCCGTGGCCGGAATCGGTCAGGAGGACATCATATTGAACAATAATTAAATTAACCAGAACATTTAAATATTTTCTATAGGACACGCATTGCATAGGTTTTTAAACAAATTGTACTAAAGGTAAGCAACGTCACCAAATATATGGTAATTAATTAATGTGTATTGTACTTATAATATTTCTAACTACTGACTCTTGACTGTACCTTACGGTCAGGGCGGAGGTTTTTGAGCTGAAGCCGAGGGTTCCTAAGATATAACGGGTCCCCTTTTAAAAACAATAGATAATATTGTAAACTTATAAAATAAAATATTATTTAAAATTAAAAAAATGAAGGCCATAAAAGGTTGGCCTAATAACTCTAAAATCATTTATAAAGAACCAAATACTAGCGTTATCTTAATTTCTTCGACTGTTACAGATTTTATAAATTGTTATAGATTTTATAAAGACAAAATGACAATTAGTTTAAGGCCCCAAAAAGCTTATCCCAGGGCCTCCAAATACACGGTCCGCCCCTACCTACAGTATTACTTATTTGACAGTAACAGTTCTGATTTCTTTATAATTTATAGATACAACGTGATTCTACTAGTTTGATTATAATTTATAAACATACTAAGTAATGACTAAACTTCGAAGTTAGTTCTGCAGCTTGCCGATAAAAAATCAGCTCACTGCCGTGTTCGTGAGAGTGAGAGTGTATACTGTATAGTGTGAAGCCGCTCATTGAAAGGAAACTTACTATTATCTATTGGTACCAGTAGTGAAGTCATGTTGCAGACAGGTGGCCTACCAAATAGGCTTATTAAACTAATATTACATTAGGCACAAAGTGACTCAGACAGCAAAACAAATAAAGAAATTAACAAAATAAAATTCCCATGATTTGAATAACAATATTGCTAAAAGCTTTTATGGATATTTAAATGCGCGCATTTTATTAGCTCTATTACATTAGCTTACGTACACATTAAATATTAAATTAATACCAAAGATAAAAAGCATAAAATATGAACGCTGATGTAAATAAAGAACCACTCGCAATAAATTATAATGAATAGAGGTTAATTAAAAATATATATTTAATCAAGTAGAAAGCATAGTGGTGTTTCAACTGGCAATTGACAGTCTGCGGGGAAATCAACGCGTAGGCCGCGAGTGCCTGATTCAACAAAGTCTAGGTCTCGTATCATTTAGTGATACGTGCACTGCGGAAGTTTTAGTATTTATATTCTAATTTTTAACTCAAAGACTATTCTTAGATGTAACATAATTAAGCATATAATTTTGAAAATACGTGCTAATAACCAACCGTAAAGTATCTCTTCCTCAAAAGGATCCAAATGAACTGAAATTCGAAGTTTTTTATGATGATTAAGTGTTGTTTCGATTTGATACAGAAATTAGAAGTTTAGTTTCAGATGAGATTAAAAGCGAGTTTTAGATGAAATTAAACTCATATAAAATAATATAAGGATAGTCTACGTTCAGTGCTCTTTCATAGAACTTAAAGCTCTCAGTGGAGGAGTCTTAACTAAACTTAGTGAAATAAACGTAGAAAATATGATTAAACCTCACTCAGATGATCGCTTTGCGATCGACGTATTCTGTTGTAGTAAAAATGCCTACTTTGTCTTAACTGCAAAGGACAATACTAAGTTTCAAGTGTAGCTTCCCGCGTGTGCCTATTGCAACAGTAACTCACTTCAAGTAGAAGTGACTAATATTTCAAACTCAACAGCTAGCTCAATGTAAAAAATCCCATCGATTATCTGTTGCTGTGGAGGAAAGGCAAAAAGCGCATTTTCCCATTTATAATGTTAGTGAAGAAGTAAGAATTATTGGAGCCTACAACTTCCACCGCGTAATTAAGTAATGGTAGTCCGACACAGTAACAACAGTAATTGCCAGGCTTTTTTACTTAAAGAACATTGCTCGCGTGTTTATTTAGTCCACAATAAAGAAACATGGCTTTTTGAAGCTTTATAAAGGAGTACCAAAAACAATAATTGAAAATAAATTATGGTTTTAAACTTATTTTGTACAGTCCTATCGAAATCTTTCAATTTATTCTCAAAAACAAACGGACATAAATTCTATTGAATTGGCCTTTATATATTAAATTGAATAAAAAACTTTATGTACCCTAATGCTTTTTTATTGTCACGCTACTATGCGAAAGTTTATGTGTGTATGTCTCTTACTCCTACGACCAACACAAAAAAGGTGAAATTTAGGGACTCACCCGAGCGAAGCGACGGTAATTCCCTAGTAGTTTTATAATATGTACAGATAAAGGCAGAACAGTTAATGCCTTACAGTAGGCTTTAAATAAATAGAGAAAATCTTCATTTACTTCAATAAAATGTATTCCATCCTTATATAAGTGTATAACATGTTACACGTAAATAATGAAGTGTTGTCACGGTGTCATTCGCTACGAGACACCGCGCGCCTTCCCTAGGCGATTGTTCTAAGAGCATTGTAAAACGATACACAACACTGCCTGTACTTCTAATGCTTTATTACGTTTTAAAGAAACCCCTCGAGATATATTTACCGGTTTTATAATGGTATGAAAATAATAAAAAGATGGTAGATATGGTAAGAAAATATATTTTTTCAGTAATTATTATCGCATTGTTTTAAATTAGCGACTTACCCTCGCTTAGCGAAACAGATAATATTTCACCGAAATTACTTCATCTACTGATATAAAAAGTAGCATATAAGTATCTCTAGAATGGATTTATACCTAAGGACACTTTATTCAACTTATTAGTAGAATGTATAAAAAGTTTAAATATATCAATTACTTGAATCACACAAAGCTTGTCAAATGCGTATTCCTAGGAGCATTGTGCGGTAATATACGGCATAAGTTTCTTGTTTCGAGTCCCAGATGTCGTTAAAAGTATGAAGAAACTGTAAAATAGTTACGATAGTAGATTTTCGGCCTCGAACAAAATTTGATATATTTATGTTATTCTTAAGATATTGGGTGAAGCTTTTCCTAGGTAATTGATTTTAAAAAACATATTTATATTAGTTGGGTACCTAAATAAGTTGACGAAATTCTAGTATAATTTACTAACGTGATTGTCATGTATCTATTAACTTCCAGCATTCCGGGTGTGCCCTTTATTTTTACTTTAAAAATTATTTATTTTTTTAACTTCTTACTTGGAATTCGTATTATAACTTAAAAACAAAATTAAGCGATTAATAATTTATCTTCAAGAACATTTTCTCATTTCTGTGCTAATATTTTTAGAATTATTAAATAACAATGCCAAAATGTCAAACAGCGTACCTATTAGACGGTTAATTTACTGTTGGAGGAAAAAAATGACACAGTTCAAGTGGCGGAACCTTTAAATGGGATCCGTAAGTAATTAATGTGATGATGGCGGCTGCGGTCATTAGATATACTCGTCTAACCAGTCTCTTTAAAGCACGCCAATAAAAGAGCATGACGTTTACTCACGTCACGTCGATTTTTACGGCTTCCTGAGCATACGAAAATAAAACAATTTTCACCGTACCCTTACCTATTTCCTATCTTGAAATTACTTTACACAAAAAAGATTATTTTATATCCTAACAAATTGCTGTAGGTCTTTATTTTAGAGATTTTACTAACAAGAAGGAATTAATTTATATTTAAAACCTAGAAGTCATATAATAATAATGATAATATGATAATGACTAACAAGAGCCCAATTTACAAGTCAGTCACTATGAATGCTACTTTATGTCACGTCACTTAAATTATAGTAGGTATCTGGGCGACCGAGCTTCGCTAGGAGTTCTTTTTTGTTATATCGTATTTTTAGATAAAAAAATAACTAAAAACTTGAATAAATACAAAAAAAAAGTAAAAACTTTGTATTCGACCGGGATTCGAACTCGGACACCTGTGATTGTCAATCAAGCACCTTAGCCGCTTTACCACGACGCTTATGCCCGAGCGAAGAAGTTAGAAGTTAGAAGTAAGAAGTAAGAAATTATCGACCATATTTTGTGTGAAATAATGCGAAAGAAAACTGTATGAAAACTCAAAAACACGCGTTTTCCCAGACATAAAACTAATCTAGATCGGTTTTTTGCCCCCGAAAACCCCCACGTATCAAATTTCAGCGAAATCGTTAGAGCCGTTTCTGAGATCGCCGGTATAAATAAATAAACAAGAATTGCTCGTTCAAATATATTAGATTTAACGAACGTAAACTAAAGCCTGCAATTCACGTAACTTTCCTTTTTTTGTTAATCATAACTGAAGTAAACAGCACTGCAATGTGGGGCAACCGGCGGACGCCACGGCAGACACGGCGCCTTAACTAACGAATTAATAGGCTAAAAATATACTACTTTTACTTAAATATAAGCGAACAATTAAAGTAATTAACAATCATTGGTTTAATGTACGCAGTAAATTTCGTGTAAGTTAATTAATACTCCGTCATTAATTAACAAAAAAGTACATTGACTTCGAAAGCATTTATAAGTATTCTATCCATTGAGATGCTTTTTTTTTTAAATTTATTAATTATGGGGTCATCTTTGAACTATTTATTAAACAAATCTAAAGAATTATTAAAACTGGTCACAATTGGCACAGATATCACGTAACATTCCCATTTAAAAAAAAAAACATGCAAACCAATTGCGTACGTCTTCCTTTTTAAAATCAGTTCATGAATACAGTAATTGAAGGTACACAAATTAATTATTTGACTTATGGACTGAGGACTCAATTATCAAATTATAGGTAAACGGGGGTTATTTAATAAAACAATCAACGCATATTTGAAAACATCGAGTCCTGATATATTTTAGGGGTAAATGCCCTTACCATCATATAGAGAATATCTCGATTTCCGAGCGGATGCATAGGGCGGCACGTGACTGGCGTTGAAAGGAATTCGATTGCTAACCCAGATGGACCCAACCCAAATCAATTTGAAATTAAATATTAGTATTACTTTACCTTCTCATAACATATTCCATTTGTGAATGAGGTAAATATATCTATGAATACATATAATATAACATTAAAGCTGAAATCATTCTTTGAAACAAACAGATCGATTTCAAAAATTATTTTTTCTTCTAATACACTTTATTTGTTGATTTTGATTGACTTTGCTTTGCAACATCACGCTAAAATCCTCAGGGATCAGGGTATGTTTTCAATTCAAATCAAACACTTACGACTAACTGAAAATGGAAGTTTGACAAAAACTCCATAACAGTTATTCCACATATCTCTAGCACGTCATACAATAAATGAAAAACTATTATTAAATACTTTGTTTGAAAATAGCATTTTTAAGCACCTCTAGTACCTACCTGAGCGAATGAGCTTCGAGTTTTCGGCCAAAAGTACAATTTTCTTTTTAAAAAAAAACTGAAAAACTTGACAAAATACAAAAAACCCGCCGCTTGACAACGATGCTTATGCCCGAGCGTGTGAAATTAGCGAACATATTTTGCGTGGAATAATACGAAAGAAAACCGCATGAAAACTCGCGTTTTCCCAGACATAAGACTAATCTAGATCGATTTTTTGCCCCCGAAAACCCCACATACTAAACCTCAGCGAAATCGTTAGTGCCGTTTCCGAGATCGCCGGTATAAATAAATAAATATTATACAGGAATTGCTCGTTTAAATATATTAGATATACTAGATAGACGAAACGTCCTATGCTTGGATAAAGTAAAATAAAATACTAAACTCCCGACACTTTTAGTTTATTAAAATTTAAAAAACACAAATTATTTTTTTGATGACGCAAAGTAGGCTATTCTCAACAACCATGGCCGTGAATGCAAATCTGATTTGAGTAATGAAACAAGACTAATTAGAAAGGAAGAAACTTGTAGGACTTCTCTTTGGACAATCGAAAATCTAATATTGAAATTATTCTACTTATAAATCCAAAGTTGATATGTGTGTGCATGTTGTTACTCATTCACGCTAAAATGATTAGATGAATTTAGATATATTATACAGATCTATCCTGAAGTGACACATAGACTTCTGTTAGTAAATTTTTTTTCAAAAGTTGGCGCTACTGTATAAAATAACTACCTCTTACTATTAATACTAGTTTTACCCTCCATAATTAATACACAAGGCACTGGGGAAGCAGGCGAGTGAAACGATAGTAAGCTATATACATATATACATACATCCATAAGAGCCTTTTAAGATTATGTTTAAAAAAAAAACTCTTAAAATAAGTTTAACTTTTAAAATAAGTAACTTAATTTTTAATACCTTCATATAATGTAAATGTAATTTTAACTATAATACTAATTTAATATCTAAAACCTATACCTACACTCCGTGCGTGTGTAGAGAATGATGGAATCGCGTGTAGATTCCTCTACTTATTTTAGTAAAAAAATACAGTGAACTGTATAACACTGTAACGTGAAATTCATCGCGACCTATAATAAAATGACTTCAGAGAAATAATTAAATATACATTATTGTAAAGTTTATGAAAATTATTAACTTTTAAATGAAACACTATTAAATTAAAAAATCTGGTAAAGAAACAGAGTATAATTACTTTGTCAAGTCCGTATGCAAAGCTATTTGAAAATAAAAACTATAAAAATACTTTAAATTTTTATCTAAAAAAGTAAAACAACTTTAAAATCATTTTAAAAATTTTTTCAACTCTTCTTGAAATTTATATGACGTTTAAGGTAAAAATAATCTGTTTAATAATCAAAGAAAAATTAAGAAAATCGGGTCACAATTCGCGAAGATATCTACGCAAAAACGTCGAATTGAGTACCTATGTATAATCTATCATTATTCATTAAGCATTAAAATATATTATGTACTTCGAAGTGATCGAAATAAAGTAGTTTCGTTATAAGTCACAGCCAAACGATAACAAAACTGGGCAAATGGTTGGGTAATCATAAAATGTACACGAGATTCCGTCACGCGACAGGAATAGTGCTTTGTTTGCTAGAAAATGAAATAAAAAGCTTATTCCGGCCATGCGGGTGGGTTATCGCAGCAATTATTTGGAATTGTCGATTTCAGTGGCATGCAACATTGCAGTCAAACTTCAGTAAAAACAAATCAGTGCCAATATTTGTTAAAGCACTATTCCCATAATTTGTGGGCTCTAGATTAAACTAGTTTTTTTTTTAATAACGAGCTTTTACTTTCTACATTTTTAGGAATATCTCATATCGACACCAAGGTAAATGGATTTCAATCGTTATTGATTAGCTATACGTACAGACAATTATTGTTGTTGATTATAAAAATATTATAACATGTTACATCTATTAGAACTACATATATCTATACAATAAAATAAATAAATTGTTTTAAATTAGCGACTTACCCTCGCTTAGCGAAACAGATAATATTTCACCGAAATTACTTCATCTACTGATATAAAAAGTAGCATATAAGTATCTCTAGAATGGATTTATACCTAAGGACACTTTATTCAACTTATTAGTAGAATGTATAAAAAGTTTAAATATATCAATTACTTGAATCACACAAAGCTTGTCAAATGCGTATTCCTAGGAGCATTGTGCGGTAATATACGGCATAAGTTTCTTGTTTCGAGTCCCAGATGTCGTTAAAAGTATGAAGAAACTGTTAAAATAGTTACGATAGTAGATTTTCGGCCTCGAACAAAATTTGATATATTTATGTTATTCTTAAGATATTGGGTGAAGCTTTTCTTAGGTAATTGATTTTAAAAAACATATTTATATTAGTTGGGTACCTAAATATGTTGACGAAATTCTAGTATAATTTACTAACGTGATTGTCATGTATCTATTAACTTCCAGCATTCCGGGTGTGCCCTTTATTTTTACTTTAAAAATTATTTATTTTTTTAACTTCTTACTTGGAATTCGTATTATAACTTAAAAACAAAATTAAGCGATTAATAATTTATCTTCAAGAACATTTTCTCATTTCTGTGCTAATATTTTTAGAATTATTAAATAACAATGCCAAAATGTCCAACAGCGTACCTATTAGACGGTTAATTTACTGTTGGAGGAAAAAAATGACACAGTTCAAGTGGCGGAACCTTTAAATGGGATCCGTAAGTAATTAATGTGATGATGGCGGCTGCGGTCATTAGATATACTCGTCTAACCAGTCTCTTTAAAGCACGCCAATAAAAGAGCATGACGTTTACTCACGTCACGTCGATTTTTACGGCTTCCTGAGCATACGAAAATAAAACAATTTTCACCGTACCCTTACCTATTTCCTATCTTGAAATTACTTTACACAAAAAAGATTATTTTATATCCTAACAAATTGCTGTAGGTCTTTATTTTAGAGATTTTACTAACAAGAAGGAATTAATTTATATTTAAAACCTAGAAGTCATATAATAATAATGATAATATGATAATGACTAACAAGAGCCCAATTTACAAGTCAGTCACTATGAATGCTACTTTATGTCACGTCACTTAAATTATAGTAGGTATCTGGGCGACCGAGCTTCGCTAGGAGTTCTTTTTTGTTATATCGTATTTTTAGATAAAAAAATAACTAAAAACTTGAATAAATACAAAAAAAAAGTAAAAACTTTGTATTCGACCGGGATTCGAACTCGGACACCTGTGATTGTCAATCAAGCACCTTAGCCGCTTTACCACGACGCTTATGCCCGAGCGAAGAAGTTAGAAGTTAGAAGTAAGAAGTAAGAAATTATCGACCATATTTTGTGTGAAATAATGCGAAAGAAAACTGTATGAAAACTCAAAAACACGCGTTTTCCCAGACATAAAACTAATCTAGATCGGTTTTTTGCCCCCGAAAACCCCCACGTATCAAATTTCAGCGAAATCGTTAGAGCCGTTTCTGAGATCGCCGGTATAAATAAATAAACAAGAATTGCTCGTTCAAATATATTAGATTTAACGAACGTAAACTAAAGCCTGCAATTCACGTAACTTTCCTTTTTTTGTTAATCATAACTGAAGTAAACAGCACTGCAATGTGGGGCAACCGGCGGACGCCACGGCAGACACGGCGCCTTAACTAACGAATTAATAGGCTAAAAATATACTACTTTTACTTAAATATAAGCGAACAATTAAAGTAATTAACAATCATTGGTTTAATGTACGCAGTAAATTTCGTGTAAGTTAATTAATACTCCGTCATTAATTAACAAAAAAGTACATTGACTTCGAAAGCATTTATAAGTATTCTATCCATTGAGATGCTTTTTTTTTTAAATTTATTAATTATGGGGTCATCTTTGAACTATTTATTAAACAAATCTAAAGAATTATTAAAACTGGTCACAATTGGCACAGATATCACGTAACATTCCCATTTAAAAAAAAAAACATGCAAACCAATTGCGTACGTCTTCCTTTTTAAAATCAGTTCATGAATACAGTAATTGAAGGTACACAAATTAATTATTTGACTTATGGACTGAGGACTCAATTATCAAATTATAGGTAAACGGGGGTTATTTAATAAAACAATCAACGCATATTTGAAAACATCGAGTCCTGATATATTTTAGGGGTAAATGCCCTTACCATCATATAGAGAATATCTCGATTTCCGAGCGGATGCATAGGGCGGCACGTGACTGGCGTTGAAAGGAATTCGATTGCTAACCCAGATGGACCCAACCCAAATCAATTTGAAATTAAATATTAGTATTACTTTACCTTCTCATAACATATTCCATTTGTGAATGAGGTAAATATATCTATGAATACATATAATATAACATTAAAGCTGAAATCATTCTTTGAAACAAACAGATCGATTTCAAAAATTATTTTTTCTTCTAATACACTTTATTTGTTGATTTTGATTGACTTTGCTTTGCAACATCACGCTAAAATCCTCAGGGATCAGGGTATGTTTTCAATTCAAATCAAACACTTACGACTAACTGAAAATGGAAGTTTGACAAAAACTCCATAACAGTTATTCCACATATCTCTAGCACGTCATACAATAAATGAAAAACTATTATTAAATACTTTGTTTGAAAATAGCATTTTTAAGCACCTCTAGTACCTACCTGAGCGAATGAGCTTCGAGTTTTCGGCCAAAAGTACAATTTTCTTTTTAAAAAAAAACTGAAAAACTTGACAAAATACAAAAAACCCGCCGCTTGACAACGATGCTTATGCCCGAGCGTGTGAAATTAGCGAACATATTTTGCGTGGAATAATACGAAAGAAAACCGCATGAAAACTCGCGTTTTCCCAGACATAAGACTAATCTAGATCGATTTTTTGCCCCCGAAAACCCCACATACTAAACCTCAGCGAAATCGTTAGTGCCGTTTCCGAGATCGCCGGTATAAATAAATAAATATTATACAGGAATTGCTCGTTTAAATATATTAGATATACTAGATAGACGAAACGTCCTATGCTTGGATAAAGTAAAATAAAATACTAAACTCCCGACACTTTTAGTTTATTAAAATTTAAAAAACACAAATTATTTTTTTGATGACGCAAAGTAGGCTATTCTCAACAACCATGGCCGTGAATGCAAATCTGATTTGAGTAATGAAACAAGACTAATTAGAAAGGAAGAAACTTGTAGGACTTCTCTTTGGACAATCGAAAATCTAATATTGAAATTATTCTACTTATAAATCCAAAGTTGATATGTGTGTGCATGTTGTTACTCATTCACGCTAAAATGATTAGATGAATTTAGATATATTATACAGATCTATCCTGAAGTGACACATAGACTTCTGTTAGTAAATTTTTTTTCAAAAGTTGGCGCTACTGTATAAAATAACTACCTCTTACTATTAATACTAGTTTTACCCTCCATAATTAATACACAAGGCACTGGGGAAGCAGGCGAGTGAAACGATAGTAAGCTATATACATATATACATACATCCATAAGAGCCTTTTAAGATTATGTTTAAAAAAAAAACTCTTAAAATAAGTTTAACTTTTAAAATAAGTAACTTAATTTTTAATACCTTCATATAATGTAAATGTAATTTTAACTATAATACTAATTTAATATCTAAAACCTATACCTACACTCCGTGCGTGTGTAGAGAATGATGGAATCGCGTGTAGATTCCTCTACTTATTTTAGTAAAAAAATACAGTGAACTGTATAACACTGTAACGTGAAATTCATCGCGACCTATAATAAAATGACTTCAGAGAAATAATTAAATATACATTATTGTAAAGTTTATGAAAATTATTAACTTTTAAATGAAACACTATTAAATTAAAAAATCTGGTAAAGAAACAGAGTATAATTACTTTGTCAAGTCCGTATGCAAAGCTATTTGAAAATAAAAACTATAAAAATACTTTAAATTTTTATCTAAAAAAGTAAAACAACTTTAAAATCATTTTAAAAATTTTTTCAACTCTTCTTGAAATTTATATGACGTTTAAGGTAAAAATAATCTGTTTAATAATCAAAGAAAAATTAAGAAAATCGGGTCACAATTCGCGAAGATATCTACGCAAAAACGTCGAATTGAGTACCTATGTATAATCTATCATTATTCATTAAGCATTAAAATATATTATGTACTTCGAAGTGATCGAAATAAAGTAGTTTCGTTATAAGTCACAGCCAAACGATAACAAAACTGGGCAAATGGTTGGGTAATCATAAAATGTACACGAGATTCCGTCACGCGACAGGAATAGTGCTTTGTTTGCTAGAAAATGAAATAAAAAGCTTATTCCGGCCATGCGGGTGGGTTATCGCAGCAATTATTTGGAATTGTCGATTTCAGTGGCATGCAACATTGCAGTCAAACTTCAGTAAAAACAAATCAGTGCCAATATTTGTTAAAGCACTATTCCCATAATTTGTGGGCTCTAGATTAAACTAGTTTTTTTTTTAATAACGAGCTTTTACTTTCTACATTTTTAGGAATATCTCATATCGACACCAAGGTAAATGGATTTCAATCGTTATTGATTAGCTATACGTACAGACAATTATTGTTGTTGATTATAAAAATATTATAACATGTTACATCTATTAGAACTACATATATCTATACAATAAAATAAATAAAACTGTAGAGGTCGAATGTCTGTACCTACATAAAAAAATGCTAAAAATCGTTACAGAAGGATATAAGAAAAAAAATAGAACAAATTTAGTTTTTTTTTTTGCTTGTGCCTGTTTGTCTGTTTGTACGGGCTTATATCGGAAACTGTAGGACCGATTTAAATAAATTTTGCATGGTGGTACCTTATATCCCCGGTCAACATTTTAGATACTTTTCATCCCGGAAATTAAAGAGTTCCCGTGGGATAGTTAAAAAATTAAAGAGTGCGTGTATGAATGTGTGTGTGCGCAAGAAGTAAAACTTCCGTAGCTGTTATCGGAACTCTTTATGAAATTCAATTTATGTTTTAAATAATTAGGACAGGTTAGATACTAAAAATAACGCATATTAGGCATATTACAATCATACATTTATAGAATATCATTTAAGGAAAGAATGTAATATATTATTTGTCAGACAATAACTGCAACGGTTACCATGGTAACAAATGTAGGTAAGTACTTTTTTTCGAAACTCAATCACCAGCTTACCCCCCAAGTCAAGCGTGCGTAAAGTTTTACTTCAAAAACTATAGTAATTTATACCGCTTAGTACACAAAAACTATTGATTGTATTTTAATGAAACTTTACAATAATATAGTTCATACATATCAAACCATACCAGAATAACAAATAGACTACTTTTTATCCCGAAAAAATGTACGGTTCCCACGAGATAGATTTGTTTTTGTTTGTCTAGAGGCCAACCCGAACGAAGCGAGGGTGAGCCGCTAGTATTTTATAACATACAATTAGTATTAATTAGTATTAGTATTTAGTATAATAAATAAAGCTATAAAAATTCCTGTAATTAAAATTATCAAGATTTCAAAATGCAATTTGCGTAAAACTAAAATACGCTTCAGTGACGTTTGCTTCATGAAATTGCGCAGATAGGTATTCGTAATATGAGAAAGTGCAAAATTTTTATTGCATTATATTCGTTATATTATATTATTGATAATATTATAATATAGGTATTAGGTCAGCGCGAACATTAAAGAGACTTTTATTCTAAGTAGAGAGTAGAGTTACGATATTTCACAGTTCAAACTCATCGTTGTCGTCGCTTACGAAATTCCCCACAGGTGGTTTAGTACAGAAAGAGCAACTTAAGACTTATAATAAATGGGTAATAGTAATAGGTTCAATTGATTCGTTTTCTGTATTCATTGAATATACGCATAAAATATATTTACCACTAGCATCCGACTACAATCCGCATATTTTTCCATTTTAAAAAGATAAAGCACTCTCTTGAATTCTTGTATCTCTACAGCATAAACATTTCATGTACAGATTTCGCTAAGTTACTGTTTTATTATATATGTATACTTACTTATAAATTACAGATTATTATTTTTCATCATGTTTAGTTTAGAAATACACAAACCGACCCTTGCCCTTTAATTTGCCTGTGATTTTTCACAGGCAAACCTCAGTAGCTACTATAATTGTATTTTTATATTATATTATGATATAGGAATATATATTACTTGTAATTTTATAGCCAGAATGACTAAAATAAAAATAGTCGACACGAACGCAGAGAAATAGCGCATAATTTATTTGGTATTAAATTATCATTCACGCAAACGATACTTGCGTCACAACAATGTAATTACCAAGAACATGTTATGACTTCGCCTCACGACCAGTTCGAATAAAATTTATATTATACGTATATTAAGGATGTAATTTATAATTTTATTTCAACTCAATTTCACGATATTATAATTCAAGCAATTTTTTGAAAGGCACTCCTACCGCAAAGCGGTAGTTGCGCAGTAGAAGACAGTAGTAGCTCAGTGGTAACGCCTTCGCTTGGGAAACCGAGTGAAGCGGGTTTGAATCCCGGGTCTCGCACCCCCGATATTTTAATATGCTAATTATTTCCAACATGATTATCACTTGCCTTATAGTGAAGGAAAACATCGTGAAGAAGCCTGCATATCATACCGCCAACGATGTGCGCCAACCCGCACCTGGCCAGCGTGGTGAACTATGAACTGATCCTCCTCATATTGAAGAGGTCCGTGCCCAGAACTGGGCCATTAAATGCCGATTTTTTTTAATTGTCAATAAAAGTTAAAAGCTTCGTAGATATTTTAACAATACCGTTACCACAAAAATATAATTCAAATCTTTATTAATTACATTTAAAAAAAACATATGATGATTTTTTCAAAGATAGTTTGACTCATTTTATTTAGTTTTGTTGTCATTCTAAAATTTGCAATCACTCATAAGTGACTTAGCGCAGGCTAAATATATGTATGTATTAGCAACTAGCGACTCACCCTCGTTTCGCTTCGGGTTCGTCCCTAGATAAAAACAAATCTATCCCACGGGAACCGTATATTATTTCGGGGTAATAATATATAGTCTATAGCCTTCCTCAATAATCGGGCTATGTAGTGCAAAAAGAATTTTTCAAATCGGACTGGTAGTTCCAGAGATTAGCCCATTCAAACAAACAAAGAAACAAACTGCCTCTTTATAATATCAGTATAGAACAGTCGCAAAACGCTGAGATAAGACATTGTAACGCATTTATTTACAGTGAATCATCATTATTATTTATATCGAATATAGGCATATAAATGATAATCCGAGTATGGGAGATAAAAATTTTATTTACTTGTACTCTTACTGAAGAAACCGTCATTAGTCTATTAATTATCGTTAATGGAAATCATATCTGCTCTAGATAATACACAACTAACAATAAATATTACTATACAGAATAAGTAAAATATATAAAAAATTAAACTTAATTTGCTATTTTACAGAGCATTTAAAAAAAAGAAATCGATTCAAATTCTGAAATGTCAAATGCTGATAAAAATATATGAGGTGGTATGGAAATTGAGATTGAATGTTATAACTTCATAGTAATACATCTACATTCAAATATCACATAAAGAATTAAAAAAAAAACAAAAGTTCATCGACAAAACAAAAGGAATACATAAACTGTCATATTCATACAAAATCAATCACACATATCCATTTAATAAGAACTTTCTCTGCAATTAACTTAATATTAACTTAATTATTGCAAGGCATTCAAAATACTTGTAAACTTAACAAACATTCATTTATGTAATTACAAAAATAACATTCCATAACATTACAATGTGTAGAATAATTATTTTTAAATTAAAAATCTACATGAATAATGAAACCTTAACTTAAACTTGAATATAATTGACATTACTGTCATTAAAAAATACATTTAAATGTCATTATATTTTTTTTATTATATAATAATGTTCATGATCAGAGTATTACTAAAATGAATATGGGTGATTTTTTCTATGACTGTAATATGTTTACTTTGCAATATGTAAAGCTAATTAAAATTACCCTTTCACTTGTCTGGTTGCGATAGAAATATTTTCTATATACCCTATAAACAATTTAAAGAATAAAACAATATTCGCATTAAGAAATGTCCGCTCTAAAGTATGCTGCAAATGTCTGCACAAACAAGTCATTCTGCATGCATGATTGCCGCTCACTTCACTAAAGTACAGCAAAGTTATATAATAATACAAGTTCTTTTTTATTCCATTTAAAGATATTATAAAGTATAAATCACGTGATAGTTGGTAAATCACTGTCAAATAATATCTAGATAGAAATATTGTACTGATAAGGCAATGACGTCATTTGGTGCCTTAAAATAATATGTCAGTATCATATCAACATGTCCATTACAAATGCAAAGGAATCGAAAAATATTCTAAAGTACATAAATTATTAATTGGTCAAATATGCTGTAAATTTCTCTAATTTTGAATTCTTTTAACAACATCTATTATGATGTTAAATATGATAACAAATATTGAAAACATTGTATTGGAAAAATCATTTAATATAAACCATCAAAATGGAAAGCTTAATATGTTTATAAAAACAATAACGTCTGTCAAAAGTTTCAATTATTAAAAAAAAAAAAGAATTTCCATCGATTGTGTCACAATAGTTACACACAAAACAAATGTAAGAGTTATATTATAATGTTATTAAAAATAACTGCTTAGTGATAATTTTTACAAACTAGAATTAATAAGTAGTGTTAAATAAGAACTTAAAGACAAAGAATGTAGATGTATTACTTTACATAGATGTTGGTGACCAGAAATTCATTTCCCTTAATTCTGAAGGCTTCGGTCGGAAAGTGTGGGCTGGTTTGGATAGTTTTGGTTCTTGGCTTGAACTTCCGTGCGATATGTCTTTTGATTCCCTTTTAGGAGCCGGCCCCAGATTTTCAACTGACTCTGCTAAGGAGCCAACTGAAAAAAAAAACATATTTTAATTCTAATATCTACAATTTATAATATGTAGTGTATGTGTATAAATATTAGATCCCTGATATAATAAAGGAATGTGCAGTAATCAGACAAGCCAAATTGGGCTTAGGCCACAAAGATAACAACATGTTTAACTTATTTAAAAACAAAAACATTATCCCGCATGATAAAATAATAGAGCGAAAATAATATGAACATTATAAATTAATGCAACATTATAAAAAAACTCTTTACATTTAATACTTAAATAAATTAATTATGAAAAATAGGAATTAATAATTGAATTTACCAGTTACTTTGACTATTTCCAATCTATACAGATAAATAAAATTGAAGTGTCTGTTTGTAATGTCAAAATAACAGCTTTTTAGTAAATGCATATAAAATTATACATGGCACTTATAAGAAAAAACAATTTTATTAAAATTTTTGTGGGTCAGTCTGTTTGTTCCGGCTAATCTCCGAAACGGCTAGACTGATTTTGACACGTTTTCACTGGCAGATAGGTAATGTTATAAGGAGTACTTTAGACTACTTTAATTTAAAAAAAGTATGTACGGTTCCACTCAAAAAAATTAAAACGACCTAGGGACGCACCCAAGCAAAGCGAGGATATGTACATATATAATAAAATGTAAATATATTAAAATATAATTATTTACATTTTAATATATTTATATTTTATTGTAATGAATATTTATTTAATATACATTACCTTGTAATCTGTTTTCAAATGTTTCTTCCTCGGCCAATGTAGAAGTAGAAGTAGTGAGGTCCTTTTTATAGCCAAGAAGTGCGATTGAGAGCCATGATCTGTTGTTTGTATCTTCGACAGGCTCGAACGGAGATGTGAAGAAACTATGAAAGATAATCATATTATTTTAATAAGTTTTCTTTTCATGTGAAACATCTATTGGCGCGCCTTGCCAGTAAAACCGACTCGTATGCCGTGACGGCAAATGGTATGACCACAGTCTATAAAACAATACAGTCATCCAACGAAGCCGTCTAGACAGGGCAATCGTGCGGGGTGTGAGGGGTGAGACGCGGGTAGGCGAGCCCGAGCTGCATACATTTCTGCCGCCCGAATTAGTAAGCAGCTCGGGACACGACTTTAAGGGCTATCGCGCGTTTATTTTAATTTGTAAGCAATTAAAATGGTTCATACTACCTGTGCTATATTATATATTTTTTGTTAAAAATATTTATTAGGATGAGGATTTTTTAAATAATTAAGTTTAATAACAGAAATTTCAAATCCAGTAAATCTAGAAACCGAAAATATTTGTCCGTTGCCCATTTATGATAGGTGATTTGGAAATCTATTAAATACATTATATCATATAAAACTAACTTTGCTAAAAATTGAAAATAATGATAAATTTATATATAACTAAATTCAATTTGACTTATGTAATATAATTTGCTGGATTTAATTTATTTTTATTATAACTTAATTTATTTCATTCTAATTATCTAGTTATTCATTAAATTAATTATAATGTCACATATAAATATTCATTCAATCAAATCAAATAATTGTTAAACCAATTGTATATTTTATTTTTAATTAAAGAAATAAAAGGCTTATTATTATTATTATATGAAATTTTGTAAAACTCTATTTGAATTTGCCTCCGCGAAATGCCTTTTTGTATTCTTTGCTACGAAGAACTTAATAATAAATTAATTAATAAATTTATAATAATATTATTTTTTTATTAAATTACAAAAAAAAAACTGTAACAACCCTGCGTAATGCGAAGTACGCTACGCGGTGTCGGCTTTTCTTCAAACATCAAAGGCGATAGCCCACTGTTATTTTTTAGTACACTGTGGTATGACGCTCTACTACTTCTACACCACGGCTCTTATATGCGCACGCGTATTATATACACCATTACTTCTTTGTGTGAGCTACGTAATATTTCTATCCGACTTATATACTTAACACATTTACCGCTTGTATACACGCTTTATATTTTTTAAATAGAGATTTTTTTTCTTTAAAAAAACTGAATATTTTATTTTTAATTATGTCATTTTTACGGCCTTTAAAAACCATCCTGTGATGCATATTTTCTATACAAAATGTTTGACATCTACTTAACTTTTTTTCACATACAAAATTATTAATATTAACTAATTACACGATTTTAATAAGTTTTTAATATTACTTATTCAAAGCGCAACGGTGATTAATATTACCCAAAACTTTAAACTAACATGAAATGTAATATTAATCAACTATAGGATCTCCTTTTTTAATCAATTTTAAAAGCAGGCAAAAGACATTTTTTTAAAATAATCTATATTTTTTTATATATTTGTAATAAATAGTTTTATTTCAATCCATCAAGCAATCTTTGAGTGACGCGCGATCAAACAGATAAATGTGATCTCCTATGATGATATAAATAGTCTTTAATAACAAACGCCACTGTTGGAAAGTGCTTACTCCAATGTAAGTATGAAATTGTGACTGGTGTGGTTTTTTGCATAGAAATAGTTTTAGGGCAAAAGGGGCATAACCTACTTTTCTCTATTTCTAACATCCTTTTACAGCGCCTTAGCATTTTGTAAGTGTCAAACCATTAATAGAACTAATAATATGCTACAGGAACGGTTTACACCTTTACTTTGAAATTTAGCATAGAGACAGACTATGACCTAGATTAACACTAAACTACTGTTGATACCTAAGGACGCATCCGAGCAAAGAGGGTGAAGTCACTAGCATCTAATGATGATGTCCTTTCTGACTGATTTCGGTAACGGCAGTCATTGAAACTTGCTGACACAACGTGCATTCCAATTTCTTCGCACTCTCACTCCAGTGGGATAAAAAATCAACACGATCAGGGACAGCCAAACCGCCTTAACTATGGGATATTATTAAGAATTTCTTACCAGAAAGACTCAACAACTAAACTTATCCCGAACCCAGGAACTCCAGTTCTTCAGCCGTAGCGTCAGCTTCTATGTAATATATTAAAGACGAATGTATACATAATTACCGATTAACATTCATCTTCTTCCTGCTATTGGGGCTGGAGGGGGGCGAGTGCGCGGGCGTCGTCGGGAGACTCTTGCTGCCGCGACGCGCGAACGCTCTGGACATGGGCTCCGGCGCGCCTTCGTCTAGCGGAGTCGCTACTGTGAAGCCTCTCGGCGAACGTGTTTGTATCATCTGGTGGGCAACCTTTAAATTTTCATAATAATGGTGTTATTTTAAATATTTTTAACACCTCCTGGTAAATTTCTAAGAAATGAATTGTTAACTGGACCACCGGTGGCTCGGCGGTCGTTGACAGGTTAAATTAAAAGGGTTTTTTAGTTATTGCACACTTTGTAGTGAAAGTTCTCCTTGAAATTTTATCTTAAGTCGTGTATTGACTAATTATTATAAATAGATTCACAAGTACGAAACAATAAAATAAGTACACCCGAATTGAGCATTTCCTACTTTCTTTTAAATGAGTCAATAACCACCATGTTTTGTTCAAGAGAAAGAACTGAATAGACATGGAGGTACAAAAGTGTATAGACATCCTGTTAGAACAATGTCATATCTTTAGACTTGGCTTTGCCTTAAAAAATATGTTGGTGAAAAATGGTAACTAAGAAATAAGTATCAAATATCAATAGTTCAGAATTATTTCAAAGTGGTAAAACTTTTCACAGTTTTTATATTTTTATTAATAAAACTACAAAACACACACATCTTTGTTATTAAAAACTTGGTAATTCCTAATCAACAAATTCCAAATTTTTTCTTCGAACATGCATGTTATTTCACAGAAAACATAGCACTATTTTAATTTTTTAAGTGATAAACTGAACACAAATGATTTACATTCTAACGTTATGTGCATTATAATATACATAAATGTTAACAGTTATTTAGGTGAACGTATGGCTGAGTCACTGCGCACGCGCATAATATGAAATAGAGCAATGCAGTCGGAACTACCTTGAGTTACTTGCTTACTACGTGGGTAATAATAATGAATATGGAATACTATCGGTTCTTTTTCCGTACCAAGTTAATATAAATGAAACAAACAAAATGGACAACTACGTTATATGGTATCAAGCTATTGCAAATATTAGAAATGCCTTTTATGATAGTTTATTTATTAACCTTATCTTCCGTATTGCGGACAGGATTGAAATTTTCGAATATCTAAAATTAATAACACAATTATTACATAAAATGATATATAAATAATAATTAAAACATAAATACATAATTATAAAAACATATATATTGTTTACTAACCTTGACAACAGAGCTACCACACGCCGCGCCTTCGCCTTTGAATCCATCATCCGTACCAGCTGGCTTAGGCTTGACGTTTGAAGATTTAGCTGAAGAAATAACATTTACGATAATACACACAAAAACACAAGTTTATAACGAATTAAAAAATAACAATTTTTCATTTTTCCAACGGGAACCTCTTCTGAGACTTTTCAAAAATAGCTCCAAAAAAGGAAAAAAGTCTCACATTTGTTATTAAACAATCGCACTTGCAATGTTCATGTTGAAATAGGAAAAAATTGTTGATTAACTAATGCATAATTAATAGAAATATCGCGATAAAAGTTACATTTGAAAAATCTAAATTAGTTTGACATAGGTATTCGCAAAAAACTAAACCCCCTTTTTTAGATAATTATTTATAACTTTTGCAATTTTTGCAAGCGGAACTTGATTCTTTTTTCAAAAATCATCTACATGCCATTCCGAATCGAATCTCGTTCATATTTTTCCGACACTGCAGAAAAAAGTTAACGAAAAGGCACTTGTTGACTAGACTATAAAACTAAATTACACAAACAAAATAATTGACCTACCACAATATCATTATTTTACTAAATTGAATAAAAATTGCCTATTAAATTACGTAACATCGATCGTTTATCTAATGGAAGTATTGTGTTATGATAAAAGTTTTCTTTAGAATAAACAATTTACTTATACACCCGCTCATTGTATAACAGATTTGTGTATAAATAAAACAGTAATAAACAAGCAAACTAAAATTAGTATATAAATAAATATGTTGGGACGTTAACACACAGTACCAATTAGGTCGATGGTAAGCTACGAGGCTTGTGTAATGGATACCACATAGTTGATACACTACACATATGTATATAACTTTAAATACATACATATTATAAATATAAACACCCATGACTGGAGTACAAGCATTCGTGCTCATCACACAAATGAATGCCCCCAGCGGGACTCGAACCCGCGACCGCTGGCACAGTAAGTGGGGTCACTACAAACTAAGCCAAACATGTCGTCAATGACCCGAATAGGTACATAGATAAGGTAGGTTGAATTTTAATAATTACTTAATATGTTACACTACTATAAAGAGACAATTTTACTGACTTTGTATATTTATATAGAATAATCACGCGTATATACTACATCGATTTTAACATTATTTTGCTAATACACAGCTACACTATTCCTGTAATATATATAGGCAATATTTTACAGTATATTTTTCAATATCGTTTTGCCCATGACAGATTACGGTAGTGTTCAAAATAGCATAAATAAATATTTAATACATGAGAGTTCAATCCATTAAAAAGTTATTTTATGATGTTGACTATAAAGCGCTATTGAATTGACAGTCGGCGGCACCACATAAATTTAAATGAACAATGAGCTAAATTGCACGAGGTAGAGCAATGACGCAAGTTACTGTTCACTGTAATTTCTATATACTGGAGTGCAAGCATATGTACATGTTCAATTTTTAAATATATAATTATTATTTTTTTATGTTTAGTCGATGACGTATAATTTGTTTCATTTGTCCACAACATGTTTTGTCTTTCATGCATCAATATCCTGTTCTAAGAAATGCTCAAGGCTTGTATGACATTTATATATTCAGTAATAACAAGTAAAATCTATACTTCGCTATAGTTCAATGACCAACGTAGAAAAACAAGTTATTTTGACCTATATGTATCATTTAGAAAAAGAAAATGCGTGGACCTACTTAAATGTCACTTAAATGTGACCACTGGCGACGATGTATTAGGCAATTTTTAAATGATTATATCAGATATATTTAATTTTAAAATTATAACAAAATAATTATGTAAGTATGAAGATAACATTGTGACGTCTTTATATTTTTTTTAACTTTATCTGCTGTAAAAGCGTTTCCTGTAAAATGACATTAGCTTATATTATTTAAGAATAATATACCAAAAGTTCATAAAAGTATTATTATCTACACATACAATACAACTAAGCTGAATCTATACATTAAATATTTTTGGAAAATCTTATTGAAATAGTCATTATTATCGATACAGAGGCCGTATCTATAGTTTTTAGAATTTTGATGAAAGATTTGATGAGGGATTTTGATGAAATTTAGTTTGATAATAGCTGGTTATCCGAGTCAACATATAAAATACTTTTTACTGCTTGAAAATATCTCATCTCTGAGAAATCTATACTAAGCGTTAAAACGTAAGTATACACGAATCCGAGCGGAGCGGGGGTGAGTCGCTAGTTATTAATAATAATTAATTTAAGTTAACATTTAAGTTACGTAGGTTGAATTTTTAAGCTACCATATCACAGCTGCTAAATATGGTATAGTTTATAACTTATCTTTATCAATGTTTATCTGATTCGGGTAGCAAAGTAGCATCTTCATTCACTTTTCTTATGCAATCGTAATATATTATTTCATACGACGATGTTTACACTTCACTTTGACTTTTATACATTATCAAATACAATAATAATAATTATCTTAAAGGCAACTTAATTTTTATTCAACAAATCTTGTTTAAACTTAAAATTCACGTATTGTGATATTTAACGTCTTTTTTTCATTAATACTGCACGTATTAGAAACTAGATTTTAGATTTTTGTAAACCAGTTTAATTTAACATATTATATATCGATAGGCCAATGACAATATCACAAGTAAAAAGAAAAAGTAAATTTGATAGTACTAAAGATTAAATTACAAAGTATATTTATTACTTTATTCTGATTTTTTTTTTAATAATAATTTATTCAAAATTATTAAATGTAATTTTCTTATTTTTATTCAAAGAAAATGTAGCTCTATAATATTGTTTAGTATGGTCAAGTCAGCTTTTTCTGTTAGAAAAATTATCATACTGTTTACTTGAAGCATTCCCTTAAAGATAAATGTGTTTATATAAATACCAACTATCAACAATAACAATCTCACTGTATATGATTTTCACTATTCAGTATTATTTATTTACACAGATCCACATTCTCAAGCACCTTACTAACTGATGTATATACTAATTTGTGATATTATATGTATGATACCACTTCATATTACGAACTATATTGCCTTACAATTACAAATATTATGTTTATTGTACATGGATGCATCAATGCGCAAAATCTATTTTATATATTATGCTATTATATAGTAATGCATGAAGCATTACTAAGAGGAATGTAAATGAAAACAAGAAGACATGAAAAAATGGAAAACAAATTTAAATAAGCAAATACTATTATAATAAATATTGAGTTTTCATATGACTGAAACTGTAAAAATATACCTTTAAGTGAAATCGTAATAAACGTTAGAATTCTTACCAGCTGTATTTATAGGAGCAATGCCGTGTAGAACGTCTTGACAAGGCTTGGTATGCTTCGACCAATCTTTTTCTTTGATGATGTTGCATGCCGCTGTCACATCTTTTTGCTGTTCAGTTACGACTTTCGGAAGTTCGTCACCGAACTTTGTCTTGCCGAGCAAAACGTCTGTTTTCGGATAGCGGATGTAGAAGGAATCCTCAAGAGCCGGCGGGGATGAAGCGAATGGTTCAAACTCCCTGCAAACAAAACATTTACCTATTTAATAACTTCAGACAACTGCTATTAGTAATTAAAAGTTAGATAAATGTATGTAGTGTAATATAACTAGCCATTGCATCATTCCATCGTTTATAACTAACTTACAGCAAAAGGCTACTATATCACAGGACCACCATAAACCACCACTACTTCCAATGTATCAAGATAAGTAGAATCTTTGATATTTAGTATTATAGTATGTAAATGATAATAGTAAATTAATACACTTTTGTTATTAATTCTACTGTTCTAAATATAGAACGCTATGCTAATATTAAAAATAAAACCAAATAAAGAATAAAGTATTCACTTTAAAACAATAAAGTGATACTACATTTTCACTATACTAATACTTACGAGATTAGGCTGTTGAAAATATTGAACTGAGCCATTACTTTGTTTCTATTTTTCATCATTATAACACAGTTATTAATTAATAATACGAACTAATTATATATTATTGTATCAATTAGATTTATCTCACAAGGATATGTTAAGGTGCAAACGGTTACAAAATACAAATAAGACTAAAAGAGTAAATTACAACTAATACCATTATATAGCAAAAACTGTTGCTAACAGTTTTAATCTTATCACGATAGTATGACTTGTTAACTCAACAAAAATAACGTATGACGTCACAGTCAGGCGACCAATGGTATAAGTTTGTACGCGCACTCCCCCAGCGACAACACGAAACACGACATACTAATATACTACATAGACATACAAGTTCTTAGAGGTCAAAAACGTACGTTCACATTTTCGAAACGATACAAGATTTCTTTAGGGGAAATAATGGAACTTATTGAACAATTCATAGAACCCTTCACGGCCATGCCAAATTATTTATGTAGTAAACAAAATAATATTTATGAAGACACCGACTTGAGCGTTCTATTGCGATATAAATAGATGAATTGGCATTCATGCAAAAATATCTCGTTCACTTTCTCGACTACGATAAATTAAGAATGTTTCGAAAACATAACATACTAGTAGTATATAAAAAGTTTAACATCAATTGACCGAGCGAGCGAAGCGTCTCTGCTTCAAATCTGACAAAATTTGCTTTCCTGTGTCAATTTGCTGGTACTCCTCTACAGGTCGTATTTTACAACCGATCTGGACGAAACTTAGTATACACTTGGTATTTCTGTCGTCGGGGATTTTTGATTGCAGGGGTACTTCCTCCAAAAAGGGGCAAAAGGGAGCTACTAAGTAACTCCGCCTTATGAGATCCGATTTCGATGGTTCTTTTTATTTCAAAGATAGTAACTTTGATTTGGTCTCATAGAAAATTGGTGAAGATCTGATAAGGATCTTCAGCGTAATGAGCAGAATAGCTCCTCAAATGTGTTCGCGAGGTTTACTGTTCGCAGAAATACTAGTAATACGTATAACACTAAAATTAAACGAAAAAAGTTAAATATTTCTTATACCTAAGCTAGCATCTACCTTTAGATGGTTCGGAGTATTTTTACTTATCTTAATGACAGTGACCGCGCCAAAATTTATATCGTAAACTATATAACTAAAACTAAAACGCTAAACGTACGCTAACTTAGTATAGATTTCTCAGAGATGAGATATTTTCCAGCAGTAAAAAGTGTCCTATATGTTGATCCGGATAGCCAGCTATCACCATAACAAATTTCATCAAAATCTGTCCAGTGGTTTCCTCGTGATGCGGTAACAGACAGACAGAATCAATATCAGTATCGATAATAATGTCTATATCAATAAGATTCTTCAAAAAATATTTAATGTACAGATTTGGCTTAGTTACAATCTTCTAATATATAAAATTCTCGTGTCACAGTTTTCGTTGCCATACTCCTCCGAAACGGCTTGACCGATTTTGATGAAATTTTTTGTGCTTATCCGGTATCTATGAGAATCGGCCAACATCTATTTTTCATCCCCCTAAATGTTAGGGGTAGTCCACCCCTAAATTTTATTTTTTATTTTTTAGACAAAATTTTTAATTTCTATTTTTTTATGATACAACATACAAAAATACATACAATCCTCAATTTTCACCCTTCTACGATCAACCCTTATTTTTTAATAGCCATTTTAGTAATTTAATCATTTTTCCTCTCCGGTCGAAAACTGATCAATCGTGATTTAATGCAAGCTAGGGACGAACCCGAGCGAAGCGAGGGTGAGTCGCTAGTTTTATTATATGTATAGATTACTTTAAAGAAGTGTAGGTACAAAAAGTAAATTTAAGAAAAAAATACGGATGGCACTTATCAACATAGTTGATACAAACAAAAAATATTATGACGACTGAAAAAGGAAATACCAAGTTAATTTTAGAACAGTCGTGAATAATATTGTTCATCCAATTCACAAGTTGATGAGACGATAAGATAACAAACTCAGATCACTAATCTACATAATATAAACGAATGGAACATGGAAGACAAGTTCCTTAAATATCGATGATTCAAGATATCAAGTTTTACTCCTATTCCTTAATTTTAAAAAATAAAAACATACCTATATAGTTATGACTTTTATAAAAAATAAAAATAAATGTATATGTATTTAGTTTTTAATATTTTGAAAAATAAAGGAATATTGCCTTTGAGTGGAAATTGGTATCTTCAATATTTAGATTCTTTTGTTTTATACCTCGTTCGTTTTTTCCATCTGTATATGTAATTTTGTAGTCGAGATTAAAACGAACAAACGGTCCTACTTCTTACTGCGGTCAAAAGACTCTTTGAGGCCAACTGAATATAGTAACCGTTGTAATGTAAGCCATTATACATTTAAATGGTCCCATAGTCTTTTGATCGCAACATTAAATAGGATCGATTGACATAATTTTTTTTTTTTTTTTTGTATTTTGTCATTTTTTCGCTGACTGTACATTTTTACCAAAATCTGTGAATGCAGTTTAGAATATCTCAAAAAGTTGTTGATGGTCTGCTAGGAACGTTTTCCTGTAACTATAGCAGTTAGGGTACCTACCCTTTCTGTCCCGTCTCAAAAATCCACCCTGTATATCAAGAGCCAAGAGCCTTTTAAAAATTTAAACGATGCAGTAGGTCTAAGGAAATAATTTCTTATGTGACACATGTTTCCCCAGAGACATCATAAAAAAATCTAAAAATCTTTGCTACGCTCGAAGAAACAATGAGTAATATGTAATACCCATTTTATATATTTTAGTAAACAACTAAGTTATATAAGCGCAGCTTGTTTTGAAGTACTTGTATCAAATTAAAAACAAACTATATAATATGTACATATGTATATACTCAGTAATAAGCAATTTAAATAAAATATTATCACATGAACTTACATTGGAATCAAAACAACATGCATTATGCGATGTCGATAACTGAAGATCTAGATTGATTGACGCTGACGTCATAGGATTTAAAAGACGACTATAGGTATACACAATGAAATTGATAAGGCTTCTCTATACATACATACATATATCTACATTTAAAAGAGCTAACGTTATTGCACAAACTTATACTATAACGATTGTACTATGTGCGATTTTTTAAATCAACGCAATCCATTTTTTTATATAAGTACCTACATAGGTATAATAAAATATACCATATTATGTATGTATATCATAAAATCTTTACACTTAGAATAGGTACCTACTTCGTATTAATGACGATAAATGTTTACATAATAAAATTTAATATAATCCAATTGCTGTATTAGTACTAATGTCGTCACAAATTAGCACGTTAAATAAAGCTAATGGATGACGTACCTAAGTTAAATATTTGTTATTTATATAAGAGAAATAAGCGAGGTTGATTTATTTTGAAACAAATCAACAGCCGACCAATTACAAGATCTTGTTGCAACCACACCTGCTTCAAGCAATGACCTTGAATAGGTTCTATGGCACACCTTAATTTATGCTATATTGCAACATCTATCAAGATTCTTATATCTTAGAAAGCGAGATGTACATAATATAATACTGATTAGTCAATTTTACTTGTAAATACCCAGACACAAGAAAAGATATATATAATGTTATCTGCCTTAAAACTCAATACATAACATTATATAGTTTACTAGTGTGTTTAACGTTAAACGAGCCTGTTTATTCAATTTAAATAACCATTATGCAAATAAGTTATAAATTACTCCTTCGATTTAAAAAAAAAATAACAGAAAAAAATATGCTTTTCTATATCTTGTTACAATTTCATTACTTATATTCATATGTATTATTTCATGTAGGTGTATATTCATAATAATTTATTTGACAAAATATCCATACTAATATGATAAATGTAAATGTTTATGAGGATGGATAGATGTTTGTTACTCTTTCACTCCCGAATGACTGAACAGATCCGGATGACATTTAGCACAGAGATAGATTACACTCTGGAATAGCATATTGGTTACTTTTTATCCCAGAAAAATGTATGGTTTCTATGGAATAGATTTGTTTTTATAGTCAATAAGAATATATTTCTATGTCATTCATCTGATAGAGAGGTTTGTGTTGAAGGTTTGTGATAAATACCTTGTTTGTTGTTTGAAATAATTTAAGTTTAGTCTTAACTTTGCAAATAAAACTAGTCAATCAGGTGTATGTATTTTATAGAAATATGATAAGATTATAAAGATACTAATATTATAGAGTTATAAGATGATTTGTTTGTTAGTATTATACATATAAATAAAGTCAACAAAGTGTGAATTTACTGAACTAATATTATTAACTTTTACACTACTACAGTATCCCAGAGCTGATCTAAAGGCTACAATGACTTATATTTGTTTTAGTCAACCTGTCATAGCTTTTGGTCTAAAAGTAAAAAAAAACAGCATTCTTTGTGTGGACTGCCTAAACAATTGTTTTAAATTCTACAAAATAGTCAACAATACTATAACTTATATATTTTTTATGTTTAAAATATTTTTATCTGCTTATTTAAACTACATAATAAAAAACAAAAATAATTATTTCATCATTATAGATATTTTTTAGCCTTTACAGTATGCTTTTTGGTTATATTATAAGATAAATATGATTATACTTTCATAATTTTAATATTAAATTTCTTCTAATTTAAGACATAGCATGGGCCATATATCTCTTTGCATGGTCTTAAATATAATTATGACCTTAATATAATTTAAAGTATTCACATATTGCATCAATGTCATGTGTTCAGTTAGGAAAAACACCAATAAAAACATCTATGAAATTATTTTAAAGATTTAAAAGATTAGACATTATCACTCACTTGGTAGGTTTACTTTTCATCCAAACGGGAAGTGTAAATCCATCCTTTAGTTCTGGATCACTTGAAGCCATTTTGAGTAAATATTGTTATAGGATAAGGTTTTAAAATTTATAAAAAATTAAATAATTAAGATATTGCCCAACACAACAACTCTGTTAAAAAACAAGAAATGATATGCTACTTAGGTGTATGTTATCTTGAGCAGAATGATAAGAAACTGATATAACGGCTAACATTAAGAATTGTTAAGAAGACGTATTTTAAAGAACTTATTTTTTATGAAAATTAAATCTAGTATTGCATTTGTAGTGTTCAAGACACTCTTTGGGAAGCACCTGACTTCAACTTGAGTGATGACAGAAGCATCTGTAACAAAGATGTTTGAAGTCAGAGATTTCTTTTCTAAACATTTTAATAATCAACATAATACAAAGTAGACAGCAATCATATTTGTTACTTTGTTTTAAATATTGTTTTTTTTTCTTACAAAATAGTAGGTACTAATATAATTTAGGTTAGATACAAATCACAAATAAAAAACACTGATTAAAAACCCAATAATTGCTCATAAGGGGGATCAAACCAGCTACTTCTCAAATTATGCTGTTCTAAAACGCAATAAACAAACAATGAACGATACGAAATAAATTACCTACAATTTCTCTGCCAAGACTTTTATGTGGTGTACCTACTTTAAATTATTCGCCATTTTAACTCATGATGCTATAATGTCCTTGATAGATTGGCAAGAAGATCTTGCCTATTATAAAATCTAAAATACGCAATAAGTAATACCTGTTTCTAAAGCATTGAATTACATAACTATAATAATGCACAAAATGCATTACTAGTTGAAAGAACACTTAAAACATGTGACATCATAAACAATAAGCAAAAACACGTGCATATATTCTATTAACGAAAGAATTGGTGAACATAGAATACAGTTTAAATATCTAAAATAATAATAAGTTAAAACTACTAACTTACCGTATTAAAAGCAACAAAAACATAACAAGAAAACATTTTATAATTTTCACAACGCCTAAGTGTTACAACTTACAATACACTACGTAGAAAATAAGTACTTTTATTTGTCATCCATGATAAGTACCACAGATTACAGATACAGAATACAGATGACAGAAAAATACTTAAAATTTGAAAGATAAAAAATTAAAAAATGAATTACGGCTGTACACAGATATATAAAATATTATAAGTATGAAATCGATTCTGGGCTAACAAAGTTTGATTAATAAAGCGATGTCATAATAATATTACATCCCGATTTCGATAAATCGGGAACTTTTAGATTTTTAGCTGGCAAATTTAACATTTTTTTATTTAGTACGTCGATAGTACTGCAAAAGTAGAAATATCAATTTTCACGTAAGGTAAATTTTTGACTTAAATTGTTAAAGTAGCAAGCTATATAATAATATTAATAGATAGTTAATTAATATCTTTCCACTATTAATACAAAATATGTTTTAACAAAAAAAGTAGAATAACGTCACAGTCAATTTTGAAGTAATTATATTATATTGCTTTTATTGTAGATTTTTTTCCTTCTTTTAAAATCAGTTAAAAGTTAATTTTGTTATTATTTATCATTAGTATTTTCACAAGGTGTGTTTTGTTTCCAAGGCAGCCGCTTCAGTAAGAGCAAGTGAATATTTTTGCTAATACCTATTTACTATTTATTTCCTATACCTATACGATGGCTATTAGAAAATTGTCCAGTAGAGAATTAGCAATGATAGCCATTGTTTTAGATGAAGAGAGAGAAAACAATTACATTAGTCGCTCACGACGTTACTGGGTTCATGCCGCTTTAAAAGAAGGAAAAGTCGAGGGAGAATACTGGACATTATTTAGGTACCTAGTTCATGACGAAGAAAAATTTTATATGTACTTTCGTATGACATCATATCAATTTACTGAATTATTGAAAAAAAATGAAAATATTATTACTAGAAGAAACATCACATTTAGAGAAAGTCTTACATCGAGAGAAAAACTAGCAATGTGTCTACGGTAAATAAAATGCAAAAATGTTTATATTCATTTATTTTAATAATATTAAGATTCTCTTAGATTAACGCGAATATTTGATATCTATACATATAATAAAATCGTAACTAAGCCGAATCTGTACATTAGTTCGTTTAAGATGTTTTAAATTATATATAAATTCGTATTTCCGAACAATTTCAATGAGTTTTTCGTCCTGTATTTTAAATGGAATGCGGAAGTGCGTCTCGTTGAACTGATGGTAATAAAGTTACAAGACAAGCGGCAACACGTAACGGGCTTGGAACGGTCATCATACGCGGTTATAACGGTCATCATACGCGGTCGCGGTTATAACCCGTATGCTCACCGGTTCGGCAACGTCGCGTGTCAGGGACGGAGCGTACCGGTACCGGCAAAATATTCTCGCCGACAATTGTTAACGTTCCGTGCACGGCACGCGACGGTGCCGGTCGGTGACGGAACGGTCTAGTGGGCAGAGTCTCATACATTTCAATACAAAGAATATTTTTTTGCCTGACACGCTCCTAGCACGGTCATGGTATGGGACGGGGTAGTGGGCAGACTCCTTAAAGCTTATTACTCTATCACGGAATACTTGTTGTTGTGTGGGACTTATAATTACTAGTTGGTCTCATGTAAAATAACTCAATAAGTAGATAATTATTGTGTAGTAATATAGTAGACAAATGTTATTTTAAAAGAGCTTTAACGAACTTTTAAAAAGTGAAAAGTGATTCAAAAGTGCTTGTAAAAGTCTATTTCAATAAAATATGTTTTGATTTGATTTAATTATACTCATTAGGATACGGCTGGAATAGAATAAGAATAGAATGTATACAAACAAGGGTCCCAAAAGGGAACATTCAAAAAATACATACCTCAATTATGTTGTTTAAATGTAGTCTAATGAACACTAATTGTAAGTCTTTCTGTATATCCATTGTGCGTACAAACTACAAACTATTTGTCATCCATGGTACAAACAGCGGACTGTCCATGGCTATATGTGTGAATCGATTTTATAGTCTGGATCTGTAAAGTAAAATACAATGTAAGGTTAACGTATCCAGGGACAGCAAATAATTAGAACTGTTTCCAGTAGTTTTTCACAAGTTCTAAGCAGACAGTAATCTGTTGTCAAGTCAATATACAACCGTCAATATAGTAAAATCATTAAATTATGAAATTAAAGTTTAATAACATATCGATAACATTTGATCGATTTAAATATTGCTAATAGGATTGATGCCATTTCTTATCTATTCAAATAAAAATGTCAAAATTTTACTGATATTTTGTTACTAGTTGTTCCTGGTCTGTGCTTTTGTTACTTTTCTTTCTAAATACAAATAACGTTTATTCACGAAAAGATATTAAAGGTTTTAAATTACAGCAAATTAAACTATAACTTCATATATAATAATGGCAAACGAAGAACCAACAGATCTTGATTGGGTACAATTGCGACGCGATATGGGTCCGGCACATCATGTTGAAACTACCCAAGAAAAATTTATAAGAAAATTTAGTGAAAATCCATTTGTACCTATAGGTACAGATGTTTTTAAATTATTTTTATCATAATATATTGTGTTTCATTTTTCTTTTTTCTTTTCTATACATACAAAATATAATCAGAAACTTAAAATATTGTAAAGGCTACTAGAACGATTATTACATAACTATATTTATTTCCAGGGTGTCTTGCCACAGCTGGAGCTCTTTCATATGGTTTATGGTGTTTCCGTACTGGTAGAACAAAATTGTCACAGCGAATGATGAGACTCAGAATTGTTGCACAAGGTTTTACAATAACAGCTCTTGTTGCCGGTGTTATAATGACTACTGGAAAATCTATAAAATAATTTGATTTTTAAAAATTTGCTATTTTTAAAAGATAGATTGTATTTTATAGTTAAAATACAAGCCACTATATAAATTATAAAATATAAGATTAGTAATGTATATTTTAGTAGAATATTTATGTTAATAAAATAAATGAAATCATGTTGTATATATTCATATCCTTAAGTTAAAAAATTATGCTAAAAAATTTCAATTTAAGTGGTATTGTTTATTTTAACTCATGAAAGAGATAAATGTATGTAATGTATTTAGCCCTTTTTAACCGATTCATTGCGGGTGACACCTTAGGGGTGTCATACATTTCTTTCCTGTGTGGCGTGTGACACCCGAGCGGTGTCATAATTCAATTCGTCGAAACTATGTTAAAATGACATTTTTAAAGGTTTTCGCTAAATAAATCTATCATTATTTTATCACACAGATCATGCCTGTACTGTTCGTTTCAGGATTTAGTGTGAATAGAAAATTTTCAGGGGTTAAAAACCTTCTCATTTTTCCGAATACATTTCTTTCACGTGTGGCGGATGACACCCGAGCGGCGTCATCATAATCCAATCCGTTGAAACTCTGTTAATCGTAGAATAACGTATGGAACTGAACATTTTACCCGTTTTGCATAGTTTTGGGTATAAAACTATGCAAAACGGGTAAAATGTTCAGTTCCATGAGACTGCGACGAAACCGAGAAAGGCTATGATTATGATGTATGATTTGATGTTTCCTCGTAGCTACGGAACGGATAAAGTGTTTTCTATAATGTATTTTCTATAACATATATATCGATATTGATCGGTAGATTCTTCTTTGGTGACGGGAATGTCCATGTGTAAATTAAAATAACAAAATACCGGGTGCTATCTTTTAGGCTTTAAATCTTTTTTATCAAAATGAAGGGGTCTCAAAGAAAATTTATGTTATTTTT
Organism: Fabriciana adippe; assembly: GCA_905404265.1. Taxonomy (NCBI): domain Eukaryota; kingdom Metazoa; phylum Arthropoda; class Insecta; order Lepidoptera; family Nymphalidae; genus Fabriciana; species Fabriciana adippe. The sequence continues at coordinate 8,537,043 of FR989993.1, forward strand.
ATATTCAAAATAATTATGTTCAAAAGCAACTTGTAATAGTACAATCTATATTTTCTTAATTTCTGTGCATGTCCCAATATCTTTCATTTTCTTTTTTTTAGGAAGAACATACTCTTCATATGATTGAGAGTTCTGTTCCAAAGTACACTGCGTTTCGTCTTCGTCACTGCGATTCAGGGATGTATGGGCATTTTCGATTCAATTCAAAAAATTGTAACAATTCTTTAAGCTATAAAAAATATAAAGTCGCAGTGTATTACAAAATCTATACTAATATCCATACTAATATTATAAATGCGAAAGTAACTCTATCTGTCTGTCTCCTTTTCACACTTAATCCGCTGAACTGATTTAGACGAAAGTTGGTATGGAGATAGTTTGAGATCCCGGGAAGAACATAGGATAATTTTTACCCCGGAAATCATCCCTTAAGAAGGTGAAAAGGGGGGTGGAACTTTGTATGGGAAATTAATCATTTCTCAACTAAGAGGTATAAAACTCATCATACCTATGTATGATATATGTATACAGACTATATAGTCTATGTATTCCATACTAACCGTCATAAGGTATCTAGGGCCGAACTCGAGCGAAATAATAGACGTCATCTCAATAGCTAAACTCAATACTTTCAAACTTTTCTTGGGAATTTTAGTTGCCAATATTGCACCAAGTATATAAAAAAAACTTTGCAACACCAATTTCAGAACATATTTTAAAATATATTCTTAAGCTATTTAAATTGTATAGTCAAAGAAAAAAGAATACCAAATGTTTACAATATCTGATTCAAAATAGTCATTTCAAGTAAATCACGTATCTAAACACAAGGAACTCACTCTAAACGAATTAACAAACTGCTTAGGTCTGATATTAGATGCTGACTGAACGAAATCAAGTGTAAATAAGCCAAAAAAAGAAAAAAAAGCACAAAGCTTTCATATATGGCTGAAGGCACCGTAGGGGTGTCATTTTAACGTATGGCGCGTGACGCCCTAGAGGTGTCATGAAAAATTTGTTCGCCGCCACGGGCCGTAGTTCGTAAAAAAGGCCGTCGCAATGAATCGGTTAACCCACTGCTGGGCATGGGCCTCCCTTCAATACGAAGGGAATCAGGCTATATTCCACCACGCTAGCCAAGTGCGGATTGGCAGACTTCACATGTCTTTCGAAAACTTGTTAGGTTTTCTCAGACATGCAGGTTTCCTCACGATGTTTTCCTTGACCATAAGGCCATAAGTGGTAATCATGTTAGAAATGATTTGCACATGAAAATATATCAGAGGTGCATGACCCAGGATTTGAACCCGCTTCACTAGATTTCCCAAGCGAGCATGTTACCACTGGGCTACCTCTAAGATATAAATATCTACACTTAAATTAAAAAAAAATACTAAAACTAGACTCAAAACATACTATAGTATATTTTAAATCTTTACTCTGATCATATTAATTAACAATTATCATAAGTTATATTTTTATTTTTGTCATAATTGTATGTTAAAGCAGATTAAATAAATATGGTATGAGTTGTTACCAAAAAAACACCTCATACCAATTTTATTTATACCATATAGCCAACATCACTCATCCGAACAGCATATAATTAAGCAATTTTAACCCCAAATGCTTGTAAGAGTGGAGTTTGTAATAAAAAACTTTTGGTAATACCTGTTTTTGTTTAGTTCATTTGCAAAAGATGGGAGTTTATTAGAATATAGGATAATTCATTGACTGAAGTCAGATAAGGTAAAAAAGTGGCAAACCTCATTATAAAAGATAACCAATAATCTTCTTTAATTCAATATTTTGACATTGTATAAAATTATGCTGAGAACCATATTTATATTTGTGGACCTGTAACAGTTATACCTCTTAAGTCTTCGACAGCCTGCAAAGCCACCGGTCTTGTGCCTTTCGGTACCGGTCTGTAAGTATCATGATATCATACCATCGGACTTTGAGATAATAATAAATATGTTAGGACATTAACACACAGCACTATCTAGTTTCATGGTAAACTACGAGGCCTGTGTTATGGATACCAGATAGTTGATACACTACACATATATTAACTTTAAATACATACATATTATAAATATAAACATCATGACTGGAGTACAAACATTCGTGTCATCACACAAATGAATGCCCCCAGCGGGACTCGAACCCACGACCGTTGGCACAACAAATAGGGTCACTACCAGAGACAAGTCACTACAAACTGAGCCAAACGTGTCATCAAATTAAAAGGAATAGAGAATCAAAGTGAACTTGCGTTTGCATACGGGTACACACATATGGTTACTACAACATCTGCGCACAATGAGATTGGCCGCCGTAACAGAAATCGGTCGGGAGGTCATTATTATAAGCTTAAATACGTTACTAACGGTAAAAGTGACACCAAAAATAAGAATACTTTTACTTTCGCTAAACTGGTCTGCTCACGTTCTTGTCTCTTGTTTTAGGTGTTTATGACTTTGTTACACCTTTTTGGAATCTGATGTTAATGAGATCATAAATAGAAAAATGCACATTAAAATTAAAGATACCCAAACATCGACAATGTAGCTAAAGTCATGTGCTTGGCTGGTATTTGAAATTTTTTAGGTAGAAAAAATACACAATAACCTTGAAAGTGCAATTTAAGTTATGCATAACGTGTTACGCTTAGAAAACGAAAACGCTCAATGAGAAAAAAGAATTACGATGTAGTTTCTTCAAAAATTCCACATCAGGAAGTTAGATGCATGGAACTTAAAAAATCGTCCAAAAAATATTGTGGCTACCTACCATTTACCAATGTCGTGGATTTCATGATAGTCTACGGACGCTTTGTGTTAATAAACTATGAAATATACCAATTAAACATAGCGCGTTCGGAACAATATGTAGAACTAGGTAAATTTTTAAGGTTTTATTGTAAGATTTTGCGACACGTTTGGCTCAGTTTGTAGTGACTCTACTTCCCGTGCCAGCGGTCGCGGGTTCGAGTTCCGCTGGGAGCATTCATTTGTGTGATGAGCACGAATGTATGTACCTACTCTACTCATGGATGTTTATATTTATAATATGTATGTATTTAAAGTTATTGATTGATTGATGATGTCCTCCTGACCGACTCCGGCCACGGCGGCCAATCTCATTGAGACTAGCCAACTGCGCAGAAGATATTATAGTGCACAAATGTACGCGCAGACACAAGTGCACTCTCTATTCCTGTCACTCTCATACTCCGGTGGGACGACTACTCGACACGACCGGTGAGAGTTAAGGCCAGTGTTCGCAACCGTACGATAATTATCGTACATGTACGATAATTTCATGACTGTGTACGATGTACGATAATACATTGCAAATGTACGATAATTTGTGAAGGTGGGATGGGTTAAAAGTTTTAGTCAGGATTAGGAAATGTTTTAGAAAGAAAATTGGTTTGTTATGCATTTTAAGTATTTACAATTTGTAGTAAGGGAAAACATGAAAATTCCTGGTTTTGTTTTTTTTTTTTTGCTCTTCCGTTCGTAGGGGTTGCAGAATTTTACGGCCCTATGTACGATAATTGCCTAACTTCAGGTTGTGAACACTGGTTAAGGCGCAGGACCGACGGCTTTACGTGCTCTCCGAGGCACGGGGGTGAAACACCGCCAACTTCCCAACTCCGGGCTGCTACTGAGGCTTACTAGACAGAAAGACTCAATAACTAAACTTGGCCCGACCCGGGACTCGAACCCAGGACCTCAGGATGTGCAGCCGTACATGCTAGCCACTACACCACCGTTAAAGTTATAGTAGTATAACAACTATCTGATATCCATAACACAAGCCTCATAGCTTACCATAGAACTAGATGGTGCTGTGTGTTAATGTCCCAACATATTTATTTATTTACTAGCGACTCACCCTCGATTCGCTCGGGTTCGTCCCTAGTTACGTTTTACTGCAGAACTGAGCTAAACGTTGATAAGTCAAACTGTGAGTCGCGAGTAATGAATAAAAATAGTAATTGCGAATGTACCTTAGGTGATAGACCTATAATATTGCGAACTTGCCTGTATCGTTTTTTGCCTGTATTGTTTTGATGTATCTCTTAAGGTTCAGCCAGCGTTAGCCATATAAATTTCTAAGGACGACTCGATAGAACCAGTCATTGCGTTTTCCCGCGGGAACGAAAAATGTGCCTGTAGTAAAAGGTATCCTAAATGTTGACCCGAGTGATAAGCTATCACTATACAAAATTTTTTGTGTGAAACGCGCACATCGATTTAACTAAGTTAGTTTTGTTATAGGTATAGATAAGAATAGGTATTGCGAGCGTACCTTAAGAGATAGACATATACTGTTGTAGATATTTCTGTTGGCCTTGTCAAGATCTACAATTTTTTAGTACATTGTTTTGATGTATGTCTTTAGGTTTAGCCAGCGGAGGGTTCCTAAGGAGGACTCGATAAAACCAGTTATTGCGATTTCCCGCGGGAAACAAAGATTTTCCTAAAGTAAAAGTTATCCTAAATGTTGACCCAAGTAATAAGTTATCAGTTCACAAAATTTTGTTGAAATCGGTTCATTACTTTTTGCGTGAAACGCGTACAGACAAAGAGACAAACAGACAAAAAAATTAATAACTATTGTTTTGGGGTCTATATTGTATACATAATACGTTACAGTCATTGTTTTTAAAAAATATTTCACGTACAGATTTCGCTAAGTGCTTTATTATAGAATTCATTATTAAGACTAGTTATTTAGGAGTTAGGTACCTAATCCTATATTGTATCCTAAATTTCAAATTTAAGTAGTAGTTAATTTAAAATTCAAATCTGTCCACATGATAGTCTTTTTTTAATGTTGAGAAATGCATTTACGCATACCACCTGCATACGGATGGTTAAGTGGGACTCGCTGGCTAGAAGAGCCAGTATGATTTTAAGACATTATTCTTTATGATCTTAAATAAAACATTTTTATTTTGCGTGTAAACACACGGTCTAATGGCCGTTTGCGTATTTGATTACTTTCATTCCAACATTTTACAGTTCCACTATAATTTGCGATACTAGCGATTCACCCTCACTTCGCTCGGGTTCGTCCCTAGGTATGTTTTAACGGTTAATCCTACTATCCTACTAGTTCTACTATAATATTATAAACGCGAAAGTTTGTAAGAATGTATGTATGTATGTATGTATGTTTGTTACTCTTTCACGCCAGTACGGCTGAACGGATTTAGATGAAATTTGGCACAGAAATAGATTAGTCTGGAATAACACATAGGCTATTATTTATCCCGGAAAAATGTACGGTTCCCGTGGGATAGGTTTGTTACACTTTCACGCCAGAACGTCTGAACGGATGTAGATGAAATTTTACACAGAGATAGATTATAGCCTGTAATAACACATAGGCTACTTTTTATCCCGGAAAAATGTGCGGTTCCCGTGGGATAGGTTTGTTTTTGTTTTCCTAGAGGCGAACCCGAGCGAAGCGAGGGTGAGCCGCTAGTATGGAATAGATAGACTATATATTATATGAATTATTATAGCCTTCCTTAATAAACGGGCTATTTAATACAAAAAGATTTTTTCAAATCGGATTAGTACGTTCAAACAAATTAAAATCAAAGCTAAAAATTAAAATCTACATTTTTTTAGTTTTGCATTAAATTCTCCGTCGGAACCCAAAAGTGAACTTCATTGCATCATGTAGCTCTTTATAGTCTGTATAGTTCTTCAAGCTTGTCAAATTATCATAATAATTTATTGTTTTGACTTTGGCAAGCCGAAATAACGCGACTTGCGAGTGCGTGTTAATTAAAATTTAGAATGTTTTTGAATGAACTATAATTATTTCGATGTAGGTTTTAAGGGCAAGTGAAACTAAAACTGTAGAACGATGAATGGATTCATAGCTGTTCATTGCGGTATGTTATTTTTTATCAATTGTCTATTACATTAGTACTGTTTTTATTGTTTTTTCTTCTTCTTCTAATTCTCAGGAGCGGGATATCATAGTGATTCATTTAGAAAAGAATATCAAAGGACTTGTTATGTTGCATGTCGAAAGGCAGCTGAAGCGCTATCACAAGGAGGAAATGCGGTGAATGCTGTTGAAAAAGCCATAATAGGTTTGTGAACCACTCTTTAAAGATAAAAAAAATACAAAAAAATATATTTTTTATATGTATATTACAGACTATATATTTAAGGAAATTTATGTTTAAAGTATTTGATATACATATATTAAAGATGATTTTTCTTGTATTTACATAATATTAACATTTTTTATTTCAGAATTAGAAAACAGCTCATTAACAAATGCTGGATATGGATCGAATCTTAGTTGGGATGGACTAGTAGAATGTGATGCCTCTATAATGAACGGACAAACTTTACATTTTGGGGCATGTGGTGCAGTATCCAATGTATGGAATCCAATAACATTAGCAAAACAACTTTGTATTAAACAATGTGAGAGTCTCTCTTTAGGACGGGTACCACCTTGTATTCTTACTGGGCAAGGTGCTAAAATTTGGGCAGAAAGAATGGGTTTACAAGTTGTTGAAGAACATAAAATGGTGTCAAGTCGTGCCTTTCGTAACTATAAGCATTGTAAGAGAAAATTAAAGAGATATTCTGTTCAAAATGATCTGAAATTCAGTCCCTTGGACACTGTTGGAGCTATTTGTGTTGATTCAAATGGGGTTGTTGCATCTGGGGCAAGTTCTGGAGGTGTTTCACTAAAGCATGAAGGAAGAGTGGGTCAAGCAGCCTCCTTTGGAAGTGGTGTTTGGGCTGTTATGAGCAGAGATGGTGTAAAACCTTCAATTGCAGCTTGTACTTCAGGATGTGGAGAACATCTTATTAGGACACAATTAGCTAAAAACTCAGCAGAAAGTTTACTGCATACATCTCCTACATTGGGACTTGATAAATGTTTAAAAGAAAATTTTCTAGAATCACCTTTCTTATGGGATATACCTGAAAGATTAGGAGGCACTTTGGCACTTACTTTCAACCCTGAAATTGGAGAAGGTGAACTGCTTTGGGGTCATACAACAAAAACTATGTGCATTGGATATATGTCTACAGAAACTGCTAAACCAAAGGTAAGGTCCAAAGATTATAATGATAAATTAAGATAAAATTTATAAATATATTTGTGTAATAAGAAAAGGAATTGTGAGAGGAATTGTGTGGAATATGAATTACACTTGGCTGAAAGTAAATTGAGATATTTTTTTTGAAGTGAAAACTTCTATAGGTAGGTTTATCATCGACATGGTCACATGATGTGTTAATGCTAACACTCTAGAGTGCCGATAGATGTCAAAACCAGATAAATATTCACAATTTTAAATTACAAATTTTAATCTAAGATGAAACAATTAAGTAATTTGAATATCCAAAAATAATAACTGTTTGTTTATAGTTTTAACTTTTCACTTTTGTCGGCATTCCTCATGACTGTTTTTTTTTATAATTTCAGTGTGTAATTTCCCACCTACCACCAAGAGTTGAATCTGGTCATAAGGCTGTTGTGTCTGGAGTACCATTCAAAGTTTCTTTACAACCTGTTCCAGTAGTGCAGTGGGAAATAAAGACTGAACCAAATCTAAATGGATCTCTTTGACATATAATAATTATTTCTATTATTGCTTATAAAAAGTATGTAATATTTAATGCAAATATAAAATATCTATTTGTGTAAATTAAAGGATCTGTAAGGATAATAAGAAGAAATTTTGACATTTGTTAAATAAATAAAACTTAGACAAAAGCTAATAACATAAAGTAGCTGATAACAACATTACTCAGGTAGAGAAAGTACTTTAAAAGAATTAGAAGTGTTAGGAAGCTTGCTATTTATTAGTTGACTGTTGTACTTAAGTTGATCTCTTCTAATTTATTATCAAAAGAACAATGTAAAACAGTTCTCATATTTTAATTCAATGAAAATTTCTATGATGTGCCACATAATTTTTTACAAAAAAAAATGTTTAGTAAAATTTTACCTACTTAACTAATGTTATTTTTATACCATACATACAATAATATTATAGCAATACATAGAATAGGATATCAAATATTTTATAGACACTTCTATACTTTTACCAAGTCTATATTTTCTCACTTCCTAAACATGAACAGTGTAGACTATAGTGTAGTGTACAGTTCATACATTATGTTTGCCTGAATATTTTTTTCACATAAATTCAACTGACAATAAACACTGCCACTAATTATAATTAATTTAAGCATTTTTAAAACCTTATGTAAACTTATTGAATTAAAAGTATTAAATTATTTAAACATGAGTTTCAATATTATGTACAAGATTATTACAATTTATTTACATATTACTATAATCATCACACTAATTGAAAAGGATTAATGGAAGTAATAGATATACATACACATTCATATGTATTTAAACTAGTATTTTCCCACGGTTTCACTCACGTAGTAGTTACTTTGGTATAATGTCTGTGTCTGTCGATATACAGTATAAGCTACATCAATTCCGAATTTCATTCAAATGTATTGCATAAAACAATGTTGAGGGCTTAACATGCTTTTACTAGCTTAATTCACTTCTTAAAGTATTTGATCAAATCTTGGCAATTGGTAGTCGTTTACTTCTATTCTAGTTATAATGAAGGTAAGATAGTGGAACTTAAAAGGCCAGGTTGTGAAATCTTGGGAGTTTGGACTAATCTTTATTCCAATAAAAATGTGTGTACTGGCAAAAAATCATATTAACTTTAACTGAAGTCGGAAAAAGTGGACATTCAGTTACTTAATCTACTAGTATGCACATATTTATAAAATGAAATAGGTAAAATAAAATTCCAAATAATATTCGATGTTTTATTTGAAAGAAGAGTGCTAAGATACGTAATTCGGTGAGAGGCGATTATTAAGTACATTACTAAGTATATAAAAATAAAAACAGCTTTAATAATTGTCGATCTTAGGAGTTACTTAAATGTCATTTTAGAATACTCATCATATAACTATATCGTTCAAGAACGAACCAATGTCTGCCGAGTACATACTTTAACATAGCGACCATGAACATGAATGAATAGCATCATTCAGATTGCTGAATGTTAGTTCATTCTAATGCGAAGAAAATTTGCAGAACATACAGTTATAATACAAGTACATATGTATGTAATAATATTAGCGATCATTTGATTTCCCTAGTGGCTATTATTTAAACTAACGAGTATTTTACATTATTAGGGCGCTTAATTAACATTAATCAATACTAATTTTTAAATCTGTGGAAATTTTGATTTGTTTTTATAATTATAAAACCAAATCATATGATTACTTTTGGGTGGGTCGAAAATAGTTCTACTACTTGCCGGTAGGGAATCTGCTCACCGCCAATAATTGCATATACAAATAAAGCACCACAATAGTACCAACTTCTAAACTCATGACAAAGTAAATCCAATTGACTTATAAATTCGTTATTTTGAAAATATATATATATATATATATATATATATATACATATACGGTCGAATTGAGAACTTCCTCCTTTTTGGAAGGCGGTTGAAATGAAAAATTTATAATACCTATAAAATTACGTAATGGAAGTTCCTGCTTTACATTGACGCAATAATTTGCGAAAATTCATTAAACTTTGTTTACTATTGTGTCAAAAGCGTATTTTATTATAATTAAATAATTAAAAATATCCAAACTATATAATATGATGAATATCATAATTTATAATTTTATTTTGATAATAATCACATTTCATTAAAATGATCAAATATGAAATTATAATTAAAGTATATTTAACTAGAATTACTATTGTTCAGTCTAGATATAATATGAGCTAACGTTCACAATATGAGATACCTTAAGAACACAACACAAATATAGACATAATGGAAATATCTGATATATTAACATAATTGTTTATATGCTCACAATATAGAAGTAATCAGAAGAATAGCAGTCTCAATAGATAAAACAATTGCATGATTTTAAAACTAATTGAAAACTATAAACATTCAAATATTTTTTTGTACTAAAATGTGTTTGAACCTATTCTATTACTGTTATGTATTAAATCATCTATTATTACTCATTCTAGTTATAATTGTGATTAATTTTGTGTTAAATGTAAGATTAAATGCATTAGTTTGTTTATATGTAGATTACTTAAATACGTATTCATTATATCAAAAAAATCATTAAATATTAAATAAAAAACAACTATATTTGAAGGTACACTGGGAATAATATTTTGTTTATGCAAAATAATTGCATTGACATTTATTGAAAACAATATAATTATTACTGTGTGCTTATTGAAAAATCAATAACTAAATTAAAAAATCTCATAATAATCAATCACAAATAAAATTATACCTATAATATATTTATAATACTAATAGTTTTAGTGAAAAAAGTTATTATAATGTGTTAATATTACTAATCTGTCACAGACCACTGGCAAGGGCATATCTAAATATCATTTCACATACAAAATCCATTAAAATATTCACATTCAATTACTTATTATTGATTCATGTCATTTTATTTAATTACAATATCATAACAAAGTATAGCCTCAAAAGAAAAAAAATATAATGAAAGTGAAACACTAATTGAACTTCACAACATGAAAATGTACATTTATGATTAACAAAAATTAACTTTACTATAGAGCATTGAATTCTTAAATAAATGCCGATTTAATACTGGTATCATATATTAATAAACACATTTGAGTGTTATATATAAATGTCTAATAATATAAAAATATTAATACAGTCACACTGTTACCGAGTTCACATCAAAGTTCAAGGCATCCCATCAGTCTATCCAATCCATAACATGCTAACATCACTTATACTATTACTTTCTAAATGTAATTATGAAATATTTGATTACACAATATATACTGTTATTGATATAAACTGTACTTACTTTTGATAACACAAATTATTTCCAGAGGTTGCATCTCTTAATACTAAGTACGATATTTTCATTCGAATTACCTCTATACAGCAGATGTATAACATAAAGGCCAATCAATTCTCAAAGGAATTTTCGACTCTCGTAAACTTCACAAGCTTATAAATAAAAAATAAGTAACATTTATGAGCATACATATGAATACTTATACGCATCCATATTCATACCAAATAGCCGTTTCCTTTGAATTTTCGGGTTTATCACTTCGACTTGTTCTCTTATCGTGTCTTACGTCTTCTCTCTCTAGATTTTCCTCAACAGATCTTGACTGCTCCGACATAGGCCTATGGTTTTCCATTGATCTATCATTTTGACACGCACCGTCACCTATCACTGTGGATATTCTATTGTAGACTAAATATGTTGGATTTTCTTTAACTGGTGTGCTTTGAGGTTTGTTGTTTATATTGACTTCTGGATTATCATCTGCTAAATATACAGTTCTACGCGTTCCGGCGGTCCCGAATACTGGGGAGGGGGTAGATACTGTAAAAAAAGTATTTCTGTATATTAAAATTCATCCAGTTTATATACAATTCCATAACTGAATCATTATGGCCCACTATAACTATTTCTAACTTTCTTAGGCTGGCTAGATTCTCTCTTAGACATTAACCTTTGCTTAGATTTATCAGTATATCAATTGTAATAATAATTTTAAAAGTACAATAAAGAATGTAAAATTGGGAAAATTCATGTCAGTATAAGTATATATCTAAAAATATTGTAGTATTGTATAGGTAATGTAAAAAACTACCAAAAAAAAAACAGAAAGACTACCAAAAGCTCTCGAAAATACTAGTGCAGGCAAAATAAATACTTACCTCATACAGTCATCAAAATATTAAAGCAAATTATTTTATAACATGAATATATTATAAAATTCAACAATAATTACCTGCTGGTAAGCTAGATTCCCCTTCTATACCTTGGAAGCTATTTCTATGAGTGGGCGGCACAGCTTTATGCGGCCTTCGTCTTAGAGAAGCTCTTATTAGGGCATCATCTCCACCCCCACTATGAATAGATGCTGAAGACAATCTTCTTACAAAATTACCCTCATTTAATCTTATCGGGTCAAGACTATGAATAGAACCCGACATGTCTATATCGGATTTTTTTAGCAAAGTCTCATCGTATCGTCTGCTGAAACTTGACTCACTATGCCTTGGAGATTCAACACTTGGATTCGACGACCCTTGGTCTGGGTCGGAATTTTTCGACAGTTTTTCTAGATCTTGACTCCCAGGGTCTGATTCCCCAGACTCTGAACCGGCTAGAGTTAATTGAGACTTTGAACGATTGGCATCTTCTATTCTCTTGTTACTCCTTGAAGGCACTTTGTTTATTAAATCAGTACCAGCTTTTCGTACTCTTTTTACGAATGATGCGCCAAAACCTCGTCGTTTTGTTGTGCAATTATCAAGTTTTTTATAATGTTCCATAATCTTCTCTTCTAACTTTTCTTTTTGACGACATAAAGCATTCACTCTGTCAGCAAACATTTTTTCTTCCTCATGGTAATGCTGTTTGTCTTTCAAAGAGTGTGCTAGTAATTCGTGATATTGAGTTAAAAGTTGAGATACGTGGTCCATCAAAGATCTTCTATCAGCATCCAGGCTTTTGTTCATTTGAATCAACATTTCGCAATGTTGGTTCGTTTTACTTATTTCTAACTCCATACTCGTAATTATATCTGATTTAGTGTTTATTTCACCAGATATTTCCGTGTTTTTCAACTTTAATTGTGCTACCTCACTTCTAATATTTCTGTATTCATCTTGCATATTTCTATACTCATTCTTCAATCTGTCGCTGGCAGTGAATAAATTCCTGAAGTCTTCCTTTAGTTTTGAGTGTTCAGCTCTGAGGTTTGTCAAATTACGAGATTCGATTTTAAGATTCTCTCGTTCTAATTCAAAATCTGATACTTTCTTTTCGTACGTAGCTATTTTTTCTTTTAACTCCCTATTTTCTATCTTTAAGTCCCTAATGGCTGCCTTTACAGGTTCTTTTTCACTTAACAACATTTCATATTCTGTATTTAGTTGTTCATGGAGCGTTTGTAAAGCGACTTGGTCTCGTAAGAGATTGTCTTGTTTGTCTTTCAGTACCTCTAATTGTTTGATAACTTCTTCCTTCTCCGCAGCCAACTGACTGTTAGCAAGTTGCAAAGTCATTTGTTGTGATATCAAAGAGCCATTTTGTGAATTCAACGTTGCTACATTCACTTGTAGTTTCGCATTTTCCGCCTGACAGTTTTCCAGAGACGCTTGCAAAGCAGCTAAATCGGCCGTTAACTGTTCTATTTGAGGATTAGTTATATTCTCTTCGACATCAGATTTTTCCTTATTATTACAATTACATGGAACCAACTTATAGAAGTTAGCTTTTGCAGCAATCTCCGATACTAAAGTCTCATGATCAACGTTAGTTATTATTTTTTCTAACAATTCCTCAACGCCGACGTCTTTGGATATTATATCGGAAGTGTTAATTCCCAATTTGTCCATACAATTCCTAAGCTTATCGAAATTAACCTTCTCCAAAATAAGATCTTTTTGAAGAGTTTGTATTGTCTCTGTGTCTACCTTTTTGCTAGATTTTAATTCTTGGGTTTTCTGTTCTAAGTCTTGGAGGCGGCTACTTAGTGACTGATTAATCTCTATTTGTCTCGTTAATCTTTCGATTTCTTTATTTTTTAATTCTATTTCTGTTGTGATAGTGTCTAACGTGACGTCTTTTTCTTCAACAGCTTCTCTAAGCTTTGTGACTTCTCTTTGTAGATTGTGTGTTTCTTTTTCACTATAAGTTAATTTCGTTTTAAGCTCCTCAGTCTGTATGATGAAGCGAGTGACCTTTTCGGCTTCAGGTTTCACAGTATTTAATTCCTTAGTCCTAGCATCTAGAGTTTTTTCAAGATCATCAGCTCTCCGCTGTATTGAATCACATAGCATTTGAATTCTTTGTTTATCTTTCGTTAAAGATTCCAAATGTCTTTCGAAATCTTGCAGTTTATTTTTCTCCGAATCTCTGTCTATTGCTTGTCTATCGATAAAGGATTTTTGGTTATCTAAAGAATCTTGCAATTTCCTGTTTTCCTCTAAAGCATTTTTGAATACTTCTTCCAATTCAGAGTTTTGTTGTTTGAGTCTGTTGCAGTTTTCTTGTAATTGTTCACATTTGAGTGTTAATCTTTTCTTTTCCTTTTCCAATTCTAATACTTTATCACTACTCTCTAATAACGAGTGTTCTCTCAGACTGTCGATAGTAGATAGAAGCCTTTTATTTTCTAATTCCAGTTTCAAGGCCCGCGCTTGCGCATTACTAGTCAATTGTTCAGATAAACTATTTTCGCCAGATTCTAAAGTATTTTCACATTCATTGTCCGTATCCAAATTGCTATTATTGCTTTCACTTAAGACAGACCTGGTAATATATTGTAAATGGTTGTTCTCTTCGATTAGTTCTTGAATTTTTTGTTGATCTGCATCTCTTTCCTATACAAAAAAAAAAAAAAACAATCAAAATTGATTAAATTTTTAATTCAGTCGAGTGTGTACGGATTCAAGTTAAAGCGTAATTGTTTGGATTTTAGTTAAAATGTATTTATTTACTCACCAATGCGATGTCATTAGCCTCTCTTTTTAACTTTATCATAGCTGCCTCTAGAGATAAGCATTGGTCGGCTCTTTTGCGTGCTCTTTGCAATTGTTCCTCTAAAGCGTCCCTGGTTTCCATCAACGCTTTATTATCCTCACGCAATTCAGCCACTCGAGTTTTATAATATTCGGCATCGGTTAACCGATCGCGATAACGTTGGATTTCTTGTTCCAGTCTGATAGAAATGAGAAATAAGTATTATTTATTCGTATATTTTGTTGTACTCTAATGTTGCTTGTTTTATACTAAAATTATAATTGTCTCTTTTTTAGAATTTTATTCTAAAAAATATTAATTTCATTCATTTTCTTAATGTCTCTAAATGCCGTTGAAACATCCCGATATTATTTACTTTTATTATCATCATGTGTATTTAATTCAGTTTATTATTAAAGTACCTGGGCGACCGAGCTTCGCTCAGAGTTCTTTTTTGTTATATCGTATTTTTTAGATAAAAAAAAAACTAAAAACTTAAATAAATACAAAAAAAAACAAAAGTGAAAACTTTGTATCCGACCGGGACTCGAACCCGGACCGGACCTGTGATTGTCAATCTTGCGCCTTAGCCGCTTAACCACAATGCATATGCCCGAGTATGCGAAATTTGCGACCATATTTTGCGTGGAATAATAATGCGAAGGAATGGATGAAAACTCGAAAACACGTGTCTTCCTAGACAAGACTAATCTAGATCAATTTTTCGCCCCCGAAAACCCCCACAGACCAAATTTCAGCGAAATTGTTAAAGCCGTTTCCGAGATCGGCGGTATAAATAAATAAATATACAAGAATTGCTCGTTTAAAGGTATTAAATAACAAAACAGGGACGTGGGTATTTACAGGATCCCAGGTAATGTCCTAAAAGCTTCTATTGCTAGATTTTATAATGTTAAGAAACGTTTGTTTGATTAAGGGTAAATGGTTAAAGTATATTATACAGAAAATTGTAATCAACTCTTAATCGTAAACCAATTGTAAGGTTCCAGTAGGTATTCCCATTCTTAGGAAACCGGAGTCAAATTCTATGTTTCTAACTTTAAAATATTATTAGGAACTCCAACATATAAGCAATACAATGGAACCCATACAGAATTAGAATGCCTATTAAACTTTTTTAGCACTAAAAAAAAGTTTCGAAAATATATTCCGTTTTTCAAACATTTTTAGTGCTCACCTTTGTTCTATAAGAAACTTATGCAAAATTCGAATCGTCTAGAGCCAGTAGGCTTTGCATTTCTTTTCAGTAAGTCAACAATTAATTCAATACCTGTCACATCTTTCGGCTT
The DNA here is from genome assembly GCA_905404265.1 of Fabriciana adippe. NCBI lineage: Eukaryota > Metazoa > Arthropoda > Insecta > Lepidoptera > Nymphalidae > Fabriciana > Fabriciana adippe. The sequence continues at coordinate 8,552,995 of FR989993.1, forward strand.
TTTCCCTTAGAGCATCCACTTCATCTCTGTATCCGGCTGCTTTTCTTGCTTCATTGAACCATTCCTGACTGTCTGCGCGTAGTTTAGCTAGAACTAACTTCGTGTGTTCTAGTTCTTCTCTACACTCTGACAGCTGCTCTGATTTCTCTTCCCTATAAAAAATTATAATTATAGTACATGGTAAACATTTTTAGGGTTCTGTAGCCAAACGCGTAACCCCTACATATATAGAAACCCTATAATTCCATTCTATCTGTCCATTCTATATGTAACAGCTTACATTCCACTCATGGTCTATAGGCATCATATAACTAATAACAAAACAACTTTAAAATAATCACGTGTAAAAATACTTAGTTTCGTTTTTATTGATGTTCAACAAAAGTAGTTATTAAAATGATATCACAAAGACTAATGACCGTTAAAACATAATAATATCTCAAATGACCTTTTCATGATTTGGATAAAAATATAACATTCTTCATACCATAGGTAATATGTGCGCCTTTTACCACAATTAGATAAAACGTTAAGGAAGGCAACGAACAAATAGAGTTAATTGGCAAAGAATATTAATAAGTTTTGTCAATATTGTATAATACTTAAAATTCAATAAAATGGTCACATTACATAATATATATATAAATAAAAAAAGATATAATAAAATGTTTCCTTGTTCAATATTCGTTATACTTTCGCGATTTCTTACCTTTGCTCCAAAATAGCTCTTTGAAAAATAGAACATATGACAAAAGACTTTAGGATTTACATATATAACTAACTCCATTATCCTACTTATTCTAATTGACATTTGAAATATGTTAAGAGTACTTACAATTCCTGTCTTTGTTTTCTTAAACGTGCCTTCCAATCAGCCAGCTCTACAGCCAAATGTTGACTTTCTCCATTGTTTTGATTGACATTCTGTGTTGATCGACTTTTTCCATTTTTATTTTCAGTCTCATTCTCACATAGGCCTTCATTAAGGACAAGAGTTGCCCAGTTTTGTAAATAGTGATCACGTTCCTTTGCTAGCCTCCTCATGTGGTTGAACATCGTTGGTGATTGGAATAGGTCTATTGCATCAGGTGTCAATACTACTGTTTGCATGTCTGTTACCTAAAAATATAATTTATTAGTATTTAGCGACTCACCCTCGCTTCGCTCGGGTTTGTCCCTATGTACGTTTTGACAAACTTGACAAACAACGACGTTATTTTTTTAATTTTCTGATGTTTTAATAGTTATTCTGCTATTCGGAGTGAAGACAAATCCAAAAAAAAACAAATATCATAAATATTGGTCTAGCCGTTCTCAAGTTATAAGTGTTGTAACAACCCTGACTTTGTTTTATATATATAGATATTTAAATTTAATAAAATATTTATTGCTGTTAAGTTAAATGACAGAAATTTTACAGATTTTATCTAAAAATATATATTTATTTTCATAATTATATGAGAAAAGTATTATCTTTCAAAATTAAAAATCTATAAAATATTTCGTTTATTAATAAACTATCAGTATAAATCCTTTTTTTTAACAAAATGTAGTTAAACAATCTATAATCTATAAAAATATAAAACATTTTTATTATTGAATGTTAAATAAGAATTAACAGAAGCTCTATTTATTCTAGAGTTCTAAAATGCTTAGTACTCATAAATCATTTACATACATGTTTACTTTTATGGAGTTGTTAAGTATGTAAAGTCAAGGATACAACATAATTGTATTACTGTGGCATACATTACTTGAACTGCTTCCTTTTTTGGCAAAATTAATGGATTAAACCTTGAAATAAGTTTGACTAAATTACATATCAGTTTGAATATTTACTTATTACTTGAAGTGACTAACATTAATACTTTCTTGTTTAATAAGTTTCATTTATTCTGTTGTTTCTATGAAATAAATGTCAGTTTAAATATTTTACTAATAAAAATATAAAAAGTATAGAAAAATATATTAACTAAAATGTTCATTACTTTTACTGTTTATTTATCACATTGCATAGTGCCTCCATAGGGGCAAATGTTAATGCCAGATAAGGCCCCTATCACTTTCAAAGACAGTGAAAGTATACAAAAGAAAACTTTTATTCAAACAAGCATAATAATAATAATACAAACCTGTTTTATACATTCCACAATATTATGTTGCAAGTCAACATCAAGTTCCTTAATTCTAGTGATGAAAATCTCTTTATTAGGGCATTGTACTGCGGCTCCAAGTAATAAAAGGCTTAAAAGTTTCATATTTTCCAAACCTTCCCTGGAATCTGGTGCTTTTCCTAAACATATACATTCTGGGACCACTAAAAGTGTCATCCCTAATTCCTCATCATACAATGCTTTCACATTTTTCACTATAGCATCAAAATTTTTCACCCTACCTAATAATAGGGCTTGATCTTCAAGCCCAGTCAGTTTGGTAATGTGAAAAGAAGGTTCAGGATCAATCTGGAGGTAGATATGGTGAAGGATATCTCCATCGAATAGAGATGAGTACTCCTTGATACTTGCTGCATCGGGCAGACATGATTTAAGCTAAGAGAGAAAGGAGATCATTTAAAAAAATATACAATTTTTATATCAGTAATATAAATTTAGTCTAATATAATAAGTAACTATACTGATATCAATACATACAAATGTTAGTTAATAATGCAAATTATTTATAAGTTTAGTAAATATATGTAAATATCTTTTATGGGAAATATATTTAAAATGTGAAAGTTCTCTCTATAGTAGCAATAATTTTTATATAATGAAAACAAAAGATTACCATCAAATTAATGTATGTCAAGTCTGGGAAGAAGTTAAGAAAAAAGGTCAAGTTAGGCTATTGTTTTTATTGATTTCTCTTTTATTAACATTGTGTTATATATTTGTTTAATTATCACTACATATCTTTGTATATTATCTATTGAAGGTTCTATGATGTTTATTATATATTGACTTTATATATTATGTTACATTGATGTTAAAATTATGAATGGCGAAAGTATATTTGAAATTAAATTTAACAAAAATCAGTTATCTAAGCTTATTATATGATAATTAATTAAAATTGTCATTTTTAATACATATACAAACAATACTGAAGCTTCACATCACTAAAAGCTTTACTTTCAACGTAAGTATTGTACCGTATCTATTTTAACTTAAACTTGTATCTATAAATAACTTACTAGCAGTATATATGAATAATATTTTAGTGGTATTGAACAAAATTATATTAGGAATCTAACTTAGATCAGATGGAATGTACGTATAAATATCTCATACATCATTCTAATACTGAGGCACGGATGGTTGATCACTCACCCACGAAACAAGAGGTCCGTTTAAGAAGTCTTCGATCTCTGTAGCAGATGCGGCCATTCTCCCCAAGTGTTAGGTTGAACCAAATTTAATTTTTTGATACCGCCTGCATAACATGGTATCAAAAAAACATTCAAAATGAATACGACTTAAAAAATTGTTAAACATCGGCAACAAAATACAAAGACCCCTGGTATTATGTGCAAACACCGTAACACGATTTGACAATTTGATGATATATTGACAAACAGTTGACATCCAGGCGTATTTTGCAATAAACTTAGTTTATGGAAAAGAAAATGGAGGTAAAACTTTAAATAACTAACTGACGACAGCGGATTTGACTTTATTTAGCTTTGGAGAGATACCTATCTCTCTCTAGACTTGATAAAGAAATAAAAGGCGAATGTAGTTAAAGTTGAACTATATAATGACACTAATAGTCCAGTCAAATAAGGTCTGAAATCAAAATGTTAACACTCAACTTTGCATTTTTGATATAATGTAGTTTTAATGATACAAAAACAATGTGTAAAGGTTTTCGTGTCCGCAACCCCCGGCAAGGGTCCAAAATAAATGGTCAAAAGTGTTTTTTCGCAATTACTCGAAAACGGTAAAAAATAGACAAAAAAGTTTTAGTAAAAATGTGTAAAGCTTAAAATTTTGCATAAAAAAGATTTCATGACTTTTTTTCCTCCGGTCAAAATTAACCGAGTTAGGGAGGTTTTTAGACCGATCGGAATCCGTTTATTTTTAAAAGAAAAAAAATTAATTAAAACCTGAAGTTTTATGGTTTTAAAACATGCCCCCGCTGCCCAGCTACCCCCGCGAAAAACGGGGGGACGCAAAGCGTTGAAAAATCGTTTTTTAAAATTTACGGCTTACTGTGACGTTCTATCGAAAAATGTTTTCTACAAAAGTTATAGGTCTATTAAAAATCTACAACTTTTATAAATGATACTTTTACAATAATCTCAAAGTTTTCGAGATATTTGCAAAAAACTCGGTTTTTAATTTTTTCTTGGTTTTTTTATTTTTAATTTCTACAATAAACTTTTCATTTTCATGAAACTAAGGGACTGCAATCTTTGAAATACATATAATAAATAAAAAAATGAAATCTAAATATTTAGCAATTTATGAGAAATTTATATTTTATGGTCTCGGGAGGCTGAAAATCACTTCCAACTTTAAGTGGATCTTTAATGTACACAATATAGTTAAAGTATAAATAGTTTAGTAAAAAAAATTCTTACTAAACTGTTTACGTCGATTTTTTCCTGAGATATTCAACTTCCAGTGAAAAAGGATCCTTTTCTTTTTTATCATCAATATCTTAGCATTTAATGGATGCACAGTAGATTAAAGGGTAATTTTAAAAATTGAAATAAATTCTTTACGAGGATCTATGATAGTTTAAAAAAATTTCATCTTTTACGTTTTTTTTAAGATTTTTTAACAAAAATATGACTAAATTTTGTTAATATCAACTATTTTTTTTTAATTATACTTTTAATTAACTACTTTTAGATAATCGGCATTGTATAAATAATAGGCTCAAATTAAAAATTTAGGACCAAGATTTCTTTCCTTTTTTCCGAAAAATACATTGGTGTAATCAGTTTATCAAAATTTGGTCAATTTTACAATGATAATTAAAAAATGTAGTTTACAAGGTAAAGCTTATCGAATTCTACAATTTTTTCAATTTTTAAGGGTGTTTTTACAGGACGACCATACATTGTTTTTATTTCCACAAAAAGTAGAGTTCAAGACGAAAAAAATGAGCCCTATGTGAAAATTGAGCGACAATTTTTTTTTATATAAGCATCCACTTAAAGTTGGAGGTAATTTTCAGCCTCCCGAGACCATAAAATATAAATTTCTCAAAAAATGGCTAAATATTTCGATTTCATTTTTTTTTTGTTTTTTTTTTTTATCTATTATATGTATTTCAAAGATTGCAGTCCCTTAGTTTCATGAAAATGAAAAGTTTATTGTAGAAATTAAAAATAAAAAACCAAGAAAAAATTAAAAACCGAGTTTTTTGCAAATATCTCGAAAACTTTGAGATTATTGTAAAAGTATCATTTATAAAAGTTGTAGATTTTTAATAGACCTATAACTTTTGTAGAAAACATTTTTCGATAGAACGTCACAGTAAGCCGTAAATTTTAAAAAACGATTTTTCAACGCTTTGCGTCCCCCCGTTTTTCGCGGGGGTAGCTGGGCAGCGGGGGCATGTTTTAAAACCATAAAACTTCAGGTTTTAATTAATTTTTTTTCTTTTAAAAATAAACGGATTCCGATCGGTCTAAAAACCTCCCTAACTCGGTTAATTTTGACCGGAGGAAAAAAAGTCATGAAATCTTTTTTATGCAAAATTTTAAGCTTTACACATTTTTACTAAAACTTTTTTGTCTATTTTTTACCGTTTTCGAGTAATTGCGAAAAAACACTTTTGACCATTTATTTTGGACCCTTGCCGGGGGTTGCGGACACGAAAACCTTTACACATTGTTTTTGTATCATTAAAACTACATTATATCAAAAATGCAAAGTTGAGTGTTAACATTTTGATTTCAGACCTTATTTGACTGGACTATAAATCTTGTTTAATACATGTTTATCTATAGCGTGTAATAAAATAGTAAAAAGCGAAATCTGTACACAATATATTTTTTAAAAACAATGGCTGATACGTATTGTGTGCAGAATAGAAATATTAAATAAAGACCCCAAAACAATATTTTTTGTCTATTTGTTTGTATACCTACCTGTTGCTTATCACGCAAAAAGTACTGAACAGATTTTAACAGATATTTTATAGCTTTAGCTAAATTTTAAAATAACTTATTACTCGGGTCGACATTATATAAGCATATCTTTAACTACAGGGAAATCTTTCATTCCATCGGGCAAACATAATAACTGGCTATACCGAGTTGTTCTTGATGGAAAAATTTCAACTTTTTTATTACCCAAAACCATTAGCAGCAGGGTTAATAATTAACATATTATTTAATAATTTAGTGCGGAAAATCTTTAATTTTCATGGGAATATGCAAAATTTTGCTCGAGCGCAAGTTACTCATCTAAATAAAAATTCTATACAAAGTACTCGTATTAAACAAAGTCGCTGTCTGCTTCTGTCTGTTTCTCCGCATATTTTGACTTGTGGTTTAGAATCACATTTGGATTTCAATACATTTTTCTAATAAAAAGAGCAATAAAGAAGGCAGGTTTGTGTAAGTAAATAATCCACCCTCACATCCACACTATACATACCCTGAAAGTTGAAACTTCAAATTAAGCTTTATGTACCTACTACCTAAACCTTCCTACTTTATAGTCTTTGAAATTTAAAAATGTCAAATTGAATGTTGAACAGTTGACAGTTGATTGTTGTTCAATTTAGTTATCGAGCATTTAATTATTTAATTTATTACAATAAAGAGAATATTTTCATAAATCTATTTAAAATTAGACTTCAGATTTGAGGTATTCATTTCATGTATATAATTTTTACGTACATTATTAGAATCCAAAAATTTGAAGCCTTATTGCTTTAAAAATAAAAACCTGTAATATAAGTAAATTTATATTTCGTTCGTACCTATAAGGTTATTAATTATTGAATGTTATTAATTTTTAATATTATCAATACTATTTTTTTTTTTTCAGTATGTAACAATGTCTAATAAAATGTTTACCAAAACTAATAAGGTGCAATTTCAGGACCAACAGTTAGATGATTATGTTCTTGAGGTAGGAGGATAGATTTGTAAATACGCTTGTCTAGTTTAAATTTTTACAATATAAAGTAACTTATGTTTTTTGTTTTTAGAATTCAGTTCTTAAGAGTAAATTACAAAGTAAAATTGATGCCTTATCAATTATGGGCAAAGAATTGGACAAATGTAGTATGGAAAGGGATAGATATAAGATATTAGTAGAACAATTAAAATGCAAAAAGGATTTACAAGATAAAACTAATAACTGGGATGGGTTTACACCAACTAATACTATAAGTGGTAGTGAAATATTGGCAAGAATAAAAGAGCATAATAATATGCTAAAATTAGAGGTGATTTATATTTTCTTATTTTCTCTAATATAATAATTATGAATAAAATTCATATATTTTTACAATTTATTTTAGGTGGAAACATTGAAAAGTAAACTGGAGGAAGCGAACGATGACATAGTCGCATTAAGAAAACAAATGCAAAAAGAACAAAGCTTTGAAGAATATAATGGAAATAAAAAATTGTCTCAAACTTCTAAAGTAGATTATGAACAAATGCTACATGAACTTGAAAAAATTCAAAAAAAGGTTAGTGATTGTTCTCAGGCATTTATTGCATTTTAAATAAATACGTCTTTTTTTGAATTAGAATTTTTAAATTTTCATTAAAATAGATATTCTGCTACATAAATTGTATATCTGGAGAATTTTAATAAGTTTTTGACTTTCTATACAGTACCAACAAATTCAACTGGACTATAGAGCTACATTAGACGAGAAAGAAGAATTGGTATCAGACCGGGACTATTACAAGAGTAAAGTTCAACGTTTGAACCATCAAATTAGTTACATCCTGTCCAATAGAGTGAAATCACAAACGGAAGAAATTGATTCTCCAAAACCCTATGTTGATATAGATGCATTGTTGACTGAAAATAAATACCTACATGAAAGAATAACTCAATTGCTAGTTGAAAAGGAAATTATAAAGAGAACTTTAACTAAGTACAAGGTAATTTTAATAGATCTAAAAATGATTTCAAATTATACTATAATACTAGCAGCTCACCTCGCTTCACTCGGGTTCGCCTCTAGACAAACATAAACAAATCTATCCCATGGGAACCGTACATTTTTCCGGGGTTAAAAATAGCCTATTTGTTATTCTGATGCATGAACTATATTATTTAAAGTTTCATTAAAATCCAAACCAGTACTTTTTATGTACTAAACTGTATAAGTTACTTTAGTTTTTTAACTATCCTACGGGAACTCTTTAATTTTCCGGGATGAAAAGTATCTAAAATGTTGACTGGGGATATAAGGTACCACCATGCAAAATTTCATTTAAATCGGTCCAACAGTTGGTATGGTATGGTTTAAACGGGCTAGTTTCCGCAACTCGACGTCTTTGCGCCTATTTTGCGTGTGTCGGTCCAACAGTTTCAGAGATTAGTTCATACAAACAGAAAAACAGAGAAACAAAAAATTAAAAAAAACTGGATTTCGTTTTATTTCTCTTCCTACATCCCCCTGACTTGGTTTTTAGCATATTTTTTTCTATGTACAGACATTCGGCCTCCACAGTTTTATTATAATGTATTTATAGATAATAAACACATTATATTATAATAGACACTACATGTTATAATTAATTTCAATATTTCCATTTTATCTTTGTTATGCATTATTATTTCAGACCTTGCTGGATAATAGAAGTAAAAATGATCCATTAAATATTAAAAAAGGATTTTTAGATGTGATGACTCAAAAACAAGGTAAATATAATATTTTGGAATTTTTTCATTGTTTATTTCACAAGAAATAAATAAATATTCATTTCATTTGTTATTTCTTGCTACAAGTATTGTAATTTATTTAAGTATTAAATACGTACGTAAGTCACAACTTATCTTCAAGTAAATATTGCACTTGACTTTTTTAGTTCGAGAGTTCTTAGATATAAACTCTAAGACTGGATTTAAGAGAAGTTCAGCAGCAGAATTGAAATCATTATGTCTTGGTTTGTTTGAAGCATTAAATGACAAATCAATTGCTCTTCAACATCAAAGAAAAACAAATCAGTAAGTTATTTTGGTTTTAATATATACTTATTAAAAAATATAATACAGGGTTATTGGTAATTCGACGTATTCCCGTTAGGAGGTGATAGGAGTGACTATTTGCGATAATTTTGACCCCCATATGTATTATGTAAAAGTGAACCATTTTTGAGTTATCATGTTTTTTAGCTTTTTTCAAAATAAGTCAGAAATGCAACTTCAAAAATTTATTTAAAAAAAAGTATCAATTTAAATCTCATTTTCTCTTCTGATTTATGAAAACGGATAAACACCAGTTATTTATCAATATTAAAACAACAATTATCGGTCCAAATTAAAAAATGCGAGATGAAAAACGATATTATTTCAATATTTTTTTGAAACTTTCTCCACTAAAATGCCTTAAAAACGAAAAAAAAACGTTATGAAACTTGGCTTGCAGATTATTTTAAAAACATAACCGTTTTCTTAGCTCTCCAACAATGCATAACAACTAGGAACTTACTTCAAAAAAAACTGAAAAAAATTGATCACAAAGGAAGCAGGCAGAATTTCGTATTCGAACTAAACTTAAGGTCGTTCTTTAAAATTTCCATAAAATTAATTAAAAACAATACCCAATGTAAACAAAACAAAAAAATATAAATTTAAAATAAAATTTAGAACCAGTAACAGTTTAGTGGTAACAACAATTAACAATTAATAATAAGAAACAATTAAGACATTATGTAATTTAGCTAAATTAAAGTTCTTGCTCGAAGTGACTTCCTCTATTGCGTGCGCAAAGTCGCATTCTTTTTCCGAGTTGTGACTTAACTGCCGAAGTAGTCAAATTATTCCGCATTTGTTGCGCTTATAATTCTTGTTTTGAGTTTTTCCGCGGATGACACAGGCGAGACGTCGTAAACTAGGGATTTCTGTGACCTCAGACATAGAAATCAACCGGCGCTAAGTCCGGACTTCTCGCACGCCATGGAATGTGTCCTAAAGCCATGGAACGGGAAAGTCTCTCAATCATGGTCACGTGATTGCTGTAAAGCAATCGAAACGTCGGGAATCAAAAATCAAAATAAATCCGCGAAAAAATCCGAAAAGATAGTTTTATTTACATGATATACCAGCAAGACGGATGTCCTGCACATTTTGGTGTCAATGTTAGGCGATGGCTCGATAGCCATTTTCTTAATCGTTGGATAGGGCGAGGAGGACCCATTCCGTGGCCTGCGAGGAGTCCGGACTTAACGCCGGTTGATTTCTATTTCTGGGGTCTCATAAAATCCCTATTTTTCGACGTTCTCGTCTGTGTCCGCGAAAGAGCTCCAAACAAGAATTATGAACGCAGCAAATGCGATACGGAATAATTTGACTACTTCGGCAGTTAAATCACAACTCGGAAAAAGAATGCGACTTTGCGCACGCAATAAGGGAAGTCACTTCGAGCAAGAACTTTAATTTAGCTAAATTACATAATGTCTTAATTGTTACTTATTATTGATTGTTAATTGTTGTTACCACTAAACTGTTACTGGGTCTAAATTTTATTTTAAATTTATATTTTTTTGTTTTGTTTACATTGGGTATTGTTTTTAATTAATTTTATGGAAATTTTAAAGAACGACCTTAAGTTTAGTTCGAATACGAAATTCTGCCTGCTTCTTTTGTGATCAATTTTTTTCAGTTTTTTTTGAAGTAAGTTCCTAGTTGTTATGCATTGTTGGAGAGCTAAGAAAACGGTTATGTTTTTAAAATAATCTGCAAGCCAAGTTTCATAACGTTTTTTTTCGTTTTTAAGGCATTTTAGTGGAGAAAGTTTCAAAAAAAAATTGAAATAATATCGTTTTTCATCTCGCATTTTTTAATTTGGACCGATAATTGTTGTTTTAATATTGGTAAATAACTGGTGTTTATCCGTTTTCATAAATCAGAAGAGAAAATGAGATTTAAATTGATACTTTTTTTTAAATAAATTTTTGAAGTTGCATTTCTGACTTATTTTGAAAAAAGCTAAAAAGCATGATAACTCAAAAATGGTTCACTTTTGCATAATACATATGGGGGTCAAAATTATTGCAAATAGTCACCCTTATCACCTCCTAACGGGAATACGTCGAATTACCAATAACCCTGTATAATATATTAGTAGCTCACTCTCGCTTTGCCGCTCGAGTTCGTCCCTAAGTATGTTTTAACGGTTAGGAAATAGATAGTCTATATGATAGATAGTATTATATGATATATTTAGCCTTCCTAAATAAATAATAAATAATAATAAATGTATTAGCAAAAATATTTCTTCAAATCGGTCGACCAGTCGGTCGATCAGTCGGTCGATCAGTCGGTCGACCAGTCGGTCGATCAGTCGGCCGATCAGTCGGCCGGTCAATCCGCCGATCAGTCGGTCGATCAATTGGCCCATCAGTCGGTCGACCAATCGGCCGATCAGTCGGTCAACTAATCGGCCGATTAGTCGGTCGATCAGTCGGTCGATCAATCGGTCGATCAATAGGTCGACCAATCGGCCTACAAAACGGTCGATCGATCGGTCTACCAATCGGTCGATCTTTCGATCAACCAGTCGATCGATCAGTCGGTCGATCAGTCGATTGATCAATCAATCGGTCAATCAGTCGGTCGATCGATCAAACGAACAAACTAACCAACAAACAAACAAACATTGCCTCTTTATAATATTGGTTTATTTTATGTTTACCCTTTCAGGGGACGAATTTCGAATAATGGATTGATAACACGTATGAGTTATTTTTTATCTTATATACTTAATTTTAACAATAAAAATGGTGGATTTTCTTACCAACTTTACCACCCATTTTTACCCCCCTTAAGAGATGTATTACAGAAGTTTTATAACACGTTTTTATTTAATTGAATTGAAGATCATTAATACATAATTTCATAGAAACTTTCATCCCCTATTTTACCCCATTAAAGAATGAATTTTCAAAAAAAAAATTATACTGTAAACTTTTTTCTCTAACCAAGTGCCTTCATCGGTCATCCTATTTTAGCCTCTTATGGGGATGAATTTTGAAAAATTCCTTCTTAGTGCACACTTACGTAATTTAAGGAACATTTGTGCAAAATTTCATGCTTCTAGACCCAGCGTTTTCAGCTGTGCGTTGTTTGATCAGTCAGTGAATCAGTCAGCCAGTCAATTTCTTACTTAATATATTATATAGATTATATTACATTTAAAAATGATAAAATCAATTTTTAGTCTCCAAACTATTACTTTTAAAAATCTAAATTATAAATATAATGTAACTCGGTTGTAGATATGAATGAATAGTATAATTATAATTTTAAAGTGTCCTTAATAAAGAAAAAACGTACTTGTACATATAAGATCACAATTAATATGATATTTAAAAAATTGTAGGATATTAGCCAATCGGATAACAGAATTGGAAAAAACGTTAGAGAGTTGGTGCAGTGGTCAAAAATGTATACCTACATTTCCATCACAAATGTTAATTGAGGAGCTTCTGAATGATTCGGGATCTGTTAAATCAGATGAAATTAAGGAGAAGTTGGATAACAATTATACAAATAAAATTACATATACTGATAGTGATGAAGAAATAAATAAGAGTAAGGAGGATTTGTCAGATGTTAACTATGAAGATGTTAATGATGATAGGAGTTTGTCTTCCAAAATAGTTCTACCTCAAGACTTACAAGAGTTAGTTAAAGAAGCTCTTGCTGAATTGAAATCCACCCAGTAATATTGTTTATGTAAATTAAAATAATATAGGAAGTCATTAGAATTATTGTAATTATTTTTATAATCTAAATTCTATTAGATATATTTTAATCCTTTTTTTTAGTTACGTTTGTCACAAACATATTTTAAATAAAACAATCTTTTTAACGTGAAAATAAATCCACGAAAAAATCCAAAATGAATATATATTTAAAATGTCACATATAAATGTCAAATGTGTAAATAAATAAAAAATGAGAAAAAATAATTTATAGGTTATATTTTACATATTTCCAATTTTACTGTTGATCATGTTATTAAATAATTATGTTGTATTTTAGATGAAGCTAAATAATGTATTCATATCTCATATTTACCAAAGATTGTTGCAACTATTCTAGTCCAATTACTTAATAATGTTATGTGTCTATAATGTACAAATTAACATTCCATTAAAATTAAAACAAATCATATATACATTCAGTCTTTTATTTATTAAAAAAATATAACATTTAATAAGACAATAAATATTTGTCCCATATACAAATGGGTACCTGTTTTTACATCTTTCTATGAAAATACATAATGACCTATGATCTAAACCAGATAGCGACAGTTCCAATAGTGAAAATACATCAATGTAATATGTCCTTATATTGCTAAATTTAACACAACACAATAAATATTGGTTACTTATTTTTAAATGATTTTTTCGACATGACAGTTTATCTAAATTAATTACACAATATTCTATTGTATGTGTCATGTCCAATGTATTTTATGAATAAGTTAAAGATTTATTACTTTCAACATTCATATTAAATAATTATAAAAATAGTTTCAAAATTTAACCTGCTTAGGAATTAAAGGTAATTCATTCAATACAATCGATTATCATAATTTCGTTTCGATATGAGCATATTGCATATCTTTACAATACTAAGATTAATTAAATAAAGCCTATTTATAAGCTAATTGCTATAATAATACGGTATTTCTTAGGTGAAATACAACTTCAACAAAATATTTGAAATGCACTAAAACGGACGAAGCACTTAAAACATAAAATATTACACACCAGTTTGCGATAAGCAAAGCATTCATTTTGGTATATATACATATATAACTTAATGTTAATTTTTGACATGTTTATATTATTTTTGTATGATGATATAATATTATGTAGGTATTACGAGCACTATAATATTATACTACAGTACTATACTATACTTTTTTTAATATTATTTTGGTAATTATTGTTAGAGGTGGCTCATTCTTATAGAATCACAACTTAAATTTTTACTTACAACGTTATACATAGTTTTATATTACCAATATAGCAATCTATAGTCAAGGATATTATTCAGCGGCTTATGTGGTCAAATTATAGGTAAGATTATTCCTCAATCTTTATAGTAAATTTATATTAGACGAGGAGATAAATTACGACGGAGTTTCTGGAAATAGGAAGAGATTAGCTTCGTAATTCTACAATAATAAGATCAGGACAAATCTACTTATTTTCGTTTTCGTTGTCAATTTAATGAAAGCTTTGTTGAAAATTATACAAAATTTTAAACGACCAATTATTGTAAAATACGATTATAAGATGCAGCAAAAATGTCGGCACTCCCATTTTATTCACGTGGTTGAGTGCGTAAGCGATCCTGGGACACCCTATTACGACGCGGGAGGTTTTAGTTGGTAGTTTAGGACGGGTTTCAGTGGGTAGTACTGGCTTTGCCGGTGAGTCCCACACTTCGAGTCTAAATGCATTTCCCAACGTAAAAAAAAAAAGAAGGGTCGTATAGGGGTGTTCGAGCACGGCGGAGTATACGGAGAGCGCCGTAGGCAGGCGGTGTACTTAAGAATAAGCCTTATTGACAGAACGTTAAGGTCCACATTGGAATGGTATTACCCTAGAGTGGTGTAGTAGCGCACGAGCACGGCGAAATGGTAATGGAGCGCGGCGTAGGGCGTACTTAAGAAAGAGCCTTATTGACAGTAGGTTAAGGTCCACATTGCAATGGCATTACCCCAGCGTGGTGTAGTGGTGCACGAGCACGGCGGAGTGGTGGGAGAGCGCGGCGTGCGGCGCGCGCAGGCGGGCGGCGGCGGCGGCGGCGGCGGCCAGGCGCGCAAGCAGCGGGCGGTGCGCGCGCTCGCCGTAGCGCTCGTACGCCTCCAGCCCCTCCTGCAGCTTGAGGATCAGGCTGTCGTAGTTCTTGCGCACTACTTCTAGGATCTGTGCGGTATTCGAAGATTTATTAGTTATAAGTAGGTTAGGTATACTTATATATAGGTTTATATACTTGCAATGTAGTAAGATACTAACCACATCTATAGAGATAAATAAAATTGAAGTGTCTGTTTGTAATGTCAAAATAACAGCTTTTTACTAAATGCATAAGAGATTATATACAGTACTTATAATAAAAACACAATTTAAAAAAAATGTCAGTCAATGTTTGTTTCGGTTAATCTGGTTAATCTGAAACGGCTGGACTGATTTTTGACGGGATTTTCACTGACAGATAGCTGATGTTATAAGGAGTAACTTAGGCTACTTTTAGAAAATGAATTAGGATCCCGCTCAAAAAAATTAAAACAAACCTAGAAACGCACCAAAAATTCGTAAAGAACGAAAATTTATCAACACACGGAAGCACTAGATGATTTATTATATAAATTCTTACGATATAAAAAAATATATATTATGACCAAATCTTTCAATAATTTAATTATGAATGTATCTATGTATATTTAAACATCTACCTGATCTTCGCTGGGTGTGGAAAGGTTTTGTGAGGCGAGCCAGGCATCGATTTTAGGTGAAAAGTGTTGTATGATGGCACGGACGTTGACTAAGCAGTTCGCTAGCCGGAGCGCCTCCGCTTTGTATTCTCCGTCTCCGGTGGAATAGCGGAGAGCTTAAATTTCAATTTTTTTCATATTAGAACATTGACAACAACATTAACAACTTTAAAATTATTGGCTTAACTAAAAACATCACTTATAAATTGCTACGCCTAAGTCATTTTGGAAGCCGTCATCTTCATTTTACCTCTAAGTGGTAAGCTGCAACTATTTATAACAACCTAGCAACAGGCGAGACTCCGGGCTGAGCATGTGCACAGAGCTTGACCTGAGATACATTGTATGGAAACAAAGCCTCCAGCAGAACATGAATCGATAAAGAAAAAATTGCTAAAAATAATAGAGCTAACATTCGACATAATATATGAAATGTTTTTAGATATCTTATCAAATTTTTTTTAATATATATTTAGTATTATATCTATTATCTCGTACAAGTATCACACATCTAGTAAGAATTGCTTAACGTAAATTAATATAAATATCTATCCAAATTTTAAAGAGCAGAAATATCTCACTATATGGACTTTTTTTCACCTCTGAGTTACATGCATGAAGTACCAGCACAATTTTTTATTTTTTTGTATACCTCTGCAATGTGGCTTCTATAGTCTTTAAGTAAAATTACTGTAACATACTAACAGACGAACATGATAAACAAATTATAAGGGTCGGCTTTTTGGCTACTTTATGGGAAGACTGAGAGCCCTTTAAAATATTGAGCAACCTCCTCACTGCGCAATTAGAAATTATAGTATAAACAAATATTTATATCATTTTTGAAATTAACGATATTTTTAACGTGCTTCATTTATCTTAGGGTTAGTCCGAAAGTTTAGAATACGTACCCATAAAAAATAAGTTGTCAAAAACTTGATGCATCCTTATAAGTTCGTAATAGAGCTGATCGTAGGAGGCTGGAGTGGGCAAGAACGTGTCACCGAATGTGATGAACAGGTTGAAGATATTTACTACCTGTAGTGTCAAAAATATTTATTTAGTACTTTTATCTTAGACTAGCGACTCACCCTCGCTGCGTTCGGGTTCGTCCCTAATTACGTTTTAACGTTTAGTATAGATTTCTCAGAGATGAGATATTGTCTTGCAGTAAAAAGTATTCTATATGTTGACCCGGATAAGCAGCTATCATTATACCAAATTTCATAAAAATCTGTTCAGCGGTTTTCTCGTGACGTGGTCACAGACAGACAGATAGACGAAAATTCTAAAAACTATAGATTCGGCCTCTGTATCTGTAAAATGACTATTTCAATATGATTTTCCAAAAAATATTTAATGTATAGATTCAACTCACTTAGAATTTTATTATAATATGTATAGATATACTTACTACATTGAACATGAAATAATGACAGTTATAAAGATATATGAATGATTCTTACTCAATTATGGGTAAATCATTAAATACAGTAGGTAACTTCTTGGATTAGCACATACTATATCCCTTACTCAAATGATTTCCACTTTATCAAAGAGAGAGCTGATAAATAGTATTTTATAGTAAAACTAGCAGCACCCGCGGCTTCGCTCGCGTTCAATCTAAAAAAAGTTTTTGGCTTTATGTTACACAGCGACTCACCCTCGTTTCGCTCGGTTACGTCGCTATGTATTTATATGCTATAATCGCTATTAAAAATAGCGGTTGGTGGTAGGAGGGCGAAAATTTAGGGTTGTATGTATTTTTTAATACCGAATCAAAAAAAATATAGTTTACGACATATTCTCATATCTACTGAATACACACACAAAATTGCATAAGAATCGGTCAAGCCGTTTCGGAGGAGTTTTGTTACAAACACTGTGACACAAGAGTTTTATATATTAGATGTTATAGGCGGTCACCCATCAATTTGGTGCCGCTGTTGAAGTTGCTTAACGTACCTGTTGGGCCATAATGAATATATTGTGCCTCCTCAGCAGCACAGTCTCGTTGGTGACGAGGAACTTGAGTAACGCTATAAGCGCCGCCCACAGAGGGCGCCAGTCGCGCGCCAGCCGCACTCGGCAACGCTTCTGGTAACTTAATAGCCGTAATAACACCCCCACACATAGGGAATACAGCTCGCCGGGAAACTTCTTGAGCAGGTGGCACATTATGAACTCGACTAGAAGATCTGGAAGTTGTGTTTGGTTATTAGAAAGGTTAAACAATGTTACCGGCAGCATCTAATTTGGATGGGTGACCAGTTTGATGTTACAATTTTGCTTCTTGATGGGGTTCGCATCTCATTTATTTATTTATTGACGTAATATAACAGATAATTTCAACACACTACATGTTCAACATTTATTGAAGTGAGAAATCAAGTTTTAATTAAAGTTACTTATTTTGTTAATAAATATATCCAGATACAATATTAGAGTTGTAGATATCTTTAAACAATTTCATAACCTTATTAGGCGATTAGGTTAGAGTGATAGGATGTCCGTGAATCAGTTTGACATTCCCTATTTTTACCAAATACCAGACAAAAACTTTACCATTTCATACTTATTAGTCAGTTAAGTACTTAATAATGACTGAACAAAACTCAAAAAAAAAATCATCAACTAAACTTTATTGATTAGCAAATTGATAAGCTATGCAAGTAGTTTTTTACTATAAAAATATACTTGCCAATGAGAGTTGAAGCTAGCGGTTGTGATGGTGGTTCTTCTGGTACTATTTTCCTATGACGCATTGGCAGCCTATATAATTGAACCTGTAAATATAAAATTCGTTTTAACACAATATTATTCTTTATTATATTTTTTTTAGCGTGAAGAAGTAACAAAAACACGCACACACACTCATACTATATAGTTCATTCAAGGCCTAGTCATGCCTCCAGACCAATTGCATAAAATTATAAAGTCAAGTTCACAATGACCAGTTGAAGGCAGACTATTGTACGAAACAGTTTTGTCTTTTGTGTGATACCTACAATATTAAAAAAGAATACCCCACCTATTCGTAAGAATGAAAGTGGATCTATAATAATTCATAGTGGAGAAAGACGAATAATTTACAATGTTTTTAAGTACTTTAAACTGGACGATTTAAATGATTTTGATTCTTTTATAATAAATACAAGCGAAGATTCTAGTGACACTGATTAAATATATTATTATTGACTATATGACTATTTTGATTTGAGATAATTAAGTTGATTTTTATCCATTAAACTTAATCTTTTGAAATATATTTGAATTGAATTTTTACTCCACTACGAATACACCTTTATCCTGCAGTTGCACTTATGACTCACTATTTTCTTAACGCGAATGGACTATGACTCGTACACATACACTCACACAAACAAACTCCCCCATTTATATTAATAGCGTGATAAAATAAATATTTATTACCTACTACATAAACGATTGTGAATGTGTAAAATAACTTTATTGAGTAAGAAATTGTAAAGAATATGTTCAAATAATATACTACTTACCTTAAAAGTAAGATTTTGATCGTGCATTATAGAGTTGGCAAACTGCTCCTCCACGATACAGGTGAGAGTAATGAAGCATAGACTGCACTTGTTTATACTTGTTTCTGTCCGTGTGTCCGCCATTACTATGGAACTGAAAAGTAAAATGTAGGATTAATAATAATGTCTCCCTAATTAAGACTAGCCATGTGCGCGGGACATATTATAGTGAACCTGCGGCAAGGCATACAATTTAATTGTAAAATTAATAATAATCAATAGAATCAGAATAAGCCTCTTGAGTATTTTTGCAGAGTATTTTATGTCAACAAAATACATCAAACTTCAATTCAATTCAAATTTCTTATTACCATTGAAACGTGACCGTAGATGAAAGATTACTTCGCGAATGTCAAATGGAGAAGCGTCTACCTACAGCTACAGCAAACTTACCAATATTGAAAGAATGTGACTAGTAAATTTGTTGGTTGCTCGTTGTCCAGCGCTTGAATCTGCGCTAAATTTGGAGGACTCTGGAATAATGAAAACAATATAAATTCAGCAGCCTTCTTGTCGGTTAGAATTTAAAGAAAGAAAAAGCGTAAGTGTTTTGAATATAAAAGTCGACCCGCACTGTCAAGTGTGACTTCACTTTCGTGATTGAAAATTTTGTTAATTTCTGAGTTTATGGAATGGTATGAGTTTGAATAGTTTTAATTCTCTTGTTTTTTTTATTTAAAAGTTAATGTTTCGAACTGGCATTCGGTAACGCGAGCAATGTCACCCGCTCTAATCATCGGAAGATATTAAAGTGCAAGCTCTGATCCTCTTATAATACTTAAGGACGGTAACACTTGTGGAGAGAAGCGGACCGAGGGTTTCACGTGCTTATCGACGTTGAGGGTGTGAAAATGGTCCAACTCCAGGCTATAGCTGAGAATTTATAGACAACATCCCTATGAATAGGACTAGAGTCATGGTTAATTTTGTATGGGAGTTGGGAAACAGCTTTAAGGTTGACGGATATAACTATAACTTGTTACGAAATGGCACTACAGCGCTTTTATTTCATTTTTCACCATAGAAAATGGCATGGCATGGTTCCTATTGTAATTAAAAGTAAACCCAGCAACACACTAATTAAGAAGTGCCTCCTTAACAGAGAAAGAGAAGTCCACATTGCAGGGTATTGAAGTGGTGCTCGAGTACGGTGGTGTTAGGAGAGCGCGGTAAACGGGCGAAGTACTTAAGAAAAGTCCACATTGCAACGTAGTACCCCAGCTTAGTGTAGTGGTGCACGAGCACGGTGAGGTTCCTTAATGTAAGATCCATATTGTTACGTAAGTTTAATTGCGAATCTTCAAGGCAGAATATTGGGAGAGCGCGGTAGACGGCCAAAGCCGGCGTACTTACGAAAAAGCCTTATTGACAGTAAATTAAGGTTCAAATTGCAATGTTTTACTCCAGTGTAATGTAATGGCGACGAGCAGTAAGTGGTGCTAGAACGCGGCGTGGGGCGCGCACTTGGGCGGTGACGGCGTACTTTAGAAACAACCTTATTGATAGTAGGTTAAGGTGCATATGCAAGCAAGCAAGTCGTCCTGTACGGTAGGGTACCTGGTGCGGCGGCAGCGTGGCGGGCGGCGAGGGCGGCGCGGAGGACGCGGCGGCGGACGACGAGTGCGCTAGCGTCGTCATGAAGTTTCTGTTCAGGTGCGCCGCCTCGTACAGCGCTAGCAACATGCCTTCTTCACCACCACTATAATAATACCAATTTAATTTTTTTTTTGAAGTTATACTTCTTTTGGCACGTTTGGAAAAAAATGTATGTGTATATAAATATATTTATTTTTGTATAATTATAATATTTAGTTGTTATATTTTAATATTAAGTTTATAACATTTAATGCTGTACTGTACCTACACCGCTCTAAATTAACTTATTTTCTCATTATTGAAGGGTTTCTGGAAGAAATCTCTTAAAAAGATAAGTTATCCTCTGTCGACATTCTGATACTTTATTTTGTATAACATATATTTTATGGTACATAAATAAATAAATAAATAAAATATGAGAGTAACATTTTTTTGAATTTTGTCAGTTTATTTCTGATTTTGCACTTTGAATTTTCTATCAATGAATTACATTTAATGCTTGAGCTACCTATTTGTCTGTCTATTTGCTGTTTTCACATAGTAATGTAGCGTTACAAGGCTTATTTTACACCTCAGTGATTTCCAATGTTGCGAGTTGTTTGGCACTCAAATTCAAGATTATATTTTGTTATTTATATATTATTCTAACACATGAAAAAATACTACTGCAGAAAGTTAATTAACATTATGTTTTTAAAAATTCCTAGTAAGAAATATTTTTTTTATAAATCCAATTTTACAATGAAGCTATACCTATTTCTTTGTCCACGCACAACTGGTTGGGTCTCATCACTGGTAAGAAATATTCCACCCACCATACTTGTAAGGGAGGAAAGCCAGCCACCACCACTTGCTTGCATGCCACCAAATGTTGACATTACAAAATCATTTAATGTTGCTGTTATCACTTGGCCATAGCTGAAAATAAACAATACACATAATATGAATACTTTTCTCAACTACCTATAAAGTTATAACTTCATTCCAGTGTGAAAAATACTTATATAGAAAATTCTATTGAGATGTTACATACAAATAGCAAATTGAATAGCAGATATGGTGACTATATGAAATTTTAAATATACAATAAAAATTTAACATTGACTGAATACTAACAGTTAAGAACTCTTACCCATTCAAAGCTAATTCATCATCGAGTATAGATAGTTTCACTACATAGGGATTAGCAGATTCTTGTTTTTTATAGTTAACTAAGAACATCAGAAGTAGAACAACATCATAACCTTAAAATAGAGAAAATGATTTAGTACTGACCATTTTTAACAGGACCATTATAAGAAGTATATGAATAAAATATAGGCTACTTTTTATCTTCAAAACTCATGACAAGCTTGAGAAGCCATTGGGGAAAGATAGCCTGTGATATATTATAACTAGCAATTCACCCTCGCTCTGCTCGAGTTCGTCCTTAGTTATGTTTTAACGTTTAGTATAAATTTCTCACGGAAAACCAGCTATCAACATACCAAATTTCATCAAAATTTGTCTGTGGTTTTCTCATGATGCGTTTCCAGATAGACAGATTGGGCCTCTACATTGATAATAATGGCTATTTCAATAAGATTTTCAAAAAAAATATTTAATGTACAGATTTGACTCAGAATTTTATCATATGTATAGATGAATAATTGGATAAAATATATAAGTACAACATTTTTATCTTTTTATAATATGAGAATGATACATTTATGTCACCTAAAAAAACTCATTATGATTAAAAACATGAATTTTAATGAATTTGCACATACCATGTTGCTGCCTTTCAGTAGATGTACAGAGCAACTGAATGAGGGGTTCAAACAGTGAATGTAGCATTAAATGTTCAACAAGTGGATTGTCATCAATATTTTCAAACCCAGTTGCTATAATTAAAAGCAACTTCAAAACCATTGATTTTAAGCTGTCTGGGACATCACCTATAATAAAGAAATAAGAATAGGTTTTTGAATCACAATAAGAAAGAATTTTTTTAGTCTCTGTAAGTTAAGTAATTATACCTGATAACACTGTGCTACAATGCTCTAATAGCTTTTGCATTTTTATATTGGCATTATCTGTTCCCAATAATATAGATTTAATATTTACTGTTGGATCTTGTCCTGCTCTTTGGTACATAGTAGTCAAAATTGCACTGAAGGTTTGCAATGCATACACCAATCTGCAATTTTATTTATTTTTTTATGAATTTATATAACAAATTATGCTACTATTAAAATAAAACATTTTTTGAACATTACCTGATATGGTGCTCCTGTCCTAACATTTCTATACATTGTATAACCAATAAATTAATGTTATCCTTTAAATTATTTAATTGTTCAACACTTAACTTGTGTATTTCAGCTTCTAATTGGGGTATTTTTGGTTTTAATAGAAAAAATTCATCCCAAAATGTAGGGTTATTACTTGTTAAGTCTTCTCCTTTAAAAAATGATTCATATATCTGCACAACTTTCTCTTTTAGGTGCCTTTTAGATCCAGAACCACTTCTCTTTCGAGTAGCCATAGTTTTTTGATTTTAGAAGAAATTAAAATTGTTTATTTGTTTAAAAATAAATGCAATAGATTATTGTACACGTAATTAAAATTGTGTTATATAAAGATCTTAGAATGCTTAATACTCTTAAATGTACATCTTTAACAATTTACAATCACAAACTATATAAAAATGCTATATACAATGTTTTTAGTTATAAATGGAAAATTCATCAAATTGATGAATTTTTTAATTGAAAGACCGACTGAAAAACGTCATCTGTCAGTTGTCAGTGTCTTTTGCTTCTATATGACTATGTCATCACGACAATCAGCTTAGCTTTTGATAAAGATAGTTTTTTTATCTGTGGTATGTAACTGTGAATATTTTTTTTTTCTGTGCAGTATATCCATAGTCCGTAGACCGTAACCATACGTTTATTATTCTCTATTTAGTATTTAGTAGGCTTGGGCATAATAGTTCGCGACTGGGAGCGGTCAATTTAGTTCACAGCTCTTTAACGAACTAGATCGGTCTTTTAGTTCGTTAGTTCGTTTCTCGACTTTACTACCTTAACCTTTCCAGTACTTCATTACAGATTACAGAACTGCAAACTACACTTAACGCCCTCACTATTATAGTTTGCGAACATAATCATATACTGCTCGCACATTCGTTGTGGTTTCAGGTGGCGAGCAAAAAAAAAAAGATTGTATTTGGACGGCAAAACCCATTTGTTATAAATATCTCCTAAACTAACTCTTAAATGTTCATCTATGAAACGAAAAACATATTTATTTTTTCAATAATTACAAATTCAAAATGTTTATTCGTATAAACAAATAAATTACATATAAAAAGTAGTTATAAAAATTTTATTTCTAAAACATTCACGGGCCACATACGGCCCGCGGCCCGTGGGTTACCGACCACTAGTCTAGTGTGTTCTGAAAAAAGATCCGTAACACAGTTTACTAATATATAGCATCCGTTCATCCGTAGAATCGAGAACGAACTAAGGAACTAAGAAGCGAAAAATGTGAGAACTAGTTCGTATAGTTCGTCTATGGGAGCGCTCTTTCGAACTAGTTCGTTCGCGAACTACACAAGACTAGTATTTACATTTAGTATTCACTATTATCTATGATAAAAGGGATTCCATCTTATTTTTACTGAATCCATTTTAATTTTTAAAACATCAAAAAATAAGTTCATTTAACGCTAAAAATGAAATCCAAAAAGCGTCACCATGATAGTTCCGATGAATCTGAAGAGTCAGATGCTAGTGTAAAATCCAGCAGTTCATCTGATAGTGATACTGACGATTCTTCAATATCTGAGCCCCGGCATAAGAAAAAAAGAAAACGTGCCGATTCCTCAGATTCAGACAGTAATACAGATGATCAAAGACGTGCAAAAAAACGTAAGCATAAGAAAAAGAAGAAGAAGCATACTAAGAAAAAAAGACGATCGGAATCATACGAAGATGTATCGGATGATGCTATATCAATAAGTGAAGGCGAAATATCTCCTAAAAAACGAAGGAAGCATAAACACAAGCATTCTAAGCGAACTCAGTCCGATAGTGAAGGTAATTATATGTAAAGATTATATTTCAAATAATTTAATATTATAATAGGCATAGACCATAGTTATGTAAAATATATTATGATATAGATGGGGAGTATGAAAAACATTCGGACCGTCGCTTGCATAGTGTGGTTAAAGAACGCAGAACTTCTTCAGAGGAAGGCAATCCACCATCTCGTACTTATTATCAGTAAGTTATTATATATTTTTTCTTTATCTGTACTTTGTGTATACCTTGAATTTAAACATGTTATCATTGTTAGTAAAAACCAAATAACATTAACTTTGTTGTGGTTATTTTTAATTAATTTTTAAATTAAAAAAATAATATAGCTGTTGAATAAATTTTAGGAAGGAGTACCACCGTTCAGGATCAGTTGAAGTATATGACCACGGCAGAGAGAGTCAAAAATATTACCAAGAACCAAGTAGACGGCATCATGAACATCAAGACAGCTATAATTATGAACGAGGAAGAAATGACAGGTGTTTTTTTATTCAATATTTAAATGCATAAGGTTAATAAACATAGTATTATCACCGGACATAAATTCATACATATTCTTTTTGCTACTTATAATAGTATATATCTTTCACATTAAATAGCATAAATTATAAAATTTGTAGATATCCACAACAAGAAGATAGGTATGATAGACAAAGGGATAAGTATGGTTCTAATGCACATTTTGTTCCTAATGAGGAAGGGTATAGTGGAAGGCAAAGAGAATATGAAGAATATAAGAGGTATATATTCTGAGATAATATTATTTTTATTTACAATTATATTTTTTATTTTACTTTAGAATAATTTTAAAATGTCAATATTTCCATTTATGCATATTATATATTAAATTTTAAAATATTAAACAGGCACCCCAGGTATGAAGAACATTTGAGGGGAGAAGACCATTACAGACGAGATAGGGAGGTGCCATATCAACCTAGAGAAGATACTAGAGGTCAGTAATACTTTATGAAGAGCACTTCATATGTTGTGATATAAAATTTGAATTTTGAAATTTTTCTATGTTTATATATATTATATAACATCTTATAAAGTAAGAATTTGCATATTGTTCTTATACAATTCATGCCATATCATATTTGTACTGTTTATTTTAACTTTGAAGCATAATAATTGGAAATTATGTATACATATTAGGTTTTAATAATTTTCTATTTTTGTGATAAAGGTATGAAATAATATTAAATATTACCAATATTATATTATAACGTAACATACATATTATAATAAATATAATTATGAATTATATATGTTACTGCAAAAGCCTGTATTTTGGTAAATCTTAGGTTTAACTAGGATAATATCTTAGGATTTACCAACAGGAATTGGTAAAGTAAGGATTTTATAAAAAAGAATCAACCTTTCAGACCTTTATCTTATTTCATCAGAGTTTGGTACATGCTAAGTTTTATCAAAGATGGTAGGTAAGTGTTATATATATTGGAGGTTCTGGGTTTGAAATAAAAAAAAGACCTAACAAGACGAAACCTATGTTATCCAAGTTAGGCTGTCACATAATCAAAGACATTAGCCTTAGCCTTCTCATTAGGTCTTTTTGTTATTTTAAACCCAGAACCCACAATATCATAAATGCCTTACCACTTAACATTATATATATATATATATATATATATTATTTACTAGCAACTCACCCTCGCTTCACTCGGGTTCGTCCCTGGCTTGGATATAGTAAAATGGATATAGTATGTTATCCTTAAGAGATAGACATATGCCATCGCGGACTTTTTTGTAGACCTTTTTAAGGTGTACAATACTTTAGTACATTATTTTGATCTATTTCGTAGGGTTCAGCCAGCGTTTACAATGTAAGCGCAAAAAAATGTGTTTATTTACGACATCACATTAGAAAGCTTTAAAATTATCAGTGTTTCTCTACTATATTATGCATGTATTATACATATAAACCTTCCTCTTGAATCACTCTCACTCTTGAATCATTCCTTTTGAATCACTCTATCTATTAAAAATAAACGCATCAAAATCCGTTGCGTAGTTTTAAAGATCTAATCATATATAGGGACAGACAGCGAGAAGCGACTTTGTTTTATACTATGTAGTGATATGTTTGAGTGTATATGGGTATATAAGCGTGTGCATGAGTAAATATATGTAAGTGAATGTATTAACCTTATGTTATGTTTTTATTATTATTGAACAAAATATACATTATAAAATTAAATCTAATTATTTAGCTAGAAAAGCTTATTGCATCTACCTTACATTGTAATTTGTAACATTATAGGTAAGTATCAAATAACATTCATTGCAATTATTATATTTTATGTGTTTAAATAAATGTATATTATTCAGTTATTAATATGATTATAACTATTCAAAATTGAATTATTATAGAATTGTTTTGTGCTGTTACTGCAAATTTTTATGCTTGCGAAATCTCATTAAAATATTATTAATCCTCTCATCGAAAATCTTGGAATATTTGGCCATAACATATTTATGTAGAGCTCAGACAAATCTTTATATATATAAAACAGAGTCGGGTTTGTTATACCATTTATAAATCAAGAACGGCTGGATCGATTTTTATGATCTTTGAAAAAATTTTTGACTTTCTCTCCGCTCCGAATAGCAGAATAATTAAAACATTAGAAAAATTCACATTTATAAACGTTGGCTAATAACTATTTATATCTATTTAAAACGCACCTAGGGACGAACCCGAGCGAAGCGAGAGTGAGCCGATAGTATATTACTATACATACGAAAGGTTCCTTCAGATATTTTTGTGTGGATTTTTAATAATGTGTTCCACCCACAAAATCTATAGATATTAATTAACGACGTTAGAACCATAGTGGTCCAAGTCACATTTTCATCTTAAGCACTTGGATCAGTGTGGCATGAAAAATATATGTTTGTTTGGGATGTTAATGACAAAAAGTTCCTTTTGACAAAAATGTCGCTTGGATCACTATGGTTGTGACATCGTCAATTATTTTTGAGTTGACATGTTATTGACCAATGTTTATCTTTTTGTTCATTTCTATAGCGCGATATTTGATTTGATGTGAGCTTAGCACTATGCCATTTGTTTGTTTTTTTATTTGAATCAAATAAAAACATTAAAGTGCATTGTTTGATTATTGTTGTATAAATTTTAGGCACTAACAGATATAATCGGTATGAGGATAGGCCTCCGAAACGTCGAGAATTTGAAGACGGAAGAGATTATCGCGAAAGGTACTGTATGTACATAATATATATTTGTATCTTGTATATTTATATTTGATTGACGACACGTTCGGCTCAGTCTGTAGTGAACCTACTTGCTGTGCCAGCGGTCGTGGGTTCGAGTCCCGCTAAGGGCATTCATTTGTGTGATGAGCACGAATGTTTGTACTCCAGTAATGAATGTTTATATTTATAATATATATGTATTTAAAGTTATATATGTGTAGTGTATTATCTATCTGGTATGCATAGCACAGGCCTCGTAGCTTACCATGGAACTAGATGGTGATGTGTGTTAATGTCTCAACATGTATATGATTAATAATAATTTACTTACTCAATTTATAGCTTTCATTCAAATAGTAACTTAACATCGTAGCTTTATGTAACAACTGAGTAACAGTTGTTGCAATGTCTTCGCTAACTGTGAACCGTTTTCGTGATTATTTTTTAATGAATCATGAAAATAGAGAGTATACCTCAAATTTATTACTAAAAATATCCACCTTGAGAATGGAATAATTACTTTTAAAGTTATTTGGAAGATGGCGTACCTTTGTACCTATTCTATCAAATTTATTCTATAGAATAGATTAAATTTTATCTTAAAACTTAAACTAAAAATATCACATGCTTAAAAAATAAAAAGCTATGTTATAATATTATCAATAAACTTTATTTGTAGACGCGGTCCAGCCGAGCCTGACCGATATCGGGACAAGGAGTTCGAGAAGAGGGAAAGATTTTCACCAGAAAGGTACGTTGAACTTTATAAACAACACATTAGTTAAGTCACTATCAAATAAACGTTTGAAAAGATAATTAACAAAATCGTTAGGGGTTATTACTAGCTTTTATAATAAAACCGTTTGTGCATGTGCCGAAGGTCGCTACGTTAAATGACTGTATTTGTTTTTACAGTGACATCTCTACAGACAATTATAATGAGTTTGGTCACAACATGTTGCAGTTGCAAAGACATTTTAATGTTTTCACCTTAAACGCTAATAATTACTCTAGGCACGTGTGAGCAGACGTATGTCTTCAGATATGTAGTTGCATTTATCATTTTATACATTGTTTTTTTTTGAAGAGAACAATATAAGAGGATATGACGATGTTTGTATTATTTGATACTTTCGAAACTTTGGAAACCGTGTCTCATAGAGGAATGTGTGAATACTGATTACAATTATTGAACTATATTGTTTTGGCTCTACAACTAATTGAAACGAGCAGAAGATTTGAAATATATCAACTTTATAATTTATTTAAAAGAATGAAATATGGGGCCAGCAGGTGAAAGAATGTATAGATATAAGATGGAATACAGGAGGACTTTTTTAATATGAAGAATAAAATATCTGTGAATGAATTAAAAAGAAACTGAGTAAATTCTCATCTGCATGATACTTATGGACTGTACGTTGAAAAGAAAGGCTGAATTTTTAAATAAAAAATAGAGGATTAATATATAATATTGGATGACAACCACACAACGTATATAAACTATGAATACGATTATATTATTTATTTATGTTAAGGAGATTTGCATGATTTATATAAGATTTGCATCTTTCATAGATTTTTAAAATACTAAAGGAAATAGGAGAGCAATCTGATTCTGGTGTGCTTTGCGATAGGAAAAACTGAAAATTGAACAATTTAAAAGGAATGGTTAAATGTTAAATAAAAATTCTGACTTCTGAAATCTGCTGACCTCAGTATTGACGGAGATTATTATTGCACCGACATATTGAAACTATTTTTCTAGGAAATATGTCTTAAAGGAACATTTGATGTTTAAAGATATAATTGTAAGATTTGATATAGAAACGTAACAATTATATCACTAAATAGAATAAATATGTAATAATTATATATTATATGCAATGTATGAATATTCTTCTGCTAACCCTACCTGTGTACTACACGTAATAAATGTTCGTCGTTATTTATAAGTCGTAGAATATGTAAATGAATGTTCTAACCTGAGATATCCACGATTGGATGAAAATCAGTAGGTATTTCCTGGCTCGCCATACTTTTCAAGTGTATACAAATGGTAAGTGAACAAGGAGTGTCAAATAACTGATACATCGTGTTGGGATTTTTTTCATGTTTATAAATTAGCTAATGCATATTTCACTTTTGTACAGCAAATCGTTATCGACATTTTTTTGCATACAAAATGTTGTGCATTTAAAAAATAAGTATTTGAAAATAATAATATATTTTTAATAAATGTCATACTCGAATATTTTTCTGAATATTTATTTAATATATATTTTTAACTGAAATTTTATATCTTCTATAGTATTTATATAAGGCAAAATATGTACGAAATAAACGCTACGAAAGAATCGAGTCATGGTGCTTTAGTAAATAAATATAAACTCCGATTAACACTTATGTACCTATATTTTTTTATGTGGATTTTGCTTTGTAATTCTTAATGTTATTGTAATATATATTTACTAATAATGATAAGTTATTATGTCAATTCCAGAGTCAGAGATGTGCGTCGCGAGAGACCGGCTAGAGTTGAGAAAGTAGCTCCTATTCGCAGGTAAAATATGTTTGTCAAGAAAGTTTTGTATGAGTTTAATCTTTTTAGTATCACTATAAATAACAGTATTATTAAAAAAATAAATATGAAAACAAGGTACAGTGACATCAAAATCACTTAAAGTTAGTCCATATTGAGGGGTGGAATACCGTACCGAATAATATCTAATAAATAGTTAAATGCGGTTCACATCAGGTGACGATGTAGTGTAACATATACTTCCTTATTTTAAAGTTAGTCAAAAGTTGTAATACCGTTGCTGCCCTATAGAGGTACCAGTTACTCAGATCAATATGATAATATTTTTTTTATAAAGTAAGTGATAAAAAAAAAAAGAATTATTTGGTTAAAATTGTTTTGCCTAATCGTAATAAAGGTGAACTTAAAAATATTTAAATAAAATTAATTCTTTGCAATTGAAGAATAGATAGATCATTCGAATTTTGGAACGCGTGGAATTAATCATATAACAAACGAAAGAAATAGAATTAATAATATAAGAATGATACCAATTAAAACAAAATATACTATTGTTTTCTGTCTCTGCGATTAATCAGAGATCCGTCAAGGTCCAGAAGTGAAGAGGAACGGTATAGAGAGAAGGCGGAGGAGAAGCGGGAACGTTCTCACCGACCGCCTGACGAGAGGCGCCTGTCTGACGACAGGCGTACAGGTGACAGGCGAGCGCCTGACGACAGGCGGCCAGATAAGGGAGATGACAGACGGAATAAGCCTCGTGAGCGGAAGTCCAGGTATTCTATATTTAATGAAAAACTAAAAAAAATAGATACAAAGTAATAATACATTGACGTGTTTTTCAAAGCGACAGAAATAGTTTATGGCCCATTCCAGTACTCTCTTGAGATAATAAATAATAACGTTACAATAAGTAACAAATATTTTTACGTGTAATTAATTGGATGAAGCAAGCAGTAACATAAGCTAAACTAGAAAATACTTAAATCTTTATAAGACTTTTTTGGTGGTTTCATTGTATTTTTAGTTTTTTCACCTTTGAGGATGTCAATTATGTTTCTCGTCTCGTTTTACCAAATCGTGTGATTTATTTAACCAGAATAGTCTAAAATTATGTAATGTATTATCTATTTTTCTCATCAGATTTGACAATGAAAACGATAAGAAAGAATATAGTTGGGGTAAGACAGACGTGAAGGAGAAGGACAAGGACAAGGAGGGTGGGGACAAGGAGAAGCCGAACTTCGGTCTGTCGGGCAAGTTGACGGCAGACGCGAACACCGTCAACGGGGTCGTCATTAAGTACACGGAGCCGGATGATGCGAAGCAGCCCAAGCGGAGGTGGAGGTGAGACATGTTTTTCAATTGTTTTGTTCTTTTGTTTTTTAGTTGTTGCTTTGTATGTTTGTGAGTTATGGTTGACATAGTGATGTGCGATACCTTATTTTTAAATATCGTCGATGTGCCTGCAAAAACCGACAAACGAAAATACTGAACTTTTCAGTGGAGACAAAAAACTATTTTGAACTTCTGCCAACGTATGTAGAAAAAAATTGAGTTACATACTCAATTTTAAAATTCCTTACGCTAGTCTTACAACATATCCCTTCCTTAAAGCCTACATTTTATTTCGTGTTTTCACAAAATATTTTTTTTAATTTTAAAATGATACATAGCGTCTTTATTTTGCGCCGCAAATACAGTTATGTATTATTCTAACACATAGCGGGATTTACACAGTACTAATGCCTAAATGAATATTGTTTAAAAATACACGTAGCCTTTTTATCAAACTGATAAAAGGTGACTTTTATTAAAATACTATATAATTAATTCGCTCCCTAAGGCTTAGCTTGAAGTTAGATAACGTAGAACTCAATAAAAAAGCTACAAAAACAATTTTTTTTTCAAATTGGACCGGTACTACAGATTAGTGCATTAAAAAAATCTCTTTAATTTTATAAATAAGTATAGATTATTTTTAAGACTAATTAAAAAACCTTTACTAAGCAAAATACTTTTTATTAAAGTAAAAACTTAAACTTAATTTTTTTATGTATTTATTAAGCCAAATACTATAATTTATCACTCAGGCAACTACTGTATCATCACTTAATCAAGATATTAGGCTATTTTGATTTTTTTACTTTAGCATTTTACGAAAACTCAAACTTGACTATTGTCTGTGAAAGTTCTTATTCTTCACAAAATAATAAAAAATAGCATTCAAATCACATTATGATATGGAAGCAGTAGAAGCCCAGTGGTAACGTGCTCGCTTGGTAGACTAAGTGAATCGGGTTCCAACCCCGGGTGGCACCTCTGATATTTTTATGTGAGAATCATTTCCATATCGGACAAAAGATACAAGTGCACACTCTATTCTTTTCCCTCTCATACGCCGGTCGGTGGCACGGCAATCCGACATGACCATTGAGAGATATGAAGCAGGATCAACGACATTAAAATAAAGGCCTACGTAAAATGCAGTATAATAATGGTCCATAAATAATAATAATAATAATAATAATAATAAACGTTTATTTCAGACAGGGAGGCCATAAAAAAAATATCATTATTTAACAGTAACACATAAAATAGAATTAAAATACTACAAAATTATAATAGAAATGACAGAAATGAGCAAAGTAAAATACAAACATTTAACATTGAATTAAATAAATCATGTATGTCAATTTAAGGCATGTCAATTAGTCAGTTTAAATTAATAATAATAATTAAATTACAATACATCAAAATATGTCATGAATAGAAAATAAAAAGAATAGTAATATAATAGAAATAATAAAATACAATAACACTATATAATAAAAATAACAGTGAGTCATCAGTCAATGTTGGCCTATTATAATACACATCATTCTGTGTTGGATCGGACAATCCGTGCGTGAAGCAATCATCCTGAGGATGCCGTTGCTGCTGTCTCTCAACCGTCTTAATAATGAGGTAACTTTTTTACGAATTAACGCCCGATAGCCATAAACATAAATGTTTTTAACATTGTGAGTGGTTGAATTTGCTTGTGTCAAGTGTTTTTGATTGTAAATATAACTTAGAAATAGGAAGTAAATTCCAAGTTTCAGAAAGTCGTATAATACGTTTCTCCGTCTTTATAATATAGTCGTCTTTTGTAAGGTTGACCCTAGTCAAAGAGAAAAGTTCAGTTAAAAAGAATCTCGAGATAGAACAATTGATTTTAGAACACAGTAGACAGTGTACAATCTTTACTTACTTTATATACTCCGACAGATTATATGAGCAGAATCTGGCTGGTGAGATCTCTCTCGCAGTAGTAAGTGGAGAATGTACACTGTACACTGTCTACTGTGTTCTAAAATCAATTGTTCTATCTCGAACTTCTCTTTAACTGGTACATCACTCGACGCACTTGCCGATAATTTAATATTTTTATTATTTACGTCTGTCGGAAATAAGAGTTATTATATATAATACAAAAAACAACTTCATTCGCTGTTACTACCCCAATTTACTTCGAGCCATGTAAATATGAACACGTCTTTTTTATGGTTTGTTTATAGTGTAACTTTTGTTTATAATACTGTGCTGATACCAATAATTTAGGGCAAACAGATCAGCACGTCCAATGTAGCGACGCAATGCTCAGCAGACATTTCAGATGTGCAACGTTATTACTCTCCGCGAGCCCCATTTATTCTTGTGCTATGATAATGATAAGACTTCATCTATATTAACCTCTTTTTATGAAACGTGGATCACATTGGTTTTTGCGAAGCTTAAAAAATGGAATTTTGTGATTCTAAAATCTCTGAGATCTTCTTTCTTTGTGCAAAAAGTAGCAAATTTTTATTGCACCATGTTACGTACACACTTTGTTTTTTAGTGTACACACAGTTGATTGTAAAGTATCGTCGATGTAAATTCTAAGAGAAAAAGAGCGACAGTAACTGGGGATTTCAGATAACAGCTGTAATCATTTTTCAACAGAATCAGTTCAGAATCAGTTTAAAATCAGTTCCAGCTTGGGGTCTAAGCAAGGGCTTTGCAAAGTAGTCATCTTCCGTCGTGGAATATGGATGTTGATTTCTTGATTATGAACCCAATTAGAAAATGCGTCTTTTTATATCAAGTATAGCTAAAAAGAAATCTCTACATTGTAGACCCTTATTTACGTGTCATTTTGCAATCTTCCTTAGGCAAACAATACCACAATTACGTCTATGTGTTATTTCCTATAAATTTTCTTTACTTTTATGTTTTTTATTAGCATCTCTAACCTCTACAGGTCCAATAATATAGGCTTTCTTGGCTTCCTACAATAATATGACCAAAAGTATTTAAACATTATATAAATGTTATATTAAACAACTTTACGCGAAACTTAGCGCGAACTACATTGCACATCTTTAATTTATCTTGAACATATTGCTATAATAGTTTGTATATTCGTCTTTCTACCCGACTTATAAATTCTATATGAACATCAACGCCAATATACAATATGTACCTATTTAATTCATCATCATTAATTAATTAATGCAAAGTTTACATTCTTTGTGTTGAAACTGTGTAATTATTCAGTTTGTATTAAAGTTTAAATAATTTAAATCTTATCTGAGGGCACAGTAGTGCCCCCGTCAAGTCGAGCAAAAATAGTCACGGTGGTACTACCTTTTCTCGCAGCCATTCAGGACATTTTCGACCTCCCTGTAACTTCGTCGTGGATAAAGCTAGAAACCTAAATTTTAGTGACTAAGATAACATAATATAACTAAGTACACTCCCAAATTACATTAAATTTAAACCTGCAATTTAGAACTATTGCAGGTCAAAGTTCTTTAAGTTTTCTGCGTTTAAGTTCTTCTGAGCTTCAAATTTTGAATTCAATTAGTATTTAGTCTATAAAGCAAATATAAACTAAAACATCCCGTAATTTCAGTCCCGCTTTCTAGATATGCAACAAACTGCGTAAATAACTTTGTAACCCTATATATAAATAGATATGCGATTCTAAAATTACTTTTACAGTTCATACTATAATTTTTCGTCACTACCTAAACGTATAGTAGAGTAAACGTACTGTACAATATACTCGTAGTATATATATAGTACAGTAAGTCATAGATGATGTTTCCTTTAATAATATATGTATATTGTACTTATGATTAGGCGCAGCGTAGCGAAGGCAAGCTAAGGCTAAATTGAGTTGAAATGGCTAAGTCATTCTATTTATAAAAAAAAAAGATATCTAACACTGATATGGTCACTATAAAATATTATTATTTAACTAATTAGATAACAATTTATGACAAAGTTGTTGGATAGATACTTCCATAAGTTATAGATACTAACAAATTAACCGACTTGGTTTTACATTAGATCTCATAACTTCTTGCGGTAGAAGAATTGCGTTGTGAGACTTTCATTTTTTTATCATGTTATGTTTTTGATCGGAATGCTTTACTCTACTAAATTAATTCGAATTAACAAAAATAATTATAAACTTATATCGTCAAACACTTGGTATTGTGTCTAATGTAAAACCAGCTATGTGCTGCTAAAGGCGCGAAAAGTGTAACTTTCAGCATATTAAAAAATACTCTATGTGCTTATCAGCACATATCGTTATTTTACATCCATTTTTGTAAAAAAATACATAGGGCATTTTGCTATTTTTGGATCTAGTAGACATATCACAAAATCGTTTTTTTTTTGGAAGATGTGGCTTACTGAGTACTATTAAATTATGCAATAAACTCATTTTCGCAAAACATTGTTTGTCGGTTTTTGCAGGCGCAGCGACCATATATTATGAACGTAGTTCAACAGATTACCCTTCAAACAAAAAAAATCTGTTGGCTTTACAATATCATAGTATTGATGAGTGCCACTAGCGTAGGTCACGAATGTTTTAATATGAGCCCGTTTTGTTTACGAGACTAATATCTAATTCAATCGTAATATGTGTTAGAGTAGAGAACAAACTGTGTTTTCATGTGTAAAAAAAATATTACTTTTATATTATACCAATAGCGACTTACGTAAGTACTTTTTATTTGTTTTAATTCTTTTTATAAAATAAAAGTAGCCTAAGTTACTCCTTATAATATCAGCTATCTGCCAGGGAAAGTACCGTCAAAATCAGTGCAGCCGTTTTGGAGATTAGTAGATTAACAGACAGACAGACAGACAGACAGACAAAAATTTTGAAAATTGTGTTTTTCTTATAAGTACTGTTTTTAATTTCATATGAAATGTATATAATGTTACTTTGATATTGCAAGCAGGCACTTCAATTTTATTTATCTGTATGTATTAAAAATCAATATTTTCTTACAGATTCTATCCATTCAAAGGCGACAAGGCTTTACCGATACTATACATACACCGGCAGTCGTGTTTCCTCATCGGACGCGACAAGAAGGTGGTGGACATCGCGCTTGAGCACCCATCCATTAGCAAGCAGCACGCAGCGCTGCAGTACCGCGCCACGCCCTTCACTCGTGCCGACGGCTCGCAGGGACGGCGTGTGCGACCTTATATCATTGATTTGGGTGAGCCTAATGTGAAATTTGCTTTATGAGATTGTATTTTTCAAAATAAATTGTTACTCTTCCACGATGAAACGTCTGAATGGAATTGGATGAAACTTAGTACACAGATAGATTATGAGTTGGACATGGCCATGACGTATACATGTATGTAACACATAGGAACATGACGACACGTTTGGCTCAGTTTGTAGTGACCCTACTTGCTATGCCAGCGGTCGCAGGTTCGAATCCGCTGAGGGCATTAATTTGTGTGATGAGCACGAATGTTTGTAGTCCAGTCACGGATGTTTATATTTATAATATGTATGTATTTGAATTTTGAAGTAATTGAATTTTAATAAAAAATTTATAATAACATTTGAAGTATGTGTAGTGTATCAACTGTCTGGTATACATAACACAAGCCTCGTAGCTTACATGGAATTCGATGGTGCTGTGTGTTTATGTCCCGATATATTTTTTTATATTTATAGGCTACTGTTAGGCACCCCGGTGAACGAGGGTAAGACGCCCGCTAGTGTTATGTAACATATATTACAACAACGTTAACTTAGTCCATTCTTGTGGTACTAAAAAAATGATATGTAACAATGAAACAACTTTTATTGCTATGAATTATATAAAATCAGTCATTGTGCTTAAACAATATACATGTTTATATTTAAATGACATACAACAATTGTTCACAGAATCAGCAAATGGTACATTTGTAAACAACAAAAAGCTGGATCCGCGTCGGTACGTAGAGTTATTAGAGCGGGACGTTGTGAAATTTGGTTTCTCCCAACGCGAGTATGTGTTACTGCACGAGAACAGTAAAGATGACGCTCAGGATGACGACGAGAAGGAACCGGTCGCAGTCACTACCACTGAGCAGATCAAGATAGAGAAAAGAGCTAAGGAAGCAGCCGTGGCTGATGGCGATTAAGTTGAGGATTCATCACTTTGAAAGGTATGCGATTGATTCCTTTTTTTTTTTAATTAATTGATTCTTATAAGTGATGAGTGTTCAAAAATTAAGTTCTGATATATCATCAACACTAAACCTATGTTGCTTTTTATGACAGACTATTTATAAGTGCATAAAGTGTCTCTGTGCAATGAGGGCTACCGCGTTTGAGTTCGTCGCGAGAGGCGCTAGTGTAGAATGTCAAATGATATTGAATGTTTACTGTTTGTGAGCTTCAATCGCGGATTTTCACTAATTCATGATTATTGTAAAGTTTGTGCCATTCCTGATTAATTATGGCAGACACTGTACGGCTCAATAATTATTATTGCGTTTTAAAGCAATACTTTAGTAAGCGTTAGAAAAAAGTCAATATTTTATTTATTTGGCCATTATTAGTTATTTAAAATCCCGATAGAACTATTTCCGCACTAATAATTATGATTATTACATTAAATTTATGGCCCTGCTGCACTAACAAATACTTGTTCGACGACATCAATAGGACTTTACTCGCCAGTGACGCCAACTGGTGCCACCAGAAAAGATAGCACTTATTCTGTTGCTACATGAAAGAAGGACAGCCAAACAGACTTTTACATTTATTATATTAAGTAAGAATTGCATTGATTATTGTAAAATATTTATGAAATTTTATTCCATTGCAGGACTTTACATGCTGTAGAAGATAACTCAACATAATTGTAGGAACTGTTTTCTACGAATGCACTCCTTTGTCCAAAAAGTGGCATTCTGTTTTGACTCAGTTCTTGTGTATAGTTTAATAGATTTAAAGCTATTTTTAAGCAAGTGGGGTTCCTTAAACAGAAGGGATTAAATTTTCACAAGACTATACATTTTATTCGGCTTTTGATGTCTATATTTAGTATTAAGATACATACATATATTATAAATTGGTGTCTAGATTTATCCTGAACATGAGGGCTTTGATACATTCGGTCTATCATTTGTGACAAAAATCGTCGAATGTTAACGAATCCTAGAAAACAATTTAATAAATTTTTAGACATATCTATCTAGTTCCGACTATACTTTAATGATTAATCAAAATATAAAGGAATTTTCATGACTTGTTCAAAGACATTGGAAAACAGATTTAGTATTGTAGTATAAATGTGCGTGAAAATCGAAATGGGTTACAAAATGTATTTTGATTTTACCATTTCATATGGTATGCCATTATATTGATGGAAATAAAGTCCGGCTGCGGAGCAGAAAGAGTTTCGTACAATGACCTCTGCCTACTGACAGCGGTCACAAACATTTATGTAGTAAGTCAACTTCTCACTTTCACTGAAGTGTGATATTTTTGGTTTCTTCCGCGGAGATAAAATTTTCTTGACGGGGCACGAGGTAGACGGCGCTGGTTTCATTTTAAAACAGTAAAGAGAACGTAGCATGATAGTAAAATATTAAAAAGTTTAGAAACAATTTCATTACGTCCGTAAACTGAGCGATTCACGCATCCCAGAATGGATTATCGTTCGATTTCAAATTGAATAACGATAGCAAGCAAGGCGTTGGTTTTTTGACTCAAGGCAAGATAAGAACTGATTTTACTCTCGCAGGTAAAAGATTTGTAATTCCTCAAGACTCCGGTCATCAAATGTGTAAGCGCGACGGCAATATATTTACGCAGGAGCAACAGAGACAGGCAATAGCAGGTTAATACACTAAATTCTTCCTGCATCGCGGCCGGATTTAGCACATGATGAAATTATTTTCTACTTACTATTACTTGTACTGAGGTAATAAGTAATGAATTTGCAATATTTTTAATTTGTTTATTTGTAAAATGAGTTACGAAGCAAATAAGATATTATGTTGTTCTGTACCATGTTTTTATTTTTTATTACAGAAGATCGTAGAGAACCATACATAGTTTTTATTAAGATAAGTTCTAGTAATATAATAAATGCATAACTATTATAACCACATAGTTTCATTTTGTACCTAATATATGACGACGGATCCAAAAGTATCAATAAAGAATATATGACTATAAGATTTTACAATCATTTGACAAGATTTAATAATTTACGCATTGTAACACATTAAACTATTAGTAATTATTGAACAAAACACATGGGACAGGATCCGTTATCTAATACATCTCATCCATCTCGAATATATCCCATTACATCCTACACTAATATTTACAACCAATTGGACCCCATATTTACATTTACAATAAAATAAATAGTTAAATATTAAAATATGATCTTTCGGTGGAATTATACAATGAATTTCCTAATATCACAGTTTAAAATGTAGTCTTAAAAATGTGTTTGTCGAAGTCTATATTTGGTTTGCGCGAGGGCCCGGCCTCGTGGAAGGACCTTTGTACTTCGCCCAAAGACGCTCTTTTCGTGATGCCATTCCGTAGAGGAATGATAGTTGCGTTGGGAGGTCTCGTATTGGCTCTAAGGGAATGAGTCCTGTGCAATGGCGGCTTGATGAGTCTATTCGGTGCCACACCCACTATACTGTGTCTAGAAAATGGCGCGTATGAAAGCGGTGTTCTTGGTATTTCATAGCCGTCGCTTATTGTATTCGCGGGGGAATCGCTGTCGTACATCAGTTCTAGATATTTAGGCGTATGTTGCGGCAGTAAATGTGAAGGTTCCATTTCGTGCTCTGGGAAATCTTCATCTGTTGACAAAAAATAATATTATTATCATTAAAGGTGTGGTAACTATTGTAGTAGTTATAGTAGGGGAGCCCCAGAGGGGATTTTTGGAGTTACTCAAGCGCGGCGATTAACATAAGGGGGGATACCTTGCACTATGTTGAGTACCTCCAACATAAAATAAGACCTCTATATAAGGGCGCGCGTATAGCGTCGTCGCAGCCGATCAAAATATTTCAAATATATTTTGATAAGGTAGGAATACATGAAACCGTCAGATTAAGGTATGGTGGGCTAATTACATCCTGAAAAGTGCAATTCAATAATCTGCCGATTTGCACAAGCCGAAGAGGCAAAAATCGACTATAAAGTTTATGTACTCTCCCCTACTATTAAAATTCAAGCTCATGACTGATGAGTTGTATGTACACCTTCATACATATATTAGGTATTTTGTTGCATACATATAGATATATTTATCTACATCGGACATAATGGTGAAAATATAGAACATTATTGTATTATCTATACTATAATAAAGCAGTAACTTAGCGAAATCTGTACATGAAATATTTTTTAAAAACAATGACTGTAACGTATTATGTATACGATATAGACCCCAAAACAATAGTTATTAATTTTTTTGTCTGTTTGTCTGTTTGTCTTTTTGTCTGTTTGTCTGTACGCGTTTCACGCAAAAAGTAATGAACCGATTTCAACGAAATTTTGTGAACTGATAACTTATTACTCGGGTCAACATTTAGGATAACTTTTACTTTTGGAAAATCTTTGTTTCTCGTGGGAAATCGCAATAACTGGTTTTATCGAGTCCTCCTTAGGAACCCTCCGCTGGCTAAACCTAAAGACATATGTACATCAAAACAATGTACTAAAAAATTGTAGATCTTGAAAAGGCCAACAGAAATATCTACAACAGTATATGTCTATCTCTCAAGGTACACTCGCAATACCTATTCTTATCTATACCTATAGCAAAACTAACTTAGTTAAATCGATGTGCGCGTTTCACGCAAAAAGTACTGAACCGATTTCAATTAAATTTTGTATAGTGATAGCTTATCACTCGAGTCAACATTTAGGATACCTTTTACTACAGGCACATTTTTCGTTCCCGCGGGAAAACGTAATGACTGGTTCTATCGAGTCGTCCTTAGAAGTTTATATGGCTAACGCTGGCTGAACCTTAAGAGATAAATCAAAACAATGTACTAGAAAATTGTAGGTCTTAAAAAGTTAAGTTCGCAATATTATACGTCTATCACCTAAGGTACACTCGCAATTACTATTTTTATTCACTACTCGCGACTCACAGGCTGACTTATCAACGTTTAGCTCAGTTCAGCAGTGAAACGTAACTAGGGACGAACGCGAGCGAAGCGAGGGTGAGTCGCTAGTACTAACTAAATTTACTCTGATATCTCATATTTTATAACGTTACATCTATCTATGATAAAATTTAAATAGTTAAAATATTTTATATAAAATTATTTAAATATGAAGTAATAATTATAATTAACTTAAGTATTTACACTAACCCAAAGCGTTCTCGTTTTCATCCAGGAGGTAGGTGCGGTTGTCGACGGCATCTGAACATGCGGCCATGCAACATATCAATTAGTTAGGTTAATAGTCTTATTTCTAAATGATCAATAATGTTTAGTCACAATTTTATTGAAATCATGCAACTTATAGGCTGAATGTGACATGCTATTTGATGTTTTGAAATTATGGCTATAATGAATATGAATTAAATCTAAAATAACAGGAATTTTTGTAAAGTTATTTTCTTGGTAGATGATATAAGAGTGACAGTTTACAATAGAAAGCTTTTTATTTTACCTAGTATAACTCACCTTTACTTTACCTTTGTCGTACTTTTAAAAATGTTTTATTTATCTAAAGAATGTTCAACATTTGGTACAATTTTTGAACTGTCTCTACAACTCAATACGCCTTAAATACTTCCTTATTTATTAGAAATTTTCAACTACTGCAATTTATAATCTTTTGCAAATATAGATATGCACCAGAAATTGAAAATTCTTTGGATAATTAAAATAATATACATGCTTTAGTGGAAGAGGTTTAATTTAAGCTACTAGCGCAAAAAAATGTGCTAATAGCTCCTATTAGGTACTAGGAGCTGTTTGTTCCAAAAACAGCCACTACAGAAATATACGCTGTTCTCCCGACCGATTTCTGCCACGGCGACCAATCTTACTGAGCCTAGCCAACTGCAGGAGACATAGTGCAGTGCGTGTGTCGGTGTGCACCAGTGCACTCTGCTCCTTTTACCGTCACACTCCGGGTGGGACAACATTCGATATGACCGGTCAGAAATCAGGCACAGGAGTTTGAACTTACGCAACACGGGCTTTGTTTTACACGCCAACCAATTTACCAAACTTCGGGCTGTTACTGACTCTTTCTTATCAGAAAAACTTGGAATAGCCTGGGGCTCGAATTTAGGACCTCTGGGTTTGCAGTCGTGCATGCTAGCCAGTGGACCACCGAGACAATTATATAGAACTTAGAAGTTATATTTATATAGATTTAAAAGTGTTCTCCCACCATCACCCAGCAGCGTGAGGTAGTGCGGCGCGGGCTCGGCGCTGGCCGTGAGCGTGATGTTGGGCGACGTCTTGTCGCGCAGCGCGGAGACCACCTCGAGGCAGTACCGGAACGACGGCCGCGCCTCCGCAGAGTAGCTCCAACACTTCTGTAGTAACTCATAACTGCAAATAAGGGTGTTATTATTAATAAAATGTTGCTTGTTATTTGTAAATACGAGTATGTATGGAAGTTATCAACAATATGATGCTCTAATTCTAACATGTCACGTTTTTCATTATTAATGGTAAAAATCGCCATTTTTTATCATTCACTTTCAAATTCCGATAGTGCGATAATTCGACACGACCGTTTAGAGATTAGGTACGGAACCGAGGGCTTTGCGTGCTCTTAGAGGTAGAGGTATGAAATACCGTTAATTTCCCAATTCCGGGCTGTTACTGAGTTTTTTTAACAAAAAGACTTGATAACTATACGTGGCTCGACCCGGGCCTCGAACCCACAGGAACGTAGGATCTGTAGCCTTACATGCTAGCCACCAAGTACAAGATAGTAAGACTCACAAGGCGGAGGGGCAGTTGGGCGGGCGGTCGGGCGTGCCGCCGGCGCGCACCAGCGCCAGCACCTGGCGGTTGGTGCGCGCGGGGTATGGCTGCTGGCCCAGCGATAACACCTGTACATGGAATTTATTATATTAATATTACTCATCAAAATTGGATTACTATTATAAAGGTGAAAGTTTGTATGTGTGTGTGTGTGTGTGTTTGTTACGCCTTCACTCTGAA
The DNA here is from genome assembly GCA_905404265.1 of Fabriciana adippe. Taxonomy (NCBI): domain Eukaryota; kingdom Metazoa; phylum Arthropoda; class Insecta; order Lepidoptera; family Nymphalidae; genus Fabriciana; species Fabriciana adippe. The sequence goes on from FR989993.1 coordinate 8,597,223, forward strand.
ACAGCTGGATGGATTTGTATGAATATTACTACAAAAATAAACTACAATCTGGAGTAACACATAGGCTACTATTTTCTATAAATTAAAAACGTTAATACATTTTATTACATTTAAATTGCTTAAAAGCTTTTTGATAAGAAAAAAAGACAAATATTACCTCCCAACAAAGCACGCCCCACGCCCACACGTCGGACTGGCACGAGAAAACGCCGTCCACCAGACACTCCACTGCCATCCAACGTACGGGCAGCAAACCTAAACAGATCAACATAAAATAAGTAAATGCTATATTATATATATGATATTTTGGTTTAGGTAGTCCTCAGTAAACCAGCCGTGCGGCAAATCCAAGAAACGCACTTGAGTGGGGTCCCACCTTGATGTGCAGTGTACCATGTCAGTTGCTTCTGCTACTGCTCTAATATCAGAGTAGACAGTGGGAGCTACTCCTAACATTGCATGGTCTGCCTCGGCTCGTAGCCGTCGGGGCGTGGTAGTGTGTTTAAGTGATCCTGAGATTCATCATCGAGAAGGGGGAGGTTCTGTTGGGTTTTAGTGGGTAGTACTGGCTGTTCTGACCGGTGAGTTGCCACGTAATAAGTGTTATATGTAAATACATTTCCCAACGACGTTAGACTATCGAAAAAAAGGCTTGCATAAAATATGACAGCATTAGAGATTCTAATCTGTAGCTTCTTTTTTCCTAAATGATATACTGTATATTTACCTTCTCCCTCCTTCCTATAGTAGTCATTCTTGTATATGTCCCTGGCGAGGCCGAAGTCGCCGATCTTGACGACGCGCTTGTCGCCGCGGCGCGCCACGAGGCAGTTGCGGCAGGCGAGGTCGCGGTGCACGAAGTGCATCTCCTCCAGGTAGCGGCAGCCCTTCGTCACGTCCACGCACATGTTCAGCAGGTCCAGCAGCGTCAGCGACTCCGACGTGTACTGGTGGGGATTCAAATATTTATCAAATACAATGGATGTTAATTTTATTTATTTTATGTTATAGGTACAAGCTCTTCTGAATCGTCACGTTAATTTAAAGAGAGTTAATGTCATACGGAAATAATAATATTATAAACGTGTATACTGTTTACTACAATTAAATATATTAATAATTTTTGTATAATACTCAAATATTTAATAAAAATTGAACTGAAGACTATAAATATGTTAATATAACTTCCATAAAATATATAGATATATTGAGCAACTGTTTTATAATTAAAAACATTCCCTTATGTCTCTGATGACATATGAGCTTAATGTAGACAGTGCCTAGACAGGGGTAATGGTACTGGATATTTATTCAAAGATGGCTGTAACCACAAATAAACATAGGAGCTCGCTCACACGTTTGACGACACGTTTGACTCAGTATGTAGTGACCTTACTTGCTGTGCCAGCGATCGAGGGTTCGAGTCCCGCTGGGGGCATTCATTTGTGTGATGAGCACGAATGTTTGTATTCCAGTTATGGGTGTTTATATTTATAATATGTATGTATTTAAAGGTATATATGTGTAGTGTATCAACTATCTGGTATCCATAACACAGGCCTCGTTGCTAACTATGGAACTAGATGGTGCTGTATGTTAATGACCCAACATATTTATTTATATTTATTCATTATTCTGAAAATTTATATACATTATACAGTTACATGTACATACCAAGGAAGCTCTTTTCGCCCGTAAATAGCTCAGTAGATCGCCGCCTTCCATCAACTCCATGATGATATAGTTCGGGTCGTTGTCGAGACACACGCCCAGGAGCCGTAAGATATGTTCATGCTTGAAGTTAGACATCAGCGCCGCTTCTTTTAGAAATTCAGTTTTCTCCTGTTCTGTTGCTCCTTTTCGTAACGTCTGTTAGAGTAAGTTTATTTATTACGATATAATTATGAAACTGAATATAAAGTACAAATGTACTTATATATTATTTTTTGTTAAAAAGGACATAATTGAAATTTAAAATAAAATTGTGAGTAGGTACGTCAAACAACGGAGTACTACTATAAATGCGAAAATGTATATTATTGTTATTTCTTTACGCTGATACAGCTGGACGTATTTGGATGAGTACATAAATAGGTAGACTATGACCATTGCCTTGGAGTAACACATAGGCCACTGTTAGGCACCTAGGCACTGGTACGTAGATCTATATTTTAGAAGTGATATAAGTAAATATAAACCCATCACTAACTTTAACAGCAACTTTAGTGTCAGTGTTAGCGTTGTTGATCTGCCTCGCCACGCCCTCGAACACCTCCCCGAAGGCGCCCGAGCCCAGGAACTTGGTGAGCGTGATCTGCTCGCGACGGATGTGCGGCAGTCCCGCGATCTCCGCGTCCGACGGACAGTGCACGCCCTGGGATACGTATGTATGTTGTAACTATCGTGAACTTTGAAATTTGGCCTTTTTAGTTTATTTTTTTTTTAATTAAACGTGAATAATATGCCCCCCTAACCGATTTCGCTTATAGCAGCCAATCTTACTGAAATTAGCAAATAGCATATAATATTAAAGTTCACCGCACGAAAAGTATTGTTATATACATATGTATGTGTGCGTCAAAGAACTTTGTATGGATATTGAGACAAGTAATTAGGTGAAAATTTATATTATCCATATACAAACTGCTTTTATTTAATAAATGAAAGCATTTTGATCACGTTTACGGTTATGGTATCAGGTATGACAAATACGTGTTTAAAGACCAGTTGTGTTGTAGCGTGATACAATAGGGAATATGCGTGTTTTTTTTATACTAATGTATAGCACAAATTGTTATATAATTGAAAAAAAATACCCAGCTCGCAAAAACTAAAATTCAGTATAAAAAAATTAAAATATCATACAGATACTTTCAAGGCCCACCATTTTTGCGCTCGGTGTGACGTGATAGTCTATGATACATTGTAATCAACGAATGAACAGGTCTAGATTGTTAGTACCAATCGCAAACACCAAACAACAGCACTCTATTAAGATAGACTTTGACGTCACATTCGGTCTGACTAATGGCGTTGCGTTTCATTTACTTTGAATTTCCTACCTATTTTTTCCTATTTCAATAATTATTTTCTCAATCAAAAAGACATAACATTAAAAATATTTATATAGGCTTCATTCAGAAGCAATAAAAATTATAAAAAAATAATATTTCACCTTTATTTAGATCACACGCATATTCCCTACTAGCTTACTAGCCTATAGCCTTCCACAATAAACAGGCTATCTAGTGCAAAAAGGATTTTTCAAATCGGATTAATACATAGTTCCTGAGATTAGTGCGTTCAAACAAACAAACTTTGCCTTTTTATAATATTAGTATAGATTTAACGACTTTCTCTCTTGACCGGTTTGAACATTTATGCTATCCGAGTATGGGTCGATTCCTAACAAATTTTAGCTTTGGTCATCTGTCTCTCAGTCATGAATATTGACTTTAGTCTTCGTAGGGTCCGAAACTAAATATTTAAATTCTTTTGAAGAAAAATATATTTTTAATGTTAAATAGTTTACAATACCTGATTGTACAGAATGTTGTTGGAATGTCTGATCGGTAGCTGGCGAAGCGTGGCGAGCTCGACGTCAGGTCCTCGTCTGACAATGTTAGCTGTTAACTGATTCTCGATGGCCGCTTTCTTTTTACTTCGATTCTTATACGCTGTAAGAGGTAGAAGTATAAATTCACATCATGTAAAAAAATATTTTGCTTTTTGGCTAATGTAAAGAGGAGCATAAATAGAGCCTTATTTTAAGTTGACAGCTATTATATTATTATACCTATAGATCAGGGCTGAAGCCTTTGAAAATAGTAAAAAGTGAAGAAAAAAATTGTAGGATGAAACTCATTGGAAAAGGAAGAGAATATAATAAAACTGAAAGGTAATATAATTTTCTTTACTTACTGTAAATGACGCCGGCGGCGACGAGCAGCGCGAGCGCGGCCAGCGCGGCCAGCGCGGCGGCCAGCGCGGCGGGCGGCGCGCGCGCGGCCAGCAGCTCGCCCGGCGCCGACAGCGCGCCCCAGCCGTAGCTGTTGCGCGCCTGCACCTGCGCGCGCCAGCCCGCCACCGCGCCCGTGCTCACCAGCCAGTACGGCTCTACAACACGGCTTTTTATTATTATACTATTTTATACGGCTCTACATTGATTTATTATTCTTATATTATTTCTTGTGCTTACCGGCCAGTGCAGTTCTACAATATTTTATTATTACACTTTTTGATTTTGATTTTTTATGAATTTTCTACCAACTTCAAAAAAGATAGGTGTCAATACAGTTGATTGTAAACTGTACATCTTAATTTTGATATTTTATAGCTATGTATATTTTTAATCAATTTCGAAAAAGGAGAAAGCTTCAGGACCAAAAGCAGGTTACTAATTCAGAACATGAAATAAGTATATTAGTGCTAACCTGCACATGTTCACAAATTTACACACTTATAATATTAATAACTAAATTATAAATAGGTATATTTGTGCTAACCTAAACATGTTCACAAATTTGCACATTTATAATTTAATAACTAAATTATAATTTAAAATTTAAAATTTCCATGTAAATATTTGGACATTGTCGTAATAAATAATAATTATTATTACATAGCTTTTAAAATTACTTATAATATTAGCAAAAGTCACATACCAGTTCCATTATGCAGTAGTTCAAGTCCCTCACGAACGATACGTAGTTTCATTTCATCATCGATATCATCTGGTAGATTATCCGGCAACAATTCGCTGATGTTCTTTACATTGATGTCCTCTATGTAATTGATCCTAAAAATATTATTACATAATAATTTTCTTTCAAGAGTAATAAAAAAAGCTTTAAAGTAAAATTATAAAATATAATTGACAAAGTTTAATTATATTAATATATTCAGCCACTTGCGCACTCAACAAGCGTATACAAGAAGATGGTCGCAACGACCATAGTCGTAACATTTTCAGATTTCACATTCAGAGCGGTAATCGATTGTGTCACCCCCAAAACAAGAAACTTTATTCATCCTTTATGTACGAGTATGTGAAAAACATTAAATAATTTGTGTAATCCTTCGACATCCTTTAAATAGGTAGCACCTACTAAGAATATTTGTTTTATTTCAGTTTAAATATCGCAGAGATACGTGTGCCAACCGTATTCGGGTGACACCGTCACTCCATGAGGACTTATACAGTACGACTCACCTATGGTGCGGCCTCCCCCACACGCGGTACGCGGTGACGGGCGCGCCGCGCGCGTCGGGCTCGGCCCACCAGGCGCGCAGCACGCGGTCGCCCACCGCCTCCACGCGCAGTGCGCCGGGTGGCCCTGGGACGTCACCTGTACACATATTTTTATTGTATATTATAAAAATTATATCAATAACTAGAGACTTATCCTAGTTTTACTCACGTGCGTCCGTAGGTGCCTAAATTGTTAGGCACCTAAAAACCAACTTAAGTGTTACTCCAAGTGATAGGCTATTTGCGTACTAAATTAAATCCAAATCAGTCAAGTCGTTCATGTGTGGAGCAATAAACGTACAAACGCACACTGTACACGCTCACTGTACACGCACACACGCACACGTACAAACTCTCGCATTTGTAATAGTAGTTCCACAATAACCACACAGTTCACAATTATTTCACAGTTAAATAATTGAGTAAGCATGATATAGCCATACCTAAAGTTTCAAATGTAAATCGGTCGTCATCTGGCCAGTGGTAGGGCTCCGTGTCGGCGACGTACTGCAAGCTCAGTCGGAAGCAGTAGCGGGTCTTAGGGCGCAAGTCGCTCGCCGTCCACTCCGCGTTGCCGCTTTGCTCACATGGTGTCCAATCCTCCTTTAAGTTGGTTGCCTCCGTATACTCTACAGAGTAGCTGTAAATTATTTTTTTTTAATTTTAAGCAACGCCTCGCTTCTTTATTTCTTTGTGGTATCATATTATCTGTATTCAATTTTTATTTTATTTTCAATTTTAATATATTTTCTCTTTAAATTAAAAGCTTGAAGTTAGGATAGATTTCTTATTATGCATGTGTTTTTATTTACAATTCACATAACAATGTCTTATTTCTTACTTAAAGATCTCTTCACAAGATTGTTAAAAATCTTAACTAGCAAAAAATTAACCTTAAGCAACGTTTATAACAAAAAAAGCGACATTGTTTATATTAATATAAACAATGTCGCTTTTTAGCTAATTTTATTGTAGACTAGTTACATTACCAATTATCTGTTATTAAGTTTACTATTTACTTTTAAATTTTCGAATGACATTGAAGTCCCACAATTCGCAATTGATCAGCGTGGTGGACTATGGGTTTGATCTCCTAAAAATTTAAGGGTGGCCCGTGTCCAGAATAAAGGCTGAATAAAATACGTTACCTATGCAGCGTATACGAGGTGGGTTCAGGCCACAGCACGTGCAGGCGATAGGCGTGGGCGCGGTAGAGCGCGAGCGGCGCGGGCGCGGGGTACGTGCGCAGCGCCAGCGGCGCGCTGTCGGCCGGCTGCGGGGAGTGCCGCGAGCGCGCGCGCACCCACACGCGGTACGGCGTCGCCGGGGTGAGCCGCGTGATGTTGGCGGTGTGGCCTGATGTCACTTCTATTGTGTTGTGTTCTGTCATTTGTTATAACTGTTAGTTTTCGTTAAATAACAGCATACAAGATAAGTTCTATACGATTTTTAGCAATGTTTAAGGTTAAGGTTAAACTGGAAATCGAATTTTTATATGTGAGTAGCGACTCGCGTCTCTAAATGCCAATTATACAGGCTATATTTTAGTGTACATAAGTTTCATCCAAATCCGTCCTGCAGTTTTAGTGTAATCAGTTTTAGTAACAATCATACATACATAAAAATATATACAAACAAACTTTCCCATTTATAATAGTAGATAGTCCGATTTATTCATCTAAATTATTATACAAGACCTACATAGAAATGCATACATATGCGTATTATATTATTTACTTTTGATTTACGCTCGCTTCGCTCGGGTGCGCTCCTAGGTCCCAAACAGTAACCGATGTGTTAATCCAGTAATACTATCTGTAGGTATACTGAATTTCATCTAAATCCGTCCAGTCATTTCAGCGCAAAGAAGCAAAAAACACACATTCACATTTCACACAAAGTTAAGTCTAAACGCTACTAGTTATTACTATAATTTAAGTGCGTAAAAATATTAATAAAATTTATATTTTTCCGAATTTAAAAGTTAAATAGCATAGAGTCAAAAAAAAATGAAAACTATTTCCATCAGAATCATTTACAGAAATTTTATAGAATAGTAAAATAATTTACCTTTCATTCGGTTCGCCAAGGACGGTACGTCGTCGGTGCGCCAGTGCAGCTCGTACAGCAGGCCGGGCACGGCCGTCCACTCCACTCGCGCGAGCACTGGGCTTAACACTATTCCTTTTACGTCTTTCGGTGCTGTTGGTGCTGATAATTTAAATTAAATACGTGTTTATATTTTTCTACATGTATGCGCAGAAACACAAGTGCACTTTCTATAGTTTCACTCTCAAACTCTAGTGGAACGACCATTCAACACTCGCGGTGAGAGATCAGAGGGGTTGTAAAGCCGTGAGGCGCTAACTTCCCGATTCCGTTGCTACTGAGAATTTCTTATGAGAAAAGTCTATTGCTATACTTTTACCGACCCCGGACTCGAACCTAGGACTTCCAACTGCAGCGGCACATGCTAACTACTTACTAGACCAACGCAGTAGTTAAAAATAATGTAATGATTTTGGATAATTTATATTAATTAAGCAGAGAATTATAATTTATAAATTGAGGAAATAATTTTACCTTCAGCAGCAGTCTGCACAATGAATGCTGCGCCTACAACGGGTTTTATCTCGTGCAATTTGCCGTAGTAGTTGGTTGCTTCTATTATCACGGTATAATTTGTGAAAGGTTTCAAACCATTTAAAATTACTTCACCCTTAGTTGTTACTATAAAAGAACACGTCTCGCGATCGCATGTGTTTGTGTCATGTTTGAATCGTCTTTTATAAAATATTGTGTATTCTGTGGCCGCCATGTTATAAGGTAAGTCTTCACAAGTTACAGGTTTAGATATATTGGGCATTTCTAACCTTATACTATCAGCAGAGTGTGATAAGACTTTTGGAATCAACTTTTGTGGTGTAGGGAATAAACAGTGCCAGGAGGGATATGGCTGACGTCCTGGGTCCAATGCCATAATCTTATACCCATAAGAAGATTTAACTTGCTCTATTTTATTTTTCTTGAATTTATCTGTATAATAAATAAGCTTTTCTGTCGAATTGTACCAATAAATTTGTTTGCTGTCCACAGTCATCGACATTGGTGGGAACCCATATTTTTTCTTTTCTGTAGCGTTAACTACCACTCTACATTTGCATCCATGTTTATCTGTGACTAAAATGTTATTAACCCATGGATCTATATAGTACAATTCAAAACTATTATTCGTTAAGTCGATGACAAAACTTTTTGATATCTGTGGATTTTCAGGACAATTACATTGTTCTTCAAAGTCTTTTGTAGACATGTAACCTTCAGAATTATTAAAGAAAGTTCTTAAATTCGACCCATCTACTTTAGCAGTCATTAACTCTCCTAGCCCCAAGTGATTGATCTCTTCATACCAGAACAAAGATCTGAAATAAATTTAATTACGTATAAGTATATTATAAATGAATCTCTTAAGATTTTATTTTTTATGATATATTGCACTTACCCCAACAAGGGAACAATCTGTAAACTATATATCGGTCGCTTTCTACTAAAGATAAGTTGAGAATGAGGAATTCCAAGAACTGTTCGGTACACCATGTACGACTCGGTGGAAATTAGTTCTCTTTGGGTCCAATATATTGAACGGCTGACCCAGTCGACGCAGATACTAGTTGCAGTATCGTTTATCGTTGTCAACTAAATAGCAAAAGGTAATGTTAATGTAGAGATTATACTGATGTACATAGAAATATTACGTTATAATAAATATACATACAAGCATGTATATGCAAGTTATTTATTAAACAATTTACCTTATGATTTCCACTACTGTTAATCCTAGATGAAAATATTTCTTGAAAGCTGTTAACCCAATAAGCAATGTTTTCTTCAATGGCTACATCAAAGTCTATGGGTACTCCAGTACTTTTTCTGATATCTTCGCTTTCCCCAGAATCTAGGTCCAGGATCTTGAGAGCTTCATGAGAGGACATTATAACTTTGGGAATTGGACTGATCTCGTTAGATGACGCAGAAACTGTTTCAGAGTATTGTCCGAATCCAGCATCAGTATATGCACGCACCTAAATAAAGAAAGAATGAATAAATTAGTGTGTTCGTATGTTAATAATTGAATAGGTTCTGGTCTTAATAAATAATTGATAATTTCTTGTGTATAACGTAGTAAAAATGTACGACAGGACATTAAGATGCTACTAACTATTTTACATTATAATCTAAATATACTTATATAAAAACGAAAAACCGCTGACTCATTTATTAAACACAAAATCTCAGAAAATATGATAGCTACAAACTTGAAATTCGGCACGTAGATTTCTCAGAAGGAGTAAGTATCTGCTAAGGAAATATTATGGGAAATTCCACATGTAAGGAAGTAAAAAAGAGTCGGAAGTTTGATGCTCATATTACCATGGATTTAATAATTACAAATGTAGATAAACAAACCTGGAAATAATAAACAGAAGCGTTCGCCAAGCCAGTGAGCACGAGTTGCGTGTGCAGCGGCGAGAGACGTGCGTCTGCGCAGGCGGAGGGCGGCGCGGCCCAGCACTGCGCCTCGTAGCCGCGCACCACGCCGTTACTGCGCAGGGGCGGCTCCCAACGGAATATCGCGTTTAACGGACCTCCGCTGCAGTCCAATTAATGCTAAGTTAAATGATTATTCATAAAATCTTACTATAAAGAATATTTTTTCTGTGTTCCTAAGTGCCTTACGGTAGTTTTCTCTCAAACAACTTCCTAAAAGTATCTTAAGACATAGCATATTATACATATAATACTACGACAGATTCACACCGCCACTCACCTATGCGCCGGCTGGATGTACACGCGCGGCGCTCTAGGCGCGGCGGGCGGCGCCTGCGGAGTGCGCAGGGCCGCGCGCGCGGCCGCGCCGCCGCCCCACTGCGTGTGCGCGCGCACCGTCACCTCCACGCGGCTGTAGGGCTGCACCGACCGGGATTTCAGCTCTAGCCATGGCACTTCTACTGTTTTCTGGTTGGGTACATTGACAATATATTTAATAAATCATTTTATTATCTACTAGCGACATAACCTTGTTTGGCTCGGGTGCCTAGGTGTCTTTTTGCGGTATATATTATTGCTTTAAAAGATAGTTTTATTTAAAATGTCAAATATTCGCGTAAAACTAAGAAAATTTTATTATGATTTTTGACAGTAAACACATTTTTATCGGTATAAAAAATTGCCATTAGCACTTCACGATAATGTTGTTCTCATTTAGGGATTTTTTAAAAATCGGATCCGTCATTTCAGAGATTAGATGTAAGATACATCGAACTTACAAACTTTACCTCTTTATAATATGAATTGTGGACATCGATCCTAGAAAGTAAACTTTCTATGGGGGCCTAGAATAAGGCAATTTTTGTACATAGGATTACTAGATACATAGATTAGAACTCTTTAAGCCAGAGCTTTTTTCTATACATATAATAAATTTGTAACTAAACCGAATCTGTACATTAAATATTTTTTGGAAAATAATATTGAAATAGTCGTTATTATCGATGCAGAGGCCGAATCTACAGTTTATAGAATATTTGTCTGTCTGTTTGTCTGTATGTCTGTGACCGCATCACGGAAAACCACTGGAAGGATTTTAATGAAATTTGGTATGATAGTAACTGTTTATTCGGATCAACATATAGAATACTATTTACTGCGGGAAAATATCTCATCTCGGAGAAATCTATACTAAACGTTAACTATAAACCTTCTTCTAATGTGCAGTAGATTAAACTTTCACATGTAATTTGTTAATTTAATACCACACAGCTCTGGCGTACCTCGATCTTATGTTGGTCGTGAAAGTGCAGACTGACGTCGTAGTATACTTTGCTGTTGTTGACGTTGACGCGAGCGGAAGGTGCCCACGTCACATTGAATCTGTCCCATTCTCCACGCACTGATATCGAAGACGCGTTTATCATTTCTGGTATGGCGATTATCATTTCTAAAAGTTAAATTTACTTAGATTAGACATTACTTTTAAACCTTACCCAATAAATGTTTATATTATATTAGTATCTGTCTCTACTCTCTAGCATTTCTAAGATATATAGATTGCAAGTTTTAAGAATTTTACTAATGCCAAAACAGATTTGATGACTGAATCAGACTGATCATCTTTTTTCACAATTAGTCCAAATAACGTAATTTTTGTTTCACAATAACTACTTTTAATTTAATTCGTAATTTTCTCCTATACTCTCCTTCCCAGGATTTACTCTTAAACAAAAATAAAAGACGAAATTACCGCTATCTTTATGCAAAGTAGGATCCCTCACAGCGATCACATGAACACGAGGGATAAGCTCGGCGGTATATTTGCCGGCTAGGTCCGATACAACTGCTCGAGATGAATCCTGAACCCACACCAGCCGTCCGCTGTAGTAGCATAAGGGACCGAGGGTCGCCGTTCCTGATAGCCGTGTTACTAGTGAACTAGATACCTGAGAGTTGTATAAAAATAGTAGAATAACAATATCGTCGCGTATTTACACTGATGAATACTATTGTCTGACTATCAAAGAATAAATTAGGGGTTAAATTTAATTTTTTATATAATTTTTTTTTGTTTAGAATGTATGTCTTGTACATATTACTAATTCTGATCAAAATCTAACATATTAAAACTTGTATTTGTTTGAAGCCAATTATAAATTTAGCTTCTAATAAAGAATATGTAAAGCTTATTATTTTTTTTAAATCCGTTTTCTCATTTTAATACTTTACTTCCAAATAAGTTGGATATAATGCATTCAACTCTATAGTAACAATTAAAAGTACCTCATTTATTTCTAGCGATATCTGATCAGCCGTCCTAGCGCGATGCAACTCTGAACCATCGTAGCTTCTCACTAACCAATATAAGCATTTTTTCTCTAAGTCTGCTGTAAGACCCATCACTGAAATAAAAGTTTTAACTTAACAACAGAAAATAGAAGTTTAAAACTATAAAAATAGTAGTAGATACATCAGTAATTTTCACTTATACCTAAAACACCTAAAAAAATTTATACCTATATTAATAAATATATAAATTTTATATATTATTTAACTACCTAAAAAAAATATCGATTATCAAAATTTGAACTCTGTAGAAGCAACGCTTATTATGGCGAATATAATTAAAATTAATTGTAACAACCAATTCATTATTTAAATACCTTGTTTTCCACTAAATAACTGTGCCGGGTAATAAATAATTTTATTTTCCCCATTCAATCTGGCAGCTTCAACTGCGTGTCCGGTGCTCCAATAAATGTATGCTCCCATGGAATCGATGGTAAGTTCTTTTGCCACAGTTACTATTGGAACTGGTTCTCTGTTTCCACCATTAAAATTTCCCCTTGTTATCTAAAACGTAATAATATTCTTTTAAGTAATGAAAAAGTTAAAAATACCAGTGCTGATAAGATAAGCTCCTTAATGTCCGATGAAATAAGCTCTATTATCAAAGTAAAATAGCGCGAGTAAAATAAAAAAATAGATAAAAGTTATAGAGCATAAAATTTTACGTGTTTATAAAAAAAAATTACGGGTCTATTTTTTTTTATAAATTAAAATTATACGATAGTTATAAGTTTGTTTAAAAAGTCAATTATTTATAACGTGAAGTGTAATAATTTATAGTATTTCTATGTTTTATAATTGTCTTTATACAGAACAACTAGAAATAACACTAGAAAGAAAAAATATATTTAACTAAGAACTTTTAATAGGCTTACCAATTGTTGCTTAGGATTGGACCAATAAATCTTTTTGCCGACCCAATCTACAGCTAAGCTACCCACGTTATCCATGTCTTGCATGAAACCTTCTTCATGACTTGTAATATTGTACCACATCACTGTTGATGCATTCGTTACTAGGTAGAGCTTGTCTCTATACCACGATATATCAGTGATATACACATTCTTAAGACGAGATCTGTATACATACGATATTACGTTAATATTATCGTCTTCATTTTAAATACAAAATTGGATAACGAGAACAGATGGTCTCTTTAAAGTGATATCCATTCTGAATTGGTTAGCAGTCAAAACCACTATTCTTAAAATGTTTGTCATTTTTTTTTTATTTGAAAGCATAATATTGTATATCATTTTTAAAACGGTCGCCTTACCTATGAATCAAGATTTGCATGTTGTCTCCGGTTAAATCAGTTTGCAACAGACCGTCAGGACCAGACCATACCAAAGTGCTTTGTAAAGTAGTAGGGGAAAATGTTAAGGTTTTGCCAATAAATTCTGAGGACCACGGTCCTGATCCTGAATCCGTCACCGCTGCCACTCGTATAACATATTCAGTATCCTGTATCAAATTTTCAACGACGTACATAGACTCATTTATATTCTCACTGAAAAGTACACAAGCACATCAAATATCATACTGCTTTTTCACTTTATTAAACATTTAAATAAAATTTTCATTATTAATTTGATTTAAATTAAATATTAAATTTAAAATAACTACTAACATTTTGATTATTTCCCCAGATTTAGGTTCAGTAAGTTGTAAATAGAACGTCCATCGTTGCCAAGCTCCCGTGCCCTGATGGCCCAACAGGTGTGGAGGAGACCATGAAACTTTAGCCCTATTAATTCCCATAACACTTTGAACGCCTAAAGGAGGATTTACAGGTACAGGAATCGGTTGGCAACTTCTTAAAGCAACGAGAACCTGTCTGGTTGCTATCGGCTTTGTATTGTATGCCAAAGGGTATTCATTGTGAAAGTAACTATCACTTTGACCGTGATATTCTTCAGTAAGCATTTCCTGGCCGTTAGTCCAATAAAATAAGCCATTAGCATATGCGATTGAGCGAGCAGAAAAAAACATTGGAGTTTGCGTGTTACTTCGAAAATCTGTTACTTCTCGTCTGAAATGAAAAAGTATAATACAAATACTTACTATAATATAAAGAAATATCGTAGAACTACATTACTATATATTACTATATTTATTACATACCCGTCAAGAGAAACTGCTAAAACTGTATTCCTTCTCAAATGTGCAACTAGTAATCTAAAATCAGCGTGGTCAACTGTAAAGGCTCCTAAATGAGCGTCTCTCACTATAAGTTCTGGAGGAGCGTCGTGTCGAACTCCATTAGATATATTTGCTAAATCCAATCTGTACAATCCACCACGTTCGACACCTTGCAATGCCCAAAATAAATATCTGAAATTTGTAAAAAAATGTATGTAATTTAATTTGGCACCTCGCATCGTTTATATAATAAATATTGTTCTTGTCAATAGTCTTTGATTTTCATGGTGTATTTGAATTAACTTACCCGTTGTAGGCATCTACTTCGAAATGTATTGGACGGGTATTAAATCCCGATAAGGCCACTAGTTGATTTTTCCCATCGAAATCACACCTTAATATTTCCCAGCTAGAATACAAGCTCGTGTTTGGCCAATTAGACCCCTCTTTTGTATAATAGACCTCACCAAGTACATATAAATGTCGATTGAGCCAATCCACAGACAAGTCTAATGGTTTGTATGAAATATTTCCTGGTGTTAATATGGGTTCAGATACACCCTTCTTAGTTAAAGAACTTCGGTAAACAAATCCGTTAGATACAGATACAAACAATGAATCGCTGTATAAGTCGAGACCCACGCCTGTAAATACGTAAAGTTTGAATTTTATTAGCAGTCTTCAAAAAACGTGCACCCAACAAAGATAAAGGACACAGTATTCTTTTATGAAGAACCCAAAAAACAAATTACTACGTAAATTAATGAAATGCATATTGATTGTTCCTTATCATCTCTATAATATTAGTCATACGCAGTATGTAACTATACATGATATTTAAATAAAAAAAATAGATTCATACCCGTAATTTTATGATCAGTGGTGTACAGTTCTACAGGGTCAGAGAGCATATCATTAGCAGGCGCCGCTAAGATATTATGTTCACCTCCTAAAATTAAAACTGGTTGCTGGCTGGGAACAGCTGAAAAAATTGAGAAATTAGTAAGTTCTTTGATGTTCAAGAATAATTATATATTAGTTTGCATTATAATTGAACAATCACAATAGTCACTATATAATAGTTGTGTAAATATTTTGTATTGTGTGTGTAAGCACAGATAATACTTACTGTGTAAGTAAATAAAAGTTAACATTGTAACTAAAATGACTCATTTATTAAACAGGTAAATATGGTTATTTTAAAATAATTTAACTTTAAAAAGCAAAAGCTTCTTATTACTTACAAGTTGGTAAAGAGGGAGTTTTAATTCTTACGTAAGCTCTAGGCCCTTCGCCTACAGAATTTCTCATTGCTACTGATACCTCATATTCCCTCGCTGGCGCTAAGTTTTGAAACATATAGAATAAAGTATTGTTAGATGCTGGCATATCCTGAAAATAATAAACGTAAATGTTAAAAGAAGAATTTATTTAAATAATAATCCACAGGTTCGAGGCAAGTATTTTGGATTAAAATACTTATACTTGTATTAGTTAATAGATAGCCATTTTAAGGTATTTACCTCCAAAGCGTCATTTGTATTAGGTTGCGTATCTGCGAGTCTAAGTACATAAGATATTAAGGGTCCATTAGGAAAAGGTCCTGGTTCCCAAGAAATAGCAACTCTACTAGGGTCTGGTGCCGCCGCCCTTAACGCAGTTGGTGCCGAACTAGGCTTTCCACTTTCTAATGTGGATATTACTACTGAAGGCGTTGAATATACTGGCTCACCAGCGCCACTATGTCCCGACAGGAAAATTGCAACACGAAACTAAAAAAAAAAGCAAAAATTGTATTATGTAGTATAATGTTTTTTCACTGAAACTCTTAAAAGTACAAGAATGAAACAATGGAATTTTAATACTAAACTTACTCTATATTTGGTATATGGCCGCAAATTTTCCACGTGAATAATTGATCTGTCGGAAAGGCTAGAGTTTGAATAGTACTGCCAACTTCCAGGCAGTTCCTCGTATCTCCATTGAAGGAGGTAACTTAGGTTTCCAAGATTGGGTGCATCCCATACTAATGATAATGATGTTGCTGTCAAGCTATCCGCTACTAGAGCTGGTGCAGGAGGCGTGCCAAGTAAGTCTATAAAAGTAAGCATTAGAATAAATATGTACATGTATTATGTAGCTTGTTCAATGTATATGTTATAAACAATTTTAGAAGAACGAAAAATACAGACTACCCTTACCTCTAATTTTTTGAAAATATGTATTTAGAGCTTCATTGCATCCCATAACACAATACAACTCTCGTGAAAAAACTGTTTCAGATGTCACGTTCTGCAATATATAATTAAAGAATATTGTATGGCCTCCGTTATTACATCAAAAGTAAAAGTAAATAAGAGTAATTTATTACTAGTTACTATTAAAAGATTAAAATCTATACATATAATAAAATTCTGAGTCGAATCTGTACATAAAATATTTTTTGGACAACTTTAAAAATAGTCATTATTATCGATACAGAGGCCGAATCTGTAGTTTTTAGAATTTTTGTCTGTCTGTCTAAGAACGCATCACGTGAAAATCACTCTACAAATTTTGATTGGTATAATGATAGCGGGTAACCAGGTCAACATATAGGTTACTTTTTACTGTGGGAAAATTTCTCATCTCTGAAAAATCTATACATCTATAAAAAGTTAAGTAATTATAATATATATACAAAATTATTATTATATTTGTTTTATATATAAGGAGATACTCACGCAAACAGTTTGACATGAGTTTTCCAATCCTTCCAACCATATACTGCATCCATACGTGCACTGCAAAATGATAATGTTCTATATAATAAAGTACTCATTATATGTATGTGGGTATTAAGTTAGTAAATATGTACTTAAACATACAACGCACATTACGCCTATTGTTTTGTTTTCCATATAAGTAGTTGGTACTTATAATTGTTAAATTATAAATGTGGCAGTAATAAATTTCATTCAATTATTTACTTTATGACTTTTAGGTCAGTAATCAATTAATAATTTGTATCTTACCATCGGCTTTTCATAATTAGGGCAATGTGTGCAGTATACATTAACAGATTTCTTTGAATGGTTCGCGAGAGTGTTTCGCGTGTGTTTACATCGTCAACGTGCACATGTTCATTTTAACTTTTAAAATTTTAAACATTCACATGCGTCTACATATTTCAAAACTCAAGTGGTTTGACTTTCATAGTTTTATTCTAGAGGTAGGGTATGTAGTTTTTAAACAATATTAAAGTTAACTCTAATGTGATTTACCAACCAACCAACTATGAGTAGTAGAATTCACACAGTAACCTGCTTTTTAACGGACTTTTACGGTTGGCTTACGACCTTTACGGATGGTGAGTTTCGAAAAGACTACACGCAAGGATGTCACAGGTGCCTCTATCTTTTCTTACCGCAAGATATACTCGCAACCCTTACATTGTTTTCTGTTTAGTCTATTAAAACAATAATTACCTATTATGTATACCTACCGTTGAGTGATTTTGATACCGATTTATATATAGTCATAAATTTTATTGTTATAACTATTTACATAATACTTTTATTTAGTATTATTTATTCGGTACGCCGATTAGAAAAATACTAATGCGATCTTTGATAAAATTTATAGACAGTAAAATCCAATAAAGAGTTCAATCCAAAACCACCGGATCTGCCGCTCTACACTAAACCGATCAAATACACACACATAAAAATATATAACGTAAAGAATAACCGTAAAAAACATGTAACTCTTTTCTGAAGTCAGTCTAAATTGATTAAGTATTCGGGTACCGTGTCTGGGTTGACTTTGAACTAGAAACTATATCAGATTCGATTCTAAAAGCAATTTGAAAGGTATTAAACATGTGTAAAGTACATTATACATATGTACATACATATTATGGCTACTTAGTACCTATAGTCATATTGTTAATTCTAAAAAGAAATCTTACTAATCTAAAACGTACTTCTGTTTTTGCTTTAAGCTTTACATTTTACAGTACCCAGTGATAACATTTTTAAATTAAGAAATCACTAATCACTATCACTACAACGAACATAGTCGTTGAGTCAGTTAGTCGCATAACAATTAATGGGTGAGGATGAGTGTGCCTGATCAGTGCAGTTTGTTTCGGGTGTGTAATTACGGGTCGTGACCTAACGCACTCCTATCAGGGATCTAGAACACGGGAATCAGCGTGGTTACGTGTACGGACGCATAGTGAAATATTTAGTTTATTTTCTTTTATAGATAAAATAGGTGTACTGTTAAAAAGTTGCATCAGCGTAGTGAAATAGTGACCGAAGATATAAGCTTACTTTTTTTACTTTTCTTTAGTGGCATAGAGTGGAGTTTACAAACACCAACACAGCTTATTTTTACTTAAATCGGCTCGGCGACTAAAGCGTGTAATTTTAAGAAACTCATTCACTCACAAACTTGGGCAGTCATAGTACCTATTATTAATACAATGATGATGAACAATTCTTCAAAATTCTTAAAAAAATAAATCTATTCTACGAAAATAAAACATTTTTTTTCTGCCAATGATTGACACCCATTATTAGTAGATGTCTATAAACGGCATATTTAAGCGATGCCCATTGCCCTGACTCCGTGTTCGTTAACAGGACTTTTCCGCCATAGCTGTCAGTCGTGTCATAACACTCCGCCCAAATCGACCCTCGAATCTAATATTGTTTTAGACACATTTTATTAAGAGAGACGGAAAGGGTCTGCAATCAACATGTATCCTCTTATCAGTACTTACATACCTATATCAGTTTAAATTTTAACACATATATATATATATATATATATATATATATATATATATATATATATATATATATCCAAAGTATATTAAACAATTGTTGTTTACCTTACTATAGGAGTTTTTGTGTTGTATTTGTGATGATTCAGCATTATTTAATCGAATTAACAGATAGTAAAAATAAAACAAAGCTCGCGTGTGTTCATTTAAAAAATAGTGTTGTACACTTAAGCTCGTAATGCTAAGTAAATTACCGTCTAATTAGCCAGCATCCTGTCTCGTGCCCTAATAATAACAAAACAATAGTTGCTCCCTTTGGAGTCATTAAAATTGTCGCTCCACTTAATTGTTGGAGCGATTTCGGAAACGCTCTCGGAAGTCCAATTGGGAGCGCAAGCGCACACCGGATGCAGGGCTGTGAAAGTGCGTCTATTGTTTATTTATTCATTATCATATTAAAAGTAAAAAATAATTATTTTAATAATTCTTATAACCAACGAAAACAATGTATTGAAATGACATCAGCTACCTATTTAGGTGTAGATACTACGAATATGTAGAATGCGACATGAACAAACTTTGTTATTATTTGCCCAGAAAACAAATTAATAATATTATGTTCCTATTTAATAATATTACACAGTTTTATTTTTCAATTTTTGTTTTACCTACTTGACATATAGATAAGCATTATATGTAAAGTTTTTTAACAATGTAATCGTCATTTACGCATAAATACTAAAAGTAGATGACCTTTTAACTTAGGATTTTTACAAGCAAATTGTAGCACCTACTATTTTGATAAGAACCGTTTGCAATTTTATTACTTTTATATTGATAA
Source organism: Fabriciana adippe (assembly GCA_905404265.1). Classification (NCBI taxonomy): domain Eukaryota; kingdom Metazoa; phylum Arthropoda; class Insecta; order Lepidoptera; family Nymphalidae; genus Fabriciana; species Fabriciana adippe. Next base: position 8,617,128 of record FR989993.1, read on the forward strand.
TAGCTATTACATTGGCGCCAGTGGATAAGATGATGTTTCTATATTCTAATTTCATACGTTACTGACCTCAGATAAACTTTAAGACACTTTATGTAATAACCTATATTTATTTCATAGCACGAGGCGATCATCTCTTGGTGCTTTAGGAAATGCGTGTTTACTATGTATACCATCTGCCAACATACCTAAATATGTATGTGTTTATATTTTTCAGAAATCGTGTTAAAGATTATAATCTAATTTAAAAATCAAATGATGAACAGAATAATATTTCAACATGATGAATATTTAAAAGGGTTGAAAATATGTGAGCAGGTCACGCGCTAGCCCACGCCAAACGCTTGGTTCTGGCAATTGGATAATGTTAGGGCAAATTGGGACCCACCGGTTTGTTTCCCGTTGGCAGCTCTTCGCGCTCTCGAGTGCTCTCTGTGCTCTAGCATCCTCGCTGGCCTCTATCAGTCGATCACGTTATATCGTTAGCCACTTTATTGTACTTTATGACAAAAAAGCAACATAATTCACTTACTTAGTATTAATAGAGCAACTTTTGAAGTTTTTTCTTTGACCTACTTAGAAATCATACTGAAAAAATCAATTCTTCGTGAACCGTTTATCTCTTCTCGTTTTTCGTCGTAGATTAAAAATATATTCAATGTACGTAAAGGTATATAAAAGTAATCGAATAAATGGCTATAATCTCGCTATTGCCATTTACAACTGGAGGACTTAACACAATGACAATTGACGATGCTTAGTGTCGAGTTGGGAATTATTCTATTTTTATGCATGCAGCCGTTGAGAGAGCAATAAATGGACAATAAATCAAAACACTCCATGGTTGAGTGCACTCGCAACAATTTCGCTCGGCGGATGAGCGGTTTTACGGGGCGGGGGTGTGGGGAGTGGGGGGCCAGGGACGAGGGGACGTGCGGATAGACGCTGAATGGGCGCATACGCGGCTCGGCGGGGAACGCTCCGCCTAATGAGGAAATAAGAATTAGCGGGCGACGAAGCTGAATGCACTTAGTTCTTTGTCAACATAGCCAGTGACAAAATTTTTCATTAATTCCACTATGTATGCACTGAAATAATTAATTGTTTAGACGTTATTTTTTTATAGGCAGTGGTAGCTCAGTGATAACGCGCTTGCTTGGGAAACCGAGGGAAACGGGTTCAATCTATTTTCATGTGTTAATCATTGCCAACGCGGTTACCACTTGTCTTACGGTAAAGGAAAACATCGAGAGGAAACCTGCATGTCTGAGCTGCTCATACATACCTGCTATGTTTTTATTATCCTGTCTTTACTACATAATATTTAATATTTAGAAAATATTGTAGTTATCTTCATAAAAAGCTACTTACATATATTAAAAAAACTATTTTTTAATGTTTATTAATATTAACGATTTAAAGAGTTTGTAACTTTACTATCGAGTATCTTATAAATAACTAGCGACTAACCGAGGTTGATTCCCTATGTAAATTTTTATCCCTCTTTTTACCCCCTTAAGGGATAATTTCCGGGATAAAAACTATTCTATGACCTTCCCAGGGTTACAAACAGATTCTTTCCAAATTTCGTCTGAATCGGTCCAGTATTTTCGGAGCTTATTCGGTACAAACGAACAAACAAAAAAAACTTTCCTTTTTTATAATATGAGTGTAGATTATTATAGATGATTTTCTAAAATGGTAGAAACTTCTTAGTTCTTCAATGAAGCAATAAAAACTGTAAGTAGGTTATATGTACCTACTGTGGATCTAAAAATAGTGACAAGGAAATGTCTAAGGCGTGTGTCTTAGTTCGGATTTAGACCTTAGATAGTCTTGGTATGTCTAGGAATTAAACCCGTCTGGCAGTTAATTAGCGTTAATTAATTTAATACCTCAAAAATTTAACTGATAATTTCTGTTATGAATATTATTTTTTTACATATAAACTTGTATATGTATTATATTTAATTATAATTTGTAAATAAAACATTATTTATGTAACAATAGTCTTTTTTCATTTTATATTGTGTAAACTTTTAGATTAGTTCTGTGGAATAGATTTTTTAGGTACTAGGTAGAGTATTAGTAGGAGTAACATATTAAACATAATATGTTAATTAAAGATAAAAGCTTAATTAATAATTCACTGGTTATTATTGTTCATAAGAGTTTATTTTAAACTAGCTACTATATGTTGTTTTACCTCTGTACCCATGTATTTTTATTTCCTCCAAAAAGAGCTAATTCTCTACAGTAAACTACCTTCATGTAGGAGCGCGCAGTATCTTTAAAAATCGGCCAAAGATAACCAAAGTCAATTATATGTTTATTCATATTATTATTACTAGTTACAACCTGTATAATAAAAAATAATCCTACGACGAACAAATAAGAAAATATCAAAGCATGTTATTTTTCTTCTATTACATCCTATGCTATGTCTATAATACAAGTTCAACAAAATTTTGTTAGATCTACTTATTATTAATTAATATTTACACGGTTTTCTTTTGAAAGGGAAACCGAGATAATCTAAATAATTATTTTTCATATCCAGCGATTACATTTCACTTCTTTATTTTACACTAGCGACGTTTTAAATATATAGTTATTGCGAGTGTACCTTAGGGGATAGACTTATGCTTGATTTTGTGGACTGTTCTGTAGGCCTTTTTAAGTTAAACCTTGTTAAACCTAACATGTTTAGCCAGCGTTAACCATGTTTTCTGAAGATGACTCAATAGAACCAGTGAGTGTGCTTTTCCGTGAGAATGAAAGATTTTCCTGTAATAAATCTAATATTAAAAAGAGGCAGAGTTTGTTTGTTTGTTTGTTTAATCGAACGTGCTTATCTCAAGAACTACCAATCTGATTTAAAAAAAAACTTTTTGCATTACTACCAAGGGAGCGGAGTAGTAATCATAAATGTCAACAAATTGGGCAGACCTCCATACTACTTGTTAAACTGATGTTTATAATCAAACAAATTTAACGCGGGTGAAACCGCGCGGCACAGCTAGTGTTATCCTAAATGTTGATCGGAGTAATAAGTTATCACTACACAAAATTTAGTTAAAATCGGTTCTGTACTTTTTGCGTGAAACGCGCACACACAAACAAACAAACAGATATTCAGACAAATTTTTAATAACTATTGTTTTGGGTTTTAATATGTTCTATACATAATACGTTACAGTCAATGTTTTAAAAAATAATTAATGTACAGATCTCGCTAATTTACTGTTTTATTGTATCTATATACTAATATTACTCGTATAAAGAGGCAGAGTTAGTTGGTTGGAACGCGCTAATCTCAGGAACTACTAATCCGATTTGAAAAATTCTTTTTGCATTAGATAGCCCGTTTATTGAGGAAGGCTATATATCAACATGCTTATATATACCCATGGGAGCGGAGCAGTAATTATAATGTCAACAAATCGAGCAGATTTTCATACAGTATTGTAAAACTATATACCGACATATATTATAAACATACATACATAGGGAACCCGAGCGAAGCGAGGGTGAGTCGCTAGTGTATAGATAAACCTATTACAATCTCTAAAGCAAAAACAAACAGCACTAATTAGTGTCGATTGCCCAACGAAAGGGCCGAGACGTCCTCATAATGTTATCGCGCATGTTTCAATTACTTGACCAATTGCTAGCATACGATAAAGATGATCTTCATACGCTTGATCAGAGAAAGTTCTCGTGTGAAAAAAGCTAAGGATATTTTGTTGAAAAATATAATTGTAATTTTATGAATATTGCCAGATAGGTACATATTATGAGATAATATAAAACCTATGTACATATTTATTATCCTAACTACCTACCTATTTAAGAAGTGTATATTTTATACTTTCTCTGCTGCCTGCTTATATTGAAATAATTTAATATAAGCATAAAGTGAGAATAGTTACCCCGAACAGAAAATGAATCGACTACGAGTACCTCCAGTGTAATAGTGCAAAATCTCATATGATACAATTAGAAAGAGCTCAAAGATCCGTGCTTAAGACAATCCTCAAAAAACCTTTTATGTATCCTACAACTCTAATTTACAAGGACAGTAAAGTATTAAATGTGCGCCAATTGTTTATTTTAAATGTGACTCACAAAGTTCATAAAACTGTTATTTTGTCCCCGGAATACAAGAATTTACTAGTCCGTCGAGTTTTTAAGAATTCTGTACCGAATGTAAGGTCGTGTTTTGCAAAACGTTTTAGTCCATATATTGACACGTTAGTATATAACAAAGTTGTCAGTTTTTGTGACATTAAAAATTGCTCAATTAAGAAAGCTAAGAAGACAAAAGTAGTGTATTGGTTCGCTACTTTAACATATGATGCTACAGAAAACTTTATCTATACATATAATAAAACTGTAGAGGTCGAATGTCTGTACATAGAAAAAAAATGCTAAAAACCGAGTCAAGGGGATGTAAGAAGAGAAGTAGAACAAATCCATTTTTTTTTTTCATTTTCTTTTGTTTTTGGCTGATTGTCTGTTTGTACGGGCTAATCTCCGAAACTGTTGGACCGATTTATGGGATAGTTAAAAAACTATAGTAACTTATACAGCTTAGTACACAAAAACTACTGATTGAATTTTAATGAAACTTTACAATAATATAGTTCATATATCAGAATAACAAATAGGCTACTTTTTGGAAATAGGAAAAATGTACGGTTCCCGTGGGATAGATTTGTTTTTGTTTGTCTAGAGGCGAACCCGAGCGAAGCGAGGTTGAGCCGCTAGTCTATACTATAATAAAACAGTAACTTAGCGAAATCTGTACATGAAACATTTTTTAATAATAATGCATATACTTGTATGTGGTGAGGCAATGGCCGTTCTTGTTTCAGTTCCGCTACGTTTTAAAATATTGTTTTGACGGTTGTGCTCTACTGACTCTCTGCATAATATTATATTATTTATTTTTTAATAATCCGTGAATCGAAACACTCTATATTTCCCACGTTTTACTTCATGTTACGGTATGCATTTGCATTAATTTAATTTAAACGGCGTCATTAATTCGACAATTTTGTGTTCAATGAATATTCATACATATTAAAGTACAAAATGTAATGTAATTAATCAATCATAAGTTTTCTGAGCTTTTGTTATTTTGGTATAAATACTATAATAAAGCAGTAACATAGCGAAATTTGTACATAAAATGACTAACGTATTGTGTACAGAAAATAGTCCCCAAAACAATAGTTATTAAAAAAATTGTCTGTTTGTTATTTTGTTTTAACTAAATTTTGTAATTTAAATAAAACTATATTTTCGGATTTTTTTTATCGCGGATTTATTCTGATTTTTGGTTCCCGACGTAAATTTTGTAACTTAACAGGTACTCGGGTCAATATTTAGGATTCATTTCCTCGGAAAAACATCGTAATTGATTTTATCGAGTCGTCCTTAGAACAAGTCTAACGCCGCGCTAGCTAAACCTTTAGAGATACATAGATCAAATACATCAATATCATGTATTAGAAAATTTTACGTCTTAAAAAGGCCTACAGAAAAATCTGTAATAGCATAAGTATATCTCCAAAGGTACACAATAACTATGTACATTTAAAACGTACCTAGAGACGCACCCGAGCGACGTGAGGGTAAGTAGCTAGATATAAATAAATATCGACTATAAATTGTCATATTTTCATATAATTAATTTTATTTAATGTCTTAAGAACCTAATTAGTTTCTTTTGTTATTCTTAATCGCAAAGATTTATAAGAACTTGTTAAAATTAGGCATACTTAAAAAAAAATACATATAAATATTATGTAAAAAGGTTTCGATTCTCGGGTAGGGCCAAGTTTAGTTATTCAGTCTTTCTGTTTAGTAAGCCTCAGTAACAGCCTGGAGTTGGGAAGTTGGCGGTGTTTCACTCCCGTATACGGAGAGCACTTAAAGCCGTCGCGTCGGTCCTACACCTTATCTCTCACTGGTCGTGTCGAGTAGTCGTTCCACCAGAATATTATGTGAGTAGCAGAAATAGAGAACGTACTTGGGTATGCAAGCACACTTGTGCACTATAATATCTCCTGCGCAGTTGGCTAGTCTTGATAAGATTGGCCGCTGTGGCCGGAATCGGTCAGGAAAGAACTTATATATTAGATATGATTCAATTTCGATTGTTAATTGGGATGTAATAATTTAGTACCTACCTAATCTATATATATAAAAGGCAAAAGTGATTGACTGATATATCAACGCACAGACCAAACCCTTAGGGATAGAAAATTGAAATTTCGGACACGTATTCCTCTTAATACGTAGGTCTCCACTAAGGAAGGATTGTTCAAAATTCAAACCCCAAGGGGGTGAAATAGGGGATAAAAGTTTGTATGAAACTTTTTATTCCTTCGACATATTTGCATGAAAATTCGTATTTTTTGTAGTTTGATCGCGAGCGAAGCCGCGAGTTCTGCTAGTTATTACATACAACGTTATGTACATATGTACCTACCTAATTATTCCACGAGTTCAATATAAAGCAAGAAATACTACACATTGTTATAAAAATATAATAAATCGTGTGATTTCTATTTTTAATATTGATTTTGGCTTAAGAAGATTTTAATCCCAAATACAACAACTTGGATGAATGATAGGTATGCGTTCCAATACATAGCCAACCCCATTAAATTATACGCATCATTTGACTTCACTGACACGTCGCGCGTATTGTTTTATTGCGGAAGCTAACATTTTACAGGTGATATTAATCATTTGATAATATTCATAGGTACGTGGTACAAAAATAAAAGGATACTAATAGAACAACAAGCTTATTCTAATGTTGATATTATGTGTATGAAATTTTTTTTTCTTTTCTAGAATGCGAACAACAGATTTTAAGGAGTATTTAATCGACTTAAAAAAAAAATCAGCCTATCAATTATTCTGTACATCAGTTCTAAGTAATATGGGTACTTTTCGAGTTGCAAATTAATATACATATTAGTTTTTTAAGGTTTTTGATTGCATTATTTATTTTATGAAAAAAACATTTTTCAGTTGTTAGTTCTTTCTAGGAGGTACCTATTATACTAACATATTAAAATTTTAGCTAAATTGGTAAAGCCATCCAAAAGCCGTCTCTAAATATTTTCGACCTTTAAAAATTTATTCACCTTTCGCATCACATTATTAAGGGTAGAAACTTGACAAATTTTAACCTCATATTAGTATGCAAATGCCAAAACAAACGCAATAGATGCGAGGACATTCTAATTCCTATTGATACTTCCCCAGCTATATCTTTTATTTGATTATGACATCACATATGTACATTAAATTAAATGATAGAGATAAAGTGGTTTCGTTTTTTCTTTGGCACAAGTAAATAAATTGCAATAGGAAACGATCTCTTTGTTCAGGAGTGCGTTGTATAAAATGGTATAAAATGAACTCTAAAATAGATCCGAGGGGAGCAGGCAGGCAACTAGCAGCTTCCTTCCTGCGCGCATCCGGCAGTGGATCTCACGCGACCCCGCTATAGCCCGCGAGCATGGTGGATGACCACCACGCCGGATAGACCCCCATTACATGCTTGTCACCAGGGTCACTAACCTAGATCTTCTTGCTTTACAATACATAATGTTTAGATGTTAGTGCCTAGTTTTCAGTTATTCTACTAAATTATAGGGTAAATTTTCAATCGTACCTTTTTATTGTATTAGGCTGTTTCCGCAAGTAGTAGAATTGTATGCGGTGAAAACAAATATTTATTCCGTATGAGAAAATTTGTGTGGAACACAGTAGGTATATAATAGTACCACGGAAATTGATTTGACTTATTAATCTACATACATAAAAAACCTATTCATACAAATATCGGAAAACTAAATTATAGTTTTAATGAACTTTTTAATATATTTAGAGAAATATCAGAACTCATAAAACTATATTCGATTGTTTAGTGTGTATGTGATTTTTTAATCGCGATTTTAGTATTTTTTTATGAACAATATTATATAAATACATCGCTGTATAACATAAAGCCAAATAGCTTTTTTTTGTACATTAAACGCGGGCGTAGCCGCGAGTTCTGCTAGTAATATATAATGAGTTAACTACATTAGCATTTACAAGAATTCCATAATATAAACACAACTGCATCCGAAAACTAATGAAACAGGTATATGTAATGTATTTCTTCATTTACACCTTTGGCTTAGACGATGAGAGATATCAACAACATGCAGGCGTCTCTGTGTCTGGATACTGTGATGCAGTGGTAAATAAATAAATGTGGAGTAGGTACTCTGTTGTCCATTAAATTCATATCACTATAGAGTAATCAAATTTTGGCCGTACTTATTAATAACTTTGTGTTCAAATTGTATTTTTTTATTAACGCTGTATGGTTACCGAACAAATAAATAAATAAATAAATAAAAACACTAACAGGTTCATTTAAGTACTTAATACCTCGTTTTTTAAGTATCTTATGTATCTATAATGCATAAGGTAATTAAATAACGAGGAAAAGTCATACTTTATTATCATTAATATGAAAGTGTGTTTGTTTGTTTGGCCTTCTTTTACGTCGAAACAGTGGGATGGATTGGCGTGATTTTTTATGTGGAGATATTTGGAGGGCTGGAAAGTGACAGGCTACTTTTTGCCGCGGGAGATTATCTCAATTCTACGGGAAAACACGTTATAATACAACCCCCAACAACTCATCATAACTATGTATTATATATTGTCTATCTACATTCTATTCCATACTAACTGTTAAAAAGTAGCTAGGGACTAACCCGAGCAAAGCGAGGGAGAGTCGCTAGTTATCTATAAAACTAAATATAACGTAATTTTTTTTTTTTACAATACGTATATTAACTAAATATTTATTATTAACTACAAGAATGTAGAAATAACATGACAGTTAAAAAATATGTTAATTAATTATATTTACTTGATAAGAAATTTTTTGGCGTCTCCATCAAGGCATCACTGAAGATATTAAATGCTTCTATAACGTATTTATTGACGATAAAATATTAATGAAAAAAGAGAATTATATATTATTTCATGGATATTTTTAAGCTTTATAGTAATAATAAATTTATATAAACTCAAATAAAACATGATCATAAATAATCACAGGACAAAAATAAATATACATATTAATTAATTATTATTCAGCAACTTCAACAAATTGCTTGACAAAACTTTAATACAAATTATGCTCAAAATGAAATGGAAACAAGTCAATTGACTTCAATCATTTAGTAGAGGGTGGGTGCGCGCCCCGAGTTATGCCACTTAACTGTTTTTGCGTTGCGCGGGCGCATAAATTGGGCAGACTGATAATTTTGACATAAACCAGTAGTAACTGTCAAAAATTAGGGGGCCCTGCCGTTTTGTGTCAATTTACGCGACAATGCGTATGGATAACGTTGAATAGATATATTAAACAACAAATAGACTGGTGTTGTCTGTTTGGGATCACATCAATTTTGTTTTAATTTCTGTATAATAATTTTGCCTATTATCTATTTATTTTTAAAGGATAACAAATGTTAATCCTAATGTATGGAAATGATCCTGTTTTTACAAAACAGGATTATTTCCACGATAGTGTTGTATGTTGCGCTCTAGTTCATATGAATGTAACTAGTTTCTAACGAGCTCTTTATTAAACTATTTCCTCAACCAGTGCAACCAGTAGTAAGGAAGATGATGTTATCATTTTATATAAATTATATTTATATATATATATATATAATATATTACATATTTAAAACACAAATCCATTAAATAATAAAATATGATATTTAAGTCCAATTACTAAAAACATCTATAATACATATAGACGTTTTTGTACTTATTGTTAATTGAATTTATCATGATATCAGTGACAGCGCTAGTATTGTTACTGGAACGCCGTTTTGAAACATGTTGCCAAGGTATCTTCGCAACTTAGTTAGTAGTTATTGTGGAGTGTCACTTTAAAAATATTCATAATCTTAATGTATATCATTATCGAGTGTTTTTGAACCACTATTCATTAAATGTCTTATATCGCGTAAAATGTGTCAAAGGTTGACAAGATGTGATTCAGTTATCTTTAAGTAATTATAAACGTAGGTAATTATTTTTGTATAGTAACTGAGCTCTGTAATAATTTATTGATTGTGTTATTTTTGCAAATGGTAAATGTTTTTTCATGGACTAAATAAATAGTAAATATCATAATATTGGTGGGGTGATGCCCGCACTCCCTGGAGGAGTTCCGTAAAAGGTTACGATTATCAATCAAATTCAAATTCAAAATATTTTATTCAGCATTAAATCATTACAATTTTTTACTGAACGTCATGAGTCTACTACCAGTTCGGTGTCATAATTATATATCCACTTGTACCTACTCCTAAAATTACCTGGGCATTATAACTTGATATTCATATAATATATGTACATACGTTCATACATAGTTATTTCACCATAAACAATGTGTAACGTAACTGCATTCAATTACATTAATAATTTAATATATTTGTCATTAAACAAAACTAAGGGTAAATTGTAAAAAAATATAGGTACAATATAAAAATATTATTAATTTTATATTTCATTTTCATTTAAAATAAAACTGCGGTTAAGCAATAAGTTATAAAATAAAAATAAATATAACAATAATAAACTCAACTTATCGATAGCAAAGGGAATTTTACGACTTTTGCGTTCGATGTCAACGAACAACATGATATATTCTGACAAGTTAATGCACATTTTGCTCATAAATTGAATTGATAGGCGCGCATAATTGATTTAAAATAAACATTTGTTTTTAATATGAAATTGTTGTCAATATCTTTCATTTAAAATACATATCGCCTTGACATCTTAATCTTGTATAGCGCTACGGTTGGTAGGTAATCAAGCTAAGATTTTTTTTACTTACTTCACTTCTACGGCAAAATCGATAAATAGAATAGTAAAAAAATGTATAATTATTATTCATACTTACTTGCTGTACATTGCAATCAGGCCCGCAGCTTACATCGAAGTGCCCGTCGCTAGTCCGGTTCTGAAAAAACGTCGAAAGTTAATCGAAACAATCTAAGCATAAAAACGACAGGTAAAATTGAGGTCTTTGATAATAATCAGGTTGAACATCCACCGGACACCGACCTGATAACTTCCGCTGTGCACGCGCAACGAAGCGTGCCTGCGCGACATTAGGGCTTGATCGTTGGAGCTGAGATACGTTACAGGAAATAAAGAGACGTCATTAACTATGATGGTATAAAAATGTTTAGAGATTTAGATCGGACCTATATTCAGAGCATTTATTTTTTTATTATATGTTTATATAAAGTTGCAATAATTAAATTTAAATAGCTAAAGAATTGTTTCCTTAATTTATATAATGTACTGATTGTGGTAAAGTAGTTTAGACTGTGCACCAGGCAAAAAAAACAGATTTTGTTTGAGTTCCTCGTTTTAATAGAGCTATAATTCTGTATTGAACAAGTGTAAAAGCATTACAGTTCAGCAAAAGAGGAATCTTACTAAGCTTACACAACCATATAACTTTAAAACTCAATTTTAAACCATCAATAAACCATTCATACAACCATTTGTACAAATCCATGGAACAACTAATAAATCTTTTCTTTTTTCTTGTCTCTTACTATCTTATAAAATAATCTTAATATGTTACTGGTAAATGTAAAGTATTGATGCAGCATCAGACGCTGTTTTATTAGGGTTAGGAAATCTCAAAAAAATGAACCACAGAATATCAAATGTCGTTGTAAAACCCCTGAAGTGCAGAAGTTACCGCCGGTTCCGGTCACACGCTGGCAAAAAACTTTAAAACAAGTTCGCCGTTTGAAATTAATATCCTATTTAATGTATCAAAAAGTTATTTAACAGATGATACTTGAATGGAAGTTTAAATTTCTTAAATAACTTTATAAAATACACGATCGAAAAGTTCAAAAATACTTAATTTAAATAGAATTTAAATTTTCTCTAAGAAAAGTACAATTTAAGAAAAATAAAACTCTTATTGAAGGCATATGAGTACAATATATTAAAATAAGTACGCTTAAAACTTGTACATATGTATTTAATTGATAATCCACAATTTTATTGATGTACGAGTACCGCACATTTTTTTACATAATTTTTCATTCCATAGAATATGACTATTAGTCACTCGTAATATCGCACTAACGTGATTAACTTTACCTTTCTTAAAAGCCACGACGCCTGTTTGTTACAGAGTAATCTATGACTACAACTCATCTGCATAGACACTTGCTATTTATAGGATACACATTTTATAAGGCGCTAGAAACCCGTTTGACTCGAGAGGTTCCTTAGGTCACTTTATGCAACAATAAATTATTGACTGAAACTGCTGGAAGCGTCAGTATAAAAAGCCCATGCTATAAGCTCAGGCTCAAAAACTGGTCGATCACAAAGTAACCTCGAATCGTTCGTGCGCAAAAAAGGTACCTATAACCTGTAAGTACATTTACGTATTCAAAAATATTATGTAGAAGGATGGCCCATAAATAAACCCCATTTACTAGCTATCTATACATGCTAGCTACTGAAACTGTAATTTTATTATTAGCTATATATACTCTTAAAATGAAAAAGGTAAGATTTCTAGATCTGCCACGCGCCAAGATTTATTTTTAAAAAGTCTAAGACATCGGCGCCTCAAGTGATAACCCTCGACGCGCTACCAAAATCTATATATTAATACGTCAAGCAAAAACTTTGTAGGTACCCCTTTTTACGAAAATTACGTGGACGGAGGAGTATGAAATTTCCCATATTTATAGTTTATATAGAGAAGAAGTGCAGAATGCTATTTCTTTTTAAATCATGCATAAAAAATACATTAAATCATACTAATATAAGTAATAAACTATTTAACTACGCAGGCGGAGCCGCGAGAAAATGCAGGAAAATCTAGAATTGCAATGTAAAACTCTTTAATATCTAACGGTTAGCTTGATATAAATATTATACTATTATTTTACTGTTAAACTATAAGATTTTGTTTCCGAAAATATGACGTTTACAGTCTTTTTATCTATAGGTACATACAATAAAATTGTAACTGAGTCGAATCTGTACATTAAATATTTTTTACCCAACTGCAAGGAAAGGGATATGGAAAATCTTATGGAAATAGTCATTATTATCGATACAGTGGCCGAATCTGTAGTTTTTAGAATTTTGTCTGTCTCTGTCGCATCACGAGAAAACCACTAGACAGATTTTGATGAAATTTGGTATGATGATTTTCCGGTGATTAATATGATGATTTTTTAGAAGCAGGTTTTCCGTATAGGATCAACGTATAGGATACTTTTACTGCGGAAAAATATATCATCTCTGAGAAATCTATACCTAATAACCGTTAAAACGTACATAGGGACGAACCCGAGTGGAGCGAGGGTGAGTCGCTAGTGTATATACAATTCTTCCGTACGCATAATTATTATATCACTGAACTCTCCTAAATGACTGGACCGATTTCGATGTAAGTTTTCGTGTGTTTGTCTTTTATAGTATTTGTTTTATTGTCGAAATCAATTATGCCACCCAAACGAAAAGCCAAGTTGTCCTGCAACGTCTGTCGGGTCCGCTAGTTAAATATAATATATATGTACATTTGATACAATTTGTAAAATTGACTGTTTACAGATTAATAAGCAATCCCGCGCATGTTTTTCACTAGGCTGCTGTGCCCCACATCGATTGTATAGTCCAAGGCCAGGCGGGAGTTGGACAATACAGTTGTAGCACGCTTCTCTATATTTAGCGCGATCTCGTTGATTACTAGCTTGCTAATTGTCAACAATTAGTTGTGCGTTGAACCTTCGCTAGCGCCGCCTGCTGCAAGTGAACCGAGTGAATTGCGATTTGCGCTGATCCGACAATAGATTAATTCTATTTGAAATGAACAGCTCTTCTGACAGTATGACATATTAGCCGCCCTCTTACGATAATAATTATGTGAATGATCATTTGAACGCTAATAACGAACAGAGACACAATATTTGATAACCTTTAAGTTAAAGTTTTATTATATTACTTCTAATGAAAATTATAATAACAATATTATTTGAATAGTATTATTAACTTGGTATATTACAAAAAATAGACTTTAAATAAAACAGTGTCTTATAAAATTACAAAATATATACTTTAAATAAAATAAAAATCGGCTTCGACGGTGAATTATATTTTAATCTATTAGAAATATTTGGAAATGATGTACAAAACCGACCTGGAAAGGACATTTTTCATTGCATCGAGCCACGGCTTCCGCTCCAAATTTCTCGGCGATGGAGATGTAATCGCAGTCAATTGTGTGAGCGGACAAAGCCAATCCGAACAGCGACCACACTAGCCATTTGTGCCAATTCTGCGGCGGACTCATTGTGCCCGCCGCCGAGCGTCACTGCTTACGATCACACAAAAACACTAAACATGACTTATTTATATTGTTTAATTTCATAATATTTTCATACTAATCTAAATTTTTAGACACTTAAAAATCATTAGCTAAAATTTTAATAGTGATTTGTTTTAAATAGTGCTATATGCACGCACATCGAAATAACGTTCGTATTTAAATAGTGTAGGCGCGGTGCGACGTGTTGTTAATATGCGCACGCGCAGCAAAAGCTACTCGTGTACTGAGTGCGCCCGCCGACAAAACGTCCACGCTACGACGCCGCTACGCTTGGGCGCTACGTCTATTATCCTTTACCTGTTTTCATTTCGTTTGATTTTCATTTACATATTCAATAACAAGAACTAATGAACTATTATAATTAGTAAAATAATATATTTATTTGGTTTACTTACAGGATAGAGCATTATTAGTTGTGGTTTTGTGAAATTGTTTTATTTGATCATAGTTGACTTATAGATTTTTCTAACCGTGTAATTTCTGATACTTGATGTGAACCAATCTTAATACTTTGCGTAGTATAAAAAATCGACCACGTAAAATATCATAATATTTAAGATATATTTTATTTTTATACATTTAAACGCATATACATATATACTCATAGTTACTTCAATATAAAAAACCCGTGCGTAATGAATTATTCATTATAATTGATATAATCTATAAGATTGATACTATTTCGTCTCATTGACCTCAAAGGACCTAATGTCCTAATGTAATAGTTTATGTTGCTTTATATCAGAGCGAACAAGGCCAGCACTGGATGGTGGATCCTAACACCGCGTTCAATTAGTTAACTACCAGACTTCCCACGCTATAACTGCATTCCACTTGTAAATGATTTCATCTCTGTTTCTAGGTTTTATGAAGATGCTACTTTTGTTTATTTATATTATTTATTGAAAACTTAAGAATTTAAACTAAATTATAGCATAAGCCTATCTAGTAATTAGTTTCGTAAAATAACTTAATTGATATTAGGTATAATCCGATTAATTAAAACAAATTAACTTTTTCTTTATTTTTTAATAAATACGTTTATTAGGTATAATATGTAAGTATACTGCAAGACGGGAGTTTAAATTGAGTTAAGTAATCGCATACATAATATACATATATTAAACCAAACTCTGGATCCCTTAGGATTTAGGAATTAGGATCAGTGTAGGTACATATTATGCCTCGGAGAGTAGTGAGCACGTAAAGCCGTCGGTCCTGCACCTGATCTCTCAGCGGTCATGTCGAATTATTATCCCATCGGAATTTGAGAGTAACAGGAATAAAGAGTGCACTTGTGTTTGCGCTACACTTTTTAACCGACTTCCAAAAAGGAGGAGGTTCTCAATTCGTCGGAATCTTTTTTTTATTTATGTATGTTCACGGATTTCTCGAAGACGGCTGAACCGATTTGGAAAATTTTTTTTTTGTTTCAAAGAGTATTCTTCCCCGGTGGTCCCATATAAATTTTATCGAAATCGGTCAAGCGGTTTTTAAATAAATGGCTTAATCGAATATTATGTTTTTATTAAAAATCTTTCTTCTTACAAATTACTTGCTTATTACGTCTACACTAAAAATGGAAAAATAAAAACTTTAAAAAAAAAAATAAAAACCGACTTCCTGGCACTGAAAAGTAAAAAATAACTAAACAGAGGTTTTCATTTAAAATAGATACCTAATCAGATATTTTCGAAGTCGGTGCCAGCCAATACAAATCAAAGCACACCGACTTCGAAAATATCTGATTAGGTATCTATTTTAAATGAAAACCTCTGTTTAGTTATTTTTTACTTTTCAGTGCCAGGAAGTCGGTTTTTATTTTTTTTTTTAAAGTTTTTTGCAATATCTCCTACGCAGCTGACTAGTCTCCGTAAGATTGGCCGCGGTGGCCGAAATGGGTCGGGAGGACATCATTGTGTAATTTGTGCTATACAAATAAATCGTAAAGTGTAAACATAAACAAGCTATAGTTGAAAATTTTAAAAAAACGACTCACGAATGCAATGTCTATTATCACCAAAAATCATGTTTTGTGCTTATTTTCAATGTATTGAAACTAAAA
Source organism: Fabriciana adippe (assembly GCA_905404265.1). Classification (NCBI taxonomy): domain Eukaryota; kingdom Metazoa; phylum Arthropoda; class Insecta; order Lepidoptera; family Nymphalidae; genus Fabriciana; species Fabriciana adippe. The sequence goes on from FR989993.1 coordinate 8,633,684, forward strand.
CATCGGCTTCTTCTATGAGTGTCTTTTCAAAATAGAAAAAAATATTAAAAACGGTAAGATTAGTTTTCTTTTTGTTATTTTGTAACAACAGAAAATGGATAAGCTTCAAATGTGATGTGGTTTCTATGTTTAGGGCATATGTATATAGGCCATAGGGTAAATGATATCATGAAACAGTCGATCATTTTATGAAATAGTGGCATTTTAGAATAAAAGCAACTATACTGATTAAATCATTTAATGTTTAACTTTTTATCATTAGACCCACGACGTTTGGCCATTTCATTTATTATAGACACAATATTATATTGTATGCATAACTGTAAATAAAACGAGTTATGGGATTTATAAAAAAGGCCTAACGAGAAGGCTTCTCACCTACCATGATACAAGTCGGCTCTATCATCGAGCATTAAGCAAGAATATAGTTCGTAAACATTTCTCTAGGGCTGTGATATTTCCCAAAAATGTTCCGCATTTGATAGTGTAAATTAATCTTGAACCTCAATATTTTGGCAGCATTGGGTCATAGTAGGCGTTCTTATTACCCTATACGCGTTTGTAATTTAATAACCCTCCTCGACAAAAAAACCATTCTAGAATTTAATAGTCAAAGTTCTTCCTGCGCATCAACACTATAATGAGACTAGGGATTGCAATTCGGAAAAACGGATCCGGTAATCCGGCGGATCCGGCATCATTAAACGTCCACCGGATCCGGTACCAATATACCGGATCCGGCGACCGGATCCGGTGCTCGCAATTTTTGGCAAAATAATAGAGATGTTGCATGTAGAGGCCCTGTACAGAAGAGATTCGACCTTGTTAAAAGTAGACTTTCAAAACAAGGGTCAATAACGCGGCGTTTATAGCGTTACCGACGCCGCGTAAGTTGACTGGTGTCAGTGACGCCTTGGTGACTGGATGGCCACGACAGACGTCCATCATCGTATCGCGTTTGCCGCGCCCACCACATCTCGATAGCTCTTTTAAAAGTATTTCCGTCAGTGACCCTGCGCTCGAATGTCGTTCCCTACATTTACATAGTGCAAGCGTCAGTAGCGTCAGTGTCGCTGCGACTGTGACGTTAGACCCTAGCGTTACTGCAGCGCTCATGTTCGCAGTGTCGCCGCCGCACACGTGTATTTTGAGGTATTTTCAATAAAAAATCATAAAATGGCATCTGTTGAGGCGTTTACTGAAGAAGATGATGAAATTTTAATTACACTGGTGTCTTGGCATCCATTGCTTTATAATTTATTTTTTATATTGTTTTATAATTAATAACATTGTAGAAACCTTCATTGTTTTGACTTTATGATGAAAATTGGATGAGTGGAGGCCTTTTCTACACTGAGATAGTATCGAATTGAAAGGTCATCATCTTCTTCCTCTTCTATAATCAATTCAAGATAATCCATAATGAAATACTTTTATAAGAGCTATCGAAATGTGGTGGGTGTGGCAAAGGCGTCTGTCGTGGCCATCCAAAGTCACCAAGGCGTCAAAGTTGTTTTTATATATGTTTTATTTTTTATAAACTACCTATATTAAGTACAATCCCACTTGATTAACTTACTAACAGTTCATTTTGAACCGAAAAGCGAAAATCATCCTGATTTGATCAATCTGGCCGGATCCGACCGGATTTCCATCGATCCGGCCGGACTGAAAATGATGCCGGATTGCAATCACTAAATGAGACACGCCTTGCTAGGTATTTTTATTACACAGTAGCAATATTTACGTAGAAAATTTTTTTACCCTTGGTGCGCCTGTGGGGTTTTTTTGCTATACATTTTATTACTTTACTTGAACCCGTTTTGTAACGCACGTCGGTTTTAGCGATGTTATTACGATTTCAGTAAAAACATTGTTTTTGGAATAAAAAAAATAGCCTATAGCACTCGGCGGAAACCTAGCTATTTGTGAAAGAATTTTCAGAATGGGATCAATAGTTTCAGAGATTACCCTGTCACATGAGAACTGTACCTTTTTAAAATATTAGTATCGACTAGTGACTTACCCCCGCTTCACTTGACTGCCTTCCTATGTACCTAGCCTGTATGACTTAAAGTCATCATCATAGTCTATCTGCGTACTAAGATTCATCTAAATCCGTTTAGCTACAGATAGGTATACGTAATAGCAGCTCGGTTATTATTCGACAGTTTAAGAAACTAAAAATAATTAGGGAATATGCGTGTGATTTGAATAAAGGTGAATTATTTTTTTATAATCTTTATTGCTTTTGAATTAAGCCTATATCAATATTTTTTAATGTTATTTATTTTTGATTAAGAAAATAATTACTAAAAGGTGCAAATGTAGGTGGGAAATTCAAAGTAGTTGATACACACGCCAGTGGTCAGATCGAATATGACGTCAAAGTATTATCATAAGAGAGCGATTAGCGATTTTGTCGCTACAAATTGAGTCGTCATTTTTCTGTGTACATCATACTGTGACATCGCGCCAAGCGCGCGGATTGGCGGGCGTTTAAAGTATCCGTACCGGTATGATATTAAAAAAAAATTATGCTAAATTTTAATTTTTTAGAGCTGGAATATTTTTGTTACAATTAAGTACATAACGGTGTTGGCTACTGTATAAAAAATAAAAAAAAATCACGTATATTCCCTATTTATTTGTATGTTTTTCTAAGTCTTGAAGCCTGACGACAGAGCTCAAGTTTTTAAAGCTTTTCTTCTTCATTAATAAAACATCGATACAAGTAACGCCATCTACTTACATTTAATTCAATTAATTTTTCCTTGTTCCTAATAAAATTCCAAGGTTTAAAATTGTTTTCTTTTTCAATGTTTACAGTCCTTCGGTGAGTCAGTTTAACTAAATTATACGATTGAGTATTATTATTATATAAGATTTGTGAGAAATAAAAGTAACAACGCCATCTGTTGTAGCTTTTACATACATATCCTTATAAAGATAAAAAGAAGTGACAAGTAAACTAGATCTTTTTACGAAATTTTCCTTGCACTAACTAGATGGCGTTATTAGTGCAAAATTCTGTAGGTTTCATTCAGTAGGTTTGTTATTCTAAAAAATAGATGGCAATACTGAGTTATTTATTAGTTATTATTGAAATAATATTTTATGTTGTTACTGAATGCCTCAAGGTAAATAAGATGAAAAGTCAATATGCGTCGTAACGTATTTATTTATATTGATACTAGCAAAACCCGCGGCTACGCCCGCGTTCAATCTATAAGAAAAACCTCTTTGGCTTTATGTTATACAGCGACTTCCCCTCACTTCGCTTGGGTTCGTCGTTATGCATTTAAATAATATTGTTCATACATAAATACGAAAATGGTGAGTAAAAAATGGGGGGTGGAAAATACTTTGCGACCTATTCTCATACCTACCAAATATACAAAAAAAAACATTAAATCGGTCATGCCGTTTCGGAGAAGTACGACCACAAACACCGTGACACGAGATATTTATATATTAGATGTATTTTTCAAATGTTTATCCAATTCCTATGAACTTAGGCTTTTTTATATTAGATCCTATCTACAAATCGACACAAATCTAATTACGAGTATTACTTATATTTGCCTAATTTATGTGTACCTATCGTTGTGTTTGAAAATAAGCGTCATCGTTACGTCCGCTTTTAGACGTAAGCATTTTTTATTTTTGGACTTATCCACATTTTATATTTAAAACGCGTGCGCAAATGCATCTGGTCCGCTTAAATAAATAATTCATAAATTCTTGTTTTTTAAGTTTCAGCAAATAATAGTAATAATAGTTAATAATAGTTAGTTCTTTTTTTTATGCTTAACACTTATTAGATAAGAAGTCGTCGGTGATTTTGTTCTTATGTTTTTAAAAATCTTTATATATCTCTAAATGTTTATCTAAGCCTTTAAATTAAAAGTTACTTAATTTATTCATAAAATCAAAATTAGTCTTAAAAAATATAAAACAAATAAGACTAGGTTATAATGTTTGTTTTGTTTATATATTTTAGAACGCTTTATTTAGCGTAAAAAAAATTACATAAGCCATATTTGTATGGTTCAAAAATAAAGTATAAATCTCTAAGTAAACAGATTTCTGTCCCGCTATTTAACAACTATTTCCCACATACATGGGTTGACTGGAAGAGATCTCTTATAGAGATAAGTCCACCTTTGTTTTCTTATAACTTATTTGTGCAATAAAGAATATATATATATATCGCTAATTCACCTAAGAAGTTAAACATGATAATATGAAGCATAATAACTGAAAACTAGTTCAACTTTAAAGCAGGAAGATCTTCAACGGAGGTCATACAGACTGTCATGGGTAAGTATATATAAAATAAATAAGGAAAATATATATTATATGGTTTATTGACTTCGAGATATAGTTCGATCGGAATCCCATAATGCTGGTATGACAGATACTGCGACCACATATGTACATATTATAGACTGTGAAGCCTACGTCACTCTGATACATTTACCGTAACATTTGCAGAGGCTCGTAGCCCCAAATGTGTGAGCAACCCTTTCCTGCCTAGCCTGTGACACAACAAAAGGTACAACAACCTGGTCCTAGCGCTAAATAGTTCTCAAAGGGCACTGCTACTTAAACAAGCACATGTTCAACCTAGGGTCGAGACTTGAGTGACACACAGGCCTGCAGAAGATGTATACAGGTAGATGAAATTCCACTCTACATTCTGGGGGAGTGTGGACCTCTTATGCAAAAGCGGAGTTTTCATCTTAGGAGATTTTCTAGGCCCAGATGAAATCATAGAGTGTACCCCTAAGCAAATCCTGCAGTTTATTACGGCGGCACGGTTTAGTGGATTAGGTACTCTAGTTTAATCGATCGCAAAAGACGAGAAATGGTCAAAGTGATACTTTATAACTGCAACAAAAAAATAAAAAACAACCTTTCCTGGCCAAAATTAGAGAGCACCAAGGATCGGCTCTAAATACGATTTTATTTAATTTGACAATGGACTACATAATGCAGGAAGTACAAAAGGTGCTATAAAATACGATGTATGCTAATGACATTATAATTATAGAGCAAAATTGGTTATCAAAAATCGAAAAAGAGTTAGTATGGGCTTGTTGAAATGGAGATATTTTTCAAATATGTTATGTGACCTCAAAATGCTTATTGAAGGTAATGTTCATAAAACTGTCGTCACTGAACGATGGGCCACTTTGAAGAAGTATGAAGAGCAACTCCGGGGATGAATACGTTCTGCTGGGCAGAAGCGATACGCCATTAGACGGAGTGCGAAACGAAGACGTAAGAGGACCAAAGAGGGCAAACTCTGGCAGTATGGTAAAGTGATAAGGTGAAACAAAGGCAACTTCTAGAATACGGTAAACATCAGCCACCAGGAAAGGATACCAAAAAATGGTATAAATGTAATGGTATGGTATGGTTGGTCCACGGACGAGAAATACCTAAAGACACAAAGTATACCACCGTTGTCAACCCAAAATAGGGTGCAGAGGAAGAAGAACTTATTTTTTTTTCTAATCAACATTTTCTTCTAATCAAATGTAAAACCAATACCACAAAATATTAACATTATAACTAAATCTGATGACATAGTAGGTATTGGACGTCACAGTTTGTTCTAATCTATTGCGTTTCGCAATAATTTTGCACTTTTTAGTTGATAAATGGTATAGATATCAGATGATTAGTTTCATAAATATTAGGAAAAAGTAATTAAACTGTATACATATGAACAATAACCTTAAATATAAGACCCTAAATATACCTACCATTTAAATAAAAGGCCTGCGATTCAAGTCTTCAAAACTCAAAAGGAGACAAATAAAAAAACACATTTACGCTATGTGAAAATTTTACCAAGCTCTTAATACTATTAATTAAATATAAATAAAATAATTAGGTAGGTAATTATGATTATTGATATTATAAAAGGTTTTAATGTATCTACGTCATAACTTGTGGGTTAACGTCATAGTAAAGCGAAGTTATCTGGGGTCAAATTGATAAAATTAATTATTAATAACTATTAGATACCGTGTCTTCGCGCATGTGTTCTTCTCATAATACTTTACCTTATTTTTCTTAGATCCGGAATGACTTTCTAAAATATACGTTTTATTTAAGTTCACTATGCCTTCACGATGAAAAAAAAAACAATTGCCCTAAAAAAATTAACGTAGAAATTAAAAAAATAACCGACTAAGTAAAAATCAAACTAAAAAGATGAACACAAGTTGACGAAAGAACATATAGTATTATGCAATCATAACATACACATAGTACATAATATGTACATACATATAAGTATAAGTACTACACAAGTCTATAAAAGTTTAATATTCCACCCATAGAAGTCGATTTTTTGGTACCTCCATATAAATTTTCGAGAAGAAGAACGTATATACTATATAATTTATTTTAATGTGTTTAAAAAAATGAAGATAATCGATATCGATTCGACAATCGGCTAAAAAATATTTTAGTAAACGTAATATAAACGTAAAAACATCAACACGAATGGAGTACGTTTACAAAGCCCTTAGCACGTCATTAAAACTCGAAATTCGAACTTATGTATATTGATGGTCGATTAATAGAGACGAAGTTAAAACTCAAAGTAACCCAGAATGAAAGCAGTTATGACTAGCTCAAAGAAACAGATGTATACTATTAATTATTATCAAGCATATATGTACTAGTACATACAAATGTATTATGTAGGTATTGTATGTACATGCAGCATTTAATGGACACACACAGTACATCATACATAGTGCATATATATGCATGTACATAGTAGGTGCATATATGGATAAAAAAACGAATTTAATATTGGAGTAAATAAGATAATTAACATGGCACAAACATAATTAGAAAGAAATAAATGTTATTTGTTTATTTTTATAGAATAACTAGCGACTCACCTCGCTCCGCTCGGGTTCGTCCTTACTTACATTTTAAGGTTTAGTGTAGACTAGAAGAAGCCGGCTTCGCCCGCGATTTGACTACGAAAAAAATGAACTTTTTCGCAATACATACTTTATTACTTACAAAAATAAGTTCGTGTAAGTTTTATTATTTCTTAAAGATACATGGAAAACAAATTTAATTTTAGCGATCGTAACTCAAAATATCCAGTATATTAAAAGATGTTAAGCGTATATTCCGTAATTTAATTTACACTTTAGGTATTTAGCAAGCTCCACTACCTGTTTTTTGCACATTTTTCTACTCCATCTTTCCAAAATTAGAGTAAGAGAGTACAATGATACAATCGCATACAATGTTTCCGAGTGTGAATGTGAGTTTTTTAACTAACAGGCTAACATCTACGTTACTTCTCTGGGTTCTGCTAAAATGTACCTGTGAGAAGCAATCCTCCTCCTCCTCTGAAGTCTACGCCTGCTACTTTTAAGGACTGGCCCTGAGATATATAAAAAGTCATTGCAAAGCAAACTTTAAGAAGGAATTACAATAGATTAAATTCAAAGATGTAGTCAGAAGTTATCAGTGGTATTCGAGTTATGAATTCTGATTCCCCCCCGAGCACATCCAACAAACACAGCGGCCACTACAATGTTTAATGAATTACTCACAGTCTAATCTCGTTACATAACTTAGGTGACTTTTTTATTGCAGATGCCTTCACCGCCCAGTTTTACCCACTTAGGGGCTGAATTTAAAAAAATCTACAATACATGTTTATTTAATAGTATTGAAAAGCATTAATACCAAGTTTCAAGTAATTCTGATCATAAATAATTTTTAACTTGTATAAACAGCACAACCCCCTTTCACACTTTTAAGGGCTGAATTTCAAAAATATAATAATATTTGTATGTTTTAGTTTTCATTTTATTGTTAAATACCATTATCTGTCCATCAATTACAGAGTTTCATACAAATTTTCATCCCCTATTTGATAGCCTTATGGGATGAATTTCAAAAAATGCTAAATACGTATTTATTTAATTGTATTGAAGAGCATTTATACCAAGTTTCAAGTAATTTTGATCATAAATAATTGTTTGCCCATATAAACTTTATCATCACCTTTTACCCTTTTAAGGCATGAATTTCGAAAAAAATCTTTCACATATTATATTTCTTATTTTTCATTTTAAAGCTAATTAACTAACTCTTTGAGAAACTCATAATTGCATTGACAAATAAAAATAAAATAAAATTATATCAACTAAACGTGTTTTTTTGAAACACGATATCCATTTTAAGCAATTTATTTTGTAGATCACCTAAATGTTACCTATTTACGTTTGTATTAAGAGTCTTTTGATTACATTAAAAAATAGGACCGTTTGGCAACAAAGAATATTTCGAGTTGATTAAACGTTTTTCCATATATATATATGGGAAAAGATTTTGGCGATTTCTGTCATTTCTAATACTCAAACCTTACATAGCCCCATAGAGTCTTTTGATCCTTACATGAAATAGGATCGATTGACATGAAAAAATTTTTTTTCGTATTTTAGCATTTTTCTCGCTGACTGTACATTTTTTCCAAAATCTGTGAATGCAGTTCAGAATATCTCAAAAAGTTATGGATGGTCTCCTAGGAGCGTTTTCCTGTAACTATAGTATATAGGGAACCTGCCCTTACTGTCCCGTCTCAAAAATCCACCCTGTATACTTTTTTTATTTGTTATAATACCTACCTACTTTTCTATACTTACGTATGTAGGTACATTGTACATATATGTAAATATTTTTTTTTGGATAATCTTATTAAAATAGACATTATTATCAATACAGAGGCCGAATCTATAAACTTTGATATGGTGACAGCTGGTTATCCGGGTCAACATATAGGATACTTTTTACTGCAAGGGAAAATATCTCATTTCTGAGAAAAAAAAAAACTGGTTAGAATAAAACCACGATGGTACTATAAACATTTTAGCAAGCTAACTTACAAAATATGCCAAAAAGTATTAAAAATTGCTCATCTTGAAAAAAAAATCAATTGCGTTATTTTATTCATTAAATTAACTAAAAAAAAATATTTATGTGTTATTTAGATATTCGGCAATAGATAGTCGCCATGTGTTTTTAAAATGCGTAGTTTCAATTTCAAAAAACTGAATATAGTTTTGAAATTTCTAAGATTTGGTTAAATTGCCCGCGGCACCGCCCGCCCGCAAAACTATCTATACTATAATAAAATTGTAGAGGTCGAATGTCTGTACATAGAAAAAAAATGGTAAAAACCAAGTCGGGGGGATGTAAGAAGAGCAATAGAACAAATCCAGATTTTTTTCAAATTTTTTGTTTCTCTGTTTGCTTGTCTGTTTGTCTGTTTGTACGGGCTAATCTCCGAAGTTGCTGCACCGATTTAAATGAAATTTTGCACGATGGTACTTTATATCCCCTGTCAACATTTAGGATACTTTTCATCCCGGAAAATCAAAGAGTTCCCGTAGAATAGTAAAAAAACTATAGTAACTTATACAGCTTAGTACACAAAAACTACGGATTAGATTTTAATGAAACTTTACAATGATATAGTTCATACATCAGAATAACAAATAGGCTACTTTTTATCCCGGAAAAATGTACGGTTCCCGTGGGATAGATTTGTTTTTGTTTGTCTAGAGGCGAACCCGAGCGAAGCGAGGGTGAGAAGGTATAACATTATAAGAAGGAAAGACTTTTTTGTTTGTACCGAATTAGCTCCGAAACTACTGGACCGATTTAAATGAAAGGGTTTCGCCGGATAAGTATAGCGAATCGGCCTCCTAATGGCAACCTATATCGAAACTTATGTGTCACTAAGGACTTGATGTAGAAAAGCGATTCATACGAGTTTTACTGTCGTATTTCGCTTTGACCTTGAGATATGAATAAAATGAACGTAACTATGACTTTCATTCAAAAGGGCATATCTCGAAAACCTTCAAAGCTAGAAACTTAAAACTAAAGCGAGGTTTTAGGTAACCTCTGAAAGCATATTATATTTTTTTTTAGATTTTTTAAATATTAACAACCCCTTTTTAAAAAAATATCGATCTATCTATCTATACTATAATAAAACTGTAGACTAGCTCTAACTAACTCTAGACTGTCGAATGTCTGCACATAGAAAAATGCTAAAAACCGAGTCAGGGGTGTAAGAAGAGCAATAGGACAAATCCAGTTTTTTTTAATTTTTTTTTGTTTCTCTGTCTATTTGTCTATTTGTACGGGCTACTCTCCGAAACTGTTGAACCGATTTAAATGAAACTTTGTATGGTGGTATCTTATATCCCCGGTCAACATTTTAGATACTTTTCATTCCGGAAAATTAAAGAGTTCCCGTGGGATAGTTAAAAAACTATAGTAACTTAAACAGCTTAGTACAAAAAAATACTGATTAGATTTTAATGAAACTTTACGATAATATAGTTCATACATTAGAATAACAAATAAGCGCCTTTTTATCCCGGAAAAATTTACGGTTCTTGTGGGATGGATTTGTTTTTATTTGTCTAGAGGCGAACCCGAGCGAAGCGAGGGTGCGCCGGTGAGATTATATATGGTAAGTCCGGTAGAGTTGCCTATAGTTTTAAAATTAATTATATGTGTAAGATACTACATAAAATAAGAATAGTTTATTTTAATTCAATATTTATTTATGCCATTCAAATTAAATTTGGAACTATTGTGCAATATATTCTAGATTAAAAAATGTTTCTTAAAAATAATAGAAAATAGGCATCTCACCCAGACATGTGGGTTAGTTGCCTATAGATGTCAGGGATAGGTATAGGACGAGTAATTAGTGCATAATCAGACGTACTTTGCTTAGTGACGTAAAAATCCTTTTTTTTATGCATTTATACGTACTACCTGTAGATGTACAGGTGGTTATGTGGGACTCACCTGCTAGAAAAGCCAGTACTACCCACTAAAACCCAATAAAACCTCTCCCGTCTTAATGGGGCACCCCGACGGCAGGTCTGCCGAAGCAGACTACAACAACCGTGAGGTTGGTCCCACGGTCCACTCTCCCGTTAGAGAAGTACCATTTTTTTTTTTGTTTATCGTCAGGAAAAACCCTGTTACGGGTACCCGCTCGCCAATTGGGGAAGCGAGGCGGGTTATGTGGGGCTCCTGCCGCGCAAAGATGGTAAGCGCGCGGCAGCCTACCCACTAAAAAACCTGACAGAATTTCCTCCTCGTCGCCATAAGGCCGGGGCCGCGGGTACCAAAAAGACTCTTCCGCGACCCCGACGGCGATTGCCTTTCGGCACGTCTCGGAGTCAGGGGCTGAGATGGCCGACTACCCCTGACAGCCTCCTCTGGCCAGAATAGTGGACGGCCGACCTCCCTTAGCCGACCGCCCTCTGGCCCCCTCTCCGCCCACCGAAGCGGGCTACCTCCATCCGGCTGCAGAGGACAGGGAGAACGGCAACGACACACCGGCACTCCTCTTCCCCTGCAGCCCCACCGCGTCCGCCCCCCCCCCCCCCCTCTCCGATAGCGGGATCGCCAAAGCGACCCCACCACCAGTGGCCGCAACGCCGTCAGATGCAGCCACGACGAGAGAGAGGCCCCCAACTCTTCCACCGAAGTGGTCCACAGTCCCCCCACCGAAGTGGGCCACAACCGCCAATCGCCGTCCTCGTGGTGCCTCAACCGCGTTCGACGGCCCCCGGCCAGAGGCATCCACCACCATCCCCCCGTTAGTGGCCGCAACGCCGTCAGATGCAGCCACTAACGAGAGGCTCCAACCCCCTCCCACCGAAATGGGGCCCCCCCCATCCGGTTGCGAGACTGCCGAAGCGGCCCCACCCCCGGTGGCCGCAACTCCGGAAGCCGAAGCCTTAACGGAGAGCGGCCCCACCCGGGCGGTGCCTCAACCGCGTTCGACGGCCCACGGCCAGAGGCACCCCACCTGCTGTTGGTCCGCACCGGATTTCTCCGATACCACCCGCTGTGGGGCAAGCGGGTGGCGTTCCCCTATCCGCCACCTGGGGACGCGCCTGGTAGGAGTCAGCTCTCCCCCGGGCCGTTAGAGAAGTACCAAGAGCAACCATATGGATTAGGCCATAATCCACCACGCTGGCCAAGTACGGGTTGGCGGACTTCATAATGTCTTTCGAAAACTTGCTAGGTTCTCTCAGATATACAAGTTTCCTAACGATGTTTTTCTTCACCGTAAGGCAAGTGGTAATCATGTGAGAAATGATTCGCACGTGAAAATATCAGAAGCGCGAGACCAGGGATCTCGCTTCACTCGGTTTCCCAAGCGAGCGCGTTACCACTGGGCTACCATTGCCTTAATTAGCGTCCGGATGAACTGCCGAACGCTAATGAGCTTCCCCACCACATCAAGGTGAACGCACGTTGGGGGGGAATCAATTAATATACTGGGCATATAACCCCGAAATATTATTGGGCATCTCTCCCAATCATTAGGGAGAGATGCCTATCGACTCTGAACACACCCTAAAGCATTTACAATACAAAATGGTGGATTGTTAACAAAACAAGATCACAATGTTACATTATGAAATAATTTAATACTATTTTACTAAAGAATTTAGGGAAAAAAAAATACTGCAAACTATCTCAAAGATTATATTCTAACATAAAAGTTAACTACACTTATCTTATTTTACAAATTAACACCAAGATATTAATTATAAGTAATGTCTTTGTGTAAAAACTTCCACACTGACATTGACTGTCGACTGACGTATTATGGACGCATTCCAAATCACGCAACATTAATTACTTTAATTTTTAAATTTATTAGGCGTCTCTCCCTTATGGGCATCTCTCCCGGACTTACCCTACATACTCCTGGGTATGTGCGTAGTGCGGATAATGTGAATAGGGCAGGTAATCTGAGTAACGCGGGTAACGTGCGTAAAGCGGGTAAAGTGCAAAGGGCGGGAAAAGGGCGTATGGCGGTTAAAGTGCGTAGAGTGGACAAAGTGCGTAGAGTGGAATAAGTGCGTAAGGCGGGTAATGTGCGTAGGGCGGACAATGTGCGTAGGACGGGTAATGTGCGTGGGGCGGGTAATGAGCGTAGGGCGGGTAAAATGCGTAGGGTGGGTAATTTGCGTTGAGCGGGTAAGGTGTGTGGGATAAATCTGTTTTTGTTTGTCTAGAGGCGAACCCGAGCGAAGCGAGGGTGAGCCGCTAGTTATCAATAAAACAAACTTTTTGGCTTTTTATATTAGTAACATATTAGTAATATTTTGTTGGCCGAAATAATTTTTAAATGAAAATATTTGTATTTTTCTTATTGTTTAGTAAATTATGTTATTGTTTGTAAATCTTTTAATGAAAAAATTGGGCTAATGCAAGTCCAACTCGCGCATTATAGGTTCCGTATAGCAAAATACTGTGTTGTTTTTCTTACTTACGTACTTTGTTAGAGTAAACATTAAAATAAATACGAATAATATTTACGTGTCCACAATATCGATTCATTTTATCAACCGTAAAAATAAGTTCGTATTATTTTTTAACATTTTATGGAAAAGAAGTTTACGGTTGTTAAACTGACAAAGCGGGTAACTAAAAATATTTCATATGTCATAAACTATGAAACGTATATTTTGCACGATAATTTTTGATAAAAAGTATTTTAGAAACTGTTGGACCTCAACTTTTTCAGACTTTTTGACACAATTTCTAGAGAAGTGGAAAAATGCTTAAAGAACGCAATAACCCTGTATAAAAACTCCAATAGGATCCCATCAAAAGCGACAAAAGCCACATAGAATAACCATAGGTAAATATTTATTGGTTTCTATTGCTTTTGTAGCTTTTGATGGGATCCTACTGGAGTTTTTAAACAGGCAAAATGCTTTTTAAACTTTAATCATATTAGCCGAGCCATATGAAATAATTAAAAAGCATTTGCTTAGAATTATTTACTTATTTACCTTAATTATATACTTCTGTAACTTTTTCTTATTTTGAAAATCATTTCGGAAAAGATTACTAACAAGCGCTAACGCATCCCTGTTTCGCAATAAATTAACATTAAGAAAAGTCATTATTATGTAATTTAAATTATCTGCTAAATATAAATTAATAAATAGCTGTCTATTAGTAAATAAATGTTTAAAATTAATTCAGTAGTTTGAGAGTTTATCGCCCAAAACTAAAAAAACAAACAAAACAGAAGTATAGACAATAGACATACTATAAATGTAATTATTAAAACAAAAAGTGCAATATTACTAATTCAAATATGAAATTAACGGAGGAACCTTTGTAGCATTTTCAATCACCGCCATTATTTACCAATCATTTGGTGCGCAATGCAATTGGTATATGTGTTGGTATCATTTGAACGCGGGCGGAGCCGCAGGCAATGCTAGTATAATAATAATTAGAAGTATAATAAATACATGATACAGATAGGTAGGTACACCTGATATACAGGTATTTAATGTGTATTAAAATCATACATTCAGGAAATTAAAATGTTTGCATTTTAACTTCCTCTTCCTATGTCTTAAATATTTATATACCTTTTAACAAACACCACAGCAATTTGCTTAAAAAACAATATTAGTCCGTACTTATTTTTGACATTTCTTTCAATTAAGTCTTAAGTAGGTACCTAAGCAACCCAGCTTCGGAGTTATTTTTTGTTATATTGTATTTTTTGATTAAAAAAAACTCAAAAATTGAATAAATACAAAAACAAAAAAACAAAAAAAAACAATAGTAAATACGTCGTATCCGATCGGGACTCGAACCCGGACAATTACAGGTTAATTGTCAATCTTTCGCCTTGGCCGCTCGACCACGACACTCATGTCCGAGCGTGCGAAATTAGCGAACATATTTTACGTGGAATAATGCGAAAGAAAACCGCGTGAAAATTAGAAAACACGCGTTTTCCCAGACATAGGCTAATCTAGATCAATTTTTCGCCCCCGAAAACCACCACATATCAAATTTCAGCGAAATTGTTAAAGCCGTTTCCGAGATCGCTGATATATATAAATAAATAAATCTACAAGAATTGCTTGTTTAAAGGTGTTAGATAAAAGCACAAGCGACTCACCCTCGCTACGCTCGGTTCGTGCCTATTAACGTTTTAAGGTTTAGTGTAGATTTCTCAGAGATGAGATATTATTCCCCAGTAAAAAGTATCCTATATGTTGACCCGAATAACCAGCTATCATCATACCAAATTTCATCAAAATCCTTCCAGTGGTTTTTATATGATACGGTAACAGACAGACAAAAATTTCAGAAATCTATAATTACGTTGAAACGTAACTAGGACGGGAGGAAAGCGGAGCGAGGGTAATTCGCTAGTACATAATAAGTAGATACGTTGATTGTAAGTTGTTTCAATCGAATATGTCCAGGGATGACGTATGGCCCAAAAATAATTTCACTACAAAATGTGTCATTTAAATATGGGGCACGGTAGAGACAAGTAAACTTCCAAGTAAAATTTTTCCGCTGTTTATTTATACACTACTAGCCCTTGCCGCGATTCCACCTAAGTAGCACGAATACCTATCAATAGAAATTAGCTGTTTTTAATCTGGATATAAGTTAACTGAGTGTAAAAAATTTAATACGTTCAGTAACAAATTTGCGTATTATTAACTCAAGCGTATAAAACATTATTAATTAAATGGCAAGTATCCACCTACGTGTACACTGCATTTTTTAGCTTTATTTTGCATTTTTAGATGTTTTTACAAGGTTTATTCTAAACAGCCACCTGTACCTACTTAAAATACAACACCGTGTGGTCTTATCTTCGTCTATATAACCTTATAGTATCTAAGTATATCACTATTGAGCGTGAAATAAAAAGTAAGATTTAGATTGCGTTTATTATTTTGTTGCACAATTACGTTATATTAATAGGCAATATTAATTTATACGATAGATTTAATAAGATATTATGTTTTAGGAGTATTTTTTAACTCGTTAGTTTTTAAGCTAATTATTATGAATATTTTTCTTTTGCGCAAAATATGAGGTAAGTTTGTAAAAAGAAATTAGCATGCAATCCATTAGGATTGCTTAAGCAGCATTGATACTAATTACTAATTAGTAAACGTGTCTGTGAATGGCTAATAGGTAGGTACTTGTATATTAAATATATTTTTTATTACCTCGTTTAATTCATTTTTGTCTTGATTGACTTTGAAAACTAAAATTAAAATTTCGCACTAGACATTTGAAAGTTATATAGGTCTGAAAAATATTATAAACATGTGTGCCTACCAATATTGAAAAAATAATTCTTAAATTTAAACCGGAATATTTGAAATTTAAAAAAAAAACTAACATTTTTAATTAAAAAAAAAAACAAAAGTTATTCGCGATAACATAATTTTATTTAAAAAAATTAAGTGGAGTAAGACATGTAGAGCTCTTGATACTTAAGGCAAGTTTTAGTACAAACAACATAGTTTATTTAGAAAAATACATTTTTTAATCATTTACTTATCAATTGTAGCATAAAGAGAATAGGTATATTAGAACTTCAAGGATTTACCTATAACTCAGCGTTATATAACCAATGAGCCGATAATTAAATATTACTTATGATCATAAAACGTTTGTTTGTAAATAAGTTAATAAACTAAATGTAAACATAACACTAGATAGGTACATCGATGATATTCCCAAAGTCAACAGTCCATTCCTAGTTGGTAGAGATCCAAGATCGGGGCCGTATCGTGCCAAGCAAATAGATTCCCAGCACCTAACTACAACGGCCTTATTTTGTTTAAAACAAGTGATACAGAAGTCCGAACAAAACACCTTTATAACCCTGTAAAAGTGAATTCATTTATTGTTTTTAAATTCAAAGCATATAACATATAATGCCCCCCTAAGAATATTCAATATAACACTTGTAATTTTATTATTCATATCGACGCCATATAATTGCGGCAATTGCCGCTTTTAATTTAGATAAAGATTATATTGTGGTGACTTGAGATAAAGGATTTTATTGAAGAGACGTTATAGAAAAGTGGCGTAGAAAACGTTTCTATTCATAACGCTGTAAGTGCGGTGCTGAGTGGGTCGAACTCTTCAAACGGAAAATGACTAAAGATTTAGTGCTATCGGAGGTAGGTACTTAATTACTATTTTTTGTAAAAAAATCACCAGTTCTTTTAAGTTCTCATATAATATTAAAATATGTCTTCTACAAATATATGTGATATTCTGTAAAGAATTACGTAACTGGCAACCATCTTTTTGTATAAGTAGTTTCTTTTCTATCTAATTTAGTATTTATTTATTTATTTACTAAGGTATTAAAACTAAGCATTTATTATCGCTTATACACAGACTACATCTATACTCATTTAAAATTATAAATGTTAAAGTGTGTTTGTTTGTTTTGTTGGTCCTTCCTTCACGTCGAAACGGAATGACGGATTGGCGTGATTTTTTGTGTGGAAATAGGTGGAGGGCTGGAGAGTGACATAGGTTACTTTTTACTGCGAGAGATTATCTCATTCCTACGGGCAAACACGTTATAATACAACCCGAAAATATTTGTGATCAGAATTACTTGAATATTGGTATAGGTTTTTTTTATTTTTTTCTATGTATTGTTTTTTCATTACCTACTTGTTTAGTGCAATAAAGAATATTATTAATGTTCTTCAATATAATAAACACCTCTTGGTTAATTTCTGAGAAATTAATTCTTAACTGGACCACCGGTGGCTCAGTCGTCGTTGACAGGTTAAATAAATACGTGTTTTAGCATTTTCTTAAAATTCATCCCATAAGGGGGTAAAATAGGGTATGAAAATTTGTATAAAGCCTACCTTTTTAGACATTTTTTTTTGTAGTTTTAGTACGAGTGAAGCCACGAATTCTGCTAGTATAAAATAAAAACAAAAACAATATCATCTGTAAATATCAATGACAGAAAGAAAGAAAGAGGCAGATTTCAAACACAAGTCAGTTTTTAACTAACTTAAAGGTTTAATTATTATTTAGTTTCAAGTAATAATATAACAAATATAGCTTTAAATATATTCGGTAGTTAATATATACGGCAGTTAGTTTATATTAAAATTTTCCAAGTTGATTACTTATTTGATGAGATGATTTGAAATAAGTCTATAATAGTTCTCCTAGCCCTCAAAAACAAGATTCATTTATTTGTGCTATTATAAATATCAGCCATATTGTACAAAATGACTTGTTGCGTGATTTAGAAGAAGTAAGCGAAGAAAAAGACAGAGGCAGATAGCTACTTTGTTTTATACTATGTAATATGTACATATGTATATATATATAGGTTCGGAGTATGAGAAAAATTAACACCGACTCCAATAGAATATTATTAACACCAGTCTAAAATCTAATAAAACTCATGACATATAATGTCATACAATAACCTTAACTTTTCTTTTTTTCGAAACGGGCGAAAAAAAAACGACATCTAAAAATTCTTTTTGTGTTTCGCCACATCGGTATCTACTGGTAGATGAACGACAAATTTTAAGAAATATACCTAGTTATTATAAAAATATTCTTATCTGTTCTTGTCGATAGATATTTTTTCCTGAAATTAATTGTTTTGCACATTTTCTTTGCACACGTACTAGGGACTTTCCAAGTATCAGCTAATATTCATAAAAATTCTCTGATAAAATACAGCAATTTTTCTCGTACATCTTAATCCACTACTAAACGTCGCTTGAGATTATTTAGAATCTCTTATCTCTAACGTGTAAGAGTAAATAGACGAAAGATTAAATACCCGAGTATGTTTATGTAAATAGTTATACTGATATTTTCAAACAAATAATATTCTAGAATAAATTATAAGTCAAGCTGTCATCTACATATTGTCATGTAAAAGCAATTAAATATGTACTTAGATAAAATAACTACCTATTCTTCCATTTATTGGTAATAGAGTACTTACTTTCTGCATACTATGTAGACAGTCAATAGTAATGTCAAGAAAATTATATATTTCACTGACTATAGAAAAACATACTATATTACGTTTCAATGTCATATACGTAATACGTATTTATGAACACTCATAGGGAAATATTTGTGCTTAAATAAACATTATAATTAATAATTAAACCCTTATATCAACGTACTGTTGGACCTTGTCCTCCCCTCAATGTGAAGGGTGATTAGGCGACAGTCCATATCCCTGACGAAGTATGAGTTGGCAAATTTCACACGTTTTTCGATAACAATCTCTCGGAGATAAGGTTTCCTCGCGATATTTTCATTTACCGTATAATAAGTTATAATCATGTTGAAAATGATAAGCACATGAACATGTCAGAGGTGCGAGACCCGGATTTGAACCCACTTCTCTTGGCTTTGAGCGTGCTACCAACAGGCTACCATTGAAACTAATAAATGCATCCATACTAATATTACAAATGTGAATAAAAAATGTGAAAGTTTGTTTGTTTGTCCTTCTTTCACGCCGAAACAGAGCCACGGATTAGTGTGATTTTTTTATGGAGATAGTTGGAGGGCTGGAGAGTTACATAGACTTTTACCACTGGAGATTATCTTATTCCCAAGGAAAACACTATTTATATATATATAGCAGTTATAATACAACCCAAAAAAATATTAATGATCAGAATTACTTAAAAGTTGGTATTAATGCTCTTCAATACATTTAAAGAATTACGTGTGTTAGCATTTTTCGAAATTTATCCCATAAGGGGGTAAAATAGGGGATGATAATTTGTATGAAACCTACCTTTTTAGTTTTTTTGTAGTTTCAGCGCGAGCGAAACCGCGGGTACTGCAGTGTATTATATAAATACATACAAATATGTATGAGACAGCACTTATTACTTAAATTTAAATTTTTAAATATAATCACTAATAATATATTTTTTATTTTATTTTTTATTTTTTTACTTATACGTTAAAAACTAATTAAGTAGTTTTTCTATCCTATAACCCGATAACCTATCCTATAGAATTAATTATATTTACTTCTATATAATAATATAATATATATGTATATTGTACATATATATATATACATATATATATATATATATATATATATATATATATATATGTGTGTGTGTGTGTGTGTGTGTGTGTGTGTGTGTGTGTGTATATGAACAATGTACATAAATGTAATGTGTGATTGATATTGAATTTTATCTTTAAGTGACTTCTTGATTTTACATTTGTCTTTCTTTGCATAAACTTTATTTTCTACTTAAATAATTGATTTGGCCTTACAAACGTTTTCCCGATCTCTCATTTATTTTAAATTTATACATTATTTATATGAATATTTAATGAATGATTACTGGCAACATTTTTTCCTGCTCCAACATTCACTGACTTCAGCCTATACCTACTCACAATCAGAGGTAATAATAACGTGCTCTTTCACTGTCAATAATATATGTAAATTACATTTGAATTTGCGTTCTTTTACTTTTACAAAGGGAGCTGGTGGCAGTAATTTTTATATGATTTCATCGTCTGACAGAGGTTGATAATATTAGAGTAATAACTAAAATAATCATTTTAAATAATTTCTGCCATTCATTAATTGTTGCAATATCAAATAGGAGCATGCAAAAAATGTTAAATAAAAATAAGTGTCTTAAGCGATATTATCGCTTCTGTCGATAGTCTTAATAAATTGTGTTTAACATAAAAGAAATATTGATGCTAGTGGCAGAAGTTTTTCCTGCTGTGTTTTAGAGTAATTAATTTTTTTCTAATTACTATGATATATATAAAAATAAATTACTTTATCTACAGGGAGATTAGAATAATTATTGAAATTTTATTATAAGAGATAACAAAAAAATACTTCTGCTACTATGATGATGTTGCATTAATAATAATCTGTATTGTTGAAAAAATGTTAAAAAACATTACAAAAATTTTCTGCTAGTATTTCTATTAGTTACGAGAAGCATAAATATGAAAAAGGCAGAAAAAATCGATACTGTCTTTTCGAAGGCAGAAGTATTTTATTACCTGAGGACAACTGCAAGGGAGTACAAATACACACTCACTAATATTATTTGTGTAGGATATTATATTTGTTCGCATGGAAAAGAGAGATAGAAAGAATAGGTGCTTTAAAACCGGGAATGAAGATCACAGAGAGAAAGACAGAAATATAGAAGCTCCAAAACACGTTAGACGCTCCAAACAATCTAGCCACTAACAACAGAATTCTGGATGAAATTGACGAAGAAAGCAATGACTAGTTTATATTATAAATATATATTCTGATAATAATTGTAACTAATAAAATATTATTTTTAAAATTAAGTAAAAAATAAAACAAAAAGAAATAAGATATAATATGTCATATTTGCTTTTTAAATTACATCTAAAATCAGAGTTGTAGATGTCTGCTACCTTTTTCTTATATTTACAAATACTTAACAAAACAAAAATAATTCTTGAGAAGACGATGAAATGATATAGCACTAATTATTTTCTTTACAGTATAATTTTTTTTTATAAAAGCTCCCACCATCCTGACTTCTGTCAGCTTTAATTTCACTATCTATAAAATGTATTTAATGGATATGATAGATGACAGAAACGATAATATATGTTTGTGAGTTGTGACAGTTTTTTTTTACAATTTCGAAATTATTTATAAAAAAAAATCAGAGCTACCTGAGTTCGCTATTTATTTTTTCTAGTTAACATAGGTCCAGACTACATTACGTCTTGGTATCAACGACGATGAAATCATATACCTAATTTGCCACCAGCTCCCTAGCTATTAGGGTCTTCCCCCTTACCGGTGATATCACTCTTTAACGTATTGTTCATTCAAAGAAAGCATTGTCTTCGTCAATGTAAATTACTTTATATCTTGAACTTGTAAATACATTAAAAACACCACCAAAATCGTTCATGTTAAGCTAGAATACGAAGTACAAAATTTCGTCGATATCAGTTTTATCATAGACTAGCGACTTACCCTCGCTTTGCTCGGATTCGTCCCTAGGTTGCTTCCCAAAACAACATTAATTAATTAATTTGTTTCTATTTTTTTTTTCGTGGGACCCTATTTTTTTCTAAAAGAAAAGTAGCCTAAGTTACTCCTTATAACATCAGCTATCTGCCAGTGAAAGTCCTGTCAAAATCGGTCCAGTCTTTTCGGAGATTAGCCGGAACAAACAGACAGACAGACAGACAGACAGACAGAAAGACAGACAGACAAACATTGTAAAAAATGTTGTTTTGTTATATGTTCCGTGTATACATCCATATGCATTTAGTAAAAAGCGGTTATTTTAATATTACAAACAGACACTCCAATTTTATTTATCTGTATAGATTTGACTAAGACAGACAACGGATATACTTTCGCGTTTATACTTTTAGTTAAGATAAAGATTAAGGAAGGCCTTTAGAACACTAGGAAATAACGTTAGTCAAGAGTTCTTGCATATCATACTTTACTACATGATTAATTACAACTAAGAAATGTAGATATTTTTGTAAAACTCGTAATGGTAGAGCGGAAATCCGTATCCACTATCCATAGTTTATTAAAGTTATTATATAGACTACAGTTTTATAAAACCAATGATGTTTTGTTACTCAATAGTATTGAGCCAATACCATGCCAATATTTTTATGAAGGTAATAAAGTAAAGTTGTAAGTTGCGAACCAACATTGAGAATATGATATGATTTTAAAAACAATATTAATATTACATTTTATGCTTAGCGCATTCCAGTGTTGTGGTGTAATATAGCAATCTGAAACCTTTATGAGTCACGATACAATGATAAATATAACAATGTTCTAACTTCTAAGCACTACCTATCGTAAACTTACTATATAACTTTAACAGTATTCTTAAGTAAATAATTTAAAATGTACTTAATACACAAAATATTCTTGCCTAAGCTACACGTGCGCTTAATCACGGAACCTTTTCAAGCAACACATGCGCTCGAGCACGTCGCAACGCCACACCCACTTTATAGGTACAATCCTTTCACTAAACAGCTTTAGATAATGTTTTTCTGATAAAAGTTTTATGTGACAAATAAAAATAAGTACCTGGCGACCGAGCTTCGCTCGGAGTTCTTTTTTGTTATATCGTATTTTTTAGATAAAAAAATAAAAACTTGAATAAATACAAAAAAAAGTAAAAACTTGATATCCGATTCGAACTTGGACACACCTATGATTGTTAGTCTTGCACCTTGGTCGCTTGACCACGATGCTTAAGCTTGAATGTAAGAAATTATCTACCATATTCTGCGTAGAATAATGCAAAAGAAAACCGCATGAAAACTCGAAAAGTCGCGTTTACCCAGACACGAGACTAATCTAGATCGATTTTTCGCCTCCGAAAACCTCCACATACCAGATTTCAGCGAAATCGTTAGAGCCGTTTCCGAGATCGCTGGTATAAATAAATAAATAAATAAATAAATATATAAATATACAAGAATTGCTCGTTTAAATATATTAGATAAACAAACCCTTTTAATTTTATTCTTTGATTTTTAGTTTTCTTTTAGTGGTTAATATCTACTTTTTATAGTACCTACTACTTAGAAAACTTTGCATAAATTATTTGTAGTACACATTATTAATTTAATTAATAAAAATTAAATTATCGTATGTACTATTATAAAAAAGTAAATTACGTTATAAGTAATGACTCAATATTTTAGATATTAAAAAAATCCTCATTCACAACAAGAATAATATATATTTTTTATATCTATTTTTACTTTTTTATTACATTGTACGTTATATTACGTAGCCAAATATTATAATAAAAAAATCATATGGAATGATAACGCCGTGACGAGCGATGAGCAGGCAAGCTATTCGCCAATCAGTATCAAAATATTTCACAAGCGTATACAGTTCATATGTACGCGGGTTGCGTTATTTTGAAGCGATATTGCGTGAAGGGCATCACGTGAGGCATACGGCTTCGCGGCCGGTCGGGGGCCGGGCGTGACGTCACGCGGGGCCGGTGCGCGGGACGCGAGGCCGAGGGTGTGGTGCACATGCGCCGGCTGCCTCGTCTCAAGGTGACCCTCGATTCACCTAACAAGTGCTAGCGTTGCGCCGCTCGGAACTGCGATCCGTTCCTTTCACTTCTGCACGAGTCGATTTTACGGTCTAGACGAACCGGTATTCGCTTGAACGCGGATATCAACACAGTTCTTGTGCCTTGTGGAATTTATGACAGCACCCTGTGGACTCCAACGCTCCTCGTTCATCACCTCTTATCTCAGTCGTCGCGACTGACAAGACGAATCGATATGCGTCAAGCGCGGGACATCGTGAGTACCTAATACCATGCCAAATATTTGTAAAAAATCGAGAAAATATTCCCATACACATACAACACCTATCTCATTAGGTACGGATAAAACATTATATGTACATTGTACATTATAGGTAAAAATAAAAAATTGTCAATCATGTTGGAACGCTGTAGACTACAATAGAATTGAAATGATGATCTATAACAAACAACCTCACCCCAATTAAATTTAAATTATCATGATACGAAACATAATACGTATTACCTAATCTTTTCTAACTTAAAAAGTGATACTTTAAGTGATAGATATATTATGTAGTTCAAAAATAAATTCACCCTAATATACTGCTATTTTCTACATATATTTTTGTTCTTCTTTATGGCATGACATTTTATACATATGTACATATTATACTTACCTACACATAAACAATCAGTTACAGATATCAAGGTTAAGCCACAAGGTCAAATGTCAATTATATCCTTTGACATAATATCCCTTAAGTATCTTGAGTTTTTAATGGCCATCGTAATTAAGCTACATATGTAGTTTCGTTTTCTTACCAATTGAAAACATTTAAATCTTTTTATTATACTTAATCATTGTTTCGACTAATTTGATTGAATTTTCATTTTCCACATAGGGTAAAATATATAAATTCGTAAATCAGATATGTACATGTATTTTTTTCTTTATATCTTTAAGATACGAGACGATAGAGTCGTGTATCGTGACTGCTAAATTATTTATTTATTTTAACCATTACATCGTTTTTTATACACGCATTTATTAGTACATATAATGGATTTTCTAAGTTACAACCAGTTTATAACCCGAATTATCCAATAGAATATACATCAACGGATATGTTGTTAAGTTGTTAATCACGAACAAGATACCTACTCGTAGCTATATCTAGTTTACACCATCGTACTTATTATTTGACATTATACTTATGCTTTTTGTAAACGAGACATAACTTTGTATATTGTGTTAGATTTAATATATTGCCATTATAAAATCTATTTTATAAACCTGATATAAGATGAGAAGAAGAAAATAGTATGTGAATGATATTTATGCTATAGATACATGTTGTCGCAGAAAAGAGTTGTAGTATTGTAGTTGAAATATACACTTTTGTGCGGCTTTACTTAAGATTGAATGGAAAGTTTTAAATGATATGTAGAGCTATCTTATCGACGTATGAATCACTATGAAAATTGCCAATTCGGAATTATATCTAAATACTTCAGACTGAAGTAGCGTGACGGAGCACCTTAATAGACCGCGGTACTAATCGCTGATAATAATAGCAACATTGCGATAATAACTATTATAGAGATCGCGCTATACTATCATAAAAATCGATACTTAAAATAAAACCACTTTGAAGAAACTGATCATACATTTATTAGGTGTTTGCGAAAATGAAAGAAAAATATTTTTTAGAGTTATGTCGTAAACAAATATATAAATAAAAATTATATTCACATACCACTTGAAAACTAATTGTGCATATAATATCTAATATCATAAATCGCCTTAGCCAATCAAGTCTTACTGGCAAACAACATTAAAGATGTTTTATGCAGGGGAAATACCGTAAACAGAATTTGCCATAGTCATTTTCCCGTTCATGTTTCATTAGTCACATTGCTAATGGCATCGTATTAGGTAATACTTATATGAATTATATTTTGCAGTCCATGTCTTATTTATTTAAGCAAATTGTACTTAAATATATTCAGTAGTTACGTTAGCCGACGCTATCATTAGCAATCACGAGACAAACGAAAATAAACAAGGCGTACACACTAGCCATTGCCAAGACTACAGGACATTCACTCAAATAAGCTTATAGTTTAAAAAGATTCATCTTGTTTGGTTAAAATACGTATACTTAAAGAAACGACAGAGATTAAAATCGCTTTGTAAGAAAGCTTTTTATCTCTACAATAAAAATAAAAAATATATTTCTATGACAAAGATAGCACATACCCTTTCGGTTAAAATGTTTAATCACGATATGTGATAAAATCATTAAATAATATTTTGCGACATTCAGTGAGTTTGAAAAACACTTGCCTATTGTAGCGCATCTTTTATACTGCTTGAACTATATTATACATAGTTACATTATATTTAGTTATCATTGACGTAGGTAAGTCGTTCGAATATTATTTGAATGAAATAACGGCCCACACAAATCACACCCGTGGGGTGGCTCACCCCTGTCACCCCATTTTCATGTGGTCTCTATTCAACTGTTTAAGACAGAGTTTTTACAATTTAAGTGACTAATGTTCTAGCTCTACTTGATTACCACGAACGAAATCAATTTACGTGCAATCATTGAGCTGTCTAAGAAAATTAAAAATGACAACATACATAAAATAACATTTATAATATAGGTATCGGTATCGGCTCTTTGGTACTCTTTACACCATAGAAAACATATTAATACTTTGTATATGTTATACAAATAATAATAAAGGAAAACATTACAGCCATAAATAGTGAAATCCTTTTTAATTACCTACTACGTATATTATTGTGTACCCAACGATACAATTAAATATATTAAAATTCAAAATATTTTGCCTTGCATTAAATTTATTACAATTTTTTACTGAACGTCATGAAACTACAACCACATAAAAAATAATAACACATTGATGATTGAACGAATCAAGAGCAAATTGACTAGTAAGTAATCTAATTTGCACAGGAATAAGAAGTACGGTCAAGCAACAAAAAGAAACCCATAAAAGTTTTATAGTCATGATAATATACTTTACATATGTATAAATGTCAAATTATATTAGGGTGACCCAAAAAATTAATTAGATATGCCGCTACTTAGCACACACACATTACTTCAATACCACTACCCATACTATTGCAATTGTAAATATAGAAAGACATCGACTCGAGGAATTTCTGTGACGTCATGAGCGAGCCCACGCGTCGTCCAATCAGAAACGTACAACAAGAGGCGCGCCGGAGGTAATACGATAAACATAAATTATATCCCGATTGACTCGAAATTTATAAGGAATAAATTGTTTAAAAAACATGCTTAAAAATATCCAACAGTATCTATATGTCGTAAAAATAATGGAATGTACAGGTTATTTTTTTTATTTTACACTCACTCATTGTATTGCACAACATAATGTCGCACTGCTCTAACGCGATGCATATTTGCACATTAGAGCGAGATAAGAAGAGGTTATTATCATGAATGAAAAAGAACGCGTCAGTCTGTACTGTAGGAAACAAGCACAATCGGCAGTCATAGCGTTAGCGACGGAGTCGTATAACGTATTCTTCATTTCTCAGCAGCTTTGGCAAGTTGTACAGTACACTACACATAACTCGCGCAGTGTTTAAATAGTTAGAGCAGTTTAGTTATTATAAAATTAAAATGGGCATGGCTATTAATAATTTGCCGCAGGTGAGTGTTTATAAAATAATTTTATCTTTAAATTTAATTTAAAATTAGATTTAGTCGCTAAAGGTTTAAGCCGGGTTAAATTATTGGAAAGCAACCATACGCGACAGTAGTAATGTTGTAATGACCGCTTTGACCTTGTGAAACTCGCTCGCGATAAAATGGACGATTAGTTTACCGCCACTAGTCCATAGTTGTACATAGAAAAAATAATAAACTCAAAATTATTTACGGTACATAAGCGATAAAAATTTATTCAAATTTCGACCTAAAATTGTATGATCGATAATGCACTATGAATTGTTGCGAAAAATTCATTAATTCGGTTGAAGTTGTAAGGTAACTACTTATCTACAATCTGAAAGTACAAAGTGAAGGTGTTATTTCAGATACTAAATTAAGTTACTGTATTAATAAAAGTTCGATAGAGAATGAAAACTTATCCCAGACCCATACTTTATTTTTATTGAGTAATTACATCAATTTAAAAATTATAGTAAACTTACGTCAATTTTGGATATAATTTATCTAGCTCATTTTAGTAAAAAATATGAATTGGAGAATGTGTAACCAAAATTCAAGGAAAACTAGTATATAATTTATAAAACTAGTATTACCACTTTGCATTAAAAATAAATACCAGAATTATTATATTATAATATCAATACTGTGGCGATTATAACAGTTCATAAATCTGAATATATGTATGCATATTAGCTTAAAATTCTTAATAAGTTTAAAATTCTTTTTAAAGTCATTATGTTTTTGATTCAACAGATTCGCGAAGAATGCGAAATCTTCCATCTATCAGACAAACAGCTCAGGGAGATTATGAACAGACTCCACAATGACCTACTTAAAGGCCTTGGAAAAGACACACATGCAAATGCTATTGTCAAGTGCTGGATTACATATATTCAAGATTTACCTAATGGAAAAGGTAATATCTTTTTATATATTCCCCGTAATCCCTTAAAAAAACGTCAGTTCATGTAATATTGGTTAAAAGGCAAGGATTGTTAGATCTATAAAACTACAAATAGTTAAGTGACATTATGTAGGTACATAATTATCTTGTAAGTACATTGATCATATTTCTTCAACCGAATCGTAATAATGAGGTAGAGATAAAATTATACCAACAATCATTAAATGTTAAGGAAAATATACGGACGATACATATTGTTACGTTATTTTGGTTCCATAAGTTTTTTTAAGGATAATCGGTTTTTAATGATAACATACGTCTATCTTTTACAGAGCGTGGTAAATTTTTGGCGTTAGATTTGGGAGGAACCAATTTTAGAGTGTTGATAATAAACTTAGGGGAAAATCACTTCGACATGCAATCAAAAATCTATGCCATTCCTAATCATATCATGACTGGTACAGGAGTTGCCCTTTTCGACCATATTGCTGAATGTTTAGCAAATTTCATGAAGGTAGGTAAAAATAACATATTTCAAAAAAAAAACAAAAAATAAATTTAGATGCTGACGCTACTTTTTTATTAAGTAGAAGATGCAGAATACGTGTGATATATGTACGCGTTTCATTATAAATAATAATAATGTATTATTTCTTTTAGGAACATGACGTATATGATGAACGTTTAGCCCTTGGTTTCACGTTTAGTTTTCCGCTAAGGCAGCTCGGTCTCACAAGAGGGCTGTTACAGCGTTGGACAAAGGGCTTTTCTTGTTCGGGCGTTGTAGGTGAGGACGTCGTACAGGGACTCAAAGACGCTATAGCACGAAGAGGGGTAAGCTAATAAATTTCATTAAGTATATTTACATACATCCATATTGTTAATTCGTATGGACTCTAAAATAATAGCCCAATGTAGCTAAGTTCCGTTGATGTTTATTAAAGAAATAATTTTTAATTTATAGCAAAAAGAAAATGCAATATTATTTATAATTTTTACTACTTAATATAGTATAATATAACTATAAACTAATATAGTTAGTTTGATTTTGTTATAATTATAGTTACGTATACAGAAAATACTAATGCGAAACAATAATTTGAGCAAATTCTTTTAAAATGATCAAAATTCAAAAGTGAAATGAAAATGATTGCGACACTTTCCAGGATCTTTCTTTAACCGTGATGGGCATCCTTAACGATGCGACCGGGACTCTAATGTCCTGTTCGCACAAAGATCCCCATTGTCGAATAGGAATTATAATCGGTGAGTTGACGATGATTCAGCTCTCTTTAGCGTAAGGCATGTCCGAAAGCCAATGAGAGCCAAATAGAGGCTCCCGATATGGAATCTCAGTTCAAGAGTACGAGTAATTTGTATTTGTATCAAAAATCGTGATGCATGCTAATAAAATAACATTATAACTTATCCCAAGAAATATTTCTATTAAATTGAAATGAACGCATGTATATGATATGGATAGGTCAAAATTATTTCGTACTCATTGGACAGTACTATTATTTTGACTAAATTTCTTATTTGTTATCATTTATGGGCACGGCTTGCATGTTGATTCTTTGGAAATTGGATGTTCATTATTATTTATATTATTATGATAAGGAAAAATGTAGGTCTTCGCATATCGTTCTTCTTTTCGCGTCATATTAATATTAAATTGTAACACCTTGACATGCATTACCTATTTATACTATTTATTTGAAGACGCCGCGAACTGCGAAATAACAGTTGAGCTTGACTGAGTTTCCATAAAAGAAACAAGCCTCTATAGATCATCTTCAACGAATCACCGGTGACTATCTCTATTCTGCGAATAACAATATTCTAAATCGCATGTTTTTCTACTCTTGTAGGACGTACAAATTGATATATGTGCTATTCTGAATGACACAACGGGCACATTGATGTCTTGCGCGTGGAAAAACCATAACTGCAAAATAGGACTCATCGTTGGTAGGTCTACTTTGTTTGTAGTAATGTGGTGCTTGCGTTCATGGGTTCATATCATAATAATATTGTAACTATCACTAAATAATTAATACGCATTTCGGAAAAAGACGATTAGATATGACTCATATCCATTTTCTCTAACGCACGATTCATGTCTTATCACCAGACAGTATTTTTTTATAAATATCCTGTAACGGACATTCCATTTAAAACATTAACTATTTTGATTTTTTTACTTGTAATCGTTTATTTTGTTTACTTATAGTGTTACGTGGGTATATATTTTTTTTTAGTTTTTATTAAATTACACAAAATAAGCACATAAAAAACTTAATATTTGCTTTCGCCTTGTAACTACAATGCTTCTTATTTATGTTCCTAGCAGTATACACATATATCATAATTTTTAATATTTATTAAATTATAACTATCCAGGTACGGGCAGTAACGCATGTTATGTAGAAAAGACAGAAAACTGTGAACTATTCGACGGAGAACCGGGCAAGCCTGAACTATTGATAAACACTGAATGGGGCGCTTTTGGCGACGACGGGGCTTTGGACTTCGTAAGGACAGAATTCGACCGCGACGTCGATGTCAATTCTATTAATCCTGGCAAACAGATGTGAGTATTCAAATATATACAGTATTTAAACTAGGCACTTGACGGAAAGTAGTGTGTAGATATCCGTAATTTTAAGTACATAAATGAAGCTCAGTATGAATAAAAAATTACCTTAATATAATACGGCACATAACCTTGTCATATTCAAATAAAAATTAGGTCACTCAAACAATGTCGTACTTATTATTATTTTATAAACTTACATGGTAAATAACATACATGTTTTTAGAAATCTTTTATCAGTTTTCGGACTTTGTAGTCGCTCACAGATATTCACTCGGTTTGTATTTTATTCTCTTTCTTAATTTATTATTTATATTGCTATCTTAAATTTTTAATATGCCTTATGGGTATAACTGTTTGCATCTTGTAGCTATTTTTATTAGCCAATATTGGCAACCAATGCAGTAAATTGATCGCTATATCTAATCAATACACGCTCAAGTCTGTCTGTTATATCTTCCTTATCAATAAATATTTAAGTCAGTCATTTAATATATATTAACAACTTGTAATGTTGCTTATTAACGTTTTTAATTACAGTTCAGAGCAAACATTTAAGTATTTGTGGCGAGTACAATGTTACGTAACTTTTTAATGAAGATTTCCAATAAATAAAGAAATTAAATCCTATTATTCACAGAAACCAAATAGTAACTGTTTTTTAACTGTATATAAAGATTATTGGCCTTAGTATTGATGATTCAATTAGGATACCTAGACTACAATCACTGGTGGACGCAAACTTGGGTTAGTCATAAACATGAAATTTCGAATTGTAGTCACGTTTCTTTATTCTAAAAGTGGGTCGTAACTAAAGTTTAACTAACTTAAAATCTGTACTTAAAATATACATATAGTAAATATATAATATACTAGCGACTCACTTTCGTTTCGCTCGGATTCGTCCCTAGGTTGATTCCCCAGACAAACTTTCACAAACTTAAGGGATGATTTCCGGGATAAAAACTATCCTATATCCTTCCCAGGGTCTCAAACTAGCTTATTCGGTACAAACAAACACACAAACAAACAAACAAAAAACTTTCCTCTTTATAATACTACTAGTATAGATAACAAAAATATTCTATTATTAGAATATTACTACATACAACCCATAAAGAATTATAAATCGTTTTAAATCTGTCGCATTAACCGGTTACCAATACACTATGGATTTAATATAAATCACGAAACGACCATCGAACAGCTTCCTAACGTAAAAGGAATACGACATATTTTAATTTATAGCAATTGTTTCTATTAGATTACATAATGTTTATCAAATGTATGACTGTCATCGGTTACGGCTATGTTAGCAATGTCAATGTAATAAGTTCGAAGTTTAAATGTAATATGATGTGCACGTTGCACTCATACTCGTATAACGTCATGACAAGATAAAACAAATATAAACTACGCGATTAAATTAATATTTAAATATAAATAATGTTTAACTTTTATAATAAAAATACTTATTAAACAAAAGTTTTAAGGCCACTAGTTGAGCAACTTCTATTTTAGATATTTTTTAAGTACCCAATTGGTAATTAACATAATTTGAAAAATTTAAATGTGTGCAAAAACGCTCTTTGTCATTTTACATTAATTCATTTAGAAGTTTGTCTTCATAATTTTAGCTTAGAAAAATATTCTTTTGTACTCGCTTAAAAGACATTTTGACTGATTTCAAAGAAAGATGGGTTGCCAATTGCGACTGTCAACTGGTGTTTGTACATTTTTTTAATGAATAAATTTTATCTCCAGGGTTGTCACATATAAATTGACTATTTAACGACGGAATAATTGACTCTTAATAACTCAAACAAAAAGATACAAAAGTAATTATAATATTAATAATAATTACTCTATTTCAGCCAAGAGAAGATGATATCTGGAATGTATATGGGAGAATTAGTTCGCTTGGTTCTGGCCAAATTCACAAGAATGGGGTTACTTTTCGGAGGACGCGGATCTGATCTCTTATTCCAAAGGGGAAGTTTTTATACGAAATACGTATCGGAGATAGAGTCTGATAAACCTGGCGACTTCACAAGCTGTATGGATGTCCTTGAGGAACTTGGTAAGTAATTGTTAAATATCGCATTTATTTACGGGTATTTAAAAAATGTTGCATTGAAATATATAATGCACTTTATAAAATTTATAATACAATAATTAAACAATAGGTATTTGCAAGTCAACGACAGCGAGCCCTTTAAAATATGACGACAAGAACTGCTATTTACATACAAAATATTGTTTAACGCCATGACGTAACTTAACATTTTCATCAATCACTTTAAGTGTTCTACGAAACGTTTGATTTGATTACATAAGGCTTTCTCAGCTTTTATATAATTGGTAATTGTTACACATTATATAACAGTGATATGCAATAAAGACGGATAATGTATGTTTTTAATTTGACTAGCAAGGGTTTTCAACATATCTTATACAACAACAATTTCTCTAATATCTATCATTGCATATTTAACTTTAAATGTGATTGTAAATCTGATAGTAATAATAACGACTTTAAATAAATAAAAGTTTCTTTTCCAAATATGTAACGTAATATTAGCTAAATGTTATTTTTACAAGCACACCTTTGAAATTTAGTTGCTATATTTAATTATATTAAAAATCTTCAAAACAACTTTTTCATATAGTTCGACATAAGGATAAAACTTCATTATTATCCTAATAATATTTAATGCATCATTATTCATGACGAAGCAATTTTCTAATATAAATGGTTGTATAGGTATCTACCTGTGATAAGTTACCGTCTCGCTTGTATTCGCACGCAGTAAAATTACCTACTTGATTGTTTTATTGAAATTAACTTATGACGTAATTGTTAAAAATTGAAATACAATATATATATATATATATATATATATATATATATATATATATATATAGTTGTAGTTGTGTATATAGTTTATAGTAGTATACCTAATACACGTATCAATAAAAACTGGCGTTAATTGATAGGTACCTAAAGAGCTGGGAATTTATCTTTACAACTTTTTAACATCTAAGACCTGACAAACCAGCCTACAGCCGTACTCGAAAATACTCAACAAGCGTTTAGAAATAATCACAAAATTATGTTCCTAAACGTTTTAGGAGTATTATCATACTCACACAATTTGCATCACTGCAGCGTTCTTTCTTTTAAATTTTACAAATGTCTTATAGATAACAATATGTATTTAAACTATCTAATAAAACTTACGCTAACTGACAGCCTTAATGGGTATATTAGGAAGTGTGGAATTTGTATATGAGTTCTTTACTTGTATAACACAAATTATAGATGAAAGTTTAATAGGAGATAAATCGGTATAATACATAAATCTTAATGTAATTGTAAAAATCACTCTAAAGTAAAAAAAAAAAAAACAAATAAAGTTGACTAGGAATGAGTCGAACTAGCCCTAGGGGTCTCGAACGCTATCAAGCGATACATTTAGACAATCTGGTTTCATGGCTGTCACATGTCACAAAAATATTAACACCTGGATAATTTATAAGAAATTATGGAGAATTTCTAAGAAATTATTTTTTAACTGACATGCCGGCGTGCCCGCGATTCTCAACGGGTTAACAGTGGTAAATTATAAATCTATACGATGTAACAATTAACTTGCTTATTTCCAGGGTTATCCCACGCTACAGAAGCAGACATGGCGGCAGTGCGACATGTGTGCGAGTGCATATCACGCCGGGCTGCATACCTAGTGTCAGCGGGCATCGCTACTTTACTAAACAAAATGGCCGAGCCCCGCGTCACAGTCGGTATCGACGGCTCCGTGTACCGTTTCCACCCACACTTTCACACGCTCATGTGCGAGAAAATCGCGCAACTTGTCAACCCTGGCATCCAGGTACTTATTATTAAATCTTTATCTTTCTTTTAATTAACGTGCAACTACTTGGCAAAGGCCTTATTTTGTATTTTAAGTAATTTATCACTGTAAATATGATAGTAAGCAAATATATTATCTTTTTAAATTTTAATCTCATTTATGAACCCGTAAATATTTATGTTACTTAAAAGGTTTATTTATGTTGACCAAGCAATCATTGTATTTTATTTATTAAAAGATATCATCATATTACTCCAATGATAATAGAATAGCTTCATAAAATAATAGAATAGGTACATAAAATTGATAATCATTGTTTTATTTAATTACGGTAATATTCCTTTAAATGAAATATTATATATTTACTATTAATATGATCAATTTGAAACGTTTAAATATGTGTACATGATATAATTACTTTATACTATCATTTAAAGTGAGGCAATTTATGAATTACAGATGACAAAATTAAACAATTCTGACGTAGTCGACTAGACTGGTAGATAAATCACTTTACTAGACACTTTGCAAATATGTACGATACACTTATCGAGAAGACAGGATTGTTTTAACTAACGACGTAACTACTTGTTTCGATCTAAGTGTTATTGGAGTGAAAATTTTCCATGAAAGCAATATTTTTTTCTGTAAATATTCTTGCCAGTAATTTTGCATATAAAATACAATTTTGCAATTGTAGAATATTAATTTTCTTATTAGTATTAATTATATTTAAATTTAGTAAAAATATTAATTAAGTATTCAATGACCCCTAAAAATATACTAATATGTATACAATTTGGGCGCTCCAAACGGGTCTTACAGCTTAGTGATATAAATGTCAAGGAATTTTTTGAAACATAACTTAGATAGGCAAAATAATTTAATATCATTAACATCGCATTTCTTTGTTAGGTGTTTGCTTTTGTGAAAAAAATCAACCTTGATCGAAATCGTTTCAAAATACTTTCAATACTCAGCGCCTCGTTTGCGCTCACTCTTAAGCATATTTTATTAAGGTCATTCACACAAGTTTACGCAAATCATTTTTTTTTTTATTAAACATAATGTATGTAATCTGTATAATGTTTATTATAAGATTAGTAATATAAACTATTCCAGTGATTTCATGAATAATTAATTATATTCGGACTTAAGTTATCATTAGTGATAAAAGCGTCACAGCACCGGCGAGCCCCTTTATGTGTGTACTCAATATGTTATTGCTAGAGAGTTCAATGTTCGTTTGATAAAATCCATTGAAACAAACCGGATTTGTTTTGAACAAACATTATCATTTCGTATATACTCGTAAGATCATGCCTATTGCCTACATCAATTATTCTAATGTAAACGTCCCCCTTGACGTAAGCACTAATGATAATTTCATAGTAATTGTTGTTGTTTTTTCTACTTTTTAGGTGAACTTTGTACTGTATACAATTTTTTGGTAACATTGTCTTGCCATATAATCTATATTGTATCATATAAAATAATTGGTTAAACCAAGTAGCGCTTCGAACGTCACTACAATCGTATTGTGAAGAATATAAAATGAAATACATATTTCTAAATGAACTTTATAGTGCATACAATTTTTGGATATTATCTATTATATCTATACATATAATAAAACTGTAGAGGTCGAATGTCTGTACATAGAAAAAAAATGCTAAAAACCAAGTCAGGGGGATCAAAGAAGATAAATAGAACAAATCCAGATTTTATTCAATTTTTTTGTTTCTCTGTCTGTTTGTCTGTTTGTACGTGCTAATCTCCGAAATTGTTGGACCGAATTAAATAAAATTTTGTATGGTTGTACCGTATATTCACGATCAACATCTTAGATAATTTTTATCCCGGAAAATTAAATTTCTCGTAGGATAGTTAAAAAACTATAATAATAATAAATAACCTATTATAAAAATAAAAAATCCAACTGCGTAAAAGCTAACTGAAAAGATGAAAACAAATTGACGAAGGAATATTATAGTATTATGCACGGAGACATACTTGTTTTTTCATCCTTGCCATAGATGTACATATGCATGTCTCCGACTGCACAATATGTACTATATTCCTTCGTCAACGTGTTCTCATCTTTTTACTTAGCTTTTATGCAGTTGGGTTTTTTATTTTTATATTTTTTATATTTTTTTTATTTACAGCTTTGTAATTTTTGTCAATTAGACATTTGAAGTTATATTTAGCAATTTTTAATCCTAAATTACTTTTAAACATATAAGTCGTATATATTTTTGTGATCGCCTCTTAAAAATCCTTATTTTGTTACTAGCTCTCGATTAGTTCGGAAGCTTTTTTTAAAGACATAAATTGGGGGATTTTATTTATTAACTATTTTTATAAAGCCAACACTGGCGTTATCAAGACTAATCTAATAACGACGCGACCTATGAATCATCAAAATCGTTCCACGCGTTTGGTCTCCAGAATGCCACATAAGAAAAAAGTACATTCATAAATAGACAGATAAACATATTACCCTCATAAAAAGAAAAATATAAAGTCTAATACCTAATTTCAATAATTTCACGTTTTTATGAGGATATGGACAAGGACATCAGTATGTTACTTAAACAACCATAAATACGTTAATGGCTCGGATAGCGGTACAAACCGTAAAGTCGATGCCGTATAATATTATCAATTATCACGAAGTAAATAGTGTACCTATAATTGCATTTTCTGATACCGCCACATTTCTTATAAGTGATATTGTTATATGTTGATATAGGAAATATTTATTAACAACGTTCTTTACAAAATAGTAGTTCTTTATAAATGTGCGTAGAGTAGTTATTTCATTTTCTAAAGTTGCGTTATAAATTTGAAAACTGAGTTAGCTAAATTTTATTTCATTTATTGTAAATATATTTTAGGTAAGCACATTGCATAAATTAAAAATTTTACTCACCTAAGCGTACGATTTTGCTATTGAAATTACATAAAAATATTTACATTTTTAAGCATTTGCTTAAACTTTATAGGTAGCAAATCTTCATTATCTTTATAGTAAATATTATACCTAGCCATTTGAACACCTAACAATAGGTAATATACGTAACAATATTATTTTAAAATAATAATCTATTTTTATCGGTTTCTTCGTAACAGCTCGCAAAGTATGATTAAATATTTTTTCATTTCAAAATGATTGTACAGATTTATGGATAAAATTATAATTATACGCTATGATAAATATATTGTACATAGATTTGTGGATAATGTTAAAATTTATAATTAAATTATACAGATAATTCTTTAAATAGCCTGTTCACTACATGAGTAGTAAACATGTAATAGCAAGAATCAAATATTTAAAATCGAAAGAACAATACGAAAACGTGTAGAAAACGGACACACGGACATTACTTTTTAATATTTATATATGTTTTTTCTTGTTTCAGTTCGACCTTATGTTATCTGAGGACGGCAGCGGTCGCGGGGCGGCGCTAGTCGCGGCGGTCGCGTGTAGACAACAAGCGCTAGCGTAGACACGACCAATGGGCAACGCACTAAAACACCGAGCCTTCTTAGTAGTATTGCCAGATTTAATAAGAAAGAAT
Organism: Fabriciana adippe; assembly: GCA_905404265.1. Taxonomy (NCBI): domain Eukaryota; kingdom Metazoa; phylum Arthropoda; class Insecta; order Lepidoptera; family Nymphalidae; genus Fabriciana; species Fabriciana adippe. Next base: position 8,672,397 of record FR989993.1, read on the forward strand.
CCCTAAAGCTATTGATTACAATACGTAGCGTGAAAAGTAAAAGCAAAGCTATAAAGCTTTATAGGTTTGTTAGGATTATAATACCAACGAAAAGCTAAGCCGAGACATCTGGCAACACTCTTATAAACCTACAATACCTCACTACAATTTACTGCTATACTTCGAAAACTTGTATTTTGATTTTACTATATCAATTTATTATTATTATATATTACCTACATAACATACAAACCAATTTTAAATTTTTTATTGTACAGTACTATTAATTTACAATTTTTTCGAGAATATATAAAATCTACATACGAATATTCGAAGAGCAGAATTATATCGGCCCCGGACCACGCCACAATGTACGGTAACTTTTATTGATGCTATTTGGAATATAATCAAGTCACAAAGTATAAATATTTTGTATTTTTATATATTGTTATTGGTCACTTGCGAGCTGAGGTTACGTAGTCGGACGTGCGATTGCTCTATTGCAAATAGATGCTTTATTATAATTTGTGTCTCGAAGTATATTGTATAGCAAATTAGCAATCGATTTTTGTAGTATATTAAATCAAACGATTTATGGGGATCAGAAATCAGTTATACTTTTATTAGTTTAGTCTTACGTTGTCGTGTGCTTGGACAGATAGTTGTAACTGCTCTCTGTTGGATAGGAATTTTACTGATTCAGTTACGAATGAATTATATTTTACAATATATATCCTTACTTCAAACATAAAAAAATCAATAAACCTTATTAATGGTCATGTAAAATTTCTCAAGATAGACACTAAGATTAAAATGCTAACAAAGGGACTTATTCACACGTACTTATTAAAACAATTAAGTACTTTAAAAATTAGTCTAGTCACACATCTTAAATTGGCTCCACGAAAGCCAGAGTACAAATTTAATAGAAAATATGGCTATTTTTTTATTCGAAAACTAAAACTGCTATAGCAGTCGACGAAAAAAGTCACATTTATAGGGCTAAATTATATATTTAACAAGACTGACTTTATATAAATGTTTCGCACTTTTACATGATATGGTATGAACACCTACTAACATAAAGAATTATGTAAAGTGATCTTAGTGTCAATCTCCACAGTGCACTGTCCCTGCGCATTGCTTTGATTTGCGGCTCACTTTTTATCAAGTGTTTAAGTACAGTGTATGTCTTGTATATTTATTGAATATTAGTTTCTAACAATGAAATGGTGGTCTTGTAATGAGAATCTACTTAAATATCGAGTAGTTGGAAAAGGACACATTAGTTAAGAATATCATGAATTTGATTGGAAACTCATACGTATATAAATAACATATAGCGTATGTAGGATCGCTTTAGACTAGAACAATGAGATAGATAGAGCCGTGAGTATATTATAAAAATACAGTTTGTTCGTACCAATGTGTACGCACATCGACTCTGACTGAGTTCGCCTTCACTTTACTACGCTGTATCTATCTTGTTTTTTTATTCTGATATCGTTACATAAATTAAGGTTTATTTGGATTAAAACAGCGACGGTTAAACCAATATGACCGTCTCATACACACGGATATTAAATATTCAATTCGAGTGTGTGTTAACATAAAAATTTAATTAATGCATCTATGTGGATTTAAGCGAGTGTTTTTTTTTTAAATATTTTACTGTGATAGAACTAGGATTTACTGTAAAATTTATTAGTTTTGGTTTTGTGATTAATTGAATATATTAAATTATACTAAGTGTTTAAGTTAATTAGGAATTACATCGAGATATTCACTACAAGCAAAAAATATAAATGCGGCTGTACACTTTCATCCGAGTGACTCTTTCGGCATATCTCGGCGAAAATACAATTTTCTTTTTAATAGATTTCCCTTTAACCAGATAGGGTTGCGAACGCCCAAACCTAAGGTAGCCGAGATCCTATAATTCGTACATAAAAACCTGCCATGAAACGGGTGAGGCCAGTGCTAGCAAATACACTTTCGTCACGGTAATATGTATAACATTACCGTGCTTTCGTACTCGGCGTGTAGTAAGTACCTCTCGCACTCGAAGAATCTTGGCGAGAATGTACAGCCGGTAAAAAATTAACCTAATTTTAATTATCTGTCACTCATACGATAAATAACGCGAATGTAAGTTTAAGAAATTAAAGTGCTTATTACGATATTAGGTCAGCGTATGACATTCATCACACCATTGTATAGTTCCTAGTTAAAAATAGGTGCATTTTATTTTAAGATTTGTATTTGTCATTAATTTTGTTGCATGGAGTGTAACATAATTGTGTTAATTAAGAATTATGTATAATATGTTGACTTTGTAAATCCTTATTTATTTCCAACAAAAATACTTTAAACAAAGAGTTTGCTAATGATTTTTTAATAAGAAATTCGACAAAATCAAATTGTGATTTTTGGTCAACAAATACTATGTACCTTAAATATTGTAAAAAAATATAATGTACTTACACTAAATCAGAGCGACCAGTTTAGTTAATTAGTTTTATCATTATAAACTCAAATGTTATTTGAAAAGATATCAGAATTATGAACTCAATATAAATAATTAGGTACTCAAGTTTTTCTAAAAACATGTGTTGTACATATAAATAATTTTTATAATAATAGTATATGAAATATTCTGCGTAGATATTTTCATTTTTGCTCAACATTTTTTTTTTCTATAAAATTACATTTGATATGATTGCTACAGATGTAAAATGTGTAAGAATAGACAATTGATTTTTTTTATCTGTATAAATGGCAAGTTGCTACATTCCACAAGTGTGAGGCAATAATAACATCAAACAACTAAAAGTTTGCTAATATCATAAATTAGCAAAAATTCACATATCTCCACTTTTAATGTTCGAATGTCCATTAAAATATTAATACTAGGGCCAAGAGCACACTCTTTTTGAAGTAAATATTCTATATATGATTTATAAAATTAGTTAATGATTTTATCGGCAAAGCAAATGTATAAAATATTTTATAAATATTTATTTCATATCAAAATAATGAATACTGATTATAAAATTAGCTAGCTCTAATTCTGTAAAAGCTGTTAATGATGTTATATGAAGAATAAATTTTAAAAAGATATTATGTGGTATATATTTTTAAACCTTTTGCATCTAATAAAAACCATCCTTTACATTTTAATTGAAATCCAGCTATATTTTATTTCTTACTAGTGACTCACCCTCGCTTCGCTCGGGTTCGCTCGCTACGTAACGCACCTTACTACGAGTACGTACTAATTTAATGTTTAGTATGGACTATGGAATGGATAGACTTATATATTATATTACTGATCATACGTAGGGCATTATAACGTGAGAATGATGTACAAACTTTTTAGAACTAAAAAAAGTTAATTCTGGAAAAAGTTTAAAAGTTATAGGTAATATTAGATTAAAAAAAGGAAATAATTTGAATACCTTTTGTTTTTTAAAAAAGGAAGTCTTGTTTGTAGTCTGTCGTACCGTGTTGTGGAAAATGGCGCGCGGTAAGTATGTGCTTTAAAAGTTTCACTACGGAACGAGTCAAGACTTACAGAATACTTTAGGAACAAATACTCCACTATATTCTGCATTTGCACGTTGGGGCGCCGAATTAAACGTGGAAAAACATACACCTCTCTCAGGCCTCGCCATAACGGTAGTGTCCGAAGAAATAGTAAAAAAAGTCAAAAACATTGTTTTAACAGATCGTCGTGTCACAATACGTTATATAGACGAAGAAACAAAAGATTTCGACTGGTACTGTGCATAGCATTTTACACGAACGCTTGGGGATGAAAAATGTAGTGGCGCGCTGGGTCCCCAGAAAGCTTACAGATGCACAAAAAGGCGACTATATCGAAAAATAAAATAACATTTAATAAAAGTTACCGGCAACATACTCATTCATTCTCACTTTTTATTGAACCCCTCTCGTATTACTGCCGTATGTTTTACTGAAAGTGTCTGCTACGAAAAGGTGCTGGTTCAATTCCTGCACTGTGTCAAATTTTGTAGTCATAATATTACATGTTAATGCCTCATTCCATTGCACACTATGTACTCTTATCTACAAAGTTAAAAGCAAAACATTAAAAGGTTTTACCGTCAAGAAAACCGAGTCTCAATTTGGGAGGCTAAGTAGTAAAGTTGAAAAAAAAACACTAACTAAATCCGTAGGTTTCACTAATGAGAATATTTTTTTGACTTAGTTGATGAAATGATCTTTTAACTTAATTTGTAAATAAAAATCGATTTTTATTATGAAATAAAGGTAAGACAGCATACCAGAGTTAAACTTCGCTGTTTTGTTTGAAGTTTTAAATTGTGTAGTAAAACTGAAACGTGTGTGGTAACCAGCTGTACAGTTTTCATCAAAGATTAGGAGACTCATCGACTGCGCCTTTGATCTACATGAACATGAAAAAAATCGTCATAATCGGATTATTTTGTAAAATGTTATGCATATTGCGGTAATGCATAGAAAAAAATATATAAGAGTCGACTTGATAACCTCCTGCGTTTTTCGCCCATTAAATATACATAGATATTTTATTTTGTGCATGATTATAACCGGACTGTGGATGACTCCTTAATTGAGTAATAATTGCATCCAATTAAAATAGCGCAGGTAGCTCCCAAGTGGCAAGGGTGATCATTGCCCACCCTAGAAACTTCTTTGCCCACCCTCGACAGTATCGAGGAATTACTGTTAAATCGCTTTTTAATTTAAAATTCAATACCTATCCTCGTATAATTAATGTATTCAAAATCTATACTATCAAAATCGTCTCTCGTTTCTCGTCTCTGTCACAGTTTGCAAGTATGGAATGCTAGACTTACCACGCGAGAAAAATGCGGCTATACGAAAAGAGGCGAATGCATTAATATTGATTTAGCTATTAGACTGTCAACTTTGGTTGTTGTGGTCTGCTTCGGCAGATCTGCTGTCGGGGCGTCGTAGTTGAGTGCGTAAGCGATCCTGCGCCCTATTAAGACGGGGCAGGTTTTGTTGGGTTTTAGTGGGTAGGACTGACTTATCTAGCCGGTGAGTACCACATAACCACCTGTGTCTACGGGTGGTATGGTACGGTGGTATTCCTCTTCCACTCTCCCCTATTACTGATCATCTTATCACTCACCCTTGTCTTTCATGTCCTGTCACACACACAGTGGCGGATTTACCGGGAAGCAAAGGAAGCAATTGCTTGGGGCCCCGCTTGGACAGGGGCCCCATAATTTAAAAAAAATTATTTAGGCTTACTGTTTATCGAAAAAGACAAGCTTCAAAAACTTGACTTTGATGATGTCATTCATCAATTTGCGACTGAGAAAAGTAGGAAAAAGTTGTAATTTAGTTAGTAAATTATAAGTAAACTGAATAATATATTGATTTTGCAAAATTAACTGGTTATTTATTATTTTGAAATATTCGGGGGGGGGGGGGGGGGGGGGATTAATGTCAGAATGAGGGCCCCAAAAACCTGAAATTGCTTGGGGCCCCGTCATAGGTAAATCCGGCACTGCACACACAATCTATTATCCTTTCTTCTGTCTTCTTCTACCTCTATAATATTAATCTACATACATTCATTTCCATCGCTCTCCTCGTCACATGCATTTCATCTCTAAGAAACACAATGTATATATTAAAAATTTACTTCATTATTTTAATACAATTCCGTCCTTACATTCGTAAAGATGGATTTATTAATGTAAAAAAATATTAAGAAAATTTCGCTATTTGCTGACATCACCATAAATCCTGCTTTAAGGTTAGAAGATTATTATTTATTAATCATTATATTAATTAACCCACATGTATTTGATGAAGAAAGTGTAAACTTTACTGTAAAACCTAGAATAGAAAAGGAATACAAGTAATAATACTTAATCATTTTATTTATATTGTTTAAGTTTCCCAAGAATAGTACAATGTGTTTTAGTATTTGGTCTAGCATAAATCTCATAACATTGGTTATGTATTGTAGTATATGAGGCTTCTTATACATAAACAATTTAAATTGTAATTTTAAAATAATGAAATCTTTAATTAAAATATGCAATACAATTTAGGTAAAAAAATTATAATTATTATTTATAAAGTAAAAGAAAACAAAATGTTTTTGAGTAATAATATGTAGAAAATTTTACAAAAATATATTCAACGGAACAGAGTATAGTTAAAAATACATAGTATGTAATGTCCACTAATAACTCTAACATTTCTATTTAGTACACATGGTCACTTATATTAGAAATTATCAAAATACATAGATTAATAAATCAATATAGAGAGAGAATCACATAAAATGATACAAACTACTATATGTGAGATATTGTTGACTTTTAAAATCAATGCCTAAATTATTACATCAACATCACTTAGTTCTACTAAAGTTATAAACGAAATAAAAATACATCACAATCAAAGGTAGAGAGAATAACAATAGATCAAACTCTTTCATATTTTCTAAGTAAACTTAAGATTAAAAGTAGCTTAATGTATTTAAACGTGGCAAGCACAGTCTGATGGTGCTCTCACAGGTTTCTTTGGTGCTGATAATCTCTTTGATGTGCCTGTACCATACTGTATACCAGAACCTATTCTTTCAGGATCTAATTCTCCAGTTTCTATCTTAGCCAGAATTGTTTTAGAGCACTTTAAAAATGCTTCTTCAACATTTTCTCCAGTCTTAGCACTAGTTTCTAGAAACATCAATTCTGGAAAAATATGTATAAATATTATGTTTCTTTTAAGTTTATTCTTATTTTCTATTTTTTCTACATATATATGGACAAACTTACCATTTTCTTGGGCGAATTGACTAGCTTCTGTAAAAGTTACTTCTCTAGACTCTTCCAAATCTTTTTTATTTCCAACAAGTAATATAACAATATTGGGACTTGCAAGAGTGCGAGCATCCCTTAGCCAGTTTGAAAGTGCATTAAATGAATCACGCGAAGTAATATCATATACAAGAAGAGCTCCAGCAGCTCCCCTATAATATGAACGTGTGACAGAGCGAAATCTCTCTTGTCCAGCAGTATCCCATATTTGTAACTTTGTTGATTTACCTCCAATATTTATAATCTTGGATCCAAACTCTACTCCAATAGTATGACATCGATCTTCTTTAACTAAAAGTTTACATTAGATTCTTAAATTCTTTGTTTCTTAGACTCGAATTACACAAATTACGCACGCAATCGACAAAAGTCATAGGATTCTAACTACTTACATTTGTTTCCAATAAAATTGTTGAGGAGACTTGATTTTCCAGTACCAGCACTCCCAATTACTAAAAACTTAAATAAATATTCTGAAACATGAAAACACAATAATATATACGTAGAAATATATCAGTTAATAATTATATTTATAATTATGAATCTTTCTACCGTATGATTCAGACATTGTGATTTCTTTTCGTTTTAGTTATATCAAAAAATGAATGGATAATATTATTTGTATTCTAATTAAAAACATGAGATTTCCCTTTCCGGAAAATTGATAGTTTTCTAAACTGTCAAACAAAAAATGTCAAGTACAATACAAAGAGAATGTCACCACTACGTTTAAGAGGCGGGACTTAGAACAAACTTTTTGACTTCAATTTACATCGCACTTCAATACCAACTGTACGACAGAAACGTCAAAAGAACAAGAGTACCAACCTATACAACCTAACAGACCAACTAGTGCTTTGCGCGTTTTTATCGATATCGATAATATTCAGGATCAAAATCTAGGGTCGTAGATACTAAGCAAATATTATTGAAATGAAGATCAAGTCTACATTTAATTAATAATTAAGTACATTGTTGTTTAGTAGGCAAAATAATTAATGCAACACTGGACTTAATTAAATGTAGACTCGAGTCGAAATAAAAAAGTAATGAAAGAATACATAAGGTTTATATTTTTATTTTATTTTTCAATATAATTATATTATTATTCAGCATTAAATTATAACAATGTTTTATTGAACGTCATGAGTCTACTACCAGTTCAGAAAGAAAAAGCCTCAGACCTGAGAACTAGCGAAAGAAACTCAGCGGGACTGATAATTATCTTTCTTGTAAGTTAAATTATAATTTACAATATTTTGCTCCTAGTATTAATCTTGTCAGTGACTCCTCTCATGTACGACAGGACTGCAGGGACGCGCTTGACTGTGGCTGGTTACACCGGGTCTCTGTGATGCATAATAATAAAAACAAGAAAATTGTAAAAATCATATTGATGTAAATAAACAGTCAAATAAAAGTAAAAAGAAAGAGACAAACCTGAGTTACTAGGCCCAGCTATTGCTTCAACCTGGTATAGTGAATGTTCATTGTCATGTATCCTTTGAGAGACATTATCCATGGTAGTCTATGTTGGATTGAATATGACAAGGAAATTCAAGTAACATTTCTTCAGAAAGTGACTGACCCACTTTTAAATTTTTTAATGGCACAGCTAACTTTTTAAGTCAACTTTTTTCTTATTGAAAGCTTTGTTCTCAAAGTGATTTCCACATACATATTTTAATATATGTAATTTTTCTATTAGAAGATAATATATTAAATCTTCTTTGCCCACAGCCTTAACTCATTGCCTGCATCTAAAAAATAAATTAATTAAAGTAATGAAATTGGGTATATGTTTTTTTCCTTTCAATCTGGACTTAACCTGTTATCTATAATTTTATTATCAATATTTACTGTGCGTAGGTTAAAGACATTTCTCTTAAAGAACACACTGTTCACTTATACAGAGACTAAGTATACATAAAAAATAATATTAACAGTATTTACACAGTAGCATGCATTATATTATAATTCACATAATTCTCATTGTTTTATTCTTATTTATCCTTAATTAATTTGTTACACCTTTATTCTAATTAATTTTAAACATGCGTGAAATTAATAATCTTTTAAATATTGTTTACAGTTTAAGTGTTCATTACAACATTGACATTTTTTTTAAATTGAAGATATGCAGTTATAAAATTTTATCTTTATTATGTGATTGTAACTTATTCTTAAAATGCTTATATGATTACAATCTTTTACAGTATTCTGTAGATTATTATATAAAAGTACATCTTCACACATATTTTTATTACCATTAAGATCTCGTCAGAAGCTACCAGATTTGAAGCTTTTTGTTTCTAAGATTATGTAGGTATAATATACTTTGCTATGAATGTTATTATTGAATGTATGTTTTAGTCATTATTTTTTAATATTAATTATGTGTTGTATGCATAGTTGTTTAATTAATATTCAAGAATTTGGTTTTTTTCTGTATAGCTTCTTACTATAGTTCTTGTTAGTAGTTGTGATGAAACAGTGTTTTTATTAGTTTACTTTGTGCTCCTTGTAACTTACATATTTGTGTTTGTGCTGGTTTGTGCGGCTGAGCCCCATATCTCTCTAAGGTACTCCAGGTGTGGCTTGGCTTGTGTATTATACATAGTTGTTCTGATTTTGTATGGAATACAATTAGATACATCGCTAGATAACAACTGTAAAAATCATGAAATTTTTATGAGTTCGTAGCTATATCTGATTTAATACATACCGACTTTCATCTATAGGAAATTTCTCCATAAATATCCTTTTCTCGTCCGCCATTATTTCCACAAATTGTTCGATTTCCACAAATTTCACATCTTATAAACCGCGTTTTGGCGGCATTTTAAAAATACGTATTCACTGAAACAAAACTCGATAATTTGTTGCCACAAATTCTGTAGAATATCTTCTTGCAAATTTATGTAACAAATTATGATAATAATAATTAGTATTTACGTCTTAATCAAAAGTCATAAATAGTGAAGAACTGTCTATCGATAATGGCGAACGGTTTAGTTAAAGAAAGAGAAGCTACACGGAGGAAGTGCGATGGAAGATGTCCGCCATTATTTTGCGCGCAAACTCCATAGAACAGTTTTTTTGTTCCTAGTTGCGTTAGGCTGGTACAATAAGTGTCACTCATTGTCAATGTAGTAAAATAAGTGTGTTTATCGTTGGAATATTAAGAACTAAAAATCATGTAGAAAGTCATTCGAAAATAAATCCAAAGAAACAATAATACTTTCTTAAAATGCCAAGGAAACGATTTGTTTTGCACTACATGTATTTGCACGTCTTATTTTGGTAGTCTAAAATTAAAAAAAAACTAAATTGAAAAATTTATAAGCAAAAAAACATTGTCATTTGTAAAAATAAACCGTTTAATATGGCTTGGCGGCCAGCCCTAGTCGTGCAGAATGCGGCGTTCTGCCGGCTCCTTAGAGTAATAACAAGCATAGAGGACTCGTATTAAACTGAACCAATAAACTTATAATTTGAACTTAATCTTACTAAAAGATGACGTAAGTTAGAGAGAGACGTAATAATAAAGAAACTATCGTCTTCAATGGTGTGAAGCCACTTTTTACTTGTTAAAGTGACCAGCTGGTAACTTACAGTGTTTTTGATATTTGTGATTATTTTAATAATAAAAGAGTAATTAGATGTAACAGACTTAGTTTTAAGGAAACTTAAAAACATTTTGTTTCGATGACTTGTGTGGCTTACGCCTGTAATCGCCATAGTTCAAAGAAAAGTGAAGATAATCAAAATGTAACATTTCACCGGTAAGTGTTTTTTGGATTTTTCTGTTAAAATACTCAACATTTTTATGAAATATTCAAATATATTTAAATTGATTGTTTTAAGACTCTTACAATATCAGAATAGTGTGTAATCGATCTCTAAATTCTTGTCAATTTGAGAAAGTAATTTTGTTTTTTAATCATAGTGATGTGGCATGACGTACCTTCATTATTACTTTGCCGATTCGTTTTTAGAATACATATAGATAAAATTTCTTAAAATATATGAGTATGTTATAAATCAGATGTTTAACCATAATCCCCGCGCTAGGCTGACTTATTTTTTATTTCTGTTATACTTTTGAATAATGAATAATCAAGATTAGACTAAATAAATAAATGAGTTTCATTTATTTCTATTATTTATTTATTTACCAAAAAGTACGCTAACAACACATATATTAAAACATTTATACACATTTAGAAGACAATATTAATAATTAATCGGATATGTATGTCTTTACAAGTGTACATAATATTCGCTATAATTACATAATCAAAAGTATACATTAAATTATAAAAAAATCCCTTATATATAATTAATAAATACAATTTAAATACAATAAAAATGATTCATAATAAGTCAACACCTATTAGCCAAAATAATTAATTTAAATAACGTTAAAAAATTGTTATAACCTTAAAATTTAATTAATTAAGATTAAATATAATTAATTTTGACCTAAGGGCTAAGGTGAAGTATTGTTTCGTGTAATAGTTTTTCATAATTACTATAAATATTACAAAGAAACGGTATTTCTGATTTATAAACCGTCAAACTTTGGTACATCACTATAATAGTCAATATATAAATATAGTAATTCTATAGTATACTTGGCTTCATTGCGATTTTAAGAAAGGGCAAATTGTGTATACCTATCTCTGTCCCTCTCGTAAAGAAGTGTATAAGAAGGACTCGATCAGATATATTGTAAATGTTCAATTAAATACAGTTCCTCCATGCTTGTTATTGCTCTAAGGCCGGCTCCTTCTTAAATGACTTCTGTCAACTGTGTCAACTGTCAAATCGCTTCAGTTTTTACTTTTTGTTCCTTGTCTCTGGTTTTTACCATGGATGACAAAAGTTTTTACTTTATAATGAGAATTTGATCTAAGTTACTTGTTTTACGTATCGTATATGATCTAAAAACTTAATTTAGTATTTATATTCAGTTTTATTTGTCGATTGACATCCATGCTTCATAGATTATAGCCCATAGGTTTATGTTTGTGGTTCACAAGCGAAACGATATTTTTAAATTTTAATTACAAAATAATAGCATGTATTTCATAGTCTCTATTCATTAAGGGAAAGTATATTAATATTTTGTTAATATTAACCTTATACAGACATTATTAAAATGAGTCGTAAACACAATAATTGGGTTTGTATAATTCATCTTATTTAGCATAATTTACGAAAATATTTTATTTATGCATTATTCCTTTTTTTTCAGAAAAAAATCAAGTCTTTGTGCTATTTAACATTAGGGGGTTCATTATCGTATCAATTTATTTATTACAAAAAAGATTTTAATGGGTACTACGACAATGTTCTCCAGCCGTTGAGCCAAAAGCTTAACCCAGAATGGGCTCATAAACTAGGTGTTTTTGCAATAAAATATGGCTTTTTCCCTTCTGAAGACTACAAAGATCCCAAAGTTCTTGTAAGTCTTATTTAATTTTTATGCCATATGTGCCATATTATGTATCGATTATGCCATATGTCCATTAACCATGCGTGCTAATAAATGTTTTTGTACTTAATTTTTTTTAATATTTTTAGAAAACTAGGTTCCTGAGATATGAACTTAATAATCCAATTGGGATTGCAGCAGGATTTGATAAACATGGTGATGCAATATTAGGATTAAGGAATATAGGTTTTTCTGTTGTAGAAATTGGTTCAGTGACACCTGAACCTCAACCTGGTAATCCCAAACCTAGAGTATTTAGACTTCCAGAAGATGGTGCTGTAATAAATAGATATGGATTTAATAGTGAAGGACATAAGGAAGTATATAATAAAATTCATAATCTAGACAAAGCTGTACTGCAAAATGGGTTATTAGGTATTAATTTAGGCAAAAATAAAACATCAAATGATGCAGTTCATGACTACACCTTAGGAATTAAGCAATTCTATAAAATTGCAGATTACTTTGTAATAAATGTTAGCAGGTAAACTTTTCTGAAAATGTTAAAGATAATAATTAAAGAATATTAGTTACTTTTTAAAATTCATGGATTATTTTCAGTCCAAATACACCTGGATTGAGATCACTGCAAAATAAAGAAGAATTACAAAAACTATTGTCTGAGGTTAATAAAACTTTAAATTCATTGCAAATAGAAAACAGACCACCTCTTCTTTTAAAATTAGCACCAGATTTATCTTTAGAAGAAATTCAAGACATAGTCTCTGTAATCACTCAAAAACAGAGTAAAGTAGATGGACTTATAATCTCCAATACTACAATTGAAAGACCTTCACTAACAAATCAAGAATTTTCTAGAGAAACAGGAGGTCTTAGTGGCAAACCATTAACAGATAAATCTACAGAAATGATCAGAACTATTTATAAACTAACAAAAGGTACTTAAATTTTAAATTTAATAAAATATATTAAGATATTTTTTTATTATGACATGTGGAGTCTTTTATCTAATTATAGATATGGGGTACCTCACCTATAATATATTCCTAGGTTACAAAGAAATAACAGTGTACTTTAAATTTAATATTATATATTTATTACTGTCGAGTATTAAGCCTACTCATATTGTTTCTATGCTATGGTTTATGATCATGGAATATTTTTAGGTACCATACCAATAATCGGTGTTGGAGGAGTATTTACAGGAAAAGATGCTTATGAAAAAATATTAGCTGGCGCAAGTGTAGTACAAATATATACAGCTCTCATTTATCATGGACCCCCTGTTATCACCAAGATAAAATCAGAACTAGCACAATTATTAATAGAAGATGGTTACAATGATGTTAATGCAGCTGTTGGGAAAGGTGTAAAATAAGATAATTAAAAAAAATTAAGTAATAACATATATTAATAAATAATTATTAAAATATAGGCAGTTATTAAATAAAGTTGCAGTAATTATTTTTTATCAGGACTTCTTATTATATTATGTTTTCCAATTGTTAACCATTCAATTTCTCTTCCTGACCTGTAATCAAAATATTAATTTCATATTAATTTAAATGTAATGATAAGAAATGCAACCCTGGCATTTGCTCTTACCTGTTATTTTACAGTTTGGCAAATGTGATTGAAGATATTGCTTGCACTCATCAAGATTATTTACACTAGACAGACTGAATAGTATTAAAGTTTTTAGATTTTTCAATGATTTAATCTCTTTTACACCATTGTCTGTTACATTTATACACTTTGATACTTGTACATACAAAAGTGTAGCATGTCCATAAGCCAAACCTTTCATTGCTCTGTCATCAATATATTTATTGTCATGGAGTACTATTTTTTCCAATCTTGTGCAGCCACCTGAAAATTGCTATAATATATTAGTTAAAATTTTAAAGTGACTATACATATTTAGGAAAATATAATATTAACATACTGAAATGTGGAAATCCATAATGAGAAATAGATGACTTTGTACCATCTATTTCTACGATTTTTGGCACAGATTGGTCTTCTGATGGTAATAAATTATAGTCATCAAGTTGTTTTCCATCGGACCATACAATCTTGCCTCCGTTTTTCAATACCCATTCTGCACAGGCTCTGTCTGGTCCCACATTTTTTATGCGTTCTGGATCGGGTTTATTAAACATCATATTAACGTACTCCCAAAAAGATCTGCTTGGTATAACCGACGGTTTAATGTTGCGATGAATGTTTGCGAAAACCTATAATATATACAGACGTACATTAATATTATTATTGTCTATAAATATTACAATATGTAAGCACATCATGTAAGCTAATATACGTACATGACGGCGTAAAGTTAACATTCTATGTTAATGAAGTAAAAAGATGAATCTATTATTGTTTACTAAACTGAATTCAATGAGTCATTGACATTTTTAAACTGGAAAATTTTGACCTATATTCCTCTAATGCTGGGTACACACCGAGCCAACGAACGCCAACGAATGGGTTTCGTTGGCCCTGTTTGGACGACTTAGCGAATCTTGTTGTTCCTTGTCTCTGTTAGCGAAGGCCAACGATCGTTCGTTGGCGTGTGCCTGCGATCCGAAGCTTGGCGGTAACATCAAAGGAATCGTCCTATTATTAAGCTGGATACACACCGACAGGATATATCGAAGCGAATATAACCCCAAATCCTAGCGAAAGAAAACAGATATCGCCCTAGAATGATTCGGGAAGCCATAGAAATTAAAAAACATCCAAATTTAAATAGGGAAGATAGCTGGGTACTACCATTGTCGTGGGATCCTGTTATTAATGTAGTGTTTATGAGTTAAACAAGCTTTGTATGCGCCTGCGACAGTCTCAATAAATACGTTGTACCGTCAACACGCCTTTTATTCGACACTGGCGCACGAGGTGAATAAACAAAGGACCTAGTGTTATATAGTTATTAGTTACTCAGTGAGACTCGGTAAAAATTAATATAATGTCGTCGGTCGGACAAATAAAGGAATTTTCTCTGCAGACCGGGAACTGGTCAACATATATAGAAAGAGTTGAAATGTATTTTTTAGTAAATAAAACTGAAACGGATTTAAAATTACCAACGCTCATTTCTCTAATGGGTGAAGAGGCATATGAGCTGTTGTCAACACTGGCTAGCCCATTGAAACCATCAGCATTATCTTACAGCAGGGCGGTGGAGTTGTTAATGGGACACCTGCAGCCTAAACCCTCAGTGTTGGCACAGCGGTATAAATTCCGGCAGCGCAGACAACTTACAAATGAAACAATAACTGATTATGTTACAGAACTTAAAAAAATGTCAAAAAATTGTGATTTTAACAACACATTGGATGAAAATTTAAGGGACCAGATGGTCTGCGGTTTAAAATCAGAAGTAATCAGACAGAGGTTGTTTTCTGAAGAGAAACTGGATTACAATCGCGCGGTGTCTTTGGCGCTGTCACTTGAAGCGGCAGAACGAGATTCCAATGCAGTGCAAACTACACTGGTAGAAGGCGTACACAAAATGTATTACGAATGTTCGAGATGTGGTGACATGCGACACCAAGCTGGGGAATGCCAATACAAGCAGTACGTATGCAGTTGTTGTCAGGAGATCGGTCACCTAAGAAGAATGTGCCCTAAAAAAAAGGGAGAGTACACGGGCGGGAGACAAGTGACACGTGGTGGACAGTACTACACACCGGCATTATCACGCGGCGGGCGCGTGAACAGCGGCAACGGATGGCGCGGCGGCAGAGCGCGCGGTCATGCGGAGCGCGGACAGCGGGGCGCGACCCGCGGAGGGCCAGAGCGGGCCCCAATACACATGCTGGACGAGCAAACTCAGGGCGGCCCTAGTGCGGAAATTACGTATGACACTAAGGAATGTGAAGGAAGTGGAGAGGACGAACCGATGTACCAAATGTCATTGAGTCAGTATAAACCGGTGTGTATATCAATCAAAGTTAATAACTGTATTCTTACAATGGAAGTTGATACGGGTTCAGCTTTGTCATGTATTAGTAAGGATGTTTATAATAAGTTCTTTAGTACTGAACAATTAAAACCGTGTTGTTTAAATTTAAAGTTTTATGACGGTTCGACTATTCGGCCGCTTGGTTTCTTAGAATCCATTGTTAATTACAAAGGAATAATTAAAACATTAGACTTGTATGTGATCGATAAGGGAACAACGAACCTTATAGGCCGACAATGGTTGGCAGAATTAAATATACCTATTAAAATACCTAAAGCAAACTTACAAAATAATTACATTATTAGCGAAGATAAAAATGTTTTAAAAAACCTTATTTCTAGATATAAATCGGTTTTCGACGGCACACTGGGAAAATATACGGGAGGATTGGCTGAATTGAGTGTACGAGAAGGGGCTACACCTATTTACTGTCGAGCGCGGTCGGTGCCGTTTGCGTTGCGGGAGCGCGTCGACGCGGAGCTAGACGCGATGCTGCGCGCCGGCGTAATCGAGCCCGTGGACCGGTCCGACTGGGCCACGCCACTCGTTGTGGTACGCAAACCTGATGGTGGATTAAGAATATGTGCAGATTTTAAGGTAACCCTTAACAAGGTTCTAGCTGTCGATAGATTTCCGGTTCCAAAAATGGATGATTTATTTAGTAATTTAAGTGGGAATGAATATTTTACTAAACTTGATTTATCACAGGCCTATAATCAGGTGGTTTTATCAGAAAGTTCTAGGAAGTATACTGTAATAAACACACACCGAGGATTATTTAAATATTCTCGTTTAGTGTATGGACTTTCATCCAGTCCAGGAATTTTCCAGAAATTAATGGTAAACATGTTCAAAAATATGCCTAATGTTATTGTATTTTACGATGACATTTTAATTAAAAATAAGGATTTAGAAAGCCATTTAAAGTGTTTAGAACGGGTATTAGAAATTCTAGAAAGTAATGGATTAAAGATAAAGAAAAATAAGTGTGAGTTTTTAGCAAGGCGAGTCAAGTATTTAGGTTTTATAATTGACAGAGATGGAGTTCGAGTAGATCCAGATAAAGTTCAGGCAATCACTTCAATGTCGCATCCAAATAACGTATCTGAATTGAAGTCTTTTATTGGGATGATTAATTTTTATGGGAAATTTATTAAGAATTTAAGTACACATTTATCGCCTTTATACAGTCTTCTTAAGAAGGGTAAACATTGGATCTGGGGAACCGAACAAAAATTAGCTTTTAACAAAGTCAAAGAACTTTTGTGTAGTACTAATGTGTTGGTGCATTTTGATATGGAATGCGAATCTGTGTTGGTAGTAGATGCCAGCTCAAAGGGTTTGGGCGCGGTCCTCAGTCAGCGGCGGGGGCCGGGGAGTGTAGAGCAAGTCGTTGCGTACGCCTCGCGCTCACTAACATCGCATGAAATTAATTACAGCCAAATTCATAAGGAAGCTTTAGCTATTATATTTGCAGTAGATAAGTTCCATCAGTACTTATTTGGTAGGAAATTTATTTTACGCACAGATCATAAGCCTTTAGTAAGTATTTTCGGGCAGAACATAGGTATTCCTAGTGCAGCAGCGAATCGCCTACAACGCTGGGCTATTAAACTATCGGCTTATGATTTTGAGATAGAATATATTAAAACAGATAGTAACACAGCTGATGCTCTTTCACGTCTGATTAAAGTACAAAAAACAGATGTAATCTCGGAAGAACCCGAGTTACCAGAACAAACATACTTACATTTTTCTACCGAGGCGTTGTTATTAGATTATAATGTAATTAAAAGTGAAACTAAATCAGATCCAATTCTCAGCCGTATTTTAAGTTATGTATTGGATGGTTGGCCAAGTGAAATAGACATTAAGGAATTACGACCATATTTTAATAGAAAAAATGAGTTATACATAGAGTTAGGTTGCGTGATGTGGGGTCATCGCTTAGTTATTCCATCAGTATGTAGAAAAAACATTATTTCAGAACTTCACGACGCACATATGGGTATAGTTAAGACGAAAGCGTTGGCACGTAGCTATGTGTGGTGGCCGGGAATTGACGAAGAAGTAGAATCGGCGTGTCGGGCATGCCCAGTGTGCGCTGCGGTGGCTGATGAACCACCCGCGCACGTGCCTCACTCGTGGCCTTGGCCATCCCGCCCTTGGTCCCGTCTGCATTTAGATTTTTTGGGGCCAGTTGAGGGATTAACATATTTAATTATTGTTGATTCCTGCTCAAAGTGGATAGAAGCAATTAAAATGAATAGAACAACAGCATCTGCAGTCATAACGGTTCTAAGAGACCTGTGGGCCAGATTTGGTTTACCTAGGCAAACTGTCAGCGACAATGGTCCTCCATTTTCCAGTGTAGAGTTTCAAGCTTTTCTCAAACATAATGGTGTAGACCATATTTTCTCTGCTCCATACCATCCAGCGTCCAATGGCGCCGCAGAAAATGCAGTTAAAATATGCAAGCGAGTAATTAAAAAAGCTTTTAAACAGAATTTAAATGTAGATGTAGCTTTATGTAGATTTTTGCTAGCCTATAGAAATACGCAACACACTACAACCGGTGATAGCCCAGCGAACATCTTGCAAGGGCGGAATCTCCGGATGAGACTGGACAGGCTTAAGCCGGATAGGGATTCTAGGGTAGCCACGCGCCAAGCGCAAAGCGTGCAGAATGCGGGAGGCGTGCGACGTCACTTAGAACCGGGAACTAATGTGTGGTATAGAGATTATAATAAAAACTCAGATAAATGGTTACCTGGTATAATCATATCTAAATTAGGTAGTACTGATTATCAGATTAAATCTATTTTTGGAACTGAAATTCATAGGCATATCGATCAGCTTAAGTCAAGGGTTACCGAAAATAGCAATTCACCAAATACAAATCTTAGTCAGGGGTTATATGATAAGCTATCAATTAATAAACATTCACGTAAATCATTAGCAATTCCATTGACCAATAAAGAGACATCTGATGAAAAATTAGCTCCTGTGGAAGATAGGGTGGAGATGAGTGTAGGTGTGGAGCCAGCCTCGTCGTTGGATGGCCCCGGCCGGAGCCCCGAGCCCGAAAGGTCTATTAGTGTTCCCAGTGTGTCGCAGGAGGCCGAAGTAATGGCTAGCGGTGGGGGTGAACGCACCAAAAGAGTGCGAAGGCCACCAGTTAGATATGGGTTTGAATTTGAATAGGTTTATAAGGTCTTACCGTTTTCTTAATTATTGTTATCTTATTTTGTAGTTGCTAATTATACTTATTAAGTTTAGAATAAGTTTAGAATAATGTGTACTTAGTAAATAAGGGTGGAGGTGTAGTGTTTATGAGTTAAACAAGCTTTGTATGCGCCTGCGACAGTCTCAATAAATACGTTGTACCGTCAACACGCCTTTTATTCGACAATTAATATAATAAAATCAAATAATAAATCTAAATAAAACAGACAGATGTAGTAAGTTCTTATTGTGCGGATCAAAATAACAGTAATTCAAATTAGTATTTCAAATTAATATTTTTCATTTGCAAATGTAATTGTTATTTAATTTTAACTTCTTAAATTACACATAGAACAATAATATGGCTTAAACAATTAATGTTTTATTTTTTATTTATAGTTATAAATATAATAATGGCAACACTAAATATAGATTATTAAACAATAAATTTTCTAAAAAATTATAATAATAACATCTAAATTTATATAAATAATGTTCCATATTCAAGTATAAAAGTAATAAAAATTATAAAAATGTTTAAAATTAAAAGTAACAAATATTGTAAGATACTTTGGTGCCAATGTTCAAGTTTTTTAAATTCATTTTGTTGTTTTGTGGGTAGGCTGTCTGTAACAACTATATAATACCTTTAAGACATCTAACACCTTAGTCTCTTCCGTGACCATGATTGCTATAAAGCAATCAAAACGTCGGGAACCAAAAATCAAAATAAATCCGCGAAAAACTCCGAAAAGATAATTTAATTTAAATGTCAAATATTCGCGTAAATCTAAGAAAGTATTATGATATGTTTTTGTTAATCAATCTATACAAAGAAAAGCCTCTAGTCTTTGGGACCCTACTAATCTTATTATATAAAAGGCAAAGGTGATTGACTGATGTATCAACGCAGAGGCCAAACCCTTAAGGCTAGCAAATTGAAATTTCGCACACGTATTTATCATATGACGGAGGCATCCACTAAGGAAGGATTTTTCAAAATTCAACCCCCAAGGGGGTGAAATAAGGGATAAAAGTTTGTATGAAACTTCTTATTCCTTGGACATATTTGCATGAAATTTTGTATGAATTGAGTACGACAAAAATAATGAGTTACGTGTTTCAGCGTTTTCTAAAATTCAATCCCTAAGAGGGTGAAATGGGGGATAAAAGTTTGTATGCAACTTTTTATTTCTTGGACATATTTGCATGAAATTTCGTATGAATTGAGTACGGTAAAAATAATGAGTTATGTATTTTAGCGTTTTCCAAAATTCAACCTCAAAGAGGGTAAAATAGGGGATGAAAGTTTTAAATAAACGCACAGGCTAAACCCTTAGGGATAGAAACTTAAAATTTCGCACACGTATTTCTTTTATGACATAGGCATCCACTAAGAAAGGATTTTTAGAAATTCCACCCCTAAACGGATAAAATAAGGGATGAACTGTTGTATGGAAATCCATCATTTTCGAAGTTAGAAACATGAAATTTCATATACAAGCTTCTGATTAGAAATAAATAAATAAGTATTTCAGAGTTTTTGAAAATCTATCCCCTAAGAGGGTGAAATAGGGGTTGAAAGTTTATATGGGAGGTCCATCATTTTTGAAGTAAGAAGCATGAAATTTCTTATACAAGCTTCTGGTTAGAAATAAATAAGTACGTATTTCAGAGCTGTTGAAAATCTATCCCCTAAGAGGGTGAATAGGGGATGATGAAATTTTATATGAGGAGTCCGTCATTTTTGAAGTAAGAAGAATGAAATTTAATATTAAAGCTTCTCAACAAAAATAAATACATACTTATCTCATCGTTTTTGGAAATTCAACCCCAAACGTGAGAAATAGGGTGAAAACATTAGTATAAAAATGGAAAAAAATGGCCTGATTTGCTTGAAATTTACTATTTGTCTTTCTTGATTGAACTGATAAGCAAACTATAAACACGTATTTCAAAGGTTTTCAAAATTCCATCTTTTAGACGAGAGAAGGGGTGAGAATTAATTTATGTTTGTTTCGAAGGATTAGCGTGTTTGTATGAACATATTCCCAAAAAAACTTGATGTACACACTTCTAAATACAAAAAACTTAAAAAAATAATAAAAACTGACTTTAAAACACTAATAAATGTAATAAATTTAATTAAAAAACACGACTGCGTAAAAAGCGAACTAAAAGGTGAGAACAAGTTGACAAAGGATCTTAAAAAATAACGTAGATTTTAGCTGTTTATAATATGTTAGCCGAGTTACTTGATTTTTAAGTCGTAAACATATGCGAGTTATATATCATTATAGTCTCTTGCTCCAACTTTGAAAAGATGAAGTAGGAAATGTGCAAAAAATAGAAGTAGTGGAGCGTGCTAAATACTTTAAATAAAAATGAATTTACAGAATATACGTAAAATGTCTTTTCAGATATTGGATATTTTGAGTTACGATCACTTAAAATTTGTTTTCTATAATGTCTTCAAAAAATAGTATGAAACGCGAACTTATATTTGCAATTAATAAAGTATGTATGGCGAAAATATATATATGGTAAGTCCGGGAGAGTTGCCTATAGTTTTAAAAAATGGTCAATATTAATTATATGTGTAAGATACTACGTAATATAAGCATAGTTTATTTTAATTCAATATTTACTTATGCCATTCAGATTAAATTTGGAACTATTGTGCGATATATTCTAGATTAAAAAATGTTTTTTATAAATAATAGAAAATAGGCATCTCACCCATACATGTGGGTTAGTTGCCTACAGATGTCAGGGATAGGTATAGGACGAGTAATTAGTGCATAATCAGACGTACTTTGCTTAGTGACGCAAAAATCCTTTTTTTATGCATTTATACATACTACCCGTAGATGTACAGGTGGTTATGAGGGACTCACCGGCTAGAAAAGCCAGTACTACCCACTAAAACCCAAGAAAACCTCCCCCGTCTTAATGGGGCACCCTGACGGCAGGTCTGCCAAAGCAGACTATAACAACCGTGAGGTTGCTCCCACGGTCCACTCTGCCGTCAGAGAAGTACCAAGAGCAACCATATGGATGAGGCGATAATCCACCACGCTGGCCAAGTGGGGGTTGGCGGACTTCATAATGTCTTTCGAAAACTTGCTAGATTCTCTCAGATATGCAGGTTTCTTCGCGATGGTTTCCTTCACCGTAAGGCGAGTGGTAATCATGTTTGAAATGATTCGCACATGAAAATATCACAAGTGCGAGACCCGGGATCTCACTTCACTCGCTTTCCCAAGCGAGAGCGTTACGCACTGGGCTACCACTGCCTTAATTAGCGTCCGTATGAACTGCCGAACGCTAATGAACTCCCCCACCCCGACAAGGTGAACGCACGTTGAGGGGGAACCAATTAATATACTGGGCATCTAACCCCAAAATATAATTGGGCATCTCTCCCGATCATTAGGGAGAGATGCCTATCGACCCTGAACACACCGTAAAGCATTTACAATACAAAATGGTGGATTGTTAACAAAATAAGATCACAATGTTACATTATGAAACAATTTAATACTATTTAACTAAAGAATTTAATGAAAAAAATTACTGCAAACTATCTCAAAGATTATATTCTAACGTAAAAGTTAACTACACTTATCTTATTTTACAAATTAACACCAAAATATTAATTATAAATAATATGTTTTTGTGTAAAAACTTCCACACTGACATTGACTGTCGACTGACATATTATGGACGCGTTCCGAATCACGCAACATTAATTAATTTAATTTTTAAATTTATTAGGCGTCTCTCCCTTATGGCCATCTCTCCCGGATCTATCTATCTATCTATCTATATATATATATATATATATATATATATATATATATGTGTGTGTGTGTGTGTGTGTGTGTGTGTGTGTGTGTGTGTGTGTGTGCATTTGCAAATCATTACAGTCATCAAATTATTACTAATAGCAAAAAGCCAAAGAGGTTTTTTGTAGTACATATTTGCTTGAAATTTCGTATGAAATGAGTACGGCAAAAATAATAAGTTACGTATTTCAGCGTTTTCCAATAAAATCCCCTAAAAGGGGATGAAAACAGGGGATGAAAATTTTAAATAAACACACAAGCCAAACCCTTAGGGCTAGAAACTTAAAATTTCGCACACGTATTTCTCTTACGACGTAGGTATCCACTAAGGAAGGATTTTTCAAAATTCAACCCCCAAGGGGGTGAAATAGGGGATAAAAGTTTATATGAAACTTTTTATTCCTTGGACATATTTGCATGAAATTTCGTATTTTTCGTAGTTTGATCGCGAGCGAAGCCGCAGGTTCTGCTAGTAATTAATATAAATTAAAAATGAAGAGAAGTGATTGTTGGGCAGAAATTGCTAATATTTTATTTAATTGCGATACACATTTCTATTCTTAAAATATGTGGTTGTCCACTATCTCCGTTTTCGTTTAATTTTTCTTGTCCTTGCTAACTCGTTAAGGTATATAAAACTAACAATTATAATTATTTCGTCGTCGTCCATGACCAAATTGCGAATGCAAGCCGGAATCTGGTGCCAACGATCGTTTGCTCGACCACTAAATGTATTTGGACATATCTTCGAATCCTTCGTTGGCGTTCGTTGGGTCGGTGTGTACCCAGCATGGGACAATTCCTTTGATGTTACCGACACGCGTCGGATCGCAGACACACGCCAACGAATGATCGTTGGCCTTCGCTAAGTCGTCCAAACAGGGCCAACGAAACCCATTCGTTGGCGTTCGTTGGGTCGGTGTGTACCTAGTATAACATACATGCGGTAGCCAACGCTGAATAATCTTCGTTGGCGTTCGTTGGCTCGGTGTGTACCCAGCATAATTAGGAGTGCACAATATAAATCGATATTTCATAAAATATCGATATATGTACGCGATATATCGCTTCAACCCGATATTATCGAATCATCTAGTATCGATACGTACAATCGATATATTTCATCCGATATATCAAATATCATGAGAAATTAAAAGCACATTCCACTTCTTTTTTTTTTATACTGACTCCTTTATTTATGGTTGGCAAATTGAGTAAAAATAAAACGTAAAACCCCGAATTATTAAAAAGATTATTATTTAGATGAGTTATCGCTTTATTTGAGGGCTCCAGTTAGTAGATTTAACGAAAACCCATTACAAGCGTGCGCAATAAAAACAAAAAAAAACAAAACAGACTAAATGTAAATAGGTCATACGTGTGGCGCCCTCCTTTCGAGAAATCTTTCCGTTAATGTTTCTCGACATTTTATTTTACTCCTGATCATCCTAAATAAAAAAGCTCTTTAGTTGAGTTCAGACCACACGGCAAAAGCAAGCAAAATGAGAGGAGATTCTTTCGTACAATATAATTTGTACATTAATTACATAATATGTTCGGCAGCAATCAGTGTGTCTGCTCTGGACACTACTTAAAAGATTAGTGTCCAGAATTTAGATTGCAGAGCTATAAATTAAAAAAAAAACTGTCAAGTGTCAAAGTAAACGAGATTGCGGAAAATAAATCAATTTAATTTGTTTTTGTTATTTATATTTACAATTACGATTCGAAGTAACTTATATTGTGCTTGTGTGTTGTAATAAGTTATTTTTCACTAAATTACAATTTTTTGAATAATGAAGGCTGTTTTAATTTTTGATAGTATCAATGATTTAATTTTTTCAAAGTGGGATGATGATTTTTTAAACAGAATGAAATCGTTTAATGGCCAAGTAAGTCTTTAGTAAAAAATAAGATATCGTGGGACAGGAATGCTTACTCGTTCGGTCTCTTGTAATAAGTATAATATGCCATATTTTTCAAAAATTATAATTCCAAACATTTTGCTAATGAACAAATAAAAGAAATTTGTCTTTTATTTTCAGGATAAAGATGATAACATAAGTGATTGCAATCATGTATCCCAGTTATTATCTCCTATTATTACATCTCAGAGGGTCATGGCTGCTCAATTTAGTAATACATATACCTCAATGCAGTGTAAAGATAATACAACTATTGTGTTTGATGAGGTTTGTTATTGCTTTAAAATTGCAAATAAAAATAGTTGTATGAATGTTGTTCATTTGTTATTTCTTAATTTTGATGGAAATTTTAGAGTTGTTATACTGTTTTTAGTTTATGTAGTCATTTATTGTGTCATTAATATTATATGCAAAAATTTTAATTTAACTATTTATTATAAAGCAATATGATATGTTTTAGTGGCTTGATCATGTGTTTATGATAATATGTGAGGATGATGTTGACGATGCTCACCGTGAACTTCTGGATTGTAAGACTCTTGTTCAACATATTTGTGGCCAAAACATTAACCTGTAAGTTATATATTAGTGTTTTTAAATAGATATTTATTGGCTGGCTCTAGCCTTGTTTTCAATGGTTAATTTTACATGTAGCTGCTTTAGTAGTTAGATCACCACTTTATTGTATAATCTATATAGATACTTTTTGTACTACATATGTATTATGAAAATTTGTAATATTACTGTTTGCACATACCTTACCTTTATATAGATTTTAAAATTTGTGACAAATATAGAATTTTTTTGATTTTCAGTTTACATTCTCCTGTGTACCAAGATTGGTTATCAGTATTGTTAGAAAGCCGTACTAAAGGTGATTCTATACCTGGAGCAAGTGGAATGATTGGTGAGAGCGGAGCAACCGGTGCTGCACTCAATGCTTTGAAATCTATATCAAAAGAGATCAAACACTCTCATTCCCATTATCATCTTATGCTTTTTGTTGGAGATAAAGTCTTAGCATTATATTCTAGGTAATAATAAAATGTTCTAATTTGGTGCTTTCTTTAATACATATCAATACTTATGCAAATGTGTATTGAGAAAAAAAAAATACATCTTTGTCCTATTTGTAATATTTTAATGTTTTATTATACATTTATTTCCAGTCGTGGTTGTGAAGATTTGATGCCACCAGATTTGATACTTTTAAGTATTCAGTGCATTGCTGCTCAAGAGTACTGGAGTGAATTGCGAGAAATTGAAGAAAGTACATGTTGTGAAAATACTCATTTGCCTTGTGAGTTCCTCGTAAAAAGTTTATACTATAATAATTATTATTTTATGAAAAGTTAGTACGAATATACAAAAGTATTATCTATCTATACACAATATTAAATCAACTCGAAATTTTATTCCAAACATTGAGAATCAAAAGCAAAATAAAACAGAACAAAAACAAAATAGCTTTGTTTAAAATGTCAAAAATCTTAAGAAGTATTATAAAATATTAGATACATTATAAATTACAATGTGTCTTTTTGCTCTTACAATATACATTATATTGCTTTATTTTAAAACCATTTTGACAACCCATGCAGATAAAACAATATAATAGCCAGTTTTTTCACAACTTCCATTAAAGTTGTTATCATTTCTCACAGCAAACATATTTTTATTGAAATAAAAATTAGTATATAGCATTCGGCGGTAACATTTTTTATTTGTGAAATAATTTTCAGAATAGCATCAGTAGTTTCAGAGATTACCCCTACATACAAACTTACACACTTTACCTCTCTATAATATTAGTATAGATAATTCATACTAATAGTATAAATGTCAAAGTATGTTTGTTTGTTTGTTTGTTTGACCTTCTTTCACGTCTAAACGGAATGACGGATTGGCGTAATTTTTTGTGTGGAGATAGTTGGAGGGTTGGAAAGTAACAGGCTACTTTTTACCGCGGGAGATCATCTCAATTCTATGGGAAAACACGTTATAATACAACCCTAAAAATATTTGTGATCAGAATTACTTGAAACTTGGTATTAATGTTCTTCAATACAATTTAATAAATACGTGTTTTAGCATTTTCAAAATTTATCTCATAAGGGGATTAAAGTTTCTATGAAACCTACCTTTTTAGTTTTTTTTTGTAGTTTTAGCGCGAGCGAAGCCGCAGGTTCTGCTAGTAATTAATAAATAAAACACTAAATTTCAGGGCTGTCACAAGTTTATATAATAAATATAATGAAATATACGCTTCATTCCAGGGCTGTCACAAGAGAACAGCGCGATAGTGAACCTGTGCGCAGGCGCGCTGGGCGCCCCGAGCGCGCCGCATTCGCTGCACCTCGCCGAAGTGGCGCCCCGTATTATATTTGCTGTGCTCGTTGATATGGAGTTGAGGTGATTTTATATTTTTTCTTATCTTAGAAAATATATTCTTTTTCAACCGACTTTCAAAAAGGAGGAGTTCTCAATTCGACCGTATCTACAATTTACATTTTTATGTGTGTTCGCGGATTACTTCGTCGTTTATGAATCGATTTTGATGATTCTTTTTTTGTTGGATAGGAGATATCTCAAGGGTGGTACCATGATAAGGAAACCAGAATCTGATGATGGCATCCCAAAGAAATCGAGGGGACTGGGGAACCTTCGAAAATCGTAGTGGCAACTAATGAATTGTTAATTTTTTTCATTAAGTATTTTAAAGCACTACTATTTAATGAAGGTCTGGAGTCGATCTGATGATGGAGCCGAAAGACAGTCGAGGGAACTCCTCAATGATTTACAGCAATTACCTGGTGTTTGGGCTTGAATTATTTGTATTGATGAGAACTTTATACCTAGATGGGTTGTGACAGTCACTAGGGGTCTGAATAAATAGCTTAATCGAATATGTTTTTAAACATCTTTTTCATACGAATTACCTGCTTATTACGTCTACATTAAAAATGGAAAAATAAAAACTTAAAAAAAAAAAAAAACGACTTCCAGGCACTGAAAAGTAAAAAATAACTAAACGGGGGTTTTCATTTAGAATAGATACCTAATCAGATATTTTCGAAGTCGGTGCCAGCCAATACAAATCAAAGCACACCGACTTCGAAAATATCTGATTAGGTATCTATTCTAAATGAAAACCCCCGTTTAGTTATTTTTTACTTTTCTGTGCCTGGAAGTCGGTTTTTTTTTTAGTTTTTATCTATTTCTTTATACATCTACTCATTTTACTGTTTAAGTAAGTAAGTACCCACACGCAAAATAGGCGCATAGTCGTCGTGTTGCGGAAACTAGCCCGAACACACCATACCATACTATACTGTTTAAGTATAATATTGTCACAAACTTGGTTCTAAGGTCTCAAGCGAGTTAACCACAGAAGTTCATGTACAATCTCAATGTATAGTGGTTAGTGGCGAAGGGTGAAATTTTAGCAGAGGTAAGCCGTTCCAAAAAATAAACAGACAAAAATCATTGATACACTATTTTTATATATCAATGCAAAAAAAAGACATGTAATTGTGAAGATATTTTTCTTTTTTTTATAAGGCTATTGTGTTTTTTAAATACATGTAAAATATTCAAGCAAAATACATTTAACATTTAATATAATAATAAAACCTCATAAAATATTAATAACGCCATCTATGAAAAATCATTACGCATTACGTAAGTGAAAATACGGGAATTTGATTTTATTTTTCTTTATTAAAAGTGTATTACATCCTATATTTTTTGGGATTCAAATATTATTATTTTTTTGTTAATTTTACATAAATATGTTTGATCAATATAATATTTAATATAAATACCGCCATCTTCTTAAATCTCATTAAACTACTTCGTCTTTCTTAGTGATGAAATTGATCTATTGTTTTATTGTATTTTATTTATCAAGCCAAATTGGACGAAAATTATGAAATAATACACAAAAATGAACAATGAGAAGCGCAGGCGTAATATTCTATAGCGATACGTCCGTTTTTAAAATGTCTAAATAACCTATTTAGTATTTAGCTTAATTCGTCAAATTATATTGTTAATTAATGTAACATTTAAAATAACATATTGTTTTTCTCTCTAAACTTAAATAGAATCAGAATATAATAAACATGGAAAACTAAATATTATTTTAATTTAGCACATTCACATATTTTAGCATATCTTTAATAAAAAGTTTTATGAAAATATATAGGTAACTCATTTCATGTAATAATTAAATCATATTTCAATCAAATAAGTATCTTGATGACATGCTTTTTAATTATTGAACAACTAAGTTTATAAAACTAAAGTCAATATTGTGCAAATGAATGCCATAATGGCTAATCGAACTCACCGAAATTAACAAATATGTGAAACACTCACTTTCCACAAAGAAACAGCGCAAAATGTCTATATATTACACTAAAATCAAGTTAAAACTCAATAAAACAAAAAAATTCTTAAGCAATGCACTAGTAGACAATAACAATCCGCCGTATTATAAAATTTATATTAAATCTGAAATCATTCAAATAATAACATTGCTCGTCTGACGCTTCGCTTGTCAAATTAGGGACGTTTTGTAATTTTTGACCAATCACAGGCAGGATAAGACGTAAAGAAGCAGCTTTTCGAGCAACAAAAATTTGATTAGTGCGCATGCGTAAAATACTAAAAATGAATGAAGTCACGTGACAATGTTCAATCCAAAACATTGAATGAAACACAATTTTGTATGAACGCGGTAAGCTAAAATACAACGTCTTATCGTCGCATTTCTATGAAGAAACGCGTAAGCAATTTGGAGCGCAAAAATGTATTTTGCATTGCTTGTGATTCTTTGCGTTATATTATTTTCAGAAATTGACGTAGTGATAATAAATAGTTCGTTTATTAACTAATTATGTTAATTCAAAAAATAAATATTTATAATGAATGATGGATTATTAGATTTCTAAAAGGTAAGACGGTGGGAATCGTCTTGTATGGACCCTTCGCCACTGGTAACCACTAGCTTCAGTGACTAAGCACTATATCCTATCGCTCAAAATATTCTGCAAACAAAAACGTTATAACATCATGAGCTAAATATAAATTATATAGGCTATAACAAAAAATATTTATATTTTTTCATAAAATAATTATTCTAGTCACGCAAATATCTATCATAATGTTTTATGAAATTTTGTGGTAATATTGTTATATTAATTGTTTAATGTTGTTATTTATAGGGATATAGGCATCTCAGTCCATATGTCCAGTCAGATTTTATCAAATTTGCGTAGACTTTTGTTACAACGCAATTTAGAAATGTTACCTGTCACACTTGATTCATTGGAAGCTGCACTAAAAAAGGTATGTTGTTTCTTATCATATTAAAATCATATATATTCTATACATATTTATATTTTATTGTAAGTCAAAACATGACTTCAAAGTGTTACATTGACTTTTTTTGAAAATCTGTTGGTCAAATTTTGTATCAATACGATTTATGAACGCATTTAATCTACATTGTTTATCAGCGCAATATGCGCAGACACTGCGCGTTCATGATATATGGGCGTTGGTTGACTTTAGACGCTAACGTCTATTACACACGATAGACATTACCTTATAAATAAAATAAGTCATGGACAAAACGTCCCTTGTCTTTGGTGCCCATTTGAAAAAAATAATTGCAGACGACAGATGCTCTACGGAAAAATAAAGCCAACTCCACACTATGCGCGCGCGTCACTAGCCGGATGTTAGAACTACGGAAGTCCTGCACCACCACAACGCCATTAACACCGGAAACAGCCGCCACCGCCATGCGCACGGCCTTAGAAGCCGTCATAGAACATCTCAAACCGGATATACCCAGTTTAAAATTGGAGCACCCCATAAAGGAACTAAAGAATCTACTCGCGCCCTATTTGCAGTTTTTGCGTATGAGGGCAATGCGGTACTTCAATGTGGGATCATATCCTTTTCATATTTTGTACTTTTTGTTTTTGATTTTTTGTGTCTATTTTCCAAACTTTTTTTTATAGTTTGAAGATATTAATATATATGGACATTAGATATGTTTTACTTACCCAAAAGCATTTTCAATTTAACTTAAACTATGGAAAATTTTAGATGATAATGTTTTTTTAAATTTCTAACCTATTAGAAAAAATGAAAACTCCTTAATACAAAAGCACAGGGTCGTCAGACGTAGGCAGCTCTCTAACACACAAGTACGTGGAGGAGTTCCCCGGGCTCATACACTTTGTGTATGTAGACCGCACCGCCGGACGCTTCCTCGCGCCCGACATGGCGGATTGTGTTGATATGTTGACGCCGGAGACGGTATGTACATGTGTATTATGTTACTATGAAAGAATACCTAATAACCGCCTTAGACTAATAGATATAAAGGAAGTTTAAATAGAACAATAAAATGAAGCTATAGAAGCTGTCAATACAAAAAAATATATACTATCATTAATTAATTAACTATTGCATGTGTTTTGTGAAATAATAACTATTGGACGCTCTTCAATTTTCCTTTTTTTATATTAGAAACCATTCATAAAAAAATTGTATCATATTTTTGTACTTTATGAGTTATTTACTTCGGTTAAAATAATTTAAACAAATGTTGACTACTTTGTTTTATTTTCAAAATTTTGTGCACAGCTTTCGTATAAGCGTCATTTTTATCAACAAAAAAATAACCTGACATAGGGCTGTTTTGTTATTCTGTATCTCGGTATTATCTGGTTTTGGGGCTAGCGTGTCGGCCACAGGTCCTAGGTTTGAGTCCCCGGTCGGGCTAAACTTAGCTATTTATCTAGTTTTCTGTTAAGAAATCCTCAGTAGTAATGATATTGGTTGTCGTAGCCGAAATTGGTCAGAAGGACATTATTAATAATAAATCTTCAAAGGATGATATTAATTAGAGTAGTGGTGTAATGTATGTGGGTGCGCAGGTGCGGAGCACGCTGCGGGCGGCGCGGCGCGCGCTGCGCGAGGGCTACGGCGCGGCGGTGTGGCGGCGCGGCGCGCTGCACGTGTGCGCGCTGCGCTGGTTCGAGCGCCGCCGCGCCGCCGCGCGCCCCGCCGCGCCGCCGCACCCCGCCGCCGTGCGCGCGCTGCCGCCGCCCGCCGACATCGCCGGCGCCTTCTACAGGTTACACACATTATCTATATATTAGTACGTCAAGAGAACATTTTGAATCCCTTTTTAAGCATATTGCATGTACAGAGGACTACAAACTTTGGTATAGTTAAAGTTTATATAGAAAAGGACTGCAAAAAGCCAAAAATTGACTTTCTTCTACTTTCTTTTTATTTGTATATAATTACTTCACTGCTAATGATATAGTACATGTAGTATGATGTTAGATAACCTTCATCAATATTATACGAAGTACTTACCGGCCCGTTTGAAAATTCTTTTGGATTTTATAGGTTATCTATATAACTTTAAAAAAAAAGAACCTCAATATCGATCAAACTTAATGAATTATGGATGATTTTCAACCACGCGGCGATTACTAGTTTATTTTATTATTTATTAATTGCGACTCACCCTCGCTTCGCTCGGGTTTATCCCTAGGTACGTTTTAACGGTTACTATGGAATAGATAGCTATATATTATGTTTACATATATACATAGGTACAAAATAAACAATTCTGAACTTTTCTATTTTTCAAGTGGTTTTTTTTGGGTTTTTCTTATTTCTTTTTATACTTAAAACACCCCTGACATACTCCTAATAAACAAAAAAAAAATCTAATCGGTCCAGCCGTTTTTGAGTTTTAACGAGACTAACGAACAGTTATTGATTTTTATATACATATGTATATAGATTATGTAAATTGTACATTTTAAAATTCCAAAGTTTTTCGAATTTAAATTTGAAATTCGAATTGATCTTGGCTTCTACAGGTAAGCGGGACTGACCGAAAAAAAATATTTAGTGATATTTAGTAATATCTACAAGTAACACACAGATACTAATTACTCATCACATTTTTTATTTCTATTCCTAGCTTATTTTTATTCCAATAATAATGTGTTCTGTAAGAAATCATAATAACTTTAATTTTGAACTAAGAAAAAAATGGCTGTAATCGTAACTTGTTTTAATGATATTGTTTTAATACATAGTATTAATAAAAAGAGCAATCAACAATAATATCTTAATTTTTTTATGTTAGAAAATGCATTTACGCATACCATACCT
This sequence comes from Fabriciana adippe, assembly GCA_905404265.1. Classification (NCBI taxonomy): domain Eukaryota; kingdom Metazoa; phylum Arthropoda; class Insecta; order Lepidoptera; family Nymphalidae; genus Fabriciana; species Fabriciana adippe. The sequence continues at coordinate 8,705,891 of FR989993.1, forward strand.
GCATACATTATGTTGGACTCACTGGTAAACAACCCAGTAGTAAAACCCAACAACCTTCCAATAGGGCGGAAACACACTCTATTATCAATAATCTCATAATGGAACTATTTTTTTTATAATATTACAATTTCAACAATTTTTTAGGATACATAACGCATCCTACGACCAATTTAACGTGTTTACTCGAAAAAAAAATACAATTATTTATTCACTCCTAACAGAGCTTTTAAAACAGTAACACATTTTTTTGTTCAGGCAACTAGTAGAACTAGCGTTTCCCAACGACAGTCAAGGCGTGAGCGTGAAGGAACTGATTTGCATCCACCTGGGGCTGCTGCCGGCGTCCACCGCCGTGCAGCAAGCGCGCCGCCTCGCGCACTCTGTGTACGAGTTGACGGGGGAAAATCCTGCTGTTGCCTCGGACTTGATATAAAATACAATTTATATCATACATTCATACCACATTACCACAATTAATTGACTTATTAAATAAAACTATTTATATTTTTTGTTTTTTTTTTTTCGTGGTTTTATTTGTATCAAAATAATTCATTAATTATTTTATTTTGATAATATAATAAAAATAATAAAATCCTTTATTGTACATTAAAAAAAAAAAATTACAGAGTAGTTGGAAAATGTATAAGAGGCGGCCCCATTGCTAAAACCAGTTCCAGGTAACCTTTAATGCTTAAGTGCAGAATTTCCATTTCAATCCCTCGTGCCAAATAAAATAGTTTCAAATTTTAAATATGTGCCATTACATAATATAGTAAATATTTTTGCTTAAGAGTAGCATGGTTATGAAGAGTTATGATATTATTATATAAATCCCGAATATTATTTTAAGCTTTCCATGTATTGTTGAATTTTATTTATAATACATAACTAAATATACTCCATTAATAAAATAAATGTATTATTATGATAGTTTTTTTTTTAAATACATATGTATTAAATCTAGTCAAAAAGTAGTGAAGCATTATGTAATAGAGTAATAACTAATAAAATATGTAATTCTATGTAATATTTATTGATTTCTTGCCATTCCATTTTTACTGGTTTTATTTTATTTTTGTTATGATTAAATAAATAAATTTTAAGATTGTATTGTATATTTTATTTCTAGCACAACTACTATCTAAACAAAAATGCTTCGCATTAATCTTATGCCAGATCAATATAAATATAATATACTTCCTACTATTATAATTAATGTCCCCCATACAAAAAACTAGACAGACTTCCATGACTTGGCTATTTTGCTTCTCTGAAGTTGAGTGTTAGATATGTATGATTAATGATAAGTGCATTACAGGACCCAAAATATAGTTAACTAAAATTAGGAAATCTGTAAGAAAAAACTCAAGAGGATGTGATGACATTTATTGTTACAAAAATACTTTCACTTATCAGTTATTAAAATGACCATATTTTGGTATATGATAATTACATAATATTATCATCTGAAACAAGGTTCACCATTTATAAATTGTAGTGTTAGTTAATACTTACAAACATAGTATTTAAAATAGTCAATGAAAAATATGCAAAACAAAATAGTTCAGTGTAAATAAACAAAGAATTTAGAATATAGCTTCTAAGAAAATTCATACTAGCATCTAGTCTATATATATTATAGCTTGTAACTTGTTATACTTTCATATGATATGCAAAAAGAAATATTAAATATTATACATAAAAAATATTATTTTTGAACATTTACACTGTACATTATTAATTCCTTAATATTATAATACCTCATCATGTTGTTTGAAATGAGAATATTTATGACCTTGCATTTAAAAAAAGGAAACTGATAATGAAACAAAAGACTGCTATGAGCATGGTAACTTATTGCAAGTAGTCAAAAATCTACACTTATATAAGGCACTTTTAATACTCAGGGGAGCTTCCGCCTACACTCAAATTATCATTCATTTGTATTGATTTCTTATGAATTTGATCTTCTACATCAAATGTTATTAAATCTTCACTGTAATTGGTTGCTTTCTGTAAAAAAACATACAATTATGTTTAGTAAGGGTGATAAATTATTATACACACTAAATTATCAGCCAGCTGGATTTTTTACTCACACTAGAGGAAGCTGTTTCTACTTTTTTTTTCAGTGCACTTGCATAATTTAATGTTGGCAATGTATGAGAACTTGAAGGCATTATTATTGGGCTAGGACTTCTATCTTTAATAGTATTTTCTATAGGCTGAACATAATTTTCATTGTCTGGATAATTACTACTATTGCTATTTATTATTACATTTGGAATACTGAGTATGTCAACAGATGTAGGTGTCTTTAATGCTTCTATACATGCCTGCGCCATCTCAACATCTCTGTTAACATATTTTTCTTCAATCATTTTATTATATGCAGCTTCAAGATCCAGAACTTGTTTATCAGCTAAAATTGCACTCATTTGTTTAATTTCAGCCTCAAGTTCCCTGATTGTGCATTCATTTTTTGCTGCAATTTTAGCTTCTTTTATAAGTCTTTTATCTACAGCTTCTTGTATAGATAATATGGCATCATTTGTATTGTTAGTGTGAACATTACTCTCCTTAACAATTTTATTGAATATGCAATGTGGGGATATTTTATTGCCTTTTTTGTATCCTGTTAATTTTTCCCCTAAATTAGCTGTTACATCTTCAACATATTCATACATATCAAAACAGTTAATTTTACCAAACCTATATATAACCGTATGTGTAGAATTTGTTGAAGATGTTTTGCTTGATAAATTGCAACAAACGAATGTCTTTTTTCCATGATATTTATCAAAGTATTTTTGTAATCCTTTCGATATTAATTTATCTCGAAATGTTGGTTTGATACTGCTATTTTTTCTATATTTATACCATCCGACAACTTCAGTGGCCACGTTAGACAATAGATCAGATAAAACATCTTCTTTAATCGTCCCAGTAGGTAAATAAAATAATGACACAGAAGGTAAAGGCAAAACAGTTCTTATCAGTATTTGGGTATCCAATCGTGCGTTGTCATTTTGAGAATCCGATATGTGATTAGTTATTTGTGAAGTTACCTCACCTATGAGGAAGCCCTCCTAAAAGGTTTTTAATAATTAGATCATATAATACAAAATACGGAAATTTTAAACCTAAAAAGTACATACCTGACTGTGCACAGAATTCATACATTCATATAATAAAAATGACAGCGCTGTGCCATTGAGCGACACTTTTTCGGTATAAGCCATTAGAAATTATTAGTTACACATATAATAAAATACAAAAATAACAATCAATGAAAATATAATATTTCTTTTCCATTTAAGTCACAATAATTAAAAATATTTAAAATGTCTTATATATGTCACACAAGTTAACAGATAAAAAATGAAAACTAAAGAACTTTATACCATGGATGACAAATAAAATGCTTTATTCGTATTAATATTATTTTGGACTGTATTTTTTACTTAAAAATTGAGATGATTGATGTTAGTATTAATAATATTGTTCTTAGTGTATTTATTTCACTTATTGTCACTGTCTTATATTGAATATGAGATAATATATATTAATTTTTGTATTATTTTATACATTCAAATATCTAAAGTATTCTTCATCTGTGCTATTTTTGCTACTAGTGTCTAGTACTATACCTACCCTGTTTCTTAAAATTTCAGAATTCAGACTTCAGTAATTCAGTTGTGATTTGGTGATAGTGATACCGCATGAGATACTGCATAGTGTGCTAGGTGATCTGCTAAAAGTGAGAATAGGTATGGTATATTTATGTAAATATAGATGAATAAACGATCATATTTCATTAAAAATTCATTTAAGTTTTATTATTTTCATTATCTCTTTAATTTCTACGTACCAAACTGTAACAGTGAGTTGCTCTTTTTGTTATTGTATATTTATATATAATAAAAATATTATAGTTTACCGTTACTTTTATTTATATAATGCTAATGTGCTTAACGTAACTGGAACTAATGAATTTATACATAACAATAAAGAAAAATATTTTTTTAAACAAACTAATATTTATTATTTTACTTCCTTTTCTTAAATAAGGAATGTTTTATATTTAAAGGATTATATTTAATATTCTCATTTATTTTCAGATTATACTTCAACTTGTAGGAGTTGAAGAATAGTGTATGCTAAAACAGTGCTATATTTTTAAAAGATACTGGAAAAATAAGAATAAAATCATTCATAATATCGACATCGCTGATATTCAAAGTAAATTAACTCAATCACAAAGTATGGATGGCTGTAAAAACAAAGAATGCTTAACTAGCCAAGACCAGCTATTATCAAAAAAGTACTATCGACGAGCTGAGCATAGGTAAGAAATTCTTATTAGATATTAAATTCTAAGACTTATTATAAAGATATAGTAGTACTTTTTGTATACATGTATATATTTACAAAAATACATATTTTTTTCATATTCATACTTTCTAATGAAAACCTAATTTATATCCCAGTTCCAGGCATCTAGGAATTACATCATTATACCAATTGCTTTATTTAGGGCATTTTCCATTTATCTTGTAAATCTACTCTTAGATTTTATTTATTTAATTCTCCCTACTTGATGACTGGCTTTACTTGATTACTTGAGATGGAAAGTAGCCTATGTTCCACTTCACTTCATATAGTACAGTGCAATAAATGACAATTATCATGAGTAAAAGTAATAAGCAAGATGACTTTTGATAAAATTAAAGATATGGATATTTAAAAATAGGTATAGCTCAATAATATATTTTAGAAACTATAAAGGTATTCAAGTTATAAATAATGATAATAATAATATTTATTAATAACTCTTTGATTATACTGGTAATATAATAATACAAGGTTTTGTAAAATAGTGATTGGAAATGAAAAAAATATGATTTCATTTTACAATATAGTCAATATGCTGATTTTAATATTTGTTATCTTCATAAGTAATTTTACACTCTGCTTTAGCTATAATGATAAGCACATAATAATACATTTTGTTGCTTAAAAATAAAGAGATAACAATATTGTAAGTATTGCTTTCATTTACATTGACTAAATATTTTAAAATGAGTTTTACTATATTATTATATTTTAACTGCCTCAGTGGTGTAGTGGCCTGCAAGTACGGCTGCACATCGAGAAGTCCTGGGTTTGAGTCCTGGGTCGGGCCAAGTTTAGTTATTGAGTCTTTCTGTTTAGTAAGTCTTGGTAACAGTTTGAAGTTGGCAGTGTTTCATCCCCGTTCTTCAGAGTCGACTAGTCGCCCCATCGGAGTATGAAAGTGACTCACTTGTGCATTAAAATATCTCCTGCGCAAATGGCTAGTCTCAATGAGACTGGCCGCCGTGGCCAAAGTCAGTCGTGAGGTCATAATATATTATATATTTATTATCTAGAGGTCAGAAGTAACTAGTGTAGTCAGGTGTATATATAGAGCTGAACAAAATTTTGAAAACATTAATAATAAAATGTGGGTTTCAGTCCATAAAATAGCACACTTATTATACTTCCATAATCATACAATATTGTTTCTTATTCTCGTAATGCCCATTTAGATTACTTTTTGTTGATACAAATAAAAAAAAATATCTTATTTTATAATTATTTGTGTCTCATTTGAGACAAAGTTAAACATACTTTAGGTGTTGTCATGTAATAGATACCAGAGAAGTTGTACCCTCCTAAGGAAAGAGTTCCTTACAAAGAAAATAAAGAGATTATAGATGTTTTGAAGACACCTATTAATTAGTAAAATTAACTCTTATATAAAAACAATATAGTAATATGTAATACTAGCGACTCACCCTCGCTTCTCTTCAGGTTCGTCCCTAGACAAAAACAAATTTATCCCACGGGAACCGTACATTTTTCCGGAATGATATATAGCCTATAGCCTACCTCAGTTAACGGACTATCTAATGCAAAAAGAATTTTTCAAATCGGATTAGTAGTTTCGGAGATTAGCGCGTTCCACTAAACCAAGGCTATAGGCTATATATCATCTCGGAAAATATACGGTTCCCATGGAATAGATTTGTTTTTGTCTAGGGACGAACCCAAAGCGAAGCGACGATGAGTCGCTAGTTATGACATAGAGTCAAACAATAGATCACTGTGATAAGTATCAAAATCTACTCTTAACTACAACAGGTGTTCTCTGCCGATATATCATCATGGTGTAATAGGAATTATATATTATATAGGTACATAACATTTATAAGAAAATATTAAACATACTGTACTGTAGTGTATTTGTACCTTGGGAAATAGTCATTAATAGATGTAGAATGCAGAAGTATTAGAATTAGAAAATGACGTTTTTAATATACGAAATTATAAATTTAGTAATGGCGTAATATCCACATACAATTATCCAAAAATATTTACATCAGAATCGAACTATCATGACCCGTCAAAATGTTATCATTAGGGATAAATAAATGATTATTTGTTTAAACAATAACCAGTTGCTCTGCAGTAGTTACTGGACGCTTAAAACGAACGGTCGATTGTCTAGTTACAGTTAAAGTTATAATTAAACTAATAAATAAATATGCCGGATGCATTTGAAATCGCTTATCCGCTGTCTCCGTCATTCAGCCCGCAAGACATACGCGCACGTGCCAATTCATCTAGTAAACGTAAACCAGTAGTGACATTTCTGTCTGGGGACGTTGCCGTGGAAATACCAGATAAATCAGTTGCCGGTGTGGACAAGCCCTTGGCAAAAAGTGATAAAACTGAATCCGAATTAGACAGCTTTGCAGAGTCTCTAACAACTATGCAAAGTATGTGGTTCGATAAAAGGGAATTACAACATAGGTTTGTTACTATTGTTTTAATTTTGAAAGATATACAGTATACACGTATGTACCTATTTATAGTTGAATCTGTTTCCATTTTTGCTTAATTTGTTGTTACTATCATCATGGCAACACATAAAAATTTAACTCAGTGTGTTGGTCTTTCTAGTCTCTACTTTATTGTAGAGCCGTGTCGTATTGAGAAAATATAGGCATTATTATTATTAATAGCTTTTAAAATGTAAAAATACTGCTAATAACTGGTGAAACCTACGAGGATAGGCGAGTATCGTTAAAATCATAGAAGGCCCGGCACTAGTCAAGAGTTTTTACATATTATCTATATACATATAATGAAAGTATAACTGATCGCTGTCTTTACATGGAAGATATTTGAGAAAAACTATTATTGGGGTCTTTATTAACGATATAGATTTTTTTTGCGCGCGTTGGTCTGTGTGTTTGTGCTCGCTAATCTCAGAAACTGCTTAACCGATTTGGGTGCGATTTTTATTATTGTATTGTGGTAGTTTTCACTTAACATTTAGTATTTTGTTTTATTTTATTTCAATCGGTTCATAAATAAAAAGGTTATAGCAATTTAAAGTATCACCTAGGGACGAACCCTCGCTTCGCTCGGGAGTGCCGCTATTATCGTAATATGTACAAACTGATGACCATCATGGCGTAGTGTAGTCTGTCTGTCTGAAACGACGTCTATTGCGGAGGTTACTGGTTCTTATTTTCGTGCGAGATAAATATATGAAACATGTTGGTTATTGATTATAGGTACCTACCATAGGTATACATATTACATACTACACTGCATTACACCGTACAAAACTTTACTCCGGCCTAGGTTAAAAAATTAAAATAAATATTTGAAATGGTAAAATACTTCGAGTTAAGAAATAATTAAACGTGGATTCCACCAAGTAATTTATATATGGATTTGTATTACACGGGATATAATTAACCCCATAATACCAAAAAAACAACCGGTTTTTAATTTAAGGAACGCTATTTATAGGTAACAGGTAGATATATGTATGTTTGTAGGAAAATGTGCCAGTATGCTGAAAATATATGTTTATATAGATGTAATTTGATAAGTTACATTTGCTTCAAGTAAAGAAAAGATATTTATCTTATTTTATATAGGAGGTAGATGAAGATTGATATTGAACTAATACGTAAAAGAGGTAAAGAATATGGTTAAAAACAGACACACAAAGCCCTTGCTATTTGATATTTCCTTGCGGTAAAATTCAATATTATTCTAGTACATTTACGTTTTGTAAGTAGATTACCATAATACATCATGGGTTTTTTTCTGCTTCGTGGTGTATTGCCACTTTTTACGTAAAGATGTTTTTTTTTGTACTTATAGGCTTAAGTACAATTTTTCCGTTTAACAATTTTTTCTCTGTCTGTCCTATCATAGGTAGTTTTTACAACTAGTTTTCATATATTCTCTTGTTAAAGCATTTCATAAAGTTGTTTATAAGTAAAATCCTATAATTTTATTTGCACCTAAGTAAATATAGACCACCGCTTCTTGGAGTGGGCTTTAAATACCTTTGTTACACTTACCTTACCGTACGTATATTATATTTGTCTCTTAACATTTTCTTTGCCCTCGAAGTAAAATATAAAAGCGTCTAGTGTCCGACTCGTATATTTTAGTTATTTTTATAGTATTTTATCGTACGGAATACTCCTTTGGGTCAGTGCCGCGGAAATAAATTCGATATTTATTCTTCAAAAAAGAGCAGTATATAGGGTTATTAATCTATTATTGGTTATTAATATATTACTTGATCACAAAAAATTAAATAATTATGTAAAAACGGCGATAGACACACAATAAACACTAGAAATAGAAATAAGCTTGTTACGCCCAGATTTCGAGTCCAAGAGGTGAATAAATCTTTCATCAGCCTGAGTATACGCATATATAATAAAATTCTACAAAATGTCCTAGACCTCTTCAACAATTTGAAGATAAAATTAAAAAATATTTTATTGAGCAAAGCGTATTACACTGTTCAAGAGTTTCTTGTTGATGGAAATGTGGTATTGAGAAATATTGACTCATTTGCGGACTGTCTATATTGTTATGATAATAAAATAAATGTAACTTCGATGTTTAAAAGAGCAACTGTTGAGTTTCTCGCCGGTTCTTCTCAGCAGAATTGCTTTCCGAGCTGGTGGTAGCTTCCTCACGGACTACACTGACGCTTAAATGAAATTATTGATTCAAAAGTGCTTGTATATAAGTTTAATTTAATAAAATTTATTTCATTTCATTTCAGTGTTTGTCATTTCCGAGTTCTTATCTAAATCTATATATGGCTCAAAATCACCAAGGTGGAAAATTCTGAATTCTGTTTTATGATGCTATAGAGTAGAAGCTAAATATATTGATAATTACTCTAAATCATAACTAAACTTGTGTTTAAACTATATGTACCTTGGCAGAGCATAGAATTAAATACTTTTCTTGAAATTTCAATTTTTAAGTGTGCTATCACTAAAATTAATCATTCGGGGAACGTTATTCGGAGGTTTATAATTAATTAAAAAAAATAATTATATATTTCATTTTTACCCTTTACGATAGCGGAGATATGTCGCTAATCGTACGAAATTAAAAAACTTTGACAAAATGTGGAATTAAAACGTTTTTAAGGACAATGTCGCTGTAAATTAAGCTATATGACAATTTCATGTTCTTAAATTAACTAAATAAGTGAATATCGCTCACTTGCATATAAATAAATCTGCGGTAGCTATAGGGATTCCGCCTGTTTCCAATATTATCAGGCTTTATTCCTAAATACCTTATGTTATAATGGCATTTCTTTGATTTTAGTGGTGTTCTCCGAAATGATGAGGGCGTTCATCAAATGATGCGTGTGTTCTCCAAATGACGATATGCAGACAATTAGGGTTAAATTCACAGTTAAATTGAATAATAAGCCAAACTATAGGAAGTAATTGTTATTTATTTATTTGCTATAAGGTTTATTCTTAACAAAAACTTAATCTTAATTAAATTAAATCACTTTTTTAGTCTTATAATTGATGACACACAGCCAAGTAAAACTCTTAGCAATCATATTAAACTTTGGATATTGCTGGAGATGATCAAACCATCTAAACAAATAAATATAGTTCTTTCCTAAAATCTTTTTTAAACTTTTAAACAAAAACAATCTTTCTTAATCATTATTAATTTAGGTAGAAATACCTTCTTATAAAAAAAAGAAACAATATACTTAAAAATCGAAATAATTAGAATTTTTCGAAAACATCGATATCAGTGTCAAAGTAATAATACTCTCAATTGTTTTCTTTTTTTAGTAATGGCATTGAAAGAATAGAAATTATTTGCTCAAATTCAACGTGAGATACATCTTGTGGATCTAATTTAAACGTTAACTTTGCTGTTGGGAGTTGTAGGGTTCTGAGACTTCACTTCTTTTCTTTTTACTTGTCTTCTTAATCTTTTTTTTAAAGTGTCATATTTACGTTTAATTTTAGCAATGGTTTTCTCTTGTTGTTTTATTTTACGATATGCTTTGGCTCTATCCTTCCGCACAATTTGTCTTCCTACTGTTTTTCTCACTGAAGCTGATGCAGCTAAATCATCATCGGAATGTGGCGGTGTATTGTGTAATATGCCAGATAATGCTTTCTTCTTTTCTCTGTATTTTTTGAAGCTTCTTTCCACATTTTTCTTTGCTTTCGCTTCGCTTTTCTCGTTCAGTCATCTCAGCTATGTTCTTCACTTTCTTTTCTTGTTTTTTTTTTATGATAGTATTCTCTGCCCTTAGCCCTTTTAATCTCCTTCTCTTCCTCTGTCATCTTATCTAAAAAAATTCTTTTTCTGGCATTAGCCTTTTCTCTTTGGCGCAAGTAAGCTGTACTGTTTTTCTTTATTTGCTTTTTCGAACGGTTTTTATTTTTTTCAACTTTGTGAGACTCCATATTGCTGTAAAAATAAAATAAGTATACCTATTGATAGCTTTGTAAGCACGACATACACAAAATTGACAGTTAGTAATAGAAAGCACCACGTAGTAACTAAATAGTCATTTGAGGAACAACAACATCATTTACAGAACGGTCCATCAAATCGGAGAACGTTCCCCAAATGACCGTTCACCAAATGATATTTTCAAATAACCGCGCCTTTTTTAAACGGCAGCCATATTTGACATCAATTCTCGCTTCCTTAATGTAAAATATTTGAGGTTAACATTTGTTATACAACACTATAAAAGCTATTATTGCAATATTTTGATTAAAAAACGCGTTCCCCGTTTGACGACCGATTGATGTACGCTCTGTATATAATGAATTGAAAGACACTTACCACTTATTTTAATTTCTTTTGGCGAATTACTTTCTTCACAGCCACTTTGTTTACAACTCTCTCTACAGCTGTTCCGTAGACTAAAGAGGGATGCGTTCGAAATTTTTTTTTTCGCGCAATCAAAGCTGCGTTCACTAAAATGATGCTTACATTGTCGGACATTATATTTTGACTTACATTTTTTAAATTCGTTTTTCTTCTTTATTAATGCTTGCAATAATTTAATATTAGATACAATTGAAGGTGAATGGGTATTAATAACCGTTAAAAATGATTTATTTTATGACTATTTCTGGTGATAGCTTTTAAGAATTGCTACTTAGGACGCGTTCTCCAAATGATTTTTTGTATTTATTTGTCCATATAAAATGTAATAGATAAGACTTTTTAATTATTTTGTGTGATGTGTGGTTAAAGTAATCACAGTTAAGTGTTTACTAATGCTAAAATGTTAAAAAAAAAACAGAATTTAGGCATTTATTTGCTGCCGAAGTGGATTTACCACCTTGGTGATTTTGAGCCATATACATAAAATGCTTTGTCCTGACTGACTGACTGATCGATCAACGCACAGCCTAAGCCGCTGGTCGTAGAAACGTGAAATTTGGTAGACATATTTCTTATACAATGTAGGCATCCGCTAAGAAAGGATTTTTCGAAATTCATCCCCTAAGGGGGTAAAATGGGGGAAAAAAGATTGTATGAAACTCTATCATTCTTAACGCGAAATGCACGAAAAATGATATTTAGCTTTAAAATGAAAAATAAGAAATATATGTATTAAATTTTTTTCGAAAATCGTTCCTTAAAAGGGTAAAAGGGGGTGATAAAGTTTATATGAGCAAACAATTATTTATGATCAGAATTACTTGAAACTTGGTATTAATGCTCTTCAATATAATTAAATAAATACGTAATTTAGCATTTTTTAAAATTCATCCCATAAGGCTGTCAAATAGGGGATGAAAGTTTGTATGAAACTCTGTAACTGATGCACGGAAAATCGTATTTACCTTTAAAATGAAAACTAAAACAATACAAATATTATTTTTTTTGAAATTCATCCCTTAAAAGGGTAAAAGGGGATTGTGCTGTTTATATGAGGAAAAAATTGTTTATGATCGGAATTACTTGAAACTTGATATTATTGCTCTTCAATACAATTAAATAAACATGTACAGTAGATTTTTTTTTAATTCAAGCCCTAAGTGGGCAAAAATGGGCGATGAAGTTTGAGTTGTTGAATATATTTAAATAGAGTAAGATGGCTCAAGTTCTCTGGAAGTGCACATTTACTGTGTGGAATATAAAGTAGAGAACGGAAATGATTCCGAATCCATAGGAAAATTATGTATAACTTTTCGGCCATAGCAGCGACAACTATAACAGACTTAAAGCGCGAGAGAGAGAACCTAGCAAGAGAGTATCCTGCTATCTGTATCCTCCTTTTGAAGGTTGGCACATCTGCAATAAAAAAGTCGCCTAAGCTATGTAACGGGATTAGACTGTGAGTAATTCATTAAACATCATAGTGGCCACTATGTTTGCTGGACGTGCTCGGGGGGAAATAGAATTCATACCTAGAATACCACTGATAACTTCTGTATTACTATTGTAATTCCATCTTAAAGTTTGCTTTGCAATGACCTTTTATACAAAAAGGTCATTATAAATTTATCTTAGGGCCAGTCCTTAAAAGTAGCAGGCATAGACTTAAGAGAGTACATTGATCGCGGGCGAAGCCGCGGGTTCTGCTAGTCAAATATATTTTATCCAAATAGACTTTTACAAGCACGTTTGAATTGTCAATTTTAAATTAAAATTAAATATTAGTACGTAGTATGTAATTTCGTGAGGAACCTACCACCGACTCAGAAGGCAGTCCTACTGAGAAGAAACCCGGCGAGAAAGTCGACATTTGCTCTTTTAAAAATTATATTTGATTACAATATTGCAATATAATAATTATGTCACATTTTCATCTGTAAAGTGTTTTGCGAGAGTGTACATAATATGAAGCTGCCTATGAAGATCTCAATCAAAATATTTGAGCCAAATATTCCAACAATTTAAAAGGTAGAGCGATAAAAATAAGGCTTTGTTAAATTTTCATTTGATGAACATACATAAAAAAAAAAGATTCCGACGAATTGAGAACCTCCTCCTTTTTGGAAGTCGGTTAAAAATACATACATATGTACAACCTTTAGTATTATAATTTTATGCCAACAGTATTAACTGAACTCCTATCATAAAGCGTTAGATAAAATTTGCAGTATAATATTAATATATTTGTATTCTTTACTGTATCTGTGATTGTGAAATTATAGTATTTTTTTATTATTTGCCTGGTTATTTGACTTTACAATCCGGCCTTTTATAAAATGTATTTAATAAACCAATTTATTTAGCTTCAAAGTGTAATTTCTATATTAATTTATAACATATTCACACATTCACTCACACTCATTGTTTTGTGAATCAGCTGTTCGGCCGACACGGTTGCGGGGGAAATCGTTGTCGTGGGGGCTATCGTCAACGTTGGCTTGAATGGCGTCAGTATACGCGAACGCGTTTGCCGCTCTACGTCGTCCTTTCCGTATCCCATGGTTATCACCTTTCTTATCGTGTTATTGCTCGTTTAGTGTATGCGTATTGTGTTTTTAAAGTGTTTGTACAGATTTAGGTATTCATCAATTGTTAAATTACTTTAAATAACAATAAAGTAACTACTAAAAACAACTAAAAGGATATATAAGTGCGTTGCAAAATATTAAATGTAGTGCTGTCGGAAAACTTTGACTGTAACAGAGTCAAGATTAGTAAAGTTTGTATTCAAAATCAAGTTGCACCAAACCTAATCCGGTAATCTTTAATATATAGACTACACAAGGTCGAATTTGTTTATTGCTTTTACCAACTTCATTGTCAGTCTTTGTTTCTGATTTCACAATGTTGTTTTTATTTCTGCAATATAATATGTTTATACATGAAGGCCTAAAACAAAAAAAAAAAACATTTGTTTCATTGATATTCTTTATTTTATTTTATGTGCATTAATTGATCACATAAGTAACAATTGTGTGTACGTTGTTAATAAATTCTTAATGCTACATGTACAAATATTTTCATAATAGTATTATAAAAACAATTTAGGATATCAAATAACAATCTATACAAATTAAGTGAAAGTGGGCAGTTCTGTCTGGCAAATTTATATCGATTGAGAGTCTCCTGGCAGATTCCCCTAGTCGTTCTGCATCCGCTCTCTTGTGAATTTCACTGTATCTACAATCTATCTATACATAAATGAAGGATGAGAAATACACTGCCACGTCTAAATGATGATTCTTCATTCTTTAATAATTCTTATGCAAACTATTTTTAAAAAGTATTGTTAGAAATTAGTCATTAACCTCATTAATCCATAAACACCTATTTTAAACTATTATCTTTGAATCTACAATTTTAAGAAAGTATCATGTACTACACGCATGATGCAGACCTGACGAAGCTCGTCATTATTAGACCGTTTTTTTACCTTAGGTACACTTGACTTTGTTACATTCAAGGATATCTTCTCAAACACTTCCCGCATTTACCAATCAAAAACGTAGAGCTGTTATTGGTATATCTCTAAGGAAAACTTCATTTTTAGATAATAGAAAGAAAACGTACGTTTATATAATAAAAATTAGACAATTTTTTTACCTCAATATATACATGAGAGTTTTTGACTATGAGGTATCAAGGATTTACAGTGAATGGAACATCAGAAATGTTTCCAAACTCTACTGCTACAAACGGCTCGTCGTATGGCAAAGGAGATAGATATACAGCCGCTCCTAATGAGTGAGTTATTATTATTTTTTTACAATTGAAGTAGATACTAGATATACGTTAGTTATATGTCATAACATTTTTGGTGATAATTGGAAGGAAGCACCGTAAAACAATGTAGTGTAAATTAAGCATTTTAGCATACGTTCATGAATCATTCATTAAAATATGTTAAATAAAGTTCACATAATTATATGGAGTGCCAAATGCAACAATCATATTCCCATTCATCATACAAAGAAATTTTATCCGGTAGAATGCGGTGTAGTATTACATTTCAGCAAACACGAGTGGCACAGGAAGAGTTAAGAATCTGATGACAAGAATAAACAGAAAATGATAAATGAATAACACAGTTACATTCCTGTAATATCTACTATCTAGTCGAGTCAAGCATATAAGGGCATTTAATAACATCATCTGAATCTTATTGTTAGCCGCAATGACAATTTTGGCCTTCGATTATGGTTACCTATATTAATAAACTTTGTTTATGTTCCGGATACATGGCATTTGTATACAACACGGACGTGCGTCTGTGCTGTCATCTCCTATAATCATTAATCGGGACATTACACCCACTAGCGCCAATGTTTAAATCCGGATTATCACCTGACTTGACTTGCAATTCCAATGACATTGGTGGTATGTTCCAATTCGAAAATAAATTTCGTGTCAAGACTAAAATACCTGTTTTCGTTAAATGCGCATACATGCTGCAGTTAGTCAAAATACATATTATATTCGGAAAGTTATGGATTTGACTTACCCGGCGTCTGCACCTACCTACACAACACTAACATTATTCTTGAAATGTGAAATTTCTAAAACTCATTTATTTAGCGTTCTAAATACGGATTAAAATTTATTTTGTATGTTTAGGTGAAAATATTCTATTAGGTATATAGCTGAAAGAACACAAATCATGTGTTTAAAATGCAACTTAGTTGCGCCACTAAAACGGATGTGAGTTTGGATCGAATTGAAACGTTGAAGCATTGGTGGTGTACGCCTGCTACGTTTTATCGAGGTCATTATAGTTTAAATAAGGTACTGTTTGATATTTCAAAAAGTAAGTGAAAAAGTTTTACAGGCTTAATGTCAATTTCTTACCGAGAAGAGCATTGACTTTATCTTTTCTGTTAAACAACCTATGTATTACTCCAGGTTATAATCCGTTTAGTTTAAATAATCGTAAAGAAATAACAATCATTCTCACACAAACATACACACAGACATACAAACTTCTGCAATTATAATAATAGTCCGATTTATAGGTATATATTTATATACGTATATGAAATAAGAAATGTAAAATTACGTTCGGTCAAGATGCGTGTCCGTTGTCATTAACAAAGTCTAGTTCGAGTGATGGAAGGAAACAATAACTTATGATAACACGGTTCCGTCGCGACGCGGACGTGGCAATTGCTCACTAAATAGGAAACTTAATTGCTTATTAACGTAACTGATTTTTAGATTCCGCAATCTTACTTGATAAAATTCTTATACTACATATTAATTATGATTATAAGTCCCATGATACCCTGAATGATGAAATTTCCCAAACCTTATAAAATAGGAGTATATCGAATGCTAAAGCATATTTAGAGTTAAAATTAAAGAGTATATGATCTGATTAAGGTAAGGCTTTTTATATTTAAATGATGATTTGTTACTATAACTTTATAAATTGCTGTTAAATAAACAATTTATATGTGTATCAAAAGCCGGCAATCATAATTTGTTACTATAGAAATTATCGATTGATAATATTTTGGCAATGACAGTCTCGATTGTCAAATGATACGTAATTTTACTTAAAATTCTTCAAATATAATCTATATTCTATAGTCAATATTTATTTGATACTTATATTTGACAACTTCTACATCAAAAGTGACGTCTCTACATTTCATTTTGTAGCTATTTTTAATAACGTAAAGTTATAAACCGTACAGAATTCAAGAACAAGCCTATGAAACACTGAATAGATGGTATAAAAATGATCTTATTCATTAAATTCTAGTTGAATATTATATATGTACATACAAGTGCTGTATTTATATGTCAAGAAGCTTATATTCATGGTTCTTCGTCCTGTATCTTTGTGAGTAGGTAAGCTACTTTCAACTGTAATTGTTTCTCAGAAAAATTGTTTCTTTGCAACAAAAGTAAATAATAATAAAAGTAATCAAGTGAATCATCATTCAACACACACCTATGTATGCACTCGTATAATGTTTTGTCATTCCACAGTTCTATAATGTAAATAAAGGAACCGTACTAAAAAAAAATGTCAGCAAATTTTATTTGTTTGGTGCGTTTTAAATACATTGTAATTGAGTGAAACTTTAGACAATACTAGCGAGACATTCGAAGTCGAATGTCTGTTCATACAGTTTTATTATATGTACTATGCATAGATATCTTTGCTTTTTCATTAATTTTATAATTGCTTTGGATTTTAAATAAATATTTATAATTTAAGCAGTTAATACCTGTGCTTTAGGATTTCAATGTGTGTAACTTATATTTAAATTATTTTTCAAATATTATTAAAAGGTTAACATTTTTGGAAATAATCATATTTCTCCTATAAATATCTTACGCACTTATTTTGTGTGTCCGTTTATTGCTGAATGTAACGATGCAAATGCTTAATATATATGTTTATTTATGGGTACGTAGGCGTGACCGATCAACAACTCATGTTTTGAATTTATTACTATAATCATTATATTTTATTGCCCATGATCCTAAAAAGATTTATCCGCCACTGGTGACACTAAACTAAATGGAGTGCACCCAATTCGGTATCAACATCTGCATATGCGTAGTTGTGTTTTCTATAACTGCTCTTATGTTGTTGACATAAGTCGTCTGAAATTTAAGAAATCAACAATATATAACCAGTTTATTTTTGTTTCAGAATTTTCGTGAACAGATCATTACATTTAGAAAATGTTAAGTTCTATGGATTTGATATGGATTACACTCTGGCAGGTGAGTTAGCTTTCTTGTGGGTATGTGAATAAGCATTATGATTCATTATAGATAAATAATTGTTTGTTAGTCAGAATTTGTAGCGCTCATGAATAGGTTCTAAAACGTAGAGAATCTAAATATGTTTTTATAAATATTTCATATATTTATGGTAGGTATATGATCTTAGTAAAAGTCACTGCTAGAGTAGGCTTGAGACTTATGGATGAAAAAGCGATGATGGAGTGTGGAGCGTTATGTAACTGTGCTAAAAATATTAGAGTTTCACTTTGGTGCAAGGCCTTATTCCAATTTTACATACACATAAAATTATTTTATGAGAAGGAATTTTATTGAACATATCAGCTTATAAGACATAATATGTTAACAAGAAAAAATCAAAATAGTTATTACTCTTAAATCGTAGACATTACATGCATTTTAATGACGTAAACAAAATACTAAAGATACTGGATAAGATAAAACAATAAGTAGTATAAAGTACACGAAAATTGAGTTATAACTGCTGTAAATTATTTAATATTTGAATACTTATTTAAAATTATATTATAAGTTATTAGAACTGAAAAATGTATGTCAAAATAAGTTTATTCAACCAAGACGGCCGCCCGCACATTTCTGTAATCGGAATAAATTTTGTAATTAGTGGTTATTACGTTATTACTATCTATTATCTATCATTGTTATTATATTATGACGTTTTATTACGTAGATTTTACAGTCTCATTAAAAGATAGCATCGAGTTATCGTGGCTCTATTGCCACGGGTGACGGGATATCTAATACGAAGGCCATTGAAATATTGTTGTTTAAAGTGGAAAATTCTGAAGATTGTGAAAAAAAATACTTTTTACATACACACATATGTATATGATGTCATTTATTTACAGAGTATAAATCGCCGCAATATGAAACATTAGGTTTCAATCTAACCAAAGAAAGATTAGTTCATAAAGGGTACCCACAAGAAATATTAGAATTTGAATATGACCCTTCATTCCCTGTCAGGTAAGATGATACAATAAAGATACATGATATAATAAGAATTTGATACTTAATTAAATCTATTATATTCTATATACATATATTTTCTATAGATATAAAATTACAAGTCTTGACTGACCGATACAATAAAAGGTTTGGTCAGGGATCAAACTGCCGCGTAGGTTTTATAGAGCTAAAATGTAGAGATGCTAAGGTTTTTTATTAAAATAAAATTAATATGGTGAATAGCGTAGTTGTTTATGTGGAAAATAATGTTTTTACTCGTAACTTGGTCACAACAAGATAATTTGGCGAATTTCAAATAAAAAAACACATACCAGGACTGTCAGCCAGTAAGGTCAATGGTACAATTAATTTGAACTGTCATGCTCAGCATCCACGTTTCGGCTATCTATTTCAAATACACCTAAGTGCGAGTTCGATTTTCATACGATAAATATCTCGGTACTACAAATATATTTTGTAATGCTAGAGGCTCAAGGTCAAGGAGCGGGATTGGTGATCTCTATCAACTTTTATGGCCTTATTAATACAATAGCAAATATTTGACAAATTGTAAATTGTACGATGTATATACTCGTAAAATCTCAAAAATATTTATGACTCGCCTTGAATTAATCTATCGCATCTAATACTGTCGCCAAACAAGGTTACCTTTGACATTTAAATATGTATAAAATGTAGTATATCTTACAATATTCGATTTGTCGCGATAAAACAGAGTAGTACTATTTGATGTTTCAAAATGCTTTACAAAGAACGTGAAGATGACTAATGATAAAGTATAATTATATCATGACAAAGAATTAAGCGTAGGAACTATATCTAATATCTATACTATATAAAGCTAAAGTTTTTGTTTTAGTTTGATTGAACACGGTAATCTCTGAAACTACCAGCCCGATTTGAAATATATTTTTTCCATTTAATAATCTTTTCATTAAGGCTATTAAATTACTATTTAATATCACGCTCGCAAGCGGAAAAATTATAAAAAAAACCATATTTGGAATAATAAATTTAATTATAAAAGTATTTAAATAATAGGATTTACATTATTGAGTTAAATTGATTTGTTTATTCCAGAGGTCTTTGGTTCGACACATTGTACGGCAACTTATTAAAAGTTGATGCGTACGGTAACATATTAGTCTGCGTACATGGATTTGAATTTTTAAAACAGTTAGTATTACTTTTATTGCTTTTATATTACTTGTAAATAATTCTTTTAACTTATTTATATGTAAAAAAATCTTATTTCAGTTCTCAGGTCTACGAATTGTATCCGAATAAATTTTTGACACTTGACGAGTCTAGAGTGTATGTGTTGAATACATTATTCAATTTGCCCGAGACGTATCTAATAGCGTGCCTCATAGACTTCTTCACAAATTCGCCGCAGTACACGAGGTAAGGATAGGGTTGATAAGATGTATCAATAAATTAAAATTAATATAATTTTATTATCATTATCATTATTTAAGTCATTTACCAATTTTGTATTAAATAATAAATCTAGAAGTTTTTTTTAAACTCTAGTAAAAATTGTAGTTGGAGAAAAATTTATGCATCTACATTATTCATGTATGTGATAAAATTATCTATAAGAATTTGAATTAGTTGGCAACCCTATGTTTAAAGAATTAATTGCAATCTTTATATGATGTCTATTGTGTGATAATTTGCCAACATAATTTAACTTGTCCACCAGGTATTTCGATTACATTTAGACGTAATTTAACAACGTGTGGTCTATTTTTGGACCAGTTTATAATATTTTTAATTGTGATAGCATTAAAAGAAGATAAGTACATACAATGCTTATTCGTTTATGTAAAATTGCATTATAACATATATACATGACATAATATTATGTCCAATCATAACCTCTTTCCTTCAACTTTCAACAAAATGTTGATTTTACTACTACATATTTACGACACTATTAGCAACGTAGAGACAATATTAGACTTTATCAAACTTTAATGTATGAATAACATTTCCTGAAATAAACTCGGTTTGTTATAAATATTTATTTGAGATACGTATTACTAAATCGCAAACTATTTGATAGATTTGAGTTTTGAGTGCGTAGGCATAGTTATGCGTTTTGCATTTTCACGTGGGCGACATCGAATACTAGTTTAGAAAACATCAATTTGTATATTCATGACATAATTATAACTCTTAGTATATAAATTCAGTAATACTAATAAATAATAAATGGTTAATTCCTATGTTGAATAAATACATTCGATAATTTATTCCTTTGTAGTTGGTTAATTTTAAGTTTGATAAAAATACGTAAATTATGCGTACATTCTCCTTTTCTTTGTTTGTTTTTCTTTTAAATGTTCTGGTCGGCTGAATATAACTGACGAATACGGAATTATCTCTTGAATGCATGATACAGCACATTTTTCATTTGAATTTTGACGTTTATTTATAAACTTTTCATTCATAAAAAAACAAAAATATATTATAATTATAAAATTAATAAAGAAGTTTTATTTTAGGGAAAAGACCGGTGTAAGATGCGGCGATTTAGCTATGTCCTTCAAATCTATATTTCAAGATGTGAGGAATGCAGTAGATTATGTTCACATACATGGGGACTTAAAGACGAAAACTACAGAAAATCTAGACCTTTATCTGAAAAAAGATGACAGATTGCCAATGTTTCTGTCGAGAATACGAGAAAGTGGCGCTAAATTGTTCATCCTCACAAACAGTGACTACAACTTCACAGACAAAATTATGAACTACCTATTCGATTTTCCATATGGTGCTAAGGTAAGTTACATTTTATTTAACAACACATTGGCAGTATCCTTATTTAATTTTGGTTAAAAAGCCAACTTCAAGAAAGGAGGAAGTTCTTAATTTAGATAATATCTTTTGGATGTAGGTATGTTACACCAATCTGCGACTCAATATCTATGCCGGATATGAATTGACTAATTATCCTTTATAAGTTTGTAATGTACATTTTTAGCTTTATTTGTAACTAATTGTATGATCTTGATTAAAAAATTTGCCTGAAAGGCGATTCCGGGTACATTTTATGATGTTTATTTTTTTGTTAAAATTTATAATTTGATATATAAAATGAATACTCAATTAATTTCAATAATTTTAGCTATTTATGATTGCTCTTTTATTTCTAAGAAAGACGTAATGACTTGCTGCAGTTAAATTGCTATACTAACTAAATAAAATATTGATATAAAAAACAATAAAAGTCTAAATTTCACTCTAAAGTCTAATCCATAGAGCCGTGACAGCGTGAAGAACACTCGCTTACTCATAAGTGTAATACTGCATGCCGCCATAAAAAAGAAGGCCGCAACTTCGTTAAAGTTGATTTCGAGATATTTGAATTTTTGTCTTACTTCTACGTCAAAATTACTACTAGTTTTTACGTAGTTACGATGAAAATGGTTATGGTACCTCCGGATTCATAAGACTAGAGCTTTATGAGTAAGACTGTTAAGTAGCATTTTTTTTGCTAATTGCGAATTGGGATTTAAGTCATTTTTGATCAAATGATTAGTTAGGGCCTTCTTTATTATGACAGAAGAATATGAGTCTTTAGCTACAGGTTGAAAATAATAAGTACGTTTATAACGTATATATATAAATAATTATAGTACCCAATCGTTCAAAGTGTATATACTGTAGTATAGTTTATGGTATGTAATGCGGGCACAACATTATTATTCAAAATAGCCGAGAGGAAAAGTACAGTTACACTTATGTAACGCCACCGCGCCGGGACCTCGATGCGTTGTGTGATGTTTGTTTTATCATTGAAAACGTGAGCATAATAATTAAGCGAAAAACTCTTGATAAAAATCATAGATAATTAATTATTCAAATTTAAGTTTCATTTTCTTTTTTGTGTATATTTTGTTTTTTTCTAGAAACTTGATTGACTCGGCCTTGAATAACACGTTTAAAGTTAATAAACTTCAGATTGCGTATTTGATATTTCTAAGTACATAGTCACTTTGAACTTTGAAGGATTACTGAGTACTAACTTTCAAAGTGCCCTAAGCTTTGAAGAGTACAAATTGTTATTCTTTAGAAGTTTAAGTAAACATACATAAACTAATACTGAAGAAGGGTTTCACAAATTCACACGGCTGTAAATATCGATTATTATCAGCGGCTTATTTTTGTATTAGTGCCAATAGTAAATTCTTTTTGCTCCCAAATTAAAGGTCACAATATATTCTATAGAATCATGTATGTATACCTATAGTTCGAAATGTATATAGAGTTAACACGTAGGAACGGATGTATTGTATTTGATTTTACTTAGGTAGGTACGGTTAAACTGCGGTGTAACCCGACATGAATAAACCGTAACAAAAAAATTTGTTTTATAGCTAACGCAAGATGTTTGATATATATATATATATATATATATATATATATATATATAACTGCCTCGGTGGTGTAGTGGCTAGCATGTACGGCTGCACATCCTGAGGTCCTGGGTTCGAGTCCCGGGTCGGGCCAAGTTTAGTTATTGAGTCTTTCTGTATAGTAAGCCTCAGTAACAGCCCGGAGTTGGGAAGTTGGCGGTGTTTCACCCCCGTGCCTCGGAGAGCACGTAAAGCCGTCGGTCCTGCGCCTTAACTTTCACCGGTCGTGTCGAGTAGTCGTCCCACCGGAGTATGAGAGTGACAGGAATAGAGAGTGCACTTGTGTCTGCGCGTACACTTGTGCACTATAATATCTCCTGCGCAGTTGGCTAGTCTCATTGAGATTGGCCGCCGTGGCCGGAATCGGTCAGGAGGACATTATTATATATATATATATATATATATATATATATATATATCGTTGTTTACAAACCAACATTTCACCAATCACCAATATTTTTTAATTCTACTATTTATAAAATTACAACTCTCGCCAAAACTTTTAAAACATTTTTTTTGTGACAAAATATATTGTTTTATAATCAGAATTCATTACATTATATGAATATTTTTTTTTATAAATCTCAATTAATTATTGGTAAAACTATGTATGAGCTATATTAATAAAGCCTGCTTTTTTTTAAGCTATGAAGTGTATAGGACATTGTGCATGTTGATCCGAACACTGATAAGGAAGTAGTAAAAAATTTATTACATCTAGACGTACAAATGAGACGTACAGTTTTTATGAGATCTATAATATGGGTGTGTGAAGGTCTTTTAAAATAATGTTTTATTACGCCATTTTGGTTAGACATAGTAAATACAAACTTTTGTTAATAATTTTAACGCTGATAAGTGATAATAATATTTATCATACACTTAAATATTATCAGCGTTAAAAATCATATCGATACTTTCTTTTTTGGCTTTTCATATACGTACTTTTAGTATACTATTTATAGTCAGAATATAATTCTATCAATTGTTTGCGGTATTATGATAAGTAAACAAGTCATTCATTTAGATTTAGAAAGTCATTACAAAATGTGACTATAATATAATAATATATTGCAAAGTCGACGCATTAAAATATTTATTTTTAGTTTAAATGTAATATGAAATCGCCTATTAACAAAACATAACATTGTTTGAAAACAATAGAAAATTAAAAACAGTATTATATCGTAAAAGATGCGGGGAGCTATTTGTATTTGCTCGTTTTGGAACAATTTAATTATTATATTTATCAGTTTGATGATAATTACGTTATTGTTTTTAATTCTATGTTGATTACAATATTTTTAGCCCGGCGAACCACATAGGAATTGGAAGACATATTTTGATTGGATCGTAGTAGATGCCAAGAAACCATTGTTCTTTGGTGAAGGCACAACATTACGTCAAGTCGACACTCGCACAGGTGCTTTGAAGATGGGTCACCATGTTGGACCGCTTCACGAGGGATTGGTTTATTCTGGAGGTATTTTTCAATGAAAATTATGGATACTTTACTTATTAATATAATATTTCGTGGTTTTTTCTATTTAAACGACTTGAATTATTAGCGAAGATGATTTTTAATATATTATTAATAGAAAAATTACATGCCCTTTTAACGTCCCACTGCTGGGCACGGGCCTCCCTTCAATGGGAGGGGCATCAGGCCATAGACCACCATGCTGGCCAAGTGCGGGTTGGCCGACTTCACATGTCTTTCGAAAACTTGCCAGGTTCTGTCAGACTGCAGATTGTCGATGTTTTCCTTCACTGTAACGCAAACATTGTTAACAACGTTAACGTTACAACAAGTTACATATGTATGTGTCTATGTGTATTTTAACATGTAGAATTTATTTATGTGTATTAATATTCATTGGCAGACAGTTATAATTCTCGTACGAGTCTTATCAAATCTCTCAATAAGAACTTATGGCTCTTAAGTATTGTACGATAAGATGATGCTACACAGAAGCAATATTTACGTACTAGTCATACGTATTTGCATAGCATTAGGGAAACTTCCGTATAATATGATAAATAATTTGTACTATGATAAAGTAACATTTTTGAAATTTTGGAATATTTATTGGGAAATTAAATAATGAAAATATTTTTTAGATTTATACAACGTAGTGGTTTTACCTACGGCAATTAATAATAATGTTTGTTAACTATTTCATTCTGACTAAATATTATCATAATAAAATGGCTGCTATAGAATAAGTCTATTTACCCATTTGAATTTTAGAAACTTTTTACATTTTGTTGGAACTTTTTTATTACACGTTATAATCTAAATTCAATTGTACTTTAGTTTTTTTTTAATTTGCCATGTATGTATATCTATGGGAGTTATTTAATTGGATATAATAGTGCGTACGAAGCCGCAAACATTAGCTAGTCATAAAAATTACTGAATCTAAAGAATTAATCAAATACTGCTAACTTGTTATAGGCTCATGCGATGTTTTTACCGAGTTGATAAGTGCAAAAGGCAAAGACGTGTTATACATCGGGGACCACATATTCGGAGATATTTTGAAGTCGAAGAAAATCGGCGGATGGCGCACTTTCCTCATTGTACCTGAGTTAGTTCAAGAATTGCACGTGTGGACCGACAAGTGCCAGTTATTCGCCCAATTACAGAATTTGGATATACAACTCGGTGATATGTACAAGTAAGGACTCCTTTTCCTTTTCCTTCCTACTAAATATTTTAAAACGTTCGCTATAAATATATTTAATCTCACACAGATCTGTAATATTTAAATATTTTATTGTTAGCTTTTAGAATTTGATGAATGAATACACGTTTAGTAGTTATACTTGTACTTCTATCTTGCTGTCTCGGTGGTGTAGTGGGTAGCATGCACATCCAAAGGTCCAAGGTTCGAGTCCCGAGTCGGGCCAAGTTAATGAGTCTTTTTGACAATCCGGAGTTGGGAAGTTGGCGGTGTTTTACCCCCGTGCCTCGGAGAGCGTGTCGCGTTGGTCCTGCGCCTTAATTCTCACCGCGAGTGTCGAAGTATAGTCCCATCGGACTTTCAGGAACAGAGAGTGCACGTAGTGTTTGCGCGTAGACGCTCTTTAGGCTCATTTGCTTCATTACCACACATTACCTTTATCAATTTAAATTGTCAATTGTATCAAATTCAAAATGTCAAAAATCAAATGGTGTTTTTTATAAGTTTTTTGAAACTAATAATATTAGTCACACGAAAATTACGTTATATCGACATTATAAACAGGCATTTGTTCTACTTGTTCTAAATAGAGGAAATAACTATAGCTTTGACGGTTTTTATCCGAACATCCGGTCTCTTGTTACACTAAATGACCACTTCTTTGTTCTTTGCTCTTTATGGTAGTAGTTTAAAAAAGAAAATTTTATATTCATATCGTTTTTGTTTTATCAATTCTAAGTAATGTTATAAATATGAAAATGTGTCTGATAGTTTGTCTTTCTTTATCGCAGCAAAGTAAGACGTGACTATAAGTTAGTATATATTAAGGGCCGTAGAGTGATAAGGTTACATGTTTATTATGTTTCTACGATGATATATATATATATATATATATATGATTTCCGTGGGATATACATATGCATGTAACTATTTATACATATAAATAAAATTGAAGTGTCTGTCTTTGATTTCAAAATAACTAAGTTTTCTCAAGCATTATATTAATATAATACCAGAACTTCAACGACTTTTTTTTATTTTGTCTCTCTGTCTTCCTGTTTGTCCGGGATAATCTCTGCGACAGCTTAATCGATTGTAATGGGACTTTCACTGAAAAATAGAGAGAGAGAGAGAATTTTGTAAGACTACATATAGGGTATGTTTTATTACAGAAATATTTAGGATTTCCGTTCGAAAATCGAAATTGCCAGGGCGTAGAGAGGGCTAGTAGCTAGTAGTTTATAAACTTCACTACGGTCTTCACATATGTATGTATATACATTATACATGTAATAAGAATGATTATCTATTTATTATAATAGATTGCTTATTTATCACAGTCACCTAGATATTTTGTTTACCACAATATTTCCTTTTAATCAATCCACGTCACTTACCTATTTATAGATCTTGTTGACGTCAAATAGAATATATTTTGCGACTTGTCATTACGTGTTTACATAATATTGCATATTTTTTTATGACTGATATAAATCAATACCTCGGCAACTAAGCTTCGCTCGGTGTTCTTTTTTGTTATATCGTATTTTATAGATAAAAAAAAAACTAAAAACTTGAATAAATACAAAAAGAAGAAAAAAGTAAAAGCTTTGTATCCGGCCTAGGATTCGAACCCGGACAGCTGACATTATCAATCTTGCACCTTGGCCACTCGATAACGATGCTTATGTCCGAGCGTAAAAATTATCGACCATATATTGCGTGGAATAATGCGAAAGAAAATTGCATTAAAACTCGAAAACACGCGTTTTCCCAGACATAAGACTAATCTAGATCGATTTTTCGCCCCCGAAAACCCCCACGTACCAAATTTCAGCGAAATCGTTAGAGCTGTTTCCGAGACCGCCGGTATAAATAAATAAATAAATAAATATACAAGAATTGCTCGTTTAAATATATTAGATAGATATTTAAGTTTAAATTTTAACTGGTTTTTGGCACTAGGCCTGAAGTAACGAATTCGATTCCTACTCAAGGAATATTTATAAATAGTACCTACACCTTTATCGCAGTCTGTATATTTGATTGCGTTTCGTAGAAATTCTTATATGTATATATCATATACTAAATATTCTAATGGTAGTCGTTAAGAGAGAAGCAATTATTATTTATTTACTTTTGTTATATCTATTTCTATTATTTATTTTTATCGATATATGCTCTTTAAAAGATAGGTAATTTATAAAATTAATATTTTTGTTTTTGTTTTTTAATTTTTAACTTTTTAACTATTTTCATAGTTGTTTACGTATAATAACACCGTTCTTACGGTCGTAGCGTGATGTTAGATAACCTATAACCTTCCGCAATTAGTAAGTATAAATGCAAAAAGGTTTTTATCAAATCGGACGTGAAGTTCCAAAGTTAATTGCTCCGTTCAATCCAAAAAAAAAAACAATTCTGCTTTTAATATTACGATTAGACGTATAGTTTATTATCTAATTTAAAACATGGTACTTATAAAGAAGGGGTCATATTTAGTGATAATTTTGTTAGAATGTAGAATCAAGAACAATGTAACTTGTAATAAGAAACATATCCTAATTCCTATGAAATTAACTGTAGATTCGTATTTATTTGTAGCTCGATCATTTATTGGTACCATAACCATTAAAAGGGTTGTAAAATCATTTGAAGATGCTTTGCTCTCAATTACAAGTCATAACTTTTGTCTTTATGACTTTTCTAGAACATTTAGCAAATGACGTTTGACCGTGAAATTATATAGTATGTACAATGTACATAGGTATTTGATGACTCATACGTTGTTTATATATAAATTTTTCATCACATAATGTATACTATAGTATTTACCTTACTAGTACCATGCACCAAATATAAATAATGATTGTTGAAGTTTTATGTTTTGTTATTAATTTGTATTTTGTTATGAACGCGTTATGTCGTGACTGGATATAAGTATTTTAGTAAATAATAATAATAATATCATGTATATTTTTCACAATAATACTACGTAAAATGAGGGTCTTAATTATGTCTGTATATGTTACTCGATTTTAAATATCTGTTTGCCTTTTTTTATTGGAATGACCTCTACCTGGAGTATAAAGAAGTAAAACGACACTTCAATAATTTATAGTATAGGTCGTAGGACATATAAAAAGTTATCATCATGGTTTATTTTCGGTTCTCTCTTGGAACTTTTACTTTTTTCAATGAAGAGTATTGGTTTTGTTACATGGTTTTCCTTCATTTACAGAGATCTAGACTCCAGTACAAAAGAGAAGCCCGACATATCCAAGCTCCGCATGTCGATCCGTGACGTCACGCACAAGATGGACCTCGCGTACGGTATGCTGGGATCGCTATTCCGCTCGGGCTCTAGGCAGACTTTCTTCTCTTCTCAGGTATGTTAAATGTTATTTTGTGTAAAGTTTTCATTCAATTCGGGTCTGTATTTTGTATGCACATTACAAGATATTTGTAACGTGTTCTAATGTTTTTTTTGTATATGAGAATAGTCGTAAAGTATTTTTCACCCTTTTACACCCACCACCCATTCTTTAATTGCGATTTTAGTATTTTTGTATGAACAATATTATATAAATATATAGCGACGAAGCGAGGGTGAGTCGCTATATAACATAAAGCCAAAGAGTTTTTTTGTAGATTGAACGCGGACGTAGCCGCGGATTCTGCTAGAAGTTATTACAATTGTTTTTGTTTAGTATATCTATCGAATATTGTATGTATGTGTATAGGTGGTGAGGTACGCGGACCTGTACGCGGCGTCGTTCCTCAACCTGATGTACTACCCGTTCTGCTACATGTTCCGCGCGCCCGCCATGCTCATGCCGCACGAGTCCACCGTCGCGCACGAGCAGCGCTTCACCGTCGACGCGCCCACCATTGACCGGTGAGTTGAACTGTACCGTATGTGTTAGACAATACGGTACAGTTTAGGTTGCTGGAATATTTTATATGTTAGACTGATTCTGATTAGTGGACAATGTGAACTGTACCGTATTTGTTGGCAGTTACGGTTTAGTTTACGTTGCTTGAATATTTTATGTGATGCTAACTAACGCTAGTGAGGAAGGTAAGCTGTACCGGTATAGTTTAGATTGATCGATTTATTTATAATATGTGAGACTGACTCGGATTAATTGGCAATGTAAAATGTACCGTATGGATTTGTTTATACGGTATAGGTTACGTTGCTCGAATTTTCTTATATGAGAGACTGACTCGGACTAGTGAGAGAGATAAAATGTACCAGTTGTGTTAGTACATACGGTACATTTTTGGTTGCTCAATTTTTTTTGTATATGAGACAGCCTTACCTATCTCACCGGATCAATGAGTGAGGTAATCTATACCGTATGCGTTACTGTATACGACACAGTTTACGTTATTCGACTTTTCGATAGTTTCAAATGACGTTTGTTGAATTTGCCTCGTTGGTTTAGTAACTAGCACGGACGGTTGCAGACCTAGAGGTACTGAGTTCGAGTCCCGGGTCAGGCTAAGTATAGTTATTGGGCTTTACTGTCATAAAATGCTTAAAGACGTTGACGATGTTTCATCTCCGTGCCTGATCTCTCACGTAGAGTATCGGATTGTTGTTTCATCGAAATTTGAGAGTAAAATGAATAGAGACTATTTGCGCACTATAATATCATCTGCACAGTTGACTAGTTTCATGGAGATTGCAAATCTTTATATAAATGAGCGTGTATATATATTTTCCCGATAGATCGAGGCACTCGAGTACTCCGCGCGTAATAAGCGAACGTGCCTTTAGTGCAGCGTGTGTTGCTGAAATTTCCTCCGAAGAAGTGGTCTCGGACAACCTGGACTTGAAGGTAATTTGAGAAAATAATTATAAGTTATAAGTTCTTATTCCATTATAAAAAATATTAATTATTGCACATTTGTGATTTCATCAGAAATAAACTATTATTTCTCCTTTCCTAGATGGATCAAAATCATTATTTAGGAACCTTATGTGAGGATCGAACCCGCTATCACCAATAAAAAGCTTTTTGACAAACCTAGTAGTCACATAAGAGCAGATTGCTAAATTTCTATCGGTGGTATCGGTTTCTATGTAGATTTGTAATATCTGAAGAAGTACACCACGAAAATTGTTACAATGTGTGTCTAGCGTTATAAAAAGTCTACATGCTGCAAAGTTGTATACTTTTGTTAGACTCATATTATTAAAAAAGTAAGAAAAATACATATCATGTCAACTGTTGAATATTATTTACGACATATTAAATGAAACTATCTTTTTGGATTTGGGGGGGGGAGACCATGTTGGCTTTAAAACGTTTGAAATGTCGGAAACTAAAATTTAAAGTAAAACCATGACAAAATTCGGAAAGATAGTAAATGAAGCTTTTATAAAAAAAAAAAAAAAAACTCGTAAGAGAAATTGTTAGCCGTTAATTAATGTTTTTTTTTACACTTTGATGTTTTTATATTTAAATGTTTTTTTTTTCTCTTATAAATTTATTGTTGTCGTATTTATTGTATGCGTATGTGTGTTTAAATTAGTGAAAACTTTGCTGGTCTGTGTAATATTTTGTCTCTTATGTGCCTACTTAAGTACTTATAAAATACTGTGTGTTTTACAAATAAAATAATAAAGCTAATATTTAATAAGTAATATTTAACAAGCAGGGCGAGAGGTCGGTGCCGCACGCGCGGCCGGAGACGCCGCAGCGCCTCACGCACACACACGACGAGGACTGCTCCGACGACGACGACCTCTCCAAGCACAAGTAGACAGACGCCAGGCAAGGTGATTCTATCTATTCTATGTAACATATTCACTATATAATATATAGCAATATTAACCACCTTTTATTAGCGAAGATGATTTTTAATATATTATTAATAGAAAAATTACATGGCTTTTTAACGTCCCACTGCTGGGCATGGGCCTCCCTTCAATGGGAAGAGGGATCGGATCATAGTCCACCACGCTGGCTGAATGCGGATTGGCGGACTTCACATGTCTCTCGAAAACTTGTTATGTTCTCTTAGACATGCTGGTTTCCTCACGTTGTTTCCCAAGCGAGCACGTTACCGCTGGGCTACCACTGTCCCGCAAGGTGATTAGCCGAATAGTATTGCGAATGAGAAACTTGTGAGGATGTATGTTTGTTCCACTTTCACACAAAAACTACCAAACTGCCGACAATGCAAGTAGCACAATAATTTACGAGATGGCACTATGTGGCATTGTCAGAGTAAGAGAAGAAAGAAAAAGGTTCAATAATTTGTTATAAGAAAATGTTGCTTTTTTTTTGTGAAAAATTGATTTTTTTCTGATATCACCTTTATGGATAAACTCTTAAAGCAAATCGTTATTTAAATACAAAATTTGATCCAAATCCTTAGAGCCGCTCGATCATTTAATTAATATTATCATAAACAATAAAAAAGATTTTTTATTTTTAATTTGAGTTTGAGTTCTCTATAGTATTTTTGAATGAACTCAAAGATCACAAGTCATTTTTTTTTGGGACAGTACAATGTCTATGGGGTCAGCTAGTATTACATATAAAAGTATGTAACTAATGCTATTATAGCGTTTAAAGTATTCGGGTCGAAATGATTAAACATTTAGTCTCGTTTTCCGTGTGCGTCACAACGACGATGAAAAGATTTTAGTATATTTGAAATAAAATATTTTGTATTGACTGTATTAAAAATAAGGTTTTTCTTGCAGGATATCTCTGGCTCACGATCTAGGCGTATGGTCAATTATTTGCTCTTACACATGTTACTGAGAAGATCTACGACGTACGTTGGAAAGTGCTTTCAAACGTTGATTTTAATATAAAAAAAGTTGATGTTGTTATAAATGTTTAAAGAAAACCCCATTTTGAGTCAAAATCTAATGACTTAAATCACATTTTCTATTACTGTAGAGACGGTTCAAAATTCGCTCTAATATATTATAGTAACTTTGTTAACGCACTATGAATGATTATATGCATAAAATATGTGTAGTACTTTTTGTACGAATTGTTGAGGTATACGAAACAAACATGTATACAAACGCAATAAACAAGTTGTTTTAAATTAATCTTTTTGAAAACTAAGTTAATTAGTTATCTTATTACACCATTTAGCTCAATGTTCAAGTAAATATTTATCTCAATATTGTCTTTAGTTCTAATATTCAAGGTTTTTTGCATTTTAACTCCTGAAATAAAACATTTTTGTAAAGTGCTTCGCCATTTGATTTAGGATCTGATGAAGAAATATCAAACATGTGTTATGAAATTCTCGATTTTGATATTAATTTAATGGCAGCTCTGTATTTACATATTGTAATTTGGCCTGAAACTATATTTATAAGCGTAACCAAGATTATTATTATCCACTCCAAATGGTATATTTAGTGTTTCAGTTTTTGAGTTTTCTCTTTCTTTAGTGTTTCAGTTTTTTTGTTATAAGCGCCACAGTCACGGATATATTCCCTGTATATCGATAAAACAATTTCAGAGATTATGAAAACTTGTCTTACTTTCATACGATGTTATAATGATGTATGTATTTATTAATTCCCTACTATATTTCAACCGTTTTACGCGCTCGTTAGCGAGTATTTGCATTTGCGATGGATGCGTGTTAATTTGACGATTCAAGCCAAATTAAATATGTATAAAAATTTTATGTCTAAAAAATGACAAAAGTGTCGAGAATAGTAACTTACTATGGCAGTTGCGTTTTGTCTTATATATGTATGTCTATATAAATTAACCAAAAGGTGCAAAAATAAAATGTTAAATTTAAAATGGCTGATACACATTTTGGCATAAATCAACGCAATTATAGAAATTAAATGTTTTATTGAGGCTGGACAAAGAACGTGATAATAATAAAAAATTGTGATCGTTATTCTTATTCATAGTTTTCATATTTTCCTTTGTAAATTTTTACATTTATGTATGTTTATATAAAATAAATGCCCCTTAATTTTGTTGTGAAGTGAAATGTTTATGATTTAAAGTTCAATCAACAATAATGTAAAGGTTTTGCGGCGACATTGTTATTTCAATAGTCCGCTACTAAAAATGTACGTATGTAGATCGAAATCAAGACTTATAAGTAAGGGTACGACACTGAAATCGGTCTTTGATAATATATATTTTTTTAAACTCTATTTCACAAGTCTTATGAGATTTATTATAATAATAATAATGTATGTATTCAGCCTTTTTTTAACGTCCCACTGCTGGGCACGGGCCTCCCAATGCGAGGGGGATCTGGCCATAGTGGACACCACGCTGGCCAAGTGCGGATTTATATGTAGATTATTTGTCTATTTGCTTACATATTATTGTTGATTGAACACTATAATGATTAGTTATAAAGTATGCGCATAGCTCTGTAGGTATGAATTTTGTGAAATGTCTCAACAGTTTCAATCCAAATGATTGTTATTGTAGATTTTTTTTATCAATTTGTACCCAATCACACAAAAGAATGTAGCCGTGATATAGAATAATAAATTAAAATAAATACCTAGTAAAATTGTATTTTTTTTTTACCCTATCAAATTATTAATTTTATAAACGTCTTAGTTTGTGTTTGGTTACATGTTAACTCGAACTCCGCTAAAACTTTTTCAAAAATCATCTACAATGCCATTCCGAATTGAATGACACCTCGTTCATATTTTTCCAAGACTGCAGAAAAAGTTGACCTAAAAGGCACTTGTTGACTAGACTATTCATGAATTTCGGAATAATGGTCGTTTATATACTGGAGTGTACATTGCTTATATACATTTTATTGCGATGTATACTGTACCATACGACTGTTAATTAATCCAACATATTTTTGCATTCATTAAGCGTACTAACGACTTACCCTCGCTTCGTTCAGATTCGACCTGAGGTACGTTTTAACGGTTAGTATGGAATAGATATCTATATATTATACTAGCGACTCACCCTCGCTTCGCTTCGAGTTCATCCATAGACAAAAACAAATCTATCCCACGGGAAATGTACATTTTTCCGGGATTATACCTAACCTAAAACCTTCCTCGATAAATGGACCATCCAACACAAAAAGAATTTTTCAATTCTAACCAGTAGTTCTTGAGATTAGCGCGTTCAACCAAACAAACAAATAAAGAATCAAACAAACTCTTCAGCTTTATAATATTAGTATAGATTACTCTTCCCTTGGGTGTAGCATGATTATATAAAGTCTATGCCTCCTCATTAAACTAGCTATCTAATGCAAAAAGATTTTTTCAAATCGGATTGGTAGTTCCTGAGACTAGCGCGCTAAACAAACAAACAAACTCTGCCTTTTTATAATATTAATATAATATGTTATAGTGTTAGTTACCAATAAGGACATCAATCAATGAATACTAACATTATCTCCGTAATGACATTTTTATCTGCGAATATTTATGGTATTATTAATTTACATAAAGATACAGTAAAACTTAAAATATCCCCTGCGTTGTATTATAACATAAAGTTATGGAATATATTTTATAACAACAATTCTTCTAAATAATCTTCGAATTCTTCTTCGCGAGTTTTCTCTTCTACTTCTTGAACGCCTGAAAAAGAATATTAGTTTAGCTGACAATGAATTAATAAAGAATATTTTTATTAAGGTTTTCATTCCACACAGGAGTTAAAAAATGTTTAGTAAGCATTTGTTAGTAAACAGTTTATAACAAAAGTTATTAAATATCTTATTTTTATTAAAATGCTTTCTAACATTTGCTAACAAAATAATTTGAAGCAAAATATAACAATTTGTAACTTTTGTTAGAAAATATAAACCCGGCGACAGCGGGGTTTGCAGAATGGTTATAATATGTTAGGAAATGTTCTACAACATGTTTTATCAGTGTGGAAGCTTTGAAAACATCTGACAACAGTTGATGTTATGAATGTTACTGAATGTTAAAAAAAGTTTTCGTGTTTAAAAAATGTTATGAAATGTTATCTAACATCTTTTAACTGCTGTGTGGAAGAATCATTACTGTTGGAGGTTATACTAAGTTGTATCTATTAATAAGACTATATTCCAGTGCCTATGGTTCGAAATCCTAAGCACTGTGATTTGCAGATTCTATTTTCGGTTCTAGCATTTCATGCAATAACATTCTGACCTAAACATAATAAATCAATTTATTCTAAAAATTTAATATCCATTGGTTTATAAAATAAAGTAAAAAAATAAATAAATAAATAGTAAAAGTTTGGGAAGATGTTTGATCATGCGTAAGTATTAGAACGGATTTAGATACCTATTGTGATACTTTTCAAGGCAGTAATGCGGAACTCATTATACTTGTGGTAGTAATTATAATGTAGGTAAGTTTAAAGTTATTTTTTAACAATAATTTGGTTTTGAACTTATCAACAAAGGGCTTTACTGAAGAATATTGAAGGAAAGAAAAAAAGTTTTTGAAGCAGTCATAATTTCAAAAATAATATTCTTAAAACTATATTATTGGTTATATAAAGATACAAAGTATTAAAATTAATGTTACCTTTTTTCCACAAAGATTCGTCATTATCAGTAGTTCTTATATCTTGCTGAGAAGTAGATGGTTCGTCAGAAGCTGCCTCTGGTATTTCAGCATCACTTTGTTCATCGTCAGTTTTTTCGTTTTCCTTACCCTTCCTCTTCTTCTTTCGATTCTTTTTTAGCCTTTTCACTTCACGTTTCTTAGACTTATAATTCAATTTTTCTGAACATTCCGGGCACAGACCTATATGAAAATATATTCTTTTTTATTTTGATAAATCAAGTGATTGAGTAATTTCCAAAATGTAGGTTTACAATATTGGTTCTATGTTCTATCGCAAACCAAAGTCAATTAGCTAGTTTAATTAAATATTATTTTCGTTTTGTAATAGCGATAGCTGATAAAGATATTTTCATTGAATTATTATTTCGAATTTATTAAATTCATGATACAACCTATTTTTCCTTTTCTATCTTAATATATATAATAGATATACTATGTACATACTTATTTTCTGATTGT
Organism: Fabriciana adippe; assembly: GCA_905404265.1. NCBI lineage: Eukaryota > Metazoa > Arthropoda > Insecta > Lepidoptera > Nymphalidae > Fabriciana > Fabriciana adippe. Next base: position 8,743,093 of record FR989993.1, read on the forward strand.
CTTTGTCCCCAGACTTCACTGGTGTGGTACTTCGATAAAAACCTGTTTCCAGGATATAAGGTCGTAGGACTAGTTCCTAGAAGGACTATTTCCATTTTTAATTTCGTTTAAATCCAATGAGTCATTATAGCGTAAAAAAGTAGTCCTATGTAATAATCATTCACAACTAGCTTTTAACACCTCCTGAATAATTTCTAAGAAATTATGGATAATTTCTGAGAAGTTAATTGTTAACTGACACGTCGGCGTTCCCGCGATTCTCAACGGGTTAAATCATTAGTGTGACATTTACACTAAGTTTTGTTTTAAGTTACATTTTCATATTGGATACTTACGCACTTTAACAAGGGCATTTTTCTTCTCATTATCTTCTAAATACGCAAAATTAACTTCCCAGGATTTGAGACTTTTGTCGTTGATACATTTTTTGTTTCCGCACTGGAATTGCCCTTTTCCCATAACCACTTCTTTTTCGACGCGCCATCTTAACGCTACCTTTGAGTAACCCAATAGAATTTTAGCCGGTTATTGCAAAATATTATACCTATTATAATCATTATGGCTCACTGGTATTATTTTTCGCAGTGGCTACGCTTACATGGCATCGGAGGACGCGGATTCGACACTAATAACTTGTTCAAAATAGTCGAGTGATGTTTTACATCGCTTTATATGTATCAAATTATAATATAGACAAATTTGGTGTGGTTTATTTTAAACTGATTTTTCTTTGCAATCAATTAATTATATAAAAAGAGAAAACTAAAAAAATATGTTAACAGGCCTATTTTCTTGTTGAAACTAAAAAACAAAGGCAACATGACATGGAGTGAATAACTTACTCTATATTTAGAGTAAACGACAAGGAGAAACGAAAACTACATAAAATTGATCAATTAAAAACCAAATGATGGATGTTTTCGACAGTTTGCCGACTGTATTCTATTGTATGGCAAAAGTAAGGGGCTTAATGTAGGTAGGTACCATCTATAATTTACTAACACATACTTACGATGCTATACTAACTTGCCTATTTATTATGAAGACTAAAGCAAAGGCAATAGGCATCGTGACTAGTTATTATTGTTTTGAGATAATAAAGTCAGAACGTAAACATTGTTCTTGTCGCTAATACTAAATACATATCTATTCCATAACTGAAATTTTAAGTTCTTTCAAACAAACATAACTTGAATATGTTGAAATATTTATCTGAATGTTTTTATTATCTTGAACCCGACACTTAGAAAAAATTATCAGTCACTGGCAAACTTAAAATAAATCGTTTTATGAAAAAATAATTCCTAAATAATCAGTAAAATATACATATATCCATATTTAATGAACAAATTTTCTCTTAAGGAATTCCTTGCGAGCGCAGACGCAAGCCTAACTCGTTAGCACTCTAGTTTAATTAATTTAAGCTACTTAGTCATAGTCATTAGCTTTCATATAATCCATAGTTATTTCATTTGCTAATTTTATTCGCAGCATCTCTATCTTTTTATAACTATAAAATATTCTATTTTTTTATTATTATTACCTAAATCTTTACTAATTAACTAGCCTTAAATATAGAAAACACATACGTAAACCAGAAATAAACTGAAATAATCACAACTACTTATTTATATCATCAACATTTTAAGAAGGAGTAAATTCATTAATAAACAATAAAATATTAAAATATCAAATGTAAATAAAACAATACTATACTTAAATTAAACATTCTAGTTTCTATAAGTTTCATCTTTACACAGTCGGTTAGTCAAGGAGTGGCAGGCAGATGTGCGCTACCGGTGCGGCGCGGGAGAATACCATGCTATATTTAGCCTACAAAAAGGCACTATGGCTATTGTTGCGCTCCCCGATACATCACACAAAGGAAGGTCTCAGGGGCAAAAAAGGCAATTGAGTCGCATAGGGGACCGTCCCCATCATCCGACGGTAGGGGAGCAAAACAAATTATCTCCGATGTTGCCTTCGAAACAGTTAGCAAATGTAAATAGGTATCTACAGCTGATTCATTTGTAGGTCAAATAGATGACATCCATCGGACTGTTATATGTAAAATACTAATATAAATTATGAAATACAAAACCGATTCTGTTAAACGATAGGAGACTTCACGTTTTTTAACTATCGTTTATATCATATGTCAAGTTTGTCCATAACAAATAGTCAAATATTCAGATACCTTATATTTTTACGTATTTAGAAATCCGTTTTGATATAATATGATGCTTAAATAGTTTTAACGGGACTTACTTTATTCTCTTTATATCGGCTAAGATCACAAATACAATACTCTTTGAATAGTTTATCATAATACTTTTTAGCCAATTGCTTTTCCCAAGTATCCGCGACTTCGTCATCTTCCCACAGAAATTTGTGGTTTTCTCGTATAATATCGATATCCGTTCGATCTCTATACGTGTCCCGTTTCAGTGACGCCGAGGAACCCTTGGCATTCAAACAATAAACATTAACTAGATACTTATGTAACTCATACGGATTAAGATTACGCAACCTTGCCGACATCGCTAGCGTAACCTAGAACAAAGGGAAAATGACCTATTTAATTTAAGATAATAAATGAAACATGACTTGCAACAAACAACTCTTTAATAAAATCGACAATTATTACATTTCCTATAAAACAGTTCGTAATCCATAAAACTGATCTTAATCTAATTGTCATGATGAGTTATAACAAGGTGCATTTTAGATAAATATGTAAAAATTGTTGTTAAGGCGTCAATAAATAATTCTTACATTTGTGCACGAGTTAATGTCTACTCTGAATATTATTGTCAGTCTTGTAGATTTTTGTGTATTTCCATTTGGCTCAATCTAAACTCTTAATTCTATGAACGATTCATGCGATTAAAACTCTAATTATTAAATACAATAAATATATTAAAATGTAATTATTGCCCTATACTAAATATAAAAAATGTCAATATTTATATTATATGGTATCGACAACTAACAAAAATAGTAGTGGCACGATTGAAAAATTAAATAGCTTTGGTTTGTTAGCCAATTATATCTTTAGAATAAGTCATAAGTCACAAAGTTCCATGAGGAGAACAAATACATTTAAATAATGACTTTGTCATAGCTCTAAAGAAAGATAAAACATCCTATGGGGTTAAATATATTTTTTACTGTTCAACACTTGTGATGTTTGTTCCAATAATTTTTCAATTAAGCTACAATATATACTTAACTAACTATTCTAATTGTTCATGATGGCTTAACTAAATCATGAAACTGAGACCATCATAACAGGAAGTAATTTTAGTGCCTCATTAAGATGCTCATTTCACATAAAAATATGAAAACATTTGATCTAATATTCCAATTAGATATATCATTTTTTATCTTATTATATTTCTAAAATCTAAGAAATATTTGGTTTTGCATTTCCTTAATAGTATTATAGAATAGGCACATTAGACAATGTATTATTGCTTTGGTTACAACACAGTACAATAAGAATCACTTCAAATACTTATCTAAAATTTGGCAAAGGTTCTCCTTACAACTGGTATATAACACCTCGGAGTAAAGGTTTACAAAAATATATATTTATTAAAGCTCTTCCAGTGAAGCAGGAACAATCATTAGTTTAGTGAAAAATTCAGAGTATATAAAAAGGCCTAGAATTTAAAGTATATTCTTTATATCTTATACAAACACTACAGTGTAGTTATCAAAAAGTTATTGAACATCTGACCTATATCCATTAAAATATCACTTTATCATATCTAAAAAGGCAACTTTGGATTGAGATATGTGTGACATAGTATTAAAGCACCTGCAAAGGCATATTTAAAATATCCTAATGTATCCCAAACATGCATTAATAAATTGCATATACATATATAATCTTAAATCAAAAGCAACTACAGCACACCAAGAGTGTAAAGACACTCACAATAACACACCATAATGACTAAATTATGAACTAGAATGTGAATTTATCAATTTGGTATAAAACAATGCACAATTTAAATTAACAATTGTAATATGACTAAATTTTTGGCAATTAGAGAATTGGAAATATACATGTAAAAAGCCTCACAAACATTGTTTTGTTTATTCCTATTTACTCCAAATATATTAACATTTGTGCTAGGAGTTAATAAGAAACTAAGGAATTCAAGTTCCAAAGACCAAATTAGCTAAAACTATATGGATAAGCAAGAAATAACTCAAATAGATGTTGCTTATATATAGTGAATTATAAATGTATTATGGTATGTGATGCTTTTTACAATCTTATCAGACTATGTCTGATTCTTATCCATGTGTTTTCTCATGTTTCTTCATATTATCAGACCGTGTAAAAGCTTTTTCACAAACACCACAGTAGTATGACTTTTGTTTTGTGTGAACAGTCATGTGCCTTGACAATTCACTCTTAGTTACAAACTTTTTCTCACAAACTGTGCAGGCATGTTTACGAACATTTAAATGAAACTTCATATGAATTGACAATGAACTGGATTGGGAAAAGGCTTTATGACAAAGTTCACAAACAAAAGGACGTTCTCCTGTATGTTTCCGTAAATGATTCATAAATCCCGTTTTAGTGTAGTCTTTTTGGCAGAGATGACAAAAACTTGATTTAGAGTCTAGCATACCAGGGAAATGACTGTTTATATGCTTTCTGAGTTCCCAGTAGCTAGGAAATTTCTCTGAACACACATGACAGGGATATTTCTTTTCTTCGGTGGGTTTAGCACTACACTGATGTGAAGTTAGCAGTTGCTCACTGGTAAACATTTGGTTACATTGGCTACAAATATGACTAGCCTCTGAATCTGTAGATAGTGTCACCTCCAAATAGTTTTCGATTGACATAACATTTCCATTAGAACTGTCAGCATCATCATTCTGATTTGGCGGGACTTGATCATTTTCATTATCAGTTATATCTTTGGTATCCATTTTAACTAAATAGTCTCTATAGTCTAATAACTCTTTACTTGAGTTGTTATTGTCGGGTTCTACGAGGCGTAAAACAGGCGACTCGCTCTGATCTCGGTCCGGCGACGTTTTCTCGTTATCTGAATGTTCTGGTTTGGAAGATACGTTGTTGTCAGACTCCCAGCCATTTTCGACAATTTCAACGTCCGAATCTGAATCTTCAGCACTTGAAATCGTATTATTCACTAAGTGGAAGCCAATATCATCAAAACGCAACACGTTTGATGGAAGTTTAACCCCCACAATAGCTTGAATCGCCTGCCATGAAAGCTCCTGGGGGTTGTTCTGCATATTAAATCGCACTACTCTAACCTACAAACGAGTGTATAAATATTACAAAAAGAACATTGCTGGCTAAGAAATAATAATAAATAAATAATAACATTTACCTGTTACGTGCACGATTTTGGAAATAAATAAGCAGATGACACTTAAATTCTACATCTAAAAATATTATGCTATACACTGCACTTCACTGCTGTATAAGGATGCGTCTTTGTCATTGAATTTGAAATGGAATTGAAAACTTCGCTCTCAAATACAGCGATGACAGCGCTTCAAGCGGAAAAGTAATATATAAATAATTTATTATGTATTACTACATAAACATGTAGACTGTAAAACACATATTTAAGTACTAAATATTTAATGTTATAAAATAAAGAAAAAAAAAATAGTTATTTAAATGTTTACTAATATTTAATATTATCAAAACAACTTAGCTTTTCAAATTCATAAATTAACAATGGGGTAATTAGCTTATTATTATATTACTTAACAACAGAAAAATATGAGTGTTTGCTTAGCTATTCATTGTTTTATAAAATTTGAAAATGTGAAAATACTAATAGTAATCCAAAATATTATAATAGTATGCCATATACCATTATTATTCTGTTTTCGTCTGTTTGATTGTTTGTTACGTTTTCACGCGTAAACTGCTGTACCAATTAACCACTTTTGATGAAGATTGGTACCGAAATAGGTTTTTATAAGGACAGGATATCTTTTATTGCAATTAAAAAAATTCATAGAAGGTAAAAAAGGAGACGAAATTTGAGTATATGGATCGTAATGTTATAAATGCAAAAGTAACCTAGGGATACACCGGAATGAAGCGGGGTAAGTTACTAGTTTAACAGAATTTAATCCATAGTTCAGCTTTGACTATTATGCGCAGACATATAAATTAAATTAAATATATTTCGGTTCTATTAAATAAATGTCTAGCCTCTGTGCTAAATAATAATATGCAACTCGAGTATGTATATTACATGCGTAGCATTTCTATATATTTTGTGCACATTACGAATGTAAAAAAAATATGAAACTAAATGACATAGCTTAATTATATATATATTTTTCATATTAATAGCTGATGTAAGTACAATAATTTTTGACCGACGCGACATGAAAAAGAAGGAGAGAGCAGGTACTGTCTGAATTTAATTTTTTATAAATATTTTAAGCAAAATATCCTTTCATAAATTTTCATTTTTTAATAAATAGAAAAATTCTATCCTTAAAGATGGTATAATTACGTTTCTAAAGTGTTTTTTAAGTCAGTGTATGATGTATCTTTATTATTGAAAGCATGGATGACAAATAAAAGTTAAAAGGTATTTATGAGACTGCACAGACCAGGAACAAGATGAGACTGTATGATAAACTTTTGCCTCTATGGATTAATGTCATGGAGTTCATAGACAAAAAATTGTTTTTTCTTTTCTATTAGTTGTCAAAAACTTTTGGAGGGATTTTTGTTTACAATTTTAGTTTTACAGTTTACACTATATTAATTGTTAATTATTTAATGTTTGTTTTATATTGGAGTATGTTCAGTTATATATGAATAATGGATTCATTAGAGGCTTTAGATGAGTATATTAAATCAAAAGATAATTTCAAAAAATGCATAAACTCTTCTGAAGTTCCTGAAATTTGTAAATCCGAACCTTGTATGCTTGGAGTAGATGAAGCAGGTCGTGGTCCAGTTTTAGGTAAGTAGAAGACTAAAATTTCTATTACGATTGTTGACACATGACATTATAATGTAACAATGAGAACTTATGTACAATAAAAATATAAACGTTGAAATTTAACCTTTTTATTCTAGGTCCAATGGTATACGGTATAGCATATTGTCCATTGAGTCAGACAAACATCTTGCAATCCTTAGGCTGTGCAGATTCAAAGGCTCTTACAGAAGCAAAGAGAGAAGAAATTTTATCAAAAATGTTTTCTGAAAGTGAAATAGTACAAAATGTTGGTTGGATTGCTGAAATTATATCGCCAAATTATATTTCGAATTCTATGTACAGACGTGCAAAACATTCATTGAATGAGGTATTATTATTTGTTTATTTGTTTTATATTTTGGTAACTCATCATTACCTTCATTCTTGATTTCTTGTACAGTTCTTATTACAGTTTAGGCTAGTTGTTCTAGTCTGTATGACACTTATAGCGAGTACTAGGTGAGGGCTTGGTTAAGGTTATTGTTTTTTTGTGTGGAAATTCTTAGCAGATAGTGTTACACTTCCTTGCCTCAAGAGCAAATGAAGCCATAAATCTGCATCTGATTTCTATTTCTCATGGGCTGAGTTGGATTGCAGTTGCATCAGGCTATGCAAGCGAACCTAGTTTTTCTCTGATAGCAGAGTGGATTGTTGGAGCATCCCCACGGTTGTTGTGGTCTGCTTGGGCAGACCTGCTGTTGGGGCGTTATGGTTGATTGCTCAAGGAGATCCTGCGATGCTCCATTAAGACGGGGGATGTTTTGTTGAGTTGAGTTGCTACCCAATGGGTAGCACTGGCTTTTCTAGCCAGTGAGTTCCACATAACCACCTGTATGTCTACAGGTGGTATGCATAAATACATTTCCCAACATTAAAAAAAGCCTATATGAGAGAAAACAATAGAGAGTTCCTGATTAATTGTACATACATTTGCAATTTATAGTAATGTGTCTTGCAAAATGGCAAGTTTAGGTCAGATTAGCCACCATGACTAAGCAAGAGAACTTTGTAGATCTTCACAATGTAAATATAAAAGCTTATACTCTTATCTAAAATATTCATTTTTAAATGGTCTTATTTCAGGTCTCAATGAGCTCAGCCATAAGTTTAATAAAAAAAGCATTAGAAATGGGGGCAAATATTGCAGAAGTTTATGTCGACACAGTAGGGCCACCTGAAAAGTATCAAGCCAAACTGAGTGAAATTTTTCCAAATATTAAAATAATAGTAGGTATATTGAATTCCTTAAAAAAATTGATTTTAAAATCACTTAAATTACTTAATTATCTTTGTATTACATGGAACATACTGTGTTTCAAATAAATATAAGCTGGTAACAACATGGTGTAAATAATATGTATGTATATGTGAAATAATGATGATATAAAGATTTACCTACCTATACAAATAAATAAAATTTAAGTATCAAAAGTCAAAATAACAGCTTTTTACTAAATGCATATGAAAGTATATACAGTACCTATAAGAAATGAACAATTTTAAAAAATTTTGTGTGTCTGTCTGTTTGTTTCGGCTAATCTTTGAAATGGCTGGACCTATTTTGACGGGAGTTCCACTGGCAGATAGTTGATGTTATAAGGAGTAAGGCTACTTTTATTCGGATTCCATGCAAAAATTAATGCAAAAATATTTATTTGGATTCCATGCAAAAAAATTTAAACCCATGAAATTGTGAACAAAATCTACATACCTAGGAATTCACTCAAGTGAAGCATGGGTAAGTTGATAGTAAAAGAAATAACATAGTTTAAAAACAATATTCATTATATTTTAATATAGTATGTGTATCAATGTAGGTTTTGATTAAAATTATAATTTGATGTTACTTTAAAAAAATAATATCAATTCCAGGTTACAGCAAAAGCAGATTCTATTTATCCAATTGTATCAGCAGCGAGTATTGTGGCAAAAGTGACAAGAGACCATGCACTTAAAGTGTGGAAATTTCATGAGGGCTTGCAGTTAGATCATACTGAATTTGGCAGTGGATATCCTGGAGGTATGTCGAACTATGATTTTAGAAGATGCATAAGTTTATTTTAGTGCATTTGAATTATATTGTAACCATAGTAAATGATAAACACATCCTGAACTATTTTGATCTAGTGTCTGTGCAAGAACAGAACAACTCTATTCTTTTGGGGCTCTCTGGGAGATGTCAGTTCTGTGTCTGATCTTCACTGGTTGTCAGTGCCGGATTCAACCTTAGCGCCGGCCCTGGACGCTGTAAAAGATGACGTCCCATTATCGAAATTTTGCGTCAAGTGGATTAAGTTTCGATAAAGTTTAATTTCTTTTAATTATTAATTTTCCGAAAAATGCAAAAAATTGATTTATGTTTTCAATTTTTGAAAAATTTAGTAGTACATTTTTTTTAATTAATATTATTTTGTAAAATACAAAAAGAATATTTGATAATGTTGTCGTATGTTAAGTATATAATCTGTGTGAACTTCATAATTTTTTTTAATCATTATATATTTTGGCTTATTCTTAATGTATGCAGACTTTGTACTCATATATTCCAGTGTATATTTTTCCTGGAAAATACAAGAAGTAAAGTATGAAAAACCTATATGATTCAGCAACTGCAATTGAAATATTGCTATTTTTAAAATAATATATTATATTCATCTTTGTCTATTTGGTACAAGTTAGAGTATATTGTAACAGGGTTTATTAAATAACTATAAATTGCACTTCCCTTTGTTATATATAGAATTAAATAACAATTTGTTTAGTTAGTTAAGATAAATAAAATTGAAGTGTCTGTTTGTAATGTCAATATAACAGCTCTTTACTAAATGCTTGTGAAATTATATACATTACTTATAAGAAAAACATGATTTAAAAAGTTTTTGTCTGTCTGTCCGTTTGTTCCGACTAATCTCCGAAACGGCTGGACTGATTTTAACGGGACTTTCACTGTTAAATAGCTGATGTTACAAGGAATAACTTAGGCTAATTTTATTTTAGAAAAAGAATTAGGGTTCCGATCAGAAAAATTAAAACATACCTAGGGATGCACTCGAGCAAAACGAGGGAATGACTTAGTGGTCTGATATAGTTTATAATCAAAATAAATCTTTTTTTCTTCTTTTCTTTTTCTCGGGCGGAAAAAAGAATACTTTTTAAAGTATGAATGTATACCGTAAGTTTTTGTTTGTAACAACTGAATTCAATGGTTACAACAACATAGACAACACCACAGAATAAAACATTCTGTAGTTACTGAGTTAATATTTTACAAAATTGAATAAGTTAGTGATAAGTTCCAATGGGAACGAGGATTTATTTCTGCAATTTAAGCATATTATATATGAAGAGAGACAAGATCATCCTTTTTTATAGGGGAGTGCCCATTCTCAATACATAATAATTATAATTAGTAGTTAAATTGTACAATTATTTCCATTTTAAATATAAAACGTTATACTATATATAACATGTTATTTTCTGTATGTATTATGTTTTTTTTTGTAAGTCTTATGGTTTATTTCAGATCCCCTGACTAAGAAGTTCATACGAGATCAAATCGACCATGTTTTTGGATATCCCTTACTAGTACGATTCAGTTGGTCCACTGCAGAGTTGATGTTACAAGAAAAAGCAGCGAAATGCACCTTTGAAGAAGTGGAAGACACAAACAAAAAGCCAGCAGGAACTCAATCTATCACCACTTTCTTTTCCCCAAAAAACGAGAAGAAACGAAAGCTACACAAATTCTTTGAAGAGAGATATTTGACGATGAGCAATGCTTTTGAATAATGTATCACTTTATGACGTATGGATGTATTAATAAATTGTGATGAAATCTTTTTAATGATAAAATGTAATGTAATTGTTTTAGCACTATTAAATAAGTTTATAAAAATTGAACTTTCTTTTTTATCTTTTAAACACATAAAATTATTATTAAGCACTAGCGGCTTACCCTCGTTTCGCTCGAGTTCTCCTATAAAAACAAAAACTTATCTATCCCACGGGAACCGTAATTTTTTCCGGGATAAAAAGTAGCCTATGTGTTATTCTGATGTATGAACTATATTATTGTAACGTAAAATTCATTCAGTAGTTTTTGCGTGAAAGAGTAACAAACATCCAGACATCCATACATCCCCACAAACATTCGGATTTATGATATTAGTCAGATTCACCTAAAACTGGGAAAAATACCTTTTTTCTTCATTCGTCTTTTTTTTTTAATGTGAACCCGTAGTGAACCCGTAACCCCACATAAGGCAGTATAAAATTAATTATACTACTGCGCTGCAGCGATCGTCTTAATTACTCATTTACAGTAAAAGTATTTATCTATAAATCTATAATTCCATACGTAAATTAAAATACATATAAAAACAATGACTAACATAATATTGTATACTGTAATTTTATCCGTTTGTCTTCCTCGTGGGAATAAAAGATTTTCAAACACAATATCTGGTTCTGTCGAGTTGTCCTTAGAACATGGCTAACTAGCTGGTTAAATCCATTTAAGAGATACATCAAAATAATGTACTAGAAAATTGTAGGTCTTTAAAAGGCCTACATAAAAGTCCGCAATATTTGTTTCTCCTAAGGTACAATCACAATAACTATTATCTATTTAATACGCGTCTAGAGACGTGTGGGAAGTTGCTTGTATTTATTAATATATCATTATTATTAGCATAAGCACGCTAGCTGAATATTCAAACTTCATGCTAGTATTTTTTACGACTTATGTCCTTCGGGAAACGATGTTACATTATTATTAATTAATTATAATTATTTACAAAAAAGACCCGACCGAAAATTTAAAATCCTATTTTCCTTCGTCAGGTAGTTTTTTAGTTATTTATGTATTTTTTTATAAAACTAAAAAAAATATTTACAGTAGCCAGTTAGATTTTTTAGTTACATTTGTTATTCTAAATTATTTTTAAACATAAGTTGAAAATATTGTTGTAATCGTCTCTTGAAAGCCTTTGGACGAAAAAAATTTATTCAAGACGAATTGGCGCCCCACCCTCTTGAAAAACTCCAAACGGATCCCATCAAAAGCGACAAAAGCTATATATGTAGAAACCGATAAATATTTATTGGTTTCTATGTAGCTATTTTTCTATATTATGCTATGTGGCTGAGAAAATTTACCATGGTAATGTATATTTTTTTACACCATCAGAAAGTAGAGATTTCAAAGAACAAAAAAGTAGACATTTTGACGTGAGTATTTTCGATTGAAAATTAGGGTGCTTTTTCGATATTAAATCAAAATAAGGTGAAAAAATAAATATTTTAAATCAAAAAAATTACAGTGTGTTTGGGACATAAAAAGGTCAGTTTGCACTTAATTTCGTGAGAAAAAAAAATGTTTTTGTAAAGATAAAAATAAAAAACCAAAAACTTGGTTATTTGATTTTTTCACATAAATTTTGAGGTTATGTGAAAAAATACAAAAGTTGTAGATCTTAAGATCTACAACTTTGCCATTTAATTTTTTTCCATAGAACTTGTAGTTTTGCCGGAAATCGAGATAAACCGTTTTTTACCCTTAAAACCTCCCCTCCTTCCACTTCCAGACCTCAGATCGCCCGTAAATTATTTTTCCTTTAATTTTTGTTATATTCTCTTCCTTTTCCAATGGGTTTCATCCTACTATTATTATTTTTTTCACTTTTTACCATTTTCAAAGGCCCTGGTCTAGTCATTGGTTTAGTCATTAAAAGTTTATCAGTTTTTCAATATTAGTTTCATCCTTAGAAATCTTAGAATTTAAACTTATTAACATATCCTCAGTAGGAGTAATCAATAAAATCAGTACAATTCCCACTTTTGCTACATATCGTCTTAAGAGTAGATAGCGTCATAACTCATTACTCAAGATAACAAAATGGCGTCTATGGAATGTGTTTCCAGTTTGTTTCTTATCTTAGTCTTAGTAAGGTTCACTTTACTGAATATTCTCTCACAGTCAGCATTAGCATGGGGAAATTCTAAGCAATCTAGGGTAAAATTAGTTATTTATGTAAAGTAATGAAATTATAGTATTTTTTTGTACCTGATCCTTAGATATGGACAGTATATAGGACGAAGTATGAAATTGTAGTATAAATACTATATAGTATGAAATCCAGCCCTGGTAGCCATGTGTACAGGAAATATTACGGTATACAAGTATGCGTGTAAACAAAAATGCACTCTCTCTTTCCTTCACTCTCAATCTCCGGTGGTACGACAATTCGACACGACAAGTGAAAGATAGGATACATACAGGACCAACGGCTTTACCTATTCTACCTATTACCTTACTTGGCGCTATTACTGAGAGTTTATTGACAGTAAAACGTAATATAACTAAAAAGTAAAATAAAACTACTTGGCCCGACCCGGTACTCAAACCCAGGACCTCCTGATCTGTAGGCTAGGAAGTACATGCTAGCAAATAGATCAACGAGGTAGTCAGGTACTTAATATGTATATGTCAATGGTATTGGCCGTCTTGCTTTACGTATCACTTATTGGAAGAAATTACTGCGGAAAATGAGTGTTATTTTTCCAGGTAAATTGAGGTTTCTAAAGCGATATTAACCGGCGCTGATATGAAGGGAAGATCATTTGGAGATTGAACCCGCGGTCTTTTGATATAAAAAGCAAAGCTAGTCAGCCTGTGTCAAGATAAATATCAATCTGATTGTGAGATAAAATTTTAGAGTACCTACTTACCTACTATAACATGATTTGCTAATATTAAACTACTGGTTGATTGAGTACTGCAACGTCGTAATATTGTCCACATGTGTATAAAAGTTTTTGTTATGCAAATTGCATATGTTAAGCATGTTCGAACTTATACTATCGATTAGCTCACTAAGTGAAAATGCATTGAGCAGTAGAAATCAGCAAATTTTAAATGCAATTTATGCTATTGACGTTACCATATACCGTTGGTATACACATTTTTTTATTTTGGTAGACTTCCAAAAGAAAGTTTTGTGTTTACGAAATCTACAATGTTTATTTTGGTTAAATATTAAATATATATCTACAAAGTGTTACCTGTACAATTATATCAAGTACTTAAGATAGATACATTAATCTAATATAAGTAGATACTTATCGGCAATATATGGTAATCTTAGAACGTGATTTTATTTGTTATGAGACAATTTACAAAACTGTTTTTGATCTTCGCAGTCGCAAATCGCAATCTCGTATTTTTTTTTTATAGAAAATTTTTGGTAAGGTCACGTTAGAGTTTACCTGCGTTCGTAACTTTCCAAAACAAATTGCGATCTATTAAAGATTTCTTTATGCGATGAAAGGCTGTAAGTCATACATTCATCCAAGAAGGTTAGTTTTAGCATTAGCATGCACGGGTTGTCTTGCCGCCTACTTACAATGAGCAATGCGGAACACTGGGGTCACTTGGAGAATTTAATTGTGTTCCATTATCATATTTAGGCTCTTTTACGGTAACTCAAAAGTGAAAACTGAATGGGGTTCGACGTTGCTCGTCATTCGTCAGCCGCGATCGATGGAGACAACTTCCTTGACACGGTAGCTCAAGGATAACAAAATGGCGCTTCATCGAAATTTTTTCGCGCTTTTGTCTTTAGCCGTGTGCGTTACGGCTATACTCGGCCCATCCGCCAATAGTTCAAAAGTTGTAATCGTAACGAAAACTGATACATATCTCGATGCCTACTCAAAATCTCGTGTAGATGCCGAAAAAGCGAAGGAAGGTGTGGTGATAATCACAGCGAAAGACGGAGAGAAGAAGATATCAAATCGCGACGATAGTTATAACTCTGGATATGATTATTCACCTCCATACTCCAGCAGCGATAGCTTTAGTTCATCTGGATCTTCTAGTTACCCTAGTTCTGGTTCATCGAACACTTATTTACCGCCTTCGAGTTACGGACCACCCGTGAAATTTGAATCGGATGTCACGTATAATGCACCGCCAAATACTTATGGGCCACCTACGCCGAATTATGGACCTCCTGCGCATAGTTATGGTCCTCCTTCGTATTCGTACGGACCTCCGGCTCCAGTTTATGGACCTCCTGTTCACAAACCGTTACCTCCACCGATTTATGGTCCGCCCTTGAAACCCTCGTACGGAGTGCCTTACACAGCACCAGGACTTGGATTTTTTGATAAGCTATCACTGAAACTAGATATTTTAACAATTGCAAAGTTAATGCTGAAGTTCCTTATATTTAAGAAAATCGTAACTATGATCGCTGTGGTATGCATGTTACTAGTTATACCAAAATTGATCACTTTTAAGAAAGATAAAGATGGTGCGGGTACAGATGAAGATGAACGAAAATTTGAAAATAATAATAGTAAGTGGAAATTATTAACCAAAACTAATTTAAAGCTTATTAAATATAACATTAATGTATACCATAATAATATTAACATTTCCATCACAGTTTTATGTTACGTGTTAATGTGATGATTATTTTTTTAGTAGTGGAGCTAACATCCGCACAGCAGTTGTTAGAGCGGGCTATGTACGTGTACGGGCGACAGCAGCCCGACTGCGGCCTCACGTGTCGCGTACGTAGAGTCATAGATGACATCTATGAGTTTCAACCTTATTTCAGGTGGGTTTAGGCTTATTATTACGTATCTTATCTTACATGTGTTAAATGTTATGCTTACGAACATTAAACAAAACAGTGCGATAAAGTATGCATTTGCTGGTATACAATAGGTACATATAGACTAATATACCCACATAAAAGTGAATCTATACTATAATAAAGCATCTAATATAATCGAAGGTGAATAATCAAGTGTGTTGAAGATACAATAAACAAAGTAGCGTGTTAAAAATAGGTTATGATTTGTTTTTATATATCGAATAGCAAAATTAAGTAATAATTTAAATTATTAAATAAATAATTACTTCGCGTTTGCGATTATTCATAGAATGCTGATTGTTTATTTTAGAAACTGTTGCAGGAGATATGTAATCAATTATTTGTTAAAAACATATATTATATTACATTACTATTAGTATTAACTAACATTAAAAGTTATCTACATAAAGCATGATATGCGCGCTATTCAGAGAATTGTACACCTCAATATTTAATTCCATACAAAAACGATTTTTAGTTAGGTATTCTTAAATTAATTAGCTTGAACTTTATGTTCTACGACTTACCCTCGCTCCGCTCTGGTTCGTCCCTAGTTACGTTTTAACGTTTAGTTTAAATTTCTCAGAGATGAGATATTTTCCCGCAGTAAAAAGTATCCTACATATATGTGGACCCGGATAGCCAGCTATCATCATACAAAATTTCATCAAAATCCCTCCAGTGGTTTTTCCGTGATGCGGTCACAGACAGACAAAAATTGTAAAACCTCGGATTCGGCCTTTGTATCGATAATAATGTTTATTTCAATAAGATCTTCCAAAAAATATTTAATATACAGATTCGGCTTAGTAACAATTTTATTATATGTATAGACTAGCAGAACTCGCGGCTTCGCCCGCGATCAAACTTTATTACTTGCAAAAATAAGGAAAGCAAATTTCATTTTAGCGCTCGTAATTCAAAATATCGAGAGTCTTAAAAGATGTTACGCGTATATTATGTAAATAAATTTACACTTTTGATATTTAGCAAGCTTCACTACTTGTATTTTTTGCACATTTTTCTACTCTCCAAAGATAGAGGAAGAGAATACAATGATACAATTGCATACAATGTTTACGACTTTAGAGTCATGTTACTCGGTTAATATGGGTTTTTAACTAACATACTAACAGGCTAACATCTTCGTTATTTTTAAAGACCCAATGCTATGTACACCTGATGCTTACAGTCTCCCTCCTTCTCCTTTTTTTAAGTTACATATATAAATTGCCATTCTTATTTTGCTGTAGCTGCTGTGGCCAGCTGAAAAATTATAAATAATTTTTCTTTGGATTCGGAATAATTTCTGTTCTCTACTTTATATCCCACACTTGGAGGACTTGAGTCATGTTACTCTATTTAAGTATATTCAACAATTCCAACTTCACCGTCCAGTTTTACCCACTTAGGGGCTGAATTAAAAAAAAAAACTACAATCCATGTTTACTTAATTGTATTGAAGAGCATTAATATCAAGTTTCATGTAGTTTTGATCATAAACAATTTTTTCCTCATATAAACAGCACAACCCCCCTTTTACCCTTTTAAGAGATGAATTTCGAAAAAAAATGATATTTGTATTGCATTAGTTGTCATTTTAAAGGTAAATACCATTTCCGTGCATTAATTACAGAGTTTCATACAAACTTTCATCCTCTATTTGACAGCCTTATAGGATGAATTTAAAAAAAAATTAAAATAC
Source organism: Fabriciana adippe (assembly GCA_905404265.1). NCBI lineage: Eukaryota > Metazoa > Arthropoda > Insecta > Lepidoptera > Nymphalidae > Fabriciana > Fabriciana adippe. The sequence continues at coordinate 8,760,477 of FR989993.1, forward strand.
ATATTTATTTAATTGTATTGAAGAGCATTAATACCAAGTTTCAAGTAATTCTGATCATAAATAATTGTTTGCCCATATAAACTTTATCACCCCCTTTTACCCTCTTAAGGAGTGAATTTCGAAAAAAATCTAATACATATATTTCTAATTTTTCATTTAAAAGCTAAATATCACTTTCTGTGCATTTTCCGTTAATAATGAGAGAGTTTCATACAATCTTATATCACCTATTTTACCCCCTTAGGGGATGAATTTTGAAAAATCCTTTCTTAGCGGATGCCTACATTGTATAAGGAATATGTCGTCCAAATTTCACGTTTCTACGACCAGCGGTTTAGGCTGTGCGTTGATCGATCAGTCAGTCAGTCAGGACAAAGCATTTTATGTATATATAGATTAAGAAACTCACATCATAGTGTGACATCAGGTTCGTATCAAATATTGTAAAACAAGAAAATTCTAAGAGCTTTCAATTTTCAGGTCCAGAGAGAACACGGAGACCTAAACGATTGCAAAGACAATTTGCGTGCCATTACAGCATTTAGGTTATGAATAAGTCACTATAATTTATTGAATTTATTTATCTTGTTAGTGTATATAAGCTATTTATTATAAATTGTTATACAATAATTTGCGTTATTATTTTCTAACCCTCTCAGATTTTAATAAAGAGGTACTTTACTTTTGTATTAGGTATTTTAAGGGGAATACCTCAATTTATTGCAAAATAACGAAAAATCAATTAATGAAAAAGCATAATATTTATCATCACTAAAAATAAGTTTTAGAATTAGTCAAACAACAACGGGACTTTCCACAGAAATATCCCAATGTTTAATCAGGTTAGAATGTGTCAGGGAGCATGAGAGAGGATTTTGCATTAAACAACTTTTCTCGTAAGTTGATTCCTATTGATTTATCTTTAATGAATCTGAATTTTTTAGCAAGTAACAGAGCTATGTGACAAAAAAATTCAACTGAATTGTCTGAATATTATGTCAAGGTAAATTATAAATTATAGTCCCGATATGACTTACTAAAAACATAGTTAAGTTTAAAACTTTAAACTAACAGGATACGTATAATTAAGGCTTAAATATAAATGATGCAATAAAACATTTTTCAGCAGTTTCAGTTAATTAACCTTTTCGAGTAATTATTTTGTCCGTAAAATGACCATGAAGTAATTGAAATGAGTATTTTCACTAAATATGTAACATCAGTGCAAACCTTTAAAATTCATTTGACGCCATTATCAATAATTTAATATATTTCGTCCGAATAGGTATGTTCTTATAAAACTATACTTTGTTGTATTTTAAAATGTTACTTATTTAAAGCTCTAATTGTAACATAAAAGAAAGTGTAATTATGAAACATTTAAAACTGCTTATTGGAGAATATCATAAGGAAGTGATTTACATGAAGGTTTCACTGTTGATTTCCGTTTCGGTGAAATTTAACTTTCCCCTTAAAGAGTTCGGGATTGGCGGCCGAAGGTCCGAGCTAAACAATGCTACACACAGTACCGTAATGTACTCCTTGTGAATACTAATAACAGTATCAATGCTTAAACGGTTTACAATTAGAAAATAAGGCGATAAATACATGCTGGCCCGTATGACCGATTATCTGTGTCTATAAAGAAGGCATGTATCAATACTTATTACACATCGATCGCGTATCTACATATTGAATTGTTTGTTTTGAATTTTATTTCTACATTCTGCATTTGAGATTATTTTGCGTAATTGTACAATGTGGGTGTGTACTTTTACATCAATTACTTTTTAAGACTGGCTGTCTTCTATATCAATGATGGATCACAATTGAGAAAAAAGAGCTATTCTATAATAAATGGTGAGATCAAAGAAGTTAGGTCTTACCTGGTTTTAAATAATGCAACCTAGAGAATATTCATTAACTTTGGAGAAGGCCTTTGAAGGGTATTTTATAAATTCATATTAATTTATTACTATCATCTAAATATTTTAATTGTAATACTAAAATTGCAATATTTAATTTACATTAGTAACAGATAGATATAATATCTGGCGGCACAACAGTGCCCCCGTCAAGTTGAGCAAAAAAAAGGCACGGCAGTACCATCCTTGTCTCGAAGCAATTCAGCGCATTTTTCACCCACCGTAACTTCATTATGGATAAAGCTAGAAATGCGAAATTTCAGTAACTAATAGAACTTGATATAACTAGGCATATTTCCAAATTACGTTCAATATGAACCTGTAGTTTAAGAATTATTGCAGGTCAAAATTCTTTAATATCGTCACTCACTCACTCACCAATCATGAAAATTCTAACGTACTTCTAGCAGACATGCGAGCTTAAAATTTTGAATACAATTAGTGTTTAGCCTAGTTTATAACGCAAGGAAAAACTTAAACATCCCACAATTTCAGTCTCGTTTTCGAGATTTACAACAAACTGCATAAGTAACTTGGTAATCCTATACAAGTAGATACGCGATATATGCGATTACAAAGTTACTTTTGCAGTTCACACATATAATCAAAACAATAATAAATATACTGCCACCCCATTTCTCTTCTAAGGGGTGGAATTTTGAAGAACTTTGAAATACATGTTTATAGTTTGTTTGTGTATCAGTTCAATCAAGAAATACAAATAGTGAATTTCAAGCAGCTCAGACCATTTTTTTTATTTTTATACTAATGTTTCCACCCTGTTTCTCCCGTTTGGGGTTGAATTTCCAACAACGATGTATGTAGATATGTTCGTTCGATAGATGTTATAATTGACGCTTGAGCGTGAGAAATAAGCTAAGCTACATATGCAGTAAGAAAAAACAAACTGAAGAATTTCTGGTAGAGATCTCTTATTCGGATCTCTTATTCTTTATTTGGATCTTATTTCTTTATTTCTTTCTGTTATTTTTTTGTGGTACACAAACAAACAGTTAAGCTAACTGACAGTTACGATAACCGATAGCTAAGCTAACCGAGAGTTAAGCTTTAAGCTAACTGACAGTTAAGCTTTAAGCTAACTGACAGTTCCCCTAACAGACAGTTAAGCTAACCGACAGTTAAGCTAACTGACAGTTAGCTAACCGACAGTTAAGCTAACAGACAGTTACGATAACAGATAGTTAAGCTAACAGACAGTTAAGCTAACTGACAGTTAAGCTAACTGACAATTAAGCTAACTGACAGTTAAGCTAACCGACATTTAATCTAACCGACAGTTAAGAACTGACAGTTAGCTAACCGACAGTTAAGCTAACAGACAGTTACGATAACAGATAGTTAAGCTAACAGACAGTTAAGCTAACTGACAGTTAAGCTAACTGACAATTAAGCTAACTGACAGTTAAGCTAACCGACATTTAATCTAACCGACAGTTAAGAACTGACAGTTAAGATAACCGAGAGTTAAGCTAACCGACAGTTAAGCTAACCGACGGATAAGCTAACTGACAGTTTAGCTAATAGACAGTAAAGCTAACGTCAGTTAATCTAACTGACAGTTAAGATAGTCGATAGTTAAGCTAACCAACAGTAAGCTAACTAGAAGTTAAGCTAACAAACAGTTAAAAAGTTGAGATTACTCAGGAACTGCTAACCCGATTTGAATATTTTTTTGCGTTATTGGGGAAGGCTATCTGATGGTAGCATGATTGCTATCCTAGGAAGCGGAGCAGTAATCATAAATTTCCACAAATCGGGCAGATTTCGATATATTATTGGTTAATAATGGTTATATTGTCGTGTGCGATGGCCAAGTCATTCTATTAATTAAAGAAATAAATATATCTTATATTGATACGGTCACTATAAAATGTTGTTACTTAACTAATTGGGTAGCGGTTTATTACAAAGTTGTCGGATAAATGATTCCATAGATAGGTACTGAATAAATTAATCGACTTGATTTTATATTATACTCGTATCTCATAAGTTTTTGCCGTAGAAGAAATACGTTGCGAGACTTGCAATTTTTTACATGTTATGTTTTTGATGGGATATTGTATACCTAATATAATATACCTACTTATTAAACAATATATTTGTTTAATAAGTATATTATATACTAATATATATTAGCCAGTTGGCCTCAAAGAGTATTTTGATCACAGTAAGAAATAGGATTGTTTGGCAACTGAAATGTTTGGATAATTATTAGTAAAAATCCATTTGCTTTCAAATTCCTTTTTATTCCTAAATCAATATTGACATCTATCAAAATATTGAAGTGTTCTATATTCGAACACATATATTACATTCCTCCAACCCTAATTAAGGTATTTAAATAATTAAATAATGCTACTCCTTATAATTTATGTTTTTTTCTACTTGTTCTGATTGGATAATGTCGATTATCCTGAGATTGCATATTACTGGTTCATGCACATCAGATTGATCTACGTCAAAAAAAAACATCATCGGAAACTTCATTGTTTAAGTCTGGTGTCACCTTCGCACACATCACAATGCCATTGGGTAGCAGCACTATTATCACTGTTTCTTGCTTGCCGACGTTGCAAAGCGAAAACTGGCTGACTTTGCATCATAGATTGATCTCGATCAAGATGTTGGGTAGACTGTATTGCTTGTCGTGCGCATCGCACGCTTTGGGCTAGCTCTAATGCCTTATCAAAAGTTAATAGTTCTATGTTTTCAGCAAATAATTTTTCTTTTTCTTTTAAATTCTCTAATCCTAACACAAATCTGTCCCGCAAAGCATCCTCCAAAAGGCCCGTCGCCTCACACCAGTTTGGTCAGTCTCATCATGTACATAATTCGCTACACAATATTGTATAAATCGACTTCTAAAAATGCTCTAATCTTGTGTATAATGGTCAAAAAATAACATTACCACCAAACGTAGAGACGATATTACGTTCTGTCATTATTTATTTTATGTTTAGTCACCAAATTATGCTAAACACAATAAATCCGATATTACGTTCTGCCATTATTTATTCTTTGTTTAGTCACCAAATTATGCTAAACACAATAAATCAATCCACGTGAATTCGATATTTCTCGTCGCCAATGAAATGTTTGGATAATTATTAGTAAAAATCCATTTGCTTTCAAATTCCTTTTTATTCCTAAATCAATATTGACATCTATCAAAATATTGAAGTGTTCTATATTCGAACACATATATTACAGCAACAAAGACTGTTTTGAATTGATTAATCGTTTTCCAGTACAAAACGTATGGGAAAAGTTTTTGGCGATTTCTGTTATTTTTAGTATTCATACCTTAAATGGTACCATAGAGTATTATGATCCGTACATTTTTTTGATATTTTAGCATTTTTTTCACTGTCCCTAATTTTTTTCCAAAATCTGTGAATGCAGTTCAGAATATATCAAAAAGTTATGGATGGTTTCTTAGGAATATTTTCCCGTAACTATAACGGTTAAGGTACCTTAAGGTACCTGCCCTTACTGTCCCGTCGCAAAAATTCACTGTGAATAATAAAAAATAAATATAATGGGACATTAATACACATCACCATCTAGTTCCATGGTAGGTAAACTACGAGGCTCGTGTTATGGATACCAGGCAGTGGATACACTACAAATATATAACTTTAAGTATATATATATATATATATATAAACACCCATGACTGGAGTACAAACATTCGTTTTCATCACACAAATGAATACCCCCAGCGGGACTCGAACCCGCGACTTCTGGCATAGCAAGTATGGTCACTACAAACTGAGCCAAATATTTCGTCAGTAATAATATTCCTATTAAATTGTTTATCGTGGGTTCAATTTCGTGTGTACTCGTAAATAGGTAGCCGATATAATTTATGACGTATGTACATTGTACTCGTATGTTAGGGTTCAAGCAAAGAGCGGCATTGTTTTATATATACTCGTATTATCGGTAAAATGGATGGAAGTTTTGGAGTTTTTAGGTAATATAATATAAACATCTACATATGAGAAGGTAATGTCCCTAAGTTTGTAAGTTTGGACGTAGGGGTAATCTCCGAAACTACATATTCGATTCTGAAAATACTTTCACTAATAGGAAGCTATATTACCGCTGAGTGCTATGTGTTATAAAAATGTTTTTATTGCCAGAAATCATAATAACTTTAATTGAGGACGGAAAAACTGGTCATTGAAATGCTGTACCGTCGTCGCTGCCTAATATTTAAAATGAATGGTAATACGAAACCTAGAGAGTCACTCGAGCGAAGCGAGAGTAAGTCGCTAGTACTTTATAATTTAAATCAACGTTTCCTACTTTGTAAAGGTACTTTATAACTAAGAAAGTCATTGTTATGTCTTTGCTTTAATTTTCATTTTAGTGAACCATTTATTTTTTATGTAGATTTGTTTAATAGTTAAGAAAACCTTAAGTGGTTTATACTGTACCTGGTACCTACCTACTGATGACTTACACTCGCTTCGCTCGGGTGCGTCCCTAGGTACTTTTATAAATTGGTATAAATAGTTATTGTGAGTGTACTTTTGTATGTACGTGGACTTTTCTATAAGCCGTTTTAAGACCTACAATTTTCTATTACTTGTTGGTTTAGCCAGCGTCAGCCATGTAAGCGTAAGATAGCAGTTGTTTTTGACAAAACATTGTCATAGTTCAAACATCTTGTACAAAATATTTACAAATTATACACAACCCTCCGTCGTTTATTGCTCATTAGTGAAAACTGTATTCAAAATATGTTGTGTGGTTCAGAAGAAGTAAGCGGAGAAACAGACAGATAAAAGAGCGACTTATTTTTATACTACGAGTATGTACGAGTGTAGATATATCATACAGATGAGCGACTAGCTTTCGAAGTAAATTTTGCATTTTCCCATGAAAATGAAAGATTTTACCGCATTAAATTGTTAAATATGTAAATTACAATCTTGCTACTAAAAATTTTGTGTATAAAATCATTAAAATTTTTTGTACGAAGGACCACTTACTTTGTTTTCCCATGGGAAAGAGAGATGTTCGTGTAGTAAAGGTATCCGAAATGTTGACCCGAGTAATAAATTATCTCTACACGAAATTTAGTTAAATTTCGCTTAGTACTTTTTGCATAAAAGCAAACAAATACACAGATAAATAAGAACAACTTCTGTAGACAAAACGTCATTGTTTTTAAAAAATAATATCATGTAGGTACTTTCGCTTTGTTACAATTTTATTATATGTATAGACTAGCTGCTTACCCTTACTTTGTTCCTGGGTGCCTATTGCCCATGAGCAGTCTATGTTTTACTCCAGGTCATATCTTGTATTAAATTTCATCCAAATCCCTCCATACACTTTAGCGTGAAGAAGTAAAAAATATACACACATACACAAACTTTCGTATTTACGAGTAGGTACAATAGTAGTCCGATGCTGTCAATATATTAGGACATTAAATAGCGATATAATAAATAAATAATCAAATAATAGTAATCAAATCTCGTCGTTGATTTAATCTACTTGAGATGAAGCCAAGAGGTGGATAGTAGAAATTTTCAAAGGCTTTTAATAAAACCTTCGAGTTTAGACTCATTTCATTCGATGTACAAGACCAGTGCATTTTGATAAAAAGCGAAATCTTTTAGTAAAACGTATTCTTTTAAAAACTACAATTGTCTCTTTATTATTATTTGTAAAGATTTTAATAAAAAAAAAAATTTAATAAAGAGTGCGTATACGAATGTGTACACGTGCAAAAAGTAAAACTTCTGTAGGTTATCGGTAGGTATTCTTTATGAAATAAAATTTATGTTTTAAATAATTAGGAAAGTATAAGCATATTAAAATCATATATTTATAGAATATCATTTAAGGAAAGAATATAATATTATATATCATTTGTCAGACAATAACAACGGTTACCATGGCAACAAATGTTCGCCTCGCCCGTAACGGTACGGTACACTTTTCGTAACGCATTCACCAGCTTACTCCCCAAATCAAGCGCGCATAAAGAAGTTTTACTTCAAAAATGGGGGAAAAATTGTATTCAGCCCTTTTTAACGTCCCACTGCTGGGCACGGGCGGGAGGCCCGAATATTCATATTCAATACGAACAGGATCAGGCTTTAGTCCACCACGCTGGCCAAGTGCGGGTTGGTCGACTGCACATGTCTTTTGAAAATTTACTAGCTTTTCTCGGACATGCAAGTTTCCTCACGATGTTTTCCTTCACCGTTAGACAAGTAATCATGTCGGAAATGATTCGCATATGAAAATATCAGAGTTGCGAGACCCGGGATTTGAACCCGCTTCACTCGGTTTCCCAAGTAAGCGCTTTACCTACTGGGCTATCATTGCCATTGTTTTTGTTGTGTATGTAATTCATTTCCTTGTACCCCATCCATCGAAATACTTACTGTTCTTAATTGTTAAAAATTATCCTTATTTCAATTATGTGCCAACTAACAGTACCTACATTTGTTCATTCTTAGGATAATTTAAACCAATTTAAGCAATTGAAGCGGGAGTCGGTACTGTTCAGGGCACAACCGAACTAAATCAGGAAAGATTAAGAGTAAAGATGTATTATTTTTTTGAAGCTTTTATAATGGAGGAAATAAAATAAAGGCTTAAGTAAAATAAATTAAAATATAATGATCTGCTATAATTATTAGAATATATGAATAAAAATTTTAACTTAATTTAATGGATATGTTTCTGTTTAACATAGTGTTAAATATAATTTACAAAGTAAAACTAAGCTTTGGCATTTCAAACAATACAAAACTGCCAGTTTATGTTATACATGAATCTATTTTAGCTTAAAAGCTCTATTTTATTGAAACTATAAATAGTAAATACATTTAGGCAAAGTGGAAGTCTAACCTCATTTACAAACTATTGTTGGATCAGAGAAACGCAGCTACCATTTTATAATGAAATAACCAAATCATAACAAAGAAAGTTGAAGCTTTCACATCCGCAATCAGAGTACGAATAAAATTGTGAGTTTTTAACAGTTGTAATTGTTTTACATTTAACCGTACTTAACGAGTGACTCATCCGTTTTTGATCTTATTTTAACATTGCCCGACTACCATTCAATTAAATCTGAATGTGATGATCTAGTTCACGACAAATTTCTTGGTATCCTGAAATATAAAAAATGTTATATATAGGTACATAGGTAGTCGCACTGCTTGTGTAGGTACCCGATACTGTTTTTGGTTTTCTTTTGTCATATATTAGTTCCTGGTTGCATGCAGTGCATAGCTTCATTTACGACATATAACGACAATGAACTTGGCGGAAACCATTGTCACGCCCGCACTGCTACAATGCCCCTCGTACAGACAAATAGATAATGAACTATTAGCTGCCTGTTGCGCTTCGGAAATAGAGCGTTTATACCGGAATGGTTTCAAGAATTTGCTTTGAATTTATTTTTAAATATTTACATTTGTATGTTAAAAAGTCTTTCAAATCGCATGTACATAATTCTACATTAACTTATTTTAGGTATGTTCTGATACTTAATAAGGCAAATTAGCACTTTTTGAACTCTAGGCGACTCTATTAAGAAAAGAGATATTACACAAAAATCTTTATGTAAATATGAATAATGAATATGTCAAGCTTATTTTACAAACCACTTCATTACTTTGTAAGATTTGATATGACAGGATATTTTACTTTATATAATTACTTGTCTATACATGTACATTGAAAATAAAGTGATTTCGGAAATACGTAATTTATGCCCAGCAGAACTCGCGATGAATACACTATGTATTGAAGACGTGTTGCAGACAAACTTTCGTAGATGTAATGTATGTTTACATGTTGCAATTGCATAAATCTCTACAAACTATTGTGTATTAAATAGGAAATGTAAATTGCTATGTTCATACAATTGATATGCTAAGAGTGGAATTGTCTGTTTGATGTAAGCTACAAATGTAGAGCTAGGGAAGAATATGTTTTTTTTTTAGTTTTGATTAGCTTTCTTACTATAAATATTATATTATTAATTACTATCTTAAAAAAGTATTATTTAGGTAACTCATGATTTCCTGCATGGAGAACTGGCGAAAACTGGTAATGGAATAGAAATAATATAACTCTAACAACGATTTTGCGTGTAAACTCTATGGCCGATCCATTTAGCCCATTGTAGTGATAGTGGTAGGATGGGTTGGATTGTATGAGTCAAGTGCAGGAGCGTTCGCCTGGAACGCTGGCTCACTGTGGAATCTGCACGTGGCCTCGCAACACGTGTGTACCTACTGACGCACCTTTTACGCAAGGGTGTCAAGTGTGCGAAAACCTTAAATCTCGTTACATGGAACCTGTCTCAGTTCAGTGTTAGTGTAGTGTTAGATGCTAAAGGATTTGACAAACTGCTGGAAAATATTTTTATGTTAGGAGTAAGTAATTCTAATTCTAATATTTTTTTTATGAATGTATAATATGTAAATATAGAAAGAATTTGGGATTTTGAATTTAATACTAAAAAATATATGCGTATAGTGTAGACTGTAGACTAAAATCAAATCTTTATTTACTTAACAGTGTTACGGTCTTAATATTTGAAAATATTCATGAAGGTCATTCTATGAGCATGAATATTTCAGCTACTTTAAATTTAGACAATCACATCTTTCGACATTATGTAGAGGCATTTCTAATACAACGCTGTGGAAGTGTTTTATACAAATTTATGATGCTGTATTAGCAAAAGTTTAAGTTATAATCATAGAACAGTTTAATAATTTAACGATCCTTGTAAAAATCTGCATAATATATGTACATACATACATACATTACGATAAACCTTGTTGGTAAAAAATAGTATAGAGTACTATGTAGGGCCATTTTTTATTCATGACAAAGAGCTTCTTTGTGTATTTTTTTAGACTCTTCTAAAGGCGATGTCTTGTTTATATAACTACTAATGTTATGTGACTTTCTTCCAAATAACATTATATATTCTATCGAATATTTTTCCATAAAACATACAGATGTAAAATTAAGTTTAAGTATTAGCAAAAACTGCATGAAGTTACTTTATATTACACTTGCCTCCTGTGCTTCGCCCGTAGATTTGCTCGCGTTTTTGATGTATGTGTTACCAGAATAATTCACCTTTAAGTCTCTGGCATCAAAAAGATAAGACTCATATAAATTTCTGATAGCCTTTTGCACCTTAATTCGCCTCTGTCGCGAAATCCATTCTAAGGTGACGTCTTCTACATATAGGTAAACTTTTTATCTGCCATAATTTAGATTCATAGATCAAGTAGTTTTTTTTTAATTTCGTGTTTGATCAGTAAGTTACTGATTTACTTTTAGCTTTTACATATGTATATTATTGACCTGCTCTCGCTACTTTTTCTAAGAGATACATACATACATATATCCCATGAGAACTGCTTCATGTATCGGGATTAAAAGTAGACTGCCAATTCCCGACCCATAAATTATTATTAAATACATAAGATTGTTAATCCTAATCTTTAATTACTGAGTATAAGAATGACAAACAAAGTAAAAATAAACACATTTTGACACTTGTTTACGGCCCGCGGCTTAGTACACGTGAAGAGTGTTTAAATTTCTTAAAGTAACAAATACTCAAACGTCTTTACAGACTTTTCCATTTACATACATATATGTAATATTAACAGGATGGTAGTGAGGATGGTTTATCGATATATTATATAATATCACAGATCATATAATACTGTAGGTACTAGAATTAATATATAATTTTAATTATTTACCACCTGTACCTATAATTATAATATTAATGATGAAATTGACTTCTTCCTTTACACCATTTATTACATGCTTATTGAATTCTAAGAAACAATAATCGTTTTTTTTTGCATTATTTTATATTTAAATTTTTCATAGAATAATTTTCGTCATGTAGAGTCCCCGTTACATTTGCTATATATTTTCTATAGTAGGAGATAAAGAATAATGGCTTAAATTAGAATTCCGAAACATGTAAGACCTACATGTTCATCCAAGCGATTTGTAAATTTTGTAATAGTAGATTTATTTAGAAGTGTTTTTGTTTGGAGCACTATCATGGTAAAAATAAGTAAAATAGTATTCAAAAAGTACTAACGTACTAACCTACTAACTATCTTATTACCTAGTAACTAGGTACCTTACTAACTTTAGTATATTTACTATTTACTTATTTAAAACTTTTGGCGCTTATTTAAGACTGACCATATTATTTCTTGTTTGTCTAGCTACTGTTATTCAGGCAATATTGAAAACTATATAAAGAGATAATATTAATAATAATAATGTCCTCCTGACCGATTCCGGCCACGGCGGCCAATCTCATTGAGACTAGCCAACTGCGCAGGAGATATTATAGTGCACAAATGTACGCGCAGACACAAGTGCACTCTCTATTCCTGTCACTCTCATAGTCCGGTGGGACGACTATTCGACACGACCGGTGAAAGTTAAGGCGCAGGACCGACGGCTTTACGTGCTCTCCGAGGCACGGGGGTGAAACACCGCCAACTTCCCAACTCCGGGCTGTTACTGAGGCTTACTATACAGAAAGACTCAATAACTAAACTTGGCCCGACCCGGGACTCGAACCCAGGACCTCAGGATGTGCAGCCGTACATGCTAGCCACTACACCACCGAGGCAGAGATAATATTATTGTAATATTAAATGTGTTATTAATAATTTTAAAATGTCAATACTGTTAGTATAGTACATAATATTATATACTAGCAGTACCCGCGGCTTCGTCCACGTCCAAACTTCCGATCGCTAACAAAATTTACAGGATTCACTAATCTGAAGATTGCCTGAAAATTTCATCAAAATCGCTCTACCTGTTTTGGAGTCCACAGGGAATATACATACATATACCCATCGATTTTTATTTTATTTATTCAACAATTTAAATGTATCTGTTGCACGGAAAGTAGAGTCTTTTATGAAAATTTGGTGACACACCGATAGCAGCACCTACCGGGTCCATTTGTGAATTGAAACCTTGCAGGGACCCACTCGAACATAGATAAAAAATATCAGTGATATACCGACAGCAGCGCCACCTACCGGTCCATTTGTGTTTTCAAACCATCCAGGAACCCGTTGATATATACACACAAAATTTCATGTAAATCGGTCCAGCCGTTTAAGAAGTTCGGTGACGTATAGAAGAATTATTTATATTAAGATATATAATATATATTGAAAATTCAAGGTGACGTATTTCACAATTTAAATTACTTATCTCCTCTTAGGCTCTTATCAATGCTTATCTATCAAGTTAGATTCGTAGTATGTATTCTTAGTGGAATGCTCTCATGTTTATGATATAAGTCAACGTTATAGAGTGGTTTTGAGAATAAACAATGGAAAGTGAATAAGTACATACTTCAGAGTGAATATTACAGGAGCCAATAAAATTATTAATATTTAAAATAAAGGTTTTTCTGATGTGTGGGTAAATTGTACATTGAATTTTATAGTTGCTCTATGGCCTATGCCTTCTTTTAAGGATATCGTGATATAATATATTGTTAATTCTCTTAGGACACTTTCTTATATTTAAATCTACTGTGAATTAATCAATCGGGTGATAATATTGTTGGTGAAATTTTCACTACTTTATTGGTATTTAATAAGCAACATCTGTATAAAGGCTATTACAATCACGCATGCGGAGGCAGGTACGTTAAGTGTTTTCGGAAGGACGTTAGTGGTGCGTCGTCGTAGAAATCGCGGTTACACATCCTATGAAAATACCGAAATTATAGTCTACATACATATATAACTAACTTTGGGACGGATTTAGTTTTTACAACCATTGAATGTTTTGTTAGTTCACTTGATATGGATATTTATATGAACATACATACATATATCTATACATATAATAAAACTGTAGAGGTCGAATGTCTGTACATAGAAAAGAAATGCCTAAAATCGTGTCAGGGGTTCTAAGAAGAGAAATAGAACAAATCCAGATATTTTTCAATTTTTTTTCTCTGTTTGATTGTTTGTCTGTTTGTATGGGTTAATCTCCGAAACTGTTGGACCGATTTGAATGAAATTTTGCATGGTAGTACCTTATATCCCCGATTAACATTTTAGATACTTTTCAACCCGGAAAATTAAACAGTTCCCGTGGGATAGTTAAAAATCTATAGCAACTTATACAGCTTAGTACACAAAAAATACTGATTGGATTTTAATAAAATTTTACAATAATATAGTTCATACATCAGAATAACAAATAGGTTATTTTTTATCCTGGAAAAATGTACGGTTCCCGTGGGATAGATTTGTTTTTGTTTGTCTAGAGGCGAACCCGAGCGAATCGAGAGTAAGTCGCTAGTAAATAAATACAACTTAATTTAAACAAATAAGCATTTGTTAACTGATTTTTAATTATAAATCTTTTGTTATAGTGTTCGACTACGCATTACTCATACGAGACACTTGGCAGATGTACTCAGTGATCTAAATTAAGACGAATATTAACCTAAGGTCATAAGCCAAAAAGATAAGGAAATCAACACTTTTGCTTGTTTCAACAGAATAATAAAAGGCTAGGATAATGCCAGAATTAGGTCCTATAATGCGCGCATTGGAACTGCAGCGGTTGATCGAGAACAAAGTTACGGAATGGCGCGAGAGGTCAGCCCGGGTCGCGGGCACGAGTGTGGCCGACTCTTATCAACAGCCACTTCACTTTAAGCGACATATAAACAGACGTAAAAACAGCGCTGAAATAAACAGAATTATCGCAAAGTACTCTAGACCTAATAAGAGACCGGACGAACATCGATTCACGTTACCGAAGTGTCCGAAAGAACCACCAGTGCGTCCCGCGAGACAAAAAAAGTTGAAAACTAATTTAAAAGTATCAAGGAGTGAAGAAAATCTTCTAAATGTTGGCGTCATGGACGCTCCTGATCCTACAGTAAACGATAGAGTACAACAAAGATTCAGTTTGTCTAAGTACAATACGAAGAGTTGTGAGGATATTACAGCATTTGTTGATTTTGGACACACAATGAAGAGCAAAAATTTTGAAGAAAATAGCATCCTAAATTCAAAAAGTGCTCCGAGTGCTCCGAACGCCGAGAGCTCGAGTGTAGCAAGGCGTAACCTTCATAGTATTGGTGAAGATATATCAATTATTACAGATTTAGGTGACAGTGGTATTCATTTTAGACATAGTGTATCTAATTTTGCGACATCTACGCCTATTTCGAACAGAAAGACATGTCCACCAGGTGATACTGTGTCAGTGCTTGAATTCGATACGTGTGCAAAATATAATAGTGTTATGAATGGTGAATTAAAAAAAGGTATTTCGGAGCCAGATATCCTGAGCAAAAAATCAGTAGAATCGGGCAGCACTCTGGATATACGAAAACGATGGAAATTAATTAAGCCTCCTTTTAGGAAAGGAGCGTTTGATTGCTTACTCCGTTGGCGCGGAAAGAAACCACAGACTGATCAAAGTAGGTGAGTGACTCATGCCTTAGTTTTTATTCATTACTACATTTTTGGTTAATTTTAGTCTATGTAAAATGTATGACACTATATCCTTTTACGCGATACAGCTGATTTAATTAACACCATTTCTGTTAGTACTAATTTAAAACTCTAGTACTATTGATGAACGATTCATTTTCCAAGAAACTAAGCATATGTTTTTATCAAACATTTTTTACTCTTAATAACAACATTCTGGATTGAGTGCAATTAAGGGAAAACGTGTTCTGCATGCTAGAAAGCATCTAGCGGTTTATATGACTTCCTACTTTAGGTATAAACTTGTAATACTTGTATCATGTCATGTATAGAACTATAACTGTAGAAAACCCTTAAAAAAATGTTTGAACTTTGTTCATCATCAATTAACGTAAACTTCGTAATAAATAAATTCTAATCTACAAGTAATTGATTTTAAGGACTTGCAAAAAGATAAGAAATAAATTACAAACGTTATATGTTACCAAACTGACACAATTTTGCAATTGCCTGTCGTATTAACACATTGTTTTAGTATTGAAAGAAATTATAAATACTGTTGGGTTATATTATAACTTACGAATAGATCCTGGGATTAATAGATATATGTGTATTGGAAAATATGATGTTTTTTTTTTATTTTATACCAATTACCGTATTGAAGAGTGACAAATATTTGTCTGATCCATACAGTGTATTGGTAAAGTACCTATTAATAAAAAAGCCGTGGTAATAATTATAATATAGTATTACATTGTTTATATCCTTTTTACTTAACAAAAATAGTTATCGAGGCCGTAATATAAATACCTACATAATATGGGTAAATTACCACAATTATCTAATTATTACGTAAAATAATGCGAGAGTTCATAAGTCACAAGGGAAGTTTTGTGACGAGGACTGTTTTGTTATTATTATAACGTCATGGCTTCATCCGACCAAAATCTTCCGTCTTTAGTCCAAAACAGAGTTGTATTTTAGAAAATGATGAATATGATTATTGATTTAGAGAAGGGTATTATTATTTTATACCTATACGAATTTAGTCATTATTGTTCTCCTCAGAAAAAATCATCTTTACGGGTTAAATTTGAAGAAATAAACTTTCTTAGCGATAACCTATACTATTTTAGGAATAGGCAGATAAAATATTTTTTTATGTCCAGCGGCTTAGATGAATCAGTCAAGACAATATATACAGATAATTACATATACATACATTTAAATGTGTAAAATGTGTTTTTGTGTCATAAAAACAAGACGACACGATACAATATACTCTTATTAAAATTCTGAAAATAATTCACGTCCTTAATAAAATTATTATAAACTAGCGATTCTTCCTCTTCCTCTTCCTATTCTTATCTATACCTATAATAAAACTAACTTAGTCCTAACCTATAATAAAACTAACTTAGTCAAATCGATGTACTCGTTTCACGCAAAAATAATTGAACCGATTTTGACTAAATTTTGTGTAGTGATAACTTTTTATTCGGGTCAATATGCCTGGCTTTTAATAACTATACACAATACACACAATATAAACACTAAAACAATTAGTGTTTATATTGTGTACTTAATACGTTATAGTCATTGTTTTTAAAAAACATTTCATGTAGGTACAGATTTCGCTAAGTTTACTAGTAACTGCTTTATTATAGTACCTACTAGCGACTCACCCTCGCTTCGCTCGGGTTCGTCCCTAGTTACGTTTTACTGCTGAACTGAGCTAAACGTTGATAAGTCAGTCTGTGAGTCGCGAGTAGTGAATAAAAATAGTAATTGCGAATGTACCTTAGGTGATAGACATATAATATTGCAAACTTCCCAGTACAACTTTTTAAGACCTACAATTTTCTAGTACATTGTTTTGATGTATCTCTTAAGGTTCAGCCAGCGTTAGCCATATAAACTTCTAAGGACGACTCGATAGAACCAGTCATTGCGTTTTCCCGCGGGAACGAAAAATGTGCCTGTAGTAAAAGGTATCCTAAATGTTGACTCGAATGATAAGCTATCACTATACAAAATTTAATTGAAATCGGTTCAGTACTTTTTGCGTGAAACGCGCACATCGATTTAACTAAGTTAGTTTTGTTATAGGTATAGATAAGAATAGGTATTGCGAGTGTACCTTAAGAGATAGACATATACTGTTGTAGATATTTCTGTTGGCCTTTTCAAGATCTACAATTTTTTAGTACATTGTTTTGATGTATGTCGTTAGGTTTAGTCAGCGGAGGGTTCCTAAGGAGGACTCGATAAAACCAGTTATTGCGATTTCCTGCGGAAAACAAAGATTTTCCTAAAGTAAAAGTTATCCTAAATGTTGGTTGACCCGAGTAATAAGCTATCAGTTCACAAAATTTCGTTGAAATCGGTTCATTACTTTTTGCGTGAAACAAAGAGACAAACAGACAAACAGACAAACAGACAAAAAAATTAATAACTATTGTTTTGGGGTCTATATCGTACACATAATACGTTACAGTCATTGTTTTTAAAAAATATTTCATGTACAGATTTCGCTAAGTTACTGCTTTATTATAGTATAGATATATAGATGCCAAGAATGTTAGTTAGTTTGTCCTTTCGCCTAGCAACTGGTGCTCCATTGAAGTGATTTATGCACGAAGCCTTAAAAAAAGGGGGCGCTATAAATTTGATGTCAGTGCGTAGTAGGTATAGTAATTACTATCTCTCAAATGGCTGGACCGATTTCAGTATGCGTTTTCGCTTGACCATAGTGCCTTACACCATCACATCACTTTTACACATAATAGATGACGCTACTCAAAATTTTGAAAGAAAATATAATTTATAACGCTTTTCACATCTGATCGCTGTTTAACACTTTTTATCTCGACATAAAATGTAATATGTACATATGTTGCATATTAATTTATGGAATAGAAAAAAGTTAAATTACGTAAATAAATTATTATAATGGGGTTATTATACTGTAGGTCAAAAGATTTTATTGACTCATGTTATTGTTTCATTTGTTGTATTGTACAATGTACACTAGTATAGTATTATATGATCTGTGAATGTACATTGAAAACGTATTTCTTAGCGTGGCAGATAGATGGCGTTGGTTTCTAGATATATATTATAAACAAAGCGGAGTAATAAAATATTATTTTACGTATAATACAAAGCATTATATGTGGCTATTATTGAGATGGATATATATATATATATATATATATATATATATATATATTTCCAAGAATTTTGGGCTCACTAGTAGTCATTATCATTAATAATGTGGCTGTCAGAAGTTTTTAAGCTTTACAGGTTTTTATTTAAATACTATTTTATGCTTTAATAATACTCAAAATATGTTTTGCATCCAGACAAATCTCTGGATTCGTAAAATTGAAATTACAAAACAAGCTAGAATTTTCTTTTCATTACACCTTTATAATGACAATCTTGCTAAATTTACATTAAACTAGATATTTATGCTCTAAGTAAAATAAATGAAACACACATTATATTGGGATTTTTCAAATCTGATTGCCATTGGGGCTAGCAGGTAGTACCATGGTTGCTGTAAAGTGTAAACTGTAAAGTATTTTAAACGTCGCTTCGAGAAGTGGAACCAAAAATCATAATCCGTGAAAAAAATCTAAAAAATCTAAAAAATGATATTCAGTAGATATAACATTTCGAATTGAAAATATTATTCCTTCTGCTTATAACGCTTGCGGAGTAGCCAGAGAGAATAGAGAGCAAAGCGCTATAATCTCTACATACTCGCAATTACATTATATCTCTAGTTTTTTCCAATTTAGTTATTTTTAATAATAAATACACGCCTGTCGGTAAGTTCTGTACTTCTCAGTCCTTAGACTTGACCTTTTATTAAAGAAATAGCGTTCGTCTCTAGTGAAAAACAAAAACAAATCTATCCCACGGGAACTGTATTTTTTTTCCGGGATAAAAAGTAACCTATGTGTTATCCAAGACTATAATCTATCTCTGTGCCAAATTTCATTCCAGATCCGTTCAACCGTTCTGGCGTAAATGAGTAACAAGCATCCACATAGAGAACTGTACATGAAATATTTTTTAAAAACAATGGCTGTAACGTATTGTGTACAGAATATAGTTTTGTCTGTTTGTCTGTTTGTGTGTGCGCGTTTCACGCAAAAAGTACTGGACCAATTTTAACCAAATTTTGTGTAGTGATAACTTATTAATCGGGTCAACATTTAGGATATCTTTTACTGCAGGAAAATTTTTCATTTCCACGAGAAAATATAATAACTGGTTCTATCGAGTCGTTTTTAGAAATTTACACGTCTAACGCTGGCTAAACTTTAAGAGATACATCAAAACAATGTAATGTAGACAGACAAATCTGCAATAGCATATTAAGTCTTTCTCCTAAGGTACACTTGCAATAACTATTTAAATATCATATCTATTTAAAACGTACGTGAGGCGCACCCGAGCGAAGCAAGGGCAAGTCACTAGTTATTTATAAAAATTGCAAATATTAGGTGCATTCAATGTATAAACACATTCTATTTTAATATAATCTAAAAATTTATCTCACCAGTAGGTATATTATGAACATAAACATTCCTTTAAGCTATTGTTATGTTGAAAAGGAAAATCTACCATATTATTATTAAAAGATTGCTTCAACTAATTACTGATTTAATGAATTAATTAGTGATTTTCCCATAGGTACGGGGGTTTCTTTGACAATCACACGTAGCGTAAAATTTGGTGATAACATATTTTATTTCATAATTATTTACAAATGTAAGCAGACATATAACAATTATATATTACAATATATTCGTTTAAGGCGAATAATGTAGTAATACTTTATAGTTAGACACTTTATAGCTCAGATTTCGTACTTATTGCTTTTGCAATTCTTTCATGCAATATAAATTAGTTAAGAGCAAGCACTGTGGTAATTGATTAGAAAAAATCGTATCTAAGGGCCCTCATCCGAATAGTGTTCAAACCATATAATACAAGTTTTAGTTTTTCTTACGTTAAAAATTTTATAAATTGATCTATACATGACCTTAGCGAAATCGGTACATGAAATATTTTAAAAAAATGACTGTTATGTATTGTGTACAGAATACAGATCCTAAAACAATTTTTATTACATTTTTGTCTGTTTTTCTGTATGTCTGTTCGTATCTATTTATAACTTACCCAGGGGTGCACCCGAGCGAGGGTAAGTCCCTAGTACTTAATAAGCTGATAGAAAGCACGGCAACGAATTCTCATAATTACTGCGTTTCATATCAGAAAGCATGGCAATGATTTATACTAGTATAGTGACTATCACCTACAGCTATAGATCCTGTGGTTCTGTGCTCTAGTCCTGGGTCGAATAATTTTTCATTTCAGAAATTAGAATAATTTTCAATTTTCTCCTAAAGAATTTTCACTCTATAAGCACTCAACTAATCTAACGTCTAACCGTGAGAGTGAAAAGAATAGGGAGCATCGGCCTTTCTGTCTTGTAGGCAGACTGTATTGCATTACTATCATTTTGTATTGTCAATAAAAAATATTTCTAAGTACAAATAGATCCCGACTTCTTCGGGAACTACACTTTGGGCAATCGTTTAATTGTATACCTATTAGGTATAATTATATTTTTTTAGTTTTCTATTTATTATGTTTTACCTTAAAATGGTAACCATCTTGTGTATTGTGTTCGGATCAAAATATAGAGCATGCGTTAGTGATTCCATGAATGATAAAAACATAAATACTTTTTAACATAATATTGGCAATTTGTTACTTAACTTGTTAAGAAGCGATGTACACTAACAATAAAGAACTATTAGCATAACAATAACACGAGCGTAAGTCATGACCATCTTGTAAGCAATTGTATGCGTTTTACCCACGCGCATGACTGCATATATGACACAATTGCAGGTATACTTTTGATATTGCACATAAAAATGTATTTATTACGTTAACAGTAAAGCAAACATTTTAGTTATGTGATTAATACATACAATTCTTATTGTCAATACATTCTTAAAAATAGTACTAAAGATACTAACCACAGTTTTCCTTATTAGGGTTCCGTACATTAAGAGGCACTACGATAGGTTTAGTTTATTTTGTCTCAGTTTGTCGATCATTTAGGTTTCTTTTTCTTAGAGAAGCATAGTGTAGTGTGTAGCGTAGTATCTAATTCAACATTTATACTTATTAAATACATATAAATATAAATTTTAGGCTTCGAAGTCAATGCAATGAGAGGCTATTTGTCATATCTTAATAGTCTGATTTACTCGTAGATTTTTCTTTAGTCAAACTTCGATGCCTGTGCGTAATTGATGAACAATTGTGTTAATTATTAAAATAATGCTTGCCCAACTGATTCCATTGTTATAAATATTTTTGAAATGAATATTGTCCTTGTTTGTTTACCACATTCGTCATCAAAAGCATAATATAAAAATATAACTGTAATTGAATGCACATAAGAATTAATGTAAATAGTATTCATGTTGAGTGTCAAATTAAAATATTTTATTAAGCTAATAAATAAAAAAAAATAATAATTCATACTCAAATTAAATCAACAAAAATAATAAAAACTAGATAAGTTTAAGTCGGAGTCCAGTTAGAATTTAATTGCTTTTCTATTAAAAGTTCAATTTTGATGATAAATACTAGTAACACAAATAATAATTTGTCAGCAGTAGGACCATCGATGCGAATTTTATTTGACCGATTTTTAATAGATTTGTTTGCGACAGTGAGAACGCTGTCGTCTTTGTCATAGAGATTGCGTATAGAAAAGCTCAAGCTATTTCTTACATTTACGCGAATATTTGAGATTTTAAATAAAACTCTCTTTTCGGATTATTTCGCGGATTTATTTTGATTTTTGGTTCCCGATCTTTAACAAGTATATAACGCTTTTGAGATGTTTAACACCTTAGTCTCTCCCGTGACCATGATTGGTGTAAAGCAAATGAAACGTCGGGAACCAAAAATCAAAATAGATCCGCGAAATAATCCGAAAAGAGAGTTTTATTTAAAAAGCTCAAGCTTTTTCTTTGTTTTTTTTTATCGTATTAAATTAATGAACTTAGCTAAGTGCTCAATTCAACAAAAGTTATTTAATATTCAATAAAAAGAAGTCTTTGAAGTTTTAATAGCTGTTAAATGAGACTTGGGATAGCCTGAAAATATTCGTAATCATATTATAAATAACGTTATTTCAAGTCACGTGCCTTCAATATAATAATATTGCAATATTAATAATAATAATTTGATAAAATAATCTATTTATATAGTATATTCTATTTATAGTTATGTTAATCATCTTTTAGGCGTACATTTTCTTGGGTAAAAACGTTAGTCCCGTTATTATAACAATGGATGGTTTTCCTATTGCCAGCCTTGTATCTCTAAAAAACTGGAGTAGGTTATAAACCTCACAAACAAAGCTCGAAGCAATTTGTGTTGTCAGACAGTCACTGGCAATCCGCGCTACGTGAAGCCTGAAAATTAGCACTGCTGTATAAACGTGATCATAACTCTCGTACTTTAACAAATTCTTTTATAAGTTAATTTAAATCTCTGCAGTGCATTTTTAATTTATGTAATTTAATGTTATTAATGTATGTGTGTGTTTTGTTTATTGTTCATTAATAATGGATAAACAAGCTCGTGAGGATCCATGGGGGTTTGTGTATAAAAAGTTGCAAGAAAAGGAAATTATTAGCCGGCGCAAGTAAGAATACTTTATTCATTGCTTATGTATATATTCTGTTCATATAAAGTAACATAACAGTACATATGAATAATAAAAGCAGATTTTTTCTTTTGACTACATTCTATTTAATTGACTAAAAATAAAATTATGCTTACAACCTACACTAGTTTGGTAGACAGTACCTATAACACCATATTTCCAAATGCATTTGCCAATGTGGTGTTTTAGATTTTTTTAAATACATATATTTTACTTAGTTATTTTATATAGTAATATTTAATCTTCTTAAAGCCGTATTCAAACACATGCCATCTTAAAAGTCATTTGCAAAATGACGGCATCTGTGTGTTTGTATTGTGATTAACCGGGAATTACAATCTCGTTTACAGTGTGAGTTGAGGATTAAACTGTCTCATATCATTAGTCAAGTTTTATTTTTACCGCTAACAAGTATAATGTAAGCAAAAATGTTTTTTATCTCCAGTTTGGAAGTAGAAAAATAATCTTGCTTTATAAAATTGCTTTGGAGCAACTCCGTTTTCGTTTATCCACCCACATGAATCAGTTATTCAGTTTTAAACACATACAAAATGCAGACAAAGCAATTTAGTGAATAAAATTGAATGTCGTTTTACTGCATACTGTTTTTCCGTTGATCCCCTTCTAAATTTTTAGTTTTTGCGCTATAAATTGTACCTATTAACATATGTATAAATTTACAAGTTTCAAGGCTTCAAGAAGTCTTATTAAGCTTTCGTCGTACTCATGAGTTAAATTTTATCGCAAGTTTTAAGCAAAGACCAAATTTATTTTTCCCGCAGAATAAGTATCCTATATGTTGACCCGGATAATCAGCTATCATCATATCAAATTTCATCAAAATCTGTCCAGTGGCTTTCTCGAGATGCGTTTCCACACAGACAGACGAAAATTCTTAAAATAATAGATTTGGTCTCTGTATCGATAATATTGACTATTTCGATAAGATTTTCCAAAAAATATTTGATGTACAGATTCTACTCAGTTAAAATTTTATTATATATATAGATATATAGATTAAATATCACGCAGTTCTAATCGACGTTCCTTGGCTAATGTCCTACACATGCGCATATTCGAGTTCCCCGAGAAAAAAGCATAACGCTATGGCTGTTACTTAACAGTAAGCACTAAACACATCATCTCATACCAAATAAGCATTTTTTGTTTAAAAAAAAATTTAAATGTTTCAAATAAATCCCACTAAATATTATAAGCAGGAATATTATATATAATTATTTGAGCATAAAACCGACTTTATTTAATGAAGTCGGTTAACAAGTTGTTAAATAACCACACACACATGTGTGTTTTTGTAAGACCTTAATTTTAATACTGTCCACTTTTAAAATAAATTGGCTGTTGGCACTATTACAAAGAGGTAAAATGTGTTTGTACGTAGATGATAGTGCATGGAACAAGAGAAACGTTTTTATAGATTATTCACTAACTTAAAGCTATGTATATTAATCCCTGATATCTATAGTGTCTATAAATAAATGGATTAGGTAGAATATGGGACATAAATCTAATTTGACTACAGGCTTTCAACTTTTTTAACACAGGTGTTATTTGTATGTGGGAGGTGAAAAGTGGAATTTTTAAGTAAGTAAACCTTAGGTAATTTTTACACTATAAGGAATTCTATGTTTTAAAAAGAATTTATATACCTTCTTATGTATTTGTTATGTGTATACCTAGTCTGTTCTAATCTTTACCTAGATTACGATTATGTAACTCTTCAGAATTGTTCGTTTATTCTGTTGACCTCTGTAATCTGTTCGTGTATTCGTGTATTCAATCTGTAATTAATTTGACATTAATTTATCCGTTGTGTTAAAGTTATAATTGCACCAGTGTTTATATGTATTATAGATATTTTCGTCAATTTTATCTAAGTTAGTCTAAATGAAGGATTAAAAACTACTTAAATTCTTTATTTTGCATTATCTACAAGATAACCTGACACATGTGTTAATCATTGCATAATCAGATACCTACAGCTGAATTCAAATAATTTAATCTTTGGGCGATTTTTTATGATTTAATCTTTATATGCACTGCACATAAAATATAGATAAAAACAGGCCAAATGCTAGTCGAACTCGCGCACGAAGGGTTCCGTACCATTATCTATAAAAACGGCAAAAAATCATGTCTGTTGTATGGGAGTCCCCCATAAATATTTGTTTTATTTTAATTTAATTATTTATTTTTAAAGTGAATATATAACTAAATATTCTGTGAATATTTCAAGCGTCTGTTGCCGTTATCAATATCGAGCAAAAACGAGCAAAATAATCACGTTTGTTGTATGGCAACCCCCTTAAATATTCATTTTATTTTGATTTTTAGTATTTGTTGTTATAGCGCAACAGAAATACATCATCTGTGAATATTTCATCTGTCTAACTATCACGGTTCATGAGATACAGCCTGATGACAGACGGACGGACAGCGGAGTCTTAGTAATAGGGTTCCGTTTTACCCTTTGGGTACGGAACCCTAAAAAGTAACTGATAAATGTCAGAGTAAAAAATAATAGCGTGATATGCTGTTTATGCTTCTATTCTCGATTTGGCGAATTTTAAAGAAATAAAAAAAAAAGTTAAAGTAATAAAATTGTATTAGTAAAATCTTTGTTTTTTAAATATCTGCGAAAAAAGATGCTAAATAAGATATGAAAAAAAAAATAAAGTTAATTATTTAAAGATTAGTTAGGAGTTTAAGGTGAAGAAGCAGATTCACCCCTCTGGAAATAATTCTGCCGCCGTATTTTAAGTAGGTTTGGAGAGAAAATATACATATGTTTGGCTCGCATGTGAGGCGTGATTTTACAAATTATTTCCAATTATCGGGTGCATGCAAGCAAATTTACGAGCAACAGCTAACATTATATATTTTTGAAATGTGCTAATTAAGCCCTTTCATTTGATACCCAACGTGGCATCATTACTTTTTGAAGTTATACTTCTTTTGGAACGTTTGAAAAAAATTATGAGTAAAATTTTTACGATGCGCGCGCACACCGACAGCCAAAAAGCGACATGATGAAGTTAGCTGATAACTGTTTGTTGCCAATTGCCATGGTAACTGTATTGTCTGACAAATAATATATAATATTATTATATTGTTTCCTTAAATGATATTCTATAAATATATGATTGTAATATTTATCATTCCTTTTACAAACAGAGATTTGTGACATACGGGATGAAGTCTTTAGCTATTTTTGTTCTGTTACGCCAAAGAAGTATAACTTCTTACGTGCGTACTAAGGCTTTCAGTCTCGTTATATTTGCGAGTCCCGGGAAAAAAAAATCGAGACTCGATATGGTCTCGAAATTCCCGGGAAAAACGAGACTTTCGAGACTACTTCAAAAATAAGTTTCATACTCATAGACTAGGCAATTAGGCAGTCAATATAAGGTATTCCAATAAAGTACTTTATTAATCATACTATTACAAACTCAAATACATGTAAAATTAACAATTATTAGGTCCTTACATATAAAAGTAGCGGTTTTATATGGAAAAAGCAAAACGAATATATATATATATATATATATATATATATATATATATATATATATATATATATATATATATAGCGTTGTCCTGAAGCAACAGTGGGTTAGACCAATTGACCAGTCTCGATTGTTTAATGGCTAGCTTTTCCATAATGGTTTGCATTTGTTGCCAATATAGATCTTGCCAGATTTTAGAAAGCTGTAGTGGATGACACCTGCACCGGTCCACCAGATATTTACCAATACCTTTTTCTGAGTCAACTGTCGCTTGGGGCAGGATTTCTCCTGTGTTCAATCATTGTGATGAGCGTTTCAGATTATTATACTGGATCCGATGCCATTCAAAATCCTCTCGTAATTGTGACGGTTGAGTAAAGTAACACAGCACTCGTGTTTGTTGAGGGGCTTCATCAATTCATACGGTACCCATTTTTCCAGCTTTTTCAATTTTCTAATTTGTTTCAAATGAATTAATATAGCTTTATCACTCACATCGAAGCTTGCCGCTAACTCTGAAGTGGTTTGCGATGGATCTGTTTCCACGATCATTTTTAATTGTTCATTGTCAATTAGGGTCTTCGGCCATCCACGTGGTTTGTTCTATAGGTCAAAAATTCCAGAACAAAAACATTAGAACCAAAACCGTGTTTCATTGTACAGTAGCTTCACCATACACATCATTAATCCTTCGAGCTGTTTCTGCGGCGCTGGTGCCACGGTGGTATTTTAAGTTTTTCATATTGTGAACAGAGTGATGTCAAAGAAAATCAAATGGCGCGAAAACAAATGAATCTCCAAATTCGAGAAACAAATACACAAGCCTTAAATTGAAATAAATTTGAATTTGGAATTCCTAACCAAACGCAAGATATAGATATTTTAGATCAAAGTAGCCAGTTCGACAAAACGTCAATTTCATATGTAAGGACCTAATATTGAAGTTTTTTTTTTTCATTTTTACAGTGGTCACGTAAACACAAAGAGTATTTATTGTACTTTCAGCTAGAGAGGATCTGATTATATTACAAAAGTAACCCGCGTTAGAAAAAGCCCTCTCTGTTTCTACTCTAGTATTAGATAGGGGATAGAGATTAAATAGTTATATAGCGATGGTTTAGTACTTCCCTCTGTTGTCTTATCCTAAGTTTCATTTTATAGTGCTGCCACGTACTGTATGCCGCAACCGGAATAAAAAAATCTCAAAAAAAATAAAGTCTCAAAAGTCTCGTTATTCCCGAGACTGGCGGTAACAGTCTCGAGTCTCGAAAATTCGAAAAAATCGTCGAGACTCTCGAAATTTTCGAGACCGAGACTCCCGGGATGAAAGCCCTAGTGCGTACATAAATACACACACACGTTTTTTTTTTAAATTCATGACTTTATATTCTCTAGAAGACTCCATTTTCAATTTAACGTGACGTCAATTAGCCTATAACCAGCGGACGATCAAGACGCTTATAACGATACCTCAATCACAGATCATGTAATACTATACTAGTACCTCAATTGTCAAATTATGGTAAGTAGTCTAGACTGTAGAAGTTCTCAGGGAACAGATGAACATATATATATATATATATATATATATATATATATATATATATATATATATATATATATATATATATATACACATACAATACATATCGGTAATCATAACCCTCAAAATCATAACCCTTCTTTTGCTTCGCCGTAGTCGGATAAAAATTACACTTCAGTAATGCGAGACTTAAAAGTCATGAACGAAAAAATTACTGAATATACTAATTAAATAAAAGGCTATTCATTCTTAATGTCAATTAGAAATATAACTTATTACGAGGTAAAACTAGGTGTTCTTTACTATACTCGTAAGTTATTTAACACTTTTAGTACGGAAAGAAAAAAGCAATTCGTACGCAATTGCGGTGTTGTGTTCCGTAATACCAAGGTCGTCGAAGCTCGTATTTTCGACGTAACGCTATATAGCCTTTGAGGGCAATTCTACATTTTCAGGGTCACAATATTCTATGAGTCAACTTATCAGAATCTGCAATCTATATACATAAAATTAACACAGACAAGTACCTACTTCCAAAAGCCTCAGGAGAACCAAAGTATTCACGTAAAAGATTTCGTAAAACGCGATCGTGTTTGTTACTTATGCAAACTGTAATTAAAAAAAGATATCGCCCTTGCAGAGAGAATAAATATTATCTACTGTTACCGATTATTTACTTATTTTTTGTAATGGTTATGTAATATTTCTCTTACAGAACACAAGTAGGTTAGGTAGGAACACCCCTGTTGACAATTTTACTGGGTGAAAATCAAAGGTTGTTTGAAATAATAATCATTCAAGTCATTTTCGTTAGTCAAGTTCTTAATGAGCTTTATTTTGGAAAATAACAGGAAGTGTAATATAATCGAACAGTGTTTGTACACTGATTGTGTGTCATTACAAAAACACGTGCGATAATGCAGAGCCGTTTGTTGCCGCACAGACATCGAGCGTTGGCTGCTGAGCGGTGACTGCGACCGCCTTGAATTACGTCAGTTTTATTTAGTTCGCCTCCTCGAATCGAACAAAACAATTATACGAGACGCGTATTTATAAAGATAAATATTAAATAACTTTTGTATAAAATTAGCGCAAATAAATGTATGTGTGTCTGTGGTCCAATTATTCTATTCAGTGTCAGTGACCGGTAAAAAAGTTCCGTTGCTGATGTAGTTCCTGCGTGTTCAATCTTATAATCCTAAGTTTACTTGTAGTGTTTACGTCATTGGTTCTTAAGATATTATGACTCGTACTTTTTGGTGATTCAGATTTTATTCTTCCGACAAAGCTTTTGAACAGTTGGTTAGTAATCGTGCTATTCTTACGTTCATAAATTTTTACTATAAAATTTTTCATTAAAAGTTGCAATTAATTTGGTTCAAAAATGGATGAAGAATCAATGTGGAAAGGATTTTACGAAAAATTACAACAGCAAAAATCAGTAGAAGATCAAGTTCACGATAGCCGGTAAGAATTTTGCTAAAAATATTTTGAGATTTCTGTTGGCTATGTTAATAATATTTAACTCAAGCACTCAATTCTTTAAAATACCCACTATTTTGGTATTTTATTTAGAGTATTTTATTATATAATTTGTTTTTAGAGTTTTTAGTGTAGTTATTATATTCGGTGTTGATTCTAATAACATTTCCCGTAATATTATTAAGATAAAATATTATATGTAGTCTCCTTAACTGTTATTGTATTTACAAGAAGAATCACATTATTCAATTTGAGTGCTGTCAATTGTCATAACTAACTCAGGCACGCCGCATGCCAATGATCATTATAGAAAGTATTCAGATAGAGTTATTAAAATAAAATATGCAGTAATTTGACCTTAAATTATACATATTACATGTGTAATAGCTTTTTATTTACAAATGTCGTACACGTACTTTTTGCGGTCGTGTTTTGAGAGAAAAGTAGGTACTATAGAGCAAAGATAGGCGTCCACTTTAAATGGCCCTCAATGCTGAATGTTTATTCAATACATTATTTCATAAAGAAATAAATAATAAAAAGCATTTGTTTAGAGCAATTTGGGTCAATGAAAAGTACAGCCAGCAAGAAAACATTATTGGATAAATTTCATATTGTAATATACAAGTGATACAATTTTTTATCAACTAAGATGTGTGGGATAGGTTACCTACACGACACAACATTAACAAAAAAAATACAGTAGGCGAGTTATATTGTTTATTGCTGCTATGCGGCTCGACTCAGACTATTTAGTGGACGCCTTGCTTTAATATTCGTTTATCTGTTCACATTCACAGATAAATATACTAACGTCAAATGTCAAACTCAGCTGTTGTCTTCTTGTTAAAAATAGGTATGGGTCTGTCATCTAGTTCTACAGTGTAGAATACAGTGAATTATTTAACTATCTTTTTCCTGTTACATTTTCTTATTGAACAATTACTAGTATGATAGTACTGTGCTTTTAAATTACATTTCTTATCAAGTGACTTTGCGTTATTTTTTATAAACATTCTTATCATATTGAAGATACATATATTTGTTAGCCAAAGTATATAAGAGAAGTTTCGCTGATATGATGATTCTTTCACGAGTGGGCTTATTACGGTACTCTAGTGTGTGTTTAAACGGATGTCGAAGAATGCATTTATTAAAGAAAAGTGGTTACATTAATGGACAATGGGTAAATGCAGAGAGTAATGCTGCATTTCCGGTGACAAACCCGGCAGATGACAGCGTAATTGCCGAGGTTCCCGACATGGATGCCATTGATGCTAAAAAAGCTGTTGATGCTGCTTCGAATGCTTTTCAAAGTTGGAAAGATACTACAGCTAAAGAAAGATCCATAATATTAAGAAAATGGTATGATATCTGTGTAAAAAATACTGACTCTTTAGCTCAAATAATTACTGCTGAAGCCGGTAAACCATTAGCTGAATCTAAAGGAGAAGTTGCATATGGAAACTCTTTCTTAGAGTGGTTTGCAGACACTGCCCGTCACATTAATGGAGAAATTATACAAAGCCCTTGGCCAAATAAAACAATAATGGTCACTAGACAACCATTAGGCGTAGTATCTATTATTACCCCATGGAACTTTCCATTTGCTATGATTACTCGCAAAGTCGGTGCTTTGATGGCTGCTGGATGTACTTGTGTCATAAAACCTGCTGAAGACACGCCTTTAACTGCATTAGCTGCAGTTCAATTAGCTGAAGAAGCTGGCGTGCCTAAAGGTGTGATTAATGTTGTTACTTCAAGCCGGAAGAATGCACCAGCAGTAGGTCAAGTTCTATGTGAAGATCCAAATGTCAATTGTGTTTCGTTTACAGGCTCTACACATGTTGGCAAAATTCTTTATGGAATGGCATCAAAAGGAATAAAAAGAGTTAGTCTTGAACTAGGTGGAAATGCCCCTTTCATTGTTTTTCCAAGTGCAGATATTGAACATGCAGTAGAAAATGCTATGAATGCAAAATTCAGAAACAATGGACAAGCATGTGTTTGTGCGAATCGATTTTTAATTCACCAAGATGTGTATGATAAATTTCTACAACTATTCAAAAATAGAATTGCAAAACATTGTGTCTTAGGACCTGGAGCCAAGGAGGGTGTGACATGTGGACCATTGATAAATATGGAACAAACCAAAAAGGTGACAGGGTTGGTAAATGATGCCCTATCAAAAGGAGCAAAAGCAGTGATAGGCGGAAAACCGGCAGTTGAAATAGGCAACAAATTCTTTGAATCTACCATACTTACCGATGTTAATCCTGAGATGAAAATCTATGGAGAAGAAATCTTTGGCCCTGTTGCTGTTTGTCATAAATTTGAAAGTGAAGAGGAAGCCTTAAAACTTGCTAATAGCACAAGAAGTGGGCTTGCTTCTTATGTCTTTACTAAAGATGTCGGTCAAGCTTTTAGAATGTCTCGTCATTTAGATTTTGGAATGGTGGGAATCAATGACGGCATGCTTTCTGCTGCTGAGCCTCCATTTGGAGGTATTAAGGAATCAGGAATAGGCAGGGAGGGTAGCAAACATGGGGTTGAAGAATACACTGATATTAAATATACTTTGTTCTCAGCTCTAGATAAATAAGTAAAAACTTATTGTGTACGTTTTTAGTTTTGGCTGTTATTAAATATTTAATTATTTTTTGCATATTGTTTGTTGTTGCCTTGAAATAATATATTAATTGCATTTGTAATATTATTCAGACTTTTTGAAGTTACTTGTATGTGAATAGTACTAAATAATAAGATAATTGTCATTCCAGTCTTCCAATAATATGTGATTAAAAATAAATATAAGTAGTATAATAATTAGGCTTAACAGTAAAAATATTCTTTTTAATCAAATTAAATTTTAATTAGAAAATATTTGTAGAGTATGCATATTTAAAAGATTATTTTTGCCATTTATTGTATTAATCACCACAAAATATACAAATTTAATAAAAAAGTCAGGTTTTATTTCACATTATTATGCAATTATTAAGTTACTATAAGTTATTTTTTATCAACAAAAAATACAAACAATGATAAAGTAGTATATGATAATAATTATTATTCAAGAGTCAAGCAAGCATATCCAAATAGGTATAGCATCTTATTAGTTATTCTTGTCAATGATCAATGAATAAAAATAAAACAAAGGAATATTTTATTTTAATGTTTTTTTTTCTTTACTATAGCTTCATTGTATTGTACATTGAACATTTTAACTAATTTACAAAATAAGGCTGAATTTATACAGTCGGAGTATTTTGTTATGTACATATGAATTGAGTATGTTTTTGAAGTTTATTAGTTATTAGTATACTTCTTTTAGCACGTTTGGAGAAAAATAAGAGAGTAAAATTTTTACGATGCACGCGCACACCGACAGCCATAAGCGACATGATGAAGTTAGCTGATAACTGTCATTTATTTTTATTAATATAATTATCTAATATCATTCCTTTTACAAACAGAGTTGTGACATACGGGATGAAATCTTTAGCTATTTTTGTTCTGTTAAGAAATATATCTTCTTACGTGCCTACATAAGTACACACACCTTTTTTTTTAATTTAAAATGTACGTAGGTACGTACGTATAATGTACGTAAATACGCGTTAAAATAATCTGATGACAAAATGCAAAGATAAGCGACGGACTATAATTCAAAATATTTGATATTAGTAGTTTTCAACAAAATACACCATTGGCCAGGGTGGGTTCTAGAGGTTAATACTTTTTAACGTAGGTGTTTATTAGGTACTTTTGAAATACTTAGAATAATATAATATAGTACCTACAGATAAGTAGGTTGTAACTTTGCATATCAATTTAATGAGTCTAGCGATAGACTATATCACTTAAACGTATTTATGATTATACTAACGACTTACCCTTACTTATTTTTATTTGATCGAAATAAAACTAACACCTACTAAATGTTAAGTGAGTGAAGCTTCCCACAATACATTAGTGAAAACCGCACCGAAATCGGTTGTCGTTTCTGAGATTAGCGTGCACAAACACACAAACAGACAAAAATTCTAAAAATATTTTTTTAGAACTGACATAATAGAACCCCTATTGCGTTAATAAAGATCCCCAATATCAAATATCTTTCATGTACAGATAGCGATCAGTATTCAGTTACAATTTTATTATATGTATAGATTTATTAATATTGAAATGCGGTCGCGATCTTAATATATAATAATAATAAAATATTAATAATTTCATCATAATGTTCTGGATTAAAAAGAAATAAATAAAAAAATAAATAAAAAGCCGACTTTCGATGGACGTATAATAATGATAAATATTATGATATTAATGCAAACTATAAAAAATAATTAGAAATAAAAAACGTTTTAGGCTACTAAAATTAGTTTTTTATTATTATTAATAGCGACTCACCCTCGCTTCGCTCAGGTGCATCCCTAGCTACGTTTTATAAAGATAAAAATAGTTGTTGTGAACGTACCTTAGATAGACTTATGTAGACTTTTCTGTGTACCTTTTTAATACCTATAATTTTCAAAATTTTTTGATGTAGGTACAATCTCTAAACGTTTACCCAGCGGTAGCTACGTCGTCGTACGATGACAGTTTTTTTTTGACAAAACATTACGCTATCATTTTGTATAAATTATTTACTAACAGGTATACGCAAACCTACCTCTTTAATCGCTCTTTCTATTAAGTAGTTAAAACCGTATCAAAACCCGTTACGTAGTTAGAAGCAGACAGCGACTTTGTTTTATATGTTACTACTTATTAGTTATTGTATAGACTAGCGACTCACCCTCGCTTCGCTTGGGTTCGTCACTAGGTATATTATATATAGTTTATAGGTTATATAGAAGAAATATAGAAAAAATATAATGTATGTATACTACTATACAACTTCCCTATTTGAATCGGATATTATTCAATTTTTCATTGGTTTTAATTTATTTTCGTGGGGCCCTATTTTTTTTTTCTAAAATAAAAGTAGCTTAAGATACTCCTTATTACATCAGCTATCTGTCAGTGGAAGTCTCGTCAAAATCGGTCCAGCCATTTCAGAAATTAGCCGGAACAAACAGGCAGACAGACAGACAGGCAAAAATTGTAAAAAATGTTGTTATATTTATTTGGTATATGTACCGTGTATACATCCATATGCATTTAGTAAAAAGCGGTTATTTTAATATTACAAACAGACACTCCAATTTTATTTATCTGTATAGATTAAAAATATTGACGATCCTCTTACATAATGAAAACCAACAACATCAACCAGCATAGCTTAGGTGCCGGATGTCGCGAGTTCGATGCATGCATGACATCAATTTTGATTTTGTCATATTACATATACACATTGTAATGGTCTGTTAGTCGGGAGCATAGCGTTAGGAACCACCATCAAACACGTCATCACGACTCAACGATGCGTGGTGCGGAGTAGTGAGTCATTTCGTTAAACTACCATAAAAGAGAGAAATATGTCTATTCATTAAAAAATTAAATAAATTAATAATTAATTTAGTCTTTTTCTTTAATCATTTATTCTACTTAAAAATGCAAATATATATGTAATATCATATTTGTAATAAATATATTAACTAATCGCATTTTTATATTATTTTTTACAGAATACAAGAAGTAGACGACAGTTTCTTTGAAAAATTTGGATCAATTTTAAAACAAGCGTCCCAAAAAGCTGCTTTAGAGGAATCTACGCCGTTGGCTCCATTAAAGGAAGAGGAAGAACAGGATGGTGAGAAATCAGTCACAGAAGTGTCTGAGAGCCGAAGTGTCACGCGCGACTCAGACAGTGGAAACGAGACTTTGATCGATACAGATTCGGAGCCTGAAGATCCGGAGAAAGTTGACTTTTACGTTGAAGCTGTTGGATGGAATGTAAGTTAAACTATTTTTTTACCCTCTGATATTGAGAATTTTAGTAGGTACCTACCAATGAAGTGCAAGTTTTCTTAGATTTTACATTTATAACCCAGTAGACATACCTAACGACATTTCTAGCCGTATTTTTAAATTCTATTCTTTATAATTACTTATCATACATTTCAGTCGAATTATCAGAATTTTTGTCTAGCAAGTTAGTTGAAAAAATATCGTTTGTACATCGTTATTGCATGCACTGCCTGAATAGTTCTATATACATGAAAATAATGTAAGAAAAAAATAAAGACCTTTAATAGTTTTACATTTTTTATGTTTGTTAAAAAGTAGGCTAAAGGATTTTTTAAGTTATAAAATATTATTTTTTATAAAAATAAATTATTCCATCGTCATTGTCATCGTCGTCATCATAGTACTTAATAAAGATAAAATTTGAACTTTACAGTATGTAAATATTTCAATGGAGATATGTTATAGTTACTACTACAATTTTACTTACTTATAAAATATTCGAGAGATAACTTCATTATGATTACCATCACCAAAATATTCAGTAGGACGAAGTCGCGGGCAAATTGCATGTGCAAAATTTATGTAGGGAGGAAGTAGGGGTGGGTCGCTAGTGTTCCAATAAAAATAATCCCGTAAAAACAAAATATATTCTTGATTTTTTGCACAATGGTTATTTTTCTTGTTTCTTTGCTGCGCCATTATTGTTAATGCTTTCGATTTAAATTTTTAACTGGCCATATAATTCAAGCATTAAATATTTCATCGTAGTTACTTTTACATTGCGGTGCAGTGGTAAGAAACGTTGGGCTGCAACAGTTTTGTGTTGTATTATGTTATATTAGTTTGAACGGATGACGGGCGTACGTTTTTATCGTTTTACTTTAATTTGAACTAGACATTGGGTTAAGCTTATTTTAAGAATGTGGGTCGTGGTTAATTTTATTAATCATGTCGCTGTATAGGTTCACCTTTGGCATTGTTCCAGTAGACTTTTACTAATAATGGCATTAGTTTTTTAAGATTTTTGGTATTAGTAGATATTTTATACATGAAGTAGTAAATTAAGTTTTAAGAATCATGAAATCATTATTATTGGCAGTAAGCAGATTGTCTATAAATAAACTGAAGATTAATTTCGACGAATAAAATCACTTTTTAGTCAATGTATAGGTAATGTCTACAAAAGTACAGGTACATATTTAAGTACGTATTTCTATATGATAAGTACCACCTACATATCTTAAGTATTTCTATAAAATATTTAAAACTGTTTTGTTGAGTAGTATAAGAGTATTATACTGTAAACTATTGTCATTAATTCCAAAAACAGCTACTAGGCAAATCACTGCCAATAAATTCTCAGTAAATTGATCAGTGTCTATTACATTACGACCGTGATTTTTCAATTAAATACCCATCTTTGGCTTTCTTATTCAGAGAAACTGAAACTCTTCGACCATTTTGACTTATTGTATGGTGGAGAATAGTTATTAATATATTTCATAGCGCCCTCGCTTTTCGCAAATTTTCATTATTTATTGAAATAAAGCTAAAATTCCGAAGCAAGTTTTTAATAAAATGCGCGACGGCACTTTTTCAAGCTCATGGATTGATATATTACACTAAACAAACGAAATGAAAAATATATAATAATATCTCGTATAGTGGTTGAGTTTTTGCCCTCGGAATTTGAAAACATGTATTGGATTTCTACGTAAAATATCCTTTTCAAAATCGAATTAGCTGTAAATATATCCTTACAACATTAATATTATTAAGTAAAATTTATATCAGAATATACGTCAATTGACAACTGCACAAAATGCTAGAAAATGCAATTGGTCAGCCGCTCGAACTCAGTACTGTAGAACTCAGTACATTTTGTGATAGGATTCTTAAATTAATTCTATTGAGAGATATAACGTATATGAGTACATATTTTAACTTAACATTTATTTGAAATATTTAATTGAAATGATTATATTTTTTTATATTAATTGTTTTATGGTTCGTGGGAATCTATTTAGTTAATTAAAATCTTATTAAATTTATTTTTTAACCCCCGACGCAAAAACGACGGAGTGTTATAAGTTTGACGTGACTTTGTGTGTCTGTCTGTGGCATCGTAGCTCCCGAACGGATAAATCAATTTTGATTTTGTTTTTTTTTTTGTTTGAAAGGTGAATTAGTCGGAAGTGTGTTTGATGAAAATAGGTCCAAGATGATCGGGGGTTTTTTAAATTTTTAATTTAATCTTCTTATTTATAAAGATAAACCGGCTGTTTCTTATTTATTCGCACCTACATACATATCTTTAGACAGAATACAATGGAAAACACATGTAAAATTTACATAATTGTACAAATTTTGGTCTCTCTAAAAAAGACCTATAACATTATTAGGTTTTTTGCATCCCATTGAATAAATTACAATTTACTGTTTGAAATCTCCGTAAACATACAAAGGGAAGAACACTTTTAAAATATTCATTTTAGATTAGAATATAGGTTATTTAAAATAAATGTATGTACATATAATTTTAGGATGTTCTCAATAGTAATCGATCACCGTCTATTAAAATTTATTTGAACTGCTCTTACTTTGCCCCTAAAGAGATCGTTACTAGTGTCTAAATATGTGCCTATGTGCGTTGTAAAAATTTAAAAAATAAAAAATGAACAATTTAATATATTGTAAATGCCAAGAAAAACGCATTTGCAAAAAAATTAATATTTTTAATCATAAACTATTTCATATATAGTGTGTTTATACTAGTATAAACTGCATGCGATATTATGACCTCAATTCGTGTTAACGTAAACAAAAACTAGTGTATGTATAATAATGTCAAAGTTAACTATACAAAGTGCAGCAACCAGGTATGCCCACTTAAAATATATTAATGGCCCTGATAGATGTTCCATATACTGACAGCTCAAACAAACAATGCTCCGGTCGTGGCATTCTGCCAATTCTATCATCCACGGCTATTTTGTCAACTTTAACGCCAAGGTTGGTCTGAATGAACTTCTTCATTTACACTGTTATGCCAGAAATTTCTATAATTTAACTTAGAACGTTGAATAACGTGAAGAACGTGAAAAAACAAGTAGTGACATTTAATACGTCTAAAAACTTATTTCATCTATTAAGATTTTCTTTTAAAAGATAAAAGAAGCTCTTTACATTTTAAGAACGTTCATATTTATGGTTGTTCATATTTATAAATATATTTAACATTCTACTTGTAGCCATGATATAATATTTGCATTGCTTGAGATAAGCCTTCAATATATTTATATTCAATCAATTAGATTCAGTAGAAATGTCTAGATTGTACGCAATCTGGGTTACTTCATCTCGAATACAAATATGTATTTGTAATTCGAGTGACTATTATATGTATTTCGTACATTTTATTTTCTAAAATATATGAGTCTAATATTTTTTTTTAAATACTCAATGACTCGATTGGGAAATTTTTATTAAGTTTAGCTACATTTATACACACCAAAAAACTTAAAATAATAAGCTTTCCTAGTTTCCGCCGGTAAGCGTAAACTGTATGGTTTGTAAAACAAATAAATCGCTCTTCACTGCGCGTGCTTCGGCACTTTAAAACACCAAATGTGTTCTTCTATTTTTTATTTATAACACATTTTTATAGTTATGCCACAATGCTATATAAAAGCATTATCCATACCTTTGTTTAAAATAGATAGGAAGGAATTGATTGAATAATTACTTATCACGTTTAGCAGGTTTATATTAAATGCAATCTTTTTCCTTCATTGGGAGAAACCATACAAGTGGACAAGTAATAAATCAACAATGCACCCATTAAACTACTTTAGATCTGTAACTTGTGGGTTGTAAGAATGGAAAACAAGATTTGTAATAAGTACGTTGAATATAAGGAAATATCTGTAGACAATCTGTAGATTATCCATATATATATATATTTTTAACTGTCTTGTTTATTTTCTTTAATACACCTTATACGGGTACCCAATTTATTTTATAGGTGGTCGAGACCGAAAATATCGAATCTGTTAGGTAATTTTTTTGCTAAAACGAACTCGTTAATTTTTGATATGCTCTGTAAAATTTTTATGATAGGAACTTTCAAGTGCGCTCATAATTTTATTGGCGGTATCTATCTATAAACCTTCGCCTAATTCACCGCTGTACCTAAGGATTATTTCGTAATGGAACGTACATAAATCTTATTTTCCATTAGCAATGCGATTATGTGCTGTTAGATATTTAAATAAACGGATGTTAGCTGTTAATCGGAGATAAAATCATGTGTAATACATAAGTATTAAATATTATAATAAAGGTTTTCTTTAGTTTGTATTTTACTTGTAGGTTTTCGTCTTTGGTTTTACGCAGATATTTTATTTTGTTTGACCGTTTATGTTATTTTGAATGAACTCGCGGGGAATTTAAAAATATATTTTCAGTGTGTTTAAACATATCTACTTAAATAGATTTACAGAGAAATACACTAAAGTGTGCACTTTTACTGAATGCATTATCAAAATATGACAATAGATAAGTTAAAAAATGGCAAGATAACACCTAATCTATTATTAATAATAAACTAAATAATAATATTATCATTTTAGTAGTTGAAGTTATAAAATTAAAAAAAAAATCTTAAAATAATATCATCTTAACAGGTTGTTGACATTGCTCTATGAGACAATTTGGAAAAGGTACAAGTAAAATAAATATAAAATACATATAGAAATATTTCGCCGAGTTCACATTCATTTTCAATGGTAGCGCTTTGCGAAAATAGAATCTGGCGGCAGATCGGCTCAATTCCCTGAGTCCCGGCCGGACTCGAGCGTAGAGACGTCTCGTCCAGACCCATCTGAGACGCACTTAGTTTTTAATCGCTTCATCCCGTAACATGCGCGAGTAGTGTCAAGGATATGTGTTTGTGAAAAGTGAGTGAATATGAGCAATACGGGTACACTACGAACTAAGTTCAGGGGCGTGAAGAAAGAGCTCCTGGACAGGCAGACCAGCTTGCTTATACAATCTATGACTGTATGTTCTTTCATTTGTCGTATTAAAATAATAAATAATATAGAATGTACATACATGTTGTTAAAAAAATAAGTTTATTCTATGCGTAGGTTTTTTTACGCAAATGTCAAATGTACTTTAGCAATCTAAAATAAACAACTGTTCATAAAAAGATGAATGCAACTTTTTTGTCATTGAAACACATGCAAATGAGTTCACAGTTAAAAATAAAAACTCTTCAAAATTTAGGTAGGTGGCAAAAAGATTCCGTCTGAGTTAAAGTTTTTTCTGTATTATTTTTTTGAAACTGTTTTAATTTAGTGCGTTTCAATGCTTTTTTAATGTTTCACGGTTATCTCTATACTTAACGAGTAAATTTGTAGCGTAAATTGTAGTCTGCTAATTAAAAATAAATGAATCTTATTTGTAGTCGTCGAAGCAGTAAATCAGAAACACCGCGGAAAGCGATTCTGATCAATATTATGCCCACGGCGGCGCAGTTACCCTATCGTTATACAAATACATGGAAAATAGTGTTATATGCCACTGTAACATGGCATTCATATTTGGTCGCATAGCCCGCTAATATCTTAGCAACGAACTATGACATGCGATGCACTAACTCAGTGGGTTTCCGGGCTTAGATAGAAATAAGCGTGTGTGAAAGAGTCTATTATATTGTGGTCCTTTCCAGTTGATGAACTTGCGATATTACTACGACTCATCGGTATGTTGTTCTTTCCGCTCGCAAGTGACTGCTACGTTTCGTTATGTAGATTTAAACGCTCTCATTTGTCTATAATGACAGACAATGATACATTTTTATATTTAGTTAGCTTACTTCATACCTATTTAGGAACTTATCTCATTAAGCACTTTTTTTTCTAAGTGTTTAAACTATATTTTCTATGAATAACTTCAGAAGCGAAAAATGAATCTTTGTTTGTTTAGTAAATTTAGGTCAATCACTGTTTCATCTCAAAAGACGTTTAATGGTGTGTAGTAGAATCGTGCCTTTATAAGAGCACTTGGTTTATTTATTTCTAAAATTGATCAAAGGTAACTTTATTCATATATAGTTCGTACATAAGAACGGTTGATTATAATAAACATGCATGTAATTTTCAGGTGGATGAATTATATTTGGAAGTTTTGTATGAAATTTTGCACAATGTCGGCGGATGTGACGTAGGATGTGAAGTGGGCCAGCAGGCTATGCTGGGCTATGTACAAGAAGCTTTTAAAATCTCGAATGATAAGCACATGGAACTTCTAACACAAGCAGAGGCAAAAGAGCCTCCAGAACTGATGCTAAATGTAGAAGTGGTAGAAGGAAAGGACCTTGTTCCCAAAGACCCCACTGGTCTTAGCGACCCCTTTGTGACAATTTATCTGATGTCCAACACAGCACATAGGTATAATACATCTGTAAAATCGGGAACACTAAATCCAGTTTGGGAAGAACATTTTTCACTGTAAGTTATATATTAAAAATAAATTGTCACATAATATTTAGCTATGTTTGGTCAACTCTTTTGACAGAGCTCTATAATCTATAATGCATAAAAAAAAAACAACATCAGTACAACATATTGAAAATTACTTCTACAACAAACAATAGAAATCCATTAAGCTAGTAATTTTTGAATATTTAATACATTGTAAACTTGTTGGATGATCTAATTGAAATGTTTAAATAGAGAAATCGATGAATAAACGCAGCTTAAAATATGGCTGTATTTACATCTAAATTACTTATAAATACAAAGGTAGCGATAATCTGCTATGTTAGAACACGTTTTATGATCCATCCATTAACTGAAATACGCGAGGAATTATTGCTTTTGGCAACATCTATCGAAATAGATCGGATTTATTTATATTGAAGAATATTTATTATTTGCTTTTTTTTGCAGACCTATGCCAGGTAATCTACAGGAAGATTCACTTTGTTTAGAAGTTTGGTAAGTTTCAAGGCAAAGCTCTTATGTTTTTATAGAGTAAATTAGTTTCTTAAAATAACAAAGATTGATCGTTTTTATTTTTTGGTTGATTGTAGGGATTTTGATCCTGCAGAAACAGTGAAAGAAAAAATGACTAAAATATTTGAAGTAAAAGGTGTGAAAGGTCTTCGTAAGCTTATGAAAGAAATAGCTATTACAGCATCGACCGGAAAACATGATAACGAGTTGATTGGAACCGCCAATATACCACTTAAAGTAAGTTTAATATCAAGTAAGTTGATGTAAAAGAAATAATATAATACTTTACCTTTAATGAGCACTTTATTATTGTTCCTTTATAGTGAAAAAATTGGAGCTGAAGAATCTCCAGAAAACTATTTATTTTTTATATTATGGTTACTCTTACTCTTGTCTGTTTGTTTTTGTTCATATTTAGAATATGGATCAGTTGTACTGAATACTTACAAGTAGCTTTCGTCAAAGAAAAGATAAGGAGGGGACATCCAACGCCTAATATTATTTTTTAAATATATTTTCCTTAAAAATTATTGCTTATTCGAATGCGAAATTATTTCACGGACATTACTTAGTTTAAAGGTATAAAAAAGACTAATAAATACAAGATAAAGGCATAGGGACAAATGCAATAACTTTATAATATTAAAAATGTCTTATGAGTATTATCATGTTATTTTGTAAGTTCGTCGTCAAGTTAGGGAAAATCTTTGGAAATATTACTCAGTAGTATTTGCTTAAATTTCTCAAGTTGAATAAATATTCATTTATGTCTTGATGTTGTCTTGAGTCATGAAGGAAATACCGAGTTTTATTTGAACCGACTATATTATTTAGTCAGTTTTAGTTTATGACAAGGTTTTCAAGTTTTATTTCAATAATTAAAAATTAGTTCGAACTCTCAAGAGTACTAGTGAATAAGTAAGTTTTCTTATTATTCATAAATCATAATATACAATTGTTTGGATTTTGATCACGCACCGGTAATTGTATTAGTAAATTATATACGCATAGGTACTGTTAATACTTGAAAATGCTTAAAAACAATCTCTTTCCATATTGGATTTTGTTGCTAGCCGAATCGAGTTTTAAACAAAACAATGTTTAGAAATATGATATTACTACTTCAAAGGTAGGAAGCAGTGATTTGAACCGTTTACTAAAGTTGTTATTGTTTCTCTGAACACCTTTGATGGCCTTGTCTCATTCATGGTTTACATTTAATATTAATTACATTTAATCAAAACAACAAATATTTTTTAAGTATTTTAAAACGTACATTATTGAGTAGATATATGTATGTATATGATGTACGCTTTCTTTGTTGATTCTGCAAACTAGTGTTGTCTGCAACTTTGTCCATCTGATTCATGTACATTGTACATGTATGTACCAAACCAAAATAACGCATCTCTTGCAAAAACATTGGATTTTCATATAAACTTATGATGCCAACCTGCACTTGGCCAGTGTGGTGGACTATGGCCTGATCGTATTTTCAAAATCTCTACGTCATGTCTTTATCTCGGGAGGGGAT
Source organism: Fabriciana adippe (assembly GCA_905404265.1). Taxonomy (NCBI): domain Eukaryota; kingdom Metazoa; phylum Arthropoda; class Insecta; order Lepidoptera; family Nymphalidae; genus Fabriciana; species Fabriciana adippe. The sequence goes on from FR989993.1 coordinate 8,804,753, forward strand.
CAAAAATGGTCAAAAATGGTCAAAATGGTCTTTATGTGATTAATAAATGGCTCCTTAGTTACCACTGTCAGACACTTTCCTGGCAAATTCTAGGTGCATAGGACTAGCACTTTTGGGATTTCATGTTTAGCATACAAGTATAGTGTATACCTAGATGAAAAGGTGAAATTGATCTTATTTAAGTGCATTATTAAAATTTTATATATGCACTTAATTATATATAATAATATAACTTTATTTATCAAGAATAATTTATATATTTTTTTCAGTCTATCCCCGCCGGAGGCATGACGACGTATTTAAATTTAAATAAAAAGAGCAAATTAAGGAGACAAGGAGTATTGAAGACTCGCTTTACTTTTTCCTCGGAAAAGAATTCACAAGTGGCAGCTCAAGAACATAGGCATCTTTTGAGGATATTATTACTGCACGAGCTAGAAAGCTCAAAGGTCGGTTCAAAGTAGTTTATTAAATTAAGGATTTCGTATAATGAGTTAAATGGTAAAATCAAAAATTTTCGTTATTAGGGTAGGTATTTGTGTTATATAAGCAAAAAAGTTATAGATTGATGTGGTTTTAAATTAGTCACACTATATTTTTAGCCATTATCTTTGCTTGATTAAAACAAAATCCTTATCTCTTCTAAGCCAAAACATATCAATTCTCCATTTTTTTTATGACAATGATGTAATTTTTATCTATGCAATTAATCTTATACGGATTGCAAAAAATAAAAATTACATCATTTTTTAATCCTGTCATTATTACTAGATTATGCTTCTAATCAGTAATTCTGTCAGCTAGTAAATGACAAAATGGCAATAAAACATGTGTTTATTAAAAAAATTAGGTTCGATCTCTGTTTAGGTTGAATTTTCTATCGGGATAGGCCCGTGACGTCTTCGTCATCCTTCACTCATAATTTAGAATTTCTCCATTCGCCACTCGACTATTAGAAAAAATCAATTCAGTTAGTAAGAATACTAATCAACTACGAGTATATTATTTTTACGCTATACGGGAGTCATAGAGAGCGTATCCTATCATATACTTTATATACACGCCTCACGTCCTCTGATAGGTATACATATATGAAGAGTATTGATGTAGATATGATAGTTACGATCTGAATATTTGAGCCTAACAGATACTTAATCTTAAAAAGTGTTATTTCTCGCACCTTTTGCAATTCTTGCGTCAATCATTCTACTATTGTCATCCTATTCTCAGGTAGCTCCATATTGGTGGTGTGGGAACTTCAGTGCGCCCGCTGAAGGCATTCTAACACAGCACGCAGCGCAGAGCGGCCTGTCTCAGTCGGACAATTACCTCGCCCAGTGGTCTGTGTACTGCGCCGTCACGACCGACCATCCCCTGAGTTTCGCTCTCTTCAATGGATTGCTCGATAAAGTCACAAAACATTTGCAATCCGGTAAGTTTGTTTGTAGTGATTGTAAGTTTTTTAATATTTGGGAGCAAAATTTTTTTTCTTGTTTTTTTCTTAATATATATATATATATATATATATATATATATATATATATATACTAGCGACTCACCCTCGCTTCGCTCGGGTTCGTCCCTAGCTTGCGTTAAATGACGATTGATCAGTTTTCGACCGGAGAGGAAAAATGATTAAATTACTAAAATGGCTATTAAAAAATAAGGGTTGATCGTAGAAGGGTGAAAATTGAGGATTGTATGTATTTTTGTATGTTGTATCATAAAAAAATAGAAATTAAAAATTTTGTCAAAAAAATAAAAAAAAATTTTGGGGTGGACTACCCCTAACATTTAGGGGGATGAAAAATAGATGTTGGCCGATTCTCATAGATACCGGATAAGCACAAAAAATTTCATCAAAATCGGTCAAGCCGTTTCGGAGGAGTATGGCAACGAAAACTGTGACACGAGAATTTTATATATTAGATATTAATTTGTTTTTTTTAAACATTAATTGGAATTAAACGATAGTTCAATTTAATTTTGACGAGTTGATAAGATCTATATTTATCTTGGACTCCGGTGCTTAACTTATTATAGAGTATCATGAAATAGTGTAAGTGTACAAAAAAAAAAAAAAAAACTGTAGATAGAGTAGATTGTTATTTATAAAAAATTGAGAGCTTATAATAATCTTATTTTCTATAAAATGATTAGATTTGTGTATTAATTAAACATTTTACATTTAAGGCCTTGTCAATGAAGAGGATGTAAAGCTTTTCTGGGATGGAGCAAAAAAATTACTACCAACATGCTACAGCCATATACGGAAGCTAAGAAAGAAGACGGCTGGAGACAAAACAGTGTTGAAAACTCTTAGGGAAGTCCTGAATGTTCTTTACAAATTGTCAATATTAGATCTACCGGAGTCTATAGAGCTATTTCCTGTCAATTTGTACGGTTGGTTAAGAGATAAGGACGATGGCACGAAACTTTCGATCCTTGAGGTTTTGAATCAAGCAGTTATACAGGGTGCTTCAGATTGGTTCGTCCATATATTAGATAATAATGAATGTAAGGACAAAACGGACGAGTCTAGATTGCAACATTTGATCAGAGTGATACAGCTAGTGAGATCAGATTTGCAAAGGGCTGTGGAGTATTTCGACAGAGTTTTTATTGAGTAAGTATATTTTGTATTTTATATCTATCTAAAGATATACCAGCGGGCTTGGATAAGATGATATTGCACAAACCCGTACCCAAATCTTTCTTAAATTGTACTAAAATGACAAGAGCTATGTCAAAAAGTCACAATATGTCATTCTCATGTACTTTTAGATTTCGTAGAAATATTTATTATAGTACAATAACATAATAATTACGATTAACGTGGTTTAACAAATATATTCCAAATCGTTTGTTACAGAGTAATGGCTTTCCCCTATTCAAAAGCATTGTACGGGGTATACGAAGACAAAATAGCGTCTCTCGTCGAGCCAGAAGTGACGCAAGTGTGTAAAAACCTAAAGCGTTTACGTTATAGTGAAGGATCAACAAATAGTGTGTACTTGGCCGGGGGTCTCAATGGGGAGACGGGGTTAGGGACACCCGAAGTGGGAACGGAACCTTTGGCGATGGGAACTACGTTGTTTGAACTGTATCTGGCTCTGCAAAGGTTTTTGACGTGAGTATCTTATTAATAGTTATATCACAAATAAGACACTCTATTGCTTAAAGGAATTGGATGCTCTGATATGGATTATTTTTGGGGCTATTTTGTTTTGCCTGAATACATGATAGATGGCGCTTATCCGAAAGCTGATGGATTATTTTAATTTTATTAAAGTATTAAAATATAGTGAAAAAAAAAAGATTAAAATAGCACTACACAAAAGTTTATACAAATGCTTATTACATAATGAGTCCATAATAAGTCAATAATTTGATTTCCAAAAGTAAGAAGGAAATAGACATAATATATTTTAGTTTAACAAAGATAGTCTTTAGTATAGCGTATAGTATCCGAGTACTATTATTATTAATTTTTACATCAACCGGACTTAGCTACGATATTTTATAATATAAAGTAGCTAATAAATAAATAAATTTATTGGGACATTAACATAGCACCATCTAGTCCCATGGTAAGCTACGAGGATTGTGTATGGGATACCAGATAGTTGATACACTACATATATTTAACTTTAAATACATGCATATTATAAATAAGAAAGATAGCTATACGAGGATTTATTGCACAGTGTTGAATAAAACCGCAAATAATTTAAAGTTATGCTTGTTTATACATATGCTGACAAAAGATTTATTCTTATTTATAATTGATTATTGTTATATAATATTATATATTGGTATGAAGGTACTTACTACATAAAGAACTGGTTCTGTAATTTACGAGGCTAAATCCAAGACAGACATAACTTTTAAATATTCTATGTATATCACTTTTATAAGGGAGAATCTCGGAAGAAATTTATAACCTATAGCTTTTTTATGAACCTTGTTTAAATAAACATAAAATTGATATTTACAGATTGGGTCAAGGTCTTAACGAAACAGAATGGCATATCTACAGCATATCTAAATTCCACTCGTGGTTTTTCGGCGGAGTTGCGCAATGGTTAGACATCGCCGCGTACAAAGCGCTAACTCGAATAGAAAAGGCCGTGGAACTAGATAATTTAGTGCCAGTCGATACTAATGTGAAGTATAGTAGTTCCGGAGTAGATACGTTAGCGATTTTCTACCAGATAAAGATATTCTGGCAACAGCTGGCGTGGCCGGACGTTGAGGGATGTTATACTTTTGTTGCTAAGATTGTTGACGTAAGTATTTATATTTTCTTTCGTTTTTTATTACGTTTTCTGTTGTATATATGTATATTGTATATTTTCTAAAGAAGTTTATTTTTTGAAAAATATCGTGTTTCTGAAGTAGTCAAGAAGATTTTCTTAATTACTTTTTAACTAAAAAGTTACACAGACTACGAAATCACATTAACAGTAATTATTCCACCTATATATTCATTAAAAAAAGATCACTATGATCTCGTAACACACATACAATAAACGTACATCCGAATGGATAGTTGACTCCACCAATCGCTTAACATACTTTTTATGTCAATTGATTGGTGTGCTGAAAACGTGGGCTGTCAAACCACGATTCCCCTAAGGATTTTGTACAGCAATAGCACCTTTGACGTCATTTACCGACTCAATTGATTAAACTATTTATTGATTTCAAAGCAGCTAAAAATCCAATTATTCAGTAAATTGTAAACTAATCAGATTTTCAGGGCTAGAATACTTACCTCACTAACTTCTTTTGGAAGTTGTGTCTTTGAATTAGTGGTTCATTAACCTCTGTTACTCGCCAACCAACCAATAATCCTTTTTTGAAGTCGGGCATAAAATTAAATAAACTATAATTTCACAGGACATCTGTCGGTGTTGCGTATTTTACTCAGATAGAATGGCAAGTAGGGTGGAAACTGTTGGTACAGTGAGTACAGTTTATGAGGAACGTTTCGAAGTGACGACGGAATGGTGTGTCGCCATCAACAATATAGATTATGTGAGGCAGAGTCTACAGCCATTCGTACAGGAACTTGGCATGGATGAGATTATACAGAAGATGTGTGAGACTAGATCTCCTTTGGAAGCACAAAGGTATTGCTTGTTTTGATATTTTTTTAATTATTTGGATACTTGATGAACTTGACGTTTCTTTAGGTATTGAAAAAAATTAAATGATTATTATTTTGTATGGTTTCAAGTAAATTTTATTAGATATTTTTATTTTTAAATACATAGTTGAATAGGTCGATCTTTAATTTATAATTTATATTATTTATTTATATGTGTATTCGAAAATTTGGAAACATAAAGATAAAGATGAAATCAAACAGATTATAAGATGTTATTGTATTGTGTCACCATAAAAAATAACAATGTGTGTTTATTTGCAGATGTAAGGAGACTCTGCAGAATGTCATCGCTAATGCCATTGATACTGTCAAGAATAAAATTGTTGATCTGTTAGAAGTTATGATTAAGAAGGTAAAATATTACTCATATTTTTTTATTAGATACGTTGGTAAAAAGTAGCCTATGTTTTAATCCAATATATAAGCCATCTCTATCACAAGTTTTACTCATATCCGCTAAGCTATTAAAGCGCAAAAAAGAAACAAATGCATTTACAAATATTCACATCTATACATATATGTAAATATAAATATAATAAAACATTAACTTAGTGAAATCTGTACATGAAATATTTTTTAAAAACAATAACTGTAACGTATTGTGTATCAGAATACAGACTCCAAAACAATAGTTATTAAATTTTTTGTCTGTGTGTCTATTTGTGTGTTCGCGTTTCACTCAAAATTACTGGACCGGTTTTAACTAAATTGTGTGTAGTGATAATTTTTTACTTGAATTATCATTAAGGATATTCTTTACTACAGGAAAATCTTTCATTCCCACGGGAAAACACAATAACTGGTTTATAATATTAGTGTAATTTTCCAGATGATGCCATCCATAACCCGTTTCCTAATAGAAGGTGCAGAACTGCTCCATCAAGACTGTTCGAGCATGGACCGGGTGATGAGATATCTAGAGGCTAATCTCGATACATTGTACCAACATCTCAATAACGAAAACTTTTCCAGAACATTGGATATAGTTTGGGAACAACTGGGCGAAGTTTTGTATGAACTCATACAAGCTAATTTGGAGGTATGGTTCATTATTTTCAGTGATAATTGTTTTATACTAATTTTTCCATTAATTCTATTCCTTTGAAGTAAATTTCTTATCAATTATTTGTTTTGTGATTGGTTTAACTAAAAAAATCAATAAAAATTGCCAATACCTAATTACGTGTATTTAATATTAAGTTATGATTTGGAAATTTACTTATTAAATATAACTAGACTGCTAATTGCTAACAGTAATTAGTTAGTTTTTTTTTTAATAATATTAATTTTGGTTCTTCATGAAACTGCGTTCAAACAACGTAAGGTACACGTCGGTACTGGATCATTAACAGAAATTAACAGTTTTCTTCATCAATTACTAACAAAATAATTTAATTTGTAGAAACAGAAACTTGCTACCCGTATCAGCTTGATTAGGCGTAGATATTTTGGCAAAAACAAAGTCTCCCCAAACTTTTCTTTTCGGGTAAATAAATACAGCATTTATGAAGCACGCAATTTAATAGAACGCACTTTTAGACAAATATTTATTTTTATATTATTATTTTTTTTTGATATTTTATGGAGTGTAATTTTTTAATAGCACCGAAAGGCAAAAATAACCCGATATATCGACCCGAGACGTTTGACCAAATCCGTTGCCGCCAATCTAGATTCGGTAAATTATAAACATATAGCACTGTATTCGTTTGTATTTTTGTGCAAGTAGACCGTGAATATTAAGAGATGGGATTTAAAGGCGATATTGGAAACTTGTATATTTTATAAAAGTATGTTTAATTAATTCTTTTGTTGAAATTATTATCGGCGGTGATTAGATTTCAGTGTGAGCAAGTAAAATTGCTATTTAGCCTACAATATTCTGCACATTGTGTACAAAATATCTACGTTTCATAGATAGTAAGCTGTTGTCATTACTTCCGAGAACAGCCGCAAAATCTAATTACCACCACTAAGGTTGAAAATAGTTTAAATGATTCAATATGTAAGTAAAAAAAAGCTATTTTACAAAAAAAAAAAAAAAAACTTAAAATGTTGTATTTTGTTAATTAAAAGTTTAACTTTAAAAAAAATTGTTTCTGATATCTTCTAAGAATCCCGTTTGATTTTATCTTCTTCTTCTACCGTACTGTGATCTTGTGCCCTTTGTCCTGTTAGGCAGCATGGTCTTATTTTGCGTGAAAACTATAACAGCATTAAAATAAAAAAAAAGCAAGCATAAAAAGCATTTCCATTACCTACCTTAGGTATTAATTAAGTTATACATTTTCGCTTGGACTGGCTAGAAAAATGCCTGACATGTTATGTTTTAAAATTAATATGTTAATACGAAATAATATTGTTCGAAGTAATATTCTTTTAAAATATAAATGAATTATAAGGTGACGAATGGGGAAACCAATACCAGGAGGTTTATTGGTTCACGGGGAGAAGGGGTCATTGACATGCTATATAGACTTTTGTATTAAGATATATAGCTTAAGTATACGTTTATTTAGTATGTATGATTTTGTCTGCATTTTATGCATATGCAATTATTATTATATTATTATAAAATTTTGAATCGTTTTAGTATGTGATATGAATTGTGTTCCTTCGCGCTTATTTAAAATGTTAGCCGAGTTCATGTATTTCATTGTGTCCTCGTAGAAATATATTTAGCACGAATGCATGGGGAAATGCCATTACATTCCTATATATTATATCTCGTTATGTTGTTATATGTGCATGGGAAATATCTCAGTTATATAAATAGGTATAATATAATAAACGATCATTATAAGAAAATCTGAGCCATAGAGTATGTAACCCTTTTTATCTGAGCAAGAAAAGATGATATCGAAGACACATTATCAAAACCTTTAATCAAGAAACAAAAAAATATATTATATTCAGGTCAAAGTAATGCCCGAAAAACATAAGGATGATACTTAAATGTACAATTAATTTTTTTTATTGGAATTATCTAACTAAATTATAAATAACAATATGTATTACATATATATTATATAATTATTAACGGTGCACAATTAAAGATTCAAAAATAAACTTTCTGACATTATTGAAGTAATTTTTCATTACTTATTCATATAACTGAGGCTCATGGTGATGGTATGCTCTGAATGTGGTTATGGGAATTTGATATCATACGAAATATTAAACTAAAAAGGTAACCATAAAATAAATTTGCAGAAACGACGACCGCCATCTTTCTTTTCTAACTTACATGAATGTCTGAAAATAATGGTGCGCTCATTCAGACAAGATAACAAAGATATTTACACGTCGGATACATTAAAGCGAGTGGAATATTTGTTGAAAATACATGGAATGGAGACAAGGGAACTTATACACCAGTATCACTTGGAAAGATGGCAGGAGCAACAAGCAATATCTGAGCCGAAAATGGGCTTATTGACTGTCAGGGCGCAGTTCATTGAAAATAGTTTGAAAATAGAAATAATGAACGCTAGGAATTTAGTGGCCACTGATTCTAATGGTGAGTGTCTTTGATTTATAGATATCAACTATTTAATGTATTTTATAATCACGGAAGGAATTCGTCTTTGAAATTTTATGCAATTTTAAGGACTATGAATATAATTAAATATAGCTAGGGAAAATATATTTTTTTAACATATTTTTGTAATTTTTTTGTTTCATATTTACTTTTTTGATATCGCTTAAATGTGATTTATTTTTCAGGTTTATGTGATTCATACGTACGTGTGGGCTTACTTCCAGAAGATTCATTTGTGAATGTCGAAAAGCCCAAAACACAAACGCATAGCAAAAACCTCTTCCCCTTATATGATGAAATGTTCTTAATGTGAGTATATAAATGTAAAATAATACAATAAAAACATCTCTTCCGATAGTCAACTCAGAAGAGTGTTAATCTGTTCAATCATTTTGGTTTTGAAATATTTCCAAGAACTTGCACAGAGGAAGGACTTTCTCACACATTTAACTACTGAAATGAGCACTGTCAATGAAAAAGTACTAAAATATGCAATAACGCTAAAAAATTGCGTTTTATGCATTTGCATATGCAAACATGCAAATGCATATAATCGATGTCTATTCATTACAATCAGATCAATGCTTCAGGAATGCATAAAGGACAAACATACAAACGTTTTATTTGTATAGATAGAAGATTGTATTGCCTAACTAAAAACATAAAATATTTTAATCAGTCACCTCAATAACTATATATCACAAATCAAAATAGGAAAACCCAGATAACACAACAAATTCCTCCACAGACAATTGACACCGGACCAACGTCGTATACAAGACGGCCTCATCCACCTGGTGATCAAAGACAAGGACATGTTCAGCGTGAGCAACACTTTCGTGGGGGAAGCATATCTACATTTTAGCGAGGTCCCGGACATCCCCGCGCCTATATCTAGCCTGCCCCAGCAACATCTACCGCTGTCTAGACCCGCTAATATTGGTAATGATGACTTCTGTATAAAAATGCTTTTATTTGTTAACTTATTTTGTTTATTTCTATATGTTTTTCGAACAAAGTTCCTTATCGCCGTTATACTATTATTAATATAATGTGCCAAACGCTTAGCGAATGAGAGCTAGACGGAAACAAGTGTACTCTGAACAGAGCTTTCATCGACGAGCTTCAACATGTACTATGTACGTTACTTTATGTTTATGGTACTCTAATACTTGTGATAATTTTTATGACCTAATTTATATTTCAACGGCCGACACCGAAAGGAACTTCCTACCAAGTATCCTATAACACCTCTCGTTTATTATAATACGCGCAGACGAGGCATATTCGTGGTGCGCGCGTTGTTAGCATTTTTATAAAACGTAGTGTGTTTATTTGTAACTATGTAATCAGAACTTGAAACCACAGAGTACACAATACTATATCTTATGGATGCCTCATTCCATACATTGAAACTGGACAGCTTTAATTCGGGCTATCCTTCGTCCTATTGATTTCTTATAATGACGATAGATGGCGTTGATCCACAAACTTGAACTATTTTTGTTTATTTCAGACGGAGACGCAATGAAAGCCATAGAGTCTAGACAGGGAGACAAACAAGCACGCGAGTTCCTCAAGAAACAAAGACAAAAAATGCCAAGTAAACAATTTTTCTCGCTAGGATGAATCATTTCTTTACATATGGAAGCCAAATTTAAGTAAATTAGACACGCCTATGAATCGTACAAAAGAATTCGACTTAATAATACGTTTGCAATAAGGCATATATAAATGTAGGAGTGTCATTGAACTCAAAAACCTTTTAAAATACGCCATTTTAATGTCATCTAGTGGCGTAAAATTTGAAATTTCATAACTAAACAATATTTTCAATTAATTCATGTGTATCTTTAATAAGCTACATTTTTCTGACTGATAATACTCAGTACTGAATAAAAATTTTCACTGAACTATTGCAGGAGTTAATTTATTTGTATGAAAAAAAAAATGGCTATAATCAGAGACTGAGGGAAGCAGCTTGTAGGCAAACTCGTTTCTATGAATGTATAATAATGGAGAAGTTTCCAATTTTGTTTATGTATTAATTATAATAAAATAAGTAAAATATAACAAAAATATGAAAGAATTATTAAAATATGTCAACAAATGAAAAAGTTATGATGATGTTTAAATTATTTTCTCAGTCATTTATTGATAGATAGATTTAAAAAACAAAAACTAATTTATTAGTTTTGATCTATATTATAATTATTCCATTGCGTTAAATATGATATTAAAACATAAGGAAATTTCTCCATTCTATTGGTTTATGAATCTCGATTTAAGATGTCCTGCATAATTTATTTAGTTAATTATATAATATTGTGTATATTTAGATCTCAAACGTTTATAAAAGAGATAATTCGATCATAACGTAAATCGTGCTATGTATGTTTTGTATGGTCTGAGAACATTTTTCAAATTATTATTTATATCTGGACTTGTGATTTGTCAACTGTGTTTCTAATTTCATTAATTTATTTGTCAAAATATTTAAAAAAGATTTTTTTTTATATAATTAGTGAGTCCTATTATAAAATGTTCATAACTAATATGCATATATAGTTTAATATGCATAATATATAGCCTTAATGGAAGCAATAATAAAATTAGCTCCTTAAAGATATGCCATAGAGTTAGACATAGATGTAAGTGTACATTAGAGTTTATACGCGTGTGTGGAATATGTAGTTACTAATATTGTAGTTGCTGTATTCTGTGATAAATATTATGTGCCTTAAATATATACCTTTGTTACATATTATTATATATTATAAATACGATGATATTTTATAGGATGGTTTGTTGTTAAGTCTAATGGTTTTTTTTATCAACCAAGTCGATGTAAAATAATCGTTAGACTTAGTTGGGCATTTTTATATGTATATTATACTCAAAAATAAATATACCAACCATCCTATTATTAGGGGTCGTGGTTAGAAAGAGCAGAATATATGTAGTTATTTCAACATGTCTAAATCTAATAAAAAAAGTTTCATTATTATTGATATACATACAGACGAATGGAATAAGTAATTTATAATATAGTATATATTATATGAAATACGGGCCAAGTCGTGGTAAATAGCTAGTATTGGCAAATTTGAATTAAGTTATAAAATGTCGATTCTGCAATGGCGCACAGCATGAGTTCGTAGTCTTTTGTTTATGTAAATATTTTTATTACTTTACGAAGTATGTTACTTAGTGTCTTCTTTATTTCTTATTTATTAATAAAGCTATTTTAAATGCAAATGTGTCACATTATTTCTACTGTTGTTCATTAGTGCCGCCGGTGACGCATGGCTAAAGTATGCAAGAGCTTGTATGGCTGAGTTTTGCTTAATATTAAAATCTATCCATATAATAAAATTGTAACTAAGCCGAATTCGTACATTAAACATTTTTTGGAAAATCTTATTGAAATAGACATTTTTTTTTCGTTTTCATTTTTTGTCTGTCTGTCTGTTACCGTATCACGGAAAATCCACAGGAGGGATTTTGATAAAATTTGGTATGATGATAGCTGGTTGTCTGGGTCAACATATAGGATACTTTTTACTGCGGGAAAATATCTCATCATTGAGAACTCTATACTAAAAGTTAAAACGTAAATAGGGATGAACCCTAGCGGAGCGAGGATGAGACGCTAGTTAATATTATATATCTATACTTATATGTTAATTAGTGATTGCTCGCGTATCTATCCACATTGTTTATTTATACATAACTGCTTCGCTCCTAAGAGTCATAGCGTGATGTTGCAAAGCCTATATACCATACCATATGGCCACATTTAATAAGTTATATTAAGAGATTAGTGTTGTTTAAAAGTTTTCAGTTTTCTGATGGACAGACGGACATGACGAAATTATAAAGCTTCCGTTTTGCCTTTCGGCTATGGTATGGCCTAGTCTTAAGTGGATAGTCCCTAATCTGAAACAAGTTCTAGGCTTTCATTATCTTGAGGATTAAGGTGGAAATATCATTGGCTGTTTTTAATGTAAATCGAAGGACTTATATACTTTGCCAAAACAAATAATTAGCTACATTAAATTAATTAATTACTTCAAATAAAACTGTAACAGGGTTTAAGTTGGATGTTTGAGATGAAGAATTAATGTATGTATTGTATTCAGCCCTTTTCAACGTCCCACTGCTGGGCGCGGACCTCCGGGGATCAGGCCATAGTCCACCACGCTGGCCAAGTGCGGGTTGGCGGACTTCACATGTCTTTCGAAAACTCGCTAAGTTCTCTCAGACATGCAGGTTTCCTCACGATGTTTTCCTTCACCGTAAGGCAAGTGGTAATCATGTTAGAAATGATTCGCACATGAAAGTATCAGAGGTGCGAGACCCGGGATTTGAACCCGCTTCACTCGGTTTCCCAAGCGAGCGCGTTACCACTGGGGTACCACTGCCTTGAAGAATTAATAGTATTTTGAAATTTTGTTTGTTTGGTTCACTCGAAAACTCGGAATGGATTACAATTTGATATTTTTGTCGTAGTCGTCTAAATTATAAACAGCAAGTTCTATTAAAATACATAAGTTAGATGATTTTTAAAACATAATAAAGTGCTTAAGAGAATCTAAGAATATCTAATATAAAGATCTTTAAAAAAAAAGTGCGTGTGTACTTATGTACGCACTTAAGAAGTTTTACTTCAGTGGCGTAACAGAATAAAAATAGCTAAAGATTTCATCCCGTACGTCACAACTATCTGTTCGGCAAACGAATGATAAATTAATAAAATAATTATAATTAAATAAGGCATTTTAGGCATATTACAGTGATATATTTATAGAATATCATTTAAGGAAATAATATAATATTATATATCATTTGTCAGACAATAACTACGGTTACCATGGCAACAAACAGTTATCAGTTAACTTCATCATGTCGCTTTCAGCTATCTTCATCATTTCGCTTTTTGGCTGTCGTAAAAATCGTAAAAATTTTACTGTCCTATTCTTTTCCAAACGTCACAAAACAAGTATAACTTTAAAAGTATCATGAAAATATATGCAGCCAAAGCTACGGCTTGTGGCTTGTTTTTACTTGAATGAAGGTCAACGTGACGATGTTGCGCCGTGCCCGATGGACCCTTTTAATGATTTTTTTTTATTTCACTTATCAAATTATCATAGAGACGTTCATATAAAATTACATTGACAACGAGCTTATCTGTAGTTAAAGTTTCTTCCAGCCAACCCAAATCAGCACATGGAAGAAAATAACACTATTCATTTCACTATAGCAGGAAAATTTGAGTTCTAACGAAATTACTTTTTATTTACTTAAAGCGATAAAATTAAAATTCGCCCGTGTTTTTTCCGGGACGACTAAGGAGTACGTTGCCGAAACATTAGCTAAAATATTTTCTTGCTAATCGTTAAGGTATTCAGATTTAGAAAATAATAATTATATATTATATTGTTACCCGACTTGACGGGATTGGCATTTGCATCGGGTCGCAAGTTCGAGCCTACATGAAATATTTTACCAAGTAACCGTATCAATCAAGTATCAATCAAGTATCAAAAACCGTATCAATAAAGTAATCAGTAAAGTATAAAACCGTATCAATCAAGTAACCGTAAAGAAAAATTGCTTATGTACTCAGTAGTCTTCCAAACAGCTTAATAGACTTTGACGTGGCTCTTTAGCCAGTAGGAATTCTGTTGGAAGCTCAAAATTATCATAGCCGCGGGTTACACTTCTAATTATGTACTACCACCACTTCTACCACTAGACTGGCCTGCCTGGTCAGGCCATCAGGACGGTGGCTTGGAAATTTAATTTGAAGACAACTTAACGCTTCACTAGAAATTGTTACCTAATATGGATATAATGGATAGTTTTGAAAAACAATGGATATTGCTTAAGTTTTCTGTTATTTTTACCATTTTAGGTAATTTTAACCTAGTTAATCTAAAAGTACTTGAACTTATGGGTGGATCTGACCCCTATTGAGTTCTTCAGTTTGTTACTAGGTAAAGAATTGTTTCATCTGTAGCTTTTCGATAGCGTGAAAGACTTCTACTTAAAATATTAAATAATAAATATTCCGTGTTGTAATATGGAATTTGAATTTTAGAGAAATAGTTAGCCGTTACAGGCTTCCCTATTGAAAAACTTCAATAGGATCTCATCAAAAGCGACAAAAGCCACATAGAAACCAATGAAAGCCATATAGAAACCAATAAATATTTATTGGTTTCTTTGTGGCTCTTGTCGCTTTTGATGAGATCCTATTGGAATTTTTAAATAGGGTTCCTAGTATGGTAACAGAGGAATCTGAGTAATAATTATTTTTATGTAAAACTAAAATAAGATATGAAATGTTTATTCACAAGTGTAAAACTTTTTGAGAAATAAAGTATTATTATTATTGTTATTTTGGCCATTTATATCTAAATTGGTTAATTAGAGTGTTAGGCACCTATAATAATTATACAATTTTTTAAAAGAAAAAAGACCATAATCGTTATCTATATAATTATTATTAGTACAGTATATCATAAAGAGGCAAAGTTTGTTTGTTTGTTCGTTTGAACGCGCTAATCCGATTTGAACAATTCTTTTTGCGTTAGATAGCACTTTTATTCAGGAAGGTTATAGGCTATATATTATCATGCTACTACCCAAGGGAGCGGAGCAGTAATCATAAACGTCAAAAAATCGGGAAGACTTCTATACATTATTATAAAATAATATATAATATATTATATAAATATATAGGGACGCTATATGTCATAAAGTCAAAGAGTTTTTTTTGTAGATTGAACGCGGGAAAAGCCGCGGGTTCCGTTACTAATAAATATATGAACTCATTTAAAACTCATAAAAGTGTATAAATTTTATGTTTTATCTTTTAAGAGATTTTAGTTTTTTTTTATTGAAGCCTAATTAAAAAATTAAAATGTATTTCTTGTTTATCATAAGAAAATCTATTCATAATATTGCAAAAGATAGATCTCATCTCCATAATTTTATATAGATATCTATATAAAAATAAACAGAGTAAACATTAATTGTCAACTAATTGGGAATTATTTATGCACTAGCGACTCATCCTCGGTACGGATAAACTATATATTATATGATATACTTATAGCCTAGAGCTTTCAAATCTGATTAATAATGCGTGCGTTCAAACAAACAAACAAACTCTATCTCTTTATAATATTAGTACCTATAGATTATGCGAGAAGTAATGTTGTTGTAAAACATATGTAGTACATAATATGTAAATTTATGTGTGTAAAGGCGTTAGGTGATCTTATTGTTAGTAACTATCCTAATGAAATTTTGCTCTGTGACGATTTTGCGACCCCGTCAAAATATAACTATAGCCTATAACTTTATTAATATAGGTTAGAGTTAAGGATAGGTACTTATATACAAAAATATACGTGTCGAATTGAGAACCTGCTCCTTTTTTTCGTCGCTTAAGAAAAGGTTCCTCCTATGCCACGTAGCGGTGATTTCGTTTTTAAGTATCTACCTAATTAAGGACTAAAAAATAATACATACGCGGGTCAAATAATTGGGACAGAAACTAGGTAATCTATATATATAAAAAAAACAGAAGTTTAATAAAAAATGTGACAAAAAGAAGCATCTGCTAAGGTACATACATATTATATACAAGTAAAGTTATATGTACCTATATTATTACTTACTAGCGGCTCACCTTCGCTTCGCTTGGGTTTGCCTCTAGACAAACAAAAACAAATCTATCCACGGGAACTGTACATTTTTCCGGGATAAAAAGTAGCCTATTTGTTATTCTGATGTATGAACTATATTATTGTATAATTTCATTAAAATACAATCAAAACAAAAACAATTTATTTAAAATGTAAAATCTAATCAGTAGTTTTTGTGTACTAAGCTGTATAAGTTACTATAATTTTTTAACTTTCCCACGGGAAATCTTTAATTTTCCGGGGTGAAAAGTATTTAAGATGTTGACCGGGGATATAAGGTACTACCATACGAAATTTCATTTAAATCGGTCCAACAGTTTTGAAGATTAGCCCGTACAAACAGATAGACAGAGAAACAAATATTTTGAAAAAAAAACTGGATTTGTTCTATTTTTCTTCTTACATCCAGCTGACTCGGTTTTTAGCATTTTCTTTACTATGTACAGACATTCGACCTCTACAGTTTTATTATATGTAGGTACATATGTACCTATAGATTAGGGATAAAATAAAACTTTATTATTTCCACTGTTTTTAAATCTTTTAATCAATAATTTTATATATTGTTGAATAGATGGACATCTGACCATTATAGTTCATATAGGTGTATAGAGCGGATAATGACTTTAAATGGTTTTTTGAATGAATGGATCCTTTCACATTATTTAATCGGAGACCATCTTTACGATGAAACTTTAAAATATGTGGAACCTAATCTAAACCTTCGGTTTAGTAAATAACATTTTAGGGAACATATGTATGTTATGTATTGCATGTGTAATTGGTCAAATAATATCTGGTAATATAATATCGTCTATATTTGGGTATTTTGGCCAAAATATGACATAAGATTTATTTAGTTCAATAAACTAATAGTAAAAAAATTAAACTAAGTAAGTAAATAAGAAAAAAATAACAATGATTGTGATTCATAAAATTAACGACATACAATACATTGTACATATAATTTATAGATACCTTATATACATTCTCAGTCCAGTCGAGCAAATAGCAGTTTCTGTTGACATGTTAATTGCATATCTAACAACTAGCATACCGTTGTAATTAATAATTTTATACACGTTTAAGATGTTTTCATACTTTGTTTGCCAGCAATAATTAAGGCAATCGAGAGCCTATTATCTATAAAAACGTATTTGAAGAAAACGTCTTAATTATGCAATTATATAAGTAATAAGTATGGCTTAATTTAAAAAGCTTTGGTTTAAAAATAATTTATTAATTATAATTATTGTTAGTATAAATGAAAAAATAATACCTAATTTATTCTCCAAAAAATATATTTTCCCTTTGAAAATAATAAAATCTTGGAAAAACACTAGAATCTTCTCTTCTCTAAGCTGTTAAATTTAATTAAATAAAATCAATTAATTAAAAAAAAACTAAACAGATAAAAAAGCGTGACAAACCTAATTTATAAATAAAATCGAACGTGCGTCGCCTTCGCTTATGGCAAATTAATTACACGACGCCACCGCCAGTAGCTGACGGAGTGACGGGCTCTCAAAGGTACGGTGTTATTACTTCATGCATATAAAGCGATAATAACTGCTACCGACTGTGTACCTATGTAAGATTGTATGTATGTATCCATTGTATACACGGTTTTTTTTGTATTTGTACTTTATAGTATAATACGATTATAATGCATACAATTACATACTATATATGTCTACATAGTATTTTCAAGACTCGAATGACTTGTTTATTATCGGAATACTGTATAGGTAGAGTTCAACATACCATTTCTGATTCATTTATTTTGTAATATCATCAGTTATAGTAAAAAAGGCCTTAGATGCCCTTTAGATTACGGAAGTTCTCATGTAGTACGATTTTTTCCGATTTAATACAAAAACATCGTCATACCGATAGCTTATATTAACAATATGTTTTATATCTTCTTAATAATGAAAACCGTAGAAAAACCTGTATAGCTTGTAGTTCTGAGAATAGTCCGAACAAACACAAATTTAGCGTAGCGAGGGACTTTAATTTATAATTTATGTAGTTATAACTTAGTTAGATATTTTGAAAGCTTGACTAAATAAGGCATAATAGATAGATACGAAATTAATTTCGTAGAATATCTTAAATTATTCTTGAACATATTTAGAAAAAATATATATCGTTATTTGTAAAAGTCGACACAACATGTAAAAAAAAGATTTAGTTGTTTATTTTAGAGCTTTCTCTGATAACTCAACAAAATATATTTAATATACAACAAAAAGTTATTTAATTATACTTGTAGACATGTACAATGTACGTATATGTGAATAACCTAAGCTTTATTTTATGTTCTCCATAATCAAGTAATTAATAATCTCTCGGATGAAGCGACCTCCATCATCCCACTGTCATATGTCATGTCACTCGAAATTCAAATTCAAATTAATTAAAATGTCACAGAACAAAGGGCAATTAGACGTGCCGGGCGGTGGTGGAAACGCTGTATCAAATGAAACATCTTAGCGAACATCGGCGGCGCCTTTCATGTGCCTCCCTTCGCTTTGATCGCGCCGCGCCGACAATCCGCCTCACTACTTATCGACTCAGATTTATTGTGATTCGGACTGGAGGCTGAGCAGGAATCGCACTACAGACGGTGCTACTCTCGTATTGGCTTCCGATAGTTATTCACGGCGTGTGGACTGTCACCGGCAAAAGTGCTTCGACGCTAATTAGCCGCGCGCCCGCACGTGTCCCCTGCAGTTTGCTCTACTTTCAGTACCGGTTTTAAAGGTGGACGTCAGATTAAATCGATTGGAAATAGAATAAACATGAGAATCGATAATGGATTTAAAATTTTAATTAAAATTACCCATATGTTAAAAGCTCTTAAAATATTGAAAATTATTCTTAATACCTGCATAATAAGTTTGTACAAGAAACATGTTGTTTTCTTAACATATAATGAATTAATATGATAATTTTTAATGAAGGGCAGACATTGTAACTGAATTATTTTTATTTTTTTATCCATTCCTAATTTCAACTGTCGGTGGATGTTGGATGTTTCATCTAGTTTAATGATATAAAATATTTTACCTGGTAATAACAAAAAGATTAATGAAATGTTTTACAGTGGTCATAACGCAATGTAGACGAGTGTACTCAAAGCGTCATGGGGAATGACGATTAAATTTTTTGCCCAAACGCGGTCGGTAGCTGCGTCCGCGCCGGTAGCGAGTTCAGTAAAAACGATTACTATTATAGCTCGTTCTTATGTGAATTGACTATGGATTACAGATTTGCGCTGTATAGTGTATTTGTCGACTTGTAATATTAAATAGTTATCTGGAATCTAGTCTAGAGACTGCATAAGTAATAAAAATATTTTACATATTTATAAGATTCAATTGTTATTGATACTTCGCTGTTGTGTTACTTACTTATATTGTTTAATGCGTTTTGTTTTCGAAAAATACATACCTCTATAATTTTTAATATCATATTGACGAACGTTGAAGAACTTTTACGCTTGAATATACCTTAAACGGTATTTTTCTCATAACATTTTTATTATGGACAACAAATATTACAAGATGTAATAATGGTCATATGGCTTGCTTTAAAGGTTGTACCGTAACTCATTTCAAAGTATCCTGTTTACTGCCTCTAATAAATTAATAAGACCCTATTAAAGGAGCGTACAAAAAACTTTTGTTAAGCTTATTGTTATGGAAAATGAGCTGTATAATAGTCTTCTATATTAAAGAGCTTTTAAAAAGACCGTTCCGACTAAGTCATAATGGGATTGAATAATAAACCATAAAGAATTTGAATGATCTAAATGGTTTATTCTTCCGCTCTGTTTGAGAGTAGTAGCGCGCATTTCTTTTAGATGTCCTGATTTATTATACGGATAGCTAGATGCTATATCGGCAGTCGATAAAATAAGTTTAATGAGACCGAGTCGTATATCAGAGTCGGCATCATAAAGGTGGGTACCAACTGTCAAAGGGCTCATTGTGGCGGCTTTGCTTTATGATGGCATTTTTACAGGCAGGTACAGGCTTTGACCGCTTGCCGAGCCGCCTGCCAATTATATTCTACTTAGTTCTGTATTCACATTCCTCCATCTGATCTACGGATAAGTCTTACTCTACTTACTTCTTGTAGAGCAGGCCCCATCAATGAAACCATAATATAAACATATTTGTATGAAGACGGAGTGTAAATGGTTGACCCTTTTTTGTGATGGTAATTATGATAGAGAAATAGAGGAAATCATTAAGATGGTCAAAAGATAAATGGTTACAACAATTTTGAAATGTTCAGGGAAAATATAATTAACAATTTTAAGGGAAGACATAAAAGTAAATACTTTATGCGACGTAATAAAACTGAGAGCAAATAAGTGCTCAAATAATCTTGAGGTTCTTCCAGTGTCTTTTCAACTCTTTCCAACACTGTGATGTTTTATGACTTTAAAACGACGACTTTGAATCATGTAAGGCAGAAAATTAAAAAAAAAGTCTCGTGTGTACATAGCGCAGTTAATGTAGTGCGAAAAAGCGCAAGTTCCAAGCGTGAAGCGTGAGGGCGCGGGCGGTAAGTCGCAACGTATAGTGGCGACAGGTGCGTCCATGGGGGGTGCGCACTAGGGTTGCGAGGGGAGGGGCGAGCCGGCACGGCGCCCGCGCAGCTCGCGTGGCCCACTCGCCTGAGTCACGCGCGCTCTGTAATGCTTGCATAATAATAATGACGGATGCCGATCGCGCGGCGGCCCCTTTGATCTGCGGCGCTTTTGATCTCGCCGCCAGAGCCGGTCCCGCCGCCCCTGTCTCACAAACGAGCCGCCCGCCTCCTACCTTTATTCGGTTGGACGCCGCGCGACGAGGCGGCCCTTCGCCCTCGCTCTAAATAGAGGCTTTATTTTGTAAACAGGGAGCTAGCTACCGTGAGCGCGCGAGAGTCGCGCGGGTGACTGTCTTCGGTGTGCCAAGCCAGTGGTGCTTGAGCGGTGGCCAGTATGGGGTGTGTTCACTGCGGTCGCACGCCGCGCTTTCCTGCCAGCCGTCAGTGATGTATGCCAGCCGTGGCTACTGCCGCCCCTACTGGCTCACATGGACCTTATGTGTACGTCATGTTCATTTTATCTGTGCTATCATAGTTTTTTTGTAGTTTCGGGAATTAGTACGGTGTTACGTAACATGTGTTTTGTTTTAAACAACTAATTTGTTTTGTTTAGTTCAAATTGTTTGCATTATGATTTGATATTTTGATGCTAAAATTATATTTTATTTTAATTAGCAAAACTTAGTGTCGCATATACCTACTCATATTGTAATGTGGTAATCGAATTGGAGGTAAAAATGAATATTCTATGAAATGGAGCGTGAAGAAAATAAGTCTAATTATTTTTTTCATTTTATACAGTGGAATTTTATTTTGTTTCTTATAATGTTAATTAATTTCAATAAACTTTTAAACATTACGTTGAAGTTGGCCATACTCGTATAATATTTCCCGACTTAATAGAAACGTGAAATATGAGCACTATTAAATTAACATTGTTATTGAGCAACCATTGCAGCGTTAGTAGAAAATGCAAATAATTTTACATTCCGATTTAGTAGTTACATGTAAATTGTGGGTCGCCACAAACGAACAGTCCGAACTCCGAATGTCATCTAAGAGTACGCGAAAGCTTTCTGTTCCTAATTGTTTGGTTTTACTTTAAATTTAGACTTTAATACAATGATTAGATAAGAAACAATTTCTTATAGGATTTGTTAACTTAACCAAATATTATATTTTGACTTTTGGTTCCCGACGTTTCGAATGCTTTACAGCAATCATGGTCACGGGAGAGACTAAGGTTTTAGACATCACTAAGGTGTTATATACTTGTAACAGATTGCCTAGCCACAATTTTACCAAAAGGATTTTAAAAATTCAAAAATGGCACCAGAGTATCTTACAATATTTGTTAAACTAAAAATCAAAATAAATCCGCGAAAGAATCCGAAAAGATAGTTTTATTTAAAATGTCAGATATTCGCGTAAATCTAAGAAAATACAATAGTTACGTTCTTGAAATAAGTGATTTAGTGAAAATTTCCTATAGTAGGTTTTTCATTTAGTTAATATTATAATAGACGATAAGTTAACGTAAACAGACGTATGATATCTACTCTATTACGCATTTTGCGAAGTTTACACAACCTTGATAAATTATGAAGCATCATATTCTTATATGTAAAGATATTTTATTATTTATTACTAGCGACTCACCCTCGCTCTGCTCGGGTTTGTCCCTGGGTACGGTTAACGTTTAGTATAGATTTCTCAGAGATGAGATATTTTCCCGCAATAAAAAGTATCCTATATGTTGACCCGGGTAACCAGGTACCACCATACCAAATTTCTTCAAAATCCCTCCAGTGGTTTTTCTGTGATGCGGTAACAGACAGACAGATAGACAAAAGTTTTAAAAACTATAGATTCGGCCTCTGTATCGATAATAAAGTCTATTTCAATAAGATTTTCCAAAAAATATTTAATGTACAGATTCGACTCAGTTAGAATTTTATTACATGTATAGATTAAAAGTATATTTAACAATGTAAGAAAAGTAGCATTTTGTACCATATTTAGAGCAAAAATTAGGAACTACGTGTTAAAATTTGACGTTATTATTACAGCTAAACAATTTATTGAATTCAAAATTTTATTGGCCATATGTGCAAATAGCGTAGTTATTGTTTTGTATTTCCACGAAATTGTGATATATGATTTCTATATGAAAAAAATTGTTTGAAAAGTTAAAATAAATGTTTTTTTGTCGAGAATTTGTTAGAAAACGGAGAGCGAAGAATGAAACATTGTGCGAAGTGATTGAAAAAAAATTTTGTTTCTTTCAGTTTAGAATTTCTTTTATGAATCCGAGGTTTAATATTTTTTAAGTACAGATTAAAAAAAAAACTATTTGTTAAGAGTACTTTTATTCACTTTTTTTGTGTACCTATTCGTGTTCATTGACCAGCCTTTTTTTACCTTAGTTTTTCAATCTCGTTTTTAAAACATTGAATGAAATAAGTTTATATAATACCTTTTTTAATATGTTAAATAGAGCACAATTACTGTATAATGGATTCTTAATATACAATATGTTTATAGATACATGTGTGTTAGTATTCATGTGTAGATACATCTTAATATATAAAATTCCCGAGTCACGATGTTGGTTCGGGACGAACTCCGAAGCTACTTATCTGATATTAACGTATTTTTTTTTCATAATGTGTGATTTGTTCCAATTTAAAAGATGGGATAGTTTTTATCCAGATTATTTTATTTTCTTAATGCAAAATTTACTACATATTTTCATACGTGTGCCACAGCAAGGCGTGGCTGGGTCTGCTTGTAGTATAGTATATACTCCTTATCGTGTTCAGGGACGTGGGCACATCGGTGTATCAGTTATCAATTAATTTCTTAGAAATTATCCTGGAGTGGTTATATGTATGTACATATATACAAATGTAGTCAATAAACATTAAGATGTTTAAAATGAAACTAAAAGGGTTCAGCTTCCTTTCGTGGAAATTAAAATATTTTTTGTCTGTGATTATACTGATTACTCGTTACAAAGATATGTATTTTTTATCATATTTTTAGCCCGTTGAAGATCATAATTATTTTTTTGCAGATACCTACATTTAATTAAAAAAAAATAACTTTTAAAGGACTATTCACGTGTGTACACGTGATTCTCTCTGTCGTACAGTCATAGAAATAAGTTGATAGGTGATTAACTTGACAGCTCGGTTAGCATAACTGCCTCGGTGGTGTAGTGGCTAGCATGTACGGCTGCACACCCGGAGGTCCTGGGTTCGAGTCCCGGGTCGGGCCAAGTTTAGTTATTGAGTCTTTCTGTCTAGTAAGCCTCAGTAGCAGCCCGGAGTTGGGAAGTTGGCGGTGTTTCACCCCCGTGCCTCGGAGAGCACGTAAAGCCGTCGGTCCTGCGCCTTAACTCTCACCGGTCGTGTCGAATAGTCGTCCCACCGGAGTATGAGAGTGACAGGAATAGAGATTGCACTTGTGTTTGCGCGTACATTTGTGCACTATAATATCTCCTGCGCAGTTGGCTAGTCTCAATGAGATTGGCCGCCGTGGCAGGAATCGGTCAGGAGGACATCATAACATGACAGATGTCAAAATAAACAAATGATTTTCGATGTAAGCAGTATTTACTATTTTTTAACTTTCAAAAATAAATCAATTAATCAAAAATAAAGATACACTCGGCCAGTTTTTATTTGATATGTAATAAAAATAAGTTTAAAACACGGACTTCCGAAAAACTAAATTAATGCAAAACAAACATTTCATTGGGATAAAAAAGCTACTATAATTAATTATTAATGAAATTTATCTTTTAAATTATAATAAAAGTACCTAATTAAAGCTCTGATACTACTATATAGAAAATTCTTAATAATTATACATTAATACGTACCTAATATATGTATGTATGTATACGTAATATGATGTTTACATCTATACTATTAATATTATAAAGCTGAAGAGTTTGTTTGTTTGTTTGGTTGAACGCGCTAATCTCAGGAACTACTAAACCGATTAAAAAAATTCTTTTTGCATTAGATAGCCCGTTAACTGAGGAAGGCTATAGGCTATATATCATCCCGAAAAATGTACAGTTCCCGTGGGATAGATTTGTTTTTGTCTAGAGACGAACCCAACGCGAAGCGAGGGTAAGTCGCTAGTATCTAATATATAGATATTTATTTACCTAATAGAAAAATATTATACCGGATTAAAAGGGGACATTATCATTATTGTTTTCACTTAAAGAAAAAAATATTAAAACGTATCTTCATCTACATGAGCCCGGCTCACATATGACAATTTTTTATCTACGGTATTCCAGATAGAGTAAACAACCGGTTTTATATCTAAATGGGATCTTAGTTTTATTTCATAAACGTTAAGGATTTAAAAGATGATTAAAATGTAATTCAACATCTTTACCTATCATGAGATATCACAGTTTTAATCATACTAGCATCCTAATATTCAATTTACGCCCGCTGTGCTAAAACATAACTGTGTTAGTTATTTGTATCAGTAAAATTTTAACGGGTGGAGTATTTTATGAGTTTTGTTGAGCTATAAAAATCGTGCCGTTAAATAGTTAAAGTTTATTCGGGGCTACATCCAGGATCATGTTGTTATAATTATTAATACCTTGTATTTATTATTTAGTAATATTTTATAGTAAGATATCTAACTATATCATTTTAGTTTTAGCAATGTTTACATAAATGTATCTTATTTACTATGTGTGTAGTTATACTGTATTTCTCTAATCGCATTTTTTTGTTGCCTCGTTGGTTTAGTGTTTAGTCTGCTGGCACGAGGGTACTGAGTCTATTGGGGATTGGCCAATCCTCAGTAGCAACCCATTGTTGTTGTTGTTGACGACACGTTTGGCTCAGTTTGTAGTGACCCTACTTGCTGTGCCAGCGGTCGCGGGTTTGAGTCCCGCTGAGTGAATTCGTTTGTGTGATGTGCACGAATATTTGTGCTCCAGTCATGGGTGTTTATATTTAAAATATATATGTATTTAAAGTTATATATGTGTAGTGTATCATCTATACATACATACATACTATCTGGTATCCATAACACAAGTCTAATAGCTCACCATGGACTAGATGGTGTTATGTGTTAATGTCCCAACATATTTATTTATTTATTGTGCAGAAGTTTGTTATGTTACACACTCGTGCCCCTTTGGTATTCTCAGCTGGACGTTACATATGAGAAACATAAGAGTGACGGCATAAAGAGTTCATCTAAGTTTGCGTATATACGGATTACTTTAATATTTCCTGCGCAGTTTAGCCGCAGTGAATTTAGGCATCTTGAACGAAAACTGATTTTATCACACCATTTATTAAGAGTCGAATTTCTTTTTTCAGTTGGTGATAATTGCGGCCTGTGAGAGTGCAGCCTTTCCGGATAGTTTGAGACTTGTATGGTTGTCGAACACTTCTCTTACTTGCAATGATGGAACACCCGCGGGGTAATTCAATTTGAATAATTCATATATATATATATATATTTTGTTTGCGGTTATATTTTATGCAAATTTATGTAATTCAATAAAAGATTAAAATGTTAAATTATTGGCGCGGGCGGCACTACAAACATCTTTCGCTAATAGTATCCCTGGTGCCATTTTGATCTGCACATCGTATCGTATTATTAATAAAGATTACGTTATTATTTTTATAATGACATTTTTTGCAATTCTTTAGAACCGAACTATTTATTTAGATACTTTAAGTAAGGGGAATGTGTGAATAAGACTAATATGTCACCAACATTTAATAAAATTATAGAAAGCTAGTGGTCCGCTCTCGTTTAACACAGATCCTGACCATACCACACCACCTCACGCCATTAAGTAACTTAGTACTTCACTATTGTCCTAAAGGAATCATATGATATATTAGGCTACAAAGTTACTTAATAATTAATATACATGAAAATCCAAAGATTACACCATAAATTTTGTGTATTGCAGATATTATTTTCGACGTGGAAACAACAACCATCATTGGGTGGTGTACTTGGAAGGCGGTGGTTACTGTTGGGATAAGATGTCGTGTAACGCACGCTGGCGACGCAGGCCCGGTCTCATGTCGTCCTCACGGTGGCCTCGAGCACGCCGCGCTCCGGCGTTGCTTTCCAGTGACTCGCAAGCAAATCCACTCTGGCACGCATCTAATCACGTCTTACTGCCATACTGCTCAAGTGATATGTGGACGGGGACGCGCACACATCGAGCTTTCAATACGAGTTTTGCCTTTGCTGGACGGCTTATCGTGCGATCTGTTCTCAACGAACTTTTTCAGCTTGGACTTAGCGGCCGACTCTTGCTCGTCGGTTCAAGTGCTGGGGGAACGGGAGTTATGCTTCACGCTGACGCAGCAAGAAGAAACCTTCGAACGCATGGCATACGGGTCGCTGCTATCGCAGACTCTGGATGGTTTTTGGACAGACCGTCGAAAGCAAGACGAGCATCTTCCGCATATAACATCGCCAGGTTAGGACATTCATTATGGCAAGGATCACCACCGACGTCATGCGTCCGGGAGTATCGGGATAAACCATGGCTATGTTATTTTGGGTATCGTTTATACCCACACATACGAACGCCGCTATTTGTTTTTCAGTACCTTTTTGACTCAGCACAATTGACGGCTGAGGGGGTCCGAGCTCCACGGACAAGAGCTCAATGGGATGCCGTCCACGAGACGGGATCGGCTATAAGGGCAAGCCTTAAGAATGTGCGTTCTACTTTCGCGCCGGCGTGCATCGCTCACGGCGCGCTGGCTCGACCAGAGTGGTTGTCAATTAATGTGTCAGGCGTGTCATTACCGCGAGCTATATCGTGCTGGGAGAGGCGGTTTAATAACGGTAGTAGACGGGAGCGCGCTAGATGTGCACCGCGAAGACTGATAGAGCGGTGTTCGTGGCCTCAATGTAATGGATCGTGTCCTCGGTTACGGGACCCTCGCACAGGGGAAGAAGTTGCTTTAGCGGCGTTGTTGCAGAGTTTTGGTCTCGATGTTCGAGGTGCTGCAGCCGCGATGGGTCTTGACGCTCGCGCTCTATCACGCATGAGTCGGGCAGAGCTACTGCCCTTGTTGGCTCCGCATACGTGATAAGTTATGACTGTTGTGCTTTCCTGCACAGTTAATCTACCTCGTTTTTTGCAGTACAATTATTATTAATATTTAGATATTATTTATTGTAACAGATAATATAAGTAAAAATTTAAGCTTATTTATTGTTTCTTTTTGTTATTTGACAGTTATATTAAGTGAAATATCTCATAGTAATTATATCTTTTTTGTTCGTCTATGTCAACGTCTATATAGTTTTTTACCGTTTCGTCCTTCTATTAAAATAATACAATATCTTTTGGTTGAATTAGAATGTAAAATAAGTTGTATCTTAATGATTTCATTATGTTAATTATGTACTAACAATTATAATACGTTAATATCTGTACAGTCTTTCTGAAGTACAGCGTCTGGCGTTTAAAAATATTTTGCTTTTCCTTTAGGAATATTGTGAAAAAATTGCATCATACTTTCTCTGAATTCAATTCTGAAAAGTTCTGGTTTATTTTGTAATACGTGACATATTTACATGAATATGTACTAGCATGCCTTGCTGGTAACAGCCATCATGTAAGGGTCTAGATCATGATGTCCTGTGTTTAAGTATCACGTTAAGATACGATGATTTTCTGTCAAGCTGAGTTCGTGCAGCCTGCGCCTTATCTCTCACTGGTCATATGGTCTGCTAATGGAAAAAATTGTATTGGCGGGGATGGAAATACACTTATAATACCTCGATGGCTAATGGTGTCATTAAAAATGGCCGCTGCAACCTAAAGTCTTTCAGGAGGACATTATTTACATTATGTAGTTAGGATTTAATATAACTATAAATCTTTTATTTTTTTGTTATTTAAATACTAGCTAGTAGTGATATCGCTTAATACTTAAGTGGTAAATAAAATAAACCCGAATGTAATTATATATTTAATTTTGGTATTAGTAAAGTTAAATGTTTCTTAACAAATAACAATGGACTAGTTCACACTTACTAAAATTAAAAAAATAAAACTAACAATATCTCACTTTTGTCTGCCTTAATATTATAGGAATGGAAGGCAGTAGTATAAAGTATAGAAATAATTTTATAGCAATTGGTTAAGTAAGTGAAGGCGACGAAGCGTTTTGTAGCGAGTACGGTGGTGCTCAGTAAGTTTGAAACCAGGAGAGCGTCGGCCCCACGTTTTGACTGGCTGCTGTTTGTTAACGACTATACCACCGCTTCGGAGGCGACCGATTTGTCATAATCGATTAGATCGCTCCACGCTAAGCATTATCGAGACATCGATAACATCGTTACCAAGGAAGAAATCTGATGATACAATGTTTGCGTTTTGACGCCATCGAGATATAAGTCGAGCTGTTACGTTTCTATTAACATCATTTGCGTTTTCACGTATAGATCCTCGAAGGAAGAGTATATCTAGAACAGTGGGCGTAGTTTGCGCCATTGCAGAGAACAAGGGCGAGCGTGCTGATGGTAGTGGGGAGGTTTCGATCATTCTATCTAAATAGCGGAAAAGCTCGGTGGGTTTGTTTGTGTTAGCCCAGAGATGAGGTAGTATAGGCCACAACCATCTATTTGCTGCAAAAAAAAAAAGATTTGATTTTTTATAACATATTAGCTTATAATAATAAGATATACATATTTTCTGCTTATATACGACGTTAAATGATTAACACCCGCAACCTCCATCGTAGAAGTTGTTCCAGTCAAAGAAATGCTCTATTATGCTAAATGAATAAATTAGTTCTGTATTCAAGTGAAAATTTACGTCTATTCCATTTTAATTCACATTAAATAGTTCGGAGCACAAAATAATGCATGTATGTACGTTCTACAATATAGAATGATACGAGATTTCGAAGTCAATAAAAGACAAGATCCTATGATGTATCATAGCTAATGCTAAGCTTTGTAGCAATTTGTGCAAACATTGAATACCAGACACACTAAGGTTTTAAGTACTGTATCAAACGCAGACCGTCTGCGATTAAGAACTAAGAGAGCTCATTTATCAGATCAACAATGTAGAGAAAAATAAAGGGAACTTTGAACCGTTTTGTTACTTAGTTTAAAATCTAGTTACAAACAATTGAGCATTATATCTTTAAACATTTTAAAATAAAATATTTTTTTAGTTTTGATAGCAATGTTAGAAAATGTGAAATTTTACAGAAAAATGTAGGCGCTTAATTTTTGGGGTTCCGTATCTCAAAAGGTAAAAAAAGGAACCCTTATAAGATCACTCTCTTGTCCGTCTGTCTGTCCGTGTATTACCACCGATTTTCTCAGGAACGGGTGGACCTAGCAAGTTGAAATTTATACCAAATACTGACGTCTATAGTCCCTATTAGGTGTATAAAAATCAAGGTCCTTAGTCAACACGATAAAAAGACGTGGGCAAATTTAGATCTTCGCAAAAACTTGTAAGTACCTAAATTTTCAACCTTTTTAATTTTCGGAATTTTCCTTTTACTTGTGCTGTAAGACCTTGCTTTTAACCAAAATTGACAATTCTAAGTCAACCGGAAATACCCTGTACGTTTTGTGTCGAAAACGTATATGGTAGTTCCCATTGACCTAGAATCACGAAATTTAGCAAAAAGCGAGGTCTTACAGCACAAATAAAAAAAAAATCCAAAAAATAAAAAAAGTTGAAAATTAAAGTTATACAGATTTTCTAGAAATTTGTACAGAACCCTCGGTTGGCGAGTCCGACTCGCACTTTTCCGGATTTTTTATTTGGCTATTGGAGTCAAATATTAAATCTAACTATCAAAACTCTTAGATGCCTTATTACTTATGCATGGATATTTTAAGAAAAAAATATCTGTTACATTTAATGACAAATTTGTATTTGTATAAAAAATGTTATTCGTAAACACGTACCTATGCAGATCACGTAAAAAGTCATCTCAGGTTTTTCGCCTAGTTTCCTACATCCTAACTGTGCAGTTGGCGTATAATTACTTTAGCATTTGTTTTTCAGTTAAACAAAGCTTCTTTGAATTATAAATGGAACATTTACAATGTCTGAACTTAATTTCTTTGTTCTTCTTAGAAATCTTAAGAAAATTCATTAGTATTTTCATTATGTTTATTATCTTTTTTTCATTAAACTATTATAAAATACGAAAGGCAATAAGGACCTATTTTTCTGTGCGCATTAAAAACATGGGCAAAATTAAAAATATCGTTATCCATACGACAGTTCCTACTCGCTAAGAGAATTTTCAAACAAACTTTGTTGCCTACCCTGTGGAAACTCTTTGGATTTCCAAAATATAAAATCCTTACCCAATCCCTCCGTTCTGTAAAATTCTGTTTTATTTTGAAGGCTATCTCTTAAGGAAGGTTATGGACTATATAATACAATACGTTTAAAAACAAAGCATATAATATAAACTATGCTCATATTACGAACAAGCTAAACTTTTTTGATTTAGCAATCGAAAATTATTGTTGCCTATATAAAGTTTGCCAATCCTTTTCACCTCTTTAGGGGTTAAAATCCTTTTATAAAAGTTGCTTATATCATAATGAAAAACGGTTCTCAATATGTCAACCCTTTAGAACCAGGCATGAAAAGCTCATAATAATCGGACTGTTATAATAATTGCGAAAGTTTGTATGTATATATTTGTTATTTCATTCACGCTAAAAGGGGTGCATGGATTTGGATGAAAATTAGTAAGCAAGTAGACTTTGATCTAAGAGTAACACAAGCTGTTATTAGGCGCCTACTACCCGAGTAAAGCGAGTGTAAGCCGCTAGTATCTATATTATACAATCTAATCTAATTTTAAGTAACAAAAAATAATATTTACCAGACACAATGTTATTGTCTACATAACTAAATAAGAGACGTTTGTCCGCGTCAATCAGAGTTTGAAGAGTTGGTCCCCTCATGCCAGGGCCGGTGTTAAATTGCGAAGCGGGCGCTAAGTGAGGACCTAATTCCCGTTGAACTAATTTTAGTAAACCATTATGGACTTCCTGTATAGGGGCTCCGGTTTGATGGTAGAAGCCCATAGGGAAGTGGTGGGCGTCTAAGAACACTACCTGAAAGCAAATATTACAATAACATAATATAGAATACCTAAATTGTATGGATTAAGAAAAGTTACGTTTCGCAGAAAATTCTAATTTATAGTCAAATACGAGTATTAGAACGTTTTTTGTTTAGAATTTTTCTAAAACTGTTTTAAAGTGCGTGTAATTAATACCGAATGCGACAATATCCTCTACATTATTAATATAGAAATAAATTATGAATATAATATGTAATTTAACAAAAATATTATTATATTTACATACTTCTTTAGTACTGTCAAGGAAAGCTCTAATTTCCCTTAACAAAGGAACTAGGGGACGAACACGAATTAAATTGTGATTCAACCAATACCTGAAAAAGAAATATTTTTTTAATTATAAATGTACATATTTTATTTAAACTTGATCAAATAAAAAAATAAATATTTAAAATATTCGAATCACAAAGTACAAATTAACAATCGCGCCGTGGTGAAGTAAACAATACGTGACTCTGTTACTATATACTTAACAATATCTAATTCAGTTTTGTTGATGTTTTATAACGCGAATTCGTTTGCGTACACTTTTATGGGCGAATTACGACGTTTTATAATTTTTTTTGTTCCTGTGTTTTTCATTCTGTGGTTGTGGAATACAAAATATGTTAAATCTGGATGTAAAAACCTTGAAAAAAATATGGAATTGCAGATTCGTTATTCGTATAGTAAAATAGTAGTTTTGAAGTACATATAGAATTGTTCATGCACCTGAAGAATAGACAGGGCATTAATAATTTTAAAGAAAATGTAAACAATAATATTTGGTAATTTAACACAGAACCAAATATAGAGATATAAATCACTGTTATTGCTATACGTTGGCCACTAGGACAAGCGAAGCGCGACTGACTACTTGACCGCACTTCTCACGTAACACTTGCATTTGTATTCTTCGCAATCACTGCGAATTTGAGCAGTACTATATTGTGGCCTTAAGTTTTAGTGGAAGGAAACTTTGTATCTTACAATATAATATAAAGGCTAATTTCTACGTAAGGATTATTAAGTAAGAGTATGGTGGTCAAAAACGTGGAGTAAAATGTTCGATAAGAAGATGTTTTTATGGGTAATATTTGATATTTTGTATAAAAATTAACAATAAATAGTAACTGTAGACGTCGTATGTTGCTTTTCGCCAATATTTTTATAATAATAATAAAAAGTTTGTTTGTCAGAACGTAAATTACATGTTGTAGGGTTAGAAAAGACAAATCCATAATTAATTATAGTAATAAGTACTACTATAATGACTAAAACGTGTAAAAAAGTATATTTTAATTAAAAACAAAAGAAGGAAATAAACTATGCATGTGGCACGTATTATAAAGGTAAATATTTGAAAAATCTGCGTCAAACATTGACTTTCATTGTCTTGATAATAATCGTACAACGCAATTGATTTATTATGTTAGACATTATACGCGTGTGAAACAATCTATGTAATATAAAAACGTAAAGGGAATTTATTTCTATGTAACTTATAATCGCTGAAAAGATTACGTATAGCTGGATATTTATGTTCAGCTTATACTTCGGAGTCACCTGCGCTGTTATGTTCAAACCATCCATCGAGATACTATCGTTTTATATAAGCATTCTACTCTGCACTGTGTTATTATAAAATACATACACATATATATTAGCTAACAAATTATTAACATAATATTATTTTTTTTCTTATTTAGAATTGTGATTCACGACCTACAAATCTACATACAATCTGTAAATATTAGTATTTAATTTTAAAATACTTTTTTATATTATTTGCATATAGCCCACCAAAGCCCTAAGAAGCATAATTTCTTCTATTTATCTGTCTGTCAATAGCTTACGTTACTCTAACCTCCGGAATTGCTAAGTTGATTTTAACGGAACTTTCGCTACTTTTACGGAACATTCGGGTAATAAGTTTGTAAGTAAAAACTTTGGCAGTTTTTTATCACCATAATACGCGAGCGGAGCTATTAATGATAGCTAGTTTGTATAAAAGGTGCGACATCCATATTATACTAAAAACATAATTATATAATTTCTATGAGACGTGTATATAGGTATTTCTAGGTACAATATGTTAGGACATTAACACTTAAGTATTAACACACAGCACCATTTACGAGATGGTAAGCTACGAGGCTTGTGTTATGGATACCAGATAGTTGATACACTACACATATATATTAAATATATGCATATTATAAATATAAACACCCATGACTGTAGTACAAGCATTGGTGCTTTTCACACAAATGAATGCCCCCAGCGGGACTCGAACCTGCGACCGCTGGCGCAGCAGGTAGAGACACTACAAACTTAGCCAAACGTGTTCGTCAATGTACATTTAGTTAGAAAAAATATAGTTGGCGTTTTATTAAGATTATTTCTGGTATCTTATATCGGTTAAAACATGTAATGGTCTATAGTTTACACAATTATTTAGCAATTAGAGCAGTTTACAATTTTAAGTAAATATGACAATTGACTAGATAGAGTTCGTGGTTATCTACATATACACATGCTAGAGTGCGTTAGGTTCTCTCTACATTTACATAATTGCAATAAAAAATGTTTTGTAAACATTTTTATTATAATTGCGAAAAGGCATTGCACATTAACATTTCTGAAAATGTAATTTCATTATTGTACAAAACCATAATATCGTTAATATATCTTTGACAGCTTCCTTTTGTTGTTTTCTTTGGCGGACGTAATGGTCAATTTTCATTACAAAATATAGAGGAGATCTATGCAATTATAAAGCGTTTCAAGGAAAGACTGAAACCTAATTATTATTACAATAATTATTACAATTATTTCCAAATTATGTTCTTCTTGTTTTTATTTGTTTTAGTATGGACTGGTTGTTTGATACTATTATGTGGTAAAGTTTATTAGGCCCTGGGTTCGAATCTTGGGTTTGATCAGTAATACTTATTGGTTTTTCAATTAAGACACTTTCAAGAAATTATTAGCAGCTAGTTGGGTTTCTTTTGGTATAATGCCCCTGTATGGAGACATAAAGATATCGGTCTTATATTTGATCACACTTTTATATTATAATATCTACCGCACAATTCGGCGCACCGTTAAATTGGCATTGTTGTTACGTGCACATGTTTTAATATGGGTTGCAGCAAAATTTTAGATAAGATTATCGGCATGTGTGTTTACATATATAATACTAAAGTTCCATTTCAGTTATAGTCTAGGTTCCTCATATGATATGTGATGTCAAAAATTCCTTACCCAATCCACCATTTCACCCAATTTTCAGTATGATTAAAAAGTCTATGTTGAAACTAACCTTATTCTTATATTGACACATAGATACTCACCTATCTTCTTCCCTGGGATAGAAATCGTAATAAGCGATCCTGAAGTCGAAGTATCTAACACCGTGGACCAATTGAGCCCAAATGGAGCGATCCTGGCAGAGTACAAAGTTGTCACGACCAACATTGCTGATTTCAGTATCAAAATGCCACGCGCCCGCGTTGTGTGTGCCTGGGATCGCCAACTCGCCTATACGAAGCTTATTTATTGTATTCCTGTGAATGAGTAATTTTGAGTTACTTCTTTTTGAGAATTTTAGGTTTGGATTTCATTGTTTTAAATTTTGACGCAATATTTCTCGTTATTTCGTTTTCTCGTCACTACTTTCCTTTGCAATTAGGGTGATAAGTGCCGAGTAGCACTTCACAACGTACAGGTACTCCTTTCATACTTCAGGCTGAGTCTAATATTTGTACGTTTTAAGTATATTCATGCGAGGCAATCCTCGAACCTCGTTCGCAATAAACAACTTGTTAAAACGTTTTTAATTACTATTTAAGTAATTAATAAAGAAATTAAGAATGTAAAAGGAATATACGTTGACGATTTTAAGTTATTTCTAAGTATCGTGTCAAATTGAAACCTTGGAAGTTTATTGGAGTAAATTGGATGACAATATAAAAATGCGACAGATTCACCTTCCTTCCTGCTTGATAATTTAGTCTAAGTTCTTTGTTCAGAGGCACCTAGTTAAAGTTAACCATTCAAATATTTTTTTAGTTAATTTGATAATACTGAAGATATAGTAATTGAATATACATTTTTTAATTTAGTTATATTTTAATTATTTTTCAATCAATTGAGGATAATTCAAAATTAAAACAATTGAATAACTATAACATCATGCGTGACGTAATATTATGGTCAGTATAGAAGCATTCTTTTACAATTACACAACTTTTCCGTGTGGCTATAGTTCGAAGCAATAAACTTGTAAGGAAATACGTAGGCAGGAAAGTAACGAGACACTTCATAAACCAATCCGATTGATAGTTTTACGTATATCTTTGTCTCCGCAAAAGAAAGATCTGAGTCATCACTTGAAGTACGAAATAAGATAATGATGCGAAAATTATTGGATGATTTGTTTCAATTCATATATAATTTATGTACTTATCATTATTTTAAATATCAAACATGTTAGGTTTTCTGTTACTGTACTTTAAGCATTAGCTTATATACAGGTAGCACAGTAACTATTGACGGCCCTTCGGTTCTCTTGAGTTCGTCTCTAGGTGTAATAATATTTTAGCAGGTAAAGCGAATTTACTAAGAATTTCATAATGAAAAAGAAAAAAAAGATTTGTGAGAGAAAAAGTAAGAATTTCCCAGGCACAGGACATAGGAATTAATATGTATCTGTCGGCTTATTAGTTCTTTACTTAAGCGGTAATTGTTGTTTACTAATACACTTTTCCAGTTTTTATGTTGTAAAAATATAAAAGGATTGAAAAAATCCCATAGACTTTGAATAAGAGAACATTGAATACTTACGCGTTATCTTCCATCCATGTGGGTTGTATTTTGAGACAGTTGTAAGCTACTATATGATTATCCCCCGCACCGACCCATGGCCAAAGACAATGAGGGCCTTTGAGACCGCTGCCGCTTTGCCAGCCAGCCGGCAAATTGCCTTCGCCAAGAGATATGTTGGTTATAACGTAGCCTTCCACTGTGTCTATGGAAAATACTACCAAAGCAGTGTTCCACGATAGAGGCCTTTCCCTAAAAAGACCGATCTGTAAACAATGTTTAATATGACGTATTATAGACGTACATTATTGATTATTTTAAAATATTAAAACATTTGCACAAATAATGTACTGTTATCATAAACATCGATTATGATCTTAATAAGTAGCATAAATCTGATTGAACAGTTTATATCTAAAGTCATTGTTTGTTCATTTATTTTTTGTCACGCAAATGATTAATAAGCGCAAGATAATATTTCAAAGCATTGTACATATATACACCCGCCAATAAATATTTATATTACGAATGACTTCCTAAACAAATATTAAATAATTTGCTTCAGCTAACAGTTTACGTTTTAGATGGTTAAAAATAGCATATTGAGAATTGTTGACTGATGCGCAACTAAACAAACCGACAACATTTGTAAAGACTAGATTATTTTTTTTATTAAATCTCAAAATCCTTCCAAAAAGAGTTCTACTTTAAAAAAATGTAGAACTTAATATATTATCATTGTATTCAGCCCTTTTTAACGTCCCACTGTTGGGCACGGGCCTACCTTCAATACGAAGGGGATCTATTATTATATTAACAGCTTACTCTTGCTTCACTAGGGTGCCAAACCGTAGCCTATGTGTTTGTTCAGATCAAAGTTAATCTGTATAATAAATTTTATCCAAATCCGTCCAGCCATTTCAGGGTTTAGGAGTAATAAACATACATACAAACTTTAATCATAGGTAATGCGATTTAGCCAACAACAGATAACAATTTAAATGTTAGAAAATATAAATAGCATGATTAAAAACATCGACTTTTTCTTTTTCTTCTTCTACATTATATAAATGGAATATATGTACAATGTACATGTATTGTTAGACATAATAGTTTAATTACTAGCAAGTATCAACTTGAACTAAAATAATTAAATTTGATTCGGTGTTATTTTGTAATTACAAACCGCGGCGTGAATATGTATTATATATGTATGTACGTAACGAATTGTGACTAAGTTCCATTATATGCATGTATAGAATTTTGCTGTTAATTCCAAGATAATGACTACATTAAATGAAAATAACCTTTACATTTTTACTTAGGAAATGATATATCAATCAGATCAAGCGTTATCCATTGAATTGCTCCATAAAGCGCATCGTTACGTGCTGTGCGTGTGTTTCCGTTTCGTTCAAGAGTAATAATTTTACACACAACGGCTGTAATGACGATCGTCAGGTGACGGGACGTATGA
The DNA here is from genome assembly GCA_905404265.1 of Fabriciana adippe. Classification (NCBI taxonomy): domain Eukaryota; kingdom Metazoa; phylum Arthropoda; class Insecta; order Lepidoptera; family Nymphalidae; genus Fabriciana; species Fabriciana adippe. Next base: position 8,843,256 of record FR989993.1, read on the forward strand.
GTAAAGACGTAGTATCGAATACCGCAACGCTTGAGCTCAATGAAACTCAGTGATACGTTTATAAAAATTTAAATATTTAATCTCAAAGCTGTTTTTTTAGGGAAATTTTGGTTTTAAGGAAAATTTACCTTATTAATTTCTTCTTACTTGTTGTTCATTATTTATTCATTTTACAATTATAATAATATCACAAGCATATCTGATTATTTTATCTTGAAATTTATTTGTTTTTCCTCTTTATATATCGGAATTACTTATCGTGACGCAGTTAAATGTACATATGTCTGATTGAAATTAGAGGTCGTTGGTCTCACTTTTGCAATTTTTATTGTCCATTTAGATGTTTGTTAGGGATTAGAGGCATACTGAAAGTACTACCATTCTGAACATTAAACACGTTAAAGTAAAATAAATATGTATGTACATAAGCACATATATTTCTCGGGAAGCCTAGCCTTGTGATGTGATTCACTAGTCACAGTTAAACGATAGGAATATATGTATACATACCTCTCTAGGAATGTTGGAACATGTGCTGAAATCCCAATTAAGTTCAATAGAATCTAATATGTTTGCTGCACCAGGTCTGCGAATTTCGGGAGAATGTATAGTCACCCATACCCTTCCACACGCTGACTTCTCCAATTCTTGATTGTTTGCTGAAAATATTTTAATATAAATTTGAAATATTTGATAATCATTTTGAAACTGAGCTCATAGCTTTTGTGCTAGATTTATTTACATTTGTAAATTTTAAGCGCACTGAGCATTCAAAAGTTATGCTTATGTTTTTTGCGTTCATGTCTATTTTAGCCATTTTCCACCATAGTTTTAGTATTTAAATGAAATTTAGATTGACGTTATTTTAGTGTGCATTTTATTCGTATGAAATATAAACTAAATCAAGATACGCTTATTAGAAGCAGCCTATTTGCAGTATAACCTGCCTTGGTGCAGTACACGCCCAACCTTTACTATGAAATAATGAGAACGTTAGTATCACCAACACCAAATGTACAGTCAACAGCAGTTATATATTAAAGTAATAAAATAAAATAATACAATATAGATAACTTTTTTACAATATATGACTGCTTTTGACTGTACTTGTCGAGCCTCAGCTACGTACATACACGTATTATATGTCGCATGATTCTGCTTATTTTTATATCCGTGTCCAAAGAGGGTGTCCGAAATTGAAATGACATGAATGACACTGAAATGACAATGAAATATAGCATGTTACATTAATACCACAATAAACATTTTAAAAATATGAATGTAAAGAATTAATTAATGTATTACTACTCGTAATATTTTACTACAATAAAAATAAGAATACTTAGTTAAAAAAACATGTTTATTACAGTATAACATATTTTTAGAAAAAATAATTATTCAGCATTAACAAGTCCATCTCGGACTAATAGTGCTTATATATAAGGACATATTTTTCCATGTAAATCGATCAAAGCACGGTCTCTTTTTTATATTTAAATTCTACTTTTTTATCGTGACAGAATGACCTTAAAAACTAAATATTTAATTAAATTATTTTTTTCTTATAAAATAAAATTGTGTAAGAACAATTATATAAGGTCTAGATTGAATAAGTTAATTTTGATATTTTATTAAACCTGAGCTTGCTTCACCCGAACATAAATGTAGAATCGTGTCACGCAGCTTTATTATTCACAAAACGGTACAAAGGATAGGTAAAGGACTTGTGAAATCTCTTAATCGTACCTATTAAAATTTAATCTTAGTTCATGTTAATATATGTATATTCATGGTTGTTCTCGCGATAACAATATTATTTCAGATTTATTTTTAAGAAATGCGATATGTAAAATTTTTTTATTTTAATTTGGTAGCTTGTGAAAATGTCCGGAAATGTGTGACTCAAACTTAAACAGATTTGCATAAAACTTGTGTCCAAAAGATAGATCATGAATAGGAGAATGCTTTATTTCGGTAATGCATTACCTTGGGATATTTGTCCATGTTTAATATTATTTTAACTTTCAGTCCATGATAGATTGGAATAGCTATTCCTATTCATAGGATTGGAAATAAAATAAAATATATTATGTTACTTGGTTGAAGCCGCGGTCAGGCTAGCACTTAATAAAAATAACAGACAGGTAAAAAATAAAAAAGGCATGTTTTTGTTCACACAATTTGGAACATTGTTTGTTATTGCGAATAAATTGCTTTTTATCTGAAGGAACACCACGACATAATGTGTCCCAGTTTCGCTGTCATTGAAGTCCAAATTACATAATTATAATGACATAACATTGTAACGGTAGTCTAAGCGCGTGCGACTCCTTCGCGGGCTAAGCGTTGCATAAGTTGTAGGAACTCTATGCTCTTTAGCTGTGTGACCTAAATAAACTGTATAAAATAGAACATAAATAAAAAAATTGAAACGAATACTAATACATATATAATAATAAATCTTTACAAGTATTATAAATATGAATATGTATATGTTCGTTTATCCTTACACGCAGCACCGGAATTATCGATCAACATATTTTTTGTATTAGAATGGTATAGATGTTGAAGAGTAGTTACTGGACCGAAGCAAACCGGACATGGGCTACACTTTATCAAATAATAACTTAACGATATCATTCTCTTACAATAAATCAGTATTATCATATAAACGAATTATTTTGATATGATCGTTGAGACTCTTTGTATGAAAAGCATTACTTAGTGGAAATTAGGTAAATGAAATTATGATTTAATTTTATAGCAATTTGCTGTCTAAAACTTAGCGCCCGTAACCCTTTATTATTATATTTTTGTTTTAGGGATAAAAGTAATATTACATGCTACAAATCTTACAAATTTACGGGAAAATACGCTTTTAAAATGATTAAAATTTTAACCTAGATTTAACAGATGTCTAAAACAGAGTTTACGTTTATTACATTTATTATTACGTTCTTAATATTTTATTGTTGTCTGTTGAAGATAGTGAAGATATTATAGTTATAAGTTTTAAACTGAAGCATTAATATTAATTGGTATTAAAATAAACTATTAACACTACTAAAGAAGTACTAGAGAACCCTTTTTAAACTCAATAATTTCAACATTTAAATGAGAGAATAAAAAGGCACAACGAAACTTGTTGTTACTCTGTTATCTAAATATATATAAAAGGCAAAAGTGATTGACTGATGTATCAACGCACAGGCCAAACCCTTAAGGCTAGAAAATTTAAATTTAGCACACGTATTCCTCATATGACTAAGGAAAGATTTTTAAAAGTATAAAAGTTTGTATGAAACTTTTTGTTTCTGGACATATTTGCATGAAATTTCGTATTTTTTGGTAGTTTGTTCGCGAGCGGAGTGAAGTGATTTAAAATAACTTATGGACCTGAGTGTGCCCATAAGTTACATTTATAAGAAAGGCAAGACAAAAGTCCAAAATGTTAAAAAAATGGGTATTTTTAATGTTGGTAATAATTCTGAAGAATTTGAATAATACTTTTGTTATGAATCTAGCTCAATAGTTTTAAGTACATGTCTTTTATTGGTGCCCCTCATCTCTCTTATCTTGGTTTAGAAACGAGATAGCTTCTCTTTGAACCTTATCTAAATATATAAATAATTTAATTTATATAATATTAATATATTTAAGAAAATTCTGTTAAAATATGCATTTTAGCTTTAAAGATTTTATTTTGCGCTTACTGTATGAATTCTAAGTAAGTGAAGTGTTGTTTTGTCTTTAAAAAGTCTTACAGGTAAAAATAACTATTACCTTAAACTCAACAATTTATAAGTAGGTAGCACAGTTATCTCAAAGTCACTGTCATGGTTAAATAAGGAAAACATTTTCTTTTATACACGTTATTTAATTGTAAACAAGTCTTTCCTTACTGATTAGCTTACAGCTTACAATCATATATTATAATCATAATAAATTGAATGTTTAATTATACTTAATTATTGGTTGAACTCTTAAGTTAACTAAATATATACCCTTGAAAACTCTACATAAATATGTAATTTATGTAGAGTTTTCAGTTGTTTTTCACATTTGGTATTTATTGAAACTCATATATTATACTTGCTAATTTTTTTTTTCATTATTTCAAACGTCATTTTTTAGATGTTGAAACTTATTTACCTACGTTCTTTTTGAATCAATCAGATGATAATAACAAAGTGATATGTATATATTTACCTATATATTGAATGAACGTTTTGGACAATTAAAAATATTATTTTTTAATAAGCACGATACATAAAATAGGTATTCAATAATTAATATATTGAGTAAAACAACTTACGTGCAATAGAAGCGCCGAGTGCAGAAGCGGCCAGGAAAGCCACTGCGTATAACGAGACGGCCATCTCTACTGGTGGCTCCCGTGCCACTGAGTACTTTCGGCATTCCTCCGCTACAATTACTCGTTGCGCAGGATACTCTACAATAGCTGACCGATCGACTAAATCCGTATATAGTACATTACACTCTACCTTACTTATAAGATTTGAAAGTTAAATCGTGCCTATCAATGTATACTGTAGTATTACATTCGTCAGTTAAATCAATCATTGTAGGGAGCAAGAGCGATGAATGTGCGGCTTCCGACGATTCACATGTTCCCGATCATAGCTAGTATAAACACACGGTCAGGGCTTGGTGCCTCCATGTGCAAATATTCGGATGTATAAACTTAAAAGTAAACGATTTCAGAAGACACTTTATACCTAATATGTATTTTGCGATTAAAATGTTTCAAAGTTATACGTAAGTTATTTAGTATTTTAAAACATTTATTTACAGTGAACAAATGTCGAATTTGTTACCATTCGTAATGAAAAATGATTTTGAACGGAAAAAACCATGTTTAGAACGAGATCACCATGTTTTTGTTAACCAACAGTTTAACATTTATTAAGTAATGAATTATTTTTAGAGTAAATATAGCAACGTTTTCAATCTAGAAAATAAAAAATTTGTTTATATTATTATATTTTATCAAATAATGATTTTTTAAAATAAAAAGGGGTTAAATGGGAGATGGATGGGATAGTAGCAGGGAAATTCGAAATTGTAGAAAATTTTGTAAAATTGTAAAATACTTTTATAATGGAAATTAATCGATCGGACTAAGTACTTCTCATAAAAGAGCTTTAGAAGAAAAACTTCTCAGTTTAATCGTCATAAGTTTTCGTGTTATTATTGAAAAATACTGCGCTGTTTTTAAACCTATACTATACTATGTAACTAAGAAGTAAGGACTATATTAATATAATAGCGAAATGTCGATAAAAGAAATATATAATCTATACAGATAAATAAAATTGGAGTGTCTGTTTGTAATATTAAAATAACCACTTTTTACTAAATGAATACATATTACATATGTACACACGGTACATATACCAAAAAAACATTTTTTAGAATTTTTGGCTTTTTGTGTGTCTGTCTGTCTGTTTGTTGGACCGATTTTGACGGGACTTTCACTGGAATATAGCTAATGTGATAAGGAGTAACTTAGGCAACTTTTATTTTAGAAAAAAAAATAGGGTTCCTACAAAAAAAAAATTAAAACCAAATTAATTAATTAATTTTGTTTCGAGAAGCAAGCTAGGGTCGAAACCGAACGAAGCGAGGGTGAGTCGCTAGTCATAAATATATTTCTCTTTTAACGTAACAATTTACATAAGTAAATACATAACACAAACTTAATATGTATAATCTATATATACATAAAATGCTTTGTCCTGACTGACTGATCGATCATCGCACAGCCTAAACCGCTGGTCGTAGAAACGTGAAATTTGGAGAACATATTCCTTATACAATGTAGGCATCCGCTAAGAAAGGATTTTTTAAAATTCTTTCCCTAAGGGGGTAAAATAGGGAATAAAAGATTGTACGAAACTTTGTCATTCTTAACGCGAAATGCACGGAAAGTGGTATTTAGCTTTAAGATGAAAAATAAGAAATGTATGTATTAAATTTTTTCGAAATTCATCTCTTGAAAGGATAAAAAGTGAGGATAAAGTTTATATGGGCAAAAAATTATTTATGATCAGAATTACTTAAAACTTGGTGTTAATGCTCTTCAATACAATTAAATAAATACTTATTATAGGATTTTTTTAAATTCAACCCTTAAGGGGGTAAAATGGGGAGTGAAAGTTTGTATGAAACTCTATAGTTAATGCACGTAAAGTCTTATTTACCTTTAAAATGAAAACTAAAACAATACAAATATAATTTTTTTTTTCGAAATACATCCCTTAAAAGGGTAAAAGGGGGTTGTGCAATTTATATGAGAAAAAAATTATTTATGATCAAAATTACTTGACACTTGGTATAAATGCTCTTCAATACAATTAAATAAACATGTATTTTAGATTTTTTTCCAATTCAACCCCTATGTGGGTAAGCTGGATGGTGAAGTTTGAGTTGTTGAATGTATCTAAACAGAGTAACATGCCTCAAGTAATGCTCTCCGTAAGTGCACACTTATTGTGTAGGATATAAAGTAGAGAACAGAAATTATTCCGAATCTAAAGGTTTATGTATAACTTCTCGGCTGGCCACAGCAGCGACAACTATAACAGACCTAGAGCGCGAGAAAGAGAACCTAGCTAGAGAGTATCCAGCTATCTATATCCTCCTTCTGAAGGTTGGCACAACTGTAATGAAAAAGTCACCTAAGCTATGTAACGGGATTAGACTGTGAGTGTGTGACAGTGTGTGATAAAACTTACACGAACTTATTTTTCAAAGTAATAAAATATGTAATGCGAAAAAGTTTATTTTTGTCGTAGTTTGATCGCGGGCGAAGCCGCGGGTTCTGCTAGTATATCATAAATACTTCAGTTATGACATAGAGAAAATAATATAATATTTATTAAATATCATAACGGTAAATAAGGTATTATTATATAAAGAGCAAAATATTATTCATTGAGTTATTAAAGTATTAAATTACCTAGCTAATTAATATACATTCTAAGTTACCATTCCACTGATATTAAGTGTTAATCACTTATTAAAAAGTAATCATAGATTAATATAAAAAGTTAAGACCGATTTTATTTATATCTTTGATAATGTCTTATCAAATTTTGTACATTTAGTGTATTACTAGCAGAACCCGCGGCTTCGCCCGCGATCAATCTACGAAAAAAATAAACTTTTTCGCAATACATACTTTATTACTTGCAAAAATATTATGTATAAGATGTTAAGCGTATATTCTGTAAATAAAATTACTCTACTTTATATCCTACACAGTAAGCGTGTACTTACAGAGAACTTGAGCCATGTTACTCTATTTAAATATGTTCAATTTTTATTTTGAATTAAAAAAGAAATCTACAATACATGTTTATGTAATTGTATTGAAGAGCATTAATACCAAGTTTCAAGTAATTCTGATCATAAACATTTTTTTCACCACATAAACAGAATAACCCCGTTTTATCATTTTAAAGGAAGAATTTCGGAAAAAATAATATTTGTATTGTTTTATTTTTCATTTCAAATTTAAAAACCACTTTACGTGCATTCACTATAGAATTTCATACAAACTTTCATCCCCCATTTTACCCCCTTAAGGGTTGAATTTCAAAAAACGCTTAAAATCGTGTTTATTTAATTGTATTGAAGAGCATTAATACCAAGTTTCAAGTAATTCTGATCATAAACAATTGTTTGCTCATATAAACTTTATCACCCCCTTTTACTCTTTTAAGGAATGATTTTCGAAAAAAATCTAATACATATATTTGTTATTTTTTATCTTAAAGCTAAATACCACTTTTTGTGCATTTCACCTTAAGAATGACAGAGTTTCATACAATATTTTATCCCCTATTTTACCCCCTTAGGGGATGAATTTTAAAAATTCCTTTCTTAGCGGATGCCTACATTGTATAAAGAATATGTCTTCCAAATTTCACGTTTCTACGACCAGCGGTTTAGGCTGTGCGTTGATCGATCAGTCAGTCAGGACAAAGCATTTTATGTATATATAGATTTTAAGGATAATATGCATTATAAATAAAACCTTCTTTTCGGATTTTTTGGCGGATTTATTTAGATTTTTAGTTTCCAACGTTTCACATAACCAAAAGGGAAGGAACGTTCAGTATTCGAGTAGTTCAAGTCAAAAAATAAAATTACTTTTATCACTAATATTTTATTATTTTCGATAGTTAGTAGGCATATTATACGTATATTAAGCTTTAAATAAGTCATATATTATTTAGACAATAATAAACAAAAATAATTTAGTACTAAAACATGTATATAGTCCGATAAAAATAATAAAGAGTAACGCAGTAAAAGGATTAATAAAAACTTAAAAAATAAATAAATAAAAACCGACTTCCAGGCACTGAAAAGTAAAAAATAACTAAACAGGGGTTGTCATTTAGTATAGATAGATACCTAATCAGATATTTTCGAAGCCGGTGCCAGCCAATACAAATCAAAGCACACCGATTTCGAAAATATCTGATTAGGTATCTATTCTAAATGAAAACCCCTGTCACAGTATAAAGATATTTACTGTGCCCTTGTTTAGTTATTTTTTACTTTTCAGTGCCTGGAAGTCGGTTTTAATTTTTTTTAAGTTTTTATTTTTCCATTTTTAGTGTAGACGTAATAAGCAAGTAATTTGTAAGAAGAAAGATTTTTATTAAAAACATATTCGATTAAGCCATTTATTTAAAAACCGCTTGACCGATTTCGATAAAATTTATATGGGACCACCGGAGAAGAATACCCTTTGAAACAGAAAAAATCCTAATCGGTTCAGCAGTCTTCGAGTAATCCGTGAACAAATATAAAAAAAAAACGACGAATTGAGAACCTCCTCCTTTTTGGAAGTCGGTTAAAAATAAATAATAGCATCAATCAAATGCAAAGTTTCATAGAAGAGAAAGGAAAAACACTCTCCATACTAAATGAAAAATAAATAAAAAATCGGTCAGTGTCGTCGGGGGACACCTGGTAGGAACGAAGTTCCTTTCGTTGTCTGCCCTTGGCTTATTAGGTCATATACATTGTCACGAGTACCAGGGTAGCATAGACATCGAGCAACGTACATGTTGAAACTCGTCAAAGAAAAGCCTGCACAGAGTGCATAGAAATTTCTTACAACATACACTCCTCAGGACATGATCGCCTGGTACTTTTATTACGAGTACGAATACTAGGCGACCACGAAACTCAAGGAGTGCTCATTACCTAATATGTATGTAGGGTCCCGTCAAAGAGTGCCTACGATCTCCTTAACACTTATGCTCGCCTGGTACATGTGATGACGTCACATGGGATGCTCTTAGTAAATAACAAATAAAGCCTTTTTTGTTACGTAACCTTTTTTGTTACGTGACGATTTCTACCTGTCAACTCCTACCGCAAACCCCGCTAAGGAAATTCGTTCCAAAAACATTGCATACGATCGCATTAAGCGCCTCCCGCTAAAAATAAAAGATTCTACGAGGAAATGTAGGCTATTGTATTTTAAACTACTAAATTGTATTACACAAATAAAAGCAGGACACCTTTTTTGCATTCATACTTGTCTACTAAGTTTTTCGGTTTTTAAAAGTGTTAATTGCAGATATTGAAAATTAATTATTGTTGATCATGTTTTTCGAAATCTATAAAATTTTCAGTCAAACTAGATCGATGCACTTTGACGTTATTTGATGCTGCTAGAGACGGTGCGCGGCTAGGGTTGCGTAACACAGGCTTCTGTAACTGGAAGAAGTTTAACGACGACTTCAATTCTTTGATGAAGACTTCCTTATGAGTCACCTGAAATTAAATAACACTTATTACATACTATGCATGGTTTTCAAACATGGGCTCAAATATAGAAAGTAAATGAATAAAAATCTATATATAGCCAAAATAGATTTTCGTCGTAGAGTAGAAAAACAGTCTTAACTATTGTAAAACTATAACACTAGTGTGTCTGATATACTATTAAAAATATTAATAAAAAAAGGTTGGCAAGGTATTGTACTAAAATGCCTTAAAATCATCAATTTCTGACAATCTGCCTAATTGTTTGTTTGAGCATGATATCACTGGACTAATTTTTAAAAAGCTCTTTTGTTACAATGAGTATAATTAAACTTAAAAACTTGTAAATCATTTATTTATCAATTATTATAATTTTCTTGTTTATTATTCACCTTTCAAGAGAGAGTACATGCGGTATTTGATATTTGATTCAGAGAGATCATTGTTATTTTTTAGTTATATATTTTACCTGTTCTCGAACAACAATATTCCGAACTTCATTAAAGAATTCAGCTGCTGTTATAAAGAAGCAGAATACTAGACCGACTATAAGTACTATGAAAGCTCCCATTAAATTTTGCATTTCCAAATCACCTTCTGCGTCATTTTTATCTTTTTCTCCCTGAAAATATTAATAGTATTTTAAACGATAAATATTTCGTTATCATTAAACAATATAATGGTCTCATTTTTAGAAAGAGCTTATTGTTCTCCGAAATATTCTTCGATAGAGTTAATTCATATTATCGAAAATAATAACATTAAGTAAATTATAATATTTTATTAATTTAAACATTAAATGTCAATGTAAAAATAATACAAACACCGCATTTTATTGCGTCGTATTTTTCTTCCCACCATTTCTTTCTAATTTCATCCAATATCGTGCGTTCCTTTAATTCTAAAATAGCTCTATTGATATGTTTTCTAAAGGGAGAATCTGTAAATGTTAAAAATATAATGAGTGTAATTCAAAACATTTTACCTTTACTTTAGTAATTAAAAGCGAATTATACTTTAAAGGAAGGAGATAAAAGCAAATCAGCTATTAAATGTTATATACATATTTTATTAACCAGCCATAATAAAATAAAGTTCCATTAAGAAAGGGATTATTTTATTAATTACTTAAAATGGTTCTATTTAATGTAAATATCATATTGTAAGGAAAATATTACACATGGAAAACTAAATTAAGGAATTTTGATTATCTAATAACAATTAGTTTAACAAAAATATTTTAAGGAAAATACAGTCATTTAAATATTTAAATTATGTAGGAAAATGTATAAGTACGCACTTGCTGGCATGGCAATTCCATAATCTTTAGAGTCTAATTCTTCGCCAACTTTTTTAAGTTCGCATTTTCTTTTTAATTTGTATTCTATTGTGCTGGATTCCATAAAAAATGCATATTTGCTTTTTCCATTAAGAACTCTCATTTCACCTTCATCGTTATTGTTAACTAATACTACAGGATTTGCCATCATATTCTCATAAATTCGACGATACGTTTTATCTTTAGAATTCTGAGAAAAAAAAAATATGAAATTATTATGGTTTTTAGACATGTGTCTATATTATAAGTAGAAAATGTCAAATTACAGTATGCATCTATATGAATTTTTATTTTATGATTCTAAGTAGGAAATAAACCTTAAAAAAATCTAAAGTTGATCCATCTTTGATAGCGCCGTATAAAACCTTAGTTTGTTTTGCTAGCTCTTCAACATTGTTTATAGGTAATTCTCCTAACGCCGATGTCATGGACGCAGACAATTGGGCAATATATGTCTGACAAACGATCATGGCGAAAAACCACCACATACTGCAAACCCATCGGGATCCGATAGCTCTAAAATAGATATATTGTAATTATTATTAAAGAATATATATATATATATATATAATATATATATATATAATATATATATATATATATATATATATATATATATATTGCATTATAATATTATTTAATATCCCTTTGTATTGTTGCAAGGAAAAAGAAGGAACTACCTAGATGACATTTTATAATATTGATTATGCCAATTAAATCTATACATATAATAAAATTCTAACCGAGTCGAATCTGTACATTAAATATTTTTTGGAAAATCTTATTGAAGTGTTATTATTATCGATATAGAGGCTAAATATATATTTTTTAGAATTTTTGTCTATTTGTCTGTCAGTTTGTGACCGCATCACGAGAAACAGGACAGATTTTGATGAAATTTGGTATGACGAGAGCTGGTTATCCGAGTCATCATATAGGATACTTTTTACTGCGGGAAAATATCTCATCATAAATAAATCTTAAATCAGTTAAATTGTTTTTCGTTGGTTATGCGCAATATTTAAGAAATGAAGGAAAATAAGTAAAAATTGCATATAATATTTACTTAGGTAATATATCACATCCTTGTGTCATAATTGAGCCCATTGTAAGCCATGCACAATTCTTGAAGTTCCAAATATTTTCTAATTCTTCTGGATCTTTATCGCAAGGCTGTGGATTTTCCCAGTCAGCAGGTGATATTCTGATAAAAAGAATGAAGTTTTATTATATAGATAAAGTATTATGACTTAGTATATTATGACTAATAATTAAGTAAGAATAATTAAGTAAATATGACTTGAATAACCTTGAGCAAACAAAAAGTACGATAGATACAACACAATATGCTGTAGCAGTATGCATCCATACTTCAAATGTATAAGGATTTAAAAATGAAAACTGTCCCGGCGGTATGTTTTTCTCTTTCGTATACAATATACTTATCCCTAGGGACATAAATGGGACTGAAAAGTCTACAACTTTTTTTCTTTCTTCCGTAATTGTCAAATCACAAACAGCCAAATCCGCTTTCTGTAATAATAAAAAAAAATGTTTAGAATATAATAAACATATTACATTTTAAATAAAACTGTGTTTTCGGATTTTTTCGCGGATTTATTTTGACCTTTGAGATATCTAACACCTTAGTCTCTCCCGTGACCATGATTGCTGTAAAGCATTCGAAACGTCGCGTCGGGAACCAAAAATCAAAATAAATCCGCGAAAAAATCCGAAAAGATAGTTTTATTTAAAATGTCAAATATTCGCGTAAATCTAAGAAAGTATTATGTAAACATGTTACAGTTTAATATATACTTACTATTATGGAAATGTACCAACCTTATCTAAAAGTTCGCCAATTAATCCACTCCATTTTTTCTTTTCCGGGTCATATTTTCCATAATGATCTTCTTTATGCATAAATTCATAAGTATAATTAAAATTATAATTGCGTAAAATTCTGAATATGTTCTTAACCAGATCAACTGAAAATCCTTCGTATTTGTCATCTCCATCTTCTTCTTGACAACTAGGATCGTCTTCTGGACATTTCGTTTTATCGAAGAAGTAAGGTTTGGCTTTTCTAGATATAATCTAAAGAAATAATAATAATAAAAAAAATGGTTAATTGTATGATACTCGTTAGATATATCCAAGCTCATAGGTTTTATTAGTCGCATAGAATACACTATCCTGTCTACATCATCAAGTCAGCTCGATGGTATCAAATTAATGTCATTCAGATTTCATAATTCTTTTTTTCACTTTTAAACCGATACGATACAATGCTGCAAACGAAACTAAAAAAAAGTACCTATGTTAATTAACAGTTATTGTTAAGCTGGATATTTATTTAGGAAAATTAATTTAACTGATATAATTTGCCCTTACAATAAAATGCTTGGTATTTTTTGGATTATCCAAATCTGGTAAGCGTTCTTCTTCTATAATTTGACCTTTGCTTGTGAAATCCCACTTGCCAAGAGTGCGTCTCCTTTTAACAAATATTTCATTGACATGCAAAGTGTAATTAACCCTTTCACCCTTTTCATTGAATTCGATGTTTCCCGTAACACCTGTCGTTCTTGTCTAAATAAAGAAGAAAATATTGAGACTCAATGTTTGCTATAAAGCAGTAGTATAAATGGTTATATAAATATATAAGAGTCAGTAATATACTTATTATCAAATTAAAAGAAGTAAAATATCGTTTGTTTACTTATAATTTATTGTTCTATAATTTGTTTATTTATGAAAATCATCGCGATACTTACATTTAATATTTGATACTGAAGCATACTGCCATATGGCCACGGACTTTCATTGGATTCACATAAATGATTGTTTGGTTTTTCTATTTCACCTGTTGCTTCAAGTTTTTGAAGGGCTTTGAGAACATGATTTGCTACATCGTTCATCATCAAAGCTTCTATCTAATAAATTAAAAGTAAACATTTGTATAAATGAGATGTTTGTTTTTCGTGTCTGAGGATATGTAACAAGATATTGATCTAAGTGGGGCTAAATCTAATTGATAACTAGTTTATTTTGAATGGTCTTAATAATACAGTCTTATTGCATGAAAATTATCCATAGTAAGGTTTATATAAGTGAATCGTGTGTTATTGTTAAATGTAACAAAAAAATAAATTATATTGTTTCCTTAAAATACAACTAAATAACTATACTAATATTATATCAATTGTACCTTCATATTTGTAACAGGAGGTCGAGTTTGTTCTAAAATAGGTCCGTCTTCATTAATCCACCAGCCAACTCTAGGAACTAAAAAATGTTTTGAATCATTGAGTTTCTCAAAATTCGTCAAGCTCAGCCACGTTACGTTTGATTCAAACTTGAGCAGATCATTGACGATTGTGGAAGCATCCATATTTATTAAAACATAGTGCTACAAAGAAGAAAAACAGCACGTTAGTAAAACTCAAAGATTTTTAAACATACACAATTTTAACATGCGATGTCCGTATATAAATTATTTCATGATATATTTCGAAAATGCTCTTATTGATATTATTTTCTTATAAATTTGAAAAACATGTTTACATTAGATATATTTACAGTAAGAGTAGATGTGTCTAAGAAGATAATACATATGAATACCTGATAATAATTAACCATGTTAACGTAACGAGCTTGGGTTAAGTATTGTATTATACGATCAACATGACAGTCCAAAATTATACGATACTCTTTAAACTCACTGAGATCCTTAAATACCTGTAAAAAATGTACTTGTATAACACATATTATTACGAGCAATTATTTCTTTTCCAATAACCAAGAGTAGAGCAATTTTTGAAAAATGGAACTTTGCTCTGGTAAAATATTCGGGCGATTTTGAATTCTAAAAGTTTTCTAAGTAGTGGCCAGTGGAAAGAAGTAATGCTTTGCGTTTATGTAGACATAGGTTTCAATATAATAATAAATATATGCAATTTATACATAATATATTTATATAGATATACCTATATTACGAAAAGCCTAGATTAAAATGGTTTATTATTGAATACAATTTAATATTAAAACATACTTTTTAACTAAACGATTTTAACCAGTGGATTCATTTTAATTTTTACCACCAATTCATGAAAAATAGAATTATGAAAATCTACTGAAAATTAGCGGAGTTATCGCTTTATATACAAAAAAAAATACAACCGAATTGTATATGTTGTATGAAGACGGTTAAAAATAACTACTAAAGTCTTTATCCATCAATGTTAAGTCCCTTTTAATAGCAACGGGTTCTTAAGTAATTAAGAATTCCATGTAAGAAATTCCCTTGGGATTTTCAATACATTATAAATGCGAAAAGCGCTTTAAGTTATTTGCATATGTTCATATAATTTGAGCTGAGGTGGTGCGAGTGTATTACCGGCTTGCTTCTTAGCTTTTTAATGTAAATTAATGTGACATAGTCATATTATGCTAATTAGTTCATGAAAATACTATGATAAAATACATTAAATAAAAGCGTCGTCATATTTCGTTATTTCAATGTATTGTGAATATCGTATCCATGAAGTATCAATCACAAAAAAAGTTGTTTTGACAAATTACTACAATAATATTAGGGTTTAAAATATGCGAATTTAAATTAATTTATTATCTTTATAATATATTCCACTAAAATCATTGTACCTGGGCGACCGAGCTTCGCTCGGGGGTCAAAAGTACAATTTTACAAAGTTTTTTTTTTAAAGAATTAAAAAAAAACTTGAATAAAAAAAAAAAAAACAACAATAAAAACTTAGTACCCGACCGGGATTCGAACCCGGATATATGTGTTTGTCAATCTTGCACCTTGGCCGCTTGACCATATTAAATAAGCAATTCTTGCATAGGTAAAAAGAGTGAAACAAAAAGATGGGACATGGAAGAAAAGTACCTTAAATATTAAAGTTATCAAATACTCAAAAAACATTATTTTATAATTTTTTAAAATAAAGGAATGTTTCTATTGAGTAAAAGTTGTAAATTTTAATATTGAAATTACTTTTCTTCCATGTCTCATCTATTTGTTCCACCTGTATATTACATTATATTGTACTGTATAGTACATTGATTTCATGTATCTCAGAAACGGCTATAACGGTTTGGATCAAATTTTGTATTTGGATAAGGTTTTACTTCCTAAGTTTAGGTGTGGTTATAGGTGGATTGCCTAAAAAACGTAATTTAAACACCTTTTCCGAAAACACGATTTTACAAGAAAAAAAGAAAACGCCGAATGAAGTTCGGTCACCCACTTACTAAGCCTATTAAAATGCTTGTAAAAAGCCAGGCAAGGCTTATTTAACTCAATAAATATGTAAATTAATATAAATTTGAATTGCTATTATTATTTAACATATAACTTAAATACTTAACATATAACTTAAACAATAATAATAATGTCATACTAAGTGATTTTAGCAACGATAGCCAATTAGTGAAATTCACTAAGGCTCGTCATGGGCGCAGGAGATATGATAGTGCACAAAGACCAGTACGTATACTCTATTCCTTTTACATTTAAAGACAATAGGTGAGATATCAAGTGCAGGACCATCGGGTTTTATGTGCTCTCCAGGCACGATAGTGTAATACTGCTATTACTCTTACCCCTGGCTACTAATAATTTCTTGACAGAAAAGCCTAATAAGGCTCGACGTTGGATTCGAGCTCAGGACTTCCGGTTCTGCAGCCATAGCATGCCACTAGACCTACGAGGTCAGGTCGAGACAACTCAAGTAATACCATTTTAACAAGAACAAACCCTTAAATTACAATTTTATTCCTTCAAGTTTTTGAATCCCAAATACTGTTCGCGAGTTCTTTGTGATATCGAAGTTTGTTACAGTTACTACGTACTTACTTCTAGGTTGTCACCATCAGGATCTAATTTTCTTACTGTTATTGGATATTCTTTGGTAAACTCAGCTAATATTTTTTGAACTCGGAGTAGTCCTAAAAGTATGAGAAAATATTTATGGTAAATATAGTTTTACTGTATGTACTTGCTTATATTTTAGTGGATTGGTTTGTGTTTATGGTTACTGCTTCGCCTCTTTGAGTAGCAATAAGATGTTATACAGCTATAATCTTCCTTAATAAATGAACTATATAAAGTAAAATGGTTTTATAAATTGGACTGGTAGTTATTAGGAGTATAATATTTGAAGACATAGCTCCATAAAATCGCGTTATAGGATTGACTGTGGGTAGCTTAACTGACTTGATTTATTTTTCATATAGTGTAATAGGCAATTAGTGTAATTTTGACCTAAATTCACATTCCCTTTGGTTAACTTCAACTTTATATAACATTCTCACTTCACTCAGCCTTTATTCCTTTTTCATATAAGATGTGCGCGTATTATTTTCATAGAATGTAATCAATCATCTAAATGACATGCTTCTTCCAAGAAAAAATAGTGATAGTTTATTTGCTCAAAAACACCTTTGGAAATCGCCTTGTCATGGTTGGATAAAAGTAAAAATAATGTCTTCTTTAAGATAATATTACTTATATTTTTTATGTACAGTTGTAAATATACTATGTCAAGGACAAAAAATACTGTAAGGAATTTTACTAAGATATCTTAGGCCTTAACTTTAACTTCTAATACTGGTGTTAAAATTAAAATAAATTAAAATAACAACAGAATAAAAAAAGGTTATAATATGATTAAAGAAGTATTTACATTTTAGTAACTACACTTTAGCCTACTTTTTAATGCTATCTCTCTATCTCAGTTTGACCCGAAGAGATCTCTTCTAGAGATAAGTCCACCATTACTAACTAATTTTATTGTGTGTTAATTTCTGTATTTTATATATAAGTGCAATAAAGAATAATAATAAAAGACACAATTTAAAAATGTTTACCTGCATCATCTTCGTAAAGAACGGCAAAGTTTTCCCATTTATAGTACTTTAGCAGCATAGCGTACACCTGTAAAATCTCCTCGGCAGGCGGGAAGAAATTTATAGAAATCTTTTTATATGACAAAGTTTCATTGTTTTCTATTTCTTCCTCCAGATTTGCTTCCAGTTCCGGATCTAACGGCTGCCAAGAGGCTTGTATGTGTGGTATTTGAGCAATAGCACATTGATCTCGAACTATACCTTCTGTCATAATATTTTGGGGACCCAAAACAGCTATCGGCCGCATTTCTGCATCGGAACACACTAGAATATGAGAATTAAAATAATATAAAAATCATACATGAAATCTTGTGCTTATGGGAATTATTTTGTTTATTGTACTTACAGTCCTTTAGAACAGAGTAACTATCCGGCTTTTTTGGTTGCAGGATAAGTGGTTCAAGGCGCCAATCTCTTATAGCTGCAATTTTATAGAATGTCTCTTAATAAAAGGTATCAATATGTAAATTGTTGCTCATATAAAGTAAATATTAACTGATTTACTTTTTATTATTTTATTACATAAATATTAAGTTAGGTTGAATATTTTTAAGTATTTCATAATTTTCTGTTCGTCTTCTGTATATACATAAAACGCTTTGTCCTGACTGACTGACTGATCGATCAACGCACAGCCTAAACCGCTGGTCGTAGAAACATGAAATTTGGAGGACATATTTATTATACAATGTAGGCATCAACTAAGAAAGGATTTTTCAAAATTCATCCCCTAAGGGGGTAAAATAGGGAATAAAAGATTGTATGAAACTCTGTCATTCTTAAACTGAAATGCACGGAAAGTGATATTTAGCTTTAAGGTGAAAAATAAGAAATATATGTATTAGATTTTTTTCGAAATTCATCCCTTAAAAGGTTAAAAGGGGGTAATAAAGTTTGTACGGGCAAACGATTATTTATGATCAGAATAACTTGAAACTTGGTATTAATGCTCTTCAATATAATTAAATAAATACGTATTTAAGATTTTTTAAATTTCATCTCATAAAACTGTCAAATAGGGGATGAAAGTTTGTATGAAACTCTGTAATTGATGCATGCAAAATGGTATTTACCTTTAAAATGAAAACTAGACTAACTTAAGTGAATCTAAAGTTTTACGCTAGACATAATATTGAAAATTTGATATGACAACATATAAATTCAATGGAAATTAAAACTGAGCAAATTTTTCAGTCCACTCGAGCGTAGCCGCGGGCAAAAGGCTACAATAAAATAAGAATGGCACCTCATATATGTAACTTAAAAAAGAAGGAGAAGGAGGGAGACTGTACCTAAGCTTCAGGTGTACCTAACATTGGGTCTTTAAAAATAACGTAGATGTTAGCCTGTTAGTATATTAATTAAAAACCCATATTAGCCGTCTTACATGATTCTAAAGTCGTAAACATGGTATGCGATTGTATCATTGTACTTACTTCTTCTAACTTTGGAAATCTGGAGTAGAAAAATGTGCAAGAAATACAGGTAGTGGAGCTTGCTAAATATCTAAAGTGTAAATTTATTTACAGATTATACACTTAACATCTTTTAAGACACTGGGTATTTTGAGTTACGATCGCAAAAATTAAATTTGTTTTCCATATATCTATAAGAAATATTAAAACTTAAGTACTCGAACCTATTTTTGCAAGTAATAAAGTATGTATTGCAAAAAAGTTTATTTTTTTCATAGTTTGATCGCGGGCGAAGCCGCGGGTTCTGCTAGTATTAAATAAAGACAAGGCTTAGGCGAGATGTCACTCTATCGTCACCAAAGAATGGTGATGGTCATGAAATCAAACTACGTCATTACCATACATAAAATGACATACCTAAGCCCGAGTTTCTTTATTGACTAAACATTAACGGACATTATACATATTGTGGGATATAGTATATTTATTAATGATAAGTTACGATATAATTTAAATTAAGCGGAATAAGTCTAATAGTCATAGATCAGAATCTAAGTTAATAATTATAAACTTTTAAGATTTACTATATATTTTTGTCAGATGATTCATTTTTCTTCACGTTATCTTTATGCTTAGGTAAATTATTTATACTACGCTAGAGTTTATTTAATATTATTACTATGTTACGTTAAATTTCCATTACTTTTGCCTTCCTCGACTCCAGCGTGTAACTCCTCATCCCCCAATTTGGCAACACGCATGCTGTCTTTAAAAGCAAGCTTTTGAGTGTGTGCATTGCTATCGAATATTCCCGCTGAAATTAACAATAAATACATTATTATTTTGTTATTAATTGTTTTTGTTTTAAATATTTGTACAACTGTATACGCAATAAAGTATGTAAGTATACGCAGAAATATTTTATAGTTATATTACCTATTTGATAGACAATTTCTTTTGTTTCCGTCACCAGCACTTGTGAGTTTGTATATTGCACTAAATAACAAAACACTACTGTAAACCACCACATTTTTAAATAAATAACAAATCACAACACTCACTAAAACATTTAAAGTAAAGTGAGCACGCTATTGATTAATGAATTTTAAGTCATTGTTCTAATAAGTACTGGGATAATGTATATACGAGTATAAACAATGATTTTCACTTTCACTTAAAAATTGGTTAATTAACTAGTATCTTTCAAAATAAATAGTTTACAGTGTAAGAAAATGGAATGCACTTTACATCCTGCTTGCGACGTTTATTCGTGAATCAGGCGACAATAATGACGATTCTATCGCATGTCGGCGTTTTCAGTCGATGTGACCTAAAACTGTTTTCCAAAAATACCTCAGACGGCGAGGTGATGGCTTCCATACCGCTTGTCGTTTAAACAAAAGTGGCATTTGTGAAGATTAGTTTTTAAAGTTTATCATTATGCTACTCGTGAAAGTATTTCTCGTCATATTTACGTTAAACTGGCCAGGGAGTGATGGAGCTCTTAATGTACAATTTCCTATAGGTTCGTTATAGATTTGCTATAATATGCATAGCTAGGATTTGTGTCTTTATTATTTTTTTTAATATTCTAGGTGGCCTTTTTAACTCAAAATCATTGCCAGCTACAGAAATAGCCTTTGAAAACAAATTGAACGCCAGTTCTACTAAACCCTATCATGGAAGGTCATTTCACTCAAAAGTTGTTGATAGTTATTCTACTGCTCTCGAGAGTAAGTATTTTTTATCATGTGTGAAATAACTACGACTATATATTTATATTTTTTGATTACTTTCAGTATGTAAACTTACCTCCAATGACAAAGGCATAGCCGCATTGGTGGATGCAAGGCCAACTAATGGT
Source organism: Fabriciana adippe (assembly GCA_905404265.1). NCBI lineage: Eukaryota > Metazoa > Arthropoda > Insecta > Lepidoptera > Nymphalidae > Fabriciana > Fabriciana adippe. The sequence continues at coordinate 8,864,620 of FR989993.1, forward strand.
ATTTGTGACATTACTTGCTTATTGTGTAACCGACTCCAAGTAAGTGTATAAAAATTTAAAGAGCTATTGCTTAAAAGTGTTGAAATATTATGCTAAACTTTTAATAATATTACTACTTTAAGTAGTTATTATTATTAAAGGTTCAGAAGTATTTTAATTTATATATCTTTTGACATTATAAAGTATCCAAATTGTATTTTATAGATACCTCATTTAATGCTAGGATGGGAAAGACCGGCAACGTCAGAGAAGAATTTATTTACGTTTTCGTACTACCCTCCGCCAGAACTGGTTTCAAAGGCGTATGCAACGCTTATCAAAAATCTTCAATGGGAAAAATTCTCATTTTTCTACGAAGACGATGGCAGTGAGTTAAATTGCATATAAAATATGTTTATATATAAATTAATAGTAAAAAAATATTTAAAAAAAAATAGACTTTATTTAAATGCTCTAAAAAGAAGAAAATAAACTTTAAATTAAATCAAACCCAACAATTTTGTTACATTACACAATTTATATGATATAAAAGCTTGTCGCGAGATATACCTATTTTTAAAATTATATTCTTGTTTATCTACACAGGTAAATCTCGTGACAAGCTTTTATGTGATATTAGCAGTGCCCTCACCCTCGCTCCGCAGAGTAACTACTTAATGTTTAAAATATAATAAACTAATATTTGTATTACTATTATAAAATTGTAAATAATAAAATATAAATAATCAACATTGAATTAATATTATAAAATATAAAATTGTTACTAATAAAATATAAAGAATCAATATGATCTTCAATCATCAATTGATCAATAATCAATTGAGATACTATAATACTTTCTTAGATTTACACGAATATTTGAAACTAAACCAAAACTATCTTTTTGGATTTTTTCGCGGATTTATTTCGTCTCTCCCGAGACCATGATTGCTGTAAAGCATTCGAAAGGTCGGGAAGCAAAAATCAAAATAAATTCGCAAAAGAATCCGAAACAATAGTTGTAGTCAAATATTGCGATATGTTGCACGGAGAATTAGGGAAGTTGGGAACAGCTGAAAATGTTTTTTCGATAATTCGCTTTTATATAATTAAATTAATTAAATAAATTCATTAACGACTATTTTATGATTTTATTGTAGGTTTTATCCGTCTTCAAGAAGTGATACATTCATGGCCGTATAAACAAGAACAAATTTTATATAGGCAGTTAGATCCGCAGGGTGACAACCGCGAAACTTTTAAATACGTTTTTAAGGTAGCGCACATAAGCCATCATATTTTGGATTGTGATACACGGAATGTACATAAATATATGAAAGAAATTATTCAAGTTGATAATTCTACTCAATATCAAGTAAGTCAAAATTTTTGTTATCTATACAGATAAATAAAATTGAAGTGTCTGTTTGTAATGTCAAAATAACAGCTCTTTACTAAATGCATGTGAAAGTTTATTTATTATTAGTTATTATATGGTACTTATAAGAAAAAAACAATTTTTAAAATTTTTGTCTGTCTGTCTGCCTGTTTGTTCCGGATAATCTCTGAAACGGCGGGACTGATTTTGACGGGATTTTCTCCAGTAGATAGCTGATGTTATAAGGAGTAACTTAGGCTACTTTTATTTTAGAAAAAGAATCAGGGTTCCACGAAAAAAAATTAAAACCCATGAAATTGTGAACAAAAACCGCGTACGGCGTACGCACTCGAGCAAAGCGAGGGTAAATCGCTATATAATTAAAATGAATATCTTAGGAGTAGCAAGCTACTATTTATGTATAAACATAGCTAATCGTGAAAACGTACCTAGAGATGAACGCGAGCGAAGCGAGTGTGAGTCGCTAGTTTTAAATAGGGTCAATGTTGTTTTTTATTTCTTTTAAATAATAGACTTAATCATTATAAATAATCAAAAAAAATTATAAATAGTTACATAACAGAAATTAAAATCTTTTGTTGTGGGGATGCTACAAGGATTTTGAAATACCTAGCCCTCAAAAAAATTCTATTTTATTATATATATATATATATATATATATATATATATATATATATATATATATATATATATATATATATATATATTATAATTTGTATTTTTTTCATTCATCTGTGCCTTTAGAGAGTTATAAACTAAAACTTCTGCATGAAATGTAATCATTTGATTCCTTCAGGTTATCATAAATTTATTCTATGAGTGTCCATGATTTATTATTCTCTTAGTGCAATTTTAAATTATACGTGAATGATGTAGTTATTTAGTTAAATATATGTATATCAAATTATAAACAGTAATACTAACAAATAATTAGGTGTACCAGATATGTCATGGCAAAATCCCTGGCCGTCGTAGGCCGTCGTGAAGACGACAGTGTGACTTACTCATACATTGTGTTAATTAAGTGCTACAGTAATAGCAACATCTTGTGATAAATGTCTAAATTGTTCATTATGTAAGATACATTATGCACAATGAAATATTAATAAATAAACTAGAAAGACTGGCAGCCATTACTCTGCATCTCCGGAAAATAAAAAATTAAAAACCCTGATATAACGAGCCCAAATTATATGATCTATTATTTACTAGCAGATGCATCACGATTATATTATAATATACAGATATTTTTTTTTTCTTATTACAGAGTTTCATACTAACTAATCTCGATTCTTATATGGTAGATTTAAAAGAGATTGTTGATTTGAGGGCGAATGTTTCTACACTGCACATGACGAAATCGGATGATATAGGATGGAAAGATATAAATATGGATGTGGGGAACTATGGCATACGGGTATGTAATATGTATATTGTATTATGATTTTAAAAGTTTTATTTAAAAATGTATTTGGGAACTTCTATTAATCACGTGAAATATCACAAAAAAGGGGGGTGGGGGTGGGGGGGGGGGGTGGGGGGGGGGGGTAATGATATATCACGTGTATTTATTTTTTCGTTGAACTTCGTCGTTCGTCGTTCTTTCGTTGAATTCAGAAGGCTGGAGAAGTTCTCGCAGAAGTATAGGATATTATAGTTATTAACGGCTATGGCATCGTAGCACAGTATGTTGAACCCGATGACAGTGCTGAAGGCTTTATTTCAGACCTGCCTTCTCCGCTGTGGTAGGTATAGCGAGCATGTGCGTGAGCTTGTATTTGCTTCAGGTACTGCAACTTTAATGTCTATATGGATATTTTTATCACGGTGCATAATTTTCTAGAAATAAATTACATTATACCTGTATTTAAAGGTTTTAAATTAAAAAAAAATACTTTGTACCAAAAAAAATACACATAATTTTGGATAGGGTTAAGTTAAGGGTTGGTCTAAAACCTCACCACGTATCACCAGGGGGGAGGGGAGTTAAAAAGTTACTAAAAATATCACGTGATTAATGGACGACCCCTCGTACCTACTTGAAAAAGGAAAAAGAGAACTCTTGCAGGGAAGGTATTCTGTGTAGGTCTACTCGTCAGGTGATCTTTTTTAAAGTATTTATAAGTTTATAGTACAAATAAATTAATATATGTTTTTAAATCATTTTAGTGACGAGATCGAAGTTATCAAATAGGTATATAGCTCTACCAACGCGATCTTATAAATATAATTTCTAGGTAGTAATAAATATAAATGTACTTAAAAAAATAATATAAAGAATTTCATGGTTTCCCTTGTAGCTTGAAACAGCATTAGCTGCAGACGCTTTGAGCCATTTAGAGAAATCTATATCAAGTTTAGATATAGATGTAACACGATTACCCAATCCTCCACCGTTATGTCTCAAAAATTCAGACGACCCTGAAACAGAGTACAATGTTTGGGATATGGGAGGAGATCTAAATGAAGCATTGATAAAGGTAACAAAGCTCATGTTACGAATTAGTAATAAAATCCCCAAAAATGAATAATTGTTATTTTTAATCAAATCACAAACATAATTGTATGTGACACAGCCTTAAATAAGACGAAGGCACTCTTGCTCCCTTTCCACTAAAGTCCAGACAATTTATGCTTTGCTTAAGCTGCTACAGATATAGAACATTCACTCCTTGCGAGAGTATAGCTGGCAGTTTGCACTAGTAGTCATCTGAGTTACCACATTGCCTCGTGACAGTATCCACTGTAGCTATATTCGTAAACTAGCGACTCACCCCCGCTTCGCTCGGGTTCGTCCCTAGGTGCGTTTTAATTTTTTTGAGCAAAACCCTAATTCTTTTTCTAAAATAAAACTAATCTAAGTTACTCCTTATAATATCAGCTATCTGCCAGTGAAAGTCCCGTTAAAATTGGTCCATCCGTTTCGAAGATTAGCCGGAACAAACAGACAGACAGACAGACAAACAAAAATTTTAAAAATTGTGTTTTTCTTATAAGTACCGTATATGATTCCATATGCATTTAGTATGAAGCTATTATTTTGACATTACAAACAGACACTTCAATTTTATTTATCTGTGTAGATAAGTTAAGCATTATTTAAGTTTTAAGGCTTACTTGTAAGAAATTCCTAATAGTATTTAATTGCTTAAATATGTTTAGCTAGTGTCAAATAACATGCAAATTGCTCGACATTTAAATCAAATTAAGAATTTCGGTACAAGTGGCCCTGAGAACATACTCGATTCAGCAAAGATTAAATATACATAATCACTTAGTATCTAACTGAGGTTCGTCTTAGATAGCCGCAACTATCTAAAATGTTACCATATTCCGTTACCAATTTCTAGCACTCGAAGAATACGTATATATACAATGTTCATACATATATAATATTGTAAGACCCAGATACAATTTAAATTATTGATATTTAGTGAAAAATATACCTATGTATTTGGTATAAGAAAAAAATAATTAAATTGAAGTTTATTTAATTGTCCGTCAATCTGTTTGCTTAAATAAAACACCAAATTACACGTGACATTAGAATCGCATTAAAGCACTAGTAGGTATATAAAAAACTTAAAAAAAAAAAAACCGACTTCCAGACACTAAACAGTAAATAATAACTAAACAGGGGTTTTCATTTAGAATAGATACCTAATCAGATATTTTCGAAGTCGGTGCCATCTATAGTCTAGTATCTATAGTATTTTCTCTAGAACTACGCTAATTAAAAAAAACATGACTTGGTCTCATTTCATGGCTATGGCTAAGAAATTATTATTTTAATTAATTATAGGACTAAAATTGGTTATTATTTGTGTTTATGTAGAGCTAAATATATAGATTGACTTTACTGAAATAAAAAAGTGACAATTTTACTGTAGTTATATAATTTAATTTTCTGTTACTATTTCCATATTTGTGTGGACGTAATTCTTTCAGGTTTTAAATGATTTTAAACGTTGTTTTAAAGATTTTCAAACATAAAAACTTCTCTTTAAAACATATATTTTTTAAAGAGAAAAAGATTTGTTTAAAACGTTCAATTATACATTCATATATAAAATATGGATACTGTAAGAAAAAAAAAACTATAAATATTTTCTTGAGAACCTAACCTTATTGGTAAAATGATATCTCTTCGGCTATTCATATACAGGTAGTGGACAAGAATCTGTAAATCAAAACACGCGGTAGCGTGTCTAGCCAAGTTCAAGCCAAAGGAACTGGCGACACAGCATCATTGTGTGTATACGAACCATTTGGAGTGACTTTTGACCTCTTAATAACTCAAAATCTATTTAACATAAACACATGAATTTTTTTTCATTTATTAAACCCTTAGATTAACTAGAATTCTCAATTTCATAAATACAGGTCCAACGGTTATTGAGATATTAACGTCTAAAAATCGGCGTTTTTATCATTGACTGATTGACATATAGTAGTAAAACCTAACCCATTTCCAGATGACCTAGAAAGTTGAAATTTGGGGTCCAGATGGGTAATTATGTGTATTATTAATTGTGTGTATATAATAATAACATAAACTGCAACTGGCAGTGTCGGCTCAGCGATCTGACATCATTTCGAATAATTGTGAACAAGATATTATAATACTTTATCAAAATACAAAACGTCTACAAAGAGTCTAAATATTATCTTAATTATAGGTGTTACACGCTTTGCAAAGATTAAACACGTATATTATAATAAAAAACAATACCTACAATAGGTACATGCAGTGAAAACAACCTTAAGTTATACAAAAGGGAAATAAACGCGAGCGCCCCCATGCTGTCCGGTTGCCTTACCTATAAAATTGAGTTATATGCTTTATCATTCAACTAAATAGATTCAAGTTACACTGAAATAGGCCATAAAAAAACAATTGTCATAAAAAATCGTACTTTCATTGGAATACAAAATAGTTTTATTGCTAAATCCATTTAATATCCTTTGTTAATTCTGTGCTACTTAATTTGTTGTAATTAGTAAATATAGATTATTAAGTAATGAATATTCGCAAATGTTTATGAAAGTAGTATGTAGTAAAAGTTAAGTTTTTGAAGTGAAACTTCTTTAGAATTGTTGTAATTCGAAACTCAATGAAACGAAAATGCGTCACGACAAAGAGACAAATACATAAATATACAGGATTAAGCCGGCGAGAGTATAACATTGTGTAATGTATAGTGAAAGTGAAAAATAATAAAATGAATACTGAATAATATGTAATGTATATTTATGTTAAATAAAATGTTAAATACCTTTTAAACTTATTAAAAATATTTAAAAAAATAAACCTTATCCAACTTCTGATACTCTATATTCATCTTATTTTCTCGTAGGTAAAGAAAGGTAGGTTCTGAAGTTTCACTTCTAGGATGTGTGAATTGCACACACTCACGCACTTTATTATTATTGTTTTTTTTTCAAAGTTAAACACAATTTGTTTCGTTCTAAGTAGTAAACAGATCGTATTTTTTTAAATTAAGCATAGGTTAGGTTGTAAATTCTACCAAACCATTCGCTAATGAAGATGAATTTCTGTCAAACGAAGATGAATATACATTAGTGTTATATTTGAAATCATATAAACTATATCAATAATTAAAAGAACAACATCATTTAAATCACTTCTTAAAATTTTTAGTACTTGATCTGATAAGGAAGTGGACTTGGGACAATTTTCGTATTCTACTGGCAACTGTAGAAGCCTGTGTATTGTTAGACTGATTACATTAAAAGTGGCAATACCAATAGGTGCTGCTATTGCAACTAATTTATTCATTTGCTTCTTAACCCAACTTTTAATAGTTTTTAACTTTAACTTTTAAATTATTAAATACCTTTTCCATGTGCCGCCTGTTCCACTAATAAATATTCGCAAAATATTGAAAAAAAAAAAGATTGATTTTACAGTCACTTTTGAATTATGAATAATAATAATTTCTTTACAAAAATCATGATATCCCATCAAAAACATTAATGTGAGAAAGGTGGTCAAGTTCAATATTAATAGAATACGCGCGGTTGCCGAAAAAAGAATTGAGATCTAAATGGGTGCCAAGTTATGTAGATAATCTTTAAATTTATTCATAAGAATATACAACATTCTTAAAAAATTTGAAAGACAATTTGTTGTTTTTTTTTGCAACAACAGTGTTTGCTATTTAAAAATAGGATTTCTTAAATTTGAACAGTTGAATTATTTACACAGGATAGATAACTTAAGATAAATTGAAGTTCAAGGTTTGAAGCGAAGCGAGGGTGAGTCGTCAGTCGCAAGTGACATGCATAATTTATGTTTTTTAATATTTAATATCAATCGTATATATGATACAAAAACTTTGTACAAACATCTTCTACATATAATCGTGATAAACTTAAATTTATCCATATTGAAAATTTACTTTATATTAACATAATGTTAATTAATTAAATATTTCGACAATATTAACTTATTATTAATATTTCGACAGTAAACTTTTACATTGATGTTGAGGAACTCATCTTTGGGAACATGGAAACAACTTCATGGCAGATCTTGTAAAGTTTTGAAACTCTTGGTATAACCGTTGTAACATTGTAGGTAGATGGATAAAATTCTAGAGTTACAAATATTTCCCGCAGTTTTCTTTGTTGTATTGATAAAAACACTTTTAACCACTCTCGAAACTGTAGCAAGTGATATGAATCCCATAAACAACTTACCATATTATATGCGTGTTTACTTATGGGACTGTGGAAATGGGAATGAACCTCATATAATAACATGTACCTAGAATAACAATCTAAATATAGTTTCTGTATATTACAGACGGAATACTCTGGTTTTACGGGGAATATTTCGTTTGACAAATTTAGAAAAAGGAGAAACTTTATACTGTATTACTCAAAGTTGAGTTATGAAAGTCAGTTCATTAACGTTGGTTACTGGAATTCTAAGACCGATACGATACTGGATGAAAAAGTAGTGACTGAACGTTCTCAAGCTCGCACACCTAAATCTTTAATAAGGGTAAGAGAACTTTGTGAATTTTAGTAAATAATAAAATTATCTTTTCATATGAGTATTATAAAGATATGTTATTATTTTTATTATTTATAAATATATAATTAAGTAATGATAAGACAAAATATAAGTATTAAGTTAAATAAATTATATTTATGATTTTTATTTTTATTATTTGTATTAATTACTATTTTAGATAGCATCCATTCAAGGAAAACCTTATTTTGATATGCAAGTGTATAAAAACGGGACAACGACATATGAAGGCTATGCAGTGGATTTGATACAAGCTATATTTGATTATATAGAAAAAGAAAGACATGAAAAATATGAGTATGAATTCTATCAAGTAGAAGACTATGGAAATCCAATCAATGGGACCAAAAAATGGGATGGGCTAATTGGAGAATTGTTGGAACATGTAATTTAATTAAATATTTTTATTCTAGTACATTACGTTAAATTCATTACAAATATTCTTATTGTTATGGTTGTCTTAAGCTGGTTGTACTGGGTAAACATCCGAGTAACTTTTATCATCGCTAGACAAACACAGGATGCCATGAATACGTTATAATATACTGCACATTTAATAATTATATACGTCGTATCATATCAAAACTTACGCGAACGTGTACAGAATAACAAAGTTTCATTGCAATCGTTTATGTGATATAGAAAAGCATACTAAGTACTTGATTTATAACTTATAATCAAAAATAATTAGATGTAACTGCTACTTTATCTTACAGAAAGCTGAACTGGCAATATGCGATATTACTATCACTTCGGAGCGCAACGCAGTGATTGACTTCTCAACACCCTTCATGTCCTTAGGCATCAGTTTGCTGACTAAAGAACCGGAAGCAGAAGAGCCAGACATGTTTTCATTTATAAAGCCATTGTCTTTAGACGTCTGGCTGTATTTAGCAACTACATACATTATCGTTTCATTTGTATTGTTGATTTGTGCTCGGTAAGTTTTGTATTAACATTACCCGGATTTATTGATTTTAAACTTTATAGCGAACTTAACGGCAACATTCCACAATCGATTATGAATAGATCACTAAAAATAATAGGTAAGTGTTACGTTTAAAAAGCCATAATATATGATTTCTATATAATTAGCAGTTTTCTATCTGCGTAATATATCATCTCGTTTACGCCCACAGAAATGAATTATTTACCAATATTTATAAGTAGTAAGCTAAAGCTTCACGCGGTTACATTATTAAATTGACGTTTTATTTTATTTCTCATGTCAACAAACTTTCATAATATTTCTAATTTAAATTAATTTAAATAGTATATTAGTATTAAATAGTAATAGTACCAATTTGACAAAAAGTGCATAAGTATTCTATCCTGAACGAACTCCTTTCCAAATGTATAATTTTGTGTGCGAGGATACATGCAAAAAGTATAATCTTACTTTGGTTTTACAAATACTTTGTGACAGAGTACGAAAGTACAATTCTGGATCGTTTTAGCAGTCTATAAGTATTTTAACTAGGTATGCATACACTAGCCTGAATAACAGAGCGCTTTCATTTGGTTCGAGAGTCGAGACTGACTTGATCTTATACCTATTATTATCTTGCAGTATGAGTCAAGGAGATTGGGTGAATCCGCATCCTTGTCATCAAAACCCAGAGAACTTGCAAAATATCTGGAGTCTCTACAATTGCATGTGGCTTACCATGGGTGCAATCATGACCCAGGGTTGTGATATACTACCAAGGTAAAATCGTATATAATTTTCTGTGATATAAACCAAAAACTAAGAACATTTCTTGTACATGTCTTAAACTGTATATATCATAAATCAGTACCTAACTTAGCGAAATCGATGTATCCGTTTCACGCAAAAAGCACAGAACCAATTTTAACTAAATTTTGTGTAGAGATAACTTATTACTTGGATCAACATTTAGGATACCTTTTACTAAAGGAAAATCTTTCATTTTTACGATAAAACACAATAACTGATTCTATCGAGTGTCCTTAGAAATTTATAAGGCTAAAGCTGGCTAAACCTTAAGAGATATATCAAACCAATGTACTAGAAAATTGTACGTCTTAAAAAGGCCTACAGAAAAATCTGCAATAGCATAAGTCTTTCTCCTAAGGTACACTCGCAATGATAAATACGTCTTAATCTGTACATATAATAAATCAGTAACTTAGCGAAATCGATGTGCGCGTTTCACGCAAAAAGTACTGAACCGATTTTAACTGAATTTTGTGTAGTGATAACTTATTACTCGTATCGTACATATATAATATATAATAAATTCCCATTAATTCATATTATAAATGCCAAAACTTGGATGGATGATTGTTACTCAATCACACCAGAACGGCTGAACGGATCTGGATGAAATTTGGCTTAAAGATACACTATATATAGTCTGGAATAGGACATAGGTTTCTTTTTATTCCGGAAAAATGTACGATTCTCATGGGATAGATTTGCTTTTGTTTTTCACAGAGCAAGCGATCGACTATCTATTCCATACTAACCGTTAAAACGTATATATATTTTCAATTTTTTCCCAATTTAAATTTTAGTTATTTTCCCCGCAGTAAAAAGTATATGTTGACCTTGGATAACCAGTTACCATCATACTAAATTTCATCAAAATTTGGCAAGTGGTTTTTTTCGTAATGCAATGCGTTCCCAGACAGACAGACAGACAGAGAAAAATTCTAAAAACTATAGCTTCGGCTTCTGTATCGATAATAAAGACTACATATTTCAATAACATTTTCCGAAAAATATTTAATGTACAATTTCGACTATATATAATTAAGTGTATTTATAATTTCTTTTATTGTAAATAAAGTATAGTTATTTCGACATAGTAAGAATTTTATTAAATGTATAGATAACACACATAATTATGTTACATTGCGTAAGCTACATTGAGACTATGAATGATTACAAATGCTACGGTGCACTGAGAAGATTTAAAAATCAATAAATATATAAAATTACTTAAAATCACATTAGTGAATGTTCGTGTACATTTCGTTTTAGTTGTTAGATGTAAATCTATTTACAGTATTACGCCATATTTATAATTTCCATATGTATATTTCTAATTTAAATGTAAATTTTCTTATTAGAGCTGCAGGTTCGCGATGGGTTACTGGCATGTGGTGGTTTTTTGCTCTTATTGTGACGGCATCCTACACCGCCAACATGTCTACCTTCCTTAGTGAAAGCCGACGCAGTAATGAAATTACTGACGTGAAGGACCTCGCTGATCAAAACGCTATAAGTTATGGAGCACTTTATAATGCTTCGACCTATAAATTCTTTGAGGTATTTCTACAAATTTATATTGATTGATGTTCGAAAACTATATTTCTAAAGCGACCTTTTACATAGACATTTTAAAAAAATATGTATCTACAATAAATATTGATATTTTTCCGTCGAATTACAAAAAAAAATATGAGGCGCAAATGTTTCTTGATTCAAAAAGAAAATAAAATTATCCTTAATCCAAAAAGAATTAAATACAAAAAAAATATATCATAAATTCATAATTTAATCTTCCAGTTATTATATTATAATAGAAAAAATATAGCGTTATTACGGTTTTTAGTAGCAAAGTAGATTTTTAATATAATTGGACCTAAACATTTTAACCTCAACGAGAGAAAATGTAAACAAATAGGAAATTAAAAAAGTAGGTTCATCTCTGAGAAATATATATTAAACGATATAAACATAACTAGAGACGAACCTCAGCGGAGCAAGGGTGAGTCGCTAGTAATGACGTATTAAATAGTAAATACTCTAACGTACGTTATAAGTACACTTTTGGGTTATGGTCATAATCTAAAGTGAACCACAGATTCTTAATTTTTTTATAATTATTTCTAACCACTTTTGTAATTTTAACATTTGATTAGGTAGGTAGGTACTATTATATTATACATATATACGCAGGTTTGTATGTATGTATATATCTTACTTCTCCACGCCTTAATGGCTGGACGGATTTAGATGTAATTTACTATACAGATTGGTTAAGACCTTCTGTAATAGACTACTATTATGCACTTGAACGCACTCGAGTAAAGTGCGTTTATAAGTGCATAATAGTGCATAATTAAGTGCGTTAACTGGTTATTCTCTAGATTTTCTATAAATACCAAATATATTGTTTATTTTAGTATTAAGACAAAATCTTTGAACATATTTCAGACGTCAAACGACACTCTGTACAAGAAGCTATGGAGTGTAATGAAATCTGCTAAGCCCACTGTTTTTACTCGTTCAAATGATGAGGGTCGAGACCGTGTACAGAAAAGTAAAGGAAAATACGCATTTTTCATGGAATCCACAACCATTGAGTACTATATGCAGAGACATTGTGATTTAAAAATGGTCGGTTCAAAGTTAGACTCGAAGGATTATGGTATCGGTATGCCTAAAAGTGAGTTTTTAATATTATAGACTATTCTTTGAGCCATTTATTTAAAAGCAGTATCGCCGTACAGTCTTTTTTACTGAAATGATAACAATGTACCTACGTGGAATTAATTTACCTAGCGTTGTATCTTTGTTGGATTTGGTCAGTAAATAGCCTAATAAATAATTAACTTCAAATTATAAAAACTACAAAAATTTAAATAAAACTATCTTTTCGGATTTTTTCGCGGATTTATTTTGATTTTTGGTTCCCGACGTTTCGATTGCTTTACAGCAATCATGGTCACGGGAGAGACCATGACCATCTCTCTCTCTCTCTCTCTCCCGTGACCATAATTGCTGTAAAGCAATCGAAACGTCGGGAACCAAAAATCAAAATAAATCCGCGAAAAAATCCGAAAAGATAGTTTTATTTAAATGTCAAATATTCGCGTAAATCTAAGAAAGTATTAACTACAAAAATAATAATTATGATGATTACAATGCTTTCAATTTTTACACCTGCCATATTGTATAAGTTATAGAATTACCTTGTTTAACGTTTATGGTGATTTTCTATATTGTTTTGCATCAAAATCTATGAGATACTTGCTACGAAGTTCAATATTTATCAGAAAACAAAAAACATAAATCTAAAATAGTCCGTTAAAATTATACAGAAATGATTTGATGTAAATTTATTTTAAAATTGTTGATATTTTCAGATTCACCTTATAAAACAGCAATCGATATCGCAATAGTCGCGCTTCAACAAGAAGGCACCTTATTAAATTTAAAACGAAAATGGTGGGAAGAAATGGATAATGACGTAAAGTGTCAAGTGAGTATCAACATACCATACATATAGTACAGTAACATTTATTACATGTATATTCATGCAACGGGTCCGCTTTAGAATGCTTTACAATACAGGTACTGTAGGCGTTAAGATAATAAGATAAAAAAGTTCATGCGGCAAGTCTTTTAATTCAAGTGACTGTTCTATACCTTAAAAAAATTTATATTGTTTATAGATCTATCAGGATAAAGAAATAGTTATATTTAATTATTTTTTTTTAAAAAAACAACATTAAGGGGGTAAATTTCTTCTTTTTTTAGAAAGAAAAGAAACAAGAAGAAGATGATAGCGGTTCATTGCAAATGAAAAATACAAGCGGAATTTTCTTGGTGCTATTGATCGGTGGAGTTCTAGGGTTTTTCGTAGCTGTTATAGACTTCCTTCTACATGCTAAGGAGATTTCTGTGAAGGAAAAGGTACTATAATATCATTAAGCAAACACACTCATAGTAATAGTATAATATATAATTAGTTATTTTTACTATCTTCTTCAATTTGTCATACATAAATATAAACATATTAACGGATTCGATGTTTGCTTAAACATGCTTTCTGGAGCTTAGAATGACAAGAGGCTACCTTTTATCATCGTATGTTGCATGGAGAAGAATTTTATTTTTATCCAAACAAGGTTGCTGAATGATATTAGAATACTTTAAGGGTCATGCTTAATTATCATTTATATCAGTAACTAGCGACTCATCCTCGCTTCGCTCGGGCTCTTCCTTGGGTGATTCTTTAAATTGACATAACTCTTTTATTTATAAGCTGACTGCTGATTGAAATAAAACAAACACTAAATGTTAAGTGAAGCTTACCACAATATATTAGAGAAAACCTCACCCAAATAGGTTCGGCCGTTTCTGCGACTATCGCGCTCAAACGTACAGACAGACAAACCGACAAACAGGTAAAAACCATAAAAATCATTGTTTTGGATTCTATTGCATTAATAAACACTCCGAATAATATTTTTTTTCTCAAATATCTTCCATGCACAGACAGCAATCACTTACAAATTTATTATATGCGGTCGTGTTAGGGTGAGTCGCTAGTGACTCACACTCGCTTTGCTCGGGTTATCTCTAGGTGATTCTTTAAATTAATATAACTATTTTATTTATGAACCGATTGAAATAAAACAAATACTAAATATTAAGTGACTTACCACAATACATTAGTTAAAACCGCACCCAAATCGGTTATGCAGTTTCTGAGATTAGCGCGCACAAACGCACAGACAAACAGACAAAATTTCTAAATCCATTGTTTTGGGTTCCATTGCGTTAATAAAGACGCTCATTAATAGTTTTTCTCAAATATCTTCCATATATAGACAGCGATCAGTTACAATTTTATGTACAGATAGATGATACCTGATAAGTGTCTTATATGATTAACAATGTGAACTAATGTGTTCCTAAACGACACGCGGCTTCCGATTTTTAAGAGTCTATTGAATACTATTATTGTTTAATTTTGAAATACCTATTTACATAAAATAATTCTATTAAGGTATTAATAATCCGCTTACGACTTATTTTTACTAATATACCGTTTAGTAAGCTTGATTGGTTTGAGTAAATTTCAAAATTTTTTGTGGAACCATTGAGTTAGAAAATTTCTATATCAATGATTCTAATAATAAAATTATAAAATCTGCTTTTAATTTTAGTGAGAGAAATAAATAGTAGTACAAATTTAAAGGTGTATTTTATTCCTATTTGCTAACTGCGCAATATAAATTGTTTAGTTGCAGTCAAAGTTTTATGTTTACAATTTAATTCTTTATTAATGGCTCTAATGCGTGCCAGTTTTACAATTGCATTATTTTGAAAAACCGATATATTGTAGACTAGCAGAACCCGCGGCTTCGCTCGCAATCAAATTACGAAAAATACCTTTTTACCTTTTACCTTTTTAAGGGATGAATTTCTAAAAAAATCTAATACATACATTTCTTACTTTTCATCTTATAGCTAAATACCCCTTTCCGTACATTTCGTGTTAAGAATAACAGAGTTTCATACAATCTTTCATCCCCTATTTTACCCCCTTAGGAAATGAATTTCGAAAAATCCTTTCTTAGCAGATGCCTAAATTGTATAAGGAATATGTCCTCTAAATGTCACGTTTCTACGATCAGCGGTTTAGACTGTGCGTTAATCGATTAGTCAGTCAGTCAGGACTAAGCATTTTATGTATATATAGATATAGATTTTAATAATTATGCTCTTTGATTTGCAATTTAATGTTATACTGTAATCAATCTTGTCACACAAATATTTGGTCAAAAGCACATCACTTCAATTTGGATAAAATAAAAACTAACGTTTTTCTATTTCTAAGTATTCAATACGAATCATTCATTTACATATATATTTTTATTATATATTAATATTAATATAATAAATACAAGTTCTGGTGAGAATCTTTGTTTATCATAAAGAATATTTACAATTCACATAAATGAGAATACACACTTAATATGATGTTTATTAGACGCGTGTACATACAAAGAGTCAAGTAATTTTGGAAATGGTAAATACTACATTGCATTAAGACAACCTATTAAATCATTTTCTGAACGTAAAATTTTGCATCTTGGGCTCTTACTCGTCAAGCTATTATAAATAAATATGTTGGGACATTAACACACCGCGCCATCTAGTTTAATGGTAAGCTACGAGGCTTGTGTCATGGATACCAGATAGTTGATACACTACACATATATACCTTAAAATACATACATATTATAAATATAAACACCCATGACTGGAGTACAAACATTCGTACTCATCACACAAATGAATGCTCCCAGCGGGCGCGATCGCTGGCACAACTAGGGTCACTACAAAATTAGCCAAACGTGTCGTCAAAATCATGCATTACACCAAGCTTTGAGAATAGGAAATAAAGTACTCGTATACAATTTGAGAACTAAACTAGTACTAACTAATAGTTAGTCTCATCAGGTCTAGCCGTTAACTAAGGTATATTTATTGAAACATTTCAGATAAGCTTCCAAGAGGCACTAGCCAGTGAGTGGCGAGTGTCTCTAGACCCACGAGCTCTACACAAGCCCGCCGCTCCCCCACGCTCGGCCGCACCGTCCACAGCCTCTCCATCTCCGCAAAGAGAACGGTCGCAATCAAGAGCCGTCTCTGTTCTCAGAGCTGCAACATCATTTATAAACTTTGATGAAATTTATTAATGTTTTATCAGTTTTTGTGTGACGAATAGTTAACATTTATAAATTGATTCAACTTTTGTTTGAGAACTGCTAATTATAGACAAAAAGTAATTTAGAACTAAACATAGTTTAATTATAAAGTTCACCTTATTATTAAACTTTTGTCAAATAAAATTAATAGTAAGTAAAACATATTCAAGTAAACAAGCATATATTTTATTGCGCTGAAAAGAAGAAAATAAACCTTGAAAAAAAAAACTAAACCCATCAATATGTTACATTGTACAAATTTATCACTGCATATTATAAAATAAAGTTCTCCCACTGCGTCTGTCTGTAGGTCTGAACGCGATAAACTCAAAAACTACGTTTTTACGCTTCAGTACGGTTTTCAGCTAAAATGTTTGTGAAATTTTGCTCTAATCTTCAAATATAAAACTCGGCCAAGTTTCAGCCGGATCTGATCGAAACTGAGAAATAAGATCGTATTTAATACTATTTCGTAACGATGCTACGAAAAACCATGGTTATTAAAAATGTAGTAACATTTTAGAGTTCCACAAAAATCAAGAATGTTCACGGACTAAACAATTTAGGTTTTAGTGTTAACCTATCAAATTATGTATTAAAAGAGATAATATTTGGTGATACGGAATCCTCGGTGTGCAAGTCAGACTCGCCTTTTTTGTTTCTATATTTAAACATCTGCGTTACAATTTATAAAAATGAAGCTAGAACGTATAAGTAGGTACTAATTTCAATGGTATGGCTACTGTTATATAATTCTACTAGCGACTCATTCTTGCTCCGCTCGGGTTCATCCCTACGTTTTAAGGTAAGTATAGATTACTCAGAGATGAGATATTTTCCCCACAGTAAAAAATATCCTAAATGTCGACCCGGATAACCAGCTATCATCTATTATACCGCATTTCATCGAATCTGTCCAATACTTTTCTCGTGATGCGTCACTAGACAGACAGACAGACAAAAATTCTAAAAACTATAGATTCGACCTGTGTATCGATAATAATGACTATTTCAATAAGATTTTCCAAAAAATATTTAATGGAGAGATTCAACTCAGAATTTTATTATATGTATAGATAACCCGACAACCTGACGAACTGCTGGCCTCCATCCTTATGTCGTGGACATTCCACCCGTCCGGACGAAGCGTTTCGCTACGTCGTTTATTATACGTGCGGCTAAGGATTGGAACAACCTGCCTGCATCGGTGTTTCCGTCCGATTACAATATGGGTGTCTTCAAGGCAAGAGTGAATAGGTGGCTACTGAATTAGTGCGACTTACCATCTACGACTGCGTTACCACTTACCATCAGGTGGAACGTAGTCAAGCACTAATTCAGAACACTATAAAAAAAAAAAAAGATTTATTCTGCAACTACGAGTAGCTATGTACATTGTACATACTCGTACATACGAGATAATTGTTTAATCTTGTTAGTAAAAAAAGTTCAATTGAACTGCAATCAGCTATTTTATACTAAGATAGAAGACAGAAATTTACTTTTCGTATATCACGACTATACAATTATAAAATCTCATTAGATTTGAAAGTATTATTGTCCTAGTATTTCAATTTTATTTCTGTCTATAATATTATGTTTCTTTGGTAACTTCTATTATTCCATTCAACGCATGAGTACTTCAACCAATTAAGAAAATGTCTTGCCCATTGCTAGCCTATGGCTATGGAAAGCAGGAAGGAACGTGTTATTCCTCTCGGAATTCTTAGGGTAATCACCCTTAGGATCAATTACAGTTGATAAAACATGTGATATTAAATTAAACCAACTTATAATGATGGTAATGTTCTCCTGAAAGTTTTTAACCGCGGTGGCTAATCTCACTGAGACTAGCTAACTATGCAGGAGATATTATAGTGCACAAGTGTTTGCACAGTCATAATTATACTCTCTCTTTTTTTTCTCTCTCAAAGTCCGATGGGACAATACTTCGACAAGACCAACAAAATCGACGGCTTTACGTGCTCTCGACGTAACACCGCCAACTTCCCAACTCCAGACTGTTACTGAGAATTCCTTAACAGAAAGATCGGTAACTAAACTCGAACCCATTGATCTCCACCGAGGCAGTTAACTCGCCTGTTAACGCGAGAGAAGCTATATTAAAACTTTTTAACTTGCGCAAAAACTTGTATAAAACAAGGTCATCACGACTTACCTAGGCAAAACTAGTCTAGGTGTATTTTGGGACGACTCGGTCCCAATGTACTGTCATGTTGAAGGGATGAAAGGATACTATTTTTAAAATTCGATTTTTTTATTTTTAAGTTCTCTTATTTAAGTTCTAGACAGTCTTTTTGAAGTTAAGAAGGAAATTGCCTTAGTAAAGGTACGTATAAAATAAGCAAGTATCAGGGATAATTTTTTATTGTCAACGACCGCCGAGCCATCGGTGGTCCAGTTAACAATTAATTTCTTAGAAATTAACCGGGAGGTGTTAAAGGAAATATACATATAAACGCTAAGTAATGGTTTGTAAACTTTATTTTTTTTTCAACAACAGTTTTACCTTATGGGTTGTGCTATTGCCGCTTTGTTTTCTGTCCGTACCTCCGACTACGAATATGTTATCAGTCTCGCACCGTCACTAGCGTGAGTTTTACCTAAAATTGCATTCCTTCACTTATTTATAAGTACTTGGGCGACCGAGCTTCGCTCGGAATTCTTTTTTGTTATATCGTATTTTTTAGATATAAAAAAGACTAAAAACTTGAATAAATAAAATTAAAAAACTAAAGTTTACTTTATATCCGACCACGATTCGAATTCGTGATTGTCAATCTTGCAGAGCGTAAGAAATTAGCGACCATATTTTGCGTGGAATAATGCGAAAGAAAACCGCATGAAAACACGCGTTTTCCCAGACATAAGGCTTAATCTAGATCGATTTTTCGCCCCCTAAAACCCTGATATACCAAATTTCAGCGAAATCATTAGAGCCGTTTCGCTCGCTCGTTTTTGAAATTTTTCGTCTCGTATTTAAATTGCTCGTTTAAATACATTAGATTAGATAGATATACATATTTACATGCTTTGAGGTGCTAAGAAAAGTGATCTCTACTTATGTTATATAAATATTATTTTTTTTCTAATCAATTCCATATGTAACAAAAGATTAATCAATAAGAGTTACTAAAATATAATATAATACGTTAAAAAGTACGAACGTTACATAGCCGTAGAATATTTACCTGTGTAGATAAACAAGAAACAAAATGTTAAGAAATAATGTTCTTTATAAAATAGGTAAATCTTGCGACTAACTAGCGACTCACCCTCGCGTCGCTCGCGTTCATCCCTAGGTATGTTTTAATGGTTATTATGGCAAGGATAATCCATCAAGGTATCGCTCGGTAAAAACAAAAACAAAACTATTCCACGAGAACCGCACAATTTTTCAAAATAAAAAGTAACCTATTTGCTATTTCGGGCTATAATCTATTTATGCATTTTAATGAATTTCAAGTCATTGTTCTGATAAGTACTTGAATAACGTACTCTTATATAGAAACAATAGTTTTCTGTTTCAGTTGAAAATTAGTTTTTTAAATATTTTCTCTCATAATAAACAGTTAAAAGTATAAGGAAATATAATGCGTTCTACATCAGGCGACAATAATGATGATTCTATCTCATGCTGGTGTTTTCAATGATGTGACCTAAAACCGTTTTCCAAAAATACATCAGACGGTAAGATGATGGCTTCCATGGCGCTTGCCGTCTAAACAAAAGTGGCATTTGTGGTTAGATTAGTTTTTAAAGTTTATCACCATGGTAATTGTGAAAGTATTTCTCGTCATATTTGCATTAAACTGGCCAGGGAGTGATGGAGCTCTTAATGTACAATTTCCTATAGGTACGTACCATACTGTACGTCCATTTCTTATAATATGCATAGCTAGGATTTGTGACTTTATTAGTTTTTTTAATATTCTAGGAGGCCTTTTTAACTCAAAATCATTGCCAGCTACAGAAATAGCTTTTGAAAACAAATTGAACGCTAGTTCTACTAAATCCTATCATGGAAGGTCATTTCACTCAAAAGTTGTTGATAGTTATTCTACTGCTCTCGAGAGTAAGTATTTTTCATCGCGTGTGAAATAAACTACGATTATATATTTATATTTTTTGAATACTTTCAGTATGTAAACTTACTTCCAATGACAAAGGTATAGTCGCATTGGTGGATGCAAGGCCAACTAACGGTATTTGTGACATTACTTGCTTATTGTGCAACCGACTCCAAGTAAGTGTATAAAAATTTTAAGATCCCGTGTTAAAAAATTTGAAATATTTTGCTGAACTGAAATATTTTGATTTTTCATAATATTAACAACTAGTAAAAACATTAAAAGATATAGATAAAACAATTTATACATCTTTTGACATTATAAGGTATCATTTTTTTTATAGATACCTCATTTAATGCTAGGATGGGAAATACCGGCAACGTTAGAGAAAAATTTGTTTACGTTTGCGTACTACCCTCCACCAGAACTGGTTTCAAAGGCCTATGCAACGCTTATAAAAAAACTTCAATGGGAAAAATTCACATTTTTTTACGAAGACGATGGCAGTGAGTTAAATTGTATATAAAATGTACTTGTATATAAATATAGTCTTTCGGATACACACGTATAATGGTTTGTCGAAAATGCTCGTTTAACTTTATACCTATATGTATGTATGTATAAATAAAATATTTGAACGGCTGGAACGATCTTGGTGATTTTATTGTTGCAACAGTTTGTAATAGACTAAATAAGGTCTTTAGAGGAAAGCTCTAAATAAGTTGCACGGAAAATTGGGGAATTAGGAACAGCTGAAAATGTTTTTTCGTTAGGATTTTTGATTGAATTCAAAGATCATAAAAAAATTGAGGCCTGTTGGACAACATCTGTAAGTTAGCTATATAGCTACATAGTAACTGGTAATTTTAAATGATCGCTTTTATATAACACCAGCATTACCAGTTTAACTTTACAAGATCAACAGCGGGGTTAATCTGAAGATTGCCTGAAAATTTCATCAAAATCGCTCTAACCGTTTTGGAGTCCATAATGTCCTCCTCACCGATTCCGGCCACGGCGGCCAATCTCATTGAGACTAGCCAACTGCGCAGGAGATATTATAGTGCACAAATGTACGCGCAGACACAAGTGCACTCTCTATTCCTGTCACTCTCATACTCCGGTGGGACGACTACTCGACACGACCAGTGAGAGTTAAGGCGCAGGACCGACGGCTTTACGTGCTCTCCGAGGCACGGGGGTGAAACACCGCCAACTTCCCAACTCCGGGCTGTTACCGAGGCTTACTATACAGAAAGACTCAATAACTAAACTTGGCCCGACCCGGGACTCGAACCCAGGACCTCTGGGTGTGCAGCCGTACATGCTAGCCACTACACCACCGAGGCAGTTATTCTTTGGAGTCCATAGAGAACATACGTACACGCATTGATTTTTATATATAATATATTATATACTAAATTCATTTGTGAATATTTTATGATTTTTACTGTAGGTTTTATCCGTCTTCAAGAAGTGATACATTCATGGCCGTATAAACAAGAACAAATTTTATACAAGCAGTTAGATCCTCTGGGTGATAACCGTGAAACTTTTAAATACGCTTTCAAAGTAGCGCACATAAGCCATCATATTATGGATTGTGATACACGGAATATACATAAATATATGAAAGAAATTGTTCAAGTTGATAATTCTACTCAATATCAAGTAAGCTAAAATTTTGTTATTTTATGAAATAAGGCCAATGTGAGGCATTTATATTTTATTACTTTTAAAAATAGTCTTAATCATTAAAAATAGTTAATAATTACACAACAGAAATTAAAATACTGTGTTGTGAGGATGCTACAAAGATCTATTCTTGTATTGGAATGGATTTTGAAATAGCAAGCCCTCAATTTTTTTTTAACTGTCCTCACGTATTTTTTTCATTCACATGTGCCTTTTGCAAGTTATATACTAAAATTTCTGCATGTAATGAAAACAAACCATAAATTTTCTATGAGTGCTACTCATGATTTATTATTCTCTTAGTGCAGTTTTGAATTATATGTAACTGACTTAGTTAAATACATAATAATCACCCTGATATGACGAGCCCAAGTTATATGATCTACTAACAGATGCATCACGATTATATTATAATATACAAAGATTTTTTTCGT
This sequence comes from Fabriciana adippe, assembly GCA_905404265.1. Taxonomy (NCBI): domain Eukaryota; kingdom Metazoa; phylum Arthropoda; class Insecta; order Lepidoptera; family Nymphalidae; genus Fabriciana; species Fabriciana adippe. The sequence continues at coordinate 8,887,753 of FR989993.1, forward strand.
ATTACAGAGTTTCATACTAACTAATCTCGATTCTTATATGGTAGATTTAAAAGAGATTGTTGATTTGAGGGCGAATGTTTCTACACTGCACATGACGAAATCGGATGATATAGGATGGAAAGATATAAATATGGACGTGGGGAACTATGGCATACGGGTATGTATATTGTATTAAGATTTTACAAGTTTAATAGTATTTCCTCTCTCTTCTAAATTATACAAAAATAGTATATAAAACACGTTCTTTAGACCAGGCCAGGCCAGGCCTGTATTTACAGGCTTATATTAAAATAGACGTATGTATGTTTTGAAATCTGTTCAGTAACGAGGTCGAAGTTGTACGTAAAATATGTAAAATCTGAATAATATTATAATAGTCGATCTATCTACGCGCTCTTAAAAATGGCTTATGCTTAAGAACAAGTACAAGCTGTTACAAATATAATTACTAGGTAGTAATAAATATGAAAGTACTTTAAAAATTAATATAAATAATTTCATGGCTTCCCTTGCAGCTTGAAACAGCATTAGCTGCAGATGCTTTGAGCCATTTAGAGAAATCTATGTCAAGTTTAGATATAAACGTAAAACGATTACCCGATCCTCCACCGTTGTGTCTCAAAAATTCAGACAACCCTGAAACAGAGTACAATGTTTGGGATATGGGAGGCGATCTAAATGAAGCATTGATAAAGGTAACAAAGCTCATGTTACGAGAATAGTAATAAAATCGCCAAACATTCATAACTGTTACCGACATCCGTGTATAATAATTATTTTTTAAATAAATCGTATAAAAAATGTGACGTAGCCCTAAATAAGATAAACGTACTGTTCTTTCCTTTCCAATAAAGTCCAGGCAGCTTATGCGTTGCTTAATCTGCTACAGATATAGAACATTCACTGTTTGTGAGAGTTTATCCGGTAGTTCGCAGTAGTAGTCATCTGAGTTACCACACGTTAGTTATGCTTCACGACAGTCTACTGTAGCTATAATTATTTCAGTTTTTAGATAATTTTTAAACGTTATTTTTTATTTTTTTAAAGTTTCTCATCACGATTAAGTATTATTAATATGTTTAAAACATATATCTTGTATAAATTTTTTAAAGAGAAGAAGATTTATTTAGAAAGTTAAATTCATAGATAAAATATTGGTAAGATATAACAACAGATTTAGCCTAGAATAAAATTTCTGTATGTTACAGACGGGATATTCTGGTTTTACGGGGAATATTTCGTTTGACAAATTTAGAAAAAGGAGAAACTTTATACTGTATTACTCAAAGTTGAGTTATAAAAGTCAGTTCATTAACGTTGGTTACTGGAATTCTAAGACCGATACGATACTGGATGAAAAAGTAGTGACTGAACGTTCTCAAGCTCGCACACCTAAATCTTTAATAAGGGTAAGAGAGCTTTGTGATTTTTAGTAAATATTTATTCGTAGGCGTATTATAAATTTAGTACCTGGGCGACCGAGCTTCGCTTAAAGTCCTTTTTTGTTGTATCATAAAAAAAACTAAAAACTTGAAACTAAAAACTAAAAACATTAAAAAAAGTATAAACTTTATATCCGACCTGGCTTTGAACCCGGATACCTGTGATTGTCAATCTTACGCCTTGGCCGCTTGACTAAGATGCTTATACCCGAGCGTGAGAAATTAGCGACCATATTTTGCGTGGAATAATGCGAAAGAAAACCGTATGAAAACTAGAAAACACGCGTTTTCCTAGATATAAGACTAAACTAAATCGATTTTTCGCACCCGAAAACCCCGACATATCAAATTTCAGCGAAATCGTTAGAGCCGTTTGCGAGATCGCCGGTATAAATAAATAAATATACAAGAATTGCTTGTTCAAAAATATATTAGAGAGATAGATTAGATAACTAAGTATTGATAAAACAAAATACATAATATGATATAATAAATTACATTTATTATTTCTATTAATTACCATTTCAGATAGCATCCATTCAAGGAAAACCTTATTTTGATATGCAAGTATTTAAAAACGGAACAGCGACATACGAAGGCTATGCAGTAGATTTGATACAAGCTATATTTGATTATATTGAAAAAGAAAGACATGAAAAATATGAGTATGAATTCTATCGAGTAGAAGACTATGGAAATCCAATTGCGGGGACCAAAAAATGGGATGGGCTAATCGGAGAATTATTGGAACATGTAATTTTATTAAATATTTTTATTCTAGAACTTAATGTTATATTGATTACACAACTTTTTATTGTAATGGTTTGTCTTAAACTCGTTTTACTGGGTACACATCCGAATAATTTTTATCATCACTAAACAAACATATGTAGCAATAGCATAAATAACATGTTATAATGTATCTAATGCACATTTTAAAATTATGTATCATCGTATCATATCAAGAAATTACGTGGACGTGTACACAATAACAAAGTTTCATTGCAATCGTTTATGTGGTTCAGAAAGGCATACGTAATAAATAACAAATATTTAAGTACTTTGTTTTACAAATCACAAATAATAACATTTCTATTATAACTTATAATCTAAAATAATATTACTAAAGATAAGGAAAATAGATCTATTACTTTACCTTATAGAAAGCTGAACTGGCAATATGCGATATTACTATCACTTCGGAGCGCAACGCAGTGATTGACTTCTCAACACCCTTCATGTCCTTAGGCATCAGTTTGCTGACTAAAGAACCGGAAGCAGAAGAGCCAGACATGTTTTCATTTATAAAGCCATTGTCTTTAGACGTCTGGCTGTATTTAGCAACTACATACATTATCGTTTCATTTGTATTGTTGATTTGTGCTCGGTAAGTTTTTATAAACGTTACTTGGAATTGTTGATTTTAAGCTTAGTGAGCTTAAATATATTCTACAATAGTTTAAGAATAAAAAACTAAATAGGTTAAATAGTCTTAGGTATGTTATTTTCACACACTTCGCGAAGTGTGTGAACTCCTAGTATTCTATACCTACTCTGTACATATATTAAAATTGTAACTGAGCCGAACCTGTACATTAAATATTTTTTAAAAAATCTTACTGAAATACTTATTATTATCGAAACAGAGGCCGAAACTATAGTTTTTAGAAATTTTGTTTGTTTATCTGTCTGTCTGGAAACGCATCAGGAGAAAACAACTGGACGGATTTTGATAACATTAATTTATATAGTGATAAATTTTTGATATTATTTAGTAAATAATGCTGATGGTTGTGAATGTTTAAATTTAAATATCGGGCAAGTGTTAGTCCAACTTGCACATTGCACTCGACTTAGTCAAATACTGTTTTGTTTTTACTTACGTATTGTTATGTTAACACTAAGATAAAATACGAATATTTACGTGACTGTAAACTGCGGGTGACTGAAAATATTCCATATCTCAAAAACTCCGTAACATATATTCTAAAAAGCAATTTTCGTTTAAAGTTTTTGAAATATCTTTTATCTCAAACATTTAGATTATTATGACACCATTTCTTAAAAGGTAAAGAACTTTATTTACATAGCTCAACTAATATAACCCATATTAGCGGAACTATGTAAAATGATAAAAAAATTGCCTATTTACCTTATTTACTCATGAAACTATCACTTGCCCGTTTTTTAAATTCCAAGATGAGAACAAAAATTTACAAAGAAGTTTAAATTAAAAATAATATGTCGGGCAGTAATAACAGATAAATACATAAATCTTTTTCTATATAATATTAATATATAAGTATAGACATACAAAAATGTTGTTTTTAATTCGATAATCTAATATAACTAAATTAAATATAAGGTTAAAAGAGGAACCTTTGTGGCAAAAGGCAATGCCACTCTTAATCTTGCGGTGCACAATGAATCTGATTGGTACCTATATTTAAATAAGTAAAATCTAAAAGTTTTGTTTTTGATATTACTGCCTATCTATTAGTAAAAATTATTAAAAATAGTTCAGTAGTTTAGGATTTGTCGCCTACAAACAGATATTTTTTTCCTTTTTATAATATTAGTGTAGATGTAAAGACATACTATGTACTTGTATGTTTATTTGTTGTTAAAGTAGAAAATGCAATATTACTAAATTAAATATGAGATTAAAGATCAAAAGACTTACTTTGTGGCATTGCCAATCACTACCATTTTTTCTCGATCGTGCGGTGGGAAATGAAACTAGTATATATTAATAATAATAATAATAATATTCTTTATTCAAGTGACCAGTGACTCATTATGGTTAGTAAACAATATTTCTTAGAGATTAGGTTAGTTATTACATTTTTTTTATATGTATAACCTAATTTAATATGTATAACTTAAGAATTTGGTTTTCGGTCCTCTGAACACGGGCGGAGCCGCGGGCAATGCTATTAATATATACTAGTAATATAATATAACATTGTTTTCTTATTAACGCTTTATAAGTGCGTACTTCTCGTATCAATAACCTTTCATATTTACAATTTAAATCGTAAACAATTTGACAAAGTGCATAGGTATGCTATTCCGAACGAACTGTATATTATTCAAATCCAAATATATAATTTTATATGTGCGAGGATACATGCAAAAGGTATATAATCTTACTTTGGTTTAAAAATTATACGTCAAACAACAAAAGTACAATTCTTAACCGTTTTAGCAAATTACAAGTACTTTATATAAAGCTATCATTTCGGATTTTTTGGTTTCGAATGCTTTACAGCAGCGGACGGCAACCTTTCAGCAGGTAGGGGATATAAGGTGGCTATATCTAGTAAAGGCGGACCGCACTTGTGACATTAAAAACGAAAAAAAAGTGTAAAGTTTACAGGAATCATGATCACGAGAGGAAATACTCTTTATCTTCAGATCTTCGGGAAAATAAGCCTGCGAAAAAATCCGAAAGATAGTTTTATTTAAAATGTCAAATATTCGCGTAAATCTAAGAAAGTATTATAATTTATAAGTATTTTATCTAAGCCTAGTAGCCTGAATAACAGTATGCTTTCGTTTGGTCGAGACTGACATGATCTTATGCCTATTATTGTCTTGCAGTATGAGTCAAGGAGATTGGGTGAATCCGCATCCTTGTAATCAAAACCCCGAGAACTTGCAAAATATCTGGAGTCTCTATAATTGCATGTGGCTCACCATGGGTTCAATTATGACCCAGGGTTGTGATATACTACCAAGGTAAAATCAGTTGATATTTTATGTCATGTAAAAGAAAAATTAAGAACATTTCAGAGATTAACAGATTAATATCGGATGGTTCGTCGAAAACAAATCTGATATTATTTCCGATTTATGCCGCAAAACACACTACGATTTATCGAGATGAAGCCCAAAGTCCGCCTCACATTCATAGGCATAATGCTTGTCGCCGAGATCTGTGAAGAACGGTCACACAGTGTTTGTTGATCCTGGCGTAAGCATCCTATCCACCATAAAATCTGACTGTTATAGTTAATGGTTCTGTGATTTTATCTTTTCGTTTGGGGTAGGTGTTAGAACGCCTATTGTAGACAATCGCTTTAAATCTATTTGCACAGTTTTTTTTTTACCAATACAGGCCTTGTCTAGTAGTCGTGTTTTTATAGCGGCGTGGCATCTTTATTTTTTCAAAATATAAAGTCAAAATCGTACATTACGGTTTTGACTCAGGTATCTAAATATACTATTACATATCTATCTATTACATATATATCTATCGCTATTTAAAAAAAGAAATTCTTTTAATTTTATTTTATAAACTTGTTCCATAGATTTGATATTTTTAATTTAAATGTAAATTTTCTTATTAGAGCTATAGGTTCCCGATGGGTTACTGGCATATGGTGGTTTTTTGCTCTTATTGTGACGGCATCCTACACCGCCAACATGTCTACCTTCCTTAGTGAAAGCCGACGCAGTAATGAAATTACTGACGTGAAGGACCTCGCTGATCAAAACGCTATAAGTTATGGAACACTTTATAATGATTCGACCTATAAATTCTTCGAGGTATTTTTACAAAATATTGTATATTATATTGAGTGATGTTCGAAAACTATATTACTAAAGGCCTTTTTTTACATATACATTTCACAAAAAATTCTACAATACTTTGTGCCTAAAGATTTTTAGGCATAAAATATGTTTTTAATATATTTGGAACTAAACAATTTAACTTAAACGAGAGAAAAAAAATCTAGGTTCGTAATGTAAAGAAAAAGTCCATTTGTTAATTCTTTTTACAGTTATTTCTTACCAGTTTTGAATTTTTATACTATTTTTTACATTTGACGTACATAGATACGAAACTTTGTATGTGTGTGTATAATAATAATAATTATTATTGTGTGTATGTTACTCCTTCACGATGACGGCTCACGCTCCACGGACTTAAACGGCCGGACGGATTTAGATGAAATTTAGTACATTTTAGTTTTTGGTTAGTTAGATTGGTTAGTTCGGTATTTAGGGACGTACCTGAGCAAAGTGAGGGTAAATTGCTAGTTTTACAAATATATTCTTTGTTTTAGTATTAAGATTTAATACTACTCTTTGAACATATTTCAGACGACAAACGACACTCTGTACAAGAAGCTATGGAGTGTAATGAAATCTGCTAGACCCACTGTTTTTACTCGTACAAATGACGAGGGTCGAGACCGTGTACAGAAAAGTAAAGGGAAATACGCATTTTTCATGGAATCCACAACTATTGAGTACTACATGCAAAGACATTGTGATATAAAAATGGTCGGTTCAAAGTTAGACTCGAAGGATTATGGTATCGCTATGCCTAAAAGTGAGTTTTTAAAATTATAGATTGGGTTGATTTAAAATTATAAATTATAGAATTATAGGTTGTGTTAATGTCTATATATCGCTGAACAGTTCTTTTACTGAAATAAAAATGTATGTGGAATTAATTTACATACCGCTGTACGTTTGTATTGATTTGGTCATTAAGTAGTTTAATAAAAAATCAACTTCTAATTGTAAAATCGATAAATTAATAATAATGATGACTATTGTAATCAAGCTTTTCAATTTTTGCCCCTGCCATACTGTGTAAGAATAACTTTGTTCCACGTATAGGGTGATTTTTCTATATTGATTTTAAACAAAATCTTTGCGGTCAATTATGAGAAAACCAAAAACATGAAAATAGTCCGCTAAAATATCAATACAGAAATGATTTGATTAAAATTGTTGATATTTACAGATTCACCTTATAAAACAGCAATTGATATCGCAATAGTCGCGCTTCAACAAGAAGGGACCTTATTAAATTTAAAACGAAAATGGTGGGAAGAAATGGATAATGATCAAAAATGTCAAGTGAGTATCAACATATCGTACTTACAGTACAGTAACATTTATTATACCCTGTACAAGTTAGCTTGATCTTTTTGACTGACGGGCTAGTGATGGGAAACAGAAAATATCTAGTAGTTCAAAAAATAACGTTTTAAAATATTTGTTACTGTGACGAGATGGTGTGGGTGTATTATGTGTAAAATTCTTTATTGCACTAGACATATAAAACATTGGGTAGATAAGCGACGGGGGGTCAATATTCATAATAAGTACCTATTTAATATTACAGGGTTATTTTTGAACCTCCCGCCAAATTTAAATAGGTGGTTCAGACCATGAAAGTAAACAACTTTCCCAAAGAAACACCGGTCGAAAAGTGAAAAAAAAAATTCAGACCTTCCATACGAAATCGACCACGTGATCGCGCAGTTTTCTATGGGAGGGTCGAATTTTTTTTTCACTTTTCGACCCATGTTTCTTTGGAAAAGTTGTTTAGTGTCATGGTCCGAACCACCTATTTAAATTTGACGGGAGGTCCAAAAATAAACCTGTATTTTAAATAAAACTATCTTTTCGGATTATTTCGCGGATTTATTTTATATTTTATATTTTATATTGATAGTTTTATTTAAAACTAGCGACTCACCCTCGCTTCGCTCGGGTTCGTCTCTAGGTTGATTCCCCATACAAACCTGCATCCCCATTTTCACCCCCTTAAGGGTTGATTTCTGGAATAAAAACTATCCTATCTCCTTTCCAGAGTCTCAAACTGTATTCTTACCAAATTTCATCTAAATCGGTCCAGTAATTTCGGAGCTTATTCGGTACAAACAAACAAACAAAAAAATCTTTCCTCTTTATAATATTAGTATAGATTATTATAAATACAATAAGCACCTAGCGACGCACCAAAGTAAAGCGAGGGTTGCTAATTAGATTTCTAACTTTAAAATCATTATACCAGCCTTAGAAGTGAAATGTTTATTTAAACATCTACTTAATACATATTATATTATGTACGACTCACCCTCGCTTCGCTCGGGTTCGTCCCTAGTTACGTTTTACTGCTGAACTGAGCTAAACGTTGATAAGTCAGTCTGTGAGTCGCGAGTAGTGAATAAAAATAGTAATTGCGAATGTACCTTAGGTAATAGACGTATAATATTGCGAACTTCCCTGTATAACTTTTTAAGACCTACAATTTTCTAGTACATTGTTTTGATGTATCTCTTAAGGTTCAGCCACCGTTAGCCATAGAAATTTCTAAGGACGACTCGATAGAACCAGTCATTGCGTTTTCCCGCGGGAACGAAAAATGTGCCTGTAGTAAAAGGTATCCTAAATGTTGACTCGAGTGATAAGCTATCACTATACAAAATTTAATTGAAATCGGTTCAGTACTTTTTGCGTGAAACGCGCACATCGATTTAACTAAGTTAGTTTTGTTATAGGTATAGATAAGAATAGGTATTGCGAGTGTACCTTAAGAGATAGACATATACTGTTGTAGATATTTCTGTTGGCCTTTTCAAGATCTACAATTTTTAAGTAAATTGTTTTGATGTATGTCTTTAGGTTTAGCCAGCGGAGGGTTCCTAAGGAGGACTCGATAAAACCAGTTATTGCGATTTCCCGCGGGAAACAAAGATTTTTCTAAAGTAAAAGGTATCCTAAATGTTGACCCGAGTAATAAGTTATCAGTTCACAAAATTTCGTTGAAATCGGTTCATTACTTTTTGCGTGAAACGCGTACAGACAAACAGACAAACAGACAAACAGACAAACAGACAAAAAAATTTATAACTATTGTTTTGGGGTCTATATCGTATACATAATACGTTACAGTCATTGTTTTTAAAAAATATTTCATGTACAGATTTCGCTAAGTTACTGCTTTATTATAGTATAGATAACGTACTCGTATAAGAAAACAGTAATATCATTTAATAAAAATAGTTATAGCGAGTGTACTTTAGGAGATAGACATATACTGTTGAGAACTTTTCTGTAGAACTTTTTAAGACCTACAATTTTTTAGTACATTGTTTTGATGTATCTCTTAAGGTTCAGCCACCGTTAGCCATAGAAATTTCTAAGGACGACTCGATAGAACCAGTCATTGCGTTTTCCCGCGGGAACGAAAAATGTGCCTGTAGTAAAAGGTATCCTAAATGTTGACTCGAGTGATAAGCTATCACTATACAAAATTTAATTGAAATCGGTTCAGTACTTTTTGCGTGAAACGCGCACATCGATTTAACTAAGTTAGTTTTGTTATAGGTATAGATAAGAATAGGTATTGCGAGTGTACCTTAAGAGATAGACATATACTGTTGTAGATATTTCTGTTGGCCTTTTCAAGATCTACAATTTTTAAGTAAATTGTTTTGATGTATGTCTTTAGGTTTAGCCAGCGGAGGGTTCCTAAGGAGGACTCGATAAAACCAGTTATTGCGATTTCCCGCGGGAAACAAAGATTTTTCTAAAGTAAAAGGTATCCTAAATGTTGACCCGAGTAATAAGTTATCAGTTCACAAAATTTCGTTGAAATCGGTTCATTACTTTTTGCGTGAAACGCGTACAGACAAACAGACAAACAGACAAACAGACAAACAGACAAACAGACAAACAGACAAAAAAATTTATAACTATTGTTTTGGGGTCTATATCGTATACATAATACGTTACAGTCATTGTTTTTAAAAAATATTTCATGTACAGATTTCGCTAAGTTACTGCTTTATTATAGTATAGATAACGTACTCGTATAAGAAAACAGTAATATCATTTAATAAAAATAGTTATAGCGAGTGTACTTTAGGAGATAGACATATACTGTTGAGAACTTTTCTGTAGAACTTTTTAAGACCTACAATTTTCTAGTACATTGTTTTGATGTATCTCTTAAGGTTCAGCCACCGTTAGCCATAGAAATTTCTAAGGACGACTCGATAGAACCAGTCATTGCGTTTTCCCGCGGGAACGAAAAATGTGCCTGTAGTAAAAGGTATCCTAAATGTTGACTCGAGTGATAAGCTATCACTATACAAAATTTAATTGAAATCGGTTCAGTACTTTTTGCGTGAAACGCGCACATCGATTTAACTAAGTTAGTTTTGTTATAGTTATAGATAAGAATAGGTATTGCGAGTGTACCTTAAGAGATAGACATATACTGTTGTAGATATTTCTGTTGGCCTTTTCAAGATCTACAATTTTTAAGTAAATTGTTTTGATGTATGTCTTTAGGTTTAGCCAGCGGAGGGTTCCTAAGGAGGACTCGATAAAACCAGTTATTGCGATTTCCCGCGGGAAACAAAGATTTTTCTAAAGTAAAAGGTATCCTAAATGTTGACCCGAGTAATAAGTTATCAGTTCACAAAATTTCGTTGAAATCGGTTCATTACTTTTTGCGTGAAACGCGTACAGACAAACAGACAAACAGACAAACAGACAAACAGACAAAAAAATTTATAACTATTGTTTTGGGGTCTATATCGTATACATAATACGTTACAGTCATTGTTTTTAAAAAATATTTCATGTACAGATTTCGCTAAGTTACTGCTTTATTATAGTATAGATGTCAAATATTCGCGTAAATCTAAGAAAGTATTAAATAAACCTGTATGTAAAAATTAAGGTTGAAAAATAAAATAGTTTTATCTTTAAAAGAGTTATTATTAAGGAAGAGGAGCACAGCCAAGATCATCATCACCAGAGTCGTCGGAGCTTGTGTCATCTCGAACTTCAATTATGATTTCGTGTTCAATAAAATTGTCGAAGTGGACGCGCGTATCCAGTCAGATAATATTGCTTCTTTGACGTGTCGTACTATATAATACATCGATATTTGTAACAGTTACTGCCTGTTATTCATGTCCCATCCGTATGTACCGACCGATGTAACAACATTGTACAAGCGTCTATTATTTTCAGTGTTCCTATTTAAATTTTACTTTGAAGCAATAAAAAGTCTTAAAATTTTCGGATAACGCTTGAATCTTTAGGGACTTTTGTGTTATATGTATCTTTTTAATAATTTTACAATTTTTAAAATCATTAAATTAAGAAAATAATATGTTCGTCATTGCAAAGTTATGTCGATCAGAAAAATTTACATCTGTCAAAAAGATCAAGCTAACTTGTACAGGGTATAGGTGTATATTCATGCAACGGGTCCGCTTTAGAATGCTATACAATAGGTACTACTAGGTACTACAGACATGAAGTTAGTTAAATAAAAATAAAATAAAAAAAAGTTCATGCGCAAGTGTTATCTTTTATTTAAATTGACTATTTTATATCATAAAAAATCCTATATTGTTTATAGGTTATATATAATATTTTTTATTAAGTTAAAAATTTGTTTTTAATTAAAACACAAAAAAAAAAAAACAATTACGAGTCTGACTCGCACACGAGGGTTCCGTAGCATGAAACATTAAAATAAATTTTTTTTGTGATGTTTGTCTACCTATAAATATACGGTTGTCGAATTTTTCTTTTATTGCGCTATAAGACATTGCCTCTTGGCAAATTACGGCATCATAATATGATAAATACGGTAGGTACCTCAAAAGTATGAAAAGTAAACCTGTTATTATTATTTTTTTCATAATTTATCACGATAGTTAAATATGAATCATATGAAGATTAAATCCGCAATTTGTTGCAATTTTTGCCAGTCTTTGTTATTAATTTGAATAGTTTAATAGTGTTTATGTATATACATTATATATGATTCAAAAAAAAAAAAACAAAATGAAAGGCTTGAATCTCTTCTTTTTTTAGAAAGAAAAGAAACAAGAAGAAGATGATAGCGGTTCATTGCAGATGAAAAATACTAGCGGAATTTTTTTGGTGCTATTGATCGGTGGAGTTCTAGGGTTCTTCGTAGCTGTTATAGATTTCCTTCTACATGCTAAGGAGATTTCTGTGAAGGAAAAGGTACTATAATGTTAAAAAATGTGTATACATTCATAACAACATAATAATTAATTATATTTACATACCTACTATCCTTTTTTAATGTCTTGTTGGTTTGTCATATACATATAAATAGAATAATGGACTGGATGTTTGCTTAAACATGCTTTCTGGGGTTTAGAATAACAATAGGCTACCTTTTGTCATCGCATGTTGTTCGGAGAAGGATTTTGTTCTTATCCAAAAAATAGGTTGCTGAATCATATTAAAATACTTCAAGGGTCATACTAGTGATCGTTGATTTATATCAGTAATAAGTTTTTTATAAGATTAACAATGGAAATTTACTAAAGGACACACGGCTTCTGATTTTTAAGTATATTGAATACTTTAATTGTTTATTTTTTCAAATACCTTATTATATAAAATACATATAGATTTATGGGTATTAATAATGTGAAGTTATAAAAATAGCACTTGCCCGATTTGGGCAAATTTCTATATTTGGTGTATAAGTCCACAAAACCGTTGAGTCAGAAAATTTCTATATCAATGAATCTAAAAATAAAATTAGAGCCTGGTTTACATTTTAGCGAGGCTGAGGGAAATTAATTGTAGAAATTTAAATTTGGTGTATTTCATTCCTATTTGATTGTTGCGCAACATAAATTATTTAGTTGCAGTCCAATGTTTTACGTTTACATTATTTTGAACAATATATATATATATATATTGTAGGTACATTTTAATCACTTTGATTTGTAATTTAATGTTATACTGTAATCAATCTCGTCACGTAAATATTTATCCAGTCAAAAACACATTTCAATTTGGATAAAATGAAAACACACGAAGCTTAATATTTTTCTACTCTTAGGTAAAATCTATGTATTTAATGAGAAAATTTATTTATATATTAAGATCAAACTTTTGGTCTCTATAATAAAAAAATCATTAAGAATATTATTTACAACTTAAATTAACAAATACAATAAATGTAATATTGCGTGTATGTGTATGTATTTACTAGACGCAAGTTCGTATACGTTACAGTTACTACAAAATATCTGGATGATTTGTAAATTAAAAACGACAAACAGGTTAAAGAAATTATAGGTAGGAATGTTAATTGTTATTACACCATACAAAAGTGTAAAATAATCTTGGAAGCGACAGACTACGTTGTATTAAAACTTAATCTTTTCATTCTTTTTCTGTAGGTTTTGCATCTTGGTATCTTATTAGTCGATCAGCATGCTATTACACAGCGCTTTTAGAATAAGCAATAATGTGCATATTTGTGGACTATAAATTCTATCGCGCAGATAGTTCGTCTCACTGTGTTTAGCTATTAACCGAGGTACGTTAATTTAAATATTTCAGATAACTTTCAAAGAGGCACTAGCCAGTGAATGGCGAGCGTCTCTAGACCCACGAGTTCTACATAAGCCCGTCGCTCCCCCACGCTCGGCCGCACCGTCCACAGCCTCTCCATCTCCGCAAAGAGAACGGTCACAATCAAGAGCCGTCTCTGTTTTCAGAGCGGCATCATCATTCATAAACTTTGATGAAATTTATTAATTTTTTATCAGTTTTTGTGTGTCGAATATTTAACACTAATATAATACACTTTTTGTTTTGGAACTGCTAATCATACAACAAGTAATTTAGAACTTAACATAGTGTAACTATAAAGTTGATCCTTAATCTTGAAACTTTACGAAATAAAAAATATTGATATTTCGCAATTTGCTAAATGTTTCTATATTTAAAATAACAATAAAATTGAGTGCAAAAGTATTCGTAATGTAGACTTCGAGTAATTACACTGTTAATGTAGTGTAATATTAAAAAGTACTTTGTTATCGACATCTTTATCGGTAGGTATAATAAAGTGATTGAAACTTTTTGTTTTGTTCTGCTTTACTTTATTAATATCGATCGATACAAAGTTTAACTTCCGTATAGTTTCCGATATTTAAGAGAATATTTTAAGGCTCGTTTAAACGATGAAAACTTCTTGCATCATTTACAATAATGCTTAATTAAGTATCGTAGCGTATAATATTTAATCATTAAAACAAATAAAGCAGAATTAGTTATAATAAGTAATTATTGTAAGTAATAGGTATTTTCGGATTTCCTTCAAAGTGGTATAGAAAATCATATGGGGTGACTTCTCATGGCATTACCTATGTTTTCAATTTAAGCTAGTCAGATCAGTCGTATCAGAAAAATCGGTAATTATAGTATGTATAAAAAATAATCGAGTCAAACATAGCTCCTCCTTTCTTGAAATCGGTAAATTAACGTAAACTAGCCTCGTGGTTAAAAAATATACATTTATATGTAGGAGTTTTGTAGAAAGTGTAAACGCCTAATATTTTGTTATAATTATGCTTCTGAATCATCGATCACAAAGTACTAGATGCACATTCCCATGCAAAATATCTCATAAAACTGTCATCAATTGCGTTTAGGTAATTATTCTAATTGAAATAAATATACAACAATGTAAATTGTACCTTATATGCAATGCTTAAAGTTGTTTTCACAAAAATATTTTAAATTAAAAGCGCGTTCAAATGTACAAATCAGCGCTCATTTGGTGAGGACATTTTTTGTCGCTGATTGTGTATCTAGTACTTTTTTGGTCGATACTTTGAATTGATATAGTTAATTAAAAATTAACAAACGAGAATAATATATCTAGTCATTATTATGTATATAAATAATGTTTCATTGGTTAATGTCCTGATGTTTAAATGAATGTGAATATACGAGTATAGGATAAATAAAACTTATAGAAAGCAATATTTTGTTTTGACTAATAATAACAATTGTGTGTAGGCACTAGGCACATGAATTTCATAATATTGTTTTATTTATTATTATAACTATTGGATGTTGTTTAACATATCAATACTTGTTTAAAATTGTGTTGTTTATATGAAATCTAATTAAATGCAAAAGTTTTTTTTTAATTCTAATGTTCTCCTGACCGATTCCAGCCACGGCGGCCAATCTCATTGAGGCTAGCCAACTGCGCAGGAGATATTATAGTGCACAAGTGTACGCGCAGACACAAGAGCACTCTCTATTCCTGTCACTCTCATACTCCGGTGGGACGACTATTCGACACGACCGGTGAGAGTTAAGTTTTAATTCTATACGTATCACGAAAGCATAATAATTTGTATCTTGTATTCTCTCATAAAAGAATCCAGATTTTCATACACAGTATGATTGGTATCTACAAGTAATATTATTCTATAAGATATAGCAGTATGATATGACATACATAATATGTAAGTTTTAGCCACTTCAAAAAATTACCATATCTCCGAAGTTCGGAGTCAGAACTCTTATAAATATTTTGTGTAGTGTTTGATATCGCTAGAATTTGGTTATATTCATTTTATTATCTGAATTTAAAGAATGACATGGATTTTATGCTTGTATAGTAAATAAAACTGAAGTAATTCTACATTAAAATACAAAATATAATTTTGAATATTTTGTATTTTACACACCTTCACTCAAATACATAAAAGAAATTTTAACATAAAACGTCTCAGCATAAGAAATCTCTACGTTACCAAAAAAGGGTTTCAAAAATAGGAAAGTTCCGGTCCAGGAAGCGGTAAGCTTGGAATACAAAGTGCTTATCTACAACACCGTACACAAAAGCGGAAAATCTTCAGAAATACGTTTTTAGGCACGTCTCGTAGATATAGACCAATGTATTATTGTACGTTTTCGATGTTAAAATATGTATGTATATTTTGACAGTTTTATCCTACCGTATCTACCTCTCAAGCAAGTTATTGCAACGAATTTTTTTAAATTATAAAGCTCATTGGAGTGTGCGGTATTGTGATTGTTCTCAGCTGTATCAGCACATGCAATTTAGGCCCCCTTTAATAAATTATGAGACTTCAATTCTACGCTAAAGGTTTTGTTTTTCCATTTTCTTTTAAAAGATCTGATGCTTCATTTAGCTCTCAAGCGTAAACAAAGCCAGAGTCGGCGCTCCATTTTGCAATGCTATTAAACCGCTATTAGATAACTCCATTATTTCAACGTCGAAGTTCGGTCGTCGTCCTTTCCGATTATACTATATCTGTAATCTTATTGTATTTAAATATAAAATAATACATATTTTGATATATAAATATTTTACCATAATATTTAATGATAGCATGGTTTTAGCGATCATTGAAATTACTTTTCTTCACCGAGTTTAATTCTAGGTCTATACTTTAAGTGATGCGCTGGTTACATCAATTTAAGTTTCTTTACTTTTGTACGCTGTGTTATATGTATGTATGTAAGTCTATACATATTATAAAATTCTAACTAAGCCGAATCTGTACATTAAATATTTTTTGGAAAATCTTATTGAAATAGAGATTATTATCGATGCAGAGGCCGAATCTATAGTTTTTAGAATTTTTGTCTGTCTGTCTGTCTGTCTGTCTGTCTGTCTGTCTGTCTGTCTGTTACCGCATCACAGAAAAACCACTGGAGGGATTTTGATGAAATTTAGTATGATGATAGCTGGTTATCCGGGTCAACATATAGGATACTTTTTACCGCGAAAAAATATCTCATTTCTGAAAAAAAATACAAAAACTGGTAGGAACAAAACCACGATGAGACTATTTGTAAACAGTTTAGCAAGGTAACTTACAAAATATGATAAAAATTATAAAAATAGCTTATCTTGAAAATCAAATTATCAATTGCGCCATTTTATCCATTAAAATAGTTATTTTAATTAATATTTATTTATGTGTTATTTAGATATTCGACAATAGATGTCGCCATGTGTTTTTAAAATGCATAGTTTTATTCCCAAAAAATGAATGTACAGATATGACCTTTTTACGTTTTTATTAGAATTAATACTAAATTACCCGCGGCCCCGCCCGTGTTTAAATTATCAGTAAAGCAAACTTTTTGGCTTTATAAATTAGTAACTATCTATAGTTTCTGGAATTTTTTCTGTCTGTCTGTATGTGACCGCATCACAGAAAAACCACTGGAGGGATTTTGATGAAATTTGGTATGGTAATAGCAGGTTATCCGGGTCAACACATTGGATTCTTTTTACCGCAGGAAAATATCTCATTTCTGAGAAAAAATACAAAAATTGGTTTAAGTAAAAGCACGATGATACTATTAACATTTTAGCATTTTTCTTATATATGTTAAAACTATTAAAAAAAACTTATCTTAAAAGAAATATTAATAGCGCTATTTTATTCATTAAAATAGTTATTTTAATGAAAATTTATTTATGTGTTATTTAGATATTTGACAATAGATGTCGCCATGTGTTTTTAAAATACATAGTTTTAATCGAAAAAAAAACGTACAGATATAACCTTTCTATTACTTTATTATAATTACTACTAATTTACCCGCGGCCCTGCCCGTGTTTAAATTTTTAATAAAACAAACTTTTTGCCTTTATAAATTAGTAACATATTAGTAATATTTTGTTGCCCGAAACAATTTTCAAATGAGAATATTTGTAAATTTTTATTGTTTATTAAATAATGTTAATGTGTTTTAATCTTTTAATGTAAAAATTGGGCAAATGCAAATCCAACTCGCGCATTATAGGTTTCATATAGCAAAATACTATGTTGTTTTTCTTACTCACGTGTTTTCTTAGGTTAACACTAAAATAAATACGAATAATATTTACGTTTCCACAATTTCTACTCATTTTTTCAACATATAAAAATAAGTTCGATTTATATTATTTTATAACATTTTATGGAAAACAAGTTTATGGCTGTTAAACTGCGAAAGCGGGTAAGAATATTTCATATCTCAAAAACTGTGAAAAAGTATTTCAGGAACTGTTATACCTCAACTTTTTTAGTTTTTCTTGACATCTTTTCTTGGAAGGTAAAGGCTTAAAGGGCACAATAAAATGCTTACGACTTTAATCATATTAGCCGAGCCATATGAAATAATAAAAAGTATTTGCTTAGAATTATTTACTTATTAAACTTTCTTTTGAAAATCGTTTTGGAAAATATTACTAACTAGCGCTAATTAAGAAAAGTTATCATTATGTAATTTAAATAATCAGCTAAATGTTAAATTAATCAATAGCTGTCTATTAGTAAAAATGATTAAAATGATTTGAGAGTTTATCGCCCAAAACTAAAAAAAAAAAAAACAAACAAAACAGAAATATAGACATACATAAATGTTATTGCTAAAACAAAAAGTGCAATTTAACGGAGGAACCTTTGTGGCACTGTCAATCACTGCCATTATTTACCAATCATGCGGTGTGCAATGAAAGTAATGTATAATGTAAGAGTATACTAATATGCAAAACCTAAGAATTTGGTTTTTGACCATCTGAACGCGGGCGGAGCCGCGGGAAATGCTAGTATATAATAAAAGTAGACACTAGAAAAGGATTTTCGAAAATTTGTTCCTTGAAATAGTTGAATAGTTGATAAAAGTTTCTAGGGAAGGTAGTCATTTTTGAAGCTAGAACACATAAGTTGGTACAAATCCCACTGGCAATACGGCTAGTGTTATATAATTCTATTTATTCTGCAACTAGGTACTACATAAGAGCTCCGCTTATTAAACTTACTGATACTTCTTATTCATGTTAGGTTTATTTGCTTATAAAAAGGGTTCCGATGTTATCTCATAAAATTTTCTTTGACATAGAAACATGACATGACACACATATGACAATGTATACCGTTTTCGAGAAAATCAGAAAAAGAAACATGAAATTTTTTAGCAATATTTAATTTTCTCTATTTATAATTTAAAAAGATACTTTCATTTAAAACTGGCAGTAGAGAGAACAATGAAGAAAAATATTTAACTAAACTTTTTATTTTAAACTAGGACTTAATCGTCGTATCTCGTTGGTTCAGACTGTTACGGAGGAAGACAGTAATTTACTTTCCGTATGTCATGTCTATACAATTATTATATGTCATAGTGTATTACTCGTATTGCCCTACTATTTCATCTTTATCTGTCTATAATATGGTCGTTTGATAGTTTCTACTATACCGTTCAACACCTGAATATGTACTTCAACAAATCAACATATCTCGCCCTTGGGAACCTATGGTTTTTTTAATGTTGGGAAATGCATTTACGCATACCACCTGTAGAAATACAGATGGTTATGTGGGACTCGTCACCTAGAAAAGCCAGTACTACCCACTAAAACCCAACAAAACCTCCTTCGTTTTAATAGGGCGTCGCAGGGTCGCTTACGTATTCAACTACGATGTCCCGACGACAGGTCTGCCGAAGCAGGGGAGCCTAACCTATGATTATGTAAAGAAACGTGCTATTTCTCTTGAACTTCTTAGGGTAATTCCCCTTAGGATTAATTACAACTGATATTACAGGTATTTTTAAAATAAACCAACTTGTGATGATGACGATGTCCTTCTGACCGATTTCGGTGGCCAATCTCCCTGAGACTAGTTAACTGCGCAAGAGATTTTATAGTGCACAAGTATTCGAGTAGACACTATTGCACTCTCTATTCCTTTTTAGGCGCCAGTATGTAACGTAACTTGATCCGACCTGGGACTCGAACCCAAGACCTTCACCGAGGCAGTTAACTCACTTGCCTATCAACACGAGAGAAGCTATATTAAAACTTATTAACCTTAAAGGTCACAGTGATTTACTGAGGTAAAGCAATCTCAGTGTGTCTTAGGGTGACTCCGTGATAATATACTGTTATGTTGAAGGGATGAAAGAATACTATTTTTGAAATTCAGTTTCTTAAGTTATTCTATTTAAGTTCTAGATACTTTATTAAAGTCATAAAGGAAATGGCCTTAGTAAAGTTAAATATAAAAAAAAACATGTGAAAAGACGAGAGATAATTTTTGTATTAAAATAAATATACAAATAAATGTTTACATGGTTTGTAAACTTCAACTATACAGTTTTATCCAATGGGCTGCGCTTGTGCCAATTGAACTGTCCGCACCTCCAACTATGTTATCAGTATCGCACCGTCACTGTCGAGGGTTTTACGTGAAATTGTATTCCTTCCCTTATTTACGATAAATTTTCATGCTTTGAGGCGCTAAGAAAAGAGATCGCTTTTCTTACGTGAATATTTTGATATATTGAATTCCATATTACAAAAAAATAATTAATAAGACATAAAAATTGAATTTTTAAGACTTACGTTAGCAAGTTAGTGTAGTATAATTTATGAGTTTCCCTAAAAGTAAAAAATAATATTATTACAAATATTTTTGTAATTGTATGATGCTTTAAAAAAGTTAATAATTATTAAACTATATTGCTAAAACGTTATAGTTTATTTTAAAACTAATATAACGTAGGTACTATAACAGTTAGAAACTCTTAATATTGGCTTAATTGTTCTGATATGATTTTTAATTACTGTTATATGAACTTATATTTAAGGATATTCTATGAAATAAAATTCCTTGCAAATATTTGTTCCTGAAATTTTCACACATAAAAGTTCTGTAAATTTCGGCCAAAACAAAATATCACGGATGATCGTATATACCTTTTTTTTTCTCATCCATGTATGTTGGATTCGAAAGAATTCTCTACCCGTCAGTTAAAGTTCCGTTTCAAATGGATTACATTTCAGAGATACAAATACACAGATAAAGTTATTCGTTATTTGGACTTTGTATGGTGTGAACTTATATGGTGTTTGGTTAGTGGTAGGTTGGTGGTATAGAATAACGCCGACCTTCTAGGCGAGAGTATTGTAAAAAGCGACTTTGGTGTTAATACCGAGGAGTGAGCAGGAACATCTGTAAGCACATACATTGCTGACTGCATTTGGCAATTTGTATACAGAGTGTGAGGATTGTGGCTCTATATTATTTATTATCCACAAGTCATGTAAATAACGTAGTGACGGGAGTATATCGACAAGGCGTTAAGTGTTCGACTTGACGCTTGTAGTTGTAGACGGACATGAGAAAAACTGTTCGACTAGGTCACATTATGAGAACGAGGTCATTTGACAAAGCCAACTGGTCTGGACAGCGTCGGGGGAGGCTAACCAATATCTTCTCATCCCAAATACCGCAGTGTCTGTAATGAAGAAGATGAAGTTCTTTAACCATTATATGTCGCCAACGATGACGATGAGACCTAAAACGCACACGAAAAGTTCAGAGTAATTATTGTGAGCATTTCGGGTCGGAGAACAGAGACGACAAAAGACCAAAGCTACCGAAAACTCGCTGGATCTTTAAGCATATTGCTTGTAAAATAGATAGTTGATGAGGTCAAAGAGTTCTCAAGTGGCTACCGTGTGCTAAAGTTTGACACATTGGGTGGCCTCTAACTAGGTAGATTGACGACTTGGTGATGTTTGTCTCCATTAACTGGATATGGATAGCTTAAGACAGCTTAGTGCAGAAGGAAATTAAAATTTATTTTTACATTATGAAGTGTCCGCACAAGCTAAAGGTACTCGTAGAACGGTTCAAGTACGTGGCGATCTCTAAGTGTCGCATTGTACACACGTAGTGCCTTATATTTTTAAATATTTGGAATCATGTAAAATAGCCATAATAGTTAAAAAATGCTGTTCTAGCATTTGTTTATATACAAAGTAAATTAATTTGTATACATATACAAGTATAGCTAATAAAAGAATTTTATATGAAGAAACAAAACAATCGTAAAATCTTGATTCAAACAAATATCTATATCTTTTAAAAAACAAAAGTTACTCGTCCAGAATTCTTAAGATAGGATTTCCTCCAGTAAAAATAGAAATGGTCCAATGAGATTCAGTGCACAGCTGGCGTGATATAACTTTGTCCATTCAGTTCAGTGTACTCATATCATATTACAAAAATAACTTATGTAAAAAACCTGGTGTAGCTTAGGTATGCCGAGAATTATGAAAATTTAAAACTACTTTTTACTATTTCATTGTAATAGTAAACTTCTTGCTGTGATCATACACAGTATGTTTTAATAAATAACTGTATCTAGTAGAAAAGCCTAACATTTTAATGAAACATTAATGAATATTCTGGGTCGAATGTGTCCTAATGGCTATAAGGTCACGAGAAAAGCCATCCAGTTAAGTGCTCTATTACCAAGGGATAAAGGTGAAATTAGTTTTAAGATTAACAGTCATGAAAGTTTACAGAGCGCGAGCAGGTGAGTTGAATGCGCTACGACCATCCAGCATTTGGCAGCAATCCAGGCCAACTATCTGGCACGAAGTGCCTTATTATAAGCGTGGCTAATTTTCTTTTATTCACATTGTTTTTGGTATTAAAATTCCGATACACATATTATTAATTTATTTATTTTAAAATTTCTTACTTATTTAATTTTATTTAATTTTTTTAAGGAAACGTTTTATAGGAATTAAACATTTTAACAATAAAAAAAATACTGCAACACTTTTTCAGTTTTTGACATTTATTATTTTAATGTAACTCGTTGTACGTTGTGCACATCTTTGTATCATTATTTAACTGCATTTCATACCACTTATACTAATTAACATTTTAATTACAGTCTTACACAGTAGGTACTCATAGATGGATAATAAAGGATTTTGTGAATGCAAAATTTTTTATACTATAAACGTATTGTTGGACAATTTTCGTCATCAATAAATTAACATTGTTTTAATATTATGAAGATAATATAAGTATAAAGGTAATTGGAATTGGGTATTTGGAAATAATTTTAACGAAGAACAATTAATTATAACAGCTATTTATAATTAAATATTTACGAATAAGTCAACCTATTTTATTACTAATACAATATATAATATATTTCAATAACAAAATTGATAGATTTTTTATATTAAAAGGTAAAACAAGGATGTTTTTTTTTTAATTAAAGATCTGTACGTCTTAAAACGCTAATATTATAAATGTAAAAGTACCTTTGAGTAAAAAATACACACAACAATAAGTATGACCAGTAAGAAGTTGAATGTTTATATACCGGGTAGAAAACGAAAAAATAGTATTATATTTTATAACTAATTTTTTATTATTCATGAGATGACATCAGGACCGTCTTAGGCCACTTAGGGGCCCTTGGGCACACATCGATTTTGGGACCCTTTAGAAAGTTAAAAAAATGTGATTGATGAAATAAAAATTAACTTTATGGAATTAGATTAATTATACAAGCACTTTTGAATTGTCAATTTAATTTAACTATAGTCAGTGAGTCGATTCTTGAGGAAGCTACTTTGGCTCGGGAGGCAGTTCAGCTGAGTAGAGCATCACCGGGATAAGCTCAACATATGCTCTTTTTACAAATCAAATTACAGTGTTATAGCTATACCGCAAATGACTTAATTTTTCTTGATTCTACACAATTCAAAAATGTTAAACACATTTATTTATTTATTTATTTATTTAATAGGACACACAGTTGTTAAAAACATTATTACATCGTAACTAAAAACTGAACGCAAAATTAAAAAAAGAAATTAATGTTTAACATTTTAAGGTGTCACAACATGCACATGACTAAGTAACAGCCTTACATAATATTTACAATTAATAACAAAAATAACATAAAACTGGTATAATTAATAATAAAAAGGAAAAACTAAAAGGAAACAAACTCAAACAAAACAAAAACATAACCTTCATTTTTTTTTCTTAGAACTTCTAATATAACCTTCTTAAAAATTATTAAGTTGTCGCCAAAAATATCTACTTCTCCGCAAACAATGTTATATTCTCTTGACAATCGTGGTATGGAAGAATACTGTTTTAAGTTGATTCTGGCAAATGGTACATGCAGTAAACCAGTCCTAACTGATCTCCGCGTATGCGCACGGCTTGGAACACGCAAGTTTACATGCATTTAGATGCATTCGAATTAATTGAATCCGTGCCTTAAGGGAATATTGAAGAGTTCACGCTAAAATAATACTATATCTACGTCGATATTGATATTTAATATTATAATAAACGTAAAAATGCTTTTAAAACTGACTTCTTTAATATTATAATATAATAAGAAAAAGTACTTAAAAAACATCACCATCATCACTACCATCATCATCATCTTATCATCTTCTTCTTCATTCTTCTCTTCCCTTTTCTTTCCTTCCTTTCCCTCAACTCACCACGCATCCCCTCCCCTCTTCTCCTCTTCTTTCTTCTCCTCAGAAGAGGTTTTCTGCAACACTGCCCCAAAGAAGTATCCCACAAGACTTACTTTAGTACTATATTAATAACTAAAATATACAAGTCTGGCAGTGTGGCTGTCCGTTAGGCGACAAACTTTTCTTATTGTAAAGAGTAGAGCTGAGTTTACCTGCTAGTGTCAAGAGATGAGGGTTCCACTGGAGGTTAGAATCTATAAATATCATGCCTAAAAATATGCTTTTGTAATGTAAATTCAAGAAATTTTGTTTTTTTGGCTAACTTAGAATAAGTTCAATTTTAAACTAGCGAAAGGTGTGCGGCAGTGCACTGACTACTTCGTAATAATTTGCTTTACTACGTTGGATTTCAAAAATTAACGAAATATTATCATATCACTTCTTTACATAGTTAAATCATTCTATATAGTAAATATAAGAAAGGGCTATGAGGAGATGTTTATGGAACACCCGTCCTTAAAGGAGATCCAGAATATTTCACATTATTTATTTTAACCCTTTGGATTCTCTGATTAAGGTAGGGAGCAACAAGATCAAACGCAGCGCTCTGTATCTCTATAGGTTTTTGCGATGTGTCCTATGCATCGTTATTCGTAAATGATCCTAAAAAGAGCAGTATCCGTATCATTGACCTTTGGGAAAGTCATGATGTTTACTATGCATAATTTTGTCACAAAAGGTAACGCGCTCGCTTAGGAAACCGAGTAAAACGGGTACGAATCCCGTTTCTCGCACGTCTGATATTTTCATGTGAGAATTATTTCTAACATGATTACCACTTGCCTTACGGTGACAGAAAACATCGTGAGGAAAGCTGCATGTTTGAAACCTGTCAAGTTTTCGAAAGACATGTGAAGTCCGCCAACCCGCAGCCAGCGTGGTGGACAGGGTGGTGGTGCAGTAAGTAGTTAATAAAAAGGGTTGAATACCAAAGAAGCAAATTTTTTTTTTGGAAATATTTCACTCATATTAAATTTTTAGCTGCGAAAATGACCGTATAAGTAATTATTAAGCAAAGGAATATTCTTAAATTAAAAATCCATTCTAATTTATCGGTTTTTATGATTACATAACGTAAAACCAAGATAAAAAACAATTAAGTTTTGCCAATATGCAAAAAATTAATGAAGTAAATCTAAATGAGTAGTAAGTTAACAAAATAAAGTAATCAAAATTAGATGTTTATTTTCTTTGTGAAATGTTCACTGTTTTGAAAATATTACAAAATCTGGTCTGATTTCCTATTTATAATTAAAAAAATCGATAATTCATAGTGATAATAGGCAAAAAAACAAGCTTCTCTCTGTTCCATGTAAACGAATATCTTGTTTTTGCAGGGCCCCCGTGAGGCTTGCTTTGCCCCATGTGCCCTTATGGTAAAGACGCTACTGGATGTCACAGCATTCACGAAAATCTTAAATACGGTTTTTTTTCTTTGTATATGTAGAGCTAATAAGGCTCAAGTTTATAATGTGCTACCGATGCGAGAGATTAATAGTTAAATGTTTAAAATAAGTTTTACAAGTACCTAAATTACTTTTGTAGCATCTTGTGGTCGCTTTTCCGCAGAGAAAAATACTGAAAGCTTAGACCTACTCTGGAAATTGTTAGCCGCAAGGGAGAAAAACGATTATGTTGGCTCATATTGAAAAACAAACCATTTGTTTTGTGAACTTTTTCGCTCCAAACAAAAAATGGCATCATATTGTAAGGAAATGTACAATATACTCGTAATAATTTTCACAGTTTTTTTTCAAGTTTTGATTTGTTTCTAAAGTCAATGAGATATTTCGTTTTTTGTTCAAATAAAAGTAAAAACTGTGTGAATGAAATAGAAGTTACGGCTTTATAAAAAAAATAGTTACATCTAAAATTTCATTATCAAGAAAAGAATAAAAATAATTCTACTAAAAAAACAAAATACTAGTACTTTACAAACTTCGGATATAAATATTAGTTTTACAATAATGTATGGAGGTCTGCCCAATTTGTTTACATTGATGATATGCATATTGATATATATAGCCTATAGCCCTCCTCATTCAACAGACTATCTAATGCAAAAAGAATTTTTCAAATTGGTTTAGTAGTTCCTGAGATTAGCACGTTCAAACAAACAAATAAATAAACTGTCTCTTTTTAATATTAGTATAGATAATTTAATTTACTTTCTTAGCTTTCCATATAAGTTGATCCAAGTGTTTTATTTTGTTAAAAATCATTTACTGTACTTGAATTATAAGAAAGATATCAAATGTTTATATGAGAAAAATAAAAATATTTATGACAAAATTTAAGAGTAGTCAATTCTAATACCCGTCCATGTGTTGCCAGAAAGAATTTGCTGAACCGTTCAAAACAAAGACGCAAACACTTTGTATTCCCTGTCATGAATAATGTACAAAAAGGGCACTTTCGTAATGTATGTATATTTTGTATTCTGACATTCCGTAGTATCACATCAAATATTATTCACTTTATAGTTCAGAAAAGGTAACAAAGGAGTCTTTTGAAATTGTTTTGATCGTTTCTCACGTACTGATTTAACGAGCAAGCTTTCATTGTTCTTTACAAAGAACTATTATAGCGATTTGTCTAGAAAATATCATGGGGGATTGAAATGGTTATTGATGTAACATTGTCTAAAATAAGTTTTAGTTAGATATTGTGTATTATTGCAATAAACAAGATTTGTACGTGCGATATAACTTTATGGTATTAATATTGTATTTCAAGTACATTACTATATTTTATTCCCTGCGGATCTATTCTTGTATATGAATAAAAGGATTTATTAAAGCAGGATAATATCTTCATTTTGAATTTCAAAGCAAATGACGATTGACGAGTTTTGACGACACGTTTGGCTCAATTTGTAGTGACCCTACTTGCTGTGCCAACGGTCGCGGGTTCGGTTCCCGCTGGGGGCATTCATTTGTGTGATAAGCACGAATGTTTGTACTCCAGTCATGGTTGTTTATATTTATAATATATGTATATCTATTTAAAGTTATATGTATGTAGTGTATCAACTATCTGGTATCCATATCACAAGCCTCGTAGCTCACCATGGAACTAGATGGTGCTGTGTGTTAATGTCCCAACATATTCATTATTTATTTATTAAGCCTTTATTTGTGTGATTGTATTAGGGTAGATTTTTTTATTTAGGCATTACTTACTCTGTGGTGTACAGTGTACTTACGTATGTATGTATTACCGCGATTAGCATTCTTTATTAACGAGTTTAAAAACGAGGGTTCTAAAATATAAACTAGCTTTGTCTTTGTAAAAATTATCTTTTGTTAAATTATATTGGTACCTACTAAATAATCACTATTCTTAAAGACAATATTTCTATTAAAAATATTTTATATAATAATAGCTTTTCCATAATCCATTTTCCAATAAGTTCTACAGTCCATTCAGAGACTTTCTTTGAACGGAAGAAGTGTTTAATGAGAAAGTTAAAGTTTCTTCAATAAAGAATTGTAGCGAATGTACGGCTTTCGACTTCTAAAGTTCTCCTAACAGCCTTATTACTCTAAACTTCTGCGAAGTAGTTGGTAACTAGCAGTTCAATTGATTTTAATTACATTTAACAAATTTTCGCTTTGTAACTTTAAATTATCCGCTTGCTTAGTATCGTTTTAAAGTAACTCGATTATATAATATTAAGATTTACACTATAAGTTCATAAATATTATATATTCAGCCCTTTTTAACGTCCCACTGTTGTGTACGGGCCTCCCTTTAATACGACTTACGAGGAGGATCAGGCCATAGTCCACCACGTTCGCAAAGTGCGGCCAAAGAGAATTCACATGTCTTTCGAAAACTCACTAGGTTAGCATAGACATGTAGGTTTCCTAAACGATCTTTTTCTTTGCCGTAAGACAAGTGATAATCATGTTGGAAATGATTAGCACATAAAAATATCAGAGGTGCAAGATACGGGATTTGAACTCGCTTCACTCGGTTTCCCAAACGAGCGCTTTACCACTGTTAATGTTACTTTACTTTTACAATTGACAGGTTTAAAGTTTTCTTTTGAGCGGCAGTTTCAAAAGCCGCTTTATTTTAATCGAAAAAAAAAACTCAAAAATGTTTGTGGATAAAGTACTTTATACATGCAGGAATCGAAACCCTGACCTTTAGCACCATTTTTCTTATTAAAATAATGTTATAATATACTTTTATAGTAAAATCAAACAAAACATATAGGATAAACATAAAAATAACTGTTTTCCTATTGCAATAATACTTCGTATAAGTAAATGGGAGTAACCACAATAGCGCTCATGGAAATGGTTAAGTAATGTGATTCGAACGCTGTTATGATATCGCTTTGCGCATTAACAAATATTGTTAAGATGATTATTGTTATTAAACTTTTAGTGTTTATCTAGTCACTAATAGGTTGTGAGCATATCTGTCTATATTAGAAATATTCAACTCCACTTTATTATATGTAGATTTTATACTGCTATTTTATCCATTATGGGAAATATTTTATTGACTTTGAATGTAAATATCGTTCTTATGTTTTTTTTAATAGCTAGGTAGATATTTGTATTAGTTGATGTAGTCACGTTTGTGTTTTGGATAGCTATCTATACTAATATTATAAAGAGGAAAATGTGTTTGTTTGTTTGTTTTTTTGTACCGAATAGGCTCCGAAACTACTAAACCGATTTAGATGAAATTTGGTAAGAAGATAGTTGAAGACCCTAGGAAGGACATAGGTTAGTTTATATCCCGGAAATCGTCCCTAAAGGGAGAAAAAATGGGGATGAAAGTTTGTATGGGGGCAACCTAGGGATGAACCCGAGCGAAGTGAGGGGAGTTGCTAGTATATTATATTATTATTATTTATAGCTTTATTTTTTATAATTTAATTCTTAGCCAAATTAATGGGCATACGTGTAATAATTTAAATTTTATATAGATGTGAATGTATATAAGCGTCTCTAGTTTATGGCAAAAAGATCGCAGTGTTTCACGCTTGGAATCGAATGATATTTAAGGTTTTTATACAGTTTGGCTGTACTGTGACTTCACTATTATATGAGTACCTATACTATACGCTCTTTTTTAATGTTTTAGTGTAAAATTCACATGAGATCTATCTACATACCGACAGATATTTGTGTTCAAAACTTATATATCAAAACTAAAATATACAGGGTAGAATTGCGTCAGAGTCATTTTAGTTTTTCCGTTTACTGCGAATTTCGAAAGTTATAAAACTTCAAAATACCACAACAAGAGTAAATGGTGAAAGTTTATTAAATACAAATTATAAATTATGTGTACGTACAACAGTTTAAAGTTTGGTTGGTAAAAGATATATTAATAGGTACTAAAGTAAACAATGAATACATAGTACTAAAGTTGTTTGCGCCGCGGGTTTGTAGTTTATAGTTGCCTATATATTTACTTAGGTATAACAACTATTTCAAACTAACTTTGACGTATAAGTCTTTAATAATTTATAATAATACAAAATTTACTAAAAATGGTATCATATAATACTTTGCGATACTTTGCCATGCTAGCTTTTTCAATTTGGCGTTTCAAAGATTATTTCATTTTCTTGATATTTAAAACATTTTGTTAATTCAAACTTGATATTTCAATCAATCAATAGGTTATCTCTTTTTTTTTTTAAAATAAGTAGAGTTAAATGAAACTTTTATTCATCCGTTTTAAAACATTGAGAATTGAAAATTTCATTTTTATACATAGTATAATTGTAACTAGAACTGAAAAGAACATACGTTTGAAGCAATAGCAAAATCTAGGTTATACTTAAGCGAAAACAATTTCCACTGTGAATTTGATTTAACTGCAGTTTAGGTGAGATCTACGAGTCCATTGTAGATCACATTTGTTGGCTCATAGCCAGTGGCTGACTGATAAATCATTATCGTTTGAATAATGTCCTGAAAGATTCTTTTCGATGAGACTCTTGTTTATTATATATCATTTATTCTTAAAATGAATGATTCGGTAGCAATTTCATTAAAAATACCTGTATATTCTCGAAATCAGTATTTTTCGTTTACCGTAATAGTTAACTAATCAAATATTTTCGAAGTTGGTTAAAAAGCTAGACCAAAACGCTAATGTAGACTATGCGTAATAAGTACGATCCATGAATTATAATGATTAATTTATCGAGATATTTATAATATTATTTTTTATACACATTCATAAGTCACTCTTTAAATGTTCATTTATATATTTAAATTTTGCTTTACTAAACTCGATGCAACTCAATTTCCTACACTCAAACGTTTCGCAGGATCTTGGGGACTTATTTCCGTCATATACAGCTCTTGCTTTAAGATGTAAATTGTGAAATAAAACTTTGAATCGACTTACACCCATATTTACCTTTAAATCACATTTCATGTTATATTCAGCGACCTTTGTTCTTGCTCTAAAAGCAATGCATATGTTATAATAAACTATCTATATGAATAAACATGTAAATGTTCCTTTGTGCAAAGCCGAAAACATGAAAATTGATATACGAAGGTACATATTATAGAGTGGAGTGTTTTACGTGTTATCCAATAACGACGGAAAATCTGCAGACAAGTGTAAGAGAAAAGAAGTTAAGTAGAAGAATAATGAATATAATTAGTTGTTAAATTAGGTTAGGACTACGAACCCGCCAATGTGTGTTTTGCTTGTCGTTGTGGGAAGGCTCATTAGCGTCCGGTAATCCAACCGGGCGTAAAGCCAAAAGACGCACTGGGAGGAGGCTCATCTCGGTGGGTGGTGTACTATACGGATTACTCCTGATACTTCTCTGAATGCAGAGTGGATCGGCAGGCCTACTGTCACAGCGTCTTGGTTGAATGTGTAACCTGCGACGCCTCAGAGACGCCAAACTGTTTTAGTGGTTATTACTAGCTTTTCTTGCTGGTGAGTCTCACATAATCACCTGTATGTATGCAGGTGGTATGCTTCAATGCATTTACCATCGTTAAAAGAAGTTAGAAATATTAAAAGCCCTCGGCAATAAATATCTGTTATGAAAAACAGCTGTATTTATACCTGAAATTGAAGGTATGCTTAATGCTCATTGCTCAACGTAAAAAAGCTCAATGTATAAAAGCTGCGTCCATAAAGACCTAATTAGTAGTTTTGAACTAGAAATTACCTCTTCCTTGGCAAATGTCGAGTTCATGTTAAAGGTTCTTCGACTTCCATCTTAAGCTAGTTCTAGTTCACCTATTTAGCCTAGTACATAGTGATATTTTAGGTGTAGATTTAAAAATCTACGGTTAAATAGGTTAAAACCAACTTCCAAATAGGTGGAATATCTATGATCTAGAAGGAGGTTTTTTTTAAACGATTAGTGTAATATTTTATTGTCTTATCTTGATCTTATCTTTTTTATGGTAGGGCAATGACATAAATACTAGATACCTACACATATTTTGATTATGAACTGATATTATTATTGTAATTGTTATAAAAATTCAACATGTAAATAATATATTCAATATTTTAATGCTGCCTGCGCGAAGATGTCAAGCCCCATAAAGTTATGCATCGGAGCAATTGAATTAGAAGAAGTCCTAATAATTACATGATATCCAATTGTCATCGAAATAACTTTATTTTCTTCAATTTAAGTAAGTTAAGTAAACTGCTAAGTTGTTTAAGAATTATTACTGAAACGTAAACACTTTATGGTCTTAAAAGTAGGTATTAAATGAAGTTTTCGCATTTAAAGAGTTTCACGCATCTTTACAATGCATTCGGCAACCCACAACACTAAAAAGTCCAGTCTAATATAAATCTTTTATGGTACAGTTAAAAAAAAATTTAAAACCACAAACGTTGGTACTGGTATATCTACATTTTTGTTTATTTATATATTTATGCTATTTATGTAAATATAAAAGTAAAATATTGTTAGTTTATATAGTCTATTAGTATTTTTTATTATTGTATAAAACATATTTAAATTATAATATAGAAGGTAGAATAAATGACAAAAAATGGCAAGAAACTCATGCTATGATAAGGCGTAGTGGAGAAAAAAAAAAGAAATTTTGAAGAACAAATAAGGTTTTATTGTACTTAAAAATATTAGATTAATAAACCTCTTGAAGATCTTACAAAGAAGAGTGTACAAATATATTGATAATAATAAAAATGTGAATGTGGTATACATCTCTGCAAGTGACACAGCCAGAAGTACATATATATATATCTGTGTAAATTATAAAGGAGGTACAGGTAAGTAGGTAATGAGCATCTTAGTCAAATAATTTAAAATTCTGATTAAAAATGATAAAGTACGTATGGTAGGGCATAATCTACTCTAGAAAATCAATACATATGGTAAGTCCGGGAGAGTTGCCTATAGTTTTAAAAAAAGATCAATATTAACTATATGTGTAAGATATTACATAAAATAAGCATAGTTTATTTTAATTCAATATTTACTTATGCCATTCAGATTAAATTTGGAACTATTGTGCAATATATTCTAGATTAAACAATGTTTTTTAAAAATAATAGAAAATAGGCATCTCACCCAGACATGTGGGTTAGTTGCCTATATATGTCAGGGATAGGTATAGGATGAGTAATTAGTGCATAATCAGACCTACTTTGCTTAGTGACGCAAAAATCCTTTTTTTATGCATTTATACATACTACCTGTAGATGTACAGGTGGTTATGTGGGACTCACCGGCTAGAAAAGTCAGTACTACCCACTAAAACCCAACAAAACCTCCTCCGTCTTAATGGGGCACCTCGACGGCAGGTCTGCCGAAGCAGACTACAACAACCGTGCGGTTGCTCCCACGGTCCACTCTGCCGTCAGAGAAGTACCAAGAGCAACCATATGGATTAGGCCATAATCCACCACGCTGGGCAAGTGCGCGTTGGCGGACTTCATAATGTCTTTCGAAAACTGGCTAGGTTCTGTCAGATGTGCAGGTTTCCTCACGATATTTTCCTTTACCGTAAGGCAAGTGGTAATCATGTTTGAAATGATTCGCACATGAAAATATCACAAGTGCGAGACCCCGGATCTCACTTCACTCGCTTTGCCAAACGAGCGCGCCTTTACCCACTGGGCTACCACCGCCTTAATTAGCGTCCGGATGAACTGCCGAACGCTAATGAGCTCCCCCACCACGACAAGATGAACGCACGTTGGGGGGAACCAATTAATATACTGGGCATCTAACCCCAAAATATCATTGGGCATCTCTCCCGATCATTAGGGAGAGATGCCTATCGACTCTGAACACACCGTAAAGCATTTATAATAGAAAATGGTGGATTGTTAACAAAACAAGATCACAATGTTACATTATGAAACAATTTAATACTATTTAGCTAAAGAATTGAGGGGAAAAAATTACTGCAAATTATCTCAAAGATTATATTCTAACGTAAAAGTTAACTACACTTATCTTATTTTACAAATTAACACCAAAATATTAATTATAAGTAATATGTCTACTGACGTATTATGGACGCGTTCCGAATCACGCAACATTAATTAATTAAATTTTTAAATTTATTAGGTATCTCTCCCTTATGGGCATCTATCCCGGACTTACCCTGTATAATAAAATTGTAACAAAGCCAAATCTGTGCATTATTTTTTTTGAATTTTTTGTACGTCTCTCTGTCTGTCTGTGACTGCATTACGGAAAAATCACTGGACGAATTTCGAGGAAATTTGGAACAGCTGGATCAGCATAAACTTCTTTTTATATACTACTATTCTGCTTCGGATAATATTTGGCAGATAGGTAACAGTTTCTAGGTAAAAGACATTAGCTAAAACAGAACTTTGTGAGACGACCAAATCAAGAGGAGTATAAACGTTTTCTTATGTTTATATGAAAGTCCTATGTTTTTGTTGCCATGAGAGATGTAAAGGTTAGGTATTCTGATTACACATCGATCTATCGGGCGAAGCCGCGGATAATTCTAGTATTTTATAAAGATGTACTATTTATTGATCGAGGAACTTTCATTGTTTATAAATAACTATGTAGTCGCCCTCGCATCGCACGTCCCAAACACATTCCGAGCGGTTCATTGCGTAAGCTTTTCTTTACAGATAATTTCTAAGATATTTAAATGACTATTTTATTTGAATTGAACTTTGAAAGTGAGAAAGAAAAGTGAATTATCGATATGTATCTTACAAAACGCATTGGACATGTTGCATTTTTTTTGTTTGCAACTTAGAGAATAATGATTATTTTTATATCAGTTATTGAGTAGGTACGAAATTATCACTTTATTTTTCTATACAATAAGGTTTCATCGGAAACAGGGGTCCTGATTATCTGTAGCAAAATAATACCAAAGGGTGTGCGAAGCCATAAAAAATTGAATATTGTTTTAATACTAATAGCACAAATAATATATTAAGATCATTTCAGACATTTTTTAAATAATTTTTTATCATTTTTTAAATAAATTTATATTCCCGGAATTTCACTTTTCAACTACTAAAGCATACCGATGCAAAATCAGGCTAAGTTACAATTATTTAATACTACATCAGATGAGTAAATACCCCTACAAAAATAGTAAAATAATTCAAACTTCTTCTCCAGGCACGAATTTTCCTAAATCATTTATAAGTTAAATAACAAAGGAGCAGAACGTTACACTAGTATAATATTTTAAAATACAAAATTGCTTGATAGTGGCCATGACAGTTCCTGCAAAATATCATATAAAATATAAAGTAAAACAGTTTTTAAAATAAATCCGCGTCCTAGTGAAACCATCTTCATCAACTTTGTGCGTGTTGGAGGTAAGAGGTAATTATTATTACCTATGTAATCTATTTTTTACTTTAACTCTCAGCGGTCGTGTTAAAGTGTCGCCCCATTCGGACTTTGAGAGTACAAGGAAAAGAGAGTGCACGTTATGTCTGCGTACACTTGTGCACTATAATATCTCTTGCGCATTTGGCTAGTTTCAGTAAGATTGGCCACTGTGGCTGAAATACGTAAGGAGCGTCCTCCTTATCCTCATTATTAATCAATATTTAGAAAAATTGCATCATATAAAACAAAATTGTGCTTAAATTACTTATAATTATATTGAAGCGACGCTTCTAATGCATGTATATTGTATAGTTAACAAGTTTTCATATAAAAAGCAACGAGACACTCGTACATATATTCATGCACTTTAAATAATTGTGATTTGTAAGACAAGTGAAAAACAGAAAAGTAATTGCATATATTTCTTTTCCATTCGCTCATACATTTATTTATTAACGCATTAATTATGCGTAATGTATAATGTATGTATTTGTAATAATCGAATATTAAATCGATGTAATCAATAACAGGTAAGTAAGAGACATTACTTAAAATGTTTCTTTATATTTTACACTAGTGACTTAAATTCGCTTCACTCGAGTGCGTTCTTGGGTGTCAAACAGTAGCCTATGTGTTCCCTATGGAAGTCTACATAAGAAAACTGGTTTTCGAAGGACTTGTGAAGTCTCATTCTCGCGCAAGCTCTAGGACATTAAAAAGGTGTAAATGAAAACAGCATATGTTTGTCTGTTTATGACATATGCGTTTTATAACGATGTATTCGATTGCGATGAAATGTTGGTGATTTTATGCACATAAATTTTGAATTAGTATATCAGTGTAATTTTGTATATACTTTGTCGAAGTACCGGCAAGTGTTAAAAAATAAGATTATTAACTTATTACCAACCTTTTTAGAGGTTAACTCAAGGAAAAAAGAAGGTGGGAAAATTTATACAGAAAATTATGATTAACTGGCCTGCTTTACTTACAATACCAATATTTACGCTCTGCGGAACTATTAATGAAACATAGGTTTATCTGAACGTATTTTATAATGCAACATTTTGGATCTCATTTTGTATAGAAATCATATTTTTGGGACAATGTTGTAATATAACTTAAAATGAGTGAAGCCGGGGGAGTCCGACTCCAAACAGAAGAAGCTTTGAGTGACTGAGATGATACTTCAGTTGCGTTATTTTATCACTTAATATTTATTACACAAATACTTTTACAAAGCTTGTCTTTACAATGAACATGAGTGATTTTGTGAGTTTGATATTTGTTGGTATAATCCAAATATACTGTCGCACAGTGGAAAGTGTGTAACTAAAATTTAAAAAATATTAATATTGGTAGAGGATATTTGTTGATGTACTATTTATCTCGATTAGAAATTCCTACAATCTTGCGAAATGAAACGACCCTAGGTGTCACTTAGATTGCATGTATATATTCAGCCATTTATTTTAACTTTCTACTGCTAGGCACGGGCCTCCCTTCAATACAAGGGGGATCAGGCCATAGACCATAGTCCACCACGCTGGCTAAGTGCGGATTGGCGGACTATACATGTCTTTCGAAAACTTGTTAGGTTCTCTCAGTCTAGCCCTCACAATGTTTTCCTTCAACTCATAACAAGTGGTAATCATGTTGGAAATGATTCATACATGAAAATATCAGAGGTGCGAGATCCGGGGTTTGAACCCGCTACAATCTGTTTTCCAAGCGAGAGAGCTACCATTGGGCTACCACTGTATTAGATTAGCAAACAACATTAAAAACAATTTAAATACCGTCTGTAAATCAATTAAAACCTTTATTAAACGTCTTTTTAGTTCTATTAATATGAAATTCAGTAAGGAAACTTGCATTTCCTCATTATATCAGCTAAGACTGCTACGTGTAAATAAAATTATTAAGCTAATACCTTTTTGTATTTTACATAACTGACTGAAATATCTAGGCAATATGACAAACCAGGATCGTGATAAATTACGGTCGCGTCACGTCGAGCCACATCCTGTCATCGCGGTTATATGGCGACTAAATTGTTAGCAATTTATACTCGATGGAGTTCAGGCAAGAATATATTGATGCAATAGCATATACTATATGATGTGAAATTTGTTATTTATACCTTTAGCTCGCCGCTTGTGTACGTTTTTATAAATACACTGTATCAATGACATTCCTAATCTCATATCTGAAGTAAGTAACGACACTTAAGTGGGGAAAGCACCAGCTTTAGATCTAGAGATTAATTAATTCAATTGATATGCAATGAATAGAGACCGGATTATATGCAACATAAAAAGCTTGTTATATGCATGCAAATATGCATGAAAAATGCTTGAAATATGCACGGAAATTAGTAGAATATGCGAAATGAAATGACAATTTTTAGGAGAAAACAAAGTAAGTTTTCATTTTTTTTTTCAAAATCAGCATACAATTATCCTAGTATTATTATCCTAGTAAATTATCCTTTGATAGGCCATAATAGGTACAGTAACATTACATGACATTAAAATCATTTAAAATTTTTGTAAACGTAAACAATCAAGTATTGTTCCAAATGTTCAATGGTAAGATTGTGTCTTCGATCATTTAAAATATTTTTATTAGTGGAAAAGGTTCGCTCCTCATCCACTGAGGAATTTTCGTATTATTGAAATAAAAAAATAGGTACCGATCTTTAAAAGTGGTCTACACAGATGCTATATTTCATTTGTTTATTTTAGAAATATTTAACTAAGGAAGCATATCTTTTTATTGTGCTAAACAATTTGTTAATATAATCATATTTTAGAATGTTAATTACTTGTGACTCTTAAATTTGTTCTGATTCGCGATATTATCACTTTTAGCGCATTTCGGAACGTAGGGTCAGTGCACTGCACTCGGAAAAATATTGTAAATGTACCTATAATATGTATCATAACTAGATCTTAGGTAAAATATGCTATTACCGCTGAGGATGGCTTAAATATGCAAATGCATATGCAAATATGCAAATGCGTATAATCCGGTCTCTAGCAATGAATGTTTTGAAGTGAGAGCATTAATAAACATAAATAAATTGTAACGGTTTATAAGTCAATTGGTATCTATACATATAATAAAATTCTAACTATCTTATTGAAATAATCATTATTATCGATACAGAGGCCGAATCTAAAGTTTTTAGATTTTTTGTCTGTTTGTCTATCTAGGAATGCATCACGAGAAAACCACAGGACAGATTTTAATGAAATTTGGTATGATGATAGCTCATTATCTGGGTCAACATTTAGGATACTTTTACTGCAGTAAAATATCTCATATCTGAGAAATCTATACTAACCGTTAAAATGTACCAAGGGATGAACCTGAGCAGAGCGAGGGTGAGTCGCTAGTAGTAAATATTATTAGTATATACTTATATTATGTCACACCTTAGCGGTTGGCTAGTATTTTTTAAAGTTCTTTTTTATTAATAGTGTAGGGCGTGGGCATAAATCGTAATACCTATATTATAAGTAACATAAAATGTATAAACTGTTAGTTTATATTACTTAATATTTTATAGTATAGTACATTTTTAGAATAGTTTTTTGTCGATTGTAAATAATAAATTTACAAACGTGTAGTAATACTTAAACGTATAGTATAGTTAGATATTTTTTAACAATTGATAAAATACTAATAGGTATATTGAAGAGCCTTACGTGTCGGGCTTTAAAATATGCATTAACTTTGATAAAACTTAAAATAATATGTAAAGGCATTGGTAGCCAAGTGGTAACGCGCTCGCTTGGGAAACCGAGTGAAGCGGATTCAAAACCCGAGTCTCGCACCTCTGATATTTCCTATGCGAATCGTTTCCAACATGATTACTATTTGTCTTACGGTGAAGACACAAAACATGAGGAAATCTGCAAGACTGCAAACCCGCACTTGGTCAGCGTGGCGGGCTATGGACTGATCTCCGTCCTATTAAAGGGAGGCTCTTGCCCAGCCGCGGGACGTTCAAAAAAAAGGACTGTCAAGTCAATAAGTACGAACTCATATAGGTACATCACCATCTGTGAAGAACAAAAACTGCAAAACTTTCCTAATACAACAATATAATGTAGAAAAGGCAAAGTCATGGTTTTATTTAAGATTTAATATAATATTCTTGATAATAAATAGTAAATGTAGTACATACGAGTATCTCGTATAATTTTATTATATGCATTAAATACACCTAGGTTATAAATCAAAATTTAAATAATATTCTCTACCAAAAGGTATAATTTCCTTTGATCACATCCAAAAGAAAGCTAGCAAAGATCCTATATCTTTGTTAGGTTTCTTTTGGGTGTGCAAAAAGATTTTGCCGAAGAAATTCAAAGGAAGTCGTAACAAAACATCTGTTTTTCATCTCATATCCTTGAAGGCTATACGGTTAAGTTTAACGTTACTTTTTACAGGTAAGCTCGATTCCAAAATGTTTTACGGAGATTACAATGTTAAAAATTCAATTTTCAGAATTAATCTAGATGGTGAATAAAAATATTACAATAATTAAATTTAAACTACCTATCTTAACTTTAAGCCTAACAAATGATTTTTTATATCTAGTCAAGAAATTTAAAACAATAAAAGTTAAAAATAAGTTTTAATATAATGAATTCTAATAATTGAATCTAAAATTCAGCTCAGCTCTAACTTCCTTATAGCTTATAAAAAAAATTGTACAATATAACATTTTATAATTTACTGATTTTTTGAGCAATCTTCTAACATTTTTAACTATAAGATTCCAGAAAAACTCTTAAGCATTTTTACGTAAAATTTTATTTTTTACAATTTTTATTTATATATTTTTAACTGTTAACTACCTTAAAACATAAAATTTGCCTTTTTTGAAAAAAGGTCGATTGCAAAGCTTAGTTGATTGGACTAAAACCTGAGATTGATATATTGTAATTTGCTTATTTTATACATCAGGCAGTTCGTGTATGTATTGTGAATATAATTATATTAGTAAAACAAAGTTAGAGTTAGAGTAAAGCCGGCAATCAGGGCTTTAGCCCCGGGGCCCCCACAATACAAATATTTAGCTGATTCGTTTGTATCGTGTTACCATTATTTAAAATAAATTGTGTTAAAACAATGAGCTTAGTTTTTTAGTTCCAGTTAGTTAGGTAAACTAAAAAAGCAAAGCATTTTTATTATTTGCTAATGTTACTATCTTAGGCTCCACACTTTTAAATCTGGCTATGACTCAAGGCTTGAACAAAGTGAAAGCGAACTTTAGTAAATTATAAAATTAATTTATTCTTCATGTTTATATTTAAAGTTACACTGAGACTGGGATTGCCTCTGTACTATACCTACTCGTATATCTGCCTCTTAAAGTTTCACATAACATGTCGCGTTGGTAGCAATAATTTTATATTATGCAATGAAAATATTTTATGATATTCAATATTTTTCGTGAAATCTACAAGACAAGCGTATAAGCACGTATCTTGGAAAATTTACTATTTTTCTTTACGATTTAAGACAGCCTTTTATTCATATAAAATCTATACATATTATAAAATTCTAACTAAGCCGAATCTGTACATTAAATATTTTTTGGAAAATCTTATTGAAATAGACATTATTATCGATGCAGAGGCC
Organism: Fabriciana adippe; assembly: GCA_905404265.1. NCBI lineage: Eukaryota > Metazoa > Arthropoda > Insecta > Lepidoptera > Nymphalidae > Fabriciana > Fabriciana adippe. The sequence continues at coordinate 8,928,662 of FR989993.1, forward strand.
GAATCTATAGTTTTTAGAATTTTTGTCTGTCTGTCTGTCTGTCTGTCTGTCTGTCTGTCTGTCTGTCTGTCTGTTACCGCATCACAGAAAAACCACTGGAGGGATTTTGATGAAATTTGGTATGATGATAGCTGGTTATCCGGGTCAACATATAGGATACTTTTTACCGCGAGAAAATATCTCATTTCTGAAAAAAAATACAAAAACTGGTAGGAACAAAACCACGACGATACTATTTGTAAACAGTTTAGCAAGGTAACTTACAAAATATGGTAAAAACTATAAAAATAGTTTATCTTGAAAATCAAATTATCAAAAGCGCTATTTTATCCATTAAAATAGTTATTTTAATTAATATTTATTTATGTGTTATTTAGATATTCGACAATAGATGTCGCCATGTGTTTTTAAAATACATAGTTTTAATCCCAAAAAAATTAATATACAGATATGAATTTTTTCGATTTTATTAGAATTACTACTAAATCACCCGCGGCTCCGCCCGTGTTTAAATTATCAGTAAAGCAAACTTTTTCGCTTCATAAATTAGTAACTATACATACAATAAAATTGTAACTAAGCCGAACCCCTAAATTCAATATTTTTTCGGAAAATCTTATTGAAATATTAATTATTAGCGATATAGAGCCCGAATCTATAGTTTTTAGAATTTTTTCTGTCTGTCTGTATGTGACCGCATCACAGAAAAACCACTAGAGGGATTTTTATGAAATTTGCTATGGTAATATCAGGTTATCCGGGTCAACACATAGGATTCTTTTTACCGCAGGAAAATATCTCATTTCTGAGAAAAAATACAAAAACTGGTTAAAGTAAAAGCACGATGATGCTATTAATATTTTAGCAAGGTAACTTACTTATATATTATGTTAAAACTATTAAAAAAAACTTATCTTAAAAGAAATATTAACAGCGCTATTTTATTCATTAAAATAGTTATTTTAATGAAAATTTATTTATGTGTTATTTAGCTATTTGACAATAGATGTCGCCATGTGTTTTTAAAATACGTAGTTTTATCCAAAAAAAAAAATGTACATATATAACCTTTCTATGACTTTACTATAATTACTACTAAATTACCCGCGGCCCTGCCCGTGCTTAAATTTTTAATAAAATAAACTTTTTGGCTTTATAAATTAGTAACATATTAGTAATATTTTGTTGGCCGAAACAATTTTCAAATGAGAATATTTGTAAATTTTTATTGTTTAGTAAATAATGTTAATGTTTTTTAATCTTTTAATGTAAAAATTGGGCAAATGTAAATCCAACTCGCGCATTTTAGGTTTCGTATAGCAAAATGCTATGTTGTTTTTCTTACTTACGTGTTTTGTATGGTTAACACTAAAATAAATACGAATAATATTTACGTTTCCACAATACCTACTCATTTTTTGCACCGTAAAAATAAGTTCAATTTATATTATTTTATAACATTTTATGGAAAACAAGTTTATGGCTGTTAAACTGCCAAAGCGGGTAACTAAAAATATTTCATATCTCAAAAACTATCAAAAAGTATTTTAGGAACTGTTATACCTCAACTTTTTCTTGACACCTTTTCTTGGAAGGTAAAGACTTAAAGGACACAATAAAATGCTTACGACTTTAATCATATTAGCAGAGCTATATGAAATAAAAAAATGTATTAGAATTATTTACTTATTACACTTTCTTTTGAAAATCGTTTTGGAAAATATTACTAACTAGCGCTAATTAAGAAAAGTTATCATTATGTAATTTAAATAATCAGCTATATATTAAATTAATCTATAGCTGTCTATTAGTAAAAAATGATTAAAATTAATTCCGTAGTTTGAGAGTTTATCGTGAAAAACTAAAAAAACATACAAAACAGAAGTATAGACATACATAAATGTTATTGCTAAAACAAAAAGTTCAATTTAACGGAGGAACCTTTGTGGCATTGTCAATCTCTGCCATTATTTACCAATCATGCGGTGCGCAATGAAAGTAATGTATAATGTAAGAGTATACTAATGTGTAAAACCTAAGAATTTGGTTTTTGATCATCTGAACGCAGGCGGAGCCGCGGGAAATGCTAGTATATTCTATTTTTATAAGCTTTTATTCAACTTGCAATGTTTGTTAGTTGGTATGTTTGTATGAGTCAAATTTTACAAGCTGAATTACAACCTCTCTCTCTCTCTCTCTCTTATCCTACGGAGTTGAAATTTTACATGTTGATTCGGTTCTGATGACAATGATTTTTATTGATAATTATGATCTGATTATCCATTTAGGATTGATTTCAGATGAAGAATCGCCTTAACGGCTAACAGTACAGATTCATGACGTATATATATAGTTTGGGTTCTTGCGAGGCCGCAACAGCATTAAAACCTACAAATAATTCAAAATCCTAGTCACAATGCCGAAAAATTCTACTCCGGATAGTATATTTTTAATTTTTCAATGGAATGGTCGGTACTCGAGTACTACTGTGTGTAGAACGCAGATTTTTTTTACTGGCTCATCATAAGAGGACCTTTCTCCCGATGCCAGGTTATCGTTACGTTCTGGGACATTTTGTCATTCACACAGATGTCCCAGGAAACGTCGGGAACCAAAAATCAAAATAAATCCGCGAAATAATCCGAAAAGATAGTTTTATTTAAAATGTCAAATATTCGCGTAAACCTAAGAAAGTATTAGGTACATTACATATCATCCCTTTTTTATCTACATATAAATAGGCAAAGACCAAACAGTTCAGTGCTCTGTTTGTCAATCTATTTTTTTTTGTTTAGTAGATATAGTGCTAGAACTTTAATGTTATCAATAAAAAATGATTATGATTATGGTTGAATATCAACCACTGGGCAAACACTAGTTTATATTCAACTTTTAAAAAACAATGAAGTATTTTATCAAATGATAGCACATAAAGTGAAATTATTATTAAAATTTAATATTATTTTAAAGAATTCAAACATCAAGCATAATAAATGCATGTACATAGCTTTTCGTCCTGTTGATATGTGATTATTTTTAATGAACACCGCAGTAAGAGTGCCTACGTTTTATAACGACTTAACTTGTTTTATTTGTATTTGTATGACTAGTTTCTGTCTGTGACTTTGCAATATGTATATTTCCATATAGCTTGTATGTATTCAGCCCTCTTTAACATCCCACTGCTGGACACGGGCTAATGCAACGCTAGAGGGATTAAGACATAGTCCACGCTGGCCAAGTGCAGGTTGAAGGACTTCACATGTATTTCGTAAACTTGCTAGGTTCTCTTAGACATGCAAGATTCTCCACGATGTTTTCCTTCACTGTAAGGTAATTAGTGATAATTATAGCGAATATGATTCGCTTATGAAAGTATCAGAGGTGTGAGACACGGGATTATAAATAAATAATAAATAAATATGTTTGTACATTAACACACAGCAACATCTAGTTCTATGGTAAGCTACGAGGCTCGTGTTATGGATACCAGATAATTGTTACACTCCACATGTATAACTTTAAATACATACATATTAAAAAAATAAACACCCGTGACTGGAGTCCAAACATTCGTGCGCATCACACAAATTAATGCCCCCAGCGGGATTTGAACCCGCGACTGTTGGCACAGCAAGTAGGGTCACAAACTGTGCCAAACGTATCATCGATATGAACTCATTTTACTTGGTTCCATCACCATTGGTATTGCCTTCATTTAGCTTATCGTTTTGATTTTGCATGAGAATACTAACTGTAACAGACAATTTAGTTAATCGATTAAAAAGAAAGTTAGGAATGTTTAAGTAACTAATAAATGTAAACAATCTAAAAAAAGAACTTATAAATCAGCAAAATCTTGTTGAAGATATTATGAATCAGGAAACAACATGCGGACAGACATAAAGTAAATAGTTAACCAATTATTTATTTAAAGTTGCTTGTTTTTATAATAAAAAAACAATTGAAATACATGAAAGTTAAAAGATTTTAGGAATTCATTTGCGAGCAATTTTTATTAACAGTCTAATCAGCTGTTCTCGAGTGATGTGCGGTTTTATGGACAGACGATGCAGGCCGTTATATCTCAATCTCCTCCAAACGACTAACTTCCATACATTATTTTATAGGTGTCTATTAAAGCACATATCTATACATAACAGTTTTGTCTATGTAGATATAGATTAAAAGATATATGAAAATATTAAAATGCGATGACTATAATTAAACCAGGTCGCTTGTGTTAAAGTGGATTAATTTATAACTGTCAGAATGAAAATGCTTTTAGTTCATGATATTAAAAGCAAAATATTTGAGTAATTTATAATTGCTTTTGTTTGATTATATACATAACAGCTTTTGAATGTTCTTAAAATTTTAAACAACAAGGCTCTTCTGTTCTTAATTTCAGTAATTATTCACATGAGAACACACTGAATTTAATAAGTACATAATTATCTGGTCAGCCTCACTACATGGTTACGAATTTAAAATGAATTTTGAAACAATCCGTACTAATGAAAATACGTATTTTATAAAATTAGTGAAACCACGGTTTAAACGACTACATGAATGTATGCTATTTAGTTAGTTATTTTTCTTTATTAGTGGAAAAAATACTCCTCAAAGTGATGTTCCAATCATTAATGCTAAGATAAAGTTTTAATAATGCTATGTTCCTTCGTCAACTTGTTCTCATCTTTTTATTCGCTTTTTACGCAGTCGGTTTTCTTGTATTTAATAAATATTTTTTTCTATTTGCAACTTTTTAGTTTTGGTCATTTAAATATTTTTAGTAATTTATTTAATGATTTCTTATCCTAATTATTTTCAAACACACAAGTAGTATATATTTTTGTCATCGCCGCTTAAAAATCTGTATTTTGATACCTCACTCGATTAATTTGGACAAAAAAAAAATTGAAGACACACAAATTGGCCCCTAAGATGCGCCATTTTTATTTTTAATGATATCTATATAGCCTGTGATACTCACGTTATCAAGACAAATCTAACGACGTGTGAATCATCAAAATCGGTTGCGCCCCTAAGTAATTACGAGGCAACATAGGGTTTTATATCAGAAAAAAACCTTTGAGTGATATTATAATATAATAATAGATGCTTAATGAAAAGTGTAAAGCCACCTAGCAATGTTCCCCTACTTATTTGTGTAGAATTCATGAATAGCTTATTATTTATAGTAGAAAATAGCCTCGTGGGACATCAGTGATGCGGTATCGTTTGTGCTGAAGTAATGGCCCCGAAAAGATTTATGCTCCGCCCTGACACCAGCTGAGAGATTAACTTTTGTTCTCACGACCTTTTAGTACATATAAAACTGAGCATAAACTTGTTGCAGTGTTTTATCATTATACTATTAAATAGCTTTTACCAGCCAAACTTTTAAAACGTATTAAGTCTAGACATTTCGGGCTTGTACCTTTTTGTACATATGTATAATTCTATTTTACAAAATGTGTATGACACGCTATTCGCTAATGTAGAATACGTTCTGCAGTTTCGTCTAAGAACTGGCTTGATAGCTATACAATGGAAGAAATTCTTGCTCGAGGAAATTAGCGTTCTGAAAATACTTTTTGTACATTTTACAAGCGTTCAGTCATGCCGGTTTCTGGTACGTCTTCTGTCCTTATATTATTTAATTCAGTTGATTAATTTTCTAATAATATTTTTTGGCTAATTTAATAAATAACTATAAGTAAAATAGTTTATTATTCAGCACTTTATCTAACTTTGTTTCCTCATACAAAATATGATACAAAAGATTTTTATTGTCACATTGGCGTCACTCCCTCACCAGGCGATAACAAACAAGTCTCAGTTACCTACCAATAAAACGCATATTAATTTGCTCACTGGAAGTTTAGTTTTAAATTCTGCCTGCTGTATTTTAGCTCAATAAAGAAATAAATTAAAAATGGAAATCGTTCACACTGATCCCCACTCTGCCTGATGGTGGTGGGATAGAACGAGTAAGCAACTGGATAGACAAGGATAAGTGATATAAAGGCGGGAACGGAAGTGCTTATCTCAATATGTAAGCTTCGAATAAGGTAAGTAAATTAATATACGTTTTATTGGTAGGTAAAACGCTGCTATCAATACTTAAGTTCATTAATTTCTACCAACATTAAAATACGTACGTATTTATCTTTTTGTTGCTACTAAATATATTTAGCAAAAACTTCAAATTAAATCTATTTTGATTCTATGATTATAATCAATATTTTCAAGTTGTTTAAATATTGGATGAAAGTATTTTACATTTTTTTAACCTTAAGAAACATATAATAGTGTTGTGTTTACCTCCTATATTACTAATATCTCTACTTTATGTACGGATTTTAAATTACATTAATTTACATAAATTAAGAATAACCCCATTGTCATATAAATCTTTCTGTACTGTGTTATCGCCGTGTCCTAATTAGTTGCTGATGTGTGGTATCAATCGATATAGTACACCAAATTACCTAGATACCTCAGCTCCTTTTATTGGTAATACTTTTCAACATCATATGAGATCATGTTTCGCTGGTAGCGATCAATGTTTCCTGCGAAAAATAAGCATACAGTTTCATTTCTTAACGCTCATTAGAATAATTGAGTATATGTACCATAGCATAGCTTTCTTCGAAATTGCATTTTGGTTGAATTATTATGATACATGAATAACTAGTTTTTACCCCCGGTTCCGCTCGTGTCGTGAGTACGTCGATAAAAAGCCAATGTGTTAATCCAGGACGTAAGCTATCTCCACTACGAATTTCATTCAAAACCAAAGAGCCTTTAAAACATGAAGAACAAACCACTTTACTTTGCGCACTCATAATATTAGTGCTATTTAATATTAGATGAACATTTTGTTATTATGTTATTTAAATATTAAATGAACAACAGTGGTCTGTTTTATTAATAAATAGTGATCCATCCACCCTTGTTTCGCTCACGAGCCTAAGTCTAATTTGTGCAGCCTCCAGAATATTTGTAATATCCCATGGGCATCTCTTGATACGAGCATGCCTAAGTAAACGGTAGCCTATCACTCCCCGGCTTATAAAATATGTCTATGCATAAACATCGCATCGGTCTGCTGTTGCATAAAAGAGAAAGACAAGTAACAAATAGACTTTTCTATAGTCTGAGTGTATACTACAACTAATATTAATAATGATAATAATTGATAATGTATATTTTTTAACGTAGTTAACTCGAAAGTGTCTTTAAGGGTTGCAACGCGAATAGCGGCGAATAGCGTAGCTACAGTATATTTTCGTATGAATTAAAATGAGTCTTTACTACACCTGACTCTTTACCGTACTATAGTACGGTCTAAATAAAGATAATGTTATTTAAAGTAACATTTGTCCATTTCTATTGTCTTCTAATAAATTAAAAAAAAAGGTTGATTATTATACGAATACTTGTAGAGCCAAAATTTATATTTGAAACATTAATTAATCATCTATTATAGAGCTGTGAATCAGTTGTTTTTAAAATCTGATTGTGAGTAACGAGGCTGCAATGCGGTTTGTGTCATGATTTGCATTTAAAGCGTTTGCCGTTACAGCATTTTGCTAGTAGTGTGAATAATATAAAGGCTACTAAAACATAGAGGGAGACTAAAGCCAGACGATTGTTGTGTGGTCTTATTAAATCGTCATATTTATGTCGATATTTATCATGTCAGCAGTTTGTATATTCAATATGACCTTCTTCTTTTATTTAATACTAGCGACTTACCCTCGCTTGGGTACGGGTGCGTCCCTACGTACGTTTTATTTTTTTTGAGCGGAATCCTAATTCTTTTTCTAAAATAAAATTAGCCTAAGTTACTCCTTATAGCATCAGCTATTTGTCAGTGAAAGTCGCGTCAAAATTAGTCTAACCGTTTCGGAGATTAGCTGGAACAAACAGATAGACAAAAGTTTTAAAAATTGCGTTTTTCTTATAAGTGCCGTATATAATTTAATATGCATTTAGTAAAAAGCTGTTATTTTGACATTACAAACAGACGCTTCAATTTTATTTATCTGTATAGATTATTTAATAAAAGTTATTTAAAATATTATTATCTAACACATTTGATAAACTTAGCCTATCTTCAAATAAGAACTAGCGCATGTCTGCGATCCTGTCTTCATAGTTTATTTATGTGCTTAGGTCTTATTGGTGTACTTCTAATAAATAAGAGTAGTATGATGTTAGATAATATTTTATAAACTTTTACCAATAAGGAGCATGTAAATTTGACTTGTAGTTGTAAACATTAGTGCGTTTAAACTAATAAAAAGCCAATCTATCTGTTAATATATTATTACTTATAGATGGGTAGAGAAAATGATTAAATTAAGATATTTAGATCAATGTAAGTTATAAACATTTAAACTTAGCTACGTTTTTAATACTGACATAAAAACAAAACACAATTGCATTGAAATTCAGCCGTTATCGAGTAATGCGCGCTCACATATTGTAGACAGGTAATTAAAACCTTACACGTGGCTTCTGATCTGTGATATCACAAATATTTCTCAAACAAGCCAATTTTGTTTACATTTTTGACCTAAAACCTATATTATGTAGAAAAGATAGAATTTAAATCAATTAATAATACCTAGATCGAATTATTATGAGAGTGTTTTTGTTTTTTGTAATTTTTTATACCATCGAAAAATCATTTAATAAATTTATGTTCTTAATTTTTTTTGTATACTTAGAGAAAACATGGCAACACATTTATTATAACTTATAAAAAGTCCTAATAGAACACAAATGCAGTGCATTTGAAATGAATAATATGAATAACTGTATTGTGTATAACCATTCATTATGAGCCTCTTCTCTTCAATAGGGCTCTATCAACTAACTTTCCATAATGTTTTCATAGCTGTAATAACAGTAGAGTAAAATGAAGAATTTTAAATGCGAATGAGTAAATATACGCTCATTTATTATATCCACTAGTTGATATCAAGTAACTTCATTTCTCTATATGTGTGTATTTTTTTAACTTTAGTCACTTCTTTTTTTTGTTCATATCAAATAAATTAAACATTTAAGTCGACAAGCAAATATTTACCCTGTATGAGAATTGAATTCGCTACCGTGGGCTTTTAGTTATTATTGAATAATTTAATTACTTTTTGATTACATTTTCCTTTTAATTATCTCAAGTGTTGATGTTGTTTTTTCGGAACGCATTTTCCTTCTATTCAATTTCAATTCTATTTGTTAATTTATATTTTATACTATCATCTGTAAAAGAAGGACTGACATACCTTCAATCCTTGCCAATTATTGATTTAATTGAATTGAATGAAACTTATGGCTATCAGCATTTAAAGTAATGATCGGAATTGAATGACTATTCTTGGTAAAAACAAAGTAAGTGCCTTCTTTAAAAGTTTACTTACAAAAGAAACCAAAAAAAAAATCGTATAAAATTTTAAGAAAGAACGCAGTTAGGAACGTAGTAGCTATTAAATAATCTGTGGTATTAGCTCACAACGGTTACCTCTATATTAAGTTGCCTTTTAACAGCGGTTCTTAATAATCTATCAGTCTGAAGCTTTTCTTACTAGAGATAGAAATGGTATAGCCAGATAAGATGGCGAATCAGCCCCCTAATGTTGCACCAATATTTTTCAAACGATGAGATGACGATTTTATAAGTAGGTATTAGTGTATATCAAATACTATAACATATAGTTTTGACATAAGCTTCATGTAACCTATGCCAAATTCCTATCGATAGTAAGGAAAACCTTAAATAGATGGGTTATTGGGATCCAATTTAAAACAGAGTTGATTGGTAACGCTTCTTTCAACTCTTGTTACTGACTTACTAAATTAAGTGTAGTATTATATAATACAAATATCATTATTTGACTTAAAATTATTGATGTTTAAATTGAATAATTAATTACTAATTAAAATGTATGAAATTCTATTTTTTTCACAGCGTTTCTAAATTTTATTGAGTTCCATTTAGAGAATGTACAAATATATTTACTGCAATTGTCGATTTATCTGTTTATATTGTCGATTGTGAGTAGACTGTTTCAATTATTGGCGTTTTATTTGAAAGTGATTGTATTATGAAAGAGATCTTAAATATATTATTATAATAATTATTAAAACATAAGCAGTGATTATCCCTGTGGCATTTCCGGGTAATGAATGGATTTCTAAGTATTATTTTTCATATCGAGTGTGTGCTTTTTATAACGTGGTACAAAGTCCTCAGTCCGCACTTCATTTAAGTAAGTGTCGAGACAATGCACATTTATAATAAAGTACCTTGTCGCACTTTGTCTTACTAGTTCCTGGAAAATTAGGAATGGTATATAATACTACTATATAATTCTCTAATTAATGCTCCATGTTTATAGTTCTTTTTATGGAGCATGATTTGCTAGTATTTGTAATGATGACGTATTTAAAAGTTCTCAAAATATTAATTTTGTATGTTAATCTGGAATGTATCTTAATATTTTTTTATTTTTCATATAATAATATTATTAAAAACGTAGCTATGTTTTATTTCAATCGGTCGAATAGATCCATGGATATAAACTTAAGGCCCCCATTCTACGTGTTCTCATATACTCGTAAATCGGGGTTATGTTTGGTGGATGTGGACTAAATGGAATTACACACGCAGCGAAACCACCAGCCATAAATATAATTCGTTGAATTTACACAAAACAATTTGGTCGATGTTATAGGAGCATAAAATAACTAAACATTGAATTAAAAAAATGTGAAAGTCGTCATCACATTGTTAGATGTGTATTTTTGGCCATTTTTAATGTATAATCTAATCATTATTCATAATTTGCGAAGTTATAGCTGTCATACATATATAAACGGCGGCACCTTCTCCTAGGGCTTAGACTATAACTTATAAAGTACTAGCGAACTCCACTTCGTTTCACTCGAGTTTGTTCCTAGGTACGTTTTAATGGTTAGTATGGAGTAGATAGACTATATATACATAGGTAAGATAAGTTTTATATTCCTTAATCGAGAAATGTTTGATTCCCCATAAAAACTTCCACCCCCTTAAGGGTGATTTCCGGGGTAAAAACTATCTCCGTACCAATTTTCATCTAAATCGGTTCAGCCGTTTAGTCGTGAAAAGGTAACAAACAAACAGAGTTACTTTTACGTTTATAATATTAGTATGGAGTATAGATTATAGATTGTAGAAGTGTAAAATTTTTTTTCGGTTAAGATTTCTAATACAGTGGCGTATTGTTAGATAACATGCCACTCTACAATTACTGTTCATTCATTAGTAAGTACATTCTAAAAAAACTTTCTTAGTAAATAAGAATTGTTATATAAAGAAACGTAAATAAACGTGAATTCTTTCACAGATAAAAGATTTTTTAATTTTTTAGATCTGTATTACGAGATGGATTGAACCGAAAATTTTATGAGATTAAAATCCCACCCATTTCCTTGATTATTATCGTTAAGAAAAATGAAAGAATGATTTATTTTTTTGTTTATTCTATAGATATTTTAGAAAATACTGGTACTGGTTAAACCTATTTTAGGAAGATTTTAAGGAAAAGATTGAGTTAAGCCTAGGCGGAACTACTTTGACCTTTTATCGGATTTGACTAGTAACAAATTCAACGTTATAATTTAGTAGTTGATTAGGTACATATGTAATTAGAAAATAATGAAACTAATCATATGCTTATCATGTATTTATCATGGTGGTATGATTTACGAGTATATAGCGTGCTTTTGTGGCAAAGTGGTCCTTCTATTATTGAATTACGAGTAGGTACTTGTATTTTAATACTGAAAATACAAACTGCGTATTTTTTCTGAATAAAGTTTGTTTGATTTTTGTTTGTGTAAACGTGCTAATCTCTATACTTACTTACCAGCCAGATTTGAAATTCTTTTTACATTTTATGAGTTTATTTATTTATAAAGCTGTCTATTGTTATGCCACAATCTTTAGGATCGGAGCAACTATATAAAATTTAACCACATGGGCCGAGCCGATTATATTCAACTTATAAGGAGCTGAAAGCTATATGAGGAACAATTAAATATTCTATTTCATTACGATACTTTCAGCTTACAAAAGATAGGGATATAAGGAAAATATTGGACTAAAATATAAGTAAGGTACACTGCTACATATTACGTAGATATTTCCGCAAGCCATAATAAATTTATTAAAACACACTTTCAAGCTATTAACAAGAAAATTGAATTGAATTGAAAACTATTGAAAAGACATGATTTTTTCCATTCCATTTTGATGATTTTTAACAATTTTAAACGTTTTATAAAAAAATATCCGTCGAATTAAATTAAAAGCGTTGTGTAGAGCTTTGGTTAATGTAAACTTAATTGCTGGATGCTACACAAACAGGAATACGTAAGCACGTATTTGTTTGTTAAAGCTGGTAATTTTTTAGTTAACTCGGACGTGACAAACCGCCTGAATATTTGAAACGTGCATTTCGCATTAAAATAGAATGGCGGTGAGTTCGTACAAAGCGTGAGGGAGCATAATGTAAACAATGTTAAACGTTACAAGCTCGTCCGGTTAAAAACAACGCTCATTCTGTTTCGTACAGTCGGCCTCGCGACAAGCTCCACAATTGAATCCATACAACCATTGTTGGAAATGTATACACATGGTATGAGAAAATACGCGTTTATTCACGTCTTACTGTACTCTGCCGGTTTATTGCAGGGCTTTTCTATTAAGCTTCCGCTTTTGCAGCCATATAAAAACATGAGAGTCTGTTCACTTCTTATTTTTTTTTCATATTAAATATTTTTACAGTCCTGAACAATCTGTAAATGTTGCTGTAATTTTATGATAATCTATCTATCCATCTTAATTTACAAACAATAATAAAAAAGGATTTTAACTTATGTGCATTCTGTTACATTTTCCCAAGCAAATTATTTGTGGGTATCAAAATATACATGAATTTGTTCATGTGCTAAATGAAGCATACATGCCGCAATAAAACATATTACAATATTCACGCAGAAAATTGAAATAGTGTGATGTATTTCGGCTCACGCCGCTAGCGTTGTTTACTATTTAGAATATCATGAAATATTCGACTACAAAATAATAACAAATGGAAGGATAACAAAAACCTATTATACTTAATACTAGGTTTTAATATTAGTTCACTAGCTTCATGTATTGTTTTTATAAATTACTAGCGACTCACCCTCGCATCGCTCGGGTTCGTCCCTCGGCACGTTTTAACGGTAAGTGATTCCCATACAAAATAAACAGTTCAGAACTTTTTGATTTTCCAGCTGTTTGTTTTGGTTTTCGCTAATTTTTTTTTAATATAAACCATCCCTGACACACCCCCAACAAAATAAAAAAAAGAATTATTCAAATCGGTCCAGCTGTTTTGAGTTTTAGCGAGACTAACGAACAGCAATTGATTTTTATATATATAGATTATTATTTACACATCAGCTACGTTTTGTTTATTTCTATTAATTATACAGTGCTACAAGGATCATTTGGCACGTGGCGGAAATCAGAACTAACACCGCCATCTTGTAAAGCGTCACTTTTGAGAGAAGCTGGAGTTTGTTGTGGATATTTTTAGCTTTTATTTTAATAAAAATATCTCAAAACATGAAGTGGTCTTAGGTTTTTTTTTTTAAAAGAAAAACCCTAATTTCACACCCACACCCTCACGTCAATGTCACCTAAGTGCCAAATGATCCTTGTAGCACTATACTTTAATCAATCGTATTTTATTAATTTTAATGAATCATATTTATTTTTATTTTTAGACACAAAGTTTTGCAAAGAAAAATAATTGATAGTTATTATTTTTTGCCATCTGTACTACTCATAGGGTAAGCCGATAAAAGATAGTCAAGTCCGTCACCATGACGTAGTCAAAAGTCTATAACTTTGCCTCGTCAAAATATGTTCAGTGGCTTAAGAGTGAAATATTTTTTTAAATTGTATTATTAGTATGGACTGAGAGGGAAAAATAAAAAGAATTTATTAAAACGATTTATAATTTTCATAATCACCTTTATATGTAAACTTACAAAATATTTTAAATGAGTACTTTGGATTTGGCACATTTGAGCTGACATCATTGCTTTAGTTTCTATACAAATATTGTTCCTAATTATGTCACATAGTATAAGATTGCTATATTGTGGTCAATTTGAATTAGCCCAGATTCTTAGCTATTCGTAGTTTAATACTATTAGTAACACTACACGTATCCTTATTACTACACATTGTATTCAAATATTCGAAATCGACGAATAATAAATCGAAGAATTATTGTTTTCCAAATCGTAATATAAGTCAGAGGAATGAAAATATACTCCTTCAGCTGAAATTACTTATTTACAATACGATTCCATAAGTTATAAATAGTTATTTATAAAATTGCCTATATATAAAAGTTATTCAGAAACTTGATTAATATTCGATATTTACAAATACTGTCGCACATTTGGCACAATTTATCAATTTGGCAAATGAGAAATCAATTCTTAAACACATTTAGACACTTAAAATTCACAACAATATTATTGTACCTTAAACCGTTATACGATATGGTTTATTTACATGCTAGTGACGTGTCAGTACATTATTAACTGACGCTTGTTTCAAATACTATCCTAGGTGCCCCAAATGATAATAAAAATATAAAAAATATGGTAAATATTCGAAATATAATATGTTTAATGATGTGATATAATATTTTAAAACAATATTTTATTTTATTTGAGTGAATTTGTCTTTACTTGACATACTATTTTATATTTTGTTATACATTATGAAATTATAATACAGTAACAAATTGAAATAAAGTATTAGGGCATCAGGAAAAACCTTAAGAAACTAGAATCAAAAGAGTCTTTATCATCTCACCCTTCAGGGTAAGCAAATCAATACCAAGTCTAGCATTCGAAAACATTCCAGACCACCATTTCCTCATAAAGTTCAAAATGTTTTGATATTTATAAGGAACTTGGAAGTTTAAATTCGTTTTTGAACCAGACTTGAGATCAAGTGAGTCTCTGCCTACACGTCGCTTGGGGGCGACGAGGCGGTTTCCTGCTAGTGCAGCTGACTTTTTGTACTGAATCCGTAGTGCAAGTAGGGTGAGTCGGCCCCCTCGCGCGCCCCGCCCGCACCCCCGCTACCCCCACTCGGGCACTTCAGCGCGGAACGCAACTCGGACGCCATTTCCGAACAAAGAGAGGCCTGAACAAACAAATTAATTGTGAAATATGAATGCGTTTGGGGACTAAGACTAAAGAAAGTGAAACATTTACTTACCTCTTCCTTCTGGGATCCAGGATGATGGAATGAAAAGATAATTAATTAATATTGTTATTAAATACGCTTTGAATGTCTTGTTATCTAGCGTATTGTTTTAGTTAATTACTAATTTAAAAGTTAATATTACTAGCCCTTGTAGCATTATATATAGCACGTACGTACGTTAATTAATTATTATTGTGACTACTATTGGATATTTTTTATAATAAACAATACATTTTTCTACTTCATCTAGCCACTAAATATACTTTAAAAACGTTACCAATATTCAAAAATAAACCTAGAACAAAATAAAGTGTTTTCATTATTAACGACAAACAATATATGAAATAAATACACCGATAAAGTCAACATCAAGAAAATACAACAGGATTGTTTTATATTATGGAAATTGTACAAAACTGTTTACTTAAGATGTTAAACAAACATCTTTTGGTCTCCCTTATTGAAGGGTTAATAAAGTACAATTTGTTTCGCATAATAACAACGACTTCCCAATTTAATTATGAAAAAATAAACTACGATGACTTTACTTACTTAAGTAAATGCTCTTATAATGTGCCCTTATAATATATGTATTTTTAGCTCAAGTTTCAAAGTTAACAATGAGATGTAATATCGAAGAAGAAAGTTTAGAATCTGTGTAATAAAATACTAAAATCATTCGTATGTATAATATATACTGCGACATATTGAAATTTATTTTTCGTCTAAACTCGTTTTGTTGTCGTAAGATAACAAAAACAATGTACGATTAACTAAAGTAAAATAAAGAGGGAAAATTCTATAATATTTATGCGTATAAAGTAAACATACCCGTTCATCAACCGCGACTTTTCGTGATTTCCATACAAACTCGCAGACTGCTATTACACACGCCACCCCCATCCCTCCCATGAGCACCACGAACACTCCTCCGACGTTTGCTAGGCCTAGCTCGTTGGCAGTTGACGAAGACTTCGATGTTTCATCCTGCTTTGGAAATTTTTATTGAATTGTATTGTGTTATTATAATTTTTTCAATTAAATTTTTATTTCATTTCTTAGTTGACCGCAATAAACATATGTCACTTATGCTGTATTAAAGGCTGATTAGTATAATATGTACATAAAAAATACTTTAAATTATTTACCGCACTTGCTTCGTTCAATCAGCGGGCCCTACCAAATATTTTGCAATAAAGCATAAACTCATACTGTGCTAAATACTACGAGTATATTTACAGATAAAGATGAACCTAAATCATAGAAACGATTATTTTAATTTATAACTATTAGCATAATTTCTCTATATAATAAAAGTAATTTCTTTGTCCTTTTGCTGCGTGAAAGAAGTGAAAACCAACAAAAACAGAAACAAAAAAGCATATTACCATATATTCGCGTATAAACATATTACTAGTAAGGATTTTTTTAGAAATAAACCGAATAAGTATTTGTTTATTTTGCCATAGGTTTCACATATTAGGTTCTGACAGAGACAGAGGTAATGTGTTTGACAATAACTTATACATATACGCGATCAAGGTAAGACAAGTAACAGGGTTACCATTTATCAAGTAGCATGGGTAGAAAAAATAGAAAAGTGAGATGTCACGTTCCTTCCATTCAATTTCCAAGTAAGACAACGTGAAACATAAATAAAATATAGATCTACTTTTTCCTTTTTAATAATGAAAACTACAGTAGGCCCGCCTAATACGAAACCTGACTATTTATTGTCGAATACCGCTTAATCACACTTTACCTTATATAATCATGTGCTAAAAAAACTATTGTTATTGAAAAAAATACACATAGTTTTACACAGTTATTTCGATAAAAGTATTTTTTTCCATTTCTTAAGCAAAATAAATCTAATTATTATTATTCAACTGTAATATTAGAATTATAATATATAGGTCAAACATATGTCTTCACCATTATATATCATAATAAACAGAGCTACCATTTGTAGCTAACTGGGCTCTATATACGAATTTCACAAATAAGATTTCTCTAAATAAGGAAAAATTCTTGTATGGAAAATTCCTTTGAGTAATTTTTATCATATTCGATTTCAGTAACATCACTAGAGTGTACAGTTCAATAAATATAACCTTAATTTGTTGTTGAAATGGTTATTAGTGTTGTGTCATTATTATAAATTTTCTAACGGATTCATTAAAATTTGATTATATTAAATGTCAAAATTTAAAAGGGCCCATGCCTTTAGTGACAATTTATTTTATTATTAAACTATCATATATCTTTTAGATTAATAGCATTTTCAAATTCCAAATTATGTAATATAAAAGCATTTTCTTTATGTATTTTTTTCTGTGGTTTCTAAAATTTTCGGTTTTTCCACTAACTACTATTAAATTTTTGATTTACTGTCACTGCATTTCTAAATGCTTAAGGAATCGATTTAACTTAAAAACTATAAAATCCATAAAAAGTACGCTTTAAAATAGACAAGGCACATCACCATCCCTAAACTTTTTAAAAATATAAAATATATTATTTATTTTATATCGAACTTTGTCGAAGTTATAAATTATGATAATTCCTTGTATACATATGTGTGTGAAAGACACATTGTCAAAAAAGTCACGAAAAAAGTCTATATGATCTAAGATCCGAAGGAGGATCAACCTTCCTATTGAATTGTCATTTGTTTTCTTAGTTAAAAACAGTGAAAGTGATACATTTGCTTATATCTTATGTTTAATGCAAAATATTTTTTTTTCCAATAAGATTAGTAAATTACAATTTTACTTCGAATTTTCAACTATTGATGCTAGGAAGAAAACATGTTAATAAAACCACAAAAACGGCATATATAGCCCAGTTATTTTAAACTTAGGACAAATCAAGAACTAGATCTAGAAATATAATATAGAAATATATAATACTAGCAGAACCCGCGACTTCGCCCGCGATCAAACTTTATTACTTGCAAGAATAAGGAAAACAAATTTCATTTAGCAATCGTAACTCAAAATATCCAGTATCTTAAAAGATGTTACGCGTATATTCTGTAAATAAATTTACACTTTAGGTATTTAGCAAGCTCCATTACCTGTACATTTTTCACATTTTTCTACTCTCCATGTTTCTAAAGTTACAGGAAGACAATACAATGATACAATCACATATAATGCTTACGACTTTAGAATCATGTAACTCGGCTAATATGAATTTTTAAACTA
The DNA here is from genome assembly GCA_905404265.1 of Fabriciana adippe. Classification (NCBI taxonomy): domain Eukaryota; kingdom Metazoa; phylum Arthropoda; class Insecta; order Lepidoptera; family Nymphalidae; genus Fabriciana; species Fabriciana adippe. The sequence goes on from FR989993.1 coordinate 8,947,217, forward strand.
ACATACTAACAGGCTAACATCTACGTTATTTTTAAAGACTCTACTCTCTAGTTCTTTACTTTATATCCCACACTGTATATGCACTATTTAAATATATTCAAAAACTCCAACTTCACCGCCAAGTTTCACCCACTTAGGGGCTAAATTAAAAAAATCTAAAATATATGTTTATTTAATTGTATTGAAGAGCATTAATACGAAGTTTCAATTCTGATCATAAACAATTTTTTCCTCATATAAACGGCACAACCCCATTTTACCCTTTTAAGGGATGAATTTCGAAAAAAAATGATATTTGTGTTGTTTTAGATGTCATTTTAAAGGTAAATACCATTTTCCGTACATCAATTACAGAGTTGCATACAAACTTTTATCCCCTATTTGACAGCCTTATAGGATGAATTTCAAAAAATGTTAAAATACGTATTTATTTAATTGTATTGAAGAGCATTAATACCAAGTTTCAAGTAATTCTGATCATAATTAATTGTTTGCCCATATAAACTTTATCACCCCCTTTTACTCTCTTAAGAGGTGAATTTAAAAAAAATCTAATACATATATTTCTAATATTCATCTTAAAGCTAAATACCACTCTCTGTGCATTTCGCGTTAAGAATGACAGAGTTTCATACAATCTTTTATCCCCTATTTTACCCCCTTAGGGGATGAATTTTGAAAAATACTTTCTTAGCGGATGCCTACATTGTATAAGGAATATGTCCTCTAAATTTCACGTTTCTACGATCAGCGGTTTAGGCTGTGCGTTGATCGATCAGTCAGTCAGGACAAAGCATTTTATGTATATATATAGATTAATGGATACTACAATACAAGTTTTTCAAACCCGGTAATTATAGCCTTTGATTCTTTTTGCTTTCATTATTATGATGTTTTTAAGTAACTAATCTATTAAATCAATATATCAAGAGTAACTGGTACCTATTTATAGAACTTAAAATATTATGGCACATTTTATCGATATTTGTTTTCATACAAACTTATGTCTATATCATTATTGTGTCTCTATTATCTGTGTATATCTTTACTATATCTTGCTCCTGGGATAAGAATAAACCCTTAATAAAAAGTAAACACGGTTGTGCGGATTCAAATAGCAATTTGATTTCACAAACCGGTTCTATAATGGATTAAAATAAAATATTAATTCCCTGTCAACTCTACCTATTATACTACGAGTAAAAGTGTCTATAGAAATCAGTGTTCAAGTTCACACATTTAATAAAATTTGGCCTTCCATTACGAATTAATGTTCAGCCGAATATTAATTTAGCAACGGTTTCTATTTTAAGGAAAAACCGCCCGAAATGAGAACTCGGTCGGGTTCATTTAATATCACAACGTTACTGTAATGACCATTGTGGAAAGAAATTGCTTTAGGAACATTTTATTTCAACATTTACGCTTCTATTTTACTATAAATATTGAGTATTTTATCCACATAAGAATCAAAAGATAAAATTGAATTTAGTTTGTTTGTTAGAAATTAACTATGGTATTTATTTATCTTAAAGTAAACATATTACAATAAAGCAAGTCTGTACTGCTTTAATTATATAATAACTTTTGTTCATGATCCACTCAAGATTGTAATAAAAAGTTGAAAGGTTGTTTGTAAAATGAAAATCAACAGAAAAAAAGTTTTACGTACTCTACAGGATCCACCGCCGCGTTTTTCCTTCCACCATTTTGTTTTTAATATGTGTAATTTTCCTTCCTCTTGCAGTTTTAAAACAGCCCCGCTTATGGCCGTACGGTATGGTGAGTCTACAAACGTTAGGCATACGTTAGACCCATGACCGGAAGTAATATGCATTTTGCCGTACTTTTCTAACCAGGCTAAAAGCAAAGCTATTTCTTTTGAATATTTTTTGACAAATCCATTCGTAATGTTTATTATTTATATTTATTTTAGCTATCGGTAGTTTTAAAAATTTTAATAATTATTATATAATATATAAGATATTTAATCTTTGGAATCCAAATTGCTGAACTTTTGTACAAAATGTTGACAGTTATTTTATTTTTTATCAGATTTTGGTGAATATAAAATTTTTAGCTAAAAACTGATTACAACAAGCTCAGGTAAGTAAAAACAAAAAATATCAGCTGGTGTTTTGTTATTCATCGAGGCCGTATACATCATTATATTGAGGAAACTGAGTAAATTCTCTAGAAAGGAAAACAAAACAAGAAACATCGATAAACTGTGATGTCATGAATATTTTTAAAAGGAATATTTTCCCTTTTGATATACCTAACCAAAATAACCTACTTTGTTTTACGTGTGAAAAGAAAATAAACCTATTTTATTATTTTCATTTAAGTAAATCTACAGTTTAAAACTAATTTCACTTACTTGGTGGCATAGCTATACCGTATCCTTTGGAGTCCAGCATCCCTCCAACTTGTGTGAGATCGCAATTTCTTTCGACCACATACTCAATTGTCGTTGATTCCATGAGATAAGCATAAGCACCTTTTCCTCTCATTACTCTTTCTTCTCCTTCTTTGTTGCTGCTTGTAAATACCGAGGGCCGAGCAGATTCCATAAATGACCACATTCGTTGATAAGTTGAAAAGTTGGAATCCTAGGTAAGAAAAGTTTAATCAGTTACTATCAACTTTACATATAGATACTTAATATACTCAACATTTTTACATGTACTTTGATTTATGTATGTAACATGTACGTGTCTCAGTAGCAGGTGTATTGGTAGTGTAAGTGATCTTATGTTTCTCAGATAAAAAAATAACAGTGTCTAAGTCCTCTGACTTTTACATTGCAAACACAATAATTGTACTGTAGCTAATGCGACCGAAGAGAGGTCCGGACGGTATTCTTTACATTTTGCTTTCTGAGGTTGAAATGAAAATCACCTTTTTCTTTTCTTTTAACGGTGCGAAATGCATTTATGCATACCACCTAAACGCATACTGGTGGTTATGTGGGATTTACCCACAAAGCCAGTACTAGCCACTAAAACCCAACAGAACCTCTTCCGTCATATTGGGGCGTCGCAGCAGAGCTCAAGCACTCAATCACAACGCCCCGACGGCAGGCCTGCCGAAGCAAACCACAACAAACATGGGGTTGCTCCAATGGTCCACTCTGCTATTAGAGAAGTACCAGAAGCAACCCGCAAGGCACACCACCCTCCAAGGTGGGCTGACTATATAATGAAAACTACTTCATTATTGAGAATTATTACAGGAAATCCCGATAACCATTATGTAACCAATTAACAATTGGCTAGATAACCGACACAGTTTTAACATTATAGGATTATAATAAAATACGAAAGCAAATTAGCATTTCAGCTATAACTATTTTATGACTGAAAATTTATGTTAGTACCAAATTATTATAGAATGAACCGTAAAATTTTAGTGAAATCTTTAAAAATAAATTTTATGTGGAACAAATAAAAATTATGATAAGTTTACCCTGAAGAATGCAGCCGTAGATCCCCCTTTCAAGGCGCCGTATTTGATTTTAGTCTGCTTTGCCAAATCTTCAGCACTTTCAATAGGCGAGTCCATTCGTTCAACAGTCAAAAAGGCGGCTAAGTTAGCAGTATACGAAGATATCATGATCAATGTGAAAAACCACCACATTCCTGCCACCATCCGTGTTGACACCGCTCTAAATAACATTTTCTAAATGTATTGTATTGAATTATCAGTTTCGTAAAGTTTATTTCGTCGATAATGGGTAAGCGCAGGTACTAATTAAAATTCTTTTAACAAAAGAAGTACAATGTGTTGCTTTCGCAAATAATGGTTCTTTCTTTTGTTTTCAATATGCACCAGATGTATTAGCGTCGATTACAAGGAAAGTTAATAATGTTTCATTATTTCAAGTGTTTTTTTTGTACTTACGTAAACTTATTTTTATATTTTGTATGTATTTATTATACTACATTTTTTTTGCATAAACCTTTATAAAATTATTTTTAAAAGTTCTACGCTTACCCATAGTATATACCTACATATATAAGCTAGACACAGTTGCACAAACAATTATTTTCAAAAACAATTCACCCTCACAACTCGACGTGTTATTCCTGATTAGGAGCACGAATGTCACATTAAGTGTTCCTCGCGGAGTCACGTGAAAATGAATAGAACCCTTTACTGAGTCGACATAATATTATGGTAATTTAGCTTGCGCCTAATTTAAGAAGTATTCTTTTTGAATACACAATGTGTTGCCAAGTACATATATATTTCGATTAGGATTATTTTATTAAATTTTTATTAAAAAGGCTCATGTTAAAGTTTTATTTATATTAAAGTTAGAGTTGCCAGCAGATTGTGGCAATATGCAACAAGAATCAAACCCACATCGGCTTCGATTATTGCATAACACTAATTTTATATTTCAAACCAATTTAATAAAGGCAAGGCACACCATTTATATCCACCACTAAGATTAAAATAGTTTAAGAGACGACAGTATAAAAGCACTATGGATCAGATGCGTGGACATTTTATTTGCTGTGGATTTTCATTTTTTCTATATTCAAAAAAAATAATTGTGTTTATAATAGTGTCGGTGTAGTTTTTAAGTATAAAAATAATTTTAATTGATCAATGTATTACATTTTTTTATATATAATCGAATTAATAAAATAGATTAAAAATATTATGTAAATGAAATGTCGACCTATTTTTTAAGAAAACAAGTTAACTATAGATCTAATCAATAACTAAAGAAAAATAAAAAAAATATCGGCTCCACTTCGACATCACTTGTTTTGGTCATCTAGCCTTCAGCTTGGTATAAATACTGATAAAATAAGGCAATACTAAAAATTATAACAGGAATTATTGACAGCATAATTTGCATTGCATACAGCTAAAATTAGATAATTATAAAGGTTTCCTTAGGTAGGTAGGAATCCTTGTTTATGTTTATAGCAATACTATGTGATCTGATCCATATCTGTAGATTGTATCTGATCCATAGAATTTTTCTACGGCCGACTCTCCGACTAAGAGTGAGGCGTGACTATGTCTGACCCATAAAGGCAAGAATAACAACAACAAGGATATTAAGAGAAGATCTTGTTCCAACATATAAGGGAAAATCAACATTATATACACAACATGCGTCTCAACACGTCGCGTAGCGTGACAGCTTAGTTGAATGTTAACGTTAATTTTCTTGAAGTTACTAGACGATGATAACTGACAAGTTTTTTAATGTATAAGAAAAGTTCTTAAACATAATTGTTTGTTCAAGAAGTTGAGAGCGATTTTATATAAATTGAGAAATTCTTTGTAAATAGCAAAAAATGTAAAATCGGTCTCAATTTAAAACTACTCATTTATAAACTTGATGCAGCAAGCTATGGATACTATGAAAGCACAAATTCATTACGTGCAGTGTTCAAACCATTTTCCTATCAAATTAGCAACTAAATTACAAATTTTTAGCCAACTATATGAAATTCCTTAATATTTCAGATTACAAACACGCTACTATTTAAATTGGTCGTTGGACTACCGAAGCTTAAAATTCACAAAGGGCTGTGGTCGCTTTGAAACTAATTAGCAAAGGAAGTTCCTTAAGTGCACTCCGCAATTAAAGCGATAGTTATGTAGATGATTTGCTTTTTCAACTTTAAGTTTCTCTATACGAGTACTAACCAATAAAGATTGAGTACTTGGAATTGTTTAATATTAATTAATTACTCTTCATGTTCAGCTAGATTAAAAGAATTCATTTTTTATAATATTTTTCTTATTTTGCTACGTAAATTTATTTATTTAAGTCATCAGTCATACATAGCAGGAACAATTCATATTATTACGCTATACAAGCTTTTTCAGTTTTACTTAATCATTTACGAAGCAGTGTGCGATACATCAGATATATAAAATCCTTAAAAATTCTATTTACAATTAGCACAGTCATCTACTGAAAGTTCTAACATAGACTGACTGACAGACAACGCACAACCTGAATCGCTGGGTCTAAAAGCATGGAATTTTGCACAAGAGTTCCATAACGAAAGTGAGCACTAAAAATTTTTTTTTGAAAATTCTTCCCCTAGAAGTGTTAAATAGGGGATGAGAATTTGTATATAAATTCACAAATATTAAAATTATTTTAATGTTAAAAACATAGAAATTTATGTTAAGCTTCAATATTTGCCCATGAGAAATCCCATCAGACTCACTGTTTGTATTCAATAATTTGAATGGTTCACCAATTTATTACGTGACTTACTTCGGTGCGATATCCGAACCTTGCTGCATCAAGGACCCGATAGTGAACCACAGCGAGTTCAACAGCGTGAACTGATTCTCCAGCACTGGCGGCTCGTCGAGACAGTTGCGGCTGTCCCACTCGTACGGGCTGAACCTGCGCCCAAATATGCCCATTTAATTTTTTTTACCTCGAATATTTTGCCATTTTACGCGATTTTTATGTAGATTAATGAATAATTAAGGTTTCACAATTTAAAATTGAGCATGGCTATTTAAAATGTAATAGAATTATGATTTGGCTAGAGGGAATCGAACTGTCTGTCATGATACTAAGTTTTAAAGATTTACGCTTATAAGTTCTAATTTGTATATTGAAAATATCTCTAGACTTGTATCCTTACTTCCATTAAATATATTGTATTTATATTTTTTTTAACAAAACCTTGTGCATGTATTTAATAAAATAAGATAAGTGGCAAGCAAAAATATGTTTAGAAATGTTTTGTTCTAAAAATATTTTAATACTTAACAAACTAATCCATTTAGATAAGAAAACTTAAGTTAGATGGCAAAAGATTCAAGATCGATTTTCAGATAAACCCGCATTGTTTGCTGTGGACTTCGCTGAGTTCACTAAAATCCTGATACATTTGGCATGCACTTGAAAATAGCAAGTGCATTCCGAGACTTTTCTTTATTTGCTATCTTACTTGGGCAAAAAGTCACAGCTTTGTTGCATTAGAGATCCGATTGCAAACCACAAACAGTTTGAGAGAGAGAAGATATTTTCCATTTTTTCACCGTCCGGGGTATGAGTTTGATGCCATTCATATGGAGTGAACCTAATATATTAATCAACTTCTTAAGAAAACATTTCTCAAAGAAAATTTTTACATTTAATTCAATTTACGAAATAGAAAATTATATGTTTGAATCATTTTTATTTTAATAATCACATATAAAATCATATTAAAAGATCTTTGTACTTAATGTATTTCATCCAAACAATACGAAAATTTTACAGTAATTAAATCCCTTTAAAATTCAGGAATTCATACATACACATACATAGTGCATACATGTTGTATAAATATTATAATTTCAATAAGTATTTCCTGAGCTTTCTTTTAAAAGTATATAAAAGCTCTGAACACAAAACTTACCTAGCAAGTATAAACAGAAGCACGGAAACTCCTAAGTACGCCGTTGCCATGTAAATCCAAACATCAAGTGACAGGGGTGATAAGAACGAGAATAAGTTCGGTGGTTGCTTAATAGGTTTTCGGTAAAGTACTGAAATGCCTAAGTTCATGAAAGGCATTGTGAAGTCGACCACTTGTTCTCTGTCATAATAAAATAAAATATCGTCTTAAATTGTCACATCCAATAAAATAGATTTCAAAATGTTCCCGACAGTTACAAACGAAAATGGTCTTATTCTGATTTATGTTGACAACGGCTAAGAGCTTTCAGATTCAGATTCATAGATATTTTTGTTGTAAAACTGTAGTCCTGACTGTAAGTCCAAACTACAAAATGTTCAATAACAACAGACTGAAGATCAATATTATTTACAAATTTTTATATAAAAGTTTTCATTAATAAAACTTTAAAGAAGTTCTCCGTTTATAAAGATTTTATTTTAAACCAATATAGGTGTTACACCCACAGATAATTAATTACCAAACTATTATAAATTAAACAATTTACTATAGATAAGGATTGGTTCTATAAATATTTTGGTAGTAATCTTAATATATCCTATAATCAAATATTGTACATAGTGTTTTAAAAAGCAACTAACGATAATGCTCAAGGTAGTATTTATACGTTTGATCCAAAATAGCAAAAAGTTACCTATCGTAAGTGATAGTGAGGTCTGCGATCGCAACATCTGCTCTTTGTTCCAGAAGCTCCCGAATCATTCCATCCCATTCCTTCGTCTCCCTGTTATAAGATCCGTATCGACCGTCAGGAGCGAGTTTGAACGTGTAATTGAAGCCGAGAATTTTAGATATCTCGTGAATGAGATCAATGGCGTATCCCTCAAACTGAGCGTTTCCTGTTAGTTTCTCACTAGCTTCTCGTCGCATGCAATATGGCGCACTCTATGATATAATACGTAATTTAAGTTTCAATGTTGACAATTTTGTTTGAATATTATTTAACTTAATAAGCCATTATCAATATAAATTATTACCATTTTTTGTTAATAAGGCGAAATATAATCTATTAGATGTTCTATTAAGAGTACCTACCACATGAAAGTCTCATAAAACTTTAAGTGCAGAAATGAAACTGAGGATTTATAGATTCAATATAGTAAGTTATTAATTTTTTAATCGCACTTATACATAGTGTAAAATATTTAGTATTTTGTATAATATATGCCTTAAAAAAGTGTTGTTAAAGAAGATCGAGATATTTTAAATATATATCACTTCAATGAAACTAAAATGGACTATGAGATTTATAAATCGCATCGCATACTACATCTATAAACTGTAAATTCATTTTAACAATTATCCTACAATAGAATTCAATATCCATAAAATATATTGTAAGTTATTTTTATCGACGTGCAATATGACTCTCCACAATATCCCAGGACGAGAAAATGTGATTCAACTTTGGACATTATAATAAAAACTTTGTACGTTTTACCTAAAATAAACGAAGACTCAATATGTATACGTACATACCATCGTATTTATAGCAATGTAGAATTATGTTGTCTTTTCAGTATGTAATGAAGTAATAGTTACAATATTATAATATTGAACACATAGAGTAATGATTTGATCAGAGATCAAAATATCATCTGACATAATTAGAATAAGTATCTTGAGCCTAACCTTTTGATATCCATCCATTTTATTGTAATATTATCTGAATTGAAACAAATATCTATGATAAAATATTATTCCCTTGTTCATTTTCATAGGAAATATATTCATATAAAAGCTTGTTCATTTTGCGGATACGACCCACTTGGGTGGTATTCTTTAGAACTTGAAACGTATGTAACTTACCAAAATTGTAGTTACGATAAGGGTTTTATTCTGAAGGATCTCAACTATTTGTTTTTGATTATCGCCGTAGGATCTTGTGTAATTAACACCTTCCGATGAATTCCAAGACCCTGCTTTCTGAAGGCCTTCTCTGGTTAGTTCGATGATATCGAGTGTAAAGTCGCTTCTAAACCCTTGGTGGTCAAACTTTATAACTCCTGTTAAGCCTTTCATTTCAACCTGTCCATTAATGTAACAAAATAATCTCTTTAGGTACTTTAAAATAAATATTTGGAGCTTGTATTATAATAAATTTAATAATTATAGAAATTAATTTAATTTTGAAGACTTACTTACAAAATAAAATATGTGTTATTATTAAAATTATTAATTGTATTGAAATTTAAGGAAACGTAATATTACGTAACGTAATAGGAAGAATTTAAAATGTTGCAAAGAAAAAAAAAAAGAAATTCATTACAGTATTTTCTTTCAACCCATAATAACATGTATAAACTCCTACGCTATGATACCTCTTGTTCACATCAATTAGACTGTTCTACGCATCAACGAGGGAAAGTTGCATATTTTTCTAAGCTATATTATGGTTGGGTTGATAACATATAATATTAAAAATCACAGATAGAGATAGGCTATTACGTTGTCGTTTATTTAATTCAGATACAGTGAAAATACCGCGTAGTTCATGTTAACCTAGATTTAGCGGAAAGTTAAGGAAGGAAGTTAAGTTGAAAAGTTTCCGCTTTTCATAACACGTATCTTTCATGCAGCTGTATTTTTATATATAATACATATATAAAATAATTATTTGCGAAAAGATTTTTGATGGTAATTTTAAAAAAAATCACTGAATCTTAATTATTTCTAATAGAAACAGTTATGTACTTACAATTTTCATGTAGTTTATTAGACTGTATCCATGTGGCCATGTGTCTTCCGCTTCACAAGACAGCGGTCTAACATCGATTTGTTGCGAGGTGTCAAGGTCGTGTAACGCTTTAGCAAATAAATGTACCGCATCGTACATCAATGCGGTTTCTGTCTGTGAGGGATTTTAGTCTTGTCACATATAATTATCCCAAATGACTAATAATTTAGCAGTAAATTATTATTAAACACCATGAGTGTTATAGTATAGATATAAGGAACTGAGGACTGAGCAAGCATTCAGTTTTAATTAAAAAAATAAAATCCAACAGAGCATGTTGAATATTATTTCAATCATGTTAAATTTAACGGACGTGCGGCCAAAATTTATACGAGAAATACATTTTAACGTCAAATACGAGTATGTAGCCGCAAAAAACCAACATCGCGTAAAATAAGACCACATAAAATGTGGCATTCTGCATGGGATTTGACAGCCATCTTGAATTACATAAACTCCTTTAACTGTATCATTGTAACGAATAAGTATCGTTAGAATACAAAACGGTAAACGGTAAGCTTTTGTTTTGATAGTCCAATAAATTGACAGGATATCGAAAAAATATATGTGTAAATCTATGAAATAGTTACTTTAAATATTGTCTTTATCAGGCTATACTTTACCTTGATAAAAGTCATATTTTCCTGAAACAAAGGAAATAATGTATCCACTTATATTATACGCACGTTTGGGTTGTCTTACAGATATATTAAATTTTATTACCTTGGACGAAGTATGCCCCAGTTGGAGCTTCCGACCCTTTCTCGCTTCATCGTAAACCCAATCCCGAACTACCCTCTGAACTTCGGCTCTTTCTGGGTCGAGTAGCCTCAAAGCTGTTATATTCGTCCCGCCATATTTAAATTCTTCCAAATCTACGCTGTGAAGGTCCTGGTTAAATTGATAATATTTTGTTTATTTATTTTTATTCTTTTAAAATATATAGTAATCTTACGAGGCTTGAACATGTTATTGTTATCGATTCTATAATAACATATTGTGTACGCCAATTTTATAATTATATATATATATATATATATATATATATATATATAAATTGAAATCATTTTTATGGAAAAAATTGTGGGATTATTATATATGTACATATACACATTTTTATTTCGTATCATCCCATTGAGTACCACAAAAAATAAATATGGAATACGACGCTTTTCTATGAAACCTCAAAGATTGATATTATTTTAATAGAAAAGTATAATATAATACCTAAACAAATTTTGTGAAAAAAACTATGTTCAGCCACCAAACCCCCTGCCTACATTATACGCAATATACGCGCGGAAAAATCTACAGAATTTACCAGACATCCGAAATTTGTAAAGAGCGCTAACTGAGACCATTAATAAACTTGAATGGAATGTTTTTACACTGAATTAGAAATGCGCTCTGGAAAAGAATAAATATTTTCTTTACTGCACTTTAGTAAAACCGTAAGAGAAAGTTTCCGCGACTCTAACAATATTGAAACAATGTAGAAAACGTTTTTCTCTATATTGTTTCTTTAATGTCCTTTGAATCCTTATCCGGCGTTGCCGATTAGAACAAATAAATAAATGCATGTTATGCTTTATCCTTATACTATTGTATTGTATGTATTCAGCCCTTATTAACGTCCCACTGCTGTTGATGTATTCCTTCACCGTAAGGCAAGTGGTAATCATGTTAGAAATGATTCGCACATGAAAATATCAGAGGTGCGAGACCCTGGATTTGAACCCGCTTCACTTGGTTTCCCAAGCGAGCGCGTTACCACTGGGCTACCAGTATATCTTCTTCATCATCTTTATACTAGTATGTTAAAATGTATTAAATTACAAGTTTGTTACTGAAGTATTTTGTTGCCATTCAAAAAACGTTATATAATTTTATTATGGTTCATAAACGAGTTATAGACTAAGCACAAACCGATTTCCAAGTTATTCTAATAGAGTATACTTGCAGTTAAAAATTCGAATTTAATTTAATTTTAATTTATTTATTTTCGTTCAGACACAGGTCCATATTTACATAACATTTCATTATAAACATTTAACATTTAATAATATATTGGAATTTAATACTAATAGGAACATTATTGTATGTATTTAAATGACGATCTATGTGTCGTCATCCAATGCCACATTATGTGACTGTCAAGTCTTTCAGCCACAGTGGCTACAAGGCTATTGGGGCTATCGCGCACTCGCCGCATCAGAGACGCTATTCGTGATCTTACTATTGCGTAAAAGTCCGGCACACCAGCACTCGCGAACATCCCCGAAGCACTGCAAAAACGCGATAGCCCCAGCATTACCCGGAAGGCGTTATTATATTGGATACGCAGAGCGCTATACGACCTCTGCGTATAACTGACCCATAGGGCGCACGTGTACATGGACTGACAATAGGCTCTAAACAATGTTATTTTAACTTCTCTTGTACATCGTGAGAACCTACGGGCCAGCATGTTGCATCTAACTGCTAGCGCTCTGCGTTCCCTCTCCATATCTTCATCATCAGTCATCCTATCGGTTACCCAGTGTCCCAGGTATTTAAACCGCGTAACTCTAGTGAGCGGCAATCCTCCTAAGAAGACAGGTGGAACAGTGTCATAACTTTAAATTTAAGAACCTTTAAATTTAAGAACCTTTTGTTAAATTAACGTCTGAAAGTAGAGTTCTTTTTGTTTCGTGCTTTTGACACGTCTAATTATGTAATTGCAACGCCAAGCAATTAAAAAAGATTAACACTTTAGGTGTCATACTGAATGTATTATATTAATACGTATTTTTATTTTTCAGATTTTACAACTTTAGTTTGCCAAATGTACGTTTTTATACTAATAACGGGATATACGTAAGTGCTAATATTTAAGTTATATTTAACAAAAATATTATCCTTCTATTCACGTTTTCTATCTTGTACGTGACTTTTTAAAACATGTTTTCAGTACTCCCTCAAGGAATATTCTACTTAAATTTAAAAGTCAAAAATGAACATGCTATGTAAGAGTATGTTACAAGGATGTTTTACGTAATTTTTCTTTATTGTAAAATTTAGTCTCCAGATATTTTTTCATTTCCTGTTAGAATAACAATAAATTTACATTTCTTACCAATGAAGTGATGAGGTAGCTGTGGTAATCTGACATCATGCCAATCTGCTGCGCTTGTTGTAGAACATCTCGTATCCTTTCAGTGGTACAGTCAAGTACTATATGTGATTCCGCTGAATTTTTTATCTGTTTTAAGAGAGGCCTGAAAAATCCTTTCACTATGTTATACTTATTCTTGAATTGTATTTTAGAGTTGGTATTCAAATTAGTTCAATCATTTTTATCTATAATTTATTTGGCAATTTTAATTTTTATGAAAATAAATCAAAGTAAAAAATAATAAATAAGACATGGTAGACATCAAAAGATTGAACAATTTGAAAGCGGGTAATCAAACATGCTCTAAATTTTGCTCGGTTAACCTGTAATCGTGTGAATCTGGCAGCTGTCGAACTGCTACGGGGAGCTCGGAAGGCCCATGAGCTTTCAATAATTCCTGCAGGCGTACTAAGCCATCGCTGTTTTCATAAACTATCGTAAACGACTTCCAACCCCAAGCCCGCACCAAATCCACGTAAGCCTAAAATCAAATGTTACCATTATATTGCCAGAAAGCTCGATGCTATAAAATTTAAATATGGAAAAATGGTGTTATAGTATAAAATACTTATTTTATATGACAATTTTTGGTTTTATATCAAAAGTATAAGAAGGGCTAACATACATATAAATAAAAATATTGTATATTAATGTTGATACAAAATAATATTGAATTATATTATTATGTAAAACATCATATACCAAATTTTAAATTAAATATATAGAGTATATTATGTAATATTATTCATCATCTATGTGGAGTCTAGAGAAATGTAAAGCCGATAAATTCCCATAGTTACGAGTAGGTACTGGACATTTAAGACGCATTGCGACATTATCCTTGAGCTAAGGTCACAAAATCTAGTTTATTACTCCACTTACTCGGCTAAGTGCAGCGGGATGTGGGTAGAGGTTAACAAGGCAGGACTCGCGTCTAGTACGATAGTCCCATCTCGTCTCCAAGTGGGGCAGTTCCATTGTGTCACAAATAGATTGTACATGTGCTGCCGCGGGGGCCGATTGGGGCCCAAAAATAGCCGCGACACCGCTTCTTAGAAGATGACATACTACAAGCATATTTGTTAATTTAAAATCCAAGATAATAATTTTGATACAAATATTTATCCTTAAAGCATATTTTATTTTATATAATAAATATCTTTTTAAGTATTAAAACTTTTCAGTGTAAGAAATTCCCTGAACCCCTTCGTTAAATATACGAAAGCAAAGCTAGTACAACACATAACATTAATTAGTTTATTTTATTTTAACTACACTTTCAGGAGTATATGATTTTAATATATATCTTGGTTGTGATTGAAGAGCAAACCTCGTTTAGATGCGTGAAAACTGTCTTGAGGCGATATTGTTTCTACTTGGGCGAGTAATTTGGCTCGCGGCAACACAGCGCGGTCTGCGTTCACCCTTTCTACGGCGTAGCGGAATGCAACTTCTTGTTTATCATCTTCAGGATGAAAAAGACCCCCTGTTGTGATTTTTTTTTGTTGTTATTTCACATAAGTTAGCTATGGTATATAAAAATACATCGATTACATGCACTGGTTGATGTACACGAAAGGCATTAAGGCTTGTAAAATTGTAATTACCACTACCTAATTAGTGAATTTATATTAAAAAAGTTAAACTGTAATCATTATGTTATATTTATTTGACATTCTGTGTTTTACATTACAAAATACCATACGTAGTATAATTAAATTTCTCAAATATTTCACTATGAGCATCAACTGGTCTAAAATATTAGGTCAAGATGACCCGAATGTGGGGTAAAAGAGGCATAATATACACTTTAGAATGAACGACGCTCCCTTTACCGTATTTCGACAACATTTTTCATGGTTTCCTTTGATGTAAATTCAATGCTGTACGAGCAAGAAATGCAAATGTTAGCTTTTTTTAACGGAATAAAAATTTTCAAACAAGTCTGAAAACTACTATGTTTTACAAATAAAATACGCATTGCAAGTGATCCAATTTCTAATCGTAGTCCTGGACTTACCTATTCGAATTGTATCTGGTAGAGCAGAGAGGTGGCCGAACAATAAAACGAGGAAAATGGCTTTAGTCCCTCTCATTCTGAAACAACGAATAACTATTTGCATTAAACTTTTAAATGGGTTTCTACTTAAATGAATCAAAAGTGATTAGATTTCTTTACTAATAACAGAAAATAAAAACAATAGGAAATCATTGTTTTTATATCGTACAAAAACGTTGAAAATAATACAAATTATTTAAATATTTTTTCTCTACATGATCTGTGACTTTAATTGCGTGTGAATTTCTATTTAGATAACAACCACTAATTATGATTCCTATTTTACATAGTACCGCGTAGAACGGGGACTTCAAGGTTTATAGAAGTAGCAAAATTAAAAATTTGAACCCGTTATAATTTTACATACATCAGTACGAGCGAAGCGAGCCCTACACTATCCCACAACCCATGCATTTTTGTGGTACATATTACTGAGAAACTATCACACTTTCAGGTTTGGGCTTTGATATAGTATTTTCTATTTATGTCTAGATGTATTATCAATCATAAAAATATTATTTTATTCATATTTTCAAAAAAAATTGAAGATATAACAATTTTCATTAATTAGATTTTTATTGTGTTACTAACGCCATCTGTAAGAAAACTAAAAAAATACTTTTATAGTATGGATGGAGCATAACTTTACTATTAGCTTTCGCGATTACAATTCATAAGTCACAAGGCTTAACATTAGATAAAGCTGTTGCAGATATAGGAGAGAAAGAAACATATGTTGGCTTAACATATGTAGCGTTTTCAAGAGAAAAAACATTTGAAAGATTAGCGTTATATAAACGACTCCCTTATGATAGATTAAGTAGTATTAAAAATACATATATGTATATTAAAATGTAGAAAACAAGAATAAATTCTATGTTTGGATTCTAAGTATGAAAAATTTTATGTTTGGATAAAACTAGCAGCATTAAGAATCACGAACAAACTATTAGCTTTATAGATTGTTATAGTTATTTTTATTTGGATGAAATAGAAATGAATAAAAACGATTTCTCGTATGAATCATTTACGGAAGCCCATGCTAATAATCGATAAATTAAAAGTTAATTCTTTTTAAAAAACTGCCTTCAAAACTACTTGGTAGAAAACTTCGCGAGCCCTCCTAAAGCACCGCTTTTTTGCTAGTTCTATATATTCTATTATTATTTTATTTTTTCTTAATATTTTAAAGTTATAAAAAGTTTTCTACAAATAATAAATACACATATTTTTATTAATTCACAAAGCTTGTTTAGAATCAGCTCAGATGTCAACATGAATAAGATATCCGTGACGCGAGTAAATATGTGACGAACATGATATTTGGGAAGGCAAATACAAGTATGGCTTTGATATGCGTTGAGGCAAAAACATTTGTAATATTCATATTATGTAACTTATAAAATTATTTTTATATATACTTAATCTTTTACGCCCCAGTAAAGACTGCTCTCTTTTGTTTTTGTTTATGTTTCTCTTTATCCAGTTTTTAGCCATTATTCACTTTCTGGCTAACGCTATTCTTAATATTTCCTTTTTGTAAATTTCAACCGTTTTTATTACTGATTTATTCTCAGGTTATTTGAAGGATCAGACTTTTGTAAGATGACTGATAGTTTTTTTTCTTTTAGACACAGATAAATAAACGTCTAGGTCATTTTATTTTTGCCGGTCATTCTGAACTAGGGAGGAAGGAAGACGGATGGGTGGACAGGAGGTATGATGGGTGAGGTGTCAGGGCTTTTTATTAAAGTACGAAGTAGGTAAAAACAATCAATGTTGAAAAGTTCTAACATGGAAAGTGATCGGGAAAAGACAAAACGGTTTGTTTTATTTTCTTAACCTTTTAGTGTAATTAGTTGATGAATAGGCATATGTATCTCTGAACTATCTCTCTCTAGCTAGTACATAGCTATTTGTGTAATGTTTGTCAGTCAATGATTTACAAAAACTGTTTTTTTTTACATAAATATGTAAAATTCACAGTATTGTTTTTAAAACATTCGTACGTTACCGCTGCAATGTAATATGAGAGAAACTACTCACTATCCTGTACCTAAAAAGACCGGAATAAACAACTGAGGTTTTCAATTCGTTATAGGATACGTTAAACCAATATGGAAATTTAATAACGTTAAATTCCCATTCAATCTGTTAAAGCAATATGAGAAAATTAATTACGACTTCCATTCCAGATTTCTAATCAAGATACGGTCGACCCCTATCGAATTTCTGATCAGTGCTGACCTTGTCTGAACGATTTCGCCATTTTTGTATTTAAACACTTTTCTTTGTCATAATTATTTAGCATTGTTATTAGAAAACATGACAAATCGGTGTTATTTGTAAACTTTTAAGTAAGTTAAATAAATGCAAAGTATTTTAAAGATACTTTTGATTACTGTAATGTTTATGAATAATAATATTTTTTTATATGATTAAACATAGTATAATTAATGCTTTATAATTTGATTATGAGAAATTATGAGTAACAAATAATTACAATTTCTTTATTCATTAGTAGCCCGGTAGGGATTGCCAAAGAAAAAACAGTAAACGATATATGTATCACTATAATGATTTTACCCGCGGTTTCGCTCACATGGGTAAAAGATGAATAATATCCGTTTCCAGGATAAGCGGTTTAAGCGCGAAAAAGACAGACTTACTCCCATTTTTTTTAATATTAGTATACAATTCTGCATTATTCGTTTCCGTTACTATTTATTAGCCTTTAAAAATAGTCATAGGTATGAATAGATGTTAGATTATAATCAGCATTGTTAAATATAATAACAAAAACATTTACATATAATCTAACCCATTGCCATTGTACATACATACTTCAAAAACAATAATTTCTGTTTCACTAAAATATACACTGACTTCAAAATAAAGTAAAAAATATTTACTCTAATATTACAGGTGAATTTTTACTTAAAATTTATATTTAACAGGTTAAACTATAGATTATCTTTTGTTTCTCATGAGAGTGGGGCATAAAACTAATGATTTATAAAATTATTATTATATTATATACCTCAAGCGTAGATTCTATCAAATATATTACTTAAAAAAGCGTTTACCTCAAACGGGCAATCGAGCAGTCGACGTGGAAGAAATCCGTCATGCCGATAAGAATGTCTTTGATCTTTTATTATTTAGGAAATTCAGCTATCTCATGATGGTCATTGTGTTACACGATTACGAAGAATTACAAAGCTTATATGGAATCGAAAATATGCTTATTTGCTACTGTCAAAGAGACATATTTTTAATTTATGTTTTATTTACTAGTTATTTAAACTGAACTAGTTTATTTTTTACATGAACTCTCAAAATGGTTTTACAGCAGCATGCAATTTTTATATATTATATAATAATAATAAGTTAACATTCACAATAGTATATGAAATGTTAGGTACACTTGTTATGATTCAATGTTAATCTATAGTTGTGACATTTTACTAGTATTCGATCATAAATATTACTCATGAAGCAATCCATGTTTTACTTAAAAAATATCGTCACATATAAAAAGAAGAGATATGTTAATAATTGACTGAGTTAAATTATAAAATTAATGAGTCAGTGACGGGTGAGAATTAATGAGTTGAGTATACAAACCTGTCTAAGGATTAAAGTTCAAACACCTCGAAAACGTGGGCAACACAGGCTATCATCTTCATAAAATCCTTTAATTATATTATGTACACGTTAACATTATTCACAAACACGAACCACTAAAGGAGTTCATCGTAACATTACTTTTGGCAGTGTCATTGGTATCGCGGGGTAGCTAAAATATTGAGCTCTAGATTGTTGTGTAAAGTAGATTTGGTTAATTTCATCGAATAAATATCGATTTATATTCGAGTCGAGTCAGGATTGAGGATTTAGGATGTGACGCGACCAGCCGCGCGCTCGGTTAGCGTCGTCAGCCTGCTTTGTCAGGGCAGAGCGCAAGGGACCTCACTGAGCATGCGCGAAACCCTACCCGATCATCCACCGAAACCGAATTTCGAGATTATTTAATTATATTTCAGTCAACATTTTTAATATGGCTCTTGAGATTAGACATGTTAACTTTGTACCTCTGGAATGTAATCCAATAAAAAGGTGGAATATTTTATTTAAGTCTGAAAAAAGAAATCGTTTCTATGCTGTAATTATATTTTCTTTTCCCCTTTGTTTTTGAATATTTACTTATTACTTTAATCAACATAACTTTTAGAATAGATTTTCCTTTGCAATAAAATTTTTATTGCTGATGCAAATTGTCTTCTTTATTCACACAACGATTATTATTTTCGCCCTTTGAAATACACAATTGTAAAAAATGATAGATGCCACGAACAAACTGGCGCGTATTCGTCTCTGTTTTGAAACAATTCAAGATTTTTTGTTATAAAAGCTTCTAGAGCGATGATCGTCTTTTTGTTTTGAAGTTTTTTGTGACTATTCGTCGTATTTTGGAGATTACGGTGCATTTTATAACAATAGGAAATAGTACGTGCACGCAGCGGTAGTTTTTCGAAAGTTAGGCTTAAGCCACATAAACGTGGCTTTTAAACTACTGCTTCTCTCCTCTCTTGTATAGAAATTTGCTCGGTGTTGATGCAGGACTACTTTTGCTGATATATAATATTTAATGAGATCATTGCAAGACAAGTTTTGAGGTGACTATATATTAAGTATGATCAATTTCTATAAAAATTTCATTATTCTGCCTATTATAACATTTGAAAATCTATACATAGTATAAAACAAAATCGCTCTCGCTGTTTGTACGCTTAGATCTTTACAATTACGCAACGGATTTTAATGCAGTTTTCAGCAATAGATAGTGATTCAAGAGGAAGATTCATATGTATAATACATGTATATTATAGTACAGAAAAGCTGAGAAATTCAAAGATTTGTATGGTGCGCTTACATTGCCTACGAGTACCTAGGGACGAATTCGGGCGAAGCGAGGGTGAGTCGCTTAATATAATTTAAGTTGGCAAAGATTGATACAATTGTAATGTTAGGGCAAGTCATACCAACTTAATCTTCTTATTCACTTTTATTCATACAGACTTTTAAGTTACAAGAATAAATTTTTGTTCTTTTAAAATTTTAAATAAATAATTCTTTAGAAAACATCATCAATAAAATTGGCCACGTTCCAGCATGGAAATGACGACTAGTGCCGATGGCTTATGAAATACTTTCAGACTGTAAGACCTCAGATGAAACTTTCTCAGATATTCCGGCAGATTTAAAGTTATATGAAATTTAAGGAATCTATTTTATTTTGATTTAAAAAAAGTCGTAAATTAAGATACAAATATTCTTTATGAAGCTGTATTATAGATAGTAAAGCCAAATTGTTTTGGGAGATTTTCCAAATTTGACTTCTTTGAAGAGATTGAAAGATACATCATCAAGTTAGCCGTAGACGTTTCGGCGACAGGTGATTAATGTTTTCAATTTATTCGCTTTAAGAGAACCAGTACTAGCATTAGTGCCTTACTACAGAATGTAATAATTAGATTTAGCTTTTTAAAAGTATTTTTTATCTTAAACGTTTTACTTATTCATCGTTGTAGCTGAAAATTTTTAATATTAACTGTTATAAATGTTAAAATATCTTCAAATAACTAAAAAAAAGCCAGCTCTATATGTATATTCATTATCCATACTAATATTAAATGAAAGTAAATCTATCTGTTTGTTTGTCTGTTACTTTTTCACGCTTTACCCGTTGAACCGATTTAGATGAAATTTGGTATGAAGATAGTTTGAGACCCTAGGAAGGACATAGGAAGTTTGAATTCCCCAAGTATCAATCAATTATTTCTCAAGTAAAGGATATCTATATTTTTTTATTTTTTTAAAATATTTATCTACTTTTCCTATATCTGTGTTACATTGTACAATGTACATATATACAGTCTATTCTATAATAATAGTTAAACGTTACGTTTGAAATGTACCTAGGGACGAACTGGAGCGAAGCGAGGGTGAATCGCTAGTTACGTTTATAGTTTGTAGTTTTCGGGTTAGATGTAGTTAATCACGTAGTTACTGATTCGTTCTAGCAATAATTCTATTGTATAGTTAGATATCATTGAAATTGACATTTTGTAACGTAATTTACCACGTAGGATGGTTATATGCCAAATGTTGTAAGAGAGAATGCAATAGTGTAATGTGTACATTTAAAAAAATGCTTTCCATTGGTTCGTTCATTGGATGAGTATTAGGAACTCCTGGGAAAGTTTCTTATATAGTGTCCTCGAAGTACCGTAGATAATGTGCGAATCGTATCTGATAACACGAGGTCTACCTGTTTAAATACAATTGGTACCTGTCAGTACTTTATATGTTTACTCATTGTTGTAGTTAGGTAATATGTATATACATATACTCGTATATCTACTAATAAAGGTAAGTGAATCTAATACTATAAGAAATATGAAAGTTGGTGAATTAGTGATTGTTACATACGTTTTGTTCAAGTCTTTGTCGTTGTAAAGGTTCTACGTAATTAAATTAAAGGCTATTTTTAGATATATAAACTACAATTCAAGCGAAGTCGCGGTCATAAACTAGGATTGTTTAAAAAAGTGCTAATTTATCAAAAAACACTTGAACTTAAAAATTA
The DNA here is from genome assembly GCA_905404265.1 of Fabriciana adippe. Taxonomy (NCBI): domain Eukaryota; kingdom Metazoa; phylum Arthropoda; class Insecta; order Lepidoptera; family Nymphalidae; genus Fabriciana; species Fabriciana adippe. The sequence continues at coordinate 8,969,282 of FR989993.1, forward strand.
GGACACGTACAGATATATAAGAGTTATACAGAGCGCCTGAGGAGACATAGAATGTTGCGAAAGTATTCTTTTTAAAAATTCCTCCGGCAATAGCAGCAGTAAAGTTGTATAAGTTGAACTCAATCCTTAGCTGGCCTTTCTCCAAGAGATAAAACTCAAGTTCGCCGCGACACACGTACTTGAAATACTAGGCTATCAATTTTTCGAGCACTCCGATTCGATCAGATTCCATATGCAGTTAGTGTAGAACTAGTTGAAAAATAAAATAAAGAATATCGACAAGGGCTAAGATTCGTAACGGAAAGATAAAAATTTTTTTTTTTTTCATGAGTAAAATATTCTAAGCCAAATAAAATAGGACCTGATGGGGTCAGTTGCAAAGTTCATCCATCACATATAATAAAATTGTGACTAAGCCGAATCTGTACATTAAATATTTTTTGGAAAATCTTATTGAAATAGACATTATTATCGATACAGGCCGAATGGTCTGCGATTCGGTATAAGAAATATATACCCTCATCTGTTATTTAATAATAATAAATACTATATGCTAGATAATGTATACATTGATACATCGCAAATATGTTGCCTAGCTAAATCACGTGCCGATAATGTTAAACAATAAAATGTTTCATTTTCTCTAATTTCTAAAATTTTTCTTACAATGTTGCAAATATTTGGATTATCTATATATTGATATATGGTGTCTCATATTTTGTGATCTAAATATCGAAATAAATTTTCTTTGCTTTGCATTGGCTGGCATTAACTTCGGAAATAACTGGTTAGGTATCTATAGTAAATGAAAACCCCTATTCAGTTATTTTTTCTTTTTATTGTGTGGAAGTTAGTTTTAATTATTTTTTTGTTTTTAAAGTTTTTATTTTTTAATTTTTATTGTCAACGTTGTAGTAGCAAATTTGTAAGGAGAAAGTGTTTAGCCTTTATTTTAGCCTTTTAAGTTACTTTGATGCCAATTTTTATATGGAAACTTACAAAGTAAAACCTCGATTTTATTACTAACACTAAAAATCAGGCTCTACAATTCATGTTTTACGTATTGAGCCTGTCAAATTAATCCAAATCAGCCCAAACTCAAAGTATTTACTAGTAGCCGTTGAAGATCTCTTCTTCGACTTCTTCTTTTTTCTCCGACTTCTTTTTTGGTAAAGTCGGTTAAAAACTGAATTATTATTAACGCTCTCCAATAGATTTCCGGTTCGAAACTCAATAATAACATACTTAATGCTAGTATGAGATACCTAAAGATAAACTTTTCGTAAACTTAGTGTTTTTTAGTCCAGAATTGTTATAAAGACATCATAAAATAGTAAAATTTTTCTTTTTTAAATTTATATAAATAATAAAAAGTGAAATAAAAATTATTAATTAATATCCTCTAATAAAGGTAAAGATATGACAAATAGCTGAAAATAGTTTTTATGCCCCTGATTCAATCTACACAGGAAACTGTTAAGTTTCTGCATACAAATCGTACATGTAGGTACTTGAGAGCGACATCTTGTCGCGTTACAATAATAATGCTATGCACTATGCAGAATAAGCATACATTTTATTTAGATCTGTCATAACGAGCTTGAGATGTTTATGTCAAAGGGAATTTAACAATTTTATTTCATATCTTATACATTTGAAACACACAAGTTCCTTTGATTTTCCACAATGTCTTAACACCCTCTCGATTTTTTTTCTATTTCTGTTTTTTTAATCTTTTCATATTTTTTTTGGTAAACCGAATAACAAAATTCAAATTAAATAACAAAAGTTAAAAAAAAAAAGAACATAACTAACAGGTACAAGTACCTGTTAGTTATGTTCTTTTTTTTTAATCTTATTGAAATAGACATTATTATCGATACAGTGACGGAAACTATAGTTTTTGGAATTTTCGTCTGTCTGTCTGTCTGTGACGGCATCACGGAAAAACCACTGGAGGGATTTTGATAAAATTTGGTATGATGATAGCTGGTTATCCAGGTCAATCCGTCCTGGTCAAAAATATAGGATATTTTTGAAGCGGGAAAATATCTCAACTCTGAAAAATCTATACTAAACGTTAAAACTTAAGTACATAATATGAATCATTGCCATTTTGATGTTTTAGAAATACGTCATAAAGTTATTTTATTTTGCTTTTAATTCAAGCAAAAAAGAAGCGAACCTATTCTATATCAAAATCAGCTACTATTAATCCAAGATATGTACGTATATGAGACAGACTATCTTGATTTAAATCTGTAGATAATTATTATAAAGTGTGATGTAGAGCGTCAAGCTACACGACATTATTTTCGTTTAGCAGATTCTTCAGGAGTTCTTGAAGCTTTTGATCCGATATTTAATAGAATAAAACCATTTACATTCTCAATGTTGTTTCATTAGTTACTCACCCTCGCTTTGTTTCGGGTTCGTCCCTAGACAAAAACAAATCTATCCCACGGGGACCGTACGTTTTTCCACGATGATATAAAGTCTATAGCTTTCCTCAGTTAACGGGCTATTTAATGCAAAAAGAATCTTTCAAATCGGATTAGTATTTCCAAAAAATTAGCGCGTTCAAACAAACAAATAGACAAACAGACAAACAAACTTTGCATCTTTATAATATTAGTATAGATTTATTATGTAAAACTTGAGTTTTATTTTTATGTACGAAATTGCCTCTGACACGACTAAAATTATTTAGAAAATTCTTTCGCTAGTGATAAATGTTTGATTATATGAATTTCAGTAAATTATTTTACTATATAAAATATAATATTAATTGATAGCAAACTTCGAAGTCATGACTAGTTCAACTAAAATCTTTTTCGCGATCGATAGTGCTCGATCATAGCGTAATGTGACCCTTAAAGTTAAACCGGTGTTCTGTGGTTCTGAGATGCGGGCATTATACCGTCCTTTCTGTAATTAATGAGGGCTTAAATTCACAACCAACTTCCTTTGTTCTTTTCTCTTGTATAATATTATATTCTTGGGTAGTTTTGCAAGTGTAGCATTTAATTTTTAACTAAATATCTATTTAACTATCTAAAGCATTTATATACGTTTTATGTGCAACAAATAGATTAAAAAAAAATCAAAAATATAAACGGATCCAAACATATACAATTATAAATTTTTATATGATGTATAATTATATGATATACAGGGTGGATTTTTGAGACGGGACATTAAGGGCAGGTACCTTAAATACTATAGTTACAGGAAAACGCTCCTAGGAGACCATCCATAACTTTTTGAGATATTCTGAACTGCATTCACAGATTTTGGAAAAAATGTACAGTCAGCGAGAAAAATGCTAAAATACGAAAAACATTTTTTTCATGTCAATCGATCCTATTTCATATAAGGATCAAAAGACTCTATGGGGCTATTTAAGGTTTGAGTACTAGAAATGACAGAAATCGCCAAAATCTTTTCCCATACATTTTGTATGGAAAAACGTTTAATCGACTCGAAATATTCTTTGTTGCCAAACGGTCCTATTTTTTAATGTGATCAAAAGACTCTTAATACAAACGTAAATAGGTAACATTTAGGTGATCTACAAAATAAATTGCTTAAAATGGATATCGTGTTTCAAAAAAACACGTTTAGTTGATATAATTTTATTTTATTTTTATTTGTCGATGCAATTATGATTTTCTCAAAGAGTCTTTTCTCAAAGAGTCGAAAGCTAGTTTAACTGGACTCAGTAAAAGTACAACACTTAATGTGCTGACTCCAGTAAAAACTTAAACAAAAATGATAGACAAAGATATTTAAAAAAAAAAATAGAGAGATTTAACATTCATTTCTTTACTTTGTGTCATTATAATAAGTATGTTTAAGTAAGTTTAAGTAAGCGTAAGTTGTGCTTTGAGTAACACGTAAAGAACTATTTATTTTGCCTGACATTGGCATTATTGTATAGAAAGCACAAAGAAAGGTCGCTGAAATAGAAAACTTAGTATATGATTGATAGATTACAAATATACACAATAGAAAAAGTGTTCTGTGACATTATATAGGATTATTTACGATCATAAGATGTAATTAAAGATTATAATAAACAATGAAAGGTATCGAGTATTATTTAAAATAGGAGGAAAATACAAGAAATAAAAATACTAAATAAATAATAATGGACGAGGAAAATAATGTAAGAAACAACTTAAAAATATGTATTTATATTTTACATAAATTCTTCTCACCTCCCTAGAAATATGTTCCTAAGGTAACCAAATCTTTGAATTGTTTAGAAAGTAGAAATTGGCTGAGCTTATCTTCAAATTTATTGGCAATTGTAATATTGAACAACTAGTCATTATTAAACTTTCCTCTTATTTTAGCTTTATTCATATGAAAATAGCGAAAGAAAAAAGAACATGTCAAATTAATGTATAATTATTATAATTTATTATTATTATCGTAATAAATATTTTCATAGTAGGTATGATGTGAAAAAGATATTTTTCTCAAAATACTAAAGGTAAGCGTTCATTAAATCCCATCAAAGCTTAAAAGCGAATTGAGAAGAACCCATTTGCCAAAGCAATCGTACAACACTTTGAACGACTTCCGTTTAATTAAGAACTGAGAAAAATAAAAAAGGCTTAGCTTTTGTGAAAGTACTTTCCAAAATTTTTACTGTAACTTCTTAGGGCCTTTACGCTGTATTTAAGTATTTTTCATGTTAATTCTATATATTTTTAAGACATATTTCCATACATGTTTTGAAATTCTACTTGTCGTTTGTCCCGCTTTATATTATTATTTTCTCGTGGTTTAAAATGTTTTTCATAAAAAATGATATAGATAGGAGATAAGACGTAAAACAGAAAAATAAACTAAAATATTTATTTTACTTTCTACTTCGTTAGGTACTAAAAATTGTTATTTTATACTAAAATTCCCTTCAAGAAAAATATGTAGGAACGTATATTGTTTTTTCTTTATTATTCAACTTTATGTACATTTCTAACGATTTTATAAATACATATTAATATTTTATTAATATAATGTACGATAAAGAAATTTTAATTTGAAGTTATATGAAATCTACATAATTTATTATAGTAAAGTATTACACATTTTAGATCTCATTATAACTGATCAATTGAAGTGAATCCGAATGAATGTAAAATCACAACTTATTTGGATAATGGTTTTGTAATATGTATTAGACTTTAAATTTTAAAAAATATTAGCTAGCACCTAAAGTTTAAAGCCTATGGTGAACAGATAATGTAAGAACCGAGGATACAAATGAAAGCGTTTATAACACACTACTACTATTTATTCTATTAAAATTACATAATACAATGTTTACGCATATAGTCGTGACGCTATTCTAACAAAACATCCTTTTTTCTTTTGTTCCATTCATAAAATCGTATCATACGACTCTTTTTACTCTTAAAATATCATTTCACGCATACTCATCTTGCAAATCCCACATACATATATAGCAAAACTTATATTTTATTAAACTAATAACAAAAATAAAATAACATCTTCATAATGTACCATGTAAAAGAAACATCTAATGAAAGTACATTACAATGATATTCTTGCCAATTAAAATTATGTGAAGCAGTCTGAAATTTATTTTAATAAATATTGTCAGATACAGGGACTTTCGTAAACAAACTTTCAGCATATCACAAATGATCAAGTCATATATCAAGTCTGCGAAGCAATTTTCCTTCTTACGAAAAGTTAAGATATGTAGATATCATTTCGAAGAATGAAATACTTTCTTAATCCCTCCCGGACAAATTCTAAGAAATCCGTGCGAATTTCCGAGAATTCAATTGTTATCTAGCACACCGGTGTGCTCGCGGTCCGCGAGGAGTTAAGGAACTTTAAAAAGCCTTCAGATGAGTGATATACTCGTAGAAAGTATTTTGTTTTAAAATTCAAGGGAGTCAATTTGCGCAGAGAAATGTTATTGAAATAATGTTTTACTTGAAATTTTTGAGTTGTTTCGTTTTTTTTTATCATGCTTCTTAAAGAATTCGTCTTATATTTTACATATATTTTTTCGGAGACATAAACGATGTAAAAATAATGCAGATCATGAAAAAAATACACTAGCTTTAATTAACTTGTAGGCATTGAAGCGTTTAAGTAGTTTAAAATATTTGTACATCAAATGAATACTAATAATGTCCTCCAGACCGATTTCGGCCAGGGTGGCCAATCTCATTGAGACTAGCCATCTGCGCAAGAGGTGTTATAGTGCACAAATGCGAATACAAGTGCACTCTCTATTCCTGTCACTCTCATACTCCGACTATGTGACACGACCGATGAGAGTTAAGGCGCAGGACCGATGGCTTTACGTGCTCTCCGAGCATGGGGGTGAAACACGGCCAACTGCCCAACTTCGTGCTATTACTGAGAATTTCTTGATAGTAAAACTCAATGACTGAAGGACCGACCCTGGACTCGAACCCAGGACTTCCGGATCTGCGGTCGACATGCTACCATACCATACCATGCTACACTAGACCACCGAGGCAGTTACATCAAATCGCAAACCAAATCGCAAATCACGCAAAAATAAACAAAAAAATAATTTTTGTTTACAATATTCAACACCTTCTTTTAATGCTTACCGCAGAGGTGTAAAATAGAGTAAATGTCGTTTCTAATTTGGCTGGTTTGTTATGTTTAACATTGTACATATTATGCTACCTCACGCCTTGTAATTATTAAAATTATGTTGCTTTAATCTCACAGCGACAATATTTCCGAATTTTTATTTTTTTTTTCTATGTCAGTTGTTTATGATTTGAAATTCCACATAATGTAAAAAAATGATATGCTGAATATGAAAATATTTTCTAGACATCTTCACGCACTCTTCCACGCTCTAGTATCTTCATTCTGCTATCTTCTTTACCTGTGTAATATAAAACAGTACCTTAACAAAACATCTTGGGTGACTTTAAATGTACGTCTATCAGAACAAATATCTAAATTTCTAATATTTCACTCGCGTAAATGAAACTCGCGTAAATAAATATTTTTTTATTAAATTATATAATAGTCTATATTTAGCTATAAGTTAAAAATAATGTTTAAAAAAGGAAAAATTCAATGTTTTTGTACATATTACCTAAACAAAGAAAAAGTAAAAATACATTGTTAAATTCTTAATGTACAAATTAATATTATGCCAAAATTTACTTTGATGCGAGTCTGACTCAAACTCGAAGTTCGGATCCTGTGAATACGAAACTTTAAAAGAGATAATTGAATAACTTCAAACACATACAAATATAAATGAATAAAGTATTAAACGTTTCGTAAAATATATAAAATTGTGTCTTTTTAAATTTTTACAGTAGTAATCCTTTAATAAATAAAAAATAAGGTTGTACATAAAGACTTATTGGACTAGCATAGCGCTCCACATTAAGGTCTGCGCAAATAAATTGCAGGTAGGCGAGGCAAGATTACAATTGATATAAAATTTATTACTCCTGTGAAATATTTCAGTGATTGTGTTTCTTTAAAAATGTTAGTGATTGTAATCTATAATTAAATTTAATGTGTTGTAGTAGAATTTATGAGTCATCTTTTAGAAGGGAGATTTGAGATTTGATTTTAATAATAATCTTAACGAAAACTATTTATTGTATACTAGCGACTCACTCTCGCTTCGCTCGGGTTCGTCCTTGGCTTGCTTCCCAATACAAACTTTCATCCCCATTTTCACCCCCTTAAGGGATTATTTCCGGGATAAAAAGTATTCTATGTCTTTTCCATAATTTTTCCCATAAAGTTTCATCTAAATCGGTTCAGAAGATCCAGAGGTTACCCCTTATAACCACTCAAACTACACACACTACAAACTCACAAACTTTACCTCTTTATAATATTAGTATAGATTTAAGACTAGTGAAGGTTTGACTGTCTATGTATTTGTGTACTTTAAAGGGATTATTAACAATTACAAAAGTGACCCAGTTATCAAAACTATTTTAAAATAAATGTAATTGTCAGCAGGTTTTTCTATCATGTGTATATGTGGGTAACAAATTAGAGTGTAGCTGAAATATTATAAATTATTATATCATAAATTTTATCAACTTCCTTACCGCAATTCCTTAATTTAAAAAAATATGCAACATATCACATTTGCGAGTTCCAGCATATATTTTACGTTCAAGACGTAATGTCTTTCTAGGGAATGGTTGCAAAGGACTTGAGCCTTGAATAATTTATTTTTTATAGCAACGAAATAGGATTTCATGCACGACTAAAAAGTGAAAAAACTAATTTACTTTACGTATTGTATTCATTTCACCGTATTATAAATAAAACTCTTATGGTAACTCTATGTTTGCGTCGAACAATAATGCAATTAAATTGACATAAAGAAGACATTTATCAGTAGCGTTGTTCGTGACTTCGCTTGCGATTAAATTATTATAAAAAAAACAAACTGTTGACGTCTTCATATTTGTTGGCTGAAAAGTTTTGATAAAGATAATGAAAACGTTTGTAAATTTTTGCTCTGATGTTTAAATAAAAGAATCAAACAAATGCGAGTCTGACGAATATTGTGTTGTTTTTACTTAAGTATTTTGTTGAGTTAAGAGTTTTTGTTTCATATAGTATTGTGTCTTTAAAAATAAGGTAAATGTTTCTATGATTTTTTATATACAACCGATATTAGTCGAGTTATACGATTCTAAAATAGTGAAAATTGTATCTGATGACCCTTCTCCTATAACTATTAAAAAATGTTGTAGAAAAATTTGAAAAAAATTGATATAATATCTTCCAAAATACTTTTCAATGAAAATAGTTTTGTTAAGTAAATGTTGATTAGTTTTTGAGATATTCTCAATTACCGCTTTTTCAGTTAAGCGATAATAAAATTATGTTTGTTTTTTTCATATTATCTTTAAGAAACAGTATAAAATGCAAAATCATTTCTTTCGATACATGTGTATTATGAAAACGTAATTATAACATGATGACATGACATTATGACATTCTGTCTAAGCCCTCTTATTAGAATATGGTATTTGATAATATGACGTCTTTTTGATACGTTTTATCTTTTTAAACAATTTTTATAAACACTAATTTAACTCATTTAAATAATAGTACCTGAGCGACCGAGTTTCGCTCTAAGTTTTTGATTTATAGTACAATTTTCTTTTTAAATAAAACTATATTTTCTTATTTTTTCGTGGATTTATTTTGATTTTTGGTTCTCTGGTGATTTTAGGGAACCAAAAATCAAAATAAATGCGCGAAAAATCCGAAAAGATAGTTTTATGTAAAATCTCAAATATTCGCGTACATCTGAGAGAGTATTATAACACCTGTGATAGTCAATTTGGTGCTTTGGCCGCTTGACCATGATACTTATACTCGAGTGTGCAAAATTAATAACATATTTTGCGTGGAATAATGCGAAACAAACCAAACAACAAAACTCGAAAACATGCATTTTCCCAGCATAAGACTAATCTAGATCGATTTTTCGCCCCCGAAAACTCACACATACCAAATTTTGAGCGAAATCGTTAGAGCCGTTTCCGAGATCGCTGGTATATATAAATAAATAAATATACAAGAATTGCTCGTTTAAATATATTAGATAGATTACGGTAGATATTGGTGAAGATAATTAGTAAAATATTCATTTTAAAAGCATTTTTATGTTTCTGCCACTAAGAATTATAAGGATCATCAACCTCGAGATAATTAATATTGCGAACAGAAATATAAGGTTAGCAGCGAGAAGGAAGTTATATTTCCTATCTTCTGCTACGAGTCAGAACAACAGCTTTAAAAAAATTCGCTTATAAAATATTTCATTTTGAAGTTCTAGAGCGGCGATGTAAACATTTTTTGTAAGGAAAATTCCCGCAGCATCTGTTTATATAATATCAATGTTGATTTTAAAGCTAATGGGTACAGTACCTTGGATTTTTACGAGTTTTTATCAAACCCTAAACTCTTAAGAAATATGAATCAAACTGCTCTTCATAATTATATTAACCATGTATGTTTATAGATTAACTATGAAGATACCACTATATATTAATTTAGATATTAAAATACTCTTGACACATATTATAATTTCAATTAATCACTTACTCCAAAGCAATTTATGAAATTTGAGAGCAACCAAATCATTAAATAATTTTAGTAAAAATCAGATTTTTTTTATTTAATCAACATGGTAATTTGATACTACTCTTAGACGTCTCGCTTTCGCAACGAGAGGGTTTCACTGGTAGGTTTCATCTATTCTGAGTCTAATTCTTAATTTAAAATGGTCGTCAACTTCCAGCAATGGGGTGAAAATATGGATATTTTCAAAATAATTAAAATGCAGTTAGATTTACAAAAAATATTTTATTAAAAAATATAAATCGTACAACTTTAAAACAAATATTTATTTTCTACTTATCGGTCCTCGTTACGTTACGTAGAGTTGCGTCGATTGTTGCAAATAGTTTTTTGAGCCCTCTGATTGCTAGCGATATTATCTATACTATAATAAAGCAGTAACTTAGCGAAATCTGTACATTAAATATTTTTTAAAACAATGAATGTAACGTATTATGTATACAATATAGACCCCAAAACAATAGTTATTAAAATTTTTGTCTGTTTGTCTGTATGTCTGTTTGTGTGTGCGCGTTTCACGCAAAAAGTAATGAACCGATTACAATGAAATTTGGTGAAGTGATAACTTATCACCCGGGTCAACATTTAGGATACTTTTTATTTCAGAAAAATCTTTCTTTCCCACGGGAGATCGCAATAATTGGTTTTATCGAGTCCTCCTTATAAACCTTCCGCTGGCTAAACCTTAAGACATACATCGAAACAATGTACTAAAAAATTGTAGGTCTTGAATAGTTCAACAGAAAAATCTGCAACAGTATATGTCTATCTCTTAAGGTACACTCGCAATACCTATTCTTATCTATACCTATAATAAAGCTGACTTAGTCAAATCGATGTGCGCGTTTCACGCAAAAAGTACTGAACCGAATTTAACTAAATTTTGTATGATGATAGCTTATCACTCGGTTCAACATTTGGGATACCTTTTACTACAGGTACATTTTTCGTTCCCGCGGGAAAACGCAATGACTGGTTCTATCGAGTCGTCCTTAGAAATTTATATGGCTAACGCTGGCTGAACCTTAAGAGATACATCAAAACAATGTACTAGAAAATTGTAGGTCTTAAAAAGTTATACCGGCAAGTTCGCAATATTATTTGTCTATCACCTAAGGTACATTCGCAATTACTATTTTTATTCGTTACTCGCGACTCACTGACTTTTTAACGTTCAGCTCGGTTCAGCAGTAAAACGTACCTAGAGACGAACCCGAGCGAAGCGAGGGTGAGTCGCTAGTACTAGATAATTTCAGAAAACAAATAGGTTTTTTAAATTACTTGGGCCCAAAAGATAACCCTAATTATTAGTTTTTGATTTTAGACCTTGTGTGAGTATTAGTTTTAAGTCGGGTATGCAAGTCATTCCAGAGCGCACCAACGGTAGAACAAAAAAACCCTCATTCACAATATTAGATCTAACGTATCAAGTTTTACCAGTCGCTGAGGTCGAAATCGGCCAAGACATCATCATCATCATCATCATGATCATCATACAATATAATATTATCATACTGCTATAATAAATCTCCTCTAAAATTATAAAGACGAAAAATTCGTTTTTTTTTTGTTTGTTTCTTTATTTATTTGTATCGAATAGGCTCCGAAACTACTGAACCGATTTAGATGAAACTTGGTAAGAAGATACCCTGGAAAGGACATAGGATAGTTTTTGTCCCGGAAATCATCCCTTAAAGATTAAAAAAAAGTTTGTATGGGGAAGCCGAGAGAAGCGAGAGTGAGTCATTAGTATATAAATATAATTTAAATTTTATTAAACTTAAAATAAAAAGTAGCAATATAGTAATAATAATAATCGTTATATAATTAAATTGTACTATTTACAATTTAAGTTGACATGGTAAGCAAAATTACAACGCCACCTAGCTTACAACTAAAACAACGCAAAGTATGGTTCCTCAATGAGTCTGATGTTTTAATACTGCAACTTCTAGCTAGCTTTTAAAGCGTTCCTTATTCATTCTCAAAGAGGACACTACAAAATAAATATCCTAATTAAATAGATTAATTTTACTATATTTGAAAAAGGACATAATTCTGTAGTAAACTAAAAATGATCAAATAGTCCTACTTAATATTGACTATATAATAAATTTAAAAATCAAGGATTTCAATTATTACTCACGAATGACTATAAAATCAGAAACTTAAATACATACATTTAGTTTTTTGTAGTACACCTAAATAAATATTCAGAAATATAAATCTGTTTTTTTTTGTTCTAATAATTTTAATGCATATTTTATATAATATTTTCTACTTTACATAGATAAAAAATATACTATATAATAATTCTACTAGTTAAACAAAAGTTAAAGGTCTATTTCTAAATGACTCCATTTGAATTTGCCGTAAGAATCTTAACTTAAAGTACGTTAACAGAACTAACATATAAATATTACCTATATCTAAGGCCGCTTTTAAATCTTAAGGGAAAATAAATACAAAAATGTTAGAATCTGTTCAAATAAATTAAAAATTTGAAACAGTTTCATGAAATAAATACGCCAGCTCAGAACTTGAAACTATATACTACCTAATTTATATTTTATTATAATACTAGTGACTCGCCCTCGCTCCGCTCGGGTTCGTCTCTACTTACGTTTTAACGTTTAGTATAGATTTCTCAGAGATGAGATATTTTCCCGGAGTAAAAAGTATCCTATATGTTGACTCGGATAACCAGTTATCACCATACCAAATTTTATCGAAATCCCGGCTGTGGTTTTTCCGTGATGCGGTAACAGACAGACAGAAAAACATTATAAAAACTATAGATTCGGCCTCTGTATCGATAATAATGTCTATTTTAATAAGATTTTCCAAAAAATATTTAATGTACAGATTCGGCTTAGTTGGATTTTATTATATGTATAGATTAAAATTATGTATTGCACTTTGAATGCACTAATGCTATAAGCAGTTTAGTTATTTTGAGCCTACGTAGTGCATCGCCAACCAACTAGACTGTGACACAATTAGGTGTACATTACAAGGTGTAGTAGTATAGTCCAAAAATAAGTTCATTTGCATAGGAATAAAAATCGTTTTGATTGTGTAAATATAATATTATTATGTATATAAATTTTATAAAAACGACAAATAATAAAATCAAGTTAGTGTTTTATAAAGTTTAGATCATATGGATGTGAGTAATAATGGCAGGGAACTGCTTTTCATACTTGATAATACTATATTGCGTGTACTACGTGCAAGGAGATAGAAATTTAGGTGAGTTATATTCTAAATAATTTGATAATATCGTTTAGGTTATCAGTCATTAATACTAGTCGTTATTATTTATACTAGTTTTATTATATGCCAGGATTTCACTTTTGTAGGAGCAATTTTTGACGATGGAGGATTCTTGTACGAAGCTGCCTTTAATATTGCTATAGCAGCAGCATCTGAAAATGAAGAGAATCCTTTCGTACCAAGTATTTACAAAACAGCTCCTGAAGATATTTTAGAAGCAGAAAATGCTTTCTGTACCATATTGGGGGTAATTTATATACATATTTGTTTTTAAAATTATATAAAGATAAATTATTATCCCACGATAAAACATTATATAATTATTACAGGAATCTACGTTTGGAATATTTGGGCCTACTAAGAAATTAACACTACAGCATATCCAAGCTATTGCGGATTTTAAAGAAATCCCTCAAGTCATAACAGAACCAGTTGAAATTCAAAATCGCAATTGGTCGGCAGTTAATTTATATCCACATCACATTGCTTATTCTAAGGTTTTATATTTTCATTATTTATTTCTTTCAATTTTAAGTAAGTGAGCATTTACCAACATTCAATTTTGCAGATTTTTGCCGATATAATCCAAATTAAAGGTTGGACAGACTTTACGATAATTTATGAGGGCGCTGAACTTCTGCCTTACTTAGATAGTATAATTACAATGGAAGATATAGTTTCGGGAGATCATATTTTAATTAACGTTGTACAACTTCCTGATGGAAATGATTACAGGTACATATGATGTTTTAAAATAAAATTGGCTGTGAAAAATATTACGTGAGACTGTCGAGCCTCTATAATGTTTCTGATAAATGTGGCCAGAGATTTAAATTCCACATAGAATATTTTGCATTGAATTTTAAACAAAGAAAGGCACTTTATGGGTAAAGTAGAAACTACATAAAGCTCAAGGGATGAGTCATGGTTGTAATAAAATTAATAAAATATTTATTTTCAGATCACAGTTAAAGACAATTAAAAGTTCAGGCACAGTGAATTATTTAGTCAGTTGTAGACTAGAAAGTTTAGCTATATTTTTAGAGCAAGCTCAACAAGTAGGAATAATGTCCGATGAACATAGTTACATTATAATGAATCCTGATTTCCAAACTATTGACATTGGCCCCTTTAAACATGGTGGCTCTAACATAACAGGTACTTTAACTACATTTTACATTTTAATCATATAAAAAACGATTAATTAAAAATATCGTTTTATTTATTAGGGATTAGATTGTTCGATCCACAACTCGAAGACATTCAAAATTTCATTACTTCTTTAAATGAAAAAGTAAAGGAACTTTCAGAGGGACAAATGGAAAATGCAATTCAAGACAGCAGTCTTAGCTTAAATTTGGCTCTTGTCTATGATTCGGTTATGTTATACACCTCAGCAATAAAGGCGTTAGATTTAGAAGAAAGTGCTAATTTTACTTGCGATAGTGGCGAGACGTGGGCATTTGGATCGACGATTATTAATTACATAAGAACCGTAAGTTTTCTTTATATTTTTTTTAATTGTAGTATAATTTATTAATTGTGTATTTACTATTATTTTTAACATTTTAAAAATTTAATTATTTTAGATGGAAATCGATGGTTTAACCGGAACTATAAAATTTGATGAGGAAGGATTCCGTTCAGATGTTGAAGTTGATGTTGTTGAGGTTATGACGTATGGTCTCGAAAAGGTCGGCTAAAATAAGTAATAATATAGGTATAATTTATATAAGAATAATTAAATATGTATATTATTTTAAATTTTTAGATAGGAACATGGACGTCCGAAGATGGCTTTACTGAATCAAGGAAAATCATTCCCGCAGTTGAACAAGAAGGAAGTGATTCTATGAAAGGAAAACATTTCATTGTTTTAACAGCATTGGTAAATTATATAGAAATATTAAAAATTAAGACAATATTTCATCTTGTAACGTTTTATGAAAATTTACAGAGTGCTCCATATGGTATGTTGAAAGAGTCATCAAAAAAGCTTGAGGGTAATGACCGATATGAAGGCTTTGGTATAGAAATCTTCGAAGAACTTGCAAAAATGAATGAATTCAACTATACATTTGAGATCCAAGCCGACGGAGTTTACGGATCATATGATTCTAAGACGGGCAAATGGACTGGAATGATGGAGAAGATAATGGACGGTGTAAATAGCATTCTTTACCTATATCTCTGAAATCCTTTTCATATTTAAACAATTTACTAGTAAGATATGAAAAATTGTATATATTTTACAAACACATCATTTGTTTTAGAAGATTTACCTTTTAACTTTACTTTTTTATTTCAGAGAGCTGATTTTGCAATTACTGATCTAACAATAACATCTACTAGGCAAAAAGCCGTAGATTTTACGAGTCCTTTCATGAATCTAGGTATTACAATATTATATAAAAAACCTACTAAACAACCACCTGATTTGTTTTCTTTTATTTCACCTTTTTCTTATCAGGTAAATAAATTACATATGTTGTGTTAGGTATCAAATAAAAAAAGTATATAAAAATATATATTCATATATTGCTGTCACTCAATGTCACAACAGTAACAGTTTTTATTTTTATTAGATTTTAATTGATATTAAATCAGTAATTGATGAATAAATTAATTTAATTTTTATATATAAATACATAGGTGTGGGGTTGGCTAGCGGGAGCATACGTAGGTGTTTCAGCACTACTATTTATACTTGGAAGATTTGCCCCTGAAGAATGGCAAAATCCTTATCCATGTATAGCAGAACCGGAAACATTGGACAACCAATGGACTTTTGCTAACTCGTTCTGGTTCACTTTAGGAAGCGTGCTCACCCAAGGATCCGAAATAGCACCCATGTAAATATTTCTTTTTGTGTAAATAAAAATCATGATATGAACAAAGCGCATGTACGTTATTGTATTAAAATAATTTTACAAGTCTTAAAAGAGCAATTAGAAATTTACCACGGGAACTACTTTCTCGTACTCTTTCGATTTAATTTTTCTATTTGATCGAATTACTTTTATTATTTACTTTGTATATGACTTTATTTATATATTTTACTTCAGTGCTGTATCAACAAGAATGGCAGGGAGTATGTGGTGGTTTTTTACCTTAATTATGGTATCGTCGTACACAGCCAACCTTGCCGCATTTTTGACAGTTGAGTCGAAGTTCTATGCTATCAAAAGTGTTCAAGATCTGGCTAATAATCCGTATGACATAACTTATGGCGCAAAAAATGGTGGTGCGACATTTGGATTTTTTAAGGTAGAGCAAAATATATTTCAAAAGCTTTCTTTATCCAAAAGTACTCGTAATACTAATCTTCACAAATGTGTTTGTACATATAATATTTATCACTCAATATTCATCTGTAAATTTTTAGGAATCAGATAATTTACTTTATCAAAAGATGTACCATTATATGGATGAGCATCCAGAACTAATGACTCAAACAAATGATATTGGACTTGAAAGGTACGTTAGTATATTTTTTTTATTGCGAATATAAATTATAATAATTAAAAAATAATTCAGCTAATAATGATATTTATATAATTACTAGCGACTCACTTCGCTCGGGTACGTTTTAAGGGTTAATATAGAATAGAAAACTCTGTGAAAAACAAAAACAAATATATCCCACGAGAACTGTACATTTTTTAATATATGAAGGATAAAAGCTGCGAAAAAAAATATATCCCATTTTAGACTATGATCTATATCTGTGCTAAATTTCATTCAGATCCGTTCAGCCGTTCTGGCATGATTGAGTAACAAACATCCATCCATCCATCCGTCCATCCATCCATCCATCCATTCTCACAAACTTTCACATTTTTAATATTAGTAGGATGGTTTATAATATTAATGGGATTATTGTTATTTTAGGGTAAAGTCTGAAAATGAAAATTATGCATTTTTAATGGAATCTACATCAATTGAATATATGGTAGAGAGAAATTGCGACGTTGCTCAAGTGGGCGGGCTATTAGATAGCAAAGGCTACGGTATTGCTATGAAGAAAAGTGTGTATACATAAATTAACGATTTTTATTATCTATATATATATATATATATACATAGTATTTCTACAGATACAATAAAATTGCAGATTCTCCATACAGACAACCGATGAGTGAATCGATATTGCAATTACAAGAGCAGGGCAAAATAACAAGGATGAAAGACAAATGGTGGAAAGAAAAAAGAGGAGGCGGTGCATGTGCAGTAATTATTGACTTTTATTTGTTGACATCTTAAAGAATTTATTTAAAAAAAAAAAAATTATTCTTAATATTTAATTTAAATCAAGATAGACATAATTTTTTACGTTTAATTAGAATTAATATAAAAAATATACATCTTACGAGGGCTTGCACGTTTATGCTATTGTGCTAATTATGATAATGTTAATATTGTTTTTTTTTTAAATGTTAATTAACTTAATAAGTAATAAGTAATAAATAAACTATAAATAAGGTCATAAAGTGTTATTAAAGTGTCAATAAAGCCTAATGTACATTAATACTCCTACTTCGTAATTATAAAAATATATAATAGGTATACTTGACATATCTATATAGGCGTTATTAACATTTATAAAATTGTTCTTTTAGTTATACATTTTTTGTAGCAAACATATTATATTAAAGAATTTATAAAAATATAGATATATAATTAGAAGAGAAGAATGTTTCCCATATATGTACCTATACAGGTATGTACTATATTCGTCTACATAATACGATTGTTGACTATTTTTTTGTTCTTTTTATGCGCCCGACGAACTCTGCATAAACAGCAAGCTCTCAGATCCTTGCAAATTTTTATTAAGCTTTATTGTAAAATCACTTATTTGATAAAAGAAACACAGTAGTATGTAACAAACTTTTTAAAGGACGACGATGCAAGTAGCGGAGATGCGCAACCTTTAGTGTTAGCGAATGTGGGCGGCGTGTTTATAGTTCTGGCAGCCGGATCTGGCTTGGCGATTATTTGCGCCTTTGTGGAAATGATCATTGATGTTTGGATGATCTCGCACAAAATGAAGGTATTTGTTTAATTTCTTCATTTATTATGTATACTTTGCATTTAATATATTCCAAAGTTATATTTTAATACATTCTACACCCAAGTTCATCCATGTTTTTTACATTATATTGTGCATGGACATTCGTTTTGTAGTCATTTGAACTTTTTAGCAGAATTGCATGATCCAGCACCATTCCCTCTCCTTTTGTTTGTCAACCTGGTTTACAACGTCGCTTCTTAAACAAGGTATTATCTCATCCATACATTTATTTCATAAGTTCTTACGTTATTTATAATATATTTTAACAATTTTGTGTAATTTGATTTTTTTCTACTTTTTGATTTATTGGTATATTGCATATTAGAAATTCTAAAAAGTAAATAAATCTTAACTTTTTTTTCAGGTGTCATTTAAAGATGAATTGATTGCGGAATTAAAATTTGTATTCAGTTTTAGTGGGGATGTTAAACCAGTTAGGCATCGAGAATCAACTGGTAGCGATTCGAAAGGTTCTAAGAAGGAGGATGAAAAAGAAGAAGAAGAAGATGCAGAATCCCCAAGAGATGAAGACGATAGGCTTGACATGGCACCTACACCACACTCAGGGAGATCGAGTCACTCGCATCATACAACTCATAGTCGTCGACAAAGTAATGCAGTGCACATGTCCAAAATGCGCAAATATAGCAGACAGTTATCGAATATGAGTTAGACATAAAGTCGTAAAATTTTAAACCTCCTATTTTGAATTGATTTCATTTATATCAAATATTGTCATATTCCGGGATTCTGAAAATGTTGAAATTTTAATCTTAATGCAATAAAATGGTTGTAGATTTTGCGTTTTTTTTTTTTCATTTACTTATACAAAAAATGAAGTGATCTTCCTTATAAAATTTAGTAATAATGACATCACATATTCTATTGTTATAGAGCTTCACTCGGTGTTTTTACGGTAATGATATAAAAATTGTTTTTTTTTTTTAGAAAGTAGACCTAGAAATAAACTTAAAAAGTAGAATGAAGAATTGCTCATTTACTGTTATAAGATTATAATACTTAATGTACTGTACTATAAGTAGCAGAAGTACTTACGAAATAAGTCAGAACGGTAAAAATGTTAAAACTTATTTCCATTTCTCCTCCTGACTCTATCTAAATTGTCAAATATCGTCTTAGTACAAATAATAATCAAAAAATATTATATGAATCATACATATTCTGTTCTCTTAACTTCTGAACAATTTAACTAATACATATATTTATATCGATCTCATTAAAACTAACAAGCTTTATTATAAAAAGCACAAGATGTAAAGTAATAAGTTTGTGAAGCAATTTGTTCAGCTAATGGAAAGCCGTGAAACATTGTGGTCACCGAGGTCGGTGTCCATTACTAGCGGACACTGAAATAATGATCGTATAAATCATTCAATATGCAGACTTATTTGGTTGCTGATATAAAACGACTCGAGTTTCAGATGACGCTAAGGTATACATATACATATATATCTAGATTAATATATTTTTTATTTGATCAGTAAACGCGTAATTTAGGGAATGCAAAATTATTTTATTTGTTTATTTATTTAAACACTTTATTGCACAGTAAAATGGTACATACAGAAAAAAAAAATACAGTTAAAGAAATGTGCAAAGGCGGCCTTATCACTAAAAGCAATCTCTTACAGGCAACCTATAGAGAAGGATACAGAAAATAAAAGAAAAGAGCGGAAATGGTGCATAAAAGTGTACATTACTTAACCTAACTGTAAATAAACGTACATACAAAGTTACATATATAGATACTAATTCAAGTATATATATTTATTATAGACATACATAAACATACATGTACATAATAAAACAGTAAAATTTAGTTACATACATACGAGTATATGTATAATATACATTATTATATGTATAATATACATAATTATTCTGTGTATTTCGAAACATAGCTTGGATAAACAAATGATCAGATTAAAAATACAACACTTTACTATCACTTTTTCCCTTGAGAGGTTTGAGTTCTTAATAATGTCAATTTATTATGTTATATTCAAATACCAGGGCGATCGAGCTCCTCTTGGTGTTTTCTTGTATCGTATCTAAAATCTATCGTAATCTATCGTAAATCGTATTTTTTTTGGAAAAGTTATAAAAATTACGTTTTATTCAGAAATGACACAAAAAAAACATTAAAATCTTATCTAAATAAAAAATTTGGTTCAAATCGTTAGAGCCGTTTAAGTGTGTGTGTCGCTTTGTCTTTCTTACAAGAAGCAAATGAACAAAAGATTAATGTAATTTTATGCCACACATACTTTACGGAAGAGTAAAATTAGCAAATTTTTATCCTAATGTTGCGAGACTGGCAGCAAGTATAAAACATGTATGTCTCAAAAAACATAATAATAGCTTTTCTACGTAATCTTGTTTCCGTTTTCTTTGTCCACTTTTTATGCAATCGATTTTTTTTTCTAGTATAAATAATTTATTTGTTATGATTATTTTGTCTGTTTATAAAAAAAAACCCACATTTAAAAACATTCTATTATCGACAAAATAAAAGTTAACATATCAATAATTACACTGGGTTTTATATGCAATGAACTCTCAACTTTAAGATAAGGGAAACGATTATAAAATACCCTATATAATATACTGACTTTCAGCCGAGGTTCTTCTTCTACGTTACAATGATAAAAAATAGTCAAAACCATCTTCTTTCTCATTTGAGTTCTTGATCTTCTTTCTTTCCTTTATTCTCTATCCAGGAGGAGTAATTCATTTTCTTTACCGGGATTTTTATTCCTTGTATGTATGTTTATGCCAAATGCTTTTTATTAAAGAGATTAATGGGTATAAACAGACAATTCTATTTTAAGTGCCTCTTTGGGTTTTGGTATTGTATATATATACTGATACACATGAGCTCAAAATGGTGTAGCTATGTTGAAATTATGGACACCTCGCATTTTCTGTATAAGTCTACAGATTAACGTAAAAGAAGTTATGTATTTATTCGGTACTTAGATTAAACATTAATTACTTCTACGTATGAAAAAAAAACAAACAAACAAAAACAAATAAACAAACAAACACACTTTCATATTTATAATATTAGTATGGATATTTCCCAATAAAGATAAAAACGTAAAGGCAATTCGTAGGGTATATAAACATTCTGATATGTCATTATACATTGTCATTCGAATTTAAATAAATTAAAGCTATGTCTCGTATAATTTTAATTTTTGCAACATTAAGCTTATTGAATTATTCAAATAGTTTTAGTAATGAATATTGGGATCATCATCCTTGGCATAATCATCCTTGGCATCATGGTTATGATCACGACGGGAGCTTCAACAGTGATGAAGGTTCTTGGCACCATGATCATGATTATGGTTGGAATATCGATTGTGATACAGATTCTCGGCACCACGATCATGATCACGATTATGATCGTGACCATGAGCATGATTGGAGTGACGAAGATTTTAGAAACCATTATTATGATCATTATGAGAGCTTCCATGATTACGAACATACAATCCAGGAAAAAATTACTAAAATTGTACGAAAATACTCAGCCGCTGATTTTAGTTTTAGGAAGTATTGCAAAGAAAATACTCCATATTCACCGAAAATCACACGCGGAACTGCATTTTACACCATTAAATATACCTTACCTGATACCATCAATTTAAATGTTACAGTGATAACTCAAAATGGAGTAATAATCACAAATGTAAAAGGAAAAGGACACTTCAAAGGGTTCAAAGATATCAGAATTTTGCCTGAAATGCTGGATTTACAGAAAGGATCATGGTCATTTATGAATAATGATTTGACTATTATTTTGCCTTACAAAGTACCGTTAGGGAGTGAATACGTGGCGGAGTGTCTTACTGAAAATAGTGTTGTAAATATTAAGTTTTACGATCCAACTTTAGATTTTCAACTGAGAAATAACTTTGAATAAAAGATCATATATATATATAATTATTTATAAATAATTAATGAAAAATTACGGTAGTTAACCATCATATATTCGGACCAATATTATTTTATTTTAATCAAATATTAATTCTTAAGTGGACAATTTAAATACAATAGATGAAGATAACACGAATGAGCAAAGGTATTAAATAAAAATTAACAAAATATATGTTTCATTTTCATTTTTTTAAATAAGTTTAAAAAATATTGTTTGACTATATTAAATAATTTAATCCGTTTTTCGTTTTTTTAATTTTCTTCTGTAATGATTCGAAAAGTATCGATTGAGTTTAAATGAACTGCATTGGAAATAAATCAGTATATAAAAGAGGATGGCAGGCCCTTAGATTTTATAAAGGTATAGTTATTTTTTATTACGTATATAAAATTAAAAAAAAAAAACTTTAATTTCTCGATCACTAAAGGTTTGCCCGAATAGCTAAGTAAATACACTATATTTGCAGCGTAAAGTAAATATTATAACGAATGAAGCATTTTATAAATGTTAATGGATAAAAAAGTAATTTAAAAAAATTAAATCGACTTCAAAAAGAAAAAAGAAACCAGCACTTAAGGAACGTACCTATCAAATATAATTGTTTATTAATTGTTTTGTACCTACTTTTGATTTTTTGTTGATTTTTTTTTTTTTGATTATTTTTTAATTTCTTAATTTGAATTTCAAGTAAAAACTCGAATATTTGTTTTATATTTGCCGCGGATTTGTACATTTAGGCCAAATTAGTTTTGGCCATTTTGATTTATTTACATGCGCATTTGACCAAGATCTTGAAGTTTTTTTCCTTTGACCCATAGCTCGTACCAATAAGTCAGGCCATCACACTTAAACGTGTTAGTCCATATCTCCAAAAATATAAAACTGATTTTGGTGAAACTTGCACTGCTCCCTAAGATGAAGTAAAACGTAACCCAATAAAAAAAAATGGTAACAATCCGATTAATAGTTTCAGAGAAATATGTGGACAAACGTACATATACCTATAAATGTTTGTATATTTGTTTAGAAACCCTGATAGATTATGATTCGTGAATCTATTGCAGTTCCAATAATATTACATACATACCTACGTGTCGAATTGATTTTGAAGTCGGTTAACAAATAATTAAAATTATATGAATTTTACATACTACAGAATGCTGGAGAGTAGTTTTTATTTCTGTAGCTCTGCCTCGGCTTCAAAGTGAAACACGATTATTTTACAGGACTCAATCAACATTTTTTACAGCTACAGATCAGTTAGTAAAGAAAAAACGCAGTATTGATTACCACCACCGAATTTATTCTCTTAACTCCTACACGGCGATTATTTTACTCAAATGAGAAAAATACTACGGAATCTTATTCTATATATAGTATATTCCATCATATAAACATAATAAATTGTAAATAGCTATAATTATGTTATAAAAACAGTTTATAAATTATTACTAAAATATAATAATTTACAATCCGTATGTGTTTTTATTTAATACGTACCACTAAAATATATCTTTATTTTACGTCGTTGAAACTGTTATTCTCATATGTTCATAATATTTGCCATTAACTCTAAAGATCACGAACATGTTCCTCCATTAAAGGATATCAGGATATAGTACTTTCAGTAAATTTATTGCTTTACTATACAATAGGAGTTAATAAATCCTTAATAAAATATGGCTCGACTGAGAATCGGAAAAAGATAAATAACACAAATCAAATCTTTTCTTTCCAACATTTTACATTATATCGCTTTATCTATTAAATTGTAATATTTTTTTATATTATATAATCAATAGAAAATCAGAAAGAAGCTAAAATGTGCAAAAGATTAAAAGATTTAAAAATAGGTGAACATATTATAGCTTCTAATATTAGTCCGCTATAAAAATATACTTTTTTTCATTACGTAAGTCGCCTTGAAAAATTACAGAAAGTATTATTTCGAAAAGGTTAGAGAAGTAAAATTGATTAGTTCTGACTTCATTTTAATTTATTTTTAAGATGTATGCAGATGCATGCAGATGGAAGCTAAAATAATAATACACACACAATTACCTCGTATACCATTTATTTTTATATTTTAATATCGTTAAAATAAAATGATTTCTTTAGAATATTCTTTAATTATGAATAAAAGTGTAAAACTCATCATGTAAAGCTTACTATTAATACTTGGCTTATGGTAACTTCGAAGATCTTATATAATTATATACTCGAATAATTTAAATTCAAAAAATTATGCTCATGTTTTTAACTAATAAGTATGTATATTGTATGTTAGAAAAGGTTTATTCAAGAATATTCACGTCGTCTCGCAAAAGCTACACTTAAACCTCCAGAAGAATGTCTCGAATTATGAGAATGATGAGTTCTATGAGTATCAGTGGATTTTCCTGAACCTAGAGATTTTAATGATCTTATCTCATCTTTGCCTTCTGTCAATTCTGCTAATTGTTCCGCACTTCCGGTTTCCGTTTTGGTTGGACGTTTCACTGGTTTGATGTCACCACTGAATTTAAGAGCGAATTTCAATTCTTCTATCAATTCGTACTTGAATGTTGTCTGTGAAAATAAATTTTTAAACATAACGTTAAAATAAGCAACAATATTTATTATACTTCATTATTTAATTTATTCAAAGAAGATATTTGTTTAGGCAAAATTGGTTAATATAGATAGTATTTGAAAAATAGAGGAAAGGACTTTGCTTGTCCTGTCGGTAGAGTATTAGAGTCGGATGAATTTGTTTATAATGCTACAATTTCATATACAAAAAACTATATAATATAAAAGAAATATTTAAAAGTTGTTAGTTAATATATTATGAACCTATTATTTCGTTTATGAAATTAAAAAAATAATAAACTATAATAGTTTATTTGATTGTATTCGTTTATAAAGCATCTTAACATCTTTATATTTATATAGTATTAATAAGAAAAATAAAACTGCAATACAAAACTTACATTGTATTTCACCGAACGTTTAAAAACACCCCACATCATATCTAGTATAGAAATGAAGAGTCCAACGAGACACCCGGCTCCGAGCACAACGAATGCACCCACCATGTTCTTCATGCCCAATTGCTTTTGATCTTCACTTTGTTTCTCCTAAAATATTTATAATGTTAGAATATAAAAAATACAGCTCTATTCATTGACTGCAAAATGATATAAAATATCGAATTTTTACTCATGATCGACTTGGCAATAGACTAGTTGAATGCTATCTATGAGTATGTATGTAACATATAACCTAAGCATTGATTCAGATACAAGATTCTAAATTTTGTTGAGACGAGTTGAGTTTAATACACTGACTCACTCACTCAAAAGCTTTCGCATTTATAAATTTTTAAGTTATGTAGGTAAGTAATCCTTTATAAAGAGTGATTTAAACTAAAAAGGTTAATCTGACTCTATAATAAAAACACTAAATTGTTCACTAATTTCAAAATATTGATAGACATAGATGCAAATTAGACATTCATTTACATACATATACTAACATATATTTCTATCTCTAATTAGAGAACTTTAATTTAATAGCTGCTTTTTATGGCTAGTAGTACGATACAATGCCCAATTAAACTTTAAAAATTTATCTATCTTCCTACCTATCTGTAGTAATTTATCGCTAGAACAGCTCATATGATTTAAGTTAAAGTTTTAACGACGATAAAGGGTTTTATGCGAGAAATACAGTATAAGCCTCTTTTTATATATGGAAACAAAAGGCATAACGTAGATTAAAGGATAAAAGTTTTATATTTTTTTGCACAGAGTATAATGAGGGTCGAAACAACGTGAGTGCGAGGTTCTAGTACCAATTAAATAATATTATTAAGCTTGACAAAATGAAATTTAAATGAGTAAATATCGAATATTTTATCCTTTTTTTTGGCTTCATTGGATTTCTACATTTTTTTTATACTTATCATCGAAATATAAATAAAATTAAGGTAAAATTTAAACTTACACCACATTTTCCTCCGCCCCTTTTTTCTTTCCACCATAAATCCTTTAATTTTTGTATTTCTCCTCTTTCTTTTAAGGTCAAAATAGCATCATCTATATACTTTTTGTATGGGGAACCTAAAATTTGATTTGATATTACATACAAACATACACAACATTTATCAACTATTACATACATATATAAAATATTGGAAATTCATTCCGATATTCAAGAGCTTACTACAAAGTCATAATAATAACAAAACATATTATTTATCTTCCTTTATAACTCAAATAATATTATCATTTCCTGTTATATAGGTACTTATTCTATAACATTTTATTTCAGCCATATTAGCCTGACTTACCTTTTTTCATACCAATGCCGTAACTTTTCGAATCTAACAATCCACCTACTTGAAGCAAATCGCAATGTCTTTCCTTATAATATTCTATGGATGCGGATTCCATAAAAAATGCATAAGTCGAATTTTCCGCTCTATAAAATAGTTGTTCTATTTTAACTAAATAAAGTATGTAATCAAAATTCAATATTATTTATTACATTTAATTAAAATTATTAATTTTATGTTACTTTTGATTTACTGATAAATAAAAGTAAGTATTAGTACTAAGTTCTTCGAAAATATACAAGTATATTTAAATATTATAACACTTTCTGTATATTATAAGGGATACAAAAATACGTATACAATGTAAAACAAAAAAAGAATAACATTTTTTTTAAAACAAGGACAATATACTAAAGAGGATTTAAAAATAATATGTATTGTGTAAACAAAAAATAAATCTGTAAAAAGTAGTTATTATTCATAGCAAAAACAATAAAAAAAAATTACAACAATTTTGTATAATTTTAAAAATTATATTAAGCGTACCGTGCAACGCCATCGTTGTTTTCTTTGACGAGCCATTTTTTAGTTACCATGTTGTTGTACAGAGTTTGATATGCCGGTGATTCCTGGCCAAAAATAATAAAAATTTAAAAATAGTTGGCACTATCGCACGCACTCACGCACACTCGCACGAATGTCCGCACGCACACACGCACGCACGCACACATGTAAAGCGCGTTCAAACAAGCACCAACACAAATACAAATATAGCTCAGCTTATGTCATGGAGGACCTACGAAAAAGAAATGCCATCGCAATATTATTGTTTTAACATAAGTTGAAAACTTGTGTTTTTATATTTTGAACATCTTCAAAAACGAAGTAGATTCTTATTCTTTTATGTAAGTACATATATTATTATTTTACACGATATTATCGTCTCTTGAGAGCCAATTTAATGAACCATAAGTGTACCGTAAATTTAGAAGAAATACTTATAAGATTATATTATGAAGTCGACTTAACTTTAGTTATATAACTTACAAACCCTACCAAATCTATACATATAATATACCAGTAATTTAGCGAAATCGATGTGCGCGTTTCACGCAAAAAGCACTAAACCGATTTTAACTAAATTTTGTGTCGGGATAATTTATTACTTGAGTCAACATTTAGAATACCTTTTACTACAGGAAAATCTTTCATTCCTACGGGAAAACACAATAACTGATTCTATCAAGTCGTTCTTAGAAATTTTTATGTCTAACGCTGGCTAAACCTTAAAAGATACATATAGATACAGATAGAAAATTGCAGGTCTTAATAAGGCCTACAGGCAAATCTGCAATAACATAAGTGTTCCTCCTAGAAACGACCTAAGCCACTAGTCTATATATAAGGTCCTGACTGACTGATGGATCAACGCACAGCCTAAACTTGGTCGTAGAAACATGAAATTTAGGAAACATATTCCTCATATGATGTAGGCATCCGATAAGAAAGGATTTTTTTGAAATTCATTCCTTAAGGGGGTAAAATAGGGGATGAAAGACTGTACAAAACTGTGCCACTCTTAATGTGAAATGCGAGGAGAGTGGTATTTAGCTTTAAAATAAAAAAAATAAAACAATACGTATATCAGATTCCTTAGAAATTCATCCCTTAAAAGGTTAAAAGTGGGTGCTAAAGTTTATTTGGGGAAAAAATGTTTATGGTCAGAATTACTTGAAACATGATATTAATGCTCTTCAATAAAATTAAATAAACACGTATAAAAGAATTTTTTAAAATTCAGCCACTAAGACTGTAAGTTTCAGGTGTACATAGCATTGGGTCTTTAAAAATATTGGATTGTTAGTATGTCAGTTAAAAAGCCCATATTAGCCGTGTTACGAAGTTCTAAAGTCGTACATATTGTATGCGAGTTGTATCACAATGATATTCTTTTCCTCTAACTTTGGAAATATGTAGTAGAATAATGTGCAAAAAATAGAAGGGGTGGAGCATGCTAAATACGAATGCGAAAATTAATTTACAAAACAGACGTTAAATATCTTAAGATACTGAACATTTTGAGAACGATCGAATTAATTCAAAATTCGATTAAAATTGTTTTCCGTAATATCTTTAAGAAATAATATGAAGCACGGTTTTTTTGGCAAACTTTATTCATTTAGTGTTTAAATATGTCAATAAAACAACACAATATTCTGCTACTCTTATAATGAACATTTTTCAAAACATTTTATCAAAACTTTTAATACCTTTTTTAATTAATCTATATGAATATTATTGAAAGATACTTGCAAGTGTAATAAAAATTGAAATTAGAGGAATTTAGTACCATGTGTATCGGGTCCAAGACAAATCTCCATAGACCCGATATCATCATTATATTTAGATAATCGAACTCCAAACGTTATCGACTCTACTAAACTTAGCCTTCCATTCACTTAACATGTTATTTTCGTAATATGGTTACTTTTATCATTTTCTAAGTTTATATAGTATTAAAATTAAAATATAAAAACCTTAAAAAACGATATAGTAGATCCTTGCTCCTTAGCGCCATAGGATATTGATTTGAGTTGTTGAAGTTCATCGACAGTTTCAAAGGGAAGGACGTTTTTTTCGACGATAAGAAACGCTACCAGCGTTCCCGTGTATGAAGCAACCATTACCATAGTAAAAAACCACCATATACTGGTTATCATTCGAGGCGCTAGTGCTCTGTAAGCAAAAAATGATCAAAATATACAAATGACTAATATAGGTAATCTTATCGTCTAAATTATTTAAGAAGTTTATTTTTATATCATAATATATATTTAAGTTATACAAACATGACTTGAATTAAATGACTACTTTTTATGAAATCCTAAAAATTTCGCACATTTTGCTACCTTTGTTCTGTTTACCTTACAATAAAAGTTAATAATACAATAATATATAATAAAAGTTAATAATGTCCTCCTGACCGATTTCGGACACGGCGTCCAATTTCACTGAGACTAGCCAACTGCGCAGGAGATATTATAGTGCAGCGCGTGTAGGCACATACACAACATTCACTCTCTATTCCTTTTCCTCTCAAAGTCCAATGGGACGATATACTTCAACACGACCAGTGAGAGTTAAGGCGAGAATATCTCACGGAAAAACTCAGTAAATAATTTTAGTCCGACCCGGGATTCGAATCAACGACTTCCGGATCAGCCGTACATGCAAGCCACTAGACCACCGAGGCAGTTAATAATAAAAAATAAAAGTTAAAGTTACAAACTTACATGGGAGCAATTTCCGAGCCTTGTTGCATCACAGATCCAATAATGAGCCATACAGAGTTTGCAAAACTAAATTGATTACTTAGTTCCTCTGGCTTTTCTATACACGGAACGGGGTTTTGCCATTCTTTGTGAGAAATCCTACCTACGAAGATCATTATCACACCTAAGCCTAGCTGCACGAACATCATGTAGTACCACACCTAAAATAAATTTATAATTTTATGGCAACATTTTATAAAGATTGTTTGAAATTTTATACTTTCATTAAGTGAAATATGATCATCATTCACCTATCTGCCTTGCAGGTGAAAAGTATTATTTATTTATCATTTTTATAATCAAATATATCGTAGGTGTGTAAAAAATATTTTTCGCGGAAACAGACGAGTGAAGTTCGAGCTTAATTTTAATTCTAAAATCTAAGTAGTCTTAATTAAATATAATTTTACACAATGATCCCACAATTTCATCTGCACACTAAAAAATATGCTTAAAATTATATAAAACTACCAATAATTAGAAATTTATTAATTTCTTAGCCTTAAACATAGCATCGCTTGGGAAATCGACTGAAGCGGGATTAAATCCCGGGTCTCGCACCTCTGATATATTCATGTGCGAATCATTTCCAACATGATTACCACTTGCCTTACGGTGAAGGAAAACATCGTGAGGAAACCAGTCCACCAACCCACACTTGGCCAGCGTGGTGGACTATGGCGTGATCCACTTCGTATTGAACGAAGACCCGTGCCCAGCAGTGGGACGTTAAAAAGGGCTGAATATAAACATTGCATAAATAAGATAACATAAAGATAGACGGGATTATTACCTCTTTAGAAAACACGGCCATAAAAGAAAACATCGCCGGCGGCTGTTTGCTGGGTTGCTTGTAAAGAATTCCTATACCCAAAGACATAAATGGCACTGAAAAATCTATTCCCTTTTGTCTGTTTGTCGTTATAGTAAAGTCGCATATAGCGAAATCTGCTACCTGTAAATAATATAAATTTGATCATTATACTAATACACATGCGAAAATTTGTATGTGTATCCAAAGTATCTTTGTAACTCCTTCACGCTAAAACGGCTGGACCGATTTGGATGAAATTTATTTCACAGATGTAGTCATGACCTTTTTTTAACGTTGGGAAATGCATTTACGCATACCATCTACATGCATACAGTTATGTGGGATTCACCGGCAAAGCCAATACTCCCACTAAAACCTAACCAACCTCCGATTTTAGTAGTAATAATTTTGCTATACAAACAAGAATAATATTTTTGTTTTGCTTATACATACATAATACATGCGTGGTGATGGTTAGGTACGTACTCGTATATGACATACACAAACGAAATATTCCTTTATACGTAGGTAGATGCTTCTTACGCATAACTGTTTTTGAAGGCTAATTTCATTGTTATTGCATGAGCGCATAAACAATAAAAAGGCTTACGCAGAATTACTGAGTACACACATAGAATTCTAACGTTTTTAAATATGATGCAATAATACAAATTTGACTAAAGGAAAATTATAATGATTTATAAATAAAATAAGTTCAGAAATTATTTGGGATAGAATTTCTTTGATTTTTCTCTGCTTTTAATTAATTTATAAATGCTTAAACTTCTAGTGAATATAGGGTCTACATCAAGAATAAAGTTTAATCACATTAAAGGATTTTATAAAGCTCACGTCGTTTTTAACCGATTTCTCAATTCGTCGGAATCTTTTTTTTATGTATGTTTGTTCAGCGATTACTCGAACTGATTTGGATTTTTTTTGTTTCGAAGGGCATGCTTTCCAGGTGGTCCCATTTATATTTTATCGAAATCGATCGAGCGGTTTTTAAAAAATCAACAATATATTATTTTTTTAAATAAATTATTTAATCGAATATATTATTTAAAAACTTTCTTCTTACAAATTACCTGCTTATTATGTCTACACTAAAAATGGAAAAATAAAAACTTTTTAAATTGTGTTTTTATTCTTCTGTAAATAGGGACTGACTTCTATAATCTTATGTAATGTTATTTATTTCAGTATCTTTAACAATAACAAATTATATAATACTAGCATTGCCCGCGGCTCCGCCCGCGTTCAGATGATCAAAAAGCAAATTCTTAGGTTTTACACATTAGTATACTCTTGCATATTATACCACTTTCATTGCGCACCGTATGATTGGTAAATAATGGCGGTGATTGACAATGCCACAAAGGTTCCTCCGTTAATCTCATATTTGATTTAGTAATATTGCACTTTTTGTTTGAGCAATAACATTTATGTACAGATACATATGTCTATACTTCTGTTTTGTTTGTTTATTTAGTTTTGGGCGATAAACTCTCAAACTACGGAATTAATTTTAATCATTTTTTACAAATAGACAGCTATTGATTAATTTAATATGTAGCTGATTATTTAAATTACATAATGATAACTTTTCTTAATGTCAATTTGTCGCGCAACAGGAATGGTAACCCATTCCTGCGCTAGTTACTAATATTGTCCAAAACGATTTTCAAAAGAAAATGTAATAAGTAAATAATTCTAAGCAAATACTTTTTATTATTTCATATGGCTCAGCTAATATGATTAATGTCGTAAGCATTTTATTGCATCCTTTAAGCCTTCACCTTCCAAGAAATGGTGTCAAAAAAAACTGAAAAAGTTGAGGTATAACAGTTCCTAAAATACCTACTTTTTCATAGTTTTTGAGATATGGAATATTTTTAGTTACCAGCTTTGTCAGTTTAACAGCCATAAACTTGTTTCCCATAAAATGTTATAAAATAATATATGTAAATCAAACTTATTTTTACGGTTGAAAAAATGAGTCGACATTATGGAAACGTAAATATTATTCGTATTTATTTTAGTGTTAACCTTACAATACACGTAAGTAAGAAAAACAACAGCATTTTGCTATAAGAAACCTATAATGCGCGAGTTGGATTTGCATTTGCCCAATTTTTACATTAAAAGTTAAAAAAACACTAACGTTATTTACTAAACAATAAAATTTTATGAATTTTTTAATTTGAAAACTGTTTCTGCCAACAAAATATTACTAATTCTAATAAAGTCATAGAAAGGTTATATCTGTACATAATTTTTTTTGGATTAAAACTACGTATTTAAAAAACACATGGCGACATCTATTGTCAAATATCTAAATAACACATAAATAAAATATCATTAAAATAATTATTTTAATGCATAAAATAGCGCTATTGATATTTCATTTAAGATAAGCTTTTTTTAATTGTTTTAACATATATAAGTTATCTTGCTAAAATGTTAATAGTAAGAAGAAAAGATAGTTTTATTTAAATGTTAATAGTATCATCGTGCTTTTATTTTAACCAGTTTTTGTATTTTTCCCAAAAATGAGATATTTTTCTGCGGTAAAAAGTATCCTATATGTTGACCCGGATAACCAGCTATCATCATAACAAATTTTAACAAAATCCCTGCAGGGGTTTTTCTGTGATGCGACCACAAACAGACAGACAGACAAAAATTCTAAAAACTATAGATTCGGCATCTATATCGCTAATAATGAATATTTCAGTAAGATTTTCCGAAAAATATTGAATTTACGGATTCGGCTTAGTTACAATTTTATTATATGTATAGTTACTAATTTACAAAGCTAAAAAGTTTGCTTTATTGATGATTTGAACACGGGCGGGGCCGCGGGTAATTTAGTAGTACCTAATTCTAATAAAGTCCTAGAAAGGTCATAACTGTACATTCATTTTTTTGGAATTAAAACTACGTATTTTAAAAACACATGGCGACATCTATTATCGAATAGTTAAATAACACATAAATGTATAATAATTAAAATAACTATTTTAATAGATAGAACAGCGCTATCGATAATTTGATTTTCAAGATAAGCTATTTTTAATAGCTTTTCCATATTTAGTAAGTTACCTTGCTAAACTGTTTACAGATAGTACCATCGTGATTTCGTTCCAACCAGTTTTTGTATTTTTTCTCAGAAATGAGATATTTTCCCGCGGTAAAAAGCATCCTATATGTTGACCCGGATAACCAGCTATCATCATACCAAATTTCATCAAAATCCCTCCAGTGGTTTTTCTGTGATGCGGTAACAGACAGACAGACAGACAGACAGACAGACAGACAAAAATTCTAAAAACTATAGATTCGGCCTCTACATCGATAATAATGTCTATTTCAATGAGATTTTCCAAAAAATATTTAATGTACAGATTCGGCTTAGTTAGAATTTTATAATATGTATAGATGATAAAATACATACATCTTCACGAAGTTTCTTGACCATTCCATTGGACGTATTAGTGTCAGGTTTAAAATCACCGTAAGTATTTTCAACTTCAAATTCATACGAAAAACCCAATATCTCCGCCACTTTGTCTATTAAATCTATAGTGAAACCTTCATAGCGATCATTGCCTTCTAAATGTTGGTGAGATTCCTTTTCATATCCAAACGGTGCAGCCTGAAAGATAAAGACTGCATGGTACGTATTAAAGGTAATATATGAAATCTGTGAAAGTTAAATTGAATAAAACGCAATTACGAGAAAGAAGACATTTACCTAAGTGATTGAAAATATCGAACTGTCAAAATGAAGGTTTTTGATATTAAGTCATATACGTTTAAATGGTATAAATGTGACTTCTTATAATTTTTTATCTGGCAACTAGACAGTTACAAAAAGACTAGCCACGCTCCCTCGCTTCGCTCGATTTCGTCCCAAGTTACGTTTTAAGGTTTAGTATAGATTTCTCAGAGATGAGATATTTCGCAGTAAAAAGTATCCTATATGTTAACCTGGATAACCCGCTATCATCATACCAAATTTCATCAAAATCTGTTCAGTGGTTTTCTCGTGATGCGTTTCCATACAGACAGACAGACATCAAGTGGTAACAGTATATAAATAGTCGCATAAAAAGTTTATTTTATTTATAAATATCATCAGGGATGCTAGGCGCATAAGCAAAGCAAAGGTCACTATTTAATTATGAAAAATTACAATAAGAATACAACAATTTTTATACCACCGTAGCAATAAGAACTTTAAAGGTTTTATTTTTCATTATTGTCTCTTCTGCTATTTCAGCGGCTGGCATTATCGGTCGACATGGCTTTATTTCGTTGTTTATCCACGTACCTATCTGGTGAAGAGTAATATAATTATTAATCGAATCGGTTATTGAGAATTTATGGCGTTTAAAAAAATTTTCTAAAATAAAACTTTATTGTATTTATATAAATACTAGCATTTCGCTCGGGTGTGGTTTGAAGTTATTATTCATACAAGCTTTTAACAGTTTAATACCCAAAAATCTTTTCTTAGCAGATACCTATATCCTATGAAGAGACTACCTGCAAAATTTCAAGTTTAGTGTTTACGTATTAGTGTAGCATTTACGCTACGAATTATGAAGACGGCTTAATTTAAATTTAAACAAAAGTGTAAACTGATTTTACCATGTTCAATGGTTCTTTATAAAACAAGAGTACAATATAAATAAATAAATATGTTGTGACATTAACATACAGCACCATCTAGTTCCATGGTAAGCTACGAGGCTTGTGTTATGGATACCAGATAGTTGATATACTACACATACATATATACCGTTAAATACATACATATTATAAATATAAATATAAACACCCATGACTGGAGTACAAACATTCGTACTCATCACGCAAATGAATGCCCCCAGCGGGACTCGAACCCGCGACCGCTGGCACAGCAAGTAAGGTCACTACAAACTGAGCCAAACGTGTCGTCTCTATCTCTCTGTCATAATATACATATGTATACACATTTGTCTGAAATTAAAAACGTAACCTTTAAATAATTAATATATTTTGATTTCATTTAAGTTTTAAATAAAGGAAAATTAAAAATAAACATTTAGACCCAGTGTGATTCGAGCGCTTATTTAAAAAACTAGTATATCAAGAAATACAAATTAAAGACTACAGTTATTTCATTGGTAAATATAGAGTACAGATAACTGATTTTTAATGAAGATAACATCGTCTTTTCGATCCTTGATTGTTCTCAGAGAACTGTTTACACGTCACATACGAGAGATGAATACCTACGGATAATTACTGATCATTACAAGATAACTCAAATATCCTAAAAGGAAGTAAATAGTGGCAAAGACTCGATCTGTTGACTTCGTGATTCACATAATTTATGTGTACATTGCCTACGCAGTGATCTTTTATAGCTCAAGTGTCTATCTTTCAGCTATCAAAGTAAAACTCTTGCAAAATAGGACCATGTGGGCGCCATTGTAAGTTGTAGCCCCATCCATCGTTCTAAATGTTTGTCGTATCTATTCATAAAATAAAATATCGAATGAATTTAAGATAGTACATTGAACTTTTTCAGTTTAGAAAATTTTCTTCCAACGAGTTATTTTTGGATGGATTTGAACCTAGTAGGTTTGAATCTAGCAGAAATGTTATATTTCTGCTAGATTTGTTAAAATAATTTAAATGTAATTAAAATTATCTACTGATGATATATATAATTACTGTCTGATTTCCCGCTGGCGTCAACTCCAATATATCCATGACGACATTGTTTCTCTGTCCAAACCCATCAAATATTAAGGATCGTGTTGCGCCTTCAATTTTATTCTGAAAAATAATTTTAAGACTGTAATAATAAAATGAAACGTACTTGTCGACTTTTAATTTTAAAAAAATATTATGGCTGTATGTCTGGTAAAATTATAGCTTTATTTATACTTTATTGTGCGCTACCACTTGACGCCGCATGAAATCCTTGAGTCCATGGTATGTAGTAGGACATAAGCTGTTTTGTACATACCTATATAAAGTGATATCGTATAATAGTTTTATATTAGTTTGAAAATTGGTTACATTAAAATAATTACTCTTTAGAGTCCAATTACAAAAAATAAATGCGCACGCACTTGAACTTATATTTATATTTATTCTGATACAAAGAGTTATTGTATTTCTTCAAGTTCCATAGTAATGATTTAAAACATAGTGTATTTTTCTTTGGAAATTAACTATACATACCGTCTTCATAAAAGTGATCAAAGAAGATCCATAAAACCATGCTTCAGCGTTGTTACAACTTAGACTACTAATTGTTACATTGATTTTAGATAATCCTTTATATAAAACAAAGATAGCATCGTGAATGAGGACGAGTTTTGTTTTAAGAGTTTCTGCACTTTCAGATTGTTCCGACTCTTTATTATAAAGATCAGTAAATTCATACAAAATGTCATTTTTAAACAGATTCACTAAACGCAATCCTGAAATATATGAATGTATTGTAGTGTTGTGTACAAATCTTAAAATTTCCTTTACAAATGAAATTAATTTATACATAGTAATATTGTACATATTATATAGTGGAAGTGTTTGAGCAGTTTCTTTTTCTTATAGGGATCGTATAATTACTCTGTGACCAAAGAAAACCCTTTTAAAATAAAAACTAACTTAGAAATGGTGCAATCGCTTCTAGGTTATTTGAAAGTTAGAGAAATATTTTGATTAAAGTTTTTATAAAAAAAGAAAAAAACGTTTTTAATGTGGCTGAGGTCCTTTCATCAGTTCTTCTCAGGACTAAGATATTTTTCAAATTGGTGGTAAACGTTACGCGTTCAATAAAAATTATAATAATTTAATGCTGCATAGAATTGCAGAAAATAATTCGGAATAAGTTACTAGTAAAATATACTTACCAGTGATGTTAACACCGCCATATCTATATCGATATAAATCCAAAGTAAAAAGATCTGGGGACACAAATATGTAAGAATGTTCATCTGCCATAAGGCCGACTTGTTGTGCGTGACTCAAAATCTGTTCTAAATTTTCTGAAGGACAGTCCACAACAAAGTTGGTAAAACCATTTTGCTTTGCGTCTATTAATACGTTCCTGAAAATAAAATACACTTTAAAAAATAATTAAAAGGTACCTACTGAATGTAGAGGGTTTACTTTTTCAAGTCAGTGGCAATTTAGTATAAATAGTGCAAATATTTGCTATGTCATGGTTAAGAATGAACGTGCCTGTAACAACTGACACACTGAAAAGTACTTAGTAAGGTGCCACAGACAACCATGGTGTATTGTGCCATAATATGTCTTCTACGAAGAAGTTCGTGTTTTTATTATATATTATATCTGTATAAAAGACATGTTAAAATATAAAACATATATCCACTAGGCTTACGAGGTATAGTATATACCTCGTAAGCCTAGTGGTGGGTGGGGTATAGTATGTTTTGTATGTCTTGGCTACAGTGCATTACATCCTGTTCCTGAGATTAACTCAAAAAAAAATCAGGAGCAGTCCGGAGTTGCAAAGCCAGTCTTGCAGTTGATCTATTTTCGATTAATTAGCTTTCTGACTCATTTAATAATATGAGTAAAGAACAGCGCTAGCTCTTGTTCTTTGGTCTACGTCAAATAAATTTTATTTCAGTTTATGTTAAATAAATAATATTTTCAAAAAAACAATTTTTATTGCAAAAACAAAGGACGTGCTAGACACCTTTATTGAATCGGTATCATCTCAATCATCCCAAAACAGTAATATTCTCCAGCGAAAAAAAGTAACTCGAAACATACTGTATCTACTTAAATAAGCACAATATAATTTGAAAATGTTTTCAATTATATTTTCTACTAGCGACTCACCCTCGCTTCGCTTCGGGTTCGTCCCTAGACTAAAACAAATCTATTTCGCGGGAACCATACATTTTTCCGGGATAAAAAGTAACCTATGTCCTATTCCAGTCCTATATTTATCTCTGTGCCAAATTTCATCTAGATACGTTCAGCCGTTCTTGCATGGAAGAGTAACAAAAATCCATCCATCCATCCTCACAAACTTTTACATTTATAATATTAATGTGGATATGGATACCAATATTATGTGTTATATTTGTTTCAATTTTAGCAGGCTAACAATTTACCTGTAGTCCTTTCCACTTAATTCTCGTACCGTGACGGTAAACTTGTCTGACGGCTCGCCCATTTTCATCAACTGTTGAACTTTTGTCAAACTGTGACCTTTTACATACAGTATCGTAAAATTCCTCCACTCTTTAATTGTTATTAAATTTGATAAAACCTGTGAAAATGTGTTTTATTTATTTTGTACACGTATAAAATACAAAAGCAAGAATGTTTATTTTGTTTCGACTAAATTCAGATATTATATATTTAGGGTGATATTGCTCAGTTTAATTTAATCATATAAAAATACAGTTATTTCTCTAACAAACGTGTGTACTACAACTGTGCCTGACTAACTCTGTTATTTAATCATTAAAAGTTTTGAAAGTAATTGGCTAGTATCTTTATTTAAATTAAAACATACCATATTAAAGGCTGCGGGACTTGGATATAAGTTCAGAAGCGTCCAGTCTTTCATATAGTGGTCGTTATGTTGTACGACGATGAGAGGCAAGTCGAGCATATCACAAAGTGCATGTATGTGTTCAGTCGCCTTACCCCCCACACCGTCTATTATTCCGATTACGCCTTGCTATAATATAAAGTGATTTGAAAGAATGAAAAAATTATACAAATTGATACTTGAATGTATGTTGATGATTCGTATCTAGGTTGAAAATATTTATATTTTAATAAATTATACTAGGTTTGCCTTGCAGCTTCTCCAGTTAATAACATTTAAACTTTAACTTCTAATACATTTTTTTTTATTTTTCTTAAATTTAAATTTGATAGGCAGTGGTAGCCCAGTGCTAACGCACTTGCTTGGGGTATCGAGTGAAGCGGGTTCAAATCCCGGGTCTCGCACCTCATATTTTCATGTGCGAATCATATCCAACATGATTACCACTTGTATAAAATGATGAAGGAAAACATCGTGAGGAAACTTGCATGTCTGAGAGAACCTAGCAAGTTTTTAAAAGACATGTGAAGTCCGCCAACCCGAGCTTGGCAAGCGTGGTGGACTATGGGGGGCCCGTGCCCAGTATTGCGTCGTTAAAAAGGGTTGAATAAATATATATTTATAAGTAGGTATAGGTTTATTCATATATGTACATGTTATTACTCAATAATTTATATGTAATAAATAAGAGTGCAGCTAGTATAAATAAAAGTTTTATCTATTTAAAAAAAAATGATACCTAAAATTTAATATTTTTTATATTCCTAGAGAAAATAGCCATGAAAATTAAATTTAATACTTCTTACTTCAGCGAGGTTGCATACGTGTCCAGTTATCTCGAGAATTTCTCCTCTTTTAGTGACCTCTTTTATTACTGGCGTAAAGTTGTAATATGTAGCGCTTACGTTGAAAGCGATTTTAAGGTTTTCATCGCTTGCATAGAAAAGACCACCTAAAATTCAACAAAATATATTAAATTTAATTATTGCAAGCTTAAATCAAATAGAAATATAAGAAAATTTTAAAATTATAGGAAGAGAATTGTTAGTAATTTTAATTATTACCAAATCTAATTGTAAGATCTACATGAAAAATAACAATACATACCAACATTTGGATAATCTGATAAAACACATTTTGTTATAGCTAACGCTATAAATAATATCCTCACAAACATATCTGCCACTTTAATCTTCGGCACAACATAAAAACATATTGAAGTGTATATACATATACATAAGGAACACTTAAGACATTGTATGAACTATTTATTACTTATAAGCACGTTCACTTTCTTTTCATTTGCATAATAAACGTTCTAATCTCATACCGGCAATCGGTAATGTGTTTAGATTTCGGGACGCGACACGCGGCGTCAGAAATAATCCCGCCACTATATTTAGGTCGAGCTTTTCCACAAATGACATACTTCGTTGCGATGCTGCGTACTGGAATTCAAACTTCCTATTAAATATTTCATCTATGATTAATAAATGTATGTTATGCATAATAAAGCAAACGTCATTCTAATAATAAAGTTTTGAATTGAAGTAAGTTATTAAAAATGCTGTAGCAGAGGCTTATTTATTTATGCAAAACGTTCTTGGAGCTATTTTATTTAGTAACTATAAATGAAAATAAAGTTTACAGCTACTTTTTTTCTTTATATTTATTTTTTATAAATATTGGGTTAATTTTTGCGAGAGCAGATATTGCCTTATGTTAATGTATAATTTGCATAAAAATTTAATTTTTTTCACAATATATTATATATTGTGGAAAAATTGAAAGTTTCAATTTATTTTATTGAATGTTTTAATTATTAGGTAAGTAACCTTACGTTCTGCAATACATAACTACCTACGACTCCATTCGTTCATATTTTTCTTTTAAGTCCATAAACCTGCTACTGCTCAATATAATCTTTATTTGAAAATGTACAAGACGTATTAAGCCAAACTTATATCATATATCTATAGATCTACACAATCGAACTATACACAAATTATATTTATCTATAATAATAATCTAACCATTGGTATTTGAGTTACCATCACAAGTATAAAGTAAATCTAAAAATGTAAGATACACATGTGTTATTGCACAGTAGGTACGCACTTTGTTTGTTTGTGCGAAGTTCCTTTTATGAGGATTAATTACTGAAGATGAAAGTGTTGTTATAGATAAAAATGTTTACCCTGTTCTGGTTGAGATGAAACATGATATGAATTTGATGCAAATAACAATGAGTAGTCGCTAAGAAGTCTCAACTAAATCCATACTTATACTTACAAATGTGAAAGTGTGTTTGTTTGTTTGTCCTTCTTTCACGTCGAAACAAAGTGACGGATTGGCGTGATTTTTTGTGTGGAAATAGTTGGAGGGCTGGAGAGTGACATAGGCATACTTTTTGCCGCGTGAGATTATCTCAATCCCACGGAAAAAAACGTTGTAATACAGACCAAAAAAATATTTCTCTTCAATACAATTAAAATTAATAAATACGTGTTTTAACATTTGTCGAACTTCATCTCATAAGGGGGTAAAATAGGGGTTAAAAGTTTGTTTGAAATCTACCTTTTTAAAGTTTGCCTTGTAGTTTTAAAGCGAGCGAACCCGCGGGTTTTGCTAGTACGAGTATAATCTGTATACTTGACTTGGAAAAGAAAACATCTACCTAGTATATATAAAAGAAAAAAAAATCAAAAACTTGTTCATTTTATCTTGTTAAAAATGTTTGAGCAATTTAAATTTTAATTTTAAACGTAAGAGGATTATATATAAAGCGATTTTCGTATTGATTTCCTTTAGGCAATAATAATTTATTAGTAGTACATTTTTGGGTGGCCTCAATATATACATGATGGAAATACTCAACGGCGTAATTGATGAAACTCCTTTAAATATTTATGATCATGATTTTAAGAGATCGCTAGAGTAAGTTGTATGGCAACAGTTCTTGGCACTTTGAAGAGTAGGTACTAGCGTATAGTATGTATTTAAAAACAAGTACCTGGCGACCGAGCTTCGCTCGGTGTTCTTTTTTGCTATATCATATTTTTTAGATTAAAAAAAAAACTAAAAACTTGGATAAATACAAAAAAAAAGTAGAACTTTGTATCCAATATCCAATATGATCCATATAATGTTAATCTTGCACCTTGGTCGTTTGACCACGATGCTTATGCCTGAGTGTAAGAAATACATAAATATCGAACATATTCTGCGTAGAATAATGCAAAAGAAAACCGCATGAAAACTCGAAAACACGCGCTTTCCCAGACATGAGACTAATCCAGATCGATTTTTCGCCCCCGAAAGCCCCCCCACACCAAATTTCAGCGAAATCGTTAGAGCCGTATCCGAGATCGCCGGTATAAATAAATATATAAAGATATAAATATACAAGAATTGCTCGTTTTAATATATTGGATACAAAAATCCTTGTTTTAAATGTCATTGCCCTTAATGTATACACTATTATATTATCTATAATAAATATATTTTTAAAGAGTATTTGAAATAGTATAGTGTTAGTCTACTATTATAAAATGAATACTAATTCAGTAGAACTTGAGTAGATTTAGTGAAAAACTTCCTTGAAATATTTAAACTGTTATTATTTAAATTTTTAAGTTAAAAACAGATTAATTTTTAATCTCATATGGTATCCTTACTTATTTTACGAAATGAGGAAAAAAATATTTACTTAACTATTATAAATATTTAGTAGATATTATAAATAAAACTGCAATAAATATCAATAACCATTTACCACTTAAGTAATAAGCAAATCATCGTTTTACAAAGCAGAAATGCTCTGCTTTTAAGGAAAATATATATTTTATTAGAAGGCAATTCATAAATAGATATAAGTAATTTTGTTCACACTACCGATATAAACCTAAGGTTGTTTTTTGACGGCTTGCTCTAATATAAACACTGTGACATTTTAAATTCAGCAGCAGCTATTTACTTTTACAATTTTTTAAGCATCTTTACTATTCCGTGTAGTAGGTATATAAGGGGTTTTGCGTAATTATTGAAATTTTTATTTAGAGGTTTCCTTCATATATTTAAGTACATACATATTTAGCTTCTTCCTCTTAATTTACATTAATGGCAATCATATATTTTAGACAGTGGTAGCCCAGTGGTAACGCGCTCGCTTGGGAAACCGAGTGATGCAGGTTCAAATCCCGGGTCTCGCACCTCTGATATTTTCATGAGCGAATCATTTCCAACATGACTACCACTTGTATTTTGGTGAATCAAAACATCATGAGGAAACCTGCATGTCTGAGAGAACCTACCAAGTTTTCGAAAGATGTTTGCGGTCCGCCAACCCGGACTTGGCCAGCGTGGTGGACTATGGCCTGATCCCCCTCGTATTGAGAGACCCGTGCCCAATAGTGGGACGTTAAAAAGGGTTGAATACGTATTACGTATATATTTTATAACAATATTTTATACACACTTTCATGAAAACATATCTTTAATTTGCCGTAATTAAATTATAGGTACTTATTAAAAAAACATTATTTGAAGTCAATATAATATGTTAATGCCAACTTAATATACTACTAAAAGTTATTTAAACTTACAAAAATAACAAAATAATTGAGCTTCCAATTCTTTCCATTCTATTCCATTAGAAAAATATTATTTATTTTATCGCAAAAAGCTCGCAGTTTATACAAAGTTAGTTTGACTACAGAATAACAATACACGTTGTATGACTGAAATTGCCGATACTCTTATTTATACTTCATGATGCTTTTACCAGTATTGTAAATAAAAAAGGTAAAATTGAGTTAAGCTACCTTTGTTAATGGCAAAAAGAAATGACAGTTCTCCGGTATTTGAATCTCAATATTTTATACATTAGGAGGTAACATTAGTCATAAGACGCGTAAAAATAATACAGTTAAAAATATTATTAATATTGATCATTTTTAAAGTCTATTTGTGATATACTAAGTAACAAGTACCTTTTCATATATAAAGACTTGACTTTGTTTTGGGAAGCGCCTACTTTAAAATTAGTCTATTACTTTCGTTGATGAATTCAAAGCCTTTTAATTATGTTTTACCTTTTAGTTCTTTAAAATCGTTTTACACTTTTATAAGTTTCTATTTATCAAAGTGTAATTTTGTTCCTGATACGTTCGTTAATTTACTCAAAAAG
This sequence comes from Fabriciana adippe, assembly GCA_905404265.1. Taxonomy (NCBI): domain Eukaryota; kingdom Metazoa; phylum Arthropoda; class Insecta; order Lepidoptera; family Nymphalidae; genus Fabriciana; species Fabriciana adippe. The sequence continues at coordinate 9,014,026 of FR989993.1, forward strand.
TTAGTTTCGTTTGTCCATTTTGTTAATTACGCTATTTTATTAAGAAAAAGTCCTTAATTAATACTAAAAAGCGATTCCTGGTAAAACATAGGTGAGTTCTAAACAACATTTCTAAGTATTTCTAAGTCAACTAAGTCAATATTTCTAAGTCAATTAATATAAAACTTTTAATACTTTGGTTTTTTATTAAATATATGAAATACACCATAAAAATATTATATTAAAATTAGCATACAGTTTCAAGCTTGCTGTATTATTTTCCGACACTTGTACTAACATCGAAACAATAAAACGGTCTGTTTAGTTAACACGATTGAGTTACCTTTGAGTCTAGAACATTAAGTACACGTATTAAGGTCAAGCCACTAGTGGCCGGGAACCGTTCAATTTTATTTTACACAAGCACCTTCCTTGTGGTAAAAGCGTCGTTAGAACCGAGATGGCTATTATTGTCATCTCATAACAATCGTATAGTATTTTATATGTTTAGTTGTTTAGAATCGTTTCAAAAGATTCTGTATTATTGTCATTTCTGGAATTATTATATATGTTTATCTCTTATTACCAGTCTAACGGTTAATAATATTATATTTTTTTAAATTTACGCGAATATCTGACATTTTAAATAAAACTATAACTAAGTCTCCTCCGTGGCCACGATTTCTGTAAAGCATTCGAAACGTGGGGAATGAAAAATAAAAATAAATCCGCGAAAAAATCTGAAAAGATAGTTTTATTTAAAATGATTAATAATATATTTAATCTTAAGAAAATATTCTTGAATATTTTTAATGATACTTAATTGTACTTTCTCAGTTAAGATAATTAAGTGAAAATACGATGGATGCGTAGGAAGCTATTAGTACTGTTCCATTTAAAAAGATCTTTTAAAATCTTATCTCGTTAAAGGTACAGTGTAGCTTCCGCCCACACAGTAGTAGCAAGGCAGTGAATGTTTAAGTTTTTATCGACTTTCAGTTAACTTTATATTAATATTAATTATTTTAGATGTTTTATTATTTACTAGCGGCTCACCCTCGCTTCGCTCGGGTTCCCCTCTAGGCAAACAAAAACAAATCTTTCCCACGGGAACCGTACATTTTTCCAGGACAATTTTTTTTTTGTTAAAAATTTATTTGTCATTTTGATGTATGAACTATATTATTGTAGTTTTATTAAAATCCAATCAGTAGTTTTTGTGTACTAAGCTGTATAAGTTAGTATAGTTTTTTAACTATCCCACGAGAATTCTTTAGTTTTCCGGAATGAAAAGTATCTAAGATGTTGACTAGGGATATAAGAAACCACCATACATATTTAAATCGGTTCAACAGGTTCAGAAATTAGCCCGTACAAACAGACAAACAGACAGAGAAATAAAAAAAAATGAAAAAAAAAACTGGATTTGTTCTATTTCTCTTGTTACATCCCCCGGACTCGGTTTTTAACATTTTTTTTTTCTATGAACAGACATTTGACCTCTACAGTTTTATTATATGTATAGATTTTAGATTATTTTATTATTTATTTTAGACATCCAAGCTTCCACATACGTAAAAGAGGTCTATTCCATGTACCTTTTACCAGAATAAAATTTGCTTAAAATCTATTTTTAATTAGGTCCTGTCGTGATTATAATACTCACTTTAACCATATAGATATAATGAACTGTTCTGTTACAAATTTCAAGAAATTAATTAATAACATAGTCTAATAATTTTAATAACATTTTCATGTACTTTAATTGTATTTATAGTATATTTATATGAGTACCTATGTGTCAACTTTTTGCTTAATTTAGCCTAATGCTTTCTACTCTAATTATGTGTTTCTTATTTGTGAAAACTAATCGGTAAATGTGTGTATTTTTATTGTAAATTGTATGTTTTATAATACTGTTCGTTTCCCTAGAAAAATAAAAATAAAAAAAATAAAATTTAAATATAATTTACAATATGATATAGAAAATATACGTTTATTAATTAAAATATGCCACTCGAAATTTCTATCTCAACAACACATCATTTTTTTTTCTCATTGTATCAAAATGTTCCATTTGTTACATAATTCCTATAAATTGCTCATGTTTACTTAAAATGGTTAATAATTTTGTGCTGCTCGAGATAAGTCTCTAGGAACGAAGCATAAAATGAATTTATTGTAATATAATGAAAGTTTTTTATTTCAACTTTTTTCATGTTTTATGTCTTCAATGACAGATAACATATTTTGCTTATTTAAGTTTCGTAATATAAATTTTACAGTTCTTCAAAGAAAATAAGCTCTCTCAGCTTATTTTGTAAATCAAATTGAAGCGTTTTCTTCGCACGCGATGATTTTATGAAGCCGTAAATACAAACTGACTGATACATAAATAGTGTATTATGAAAGATAATCTATTTTATACCAAGTGGTAGATTCAAATTTGCAAGTAAATAGAAATAGATCGTTCCCATATAAAGTCAGCGACCCTCAACGCCTTCACAAAATAAAATCGAAATAAATCCTGGAGTCATAAAGTGTTTTTATTTATTGACCGTTCAAAATGTCCATCTTAAATGTAGATTTTATTGGCCATCTGCTGTTAGTTATGAAAAGAAGATGAAAAAGTTAGTGCTTAAAATATGCTTACATTAAGTAAACCTCTCAAAGACTTTAATACTCAACATATTGGCTAATGTCAATGATATCAGTTCTCCGGAAACGTCTAACCGGTATTCTGCTGGGAAGAACTGTGACAGATTCTCTTCTCACATAAATTGCTTATTTTCATACATAACTAGCCGGTCGGGTTCATCGCTAGGTACATTTTACATAGATATTTTCCAGCGTTAGTCATATAAATTTTAATATTATTATTTTTTTAATTTTTCTGATGTTTTAATACTTATTATCCTATTCCGGACTAAGAGAAATCCAAAAAATCAAATATCATAAAAATTGGTCCAGCCGTTCTTGAGGTATTAATGGTGTAACCAACACGATTTTGATGATGAACTTCATCCTGTCAAATCAACAAAATAGTAACACCTTTCTTGTCGTATAATTAATTGATATACTAATAATATTTAGCTTGAGTTTGAATAATCTTAGTCTGAACGAGAGAACTTCATTAATGTTATTATTTATACACAAATATGATTAAAGAAAATAAATAACTTTTGGAACATTTTTCTTAGTTACTTATTTTCGTAATCGCTTAAAGTGATTTATGACTTTTTTTCTTGTAGTCAGCTTCTAAGTAATATAATGAATAAGTTTTTAAATTATTAGGTGCATGCTTTGATTACGTATATGTTTAGTTAACTCATTTAAACATTACATCTTTCTAGTGTTATTCATGGTCACGTCTAGACGCGCCAGACCTGGTTAAAAAAACACTTTGCTTCTTTGTATAGAAATAAATTTACAGCTAAATTATTGTAAAACGCACTCTGAGTGAGATGAGTAAACGCTTTGATCCATTCAATAGATGTTGGCAGACGTTGTAACCTGAAGATTTGCCATCGATCTCAGTAAACATTGTCTAGTCGAACAAACGTGACGAACCAAAGTTTTTTATAAATCTTTGAGGTAAACACCTTTTATTAAATGGATTGGAAGCGAAGACATCAAACTATGTTTACATTTCAGTCCGATCAAGATTTATTTAAAAGTAAAGTATTTAAGTTTTCTTCAAACGCAATTCTTAAAATGTAAAAACTGCTGCATTCGTATTATGATATCTTGACAAACATGTTTCATAATTATTATTCTTTTTATTTTTAAATTTATTTTTTTCTACATACGTCGACAATTAGTTGTGATAATTATTATATATAAGTATAATATCATGAATGGTTAAAGATCAAATGAAAGAATTGAAAATGTAACTTCTGTTTCAAGTTGTAACACTGCATCACGACGGTAACATATTTATGTGTATAATGTATATCTTATGTAAGCTTATTTTCTTTTATGACAAAAATATTTATTTGTATTAAAATAAGACGACCTAATTTATGATTCTAGCATCACTGATATCAAGTAGACAGTTTAAAATCTATAACAAGATTCATGATTTACTTGCAAGACGCGTCGCTCTACTTAAATAGCTTTTCAATTTACGACTATCGTGAAGCTAAGAATCTATATACCGTGATGGTAATATAAATAAAGAAGCATGATAAAATGCACAATATCTAGTAACCGTACACTCTATTCTTGTTGCAGGACGCTTTCTTAGAATATTTTTATTATTTTAATAAAACTATACAATTAAATATGTGCTGCCTAAAAACTTAAGAAATTATCATAATTAAAAGGTCTTAAGATTAATATTTAGACTAGAGAATATCACAAAGAAAAAAAACAATCGAATTATTTTATCATTATAATTGTTTCCAGTAGTACTTTTAACCCGTTAAGGATCGCGGACACACTGGTGTGCCAGTTAACAATTAATTTCTTAGAAATTATCCAGGAGGTTATTTTGAGGACGTCCTAAATAACAATTTCTTATTACATAATACATATACTTTGAGTATACTCGTAGTAACATGAATAGAATTAAAAGAAAGAACACCGTTTATCTAAATTATTAGTTATCGTAAATTAAAAGAAAATTTAATTAGTTTTCTTTCAATTTGAAAAAATATAATTATTATAATTACACTTACGAAAGATAAAAAGGATAAATTTAAAATATACTATCCGGTATTTTTACAGATTGTTACACAACGTATGTGAATACTCTTAACAATATGTACATCAGTAAATTTTCGCGCCAAATATTTTTTTTGTTTTAACTATTTTCAACTATTTTTCATGACTTCAAGACGCAAATCCTTTTATAGTCTATATAAAGTGTCAAGTTCGCGTCTAACAAGCGCGATTTCCACAATAAGATCGAAAAACCTTCGACGAGTGTTGAATTATTCAAGAATAATTGAAAGTGAAGTGATAGTGAAACAAATTGGGGCCGATACCGCTCCCAGGACAGCCTGCGAATTATAATACGATATTAAATTCTGACCTCATGGAATACATTACGCTCATCGAAAGATTGGTCAATTAAATAGTTTTTCAATTCAATTATTTTATTTAGTGGCTCCTAGGAGTGCTGTATGGACACAATTTACTTCGGCAATAACGCGTATAATGAATAGGTTTTATCGTATATTGTTATAATGTGATTTTTACAGGCAAAAAAATCTAAATCGATTGTTTATAAAGTAATAACTTATCAATCTATATGAAACAATTGATAAACATAATACAGCACATTAGGTAAACACATACTAGGCAATAAAATATGTGGAACTAATATAAATGATTTTAATTTATGAAGAATAGTTAATAAATATTTATATTTTTTTTTACGAATTCATTTATGTTTACTACTAACTCATTCTGAATGTACATAGGTACAAACAAACAGACAGATAAAAAAATTCAGAATTTATACCGTGGAAATGATCACATGGCGTTACATAAAAATCACATACATATACACATATACATACATACATACATACATAACAAAGAATACCTTATTTGTTATGTTATAATAAAAAAATGTTAAGTACAATATTTACAAATAAAATCTCTGGATCTACTGAACTGGTTTAGATGAAAATTGGTGAGAAGGTAGTTTGACTTTGAGACTCTGGGAAGGACATAGGATACTTTTTATCCCGGAAATCATCACTTAAGGGGGTGAAAATAGGGATGAAATATTGTATGGGGAATCAAGCTAGAAACGAACCTGAGCGAAGCGAGGGTGAGTCGCTATTCGGTTATATTATAACACCTACTAGCAGAACCCGCGGCTACGCCCGCGTTCAATCTAAAAAAAAACTATTTGGCTTTATGTTACACTGCGGCTCACCCTCGGTACGCTCGAGTTCGTCGCTCTGTATTTTTATAATAAAAATATTAAAATCGCCATTAAAAAATGGAGGGTGGGTGTAGGAAGGTGAAAAATACTCTACGATCTATTCTAATACCTGCCGAATATACAAAAAAATAAATAAATAATTAAAATCAAAAAATATTAGAAGATTATTTTATAAGCTATAGGTATAATCACTATGAAGTTAATATGTATATTTTATAAAATTGGTACGTGTAGAAGGAACTTCGCAATTAACTTTTACTTTTACATATACTCGTATTAAATTATTAAAAATGATGCTGAAAATGTTGGAATAACTACATCCTTTTGGGATCTTCTATCTTATGAGCATTCTTATAAATACAAAAATTAACATTGGACTAAAAATAGTAAATTATCCAGTCCAGGGATTTTAGCCTGTTTTGTTAACTTAGCTATATTTAAACTTGTGTCAAAATTTAGCCGATTGATAGGTAAAATCACTTTTTGCTTGGGGTGTTAATCGCATTTTTACTCAAATTAAACTAAAATAATATAATAATCGTGTCATAGATAGTAGCCGCATGTTAGATTTTTTTATCCACCTTTATAGTCACACGTATTCACGTTTCTATAATTTCACGTGAAATGAAGTAATAAGTCCCTTTTGGTCATACGTTTGAGCACAATGACAGGTAATTGGCGTATCAGCCACATCGTCCCATATCGATGGACAGGTATAATTGCATTTCAGTGTGACAAAATGAACCGAGGACTCGCGGCTCTTTTACTTCGAACATTTTGATACATCTACCAGTCATTGTTATTTTCATATCGATTAGTTTTAGTCAATAAGCACGTTATATAAATTAAAAACACATTACAATCGATTGTAAACAATTTAATTATTAGATAAAGCCCTTGCTCTGCTACGCCCGAAACTTTCACATACATACACTTTATCGCGATGGAGTCAAAATCACGAACTCTACACAAAACAATCATCCAAAATATATTTTGATTCTCCATCACTGTTATAATAATATACCTATTATAACAAAAAATCCTAAATCTATTATTTTCTTAACCACTTCTCTAGCGGTGGCTAACATATGATTTTATATGTGACGTTTGAAACCATTATTTTAATAATGTTTTAAGCATGAGTTATACAATTAAAGCTTTATTAAATTGTTATAATATTTTTATTGTATCGCATGAGTTAGATAATCAGGAGCTTTAACGAGACATTGCCATTGCCATACCCACGACATAATAATACCTCCACTATAATACCTACGTATACTATTAATTATATAAGAATATAAACAAAATATTTATTTATAATGTGATAAATCTCCTAAACAAGAATATCGTATCAAGTAACTTGCTGCTGATAATTTACTACCAGCGGGCGGCTTCTGATATCTCTCTAATAGCGGAATGAACCGTACGAAAAACACCATGTTTCTTTTGGACAGGGAAGAAGAAATTAAAAGTTGCTCTGAATCGCGAGAACATGTGATCCGATCCGGTTTGTCTGGCCATTGAGAAATATTTTTAGTTTTGGCTTGGTCGTTCAAAAGAAAGTTTGCCTCAGTAGGCCAGCCAGTAGATGAATATGAGAGCAATCCTGCCATACACTATTCAGTGAGAAAAGTTTCTGTTGAATAGTACCTACTGGTAATTGTAAGTGGAGAATCTCTATATAACCACTTGTATGGAGGTACCTAGGAGATATGAATAAATACATTTTCCACGCTAAAAAAATATACAAGAAACTTACGGCTCCCTATGATGTTTAATTGCGGTGTGTCAATAAAATAACCGGAATAGTATACTTACTAACATAGTGAAAAAGGTACGTTAATATATTATGTACTCAAGTAATGTGTGCCCTAATAAGGATAACCTTATACTGTCAACGTTATTTATGTTGTTTTTGTATGAACAAGTTAAATGATTAGTAGGTGCTAAAGTTTCTCAAAAAGTTAACAGTGAGGATTTTAAAACGTAATCTCATTATGAATATGTAAATTTTAATTTAAAGCTTTGTACTTTAAACTTTTAGTATAAAAAAACGTAATTGTTCAATCACGAAAACGACGAAATTTATAATTTGAAAATTCTATTATAAGAAGTTTATGAAAGAAAATATAAAAATTATTCCGTCAAAACGTCAGCTCACATAAGAGGTTAAAAGAAAATTTTGATGCGTGTTTCGTTCAAAGACCTGACACCGTGATAACAAATCAACAGTTATATTCTACGATAAATCGTCTATTGTGTTCTATTATATATTTACATAAATGCGTATCGAGTGGCGTGCGTACTACAATTCCCATTCTATATATTTCTTAGAAGAGCGAAGTTCGTCTAAAATTCCAAAGGAACGAATTCCTTTGTGAACCGACGACAAACCAACTAATAAATCATTTGTCAGTCTGCCATGCATTACAATGTAGGGCTTTTTTTCAGACATTTACATGAAAAATTTGTATAATTTTACAAATGTCTTGTTCATATATTAAACTAGTCGCATATTTATTAGACACTATATGCTAGTCTATTTCACTTAATAATACAGTATGCATTATTTTTACGAAAATTTCTTGTCATTTCTATTTGATAGATTATACTGAACGTGCAAAAGAAGTTAATTTCAAAGTATTTTCAATACGTACAAAATATATATGAGCTCAATTTCGTCTAAAACTAGAACTAGAAATTTTAAAACAACACACGAAAAGTTTTGTTGACCCCTAAAAAGTTAACCCTAGCCATATTTGGATTTCTAATTTGCTAAATGACTCAAATTCGTTATTAACCACCAACTCTACAAACGTTTCTAGAGAACTACTAAACTAGAGGAAAACATACAGGAGCTTACAATTTGCATTTCACTAACTTTATAATTACAGGAATTGTATCTCTTGAACGATACTTCTATTTTATGTTTTCACATAATATGACTGTAATAGAAGTTGGAATAGCGTGAACAGCATTGTCCTCTTAACAATGTAGTGCGATATTATAAAGGCATGACCTAATTAAATATGATATTTGAGAACTATCTATTTCAATTGAACCAAAAATAGCTTCTCATAATAAATTTATAAGTTGTTTAAGAGAATACTGAGAATAATCTATACTAATATTAAAAAGAAGCAGAGTTTGTTTGTTTGTTTTATCGCGCTAACCTCAAGAACTTCTAATTCGATTAGATAAATTCTTTTTGCATCAAATAGCCCGTTTATTGAAGAAGGCTATATGCTATATATCATATAGTATATAGTCTATCTATTCCATACTAACTGTTAAAACGTACTTAGGGACGAACCCGAGCGAAGTGTGGGTGATTCGTATTATTAAGAATATTTACAAAAAGTTCACATGTAGAGTTTGAAGTTTATATTATATAGAGATTATTGGAAATATCATAAAATCACAGCTTTTTTGCGGTCTGTCTGCATTGATTTAAATTGTTATATTGAGCAGATTCCAAGTTACATCCAGAGGTTTCTGTTTTAAGTGCGCCTCTACAAGACAAGCAAAATCAGTGGCATCTTTAAATTTAAATAAAAAACGTGAACCTGTCATATATATGTGAAGTATATTAATATATTAATCTATACTAATATAATAAATGTGAAAGTTTGTGAGTATGGATGTTTGTTACTCTTTCACGCCAGAACGGCTGAACGGATCTGGATGAAATTCGGCACAGAGATAAATTATAGTCTGGTATAATACATAGGCTACTTTTTATCCAGGAAAAATATAGGATTCCCGAGGGATAGATTTGTTTTTGTTTTTCTAGAGGCGAACCCGAGCGAAAAGAGGGTGAGCCGCTAGTTAGTATATAATTCACATATTTACGTTATCGTATAGTAATAAAATAAATATTAATTAATTAATTAATTTAATAACCTTTATCAAGCTACAATATTTGCTGTATTAAAAGTCATAGATCTATCACTATAATATTTTTTCACTTTGCATATTTTACAGTACCAATTATTATTAAAAAATCTAATCATGTAAATCCTTTTTCCCGATATAAATTATTTTCAACTAAATGTTTTATCTCTTCCGTAATCCGTTTGTTTATTACCGAATTAACGACGACAATAACGAATAACCAGCCGTAACACAACACATACATGACACGTGAATTCGCATAAATAGTATGGGCTTACATGAATATTAAACTTAGTAAATTAACCATAAAACCCATAAACCCATAAACGTATCTTTATAGTTTTAAATTAGGTTAATATATTTTAAAGTTAGCTGAAGATATATCAACAGTTTGAAGTTGTCTGTTCTTACATCCATTAGTGAAGAACTGCTAAGAAATTGAATTTAGACTTCTTTATGATTTAAAAACATAGCTAAGATTCAAAATTATCGGTAGACCAAAAGAAGTCCACGATGTATAAAGTAGGGTTGTAGTATGGATCTTATTAGTGAGTGACAAAGTAAAAATTTAATAAATATTGAAATATCGACCAAAATATTCAATATATGTACTTGTAAACATTATATTATGTAGATTTAGTTATAGGTATGTGAATATCACATGCTCGTATGCAACACACAAGAAGTCATCAAAACTTGTAGATTGTTCAATAACTAGTATCGTGAAGCGATTTAACTCTAATGGTACACTGAACAACTCTACTTTAAAATATATTTATAAAACTTATTAGAAGTAATAAATAACAATGTAAAGTTAAAAATAATTAACCCAATTTATTCTAAAGCTTATTTGCTTTATTTAGATCCAACTCAACCAAGTGACGCGCGATAATCCTATAAGTCACAAGTCATTTAAGCTTCTCACACAATTACCAACAAAAATAATAATCAATTAAGTTTAAAATTTATACTACTATAACTTTTTTAACTTGTTTGATTATATATTACTTTAGTTAAATATTTTATTAAGTAATTTGAACTGCATTTAATAATATATTATAAATAATATTTCTACATATTATAAATGGAACTGTATTCTGAATATTGTTTGTGTGTGTGTGTGTATGTTTGTTATTATTTTACGCTGAAACAGTCGAACGGATTTAGATGAAATTTAGTGCACAGATATCTATGGCCTGGAGTAACACTATTAAGCCTCTAGGGATGCATCCTAGGAAAGCATAAGTCGCTAATACATACATATATTTATTATTACTAAACCACTTATTTATATACAGATTAGTATATGAAACTCCGTCGGCTTTCTCGCAAAAGTTTTGTTTTCTTATAGTATACGATGTTCTAAAGGTTAAATCAAGCTTTGAGGAATAATCTTCGCCAATTTACACCAAACCCCTCTAAATATTTGCTTTAAAACAGAATTGTTACATTATTCCTATCTTCAACATATTCATACATATAACAAACATAAAGACCGGTTAAACCATTAATATGTCAAAAAGACATACTCAGCAATCGAAATATTAATAAGAATAAGTAAGAATTTCATATTTATATATTACTAGCAGAACCCGCGGCTTCGCCCGCGATCAAACTACGAAAAAAAAACTTTTTCGCAATATATACTTTATTACTTGCAAAAGTAAGTTTGTGTAAGTTTTATTATTTGTTAAAGTATATATGGAAACAAATTTAATTTTAGCGATCGTAACTCAAAATATCCAGTATCTTAAAAGATATTAAGCATATATTCTGTAATTATACACTTCAGCTATTTAGCAAGCTGCACTATCTGTATTTTTTATACATTTTTCTACTCCATCTTTCCAAAGTTAAAGGAAGAGAGTACAATGATACAATCGCATACAATGTTTACGACTTTAAATCATGTAACATGGCTAATATGGGTTTTTTTACCTAACATACTAACACGCTAATATCTACGTTATTTTTAAAGACCCAATGCTATGTACACCTGAATCTTACAGTCTCCCTCCTTTTCCTTCTTTTTTAAGTTACACATACAAATTGCCATTCTTATTTTGCTGTAGCTTTTTTCCCGCGGCTACGCTCGCGTGGACTGAAAAATTTGCTCAGTTTTAATTTCCATTAAATTTATATGTTGTTATATCTAATTTTTAATATTATGTCTAGATTCATTTAAGTTAGTCTACACTAAAAAAACCAAACACAAATATAGGTTAGGTTCTCTCTCTCGCGCTCTAGGTCTCTTATAGTTGTCGCTGCTGTGGCCAGTCGAAAAGTTATACATAATTTTCTTTTGGATTCGGAATAATTTCCGTTCTCTGCTTTATATCTCACACAGTTAGTGTGCACTTACAGAGAACTTGAGCCATGTTACTCTATTTAAATATATTCAACAACTCAAAATTCACCGCCCAGTTTTACCCACTTAGGGGCTGAATTAAAAAAAAATCTACAATACATGTTTATTTAAGTGTATTGAAGAGCATTAATACCAAGTTTCAAGTAATTCTGATCATAAACAAATTTTTCCTCATATAAACAGCACAACCCCCTTTTACCCTTTTAAGGGATAAATTTCGAAAAAAAAAAAAAGATATCTGTATTGATTTAGTCTTCATTTTAAAGGTAAATACTATTTTCCGTGCATCAATTACAGAGTTTCATACAAACTTTCATCCCCTATTTGACAGCCTTATGGAATGAATTTCAAGAAATGCTAAAATATATATTTATTTAATTGTATTGAAGAGCATTAATACCAAGTTTCAAGTAATTCTGATAATAAATAATTGTTTGCCCATATAAACTTTATCATCCCCTTTTACCCTTTTAAGGGATGAATTTCGAAAAAAATGTAATACATGTATTTTTTATTTTTCATCTTAAAGCTAAATATCACTTACCGTGTATTTCGCGTTAAGAATAACAGAGTTTCATACAATCTTATATCCCTTATTTTACCCCTTTAGGGAATGAATTTAGAAAAATCCTTTCTTAGCGGATGCCTACATTGTATAAGGAATATGTCCTCTAAATTTCACGTTTCTACGACCAGCGGTTTAGGCTGTGCGTTGATCGATCAGTCAGTCAGGACAAAGCATTTTATGTATATATAGATTATGGCAGTAAGGTAGCCCAGTGGTAACGCGCTCGCTTGGGAAGCCGAGTGAAGTGGGTTCAAATCCCGGGTCTCGCACCTCTGATATTTTCATGTGCGAATCATATCTAACATGATTACCATATGCCTTACAGTGAAGGAAATCATCGTGAAGAAACCAGCATGTCTGAGAAAACCTAGCAAGTTTTCGACAGACATGTGAAGTCCGCCAACCCGCACTTAGGCAGCGTGATGGAGGCCCGTACCCAAGAGTGGGACCTTAAAAAGGGCTGAATACAATACAATATTATTTATTATACATGACGGAGGAGGATTTAGTTACTTTTTTCTGCTATAAAACTTTATTATTGTTTAAAGTCACAATGTTATTGAGTTCAGTTTTTATTGCTTTTAAAATGATTTTAAATATAGAGCAGAGACTACGTCTCGAGTGTTTCATTGGAGATACGTGCCTTAGTAACGTTGGTTGATCATGGTGGATCAGAGAGAGTTATGTTTTGATATTATAGCTGAAAATTTTATTGGTTATCTGGTTGTTTGGACACAGTTATCTATGAAACTTCATCAGCCATTATGTTGGAAAAAATACCCTTGTACATTACATTCTATGTATTAAGAAAGGTTATAGACATCTATACCTACCGATAAATAAAATTGAAGTGTCTGATTGTAATGTCAAAATAACAGCTTTTTACTAAATGCATATAACATTTTCTAAAGTACTTATAAGAAAAACACAATTTTAACATTTTTGTCTGACTGTTTATTCCAGCTAATCTCCGAAACGACTGTACTTAGTTTTGACGGGACATTCACTGGCAGATGGCTGATGTTATAAGGAGTAACTTAGGTACTTTTATTTTAGAAAAAGAATTAGAGCCCCGCTCAAAAAAAATAAAACACACACAACTAGGGACACACCCGAGCGAAGCAAGGGTAAGTCTCTTGTATTAGATATAACGGCACTCTAGGATCCTAAGGAGGAGAATAATAATAAATAAGCTACTGGTTACCCTATCTTTGATGGTGTGGCCTAGAATACCCAGAAGAGACGATTTTGTCCTACTTAATTCACAAATATCATCATACCGTTAGATTATTTTTCCAAAATGCTTATAAAGACGACAGCCGGTCGGCCTGACACGTACCTGATATCAATGCGGGAAATATTTATTGATTTTCCTTTTTTAAACATGTCTCTGAGGTACATACATATACGCGCACAACATAGATATACAAGTAGGTAAGTACTTTAAAACAATTGAAATTATTCTTGATTTTACCTTAATTTTTAAAAAATGCAGAAATATTCTTCATTTTTGGAAAAAAGTATAGATGTGATTAATTTTTTACCCCGTTCTAGTTTCATTTACGCGAGAAAAGGTCTTAAAAAGCCAAAAAATGAGCAAAATTGGTTCAGTGGCTAAGGCGTGAAAACGTAACAGATAGACAGTTACTTTCGTATTTATAATATTAGTTTGTATATTATGAAAATGGAGTGTGTGGAAATTATTAAAAATAAGACGAAATTTCGAAGATTATACATAGTAGGAATAATAAATTAACTTAAGTCAACGAATGTTTCCATGCACATCAAATGATGGTACTAACGAGATCAGGGTTGAGATGAATGAAAACAGATGTTTCAGAAATGTTGAATTTCTTACTATTTAAATAAATTTAGATCACTTTTAACATCTTTGGAATATTTCCGGCAAATGGCGATTCTCGGTATAAGTAAAGAACGTCTTTACGTTTTCTTGTATTGCAAGTATCTGCAGTTCAATATTATTTTTGTTTTAACTCCATTTAATTTTTATGTAAATGTACTTTAGTACAATTACAACAAAAATCAGTATAATGTATAGACATTATTGCATCCATATCATTTTCAATTAAGCAAACAGTATCGCAAGTATCTCTCTTAAATAATGATCAGAGTAAACAGTTTTAATAAAATTAATATTTCCACTCAATTTTGTAACAATTTTCGCATTATTTTGCGAAGGTTAATTCAATTTGCATTTATTTTGTTTATTTTCAGCTTTATGGCACATTATAGGATTGGCTTGACAATAAAAGATTTTTAATTATAATGGATGTAATATAAATAAACCCACTATTTATTTTAAATGTATCATTATGAGATATGTATTTATATAAAAAATAGAAAAGCCTATAGTGGAAGCAGAGTAACAAGAGGTAGCAGTGGACTGGCACAGGATAAAAATAAAAATAGATCTCAAAATCTAAACCCTTTATAATTTAACAATATACAATCGTTGGTATAAATATGCTAATATCTATACATATAATAAAATTGTAACTAAGTCGAATCTGTACATTAAATATTTTTTGGAAAATCTTTTTGAAATAGACTTTATTAACGATACAGAGACCGAATCTATAGTTTTTAGATTTTTTGTCTGTCTGTCTGTCTGTTATCGCATCACGGGAAAACCACTGGAGGGATTGTGATGAAATTTGGTATGTTGATAGCTGGTTATCCGGGTCAACACATAGGATACTTTTTACTGCGGGAAAATATCTCATTTCTGAGAAATCTATACTAAACGTTAAAACGTAACTAGGGAAGAACCCGAGCGGAACGAGGGAATGACCCGAGCGGAATGAGTCGCTAGTAAATTAATAAATTTATTGAAAGTCATATTTGCGTAAAATTCTACAAATTTTAATACAAAATTAAATACTCGATTGTATTATTCAAAGTGCAAATAGTAGTGATTTATACATATTTCATAGATTACCACCCTAAAAGTAGTCTTGCTCACAATAAATTAAAGTCCCTATATTAAACTGAAACCAAATTAACAGCATTCATTCAACACTAGGCCGGGATTTAACCTAAGCTTTATTTTGGACTCCCCTTCCAATATCAGGGATCCGGCTATTTTTTATTCGAACCATTACTAGTGAGCTTCGACATTTAAGCCGTAGGTGCGAATAGCGCATAAAATTGGATTTTGAAGTGAAAGGAAAATCGTGTAGAATACCCGATGTTTTATTACGAACTTTAATATTGATTTTAAAATATAGTATTTCTTCCTTCAACAATGCACCAGAGCACCACCTACGCCTGTTCTGGGACAGCTGCATTTATACAAAGGAAACGAGGGTGTAATCGCAGGCTTGAATATTCTCCTATGTGTACCTTACCAGGATAGAATTCTGTTACGAATAAACATTATTTTTTATTATTTTTTTCATTTTACCTTTTTTAAGTTAGATTTACTCATCTTGATATGGTAATGGTATTTCTAAAAATGTCTCCTTGCGCATCCATAGTGTGACCCAATGAATATTTCACAAGTCCCCATTTTTAATTTCATTTTTTATAAGAAAAATAACATTAGCACTTATTATTTATAGTATTTTTGTATATAATCATATTTTTCGATTATTTTTTGCGATTAAGATATATATTTTATTTTAATCTCATTATTTTATTTAAATATTCTATTATTTAAACTCATTATTTATATTCTTTATTTTTATATTTATCTTGTTCATAAATATTCGCATTTTTATTATTATTAATTATAGATATTTTGCAATTTACCTAACTTACTTAAGATTTACATTAAATTACAATTTACATATCTCTATAGGAAAGAATTTAGATACACAGGTGTGCATTCGATAACAGATGTGTCAAGCTTGTTACGAATTTTATTATAGTGTGGGAAAGTGCATTTGACATATTTTATAAGAGAATGATCTGTCAGGCGAAGTATTATTTACTAACTACAGCTTGCAGTTTTGTTTCGTTCATATTTAGTTTCACGAGGTAGTAATGTTCCAGATTTTTATATGGAGTTCAAACAGTAAATTTTATTTCAAGCGAATAAATAAATTAAAAGTTAAATATTCAAAATATTATGTAATTTAAACCTGAATGTTATCAAGATAATTTAGTAATATGATTGCCGTCGTTTCAGTCATATCGGCGTAAGCGAAATCAAACGGAAATATAGAGTTAAATAAATATATTGTAAGTTTTAAAATATATTATTATTTATTATAAGTAACTATGAACTAAACGATCCTAAAATTCACAAACCAAACCAATATAAAGAAATAAAACAATACTTATACAGTAAATAGGGAAAATATAGAAAATTCTTAAGACAATTTCGGACTGGCACTTGGGCAATAAATAAGGTTACCTACTAATAATCTGGTTCAAATTTGAATTTTGAGCTAACTTGATGATTAATGAAAACCTATATTTTATAACTTTTACATACAACCGCTATGAAACCGTGCCGATGCAAATATAATTAACTAAAACAACCGAAATGATTAGTATTTCTCAGTTTTGCAACTTATCTCGTCAAGATGTACCTACAAACAAAAACAAAGTAATAGAAAAGGTTCGCAAATTGCAAGGCTGTGGGCGGCTATCAGTTTATCAGGCAGTTTCGGTCCGCTAGTCGTGTGGTAGTAACGTGCCGTGCGTGTAGCTTGCGAATATCGTGCAACTTTTCGAGGTACGTTCTTACTGTACTTTCAAATTTATAAATAAATATATTGTATGTTTTATTTCATTAAAATCATATAGATTTACTACATGCTGTGTATTTTTTTTAAAACAATCGTTTTTTATTTATTTGTTTGTTTTGTCTTTTTAAAAATCTTATTAATCGCAAAATATATTTAAATAATATCCTCTTTGTCCACTAGAATTGAAATATTATTAAAAATATTCTAAATATTTTACAACAAACTCTCTTGCTTAAACGATAACCGAGAGTAATAAAGAAGAAACAAAAATATTTAATTAAACTTACTAAAAAAATATTGGTACGCATTAGTTAAATCAAATTTGAATAAAAGAACTAAAAGAGTTTCTTCCATTCAGCAGTATATGAATTAAAAACAACAATACTCTAATATTCTCTATATTATGTAAATATCAAGTATTTATTTTTGGTTATGTGTCTGTTAGTAACTATATTTTAACGTATAGATTAAAATTTATATTATTTTATACATAAAATATCTTTACGCTTAAACATAACTAAGTCTAACTTCTTAGTTCATAAAAGGCAAACTTTCATCTTGCTGATGATTGTGTACTTCCAAGTTATGATATTCATTTTACGACTTTTGTTACTTTTTATTGAAACTTTAATTAGTTCTTACCTTTGAAAATATTGTAATACATATAATATCTTATTTCTTAATCTTAATAAGACCAATTTATTTAAAAATTACAATCGATTTTTTTAACTTACAATCATATTTTACAATTGTGTAAACTTTGTTTAGGTCTTTGTTATTCTAAATGTAAAGGCCGTGAAAACAATATAAACTTCTAAAAAGTTAGATGAAGTATGTACCTAATTAGGGTACTTAATCATAATTAGGGTGAAAATTTATTTTTTTGTGTTCCAACTTTCGACTTTTTTTTTTCAATTTATTTGCTATTTCCAACTTATTCAAACTCGATTTTCAGGATAGCTCTTAAGTTTCTAATTTAAATATTTTATTATAGATTGTTTTTAGTTACTACACATTTATTATAATAGACTACTTGTTAATGTATTTATTTATGCGTTTATTTTATTAGCATTACTTGTAACTAACAATATAATCAAATCTTTTTGTCGAACCCCTTATATAACAGTTAGTCAAAAACGCAAACTAAAAAAGTTTATTAAAACTAAATTTATTTTTAATCCATATACTGCTGAGTGGAAGAACCGAATAAACATATTTTTTAAATTAATATTATTTAGATATATTCGTTCAAACGTTAGCAATTAAAGACTTTTCACTAAATTGAATTTATAAAATACCTGAAACAGTAGAGACAGTGGAAAAACACAACGATTTAGGAAGAAATAGAAAAGTGCAACAAAATTTTATACTCAATGTAGTTACTAGTTACTGAGTAAAATATCGTAAGTATTAAATTCTTTATACGTGGACTTTTGTGCTTTAGCTAGTATTCCAATGGCGAACCTCAATAAATATAATTATGAACGACTATTTTTAGAAAATTCAGATACTAAAGGACTAAAACTTTAAAGAAAGGTTTTTATAAAAAAAATGACGCATTTCTCCATTTTTAAAAATATGTGTTTTTTTTAATTAGAACTACCTGAAAAAAATATGCCGCACAATATAATACAACGACAAATATTTGTAAAAGTATACCTAGGTATATGTTTTTGATCCTAAGTAGACTTAAATTTAATTTCATATCAGAGAAATATAATTTATTATATACTTATAATATATACTTATTTATAATAACAAAATTGTTTATACATATTACATTTTCCCATCCACTTTGACTCCATATAAGCCACACTACAAATCTACAAACATTAAGTTCGTTGCCAAAATACGTACATATATAAATACACATGTTCTCGTGCCAGAGAACCTGAATGACACTTATTTTAAGAGAACTTTTATTACCACAATTAGGATAGGTTCAATAGGTTCAATATATATATAGTAATCACAGAGATTGCCTCTACTTTGAATTTTGCTAAATTTTAAATAGAACTATCTTTTCGGATTTTTTCGCGGATTTATTTTGATTTTTGGCTCCCGAAGTTTCGAATGCTTTCATGTTACGAGAGAGACTAAGGTGTTAGATGTCTCAAAGGTATTATATAGTTGTTACAGACAGCCTACCCACAAAATAACAAAATGAATTCAAAAACTTGAAAAATTATAAATATTGTATGTTACTTTGGTGCCAATTTTCAAATCTTTTGAATTCATTTTGTTATTTTGTGTGTAGGCTGTCTGTAACAACTATATAATACCTTTGTGACATCTAACACCTTAGTCTCTCCCGTGACCATGATTGCTGTAAAGCATTCGAAACATCGGGAACCAAAAATCAAAATAAATCCGTGAAAAAATCCAAAAAGATAGTTTTATTTAAAATGTTAAATATTGGCGTAAATCTAAGACAGTATCATTTGTTGAATTTGATTTTCTTTCAGGGTATCTTTAGATTATACATATTATTTCACATCATTCTGTGTATTTTACATAATAAAATGATTGGCTATGAGACATCGATTTACATAGACAAAGTAAGAAGAATGAAGTACTTAAGTAAGTACTAGATGTATCGGTATAAAAAAAATCCATTTTATTTCAAGTTACTAATTTTTTTGACTGAAAAATAAACAAACTCACTTTTGACATGATAATGCTAGCACATACCTGGAAAAAAATACAAAAAGTTATACCTTATTCAACATATAAAATGTTAACAATAACTCTTACATATAGTGAATAAAACATTTGCTTTTATTAAAATACGTAAAAATTTAACCATTTAAACCTAATTTAATCACCAAACAAAAGCTTCTCTACGATAAAGAATTTTAAAGGCGATTAAAAAAGCGAAAATAATGATGATATTGTACTTTTTTCGCGTACATAACAAGAGTCAGAAAATATACAATAATTACAAAACTAATAAATAAATAGCAACAAGCATGAACACTTCGAACACAAAAAATATTGACATTATACAAAATTATATTTAACTAAATTATAAATAAACCTAGAGAACGTTGATATTAATACAAAGGTGAACAGAAGGATAATGAAGTAGGCTTATAAAATGTTGGAGTTTGAAAACAATAAAATAACTAGTTTTACCTTAAAAATTCAAAACAAGCGATGGCTAAAATGAGTAAAATGTCTAACCCTAAGGCAAATAGGGCCAAGGGAAGTACTACTGAACATTGTATGGGTAAAATTATAACAAGTGCAGGAAACATGTGGATAAGAAAAGAAAATAATAAAATAACATATCTGGAGACGCTTTACTTCATTAAGAAACAACATATTTTAAAACACGTCCTCTCAAAAGAACAGTGTAATTAATATAATATACTTAAAACAATTTAAATCTAAATTCTATCTCTTTGAGCACAAAAAATGGTTCACGTATTGAAAAATGATCATTTTCTTACATGCAAAGTAGGTCGAACATTCTCGAAGGCGTATAAATTAAAAACGCACGAGAAATGTCATAGAACAAAAAAATGTCAGTATGCGATAAAATTTTCCTCAGTCAAAAATACTACGACTTTCACCTTCAAAGGCACGATATCAGATTTAATATATATACAAAAGTAAAGACACTCAGACTTGTAGTTTTTGTGAAAAATCGTGTCCAAATGAAAACGATTTATCATTACGTGTAAATAAAATTCATTTACAAATAAAACCCTATAATTGCGACATGTGTGACAAACAATTTTATACAGAATATAATTTGTGCAGTCATAAAAAGTTGTATAGTCTGTATTCCAAAGAAATTTGCGAGTTTTGTAACAAAAAATTTAAATGTAGGAAAGATTTGGTGGTGATTTTGATGAATATCCAGCTTGTAGGCAATTCTTTTATTCTGATATACTAAAATGAAAAAGCATATGGATTTATTCCAAGGCGGCATATTTTAAGAAGAGACCCAATCTTAACTACGTATATTTATTATAGCACATTAGCTAAAAATGTTATAAAAGTAGTATATTGTATACCTATAGTTCATACTAAAATTACTTCTTTTTCATCGACTTCAAACTTGTTTTGTATTTGTGTATGTTTCATGATATTTTAACCAATTGTGTATCGATTTTCATACTTCTTTTTTTAATGAATAGATTTCGAAAAAGGTTTCAAGAAAATTTTCCCGTAAGGGTAGAATAATTTACCCTTAACTGATTTTTTTTTACTTTTTAGGTAAAAGTTATGTCAATTCATATTCTAATAACAAACTGCATTATAAATGTATACTATGCTATGTTCGTTTTTCAACTTTTTATCTTGTACTAGCGGCTCACCCTCGCTTCACTCGGTTTCGCCTCTAGAACAACAAAAACAAATCTATCCCGCGAGAACCGTACATTTTTCCGGGATAAAAAGTAGCCTATGTATTATACTGATGTATGAACTATATTATTGTAAAGCTTCATTAAAATCCTTTCAGTAGTTTTTGCGTGAAAGAGTAACAAACCTCCATACATTCAGACATCCATACATCCTCACAAACTTTCGCATTTATAACATTAGTAGGATATGTGACTCGAGTAATAAGATAACACTACACAGTATACACCCAAGCAGACAAACACTCAAAAATTTTAATAACTGTTGTTTTCAGTTCTATGTTCTGTACACAATACGTTACAGTCATTGTTTTTAAATAATATTTCATGTACAGATTTCGCTAAGTTACTGTTTTATTATATGTATAGATAAAAATAGTATTGCGAGTGTACCTTAGGAGATTGATATATACTATTATGGACTTTTTTAGGTCTTTTTAAGACCTACTATTTTCTAGTACATTGTTCTTTTGTATCTCTTAAGGTTTAGCCAGCTTTAGCTTTCTAAGAACGACTCTATAGAACCAGTTATTGTGCTTTTCCCGTGGAAATGAAAGATTTTCCTGCAGTAAAAGCTGTCTTAAATGTTAAAACGAGTAATAAGTTATCACTACACAAACTTTAGTTTATATCTGTTCAGTGCTTTTTGCGTGAAACGCGCACATCTGAATAGACAAACAGATAAACAAACATACAGACAAACAAACAAAAAAATTAATAACTATTATTTTGCGGTCTATATTCTGTACACAATACGTGACAGACATTGTTTTTAAAAATAGTTCAGGTACAGATTTTGCTTAGTTACTGTTTTATTATAAGTATAGATACATTTTCATCTTTTTAGTTTGTTTTTACGCAGCAGTTTTTATTTTTATTTTTATAGATTTTATTATGTGTGGAAAGGACAACAATAGTCGTATCATTGAATAGTAATATAGTTTTAACTTACTACATAACATAAAACTGATTTACTGGAAAATGTTTCTTCTGAACACATTATTCTCAGATAAATTTCAGTGGGATTTACTTCGAGTCGATTTGAATAAATAATGTATCAAACAAGTTCAGTCGTATTTATGTAAAATGGTTACAAAAAATTTCGACAAAAGGATGCGTATGTGCAAGTTAAGCCGTGGAGGCCGCTTTGTAACCCGATATGCAATTCTGTACATAGCTCTAAAAAGCTATATTTTTTTAACGAAATTACTTTACAGCAGTAATTTTACGCATAATTTAAGACTAAGAAATTTTGTGTAGATCAAAAAAATATGTTTTTATAGTAAAACTATCAATATAAATAAATATAAATACAAACTTTGAAACTTCTTCAATAATAAATATCTATCATACGTGGTGGACTATGGCCTGATCCCCCTCGTATTGAAGGGAGGCCCGTGCTCAGGAGTGGGACGCTAAAAAGGATGAATACACATACACCTACATATTATCATTTATTCATTAAGCAAAGAGAACAGTGCCGCTTCGATCTCTACATATGTACCTCTCGCTTCTCCCATTGTTATTATTCTCTTCATATACGCTCGTCGGGGATCCTCAATGAGCTTTTCATTTGGTCAAACTTTTGACTTGATTTTTATTTCTTAAGTTTTAAAAACACTTGGCCTTCAAAAGTTCTCCGAGGTCTTCCCTTATTTCCCCTAATTCCATTCATTCTTCCACAGTATATCTTTTTGGACATTCTTCTATGATTTGTATCTCCTACTTATTTATTTTTTTAATAATAGTTTTCTACTATAATTCGACTAGGCAGAGATGATATTTAAATGACTCGCCCTTCGTGCTGCCGAATATGATGAATGATGTCGAATATAATAGACAGTTCCGTAAATATTTTCTGTGTTTAATAAACTACTTTAGAGATGATATAACTATAAATATACAAGAACACTTATTAAACTGGACAGTAACAACATATGATTATTGTTATTAGACAATCAAATATTAAGCATTCATTAAAATAACTACTACGATCAACAGATTTTTTATTATTATATAGAGTTCTGATATTACATTACGTCCCGAAGAATCAGAAAATATTCTCGGAGTAACGGATAAAACTTTTCATAAAAATTTCCTCTGAATGTAGAAACTACTGCAATGATTTCGACGTATTTGATCTGAGATAGTTAACTTAACCTCCTTTTTATCATTCTTTAATGTAGCGCAAACAAAGCCGCGGGATCTTTCTAAATATAAAAACTTTATTTATTACGAACAAACAATTGTTTCTGCAATTTGCGTCACAATAGTATTCATAGAGCGCTTTACAAGAACGCCGGTATGGGTAATTAACCCAAATTAATGATCAAGTGGAAGTAATTTAATATAACGTCACAGAAAACTGAATTAATGAAATTTTATTTAAAAACCATAAAATCGAAAGCTATATTTACAGTACGTAACGTGGTTACTAAAAAAGAGTGACATAACAATATTATAATAAAATTTTACCATTTATTATCCTTAAATTTTAAGTGTGAAGGAGACCCCTCTAATCATTTTTCTCCAGAACTTGAATTGCATGTTAAGTGATGAAGTCCAACCATTTAAAGTTAAGACAAATTTTGCTCAGAGTGGGGCTCAAACCTGCAGTCTCCGCCATTGTCCGTCGAGTTCTGTCAATTCAAAATTGTATTTGTTTGGAAGTTTTATTAAACTCTTTGCATACCACAATAATCAAATTTAGAAATATCGTGTATTCTTGAATAATTAATTTATTATTTATAGCTATAAACGTATGTAAGTTTTAAGTGTCCGCGGACTTATATACCTAACATTAAATAGAGTTTTCGAATACCTGTGGGTTTTCGATGATTGTATAAAATGATATCATCTCACTATAACATAGCAAGTACTTTCTTCTATGCAAACAGTTCAATATTGTTGAAGCATGCTATAGAAGCTTTTAGTCCTATATTAAACGTCACATTATTTATATCATATAAAATAAAGGTTCATATGAGAAAATGTTTTATAATTTTATTGTAAATCGAGGCTTTTAAATGCAATTAAAGCAGTTTGACCATTTACGAAGCGA
This sequence comes from Fabriciana adippe, assembly GCA_905404265.1. NCBI lineage: Eukaryota > Metazoa > Arthropoda > Insecta > Lepidoptera > Nymphalidae > Fabriciana > Fabriciana adippe. Next base: position 9,038,883 of record FR989993.1, read on the forward strand.
CAAATGTGAATAATTACCTGCCTCTTAATTACGTTAAAAGGATGTTTAAAATATACTTATCTAGTTTTTACATTTAAAAACGTGTTTCTATTTTTAACTCATATATATCATGACATATTACATCAATACGATGATATGCAAAGACACTATGTAAGGTTCCTTAATTATATGTTCTCAGAAGTCAATCCGTATACGATCAACAAATTGTAGTTATAAGGCAGGCGGTATCATAGAAAAACGCCATTTAAATATCTATGTTCATTAGAGGATGTAAATATAAGTACCATTTCGTCTTTGCATATTGGCATTTAATTAAAACAAATTTAAATCAAACAGCATCTAAATGTGACGTGCGATGGTTTGGTCATTGAACTTAATTAAACCAGAGAAGTATTAGGTAGTCTAATAAACCGTAATATTATTTTAAAATAAATATCATCTCATAAAATATTTGTAATAAATTAAAACTTAACATTTTTCAAATGAGCTCAGAGACTTAATTTAAATTTTATATATACTTCTGAAAAGTTTACGTCGCAACGTTTTTGTCGCAGGTCCTCTGTTCACAAACCATTGTTATTACACACAACAGAAAACATGTGTTATCGTAATTTTCCCAATTTGCTAATAACCGTAAAGTTTAATGCTTCAAAAACAAACCCCAAACATCGGTATGACGAACAACAAAACCCAGACACGAAGCTCGAATGAGAAGTTCGCAAAGTACGTTAAAACAATTTTATTTCAATGTACAAGATCAGTTGGCCACTCGAGCCAGCTACTCGTAACATTCCGCCGCGTGCAGGCACTCGAACGCGGCGACATGGATGGTGACGTAACTGAAATTACTTTCCGATAAAAGGCTTCCTAGTTTTACATCGTAACGATATCAAGTATTTAAAGTGTAGATACACGGTTTTGTTAGAGCATATTTACTAAAATTTCCATGTAACAAATAAAAATATCCATTTATGTTGTTAGTCACTCTACTAATTTTGTTGAGAAAGTTTATTTATGACTGTATGTATAGGTATAACACATACGCTGAGTATGTTAAATAATAAAATTTACAAAAAGGTAGCGCTGCCTTTATATAATATGGAAATAATATAAAAGGTATCCAAGAACGCACAACATTATTTGCATTCATTTGTACTTCCAATTAGATTTTTGTAATTATAAATAGGACTTAAATACGAAATTAAATTAATAAGGGTTTATGCACATGACAGCATTTTACGAACGACGATGATACGAATGCAGGCAGTATGCATTTTTTTTTAATTTATTAGCGCAGAACATGCACAGACAACGCGTGTTTGTAATACGCGCGTCGAAAATACGTTATAAAGTCGTAACGTTTAACTGTCTTGGTGTAGCGGATAGCATATACGGCTGTACATCCGGAGGTTCTGGGTTCGAGTCTCGGGTCTGGCCAAGTTTAGTTATTGTTTATGTTAGTTATTAAGTTCTTCTGTTTAGTGAGCCTCAGTAACAGCCCGGAGTTGGGAAGTTGGCTGTGTTTCACCCCCGTGCCTTGGAAGGCACGTAAAGCAGTCCTGCGCCTTAGCACTGGTCGTGTCGAGTAATCATCCCACCGGAGTATAAGAGTGACAGGAATAGTCTGCTCGTACATGAGCTGCACTATAATATCTCCTGGGCATCTGGCTAGTCTCAATGAGATTAGCTGCCGTGGCCGAAATCGGTCAGGAGGACATTATTTATTTATAAAGTCGTTGCGTTTATAGGACCTAAGTACAAGTTTCATAATTTTAGAATAAAACTTGTTAAATCATATACGTTTAAAGATAAAGAAAACATGCGAAAAAAAATTTTTTTTTCCTATAAATGTTATCGACCTATTGTAACAGTATGATTATAGTATTTTCTAATGTGTATATTTGTTTTGTTTTTTTAGTTATTAACAACTAGCGTTCCTGCACCTCTTTTGAAAAGTTTCGTTTTATTTAAAAAAATAAAACTGTACCTTAAAATTAACCTTCCTTTTATTTATATACGTATAATAATTTATTAAAAAATTTGGAACAATTTATAATTCATCAAGGTATCATACAATGTAACTTAAAGTTCTTGTTTCAAACGAGCACTGAACATTCTGTTCGCCTCTCCAACTTTGTTTAGTCTGATAACTATACCGTTTGCGTTATTATAAAATACTTATTTTACTTCTTAATATTTAATTAAATGCAACTGTAACCTCCATCTATCCATCCATTTAGGGTACATTTTCAAGTGTTGATAAGTAGGTCATTATCCCTAATACGGGACTTAAAACTAGAGAAAATACCTGGTCTGCAAACAGCATTCGAAGGCTCCCCATATTCAAATTAAGAACTAGTAAACTTCCGCATCCCTCACTTTCTTTCTTCTGGACCGAAAAAACACGAACATACAATAATATGGCATACATTTTGAGAACTACTTTGGACCCCCACGTTTCCTATTACCCAATGGCCAAAGAAAGAAGCAGAATAATTAATATTGAAATTGCCAAATCTTGGTTTAAACCTGCATGACGCATGATGTTCCACAAAAAAAAATAGTTTTTTCTCTACATAAATAAGTAAATAGGATCGAATGTTGTATATGAATAATTCTCCGTAAAAAAATTTGCAAGATACTTTTGGCGTGCAATAGTTTTCAGAAAAAAATAAAACATGTAAGAAACCAACGAAGTTATAAAAAATTCACGTATACTACCTTTATACGAGTATGCGTGAGTGACTTGTCCACGAAAATTTAATTTTTTTCTTCTAAAGTATTTGTTGTTCACATATTCATGTTCACTCGTATTTTTTTAACACGTGTGCTTCACATGGTCTGTATTTTTTTTATTTAAACAAAAACACATTACTTAAAATATAAAAACAATTATTCGATTTAAAGCATATCAGTATGAAGTCCATAGTACTTACTACATTCTATTGAAATGTGTAATAGAAATATATATAATACCGCCTGAAATTCAAAGAAATTTCAAAATAGGTCCTTATAGAAAAAGGAACATTAATAAGTAATAACATCTAAAAGGAAAATATAATTCCCATAGCTGTGTATGACATATTCTTTCAAGTATTTCTTCATTAAAGCTAAGCACTTTGTTTGTTCCTAGCTGGATCTGAATTGAATTTATTTCTCCAGTAATTTTGTAAGGCATTGAAGTCAGACGTCCGTATGCCACGACGTCGGTATGTTGACCAATCGCACGATTCGTCAGTTCCAATGGGTAAACTCAGTAGATTTAATTTTACATTTCGAACAAGTCACACGACTATGTTTTGAAACAACATGTTTCGTTAATTTAGCTCTGGTTAGTATGGGAAATGAGAATCTTAGACAATAGATGACAATTACTTTTATATATTGTTATTCAGAATCAACATTTAATAAAAAAGAAATGGCTGTAATGTACGTATATAATAAAAATGAAATAATATTCCTTAGTAAACGCATCATTTGAGAATGTCTGGATCGATTTAGCTATTATTTTAAATGTTCATAATAGTCCGAGTAAGATATTTAGGGAAAAAAATGTTTGGAAAAATTGTTCGGAAAATTGGTAAATTTGGGAGAAAAACAAAATACTTTGTTTTATACAATTTGAGTGTAGGCTTAAAGATCATATAATTGATTCAAATTGGAACGAGACAACGTCTGTCGGGTCAGCTAGTCTAAAGTCAACATTATGAGATGAATTACATATGATATAAAATGATTTTTGATTTTAAAGTTTTATTTCAAAAAAAAAGTATAATAATTACCTACGACATTTCCATATTGCATAAAAAAATATACTTTTCAAGCTAATAAACTAATCTTTCCAGGGCATCTTATAACATCCACTGTAGTAAATTAGTGTCTTTCGAAAGTAATAATCCAGTTCAAATTCTTTACTACTTTTAAATGACTATTATTACAGAAAATTCAAATCCAATATAAAACTTTGACAATTATTTGAAAATTCGGGCACGAAGTTTGAAGAAAGGAACTGTTTGGAAATAGTCGTGGAATGTTTTTACAGTTATTCCTGTTCCATTAAGTTTATTATTACCATCACTATTGAAAACGGCTTGGCTTTTGAGATATTGTAATTATGTCTGCACAATTAAATTAAGCTTAAATACGGGAGAAAATGTATAACTCGCACAATTCTAAATAAACTTTATTAACTTATCATTCGTGTTCAAACTCTATTCATCCTACGAGTTTAAATGAAGCTAAGTTTCGTGGAAATAAATGCGTTGGTTATATCAAATAAGTAAGTCTGCTTTTACATAGGAATCTAATCCTAAAGTAACATACTGACTATTTTAGTATGTTATTTTAACTAGGCTTTGTAGAGCTGACGCAGATACAAATATTTTTTAAATGGATTTAGAACATGAATAACGCTTTTTATGAGATACTTACAATGAAATTGTAAAAAATATTTAAAATTATGAAAAAACACGTAGGAAACCAATCCCCTATTCCCTACAAATTCAGCCCAATGCCTATAAAAAATTAACGGACGTTCAAATCAAGTTTTATTTAAATTACATACATTATATTAAATTATTTTATCTCACTGTGATCTGTGAACTATTAATTTAAATAAAAAAAGCCATTTTGAAATATCTGTATCATTTTTAAAGGTTTATCTCAGGAAGCCTATGAGGTTTATGTACAAGGTAGGTACATCTATTTGTATTCATTTCTCAGTTACATGTATATTGAAAGCTACTAGTAATTTCTTTTTGTTTATTTTTTAAAAGATTTAATAGTGTAGTAGCAGCTTATAGGTTAGATCTGCTTTTGCCGAGTAATATAGTTGTGAAATACAAACAGATAAAGGTTTCGCGAAATTATAAACTTCCATTTTTGCCACTTCAAAAAAATATTGTCTTCATGTTAAAATAAGATTCGTTAAAACGAAGTATTGTATAATCGCTTAAAAAATATATTTACATTCCATTTAAATTAATACATCTCTTGGTGCAGACATTTTATCAGAATTACTGTAAAAACATTTAATTATCTTAAGCATTACAAATTAGCTTTAAGATATTCTATTAATTAGGCTATGTGAAAAATCTTTTACATTTCCCGAGACAGGCTGATAAGTGTCGACAGCGACCCAAATTATGTCCGCGTGCTTCTGACAGACAGGACTGTCCTCGTGATAAATCAGATGGAGCTTTCTCCGTATGAGAAATTCTTGTTACATGGGACAGAAAATATTCATACTAAATAGTGAAACAATCTATTTTCTGTTAAACATTTTTATATGAAATACGATTACACGTTTTGAAAACATGCTAAAATACCTTTGAAGCTCTGACATTAATATATTTCTAAAATAAATGTTTTTGAATGGTAAATAATTGCCGAGGGACAAATTATTATCCTATAAATAATAAATATTATAAATACGAAAATTTGGATGGATGTTTGCCACTCAATCACCCCAAAACGGCTAAATGAATCTGGATGAAATTTGGCAGAGAAATAATTTATAGTCTGGAATAGCATGTTACTTACTTTTTATCTCGGAAAAATGGACGGTTTCCGTGGGATAGATTTGTTTTTGTTTTTCACTAGTGAGAAGCCCGAGTGAAGCGAAATTGAGTAGCTAATTTATAATTCACTTGACATAATTGGTGTATAGCATGTATTTAACATTTATATATGTATGTGCGAGTTTAATAAGTATAATAGAGATAAATTTTTTCTTCGCAGTGATCGAAGCTATTATTATTATTAGCTATATACTCAAAAATCATTATCTAAATATATAATATACCTGTTGAAAAATAATCCTCATGACAATCTACATATTATAATATATTTTTATTTGAAATTTTAAGTGGGTAGTTCTAAATACATTATAGGGTAGAGCGGGGCCGAAAGGTCCAATTTAGCAATATTGCCTCGTAACTATTTAACTATAAGGATTCCCGAAAAGATTTAAACACCAATGAGTAGCGTAGTCCTTCCTTTAAGCATAATTACTAAAGAATATGATTAGTTTATTTTTATTCGCTAGATATCGAAGATTTAGAGAGGCAATTCTAGTGGTCCTTTAAGCCCCGCTATAGGGACAAAAAGGACCAGTATGAATAAACAACCGATTTTAGTAGATAAAGATAGTAAATAGAATAAAATTCAGTTTAATCAATAGGTTATGTTTATTACAAAAAATCATCGTTCTTTATATTTATATAAAAGTAATAGATATAGACTATTAACCACATTTATCACATTTGCACTAAGTTTAAAACCATGGCACAGCATTTTACTCTTAATATTATTCAGTCTTTAGTTTTATATTTAGTCCAAGACCCACACTATAATGCATTTTGTTGGTCCATCTCGCACGAAGTGGTCTTGATATTTCGTTCTTGGAAATACAAATAATGGCGGTACAGAAACTCCAGTTGCTGGAACAGTTACCAGCAAAGTTACATTGGTTCTCCTTTCAACTGATTTTACAGATCCAACATTTCTTTTTCCTTTAGTTGCAATTATGTTTAAAGGCTAAGTGACAGTTGTAACGTCAGTTTCATCGGCATTTCATATAAACGACTAAAACTCTTTTGTAACGGTCCATGACTTTCTCGCCATAAATCCTCTCATCCGGTCTGTCCCCGCTATTTTTGTTGTTTACCGTGTCCCTAGAATTATAATTATTGGATAAATACAAAATTTAATCTATCAACTGTATGGAACTAAAAACTCCACATGGACCTTTTTACCCCAACAAACCATGAGCTGGCTTTGAGGCTATGTACAAAAATCTATGCTATACATTAAAAAAAAATGATTTACATAAAACCTTATATTATAAGCTATATAAATAGAAAAAATTAACTTTGTAATGTTACAAACGTAATTCTCAGACTAAAAATAAAACATTCGAAAAATTTTACTTACGTCAATTTTTTGAACAGTAAGCGCGTGCAGTCCAAACGGTGATCCAGAGGTCACTAGGCATCACTGGATACGTCCCCCTCCCCCAAAATCCTCTTGTGACGTTACTCAAAATCTCTGATAAAACCTTATTTCGAAAATAGCAGTGGTGGACCTTTTTACCCGCGGACCTTTTTAGCCCCGCTCTACCCTAATATATACCACACATAAATAAAGATAAAGTTACATACAGGTAATCTCTATTCATCAAGTATTTACCTAAAATATTGGAGATAAATATATCTCATACAATAATTCTTTTATTAGTGTCTTGAAATAATAGAAAATCATAAACGGAACGGCATGATAGATGGTCTTAGTTTAGTAAAAGTGCCTTGTTAGTTGTTAATAAATTATGAGCACAGTGAGAGTCAAGGGACTATAAAAATTACCTCCCTAGCCTTGAAGGTGTAGTCAGGAACTTGATATATCTATTTAATTGAATAGAATAAAAATATTATATTTGTTCAAACACCTTTCTTATTTTCTTTTTGTCTATATGCCACTATATGGTCGTAAAAATTATTTATATTTTTTCTCATACTATATAACTCGCGTTTCGAAAAAAATTATCTGTCTGTCAGCTAATCTCTAGAACTAACGATCCGATTTTAACGGGACTTTCAGTATCTAATCAGAATTCGGACGTGAGTTACATACAATGTGCAGGCACAAGCGGATCTGCGGATAAAAGCTAGTAAAATAGAATTAGATATAGACGTTTTCTCTATTCGACCACAAGGGAAATAGCGTAGAAATGATACTTCTTTTCTCCTATATTACCTTAGATTTACAATTATAACATTATACATATACAAACGTCACACCTTTCCCACTTGTTTTTCCTAAACCACAGTAAAACCAAAAACCCAATTTTTTTTTAAATAAGTACTATATACAAAGGACATCCTTTAAATCCAAAAAGCCTACAAAAGCTATCTATATTCCAATATAAATTAAATAATTTAACTGCTTACCTATGGTAAATATTTTTACTTAATAATATAGAACATTATAAGTAATTAATAAATTAATATATTTCAAAATAATATAATATAAATATTTGATTTTAATATAATATGTTGCGTGCTTATGCATACAGGTTCTAAGAAATTTTAAGTGGGTAGTTCTAGATAGACGTTGTAAGCCAGCCAATAATCCAAGCAATAATGCCAATTTGATTGATGGATCGGTTTGGCAGCGCTACGCGTTACCGAAAGTGTAGGTATAGCAAAGATATGTGCGTTGTACAGTATTATTGATAAAGCAATGAATTAATTATCACGTTCACTGCGCTAAGATTTTTAGATGACTTTCAGCTAGTTCTACATAAGGTGCCTAAGATCTGAATTCTGAAGCATGTTGATCTTTGAGCGCGTTATCGGGTCGAAAATATCTGTTCGGTATACATGTATTCAGAAGTGGATTTTGATGCAATTATAAGGAGTTGATGAAACATATTTTTTTATAATTATTTCATATATTTATACATCCGATATCCGCACTGCTTGTAAATTTTATCGATAAAAGATTAGTGTTGTACAAGTAAAACAACGATGAGAATAGTAAGTTTTTATTCAAATAAAAGGACTTATCGATAATTAAAAAGATTAGAAATATGTTTTTCATTACAACATGGATGACATAGGGTTTTTTTGCATACTTCGCAAAAAGATTTAACCTTTTTCACTTTGCATATGACTAGTAAATATTCCAGGACTTACAGTTTCATTCTGGGTTTTATTATTCTTTTCAACTTCACCTTCGCACGTCAAAAGCATTTTTCTGCATCTCTACCTCTTCATTTTGTCAAAACTCACTACCACTTGTAACAATCATCACAATACGACAAGAACGACTTAGACGTTGTTAACTTATGTTCAATACTAGTATGACTAACACGAAAACTGATGCTGCTGTAGGGTCATCGGGTTATCAGGTATGAAACACCTGATAAAAGCACCTAGCGAAAAAATTTTACTGCTAGTCGTTATAGGGTCAAATAGATCTGATGTATTTTTTTTTGTATCTACGTCAAGTATTTGAAGAGGTGAGAATAAAACTATATTTGTCCTTTTTTTATTCCACAAAATGCAAGAAACATCTATCCCGCACCAAGGGTAAGACACAGATTTTTCGTGCGGCACCACGGGTAAGTCTTGTATCGGGTAGATTCGACCTATTGCCGCAGCGAACGTGTTATATAGATACCAATTATATTGCGCAGTCTTTTCTTACGACTTCATTCCCATCAATTTGAATAATTTGTACAGAGCCTTTACTCTTAAATGTTATTTTACTCTATATTTGTAGCTGAGGCCTCTCGAGCAATTGCCTAATGACGGAGTGACTTAATTTGGTTTATTGCTTATACAGCTATATTATATTTCTTATTATAAACATGCAAAGTACGCACTTACTTTGTAGAAAGCGAATAATATGCATGTTTAAGAGAGTATCATATTAATTGATACTCTCTTATATTCCTAAATATTGTTTATAGCAAAGCTTCAAGTACATAATATACCTAATAATGGATAATAACTGTAAAGTTTTGCCCCTGACCCCGACTTGTGTATTTTGTAATTAAAAGACTTATTGCTCTCATTAGAAACCTATATCAGCCAAATCTCATTAGAATCGGTTAAGCCATTCTTCTCCTATCCTCTACGCCACGTGACCCCATTTCTGACTAGAAATCATCTTATATACTTTCAGGAGTACTGGAGTTTGACGGATCCAAATATAAATATTACGCAATATAAATAAAATTTTTATTTCTATGACTATTTGAGCTTTGTTAAAATATTATTAATTATCATCATTACAGAGTAGCTTCAATTAATAAGTAAAGAAACCTCCTGCAGCTTCGCCCGCGTAGATACGTTACCCTAAAATATTATCCGTACTGAAATGGTCCACATATGGACAAAATTACTATGGCGATCGGTTGAACAGCCTAAAAGTCGATGAGCTGCAACCCCATCGAACGCGAGTTACAACAACATAAAAAGACAGATTTCAAAACAATCGGTAAAGATTTTAGGAGCTTTGGAGTTTATCAAAAACCATTCTTCAAATTTTTATTAATCATCAATCAATACATATAATAAAATTGTAACTAAGCCGAATCTGTACATTAAATATTTTTTGGAAAATCTTATTGAAATAGACATTATTATCGATACAGAGGCCGAATGTATAGTTTTTAGAATGTTTATCTGTCTGTCTGTCTGCCTGTCTGCCTGTCTGCCTGTCTGTCCGTCTGTCTGTCTGTTCGTCTATCTGTCTGTCTGTCTGTCTATCTTTCTGTCTGTTACCGTATCACGGAAAAACCACAAGAGGGATTTTGATGAAATTTGGTATGATGATAGCTAGTTATTCGGGTCAACATTACCCGCGGCTCTGTCCGCGTTCAGATGATCAAAAACCAAATTCTTAGGTTTTACATATTAGTATACCTACTCTTACCTACCTACCTTACCTACTCTTATATGTAGATGTATTTTCTAAAAAAAAACGCAATTTTTGACATCTTCTCGGAAAAAACGCCAAATGAAGCTTGGTCGCCCAGATACTAAATAAGTAAATAAAGATTATACTTTATACACATTAGCAGGCATGGAATAATCAAGAGTTGTGAGAAAGGTTGAAAGTTGAAATTTAACTTGCTCAGACTAAATTAGAAGAGATTCAAAGCATCCGTCTATCTTCATATAACGTGACAACACTAATAATGGGACAAAAACAGGGGATAAACAATCTATCATGAGGTGTATGTAGGTGTTGAAACTTTTAGGTAAAGCAAAATTAAATCCAAGTCACGCAATCCTTTTTATTACATTGAATTTTTCACAGTAACAACAATCAATTTGTCTGTATTATAATAATACTAACACTACTAACTATAAAAATATAGGAACTCACAAAAAAATACATAGTATAGATTATGAACTTTTCTGAATAAGTATCTATAGAGTTTAGTTCACTGGGTAAATAAATAAATATTATACATACATAATATATTATTACAAAACTAGCGACTCACCCTCGCTTCACTCGTGTGCATCCCTAGAAATGACTGGTTAAAGAACGCGACGAACAAACGAAAGAAACATTCATTTTCATTTATATAGAAGATACTTAGCAAATTAAACTGCAAAAACCTGCTCTTAAAATTCTGAAGAACCGTACAGACTGAAGCAATGGTAGTTGTTTTATAGCATTCCAGATGGTATTTTTTGGTATTTTATGATTCATATAATATGATGGCTGGTATTTTAGTATCTAAGCGAAAAATTCCAGGTGATCTCAACTTCAATATAATCTATTAATAACCACCTTGCTTTCGGCGCTGGTGTGGAGGCGTACACCATTACTACATCTTGAAAAAATAACATACGCTCAATTAATTGCTTTGAACTATTTAAAAGAGCTAAATATTTAAAACTGGATATTAGAAACAAAATATTGCTCTTTTTAAAAAAATGCGAAATAAGAAGAAAGTCGTATAATTAAACGAAAATCGTATAATTAAAAAAATGAAACGAATTCTTTACATACTGTCAGGATAAGACTGCTTCACTTTACCAAATCAGAATAAATATTCCCAATTTGATAAATTAGTCAGTCGAAACGACGATCTCTTGCGATGTATGTAGGTCCTAACACTGCCACTCTACAGTGACGGTTTTCACGTCTTCCTAAGTAATATCAGTGAAATCAACATAGATTTTTTTTTCCTATTTACTAATATTAAAAAACGTATGTGTTGATATTTATTTACGCATTCATACATACTTATTTACGTATTTCATACTTACCTTTGTATATGCATAGTAAGTGACGTAGGCTGATGATATAGGTATACGGTGAACTTTTTATGCTTGAGCATTCGAAAGTTTGTTGCCGAAAGTGATTTAAGTCTTACACTGAACGCGTATATAAGCAAAGCGAGGGCGTAACACATAATATTCAGGGCAAAAAAAACAGTTTTTTTTTTTTAGCACAATTAAGAAAATTATACCAACTCTTAAACATCATTTGAATATCTAGATAAATCACAGTTGGTATGTCACTGCGGAAAACAGCTCGTTTTGCCCTCATAACAAATAGCTCTCCGCTCCGGACGAATTAACGCCGATTTCATTAACATTAACATTACTCTTTCTCCATTTTGACATGATTTATGTCTTCTATATATGATGAATGGGATCTGCAAGTTTAAAACGACACCACAGAAACTCTAGTGGTAAACAGAAAAATTTGAAATATAATTTATCCTACAAACGAAAGCTAATGACAATTCAGTATTGCGCAGTAAAGTAACTTTACTGAATTGCGAACAAATTAGCGACGATAGAGTGAACTGTGATAAAATTAAACTGACGAATTTGTACTGCATATAATATTACTATTGTGACTATGAAAGCTCTGTAATTTGATTTCGCCTTAAACACGCAAATTTAATGAGATGTCTTAAACGTCTTAATAATAATATCTGTTTGATTGACACGTACGAAAATTACGACGAATACCTTCATCTCTGAGACAGCAATGCTTTAATATCTCGTTAATCCAAATTCACCGTTGAAATATAATTCAAAAAGTTTTTTTTTAAGTCAAATCAGATATGCATTTGCACAATTATTTTTCGCTTAGCCTCAGCTGTCATCTTAATCTTTAATAGGATTACTTTCGCGTGTACTAAGCTGCAATCCCACACAAGCTAACCATGTTTAAAAGCAATCATTCAACTGTACCTCCGTCCTCCACAGTATAATCTTCCCACACTTAATAAATATAATTAACGAGAAATTGTTTGTAGTTTCATGTTTTAATTATTTCATTATTCAGCTGAAAATTTCATGCATATGATCTGTATGAAAATTTCAGCTTATGGTATCATACTTATGTTGACATTTATTTAAATGAAGCTTCATATTACGTAGTTATTAAGCTTCTTAAGCTACTGCATCTCCGTTATCTTATACAGAGAAAGCGAAGAAGTTGAAATTACGCTCTTTCAAGATCATAGCCCAGACATAATATTAATAAACATTAGACAATAATAGCAAAACGTTTATACTAAAGCAAATGTACTAACTGGATTCAAAAGGTTATCTGTATAAGAAAAAGAAATATTTGAAACTCAATTGTCTGCCGAAGCAATTGACAACAAAAGATTGTGCGCATGTAATTACTGAGAATGAACGGTTTCTAAAATGAAATGAAGTCTGAAAACTTCTGCGTTCCTTCATCTTTGTGCTAATATAGTCTCATTATTTAATACTAGCAGTACCCCGCGGCTTCGACCGCGTTTAATTGCTGGTATAGCTAGTATATGCTTATGTTAGTATATGGGACGCGGCCTCTGGAGGAGTGGGTGATATTTTTGGATAGGAGAGATGATAGAGAGTCTAATTATACATATAAAAATATTTTTTAGGAAATGAAGGAGTCAAAAGTTATGGAGACCTGAAGTAACAAAATGAAATATGTACTCATTACTAAAGATAAATATACTTTTAAAAAATAATAAGCATTCTTTTTCGTGTACAATTCATATTATTATAACAGTTAAGATTTATAGTTTCGATTTTTCAATAATTTCACTTAAGACAATATTTATCTATAGGTACAAAATATAATAAAATCCTAACTGAGTCAAATCTGTGCATTCAATATTTTTTGGAAAACCTTATTGAAATAATTATCATTATCGGAACAAAGACGGAATCTATAGTTTTTAGATTTTTTGTCTGTCCGTCTGTCTATCTGTCTGTCAGGGAACGCATCACGAGAAAACCACTGGACAGATTTTGATGAAATTTGGTATGATAATAATTGGTTATCCGGGTCAACATATAGTTTTTACTTTTTACTGCGGGAAAATATCTCATCTTTGAGAAATCTAAACGTTATAACATGGATAAAGAACGAACCCGAGCGGAGCGAGAGTGAATCGCTAGTTATAAATATCTTATATTTTGACAAAACTGTCAATTACTTTTTTTAAAATTGTTGTTATGGTATAACTTATGTTAATAGATGGACTGCACATAATAGTTGCAATAGCTGGTATTTTTAAAAGTAGCAGGTATTTTTAATAATATACAGTTCTAAAATTTTTTTTCTCGGATGTAACGGATAAAACAATGTTAAAGGAACTGAATAACTGAAAGTCGATCTGTCAATTCACTTTTTATATGGAGATTTTTTAACCCAAATTTTTCTCCTTTTAGTAGGTACAATTGTTCAAACATTTCTTTCATACAAATCTTGTCTTGACAATTACAAATACAACAAAAAAAGAATTAGCCAAATAGGCGCAGTCGTGCTAAAGTAATTCGCTTATATACATTTGGCAATTGATTTTAATCTATACTAATATTATAAAGCAGAAGAGTTTGTTTGTTTGTTTGTTTGGTTGAACGCGCTAATCCCAGAAACTACTAATCCGATTTGAAAAATTCTTTTTGCATTAGATAACCCGTTAACTGAGGAAGGCTATAGGCTATATATCATCCTGAAAAAAATTACGGTTCCCGTGGGATAGATTTGTTTTTATCTAAGGACTAACCCGAAGCGAAGCGAGAGTGAGTCGCTAGTTTAATATATAGATTTAGTTTTTTTCAAAGCTGTCTGTCAATTAGCAGCTAACTATTTCTATGTCGACAAATTGGATATAATAAGTTCTTTTTTTCCTTTTAGATAAAAAAAATGTGATACTGATCTTTTAGATAAAACAATAAGATACGTTGTTATCGACGATATTATTATCAGGATATAAACAATCCCCATTTCTATTTTTCTCAAATCCATTGACCGGTTACAACGTAAAAGTTTACAGGCACATAATTATCCTCCCACACACTTTTCTTTTTCAATTTTAATATTAGCATGTTTCTTTTCCAAAGGACTCGAATATTCTATTGAATTAGTAGAAACTAAGATTTCATATATAAAAATATTACTTTGCTTTTATTTTATCAGTAAAACATTTTTTGTGACAAATTAAAATTAATAAAATGACTAATGTGTAAATTATTATAACAGATTACACCGTGCTATAATATTTCCATCTAAGGCCCTAAATCTGCCCTAGTTAATGTTAATGTCTTAAATCTTGATTTACATAAGCAGCATTTAGTATTGGATTTGATGAATTATTCATTATATTATACCTATTACTTTCAAATTATTTTTTATAAATAACCGTGGGCGCTACAAACATACATATTATAAATTGCCTTTTAATATAAGCTTGTTAGAGTTTTAAAGCAATTTAATTGAAAAATGTATATATTAAAAGAAACTTTAGAAAGTTTAACGCTCCGATATTATTACTGATAAAATTTGTTTTATTTTTTATTTATTTTTTTTATTTTTATTTTTTTATCTTTTTCGTCAAATGAAAAGTTTTACTTTATTTTAATAAACATATATAGCATTAAAACACTGAGGTTTGTGATTACGATCATGATTTCAAATTTACTCGAACTTATCTTTAAAAATAGCAAACTTTTAAGCACATTTTTTAAAGAAACCTTACGCGTTGGAAAATACTTCTATTACTTTTTTCACTATGAGCGGAAAGTTATAAATCAATCATGAAAAGTACTTCAAATTAACGCTGTTCATTTCAATTAGTTAAGAGTTAACCTAAGAGAAACGCTTTCATTGACTTAAATTTTGCGATCCCCAGGTTTCTCTATTCTAGAGACTAGAGATAGTTCGACTCCCCCGAGACATATATTTACGAGTATCTAGTCCTTTATCTTCATATACTCTGTGTAATTTTCTTGGGTCCCTGGCCTATTTAGTGTATAGTATGTAGCGAAATTTTATTTACAAAAGTTTATTTAATTGTTTCAGATTGCGAATTTATAAATGAAAATAATGTGAAGTGATAAGCGTAATTATAATTTATTGTGTTTTAAAAATGCGATCATTAATTTTAGTGAATAACAATGACGCTCCGTCGATGTGACAGTTTGCCCGCAAAACTTAGGGAGGTGCCGATCTCCAACTGTGAAATTTCTCAGCCTTTGACGAATAAAATATCCGATTCCAACACTGACCCAAATTTCACTGACGCGGTTATCCGAGACGAAGTTATCGCCACTTGGAAATCCCTTTACACCGACATCAAAAATATAAAAAATGGCTTTCCTACAAAGAATGAGCCCTCGAACTATGGTTTGGATAAAAGGAAGTCCATTACACACAAATTTAGTCCAAAATTCGCACGCAACAATAGAGAGAGGCAAAAGAAAATCACTTATCATAATAGGCACATTGCGGTCGGCGCCCAAGACGCCGATAGGAGCTCGTCATTTCCTCTGGACACGGGCCAGAGGTGTTCAGTTGATAAAAAGAATAATTCGGCACGACGAAAGACCTTATTGGAACGCCTACTTTCTTGGAGAACTCCAGAATGTGACTGTCATATTAAATATCCTAATCAATTTCATCCAGCGCCTAAAACAACAACTGAAAATGTGTGTACGTGTGGCGTTTTGCAAACCAATAAAGCGAACATTCAGAGTAAATATGCCGAACGAGGACGCTCTAAAAGTGTAGGCTACGAGGCAGCGCGTGAAGTGACTCAATTCCGCCGGTTAGTCCTTTGTAAACGTAGGTTAAGCCTTATAGCTTTGATTTGCGATGGATGTGTGTATGACAAGTGTATTTTAATGTATGATATAATAGGTGCGCTAGCGCAGGCGCAACGGTGGGTGCGGAGACGGCAGCCGCACTGCGAGCCCGCGCCGCTCTTACTTTAGCACGGCGATACTACCCCGAAGGAGGATGGGGATGGACCATTACAGTCGTGGGCACAATCGTTCAGATTATATCGCATGGTTTACAACTTGGCGGCGGCACCGGTGCGATAGCGTGTACAGCTTCAGTGAAATATCATGTACAGCCGCTCTACACTTACGGTGAGTATATTTTTATTAACAATGAATATTTAAAAGGTGAGGCCAAAGCCTAGCGTAGATATATTTGTAAGTACAGATTTGTAATATTCTTAGATATTTCAAGAAATATTTAGCACTTTGAAATCAAATGAAATCATTTGCAGGTTATTATAGGTATAGGCTTGAAATAAAATTTAAAATCTTGCAATTTTTATTTTAAATTGTTCTTTAATAACTGGACATCACTGACATCTTGCAATGGAAATTCAGACGTAAACTACTAGTAAAATGCAGCCATATATTATTTTAACTGCACTTTGCATGTTGTAAAACCGATTTAATATTTTATTTCAATAACATAAGAGTCATTTTCTAATGTACATCTAGTGAGTAGAGAACGACAAAGATAAAGACAGAGTAGGAATGAGACAGATATTTACTCTAATTGAGCAAAATGAGTCGGGAACTAAGAGACGTCCGTAAGTTACACGTATTAAAGCACTTAATTTAAATTATTTTATTTTTCGCCAAAACTAAATTGCAGTTGGAGAAAGGGTATAATTTAGACGTTAGAAAATCTACGAACATTTTAAACTTACCTTTGTAAAGAAAAATTTACAAGATCTTAGCGATGACAAAAAGTTTTGTTTTTGAAAGAAAAAAGTCATAATTAAAGTATCTCTGAGACTTTGTTTTCATTATTTTTTATTAAGATAAATATTAGTACTGTCTTTCGATATATAAAACTAAAGTAGCCATTTATTAATAATTTAATACTCTTTAAATTAATTATATTTTTTTACTAACTGATAGCTGTTAGCAGGAAGTAGCATAATTAATAGTTAATAAAATATGTTTATTGTGTTTACCCCTAACATAATTTCATGTGAACTCTGCTAGTTGGCGATTTTTTTGGGTTGTAAAATAAGAACTTACGGACTTCAAGTTGATATAAATTAAAACTGCATGTTTAATTTCAAGCATATATCTAATGATACAGTAAAACTATAGCCAAAAAATCTTTATCCGGGAGAAAGTTATCTAAAAAAAAAAATCGGTGTTAGCCATAATCCAGCGTTCACTACATGCAACACTGGTATGCATTTTGTTAAAACGTTTTTCAAATAGTATTGAAACTAAGCCTTCTATGAAGCAGAACATAGCATGGATTTCTAATAAATGAAAATGTGTGGAGCATACATAGTTGCATATAAATACTACAACTGGCATATTAACTTAGTTTCAGACTTTGTAACGACACAATTTAAAGCCACAATAGGAACTGTTGATCGTAAAATAAATATCGTCTCCACTTCGCTATTTACTATGAATTAGGGATTGCAATCCGGAAAAACGGATCCGGTAATCCGGCGGATCCGGCATCATTAAACGTCCACCGGATCCGGTACCAATATACCGGATCCGGCGACCGGATCCGGTGCTCGCAATTTTTGGCAAAATAATAGAGATGTTGCATGTAGAGGCCCTGTACAGAAGAGATTCGACCTTGTTAAAGGTAGACTTTCGAAACAAGCGTCAATAACGCGGCGTTTATAGCGTTACCGACGCCGCGTAAGTTGACTGGTATCAGTGACACCTTGGTGACTGGATGGCCACGACAGACGTCCATCATCGTATCGCGTTTGCCGCGCTCACCACATCTCGATAGCTCTTCTAAAAGTATTTCCGTCAGTGACGCTGCGCTCGAATGTTGTTCCCTACATTTACATAGTGCAAGCGTCAGTAGCGTCAGTGACGTCGCGACAGGGCGGCAGATTAATGCACTATGTAAATGTAGTGAACGACATTCGAGCGCAGCGTCACTGACACCGTGTCAGTATCGCTGCGACTGTGACGTTAGACCCTAGCGTTACTGCAGCGCTCATTTTCGCAGTGTCGCCGCCGCACACGTGTATTTTGAGGTATTTTCAATAAAAAATCATAAAATGGTATCATGGTAGCCCAGTGGTAACACGCTCGCTTGGGAAACCGAGTGAAGCGAGTTCAAATCCCGGGTCTCGCACCTCTGTATGTAATGTAATGTAGGGTGGACTCAATTATCCGCATTTAGACTCAAAGTTGGTCCGTTATGCGTCCTGAATCCTGGCTAATCTAGCCAGCCTAACTCCGCCCAGAAGCGCAGAAGTTTCCTGGGAGCTTCACAGGCTTCGCGGAACGACCTCACTGATCCGAGGGTTTCTTTGCGTTGTCGAGCCACTGCCTCGCATTCCAGGATTACGTGGGTGACTGATTCTTCGGCACTGAAACATCCTCTGCATAGAGGACTATCAGTCCCGCCGGTTATAAATAGATGTTTGTTTAGGTGACAATGACCCGTAATTGTCCCTATCATTATTTTTAGATTAGTTCTATTGAGACTTAATAGTCGTTTTGTCAGTCGCAAGCTTACTGCGAGCAGTGCTTGTTTAGACTGCCTGCATTCTGTGGTTTGCGACCATCTAAGGTTTTGCAGTTCTGTGGATCTCTGGCGGATCCAGGTTCGAACTTGTGAGAAAGGTAATGGGAGGAGTGGGTACAGGCCAACAACTCTCATCTCAGATCCTCTCTTTGCCAGTTCATCTGCTGCATCGTTACCGAGAGATCCACTGTGTCCCTTTATCCACTGGAGAGTAACTCGATTAGTCGAGGATATTACTCTGTAGTACTCGCACCTCTGATATTTTCATGTGCGAATCATGTCTAGCATGATTACCACTTGCCTTATGGTGAAGGAAAACATCGTGAGGAAACTTGCATGTCTGAGAAAACCTAGCAAGTTTTCGAAAGACATGGGAAGTCCGCCAACCCGCACTTGGCCAGCGTGGTGGACTATGGCCTGATCCCCCCTTGTACTGATGGGAGGCCCGTGCCTAGCAGTGGGACGTTAAAAAAAAGGGCTGAATACAAAATGGCATCTGTTGAGGCGTTTACTGAAGAAGATGATGAAATTTTAATTACACTGGTGTCTTGGCATCCATTGCTTTATAATTTATTTTTTATATTGTTTTATAATTAATAACATTGTAGAAACCTTCATTGTTTCGACTTTATGATGAAAATTGGATGAGTGGAGGCCTTTTCTACACTGAGATAGTATCGAATTGAAAGGTCATCATCTTCTTCCTCTTCTATAATCAATTCAAGATAATCCATAATGAAATACTTTTATAAGAGCTATCGAAATGTGGTGGGTGCAGCAAAGGTGTCTGTCGTGACCATCCAAAGTCACCAAGGCGTCAAAGTTGTTTTTATATATGTTTTATTTTTTATAAACTACCTATATTAAGTACAATCACACTTCATTAACTTACTAACAGTTCATTTTGAACCGAAAAGCGAAAATCATCCTGATTTGATCAATCCGGCCGGATCCGACCGGATCCGGCCGGATCCATGGAAATCCGGTCGGATCCGGCCGGACTGAAAATGACGCCGGATTGCAATCACTACTATGAATACAACATAATTAAAGGAAATGTTAGTCTTTAATGAGAAAACACAAAGTTGTTTCATAATATTTCATATAAGAGCTGTAATCCTTTTCATGTAAATAATATAATTTGTTCAAATTATAAAATTTTCAAACATTTATCAATTAACTAGTCGTATATTTACTTTTTAGACAAGTTTCAGAAATCAACAAATGCCATAATACTTACCTATTGTGTATTAATTTTTCCGTCATTTATACCTTCTTCAAATATATTTTATACATATGAACATGCCTGTATATGTACGAGTATTAAGGAGTAATGTTAGTAGGAAAAATTTTAATAATTAAATTATTCTAGCCACTGAAAAATATCAATAACAATATACACAACTGGGTAATTTCATAAATAATTTTCTTCACAGAGTATAAAAACTAAAAACGTGTATAAGCGTAAATTGAAGATAAAAGCTTTAGTGTTCAAATGTAATTTTTATCAGAGCTTTTCAATTTAATCCCATTTGCATATTATGCCTAATAAAATTTAAACAATGTATGTATACAACATTTTATGGCGAAACTTGCGTTATCTTTTCTCTTTTGCAAGCTATGTAAACAGTATCAACGCGCACGTATACACTATGCATAGCCAAAACACATTTCATCGAACACATAAAATAGCGAGGAATGTGAGTAACCGTTGACTAACAACTTTACATACATCATGCTCAAAGAATAAACACTCTGTACTGATATATTCGTAATATAAAGGTACTGTTTTATATGGACAAGTCATAGTGAAGAAGTAAAATTTACTGAGATAGATGTATCTACAATAAAATTTCCCTTGAAGATAATTATTAAAACATTTTTTATTACTAACGGTAACTGGAGTGTAGATTATAGTCTATCTGTATTTTTATTTTTTTCAGCCGTTTCAGTTTAAAGAAGTATCAAACATACGCATAAACACTCACTCATACTTTTCGCATTTATAATAATAACTGTAGTACGTATATTTTAAATAAAACTATCTTTTCGATTTTTTTCGCGGATTTATTTTGATTTTTGGTTCCCGATATTTCGAATGCTTTACAGCAATCATGGTCACGGAAGAGACAAAGGTTTTAGATGTCTCAAAGGCATTATAATTATTATAGTTGTTAAAGACAGCCTACCCACAAAATAACAAAGTGAATAAAAAAAAATTAAAATGGCACCAAAGTACCTTACAATATTTGTTAGTTTTAAACATTTTTATAATTTTTTTAGTCTTATAATTGAATATGGAATATTATTTATTTAATTTTAGCTGTTATAGTTTTAGTTTTATTTAGAATGTCAAATATTCGCGTAAATCTGAGAAAGTATTAAATAATTGTAGTAGTTATTTTATTTATTTAAATATACGATAACCATATTATGTAGATTTGATGAAAATTTTAAACAGTAATTTAGTTTAGAATTTAAATAAGCAACTCATAATTTCGAGATTATCACGAAAACTTACTCTTCCACTTTTTAGGTGTTGTACACATCGGGTGGAGCCAGTCGTCGAAAAAGTTTGAGACATTTTTTATCTGTGAAAACATATTGAAAATCATATTGAAGAAATAAATCAAACGACGCTCAATATGATGCTTTATGGTCAAATATTAAAAACGTGACTTCTTATATTTTTTAGATAAATTCTCACCACTTAGCATTTATTTCCACGAAATTAATTTTAAGTATTTATTATTTTATCAGCACTTTCAATACTTGAGGTTTTATTATATTATTAACCACTTTTCTATTTTATTTTAGTATGAATAACCGTCACGTCTCACAAGATCTTAATCTATAATATATAATAATAAAATAAAAATTAAATATTTTATTACGACTTCTTGAATTAAAAATGTATTTTAACTTTTAAATTAGGTACATAATATTAAAAATACTTATTAAATTAGGTTTTTGTGGAAGTAAACAGATGTTTGTAACAAATAACTACTATTATCAGCATAAAAATTAATGGAAGTGGTTAAAAATTTGAGTAGGTAGTACACATACACATTAAAAATTACGTAAAATTGTTTTCAAGTTGTTTAAAAAAAGTGCTTTGAGCGTATTCGAATAATGCGGCTATAATAAATTTCTTATTATTTTGATTTATACATATACACATTTATTTGTATATATTTTTATAATTAATTATTAAATGTAACTAGCGATTTTACGTCGCTTCGCTCGAGTGCTCTATGTATGTTTTAAATATAGATAAAAACTACACCTGCTGGACTTTTCTGGGGGTCCTTTTAAAACATAACATAAATTTCCAGGATATTGTTTTGATATACATACTTATCTCTTAACACCTCCTGGTTAATTTGTAAGAAATTAATTGTTAACTGAACCACCGGTGGCTCGGCGGCCGTTGACAAGATAAGTTTTAGCAAGTGTTAGCTCACCGTGGTACTTCAGCTGTTTTGTACAAAATATTTAGAAATCATTTACACCTTTCTCGTTTAGTAATAAAAGTTGTGTTTTAAAGTCTGGAAGTCAGTTTTTTTTATTTAACAAACTATTTTTTAATTATATTTACTCTATGTATACTCTATAAATATTAATATTATAGAGCTGTCTGTTTGTTTATTTGAATGCGCTAATCTATAAAGTTAACAGCCTACTCGTAAATAGAAAAAATATTTCTACATGTATTTATAGGCTTACCATAAATACTATGTGACATGACGCTACATCCCTTAGGAGCAAAGAAATTATACATAAATAATAATTTACGCGAGCGGAGTTACGAGCGAAATGGAGTACTAATATTTGCTTAATTTACATAAAATGATTATACTTATGCCTGTTTTTTTTTAAATACAACTTTTTGCTAATCAAAAGCCCTTACACCTCGTTGATTTATGATACACGGTGTTTCTGTAAATTGCGAGTTCCTTGTTGTGTGGGTCTAATGACATACGATTCATAATCATAAGAGTTATTTTGACTGTGAAAATGGGAACATATGTAGGGTATAATAAACATAACCAACTAGCACTCAACTTAATGATTCCAGGGCGGTTCGTGTTCTATATTGAATTCTCTTTGACATGAGATCCGAAGGTAAAATGTCGTTCCAATTGCATTTCGTTGACACAATAACCTTTGCTAGAATATTTAAGAAATTGTGAAACACAAAACCTTTTTAGTGTTTTTATTTCACAAATAAAAGATATCCAATGTTAAAGTAACTTTATATCTTTATCGGTCATATATTATACACACTAAAACAGAATTTCATTTTAGTGTTCTCTTTTAAACATAATATTATATAGTAGCAACTTACCCGCGCTTCGCTCGGGTTCATCCCTAGGTGTTCCTTTAAATTGACATAACTGTTTTATTTATGAACCTATAGAATTAAAATAATATTACATGTTAAGTGTATAAATAAAACAATGCTTAATGCTAAGTGAAGCTTACCACAATACGTTAGTGAAAACCGCACTCAAATCGGTGAAGCCGTTTGAGATTAGCGCGCACAAACGCACATACCACAGACAAAAATTCTAAAAATCATTATTTTACGGTAATTGTCTCATACTGATTAATTAATTATTATTACTTACTTACATTTTATATTATTTCAGGCAAATATGTCTATGACATAATAAATTAATAGTACCTATAACAATAACACATCAATGTATTTCCTAATTACCTATGTCTGTCCTGTAGATCGAAGATATATTATTGGATAAAAATTATATTCAGACACTAGTGGCTTACCTTCGCTTCGCTCGGAAGTGTCCCTATAGTTTATAAATCATTTTAAAAGGAATAATCCCATATTAAATTGTTTTTATATAACTTTATTGGTTTCCGCGGTGCACCCCAGTAAAACTTCCAGTCGACATGATTTTTTTCCAACACCTTCAACAATCATCGTCATATTTCAGCCATTTTACACAAAACTAATGAATTATACGCCTAAACTTTTCTCATGAATCACTCAGTCTATTAGTGAAAACCGTATGAAAACCCGTTTGGTAGTTTTTGAGCTTATCGCGTTCAGACAGGCAGATAGACAGACGCGTCTGGGGGATTTTATTTTATAATATGTAGTGATATGCTGTGTACACATGCGCGAAGATTTTAGCATAGTTCCTTCAATGCACAAAGTTGTGCCGATTATTATTTTCAGGTTTGTAATTAAGAATTAGACGTGTCACTTCACTTAGACGGAGATCTTCCTCCGTTGCTTCAAATCGCTAGTTTTAAATAAATATTAAAAATATTTTAGGATTATATAAATCGTTACTGAACACCAATAATAAATTGCCTTTGCAGTGACTTGATATAACATACAGGTATCTTAAACGCGATCTTATTGGCACACTCGTGTCATCCTTCACAATATAACGTGTCAGTCTCCGGTATTTTTAGAATCTATTATTATGTGTAAACATCGTATATATTTTGTAGGCAATGTGACTAGTTGGCTATATTAAGTATCAACAACGTTTTATTTGCTAGTAATTTCATACCAGAATTGGAATGAAACTTCTGTTTACTAAGATCTTATTTGAAATGAGATGAATAGTTAAAAACTTTTGTAGTCGCTTCTGTAATAGTTATCTCTATTTGTTTTTACGAACGACGGATAGATATATTAGATATTTTCGCATGTATGAAATGCGCGAAAAATAATTTCTTAAAATAAATATAACTTTATTAATAGATAAGGAATGAAGATTAAGCAATAAATCTTTCAAACAAAATGTACCTAAATATATAAAAATATAACCGTTGTGGCCAAGCTTTTTCTTCACACAAATTATGTAAGTCCCTACATAAAAGTTTCTTTTCATTTTTATATGAGGCTAAACTAATTATTTTCTATTACATAGAGAAGACAAATTTACACCTTAACATTATTTTCTGCTTCTCAGCCTTTATATAATTAGTGATTGATGAGCGGTATATTATATATGAATAGTATGTATTCCCTTATTAAATTTAGAAAAGATGTAAATGATGTTGTAATTATTGAGTAATATTGGAATATGCGAGCAAGGTCAATTATCAATATAATACTTCAGTAGTTCTCACAATAAATCCAAAGCAGAATGTCGAAGATCAACCCAAAGACACAAAATAATAATAAAAATTACAGCTAAGTCTTAACTTTTCAAAGTGAGATCACAAATATTAATATCTAATTATTACAAAGATTGTATATTTTTTATCATAGTAAGTCGCTTGTTCTATAAAGATGCTCTATCTTTTTTATTGTATGCTAGAATGTACGAAACGTTATGGCAAAGTTGCAGTCATAGGAATAATGTATAACTCCTGTAGCCTCTGCTTAAGGCTGGAAGCGTTGAAACTCTTTTTAAATATTAAAATTTTAATTCGATATGAATTGATTTACGCAACATATTTACTACTAACGTGTCTCCGGTGTGATTTCTATGTGATATCCAATTTCAACGTTTCTCACTTATAAAACAACAAATTTCTACAATTACCTTATTTTACCCATTCAGTAAATTTTCGATAATCTTTTCTTCGTACTACCTTCATTATAAATGCTTTTAGACCTATTTGTTTAAGCTGTGCCAATGAGTGAATGATTGAATTTTAAAATAAGATCGTAGTGTTATTAGGATCTTAGATCATTAAGATTTGTATTAAGTAGATATGTAATTGCAATTCTTATTAAATAACCAGTTATATGTATTATTTTGTGATTCTAACAAATATTAAATTTAATTAATGAGCAGCACGGCATATAAGAAGCATAATTTAGACAATGATTATTTATTTCGTCACTTTCACCTTTAATTAAAATTTAACACTTGATTATTATGAAATAATCAATGATTTTCTTGGGAATTTTGAATTTCAAAATTACAAGCAGAAAATTGGGCAACATTATTCCCTAGAAAATTATGTAAATCCTCGTCTAGGCACTTAAACTTTATTTACCGAAATAAAGGCTTATTTATGTGGAATTAAGGAGCGATATGAGACCTCTTAATAATTTATTGCTGCCAAGCTTCTACCCGGGACATCCAACGTAAATGACCTCTTGATATATTGTTGCAACAAGTAGACGTTTCGGCTTAGACATAGTCTTATTTGTACCTATATCCCTCTTTAATCCAGTCGAATTGAAATTTGCTTTGTATTATAAAATAGCTATTGCCTGAGGCATCATTGCTTTTGTTTTAAATTTTTCTGAACATGATATCAATCGTTTGATATTTGTCTAGTATTTTTATATTTATTTTTTTCATTTTTAGATTTATTTAAAAAATAATCTAACCCAATTAGGATTTACGAATAAACTTTTTTACAAATATGAATCATAATCTAATATATAAAATTCTCGTGTCACAGTTTTCGTTGCCATACTCTTCCGAAACGGCTTGACCGATTTTGATGAAATTTTTTATGCTTATCCGGTATCTATGAGAATCGGCCAACATCTATTTTTCATACCCCTAAGTGACAAGGGTGGTCCACCCTAGGGACGAACCCGAGCGGAGCGAGCGTGAGTCGCTAGTCGCTTATAAATTACAAAAACTTTTGCTGTACTAGTTATAGTTAATCCTACACAATTTAAAACATTATTAAGTCCTACACTTTGTGGTAACGAAGGAAAACTTCCAATGCGCATAAAATCCGCAATAAAACAAAATTCTAGTTTTGTAAAGAACATCGAAGAATTCTTTGCAACTTCCATATACTTCTATTTAAATGAGCTTTGTATTTTGTATTCAGGAAGCATTAAGATACTAAATTATTTCACACAATTGAATACATGAAAGCGAAAAGTATTGTTTCATGATGGAAACCTGGTAACACGAAGCGATAACGACTATGTTTTGTAGGCAGTAATTTATCGAAAGATTAATAAATTATGCCCAAAGCACTTTTGTGCTTTTAAAGGCCTTACTGTTTCCACAAGATTTTCATCGTTAAATTTATAAAGTAAAGCCTTCTAACCTATTTAAATTAAGCGACGTCTAATGTTTATTCATAGTGTTGTTGATCTAACTTACACGATAGCTAAGTTTAAAAAATACTGTAGTATGTTAAAATTTATTTTTAGTGGTACTAAATCTCATGAAAATATATCACAAAATAAAATGGAAAATAAAAATTAGTTTATATTATAAAATGCCACATAATATGCTAGCTAACACGGTTGCTAGTCATGAAGTTCTAGGTAGTTCGAGTCATGGATAGAGTTAAAGAGTGTTAATGTTTTGCTGTAGAAATATTTTGAGATTTGGGAAGTTGATTGTGTTGCACGACATGTAGCCTTACCTAGTATCCTGGTCCAGTTGAATTGCCGTCTTTTCTGACTATCAAACGGAGAGAAAAGTTCACCTTCGTTTGTCCATACACTTGTACACTATAATATCTCCTGAAACTCAATGAGATTGCCCATTGTAACTGAAAACTTGATCAAGAAGTTAACATTTAAAAACGATTTAGAATAATTCATGAAAATAGTACTTAGCTTCCCATTATCTGCTTCTTATGGATTTAAGAACATTGCATTCTGAAAGATTTCTACCCCCCGAAGTTTCATGGTAAAAATGTTAGATATTTGTTTATATCTTAATTTTATAGTAATACTAGCAACTCACCCTTGCTCCGCTCGGGTTCGTCCCTAGTTACGTTTTAACGTTTAGTATAAATTTCTCAGAGATGAGATATTTTCTCGCAGTAAAAAGTATCCTATATCATACCAAAATTCATCAAAATCTGTCCAGCGGCTTTCTCGTGATGCGGTAACAGACAGAAGGACAAACAGACAGACAAAAATTCTAAAAACTATAGATTCAGCCTCTGTACCGATAATAATGTCCATTTCAATAAGATTTTCCAAAAAATATTTAATGTACAGAGTTGTCTAAGTTACAATTTTATTATATTTTTGTTTTTGTTTATATTTTTATTTTATTTATATGTGTATATTAGGTACTAATCCCAAAAAAAAGCGATTATATCAAAAAATATCGATATCATTATTAATTTCAATTATAATTTATTAGAGGGGAAAATATCGTTTGGTAGCTATTGAACATTTCATGCCTGTAGAAGCAATGACTGGTCTGCGGGTTAGTACATTGATGGATGATCCAGTGCGCGATTAACTCACAGCTCTAATATTTGGTAATGGCACATGATACGGCAAATGTTAATGGCCTGCTATCTCTATTCAGTATTTGATTGAGTTTGATGTAATTTGGCACGAGTATGTATGTAATTTTTTAAATAGAAATATTTGTTTTTAATATACCTACTTAATTATTAAAACAGGTATTTTTTTTTAAGAAAAAAGATCCCTAAAAATGTATTTTCAACGATGTATCTAGCTTATTTAAAGTATAAACCGTCAAAACCGAAATTGATAAAAAATGTATAAAAAAAATATTTGCTTAATATTTGTCGAAGCGTCGCGTCGGCTAAGACACATACTTGCAACTTCGATTTAAAATCTAAACGGTCAAGTCACTTCATTATTAGCTACGTCAAAATTTTAATATTTTGTATATAGCCTCCGACATAAATAAAGAATATTGAAAAATCTGCGAAAAGCATGCAAGTAATTGAACTGTAAAACTATTTTAATAATTTAATCTTAGGATATTTGAATACCATCAAAAATTCAATGTTCTCTTTTCAATTTGATGAAAAAAATTTAATATAACTTAGTAAGTTATTTTTAGCATTAAGCATTTAGCTTTAGCCAACTTTTCTATAAATTCTACGTTAGTTTAGTAGTGACTAGCATAAAGGAAACTACGCTTGATTGGATGAGAAGTTTTGAAAACCACACTGTTTATCTTAGTAAACACTTAGTATCAACTTGTTAGATGATTTGGCTTCAGTCCAAATTTTATTTGCTTCAACGAAATTTTCTTTAAATTTTTAATAAAGCACCTTACATCCCAGCTATATGTTCAGATCATATTTCCTACAGAATACAAATTTATAGCATTGAGATTCACCAATCTGTTGATTTGAAATATTGATTTGAGTGCCGTCCCGTGAATTGTGTCCTCTATCGTGCTGTAGCCATAGCCTAGAGGTAAATTAGAGATAAACTACAAAGCGCTACGCAAATACCTACCTATTATTTATCAATTACCCATAATTGCACTACATTTGCTCAATTTCTCACAACGCTAATACTCTATGGAAAACACGTAATGTTCCAGGATAAGAAAATTGGTTTTCTGCTCATAGACATTCTCTATGCAAAATGTCACATCAATTCGTTACTTTGCTTGGTTTGTTACAAGGATAGCGGATACCAACAAACACATCTTACAAATATTGTAAATGTGAAAATTTAGATGGATGTTTGGATGTTTGTTACTCAATCATGCCAGAATGGCTAAGCAGATCTGGATGAAATTTGGCACAGAGATAGATTTAGTCTGGAACTTTTTATCCCGGAAAAATTTGTGGTTCCCGAGGGATAGATTTGTTTTTGTTTTTCTAAAAGGTGAACCCGAGCGAAGTGAGGGAGAGCCGCTAGTTTACCTATATTTTTATTATTTACTAATAATATAAATATAGGTATCCTATCCTATACCTCAATATAAATCTTTAAATTGACATAACTTTTTTATTTATGAACCGATTGAAATAAAACAAACACTAAATGTTAAATGAAGCTTATCACAGTCCACAATACATTAGTGAAAACCGCACCCAAGTAGGTTATGCCGTTTCTGAGATTAGCGCGCACAAGTGCACAAAGAAACAGTAAAAAAATTTAAAAATTATTGTTTTGGGTTCTATTGCGTTAATAAAGACCCCCAATAATAGTTTTATTTGAAATATCTTCCATGTACAGACAGCGATTAGTTATACTTTTATTATATGTATAGATAATATTAATTAGAAACAAGAATAATGATGTCTTTACTTAAATTGTAGATAATTATTAAAAGCTAGCATCTTAAAATAAAACTAAATTGATGTTCATCATATTGAAAGGACCGGGGGCGGATTAAGACTGATGCGTAAATAATATTGCCTTAAGCGGCTACAAGGTTAAATATATTTACAGTCAATCCCCGATATATCCCTTGAGACTACTATAAATTACCACTCAAAAGCTGCGGTCGTTTAGACACAAACAAAACCCCACGTCTGTTTACTGACCATTCAGCATCATTTATGTACTTAGCCTCATAAGATATATTATGATCTTCGAATTGAACGATACGTCTGTAAAGTCGATTGTCATGCGAGTTAATAAATAAACTTGAAACTTATATTTATAAATAAGATGGCGAAGGCTAAACACATCGTATTTACCTTAACATAGGCTTTATTTATGAAATATATTGATTTTATAAAAGACAATAGAAATATAAAAATGATTTATTTTTAAGCTGTTTTACGAGTATTTTAATTATAGTAAAGCATTTGAAACGTCGGAAACTAAAAATCTAAATAAATCCGGGAAAAAAACCGAGAAGATAGTTATAGGTAGTTTTATTTAAAATGCATCTAAGAAAGTCTAAGAAAATATGTTGTAACAATAAAATCTTTTTTATAAAAAAAGTCATGCATATTATTGAAAAAGGTTTTACATTATACAACAAATTTAACATAATTTGTTCTACGGATACATGAATATACATTATAAGGCTTATTATAATCTTAAATCTAGACATACATTTAATCCTTTTGTATGCAGAGTATACTCTGGCAAGAGTGCTTTAAAAGTGTTTACAGAACATGTATTCAGATATCTAAGATAACATTTATCCATGATTATTATACACTATATTATTCTGTATAAAATCATATATAAATTGAACATTATACGTATTATATATTTTAAAATGCATACGATATTTTACTTTATTTAAACTTTTTAGATTATTGCATTAAGGAGAAATATATTGTGCTTTTTTTTTGCTTTTCTGCTTTGCTTTTTTTTGCTTTAAGCTTTTGAGAGCTTATAATAAGAAACTTCCTAGCAGATACACAAATAGCTTGTTTTAAATTATATCATAAAAAGGGATTTTTTTAATTAAATTAATCAACACAAGGTTTTATTAATATTAGTTCTTCAAAACCTATATTAAATTAAATATACATGTAGGAGTTTAATGGGAAGGTTAAATATATAATATACTGAACTGTCCCCTAAATACATTTAATTTTTAGGAATTCTAATATAAATATAAATGAACTAAGATTAAAAATTTTAATTGTTTAAACTTTGGCATAAAATGTATAAAGAATAATAGGAGGGAACTAAAAAAAGGAATAATTTCTTTAATTTTTTTTCCTATGATAAATATTTCGTAAATCTGTAGTAGGTATATTATATGGAAACAAAATTTAATTAATATTGTGATAGAACATATTTAGCAGAATAACAACTTCAAGTACTTGATGAATCCAGTCGGAAAAAGATGTAAATGCATAATAGCAAAGTACGTTGTGTAAGTTTGCAAAAATATAACGGCGATATATGTATATACGAAACCAAAACTTGTATACCTAAGGAGTAAACCTAATACATAATACAAATTGATAAATGGCTGTCAATTTTAATTTAATGCTTGTATCAAATAAATGGAAATAACTTTAGTATCAGATACTTATAAAATATACGAAAAAGGAAAATTACTTATTGCAGAAAGAATATTATAAAAAATCGCATAGGGAATCTTTTAATTTTTTGAGACAAGAGTAAAAAAGATTAAAAAAATGTATAATATTACATTAGTAGACAAGCCCTTGCTACCCAAGTACCGTGGGGTGTCCTCGTATACAACATTAATTTTTAATCCTAATTATTGAAATTCAGTAGGTTGTCCGTTGTACAGTATTTTATCCAAATAAAAAGTAAACATTACAGTCCAATTCATATATAAACTACTATATTCATGGTATAAATTAATATATAATACACGCTGATTCGGTGTTCAATTGCTACATGTAAAGAAGGCCATACTAACACAACTTCGCATTTATTTTATCAGTAAAGATTATTTTCACAGATTTTTAGGCCGACCTTCAAAGGAGCACATTTTAAACGTCCACATTTCACACCTGTCTTACTTTAAGCGACGTTTACTTTTATGTCAAACGCCATGTTCCTAAATTACGTGCGAATATAGTCGTAATTTAATGATAAAATGTTTCTCCAAAATTCTATCGAAGGATTGAAAGACAGGATTTATTTTTACACTTGAATGTGTTCTAGAGTAGTAAATATTTATGATCGTCGTCGGTTATGTTATTTTAGTGAATACATATACATACATAGATAACTAATCAGTTAATTTATTTTGTACAGATGAGGCCAATATAAATGAGTTTCGTTATAGAACATTTCATTAAAAAATATCCAAGTACGAGTACATCTCGTGCACTGAATAGAGTTTGTGCTGTCACACTAAATGAGACGTTTGTAGGTATTTTTTAAGACAAGGCATTAAGAGAGGTTTTCTAAGGGCTGATCCACACTATAGTGCCAATCACAGTCCGTTCTTGGCCCGATATCGGTCTGGTAAAAATTTATTATATATAAAAAACGTTGCTGGAGTGTGACTCTTACTGATAGTGCGAATACACTAATTGTTTCTTATATAACAATACTTTATCAGACCGATATCGGACCGAGAGCGAACCGTGATCGGCACTATAGTATGGATCGGTCCTAAAACTTAATTTTCATTATTCAATATTTTTCAAGCTTTGCGCAGTGATTACAAACGATACAGGACCTTTAAAGACATACATATAAGACGAGTGGATGGACAGACGAACAGACAGCATAGGCTAAGTGATATAGGCTCATTTCTATCCCTCTGTGTGAGATATCGTAAAAAGTATCCCTACGGAAATTATTTGTTCCTAGCGGCTCACCCTCGCTTCGCTCGGGTTCGCCTCTAGACATACAAAAACAAATCTATCCCACGGGAACCATACATTTTTCCGGGATAAAAAGTAGCCCATTTGTTGTTTTGATCTATGAATTATTGTAAAGTTTCATTAAAATCCAATTAGTAGTTTTTGTGTACTAAGCTGTAAGTTACTATAGTTTTTTAAGTATCCTACGGGAACTCTTTAATTTTCCGAAATGAAAAATATCTAAGATATTGTCCGGGAATATGAGGTAGCACCATACAAAATTTCATTTAAATCGGTCTAACAGTTTCGGAGATTAGCCCGTACAAACAGACAAACAGACAGAAAAACAAAAAAAAAACTGGATTTGTTCTATTTCTCTTCTTACATCCCCCTGATTCGGTTTAAAGCATTTTTTTTTCTATGTGCAGACATTTGATCTCTACAGTTTTATTATATGTATAGATAGGAATACGTAAAATAATATAAAATATACTTACTGTATGTAAAAAAATGTCATTGCAGTAGTTCTATATCAAGTGAAACAGAGCAGTTAAACAAAATGGTACCTAAATCACAGTAGATACATTTTTTGCAGACCGTTTATCAGAGTAGTATTTTATTTACTATATATAAAAAATATTATACAATATCGCTGGAACTCAGTGTTTTCAGGTAAAAATGTGAAGGAAAGATATCTCTAAGCTTGAATTCAATAGATCGCAGTACGTACACAGAATGTAGAGAGTTAGAGACCCTGAGAAATAGCTTGAGCTCCCCGTTATGTCTGTTTTTGGGCTAGATATAAAAATAAATTAACAATATAATGAAAATAATCTGTGACCATAACAGTTGTCGCACTTCATTAATTTTTAATCATCACTTTAAACCCTCACCACACCCTCTATGGTAATTGCTATGCTCAATAAAATCCTCTCACAGTAGCAATTACAACTTTTTTATGCATCGGTCGACACTATTAATTTTATATAATACCTATATATAAACTAATTTTATTGTTAACATTACAGTTATTATAATAGGTATGTAACCTATACATATAATTAAATTCTAACTGAATTCAATCTGTAAATTAAATATTTTTTGGAAAATCTTATTGAAATTGTCATTATTATCGATACAGAGGCCGAATCTATAGTTCTTAGAATTTTTGTCTGTCTGTCTGTCTGTTTGGGAACACATCGCAAGAAAACCACTGATTTTAATGAAATTTGCTATGATGATAGCTGGTTATCCGGGTCAACATTTAGGATACTTTTTACTGCGGGAAAATATTTCAACTATGAGAAATCTATACTAACCGTTAAAATGTAGGGAAACTCAAGCGGAGCGAGGGTGAGTCGCTAGTGTAAACTAATTTTCTTGTTAATTAATGGCTTCAAAGCATACCAGCTAAGCACATAATATCACTTCGCCAATGTACACATAAATGTGACAGCAGAAAAATTTTCTTCAGAGAAATGCATTATCTATTGATCTGTAACTTCATACCTGGCGTAAAATTATAATGAAGTGAAAAATCTGAAATCCGTATTATAATATGGAACTCTACTACTATTGTGTACTACTATTATAAAGAGAAAAAAAATGTTTTTTGTAAGTTTGTATGTTTGTTTGTAAAGGATAAACTAAAAATTCGATAAACCGATTTATATGAAATTTGGATGAAGATAGTTTGAGACACTGGGAAGGGCATAGGATAGTTTTGTCATGGAAATCATCCCTTAGGGGGTGAAAGGGGGGATGAAAGTTAGTAATAAAAAAATGTATAAAATTTTAAATTAAATTAGTAAAGAAAAAAATGTTAAAATACATATATGATTTTTATATAGAAACGCATTGAAGAACTTAAGCAGATGAAGAACTTTGGCTCCCTCACTTCACTCGAGTTATTTTTGCAATTATTTTTTATCCTTATGAAACAATGTACCGGAATAATAAAGTGACATACATATTGTATTGACCCACAAAGTATATACCTATTTATAACGTAAAAATAAAATTTTTCCAAATAAGCTTTTCTTGTAACATGGTGACAATACTTGTAACTACTCCCATCCCATACAAAGAAATTTGACTGCACAAATTCGAGTTATGTTTTGCCTTATTAGACGAAAGATGGCGCTTAATCGAAAGCAGCCGAACTACGAAAATAAAGTTATTTTATTGAATTGTGTTAAAGATGGCAAATGCAAAACAAAAAATATCATGCCCTAGGGAATAAATTGTTAATGTGGAAGTATGTGATCCCATGGGTTCTCATCACGAACAAAGAAAAATTAGTTCAAATAAATGTCAATAGATAACGTTACAAGTATCGATTTCTTATTGAAGTTATGTTAAATTAACAAAAGATAAAAAATTAGATCCTAAAAAGATGTTTTATTGTTTTAAAAAATATTCTATGTGAAGGGAAGCGAAATAATACGCCCGTAAATTAAATTTGCGTAATTTTACTGATTATTGAAATATTATCAACAAGAGATGATGGGTTTGTTGTGTATATTACAGATGGCGCTTTTACTTTTTATGAATGGTTCGTCATGGTTAAAAACTCTTAATATCGCTAATTTTTTTATTCGAATGCATGATTAATTTTACAATATTTACCACACGTTAGTTTGCATATATTTATAAAACAAAACATTTTAGCTATTTGCGAATCAACGACATCTATTATTTATTCAAGCAAACAAAAATAGCCCGAAGAATAGCCCGAATTAGCGCTGTCCAATGTCTTTGTATGAGATGAGGCATCTGCACTAGTATAGTATTATGCGATCTATGGTAATCCTTTCTTCATAGGTACTCGCTAGTCGCTACTCACCTCCGTTAACTGGTAAAGATTATGTAATGTTAATTCCGAACAGTCAGTATTACAGTTAAATTATCATTAGTATTAAGTAGATATGCTAAATTTATTACAAAAAAAAAAACTTAAAAGTGGTCGTCATTAAAAAAGGAATGAAACAATTATTTGAACAATGCATGAATTTATACTAACTTTACTCAACCCACAGTTATAATGAATGCTAAAAGAAAAGAAAATACATTATTTTTATTTAATGATTTGCAATATAATTTTATTTTGCAATTTTAATATTCACTAATGTTAATATTCAAGTTACTTATAAAGCGCCATCTGTTAGGTATTACTGTAACGGTTTGACTGGAAAGAATATAACTCCACTTCGGCTTTCTAGTGCTTATAAGAAAAGCCAATAGATGGCGCTACTACGACATTTACCAATAACGTTAAATTTTTATAGCAAAAAAAAAAGAGAAAACTTCACGTTTCTGTATAAATAAACATTGTGTACGTATATGATTTTTTTATTAATTTTTTATACTTTTAAAAAGGATTTCGAAATTATTTTTTTACGATAACAATAAAATTAATTCATCTGATTTAGAGTTATTACATATAAGGATATTATTTTAACGCGGATAAGTTAGGCCGGATATGTTAACACGGATATGTTATACCGGATGTATTAACACAGATATGTTAACACGGATATAATAATAACGATATGTAAGCCCGAATATGTTAGCCCGCTGCCCGGATATAATAACAACGATATGTAAGACCGAATATGTTAGCCCGGATATATTAACGTGGATATGTTACCCTGGATATGTTGATACGGATATGTTAGCCCGGATATGTTAACACGGCTAAGTTAACCCGAATATGTTAAATCGGATATGATAGGAAGGATAATTAGTAAGATATGTTAACACGGATATATTAGCCTGGATATGTTATCACGAATATGTTGGCTCAAATGTGTCAACACGAACGTCTCAACACTGATATTATGTTAACACGAATGTCTTAGTTCGAATGTGTCAAAACGGACATGTTAGGCCGGATGTTGATATATCGGATATGTTATCCCGTACGTGTTAACACGGAAAAGTTAACCCGGATATTTTAACGCAGATGAAATGGTGTTCACAGGGATATGTTTTTCTTTAATAGTAGCATATTAATATCTATGTTTAGATGTTTTTAGTAGCACAGATATGTGTGTTACGATGTATTGACACGGTTATATTACTACGTGCACATAATATGTATAACGATCTGATAGCAAGGATAAGTTAAAAAAGATATGTTTACTCTGTAATGGTAGCATGTCTACGTTTAAAGGATGTTAGTAGGATGAATATAAATATTAAATAGTATCTCCATAATTAATTACAATTTATAAGTTTGACATTCTATTTTAATCATGACAGATTTTTCTACTTTTATTTTTATTTATCAGCTAGCAACTCACCCTCGCTCCATTCGGGTTCGTCCCTAGTTACCTACGTTTTAACGTTTAGTATAGATTTCTCAGAGATGAGATATTTTCCCGCAGTAAAAAGTATCCTATATGTTGACCCGAATAACCTAACCTAACTTATCACTGCTTCGCAACAAATTAACATTAAGAAAAGTAATTATTATGTAATTTAAATAATCAGCTAAATATAAATTAATCAATAGCTATCTATTAGTAAACAAATGATAAAAATTAATTCAGTAGTTTGAGAGTTTAACGCCCAAAACTAAACAAACAATCAAAACAGAAGTATAGACAGACTGTAAATGTTATTTTTAGAAAAAAAGTGCAATATTACTAAATCAAATATGAGATTAACGGAAGGACCTATGTGGCATTGTCAATCACCGCCATTATTTACCGATGATGCGGTGTGCAATGAAATTGGTATATGTAAGAGTAGGTATACTAATATGTAAAACCTAAGAATTTGGTTTTTGGTCATCTGAACGCGGGCAATGCTAGTATCCTAAATGTTGAATAACCAGCTATCATCATATCAAATTTTATCAAAATCCCTTTTGTGGTTTTTCCGTGATGCGGTAACAGACAGAAAGATAGATAGACAGACGGACAGACAGACAGACAGGCAAACAAAAATTCTAAAAACTATAGATTCGGCCTCTGTATCGATAATAATGGCTATTTCAATAAGATTTTCCAAAAAATATTTAGATAATGTACCTACAGCTTCGACTCAATTAGAATTTTATTATATGTATAGATAACGAAATCATCTATTAAGACAGTTAATCTATTTTGAAACTTTGATATTAAATAACTTAATTAAGCATATGTGATACTATTACCTATTTACTCTTATACGTCTAACTGAATGCAAAAATCTATAAATTGACCCAATAATATTCAATAAAAGTCGAGCAATTAATGAGTTGAGCATGAATAAGTAAACAAACTGACAAACAACACAATCTTCCATAAATTACTGAAGAAAGAATGAAGATATTACTTATTTGTCTCAATAAATATAATTATAACTTTTAGCCACAATTATTTATAATCATATAGGCGAACTGTAAGTATTTATTTCCAAAAACTTTTGTTGTATTTTATTTTATAAGTGACCTAAATCCAGCCCACGTCATATTTTTCCGTAACCCATACCAAACCCACATAATCATTGAATAAGTCGACTATCAAGGAACACATTAATCTGAACATGAGAGAACTTAGTACAACTAACGCTATCTGTCAGATATAATGTCTTAAGATAACAACTAAGGGTAACTTTATGGAGCTATCAATATTTGTTAGAATTTCTAATGAAAAGAGCAACAAATACGTCGAAAGTGATAAGGATATTATTGAATCAAGCCGTGGCTTACGGATTCAACTCATATACCTACTTGTGTTGGTCTTAATATTTTTTTTATGTTCGTTACTTTT
Source organism: Fabriciana adippe (assembly GCA_905404265.1). NCBI lineage: Eukaryota > Metazoa > Arthropoda > Insecta > Lepidoptera > Nymphalidae > Fabriciana > Fabriciana adippe. The sequence continues at coordinate 9,077,870 of FR989993.1, forward strand.
ATATCACGAAAAACTATAAAACTTGAGTGTGTACTTGACAAACGTATCTGCCCTAGTGGCGTATCCAAAAAAAATAATATTTTTATAAATACACACACACACTTTTAATTTGAGGTCCAGTTAGAAATAGCAGTGATAAAATAGTAAGATTCATCTTACTAATTTCTTTTTTCTACAAAAATGTACATAATAATATATCTTCTTCGTGTATCTGCTTCATGCGAAAAAACTATTTATTCATTATTTATGTTGTATTATATTGTACACTTAAGTGCAAATACAAGCTAAAACACAAAACAGGGTAAAAACAAAACTTTTCTTAAAAAACGGAGCGCGTTGACCCGTGATCACCGCAGAGTAATGCTTTCCTGTTCACAAGTAGGTACCCAACTTCGCTTCGCACTACTTCTTATACGTATAAAAATCAAACTATAGAATTCGTAAACAAGGAAACTAAAGAAGACCAGATTTTTCTAATGCCAATGTTGACAATCTGCACCAATAGTGGGCCAGTTAAGATTAATAAATAAGCCCAATCCGGATCAAATTCGGCCCCTGTATCCTTATTTATTGCTGGGCGGTTATTAATGAAATACGCCTTGAGCGTATTTTCTTGAAAGTTTTTACTCTTTTAGCAGATTTGACGCTTTGGTTTCTTTTAGCATATTCTGTTGTCGTTACCACTTTCATGCAAGCTTGTAAAAGATTTTGTTTTTGTTGTTATTTCTAAATCTCTCCCAACGTGCAAATAAGTTTTTTTTAGAGACATCAATGATTACTGCAATATAGCTTTCTTGTACGCTCTCCGAAAATATTGAAATGTGTGGTTTATATTTTATTATTTTAAATTACATTATTTAATTATTAGAAACTTACTACAAACTCAATAAGTAATGGAAAATAATAATAAAATTGCCATAAAAGTAACAAAATGAAGACACATGTACAAGATTAAAGAGACTTAAAATCTTTGGGATAGAAATTCATTTTTTTTTTTAAATCCACATGACTCTATAAGGTATATACATTATTGATTAAAAGAATCATGAAAATCGGAAAAAGCCTTTCATATTTTCATTTCTTTGACATAAATATAAATATTAGTCCTAAATAACTTGCATAATGTATTAAACAATGGGTTGTTCACAAAAGAAACATTGGAATGGCGTGTCGATCTATTGTTTTGAATGTGAACCCTTGAGCAAAATTTATAGAATACATGTTCAGAACAATTTTAATTATAATATCATAACTCACGACCTACATATTTGTAAAAGAGAAAGTTAACTTTTGAAATACCTACTAAATTGCAACGTAAATTTCATATCGAATCAATTAAAAATACTACCATAATAAAAATTATGTATACATTATTAGCATAAGTTTCTTTAAATTACATTATGATTAACTAATAATTTTTTTTACACTTTTGAGACTAATTTTATGGCAATGATACCAACTATGAAATCTATTTGCAAAGAATTTAAAATGCAGAAGAATGTCTATATTTATATTAACAAACTTTAAAACTTAATTTTGATTATAGAAAAAAGACTCACATATACGGTGAGACTGAGACTTTTAAGGCCCTTCATCCCTTTTTGAGACTTTTAAGGCCCTTCATCTTGAAAAACCCCAACGACCGACTCTAGTTTTTTGAATAGGTTCAAAGAAAATAAATTTTGTAACAATATTATACTTACGAGTACATAGCTTGTAAGATAGCGTTCCTAAAATTATATGCTTAATAAAATATGCATAAAATGAAAATATAAACAAAGTGAAACAGGTTAAACCCTGACTCTACGGTGAAAGAATAAAAATATTTCTTATCACACGATATACTCTCGTAACATCATTTCGAGTTATTCACCAATTTTACAACGTCGTAAAAGCTCAATTGAATAAACGTGTCTTGTTTTGTTTAAGTGCGCCCATTAATTATTGCGAATAATGAGCTTTAGTAATCGTCTTGACGTAGTCGTCTAAATAAATGCGGTGTGTCGTCAATTTATTTATATAAAACAAGGTTGCAAATAAGAATGCACTTTCTTCGTTAAGGTGTCGAGTATCGCGGGCATCGCGTGCGGCGTACGAAATAATTCAGTAGATGTCACTCGTTGATAAATTAACAGGTAACTTTACGATGTCATTATTTTTCTTGTACATACCGAGTTCATGTGATAAGCCTTTTAATTTCAACCTGTTGGAAAACGATATTATAATTGTTTTCGCTATGTATCTACATTTATAGAAATAATAAAATAGTAGCAAAGCGAAATCTGTATATGACATGACCAATTCTTTTAAAACAGTTATTGTTACGTATTGTGCACAAAATATAAACGATAACTTTATAATATTTACATAGATTTATAGATACTATAGATTAGTAGATACTAATATTTTATAGTATCCTTCTAAATCAAAAACACGTAAGAAAAACATGTACCGTCCTGAATACAGTCGTCAAGTTCTATGTATTCAGCCCTTTTTTTAACGTCCCACTGCTGGGCACGGGCCTCCCTTTATTATGAGGGGAATCAGGCCATAGTCCACCACGCTGGCCAAGCGTGGATTGGCGAACTTCACATTTCTTTCGAAAACTGGCTTGGTTCTCTCAGACATGCAGGTTTCCTCACGATGTTTTCTTTCACCGTTAAGACAAGTGGTAATGATGTTGGAAATGATTCGCACATGACAATATCAGAGGTGCGAGACCCGGGATTTGAACTCGCTTCACTCGGTTTCCCAAGCGACCGCGTTACCACTGGGCTACCACTGCCTTCAATCAATTCAAAGTTCTATGAAACTATAGAAATATATGAAACTACTAGCGACTTACTCAAAGCCAAACAGTAGCCTATGTGTTACTCCAGGCCATAGCCTATTTATTTACTAAATTTTATCCAAATCCGTTCAGCCGTTTCAGCGTGAAGTAGAAACAAACTTAATACACACACATAGGTATACTATTCGATTTCTTTTTTACTATCGTAGATTCTAAATATTCCCACATAATACATAATAATCATTAAAGCTATATGTAAACGAAACCAAATTATTGTTGCGTGGAACAAGTTGCGGACTTAACTTCGATATACGTACCGTTAAATATATTGATTTTTGATTAAAGAAAAAACTATTTACAAAACTTTACCACCACCGCCTACCTAAGTAGCTATATAGGTACATACATATCTACATATGTACATACACACATATTATGTAACTGAACTAAATCCTTTGTTATGCAGAGAAATTCCCGTCAACTTAGAAGAAAATTGTTTAAAATATTCATACTTCTCTGTTAAGTTGCGAGAAATGAGCGGTGTTAGAAAACTACAGTATTATTCATCCTATTTGACCTGTGACATGAATAGAAATTGCGCCGAACTAAAAATCAAACCTTTTCCCGATAGAAAACAGTGTGTCTGGTTTTCTAGGCTATACTTTATTTTTCAAATAAAGGAAGTCGTAATACTCTGATGTCATCAAAACACATGTAATAACGTCAGTATGTTTACATTCCAGATTTACGACTTATGGGTTCAATGAACTCCTTTCTAGATTGCCATCCTTTCTTTCCCTTCAATGAGATGGCTAAGGAGATATTTTCGCTGTACGCAGAACCAAACAGTTCGTCCTGTAGCTTTTACCTTCATTAACATAAGAACTAAAATGTAATAAGCTTTTATTCCATTTTTAATCCGCTGTACGCCGTTTGTCCTAATGGCTCCGCTCGTTTCTATTACATGGCGAAAATGAGGACGCAGTTAGTGCTTCGGGTTAATGTTGTTGACAATTTTTGACATCTGTGATACAAGTTTTCTGGATATGTAAAAAATTGATAGGTAATTAAGGAAAATATTCTTTACAAGGTTCACTATATGATTGATTAAAAATGAAAATATCAACGTATTTAATAATAATAAAAGAAATGTTTAATGGCATTACGCTATACACATTTAATATTGTTTATGTTTTCTATAAAACCTGTTTTGAACAGGAAGTCTTAGAAAGTGATCCAGTCAAATCATAAATTAAAACCTGCACTCCGGTGGTCGATAAGAGAAATTATAGCAGCAATGCTTAAATTCAATTCGGCCGCCATTAAACTGAAAAAGCTCCCGCAATTTACTCCTTAAATAACCAACATATTATGCACTCCAAAATAAGTCTTTTTTATTGCTCTCGACATTTATCTGCCACCGGTTTTTTTAACGTACTCGGGCTTAATATTTTTACATGTTCATTACATATTTAATTATAGGGTAGCAGGGAAAGAGAAATTCTATAATATACCTATACACTTATGTAATATTTATGCATATTTATATAAGTCTATTTTGTGTACACAGTACATACTTATACTAGGTACTACAATATCTCAATAATTGTATTATTAAGTTCATAAAAATAAAAAACAACTTCACAGTGATCTCTACTATGTAAATGAAAAGATTGAGCAAATATGTAGGTAGGTATAATAGTTACTTTTTACTACTAATTAATTTGAGTCAAAATCAAAATTAGCTTTGTTTAACTAGTCTTATTATATAAGCACTTTTAAATTTAAATAAATTCGTAACATACACATGTATTACGCGAGAGGAGCCGCGTACAAAAACTAGTAAAAATTAAACTTGTAGCGCCCTTTGTGTGCTAAAAATTTAGTAAGTTAGTAAAGGCGCTACAAGTTTAAAGTAAAGTGTATTTATTATCCTTAAGTTTAGGGTCGAACTACTGCCTCAAAGCAGTGATCAATATAAGAAAAAGGAAAATAAATATTACGCTCGTACTGAAAACCTATAGACACTGCCTCAACATTCTTACCTATCCGCCTATATTTAGACTCAAGCTGGTTGATGGATGGAAAGCACTACTTAGTCGTAACTCCATAACCATAATTCAACTCTATTATGAGGACACACACAACAACACAATACAACACAACATCGTCCCATGATAAAGCTAGCCAACAGAAACGATAAGAGATAATCAGTTAGTGTTACACCAACAACTCCCCAGCTCCGGGTTACTACTTAAATTTCACTGCCACTCTTTTGCCTGACTCGAACTCGAACTGGATACAAATCCAGAATTCGTGATCTGCGGTCGTATATACTCACTACTAGATCAACTAGATCAAAAATCAGTCTTTATGATCTATAAAAACTTACGACTCTCTCGATTTCTGTGACCCTTGAAGTAAGCCATTAGAACATATCTTGAAGTATCATGCTCATTACGAATTAATAGAACAACATCTATAAGACATCGCTTTTACAAATGATTATAGTTTTATTTATATGCTAAACAGTTCAATTAATAATAAATTCGAGGTCATTATCAGATTTAAAATAAATACACATGTTATAAATGTAAATAGTAACTGTAAACCAGTCTTATTGTCTGAAGATAAGCTGTAAGTAATTGACGTTACAAGAATGGAATTATTAATGAAGAAAACCGAATCATTGTTTATGAAGCCTTTGGCAACCGACCAAAGTTTCATTGACGTTGTTCTTATTAGGAGAATATCAATTTAATTCACCACTTTAATATTAAGACCGAAACTATCAATCTTAATTCATTTATACTTTAATGATAGCTATAAAGTATAAATCAATATCCGAAGGCGGAAGAGAATTGCTTGTTCTTTTTATGGTACAATGTGAAACACTCCCACCGTATTAAACGCCTACTAAAAAAACGTTTATCAATCATTATTTTATTCCTTTTTCAACCGACTTCAAAAAGGAGGAGGTTCTCAATTTTTCTGATGTTTTGATTATAATTCATTCAATTTAGCTTTTGCCGGTGGGATCAAGCGCTTTATTTTTCATATCCACTTAATAAGAAGGAGTATTATAATATTTGTTCCTGTCTATACTGCCTATCCGTCTCCCTGAGGCATTATAGCTCCAAAACGGACGGGCTGATTCAGCCGCAGTTTTATGAATAGTAAGCAAGTTAACTAAGGTGGTTCTTAACTATATTTAATAAAAATCTAACCAGCTTGTAAAAGATATATGATATGATTAAGAGTATATTTTTGATGATATGACAATTTTGCTATATCTTTTTATTTTTGTAGGACATAGGTTTTAGCTGACGCTGCTACCAGTACCTATAGTTTACACATTCCCAATTCCTTAAAAATTGAAGTGATTTTGTCGTGATAAAAATTAATAAAACTAACCCCTATGTTACAACTATATTATATGATTTATAATGATACAGATTAGGTATATTATTTTTTTATAAGGGATCATTTTATGTGTGGTAAATAAAATATTGTCTAATAAAAATTATGTATTTTATGCTAAATTGCTTTTAAATTCATGTCGTAGTTAGTACCTCTTCGCTTATTAACAACAAAAAAGCTCTCACTTATGATCCTACGAGTATATGCGTTTATCTCTTATCCATGTTTTTCAAAACCACAGGCACTGCAGTAATTTTATTTGTAACTCATTTTTATGTATATTTCACACATATATTTCACAGGTTTCACATGTATATTTCACAGGCTTCAGACGCTTCAAAAATGACTTTTTCTTTTTATTCAACATTTTTGAGTAACGCCATAAATTAATAAGTTCAATAAAATGTTGTTGTTGTTGTTGTTGTAATAAAAATTAAATTTAAACAGCTAGCTCGTTCACAGGGCATACCCATGGGAAACGCAATGTGAAGATAAAAAATTTGATTTCATGACGCGGTCTGTCTGTGTGCCAAGTTTTATTCAAATCCATTAAACGGCTTACTCGTGATTGAGTAAGAAAAAGTAAAAAAAATAAACAACTTCAGAAACTTTTACGTACACGATATATATATATATATATATATATATATATATATATATATATATGTGTGTGTGTGTGTGTTTCCTTTTTGGAATGCTTTGTTCTCAGTTTTAAAGGTTGCCAAAAAGGCTACGAACCCTTATAATTTTGTCACGTCTGTGTGTCCGTAAGTCGTCAAAAACACAAAGAAAAATTAATTTGAACGTAATTTAGTACCTACACATAAATCATGACCTGAGCTATTAAGCACCTAGAGACGCTGCCAAGTGAAGCGAGGGTTAGGTTACGCTAGTAAAATAGGTATAAAAATTGTAAAGGGCTAAAGTTCTCTCTATTACATTTAAAAAAATTATTAAAAGGATGTTTGAAATGAATAGAACATAATTTTACATTTTTAGCCGTGTCTGTTTGATTGAACAACTTGCAAACTACAATAGAAAAAAAATTATAACTAATCGAAAATATTAGAAAAATACTAGTTTTGTAAAAACGCAACGTTTAATGCAGCAAACTTTCGTGCAAATAAAATATCAATACAATGAGAGCACTAGGGGATGAAATCCATAGATTGGCTCCATTTCGCTCGGTTTTCGATTTCAAATACAAACTTTTAATAAGAAAAGTTGTAGAAATAATATTATGAGTATTTTCCGTAACACTGTTCACGTTTTTAAAATGCATATCTCGGTAAAATTCTGCGTTTGCTTTAAAAAGTATACAGTCAATAGCTATCAAATTAATTATTCTACATACATATTTACATTTCAGGTTCAGAAAGTTGAAAAATATGTAGGTACATCGATATTCGCGATACAGAATAAAATCTAGATAGTTTTATTTTTGTCTTCACCTATATACTAATATTGAACCTAAGTAGGTACCTACCACGGAATAGGTAAAGAAGGCTCAATTCTGTGGTACCTACCATTAAAGTGTAACAAACTATATCTAAAATTCTAACTGAGTCGAATCTGTACCTTAAATATTTTTTTTGGAAAATCTTACTGATATAGTCATTATTATCGATACAGAGGCCTAATCTACATTTTTTAGAATTTTTGTCTGTCTATCTGTATATCTGTCTGTATGTCTGGGAACGCAACGCGAGAAAACCACACGACAGATTTTGATGAAATTTGGTATGATGATAGCTGGTTATTCGGGTCCACATACAGAATACTTTTTACTGCGAGAAAATATCTCATCTCTAAGAAATCTATACTAACCCTAAAACGTAGGGAACAACCCGAGCGGAGCGAAGGTGAGTCGCTAGTTATACATATATTAAGATATACATACATATGTATTCATGCTTTAATGGACGATGAAGACACAACGGTGGACATGAATTAAAAAAGCAAGATTAACCATATTTGAGCCTTGTGTTTCTCTTTGCCCCTCATTACATGTTTTCCATGTTTTACAACCCCATTAGGTATTCAATTGGTTTTTAAATATACCCAAATAAGGAGTTCCTTTTATTCTCAGTCCACAACTCTACTTATTACTTACTTTGTATTATTACAAGTGTCATGTTAAGTGAAAGTATGTATTCAAACTCTAAAAAAGGATTACTGGTTTGATTTAAATTTACCTTTCGTCAGTTTACCATACATGTTTGAGTCAGAAATTATTATTTACCTATAAAGAAGCTATTAAGAATGTAATGAAAGAAGTAAAGCGATTAATGTATTTCACAAGTTTTTTGGTAATTACAAGAAATTTACACAAAATGTAAGAGATAAAAAATTAAAATTTAAATTACGATGTGTGAAACAAAAAGGATGCGTTGGCCGGGAATCGAACCCGGATCAACTGCTTGGAAGGCAACTATGCTGACCATTACACCACCAACGCTGGCATGCTCAATTTATCGAAATTTCACAACTGCTACTGCGTTTTACACTACAATTTATTTAACGGACTTTTAACTTTTACAGATATTCTTTCATATTAATAAATCAAATACGCTATAACTAATATAAAAAAACCTATTAAAGGAAACCGAAAGGAATCGTGTCATGTTATTTATCATAAGGACTTCAATACATTATTAACGCGCTAATTTTATTCTCACTCTGACAGTGCCAAAGAAATGCAAAGCTCCATAAGCAAAAAATATATCAAACATTCCATGGAACAATAACGAATGTAGCATATCTACAAGTGCTATCGGCTTCGTCTCAGATAAAGCGCGATAACGTCTTAATGGCTTTGAGTTTGACTACTGGACGCCTTAAAGCGAATGTCAAAATCTCCATCACTCAAACGTCGTATAAATTAACTGTGCTCCATTTGTCCTATTATCTCTGACGATTAAGTGGACGTCTTGCATAGAGATAATACAGTCTGTATTTGAAAACAATAGAGAGTAAAACTCATTGGCGATCGATTCATGATATATGGATATACTAACCACGACCTATGACTTCGGCCGGGTGTACATTTCTATTTAGTCAACAATCTCAAAATGCGGCTTTTAATTCAATTCAAAGATAACTGCAAAATAAAAAAACATGTAGTTATATATAGTATATGCACTCCCAAGTAATATACGACTTATAAGCGTTTGAAGTAGAACCTAACTACATCAAAGCATTTGGCTTCTAAGAAGCTGAGATTGGGTTAAGCTATCGTTATTTGTTCTTTTAACAAGGCGCTACCATGGTATACTCAAATTATACAATGTCTTGTTTTACTATAAAACTATAACCGATTAAAAATAATCTTTATTTTTTAAATAAAATGTTTATAATATATAGTTAATAGTTATACAGGTCACAATAGACGAGAAATGGTCGAAGTGATACCTATAAATAAATAGTTATACAGCTATTGTACAGTACTTACATTCTATGGCGATATCGAGATTCGAAATATTCTAAAGTAAATAATATCGTATTAAAGATAAAAGTAGTGCGATATCTAACAATATAAAAGGATATAAAAATCTCCATACATTTATCAGTTTAATGCACTCGCTCTTCATTAAGCATAATCAGTCTTGACAAGCGTTACACGTTTACGGTTGTATTTCTGATACTCTTATATTCGTATATTACAAGATGGCTGAATATTGCATATGAACTTAATTGTTGATACTTATTCAGAATTTGAATTTAATCTTGAACTGCATTTAACTGTACATGAATAGTATAATAAAATTATATCGCTTTTAAACTTTTTAATGCGCTTTTATTACTTTTACTTGTAGCTGTCAAATCAAATCTTAGAAGTCGATTTTAACCTACTTACTTCTAATAGTCGTACCTTTTTGAAACGTTGCAGGTATATTTTGATACCATCAAACCTGATCTGATGATCAAGCTGAAAGTATAATATAATGGCTACTAGCTAACAGTAAAACCTTTGAGTGTGCTTACTTAATTCGCTTTGTACGAGTGACCTGACCTAATATTACAGTGGGTCAAAAGCTTGTTTTCTTTTACTTATTAATTCATCTTTAAGTTTAATCAGGGATTTGCTTCATTGCTGATCAATCAACATTTTTAAAATATTATAAGTATATCTATCTGTTTAAAGCACATTAGTCAAGAAGGCTTAACAAGGCTTAACAAAGATATTTTCCTATAAAAAATAACGGGCTCTATGTAATACATATAGAAATACGCCGGCGAAAACAATCGCGGTTAATTTCTACCAACCAATTTATAGATAAAGAAGAATTGATTTAGAATATATTAATGAATAATTTGACTACGTATGCTTTTATTAGCATTAACACCTAATCATTATGTTATTATTTTTATAATTAACTTCATATTTTATAATATGTTGCCTAAAGTTAATAATTTTAAATAATAATTTAAACTGGAGGTTTGTATTAACAAGATAAGTATGTAATATTTTTAACTCTCAATCTGACCTCATCGAACTAAATATTACTAAGCTGTATTATAAAATAACCGTCTTCATATTCTACATCATGTAAAAAAGTGGAAAAACCATTTCGACTATAATTAAAAACGCCGTTAGAGTAGGTACCTTCGCCGCCGGTAGAGTAATTTTTTAATCACTTTTTACTAAAGCAAACGAAATGAAATTCCATATGTACCTACTTTTATAGAGGTCTGTCGTTATGTTAACTTTTTATTGGCATTTATGAATTATATCTAACACCGTTTTTACGAATTAATAAATTGTTTATTTAACGGTTTAAATATATAGACGCAAATGTGATTAATGTTTTAATGAAATTGTATCATATTTTTTCCAAGAACACAACGTTACATTCTACCGTAGGTGTACTACCGTTAAGTAACGTCACAGATCATATAATACTATACGATAACGTACACATAATAAAATACACTAGGGTTCTTTACAAGTCCTAACTATTAACAAAAAACCTGTAGCGCTAATAATTTTGATACTAAGAAGGTGAAGTGAAAGTCTTATTACTACATATATTTTAACTGTTTCCAACATTTCTATTCAATAACTAAAATATAATTGACATACAATCTTAACCGTGTTTTTTTTACTCAAATTATAAAATCACTATAGGTATGTTTTTAACTTAGTTAACTTCAAGATAAAATAAAAATAAATTAAATGACTAAAAAAAATTAGTTATTACGAGTATATTTCATAATTACAATAAAGAATGTCATAAAATTTATGCGGTAATGATAACTCAATTTGTAAATATCAGAATATAAATCTCGAAGCAGCCCACGCGCCATAACATCTGTTAAAATAAGAGAACTCGAATATATGCACACCTCATGCTCATCTCGTTTTAAGGCACGTATTTTCATAATAAGATTAATCGTCCTTAGCCAAACTCAACGGCATTACATCTTAAAATATGAAGATACTGCAAGCAATCTGTACACCGAATAAAAATATACTCATATTACCCTACAATATACCTCCTCTTATTTAAAAGTAATGTTGCTGCGCGTAAACATAACATAAATCTTCACTTTGTCGTTCTCTGCAGGAAAAAATAGTAAGTGGAAGCCCCAATAACTCACATTCATGCAGCTAAAACAAATTACCGAAGTTATGGCGATGCAGAATAACACAATCAATTTCCAGAGGATGGCTTATTTATCAAGCGTTTATTAAATTTAGTATCGCAGATAAAATAAAATACAATATACTTAGAATGCAACTAATAACTTAGAATACTAAATGCTACTAAACAATTTTAACAATACCGGAGTTAGATTAGATTTTCTAAGAAAATTGTACTTTATTATCATTGGCGTTTCTACTTAAAGTGTAAATAGCATTACGAGGAACGATGCCAACCTAAGATAAAAAATCTTAGGTGTATTTTTAACGCATTTTCTTGTTTATATTAAAAAAAAACGAAAAAATTAAAGTAAGGCGACTGAAAGTAATGTTTTCTAGTACAGACAATGTAAACGGTTGGACAGTCGTAGCTTTGCTGGTATTAATCGCACTCGTTGCACTCAGTTGCACATGAACAAGCCAAGAATAATTTTTACGACTAAAAACTTCTAACTTTGAGCTTCATATTTATAATAATTCAAAGTTTTACTCGACTTGCGTAATTGGTCCGTTGAGCTTTTTGTATGAAATAATGAAATTCTGTTTAAATAAATGATTTGTAAATAATAGTGATTAGATTAAATAAATGTAATGCCATAAATATAAAAAAAATAAGACTCTCTATCTCACATTATTTTCTCATATTACATTGCAGCTTTTCTCTTCTTACAGATTTTTTGTTTACCTAAACTAAAATTGCTATTTTTTTTTTTTTTAGAAATATAAAATGGATTACGTTAAACGTGTTTTCTTATTTTATGCGTTTAATGTTGAAGAATCTCTTTAAAAGAATAATACGGGTAATACTTTCATTTTGCAACCACATTTTATGCATACCATATTTTTTGAGATGAGATGTTTAATTACGTGAAAGTATGTAGTGTAGTGTAGTGTACCTATATGGTCGTTTAAGTTTAAAAGATTACAAATTTGATTATCAGTAGGTATTAGTTATGTTTTTAAGTGTTACTGATATCTTGATTCTAGATTTATTATATTTATTGATGTATCATTCGTGATAAATTAATTTTAGATGCCGATACCACGGACTATCTTTCCTCATACAATATACTATCATCCATCATTTCGATGTCTTTGACAAAGCGTCGGATTCGTTGAATATATAACATTAGAATAATTTAATTGATATTCCTATATAAGTGTTATACGTATGTCCAGCCCCATTTCCTCTTTTTAAAATAACTATAGTTTTAGCTACCGATATGTTAGCCACATATCGGTAATAAGTATAAGGTGAAATACATGAAAACGTACCTACTTAATAAAGTGTACTAAGGCAATGATAATATACGTATAACATAACATAATTTGTCGTCTGACATAACTATTACTGAATATAAAAAATTAAAAGCACATGCTACATTGAATCTGCTATAAATTTTGTATAAACGATCTAAAATAGGTTAAAAAACAGCTCGCGTTAATATTATTTTTACCTTCAATAGTTACGCACAATGTACTCGTAGTATTCAAAATATTTCTAAGCATTAGGTACTCACCATTATATTATAAATATTTGAAAACAAAACAAATTTGAACCTCAAAGTTCATAGAATCAGCACCAAGAATAAAGTCAACAATACATCCGTAAACTTATTGTTTAACCAGTTAACTAGCGATTTACCCTCGCTTCGCTTGAGCGCTTCCCTAAAATTAAATAGTTTTGTAACGCATAAAAGACAAACGTACAAAGAAAAAAATTTTTGGGCTAGGAACTTTCGCGGGCGTATATAAAATAACCCACCAAAGTTTCATCACAATCGGATCAATGGTTTACAAACGCATAGAGGACAGATATACGAAAATTCATTTTTATTTATATAGATTCATCTATGCCTGGATAGCAAATCAATTTTCTAAATTTCTTCAGGCACGATAATAAGGTTAGAATCGTTTATTTACTATACAATAAGCCTAGATAACAGACAACCCCTGGTCTTTTTTATAACAAATTCATACTAAAAAGATATTCATGCTCTCATGAAAATTAGCTAAAACCTTAATCGTCTAGTTTTTAATACCTCTCTTTAAATTCTTCAGGCGCCCTCGACAAATATAACTTTATTGTTATTGCCTAAATGAAATTTCACGGATCACCCAACCATTTTAATGTTATTACTAAACTTAATTTCATTGAAATACTTAAATGTATAATCTAGGTATTGAACTACTGCATTTTAAAATATTTCAGAAATTAATAAATTACTACCTATTAATAATAAATAATTGAGTGTACCTATATAAAAAATAGACGCCTGAACGTAGATCCCGTTAAATTAGAGTTTTATGACATAACCTTTTAGGTACATTCTTTTTCTGCATCATATAACATATTTTTATTTTTCACTAATTTCTAAAGTCCCTTTAATTTAACGCGACTTACCTCACTTCACTCGGTCCCTAGTTACCTTTTGTATTTATAATATCAAATACAGGCGGCGCGGCGCTACCTAATATCTTGTAACTATGTATTAAACAAAGTAGCATATGTATTATTTTAGTTTTTAGTAAGTATAACCGTGTACTGAATTTCGTCGAAATCTGTCCAACCATTTTGTCATGAAGGAGTAACAAACACACCTACACCTACACATACCTACTTGCACATTTACTATAGTAGTGTGATGATGCGACCGTTATACACTTTTTCTTTTTGTTTTTAGTTGACCTTCCAAATTAATAAAAACATAAATAAGATACCTATGCTGTACAACCGTCATAAGATCATTTTACTGTACGAATATAATATGTCTAAATTTCTTTCTATCCAACATTTACAACTACATATAAACAACTGATGCAAAAAAAGTTCAGAAAAGCATAGATAAACAAACTTTGCCGTTATATAAAAGCCATTAATTATATTGAAGAATTTAATTCAAGGTTCTTCCGTCGAATGTAAAAACCATAAAACCATAAAACATTAAGAATTCTGTAAACATATGTATGTATAATATTTATAATTTTGTAATGGCAATATTAATAATCAAAGTAAAGTAAATTAAAGGAACTGAAGTCGTGACATAATTAACATGTTTAAAACGCAAAATTATATTATATATTTAACGCTCCACCTAATTTGTGCATCGTAAATAATGTAGAAATTGGCACCGTGGGACGTGCTTCAACTTTTATCGGCGGAATCTTTGCCACCCTTCATTTCTCCGACAGATAAGATTTATGACATAAATTTTAGTATTTATATTTAAGCACATTTACTTATATTACTTTATTGATAGCTTCATTTGCCTAAATTTATTAAGAAACGTTTTTTACAGTTTAATTTATTTTTAGTAATTTCTCTTACGAGCATATTGTAATAATTTTGAAACAACATGAGTTTACCAAAGTAATTTAACAAATATTAATTAAAACAATATTATAAATCTACGTATTGGTTTACATAATTTATAAACTATTTATGTTTACAAATACCCAAGTATTCTTCTATAC
This sequence comes from Fabriciana adippe, assembly GCA_905404265.1. Taxonomy (NCBI): domain Eukaryota; kingdom Metazoa; phylum Arthropoda; class Insecta; order Lepidoptera; family Nymphalidae; genus Fabriciana; species Fabriciana adippe. The sequence continues at coordinate 9,093,199 of FR989993.1, forward strand.
ATATTATAAAATTCTAACTAAGCCGAATCTGTACATTAAATATTTTTTGGAAAATCTTATTGAAATATACATTATTATCGATGCAGAGGCCGAATCTATAGTTTTTAGAATTTTTGTCTGTCTGTCTGTCTGTCTGTCTGTCTGTCTGTTACCGCATCACAGAAAAACCACTAGAGGGATTTCGATGAAATTTGGTATGATGATAGCTGGTTATCCGGGTCAACATATAGGATACTTTTTACCGCGAGAAAATATATCATCTCTGCAAAAAAAATACAAAAATTGGTAGGAACAAAACCACGATGATACTATTTGTAAACAGTTTAGCAAGGTAACTTACAAAACATGGTAAAAACTATAAAAATAGGTTATCTTGAAAATCAAATTATCAATAGCGCTATTTTATCCATTAAAGTAGTTATTTTAATTAATATTTATTTATGTGTTATTTAGTTATTTGACAATAGATGTCGCCATGTGTTTTTAAAATACGTAGTTTTAATTAAAAAAATGTACAGATATAACCTTTCTATGACTTTCTTATAATTACTATTAAATTACTCGCGGCCCTGCCCGTGTTTAAATTTTTAATAAAACAAACTTTTCGGCTTTATAAATTAGTTACATATTAATAATATTTTGTTGGCTGAAACAATTTTCAAATTTTTATTATTTCGTAAATAATGTTAATGTTTTTTTAATCTTTTAATGTAAAAATTGGGCAAATGCAAATCCAACTTGCGCATTATAGGTTTCGTATAGCAAAATACTATGTTGTTTTTCTTACTTACGTGTTTTGTTAGGTTAACACTAAAATAAATACGAATAATATTTACGTTTCCACAATATCGACTCATTTTTTCAACCATAAAAATAAGTTCGATTTATATTATTTTATAACATTTTATGGAAAACAAGTTTATGGCTGTTAAACTGCCAAAGCGGGTAACTAAAAATATTTCATATCTCAAAAACTATGAAAAGTATTTTAGGAACTGTTATACCTCAAGTTTTTCACTTTTTCTTGATACCTTTTCTTGGAAGTTAAAGGCTTAAAGGACACAATAAAATGCTTACGACTTTAATCATATTAGCCGAGCCATATGAAATAATAAAAAGTGTTTGCTTAGAATTATTTACTTATTACATTTTCTTTTGAAAATCATTTTGGAAAATATTACTAACTAGCGCTAATTAAGAAAATTTATCAATATGTAATTTAAATGATCAGCTAAATACTAAATTAATCAATAGCTGTCTATAAGTAAAAAATTATTAAAATTAATTCCGTAGTTTGAGAGTTTATCGCCCAAAACTAAAAAAACAAACAAAACAGAAGTATAGACATACATAAATGTTATTGCTAAAACAAAAAGTGCAATTTAACCGTAGACAGAGAATACTATAGACTAATGATATCTTCCACTGCACTCCCACAAGAATGAGATATAAATATACATTACAGTAACGTAAAAAAGAGATGTCAATGCAATATTTTTGTCCCTCATCGTATGCCGGCTTAGCACATTCATGTGCACAACAAACTTTGACGTTTGATGCAAGTATAAAGTTAGAAGTTATAACCGTTTCACTGTTTTATTAAAAAAATCTAATTAATACTACACAAATACTATTATTTCTGTACACAGTACAATAATATTATATTGGTGCGATTGTACAAAATGGTGAGGTGCAGTATATTGGACTGTAAAAACGATAGTATGATGAAGATTGTGGGATTATCATTTCACTCGTAAGTATTCAATTTTTTATATGTTTATTGGTGTACAGTGTCAAATTTTTAATAAATTCGTGTTAGTATTGCTTGTAATTCTGCAATATCAGATGATAAAGGACGTATTCACGATTTTGTAGTAGTTGTTTATTTCATAACCTAAAAACTCAGTGTTGTCAGTTTTTGTCGGGTAATTTACCCATTTTTTTTGTTATACCGGATTATGAAACTGGAAATTAATATATTATTTCGTGGTTTCCTACAAAATATTGCTTTTTATCACATATTTAGAAATCAATTGAAGCAATTAACAACAACTATGTTTTGGCAGGTTTCCAAAAAAGCCTAATATACGAAACTTGTGGATTGCTGCAACTGGAAGGCTCGATTAAGTTCCAAAAGTGAGAGAAAGTCAAGGATTTGCAGCCAACATTTTGAAAGTGATCGCATCCAAGAAGCAATAGTTGTTTCTATGAATAAATTTTTAATTGCAATTTTTCGCCTTTTAAGTGACAAAAAGGAGTGAAATTGAGATGAATTCAAGAAAGTTTTTTATCCTCAACTTTTTAAAATAACACTCAGAGTTTTGTTTTAGAAACAACATGAAAGAATATTAAAACGGCAAATGTAATATATATATATATATATATATACACACAAACATCGTAACGGTCAACCGAAAATCAAATTTGTGACCATTTTTTTAATATTTATAGATTATATATAAAAATATTTATAGATCAATATTTATTACTTAAAATTTATAACATAATTAATATTTCTACATAATTGTATTGTCTACATCCCTTAGTAGGGACAAGTGCGTTTGTGCGATGTACGGTGTACTTACTTTTGTACGACTGGTAATAAATACTTTATTTATGTGTTAAGCATAGCTGTGGTGTTTTATTTATTTAATACCCACTATCTTTCAAAATCATATGTTAGTTTACCAAGACGTGTCAGTACAGTATACTTGCTTGGTTAGTAGTAGTTGCATAGAGAAATGTAATATAATACTGAAAAGTATTATGCTAAGATACACAATACACAACACGCTTTGCACAATAATATCTTAAGTGCTTGGCTGTAGTGCACTCTTTTGAGTGATTGGGCCTATTAAAAAAAGTTTATGCAATACTAGATATACATGAGAAGGTATGGCACTATTACCTGGTAGCTAGGTGTGCGCGTGCGATACTCAACCCATGCAGGTTCACGACTAGTTTCAACTTTTAAGCTTTTGACTGTATTTTAAATGAATTAGGTACTAATTTGATTTTTATACTAGTTGGTATATCTACATTATGTTTTCTGGATTTTAATTAATTTAGATTTTTTCTAGAGATTATATTTTACATGCTTTGCTCAACATTCATAATATTGCAAGTTAACTTGACAACAAATGCTGTAGTACCTATTCCTTTTAAGCAAAAAAAAAAGTAAGTCATTTCAGATGGGGTAAAATAACTATGAAGCGGGTAACCCTAATATTGTATGTACCTAAATTTGTTGTCCCTTACGGCGGCACGCTGGTTATGAGTCTATAGTATTCTCTGTCTACGAATTTAACGGAGGAACCTTTGTGGCATTGTCAATCATTGCCATTATTTACCAATCATGCGGTGTGCAATGAAAGTACCTAATGTATAATGTAAGAGTATACTAATGTGTAAAACCTAAGAATTAGGTTTTTGATCATCTGAACGCGGGCGGAGCCGCGGGAAACGCTAGTTATTAATAAATCTAACACATCTTACAACTTATTCAAAAATTTCTATTTATATAGGTACATTGATAACATACATACTTACATATATATAAATCTATACTAATATTATAAAGCTGAAGAGTTCGTTTGTTTATTTGGTTGAACGCACTAATCTCAGGAGCTACTAATCCGATTTGAAAAATTCTTTTTGCAATAGATAGTCCATTAACTGAGGAAGGCTATAGGCTATATATCATCCCGGAAAAATGTACGGTTCCCGTGAGATAGATATGTTTTTGTCTAGAGACGAACCCGAAGCGAAGCGAGGGTGAGTCACTAGTTATTAAAATAAAATTTTAGCTGCTATTTTTCCCTTACGTGGTATGTAGTTAAAAATTACTTATTACTTGGCCTAGCCAAGCTTAAAACCTCAAGACAAGGTTTATTTTAAACTAATACAGAAACAAAATTAAAGATCCCAATTATGTGGAATCGATCCCGAGTCGTCTATTGAATTAGGCTAAACGTGCGTAATGTAGAATAATGAGAGAGCGTCACTTTGCATTGAATGTCTCCGACTTCACAACTATAAAAGTGTTTAAACCTGATGAATAATTAATATGGCTTATTCTCCCACTACTCTGAGCATCAGCTTCATGTTTATACATGAGTTAATTAAGGACATAACATTTCGTATATTGTTCTCGTGGCAACAATAGATGTAGCAATTCCATTTGTCAGTGTTTTCAACACGTCTGAAAACTGCAGACAGACAATCTTGTATGTGGCGATTCATAAAATCCAAAGAGACCGCTAAACCAACCGAATGGCAGAAATTAAATAAAGATCCATCGTAGAATTATAAATGGCGCCAATTTGGGGTATACTCACTGTGTTTGCTAATACCATTGCATTATATAAGATTTTCTTATGTAAAAGGATACAATACATGTGTATATAATAATAATAATAATTTCATATAAAAACGAAAATTGTTGTGCTTTTGTTATTATATATATATATCGCGAAGTCACTAGTATTAAATAAATAATAATTAACCAGTGATAATTATTTGTGAGCAAAGTTTGTTTTAGGGATATGTCGACAACAAATGGCTGCTCTATGTGAGAACCATATCTACGACCTTTATATCCTACGTTAAAACTGCGCCTGCTGGATAGGTATTAAATTTGCGCTTTTTTAATACTATACGTTTATATAGCTATACTAGAGACTCACCCTCGCTCCGCTCGGGTTCGCCCCTACTTACGTTTTAACGTTTAGTATAGATTTCTCAGAGATGAGATATTTTCCCGCAGTAAAAAGTATCCTATATGTTGACCCGGATAGCCAGCTATCACCATACCAAATTTCATCAAAATCCCTCCAGTGGTTTTTTTGTGATGCGGTAACAGACAGACAGACAGACAGACAGACAGACAGACAAAAATTCTAAAAACTATAGATTCGGCCTCTGCATCGATAATAATGTCTATTTCAATAAGATTTCCCAAAAAATATTTAATGTACAGATTCGGCTTAGTTAGAATTTTATAATATGTATAGATGAAGTAATTCTTAGGATATATTTAGACTTTAATTTTTTCTTCAACAGAAAATACTTACTCTGTTGTTGATTCAAAGCCTCCAAAATCTAGTTTATTAAGACGCCTCAGTATCATAAAGTGAGATTGAAGGATTTTTTTCCGCAATAATTTTTTTAATGTGTTTCCTTCATTCCCGACGTTACTTTATAATTTAGATTGATGAATTAGAAGGTTTTTGTAGACTCATTACTTAAAAACACATTATTTTTTATTTGTGTAATCGTACGAGATCCGGCTGCAAGATTGCTACGTTCATCGAGTATTTAATCAAAATCATTTTTTATATACAATAATAAAAGGGACAATCTGTTTTGGCCGAGTTGCCTTCTAAAATGTGCCCGCTAGTATTTTTAATTAAATTGGTAATAATTGACTTTTTCAACTCCAAAACAACACGGTTAGAATGACAACCGATAAAGCGCGCTAACTCTCTTTCACTTTAATCTATCTGTAACAGCTAGTAACCCCTATTTACGGCCACTTTTACATATGCAGATGTATTTTATCATGCATAGAAAAAAAATAACTTTAATTTGATGTATAAATAATAGTTTCTTAGATTTACGCGAATGTTTGACATTTAAATAAAACTATCTTTTCGGATTTTTTCGCGGATTTATTTTGATTTTTGGTTCCCGACGTTTCGATTGCTTTACAGCAATCATGGTCACGTGAGAGACTAAGGTGTTAGATGTCTCAAAGGTATTATATAGTTGTTACAGACAGCCTACCCACAAATAACAAAATGAATTCAAAAAACTTGAAAAATTGGCACCAAAGTACCTTACAATATTTGTTAATTTTAATTTTAAAACATTTTTTATAATTTTAATTACTTTTATATTATATAATTTTATATTATTTATATAATTTTAGCTTTATTATTATAATTATTACAATTTTTTAGAAAATTTATTGATTAATAATCTATATTTAGTGTTGCCATTATTATATTTATAACTATAAAGAAAAAATAAATTATTAATTATTTAAGCCACATTATTATTCTATGTGTAATTTAAAAAATTAAAATTAATTAAGAATTACTATTTGCAAATGAAAATATTAATTTGAATACTAATTTAAATTACTGTTATTTTGATCCGCACAGTAAGAACTTACTACATCTAACTGTCTGTTTTGTTTAGATATATTATTTGATTTTATTATATTAATGACAGGATCCCATGACGATGGTAGTTCCCAGCCATCTTCCCTATTGAAATTTGGATGTTTTTTAATTTCTATGGCTTCCCGAATCATTCTAGGGCGATATCTGTTTTCTTTCGCGAGAATTTGGGTAAAATAACAGTAATTTAAATTACTATTCAAATTAATATTTTCATTTGCAAATAGTAATTCTTAATTAATTTTAATTTTTTAAATTACACATAGAATAATAATGTGGCTTAAATAATTAATAATTTATTTTTTCTTTATAGTTATAAATATAATAATGGCAAAACTAAATATAGATTATTAATCAATAAATTTTCTAAAAAATTGTAATAATTATAATAATAAAGCTAAAATTATATAAATAATATAAAATTATATAATATAAAAGTAATTAAAATTATAAAAAATGTTTTAAAATTAAAATTAACAAATATTGTAAGGTACTTTGGTGCCAATTTTTCAAGTTTTTTGAATTCATTTTGTTATTTGTGGGTAGGCTGTCTGTAACAACTATATAATACCTTTGAGACATCTAACACCTTAGTCTCTCCCGTGACCATGATTGCTGTAAAGCAATCGAAACGTCGGGAACCAAAAATCAAAATAAATCCGCGAAAAAATCCGAAAAAATAGTTTTATTTGATGTATAAATGATGAAAATACGCCATAAACGTATAAATGTAACAAAAAAATCTTTAATAGCTGGCAATCACTATTTGCGGCTACTTTTACATAGACAGAGATAGTTTATCAGGTACAAAAAAAAATGTTTTAATTTGATATTAATATTAATATACGCCATGAACGTATAATTACTTTAACAAAATATTACTTTCTTCTCCTCCTCTGCTCCTACCTGGCTGCGAAGAGGTTGCGGCCAAGTGCGCAACGGCAACTATCACTTTTCAAGTTCTCTACGTATATTTCTGTGAAGTGGAGTATAATTTATTTTAATAGGAAGTGCATCGATTTTGTTCCAAAAAGTCAATTATTATTAATTTAATTAAAAAAACTAGCGGGAACATTTTAATCAAGGCAATCCGGCCAAAACATATTGTCCCTTTTATTATTGTATATAAAAAAAGGATTTCAATCAAATTCTCGATGAACGTAGCAATCTTGCAGCTGGATCTTAGATCATAAGCAGTATGCTGACGAAATACGATATTAAGAGAATAATAAAGCTACTCTAGAGTACCTATAATAAAAGTGAAGTACTGTGATTTCTTAAGTATACTTAAATAAATTTTACTACCTGATTATAATTAATACATTTTTTCCTTGAGCCAATCTAAACGTAACCTTAAAATTAAATTATTATGTGAGAACTTAACAAGTTACATAGGAGTCTTAGGACTCCAGGGGTCAAGTTACGAAAGATCTTTTATTTTGGCTCGCAAAGAAAAATAAACATTTTTGAATTTATCTACATATAAATAAAAAGAAAAATTACTTTTTACTTTTACGTTAGAGCAGGAAAAAACTAATATAAAATAAGCCTAAGTAATAGGTATGTTTTCCTTAATTCCGCGACAGGGTTGGGAATTGTAAAAAAAAATTGTGTATTTATTTCTCTAGTACTATTCGTTTACAGTCCAAGGCTAAATGGAGGAATGCTTGTAATTTCAGCGAGCTTGCTATTGCTTGTGACTTTTCTAAAGCCTACTTTAATATATTATACTATTTTTTTATAATATGCATGCACTATTTATTTATGTTTGCGACTCGCGGCTGGCCCTCGCTTCGTTCGGGTTCGCCTCTAGAAAAACAATAACAAATCTGTGCCTCGGGAACCGTATGTTTTTCTGTGACAAAAATAGCCTATGTATTATTCCAGACTATAATCTATCTCTGTGCCAAGTTTCATCCAGATCCGTTCAGTCGTTCTGGCGTGAAAAAGTAACAAACATCCATGCTCACAAACTTTCACATTTATAATATTTATACAGATGTTCTGTATGTAATAATAATTTGTTTTTTAACTTAATACGTTCACTAATTTGAAAAGCTCTTTAAATATTGATTAAATTAAAAGTTCACTCTTAAGTTTTTTTTTTAAATAAACATGGACCACCCTTCAAGTATACCTATTCACCGTAAACCCTGGTATATTTATTAAAAAAATCATCAAAATCAGTTCACAATTAACTAAGATATGGTAACATTCACAAAAAACATATATATCTGAGTAACTCCTTCTTTGCAAAGTCGGTCAAAAATTCCAAGATAAAGTTTTGTAACGCGATAAACATTTGCAAGACATTCGTAAATAAAAAAAGCTAACAACATACGTTATCTTAGTTTCTCTACAGAACGCTTCTATATCTTACGGTAACGATCTCACTATCGCTCTTCTTGCACTTACATTTATTTTAATAAGATAATTGTGATCAGCAATCTTAATATTATCAAATATAACATAAAAATTTACAATAAATATCAATAGTTATATTAAATAAAAATCCTGAAGACTATAACGAAAGTTAATCCTATAAAAATCAAATTAATAGACTTTGTTTTTTTATAGGCATATTATGTATGATTTTACCGATACAAAAAAATCTATAAAATGTTTACGGTACTGCGTTCAAAATATCCTCCAACACAAAATATTCATAAAAATATTGCTTTTATCAACTCGACCCCGTTCCTTTGTTATATTATGTACTTGCGATACGCCCTTACCTTGCTTTAGTCCTGCCAACACTGTGCCAAATAACTAATAAATCTCCTATTCTCTACCTCCGAATTTTCTTTCCATTTGTCCAAGTAATTACTACAGTTATAATACGTTTTAAGCCTTTTTGGCGTTTCAAGTCCAGATCATTTAAACTTACAAAGTATTTATAATGTTAATGCTGTTATATAAAGCACTTTGTATTCAGTGCTTAATTTATGCCAAAGCAGATATTAAATACCCTTGGGTATATTAAAATAGCAAGTAATTAAATATAATAACCGAGGATGGTATGTTTAAAGCGCTCAACACGGTGTAGCGCGGATGTTGCATGTATATTAAATTCCGCATTTTGCAACTATGAAATGGTCGTCATATTAAACGTATTAGTAACTTTACTGTAAATAATACTTATACATATTAATGTCACTCCTTTCCTCACAAATTCTCAAAATAAACAAAGAAAGTTTTGTATGCTTTTTTATACTAACACACAAAAAAAAAGTGTGTGTGTGTGTACTTATGTACGCACGTAAGAAATTATACTTCTTTGGCGTAACAGAACAAAAATAGCTAGAATTTTATCCCGTATGTCACAAATTTCTGTTTATAAAAGGAATGATAAATTAATAAAATAATTAAATATGGCATATTAAACATATTACAATCATATATTTATAGAATATCATTTAAGGAAAGAATATAATAGTCCAAGCGAAATGCAGTTATTTTTAAGAAAAAATAAAATATTGAAAACCTGAAGTTTTATGATTTTAAAATGTTGGCAGGTATATAAGGAATAGAAATTCATAAAATGCCCCCGATGCCCAGCCACCCCCGAGAAATGGGGGGACGCAAAGCGTTGAAAAATAGTTTTTTTCAATTTCCGGCTTACTGTGACGTTCTATCGAAAAATGTTTTGTACAAAAGTTGTAGGTCTAGTAAATATCTACAACTTTTATTTATAACACTTTTTGTAACAACCTCAAAGTTTTCGAGATATTTGCAAAAAACTCAGTTTTTAATTTTTTCTTGGTTTTTTATTTTTAATTTCTAGAATAATCTTTTAATTCTCATGAAACTAAGGTGATGTAATATACAATATATATAGAATAAATGAAAAAAAATTGAAATTGAAATGTTCAGCCATTTCCGAGAAAAGTATGTTTTATGGTCTCGAGAGGCCGAAAATCACCCCCAACTTCAAGTGGACGTTTACATTTAAAAATTTTTTTGTACAATTTTCAGATAGGGCTCATTCTTTTCGTCTTGAACTTTACTTTTTGAAGAAATAAAAATATTGTATGGTCGGCCTGTAAGAACACTCTTAAAAATTGAAAACATTGGAGAAATCGATAATTTTGACTTTGTAAACTACATTTTTTTTTAATTATCATTGGAAAAGTGTACTTTATTGACCAAATTTTTATAAACTGATTATACCAGTGTATTTTTCGGGAAAAAACGAAAGAAATGGTATTTTTAAGTTTTTAATTTGACGCTTATTATTTATACAATATCGTCGTAAACATTCCAACTTTGCAATTTGACGAGTCGTGAAGAAATAATAAAAATTGGAATTCACGTAAAGTACACTTGTTTCTTTTGTATTTTTTCCAGTAGAATCTATTTATGTTATTATTTTTTTTGAACTTATCGATGTTTTATTAATTTTTAATCGATTTTGGAGTTAAATTTATTGACTTTTTCTAAAAAATCAGATTTTAAGGTAATTACAGAAAGAAATGAAATTCATTCGTAGTCTAATTTTGTTTATTCATTAGTTAAATGTGTAATTTAAAAAAATTAAGTTTATATTTACAAAATTTTGTCATCGTTATGTTAAAACAAATCATAAAAAAAATTAAAAATAAAAAATAATAATAATTAAAAACAAAAAAAAGTACATTAAAGGGTAATTTTAAAAAGATTTAAATTTTTAAAATTACTCTTTAATGTACTGTGCATCCATCAAATGCTTAGATATTGATGATAAAAAAGAAAAGGATGCCTTTTTATTGAAAATCGAATATTTCAGGAAAAAATCGACGTAAAGAGTGTAGTCAAAACTTTTTTTTTTCATTTTATAAATTTTTTTATGATTTGTTTTAACATAACGATGACAAAATTTTGTAAATATAAACTTAATTTTTTTAAATTACACATTTAACTAATGAATAAACAAAATTAGACTACGAATGAATTTCATTTCTTTCTGTAATTACCTTAAAATCTGATTTTTTAGAAAAAGTCAATAAATTTAACTCCAAAATCGATTAAAAATTAATAAAACATCGATAAGTTCAAAAAAATAATAACATAAATAGATTCTACTGGAAAAAATACAAAAGAAACAAGTGTACTTTACGTGAATTCCAATTTTTATTATTTCTTCACGACTCGTCAAATTGCAAAGTTGGAATGTTTACGACGATATTGTATAAATAATAAGCGTCAAATTAAAAACTTAAAAATACCATTTCTTTCGTTTTTTCCCGAAAAATACACTGGTATAATCAGTTTATAAAAATTTGGTCAATAAAGTACACTTTTCCAATGATAATTAAAAAAAAATGTAGTTTACAAAGTCAAAATTATCGATTTCTCCAATGTTTTCAATTTTTAAGAGTGTTCTTACAGGGCGACCATACAATATTTTTATTTCTTCGAAAAGTAAAGTTCAAGACGAAAAGAATGAGCCCTATCTGAAAATTGTACAAAAAATTTTTTAAATGTAAACGTCCACTTGAAGTTGGGGGTGATTTTCGGCCTCTCGAGACCATAAAACATACTTTTCTCGGAAATGGCTGAACATTTCAATTTCAATTTTTTTTCATTTATTCTATATATATTGTATATTACATCACCTTAGTTTCATGAGAATTAAAAGATTATTCTAGAAATTAAAAATAAAAAACCAAGAAAAAATTAAAAACTGAGTTTTTTGCAAATATCTCGAAAACTTTGAGGTTGTTACAAAAAGTGTTATAAATAAAAGTTGTAGATATTTACTAGACCTACAACTTTTGTACAAAACATTTTTCGATAGAACGTCACAGTAAGCCGGAAATTGAAAAAAACTATTTTTCAACGCTTTGCGTCCCCCCATTTCTCGGGGGTGGCTGGGCATCGGGGGCATTTTATGAATTTCTATTCCTTATATACCTGCCAACATTTTAAAATCATAAAACTTCAGGTTTTCAATATTTTATTTTTTCTTAAAAATAACTGCATTTCGCTTGGACTATAATATTATACATCATTTTTCAGACAATAACAACGGTTACCATGCCAACAAACAAACAAACAAACTTACTTGAATTATTTATTAGCAAAATTATTTAATTAAAATAACCTGCTGTCACCAATATTTTATATAAATAATACAATTAAGATAGTAAATGTAAAATAAAAATATAAAACTATAAAGAAACAACTTAAGCAAGTACCCTATGACTAACAAAAAATATATCAGTCCAATGCATAAATATTTAAGAACGCTATTTATAGACTCTCTCAAAATATGTTAAGTATAAATTGCTTAGCCGATATTATTGAGAGCGACCATTAATAATAATGATACAGGTCATATGTTACTGGACATGAGTTAAAATACAGATATTTCAAGATATATTTACGAAATTTATTTTCGAGAGAAAATATGTTCGAATAAATTTTTAAAAATTGAATAAGGCAATGATTTTAAAATCTTGAAATTGATGAGTGGGCGCTTTCAATTGAGATAATTCTAAAAATGTTTGAAGGAAGATGTAAGCAGTGTTTATGTACATTAAATCACAATTAATTTAAAAGAAATTTTCATACAAGAACTCATAATTTTAAGTCAATAAATGTCAAAAATAAATGTGTATTTATGTTTTTTTACTGTTTTTACGTAAATGTTAATAAATTTCTTCATTAACACATTTTAAAATTATTTTTTCTAACTCACATAATTTAACTTAGTATAATTTACAATCAACTTAAACTATATGCGAAAGTTTGTGATGATGTATGTCTGTTACTCCTTCACGCAAAAACTAGTGAACAAACTTTGATAAAACTTCACAGTAACATAATATAGGCTTTATTAAGTTATATAGTACTTAATACATAATTGAAAAACGCGGGCGAAGCTGCAGGAAACCTCTAGTAAGCCATAAGGCAATAAATTAGATAACTAATATTAAATAATATTTATTTCTAAATAAACAGGCTGTATGACGTATGTATGTCATATATTATGCATATTAATTGCGTTTTAGACCAGCCGCGTGTTTGACATCCTGTCACATACTTATTCAAAGAATTTTTTGATCCATTGCCACCTATCAGAAGGGATTTAAATTTCACAATTTTATAAAATATCGTTAATTTCGCCTTCGGAAATGACTTCCTAGCGCCGGGCCATCTTAATTATAACTTGTCCTGATTAATGACGACATCCAGTATTTTTCAATTTTGTTTGTTGTTCATTTAATGCCTATAAATCAAATATTCAGGGAAAACTTTATTTCGTAATAATTTAGTATGAACGTAATCCAGCTATAAATTATTTGTACACATAAAACTTATATTCTGACTGGTATAGTTGTTTATTTATATACTTTTTCTTAAAAATGGTAGTCCGATTCCTACTCGTAATAAATAAGTAGGTATTTTGATTACACGCTTGGCCATTTACTTTGAATAGCAAAGAATGGCATAAATACGTGGCGATTTTTAAATTATTACATTGAATAAAATAATTTCTTTAAATTTTTATAACATTAACCTTAACCTTCTTGGTCATACTAACATTCTAAATGCGTAAGTTTCTTAGCGTGAAAGTCAGTTAATGATTGACTGATGCTTGTTACTTCTTCACGTTGTAACGGCTCAATGGATTTTGTGAAATACGAAATGGTTAATTTATACCTAGGATTAACAAACACTAGGCTACTTTTTATCACCATGTCTACAATGAGAGCGGAAGCGTGGAAAAAAACTATTTGATCACATTAATCCGCCTAGCCGCAGGCAGTCCAGTTTACCTTTATTTTAAAATTTCCAAACTCAAGTATTTACCACCAACAGTCAAGCTTATTTTTTTATTATATAAATGTTGAAATACGCGCTACATAATTTATAATAAGGATACAATTAATCACTTTAATGTGTTATTTCTCATTACCAGTTTAAAACTGTCATAAACAAGCCTTATAATATTATCATACAAGATCATCGATGAGGTACAGTACTAAAGCGAATTGTAAGCTAGTTTGGTTACCAAATAATAAATATCGGAACTATTAAGATCGAATATCGAATGTATCGGCAATTGCGAAATTGTGGTACATAATTATAGAGAACACGTAGTTTGGCAGGTAAGTAAGGCTATGAGGCTAGTTGAAGGTGTTGATAGGTGGCCAAGTGTTTCATAGTGAAATGGTTCCAATTCGCAAAGTCGGGTAATAGTCGTGCGTCGTGCCGCGTTTACACCGGTCGCCGAATGTGGAGCACACTGCGGTTAGCGGCGATGCCTCCGACAAAAAATCAGTGTAAGCTCCACACGAAGGCGTTACGGTCGCGCGCTTCACCCGACGCCGGCTCGCGACTTAACTCTCGCAATCGTAAACGCATACTTCAAATAAACTTCGGAACATCGCGTTTGCACTTCACTGGCTAAAGAGCTAGGAAGTGGCAATTTAAAGTGTACAGTGTCCTTGCAGTTGGTGTGTAAGTTAGAAACATATGGCCATATCCGAGGTCCGGTCTCTATTCGGACTGATTGGTCGTGCTATGATAGAATGATAGGCGAGCACGTGTGTACCTATTTCATAGAGGCTCACCATTCACTTATCTGTTATAGTACATTATTAATAAATCATTTATAGCAAAATTTAATAATACACTTTAATTAACTTAGATTTCGTAAATAGTTAGATGTAGTTTACTAATATTATAGATAGATACGAAAAGGATTTACTTATTTTGCATAAAAATAAACAAAGTTAGTAATTCAGCAATTTATAATAAAGTTACCATATTTCTTATGAAGAGTTAAAAAGTACTGAGAACAATAAATTTATAAAAATATATGTCATATGTATACTATATGTTAAATGTAAAAACTTATTAATAAGACTGACTCTTATTTACATTTTGGCTATTTATTTGTAAAGATAAAACTAAAAATAATTTATTTAACCACTATATCCATAAATCTTAAAATATTCAAGGAATCGTTCAAAGATAGGTTATTATAACTTTTTAGTTTTTTATAAAAGTTTCCGAATATATTGTTTTACACAACATACATAAGCTAAAACATACAGACTTAGCATAAATCTTTTGCAGGAACAATGAATACAAATCACTCTTGTATATTTTTATTACTCATAAGTCATATCATGTAAATAGATAATATTTATCTACGCACAACACCTCAGCATAAGCCCTCATACCTCCACATAAAAGGTTATTCCGCTCATAAATCCAGCAATAACGATACGAGTGTGAACAACTGAACAAATTTTCCATAATAAACGCCATACACTTAATAACAATGGCAATAAAATGTACTCGATATTAAAAAAATACACCTACGAAAACTTGTAGTCATAAAATTCATAAAAACTTAAATCTCTGTAATGTGTTTCGTTGACTTAAGACATTTTTTTTTCATACAATAGTCTCGAAAAGAATATATTATTTACTAGCGTCTCACCCTCGCTCTGCTCGGGTTCGTCCCTAGTTACGTTTTAACGTTCAGTAAAGGTTTCTCAGAAATTAGATATTTCCCCGCAGTAAAAAGTATCTTATATGTTGACCCGGATAACCAGCTATCATCCGATCAAATTTCATCAAAATCTACCCAGTGGCTTTCTCGTGATGCGGGAGACAGAGAGACAAAAATTCTAAAAACTATAGATTCGGCCTCTGTATCGACAATAAAGTCTATTTCAATACAATTTTCCAAAAAATATTTAATTTACAGATTCGGCTTAGTTACAATTTTATTATATGTATAGATTTGTATCAGACAGCAAACGTTTTAAAAATGTACCTACCTATTTTCTCCGTGCGAAAGTTAGTAAAACTACGGTATGAGTAAAAGTTACACTATTTCTTATAATAAACGTTATAAGTAAAAAAAATATTTTATTGACAGTTAAATTATTTTGATATAAATATAATACAAAAAATTGCTTACATATAAAAATATAACCAAACTCATGCAGAATTTACTTACATTTATTTATTTACTCACGTACGTAGAATATATACGAGTATATACGCTTTCATAGAAATCACAACTTAGTATATGAATTTAATATAATAATTATACAAAAACTTTTAGTCATGTTCTTTTTAAAAATATCTTAATATACGTATAAGCACATTTTTTATAAACTTTATTGCTACAACTTACTGCAACACAGCAAAAGCTTTTCTACACGGTATATTTTCCATTACTATGACACTTTTAACTGAAATTGTAATACATTTTCTTTACTAAGCAAGTTCACGTAATCTTTTACATCTTATATTATTTTCAATATATAAAATGAATAATAAACAACAAATTACCTTAATAATTAATATGTTTTTTTGACACATTCTTATTTTGTACTTGAAGCAATAATATCTGTGACTTCTTTGTTACCTGTAAAGGCCAAATCATTAACCAAATCGTCGGCCTAATTCGTTAACCTGCTAAGTGTAGTTTTGCAAAGTTTACAGGGCGAAGAAAAAACTGAATTATATCATTTCATTTTTAGATATCAAAATTCTAAAAATACCGTTGGTTCCTATAACTTTCCTTGATATTTTGAAAGTAATAATAGTTGTATATCTTATGCACAGCTCAGTAAATTAAAGAAAACAATTTTTTAGCAGCTCTTCGTTGTGAAGATCCAATTTGGTTAAGGACATAGCAGTTTTTAGACTTAAATGAGTAGGTATGGAATGTAAATTAGTTAAGACGTTTTTAATCAGATCAATGCAATTAGCATATTAAA
Organism: Fabriciana adippe; assembly: GCA_905404265.1. Lineage (NCBI taxonomy): Eukaryota > Metazoa > Arthropoda > Insecta > Lepidoptera > Nymphalidae > Fabriciana > Fabriciana adippe. Next base: position 9,110,111 of record FR989993.1, read on the forward strand.
TATTAGAAAATGACACATAAACAATATTCTAAATACTTTAAATTAACAACCCTCAAAAATTTGTCATTTCAGTCTGAAACTTTAGTAAAATATAAAATTGTTACTGTTAGCCTACATCATCCTGCAAAAATAGGCCAAATTAGATCGAATTTGTCCCATTCATTTCACCATTTAGTTCGTGGTCTGCCGCAACACCGCCTTCCTGTCTCAGGGTTCCGCTTTGTGGTCACTTTGGCCCACAGTTCTGCAGGCATATGGCAGACATGGCCAGCCCAGTCCTATTTAAGATTTTTGGCTTTTTAAGCCACGTCAGTGATTTGTGTTTTGGAGCGTAGTGTAATATTTCGAACTTTATCAGTTAATTTAACGCCTAAAATGCTACGCTCTATTGTATGTTGGTAAATTCTGAGTTTTATCATCGGAGTGTCTGTCAAAGATCAAGTCTGAGCTCCGTATGTCAGTATGGGAAGTATGCACTTATCCTTAAGTTGTCGCTTTAGTGACAATGGAAGGTCACCCTTCATAAGATCTGTCATGGACGAGATAGCTCCTCCAGGCATTTTCAATTCTTCTTGATAGTTCTTTGTCTTGTCTGGAATAAAAAGAAACTATCTGGCCCAAATGGATATACTCTTGAATATAGTGTACTTCCTCTCGGTTCACTTTTAGGCGGTTCTGGGTTCTATTAGACATCAGCTTAGTCTTCAATATATTCATCTTCAGTTCAACCTCAAGGCTTACATCACTAAGTTGTTTAACATTAGCTCCAGTCCTTTCGCTGTTGAAGAAAACAAGACAATATCGTCAGCAAAGCAAAAGTTGGTTAACCGCGCTCCACCGACATCAATGCCTCCGCGTTCCCAGCTAGGTGCCAGTTTTTTGAAAACTTCATCCAATGCGCTCGTAAAAAGTTTAGGTGACTCCTTGCTTAACACCTTTTTGAATATGTAAAGAAGGACCGATTGTGTGTGTTTTGATGCTAGTTGTGCTATGGGCGTATATAATTTGGAGCAAATTTATGTAGGTAAATTCTATTTTTTTGCAATAAAGAACATTAAAAACAGCATTACGTGATATGCTTTCAAACGCTTTTGAATAATCGACGAAAACTAGTTAGGCCTACAATGGTATATTGAATTCTTGATGTTTTTCTATGATTTCATTAACAGCTCAATAAATTTGTAATTTAATTTAATTTCTTTTCATTGATACTACTCATGAGGTACATAAATTGTCATAATACGCATGATAGTTAGATGGAAGAGTCTTTTATATTTCCTGCAAGTCCTCAAACTTCCGTGCAGCAATTTTACATCGATTCTGGTGCAACTGCATTCAGTCCCTAATCTCACAAGGATTACATTGTAATGACCTCCTCTGTGGTAAAGGTCGCCATTCATCCTTATTCTGATTTATAAAGAATCGATTTAAATAAAATAAAATATTTAACTATAAATCATGATAAAACTTTGAACTATGCCACAGCTCACGTAAGTCAGTGAACATTTTCAGTCAAAACCTGAGGCCTCTATAGGATTTAGCAGTTTTTCTGTGTGTAAATATGCTATTAAATAGAAAGCAGGTTTTCGGGCGTGATATTTCTAACCTTTCTATTTTGATATCGTCGCTATTCCTTTAACATAATGTAGGTAATCGTCTGAACTTTTTGACCGGCATAAAAAGTAAAATTGCTCAAAAATGGACTTAGCAGGTTAACGAGTTAGGCCGACGAAATTTGATTAAGTTTCAGGTAGAGGATCAGGATTTTAAAAGGTTTTTTATCACAAGAAAATAAAGAGTTTCCAATAAGAAAATTATTATAACAATTTGTAAACTGTTAAGGAATATTGATATTAATTGGTTGATCAAAATATTTTGTAATTCAGGAAGACATAAGATAAAAAATATTATAAAAAGTATTCGTCGACCACGACCAAGCTACTTACTGTTTTGATCATATTTTCTATGCATTATAGCTAGGGAACTGGTATTTAAACTTCTTAAATAACGTAGAAATAAAAAAACTGCAGTTATAACTATATTGATGAGTTTTCATCAAACGATTAACTTTGTTTTTACTCGATTGCGCGACGCAAAGGAGGGTAATGTGTTTATCAGCCTTTGTATCTATGTATGTATGTCTAGAGACCAAACGTTATGCGTTTCATCTTTTTAGTTAGCTTTTATGCAGTCGGGTTTTCTATTTTTATAATTAACAATATTTTTAAAAAACAATTGTAAGTATATATGCAATTATTCAATAAAAATTATAATTATTATCATGATTCATAGCAGTCATACATACGTTTGAAATGTAATTTACGTATTCTCATCCTTTTTTAATTTTATTTTTTTTTAAAGTTAATTAAAAACTAAGTTTGGTACTACGAATCTTTTTTTGCCTAATCGCTCTAAGCTCTATGTCGTGCGCTCTACCCGATATTATAGAAATTATTTTCTTATATCTTTTTTTTACCCGACTTCGGGGAAACCTAAAGGAGGGTTATGTGTGTGACCTGTACGTGTGTATGTCTTTTTGTTTGTATGTGGGTATTTATGTAAGCTCCTATTGTATTGTATTCAGCCCTTATTAACTATGCACTGCTATGCACGGGCCTCCCTTTAATCAGGCCATAGTCCACCACGCTGGCCAAGTGCGGATTGGCGGAATTCACATGTCTTTCGAAAACTTGCTAGGTTTTCTCAGACATGCAGGTTTCCTCACGATATTTTCCTTCACCGTAAGGCAAGTGGTAATCATGTTAGAAATGATTCGCACATGAAAATATCAGAGGTGTGAGACCCTGGATTTGAACCCGCTTCACTCGGTTTCCCAAGCGAGCGCGTTACCACTGGGCTGTCACTGCCTTTGTAGGCTCCTATATTCCCTCGTAATTACTAAACAGCTTAACCGATTTTGATGATACATGTATCATTAAACTCGTCTTGATAATGTGAATGTTATAAGGTATATGGATATTACTAAAAATTTAAATTGTATAATTCAGGCGTCAGTTAGTATTTTGTAAAAAAAACATTTCAAACTTTTTGAATGAGTTATCAAATGAATGTTTAAAAAACAGCGTAATACTGTTTTCCTTCATCAACTTTTTCCCGTCTTTTTAGTTCATTTGTTATCCAAGAAATTTTAGCATTTTGTTTTGAGTAACTTGTTAACAAGTTCCAGTCAATGTATGTGACAATAATAACTAATTATTATTTTTTAAATTACTTGTAAATGAAAAGAAAATAGCTCAACTACACGTATGATAGTCGTATTCTCTTCTAGAGAAATTCAGACAGTAGAGCCACAAAGACTGCACGTCATAAAAACTGAGGGCCTCTCCGTAACCTAGGACCCCTGAAGGCAATGTCGACCTCTAGTCGTCGGGCGCAACTATTGACTTTTACTTGCCATTAATTATCTTCCAATTAGTCCCACATACCTCACTATACCAGATGATATAATAGATTACTTAACTTAAATAATAAAAAGGTAGGTATATTTATCATACAAACTATGCCTCTTTTTCTCTCCTTCCAATACTTAAAATGTACCACTGCTGGGCACGGGCCTCCCTTCTGTACAAGGGGAATCAGGCCATAGTCCACCACGCTGGCCAAGTGCGGGTTAGCGGACTTGACATGTTTTTCGAAAAGTAAAAAATACTTAAAATGACTGTACCATATTCTTAGCTCCAGTAATTTGCTCGTATCATGTATTGGCTTTACCTACTAAGACTACTGACTATACTTTTAGCACTCTACATTCACATATCTTAATCTTTTACGAATATGATTGTCAAAAAGAAGGTTTAATAAATATACATACTTGTCAGTAAATATCTCAATTAAAACGTTTATATAAGGGCACGTAATAAATTAAGTATATCGAATACATAGGTACTATAAATGTTCTCAAATTATGACAAACTTACGAAATAATACACTGTTAAACTATGCCAAATCCCCGCTTGTTGTATTTAAAATATAATTGTAATCTGGTAATTTCCTTATGTTGCATAGTGTAAATTTGTATACATAAGCCAAGCCAATTTTTTTATAGCGGGAATAAAACGTGGAACGTACAACACTATATCAGAAGGCCGCGTAAATAAAATACTTTAAATAACGTCACCTTAAAAGGTAAACATAACCGAAACTGATATAAATATGTAATATAATATATTTTATACCTAATATATTTTCAAATGACATAATAATACCATAAATTGTGTTCCACACAATTGAGCAAACTTAAGATACTATTTAAATGTAAGTCGCAAGTTTTCCGGTTCACTTTATTACATTATTTAGGATCGCAGTAAAATTTACAGGGACTTATGAGACTCTCTGACGCTCGTTAACTTTCTTGGTTCAAAATTTGACTTCGTCAACTGCCATAAGTTCACTATTCCAATTTCAACTATCATGTAACTTAACTTACATTATATACATTTTATTAAATATTGGTTTACTGATGGATTGAGTTCTTATTTATCTACTTGGAATAGTAAATCATTGTTTTATGATCTATTCTTGTACTTCAAAGTGATTTTATAGGGTGCAGAAGTAAGTATCTATAATATTATGCTAGCTACGTCTTTCGCCCTGAAAGTTAATAAAAATGCTTAAGATTATTTAATGTTACAATAACACATCCCCTTTTTTTAATGTTGGGAAATGTATTTACGTATACCACTTGTAGACCAAAAAGCCAGTAATACCCACAAAAACCCAACAAAACCTCCCCCGTCTTAATGGGGCATCGCAACATCGCTAAACCACAACGCCCCGACGCGACGGCACGTCTGCCGAAGCAGACCACAACTATAAAGTTGCTCCAACAGTCCACTCTCATATTAGAGAAGTAGCAAGAGCAACCCACATGTCGCATCGCCCACAGAAGTGGGTCACCTCTCTGTGCATTTCTTGGCTTAGCGTCCGGCAGTTCAGCCGGACGCTAGTGAGGACACCCTCCTCCCCCCATCACGACAAGGTGAACGCACGTTGGGGGAGTATAAACATCTCCGGGTAAACCACTAAAAAATAAAAACTAGATTCTCAAATTTAGATATGAAGCAACAACAAAAAGAGCAACGAATGGAAGTAACTGTACTATATTATTTAAATAGGAAAGCTTAAAAATACACAAGTTTAAAATATAAAGTTATATGAAACTTAAAAGTTCATGAGTCACGGAAAGATCACTTAGCTAGTTGTGTGAAAAAAAAATTAAAGTCGCTGAAAAGGAAAGAGGGGGTCTAAGAATAAAGTTCCACCCTCTGGGCAGTAAATTTCAAAAATTTGTTAGTAAATACGTGAAAGTAAGTAACTATATATGCATAAGCATATTTAAGTTTAATACTGATTGTAATTTATGTATTTTAGTAGGCACAAAAATTACTTGCAAAGCTGTAATTTAATTCACTTCAGAAATATACCCTTAATTTTTATTTTATAAATTTAGAATATTGGTTTCAATAAAATTATTTGTGTAGCCCGATTCGTGTCTAACAAATGTGTTATCCTTTCCTTGTATATTTAGACACTTTGTACATGAGTATGCTATAAATAAAAAACGGAATATTACCATAGCGACTCTGTACAAATACGGATTTTTATAAATACGGACTTTCATAAATACTTTGTGTATTCGTTGAAATCATGAAAAGTCAATCCTAATATTTCTGATCACGTCGCGTCCTTTGGGTTTTGGCCAAGTAACTTTTACTTCATTCGACCTTTTTGGACCAAGTTTGAGACGGATGCAAAATTGTGATGTTGATTATATACTCCCTATATGTTTATGATTTAGGTGTGAATAACTTAAACCGTCCACTTCTCTTTTTATGTTAACTTAAATATAGCTATAATTAGAAATTTAGAAAAATATAAAATATTATTTATTGCTTAGATATAATAGGAAATAATAAATTTTGTAAACATTTGTAAGCTTGCTAAAAAATGAGGTAACTAATTAAGTTTCTGTAAAGTGTGACATGCGTTATTAATGTTTTTAATTTTTTTTTTTTTTTATATTGCTTTAGCACAAATTTTTATTACACATCATAATTTAATATCTTATTAAACAGTATGATAAAAAATGGTTGGTGGTATTATTAATACCTCAGTTTTAAAGTTTTATACGATTTCTTATTCGATTTTCATCAATTTTTATAAACATTATTAAATAGATATTTTATTCCTTTTTATTTTTATTTTTCTATAATTTTTCGTTATATAAAACATATCGCTTACACGTTACCGGGTAAAGACAAGAAAATATAAGAGTTTATGATAGTGTATAAAAATAACATATCGAAATAGGATAGTGAGGAAGATTTTAGTTTCTTTTTATCTTCTTTTATCCATTCATACACATGCGAAGGTCCTGATAAGCCCGAAAAAAATAAATAGCTTTTCGTAATAGGTAAATAAAATTTCATTCAAAATATAAAAGAATTTATAAATATATTTGTATATTAATATATTTACCAAGCCAATTAAACTCACCTTAACATACAGTTCTAATACATAGGTGAATGCACTATAGTGAAATTTTATTTATATATATGTTTTGAAAGTTCGAAAGCACATATTCCGAAACATAACGTGAAACTTTTTAAAAGTTCAACCTTCATAAATTCCAAAAGGAGTAAAGTAAATATCAATTATAATTACGTGATTGTTTGCAATTCGCGGCTCTGTGGGACGCCACCTTTCCCGGACAGACCTTCCTTTATCGGTGACACTTGGTAAATATATCGTCTGATTATTTCTTTTTTTTTTATTTTTAATATGAAACTTCGTAATGGTTTTGTCAATTTTCGGTAGTACATGCTGCTATGTGTTTTAAATATGTCTGATTATTACCTTTGGTATTTTAAAAAAACAGTGGCAGCCTATTGGTAACGAGCTTGCTTTTGAAAACCAAGTGAAATAAGTGGGTTCAAATCCGGTTCTCGCACCTGTCAGAAGTTCATTTGCGAATCTTTTCCAACATAAAAGAGTGAAGGATAATATCGTGACAAAACTTGTGTAAGAGATCCTCACTAGTTAAAGACGTATAAAGTCTGCCTACTCATATTTGACCAGCGTGGCCATAGTCCACTATGACCTAATCCTCCCTTCAATGCGAGGGAATTTAAAAGAGGCCCAGCAATGGGATAATAATAAGAGCTGAATTATTAAAAATTTTTAAAATAATTTAGGTTTTTGTTACCAGGAGTAAATACATACCAATATAATACGTCATTAGTGGTATATCTCAAAGAGAATAACGTTGTACCCTCGAAGTTTGGACGTTTAAGAGCAGTAAGATTGATGAAGCTTCGTGGCACGTCAGCTTAAATGGTCAACAAGCTGGAGTTTGATATTAATGGTAGCATTTCAATTAGCCGTTCTATTGTCTCATTTAATTTACTTACCCTGTACCTATGTATAAATATATTTAAACGAGCAATTCTTGTATATTTATATCTTTATATCTTTATTTATTTATACCAGCGATCTCGGAAACGGCCCTAACGATTTCGCTGAAATTTGGTATGTGGAGGCTTTCAGGGGTGAAAAATCAATCTAGATTAGTCTCATGCCCGGGCAAACGCGCGTTTTCGAGTTTTCATGCGGTTTTCTTTTGCATTGGTGGTCAAGATGCAAGATTGACAATCATAGGTGTGTCCGAGTTCCAATCTCGATCGGATACAAAGTTTTACTTCTTTTTTGTATTTATTTAAGTTTTTAGTTTTTTTTTTTTAATCTAAAAAATATGATATAACAAAAAAGAACTCCGAGCGAAGCTCGGTCGCCAGGTACTGGCGAAAATATTTAAAGTAAACAAAATAAAGAATGTATGAATATATTAATAAAATAAAGAATATGTGAAAATATAGCCTATATGCTATTCCAGACTATAATATATCTCTGTGTCAAACTATATCCAGATCGGTTCAGCCGTTCTGGCGTGATTGAGTAACAAACATTCATACATCCAAACTTATAAACTTTCACATTTATAATAGCTTTTGACATACAGTGTATGTCAAAAACTATCTCGCTCTCTCCCACAAATCTCTATATTAAATACTAGCGGCTCATCCTCGCTTCGCTCGGGTTCGTCCCTAGATTGAATCCCCATACAAATTTTCATCCCCATTTTCACCCCCTTGAAAGTTGATTTTCGGGATAAAAAGTATCCTATGTCCTTCCCAGGGTCTCAAAATATCATCTCACCAAATTTCATTTAAATCGGTTCAGTAGATTCAGAGATTACCCCCAACAACCTCACAAACTCAGAAACTTTACCTCGTTATAATATTAGTATAGATTTCTCATTTTTTTTAATTATAGGAGTGGCCGCGAGTGATATGTTTTTAGCTCAATTTGTCTAAAATGGACGAAACTGAGTATTTAGAGCTTTATTACAACTAAATAATACAATATATAAGCTTTATTTATCACTAGCGACTCACCCTCGCTTCGCTCAGGTTAGTCCCTAGGTACGTTTCAACGGTAGGTATAGAATAGTATATATATATATATATATATATATATATATATATGTACAATTTACATATATAGGTATAGTATATCCCTTATTTGAGAAATGATTGATTCAGTACTTTTTTCGTGAAACAGACAAAAAAAATTGTAAGTATTGTTTTGGGCTCTATATTGTGTGCATAATACATTGCAGTCATTGTTTTTAATAACATTTTATGTACAGATTTCGCTAAGTTACTGTTTTATTATAGTATAGATAGATAATGCCGATACCAGTAAAAAAACAAACGCAGCCTCATTTATAAAATAAGTGAGATCTTTTGTTAATAACAGTAAAATTAAAGTTGATTTAAAAATTAATTTTCTCGACACAATGGTAATAACAAGCACATTTCTTACTATTCAACAACATGTAAATGTATGTATTTATGTAGGTAGTCGATAGTAGGTACGCACTTTAAATAAAATAGAGCATCTATTGTTAAATGTTCATAGCAATTATTTGTTATAAATAAAATAACTTATATCGTTATTAGAAAGAAATAATAGTATGTATTACTAAATTATTGGGTAGGTATCACAACACACGTAATTAATACTAATCTTGTCTATATAATCTTCAAAATATATATATACCTACCTACATAATATAATATGTATAAACCACACAAGGGTGAAACAAATGGATGGGACATGGAAGAAAAGTACCTTAAATATTGGGGTTATCAAGTTTAAACTAAAAATACAATAAAATACACCATGACCATGATGTATTTTATTTTATTGAACTAACCGATTGAGTCTATGGTAAGGATAAAATATCTCGGGCAAACATGTACTAATGTTTTGATCCATCGCACAAAACTTCGATAAACAACTAATGTAATCGATTCATCGGAAGTATTATTATTATAACGTAATATATTAAATGCTTTTAACATTATTAAAACAATTTCGCTATTAGTTTAAGTCGTAAATATTTCGTAAACACTCAAAATTATATCATAAATAACTAATATCCTAATCTTTTTAGAATAAATCTTTAAAACTGAATATATTAAAATATTGCATACTAAAAAGCTTTAAACTATAAAGTTTGCTTGAATAATGAAACAAAAATTGCGTTGTCAATTTAAATACTTAACTAGTTATACCACAACATTGTACATTATTTAACTGACCGCTTTCTGTCACATCTGATCACCGTACAGCTTACAGGACTCAATCTAATAGAGCCGCTATGACCTAGATGCATCTGTTTTATCTTAATACATCGTTTGCATCTACGTCGCTTGCAATAAAGGAACCGCTGACGTAAATAACAACCAATGATTATGCTACCGGGCGTAATTACAGGAAACATTGGTATACCAAATTAACCTCCTTCGATAGTAAATTTCCCTTTGTGTTAGTAGTTTTGATATTACAGGATGTATTACATATAGATCCTTGATAAATATAAGCTATTATGTATCATACTTATTGTTGGCCAGATATTAAAATACCAATAGAAAAGGTTACTTCTTTATTCCTTTATTCCCTCTGTGAGTCTTAAATACTGAAACTATGAAGTTTCACTCAAAGGAAGCATTTTTTTAAATAAGAATATCTGCATTTATATGTTTTAAGACATGTTACCTGAACCGTTAATCGAACCAACTAAAAATACAAAAAAAGTTTTTAAAAAATTATTAGGCAACATTGGCCAAAAATATATACTTTTAAAAGTTATGCGTGGACTCTCAATGTGAAGAGGATAATGCCGTAGACCATGCTGGCTAAATGCGAGTTGGCGGATGCAGGTCTTTTGACTGATTAAAAACTCTTAGTTCCCTCGTGATATTTTTCTTATGATATGAGAGTACGATCAAATTGAAATTAAGATTCATCAAAATCTCAGATAACCGAACCCGGGGTTTGAATACGGAGCTTGGAACGGGCTACTTCAGCTGCATAAAAAGAATGTATATTTAATTATATAGCAGCAATACCCATCTGTAGATAATCTATATAATTATACGTAATGATGCAAAAAATAAAATATCATAAGCCTCTCATTAAAATTAGCACTTCATTTTATGAACAATAAAGTTTTACGATCTATATACCTAATAATAAGCGTAAAGCCACAGAATAGATGAAAGATTTAGAATGGTAATCACACGTAATTTGTATGGGAACCACTGTCGCCACTTATCCCTTCTTGATGTTTTTACTACACGCGCAAGTCAAATAAACACAAGCATTTGCACACATATGCAACCTTTATCGCAGCCCTATAATTGGTCAACACATAGATAATCATCGTTGCGTCTGTGCTGTGCAAAAGCAAATAAAATTACACGTACGCTAGTGGTTGAAAATGAAAAAATGCTATCGATATTTTTGTCGATAATTTATGTCAGTGTATTAAAATTTTATATAATATTTGTTTTTTTACAGTTATTAAAAACTATTTTTTTAAATGAATTAGATTAGTTCAATTTAAAAATAAAATAAAACAACGTTTAACTTCTAATAAATGTATTTTTAATGTTACATACATGGTAAGTGAATTCTTAAGTAAATGTAATAAAATTTTTTAATAATAAAATTATTTTCACTAAAAGGCTTAGAGCATATAGTACTGGACTTTGTCGGAAACCAGTTTCACCTGCCCGTCACGTCAATCCATTGTTCTTTTATGGAAGGTTCTTTAGGAAACCTAAAAGTATTTTTTTGAGATTACCAAATCATGCACGAGATATTTTTAGGTAATATATAAAATTGATTTTTCCTTATCTCTAAAATGAACCTGTATATAAACTTTAAATTAGCCATAGAAAGTGTTCAATCACATTATTATACAAAAATCATTGTCTTATCGATTATTTTGTCTTACAACAAAAGCACATCGCTATTATAATATACAAAAGCGAATCACCGCAATGCAAGCAATGAAAGAAGTGTGGGTTTCGCAGAGAACGCTATCCATTGCGGACAACGATCGCGCGTTGCTTTGATTATGCGCATGCATAGCGAGCAATGTATAGTTTTTGTTTTAGCTTATTGTAATAGTATCGTTTGTTTTGAATTTTGTAATCGTTGCTACATTTTTGAAACTAAAGAGATATTCATTATTACTTTTGACTTAACGATGAAAAGATATACCTCCTCGATCGATACTCGAAGTCTGACTTTTTGTCTTGCATGTAATAATAGCACAACACGGCATTATAACACTATTTATCGTAGCTCCGTTCCCGACGCACGCTAAACAAGAACTACAAGCGGTGAACGCATGAATCAGTTGAAGTATGATTGTTTAATCATAGTTACGGCGCGGCTGTTACGCCCACATTACCTTTCCAACCTTTTTCACCTATTCCGTGCGTAAAGCCAATGGTAGCCCAGTGGTAACGTGCTCGCTAGGAAACCGAGTGAAGCGAGTTCAAATCCCGGGTCTCTCACCTCTGATATTCATGTGCGAATCATGTCCAACATGATTACCACTTGTATTATGGTGAAGGAAAACATGGCGAGGAGGCTTGCATGTCTGAGGGAACCTAGCAAGTTTTCGACAGACATGTGAAGTCCGCCAACACGCATTTGGCTAACGTGGTGGACTAGATATATATAGCCTAATGCCACTCGTATTAAAGGGAAACCCGTGCCCAGCAATGGGATGTTAAAAAAAGGGATGAATACAATAATCGTAGGTAAAGGACAAAGTAAATCACATTGCACTTATTTCCTAAAATTCTTTCATTTATAGATTAGTAGCGGCTCACCCTCGCTTCGCTCAGGTTCGCCTCCAGACAAAAAAAAACAAATCTATCCCACGGGAACCGTACATTTTTCCGAGATAAAAAGTAGCCTATTTATTATTTTGATCTATGCCTATTTATTATTCATTAGAAACCAATCAGTAGTTTTTGTGTACTAAGCTGTATAAGTTACTATAGTTTTGTAACTATCCCACGGGAACTCTTTAATTTTCCGGGATGAAAAGTATCTGAAATGTTGACCGGGGCTATAAGGTATCACCATGCAAAATTTCATTTAAATCGGTTCAACAGTTTTGGAGATTATCCCGCACAAACAGACAAACAGACAGAGAAACAAAAAAAAATTTTTTTTTCTATGTACAGACATTCGACCTCTTCAGTTTTATTATATATGCAGATCATTTAAAGAAATCATAAAATAGGTATCCTCGTAAATATAAATGCAAGAAAAAGCTTGATAAAACTTAACAGTGGATCAACATATTAATTTACTTTAGACATCCGACTACTTCGACATGGATAAATATACTACTATAATAAAGGTAGAAATGCACGAAATATATCTCAAAAGTTGTCCAAAGATAAAAGAGTGCTTCCCTTCCCTTTCGAAATGTATACTGAGTGAAATGCTTCGGAAAGATTTACGGGGCATGTAAAAGTGACATTTATGACTGTCAAGCTGCCCTATTAATTAGTCCAACAGTGGTTTTGTGTGTCGTTAAGATGACATACAAATTCGTAACATCACATTAAATTACACAAACGGCTCATTATATTATCGAGATGATTTTTTATAAAATTTTCATAAGACTAAACTTATAAATCTCATCTACAGGTAGGTATAGTCTCTCCGGAACGGTGATGACATTTTAACAGCCAGTACTTTTAGATGTTTATTTTATAGTTTTATTGCCGTAATATAGGTAATGAATTATTAGAATAATATTGCTTCATGTATTGCTTTTTATATAATGTTCGTAAAGTCAAAACTTTAAATTACTCCGCTACCGAGGCGTTAAATATTGCAATTAAAAGAAAAACGCGGTAACGAAATGTCGTCAAGAAATCGCTTAATACGGTACACGCAATGAAGCTGGCCATAACAAATGAGCCACAGGTATTTAGTACTCATAAAAAACCCTAAACTGTCCAGACCTCATAACTGAATGTATCATTTAAAAGCCAAACATTTCACAATTCCATTTAAATGCTATTTATTTCGATCACTCGAAAAATGTTGGCAAAATAAAAATACTGTATAATTTTTGGATATGACCTATTTTTATGCTTAAAAAATAAATTTTAATAAAAGAACTTGTATAATGCAAGATAAAACACGATGAAATGCTTAAACACCAAAAAAACTCTTTAGAATAAATGAAAGTAATAAAAATGACGTTAATGGGCGCGTTAATCGTCTCTTTAATTAATCTACAGTATCCAGGGGAAAAATCAGAGGTAAACTCATATGAAACATGAAATTCACACCATCCGTGAGGATATTCTTTGCTTAAATCTTTTGAATTTTTCGTCTAAAAGTTTCATAATATTTCTATTTAATTAAAAAGAAAAGATAGTTTAAAAATAAGGAGAATTTAAAGGATATTAATCTAATTTCTTTGATTGCTGTTTTCAGTGAACTTTCGATATAAAATATTATAGACTTTTTTAGTTAGTTAGTTTTAATAGTTTTCTAGTTTTTTCAATAATATCGAAGTAATATCAATAAAGATTATTACAAAAATATTTCAGTACTTGCGACTTATCCTTCTACGTTTTCCTCTACGTTTTATTTTTTTGAGCGGGACCCTAATTTTTTTTAAGAAAAGTAGTCTAAATTACTCCTTATAACATCAGCTATCTGCCAGTGAAAGTCCCGTCAAAATCAATCCAGCCCTTTCGGAGATTAACGGGAACAAACAGACAGACGGACAGACATTTAAAAATTGTGTTTTTCATATAAGTACTGTATTATGACGACACGTTTGGCTCGATTTGTAGTGACCCTACTTGCTGTGTAAGCGGTCGCGGGTTCGAGTCTCGCTGGGGGCATTCATTCGTGTGATGAGCACTAATGTTTGTACTCCAGTCATGGTTGTTAATATTAATAAAATGTATGTATTTAAAATAATATATGTGTAGTGTATCAATTATCTGGACAACCATAACACAGCCTCGTAGCTTACCATAGAACTAGATGGTGCTGTGTGTTAATGTCCCAACATATGTATATTTATTTATTTATATAATTTCATATTCATTTAGTAAAAAGTTGTTATTTTCACATTACAAACAGACACTTCAATTTAATTTTTTTATTATAGATAAGCATTAATAAAATATATTTTCCATACACGTTTTAATAATTGTCAAGTTGACCATATTAAATAGGGTCGAATATGCGTACAGACGTGTCTGTCAAATACGTAACCCTACATTTAGATTGCAGTCGGGTAATAAGAAATAAGCTCTCTATTTACATACATTAACATATAAAAAATATTAATAAGCAGATATAAATGATAATATGAAAAACATATGCGTATTTATACAACCATTATTTCCGTTTTGCATGAACAACACATTATATTATTATTGAGTAACATCGAGATGAAAGCATTTATTTATTATCGCGTCAAACCAGTCGCAAGAGCTTAACAATTTTGCGTAGACTAATAAAGAAATCAATTCAATGCAGTCACAGTGGCATAACGCAGTTTATGTGTTCCATTTAAAAATGTTTACGTTAATTAAATTAAAAATCATATCTCTCAAATGTGATCCGAGTTAAAACTTTTATGGTAAACAAAATCAGGTCTTACGCATGTTTTTATAAGCACTTGTTTATAAAATTAAAATTTATTATAATGTCAAATTAATGAAACGTATGTACATACCTTGCAAGCCAATTGCAAAAATTCTACTCATATGTTAAAATCCATCAAATCAAGCTTCACATAAATAGTTACTCAAAAAACATCAGCTTCTACTGAGACAGACAAAAAATATGAATTAAATGTTTACCTGCGAATACAATTTTTAGTTATAAATCACGACACTGCTTGTGATAAATAATTAATTTTAGACAATTTATACGTAATAAAGTTAGAAATTAAAATTATAAACTTATGTACATACGTAACGTATTTAGGTTTTTAGTATGTTATTTGTTCCGCAAACTTTAAATCCATCAAATAAAAATTATTAATTTATTACATAGGCTACACTTAACTTAGAAAGGTCGTTTTCTCTTCATTCCGCGTAACATTGGCTTCATGAGATTTAACGTTTAGTATAGATTTCTCAGAGATGAGATATTTTCCTGCAGTAAAAAGTAACCTATATGTTGACCCGGATAACCAGCTATTATCACATCAAATTTTATCAAAATCCTTGTGTTTATCAACCTGTGGTCCTGTGTGGACCTGTGGTCCTTCCGTGATGCGATAACAGACAGACAGACAGACAAAAATTCTAAAAACTATAGATTCGGTCTCTGAATCGATAATAACGTCTATTTCAATAAAATTTCCTAAAAACTATTTAATGTACAGATTAGGTTTAGTCACAATTTTATTATATGTACCTATAGATTAATACCGCCATCATCCCTCATGCTGCAAAGTCAAGCCCAATGTTTATTCAAAAACATCGCTTTATCTTTTATACTTCACTGACCATGAATAAGCATTAAAAGCCTAAAACAAAATCTGCAAAATATACGTTTTTAATCGTATAACAAACTGCGTGATATCTGAAAAATAATATGTAGGTAATTTGTAAATTGCTTCACATTTCGTCCGAAATGAGTACAAGTTTCGGTCTACGCAGTAATAAATTATGAGCAACAAACAAGCTCCCTAATACTTGTACTGCTATATTTGTTTTAGATTTTGTCACGGTTTTGCACAATTTAATTTCCAGTTACTCTATTTATATTTTGATTATAACATGAATAGAATGTTGTGCTTAGTATTCAGGGAATGAGTATGTATCTTCTTGTCAGCCCTTGTAGACTCTTGTAAGGTAATTACATATTACGAAGATGTATCGTAGCTTTTCCATGTTAGTACATATTTTTCTGGAAATATTTTATACACATTTTTATTATTGTACTTATGATTAAGTACCTGCTATTAAAAATAGTACGCCTTAGCGCTACACAAATCTTTTTATTTTCTATCTCGCAGAAACTTTTGTCTTTTTACTTCTTTTTAATAAAACTTCGCAATCAAAAATCTAGTAGAAAGTTAAAAACAATCTACTTTATAAGATGAAGAAAAGAAAAATTAAAATAACATAAACATATCACCTATCAACATACTAACATATCGTCGGACAAAAAAATTTACTTTGGAGCTTGGTCTCGTGTGTACAACCATAATTATATGAACTGATTATGACGTGAACGATAAAGATGCTATTACAGCTTCATTTTGTCCATAGTATTAATTACAAAATTATTAATTTCTTACTTCTATATTTTTAAGCTTTAAATATAAAATGTAATACATAAAGATAGTTGACAAAATCCGTTTCACATCCACATATTACCATCAAATTTTAGTTATGTCTATCTTTCTCAGTTTCCACACCATTTGATCACCTTATCTCACATAACACTATTACCAAGAACATTATACTTCAACAATTTTCCTATAAACCAGACATTTCTCCCTTCCACGAAAACGTATGTAGATGTATAAAAGATATATTTTTTTTCTCTATTTATAACAGTATATAGCGATAGTAAATTTAATAAATAATCTTTAAGTAAATGAATTTCAATGTTTTAAATACGTTCACCTTATTTAGGCATACGGACATTCTAAAAATAAATTTACCATATCATTGATTGTAGTGACGTAAAAATCTTAGTTATCAAAAAATTATATTTTTTTCATCTCAATATCACTAACTTAGGAAAGAATATCAAGCAAGATAATTTACACTAAAAGATTTAAAGTTGTAAATTGTAAATTATCTTTTATACTAAGTATAAGTACTCGAAATAACTATGTTGTTAATCAGCAAATTCTGCATGAATCCAGTAGATGTATGAATTATAAAAGCTGTATAGAAAGTCCAACTAATAAAAACTTTATAAGATTAAGTGCGTTAAGGACAGTGACGCAAAGTCTAAAAGGATTTATGTATACGAGTGTGGCGAGACGAGCTCTACTCCATGATTCTATCTCAAAGCTTACGAGACGTTATTACATTTAGACTCATAGATATGTCAAATCAATGTCAATAGAGACTCTTTATTTCGATAGGTCTCTTGATACCCAATCGATGGCCAAGCCATATTTTCTTTAGGAGGGACAGACAATCATTGCAGTGAAGTTAATCGTTTTTTATACTTGATTCGATTTGCTTTTTAGTCGAATGGTGGGCCTCTGTATAAAATTAGTGATAGAATCGTTGAAAATTGGTTCATAATTGTTGGTGAATGGGATGTGATGAGCGAGCGGACATGAGTGAGGTGTATAACGTGCGGTGATGGGAGGTTGGACTGCGCACGATGCGCGCGCGCATTGATGGAAGAGTCCTGGTCGTCGGGCGGCGCGCCGCTTTTGCGCACGCGGTCTTTGCCTTTGGTCCTCGAAGCGAGTGGCGCTCCAGCACGGCAGCCGAAGCTCGACCCTCGCCAACTTCTAACTCTAACACGGCATTACTACCCAGAGGGAGGGTGGGGATGGGGCGTGGCTTTTGCTGCAACTATAGCGCAACTGTTAGCTCATGGGTTGCATCAAGCGGCCGCCGTACTAGCCGTAGAAGTCGTCAGACGATTCGGACCAGAGGTTCGCATGCAAGCAGGTAAGGATGATGTACATTAGTAATTAGATGTTAGTATAAATAATTCAAACTAACTAAATACGACAGTCAATATATCTATAGTTTTTTATAAACTTCCTACAAAATAAGGGAATACTACTAGTAGATTCATAATATCAATAAATATAATAATACGGCTAATATTATCTCGATCAACAGAAGTGTTATTTGTGTGGAGTACGCCAAATTTACCCTTTTGCGCAATAAAGAATTAAAAAATTATAAAATAAAGTAAGAACTGAATTTAATACCCTTTAACAAACTAGCTAGCTAGCTTTAATGTAAACCAAAACTAATTAAAATTACTTAACGCAATAAATAATAGAAAGAACATTAAGAAAGATACAACATTAAGCCCAACTTTAAAAATATAATAAAAGTAAAATGATTTATTTGTATTTTAAGTAAACATTTGCCTCGTGCGATCATTTACGATCCCTAAGGGATGACTTATTGGATGAAATCCAATCTAAGATCTGTAAGTGTTAGAACAATAAGTTTCCAATGCGTCTGGAGAGTTGTCAAAGTTAGTAAAACGTCACTACATGCCAAAACTGCTAAATTTACTTATAAATAGATGTATTCCTATTAAAAGCATTTAGTTCTTTCTCTAAATAAAATTTGTTTTTCACATACAAAAGGGTTGTTTATTTGTTTCATCAGAAGCCTAACGTCGATGTTTAGACTTTTCCATTCCCAATATTTACAATCGTGCCTGTAAATACACTTTGAGTGAGTGATTCAAACAGCCTCTCGTATTTAACAATATGTAAGATCAGTTTACTTTATAAAAGAAAAATGACGACATTTTTCATAAGCAGAAGCTTTATAAACGTGAATACTTACATCTTAGGAGAAATTGAAATTTATATCACTGACTGAATATAAAATATTGACGGCTTTCACGCCTAAATTTAACTTTGTTAGAAATCTTTATAGAAGTTTTTATGAAGAAAACCTTGCTGAAAAAGAATAATTTATTTTTCGAATCAGACTTCTTTACTGTTATGTTTTATAAAGATTTGTTTTACATTATTAATAGGCAGATTAAACTGTTTTCACTAAACTGTACATTATAATTATGTAATACATCTAATCATTTTTAAACGTAAACTATTTTAAATTAACCAGGTCAGGTTTTAAATTAACCCGCCTCCTAGTAATCCAACGAAAATTATTCATAAATACATAAATAATATACTATTTTATAACTTAACTTATATTTATATTACTCGAGAACGAATCGCTACACTAGTTTATACCCCTATATATCCCTTTTAACATTTTATTTCACGCAGAATACATCCAAATGGGATTCAGTTACACTCTCCTCGTAAAACTAACAGTCGATAAATATAACATAATGTGTCTTAAGTGTCGTCAAGAATCGATTATCGTATTTAATAGAGTCGTTATCTTTATATCTGGCGACAATTCCATTCGCAACATTGCTATGAAATGGGTCGTCGTTAGATAAAATAAATGTTCTAAGACTCTTAAGGTATATATATAATTTTCTTCATAAAATCGAATAGTTCTTTAGAATTAGACAAGTTTTTAAAAAATACTCATGAATTAATACTATATATGTTTGCGTATTTCACATTATTTTCATTATAATGTATTGTATTGCTGATATTGTAATATCTTCCTTACGGATTTATAATATTGACGTTTAATTAAATGTTATATTCAAAAACCCTTGTAAAAATCTTTTTGAATTTGAATTAAAGTATATTTTGATTAGATAGGATTTCACAGGCTCATAAGAGCTCATTCCTTTAAGGGCGTGCGTGCGGAAGGCTTAAAAGGTGCGAATTTGTTTGGCCCATCTTAAATCATTTGTCCTCTCAACCTCGTTACTGTTCTTATTTAACCTTTGATGGAGGGTGACTCGCCACTCATTGGCCTACGATGTACGCTCAATGACGATTAAAAGCAAGTCAGAGAAGGAGGATAGGTATTACTTTCGCTGTGAAGGTTTTAAGTTCATGGACTTTAACCATTGAAATGCAAATATAAAAATACGGATATCTAATAAATTATTTTACATACTAACAAAACATCACCAAAGCAGAATAAATATAGTCTTAAGATATTTAAAAATAATTTTTACTTATTACTTATCTTTGATCAAGTATAATGTCACGAAATAGCAGTGTAGTAACTATTCGTGAACACAAACAAAAAATGGACGTGAACGAGACGAATTTACAAAGTTAACTGAGTGCATCCAAATATCCATAAGATGGATTGCCGATTATGACGCGTGTTTTTTACTCGATATTCGCAAAAAGCGCTAGACCGGCAAAAAAGCTAGTCAAGAGATGGGTGGCCGCCCGCCTAACTGCCAATCATCGACAATCGTTTATTAGAATCGACGCGAGGCGTGAGCCCGATACAGCGTTACGTGTGTTACGCCGCCCTTACCAAACATTTATCATCTCAAAGGACGTTTAATATGTTTTCAGACGGTGACAGCTCTCACGATAAGCGATATATAGTACAGTGAAATTCATAATTTGCGAATTTTCATCATAATACGCTGTACGGTTTGCGGTCGGTGATTTGTGAAATATGTAATGTAAATGCGTAATAAATTAGCTCTTGGCTCTCCCAGACGTGGTCGCTTGAAGTCAAAATTATTTTCTAATTCCTTTGAAATATCCTTTTATCTCATCTTATTTATGATGTGCTTTACGACGTCGGTAACAATTTAATTATACTGTAATGATAATAAATCGCGTTTCTCATTTCTATTCATCAGTCATAAAAAGTTATGACTACTCAACTACTTACTTTTATTAATATAGAGGTTTCATGCTATAAAATATAGGTTATTTAACTTAGACGGGTAATAGATTATATATACATAGTTAGGTTCTGTTATAAGGCCAACTGACAGATGATCAAATATTTAATTTAAAATCATTCCCTACTTATATTTTTCATTATTTATCAGATATATTAAATTGTAAAATAAATAATATATAATCTTCTTAATACTTCATCTTCTGAACACACCATACTAATGCACAATATATTTATTTATATAAATATAAAATACATAGCCCTTATGTTAAAAAGCGCCTAGTAGACAGTCTGGTTAACACTTTATACATCCAACTTTTAGTATTAATTCTATTTCTTCAAAGTTTATACCTATATGACCATAGCAAATTTAACTCTTGCATATACCTTTTATATTCAGTGTACATAATCGTTTTTACGATAGAACCAAAGCATAACCAACACGTTACTTCATTGGGATATGTTTTTATTGTGTTGTTTTTTAATGTTTGTTAGGATACCCGCTGTAATAAGATATCCTTTTTTTTTTTTTCAACACAATCAGCTATATATAACAACTCGAAGAATACAGTTTTTAATGTAAAACAAACTGTCCGACAAATGGCGTAGTAGGGTTAAAAATATTTTCTCAATACAAACCTTTCGTGATGTAAAGCTAAACAGGAAGAAAATTTATGCTAATTTAATACAGAATAAGTTAAAAAAAAATAAAGAAAATCTCGGCGCCACAAATATAAAGTTTCCGACATATCAGAACTTGTTATAAATGAGCCCCACAACTACCAACCAATAACGTCACAGACTGGCAAAAGCACGAGAGTCATCGGAACATCATAACAGGCTACATAAATCAACAGCTTCCCTTTGAGCTCCAGTAAGCCGGCGGGATATTAAAAATCCCATCACTCTGAAGAGTTTAAAACATCTAAGGAATTTCTTTTTCCGACACGTCCAATATTCATCTTATTGTCAAAACTAAACTATAAAGAGGACTTATAACATTTATCTTACGTGATAATTTAAAAGGACTATACCTCTGTTATTTACTGTATTGCTTTTTTCTTATTAATATACTTTGAAGTAATAATATATTTACAAGCAATTTAAAAATAAACTTAAAGTTAAAATTAAAGTGAAAAGTGTACTTTTTCAACGTCCGCCAGAAACAAAAATAACCTCTACATTGTAATTTGCAAAAAATATTTTTTAATTAAATATTATTTAAGAAGAATTATTATTTAAGAAGTTATTTAATAATAATTTTAGAATTTGTTAAGAAATTTTGTAACAACATTCTTTAATTTGTTTTATTTGTCATTGAATGTAGCTGCACTTTTCCGTAAACTATAGAAGTAAAATTGTTAAAACATCCATAAAACGTCGGCAATGTCAACACCATGTGTTCCGCATCATAAAGTTGAAGTTCACTATTTGTCGGGTCCTGTTATTCGTCTTCAGGTTATTATCATCAGGAAAATATTTGACTTTAGAAACTTGTAAGTAGTTAACTGAGAAAAACTTTTTTATTAGGCTTTTATCTTGTGATTTAGTACTTATAAAAGGAACTGTGTGACTACATAGTATATTAATAGTTTTAATAATAAATTATCATCGAAACTTAATATATTTGTTAAAATAAATTTAATAGGTACATATTAAAATCAATTTTCAAATTAAAAACTGTAACATATGTTTTTAAAGTTTAAACTTTGCAATATATATTTCAAAATTGAAAAAATATGAAAAAGTTATGTTTAAAGGTACGCGTTAAAGTAAGTTTTAATTTAAGTATTGTATCAAGTTTTAATAGAAACATGTAAAAGACGATGAGACAGCACAACTTCTTTTCAATATCGGTATCTGTTGAGACAACTAAAGATTTCTCTTCAGACGTTCCACTGCATTTGTTGCCGACTATAGAGTAAACTTGGTCTTTATTTATAGCCTAATATTTTGCCTTTACTGTAGCTCTTAAAAATACTCCTCAGTCCTCCTCAAATATAAGCTTTTGAAAGTTTTCGAAATAGAGATGATTTGTTTTCTTTTACACATTAATTACATAAAATTTGTCTACCATTCTTGTCTCGGTTAGGTATTAATAGCCTACTCATTATCACACTATTCTTTTGTCCCCCATTTCACTTACAGTAATACACTGGAAGATACGTCTATAAAAAGAACATACGCCTACTTATGTGCTAATCCAGAATATATTATGCTTTCCCATTTCGAAGTTCAGTCAAATGCGTTGAGCTGTTACAGCGTAAACTTATTAGATTACAAACTTTGGCATTTACAATGTTAAATGTTGGGCTTAGTTTAAATATTCTTTATCCTTTTAAATTCAAAATAATAAAAAAAATATTCAAAAATGAAAGGTAAGTTACATGTTTATAGCATTTTCGCTAATGCCTTTTTTAATTAATAGAACTTTTGTTATTACAATCGAGTACAACATCAGTTAATAAGCTTTGTACCTATTTCATTAATTTACTTTTATTTCGTCTGAAAATGTAGATGCATGACATGATGGCTGAAACAGATAAACAAAGTTAAAACAAAGCAGCCGTCATCAATCTGCTAGCAAGATTAAGCATTGTCTAAGAGTTATTCTTCTAAATTTGTACTTTGTGGTGATGCGATGCTATTTAAAGTGTCGACGAACTTTTGAACTCTGAGTAACTAAAACTTTTTCAATGATGTTTGTCGGACTCGGCAAATCTATTGTAAACTTTACTTATATTCTTTAAGACAATGCATCAATGACATACTCTTTTGATGAGCACTTTAAAACTTATAAGACGCTATGGATTTATTTGATGTATTATAATTAAGTATGATTGATCTATTACTTAGTCTATTCAGGTATTTAATGAGTATGAAAGTTCTGAGAAGATCTTTGTAGATAACATTTATTAATTTTGATATAATAATAAAGCTATATATGATATTTAACTTTAATGTTAGGTACATACAATTATATTCCTAATTTAACTTAAAAAATATACCAAAGAAATATCGAATAGTTCTACGAAAACGATTTCTCCATAAAATAAGTATTCCACTTTATGGTGGAGGAAAAAATATATGGTACCTAACTAAATGTATTGCAGTTATTGATAGTGAAGATTACCCATAAATGGCACAGAAAGTCGTATTTGCACGTACATCAAAGTTGCATTAGCAGCATAAATATCAAGATGGCAAACTAAAGCTCAATAAATAAACCTGTTTAAACAATATATAATTATTGCGATTGATATTTATCTTTTATATAACACTATTTAATTTATGGACCAAACCAAAGTCGTGATTTTAGTATACTAAAAAAAGATTATTCATTAGAAATGAACGAACGTGGTTCAATAATTACAAATGTTGAGCCCGTGCCAGCTGCTGCTATCTGTTTAATTAAAATTGTAGTTTTAATTTATTTTACAGACTGTCTATTCATTTCATTTCTTATTATAATTAAAATACTTAAGAATTATATTTTAACGGTAAATATACTAGTATAATACTAGGTTTGTGTCATGAAATATCTCAAATAGGATTTCTGCTAAATAGTTTAATTTAGTACGTGTAATATGTGGCATACTGAAATACCTACGCTTTTCAAATGTTCTCCCTATAATGCTATTCTTATAGTAGAATTATATATATTTTTTATTTCGTGTTGCAGTGCTTCTCAGGACTGATGCATTTTTTCTACTGGCAGATAGAGTTTTTAACAAACAATAAATGTATTACTGAAATACTAATATTAAATAAATAATAAAGAATATTGATTTAAAAACTGCGCAACAGTATAATAAATAACATCCTATAAAATTCCGTTTTCATTTTATAGTTATATGCGTTTTGGCACATTGTATAATAATTAGTAATTAAATATAAATACAATAACAATAACAGTTAGGTACAAATGATTAAAAACGCAAACACGTAGGTAATGTATGAAAGTTATTTCAAAAGTATCCAACCAAGGCTTCCGAGGCGGCCGAGATACATGCACGCGCATTTTAATGATTCTGGATGATAATAAAATATCAAGATCTTTTTACCGCCATCGTTGCTCAGCTAAAACGTGACATACCGTACACGATGCCTCGGATGATGCGATAATTAAAGACATTTTCGCAGTTAATAGCCACTTCATTTCGTGTCGTGCAACGTGAAATATTGCGCCTTTTGCGTACGTGCTTGTTTGATTACCGTTGATTTGAATCTTTATGGCTTGACAAATAATAAATGGCATCAGGTATTTACCTTTAGTTAATTTCCCAACGAAATAAAAATACAAAGAAAAACCGTCAACAAAAAACAAAAAATGTCCCCCCTAATTCCAGCTTTATAATGTTAAGCTTTATAATGTAAGATCCAATCTCATTTGCTCATGCCCTGCATAACAACTATAGAATTTTATTAAGTTTTGCAATATAACAGGTAGATACTATCCCATAAAAATTACTAACACTACCGGGATAAAAATAGCCTAGGAAAGGTTCTTTCCCTTACTTTAGCTTCCTGTTAATAAAAAAAAATTGAAATAAAATCAATAATTCTGGGGTTTACATCTCTATCGATTATTTCAGTTTAAATAAAATAAAATATGTACCAATAACATAATTTTTTGATATATTTTTATGAATAACAATTGAACATCTAATTTACAAATATTATAAATAAATGTACAATTCCAGGATGTCTCGGCGCGATATCAGCGGGGGTGGCTCTAGCATTGTCGCCGGTGACGGTAGCTCTGTGCGTGCGCAAGTCTACGCGCGTGACAGCCGTCGTAGGCGGGCTGGTCGCCGCCCTCGGGTGTCTCTTCACGTCCTTCGCTACACAGTTCCACCAACTATTCTTCAGTTACGGTAAAGTTCACTTTAACGGTATAACATCGTTAGTCAAGTTACTTGACTACTACTAAAAATGATTTTTCCCCGAATTAATTCACAAATCGTAACGTCTTTATTAATTATATTTTTTTTCTTTCCTTTCCTAGACAAACCCCCTTTCTATTAGTAAAAATCTGTACAGTAGTGTCTAAGGTTAGACCGAACAAATACAAACTCATTGTCGAAATCGGGGGATTTTTTGTAGTGATTAATATTATTAAAAAGGAACGATTTTACTAGAAATTTAAGCATTCATTATCTCCATGTATGTAGATGCAAATGCTAGTAGCTAATTTTCCCGTTAGCTGCGGACAGAATACTAACGAATAGTAAGAATAATAAGGGTACTGTAGCATATGTCGCCTGAACGTCGATCATAGACAAAGGTGCTGTTATCTTCTATATATCTTATATTTTATTCTATCTAAGATATTATATTCTATATATCTTTAGATCTACTTAGCCGTATCTGTACATAAGAATTGTATAAACTGTTGGATTGACTTCTTTTATTGATCTCAATATCCCAAAAACAAACTAATTAGTATAACTATATACTATATGTACATATATAGAACGTTTTCTCGTATAGAACTTTAGTTTTACTACATTTATATTCCAATAAGAAGTTAAATATTGTTTAAATAACTAGAGTCTAAAAAATTAGTTCCTCTTCTAGAGAAATATTTTACATTGAACTACAATTATGCTCTGCAAAAAATAAGTTCAATAATACAATATTATAAATACAAAATCGTCCTACAGAAAATGTTACGTCTATTTTATACATGTTTACAACTTATTTCATATAAAGAAAAGTACTAATATCGTATCTTACTGAGTAGAAAGCAGAAACTTTTGCCAATTTTAGTGAATATATAAACTCTTAATGCATTTGCCGTAACTAATAGAAAACTGCGTACACTTTAACTTTATTTAAAGAGTAAAAGTAATATTGAACTAATTGAATTTCTAAAAATAGTAAGATCAAATATTTTCAAATTTCATATTGATATAAACTAATAGCAGATATTATATAAGTAGTATTACTTGCTCAAGAGTGATTCATCGGCTCGCATGAATCGCATTATATAAAAGTCAATACATAATTTGACGGTAGAAACGTGTAGTAACGTAAGATAAACAATCGGATTGTTAATTCGCTTCAAAATACAGGCAGAAATTTCTGACAGCTCAATTTATCTTGCCACTTGCATATCCGACACCCGTTTAAGAACATCAAAGGTAGCCGTAATTGGCCCCGAGAGTAATGAGACGAATTCAATAAAGCGCTCATCCGAGGCCGAACCAAAATAAATTGTTTATTGTAATTGCCATATTTTGAAGACTATATCGTCTTCAATTATCACAATTAACTGTAATAACGCTGTTTTTTATACATATGTAAAAAATATTTTAAAAAATTACCCACAACTTAAATATTACACTCATAGAATTCCAAGTAAAATACAAAATAAGATTTTTACACTTCATACGTCCTAATGGTAGTTATAAATTGTTTAGAGTCGTTATCTTTAATGTTTACAGAATATAACAGATAATAAACTTCGTGAATAATATTTATATTATATGCTTTTATTGCTTGAAAAACAATTTCACATATTTCGATAAAACTGTATAATTCTAACAAGATTTGTATATTTTTTATTGTTAGATATCTGCCAACAAGTTTTCCATTTTTATATAAAGTTGCTGATTTTATCAAGAAATTCATATCTGTCTTGGTAAATACGAAATCCTTAGGAGCAATAAGAGACGTTTTTAGATTTTTATTTTTGGTAATAGAGTAAAATGCAACATAGTGTGATATTCACATTCTAACGCCATCAAATGGCGCCGCCGCAAAAATAACGCTGTGCATTGCATAAATGCACGCGCTAAGCTGACTATCTTCAAGGATAACGTCGCAGCGACCGGCAGAAATCGTATTAGCATTTAAATTGAGACTACGTTTTATACTGGATAGTTTGATAGACCCCAGTCAATGAGCCTGATCACTGATCTGAATCCGATGACTACCCAATATCCACTAAGTAATTAGGGATAGTTTGAATATGCAAATGTCAGCTCGTTATTATTGCTAATATGATAACTATGAAATGCAATTAAGTTGAACTTAAATAAAAATAAAATAAACTGAATTCTAAGCGAAGACGAAGCCTTACAGTTCTATTATACTCATATAAAGAATATGGCATTATTCTGACCGATTTCGACTACGGCGGTACATCTGAGACTATCCAGGTGCGTAAAAAATATAATAGTGCGAAAGTGTATATACGAACACCAGTGTACTGTCCATTTCGTTCACCCTCATATTGCAGAGGGGCGATAATTTGACATGACCGGAGAGGGTTTAGGCGCAGAACGGACGTTTTACGAGTACATGCTCTCCGAGGCGCGGAGATGTACCTAACCCCTGAAATTTCTACTCTGGCCTGATATCGATAATTTCTTGACAGAAAAACTCAATAACTATATTAAACCCGACCCGCACGAAACCAGAAGCTCTAGATCTGCATTGGTACATGCTTGCCACTAGAACAACTAGGCAGTTACTAAATTGCTAGGTTTATACCTAGGTAAAGCAAGAAATTATGTAATAGTGTCATATTATATCTGGGTGGTAGCTACATCACGCACTGATGACACTAAATCTGTTATAAATCATGAAATGATTCATGAAAGGCATTTGAAAAAAAATAATGTAGAGGCACTTATAAAAAAGTAAATTTTAACTTGATTCGTCGTAACCGCAGAAACAGCATAAAATGGAATATAGACGTGATAAACCATAACTTCCTCATTATCTACAATGTAAGAAATATAATTTAAAGAAATATATCACCTACGTCCATCTATTGGCGAAAACGCTTCGCGATATATATATATATATATATGTGTATAGATATATATATATACATATCGCGAAGCCTTTTCGCCAATAGATGGAGGTAGGTAAGCAAATAATAAAGAGGATTTAGTTACCGGCTGCTCCACTAATTTATAAGAATTGCCATTTCAAGTTTATAACATTGTGATTTCCCTGATTAAATTGTAATTGAGCAAAGAGAATTCTTCATTATTTAAGCCCTGATAAACTAAAGATGATGTTCGTAGTATATGAATAACACGCCATACATAAACAAACATTACCTTGAACGAAAATCACTTGTTTTCGGACAATCATACATTTTAGATTTGGTTTTATCGTTTATAACTATTTCAGAAACACACACGCTACGAATTACACTAATAAAAGCTGTTAATTAATGATTTAAACACATTATTTTTGCTAAAATTGAAATATTAACAGAACCAACTTCCACAGATAAAATATGAACACAACATTTTGACGTTTCGATACGCTACTTTGTCTTTGAATTATAGAGATGTACATTTAGAATGAATTATCGAGAGTGAAAACTGAACTTATTAAAAATAACAATATCTTTAAATTACAAAGTACGATATTTTGTTCAAATTGTTATTAGGCTTAAAAATAGTAATGTCTTCTGTAGAATATAGAAGATTTTTAATTGCTTTTAATGAATTTATACTTATTATTTATTTGTTACTGTAATTATTATTATTTCGTATCTTATTGCACAATTTATTAAAACGGAGTGAGGGACTTCCGACCGCTTTTTGCTTTTTTAGGTTAAACTTTTAAAAATGAGTTTATATTAAGGCCAAAAAAATCTTAAAAAAACTTTCACGTCATTGATTTTAAAATAGACAAGTGACATTTTGACAACTTTTATTAAAATTTAATAAAGACAATTATAATAAAAAAGTTATTGATGAAATGGCCGCTCATAAAAATATAATTGTTCTGCGCCTTCCGCCGTATCATTGTGAATTAAATCCAATAGAATTAATATGGGCACAATTAAAATCACATGTAAGAAAAAATAATAAAAGTTTTAAAAAGGCTGAAGTCAAGGAGCTAGTCAGAGAAGGATTAAGAAAAATTGGTACGGCGTCTTGGATAAATTGTATTGAACATGTGAAAAAAGAAGAAGACAAAATGTTGCAGCTTGACGGCTTAATAGATGCTGCAACAGATACACCGACCCCTAATTTTATAATACATATAATATCAGAAGAGTCGAGTAATTTATCATCGGAATCAGACTAATAAAATTATTAAAATAACTTGTCGTATTATTTCTACCCAATACTTTACGTTCACTGCATAAAAATTAAAAACCATTAAGTTCAGTCATTCATTCGTCTGCACATCTCTATGAATTATCTCTGGTCACCTGTACGCCATATTTGTTTACTATTTAAGACACGTAAGAAAAAATAGACTATATATAAAATCAGGTACATTCCCTAAATGACTTACCTATGTATGTACTATTTTATGAAAACCCATGTAGTCGTATGGGATGCTTTTTTAACCAAATCTACTTGGAACTTATTATTTCAACAAATTTCATTTTTTTTTTTAAGTTAGGCCGCTACTTCATATTAAAATAAAAGTTAGGTAAACAAATACATAGAGTACAAGAGCTTGCGAATATTGTGAACAATATATTATGTACTGTTAAAAAAAGATCTTGATTCAAAATTATCTAGTGCAAGAAGTATAAAGTATAACGGAAGCAACAGAGTTACTATTAAAAGTTTTTCAAAGAAAAAGAAAGATATAAGTGACAAAAGGCGACATTTTTATTTTAATTCAACTTGGTATTCTTTTATAAGTTTGAGACTACCAACGGAAATTTAGTTTATTCTGCTCTTTACAACATAAAAGAAAACCCCTATCGAGACCCAATGCATTTCTATGCTAACAAATACTATTTTGCGGAATCGACGTTTGAAACAGTTGTGAATTTAAAGTCTACAAAGTTTCCAATTTCCCTTCAAATAGAACAATCTACAATCCTATGTTGACTATAAATAAAAATAAGGAAGACCTTTTATTTTTTATCAAGAAATTAGCAGTTCTATGTTGATCGTAAGTCGTTATCGTCTGTAATGTAACAAGGATGGGCATTTCTTAAGCCCTCGGACACTTACTTTATTACCAATAGGTATAATGGAAATATCTCACTTTAAGTTCAGATATAATGCTTTATTCGAAAGCTACTAAAATTATTTCTGTAGGTACATTATTGTTCAAAGAATCATTATTTCATTTAACTAGAACTACAATTACTACATGCACTCTTGTTAGTTGTAAAAGTTAAGGTCTAGCACTCGTTCGAAAAAAGAAGTGAGACAGTTTAAAAAAACGTGTTTATGTTTACTCAGCGTATATTACAAGATAAAACGCGTAATTACCTATATAACTTACTGCGCTATACTAGATTTTTTTTTACTACTCGAGTCATTTTGGGATTGTAAATTTAATAATAGGTATATCAACGTTGATTCAATCTTATTCTGAAACGGTTAAAATTAAATAAAGCCTTTCATAATTAGTTTACAATGTCTGTAAATTCGCTTTTCAAACATTAATAGACAGAGAGACGTGACTGAATTATTTATAAAATTAAACTACTGAAAATACAACTTTGGAAATTGTACACAATGATATTTATACTAAATTCGAACTATAAGGAATGTATATAATATAATGTATATTATATACAATGTACATACATAGGTTTTATTTTATGAAGGTCTACTATCTAGCGAGTTTGCCTAAGAAAACAAAAATAGATATAGAAAAGTAGGTAAGTATTATAAAAATTTTAAAAAATATATATCCCTTACTTGAGGAATGATTGATTCCCTATCCAATCTTTCACAACCCTTTCCACCCCCTTATATATGATATGTTTTTCGGGAATAAAACTATCTTATGTCACTTCCAGGGTATCAAACTATTTCCATAACATCAAAATCGGTTCAGAGGTTAAACGTAAAAAGATGACGGACAGACAGACAGACAGACTTAATTTCGCATTTAATATTCGTATGAATATATAAAGCTGGCTTTTTTTTGTGGTACTGGTCTATGATCATCGGCTTGGGCTAAACGTTGAAAAATCAGTCAGTGAGTCGCGACATTAAAAAAATAGTAATTGCGAATGTATGTATCTTAGGAGAAAGATATATACCTACTATTGAGAACTTTTCTATAGACCTTTTTAAAACTCCTCTTAAGGTTTAGCCAGCGTTAGCCATATAAATTTCTAAGGACGACTCGATAGAACCAGTCATTGTGTTTTCCCGTGGGAATGAGAAATTTGCCTGTAGTAAATGGTATCCTAAATGTTAACCCGACTAATAAGTTATCGCTACATAAAATTTAGTTAAAATCGGTTCAGTACTTTTTGCGTGAAACGCGTACATCGATTTCACTAAGTTAGTTTTATAAGTACATATAGATAAGAATAGATACTGCGAGCGTATCTTAGGAGATATACATACAGTATGACATAAAGTATTGAGGACTTTTCTGTAGGCCTTTTCAAGACCTACAATTTTTTAGCATATTGTTTTGATGTATGCCTTAAGGTTTAGCCAGCGGAAGGTTTCTAAGGAAGATTCGATAAAACCAGTTATTGTGTTTTCCCGTGCGAAAGAAAGATTTTCTTAAAGTAAAAGGTATCCTAAATATTGACCCGTGTAATAAGTTATCACTTCACCAAATTTCGTTGAAATCGGTTCATTACTTTTTGCGTGAAACGCGCACACACAAACAGGCATACAGACAAAAAGAAAAAAAATTGATAACTATTGTTTTGGGGTCTATGTACATTGTGTACATAATACGTTACAGTCATTGTTTTGAAAAAAAAATCTTGTACAGATTTCGCTAAGTTACTGCTTTATTATAATATAGATAGATTACAGGTTTATGTGTGTATTAGGTATATGTAAGTCATTGCAAAGGTGAAAGTTTATGCGTAATTTACGTATAAACTTTTAGCAGGTCGGTTCTGTTTATTAGATTGTTAGGTTAAATAAATTATTTTTCCAAATCATCTAATCATTGCGCGACTCATTTACTAAAGTCCGAGGGATTTGTATTATACCACCCTGGAATTTATTTATGTTATGTATTTACCAACAACGCAGAATGTAACACAGTCATGTCATCTGTCCCCCACTCGACACCTTTGATAAGAAAACTAAGATCTCACTCAAACGTACCTTTTTACCCGACTGTGCGCGGCCATGGAGAGTAATGTGTTTATCCATGGGCGTACCCAGGTAGGGGCAGGGGAGGGCAGCTGCCCCCCCCTGGATTTAGTGTAATATTCACCGGTGAACCGAAACAAAAATATTTTATTATTATTTTATTTATTTATTTAGTACCTCATCTAGGTCATGTTAATCACATACCAAATAGCAAAATATTTATGTTCTAACAATATTTGTCGTTAGAGAATGCACTATCACTTTATAGTATAAAACAAAGTCGCTTCCCGCTGTCTGTCTGTCACTTTGTATGCTTAGATCTTTAAAACTACGCAAGGATTTTGATGCGGTTTTTTTAATAGATAGAGCGATTCAAGAGGAAGGTTTATATGTACAATACATGCATAATATAGTAGAAAAAGACTGATAATTTTAGAGGTTTCTAATGTGATATCTTAAATAAACAAATTTTTTGCGCTTACATTGCAAACGCTCGCTGAACCCTACGAGATAGATCAAAATAATGTACTAGAGTATTGTACACATTAAAAAGGTCTACAAAAAAGTTCGCGATGGCATATCTCTATCTCTTAAGGATGACATACTATATCCATTTTAATACTTTAAAAAATTGGCAATTATAATGCGGTAATGTATTGGACGTTGCTCGATATTTCGACCCCTAAGATCCCGATACTCTTACAGATGTTAAGAGGAGTGTTCTGGAACTTTGGCGCTATAGAGAATGGGGCTTTTTTAGTGGAGAACGCACAAACTTGTGTCTTTGAGGGGTTAAACTGGACGAGATTTCGTCGGCCCCAATCGGAGACCTGCACCAGGGAAGTCGCAATTTCGGACACAAGTTGGACTCTGTTCTCCTCAACCTTAGCACGAGAGATGCTTGCTCGGCCAGTATAATAGGCATCGATTGTACTGTCATCTGTATAGCAATGAGTGTTGCCAGTTAGCAACATATCGTTGATATGCAGAATAAGCAGTGTAGGCGATAGTAGGTACTGAACCTTGGGGTACGCCAGCATTAATCTGCACAGTGTCGGAGCATATACCGTCAATTACGACTTTTATGCTACGTCCAGAAAGAAAGCTAGCAACCCAAGAAAGCATTTGTTTGACATATTGTTACTATTTTGAAAGAGTCAAACGTAGATGACGAAAAGTATTAATTCAATGTCCATAATATCTATCAATTATATCATACACTATTTTAAAAAATCTGGTTGATCTTTGGTGCATTCTGTTGAACAATAACAAGAAGCGTCCGTTAAATAGAAAGGGACATACGAAATGTTTTTGTGAGTATTTTCTATGATTAATTGTAATCTGTTATATTTTTTTGCAAACGAAATCAATGTTGTTCGTACTTAAACCTAGGTGTAAGTATAATTGATTTTTTATGATTATTATAAATGTTGTGGCCATCTTATGGATTAATGCAGCTAAAATTGATTTTACCTACCTTATACGTAAAAACTTTGCAATTTCTCTATAGTCTAATCAACAAGTGTCTTTTAGGTCGACTTTTTCCAGCAGTCTCGGAAAAATATGAACGAGGTGTCATTCGATTTGGAATGGTATGCACATAGATGGTTTTTGAAAAAAATCAAGTTCCGCTTGCAAAAATTGCAAAAGTTATAAACAATTAACTAAAAATTAGAAAGGGGGTTTAGTTTTTTGCAAATATCTCAAAAACTAATTGAGATTTTTCAGATCTAAAAAAAGATTCAAAAAGAGAAGAAAATGACCTAAAAAATCTCAACTCCCAGAACTGTAGGACCAATATTTATAATTTTATCAGAGGCATGAAAATACGGCCTAAAACGGGTGCTCGGGCTTGCGCAAGCCACGTCTACTTCGGATACTTTATCAATAAAAAATATTTTAACATATTAAATACAAAATTAAAGAAATGAAAAAAATCAGGGGCTTATTGGATAGATAAATGAACAATAATCCGCGGGGAAAAAATATCACAATTTTTAATTAGTTTTGCAATAGTGAATTAATAATTACAGTCGGTAATTATGATTATGATTTTAGGGATGCGTATCTATATATACATAAAATGCTTTGTCCTGACTGACTGATCGATCAACGCACAGCCTAAACCGCTGGTCGTAGAAACGTGAAATTTGGAGGGCATATTTATTATACAATATAGGCATCCGCTAAAAAAGGATTTTTCGAAATTCATCCCATAAGGGGGTAAAATAGGGGATAAAAGATTGTATGAAACTTTGTCATTCTTAACGCGAAATGCACGGAAAGTGGTATTTAGCTTTAAAATGAAAAATAAGAAATATATGTATTAGATTCTTTTCAAAATTCATCCCTTGGAAGGGTAAAAGGGGATGATAAAGTTTATATAGGCAAAGAATTATTTATGATCAGAGTTACTTAAAACTTGGTAATAATGTTCTTAAATATAATTAAATAAATACATGTTATAGCATTTTTGGAAATTCAACCGTTAAGGGGGTGAAATGGGGGGTGAAAGTTTGTATGAAACTCTATAGTTATTGCACGTAAAGTGGTATTTACCTTTAAAATGAAAACTAAAACATTACAAATATCATTTTTTTTTCGAAATACATCCTAAAAGGAAATGGCTCAGAGAGAAACACTTTTCAACACAAATTATTTATTTAAATATTCAATCACAATTTTGACATAATAACCACTCACTTAAGAAAAATATGAACAACTGTTACTCAATAGACAACGACACATTTTTAAATACTGTTCTGTAGGCCCCACTCTTTTACGTTGACGGTGCACAATTTTTTTCGAACTACCTTACAATCCCTTAAAAGGGTAAAGGGGGGTTGTGCAGTTTATATGAGGAAAAATATATTTATGATCAAAATTACTTGAAACTTGATATTAATGCCCTTCCATACAATTAAATAAACATGTATTTTAGAATTATTTTAAATCCAGCCCCTAAGTGGGTAAAAGTGGACGATGAAGTTGGAGTTGTTGAATATAACCTGCCTCAAGTCCTCCGTAAGTGCACACTTACTGTGTTGGATATAAAGTAGAAAATGGAAATTATTCCGAATTTAAAGGAAATTTATGTAAAACTTCCCGGCTGGCCACAGCAGTGACACTTATAACAGGCCTAGAGCGCGAGAGAGAGAACCTAGCTAGAGAGTATCCTGCTATCTATATCGTCCTTCTGAAGGTTGGCACAACTGTAATGAAAAAGTCACCTAAGCTATGTAACGGGATTAGACTGAGTGTGTGACTGTGTGTGAGTGTAATAAAACTTACACGAACTTATTGTTCAAAGTAATAAAATATTGCGAAAAAGTTTATTTTTGTCGTAGTTTGATCGCGGTCGAAGCCGCGGGTTCTGCTAGTCAAATATAAATCAATTAATCACATATTTTTCTCCGGCTCATAATTATTATTCATAGCGTATTTAATCAAAATGTTTTTTTTATATACAATAATAGAAGGGACAATATGATTTGACCGGGTGCCTATTAAAATGTGCCCGCTAGTTTGTTTAATTAAATAAATAATAATTGACTTTTTGGAACAAAATCGATGCACTATCGTTATTTAAATGAATTATACTTCATTTCACAGAAATATACGTAGAGAATTTGAAAAGTGATAGCTGCCGTCGCGCACTTGGCCGCAACCTCTTCGCAGCCAGGTGTAAGAAAAAAAAAAGGAAGAACATAAACCATCATAAAGCTAATTTGCGCATGATAAAATACTTCTGCCTACGTAAAAGTCAGTGGTAGCCCCGTGGTAACGCGCTCGCTTGGGAAACCGAGTGAAGCGGGTTCAAATCCCGGGTCTCACACCTCTGATATTTTCATGTGCGAATCATTTCTAACATGATTACCACTTGCCTTACGGTGAAGGAAAACATCGTTAGGAAACCTGCATGTCTGAGAAAACCTAGCAAGTTTTTGAAAGACGTGTGAAGTCCGCCAACCCGCACTTGGTCAGCGTGGTGGACTATGGCCTGATCCCCCTCGTATTGAAGGGAGGCCCGTGCCCAGCAGTGGGACATTAAAATGGGGTGAATACATACATGTAAAAGTGGCTGCAAAAGAAAGAAAAGAAGGAAAGAATATAATATTATATATCATTTGTCAGACAATAACAACGGTTACCATGACATGATGTCAACACACAGTTATCAGTTAACTTTAACTGATAGCTGTTTGTTGCCATGGTATGCCATGACAAATGATATATAATATTATATTCTTTCTTTCTTTCTTACACCTGGCTGCGAAGAGGTTGCGGCCAAGTGCCGAATCTTTCGTGTAGTGTTTTTGTGTAGTATGTAGAGTAAAACAAGCGCGGGGTCCAGTTTAATAAATTTCTGATTTGCCCCCCCCCCCCCCCCCCTAGGCCAAAAGCTGGTTACGCCCATGTGTTTATCAGTCTATGTTTGTATGTATTTATGTATGTTTGTTCCTATGTGGCATTCTAGAGACCAAACTTATTTGTCTATATGAAAAAAAAAACTTCCAAACCAATCGAGTGGGGTATCAAAATAAAGGTTTATAAGAGGTGATCACAAAAGTATCTGTATATACAACTTATTGGTTTAAAAAATGTCTAATAGGCAAAAACTAAAAAGTTGTAAATAAAAAAATATATTATAAAAATAAAAAAACCCGACTGCATAAAAGCTAATTAAAAAGATGAAAACAAGTTACAAAGGAATATAGTATTATGCAGTCGGAGACATACATACATATGTATGTACATCTCGCGGCAAGGATGAAACGTGTATATCTCCGACAATAATAAATATATTTTTATAGAAACATACAAAATGGCTCACTGCAATAAAATTTCAAGCACTCTTCATATATTACGTCAAACAGTTCCTGGTGTGATAATCGACGATATCCTGTACGTTTTCCTTTTCGCGTGCTGTCAGCTGCTACAATTTTACTGCCACAGCTACTGCACACAATTTAGAATTGGCATATTTATTAGAACAATTCGTTCTGCTAGCAATTGGGGATTCCAGCGAAGTGAAGCGCAAAGTAATTTCTATTCTACACCTAAATCTGCTGCAAATTGAAAGCCATATACGTTAAAGCGAACCATTTCCTCAGTAGGATAAGGCACATTATCTTTTGATTCCCTATTTAGAAAGATTTTACACGTTATGAGACATTTTCCACGTCCATGTTTTTTATACCATGTCCTTATTTCAACTATAATATATGTAGATATGAATATATGTAGAGTGTAGAATTTCATATATGTACATTGTATATCTAGTGTGATATTATAGGTCTTGCTTTTTTGATATTAAATGAGTTGTTCTTACCTAGTTTGTAAATCTTTAAGAAACTTTCATAAATATTTATGCAGTTTCGTAAGTAATGACTATAGAAATGACTCTGTATAGAATTGAGCTGGATAAAGTTGCGTTAAAATGTTTATTTTTCAACGCGTCTGCCCTTTACGTATACCAATAAATTGCTAAAATAAAGGTTAATAAAAAATAATTTACAAAAACAAAAGAACCCTTTCATCCTTGCGAGTCTTGACTCTTGCTACATGTACTTATACCTATGTATGAGGTGTCCGACTGCATAATACTATTTCCTTTTATAGTGTTTTTTTTTAATTTATGTAAATATTTTTTTTTAATTTATAGCTTTTCAGTTTTGGCCAGTTAGAAATTTTTAGTTTCATTTAGCCTAAATTATTTTTAAACATATGAGTTATATATATTTGTGTAATTGCCTCTTTAAATTCTTTATTTGGTTACTCGATAGGTTCGCACGAATTTTTTTTTTTTTTTCAGGACACACTATTTAGCGTCTGACATCCGACATTTAGATTTCGTGTAACGGATTATCAAGACAAAAGTAACGACGTATGAATCACCAAAATCGATATAGAGTCGGACATACAGGTCAAACACATGACCCTCTTTGAGGTTTGCCACAGTCGGGTAAAAAAAATAAAAAAAGAGAGCTTTAAAATGCATCTTGTAAGGAATATATCGTCTAATTTGTTATTTTTATTTTACAAACGTTGTATTTTACGATTGCAAAACTGCGATAGTAGTGCCTACTAAAATTTGATGTATTAATATAATATTAGGTTGTAGTTTTTGATTGGTATTACTGAAACATCAAACTAGTGGGATAGAAAATGTAGGTCAGCATCTGATTAAATTCATCGAACCCTAAATAGGTATTACGCGGCACAACATTGTTTGTGGACTATGAACTATAAATAAATTGTAGGTAACCTACGGCTTTGTAAGAATATTTTTAGGCATTTCAAGTTTATTTTTTTCTCTTTAGTTTTTTGTTTGTATCTCTATTACGTACTACTGATATAAAAAGTTTTCGTAATTATACTAACAATAAGGCATTGTATGATATTTTCGACCACTTTTGTAATCAATCCGAAATTATAACATTAATATAATTATACGACGTATATTTTAACTTAAATGATCTTCATAAACGATTTAAGTATTTTTTTTTTTAATATTTCTGTGAAAAAATCACGTGGCAGACAAATAGGTTGATTTGCATAATGTTCAATGCAGTTAAAGACAAAAACAAATACTTTTATAATTTCAGGGACGGTAGTAGGAGTTGGAGTAGGACTAACGCGAGACTGCTCAACGCTAATGGTAGCGCAATACTTCAAACGAAGACGCGAATTAGTAGAGATCTTCATTGTAAGTGGCAGCGGCCTCGGTATAGCTGTTATGTCCACTTTCATCAAAAGTGCAATC
Organism: Fabriciana adippe; assembly: GCA_905404265.1. Taxonomy (NCBI): domain Eukaryota; kingdom Metazoa; phylum Arthropoda; class Insecta; order Lepidoptera; family Nymphalidae; genus Fabriciana; species Fabriciana adippe. Next base: position 9,149,824 of record FR989993.1, read on the forward strand.
AGGTAGGTTATTTACAAAGTTATGGCAGAATAAAAAGGTTCATTTCAGATAAACATAAACATATTTTTAACTGAAAACATTCCAAGCCTATTGTAGTACCTAAAACAGCTAAGTGACCGATAATTTTAGGTTGTTATTTACGAATAGTTTTTATCTTATGTTTATATTATGCTTACAAGTGTTTATTAATGGTAAAATATTATGGTTTTTTATAGCAGTGCTTACTAAATTACAGAGCTATCGGGTGGAGACTTGGACTGCAAGCGGTGACAGGAGTAGTTTTCGTCACATTCATACTTGGAACCTTTTACCGCTCTGCATCACTATACCATCCACAGAGACGTGCAATACTGCACCTTAAAAATCAAAACAAGATCAAGAGGAAAATGAAAGATAAAAACAAATCAGATGACAGGCAGCCATTTTTCGACTTTTCTACACTTAAATCTAAAACTGTAAGAATCTTACTTATGTCAACTGGGATATCAGCATTTGGGATCAATACACCAATATTTTATCTAGCTTATCATGCTGAAGAAGAAGGTAATTAGAGTCTTTGTATATAAAATTATCATAAAATGCTTATTGTGTCCACAAATGATTTTATGAAGACAATGTGCATTTTGAAAGTGAAATAGCGCCCTCTTGTTTAGTTCAGAGAAATTATTTATATCAATAGATATTATGAATTAGGTATATATTATACTAAATTATACAAGTTTCACTAATATCGATCTACTTGTATGGACGCGATGCTTGAAAGAACAAAAATTAAAAATCCGTAATTTGAAAATACTTAGTACGTATATGTATTTATAATCTATTAATACTTTTTTACATTTACGCGAATATTTGATATTTTAAACCTATCTTTTCGGAATATTTCACGGATTTATTTTGATTTTTGGTTCCCTATAAATAATACCTATTGCTATATTTAATTATAATACTTATTAAAAAATTTTAAAATGTTTAGAATTAAAATCAACAAGTATTATAAGGTACTTTGGTGTCATTTTAGAATTTTTAAATGTCACTGTCTGTAACAAGTATATTACGCCTTTGAGACATCTAAAACCTTAGTTTCTCCCGTGAACATGATTGCTGTAAAGCATTCGAAACGTCGGAAACCAAAAATCAAAATAAATGTGCGAAATAATCCGAAATGATAGTTTTATTTAAAATATTATAATCTTTTTTATGCATATCTTTAATGTAGATACAATAAATTTAGGATTAGGCGATACGGCAGAACTACTCCAAGCATATCTCGGACTGGCATGGGCAGTGGGCTGTGCGGCTTTCGGGCTTTTAGTTCGACAAAAATCTGCGGAATGTCGTATCGCGAGGCAGTATCTCACGCAAGCTGCAGTTTTTGTATGTGGACTGGCAACAATGGCGCTGACTGCTGTAGAGGGCTCATATAGAGGATATGTGATGTTCGCTTGGGTTTATGGTATTCATTTATTTATATACATTTAAAGTTACTACTAGATACATTATTTAGAAAAGGAATGCAAAATATTTAAACCGTTGTTTTTACAGGTGGTTAAACCACCTATACTCGTAGTATAAATCTAAAATTAAGAAATAATGTTCGTTTACCAGCGCCAGCTGACTAATCGTTAACATTTTTTATTGTTAAATTAATTAATATTTGTAAGTACTTATACTTATATGTAGATATTTACATAGTACCTGAGCGTAACTTCATAGAAATTGTTAACCAACCTAACCTTAACGTTTGAAATGTTAACCAATTATCTTAACTTCGGATGACTTATAAACAGATTAGAAGTACGTTTCCATTTTTAGACAGACTTCAAAAAAGATATGGTACTTACCTAATTCGTGCATTTTTTGTGTGTACCTATGTACCTATATTATACGATATCTACGCCAATTGTCAACAGATTTTAATGATTATTTTTTATTTAATTAATCATACCTCAATGTGCTTATATCATCCCAATAGAAAATATCATTTTAGTGATTATGAAGTCGATGTACCTTACTACACAAATGCAATTATCCCAAAAAAATACGCATACCACAAAAACAAAGCAAGCAAACTAAAAACATATTTTCTCCGCTCTTTTTTAAAAATTTACAGGTATATTCTGCGGTGGGTATCATTACTCGCTAAAGATGTACACATACGAACGAGTGCGGTCACGTAACTTCGCGCGCACGTGGGGCTTCGTGCAGTGCTCGCAAGCCGTGCCCATCGCTATAGGGGTGCCGCTTTCAGGTAAATATGATTCGGATACGTTATCTAAACAAATACATTTATTACTTAGGCATAAAAAAAGGGAAAACGACTGACGCAACGTGAAATTTCCATGGTAGATATAATTTTAGAAAGGCGAATTTTACGGTTTATATGAACATTAACTATAAGATGTTTTAGTAAAACCGGCGTTTGCTTAAATGAATAAAAATAAATAAAAAGAAATTTATAAATACTAATTATAGAATCCCTTATTTACTTAATTATACATACATATATAGGTATTATAAACGTGAATAGGTATATGTTTTATTCTTCTTTTATACATCAACAAAGTAACAGATCGACGTCATTTTTTATGTAGACAAAATGTTTATCATTTTATGTGTGGGCCAAAGTGAGAACTAACGAGCTAAGGTTTTTACCCTGATTACAATAAGCGTAAAAATGAAAAACAGTTCAGAACTATGTAAGCTAAGTTAATAGTCAGAAAAACGCAATTACAGACACATTATAATTACTTAGGGTACATAAACGTGGGTTGCGGCGGCAAGGCGGGCTACTACTTCAGCTCGACATGCTCGTTCATCGGCTCACTGTCGCTCTTCTGCATCGACCTCCATCGGCGTAGCGTTGCTCATAAACACACCAAGTATGAATTTTCTGTACATTTGTAGTTTAAACAGCGTAATCTATTTGTGTAAAATATTCTAAAATACTATCAGAACTCAATGTTCCTTAATAATGATAAGGTCAAGGAATATTTTTAAATTATTTTTTGTATATTTAATCTGATATCACTTTAGGGACAGCTTAACGGAATTTTATGAAATTTTTACTGTACACGAGAGTAGTCTAAAAAGAGCATTGCTCTCAACAATTGGTCAAGTAGATCTCTATAGATAGCTTAAACTTCGCGTTTTACGAGCTTACATATCTTTATTTGCTTTCCCATAAAATATAATGGTCCCGTTTATTTATATGTGCGAAACAAATATTCCAGAATAAAGTTTTATTTACTTCATGTTTCATTTTTAACAATAGAAAGGCCAGATAAAGCAAAAAGGTTTATAAACCATTAGCTAGCTAGGTTCTTTCTAACAAAACATTTAAAGCCCCTTTAACGTTCCACTGCTGTGCACGGATATTCCTTAATATGAGGGGTTAATGTCCTCCTGACCGATTCCGGCCACGGCGGCCAATCTCATTGAGACTAGCCAACTGCGCAGGAGATATTATAGTGCACAAGTGTGCGCGCAGACACAAGTGCACTCTCTATTCCTGCCACTCTCATACTCCAGGGGGACGACTACTCGACACGACCGGTGAGAGATTAGGCGCAGGACCGACGGCTTTACGTGCTCTCCGAGGCACGGGGGTGACACACCGCCAACTTTCCAACTCCGGGCTGTTACTGAGGCTTACTATACAGAAAGACTATATGAGGGGTTAGATCCACAATGCCGGATAAGTTCGGGTTGGTACACTTCACATCCCCATCAACGTGCGTTCACCTTGTCATGGTGGGGGGGCTCATTAGCGTCCGGCAGTTTAACGCACAGGGAAGTGGCCCACTTCGATGGGCGGTGTACCATGCCGGTTGCTCTGCTACTTCTCTGGTAGCAGAGTGGACTGTGGAGCAACCCCATGGTGGTTGTGGTCTGTTTCGGCAGACCAGCCGTCGGGGCGTCGTTGTTGAGTGCGTAAGCGATCCTGCGATGCCCTATTAAGACGGGGGAGGTTTTGTTGGGTTTTAGTGGGTAGTACCAGCTTTCCTAGCCGGTGAGTCCCACATAACCATCTGTATGTCTAAGGTGGTATGCGTAAATGCATTTCCCAACATTAAAAAAAAATCTTCACATGTATTTCGAAAACTAGTTAAGTCTTCTCAGGCATGCAGCTTTCTTCATGATTCTTTCCTTCACCGTATTTTCAAGTGGTAATCATGTTGAAAATGATTTGCAGATGAAAATATTAAAATGCGAGAGATCGAGAGATTTGAATGTTTCACTTATATATTCAAATGAACGTGTTACCCATGGTTACCTTATATTATATTAGTATAATTTTTACAGAGAAAACGGTGGTACTGTAGGCTGTGAGTCAATAAGCGTGCCTCGTCGCGATCGCGAGCCACGCACCGCTGCTGGAGCCGCCACCGCCTTAGGTAATCATTATATATGTACCGGGTACCTATTATATACAAACATCTACAAAATGAGGAAAATGTAAAATGTTAAGTAAAATATAAATAAAAAGTCAAAGAAATATCGTTAATATTCCTTATTTAACTAAATTAACTAGTCAACGATGTACCTACCTAATCATCATCGAAAAATCTTGAGTCCTAATATTTACTATTAAAACATTTAAGTTCTAGGTGCAGAGTTAGTAGCACCAGGCCGAGCAGGGCGTGATCTGCTATTGGACAGCATCGGTCCAGGGAGCCTAGGTTCCCCGCCACCCAACCTCCCTCCAGAACTAACCTGCATAAGCGAGGAAGGAGGTCTAGACTTAGATTTAGATCTAGATATACCGGAGCACCTACTAGAGGAGCTGGATTGCGGTGGTGACTGTATTACTAGTTGCAATAAGGTAACATACAAATGTTTTTTTTTATATTACAAAGAGACTTTTGATTGAGGTATAAAAGATTAAAATTAGGTATTATATACTAAGTACTTAAAACATTTTAGCTTTTTGCATGAACGAATACTGAAAAAGCATACAAACTATTTCACTATTATTGATTATTGTTTTTGTACTGTTACTGTTTAAAAAAGATGGCTAAAGGCTAACAAATCTGCATAAGAATTCATAAGAATTCTGTGTAATTTTTCCAACCAACGCGCGACGTCGTAAAGGAGGTATGTACCTACACAATTCGCGTTAATAGATTTGAGGTACACATTGTTAGGTACTTGTTTCAACCAACTGAGATATTATTTTAATAAATACCTATATAGACCTCAATTAGGTCCCATATTAATTAAAAAAAATACAAATTCTGTTTGCTTGCCATTTTTTGGTAGAAATGTAAAAATTATTGGTTAATTTTTTAGAATTCTTTCCTTACAAATATCTACTTAATTTTAGAATTGATACATATGTTTGTACTGTACAGGTTGAAAACTATCTAATGCTCAGTGAGTACGAAAACAATCTGATAGCTGAGCTTCCAAATCTGAATGAACGAAGAGGTCGACGTTGGTCCATCGTCGTTAACTCCAACTCTCCCCAGCCTTCTACGAACCAAGAAAACCAAAACACTAGTCCTGAACATAGCAATTCTATCAAGTGGAAGAAGAACTGCCATACAAACAACAGACTGATCACAGTGATCAATGAACAGTCATTATAAACTACTAGTGAAATGAATTGAGACAATAAATAGAGTAACTCGTAGTGTACCAATGACCTATTTAACCTCATAATTTATTTGTCGTGTGTGTAAAGTAGCATCATTTGTGTATTGTTCGATATTATTTATTAAATTATTATTAAAATTCTTCGACCTTGTTTTTTTTGCCCTTTGCTAGTTGCTATCGATATGTAGTTTATTAATTTACAGAACTATAGACTGAAATGAAATTTTGTATGTGTGTAAGCTTGTTATTCCTTCACGTTGATACGGCTGGATGGATTTCGACGAAATTTTAGTAAACAGAAAGACTACAAGAGTAAGACATAGGCTACTATTAGTAATAATTGGACCAAAAGATGGCGCCAGCATATAATATTATTACTTTACCTAATCCTTTTTTTTCTTTGTTGCGGTTTTTAGTCCTACGTTGTTTACACAACTGACACTATGTGTTATTATTATAATATGCAAGGTACTCAATTTATCTGTACTTTTTTTACTAAATATATAAGTACTAAACATATAAGTTTCAAAATAAATTCTACTTTTATGGATACTTATAAATTTTTATGGATGCTTATAACGTGCTATTGAAAAACAATGTACCTAACCTTCTTATATAAAGTTTTTTTAAAAGTAATTTCTACAAAGTGATCACCACTTTTACGGTTTTATGACCTTAGTGTCAACAAACGAAAATCAATTATAATTAGCACCGCCCCACTTCGCGTCAAAGTAAAAGCAGTCAAGCTCATACATTTCAAATGATTCGGAAATATTATTGTGCTGATATAATATAACTATTTTGTTCACATAAAAAGATTTATATATTTCTAGTAAACATACTGTATAAAATATAGTAAATATTATATTAATTATCCATTTTTATGGTTTCGTACCTCAAAAGGAAAAAAGGAAACCTTATAGGATCACTTCGTTGTCCGTTTGTCTGTCAAGATTCTTTTTCTTAGAAACGCATGGAGGTATCAAGATGAAATTAATATCAAATACTCAGCCGCAATCCCTCGGAGCTGTGAAAAAATCTCCTAAGTCAACATAACCACAAGATACGGCCGATTCTGCTGTATATTTATAAGAATGAGGCACTTATTACGACAACTTTAATTTTCCTACATTTAAAATGTATAATGACAGTAATTTTTATAATATTTATCATATTAGTGACGTAATTACTTACATATGTATATTGAAACAGATATAAAGAGAAATAAAACACATATTACAAGAGGGTAATTAAATATATTGACCTTTTGTTATCCATAATAGTAATAATATTAATAATTCGTAAACTAGCGAATACAATACTGCACAAAAATACGTTTAGAACACTATAATATATTATAATCTTTGTGGAGTTACAATGTCTTCGAGGAATTGGGCAAAACAACGCATTGCTTGTAACAGAGCCGCGAGTAGGATCGAAAGGGACAAACTTACCAACTTCTGACTCTCCGACTTTACAATTTCGTTGTTAACAGGAACTAAACTTTTACTTTCGTCACTTAGTGTCATATCTTCATACACATTTGTACCAACAGCTTCGCACTTCACAGAATCATTATCACTATCGTACACATTTATCACAATGAAATTAGAATCGATCACATCGCCTCCGTCCGAGACGTTTATATTAACATTAGAACAACTAGGAATTTCATTCCAAAGCACAGCACGTTGATTATCATTTATTACATTTGTTAGGCACTTTTCACTATTGGCTACTGTATCACTAACTTTATTGTAAACGTATCGCATTGACTCGTCGTTTTCTCCCGACGACATACCACTATCGTTATCTACTAAACATTTGAATGGAGAGATATGATTGGAATTGTTTTCGTTATAACTAGGTTTTGTTTTATCAAAACTTCCATAATTGTGTACCGTGCCCTTAGAGGGCACGGCCTCGGGTCAGGACACTTTACCGCATGCGATACTCCCGGCTATAACTATCGTATTCGACATAGGCTCCTGATTTCCAAATATACTATCGACATCGGAGAGTGACGCGTTGTTCAACGAACAACCGTCATCCAGAAGTAACTCTGATCGAAGTCCCTGTAAATCAAAATTGAAAAAAGTCAACATTCGAACTAAACACACACAGACCTATATCCACCTACTTTAGCTGGCATTTAAAGGAAACATTAAATTCTGTAGAACATGGACTGTATTAATATAATAGTGATGAAATAAAATCGTACTTTTTGTTTATCAACAAAAGGTTCAATTCTACTTCGTCAGATAAATAATCTAATTTGTATATGAGAAATTTTGTTTTTAAATTGCTTTCTCTACAAGACTATTTGACTATAAATTTTAATAAAATACTTATAAATAACGAAATGTGAATGGATGTGTTGAGTGACAAGAATGGATAAAATAACGAATGAGTACGAGGAAGCTTAAAAGTAGCGCCAGTGATATATAAGTTGAAAGAAAATCGTCCAAGTTGGTATGGACATGTGAAGAGGAGGGATGAAACGCATGTGACGAGAACAATGATGGAAATGAATGTAGATGGATGGAGAGGTAGAGGAAGACCGAAAAAAGATGGATAGATTGTGTGAGACAGGACAGGAAAACGAAAGGGGTGAATGAGGAGGTAATAGGGGAGAGTGGAAGAGGAAGACTGACTGCGCCGACCCCAAGAAACTTGGGAAAAGGGCAGAGAGAAGACTTACGAGTATATGTAACGAAATTTATAAATCATAATGTATTTCTTTTATTTTTGTGACAACTAATACCTTAATAATTTAATCGTAGTTAGGTATATTAGAGATGTTATTGTGGTTTATTAGTTAGAGGTGAATTTAAATTCTAATAGGTCTCAGTTCTTATTTGTCCAAACGACCAATTTATCGAAAGTTTTTAATACAGAATTACTTATTGAATTTTAAATGTTAATTTTATTGGTAATAAATGCACATTATACTTTAATAAAGTCGAAAAAAAAAATTTAATCCATATATTATCTATATTATTAACCATAAATCTTAGAATAGAGCGTTTTTTTAAAATAGAAGAAAAGAACTCTCTACTGTAAAACACGACAAGTATTGGTCGTTTAAACTAATAAAAACTAAGGCGACGTAATGTCGTTTATTTACAAAAAAGAAACATCAAAATCAATTTATAATTCACAATAACAGTCGGTTAAAAGTTTATGAAGCTGTTGAAAATTCTTAAAAGCATATTTAGAAAATGAAAACTCAAGTCATTGCCGCTTCGTTGAACAAGGCTGCAATCATTTCAGAATCATGTCAATATCTCTCGATCTCGTACTATCTATAGTAAAGACTGTTATATAAACTTGTATAGACCTCTTTACATCACCCTATGTAACATGATTACAACTATGAAATGGATTGCTAAATAAACGAAATTATTTCATTCTATGAACCAACATTAAAATCAAACTGTCTGTAGGTATGTAATTTTACGCTAATGTTTGTTCGTGATTACAAAATGGCCTTTCTACGTTATACTTCGATTGTAATCGTGACAACAAAAGTAAAAAGGTTTTATTTCTTTATTTTTACCCATCTATGAAGGCTTCTTACGTACTATTATTACATACATTCTATTTTGACTGTTTTATTAATAGGTATACATAATATTTCTACATTATGAAAATATAAGGCAGCTTTAGGCAAATTTAGATTTTTTTTTATAAGCATAACCTAACAGTAATTATAGCATAAAAAATGAGAAATAATTACCTCTGAAAAATATTCATAGTCCTTTTCAAATGACAATAAAAATATACAGAATATTCCCGTCAGAATATAACTACAAAGGGAACTTACGACGTGACACACGTAAACACCTCTTGTACCGTCTGTGAAATAAAAATATGTATTTATTAGCTTTAACTTTTGACTAACTTCAAAATAGAAGGAGAACCTCTTTTGAATTGAGTACAATTTGGGGAATGATTTTTGTGTAATGTACGCAATATCGTTATCAATAATTATATTGTAAAAAAACATTATTAGTATTTAAAAGGCAGTGGTAGCCCAGTGGTAACGCGCCCGCTTGGGAAACCGAGTGAAGCGGGTTCAAATCCCGGGTCTCGCACCTCTGATAATTTCATGTGCGAATCATTTCTAACATGATTACCATACCACTTGCCTTACGGTGAAGGAAAGCATCATGAGGAAACCTGCATGTCTGAGAGAACCTAGTAAGTTTTCGAAAGACATGTGAAGTCCCCCAACCCACGCTTGGCCAGCGTGGTGGACTATGGCCTGTTTCCCCTCGTATTAGGAGGTCCGCGCACAGCAGTGGGACGTAAAAAAAGGCTGAGTACAATATAATACAAATATTATTTTTCATAAACTAACCTTTATAAATTTCAAGAACAATTCAAATATAAATATTTACTTTTAAAGTGTAGGTTAGTGTAATATCCGTACATGGTTGGTATGGTTATTTATCATATATTTTATATATAACTATTAGGACCGACGGCTTTACGTGGTGAAACACCGCCACCGGTTCCATCGCACTTTTGTATTTTAACATAACTTCATAAGCCTATAAAATTCTATATACATATCGTAGGTAGGTACATATAATTAAAAATTACCTTCAGGCAAAAATGAAGACACGGTGCCAAATATTGCCATCACAACTAGAATGGGGAAGCTCACATTTGCAAGGCATCGCCTAAGAACTGTTAATCTTTTGTCAAAGAATAGTGTACAGATATATGTGGTAATGATGCACTGAAAAGCAAAGATTGTATAAGATTATATAAAATAAATTGTACATATAAATAATATTAAATAATATTTAGAATGACACTTCTTTGGTAACGCGAAAAATTTTAAAAATATATTAGACAAGCCTAAACAATGTTTTCTATATAGCCTAGAGTTAATTTTTGTTAGTTGAAAACATTTAAAATCGTTAAGTTCATTCACAAATATTGACCAAAATATGTACATAGAGTAGCGTAGGTAATGTGCGCTGTATAAACTGTATGCAAGTATCAGCTGAATTTAACAGTTCCTATTTATAGAAATCGAATAAAAAGGAAAATTTTATGCCCTCAAGACTCTGCTTGACTCAAGACTTGCTATTAAAATGGAAAAAATCAATGCAAAGAGATAAAAAATAGAAAGTACTGAGATATTGATGACTTGGTCAACGCGTTTCATTACTATTATTTTTGTTTTGTTTTGATTTAATACTCTCTAATTCGTCTCCAACAATTTAAAACTTAATAATTACTTACAACGTCAGAATATGCCAAAGAAATTTCATTTATTTCAATACATTTGTTTAAATGTTACCTGCACCCACATGTACAAAGTTCCAAATCCACATATAAATATATTTAACGCTCTTAGACATTGTTCATCCACCTGCAATAATAATGCTGAATAAAATAATCTTACAAAATATAAACATTGGAAAATCTTTAAAATTATAACTTTAAATGAAAGTCTTTATATAAAACAGACTAATAAAAATGAGAAGGCCATTTCAAGGTGAAGAAATGTCATGCATGAGATGATTTCTTACTCACTAACGCTCCTAACATCTATAGCTGTACGTATAATAAAATTCTAGCTGAGCCGAATCTGTACATTAAATATTTTTTGGAAAATCTTATTGAAATAGTCATTATTATCCATACAGAGGCCGAATCTAGTGTTTAGAATTTTTGTCTGTCTGTCTGGAAACGCATCACGAAAAAACCACTGGACAGGTTTTGATGTTTGGTATGACTGGTTATCCGGGTCAACATATAGGATACTTTTTACTGCGGGAAAATTTCTCATCTCTGAGAAATCTATACTAAACGTTAAAACGTAAAATATAACTTTAAAAATTATTGTTAGACTAAGATACACATCTAATTAGCTAAGTTTTTAGCGTTGTCCATTAACACCATAATGAACGTTTCTCTATAATGCATTTCACAAGCGTGACTTCGAATTGATTTATAATTTAATTACATATCACATATGTATCCTATAGATAACGAAATATTGGCAGAACTACTTCACTGATTCTTAAGAAAACATAAACCGTCGTAACGGAAATGTAGAAAAATCTGGTCAGCAAAGTTTTTATAATATCATGTTTTAAAAATTGATTCGAAGGAATATACGTGTATGTACATATATTTATATTGCAACCACTATAAAATAATTTGCATCGTTCAAAGGACAGCTTAAAATAAATGGTTGTAGTTGTTCTTCTTTCATGCAGCTTGTATCCCCAGTCTAGCATATACGGTTGCCAAATTGTGGGTTCTGAGTTCACGGGGTTTAAAGTACCTACACTTAATGGGTTTTTCTGTCAAGAAATATTCAGTAATAGCCCGGAGTTGGGAAGTTAGCGATGATACACCCTCGTGCATCGGAGAGCATGCAAGGCCGGCTGCGCTTTAACTCTCACCAGTTGTATGAAATTGTCGTTTCACAAGACTTTGAGAGTGAAAGGAATAGAGAGTACACTTGTCTGCACACACACTAATCTATACATAATAAAGTTCTAACTGAGTCGAATCTGTACATTAAATATTTTTTTCAAAATCTTATTGAAATAGTCATTATTATCGATACAGAAGCTTAATCTATAGTTTTTAGAAATTTTCTCTGTTTGTTTGTCTGTGAACGTATCACGAGCAAACGATTTTGATGGAATTTGGTATGATGATAGCTGGTTATCTGTGTCAACATATAGGATACGTTTTACTGTGGGAATATATCTCATCTCTGAGAAATCTATAAAAACCGTTAAAACGTATCTAGGAACGAACCCGAATGGAACGAGGGTGAGTGGCTAGTGTAGGTACTATAATATCTCAGTTAGATGGTCACCGTGGTCGAAATAGTTCAGACAGTAATTGAATTTTCAAAGCTTTATCTTCTGAACAAGAGAGACCTTTGCTACTTTCTATACTCTTGCTTCTGAACAAGAGAGACCCTTACAGACATATTATAATAAAACTGTAGAGGTCGAATGTCTGTACATAGAAAAAAAAATGCTTAAAACCGAGTCAGGTGGATGTAAGAAGAGAAATAGAACAAATCCAGATTTTTTCAATTTTTTTGTTTCTCTGTCTGTTTGTCTGTTTGTACGGGCTAATCTCCGAAGCTGTTGGACCTATTTAAATGAAATTTTGCACAGTGATACCTTATATTCCTGGTCAATATTTTAGATACTTTTCATTCCGGAAAATTAAAGAGTTCCCGTGGGATAGTTAAAGAACAAAGTAATTTATACAGCTTAGTACACAAAAACTACTGATTGGATTTTAATGAAACTTTACAATAATATAGTTCATACATCAGAATAACAAATAGGCTACTTTTTATCCCGGAAAATGTACGGTTCCCGTGGGATAGATTTGTTCGTTTCTCTAGAGGCGCACCCGAGCGAAGCGAGGTTAGCCGCTAGTGGTACATAAAGGTGTTCCAATTTCGTCAGATGTTTAAAAAAATGACTGAAGGTGGCACAGGTGTAGAGAGAGTCTCAGTGAAGCTGAGGGGGCAATATTTTATTCTCATTATTTAACTTGTGTTATATTTATCAAAGAAAACATTTTTAAGCATTACACATGAAATTATTGCCAAAGTCTATTGAATTGCAACTTATTATGGTAGTTAAGTTTTCTCCTCATTGTTAGAGATCTTTCACTCCTAAACTGCACACGACCTTGGCGCAACTTACATTTTTATTCAAATGTGTGTAGAGAAATAGTTATTTCAAGCTCTTCCTATACCTTTTATTTATTTTAAACTTACTTGTGTAATGATTGCAATAAATATGTCCTTTCACACAATATAATAATTATGTAAAATGCGTCAAGATCACCTGCAGTTTAAGAGTGAAAGATCTCTACCTGATCATTAATCATTATCACAGTTTAAGTCACAGATAATAACACTAGGTAATATTGTGGGTAGTTACAAAACCTACAGCTATTAACCTGAATACCATATAGTTGTTGTAACAAATAATGTGAAAGTATGAATTATTTGTTAGAATGAATTATTAGAAGAGATATTATATTATGAAATTAGTTGGTTTCATCCTTTTTAAGTAGAAATGTGAATGAGTAAGACCATAAGAAATAAATTGAATAAGTACCCATTTTAACTGTCATGAACCACTTAAATAGGTCATATTAATTATTATAAATAGAATGCTGAATCATGCAATATGTATTTCAACTGGACAATCTATGAATAATGAATATATGAAATGTATAATACAATAAATATGAAATAATAAAAAAAAATTTTAGGGGTCAAGTACTTTCTAATATAAGTTACTTTAGTGTGTATTTTTAATAAACCAGTCAGTACCAGTATCCAAATTTAACCAGAGATCCTAATTCTATTATGTGGAAAACATCCTTACCTTAAATAAGAACAAAAAGTAGTAGACGAGGAAGCCCAATGACAAAAATGAGGCTGAGAAAGAAGATATCCTATTGGCAAAGGAAGTCACATTTGGATTTGGGGTTAGTGATCCTAGTATATGAATTTGCTGGTATCTGTCATATATGATTTTGCCAGCTGAAAAAATTGCTTGTTAGCACATATCACACATGATTTTATATTTAATAAGTAGGCAATGAATTATACATAATAGTACATAGAATACATGCAAATATGCATTAAATATTTTTAAATAATCCATTGTCCCTTATAATGTTAGAATTTCATAAATCACCCAGTTACTTAAAAATATAACACTGAAGATACACTTCTTATGTAAAATAATAAGACTAACTCAAATAACATCATTTAAATATATTAAATATATTTTAAGAACTTAAAATCATTAAGTAAATATTTCAAGTATTTAAATAGGGTTTTATATTTTTAATAATAATGTGCTATAGCAATATAAATAATGTGTAATAATAATATTATATTATTAAAATAAATATTGTGAATTTAATAAATAAAATATGAATAAAAGTAATAATATGTTATATAAATAAATAATAAAATCATTTTTAACAAATAAAAGCTTTAAATGTCCTATTTAATGAATCTTTAAAACATTTTTAGTAAAATTTCAATAGATTGTATTTGCATACATAATAAATTTATTTATTCTCACCTAATGCTCCACTGGCTATATACATAAATGCAAGGCCAGTGTCGAAAAAGTTTGTTTGGGTAACAACTTGAGAACAAAGGCTGAAAAAGATGGAAAATGTTTAACAAATAGGAATATAAAAATCGCAATATCTGTTTAAAATACGCTGTAAAGTGAAAGGCGAAAGTTATAATACAAAACAAAAAATCATATACCTATTACACGGTGTACTATTATAAACATGACATGCATTATAATAGGTAAAGTATAAATATTATACAATAATCTAAAAGGCGAAGTAAAATAGCGCAAAAATACTTTTAAGCAGTTTAGAAGTAATTTTTAAATTAAAAAAAATAATTTAATAATTAAATAAAAGAGATAACTTACGATAAAATATAAGTTGAAGATAATATAATAAGCGCACATTTAAAAATTATCATATTAAGCACAAATAAAAGTTAGATTAACAAAATCCAATTATGTACTGTAAAATGTACACACAACACAACCAATTAGACGTCAATAAAGATCTGTCACTGTCATTACTCATATCTCACAACTCAAGGTCTTTTTACTTTACCATAGACATAGAGAGATATAGATTCTAGAAACATTATAAAAAAAAATTACCTTTACATATTTAAATCACACGCTTATTCTTCATAGTCCAAGCGAATTAATAAGGTTTGGAAACAAAATATTGAAAACCTGAAGTTTTATGATTTTAAAATGTTAGTAGGTATATAAAGAATAGAAATTCATAAAATGCCCCCGATGCCCAGCCACCTTCGAGACATGGGGGGACGTAATGCGTTGAAAAATAGTTTTTTTTTTTAATTTTCAGCTTACTGTGACATTCTATCAAAAAATATTTTCAATAAAAGTTGTAGGTCTAGTAAAAATTTACAACTTATATAAATAACACTTCTTACAACAACCTCAAAGTTTTCAAGATATTTACAAAAAACTCAGTTTTTAATTTTTTACTGGTTTTTCGGTTACGGTGGGGGGGGGAGGTTATTTATAACAATAACAGCAATAGTTGATTGGTTTTGTAGTGTAGTATATGATTTATAAATAATGGCGTATTTATGTGAGTTTGGCGGTTCACAGGTTCCAATACAAACATAGGCACATCGTACTTCCCTAGTTTTTTCTTCTCCGTGGTTAAATGTGTATCATCTTCATCAATATTTATGTCTTTATGTACTTTATTTGTCTCCAGTCTTGGAATTTATAAATAGAACAGTTGTTCAAAGTTTACCTATTGATTTTTGGTGCTCGTAGCAGAGACTATTTCACCAATTTATAATATATTATATGAACCTCATCCTTTTTTCAAATCTGTGGTTAGTGGTTACAAAATATATGTATTATCTATCATGGTTACCTATAGTCTATGGGTGAAACTGTCATCTGATTTCTGAACTTGAAGTTATTAATCAAAATTACCGCTAAAATAAAATAAATATAATAGTAACTAAACTAAAAACTTTACGATTTACACGCTGTAGAGCCACATAACAAATAAAATTAAAAGAAGTAATAAAAATCTTCGCTTGTCAACATAAAATCGAGCCAACAATATCAGAAAAATAATAAATATATATAACTTTTTATTATATATACCTTTAAACGAACTTTTTTACTTTAGGCAATAGCCGTTATACGAAGAAGTAAATAGAAATATTAAGTAATAAGTATAATGTCTACATTACAACCGATACATGCATTAAATTTAGGTGAGAAATTTAAAATATGTATATGACATATATTTATGCTAATATATTTTGTTTTATACATAATAAGCATTTTTACAATTAAAATATTAGTAGTGCATCCTCAGATTTCATTTTTATTTTTGATACATAAAAATAATTTCCTAATTTGATAGTCATGATCTGAATTCTGAATCATATTATATGTATGTCCATCTTTGGGCTGTTTGTCTTTATATCCCTAGTAGTTAACTTCTTAGTCGAGTAGGTGAAGTGAAATTGTGGCAATCGATATGCAGATAGTCACATAAGACTTGCTGTAAAAATTTCACTTTTCATAGGATTTATGTTACATACATCTGATGAAAAATAAAAGGATGTCATGTTAGTTTCAAAATTATTATTATTATTATTATTAATCATGCTGTGTGTAATTCATTCTAATTTACATGAAATACTTGTGATCCACTTAATGTAGGTAATAATTTGTCCAAAGAATTATTATTGTTGAAATAAAATATATAAAGCCTTTGTTACTTTGGATAATGTATCTTTCCTATAGTAAAATAAAGAAATATTTCTATAAAAAAATAATTCCAATCAATTCAGTAGTTTAAGAGTTTATGAAAATCAAAATAACAAATCTTTTTTCTATATATTACTAGTAGATGCTGTGAAAAATCTGGTTAGTAATAAAATGTTCACACAAACTTCTAAGCCATATTCGAGGAATTCTTCCATAAAAATAGCTTGCCATTTCCTCAATAAAAATGATCAAAATCTGCATCACATCTCATGGAGATCAATTCAACTATATTTATTTATAAAATATATATTTTATAAAAAAAACTTCATTAAAGTATAATGCAAACAATTGAATTTTTATTACATAATGATAATATAAATGCACAAATCTATATAAGTACAATTACTTGTAATTAATTATCTTAATATCTTTAATTAATTGTCATAATATTAATCTTAATAAGACAGGAAAAATTAAAAAATAGAGCAACAGATTTTATAAATCTTTTATTGTAAATCTGTATCATTTCATTATAAAGATATTTAAATAGCCTAAATTACATACAACAAAAAACAAACACACAACCATAGTTTTACAAGAAATAAAAATAAATTCTTCACAAATATTTTTACTATGTATATCATTTAAGTATAAAGATATTTAAATCCCAAATTATGCACAACAACAAAACAATTTCTGTATTATAAATAAGAAACACAGGTTTGTACATTTGATTAATTTAAAAACTATCTTTATATTTCAGATTCAATACAACAGCAGGCATTCATTAAATACTTCCACTCTTTACCTGAAGTAAGTAAAGTCACAAGTAAACATGAAATTATACAATACTATGTAACATTTATTTAGGTAAAATATTTTATTCACAATACTTAGAAACAAGTTTTTGAAGTGAAAACTTCTTTAGCCGCGTTGAGTCATTTTTGGTAGCGGCAAAACTTATGAGTTCGCGTCACCAACATGCTACGTGTATGTGACGTATTGACGCGGTCTGACGGAGCGCAGTGTGGCGACGAGCAGTGTCATATGTTTTGATTAACAAATAAACTATATCAAAATGTAACAATTATTGCTCAGAGTGCCAATGGATGTGAAAACCAGACTAATTATAATAATTTCAATTTACAAATTATGAAATTTTTATTATTCATACTGTTATTAAATTAAAAATTAAACAAAAACACAGTTATTCCAAAGTTATAAGTTTTCAGTCCACATGACTGCCTATTTTAATTGTTTTAATATTATTATATTTCATCTAATAACTTAGAATAATTAATTTTTAAACCATGAAACAATTTTATCCTTAGCGCTTGCTGTTTTACTCCATACTGATTTCCAAAAACCTGGTTTAACTGTTGTTACTTCTGCAGGTTGTACAACCTCATTTTTCACATTAGTTTTTGTTTCTATATTTTCAAATGTCTGACTTCTACTTTTTTGATGGTATTCATGACTCCATTTAGTTGTTACTTCTATAGGTACTTGATCAAATTTTTCATTTATATTTTGTTGCTCAAAATTACTCAATTCTTGGTCATGTTTGAAGAAGTTATTACTAAATTGTAAATCATAATTTTCCATTTTGGGTACTGTTTCTATATTTTTTAAAATATCTTTATGTTTAATGTTCTCAAGTATTTGTTCATCTTCATATTTTTCAATTGTATGTTGATTAGGAAAAGATTGTTGTTTTGGTTTGCTAGTTGAGGAAATTATATAACCTTGTTTTTCTAAACCTATAACTTCCAAAACTATTGGATTCTCCTGCTTATTTTCAATGTTATTGACTGAAACTTTAGGAACTGAATGGGAATGTTCATTTATTTTGTCATTGTTTTCTAATGAAACTGTAGGTATATCTTCAGGTCCTATATCACCACGACCAATATCTATGGGTCTAATGTTTTTATCCTCCATGTCTTCATTTTCAAACAAATTTTGATTATTTTTATGAGATTGTGTTGTAATTGTTTTGCCATTTTCTATTGTTGTTTCAATATTATGCATGTAATTAATATTTGATATTTTATGATTATTGTTATTAGAAATAGGTATACTGCTGTCGTTTTTTTCTTTTTTTTCAGATTCTTCAATTATTTTGTCCACTGCATCCCATAGTGTTATTTCTTTACCATTTGTTGTGTGTTGCCAAAGAGATATGTCACTATGTGGAGTCAATGCTTGAGAAGAATGAGGCCAAGAATCAAAGTTTTGCTGATGAAAAATTTGTTCATTGCTAGCTTGTATGTTTTCTTGATTAAAATTATTTTGAGTTTGTTCATGAATGTTCATGTTGTTCCAGAAGTTAAGATATTCTTGTGTTGCAATATTTTGATTTTCATGTACAAAATTTTCCAATCCATTTTGTTTTTGCTCTTCAAGTTTCCCTGATTTTAGAGATTTTTTATTAACATAATATAAAAATCCTAATGGATTATACAATTATATTTATTCATTTCAAATACACACACATACATAGACATATCTTTCAAAATCACAAATTGAAATATTTAATTATGCAAAACATACATATGTACTTATTTACATAGACAAGAATTACAATCTTTGGTAACATTTTGTTATTTAAGATATGCATAATCAAAAGAAGATACTGCCTTATTAATGTATTACATAATTATTTTCTCATTATAAAAATTACTATGATTTAGACTTAGTAAGACTTACTTTCAACATACATACATAGATATTTTTTTCATATATTTTTAATATTAACCAATATACTTAAAACTTACTTGTTTCTTGAGGTATAACTTCTACTTTATTCCAAGAATTTTGTGTCTGTTGATTATCGAATTTGCCTTGAGACTGTGGTATTAAGCTTTCAATTTTGTCCCATTGATTTTGCGTTTGTTGGCCTATACTTTCTAAGTTGCTCCATTGACCTTGAGTTTGTTGGTTTTCCTTGTTCCATTGGGTTTGAGATTGCTGACCCAAGTTTTCTAAATTGTCCCATGTGCTCTCAGTTTGCTGACCAGGTTGTTGTAAGCTTTCTATATTTTGTTGGCCAATATTTTCTATTTTTTCTTTTTGATTTTGTAATTGTTGACCAAAGTTTCCAAGATTGTCCCATGTATTTTGTGTTTGTTGACCAAGATCTTCTAATTTTCCAGTTTGAATTTGTTGACCCAAGTTATCTAAATGATCCCAAGTATTTTGTGTTTGTTGACCAAGATCTTCTAATTTTCCAGCTTGAGTTTGCTGACCCATGTTATCTAAATGATCCCAAGTATTTTGTGTTTGTTGACCAAGATCTTCTAATTTTCCAGTTTGAATTTGTTGACCCAAGTTATCTAAATGATCCCAAGTATTTTGTGTTTGTTGACCTAGATCTTCTAATTTTCCAGTTTGAATTTGCTGACCCATGTTATCTAAATTATCCCAAGTATTTTGTGTTTGTTGACCAAGATCTTCTAAGTTTCCAGTTTGAATTTGCTGACCAAGATCTTCTAATTTTCCAGTTTGAATTTGTTGACCCAAGTTATCTAAATGATCCCAAGTATTTTGTGTTTGTTGACCAAGATCTTCTAAGTTTCCAGTTTGAATTTGCTGACCAAGATCTTCTAATTTTCCAGTTTGAATTTGTTGACCCAAGTTATCTAAATGATCCCAAGTATTTTGTGTTTGTTGACCAAGATCTTCTAATTTTCCAGCTTGAGTTTGCTGACCCATGTTATCTAAATGATCCCAAGTATTTTGTGTTTGTTGACCAAGATCTTCTAAGTTTCCAGTTTGAATTTGCTGACCAAGATCTTCTAATTTTCCAGTTTGAATTTGTTGACCCAAGTTATCTAAATGATCCCAAGTATTTTGTGTTTGTTGACCAAGATCTTCTAAGTTTCCAGTTTGAATTTGCTGACCAAGATCTTCTAATTTTCCAGTTTGAGTTTGCTGACCCATGTTATCTAAATGATCCCAAGTATTTTGTGTTTGTTGACCAAGATCTTCTAAGTTTCCAGTTTGAATTTGCTGACCAAGATCTTCTAATTTTCCAGTTTGAATTTGTTGACCCAAGTTATCTAAATGATCCCAAGTATTTTGTGTTTGTTGACCAAGATCTTCTAAGTTTCCAGTTTGAATTTGCTGACCAAGATCTTCTAATTTTCCAGTTTGAATTTGTTGACCCAAGTTATCTAAATGATCCCAAGTATTTTGTGTTTGTTGACCAAGATCTTCTAAGTTTCCAGTTTGAATTTGCTGACCAAGATCTTCTAATTTTCCAGTTTGAATTTGATGACCCATGTTATCTAAATTATCCCAAGTATTTTGTGTTTGTTGACCGAGATCTTCCAATTTGCCTATTTGATTTTCAGTGTTTTGCCCTAAATTATCTAAGTGATCCCAAAAATTTTGTGTTTCTTGACCATCTATGTTTCCCCATGGGTTTTGAATTTGTTGACCTAATTCTTCATTATTTTGTGTGTATTGACTTAAATTTGGTAAGTCTTGCAATCTAAATCTTTCAGACTGCTGACCTAGATTATCCCATCCATATATAGATTGTTGATCTAATTTATCTTGACTATTTGGCACTGCCGGTAGTAGGTATGAGTCTATGCTATAAGATCGCTTTTTACGTCCTTCAACACAATCATCTTGTGAATAGCTGTGTTGTTTATATTGAGATCCATATTGGCTATAAGAGTGCACACCTTGATTTGAAGAATCAGCTATCAATCTCTGCGACATTTGAGTACCTAAATCACTTCCTGCTGGTATAATCACGTAAGGATCACCACGTCTTTCCCATGACTTATGATATGAATACGATGATTGATAACTTTTTGGTTTAGAATTAAGGTCCAGTACATTTAGATTGCTATTCAAATTGGATGATGCACCTGTGCTTTGTGAGTCAACCTTATATGCATTAGAAGCTGCACCGATTGTTGCTGAGTTTTGCATTTGAGATCTTAAGCGATTAGATGTCGCTGACTTTACGTTAGCGCTGTATCCACTTGAGTAAGCACTGTTTAAGTTACTTGATTGTGCACTGTTTATGTTGCTAGTTAGAACATTTGCAGAATCTACTTCACTTTGATGTTGTTGTCCAGTTGCTTCAGATAAATGAGGGACTTCGTAAAGTTCACTGTTATCTAGAAAAGGATTTTTGGTTGGTACAATTGGTATGGTACTTAAGTCACTTCCTACTGGTTTAATAACGTAAGGATCACCATGTCTCTCCCATGCCTTATGATAAGAATACGACGATTGATAACTTTTTGGTTTAGAATTAAGATCTAGTACATTTAAATTGCTGTTCAATTTAGATGATGTTCCAGAGCTTTGTGTGTCAACATTGTATACATTAGAAGCTGCATCGACAGCTGCTAAGTTTTGCGTCTGAGATAGATATCGTAAGCGATTAGATGCCACTGAATTTGTGTTAGAACTGTATCCACTTGAGTAAGCACTATTTAAATTACTTGATTGGGCTTTGTTTGAATTGCTAGTTAGAATATTTATAGAATCTGCCTCACTTTGATATTGTTGGCCAGCTTCTACAGATGTTTGAGCGTCTTCGTGTAATTCTGTATTTTCTGGAAATGGATTTACGGTAGGAATAATTGTTACGGGTGTTGTGTCATGTTTTTCCCATTCCTTATGATAGCTATAAGAAGATTCGTAATGTTTCGGAGCACTTAATGGCTTAATTATATTAATTTTAGCATTGTTTAATAACAATGCATCTGCATCCGTATTAACAACGCTTTGATCTTGTGTTAAGGAGCTTTGAAAAGCATCATACGTTTGGGCTGCCACGGGTATTGTAACTCTAGTTCCAGGTCTCACGTATACTCTCACTGGTGTAGCACTGACTAGTTTAGGCCTGACATTAGCATTATAATTGCTACCACTTAGTAAATGGGCATTACTCTGATCATACTTGTTTATTGCTTGACTGCCCCCGTAAGTGTAGTATTTGTATTGACTTGCCCCTTGATTACCGTATTCATAACTGTTGGAACCACGATATTGGCTCTCAGCTTGTTGATTATCAGCTTGTGCATATTGGGATGTATGACTTCCAGATTGATATCCATCAATAACTCCAGACGCCTGTAGTTGGCTGGTGCTATAACGTGCATTATTATTCGATGAATATAAACTTGCATGATTTCTTGAGTTTTGTGCTAATAAAGAGGATGCATATAAATCATCATATGATGTACCTTCTGCGAAGTTTCTACCTTTGAGATTACTAAGATCATAGTTTCCAGACCCGTAAATACCTCTAGAATTACCAGACGTAAACACGCTGCCTGTTCTTGTATTTGCGGCTTCACCTAATTCGCCGTCAACTTGTCTTACAAGTGTACTCATCTGATGCTGCGCCAAAGAATCCATATTATGTGCTTTTTCATAGTTGCCTCCCATGTTACCTCTTTGAGCTCCATAGTAACCAGACTTTGATCCATCGTCAGAAGAACTTCTGGAAAATTGGAAATCTTCCTTTTCTTTATAGGTTTCGGGTTTGGCGGAGGCCAAGGCCCAAAATGAGACTGTCAGAATTAACAGCCTCATTTTAGAATAAAATGTCAAAACCTGAAATAGAATAAATAAAAACGTTAATGAACCTTAATATATTAAATATGGATTTTTGAAAGTACATACAACATTTCTCTCTTATAATTATAATTTTATCGTTACTAAAACAATTGTAGAATAAGTCCCTAAAACCATGTTCATAAAAATATTATTTTCATTATTTGAAGTAAATAACCAATAAATTAATCAATATAAAAAACTAAAGTTAAAACTTAGTATAAGAAGGTAGTATTAGCGATATAATAAATATAGACTAATTTTTAATTAATAATGTTCTATAAAACAATAAATTATAGAATATATGCAATTTGCATATTTTAATAAATATAATTATTGAAATAATA
Source organism: Fabriciana adippe (assembly GCA_905404265.1). Taxonomy (NCBI): domain Eukaryota; kingdom Metazoa; phylum Arthropoda; class Insecta; order Lepidoptera; family Nymphalidae; genus Fabriciana; species Fabriciana adippe. Next base: position 9,173,696 of record FR989993.1, read on the forward strand.
TTCAAATATAAATTCACAATAATAAAGTCGCAAAACCCAAAATTACTATATATTTTTTTATTCTAATGTTGAACTATTTCAATATTTAAAAAATATATTTTTATAGGAAAATAATATTATTTAAAAATCTTACCGTATATAAATTAACTAACACTTAAACCACTCTGTAGTGAATACGATTACGCACTGGCACTGCCAGGGAACAAGGCGCTAATTTATTCAGTTTTAATTTAATATCTCCTTCGAGATAACCCTCTGCCCGGTCATGATTGAACTTTATTCTTAGAAGTGTGGACATGCAAAATACGTAAAGCTAATTAAATATACGTATATCGAAGACTGGCTTATAAACCCTTGAAAAATATGACATTACGTTTGGTTTTTTAGACTGATTCATCGACCCATCGCTACCTAGTAATTTCTTGGTGTTACTTTTTATTCACCTTCACAACATCAAATTATGCAATCTAGACAATCCGACTGGTAAAAACCAAAAATAGATAGATTTACAATAATTTTAATTAAGTTTGGAAATAATAATTTTGGTATCGATGACATAATTCGCTTGTCTTTTATGATTCATTATATTATGATCTCAGAATTTTTCCAATTTACTAACAAACTAATGTGGGTGTAAATAATGAGCAATATTTCTATTAGGTGTGACATTATTTTTGAACAGAAATATGTATGCATAATAATTTAATTGTAGATTTGTAGCATTTTTTGCTTTTTTTAGGGTTCCGTACCCAAAGGGTAAAACGGGACTCTATTACTGAGACTTCGCTGTCTGTCTGTCTGTCTGTCTGTCTGTCTGTCTGTCTGTCTGTCTGTCTGTCTGTCCGTCTGTCCGTCTGTCCGTCTGTCCGTCTGTCCGTCTGTCCGTCTGTCCGTCCGTCCGTCCGTCCGTCCGTCCGTCCGTCCGTCCGTCCGTTTGTCACCAGGCTGTATCTCATGAAACATGATAGTTAAACAGTTGAATTATTCGCAGATGATATATTTCTGTTGCCGCTATAACAACAAATACTAAAAAACAGAATAAAACAAATATTTAATGTTCATGTCTCAATGTACCTATAACTTTTACATTTATTTATTTATCGGGATTACTTTTGTAAATATTCCTCACTATTTACTAAGTAAGAAAATGCGGAATTTTGCGTAAATAAAATCAAAAACTAAACATAAGGATCATTTTTTTGAAGTCCTGATATAAAGAATATAGAATTCTCATTAATTATGATAATTTTTTATGTTTTACTTGACGATCTAACTCGACTTGCAACGAATATTCGGCTACTATTCGGTATTCGGCCTATTCGGCTACTTTTATCCTATTCTGCCGAATACCGAATATCTACATACTATTCGGCCGAATACCGAATACTTAATTAATATGTTTTGTTGTAATCAGATAATAATAGGGAATATGCGTATAAAGGTGAAATATTTTTTTATAATCTTTATTGCTTTTGAATTAAGCCTATATTCATATTTTTTTAATGTAGATTTTTTTGACTAAGAAAATATTTATTAAAAAGTTTAAAAACCAGGTGGGAAATTCAAAGTAGTTGAAACGCAACGCCATTGGTCAGACCGAATATGAGGGCAGTGTATATCATAACAGAGCGATTAGCGATTTTGTCGCTTACTAATTAAGTCGTAATTTCTGTGTATATTATACTGTGACGTCACACCAAGCGCGCGAAATGGCGAGCGTCTAAAGTATCCGTAACGGTGTATTTTAATATTTTTTATACTAAGCTTTAGTTTTTTGGAGCTGGATATTTTTTTTTTACAATTATATAACGATATATGATTGTATAAAAAATTAAAAAAAAACATGCATATTTCCTATTGGTAAAATGAAAATATTGATTTATTTTATAAAAATATATTTTTCTTATTATAATCATTAAAGTAGTCATAGGTACATAAACACCTTCTTTATTACTGAAATTAACAAAAAAACTATCAAATAAATGTCTATGCACTTGCATTATCATAATTAAAATTTAGAAGTGGAAGATTATTATGCGAAAAGACTATTTTTTCTGCATTTTCAGGCAGTAGTTTTCTCCTAAACTACCCAGATTCAGAGAAAAGACACTCTAAATAAATATTATTTTCTGGCGCCAAACAAAAAACAAACACGCTGGCCGAATACTATTGCCTAATATTCGGCTATTCGACCTGAAAGCCCGCCGAATATTCGGTATTCGGCGTATGGCCGAATATACTATTCGTTGCAAGTCTAATTTAAATTAATATTCGTCTAATAAATCAAAGAAGTTTTTCTATCGCATAATAGGAGAGCGCGTGGAAGTTCAATCTTCCGATCTATTGAACCGATTGAAATACAACATGACTATATTTTTAACTCGATCAATCATCAAACATCTATGTAGTCAAAAAAACAATTAAAATCTGTCCAGCCATTCTTGAGTGATATCCGATTAAACAGATACAGATAAAAAAGCTCTAGGAGTAGGTTTAGGTTTTATTACAAAAAAAAAATTATTATTACACACATAAAAATAAACGTATGATTTTTTTCTTATACTTCATCACATTGCAATGAAATTTTTGTATATTGTTGTTTACGTCTACCAAGGTTTTTGATAATAGTTTTTACTATTAATGTACATTGTACGTACATACGATTGGTAGCGACTTGTTTGGCGAAGGATATTTATTAGTCTAAATACAATGGATACAACCAAACGGTTAATGACGACACGCTAGCTATATTATAGTACGTACTCAATCGGTGTTCGGATTCGTCCCGAGGTTCCTAACTATAGCCTATGTGTTTTTGCAAATCATATTTTATCTATGTACTAAATTTCATATAAATTTATCCAGTCATTTCAGTATGAAAGAGTGATATTATACAGACAGATACAAACATTCGTAATTTCAATAGTAGTCCGTTGTACAGACTTAAAATGTGGAGCAGCAATGTCCTTTATGATTTATACTTGTATTACACGTATTTTTGTTATAAATCAAGTCCTTGCTGATAATCCTGTGACAACTTATGACATTGAACTCTCGCATTCTGATTTAGGTCGCATACTTGAAGATATTTTTAAAACAACTAGGTCATACCTCTACATATGTATGTATATAAAAATTAATTGCCACATATATGACGAAGCATCACTTGAGAATGGCTCGACCGGTGGATTTCTTTTTATGTGAAAAAATTTCTATGAAAGATTCTTTTTGTAAAATCCACCGGAAATGTCGGAAATGTCGATGGTATTTTCTTATGAAAATCTCAATACTATAGAATATGTATCATGACATTCAGTTTGACAGTTTTGCAACAAGAGGTTTTCATAATAAAAAAAACATTCAATATTTTTAGGTAAAGACATGACCTCTCAATGATTTTATTACTATTGCTAGCATTGGCCCAAGCTTTTCCCGAGTGTAAACTACCAAAAAAATAATCATACATTAGAATATATTTTATTGTCCAAAACAATTTTGAAATGAAATGGCTGAAACTATGACAATGTTTTGTCAAAAATACTGCTTTAAGGTTTAGCGTAAGCCATAGTCCGGTCAATATAGACATTTAAAATAACAAAAATTCCCGGAAAGCCAAATTTTGGTGGAGAGCTGGGGTTTACCATTATAAATAAAATTTTAAAAATCCCCGTCGATCCTATGTGTGCTACAAAAGTTATTCGGGGTCAAAGGTCAAAATTTGAGGTTTTTTGGATTTTTTCGAAAACGTTAAGTTTTTTCAAAAAAAACCTTAAACCAAAGTTGTAAATCTTAAAATTCTCTACAAAAATGGTTGTTATGATTTTTTTCCTAAGAGTTACCATCCGTGAGATATCTCGATTCTAAGAGTCACATTATACATGATATGCACACATTTCCACGCCACCTGTGAGGTAGTGTATCGGCGCGTTTTTTTTACCGTGGTAAAAAGAGTGTTGAGGAGTTTTCTGGAGCAGGTGGGAGTAAAGTTTTAATCGGTTCCAGAGTATTATCTATCAATTTCCAACCCCAGTCTTCTGGGTTCAGTTGATTGCCTAGCCATGTTTGAACTTGATAGTATACTCGATACAATTGTTGAATAGCAGATGCCGATGTTGGAGGAAGACGTGATACTTGTGCTTGTTTCTTGTTTCGCGTATTTCTTACAAAAGTTAAGTATCGGTATTTATCAATGCAAGTAATTTTTTTGGAGCTCCATAAACCGCAAAAAGAAAGCTAATTCCTTCCGTAATTATTGTTTGAGATGTGGAATCAATTTCTGTAAATACTTTAGCGCAGTCAGTCAAATCTTTATATGTGCATATCATGTATAATTTGACTCTTAGAATCGCGATATCTTACGAATGGTAACGCTGAGGAAAAAAATCATAAAGACCATTTTTGTAGAGAATTTTAAGATCTACAACTTTGGTTTGAGGTTTTTTTTGACAAAATTTACTGTTTTCGTGAAAAATCCAAAAAACCTCAAATTTTGACCTTTGACCCCGAATAACTTTTGTAGCACACATAGGATCGACGGTGATTTTTAAAATTTTATTTATAATGGTAAACCCCAGCTCTCCACCAATATTTGGCTTTCCGGGAATTTTTGTTATTTGACCACTATTTTTATTTCTAAATTGACCGGACTATCATGTAAGTGTACTTAACACTTACATGGCTTACGCTGGCTAAACCTTAAGAGATACATCAATACAATATACTAAAAAATTGTAGGTCTTAAAAATGCCTACAGAAAACTATAATAGCACAGTGTATAAAAAAATATTTATAGGCTTGTGATGATAGTATGTGTTTATCTCCTGAGGTAAACTCGCAAAGCTATTTTATCTATTTATGTTTGTGAGGATGTATGGACGTCTGGATGTCTGAATGTACAAATGTATGAATGTTTGTTACTCTTTCACGCAAAAATTACTGAATGGATTTTAATGAAACTTTATAATAATATAGTTCATACATCAAAATGACACATAGGTTTCTTTTTATCCTGGAAAAATGTACGGTTCCCGTGGGATAGATTTGTTTTTGTTTCTCTAGAGGCGAACCCGAGTGAAACGAAGGTAAACCGCTAGTCTCTACATATAAATATTAGGGACTCACCCTCGCTTCGCTCGGGTTCGTCGCCAGATTGATTCCCCATACAAACTCTCATCCCCATTTTCACCCCCTTAAGGCATGATTTCCTGGATAAAAAGTTTCCTATGTCCTTCCCAGGGCCTCAAACTATCTTCTTACCAAATTTCATCTAAATCGGTTCAGTAGATCGATCCAGAGATTACCCGCTACAACCTCACAAACTTTACCTCTTTATAATATTTATAGAAATATGTAAATCTATTCCGCATATAGGTGCATTATCAAATTCTGTACCAATTATAAGGCTTTATTAAAATACAATCGTGACATTATTTTTACTTGACTGCAACGAAATCCAAAGGAAGGATATGTGTTTGACCTGTATGTATGTTTGATCCTATGTTCCCTCGTAATTACTTAACAGCTTAACCGAATTTAAGAAGATCGAGGTCGTTAGATTCGTCTTGATAACGCGAGTACTATATGCTACATAGAAATAATAAAAAATCAAAATGGTTGATCTTAGGAAACAATTTGTGTATTTTAAAAAAAAATTAAACCGTTTCAAAGATAACCCCGGACAAAAAGAAATACAGACAGACAGACAAAAATTTAAAAAAAGGGTTGTTTATGTATTGTTATCATATAAATGACTCTACATACATATTATGTACTTGAGGAAACATAGTTATTTTGAAATAATAGACACTTCAATTTTAGTTATATTTATAGATATGTAGAGATACAACTTATCTGAAATATACTCACTGGATATCATCTCTCTTTTCAATGAACAAAAATTGTTTACAAATCTTGTAAAATCCGTCACAAATATAACAATCTACGAGAACGAATACTGCTTATTGCAGCTGATTATTATCTAATTAAACAAGAAATAGTTATTATTTATATTTCTCTTATATAGATGCGTTCTCGGTAATTTAAATTATCATTATTTTAAATTAACGTAACATACATTTTATTACTCTGATATGACATTATTAAAACAACAAAAGCTTCGAGAAACTTCAGTATATAAACAAACCACGACGTATCGTGGTCTATCCAGATTATTAATTCTATCCAGAAATTATATATTATTTCCAAAGCTATTCTATTACATTATCCCGCTCCTGCTTTTCTTACTTAAAGTAGATAAACAACCACTAAATAATTTGTTTAGAAAATCTTCTATCCTTAGCCTTATTCCAATTTTTGCTATAAGTATTGTAATATCCCGCACTTTTCTTAGAATTTAAAAATACGTCATCTTAAGTGAAATAAATTATTTTGTTTCGCAAACTTCATTTAAATACGTAGTTTACTTAAATATTAAATATTCAATTTTATTCTTAGAAACCGCCAACTACAGTAAGAATCTTTGATCGTAACGATTACTACAGCGTCCATGGCGTCGACGCTACTACAGCATCTCGAGAAGTATTCTCGTCGATTTCTAACATTAAGAGAATGGGGATTACACCTAACTGTCTCGATTATCTGGTGTTGTCTAAAGGAAATTTTGAAATACTCATAAGGAAGTTATTACTGGTAAGTTTAGACTTCTTTTCTTTTACAAATTGAAAAGCCATGTTCTTAATTCCGATACTCCTTTGAACTGTTCCCAAGTATTGGACGTTCAAATAAAGTCGAAACATTGTGCACATTGTTATATAGTTCCCCGTTCTTTTTTTTAAATTAATACACATGTGAATGAAATGGTAAATGAAATCGACATTATATTACGAGTAGATAAAACACTCGAAATGAATCGCTATTTAAAGTAAAGATTTCTAGATATTCTCCAATTGATTAAAGGATTAAAGTTACATTTAGAATTAAACTCGTGTTAGAAAATATCGAGAAGACGTCTTTGGCCTCTACAGCATATTAATAATCTTGAACTGTATCTTTTCTCTGTTCACTACCAAGAGTTCATCTTACGATAACCGCACTACTGATAGGTTTATTTTGTATATGTATAATGTATATATAACTTGAATATATTTTTTTCATAGTACATATTCAAAAATCTTATTATTTATATAAATATTATACAAACACATTTTTATTTTGTACTTCGTACATAATACTTACATTTGAGGCTGTGGTAACCCAGCGGTGACGCACTCACTAGGGAAATCAAGGTTTCAAATTCCGGGTCTCACCTCTGATATTCTCATCAATTCGTGCGAATAATTTTTAACATGATTACTACTTGCCTTACGGTGAAGAAAACAACATAGTAAGAAAACGTGTACGACTGAGAGAAACTAACAAGTTTTCTAAAAACATGTGAAGTGGACTATAATCTCCCCTCGCATTAAGAGAAGGCCCGTGTTCAGCAATGGGGTGTTAGAAAGGGCTGAATACATGTGTACATAATACTTATCTGTTGCAGGTCAGACGATATAGGGTAGAAATATATGTTGCAGAAGGTTCCATAAAAGCATGTGATTGGACACTCAAGTACAAAGGGTCGCCAGGCTATTTGTCACAATTGGAAGAAATTTTAGGTGAAGGGTTAGGAACTTCCAAAGAAAATGCACCGTGTTTAATGACGGTTAATATTAAGACCGATGCAATTTCTAAAGTAAGTATTTTAATAACATAATCCCTATACGGTATATATAGTCGAAGATTTTTAATACCATATAAATAAAATAATTTGATTATATACTTAACGAATACATAAATATAATTAAGTTATAATAAGTTTAAACTCAAACACTCATTACACATTTAAAAGATTTAGTTATCTACTTACAAGAAAAAGAAAGACTTTAAATTATTATATAATTTTAAATCAAAAAAATATCAGATTGTTTTTGCAAACTTTTATTTAGTTTATTTGCTTTATTCTTATATCGGTATTTTTTGTTCATAAATTTAATTAGCAACTGTTATCATCATAAATGAAGAACCTACAATGTTTACTATTCCCCAGAGTACTCAACGTGTAATACCCAATATAAATTCAAAGAAATTCATTTATTTCCGAAAAATCGTTCTATATCATTCTTAGTATTTATAAAAAAATATAACATCGTAATAATAAAAATCAAGTAATTTTCGCAGTGTGGAGTACAGTCTCGAGCAAAAATATATGACCATGGATAGTTCGGCAATAATATCTGATTGCATGATTCATTCGTGAATATCTATGTATTCTCACGCCGTCAGCAAAAATATGTGACATCGAAAACTATCTGACTACATACTCGAGACAAAAATATAGGATGCAACGTCGGCTTCTAAACATATCTAGGGACCAAAGATGAGGACGGCTCGCTAGTTTAGAATATTTACGTTATTATCGTAACTTTATTGCGTCAAATATTAATCTTAATTCATACTTTTATTATGAACATATTAAAAAATGTTTTAGTTTTATAACTCAAAAATATACATTTAGAATGAAACAGCGCAATAGGTGACCATTTTAATTATTTTTATTATTATGTTATAATCATTCGATTTTAATGAAAATTTGTAACCTAATAGAAGATATCAGAACATATATTGACAATAAAAGTAAAAATAAATATATTAAGGGTAGAACAAACGAACGAGACATGACGATGTAAACAATGAATTAAAATAACAAAAATAATACAAGCATAATCTGCATAATAAGTCTCAATGAATCAGTACAGAGATGTCATTCTAATAGTGTAGTAGTAGTATTCTAAGTGAAAACACTACTCCTATATACACAACATTTATTGATAAAAAGATCATTTTAATTATATTATTAAGCTACTAATAATTTACATTTTACATCGTAGTTCTTAATATTATGATTTATATCAGATGGGTCATTACCGTCGACTTGTACTCCGTACTCGTATGTTATTATCTAAACTTGACCACGAATGTTAAAGCTTAAGTTCAACTTATCAATAGGATTATTTAGGAGAACTTATATATAGCGAATGTAAATTATTTCTTAGAAACATTGTATCAATACAAACTTAAGTGTGTGGTTTTGGAATATCAAACATTTTTTCCTTAATTATAATATCTCCGTTTCTATTTTACCTGTTCTTTGTGTAAAGTACATTTTACAGAGTAGAATATTCCATATACTATTTTCTTATATTATACTGCACTTAAATATAATCTAACTACATGCGTCATGTAATCTAAGTGAATGAAGACGTTTTGTACAAATAATAAATACATATAGGTATGTATATGTATGTATTATGTATGTTAAAATATAGTTAAAATAAGGAAGCGTTTTGTATGAATATATAAATGATAAATAACATATTTGTTAAAACATGGTCAGTGACAACAAGACAGTAGTGACCCAAGTTAAAAAGCGCTCGCTTGGGAAACCTAGTAAAGCGGGTTCAATTCCCGAGTCTCGCACCCCTGGTATTTTCATTGGCGAATCATTTTCAACATAATTACCATGTCTTGTCTTACGATGAAGGAAACAATCGTGAGGAAATCTGCATGTGACGTGAAGTTAACCGACCCGCACTTGGCCAGGATGTTGGATTATGGCCTGATCCTATTCTTTTTCAAAGGAGGTCCATGTCCAGCAGTGGGACGTTAAAAAAAGGGTTAATATAAAATATAGTAAAAATGAAGACAGGCTAAACTTAACTGAGTTATTTCCTGGGTACAAACTTAATTTAATAAAAAAATACATATATTTGCAAAAATAAAAACCCATCTGCGTAAAAAGCTAACTAAAAAGATAAAAACAAGTTGACGAAGGAACATAGTATTATGCAGTAGGAGACATACATATATGTAGGTACATGTTTTATAATAGCTGCGTGTGCGTATGTCTTCGACTGCATAATACTATTTACCTTTGTCAACTCTTCTATTTAGTTCGCTTTTTACGCAGTCGGATTTTTATTTTTGTATTTTTTTTTTTTGTATTTAACTTTCTTATCTTAGTAGTTTTAAATGTTATTATCATAGCAACGTTATTTTTAATGATATTTATACTAATATTACTAATAAATTAATAATATTTTGTTATTTCCAGGGTCGATTACTGGGTGTTGCGTGTGTTTCGCCGGCTGATTATCTTCTATCGGTGTCGGAGTTTACAGATGACGATTTGTTCACGGAACTAGAAACTATTGCAGTGCAAATGGCGCCTTCAGAGTGTGTTATTATGCAAAGCGATAATGAGGATGTAAGTTGTGGGATTTTTTATTTTCAGATTCAATATTCATCTTATAATTTTATATAAATATATACATATATTAAAGGTGAAGAGTTTGTTTGTACCTAAAAACTAAAATTATATATGTGAAAGTGTATTTATTTGTTAGTCCTTCTTGTCTTCTGAACCCGAGCGAAAAAAGGATTCATATATGGTATACTATATACGAAACCATTTATTATGAAGGCGTTTAGATGTTCACTCAATCTCGAATAAACCTGTGGACAAATGAATTAAACTTGGAAATAATAATATACATATCCCGGATTGCACAAAATACTCTTTATACCGGTAATGAGAGATAATCGTTCACCTTAAAGCTTAAATTATATTTTATCATTTTGTTCTGTATTTATCAAATGCATTGCAAACTTTAAGAAAATGAAATATAAGGCGTATATAAATGCTAGGAATTAAAAAATATGTTTTTGTTTTTTAACTTGAAATATATCGTCCTAAATATTCATTTACAAATCCAAAATATTGTAAAAGATACGATAAGAGGTCAAATTTTGTACTTTTAAAAATATAAGGTTTTTACGTATGATACATTAAGTTTTGTTGTTGTTTAGATTATTTACTTTATCTCAACGCTTTTTGTATAGTCAAAACACACTTTCACAATTCACACTGCCTAAATATCAAACCTAATTTTCCCTAACCATTTAGACGATACTTTCCTCGCTATTGTATACAGGCGCTGGAAGAAGTGTAGATAGAAGATATATGTATTAAGTTTCACATGATACACGCATTATTTACCTCAATCAAATAAATTACGGATTGTGGTAAAAAAATTAAAAAAGTATCTTTTCATTCGTTCTCCTTCTGAGCAGGAACAAAAATCTTATTTTTATCCCGAAACATAAGTAACAATAAGGATTAGAAATGAGAATTGAAATTAGTTAAGTGTTCCGGAAAATAAAGACTTTAATCATATTTCCTTTGTTACAAGTACAAATCGTTAAAAAAGGTGATGGATAGAGCCAACATCACGTTAACCAAAGTGAAAAAGACCGAGTTCTCGACGGAAGGTCTTATACAGGATTTGAACCGGTTACTAAAGTTTAAGGAAAACCAACAGCAAGATGCCAATGCGTTCCCAGAGACGAACAAAACTATAGCCATGACGAGCTTAGCCGCCGCCATAAGATATACATCTCTGTTAAATGATAGCACTAACTTTGGCAGGTAAGAAAGTAAAAAGTGCATATTATATTAGATATTCGTTTGCGTTTGTTCATTAAATATCGTGGAATGCGTCGTGTTGAATAGGAAGCTCAAGTTAAGAATGTGATTTTGAAATATTTTTTTATAATCTTAATTGCTTCTGAATTAAGCCTGTATCAATATTTTTAATGTCATTTCTTTTTGACTACGAAAATCATTGTTGAAAAATGCAAAAATAGGTGGGAAATTCAAAGTAGTTGAAATGCAACGCCATTGGTCAGACAGAATGTGACGTCAAAGTCTATCATGACAGAGCGCTGTTGTTTGGTGTTTGCGACAGTTACTAACAATCTGGCCCTGTTCAGTGTTCACTCGTTGATTGCAATGTTTTCATAGACTACGACGTCACGCCGAGCGTTCAGCGTCCGTATCTGTATGATACTTTTAATTGTTTTTATACTAAATAAATGTTAGTTTTTTGGAGCTGGATATTTTGTTCCAATTATATAACGATCTAAGCTGTTGTATAAAAAACAAAAAAAAATACGCATATACCCTATGGAATTTACAAGATTTTAGGTAATTATTCATCCAATAATTTTATATAAATAAGCCTATAAATTACTTATGGACTTTTTTTAGGTTCGCCGTAAATAAACTAAAACTCTTCGACAGAACAATGTTTTTTCCATGCAATACAAATTATTCTTTAGTTCTATTAAACTTCAAAAAGGCTAATATTACTACTTGTAGTTAGTATTATTTTAACGATAAAAAAATCCTTATTTTGTTATGATTTTAAATAATAACATGCTAACATTTTCCTTATATGATTTGTCCAAGAGGTCACTATTAAATATACTCTACAAGGACGACCTATATTCTATAAATAAATAATAATCGTTCTTTATGGCATTTAATAACGTTATCAAATAATTATTATGTTCAGACTACAGACATAGGTGTGATAAAGCTGTAAATAGGTCAAAGAAAACAATTTAAATAAATTTAGAAAGCTTGAATGTAATTGAATTTAAATGCAAATTTTCAAGGATACATCTATCAACCGAATTAATCGCATAAAGTATGTAACCTTTCTTCATGATGTAACTTTTTTTAGTGTAGTTTGGACAAAAACATAGCTAGGATTTCGTGTGTCGAGTTGACCATATGTGCAGTTAGAGCTCCATAACCTCAAAAGATAAGAAAGAAAGAAAACTTAATTCAAATAAATGTCAATAAATAACGTAATAATATATGTACATATGGATTTGTTATTAATATTTATGTAACATTTACCCTCAGGACTAATTATATGGGAATAAAACTAAAATTTCTTTCTATTTTAACGCATTTTTTAGATTTCGCCTAGCAACAATCCAAGCGGATTGCTTTCTCCATTTAGATGCCGCTGCGTTGACAGCACTCAATGTGTTCCCAGACTTAGAAGATATGAGCCATTCTCCTTCTAGAAGTTTGTTTGGATTATTGGACAGATGCAGGACCCAACATGGAAAGAGGTAAAGTTTATAATAATTATATCTATATGTAGAAGATAAATAGCACTATCATGTTTCAACTTATAAACCTTGAGAACTATGAGAATTAGTACTTTTTTATGACAAACTTTGCATTTGACTACGTTTCCTTTAGGATTAAACACGGTCACTGAGTCGATTTTTATACTGAGCTAATATATTTATAGAAAAATTGAAGTGTGTATGTTCCCTATGGACTCCGAAACTGCTGGAGCGATTTTAATGAAATTTTCAGGTAATCTTCATATTAGCCCAGCGAGTAAGTTTGGTAGTGTTTGGAAGTTTAAGGCGGGTGAAGCCGCGGGTACTACTAGTACTGTATAAATATTAATTATATATTTATATACTAAATTAATATAATTTCAGACTGCTAGCCCAATGGCTTCGTCAACCATTAAGAGATATAAATCTAATAAATGAAAGGTTAGATATAGTGGAACTTTTGATGGAGAATTCACAACTACGTTTGCAATTACACGAAGAACATTTGAAAAGGATTCCTGATTTGCAAGCTTTAGCTAGACGTCTTACACGGAAGAAGGCCAATTTGCAAGATTGTTATCGGATCTATCAGGTATGTTCTGTTCAGTAATGTTGTTCATATCTTATTTATATAGTCTCTCGTTGGTTTAGTAGTTAACGTATACGGCTTTAGATCGGAAGTTTCCAGGTTCGAGTCCCAGGTCAAGTAAAGTTACCGGATTTTTCTGTCCAAAAATTTTAGAAATAGCCCAAACTGCATATGCTTTGTGCACTATAATATCTCCTGAAACGCTCAGTCTACATAATTAAGATTAGTCGCCGTGACCGAAATCGGAAAAGATGATGTTATTATAACTAGAGTATCACTCGCGCATGCCTCATGTAATATACCAGGGGTGGCCAAACTCCTTGATAGTCCGAGCGATTTTTCAAAATTTGAAATTTTCCGCAAGCCGCAATTAAATACCTACGTTTTTAAAAGTTATGCCAAAAAGGTATTAAAAATTTTTTTTACACAAAATATATTTATTGAAAACATATAAATAAAAGTACAAAATACATGAATCGATATGAATCACTGATAGATTTAACTATGCAACTCATAAGTGAATCAAGTAACTATATACAGTCGACCCCCGGTAATCCGACGAACGTTTTGCAGGGCAGTGTCGGACTATCGAATTTGTCGGATTATAGAGTACTGCTTAAGACCCCCTATAGTCCGGATTTTTTTGAAAAAAAGTACCTTGTAATCTGACAATTACAGATCAAAATAATGAGATTCTACTTGAATTATAAATCATACTATATATGTATGTCGGATTTAGTAAATTAAACAACACAGCACAATACTGTGTAGTGACGGCGTGTACGAGTTGCAACCTGTTTAATCATGCACTATCATACATTCCTGAAGATTTGTCAAAATAATGATTATGCTTCTACATTCAACTGTGATAGGCATGTCGGATTACAGGGGGCCCCGGATTAGACAGGGGCCGGATTACCGGGGGTCCACTGTACTCGGATTTATTAGCTCAGCCTTCAGGATAGATCTGCCTTACGCACGGTGCGGCGATCACGTCATCAATCGTTTGAACCGAGTCATTTTCTGAACAGATCAGTATTGAACTAGATCTTTTAAATTGAACGATTGACACATATTTAGTGTGGAGTAGGTCAATTACGCCAATGTTTACGTTCGTTCACGCAGTTTTCGATATTTTTTTTTAATATAATAGCACAAAAATGAAAAGGGAACTCGGATACATTTACCGAGAGCCACAAATAATCCTTCAAAGAGTTGCATGTGGCTCGCGAGCCGCAGGTCCTGAGCCTGATCTCTCACCGCGAGTGTTGAATTATTGTCCCATTGAAAATTGAAAGTAATAGAGAGTGTACGTAGTGTCTGCGCGTACACGCGCTGCACTATAATACCTCCTATGCAGATGGCTAATCTCAGAGAAATTGACCGCTGCAGTCGTCGTAGTCATCGAAAATTGTCGAGAGAACATCATAATATTGAAACATTCATTTTTCTCATTCCAGGCTATCGATCGATTGCCCCATCTACTGCAGTGTTTGGGTGAATCAAACAATTCTACAGTCCACTCGTCTCTGACTGAGCCCATATCGGAACTGAATAACGACCTTGAAAAATTCCAGCAAATGATTGAAGCAACTGTTGATATGGATGCCATTGATAGAGGTATGGTTTAGTATTCTATAGAAATGCGCTTTAAACTATTGAGGATGATACCTTTCTTAGTCATTATCTATGTTATATCTACTCTGACTCAACGTGAACCATGTAGTTCAAACAGGAACAAAGAAAAATTAATCAAATAAATGTCAGAAGATGGTAAAAATAGGTATATTATGGTTTAAAAAAAAAGCTCTAATGGTACGGTCGCACTCATTGCGAATGTATTCGGGCGATTGCATTGTTGTAAAGTTTATCGCGATAAACCAACGCAAAAAACAAAATGGACGCCGCGGTTGCTTTCTATTTTATGACAGCGAACCCAAGCATTATATATGACATCCTTTCTTTTGTGGCCGACTTCTTTCAGCTTCCATAATATCGGCTCAGACTCGTAATTACTAATGAATTCTTAAATGTTCTCGTTACTCCAATCCTTGTCGAAAATACGTCGCAAAGTCTAATTTACTCCAACACGTCCGCAAGCGAAATTCTTTGCGATAAAACCCTTGTGCGAGAGTTTACCGACAGCGGAGCGATATATTTGCGACTTCGCCTGAAGTGCCGAAGTATTCGCGAATATTTGGCTGCATATATCGCGATAACCCGAATATTCGCATTATCGCGATGTATGCGACTGAGGCATAAGTAAAGAAAAACAAAATACTCGTAAATCAAAATTGCCTAATTTTAGTGATTTTAGTTTTGTAGTGCATATTACAGCACAGTCGAAAACTATTAAAGTTACTGAAATTTGTTGAAATAAATTCAGGATAAATTATGTAATATTTAGATAGATATATATAATGTTTTATTGTACACTACAAAAGAAATGTACAAAAAAAGAAATAAACAAATAGATGATGCCCAAAAAGCGGCCTTATTGCTATAAGCGATCTCTTCCGGGCAACCTTAGGGCGTATGAGTAATTATATGAAATGTTAGGCGGTGTACTTGCTACAAACAAATACATCTCATTTTTATCACATTTTACTTTATACATACTTATAAAATACAAAAATTCGATAATTTGCGGATTAACTACGTCTGTTAGTTAAATCTATTCACGCAAACAAATGTAGCCCGAATTAGCGCTGTCTAATTCCTTTGTATGGGATGGAGCATCTGTACTAGTTTATTGCTATTTGATCTATGATGTGAGCATACGTGGTATATTCCAAGTGTTATGTATAGCACAGTGGGTTAATTAATATAAATTAAGTTAGAATATATGCTTACTTTTTAATTAAGTAACAAAATATTTTATTCAATTTTAATAATTAAAAGATTTTAAGCTTATTGTATTATCTTTATTTATTTATTTATTTATTTTTTTTGTTTTTAGGAGATTTCTTAGTGAAACCATCATTTGATGAACAATTACAAAGTCTAGCAGAAGAATTGGAGAAATTACAAAATGCAGCAGACAAGGAACTCAACAAAGCCGCTAGGGACCTCGGCATGGACGCTGGGAAAACTATTAAATTAGAAAACAACCCACAAAATGGATTTTGTTTCAGGTTGGTATTTAATTATGTAAGTTTTGAGTGAAGACTGTTATACCTTATAACAAAAGAAACATGTAATTCTTTACAATTTTTATCCTTTGTAAAAACCTGAAAAACATGCTGTAAATGTCAGACTTGATGTAATTGTAATATAAACCTGGAAGTGAAACAAAAAAATTACAGTAACTAACACGTATAAGCCGTAAGGCGTTTAAGCTACTCACTCCGATGTGTTCACTTTGTCGTTGGGGATGCTTATTAGCGTCCGGCAATACAGCCGGGTGTGAAGCCAAGAGCCACACTGGGAGGCGCCAGGTGTGCCATGTGGGTTGCTCCTGGTAGTTTTCTGACAGCAGAGTGGACCATTCGAGCAACCCCATGGTAGTCATGGTCTGCTTCGGCAGGCTTGCCTTCGAAGCTTCGTGGTTGAGTGCGTAAGTGATATCCCATAAAGACGGGAGAGGTTCCGTTGGGTTTTAATGAGTAGTACTGGCTTTTCTAGCAGGTGAATCTCACATAACTAGTATGTATGCTGATAGTATGCGTAAATGCATTTCCCAACATTCAAAAAATGGGTTTAAACTACTAATGAATTTTCTGTTTTATTAGTAAACTATCGTTGCTAGTGGATTTGTTATTGCTCTTACCCTAAAGCTCGTAGGATAATGTTAGATGGTTTAGAGAAAAAAAAAAAAAAAAAAAACAAATAAAAAAACAGACTTTTGTATTGGTATAGAAACGTAACACATATTATATTATTAGACTGGAGTTTACTGATCTAATTGTTCCTTCAAAAAACAGTACTTCAAATGATATTTAAATATTTACAGAGTCACTTTAAAAGAAGAGCAAAATCTGCGTGGAAACAAAAAATACAAAATAATCGATGCAGTTAGGGCCGGAGTCAGATTTAAAACGAACGCATTAGAAGCTATCACTGAAGATTATACTCAAGCTAAAGCTGCGTATGAAAAGGAACAAGATAAAGTGGTTTCTGAGATCATCGGTATTGCTAGTAAGTTTAAAAATGAACAAACTTTTTCTCTTTAATATATTCACATACTTTAATGTATTTAACGCTATGGTATGAATTATATAGTAATAATATAATGATATTGAGTTTAGTCCCGCCTATTCCGAGTTTTGTGGGTACAACTTGCAATTCCATTATAATTTACCTAAGTATATAATGGAAGCAGTGGTAGCCCAGCGGTAACGCGCTTTGGAAACCGAGTGAAGCGGGTTCAAATCCCGGGTCTCGCACCTCTGATATTTTCATGTGCGAATCATTTTCAACATGATTACCACTTGTCTTACGATGAAGGAGAACATCGTGAGGAAACCTGCATGTCTGAGAGAACTTAGCAAATTTTCAAAAGACATACTCAATCCGCCAACCCGCACTTAGCCAGCGTGGTGGATTATGGCCTGATTCCCTCGCATTAAAGGGAGGCCCGTGGCCAGCACTGGTACTTTAAAAAGGAGGACTGTATTTAAGTATTTAATAAACAGACAGAGACAAAATCTAGTCTGTAATAGTTAGATTATTATATTTACCATACAAACGTTTCTTTAACTACTTTTCATTAATATTTCATGTTCGATCTACCCCAAATATACATCCTCCTTTAAAAAAAATCCTTCTCACTATGTAGTATGTGAGCTAATCTTTTAACAGCTTTAATAAAAATACCTGTAAACTTTACAATATTAATCTATACTAATATAAATATTATAATAAGAGGAAAGATCTTTTTGTTTGTTTGTTTGTACTAAATAAGCTCCGAAACTACTGGATCGATTTAGATGAAATTTAGTGAGAAGATAGTTTGAAATCCTGGGTAGGACATAGAATAATTTTTATCCTGGAAATCACCCCTAAAGGGGGTGAAAATAGGGATGAATGTTTGTATGTGGAATCAACCTAGGGACGAACCCGATCAAAGCGAGGATGAGTGAGTTGCTAGAAATATATATAACACAAATGTGTTTTATTTCATTTCAGGTAGTTATTCAGAATGTTTAACATGTCTGTCTCACATACTCTCCCGCCTGGACGTACTAGTGTCGTTTGCGATAGCAGCCGCAACCGCGCCCTATCCATACTGCCGGCCGGAGGTTACTGAGAGCTTGGACGAGTTTATACTGAAGGATGTGAGACACCCGTGCTTGGAAATACAGGAGGGTGTTTCTTATATACCCAATGATGTGGTGTTTAAACGAGGTATGTATTGAATAAGGAATATGCGTGTGATTTAAATTCAAAGTATTTAAACGGGAAATTCAAAGCCGTTAAAACGCAACGCCATTGGTTAGACCGAATGTGACGTCAGTCTATAATAACAGAGCGCTATTGTTTGGTGTTTGCGATAGTTGCGTTGATTGCAATGTTGTCATAGACTATGACGTCACGCCGAGCGCGCCAAAATGCCAAATGGGGGACGTTTAAAGTATCCACCTCTGCACGATATTTTTTTTTAATATTTAATTTTAGTTTTTTGGATCTGGATATTTTTTTCCCAATTATATAACGATGTAAGTTATTGTATAAAAGAAAAAAATACGCATATTGCTATTATCTTAAAATTTTAGTTACTTTCTTTTAAAATGTTTTGCATTTCAAAGATCTATAGACAAATGTAAAATGTGTCTAAGTTTTGAAATTGATGTGGCATATAAACAAATGCGATGATTTCCGTGTGTCTTTCCTAAAATTATAAAGGAACTACATAATTATAAGTTATACATTGCTTTACGTTATATTTTGAATTTTTTTTCGTGTATATTTTGCGCGATGTTCATTTTTCTTTTTTTTTAATAGAACAATTTAAATATAATTATTTACTTTAAAAAAATGAAGTTATCATACCTTTTTTTTAATTAAAAAACTGTTTTAACTGTTTCCTCCCTATATTGCAAAGGATGTGAAAATGTGAAAAAATGTATATAAAAAGTAATATTTGACCAGTTAAACTAATAGTTTAACTACCCAATAATCAAAGGCACAACTTCCCTAGAAAAACATTTAATTTTTGTCTTGTAAACCCCATTAATTCTCAATTAATTCAAAATTTTAATTTTTAGATATATTGAAATAAATAAATAGTGAGTCAATTGAGTTAGCTAATAGGTTATGTTACAGGTTTATTCATACAAAATATTTAGGGGAACCGTGTTTTGACAGCTAATATATGTTTTTTTTTATTTTTAAATTAATTATAGTACGAATAATTAAAGTTCATACAACTATTGGCACTCCGAGCAAATTTGATATAGTTTATTTATTAATCAAAACGCTAGTCGCTTGTCTGCGCTGCCACAGATGGCGTCGACATGTCACATGTCACGCGCAGCATATCAGTGACCTACTACCAAAAATCGCTCAACGCGGTAAAAGAAGTTTTACATTTCAAAAGTATATCAATTGATCGGTGTTGTCAACTACCCAATTCCAGGGTCATGCATAATGCACATAGTGACGGGCGCGAACATGGGCGGCAAGTCGACGTGGATGCGGTCGGCGGGCGTGGCGGCGCTGCTGGCGCACGCGGGCGCACCCGTGCCCGCCGCCAGCGCGCGCCTGCCGCGCCTGCGGGCGCTGTGCACGCGCGTGGGCGCCGCCGACTGCGAGGGCAAGGGGCTCAGCACCTTCATGGTGGAGATGATCGAGTCTGCGGGCATACTCAGGGTTGGTACTCTACTGCACTATATACTAAGGAATTGAGTATATGTAATATATGTAATACTTTCTTAGATTTACGAATGCGAATATTTGACATTTTAAATGAAACTTTTTTTTTTACCGATTTATTTTGATTTTTGATTACCGACGTTTCGAACGCTTTACAGAAATCATGTAATTAACAGAAATATTAATTAAACAATTAGTTAAGTACAAAAATGCAACGCGGATAAGAACAGATAGTGAACGGGGAATGAGTCGCTCACAATATACTGTAATTATTTACATTATTTGCAGACGGCGACGCCTGATTCTCTCGTACTAGTGGATGAACTCGGTAGAGGCACTTCGACTTACGAAGGCTGTGGAATTGCGTGGGCTATTGCAGAGTAAGTTTTATATTATTTAAGTATTTCATTCGTGTCAAATCCTGTTTCATCATTTAATATATGTAATACAAAATCGATCCAGCCGTTTCGGAGATTAGCCGGAACAAACAGACAGACAGATAGCCAAAATTTTTTAAAATTGTTATTTTTCTCATTAGTAACGTATATACTTACATATGCATTTAGTAAAAAGCTGTTATTTTGACATTAAAAACATACATTTTAATATAATTTATCTATATATATGTACATAATGTAAATACCCAATAATGAATGATGAAGAGTAGCTTTTCTTGTTTTCATGCATGTGTCTGCTTATGAAAGCTCTCTTAAGTTTGTTATTCTATGTTTATTATTCATTTATTCTATTTTATAAAATAAAAAGTAATCCTTTAACTATCTTGAATTTTTGTATTGTTTGAAACATATATCCATTAGTGAAAGCTTTTTAATTTTTTTTTATATATACTTTTTTATTTTCACAGAAAATTAGCAACGGAAAGTCAATGTTTCTGCCTATTCGCGACGCACTATCACGAACTGACGCAACTGCCGAGCCTGCACCCCAACGTGATTGTGAACTCTCACGCCGAGGCCTCGGTACTGAACGGTCAACTGCTACTGCTACACAAGATACTACCAGGCCCAGCGACGCATTCACTGGGATTACATGTTGCTAAACTGGCCGGCTTACCAGAATCTGTTATTAAGGTGATTTATATAATGCTTATATGATTACACGTGCGTGTGTGCGTGCGCGTATGTGTGTGTATGTAAGTTTTTGTATTTGTTTGTAAATAATTCGACCGTAAAAACTAATAATTTCTCGCAACACAACCATGCAGTATGCCTGGTGCACTTTTGAGCTCTAATTATATTTGTTCATATTATATCATTAGTATTATAAAACATAATTTCATCTCTATATGTGTGAGTTTGTTTCATTAAGGTTTGAGTTGTAACTTTACTTGCCAGTAATATCATATATTGTATAACTTAGCCCCCTAAATAATATAAATTTTAAATTTCTGGATATATTGCAAATAATAAGTTATTTTCAGTATGCTGAAGAAAAACAAGCCGAATTAGAAGTAAATATATTTGATCCTGAATCTGCTGTCAAGTCTGAAGATACGTCTGAAGGACAAAAATTAATTGAAGATTTTTTGCGTAAATGCAAAGAGATAAACGACACCATTTCATCCGATGAAGAAATGCTTCAAGCAATAAATAAACTAAAGCAAGAACTGCTGAATCAAAACAATAAATACATTAAATCACTAACTTCGGTTTTATAACGTCTTAATAAAACATTACAAATTACATTGTTCTTTATTGTATTTATTTAAAAATTCATTATTATTGTAATATACTGGTTCTGCAGGATAACTTTGAAGCAATGGCGGTTATTTCTGTAGTAGGCTTTACCTAACTATAAAGTTCCAAAAAATTGCATGCATAAGTATGCTGGTTTTGAACAAGCGCCATCTATCGTCTACTGGAATTTAGTCCCAAATTAAAGAGGTCTTTACTTGGGCGTAGATTACATAATACTATTTTTTTTTTCTTTAATGGCTTAGTTGCGTTAATAGACGCAATACATTCTGCCAGTATCACATATTGTAAGGAAGACACGAATGAGTTATCATCTCATACAAAGAAATTGGACAGCGCTAATTCGGGCTATTTTTGTTTGCTTGAATAGATCATAGATGTCGTTAATACGCAAATAGTTAAATTGTTTTATTTTATAAATATGTGCTAATTAACATATGGTAAATATTGTAAAATTCATCCTGCATTCGAATAAAAAAAAATCTGTGATTTTAACAATTTTTGACCGTGAGAAACAATTCATAAAAGTAAAAGTGCCATCTGTGAATGCACACTACAAACCTATCATCTGATTGCTGATATTTCAAAAATTAGCAAAATTACACTTTTATTTCGTTTTCCTTTACTTAGAATATAACGTGACGTCATCTATTGACATTTATTTGAACTAATTTTTCTTAGTTCGTGATGAGACCCCATGACATAGTAGGTTTTGTCCTAATTTTGCCCAAACTCGTCGTGCCAATGCAGCATGCATTGCCTAGTTAGACAGCAAATAATAGGGCCACAAAAGCTGCCAAGTGGACATACCTATTTTATGCAAGTGTCCAGTAGTTACATGAAATATAACAAACTGTGATAACGCCCTGTTTGCATAAACCTTGAAAGAATGATAGAATATTAATTTTAATAGTTATTAATTTTAAAAGAACATCGTTAACAAATCGTATAATAATGACATCTATTGAAATTTATTGGAACTGGTTCTTTTTTTTGGAATATTTACTATTGAATATATTTTTAGAATATTTAAAATAATATACGTGTATGAATAGTATGAATTTATATTTACAATTTGATATTCTCACTTCAAACTAACAATTGGCGTTTTACTGTATTTACAGTACTAACAGTTTAAACAACTATTTAGTTGCTTTAGTGAGCAGTGCACGTCACTTAAAAAAAAGTCGCCAATGGTATTATATTGATAATGATGATGGTAATCATGATGCCCTCCCGAATGATTCCAGCCACAGCGGCAATCTCATTGAGACTAGCCATCTGCGCAGGAGATATTATGCACGCAAGTGCACTCTCTGTTCCTGACTCCTGTGATACTCATACTCCGGTGGGACGACTACTCGACGCAACTAGTGAGAGTTAAGGCGCAGGACCGACAATTTACGTGCTCTCCGAGGCCTGAGGGTGAAATACCTCCAACATCCCAACTCCAGACTGTTACTGAGGCTTACTAAACAGAAAGACTCAATAAATAAACTAAGACCAACCCGGGTCTCGAACCCAGGACTTTCCGGGTGTGCATGACCTGAGTCAAATCATTTTGCATCCGGTCATTTTTTCAATCCGATTATTTTTTATCGGTAAAAAAACAAATTTTATTATACTTTGCATTATTTAGGAATAACTAATGTTATCTAACACACAGTTTACATAACTATGGTTTTCTTATTTAACACCAGGGCGCTCTACTTTCGACAGAGGTGCTGCCTTCTATAGTTCGCGCACACTCCCTTATAGTATTTACCTTGTCTCTGGTATTTACCTTTAAATGGCTACCGATTTTAAATCTATATTTATAATTTAACACTAATATTTATTTCTTGTTTTGGTAAACCTAATTTTATTTTTTTCACTTCATGAAATATATTAGAACCTAAGATATATATTAGACAGTCCAGTAAAAATAATATTGTGTAAAATAACTTAACCACTTGAACCCCGCTGGTGCCTATGGGTACCACTTCCGGCGTTACCGTTAAACCCCGCTGGTACCCATAGGCACCACCTCGCCCGCTGCATTTTTATCACTTATTACACGACGAAATTAGTTTATTTTATGCCAAATGAATGATATACGCAAACTTTAGAAGTTTTATCAATTATTTAATGAAATAAAATTTTAATTAAATGCCGACAACGTTAAAAACAAACGCGTCAAAAATTGTTTAAATTTCAAGTGAAGCGCGCGCGGTTCGCTATTGTTTTTGTGTAATTTAAAATATTTAAACTAGTGAATTTGTGCCGTAGACGTATAAATATTTATTGTTAGTATTCTTTGCCACTATTGAGATACTAATAAGTTTATAATCACGTTATAAAATTAGTTTTTTGGTCCAACGAATTTTGATGTATAAAATTTGTTAAAGAAGTCGCCATTTTATAACATGAATTTTGACTATTAGTCATTGAGTTGGTGCCTGATAAAGGTTAATCACTAAAGAAAAACTAATATAATTTCATATTTTCAGTTGTTTGTAGCATATTTCAATATTTTTATTATATGAAATATGTTTATTTACAAATAATACCTATAAGCTGTCAAATTTGACATATTTGAATTCTCATCAAAGACCAGTTAGACATTGACACATGTCGATATGTGTTATCGATAATATCAATATTTTTATATAAATATAATGTCATAGTGGGGAATAAAATGCTAAATACTCTTATGTATTGTAAAATATAATAGTTATATGTAAGAGCCTAAATACAAAGTCAAACATAATAAACTACACTATAATGGTATTCCCATTATAGTGTAGTTTATTAAAGACGTTCATCCATATCTATATAAATAAAAATGAATGGCTAAATTTGCTGCTAAGCGCAAAACTTGAGGACGGCTAGACCAATTAGCCTATTTTTTTTTTTTTCAAATATTCATTGAAGTCCTAGGAAGGTTCTTATGAAGAGAAAAATTAGAAAAAAAAAAACACGGAAAAACGTAAAAATCAATTTTTTCTTTTTACTTATTACTATATTATTATGAACGCAACCTTAAAATTAATATACACTACTTGAATACATTTGTAAATTTCACACTTTCTCTTTCTACGATATACAGTTTGACGTTAACTTTATTTGTTTGTTTGTTTGTACTTCTTTCACGTCGAAACAAAGTGCTGAATATTTGTGATTTTTTTGTGTGAAGATGGAAGGCTGAAGAAAGAAATTGGCTACTTTTTACCACGGGAGACTACCTTGTTCTCACTGGAAAACAAGTTATATTTATTTCATACTAATCGCTAAAACGTACCTAGCGACGAACCTGAGCGAAGCGAGGGTGAGTCGCTAGTCTGAAATAACATAAGCGTTCCCTGATTGCCTCGTCGGTCTAATAGTACTGTAAAAAGCTTTAGTAGTAGGGTATATTATTGAGTTGATCTATTGGGAAATACTCAGTAATAATAGTTCAGAAAAGCGCTAAGTAATTTGCAAAACGCCCGCTTCATGTTACGCGGGACTTCAAAAACATAGTTGGCAAAAATATGAGTGTATAATATGTATTAAACTTGTGTCTACCATTTAAGTAACGTAACTATTCATGGTTACTTCGAATATTGGCGAGGTATTACACGTGTATTTATTTTTACGAGTAAATTAAAGTCTTCTTTGACTATCTAAATGATTCCCTAGATTAAAGGAAAAGATAATAAACGGGTTGGAAATCCTCGAGAACAGCAAATTTCTTAAAAAAAATCGTTGAATCAATAAATATTATTTTCATCTAAATATTGTACTTATTGAGTTTTTCACACACGAATAAACTGAAACTAAAAGAGCTATATTATTGAAATTCTCATTCTCAAATAATTATTTTAAAAATAACAAGATAGGAGTGCCAGTACATGGAACTAGTGAAAAATAAAATTTTTAGTACCATATAAGTGGTATAAATTTTTAAATTGAGATAGATATTTCTCTTTTTATTAATTAAGATTTAATTAACATAATATGTTACTTTTTCGTAATGTATTAATGTACATAAATTAAATTTTTCGTGATACGAAAGCTTGCGGGCCAGAACTTTTATTCTCGCATTTATTAAATTTTTTTTATAATTTTATTTGTTATATTTTTATGAAAATTATACTTTATTTAATATTTTTTTATCTAATTTGTCCACAAAATTACATTATTTTATTGCACTTATTTAGATTTTTTAAATACTTATTTTTTTTGTTATAAATGAATATAAAAATTGTAACTGTGTTTATTTGTGTTTAACGGCTCACGAAAATAATCGATAATTTTTAGTGTTGTGGGGTACATCACTACGCACCAAAATATTATCAGTTGTTCCTTGTCTCTGATCAGTACATACTACATACATTATTACAATCAACTTAGCATATTTAATTGTTTAGTTTTTTGAATAAAAAGTGTTAAGTTTTCATGTAAATGATAATGCTTCGCTTGTTCTTTTATAATTTGAGCTAAATTTATATACAGAAACGTTAATCACAATACAACACGAGCGTTTATAAAAAATAACCTCAATTTTTCTCTGTTTTAAGAAAACCATCCGAATTTTGATGACAGTGGCTTATTTTCAAGATTTATTGGTGCATATTTGTAAAGCAAGGACTATTCTGTATTTTAGTATTAGTTTTATTATGAATCCACCTACTATAACTCGAATGATTGATTTGAAAATTGCGCGATGAGCTGCGCAAATACAACGAACGAGCCGCGAGTGCTATAAAGTTTTGAATTTGATTGTAACTAACAACTAATATAAATAAATCAAGAAATGGTTTTGTGCGATTACATGTTTATTCATAAAACAGTGTTTCAAATTTAATGTAAATTTAAACCGTGGTATTATCAGAAATCAATATATTACAACAACTAGTACATTTTCAACTAACACTAATATATTGTCAGCTTACTTATAATTCATCAATAGTTTAAAGTGTATTTTGTATATTGTTATAAATGCTCATATTATTTAAAAACCCGAAACAGCTTACACATTTTAAATCGGCGCTATATTATTTGAATTATGAGTGTTTTTTTAAATCATGGTTGTATCGGGGAAAAATGACGTGCGGGCTCGGTTTTTAACGGGTGTTGCATGTCAAAAAGCGCGGGGTTCAAGTGGTTAAGGACAAGAAAGTCCCCAGAAAAATGTAAAACTAATTATTTTTAAGTATCTACTCCATCTTTAGAATATTGTTTTTTTCTGTCTACGTCTTCTTGACGTCTAATTTTTTTTTTTTTTTTTTTAATTTATTGAGAGCTGGATACAAGTCCTTCGCTCTAAACTGTACAAATCTTTACAACTTAAAGTCTTAAACTAAAACATTAATATTATATAATTATACACAAAATCTTCTACATTTCCTTTGTTATATCTTCTCTATTGACGAACGTATAAACTTTAATAATGGTTTAAAAAATCTTGGATTAGCTAGTATATCTTCTGGGCGGCGGGGAATATTTATTTTATTTTCTGCGCAGATGTTATTTATTTCCGAAGCCAGGATTAATCTATGTATCTTCAATGACTCGCATTTAAAAATAATATGGTTTAAGTCAGCGTATGGCTCATTGCATTTAGTGCACTTAGGGTCTTGAATTATTTTTAATTTGAAAAGATGAGATGGAGTAAGACAATGTCCAAATCTCATTCTAGTAATTATGGAGATAAATTTTCTTGAATCATAGCTGATGTTATTATACCAGGGCTTAGTATTGAAGACTTTTTGAATTTTAGCGTACCATTGTCCTTTATTCTGATTTGTTAGAGTCCAATAATCTTTCCAAAGTCTATTAATCCCGTCTTTGATGTTTGGGAAGTAATCAGAGAAAGGAGTTTTAACAACATCTCTGTGGTCCTCATCATATCCATCTCTTGCAGCTTGATCAGCTATTTCGTTACCTGCAATTCCTCTGTGGGAGGGTACCCAGACTAGCACAACGTTAACATTTCTCGCATTTAAATTGTACAGTAAATTTCTTATCTTAAATACTAAATAATTTGTTTTAAAGGTTAATTTACAACTGTTTATAGATAATAAAGCGCTTTTACTATCGCTAATAATAATAACATTTCTAATATTGCTACTGGAATTTACATATAATAATGCCATATAAATTGCGTAACATTCCGCAGTAAAAATTGAACAATTATTGTTTAACAAAACACATTTTGTACAGTCTAAATTACTGTCGAAAAATGCTGCTTTAACTTCTTGGGTGTTTTTCGATCCGTCAGTATAAATTTTACAAAAATCATTTTTGAGATCTAATAATCTAAGCAATTCCGATTTACTATTAATATCTAAAATAATTGTAAAATTTCTTTCCAAAGTACTTTCAAATTTATATTCATAAACAGGCCATAGAGAGCTAGAATAAATAGACTTTGATATATTTATCGTTAAATGTAAAATAGCTGACGGCTCAACTTTATAATGAGGAATTCGTAGTAGACTCTTGATTTTCTTTTTGTGCAAAGTACTTATTATTTTAAGTAAACCCACAAAAATTCAACTTAATAGGGTAAATACTTTCGGAAATAAAAAATATCAAAGTTTGATAAATATAACCTCAATCTGCATTATTTTATTGCTTTTGACGTAATTTTGACAGTAGTGTTGCTATTTTAGGGAATTTTAATTATGCGTTTTGATTTTTAAGACAGAAATGTTGCCATTTTAGGAACTTAATTATGCGTTTTAATTTTGTAAATAATAAGTTGACGCACTTTTTAATTTTTATTTGAAGATTCTTAATGTTTTATTTGGTTTAATAAGTCATTAATTTTGACTAGTTAGGTAAGAAGTTTGTGGTTAGGTTAGGTTACAACTTAGGTAATTATCATCAGATTTTGGTTAGGTTAGGTTAGAACAGTTTTCATAACACACGAGCCGAGCGAGCGAAGCGAGCGTGCCGCGGTAGCGGCCGGCGAGTGTCATAAACTCTAAATGTTATAAAACTAGAACACTAGAAAGATCAAATTTCACGCAAAATCGAAGTACACACTTAACAAAACATAACCTCAAAATAAGATTTTTAAAAATTCATAAAAAAAAAACATTTGCAACCTATTAACTTGTATTTTTTGGGGGGTGATTTACACCCCCTACCGACCCCCCCTACCCCAAAAATATATAGATTTTATGAATTCCTCTTTCAAAAGTCCTTCCTAGCTGACATTTGCGGAAGCATTGCAGAATTTATTGATTGAGCGTTAATAATATTAGAAGACACTATAGCACTCGATAATTCTTCTGCTAACATTAACTTCCTAACAGGTAAAGAAGAGTTTATTGCCAGCATTTTTAGAAAAAACTTCTGGGCTAACATCAATCGTCTTAATATTAAAGGAGGAATACCTGTTTCAATTTCCATTGAGTTAATTGGTGTAGATTTCATAGCTCCAGTAATTATTCTTAATGCCCTATTCTGTATAATGTCTAGTTTCTTTAGCAGAGATGGACTAGTATTTATATAGGCAATACAACTATAATCAAAGTGGCTTCTTACAATGCTTTTATATAAAATACTAAGAATCTTTGCATCAGCACCCCAAAAAACTCCTGCTAAATATCTTAATATATTGATTCTTTTATAAGCTCTTTTACATATACAATCAATATGGCTATTAAAATTAAGTTTCTTATCTATAATTACACCAAGGAATTTTTTTTCCTTTACAATAGGGATGTTTTCGCAGTTATATTTAACTTGAACATTACAATTTGATTTTCCGAATAACATAACAGAACTTTTGGAAGAATTGATATTTAATTTAAGTTTATTATGATAAAAATTTTGCAATTGACTAAGACCTTGGTTTATACTACATTTAGCTATATTTATATTTTGATTAATAGAATACATAACCAAATCATCTGCATATTGTATGATATTTATATTATTTTCTTTTATATAATTTTGGATCTGAGAAGTGTAAAGATTGTATAAAATTGGTGATAAGATAGCACCTTGCATTAATCCTTTATGTGCATACTTAGGCCCATGTATAATATTATTAAATTTTACATATACAGTACGATTATACAAATAATTAAATATCCATCTTAACAGCTTACCAGGTATTTTTAATTCACTTAAAACTCTGATCAATTGAAACAGGTTCACATTATCATATGCACCCTCAACATCCAGAAATACACAGATTGCATTAGAGTGTGCCAGGATAGACTTTTTAATGTCGGCAATGACTGAAACGAAGCCTTCAACTGCACTTTTACCTCTTCTAAAACCTAGTTGATAATCAGGTAATAAAGAATTTATTTCTACAAAATAATCCAACCTTACTTTAATCATGTGTTCAAATATTTTCCCTACACAAGAAGTGAGAGAGATAGGTCGATAAGAGTTATGATCTTGAATTGGTTTGTTATTTTTTAAAATTGGAAGAATACATTGTGTTTTCCACGATTCAGGAACAACTTGAAATGACCATAAAAGATTGTATATATTTAGAAGGACTAATTGTGCTACTTTATGTAACTTTTTAATCATTAAATACGGAAAGTCATCTAAACCAGGTGTCGAATCTTTTCTTGACAGTAAAGCACTATTAAATTCATCCCAACTAAATTGTTTTAGAAGAAATTCATTATTTTTATCTTCTTTTGTTTTAGCAAATAAATTTTCTAAACAAGTAACATTTTCAACTTCGGTCTTTGTAAATTTATCAAAAAATTCTGGTATAAAACTATCATTTTTACTGTTAGAACCTATTTTTAAGCGATTAAATCTTTTTATAAAATTCATTATTCTGCTAATGGGAGTGTATCTATTAAACGTAGTGCATAAATTTTTCCAACTTTTCCTTTTTTCCTCTTTGATAATCCTCTTTTTTTTAGCTTCCATTTTTTTATAGTTAAGATAATTTTCCATATTTAAATTCCGGCGGTAAATACCTAAAGCTAATTTACAATCCTTTACCGCCTTTGCACAAATGTCATTCCACCATGGAGCAGGGGCTTTATTATCTTTCTTTTTTGTACCATATCTCAATTTGGGAACACATTCATCTTTTAGATTATTTAGAATACTACAAAATTTGTTGTAAGATCCTACAGGATCTTCATTGGATATCTTAAAATTATTGAAATGACTTTCTGAGAGAAAATAGTATTTTTCCCAGTTAGCTTTATTATACATATATTTATTTAAATTTTTATTAATCTCATAGGTATTTGGAGATGCAATTATATTAGTAAATGTTGGGTAATGATAGCTACCTAATGGATCCTCACCAACATACCAATCGCATAAGGGTACTAACTCTGGACTAACTAAAGTGACATCAATGGCCGATATATTGTCATTTGGCCTACGTACAGTAGTGGCACTACCGGTATTAAGAATACATAAATTTAAGTCATCTATCAAATCATATAGATTTTTACCCCTTGTTTTAGTTAAAGTGCATCCAAATGCTACATGATGTGCATTAAAATCACCTGATATTATATATGGTTTAGGGAGACTGGTTATAATATTTTTTAATTTTGACATATTAATTTTATTTTTAGGTGGACAATATACACACAGAATAGTTAGAGGACCTACTTTTGTATCAACAGAAATGGCAATTGTTTGAACATCTTGGAAATTTGGAGTAGAAAGTTGGACATATTTTATTGAACTTTTAATTAAAAAGGCTACACCACCATGTTCATTTTCAGCATTTTTAAAAATAAAATCATAGCCAGACATGTAAAAGTGTGATTGGGAACTTTTTAACCATGTTTCATTTAATAAACATATATCTATTTCATTTTCAAATAAAAGTGTTTGTAACAAAGGTTTTTTATTATTAATACTTTGTATATTATGTTGTACTAATTTTAAAATATCCATTATTTTTTTTTAATTAAAATTTAAAATAAAGCTAAAAAAAAGCTAAATTTTTAATTAAAATTTCCTTAATATGAGATGTGGTCTTAATAGATTCAGAATTTCCTAATGCTACTAAAGTTTTTATTATCGAATTCATGAATTTTGTATTATTTATAATATCTGAAATATTAAAGTTATTTGATTTTGATGGAACATACTCTAATTCTTTATTTTTATTATTGTCAAATTTTCCTGTGTATTTCTGAATGTTAGTTTTAGGAAGAGCTGGAAAGTTAATAAAATCTCTATTTAAAGTAGCCATTGCATAAGATTGTCTATTTTTTAATATTCTAGCTGCTTTTATTGGACAATCTTTTGAAATAGCTAGATGATTTCCAGAACAATTTGTACATTTTAATGTTTCAGAACTACAATCTTTGTATGAATGATTTTCCGAGCATTTAGAACAAACCTGTTCACTACGGCATACTTTAGCTGAGTGATTGAATTTTAAGCATTTAAAACATTGTAACACCGGAGGAATATAAGTGTGTACTTTATATCTCCATCCGTCTAATAAAATATATTCAGGTAGAGAAGTACCCGAAAATGTTATGGATACGGTTGTTAATGGGTTTAAATAGTCTTTTTCTCGTTTCATAAATCTTCGAACACCAATGACATCTCTGTCACAACAAATTTTTTCAAACAGTTCTATGTTTCCTATTTCTTTAGGAATGTACCTAATAACGCCTACCCTTTCCACAGAGGATGCAGGAATATATGCTCTTAAGTTATGATCTAATAAACATCGGGATTTCAGGAAATCATTGGCTAAAGCTGCTTGTTTGAAAGATATTTTAATTTTATTTGCATTAATTCTTGCTCGTTCATGAACCCCCTTGATATTTTTAAAATATTTAGAGAGGTTCAAGGGATTCATATTACCAAGTTTTATTTCCATATCTTTATGTTCTACATAAACTATAAATTCCCCATTAGAGCTATTATCGGGATATTGTCTTGTGTATGCATTTTTAATATATGGCTTATACTTATCGATGGTTACTGGTGTCCTAATTTTTCGTTTTTTGCTGGATGTTGACTTCACAGATCTTTCCTCCTCATCTCCATCGCTTTCTATTTGCATTTTTATTATTTAACTATTAAGTTTAATTAAAAATACTATAAAATTCAATTTTATTTCTGGGACGATTTAAAAAAAGGCGCGTTTCTCTTCTTGACGTCTAATTGACACATGGTGTTGTCATATCAAAAAATAAGTATTGCTTTTGAAAAAGATAAAATCTACATTTATTAGTAATGTGTAGTTATAATTATAAAAACGTTCAAATAAGAGCGGCAAGTAAGGAATGTAAGGCGCGCAGTAGAATCTATCATCACAGATCACATAATACTATACTAGTACACATGCCTCATCCCATACCAAAAAATTGGACAGCGCTAATTCGGGCTATTTTTATTTCCTTGAATAGATAATTAATATGTGTCCTTGATTCGCAAATAGTTAAACTGTTTCATTTTATAAATATGGCAAACTAACGTGTGGTAAATATTGTAAAATTCATCCTGCATTCGAATTAAAAAAAAAAAGATATTTCAATATTCAGTAAAAATACGCAAAGTTGTTTAACGCATTATTTCGTTTTACTTCACTTAAAATATTTTTAAAACAATAATACACCTTTTGTGATCTATTTTTTCATCTTTAGTTAATTTAACACAACTTTAATAACAAATTGATACTGTAATGTAATCTATTGATATTTATTTGAACTAATAGTTATTCTTTGTTCGTGATGAGACTCATGATATCATTTTATGACAAATGAGGTTCCATAGTCAAGTTTATCTTGTCGTAATGGTGTTCAATCCTAATTACAGCAAGTTATATGTAAATATCTTTTTGGTAAATTCTAATTTACCCGTACAAAAGTTATAATTGCAAAAAAATATAATCGACGCATTATCTTCATTATAATTACTAATTAACATTTAATCTATCAAATGCTGGTGCTTTAAGCTTATTTTTTTAAATTAAATAAGCAATTCTTCTATTTGTATAAATTTATTTCATGTATCTCGGAAACGGCCCTTTCCGATTGACGATTTGAAACAAATTTTGTATTTAGATAAGTTTTAAGTTCATATGTGTCTTTTCTAAAAAGACACAGTTTTTATATCTTTTCCAAAGAACACTATTTAATAAAAAAAAAAGCGGCGAGCGAAGCTCGGTCTCCCACCCTATTTAAAAACTCCAATAAATATTTATTGGTTTCTACGTGGCTTTTATTGGTTTCTATGTGCTTTTGTCGCTTTTGATGAGATCCTATTGGAGTTTTTCAATAGGGCAGGTACTTTTAATATAGTAGCCGTTATTTTTTATGTATGAGGAATAGGTAAGAAAACACAATAGTATATAATTTAACAATATATTAACAGGATGAAATAATTTACTGTTTTGATTCATAAATAATTTTCATTAGTTTATACCAGTATCTAATGTAAAGCTTAAAATAAAACCTTTTATGTTACACTATTAGCTGCGTAAAATAACGTGATATGAATTTACCATCTACTAAATGTTAAACGTTATTTTATAATGTCAAATTAATATATTGCAACATTTTTATAATAATATTATTAAATTCAATTCAATACTAGTTTTATATGCAAAATTAAATGATTGTTTATTTCAACTGATAATAAAGAATCATAGTATCGTTTGCCTTTTATTTTGAAAAATTTTAAACATTTAAACCTTTATTGTGCAGGCTTATTCTACTGTCCAAATTTCGCCCAACGTAAGTCACTTCGTCTTGAACCGCATTGTAGGTACTAATTATTACAAATTAAATCAAGACGATGATTTAATTTGTAGGCGGTTGTTTGATTTTCGAAGCGTGTTTCAATACGCTCCGAACGAATTGACTAACCAGTCCCTAGTGGACCAGCTCAAGAGAAGTATAACCGCACTGCATTTGTGAACGTCCTTCGACACATTGGGCATTTGTCGGTTGATAGCGCGCATTTCGCACAGGCGACCACGTGGCCGCATGGTACAAAAACCACGTTCCTTTCGTCGTTGAAGCATATTTTACATAATTTTGTATCTTCTATGTTATTGTCGCCGTTCTTCATTGTAGTTTGAGATGTTTCATTTTGCTCTTGGGGAGCAGAAATAGCGGTCGCTTCTGTGATAACTTTCTGAACATACTCGCGTCCTTTGACTAACTGGACGTATGCACATCTGTCGAACCAACGCGCGTGTTGCTCCCACGGCACGTCATCATTTTCCCAGTCTTTTAATCCACCGTCACAATAAAAACACTTAGTTTTGTCGCCTTGACCAGTGTAGAAAAATCCTGCTTCCGCCAGTTCCTCGGGTTTCTGTTTCATACTGCGAGGCCAATCGCTAAAACTGCGTAATCTGGCAGCTTCGGAGGCATATCTAGGATGAACAGGTCCGGGCATACGAACTGTCGTGACGGGTGCTCGAACACCGCACTCGTCATGACCCGCAGTAGGAGTAGCAGAGTCCATTGGCACATTGCCGGAGCCAGTTTGACGTCTTAGGAAAGGACATTGAGGAGCCCATCGTTGATGGTCCTTAGCAGGATCGTCACCTTCTACCCATTTCATTATTTCTACTTTGCAGAATGCGCAACGTACTTCATCACCACGGCCTAGATAGTAAAAGCCATTCTTTGCTAATGAATCTGGTGATAAAAATGAAACGGGCCATTTCTCGAATGTCTTTAGCCGTTCGTCTTCGCGTCGCATGTCAGGTGCATCCGGACAGAATGTGAAAACATCGCGTTCACGATTGTCGGGTTTATCGAAGGAGGAACTTGATGACACAGAGGTTGGTGAAGACGAAGGGCTGTCAGTGTTGGAAGCGCATCCCGGAGGTTGTAACACGAGTTGATGACCTTTAAAAAACTGAGCCAACATTCCTGCAGCGGGTGAAGCGTTTGCGGATACTGTAAAGAAAGAAAAATATCCATAAGTTAAAATTTTATTCAAAAATTAAAAGGAATTAAAGGATTTTACTTATACCAGAAATACGCAACTAATTAATATTTTTTTAATTTTAATTTTAAAGGCAATTAAATACATAATTTATTATTTTTGTCTTTAATTGTAAGTCTTTTATTGTAGACATGAGCCTAGCTTAAAGAAGAGCGATTGTCTTTGAAACATATACAAGTTCGCGGCCATTACATTCTGCAGCCTACTCCCGTTCCGTGCCCTCTGCGTGCACTCAGTGCGCATGCACTAAACGACCGCGATCAATTTTTCTTTATACAATTTAAGCCTACTATTTTTTTAGATATTACTAAGGTCACGATGTTAATTATTGTTATTATTGCTACACAACATTTGAACCAAATAGTTTAACAAAAATAAATAGCTTAGTGTGATTTTTATTTTCTTAAATCTTGTTAATCAATCTAAGTTAACAAAGCAAGCAGTGTCCAAAAATTAAAAGATATCATGAACGTACAAAACTAGAATGAACGGTTATAGGAACACTTAATGGCCGTAATGTGAAGCGATCAATAATTACCATTTCGAATTTTATTATCAACTAACAGCGGCATTTTCGAGTCACACTACGATTACGTAAAACACAAAACGCACATTGCAAAAAGTATCACAAATAATATAAACTGTTAAACTATATTAATAATTTTTTGATTTTTTTTTAGAATGGCGTACGACGAGACGGGCATCGTAAGCTCTCTTATTTGTAATGTCGCGTAGGGTCGCGGGCAGCATTGACGTAGCTGTTGCGCATGCGTGCGCACTTTTAGGAGGGTTCAAATTCGCCTACGTGGGGTGCCTACTGACTGGCACAGCTGTGTCGTCTGTATTGGGGTCTCACACGCTGTTACATTTACGTCGATATTATTAATAAAATGAGTATATGATCAATATATTCAAATAATAAATAAATTCATCTCAACAAATTTTCTTGAAACTTATAAAATTAATATTTAATAGTTAGTTATCTTTTATACACTACCAACGTGAACGCCATATATTTTTTTATAAAAGCACGGCTGTGGTAATTATCGCGTGTGGTTGACACATGGTAAATAAAGTATGACCACCGCGATTCAAGCTGTTGCTATGCCGCATACTTATTCATCTACATTAGACTACATGATACGATGAACAAGCGAGAAGCGCGAAGGGACGACGCGGGAGAGATGTAGTTCTCAATCAGGATAGCGTCTGGTGCGACGTTGCCGCACCGACTGGATTTCATTCATATTTGAGACGAGGCGTTGCCGTCTTCAGCGGAAACCGCGACCACACAG
This sequence comes from Fabriciana adippe, assembly GCA_905404265.1. NCBI lineage: Eukaryota > Metazoa > Arthropoda > Insecta > Lepidoptera > Nymphalidae > Fabriciana > Fabriciana adippe. Next base: position 9,210,994 of record FR989993.1, read on the forward strand.
CGTAAAAAGGGCTATGGAATGTGGCGGTACTGCAAGCCGGTTCTAAACAGTACCGAAAAAAGTGACGGTGTGGAATGCGGACTATAGTTAGTTATAAAAACTGTATTATATATATTATGAGCTGTCAAAAGTGGATATTTTCCGTAGGAAATTATCTTTTTCTTATCTTAATCTTGATATTCAAGACGTAATGCTAGTGTTAATTTAGACTTATTAATCAAATTAATTATTATTATTTTTACAGCAATGAGTTGAACTTTAAACGAGAAAAAAACATTATGCTTGATCTTATAAGTTATACTTTGGCTCAACTAATAATAAATATTTATTAGTTGTAGGACAACACTGACAATATTTCGACATGCGTTTCCATTAAAATGGGCAGACAAGGAAAATAAAATAAAAGTTTCGCATCCAAGGTTCATAAGCTGAGAGCAAATGAAATTCAGCATTGTGCTTTAAGAGAGCGGCGAGAGGCGGCGCCGTAGTATGCCGTGGGGAAGGGGACGGGGCCGCGTTCTCATGCCTATGGGTGGTCGGCGCTCGGCTTTCGAATTCCAATGCCTCGCCTGTAGCACCTACGCAGTGCTATGTGTACATGTATTACATCTTCAGCAGTATCTTTCCAATTACGTGGCTATAAAATATAAATACTACATAGTACGTGCTACTGCCTAAATGCGTTTGTATCTAGTCCATTCCTTGTACGAGTACGGGGTATTTACAAACATTGGCTGTCATCATAAAAGATAAAAAAACTAGCCCGGAAATGATATCGGAGGAAATGAACATCCGCCAGATGGGGTGCTTATTTATACAACAGCACCATTTGTTGGAATATAAAACTGATGAATGAACCATAAGCTATTTTTGAATATGAATGAAGGGTATCGTGAAAACAAATAGTTTGTCCATCATAAGAATAATTAAAGAAATATTGGATATGGCAATTGTGAGAAGATATCGCTATTAGGAAGCCGCGAGCGCCAACAAGCCATTTCGAATTACGATACGATAGAATACTCCCACGGGTATTACGGGCTCTATGTAAGAATTTGCAATAAGCCTGAATAAAATGTAAGATGCTTAAAATAAATAAATCTATTAATTATACTTATTTATACTTGAGTATATAATATGACTGAGATACAAAAATTAATATAAAAACATGTATATTATTATATTTAGGAGCAATGTAACAGGGTAAAAGTTGTAGTTAAATTAATAGCTTAGTGATGTTTCGCTTGTAATAGTATTTTATCTATTATCATTTGTTTATCAAATCCTACAATTTAAAAAAAAATCTTTTTACTTTTTAGATCATGTAAAATTTGTGAATGGCTAGATATATTTATTTCTTATTGTTCGTTGAATGAAATCTATTGATCAAGTAGATTATAAAAATAATTTGAACTTGTTTTAATAACTGATTGCAGTTATATATATATATTATATAATAAAATATTCTGTATACTAGTGACTCAACTTCGACTAGGCTTCGCTCATGTAGAACAAGGAAGATGGACAATAAATAAATCTAAAACTATCAAACGCAACTGCAATGTCACCATATGTTTATGGTACTTTGTCAACCTAATTAAGCATATGGATGAGACTAAAAAATCCTTCACAATGTTTTTGTATAGTTACTTAGTATGTTTAAAGCATTATCCTTGATACAAATATATACATATATAAACTATAATAATAAACAATATGTTTTGTATGTAATATAAATATAAGTGAGTTTTTTAATACATTGAGCTAGTTGGCAAAACATTGATACCATAATGATCAGATAGATGGCGTTACTAATCTCTTCATTCTATATGTAACAATATGTAATAACAAAGTAAAATTTTCTTTCATATTGCAGGTTGGTATCAAAAGGTTTGATACTATGCTGATAATGTTAGATGCGATTACTAGAATAACAGTCTGGTATTTGATAATATTTAACTAATGCTTCCACCAAATTTGTGATGTCATGCCACAAAATCATAAGTCAGGGGCACAATTGGGTGATAAGCACAGCAAGGACAAATTATACGAACACAATATGTTCTAGTGAACACAATATATTCTTGCTTAGTTAATAAATATAAAACAACAAACAAAAAGACTATAAGAATCTATTTATATAGTATTTTTTTAGAAAGTCTATATGTAGGGCTTGTTTTGAAGAAAAATATAGAATTATTGGTATCATTATCTTTGTACACTTAATGCTTAAAGTGTATATGATATGAATTTCTGAGAAATAAATATTATTAATAAGATTATTGTTATCATTGTGACATGTACAATTTGATAACTCATTAATAATTGAAGTTTAATTTTTAATTACTTGTGAAAATTTTCCATTATAGATCTGCCCATACTTTAAATAATTGATTTGTGCTAATATAATTATCATTAAACAATTTGTTACCTTTATGAATAAATGGAAATGTACTATTGTAAACAAAAAGTAATGATGTTACATATCTTAGAAATGTTATATACATATGTACAGTATATCAGAAAATTTAAAAGCATAAAATTTTACATCCAATACTAATAATTAAAGGGAGTTTTTAAGTTCCTCATAACTAATACATAGCATAAAATTACAAATAGCAAATTTATTTCATATATTTTTAAGATAGGCAACAATAATTATAGGAGGATAATTCCTCTATAAAATATCTTTTGTAATTTGTACAGTCGCAGCTGTTCGAGAAATAAGGTACGTGGATAGATACCAAGAATTTTATGCTATAGAATATTCAATGCTTAAAATTTAAATTTCGTCAGGAAAATGAAACGAGTAGAATAATCTAAATATTGTAGTGTTTTAAACATTTATAAACGTAAATCAATTGTTTGCTGACGTGTTAATATGACGCTCAGTTATAAGTCAAATAACAGCAAGAAATGCATTAATGTATCCGTTCGGTAGTTAAATAATGATGATATAACAACCACAAAATATTAAAATTCCACACTATCCCGAATTAAGACATAACACACAAATAGGTTATGTAAGAAAAAACAATCACCTTTTAACGTATCCATTTGCACATCAAATAATCCTTTAAAATATGTACACTTTAACTCCAATCCTTCAATATATATTGTTCACTCTTACTTTTAATCCGACAAATCACAATAATTTTCAGCGATCAACGACACAACTATTTCATGAGCGCGAAACTCGCAACTGTTGGCAGAATCGACAATATCTACAGACTACACATACTACAACGAATCAGCGGCGCTCGCAGCACGCCGACAATACGTGCGTCACGTTCAGAAAAAGCCCGTCGTGTTATTAGTTTCGTTTCGTTCTAATGGTTGCCGCGCCGCCCTACCCGCACCCCTCCGCATAACCAAGTAATTTAACAGCTGTTTCTATACTTCATAGTTCATACATCCTTTTAGGACAAACAACAGCCGAAAAAAACATTTTTGTAAGTATTTTTCAAATTATTTTTATGATCTTAGTCTAGCTTAAAGTTACTTAACTATGGAAATACCCTTAGAATACTGATAAGGAATCTTATAACTACCTACTCAGATTTATAATAATTTTATTACCTTTGGCCTCTCTAGAGGGCCCGGCTGCCTCATCATCGGCTTCTTCAGATTGTGCCTCATTTTGCATGCCTGATAACAAATAAGAGTTAATATTATTATTACTATTAGATATTTATTTTGTAATTGAATTGATTGACGTACGAACCTGTATAGATTTAGGTATTTTAATTTTATATAGTTTATGACTTGACATTTCATAGTGATACGTTCAGTAATTATATTTAAAAAATAAACATACCTATATAATAATTATTTGAAGAATTATCCACAAATAATCTGTACACGATTGTAGTTGCAGACTCGAGTAAGCAAACTGATCTAATGATAAATATTGTTACGTAAAATATGACGTGTTATAGGACAGATTGTTGTTGTAAACAATCTACTTTAAAGATGCTAAAATAACATAAGTTATTTTATTAATATGTATTATTTTTTATCGCTTTTACAATTCCTATTTGCATTACATCTAAAAAATACATTTATTTAGGTATAAATTTCAAAATTGTCCAATTAATATATTTTGAATTTGTGTCTGGTATGAAGTAAGAAACCGACCATGAAGTAAGAAACCAACCAAACCAAGTTTTTTAAAATTATTGCTTTTCTGAATCTTTTTTATGGCGCATCACTTGAGAACAGCTGCAATCTGCACATTTAGTTTGCACATTTAGTGATATTTTTTTAGTAGTATAGAGATAATAGCTAATCTGAATTAAATTTATAGTTAAGTTTATTTACAATAAATCGAGAAGGTGGTTAGGTAAGATCCAGTTTTAGGTCTAGGGGGCTGTTATATAAAATAATTATTGAAGTTTCCAATGACTGGCTAATCTCTTCTGGCACATAAGCACATCGCGTAGTATTACCAAATTAAGTTAGATATATAAAAAACGAGAGCAGATGCCAATGTTCCGTCTATTATGCTGGTATAAGTTGTAAAAAATTGAGGTAAAGTTTGGCGCAGGTGCGTTAGCAGCTTGCTCGTGCGCGGGCGTCACACAGCTGCTTCTCCACGTGCTTGGCAGCTGTCGTCTCACCCCTAAAGCCTTGTTTTGATACCAACTTGACACACAAAGGCTCGAAATTGCCCGAATATTATATGCAATGCTAGATGTAATTCATGAATGAATAAACAAATAGTTACGATTTATGCCAAACAGGATTAGGGTTAACATTAAAATATGTTTTTGTTAGATATAATTTTTGTTAGTGGTTTAATGTTTAGCAGTTTTAATTGTACGTAATTTGTTAGCTCTCTGAAGTTACCACTTTAATACCCTACTGGGTTTATCAAATCAGAAATTCGGGGGTTCCCAAGGATCCCAAGATTTTCATGATTTAATGGACTTGCACACTTAGATTAAATCAAATGATTTTTTACCGTATTGCTAACTATATAATGATCAAAATCAAAGACTTCTTTAATGTTAGTAAATAAGTGCTTATTCATTTATGATAAGGACTGAGTTTCCATGGAACGCTTGTTTAATAGGAAGCAGAATGTTAGTTCAGTAAATAACTAAATAGAACGCCGTAACGAAGACGTAAACATACCTTAATTTCATCGTACGTCAATGTCTTAACGATTTTATAATTACTTACTAACTATAATGTAATTATCTAAAGTCGAAACAATCTAATGACTAGCGATTTACTATCGCTTCGCTCGGATGCGTTTGTTAGATCTAGGTACGTTTTTTTAGCGGAATACTAATTCTTTTTCAAAAATATAAGTAGCCTAAGTTATTCTCTATAACATCAGCTATCTGCCAGTGAAAGTCCCGTCAAAATCTGTCCAGCCGTTTCGGAGATTAGCCGGAACAAACACACAGACACAGACAAAAAGTTAAAAATTGTGTTTTTCTTATAAGTATCGTATATACTTTCATATACATTTAGTAAAAAGCTGTTATTTTGATATTACAAACAGACACTTCAATTTTATTTATCTGTACATATTTATTATTTTTAACATAAAAAATACCTGATTGCTGTTGATTTGCTGTTGTTGTTTCGGAATCACCATTACAATTTATAAACGAAAGAAGTAATTTTATAAGAAAATCCATTATTTACCGAACCACAATGCCACCCTTTTATAATGTTTTTGGGCCGTACCGGCCTTTTCCGGCGTTTAGCCGACTCGGACGTGTGTTCTATGCAACATTCCGCGCTCACTACCGTACTGTAGGTTCCGCCTACTAGGCCATGGTGCGACGCAGGAAAATCGATCATCTTACACAAAATGGTGCAACGTTATATGTATTTCCTTTTATTTTATTAGTAGGTGGAAAACTGGTAAAAAATCCCATCTACAGCTAATGGATTTATGAATGAATAATATCACAAACTAGAAGAAACTGTCAAGGTTAGTGCGATATATTTCAAGTTTTAGTTTTTCTTATCTTTTTTAGTGCTGTAGATTATTTACTTAGAATTTTATAAATAATCTAAAATTGTAAAACAGTAAAAAATCGCAAAATGTGTGTCGAACTTACTAAAAGGTAGATTAATTAAGGGATTTTTAAGTGTAACATTTTTTTTAATTATTCAACTTAGGTAGGTACTATTGTTAGTTCAAGAGAAGCTTGATTTTTATATGTACATATTTTAATTGAAACTATATTTTTATTTTTGTAATACTTGTTATCAAAATCATTCGAAGATTTTTTTATTTTCTAATTTTTCGATACAATTAGCCGGTCAAATTCAGATTTACTTAAAGGGTTCGGTGCTTAACTGCTACATATTTACCTAATTTCGGAATGAGGGAGAGACTAACGATATACATGAGTGATTTTACACATTGGATGTACTGAATGGTGAAATTATTGCTTGTTTTGGATTTCATGCAAGATTATGTATGTTTTAAGCCTTGTATAGATTCTTCTAAAATTGATATATGTAGGCTGAATAAAATAACGCACATAATTACATATGTTTAGTAAGCCTATAATATAAACAAACGTTTTCTAATGTTTAGTGAATGGAACAGGTTAATAAGTTGTGCTTACAAGTACGTGTAGCTCGCATTCAGTCGTGACCGAACAATAAAATACTATGAGTATTACGTACCTATAGAAGACTTTTCAGTCCAGCTACCTATATTAGATATATTTCTAAATAATACTAATTATTATATCGATATTTTAATTTGAGACTTCTGATCCAAAGATTTTTCAATTTATATTTCACTAGCGGGAAACAAAAACAAGCCTATCCTACGGGAACCGTACATTTTTCCGGGATAAAAAGTAAGCTGTGCTATTCCCGACTATAATCTGTCTCTGTGCCAAATTTCATCCAGATCCGTTTAGCCGTTCTGGCGTGAAAGAGTAACAAACATCCATACATCCATACTCACAAACTTTCACATTTATAATACTAGTATAGATAGTATAGATTATACAAAATTATATTCCATTAGACCTGTGATGTTGTTAAGTCATAATAATATCTATTTAAAATGACATAATATTATATTTTTAGAAAATTATTATGGCGGTATCTTAAAAATTACAATAGATATTAAGCACATAAATTTATCATTTTATTATCATGCGTTATCAAGTATTTACAAAAAAAATATAATTGTGATAATCTTACTGCTCTGAATAATGTACAAGAAAATGTATTTATATATCGAGCTTAAATATATAGAATAAAGATCAATATTTGGGGAAAAATAGGGTAGATACCAATAATATGTCCCTATGTAAATGTTTGTGGATTACGAAAAAGCCTTTGATTCGATCGAGATTTGGGCTGTGCTGCAGTCTCTCCAGCGGTGCCAAGTTGACCACCGGTATATCGAAGTGTTGAAGTGTTTGTATGAAAACGCTACCATGTCAGTCCGACTTCAGGACCGGGACTCGAGACCCATTCAACTGCAGCGAGGAGTACGACAGGGCGATGTCATCTCGCCGAAATTATTTACCACTGCATTGGAAGATGTCTTTAAGGTCCTGGACTGGAACGGACTGGGCATCAACATTAACGGCGAGTACGTCACTCACCTTCGGTTTGCCGATGATATAGTGGTTATGGCTGAGACCATGGAGGACCTCAGTATAATGCTCAGTGACCTCAATGGAGTCTCCGAACGAGTTGGTCTAAAAATTAACATGGATAAGACGAAAATTATGTCAAATGTCCATGTTGCAACCACTCCAGTTTCTATCGGCGATTCCATGCTCGAAGTTGTAGACGAGTCCTGGGACAAACTGTCCAGTTAGGTAGGTCCAACTTCGAGAAAGAGATCAATCGACGGATCAAACTCAGATGTGCAGCTTACGGGAAGCTACGTAACATCTTCTCGTCCCGAATACCGCAGTGTCTCAAGACAAAAGTCTTCGACCAGTGTGTGTTGCCAGTGATGACATACGGCACAGAAACGTGGCCGCTCACGATGGGCCTGATAAGAAAGCTCAAGGTCACACAGAGAGCAATGGAAAGGGCTATGCTGGGGGTTTCCCTGCGAGATCGACTCAGGAATGAGGAGATACGCAGAAGGACCAAGGTCACCGACATAGCCCGCAGAATATCCAAGCTCAAGTGGCAGTGGGCAGGGCACATCGCGCGCAGAACAGACGGTCGTTGGGGACGCAAAGTTCTCGAGTGGCGGCCACGAACCGGAAGGCGAAGCGTGGGTAGACCTCCCACAAGGTGGACCGACGACTTGGTCAAAGTCGCTGGAGCTCACTGGATGCGGATGGCACAAGACCGGTTGTCGTGGAAATCTTTGGGGGAGACCTATGTCCAACAGTGGACGTGCTTGGGCTGAAACGGATGTAAATGTAGTTAAAAAAATAATTGAGCTGTACGTATAATCAAAATCTTATCGTAATAGAAACTTTATGTACAAGAACAAGATTGCAATGTGTCACCGGCAATCTAAATTTATTTTCCCGTAATTTTATACGAATATATAAAAATAAATAAAAATTATTTTACTTACATGTAATGGTAATAGTATAGACAGTACTTACGTGTGGGGTCATTAAGTATCTCTCCATTATTTGATAAATATTAAATAGAATATTACAAAAAGGCAATTCACATGATGCGTTTCGATGCGTGCGATTCATGCATTAATTATATTTTGAACAATAGTAAACTTTTATCACCTTTACCAGTAAGAGCGCTGGCTCATATATTTTCAAATAAATACAATTTATTTTGTAAACGTTTAAGTCAAATAAATCATATTCAAACTTCATTTCAGTCGGTTGGTAGAACCAAATGTACTTGCGTACAAGTACCTTTCAAACTATTTTCTCCACAATATAGGATGTTGACTTAAAAATAACATAGGTAGATAAAATCAAAGGCTAGAAGAGATTTAAATAGTAAATACCTACTAGAATAATACACGTGAATTAAATCCGTTATTACATATTTTTTATAAAACTTAACATCATCAATCTGATCTACTTTATATGATTTATGGTAAAAATATGACCCCGTTATTTTTCGATATCCATTTTCTTGTAACTTAATATCGTACAACTTAAAATGAACCACCATGAAAGCCAACGGTAATGGAGGACAAAACTGGTCTGAAAAATAAAAGCGACGCATCTGAGGCAATTTCAAGTAAGTCTTTGGGCGCAAAGAGTACCTATGGCCAATGGCAGGCCGAGATTCGGTATGTGGCCTTCTTTTCCCAGAAACGTCTGAACGGGCGGGACGCAACTCGAAGTAGTAGGTAGTTAATATTATATAGGTTGTATGGGGTAGGTTGAGGTGAAATGGGCTTTATTTCAAGAACCTCAATAAATATTATACAATTATCTATACGAAAAACTTTTCTTATTTATATTTTTATCGTGGGTATAATTTATGCCAGCAATCGCTCGGATTCTATGTAAAGTCATATAACACAAAAAGGTATTTACTTACATATTCTTAAAAATATTAAGTAAATTAATTTTTTCACCCTTAATTGGTACCATAACATACATAACATAACATTTCGAGTAAATTCGTCGAAGAAAAATGATTGACCGCGAAAACGTCTACAGGTATATGTAGGTAGGTACTATTAATAGTTTCGTTAAAATATTTATCAGTTCTTTTTTGCTCGTTTCGACTTGTAGTTCAATTCACCTCGATCTACCTTAAGTAGGTACTCATACATAAGAGCGCTTAAATGAGGAATCATCTTCTTAGTCTTTTTATAGAGTAAAACGTGAAAGTACATACTAGAACTTTTTCGTAACTAATTGTACACCTTGTTTTCCAATTGCTTTTAAAATTATAAAGTACACCAAGTACACCAATAGTATAAAGCAGAATATTATGTTTTCTGCAAAATATGTTGTTTTTTTTTTAAATATAATTCTACAGTGTGACGACACTGCTTTCAAGAATTAAAGATTAATTCACAAAATATCAATAGGATTTTTAAATTGGAATGTTTTTCAATACGTCATACAATATGCTTTGACACAATACACAATTTTTTCCTATCTAAATCCGTTACATTCCGTTCGCTGAAGCTGTGAGTTGGGCACGTAGCTATCTCAGCGAGATTTCGAAATTCCAAGAAAGGCAAAGCCTTATAAATTATCTCAAAAGCGCCGACTCGGCCCTACGACCAGAATACTTTTTTTACTCCACAGGTAGGCTGGCGCTAAGAAGGCAAAGGAATTTATAGTGAGTCCCCCTCATCTCGCACCTTTACAATTTATCTTTATTTTCGGTTAAATATAATAAATAGATAGTAAATGAGTTTTATATTAATTCTAGTTGTCAGCATGTTTGCGTGCTCTTAAATGACTACTAAATTGTGATTGTATTCCAAACAAATTAATAGGTAGAAAGTAACTAGTAGCATCTTTAAGCAGTGGGCAATAATATGTATTATATCTATTTATTTTAGATTGTCAAATATACGTTTTTTATAATATAGTTTTTCACTTCTATCTACCTGTAATTAATGGATAATGTTTAGTTAATTTTGAAAATATATCAAACTAAATGCATCCTTCTATTATATCTATACCAACTAAAAAATGCGCGTTGTGCTCGCGTGTATCACGATTCTTAGAAAATAGGACTCTTGAAACCAGCGGAGAAATTCCCGGACGCAGCCCTGAAGGTCGCAACTAATAATAGAACCTATTGTTAGGCTTGTGGCGCCCTATCCCAACAGCCTCCTAATAAATGCGCATAATTGCACATTCTTTCTAACTTTTTCAGTAATAAATATTTTACAATAGAATTTCTTCTTATTAACTAGCTATTATAGCGAATCTTCAAACATATCACATTAGATGGTATAGCAAAATTGCTCACATCTTTAACTAGAAATAAATCCGAATCGAACCGATTTCAAGCGCCACAACTACTATAAAGCATCTGCTAGACATTAAATGCTACATAGACAGCTAAACCATGAAACAACGGCTTTTTAGATGTAGAGGTACAAACTATTTTGAATCTTGGACGTAATAGATTTTAGATGATTTTCTATTGAAGTTGTTTCTAGCGGATGGTGTTCTGTGGAATTTGGGCCACGCCCAGTGGCGGATTTAGGCTTGATGCCGCCCTAGGCCCCGATTGATAGGCCGCCTTTTTTGCTTTGTGAGGGAGTGATTATTATAGCAATATAAATTAAAAATTTAAAAAACCCCCTACGCACGTGAAGCACTTAATCAAGTACCTAATCATAAGCCAAAATGCCTTACCTCATTTTGGAAAAGAGCTGATACTCTTACACTGCTGGACCGATATTAACCAAACATAGCTAAGAACCACCGCAAGGAAACTGGCTTTCAAATGAAAACAAACCGCATCGAAATCGGTCCATCCGTTTGAGAGCTACGATGCCACAGACAGACAAGACACACACGGACGCACGCACGCACGCACGCGCGCACGCACGCACGCACGCACGCTCGCACGCACGCACGCACGCACGCACGCACGCACGCAAGCACGCACGCACCCACACACACATACACACACACACACGGACAGACAGACGACGTCAAACTTATAACACCCCTCTTTTTGCGTCGGGGGTTAAAAATTAAAGATTTAATTTTCAAATGTTAAAATTTTTATCGATAAAATTTTATTAAATTAAATACAACTTCTTATTGATTATTCTACATTAATTTATTAAATAGAATTCCGAGTATAAATTATAAATATGGAAATAACTTTTTAAAGATGAATATTAACATCAAGACACGCGGTATCGTGTCCAGCCAAGTTCAAGCCAAAAGAAACTGGCGACGCAGCACTGTGTGTATATTTTACACGAACCATTTGGAGCCACTTTTCACCTCGTAATAACTCAAAATCTATTTAACATATGATACATGAACATAAAATTTGGTTCATTATTTAATCCACTTAGATTAACAATCCCCAATTTCATAAATACAGCACAAACGGTAATTGAGATATTAACGTCTAAAAATCAGCATTTTTATCACTGACTGACATATAGTAGTAAAACCTAACTCACTTCCAGATGACCTAGAAAACTGAAATTTGGTGTCCAGATGGGTAACTGTATGCATATAAGGGGAAAAATCCGAAAACAGTGAATTCTTAAAATTTGTTTTTTTTTCAATAATTTTTTTTTACTGGAAATACAAAAAATATAGAAGAACATTTCTCAAAATTTTTCAACTTATTATCTTATATTATCAAAGAGAATCTAATATAACCGATTTTTGAATTCGGATTGCCTTTGACTTTTTTCGCCTTTTAATCCGGTCAATTTAGACATTCGAAGCTACATAAATTTACAACAAGCTCAAAATTGGTGAAATCGTTCAAAATATGATTATAAATAAAATTTGAAAGTTCCCCATCTTTCCCCTGTATGGAAAAATTTTTATTCAAGGTCAAAGGTCAAACAAACGAGTTTTTCACGATTTTCAGTAAAACGGTAAGTTTTATCATAAAAATACTTTAGACAAAAAATGTAGATCATAAAATTATCTATAAAAAATGTATGAATACTTTTTTTCCTACAAGCCATCGTTTCTGAGATATAACGATTCAAAAATTTGTAACATATATTACAACTCTAGAGATGTATGTACGAGGCGTACTCGTGCATATTATGCCGACTAGAAGAACCCGTGGTTTCGCTTGCGATCAAATTACGAAAAATACGAAATTTCACGCAAATATTATGTCCTAGGAATAAAAAGTTTCATACAAACTTTTATCCCCCATTTCACCCTCTTAGGAGTTGAATTTTAGAAATCGCTGAAATACACAACTCATTATTTTTACCATATTTAATTCATACAAAATTTCATGCAAATATGTCCAAAAAATAAAAAGTTTCATACAAACTTTTATCCCCTATTTCACCCCCTTGGGGGTTGAATTTTGAAAAATCCTCCCTTAGTAGATGCCTTCGTCATATGAGGAATAGGTGTGCGAAATTTCAATTTGCTAGCCTTAAGGGTTTGGCCTGTGCGTTGATACATCAGGCAATTACTTTTGCCTTTTATATAATAAGATTACAACTTTTACAAATTTTTGAATCGGTACATCTCAGAAACGGTGGCTCGTAGGAAAAAAGTATTTACACATTTTTTATAGATAATTTTATGATCTACAATTTTTGTCCGAAGTATTTTTATGATAAAAGTTACCCTTTTGTTGAAAATTGCGAAAAACTCTTTTTTTTTTACCTTTGACCTTGAAATTTTTTTTTCCATACAGGGGAAAGATGGGGAACTTTCAAATTTTATTTATAATTATATTTTGAACGATTTCACCAATTTTCAGCTTGTTGTAAATTTATGTAGCTTCACACTTATGTTTTGGTTTAATTTTACCGGACTATTTAGGATTTTGACTTCCCGAAAATTTTGCCGCCCCTAAAATTATGCCGCCCTAGGCCCGGGCCTCACGGGCCTATGGGTAAATCCATCACTGGCCACGCCGCTGACTCAACGCCGATCTAATCCCTTCCCTCTCGGAGATATTCTCAATAGACTACGCGGATGTGAACGGTTAGAGGCTAGAAAAGATGTAAAGTGACTCTGAACTTTTCTGCTATTTCACAGAATTCGCTTCGTAATCGTTAAAATAAACATTCAAGTTCTCTAGCCAATAGAAAAGTTTCTATTTTATGTCAGTCAACGGTTTTGTTTATTTCTTCTTAGTGCATATTATGGCGTTCTCTCTGAATAATGTATTAATATTGTATTCCAAGATAACCAGCCCTCATTGTCTTGCCCGTATACAAGGGCAAAGTTTTTATTGTTCTTCAATGCATAGTGTCTTTAATGTTTCGTTAAAAGATGCAAAGAGTACATTAATAAAAAGAAGAATCTAACACTGTTTAATATTATGGCTACAAAAATATGGTACCTATTGCGTGTGGCGAGAATATGTATTTGCATATGTCGACACCTCCATGCAATAACATTGTAACTCATTTTTTTCATAAATTGTGTTACAATGATATTGCTATGTAAAAAAAAATATGTAATTTTTCTGTACAATCACTGTAACTCTACTCCCATTCATTTTTAAAATATACAAAAGTCAAAGTATTGTAACTAACCAAAAAAATATTTATTTTCAACAATATCGTTGCAACTTGATTTACAATTTATAAAAAATATTACGAGTAAGTAGTCAATTAAATACAACAATATTGTAACATTATATACAATTTTTGTACGGGACAAACTAGGGGTATATGAACACAAAATGTAATGCTACTGAATTGTATTTCGACTTTCAATGTTGTTGCACGGATATTTAGATTAGTTTTTAACGTGTTATAACAATGAATTGCGATGTTGTCGTCCTGCAGTTTACTCGCGCTCATAGAATTTTGGTCTAAATAAAACTATCTTTTCGGATTATTTCGCGGATTTATTTTGATTTTTGGTTCCCGACGTTTCGAATGCTTTACAGCAATCATGGTCACGGGAGAGTCTCTCCATGATTGCTGTAAAGCATTCGAAACGTCGGGAACCAAAAATCAAAATAAATCCGCGAAATAATCCGAAAAGATAGTTTTATTTAAAATGTCAAATATTCGCGTAAATCTAAGAAAATTTTGGTCTAGTTTAGTATGCAGAGGTGAGAAGTGTACATGGTGACTATTTCGGCGTTTATAGATTAATAACATAATTCGCAATCTGAAGGCGATGCTATGCACGCGATAATAGAGCGTCGGAAGAAAAATTAAATAATTTTTGTACCAGAGCAATGTATCACTCTGATCAGATGTGCTAAAACTACGGGAACCCCCTATGATGTTACTGAATTAGATCAAAACCTAATTCTTGATTATAAAAGCCTTTTAAAGAAAAAAATTAACTGGGACTGGAATAGTAGTGGAAAAAAGATGTCGTGGACTAAAATACAACATATTAAAATAGGAAACGAAAACCCTGACTTAATATATTTTCAATATGATTATCTCAGTGATCAATACTTATCCATCAACCTTGCTGTGAAACCTACTACACGCATTACACGAACAAAAAGAGCACAAGAAACAATTCAGTGTGAACAGTCTGACGACGGAGAAAGTAATCCTTTATTGTATAATAAATTGCTCCCAATTTCAACAGCAAAGTATAAGGACCTAGTAAGTTTGTGTAAATGTAAGACGATACCAGAAATTTATCACAATTTCTATTTAAATCTTCCACATTCCACTCAAATAGCTGAAGACAACAATAGTGATGATGAAAATTAATAATTTTATAAAGTTTATTACCTATTTTTTTTTTGTTTTTGAGAAATAAAAAGATTTTTATGTTTAAAAAATATAATTTTATAAGGTTTATTGTTACTTTTTGGATTTAAGAACTAAAAAGATTTTTTATGTTTAAATATTAATAGTTTTATAAAGTTAAAGTTTATGTTTGATTTTTAAGAGAGAAAAAGACTTTTTATGTTAAAAAAATACTTGTTGTCATAATTATAAGTCGGATAATAATGCTACCTACAAGCATTGAAGTTTTCTTAATTTGATTCAAATAAATTTAATCCTACGAAACTGCTGTTTTTATCCTTCAAATCAATAAAACATTACCATAATAATTCGTAAGAAAAAATATTTACTGCACGTCACATTATGAGATGATTCTTTACAGATTTATTGTTGTTTGCTTGAAAAAAACTTAAATTTTACTATGGTAAAAGATTTTAGGTAACATAACACTTGGGAGTTACAATCATCTAACAACAAAAAAAAAAATAACTTACAAAAAAGCTAGATTGTAACTCAGACATACAATGCTTGTTCTCGTAACTTATACTATTTTTCTATGTATTATTTTTCACGTAAGTCATGAAAAACTACGAAATCGACTTTTTTTTTACAACCTAACCGTGCATAAAAATAGTGTTCCTAAAAAATATCAGATAGTAACAGCTTCGAAGATTGTATGGGTCATTTTGGATGTGGTACATTTTTTTAAAGTTTAAATTTTGTCTCCCCTAAAATCACAAAAAATGAGTTACGATTTTATTGCATGGAGGTGTCGATGTATTATGTGTACTCCTATACCTAATGTTTTAGTATCCAGAAACCTAATTATTATTATGTAACTAGCAACCTTATAACATGCTTACAATACAAATCACCTTCACATTTTCACCTTCTCGTGTTAAAGAATTACACAAGTTCGCTTTATCTGTAAAACCCTTTTTCTTTGACTAAACTATTAAAATTGTACAACGCACATTCGTATACTATAGGCCACTCAGCTTTTCAATGTACCGGTCTGTATTACCACCAACTTCCCAACTGCGAAATGTTACTGATAATTTCTTTAACAGGAAAATCCAATAACTCTTTTAGCTCTATAGCCTTATAAAGCTAAAGATACTAGACCAACGGCAGAATGTACAAATATATAATCAGCCCTAATGAATATCGATCGACGCGATTGTCTAAGTGATTCATTGGCGGCTAATTTCCTCAGTATACCTACATTAAATTAGCTACTTATTCCTGTTCATAAAGACCTCGCAAGACGTCCTCCCAGAACCGGAAAGAAAACATCCCGTGTAGCGTCTAGATTCTAGAATCTAGATAGTCCTCGTAGTTGGATAAAATAACCCACGTAGTATGATTAGATTTCGCACATGGTCACTGTTTTTCAGCTTGTTTTGCTGTTAAGATTAAATATTATTGTTGATTGATAATTATTATTTGTTGACGCAATATTTCTTTAAGGGGGAGCCTTGGGAAATAGTTAACCTTCTTGCCTAACCACCATGACAATGATTTTCCCACAGCTAAAGGTGTTCAATTGTTGCGGACGCCATGTCTATTGCGTTTTATTTAAAATATTACTTAAAGGTTATTTTTAAACGTGTACGTATAAAGACAGAATTTCAACCAATTAAAGAGTTTAGGAAAAAATAAAAAATATGTTTATTTATATACCTATACTGTCAAAAAACTTGAGAACACGTTTTTACTTTGGCCGTTGCGCAGTTTTATTGGTACCTCTAGAAGTCACGACGCCATTATGCTTGGAGGTCGAACGCCTGGCATTGCCAAATCTGTAGGTGACGTCACCGGGCCTCATTTCGTATCAATAGAAAATTTTAAATGTATTAAGTCTTTCATTTCCATTACTTGTTCTTATTTTATGTTCTTGTCTAGGTACAATATAAGCAAAGCAAAATGTACAACAAAGTAATGATTATCTTTGAATATTAAATTTATTAATATTTTAGTTTCTAATAGGCAAGAGACACCAAAAATGGTCACGTTTTAAGTCTCTGGGCGATGTTTTCTTAACGAGAGACAAAGAAAATCTCAAATTACTCTAGTGTTTACATATATTAATTACTTTTAAATTATTTATTTACTTCACCTAAACACGAAGTAATTTAGTATCATAAGAGATTATGCTACTAATAATGATAACTAATACAACACACTTTCAAAACAACAATATTCATAGAAATACATCTTTATTTTAAAAACAGTAAGCTAACTCAATGATAAACCCATGTAGAAGTACTTGTGTTCATTTACTGCTAGACACATAACCTCGTTTATTTGTTTATTCAATCACTTACTGAGTTTCTCCGCGATCACGTCGCATTTGTTAACATTCAAAATAATATTTTCCATATTTTGTAGAGTTCTATTGGGTATCATTTTACGTTGTAAGGCATTTTTTCCTATTAAAACTGTAAATGAGTGCACATACTTAAGCGATAACCGGTACGAGGATCTCGTTTCACGTCGTTTTTCTGCAAAAGTTGCACAATGGACATTGTGTTCTTTGCCTCCAGAAAAGCAAAGAGAGCCTTCACACACTACGATGATACAGAGCTATTGTGTTGCTTCGCTAATGCGCAGTTTGGCTCGGATCGGATTCTTTTTTCCATTATATATGAGTGACATCAAACTCTGTAATTCTGATTCTAAGTTGGTGGTGGAGTAAGAATATCAGAAGATATAAAATCAGATATATTTTGAAACAAATAAAAATGTCCTATGGTGTTTTCATTACAGTCACTTTCTACGTAAAAAGTTACATAAGCAGCGGGTATCAGCGATGTTAACGACAAAAATGAAAATAAAATTATATAAAATATATTACCACGTTTTCTCGTTCTAAAACAACGGAAAATTGTCATTTTGGCTGATTTAGAACCTAGTCATGGCCCTTTAGATGCCGCAATTCAGTCAAATTCGCCAATGTAAAATTAACCAGTAGTTTAATAAATTATATCTAGATGACTGTTCCTAAAAGTAGATACATATAACTTTTAGACCATATAAGAACTTAATTTGACATTTATCTATATTATTTTTAAGCTTCTTCTTATTTACATAATTAATAATATTTAAGTTTACGTTTTAGTATTGATTATAGCTTTCCAATTCGCTAGTTGAAATAGAGTAAACATTGCTTTCGCAAGTCGGTGTGGAGTGACACCGAGGCGGATAGAAAGCTTGCGCGACCTCACTTTCACCACTAGCCTGATACTGATACGATGACTCGAACCGCAGTAAGAAAACCTTCTTCATTCATAACTTAATTTAGTTGCAGGTAGACGTTAACCTTTTTCCGCGGCCTCGCGTTCGTTTACTTCAAGTTAATATGTGACTCTGTACTTTATAAGAATCTTACCTACATACTTCGCAAGACGGCTAAGTAAGATATTATACAAGTATATCAAAATCACTACCAGGCACACTCGTTGTATATATGAACAAGTCCGAGTATATAAAATCAAACAAGGTAAATGAAAGATATAGATATTATATAGATTCAATGGAGCGCGGCGCTCTACTTTTTACTTTGACTTATTATAAATATTAGTTTAGGTGTACCTAGTGGTACTTTGTACTTGATGGATGTTCATTTAAGAGGTTTATTGTTTACTTGGGACTATTATCAATGGAATCCAATAAGTAAATAACACAAAAGTTTCTTCTCCACTAGAGAAGAATAAGCTCTCACGTACAAGACCTACGCATTTTATGTTACAGACAACAAAGGGTTGTATTTAAAAAGTTTTAGTAACAAATTTTAATTTCTTATGTTTACCTCTGTTAATCTTAGCAGCATTATGCAGGCAAAAAACGAGAAAAAATGAAATGAAAATGTTAAACTCTCAAAATTGATATTAATAATAATTTTCGTTGCCCCAACTTGACCTATGTATGTCTGTCACTATTCTTACTTCATCTTCTTTCATCATTCCGTGATGCAAATGCTTGTTAAACAGCTTTCTGTATAAATGGTAAATAATTCTAGTTATGACTATAGTTTATAAATAATTTAGTATCTTTTATTTCATACATATCTATAATTTCTTGGTTTCTATGTAGTATGACTTCGTAAGTCCGCATATGAAAATAAGTTTAATATGAAATACAGATAGTATAACATAATTTAGTATTAGGTATGCTTAGGTTTTCAAGAGTATATAGCGGACGAAAAAAATAATTATCTTATAATAAATAGGTTTTAGCAATGCAGATATTATTAGACTGTTTCATGTCTACTTATTATTATTAATCTCTTTTAGTTTATTGTACTTCGCGAAATACGTTAATTGATATTTAGTGTTTGTAGGTTTCTAAGATGGATGAACTTTCAATTAGATGTCAATTGTTTCTTTCTCTTAAGGCATTTTTTTTTTCAATTTGCTTTTTTGAAAGCTACCTTCTAATAACATATACATATTATGTACTTAGGTAGTATCTCAAAAGCTCTGTAAAAATTGTTCATCGAACTTATTGAGTCAATTTATTCGGTGCCAATTGATTTCCAATAACTGCTTACAATTGATACAGACGAGACGACGCATGCGGGACCCGCTCAATTGTTTAATCAACAATCGACTGTTATGATTTGTGACGTCAAAGTTGATTTTCAAAGCAAAGATCATAAATGTTTGAGTTTAGTAATATTACTTTGCTAACGAGTATTTCTATAATCTACCATTTACCAGCTTAAATAAATTTATATTCTAACTTTATGCTTCAAGTAGTAGCTTGAGAAGCTCTAACTACTACCCTTTTACTTTTTGTTTTATAATATCAAATCAACTTGTATACTCTTAGGTTTTTAACTATATACGTGATGTAAAAACACTACATTTAAAGAAAATTAGACTTTGTATAGGACAGGATGCGCGGTACACTGGAGCGAAACGGTTGCGCGTCGCGGGATCGAACATTCGCGATTAAGTTCGGTACAACGCATAAATTTGTCGTTTAAATTGATTTCTTTCTAACCATGGAATAAGGTTCATTTTACATTAATGAAAACGTTGAACTTACGCTCTTAATGTACGGTAAGATATTTCGTTTCAGAGCTATAAAGAATAGATAAGTATCCTTAAGTACTTTCACGAGTTTGAACTGTTTTACGATTGGCAGAAGGTTGACAATAGGAAGATGCGAATGGCAATTCGAACATTCTGGAATTTGCGTAGCGGTTCCATGAACCGCTTCCGCCGCTGCTCCTTCCGTCTCGGGTTGCTGGCTGCAGACATTCTTGAGCCGGACACCGGCTTAAGAATGCAGACCAGACGAGTACGTTGATGGCATGATAGCTTAATGCACCCTCAGGCCAACCGCGCTCGTACCGGCATTCCTTACATATCCAAGGTTGATGTTTTCACTAAATCTTCATTATACTATTAGATCCAAATATACTTAGATACATTCTCAATTCTCATAAACAATTTTATAATAACATTTCATAGAAAATGTGATGTCATAACTGTTTTTATCTATGCCTACAGCATATCGTGGGAATGTTTATGGGATGCGATTTCGTATCTTTATGAATTAAGCGCTCCATTCAAGGAATGTCGCTTGACGTTGGTCCCACGCACATTTGTGACCCATGTGTTTCATTATCATCTAGAGAGGGCTGTTTTTATCAGTTCTATTTCATAGTAATTACTTTTTAAAATTTTGTAAATATAATTAAATATATAAACCTGTGTTTTATAAATTATAATAATACTTTTCTATATTCTAAAATATATTTTTAAAAAATCTCTTAAACGATAACTATAAGGATGTAAGGATACATATGTATCCTTTCTACAATAACAACTATTATTTTAATTAGATTAGGTTAACATAGGTATGTTGCATAATTGAAGCTCATCCAGACAACACAGATTTGTCAATGAGACATTCAAGAGTGATGGGAATATTTTTTCGGGAGCGTAACGGTTTTTGTATTATTTTTTGTCGTCTTAGGCCGTGTGAAGGAGCCTCAATGGATCCAGTATGTGAACAAGTCGGCCAAATTCATAAGACCTCCACGTATACACACATCTCCCCATGCACAAGTATAAAATCTTTGAATGAAAGGGACGTGGAGGTTCAATAAATGATGGTATTATGCTAGGCGTCTTCAATGAACTGTTCCTTTGAGTTACGGCGCTCTTTAAACTCATTGTTCGCTGTTTTCACACGGATAAATTTCTTAGAATAATCGTGGGAGGAAATAATATGTTCTCAGAGCAAAGTACTTACAACTAATGAATATAATTATAAAATCGGAATGTTATAGTTTCAGTGTGAAATCTTTTAAGTTATTTGTTTCTAGAAATGATTTAAAAATATTACATGGATTTTATATTTTATTATTATATCATAATATAATGTAATTAATCTATTATAAAATTTTGCTTACATTTAATATATTTATTCAATAAAACTGCAGTTATCTAATTAATATCTCATTTAGTTCAAGCTTGGCCAATGGTTCAGTTACGGTAATAGACGGTTATTCCCAAGAAATTGTGCAAAAACTAGGACCTCTTGGTGTGGAATGCAGGTCTGTCCGTCCTTCAAGCTGTTAAGGGACAACGACTCGGCCTAAATTACCGTAACGTGCTGCGGCTCGTTAAAAATAAATTAGTTGATTGGTAAAAATCCCAATGTGCAACTTAAAATTGGTTTCATTTAGGTTATTTTCTTAAACTGCTTCCACCGTCGAAGATCTTTCAATAATTTTAGAAAACAGACATTTTAAATCACTATGTTGGATAAGAATTTCCATATCTATAAGATCAATTGTTTAACTAATTTTACAGCCTTAATTAAATTGTAGACTTGACATAGAAGAGTATTGAATTTTGTATTTGGTCGCACTATGGTCCCGGTCCCCATAAGAAAGACATAAGAAAGTGAAGAATAAGGTAATTGAACGTATTCAAAATCGAGTATTTATGTATATTTCGAAATACAAAATTTACAATGTAGGTACTCGAGGATTAAAAAATATTCAGAATCTTTAAAATAATTCGGAAATCTCGAAGAATTTCATCAGAATTTTTTCGGTTTTATTTATATGAAACCGAAAAAAACTGATAAATTTTTTTATCATATTTGACAGGAGGAAAAAAAGCTTGTTCACTTATATGTACAAGCTTTTCACTGGACTGTCGAAGACTTATCATGATCACCGCCAGCAAATCATTTAAATTTATGTAGGTAGGTACAAGACTGTGATTGAGTTGTGCCAATGTTGTTGAATGTGAATGGTCTTGAGTATGAATGTACTAGAATGAGTTAAGAGATAGTGTGTAAGTTAAGAGGGTGGAGGTGCAATTGTTACAAATAACCAGAACATGCTTTATTGAAGGAGCCGACAATAATAGTCTTGAGGATAAAATTTTTTATTATGACTTATTAAAATATGAACATCTCAGTTTTGTGATTGGATTTCATAGAGGCTCATAAACGGTCATTATTATTACACTTTCAAACGAAACGCTTTTACTAAGTTTACATTATGGGAAACGATACAGCCGAAGTACAATAACGTGATCAACATCTAAGTTTTGCTTGGCGATATATATAATTAATCATCTAAACCATTTTTTACATAGAAATAATGAATTAAAAGAATTTTAAGACGCCAAGGAATAAGAAATAACGCCAAGGAATTAATAACTATTTTGGACAGTTATAAATTAATATTTCAGGCTAATAAAAGACTAAATAGTGAGCACAAAGGATCTTAATGTGTCTGAGAAAACAACAGATGCCTACTAATCATCAGAAACATTAACTACTGTGATATTATTATTATATAGTGGTGGAGTTTAGGAAAGCACAAAGAAAACGCATTGCGAGAAGAAGCACAGTAAATGCCTTGCCATATTCAGTTATGTATATTTTTTTTAAACTAATACTAAAAAAATGTATTTACGTCTACTTTTATCCAAAAAGTAAAAAAAGTCTTAAGTTTTTCCAAAAATATTCTGATCTGCAAGACATACCAAGAATAATGCGTTTGTTTTGCTTTACCGCTTTATCAATCCAATTTTTTCCAATGACTGCTAAGGGAGGGATTTAAAATTCGATTTACCAAAGTAGAAATACATTGTTTACTTTACTATATACCTCTTCACATGCACGGCTTCGCGAGTGCATGTGTTGTCATTTACTTCGTAGTTACACTTTAAAGTTACTCAGTCGATCGAACTGAAAGTTAGCATTACGTTATACTCGTACCTACTACAAGATGTACATATTACAATTAAAAATCGTCAAACCATATAAACAGATAACTAAGTATACCTTCTCGAAACGGGACTTGTAGTAGTTGTAGTTATTACTTAATATATAATTCGTGCTTCTTTCCAATTTCCTAATTTTCACCGCATTAATTGTAAGCACTCAGTCGTGTCTTTTGATTAAGTATATTTTTAATACACTGCTATATACGTATAATAGTGCATTTTTAAGACTTTAGCAATACCAACAAAATTTCGCATAGTACCTCGGTGTTTGCCCTTTTCACATGGCATGTGGCCGCGCGGGTGTCGGTCGCGTTCTCACGGGAACGCTCGGTGATTGCACCGCATTACGCTCTGCACTGGGCCGCTACAACTAACAACCACGAACTGTGGATACGATAAGTTAACGATAAAATATTTTTAATTAATATATTGTAGCCAAATATAGCAATATGGCCAGTTGATTTTTGATATAATAATCGTATAACTCTGTTAGTCTGGAATCAAATGAGTTGCGCCTATTTTATGGATAGAAGAGATTGAAATTTGCTTTTGCTTTAATCATATCAGAAGTATAATTATTGTATAAATTATTATACTGTTTGTAGAATTACTAAATTATTTTTCCATGTAACATACATTTTTTTCACTGTTAAATATTTTGCACGAATTTTTATTCATTCTTTATACCAACTATACTTTCTTGTTGAGCAGACATAGATGAATTGATTTATTATTTAATATCGTTCTTTTCAAAATAATTCTTGGGTACTTAATTCGAAATAACAAAAATTAGCCTGAATAAAAACAAATATAAACTTCTTATTAAACTTTACATTAATAAAGTAATATCATGCCCTCTCCATAATTATTTTATAGTTGCTCAAGTTGTTCAGAGTTCCGCGACTCCATTGCAAAGCGGCGAGTCTCGTTTCCAATCAACAATGGAATGCGTCTACTTTTTGGTCGTTCCCCTGCTCAACTCCTATTGCATCCAGTTTTTATCCCGTTTGTACTTACAGCCTTTCTGCGTTCGGAAACAAGGCCCTTACATTACCTTGACGAGTTGACAGTTACGTGGAAACGTTATAATTTGAACCTTATTTGTATTATCAGTGACGTGTAATTTAAAAATTTTAATCATTATTATTAATTCTTATAAAAATGTCGTTACTTATTTAATTTTACTGTTTTAAGTAAGTTTTTCTATTATGCAAATAACCTCATGAGGTAGCTATTTAAAAATCATAAAACTAAACTTGAATTTCATGTGTATGTAAGTACCTATGGATTATTGTTTTTCAAAGTGCCAGTACTATTGCACTGAACTCTTGTTTACCTGAGTACTAGACCTAAAATCTTATCGGCTTACAACGTCTACTTTACCTAGGTAAGTATATTTTCCCTTTACACATGTAAATGTATGGTAGATGACTTGCAATTATCATCCAGGAAAATGAGTTTTACTACTTCAACTACTACAGATTAGGTGTGTCATTTTACCTATACATATAATTATTATTAACGGTATACTTATTCCGACAATTATATATAAGATCAGTGATAAAACTATTAGTTGTATACTATTGGTATGACAAGACAAAACTGAAGTCTAATCGCAAAAAATAAAAGAATAGCGATGGGCTTCCGTATATGTAACTAATGGTGGACAACAAAACTTTAAGTCCACAAAAGGGTGGTGTGTACCTCTGTATCCAGAGGGATAGGTCTTTGAAATTTAGGTAGATATTTATAAATTACTACTTTGCAACAAGTATCTAATGCTATCCCAGCTAGTAATAATATGTCGATCTCAAGCTATTTAACCCATTTTAAAGTTAAGCTATTTGCCTTCCAATACGCACTTCAAAGTTCAATACCTGAACCACTTTACAAAAGTCAAAAAAAATTCCAATCCACCTTTTTAAAACAAAACTATTTTTCTTAAAGTGACGACTTACATTACAAGCCACTTCATGTTTGTCAAATAAAATATAATTTAATTATTCTGAAGGAATGCTATACTTACTCAAGCGACGATTTTAAATAATTTAGCCACTTCATAGGTCTGAACAAAAACACTAACCCCTTTTTTTTAACATTGGGAAATGTATTTAGGCACCAGGGTGTGGGACTCACCGGCAAAGCCAGTACTACCCACTCGGCTATACACAACTATACACTAGGGATGTCGTAGGATCGCTTAAGCATTCGACCACAATACCCTGACTACAGGTCTGCGGAAGCAGACCACAACAGCCATGGGGTTACTCCACAATCCACTCTGCTATCAGAGAAGTACCAGGAGCAACCCGCATAGCACACCGCCCACCAAGGTGGCCTGCCTCCCAGTGCGTTTCTTGGTTTCGCGCCAGGATGTATTGCCGGGAACATTATAATGCGTAGATATTTAGCTTAATTATTTGGTCAGATGTTTTCATATGAATATTAAAAACACTAATACGCATTAACTGCGCTATCAGAACAACAGTTTTAGTCTAAAGTGTACCTAATCTAATTAAGTATAATTTACAATCGTGGAATATCACAGTGAAGATAATAATTATATTATGTAGCTGTGAAAACAAAGCATTTATACTCCTATTACTGTTTACTTTGTAATATTTATTAAGTAGATACATTTAAATAATGACATCAAGATAAACTCCCACGTGTTAAATTGATGGTCCAATCGAAACGAACTCCAATCGAATAAAGTATGGCAATGTCAGAAAATACACTTTATATGACTGAGGTCTACGCTAGCGCATTAGAATTACATTTTGTGACTCAGACCACGCCTACGTTTGACCCCAACTCTACCTACCGTGTTACAAATTTACCTTAATAGCTTTACGAGCCTTAATTCCTCCTGATATGGATTTTATTATTTACTAAATACGCAATTACCTTTTTATAACCCGTGAGGTAATTGGAACAAATTAGTCGCGTAGATTTAAAAGTAAAATTAAATTCAACAATATCCATCATTAGTGTTTAGTCAATGTAAACGTTCTCTACGTCATATTTCGTGAATGTTATTATATATTTAACTAATTGTTGCTCGCTGTTCTACTCGAATGGTAGATACGTTCATAAAGATAAGCCTGCGTTAATTAATCCAGAACATTTACTCATTCCCAATTTTGCTTAAATCTGTTTAGCCAGTTTTCAGTTTCAAGTTCAGCTTCACAGCGTGAAAAAGTAACAAGCACATTGGCCTGCAAACTTTTAAAATTAAATCAGCGTGCGTATTTTTTATGTTATACATATAAGTTCTTGTTTTTCTTTGTCCAATTCAAAAATGTATGCTATTCATTGATTATCTCGTCCTATCTATATATACATAAAATGCTTTGTCCTGACTGACTGACTGATCGATCAACGCACAGCCTAAACCGCTGGTCGTAGAAACGTGAAATTTGGAGGACATATTCCTTATACAATGTAGGCACTAGGCACCCGCTAAGAAAGGATTTTTCAAAATTCATTCCCTAAGGGGGTAAAATAGGCCATAAAAGATTGTATGAAACTCTGTCGCTCTTAATGCGAAATGCACAGAAATTAGTATTTAGCTTTAAGATAAAAAATAAAAAATATACGTATTACATTTTTTTTGAAATTCATCCATTAAAAGGGTAAAAGGGGGTGATTAAGTTTATATGGGCAAACAATTATTTATGATCAGAATTACTTGAAACTTAGTATTAATGCTCTCCAATACAATTAAATAAATACGTATTTTTGGATTTTTTGAAATTCATCCCATAAGGCTGTCAAATAGGGGATGAAAGTTTGTATGAAACTCTGTAATTGATGCACGGAAAATGGTATTTACCTTTAAAAATAAAAACTAAAACAATACAAATATATATTTTTTTCGAAGTTCATCCCTTAAAAGGGCAAAAGGGGGTTGTGCTGTTTATATCAGGAAAAAATTGTTTATGTCAGAATTACTTGAAACTTTGTATTAATGCTCTTCAATACAACTAAATAAACGTGTATTGTAGATTTTTTTTAATTCAGCTCCTAAGTGGGTAAAAGTGGGCGATGAAGTTTGAGTTTTTGAATATATTTAAATAGAGTAACATTGCTCAAGTTATCTGTAAGTGCACACTTAATGTGTGGGGTATAAAGAAGAGAACGGAAATTATTCCGAATCCAAAGGAAAATTATGTATAACTTTTCGGCTGGCCACAGCAGCGACAATTATAACAGACCTAGAGCGCGAGAGTGAGAACCTAGCTAGAGAGTACCTGCTATCTATATCCTCCTTCTGAAGGTTGGCACATCTGCAATAAAAAAAGTCGCCTAAGCTATGTAACGGGATTAGACTGTGAGTAATTCATTAAACATTATAGTGGCCACTGTGTTTGCTGGATGTGGGGGGAATACCACGAATACTACTGATAACTTCTGACTACGCCTTTGAATTTAATCTATTGCAATTTCTTCTTAAAGTTTGCTTTGCAATGACATTTATATAAAAAGTTTGATCGCGGGCGAAGCCGCGGGTTCTGCTAGTCTAACCATAAAAAATGTGCCCTACGCAGTATCTATGCCATCTGCTTACAAGTAAAGAACACATTTCAAGGTCGCAAATATTTTCTCTGTATCATGAATAACATTCAGAGACGAATATTGTACCGAGAATCGAGTTAAACCTATGTATGCTTTGGTTTTTTTCTTTTCGGTAACACGAACCTATTGAATATAAATAAAATTAATGCCAATGAATATATTCATTATTTACTGTTCTATTTATGTTCTCAGTTATCGTATCCTATAAATAAAACATATATCGAAATCAATGTATGTATATCAAAGAGAACACCACATAAAAACTTATATAATGTATGTTTAAATTACAACATAATGTTATGTAAGCTATTATCGTGGTTTCATGATTTGTCAAAATGTAGGTACTTGTATATTTCCTATATTATAAATGAAAGGTATGAAGCCTACTATATACATAATATAGCAGATGTGATACTTTAAAATGGTATGTTTTTTATGGTAGCCATAGTTAGTGCTCCGGGCTACGATCTCTACATACCTCTTTCGCTTTATCCAATGTCATCATTCTTTACATGTAACACGCTCATTGAGGAGCTCTCAATTTTCATAAACATCTTTGGATATAATCTATACATAGTATAAAACAAAGTCGCTGTCTGCGTCTGTCTGTTTCTCCGTTTACTTCTTCTAAACCACGCAACGGATTTTGATACGATTTTTGTTAAAAGAAAGAGCGATAAACGAGAAAGGTTTGTGCATATAATTTATAGATATTTTGTGCAAAGTGACTGAGCCTAGACGGTGTTTTGTCAAAAAAACTGTACGTATGTGTTACGAAACATGAATTTAGACGACTACGACAACATTAGCATTGAAATCGTACGCGATTTCAATGCTAATGCTGGCTAAGCCTTTAGAGATACATCAAAACGATGTACCAAAAAATTCTAAGTCTTAAAAAGGCCTACAGAAAAGTCCGCGATAGCATGTGTCTATCTCTTAAGGTACGCTTACACTAATTATTTTTATCTATGTATTTAAAACGTGCCGAGGGACGCCCCTGAGGGAAGCGAGGGTAAGTCGCTAGTAAATACATACGTCATACATATATTCAATGTGAAACTTTAGTGTATGTGCGTCTACATGTGCGTTTGTGTATGTGTATGCGTGTGTGGCTGTGAGTGTGTGTATGTGTGTTTGTTTGTGTGCGCTGTGCGCACTCTGGTGAAAACTAGTTTTTTTAATACGCTACAGTAATGAGACGCGAGAGGATGGAAATAAATAGATAAATAATAATTCAGCTTTTATTAACAATTACCCTCCTTTGATGACTAATTCGAAATATAATAAATTACAGAGAGAGCAACTACCGATCGCAACAACATCTCCTAAAGAATTTAACCACTATATATTATGTTGTTTATTTATAGTGTTTATTTTTCCAATATATTTGGCGCGATATTACTGTAAACTTATCATTCGGATCGATTAAATAATTTAACGAGATTTACCTATTATTTTTATTTTATCCTTACGAAGCCAGTTCGGGTCAAGATGGTAGGTACCTAATAAAATTATACATGGGTTAAAACTCTATATAACTCAACAGTGATATAAAGTATGAATTTCAACAAGTTTTTTATATTGGTTTGATTTGAAAATATAGCAAATTTTTATTTAATTCTGTCAAGCAGATCAAAAAATGTGTATTGAGACCAGCTTGAGTACCCCGCTCTACGCGCTTCCTTATAAAGCGGAGGTCACGCTTAGTTATCATGACTAAATAGAGAAGCTCGTCTATGTACCTACAATAAAAAAAAAACTGTAAATATCGGTAAAACCTGATTATACAAATTAACACTATAAAGTGGCTTTTTGTTTAAGAAAGTAGGTTTATTTTAGTAAGCATAGGAAATATGTCTGACTCACGAGAATCGAGATCCATATTAGTAGATTTGTTCAAAAATCTCAAGCTCAAGTAAACAAATGCTTTGGTAAGTGTTACATGAATTTATAGCCAGTTCAATGCACTGTACCCATAACATGTTTCTCCGAATTGGTCACTTTAAATACTTCGACGTATTGACTGTTCATCCAGTTTCGGATGAAAGTAACAAAAGAATCAAAAATAACTATCGCTTGTAAATATTGGTGATTATTTTATAATCTGCACTAGTAACTATTGTACGAAAAATCACGTTCATTTGCTTCATTAATAATATAATATTTCTTATATAGAATAGACTAGAACATTTTTGTATTGACGTGATAATAGTTAGAGACTGCGGCTTCATTCAAATGTGTTTTCCTGCTAACCTGACACCTTTAACTCCGATTATTACTTATTATATAGGTAGGTTAATTTATTAAATTGAATTATTTCTTTCTGTATAAGAAATATTTTATAAGAAAAGCAAAGCAGAAGACAATAATAGTTATTATTGTATTTGAATATGTAAGTTTATTTATTATTTAAACACACCAACCAGTCATCAATCATTATAATACAGTTCATTCACCTGTATTTGTTAGTTTCAATCATTTATTTTTTATTTTATTAAATAAATAACACGCACTACTTGGTTGAATATTATTAATAACATAAGTTCTATTCACATAAATAGGAGTGCATAAAATGTAAGAGCACAATCTCACGATTGTAAATGCCTAATAAGGTTCTGCTAACCTGGTACTTTTAACTCCGTCCAAAGAGGTGAGCATAACTTTTCTATCGGCCAATCTACGGCCACGCAATCTTATAATTGTGATGAATAATATAGTCGGGGAGATAGCAACATATTTGGGATATGTATTAAAAAATAAAATACATTTTTAAATTATAAAATAAACCATTTAAAATTATTATAAAACATATTTTAAATTACAATATACTATATATTTTATTTGTAGAATGTGGAATCGGGATACGTTTTTGTGGTAATTTTAATCCTTCACAGCACGCTTGCTGTTGCTTTTGCATAAAATAAACCCTGAAAATATTCTTCCGGCACTATGATTTTTTTTACTTCAGCACCTTTAGGACGTGTTAGAGATTAGAAGCTTATGTTCGTAAAAAGTCATTTATCAAATTCTGCTGGCAGCTTGCAGGAGTTTAGGTTCAAGCATGATTTTTTATTTAAAAAATTTTGACAAAATTTAATTTTTATTTGTATTTTTTTTAATACAACTCATATTCAAAAAATGTTATTAAACATATTTGAAGCAAATTTTTGAAACTAATTGACATAATTTTCTTATAATTTTAAAGTTCATAAAATTCATACATCAAAAGCGCTTTTTTTCTACAAAATCGAGTTTCTATCTATTAATGACATTTAAAAATACAATAATGAATGGCAAAATATCTTAAAAGTCTATATTCTATATATCATAGAAAAAAATTGGTAAAAATGAGTTGAAATGGCGTAAAGAAGGGCGTAAAGATTAACTCTATATATCTAAGCAAGTATATACGAGTTTGTATGCACAAAAAATCGACATATTTCATTAATAGGTTGCGAAAGACGTACAGACACACAAGTGATCCCATGAGGAATTCACTCAACACTAAGTGTTAAACACGTAAAAGTTCACATCAAGGATGAAGGCATTTTTACGACGTTTAAACCTTTTCTTCTGTGATCACACCAGAAGGTACACGTGCTTTCGTGCCACAAGCGCTATTTTTTCTTAAGATCTACTAATCGAATTAAAAAATAAACCAGTTTCTATGAATAGGAGTGCAAAAATTGATAGAATACTAGCGCTTATTCGCAAGGTCACAAGTCCCTGCTAGCCTGGTACTTATAATCGTAACACCGACAATGTAAGTAAATATGTACAATTTATTTATTTAAACTATCTACAGCACATGTAAACTCCTTTATTTTATCTTGAGTAAAAGTATTTACCGTGATCTGGATATAACCGTGTCATAATCCTCCACCAAATTTTACTCATTTTTTTTACTATAATTTTTACAACGATAAATTGCTGCTCGCCTTTATCGTCTCTTATTGGCTCATTGATTCCTTCACCAAAGATTTCAAGAGCGGAGGCACTAATGAAGTTCCATCAAAATGGCAAAAGTACATACAATGGCAATGACGGCTAATCCCATAAATATTATGAATGCGAAAGTTTGGATGGATGTATAATTATTAATTATTGTTCAATCACGCCAGAACGGGTGAATGTGTCTGGATGAAATTTGGCACAGAGATAGACTGGAATAGCACATAGGTTAATACTACGTTAAATTAAATATAGCACCTGGGCGACCGAGCTTCACTCTGAGTAAAAAAGTAAAACAATAAAAACAAACATAAAAACTCTATATCCGACCGAGATTCGAACCCAGACACCTGAGGTTGTCAAGGATGTCAATCTCGCACCTTGGCCGCTTGACCACGATGCTTATAAGAGACTATTTTACAATGGAGCGTGTATAGTAAACACGCGCACGCACACACAAGGGAGTCAAGAGCGGCGGTGTAGAAGGAGCATGATGGCTTGATAGCGTCATGCCATTGGCCGTCACGGCACACGAGTCAGTTTTACTGCCAAGGCGCGCCAGTAGATGTTTCACATCAAAAAAGAGTTTTATTCCATATAAAATGGCGTAAGTAAAACTGTCAGAAAATCAACTGCGTAGCTCAATACTCGAGAGTAATCAAGATTTACTTATTAGGGAATCACTCAGTTCCTTTGTTTTCTCACAGATGGACAAGAAGGCCTAATTATCAACTGTATCAGATATTTGTAAATACTAGGTATTTGTTGTACATTGCCATAGGTGAGTTTAGTCAAAATAGTACACAAAAGTAAATACATTTTTTTAGCAGTGTTTTTTTATTTCACTTTTAGAAACAATATCAAAGGCGATTACTAATTCTTTACACAATCGTCAATGTCTTGTAATTTGAACTAGTCGGCTACAGATTGGCCTATATTCCTCCCACTCGATTCCGATTCGGCAGTTGCATCAGGGCACAGTTCGCGGTTATTTTTGGCCGCGTGACTGCTTAACGACATGACGAGGCGCCATGAGATCACCGATTCTCATTATTGGCCAAATGGGGATATTGCCGGGCATGACAAAAAAAGCAACTGTCACGCATGTGCAATTGTCTCGACGTCTCGGCCACTGTATTTATTACTTTTATGGAACTTAACGAGTTGTTTTCAGCGGGGTCTTTTGTACTTAAGCTCAATGTTTCAGATTTTCATCTTTATGTTTATGATTAAAGTCATTACAATCGAATGGTTAACTTATAACTGTTAACATAAAAATAAAATGTAAAAGATTTGTGTAATAATTGCTAATTTTATTAAATTGAGTCTCTACCTAGACATGCACTTACGTTTACATATAAGGCACAATATTTTATTCATAAATATACATTTTTCATAAATTAATTGTGTAAAACCTAACTCGACTATATTTGGGAAGACAAAATACAATAACATTCTTTTCCTTTTTTACGCGGAAACCGTAGAGCAAGTTTTGGACTACACAATACTTATATACTTTTTATCATACTTTTAACGAGGATGACGTCTTACTGCGGATATTTTATATCTTTGTTCATAAATACAAGTTGTAGTGCCTTTTATTTATCTCATTATGAGATATTGTTTATTTCAGTAGTTTAGCTTGTTGGCTGTGCTTAGTAAACAAAGTTCATGCCACATAAATTTCAATATAAACGTAATCCATATTTTTTTATTATTGTGGTTTTTAACCCACTTCTTATTGTTATATTTATTTGAAAAATATTTTTATCCAACAATGCCATCATTTCATATCAAGCCATAACACATACTCGTATCATTGTTCAATATTTTAATTTAAACCAAAAGAATATATAATAGATATCTAACATTTTGTGTTTTAGCAATCATCTGCAGCAAGTAACTACTCGTAGTTGCAATGAAAGTATGTTATTGCACTTAGCGATATCTAATAATGCGCTACTAAAATTTTATTTCTATGCGTTAAAGACAGGCTTCCGGATATAATAATTGTTGCAGATTATTATGTACATATATTAAGATGCTTAATATTTAATTATAATAGCCATTAAAATCTCATTAAAAAAATCTACTTAATAAAAACAAGTGTAGTAAAGCTAATATGTACTCGAATTTATTTATTATTTGAGAACGAATATATTTTGACTCAAAAATATATGCCTGCTACATTTTAATATGTTATGTTCTTTATTCTGTGGCTTATAGGCGTGCCATTTGGGCACAGCACATACATCTTAATAACCATTCTAGTGATGACTAGGCATAATTTTACCATCTACCGTTCTGTTACTGTAAATTAATCTTTGACATAAGATGTTGTAAGTACGACAGTCTCAATCAATGGAAACGTAATGTAGGTACGTATGCAAATAATTATAACAATTTGATATATTTGTTAAATAAAACTTATTTATTTTTGTAAAACAACTGATTGTTCAGAGACATCCACATTTAGATTAAAACTTATTTCTGATAGGCGATTTTTCGATCAGCGTGACTGTAGAATTGTATTTAATTGAAACGCTTACTTCCGTTTCCGTGTCAGTAGACTGGATTCGACTCTCAGTTATTGTGTAACATTCACTCCCTGCTTACCACCACACTGTGTTTTGAAACTAAATTTTTGTAAGTTAGATTGCTTAAAAACTGTGTTAAGTTCATAAAGCCTTCTTAGATTTTTGTAAATATTTGACATTTTAAATAAAACTATTTCTTCGGACATTTTTGTGCTCAAAAACTCGAACAGATAGTTTTATTTCAAATACTCAGAAAGCCTATTTTTTATATTTTAGAATAAGTACGTCCAGGGCTACTTTTCATAATGACCGCAAAACAGAATCTCGGAGATTTGCAATTTGTGTTGAGAAATGGGGTCAAGATGCCAGCTGTAGGATGTGAGTATGTCCACTTTATTATTATTCCGGAAAAGGTTCAATAAATAAAAGCATAAGAAATAGTTATACAACCTAAAGTTAATGTATCGCATACTAAAAGACTACCTCGTCTTCACCCAGTAGTATTTTTTCCACAAATGCTTTCTCTGCTTAAGATTATCGAACTTATTTTTTAAAAAGTCGTTAAATTCCTTCACTAAAGACTTATCTTAGCTTAAACACGGAAGGTGCTAGTAATAAGTTCATTAATATTATGTAATAGAAACGTTTTCGTTTTCAGTAGGAACGTATCGTGTTCGTGAGAATGAAGTTTTATATAGAGCAGTTGATTATGCTCTAGGTGCTGGGTACAGACTGTTTGGTAAGTGTGAATCAAATATGACTTACAAATTCAGAGCCTCACGCACTGCAGACTTTCTATAGACCAAAAAACGAGTGTACGCGACTCTTAAAGTTTTGTTAAAACTTTGTACAACTTTGCTCATATAAAGCTCTCACTTTCAGACACTGCTGCAGTCTATCATAATGAAAAGTTCCTAGGAAACGCGTTAAAACAATTATTATCAAAACATGGGCTTGTTCGCGAGGATATATTTATTACAACTAAATTGTGCAAGTATATTTGATATATTGCTTTTATTTTTCAATTTGTATAATCTTAATCTTTGATTGATGATCGCTATCGATTCTGAATTTTATTTTAAAAAATAATTTCGTAAAATAGGGTTTAATTTCTTGAAATCTTTTTAGCCCCATCGGATCTTGGAGCTGAATTTGTTCAAAATGCATTTGAAACATCTTTACAAAATTTAGGATTTGACTATATAGACTTGTATCTAATCCATTTTCCTGGTGCGGCCAGAATAAATGCACAAAACCCCAAAAATGCGGCATTACGCGTTGAAACTTGGGATGCTTTCACTAAACTTTACGAGCAAGGTAAGGTCAAAGCGATTGGGGTATCCAATTTTACAGTGAAACATCTGTCGCAATTAGCCGAAGGAAGCAATGTATTACCAATGGTAAACCAGGTGAGTTTTTCTCATTGTACCTACCTATTCTTTTAATTAAAAGCGTTTTTTTTTTGTAAATAATATGTTTGATATTACTTATAATTCTTATGACTTGATATTAGAACTAAATATTACTATTGGTATTATATATTCTGTCATTATATCACTCAAATGTTTCTATATGATGCCTTCTAAGATATTTTTTATAAGTTAATAATTTTGTATACAGGTTGAATGGCATCCACATTATTACCAAAATGATTTGTTAGACTATTGCGAAAGTAACAATATTCGTCTTCAAGCCTATTGTTCTTTTGGAGGATTGGCGATAAACAACAATTCATTAGTGGAGGATCCAATAGTTAAAGATATATCTAAAAGATACCAAGTTACTCCAGCACAAGTTCTACTCGCGTGGGCTGTTCAAAAAGGAGTTGCTGTTATTCCAAAGTCGACTAATGAGCATCGAATCAAAGAAAATATTCAAATCAATTTTAGACTTTCACAAAACGATCTCTCGCTAATTGACAGCCTTGGTTCCGTAAACTGTAAATATGCTTGGGATCCTAATCCGATTGCATAAGTACTTAATTATTATCTGATTTCATAGTTTCAATGAAATGTAAGATAAAAAGTAAGATAAGTTAAAGAAATATAAAATCATGGTAAACTATTTTTTACTGTGTAAAAATATATGTATGTTTATAAAATTAATGTTCCATAAATTAAAATATACATATAACAAGCTATGTTTCTTTATTTTTGGCCTTAACCATTGTAATGCTATCAAAAATTTATGGAAATATAAAGTTTACATTTTGTACTATTCAGATCAGTTGGTTGCCAATCTAAAATCTGAAGCACACAATGAACTTCAAACAAAAAATAATAAAATGAACTGAAAATAAAAAAATGAATGAACTGGTGAAATCATAACTAAGTAGCTAGTACATACATACATCATATTATGTAATTTGAAATAATTATTTATCATTTACCTCCCTTTCGTGCGATATAAAATATTCCTGACATATGACTGAATGCCAGCTTTAACTTTATTAAAACGGCATATTATGTACGTAGCTATGGTATTTAACTTTGTCGTAAACAGCACGTCTATTGCCTGCTAAGGCGATCAATATTTGTAGGCTGTAACCATATATACAACATATACATAATTATGTATCTACGTAGAGAATTAATAATTTTAACATGTCGTTATTATTATCGTTATAAATAATCATATTACGTTTAGAAAAACAAATAATCTTTTTATCGAAGTTAATAAAAATAATATTTTGGAGAAATTTCTGTCAAGATTTGTAACATGCGATATTCTTCACTTTATTATATCTACCAATAGGTATATACTGCTTGTAGGCACATGAACTTTATAGATGTGGGCTTGATCGATTGTGGTCGGGATGTGGTTTAAATGTAAATGTGTGTTATATGTATTTTATCGATATCGACGTTACTATGCCACCCCTATCAAAATCCAAACAATGTTCTGCATGCTTTGTAAATAGGCAAAATAATCCGAGAGCTGGTGAACATTTTAGGATAGATTCTTGAGGCACTACAGAAAATTTTGTAATTATCCTTGAAGGACCCCTAAATAAGTCGAGGTATGGCTGACGGGTAGCGGCACCCTAGCAACCCTTGAATTTTTTTTAAGGGGAATTTCTTTATTAATATTAATTATTCTAAATGTTGTTTTGCCTTTACATATAATATTTTTTTAAATGTCGTTATCACCTATAATTAAGGTACTACTCTATCTGCTCTATTTTCTGTGTATGTTATAATGTGTTTAGTTTGTACTTTGTTGGTGTTCTAATAAATAAATAAATAAATAAATTAAAAAAAATAGAGGCATTTTGAATTTTTTATATCATTAAGTTACATATTTAAGGAATTAAAAAATCTAAAAGCCAGATCAATCAGTCGACTATCTTATTTAGATGTGCGATCAACAAACTGATTTAAATAAAAATATCAATCTCATATTTTTTTTAATATATAGACAAACTATAGATCAAAAAATGACTCATTTGATACATCTATTGTAGACAAAGAGCTCTGGATTGTAAAAACAGGTACTATAGTAAGTTCACTCTTAAAATCAACCGGTTAGACTAATAGGTATAACGAGATGACAAAAAAATGATATTATAACGTATGCTGCGAGAGTCAAGTCGAAACAAGTTTAATTCGAGCAATTAAATGAGGGGGCCATAGGGCTAAAGTGTTATTATTCACAGATTTCGCTACCTTTTATTCGCCTCCCTAATGCAGGGCCCGTACCAAATTACGTATTAATAAATTCAATCCAGTTTCCATTCATATGTAATTCGATGTTTTTGTAAGAAACTCTTTCTAGAGCGACAACTGGGTCGCAGATGTGCGCTGGATTGAGAAATTACAATAATATAATCGTGTGAACTCGTATATGTTATATTTGAATTTCATGACCATAGGCGTCAGACAACAATATTATTCAAAATGACACATACACAGTACACAATATAAATCATTTGCCTGTTACTTTATGGACGGTCTAAAACAAAAATATATAGGAATACACATCTTTATTAGGTACAATCGCTACACAAGCTCGTGCGCACGATTCCAGCACTATTGTCACCCATCAGCCACCATTGTTTAAACTGCGTGACATAATAGTGTCTTAAATGAAATATTAATTAGATATTTGTTTACGTGTCAATCGTTATATAATATTTATAGTAAGTCGTACATATTTTATTTCGATTCGTGTATTCCTACTCGTGATCTGCATGAGGAAATTTGATATTATTAAAGCATTAGACGAAGCATTAATGTCGTAGTCAAAATCGTCTAGAGGTTTTTTGTGAAATTCTACATGTGTGGTCTAGATTCTTGTGAAAGTAATAAATTTGTGGAATAAATATAGATACATTGAATAATCTAGAAGTAAATATTTGTATTTCCAAAAATTTCAGTCAGTAAATGAAGTTCTTATACTACCATTACACATAAACCAAAAGAAAAATGACAAACCCAAAATATCCAAAAAATAAAAAACTTTTTAAATAATCAACAAGTATCCCTTAAACCTTATTTTAAGTAAAACATTAAAATTATTTTTTATTAATACAATCTCATGTAGCAAGTACCTACGATATTTGTACAAGAAAGAAAATAGTAGCTTCTAATCTATATATATACATAAAATGCTTTGTCCTGACTGACTGATCGATCAACGCACAGCCTAAACCGCTGGTCGTAGAAACGTGAAATTTAGAGGACATATTCCTTATACAATGTAGGCATCCGCTAAGAAAGGATTTTTCAAAATTCATCCCCTAAGGGGGTAAAATAGGGGATAAAAGATTGTATGAAACTCTGTCATTCTTAACGCGAAATGCACAGAGAGTGGTATTTAGCTTTAAGATGAATATTAAAAATATATGTATTAGATTTTTTTTAAATTCACCTCTTAAGAGGGTAAAAGGGGGTGATAAAGTTTATATGGGCAAACAATTAATTATGATCAGAATTACTTGAAACTTGGTATTAATGCTCTTCAATACAATTAAATAAATACGTATTTTAACATTTTTTGAAATTCATCCTATAAGGCTGTCAAATAGGGGATAAAAGTTTGTATGCAACTCTGTAATTATTGATGTACGGAAAATGGTATTTACCTTTAAAATGACATCTAAAACAACACAAATATCATTTTTTTCGAAATTCATCCCTTAAAAGGGTAAAATGGGGTTGTGCCGTTTATATGAGGAAAAAATTGTTTATGATCAGAATTGAAACTTCGTATTAATGCTCTTCAATACAATTAAATAAACAAATATTTTAGATTTTTTTTAATTTAGCCCCTAAGTGGGTGAAACTTGGCGGTGAAGTTGGAGTTTTTGAATATATTTAAATAGTGCATATACAGTGTGGGATATAAAGTAAAGAACGAGAGAGTAGAGTCTTTAAAAATAACGTAGATGTTAGCCTGTTAGTATGTTAGTTTAAAAATTCATATTAGCCGAGTTACATGATTCTAAAGTCGTAAGCATTATATGTGATTGTATCATTGTATTCTCTTCCTGTAACTTTAGAAACATGGAGAGTAGAAAAATGTGAAAAATATACAGGTAATGGAGCTTGCTAAATACCTAAAGTGTAAATTTATTTACAGAATATACGCGTAACATCTTTTATGATACCGGATATTTTGAGTTACGATTGCTAAATGAAATTTGTTTTCCTTATTCTTGCAAGAAATAAAGTTTGATCGCGGGCGAAGCCGCGGGTTCTGCTAGTGTTACATATTTCTCTATATCCCAATACAGTTAAGTAGGCCACTTTCCTCAGAATTTAAAAGGTGATTTGTTTAACCATAAGGAAATTTGGTTTCACAAATGTCAACAAAATGCTGAGTAACAGTTTGCTTGCATTTGTCATTTCCCAGAAATCACCATAATAGGTACAGTTAATATGTAAATGATCTTTAAAAGCTTATTCCGTTAAGTTCATCGGCTATTTTCATACTCATTATATAACTGCAATACAAATATTTCTGTGTTACGTAAAACATTTAATTGCAGAACCATAAACTTCATGTTTAGTGAATTTGAAATTAGTAAATTTTAAAGTTGGAGTTTCATAGAACAACAGAGAATTAGTTATTAATTTAACGGGTACTTTTATTAATAAAAGTATGATTAAATTTTATTTAAATTTTACTCCAGTCTAATTAACACTAAACATTATTATTATTATTATTAAAAAAATATTAATTTATACAGTTACATTAAAATGAGTTTATTTCTCATATAGCTCAGTCGATAAAATTCGATTCGATTAGGCATGGGACGGCTTAAACCGATAGAGCGGATGGTCCCATTCCAGTCGAGTAACGGTACAACGTCGAGCTTGCGAATATACTGCTATAACTCACAATTCCTCTAATAAATATCATGTAACAATGGTCGCATACCAAATACTAGATAATCAATTTCACTGTAAACTCAGAGAAAGATTAGAAACGAGTAACATTGCGAGGAACAGATATAAGGAACGTTACATAAGAGAGATTGTTATTTAATTTCTCTAAGTCTTGTCAAAAAACCTGCTATCTCCATACTGGGTGTGTGTGAATCGCTCAGATGCAATATTCCCAGTGCAAGCGATGCCACTTGTGGCTGCGACATCCACCCGTTTAAGGCGAGGACGATCGCTTAGGAATGCGGCCGTACTTTGACTCCTCAGCTTAGGTTACAAGCGGCAATATCAGTTTAACTAGAATGTATCTTTAGTATTTCATAATTTCTAAACCAACTGTATATGCATTGTAAATGGTTTAGGTACCGTCGCTTCCAGTCATAATCATATTCTTTGTCTATACGCTCTAGTTTATACACAATGTTTGATTGTATTATTGTTGTGTTAATAAAGCAGTAATATGTAAATTAGTAAACTCTTAAAAAGTGGATAATTTCATCACATCTCTACCTTCAAGACTTACAATATGTTTTTTTTTAATTTTCCTAGACGGCATATAAGGCATATTACAATCATATATGTATATTTATTTAGAATATCATTTACGGAAAGTATATAATATTATATTATATATAATTTGTCAAACAATAACAACAGTTACCATGGCAACAAACAGTTATCAGCTAACTTCATCATGTCGCTTTCAGCTAACTTCATCTTGTCGCTTTTTGGCTGTCGGTGTGCGCACGTGCAACGTAAAAATTTTACTCTCATATTTTTTTCAAAACGTCCCAAAAGTAGTATAACTTCAAAAATAAGATATTTAGAGTAAACATTTATAAAATAGTTACCAGACTCTTGTGACTCACACCAAATTGAGTATGAATCGACTCATCCTTGCCAAGTACCTACCTAAATGACATTTATGCACTAAGGTATACGAATAGTTATTTAGTTTTATATCCTCTTAGTGCTTAGACTTAATTTAAAAAGCGGAATGTTGGAACATTAAAGAAAACAAGAATTAACTAGTAGCAGTAACTGGCTGATAATCATAGGTTTCGAAAAGTTAGAAATTAATATGAAATTCTGTGTGTCGCATATGGAAAGCGTAATTCACAGTAATTCAAAGGTTAAGATGATATCAATGTTAGGGAGCTCGTCGATGCTCCAAGCCATGTACGGGTCAATGCACAAAGGCACCGCCGACCATCTAGGGAAGTGGAACATAGCATTAGCTGGCCATTCTAGTTAACGGTGCCCTGCTCAAATATTTTAGCACAATATTGTAACAGCAACTATATTCACATACGAATGTAAATTATATCTCAAATCTAATTTCGTACTCCTTATTATGTCTAGGTAAATAAATATAAAATAATCTATAGTAATACTAGCGGCTCACCCTCGCTTTGCTCGGGTACGCCTCTAGACAAACAAAAACAAATACATCCCACGGGAACCGTTATTCCGAGATAAAAAGTAGTCTATTTATTATTCTGATCTATGAACTATATTATTATAATTTGTAAGGTTCCATTAAAAGCCAATCGTTAGTTTTTGTGTACTAAGCTGTATATGTTACTATAGTTTTTTAACTATCCCACGGGAACTCTTTAAATTTCCTGAATGAAAAGTATCTAAAATGTTGACCGTGGATATAAGGTACCACCATGCAAAATTTCATTCAAATTCAACGGTTCAACAGTTTCGGAGATTAGCCCGTACAAACAGACAAACAGAGAAACAATGTGATATTTTTCCTTAATTTTAAAGAAAAATTTTGCACTATATTATATATTTCTAAATATTTCTTTTATTTTATGTGTTAAGATAAATTTCGCTGAAAATGCATTTTTAGTTTAGTTATACTATATTGACCAGTGCGTGCTAAAATGCGGGCAATCGATTGAGAACAAATTTAGCGTGAGCAAACAAACTTGTTGCTAGTAATACGAGTTTCGTATTTATGCACCAATTTAAACATTCGCAATCACAAATAGAAATTGCTACTCTAGGGGTCTGGTATGTGTTGAGTCATCCATTTGAACAGAGCTTTCATCAATCCATCAAAAGAGACCACTCGCGACGACTACTAATATATTTTTTGCTAACAATGTTTCAGATAATAGATACAACTTCACACTATTTAAATTATCAAATGTTTTTTTTTTGCATATACACATACTTTTTACGACGATATATTAAAGCAAAAACAGTAGTCTAATGTCTTTGTGTTAAAGTTTCTGTGAAAAAAAAAATCTGAAAGTAATTTTTTTTTTCTTATTCATTCAATACTGTTTAATATTATACAAGATGTGCAGTCGAGTACTGTTAAGCTTAGGGGCACTCTTTTTATTGAATAAAACTGCCTTTGTAGGTTTAAGTGTAAGTGACGGCAATTTATTTTCTCTCTGGTCCTAACATATGAGGTCTATGACACATACATTCGCATATATCATCTGTATAAGTTCATCTTTTTGCCAATGTATTCACAACAGAAGTCATAACTACATTTTAATAACAATGACGAGGAAATAAATATGTACAACAAGGATCATTATGTTTGTTACGCTTTTATCCTTGTTTGTTTCCATAATTAGGCCAAGCTTATCGATAGAAATAATTATTATAATTGATACGAAACAAATAAAAAAATATGAGTATATAGTGTTGTTAGAATAATAGAACCATATCTATGTGCCTTTGTTAATAGCTGTGATATCAACTGGTACATTGACCGCTGAGTAACACTACTACGATAACCCTGCCTGGTCTGTAATGCTTTATTTCTGCTCTCCCTGGTGGTAAACACTTGTGCGTCATCCCCAAGTGGTCCTCGTTCCACAAATACTTTATGTATTAGTTATTATGTTCATCCTTTGATTTTAAACTCCATTTATATCTAATAAATATTACGCTTCGAGAAAATTGTAATTTTGCGCCTCGACGGTCGATAATCTTTAGCAAGGATTTATGCACGAATCTTCTAATGAGGAAACATGGTGCTTTGCATTTTACACCTGTTTAGTATGCGAAGTTTCCTTTAGTTTAAAGCAGACCAGAGTTGACAATACCACAGCTCTAAAATTTATGCATAGGCGTTTTATGCCGTTGGTTTAAAAGCTTTCAAATTAACAAACTCAGTCCAATGGCTCGGGTGACTTTGCAATCTATTATATGTCTAAAAATATCTTTTCTAAGTAACTAATAATAAAAAAAATAGGAAGACGGGCCACCATTTGC
Source organism: Fabriciana adippe (assembly GCA_905404265.1). Classification (NCBI taxonomy): domain Eukaryota; kingdom Metazoa; phylum Arthropoda; class Insecta; order Lepidoptera; family Nymphalidae; genus Fabriciana; species Fabriciana adippe. The sequence goes on from FR989993.1 coordinate 9,255,260, forward strand.
CCATAATTATAATTTATAATATAGTATACCTAATCTAGTCTAATAAGGATTTTGTGGGTTAAAGTACTTTTTCAATTTAAACGTGGTAGTGGCGCTTGCACATTGCGAGTCATTCGCAAAACAAAGAGCCAGAGCGCGGCCGAAATAAAAATATTTACGCTGCGCTGCTGACTCAGTCGCAGCTTTGTTTGGATGGAGGAATAACCCTTGTAAAGTAAAATAAATTAATGTCAAACGGTTAATATTAAACATACACAATTATTTCCAAAATTTACTTTCTGGTAAAGCATTTGAAAAATATTTAGCTTGTATGCTATCTAAATTCAATGAACTTAGATTGCAAACGTTTTCTTCGATTTTTTTTCTTTCTACCTCGTATTGTTGACATTAGCGTCGCGATATTGTAAAAAAAAATCGTTTTTTTTTCGACAATAACTCTCGTTCTCCTTAAACCGACTCCTTTTACGTAGAAATTACGTATTATTTGGTATTAAATTAAAGTAGAAAAAATTTGTCGTTTTTTTTTTTAACAAATAGTTTCCATAGAAATAAAAGTCTGTATTTATAATATAATATGGGTAGAAAAATGATTGACTTACAAATTACATTATAATAATTACAACATACTATTTATTAACCAACAGTTTCTTCAAAATATTTGCTAGGTACGTTTTATTTTGATATGAAAATTACTTTTTTAAGTTACATTTTAAGGCTCCCAGGTTCAAGGAATTGAAATTGGAATTCAAAAGTATTTTTTGAAAAAATAAGGAATATGCTTCGTTACTATTTTAGATATAAATATAAAGAAAATTTTCTAAAAATTGATTTCTTTATATTCTCAAATGCTTTATATTCAAAATGATGCATGATTCTTTAAGCTGACATAACTTTTTTATTTATGAACCGATTGAAATATAACAAATACTAAATGTTAAGTGAAGCTTACCACAATACATTAGTGAAAACCGCACCTAAATCGATTTAGCTGTTTCTAAGATTAGCGCGCACAAATGCACAGACAAACAGACAGAAAAACTAAAAATCATTGTTTTGAGTTCTATTGTGTTAATAAAGATCCGCAATAACAGTTTTTCCCAAATATCTTCCATGTACAGACAGCGATCAGTTACAATTTTATTATATGTATAGATATGTACCTATATAGATGAACGGACTAACGTAAGTCCAACTAACGTTTACTTTAGCTTTTTTAATACATATTATAATCATTTATGGAGTTTCTCCTACAAAGTAAGTTAACTGTAAGTTTATTGAAACTACATACGTATTTACTTGTGTAGGTACGGTACGCATGCAAATCAAATGACAATCTTCGTGTCTTCGAAAAATATTTGTAAAAATTTTGGATAGAAATAACAATGACATGGATATAAGAGGCGTCCCTGTTTTCATATTCATAGCAACCTTGCAATCTAATCTTAATCTACTATCACTATAGATTACCTGTAATCGAAGCACATGATAAGTTTACCTCTTTTATATATAACTAGCCTTTGCCCACGTATTTGCACCGATATATGTATATTTTATGAGTGTAACAGGCACAAACAGCAAGACAAGCTGGCAGTCGTGGAAAAAATGTTTAAAAAACTTAATGTATGTATGTATTCAGCCCTTTTTGACGTCCCACTGCTGGGCACGGGCCTTCCTTCAATACGAGGGGAATCAGGCCATAGTCCACCACGCTGGCCAAGTGCGGATTGACGGACTTCACATGTCTTTCGAAAACTTGCGAGGTTTTCTCAGACTTGCAGGTTTCCTCGCGATGTTTTCCTTCACCGTAAGGCAAGTGGTAATCATTTTAGAAATAATTCGCACATGAAAATATCAGAGGTGCGAGACCCGGGATTTGAACCCGCTTCACTCAGTTTTCCAAGCGAGCGCGTTATCACTGGGCTACCACTGAAAAAAAAACTTAATACGTAATATCAAATACATTAGATCACAAATTCAACTTTCCTCTTGTTAAAGCACTCAGTAGAAATAAAATGATTTCATCGTATCCAAATAAATCCTAATACTGCGGCAAGGTTTTGATAATTACTTTTTATTTACTGTGGAAATGTGTAAATCTACGAATATAGTAATACTTATCTTAGAAAAAAGAGCATTTGAAGTATTTAGATACATTACATTAGAAAGGAGACTATTCATTTAGGACACAAAAAACAAACCTGTAGAATGGTCGTGTTATTTTCTGTCTTGTGATAAACACTCTTTTGCTTTTGTTCAAATGGATTGAAAAATGTGTTCCGTGTGGCGAACCGAAAGGAAATAAAAAAGACTACTTGGATTTCCAAAGAGACTAGTAATTCGATTTATACTCACGAGATACTTAGACAAATAAGCACACAGAAGAATATGATCAGCCTTTTCGTTTTGTAACCTAACGTTTGTGGAGTATGCCATCAACACTATCCTGCATGGATTCTAGAACAGCCAACTGTTCTATCTCTTTGTAGGGATGCTTTATTGATTCTCTATATGACCATTGTCCAAGTTGTATAAAGTCGCAATAAGGACCTCGTACAACTAAGTAAGAACTTACTTATTTTCGTTTGCCGACATTTTGACTTCTGGGTCTGATTTTGTATGTTTCATAAATGGTTTCCTTTTAGTAATAATTGATGTGCAGATATGACTATCTCCATCAAGAATGTTACAATTAAGTATTTTATATTCCATTTAATTGGCCTGTTGAATCATACATAACATGTTAATGTAGAAGAGGTACAAATGCCCTCTGTTTATGCTGACCATTTTTGCACTAAAGGATTAAACGATTTCTTTGAGATCATAAGAGATACGAGTATATTCTGATAAAAAATTTAGTCTAGTAGCAATTATCCTATCTGAAAATTTCATGCAAAATATAAGTACCTACATATGACTAGTAAAAGACTTAGATTTTTCTTAAACAGGCTATCATTTAACCAGTGTGATCGTACATTGTAAAGACGAATAACTAACTGTGACCTTTAATACACTTAGTACAGCACGCGGCGGCGACACGAGTCTCGCCGGACATGAGACATTAGTTTAATGAAATAACGACAATTTGCATCGAATAGCTCGCACTAACTCCCTTCCATCTAATGATACCTCTCAATGAATGCTAACTGACTCACACTCAATGAAAATAGACTTAATTGATGTTAACCGACCTTTATGTATAGACGTAAAACGGTTTAAATTCCTGAGTTGAAATTGAAAGATCTGAATGAAAAGCAACCAAAATTAATTATCAGTTTTTAAGTCTATTAGTAAAGTTTTAAAGGGTCCTGTCGTATTTCGACAAAAAAAAAATAGTGATGAGTTTGTGCAATGACATAGCTAATTAGCTACTAGCATTTACTAGCAAAATCTATACATATAATAAAATTCTAACTGAGTCGAATGTGTACATTAAATATTCTTTGGAAAATTTTATTGAAATAGTCGATACAGAGGCCTTTAGAGAATTTAGAATTAGTTTTCAGATAGTTTTTAGAATTATTGTCTATCTATTTGTCTATCTTTGACCGCATCACAAGAAAACCACTGGACATATTTTGATGTGGCATGATGATAGCTGGTTATCCGAGTCAACATATAGGATACTTTTTAGTGCGGGAAAATATCTCATCTCTGAGAAATCTAGATTTACTAACCGATAAAACGTAACTAGAGACGAACCGAGAGGGCGAGGGTGGGTCGCTAGTATTATTATAAAACTTAAAAAAGTTAAGGGTCGCGTAAAAGTTAAACATAATACGCAACTTTACTCACGATGAGTAACTTGTACAAACATTTAAAAGCAATTGCCGTCATTGATTAATATTTGCTTTAACTACATAGGTATATAAGTTACTATAATGGTGTTTGCTTTGACAAGGCCTCTATCTAGTTTATGATTTTTAAATATAAACGCAACATAATCTTTAAGTAGTTCATACTAAATTTTACTATTCACAAAATAATAATTTTATCATCTCAGATGTACACATGTTTAAGTTGTTTTTGTATCACATAGAAACAATTCTTAGAACACTAACCTGATGTGGTTGAGATATCAGTTGTGTGTCTGGATCTATCATCTGTGATAAAAGAGTAATCTTAGACAGTGAATGGCACTCCTTAAAGATAACGTTGAAGGCAGCTGATCGCAAGGCAACGTCATGGATATTTATAAACTATGTAATTGTCAACATATATCATATAGTATAAGAGTCGGATATACCACGACCTTCACCGATTTGTTAACCAGATGAAACCTTTTTTCTATACGTTTCAATTATAGATAAATACGCCTAAAGTAACTTGCCTATCGAAATTTAAATTAATTAATTAATTTTTATTTTTTTTATTTTTCCATTCTGTTAACCAGCCTAATTTTGTTCTAATCCATAGTAAATAATATAAAGAATATGCTTAGGTAGCCTAGCCTACTTATTTCTTGACTACACTACCTGGCAAGAGGGTATAAACAGTTAAGTTACCATAGGTAACTTCACGGATACTATAAGACTACCTAGACATATTTTTTGTATTATTTACTATCGGTTAGAACAAAATTCGACTGGTTGACAGAACGGTGAAAAAAAAATTTTTTTATTAATTAATTAAAAAAAAAATACCTTAGTCAGGATTTCGATAGTTAAGCTACTTTAGGCATATTTATTAATTATTGAAACTTTATAAAAAATATGTTTCATCAGGTTAACTGATCGGTGAAGGTCGTGGTGTATCCGGCTCTTAGACCAATAAACGTTGGACATGCATGTAAGTAATTGATTAGATTTTGAGCAATGAAAAAAGAAGCAAGCACTCCAACAAAAATGAATTTTATGTCTATGTATAAAAATTGTATTAAAAGAACTTTGGACAAATTGTTTAAGGTCTATAAACTTATTAAATGGGGATGAAGCGAGAAGAGTTCTTGTGTTCGTTCGGCTCTGAGTTCAGTTCTTTATAAATTAAATGTTGAGGTAGTTACCCCATATGATGAAATATCATCAAAATACATATACCTACTTTTTTTTATCTACTTCCCATTATCCTATCTAATATTATTAACGAGAAAATTTGTTGATTTGTTTTCATGTTAGTTTATTGCAAAATAATATTGTTAAAATACTATTAGTACCATTACACATAAACTTCAATTTATCTTAATAATAAATATGAATAAACGTCAATAAATTATTGTAAAATATTTAATTTGATATTACCTATAAATATTCAGATACGCAGAGTTTCTGTGAACGCATTCCAGTATTGTGATGTATTTTTTGGCGCCGTCGCTTATCTCTTATCTTTCAATACCACTTATTTTAAAGATAATAAACATGCGTCCCTGGTTTATTTTCAATATATTTATGATTATTAGATCCTTTATATACTGATATAACAAGTACCCTACAACTCTCCTTGGTATTTAAACTATCTCTATGTAAAAACCAGTCCGAGCCTTGTTGCTGCATGAACAAAAGATAAACTAACAAATCAAAACATACATTGCTTTTTAATGAGCATTTATTAAAATAATTTAAATTATAAACTTATTATTTGTATTAATTCTATCCAGCTATTGTAAAGCCCACACTGGGCGCCAAATTTTAACTTTTGTCATAAGTACCTATACATCGCTTAGAACATTTGGTTTAAAAAATATCTACTTTATAGTACAATTATAGTATTATAATTTATAAGTACGAGAAATCGTTATCAAATTAAAATAGGTATTGTATAAATATTGTCGTCATCTAATGAATCAGATATAGGGAAAAAGGCAACTTAAGCACGAGTGCCCTTTATGTCATGGAGTATTTGCCTTACATGAGTGGCTGCTATATGTAAGTGCTTTATGATAAATTGTACTTTGATAGTAAACGCAGCTGTACCTTCTGCTAACTCCGATACTTAAGTATACATAGGTAATGTTATAGATTAGAGACAACTAGCAAGACTTACGATATGTAGAAATAATATGAAACGATTTATATATTACAAACTGCCTACGCTCTGTCGGCGTACCTGTGAATTTCTGTTTAATACAAACTAGTGAACATAAACATTGCTCCACGTGATAGTCGATAGAGCGAAAAGCTCAGGCCATAATATATACTCGCCAGATTAAAATGAAACAATTTGTTCTCGAACTTTTTTAATTCAAACTATTATCTACCCACCAAATAGGATATATTGTATGTAGATTTTTTTTAAATTTTTATTTATTATTTCCTCATTAAAGCATCGTCAAATATAAATAGAGCTAGGAATGGTTTAATTCATTTAAAATGTAGGTAAACTTTGAGTTGTATAAGCACCGTCGTACTCACGCGCTTGGAATGGCATGGCGTCACAAACTATGCCCATGTCATCGATTTAAATGACTCTCAAATTTCTATTTAATCTTAAATTGCGCTAAATAAATAAAGGTCTGGAATAAAAACTATTTTTCTCACCATTTACCAAAATAGGTAACACAAAAATAATAATAATACAAATCTTTTTATCATATCTTTTAATGACACATTTGTTTTAAAGAATGGTGTTGCGCTTCACAATTTTTCTATTCTGCTATTATATATAAATTTTACGAGTATATTTGCAAAATGCAATATCCGATCAATAAACATTCGGGATAGAATATTTGCACTAAATAAATAAGAGGTATGCATATTCTCCATAAGCAAACTCCAACATAGACATCCAGAACACAAAGACTATACACATACAGATAGACTAGCTTGATATTTATTATTATACCTATAAGTCTAAATAAACTAAAAATTCCTTTATAGATAAACAACATTTTCACAAAATAAATTTATATCTTAGATAAACAAAAAAAAAATATCTTCCGTTTTCCATAGGTGTAGATCATGATCCAAATTCATTTTCTTTTTAATTTGACTTAAATATATTAAAAACAAATCATTTGTTTACAAATATTGCACAGCATAGAGTAATTAGTTAAATTCAGTTACCTGTAATAGACTCTACACAAGTACATTTCACAATGAAGAGAATAAAGGGGTCTCCAACTGATAACGTACTTGTAGGTACGGATTCATGCACTGAAGCACCGCAAATGTACGTGTCATTGTCTTGAGTATACTTTACGTACGACGTATTATACGTGCTAATTGCATTATATAACATGGATAATGGAGATTATTGTTATTAAAAGTGTTCCTGATTGTTGAATAATAAATCCCTTGTTCCCTACACAAGACCAGAGCTGACACCACAAAGTCAGAGATTATTTAAAAGGGGTTATACTTTACTATTTTTAGGTGTAGGTATATAGAATAAGAAAGATTTACCCTTTTAAATAAAACAAAAAAAAATATAAATCAATCACAGAATTGGCCTTACAATTTTTTTAAATTAAATATAATAATATGGCAATTTGTAATTTTTGCAATATTCATCAGACTATTATTCTTATTATATATATATTTTTTTCTTATAACAGATACCTTTATGTCGCAGTAATATCTTATGCAATCCTTTGCGATATAAAATACTTACAAGGTTGCCGGATCTTAGTCCTGACCGCAAAACCTATTCCATAACTAAAGTCTAAATGTAAATAAATTTTTAATAATATATGAATCATTTTAAAGATTCAAATAATCTGAAGCTTAACGTAAGTATATAATATAAGTACTAGCTCACCCACCCTAGCTTTTCATAGAATTACTTTAATCTATACTGAAAATACTGCTTGCTTATTAATTATTTACTTGGCTCTTCAGTAGGCTGTAGGTACTTATTGATGATATTGACATTTTTAACACACATGATTGAATCCACTTTTTTTAACACCTAAGGGACCATCCATAAATTACGTCACACGTTAAGGGGGAGGGAGGGGGTCGACGAAGTGTGACATTGTGTGACAGGGGGATGGGAGGGGTCCTAAATTTCGTGACGTCACATTTCCAAATCGTAAAGTAATCGTTTTTTGTTTTGTTAATTTCTTGAAATGTTTGACTTGATGTTCATGTTTATTAAAAAATAATTTAAATGGATATAAAATTGCAAAATATGTGACGTCACACTAGGGAGGGGGGGAGTCTCACAAGTGTGACCAGCTGTGACAAGGACGGGGGAGGGGTAAAAAAATCACGAAATTCGTGTGACGTAATTTATGGATGACCCCTAAGGGAGCTTTTTACTTAATTTTTGACACTTTTCTTTAGATACCCTTTCACTATGTTTTTTTGTAATTTAAGGTTCCATTCTGTATCTCTTTTACTTTAAGTCTAGACTTCTAGTTTAAACTTGTTAACGTTCAAAGTTAAACTTTATTTATTTTTACTTTATTCCTTATTTCAGAAAAAAAAGTTTTCTGAAATAAGGGAAAAGAAAAAAATTCGGAAACAAAATGATAAAAAAATATGTTTTAATTAAACTATACAGTTATATGACGAGATTCCATTAACATAATGATTTATATTAATTATAACCTAAAATTCTCAGAAGTTGACTGTTTATCGTCTCTATAACGAAATTAATTACTTAATGAGTTTGCTCTCCATGACACAGAAAACTAACAAGTTCTCATATCAGTGATTAGCTAGTACCTACATACCTACCACGTTTATTATTTACGTTGAATTCGATAATGTAGGGCACATGTGTTGAATGTACCAGTATAACGTAACAAATCATTATCTGAAATTGAAACCAGATTAATTAAAGGAATGTAAAGGTATAACAATATCGATTAATATATAAAATTTAATTCAAACAAACTTTAAATATATTTTTTTATTAGTAATATGTCTCGCCTCGTACCTTTTAATAACAATATTTCCGATTAAATTAGGTACGCTGATAGGATCTATGCAATATGAATCTACACAGCTTCTGCAGCATATTTTTGTTTATTCATACGGACTTTACATCTTTAAACTTCTTTCGAGAAGGACTTTCGATACATACTTCCTACACCTAAGATAAAATAGTGTAATTTATGTAAATTGTAATTTACACAACTTACAGTGTGAAAAAGATCATATTTATATAAATCAATATAGATACTAAAATAACGGATTAGCACTTGAAATGCAAGGTAAAATTAATAAAATAAAACATGAAAAGGACGATTAGAAATGTACTTCGTGCTACTAATTATTATGCTGTAAACATTAATGGTAAAGATAAGTGGAAATGAATCCAGATACCTATTAGCAACTCCACGATCACATGATTGCATTTCAATCATTGACTCTTAATATAGATACTTTGCTCCACGAATAGAGTATCTATTTATTTACATATACTTTTCTGTCAATATAAATATCTTAAATTACTTTGTGCTAATGTTACAGTCGTTTTTGCTTAAAAATTGCCTTCCCTCTAAAATTATATTGATTTTAGTTTTATATTAATTTTTAAAAATATACCTACCGTAGTTTAAATTATGCCATTTATAAAAAGAAGTTCTGTTACGCTCATCTATATATTTAATAATTTTCAAATTTTTTTTTGTAGTAGCTTTGTACTTATTGGTTAGTATCTATGTATTTAGTACTCACATGTTGTACTATGATATTTCAATAACAATTATGCGTCCTCCATTAGTTTTATGATCCTCATAACGATAAAACAAATTCACGTATTTTGTAATCTATCGAAACGACAACATTGAAGGCATGAGGAGGTATTATGTTTCATTTATATTTTCTTATTTTTATTTTATTAAATTCCGCAAAAATTGCAACTGACGCCACAAAGATGTCTTGTGGTTGGCGTTCTGAATACGGGTAAGTTGCAAGAGTGCGACTGGTATAATACAGTCCTTATGTTGATATGAAAAAGGGTTAGACGATAGGCATAACCCTTATGTACATACATACATGTATGTTAATAGTTCTCAATGCTACACGACGCATGATCTGCTTTGCTATTACAAAGGCAATGTAACAATACCCACACATTTGTCACGTGTGTAGGTCTTTTAACGCGTCCCGTCTTCTAAGACTTTCATCTTAGCGCTGACTAATGACTTGATGGACGTGGGAACGATTATCGGCTCATCGCTTTGTTAGTCAAAGGCCAACTTTTTGTTGAAAACAATAATATGTCGGCTCTATCACATACAGAAATAGCTGAGTATTGATTTAAATGACATTAGTTTATCTTCCCTTCTTAAACTGTGTGTGCGAAGTGAAGGCGAGTCGCTAGTATTATAAATATGAAAGTTTGTAAGGATGGATGGATGTTTGTAGCTCTTTAACGCAAGAACGGCTGAACGGATCTGGATGAAATTTGGCACAGAGATAGATTACAGTCTGGAATAGCGCATAGGTTACTTTTTATCCCAGAAAAATGTACGGTTCTCATGGGATATACTTGTTTATGTCTAGGAACGAACCCGAAGCGAAGTGAGGGTGAGTCGCTAGTATAAATACTTTTAAGTAACTCGATAATGACATGTCCAAAGCAAACTGTGCTTTTGGAATATGTAACAAAAACAATTTTAAGACCTAATTTTAAAACCAAAAGATAAAAGAAGCAACGTTGGGTCGTTACTGTTAGTACATATTTCATATTTTTTTATTGTAATTTTACCCAATAGTAGATGGATCTTGAAAGAACAGTTTATCTCGAACTGCCGTTATGATTTTACTTTTTGTAGTATTTTAAGATTTTTGTAACTTTATTTATGTTTAACTAATACTAAGTAGTAAAGGTTCTCCATATTGTTAAAACAGACCATCGTAATTGATCATCATAATACGTGTACATGTTGTATTATATCTTCTTTATTTAACAAAATTTAGGTCTCCTTTTAAGGGCAAAGATTGCTTGCATTGTTAGAAGTGCATCGACCCCGTATATTTAATTGTTCATATTCGCATGATACAATGCCGATAAATAATGTATTTTACACGGAATCGTATGTTTTCAAACATTGAGTTGTAAGACCTAAGAGCAATTGTTGTTTTCTTGGCGTTACTGACTTCTATATGTTTAAATATCTATATGACACCAAAAATATAACCGGATATATTTTTTAATTTATTAAACGGATAAATTATTTTATATACCTTTATATTCTGAGTTACATTTATGAGTAGGCTGAACGGATACTCTTTGACCCTTTGTTTGTGAGTCGAGCACCGGATATGCACAGTTGCTGACGGAAGTGCGTCAGCGGGCAACGATATTATAATAGGGTTGACCCTTGTAATATTTTATTTAAAAAGATTTTTTCATAGTTCTTAGCATGGATAACAAATAAAAGTTCTTAGTAATAAAGATATACACCAATATATTATACAATAGCTATAATTAATATTATTCAAACTTTTAACCATTAAAAGATTTTACTGAAATCCTACAAGTCTTTTCCGAATGATACTCGATTTAAATCTAAATATCCCAATTTTTTCCCCCATATGCATATTTTAAATATTGAAATTTCAAGTACAACTTTGAATCCTTTACATTTAGATGCATACTATTAGATTTAAGTTTGTATTTTAATTTCTATTACATTGCCGTAGGCAAGAGAGCTTTATTTATATATTTTTTGTTTAAGCGCATTCGCTGTTGTTTTAAGATTTTCTCCCATTGTGAGTCCGAGAAAATATGATGAAACGTAGAGAACGGAATGTTCTCTATATACAGTCAATTAATTAATCGCACTTGCTGCCGGTAGTTCGCTCCAATAGGTGACCTCAGGCAACGAGTAATTTTTAACGCATTTCTGGAAAATATATGTACGAGTAGGTATATTTTGTCAACATAAATAAAGATTTTACAGAGATTCAACCCGGTTAATGTTACTGTTCGTTTTTTATTAATTTATATAATAAAAAAATTAAAAACTGTTGAAATTGTTGCAGCCCTGTTAAATTTTCAGAACTCATAGGTCGTCACGATCCAAATAATCTAAACTATTAACATAAACAACGCGTTCCTCGATATGCCTATGACGATAACTGTCCAACCCATCATCATTCTTACTATGGTTATGCTTTAAACATTTCCCACTTATATTTATTTATTTATTATACATAATTAATTATAATACATCATGGAATATAATTTAGGTACTATTTTGTTATATGTCTCTAGATACTCTTCATACATTAACATCTGATTAAAAAAGTCTATAGTACAATTATGTAAGCAATGGCGCGGTGTCGTGGTTGTACGATGAAAATAAAAATAATGAAGATTTACGGCATTCTTAGCATGGAAGCACACCTGTGAAGCGGCTGAGGTGGGATTAACCACCCACAAGTGAACAAACACTGAGAGATTACACGAACATTCGTGCTTTATTTACCTAACAAACAAACTGGTAGGAATATTTCGCTATAAACTTAACAACACCTCATTCCGTGTGCAATGTGTGTTTAGGTAATTGCTTCATACTTGTACTAGATTTGCTTCGCACTTACAATGAACAGCACATTTGTCATAGTATGGTTTAACGATATTTTGTGAGCGCAATAAAATTGTGTAATTCTTTATTTATGGATAGGTAGGTACGAGTATAAGCATGAATAAGAAACATAAGTTAGTTCATTTTGTATAAGCTAATACCTACATATTTTCCTGAAATCTAAGAACAATTAAAAAGCTACAGTTGTGTAAAGTAAAACAGTATTCAAAAATATACCAATTTTTCCATGTAGTCAGGGGCGCCGGCTTTTAGAAAACCTCATGGGTGCTCATGCTCATTTGATGACTTGAAAAAGACCCGAAGTTTGAGACGAGAAATGCACACTGATCGAACGATAAATAAATAAATGCCCTAGTTACATACTGCGTACTTAATTACTAAGCACCTGGGCAACCGAGCTTCGCTCGGGGTTCTTTTTTATTATATCGTTTTTTAGATTAAAAAAAAACTAAAATCTTGAATAAATACAAAATATAAAAAACAAAAGTAATTTGTATTCCGACCGGGACTCGATCCCGGGCATATCTATTGTCTAACTTGCGCCTTGACCGCTTGACCACCGTGCTTATGAGCAAGTGTAAAAAATTATAATCAACCATATTCTGCGTAGAATATGTTTTTCGTATGTTTTTCGCCCGCGAAAGCCCCCGCATACCAAATTTCAACGAAATCGTTAGAGCCGTTTCCGAGATCGCTGGTATAAATAAATAAAGATATAAAGATATAAATATACAAGAATTGCTCGTTTAAATATATTAGATTAGGTTTAATAAAAATATAAAATGAAACCATTATATAAAATGAAACTAGTTTTTATTATCAAGAAATACCTACTAAATGTAGTACCTACTAAATTGAACACAACACAAAATGTACTTGTACTGTACCATACTAAACTAATAAAGGTAGGTACTATAGACACATTGTCTAATGAAATGAGTAATCAACATTAATAAACTTTTTTAAGAACTACAAATTTAAAATTAAAATTTAAAATTATTAACTTTATTTTTTGTTCAATGCGAAAGTATTCTGACGAACTACAGCTCTGTTTATAAATATATCAGCGATTTCTTCAAGGTCTAGATCATCAGCTATTTCTCGGTTTACATGCACTATCATGTGATCATTCAGTCTTTGCTGGGTCATAGTACTCCTCAAATAAGTTTTTATTCTCCGAAATGCTGAAAATGACCGTTCGGCGGTACATGTCGAAACTGGAATTGTCAAAACGATTTTTAATAATTTTATTATTTCTTGTATCATATCTTTAACTGATTCGCAATTAGAAATTATAAAGGAAACAATGTCTTCCACATTATTCAGTCCGACATGTTTCGTTTGTGCAATATCTAGAAGCATATTACGATGAAGAACCAAACGATCCACATCAAAGTCATCTCCGTAGAACTCTTTCACATAATTACTGTTTGTATCACTTTGCTTGGTAAGAAATAGTTCAATGTTACTCAAGTGTGTCATAGCATTTTTAGTAAAGCGTTGGTCAATACAGCCAACGACTTTATCTAATACTTCAAAATACATTTTTCGATAAAAATCAGCTGGCGAGGAAAATTGATGTGGTTCACTTGAAGACTCGTCTATCCTTTTAGGTCTCATTCTTATTTTTGGAGTTTTAGGTTCATCCAATTCCAAGATATGAGCTAAGTCTAAAGTAGATTTCCAAATGTTTTGGAAATTTTCATCAGTTCTTTGCGACAATAAAATTTGCTTGGCAGTATTAATATTATCGACAACTTTTTGCAGATGTAGGGAAATCTTCTGTAATGTAGCATTTAGAGCTTCGATACGATCAAGAATTTCTATTAGAAATTTGATAATAAAAAGAGATTCGAAAGACTGAAGACTTTTTAAAAACCCTTTCGCTTTTGCGCCGGCATCATCCTTCTGATTTTTAGTGTCGTTCAAAAAACATTGTAATACACTGTAATTGTTTAGAATAGTTTTCAACGAAGATATACGACAACACCATCTTGTTGGGCAAAACGGTCGCAGAGTAAGGTTTTGGGCATCATCAGCTGCCTGTAGAGTCTCGAAACAAACTTGTCGTTTTGGTGAACCCCGTACGAATATAATGAGCTCTCTTATTAGTGCTAAAAAATCTCTTATGGCCGGTACCTCTTTAATTGTGTCCTGAACAACTAGGTTCAATGAGTGAGCAACACAATGCACATGAATAGCCCTTGGTTCGATAGCTTTAATCCGTGATTGAAGGCCAGTATGCGCTCCACTAACATTAGCAGCGCCATCTGTACATAGACCTCTACATGTCTTAATATTTATGTCGAATCGTCTTAGTACGTCATTGAAAATTTCAAATAAATTTTCCGATGTCGTTGATGCTGTTTTATAAAGGCCAAAAAAAGTTTCATGTATATTAAGCTTTTCGTCCACATAACGAAAGCAGAAAGTTACTTGTTCATGATTGGAAATATCACTAGTTTCATCAACCATAACTGAGTAATAGACCGCATTTTGTACTAGTTTGATTATTTTACGTAATACTTCATGACTCAGTATTGAACACAATTCGTTAGTGACATCGTGTGACAATCACCTATATTTGCTGCGCTGGAGCCACGCTTTTAACTCGGGAATATCCTCTGATCGCAGATTCAACAATCGAATGTAATTTGAATGTTCGTTCTCGTGACCTCTTATGGCTAGGCCTCCGGTCATTAAAAAACGAAGAGTTGAAATCATTTTTAAAAGGGCAATTCTAGCTGTTTTCATATCTTCAAGTTTCGTTTTTGACAACATGGAGTGTACGTTGACGCCGCGTTCCAAATTGGTTTTATGCAATAAACAAAAACAGTGAACATCAGACTTTTCGTGTTTTTTAAACCTTTCTATAGCTTTATTCCACGATGAAAAACCACTTTGAGTGAATGCCTTAATGCTCTCTTCATCTCTTGAAGATTTTTTCGGCTGAGACACGCCACTAGACATGGTTTTTTTACAGATTTCGCAAAATACTTTATCAATATCTCTATCGTATAACAGCCATGGAAAATTTGCCTGCCACTTACTTTGAAAATGCCGCCCTTTTTTCTCTGCAATGGAATTTGCAGAAATAACATTTTCTGGTTTGATTTGTGCACCTCTACTAAGCTGAGAAGAGCTACTTGTAGAGGGTTCTTCAGGTTTGGGTACCTTTTGATTTCGAACGACGAATTTATCCATCGAAACTACAATTTTCCGAAATAAACACGAAAGACAACGCACGACGCTCTCTCAAAGCACGCGCATTATTTATGCCACTTAGATTGAGAATGCGTAAGACAAAAGCGCACGCGGGGACTGCAACGGCGAGCCCCGCCACCCGCGCCTCTCGTGGCGGGGCGGGAAAGCCGCCGCGCTCGTCTTGCTTGTGCGCGAGAAATGGCGCGAATCGTAACAAGTACACAGGCTCGCGCATTGAAAAACGAACATTTTAATAACGGATAGTAACTGGTATCCGTTGCCCGCATCGTTAATAAATAATAATAAATAGTAAATTGAGACAACATCACATACATTGTCCTGGTCCTAAACTAACATTTTTCCTTGTACTATGGAAACCAGGAACAACGAAGGTACCACAAACACCCAGACCCAACACAAATATCTGTTTCATCAACAAACGTTTGTGTTGGTGCGGAAATCGAACCCGCGACCCTTGCGTCTCAACCGGCGCTCTAAACACGGTAATGTTATATGTAGTATTTCATCTTCATACAAACGGTCGAAAATCGAGTTATACCTACGCGCCTCGCGTTCGGTAAACACTCGGTAGACAACCGTAAAGGGCTGTCAGATCGTATAATTGGATACAAAAATTGTATGAGATGGTAATGTTATGTAACTTTTATAATTAGATATAAAAATAAATATTTTATTCTTCTCGTAACTTGTTACGTGTTGTTGTATGATTTAAAAATAAAAATTAATTAATTAAATTAAAAATAAAAATTAAAATATTTTTAATTTAACTGTTTATCCGAATGCGGATTTTTTATACTATTAAATTTAACAATAAAGCTTTTCGTACGTCTCAGTCGAGGCGCAAATATTTTTCAATAGGCTGGTATGTGACCCTTATAAATTTGAGATTTTTTAATTAAATTTACTAATAATATTTTTAAATAAAAAATAAAATATTTGTAATCACAAAAGTAGAAAGAAACTCAAGATGAAATGAAAATACTGTAGACGGGCAGCCCTCTCGCGTCGTTATATACGGTGCAGCTGTACTGGCGCGTAAGTAATTATTTCAAGGACAGGGCCGAGTTATAATACTGTATAGTGTATATATCTTTACTGTGCTCTAAGCCACTGCGTTAAACGGGTCATCAGGTAATGAAAAAACGCCCATCCCTAAAAGGCGATTACTGATCTGTTTCTTGATGCCTATTCTCAGGGGTGCTCGGCACCCGCTGTTTATTTCTCATGGGTGCTCGAGCCC
Organism: Fabriciana adippe; assembly: GCA_905404265.1. Classification (NCBI taxonomy): domain Eukaryota; kingdom Metazoa; phylum Arthropoda; class Insecta; order Lepidoptera; family Nymphalidae; genus Fabriciana; species Fabriciana adippe. Next base: position 9,272,164 of record FR989993.1, read on the forward strand.
CCGAGCACCCACGGAGTCGGCGCCCCTGCATGTAGTTAATCATACTAGGTTTACGGATGCAGTTAAAACAATTATATATACATATATACTAATCGATCGTTTTTTTTCTAATAAAAACACGAGAACGATTCACATATCTGTAAGATTATTTAAGTAAATAATATAAAGATTCCCTAGATAAGTCTGTTTAAATTGCAACTTCACACGCCATAGATTTGGATGGGGCGAAGGTAGGTATGGTACTTGACGGTTATAATTTATGTGACATTTGTATTTTTAACCCAGTTTCATAAAATTATACCTACTATACTAGAAAAAAATAAATATATATCCTTTGATCTAAAGTACGGTAATACATAAGGCCAAAGTGCAAAGTATCATGTAGACCACCTATACATAGATTATCTAATTACCAACTTCCTGCCGCAGCTTGAAAAACGGGCCAAAGGAGCATGTTAGCCGTTAAGACTTGAACGATAATTACTCCAGCCACGTTCAATTAGTCTACGCGACTAAAGCCATTCATATTTTTAACCATTCATCGATTACGAAACCTTTGTTAAACCTTGCTCTCTAATTTTGTGTTTTTGTTTTATTAACCCACTTCGAAATTTTTCAAATTCGAATACCTATTTATATTTTTTTATATTTTTTTAAGCTAAATACTCTTATTATGTAGGTATACATAATATAATTCAGATTTGGGACTAAAAAAAAACAAACTCTTTGGCTCTACGTTATAACAAATAATCATTTGATGGCTGTAATGATTTTCATATGAGAGTATGATTTCCACTCGCGCATCGAGAGTTTCGTACCACCGAATATTGTGCTGCTATTACTAACATATTTACTTACACACAAAAGTATTTTTTTTACGTTTTCGTAATACATGTCTACGACTTTAGAATCATGTAACTCGGCTAATATGGGCTTCTTAGCTAACATACTAACAGGCTAAAATTTACGTTATTTTTAAAGACCCAATGCTATATCTACCTATACACCTGAAACTTAAAATCTCCCTCCTTCCCCTCCTTCTTTAAGTTACATTATATATTATAAAGTGCCATTCTTATTTTATTATAATTTACTGACCGCGGCTAAGACTCGCGTAGACTAAAAAAATTGCTAAGTTTAAATTTCCATTGAATTTATATGTTATCATATCGAATTTGTAATATTATGTGAACATTTATATAATCACTCCGGATTCACCTAATTTCTATATTCTATTCAGTCTAGACTCATTTAACATAGTCTTGTATACCACATTGGTGGTTGTTCTGTCTAGTGCTAAAATGTCCATATGAGAGAATTGCAATCCTCTCTAAAATCTATGCCTGCTACTTTTAACGATTGGCCCTGAGATTTATTAATGGTCATTGCAAAGCGAACTTTAAGAGGAAATTGCAATCGATGAAATTCAAACGGTAGGTAGACAGGAGTAGGGAGTGGTACTCGAGGTATGAATACCGATTGTCCTCGAGCATATCCAGCAAACATAGTGGCCACTATAATGTTTTTTTGGAGTAGTGTTACTCGTAGTCTAGTCCCGTTACATAGCTTCAGTGGCTTATTCATTACAGGTATGCCAACCTTCGGAAGTAGTTTGTAAGAAGGAGACTTTATGGGAACTCCACAGGATAGTGAGCTACTTCATCCATTTACATCACGGATTAGACAGACTTATCTATATTTTATTTCTGACCCCTCGAGTACTTTTAGGCACCAAGTTATTAAAAGCAATTGCTGGTATTTTTTAAAATGGGAAGTATAATATAACGATCTACAACTTTTTTACAACTTTATTCACAAAACAACCAAAACTATTTTTTTTTTCGGATATAAGTTATAACAGATAAAAAAATGTTATGTAATTCAATTTTCTTGTTAATGGCTTCAAAACGTACTAGTTGAGTACAGATTAATTTGCAGATGTCACGTAGAATGGAGAAGACACGAAGGATATTGGTTAAAACAATGTAAGAAACTGAACAACTGAACGTCAATCTGTCAATTTTGTCAATATTTTTGAAGATTTCTCTACTGTCTTTTATCTCACTCACTCACTTTTCTCATAGAGATTTTTTAATCCAAATTTTTGACTTTTCCGTACAATTTTTCTAACATTTTTTTTTTCATACAAACCTTGTTCTGACAATTACAAACATTAAAAGAATTCGATAAATCGGTGCAGATGTTTTGAAGTGCTGCGGCAATTGACCATTGATGTTTATTTATATACCTATGTATATGTATAGGTACTTGTTATGACATTACCTTATCTAGATAAATTAGATAATGTATATGCCGAATGATCTCAGAAACATTCGAGAATTACTTTTAGGGTAAAATACGTACAAAAAAAAAGCATTTTAATAACTGTTCCTACTAAATCAAAATTATAAAAATGTTAGAAATCCTAAGACATACTTCTAATAATGAAAATACAACTGAAAAAAATATATTATTTCCAATAATTTTCGAAACATGCAGATTAGATAGTAAAGCAAGGTTAGTCACGACTTCCATGAATATGAAGTAAGTTTTATACTAAACTTCCTTGATATGTAAATGTAAGTGTCACCTATTCCTTGTATTTTTTCTTATGAGTTCTTGGGCGAAGGGTTGCTGAAGGTCGACCTATTCAGTGCGTACCCATTTTGTATAAATACTTATTACAATTTAAAAACCTGCATTTATATTTAAAACTAGGTGAAAAGGGGCATTTATAGAAAAGAAGGACTCGCAAGATTAGATCAGACCAGATTGATGACTGATCATCTCATGAGAATTGGATCCGCGAATCGGGAGTTTCGTATCAACATGTACCTACCTACATACACATAATATTATGTTTTTAATAAAATAGGACCAATAGAGTACGGACGGATGATTGATGTTACCCATAAACTCTATCTGCCTTAACCTACCCGAATGTGCATGCCCTATCGTGAAGTTAGACCATCTCACTGCGTAGCCCGCTTCTCGCTTTTATTAAAAAATGATTTTTAGTTGATAAGTAAAGTCTGAAAAATTAAAATATTGCCGATATAGACTATCTAACTAAACTTATTATTATAAACGTTATTTAATGAGCTACGTTTTGTCATTATTGTATAATGTCTAGAATATTCTATCGCTCGGGTAAGCCTCTATAGCTCGAGGAAAACAGTTTTCGTAAAATAACACACGATTTTTATATGATAATTCAAAATGTTCACCGCCATAAGCGGTCACTAGTCTGTACAATACAAAGACATGCACCTAAATAGTCGTGTGGCGCGTCATAGGCGCCGCTAACTATACTATACTTGTCGTAATAACGCAACGGGCTTGTTTTGAAATTCCTAAAGATATTACTCAGTGAGAGGATAAAGCACGTTGTAGGCCCGCAATATCATTGAACAAGACTGTCTAAGTTCTATTCACAAGAATAGCTATGGCTGAGGTTGAATGTGGGCGCAAATTATGCAATGCGTTTATCAAGCGTGGCACGCCGTTGATATACATTTAAGACCTAATATGACATAATACCTATTAGAAGACAATCTAACAATCATATGAATAAAGGGTACCTTTATATTTACAACTAAATAATCTGATTTGTTTTTATTATTTTTGTATGTAGTAGCTACATATTTTACACATGTAACGCACATATTTTTGTAAAATATCAATGGTCATTTGATAGTTTTTATGGTAGCGCCGTCTACCATTTATTCAGGTCTAGCGAAATAGCCCCAATTATAGTATATTTTTTAATATACAGTTTACAGCTGATTTATCCTTGTTCGGGCTAATCTCAGAAATTACCGTATTTTCACACGGTTTTTACCAATAGAAAGAGGAATTATCTATATTAAGTCAGGCAGCTTCGCACCTATATCACTGTAAGTACTTTTCGGAGAAAATAGATAAACCGTGCGGACTTGTAAGTGCTGTTTTTTCTTCAATATACATAATCCTAAAACATTTAATTGTGAAAGTTACGCATTGTGCTCGTTGAAAGTTGCAACACAACTTAGTTGCGGAAGCAATTGCGATTGGTTGGGAAACTAACGAGCAATCGCCTTCGTGTAAATATCACACCGTGTACCGACGTCCAGTAGCTACAATTTCATCATTTAAGTTCCAGATGACTTAGATCTTGTGTAATTTATTACAGTTTACCTATTGTGAAATCTTATCAGTATATGTAAGCTGTTTAGTCACTCTGGATCACGTCTAGCTTATCGCAGACTCGTACACGTATTAAATTATTGGAACACTAAACATTATATTACAAGTATGACTTGATTTATGAATAGGATATAATGTTTTTTTTAAATATCTTATAGTTAAAAAGATAGTGGATATGGTGGGACTTTAAAGTATAGAATGATGGGTGTACGGAATTTAGATTATAAAAACAAATTATAATTTAACAAAATAGTAGGCAAGCTTAACTTAATTAACCTACTCATTAATATAGGAGGTATAATATTCGTAAATAAATAAGCGATTCGCAAGAAAGTAATAAAAAAGTTGAAATTTAATGTGACAAAAAGTTATATCAGAAAAAGTATCTATACGTTTTTGAACTAAATCTACATCTTAAGAATTTTCCATCTTCGGTGGATACGGCTTTCGGTATTGTCAAAGTGTCACGATGAAAAATTAATTGTTTATACATGTGTAGGTAGGTAGGTACATAATATAATAAATCCTAATTCCTATATACCTATGCATAATAGATTTCTATGGATAAGGCTCTCAGACTATCTATTACGATAGTGAAATTTTTGACATTTTGATTGATTCTTTTTAAATGTCTTCTTCAGAACGATAACACATTGAGATAATAAACACTGAATACTTTTACTTTCTTAATATTTAAGATACATTATGTTGCAACAGAAAATACGTCATAGATAAGAATATTCGAAGTAAAAACCATATTACAATAAGGTAAATAGTATTTTTATGATGTAAATATATTGTGTAACAGCCATTTAATAAGATGTAATTTTAGCACTAGTCAAAAAAATGAGGAAATTGTAGACTGTACTTAATCTTAAGCTCTATCTTATTTCTCAGGTTATTTTACGTCGTAATCTTGTACCTAAAAACCCTAAAAACTGGAATCAAGTAATACTTAGGTAATGACCTACCTACATTAATGAAATCAAGTTTTTATTGCTTTCTTCGTAAAATTTTTAATCGTTATTCATGTCATAAAACACATTGTTTTGTAGTAGGTACTAGAATGTGTGCATGTGTTTGATATATTTGCTGTAAATCTTTAGGATTATGAGTTATGATTTATATTAGTATACCAAGAATATTGCAGACTTTCTGAGACGTGTACTTGTAGCATAAATCTTTGATAAATAAGACATTGTTGATAATATATTAACTTAACAAGCATTATTTTAAGGTATACCTATCTGAAATAAACAAGTAGGTACCTACATAAGCTACGGATTTGTCGTAGAGGTCCTTGCTGTTAAACTTATTTTTATGTTTTAGTCATGGCAGTGTTTGTCTATCTCCAACAGCTTCAGGTAGTTTGTAATAAATTACTACCGTCTTTTCTTTTTCTATTACAAGCAGTTTTCTATTGGTGTTTTTTTTTTAATTTTATGCAGTAGGTATACAAAAAATACACAGTTATAATATATTTGTATTTTATATAAAAAATAGCCAAGTATGAGGAAAATCAGCTATTAATATATGGCGTTTGGCATCCAATAAGGACTGGGAATATCCCGTGAATCAGCGCGTGGCCCTTTTGCGCGTGCGCTTACTGTTTTATTGTTCTGCCAACAATAGCTGATGTCATATAACTATCATGTGTTATAATTTCTAGACACGTACGGTATGAGGAAGATGTGTACCGATTATTAACCTAAAAAGGAAATATTGTGGTGGACTTAAAATAATTTAAGTGGCATGTATCGCATTTACATGGTTCTCCCGGGTAAGAAAAACTAAAACCGAACACATATTTTCCGTCAAAATTCTTCTCGATTGTTCTCGATTGTGTTATATACGAGTATAAGATATTAATGAAGGACGTACCTACGTACTTTCAAGATTCGCTACAACCGTACCAAGTTCTAGTAGGTACCTACCACCTACCTAAGTGCTATTAGATTTGTCTTAGTTTTGAATTGAACTTTGTTTAGAAATTGGTTATCGAAATTTATACAGCAGTGTAATTGAGGTTTAAAGGAATTACGCACGATCGTTTCATATTTTATTAGATTCCACATGCTAATGAGAAGGAAGGGTGGAATGGTTTCACATATATTATGTTTATTGAAGATTGCGTAGTGTACGATGTGTAGGGTAACAGCTAATATTATCATAATATAGCAAACCATCCACGAAAACACGAAAACATTACCTACATAGATAAACTGTAGATCCTTTCCTTTTTTTTGATAGACCAAGTCATTCCTGGGATAGGATACTTAGTTATTTACTTATACTTAACATACAAGTAAGTAATATTGTGAATATATTTAAAGTCAAAAATAAAATATTTTTAAATATGTTTTATTAGTCAAAAAATTGATAAGAAGTCCCAGCTTGAATAGAAGAATTCTTTTATTTTGAGTTAGTATTTGTAGTAAATAAGGACCATATTTTTTTCACATTTATTTAAAAACATGACGAGGAGGGTTAGAAAAACGAATATTTTACAGTTAGAGGGAATTTGTGAAGTACCTATCTAACATTATTGTAAACAACGAAAGCATTACAAATGTATGCACCTAGTCGAATAATAAATGTGTCTAAGTAATGAGCATACGTTTTATATAACATAGCATATTATATCAAGTGTACACATGACGTGCTCTCAATGTAACCAGATCATATAAAATTCCTCAACATTTGTACTGTCATCATAATGATTCGAGTAGGCATGCCTGCCTACAGAAATGGAATGCGCATACGATACTGCGGTTATCGGGTGACCCGCTGATAGTCGGGAATGCAGATGTCCCTCATAACAATTGGGTTTCGTTTTACTGAATGTTTGCTCACTCACAGAGAACATTCGAGACAGTGTATGTTATAAAATATCCATCAGTACCTTACTTAATAATTAGGAAGTTAATATTTTTTGTCGTTGTATCTTGAATAGGATAAGTAACGAATTCGTGCATCACAAGTTAAAATACGTCACTTCTAAATAACATAAAATAAATTATTATTTCACCTGTCTGAATTTCTCATAAGGAAATAGCGTGAAGAAATACTTTATCGTCTTCTTATCAGATCAATGGACAATGACATCAACCCATAATAGTTCACCCCGTTCTCCAACGCTCTGACAGATTTATCGAACGTCAGCTCTTACGGTATACTTGAATATATAAGCAGATACTCGTAAGAACTCAAACCTCATCATCTTTTATTACCATCAACCTCAAAATCTGTTATAGGATTTTTAGGTCAACATGACAGCTCTTTTCCACAGATTTTCATTCGATTCATCAATAAATTAAATAGATATCTACAATTTTTTCAAAAAACATATTGAATTGAATGTGATATGAGTTTTGAATACGTCACAGCAAATACAAATTCGCTCTTATTTTATAAATAATTATAACTATATATTTATATATAAAAAACATTTCTTCATGTTGATTTTTGGTGTCAACTATTTAATTGTAATTATATAAAGCAAGATATCTTGAGTGTTCGTTACAGTTGATTCCACTTGAATAAAGGTTACGTTGTGAACTGAGATCAATACGCCCTTTCACTATGGACTCGCTTTGCTATGTAAGCAGCATTTGAAAGGAATTTGCATTATAATGTATCTATATTATACATTTAAAGCAGGTATACTTTATATAAAAGTAGGTATATCCAATGAGACCTTTTTAACTTTTTATTAAAATTAAAATATGTTTATTGTTTATACATTGTTAGAAACTAATGAATTAATATCTAAAGGTTCTAACCTTTAATTAGGCACAAGATTAATCCCAACATTTTCATTGCAAATATGTAAAAGTTGTAAAACTTAACTTAAACTAATCTCACCCAAAGAAGTCTTTACAGGGTTGTGACTCACCGGCTTGAAAAGCCAGTGTTACCTACTAAAACCCAACAAAACCTCCCCCGTCTTTAAAATGGGGCGTCGCAGGATCGCTCACGCACTCAACCACGATGGCTTGGCAACAACCATGGGCGTTGCTCCCATGGTCCACTCTCCCGTTAGAGAAGTACCAGGAGCAACCCGTATGGTACACCTCCCAATGTGTTTCTTGGCTTCGCGCCCGGCTGGACTGCCGGACGCTAATGAGCCCCCCACCACGACAAGGTAAACGCACTTTGGGGGGGAAGGGTGTTGGGAGGGCGAGGGGCGGTATTTTATGTATATTATTGGGCATTAAAACCGTTTTGTTCCGACTCAGGCCTTTTCTCTTTTTGTCGAGTTTAACCATATAAATCTGCTCTAACAGACTTTAGAAAAGGGTTATTGACAAATAACCTTCCCAACAACGTTATTATTATCACTTTATTGATAAACGATAAAAATAATATAAATACAAGATAACTTTTATAAATCAATAGATATGGAATTGACGCCGGATTAGTTTAAGTGCATGAACAGTACCTACTTACTTATAACTATAGTATAGATTGCATTCCAGGGTCTTAAATCAGTCTGTATTATATTTAGTGATGAATGACTGCATTGCACATTGCACACGCCGACGCGGGTAGGCTAAGTAAGGAGTGTCTCTGACTCATGGCTATGGCGCCCACGCTTAACTCAAACATTGAATTCCATAAAGCAGATGGCGCCATTGCGCTTATTATCTCTGTAGTTTAAGATACGGGATTTAATTTTGCTATTCATGTGGTTTCTGTCAACGATAGTTGTTATTATGCTTGAAGTTTTGTTGATACCAGGCTTAGATTAAATATTTAATATACACAATCATTTTATTAAGTTTCATATGAATTTACATAAATAATTATGTATTCCAAAATGGCTATGCTTGCGTCGGCGCTTAATTTGCACGCTTCCACATTATCTTTATAACAGCAAGAGGTTCTAGTGGGTGGACAGCTTATCCTTCGTTATCGACTACCTTTTAGGTTCCTTAGAAAATAAAACTTGTGTAGAGAGCATTTAAAATAACCTACACAGTAAGGTAACTACATATATCCGGCTCGAAGGATCAAGGTAACCAATTCTTGAAAAGTTGCTTTACTCAGTGCAATAAACATGAATAGACATTCCAGTGGAATGATAATGGTTCACAAGTGGCATAGCATTTGTCTTTTTATGTAAGAAAACAGAAATGTATTATGCGAAGCAGTGATGATGTTGCATATTTAAGTTCATATTTTATTTAACCTTCAAATATTATGCTAGAACTTTTAAATATAATAATAATTAAATATTAAATACAATTTCACGTTATTCACATAACACAAAAAAGAGAATAGGTGACGTAAATTAGATTTCCCAAAACTTTATGTTCAACCAAGACAAAACCGTGTAGATGATATAGTGTTATAGTGTATGAAAATAGAAGGGATCGTAAGTCAAAGAGGCTCAGGCGCACGCTAGCTCACAGTGCAGCCTTGCAAGGACGTTACGTCTATGCCGCCTGCAACTATCGTTAATTAATTCCACCTTAACGCTGACTCACCGCTCAGCATAAAGATAGACGCACACATGAAATATTATTGACAATAACGTTAAAATTAAATATTCTCAATAATATTGCTTTCAGGCGGGACGCGGGTCAATTTATCAAATTGATGAGTTTCTACGAATTTTTGTAAAGGTTTTTACGGCCTATACGGATCTATATTGATACAAAAAAAATAATCTTAGATTATTAATAATATTACACGTGTGCAGTCAGCCTATGATCTACGGCTGCGCCTTATGTGCTCACAATACACTAGCGGCATCTAGTGTAGTAATTGAAATATAATAAACTGTGTACATTTTACAATACGATAAATTCGCTGTTGTAGGTATATTATGCAACTATACACGAACATACACTCTAAAAATAAGTAGGTACAGATAATTTCTTTAATTTTAACGAAATGTAGATAATTATCCTTATAGAATTTAAATTTCGAACAACTACCTATTTAATCAGTTCTTAGTATTTATTTAATCTATAACGTCATTTCCTATTGAGTGTTAAGCTATTGGAAATATAAATAATGTAGACATTAGACACGTAGATAGGTACTGATAAGTGGTATTTTAAATCATGAGTCTTCCTTGTTATTCTTATCACCGAATACCGGATCTCAGAACACCCTACGACCCTTGCATTTTAACTATAACATTGTTCGCATCAATGCGTCACTTCGAGATAAAAAATACAAAGTTCATAGTATTAGCACTGATGACATAATACTCTTCTATCTATATAATATTTTATTAATAATTTGTTACAATGTTTTTTATATACTTTTTATTAAGCTCTAAAAATAACATAATATATTTTAAAGTCAAACTAGGTACCTACTTAGATTATTCAGTAAGAAAATAATCTTATAAATTTTAGTATAATAATAACATAGAAGTATTACTACGAATTGGATTATTATGAGTTATGACTCATTGTAAATCATATGGCAAAGTTTAAGGAAAAGTCTATTGAATGTTATAAGCATCGCCACTGTGGAAACATTTAACAGAAATTTATAAGTTATAACATTCCACGTAATTCACACATTAAATGACTAAGAACTATAGGTATATTATTTACTATGGACAGTTTGTTTTTTATCTTTAATTTTAGAGTTTATTTATTTTGGAATTTTATAATCTAAACAAATTACCACAAATCACAATGTATAATCACTAAAATATTGGAGGAATGGTAGCGTAGTCTTCACGTACCGGGGAAAAAAAATGTAGGAAACTCGTTTCATTACCATAATCATCTCCTTGCATCCTGTCACACATGATCATATCTACGCAGAGTAAATTAAAATCTTTATTCCTTTAGACCTAGCTCATATTAATTTTTATTTTCAATTAAAATGCTAATTATTTTATAAGAAAGTAAAATTGCTTATAAATATTGTATTCATTATAAATTTTTTAACACCCTACTCGTCGATGTAGCATTATCTATTACGTTTACAGTGTATTTTGCATATTAATATAGTTCCAAAAGCGTCAAGTCGTCGTTTGGCGGCGTCTACGCTATTTTTGTGCGTGCTTACATTCTATTCCCGTCCACACGTCCAGACAGCGACTTCGGCGCCTCATTGCTAGTGATGTGCTGACAGAAACACCTACTATATAAAATCGATTTGAAGTTAATCGTGGAATATGAATTTCTAAAAAATATATTTTTCATGACAAGTATTTCTTATTCCGGTATAAATACCACCTTACCCACCCACCTTTGTCCACGTCACTTTCTATGCATTTTATTTTGTTATTACTTATTTGTGCAATAAAGAATATATATAAAGTTATTATTTATTGATCAAAATGATCGATTAAACATTTTAAATTGTTAGGTATACATGTTCCTCCCTTATCATACTAATAATAAATATTTCTCGAAATTAGTAGGCGTAAAAATTTAAATTAGACTCGAATAATCAATAGTGAATATCAACATTTTTATTGGATATTACTCACCACTATTAGCTTCGATGCAAATACGCTCTTCACCTTTATGTCCAAAAAAAACCACACCTTTGATCTAAGTACCAAGCGTTTGAAGTTCTTAGTTCTGAAGTGGAGTGCATTTTTAACATTGTTTTTAAAAAAGGTACAAATATTAACTTTGTTTAACGAAATGCACTAAAGGTTTACATCTGAGTAAGAGAATGAAGTCAGAGAGTAAATTAAGACTTAAGATTGCGCACTTACACGCAGAGACGATAAGCATGAGAATTGTTTATAAATAAGACGCTTACGAGTTCAGAAACATGATGATATCATCGCATGCCTTAATTAAAATGAAATAGGATGACGGAGATAATATCAAATATGTACCTATTTAAGAGGTGTGACGTCTACGACGGATGGACAGGGGGAATAAACAAACTCGTTTACGCAACATGTGGTAAGTAGCTATTGACAGGTATATAAACAAAATACCAACACCCATTACATATTATAGATGGTTTTTATTTTACATAATATAAAGTACTAAATAATTTACCGATTACTTTATTTAGGTAATCAATTATTATGCAATTGACGGCCTTGTTATCGTCATAATGTATAAAGTTAAAAAGGTAAAGAATTATAAGTGAATTTTACAATGCTTTTAAGCTTACCATATCTATACATAAAATAAAATAGTAACTTAGCGAAATCTGTACTTGAAATATTTTTCTAAAGACAATAACTAACTCATTGTGTACAGAATATAGACACCAAAACAATAGTTATTAAAAAATTTGTCTGTTTGTCTGTATGTCTGTTTGTTTGTTTGTATGTGCGCGTTTCACGCATAAAGTACTGGACCGATTTTAACAACTTTTACAACAGTAAAATCTTTCATTCCCACGGGAAAATACAATAACTGGTTCTATGAAGCCATCCTTTTTTTATATGACTAACGCTGGCTAAACATATTAGGTTTAACAAGGTTTAACTTGAAAATCCGCAATATCAAGCAAGAGTCTATCTCCTAAGGTACTCTTGTACAACTAAAATACAACATACAACATACCTAGAAACGAACTCAAACGAACGGACTAAGCCAGGAGTCGCTAGTACATATATAAACATACATACGGTAAGTTTTCGTGAATTTATGTATTAAAACCTCAAATTAATTTTAATTTTTATTATATATAGCTCGAAATTCAACAATCTCCTTACTCTGTTCATGAGGTATCAGCATATTCCACTTTTGATTCTCCATTTGACTAGCAATATTCAGGATTTTTTGAATTAATGATAACACTGTTTTTATGTTTAATTTTGTATAAGAATATACATTATACACATAAAAATTTAAATTTCCTTTAGTTTTGATTTAGTTCAGTCTTTATGGACAAGACAATCAATTATTACTCGTTATTTTAAGATGAATGAATCACAATATTTTTTTATCGTCGAGTACATATTTTCTAAGAAGTAATAACAATAAAACACAGTATTAGTTATTAATATTTATTTTAAAGTGGTAAATGCTATGATAATTACTAGCTAAATCACCGTTCTACTCACGTAACACATATTTACTACATAATATAACAATATACAATATTTTGTTATGCTATTCACTATAGCATCAAACAAAAATAAAATTTAAATAATGTTTTAAAAACATGAAACTCGAAAATATTATTTAAGTAAAATATCTTTCAACAAAATCATGACACGTTTAAATTATGTATCATATAATATTAAAATATTTTATTATTCCACAAAATACAGTCACAAACGATTCAGATCTCATAATTATTTTTTAATAATCGATTTTATATTAAATTTAGTTCATTCTCACACTAAATTTGTAGTGATGTGATATTTCATTTAAATTTCGTCTTTCATTAAATATAATAAACTACATTTAACCACCACTGTAAAATGTTAATGTATATTATTTTTTTTTAATTTTGGGGCTTATTCGCTAACGACAGATATTATGTTTGTTTGACTGACAGATATCATATATTGACAGATATGATATTATGTACGTATTAATAATTAATATTTTATTTTAGTTATAATATCAATTTTAAGCCAAACTTCATATTTGATCAACGACCACTTTAAGACGTCCCAAAAAGGTATACGTAATAATAATATATGTATTTATGAATATAATTTACGTTGCAAATAATCCTTCGATGGCCAAAGAAAATATTTAAAAATAAAGTAATATTTATATACATTTTTTATATTCTAACTGCTCTTAAATATAAAACTCGCAAGATTGAATTTATTCAAAGAACATATTATATTTTAATAAAAATATACCTATAATTTTACTACTTTTCTTTTAATAAAGTTAAGTAACAGCTAAGTAGCCGTTCTCATTTTGATTAATTCCGTCTGTGGTTTATTAATGAATAATTTCAGTTTTTTTACATTGTCTGTTACAAATGATGTAATAAATAATAATTATTATCATTTAAATAGAATATTTTATATAGTTATTTTATGGCCATGTTAATACATTTACACCATTACTGACTTGAGCCAATTATATTATCATACTGAGTCAATATTTAAAAAAAAATTACACAGTGTAAATTAGAGCCTAAAGGCGTATTTACGCGTAAGTATCTCTTCTAAAAATATGAATGTTGAAACTGTATTAAAATTGTTTTTAGAGTATAATTTAGTTGGCCCAACTTTTCTATAATATATCTCTTTTCCATATATATCTCAACTCTTTCCAGTATTTCGCCTCGACAATATGAAATTCTTTCAATGTAAAGGAGTCTTAATGCATACTAATATTGCAAATACCAAATTATATCATTGGTTTGTCATTCTTCACGAAGCTATTGGAGCTAAGCATCAACATGGTTTTTGAAGTAAAACTTCTTTAGGCGTGACTGAGTGTCGCAGAAGTGTGAGTCAAATTTATTATTAATATTTTAAAAACAAAAAAAAAACATTATATTTATATTTTCATAATAATTATTACTTATAAAAATGAAAATTTATTACTAATAATTTTATAAAATATATTATATTAATTATATTTTAATTTGTTTTAATTTAAATGCGGCATCTGCCACAGCGCCGAAGAAGTTTTCCTTCAACTGCGCGTAAAGGTTACACGCACAATTTTTTTTGCCTAGATATTATAGGTCGATAGAGTCTTGGAATATGCTTGCTAATATTTACTTAGAAATTATCCCTTCATATTAAATATTATAACAAAAAAAAATGTAGTAAGATCATTTCTAAGTATATCATTTTAATCAATAACTTTAATTGTTTTTGCTTGCTATATAAATAGTGTTTAAGTATGCCGTTTTTTATTTACCTTAGGGATCGTCCATTAATCACGTGAGGCTCGAAGGAGGGGGAAAAGGGGGTTCGGTAAAAATCACGAAATATTGAGGGTTAGTCTAAAACCTCACCACTTGTCACGGGGAGAGGGGGGGGGGGGGGGGTTAAAAAAACATCATGTGATTAATGGACGAACCCTAACGGAACAACATATTAAATGTATGTATATATATCACAAGATCTCATTGTATATGACATCGCATAGGATGGAAAGCTCAAAACGTAAATGGATCGTATCCACCTACCGACATACAACGTGCAAATCTCAAAACCAAACTTTTGTTAGTAAATTATTCAATATACGAATTCAATGTGTATTATTTTACTATATGTAGATTATTATCTACGAAACCAATCAGGCTTTATCCTTTAAAATTACATCACATACATTTTATATTCTTCAACGAAGGCAATAATGCTATCTATGGACAGTGTTTCAATTCCTAAGTTTCCAAATCGCAATGTAGCAGTTATCTGAAAATTAATATTTATATCTTTTAATTATTTTGTTTACATATATGTTACTAATACTATAAATGTGAAAGTTTGTGAGGATAGATGGATGTTTGCTACTCTTTAACTCCAGAACGGCTGAACGGATCTGGATGAAATTTGGCACAGAGATAGATTATAGTCTGGAATAGCACTAAGGTTACTTTTTATTCCGGAAAAACGTACGGTAAAGGTACGGTAGGGACAAACACGAAGCGAAGGTCGCTAGTCCTTACAATAATTAAAACAAATAAACTAGTCTAGGTTCATACATACATACATATATAGGACTTTCTAAGAAAAATATTTTCTTAAACTTAAAATTCAACCTTATATTTAAACTAATTTAAACTTCAACCTTAAAGTATGACAGATGTTGACAAAATGTTTGGGAAGCTCAAGCTATAAATTCGATATGTAGTTATAGATTGATAGAAACTTAAAGGAAATTTTGTTGAAAATTTGGCACTTACATACAAAATGTTCTT
This sequence comes from Fabriciana adippe, assembly GCA_905404265.1. Classification (NCBI taxonomy): domain Eukaryota; kingdom Metazoa; phylum Arthropoda; class Insecta; order Lepidoptera; family Nymphalidae; genus Fabriciana; species Fabriciana adippe. Next base: position 9,288,145 of record FR989993.1, read on the forward strand.
GACATTAAACTTTAAAATTGTACTAATCACAGAAATATATATTTTTTAATTTTTTAAACACGAGTAGCTGTCGTTTTGAATGATTCAAAAAAAACTCAAGTCATTTTGCCAAGAGAAATATAACTTACGTTAATATTTATGATATTAAGATCGCATTTTTATAAATATTAAAGAAATACTTATCACTTATTGATACCGATCGACAAACCATTTTGTTTACCTCAAATCGATAAAAATCAAAATATTGATGAATCGATTATATTAACATTAAAGAAGGCCGCATAATGCATACTAAGTACTGATATGATCTTAACATATTGTGAGAACTGAAGGTAGGAGGAGAATTAATAAATTTATTTAAAATGTATGTATAATTTTTTATAATATATGTTTATAGTCCGGTCAATTTAGACATAAAAATAGTGGTCAAATAACAAAAATTCCCGGAAAGCCAAATATTGGTGGAGAGCTAGCATTTACCATTACAAATAAAGTTTTAAAAATCCCCATCGATCCTATGTGTGCTACAAAAGTTATTCGGGGTCAAAGGTCAAAATTTGAGGTTTTTTGGATTTACCTCGAAAACGGTAAGTTTTATCAAAAAAAACCTCAAACCAAAGTTGTAGATCCTAAAATTCTCTACAAAAATGGTTTTATAAATATTTTTTTCTAAGAGCTGCCATTCGTAAGATATCGCGATTCTTAGAGTCAAATTATACATGATATGTACAATGTACATATAAAGATTTGACTGACTGCGCTAAAGTATTTACAGAAATTGATTCCACACCTCAAACAATAACTTCGGAAGGAATTCGCTTTCTTCTTGCGGTTTATGGAGCTCCAAAAAAATAACTTGCATTGATAAATACCGATACTTAACTTTCGTAAAAAATACGCGAAACAAGAAACAAGTGCAACTATCATGTCTTCCTCCAACATCGGCATCTGCTATTCAACACTTGTATCGAGTATACTATCAAGTTCAAACATGGCTAGGCAATCAACTGAACCCAGAAGACTGGGGTTGGAAATTGATAGATAATACTCTGGAACCGATTAAAACTTTACTCCCACCTGCTCCAGAAAAACTCCTCAATACTATTTTTACCACGATAAAAAAAAAACGCGCCGAGTACACTACTTCACAGGAGGCGTGGAAATGTGAGCATATCATGTATAATGTGACTGTTAGAATCGAGATATCTCATGAATGGTAACTCATAGGAAAAAAATGATAAGAACCATTTCTGTAGAGAATTTTAAGATCTACAACTTTGGTTTGAGTTTTTTTTTTGGTAAAACTTATCGTTTCCGAGAAAAATCCAAAAAACCTCAAATTTTGACCTTTGACCCCGAATAACTTTTGTAGCACACATAGGATCGATGGGGATTTTTAAAACTTTATTTGTAATGGTAAATGCTAGCTCTTCACCAATATTTGGCTTTCCGGAAAATTTTGTTATTTTAAATGTCTATATTGACTGGACTATTATGAATACGTAGAGTTTAGTAAATATATATTTTTATATACAAAATATATAAAAATAAAAGTTTTTAAACAAAAAAATATTATTTCGAGATAGAAATACGTAGTTGAAATAAATTATGGATTCGCGAGTTCCTAAATATGTATGTAACTGAAAGGCATGAAATAATGAAAATGTCTTTTTATATTCATAATATTACTAATATTCCTATCGATGTAGAAACTAAAATTAAATAAATAATATTGATAATGCCTCCTGATCGATTTCGGCTACGGCGGCCAATCTCACTGAGATATGCCAGATGCTCAGGAAATATTATCTCAGCAGCTCGTGTATGCTCAGATACAAGCTGCACTCTCTATTCTTTTTCCTCTCAAAGTCCGATGGGACATTGGATAATACTTCAACACTCGCGGTAAGAGTTTAGGCGCAGTACCGACGCGACACACGCTCTCCGAGGCACGGGGGTGAAACACCGACAACTTCCCAACTTCGATCTGTTACTGAGAATTTTTCAGGGAAACGAATTTTTGAGAGGAACTCGAACCCAGGACGTCCAGATCGGCGGCCGTACACTACACCACCGAGACAGTTCTGCCGTTACAAAAAAGAAAGCCGTAACTAACAATTTGCTCAAAAATGACTTATATGCAGATTCGGAATCAGCAAAAAAATGCTACTTGATAGTCTTACTCATAAACCTCTAAGTCATATGAATCCGGAGATACCATAAGCGTTTTAATCGTAACTACGTCAAAACTAGTAGTCATTTTGACGTAGTTGTAAGACAAAACTTCAAATATATCGAAATCATGTTTGATGATGTTACGGCCTTCTTTCTTGTGACGTCAGCAGTAGTTTACCTCTATAGCACGTGTGGGCGCTGGGCGGTCACGCGAGGTAGGCGCGCACGAGCGCGCGCACGGCGGCGCGGCACAGCGGGCACGCGCGCAGCGCCGCGCCGCAGCCCGCGCACGACACCAGGTGCCCGCACGGCAGGAACACCACGCTCACCTGCGACACCACACACGCCACGCTGTTACACGAACCGCTCTTGCAAACGTTTAATTATACAGCGGTTCTCACGTTTGTTCGGTTTGACACGTTTGTCTCAGTGTGTAGTGACCCTACTTGCTGTGCCAGCGGTCGCGGGTTCGAGTCCCGCTGGGGGCATTCATTTGTGTGATGAACACGAATGTTTGTACTCCAGTTATGGGTGTTTATATTTATAATATGTATTTAAAGTTTTATATGTGTAGTGTATCAACTATCTGGTATCCATAACACAAGCCTCGTAGCTAACCATGGAACTAGATGGTGCTGTGTGTTAATGTCCCAACATATTTATTTATTTTATTTATTTATATTTTTTGAAGTAAAACTTCTTTACCCACGCTTGACTTGGGGGGTAAGCTGGGGAATATTTTTATTCGTCAGACAATAACAGCGTTTACCATGGCAACAATTGTTCCGGTTAATATCCGAAAGACTGGACCGATTATGACAGGACTTTCTCTAGCAGAGAGCTGATGTTATAAAAAGTAACTTAGGTCACTATTTTATAGAAAGAATTAAAGTTCCGCTCAAAAAAAATAAAACAAAATGTACCTAGGGATGCACCCAAGAGGGTCAGTCGCTAGTATACAATATACATACCTATATAAGCGAAATACAACTCAGTGAGTTAATCACGAAATCTCAGAAAGTATAAATGCTACAAACTTGAGTTTTAACAAGTAGATTTTAGTTCATAGGAAGAACATCTTACACAGAATACCTTATATGCCACTCTATGATTCTCAGTTTTAAAGCAACAGTAGATTTTCTTTTCTTCATATTAAGTTATTTTAATTATTAAGAACATTGCTCAAAAAAAAAGATAGATCCTTAAATCAAATTTTAGTTTTTTAATACAATTGATAAATTAAGTTTAGTAAACCCAATATAAAGAGTTTCACCTACTTAATAAAAATAATTCTTTTCATATTCACCTCGTTATCCATACACACTTTACACATCCTTGCTTCCTTCAACTGCCTGTTCTCTTCTTCCAGGGTTAGTTGTTTTTTCTCGGGACTCGATTCTTTTTCACTATTATTTGTAGGGGTTCTAGAAGATTCTTCGCTATCTCGTACCGTGTTAGAAGTTGTTGGGATATTTCTTATTATGAAAGATTGAATAGGGCTGTCTGTTCGGGACGAATCGCTGTCCGCAGGCTCGCTGTCTATGGTCGATGGGATTATTCTAAAATTTAATAATAATTATTATTTTATTATATTTTATAATATTTTTATGTGATAATGGATAATTTTCGACATTTTCAAGAGAATTTATGAGGAATAGCGACGTGTTCTAAGGTGTCACGGACCAATTTGATTACACTATAGTGTATATACATACGAGTATGTATGTATGTCTCTGACTGCATAATACTATATTAATTCGTGAACTTGTTTTCATCTTTTTAGTTAGCTTTCATGCGGTCGGGTTTTTATTTTTATAATATATTAGTATTCATTAAGTCATACATATATTGTCTTGCGTATATTACAATATTAATCTACTCTCAATTTGACCACAGACTTTAACAATAAACAAAAGAGTATAATATAAGTGTGTGTGTGTCAAATACATGATAGTGTGTGTAATGTTTTTTTTATTGATTTAATTTATTTTTAATGCATAATTTAAAAAAAAATAGCATTCTGCACTCCTCTATATAAACTATATATAAGTGTGGGAAATTTCATACTCCTCCGTCCGCGCAATTTTCATAAAAAGGTGTACAAAGTTTTTACTTCACGTATTAATATATAGATTAGTAGGGACATATCTCACCCGGCTCTGGGGGCGAAGTCCCTCAGCGTCTCGGCCAGTATGTCCCGCGCGAGGCGCTGCGAGTGCGGCGACACGGACCACGCCTCCTCGTTGAGCTGCTCGTCCAGCACTGCGTCGATTAACGCCTCTGATGTACTGAAGGGAAGGCCTGCGGATGTTATATATATTTAATTGTATACATTAAAATAAATATATAGTTAAAATTTATACTAATATTATAAATGTGAAAGTTTATGGGTATGGATGTGTTGATGCTTGTTACTCTTTCACGCCAGAACGGCTGAACAGATCTGGATGAAATCCCGGAAAAGTGTACGGTTTCCGTGAGATAGGTTTGTTTTTGTTTTCCCAGAGGCGCTAATATATTATACTTGATAAACTATCATATGTGAGACTAGCGACTTACCCTCGCTTCACTCGGGTGCGTCCCTAGGTACACGAAGATATTCACAATGTACCAACATACAATGTGCAACCCATGTAGGGTTTTAATTTATTTGCGCGGTAGCCTTAATGCTTTTTCTAAAATGAAAGTAGCCTAAGTTACGCCTTATAACTTCAGCCATCTGCAAGTGAAAGTCCCGTCAAAAGTTCCCCAGCCGTTTCGAAGATAATCCAGAACAGACAGACAGACAAAAATTTTAAGATAGTTTTTTTCTTATAAGTACCATATATACTTTCATATGTATTTAATATAAAGCTGTTATTTTGACAGTACAAACAGACACTTCCATCTTATTTATCTGTATAGATATTGATGTATCCGCGTACTATAACATAAGAGATAATTCTTTTTGTCTTAATGACAGGCCGTTACCGGTGGCGCGCAGGCGGCGCACTATGGCCCGCCGCACGCGCGCGGCGTCCAGCCCTGCGCCCAATGCCGCCAACGCTGGACCATTCTCCATACATTCTTCTATCTGTATTGACAAAACCAGAGAGAATGTGATACATTTTTAACACTTTATTAAATAGATAATTAGGAAATAATTATAGTTTTGCAAAACTCATATTATTTATATATGTATGTATTCAGCACTTTTTAACGTCCCACTGCTGGGCACGGGCCTTCCTTCAGTACGAAGGGGATCAGGCCATAGTCCACTACGCTGGCCAAGTGCGGTAGCTCACATGTCTTTCGAAAACTTGCTAGGTTCTTTCAGACACGCAGGTTTCCTCGCGATCCTTCGCTTAAGACAAGTGGTAATGTTGGAAATGATTCACACATGAAAATATCAGAGTTGCAAGGCCCGGGATATGAACTCGCTTCACTCCGTTTCTCAACCAAGTATGTTACCACTGGGTTACCACTGCTTTCTTTATTTATAGTTGTAAAAAACTTACATATATAAATATTATAAACAAACAGTCAAAAACAAAATGAGTTAAGATTTGAATAGAAATTATTATACATATAAGTATGTTGGGACATTAACACACAGTACCATCTAGTTCCATGGTATGCTACGAGGCCTGTGTTATGGATACCAGATAGTTGATACATTACACATACTGAGCCAACGTGCCGTCAAATACAATGTCAATAATATCAGCAGCTATGGTCTAACTAATTATATTTACCTGACTAGGCGTAACTGGGAAATTCACAGACGGATTTCTAGTTCTAGAACTCAAACCTCGGTCAGCAGAGAACTGAAATTCGAATTATTAATAGGTTAATAATAACCTTATAATCTATACATGTAATAAAACTCACTTAGGTTGACTGGAAGAGATCTCTTCTAGAGATAAGTCCACCTTTGCTAACTAATTTTATTGTTAGTTTATCTCTGTATCTTAAATATAAGTGCAATAAAGAATAGTATATAAAATAGTAAACAAGGCGAAATCTATATAGAAAATATTTTTCAAAAACAATAACTGTTACGTATTGTGCACAGAATATGGATATCCATAGTATGACACTAAAGAGACAGACACAATAACACACACAAGCACTCTCGTGCTCTCTCACTCTCGCACTGTCGCACTCTCGCTTTCTCGTATTTTCGCACTCATGCACTCACGCATTAACGCACGCACACACACTTACACGCACACACACATAGATAAAAAGCTTGAATTTCTGAACTTAAAGTATTAACTCGTGCCACTCACCGTCCGCTGCACCGAGACGCGGTTGCGGCACGTGTCCACGAACTCCGGCCCCTTGACGAGCAGCACGTAACCGCAGTGCGGGAACCAGTGCGCGTGCTCCGACCACGGCGCGTCGCCCGCCTCCCACTTGCCCAGGCCGCCGTCGCAGTAGAAACATCTCACCTGATGTCATAGTTTGTTTTATTGAATAGTATTCTAGTTTCATAATAATATACTGATAATGATGTAATGTTCTCCAGACCAACCTCACTGAGATTATGTATGTATACAGAGCCACGTGAACTATGCTCCTGTCATTCTGTTCTCATGGAGACCAGTAGTCTGACCAGTGAGGTATCAGGTGCAGGACCGACGACTTGACGTGCTCTGTGTGTATGGAGATAGAACACCGCCAACTCAAGGCTGCTACTGAGACTTTCTTAACAGCAAGAGTCTATAATTAAATTTGGCCCAACCCGGAACTCGAACCCAGGACCTATGGATCTGCAGCCATATACTAACCTCTAGACCAATAAAGCAGTTACTAATATACTTGCCAGTAGGGTATTCACTCATCGCCATTAGCTTGATGCTTATTTTTTTTCTACTCATCTACATATTGTGTTTAGTAAAGCAACCACAATTCCACTAAGGACAAATAGTTTTTAGAATGTTAGTCCAATCTCTTTTAATTTTGCTTATTAACATATTTCCAAAATCTAATCAAATCTAAAAGACTGAGTGCTTGATAGCTGGAAAATTTATTATTGTATTTATTGTTGTAAAGAATATTATTTTTCCTACCTGATCATCAACACCAGTGTAAAAAAATCCAGCATCTGCTAAGGTCTTAGGTGCTTGCACTCTATCCGCTGGCCACTGAGCAAATGTTGCGAGTCGGGCTGCTAGAGCCGCTTTGGTAGGGTGCTTCGCCCCACCCCCCACCACTCCTAAGGCCTTCCATTCACCACCCGCTTCTATTACACGGGCATTATGTTCTGCACCCGACCTGCAAGAAAACATATAATATAATAAATGTATATTAATATTTATTAATCAATCTGTAGGTACAGAGTATAATTAAATGCATGCATATCGAGCAAAACTGCACGTATTTCAACTTAAATAAAGAATGAAAATTTGTATAATAAATATGTTTGTAATGGTTTCTGATTGTGACTGCATACATACACAACGAGTTTATTATCGCACTTAGACCTAAAGTGTTGTAACAACACATTCAGTAAGTTATTTAATTTGATAATAGTATGCAAACAACTAGATGTTATACTAGTAAAATATGTGGACTTTGCTTAGGTATTTCTTAGATGTTACTTGCATAATATTAGATACCATACAATATTCATCATCCTTTTTCAACCTCTGAGAAATAAGATTACTAAAACTGATTCCTTAGTGGTATTTTCAATAGGAAAATATCCTATCGAAATGTTTGTTCTTTTTATTTTCCTTTCCTTTAAATTTCAAGGTTATTGCCTAACATATTGAAAACTCAGTTAGACAAGCAACTTTATATAATACTAGCGACTCAACCTTGCTTTGCTCGAGTTTGTCCCTAGGTTGATTTCCCATACTGTAAACTTTCATCCTCATTTTCACCTCGTTAAGAGATTATTTCCGGAATAAAAACATCCTATGTCCTTTCCAGGGTCTTAAACTATCTTCTTACCAAATGTCATCTAAACTGGTCTATTAGTTTTTAAGTTTATTCATTACAAACATACCAAAATACAAATCTTTTCTCTATATAATATTAAGTGTAGATTAATATTAATTATAAAAAACAGGAACATAATCATACTCACGACTGAGGTCTATTAGCTACCGAAGGCGATTGAATTGGTGGTGTATAGGAAGGAGGTGAATCAGGAGGAGAAAACTCTGCCAGACGCCGTTCTTCCTCTAAGGATATTGCATGTTGACATCGGGGGAAGTACCTACAATCAATTTGAAAAATAGCCTTTAAGTGGTAAATTTGATACTGCTTATACATAAATGACAATAATTTGGGTTATATCCTGAGGTTGCTTTAGCTAACCTTCATGAAAATATCATAAGCACTCTCACCTTAAGAAATATTGATAAAATTATATACCTAAACCTTTTAATGAAACATTCAGGTTATTGGGGAAAACTATGACTTTGTATGAGTTGTCAACAAACAACTAGATAAAGATGAAAAATAACTTGGTCTAACTATACACCTATCTAATTTTTATAAATAAATAATAATAATAATAATGTCCTCCTGACCGATTCCGGCCACGGCGGCCAATCTCATTGAGACTAGCCAACTGCGCAGGAGATATTATAGTGCACAAGTGTACGCGCAGACACAAGTGCACTCTCTATTCCTGTCACTCTTATACTCCGGTGGGACGACTACTCGACACGACCGGTGAGAGTTAAGGCGCAGGACCGACGGCTTTACGTGCTCTCCGAGGCACGGGGGTTAAACACCGTCAACTTCCCAACTCCGGGCTGTTACTGAGGCTTACTATACAGAAAGACTCAATAACTAAACTTGGCCCGACCCGGGACTCGAACCCAGGACCTCAGGATGTGCAGCCGTACATGCTAGCCACTACACCACCACTTTATAAATAAAACTATGCAATTCTCAAAATATGACCTTCAATTGTCTTTGTTTTTTATAGTTGTTTATATTATTAATACTTAAAAATTCTATATTTTAATCCTTCATAGAACAAATTATGAATCACTTTTATGGGGAATTACATTACAATAATCAAAAAAGAGGGCATGTGTTATTCAAATTCTTATGAACATTTGTCATTGTGTTAATATTACAAACCCTGAAATACTTACATTCTGTGTATTTCTAATGGTGTACCAATTGAACCTAAATTCCTCATAGGTGCAATTTCACCTCCACACCAAGCACACCTAATTCTTCCCTCTCCAGCATGATAAAATCCAGCACTAACCAATTCTTCTCTAGGTACTGACGGATCCTATGAAATTTTAAGTTATGATTATATTTTATTTTATAGTGGCACATAAACAGAAATATTATCTAAACTATTTATTTTGCTTAGTCAAAATTGTTAGTTCATAAATTACATATAACTAATAAGACTGATATAAGACAAATGTAATAAAACCTTCAAACATAAACTAAAAGTATAAGGTCAAAACTATTAGCTTTTACTAAAGGTTAACCTTTTGATACAATGTTACATTTTATTTAAAAATACATATTGTTTTCTTAGTATATTTCAAATAAAAGGAAGGAATAAATAAGACCAAGAGTCTACTGCACATCCCGTATACTAAAGCCGAGCCTTTTAAATGAAATAAAAATATTTACATGTTAGAAAAGAACTACAATACTTACATCCCAATTTACAAACGATAATAATCGTAATGCATTACTTTTGTATATTTCATCATCTTCAACAAGACCATAATCTACGGATGAATCAGTATCTCTGGGCTCTTCAATGTTTGGTCTTTCATCAGGATTTCGAATATTACATTCACGACCAATGACTAAAGGAACATTACCAGACAGGAGCGGATTTGACACAAAAGCGCAGTTCGGGTCCATTCGCCTATGTCTCCACATAACCTGGTCTCCGTAATTCCAGTCAGATATTTTACCTCCACAACTAAAACATTCTACTTCTGTACCATTACCCGTGTAAAAAAAGCCTGCCTTAGCTACTCTCACAGGGTCTACAGGTGCTGAAGAAGGCCAATTCGTAAATGTATTTAATCGATTAGTCTCTTGATTCATTATAAAATATTCTAAGCACTATACAGCTGTTTTTCTTAGTATTATAAACACCAAAAAGGTTTGATCTTAAACACTATTGTTTCAATTCCTTGATAAAGTATTGCTAATTTTATTTCCATCAAAAAAGTGAATCAATAAAGTTGACAACAAGAAATTCTATTTTCATCACAGATGAGCAATTTTGTGCTTTATGTCATTTTGACATTTTTCCTTAAGTTGCCAGAAACACAAAACTTATACAATATGTACAAATATAGACATTTTATTTGTGCACACAAATTGTATTATTAGCATATAGATATACAAATGCAACGCATATTAGCACTTTCTAAATAATCTTGATTTTTTGATCCAAAGCTCTTCTTGGTAAAAAGTGTTCAAAGTTTATATTAAACATTATAATTATAATTCTTCGTTATTTTTAATCCCCGACGCAAAAAGAGGGGTGTTATATAAGTTTAACGTATCTGTCTTTGGGTGTTTGCATCGTAGCTTCTTGGTTGCATGGATCGATTTTGATGTGGTTTTTCTGTTTGAACGCATATAATATAACCGAAATGGTTCTTAGCTATAATTTATGAAGTTCTGTTCAGGCGTTTGATGATCATCACCTCATTTCCTATTGGACAAAAGTGTTCTATTAACTTTCATAGATACGATTAATTAGAAATTTTCACGTTTCATCTTTGCCGCGAGATGTACATACTCGTATGTTTGTCTCCGACTGCATAATACTATATTCCTTCGTGAACTTGTTTTCATCTTTTAAGTAGCTTTTATGCAGTCGAGTTTTTTATTTTTATAATATATTTATTGATTTACAGCTTTTTAAATATTTTTAAGTAGGAAAATTAGCGAGAATAGTTGTTAACCAACTTTAAATCATTATGAATCTTAAGCTGTTATTTAAAATGAAAAATGATGAAAGAAACCTAAAAATAATTTTTAAATACCTATTTAACGATACCCCACTTGACATAGTTTGTCGATTTTCTTTTTCACATTATGGAATCTAGCTAGCCCCCATATTTAATTTTTTTTTTATGTCACCTATGTAACAACATTTGGACTAATGAGACGAATCTAACGATACCTTAATTAAAGAAATCCAGATTGGAGAAAAGAGATCCAGTTGGGAAGATATGAGGGAATAAAGAATATTACAAAGAAACATACAAAGATAGGCATGAAAAAAATAACCCTTTCTTTGCAGATGGGTAATAACACAGTCATTACCCGTATCATTACATTGCTGCGTCGCCAGCTCCTTTGGCTTGAACTTGGCTGGACACGCTACCGCGTGTCTTGTTAGTATTATATGATCTGTGCTATAATCTAAGATATCTGTTATCAAATGTCATCTTGAAGTTGATTCTGATTTTAAATCTTGTCACCTTTTTTGTCAATTGTCATCCATGCTTGTCACATGTGCTAATAGTAAATAGTAACTTATAAATACATAAATATACTAAATAATTGCTATAGTATCACTATTATTCATCTATTGACAGTTTAATACAAACCTGAGCTAAAAGGACGAATAATTGACGCGCCAGTTATAAATTACTGGAAACAGACCTTGGTTTAAAATGATATTTTTTATCGGTATAAGCATTTTACTGCTATTAATTCTAGTGTTATTTATATTACATCAAAGTTTAGAGAAAAAAATTGTTTATAAAGATTTAAAAAATAGGCACGTTATTATAACTGGTGGATCTAGCGGTATTGGTAAGGCGGTAGCAATTGAAGCAGCCAAATTAGGAGCCCATGTTACCATAATTGGCCGTGATATTCCTAAACTTATTTTGGCTGTTACTGATGTGATAAATAATTGTAAACCGTATAGTGGGCAAAAAATACAATATTCTTCTTTAGATGTTACATCCGATTATAGTACAATAGAAAAGACCTTGTCCAAATTAGAAAATGATGTAGGACCAATATTTATGTTAATTAATTGTGCTGGAATGTGCATTTGTGGACAATTTGATAGAATGAAAATTCAAGAAATAAAACAGATGATGGATCTGAACTACTTCGGAACAGCCTATCCTACCAGATATGTTTTACCGGGAATGAAAGAACGCAATGAAGGGTTAATTGTGTTTGTATCCACAGAAGCTGCATTATTAGGTAAATATAATTTTGTATAATACGAGCTACTCGCCCTCGCTGTCTTGGGTTTGTTCCTAAGTATGTTTGAATGGTTAGTTTGGAATAGATAGACCATAAATTACATATATACATAGGTATGTTGTGGGTTGTATTATATCGTGTTTTCCCAGTAATCTACAACACTCTCTAGCTCTCCAACTATCATCACAGAAAAAATCACAGCAATCAAAAATCGGGTTCAAATCCTGGGTCTTGCCTTGCACCTTGGATTTATAAAAAAAGGCTGAATACATATTATATAATAATAAATTATATGATATGATGGGACAGCAAATTCAAAATGATATTTTAGCTTTAAATAAATACGTAGTTGGATTTTTTTATATTTGTTTTCTATTTCTGTAAGAAATAAAATAATATAAATAAAATATATTTTTTCTAGGAATATATGGTTACAGTGCTTATGGTGCTGCAAAATGGGCTGTTCGTGGCTTGGCAGAGTCTATTTTTATGGAACTTGTTGGAACTAATGTCAGATTGACTCTAGCTTTTCCACCAGATACAGACACTCCAGGATTTAAAAATGAAGAACTAACAAAACCCAAAGAAACAAAACTCATATCAGGATCAGGAGGACTACATACAGCTGAAAATGTAGGAAAAAAACTATTGCGAGACTCATTGGTAAGTCCATTTAATTTAAGTTTGAACAAGATTGTTGACTTCATTAATTTTTTACAAGTCATGGTGAGATTGTTATATTTTTGTCTCTTTATCTTTAAGTAGATCAATTTAAATGGCAGTACTAAATTGGTAATAATAAATAACTAAATTAAATTAAAAAAAAAACTATATAAAGTAATATAATGTAAAGTTATATGTATAATTTTATCATATACCTATTAAATTTGATGATTCCTATGTTATATAAAACCTAAGTATGTGAATATCTCACCAATTAAAAATAACTTATAATTATATTATAGTTGTAGGTGCACAAAAAATCCTTAGAAATCTGAACTTTTGTCCAATTATTTTAAAATTGTAGTAAAGGAACTTACATGTTTTTGTGATATTATGTTTAAATGAATCTATATATACACACAGCTAATTAATTATTTTATTTTTAAAGTACTGGAGTTTTAGATAAGTACTATAATCAAACAAACACTAAATTTGGTCTGTAGGTACATTCTTTGTTAGCATTACGAAATCAGTCTATATTAAAGAAATATTTACATATAACTTATTTATATTATCAGCTTGCTGTTATATTTTTATTTTGATCTTTCAGAATGGCAGAACATACTCAGTTTTTGGATTCAGTGGTTATTTGCTTTCTACTTTGTATTGTGGGACCATTGACAGTGTAACACAAGTAATAGTACAAATACTATCTATGGGTATCCTTCGAGCTATTATGGTGGGTGTACAACTTTCTTTCCATAAAATTGTCAGAGAAGGTTTAAAAGAGAAAGAAGCAGAGAATGTAAACAAAGACAAAAGTCAATAAAATCATCTTCATCTAGTCAAATAGTAGGTATTTCAGGGAACTTAGTTTGATATTGTATTAACTATTTTTTTATTATGTTTTATTTAGGTAAGATTCTACCAAATTCCACATAACTTGATTATTTTTCTTACTATTAAAAATCCTTGTTCAATGCTGTTGTATAATATATAAATAACTATAACAGTGTTATTTTATATTTGTTTTACTTCATGATATATTTTGTTAAAAGTGTTACCCTTATTTTGTGATTATATTGTTTAAAAGGAAGGACAACTTTTAATGTTTACATAAAAGTTGGCATTTATTTGCATTTTTGATTGCCACTAAATTAATATGTAAGAAAGTACAATATTAAGATTGCATGTTTTTAAACTCTAATTTATATGTAACATGTATTTAGTATCTTATATGTATATCTTAATGATACTTGTTATTTAATATTAATTAAATTTAAGAAAATATACTTTTTGTGAAAATATTTTTTATTATACATAATATATCTTTTCAGTTAATAATAATAAAATAATATTTTTGTATCATTATGTCTCTTATTGGTGGTGACTAGGTTCATCCTAGTTCTGTGGATATTTGATCTACACTTCTAAGAACATTAATATTTAGAATTATAGTCTACTAGCGACTCACCCTCGCTTCGCTTCGGGTTCGTCCCTAGACAAAAACAAATCTATCCCAAGGGAACCGTACATTTTTCCGGGATGATATACAGCCTTAAAGCCTTCCTTGATAAATGGACTATCCAACTCAAATAGAATTTTTCAATTCCAACCAGTTGTTCCTGAGATTAGCGCGTTCAACCGAACAAACAAACTCTTCAGCTTTATAATATTAGTATAGATTAGAATAATGAAGAACTAGAAAGTGAATTTATAGGCCGAGGATATTTCTATTATTTGCCAGTAGGGCAATCTGATCACCACTAATAAAAAATGTTTATAAATATTAAGTAGAACAATTATTTTGTTGGTAGTGTAGCCTAAACCCACGTCCAGAGTAAATGCCGTCGGATCTGAACCATACTAAGATAGGTCCAGCTCCATCATCTGAAAAAATAAGATATAAACTTATAAAGACTTGATTTGTAGCAATATAAATAAATAAATATGTTGGAACATTAACACACAGCACTATCTACATAGTTATGGTAAGCTACGAGGCTTGAGTTATGGATACCAGAATGCGTTCCTAATTAGCAACACTGTCGAATGGTGTAATGATACAGGTGTTTTTTTTTTTAAATCAACAAGTTCGATCCTGGCTAGGAAAATTGATATTTCAAAAATCCAACGATGCACTTTTAGTTTTCATGAAAATCGGGCCCGAGACTCCTTTGAGTACTTTTCGCTATTCCTCATAGTTTCGGATTTGGTCATTCACGCCCACTTGAAAAAATCACCTGTATATAGGTACGTACGTAATTTAAAATAAGTATGTACCATGATAAATAAGAGTACCTACCATGAACCTGTAAAAAAAGGTGTAGAGTATGGATGTACATAAGTTTACGAGGTAAGCCAAGGATGATAGAATTATTATTCTTTCGGAATAGTATAATCTTAGGCTGAAAAGGACTTAATCTTTCCGTTTATATTACCAGTGAGCCATAATCAATATAAATTATGTGAAAACGTCCTACTATAAATAAGCTCAACACAAGATAATTTTTAAAATATACCAGACCAAGACAATATTTTAACTTTTAAGTAATATTGTCGAAATTTACAAATAATATTATATGGTTTATAATTTATATTTATACGTATTTTATGCTGAATTTGACTGTACGACTTACCGTAGTAGTAGTAGTTATAAAGAGGCAGAGTTTGTTTGTTCGTTTATTTTAGCGTTAATCTCAGGAACTACAAAACAGATTCGAAAAATTCTTTTTGCATTAGATAGCCCGTTTATTAAGGGAGCGGAGCAGTAATCATAAATGTCAACAAATCGGGCAGACTTCCATATATTATTGTAAAACTATTTATTATAATAGCGACTCGCCCTCGCTTCGCACGGGTTCGCCCCCCCCCCCTCCCATCCCCCCTCCTAGCTTCCCAATACAAACTTTAATTCCCATTTTAACCCCTTGAAATGATGACTTCCGGGATAAAAAGTATCCTATGTCGTTCCCAGGGTCTCAAACTATCTTTTTACCAAATTTCATCTAAATCGGTTCAGTAGATCCCGAGATTACCCCTTACAACATCACAAACTTACAAACTTTACCTCTTTCTAATATTAGTATAGATAAATACATAGCGAGCGAAGCAAGGGTGAGTCGCTAGTTTGACATTTATCGAGACCTAATGAATTTTAAATTATCGATAAGGATAATATATTAAATTCAATCATGAATTCGGATTTAAAAATTATGTACATTGTTCTCGGGGCGTAATTTTTCTTTGTTTTAATTTAAACCACTTGAGTTGATCAGAACACTTCTCATTTTACAGTAGGTAGGAAACACAGATACGATATCACTCAACTCAAACATTTTAGATTGTTTCTTGAGTATAGAATTGCCGACAGTGCCGACAGCGTGGAAGAGCCAAAAAGAAGTTAGTCTTGTGGCACTCCATGCCAGCCTAGAGGTGCGAGCAATACTTCGTAAGAACTTTATAAAGGTAACTAATATCGGTCTCTCGGACCTCGGTCATACCTTTGGATGGGCCTAAATAAAGTGAGGGTGACTCACTTAATAATGTAAGCGACCCTGAAGTTAGTTCTGTCGACTTTAACTATAAATTTTTGTCGAGATTAATGAATAGATAAATTAACACACAAAAAATGCGAGACAAACAAAAAGTAGAAGTTTTTATCTATGACTACTATGCATAAATTATTTTGCAAGCGTCTATTTTTTAAGATACCTGCATCATATTTTATATGATTATTTCTGCTATATCTACCTACATAATTTTACAGGATCCTTAAATCTTCAAAACTGCCTAGCTAAACAGCGATTTTTTCGGCATGATCATAGTATAAGAATAAATTCACCTTAAATTATTAACTAAAAACAAAAAAATACATTTATTAAAATTAAAATAGTTAAACTTAATTTTATAAGTAGACCTACTTGTGTTGATATTATTCGTGTGATAAGGGAAAAAAATTAATAACAGACAACAACTAATATACTTATTTGTATATAAATAATATTTATGGTCACTTGCATCAAATTCCTAATCTATACATATTATAAAATTCTAACTAAGCCGAATCTGTACATTAAATATTTTTTGGAAAATCTTATTGAAATAGACATTATTATCGATGCAGAGGCCGAATCTATAGTTTTTAGAATTTTTGTCTGTCTGTCTGTCTGTCTGTCTGTCTGTCTGTCTGTCTGTCTGTTACCGCATCACAGAAAAACCACTAGAGGGATTTCGATGAAATTTGGTATGATGATAGCTGGTTATCCGGGTCAACATATAGGATACTTTTTACCGCGAGAAAATATATCATCTCTGCAAAAAAATACAAAAATTGGTAGGAACAAAACCACGATGATACTATTTGTAAACAGTTTAGCAAGGTAACTTACAAAACATGGTAAAAACTATAAAAATAGGTTATCTTGAAAATCAAATTATCAATAGCGCTATTTTATCCATTAAAGTAGTTATTTTAATTAATACTAGCGACTCACCCTCGCTTCGCTCGGGTTCGTCCCTAGTTACGTTTCACTGCTGAACTGAGCTAAACGTTGATAGGTCAGCCTGTGAGTCGCGAGTAGTGAATAAAAATAGTAATTGCGAGTGTACCTTAGGTGATAGACATATAATATTGCGAACTTCCCTGTATAACTTTTTAAGACCTACAATTTTCTAGTACATTGTTTTGATTTATCTCTTAAGGTTCAGCCAGCGTTAGTCATATAAACTTCTAAGGACGACTCGATAGAACCAGTCATTGCGTTTTCCCGCGGGAACGAAAAATGTGCCTGTAGTAAAAGGTATCCTAAATGTTGACTCGAGTGATAAGCTATCACTATACAAAATTTAATTGAAATCGGTTCAGTACTTTTTGTGTGAAACGCGCACATCGATTTAACTATGTTAGTTTTGCTATAGGTATAGATAAGAATAGGTATTGCGAGTGTACCTTGAGAGATAGACATATACTGTTGTAGATATTTCTGTTGGCCTTTTCAAGATCTACAATTTTTTAGTACATTGTTTTGATGTGTCTTTAGGTTTAGCCAGCGGAGGGTTCCTAAGGAGGACTCGATAAAACCAGTTATTGCGATTTCCCGCGGGAAACAAAGATTTTCCAAAAGTAAAAGTTATCCTAAATGTTGATCCGAGTAATAAGTTATCAGTTCACAAAATTTCGTTGAAATCGGTTCATTACTTTTTGCGTGAAACGCGTACAGACAAACAGACAAACAGACAAAAAGACAAACAGACAAACAGACAAACAGACAAACAGACAAAAAAATTAATAACTATTGTTTTGGGGTCTATATCGTATACATAATACGTTACAGTCATTGTTTTTAAAAAATATTTCATGTACAGATTTTGCTAAGTTACTGCTTTATTATAGTATAGATAACGTACTCGTATAAGAAAACAGTAATATCATTTAATAAAAATAGTTATAGCGAGTGTACTTTAGGAGATAGACATATACCGTTGAGAACTTTTCTATAGAACTTTTTAAGACCTACAATTTTCTAGTACATTGTTTTGATTTATCTCTTAAGGTTCAGCCAGCGTTAGTCATATAAACTTCTAAGGACGACTCGATAGAACCAGTCATTGCGTTTTCCCGCGGGAACGAAAAATGTGCCTGTAGTAAAAGGTATCCTAAATGTTGACTCGAGTGATAAGCTATCACTATACAAAATTTAATTGAAATCGGTTCAGTACTTTTTGTGTGAAACGCGCACATCGATTTAACTATGTTAGTTTTGCTATAGGTATAGATAAGAATAGGTATTGCGAGTGTACCTTGAGAGATAGACATATACTGTTGTAGATATTTCTGTTGGCCTTTTCAATATCTACAATTTTTTAGTACATTGTTTTGATGTGTCTTTAGGTTTAGCCAGCGGAGGGTTCCTAAGGAGGACTCGATAAAACCAGTTATTGCGATTTCCCGCGGGAAACAAAGATTTTCCAAAAGTAAAAGTTATCCTAAATGTTGATCCGAGTAATAAGTTATCAGTTCACAAAATTTCGTTGAAATCGGTTCATTACTTTTTGCGTGAAACGCGTACAGACAAACAGACAAACAGACAAAAAGACAAACAGACAAACAGACAAACAGACAAAAAAATTAATAACTATTGTTTTGGGGTCTATATCGTATACATAATACGTTACAGTCATTGTTTTTAAAAAATATTTCATGTACAGATTTTGCTAAGTTACTGCTTTATTATAGTATAGATAACGTACTCGTATAAGAAAACAGTAATATCATTTAATAAAAATAGTTATAGCGAGTGTACTTTAGGAGATAGACATATACCGTTGAGAACTTTTCTATAGAACTTTTTAAGACCTACAATTTTCTAGTACATTGTTTTGATTTATCTCTTAAGGTTCAGCCAGCGTTAGTCATATAAACTTCTAAGGACGACTCGATAGAACCAGTCATTGCGTTTTCCCGCGGGAACGAAAAATGTGCCTGTAGTAAAAGGTATCCTAAATGTTGACTCGAGTGATAAGCTATCACTATACAAAATTTAATTGAAATCGGTTCAGTACTTTTTGTGTGAAACGCGCACATCGATTTAACTATGTTAGTTTTGCTATAGGTATAGATAAGAATAGGTATTGCGAGTGTACCTTGAGAGATAGACATATACTGTTGTAGATATTTCTGTTGGCCTTTTCAATATCTACAATTTTTTAGTACATTGTTTTGATGTGTCTTTAGGTTTAGCCAGCGGAGGGTTCCTAAGGAGGACTCGATTAAAACCAGTTATTGCGATTTCCCGCGGGAAACAAAGATTTTCCAAAAGTAAAAGTTATCCTAAATGTTGATCCGAGTAATAAGTTATCAGTTCACAAAATTTCGTTGAAATCGGTTCATTACTTTTTGCGTGAAACGCGTACAGACAAACAGACAAACAGACAAAAAGACAAACAGACAAACAGACAAACAGACAAACAGACAAAAAAATTAATAACTATTGTTTTGGGGTCTATATCGTATACATAATACGTTACAGTCATTGTTTTTAAAAAATATTTCATGTACAGATTTCGCTAAGTTACTGCTTTATTATAGTATAGATTTATTTATGTGTTATTTAGATATTTGACAATAGATGTCGCCATGTGTTTTTAAAATACGTAGTTTTAATTAAAAAAATGTACAGATATAACCTTTCTATGACTTTCTTATAATTACTACTAAATTACCCGCGGCCCTGCCCGTGTTTAAATTTTTAATAAAACAAACTTTTCGGCTTTATAAATTAGTTACATATTAGTAATATTTTGTTGGCTGAAACAATTTTCAAATTTTTATTATTTCGTAAATAATGTTAATGTTTTTTTAATCTTTTAATGTAAAAATTGGGCAAATGCAAATCCAACTTGCGCATTATAGGTTTCGTATAGCAAAATACTATGTTGTTTTTCTTACTTACGTGTTTTGTTAGGTTAACACTAAAATAAATACGAATAATATTTACGTTTCCACAATATCGACTCATTTTTTCAACCATAAAAATAAGTTCGATTTATATTATTTTATAACATTTTATGGAAAACAAGTTTATGGCTGTTAAACTGCCAAAGCGGGTAACTAAAAATATTTCATATCTCAAAAACTATGAAAAGTATTTTAGGAACTGTTATACCTCAAGTTTTTCACTTTTTCTTGATACCTTTTCTTGGAAGTTAAAGGCTTAAAGGACACAATAAAATGCTTACGACTTTAATCATATTAGCCGAGCCATATGAAATAATAAAAAGTGTTTGCTTAGAATTATTTACTTACTAGTAGAACCCGCGGCTTCGCCCGCGATCAAATTACAGAAAAAATAAACTTTTCCGCTACGCATACTTTATTATTTGCAAAAATAAGTTCGTATAAGATTTCGTCTTTAATTCTGATTCCTCCCGAGTACATCCGGTAAACACAGTGGTCACTATGATGTTTAATGAATTACTCACAGTCTAATCCCGTTACATAGCTGAGGTGACTTTTTCATTACAGTTGTGCCAACCTTTAGAAGCAGGATATGGATAGCAGGATACTCTCTAGCTAGGTTCTCTCTCTCGCCCTCTAGGTCTATTATAGTTATCACTGCTGTGGCCAGCCGAGAAGTTATACATAATTTTCCTTTGAGCTTGGAACCCCCTTTTACCCTTCTAAGGGATGAATTTCGAAAAAAAAAAAAATATTTTTATTGTTTTGTTTTTCATTTCAATAGTAAATACTGCTTTCCGTGCATCAATTACAGAATTTCATACAAAAATTTCATCCTCCATTTTACCCCCTTATGAAGTGAATTTCGAAAAATGCTAAAAAATATATTTATTTAATTGTATTTAAGAGCATTAATACCAAGTTTCAAGTAATTCTGATCATAAATAATTAATTGTTTGCCCATATAAACTATATTACCCCTTTTTACCCTTTTAAGGGATGAATTTCGAAAAAAATCTAATACATATATTTCTTATTTTTCATTTTAAAGCTAAATACCACTTTTCGTGCATTTCGCGTTAAGAATTTAAGAGTTTCATACAATCTTTTATCCCCTATTTTACCCCCTTAGGGGATGAATTTAGAAAAATCCTTTCTTAGCGGATGCCTACATCATATAAAGAATACGTCCTCCAAATTTCACATTTCTACGACCAGCGGTTTAGGCTGTGCGTTGATCGATCAGTCAGTCAGGACAAAGCATTTTATGTATATATAGATTACATTTTCTTTTGAAAATCATTTTGGAAAATATTACTAACTAGCGCTAATTAAGAAAATTTATCAATATGTAATTTAAATGATCAGCTAAATACTAAATTAATCAATAGCTGTCTATAAGTAAAAAATTATTAAAATTAATTCCGTAGTTTGAGAGTTTATCGCCCAAAACTAAAAAAACAAACAAAACAGAAGTATAGACATACATAAATGTTATTGCTAAAACAAAAAGTGCAATTTAACGGAGGAACCTTTGTGGCATTGTCAATCATTGCCATTATTTACCAATCATGCGGTGTGCAATGAAAGTAATGTATAATGTAAGAGTATACTAATGTGTAAAACCTAAGAATTAGGTTTTTGATCATCTGAACGCGGGCGGAGCCGCGGGAAACGCTAGTTTGATTATATATTAGTAATTCATGATTTCATTTATAGAATACTAGCGAGTCACCCTCGCTCCGCTCGCAGTAGGGAAGGGGCTAGGAGGGTTTGGCTTAAACTTTTTGCATTTTCTGAGAAAATTTACCATGGTAATGTATATTTTTTTTACACCATCAGAAAGTAGAGATTTCAACGAACAGAAAGCCCACCGATTTTTTTTAAAAAGCAGATATTTTGACGTGAGAATTTTCGATTGAAAATTAGGATGCTTTTTCGATATTAAGTCAAAATAAGGTGAAAATATAAATATTTTAGATTAAAAAAATTACAGTGTGTCTGGGACATAAAAAGGTAAGTTTGCACCAAATTTCGTGAAAAAAAAAAGTTTTTTTTGTAAAAAATAAAAAACAAAAACTTGGTTATTTGAATTTTTCACATAAATTTTGAGGTTATGTGAAAAAAGTGTAAATACAAAAGTTGTAGATTTTTTTATTACCAAAAATTTTCCTTTTTAACTTTTTTCTCTAGGACTTGTAGTTTTGCCGGAAATCGAGATAAACCGTTTTTTACCCTTAAAACCTCCCCTCCTCCTTCCACTTCCCGATCTCAGATCGCCCGTAAATTATATTTCCTTTAATTTTTGTTATATTCTCTTCCTTTTTCAATGGGTTTCATCTTACCATTTTTTTTTTGGTTTCAAAAATTATAATCGACACTGGTCTATTAGCATACGTCAGAATGTTCTGTTTGATGTTTCTAAACATATTATATAAATACTAGCAGAACCCGCGGCTTCGCCCGCGATCAAATTACCGAAAAAATAAACTTATTCGCTACGCATACTTTATTATTTGCAAAAATAAGTTCGTATAAGATTTCGTCTTTATTTCTGATTCCCCCCGAGTACATCCAGTAAACACAGTGGCCATTATGATGTTTAATGAATTACTCACAGTCTAATCCCGTTACATAGGTTAGGTGACTTTTTCATTACAGTTGTGACAACCTTTAAAAGCAGGATATGGATAGCAGGATACTCTCTAGCTAGGTTCTCTCTCTCGCGCTCTAGGTCTATTATAGTTGTCACTGCTGTGGCCAGCCGAGAAGTTATACATAATTTTCCTTTGGGTTTGGAATAATCTCCGCTCTCTACTTTACATCCACTCAGTAAGTGTGCACTTATGGAGAACTTGACTTATGTTACTCTATTTAAATATATTCAACAATTCCAACTTCACCGCCCAGTTTTACCCACTTAGGAGCTGAATTTAAAAAAAAAAACTAAAATACATGTTTGTTTAATTGTATTGAAGAGCATTAATACCAAGTTTCAAGTAATTTTGATTATAAACATTTTTTTCCTCATGTAAACAGCACAACCCCCTTTTACCCTTCTAAGGGATGAATTTCGAAAAAAAATGTATTTTTTTATAGTTTTGTTTGTCATTTCAATGGTAAATACTACTTTTCGTGCATCAATTACAGAACTTCATACAAAAATTTCATTCACCATTTTACCCCCTTATGGAATGAATTTCGAAAAATGCTAAAATATATATTTATTTAATTGTATTTAAGAACATTAATACCAAGTTTCAAGTAATTCTGATCATAAATAATTGTTTGCCAATATAAACTTTATCACCCCCTTTTACCCTTTTAAGGGGTAAATTTCGAAAAGATCTAATACATATATTTCTTATTTTTCATTTTAAAGTTAAATACCACTTTTCGTGCATTTCGCGTTAAGAATAACAGAGTTTCAAACAATCTTTTATGCCCTATTTTACCCCCTTAGGGGATGAATTTAGAAAAATCCTTTCTTAACGGATGCCTACATCATATGAGGAAAACGACCTCCAAATTTCACGTTTCTACGACCAGCGGTTTAGGCTGTGCGTTGATCGATCAGTCAGTCAGGACAAAGCATTTTATATATATATAGATGTACTAGCGGCTCACCCTCGCTTCGCTCGGGTTTGCCTTTAGGAAAACAAAAACAAACCTATCCCACGGGAACCGTACATTTTTCCGGGATAAAAAACAAATAAGATTTTAATTTCTCTACGATTTTAATATCGATAGAATAGATATTAGAGATAATGTCTGGGAATATTATATAATAAAGATTAAATTTAAATAAACGTAGATACCTACGAGGTTTATCTAAAAATAGTAGTAATTTAAGA
The DNA here is from genome assembly GCA_905404265.1 of Fabriciana adippe. Lineage (NCBI taxonomy): Eukaryota > Metazoa > Arthropoda > Insecta > Lepidoptera > Nymphalidae > Fabriciana > Fabriciana adippe. The sequence continues at coordinate 9,312,466 of FR989993.1, forward strand.
AGGTACCTGTAACTGGTGCGTCCAAAGAAAAATCCTGTAGTACGGAACCGTCATTGAGTCTTTCACCGCAAAGTCGTAAAGCGGATATTAAGAGCCAATCGCTTGGACAGTCAAATATTTCTACTCCTGCTTGCTGCGGTGGTAGTATTGGTAAACCCTCTGGAAATTATATAAAAAATGTTTTTATACTAGCTACCAGCTTCTTTTTCATCTCAATCCACTAACTGGTATTATTTGGATGCTTCAAATCATATAATTTCAAGTCATGTTAAATGAGTAGGTATTATAAAGGTAATACTAAGTTATAATTATATGACAACATCTTAATCTAATATATTTAAACGAGTAATTCTTGTACATTTATATCTTTATATATTTATTTATACCGGCGATCTCGGAAACGGCTCTAACGATTTCGCTGAAATTTGGTATGGGGGGGCTTTCGGGGGCGAAAAATCGATCTAGATTAGTCTCATGTCTGGGAAAACGCGTGTTTTCGAGTTTTCATGCGGTTTTCTTTTGCATTATTCTACGCAGAATATGTTCGATACCTATTTATGTTCGTATTTCTTACACTCAGGCATAAGCATCGTGGTCAAACGACCAATCACCAAGGTGCAAGATTAACATTATATGGATCATATTGGATATTGGATACAAAGTTCAACTTTTTTTTTGTATTTATCCAAGTTTTTAGTTTTTTTTTAATCTAAAAAATATGATATAACAAAAAAGAACACCGAGCGAAGCTCGGTCGCCAGGTACTACTACCGACTATAAGACGCGGATCAGGGACTGAAGTCTGGAGTACCTCGGAAACTATACATTAAACATATTAAATATAAATAATAAAAAGACATAAATAAATTGGATACCTGAGCAAATATATAACCACCTTCTTTTTGGAACAAAGTTTACCTATTTCGCGGCCGTTATATTGAAATGAGTTATCAAAAATATCAAGCCAATATCCTTATAAGTTATAACTGGATGTTAGCAAATAAACGGTACATACTTAATTTATTCAGAGCGACCAAGTTCAATAATAATTATTGGCAGTTATTTCAAAACCACAGATACTTTTCAAAGATAGTAGGTAGGTGCAAATGACTAGATAGGATAAGAAAATTGGAATACTAGAAGAAAAGCACAATACTTAACTAAGTAAAACGATAAATTGAATAGTAATTACAGACCTGTGTCGTAGTTAACTATTTGCATGTCTCCAACGTTTGTATATGTCACGCTACATGAGGCTGGTTTACGCTCGATGCATATAGCGTAGTTCAAATTGTTCTACATAATATTATAACAAAAATATTATATATTATAAAAAAGAATATTTTTAATATTATGTATATCTACTTGGTTATATTAAAGTAAATTACGGTCATGAAAGCCAATAATAATTATTAGTCATGCAAATCAATTTAGCCAGAAAGAACCGCTTCCTCCTTGCTAGTAATAACTACAGCTATATACCTATACCTAATTTTGAATTTCTTCGATTATTTATCCTCTGACATAATATTTAATTAAAAATATAAATTATAAAATTCAAAGATTTATCAGATCAATCACAAAATCCTTAGCTCAAATTTTGAGCATAATATTTTATATGAAAACTGTAACTTCATTTATTTTAAGATATATCTTTTACTAAAATACTTAAAGGAATGATTCAATGTCCAAGAAACTTTTTTAAATCGGTCAACAAACAATTTATTTAATAACATTATTAGTGACCGTCACCATTCGCCACACGATAGCAACCAGTCCACATTGTTCTATTTAGTCGTTCAATAACATACTATAATGTATCGTTTATGTTAATTTCATATTAACCTTAATATATGATACGATTATTACACGAAATATGTGTACCAAGTAAGAGGGCGTCCTTGTTATTCCTATTTCACTCTTATCGCGGTAATTAAATGATTCTACATATCCATGATCTTCCTTAAAGTATTGAAGACAACCAGTGGGAGCAGATAAGGCATCATATGAATTTAACTGTGTTATCTGCAAAATAAAAAAAAATTACCTAACTTTAAAATAAAACTATCTTTTCGGATTATTTCGCGGATTTATTTTGATTTTTGGTTCCCGACGTTTCGAATGCTTTACAGTCTCTCCCGTGACTATGACAAAAATCAAAATAAATCCGCGAAAAAATCCGAAAAAATAGTTTTATTTAAAATGTCAAATATTCGAGTAAATCTAAGAAAGTATTAACTCCTCGCGGACCGCGAGCACACCGGTGTGCTAGATAACAATTGAATTCTCGGAAATTCGCACGGATTTCTTAGAATTTGTCCGGGAGGGATTAATACTACCTATTAAAAATTAACATCCTCAACATAATCTTGACTTTCATAAGCAACATTATCTGTCACGTACATAACTGTTTTGATACGAGTATGTATTTAGTACAAATAACACTGTTACGATATACAATTGTACGTACCATACATACTCACTACCATATATTATTTAAAAAGTAATTAAAACAAATAATATAAACAAACATGAAAAAGTATGAGTCTAATAAGTATAACGTGAGCAATGTGCTTTTAAGTAGGCTAATATATATCATTAAAGTGATATTGTTTTCCTCAATATTTTTTTTGTTATTTTCGTACATAATAAATTGTTTTTAGTAGCAAAGATAAACCTTATGATTTTCTATGCTGCAATATAATATATAATCATATAAGTACATCGATGAAAAAACTACTAGATAAACAATTGGCGACAAAAAATGTCCTCACCGAATGAGCTCTCATTTGAACATTTGAATGCGCTTTTAATTTTTTTTTTTGTGAAAACATTTTTAAGCATTGCATTTAAGGTTGAATTTACATTGTTCTATATTCATGCAAACTAAAATTACCTAAACACATTTTGGACACTCGCATGGGATTGTGTAGCTAGTACTTTTTTGATCGCTGGAGAAGTACAACACACTAGTGACTAGCCGATCTACTTGGTTGTTTGCGCATTTATGGGTCTTATTATGGCGCATCTATGGGTTACTAGTCTCCTTTGACTCTATGATTAAATAGGTTTCTAGTTTTATAATGTAATCTTAATACAGGTCAGTGCAAAAGTCACCTATTTAAATCAAAACATTCTGGAGAGAAACAGAAAAACATTTTTTTTAATAAGTATCGACGTGTGGATAACAACATTAACAATGAACAGTTGAAATGTACAATTGTAATAATTACAATAGGGACTTATTTAATATATAATTTTTACAAGTGAGGGTTAGGCCGTTTTTACACTGACTTGATATTTTATATAATATTATGTAGTTGTGAACGTCGTACATATAGGTACTCGTACATAAATAAATATAATAAATATGTTGGGGCATTAACACAACACCCTCTAGTTCCATGGTAAGCTACGAGGCTTGTGTAAAGGATACCAGATAGTTGATACACTACGCATATATTACTTTAAATACATACATATTATAAATATAAACACCCATGACTGGAGTACAAACATTCGTGCTCATCACATAAATGAATGCCTCCAGCTGGACTCGAAACCGCGACCGCTGGCATAGCAAGTAGGGTCACTACAAACTGAGCCAAACGTGTCGCCAAGTGCATACATACGAGTATATTGGAAGTGGGCAGATTCTCTACCAGCAAGGCGCAAGACTAACGAAGAACGATAGGGATGTAATCTTATCTAAAGTATCCATAATAGTATCGACTGGCAATGTAGTAATTAGAACTTTTACCGTTACACTTAAGTGGGTAGTGGCTACTATTATAGTATTATATGATCTGTGTTAGTGGGTATTTTAAAGTTAAACTTCTGTCCTTAGTTATGAAAACAACCACTATGGTAATCTAATCACCGTCAATAAAGTTATTATATTTATTAGTAAAATGTCATTAAAATTACCTTAATAGCAAATAAACGATTTTCTGAAGATATAGTTTGGAATGAAAATGTTATTGGGCCCACTGATTCCGAAATTTCAATATACACTAAAATATAAAAGCTTTAATTATTATTTAATACATGGGCAAATCGTGTGAAATATGTTACATGAACAATGTTTAAATTAAGTACATTTCCGTACGATAAACTTATCAACACTGATTTAATGACTGACATGAGATAAGATTTTTTTTATATAGATTTAGTAAAGTCTCACACTATTTCCATTTTTATTGTATAAATGTATAATAGCAGAACCCTCGGCTTCGCTCGCGCTAAAACTACAAAAAAACTCTGGCTTTACTACAAATAGCAAATAGTAATAATGTATGGATTGGAAGTCTCCCCAATTTATTGACAATTATGATTAATGTTTCCTTGGGAAGTAGCATGATGACATATAGCTTTTGCCTATATTACCTTCCTAAAGAAACGGACTATCTAATGCAAAAATAATTTTTCAAATCAGATTAGTAGTTCCTGAGATTAGCGTGTAACACAAACAAACAAACTCTGTCTCTTTATAATATTAGTATAGATATAAATAAATGAAATAGTTCATCATTAAATAATAATATTATTTATTACGCCTGTCACGTTAAAATAAATATCTAAAATAACGTACTATGTTGTCCGGAGTTTATTCCGCAAAGTATAGGTATTACGTTATTAACATTTTGTCCTGTTATTGAAAATTGATCTTGTTCACAAGTCCCAGCTGTTGGTTGTAGAATCTAAAATGATTATTAACAAAAAATAATGAGTTACAGGATTTTGAAGCTAATTAATTTGAATATCCAAAAATAACAACTGTTTATTTATAGTTTTAAGTTTTCACTTCTATCGGCAGTCCTCATAACTGCTTTTTTTGTTATTTTAATTATTGTACCTACCTCAAATGTCATAAAATCTAGTCGGAGTTGTTTAACATCCGGTGATGTTTTATCCAACGTAAATGCACAAGACAATCTGTCTGTACTCGGTCCTGGGTAGTTGGGATTTGTAAACCAGCCACTCGGTGCTGAGGAGCGAGTGTCACATTGTAAGTGAACTAAAACATACCACAAGAAATAAGAATGATGCGTTATAAATAAAAATGAACACCAAAATTTATAATATTACCTGCTACCTAGTTGGATTAATTTAATTAAAATGTATTGAAACAGCAATCACAATTTACTCAAAATGTTACATCTTTAAAATTCAAAATGTTAAGATCCTAAATTATTATAAATAACATCACAAAGAAATTAATAAAAAACTAACGTCCTTTAGTCATTTAGAAGAAAACTAAAAAAAATTATAATGGAAAAAACATGCTATTGCTAAAGTTTACTTACTAATACAGCAAGTTCCGTATTCATCGGCGCAAGTCCCCATAGCAGTACCATTTATTTTTTGACAGTCATATTCGTGGAGACAAGTCCCTTCTAGACCGGTACTAGAAAAACACGTAATATGTTCAAATTGAACCACCTCAAATACTTCCAAAATCCTACTTTGAATAGCTTTGTTGGAATTAAGATATCTTTGTTTTGGTGTTTGCGGATATCGTCTTCGTACTAATTTGCCTTTTGATCGAATAGATGTATTTTTAAAATTTTCTGCATTATTGAAGAATGTTTTGCTATTTCTATCGTTTTTGGAAATGGGCACTTTATGGGAGTTCATAATGGATATTTGTAATGGATCAGATGGTTTAAATTCCGAGCCCTGTGTACTACTTATATAGACAGAAATATCATTTCCACTTGTACTGTTTCGATGTCTTGTTGTTGCAATATACCTGCTTTCTTGATCATTTTTGTCGCTATTCAAATTCAAGCCTTGTATATCCGTTGTAGGAAACCAGCTCTTACACTCTATACACGAAACACTAAATAAAATTATCAAGCCTTTAGTATAATCCATTTTTCACTTAATACTCAGTGCGGAGTTAAATATAAACTAAGATAGTTTGTAAGAAATAACGATTTTGCACATGGTCGTGGGGACAGCATGACGGATCTAATTAAATGTCTTAGAAACTGTTATACTTTACTTATTTGACATACTTAGATACTGTCGAGGCAATTTCTTTTGATGATTATAATTATATATCATTTACTGGGTAAAATGAATATTAGCTGCATTATATGCAGTCTGCAGTAGATAACGAGTAACGACGAGCACTGGTTTCGCCCTGGTGTAAAGTGACATAGATAGACAAACATACGTACCTACTTGACGGACACTAAATTATAAAAATAATCCATCGTTTTAGATTGCAAGCGTCATCTATCGTACGTTGATTTAACTGTAAAAAAAGCTTTCTCGAGTAGGTACATTTCACCAAAACTATATTGCTATCGGAAAAAGGTTTAAGGAATTATTACACTTATCTACGTTACAAACAAACATATTATTTGTTGGTACATTCGTTTATTTTACATAATATTTAGGTATGTGTGATTTCTGCCTCTTTAAATCAATCATTCTGGCCAAGACGTATTATTTTAAGATAGTTAATAAAATAGGGGTTTAACTAAATTTAGGTATTATTTGTACCTTCTTTTCTTAATGTTGAAAAATGCATTTACACATACCACTTTCATACGTACAGGTAGTTTATGTGGGGCTCGTCGGCTAGAAAGGCAAGTACTACCCACTAATTGAATAAACCCAACGAAACCTTCCCCGTCTTAATGGGACGCCGCTGGATCGCATACGCACTCAACCACGACGCGACTCCCCTGCTGAAGCAGACCATAACAACCAAGGGGTTGCTCCCACGGTCTGCTCCCATGCTCTGCAATCAAGGAAATACCAGAAGCATACGACAACGTACACCACCCACCGCTTGCTTAATATTAATATTAACATTTTACGCAGATACAAATTATTATTAAAGTAACAATATTTATACAACTCGCAATATTACTGGCATTTACATATTATCAAAAGTCTTTTATACTGGTATATAATCGGCGTGTTTGAGTCACGTTCACATAACTTACAAATATTCAACCAACCGCACCTAAATAATTTTAATAATATGTTCATAGTTACTTTGTTTTGTGAATTGTGTTTTATTTAAATAATGGATATATTATACTTAGTTATTGTTTAAGTTACAGCGCAAGGCTACCTTACGTACCTACTTACTACACTTAATTTTTATGTAGGTGCATACTAGCGACTCACCCTCGCTCTGCTCGAGTTCGTCCCTATAAGTTTTATAGTTACGCTTTAACGTTTAGTATAGATTTCTCAGAGATGAGATATTTTCCCGCAGTAAAAAGTATCCTATAATATGTTGATCCGGGTAACCAGCTATCATTAAAATCTGTCCAGTGTTTTTTGTTTTTGATGCGGTCACAGACAGACAGATCAAAATTCTAAAAACTATAGTTTCGATCTCTGTATCGATAATAATTACTATTTCAATAAGATTTCCCAAAAAATATTTAATGGACAGATTCGACTCAATTAGGATTTTATTATATGTATAGATAGATTTATTTTTACCTTATAGCTAGGCATGTCTTGTAGATAATTATATACAGCTCGCTGGGTAGAAAAGTACCAATACTATCCCAATTTTACCCTTTGTTTGTTCCTACAATTAGGTATCCATTACCTAATTGTAGGAACAAACAAATATCATCTGGGGAAGTAAGAACATTAGTGGAAAGTAGAAAGCATACATAATAATGCTTAAATTGACTTTTTTATTTAAATTATGAAGTTTATCTTACTTTAATCAAATTTCATTATTTTATAAGGTGTTAATAAATTTATAAAATACATAGTCACATAGGTAACATATTATAACCATACTGACCTGCTCCATTTATTCACGGCCAGTCATTTTACAAATCCGCTTTTTGCTTTTGTTGCAATCGCCAAGATATAAAATCAGAACTTTCTGATGTAACTCTATGGCGTATTGCAACGTAGTAACAAAGATTGCTTGATTTTTGAAGATAAACATGTAGTTCAATAATGTGACAAATGACCTTATATACTTTCATTAAAATACTAATAAGTATTATAAATGATACAAACTCTGTCCGTCTTTTTAATTGTTACGTTTTTACGCGTAAACTGCTGAACTAATTTTGATAAATTTTGGTATACAGATACATTAGACCTTCGAGAAGGACGTAGGCTGACATTGTCGTTAAAATAAAACATGAATGGGATCAAATGGGATGAAATAGGATGTAGGTTTACGGAAAACCCATCATTTCTAAAGTTAGGGATATAAAAATATATATTTATTTTGGTAAGAAATAATGTTTCGGCGTTCTTAAAAAACCATCTGTAGACGGTACAATATGGATGATTTCAATAATTAATTATTTTTTATTGACCGCGCCGCTGTCATGAAGGCATGCAGTCATGGCATGCAGTCATGTCATATGGTTATATGAAAGTCCAATGTTTTTTGTTACTAGATAAAGATGAGTTATTCTGGTATATATTTATACTAGCATTTCCCGCGGCTCCGCCCGCGTTCAGATGATCAAAAACCAAATTCTTAGGTTTTACACATTAGTATACTCTTACATATACCTACCACTTTCACTACTTGCGCACCGTATGATTGGTAAATAATGGCAGAGATTGACACACACACCACCACAAAGGTTCCTCCGTTAATCTCATATTTGATTTAGTAATATTGCACTTTTTGTTTTAGCAATAACATTTATGTAAGTCTATACTACTCTTTTGTATGTTTATTTAATTTTGGGCAATAAACTCTCAAACTACGGAATTAATTTTAATCATTTTTTACTAATAGACAGCAGCGCCCTCCCCCCTCACGACCGCCCCGCCCTCGCCTTGCATCGAGCTGAGAGCGCGCTCACCCATAGTCCGCGTAAAGTTAAATAGGTATATTATTTTAAAACTATGATATCTCCTAAGATATTCATTGAAATCAAATGATGTCAAGGGCAATTTTGTTCAAAATTAAATACTTGTGATGAATAACGTATTTATTTTGATAAGGATTAATATCATATTTATAAAAACACCTTTGGAAGTAATGCATTATTTTAGAACAAAGTTGATTACTATAAAAAGGATTATATTGAGTCAACCTTAAAAGATAGACATATGTTGTCGCGGACTTTTTTTTTTAAACTTTTAAAGGGGAACAATTCCGTCATACACTATTTTTGCGTAACTTTAACCGTTTACGCAGCGCACGCAACGGAAGCTCTCAAAAGGAATAATTTTTTCCCGTTTTTGCAACATTTTTCATTTATGCTCCGCTCCTATTGGTCGTAACTTGATGTTATATAGCCTAAAGCCTTCCTCGATAAATGGACTATCCAACAAAAAAGAATTTTTCAATTCCAACCAGTAGTTCCTGAGATTAGCGCGTTCAACCAAACAAACAAACAAACAAACAAACAAACAAACAAACAAACAATCAAACAAACAAACTCTTCAGCTTTATAATATTAGTATAGATGAGGGAAAGAGTGGTTCATATTTTGTAATGAAATCATGAAGTGTGAATTGAACTCGAGTGAAGCGAGGGCAAGCCACCAGTACGTAATAAAATCTTAATTACATTTACGGTATATTATTATTATTATAAGCCTGTAGTGTCCCACTGCAGGGTAAAGACCTCCCTACTCTTCTTCCACTGCTCCCTATCTTTCGCCATAATGAAGCACTCTCTCTGGAAGGAGTCCAAGTCTGGGCCTACCACGCTGTTGTCTGCTGTGTTGGGGGATCCAAAAAGTTGTTTGGCCCAAAGGTTATCTGGTATCCGGATTACGTGACCAGCCCAGTCCCATTTCAGTATGGCAGCTTTCCGAGTGACATCTGTAATTTGATTTCGATAATTCGTGTTTGAATTTGATTGACCGCATCAATCATCATCGTTATATTAATTTAAAGTATACTCTGTTCCATTGCTCTTTGGCAAACCTCGAGTGCGTATCTTTGTTGTAAGAACTAAGAATGTATTCATAAAATATTATTTTCAAAAGTAGGTTATTATAAGGATGTACGCTACTACATCCATTCAATATTATTAAGCTAAGATCAAAAATCTCTCATATTAATTTCCCCTTTAATGTGATCGTAGATAAGTAAGTGCATTTTTATGTATTTAATTTTTCGACGTTTTTATAAATTTTCGATACAAACTTCGTTCACACAGGACGGGAGCAAAGCACGTACTGACCGACCGTTGTAAAATAACGTCACAGCGGCCAATGAGTCATCGGCCGCTGTGACGTCGTGCTGGCTAAATAATTAATTAAATATCTCATACACTATAAGACGTATCAAAAAAAATAGTATTTTTTCATTTTTAATAGAGTACCTATATTGTAAGATAAAAATCAAAAATTGTTGATATTCTTTATTGAAAAAGATATAGGTATATTATTACAATAATTTAATATCGTTATGAAGTACGCAATATGTATAGTATTATATCTGTGGTATTATGCAAATACCCTTATTAAGGTATAGGAGCATTTTTAAGACAATTATTAACATTGTCCTTGTTAAACCACACCTACGAATATCTACTTTTCTCAAAGCTCCAGCCTCCATACTCGCAATATGCGTCATGTGCGTATTCATACACGTGTCGTATATGATACATTGGTACACATATATGTATTATCGGACGGTTATATAAAAGCCAAGCCAGGTCCCTTAGTAAACTATATCGTATTGAGTTTAGAAACACTAACAATGATGTTAAAGGTAAGTTTAAGATTATCTAAATTCTTTATTTTGCTTTTTACTTCTAAGTGCTATAATAATAAATTATTACCTATATGTACGTATTGTATATAATGGTAGTTAACCTACTTAATTATTTCACAAAATGATAATATTTAATACATTTTTTTATTATTTTCAATTTCCAATCTTTCAGCTTTGACTAGGTGTTTCTTTGAGTGACTTAGGTACTAACGTAGATGTAGGTGTCTAACCTTCCTAATTGCACTCATAAATTACTTGAACACATTTAAACTGAATTTTTCTTTTATATTTTCTTAATTTTATCATAAAATGAATTCTTTGAAGACCTTTTAAATTTAAAATTGTGTAAAGTAAACATTATAAATTGTAATAAAGGCAAAATTGCACAAATATTATACTAACTATTGTCGTCCCAATTTTTCCTTTGTAATCAATATGCTATGTATAGTTATGTAAAAGTAACTAATATACGCATATGGTTGGACTAAATAGCAACTAGCATGGGTACTCTGTACATACATAATATATTTATATGCATATATATTAAAATAATAGCAGAGTAAAAACCTGTCTCCGAATATCTTTAGAGTCTAGCATGATAGATGTTATAGGTATATGTTCTCAGAAACAGTTTTTTTCCATAAGTCGGTTAGATATGATACTTTCATCCAATGAGGTTATAATAACATCATTGTTTTCATCTATTGTAACTGTGCCACTCTGAAATAAGCGGAATCTTTCGCAGTTGAATCACAGATTAACTATAATTATAATAGTTCCTTACGGAAGTTGAATGCGCATTGCGTAATCCCCATAAAATTAGGTAGAAAGAAGGAAGAGGATGGAGAGGAAAAACCCGGTACTAACTATTTTTTTTTATCTAAACATGTTCAAATGTATTTATTTTATATTACTTAATTCTTGCAGGTACTTTTACTGGCGTGCGCAGTAGCGGCTGTTCAAGCAGGGGGGTTGATTACTCCTGCAAGCTACTATGGCTCTTACGCCTATGGTGGTTGGAATCCGTATAGCTCCTACCCCGCACAACCAGCAATTGCGACACAACAATCTAATATTCTAAGATCACCCTTCAATTTAGGACAGGTTTGTTTCCCGACAAACACTTTTTTTAATTATTTAAAACAGTTGGTGTCTACAGTTGCTAATTAGAACATCTTATTTTCTTAAGTAATAACTATCAACCATTGTCAAATAATAAGTTTGTTTTTTCATGATCCATCTCCAATAAAAGCATAAAAAGCAGGGTAAAAATATAATAGATTTTCCTGTTTACTTAATTTAATTACTTATATTTTTACATACAGGTATCAACGTACTCGAAAGCCATAGACACTCCTTTTTCCAGCGTTCGTAAAGCAGACGTGCGTGTAAGCAACCCAGGATACGCAATCGCACCGGCATATCGCGGATTAGCACCTTTGGTTTCTGCACCGCTAGCTGCCCCAAGGGTGAAAATTTATACTAATACAAACTGAACTTCGTATTTCATGTGATGAAGTTACGTCTAATATAATACACAAAAGTTAATATGTATTTTGTTAATCTTTAATGTGTGCCTCAATCACAAATCCGATTTAGATGAAACTTAATTACTTTGTTGTCGTTATGTGAAGTTCGATTTATTTGGTTAATTTAATTTTTACTTTTAATTAAAAAAAAACACAATCACTAATTTGGGTTATAATATGTGTGCGTATCACTTTGGACGAAAATGTCTAGGTAATAATCACAATTTATATAGGTTTCTCCCTGAAAATAAATATCAAAAAATCAGAACAAGATAGGTGGCGCCGTGGCCTCCGAAAGACGAATAAATTTTAATTTTGAAAAGGGCAGAACTCTTTCACCAGCACGGCCAGTAATACAGATAAATTAATCAAATAACTTCAAGAATGATTACAGCTATTAGGTACAATAGATGAAATTAGTTACAAGTAAAACAAATACCAACAGAATCTATCCTCAATTGAGGAATTTGTCTAGACCTTGCATCTAAAACTGTCAGGTGACGGATCTGCAGATGCAGTTAATTTCGAAATTATGCTTTAATTTTGAAAGCAATATCAATTATTATCAAAGTAATTTTATCACACACAACTACTCGTCCGTCTTGAGTCGGTTTATTACGCAAATTATTTTATTTCAGGTAACAACTGGTCTTTTGGGTGTGGCGTATTCTGCTGCACCTGCAGTATCTCACATGACTTACACTAATGGTCTCGGCCTAGCTTACGCCTGGTAGATTATGGAAATAAGTATCTTGTTATATTTTGTTATTATATTTAAATGAATTAAAGATTCCTTTGTTTGTTACCTGATATTTTTAACATAGATATGTAATTAAATGTTGAATAAATGTATTTGAAATAAATAAGTATAATTTAGTTTACATTAATCCAAGTAATAAATGTTGTACCTATATTTTTTTTAAATCTATGAAATGAAATTTTAATTTTTATATTATTATGTAAAATGATGAAATGAAATGGTATAAATAGTTTTGCTCACGGAAGATAAAAAAGAATTTAATACCATTAGTGAGCATGATTTTATTCATTTTCTAAAGAAACTTCGTTAATTTCAAAATATGAATTATTTGTTAAAATGTTAATTAAAAATTAACTTTATTCCATTACGATAAAGTATATTTTTGATTCAACTATTTAGTATTTATAGCGACTCATTTAGTGGTGTAGAAAAGTGTCGCAATGCTGATTTTATCGATACAATATTTTTAATAATAATCAATGATAATAGAATAGTAGCCACTATTAAAAAAAAAAACAGGCAATACCACATTGTGGTTAAAACAATATAAATTTAAACCTTTTTAACTTTAGAAATTATTTCTTGGTGTTTATGAAATTGTACATAATTTTGAATTCTATAGAAAATCACGGTTAAAAATGTAAATATGATTGCTTCGGAAATATAAAAAATACGAAAATTATGTTTCAAATCGAGCAGGAAGTTTTAGAGATTTAAGCACTCAATTAAAAAAAACTGCCTTTTATATTACTTTAGATATAATAAATATAGTAGTATATTTATCAACTTTAAATAATAGTCAACAATATTTTTAATTTTTTTACTTTTCCTTTATTTTTAAATTAAATAATAAAAGGGATATTTATCGATAATAGAAATTTCAATGTATTACTACACTTTTTGGGTAGCGATAACTGCGATGCAAATATCAACATCATATAATTATTGTAGTTAAAGTTAAATTGTTTTCAAAATTATATGCAATGAAGATTACTGCCATCTCTGGACTGAAAGCGGAATTTACATGTTAGGATACAAAATATTATTATTATAGTATAACAAAAATATTTTATTTATAGTAGAAAAAAATAAATTTTTAATTATGGAATATTGATAATTTGGCTTATGCAGTTTTAACTAAAATAAAACACAAATATTTCATTGGTTGCTTATTTGAAGTGCAATATATGATAAATGGTGTATTTGTTGAGTTTTTTCTCTTTCATGGATTCACCATTGTCACGTAGAATGTGTAAGGCACCATGGGTTCATGGATGACTAAAAATATGACACGAAGGAGACTGGTTGGCTTGCCATGTCAAATCCCAACTGTGAAATGTGAAGTGACAAATGACAGCTAAGGCTGACACTGACAAGTGACAATCCTTGCACTATGGTAGTAAAAGTACAATTACGTTTATATTTTATATTAACTCATCATCAATTTAATTGTAATGACTAATGAGTAACAACACTAGCAATTAGCAAATTACCTGTGTCTGGGCCACTGCCATCAAATTCAAACAATCATATAAATAAGCTACAAACAAATAGTAATACTAACTGCCAACCTAGATAATGTTTATTTAAGGCTCTCGTTACCTTGTTTTTTTACGTCTACTGATAACTGCGCGCTTGAGTGTAAAAAGAAGTATAAAAAGATTATTTTATATTAAGTGTTTCAATAGAACAGAAGTACCCAATATGTCTGATGTATCCTGGATTTACTATAAAGATAGACCAGAATGGAGTGACGTTACTCCTGTCCCAGAAGATGACGGACCTACACCTGTCGTTGTAATAGCTCACTCTGAAATGTGTAATTGTTATTTATTGTTAATTTCTTTACACCTTTTATAATTCTATTGTGTATTAACCTTTAAATAATTTTAGCTTTAAACATTTTACATATTTATTATTATTATTATATATACATCTGAGTGATTACTTTCAGTTGAAGATGTTTATGACTACTTCAGAGCTGTACTGCAAAATAATGAAAAATCTGAAAGGGCTCTGCAACTTACAAAGGATGCTGTTGAATTGAATCCAGCAAATTATACTGTATGGCAATATAGGTATATTTATGATTCATATTATTTTTGTATTGCATCAACCAAAATTGCAATAACAGATTAACACTTTCTTTTATGTATATTTTATATAATGTCATTATTTATATTTATTTTATTAAATTTTTTTTTTTTGCTTGTATTATATCTCTACTAAGTTCTCTCCAGAAGTGGTAGTCCATTGATAATGTGCTTGCTTAGGGAATCTTACTTAGTTCCTGATTCCTGAGATTACACCTCTAAGATTGTGCTGTGAGAACTGACAAATACTTATTAACTTGATTTTTTTTTGCTAATATGGTGAATGAAAATGTAAAGAAAATGGCATATCTAATAAGTTAACTATTTCTTGAAAGACATGTGAAGCCTGTCAATTCACCTTTGACTGGCCTGGTGTACTATGTCCAGCCATGCTTGAAAACGGATGTTTTAGTTTTACTCTCTTGCTGCCATATACCTGTCCTGAACAGAATAGTGTTTAGAGCCCTTGAATACTCTGTTAATTTTGTTTATCTTACATTTGTAGTTTAATAATTTGAGAAATGTGCTCATAATTATTTAAATAAATTAATATTGATTAAAAATTTTCAGGAGAGATCTTCTTAAAGCTTTAGGAACTGATTTAAGACCGGAATTAGATTATGTGGAAGCTGTAATAAAGCAATCACCAAAAAACTATCAAGTATGTATTTATAGCTGAAAATATTAATATTCATATAAAAATAAACGCAACAGAAAAAAATAATGTTAGCACTGCAAGTAATATTGAAGCTATTTAAAATTGGAAATATTCATTTAAATTTTATTTCTTTGGCTGCTGTCCTGTATCTATTGTTTTCATCTCTCACACTTCATAATTTTGCATTATAGTGCATATAATATAATATTGTCTTTGATTATGAATATAAGACCTTTCAAACACCATTTCTTAGAAATTGAATAAGGATAAGGGGTGTTTATAAGTAAGGAGGTACAATGTACTATACTATCCCTGAACTAGTAGTTGGCTTCGAGATACCCTTATGTATTCTGCATTCAAATAATCATAAATTATTATCGCCTTGTAAAATATCTGTCAGCAGAGAGAACTAATTCTTAATTCTTTTGTTTTATTGAAAATTATACTAAAGGCAGTGGTAGTCCAGTGGTAACGCGCTCGCTTGGGACACCGAGCGAAGTGGGTTCAAATCCCGGGTCTTGCACCTCTGATATTTTCATGTGCGAATCAAATGCAACATGATTGCTATTTGTCTTAACGGTAAAGGAAAACATCGTAAGGAAACCTGCATGTCTGAGAGAACGTAGCAAATTTTCGAAAGACGTGAAGTCCGTTAACCCGTACTTGGCGTGATGGACTATGGCCTGATCCCCCTTGTACTGAAGGGAGGCCCGTGCCCAGCAGTGGGACGTTAAAAAAGGCTGAATACAAAGGCTTAGCGCATATAAAATAATAAGTACATAATAAATATAGTCAGTTATGTTTATATAAAATAAGTGATCACTCTATTGATCGCATTTCAATGCAAGTTACATGTGTTTACCACTTTATAATTTTCTTAAGATTTTACCATTATTATCAATGTCTGCGTTGTGTAAACTGGCCAGAATTAAATTAATTTTTAAATACATATATTATATATCATAATTTCAGGTGTGGCATCATAGAAGAGTGTTAGTGGAATGGCTACAAGATCCATCTCTTGAATTGGATCTGACTGGAGATACCTTAATTCAAGATCCTAAGAATTACCATGCCTGGCAACACCGCCAATGGGTTATCAAGACTTTTGGGTAAATTATTTACATAAATTATATAAAATGATTTATAATTTCTCAGAATGCATTTAATTAATTACTAGATCTTTTACTGATAATCTTCTATAAAGATAAATAAAATTGACGTGTCTGTTTGTAATGTCAAAATAACAGCTTTTTACTAAATGAATAAGAAATTATATAGGTACAGTACTTATAAGAAAAATACAACTTTTACAATTTTTGTCTATCTGTCTTTCTGTTTGTTCCGGCGAATCTCCAAAACGGTTGGAACGATTTTAACGCGACTTTCACTGGCAAGTATCTGATGTTATAAGAAATAAATCAGGTTAGGTAAGTGCTTTTATTTTAGAAAAAGAATTTAGGGTTCGATTAAAAAAAAAAGTACCCTGGCACGCACCTAAACGAAGCGAGTTTATTATTAAAAATTCTAACAAATATTTTTGTTGTTTTGAGTTGATCAGCATTTTTTGGCACAGACATTTTCAAACTTGCTTACAGTTGCAGATAAGTTCTTTATCTGTTTTTTAAGCGTTAATCTCAACGAAACGACAGTCTACTAAATTGAATACAGTTGTTAAACGAAGGCCTTTAGGCCGAGCATTCGTACGGCCTGCGGGAATACCGAATGTCATACGTTGACTTGTGCTGACGAATATAACAGTAACTCCCTTCACCTTTGCACTACAGCGTTTTAACCTCAAAACCATTCGCCATTAAAATTACTGTGGTGAAACTATTAAGAGAAATGGCATTTTCTAATTAAAAAAATTACTATGTCAATATACCAAAGATATTAAGAAAATATTCTATTTTTAATTTTGCAATAATTTTACCTTTACAGGCTATTTGATAAAGAGATGGAGTTTGTCGATTCTTTGATTGCTGAAGATGTTCGCAATAATTCTGCTTGGAATCAGAGATATTTTGTCATGAACAACCATCAGGGCTGGTCAGATCTTAATGTGCAAAAGGAAATATGTTATACTTTAGAGAAAATAAAATTCGTCAAAAATAATGAAAGTGCCTGGAATTATCTACGGGGTGTCCTGCTCCATGATAAACGTGGGCTGAGTGGAAATGCGGTAGTAATATCATTTTGTGAAGAACTATACAAGAACAGATGCCGGTCGCCATTCTTACTAGCGTTTTTAATAGATATTTGCGATGAGGCCATCAAAAAAGGAGAAGCCACTACCTGTTTGTACAACGCAGATAGAGCTATTGAACTGTGTCAGGCGCTAGCCACTAAGTATGATAAAATAAGATCAAAATATTGGAACTATTTAAGCGATAGATTCAAGAAGAACCAGAGTATGGAAAATGATACTAATAATATTGATGTATAATGTATTTTTCAATATTTTTGTGGCATTTCGATCTGATAACAGCTTCAATTATATGCAAATAAATAAAATTATTCATTTACAACATTTTGTTTTTGACAAATACAGTTTTCATCTATAAAACGTGATATGGTTTTAATTTTAATCTAGATTTTTAGAATATTTAGCTCTTTGTTTAGAAATATTTAGGTTGGTATGTACATCGGAACGAACTGCATGTGCTGTTATTTCACAGTTACAATCTTCCTTATTTTTAATAATATCTACTAAACTTGTTTTTTTCTCTTTGCAATTGGTACATTGTTTAGCGTCTTCATGTACCACAATCTTGACACATTTTGCATATTTACATTCTTTTTGCTCAATGTGACTGGTAGTACTTTTCTTATATCGGGGCAGTTATTGCATCTACATTCAGTGCAGTCGCATAATGGCTACAAAAAAAAGGTTGTTTTACCGGAGAATGTATATATTAAATTAAAAATGTTCTATTTACTCTATTATTAGGAAAACATTCTATTTTAACATAACTAAACAAAATAATACCTTTGTAGCTAATTGCCCTGATGTCTTTACTTTGCTACACCCACTCTTTTTCATTTTACCAAACAAAAGTTAAACATTTTAGCTCTAATCTGCTATTATAACAAAATTAAGTTATTGTTGCATATAAGAATGCTTTATTTTATCTCAAAGTTTGTGTCCATTTGACAACGTCTATAACGTATTTTTTTTAAAGTTGATAAAATGCTGTGACTGTTATCCAGTAATGTAATAACATATACTGTACAAATAAATAATTGTTTGCTTTTCTATTTTAAATAACTATGTATATATAAAAGATTTTTTTAATATTTTTTTGGTTATTTGGTGTAACATACACAGCGTCACCGGCACGTGCACGGCGGCACTGTGTGTAGGAGCCTTTAGGTACTCGAACAGCAAAACAGCAGTAAAAACGATTATTAAATATGTTATTAGCGCATGTTTTATATAAAAATTTTAACGGGCTCGTTATCGTCTGGTCAAATTTCTTATATAATTATTTTCTCGGCTTACTAAAGATCAAATATAGACAAAAACAATAATTACAATTACCTATTGATTATAATATTTTTTTTTTGAATAGAGGCAATTCTCTTCTAAGAAATTATATTCTAGCATTGATCGTGTTGTGTTAGTTCAAAAGAATGTAATTAACGGCAATGAGTCATGGCCATTGAAGGAATATAAAAAAATTATATAGGTATTTTCTTGGCATGTAGGTAAATATTGAAACATCTGTCAGCTATGGCATCTCTCACAGAAGGTGTTTTTAAAGGTGAAAAAACACCTGATTAAAATGAAACGGCAAGAACGAATTTGTTATTTATATATAAAAAACCTAAACCTGTAAATTTTTTACCATGTGGAGAAAAATACAAGAGCCCAATTCGAAGTCTGAACCAATACAGCTGCGAAATTTAAAACAATTATTGCATAAAAATAGATGCAAATGTAGAATTTGTGTTGATCAAAACCATTCTTTTCTAAATGAGGATAAGGAAATACAAGTAAAATATGAAGGTTCTCCTAACAATTTTTCTACAGCTAAATCGGCTCTAAAACTTCGATATATTAGGTCTATCAATGCGTTGAATTCAATTCATTTTTGTAAAGATATAATGTGTCCAGGCTGTTTTATGGCCCTAAATCTATTGCACCAAAAGTATTTAAAAGATGAGACATCAGAAACTAATCCCTATATGTTTAATTGTGATAAATCAACTGATAAAGTTATATTTTATTTGGAAAAATCTACGTCCGCCACTAACAAAGTTCTGCCTGTGTTGAACCCAATCTTATACAGTGTAAATGATGAACTTTCTATCGACGACGCACATTCATCTGGAACTCGAAATGATAAATTAAAAAAGGAAAAAGTTAGTTTCAAAGAGCATCAAGAACATCCTCAACCACCATCTATTCGTGGGGACTGTTTGTGCATAGAAAATTTTATTAATTCTATAAGGCCACCGTTTATAAATCTAGATATTTAATTAGATGAAATATACTTTAAAGAAATAAAAGAAACATATTGAATGTTTGTTTGTTTTTATGGTGAACAATAATAAAATAATCGTAATTATTATCGTAAATTTTTTTATTATCTTTAATCTTTAACTTGACCGTTCTTTCGTGGCATGCTATTAAATGATACATAATATGCAAAACTCCGTGGGTGGTGATTCGTGGTTGAAATAGTAATAGCGGACAGAAAATTGAGAAAGTAAAAAAAAAATGGAACCCTTCTAGGATCACTTTGTTGTTCGTCCGTCCATCTGTCTGTTTGTCAAGACCTTTTATCTCGGGAACTCGTGAAGGTACTAGGTTGAAATTAAAACGATATACTCAGGTCTACAGTCTCTTAAAGCTGTGAAAAAATCAAAGTTCTAAGTTAACGTAAAAAAAAGATACGGCCGTTTATGCCGCAAAAAACGTATATTTCGACACTCTCAAGGGAATCAAAATGTATAGGGTATTTTCCGTTGACCTAGAACTATCAAATTTGGCAAGTAATACCGTCTTATACTACAAATATAGGGAAAAAATCTGAAAACTATACATTTGTAATTAAATCATAAAAAAACGGTCTATATGCAAGGAACGGCGGTCCTAATTTTGAATTGAGTTAATCGTGTCATGTGGGGTATCGTATGAAAGGGCTTCATTTTGGCACAAGCTTAAACAGATTTTTAATTATTTTATGATGTATTATAGTTTTCGATTTATGACGAAGAAAAAAAACCTTTTCTCTTTTTTATACGTATAGGTAGGTAGGCTAATAATTTTGGTGTATGTAGTACCTAACAGTTTGCATTGTTATGCATACCTGCTAATTTAATTTAAAATTTTGTAATTAAAAATAACCCTAAATAGATACCTATCTACTTAAGTGTTTTGTATTTTTGATAGTATGTTAGTTGTTAATTTGTACGGAACCCTCGGTGGGCGAGTCCGATTCGCACTTGTCCGGTTTTTTTCTGTCCTGATTGAAAGAGTGTAAAACTTACCTATATTTATTGTGTATATAAGTGAGTGACTAGTAATAGATAATTAAGATTCAAGCAGATTAAGTAAATGATACTATGATATGTTTCACATTTCTTAAAATATATGTGAAAATGTATTTATAACTAACTAAAAATTGAAAACTAGATACGTCTTGTATACTAAATGTTGCACTTTGAGAAAACTGAATTATATTTTTTAGTGATCGTTGGGTAAAAAAATCAAGAATTACATAAATTCTTTTTAAATTTGAACATATTTTAAGTCTTTAGGTAATAAATTGTCTATATTTCAGTTCAATATATATTTTAAACAACTAGAATGCAATTTAGCGGCTACATTGTAGCCTAGTCTAGACAACTCAAACGACCTTGAGAAAGTGTAGAATAAATTGAAATAGCTATATTATAATATTAGAATGTGGCTTTGATTGTTGTCAAGCTCCTCTCTGAATAATTTATCGTTTGCGAACATTATTAAAGTCTCTTTTCTGACTTACTACTGTCTGAATAGTTGATTATGTTTTTGCGCCTTAATCTAGCTTATTATATCAGACTGACGCAATTTTTACGTAATATAAATAAAATTGAGAATTGAAAGAGATTATTAATTAAATGAAATAATATATTAAAACAATAAATAAAATATACATTTAGTACAATAAATGTAATACATATAACACAATACGGTGCTTTTATGAAGCGGCGTAATGTTTGATAAATCTTGCGGAGGGGTCTGATACTTGTACCCATTTAGGCATCCAGTAATACGGTGTAAAATTGTGTTGTCCCGGAAATGATTTTTCAAATATGTATCGATAATATTTGGACTCTGTAGTAGTAGGCTGTAGTCCGGGATAAGAGATTTTTGCTTCTGGCAATCTCTCTTGAATGATTTCGTTGATTGTAGTAAATAATGATTTCTTTACAGATGCAACTCCATCACTAAACGCCTCCTTGTGTCTGAATAAGATTGAGTCAGGCAACAAGCCAGTACCCGCAAAGCTATTACGTAACAAATGCTTTTCAACTCCGTTTTGAGGTTGTCGCATTGAGGGTTCAATGCTGAGGTAGTGATTTGTGAACTGAAGGTCTAAAAATGGCACTCGAAGTTCCAGACTAAATGCGCTTGTAGTTCTATCTGCTCTCAATCCATCGTACAAATATATATCTGACAGAAGTCGTATGCTTTCATCGTGTGCAGCATTTGCGTCAGGGGCATCTCTAAAATAAATATACCCTTGAGCAACTTCATCTGCTCCTTCACCGCTAAATACAACGGTGGTGTCAGTATTTTCCTTGATGTATTTCGATAATAGATACATCGGCAAACTGGCGCGAATTGTAGTTATATCATATGATTCTAAATGGTATATTACGTTATCTAATTCTTTTCTTACGTCGTTTTCATCAAATTTCACTTCATGGTGTTCTGTGCCAAGATGTTCGGCTACTGTACGCGCTGCAATGAGGTCTGGTGAATCTCCCATCCCTATTGCGAATGTTTGAATCTTATACGGAATTTTGTTTATTTTTGCTAATTTCACAACCAAAGCTGTTATAAGTGATGAGTCTAGCCCTCCACTCAATAAACATCCAATACGCCTGTCAGACATTAACCTTTTGTTACATGCTGCTTCTAATAAGTAAGCAGTTTTTTGATATACATTTGCCAGCCCTGCCAGTTCAGCATCTGACACGAATGTTTGGAAGCGTGGGGACATACCAGGTGTATAATATTTTTCCGTAAATTTGAGTTTCACTTTTCCTCCATCCAACATATCCCATTCTTCTAAATGTCCGGGTGGAAATTGTCCCAATGTTGAGATTCCACTAGCTTTTTGCTTTAATTCTATAAGACCTTTTGCTTCAGAACAAACTCCCATACTGTTATTTTCTTCATCGTGAAATTTAAATAGAGGCCTTACTCCATACGGATCTCTTGCGATGTAAATTTTACGAGCATCTCCATCCACTAAGCAAAATGCAAAAACACCATCAAGCATTTTAACAGCCTCCACTATTCCAAACTTCTTATAACAATGAATAATGGCCTCAACGTCGCAGTTAGTTTCATAATTGAAATTGTATTGATCTCTTAGTCTTTTACAGTTATAAATTTCTCCATTACAAATAAGAGTAATCCGAGGATATTGGTGTAATCGCATTGGCTGCATGCCATACAATCCGTCTACAATGGACAATCTTTGAAAGCCTAATATTGCAAGAGGTTCTCTAGCATCATGTTCAATGCGCCACGCGTCTGGTCCTCGGTGTGAGATACAAAATAAACATTTAAAATATGCTGATTGATGGCTTTGATCCATCCCAAATATCGCCCATATTCCACACATGGTGACCTGTAAATGAAAAAAATTAACATTTTCAATAGTACTTTCTAAGATAAAATAATATCTACTTAAATCGATAAGCAATTAATTTCTGCATTTGGTGCCTTTTTATTAAACTAATACGTTTACTTATATTTTTTTTGACATATAATGTTTGAAATTTACACAATAGTTAAATGAAAACAAGTAATAAAAATATTATCTTTTATTTTTTAAGGCCATGCCGTACGTTGAAAGGTTTTAAAAAAACTTTAGTTACCTACTTAGATTTTTACGTGTTAGGAAAAAATATAAGGTTTTCGACGGTTTTTTTGAGTTAAGTGAAGATTTTTGCATTCCTTATTTTTATTATTTAACATTCATATAACACATGTCTCCTATAAGTACCTACTAAAAAGTAACGTTAATCGTTATATAAAATATATCCTTATGATCGCTTGTGTGTCCGGTCTTGTTTGTAGTACACAAAAATTAACAAAAAATATAGAATAGATACATACAGACAAACAACGAACCTCCTCCTTTGTGGAAGTTGGTTAAAAAAATAAAATCACGGTCATAAGTCATAACTCATAAATAGTTACAAGCCAAAAGAATATTATTCAATCATAGAGGCTAAAAATCAAGTTTTACGAATTTAACTAACACGTATCAATCTAATATAACAGTAACGTGATTGCTTAAGACTAAAAATAATTGTTGTATTCGATTACATAAATTAAAATATAGTATAGCTAATTAAAACTATGTGATAATTTTATTTTAACCGTACCTATTTGTTTACGTGGATTATCTGATGCAATGCTCATTATTTTTCTCATTCCCAAAAAAATACTGAATATAATATGATATTAAAATTAAATAATATAAATAAAAATAGTAACTATTTATCGAATAAACACTAGTAAAAGTACAGTTAGTAAATATAAATTAATTTAGAACCTTTTGACGTAATGTCCATACGGCAAACAGTAGTAATACTCTTTAGGTTAAGTCTATTGAACAAAATAGAAATAACATGAAAAACATGTGTAGTATACACATCTTTCGTCCTTAACGATCCCCGAATTTAAATATTTTACATTCATTTAAATATAATGGTGTGTGGTTAAGTAAATAAAGTGGTACCTAACGAAGTATGTTTTTCAGCCCTAGTTCACGCACGCAGACGTCCTCACACGCCGGCAGTCGAAGTCAAAGACTACACAAGTACACAACTACACTATATAACATGTTTATAACTGAGTCCGTACAAGATTATTTTTTTTTGCATCGTGTCGTGATCAACGATATAAAATGTACGAGTTTACGTAGTAATCTATAAAGACTACAGTGTGTTTTTAGCTTATTTTAAATATTTATTTTTCATGGTTCTTAAGTATTCATGCTGTGTCAGTTTGTCATATTGACACTTGACATTTTTTATTGTGCTATATCGAGTATCGATTATCACAGACTAATTAGACCGTAGAGGTATGCTCTATACAGATCAATGCAGATTGCAGACTATTTACTTTATGGCAGATTGCGACCATCCTGGGTACCGCAAGAAAAGGCAACGTAGAATAATAATATGTATTATGTTGTGTACACATGCCAGTTTATAATTTAACAGATGACAACCTCAGATTTAACAATAAATTATTTAATTAAATTCTTCGTTTACTCCGCCAGTGCCGTGTTTGTACACGACATTATAGAAGACACGGTAGATAATAGATATTAGGTATTTACTACTTAAAATACAGTTTTAAAAGACTAAATAACACGCTTTTGTTGAATTGAAATGTATGGGATTCGTGAAAACGAATTATACATAATATGAGCCTCAACTCGAAGGGTTTACTAGTAGCCACTAAAGAGTTCCATTATCCACCTCCTGGCTTCATCATCAGATCAGCTCCAAGATACAAAATTATAGTATTGTCGTCGGAAATATATACATAATATAAATTATACATCTTAATACGATAATTAGAAGTAGGTTAATATTACCTACTTTCAAGATTTGATTACATTGTTAGTTACAAGTAAATTTAATTAAAACATGTTATAAACGAAGATATTCACAATAAATGAAATATAAGGGCGAACGTCACATTTTATACATACCGACAACGTACGAATCAAGAACCAGTGTTCACAACCTGGAGCCAGGCAACTATCGTACCCAGGGCCGTAAAACTATCGTACATGGATCAAAATTATCGTATCTATCAGGGATTTGAAAATCGATTTTAATATTAATCGATTATTTTGTCGTATAATCGATTTTTAATAATCGATTCCCTAAATATTAAAAATCGTTTTTTAATGAATCGATTATATATATACTTACTTTCTTCTTTTTTAAGTAAAAAAGATAAGATATGCGTTGTTGGATTAAATCTTTTGTTTGTTGGATAAAATTTGTTGTTAGTCAAATGTTGAGTGATACATTTGTGGCAATAATGTGTACTTGTTTTTTTGTTATTTAAACTAAAAAAAAAACTTTTGTATTTTAGTTTTGAGACCAAAAGAAAAGGTCACTTTATTTCTTATGATTACTGTTCAATTTAATTTTTGTTCTAGTAAAATGATATATGATACTAGACAATAAACATCTGTGTTAATAATTCGTTTTTAGCACTTTTATTGTTCAAACTTAACATTTAAATAAAAACTGGTTTTGTACTTTAGTTTTGAGACTACTAGGTAATCATTTCGTTCTTTTGTATTAAGCGTTTTGTTTTATATACATTTTAATAAAATGTTAAATAATATTAAAAATTAGTAGCTATAATTTTATTCAGTGTCCTTATTATTTAAGTTGAAAGAAAAAACTTGGCTTTGTTTTTTAGTTTTAAAACCAACAGATTGTTGTTTTAGTTATCGACTTGGTAATTTTATTATTATGTACACAAAAATGCAACTTTTCGAATAGTTCGATAAAAGCAATTATTTTTTAGTTAATCGTTAATAAATAATATTTAAAGTGGTAGTGCCACGCTTGTTACCTTCGGGTAGCAGCCGAATGGGCCGGCACGCCCCGTATAGTACCACTCTCTCACAGGAGACCGGCGTGAAGTGGCAGCTATGCTGTCGCGTTTCGTCCGGTTAGTGAGAGTCCGGGAGGCCCACTCCCCATCCCTCCTCCCTCCCTCCCTTTCCTGAATGGCCGGCAACGCATCTGCAAGCCCTGTAGTGTTGCAGATGTCCATGGGCGGAGGTAATCACTTCCCATCAGGTGAGCCTCTTGCCTGTTTGCCCCCTTTGTGCCATAAAAAAAATCGATTTTATACAAATCGAATTATTTTAAAGAGAGAAAATCGATTATTTAGTAATCGATTGTTTTTCTTCCCAGTCACATCACTAGCTATAATTAATAATACATTAAATAATCATATGAAACGTGACAATAATATGTTGCAAATGCTTTATAGTTTAAATCTTGTAAACTTCTGTTTTTTTATTGAAAAAAAAACAAATTCAATTTTCGACGTATAGCACAGACCTGAGTTGGGCGGACCAAGTATCATACATAAAATTTAGCCAGGTTACAAATATATTTGAACTTGCTGACATCAAATATATTTGATAGTTCAAAATCACAATAATTACGGTTTCAGTTTCATTAATGTTCTGGTCTTCCACACTTAGAGAAATTACAATGCATAATTTATAACACAAATTGTAAGCCATTGGGCATAAAGTACTGAAGGCAAATTTAAATTTTTATAAGTTTCAAGTCCAGTATTATATTTTATTTTTGTGTCATCAGAAAGTAGTTCTTCTGTAGAAATAATCTTAACAGTAGGTACAGCGTAGCGTAATCATCAAATTTTGCATCATAATGGAAATTTTCGTACAATCAGCGTACGATAGTAGTGTAGCATCGTACATCGTACGTAGTTATGAAATTATCGTACATGAACGCGCGTTATGCATGCGTTGGACAATGTTGCCGTATACGAGTAGATTAGAGAATAAGAATAAATTATAGTTTAAAAAAACTAAAAAAACACGCTTTGATAGCAATCGAACTAAAAAGTAGAAAATAATTTTTGTTTAAGACAGTTTGTGTTACTGCAATATCAAATTCAACAATCAATTATCATAATTAATTCAGAATAAGATTAACATGAATATTAAGATATTAACAAAAATTCAAATGAAGTGAAAAAGCGTGGGGTGCTTAATCATATTATTACAATAATTCTGATATTGCAAATAGTGACAAATAAAATAAACCTCACATTCGATATCAAGCACCCCACGCTTTTTCACTTCATTTGAATTTTTGTTTAATATCTTAATATTCATGTTAATCTTATTCTGAATTAATTATGATAATTGATTGTTGAATTTGATATTGCAGTAACACAAACTGTCTTAAACAAAAATTATTTTCTACTTTTTAGTTCGATTGCTATCAAAGCGTGTTTTTTTAGTTTTTTTAAACTATAATTTATTTTCTGAATTTTTAGTGTCAAGACGACAATTAAAAAAAACTTATAACCAAACGCTTCGATTTTTTGTATATTATATATTCCACAATAGATCTAAAATTTCAGAAAATTTAAAAACTAAAAAATTCGAAAATTTTGGAAAATTTGAAAATTAAAAAAAAAAGTTCCTATTTCGAATTCGGAAAAAGTGTTTATCAATATTTTTGAAATTAAAGATTAAATATTATGAATGCTTTAAAATTTAGAACAAAATATTAAAACGAGATTCTTGATAAGAATTCAAATATTGTTCACGATCAAATTGGAACACGGCCAGTATTAAACTATAAATTATCATTTAAAAATCAATTTTTTTATTTATTATATGTTTTTTATTTTATATTACAAATATTTTTTATATTAATCAATTATTTAATTTTAATTATAATTTTTTAATTAAATTTTCAATTATAATTAATTTTTTATCCTTAGGAGGATTACCCCCCTTTTTAGGATTTCTCCCTAAATGAAGTTAATTTAAAAATTCATTTAATTTTAAAAATTGTCAAAATATTAAAATATTAAAGAAATTTAAATATGCAAGTGCGGATGCGCGCGCAATATTTCGGTAGCAGCGACAATTATTATATTCGAGGAGTGAGAGTGCATGCACACGAGGCAATTGGTAGCAGCAACCAATAAGGAAATTTGTCTTTTGAAAGTGGGGGAAACCAGAAAGAGGAACAGGCCGTAGGTAGCAGAGGGCCAATCGGCAGCAAGAGAAAGAGAATACCGTTTTTTCCTGCAGCATTTAGCATTATTTTTCATTGGCTTTCAGCAAGTGGTATAGGCTAAATAACCTGATAATTCATCTGAATTTATTTTTTTTATCCTGATGATCCTAGTCAGGACTTTAATATAAAGTTATGAGATTATTGTATTGTCATCGGTCCTTGACCCCTGTGCAAATTTCCATGTTAATCAGACTCCTAGAAGTAGGTGAAAATGAAGTTCAAAGATTCCGTTACATACATACATAGTTACATACAGGTCAAGCTAATAAAAGCGTGTTAAAAAGGAATCGATCACTTCTTCATTTATTAGATTTTTCCACATCTACATTCGATCACTTTTTCTATAGAAATTGCATTAGCGACGCACGATGTAATTCATATGTATGGATGGAGAACACTTAAATAAACAAAAAATATTAGCAATAATAAGCTTAATGAAGAGTATATTATATTTTGTGTATTTTAATCATTCGTTTTTAGCAATTTTTTATTTTTACGGCGCGGTATTTTGTCGCGTCTTTATTGAGACAAAAAGCTTTTTTATCTTAATAAAAAAGATAAAAAATTTATTCTGCCATTAAAACAGGCTTAGGTACCTATATATGGATAGAAGCTATTGAAATAAATCTAAAAGTCAGCAATATTATGCCCTGCACCTTAGGGCACCATATTGTGATATTATTTGTTTAGTTAAACATACTTTATTCCTTCATGCCAGTTCTACATGCCCCATTACTTTGAAATAAAATTAAAATGGCATTGGCATCGGGGTGTTAATGCTAGATTCCTTACAAAAATGTTCGAAGCCCATAGCATGAAAAAATGTTCGAAGCCAAAACCGGCCAAGTGCGTGTTGGGCTACGAGCAATGTAGGTCACTTGACTCTAACAAAGTTAGCACTTCAAAAGCTTAATATTTCACAAACGGATCTTTTAATCAAAAAATTATTTGCACAAGCCCGCAATTTATTTGAAAGACCTATCCAATGACACCCCACACCAGTAGGGTAGATGAGAAAAAAAAAAACGACTACCACCACTTACCACTTTGTCTGCGGGCTAATATGTATCAGTAGTACATATAGTATTATATGATCTGTGCTAATATATATGCCAAGTTACAGCTTTCTAATACTAAGAGTCTCTGAGCTAAGCTGCGGACAGACGGACAGACGGACATGGCGAAACTATAAGGGTTTCTTGTTGACTACGGAACCCTAAAAAATAGAGAATATAAACTTATTAAACCGTATTATTATTATTAACAATGCCCCGAAGAGTACAATTTTATTTAGAGGGTAATGAACAAATTGGTTTCTTTGGCTGCAATTAAATGGGGCTTATTAAATGAGAACTATTTTTGTCTAGTTTATTTTTAATTTATTTTTTTATTTTTGTGGTAAAGGTACTTTAAATTTTTTATCTTGCGTGATTTCAGTACGTTACCTACCTACCTACGTTACCTACGTACCTTACCTATATATGTATACCTACGTTAGAACAAACCTAGCGATATTCAAAATATTTGTTTGAAATAATTTCGAATATTTTATGAAAGTACAAAGTGATACCTAATGACTTATTTGTAAAAGAAAGAAACCTCACAAATTAGTTATTGTTTGTTTTTGATGTTTCGGTTCAGTTTTCTTTGTTGTAAGCAAGTCTTCTGAAGAAAATAATATGAATTTTTGATTTATTATTAACTATAGAAAAATAGCTACAATTATTAATAACATAACTTCTTAATTCAAGTATTATCATAGAGTAGCGTTTGCTAGCGTCTCCGGCCGTGTATTTTTATTTATATGTAATTGCACTGCTCCTATGTAAATGCACTAGCGCGATGTTAGTGCTTTTAGACAAACACATCGACTCTACTACTTTATATATTACAATAGAGAACTAGAAATCTTGTTTCGATTTATCTATACATAGGTATAATAAAACGAAATCTGTATATTAAATATTTAAAAAAAAATAAAAAAAAAACCGACTGCATAAAAGCTAATTAAAAAGACGAAAACAAGTTCACGAAAGAATATAGTATTATGCAGTCGGAGGCATACACGTTTCATCCTTGTCGCGAGATGTACATACTCGTATGTACATAATATGTCTCCGACTGCATAATACTATATTTCTTCGTGAACTTGTTTTCGTCTTTTTAGTTAGCTTTTATGGAGTCAGGTTTTTTTTTATTTTTATATGATATTTTTTTATTTACAGCTTTTTAGTTTTTATCAATTAGACATTTGAAGTTATATTTAGCAATTTTTTATCCTAAATTACTTTAAACATATAAATTGCATATATTTTTATTTTTTAAGTATTTTTAAGTAAGAAAATTAGCAAGAGTGGTTGTCAACCAACTTTAAATCATTATATATCCTAAACTGTTATTTAAATGAAAAATGATGAAAGAAACCTAAAAATGAATTTTAATAAATAAATGTGGTTTTAATTATCATTATTTTAAGTAATACAGGGATATTATACCTTTTTGGAATCCTTGTTGGAAGCCCTTTAATTTGATACCCATAATGCAGAAAAAGAAGATTAAAAAAAAAAATCACCATAAACAATGAAATCTAGCAGCCTCCATATTTTTTTATGTTACATATATAGGAATATTTGGACTAATGAGACAAATCTAACGATACCTTAATTAAAGAAATCCATCGAGTGGTTTGGAAGATATGAGGGAATAAAGAATATTACAAACAAACAAACATACAAAGATAAGTGCGAAAAATTTAATCCTTTCCTTGCAGTCGGGTAAAAACAATGACTGTTACGTATTGTGTACATACAGAATATAGACCCCTGAACTACAGATCATATAATAGGTAGGTACTATACTAGTATTATATGATCTATGGTTCATTAAAAATGCGCAAAAAATATTGTAGGGATATCTCAGGTAAACATTAAGCATACCTTTTGGCTTTTACTCCAGGAAAATCTCTTATTCCCACGGGATAACACAATAGATGTTTCGTCCTTCGTTGTCCTTCACACAAAAATACAACGATTTAATACAAAAAGTATTAGTAACAGGCTAAAAATTAATATATTTAACAATTTAGTGTGGTAAAATCTCTTATTTTCATGAAAAAAATTTACGTTCATATTTAACGTAAAAAGGGACACATTCGATCGAAGCGAGGGTAAGTCGCTAGTATATCATATTAAAGTAACTTAGTACAATGATTACGTAGCGTGTTTATGAATTTGAGATTAGACACTAAGCTTTTCTACTTCCAAGCTTCATTTAAAGGATTTAGTAGGTACGTAAAATTGTAGGTAAGTTTCACGCTCGCTAACCTATGTATACTAAAAAGAAAGACTTCTTAGTTGGATTAGATGATAGATCATTTAACTATCCTAAATAAGATGGCGTATATCAATAAACATATCGGTACATACTAAAATGTAATGGAATCAAAATTGCGTTTTGAGTATTTTTTTTAAATTGTGAGGTGCCAAATCAATAGATATTAATTTCTTGCATCTATTTTTACGAGTATATGACAATATAATATGTAATAATATAAACGATAAATCTCCCTTCAACAGCTTGTAGGGAGATTTATTTTAAAGTAGTTTTTGAGACTGCCTGATTATTGGCTAAAATATGATTTTATCATTTAGACGCAGTTTGATTCGCAGGCAGTAGATAGTTTAAAATAAGTCTACAGTTTTATAGGTAGCCTTTAATAATATCACTTTTGTCATAATATACATATATAATAAGTTAATAACACAATGTAATTTTTTAATCAATTATGTATTATTCATACAAGTAATATAAATTCTTTTGAAACATCATCAATTGCAAACATCAATTTGCATCTTAAATTAACTAACACCTGCAACTTGCTTCTATATCTGGGAGAACCCCAAAGGTAACCATGAGGAAAAATATAGTTTTCTTATATAAAGTATGAGAATTTCCCGAACTATTTATTATTCGCTTAACAGTTAAACAAGTGTTTAGTCGTAACTCGCGTGCAGTGAACGATCCTATTGAAGTCCGAAAATGAAGATTTTAGCTTTTTTTACGATGTTAATGGTTTTGCTCGCACTGTTTGGTCCGAGCAGCGCCGCTCCGAAATTAAATTCCGATGCTCTTAAAACTGGGGGCAAAATCGTTGTAAGTTAGAATCCTTTTTTATTCTTTTATCGACTTTTAAAATTAACACGTATGTTATAAAAGAGTTCTCTCTATGATTGCTACTCAGATAAACTGAAATCTAATTAGGTCCGCACTTATTATTTACATATAGCAGAACCCGCGGCTTCGCCCGCGTGCAAACTTCCGATATAAACATCAGTTTTCCAATAATGTACGGAAGTCCGTCCGATTTGTTGACATTTATGATTACTGCTCCGCTCCCTTGAGTAGTTGCACGATGATATATAGCCTAGGTATAGCCTTCCTCAATAAACGTCCTATCTAATGCAAAAAGAATGTTTCAAATCGGATTAGTAGTTCCTGAGATTAGCGCGTTGAAACAAACAAACAAACTCTGTCTCTTTATAATATTACTTAGTATAGATTTATTATTTCAGGGAAGAGGACTCGGAGCTCTCAGTGCCATCGGTACCGCTCGAGAATTGATTCACAATCACCGAGAGAAAAATAATGGATAAAATTTAGATCATATTTGATTTCTTTTGAAAAATTCAAAAATATGTTTTATTACGCGTGTTTTGAACTTGATTTGTTAAAACGTATTTTGATCCCAATATATTTTTATGAACAACCTATGTTTTTTATTTAAATTAAAAATTTATAATTTTAAGTAAAATAATTTAATAGGTAGGTATATTCGTGTAAAAAAGGTTTTAACTTTTATTACATAATCGCCTCAGAATATTTTGATAGCTTTATTTATTTGAGAGATAGGTACCTTTTCTTTAAGCCCAAGTTCCGTTTTTAAAGATTGAATTTTAAATAATTCTATTTCTACCAGAAACATCGTAAGCATCAAATATCTTTTATTATAGGTAATGTAAATATTATAATAAGGAATATAATATTTACATCATAATATAATCTATACAGATAAATAAAATTGGAATGTCTGTTTGTTGTGAATATTAAAATAACCGCTTTTTACTAAATGTATATGGACATATACCGCACGGTACATATACCAAAACAACATTTTTACAATTTTTGTCTGTCTGTCTGTCTGTTTGTTCCGGTTAATCTCTGAAATGGCTGGACCGATTTTGACGGGACTTTCACTGGCAGATAGCTGATGTAATAAGGAATAACTTAGGCTACTTTTATTTTAGAAAAAAAATAGGGTCCTACAAAAAAAAAGAAAAATAATTAATTAATTTCGATTTGGGAAGCAACCTAGGGACGAACCCGAGCGAAGCGCGGGTGAGTCGCTAGTATAAAATAAAAATATATAAAAATAATTCGGGCGCCAGCCATGATCTATAACTAGTCTATAAATGATGGCTTGTGTATAATAAAAATTCTTTTCGTTTAATGTTTTGTATCAGTAGCGTTTTAGGTTTAAACAAATCTAATATACCCAATAAACAAATTTATATACCTATATAAAACAAATATAACAAAATAGGTATATTATTTATTAGTAGTTAATATAAATTACATTACAATGAATTCGTTATCCCTCAGGGATAGATAGGAAAATACTTAATTAAGAATAATATTATAAAATAATATAAACGTACTCGTACGTTTAAATAAAAACAAAAATGTTAATGATTTTTCTTGTTTCGTACTTGATTATATATTTCATGAGCCGTTCCTGCCGCGCCAAGGATGCCGAGACCCTTTTTCTGAAAATAATAAACTATTATAAAAAGATGTTCTAAAGTAATATACAACACTGTCTGGTTATAATAATATTATGTAGGAATAAGTTTTATACTACAAAAATACTCACAATTACTCTGCCACCCTTCTTAATGCCGTTCAGATTCACTTTCGGCGCAGCGTTAGTCTGGCACACAAAGAGCGCGATCACCGCCATCAACATAACGAATATAGTTGAGAATTTCATTTTTATTATGATTATTTTTTCTTATTTCTAAGCTATAAATTATAGGCCTTACGACATAAGCTCTTGGTACGCAGCTTACTGAATGATACAAACAATTCCATGACCATTCTATTTAAACTTGCTGAGCTTATACCAATTTCCTTAAAGGTATCTACTTAAAGTGGGGTTCTCCCATAGTATGCAAAGTTTGATTTTTCCAGTAGGTACGTCATGTGGCCAATTGTGGTTATCATTTAAAGCACGCACGTAACAACAGACGAAGGTACCAGCAGGAATTTATAAATATAGAAAATACCAAGCACCTGACAATGAAACTGACTGACGTGTTTAATAAAACGTTATAAATGTAACATTGGGTTATAACCTGTAAAAGCTTAACTCAAGTTTTAATTAATCCATTCATATTATAGTAATAATGGAATGTAAAATATCAAGTATAATATATGTATATACGAGTACGTACACTAAATATTCTGTCGCAATCGCTAAATATTTTGTTCGTAAGTTATAAGCAGCGTTTTTGACACAGTTCGGTAATGACTTTCATAGATAGAACTTCAGATTTTTAAAAATTCGATTTTTAAGGCATCATTCTACCATTTCATTCATTCATTTATATCTACATTGTTTTAGTCTTGTGATATATGTACTAACTTGTCATTTTAGCATAAGTATCTGGGCGACCAAGCTTCGCTCGGAGTTTTTGGCCAAAAGTACAATTTTCATTTTAATTTGTGTAGGTTGCTTGAGCCTTAGCGAAATGTTTTATTTAAATGTTAAATTAGAAAGAACTAAAGGTTCAAAATGTTTATTAAAAAATGTTATTTATGTTAAAGAGCGCATCCGATCAAATACACGGTAAAATATGCACTGAAGTAAAATGCACGGCGTTGGCCTAATTCATTCAGCGCAGCGCCGTGCGTGCGCGATGTCGTTCCGCCGACCATCACATAAATGCTCGGTTACTGACCGAACATATTCCCGGGCGGGAAAATAACAACAAACAAAAAAAAATTAAAAATATATGATACAATGCTGTGGTGAGGGTTAGTATGCGACAAATGATTGATACAATTTTTGATTTAAACTAATGATTGTTGTTAGGACATTGTTTTGTTGATGAATATTAAAATAAAGTAAAATAAGATAGATAAAAAATTATAATTAATCACTGTTAGTCTGTTTGTTCACAAAACACTAATTTTCGCGGAACCGAAACTGGTTTTAAAAACTTTAGCTCGGGTTCACTGTTATATTTTCGCACTCCCGCACTACACTCACTGACACTACACTGACACTGAAGTCCACTCATGCTGGTGGAGCGGGCCGGCGGCGGCGCCGGCGCCTCGGTGTGCGCGACCGCCGCTGCAGGCTCGGCGGTCGCCGCCGGCTCCCGTCGACTGCGCGGCATCCTCCGATACAGTACGATCGCGCCTGTTAAAGCTGCTCCCGCCATCATACAATACAGAAGAGTGTAGTGGTGTATATCGTGGGATGTTATAGTTCCACTCAATGAATTCGAAGGGACATCGGCTTCTTTTAGCAGTTGCAGTTCTCGTTCTATCTCCTTTTTTAGCTGCTCATTTTCTAGTTGTTGATCACTTTCGGTAAAATTGTGTATGGTTATGTTTATAATGTTATTAATTGGCGCAATAATGTTAAAATTAAGGTCATCTTTGATATTTAAAGTGCTTTTCTGGCTTTTGTGAGCAAATAGGGTGAAGTTATCGGTTTTTATTACACAATCGTCGTCTATTATAATAATGCTGGGAATTTGCAATGTTTGTGATGAAATTTGATCGCGACATATCGTACGAACTTGACTTGAACCACAACAAGTGTACAGGTAGGAGTTCAATTTTGTTAAGGTGTGCCACTCGTTTTGGCACGCGACTGTTCTCGTCTTACAAATGTTAGGGTTTTCCTCGTCTTTAACACAAAAATCTTGATCATTTTTTATTTTGTAAATCGGGCTCTGTAAGTTACAAATTAATGTTGAACTATCTTTCATCATACAATTTTGATAATCTTCTTGGGATACAGGAATGTAGGAGTCTTTCTGAAGGCTTATCGCAATTCGATCAGACGCGGGGATTATTTTTCTCATATAATTCCCACTTCGTCGAGGAAGAGGAATAATTTTATATAAGTCATAGGTGTCCCTGCTTATTAACGGAATTTTTATTTCAAATATGAAGAAGTCTTTAGTCAATCTTGCTTTAACTCGCAGTAATTTATAAATTTCTCTCACATTTGCTTGAAGATTATGAATAGGAAGTGTGACGTCAGCTGTTAATAGCCCAGAGATAGTAAGGAGTTCGGCCTGTAGTTGTTTGAATGTCAACAAATGCACGTTGAAGTGTCCTTGATATATATCTGTCACTGTGTCCAGGAGTGTTTGTTGAATGTCTGTTAAGGTTTTTAACATTTGTTGAGCAGTCAAGACCATCAATGTAAAATCTTCAGAGAGTGAAATTTCATGTATTTCGCTCTCCATAGTTTGAATGGATTTTTCTACACTGTTTAAATGTTTATTAATGATTTTGTGTTGTTTACTAAACATATCTTCTGTTCGCTTGAGTAAATTATATTCCGATTCTATAATTGAAGTTTGATTTTTCCATAAGGTGTTTAAATGTGCTTCGTTTCTACGTATGTTTTGTATATCTCTGGTGTACTGTTCCGCGAAACGCTCGTCTAATACTCCGAACAACGTATTCGCTAAGTATCCTATTCCGTCTACAAGTCCGCGACGCTGTCTGGCGTGGCCGGCGAAATGCTGACTTGTTAAAAGTTCATTGTAATATTGTAACTCAGTGTATTCGTGATTTAATTGCGTTATTATCATGTTACACTTATTGTTTGAATTCATAGCGGCACATGACTTTATTAAATAATTATTCATTTTTTCAAGGGCCTTATTTCCCTCCCAGTATGGAGACATGTCGTAATAAACTACTAAAGTCCAAGTGTCCCGGATCAATTGCATGTTCGCTATGGGGTCAAAGTATAAAACTTGGTTTTCATTTAATTCTGTAATAACACCTTTTGTGTATGTTTTAGTAAATAATGATAGAAAATAGATTATTGTCGCTATAAATGTTGTTATCGAGAATTTTTTGGGTTTTCTGATGGAACCTTGTTTTACTTTTACCGACGATGAGTCTGGTTTAAGGTTTTGTTCTTTTGAGTTAACTGGTAAACGCGCCAATTTCACAACAGGCCTTTTAATATATCCGCTTTTTGTTTTCAAGGTGACGACTCGAACATAGCCATCTTGGCCGGAGTGCGTTTCGGTGACTCTGCCCATTGCCCACTTGCCGGCCGGCAAATTATCTTCATGTATAATTACGAGATCCCCTTCCTGTAGATTTTGCTTAGGCTGCAACCACTTTCCTCGGGCTGTTAATTGGCTAAGATATTCAGTTTTCCACTTCTTCCAAATATCTTGGAATAATTTTGTTGTTAAATGCCATCTCGTGCGAGCGTCTTCAGCAGTTTCAATAACATTTCCACCTGCTCTTCCAATTAAAAAGTGTGCTGGTGTTAGTATTTCAAGGTCGTCGATGTCTTCCGTGAGAGCACAGAGAGGTCTTGAGTTAAGGCAGGCTTCTAACTGCGTCAAGATGGTAGCATACTCTTCGAACGTGAGCTTTTGTTCTCCGATCACACGTCTAAGATGATGTTTGAGGCTTCGTACGGCTCTTTCCCACAGACCTCCGGAGCTAGGCCAGGATGGTGCTGTGAAATGCCAAGA
The DNA here is from genome assembly GCA_905404265.1 of Fabriciana adippe. Classification (NCBI taxonomy): domain Eukaryota; kingdom Metazoa; phylum Arthropoda; class Insecta; order Lepidoptera; family Nymphalidae; genus Fabriciana; species Fabriciana adippe. The sequence goes on from FR989993.1 coordinate 9,351,066, forward strand.
AATATTCATCCCCGTCACTTCCTTTAGAAAACTATCATTAAATACTTGTAACAGTCGTTGATATTCTTGTTGTAAAATGTTGTTTGCTCCATGAAAGTTAGTTGCGTTGTCGCTGTAGATATGTGCAGGGGCTCCACGGCGAGCAGCCATTCTACGCAGTGCTGCTAAAAATGCTGAACTCGTCAAATCTGATACCATCTCCAAGTGCACTGCTTTGGTCACCATGCACACGAAGACGGCTACGTAACCTTTTGTTGTCTTCGCCCCACGACCCTTATTAAACTTGACATCCAGAAATCCTGTAAAATCTACCCCTGTGTGGTAAAAAGCAGGCGCAGGATTGATTCTTGCTTCTGGAAGGTCACCCATGATTTGGTTTAATCTTCTCGAATCTTGTTTTCGGCAAGTTACGCAATTCCTAAGTTGCTTTTTTACTATGTTAACGGCTCCTGTGCTCCAGTACTGTTGTCTAAGTCTTGCTAAAGTCAGGCGCGGGCCACCATGGAAGGTGTTCCGATGAGCTTCATCAATGAGTAACGTTGTCAAACGGCTGTTTTTCGGAATTATTGCTGGATGTTTTATTTCAAAATTGAAGCAGCTGTTTTTTAATCGACCTCCGACTCTTAATATGCCTGCTTTGTCAATGATTGGATGTAGATTTAATAATTGACTATTTGATTTCACAATTCCGTATTTGCTTAATTGTTCGATTTCCGTTCCAAATTCACTTTGTTGCACAAACTGCAAAATACATAATTCAGCTTTATTTAATTCTTGTAATGTGAGGTGACCCGGCAACTGCTTACGCTGCGGGTTCAATGCTCTACGTATCCATGCAATAATACGTTTAATTGTTGTTATAGAATTATATTTATGAAGCAAATTATTTATTAAATTTTCTTTGTTCTCAGTTTGAATTATGTTTGTTTGTTTAATGTTTTTTGATCTCAACTCTAAATCTGTATGGTACTTTTCGTGATTTAATAATGGATTATGTTGACAAGAGTGTTCTCCAATCCAAGAGGGACCTTGCCACCATAGTACATTATCTTTTAATTGGGATGCATATAGTCCCCGGCTAGCTGCGTCCGCCGGGTTATCATTAGATTTTACGTAATGCCAACAATTTTTTGGAATGACGTTAGTGATTTTTATGACGCGATTTGATACAAAGGGCTTCCAGCGGCAGGGTTCTCCCTGAATCCATCCCAGCACCGCCATCGAATCGCTCCAGCAGTATAGTTCAATTATATGGGGATATAAAGAAGTCGTAATTTGATCTATTAGTTTTGATAGTAACAAGGCACCGCAAAGTTCTAGTTTTGGCAGAGATAATGCTTTTTTGTGTGGTACTAGTTTTCCTTTCGCTGCAACTAAAATTGTTTTTGATTTTCCTGGAATGCGAGCATAAACAACACAGGCGTAGGCTTTCTCTGATGCGTCACAAAACCCATGTAACTGTACTATCTCTGTTGAATCGCATAATAACCATCGGGGTATTTCGAAAGTGTTAATCAAATGTAGATCCGTTTTTGTTTTTACCCACTCTTTGTAAATATTATCTGTAACTTGATCATCCCACTTGAGGTCAAGTCTCCACAATTGTTGAAATAATAATTTTAGTTTTGTTGAAAGAGGGGACAACCACCCTAGTGGGTCATAGTGTTTCGAGATTTCTGATAGTAAAATTCGTTTTGTAGGTCTCGAGTTTTCTTTATCTAGTTGATACTGGAAAGTAAACACATCTAAAGATGAATTCCAGCACAACCCCAATGTTTTTGACGTATTGTCTGTTTTAAAATTAAATAGTATATTATTTTCACTCTTTTCTTGTTTAATATCTGTTAATAACTCTTTTTTATTTGCCGACCATTTTCTCAAGTTCATTCCGGCCCCCTTTAATAATAAAATAAGGTCATTAATTAGTTTTTTGCTTGTTTCAGAGGTGTAACATCCATGAACTAAGTCGTCCATGTAAAATGCTGACTCTAGAACTTTAGAAGCTTCAGGGAAGGAATGACGCTCGTCTGTAGCTAATTTGCGTAACGTCATCATAGCCAAAAATGGTGCAGCTTTCGTACCGTAGGTCACGGTTGTAAGCTTATAGGATCTTAACGGCTGCTGCGGGGAATCTCGCCAAATAATTTTTTGAAGGCTCTGGTCGCGTTCATTTATTAAAATTTGACGATACATTTTTTCGATGTCAGCAGTAAAAGCGTACGGATATTGTCGCCACTTTAATAATAATATTTGTATGTTTTGTTGGAGATTGGGACCCGTATACATTAAATCGTTAAGGCTGTATCCAGTACTCGTTCGGGCACGTCCGTTAAATACCACTCGGTTCTTGGTGGTAGTGGATTCGATGCGCTGAACCACGTGGTGTGGTAGATAATTTTCCAAGTCGGGATTGACGTCATCATCCAATTTCATATGTTTCAGCATTTCGTATTCAGTCATAAACGCTTTGTAATCCTTTGCTAACTGTTCCTGTTTTTCGAATTTTCTTTCAAGATTTAAAAATTGTGCTACGGCCATTTGTTTCGAGGATCCCAATTTATGTTGTAAATCTTGTTTAAGTGGCAATCTAACCGCATATTGTCCATTTTCGTTTCTTACTGTAGTTTTTAAATAAAAATCGATGCATTCCTGATCCTCGACCGAAAGGCTTGTTGACGATTCATTAATTTCCTCGATTTCCCAAAACCGTTCAATGTTCTGTACATTGTTTAATATTACATTACATTGATATGTTCTCGTATTACCGCATAACACCCAGCCCAGCTGAGTTTGTTGCGCAATAGGCAAATTGTCGTCGTCGTCTTTAATAATGCCACTTAAAATAATTTTCGAATATATATCGGCTCCAAATAATAAGTCGACGGAGCGACTTGTATAAAATTCGGGATCAGCTAACTGTATGTTCGATAAGAATTTCCAAGTTGGTTTTTTGAAAGTGTTGTTAGGCAAATTTTTAATTAAGTTGTTCATAATAAGTACTTCTGCGTTAAATGTAAAATTATTATATATTGAATTACACTCGATGTTTAAAATTCCTTTACAAGAGTTTTCCTTTTGTCCTACCCCAAAGATAACTCCCTTACATTTTTGTCGCTTGACACGCAATAGTTGAGCTGCTTTCTCTGTTATTAGTGATATTTGGGACCCTTGATCGATTAAGGCCCGTAATTGATGCTGGGTTCCGTCCGCTGCTTTAACTTTCAAAATCGCTGTGGCTAGCAAAATTTCCGAATAATTATTTTGAGACACGTGTGAGTTTGATGAGGTATTTTCTGTGTTCTTGTTTCCAGTCAATGACCTAGCTGACCCTTGATCATGCACCGCGTGATCGTATGCGTCGTGCAAAATGGTATTATGTTGACTAAGACACTTGCGACATGTTTTTGTTGAAATACATGGATTTCCGTTATGATGAAATAAACAATTGTTACATACTTTTAATTTATTTACTGTTTTTAATTTTTGTTCATTAGACATTTCTAAGAATTTTTTGCAGTTGTAAAGCCCGTGGCTTTGTTTACAGAGAGGGCATTCGAAGTTAGATGAAATGTGAAGTGTCTTCATAGAAGGTTTCGTGTTTTTCATATGAAAATTATTGTTATTTTTTGTTTGAACAAATAAAGGCTGTTTAGGAAATGAATATTGGTTTTGATGATTTTGCAATGTTGATTTTTGTAGTATATCTTTGTTAAAGTAGCTTGATTTTTGAATGTTATCGGATTTTCGCCGTGACGATTCCAAGGCAGAGAATTTTCTTTCTAGAAAATCTAAAAGTTCTTGTAGTACGGGCAGTTCTTGAGGTTTTCTTAGAGATCCGATATACTCAGCGTGGGTTTCTGAATCCAATTTTTGAGACAACAAATGGACTAATATTGGATCCCACGTTGATATATCGATCTCTAAATTCTTGATAGCATTTAAAGTTTCAATGGTGACGTCATGCATTTTCTTTAGTTGTCCCGCTGACTGTTGTTGTATGTTAGGAAGACTTAATAAAGTTGAAATGTAAGAAGTAAAAATTAATTTTTTGTTATTATATCGATTGTTTAGTATATCCCAACAAGTGTTGTAGTTTTCAGAGCTTATTTGGAGATGTTGAATAAGTCTTTCTGCGTCCCCGCGCACCTTACTCTTAAGAAACTGCATTTTTTGGGCATTGGAGAGAGTGAGGTTGCTATGTACAGCCTCCGTGAATAGATCTTTAAACGACACCCATTGGTTATGATTGCCATTGAAGACCGGAATGTCTAGTTGAGGGGTTGATTTTTCGCGATGCGTGACCGACCACATCTTGGAGTTAATGTCCCTTTTAATTTTGTTAAATTGATTTTCGTAGGAATCAAAACGCGTTTCGTATGAAATGTTTTCTTCACCCATTTCACAGACTATCTCCCAGTGTAAATTATCCACGGCCGACCATCTGCTTTGTAATGATGTAAGCGCGTCTTCAAACTCCCATTTTTCGGATATGCGACCAACATCTATGACCCTAATAGTCCTTTCAAATGCTTTAAAGTTAGCCTCCTGTTTTCGTAAAAGGTTACTCAAGTTTAAGTTCGAGGTAGACCCTGAATTCTCCTCGGCAGTAGCCTTCGTATACCCCTTAAAACATGACTCCTTGGATGTACCTACTTCCTGTTTTCCTTGTTGTGTAAACTTTTCTAAATAATTTTTTGTTTCAGTATAAAACCGTAATGTTTGTTGATAATAATTCTCCGTAAAATACGGATAGTTCGTTTTTTCTGGTATTTCTTCTAATTTGTTATCATTTTCTAGAAATTCTTTCCAATATGCCTCGAGAGTTTCTAAACGACGTCTTATGTTAGACGGAGTTTTACGCTCCGATGAATCTTTTTTAAAATTAGTAAGCAACTTTTCCATTGCACCCATAATCTCGTTTTGAGATTCGACAATGCTTACGTAGTCTTCCATTACGAAAAAAATAAAATGAAACGATCTTACTTGTTTTCTGCAGCAGCTGACGTTACTTAACCAGTACGCCGAGTATATCACCACCACCTTTGTTTTCGGATTACAACGAATAGTAGCCCGACACTGCGACTTTGTTAATGTTTATTCACTAAGTTCAAGCACTGACTGTTCTCCAAAGTTCACTGTTCACCTCAAACCACGAATATTTTAACACGCGCGAGGTTTTTGCTCGAAGGACCACAATGTAGGTTGCTTGAGCCTTAGCGAAATGTTTTATTTAAATGTTAAATTAGAAAGAACTAAAGGTTCAAAATGTTTATTAAAAAATGTTATTTATGTTAAAGAGCGCATCCGATCAAATACACGGTAAAATATGCACTGAAGTAAAATGCACGGCGTTGGCCTAATTCATTCAGCGCAGCGCCGTGCGTGCGCGATGTCGTTCCGCCGACCATCACATAAATGCTCGGTTACTGACCGAACAATTTGGTTTAATAACAAAAAAAAGAAAAAAACGAAAAACTTGAAATAAATACAAAAAAAAAACAAAGGTAAATATTTTGTATCCGATCGGGATTCGAACCCGGACACCTATGATTGTCATTCTTGTGCCTTGGCCGCTTGTCCACGATGTTTATTCCAGAGGGCGCGAAATTATCGACCATCTTTTGCGTGGAATAATGCGAAAGATAACCGCATGAAAACTAGAAAACACGCGTTTCCGCAGACATAAGACATAATCTAGATTGATTTTTCGCCCCCGAAAGCCCCCACATACCAAATTTCAGCGAAATCGTTAGAGACGTTTCCGAGATCGCCGCTATAAATAAATATAAGATAGATAGATAGATGGATGAATGGACGGACGGACATATGGATGGATAGATAGATAGATAAATATACAAGAATTGCTCGTTTAAAGGTATTATATTTAAATATATACTTAATAAATAAAATATTGCTAAAGACGCTAAAATTCCTCAAAGGCGTAGTAGTGATTGTTGAAAAAAACGTATTCGTATCTACTTTGTTGTCGATAACGGTTTCAATCGAAAATTTGGAAATACTATGATGAGAGTCAGTTACTAATTTAGTACGAAAAAAGTGCAAGTGAAAAAGATTTTTCTTCCGCGGTTTAAGTCAAAACTACCTATATGTCCTGCTTATGTGTAATATCGAAGATTACTCTTGGGTATATAGTCCGTAGCCGTGACCATATACCTACGTGGATGTTGATTTGAGTTGGCACCGAGCCATATCAAATTAGGCTTAAATCGTGCTATGAATTCTAATGTTCAATTCAATGTGATTAAGTCTAACAGTCAAATTTCCATACAATTTTGATATTTTGATGAGCTTTGGTTGCATGTTTTTGAAACGTAAAATTATCGTTGAATTGATGTCCTGGAAATGATATTTATATTATAACTACTCGTACGAAACACGATCCCTCTATATAGAAAAGAATTTAGATTTAACGGAAATAAACAAATTTTGGATCGCTTTGGCCTTCGACCAACTGTAATAAAAATTAGCTCAAGTTTCTAATCGCATTGTGATAGTAAACATTTCCAATTAAACTCGTTACTTCTCGAGTAATGAATACAATGAGACCTAAAGCCAAAAAAAATATGACCATTATGTACGTGTTATAGTTTTTAAATCTACATTTTCGTACTCTGAAGTTTTTATCTATATTTACAAGGAAAAAATACCACGGCAGTAATTTATACTTAATAACTTATATATGTTTATATTTATTACTAGCAACTCACCCTCGCTTTGTTCGGGTTCGTCCCTAGGTGATACTTTAAATTGACTTAACTTTTTTATTTATGAACCGATTCAAATAAAACAAATATTAATTGTTAAGTGAAGCTTACCATTCTGAGTTTATGCACAAACAAACAGACAAGCCGAAAAAAAACTAAAAATCATTGTTTTGGGTACGATCGCGTTAATAAAGACCCCCAATAATAGTTTTTCTCAAATACCTTTCATGTACAGACAGCGATCTGTTACGTTTTTATTTTATAGACTAGCGACTTACCCTCGCTCCGCTCGAGTTCGTCCCTTCTTACGTTTTAATGTTTGGTATAGATTTCTCAGAAATGAGATATTTTCCCGCGGTAAAAAGTATCCTATATGTTGACCCGGATAACCAGCTATAACCATACCAAATTTCATTAAAATCCCTCCAGCAGTTTTTCTGTGATGTGGTAACAGACAGACAGACAGACAGTCGAAAATTCTAAAAACTATAGATTCGGGCTCTGTATAGATAATAATGTCTATTTCAATCAGATTTTCCAAAAAATATTTAATGTACAGATTCAGCTTAGTTACAATTTTATTATATGTATAGATGTACAAAACAAAATATGTACGCTTAATTAGGTAGGTACTATAGCTACACGTCGTGTCAAAATAGAGTTGGGACTAGTTGAATTCCCCAACCATCTGCAATACCAATTCTATATCTAAATTATTCCTATATCTAATTAATACAAATAAGAGTAACCTTTCCTTTGATTTTCCTTAAATTTTAGTTATAATACTTATTACAAATGATATATATATATATATATATATATATATATATATAATTATTGCAAAATTATCTTACTATTATATACTCGCAGATAAGGAATGAGACGACAAATGGCGGCTCTATGAGCTTGTACTATCAGCATAATATTATGCTGTTTTTTATCTTCCGTGGCTTAAACTACATTTATTTCGTTAACAATGGCATAAAATAAATACTTTTATTTTTATTAGAATTTAATCATATGAGTTTTGAATGAAATTAAGGATCATCTTGGTAAGTAACTCTTAAATAAAAATATTTTTGTAGATTTTTTCGTGGTTTTGCGGATTTTTTAGTTTTAGATATATCGGGTGCTTTGCATAAAACACATTTATTAAGCAGGTCATTAAATTAAGCAAATGTTTAAAAAATATATTTTTTTAAAAATATTCTTAAAATACCATTATTTTTTTGTGGTCTCTACCCAGCAATAGTTTTCAAGCGAAAAGTAAATATAGGCGACGCTACTTATAATCTAAATCTTTATCTGCACGAGTTTGATCTATTTATAGGGTTCCGTAAATCCGATGAGGAAACGAAGCCTTTACAAGATTAATGAAGTGTTTTTTTTTATTTTTCTCGAATTGTTTTTTTTTTTTAATTTTCATTATAAAGACTTGACGAGTTGAGAAATGTCGGGCGTAATAATCGTTATAGGTAATTTATAAGACACATTTAGGCTTTATGCCGCCGTATGTCCGAATCTAATAAGCCTATAATAAAAAAAAATACATAATACAATTCATATACATACAAATATGTATATAATACAATTCTTTACAGAGAAATATAAAAAACACCAAAGTCATTTTTTCTTTTAGAGTCTCATAAAATACACTCTTACACGTCAGTTTAATTCACTCTTGACCAATATTAATATTTGTAATATAATTTTATCAGAAATGAGGAGAGGACCCTCAGGGTAAAATCCCTTCAAGCAAATGTGTTAAGAGAAATGTTATTGAGGTTTGCATATATATTATAGAGATTGTAGCAATAAAGTATATTCATATCATTTATTGGCAAGTGATCGATCAGTCGTGTGAGTAAAAGTAAAGATTAAAAACCAAAAGAAGTAAAGAATTTCTTGTTGAAATGAAGTTATTCGCATTATTTTTAATGTTGATGGCAACGCTCTCGCTATTTGTCAGTCACACTAACGCTGACCCTAAAATAAGTTTAAACACCATTAAAAAAGGAGGCAAAGTTATAGTAAGTTAAATAATTTAATGCAGCACATTTTTCTGTTATTTATGACTCTTAGTATGTAATACACTATTATATTTGTAGTCATAAAATGTACATTTATTTTGTTCTTTATGACCCTTGTCCAGTAGCTTAATAGGAAAAACCATTGGACAAATTATTCTGTTGGAATTTATATTAGGTCAGTCTTGCTGACCCCAAACCCGAAGCTTATCTTAGCCAAACCGCGAATAGAATTGTATGATAAATATATAGCATATACATATATATATATATATATTTATATATATATATATATATATATATATATATACAAGTTTTTTAGGTAATTAAGAATATTATATAAAATTAGCGACTCACCCTCGCTCCGTTCGGGTTTGTCCCTACTTACGTTTTAAGGTTTAGTATAGATTTCTTAGAGATGAGATATTTTCCCCCAGTAGAAAGTATCAATATATTGACCCGCATAAACAGCTATCATCATACCGAATTTCATTAAAATCCCTCCAGTGGTTTTTCCGTGATGCGGTCATAGACAGACGGACAGACAAATATTCTAAAAACTATAGATTCGGTCTCTGTATCGATAATATCGATTATCGATAATGTCTATTTCAATAACATTTTCCGAAAAATATTTAATGTACAGATTCGACTTAGTTACTATTTTATTATAAATATGTATAGATACATTTTTAATGAAACCTATTTTTCAGAAAACGGGCGTAAATGTGTACAAGGCTGCGAAAACAGCTCATGATGTCTACAACTACGTCCATAGCAAAAAACATAAAGGATAAAAAGTTGACTACTAAGATATAAATAAATGTATTTTATTATAATAATATACCTAATTAGGTTACCTATAAATAAATAATTCATTGAAACCTTATTTTTTCTGAGCCATTTCGTTTAATCCTTATACAATTTAACATCCCTGTTTAAAAACTCCAATAGGATCCCATCAAAAGCGACAAGAACCACGTAGAAACCAATAAATATTTATTGGTCTCTATGTGTCTTTTGTCGCTTTTGATGGGATTCTATTGGAGTTTTTCAACAGGGATTGTCTACCAAAGTCCAAACCCTTGTTTTGATTTCAACAACTACGATTAGTCTAGTCTACAAGTGCCTTTTAGGTCAACTTTTTTCAGCAGTCTCGAAAAAATATGAACGAGGTGTCATTCGATTCGGATTAGTATGTAGATAATTTTTGAAAAAAAAAAAAATAATTTCCGCTTGCAAAAATTGCAAAAGTTATAAACAATTAAACAAAAATAAAAAAGAGGGGTTTAGTTTTTTGCAAATATCTCAAAAACTAATTGGGATTTTTCAAACCTAAAACAAGATTCAAAAAGAAAAGGAAATTTCCTAGGAAAAAGTTTCACCTCCCGAAACTGTAGGACAAATATTTACAATTTTCTCATAGGTGTGAAAATACGGCCTAAAACGGTAGCTCTGGCTTGCGCAAGCCACGCCTGCTTTATCAATAAATATTATTTAAAGTTATTAAATATGAAAGTTAAGAATTGAAAAAATTCAAACATCTACTAGATAAATGAATGAACTATTGTTCATTGGCCAGGGGTCAAAAAATTTTTATCGCGATTTTTCTATTAATTATGCATTCGTTAATTAACAATTTCTTCCTACTTGAACATGAATATTGCAAATGCGATAATTGTTAAATAACAAATCTGAGATTGTTTTCCTTTTTTGGATCTATTTTTCAAAGTGTATACGGTACTTATAAGAACTACTAGAATTACTTATAAGAATTAAAACAAAAACAAATCTATCCCACGGGAACCATACATTTTTCCGGGATAAAAAGTAGCCTATGTGCTATTTCAGACTATAATCTCTGTGCCTTTCATCCAGATCTGTTCAACCGTTGTGGCGTGATTAAGTAACAAACATCCATCCAAACATCCAAATATATAAAAATTATTTTATAATATTAGTAAGAAAAAAAAAATTATTTGTCTGTCTGTCTGTCTGTCTGTTTGTTCTGGCTAATCTTCGAAACGGCTGGAGCGATTTTGACGAGACTTTCACTGGCTTATAGCTAATACTATAAGAAGTAACTTTAGTACATTTATTTTTATTTTCGAAAAACAATTAAAGTTCCGCGCAAAAAAATTAAAACTGATAAAATTGTGAACAAAACCCTCGTGCCTAGTGACGCACCCGAGGGAAGCGTGGGTAAGTCGCTAAAAACATGTAGGACATCATGGGACTAAACCACCTGCTACACGGGAACTACCGAAGTTATCTGAGCAAGTTCATAGTTTAGAATACTAACTAGTTTTCCTTCTGTTCAAAAAAATGAAGTGATTTTGGGTAATTAATATTCGCCAAAGATGTGATTTTATTACAATATTCTTTTCTAACTACTTTCATATATGTCATTTACCTATTTTGATGGATTGTATTCTTCTTTGTTTGTATACAGTACTTATAGCATGCTGAATTAAAAAAAACATGAATGATAACATTACCAACATTTCTAAAGAATGGTAAAATTTTTATAAAGCTTTAAATTTTGTTATAAACGTAACATACATGAAGTTTCGGGAATGTTACGCAATAAAATTTAATTGACCATATAAACGGCATTGTGTTTTACCGAGCTGTTCACATCAATAGATAGCGACTGGACGGATTTTAATGGGATTTGTTTTACTATATAGGTAACAGTTTCCTAAACCGTAAATATAAAATATTATAATGGTTTATGGTACGTTGTAAATATTGATAACTAACGGCTCAGCCTCGCTTCGCTCGGGTTCGCCTTTAAACAAACAAAAACAAATCTATCCTAAGCGAACCATACATTTTTCCGGGATAAAAAGTAGCCTATTAATTATTCTGATGTATGAATTATTGTAAAGTTTCATTAAAATCCAATCAGTTTTTTAAGTACTAAGCTGTTTAACTTATTATAGTTTTTTAACTATCCTACGGAAACTCTTTAATTTTCCAGGATGAAAAGTAATTAAAATGTTGACCGGGGATATAAGGTACTACCATGCAAAATTTCATTTTAATCGGTCGAACGATTTCGGAGATTAGCCCGTACAAACAGACAAACAGACAGAGAAACAATAAAAATTGAAAAAAACCTGGATTTGGTCTATTTCTCTTCTTACATCTCATTTACTCGGATTTTAGCATTTTTTTTTCTATGTACAGACATTCGACCTCTACAATTTTATTACGTGTAGGTATATATATTATTTCTGTTTAAAAAAAACTAGCAATCCACCCTCGCTTTGCTTAGGTCAAGATTAAAACTAGGTAACTTCTTACGAATTAAGTTGTAATTAATTTTGAAATCGCATTAGATTTTACGGAGTTTATTTTGCACTCTTAAGATTTATTTCCATAATGGGTTTAGTTTAAGCATTATTATATTGTTATATTATTGTCATGTTGTTTTTAAAAAATAAAAGCTTAATAGTGTGTCTTATTACGTATATTTATACGTTAAGGAAAAAATAGTTCAGAAAAAGAAAATATATTTATAAATTAATTATTTATTTATAAATTAAATAGTCCGTAGAGTCTCTGCCTAGTGCCTGTAACTGCCTTGATAGTCTAGTGGCTAGTTGTATACAATTGTATATCGGCTACAGATCCGGAGGTCCTGGGTGCCTGGGTCTCGGGTCGAAGAAAAAATATTTTTTTTTAGATCAGAAATTCTCAGTAACAGCCTGTTGGGAAGTTGGCGGTGATTCACCCTGGGGCCTCGGATAGCACGTAAAACCATTGGTCCTGCGTTGATCTTTTACCTGTCGCGTTCAATATTGTCATCCCACCGGAATTTGAGAAGATAAGGAGTGCACTTGCTACTTGCTTGCTAGTACTAGTGCGTTCGAATATATTATGTCATACACTGCTCACAATGAGATTGATCGCCGTGGCCGATATCAGTCAGGAGGTCATTATTAGTGTTTACGATCAGTAGATCTTTCACAATTTGCACTTTAAATATTTACATGGTATAATACCTACCTTTTTTTTAAATATAATTACTTAATTTACAATAATTACTTTAGTGACTATTATATTTGTACACATTAAGCTTTGGGTTATAAGTACATAAAGGAACTTTTTATAGATCAGTGCATGACTTTAACAATCACTAATCAATGCTTGCCATGAAAGAATTTGTAAACATCGTTAGCTGTGCTTGCTATATTAAGAGCCCGAAATCCATTTACCTGAAACATATAACATACATATATACTACACATATAAATAAGGTATATATTTAAAATAACTATACAGAAATTCATACGTATATGTAGATTGGAGTATTTAAAAAGATTTTAAATTTAAATAAATAATCAAAATTTTTAAATAAAAAAAAATAATAATATACTGAGCGATTATATTTTATTACCTATCATTTTGTATTAATTATTACTATAAACAAGCACGTGACTTTGTGTTTATGTTATTATAATAAGAAATAGCTTCAGATTGTAGATTAATAACTAAATAGTTTCTTAATAGCATTAGATTATGCATAAATTGAAGCGTACTATCTACATATATGTAGAGGTACTAGGTTACATAAATACATAAATACTTTGAATATTTCTACAATAAATTATTCTAGAATAGGTGAATGTATCTTTGTATTATATTTATAAGTGAGTTCCTTATTTGTCTATATTATAGGAATAATGTAGTAATTAATACTTACAATTACTTTAGTTCCTTTTCTGATAGCACCTAATTTACCCGGCCTAGCTTCACTGGGCGAGAGAAACAATGACAACACCATCATTATAACAACAAACAGTGATGCGAGCTTCATTTTTTATTATGTATTTAATATTCTCTTTCAGTTATGAGGACTCTTGGGCGAGTGTTTAATGAATATGACGAATTAATAACTGTACTGACTATATATAGGTATAAAATATAAACACTGTAAAGAAAGATAAAGAGTTCTTAGGTTCGGGACTCTACCGTATACCGCAAGTCGGGGTCATCCACTCGCGCTGTGTTACGTAGAGTCAGATATGATATTAATTAAATCGTTTATTGGGTTTTAGTTATGCGAGAGTTACTATATTATATTGCTTATACACATTCATATATACGTCAGGCAGCCAAAGATATTTAAAAAGTTGTATTTACCTACTTTGTGGTACGAATATATTTATTTACTTTTGTAATTATATTGTTTATAAGAAGAAACGTAATCAACCATGTCTTTTATCAATATATACTCATACCTCTTATCAGAAGAATGTTACATTTCAGGGGGTCTTAAGTCTTAAGAGTTAAATTGTATGATAATTCAGTTTTATAATCAAGAATTTTGTGCAAGTGTGTATTAATAAAATTTACGAAATTACATTTAACATTCCTTAATTCAAATTAAGACTGTAGCCCTTCGACTGTTCTTGAAATTGTAGGAAATTTAGATTTTGAACATCAAATAAACACTTACGCTTATTTGTTTCCAGACAAAAGAACAAGGAAAGTACCTTAGCGTTATTCTGAGTGCAAATGTGTCACGACTCACGATTTGTACGCATAAGTTGTACTTCGTTTATAATTTACGTCACACACATTCTTATTATTAAATAGGTATATATTTTTGTAAGAAATATACGTATATGTGATTTTTACTGTTATTTCGAGTATATTTATTTCTTGCACTATATTGCCCGCTGACATCTTCTTCCACATCCAGAGATTGACTGGAAGAGATCTCTTTCAGAGATAAGTCCACCTTTGTTAACTAAGTTTAATGTTTTTTTTCTGTATTATATTTAAAGTGCAATGAAGAATGTGATAAATAGGTTTTTTTCCTTTCCTTCTAGTAAATCTTCGAAGCACAGGCGTATTTTCCTGTTTGTAATAGTTTATATAAAACAATCATCATCCTCACAAACGGATTCATTCTCCACTAACTACTACTAGAGCTTTACAGAATGAAGGTCATATTTGTCTTTATGTTCGTAACGCTTTGTTTACTAATTGTTTTGGGTAATAGTGCGACTGTATCAGAGGTTTCTGTATCAAGTACTACAGCTAAGCCTTGGACTCGAAAATTAAAAGATGGAGTGGTGTGTATATGATAATATAATTTATTTACTTTAATAACTGTTCTAGTTCTGTTTGGAATATTTGACTGGTCCTCCTTGTTGTCTAAGTTACAGATTCAATTTTCTTCAAGTGCAAAACCACTAAATTTGACTACTATATATTCCTATTACAAGGTTAAAACGAGATTTTTAGACGTTAATTACACTACTTAAACCGAGGTACGATATGAAAGTCAACTCATTAAAATAGCGTAAAGTTATTAATATATCGAAAATCTTATTATAGCACTATTGTGTTCTTTACTTATCAAATAATTTACAAAGACGAAAGTTATGAGAAAAACTTATACCATACTAAAACACACCACTTACACATATGTTGCTGTCTTACGATGTAAGTAGCCGACATCTGAACCGCTGGCTAACTTGTAATATTGTTTAGTTGGTCTTTTTAGTGCCAATTACTAACAGCTGTTATATTATATGGATTAAAATTTCATTTAGGTTTGATAAATATTGTCCTCTAACCTATAGATATTTGATTTCAGACTAAGTTTCTTGAGGGTGCGGCGATTGTGAGCGCTGTGCAGAGTGTGGTACAAAATGGAAAGGGTAGGCACAAGTCTTCGCATCCATCTGCTACTGCTCATAAAAATTAAATTAAAATTAAATTTCTTTTTTAAATTAGATAGGTTTATTTTAATTACCTATATTTTCTCAATAAACATTATCTTTATTATTTTTTAAACGACGACTATGTAGGTACGTATGTAGTAGGTACCAATAGTATATAAATAAAAAAAACGGTCAGTCGTAGGATTGCACGTCAAAAGTGAAAACTACTTCACAAACTGCTTTGAAGCTTTGAAGCTTCACAAACTTGAAACATTATTTTTGGGTTGTTACGAAATATTTTTTAGGAAGTATTTTTTATTAGAAATATTTTTTATCAACGTGTTAAAAATTAATATAGTAATAAAATTTTCATTTATTGCGCAGTTTTACATGAAAAAGGATGTTTATTATCTATATAATATATAGCTCTTTTGTATATAGCTTGTTTACATAAAGCTACACACATATCTGTTTCTAATTTATGTGTATCTCAGAGTGACGGTTACGCGAGTTCAGTGCTTTTTCTCCATCCCAAAAATGCCCAACGTGCCTAAAGTAGTTTTCACTTCAAACAATTTGCACTGAACGAAGTAAAGACGCAATCACAACATCGATCATCATCAAGTGATATTTCCTTTACAGTTTTGAAGAAAAAAACTTAAGATTAAAGTTTTTCATACTTTTTGCCCATGATTTATTAACCAATATGGTAACAAAAAGGGGAAAGAGTAAAAAGCAATTTTTCACAATATTGCAGTGTCATACAATTCATCATACAGCCATCGTATCTGGCTTCTGATCAACATATTTCAATCACAAAAAATGATAGGCTAAATGAGTGACGAGTAAATTATAGGGTTATAAAAAAGATTTTTTCACAAACGAAGGCCTATATTCGGACTGGATGTTTTCATTTGTTTCAGGTAAATATGTAATATACCTATCATTGGCTGATCACTGCGAGGATTAAGCTTAACTATCTATTAAATCAAAAAAATGTCGCTACTTTTTATTGGGTCTTCAAAATATCTACTATATTTTTAAAGCTTCTCTCTCGTTTTTGTCTCTATGTGAGTTAAAGATTCTATGAAGGTAGAGTGTTGAGAGTTCGTAAATGTAGATAAAAAATATTTCAAGTACTAGGTACTTGATCCATATTACTTTCTTTTATCTTTATTTTTAATAAATAATAATTAATCAGTTTATTTACAAATCACTTCTAGACATTTTCAATTATTTCACATAATAAGATTGATATCATGTTAGGTCGGCGATAAGTGATTTAGATTTGAATTAGAAATGTAACATCAGTTATCTAAAATAACCAAATAATTTCAAATAGGTGCTTGAAGGGCCTTAGGTCTAATGAAATGTAGCAAGTAAGAAAATTATAGTATTGGAAAACCCATTTAACTTATAATCATTTTTGGTAAATTTTATCTTAAGCTTGTGCGCCGCGACACATTAATATTGTTATTATTATAGTGCAAAAAGACAATAACATAAAGCAATTAAAATTAACAAAGTATAAATAAAAAAATAATTTACAAAAATAAAAAAACCCGACTGCGTAAAAAGCTAACTAAAAAGGCGAGAACAAGTTGAAGAAGGAACATAATATTATGCAGTCGGAGACATACTCGTACGTACACGTATAGCAAGACACGCAGTAAGGGTAGAACACGTACATACTCGTATATACATATATCTCCAACTAACATTTCACGACATACCGGTTAAGCCGTTTAGTCATCGCGAGGGAACATAGGATCGGACATATATACATACATACATACAGGTCAAACACATAGCCTTCCTTTGGGCTTCATACTTGGCGTCATCCGCACAAGAATGGCAAACATTTTTTTATTTCTTATACCTGCAATCCAAAGTACAATAATGTTTAATTATTTGACTTGCTAAAATCGCTCAATATTTTAAGTAAACTAGACACCTAATAGGTACTTATCGAAATGAATGGTTCCATCGGCTACGATTAATAAATTGTTATAACTAAACGGTTAACTTTTAACACGTTCACTGCGTTAAGATTTTTAGAGGACTTTCAGCTAGTGCTATATAAGGTCCCTAAGACCTGAAGCATGACGATTTTGGAGTGCGTTATCGGGTGGATAATATCTGTTCGGTATACATGTATTCAGAAGTGAATTTTGAAGCAATTATAATGATTTTTTTAAATTTTCTTTATGAAACATATTTTTTAATAATCATTTCGTATATTTATACATTCGTAACAAAATCCGGCTATTGTAACTTATGTTAACGATTTGTCAAAATTTTCGGGTCGTTTTCACCCGATATCCGCACTGCTTGTAAAGTGTATCGATAAAAAAATAGTGTTGTACAAGTAAAACAACGATGAGATGAATAGTAAGTTTTGTTGAAATAAAAGGTACTTATCGACTATTAAAAAGATTAGAAATATGTTTTTCATTACAACAAATGGTTTTTTTTCATATTCGCAAAAAGATTTAACCTTTTTCACTTTGCGTGTGACTAGTAAATATTCCGGGACTTACAGTTTCATTCCGGGTTTTATTATTCCTTTCAACTTCACCTTCATACGTCAAAAGCATTTTTCTGCATCTCGACCTCTTCATTTTGTCAAAACTCATTACCACTTGTAACAATAATTACAATACGTCGATAACGATTTAGACGTTGCTAACTTATGTGCAACACTAGTGTGACGAACACGAAATCTGGTGCTGCTATCGGGTCATCGGGTCATCAGGTCTGAAAGACCCGATAACCGCACCTAGCGAAAAATATTTACTGCTAGTCGTTATAGGGTCGAATAGATCTGATATATTTTTTTTGTATCTACGTCAAATATTTGAAGAGGTAAAAATAAAACTTTAAAAGTCCCTTTTTTATTTCATAAATTGAAAGAGATATCTATCCCGCACCAGCGGTAAGACACAGATTTTTCGTGCCGCACCACGGGTAAGTCTCGTATCGGGTTGATTCGACCTATTGCCGCAGTGAACGTGTTAATTAGTTATATTTCATCTTGTGTATTTAGACAAGTTTCTAGTAAATTACGTTTATGTTTCAAAAATAATTATCTAATATTTTATATTGTTAATTAAAATAAGTAGGTACTAATAAGCGAGCTAGTTAGGTCTAAAAAAAATTTGTTGAGTAGTTTTTTCGTGATGCGTTCACGGACAGACAGACAGACAGACAGCAATTTTAAAAACTATAGATTCGGCCTCTGTATCGATAATAATGACCATTTCAATAAGATTTTTCAAAAAATATTTAATGTACAGATTCGGCTTAGTTACAATTTTATTATATGTATAGAATACGGATGTATTCGGCCTACCTCAGACTTTTTATTCTTGATCACGAATATCATGACAGCGCTTGGAATGGTGAATTTAATCTATATTTTTATTTTTTGCATTTTGTCTAATGAATTGAAACTTAGCTATGTTTTAAATTCAAATTTAAAAACCATCTTAGGACCATTCTTGAGTTATAAGCAAATGAATAGACTGACCAATTTTCACATTAAATTTACCTATATATTTTGAATCGCTCTCGTTAACTTAAGAAGATCCCGTTATAGTTTTATGTCAAGAGAAATAATTCAATATTCAAGTGGCTTACCCACTTTCCACATTTTCCACTTATTAAATTAATGTTTGCGGTTTGGTAAACAAAATACCTAATGAGCTTTTCACCAAATAAATCATAACAAACACTTATAATTTTCAGATTGTATTGAAGTACCTACAATTATTTATAGCTATTTTATTGGGTTAGTATAATAATTTAGTGGCTTTAATTAGGTATATGATTGATATTTTAAAGATTTCCGGTAGTCTCTCTCTCTCTCTCGACTGTCAGACGTCTGACAGAGACTTCTCCTGAGTTTACTAAGTAAAAAATATTATGGACCTCACAATTTATGTTTGTGTTTCTTATATTGTTTTCTATGTTTAAATATTTCTCCGTCATTATCATCCGTCAAATATGAAATATCTTCCAATTTTAGATGGTTAATCATCTTTTTAAATGTTATATGTAGGTACCTACATATATTAGGTACGTATGAGTTTGTTTAATTCGTGGATTATCAAGATAACGAGAAATATTTCATATTATACCTACCGGTCTTTAGCTAAAAAATGTCTACCTATACGTATAATAAAATTGTAACTGAGCCGAATCTGTACATTAAATATTTTTTTTTAAATCTTATTGAAATGGTCATTATTATCGATACAGAGGCCGAATCTATAGATTTTAGAATTGCTGTCTGTCTGTCTGTCCATGACCGCATCACGAGAAAACCACTGGACAGATTTTGATGTAATTTCGTGTGATGATAGCTGATTATCCGGGTCAACATATAGGATACTTTTTACTCTGAGAAAATATCTCATCTCTAAATAGAGGTCGTTGTCAGAATTGATTTACCTACTAGTTCATTTTGTTTTATAAATAAAGATTCTTCTCGTAAATAAATATTATCACACTATTAGCTTAGTTTAGCAACATGTTCATAAATTATAACCTTTAACCTTCCTATATAATCCCTCTTTCTGTTGGAAAATCCTATATAATAATAATAATAAATCCGTTCTTTAGCTTTCGAGCTTGGCCCAAACGACTCAGCGCGACGCGACGGGGGAATTTATAATATAACTAGCGACTAACTCCCGCTACGCTCTGGTTCGTCCCTAGCCCCTAGGTACGAATAAATCTGTAATACATTGTTTTCATTATTATTAACCATAACTATTGGTTTACGCGGGGCATGCGCCAGTTAAGCTCTCAATTAGCTTATTTTTTCATCATATTTCAGCCAATTTATACAAAACGTTAATTCCCACCAAAACCTTTTTTTACCTTCTCATAAATCACTCTGTCCATTGGTGAAACCGTATGAAAATTCGGTCGGTGGTTTTTGAGTTAAGTGCGTTCAAGCAGACAGAAGGGGCGGAGAGACTTTGTTTTATAAGTAGTGAAGAATAAAAATAGTATCACAGTTGAGGCGACAAAATCCGAGCGTAGGTCTGAGAAATCCTACCACTTTATTTGTAGGGCGATTTGACCATTCAATTATGCATATTTTTAATAATAAATACTATGAAAATCAGCCGGTTATTAATAAATTTTATGACGTTGTTATTTTAACACGTTTGGAGAGGGGGACTATTTTGATCCAAACTACTTATCTGTTTTGTAGAACAACATATTTTGTTATTTAATGCTGGATTTTCTCAAGTTTAAATTGAAAAATAACCTGTTAGTAATAAATTTTACACTATCATCATTTGGACATGTTCTGTATGAAGCCACAATTGTATCTACACTATAAAATTCTCGTAGAAAGAATAATTGGGGGTCTCACCAAAATGAAGTTACTCACAGAGTTTTAGCTTGTTATTAATCATTAAAAAAAAAGTGTTCTTTAAGAGAAATAAATGTCTTTAACCCGAAATGTATATGTAGGTACATAGATGTCTAAGCATTCACTATTCAAGACGTTTTAAATCCTGATTTATTTCGCACCTTAGTTTTATATATTTAATTAGATTAAATGATCCCGATACTCCGCAGTTCGCATATTTTATGAACTTCTATTTAGACGCTTTATTTCTTTCCTACACTATTAACTTAAATAGGTAGGTATTCAACCAAGACTTTATCGACATAGAAGCTACATAGTTTACAGGTAGTTTATTATTAGGGATCGTTTTAATCCAAAATATACTAGATATATTTACTATAAAATATTGTTACAGATAAAACTTACACTTTAAAAATATATATTGAGTTTACTAAGTATTTGTGCTAAGATCTATCAGCTATTCCTGCACCAATAAATTCTCCCTTTTGATACGGTTCATGCAATATTGTAGTTTCTGCACGCTAACCCATTCTCTCGTACAACTATTTCAATTACAACTTAAAGCTTTTATAACTTTGAACATTATCTAGTCAGGAATAAGGAGAATTTCAATGTATTTATTACAAGCCGTTGCTCGTGACTTGCACTTACTTTCTACATTTATGTACTTATTAAAAACTCATGAACCGAAATTGTGTAATAACGGTTCATAAACATTACCCACTGGACATTCATTTCCTTCTTCGGGATAAAAAATATACTAAGTTTATAAAAGGGGATTCAATTATTATAAAGGTTAAGAACAGAGTTATAAAGATGCTGAATAATTTGGATGATATCAAAATTATTTCGGATGATGTTTTTCCGATTTCGATCACGGCGGCCAAATTCTCTGATAATAATGAGACATTATAGTGCTCATGTATGGTGTACACATACATACACAGTGCATTCTCTATTCCTGTCGGACATACTCCGATGGGACGACAGTTCGACACTCGCGGTGAAAGATCATCCGGGCACGGGCACGGCAAGGCATGCAAGGTAAGGGGGTGAAACGCCGCCAACTTCTCAACTTAGAGCTGTTACTGGGAATTTATTGACAGTAAAATCCATCGACAATACTTGGCTCGACTTTAGACACAAGAATCTAAAATTCCAGGATCTGTAATCGTATTTATTTATTACCTACGCTATTACTGAGAGTGCTTGAAAAAAAACCTTAGTATTTTTCCCAACCAAGGACTCGAATCCAGGATCTATAGAACCTAAAGCCGTCCATGCTACTAGACCAATGAGGCAACTTAACACAGTAATATCTATTAGAGAGGTACGACGGTTAAGTAAAACAATTGATTTATTATACTATACATTTATTTAAAGTTACATAATTGCTGTTTACATAAAATATGAGTAATATTAATAAATAATTAAAAACGAAGTGAATATCATTCACTACATTTTGAATAAATTATACCATAATTATATGAAAGCGGGGTCTAGAAAGTCTATACGAATATATGTTAAACAATTTTTTAAAACAAGAAAATTAAAAATACCCTAAATCTTTTAAAAACCAAACTTAAGACTTAAAAACGACAAAAGAACTCAGTGACACGGTTTAAATGTAAGGCGGTAAAATTTTGTCTACATTATATCTTATACTCAGTCAATTAAAGACTATTTTTTAAAAGGTTTTGGCATTTACAGTGTTAATTTATTACTAAAAGAGTCACTTACTGACGGTTTTATATACATAAAGGTTAGCCAAATTAAATTCATTTAATTGTTCATGAATCAAAATATAGTAGGTATATGTACATTAAATACATTATACTAATAGATATGTTATATGAACCTTCAAGCTTGAAATTATTATGTTAACGCGAAAATATAAATCAGTTAATTATTAAAGTTTTTATTATTAACGTTATCTATTTTAAGATGGACGTTAACATAATTTTCTTAAATTTATGCGAATATTTGATATTTTGACAAAACTTTTCGAATTTTTTCGCCGATTTATTTAGATTTCTGGTTTCGAATGCTTTACAGCAATCATGGTCACGGGAGAGACTTTTCTAAATCCGCAAAAACATCCGAAAAGATATTTTTATTTAAAAAGGACGTTAACTTATCACAAAAACAGTTAATAATTTTGTGAGAAGCGTCAATTAATCTTATATTGTTTTAAATTGGTTGATTTGTTCCAATATCGTTTTGATTGTCATTGTTAACCTTAGGTTAGTTAACTTGTTCAGCAACGTTTGGGTTATTACGAAACTTATATATGAACATATTATGTTTCAATTTAATTCCAATATAATAACATATAATTTTTTAAAATTTAGTTTAAATGCTACATAAAGTCTCTTAAACGTAAACTAGCTAATGCCCGCAGCTGTTTCAGATTTTAGAAAAATATAAATTTAAAAGAATAACGACTAAATGTTCTTGTCTAATCAATATTACATAATATTACTGATTTTTAAAATCAAAACGCAAGATTGCAAAAAAAATGGCAACCTTTAATGTCGTGCAAGTTAATATTTAATTAATATAATATTGAATATGCCAACATTTATATTGAATTGTATAGTCAGAAATTATATAGTGTTACTATTTATTGCTTTGTATTTTACTTTCATCGCATTTTTAATTTGGACGTTCTACTGCACGTGTAACCGTGGGGTCTCATCACGAACAAAGAAAAATTAGTTCAAAAGACAATAGATGACGTTACATGTATCGAGTTATTATTAAAGTTGTGATAAATTAACAAAAGATAATAAAATAGATCCGAAAAAGTTGTATTATTGGTATAAAAAATATTCTAAGTGAAGTGAAACGAAATAATGTGATTGTAATTCAAATTTGTGTAATTTTATTGATTATATTTAAATATCAGCAATCAAGTGATGGGTTTGTAGTGTATATTCACAGATGGCGCTTTTATTTTTTATGAATTGTTGATCAAGGTTAAAAATTGTTAAAATCACTAATTTTTTTTTTGTTTAGAATGCATGATGAATTTTACTACATTTACAATACGTTAGTTTGCACATATTTATGAAATAAAACAGTTTAACTATTTGAGAATCAACAACTATTGTTTATTCAAACAAACAAAAATAGTACGAAGAATAGCCCGAATTAGCGCTAATTTCTTTGTATGGAATGAGGCGTTTGTATTAGTACAGTGTTATGTTATCTGTGACGTGTACACATATACTGTCACTTTCATTGCAAAATGTCAATCCTTCATTATTTATAAACTATTAATTACCTATTTACGTTGGTTTTTAACATAGACGTAGAGGATGCCCTGAGCAATACTGTCATGATATTGACAAAGAGAGAAAGCAAACGTGCGGCCAATACCCGTCTTTTATTCCGATTTATAAATGGAATGTAAAAAAAATCATAATATTATTGAAAATTATAATATTATAATGGAATGTAAAATAGTTATTGGGGATATGGGGATTAATCTTCATTAATCGTATTTCGAATACAGAAGACTTCTGGCCACACATTACCTTTATCTCTTTTCCGCCATTTTTAACTGACGGCTGGCAAAGAAACACCAGTCAGTTCACTCTCTATGTCTATGGTTATTACTTATTAAACAAGAAAAGAAGATCATTTCTTTTTCTGACATTTTACAACGACAATGAGAATATAATATCTTAGTTATTAAATAGAAAGTCAATACTTACTAAGCGTGCTTAAAAGAACCAATAATAATAGGCGAGCGATATTCGGAGTTTATTGTTAAAAAGAACTAAAATTAGCCTCTTGTCAGTGTACAATACAATTGAAGCTTGGAGGAAACATTTTATTGCATTATATTAATTTATATTACATAGATATTTAAAATAGGCCGACCAGCAGGCATTGTCTTGCTATATATAATAAAATGCTTATGTCACTATAGGTTTTTAATCCTGCAAAGGAAATATCATGAAACAATTAAAACTCGGACTTAAAGAATAAGATAGAAGAGCACATAGAAGATGGTTGTTTGAGCCTGACTGGTATTATATTTGAGCTGTTTATAATACCATTCTCAACACATTAGAAACAAAATAAACACAATTATTAAATTGTAATACATAGATAAAAAAAATTTAAACTCATCAGCAGTTATTATATAGTTATAGACTCTTATTCTTTTAGTCTTAGGATGGAGGGTAGAGGTAAAGAGAGCTACCTCTGTGATGAAAAAGTTTCTGTCGAAATTTTCAACTCAGCACACTTTACGACTGTTAAATTCATATCATACCCTCTTGCCAAGCTAGCACCATTCTGGTGGGTTTTTGAACTGTTATTTACCGCTTACCATATAAGATAGTTCTCCTTACCCTCCATAGTCTTAGGTAATAATAATATAAACAAATCACTAGGGGCTGTCTACAAGGGCCCTGTTAGGTTTGAACTGTGCGCCCAGACCGGTCGCCTGGTGTATGGAGGCGCAGAGCAGCGGCGTGTGCGTGCGGTGCGTGCTTAGGCGCGAGCTGCGGCGCACCGGAGTCACTGTGTACTTCAGGGCATCGTTGCTCTGGCGTCTGTATTAGAAACCATATTAGTTTAATATAATAATAATAATAATAACTAACTATAATACTAATAGTTACCTCTATCACAGATTTCGTATCTAAAAATGTTCACTAATTCCTTCAGAACTACCTTTTTATGCTACAGATGTTACATATGGTTTACAGCAAATATGATTACGGGAGACTAAGGGTTTGACATCTCCTCATAAAATCATACATTTATTTGAAAGAGAAATAACACCAAAGATTATTTAAAAGATTTTTGGAATGAATAATTATATTGCATGACAAAAAATTACTTATTTATCCACACATAATAAAATTCTAATAAAGTCAAATCCTCACATTAAATATTTTTTGGAAAATATTATTGAAATAGTCATTATTATCGATATCGAGACCGAATCTGTGACCGCATCATGATAAAACCACTGGAGGGATTTTGATTAAATTTGGTATGGTGATAGCTGGTTATCCGGGTCAACATATAGGATACTTTTTACTGCGGGAAAATATATTATTTCCGAGAAATCTATACTAAACGTAAAAACGTAACTAGGGAGGAATCCGAGCGAAGCAAGGGTGAGTCGCTAGTTAAGAATATGAAATTAATAAAAAATTAACATGACTACTAGTTTATACTACCAATGTGAGATAATATGAAATAGTCCTTAAATACTATGCTACACATAAATGATGAATAATATATTCAAAAATTAACTTTTTAAAATTAAAACTAAATGCGAATTTTAATACTATTAAAATAAGATACTCTCACTCATTTTATAGATTTTGATAATAATTTTTCCAATGCATTTTATAATTATAATAAATATATTGTACAATATTTTGATACATCTGAAATAAATATTCAGGTTTTAGATAAAATTTACGTTTAATTTAAAAAAAGTGTTTATTGCTTAATAATACAAAACCTTTTCTATGTCTGCTTTGAAAATAAGCAGAAAGAAATTTAGAGTATGAAAAATGAAATTGTCAACAAGGCTTATTACGCTGTTATATTCAAATAAATGAAATAGCATCCTTATGTTTTATATTTAAAAGATGTGTTTTACGATTTCATAGTGATCTTCATACTTCAAATTTTACTTTAATGCATAATATGTATTCTGATTTGGATAAAATCTGTCAATTTCAAAACTTATGTAGGTAATTCATTTAAAAAAAATGTTTATAAATTAAAAATTCACCATATTTATTATTTACATGTGAGCTTACCAATACCTTTAAAGGTATTGGATTTCGCTAAAAAACACCTAGTTACGATGATGTCCTTCCGACCGATTTCGGCCACGGCGGCCAATCTCAGTGAGTCTAGCCAACTACAGGAGATGTTATAATGCCGCGCGTGTGTCGGTGTACGCGCAGACACCACTCTCTGTTCCTATTACTCTCAAATTCCAACAGGACGACAATTCGAAACAGGACCGACGGCTTTTCAACTCCGGGCTGTTACTAACACTTCTTGGCCCAACACAAAGCACATTGCCTTCATTTATAT
Organism: Fabriciana adippe; assembly: GCA_905404265.1. Classification (NCBI taxonomy): domain Eukaryota; kingdom Metazoa; phylum Arthropoda; class Insecta; order Lepidoptera; family Nymphalidae; genus Fabriciana; species Fabriciana adippe. Next base: position 9,377,971 of record FR989993.1, read on the forward strand.
AATATTGTAATATCCATTGTAAATTTCAACAAATATCTTTTAATATTAAATAATGCATATTATATACTTACAACTTGGCTTGCTGTACAGCAAAGCGTATGATAGTACTTTTAAATACATTCTTGACATCAACTAGTTTGGGATCCACATGTCTTTTGCCACTGCTCGGGCTTATTTTGAGCTGCATGAACTTGTCCAACAAATGGTCAAGGTTAGCTTCTACTACAGATTGCTAAAAAGAAAATTAAAAAAATTTAAACACAATCTATTATATTAACTATTTTCATATCTAAAATCTAATTGAATTTTTTTTATTCTTTGGCTTGCCTTTTTTTTTTATTTTAGCGCGTTTAGCTGTTAGTACTTTTAATTAAAATGCTAACCTTATAAAAAGAAAAAGCATATATTAAAAAGGAACAGAAAGAACATTCAAGGTTCAGACTTTCCAGATATTAGCACATTAAGTACTAACAGACAAACATGCACATTTTCATTTAATGAGTAAAATAACCAAATTAGTGTAATGTAAGTTAATTATCATCATCAAAAATAGACAGCTCAATTTATTTCAACTATAGTATATTCTTTCAGATGATATAAGTACAGGATACAGATAATATCCTTTTCATACTATATTATGAACTAGCGACTAGCGCTCGCTTCGCTCGCGTTCGTCCCTAGGTACTTTTTCACAGTTAGCTATGTTTATACATAAATGTAGCTTGCTGCTCCTAAGATATTCATTAAAATTATAAATAGTAATAGTGCGTACGCCGTACGCGATCTTTGTTCACAATTTTAAGGGTTTTAATTTTTTTTCGCAGAACCCTAATTCTTTTTCTAAAATAAAAGTAGCATAAGTTACTCCTTATAACATCAGCTATCTGCCAGTGAAAGTCCAGTCAAAATCGGTCCAGCCCTTTCGGAGATTAGCCGGAACAAACAGACAGACAGACAGACAGACAGACAAAAATTGTAAAAAATGTTGTTTTGGTATATGTACCGTGTATACGTCCATATGCATTTGGTAAAAAGCGGTTATTTTAATATTACAAACAGACACTCCAATTTTATTTATCTGTATAGATTAGACAACCCTATTTAGCCTTACTAGACGATAGATGGCGCTCATCTGAAATCTTTTATATAATGTGTATGTTACACAAAAAATTATGTACCAAATGCAATATTTAATTTTATAAACACGATAATTATGCTCATAAAATGGCCATTAGCCATTACTCCTGCAAATAGCGCAAAATACTTAAAAAAAAGAGGGTAATTTAATATAAATGAAATCTAGATTACATTTATGGAAAATATAATAAATTCTTGACAAAAAAATCACACCTTTAATCTTGCACCACCAAGTTAATTTATTAAAACTTCATCTTGTGTATTCAGCCCTTTTTAATGTCCCACTGCTGGGCACAGGCCTCCCTTCAATACGAGGGGAATCAGGCTATAGTCCACCACGCTGGCCAAGTGCGGAATGGCAGACTTCACATGTCTTTCGAAAACTTGCTAGGTTTTCTCAGATGTGCAGGTTTCTTCACGATGTTTTCCTTCACCGTAAGGCAAGTGGTAATCATGTTAGAAATGATTCGCACATGAAAATATCAGAGGTGCGAGACCGGGATTTGAACCCGCTTCACTCGGTTGCCCAAGCGAGTGCGTTACCACTGGGCTACCACTGCCTTAAACTTAAACTTCATCTTACTATCATATTATCACAATTACGTGTCTTCAAATTCCTATAATATTGCTTAAAGTCTCTAAATAAAAATAGATTTAAAAAAAAAGGGTAACTCACTTCAGTGCCTGCAGCGATGGCCTGTTCCCAGCACTGCACGGAGGCGGGCAGGTCGCCCCGGCGCTCCTCCAGTGCGGCGCGGCACTCCCAGTACGCCGCCTTGTCCGGCGCCAGCGGGTACCGGTCGCGTATCGCGCGCAGCCAGCGCGCACATTGCTCCCAGTCGAAACCCTAGAATGTATTTCTCATATTAAAAACTTAAAAAAGAACAGACCTCAAAAAAAAACACAACACTAAAAAATAACTGACTGGTAGTTTTAAGTAAATAAAATGTAATTTTTTAAGTACATATTTGATCTACTTTACCTCTTTCAATAATTCCGTCAAGTCATTCAAAGCACCTAATAGTAATTCGTCCACTTGATGAACTCCATCAGAATTCAATGTTGTTTCATAACTATCATTAAAATCAACACTGTCACTTACAACACTGGCTCTACGCCACTTATCTGTTGGAAAAACTTTGTTTTCCTCCTTTTTATTACCATTCACATTATTCATATTGTCCAAGTATGAATCATTGTCACTATCATTATTAACGGCAACATTTTCCTTATTTTCATCATCATCATCAAATAAATTAAACTGTCTTGTATCTCTTGATAAGTGATGTAATCCAAAACATTGTAAATGATGGTATGAGTCTATAGATTTTCCACGTTTTTGCAACCATTTCTGTAATCTTGCCTGTAATTCCTCTGGCTTTGGTGTATTAAAATTCAAATGTATAGGAGTTTGAAATTTCACTCTCTTCCTTTCGCTTTTGATTGCTGAAATAACTCTTTCTTCTTTTACACCTTCGTCTTCATTAATATCTTTTAAATGTGCCTTATTTATCTTTTCTCCAATAGATGCCCATTTATGCATACAATTTTGTAATTCATTCTTACTTATTCTTTTAAAATGCACAGCAGATATTGATCTTCGGACAGGTATAGCAGGCTTGCTATTATTGCACATTGTGTGTCTCTTATTCATTATTAGACGTGAATCTTTTATTACTTTTTTTAAATAGTTAGGATCTGTTTGCAATCGCAAAGCATTGTCTATAGATTGTTTTTGCACAACTTTTGGTTTGTACAATCTATCAAATACAGATTCACCATTCGTTTTTGGAGGCTTTTGAATATTTTGCTGCATGATTTTATTCTGATGATTCTTCTCTTCATCTAATGTTTTAAGTTTACTATTGAATTTTGATGTTACAGTTACATTATAATTTTTATGATTTTGAACTGTTTTAGACATACTATTATTAGGATTTTTAGTTTTAACATTGCTTGCAGTTGGAATTTCTTTTAAGGGTTTATTTATTTTGGTATTTGTAGTTGCTGATTTTGTTTCAGTTTTTGATTTATTTCTATTTGTGCTAACATTAATGGGTATCTTATTAGCAACAACATTATTTTTAACATTTTTCGTCACAACAACTTCTTTATTCTCAACTTGTTTAGTTGCATAAATCGACTTTCTATTGGAGATAGAACCATAAACATTATTATTTACATGGTTTGTTTTGGTATTAGTAACACCACCGGTGTCTGATTTAGTTTTTACGGGTAATGAGACAGATGAAGCAGAAATAGGTTTTGAAAAGTCTTGTTTGCTATATTTTTTTAAGTTGAGCTCCCGCAACTGTAATAAAATAAAGACATTCATTAATACCTCCTGGTTAATTTCTAAGAAATTAATTGTTAACTGGACCACTGGTGGCTCGGTGATCGTTGACAGGTTAATGACTTCTACTGTATATTATATGTATTTATACTATAAATAACATGTTCAGTTTAGATAAACTTACATAATGAACACAATTTCACAACAAAACAATGTTTAAAATGCAAAGTAATAATAATTAATTTAAAAAATAAGTATACCTTCTCAATTCTTGCTTTTTCTTTAGCAATGCGCTCCTCTCTAAATTTATTAATATGCTGTTGTGTTGATTCCATATTTGCTAATTAAACCTTAAAAAGTTAAACAAAAACATTATATAAACATAAAAAAAAAAGTAAATACATGTTTTATAAAAGGAAGATGATTCAGGTAGTATATAATAGGTTACTTTAGTCAAAGAATATGCTTTGAAATTATTATTTAATATGTGGAAATAATATTATGGACACAATAAGAAAAAAGGTTCTTTATTGAAATTGTTATGAAATTAAAATAGTATATTGAATTTTATTTTTTTTGGGAAGTTTCAACAGTAAAGGTATTTATGAATCCTACAACAGAAATTGTTTGGATATCTATGGAACTTTATTTAATGTCTGCAAACTGAAATAATAATAACTAACATAAATGGCTGTAGTCACATGCAAGAACAGACACAGTCACAGTTTCTTATTTTATTATCATTTCTTAAGAGTTGTTACAAAACTAAGCTCTAATTTATATTAGCGTTTAAATTCAACTTTACTATAATTTAAAGTAAGAATTTTCTTATAATAATATTAAGTTATAAATAGGTAAATTCTAAAAAGCTTAAATTTCAGTACTTGATTCTCAATATAGAGTTAGAAAGTATAAACTACAACCAATATCAATGTGTAGGTGCAGAGATTTAAAAAGATAATATGGGTAAACCTTTGAATATGATTAATATTGAAATATTGAGTGTTATTTTTCAATACTAGATATGTTTTTTTCAAGATATGTTTTATGTATCAAATACCTATAATAATTAAATATACTTTATTATGCGGAAAATCACCAACATAATTAAACCATATTATTATATACATACCATATTATAATATGAACTTAAAATTTGTCTCAATAGTAACAATTCGTAGAATTGGAAAACAAGATCATAATTACAAAATTTAATTTAAAAAAGAAACAATTTACTTACATGGAAATTAAACAGTTATCTAAAACACCACATTTAAATAATTTAGTAAACAAAAATCGAGGACGCCTAACTTATCTTTATTAAGCGTTGACGGTTGGTAACTGACAACAAATTTGAAAATCAAAACAAGAAGTTTTAAACTCGTTGAAGTCTTTCATAATCTACTACGGCTGCGTTCATAATTTTATTTCAAATTTTACGTACCTTATGAAAAAATATCATATATTATAAAATTATAACTTTTTAATTATTATTATTATTTTGGGAAATAAGCATACAATCAAATTGGAAACATCTTTTTGAACTCTTATATCCGTTAAGTCCTAAACAATTAAATAGTTTTTTAAAAACTTTTGAAGTAAGTTGTTAGTAGATCATAGGATTTCGTTGTTCACAACGGATTTTTAAGGTTAAAAAATACTTGTTCCGGCATAGGAATAAATACATAGGTATAAACTAATAAAAATAAATCTGTTAAAAATAATTAAATTAAGCTCTACATATTAAGTGATACATTAAGCTTCTTATTATTATGTACATATTATGTGTTACAGTATACGGACATAATGAGGGAGTATCATTACTCAGAAAAGCGTTCACAAAAAAAAAGTCAAAGTCAAAAACAGTAATAGACAATAGTATTAGTAGTATTATTTTTGCTGTTTAAGCTACATGATATTTTTGATTTTGCCATACATATTGTTTTCTTTCTTCAAACAATAAAGAACATTTTTTATATACATATATAGTTGTTAATTTACAATTTGTTAGAAGAAATTATACCAATTAATATTTTGTATTAATAAACATTAGTTCTCGTTCCCTTGGAAGAGAGATAGCATAATATTAGTTTATTTTTGAAATTATATTTCTTTTGGTGCATTAGGGGAAAAATGCTAAGAGTAAATATTTTACGATGCGACAGATTTAGACTACAGTATGAAGTTAGTATAGTGTGATGTCTATATTCAAGTTTTTTATTTCGGTATTCCTATACACATATATACACAACACATGTTTTTTATATCAATAAAATAAAAACTAAAATAAGAAAAGAAAATAATTAATCTAATATATAAAATTCTCGTGTCACAGTTTTCGTTGCCATACTCCTCCGAAACGGCTTGACCGATTTTGATGAAATTTTTTGTGCTTATCCGGTATCTATGAGAATCGGCCAACATCTATTTTTCATCCCCCTAAATGTTAGGGGTAGTCCACCCCGAAATTTTATTTTTATTTTTTAGAATTATTTATATGGCAAAACAACGTTTGCCGGGTCAGCTAGTAAATAAATAAAAAAGAATTTATTAGTTAACCACTTGAACCCCGCTGGTGCCTATGGGTACCACTTCCGGCGTTACCGTTAAACCCCGCTGGTACCCATAGGCACCACCTCGCCCGCTGCACTTTTATCACTTATTACACGACGAAATTAGTTTATTTTATGCGAAATGAGTGATACACGCAAACTTTAGAAGTTTTATCAATTATATAATAAAATAAAGTTTTAATTAAATGCCGACAACCTTAAAAACAAACGCGTCAAAAATTGTTTAAATTTCAAGTGAAGCGCGCGCGGTCCACTATAGTTTTTGTGTAATTTAAAATATTTAAACTAGTGATTTTGTGCCGTAAACCTATAAATATTTATTGTTAGTATTCTTTGCTACTATTGAGATACTAATAAGTTTATAATCACGTTATAAAATTAGTTTTTTTGGTCCAACGAATTTTGATGTTTAAAATTCGTAAAATAAGTCGCCATTTCATAACATGAATTTTGACTATTAGTCATTGATTTGGTGCCTGATAAAGGTAAATCACTAAAGAAAAACTAATATAATTTCATATTTTCAGTTGTTTGTAGCATATTTCAATGTTTTTATTATATAAAATATGTTTATTTACAAATATGAAATAATACCTATAAGCTGTCAAATTTGACATATTTGAACTCTCATCAAAGACCAGTTAGACACTGACACATGTCGATATGTGTTATCGATAATATCAATATTTTAATATAAATATAATGTCATAGTGGGGAATAAAATGCTAAATAAAATACTCTTATGTATTGTAAAATATAATAGTTATATGTAAAAGCCTAAACACAAAGTCAAACATAATAAACTACGCTATAATGGTATTCCCATTATAGTGTAGTTTATTAAAGACGTTCATCCATATCTACGAGTATATAAATAAAAATGAATGGCTAAATTTTTTGCTAAGCGCAAAACTTGAGGACGGCTAGACCAATTAGCCTATTTTTTTTTCAAATATTCATTGAAGTCCTAGGAAGGTTCTTGTGAAGAGAAAAAATAGAAAAAAATCACGGAAAAACGTAAAAATCACATTTTTCTTTTTACTTATTACTATATTATTATGAACGCAACCTTAAAATTAATATATACTACTTGAATACATTTGTAAATTTCACACTTTCTCTTTCAACGATATACCGTTTGACGTTGACTTTATTTATTTGTTTGTTTGTACTTCTTTCACGTCGAAACAAAGTGCTGAATATTTGTGATATTTTTGTGTGAAGATAGATGGAAGGCTGAAGAATGAAATTGGCTACTTTTTACCGCGGGAGACTATCTTGTTCCCACTAGAAAACAAGTTATATCTATTTCATACTAACCGTTAAAACGTACCTAGCGACGAACCTGAGCGAAGCGAGGGTGAGTCACTAGTCTGAAATAACATAAGCGTTCCCTGACTGCCTTGTCGGTCTAATAGTAATGTAAAAAGCTTTAGTAGTAGGGTATATTATTGAGTTGATCTACTGGGAAATACTCAGTAATAATAGTTTAGAAAAGCGCTAAGTAATTTGCAAAACGCCCGCTTCATGTTACGTGGGACTTCAAAAACCTAGTTGGCAAAAATATGAGAGTATAATATGTATTAAACTTGTGTCTATCATTTAAGTAACGTAACTATTCATGGTTACTACAGGCATTTAGAGTAAATTAAAGTCTTCTTTGACTATCTAAATGATTCCCTAGATTAGAGGAAAAGATAATAAAAGGGTTGGTAATCCTCGAGAACAGCAAAATTTCTTAAAAAAAATCTTTGAATCAATAAATATTATGTTCATCCAAATATTATTTTATCAAATTATTATTTTAAAAATAACAAGATAGGAGTAACAGTACATGGAACTAGTGAAAAATAATATTTAAGTACCAAATAAGTGGTATAAATTTTTAAATTGAGATAGGTATTTCTCTTTTTATTAATTAATATATTATGTTACTTTTTCTTAATACATTAATTTACATAAATTAAATTTTTCATGATACGAAAGCTTGCGGGCCAGAACTTTTATTCTCGCATTTATTAATTTTTTTATAATAATTTTATTTGTTATATTTTTATAAAAATTATACTTTATTTAATTTTTTTTTATCTAATTTGTCCAAAAAATTACATTATTTTATTGCACTTATTTTGATTTTTTAAATACTTATTTTTTATTGTTATAAATAAATAAAAAAATTGTAATTGTATTTATTTGTGTTTAACAGTTCACGAAAATAATCGATAATTTTTAGTGTTGTGGGGTACATCACTACGCACCAAAATATTATCAGTACATACTACATACATTATTACAGTCAACTTCACATGTTTAAATGTTTAGTTTTTTGAATAAAAAGTGCTAAGTTTTCATGTATATGATAATGCTTAGCTTGTTCTTTTATATTTTGAGCTAAATTTATATACAGAAACGTTAATTATAATACAACACGATCGTTTATAAAAAATAACCTCAATTTTTCTCTGTTTTAAGAAAACCATCCGAATTTTGATTACAGTGGCCTATTTTCAAGGTTTATTAGTGTATATTTGTATAGCAAGGACTATTCTGTATTTTAGTATCAGTTTTATTATGAATCCACCTACTATAACTCGGATGATTGATTTGAAAATTGCGCGATGGGCTGCGCAAATACAACGAACGAGCCGCGAGTGCTATAAAGTTTTGAATTTGATTGTAACTAAAAACTAATATAAATAAATCAAGAAATGGTTTTGTACGATTACATGTTTATTCATAAAACAGTGTTTCAAATTTAATGTAAATTTAAACCGTGGTATTGTCAGAAATCAATATATTACAAGAACTACTACATTTTCAACTAACACTGATATATTGTCAGCTTATTTATAATTCATCAATAGTTTAAAGTGTACTTTGTATATTGTCATAAATGCTCATATTATTTAAAAACCCAAAACAGCTTACACATTTTAAATCGATGCTATATTATTTGAATTATGAGTGTTTTTTTAAATCATGGTTGTATCGGGGAAAAATGACGCGCGGGCTCGGTGTTTAACGGGTGTTGCATGTCAAAAAGCGCGGGGTTCAAGTGGTTAAAAAAAAATATTAAAAAAAGAGGAGTTGATAGATAAAAATCGTCACGTAACGAAAAAGGTCGTTTTAATATTTACTAAGAGCATGCCATGTTCTGTTACCACAAGTACCCATCGACCAAAAAAATACTAGATACGCAGTCAGCGACAAAAAATGTCCTCAACGAATTAGCGCTTGTTTAAACATTTGAGCGCGTTTTTAATTTTTTTTAGTAAAAACAACTTTAAGTATTGCATTTAAGGTTCAATTTACATTGTTGTATATTTATTTCAATTACAGTAATTACCTAATTGCCGTCATTTTTAATCCAATATGGCGGGCGTTACAAAATGGCATTATCATCTCCATAGTGACCCTTATGATAAGGGTATCAAATGAAAGGGTTTGCTGAGAAAAATACGAATAAAATAAAACCAAAAAAAAAAAAAAAAAAAAAAAAAGTCACAATAAATAAAAAAGAAGCTTTCATTTAAATGCTCTGCAAAAAAAAAACAAAGAAAAATAACTTCTTACGTGCGTACTTAAGTACACACACACACGCACACACTTATTTTTAATTTTGCAAATGGATTTTTATTCAGCAAAAATTAAAATATTTTTTCAGCTTTAATCAATTATACATCTTCTAATACACACTTAGCCATCTACTACCCGCAATAAACGCGTCAGGTATGTGGGGGTTATGTCAGTGCTTGCAAGTTGCGAGCTAGGTGAGAGCTAGCTTTTTTTAAATGCTACCTCTAAGAGCCTTAAATTAAGAAGAATAATTGTTATTTATCGTACAGTTTTGTCTGGGGGCTGAGAATTAAATTTAATATTTGAATGAACCTTTCCCTTTAATTATTAATTAAAGTTTGGCATTTTTCACACAAAATGTGTGAAACCCATTTGAAAACCTACTAGATATGTTTGAATGGTTTCCGTTTTGTAACATTTAAGAGGAAATTCTACTTTATTACACGCGGTAGCGTGTTGAGCCAAGTTCAAACCAAAGGAACTGGCGACGCAGCACCATGTTTTTACATACAAATTGTCTTATATTTAGCTAATCACTTATATCTTCTTTATGCTATACGCAAGTTACTTACTGTTTTTATATTGTGAGGTCAACATGTCTCTTTTGAAAATTTGATTTACTGGTAAAAACAAGTCCAAGTCAAATCTTGAACTTCAATTTATCCTAGGTTATCTACTTTGTGTAAATAATTCGACTGTTCAAATTTAAGAAGTTCTATTTTTAAATAACAAATACTGTTGTAGCAAAAAAAAAAAAAAAAACAAGATGTGTTTTAAATTTATTTTAGAATGTTGTATGTTATGAATAAATTTCAGGATTATCTACAGAACTTGGCACCCACTTAGATCTCAAATCTTTTGTCGGCGAAGTCGACAACCATGCATATTCTTAAAATTGAACTTGGCTCCCATTTTCACATTTATGTTTTTGATGGGATACATTTAACATAGAAAGACATTATGTTAATGTGAAGCTTCATATTCCGCTACCTTACTGAATGAGTTTAAATTTATCTCTATCATAAAGCACATCGTTATGAATACGTTTAAATAAATTCGAATAGAAGAAATTTATAGTTATATCCCTTCAATTCTGAAAGACTAAAATTTTTGTGTAATTATCTAACAAATATAATAAAAGTCTTGAAAATATCAGGTCTCGTGTTTGGACAGCTCTACGTGTGCAAACAATCGTTAATAAAGTTGGTGGTAAGAGCGAAATGAATTATAAATGACAAATCAACAATACTTTTATGTAGTTTATATCAGATGAAAAATATTATTATTCATTTTGCTAGGCAAATGAACATGAATGAATGAGTGAAAGAATTAACTTCGTTTTAGTTCGTGGAAGAAAACTAAAAGTTACTTCGTACAATAATTATTAATTATTCTTTGTTTACAAATAATAAATACCTATTTATTATTTCTTTAGTTCTTTCTATTTTTAGTACCTACTAAACGTATTTAAAAAATTACATCCATAAATTAAAAAAATATAAGAGTGCGTGTAACCTTTACGCGCGGTTGAAATAAAACTTTTTTGGCGCTGTGGCAGATACCGCAATTAAATTAAAACAAATTAAAATATAAATATAATTATTTTTATGAAATTATATAATAATAAATATATATTTTTATAAATAATAATAATTATAAAAATATAAATATAATATATTTTTTTAAATAATTGATAATAAATTTAACTCTCGCTTCCGCGACACTCATTTTTCCAATCTATTGACTTATCCTTCAGTCACGTCTAAACAAATTTTACTTCAAAAATGTAAAACCAATATTTATTATGGACTAGCAACTCACCCTCGCTCCGCTCGGGTTCGTTCCTAGTTACGTTTTAACGTTTAGCTCAGAGAAGATATATTTTCCCGCAGTAAAAAGTATCCTATATGTTGCCCCGGATAACCAGCTATCATCATACCAAATTTCATTATAATCTGTCCGGTGGTTTTCCCATGATGCGGTAACAGACAGACAGACAGACAAAAATTCTAAACTCTATAGATTTGGCTTCTGTATCGATAATAAAGTCTATTTCAGTAAGATTTTCCAAAAAATATTTAATGTACAGATTCGGATTAGTTACAATTTTATTATATGTATAGATGTAATTTTTATTCATTATATAGTTGCGAAGGCGAATCAAGTTATGCGAAATTAATCCGATAATTGTTGGATTTCTATAAGTAGAGGAAATAAGTTTTTCAAGATTATCCTCTGGAGATTACTCATGAGTGATTTAGTGCTCTCTAGCAGCTAGTTGCTGGTATTCACCATTGACCTAATTTCCTTCTCTTTAAATCGCCAGCGTTTGCCAAATGTAGGTTCCGATTCAATGTAAAAAAAATGGCTAAAGGATTGTACAAAATTTACCGATTATGTAAAACTCAATTCATCAAAGTAAACATTGATGGTTTTTAGTAGCCATTTCTTATGATGGGTAGGTATTTCATAAAATAATTCAGGAAGCACGCTTAGCAGATGCAATTTACGAGAGACTGTTTCATGGATGTTTCCTGCATGTGCATGAATGCTCTACTAATGGCAACGTTTAGATTAGAATTTTAATTAAATCTCATAACTGGGATATGTTTGTATTATGAAATGATAATATGTAAGTGTCACAGAATCAGACAAATCGTTAAATAAATATTTAGTTTAAATACAGTGGGCATGATGTCCGTATGTTTAATGTTAAAGGTAAGCGTCAATTTAACAAAATTTACCTTCTCTATTTTAATACTTTCTTAGATTTACGCGAATATTTGATATTTTAAATAAAACTATATTTTCGGATTTTGTTGTGGAATTATTTTATTCTTGGTTTCCGACGATTCGAATGCTTTACAGCAATCATAGTCACGGAAGAGACTAAGGTTTTAGACGTCTCAAGCGCATTATAAAGATGTTACAGATAGCCTACCCACAAAATTACAAAATGAGTTCAAAAAATATGAAAATGGTTTCATTTTAAACTGCTATATATTCTTAGCATTTTAATCACGTCATATTTTTTTTTTCATAATATCTATTCTACGTTAAGTTAATGTATGATAGATCTACTTAAAACCTTATATGAACAGAGATTCGTTGTCTGTTTATAAGAAATAATTTTCGTTATGTGAAGTAGGATTTTTTTTAATGTTGGGAAATGCATTTACGCATACAACCTGTAGACATACAACTACGACGCCCCGACGGTAGGTCTGCCGAAGCAGACGACCACAACCGTGTAAGCAAGGAAAGTGAAATATCTTAAGGTCAATTAAGTTATAGAATTAGAATACTATATAAAATATAAAATAGTATATATATAAATAAAATGTTATTGTAATGAATGCAGAAATACTCTTTGCCCTGCATTAGTATGCATCTACTACTGAGATGAGCATTTGTAGCAAGACGTGACATTCTCTTGGAATATGCTCTTGAAATATGCTATATAAAATTATTTTCATTCAAAAATATTTTTTTACTTTTTATAATTTATAATTTCGCGTCTAAATTACGAATTTTACATTTTTACGTTTTTATAATGTTTATTTATTCTTTTTTATTTACGCATTTATTAGTCCACAACAACAAATCGTGTTTGTTGAATGAAATTGCTTTGATATGCAATTTCAGCTTTTGCAAAGTTTTCAGGAATTCTACCGGATTTACTGTGAATGAACGATGTTTATGAAAAATAAGAGTTAAGAGTTATTGGAATCCGCCGAATTAAAATTACCAAACCTGTCATGGCGTAGAACAAGAGTTTTATAGTTATTTTATTGTTGATCACTAAGACCTTAGTGGTTTGAATTAATGTTCTGGCTTCAAAAAACAATTTTTCTCTTTAATAAAAAATAAGAAATGACAATTAAAAATACTCGGACTTCGTTCTTACTTTATATTTTATAAATTTATTGGTAGATCTAAAGATTAAAAGTTTTTTATTTTTAAATTAATAATAAAAGTATTAATTAATTGTATATATATTCAGCCCTTTTTAACGTCCCACTGCTGGGCCTTGGCCTCCCTTCAATACGAGGGGTTCAGGCTATGTCCACCACGCTGGCCACGTGCGGGTTGGCGGACTTCACATGTCTTTTGTAAACTTGCTAGGTTTTCTCAGACATGCAGGTTTCCTCACGATGTATTCCTTCACCGTAAGGCAAGTGGATTTTTTAATTATAATATTCATTAATTAATTATTAATAATAAAAGTATTTATTCACTTCATTTTAGCCGTTGACAAATTAGGGAATTATTATGTACCTAATGTACAATTTTAATCAATCATTTTATGGTCACCTTCCGATCAACCTCTTATGTCTTAAATCCCATTAATCCCATAAATAAATGTTATAAATGCGAAAGTATGGATGGATGTTTGTTACTCAATCACGCCAGAATGGCTGAACGGATCTGGATTGGCACAGAGATATTATAGTCTGGAATAGTACATAAGCTACTTTTTACCCCGAAAAATGTACGGTTTTCATGGAATAGATTTGTTTTTATTTTTCACAGAGTTTTTCTATTCCATACTAACCGTTAAAACGTACGTAGTAGTACGTTGAGATCAACCTGAGTGAGGCGAGGTTGAATCGCTAGTCTATCTATCTATAGATATAGATATGTATAATAAAACTGTAGAGGTTGAATGTCTGTACATAGAAAAAAAAATGCTAAAAACAGAGTCAGGGAAGAGAAATAGAACAAATCCAGATTTTTTCAAATTTTTGTTTCTCTGTCTGTTTTTCCGTTTATCTGTTTGTACGGGCTAATTTCCGAAACTGTTGGACCGATTTAAATTAAATTTTGTATGGAGGTACCTTATATCCCCGGTCAACATCTGAGATACTTTTCATCCCAGAAAGTTAAAAAACTATAGTAACTTATACAGCTTGGTACACAAAAACTACTGATTGGATTTTAATGAAACTTAACAATAATATAGTTCATACATCAAAATAACAAATAGGCTACTTTTTATCTCGAAAAAATGTACGGTTCCCGTGGGATAGATTTGTTTTTGATTGTCTAGAGGCGAACCCGAACGAAGCGAGGGTGAGCTGCTAGTATGTTATAATAATAAAACTCAGACTGAATCAATTAAACTTAGAATTTCAAAAATAACAGTAGGTACGGTTTTATTGTTTACGTTACTATTATCGATTTCCTGTTGCCATAGCGATCGTTTATTGAGAGAATGAAGGAATTTTCTTAATTAATCATTAATTTAGAATTTTACCTTCGAGGGAGGCAATTTGTTTTTATTTCTTTTTGTTTATTCCGATACTTATTTTTATTTATATAAAGTTATTGACTTCTTAATGTAATTACTAATTAGTATTGTAATAATAAAATTTAAATAATGCTCTCTGCATATCCAGTAATTTAAAAGCCTTTAAGATTAGAAAATGCAATGAAGAAAAATATAATAAGTAGGTACGTTTGTAACACAGTTCGATATACTATATGTGTGGATGACATCCTCCATTTATCTTCATATACGAGTATACCATATAAAAAGTAAGAACTGTCGTAGTGTAAAATAACCCAATAGATTCTTATCTTCTTATTTCATTCTGAAGTACGCTACATGCGGAGAATATGGTTTTTATTAACAATAAATATCAGCTTGATACTTTTAAAGAAATGCAAAATGTCACGTCTACCTCTTTCATGAAAATCAATTACTTTGCTAGCTATCCAAACATCAGCCTCGCTGTAACTTGGTAAGTAAATTTTTACAATCATAAAACTGTATACAATATATTATTATATTATAGACTAAACAAATACGACATATGAAACAATTGTCAATAGAAATAATTACTTATATGTAGTTTTTTTTTTCTTTTCTATTTGTAAGTAATAAACGAATATTTCGTTTTATATATATTATTTTCAAGATTCTATAATCTATATATGGTTTTGGTTTGTTTTTCTACAGTATAATTTAAGGAACTTTTCAATGCTATTATTACTTCTGTGAATAAACTTAGATTTGCATCATATGTTTCATCTGAATGGGTGCGCAACTTATTGTTAGACCAGCTGGTAACTGGCTTCCCTCAAGGCGGTGGATTCCAAAAGTAATAAAACCTAAGTAGGATTTAAACTCACGTCGCAAGGCTATAATCAACTGCCACACTGACTACGCTATTACAACAAGGAGGTACCATTATCCCGTGACTTTGATGTGCGCTTATGCTTAAGCTATATGAAATGGCTGAATAAATAGGTAAGTACTTAATAATGTTTTAAATTAAATTACTTATCGTCTTAATATAAGAGATAAACGTGATAGATACTACTTTTGGAAGGACGAAACCCTTGCTAATATTATATTATGTAAGTACTTTTTATTGCTACAGTCAAAAGATCGTAAAAATCCTTACGCGAAATGAAACTTTATCATCTAATATCCTATCGGGAGCACTTTTGTGGCGTTTGTTATCATTATAATGAAAATAAATTATTTTAAAAGGAGGGTTTTGGAGATTTAGGTAGACATATTATGTCAATTAGTTCTTAATTAAATTATATTATATACATTTTTGTATATACACTGTTTCACTAGCTGCTGCATATGGCTTTTCTTGTGCGTATCTGTATTTTCTTATCTAAATTTTTTTAATCCACAACTGACAATTAGACACTGACTTTATTATACAGCGTAATAGCAATACCAAGCTATATAAACTTAGTTAAAATAAATATCAATAGATGGCGAATTATGTATATAATTGTTATTGATGTTTATGTAAAATTAATAAAAGAAAAATATATCCCAAATTTTAACTTAAGGGGCATTTCTTGTGAAGCGGACAACGAAAAAAATGAGGTTCTGAAATTCGTTCATATTAGGCATATTTGTACCTCTAGGGGATATGAACATGTACACATAATATTTTTTTTATTTGAGGTATAGTTGTCAAGTTATGGGATTCTAAAGAGTTGATCAGATTGAAGAAAGGGTTTTTTTTGGATTCTATTTTCATATTGAAGTAATTAGAAATAAAATAATAAAGACAGTGTTCTGTATAGAAATTATACTGCTCTTTTTGATTTTTTAATCAGATTCCAAATTTAAATTATTTTATTATCTGATCTCACTTTTTTTTCGTTGTACGCTTCACGCGAAATACCACTTAATGAATTGAGCTTTTTTTAAAAAAAAAACTCTAAAGCAAACAAAAATTAAATAATGTAATCAAATATTCAATTTCAATCTAATTTTACTTATAAAAAACAGATATAATTTTAGTAGGTATGTATAAATAATTTTATGACCATTAGGCAATAAGTTTGTATCGGTTTGCGCATTCACGATGGTGTTATTTGAATTGTATAAACTGTTTATCCTAGTTAGAAGTGGTCATAGTCAGCAAAATATGTTTTTTGCACTTTCTATTTCCCGACACTCGGAGTCCAGTGGGAAAATTCTAATCGACTGAGAACAGGTGCAGGATCGATGGATTTATGTGCTTTCCGAGGCATGGTTCATAAATATACAGTATGTTACTATGTGTATTATATAGGTACCAAACCGTAGCTGAGCAGGTAAAAGGTAGAATATAATCCAACATATTATTAATTTTAGGATTAAGGAATGTTTTACGTTACATACGTGTAAAACTGTTTACATTACGAGTATTTAAATGAAAGCGACTGAGGGTGGCGAAGCTCTGCTAAGTGAGGAGCGCTCGCATTCTAGCTATTGAAAACGTGCGTCAACATATTTATACCAGTGGGCTTACCTAGAAACAAAGATGGATATAAATATAAATTGTCGAATTAAATTATTTATAGTTTCTTTTTTGAAGTCTGATTTGTAAACCAATATGTAGCAGCCAACTACTTGTAACCACAAATGTATTTCCACAAATTTCCCAGAGGGGCTTTTCGTTAATTTACTTCATTGAATTACAAATTGTGATACTTGAAATCGTTTATAGCTATATATATTTTAGTGCTCTATGATATGAGGACGCTTGCTCAGTTGACAACATAAATTGGAAGCAAAAACATGTCTATCCATAGACCTTTACTGAATAATTTAAATTTTAGATACATCTAATTGCCTATAGAAATATTTCTCAAATTGTTGTTAAATTACTGTTATTCTAAGAATAAAATAAACTATATACAAAATAATAATTAATAAACTTAATTAAAAACTGAAAAAAAAACGCGATTCATTGAAATATCTTTCATCGGGTTATGTGCACTTTTGGAATTTATAACTCTACTAGATTAAAAATAGTACATATTTATTTCTGATGGGACTTGGGAACTGTTAAAAATTACAACACACTTTTTCGTTCCGATGGTGGCTTTAAACCACAAAGCAGCCTCACAAAGTTTCATAAGTATTTATAGTTATGAAATGGTAATGGAAAAATACCATTACAATTTTATTTTCATATGCCTATACATAATACTCGTATGTATAAAAGAAAAGTGATATCGACGTTATAACAATCTTTCTTTATTTATAACGCAATCCTTGAGAAGGGAAAAGAAAAGTGAAGGGTTATTAAAAATTACATAATATATATGAGTATATCGTTCATTTTACAATAAGCGGCTTTCCTCTGTTATTAATATAAAATTTATAGGATTTTTTTATAGCGAATTTATTTTTGTACTGAAATATAGAGGTAGGTACAATATAAAAACTTATATCTAACATTCATTTCAAATAACTATTCTGTTACTTGATATGTAAATATTATAAGATGGTTAGATGTTTATAGGTATTTAATTCTTTTATAGAAGACCAGATTCTGTCTAAACATAAGCTTTTTGCCGCAACTTCGTTCATTTAAAGTGATGAAAGAAAGTTAAGTTTCCCTTTATATATCCCCACATATAAACAAATATTTAGAAGGCGTTACCGCTTTAAAATTATGCATGACAATTATATGTTACTAGCGACTAACCCTTGCTTCGTTTGGGTTCGTCGAGCCGCTAGTATATCTATATATACTCGTACATAGCTTTGATGAATTTTACATCTCTTAAGAAATGATTGATTCCCCATATAGACTGGCACCGTCCTTTTCCTCCACCTCCTTAAGGGATGATTTCCGGGATAAAAGTTCTATCCTATCCTAAGTCCATTCTAGGGTCTCAAAATACCTACATGCCAAATTTCATCTAAATCAGTTGAGCGGATTAAGCGTGAAAAGGTAACAAACAGACAGACAGAGTTACTTCCCATTTATAATATTAGTATGGGTTTACTCCATGATAAGCTTAGTCAATATTACTTGTATAATAATAAAATTTGATAACATAAACTTGTCAAACAATAATACCGTATAATGTACTTGTATTACTATTTATTGTTATAAATGAGCATTTTTCTAAGTGTATGCAAATTAGGTACACAAATTATAGTTTCAGCATTTTCATTTTTATAGTTCATTCATAATTTCAAAAAGAAAATCATATTTTTTAGTTAATTCTTAATGATTTAGTGTTAATAAAAAAGGTAATTTAAAAAATTAGTTTGACTTTTCATCGTATGATAAAATAAAGATAGCTTAATGTTAGAAAGTAATATTAATGAAAGTGAATTAAGAAATATGAATCAGGGAAAGCTCTTTGTGAAACAGAAATTAATGGTGGCAACCGGAATTGCGGCTAAGCAAGTTGAAGTAGGTACAATACAATTTTAAGATAACATTATAATATTACGACATGATAACGAATTGTCCATAATTTGTTATTAAAAGAGGTAAAAAAATAATCTATACGTATAATAAAATTCTGAGTCGAATCTGTACATAAAATATTTTTTGGAAAATCTAATTGAAATAGTCGTTATTATCGATACAGAGGCCGAATAGTTATAGTTTTTAGAATTTTTGTCTCTCTGTCTGTCTGTCTGTCTGTCTGTCTGTCTGTGACCGCATCATGAGAAAACCACTGGACAAATTTTGATGAAATTTGGTATGATGATAGCTGGTTATCCAGGTCAACATATAAGATACCTTTTATTGCGGAAAAATATCTCATCTTTTAGAAATCCATACTAACCGGCAAAACGTTTCGAGCGAGGTTGAGTCGCTGGTTCATTTTAAAAAATATCATATGAAAACAAATAAAAATTAACAAGAAATATAAAATAATTAAAAAAAGAAAAGAAATTTATATTCAATTCTCGACTAGGTTATGTAAGCTGAGATGGGAAAATAATAAATTAATAAATCATACTAAGTAATAATAAATAGTAATTTCATTTAACAAATGTCGAAAATTTAATATTTTATTTTTAGTTATGTTTGTAACATCGATTACGCTGAAATATGTCGGAAATTTACATCTTCCTACTAGGTACATAAAGTTAGTTGTAATTTGGATAATGTATGCGTGAACTACTTTTTGCTTCATTTTGTTTAACTTTGCACTGGTTTAAGATCTGAGATGATTAATTGAACAAATCTTAATTTTTCGTAATAATCCTTCGAAATATTCATCGTTAAAAACATTTCAAAAAATCTGCATTGAAAATTATTTTAAACATGGATGAAAAGATTATTAGTCCGTAGTTTTTAACAAAATTTTGACACAAACGAGCTAGTTTTTGAAGCAAAACTTCTTTACGTATGCATGACTTGGGGCATAAGCTGGTGAATGCGAGACCAGAGCGTTACGAAAAGTGTGATCGGGCGAGGCGAAAGTCTGGTGCCATGGTAACCGTTGTTATTGTCTGACAAATGATATATAATATTATATTCTTTCCTTAAATTATATTCTTTAAATATATGATTGTACTATGCCTAATATGCGTTATTTTTACTATCTCACCTATCCTAATTATTTAAAACATAAATTGAATTTCATTAAGAGTACTGATAACCTATAGAAATTTTACTTCTTGCGCGTGTACACATTCATACACGCACTCTTTAATTGTTTTTATTAAAAATCTATCGATAAAAAAGATTCACACTCCCAAGGTTACATAGTAAGAAATATTACGTTGATATTATTTTACCATACTGATTAGTTACGTTAAAAGTAAAATAAAATATTTAACCATCACAATATTCATTTTATTGACGGTATAAATAAATGTGCATTATTTCATAGAATTATCTACTATGAGATATTAATTTTGCGGCCGCACACGTAGACTAAAAATTATATATGTGTAAGTCCCAATTTTTTTTTAGAATTTTCAAAATGTTCCACACATATTTTTGGATAAGTTATTAAAATTAAATTATGTGCCACTAATGTACTCTTAATTTGGCCACGTTTCATCTTTTATGGGGGCTTGCACCTTGTGCGTATAATTGTATATAATGGTATGGGTTACCCGTTATATATTTATTTATAATTTACTAATGAAATATTTATTAAATAATTTTGTTAAATTATTCAAATATACGTCTTATTTTAGTTACTTTTACTTTTAAAGTGATTTTTTTGCAAATAGCACAGTATTAAAATTTTCTCAATTCATCTTTATCATTCGGACTTTATCGTTTCTAAGTTAACTAAGCCCTTTTTATTCATGTCTTATTTTACCGTACCGTTCCTTCTTTGATTTCCGTCTTTCCATGTATGTATCTGCAATCATCTACATTGTATTTTTTGTAAAATGTTTTCCGGAAAAAGAACATGTTACAAAAGAGGCATCCGTATTATATTATAATAATACCTTTATTATCTAACCTTTATTCAAATATCTTGAGTATCAATATATTTAAAACCATAGTTTCAACTACCAAAATTCTCCATGTATTATAATTTTTGAGAATATTAAAATATATGTATATTATATTTGACAAATAATTTCGATGACTATCGATTGTTATGTGGTTTTCGGTCAAAAGTAAAAAAAACTAAAAACTTGAATAAATACAAAAAAAAAAAGTAAAAACTTTATTTCCGACCGGGGTTGGAAAATAGACAACTGTGATAGTCAATCTTGCGCCTTGGCTGCTTGACAACGATGCTTGTGCCCGAGTGTGCGAAATTATTAACATATTTTGCGTGTGATAATGCGAAAAAAAACCGCATGAAAACTCGAAAATACACGTTTTCCCAGATATAAGACTAATCTTGATCGATATTTCGCCCACGAAAACACCCACATTTCAAATTTCATCGAAATCGTTAAAGCCGTTTCCGAGATCGCCGGTATAAATAAATAAATGTACAAGAATTGCTCGTTTAAATATATTAGATTAGATAGATATTACAGATTTCAATTGTTTGTCATTCGTACCTACTATTTATTTTGTCATTTGCGACGTCTATTTTGAAGATATTATTAATTAATACAGAGCTTTAATCTGAGTCATCATAATTCATCATGTTAATTGAACTGTAATTCTTTGTTTTTAATGTTTTAAGAGAGGAATTTAATTAATCAAATTACTCCTTCAATTGTATATGCTCGAGACATTTTTTGTTTGTTATAACAGGCAACCGTCTTCGGCTCCGTCTCAGTATATGAGTATGTACATTATACAACGTAATTATTATGTCCCACCGAAATTAATCTAGTCCATCAATATTCATACGTTATAGTATTAATGTTTTTTATTTTTATATTATTATGTATGTATTTTTAAGAATAGTCATAATGCAAATAGAAAATCGCTGTTTACTGAGGAACTTATCCTTCTTAATAAAAAATTACACGAGTTAAAAAAACATCACTGAAATCCTTTGAATGCATATCGTGTCACGCGTGAATTTTAATCTCACGTCAGTTTTTAATCAACTCGGTTACCACCTTCATGAACATAAAAAATTGATTACACAAAAAAATCCTTTTCTTTTACTGCATGATATACTCGTACATATGTAGATATACTTATAACATCGTTGCTTTGGGAATATTTAAAAAAATATTGTTTTCGGTAAAAGCTGTGTAGAAAATATGCGACCGTAACGGCTGTCGTAAAGTACAAAGTTGGTTTATTCACAGGTTTATGACAGAAACCCCTTGTACTCACGAACCATTCTATATAGCCTACAGGAAAAAAAGATTTATTTTATTTTGTGTTATAGTAATGATATATAGAAATATAATAGGTTTATAGATATTAAAAAACTATGTAGTCTTTTGGTACCTATTAAAATAAAAACGTTTCGTGTGAATCCTACCCGGATTAGATTCCTTTAATTAAGTGCGTAATGAGTAACAGAGTGCTGCGACTGCTATAAATGGCTGTCTTTGTTGCAATTTGTGAGACCCTGAGTTCCAGTCCCAGATCGGGCCAAAAAATAACTGAGTGTCACTCTAAGGAAATACTCAGTCACGAGTTCGGAGCTTGGCGGTGTATAGGTACAATCCGTGCCTCGTAAAACACGTAATGCTGTAAAGGAGTAGGCAGAGCACTTGAGCCTGCACATACACATTATTTGCACTATAATATTTCCTCCGCAGTTATCTTAGCAAGATTTTCCATCGTAGTCCGATTTTCTTTACCATAACTTAGAGATATAACATACGTATTAACTTTTCTTGACTAAGTTTAATCTTAAAATGTGATTTAAATGGAGCTTATCGATCTAAATACCTCTTCTGTTCTATCTTCTTTTAATGAATGTCTAAAGTTACTGACTTTCATAACTCTTAAATGAATGACGCCCCTAAGATATTCTTATTGAATGCTAAACGTTAATTTTTGTTATTACCTATAGAATTTCTGTAGTAAATTAGTTCTGTGGTGATTTCTATTAGAGTTATTTAGTAAACGTCACTACTGGATGATTAATAATAATAAATCAATTGATGTATATTTCATCTTAACTGTTACACTATAATCCAAACACTAATTTTATTAATTAAACATAAATCATTTTGAATTAAAAATAATCTAAAATATCGCGGTTTTATTTTACGTTTCGAATGCTTTACAGTACCTACACATTATCACGGTTAGTTAGTCTTAGTTAAAAAAGTCGTAGTTAAAAAAATAAAGGGAATGAAAAGTTAATTGCACATCGAGATATAAAAATTGGATGTATATTATCCGGAACTGTATCGTATATGTGTATAGAGTTTTTTCTATATCGCTTTGCAAGAGAAAAATGTTTTACCAAAAAGAAAGTATATCAGAAACTTTGCAGACCATTGTACCATTATCTGTGTCATAAAAACCGATGAAAAATGATTTGCAAGTCGCAAATATATTCCCTTTTTTTTGCCTGTAAGTAAAAAATAAAAGTAAAATATTGATGATGGATATAAACAATTGTACTTTTCTTACGGATATTTTTTGTATGTTAAAAATATTTAGGATTAGTTGAGATTGCAGTTTCTATTATCATATAATTATAATAACATTTTTTTATAAGTTTATCACAATCTTTTCCTAAATATAAAAATAAACTAACATAATAGTAACAGTGTAATAGGAACAGAAACTAGTTCAGTGTGTGAAGTGAACGAAGGTACGAAGTAGTCCGATGCCATTACTCTTTTTTTCCAAATTAATGTATAATTTTTTGGGTAAAGGCTATAAAAACTATATAATAATAAATTTTAAAACGTCAAAAACCTTAGTCTCTCCTGGGACTATGTTTTTTTGTTAATGATGTAAAGCATTCGAAATGTCGGCAACCAAGAATAAAAATAAAACCGAAAAAAAAACTGAAGAAAAATAGATTTCATTAAAATATCGCGCAGCATATCTATAATAAAAAACAGATATGAGGACTGTCGACAAAAGTGAAAACTTAAAACTATATAATAAATAGTTGTTACGTTGTAGTTGTCACGTAAGTGAAGAATTGGGCAAACTTTAGTTTAGCATAGGTATATATATTGTAGATATATTATAATAGATTCCTTCAAATGACTTTATTACCCATCTATTATTACATTCTCTCAATATATCAAGAGCACGTGTTCCAATACTCAAATGGAATAGTTTGCATCGTCCAACTGAATGTACGTTTAATTAATACTATCAATCAGTGTCACTTGTTAGGCTATCACGGACTATATGTATGTGATGAAATGATAAATTGCTATTATAAAAATATGTATATAGGGGTAACCTGAGCCATTTCGCTCAAATATTTTATTCTTACAGCGTCAAAAATTACCTAACAATGTACTATTCTTATGAAATAACCTAATTAGTAGACATTAAGATCCATAAAATAACATTATGCGATATTTTTTATGTTATATGCTTTTAACAGTCAAAAGATAATTTTAGTATACTCGTAACTTAATATCCAAATTCCATAAAAGCTTGTTGCGATTCAATTATAAATAAATCAACTTTCATATGCGACCTTCTCGTTCGTTTTAATGTTACAAGTATTATATTTATCAATAACAATAATTTAATAAATAATAGTATCTGGGCGACCGAGCTTCGCTCGGAGTTCTTTTTTGCTTTATCGTATTTTTTAGATAAAAAGAAAACTAAAACCTTGAATAAATACAAAAAAAAAAACAAAAGTAAAAACTTTGTATCCGATCGAGATTCGAACTTGGACACGTATAATTGTTTATCTTGCACCTTGGTCGCTTGACCACGATGTTTATTCAGCGTGGAATAATGCGAAAGAAAACCGCATGAAAACTCGAAAACACGCATTTTCCCAGACATAAACCTAATCTAGATCGATTTTTCGTCCAAGAAAACCCCCACATACCAAATTTCTGCGAAATCGTTAGAGCCGTTTCCGAGATCGCCGGTATAAATAAATAAATAAATATACAAGAATTACTCGTAAGTATATTAGATACGTTTTTATTATAATATTTAAAAAAATAATAAATACTATACATAACTTTTATTTACATAATAAATACAAACTTTGGAATGTAGAATGAAGTAATGGAGCATCCCAAAGGTTTTCTATGGAAACTTTCTTTGGGAGGTCAACATCAGTACATTTTGACTTTCATTTTTCTAAGGCTTCTACAACATTAGTGATATTTTGGTTTGATTTCAGATCTTTTGAGAACAGAGTTCTCAGAGTGTTCAAAAGCAAGAAAAGCTGGAAGGCTATACTTGGAATTTATCTTACAACGATACTACTGTTTCTAATAAGCAGGGATATGTGGGTCCATAAATATTCATCGAAGATAAATATATGTATTTCTAAAGAATTTCTTAGGGCTTGATCAAAGTATATACGTTAATTTTGGAAAGAAAAGGCAGTGTTTAAGGATGGTATAGGCAATGTTATAGCAAATAAATATTTATGTAGATGAGCAACTTGTGCTCAAAGTAAATTTTGCATTTTCCCATGAAAATGAGAGATTTTACCGTACCAAATTGTTACTTAAGTTAATTTTTAACCCTGCTACTATATTAGTTTTGTATAAAAATCATGAATTTTTTTATATGAAGGACAACTTGGCCGACCCA
Organism: Fabriciana adippe; assembly: GCA_905404265.1. Taxonomy (NCBI): domain Eukaryota; kingdom Metazoa; phylum Arthropoda; class Insecta; order Lepidoptera; family Nymphalidae; genus Fabriciana; species Fabriciana adippe. Next base: position 9,403,929 of record FR989993.1, read on the forward strand.
GTTATTGTGATTTCCCGTGGGAATTAGAGATTTTCTTGTAGTAAAAGGTATCCTAGATGTTGACCCAAGCAAAAAGCTATTTACAAAATTACACTTCACAAAATGTTATTAAAATCCATTTAGTAGTTTTGCCTAAAAATTTAACCGACAAACAAGACAAAGCGACACACCGACTAACTGACAAACAGACAAAAATATAAACAACTATTGTTTTAAGGTCTATATTATGTACACAATACGTAACAGTCATTGTTTTTTTTAAATACTAATAAAAAATGTACTTTAAATTATACATTCTTTTGCTTGTTCATTGCGCTTTGTTACTATTTTACTATACATAGGTAATATAGTTTCTTCTATAGTTTTTAATTTTACATAAAAACGGACAAGCAATCAAAACTAATGGTAGAATAAAAATCTTAATCTATTTTATAGACTTCAATTATATTGGCAAGATAAGGCATTTCAAACATTTTATCGTAATATATATATATATAAATAAATGGTAAAATCATATATACTATACAGATCATATATTACTAGGTAAAATTCATAAAAAAATTATACCATAAAGGTTAAATTTTGGAATAGGTACACAGTACTCATGACTACTGCTACAAAAATAATTGCTTTATGCATTTTGCAGACACTGTTATTGCACATAAAAATTCAACCTTTTGAAAATAAAAGTATTTTTTCTGAATTGTCGTAGCGAGCTAACTCACAAAATTTATGAATCCCGCCATTACAAATTACAAAAGCTGACATTCCCATAATGTGCTTTTCGTGTGTTAGCATTAAAATAACTTAAAAATACATTCTCTGCTATATAAAGGGAAAAAGTGTTATATTTTGTTTAGAAAACAAATAGTTGTTATGTTATACTTTTAAAGATATTATATATATATATATATATATATATATATATATATATATATATATATATATATATATATATATATATATACAGGGTGGAACAAATCGATGGGACATGGAAGTGGAAGTACCTTAAATATTGAAGTTATCAAGATTTACTCAAAGGAAACATTACTTTATTTTTAAAAATAATAATAACTGCGTTTAATTTTTTTTTTAAAAAGGCTTACCTGAACCGGGAATCGAACAAAATAAAAATGCAAAAAAGGACACCGTCACTATTTTATCGAATTAATCGATAGGGTCTATGGTAAGGATAAAATCTCTCGAACAAATATTGCGTCTCAGAATTAAAGAAAACAATGAAATCTTACAAATTATACATATCGACTCTAACATCGTGGAACAAAAGCATAGGACATGGAAAAAAAGTGTCATAAACACTAAAAATATCAAGTTTCACTCCAAAGAAACATTATTTTATTTTTAAGAATATGATAAACTGCATTTTATATTTTTAAAAGAGGTTATCTGAACCGGATGAAATCGAATTAATAGATAGAGAGGATGAAATATTTCGAACGAAAATTGTATGTTACAATTGATGAAAACGATGAAATCTTACAATTTATACATACATATCAACTCTAATTAACATCGTGGAACAAACGCATAGAAAGCGGAAGACACTTTTCATCAATTTTCTACATTTTTTGTCGATAAAACAGTGACGGTGTACCTTTTTGCATTTTTCGTTGGTTCGATTACCGGTTCAGGTCACCTCTTTTAAAAAAAAATAATATATATATATATATATATATATACATATTATAAAATTCTAACTAAGCCGAATCTGTACATTAAATATTTTTTGGAAAATCTCATTGAAATAGACATTATTATCGATGTAGAGGCCGAATCTATAGTTTTTAGAATTTTTGTCTGTCTGTCTGTCTGTTACCGCATCATAGAAAAACCCCTGCAGGGATTTTGTTGAAATTTGTTATGATGATAGCTGGTTATCCGGGTCAACATATAGGATACTTTTTACCGCAGAAAAATATTTCATTTTTGGGAAAAAATACAAAAACTGGTTAAAATAAAAGCACGATGATACTATTAACATTTTAGCAAGATAACTTATATATGTTAAAACAATTAAAAAAAGCTTATCTTAAATGAAATATCAATAGCGCTATTTTATGCATTAAAATAATTATTTTAATGATATTTTATTTATTTGTTATTTAGATATTTGACAATAGATGTCGCCACGTGTTTTTAAAATACGTAGTTTTAATCCAAAAAAAATTATGTACAGATATAACCTTTCTATGACTTTATTAGAATTAGTAATATTTTGTTGGCAGAAACAGTTTTCAAATTAAAAAATTCATAAAATTTTATTGTTTAGTAAATAACGTTAGTATTTTTTTAACTTTTAATGTAAAAATTGGGCAAATGCAAATCCAACTCGCGCATTATAGGTTTCTTATAGCAAAATGCTGTTGTTTTTCTTACTTACGTGTATTGTAAGGTTAACACTAAAATAATTACGAATAATATTTACGTTTCCATAATATCGACTCATTTTTTCAACCGTAAAAATAAGTTTGATTTACATATATTATTTTATAACATTTTATGGGAAACAAGTTTATGGCTGTTAAACTGACAAAGCTGGTAACTAAAAATATTCCATATCTCAAAAACTATGAAAAAGTGTTTTAGGAACTGTTATACCTCAACTTTTTCAGTTTTTTTTTGACACCATTTCTTGGAAGGTGAAGGCTTAAAGGATGCAATAAAATGCTTACGACATTAATCATATTAGCTGAGCCATATGAAATAATAAAAAGTATTTGCTTAGAATTATTTACTTATTACATTTTCTTTTGAAAATCGTTTTGGACAATATTAGTAACTAGCGCTAACCCATTCCTGTTGCGCGACAAATTGACATTAAGAAAAGTTGTCATTATGTAATTTAAATAATCAGCTACATATTAAATTAATCAATAGCTGTCTATTTGTAAAAAATGATTAAAATTAATTCCGTAGTTTGAGAGTTTATCGCCCAAAACTAAATAAACAAACAAAACAGAAGTATAGACATATGTATATGAGATTAACGGAGGAACCTTTGTGGCATTGTCAATCACCGCCATTATTTGCCAATCATACGGTGCGCAATGAAAGTGGTATAATATGCAAGAGTATACTAATGTGTAAAACCTAAGAATTTGCTTTTTGATCATCTGAACGCGGGCGGAGCCGCGGGCAATGCTAGTATATATATATATATATATATATATATATATATATATATATATATATATATATCTTATAATGAATCCAAATCATGGACTATATACTAATCTTAAATAGTCTTTTAGGTACTTCTTTTGTTAGTCAAGTTTGTTTTTTATTCATAAGGCATAGACAGAAAAGCAACAATATTTTGCAATATAATTTCATCACTAGAAATGTATTTCTAGTAGCGAAAATCTATTTTTAATAATATATCAAGAAAAATATTTGTAAGTAAACATATTAACCAAGCTGTTTGAAAATAATTTAAAAAATAGAAAAGTTGTCAATATTTAGGAGCATCTTTCATCTACACTTGATTGTTTTAATGGCAGCGGTATGTTCGCGTGTAGTTTCTGAATAGAGAACATTTAAAAAGGAAACTACTTTTCTAAGCTTTTCTTTTGTGTAAGTTAAAATGCAATTCTATTCAGTTGCAAGAAATCTCGTGACTATGAAAAATATAAATGATATTTTTATATATTACCATTTATTATTTTTTATAGAATACGCTTTGCCATTTTACTATAAAAATATTATCTTATTGTCTTATTTTATACTCGTATATATATTTCTAGTTTATCTATCTATAGATATACATATATATCTGTTAAACTATGCCTTTAGAAGTATGAATAATTTTTATTTTTTCAGATCAACTTTTAAAAGAAATTGGTTGTCAATAAATAAACTGTCCATAATAAATATTATATCAGCTATATATGTATGTAAAGTTACTTGTCCTGACTGATTCATCAACGCAGACTCTAAACCACAGGGGTTAAAAACTTGAAATTTTGGTGGTTGTTGCATTTTATGATGTAAACATCCACTAAGAAAGGATTTTTGGAAATTGCACCCCTAAAGGGATAAAAATAAGGGATGAAAGTTTGTATGAAAGTCTGTCATATTTAATGTGAAGTAAACGATAGAGTAATATTCAGTTTTAAAATAATAAATAAGAAAATGCGTATATTAAGTTTTTTTGAAAATAAAAGGCGGTGATAAAGTTTACATAGGGAAAAAATTGTTTATAATCAGAATTACTTGAAACTTGGCATTAACGCTCTTCAGTACAATTAAATAAACAGGTAGGTATTTTAGATTTTTCGAAATCATGAATTTCGAATGAACTGTAAATTCGAATGATTTGTTTTTATTTGTATGAAATTCTGATTTGGAAAGCGTAAAAAAGTTATTTTAGCGTGTAAATATGTTAGTAAGCACAACCTGATATTCGGTATGCGATATGGCGGTATGGAATCTGCGATGAGCGAGTCAAAATCATAGTTACACGTTTGAAAATGATTACAGCCATCAAATCATTTCAAAGTGTTTCTTTTTTTTGTAGTTTGAACGCAGGCGACGCCACGGGTCCTGCTAGTACATACATATAAAACGACTAGCGACCTCCTTAGGTACGTTTAAACGGTTAGTATAGAATAGGTAGACTATTATATATTATACTAGCAGAACTCGCGGCTTCGCCCGCGATCAAACTTTATTACTTGCAAAAATAAGAAAAGCAAATTTCATTTTAGCGCTCGTAATTCAAAATATCGAGAGTCTTAAAAGATGTTACGCGTATATTATGTAAATAAATTTACACTTTTGATATTTAGCAAGCTTCACTACCTGTATTTTTTGCACATTTTTCTACTCTCCAAAGATAGAGGAAGAGAATACAATGATACAATTGCATACAATGTTTACGACTTTAGAGTCATGTTACTCGGTTAATATGGGTTTTTAACTAACATACTAACAGGCTAACATCTTCGTTATTTTTAAAGACCCAATGCTATGTACACCTGATGCTTACAGTCTCCCTCCTTCTCCTTTTTTTAAGTTACATATATAAATTGCCATTCTTATTTTGCTGTAGCTGCTGTGGCCAGCTGAAAAATTATAAATAATTTTTCTTTGGATTCGGAATAATTTCTGTTCTCTACTTTATGTCCCACACTTGGAGGACTTGAGTCATGTTACTCTATTTAAGTATATTCAACAATTCCAACTTCACCGTCCAGTTTTACCCACTTAGGGGCTGAATTAAAAAAAAAAACTACAATCCATGTTTACTTAATTGTATTGAAGAGCATTAATATCAAGTTTCATGTAGTTTTGATCATAAACAATTTTTTCCTCATATAAACAGCACAACCCCCTTTTACCCTTTTAAGAGATGAATTTCGAAAAAAAATGATATTTGTATTGCATTAGTTGTCATTTTAAAGGTAAATACCATTTCCGTGCATTAATTACAGAGTTTCATACAAACTTTCATCCTCTATTTGACAGCCTTATAGGATGAATTTAAAAAAAATTAAAATACATATTTATTTAATTGTATTGAAGAGCATTAATACCAAGTTTCAAGTAATTCTGATCATAAATAATTGTTTGCCCATATAAACTTTATCACCCCCTTTTACCCTCTTAAGGAGTGAATTTCGAAAAAAATCTAATACATATATTTCTAATTTTTCATTTAAAAGCTAAATATCACTTTCTGTGCATTTTCCGTTAATAATGAGAGAGTTTCATACAATCTTATATCACCTATTTTACCCCCTTAGGGGATGAATTTCGAAAAATCCTTTCTTAGCGGATGCCTACATTGTATAAGGAATATGTCGTCCAAATTTCACGTTTCTACGACCAGCGGTTTAGGCTGTGCGTTGATCGATCAGTCAGTCAGTCAGGACAAAGCATTTTATGTATATATAGATGATATATAGCCTTCCTCAATAAACGGGCTTTCTAATGCAAAAAGATTTTTTCAAATCGGATTAGTACTTCCTGAGATTAACATGTTCAAACAAACAAACAAATAAACAAACAAACTAAGTCTGCCTCTTTATAATATTAGTATAGATTATAACATTCGTATAGATAAATAGCGAGATTTCATTTTATACTTATATTATATAATCCTCAGACTTTAGTCTAATTATTTGGAATTACATCTTTAATTACCATTAATCTTAAACTTAGACTGGGTTTATATATTACAAAGTAATGTGCATTGTTGACCTTGATGATGACAAAAATAATTAATAATATTCATGAAAACATTAAATAGTAAAATAATATTTATTGCTATAATATATGTAATTCATGTCCATCAATAATATTTTAATATTATTTTCAGTGTATAAAACAGAATTATCAAAAAGTATCCATTGTATATTAATTGTGAAAATTTCTGAAAGAAAAACAACTGCGGCATTCCTATAATGTTATTCCATTGAAATATATTCAGTCTGCAGAAAACAATTCAAGTGACTAAAAACTTTATCTCGGTCGGAGCCGAGAAGAAAGGGTCAGCAACTGGATTGTGGCCAAAGGAAGTAACACAACTGAGTGCTTTTGTGGGATAAAATTTTTAAATTTAATTTATACTTATCTATATACCTATATAAAAATCAATTGCTGTTCGTTAGTCTCGCTAAAACTCAAAAACGGCTGGACCGATTTGAATAATTCTATTTTTTGTTTTGTTGGGGGTGTGTCAGGGGTGGTTTAAATATAAAAAAAAATTAGCGAAAACAGAAAACAAAAACAGCTGGAAAATCAAAAAGTTCTGAACTGTTTATTTTGTATGGGAATCACTAACCGTTAAAACATAGGTACCTAGGGACGAACCTGAGCGAAGCGAGGGTGAGTCGCTAGTTATTAAAAAAATACTTTGTATTAATATTTATATGGTAATGAAGTCAACATCACTTAGGTATGGGGTTCTAATATTTCGTTCTTTGACGCTAAGGCATTTTTGTAACGTTAAAAGGTAAATGGGAAAACGTGACTGAAGTATCAAATGGGAATTACGAAAGAAATACCGGTGAACTGTAGTACACTTTCATCTTTATTTGAAAAGCTGTTTGCGGATATTAAAATTCTTTAAGTGCTTTAGTTTTCATCGTAGTCATTCTTATTTCATTAGTAGGTAAATAATAAATAGTATGGTATTTAATAAAGTAAACTCACCATTTATTATTTTTAGTGTCATTTTTTTTACTCGATTTACTTTCTACTTAATTTCACTTTACTCTTACTTTATAATTGAGTATGACCAAAGCACACTTTTCTTTAGAAATTATAAATTGCCCTAATATGTCAAAGAGAGTAGGGCAAAAAGTTCGAAGAAAATTCTTAAAATGAAACTTACAGTAAAAAGTGTTAAGAACAAAAAAAAAAACAATTTGACGTTCACAAAGCACCTTTCAGCAAGTAAAATTTTGACGAAATGAAACTAAATTTGATAATTATTTTTCTTTTTTTTATTATTTTAATATCCTTAAATAGTAAATAGAAAAACACATTTCGTTCAATAAAAGTATGAATCCTTGAAACTTTTTAATTTCTATTAAATTCTTAAATTCAGACTCTTAAAAGAAATTAATATAAAAGAATGAAGTGTATATAGAGTAAGTAGATCTTATACTAGATGTTAGCTCGTAAAGGACAATTTTCATATAACTTTTAAAATAAAAAAATGCGATATTTTAACGTGCGGTCATATGACCAACAGGCCGAACGCAGATATTGACGTGTATCGAGCGAGCTAACTGACAAGTATTGATGTAAAATAAACTTTATGAAAAAGACAAATATCCACCAAAGTAAAACAAAAGATATAGGGATAAGGAAAAAATTGTTGACTAACATAAAAGTTACCACACTTTTCTACGTTAGTAATATTAAAAGCTCGTTGCAACTATATAGGGTAAAAGCCGGATAGTTGCCCTACTTTTTGAAAATTTTCAATTACATAAAAATTAAGTATCTACTTACAACATGCTCCGTGTATAATAAAACATTGGTCTTTAATCTTTCATTGTGACCTATTTTTTTAAACACAATCAATATTGTTTTTCAGTAAATTCTGTTTTATTTGACCTCTACAAAAACGGATAGTTGCCCTCTGTGGCGGATAGTTGTCACATGTTAAAAATGCTTTCGGGGATACTTGCCTCATGCGAGGATAGAAGACTCATAATGAAATTACTTCAATTTTTTTTTTTTTGGATTAAAACAAATTTATGTAATCAACCATTATTAATTATTAACATCAATTTATTAAGTGGGTAATAATCGAAATTTAAGTTATAAATAATAATTAACTTTACAGATAAAAGTAATATGGCAATCAACTTTGGCACAAATATTAAAATTAGTGGGTAGGCGGATATCACCAAGAAAAATTTTAAAATCAATTACGAAGCCAGAACTTACAATTTTTCACATCTCACACAATATTCTTTGAATGATGAACAAGTTTCCTGGAAACACAATCCAGTCTGATTTGGATTTAGTATTATTGTAATTTTCAAAACATTTACGATAATCATCAACTGAATTTTTCTCATTCGCATTTTCTATTTTTGTATAAATGTTTATAACTCTCTTATTGTCTTTTCAGTGTCTCTTATCGTCTTTAATTTCTTACTCCTTTTTTTGTACTCCTTTAGTAGCTTTTTCTTTGGCTATTTTTGTATTTATAATGCTTTTTTCACTTTCACTCTCGGAACTATAGATTGTTATTTGTCATCCTTTAGCTCTTTCTTCATTCAGTTTAATTAAATATATGTTTTCACATTCTGTTACACTGCTAGAGAAATAGATATATTTTTTGATCTTTTACTATCGTTTCGACCTCTTTTCTTCATAATTCTCATCTCGTTATCACCTGATTTATTTTCTATCGTCTTATATAATCTTTTTATTTCTTTGTCTCCATTCGAGTTCTTTAGTAATGTTTATTCTTGTTCTTTATTCTTTTTTGGACAATTTTTTCGTTGGAATTTAAAACTTCTGCAGATTGTTTAGCCCTTTTAGACATGCTAAACTCTTGCTCATATTTGCGAGGCATTTCGCCTACTTGCAACTCTAATTGACCTTAGGGCGACTATCCGCAAAATTATATGGGGCGACTATCCTTTTCGGTATGGATACTTGCCCTTATATTTTGAAAAAAAAAAAAAAGCTATTTAACAGCATAAGGTAATAGGTAGTATAATTTAAACTTCACTGCATACATGGAAGCGAAAAGTTGACTGAACCGACAACCGTAACAAAAAATATTCAATAGTAAATACTCACGAATATTATTTCAACGCTCGTCAACGTCCTGCCGCGGAAGATTTTCGCTCACACATACAAAACACGTGTACCTAGTCCTACTACTGGCATCCAGCTAAGGTCTGTGGATGATGCGCTTCAAATTACAGAAGAGCGCTAACGTCAGGGACATCTCTAATATAGCGTATTGAAAATCGGGGCAACTATCCAACTGCGGCGAGTATCCGGGTTTTACCCTATGTACATGTACATGTTAATAAAGTTTGAAATATTAAACGTATATAGAGCTCTTAGACGCTTTAATGCAGAAAACGTAGCACATTAACTAGTTACTATAACACCTGCGCTTATTTTTTCTATTGAATTTATAATGTTATTCGAATGCCGTCGTTTTAAGTAATAGTGCTTAAAATACCGGCTAAATTAAAGCCTGAGCCTGGGCCTTTGAGCCTGTCTAGAAGCCAATCTGTAAGCATTTTGATTATATCTAAAACAACTTAATACTATTACGTGTTAAAATTTGGTTTATAATGAAAATTTCATTTAAACAAAAAAAATGTCAACAAATATGTTATGAGGGATGAGACGCGACGGATAGAAGATACCGTCAGCAGTGGCACGTTCAATAGTATGGCGGACGCGAGAATGGAATGCTCTACATACTTATTGAGAATGCATGCCTATACAAGACAATACAAAGAGGTATAGCGAGTTGCATATAAATAGTCTTGGACCTATTTAAATATAAATTAAATGGGTGCGTGCTATTTGCGTATTTGTATTATTCTTACATTTTTACACTTTCTTATTCTAGAGAAAATAGGCGTATTGTTACACGTTGTACAATTACTAGCCTATTTTACTTTTTAACAAGACAATGTATTCATGATAATGGTTCCAGTATAGCGTGTTGTCATATATTTGTATTGTCAATACACACATTTACTTCTTGTAGGTAAAAAACAGTTCCCCATCCACTCACTTAGTACATATTACCAATATACACTAACTAGTGACTCAGCTTCGCTTCGCTCGGGTTCTTTCTTAGGTACGCTTTAATGGTTATATCTGCCTCTTTATAATATTAGTATAGATATTATAAAGTGATAATGGTAAAGTTCGTAAGTTTAGATGTAGGGGTTAATCTCTGAAACTATTGATCTGATTCTGAAAATACTTTCACTAATAAGATAAGCTACATTACTGCCTCGTTCTGTAGACTATTTTTACATACACTTTTTGTTCCAATATCAATGTATTTCCTTTCAAAAATCAAAATAACTTAGATTGTAGTCGGAAAAAACTGGCCATTGCAATGCACATTGGGTTGGAATAAAGTAATAAAATGTATAGCATAAGACACACTCTAGCGAAGCGAGACGGGGTAAGTCGCTAATCAAACATAGAATACCACACTGTCACACAGTTCTAATGCTCATGGTTACACAATTTCAATGAAAATCGCTAAGTTGTTTTATTAAATAATATAACACTAAAATTTTTAATCGCAACAGGTCAGGTAGACTTTTCCGTCATAGTTCCCTAAACGAGACCATCAAAAGGGCTCTTGCCATCATTGACATTCTTGCTCTTATCGAGCCATCTGGAATAAGTCGAGATGATTGTAAGAGACCTGATGGCCTGTCGCTGGTTCCCTGGGAAAGGGGACGGGCCCTATTGTGGGACGCTACATGCGTTGACACATTGGCCCCGTCCCATGTTAGGGAGACGGCGTCTAAAGTGGGAGCCGCGACGGAGATGGCTGAACTTCTTAAGTTACGTAAATAAGCCTCCCTTAGTCAAAATTATGTTTTTATTCCATTTGCTGTAGAAACCCTTGGCCCATGGAGTCAAAGTGCTAAGCACTTCTTAATGACTTAACACCTCGTCTTATCGCCTCTACTGGTGACAGGAGAGCTGGCGCATTTTTCGCCCAAAGAATCGGCATTGCCATTCAGCGGGGGAATGCGGCTAGCATTCTTGCCACTATTCCACGCGGACATGACTTGTACAGTAATAACTAAGTGTACATTTGTTTTGTTTTGTATATATAATTAAGTGTATTTGTAATTTCTTTTATTTAAATATTATTCTATCGCAACATAATCACAACTAAACGACATATGTATGTAACTAACACACAATTGGAGCTATCATAATAAAATAAATAGGCATTTATTTTGATAACATGTCTGGTGATTGTATAATAATGCATAACGAAATAATGTGTTTAGATAAGCCAGACTTCACATACGAAGATCTTGAGACATGGCGCCTTCAGGTCAGTTACGTTGTCCCCTTAGAGCCTTAAGTCCGCAGTCTGTCTATATTATTCCTTAGTCTATGGCTTACACTAAAGGATAATATAGACAGTGTCTTAGAACTACGAGCCCCGATGCAAAATAGTTCGTCTAGTATAGAAAGTAGTGCGAAGCGTAAAATATAGAAAGTAAATATTGGTAAAATAATTAAGAACGTTTAATAAAAAGTATACCACAATTTGAGGAACATTTTAAAGTTTATTTTAACGTAACTGAAATTCTTTCATGACTTTACATAACATAATTTTTTTTTTATATTCTAAAAAAACATAACGCAAAAGTGTTCGTCAGTAGTTATTGTCACTACCGCAAAATAGTTCGTCTACTACTTAGTTGTGTCGCCTTTGTTCTCAATTACAGCTTTAATGGGAAGAGGCATGGTTGCGACCAACGCTGCACACTCCTCAGGCGTAATTGACTCCCAGACAGCCAAGAGTTTAGCCTTTAAGTCGCTCTTCGATCTTGATGGATTTTTACGGAGAACTTTTTTCATTTTCCACCATATGGTTTGAAAAACTGAACCTTTCAGAATTTATACTGTCTCACTTGACTAATGACACAGAATTACTTTTACAAATTTAAATTATGCAACATAATTTTACAAAGAAGGAATAATTTTATTTAACTCACCGATAGACGAACTCTTTTGCATCGATCAACAATTAGACGAACTGTTTTGCTTATAACTTCTTCAAATTTAAAACAGGATATGTATAAATTTAAAAAAGCTAAAATAGTTTATTGGTTCATAATTAAAAAATGGCTTAATATTTTAAAAGCTTAATATTTTATATAGATATACAAAAATAATGAAGTTAGAAAAAATCTCACAGAGAAAATTTCACACTAGACGAACTATTTTGCATCGGGGCTCGTAGTATGCAAACGACAATTTCTTTACTGAGTGATAAGTAAATAAATGTTAATAAATTAAAATAACGAATGCAATTTATTATAATAAAAATAAGAAATAAATAAGGTAATATTATGTTATCTCTATTTCAAGGGGAAGAAAATTATTGCTTAAAAAATTCAGAAGAATATAGTATTATTTTTATTATTCATATTTTATTCCTAAATATATAAAACTTTTCCTAATCTTTAAAGAAAGTATTAAAATGGAGAAGAGTAGTGTGAACAGCATATCCGGCTACTATTTTTAACCTTGACATTTATTTTGGCGTCTCTGTCTATATAATATTTTAGTCTGAGGATGTGCCCTAAAATGCGCTATAGCCAACGAATTCATTCGTAGTTAAAATGTATTCTGGTGGAAGTTAATTGTAGCTTGCAAACATATGAGCCGTTCAGAACACCATCCCATTTACAAGTACATATGTATATGGAATAAAGCCATATTCTGCTTGACTGCATTAAAATCGATTATTGCATTGTTTGCAAAGCACCAATAAGAAAGTACGCTAGTTCTATGTGACGCGTAGCATCGTACGTATATACATATGTATGTACATATCAGTCATTATTTCAATTTTCAGTAAGCAATTTTTTATTATATATAGAGAAATTATGTTTTTAATGTAATAAAGGCTTTACTAAGTTTATCAGTTTTGTATCCAAAGTGAGTCACATTGTGTATGATATAGTTGGCATTAGACACATTTTAATCATATAAAAATAAAATAAAGCACTATAGAATTTTCCAGACTTATTACCCGTTTCGTTTTAATGACTTAGTGCTTCAGTACTCATTGGGCACTTAAAAGTTATTTGCGTTTACAGTCCTTCTATTACTAAGCTCACTGCACAAATCGATTAACACTTTGCTTTCCTATAACACTATTTGTATGGATTTCCTCACTTTCATTGAACTTCGTAACAGGCATGAAAAGGCTAGTTTGTACTACGCAAAATAACCGGACATCCTACTTTACTAACAATTTTCAATCATGATAATATGCAATATATGTATCATGTATGTACATATATAACGAATATGTATTCGTAGATGGTATCGAACTTAAGTGTTGTGGTTTTTGTAGGCGATTGGTATATACCATACATTTAATTTGTTTTCTGTACTTATTTTAATTTATTTTATGATAAATATTAATATGAAAAAAATATATAAGCATGAATTGTAAATTGCAAGAGGCATTAAGCCGCGATGTTAAGTGCCACGATATTTTGTCAATATGTCCACGCCGCGCGCTGGCCGCCGGCAGAAATCGTAGACTGAATGAGATTGAATTTAAGAGCTTTAAAGTTCAAACTAGGTACGTCCAATATTTAAAAATATTAATGTTGACGATCTTAACCTTATATTAATACAATAAAATGATATTCAGACGATAATTAAGACAAGCTTTGTTGTAATATATTTATTGATGAAGTATAAGTGATCCGGTAGCGAATGGCCGAAATGTCAACACATTATTTATTTTTAACCGATTTCAATCAATCAATACTATTATTAGCTTGTTCACTAGGACTTCGACACAAATATATATGGCAAAATATATACAAATATATAAGAAGACAAATATATAAATATATAATTTTATAAGGCTATGTATACATATATGTAGTTTTAAGTTTAGCTTAATATTCCTAAGAAACTATTAATCGTATATCACAGATGTTAGATAATGTAAAGAATAAATGTAAGTTTTACTTAAACAATAAATTTAAGGTTTATAAATTTGGCCAACATTTTATATTTTCGCTATACGTATACAGCCTTGTCAGAAATTGGTTAACCTATTTTATAGTTGACTGAACATCCATTGAAACGTTTCCTTATTTAACGCTTCATTACGTTAAACATTACATATTCTTTATGAACAATACATGTATTCTGCCGCAACAAAGAACGTCAAACTTTTATTTTTGGTTTTATACAAATATATTTTAACATACAGCAAACATCGTAGCGAGATTACGCAACATGCATAACATTGAGGTCGGATTATATATGAATATGTCCAAGACCAAATTCATGATGAATAGAAGCACATCATAGAATCGTAGTAGAGGGTATGGAGCTTGAATATGTTGATGAATATCTCTATTTGGGCCAAGTAATCTCTTACCAAGCAAGATAAAATAAGGAAATTTCAAAGCGCACTGAAATCGCCTGGTAGAGCTATTGGACCAATGACGACACGTTTGGCTCAGTTCTTAGTGACCCTACTTGCTGTGCCAGCGGTCGCGGTTTCGAGTCCCGCTGAGGGCATTCAATTGTGTGATGAGCACGAATGTTTGTACTCCAGTCATGGGTGTTTATAATTATAATATGTATGTATTTAAAGTTATATAAATTTATGTGTAGTGGATCAACTATCTGGTATCCATAACACAAGCCTCCAGGCTTACCATAGAAGCAGATGGTGCTGTGTGTTAATGTCTTAACATATTTATTATTATTATTTATTATGAAAGAAATAATGAAGGGAAATCTTCCTTTATCCCTTAAGAGAAAAGTCAAGGACGTGTGTATACTCCCCATTCTCCCATATGGTTCCCAAACCTGGTCTCTAACAGGTCAACAAATATATTCACTCGAGGCTTGCCAAAGAGCAATAGAACGGAGTATACTGGGAATTAATATAACTGACCGTATCAAGAATACCATAATTCGTCCCGGAACTCAAATTACGGATGTCACTCGGAAAGCTGCAAGGTTGAAATGGGATTGGGCTGATCAGGTGCTCCGGATGTCAGATGTAGTTTGGGCCAAGCAAACAACTTTTTGGATCCCCCAACATTGCAGACGACAGCGTGGTAGGCCCGGACGGAGATGGCGGGATGAGTTGAACTCCTTCCAAAGAGAGTGTCATATTATGGCGAAAGATGGGAAGCAGTGGAGGAAGAGTAGGAAGGCCTTTGCCCTACAATGGGACACTACAGGCTTATAATAATAGTAATAATAAACATCGTAAAGTAAGCATATGTAATTTAATATTTAAACATCGTCATGGTGATTTTAACCGAGGTTGTAGTTGTTGTAGGTTGCGTCTTTCCAAAAGATTGAATGTTTATTTTTATCACACGGATATTTCTTTCGATCTTGTTCGGCATTGGTTTGACGTTGACATACTCTTAGATTCTTCAGACGAAAAAAATGGCGAAGTATAATGTTAGATACTACGGTTTGAGTCGACATAGGATTTTAATTTGATTATTATGTAGTTACTACTTAGCTTATAAATATATACTAAAAATTAATTATTGTGATCACCGAGAAACGATCAAAAGCTATGTAGCAAGTTAATTTGCGCAACAAACGGATAATTCGTTTTTAGTTAATTACGACTTCAGCGCATCTCATTTCCATTTTGTATGAGGTCGCAGGTTGTATTTAAAGCAACTACTTTTGGAAATGCATCTAAAACTTTTAGCTAATTTAGGGAACGACCTTACAATTAAGTATAGAGTAGTTCCTGGATCTTTTAGAATAAATTTTTAAGTATGTATTTTTAGAAGATAATACTGTAAGAACTTTCCCAGTATTAAGCCACGTTTAACCACTTTCATCCCTTGGGATTGAATGCCGATGAAAGTGGTGAAGGAATAACTGGCATTTAATATTTTTATCTAATTTTAAATTAGATGTTGAAACGTCACGTTAAATAAAAAAACTCTTATTCAAATACTACAAGTGAAGTTACAAGGCATCTAACGACTAAAAGATCTAAGGACCCTGAGCTGGTCATCCCACCTTGGGTCCTCTGTGCAATGACGGATAATCAACAGTATTCTCAAAAGAGGAATTGGGAAATGGGCAGGAGATGATGACGATTCAAATATGCATTTTTATCCATCACCAAAAATATAATGCTTCACATTAGTGAATAAGTCAAAATATTTGTTTGTCCTTCTGTTGATAACATATTGTACTCTCATTGACAATTTAGAATATTTTTTTAAATTAAATATTCAGATTTTGAATACCTATTTAGATTTCATGTATAATAATAGGAATATATATTGTTCGTTCGACTATTGTCTAATCATACATTTTTTTCTAAGACTCAAATATAGTTAATAAATAAAAGCATTTAATTGGAAAATATCACCAACAATGAAAACTGGAAATGGATATATAAACAAAAAAATCAATTTTCAATTCATTCACACATTGTTTGTCAATTCTATACGCAGCAAACAATTGCAAATTGCAATTCAATTTTATATGACAACCACCTACGAGTTGTTTACCACGGAAATATGTGTTTCTTTAAAATCTAGTAGATATTTATGGAAAATAAGAAATATTTCATAGATATTTTATTTTTATATAATGACCAACACAATATTTTATTTTTTATATGATCATAAATATAATATGTATAACCTTAAGAAAACGTTCTCAATTCGTGTGTCTAAATTTTGTAAATTTTAAAAATATTTAAAAGATCATGAATATATGTTACAATCCATCAAGCTGGTTATCCTTGATGACAGAGATAATCATGTTATGTACTCATAAATATACATATATACCTTATACCTATATACATATTATATACACCTGTATCCTGGGGCAGTTAGTAAAGTAAATAGTTTTTCTGTTATCGTTTAAGACCTCTTTTAACATAATTATGATTTCATTATATTGATATATACAAAATAATATGCGAATAAGTACATTGTTTTATTATACAAGCGTTCTTTGTTAAGCGTTGATTCTAATTGACATGGGTTAGGTGCTGTCTACTGATTTAATTAGATTTAAGTTATGTGACGACACGCACTGTTTGTTAAAATTTTAAAATGAAACTACCCTAAAGATAATAAAAGATTTTTTAACTCAAAATCTGAACCTTTTTGGTTCTCGAACCTTTTGGTTTTGGTCTTGATGCTACAATAAAAAAAACACCAAGAATTCCTCATGTCCTTAATCAACTTAATAAAGTAATAAGGTGGGTGGACCAGGAAGGCCATGCTCCTTGTAAGGCCAATTATTAAAAAGTCGTAGTTATTGCCATCCGATGACAAATTCCTTCTACCCAGACTAGCACCCATCGAACTTAAGAACACAGACGCGGCGGCGCTAGCGCTGCTGGTTTGTTAATGCGGTCCCTCGCTTTGTTGACTTCTTTCGACGACGTTAAAATTCTAATATGCGCTTACAGCAAAACGCTAGATTTCAAGTAAATAAACTATTATTTTCTTAATTTTTTTTTTATCTGAATTCATATATAAGGATTTACTGTTGTATTAAAGAAAAGCTATATGATTTTATTTCAATTTTAGTTAAAATATCGGTAGTGTTCTTAGGAAAGCCAATGGTTCCTTGTAAGGCCGAAAAAAGATCATCAAAAAATTGACAAGTTGGTCTTGCTAGGGCACAAGGACCGTGTTAGGAACATTTAGGAATCACGAAAATATTGATACCTACTTAGTTTTTAGTTGTAAATACGTATCGGGAAAGGAAAAACAAAGTATAAGTTCATAATATTATTGCTTTATAATCATGCTTTAAATAATTTTATTTCAAAATTCCATTTGGCCTTACAAGGAGCAAACCCATAAGAAGGCCATTGTAGTCGGTTTCAATTTTTTTTTTTATTTCATTATAAAGATTATTGGCAAGTTATTTGTTATTAAAATTATTTTTAAAACATTTTCACGAATACATTCTTAGTTTTATGACAGTGTTCAAGTAATGTTTGTTGACTATTTTTTAAGTGCATATATTATGATATGTATTTAATATTTCATTTTAATGAAGGACCTTTTTATGAAGTTTTAGGATAACCAGATATTTTGATTGTTTCACCGTTAGTTTTAATTTAAACGACTGATTTATTATATCGGCCTTGCATGGAGCCCTGTTCCTTGCAAGGCCATTTTGGAAGAGTTCAATAAAACTTTAATTTAATAAATAAGAATTAACTCTACAATAAAATAAAATGTTTCACAAGTTACATTATAGAACAAAGTGTTACTTAATAATTTGTTTGTTTCATTTATCCAATAAATAAAAGAATTATAACTGTTTATTTGTAGAGTGGCCTTCCATGGTCCACCCACCTTAGTATAAAGTAATAACTAATAAGCCTAGATTTCATCGGGTATATATCTAAAAAGAAATTTCATGTTTATCACAGTTAATAAAATTAGTATTACTCGACTTCCACTTCATTTTAATGAGGTAAGTACTTTCTAGCTTACTAATTTATCTCCATACCTGGAATATAAAATGGGCGGTTTAGGCATGGCATGCACGTCGCGTGTTTTAGAAAAGTACCTAATTTCCGTCATTTTCAAAATAATTACTGTCGTTAGTGCCGCTTGCTCCATTTCTGATGCAGTGGTGAATATTGGTATTTCTTTTACTTCCACATACGAGCCATAAGTGAGAAAAGAGCATAAAATACGCAAGGAATTAATAATGGGAGGAAATGATGGGTTAACTTTTTGTAATAGAAAGAATTTAATAAAAGCGCGTCAACACTATTAAATAAAAATAAAATAAAATAAAAGTGACCTAAAACGCTTTATATTTATCTTATAAACGGCAGGTTTGATGAAATTAAGTCTATTGTTTGACAAGGTGTCACATTAAACTTTTACAAAGCTTCTTTCTATTTTATTAAAAGTAAATAATCTCAAAATACGAACAAAATCTTATATAAAACGTTAATTTACACGTTTAACAAATATGAAAACGTACAAATAAATAATAATAATAATAGGTTAAAAGTGAAATAAAATATTTATGTATTCACAATATTTTTTTAACTTTATTTATAATAAAGAAAATTACAAATACTATAAAACAAATGTACCTATACTTAGTTATTACTGTACATGTCCGCGTGGAATAGTGACAAGAATGCTAGCCGCATAACGCATTCCCCTGTTGAATGAGTTTAAAATATTATTTTTTTCCAATTGTAAAACAAAAATAAGTTTGTTGTTTTTAAGATTTTTTCAGTTTAGAAATTTAGAAAAAACTGATTTAAATAAAAGTTAAAAAAGTTAGAAACATACATGTACCTCATTTTTTTTAAATGTAGGGTAAACTTGCATAATTGTGTGACTCACATAATTCTGTGATATGATATTTCAAAGATCCTACCGCTTGATAGAAAGAAAATTCCCTTTTTTAAATTGAACCTTGTGATAGCGCAATAAACCTTCTTTTTGTGTATAAAATTTTGTTACAATCCTGCGTGCGAGGTAGTAACATTGAAGTGAATTGTTATTTCGCGCGGCCATTTTTTCTTTTCGCCGGTAACGTACGACTGTGTTATGATCATTAATTCATTTTAAATAGTAAACATTGATGTATTATACCTTCTTGAAATTTGGAAAATAAGTTGTAAAAAACATATACTTACTACTACCTTTATTAGTTTCAGTTATTTATGGTTAGTGTTTGTGTGATCCGCGTTACGCGGAGTAAAATATATATAAAACTAACGCTAATAAATTATAATATAAAGTGTACCTTGTACGTGGACTTAGCCGTGGAAGCGTTGCCGGGCCCGGAATCCTTAATCCTGCGTAGGCACTGATCACTAGGGGTGTTTGTGTGTATGTGATGTATAAATATATAAGCCCATAATTAATCCGACCGAAAATACTTATTTTACTTTGTAACCGAAACAATTCAAACGAGAGGAGCACTCGTCACACCGACCGAACAATCCCGAATCCAATTGACAACTGTCATCTGTCATTTCAGACATGACTTAAGACAATAATACCATATATAAAAAATACTAAACATTCCCCCGCCCAAGCAGTCCCAAACTGCTTTAACCGAAACTAAACTAATCTTAAATTACCCTAACACCAGCCTAAATACTAATATCCTAATCTAAAGGCAAACGTGACAGCTTAGAAACTGCACGTTGCAAAATCGTACCTTTAGCAATCCGTATTTCCGCGAGCCTGACCACACCATCTGTTCCTGGGTGTAAAGCTATTATCCGACCTCGACGCCATTGAAGAGGAGGAGTATTTTCCTCCTTTAGTAAAACCAAATCTCCAACCTTAGGTGGATTTATTGAATCATTCCACTTAAAACGTTGCTGCAGGGTGTGGAGATACTCCAAATGCCATCTATGCCAAACTCTTTGTGACATTTGCTGTAGAAGTTGAAACCGAGATAATTTAGAAAATTTTATATCCTCTAGTGGATATTCGGGAACCGCATTCAACGGCTGGCCAATTAGAAAGTGACCAGGAGTTAATATTTCCAAATCATTGGGATCCGACGAAAGAGGACATAAGGGCCGTGAGTTTAACACCGCTTCAATTTTACAGAATAGAGTGCTGAGCTCTTCAAAAGTTAAGGTAGTTTCCCCAATAACACGTTTTAGATGAGTTTTCGCCGATTTAACTGCAGCTTCAAACAAGCCTCCCCACGATGGACACCCAGGTGGGTTAAAGATCCATGTAATTCCACGTCGAGATAAATCTTGACCTATGTGACCTTCACCTTTATCCAAAAAACTAATTACTTCCTTTAAATATCTATCACTTCCCTTAAAATTAGTACCACAATCCGACCGAATAACCGAAGGTAGGCCACGCCTAGAAACAAACCGAGTAAGAGTGGCAATAAAAGCCTCCGTTGATAATTCCGAAACCAATTCTAAATGGACAGATTTAGTGGTCAGACATACAAAGACGCATAAGTAAGCCTTGATGATTTTTGGATTACGATGTTTATGTGACCGTACAAAAAAGGGTCCCGCAAAATCAGTCCCAACGCCTTGAAAGGGTTTAGCAGCTACAATTCGATCTCTTGGTAAGTCTCCCATTAAGGGTTGCATCGTAATTCCCTTTAACTTATAACAAGAAACACATTTAAATGTAACCTTCCGTACTGCCCTTCGAGCAGAAAGTACCCAATAATTCCGTTGCAAAATAGCTAAAAGTGCGTTTGGTCCAGCATGTGAATTTTTTAAATGTAAATCCAATATTAAAAGATTAATAAAATGTCCCGATTTAGGAAGCAACAATGGGTGTCTTGCGCTATAAGATAAATCCGAATTTTTGAGTCGTCCTCCAACACGAAAAAGACCGTCCAAATCAATAAATGGGTTAAGCCGTTTTAAATGTCCGCTCAACGTTTGTCCGTTCCGAATACGTTTCATTTCCATATGAAAACTCTCCGTTTGAATAAGCCCAATCAACCTTAATAACGCATCTTTACGTTCTTGAGGGAGTAAATAAGCCGTAAGTCTCCGATTATCTTTCCGTTTACAATTATTAAGAAATCTCCGAATCCAAGCAGTAACCGATATAAGTTTATCTAAGGAACTATAACGTTCAATAAGAAAACCGAAATTAGGAACAAATTCCGAAGTGGTAGCTACGAGGCATTTCATACCAGGCAGCTCCGAATGAGTAACTTGAGATGTAGTTAACACAGGCCAATGTGAATCTGGATATGACAGCCATTTTGGACCCCACCAGAGATTATGATGCACTAGCTCCGACGCATATAAGCCCCGTGAAGCACAATCTGCAGGGTTTAAATCTCCCGGTACATGTCGCCACGTAATTGGTACTGAAGAATTTTGTATTTGTGATACTCGATTCGATATATTCCACTGGACCTAAAATAATGTATCCGAAAACCGTCTCATACGCCGTAAGACCAGAAGAATTTAATATAATTTTGTCACCTCCGACTAGTGAACCGAAAACATCCGAACCAAGTAAAAGATCCACTGGCTGTGGAATATAAAAATCTGGGTCTGCGAGACTTAAACCCATAGTTAAATCCGTTACCGATTTATTCAAACAAATTAACGGTTGATCACCGACAATTGTATCCATACATACTACCGTTGTAGTTACTCTAGGAAATGAATTATTTAATGGAGAAAATGTAACCGAGGACCTTCCGATAATATTAATATTTTCAATACCTCCTACTCCTTTAACCCGTTCCGTACATTTTTCTAAACATAACCCCAACCTACCCAATAACTTAGAGGTGATCAATGACCCTTGAGAACCTGCGTCCAATAAAGCCCTAACTGTAATGCCCCTTTCCGAATCCGAATTAAAATAAACCTTAACCAATGCTGTAGGTAATAAAACAGTAGCTTTAGGGCACGTCTCAAAAGGGTAAGTGGGGACCGTATCCTAGCGCCGACCTGGTGAGTAACCACGTGAGTCAGTATAAACAGCCTCACGTGTAGCGTTCCGTTCATCATAATGTTGACCATGGTTTCGACCGTTAGAGTTACCACCTCGCTCCACTTCTCCTCGTTGGTGCGGCGAAGAAGGTGACGTACGAGTAGGTGAGTTCCGAGGAGATTTTCTAGCTGTTCTATTATAATTGCGACCACCCCCGCCCATGCGAGGAGGTGACCGTTCCGTAGAGTTCCGATTAATATTCCGCCTTTGTTGGGTTCCCGACCGATTGAAACAAAGCATTGGATGATGCTTATTACTACCACAATGACAATGAGGAATTCGGCTGCACACTCGATAAGAATGAGGACCTAAGCAAAAGAAACAAAGACGTTTAAGGTTAACTAAATCTTTTCTCGCGAAAGGTGTCATTGCTTTAAATTGAGAGCAATGATTCAGAACATAATGTTTTGTTTCACCACAGCAAGCGCATGGAGGAGAAACTTCAACCGCAGCATAATGACCAGCCTTACGTGAAGGCTTTGTTTGCCTCGCATTATATTCATTATACAAACCATGCGTAGATTCCGAACTTGCACATTCTAAAAGCCGACATTCAGTTTCCAAAAACTCAACCAATTCCGAATATTTTGGTATAATATCTGTTTCACATCCGAATTTCTGTTCAAACCGAGATTTTAGTGTAGTAGGCAATTTTGACAAACATATATGTAAAAGTAAAAATGACCATTCCTCGACAGGAAAACCAAGCCGCTCTAATTGATTTACCGCCATAATTAATGGATTTAAAAATTGAGTCCGAAGTCCATTAAGGCGAATAGAAATTACAGGTAATTTTAAAATCTGGTCAACCTGAACATCTGCCACCCGTCTAGTATTTTGATAACGCTTCATCAAAAGATTCCGAGCAATACTGTAACCTTCATCCGAAATTCTAATATGTTGAACCAAACCGCGAGGTTCACCGGAAAGACATGACATTAAATATGCTAATTTCTGCGCAGGAGATAAATCCGACCGCTTATCTACAAGGCTATCAAAAAGATTATTAAATCCAACCCATTGATCCATATCACCATCAAAGGATGGGAGCCGAAGTCCTGGTAAATGTGATAACAGAGCATCCAGTTCCATCCGATCCGATTTAATATTTTCCGAAGTAGAAGCCGACGTAGGAGGAGATTGTTGCAATTTAATCGTCATTAATTTATCAAAAGCTTCCAAAGCACGAGTATAGTCCGCCCGGGCCGCAACCACTATTTCTCTGTCCGCCGTAATAGTCTCGTCCGCGAGTTCAAGAATACGTTGGTAAGACGTCTCAAAAGCCGTAAATTCCGAATTCACCGTTAAAAGCCGTACCGATAAACGCATAGAAAGTTCTGGCCTATCTATAAGATCAGCACTATCTAACAACCATTGCAACTTTACTCTAAATTGGGACCAATTAAACCGTACAGACATGATAAATAACTATTATTAATCAAGCCAAACCAAAAATAAAAAAAAAATAAAAATGTTTCAAATAAAATATTAAAATATTCCGAACGTTAAACTATATATAATATTTTATTACAATTATAATTACTATAAACCGTTAATGCTAATCTTTAAACACAGTATAATATAAAGTATATAATACTTCTTAACTTTATATCATAAATTTAACTTTCAACAATGACATCTTAAACCGTATGAAACAACTCGATAATAATTATCCTATATATTTCACGAACAACCTTTTACTTCTTATTCCAAGTTTATAATATGTATATTTCAATTAATGCAATTTTAATGCTAATTTCATTGAATGAAATAATGAACCCACGATTAGTAACATACATAAATCCAAAAATCACCAAGATATAATCCGATAACCATCATAAGTTTATTATATAATTATTATATTGGCACAAGTTTAGTTTATGGGACGCGGCCCCTGGAGGAGTGGGTGGTATTTTCGGATAGGGGAGGTGACAGGGAGCCCAAATATGTAAAAATTCTTTTAAGGAAATGTAGGAGTAAAAAGTTATTGAGATTTAAAATTGCAACAATTCCATACATTTTTATACTTAAATAAGTCATTACAAAAGATAAACATACCTTTAACGAATAGTAAACATCCTTTTTTTATGTACAATCCATATTTTCACAACAATTAAGGCTTTATTGTATTAATATTTTAATAATTTCACATATAACAATATTCTAAACAAAATGACCTTATATTTTGACAAACTGTCAATTTTTGTTTTTTGTAACTGTGAATACTTTTCAGCATTTTTGGTGGGTAGTTATAAAATACCGTGAATCGTATGTAGATCCTATGTAGATCCTATAAGTGGTGTCAACACTCAGGCAATAGAAGGAAGCTGGAAGCATCTGAAATATCAAGTCACGAACGCGGGATATAAAAAAGAGGGTCTTGCTGACCATCTGTGCACATACATGTGGCACAGAATCGTGAGAAATAGAAGAGAGGATCCTTTTGATTGTATGTGGCAGGCAATCAAAACTGTATATCCGTTACAAGAATGCAATTTATAAACGTGAGTAGATTATTTTTTAAATCTAAGTGTATTATTTATTTTTGGTTTTTAATTTTCGATTAGGTGACAGTCCGACTTGGATAATTTAGGTTGGAGGCCTTAGCCTTCTCGTTAGGTCTTTTTTTTTATTTCAAACCCAGAACCCCTGCTATTATAAGTAAGTGCTTTATGTTAATTTAAAATTCGGTGATAGATCTGACTTATAGATCTGAAGATTATTTTGACAATTGAAAGTAATGTTTTGACATTTCAAAGTGTCAAAATGACAGTAATGTCATAATAATGTATGAAAATGTTACAACTTTAAGTCTCAATAACTTTTTACTCTTACATTTCCTTAAAAGAATTTTTACATATTTGGGCTCCCTGTCACCTCCCCTATCCGAAAATACCACCCACTCCTCCAGGGGCCGCGTCCCATAAACTAAACTGCCGCCATTATATTGACAATGTACGTATAAAGGTAACGAACACAGTTCAACGCCGCATCAGCTGTCTCCGCAACGCGTGACAAAATGTTAACACAATAAGGGGTAGATATAAATTACCGATTTCTCGCAAATCAAAGATATCGTGTATTATACACGTAAAAGACCGAAAATACAACTACGCTCTGCTACCAAAATGTGTGATCCGCGTTACGCGGAGTAAAATATATATAAAACTAACGCTAATAAATTATAATATAAAGTGTACCTTGTACGTGGACTTAGCCGTGGAAGCGTTGCCGGGCCCGGAATCCTTAATCCTGCGTAGGCACTGATCACTAGGGGTGTTTGTGTGTATGTGATGTATAAATATATAAGCCCATAATTAATCCGACCGAAAATACTTATTTTACTTTGTAACCGAAACAATTCAAACGAGAGGAGCACTCGTCACACCGACCGAACAATCCCGAATCCAATTGACAACTGTCATCTGTCATTTCAGACATGACTTAAGACAATAATACCATATATAAAAAATACTAAACAGTGTTTAAGTAATATCTTATTTACGTTGCTTGAAAATTAACGCTTTTCAAGATTTGAGCGCGAAACATTATCACCGAATTAACCAAGGTAAATGTGACATTTGTCTGATTCTGAAAGTAAACATTGTTGTTATTGCGAGTAATTAAGTAATTTCAGTTAAAAAAAATACATTTATTGAGATAATAAAGCATCGACAGTTTTCAAATATGTTTAAAATTGTTATTCAGTTTTTTTATCACGGAATTAAGTGAGTCGTGTTATTTCAAACACCATGAACGAAAAAGAAAACTCGAAAAAAAGAATAGAAAATATAATGAAGCAACGTTAAAATCAGCCATAGAAAGTCTTTTAGAATCGAAATTTACTTTTAATTATTTAGATAATTTCGTAATCATTATATTTTAACGTAGGTACTTGCATAAGTTACATATTCTGACATATTTACATAAAAAAAAAATCTTTAAGATTGTAAAGAAATGTAAATTAATGTTATTGTAATAATGTTACATAAGATTATTAAACTTGTTTCTAGTTGATATGTGAAATTATATTTGATTTTATCTAATTGTTAATTTTTAATATTTAATTATGGCTAATTCTGTGACAAAAAATAATTAATACTCACTTAACTCTGATATATTACAATTAGAGTAGTTCTATCACCGAATTAAAGTGATTGTCACAGAATTAACCAAGTTATCGTCATTTTAACAAATTCATATTACGCTAAGTTAAGTGTTTTAAAATTACCATTTGTACTTCTCATAAGGAAAACAAAAGTCTGATTATTAGTCGTACTTAAAATAAAACGTATTGATTAAGATTAACCAGGGTTTTCTTGCGATATTCCGTTTTATCACAGAATTATATGAGTTTACCCTACAACACGTTTATGTACAACTGAGAAAATTTGCCATGGTAATGTGTATTTTTTTACACCATCAGAAAGTAAAGATTTCAACGAACAAATAGCCCACCAACTTTTTTTAAAAAAAAAAGAAATTTTGACATGAGAATTTTCGATTGAAAATTAGGGTGCTTTTTCAATATTAAGTCAAAATAAGGTGAAAAAATCAATATTTTAAATCAAAAAAATTACAGTGTATTTGGGACACAAAAAGGTAAGTTTGCACCAAATTTCGTGAGAAAAATTTTGTTTTTGTAAAAGATAAAAATAAAAAACCAAAAACTTGGTTATTTGAATTTTTCACATAAATTTTGAGGGTATGTGAAAAAGTGTAAATACAAAAGTTGTAGATCTTTTTATTACCTATAACTTTGCTATTTAACTTTTTTCCATAGGACTTGTAGTTTTGCCGGAAATCAAGATGAACCGTTTTTTACCCTTAAAACCTCCCGCCCTTCCACTTCCCGACCTCAGATCGCCCGTAAATTATTTTTCCTTTAATTTTTGTTATATTCTCTTCCTTTTCCAATGGGTTTCATCCTACTATTATTTTTTTATCACTTTTTACTATTTTCAAAGGCATCGGCCCTGATCTATACTTACCACTAAAACCCATCGGAACCTTCCCCGTCTTAATGAGGCGCCGCGGGATCGATGCCTTGATGGTTTTGAAGTATGAACAACCTCATTCAGGTTGCTTTGAGCTGTACTGTGGGAATCCATTATTTTTCTGGAAATAAGTGAGCTTTGTACTCCTAACGTTAATATTTACAGGAGGACTAGCTGTTTCGAAGATTCGTAACGGCCATATACCCGGATATTTTCAGACTAAACGCTTAAAACTTTCTTTTATCATCAATATTTCGATAAAAATCTACAGTTACGTTTATCTTTTTTTTTACTGTTTTGTCAAAATAAGATATTATAACACACATAATCATTTTTTTTTGAAACTTGAGCTTAAAAAATGTGAAAGCTATTTTGTGAAGTCTACTATGCAATAAGTCTGTACATATAATAAAATTGTAACTTAGCCTGTTTAGTAAATATTTACTCTGTATATTGAATATTTTTTGGAAAATCTTATTGAAATCTATATATACATAAAATGCTTTGTCCTGACTGACTGACTGATCGATCAACGCACAGCCTAAACCGCTGGTCGTAGAAACGTGAAATTTGGAGGACATATTCCTTATACAATGTAGGCATCCGCTAAGAAAGGATTTCTCTAAATTCATCCCCTAAGGGGGTAAAATAGGGGATAAAAGATTGTATGAAACTCTGTTATTCGTAACGCGAAATGCACGGAAAGTGGTATTTAGCTTTAAGGTGAAAAATAAGAAATATATCTATTAGTTTTTTTTCGAAATTCGTCCCTTAAGAGGGTGAAAGTTGGTAATAAAGTTTGTATGAGCAAACGATTATTTATGATGAGAATAACTTGAAACTTGGTATTAATGCTCTTCAATAAAATTAAATAAATACGTATTTTAGCATTTTTTGAAATTCATCCCATAAGGCTGTCAAATAGGGGTTGAAACTGTGTATGAAACTCTGTAATTGATGCACGGAAAATGTTATTTACCTTTAAAATGACGACTAAAACCATACAAATATAATTTTTTTTTTCGAAATTCATCCCTAAACAGGGTAAAAAAGGGTTGTGCTGTTTATATAAGGAAAAAATTGTTTATGATCAGAATTGCTTGAAACTTAATATTAATGCTTTTCAATACAATTAAATAAACATGTATTGTAGATTTTTTTTTAAATTCAGCCCCTAAGTGGGTAAAAGTAGGCGTTGAACTTTGAGTTGTTGAATATATTTAAATAGAGTAACATGGCTCAAGTTCTCTGTAAGTGCACACTTACTGTTTATTTACAGAATATACGCTTAAAATCTTACATATATTTTTGCAAGTAATAAAATATGTATTGCGAAAAAGTTTATTTTTTTCGTAGTTTGTTCGCGGGCGAAGCCGCGGGTTCTGCTAGTATATTATATTATTATCGATACAGAGGCCGAATCTATAGTTTTTAGAATTTTTGCCTGTCTGTCTGTCTGTTACTGCATCACAGAAAAACCACTGCACAGATTTTGATGAAACTTGGTATGGTGATAGCTGGTTATCCGGGTCAACATATAGGATACGTTTTACTGCGGGAAAATATCTCCTCTCTGAGAAATCTAAACGTTAAAACGTAACAATGGACGAACCCGAACGGAGCGAGGGTGAGTCACTAGTACAAGATACGTTTTAAAAATGTAATAAATGTCTATCAAACATGAATTTCACATTGAATTAGTGTTGTGTCGATATACATTTTTTATTCGAAACTGTGTTCGGATTTGAGCTAAAAGTTAAAAAGTTGAAACCACTGATAGGCATGTTATCATCTACTCGTAAAAATATTTTTTTTTCTTTGAACTCAACTTTTTCGCCTGCGTATTATGACTATTAAAATTGCCTAAGTTAAATTTTATAGCTTCTCATCTCAAATAATTTAATATTGTTTCGTTTGTTAGAGTTTTATAATTAATTCAGAGTTTGAAGTAAACACCGGGTTGGGAAATCTGTAACAAACATTTACAAAATTAATGATAAGGAACTACTTAACATCTTTCTTGATAATTGGAGGTGAATTAATTGTTAAAAGTATAATATTATTCAATTATAAGTAACTTAAGAAAATTACAATCTTAACTTGACTTATTTAAAACTGTTAAGTAAGGGCCATTTAATATTGAAAAAAATTGTATAATAGATACCTATTTCCTTTATATCATTTTATTATACCTTAGGAAATAAATATTAAGACTACCTTTTATTTCCAATCATACCATTATATAAGCTTTATTACAAACTCATATAAAACAAACCAAAAGTTACAAGTACGAACGTACAAGACGAAGTAATTTGAACGATTGAGTATTGAGTATCACATAAATATGTAAAAGAAAATCACAAAAACTAAAACTGAAACTAAAAAAGGCACGGACAAATATCTGTGGTGCTCGGATACTAACATAATAAGAAATACTTTTTTTCCCATAATAATATTTTGGACTACGAATACGACAAAAAATTCTAATATTATACAGTTTCTTTGTTAAATCTAAGTCCATAATAGCTAAAAAAATATTAGCTAAAAGGAATACTTAAAAAAGCTTTAAAGAACAATTTATAATAATCAAGTAAAATTATACCATGTGTAAACGAACACATTAATGACTTACGATTCCGTTGACACTTAACTATATCAGTGGTTTATTTCCCAAATAAACAAATAGTCTTTGATGGATTATATTTGCATTCGATCGTTTAGCTTTGCTCTCATTAGTCATCATTTGACCTTCCGCTAACGTTTTATGTAAAAAAATATGTATTTTATATGAATACTAGCGACTCACCCTCGCTTCGCTCGGGTTCGTCCCTATGTTGCTTCCCCGTACAAATTTTAATCCACATTTTCATTCCCTTAAGGGATTATTTCCGGGATAAAAATATATTCTATGTCCTTCCCAGGGTCACAAACTATCTTTTTACCAAATTTCATCTAAATCAGTTCTGTAGTTTTGGAGCTTATTCAGTACAAACAGACAAAAAATCTTGCCTCTTTATAATATTAAGTATAAATTATTTTTTATTCTCACAAAATTAATAAAATTGTAATTTACAAAGATTATTTCCGTACGATTCTTGACAATACAAACTTTATGGTACACCAGTTACACATAATTACGATTTTTTTCTGTGCAATTAATATACACGTACATAATATTATCGCGTAGTAGAGTGTGTAACATCATGACACCAAATATAATGATTAAAAAGGCACGTCTGAAGCATGCTTCATACATCCTAAGACAGTTATCAATACATGACAATTAACAGACAAAGACAGTTAATTGTAAATTGCCGTGTATAAGGGAGAAACAATACATTTCCCGAAAAGCATCGAAATTACTAGAAGTTTTGAAATTAACAGACAAGAACAGTTAATCCTAAATTACCGTGTGTAAGAGTAAGAGAGGAATAAAACATTCGAAATTACTAGAAAGGTTTCAAATTTTTGAATACTAGAATGTTCTTTGTTTATGCATATAAAAAGGCCGGCAGTGTGTCGAGACATCAGTTGAAATTCGAAGCTAAATGAAGATTCAGAAAGAGTGAAAAAGTAGAGAAAAGTGGAGTGAAGTCACTGTAAAAATGTATCTAGTGGTGAAAATTAGTGTTCAGTGACTGAATTAACCAGAAGAAAGTATATACAGGGTGGAACAAATCGATGGGACATGGAAGAAAAGTACCTTAAATATTGAAGTTATCAAGATTTACTCAAAGGAAACATTTCTTTATTTTTAAAAGTAATAATAACTGCATTAATTTTTTTTTAAAAAAAGCTTACCTGAACCGGGAATCGAACAAAATAAAAATGCAAAAAAGGACACCGTCACTATTTTATCGAATTAATCGATAGGGTCTATGGTAAGGATAAAATCTCTCGAACAAACATTGCGTCTTAGAATTAAAGAAAACGATGAAAACTTACAAATTATACATATAGACTCTAACTTCGTGGAACAAAAGCATAAGACAAGGAAGAAAAGTGTCCTAAAGACTGAAAATATCAAGTTTCACTCCAAAGAAACATTATTTTATTTTTAAGAATATGATAAACTGGATTTAATTTTTTTTTAAAAGAGGTGACCCGAACCGGTAATCGAACCAGCGAAATATGCAAAAAGGTACACCGTCACTGTTTTATCGAATTAGTAGATAGACAGGATAAAATGTTTCGAACGAAAATTGTATGTTACAATTGATGAAAACGATGAAATCTTACAATTTATACATACATGTCGACTCTAATTAACATTGTGGAACAAACGCATAGAAAGTGGAAAACACTTTTCTTCAGTTTTCTAAAATTTTCGTCGATAAAATAGTAACGGTGTACCTTTTTGCATTTTTCGCTGGTTCGATTACCGGTTCAGGTCCTCTTTTAAAAAAAAAATTAAATCCAATTTATCATATTCTTAAAAATAAAATAATGTTTCTTTGGAGTGAAACTTGATATTTTCAGTGTTTAAAACACTTTTCTTCCTTGTCTTATGCTTTTGTTCCACGATGTTAGAGTCGATATGTATAATTTGTAAGATTTCATCGTTTTCTTTAATTCTGAGACGCAATGTTTGTTGGAGAGATTTTATCCTTACCATAGACCCTATCGATTAATTCGATAAAATAGTGACGGTGTCCTTTTTTGTATTTTTATTTTGTTCGATTCCCGGTTCAGGTAAGCTTTTTTAAAAAAAAATTAAATGCAGTTATTATTACTTTTAAAAATAAAGAAATGTTTTCTTTGAGTAAAACTTGATAACTTCAATATTTAAGGTACTTTTCTTCCATGTCCCAACGATTTGTTCCACCCTGTATAGTCTTCACACCACGACCGTGCTATGAACGTATCAGGCACGGGAACAAGCATGACACGGACTATTATGCCCACTAGACCGTATCAACAGTGTATCATGCCCGTACATAACGGTTATAGTGACCTTATCATCCGCGTATCATAAAACGTAACAATATAATAAATACAAGACATTAAGTTAAACTATAGTACTTAATTAAAATATAATATTTCAAATTCAGAACAGGACAGATACAAATAACTGTAACGGACGTACAGTTACGTACGACCTACGTACCGTACAACAAAGATCTTTTTTTTATATATTCTGAAAATTCGCAAAAATATTTGTAATTGGTACACTACTAACAGTAGTACTTATGGGTTTTGATAATTGAGATGGACAACAGCTTTTAATTTTTTTTTTTTTGCTAAACTACTCGTATATGGTATTAAAAATTCTAAAGTTTAAATAATAAAACTCCACTAATGAGAAAGCTTCTAAACTGTCAACTTCATTTTTTTTCATAAATGGTTTAGTTATTAAATTATAGTGATGTAATATTTTATAATTTGAATGGAAAAAGTGTTACTTTATCATGTCTCATTTCTCTTTAATATATTTTGTGCATAACAAAGATGTTGCATATACGTGAGTGTGGTAAGAAAATTTAATTAAGGCTTTAATTTATTATACTCTTGGCCATGTTACTTTTACTAAATAGCTTATATTTATTAAAAGTTCTTGGTATAACATAATGTCCTTTACATTTATGAAGAAAAGGAACCTTATTTTACCAGAATTACAAAAGCATTGGGAAAAAAAGTTTTTCTTATTATGTTAGTATCCGAGCACCACAGATATTTGTCCGTGCCTTTTTTAGTTTCAGTTTTAGTTTTTGTGATTTTCTTTTACATATTTATGTGATACTCAATACTCAATCGTTCAAATTACTTCGTCTTGTACGTTCGTACTTGTAACTTTTGGTTTGTTTTATATGAGTTTGTAATAAAGCTTATATAATGGTATGATTGGAAATAAAAGGTAGTCTTAATATTTATTTCCTTAGGTATAATAAAATGATATAAAGGAAATAGGTATCTATTATACAATTTTTTTCAATATTAAAAAGGATCGAATGTCAATGTTATTTGCTTGATGGAGCGCCTTAAGTATCATCGAGTTATTATTTTCTTATCCTACTTTTTTACATGATTCTTTAAGAATTGGTACGGTTTAATCTTACGCATATAAAGTTGGTACTCGTCTTAAAAACATGATAAGCGTATGAATCCTATTAAAAGTTGTTTATTTGGAATCTTATAAGTAATGTAAATCTTGAACTTTTAATTGAGTACCTAATATATTTATTCTTTGTTGATATTATATTCTTAATTCTTATAAAATAGTAGCTTACCATATTAGTAGCACAGTGTAATACAATTTTTGAATAATTTTAATGTAACATGAATATCTATTTGTATTAAAAAATATACATTAGTGTCTCTCTATTATTTAGTAGTGATAAGTTACACTTAATTTAATAAAGGCTCGATAAAAAAAGCTGAACAGATATTAGTACAAAAATTTAGTGTTTTTTTTTATCTGGTACCATAAATAAGTAGACACGCACTCAATTACACCTACACACGTACGCGCAAAGGCACGCTCGCACGCATGCACGCACACACACGCACGTCCACACTTTTTGCGTTACAATTTACATGTAAATGAACTACGCCGATTCGTCATTAGATTAATAGCAGCCGTACAGGATTTCTATCATCAGTTTTTTTTAAAGTATCATTTTACCACCAAACATCCTTTACCTAAAAATATAAAATATATACCAATATTTCAACAAAAATGACATATTGTTAGCATGTACCAATTTGCTAATCTTTCTTTATTCCATAAGTCAAGTAATTTAGTCTGAGCTGGTCTGGCTGGGTTATATCAGTCAGGGTTAACAGTTTTCTGTTAACTTAATAATAATAGGCAGATATTTCGAATACCTTGATTGGTATGGGCGGGGAACGCTTTTTCATGATTTTGATTCTTGAATATTAATTTCTTTCTATGATACGTCTCTAAACATACTGATAATATAGTTTTCAACTGTCGTATGCCTTAATCTTTTAATTACAATATGCACAATATTGTAATTAGCAGGCTAACTAAAAATTAAAAAAAAAAAAAAAAAAAATTGATGCGACGATGATTCTAAAATTATATTTGTTTTTTTTTTCATTTATTTTTCAAATATTATTATGTCTTACTGTACTAGAATTTGATCCGATTCAAGTGATTTAGTAAAGGCCATAGTTACAACTTACAAGTATTTGGCGTGGTTAGGGATTGGACGTGATTATTGATAGTCCTATCTTTACAAGTTTCACAGTCTCGGTTTATGTTAAGCTGATGTTGGAGACGTTCAAAATGTACCGAATTATTTAGACTTCAGAAAAATCCATCTTTTCGATATACGTTCTATTGAGGGATTTAGTTCCTATGAATTGTTCTTAGAAAATATTTGGAACATTAAATAAAAGAACAAATCTTTACTTGGCTTTAAGGTGCTAATTTAGTACGTAAGATTTAATTGAGTAATCAAAAAAAAAAAAAAAACGCATGTGTCTACTTATGTACGCACGTACGAAGTTATACTTTTTTGGCGTAACAGAACAAAAATAGCTAAAGATTTCATTCCGTATGTCACAACTCTCTGTTTGTAAGAGGAATGCAGCTAAGTTCATCATGTCGCTTTTTGCTGTCGCTGTGGGCGCGCATCGTAAAAATTTTACTCTCATATTTTTTTCCAAACGTGCCAAAAGAAGTACAACTTCAAAAATTATATTTCAGTTTTTTTCAAAATTTAGGTTGTTATTTTTCAGTTCGTCGCATACAAGAGAGGCAAAGACATTAAACCATACAGCTTCATCTTTTTTACTTCTTATCCATTTGGTTTTATTGATTTGCCCCTAGCATGTTTGCTTGTATGTATCACTTTTTTTAAACATTATTTACGAATAGAATAATATTTTTATGCTTATCCAATTTAACAACTTAAACAGTAAAATATAAATAACTTAAAAATTAAGCTGAATGTCATTAAACCATCGCATTTAAAACTAAAAATATTTACATGATAGGTTATATATTTTCGCGCCAAAATTGTATCTCGTCACTATAACGAACTTACACATTTAATTTTACTATATTTAAAATAAGTGCCAACATGTTTTCTCCTGAAGAGCAACAAATTGAAATATGTCTTTTAAAATCTAATTTAGAAGAAATAGAACACGACTTAATAGCACAGGTAATTAGAATTTTAAAGGTTTTCTTAGAAATATATTAATACAACTTGCCTGAAGTAAAGCCTGTTACATTAATTATAGCGTTCCGCAATACCTAACTTGGAAGCTGAAAATGAACAAAAGTATCGTGAAACTATGTCCGCTCTTCGTGTAGCTCGTTCTTATAACGTCGAAATTGAGCGTCTGAAGCTTGAGAACGGTACGTTAGAAATTACATAGTATACATATATATATATATATATATATATATATATATATATATATATATATATATATATATATATATAAATCAATGCTACTTTTCGTTGAAATTTTATAACTCAAGAACAGGCTCACCTATGCGAACCAAATGCTTAGGTTTTGTTCGGACTATTTAGTAGATGGTTTATGTGAAGTTTGCACAAAATCGGTCGAGCGGTTCTTCATTTATCACATTTTTTGTAACAAATGATCTGTACGGGCTAATCTTCGAAAATTTTGTACGGTGGTACCTTATATCCCATCAACATTTAATATTTTATTTTTAATATCCCGGAAAATTAAAGAGTTCCCGTGGGATAGTTAAAAAACTATAGTAACTTATACAGCTTAAAACACAAATACTACTCATTAGATTTTAATAAAACTTTACAATAATATAGTTCACACATTAGAATAATAAATAGGCTACTTTTTATCCCGGAAAAATGTACGGTTCCCGTGGGATAGATTTGTTTTTGTTTGTCTAGAGGTGAACCCGAGCGAAGCGAGGGTGAGCCGCTAGTATTATTTAAGAATAATGATAACTAAATTGTATTCAATAAATAATTCTACCTAAGTACATCTATTTTTTACTACTAAAATGTAAATTAAAAATATAGACATAATGTAAATAATAGTTAATTAACTATTATAATCTAATTTTGCTAACTTTGTTTCATATTTATTTAAAAGATGTTACTAGAATTAACAAATAAAACATTATTTTATAGTTACAGCTTGCTTTAGCATACAAACTTTCATCCCTATTTTCAACCCCTTAAGGGATGATTTCCGGAATAAAAAATATCCTATGTCCTTCCCAGGGTGTCAAACTATCTTTTTACTAATTTCATCTAAATCGGTCCAGTACTTTTTGAGTTCATTCATTATAAACATACAAAAATTTACTAAACAGTAGGCAAGATGGTGCGGGGAAGGGTCGGCGATTGCATCAAGCGAAGCAAGGCGCTTAAATTTTATTCTCGCGACTGTAATTATTTGCGACTACTCCTAAGATATTCATTTAAATTATATGGTGTAAAAGAGTAAAATAATGTGCCTGAAATGCTTAAAGCCTGTAAGTTACAGGTATATATCATACATATATACAGGTATATATCTATCAGGATATATGATATTGCGGACTTTTCTGTGGACCTATATAAGATACACAATTCCACCATACATTATTTTGTTATATCTCAAAGGGTTTAGGCAGCGTTTTCGTTTAAAGCTCTCAGACGGCTTATTTTTTCCGACTCCTCCAACAAATATCGATATATTTTAGCCAATATGTATATATATATATATATATATATATATATATATATATATATATATATATATAAACTTAACAAATTATATACTAAAACCTTCCTCAAGAACCATTCTATCTATTGGTAAAAACAGCATGAAAATCGGTACAGTAGTCTTTGAGTATATCGCGAACAGACAGACAGACAGACGCGATGGAGGACTTTGTTTTATAATAATATGTAGTGATAAGTAATATTACATGTATGAATGAATGAATGAATGAATGAATAACTCTTTATTGTACACCCAAAAAGAGAAAAGAAAATATACAAAATATAGAAGGTACAAGAGGCGGCTTTAACGCTAAGAGAGCGATTTCTTCCAGGCAACCTTTTAGGTATAGTACTAAGATAGAAGGGGCGCGAATAATAAATAAATGTATATATTTTACTTATGATTTATATATTATTATAGTGAAGCTTACTGCTAAACGCATGCAACTAAAGAGACAATGTGAAGAGATAACAGATGCTCTCAAGAATGCGTGCAGCACACGTATTGAATTAGAGACTTCATTAAAAAGAGAAGTACAGGAAACGGAATTAGAAATGTACGTCAAATCAAACTTTAGTTCTAGTTCTATAATTGAGTTTTTATTTTAAAATTTTCTATGCAATACATATAAAACGAAGGTCCCTACCCTAATTGTGCACCTAATGAGAGTTAAGTTTTTAAAGCGAAAAGAATCCTCCATTGAATTACAAATAAAGCTAGCAAACATCCTTTTTCCTTGAGTAAAATGCAAGTGAAAATTATGTACGTTTCACAAATAGTGAATTGTGTTTATTTATTAATTATTGATATTTCTTTATAAGGCTTTTTTGTTAAACAAATTGTTTATCTGCAAATATTTTCAGATGTAAGTATGAAGATACTCTGCGGGACTTAGCAGAACGATTTCGTAGGACCCGTGCTTTTTATGTAAGTAAATCTACACATATAATAAAATTCTAATTGAGTCGATCCTGTACATTAAATATTTTCTGTAAAATCTTTTTAAAATAGTCTTTATTATCGCTACAGAGGCCGAATCTATAGTTTTTAGAATTTTTGTCTGTCTGTTTGTCTGTTTGTGACGGCATCACGAGAAAACCACTGTACAGATTTTAATGAAATTTGGTGTGATTGGTTATATTGTCACAATAGTTGTATGGCTATACTAATGTACAGCTGTAGATCCAAAGATCCTGGGTTCGAGTCCCCGGGTCAGGCAAAGATTAATGACTGAGTTTTTCTGTTAAGATATTCTCAGTAATAGCCCGGAGTTAGGAAGTTGGAGGCGTTTCACCCAAGTGCCTTGCAGAGCAAGTGTCGCGTCGGTCCTGCGCCTTCACTCTCACCACGAGTGTCGAAGTATCGTCCCATCGGACTTTCAGTGGAAAAGGTATAGACAGTGCAATTGCACGTTGACAGTGCATTGCAGTGTCTGCGCGTCCACTTGTGCACTATAATATCTTCTGTGGCACTGAGATTGGGCGCCGCGGCCGAAATCGATCAGGAGAACATTTTTTTTTCATGAACTTTAAAACTAAACATAAATATAAAATAAAATAATTCTAAACAAAGTAAATATGTATATTTTTGCCAAAGGATGAAGAGGAAATGAATAAAGAAATGGAAATGGTTCAGGAAATTATTTTAGAATTGCAAAACGTAGAACAAAGTCGACAAATAGACGTCACGGAGCTAAAGAGTAAACTAAATGAACTAGTTAACAATGTGCCAGCAAATATTCTTAGTATAATGTAAGTGATTTTATTTAAATATTTTATTTGCAGCAACTACATATTATATTGTGGGAATAGACTAGTGTAATTGCTGACATACACAATATTATAGTAAGGGGCTCATATTTAACACTTTTTTAATATATAGCGAGTGTATGGGGTTGAAATCTGACTTTTAAAATTGTCCTAAATGTTATCGTCATATAGTCCAAATCACTAGACGTAGTTGACTGGTATTTTGACAGCTTATTCCTAAAATTATAAGTATAAAAGTATTTTTGAAATTGTCTTAAATAGTAAAGACAGGTGCCAAACTTTGTATGCGAAATATTAATATTTTTCGAGTGTTAAAATTTAAAAACTCAGCACGCTGTATAAGATTGTTATTTCAACGGGGAATTAAATACACATAAAATTTATTGTATATGCAATGCTATCTTTTTTATTACTTTTTTATAACTTGCATACTACATCACTTGTTTGTGGCTAAATATTTTGGTAAAACTACATAACATAGTCCCATTTATTTATATAAAAAATTATCTGTATATGTATGTTTTCTATGGACTCAAAAACTGCTGGAGCGATTTTGATGAAATTTTCAGGCAATCTTCAGATTAGAGCAGAGGTGATCCAGTGAAGTTTGATAGCGATCGGAAGTTTGAATTCAAGGGAAGCCGCGGGTACTACTAGTATTAGATAAATGTACCATATAGATAAAAATTTTATACATAGCACAAATTCAATGACATTTCGTCTGTAATACTCCATCATACAATAGAATAATGCTTGATTGGTTTGGAAGTATAGAAAATGCCTTACAAGCAAAAAAATTATTAATTTTTTTCTTTAATATCGGTAAGAATACGAATTTCATATATACAATATATATATATATATATATATATATATATATATACAATATATATATATGTATATATATAAATACCCACAGAATTTAATAAAGAATATATTTGGCGAAAAGCAGCCTCCTTTTATTATTTTAATTTGACACCCGAAATATTATTTTCCGTCCAAATTGCGACACTTTTCTACCCTTTAATTTAATTGAATTTCAAAACACCTCTGTTATTGTTTATTCACATATGTTATTATACAAATAGACTGCAAGTGTTTTAGGCCTTTTTTGAAAATATACCTGTGTGTTGGTCTTACTTTAATTGCGTACGAATCTGGGAGTGGAGAATGAAGCCAGGCTTCTTAAAGTTTTCTCTATTAATTCACTAAACTGAGCCTTTAAAATATATGAATTTGTAAAATTTAACAAAAAAATGCAACTTTAATGAATCCATCTAATGAACAAAACATTGAATGAATCAAATCAGCCAAACATGGGGGTTTTATCAGTAGCATAGCCGTGTTAATACAAACTAGTGATAGCCGTGTGGTTGAAAATCAACCATAATTCATTAAGTTATATTATATTTATTGTCTTGTGTATTTTACAATATTAATCTATCCCCAATTTGACCACAGATTTTAACAATAAACAAAAGAGGATACATATATGCGTGTGTGTGTGTAAAATACATGGTAGTGTGTGTAATGTTATTTTTATTGATTTAATGTAATTTTTATGCATAGTTTTAAAAAATGTTAGCATTCTGCACTCGTCTATAGAAACTATAAGTGAGGAAAATTTCTTACTCCTCCGTCCGCGCAATTTTCGTAAAAAGGGGTACAAAGTTTTTGCTTCACGTAATAATATATAGATATCTAAATCTTATATACTTCAAGTACAACTAGTTGTAAGATGCAACTTTATTACAGTTATATAATATATTAATATAGAAAGTTAAGTACAATGTTTGTGTTGCAGTGGGCAGGAAGAGCTGGATAAAACATTGCAATCACTTTCAAGTCGTTGCGAGGCGTTGCGTTTACAAAGACATTATCTGCTTAGAAACAGAGCCATCACGAATTCAATGTTCTCTAGCAAATATTAACTAACCATTCCAAGTTTAATTGCAATAATAATAATTATTTTTCTTTGTAAGTCATCTCGTTCTTTTATGAATAAACATGTCCAAAAATTATTGTTTATTTATTATATTATTAAATTATTATTTCTTTTGCTTATATGCTATGTCTATTACTTACGGCATAATTTTTTTGTCAGCATAATGAATCCGTATAAATATCTCATATTTTCACAATATAATAATGACCCGCTTTCAGATCGCTAATTTAGTTGATTAAATTGAACTAGTCAAGTAAATAAAATGATTTCACATAAAAGGAGAAAGTTCTTTATTTATCTGCGAATTATTTTTCGGAGTAATTTTGTTATAATGGAAATTGGCGAGTTTATCTGTTGTGGTTTTTTGTTAATTCTTTTATACTTGACTACATCATTATACTACCTACCGATTTTTAAAGACAATATAGAAAAAAACACAGGACCAATAGTCTTCTAATAATTATTATATAATAATAAAATTAAATAATAATTATTATATACCTACTACGGACAGAGAGAATAAATATAAGCATTACAGAATCCTAAATAATAGATTTTAAATTGTAAAAATAAATATGTTATATTTCAATTAATGCATTTGCTATATTTCTTTAATAATTTTCGAGCACCGTCATTATCGCTTAAAACACACAATTTAAGCGATAATAATCGAACTCGAAAATTATTTTAACGGAGTTAAATGTTCATCTACTAAAATGCTCTAAAATGGCTGACCTATTATCGCAACAACATATTTGTTGGCTATAAACGTGCAGTGCATTCAACCCCAATCGAACCATGACTGATATACCTACTCGTACATAATGTACTTGTATGTTCTTGAGTGATTTAGTTTCTTTGATTTTCTCGATTATTAAATTTCTACTGTATTAATAAACAAAGTACAAAGACCAAGAAACTGTAGTATTAAAGTCCATACAACTGTTTCAAACTTTAAATAATAATGTAGTCAATATTATCATTATTCCGTAACTTCGTTGAAACAAAATTATTGAGGCACATAATTTTCCGGAAAATGCCGGATTCATTAAAAGATAATTCTTATTAGTGTTTACTGAAATAACAAGAAAATGACGAAATTATTTTATAATTAAAATGTGAAGTACGATCTTCTTTTATTCATCTTTATTTATTATCGCTTACCGGATTACAAAATATTTTACCAGCTTGCCATACCAAATACATAAATTTTAAAATTTAGATTACAAAGTATATAGAGAATATGTAGATTAATTCTGAATGTTATAGACTTATACTATGGTAAAAATCAATGGAAATATGTACCTACAATGTACACGTTTATTGCGGAAAATCAAAGCTAGGAAAAAATATTAATCTTATAAAGTATAGCCTTGACGATCCTTAGGGGATTGAAAGTTAGAAAACTCCGGTATAATACAATGGGTTTCATTATTTTGTATACGTAAACTTTTAAGTAGATTTCGCAAAATAATCCTGCTTGCTTCGAATCATAGACTATTATTAGTACAAAGAAATACGAAAAATGTATTACATTTATCCACTTATATATATACCTCATTTGGTTATGCCGAAAGTATTACTCGTAGAAGAAAATGCCTTGTAACGACTTATGGCGAACTTCTCATGCTATAGAGAAAAATAAGCTCCCAGGTGCGGTATAAGCATTTAAAAATAAATGATGTAAAAATAAGCGTTTAGCAAATTTAATTCTTCTTCTTTTCACTTCTCATAATTTTATTTTTACTAACTCCATTGGAATTAAAAGTTACCTAATATTATTAGCATATTTTTAATACCAATTTGTAAATACATTATAAAGCAAATTTTTGTGTTGAGACATGGGTATATGTGTATATATGTTCATTTACACTCATAAATTAGGAATCAAAACTACTAAAAGCACTAGCCACGAGTACTATTGGTAAAAGTTTTTAGTAAATTATACGACCAGAGGGATAGTAAAACACAAGACCGCGATATTTCTTTTTGTTTCTTGTTCTTCGGTTTCTTAAGGCTACGTCCGCACATGCAGGCGGCTTGCTTAGCGCCTAGAGCCTAGCGAGTCACCCAGCTAGTAGCTTAGTAAAACGAACGTTTTAGAATGTTCGCGACCGGCCGCACTGCGCGCTTGGCGCCTAGCTAGTCGCTTAGCAAGAAGCGCCAAGAGCGCAGTGCGGCCGGTCGCGAACATTTTAAAACGTTCGTTTCACTAAGCTACTAGCTGGGTAACTCGCTAGGCTCTAGGCGCTAAGCAAGCCGCCTGCCTGTGCGGACGTAGGCTTAGGGATTGATGGTATTTGACGGTAATGTAATGTTACTATATTCTGTCTTAGTTTATAAGGTTCAGTTGCTTTCCTTTTCTTTGCAGATAAGTAAGAGGGACTTAGTATATGAATTATTTAACTCAAATTATATTTAATTAATATATTTACTATATATAGTAGTAAACATAATTTAACTATATAATATACATATATAATTTGTAAAATCACCTTAAATCTATCAAAGTATAGTATAGTATAATATTTTTTACAAATTTTATGTTTAATACATAATATAGAAGTAATAAATGAGGTCAGCGCTAATGTTGTTAGTAAAATATTTAAAAAACGCTAAAATTAAATAAATTTCGGTGACTATTTGTGATTGGTATACCTAAATAACTCATG
This sequence comes from Fabriciana adippe, assembly GCA_905404265.1. NCBI lineage: Eukaryota > Metazoa > Arthropoda > Insecta > Lepidoptera > Nymphalidae > Fabriciana > Fabriciana adippe. Next base: position 9,447,714 of record FR989993.1, read on the forward strand.
AAATGTAACAACGATATCTTTGAATTCGCAGTAAAATTGTGAAATTATGGAAATTTGATTTTGGAATCCATTATTTCATTTTCCTTTGCTTTTAGGTTCCGTAGCCAAAAGGCAAAAACTGAAAAATATAATATTTATAACCTTAGACTTCTTCCTTCCATATTTTTAGTCTGAGCTTAAAATTTCGTCAAGTCCGTCCGTCGTAAACAACCATATTGCTGGGAGACTATAGGTAATTGGAAAAGCGAAGGTAGGTGAATATGAATTATTTAATTATTATATACTAGCAGAACCTGCAGCTTCGCCCACGTTTAATCTACAAAAAATGTACTTAATATAATATTGTATTTAGTGTATTTATATAATACAATATAAAATAGATAATAGTTTTACAATAATGTATGAAAGTTTGCCCGATTTGTTGACATTTATGATTACTGCTTCGCTCCCTTGTGTAGTAGCATGATGATATATAGCCTTCCTCAATAAACGGGCTATCTAATGAAAAACAATATTTTAAATCGGATTAGTATTTAGTAGCTCCTAAGACTAGCGCGTTCAAACAAACAAACAAACAAATTCTGCCTGTTTATAATATTAAGTATAGAGTATAGACTATATATTATTTATTATTATTTTGTTTTTATATAATATATTACATATTTATTGTATAAAGGACAAGAAAGACTTAGTCTCTCCCGTTATGCTGATTTAATTGCTGTAAAGCATTCAAAACGTCGAGAACCAAAAATCAAAATAAATCCGCAAAAAATTCCGAAAATAAATAGGATCTATTTTTTCTTTTAATTAATATAAACAACGACAGCAAAACCATTACATACATATTCCGTTATTGAAATGAGATTCTATCATTTGAGTATTCGGATGTACTGTTTATGAAATGATCAATCCCAAGAAACGTCATCAATCATCCCAAGAAGGCCACAAGAATAATTGTTCATATTATACGGAATAACATCTGCACATTATATTATGATAATAATAACCAATAATAAGTACATTTTCGTGAATTAATATTCTTATAGGTTGAAGTAGTATCTAGTATCTATGTACCTACGGCTGTATATCATGAAGATCTACATTTAAATATCGATTGCATAATTTTTAAAATTATTAAAAAGGTTAAAAAGGAGTCTAACCATCACAAGACCCAAAAGAGTCGACGCAGAAATAAAATAGCAATTAACGCTCTCAGTCTTTCAAACACAATATATGTATGTACCTACTCGTATATATGTACATACACATATAAGATAATGTATCATACTAAACAATTATATTTGTTTTGCCATAAAAGAAATAAAATCAAATCAAATATTCATTATATGTATGCTTACTCAATCAGACAAAATTGAGTTAACATGAACACGATAACATGAACACGATAAATACAATGAAAGTGAAGACTTATTATGATGTATCTTGGGTAGGTTTCAAGTATTTATTGGAAAAAGAAAATATAATTAAAATTGTGATATTACTTATTGTAAGAATTGTCCTGTTCTGAATGACAATTTTCTATTCCTTGCCTTTGTCATTTCTGTTATCATTTCCATATTATTGTGACTGTTAAAAGTAATATTTCCTGAAAAAAATATTTTTAAATTGTCTCCAAAAAAACCTGGGCCCGGGTCAGTTTGCCATTGAACTAAAATATGTTGCCAGTAAGGTACAACATTTTAAGAACGGATTGAATGATGTTTAAATAATGTATTTATTTTTTACAACATTTTTTTTAAACGCCTTCGAAATCTACTGCCTTTACATACAAGTATATACAATCGTAAATAATAGTAGACAACTCTATAGTCCATCAATTCTAGCTTAAACGTTTTTAATATAACGCCTGGTATCCGAATATTAATAAGAATTTTCAATGAAAAATAATTACTGTTCTTGGTTCAATCTAGATCCTAATAAAGTATGGAGCCTAAAAAATTCTGGAAATGCCAATATGATACTTTACAGATACGCTCGTCTAGGATACTCAGACTTTTCCTTTGACCTTCTTTAAGTATAACAAGCCCTTGATCTTCAAAAGTCCTCCGAGGAAAATGATAATAATAATCTTTATTTTACACTTAAAAAGAAAAAATATATCACGTATTATATAGGTAATATAATTTGCTTTAACATTCTTTATTTAAGGTACTTACTGTTCGTTCGACGAGTTTTCATAAAGGCAGAGTAGGTAATATTTTGTATGGCTATTAATTAATTATAATAAATTTACACTCACTTATGCTGTGTTAAATTTAGTAAATTACCAATAAGAAACAGATAACTTTGTTTAAAATACACGCTTGTATTTAAAATACAAAGGAAATTGTAGCGGTGGCTGTATGTTTGTTAACTTATATCTTTTAAATTTTTAAAATAAAAAAAAGAAATGATAGTACTATTTCTATTACAGGCACAAATATAAATTTAAGAAAATCAGTAGCTGTAACTCTAACACCGTTAAAGTTAACAAAGATTTTGTAGGTAGGTAGGTGTTTAAGTTGGCATGAACAATGAACTTTGGATAAAGTTGTAGGTAATCCCTAAAGCGTAAATATTTAAATACATTTGCAATCTTAATATTCCCTTTTGTAACTAAAATGAAATGTAACAACCTTAATATCTTATTATATAAAAGGCAAAAGTGATTGACTGATGTATGTATCAACGCACAGGCCAAACCCTTAAAGCTAACAAATTGAAATTTCGCACACGTATTCCTCATATGACGAAGGCATCCACTAAGGATGAAGGATTTTTCAAAATTCAACCCCCAAGGGGGTGAAATAGGGGATAAAAGTTTGTATGAAACTTTTTATTCCTTGGACATAATATTTGCATGAAATTTCGTATTTTTCGTAGTTTGATCGCGAGCGAAGCCGCGAGTTCTGCTAGTTTTTAATAAAAAATAAAATGTCCTAGACATTTAGTACAATAGAATATGCAGTACATGCTTGTGTTTACTTACTTTTAATAAGTTATAAGATTTTATTGTTTTTAATTAAGTCAGTATTGTTAATTGTTATGAATTACACATTCTTAAGATCTCGTATTTGTTCGGTTAGTAGTAAATAAATAGATGATATTAATATGATGACATATTCAGTAAAAAACTAATAAAAATCTGAACAGGAAAATATGATGTACCTACATAAGATTATTTGATGACAATTATTATCTAGAAACTGATAATTTACATTTAATTTCTGTAACGTTTATTGTGCACAAAATTTTTCTATTATCCGTGTTCGTTAACGATAAGCTAATCAATTTTAATGGTGTGGTAATGGCATGTTTGAACATTACTTCTGTTTTTTATTGATACGTTTAATAAATCCTACGATAATATTTTTAAACAAAGCGATCTGTGCTTTAACCGATAGAGAGAGAGGCATATTACTTATCTTATGCTTAAGTTATTCGAAGTTCACAGATCACAGGGATTTTTTTACCAACTAGTTTTATCGTTACCCTTGTTTACATATTTACGATAAAAGATCACGTTGCAGCATTCCGTATTTTCATTTCGCGTGATACCATTCCCTAGAGAAAAATATATCATACGAATTTCCCGGTAAAATATGTGAAAGGGATTTCAATTCGAAAATTTTATTTCTAAGATAGACGAGCGCAACTTCGAAGTGTACTCTGAAATGAAGATGGCAAAGTTTATTCCACCAATCTCTCACTTTTGAAACTGAGGCAATTGCTGAAAGAGCCATCTTCAAGCCTCTATCAGAAATTGCACAATTTTCAGGAAAAAGTCATATAGTTATGAATCATACTACCTAGCGTTTCATGAAAAAGCTGTCGTGGCTTCAGTAAGTATCGTAATGCATGTTCGATTATCAGGCATAAAAAATATATGTTCCAACAGGGATGTCATAAGGATGACCGTCACAAGATGTCCGCTTGTGACATCGAAATCACTATATAGCTAGCAGGCATATGATCATCTGAAGCTTAGACCCACGCAGCTCCCAACGGACAAACACACAACCGGATGAACGGACGTCGTAGGCACGATTAAAGAGTTAAATCTGAGTGTTTTGAATAAATAACCCTTAAAACTACATAGTAACACTAGGAAACGATAATTTCGTTTCCCACTTGTCTCAAAACTAGAGTCAGTGCATTCATAGGGACAGTGAATTTGTAGTCTTATCTAAGCCAATAAAGTAACCGGATAGTTATTATAAACTGTAGAAAATACTAAAAGAAAGACTTTTGTAGCAAGATGTAATCCTTTAATAATGTATGACAGGTAACAACTGTAAGTTAATTTTAAAAGAGGTACTTAGGTACTGCCAACATAACATTTTTAAACTTAACAAGGCGCCAACACAACAATCAATATAAACTCTGTTACATTGCATTTATTTCAACACCCCTTCTCAATGTAACCAAAATTATTTAAACACACTAAAATTTAAAGTATTAACAGCTAAACAATAGTTGTGTTCATAATACCACACTTTCTTAAATGTCTTATAATTAGGTCCTTATTTAAAACCTTAGTTAGGATATCTGCTGGTTGCTCACTAGTGTTAATATAATTTATGCAGATCTTATTCTCTTTAACTAAATCCTTAACAAAATGATAGCGGATGTCAACATGTTTTAACCGTTTCATATTATCTGTTTTTGCATTTATTATGGCAGACTGATTATCACACAATATGTTGACTGGACAAACATTTTCATAATTAAAATCTAATAACAAATTTATAAGCCATGAAGCATCACTGGCTGCCATACTCATTGATACATATTCTGATTCCGTAGAAGACAGACTGACAGATGCCTGCTTCTTAGAGCACCACACAACCAGACAGTTTGACAACATAAACATATAACCCGAGGTGGACTTCCTGTCCTTGAGATCCCCACCCCAATCAGCATCACAATATCCCTCCAAAACAATATCGTTACACTTATATACTAACTTAAAATTTAAACTATACTTAACATATCTTAGCACCCTCTTTAATGCACTTAATAACTCATTATTTGCACATGTTTGGTACCTACTTAACAATGACACTGGATAACACAAATCTGGCCTAGTACCAGATGCAGCATACATTAAATAACCTATAATTTGTCTACATAACTTCTCAGTAGTACTATCAGTAGAGGTAGTATTATTTAATATATTTGTATTAAAGTTTTGATCCATGGGAGTTAACTTATCCTTACAATTTTGCATATTAAATCTTTTGAGAACATTTTCCAAGTAACTACTTTGATCTAATTCAGTAATACCTGTCTTTAAATTTTGCTTTACATGTATGCCTAGAAAATTTGAAATTAGTCCCATATCCTTCATTTTAAATACCTCATTTAACTTAGCCTTAATTTGTGTAATATGTTCCTCATTAGACCCAAAAATCAAAATGTCATCGACATACAATAAAATATACATTCTATCCTTGCCATTACTCCTCTTAAATAAACAAGAATCACACTTAGATTTTACAAATCCCTCTCTATCCATAACAGAGTTAAATTTTAAATTCCAACACTTTGGGGAACTTTTTAAACCATACAAAGACTTGTTTAATTTGACAATATTGTTTTCACCTGAATAAGCCCCTTCTGGCAACTTAATATACACACTTTTATCTATGTCCCCATACAAAAATGCTCCCGTAACATCCATTTGATATATGGGTAAGTTTAATTTTGTTGCTACAGCCACAAAAACTCTAAAAGTCGATAACCTTGCTACAGGTGCATAAATATCACTTAATTTATAGTCACTATTTTGTTCAAACCCTCTAGCTACTAGTCTCACTTTATACTGCTTAACACTGCCATTTCCTTTTAGTTTAAAAACCCACTTGCTACTTGCTGCTAATAACTTTTTCACTCACCGGTGCACTGCAGAAGTCCCAAGTGTTGTTGTCCCTCAAGGTTTGCAATTCCCTGTTAATTGCCTCCTTCCACTTACTTGCATCTCTCCTACTCATAGCTTCCTTGTAGGTCTCTGGCTCATTCTCTACACTCACAACATTGTTACACTGATAAAATGATGTTTGTTTCCTCACTCGTTTGGCTCTTTCATTCCTGACTTCTCTCTAACTGATTCATCATCAAGAGATTCATATTCACTTTGAAGCTCACTTTCGTCTACAGATGTATTTATATTCATACCAGTTAGAGTATCATTTTGTGATTCATCACATTTTGCTTCTTCCTCCACCACTAATTCTGGTAGATCATCTTGTGTAGCAAGAGTCGGATCATTCACCTCTAGCATGACTGGATTAATAAATTCACAATCTTTATTTACCTCTGTGTTTAAGAAAACAACATCCCTTTTTATATCTACACAATTCTTGCCTGGAAAGTACACTCTGTAGCCCTTAATATTTTCCCCATATCCGACCATCAAACCTTTTTCTCCTTTCACATCCCACTTTTTTCGTTTTTCTTTTGGTATATGTACAAACACCTGCGAACCAAACACCTTGAGCTTATGAATGTCAAAGCTCTCATTAGTCCACATTTCATATGGTGATTTTCCATCCCTGCCTTTTCCTGTCCTGTTCAACACAAAAGCGGCCGTGTTCACTGCTTCTGCCCACAGTTTCTTTGGCAGGTTTTTAGCATGAAGCATAGTTCTCGCAGCTTCGACAAGGGTTCTATTTTCCCTTTCAGCTTTTCCGTTTTGTTCAGGTGTATATGTCACTGTAGTTTGATGTATTATACCCCGTTTAGAGCACATTTCTCTCACTTCTTTGTTTACAAATTCAGTCCATTGTCAGTTCTAAACGTCCTAACTTTGTTTCCAGTAATGTTTTCTGCTTTGTTAATGAAATTCTCCAGACAATGCTTAATTTCATGCTTTGTTTTGACAAAATACACCGTTCTAAAACCTGAGTAATCATCCTTCAGCACCACAAAATATCTCGACCCTCCGATCGATTCTACTTCCATGGGCCCGCAGGTATCCCCATGTATTATCTCACACGTCCTGGTGCTTACGTTTTCACTTCTTTTAAACGGTAATCGGTGTATCTTCCCTTTCAAACAGCTCTCACACTGCGGAACAACAGTTTTTTGCAACTCAATATCAATATCATTTTTCTCCAATACTTTCCTTGTGTGATCAAAGTTTTGGTGAGCAAATTTTTCATGCCACTCACTTAGTTCGTTCTTCACTACTTTTGCAGCACTCGCAATCTCGCATTTGAAGCGAAAATTCATATAATAAGAATTTTCAACTCTTTTCGCAATGGCACAGACAACATTGTTTTTGTATAACTTGCACCAGTTGTCATCTGTCATTATGACATATCCCCGGTCAGTGGCGCGATTCACCGAGAACAGATTTGTCTTTAGGTCGGGAACGAACAATACATTGTCTATGGTCCTATCTAACCATTCACTCCCGTTATGAACTTGCACCGCCATCTGTCCACATCCTAAGACACTAATGACCGCGCCGTTACCGACTATAACTGATTTTTGCGAAACACTGGTAAATGTTGTAAACAATGAGCGATCACGACACATATGCTCGCTAGCCCCAGAGTCCACTAGCCACATCGACCCTTGGTACTGTTCAAACACTGAGTCCGTCACCACAAACGCATTACTTATCTTCTTATTGTTCTTTGTTCTTCTAAAACGACACTGCGCCTTATAATGTCCGTGTTTACCGCAGTAATAGCACTTATTATCGTTCACATTCTTCTCACTGTCTTTATTATTTCTGTACTCTGTTTGATAGTGTCCGATTTTACCGCACTTAAAACACTTTATGTTCTTTTTTGCTACAAACGCCGCAGCCGACGACGATGGAGTTTCTTCCATTTTTGTACTTTCCTTCAACCTCTCCTCTTCGATTAATAACCGGGCCACTAAATTGTCGAAGGTTTGCTTGTCATCCGGTGCAGACTCCCAAGCCGAAACGAAGTGTTTGTACTCGTCTGGCAAACTCATTAGAACTTTAGTTATAATAAACTTATCTGATATGTCCTCGCCCATTTGCTTAATTTGACTTTGCATCTCTTGGATTTTTGACAAGAACATAGACATTTCAACTCCTTTGTCAAATTTATATTGAAAAAAACGTTGCTGTAATATATGAATACTGGTTTCTGACTTCTGTTCATAAATACTTAGTAGTTTCCGCCACATTTCAGCCGACGATGTGCATGTTAAGAGATGTAACATGACATCCTCTGACATTCTAGTAACCAGTAGCGCCTGAGCCTTAGCATCGTTAGTCTCCCATAGGGCTCGTGCAGCAGCGTCTTCAGGTTTTACCTTCCGTCTTTCGACAATATCCAGCCATCCATGGCCCCTTAGTAATACTTTAACTTGGAATCTCCATACGTTCCAATTCCTTGTGCCTTCCAGTTTAATTACATTATTATTATTGTTTACTTCCATCTTGCCTTCTAGCCTTGCCCTCACTGAGACAAGTATACTCCTTCTCGACGAAAATTTTCTTGTCCGCCACGCACGCCACGCCGGCCAGACCTAACCTCACTTTCCGCCGATAGAACAAAAACAAACGCTTTAAAACTGTTTTCTTTCACGCACTTTAATTTTACTATTCTACCAGGTTGGTTAAATGACGTCTGGGCCCATAACCTGTAGAAAATACTAAAAGAAAGACTTTTGTAGCAAGATGTAATCCTTTAATAATGTATGACAGGTAACAACTGTAAGTTAATTTTAAAAGAGGTACTTAGGTACTGCCAACATAACATTTTTAAACTTAACAAGGCGCCAACACAACAATCAATATAAACTCTGTTACATTGCATTTATTTCAACATAAACATGGTAAGAACCATATATCATCGATATTTTATCCCTATTACAGAACTTATCCATTAAAATAAATACTAAGTTATACATTAGTAGTCAAAGCAGAAATGCTTTCAATAGAATGAAATCGTATATAAAACGTTTGAAATATTTTTTCATCTGTGAAGCTTAAATTGAATTGAATAGTATGTCAAATAGAAACGGAAATCGTTTTATATTGTTAATGCCTTATACAAAAATAGGAAGTTATAAACTATGATGTCTTCCCTTATCTTGAGGTAAATATAATTTATCTAATGTGTTAATCCATTTTAGAAACATCACGTTTCGGTCTTTTTAAACTATACCTATGATTACCTACATGAAATTATTGATTGCGCATTATTCCTTACGAGTATATTCTTATGCTAACTACAGCTTTACGTAGCTTGTCGATATAGCATTATGTATTTTGAGTAGTTAAATACGTACGAATTAAAAGAATTATCAAGATGCTGTCTGTCACGAAGTTCTGTGTAAAATGTATAAAATGTTTCTTTTGTGAAAACTGTTTTTATACGACTTTGTCTAATAACAAAACCAACCAATACTATTAGACCAACATACAAAAAGTCATAGGACCGTGGTCTTCAGATATATTTAGATTCCTAAGATAAAATAAAAATTGAAAAAAGAAATTAACAGCTTATGCGTGCAGCTTATGGGTTCAGATGAGAATGATATAGGCTATATTTGTTCTCAAAACATGCTAGAGTCGCCTTTAAATTAAAATTACGTATATTTGTACTTAAACAGTTAAACGTTTACAGCTACCTAGTTAATGCGCAGATGAGTTAGATTAATTTTATATCTACATATATAATTGGTAAGATGACTTATCAAAACAAAACTTATTTAAAATTCTAATGTCAATATGTAGCTGACCTACAATATAGTTTCATAATTCATCTTAAGAAAAGGAATTCAAGCTATTTTCCCCTACGTTACTTTATGTTAAGAATCACATTTCCTTACAATAAAAATTTATCTGCTTAAAGTGAGTAGACAATAATTTTCTTGATAAACATTAATCATTGTAGGCTATCCTTATATTTTTTTCCTCTTCGCGCACTTTCCTTTGTAGGATAGTCAAAAAGAACTGAGTGACATGACTCCATTCTCCGCCATAAAATTAATTATTTACATTAATTATTTATTTATTTAAATAAACAAAATATTTTTGATATGATTTAATAAAAGTAATTGATCGCTTTGATTTAATTTAAAATAACGTACCTATATAATTTTTAATAATAATGTTGTTAAAAATCCTAACAAAATAAGTTCATCATGCTGTGATAAAACATACACGTGCAACATACTATATACATCGTGCTGTAATGTAAGTAGTAGTAGTAAGTATACCTGTGTAGGCACACAGAATTATTATCATAGCTATTTATTTTATTATTTTAGTTATAAATATAAGCAATAAACAAAAGTCCTTTTGTATTCAAAATCTATTTAATTAAATGTAATTAATTAAATGATTGCGGTCTACGAAAATCAAATGAAATTTTCGTAGACTGAAATCATTTGTAATCGACACGCTCAATTACGGCCTGACAATAGTAAATGTTTACGTATATAAATTTATTAGATGTACAATTGTACACATAAAATATATTTTACTTGTTTAAGAATGATTCCTTGTAAGTCTTCTATAAATTATAATGGAAATTATAATAATTATATCAACGATTTCGTCTCTCATTTTAATAGTTTGTAATAATTAATTAATTACTTTATAGTTAAAAGTATGTTAAATTATTAGTTTAAAAATATAAAATAATATTTGCATTTCAACAACTCACAAAAAATAAAAATTAGAATATGTGATGTTTATACTTATACTCGTATACATATACAAGTACAAACATCACATATTCTAATTTTTATTTTTTCATTGTCTGACATAGTTTGCAAGAACTAACAAAATATATCATCGTAACTTTGCAGCTATTTTAAAACGCTTTGTTTAATAATGTATTACAATATTTACTATATTACTAATGCATATGGTTTGGTTTAGTTTTAGCTTGTTTTATTGCTTAGTTTTTATTTGGTTTGGTTTTAGTTTATTTATACATTAAATATTTTTAATATAGTATGTAAAATATGTATTTACAAAAAGCATGGCTTTAGAGAAAATGAAAAAATGTCTTATTAAAAAGTTGGGTACATACATTGTCCTGAAACACTGAAAGAACATTCGTAACACGTACTCAGTGTCAGGACTAACTAGACTGCATGTTTGCAGCTTGCTCTACGTGAACGGGAATGGTCAACAAAGTCTCAGTTTAAACATTTTGAGTCAAAAAGCTGCTGAATAGATTGCCAAGGCATGCAGGGATACTGCTTCAAAAGTTTAAAGTTTCTTATATTACAATAGTGACTTTAACCCTCGCTTTACTCAGGTGCGTCCCTGTGTACGTGCACATAGCGTTACTACAATTTAATAGGTAGATTTTTTTAAGAGAAATATTTCTGTCTTATACATTGTGTTCATATAACTTAATTAGTTTACGCGGCACACGCCAATAAAGCTCCAAGTTGACTTGATTTTTTCCAACATCTTCGAAAATCGTCGTCATATTACAGCCAATTTTCACAAAACTAATGAATTATACACCTAAACCTTCATCATGAATCACTCCACCTATTGGTGAAAACCGTATGAAAATCAATTCGGTAATTTTTGAATATCGCGTTCAGACAGACAGACAGACGCAGCGGGGAACTTATTTCATAATACGTAGTGATTTTCAATTTATATTATACTAGCGACTCACCCTCGCTTCGCTCGGTTTCGTCCCTAGGTTGATTCCCCATACAAACTTTCATCCCCATTTTCACCCCCTTAAGGGATGATTTCCAGGATAAAAACTATCCTATATCCTCCCCAGGGTCTCAAACTATCTTCTTACTAAATTTCATCTTAATCGGTTCAGTAGTTTCGGAGCCTATTCGGTGCAAACAAACAAACAACCAAATCTTTCCTCTTTATAATATTAGTATAGATGTAACTCAAAATATTAGGTGTAATTTTACTAAATGTGGGAAAAGTGACTTCAATTGGCATGTACTCACGTTTTGTATAATTATTGGTTGAAGAAATAATGAAATAATAGAAATATAATAAAGAAAACGAATTGTGTGGTTGGAAGAAATCTTAGATGAAATGTACTTTTTTTTTAGTTTATAAGAGACAATTTGAAAATACATACTTTTAAGATTTTAAAGTGAAACATATTTTTTCCAACCGTCAAGGTAAATTCTCAATTAAAATTTCCGAGTATTAGATAAAGAAGTTATTTATTTTCTGTTATATTACATTTATCGCTAACGGGTGTATCCCCACAAAATCAATAAAATATACTCAAATAAATATAATAAAAACCAAAAATAGTTTTTACATAAAATATAATCCGGCAATGTATTGGAAGTTTTGATTTATAGCCTAGCCGCAGTTGCAAGTTAGTTTTTAGTTATCGGTTATCTATTGTTTCAGGTTAAACTTTCAGCAGATTTGTTTTAAAATATTTTATTGGAATTAGTATATGTTTTAATATTATTAAAAATAATATTCTGTGATAACTTTATTGGTTAATAATTATTAAATGTAAGTGCATATGTAGCACTAAACCGTCTAACAATAAGGTATGCCAAATCAAATAATAATGGCAAATGGGACCCACCCTATGTTTTCATTTCCTATCAGATTTATTTTTAGTAGGATCTTCCGCGCAGCAAAAGGAAAGCTTTATATTTCTAGCGATATCATCTATTTTTATTTGATTATCGCGTACTCCCTTTTTAAATCTGAGTAAATACTAATTTATATATATATATATATATATATATATATATATATATTAAAACTGTAGAGGTCGAATGTCTGTAAATAGAAAAAAAAATGCTAAAAATCGATTCAGGGGGATGTAAGAAATAGAACAAATCCAGATTTTTTTATTTTTTTTTGTTTCTCTGTCTGTTTGTACGGACTAATCTCCGAAACTGTTGGACTAATTTAAATGAAATTTTGTATGGTAATACCTTATATCCCCGCCCCTCATATATAGTAATTTATACAGCTTAGTACACAAAAACTACTGATTAGATTTTAATAAAACTTTACAATAATATAGTTCATACATCAGAATAACAAAAAGGCTACTTTTTATCCCAGAAAAATGTATGGTTCCCATGGAATAGATTTGTTTTTGTTTATCTAGAAGCAAACCCAAGCGAAGCGAGGGTGCCCCGCTAGTATTTAAATAAATTTGTCAACTGTAAATCATGCGCCCATTTCCATACAAACCATTATACCGTGGTGTTTGTTTTGTTAGGTTATGCGTTTTGTTATGCTACATATTTTATCAAAACAACAAATATCTATACTATAATAAAGCAGTAACTTAGCGAAATCTGTACCTGAAATATTTTTTTAAAACAATGACTGTAACGTATTATTTACGTAATATAGACCCTAAAACAATAGTTATTTAAATTGTTGTCTATTTGTCTGTATGTATGTTTGTCTGTTTGCGTGTACACGTTTCACGCAAAAAGTAATGAACGGATTTCAACAAGTAAAGTGATAACTTGTTACTCGGGTCCAAAAGGATACCTTTTACTTTAGAAAAAAATTTCTTTCTCACGGGAAAACACAATAACTGGTCTTATTGGTTCGTCCTTAGGAACCTTCCACTGGCTAAACCTTAAGACATACATCAAACCAATGCACTAAAAATTAAGGGTCTTGAAAAGGGCTACAGAAAAGTCTACAATAGTATATGTCTATCTCCTAAGGTACACTCGCAATAATTATTCTTATCTATCCATATAATAAAACTAACTTAGTCAAATCGATGTACGCGTTTCACGCAAAAAGTACTGGACCGATTTTAATTAAATTTTGTGTAGTAATAACTTATTACTCAGGTCAATATTTAGAATATCTTTTACTACAGGAACAATTTTCATTCCTCTCCCGTGACCATGATTGCTGTAAAGCATTCGAAACGTCGGGAACCAAAAATCAAAATAAATCCGCGAAATAATCCGAAAAGATAGTTTTATTTAAAATATTGAATTGCGATTAAAATCTTATTCCTCTTGCGTAAAACCAACTTGCACGCGGTCGACTATTTTTGTCTGTTTTATAACTTTAGCCACCACTTTTACCACGTTTAACACAAATAACTGTTTATATACTCTGTAAACATTTAAAACGGCTACGGCCTTATAGGCAGGACAGAATGACATACAAACGTCAACGTAGACTTAACAGTATGTATTCAGCCCTTTTTAACGTCCCACTGCTGGGCACGGGCCTCCCTTCAATACGAGGGGGACCAGGCCATAGTCCACCATGCTGGCCAAGAGCGGGTTGGCGGACTTCACATGTCTTTCGAAAACTTGCTAGGTTTTCTCAGACATGCAGGTTTCCTCAGCATGTTTTCCTTCACCGTAAGGCAAGTGGTAATCATGTTAGAAATGATTCGCGTATGAAAATATCAGAGGTGCGAAACCCGGGATTTGAACCCGCTTCACTCAGTTTTCCAAGCGAGCGCGTTACCACTGGGCTACCACTGCCTTTATGGTAGGTAAAGTACGAATGGGTTTCTTATACCGGTCTTTGGTAAACGTTAAATTCTTACAAAAAGGGCTGAAAGGAACTTTTGCTGTAGTATTTTATATTTTAAATTCAGATAGCTACTAGTAGCAAAATAAAAATATCTATAATTAACTTAAAAGGTAGAAATAATAAGTGTTATTATATAGTTATACAAAGTCAATGAAAAAATTGATCATTTAAGAATAGAAAATTTAACGGAAAAACATCTAAATAATAGAAAACTTAGTGGTTGAACCGTCTCATCGTAGGTATTGTATGAATCCGTCCCAACGTGCGATCACTGTGTCGTTTTGGAGGGGCTCAGTTGCGTCCGGTAGTTCAGCCCGGCCAAGCCAAGAAACGCACAGGAAGGTGGCCCAGTTCGGTGGGCGGTGTGAGGTGGCCCACTTCGGTGGGCTGTGTACCATGAGAGTTGTTCCTGGTACTTCTCTGATAGCAGATTGGACTGTGGAGCAACCCCATGGTTGTTGTGGTTTGCTTCGGCAGACTTACCGTCGGGGCGTCGTAATTGAGTGCGTAAGCGATCCTGCGACGCCCCATTAAGACGGGGTTGGTTTTGTTGGGTTTTAGTGGGTAGTACTGGCTTTTCTAGCCGGTGAATCCCACATAATCACCTCTATGTCTACAGGTGGTGTGCGTAAATGCATTTCCCAACATTAAAAAAAAAGAAAAAGGTATTGTAAGAATAAAGGAATGTATTTGAGTACACACTTGTGTAGGTAGTCCGTAGTAGGTATTATAATACCTTCCACACAGTTGGTTCGTTTAAGTAAACGCCTTCATGATTAAATTTCGGTTAGGCTTGTATTATTTTTAAGTTTACGTGAGTGTATAATAACATAAAGTACCTTGTATAATGTATAATTTAGGTATATATTATACACGATATACAGTTTATTAATAACATTTATTTAACAGTAAAAGGGTTATGTTTCAGTAAGTCGTATTGTTGCCAAAACAAACCCGACATAAAATAACCGACTGCGTAAAAAGTGAACTATAAAGAAGAGAACAAGTTGATGAAGGAATATAGCATTATGCAGTCGGAGACATACATATACTTAGAAGTTAGAATAGCTTAGAACAGCTGCGTGTATGTATGTCTCCGACTGCATAATACTATGTTCCTTCGTCAACAGGTTCTCTTCTTTTTAGTTGACTTTTTATGCAGTCGGGTTTTTTCTTTTCGCAAATATTTTTTTTATCTACAGCTTTTTAGTTTTAGTCAGTTAGACAGACAGTTAGACAGCTTTTAGTCCGCTCAAAAACTCTTACTCAATCTCACCCGAGTTAAAAACCACGTACGAAATATATTTAAACTATAAAGTTATATTACTCTAACATAGCTCAAGTTCTCCGAAAGTACACACTTACTTATGAGATATAAAACAGAGAATGGAGATTATGGAGAAATTCTCGGCTAACCACAGCAGTGACAAATATACGAGTAATAGACCTAGAGAGCACGAGAGAGAGAAGCTAGTTAGAATGTATACAGATGTTCCTAATAAATGTACAAGGGAAGTCTTGGCTTGGCTTTGTGAACCTGCAACAATGACCCCAGAAACGACAGTGTAACTGCTTTTAATAAAATTCTGTTTAAGTCTTTTAACCGTATCAACCCACCAGGAATCCTTTCCTCTTTTTTCATGAACTCCTTCGAAAGATTGGCACATCTGTAATGAATAAGCTACCTGAGCTATGTAACGGGACTTGACTGCAAGTTATTCATAAAACATTATAGTGGCCACTGTGTTTGCTGGATGTGCTCGATTGAAGTTGAAAGTTGAATAATTTCAACTTCCTCGAATACAACTGATAACCTCTGAATACGCCTTTGAATTTAATCTTTTGTAATTCCTACTTAAAGTTTCCTTTGAAAAGACCATTAATAAATCTCAAGATCAGTTATTAAAAGTAGCATTCATAGACTTAAGAGAGGATTGCTTCCCACATGGACAGACAGAACATTTACCAATGTTGTATACGAAGAAGTTCTTAATTAAATTCTAACTTCCTGTTCGCGACTTTTTTAGCGTCGACTAAGTGGATCTAGAGTGACTACACACAAATGTATACATATAAATTCAAAATGTATAAATTCGATATGAAATATAAATTCAATGAAAATTAAAACTGGGCAATTCTTTACCCCATGCGAGTGTAGCTACGGACAGAAAGCTATAAAAAATAAGAATTGCCCTTTATATTTTATTCAATGGATAATTTAACTCAAAAAAGAAGGAAGACTGTAAGTTTAAGGTGTATATAACATAGGGTTTTTAAAAATAACGTAGGTGTTAGTCTGTTAGTTAATAAGTCCATATTAGCCGAGTTACATGATTCTAAAGTCGTAAACATTGTATTCGAATTGTATATCCTTCCTTTAAATCTTCCTTTAATTTTGGAAAGATAGAGTAGAAAAATGTGCAAAAATAGAGATATTGGAGTTTGCTATTTTAAACGATAAGTAATGTACAGAATTTACCTTGAATATTTTGTAAGATATTGGATATTTTGTGTTACGGTCACTAAAGTTAAATTTGTTTTCCATAATATATTTAAGAAACACGAACTTATTTTGCAAGTGATAAAGTATGTATTATAAAAACTTAAAAAAATATATATATTAGTGTGTAAAGAAAAAAGATATCAGTAAAAACAACACAATGTTCGGCGGTACGAAATCTCCGATGCGCGAGTCAAAATCTTACTCACACATATCAAATTATTAGGATTAATATCCTTACTAATATTATAAATGCGAAAGTAACTCTGTTTGTCTGTCTGTCGGCCGCGCTTTCACGCCAAAACTACTAAACCGATTTAAATGAAATTTGGTACACAGATAGTCTAGAGCCCGAGAAAGGACATAGTATTGTTTTTACACCGGAAATCATACCTTAAGGGGATGAAAAGAAGGGTGGAACTTCGTATGGGGAATCAATCATTTCTCAAGTAAGGGATATAAAACTCATCGTACCTATCCTAATAATATTATGAACGCGAAAGTTTGTAAGAACGTATGTTTGGATGTATGTTTGTTACTCTTTCACGCTAGAACGGATCTGGAAGAAATTTGGCACAGAGATAAATTATAGTCTGGAATAATACATAGGCTACTTTTGTACCGGAAAAATGTACAGTTACCGTGGGATAGGTTTGTTTTTGTTTTCCTAGAGGCGAAGCCGAGCGAAGCGAGTAAGTGTCAAGTAAGTAGGAAAAATTCTAACATCAACGAGCTATTCTGCAAAAACCGTTAGAGTTACATGAATATAATGTATAATAGAAATGTTTATCTTAAATAGTCTTACAAAAAAGCCCGTGCACAGTGGTCGGAATTCCAAAAAAGCTGGCCAAAAGTCTAAATATTAAATGTGTAATTTTAAAGAAAAGTACCACTGAAATAACATCAGGGGGAGCCACTGAATCAGAAAAATATACGGAGAAATGGATATCTTCACTCTGTGGAATGTGGCGGAGCAGACAAAGTGACACTTTTTTGTTTATTATTTTCAACGTTTTTTAACGGTATAATAAATTGTGTTTGTTGTGGCATCGCCAAGTGACATCGAGCGACCGAATATGGATGACAATTCTGGAGGTTAGTAGAACCTGTTTTATGCATTGTCAGTCAATTTTTTATAACTTACGTTTGTACAGTGGCATTTTGAAGTTAACCTCAATTTTAACGTAGACAAAAATTTCTATTATTGAGAACTTTTTTATCCCACGACATCCCGCTTTGAAATTTGGGCAAAATGTTCGTGAATGTTTATTCTTTCAAGGCGAACGAGATTTAGCTGCCACCGTCTGCCCCTGTTGTTGTAATCCTTTAGTGAAAAAAAAATCTCTAATTTCTTCTAGGAAAATGAATTATTTCACGTTGATGCCACTGTACAAACGTAAGTTATAAAAAATTGACTGACAACGCATAAAACAGGTTCTACTAACCTCCAGAATTGTCATCCATATTCGGTCGCTCGATGTCACTTGGCGATGCCACAACAAACACAATTTATTATACCGTTAAAAAACGTTGAAAATAATAAACAAAAAAAGTGTCACTTTGTCTGCTCCGCCACATTCCACAGAGTGAAGATATCCATTTCTCCGTATATTTTTCTGATTCAGTGGCTCCCCCTGATGTTATTTCAGTGGTA
Organism: Fabriciana adippe; assembly: GCA_905404265.1. Classification (NCBI taxonomy): domain Eukaryota; kingdom Metazoa; phylum Arthropoda; class Insecta; order Lepidoptera; family Nymphalidae; genus Fabriciana; species Fabriciana adippe. Next base: position 9,466,365 of record FR989993.1, read on the forward strand.
CTTTTCTTTAAAATTACACATTTAATATTTAGACTTTTGGCCAGCTTTTTTGGAATTCCGACCACCGTGCCGTGACAACATATAATCCGGTCAAAATAGACATTTAAAAAAACAAAGACTCCGACAGAACTGAATTTTGGTAGCAATCTTGGGTACACCAGTAGAAATAAAGTGCCAAAAATCCCCATTGATCCATGTGTGCAAAAAAATTTATTCAAGGTTAAGGTCAAACTTTTCAGTTTTTTTGGATTTTTATCGAAAATGGTAAGTTTTATTTTGATACCCCGTATTCCAATAATTTAAAAGAGTGCAGTTTCCTCTGAAAGCAGCTTTTGCAATAACAATTAATAAAGCTCATGGACAGACGCTTAAAATTGCAGGAGTTCATTTAAAAAACAAACCCACGGGCAACTCTCTGTGGCATGCTCACGTGTATGAAATTCGCAAAATCTTTATGTTTTGACAAAAGACGGAAAAACAAAAAACGTAGATTATAAAAATGTACTTAAATAAACTCATATTAATACTTTTTACCTTATGTACTTACATATAAACTTAAAATAGCGACTCACCCTCGTTTCTCTCGGTTTCATCCCTAGGTTAATTCCCCATACAAACTTTCATCCCGATTTTCATCGCCTTAAGGGATGATTTCCGAAATAAAACTATCCTATATCCTTCCCAGCGTCTCAATCTATCTTCTTACCAAATTTCATCTTAATCGGTTCAACAAACAAACAAACAATCAAATCTTTCCTCTTTATAATATTAGTATAGATAATTTAATAAGCTCTTTGCAGTGAAACATTGCACATAGCTCATTAAAGTATTTATACATATGTGTCTTATTTGTAAAATAATTAGCCTAAATAATTAAAAATTCTACCCAAAGACACTATTCCATGCGGACAAAGTCGCGGGCACAGCTAGTTATAGCATAAGCCCAAAGAGTTTTTTTTTTAGTAATTGAGCGTGAGCGAAGCCGTGGGTACCTACTGCTAGTTTTTATATAAAGTTTTATGAAAATATACATCCATCCCTTTTCGTGTAGATTAATGTTTTAACCTAACTGGATGGCATGCTATTATTATTTCTTATTTCAAAACTAAGTTTAGAAAAAACGAATTAGCAACTCAGCGTAATTAATAAATATGTAGTGCCTGGGTGACCGAGCTTCGCTCGACGTTTTTCGCATAATATGTAAAAATTGAGTTTTTTCATCAAAACCGTTAATCGTTTCCGAGACACCTACACGAAATATATATATATATATATATATATATATATATATATATATATATATATATATATATACAAGAATTGCTCGTTTAATTAACCGACTTCAAAAAAGGAGGTTTACAATTCGTCAGAATTTTTTATTTTTTTATGTATGTTCCCCGATTACTCGAAGATGCCTGGACCGATTTGGAAAATTCTTTGTTTGCTCGAAAGGGTACTTCCCAGGTGATCCCGTGGTCATCAGATCAGGATCGAATGATGGGATCCTGGAGAAGTCAAGGGAACTCTTTAAATTTTATAGGCACACTTGAAGCGATTTGGGTATTACTTTATAATGACTCATGCATTTGCTTTTAAACTTTTTTTTACTTTTCTACTGCTACGTCTACATTAAAAATGGGAAAATAAAAACGTAAAAAGCCGACTTCAAGATACCAAAAAGTAAAAAATGACTAAATGGGAGGTGCCAGCCGATACAAATCAAAGCACACAGACTTCGTAGTTAATAAAAACTCTTATTTTGTTATTTTTTACTTTTTAGTGTTCAGAAGTCGTTTTTTTTAAGTTTTTTATAATAATATGATGTAATAACGTCACGTGACCGTTTCGTCATTACACACTACTATTAAGAAAAATTTATAAAAAAATTTGTTCTTTACTTTCTTTTTTTTTGGAGTTGGTCATGAATAAAATTCAACCAGCAACGAAAATCATTAAAATATATGCTTTTGCGTCCCTATGTACGTGCACATAGCGTTGCTACAATTTAATAGGTAGATCTTTTTATGAGGAATAATTTTGTAAATCGCTCGCCAATAAAGTCATATTTCAGTCTATTTGCACATCACTTTAATGAATTTTATATATATACCTAACCCTTCCTCATGAATCACTGCATCTATTGGCGAAAACCGTATGAAAATCTGCTCAGTAGTTCTTGAGTTTATCGCGTTCAGACAGACAGACAGATGCGGCGGGGGACTTTATTTAAAAATATGTAGTGATATTACAATTTAATATGTTACTAGAAATAAAATAATATTTTCAATAATAGTCATTTATAAAACCATCATTAGGACGTCGTAATGGTGTTGTTCTAAAAAAGAGAGCAATTAAAAATATTACCTTTAATTACTCGTTACTTCGTAATTCAAAATTGTTAATTAAATTATAATAAATACTTATCCAAAATAATGTAGAAATAATAATAAATATAAAATTCCAAGGCTCTTAAAAACGTGACTAGACTATTTACTTTACTACTTTTTTGTGTATTTATTATAATTTCCGATTTAGGATAATAATAATTTATATTCATAACTAAAATATTAATGAATAACTTTAAAAAAATTATAAACAGCCCAAAACTTGGTACATTAAAAAATGAATTATATAGGTTTTTAGACATTAAGATGAAAACACACTTTAAAATTTAAATGAAACTATCTTTTCTTTATCTTTTTTTTATCCCGACTCGAATCTTTAAAGCAATCATGGTCACGGTTGAGATTAAAGTTTTAGACGTCTTAAAAATTATTATAATTCTTGCAGACTGCATTTACACACGAAATTATATAATAATTTGGAAGGTAAAGAAAATATAAAATAAAATAGCGATAAAATCCAAAAAGATTGTTTCAATTAAAATGTCAAATATTCGCGTAAATCTGATAAAAGTATTATTAAAAACACCTTAACTTACATCCTAGTTTTATGAAAGAGTATAAGTAAAACCTTTTCATAACACGTAAGTACCTACTTTTTAAATATGCATTTATTAAAGACAAGAAAACAGTATAACAAATATTTTTCAAAAAAAGAAGGGTGTCTTTTTTGGCAAGTATAAAAGAATTGGTTACGATGAATTTGTATATAAAATACTACTCGTATTTCCAACTGTCGTACCATCCATCGTACTAGTCCAAATTAAATAAAAATATCGCAAAGAAAATTTACCAAGTGACCCTGACTAATTTTCTAAATCTAAATTTTCTAATCGATTACCGAGAAATGTTTAAAAGCCGTCTCTCAACTCGCTACTCTTCTTACATATTATGTATTCGACTAAAATGAATCATCAATTAATCTTAGGTAGACAGTTTTTTAATATGAAAATGTCAATTCTTATAAAGTATACTAACGACTCACCCTCGCTTCGTTCGGGTTCGTCCCTGGGTTGCTTGCCAAAACAAAATTAATTAATTAATATGGTATTAATTTTTTTGTCGGACCCTATTCTTTTTTATAAAATAAAAGTTACCTAAGTTAAGGCAGTGGTAGCCCAGTGGTAACGCGCTCGCTTGGGAAACCGAGTGAAGCGAGTTCAAGGGGGGCGAGGGTCTCGCACCTCTGATATTTTCATGTGCGAATCATTTCTAACTTGATTACCACTTGCTTTACGGTGAAGGAAAACATCGTGAGGAAACCTGCATGTCTGAGAAAACCTAGCAAGTTTTCGAAAGACATGTGAAGTCCGCCTCCGCCAATCCGCACTTGGCCAGCGTGGTGGACGATGGCCTGATTCCCCTCGTATTGAAGGGAGGCCCGTGCCCAGCAGTGGGACGTTAAAAAGGGCTGAATACAAGTTACTCCTTATTACATCAGCTATCTGCCAGTGAAAGTCCCGTCAAAATCGGTTCAGCCATTTCAGAGATTAGCCGGAACAAACAGACAGACAAAAATTGTAAAAAATGTTGTTTTGGTATATGTACCGTATATACATCCATATGCATTTAGTAAAAAGCGGTTATTTTAATATTACAAACAGATACTCCAATTTTATTTATCTGTATAGATTACAACATTAATGATATAACGTAAAAAAATAAAAAAAAAAACATTCATAATTGGAATTTTAACTTTAACAAAAAATGACTAAACAATCGTTTCCTTACGAAGATATTATTTGTTATTTTATTATTTGAAAATAACAAAATACCTACTCGGTACTACGACGCATTCAGCAATAGGTACCAATAACAGTGTTAGATTAAAACCGTATGGCGACTTTTATTAGCCGAAATCCTTTTGTTTGGGCACTAAAAGTTCAATACCAGATATTGCTTGTGTTCCAGTACGTGGCGAGTCGGCAGCTTGTGTATTGGCCGTAAGGTTGTAAATTCATCTTCAGTGAGCTTTGTATCTCATCGTATCTACCAACACACTACCTACACACTATATTGTAAGGTTTTATTTTTCAAGTTTATTAAAATTAAAGTTTATTACTGCTTCATTTTGCTTAGAATATATTTTGACGTATGATTATTATTTTATAATATTTCAATTACTAATCGTAAAATTTAACGATGTTATTAAAATATGCTCTACCCGTGTTATTTTCTGTTAATGAAGCTCTACTAAATAAAATATCTTTAAAAATCCTTTAGTATACATAATCCTATTCCATAAAATAAGTTCTTAAAGATATGCTTACTTCGTATATTGAAAAAATAATCACTTTTATCATATAACTTTACGGGATCGTAAAGATCATTATATTGAAGTTATGAATTTTAAAGTAAAATTTGCTCGTTTTCAGATTATAGTGTGATTTAATATAGGTATCAATTATTTAGTTTGTTTTACTATTTTTTATTATCGATAAATTTTAATGATGTTGTAATTTAAACTTAATTTTAGTATCGGAGATAATATAATTATTTCTATTTTAGTTTTTAGGATATAAACCTAATTTTAATTAAATTAAAGTAAAAGAAATTAGCCGCAAACAAATTTTTCTTTCATAATTTTATACAAATTCTTTCACCAGTCACGCACAAAACAATTTATTTCGAAGTCACATGATCAATAGCACACACATCAATGATGAATGAAAAACCATAGCTATAAAGATATCCCCTATGTTACTCTATGTAACAGACTAATATCGTATGGAAAGTTCTGAATGTAGCTACCTAATAGGATTACAAGGCAGAACTTGTCACTTACCAGTCCAAGGATTCTGTAATTCTTACTTGATGTCAAACTTTTTACAAAAATTGTTATATACTACCTAGTATCTACATAAGGTATGTATTTAGGGTATGAATTTTCAATAAACCTTTGTCATTGCTCATCTATATTATATAAGGAATTCCTGCAGTTTCTTTCTTCGAAACCGATATGTTTCGGTTCTAAGAAAAACCGATATAGACAGCGCATTGTAAGTGTTGTAGATAATAAGCACATATTTATTCAATTTTATTAAAGTACTTCTTACTTATTATTTAAATGACATTGAAATTAATAAATTTGCGGTCGAAAAGCTCTGAAAGTTTCTAATTCATTTAAACGTTTAAGCCTCACGCATTTACATAAAATTTTCCAGAGAAGATGAGAGGATATTATTTACTTATTGGCTATTATATTATAATTGTATAACGGTAAACTTTATTTTACTATATTCAATATATTATAAATGTATGTACCTAAATGTATTTATTAAAGCTGTGTACAATACACGCGCAACGACTTTTATAATAACGGTCACTATAGATTTCTCAGAGATGAGATATTTTCCCATAGTAAAAAATCTCCTATATGTTGACCCGGATACCCAGCTATCATCATATCAAGTTCCATCAAAATCTGTCCAGTTCTCGTGATGCGTTCCAGACAGAGAGACAAAAATTCTAAAATCTATAGATTTGGCCTCTGTATTGATGACAATGACCATTTCAATAAGATTTTCCAAAAAAATATATGTACACAAGATTGTCATTTGCGTACCTATACATACTTGTAAATATGTTAATACTTTAATTAGAATCATGAGTGTCCTAGCCCGTAGGTGCGCACCTGAATAAGCCTGGATTTCTTAATTCCAACAAGCTATAAATACATATGTATATCATTTTAGTTATTCTGCTTGTATATAAAAACATAGTATATTACTTATGAAAAAATATTCAAAGACTAAATACTTTTTCCTATAGTAGGTATAAAGTATAAGAGAGAATTGTGGCGTAATAATTTTTGCAGAGCTGATATATGCATTGTCATGTGTAAATCGTTATTGGCAATCGAATTTATGGATCCAAGTATTTACTTTATTAATTGTATGCTGATTTTAAAATATTACTTTTCATTGGTAATAGTTATGCGCATTATTCGTGTATATTTCAAGCTTTTTATCTTGTGTAATATAATCTTGTCTCTTATTAAAGATAAGGTCTTTTAGAGATAGTCAACTAACCTATATTAATTAGAGTCTGGCTAGAAACTTTTACTTTTTCTTAGACAAAATTGGTACCTACTATTGCTTTAAATGTTACAAATAAAAACTCGCTAGTAACGTAATTATTGCATAAATAATTCAATTCAAATGCATATCAATACTCGATATTACAAACGATATTAAATGAAAGTTTCAAGAACTTTACATTTAAAATATTCTGTCTTGTTGAGCTTAATATTTTTTGAAAGTGCCGCAATATTTTGCAATATTATATAATAATTACGTGTTAAAGTACTTGAATGATTTAAGTGTAAAAATATATAGAGCGATCGAAATTCGTTTATTTTTCAGAGAAAAAAAATGAAAACCTAAAGTTTTATGGTTTTAAAACGTTAAGGTATATAAAGAATAGAAATTCGTAAATGCCCCCGATGCCCAGCTACTCGAAATGCTATTTACTCGATGCCAGCTACGAGATATGGGGGACGCAACGTGATAAAAATAGTTTTTTTTTTCAATTTCCGGCTTACTGTGAGGTTCTATCGAAAAATATTTTCCACAAAGCTAATATAAGACATTGGTAGCACAGTGGTAACGCGTTCGCTTGGAAAACCGAGTGATGCAAGTTCAAATCCCGGGTCTCGCACCTCTGATATTTTCATGGCCTTATTCCCTTTGTACTGAAGATAGGCCGTGCCCAGCAGTGAGCAGCAGGGACGTTAAAACATTTCTTTAAGCGTTTCTTTAAACATTTAATTCAAATCTTGCTCGAATTGCCGACGCTCATTCCTTATGCAAGCTCTGCATCTGTTTCTTATTTCTACAGTACTTGTTCGCAATAACATCTGCTATGTGTGTAACTATCCCCAAAGTAAGCCGTTACATTATTTTCAACTTTGCTGTTCTGTAATCTGAGTTTGCATTGATAAATTTCGGAAATAATTTAACTTTCAACATTAAGTGGAATTTCGTCGAAATGGTCCAATCACGTAAAAAAAATTTATAACTCTGGTTAAAAGATATGAAAACAAATTACATACCGTTGAAAAGCCAACACATAAGAGATGTTTTAAAAAAATCTGAAGCCTTCCATCACCTTTACTTTTTTTTTAAAGGCAACGCAAAGTTCAGCTATTAAGATTTTTAAACCTTTTTTTGAAGGTTTGAAGGGCTACAACTTTTTTTTAACAATTACATGGATCAAATATCCATTTCCTTAGAGCTTACAATCCCCAAAGATTGAAAAAAAAAATTGGGCCTAGCTATAAAAAAGAAAAAGTTGTAGGGGTTTAAAGATACAAAAGCTGCAAAAAAAAAATATCTTTTGATACAATTTTTTTTATGACCAGATTTTTTTTTTCATTGCCTGAATAGGTAGCAGATGACCCCACCTTCCCACCATTTTCGTATGTTCAACGTTCTGCCGTACACCCATATAGCGACGAACCCGAGCGAAGCGATTGTGAGTCGATGTATAATATAAAACCAAAGTGTTTTTTTTTGTAGATTGAACGCGGGCCTAGCCGCGAGTTCTGCTAATAAATAAATATATAATAAAATTCTAATTGAGTCGAATCTATACGTTAAATATTTTTTTAGAAAATCTTATTGAAATAGTCATTATTATTGATACAGAGGCCGAATCTATAGTTTTTAGAATTTTTGTCTGTCTGTTTGGGAACGCATCACGAGAAAATTAATGGATAGATTTTGATGAAATTTAATATGATGATAGCTGGTTATCCGGGTCAATATCAGGATACTTTTTATTGCGAAAAAATATCATATCTCTGAGAAATCTACAAACTGTTAAAATGTATATATATATTCTTTATTGCACACATAAAAAATAAGAAAATAAAAAACATAGAAAGTGACGTGGACAAAGGTGGACTTATCTCTATAAGAGATCTCTTCCAGTCAACCCATGCATGTGTGAAATAGTGTTAAGTAGCGGGACAGAAAGAGAAAGTGCAGAGTAAAAATAAACAATAATAAAAGTAGAGTATATAAGTATAACACATAATTAATACTTAAATATATGTGTGTATATATATACATATATAAATACATAAAACATATACATATTATATAAGATTAATACATAAATACAAGTATAGATATATAATATTATATACATGTAATCTAATACATACCAAAACTATATAAATATATATGTACATAAATGCTAACCAGAAAAATAAATTATTCAAGATTGAGCTAGAAAATGCTTTTTTATGTTGGCTTTAAACGCAGCTGTAGAAGGGCTCTCCTGTAGAATTTTAGGAAGTTTATTCCATAACACTGCAGCACGTACCGAGAAAGAGTTTTGTAAAAACTTGGTGTTACTTCTCGGTATCTCAAGCATCGATGTGATGCAGGGCCGCCTGGAACGTGTAGGAGTCGGAAGGAGGTTGAACCGGGAACGAAGGTAAGAAGGAAAATTGTGATTATGAAGAATATTAAATAGAAACAAAAGGATGTGCATATCACGGCGAAGGCGGATAGGGAGCCATTGAAGTTGAGCTCGGAATTCGGAGACATGATCATACTTACGCAGACCATAGATAAAGCGTATGGCGAGATTTTGGAGACGCTCAAGCTTATTCAGTAACTCCTCTGTCACATCTAAATAGCATACATCGGCGTAGTCGAGTATGGGTAGTAGAAGAGATTGCGCAAGCATAACTTTGGTTTTAAAGGGGAGAAAGTATTGGAGACGCTTTAGAGAATGGAAAGTAAAGTGCATACGCCTACTAACTTCATTGATATGAGGTGTCCAATTCATATTGCAATCCATAATGAGACCCAAGTTCCTTACCTTATCGCAGTAAGGAATTGGAACTCCAGAGTAAATAATCGCAGACACTGATTTCCAATCTATTCTGCACCTTAACCTGCTGCTGCCAATAATTATCGCTTGAGACTTCTTTGGATTAACTAAGAGACCGAAAGTTTCAGCCCAAGTTTGAATAGCGATTAAGTCATTATTTAACTTTTCTATAGCATCAGGCAAATCGTTCAACTCACAATGACGATAGAGTTGTAAATCGTCTGCATACAGATGGTAGGGAGAAGTAACGCGAGATATGTTATTGATAAAAACAGAGAAGAGCAGTGGTGAAAGAACGCCGCCTTGGGGGACCCCAGCCGTGAGATCCAACCACACTGATGAAGTGTCATTAGCTCTCACACACTGGCGGCGCCCGAAAAGATATGAGTTAAACCAGTCTATAGCCGCAGGGGAAATGTTAACTGCGCGAAGAGTGCCAAGAAGGATATCGAAGTCTACAGAGTTGAATGCGCTACTAAAGTCAAGAAGTACCATCACAGTAAGCTTGGTGTTATCCATAGCGTACCGTATGTCCTCCGTGATGTTCAGCAGCGCACCAACAGTGCTATGGAAAGGACGAAAACCGGACTGGTAAGGACATAATAGATTATACGAGGTAAGGTAGGAATAAAGTTGGTTATGGACAATAGATTCAAGGACCTTAGATAGAATGGGTAGGATAGATATAGGACGATACTCATTGAGGCTGGATGGATTTGGGGTTTTGGGTAGGGGTACGACTAGAGCATTCTTCCATTGTGTTGGGAAAACATTGCAGGCCAGAGAGTAGTTTAAGATGTGGGTGAAAACTGGAGCAATGCAGTCCAACACAGGTAGAATCATGTCGAGACTGAGGTTGTCACTACCGATGGCTTTAGTAGTGATGGAACGGATACATTTCTTAATGACATCTTCTGAGACTGGTTTGAAAGAAAAAGAAAACGAGTCTGGTGGGACAATACTAGATAAGTAATTAAGGGTAGCAGATTTGATTTGTTGATTTAATGTTAAAGGTGGGGTAGCAAAATAACAATTTAATTTATTGAGGTCAACCGAGACTTCGCCCGAGTTCTGGTTCTTGCCCACGCCAAGCGACTCAAGGAATCTCCAAACTTGCGTTTGGGAGAGATCCTGAATTGTGGTGTGAATATAACGGCGTTCAGCATCCCTACACATCCTGTTGCAGATGTTACGAAGCTTTTTGTATGCAGAAAGATTATCTTCAGATGGATATCTTTTGTTTTTAGATTTTGCCCTATCGCGTTTAGCCATAGTTCTTCTAATTAGAGGTGTTAACCAGGGGGCTGGAGCATGCTTCATGCGAACTGGTCTTACCGGGGCGTGGATATCATAAAGTCTAATCAGTTCAGAAGTTAATGACTCGATCATACTATCAATATTATCTGAAGAAAATACAGATGACCAGTTGCAATTCTTTACATCCTCTCTTAAGCGTTCCAGGTCCATATGCTTAAAATCGCGCTGGAAAAGAATTTTGCCTCTAGCCTTTGGAGAACGCAGTTTATATGATAGGTAAATTAAATCATGGTAAGAAAAAGGGGCAATCATCTGGCCGTGAGATATTACAAGATTAGGCTTAGAGACGGAAATTAAATCAATAAGAGAAGGTCTACAGTTAGGAAAATAGTGGGTGGGAGAAGACAAAGGAAGAATATGCAGATTGAAAGAATCAGTTAAAGCATGTAACGTTTGGGCTCTCATGTCATTTTTTAATAAGCAAGTGTTTAAGTCACCCATGCAAATCACTTCATCATATAAAGTTACAAGATTGTCAAATATACTCTCTAAGTCAGTAAAGTAATTAATTTTATCATTAGGGCAATAAAGTACTCCGAGCAAAATTTTTTTATGGTGAATAATAATTTCTAAGAAAAGATACTCAAGAGATCCCGAGGGATTTGGAGGGGATAAAGACACAACTCTGGCAGAAATGCTGAGGCGAAGGTAGATACCTACGCCACCTCCACCTCGGCCAGTGCGGTCATTTCGATATAATTTGTAACCTGGGAGAGAGCAGCTAGTGGAAGGTAATGATGGTTTAAGCCAGGTTTCAGAAACGAGTATACAATCAACTACGCCGGTGCTAAAAGATGCGAGAAAGTCGGTATAATGAGCCAGTATACTCTGCGCGTTGATATGCACTAAGGAGAGAGAAGCCGATCTATCGTCTAAAGCATTAGCAAGTTTATCTGAAAGCGGTGCAGAGTCAGATAGTGATGTGCTGTTGCTGCCAGCACTTTCGTATTCATCTGAAGAACAAGAAAAATATTGATCATCTATCATAATTTAATTATTATATAATATGTACAAATATAATAAATAAAATAAATATTATAAATAATAATACCTAGGGAGTAAAGACGAACTCGAACGGAGCGAGGGTGAGTAGCTAGTAAGAAATATAAGCAGTTTTAATCCGTCCGTGATATCCATTACCAAGCGTCCTCGTTCCCGATCTACGCAGTGTCTGCGCCAAATAGCGAAATAATAAGTTATACATGTACATATATTTGGAAAATATATGACATGACATGGTTTTTTGCAGCCCATTATAATATCAACTATTTTATACACATGATTCTTGGCCTCTAGTAGATACACTTTTTTATTTAATACTTTCTTAGATTTACGCAAGTATTTGACATTTAAGAAATAAAACTATCTTTTCGGATTTTTCCTGGCGTTTCGAATGCATTACAGCATCATGGTCACGGGAGAGACCAAGATCTAAGGTTTTAGACTTTTTGAAGTATTTTTTTTAATTTTCGTATATTACTAGGGGCTTACCCTCGTTTATGATGGGTGCGTCCTTAGGTGCCTAACAGAATATGTTACTACAGTTAATCCTCATAGTCTAATTATGTACTAATTTTTATTTAGCCAGGAACCTTCGCGGGCGTACGCAGAACGCAACACCGTTTTATCACAATCGGTTGAATGGTTCATCAATGCATACAGGGCAAACATGAAAGAAACATTCATTTTTATTTATATAAATATAGATATCTATGTTTTACTTCTTAATTATTATTATTTAAATCAACGTTTACACAGCTAAAATTTGCATATTGCTCTAGATTTTTTGACAGATAGAGTTGCAAATATCATACATGATAATATGGCCGCGAAAATGCTGCCTATTTCTCCTATATAATAAATGGCCATGCTTATGAATTGTGGTTTTTATACTATAATTTGCAAAGTCCCATTGAAGTGTAATTAGAAAAGTGATGCAAAAAATATAATAACTGACCAAGTGTGAGGCGAATCACTATTTAAGAAAAAGTATTATGTCATTAGTAAATTTACATGTGACAAATTATAATGTCGTGTAAAAATCGTTTGTGTTGTATAATTTTTTTTTATTTCATGCCATTTTATGTTATTTATTGAGTAAGCTATTAAACTCTTGACTTTAACCGCATTAAATTATAGAAAACGTTAATTTTACTGTCATTTTACGAGTACAAGGGTACACCATAATGCAGTAATTTCCCTAAGTTAAAGCAATTTTCAAACAAACTTCCATCTTCTAATCCCTCAAAAGCTCTTTGTTTCTCTTTGTATACCAGTCAAAGATATAATTTTAATTTTAGCTATTATATTGAAGAATGATTATGCCAATTTAAATCAAAATCCATCAAGTAGAGTCTGAAACCCTTAGAAAAAATGCGTTAAAATATGCCTAACTAGCAGCTCACCCTCGCTCCGCTCGGCTTCGCCTCTAGACAAACAAAAAAATCTATCCCACGGGAACCGACATTTTTCCGGGATAAAAAGTAGCCTATTTTTTATTCTGATGTATGAACTATATTATTGTAAAGTTTCATTATAATCCAATCAGTAGTTTTTGTGTACTAAGCTGTATAAGTTACTATAGTTTTTTGACTATCCCACCGGAACTCTTTAATTTTCCGGGATGAAAACTATCTGAGATATTGGCCGAGGATATGAGATATCACCATGCAAAATTTCATTTAAATCGGTGCAACAGCTTCGGAGATTAGCCCGTACAAATAGACAAACAGACAGAGAAACAAAAAATTTGGAAAAAATCTGGATTTGTTCTATTTCTCTTCTTACATCCCCCTGACTCGGTTTTTGGCATTTTTTCTCTGTACAGACATTCGACCTCTATAGTTTTATTATATGTATAGATATCGTTGTACCATTTTGTCTTTCTCTCAACAATAATTTAGCTTACATATGTCGCTAATACAATAAATGTTTTAATACAATAAATAAGCTAATACGATAAATAAGCTAATACAATAAATTAGAAAACTTGGTTGCACACTCGCTTCGCTTTAATTATTATGTAGTTAGATAGTATGTTTGCGTATGTCAAAATAAGCCATTTAAGCTGTAGGCACTTCTACATCAATACCTTTATAGTAGAACAATAGTTACTAAAGTGATTTGAAGTTGCTCTACTTTTTTTTGGCAAAAGGAATTAATTTAAAAATCACATTGAATCGTTTAGTGTTGCTGTGACGTAGGAAAGATCAATACAGACACTTACGCTCTTTAATATTAAGTAAGAAGTTATCAGAAAATCATACGTTAGACAAGTCAATTTTTACTAAGGTTAGCCTTAAACGAAGTATAGTCCATTTTAAAAATGTTTTTTCTATCATTTTACTTTCGGCTAATCATTATCATTATTAATGTTCTTTATGTGATATTGGCAGAGATATTGGCTGTACTATTGTGATATAGATAACGTATGGTTACATGATCCATTTTGTGAATAGGGTTGTAATAAATAGATTGGTAAACGTCGAACTAAAATTTTAATATTTTTTTTTTATAGGCGAAGCGAGAATAAATCGCTCAGAATAAAAACTTAAGCGTCTGGAAAATAAACAAAAGGGGTTTTTAAAACTCTGTTTTGCACAAGTGCGGAAATTAAAAAAAACGGTGATTGGTAACGGTATTGGTTGGTACTGATGCCATACAATAATTCCTCTTATTCAATAGAGAAATATGCGTAATTGAAATTAGGTACGTTATTAATAATATTGATATATACGTGTATCAATCTGTAATATGAAACTGAGCCTCTTCTTGACGTTAATATTCGTTTTTATGTATCGAATTCGATAACCGTACGAATATACAGTAAAACGAAATAAATTACGAGTATATGACTAACTTTTTCAAATCATATTCCGTTCAATATGAATGGTATATGAAATTGAATTTGTATCATCTTTAGATGCAGACGTACATAAGTACATGAGAAATAATTAAATAGTTATTTTAATAAACGTGTAAAAGACAAAGTTCATTTTATTAGGTAACTATGTATTTTAAATAATTTTTTGTAAGTATAAATGTAGCGGTAGCTACTATATAATTTGCTCCGTTCATTTTCTACGTATAGGTAGATAACCCGACACACGTTCTTTCTTTAAAAGTGATTTTTGAGTTCATACAAAAACTCTATGAAACATTTTCAACATTTTTCGTTTTCCCGAATTTTCTAATTTTCCGTAAAAATCTTCAATTATTTTCGTCTTATTCGGATTATAGCAAACATTTTCAAAAAAATTAACCAAATCAGTTCTCAAGTGAAATGCTTATCAACTGTTCAACGAACAGCGTTTATTTTTTATTTATATAAATAACTAGCATTGCCCGCGGCTCCGCCCGCGTTTAGATGATCAAAAATTAAATTCTAGGTTTTACACATTAGTATACTTTTACATACACCACTTTCATTGCGCACTGTATGATTGGTAAATAATGGCAGTGATTGACAATGCCACAAAGATTCCTCCGTTAATCTCATAGTTGATTTAGTAATATTGCACTTTTTGTTTTAGCAATAACATTTATGTACGTCTATACCTACTTCTGTTTTGTTTGTTTGTTTGTTTAGTTTTGGGCGATAAGCTCTCAAACTACGGAACTAATTTTAATATTTTTTCTAATAGACGGCTATTGATTAATTTAATATTTAGCTGATTATATAAATTACTTAATGGTAACTTTTCTTAATGTTAATTTGTCGCGAAACAGGGATTGGTTAGCGCTGGTTAGTAATATTATCCAAAACGATTTTAAAAGAAAGTGTAATAAGTAAATAATTCTAAGCAAATACTTTTTATTATTTTATATGGCTCGGCTAATATGATTAAAGCCGTAAGCATTTTATTGTGTCCTTTAAGCCTTTATCTTCCAAGAAATGATGTCCAAAAAAAAACAAAAAAAGTTGAGATATAACAGTTCCTAAAATACTTTTTCACAGTTTTTGAGATATGGAATATTTTTAGTTACCCGCTTTGTCAGTTTAACAGCCATAACCTTGTTTTCCATAAAATGTTATAATATAAAAAATTATGAATCGAACTTATTTTTACAGTTGATAAAAAGTGTCGATATTGTGGAAACGTAAATGTTATTTGTATTTATTTTAGTGTTAAACTAACAAAACACGTAAGTAAGAAGAACAACACAGTATTATGCTATACGAAACCTATAATGAGCGAGTTGGAGTTGCCCAATTTTTAGATTAAAAGATTAAAAAATATTAACATTATTTACTAAAAAAATAAAAACTTACAAATATTTTCATTTGAAAATTGTTTCGACCAACAAAATATTACTAATATGTTACTAATTTATAAAGCTTGTTTGTCTTTATTTTATTGAAAATTTGAACATGGGCGGGGCCGCGAATAATTTAGTAGTAAATCTAATAAAGTCATAGAAAGGTCACATCTGTACATTTTTTTTTTTTGATTAAAACTACGCATTTTAAAAACACATGGCGACATCTATTGTCAAATATCTAAATAACACATAAATAAATTTTCATTTAAACAACTATTTTAATGAATAAAATAGCGCTATTGATATTTCTTTTAAGTTTTTTTTAATAGTTTTAACATATATACGTTACCTTGCTAAAATGTTAATAGTACCATCGTGCTTTTATTTTAAACAGGTTTTGTATTTTTTCTCAGAAATAAAAGACTATCCTATATGTTGAGTCGGATAACCTGCTATCACCATACCAAATTTCATCAAAATCCCTCCAGTGGTTTTTCTGTGATGCGATGCGACGTGATGTGGTCCCATACAGACAAACAGACAAACATTCTAAAAACTATAGATTCGGTCTCTACATCGCTAATAATGAATATTTCAATAAGATTTTTCGAAAAATTGTAGAAAGGTCATATCTGTACATTCATATTTTTGGAATTAAAACTACGTATTTTAAAAACACATGGCGACATCTATTGTCGAATAGGTACCTAAATAACACATAAGTATATATTAATTAAATTAACTATTTAAATGGATAAAATAGCGCTATTGATAATTTGATTTTCAAGATAAGCTACTTTTAATAGTTTTTACCATATTTAGTAAGTTACCTTGCTAAACTGTTTACAGATAGTATCATCGTGGTTTGTTCCAACCAGTTTTTGTATTTTTTCTCAGAAATTAGATATTTTCCCGCGGTAAAAAGTATCCTATATGTTGACCCGGATCACCAGCTATCATCATACCAAATTTCATCAAAATCTCTCCAGTGGTTTTTCTGTGATGCGGTAACAGACAGACAGACAGACAGACAGACAGACAGACAAAAATTTTAAAAACTATAGATTCGGCCTCTGCATCGATAATAATGTCTATTTCAATAAGATTTTCCCAAAAATATTTAATGTACAGATTCGGCTTAGTTAGAATTTTATAATATGTATAGATAAATAAAAGACAACATACTATATATGCGTAACTAAGAACTATATATATCTAAGCATAATTATGTATCTATACCTAACTTTTTACCTACTAGCGAATAACCAACTAAATAAGATAATTTACCATCCAAAAACTATTCGGCTAAAATACCTAGGCAGTATTACCGTATAATAAGTATAATGGGCAGGTTCTTAATTCGTCATGATTAATTTAAACGTTTACATAAATTTCTTGCGAGATACATCGTGAGCAATACACAATAACGTTTACTCTCATCTTTATCAAAGAAACGTTCGCAGACATGTGAATAATTTAGGACTGCTTGGAGCTATTTAAATGAGTTAAGTTATATGAATGCCTTAATGTTCTGAATTTGGAGTTTTGATCTACATAATATGTGTTTAGTATGAAGTGGTAGCTCAGTGGTAACGCGCTCGTTTGGGAAATCGAGTGAAGCAGGTACAAATCCCGTGTCTCGCACCTCTGATATTTTCATGTGCAAATCGTTTCCAACGTGATTACCACTTGTTTTACGGTAAAAGAAAACACCGTAAGGAAATCGTTTTCGAAAGACATGTGAAGTTCACCAACCCCCACTTGGCTAGCGTAGTGGACTATGGTCTAATCCCCCGCGTGTTGAAGGAAGGAAGGAGGCCCATGTCTAGCAGTGAGACGTTAAAAATGGCTAAATACAATATGCATATTATTATTATATACCTTCTACTACCTAACTTATACATAGATTGGCATTCCTGATGAAAATAATTGCTTTTTATTTAACATTAACATACTGTGTATTACATTAAAATATCATTATCGGCAGAGGAGCAACTGTATAGCGACGGACATATTATGATATACTAGATAGCTTTCAAAAATTGTTACTAAAAATTTAAAATTATTAGGTACTATAATCAGTTTCATTGTTTATTACCCCACTGCGGCGAAGCACGAAGGAGAGTTATGTGTTTGACCTGTATGTATGTGTGCATGTATATGTGTGTCCGTTCCTATATCCCTTTTTTATTACTAAACGGCTTAACTGATTTCGATGATTCGTACGTCGTTAGATTCAGCTTGATAATGTGTCTTAAAATGGCGTATCTCAGGCTTCAATTTGTGTGTCTTTATAAAAAAAAACTTCCAAATCTATCGAATGGGATATTAAAATAAAGGTTTTTAAGAGGCCATCAAGAAATATATACATACAACTTACGTATAAAATAAGTAATTAGTAAATAAAACTGCAAATGTTGATTGTCTGAAAATTGGTCAAAAATAAAAAGTTGTATAAAAAAATAAATTATGTATATTATATATTATATTTTATATCTATATATACATAAATGCTTTGTCCTGACTGACTGACTGATCGATCAACGCACAGCCTAAACCGCTGGTCGTAAAAACGTGAAATTTAGAGGACATATTCCTTATATAATGTAAGCATCCGCTAAGAAAGGATTTTTCGAAATTCATCCCCTAAGGGGGTGAAATAGGGGATAAAAGATTGTATGAAACTCTGTCATTCTTAATGCGAAATGCACCGAAAGTGGTATTTAGCTTTAAAATAAAAAATAAGAAATATATGTATTAGATTTTTTTCGAAATTGATCCCTTAAAAGGATAAAAGGGGGTTATACAGTTATATGGGCAAATAATTATTTATGATCAGAATTAGATGAAACTTGATATTAATGCTCTTCAATACAATTAAATAAATATGTATTTTAGCATTTTTTGAAATTTATCCCATAAGTCTGTCAAACAGGTGATGAAAGTTTGTATGAAACTCTGTAATTGATGCATGGAAAATGGAAATTACCTTTAAAATAAAAACGAAAACATTACAAATATATTTTTTTTCGAAATTCATCCCATAAGGGGGTAATAGGGGATGAAAGTTTGTATGAAACCTACTTTTTTAGTTGTTTCTATAGTTTTAGCGCGAGCGAAGCCGCGGGTTCTGCTAGTTTTAAATAAAACTATCTTTTCGGATTATTTCGCGGATTTATTTTGATTTTTGGTTCCCGACGTTTCGATTGCTTTACAGCAATCATGGTCACGGGAGAGACTATTTATATAGTTATAGTAGCAAGTATTAAACATGTATATATATACATAATATGTTTTCGACTACATAATACTAAGTATATTCCTTTGTCAACTTGTTTTTATCTTTTTAGTCAGTTTTTACGCATTCGAGTTTTTTTATTTTATAATTTATTTTTCATAATATATTTACAGATATTTCAAAAAAGTTAATTCATTTATGTATAATAGATTTTTTAAATTAAAAATATTTATTGACAACACGTTACATTTTGGCTGTGATGTTAATCTAGCCCAACATGACTTTACACGCCTTGTCAAATTCCATTAGCATACCAAAACACCACATTATTGAATGCGTCATATGAAATACCAATTAATAATTATTTAAAATAATAAGTAAAGTGTCATTTGATAATAAAATCGACAATAGCGCATACCAATCACTTACTGTTAAAAAGTATATTTGAAAATGACGAGGGACTCCACAGTTACGTACAAGTAAATAAAAAATATATCGGTATATTGAGTACCTCCTCGTAAAAATCTGTCTTCAGTGTGACCGATTACTTATACATAAATAATTTATTTCAACACTATTTATTACATTAACTTTATTACCTAAATATAAATCAGTAGCAAGTAATAAACCAAATAATAGCTCAAATGACAATGTCGACATATTGTCGTCCCAATTGTAATAATTCAAATATGCAATTTAATGATGTGTAAACCTTGATTGGCAAAATATTATTGTTGCTACATACTTACTTATTGACATTACACACAAATAAGGACCTTTTTTATTTGTATAGCTACTTTATTTATGAACGTAGCATGAATATTTAACACATTCATATCAATATATTATAAGATCTTTGCCTTTTTTTATTAGTTAGTATTATTACCATTTAAATAACATAAGGATTAAAAACAAAATACTGTCTTTTATTAGGCAAAAACTATATCCAGCCACAGAAAAAAGTGAAGTTTCATATTAAGTCTTCATAGGGTCATTAAGGCAGTGGTAGCCCAGTGGTAACGCGCTTGCTTGGGAAACCGAGTGAAGCAGGTTCAAACCCCAGGTCTCGCATCTCTGATATTTTCATGTGCGAATCATTTCTAACATGATTACCATTTGCATTACGGTGAAAGAAAACATCGTGAGGACACCTGCATGTCTGAGAGAACCTAACAAGTTTTCGAAAGACATGTGAAGTCCGCCACCGCGCTCTTGGCCAGCGTGGTCGACTATGTCCTGATCCCCCTTGTATTGAAGGGAGGCCCATACTCAGTAGTGGGACGTTCAAAAGAGCTGAATACAAGGTTCATTTACCACACAAGGCCGCTTATAATATAACTAGCTATGCCTGCAACTTAGCCTGCTAGTTGATGTATGTATGTGTAACCAGAATATCTCACGTTTACGTTTCTCATGTCAGCATAAATATAGCACATTTTTGTATAGTAAGAGCGAGATTTAAGATAATCTTACATCCTTCACCTTAGACTTAACCTCGGATTAGCACCGATGTTACTTCCAAAGGTTCGTGCACATAATGGAGAAAATGTCTGCCATTTTGAAACATATAAATAATATAACTACTATAAACCTAATCATATAGTTATTAAAAAAAACATCTATTTGTTTTCAAATTCCAACATACTACCCAACGCTATTCTAATTCTAACTACTAATAAAATAATAAATAATTATCATGCCAATTTCTATCCAAATGGTATGTAGTATACATACATAGTATGTGGTAATATATATAATTAATATGTGTAATGACCCACTGTTTAATGACCCACTGCTGAGTACGGACCTCTCTTCAATATGAGGGGAATCAGGCTATGGTGCATCACGCTGGCGAAGTGCGGGTTGGTAGACTTCATATGTCTTTCAAAAACTTACTAAATTCTCTTAGACATGCAGGTTTCCTTATGGTGTTTTCCTTCACCGTAAGGCGAATGGTAATCATGTTAGAAATGATTTGCACATGAAAATATCAGAGGCGCGAGACCCGGGATTTGAACCCGCTTCATTCGGTTTCCCAGGTGAGCGCGTTACGACTGGGCTACCACTGCCTAGTAGTTTCCATGGTATTTAAAAGTATCCATAAAATTATTCAAATTTAAAATAAGTATTTCAGCACTAAATTATTATTACAATTTTTTACTGAATGTTATGAATCAACCGCCAGTTCGGAAATATTAATTACATTATTCCCTTTTCCGAATATTTTATATCGTATTACTTTCATTTCCCAGTACGGACCAAAAAAACTATTGCGTACCTAACTTTAATAAGTTATTGTAAATATTCAATCAAAATCCAAATCCTGTATACCGTTTACCTAAACCACGTACAAATTAATACAGGCACATACACAAACGAACTTTTTTTTTAAAATTGCCGTTGTTTAGGATACGTAACGAAAAGTAACGCTCATTTTAGAAGGATTTTTCAAGATATTTTACATAATATATATACCGTATTTATTTCTCTTTGAGTTAATTTTTAAGACTGTGCCCACCTGTGAACCTATCACTAAGCTAATTTTGCCATCTATCACTAAGGATTTTTATTAAAGCATTAACGAGAACTGTGGAAATTCTTCGCAGAGATATGAAAATAGTTTCATAACTTTTTCTCTTACCCGAAAACTCCTACATTGGCCTTGATACAAATCGGCACGAATTGTTTAGTTATTTTAAATTTAGTCTCGCTAAATTTCTATCGGCAATTCTTTTCAGGACTGCAGAAAGTTTTTTCCGAATTGCTGGTAGAGTTTTTGACAAATATTTTTTTTGACAAATAAAATATGAATGATAATTCTAATAAAATTATAGAGAGATCATGGCCGTATTTTTTTTTTGATTTTAAAATAAGTATCTCATAAACTTGTGAGGACATCTATTTGTGATTTTTAAAATAACACAAAAAACATATCGTTATTAATCATTAAGCTATTTATATGTATAAAATTTCGTTATTATTTTTCTCAAAAGTATTTATAATTATTTTCTGGCTTACTTTGTAAGTTACTAAGTAAATAGAATGTATAGTTTTGGTATGATTTTGCTAACACCAGTTTTTGCATTTATTTCTAGGAAATGAGATATTTTATCATAGTAAAAAGTATCCTCAATGTTGACTCGGCTAATCAGCTACCACCATTCCAAATTTCATTGCAATTTGTCTCGTACTTTTCCCGTAATGCAGCCACAAACATAATATAGGCAAAATCTTTAAAAACTAGGTTATTAGTAAGCAAGTAGGTAGATTAGCCTCTGTATCGATAGATAATAATATCTATATGCCTAATATAAATATGGCTAATTTAACGTACAGATTCGTCTTAGTTAAAATTTTATTATATGTATAGATTTTACGTCATACTAATACTGGAAGATATGAAGAGAGTATTTACCACGACGTTAACCGCAGAATATAGATCAATATGTGGCTCCAACGAATGGGCTTTGGGTCTTCTAAAACAATTTAGTGAATACACTTTGTATTAGTTCATAGTGGCTAAAAGATTAACACCTACTTTGCACTTAACCCTTAATTTTACAATTATTTGAAGATCTTCAAGGTCAATCTTTTTCTTTATTTACCCAACCGCACGTAATGCGTGGTTAGCACTCCTTGCTCCTTCTGATAATAATTTCTCTATTGTCTTGATATTGAAAATTAAAAGACTAAGGTCCATAAAAAAAGAGCCATTATTCCATCGAATAAAAAATATTTATAACTTTATTTTAACTTACACGACTTGAAAACTATATTTTTTTATTTCTATGTTGCGGCTATAGGTATCACTTTGACCATTTCTCGCCTAATCTATACATATATAAAACAAAGTCGGGTTAGTTACACCATTTATAACTCAAGAATGGCTGGGCCGATTTTTACGATCTTTAATTTGTTGGATTTTTCTCCGCAACGAATAGCAGAATAATTATTAAAACATCGAAAAAAAATCACGAAATAAAAAGCATTTACATGGCTAACGCTGGCTAATAACTATTTATATCTATTTAAGACGTACCTAGGGACGCACCCGAGCGAAGCAAGGATAAGTCGCTAGTTTGACCGAACAATAGATGGATAATTATTTAGCTAAATAATTTAATAAGAGTAGATAGTAAGAACACTTATGTGACAGTTGTTATAAATTAAATACGAATGTTCCCTACATGTGGTTATACTCGCGCAACTGCGTTCAAAACCTACTTCACAATTAATTAAATTTAATAAGAAAATCATGATATTCGTCTCACGATATTTTAAATAACGGGAATATTTTACACATGCAAGATTTTTAATTTATATTTCGGTAAGTCAAAATATCTGAATTGTATTTGCATGTATTCAATTCTCAATTTAAAACAATAGTATTATAAGATATTAATTCATTCAAATATAGCTATTTTTACTTAAAGTACACAATTCTATTACAAGATTATCATTATAGATATTACAAGATGATATTACTCACATATATGTATGTAGCATACTGATTTTAATTGTTTTATCTATATAATAGTAGAATTTCTGGGCGTAATACAATCAGAAATGAATACCTGTGGGAAGCATGCCATCAAATTCCGGCTTACAAAGCCATAGCTCTAATACGGAATAACAGGACAACATCAGCACTTATATGAGGTAGTAATCTTTAAGAAAGGGATAGTTTAATGTGTTTTGTAATTGTGACCTGATTTCATAAATATTTTTCTTTTATTGGACAATTTTTTTTTCACTGGTAAGAAAGAAATAACACCCTCTTAATTAATTTAAACAGAAATAGGTAGTTCAGAAGCTAGTTGAACTAATTATATTGAATGATTTTAATTAACAGTCATCATTATAACTTATAAAAGATTTCATAAAAGCTTTACGTTTAACGTCAAATTTTCGTACATGTTAATAATTTAACCAACAGATTAAAACACTAATTAGTTAATTTTTTTTTTCGTGCAGTGCAGTGTGCAGTTTTGATTCCGTGTATTTGTTGTACAATAAATAATTTTATTTAAACTACATATTAAATAAATATAGACCTAATATATTCTATTTAAGAATAAAATATTTTAACGTTAAAATTTAACGTCTAAAATAACGTTTACGTGGACAGTTGACATGTTAAAGCGCAAGTCAGCAACTAGATATTATGTTAAACTAAAATTCTTTTATACTGAAACAGGAACAAAAGTGGCTAAAAAGAAGGCAAGGTGAGTACAGAATTTAATATAGTCAATGTTGAAACGACTAAATAAGTCAACTGTCAAAAAACACGCATCTGTGGAGTTAACTAAATAAGCCAACCTCTACCCTACGCCTTATTTTGATGTATTTAATTGTATAAACTATTCTGCGAATCTGCTGTAACTTGCACAAAGTATAGAGAAAAGAACAAGGATAGCATGTTGCATAGCATAGCAATAGCAAGGATAGCATAGCCATGGTTTATATTAGTAAAATACACCAAAAATGGCTAATTATCGGTGCAAAAGTGAGCTTGAACATCGCGTCGCTGCCACTAATTTCCATCGTCGCTCGGTCAGAGAAAAAGACGTGCCACGAGTGCCAATAAATATTAAAAGATTTTCAAAATAAAATAACCTCACTTCGAGTTCAATCAAATTATCAGATGTCACTGAAGACAAGACGGCCATTTTGTTATTTAATAAAGGCTTCAAGCTACTATAAGTTATACAGCCGTTATTGAATATTTATAGAGCGTTTTTGCACTATTGAACGTACGTTTATGAATAATGTTTTTGAGAATTTGATTATTAACAAGCTAATAAAGCTTCTATACTTTTTTATGAATAGGACTATTAATCTATAATGTCATTATACCTACAGTACATGTCATTATGCAGTATATATTTTTATAGTTAGTACTTAGTTCTATTCATATGCACATGTTTACATTTTAGAAGACATTATTTATCTAATTGTATACTTTAGTATAATTATAGTTAAATTTATTTAATTTGTATGTTGGTTTTATGAACTTATAAATAAAAAAATATATATGTTTTTTATAGAATTCTGTCTGCATTATTATAAACGTATATTACAATTCTGGACAAGATTTATTTTAAAGCTCTCGCTGATTTATTACGAAGTTGTATAATTGTCATATCTGACAGTTGGCTGATGGCCAGTAAACAATAAGTAAAGTAAGTAGTAAAGTCTGTAGCTTGCAGAGGCATTTAAGCAAACTCTGAAGAGTTCCTTCAATAATCCAACTAATAAACTCATCTCTATTTTACTACCTTAACCTATCTTTAACTACCTTATTCACGGTACTCAAAGTTGGTACCTAAGATTGCTTCGAAAGTAGCATCAATATTACACGAATAAAACTACAAAGTAAGACAGTTTAGCCATAACCATAAATTACTATAAAATATTCGCAACACATCGACGTTCAAGCAAAATGTGGTTCTTAAAATACAAATCTTTCGTCATAAAAATACAATTGATTATGATAATATAATATTTTTATCATAAAAAAATAAATCGATAAACGTAACAAAACTTTAGTATTTCAAGTCCAAACTTAAGACTGGAGATACTAAAGTTTTGTTATTTTCATTTTAGGAACGGATCATAAAATTTTAATATAAATTTTACCTTGACGAACAGAATTGATATTGAGACCAACGAAAATGTACTTTACTGTTGCAAAACAATCAACATAGTAAAAGAATTTTCAAACTGAATTGTTTCGTATAAATCACATCGGAGCATTCAATTTGCATAACTGAAATCGGTTTACCGTGATTTTAGAAAATGATTAATGTCTGCACTCTCCGAATATCGAATGCAGTAAGCAAGAGAATAAATCAGCGAAACACTAAATAATTTCTATGATATTCATTTGCGTTTCACTATAACATAGTTTTACGGACATTTTACTGACGTACATACCTCATATCCTCATTATGTTAATACATTCAATATTTTCTGATACTTGCGTTAGCGTGATTCGTCGAATAGTTCTTATCCGATAGCTTCGTTAAACCAACACACACAAATACACAAGCACGCTTGATCATACTTGTTTGTACATATATATACATTTTCGTGCACGCACTGTGTGAAAGTTTTTGACTCCATCGCATCTGGGTGGTTCGGGAATTTTTACAGCGATTGCAGTTCGATTGGCATTAAATTGAAATGTTGAGTTGTACGATCAAAATAAAAAAAAAACTAAGAATTAGCTAACGAAAATAGTAATGGGCGTATCAGTGAAAATTGCACCTAGGTAAGCGTAGTGTGGGACACCCAAGACTCCTTGAAGAGACGACTTTAAAAGAATTGTCATTTTTGCACAATTTTAAATTTACCGTTGTATTATATCATAATTTATAAATTATATAATACCGATGAATATGAGACGTGGATTAATAATTTGAAATCATTTATTCGTCATACTTATGTATCAAAACATCTGAAGTATTCAATAATTATAATTAGCTTATTCTAAAAGTCAAATAAAATAAGATGAATATAGTATTTCTTTATTTATGAGGCGATAAATTAAAGAGATAAATAACTTTAATAAAGCATCCTAAATTATGAAACTATGTCTTGTACAATATTTACAAACGAAAACAGATTAGCTGTGACTGTACCAAGGAACTGACTTACCAGGCTAGCATAATGCGGTTGACGGATTTTATACGTATGTCGAAAACTAGTTAGGTTTTCTCAGATCAGCAGGTTTTTTTCACAATATTTTCCTTCACCCTAACTGATAACTATGTTGAAAATAATTCGAATGTGAAATCTCAGGATTGTAAAATCAAGATTAGAAACTATTTTAATTGGTTATTTATGTGAGTTCGTGGGCTATATAGTACATATGTAAAATCAATGCTAACACTGTTTAATTATTTTAATTAAAGAAAAATATTATTAAACTTGTTAATTTTAAAATAGTGTATTTACAAGTAGTCTCTAAAAATAATTGAATTTATATAAGCTATTGGGAGACGCCAGGTGATTGAGTTACAATGTTTTCAGCGGCCTTTAGTAATTTTTATTTTAAGTAATTAAAAGTACACAAGGTCTTGATAGACCTTTGCTATAATATCAATTGTGAAAATAATTTTAGGTGGAAATCAACATTTATTAATATTAAATTAATAATTTTATTAAAAATACTATTTGTTCTAATTAAATTTCCTTTCAGCAATTTGCACATATGTACATAAAATGTATATGTATGTATAGGTACTTTCATATGCAGAAACATATCAATTAAATAATATGTGACTTATGTTTTCTACCATTTATAATATATTATATTATGTAGTAATGGTGAGTTTGTTCTATGAAATCGATTATATTTTTTTTACCATCAATATATCAAATAAACCAATTTTTTGGCTCTCTCTATATTTTCAAGTGACTTCAAACTATATTGTTTGCAAATAGAGTACGTGCATATTAAGCTAAAGCGACGTCGCGATTGATTTTTTTTTATTTTATTTCCATTTCATTTATTTAAAATAAGAATTAATTTTATGACTTTAACTTAAAATAAGTTAAGCATAATAATTATATACTGGGTACGATGTATGGCAATTTATTTCGTTTATTCGAACAGTCAAATTTACTGATCCTTATTGCAATTAATTAGCTTTTGGTAGGTTTAGCTAAAGCTAAATATTTTTACTTATTAAAACAGCTAAAATGATAAAAATGATGACCAGAACAGGATTAAAAAATGTGGGGAGCAAGTAAAGAGTGGATGTCCCTAATAACATGGCAAAAAAAAAATAAAATAAAAAGAATTATCTACAAAAATAGGAACTTTAAATAAAATAATTTAAAACACCTACTTTCTATCGTGTGGGAATATGAACAGGGCTCATGTGACGGAGGAACCCGACGCTGCAGTCCCGATTGAATGCAGCTGTAATGCAGTTCTGTAAACGAAAAATAAAAAAGTAACATTATACTTTTAAAAAATAATTAAAAAAAAAATAACAATAATAATTGCGTTTAACGTGTTCTTTCTCCTACAATGTAGGATTTATTTTTTGGACCAATCATCATAAAGTATAATTTCGTAGATTTGCTTTTGAATTTTAATTTTTTATTTATCCTCTATGTTAAATTAGCAAATCTGTTTAAGCTTTAATTAAGCCGAGATGAAGCTCAAACTTTTAAAAAGTTGTCTTGTGCATTTATTGTCTTGAAGTATTTTGTATATTTGTTCGGGCTAAATTAGGAATTTTCAGTTATGGAATTGCTGTAATGATGTAAATAATAGCACTTTTTAGAGCTACGATTCTATAGAGACGTTACGATGAATTGAGTAAATCGGAAGACGAAGATATGATGATTTATGTTTGTAAAGTTAACAAACGCAAAGTTAGAGGGTACAAAGTAGATTCATGGAATGCAATAGCGGTGATCTTATACTACAAGTACCTACCGTGTGACTGTCTCGTTGGTCTAGTGGCTAGCACGTACGGTTGCAGATATGGAGTTCCTGAGGTGATTTTGAAATGATTATTTAAAACTCTCACATTATTTTACATTAACAATAATAATAAAGAAACAGTTACAATATATACATTATATTTCGATATTAATCATTAAATTACTAGACTAAAACTATTAACTGAGTACCTATAGCCCAAATCTAACTCAATCTTTAAAATAATTAATCATTGAACAGTGTTGATAAACCGAAACGCACGCCGCTCATAAGCCGCTTAACACCTACCGCAGTTGCTTACGCGCTTCCACACTATTTGTGTACGTGACTGACGAAACCCTGACAGTATTAAAAGTAACAACAACAAATGTATAACACGAAATGAGCCCTGGAGTACTGTTAACCAAATAAAAATGTAAATGATTGTTAGTGCAAAACCGTTTGCTAATATTTACCGGTTGCTTTATAATATTGATAAATAAACTTGTTTTATGCGAAGAAATTCTAATACAATTACTTTTAGTGTAACTCATCACTAGATAGCGCTATACTTGCCAGCACTACGTATTTCTCTGGATTATTTCGAATTTTAATAAGACCTCAATTTTAAACTTAATTTAAAAGCTCGTTCGTAAATAATGTTGCCTTGATTCATGACACTAAGAAATCTCCAAATCGCTCTTAATTACAGGACTCTGTGGTATCTTTCTAAATTGAGCAAACCCCTTATCTATGAATTTGTCACATTCACATCTTGGACAACTAGGTCCTGCGGGAAAGAGAAGTTGTACCTACTGTGGTATAGAGGCTGGTAGAGGTTGTAACTGTTTAAATTAAGAATGTATTTTTTGAAATATTAAATCTATGTGACAATGTATTATAAAAATCCTATAGTAATATATAGCTAGTATGGCTTCTATGAAGTATGTACGAGTAGTAAGTACAATTTAAGTGAATAATAAAAGTCTCGAAAACGACTAAAATAATATGTCAAATTTTGGATAGGAGCCAAACGATTTCGGTTGGTCGGTAGTAATGAGTTAAATACTTAGTATATCTTAAATACAACGCTCTGAAATAAATGAAACAGATTTTCAGCACTTTTAAGATAAAAAATTGTATTAAGAGACAGAATAATCTTCGGCTCGAGCCTTTGAGATTTGAATAATGTCCAGTTGAATAAAAATCAATGAAAATTAAACAATTTTGTAATCATTGTGTCACATCATGGCAGTGCAGTTTTATATGTTTTTTTTTAAAACAGTATTCGCATTCATCTCGTAGTAAAAGATTTTTTTTTGTAAAACATAAAAGGAACTATAACACCAGCCACCACCATAGAATGTTAAAGTTTTATGGCGGATATTTTTATAGAGCTATTAAAAGTTATTAGGTATAGGTGCATATTTACGAAATATTTTGTTTATTTATATATAATCGTTTAAGCAGTACACGAATTTATAATTTATATTTTACAGTTTGTATTACTCAGCGATAATATAGCTGTCAGTGTAAGAAATATCGGAATCAAATTATTAGTTACTAGCGAATCACCCTCGCTCCGCTTGGGTTCGTCCCTACTTACGTTTTAACGTTTTGTATAGATTTCTTGAGATGAAATATTTTTCCGCAGTAAAAAGTATCCTATATGTTGACCCGGATAACCAGCTATCACCATACCAAATTTGATCAAAATTCCTCCAGTGGTTTTTTTGTGATGCAGTAACAGACAGACAGACAAAAATTCTAAAAACTATAGATTCGGTATCTGTATCGATAATAATGTCTATTTCAATAAGATTTTCTAAAAAAATATTTTATGTAGAGATTCGGCTAAGTTACAATTTTATTATACGTATAGATGAAGAAACCCACTAGGCACAATCTTGAAATTACTCGTACTTCCCATCAATATTAATATAGATGTATATTTTCTTTAAAAGAAAAGTACAGCGTTACTTTAATCGTTCTTCGCTAAGCTTAGGCTACCTCTAACAACAACTGACAGGTTAACTATTTGCAATATACTACTTGTATATGTATTTTATAGCAACCAGAATAAAAAGTAGTCCATGTCACGTTCCGATTCATAAACTATGTTATTCAAACATCGCGTCGATCTCTGATACTGTATGAAAAAAATACAAATCGAAAACACATTTTTGCTTTTTTTACCCCCACAACAACAAACAATGAATGATTTAATTATAACTCTAAAATTTGTGTATTTTATGTGTATACTGTATAGTATAATCAACATCTTTATAACCAAATAATTATAACGTAGTTTTATTTGAAAGCTTCAGATAGATTTCTAGCTATTTCCGTTGGGTTTTAGAGGGTAGTAACGGGTTCTCTGGCCGGTGAGTCCCACATAACCACTGTATGCATGCAGGTGGTTATGTGGCTTCTTTAACGTTAGGAGTATACTTATAAGTAAACTCCTAACGTTAAAGAAGGCTTCTCGTTGTGACTTGATTGAAATAGTTCAATCCAAGAAATACCTACAAAAGTTGAAATAAAAAATTGAAAGTGTGATAGTTAATATTAAAATAAATAGTACCTAGCTTAATATAGAACAATTTTGCTTTTACGGGCTTTACAACAGTACGTAAGTCGTTAATAAGTTTTTTGTAATAGCTACTTAAATCATTTACGAGAAAAAGTATAATAAAAGATATTTAACTATGAAAGTACAAAAACTAGCTTTTCTTCGCAGCTCCACTAGCATAGTTTATATATGCTCCTCTCCTAAGAATCTTAGCATATTATTAGATAGCCTAAAACCATCCTTAATATTATAGGTATAAGGAACAAAACGATCCAAATTTG
Organism: Fabriciana adippe; assembly: GCA_905404265.1. Classification (NCBI taxonomy): domain Eukaryota; kingdom Metazoa; phylum Arthropoda; class Insecta; order Lepidoptera; family Nymphalidae; genus Fabriciana; species Fabriciana adippe. The sequence goes on from FR989993.1 coordinate 9,497,722, forward strand.
GATGTTATTCCACAGATTACTTTACACAAACGAACAAAAAAAAAAACAAACAATCTTCAGTACATATTAATCTATGACAAACTACAACAGATAATAAATATTCAAACTAGTAGATCAGATGATGGGACATAGTAATCTTGTTTAGATTAGATTATGTGATAATATACATAAGTTAACATCACCATAAATACAGACTAGATGTCAGATTACATTACATATGAAGGTTTGATAAATATTAATGTGCAACTCCATTTCCAATCAAATTATAATACGTAAAATTAATACGTATGTAAATTTGATTACTTAGTTGTTGTTATCAAATAGAATTACTTATGATACTGATATTAGCTTCTACGTATAAAGTAATGAGTTTAAACACGGGACGAGACGAATCATATCAAGAATATAGCCTAAGCGATTTTTTTACAGCAATGCGTGAATATACATACAAATATTTTTAGGAAATAAGTAGACATCTTCTATAATATATTTTCCCCTTATGTTGAAATCCGTTTTATAATGAAGAAAATTTCTATATTCACTTGACACGCGCCGGTTAGACGATACTGACGACACTATATCTGTAGACATGTGGAGGCGGAGACAAACCTCTGTACATTTTTCAGTTACGATACAAATGGACAACAAATAAATTGTAACTATAAAATGCTACTACGTTTTAAGTATAAGTTCGTTTTTATATATAATAGCTTTAATTTTATATCATCAAAACGATCTGATGCCATCATCAGGAGGTGGATACTGCAACTCTTCAAGTACTTATTAGTAAAATCGACTCGATTTAGGCTTTATAGGTTCGTTTTAATTAGTTACATACACTCCACACTCAGTTCAGTAACTGCATAACCAATAGATTATCTCTAACTTAGCGATTGCCAATTCTATTCCTGAACGTCGCAAAAAATGCTGTTTGCAATTTAATCATTTAGAATTATACCTCCTTTATGTATCTGAGTAGTGTTATAAGTTACAATGTATTATATTTTTATTTTATTCATAATTCATTTTATACTTACCATCCTAGTATTGGTAAGACACATCCTACAATATCTTTTTTTGAGCCACTGCTCGGTTTTTATTTTATTTGAATAATAATATCATGATCGATTTCTGTCATGAAGGCCAACATTCGCTGAAACATTTACATTACCATACTACAGTGTACAAGAGAAATGCATTCTATATTTCTTTAACTCTCAGTCTAACGAGAATAACAAAAACGTTACCGTGTAATCTATTTTATCATTGTTACAGTAAGGTTGCTATTAAACACTGCGAACAACTCACTTTCAATGTGAACTCAATTTGTTCGAGCACTCCGTAATATAATTTAATAATTGAAACAGTTTTTCGTTCTGCCGCCGCGCTGTTTACATAAAGCCGTATAAAATGATTTTATACTCGCTTCATTGAATATGGACTCTACAATTGCTAAGTAATTTTCGTTTTTATGAAAGGTCATGTGGTAATTAACAGATTAATGATCCTTCACATCACATACCAGTTACATGAATTTTTCTCAATTTTTAATATATTAGAAAATAACAAGAATGACATTTTTTTATATTTCTGATCTACATAATTAATAACATACGATTCAGTATTTTCTTTGATTGGGTGGAACATTATTTTTTCTGGTCAGATTCAGATTTCAGAACAATTACTTTCAGTTATTTCTTTTATCTTAGTGATTATTATGTATGTTACGTTTGCAGCCAATGAAATATGCAAAATCATACATTTTTTTAACAAAAACATGTTACGAGGAAAATTGTGAACAGTTGTAAATGTTGTTAACAGTTGTAGTTGAAATTAAATTTTAACGTTGACTTGTGAAATAAAATGAAAACGAAATAATTCGTACCGTAACTCGTGTAATTATATAGGTGCGTAATATAATATCTATCTATATTGTACTCGTATTCCATTAAACACATTATTTCGAAAAAAAAGGAATTATTAAGATTAAAATAAAGTTATAAGATATTTTATTTTGTTTGCTCTTGTAGAAAGAAAAAATACATAAAATTATTTATTTTACTAACATAAGGATAACTTACGCTCAGTAAAAACTTTATATGTATAAATATAAAATATGTATGGAAGGAGTATCGGCTGAAAGATAAGGATAATTATTTGATACATCTTTATTGATACTATAAAATGATCAGAAATTAATAGCTCCTAAACATTTTCGTATTATTTGGATTGATTATTTTATTCTTTTTCTTTTTTATTTCAAAATGTTTTTTTTAGCATGGGTGACTCATATGTGCCTTTCCATCTTTTTCCATGTAGCACAATTTATAGCTTTTTTATGCCACACGCACCCTGTGGTATAGTGGTGGTTATTTTTACGCGTTAACCTAAATTTTATAGTTATTAATTAAATTAAGTATTCATTATATAATATAATATTTTATAATTTATTATTATATTTATGTTTTATATTTTTTTATTATATTATAAAGATATAAAGTTTGTGACTTTGTTTGTAATAGATAAACTAAAAATCCGCTGAACCGATTTAGATGAAATTTGGTATGAATTTAGTTTGAGACCCTGGGAAGAACATTGGATTTTTTATCCCGGAAAACATCCCTTAAGGGGGTGAAAAAGAGGATGAAAGTTTGTATGGGGAAACAATCATTTCTCAAGTAAGGGATATAAAACTCATCATACCTATGTATTTACAATATACATATAAATACTAATATATAGTCTATATATTCCTATTCCCTAATCTAACCGTTAAAACGTGTCCTGGGGACGAAACCGAGCGAAGCGAGGGTGAGTCGCTAGTATAATAAACATAAGTTTGCCGGAGTTAGTTACTAAGTTTTGATTAAAGTATTTTGTAAGTAGTGTAATATACAATAATATTACGGATATCGACCTGTAAACATATAAATAATAGCGTGTGTACTCCAATTCTTAAACACAAAGTTATTTCATCTTTTATATGTAGTTACATACATTTTCGTGGTAGAAAAACAATGAAATAGAAAAAATGTTATTTTGTAACACACACTGCTTACAAACAACATACAATAAGAAATATTAATAGAAATGGTAAAAAATAAACACGAATAATAAGGTATGCCCAGCAGTATCCATCACAAAAAGAGAGAACGCGCAGATTGATTTTCAGTGACCGCCTTAGAGGTATAAAAAAAATTATAAAGGTAAGGTATAAAAAATTATTTCATATAAAAACATAAGCCTGATTTCTCTCTTTAAACAAGATAATAAACAAGATAAAAACGATTTTGAATTATTTATTTGCTAATATTTGTGCTGTGCTCGCAGTTTCCCACTAGCATTCATTGCGAGTTTTTTACAAGTTTGTAGACCTTTACTCATGATGTGATGTCCTCCTGACCGATTCCGGCCACGGCGGCCAATCTCATTGAGACTAGCCAACTGCGCAGGAGATATTATAGTGCACAAGTGTACGCGCAGACACAAGTGCACTCTCTATTCCTGTCACTCTCATACTCCGGTGGGACGACTATTCGACACGACCGGTGAGAGTTAAGGCGCAGGACCGACGGCTTTACGTGCTCTCCGAGGCACGGGGGTGAAACACCGCCAACTTCCCAACTCCGGGCTGCTATTGAGGCTTACTAGACAGAAAGACTCAATAACTAAACTTGGCCCGACCCGGGACTCGAACCCAGGACCTCCGGGTGTGCAGCCGTACATGCTAGCCACTACACCACCGAGGCAGTCAAAACTTTACTTATATAGGTATACTAATATACAGGATGGAACAAATCGATGGGACATGGAAGAAAAGTACCTTAAGTATTGAAGTTATCAAGATTTACTCAAAGGAAACATTTCTTTATTTTTAAAAATAATAATAACTGCATTTATTTTTTTTAAAAAAAAGCTTACCTGAACCGGGAATCGAACAAAATAAAAATGTAAAAAAGGACACCGTCACTATTTTATCGAATTAATCGATAGGGTCTATGGTAAGGATAAAATCTCTAAAACAAACATTGCGTCTTAGAATTAAAGAAAACGATGAAATCTTACAAATTATACATATCGACTCTCACATCGTTTAAAAAAAGCATAGGACATGGAAGAAAAGTGTCTTAAACACTGAAAATATCACGTTTCATTCCAAAGAAACATTATCTATACTATAATAAAGCAGTAACTTAGCGAAATCTGTACATGAAATATTTTTTAAAAACAATGACTGTAACGTATTATGTATACGATATAGACCCCAAAACAATAGTTATTAATTTTTTTGTCTGTTTGTCTGTTTGTCTTTTTGTCTGTTTGTCTGTTTGTCTGTTTGTCTGTACGCGTTTCACGCAAAAAGTAATGAACCGATTTCAACGAAATTTTGTGAACTGATAACTTATTACTCGGGTCAACATTTAGGATAACTTTTACTTTTGGAAAATCTTTGTTTCCCGCGGGAAATCGCAATAACTGGTTTTATCGAGTCCTCCTTAGGAACCCTCCGCTGGCTAAACCTAAAGACATACATCAAAACAATGTACTAAAAAATTGTAGATCTTGAAGAGGCCAACAGAAATATCTACAACAGTATATGTCTATCTCTCAAGGTACACTCGCAATACCTATTCTTATCTATACCTATAGCAAAACTAACATAGTTAAATCGATGTGCGCGTTTCACGCAAAAAGTACTGAACCGATTTCAATTAAATTTTGTATAGTGATAGCTTATCACTCGAGTCAACATTTAGGATACCTTTTACTACAGGCACATTTTTCGTTCCCGCGGGAAAACGCAATGACTGGTTCTATCGAGTCGTCCTTAGAAGTTTATATGGCTAACGCTGGCTGAACCTTAAGAGATAAATCAAAACAATGTACTAGAAAATTGTAGGTCTTAAAAAGTTATACAGGGAAGTTCGCAATATTACATGTCTATCACCTAAGGTACACTCGCAATTACTATTTTTATTCACTACTCGCGACTCACAGGCTGACTTATCAACGTTTAGCTCAGTTCAGCAGTGAAACGTAACCTAGGGACGAACCCGAGCGAAGCGAGGGTGAGTCGCTAGTACTTATATAAAAACTATTTCTGATAACGAAATCTATACTAATATTATAAAGAGGTAAAGTTTGTGAGTTTGTGAGGTTGTAGGGGGTAATCTCTGGATCTCCGAAACCGATTTAGAAGAAATTTCGTAAGAAGATAGTTTGAGACCCTGGGAAGGACATAGGATACTTTTCATTCCGGAAATCATCCCTTAAGGGGTGAAAACGTGGATGAAAGTTTGTATTATTAAGCAAGTTAGGGACGAACCCGAGCGAAGCGAGGGTGAGTCGCTAGTCTAATACAATATATAAAATTCTCGTGTCACAGTTTTCGTTGCCATACTCCTCCGAAACGGCTTGACCGATTTTGATGAAATTTTTTGTGCTTATCCGGTATCTATGAGAATCGGCCAACATCTATTTTTTATCCCCCTAAATGTTAGGGGTAGTCCACCCCTAAATTTTTTTTTTTATTTTTTAGACAAAATTTTTAATTTCTATTTTTTTATGATACAACATACAAAAATACATACAATCCTCAATTTTCACCCTTCTACGATCAACCCTTATTTTTTAATAGCCATCTTAGTAATTTAATCATTTTTCCTCTCCGGTCGAAAACTGATCAATCGTGATTTAATGCAAGCTAGGGACGAACCCGAGCGAAGCGAGGGTGAGTCGCTAGTTTTATTTATAAGAATATGATAAACTGCATTTAATTTTTTTTTAAAAGAGATGACCTGAACTGGTAATCGAACCAACGGAAAATGCAAAAATGTACACCGTCACTATTTTATCGAATTAATAGATAGAGAGGATGAAATGTTTCGAACGAAAATTGTAGAAAATTGAAGATAAGTGTCTTCCACTTTCTATGCGTTTGTTCCACGATGTTAATTAGAGTCGATATGTATGTATAAATTGTAAGATTTCATCGTTTTCATTAACTGTAACATACAATTTTCGTTCGAAACATTTCATCCTCTCTATCTATTAATTCGATAAAACAGTGACGGTGTACCTTTTTGCATTTTCCGTTGGTTCGATTACCGGTTCAGGTTACCTCTTTTAAAAAAAAAATGTAAATGCAGTTAGTCATATTCTTAAAAATAAAGTAAAGTTTCTTTGGAGAGAAACATGATATTTTCAATGTTTAAGACACTTTTCTTCCAAATCCTATGCTTTTGTTCCACGATGTTAGAGTCGATATGTATAATTTGTAAGATTTCATCGTTTTCTTTAATTCTAAGACGCAATGTTTGTTTCAGAGATTTTATCCTTACCATAGACCCTATCGATTGATTCGATAAAATAGTGACGCTGTCCTTTTTTACATTTTTATTTTGTTCGATTCCCGGTTCAGGTAAGCTTTTTTTAAAAAAAAATTAAATGCAGTTATTATTATTTTTAAAAATAAAGAAATGTTTCCTTTGAGTAAATCTTGATAACTTCAATATTTAAGGTACTTTTCTTCCATGTCCCATCGATTTGTTCCACTCTGTATATTATAAGCTTTTCCATTGAAATAAAAAAGAAATATAGAAAACACAATTTTAGAAAATCAAGCAACGGTAATGTAATAACGGAAAATCTAGCAAGAGTTACACTTTTTTATCATTACCAAGATGAATTAACTCTATTACTTGAAATGAAATTATCAATTTAAATGAAGAAAAGAATTTATGTTTTACGTTAAAATGAACTGACACAGACATAATTAAGTATGCTTTTTTGGTACACCAAAGTATCTGATATGGGATATCATTACTTAACGGAGTGTCTATGCGTCCTTCATAAAATATATAAATTATAAGGAAGAACAAATAGACTAATAAATAAGTAAGTGGAATAAATAGCTCGGCTCAGCTCGGTAGGTTAAGGTTATTTTTTTTTTGCATAGAGAAATGCCTGCACCTAAAAATATTTTTTTAATCTTAAAAACTCTTGAACATAAAAATCCTTCAGATTTAAAAGAATAAGATTCGAACTCGGTAGGTTAAGGTTATTTTTTTTGCACATAGAAACCCCTGCACCTAAAAATCACTTGTACACATAAAAATTCTTGAGTTTAAAATTGTTGGAATTAAAAAGAATAAGTTTTCAGTTCGGTAGGTTAAGGACGAATAGCAACAGCCATTATTTAATTATAATTAAAGACACTAGGTAGTCTTTATTATATAATAATAAATATTTTTTTTTAGTTTGACAGCAGCGAAGGCAAACATGTCGGCTCACAAGCCATTTATTATTAAGCGCAAGCTCGCTAAAAAGCTAAAACAAAACCGACCTATTCCTCAATGGGTTAGAATGCGCACTGGAAACACTATTCGGTACAACGTTAAGAGGCGTCACTGGAGCAGAACTAAGCTCAAATTGTAAGCTTAATGTCTTGTATGTGTTAAGTGAGTAAAAACTTTAAAACCTTAAAAAAGAAAATATTAATAAACTCCCATTACTTGTTTCCACTTTACATTCGATATTTCAATATACGAAATATATTTCGTGGTATGCGAATTGTTCTTCCAGTTCAAAGTTGTTACAATTATGTTCACATGTCTGTATTTTAATAAATATACTTTTATTACCTGACGATACTTTATAATTAATTTTACAACGTTCTTTTTATATAATAAGCATTTTTAAGTTCAAAAACCTTGCATGAAAAGCAACAATAGAATGTATCAAGTGTCCTGATAAATAAAATGACCGCTTAATAAATAATAATAATTGGTTTATCAGTGAATTTTCATTTAATTTTTTTCTAAGAAGTTATATCAGCAGTGGGTAAATTTTACGTTTCACGTAACTGAAATAGGTATTACTTATGAATTTCTTTTAGCCAACGGCGGCGAAGCTAAAAGGAGGGTTATGTGTTTGACTTGTATATATGTATATATGTTGTATGTTATTATACACACGTAGACTCGCAGCAAGGAAAAAACATGTACGAATATGTCTCCGACTGCATCGTACTATTTTCCTGCATTAATTTGTTCTATTCTTTCTTCGCTTTTTACGCGGTCGGATTTTTATTTTTATAATATTGTTATTTGTATATATATTGCTTCAATAATTATATCTGCAATGATTTTTCAATTTATATGACAATGTCATGAATCTTAAAATTTATTATTTCAAATGTTTTAGAGATTCTCAGTAACGGATAAATCTCCTTTTGATTTATAACGGAACACTTCAAATATCTTCTAGTAAAACTTTCGAGTTTGGGTTCATTTGATTTGATTTGATGAGAGCGGTAAAATAAAATTGATGAAAAGCGTAATTTTTGAGTTTTTTAAAGCGTTTAAACGTTATATTTAACGTTGCACATTATTATTGTTACTTAAACTTCTAATTATTGTAAGAGTATGAAAAAATCAAATGCTATCCAATCCCACAGTAACCTTAAATTGAAATACTATACAGTCGACCCCCGGTAATCCGACGAACGTTTTGCAGGGCAGTGTCGGACTATCGAATTTGTCGGATTATAGAGAACTGCTTAAGACCCCCTATAGTCCGGATTTTTTTGAAAAAAAGTACCTTGTAATCCGACAATTACAGATCAAAATAAAACGATTCTACTTGAATTATAAATCATAATACATATATATGTCGGATTTAGTAAATTAAACAACACAGCACAATACTGTGTAGTGACGGCGCGTACGAGTTGCAACCTGTTTAATCATGCACTATCATACATTCCTGAAGATTTGTCAAAATAATGATTGTGTGTTCTACATTCAACTGTGATAGGCATGTCGGATTACAAGGGGCCCCGGATTAGACAGGGGCCGGATAACCGGGGGTCCACTGTAATTAAATTCAATCTAAATATAATCTTATAAACATGTTATGTTGGATTAACTAACTAAAACACTTTAATTTTTTCATTTCTATTCTATTTTCATATTGATCATCAAGTTCTTCATCGTCGTCGCTAAACATTTAACTTTACTGCGATTTACTTTTTTTTTTTTAATTTAACGTTGTTATTTAAACTGTTTTGAAATTTTAATACCTACTCGAAGTTCTAGCTAACCAATCTCTCTAATATATCTCTATATATAGGTATTTCGTATAGAGTATAGAAACGTATATAAGATTTTGTACTATACAATTTTTATTTTGATAATAAATTTTTGATACTATCCAATAAAATTACAATTGAGGTTGTCCACTTCAAAAATTCTCCAATTAGTTTCAGAAAACCTACAAGTGTTTTACTAAAATTTTAATTTCATAGTATATTTGAATAGATAAATTTGAAAACGTACTATAAAAAGGCTTTTAATAACTTTAAATAATTGAACTCTTAGATACAATAAAATATTAAAAAATGTTTAAGTATGCACAATGCTATTTATTAATAAATCTTAATAAATTACGGTTTAACATATTTTGCAACTTAATTTAAATGGTACAACTAAATCGTATTATTATTGAATTTATTTGAATGCTTTACTTTGAATTGAAAGGAAACCTAATTTCGTGGCTGTTCATTTAATCCTATTCGCATTCCTCTCCGACCTTTTTCATGGTTCACGAAAAACAACTAATGTTCGGACATAGATACCTTAAAAAGAATTAAAATAAATCTTTTTTTTCACGTGCCATTTAAGTACGTTACGTTCCTTTTGTGTAAGAGTTCAACATACGAGTACGTCGAATCTCTTTATCAACAATTTCTAATTCACTGAAGAATACTACGTTTGTAGGCTTTATTATAGACTAGCGACTCACGCTCGCTTCGCTCGTGTTCGTCCCTAGGTATGTTTTCACGGATAGCTATGTTTATACATAAATAGCTTGCTACTCCTCAGATATTAATTTAAATTATATAGCGATTTACCCTCGCTTTGCTCGGGTGCGTACGCCGTACGCGGATTTTGTTCACAATTTCATGGGGTTTAATTTTTTTTCGCGGAACCCTGATTCTTTGTCTAAAATAAAAGTAGCCTAAGTTACTCCCTATAACATCAGCTATCTGCCAGTGAAAGTCCCGTCAAAATCAGTCCAGCCGTTTCGGAGATTAGCCGGAACAAACAGACAGACAGACAGACAGACAGACAGACCGACAGACAGACAGACAGACAAAAATTGTAAAAAATGTCGTTTTGGTATATGTACCGTATATACATCCATATACATTTAGTAAAAAGCGGTTATTTTAATATTACAAACAGACACTCCAATTTTATTTATCTGTATAGATATACTAAGTTGTCGATAGTACTATACAATTTAAGGTACTTTGGTAGATTTTACTTAACTCCTCAAAATACTTTAACAGTCATTCTCAATAATAAAATAATATCTCACAAGAGACTTCAAAAGCAATAAACATCTTATTTTATTAATTTTAAAGTTCTCAAAAGACATAATAAGTAAGTAGTAATAAGTAAGTATTTATTGTAAGTATAGTTTTGAATGACCAAAGAGTTAGAAATATCTGATCTTTCGTTATTAGTTAGCATCTTTCACGCGTTCGCCTCAACTTTTCCATCTAGGTCTTTATGAGTTATCGTAGTGTTAAATCATATTCTTAGTTGCTCATACAAATAGCTGACAAGTAAGAAAAGAGACGCCTAAGGTATAACATTTTCAACTAAAATATGCAATACGTACTTGAATTATTCTAATGTTTTATTGTAATTTCCATGTAACTAAAACGTTTTACTTCAGTTTAGTTATTATATAACTATCATAGATAGTTTAGACTACATTAAGTTCTGCGTTTTAAGTGTACCTGCCGTACTATTGCGTTAAATTATTTTTAATGTTACTATTTAGATTGGTACCATCTGATAGCAGAATGGATTTTCGATTCAACTCAAATTTTTTTATGATTCCAATAAGAGTTTTATAATTTCTCTACAGAAAAATTCAATTTATTCTTAAGCCAGTTATCTAATAGAATTATATATTCAAAACGTGATTTGAATTACTTTGTGCAAAAGGACGAAAAGTTAAATGTACCCTTTTTTAGGTTTCCGTAGCCTAAAGACAAATTTGTCTGTTTGTTGGTCTGTTACAGTCATTTTACTCAAAAACTATTGGAGTTACATTACTAGTAGATAGATGTCTCATATAAACTGCAAGACAATTCTGCAGCGAAATTACGAGAAATAAAAAATAGGGGTGGCAGTCCATACATGAAACTGAGGGGTGAAAAAATAATTTAAGTCCCCTTAAGATCGCCCTTGAGACCGCAATAATTACTTTGTTTTTTATAGAAATACTGTGAAGTACAACTTTATTTTTGCAGTCCTTAATATGAATATTGTAACAGGATAAATATTTTATCTTTTCATATTACAAACGATGTATTTATTTTAGAATAAAATTAACGTTTCATGCCTTGTAATTCTCAGTGTGCGAGTCAGATTCGCACTTACCCGATTTTTTTTTAAATTTACTTTTCTATTTGTATTAATGGATACAGACAAATTTTTAAATACTTTTTGAAATGGTCATGCAATTGTCCTTCAGGAAAAATGAAAGTGCTACAATTTCACCGGTGAAGTTATAATAATGCTTTCTATCATTTCCGATTTTCATATTGTAAAGGCCAAACTTATTATTATTTGTCTAAGAATAGAATTTTCAATAGGCTACTACGTTAGACTAATAATGTTGTCGAGAAAACGTTTACATTTCAAAACTTGATTTCTTTTCACATACATACATACATCATGAGAATCGTTTATACATTGTTATTTCAAAATACTTTTAGTCTTTGACAGTGTTTGTATTTGTTGAGAATCCATAATAGTTTTTCTGTTATTCTGCGAAGATAGGTGTTTTGTGTACAAATAAAAATATTTATTAACACTTTGCAGTTATTAGATTGGATACATAATTTAGTCATTTTTACTTTTTGTGGAATTTATTTAAAAAAATAAATAAAGGGAGTATTTTCTTTAAAAAAAACTATGCACTTTTTTTTGTAATGATTAAAGGTCTATCCATAATGACGTCTCGACCAAAGTTGACGACCCCCATATATATAGCAAAAAGTAATATTTACAAAAGTAGAAAATCCAACATATCAACTACTTTCGTTACCTAGAACTCCAGATAACTTTAAAGAGAGTGATTCGTATGGCAGGCTGCCTCACAACACGTTCTTTTACATGTAAAACAAGCAATCTCGAGACATATGTATGTAATGTGTGAGTGACGTAAAAGAAATACGTCTAACAATTTACTCTAACTTAGACAAAATCTAATATCGATACCAATATGACGCTATATTTTAATTTTTCAGATTCTTATACACATACGATGTGTATTTATTGATAATATGTATTAATATACTGTTAAATATCGTTTATTTTTTAATAAAAATCTTATAAAACGAATTTTTATTTACATACAAACTTTTGAAAATGATATACTATCTATTTACTTTGAAAATATATTTTTAGTATGTTGTATTTTTAGAATAATTTTAGCAAAATAAAATGTATCATGCATTATTTCCTTTAGGGCTCCTATAGAAGTACAAACTGCGTCGGTATTGATGTCGACGACTACTTTTCATACATTTTTGGCGAAATACCAACCGAACGACACGCGAGAGCGGTCGATGCTATTTTATTTTAAATTGAAATCGGCGCATCCCTGATTTACTTAAATATATTTACTTTAAATATATTATATTAGTAAAAATTTGTATTATTAGATTATATTTAAATAACTAAGGACTCACCCTCGCTGCTTACGTTTAAACGTTTAGTATAGATTTCTCAGAGATGAGACATTTTCCCGCAGTAAAAAGTATCGTATATGTTGACCTGGATAACCACTTATCATCATATCAAAAAAATCGCTCCAGTGGTTTTTCCATGATGCGGTCATAGGCAGACAGGCAGACAAAAATTCTAAAAACTAGAGATTCGGCCTCTGTATCGATAATAATCTGTAGTGAGATATCAGGTGTAATTTTCGTTCTTTCGTTGATTTCAGAAGGCTGGAGAAGTTCTCGTAAAAGTATGGAATAACATGATTATCGACAGCCATGACGTCGTAGCAGAGTACGTTGAGCCCGATGACAGTGCTGAAAGCTTCATTCCAGACCTGCCTTCTCCGCAGTGGTATAGCGAGCACGTGCGAAAGAGTTAGTATTACTTTCAGGTACTGCAACCATAATGTCTGTCTGGACATTTTTATCACGGGGCATAATTTTCTATAATTAAATTAGATTATACCTGTATTTAAAGTAATATTCTGAAAATTTTATAAATACTTTGTACCAAAAAAATATACGTGATTTTGGATAGGGCGGGGGAGAGGGAGGGGGGGGGGTAGTCTTACACCTCACAACGTATCACCAGAGGGAAGGGGGGAGTTAAAAAGTTGCTAAAAACATCACGTGATTTATGGACGACCCCTAATATACTTAAAGACGTGTAAAAAAAGTTGGAAAATAAAACATATTGTACTTTTATTATTAATGAATGTATCCAAAACGGTTGCTTGCAAACAGACACGATTTCAGAATCTTAAATGTTATATATTTTTTTAACTTAACAGATGTAAAACATCAACATTTTTTATAAAATAATAAAACTCATACAATATTGAGATGAGGTATATTACTTATTTCATTAAAATAAATAAAACTATGTTGAAATGTATGAAAAAGTGAATGAAATTAAATATCATTTAAAGCGTGTCAGTCATTATGCTTTGTGTTAAACAAATGAACAATTTTTTATTTATTTTACCGTTCATTGAATACGTCCAAATCTTTATTTTCATCTCAAAAATATTTAATAGGAAAGGACTGACTATTAATATTAATTTTAAAAGTACAGTATATAAATAAATATAGGATTATTTATATAAGCACTTTAACTTTACTCTTTGATCTTTTGTACTGTATGACGTGTAAAGTACTGTACCGAGTACACGTTGCTTAACCTGTAATATATAAATGACGGTGTAAATAGACATATATAATATGTATTAGGACAGGGCACTATACATCCCCCCAACGTGCGTTCACATTGTCGTGGTGGGGGGCTCAGTAGTGCCTGGCAATCCAGCCGGGCGCGAAGCCAAGAAACGCACAAGGAGGTGGCCCACTTCGGTGGGTGATGTATCATGCGGGTTGCTCTTGGTACTTCTCTGCCTATCTATCAGCCTATCACCGTCCACTGCTGAACAAAGGCCTCCCCCAATGAGCGCCAACCATCCCGGTCCCGGGCAGCCCGCATCCATCCACTGCCAGCCACCTTTCTTAGGTTATCTGCCCATCGTGCATCAGGACGTCCTAAACTACGCTTGCCTAAACGCGGTCTCCACTCTAACACGTTTCGGCTCCATCGACCATCAGTACGTCTGGAGACATGACCGGGACCACTTCCACTTCAGCGAGCTTATTTTGCGCGCGATGTCGGTTACTTTAGTTCTATGGCGAATGACCTCATTCCGAATTCTGTCCGCAAGAGAAACTCCAAGCATCGCCGTTCCTTTGCTCGCTGAGCGACCTTGAATTTGTGGACCATCCCTACGGTGAGTGTCCACGTTTCCGCTCCGTATATCATTACGGGTAGGACACACTGATTAAATACCCTGGTCTTAAGGGATTGTGGGATAGATGACTCTAGAATGTGACGAAGCTTAACAAAAGCCGCCCAGCCCAAACGTATTCTTCGGTTGGCCTTCTTCTCAAAGTTGTGCCGGCCGAGTTGTATGGTTTAAACTTCAGACTACGATATTTAAATTTACTTGACGGATTCAAAGTACTTTAGCTATTTTTTTAATTAATTGACTAGCTTTTCATCGTAACGTAGTAACATAATTTGATTTCATTGTTAATATTGCTCCGCTCCCAAGGGTTAGGTATAGCGTAATATCAGATAACTTATTTATTTTGTACCTCATAAATAACTATGTATCACCCAAGCATATTTTTACCATGAATAACTTTTATCCCATTATTGACCTGATATCAATAGTTACGTCAAAATTAAGCTTGATTTGTATCCCTTAAACCCAAAAGTTTGCTGCGAGGTAGGGCATGAAAGTTTATCAATATTCTATTTTTATGCCACGTATGTACCTCACGTATTTCTTTCATAATATAACAAAAAATCCAATAACTTTCTTCTCCTTTATAACACGCCATTGGCGGTGTACGCAAAAACTAATTCGTTTGCTTGAAATATAATGAGAAGTAAGAGTAAAAAAATTACAATTAAAGTTTACATACGCAACGCCAGTAGGCGAAGGCAGTGGTAGCCCAGTGATAACGCACTTGCTTGAGAAACCAAGTAAAGCGGGTTCAAATACCACTGATATTTTCATGTGCGAATCAACATGATAACCACATATCTTATGTAAAGGAAAATATTGTGAGGAAACTTGCAAGTCTGAAAACCTAGCAAGTTTTCGAAAGATATGTGAAGTCCGATAACCCGTACATAGACAGCATGGTGGACTATAGTCTAATCCCCCTCGCATTGAAGGGAGGTCCGTGCCCAGCAGTGACGTTAATAACGTCTATATATACCCAATGCCACAAACAAAGTGTTTTATTTTATACAAAATAATTTATTGCATAGGTATGAGCACCCAACGTCCTTTTACAATGACATTAGTAGGTATATTATTATTTTTAGAAATTTGCAGCAACAAGATATTATAATAAAATTATTTTCTCTATGATACGATATCTCGTATCTACGAGTATGTAAGATATATTTATCAACCGGTTAGATTTGAATTATTATTAAACATAAACTGTATTACCTACCGATATAAAAATAAACATTATATAATATTGAGACTATTGTAAACAAACAAAACTAATTAGGTACGTAACTGAATAATACTTGCGTATTATTCATGCATTGTTAGACATTTATTTCATAAAATCCTATCGAATTCTTATGAAATTCTAATAGAGATTTTCTCCAATTAATGTTTAGTGAATTGCGTAGTATTTTTATGTTGTAGAGTGTATAATCTATACATATAAAAAAAAATCTAACTGAGTCGAATCTGTACATTAAATATTTTTTGGAAAATCTTATTGAAATAGTTATTATCGATACAGAGGCCGAATCTATAGTTTTTAGAATTTTTGTCTGTCTGATTGTTTTTCTGTCTATCCGTCCGTCCGTCCGTCTGTTTGTCTGTCTGTCTGGGAACGCACCACGAGTAAAACCACTGGACAGATTTTGGTGAAATTTGGTATGATGGTAGCTGGTTATCCGGGTCAACATTTAGGATACTTTTTATTTCGTGAAAATATCTTATCTCTGAGAAACCAATACTAAACGTTAATTAAATATTTATAATAGCGAACGTAGAGCGTTGTAATTTATTTATTTATTTAGTTATTGACTTACCAACAAAAGTTACAATGCTTAACACATATTATCTAGGCACTACACTTAGCATGTTAATTGCACTTTTAGTTATAGGTAAATACAGCATGATAATTATTATTAAGATTTTTAAGTGATCATGTGGATTAAACTATAAACTTAAATTATTAACAAGAAAAAAAAGTATTACAATTATAAATTTCCAAATAAAATGTCACATAAATTAAATAAAGGTATATTTCAATTTAATTTTAAATAAAGAGGTATTTCTCACTTTGTTCTTAAAAACGTCAAACGGTTTTAAGTTCCATACTGGATGAATCTAATAGGTTATTATCCATAATTTACTAGACTCACCCAGTAGAGGAAACGAACCCAGGACTTCCAGATAACTGGCAATCTTCGTCACAACAACCATTAATTATTTCAGTTTACCAAACCATGCTTATACATATATTAGCATACCTATATCTATACATATAATAAAATTGTAACTAAGCCGAATCTGTACATTAAATATTTCTTGGAAAATCTTATTGCAATAAACATTATTATCGATACAGAGGCCGAATCTATAGTTTTAGAATTTTTGTCTGTCTCTCTGTCTGTCTGTCTGTCTGTCTGTCTGTCTGTCTGTCTGTCTGTCTGTCTGTCTGTCTGCCTGTCTGTCTGCCTGTCTGTCCGTCTGTCTGTTACCGCATCACGGAAAAACCACTGGAGGGATTTTGATGAGATTTAGTATGGTGATAGCTGGTTATCCGGATCAACATATAGGATACTTTATACCGCAGGAAAATATATCATTTCTGAGAAAAAATACAAAAACGGCAATGTAAGAGTATACTAATATGCAAAATCTAAGAATTTCATTTTTGGTCATCTGAACGCGAGCGGGGCCGCGGGCAATGCTAGTAAATAATATAAATATTAGCACCATTTGCAGGATTCTAGTCAAAAACCATTTTTATAAAAAATATTCAACTATTTCCCAGAACCCCTTAATCATTTATCTAAATAGAATAAATCTTCCGCTCTTTATCAAGTATTGTTTGTTTAACTTAATCCTTGTATGGTTTTAAATAAAAATATATATTTACACTACCAGTATTTTTTTGCGTTTATTCACAAATAGATAAAATTATATTTTTTATTAACATGAAGAGCCTGATAGTCTTGTCAACAAGTGCCTTTTAGGTCAACTTTTTTTAGCAATTTCGGAAAAATGTGAAGGAGGTGCCATTCGATTCAGAATGGCATGTACCTAGATGATTTTTGAAAAAAAAAATCAAGTTCCGCTTGCAAATATTCCTAAAGTTATAAACAATTAACTAAAAATAAAGAAGGGGGCTTAATTTTTTGAAAATATCTCAAAAACTAAATGAGATTTTTCAAATCTAGACTAGACTAAAATATTTTTATCTAAACAATTAATTAAACACTAAAGGCTAAATGATATTTACGTATTTACACAGTAAAAAGAGCATTCAATATCATTATAAATTGTTTTTGAATTGATATTATATCCTATATATCTCTATGTATGTCTGTTTTCGGTCTGCATTATTTTTATCTGATAATATATTCTAGCAATTTTTCAATAACTATTAATTAAAAGGCAAATTTTATAAGTGAATATATTAAAATATTGCAATAGAAAATGTATTTAAAGTATATAATATGTTACATGTTTGCAACTCAATCTTTATTAAGCAATTATTCTATTGGGCTTAACGTAAATTGCTTACAAGTCTTTTAGACGATTTCGTAAGTCAGTCGTCTCAGGGGAGTAATTTACTGAATAATCCTATGACCCGCTCACTGCGTTAGACCGTGGACCGTGGACGTTAGTTCAGCGGGAGATTCGCGCTCGAGTGGTGGTCTCGTGTGTTGAAGTCTAACCAAAGACTTTCGCTCGAGTTCAAATTATAAGTGATAAAAATTTATACTATACAATTCATTATTACTAAAATTTGGACACATTTGAATGTAATAAGAAAAAATATGTTTATTCTCCTTCTATCTGCGTTTTTGATAGCAAGTAAGTTATATTATGTTATCACTTGTCTACGATTTCAAGTTGCTAATACATATAATATTATAAATTTTAAACTATAAACTCAAATAGCAAACACACGAAAAGCACTTCATTTTGAGATATGTGTTACTTAGTTGTTAAAAGTCTCATTTTACTTTGTAATGATTTGGTATCAAACAAACTATTATAGGTACTATACAATACAAAGGCAGTCTAAAAATTACTTCATTCAAAGAAAAATAATTTCGAGCTTTTCATGCCATCTTTAATTTACTTAATAATAATTTTTAAATACACTTTATTTAAAAAAAATATCAAAAATATACATAATAAACAATATACAGTAATTGTGATGAGGTTTCATAAAAAAAGGATCATTTTTGGTACAAAATTACTATAGGTAAACTACTACTAAAGGTAGGTATTAAATCCAATATACTCAAAAAACAATATTTTTTAAAATGTATAAGTTAAACTTAATCTTTGGTAGGAAAATTTTAACCTTCTAACGTTTAGTACAAGTTTCTCAGTGATTAGATATTTTCCCGCAGTAAATACTCTATATGTTGACCCGGACATCACACCAAATTTCATCAAAATCTGTCCAATGGTTTTCTCGTGATGCGTTCCCAGACAGACAGAGAGACAGATAGGCAAACAAAAATTTTAAAAACTATAGATTCGGCCTCTGTATTGATATAATATAATATATATAATGACTATTTCAATAAGATTTTCAAAAAAATATTTAACTTACAGATTCGACTCAGTTAGAATTTTAGTATAATATATACATATAGATTAAATATTCTGCAGTAGATGATTACGCTAATATTTAAAATAAATAAAAGATCTTATTTTGTGACTACATAATATATGTAATGTTCTAAAAATGGCCAAAAAATCACACGAAAGCTTTTTTCTACAGTATTTACAAGTATTACGAGAAAAGCTTCAGTGTGCAGCTACTTTTCATGATATCCCTATTCGTTCACAGAAAAAGCAATTTGTTGCAAAAATATATTTTAATTAAATCTTATGTTGGCTTTATTTTGACAGTATTTTTATTTTCATTTATAACATTGTCGTCATACTTATTTTTAATAAGATTTTTTGACTTGGTGATATCAACTTAGAACCATTCATAGGTGATCTAAAATCCAATCCATGCATTCAGTTAATTCTATCCATATACTATGATAGAAATATTCAGTAATTATACATTTAATACTCCTGTTAAATAGCACAGAAAAAATATATAGAGTAACAATTAAAAACCTTAAAGAGCATTAAAATTAAGGCCTTAAAAAAAATAATCCTATCTTAGCCTAGATGTTACTCTATCTATTATACCTATATATGTTATCCATACTAATATTATAAATGTGAAAGTGTGTTTGTTTTCACATCGAAATAGAGTGACGGATTGGCGTGATTTTTTGTATGGAAATAATCGGAGTGCCTGAGAGTGAAATAGGCTACTTTTCATTTCGGAAGATCATCTCATTCCCACTGGAAAACACGTTATAATACAACCCAAAAAAATACTTATGATCAGAAGTACTTGAAACTTGGTATTAATGCTCTTCTTTTTTAGCATTTTTCGAAATTCATCCCATAAGGGGGTAAAATAGGGAACGAAAGTTAAATCGGTCAAGCGGTTTTTAAATAAATGGCTTAATCGAATATGTTTTTAAAAATCTATCTTCTTACAAATTACCTGCTTATTACGTCTACACTAAAAATGGAAAAAAAAAATAAAAACCGACTTCCAGGCACTGAAAAGTAAAAAATAACTAAACAGGGGGTTTCATTTAAAATAGATACCTAATCAGATATTTTCGAAGTCGGTGTGCTTTGATTTGTATTGGCTGGCACCGACTTCGAAAATATCTGATTAGGTATCTATTCTAAATGAAAACTCCCGTTTAGTTATTTTTTACTTTTCAGTGCCTGGAAGTCGGGTTTTTTTTTAAGTTTTTTGACGCTTCTAACGCTCAAAGGAAGAGAAAATCCAAAGTCGTGTCCAAAGGCTGTTACACTGAATGATTTATCATTAAAGGAAGTGGAATGAGGAGGTATTTTTAATATTAAATTTTGACAGGAGCGCAGGTTTCTCGAATGAGAAAGCCCCAGAAATTCAAATTTATCTTTTAAATGTATAGAATTTACGTTAAATATCTTTTAAAATACTGGATATTTTGAGTTACGATCACTAAAATTAAATTTGTTTTCCATAATATATTTAAGAAACACGGACTTACTTTTGCAAATAATAAAGTATGTATGTATTGTCAAAAGGTAAAAAAAAAATATTTTGACGTGTAAAGAATAAAGATATTATTAAAAACAACACAATATTCGGCGCTACGGAACCCTCGATGCAAGAGTCAAAACCATACTCATACATTTGAAAATCACTACAGCTATCAAATTATTATTAGTTATAAAGCCAAAGAGTTAGTATTTTAGTAGTTTAAACTCGGGCGAAGCCGTGGGTACTGCTGGTATGTTATATATGTTATATTTATACTTGTATATATGTTATATTTACACGTTCATCGGAATTCTAATGTTCCTAACTTAAAGGAAACAAGCACTATTTGTTAGTTTATTTTAAAATACTGGTAAATAGACATAGCACAGTGCACAGTACTTTTATTAACTGGCGATTAAATTGATTAGAGATTAAACTTTTCTCTCTGAAACCTGTTATGTGTAGGACACCAAAAAGATCCTTGTACCTACTTTTTGCATTATTTTTTAGAAACCTGATATGTTTGTAAATATTAATAATCGTATGTTGATACACCAATTCTAATATTTGTTCAAAAAAGAGGATACTCAGAAACTATACAAGCACTAACTAAGGATTTGAGGAGTTTATTCAAGTACAAAATCAAATTTTTGATCAAAATCAAAAATCGAAACAAATCAAAAAAATTCTTTGGCCCTAAATTCATAACAATCACCAAAGAGCAAAAATGACTTTTTAACAGTTGCTTTATTTATTTCCACCCTTGCTAAATAATCATAATTTATTGGACTAACGTTCTGTGAATATAACGCTTCAGCAACAGTGGATTAATGTTATTATTTATATTATTAAGTGTGGCACATTTTGTATTCCTATAGGTGGCGTATTTTATAATTGGTGAAAATGTTAGACACGTTTTTACCAAAATTCTAAAAGGGAAATATTTTTTTTACTCTGGCACCAAGGAAAATAACAATTTAAACCATATTTATGGACAAGATCTAACAGTTAGGCATAGGTTAACTGTTAATGTGTCTAGCATGTGCGGCTGCATATTTGGAGGTCATGAGTTCAAGCTCCAGGTCGGGCCAAGCTTAGCCACTGAGTATTTCTGTCAAGAAATCATGAGTAGCAGCCAGGTGTTGGGAATTTGCTGAAGCAGTCGTCGTGCATCTTATTTCTCACCGGTTGTGTCGGATTGTCGACCCACCGGAGTATGAGAGTGAAAGGAATAGAGAGTGCTCTTGTATCTGCGCGCATACTTGTTCACTATAATCTTTCCTTCGCATTGGCTGCCGTGGCCGTAATCAGTCAGGATGTTCATTGCAGTCATTTTTCGCCCGGTTTTGATCAAAAATAAATTCTTATCTCGAAAACGAAATGAGATATCGAAAAAATAGGAAAATAAACCCTAGAGATATGACTTTTGGCTACATTTAAAAAAATATTGGAGGTGCGTATCACTGATGGGTTATTTAGAAGTTGTACCTTTGTAACGCAGTGTCTACGCGCGGAGAGCGCGTGAACGCTGTAGTGACGGTGAATAAATGTTTTAGAGCATGACTATGTTTTTGGACGATGTGATTCTTTGTGAATAAAAAAATATGTATTTAAAGTAATAGATAAAGTGAATTATACATTTTAAAATTTCGACTAGAGTTCATTGTTTCAAACATGTGGCGCTTATTTTTCTAAAAATAATGTTTCTTCAACACGTGTACAATGATTGTATCTTAGCTCGTAAAAAAATTTAAATTAAATGTCCCCTACTCGACACACGAGTACACGCGATCTCCAGTACGCAGTAACTGGCTATCCAGTATCCACACTCATACGTCTCGCTCATATACAAAACCGCTGACACGTCACACGACAACATTCATACTACATTGTCCCTACAATAGCATAATATACAATTACAAACATATATGATTACAAATTATGATTTTTTTAACCTCTCTATTTATCTATTATATTTCATTTTTGTGAATTTTTCTGCGTATCAGCTATATTATAACACTTTAAAAGACTCTTCAAAATTCGTTATATATTTTCTTTGTTTTAATTTTTGTACATCCTGGGGTCCATATTTTCTCTTACTAACTTCTTTTTAATAAACATAACGCCTCATCTTATGCCCTGTACTGGTGATAAGAGGGCTGATTTGTTTTTGGCCCAAAGAATTTGCATTACGATTCAGCGCATGCTTTCTAAATCGAAATGATTCGCACATGAAAATATCAGAGGTGCGAGTCCCGGGATTTGAATCGGCTTCACTTGGTTTCCCAAGCGAGAGCGTTAACGTTAGTGGGCTACCACTGCCTTCACAATTATACTCGAACATGATTTATTATACAGTAACATTTAAGTCTACATTTTATGTCTTGTATACATTGTTTTATAGAAATATTTTAGTTTTATTATACTTATTTTTGTAAGTAAAATATATATTTTTTTCATAATATATTAGTTACTTAAAGTATTATATACCTCAGATATACTTAATAATTGTGTCGTTCCACAAACTACTTTGTGACAAATTATCTCTAAAAAATTTGTACATTTAATATATTTTATCTTTATCTTTTTCACGTAGGCGGAGGTGATGCACAATTAAGTGAGGAAGGTTGTGATTCGAGTGAATTGAAAATATGCGTGGATATGACACCTCGTACGCCAGTCGGCTTACCTCGTACCAAAGAAGAGCTAGACGCACATTGCCTGTAAGCTACAATCATAAAGCATTGCGACTATCACTTTAGGTTTAGAGGAAAATATTAATGAATCTTAATTTGAATGACAAAGTTTATATTGTTATGTATTGTGTAACAAAATTAAAATGTATTTATAGATCATTACAGTAAAATGCATACATATAAATAAACTAGCGACTCACCCTAACTTCGCTCGGGTTAGTCCTTAGTTACGTTTTAACGTTTAGCTCAGAGATGAGATATTTTCCTGCAGTAAAAAATATCCTTTATGTTGACCCGGATAACCAGCTATCATCATACCAAATTTCATCAAAATCTGTCCAGTGGTTTTCCCGTGATGCGGTAACAGACAGACAGACAAAAATTCTAAAAACTATAGATTTGACTTCTGTATCGATAATAAAGTCTATTTCAATAAGATTTTCCAAAAAATATTTAATGTACAGATTCGGCTTAGTTACAATTTTATATATATATATACATATATATATATATATATATATATATATATATATATATATATATATATAACGTTATATTATTATACGTCATTACTGGAATAAATAATCCATCATCTTAAATAGTTGGCATAGTTCTTACATTCACATGGTTAGTCCTGCAATGAATTATTTAAACTTATAGCTATTATAAAATGTACAAATTATGAGATATTTAAAATGAAATGTATATTTGTTATTGTTGGACTCATTAATTTATTAATAATCTTGGCATGTCTTTAGAGCTTACCAGACGGGCATGACGTGTATGGATGCCTGGATCAAGCGTTGCCTGCCAACTGACGGCCAAAAACTAGTACAGCAACAAATTGGTGGCGCTCGTGCACTCATGCGCTTCCTATGCACTAACGACACAGCACTTCGAAGAGGTAATTACTATTTCTAAGGTTCTGTATATCTTTATACAAGATGTTTCGCACCCTTTCTTCTCATATCCCCACTGCCTCAGCTATCTCTCACCTTCACTCGCCTATCGTCCAACACGATATCGTGCATTTCTTCTATGGTTTCCGGTTTGGTTGCGGTTTGTGGCCATCCTTCACGTCCATCTTCGAGGAACGTGCGACCACGTTTAAATTCAGCTGCCCACTTTTTAACAGTTGACATTGAAGGAGCAGAGCCCCGGTAAACTTTTATTAACTTCAAATGGATTTCCTTAGGGATTAATCCATCCAAAACGAAGAATTTTATAACCACACGATATTGAAGTTTATTCATTTTAACGAAAAATACGTAAGACGTCTACTGAAAAAGTACGTGTAAACTAATGAAGATGTACCTAGGCAGGAAACACAAATTTTTGATGTTAGGCCGAGAACTTTTCGCCTTACCTTAAAGTTCGTTAAACAAAAAAGAAAATGCTTACGTAAACTATAATCTATACATAATAATGAAACAATATTAGTCCTTTTGTTCTGAAAAGCTAAAAGCATTTAGAAAAAATATCTTTTAGGTACTTTACCAAAACTATTTTTTGATACATGTGAGTATAAAAAAAATCTCATGAAAAAAGATTGACTGACTACTTATCTGTCTGTTTAACTGAAATATATAATAACAATTGATATAATAGAACTTTAATATTTAAACTAAAGCATTACATTACACTGAGCTACCTTTCCTCCCCATGCTACTTACCATGCGAGTGAAGCCGGGAACAAAAACTAATAAAGATATATTTTAATTTTATTTGTTCAAAGAGCTGAATTTCTTCATTTTATATTATTTAGCTGAGTATTTACATTTTCTATTTACATAGATTTCCTGAAAGAACCAAAGTGCTGGGCATTAGTGTCGCCTGATTGGTCGCGATGCGTGGATGAGTTGCAGCTGGCGGTGCGTGACATTTCCGAGCGGTCCCATCATATTGTCTACTTCAATAAGAATACTGAGCTATGCTGGTAAAGTGTCAATCTTCTTATCTTAAATATTTCTTAAACTTACATTTTACATTATCAATATTTGCTGCTAAATAGAAACATTCTCCATTACCTAGCAACGCGGGTTACGTTATCCAATCAAAACAGAATTTAATTGACGAGCGTGTGACAAGCCACTGCAGTCTTGAAACAATATAATCATCGCAAGTTGATGATGTTCTTATCTGATTTCAATAGATGCATAATTATATGTATAACTAATTATCGCGTATGAATCCGCAGTGCACAGGAAAATGATAAATGGGTTTTGTTGCACTGTTTGTGTATTGATTAGTGGGTTAAAAAATGTTATGAAAGTTAAAAAATTAAATAATTGACAACGTTACATTGCTTGGAGACCAAGTTTTGGATGACTATATATTTTTTTATAAAATACCATTATCGTATTATATTACAATTTAAAAAATTTCTTCCGAGTCGGTAGTACTTTCCTCACTGACACACAGATATTTAATTTAAAGAAATTAAAACACGGCAGACATTGTCCTGTCCAAATTTTCATTTTTTTGTAATCTTTAAGTTTTTACAAAAATTCTATAGAAATGAAAGGTACTTTCAGTTTTCCTCTGAATTTTCGAATTTTCCAACTTTTTCCTCGTATAAAAGGCACGCATACTGAATTACCCATTGCCCAGTCCAAACAATTGTTACTAGTATCGACATTTTTTAATAGCCATTGATATTATTGACGGTAATAATTATATTTTCTTTTAATGCATCAATCGTTTATTTTATCACGACCGAGATCTATGTCTTACGATAAATTATCAAACTACAGCGCGATAAAAAAACCCAAAGGGAAATAAATCATGTGATCTCGCCAATTGAATATTTATAGCCTTTAAGAGACGAAAGCTTTTCTGTAAGCCTCTCGTTTGATCAAGTTTGGTTGTTTACGGGGCGGTTGAGTCAACTTGTTTACCAAATGAAGAATAGTCGACTTATTATGGTCATTTTAATTATCATAAACGTGATATAACGCACAAAATGATTAAGCGCTACTTCGATGATATTGTTTATTGATTTGCACGCATTTCTTAAGGCTATAATTATAGTTGTATTTTAAAGATCTATTAATTATTGTAACATCGAAATAAGACAACATTAGCTCTATGAGCATGTTCGCTAAACATCGTCAAATTCTAATATTCGTACCACTAACATTGAATGTAAATTATGTGGTGACTCGCCGACTACAAAAGCCTATAAAATCTCATCTCATCACAGTGAGATATTTCCTTTTCTTTAATGCTTTCGCAATTAACTACAATGCCGTTACGACTAGCCTACCGAGGCAGACCTCCTTTTCAGTGAAGCTGCCGCCAGCCTCCACTCGATGACTCCCCTTGATTTTCTTGATCTGAATATTAGAGGTAGTTTTTAATGAGATTGAATTGAATCTTCGTCTCATATTGTGAACTATGAGCAATCACTATTACTACGCAGTTGCTGGTCATATGGTCATGATTTCTGTAATCAGAGAAATATCAGGAGCAAACCGAATGGCACACCTCTCGACGTCCACCAAGACAGGCAATCTTTCATAGAGATTTTTTACCGGATACTTCCTATAAGTATTATAATTTTGGACAAGCTCTTCGTTATATTTTACTGTAAGTTATTATTACGAGTTCTAGGTTATTATATATATTAAAAGTATATTCGTAACAATTTATCATAACATAAAAAAGTATTTCTATAGGATAGAAATTCCAACTGCTATTAGAGTTTCCAAGATATTGGAGGTTACATTATAAGGAATATTTTGATAGTATGGAAAAAGTAGGTACTGTATGATTTTATTAGTTATTATATTATTTATAGTAGTGTATAAAGTAGCTAAAACACATTCACGGCCTAAGCCAATTATAAATTTACAATATAACTGTACTTATAAAACTTATCGAATTATTATTATAAATGCGAAAGTTTATATGTGTGTATTTACATCTTCACGTTGAAACGGCTGGGCGGATTTGGATGAAATTTAGTACACAGATAGACTAAAATGGCGTATATGAACTACTATTAGGCACTTTTATGGACGCATCCGAGTGAAGCGAGGATTATTCGCTAGTATATAATATAGTTATACTTACAATACTTTGACGACAGTGCCCGCGACGCTTTTGTGTTGTGCGTATCACTGGCTGGGCGCGCCTGTTCGTCGTCTGCTGCGCACTTGTTGCGGCGGATGGCGTGGGTGCTCGCGCAGGACGTGGCAGCGTGCAGCGCACAGCCGCGTGCGCACTGCGGTGCCGCGCTGCCTCCCCTCGCCGTCCCCACGCTCGCCGCCCTGTCTAGCGCAACCGCTCTACTCTACCCACACAGACTATAATTTTTATATAAATGAACTGTTAATTTACTGTGCTATATGGTGTCCATATAGAATGTGATAAGGTAATTCCTGTTTATAATACCTATTTTAAAATACCAACTACTTATCTGTATAAATTAAATGGAAATGGCGTTTTAAATAAAAATATCTTTTTGGATTTTTTCGTGGATTTATTTTGATTTTTGGTTCCCAACGTTTGGAATGCTTTACAGCAATCATGGTCACGAGAGGGTCTCACCCGAAAAGATAATTTTATTTAAAATGTCAAATATTTGCGTAAACATACGAAAGTATTATGGAAAAAGCGTTTACTTTAAAAATGTATGATTTATACAAAGTAATTTTGAATTCTAATCTTCTATTTAATGTCATATCGTAAATCAGATAAAGTATGTAGAAACTAACTTAAAATTATTTACAAATGCAGCATTTAGATTTTATAAATTACCTCTGAGTTTATAACAAAGTGTCGCTATACCGATGGCGGGACTCAGCACTTCCTCTCTGCGAATGGATGTTACGTAACATGTATCCATGTTTATTTATTGTTACGAATTCAAAGATTCTTAGAATCTTTTGTCATTAAGATGCTTTGTTTGTAAAGATAGAATTGTAATATTTATTTGGCTAATACTATAACTAGTCATAATAGAGTGAATGTAAATAGATTTTATTGATAAAATAAATTATATACATATATTATATGAATGTTACTTTACTTATTCATTAAATAAAATTGGACAATGCTTCTTTGATTCCCTCACCGAGGGTTACGTACTACCAAATATCTGTGTTATTTTTTTATTAATTAAAAAGTAAAATAAAACTGTTCCTTACTTATTACATTCATTATATTGTTAGCATAAGAACGTCTGTTTTCATAGTTTTGCCCAAAAGTACTGTCTATACTCTAAAGGTAGGTATTAAAGGTCCTATAGGTATAAAACTTAAAACTTGAAATGGAGTTTGTTTGTTTAAATCCGCTTACTCATGCATCTATTGGTTTGATTTAAAAAAATCTTTTTGCGTTTTACAGCCTATTTATTGATTAAGGTTACAGCTTATATTGCATTATGGTACGACCTACGAGATTGGAGTAATCATACAAAATCAAACGACACGGGATGAACCGCAAGAAAAAGCTAGTAGTAATAAGAGCTATATCTGCGGCAGATAAAGTAACAATGTGTGATCATTAGAATGCTATTTTTCGAAAACTACTCGACATAACATAAAAATTCGATGGAAATAATTTGGAAACCTATTACCCAATTTTTCTCTTTAGAAGTTAGAAGGAGATACTGTTTTTTATTCATAACAAAATTCTCGTTAGAATAGAATTTTAAAGTAAATGATTGTGTCAAACATTTTAATAGAACAACAAAATGAATAGGTAAATATCATAATATAAGAAAAATAACCAATGTTCGATTTGATATACATACAATAAATTATTATTCACCTAAATCTTAATAAAAGCCCCAAACAATATTACAAACAAGCGATTCGAAACCTTACAATGAATGCGTACCTTTGTGTTTTATAATTTATAGAGATGACCCTATCTTTTCAAAAACACTTGATTTATAGGTTTGAGGCTATGCTGTTATGTTATTATTTTGTACCTTTGATTTAAAATTTTATTTAAATAACAAAAATAAAATGAAAATAAGATTTTCATTTTCATTAAAAATACATTTTTTATTGAAAATAGTAATCCATAACTGTAGATTTTATCAGCTGACAGTTCAGTCAGATTAGGATAGCGCAGAGAATAGAAATAGCAAAATTAATCAGACGTAAAAAGATACATACCTACAGTGTTTAGCACGGTGGCGGTGAGTACGCCCATAACATTCGACCGATATCATTTGTTCATTCATTCGTATCATATCATTAAACTTTTCTTGAAAAGAGCAATCGAATATCGAAAATGAATGTAAAACTATCTAAATATATTTCACTGCTTTTTATCAAATAAAAGAAAATCAGGGACAAGTCGTGAGTATTGGATACTTTTCTATTACTTTTTTTTAGACAGCGTGGATCTTTTTCAATTTCCTTAAATTTATAACGGTTCGTGAAGCTACGCCATTATGAAATATACGTATAACCACACCGAGCCAAAGCTTAGAACATATTGAAACAAATAGAAAATTTGTGCACGTGAAAGACGACTGGTGGCCAACAGTTTTATTGGCATTTTATGAGGATTGGTGGGAAACAATTTTGTTGGACGCTCAAGGATATCGAAGTTGTTTAGAAAAAATGGCAACTCACAAGGCTGCTTGATGTCTAGACATGTAACAATAATCTAAGTTTGCACTATGTGTATAGTGGAAATAAATGATCATTCTGTCTGAAAATTAAAAAAAAATGCATATCATCCAACCACAAAATAGACTACACGATACATAAAATAGAAATACTTCCCAAAAAACAAATATGATAATGTTCAATACGATTAATTATGACATGCAAATCGTCATTTTGAGCACAAATATTGGTATTGAGCATATTTCTCTATATCAAATATCTCTATTAAATTACCGTTTTATGTTGGGAGTTGTAACTAAGGTAATAACTTACATTAACAAATAAGAAGATAGAAAAAGCCAACTTAATACCAATTTAAGCTACGTATAAAACTAACGTAAGCTCTGTTCTATTATAGCCCTTTCCAAAGTTATTAATAATTGAGACATTATATTAGTAATACGAAAACATATTGAACACTATCAAATTTCACTATCAGAATATACTTAGATAATAATAATCTTTTGTATTAAAGGTCCTTGGATAAGAGATGGGATTGTAAATTAGACGTCGTTATAGTTAGGACATTATAACAAAAACTACTAACGACAAAGATATCTAAACTTAGCATATTAGAAGTTGAGAACTTTGGGGTTTTAGTTGCCAGTTAGATTGTATACAAAACCTGTCAACTCAATTTTCCCAAACGGGAAATAAACATAACAATATTTTGCAAGATAAATATGTATATTACTTTCATATTAATTAAATATAAAGCGTTATAAAACGTATTATTTATTGAATTACACAGTTGATCTAACATAACATACGACAAAGTGCTATAAATATTACCTAAAACTAAATTTTTTGATCATTTTACGCTCTACATCTTTTGTAAAAACTTTACAACTCATTTTGAGCAAAAATAACAGGAAATAAATATACAAAAAACGACTTTCATGACTTGTGACATGTACACAAGATTGTATAAAACTTTTATGCCATCTTATTAAATGCCAAAACAAAGTTATATATTATATATATACAGGATGGATTTTTGAGACGGGACATTAAGGGCAGGTACCTAAAATACTATAGTTATGGAAAACGTTCTTAGGAGATCATCCATAACTTTTTGAGATATTCTGAACTGCATTCATAGATTTTGGAAAAAATTTAGAGTCAGCGAGAAAAATGCTACAATACGAAAAAAAAAATGTTTATGTCAATCGATCCTATTTCATGTAGGGATCAAAAGACTATGGGACCATTTAGGGTTTGAGTACTAGAAATAATAGAAATCGCCAATATCTTTTCCCATACATTTTGTACGGAAAAACGTTTAATCAACTCGAAATATTCTTAGTTGCCAAACGGTCCTATTTTTTAATATGATCAAAAGACTCTTTGAGGCTAACTGAAGTTTGAGTATGGAAACTACGGTAAGTCGCAGTTTACACGGAGGCATTTTATGCAGCGGGCAAAATTTTTTTTCGTATTTTACCTTACTTGTTCTATAATTATTCAAAATAGTTTTATCTTTCTTCTAATAAAAAAAAAGTACAGTAAGTCCACTTCAAGTAGCTCTGGAAAAATATATATTAGTTACATAATATTATTAGGGCTACAAACGAGTACAAACAATACAATAAAAATACAATTGTGTTTTTAAATCATGATCTGGCGAATTTAACGAATAGGCTTCCATTTTGGAAAGAAACCAGTTAAATCGCCTATACCGTAATCTTTACACTACTATTATTGAGCATTATTTAAAACTTGAGAAATAAAAGTAACATAGCATTGCAGTTAGTCTTAAACTACATTAGCGATTGCAAAACTATATAGAAAAGAGATAACAAATCTTCAGTACTTTGTAATTCTTTCAAAGTATTTACTAACTGCCAACACTTTTCCTAATTTACGTTGGAAACTTCACCTAAACTTTAGATAACAGCTTACTGACAACAGCAAAACATAGGGCATCCTTATTGCATAAACAAAGATGAATATATTTCATTTTTAATAATTTAGGTATTCATGTATGAGTTCAAAAGATGACAATTTTGAGGAAAGAGATGGTATTTTGTTAATTTCATCAAAATATAGTTAAGCCCTCAAAGTAGGTCTGGAAAAAATTTCAATATAAACACTAACTTTCATTACTTTTCAGTTGTCTTAATTATCATATGACTACTAAGACTACTATGAAAAACAAATATTTAATATGGTCAAAATCTTTTAACTTTTAATTTTGAAAAACCAAATTAGTCATTCAAACTATCCCAACAAAACTCTTTATTTTCCTACCATAAAATATATTAAATTTTTTTACGTATCAATCCATACAATACTTTTTGCAAACTTATCATATCCAGTTAGTTACCCATTCGTGAATTATCTAAATCTATACTAATATTATAAAGAGGTAAAGTTTGTGAGTTTGTAAGTTTGTGAGGTTGTAAGGGGTAATTTCTGAATCTACAGAACCGATTTAGATGAAATTTGGTAAGAAGATAGTTGAGACCCTAGGGAGTACATAGGATACTTTTTATCCTGGAAATCATCCCTTAAGGGGGTGAAAATGGGGATGAAAGTTTGTATGGGAATCAACCTAGGGACGAACTCGAGCGTAGCGAGGGTGAATCGCTAGTAGATAGATAAAAGCATACAGGATACAAGTATCTAAGCTGTTCTGTTTACTAGGACACACCACCAAGTTGAAAATTAATATCAAATATTCAAGTATTCATTCCTTGCAGCTGAGAATAAACCAAACTTCTAAGCTAAAGCAATCTAAAGATATAGTGAGTGTCAAAATTTGTCGTTTATACCGCATATTTTGACACTCACAAGGGAATCAAAATCTACTTTCGGTTGACCTAGAATCATGAAATTTGGCAAGAAGCATTTTTTTTTTCTTTTGCGATTATAAACTTTTTTTAATATTTCATGCTATGGAATCGTGTGCGAATCAGACTCGCATTCGGCCGATTTTTTTGTATTTATTTAAAATGGTCTTAAATTTCATTTCAGACTAGTTTAGTATTAATATCCACAACCGAAATGGCATTAATATCTAAAGCTAAAAGTAACTTTTCTCCTTAAACTTAATGGACATTCTCAATTTCAAACACGTCCTAGAATATATTCGTACGATGATCGGAATTTAAAATCACCTTTAAATCTACCTTCATGGGCGTACCCAGGTAGGGGCAGGGGGGGGGGGGGGGGGGCAGCTGCCCCCCCCCCCTGGATTTAGTGTAATATTCACCGGTGAACCGAAACAAAAATATTTTATTATTATTTTATTTACTTACTAGCATTGCCCGCGGCTTCGCCCGCGTTAGATGACCAAAAACCAAATTCTTAGATTTTACATAGTAGTATACTCTTACATATACCAATTTCATTTCGCACCGTATGATTGGTAAATAGTGACAGTGATTGATAAAGCCACAAAGGTTCCTCCGTTAATCTCATATTTGATTTAGTAATATTGCACTTTTTATTTTAACAATAACGTTTATAGTATGTCTATACTTCTGTTTTGTTTGTTTGTTTAGTTTTGGGCGATAAACTCTCAAGCTACTGAATTAATTTTAATCATTTATTTACTAAAAGACAGCTATTGATTAATTTCTATTTAGCTGATTATTTAAATTACATAATAATAACTTTTCTTAATTAATAGTTAATTTGTCGCGAAGCAGGGATGGGTTAGCGCTAGTTAGTAATATATTCCGAAACGGTTTTCAAAAGAAAGTGTTGGGAAAAGAGAAAGATTCAGAAGTACATAATTAAAGTAAATAAATAAATAATTTTAAGAAAATTATTTTTATTATTTCAAATGACTCTGCTAATACAATTAAAGTCGTAACTATTTTATTGCGTCCTTTAAGCCTTCCACCTTTCAAGAAAAGGTGTTAAAAAATCAGAAAATGTTGACGTATAACAGTTTCTAAAATACTTTAAATATACATAAATTATTTTGCAGATATGGAATATTTTTAGTTACCCGCTTTGTCAGTTTAACAACCATAAATTTGTTTTCTATAAAATGTTAAAAAATAATATGAAACAAACTTATTTTTACGGTTTAAAATGTGTCGATATTGATGTAACGTAAATATTATTCGTATTTATTTTAGTGTTAACCTAAAAAAATACGTAAGTAAAAAAAAACAACACAGTATTTTGCTATACGGAACCTATAATGCGCGAGTTGGACTTACATTTGCCCAATTTTTACATTAACATTATTTATTTTAGTTAAATTACAAACATTTTCATTTGAAAATTGTTTCGGCCAACAAAATATCACAACTAACGTTTGCTTTATAGATATTTTGAACACGGGTAATTTAGTAGCAATTCTAATAAAATCATAGAAAGGTTATATATCTGTACATTCAATTTTTTGGAATTAAAACTACGTAGTTTAAAAACACACGGCGACATCTATTGTCAAATATCTAAATAACACATAAATAAACATTTTTAGAATTATTTTAATGAATCAAAAAGCGCTATTGATTTTTATTTTTTAAGATAAGCTATTTTTCATTAAAATCTCTCCAGTGGTTTTTCTGTGATGCGGTAACACACAGACAGACTAAAATACTAAAAACAATACATTCGGCATCTGTACCGATAATAATGTCTATTTCAATAAGATTTTCCAAAAAAATATTTAATGTACAGATTCGACTTAGTTACAATTATGCATATAGGTAATATACATATATATTAATTAATATATTACTAATTTTTAAACCATATACTTAATTTTTTTGGTTATTTGGGCACGGGCGTGACCGCGTGTAATTCTAGTAATTCTAATAAGACCATAGAAAAGTCATATCTATAGATAAAATGTTTTTTTCGAATGAAAATCACTTATTTTAAAAACTCACGGCGACATCTAGTGGTGGTTTTCTAAAGTACACCTAACTAAATATTTGCAGAGTTATTTTTATGTATAAAATATCGCTATTGATATGTTTTTTTTCGAGAGAAGCTATTTATAATTATTTTTGACCTATTTTGTAAGTTGCCTTGCTATAAATGTTCATAGTTTCAGCGTGGTTTTATTCTAAGCAGTTTTTGTATTTTTTTTCTCAGAGATGAGATATTTTCCCGCAATAAAAAGTACCCTATATGTTGACCCGGATAACCAGCTATCATCATACCAAATTTCATTAAAATCCCTCCAGTGGTTTTTCCGTGATGCGGTAACAGACAGACAGACAGACAGACAGACAGACAGACAGACAGACAGACAGACAAAAATTCTAAAAACTATGGTTTCGGCCTCTGTATCGATAATAATGTCTATTTCAATAAGATTTTCAAAAAAATATTTAATGTACAGATTCGGCTTAGTTAGAATTTTATAATATGTATAGATTTAGTACC
Organism: Fabriciana adippe; assembly: GCA_905404265.1. Taxonomy (NCBI): domain Eukaryota; kingdom Metazoa; phylum Arthropoda; class Insecta; order Lepidoptera; family Nymphalidae; genus Fabriciana; species Fabriciana adippe. The sequence continues at coordinate 9,533,100 of FR989993.1, forward strand.
TCATCTAGATCATGTTAATCACATACCAAATGACATAATATTTATGCTCTGACAATATTTGTTGTTAGAGAATGCACTATCACTACATAGTATAAAACAAAGTCGCTTCCCGCTGTCTGTCTGTCACTTTGTATGCTTAGATCTTTAAAACTACGCAAGGATTTTGATGCGGTTTTTTTAATAGATAGAGTGATTCAAGAGGAAGGTTTATATGTATAATACATGCATAATATAGTAGAGAAAGACTGATAATTTTAGAGGTTTCTAATGTGATATCGTAAATAAACACATTTTTTTGCGCTTACATTGCAAACGTTGGCTGAACCCTACGAGATAGATCAAAATAATGTACTACAGTATTGTACACATTAAAAAGGTCTACAAAAAAGTTCGCGATGGCATATGTCTATCTCTTAATAGTCCAAGCGAAATGCAGTTATTTTTAAGAAAAAATAAAATATTGAAAACCTGAAGTTTTATGATTTCAAAATGTTGGCAGGTATATAAGGAATAGAAATTCATAAAATGCCCCCGATGCCCAGCCACCCCCGAGAAATGGGGGGACGCAAAGCGTTGAAAAATAGTTTTTTCAATTTCCGGCTTACTGTGATGTTCTATCGAAAAATGTTTTCTACAAAAGTTGTAGGTCTAGTAAAAATCTACAACTTTTATTCATAACACGTTTTACAAAAACCTCAAAGTTTTCGAGATATTTGCAAAAAACTCAGTTTTTAATTTTTTCTTGGTTTTTTATTTTTAATTTCTAGAATAATCTTTTAATTCTCATGAAACTAAGGTAATATAATTTACAATATATATAGAATAAATAAAAAAAATTGAAATGTTCAGCCATTTCCGAGAAAAGTATGTTTTATGGTCTCGAGAGGCCGAAAATCATCCCCAACTTCAAGTGGACGTTTACATTTAAAAAATTTTTTGTACAATTTTCAGATAGGGCTCATTCTTTTCGTCTTGAACTCTACTTTATGAAAAAATAAAAACATTGTATGGTCGCCCTGTAAGAACACTCTTAAAAATTGAAAACATTGGAGAAATCGATAATTTTTACTTTGTAAACTACATTTTTTTTAATTATCATTGGAAAAGTGAACTTTATTACCCAATTTTTTATAAACTGATTATACCAGTGTATTTGTCGGGAAAAAACGAAAGAAATGGTATTCTTAAGTTTTTAATTTGACGCTTATTATTTATACAATATCGCCGTAAACATTCCAACTTTGCAATTTGACGAGTCGTGAAGAAATAATAAAAATTGGAATTCACGTAAAATATACCTTATTCTTTTGTATTTTTTCCTGTAGAATCTATTTATGTTATTTTTTTTTTTTGAATTTATCGATGTTTTATTAATTTTTGATCGATTTTGTAGTTGAATTTATTGATTTTTTCTAAAAAATTAAATTTTAAGGTAATTACAGAAAGAAATGAAATTCATTTGTAATCTATACTTGTTTATTCATTAGTTAAAAGTATAATTTAAAAAAATTAAGTTGATATTAACAAAATTTTGTCATAGTTTTGTTAAAAAAATCATAAAAAATGTAAAAAATGAAAAAAATAATTAAAAACAAAAAAAGTACATTAAAGGGTAATTTTAAAAAGATTTAAATTTTTTAAATTACTCCTTAATGTACTGTGCATCCATCAAACGCTTAGATATTGATGATAAAAAAGAAAAGGATGAATTTTTATTGAAAGTCGAATATCTCAGGAAAAAATCGACGTAAAGAGTTTAGTAAAAACTTTTTTTTTTATGATTTTTTAACAAAACTATGACAAAATTTTGTTAATATCAACTTAATTTTTTTAAATTACACTTTTATCTAATGAATAAACAAGATTAGATTACAAATGAATTTCATTTCTTTCTGTAATTACCTTAAAATCTAATTTTTTAGAAATTATCAATAAATCTAACTCCAAAAGCGATCAAAAATTAATAAAACATCGATAAATTCAAAAAAGTAATAACATAAATAGATTCTACTGGAAAAAATACAAAAGAAAAAGGTGTACTTTACATGGAGCTGAAGCTAGCGGCCGACTAGCGGCCGGCCACCTGACGATTTAAACAAAGGGCCGCAACGGTATCGCGGCATCGAAAACATAAGTTACTAGATTAAATACGCGACATATGTAATTAAATATTACTTTTTAATCATTTTAAATACAATAATAGTAATGTATAGTGTTTTATATAATTTAATACCGAATTTTTAAATTTAGTAATGTTCGTGTCCGTTCTCAGCGTAAAAGGTCATTTAAGCCAATAAAAACTAGAAAGCATGCTTGAAACTTGTAGATTTTTTTACTGAAGCTTCCTATAAGATATATTTATTTAAAACTAAACGATTTTTGTAGAATCAACCAGTACAAGTGTTGTAAAAAAAAATTATTGTTGCCATTGAGTGCGTAATTGTAAAACTACATTAAAGTCCATGAAAACGATATAAAGCAAACTGGGAGGTCGTTGATTTTTTTATATATTATTATGCTTATATATACTAACTGAAAACCGTTTAAATTAGAGATTAGTGAAAGTTAAAAAATTAAAAAATTACACAATTTTTGTTTAGTTTTGTAGACCAGGTGTTTTATGGTACCTTAAAATCCGTCGTCTAATGTTTAAAATTAACTTTTAATAATGCCGCTTATTCAATTGTTAAACAGATAAGACATTTATTAAATTATTTACGAGTTGCACGTGTTTTATGGGGCTGCCTAAAATATTTTTTTTAACTATTCTTCGTCCTGATCCTACAGGATTTAAACAGTCATGAGTTGCTTGATGTTATAAGAATATTTAGTAAAAATATCAACATGATCTGAGTTTGCTTTCTCGTATTTTCATACGTTTGAATGTTAGTATGAGTACTCGGTAGGAGGCAATATTCAAAATTTTTTTACAAAAAAACTACAGCTTGATCCTGTCTAATTGAAACGGTTTTCAGTTAGTATATATAAGCATAATAATATATAAAAAAATCAACGACCTCCCAGTTTGCTTTATATCGTTTTCATGGACTTTAATGTAGTTTTACAATTACGCACTCAATGGCAACAATAATTTTTTTTACAACACTTGTACTGGTTGATTCTACAAAAATCGTTTAGTTTTAAATAAATATATCTTATAGGAAGTTTCAGTAAAAAAATCTACAAGTTTCAAGCATGCTTTCTAGTTTTTATTGGCTTAAATGACCTTTTACGCTGAGAACGGACACGAACATTACTAAATTTAAAAATTCGGTATTAAATTATATAAAACACTATACATTACTATTATTGTATTTAAAATGATTAAAAAGTAATATTTAATTGCATATGTCGCGTATTTAATCTAGTAACTTATGTTTTCGACGCCGCGATACCGTTGCGGCCCTTTGTTTAAATCGTCAGGTGGCCAGCCGCTAGTCGGCCGCTAGCTTCAGCTCCATTACTTTACGTGAATTCCAATTTTATTATTTCTTCACGACTCGTCAAATTGCAAAGTTGGAATGTTTACGACGATATTGTATAAATAATAAGCGTCAAATTAAAAACTTAAGAATACCATTTCTTTCGTTTTTTCCCGACAAATACACTGGTTTAATCAGTTTATAAAAAGTTGGTTAATAAAGTACACTTTTCCAATGATAATAAAAAAAAATGTAGTTTACAAAGTAAAAATTATCGATTTCTCCAATGTTTTCAATTTTTAAGAGTGTTCTTACAGAGCGACCATACAATGTTTTTATTTTTTCATAAAGTAGAGTTCAAGACGAAAAGAATGAGCCCTATCTGAAAATTGTACAAAAAATTTTTTAAATGTAAACGTCCACTTGAAGTTGGGGATGATTTTCGGCCTGTCGAGACCATAAAACATACTTTTCTCGGAAATGGCTGAACACTTTAATTTCAATTTTTTTATTCATTCTATATATATTGTAAATTACATTACCTTAGTTTCATGAGAATTAAGAGATTATTCTAGAAATTAAAAATAAAAAACCAAGAAAAAATTAAAAACTGAGTTTTTTGCAAAAAATCTCGAAAACTTTGAAGTTTTTGTAAAACGTGTTATGAATAAAAGTTGTAGATTTTTACTAGACCTACAACTTTTGTAGAAAACATTTTTCGATAGAACATCACAGTAGGCCGGAAATTGAAAAAAACTATTTTTCAACGCTTTGCGTCCCCCCATTTCTCGGGGGTGGCTAGGCATCGGGGGCATTTTATGAATTTCTATTCCTTATATACCTGCCAACATTTTAAAATCATAAAACTTCAGGTTTTCAATATTTTGTTCCCAAACTGCATTTTGCTTGGACTATAAGGATAACATACTATTTCCATTTTAATACTTTAAAAAATTGGCAATTATAATGCGGAAATGTATTGGACGTCGCTCGATATTTCGACCCCTAAGATCCCGATACTCTTATAGATGTTAAGAGGAGTGTTCTGGAACTTTGGCGCTATAGAGAATGGGGTTTTTTTAGTGGAGAACGCACAAACTTGTGTCTTTTTAGGGGTTAAACTGGACGAGATTTCGTGGGCCCCAATCGGAGAGCTGCTCTAGGGAAGTCGCAATTTCGGACACAAGTTGGACTCTGTTCTCCTCAACCTTAGCTCGAGAGATGCTTGCTCGGCCAGTACAACAGGCATCGACTGTACTGTCATCTACATAGCAATGAGTGTTGCCAGTTAGCAACATTTCGTTGATATGCAGAATAAACAGTGTAGGTGATAGTAGGTACTGAACCTTGGGGTACGTCAGCGTTAATCTGCACAGTGTCGGAGCATATACCGTCAATTACGACTTTTATGCTACTACGTCCAGAAAAAAAACTAGCAACCCAAGAAAGCATTTGTTTGACATATTGTTATTGTTTTGAAAGAGCCAAACGTAGATTACGAAAAGTATTAATTCAATGTCCATAATATCTGTCAACTATATCATACACTACTTTAAAAAATCTGGTTGATCTTTGGTGCATTCTGTTGAACAATTGAACAATAACAAGAAGCGTCCGTTAAATAGAAAGGGACATACGAAATTTTTTTTGTGAGTATTTTCTATGATTAATTGTAATTTGTAATATTTTTTGTAAACGAAATCAATGTTGTTCGTACCTAAACCTAGGTGTAGCCTTTCTTTCTTTCTTACACCTGGCTGCGAACAGGTTGCGGTCAAGTGCCTAATCTTTCGTGTAGTGTTTTTTGTGTAGTATGTAGAGTAAAACAAGCGCGGGGCCGGTTTAATAAATTTCTGATTTCCCCCCCCCCCCCCCCCCCTATGCCAAAAGCTAGGTACGCCCATGTCTACCTTCAAAGTACCTACCTAAGTAATTCCTTTAATGAGTGCTCATAAGTGTTGAACTATATATATATTTTCATCCAAAATAATGGAAAAATATAAAATAAGTTGGATAAAATATAAATAAAATAAAGTCTGCCAGAGTAAGGGTGGATGACGGAAAGTTTTCAATTGAAGCGTCTTGAAGAAGCAGTTTAGAACAATGGACAAATGTCGGTTACTTGAGAACGAGCTTAACTATCATCATTGACAAAGCCTTACTGTTGATATTGCTGTACTTGATCAGAAGTTATACAATCGTCTTTGGACAGCTAAAATATATAAAGTATTTATATAAAAATCAATGTGTGTATGTATGTTTTCTATCTGCTCCAAAACGGCTGGAGCGATGTTGTTAAAATTTTCAGGCAATCTTCAGATTAGCCCAGCGGGTGATCCTGTGAAGTTTGATAGCGATCGGAATTTTGAACGCGGACGAACGTCTATTTAAATTATAAATGTGAATGTTGCAAACAACGAGCCTCGACGAACCGACGAATTCTCTTCAAAATAAATTCTTACGTATCGCGTGCGGCTGCCCGTGGTACGTAAGAAATATAGACCTATACAGGGACTTCGAATTAGTCTCGATTAAAAAATTCGTCAACGACGCCTCTCAAAGGCACTTCTACACCGCGGCTTCGCACCCTAAACCAGCTACGCGTGCTCGTACGGGCCGCGACTCAACAACCCGCGTTCTAGACGTCCGCGTAACATACATATATACAGACCCCGAGAACGCTATCCGTAATACCTCGGCCGCGCCCGGCCGCGGTCGGGACTCCCCGCAGAGGACCGTACTAATACGGTCTTAACGCACATGTAATTTACAGTTACACTCAGATACATACCTACATTACCTACTCATTCCACTTCTAATAATGTATAATTTTAATTTCATTTAATTCAATTTCATTAAATTTTAATTTCATTTATAGTTCATATCCGGTGTCTCTTAAGCGTCACCGATCTCTTTTCCGAGCCGTCATTTAGGCTCCAAGCTTTGCGGACGGGGCCTCAATGCCTAGCCCTAGGGGCTAACAGCAAAAGAGTTAAGATAACATAACATAAGAAATTCATTTAGTCCTGGGATAGCTCTCAGTTACATTATCAAAGGAAAATATAAGAAAAGGTCACCAAGAAATTGTTTTTAATTAGTGCCCAAACTACAGTCCACCACAGTGAAAGTTCGTAAAGATTTAAAGATATTTACCGAATTACCATTTAACTTAATTTACCTAACCTAACCTAACCTAATGTTATTTTAACAAAACTTTAATTCTGAACTTGATAACACTGCCCATAAATGTTGAAAGAAAAGGTGACCCCGCGCCGCTGCCAGACATTAGTAAAAATATTTTTATTCAATGAATACAAATGTAATAAAAAGTTTGGAAAAGAAGATAAGATAACAAAAGTAAAAAAGTATGTAAAATTTCTTTGACTTATAAAGTTCAATTTTCTCATATCATTAAAATTTATTATTTTTACCTTATAGGAAAGTAATAGGTACTAATCAGCAATCGTTTTAAGTTATAGGGAGATACTTGATAGTATATCTTATTTTTTCCATGCCGTCAAAACGGCAAGGCGACAAAGTCTGTCATAAGTCATAACAGACTTAAGTGGTAATAAATAAATTCGCCAGAGTAGTAAAAAAATAAGATATTTACTGAATGTGAGCTATAAAATGTTTAGACTGGAGTTTTTCGTTACTAAATTGAATCAATTGTCTTATTCGAACAATGTATGAGTACGATAGTTTATTTATTGTTATCACACTATCAATATGTGCATACTTAGGGATTCTTTTATATAAGTTATAAAACAAAAAAAATCAATGTAGAGTTTCAAAATAAGATATTTTTGCACACAAACTCGACATTGAGATTCATTAGTAATAGGAATGCAGTAAATACTTTTACCACAATTTCAAGCGGACATGTTCTAAGATGTTTAAGTGTAAATTTATATTGTAAGTATACATATTATGTATAAAGTTATTGATAAACTTTTAAGTACAGATACAAGAAATTACAAAAAAAACTATTATGAGGAAATAAAAAATTTCTTTGGCTTGACCTTAACACGTTTTATTCCAGGAGTAATATAATATTGTGCTATGCCACTTAGCTTGAATTTGATATACAGAATGGAACAAATGAACGGGACATGGAAGAAAAGTACGTTATATATTGATGACTAGATGAGCCCGAGACTTCCTTCACTTGGAGATCAGAGAAACAAAAAATATGTGTCGCGTTAAAAGAAATACCACTTCTTTCTTCATTGAAAAAGGTACTCAAATATGGTCATTTTTTTTCTGAGAATCCCGACTTCGGAACGTTAGGTACATATTGTCGAAAATGCTTTTCTGTAAACGATATTTCTGATTCCATCAGTTAGTACACAATATATTTTATCTTTTCTTTTCATTAAATTTATATAAATAAGGTTAAAACTATATATTATACACAATAACTAAGGCTTATTATAATTATTTTTATCAAGCCAATATAACATTAATACTTTCTTAGATTTACGCGAATATTTGACATTTAAATAAAATTATCTTTTCGGATTTTTTCGCGGATTTATTTTGATTTTTGGTTCCCGACGTTTCGATTGCTTTACAGCAATCGTGGTCACGGGAGAGACTCTCGGGTCTCCCTCGCTACACCGGTATCCACGCAGTAGGTACCAGGGCCGGATTTAGGGGAGGGCAAGCGGGGCTGCAGCCCCGGGGCCTCCACAAGAGAGGGGCCTCCACAAAAGAGATTTAAAAAAAAACAAATTCTGAGTGGTCGACAACTTTTTCGTTTTTATTTTTAACAAATATGATTGATTATATATGTATAATTATTCTTAAATATTAAAAACAATTTATCCATATTCGTTCACCGCAGTTCATCGCGGTCGGGTATAAAGAAGTTACAGAGCGGTTATCCTTAATTAATTATCATGCGTTTTTTTGGTTTCGCGTGAGTTTATTTTATAATTTTTAGGTCTGCAATATTATCATCAAATGCCAATGTTTTATAGGTAAATTCACGTTTGTTAATTCAAATTTGAAAGAAAATTTTCAATCCTTTTCTATTTTTGTGTTTCGTATTTTTGAGTGCATGCACATATCTATATCTACTTCATAGGATTAGGTAGTTAACTAAAGGTAAACAAAGAGCTCATGGGGACTTAACCTTTTATTATAAATATTTTAACACATATTGCCAACTAGCGATTTAACCTCGCTTCGCTCGGGTGCATCCTTAGGTACACGGATTTTATTCACAATTTCATGGGTTTTAATTTTTTACCCGGAACCATGATGTTTTTTCTAAAATAAATGTAGCCTAAGTTACTCCTTATAACATCAGCTATCTTTCAGTGAAAGTTTCGTCAAAATCAGTCTAGCCGTTTTGGAGATAAGCCGGAACAAACAGACAAAGTTTTTAAAAATTTAAACCGTATATGCATTTTATATGCATTTAGAAAAAACTGATATTTTGACATTACAAACAGACATATAAACTTTATTTATCTGTAGGTATAGATAAAATACCTACAGCTTAAGTGTAAAATACAATAAGAATCTAGACTCACAGGAGCATCTGCATATCTAAAAGAATTAACGAACAGTAGCTTATCTAATAAGATTGTTAATTAGAAATAAAAAAAAAAAACAAGGTTTTGTTCATTGTGTACCATTCGTCGGATAGCAATAGAAGAGGCAACTAGCAAGAAAAGCTAAGGAAGAATCAACCAACGAAAGTTTCATTTTGAAACCCTTAAATGCAGTCCACTATATTTAATTTAAAAGTTTCTACATGGTATGTCATGTTAAATCAAGTGAATAAGGTTTATTTATATGCTGTTGCTGATATTATATAATATAGATGTTTGCTTTTTCACCCGACTGCGGCGAAACAGGGTTATGTGTTTAACCTGTATGTATATCTGATTCTATATTCGTTCGGAATCACTAAATGGCTTAACTGATTATGATACATACGTAATTCGATTCATATTGATAATGCGAGTGTCATATACAGATATTATTAAAAGTCAAAATGGCGAATCCTAGGTGCCAGTTTGTGTATATTGAAAAAAAAATTTCGTCGGTCAGTCGGTTTTTTTTATTTTTGTAAAAAAAAATTGTTCATTTTATTCGGAATATAATTAGGGGCCTCCACTCTTTTGTTGCCCCGGGACCTCCACACCCCTAAATCCGGCCCTGGTAGGTACAATGCTAGTTCCTTCATTTCAAGTTTCTTTTATTCTCAAATTGTAATAACTTTTGATTTAAATTGTAAATGTTACCTCAAGATACGGACTATAAATATGTAGATGCAATTTCAAACATATGGACAAACACACAGATAAAAATTCTTTTATTACTTATTCTCAGTCCGCCAAATTATTATTTTTTAAATATAAGCAATGTACAAATACGCCGAACTTTCATTCTTATTACATACATAATAGATATCAAGTTTTACTTAAAGGAAGTACCTATTTTTTTTTAAATATTAATAACGCATAAAACATTTACCTAAATATTTTTAAAAAACTTACCAGACCCGTAATCAAATCAACTAAAAATGGAAAAGTATATCACTTTTTTATCGAGCTAATCGATGGTATTGGTGGTATCGGATCTATTGTATAACATTGTATCTTGCAATTACAGAAAACCAAGAAATCTTACCTTATCACCGGTGAGTCTCACATATTATATATGTGTGAAATGTGAATGCATATATCCCAATGCAATCTTAATAAGACATCTCATCTACATCTACACTAATATTATAAAGAGGCAAGATTTGTATTTTTGTATGTTTATAATGAATACACTCAAAAACTACTGGACCGACTTAGATGAAATTTGGTAAGAAGATAGTTTGAGACTGGGAAGGACATAGGATATTTTTTATCCCGCAAAATCATCCCTTAAGGGGGTGAAAATGGGGATGAAAGTTTGTATGGCAAATCAACCAAAAGACGAATCCGAGCAAAGCAAGGGTGAGTCGCTAGTAAATAATAATTTAAAATGTTCCAGATGGCACAATCAATGCTCCGATTGTACGTTTGATACCACAATGCAAATTTACTTATAGACATCATTTAGGTTCAGCTTCTAAAGGGCACAAATGTAGAAAGGAGCATAGACAGATATTAGATTGACAAAAGCTCTTTTGATATATAAGCGCAAGCTCAAATATACCTTGCACTCGTAGTATGTCTACACTCAAAAGTAGGTTCGGAATTGGAAAGCTTACACTATACTCTCGGTATACGCTTAACTCTTTGACTTTCCCAAAGGGGGTATAAGTATATTTTAGCAATAAACTCTCAGAAAGAACTGGAAGTCCAGTTTCTCTTCAGGTAAATCAAGATTCTGGACGGTTCTAAATCAATGAAATTTCTATCATTATATCTAATAAAGTAAACACGACTTTCATATACAACAATATTTCAAAAAAAAGTACAACAAATTCAAAGTCCCTTTAGAAAAACTACCCCTAAAATTTAAATATAAACCCGAATTAAAAAGTTACTTAATTTCCTCCTATTTTGAAATCGGTCATCTCAATATATTTTATTAAAAACAAGCGCTCTACCTCCACTTCTCTAAAGCCTTTCACCCCGCCATAATCCACGTCGCGCCGATATACTCGTAGGTAAATGTCAGATAATTATTATTTAAATGTTAGTTCTACAGTGATTAAGGATAAAAATAACGATTTGTATTTAATTTCACAAGGGCCCTTTAAAATACCTACAAATTCTTTTTCTTACGTCCTATAAAGGCTATCTATAAAATAAAAGAGGTACGCAAGCTCGACACGAGCAATACAGACTACAAATGTGTAAAAATATTCATAGGTAAATCGTATCATATCGTATCATGCCATCGTTTATCTTTACTTTCTGTGTCATATACTCTATATTATAGGCATGAAAAAGGTAAGGTAATGAGAAAATAAATGTCTGTAAGTGATTTTTAGTGATACATAAATATTTATGAGGTTAATTTAAGGCTCCGATGGCGTCAAAATTTTACCAATCACTGCATATATATTATACATAATGAAGATACCTGAAAGGGTTGTAGGCGATTCAAAGCTGAAAGAAGAGAAAATAAATTGAGTCAAATTTTATAAACTCAAGGTCGGGTGTATATCCGGAAGGGATATGATAGGCGTCGCTTCATTTTCGCCATTAGCCTTATCTGACTACCTGTACCTACCTATAGTAAAAGTTAAATTAAAGCTCGGTGACAGATTCAGAGTTGTTGAGAATATTAATCAAATAATACGGTTTATCTCGATCTTTAAGTTGTCACAACACAAATGAAACAAAGTTAAAATTATTTATCTCTTCCGCTTCGACTTTCTCACAAAGTTCCATTAGATTTTAATATTATTAAAAGCACTTATTTGAAGTGGAAAGTGTTTTAGATATATTTTTATATAGTACCTACTATCTATTTTATTTTATTTTTATGAACTTTTTAAAAATAGCTGAATGATTTTTAGATTTTACTATTATAATAATAATAATAATAAAAGCCTTTATTCGCTGACCATTTGTACAGTTTTGACTTACATAATAAAATTAACAAAAAAAACTTAAAACATAATAATATTTAAAATCTAATGTAGAAATAATTTATTCAGCAACCAGTTTGTTAGTCAGGTTGTCCTTTGACATAGGCCTCCCCTATTTTCTTCCATTCTTCTTTGTTCCGAGCTAGCCTTCTCCATCCTTTTGGTAAGTCATCTTCCCATCTTTTAATTTGACGTCCTTTTTGCCTTTTCCCATTTCTGGGATACCATTCCATTACGTCTTTCGTCCATTTTTCTCTGTTCGTTCTCATTATGTGACCCGGTCCAGTTCCACTTAAGTTTTCTTATTTTTTGTACTTGATTTTACTATTATAATATTCTAAATAAATATTATCCAAGCAAATATCTAACGTGATCATGTCGGTGGCCTCCTTATCTACCATATTATAATTAAATCTGACACCAGAACATCAAAAATATTAGAAGCTTTGGGTCCAAATCCATAAGAGGAAAACATACCTTAACCAAGAATAAGAAAACAATAATAAAAAATACATCTCGTGACTCACAGAACAGGTAGGCGAAGGGCGAGTGGGAGATATCCCTCCATACTCTAAGTAACAAAGATAAAAAAAATATTATAAAAATAAAAAACAGTTTTTTTCACCACATTCACATTCACCACATCTCTCTCTATCACCTTGCCGCGAGATCTACATACTATATTGTATGTCTCCGAGTACATAATACTATATTCCTTCGTTAACTTGTTTTTCATCGTTTTTAAGTTAGCTTTTATGCAGTCAAGTTTTTATTTTTATAATATATTGGAACGAAGTTCCTTATCGTGCGTTACTAGCTTTGAGCGGATGAGGGGTAGACCGGAAAAAGTGTGATAAGCCTTTTTTTCCGACACTTTTTGCCGCGCGCCAAAAGACTCGAGGGCTCTCTTCTATTCAGCTTCATACTCGGTTAATAGCTTCTCCCAACGCCGCGCACCGTCTGCACAACACTTACAATTAAGGCAGATCATACAATGTTTAATTTATGTACGAAAACAATTAATATCGGAGCTTACAGAATGTAATACTTGCGGGATGTAGAATACTACTAACGCCATCTATTGTTAAATTAATGAACTAAACGAGTCAAGCCATTTATCATTACTTATTTTATACATAACTATCAACTCACCCTCGCTCCTCTCGGGTTCGACCCTACTTACGTTTTAACGTTTAGTATAGATTTCTCAGAGATGAGATATTTTTACGCAGTAAAAAGTAGCCTATATGTTGACCCGGATAAACAGCTATCATCATACTAAATTTCATCAAAATCCCTTTAGTGGTTTTCCCGTGATGCGGTAACAGACAGACAGACAGACAAAAATCCTAAAAACTATAGATTCGGCCTCTGTATCGATAATAATGACTATTTCAATAAGATTTTCCAAAAAATATTTAATGTATAATACGTGCCACGAAAGATGAGACTTGACGAGCGTCAGTAGTGGGGAGCCCGCGCAGGTACAGTCGTGTACGAAATAGTTATCTATAATTTATTTCTATATCTATTTTAAGGATTTTTCGACGTCATTCGGAATAAGGTGTATAGCAATGTTATATTAAAATGATTAACAATATTTATTACGAAATGATACGCGTGATACGCAACGGTACGTATTTGTACCTGCTTCAAATTTTGTACACTTCCTTTGCTTCTTTTAACATATAAGTGTACACATCGTAAACTATCTTCCTACTTTGTCTTATTAATGTTTTATCTCGAGGAATAATCAAAATTTTACACTCGTATACAACACAACTTTAAACAAAATAGAAAATAAACACAAGTTGCACTCGTCTGTATTGCGGAGTCAAGCGGGGGTTGCACGGGGTGAGGAGAACGGTAAGCAACTAATACGCATGCGCAGTGCCGTACCGCGCCTCCCGCGCAGGTTTCGACGCCCCGATGTCGCCCGATCCCTTCCCGCCTCAGCCCTCGTACCGCTAAAGTGACCTATAAATCGTCTTCTGCGCAAGTGAAACCACGTGGTTTGTCAAGTCTCATCTTTCGTGGCACGAACTATACAGATTCGTCTTAGTTACAATTTTATTATATGTATAGATACATATATTTTGTCGTAAATTTTTCAATTGAACTCTATCAATTTGATATTTTATAATATCAATTATAATGACTGTATAGCAAACGTCTACCAAAAAGTGAAAGGAACTTCGTTCCGACCGAGGGTCAATAGACCCCTCACGTTTTTTTTTTTTAACATTTTTTTTTTACTTTTTGATAATTAGTTATTTGAAGTGTTTCTATTTAGCAACTTTTTATCCTAAATTGCTTTTAAATATATAAGTTGTATAAATTTTTGTAATCGCCTCCTAAAAACCTTTATTTTGATACCCCACTCGATTGGTTTCAAAGATTTTTTTAAAGACATCCAAATGGGGAATAATTTTGCCCTTTTCTCCCACCAGATGTCGCGATCAGTATATACCTCAGTACACTGTAAAGCTCTATGGCGTGGATAGTTTTTTTTTTTTTTTCATTTTATTTAAAATTTTAATTAAAATGACAAATTGTCCAGTGCCAGGATGCAAGAAGATTGGATATTATTTGTTCCCAAAAGTCAGAAACTGAAGAAATTGTAGGTTAAAGCAATAAGACGACCAAAATTGGCGAAATCACAATATTTATATTTAAGGCTATATGTACATCATTTTATAGAAAGTGATTTTGAAACTGTTAAATCGTGTACAGGCTAATATATATTTTTTTTTGTACTTTTTTACATATTAACTACAGAGTTTTATATAAACTTTCATCCCCAGTTTTACCCGGCTTACTACGTGTTGATCCATTAGTCAGTCAGGATCACCGCAGGATGCACCTCTCCTTCTCAATTCTTCTTTCATCTGGTACTAACTTCCAGGTACAATACATTGCACAGGTAAGATGCAATCAATGCAATGCTTCTATTATAGAAGCAAAATGTCCTTCATAAGAGTTAAAAATTAATAGTAATATGCGTAAAACGGAATACGAAAAAAGTATACAATAATAGCAACAAGTGGCGCTAGTGTCTATTATGAAATATATAAGGCAGAAAGAGAAGCCTGTTAGCTTCGGGCTTGTTATTTATTAACCAATCATGTGATAATAACAATTTTTATTTTCATGTTTCCTGTCAAATGCAAAATGACGATTGACGACAATGACAAGAAGTGGGCAGTTTACAGATAATTACTTCGCAAAACAATAATTTGCATTATTTGTTATTGTTTCTTGTGCTTGTGGTTTTACAACAAATTTCAAATTTGTCGTGGTTTTTTTCAATGGTGTTTGTATCACTATGAGCTGCCTAAGTTGGATTCGAGGTATGTACACATATAGGTGCTATTATCTTTATTTTCTCATGTATTTTAAACATAATATTGGAGAGTTTAACCATAGTTAAAAGGATTTCTGTAATGTTAGCAAAATCCTATCATTGAAAGAGTACATATTTATTAATAATTTTCCTTAAATTTTGTCAATAACAGTACCCGAATGTAAAAAAAATATTTATTGGTTTAGAATTATAATTATCCTATAAAAACAATATGTTTCAATGTCATATATTGAAATACTAAAAACTTCTCGTTATTATACTCCCAGGAGGTGGCCCCCTCTAAGTATTGTCTAACTATTTTTAACTTACATCATCATTGATAGTTAAGCCATATTCTAATTAGCATGATGTGGGAAAATTACCTGGTATTAATTGATGTGTTAGAAGATTTTTTACACTATTTAATTACATAATGAGAGCTATTAACAACAAGAAAATATAATTCAGTGTGAGTTCCAAAAATAATATTAAAAAAAACGAAATCAGATATTCTAAGCATTTAAGGCCTAAGGCCTTTAATAGAGTAATAAATTAAACTCTTTATCATCCCCAAACACATAAACCCAAATGACAAAACCATAATGACTATAAGTTCTGCTATAACTTTGCTATTGCTGTAATACAAATAATCATTAGAATAAAGAACTAAATATATTACTTGTAACATTCTTTTTCGGTTTTAGTAAAACATACAACATTTTAACACTAATGTAGCAATGTTTTTTATCTATGTGCATCCATTTTCAGAAAGCTTGTATAGATATATAATAGATATTGTTAAAAAATAGATTTCCAATTACATTTTTAACTTTAACATGCAGTACTAGTCTGCCTGCACATGGTCAGCTTGGTGGACTATGGCCGGATCCTCCTCATACTGAAGGGAGGCCTGTGCCCAGCAGTGGGACATTAAAAATGGCTGAATACTACATACAGTACTATAAATTCTAATATTGTGAAGCATAATTCTAGGATAACATTAGTTTATATAGCGCTTACTATTTCAGTTATATATGTGGATTGTTATTGCAAAAATAATGTGTAAAGGTAACAAAATTGTTCCATGGACTTAATGTCATGGTCATGGTTATTATGGCAAAAACATAAAACTTAGAGTAAACAATCAGAAGTAGACCATACTGGATTTTAACTTTGAGAGCCTCTTCTATGTATTAAGTTGTACTTTTTTAGCAGCCCTTATTAGTCGCAATTGGCCTATTGTTAAATTGACTTTTTACGAGTTGAACAAAAAGACAAATGATTGTTTTGATATTATATCAGAAACCAGCACAACAATCTTCCATTAATCATTGTTCTTTTACTTACTCTATATTAAATGACAGTGAATGAGAAGATGCAAAATTAACAATGTAAATGTGTTTCTTTTTCAGGTTTGAAAATTACATTGCCATTTAAAGACAAGGAGTTAAATAAAATAGCAGCATTTTTTAATATCTCTACATTTTTACTGACCTGTGCAGCACTTGTCCAGCCGAGTTGGTTTAGGATTAAAGGACTGCATTGTACTCAAAGTCTTTCACTGACACAATTCTTTACATTTGATGAAGATGATGATGACAATGACCAAATAGCCATACACCAAGATAGGGAATATGATCCTATTAACAGATCTGATTTTAATGGTAAATATATTATTATTAAGTGAATACTTGTGTATGTAATGATTTAATTTGTTGTTAATGGTTTTAAATATATATATATATATATATATATATATATATATATATATATATATATATATATATATATATATATATATATATATATATATATATATATATGTACTAGAGTATGAAATTATCAAGATAAATATGTCTACTGATATTTATCACAATATAATTATTGTATAACATATATATGTTTGACAATTATTGGATAATTCCAATAATTGTCAAACATATTATATAAACTTAGCAATCCTTGTGTAGGTTATGGTATTGGTATTTAACTACTAGTCTATTACACTTTATGTTAGAATAAAATATACACTTTTAACAATAAAGGTAATTTTTTATCATAATTTTGACATATACAAACTTGAAAACAAACGCAGAATAAACTTAACCAGCTACATAGGCACTATTTAATTAAATTAATGAGTGAAATAGCATCCTCATCCTCAGTTCTTAGTTTGCTGATTGAGTTTTTTGAGCTGATTGAGAAAGTTCAGCTTGTTGATCGACAATTTGAAGAGTTGCAAATTAGTTTCGATTATATTAATCAAAGATAATTATCAACCTATACTTATCATGATAAATATCATGATAATAATTAATAAATAGTTCACAATATTACAATATTTCCCATCAAGTACACTGAGGAAACTAAATGACACTAAATTCCATCTAATGTACAGCAATATAAAATCATTTAAAATTGAGTGGTAATTTATATGTGCTTATTTTGTGTTTTATTTAATTAAAATAAATTTAGATATATAGATTTACTATGACAAAGCAAAATTTTCGATTAAAGTTAGAAGTTTGACAAACAAGATTAATGCAATTTAAATTTAATATCTCAAATATTTTCAGGTCTTCCGCCTTGTACAACACCAGAGATTATAACACTCATGAGAATATTAATATTACTATGTTTTATGGTGCTACTATGTTCTTGTATAGGAGTTTTAATTAATCTTACTAGTTTAAACAGTAAAGCCATTAAAATGCTTAGAAGGAATGCAGTTCCAAGCATTATGTGTGTATTTTGGGTGATCGCAATTGTTGGAGTATGCTATTACACAACTGTTGTGTTAGGCAATGCAAACAGCAGTGATCCCAATACAATTCAAGTTGACTATGAATATGGATTTTATACAATAACTGGAGCAGGTTTGTGGAATTTTATATGAACTATATTTTCTTAACTTACATTTAAAAGTTATTCTAATATTGGAGACAACTTTATGCATTAATTAATGATTTCAATGTCTCTTTCTAAACCCACTTTCTTAAAGGACAAATTTTGTATTCATAAATGTAATTTACAGGTGCATTAGCTCTTCTAGCATCAGCAGCCAACTTATGGGGGGCACCGCTATCTAATGATGAGGATTTACAAAGAAGAAATCTTATGGAGGACTGGGATGGTTATGAAGCACATAGTGTTGGTCCAACACCAGCAGTGCCAACATTACCACCGTACACACCAAGCCCTAACTATGGACCAACTGCACATCCAACATTTGCTCCACCAGTGCTAGGCACACAACAGTATTTTCCATTTGATGATCTCTCCATTCTGCCACCCCCACCTCCATATACACCATAAAGTTATATTATATTTTAATTATATTATATTACTGATTTTATCAGTCTATGAGCTCGAATATATTTTAAAGTTGAGTAATTTGTTGTCAAAAGATACACATATATGTATATCAAATATGTATTTTAGTAAGTTTATGCATATCTTGCTAGTGACTTAGAAAAGAAAGTGCTTTAAAAATCCTACTATATCAACTTTTGTAAAATATCTATATAATAAGTATATGTATTTGGGATGGCAGAAATTAATTATAAACTTACAGTATTTATTTGATATCTTTACTGACGTTGCTATAGTCGAAACATTTGAGTCATAAACTATGGTCATGTTGGTATAAGTGTATGCAGATATTTTGTGTTTAGTTACACCTTGCATTATGCTTTTAGTCATTTCAAAAATATTTCAATAAGTTCAATGTGAATATAAATTGCAAAAAACATCTTGGAAAATAAAACCTTCCATAATAATAAATATTGAAGTATATTTATAATAACAATTTAGTGTTATTCTATGAAATTAAAATTATAAATAATAAAAATATGTAACGATTATATTGTTATTCTATGCTTTAGTTGTTGTATAATTATGTCAATAATTGAGTAATAATATAAAAACTATTATTGATGCCAATCAACCTCGAGGACTCGATTTAAATTGATTTTTATAAACTTTACTGATATTTAAAGTCATAAAATTGTATGTACACTATTAAAACGTGTTAATTATTTTCTTCTCGACTGCATATATATGTGACGCCATCTGTTTGTTTGTTTTTTGCAAAAATGGAAATTTGTTAACACTAAAAAATAATTACCTCGAAAAATTGTTTTTTGTCAGATCTTTCTTATGACCTACAATAAGTGAAAATTTTAAAATTAACTATGTTTACAGGTTATAGAAGCGACCATATTAGTGGTAGGTGTTTACTTGATTATCGAAATATATGTATATGAAGATTTGTAAAAAAAAACCTAGTTAGTGTTATTGTAGTTATTAGCCTGAAATTTTGTGATAAATTTATATCGATTTACGAGAATCTCAACCAAATTCAATTGTTCTAAACCATTATTGTCGGACATATCCATAAAGAAATCATATTTGGAAATAAAATGGATAATTTTTAATATGGAAATTACAATGAGCAAAGTAACAAAAACTTCATAAGCAAAAAATTCAATTTTGTTCTCTATATGTGGTTGTGATTTAATTCATAATGTTCAGATTAAATGTGATTTGCCGTTATAGTGCCTGTTTCGTCGTATTAAAATTTAAAAGCTTTAGATGAAGTAAAAATTGATTAAAAATATTATATGACATAAATAATGTCCAGACCTAAATCGGGAAGAGTTCATTTGAATTTTCTAATAAGTTTTTTAAGCATAATTTGAATAAATTTGTAGTTTAAGGAGTCTAGTATTGGTGTCATCATAATTAGATGTGCATAATTATAAATTTGCTTATTAATTTATTTAAGCTTTTAAAGTTAAATGATTTTAATAATTGTTTATTAAAACATTTAAGAAAAAATGTTATTTTACCGCATTTGCGATAAGTTTTGGAATTGATATTAAACGGCGAATATAATTATATTATACTAACAAAAATATTAAATAAAAATTATTTTTCTAAAATCAGTGATGCCGAGCACATTTTTGTGCAGCACAAGCAAATATAATATGAATATTACTTTTGGAATATGTTTATTTCAAATTGTAATCCTTTCTATTTTTTTTAAAATGGTTGACATTTTATGCATGAAAATTGATTTAGTGATATAAATGTTGGTTTTCACGACACTAAAAAATCTGTGTGTGATGGAATGTGAAAATTTAACCTGGAATAATTCATACATAAAATTCAAAATTTGTAAAATGAAGTAAATGTAACCAGACATTATTAAGTAGCACTTAAATAAAAAAAAACGATGTGTATGGTATTAATACAATTATCTGTTCTTTTAAAAGAAAATGTCGGTCCTGTCTAATTCACATAATTCCAGCATTTATATGTATTGTGAGATTATAGGACTTTCTATACATATTAAGCATCTGCTGTATACAAAATATATCGTGTTACCAAAAACTATAAAACGTTAATAGGTATTGTTTGTTGAAGTAATGAACTTTTAGACATAAGAATAGTTATTCCTAGTTTCTACTGGGAAGTTTATTTTTACATTCAAAATAAGAGTAATGTTTTATTTTTATGTAAGACTAATATGCAATACATATCTTAAAAAATATAATGTTTTTTTTTTCATTATAAAATATTTCAAAGTATACATGACAATATCTGTACTACATAGATTCCCCGTCAACCCTTTTTTAACGTCATACTGTTGGTCACAAATCCAGTGCGAGGGGGATTACGCCATATTCCATCACGCTAGTCAAGTGCAAGTTACCGGAAAGACTTCATATGTCTTTCGAAAACTGGCTAGGTTTTCAGACGCAGGTGTCCTCACGATAATTTCCCTCGCCGTAAAATAAGTGATAATTATGTTGGGAATGATTTGCACATGAAAATATCAGAGGTGCAAGACCCGGGATTTGAACCCGCTTCACTCGGCTTCCCCAGCGAGAGCGTTACCACCGGGCTATCACTGCTTTATCTCCCGTCGCTACAAAGAAATGGGGAAGGGCAATTTATTGTGATATCTCTTGTGTACCTGGTTTTTCGCTTCTATTATGTTCGCATTTTACCTATGTAATATATTGTAACCGGAAGTTAGACCAGCTGAAAGAAGAATTGAGAAGGAGGGGTGCATCCTGTGGTGGTCCTGAATGACTGATGGATCAACACACAGCATAAACCGCTGGTCGTAGAAACGTTAAATTTGATGTACGTATTCAATATATGATGTAGGCATCCGATAAAAAAGAAGTTTTTTGAAATTCATTTCAAAAAACTAAAATAGGGGATTAAAGATTGTATGAAACTTTGTCATTCTTAATGTGAAATACACAGAAAGTGGTGATTAGTTTTAAGATAAAAAAATAAGAAATATATTCATTAATTTTTTTCGAAATTCATCTCTTGAAAAGGGGGTGTAGCTACACTCGACGTCTCGTGAGACGCAGACAAGTTAGCTCTGAAAAGAGCTATTTTACTGTCTGATGAAACAAGAAGTAGTTCTGAAAAGAACTGTTTTACGAGTCAAATACTACGCGTAGCAAGACTGCAGATCCGTCCAGCGCGAGCGTAGCGAGGCGAATGGCGCCCCGCGCACACCGATGACCAGTGTTCACAACCTGAAGTTAGGCAATTATCGTACCTAGGGCCGTAAAATTATCGTACATAGACCAAAATTATCGTACATGGACTAAAATTATCGTACATATTAGGAATGTGCCAAAATAGTCGAGTTTTATACAAATCGATATTTTTTCCTTCTAACCAATCTTTAATAACCGATTCCCTCCGGTCCGCTGAACGGTCGAACAGTCAGCGACCTGTATGTGTTTACACTTCGAACAGGCGGAACAGCAAAAAAAAAAAAAACGGCCTACTTACACACTTTTCTTATCCTACGACTGCAATCCCTACGATCAGAAGAGCAAAAAAAAAAAAAAAAAAGACAGGTATTTTCATGTTTTCCCATACTACAAATTGTAAATACTTAAAATGCATAACGAACCAATTTTCTTTCTAAAACATTTCCTAATCCTGACTAAAACTTTTAACCCATCCCACCTTCACAAATTATCGTACATTTGCAATGTATTATCGTACATCGTACACAGTCATGAAATTATCGTACATGTACGATAATTATCGTACGGTTGCGAACACTGCCGATGACCGACTGCCTAGTTATATTTATAGCTTCACCGTCGCGCGCGAAATCGCGCGATTTTGCCGTTTCCCAGAATCCAGAAGATTCGCGCTATTTCTATCTCTTTTATTTTTAACGACCAATCCTATTATAAATAATTCCATGATTTTTATTGGTTAATATAATTTCTAGATTGTAAATATTTTTATGTAAGATTTTTTATTGGTCACGAGATTTGTAAATGTTATCCATTTCTTCTTATTATCAAAAATGTGAGTCCTTATATACTACATAAGGACTCACATTTTTTACAATAAACATTCTACTCGATTCTGCTCGCTTCTATTCGGATTGTACTAATTACAAGTTAGTTTCATTTATGAACCCCCAACTTGTAAAGGGGTAAAAAAGTTATATGAGCAAAGAATTATTTATAATCGGAATCACTTGAAACTTGGTATTAATGTAATAATTTTTTTTCAATCCCATAAAGGGGTAAAATGGGAGGGGGAGGGGGGAGGGGGTTTGAAAGTTTGTATGTAACTCTGTAATTAATATCTAAAAAAGTAAAAAAATAAAAAAAATACATTCATCTGTAGACGATTAAAGAGGTTTAAAATCGCTAGTCTTGTGCTTATTCGGACAATGTTGAGTGCGCACTCTACTCGTACAGTTCGAAAAGTGTACTTGTACACCTTATTAGTACTATTAGTACACAGACTTTTGGAGCCAGTAATAAACAGTATATAGAAGTCACAATAGTGTTGTTATATTGTTGAATTATTTTTTAATTGTTTAACTAATTTGTAATTTTGTAACTGACTCAATGACTTGCAAGAAAATATTGTACCGTTTATAAAACTACATTTCTTTTACGTAGAACTATTTTAAAAATCAACGAACTATACAATTTCAAATTGAAAAATAAAAGCACTATCTGGGGATATTTAAAAAGCAATGTATAGTAGTTTATATCACTGAGGGATGGACAGAAAAAAATAAAATACACAATTAATAAATAGCAACTCAAGCGCGGAATGAAATAAAGTGTCTAATAGTACACGCGACGCGGCAAAATTATAAAGCGTAATTAGTACATCGGACCTCGGTGAATATAGTACAGTGTACTAATAGTCCGAATAGGTCCGATTAACCGTCGGCATCTGGTAACGTTTCATTTAGTACAGTGTTATGTATCGTTACCTAATAGTACCTAGTATATGTACTACTCAAGACTAAAAATCGCTTTCTTTAAAATGATGTCCACATAGCCTTAACATAAAGATTGTGATTTCGCCAATTTGGGTCGTCTTATTGCTTTAGCCCACAACCCTGGCACTACAAATTGTCATTTTAATCAAATTTTAAATAAAATGAAAAAAAATCCATCCACGCTATAGAGATTAGAGATTTACAATATACCTACTGAGGGTTTTGATGATCGCGATATTTGGCGGGAGAAAAAGACAACATTTTTCCTCATTTGGATGTCTTTAAAAAAATGTTTTATACCAATCGAATGGGGTATCAAAATAAATTCTTCCCCATTAGACAGCACTGATTATTAATTTAGGCTATTGTATTTGCTTGAATAAAGAAAGATGGCGTTGATACGCATTATATCGTTTTCCTTACTAACAATAAGAATATTTTTTAAAATCAATACATAATGCCATCTATTGAGATTAATTTCAACTATTTTTCTTTCTTTCTAATCATCTAAAGACCCCATCGCATAAGACAATCTATAGAATACAGATCTGAGAAATCAGGGTATAAAATACTGTGCATTTTCATATTAGGATGCTTTAAGAAATTCTTTGTAGTTTCTTTTCAATTTGTGAATAACAAATAGATTGTGTTGATGTGCATATTATGTAAGTACATTGTAATCTACGGACACTGCTAACAGTCATAATGAGAGGTGAATTAAATTAATTTATTTTCTTCTTGTGCAACACCATCTTTTGCTAAGATTAGTAGTAAAGTTGAATATTATTTTTATATTAAATTGTTGTCCTGTATGAAATTTTGAAATGTATTACGGTTTTGCAAAAATCTACAATTAATAATTGAATGTCATATTTGATTATATTTGACAAGGGCTATATAAAATTTTATGAGTTTTTATTATAAGGGTAGTTTTATATTGATTGATATTTGGTTTGGGAAATTTCAAACTACTACTATCATGTAAAGTTAGGAGTATTGTTTGGTGGCAACCAGAGATAAAAGCTAGTTAATAAATATATTTAGTTTATTTATTAACAGTATTATGTACAAATAATGCATATAATGTAACAATATACATTGTATGATTATTTTACTCAAAGGCATTTAAATTAAAAGGTTTATTTAATGTCGAATCTTTTGAATTAAATTCTTTTACAAAACCATCACTCAACAAACTTAATGCAGAAAAATCATTTCTCTCCATTGATTCATCTTGAGATTGGATATTGAGATATTTTACTCTTTCTTTTTCCAGATAGTTAATTCTCTCTTTTAAAGTTATATTATCATCTTTCAATACTTCAACTTGTAGCAAAAGTTGTTCCAGTGTTGAATTTAAATTTTGATTGACATTTTGAAGTTCTTCAGTAACATTCTTTTGTGATTTTCTCATCTCCAGTCCATCTACTTCATCATCTCTATTAACAACATCCTTTATTATTCCTCTTTCAGATACCTCAGATTTATTAGATAAAATGCTTAAAAGATTGTTGGATTCATTTAAAATTTTATATATAGCAACTTGCAATTTAGTTATATCATTTCCTTGAAGAAGGTATTTAGGATCACTACTTAAACATTTTATATTTTCAAGAGCTTTCTTGACTCTTGTATATTGTTCTTTTTTGTTTTTAATTAAGTCTTTCTGTTTAAGATGATAGCTATGCTGTAAAGTAATTGATTCTAAAGCTACTGATGAAGTTGTAGATTTCATAGCATCTAAGAGTAATTCCGCGGCATTGTGATGACATTGTATGGCTTCATCATATCGATTATTTTTTAAATGGGTCTCAGCCCGTCTGTGCTGTTGATGAGCCTAAAACAATATAGTAATAAATAAATCAATTCATAACTTTAAGTAGTAACATAAAATTATAACATATTTTGTTAAACTTACTAAATTTAATGGGTGAGATTCCATAGTTTGTAAAATATATAGAAAAATAATAACAGTAAAATACCAATTTAAATTTGTTGAACTTAATTTAGTTTAGTAGACATTTATCTTTTTTTTATAAATATATTCAATTCAATAATAAATATTATATGTAATTTTTTGTGCGTAAATTCTTTGTTTACGCTAGAAAAGAAATTCAATTGACAAATGAGTAATGACAATCACGGGCACAGAGTACAGCACATAATAATAAACCACAGACTAAGCAGGATACAGATTGTATTAAATGATACTGACAACAGACTAAACCATAAAAATTAAAATATGAAATTATGGACATACATGTGAGTTTAACCATCTTTCCGATATCATCAGTTCCCGATAATATAATATTATAGATGGAACATTAAAAAAACATTTATAATATAATAATAAACCAATGTTTCAAAAGAACACAAAATAAATAAAAACATTTGTTATAATCGCTCATAAATAAAATTAATTTTTACTCACTGCTTTCCGATCCCGACTTGGAACAAAAAAATATCGAAATT
Organism: Fabriciana adippe; assembly: GCA_905404265.1. Classification (NCBI taxonomy): domain Eukaryota; kingdom Metazoa; phylum Arthropoda; class Insecta; order Lepidoptera; family Nymphalidae; genus Fabriciana; species Fabriciana adippe. The sequence continues at coordinate 9,559,187 of FR989993.1, forward strand.
AATTTATAAGTAAAAAAATGTATACAGTGTCAACAATTGATACTGATATATAATAATTTATAGCGAAAAAAAACGTATTAATTTCTAAAAATCAAAAATAGTTATTATGGAAGGCCCAATACCGGACCAAGCTTAAAAGTTGCATAATGGATAGAAGTTTAAAAAAAAATTTTCAAAAAAAATTGAAGGATACACTGCGTTTTAAAAACATGAATAATGTGTCTACCTTACATTAAGCGACACTGGCGTCTGGCAGAATGTATTGCGTTTGCTAACGCAATTCTAAATCATTATGGAAAAAAATTGTCATACCAACATATTATTATATTATTATGTTTTTAAAATTAAACATTTTCGGCGTCTATTATTATCTATTTAGTTTGAACATTTAATTATTCCAAAATAAACGTTGAAGGTCTGTGATTGGATTATGATTATTCATAATCGAACATGTCTTTAAATAATTTATGTCAATATTGGCAAAAAATGTGCATAAGATTATTAAAACGACCAAAATTGTCTTCTTCAACAAAAATTTTGATATATAAATTATTTCTAAGACCTTTACTCATATACAATTGGTTCGAAAGTAGCACTAGCCAAATAAAATATCTTGAATATCATGCCTTAAAGCAAATATTTAATAAGTCATGTAAAAAATATTTATATAAAAAATATACAGATGTTGAAGTAACAGCATACTGTGCAATTCTTCAAATTGAATGTAAAAGAGTGTCAGGCTTTAATCCAAATATTATTCGAAAAATGCTTCAGTCATGTACAAGAAACGTAAAGACACATATTTACTTTAACAGAATTAAATGGTGATAAAATATGTTACATGATGGTTTAATATCGAATATGTTTTATATGAATATATTTTTTATAATGTATGTAAGTATATCAAATTATATTTGCCTGGAATAATATCCCAAAACCAATAAAATATATAGTAATTATAATGCCAAGTTTTTAGCAATGACTAAAGATTTATGCAGTTTGATCCCACCATTGAATCCTTAAATTTCGATGCCTCACAGCACGTTTTTCACATTGTAACAAATAATTCCATCTTAATCGCTGGTTTTTGACATGTTCTATAATATTTGAGTCTTGAAAACGATAGTAAACTGATTCAAAGGTTAGACGCAATCTTTCTGGGTGTTTTCGTGGATACATTGATTTAAAGATTTCTAAAAGAATAGAGTATTCAAAACGCAATAACTTCTCACAACAGCGTTTGTTTAGATTCCACACCTCGCATCCATAAATAAGTATCGGTCTTACAAATAATTTGTACATTAGAAATTTGGTCTTGCAATGGAGTTTAGGATTACATAATAATGACCAATGGCTTCTACACCAAAGGCGAGCACATTTTACACGTTTCGATGTTTCTAATAACATTTGCGTCCCATTTAATTGAAATATACCAATTTTCTGTAAAATTCTTTTTTCATTATGGGTCATATCAAATAATAATTACTCGATTCTTTAAATAAGAAATCTATAAGAATTTCTGCTAATGTCATAATATATTGATTGCGATTATTTCACAATTTCCTAACTGGTGACAGTATAATTATCGTAATTTTCGCAATTTTATCCGAAAATATCGATATGCAATATTTTCAATATTCTTAATTCTGGATTCTATATATAATATACAGGTAAAAATTATAGATATTCAATCTATATTTACCAGAAATGTATCCGTTAAAATCTTTGCTTCGTTTGTGCGCTAGTCTAATATATTAATAAATAAATTATTCAAAAATAGCTACCTCTAAAATTATAATGGCACTACACTTTTAAGCGAATGAATTATACGCTAGCGTTAGCCGTCAAAAGTCTGAAATGCTACATAAAGTACCCAATATTTAAAAAGAAATTCTGCGCAAGATCAAATACGAGATTAACGTGATTACGTAGAAAAGGTTTCATTTGAATACAATACATGTTTATTGAACAAATTTTGTTTTCATTTTAGGTGTTTACAATGTAGCAACAGTGAACTATTTACTAATAAAAGTTATTCGATACCGAGTTTGATTTTAGTTTGTATCGAATATGAAAGCGTTGATGATTAAGATTTTAATTTTACCTTTTATTTTGTATTCTGTCTCCTGTATAACACCACAATGTTCATTATTAGATATAAAAAGCATTTTGGAGGGCTGCGATCGATTAATAGGCTTAAACATTACGAGTGTTGGGGGCACTATAGTAAACGACCATAACTGTGACGTGCTACTTCCTAAACAAGTATTTATGGAAGAGCCGCTTTTTCAATATTCATTAGCGGATTCAGTAAGTAATCTTTTTAACACATTTTTTTTTATTGTCCTCGGGTCGAATTTCAATCACAGGGCTCTCATAGTCCAATGAGACCGAAATCTGATATCACTGGTGTTTTCTTGCAACAGTAATGCCGAATGAGGCCCCGGATTCTCCGGATTTACATGCTTTACAAGGTGGCGAAACACCGACTTTGAAACTATCCAACTTCTAACTGTATATTGATAAATACTGAGCATTTCTTGAGAGAAAAACACACTGATTATTTTTACGAGCCCGGGATTCAAACCTACGACATTGTTTAACATTGATCAAGTACGGTAACTATAGGAATTGGACGTCACGTTGAACAGCTACTTAAACGATTCTCCAATGCAATTCTCAGTCTGTCGCCCTGTAAACATATAGTGTGTTTCTTAATCTTATCTGATTAACCCAATGTATAAAATTGTTTTAGAAAAAATTTTACTCCATAATCATAGTGGATCCGGATGCTGCGCCGCAAGCTGAAGGCGAATTTTATTTACATATGATAAAATCGAATATTCCTGTAAGTTTAGATATAGTACCTAGGCGATCGAGCTTCGTTTGGAGTTTTAAGCCAAAAGAACAATTTTCTCTTTAATTTGGCTTAAAAACAAAAGTAAAAACTTTGCATTCGACCGGGCTTCGAACCCGGAACCTGTGAATGCTCTTGCGCCTTGGCCACTTGACCACGATGTTTATGTCCGAGCGTAAGAAATTGACCATATTTTGCGTGGAATAATGGGAAAGAAAACCACATGAAAACTCGAAAGCACGCATTTTCCCAGATATAAGACTAATCTAGATCGATTTTTCGCCCCCGAAAACCGCTACATACCAAATTTCTGTAAAGTCGTTAGAGCCGTTTCTGAGATCGCGATAAATATATAAGAATTGCTTGCTTAAATATATTAGATTTATATAATAGGTATCTATACATATACTAAGATTCTGAGTCGCATCTGTACATTAAATATTTTTTTTTGGAAAATCGTATTGAAATACTCATTATTATCGAGACAGAAGCCGAATCTATAGTTTTTAGAATTTTTGTCTATTTGTCTGTGACCGCATCACGAGAAAACCACAGATTTTGATGAAATTTGGTATGATGATAGCTGGTTACCCAGGTCAACATATAGGATACTTTTTACTACGGGAAAATATCTCATCTCTGAGAAATCTATACTAAACGTTATAAGGTAACTAGGGCCGAACCCGAGCGGAGCGAGAGTGAGTTTCTAGTTACCTTATATAATCATAAACAATATATACATATTTTAAGAATGTTATTTTCTAATTTTCAGGGTCTAGCGCTAAAATCCAAAGAAGCCAGCAAAACTGTTGGTATAGATTACAGAGGTAAAATAAGTATTTACCATTATGGCTTTATTCTGACTTTTTATATATATTAAGGGCTATTCCTAGAAAATTTTCTTTCGAATACGCAGCTAATCGTCCATATTTTCTATTCATTTCTTAAAAATTTATTTATACGCTTAGTCCGAGTACATTTTTAAATATTCTCTTAGTCCGTCGCATGACTACCTATATAATGTATTACCAGTGGAGTTATAGGAGATCAGGAACAACATAGTTTAATTATAGGACTTATTGTGTTGTAGTGACAGCGGGCCTTTACATCGCAAAGGACCAATAGAGAGCAATCTACACTCGCTATTGCAATTAAAATATAAATAGAAATAATAATTATTATATATTGACTCCAAGCAATATACACTTGGAAACAACTTTTTAACAAACTCTTAATTAATAAATCAATCCTGACTTGGTATTTCATTTAAACCAAATTTAATTTTTTAATTTAATTTTAACCTAACATATACAACTATATACAATCCATACAAGTCGACATTACATACAAAATGAAGAAAGCAGAAAAGCAAACGACATCCCTAATAGTCCAGAAGAGGAAAAGTGGAAATAGTAACACTATGGAGGGAGCAAACAAAGAACAAAGTATAGTATAGTAGAAGAAGCACTTAAATATGTTGAAGAAGCAAAATAATCATGCAAGGAAGCTGGAAATATGAAGACAGCTTTCAGAGAAAATGTTTTGCGAATATTAGAGATACTACTTGGATTGATAAAACAACAAGATAACAACTTGAAAATAGTTGTTGGTTTTAAAAACACAGCAGAACAGGAAAATACAAAAATTATACAGGAATTACAAACAAATGCTAACGAAGTATTAAAGGAAGTAATAAAAACTCAAAATTTAATAACAGACAGTAGCACACAAATGCAGCAAACAATAGAACAAAGAACCATTTTGGACAAGACATATGCAGAAGTAGTGACAAGTACAAACATAGTACAGAAAACTAACACAAGCACAACCAGCAAACATCTCTATAATTTCGCAATAGGAACAAAAAATAACACAGACACAAGCAGTGATGTGATCGAAGAAATAAGGAAAGTTATAAAACCAAAAGAAACAGGAATACAAATAGAAAAAATCAGAAGAATTAAAGACCAGAGAGTAATAATAAGTACAAGAAGCAAAGAAGATGCGGAAAAGATAAGAACAAACCTGCAAGAAACGAAATTTACAGTGGAAGATAAAATTAACAAAGACCCGTTAATAATCATGCGTAACGTGTTTGCCTATATTAAAGATGAGGGCATAGTGGAGTTAATAAAGAAACAAAATGCAGCATTATTCAGGGACATAAAACCGGAAGAACTCAGGGCAAAGGTGAGGCACAGGAGGAAGGCGAGGAACCCTCTGCAAACCCACATAGTTATGGAGGTTTCTCCAAAGGTGTGGAAAGCAGCCACAGAATCGGGTAAACTCTACGTGGATATGCAGAGGATGCCAGTCTTCGACTTGTCCCCCTTAGTTCAATGCTCACGCTGCCTAAGCTTTGGCCACGGCAAGAAGTGGTGCACGGAGGAAGTAAACTTATGCAGCCATTGCGCCGGGCCTCACTTAAGAGCGGATTGCCCAAGTAGAATTGAGGGTAAAAAACCTGAATGTAAAAACTACCGAGTAAATAACCAGCAAGATATACATCATAATAGTTTTGACAGCTGTTGTCCGGTACGTAAAAAATGGGACGATATAGCTCGCTCCAGCATAGCTTATTGCTAAGGTTGAGCAACGAGACCAAATAGCAATAAACCACACACTGAACAAACCAGCACAAAACAAGCTAGCGGTGGCTCAAGTGAACCTACAAAGGAAAAGACTAGCCACCACTGAGCTAATGCTGGAATGCTTTAACAGAAAGATCAGTGTAGCGTTAGTACAAGAACCATATGTTGGGGCGGCTGGGGAAATGTCGGCAACCAAGAGGTGTAGGATCGTCCAGTGCACCCAGAAGAGAACAAAGCCGGTTAAAGTGGCAATTCTGATACTTGGTGAAGGATTGCAAATAATTTGCAATCCCAAACTAGTATCAGAAAACATCGCTGTGGCAGAGCTGCGTATGGGTGCATGGACAATCACAGTGATGTCGGTCTATTTCGAGGACAGCCTCCCAATAGAGCCATACTTGGACCGGATAAAACAAATTAAAGACCAGTCCAAAGGGCGCTTCTTGATTGATGGTAACGTGAACGCCTGGAATATCTGGTGGGGAAGCGAAACCACCAATCACAGAGGCGAGGCAATGTTGGGGGCTGTCGGCGAAATGGACATGAGCATACTAAATGAGGGGAACACCCAAACATTTTACACCCTTAGGAATAGTAGGGTATATAAAAGCTGTGTGGATGTCACAGCATGCTCTGGGGAGCTCCAAGGTAAAATCACAGGATGGAGGGTTGACCAAGGTATCACAAGCTCAGATCATAATACAATTAATGAGATAAACACAGACAAAAACAAGCCTAATGTTCCTCTTGGGTACACCAGGATCTTTAATACAAAAAATACTGATTGGATTGAATTTAAGAATAAGTTAATAATGAAACTAGAAGATAACAAACTAAATAAAACAGAAATTGCAAAAATAAAACATAAATCGGAACTAGAATCTACAGTAAAGCTATACACAGAGCAAATAAAATTAATAAGTAATGAGTGTATACCAAAAAAGAAATTAAATAATAAAATAAAAATACCCTGGTGGACGCAAGAACTTGGAAATTTAAAAAGAAAAATGATGACGATGAAGCGAAGGATACCCTGCTCAGCCCCCACCCGTCGCGAGCATGTCGTAGGAACATACCTCGAAGCTAAGCTTAAATATGAGGCAGCGGCGGAGAGGGAACAGGTCAGAAGCTGGAAGGAGTTCTGCGGGAAACAGGATCGCGAGAGCGTCTGGGATGGCATATACCGTGTCCTGAGAAGGACAACGGTAAGCCATGAAGACCAGATGCTCATGAAAGATGATGCAATACTGTCTCCCGCGGAATCCGTAAGGCTTCTGGCCGGTACCTTCTTCCCTGAAGACAACCCAGAGGATGACACACCACAGCACAAGCAAATCAGAGCTGCTGCGACCATCATGGACACAGATGCCAGCGACGATCCACCCTTCACAGCAAATGAAATAACACATGTTGTGAATAGCTTCAACGCCAAGAAGGCCCCCGGCGGTGACGGTCTGACAGCAGATATATGCAAGGCAGCATACGAGGCGAATCCAGAACTGTTCCAAGAACTGGCAAATAAATGCCTAGAACTATCGCATTTTCCAGCAGATTGCAAAAAGGTGACGGTAGTGATCCTACGGAAGCCCGGGAAAGGTGCTTACACCAATCCTAAGGCTTTCCGACCCATAGGATTACTACCGCTGCTAGGCAAGATGCTGGAAATGGCGATGGTTCGTAGAATCAGATGGCATATACTGCCAACGCTAAATACCCGACAATATGGATTCATACCACAGCGAAGTACCGAAGACAGGGAGTCTTATGATATGGTGAACCATATACAAGCGCATATAGCAGATAAAAAGATAGTAGCAGTTATATCCCTCGATATAGAGGGAGTCTTCGACAGCGCGTGGTGGCCTTTCATAAAATGCGGGTTACAAAACAAGAAATGCCCTCCCAACATTCTAAAACTGGTAGATAGTTACCTTGCCGACCGTACTGTTGAAGTAAGATATGCCGGACAACAGCACATAACTAACACAACAAAAGGATGTGTCTAGGGATCAATTGCGGGCCCTACATTCTGGAATGTTTTGCTGGACTGATGTTTTCCTAGCTGAGGTGGAGGGATATGGAGTGCATGTCCAAGCCTTCGCTGATGATATCGTTGTGATGATCTCGGAGAATCAGTCCCAAAAAATAGAAGTAAAGGCAAGAGAGGTCCTCGACCATGTGTATGAGTGGGGTGTTAAAAAATAAATTAAAGTTCGCGGCTCACAAGACCCAGGCAATGATAATAACAAGAAAATTGAAATTTGACACTCCAAATATACACATGGGCGGGAGACCGATCGAACTAGTTAATAAAATAAAAATACTGAGTATAATAATAGATAATAAGCTGACATTTAACGAACACATTAGAACAACAATTAGAAAAGTTACAAACATATACAAACCATTATCGAGAGCGGCCAAATTCACATGGGGTCTGAACTCCGAGATCGTCAAAACGATATACACGGCGGTGGCTGAGCCCATAGTCCTAAACGCCAGCAGCATTTGGGCGAAGGACGCCAGTAAATGGAAAAACAGGAAAGAACTCCATAATCTACAGAGACGCTTCGCGCAGAAGATCTGCAAGTCGTACAGGACAGTCTCCTTCGAGGCTGCCATGGCGCTTGCAGGTCTTCTACAACTGGAATTAAGAGCTAATGAAGTCGCGAGGCTTTATGAAGTAAAAAGGGGGAAGCCAATGGCTTCATTAAAGGGAAGAGAAGTGGAAACCAGAATTCCTTACCTTTTACTAACCTACCCCGCGTCAGAGGTGTCAATCTTCTACTCCTGTCTCGAGGATCTCAAGCCGGAGACCGTGAGGGAGCACAGCATAAAAGGGCTATGCATCTTCACGGATGGCAGCAAGATCAGTGACGGATTGGGTGCGGCATTGTCCTGTTGGAAGGACGGGCAGGAAACATTGAGCAGAAAATATACTCTAGCATCCTTCTGCTCAGTGTTTCAGGCCGAGATGTACGCGCTCCACCAAGCCACTGAGAGCGCCTTGGGATCCCGGGAGGAGAGTGTTGACATCTTCAGTGACTCCAGGTCATCCCTTGACCTCCTTTGCAGACATGAAACAACCCACCCACTGGCGCTCCCCAAAAAAGAAATATAAGGGAATTTAGCAAAACAAACAAGACGTTACGTTTCTTCTGGGTAAGAGCGCACGTGGGGATAGAGGGAAATGAAAAAGCCGACGAACTGGCCAAGGCAGCAGCCCTGAATAAGAAAGTCTCCCCTGCATACAACTCCTTTCCCATCTCCTCCATAAAAGCATTAATCCGTATGGAAACGATCGAAACATGGGATGAAATGTACAAAACTAGCGATAAAGGCAAAGTGACAAAAATGTTTTTACCAAGTATACCCATTGCCTACAAATTTATAAAGAAAATAGCACTTAAACCAACATTAACACAAGCACTAACGGGTCACGGCGGCTATGCCGAATACTTGGCACGTTTCAAATGTATAACCAACTCAGGGTGCTTATGCGACCCTGAGGTTGAAGAAACTATTACTCATCTAATAACACAATGCCCAAGATTCAACATAGCACGCTGTGACCTGGAAAATCAGACAAAAATAGATACCACGATAGAAAACCTAAGCACACTACTTACTCATAAAAACATCAACAGATCTTCATAGCTTTTTGTAATTATATTACCAAAATTGTGAATAGGAAGCATAGCACACAATAAAAAAAATTAAAAAAATAAATAAATAAATTAACATATATATATACAACGCCTCTTATTATATTTATGGACAAATAGGCTGTATTATAACCGCTAGACTTTTCTAGCGCCCTTATTGTACGGCGACCTATGTAATGCAGAAAGCCAGCCAATAACAATAGCATAAACTGTATTAATAGTATTAAATAATATAGAAACCAATAAGAAATGTCATACACAATATAGATATAATATTATAGATAAATCTCTAGCAATAGAAATATAATGTAATAATGAAATGGGTAAACAAAAACTGTCAACACATTAAGTGTTAGATTTAATATGTACTGTCGAAATTGTAAATAAGAAATACCAACGTCTGTGACCAGTGTCAGAGGAGCCTTCAGCTCTTTTTTTAAAAAAAAAGAATGTATTACCAGTATAAAACCACACTTGAGAATCTATTATTTTTTTATACATCTTGGTAATAAATTCCAACAGGTATTATTCTATAAATTATTATAAATATAGTGCTTCAGTGGTGTAGTGACTAACATGTACAGCTGCACTTCCGGAGTTCCTGTCCCGGGTCAGGCCAAGTTTAATAATCAATTATGTTCAGAAAGTCTCAGTAACTGCCCGGAGTTGGGAAGTAGGCGGTGTTTCATCCCCGTGTCTCGCAGAGCACGTAAAGCCGTCGGACCTGCGCCTAATCTTTCACCGGTGGTGCCGAATTATCGTCTCATCGGAATTTGAGAATTAAAGGAATATAATGTGCACTGGTGTCGGCGCGTACACGTAGTCTCATAGTTTCAGAGAGGTTGCCCCCGTTGCCAGTGAACCCGAGATGACATCATCGTCATATTAATAATTATCTATTATACATACGTAAAAAGGATATAGGCTGACTGTATAACACTTAATATTGTAAACCTTTTTCTTTCAGGTTACAAGCCACCAGCGCCACCTCGTGGCACAGGCGCGCACCGTTACATGAACTTACTGTACGAACAAGTTGATGGCAATAACTTTTTACCTACTGTGCCTTCCTCTCGCAGCCGCTTCCACCTAGGTGGCTGGCTTCGAGGCAAGAACCTTTGTGGAGCAATCGCTGGCACACAGTTTCGAGTACAATACTAGATGGCGCTACCATATACCATTTATGCGATAAATAAATTATATATTCATACATCCTTTAAAAATGTTCATGTACTCGTATTTAATACTTAAGTGGATTTATTTTATCCCAAATATTTTATTGAAACACTTATTTGATAAAACGCTATATTAAAAGTATTCACTTAAAGGATCTTTTTTTGTTTAAAAAATTCCCATCTTGTCATGGATGAATCGATAAGGAGATATGCATTATAGCTTTGTTAGTTTTTGAATGTTTACTTTGTAAGAAATTAAATGTAAGCTCAACCACGCAATTACTAGACCTATTTGCTTAGTGTAATATAAATTTTCAAGTAAATTTCAAAACAGAAAGGAATTATAAATCCTACCAGAGACCTTTAATTAATAACAAATAGATAAGCGCAAGACTGGCGCCAGTGCTTAATTTCGACAAGGCAGTCAAACTAAGTAGAAAAATAAAGACTGCACGAGCGCGTAGGCTGCGCACGCGACACTTCCCTCTCACCTCCTGCCCACGCAATACGTTTAATTTATATAAACAAATTATTCTTCCATCTCACACTAACTACTGGTTATAGCCCTTTACTAATAAGCCCAGTGACATTTGACCTGAGATTTACGAACTCGACATACTTATTAATGCTCGTAATACTCACTTCTAGTTATTCGTACAAATTTCTTAAGGGCACTTGTTAATGATAACAAATTATTGAAAACTATTAATATATGTAACCTCAGTTATTGAAAGGATATTTTATTTCGTAAAACGTAAGCAGCAAGATATTTAATTATTATACTGACTTATTCATCAACAATTACATGGCCATACCAAATTTGGCGCGTATTGCAATCCTAATTCTGACAATGAATTACGAGAATAAAGCGAGTTTCGTAAAGAACAATCTTTTAAAATTTTCCTCCTTTTGGGTGGTCCTTGTAATTTTATTGTGGCAATGAAAAATTGAAAACATAAAAACTTTTCTAAATAAGTCGTGTAGGTATAGATTTTTATTATGGAGTATTAGGTATACCTACTTATAGGTATAGACTATAGTCATTATACTGTAATGTGCACGTTACAGAAGAAATTGGATGCTATATGTTATTGGAACTCGTTAGGCCTTTGTAACTGACCCCGGTAGCACTATTATTCTGTAAGCCCGGGACTTCTCGTAGTATTTATGATACTGTTAAAATTTTGAATCTGTATTATGTGATTTTTCATGAAAAAATATTTAAATAATAATGCTAACGCTAAACTTTACCAACATTCATTTTTATGCCTAGATATTTCCTACTTATTTTATAGTTAAAAATGTATAATGTATTATTTACAGTTGAATATTTAAAGAAGAGATGAAAAGTGCCTAAATAAGCTGTATCCGCTATTAATAACTCGCTCTACCTCCACATCGCTGTAACTTGTACGCTACATGTTCATGAAACTATACAAAAAAACTTCTTGGGCTTATACACAATACTGACCAAAGTTTTATCGTAATTGGACGAATGATTTAATAATGCATAATATGTAACGAACAAAGTCATTAATAAATTATATTCGTTTTTATATATAGGTAACTCCCTGCAGTAGACTAATATCTATCCCAAGGGAATATATTTTTTATCCTGATATAATGAGTAGTTTTAAAAAAATGTTATTTCTCCGGACCTTAAAATATATTTCTACGAAAAAATACGTCTATAAATAATGCTGCGTAAAAGAAGATCTTTTACATTATTAATATTATAAAATATACGTACAATGTACATGCATATATGTATATTGTATACCTAAAGAGTAAATTGTAACAAAGCTATATATAGGTACATAGATAGATCACAAAAGTTTGAAATATTAAGTACAACATTAATTAATTAATATTATACATAGTCGAGTTTTAAACAAAATATTAATAATTCCGAATAATGAAGCATGATATTCTTAGAAAAAATAATTGTCTCATAGGTGATTAATTTTGGTTAACCGCATACTGATTAGGTACTTCAGTTCACTTCATATGCTCAAACTATTTATACAATATACCTAATTTATTTCAATAACAACTGATTCATTGTTTTTTATACGGAACAATAAATATATTGAACATTATTTATTAAACAGACTAGTGACTTACCGTCGCTTCGCTCGGGTGCGTCCCTAGGTACGGTTTGATTTTTTTAGCGCAACCCTAATTCTTTTTCTAAAATAAAAGTTGCCTAAGTTACTCCGTATAACATCAGTTATCTGCCAGTGAAATCGGTTCAATCCTGTCAAAACCGGTTCAGCCGTTTTGGAGATTAGCTGGAACAACAGACAGACAGACAAAAATATTAAAAATTGAGTTTTTTCTTATAAGTACCGTATCTATACAATTTCATAATTCATATGCATTTAGTAAAAAGCTCTTATTTTGATATTACAAAAAATATGTCTGCAATTTTATATATCTGTATCTGATTCATTGTTCTTTATACGGAAGATATATTTAAAATTATTTATTACACAGATGCTATAGGTAGAGTAAGGAAATGAATAAATTACTAGGTAGGTATCTATACCTATGATTATTAACTACAACATGTAATTTGTTAAAGTGTATTTGTTTAAAATATTAATATATTATTATTAGGTATTGTATATTATATAATCTATACAGATAAATAAAATTGAAGTGTCTGTTTGTAATGTCAAAATAGCAGCTTTATACTAAATGCATATGGAATTATATACGGTACCTACTTAGAAGAAAAACAGAATTTTTAAATTTTTTGTCTGTCTATTTGTTTGTTCCGGCTGATCTCTAAAACGGCTGGACCAATTTTAACGGGACTTTCACTAGCAGATAGCTGATATTATAAGGAGTAACTTAGGCTACTTTTATTTTAGAAAAAGAATTAGAGTTTCGCTCAAAAAAATTAAAACGTACCTAGGGACGCACCCGAGCGAAGCGAAGGTAAGTCACTCGTTAATAATATTATTAATCAATCAATCAATATAAATAATGACTATAGAATATAACAATGTCTACAACAAAAGTTTTTCACGTGGAATTTCATTAATATTAAAAAAGGTGTGTCTAAATTCCGTTGGCCGAGTCGTTTTACGAACTTGAATTATTTTATCACAGGAAGTTGGTCTATCGTAAATTAATCAAGAGTTCTTGTTCCAACATACACAAAAGATTTCAAAGTCTTGTCAATACTTAAATAAAAAAAAAAACGCTAATAGTTGGTTGATTTGGGTCAATCTAAATAATCACGAAAAAATCTAAGATAGACAAACATTAAAAAAATATGAAATATTACTTCACAATGTTTAACTTTTAAATAAATTGATGACCACGCTAGATTTATTATAATCAAAGTTCAAAAATAAATAATCATAAAGAGTGGAAGGTTTTTAAAATAGAGATAAAAACAACAAGCCTTATTATATATCAAAGTGTGCGCAGTTTCGTCCAAGACCGGTTTGGCGTGTGCTGTGCTGACTGTCACCGGAAATACTTTGAACGCGACTGTTAGCACATGAAAACAACTTAAATATTTAATCAAAACTAGAAAATACTTCCTAACAGCAAAGAATTACAGGTCAATGTTTATTTAATGTTCTTCTTACTGCTATAGGATTTTTTAGTATATATTTAGAATACTTGACCCTTAATATTTTATGCGTAGTAGGCACTGGAGTATGATAAACTTAAAATAAAATCAAAATTATTTTACTTGTTTTTATAATAGAATATTATTTTATACTAGAAATACAGTAGCAAATGTTGAACAATTTTTTTCAAATACAAAAGAGTAGGTAGGTAATAAGTACCTAATAAGGCGTGCAATACTACCCACAGATAAAGGTCGTATTTTTCTATTCTGTAGTACCTTCCTACACTAGAGTTAAATAAAGTTAACGTTAAATGTCACAAATTTCTAAGTATCAGATGCCAAAATGTCATTAGCTAAAGCAGGTCGAAAGTTAAGGTTTCCTTCCGGTAACCCACGCCCGCCCTCGCGTGCCCTCCCGCCTCCGCTTATTCATAATATCAATCACTAAACGAAATAGATGCCATTTTCATGATAGAGCCTTTGATATAAAGGTTAATAATTGCACTGCATTTAGCGTTTATTGCACCCGATAGCGATTTCTATATTACCCACTAGTGCCTTTACTTCCTTAACAGCCATTTCAGATACGAATACAGACTTCTGTTACAGTAAGCCGTACATTTTCCGTATCTGTGGCAATTATGAAATAATTTAGATTGTAAATTTAAACTACCTATTTTTAGACATATTTTAGATAAATTTCTCTCTCTAAGTAAAAATTATTATAAAATGAGTAGGTATTTTCCGTAATCAATTGTATTTTTTTCGTACGTATTTCACCCTAAGGATATTATTAAAGGGTTTCATTATTATATAGCTAACTATTAATGCACAAATAGAGACAGGTGCGTTATGTAAAACGAGATAAAATAAGCTCTAATGCAGTCATTTCCAAAAGGAGTGCAACTTGTTTCTCAATGGCCAACAGTCGACACGACGACGTCATACTTAAATCTGAGCGAAGGCTACGTGGAGGCGTTAACAGTGCCAAAGCAATTAAATAAATTGATTATTTCCTTTCAAATTCACTTGAATATAAACTATGGATATTTATCGTCTGTCACATTAGCTATCTAAATCTAAATGCGTATCAATTTATGAACAATAGATATAACTTTATAATATTACATTGTAATTTCTATTGGGTATTGATAGCAAGCATTAATTATATAAACATGCCCAGTAGATAATCTCAGAATTCCTTATCTGCATTGAGTGCGCCTTAGACAAGATTGTTCACGTACCAACATGAAAATCCCACTTTACTTAGAACGAAAGCAACTTTAACAATAAACGACTTAAATATAATCATAAAGAACTCGATTTCACAATGTGAATTATAAAATACATAATGTATTTTTTTTATATCGTATGATAATAATGTCTCCAAAATCATTACAAAAACATGACGTAGGTACTTATTCATATTGGTATCGTAAATAATGTTTGTTTTTCGCATATTCGCTGTACAGTAATAATATCCATGCAAATGAAATATTTACATAGAGAGTTATCGCCAATCCATGGCTTTATTAAATACATCCCACGCAAGCACTCTATTGGCAGATACCTACCTAGTACCTAGGTATCTATTGTGACGTGTAACTGAAATTTACAGTTACCTATATGCTACGCTTATTAAGAAATAAACAACAAACGCTTAGATATCAATTTTCTATAGCCATTAACAATTTAATGAGTTGTTTGAAATTTATCTCTCTAAAATGTAATTATTATATGTACCTGGTAAAAAAATCGATTAGATAATTACGAATTATACAAACATGATTTACATATACATGATTTTGAACTATCAACATACTTATTTCCGCCATTTAACTTAACGTAGGTATACGAGTATACGCACGATAATATGGTAACACAAAATTAAGAAATGATACAACCATCATTGCTGTAACATTTTATCTGAATTATTAGGTACTTATACAGAAAGGTTATAAATGTCATCAGCCCTTTAGTTTCGACACATTTATTCTTTAAAAAATGGCTTAGTATGCCCGTGTTGACATTTTCATTAGCAAGGTTCGCCAGGGCCGGCAGCTGGCCGTGACACGGGCGTGCGTACGCCACGAATTCGCCTTCCATTGATAAAAACCGTCGCCCACTCGACGCTCCATTCACCGGCGCCAGTTTGCGCAACACGCATGCGTGGACACCCGTCGCCCCTCACCCCTTGCCATCGCTCAGACATTCTCTAAGAGTCTTCCATAACAGTTGTCGTTTGACTTCTAGGTTACATGTCTAATGCTCACCATATATGGTCGGCTGAGATTCATTCACAACACCGTTAAGTAACAAATCATCAATATTTGAAGTCGTGCTTTACGTGCTACTTTAGCAAGTATTAAGTTAAATACGTAAAACAAGTAAATACTAATTCAGACGTGACTTGTAGTTTTATTTACTTATCGAAGGAATTTGAGAAGGTAACGACACAAACGAAATATATTTTTTTTTTAATTTGTTGTAAGTTTTAGACTCATTATAATTGGTTTTACGTAACATCCTATAGGTGCTATAAAGGAGCGATAGGAATCCCAATTGAAATTATCGGTTTACAGATGCAATATAATGCTATACGGATTTACAAGCAGAAGCCACTATTACATTAATGTCTTTAAGAGTACTGCGTAGAATCAAATTAATTGATGTGCAATTTCTTAGGATTTACGCCACCTTTAGCAGCAACGCTTAAATATTGAAATATCGAGTATAAGCACTACTCCCATATCTATAAATCACTTCTGTCGCATATATTATGGATGTAAATATTATTTTATAAAGATATAGAGGTACTAAAGATAGAAATATAAACATTATGATAAAATAATATTAAGATTTTTTGTTGAGCAAACTATTATTACATTTTTTATGAGGAGCTAATAGAATTAACCATTGGTTAATAGGATAAATTAAACTTTATGTAACAAGCAAGTTTCATATTTGAAAAACAAAAGCTTTATAACGATGAATTTATGCGTAACAAATCTAAATATGTAAAAACAAAACTGTTTATTAAAATATTTTAATTGGCTCGTAAATAAAGATGTCTATATTCGTTAATGTATTGCTTTTATAACGCTAAGAATATATACAAATGTTCACCAATTTCAGAGCCATTTTTGGATAACGGAAGTGAATATTGTTGTTCAATAATTTTCCTCCTACTGTTTTATGACATAGCAGATCAACGAAGTTATCTTAATGTTTATGTTCGGATATTTCAAACATTAGAACGCGTAACAGAGCCCGGGAGCGGGTGCAGGTGAACGCACCTGAACCAGTTTATAATTAAGAACACATTTAAATTCATTAAAAATCGTTAAAACTTTCCAGCGAGCCGACACTTAGTAAACGCGACACGTCTAAGTGGAGACACCAGTTCTGGACGCACGCCGCGTTTAAGTAACGTTTTTAGATAAATTGCCTATCTATGTCGTATAATCGACAAAGAGCTTATGATTAAAAAGCTAAGCTCTAAAAATAAAATGAAAGTACCTACTCTGTATCTTTTAAGTTATAAACAGCTATATTATTGAACTTTCAAATGACGAAATTAATTGGTAGAGGTATCTTTAATTTGTAGTGATCGATCAACACAAGGATGAAATATTTTGTACGTATTTTTTTATGCATTCCGTTAAATTTACATATATAATTTATATAAAATGAATTACGTTAGTGTATTTATTAGAAAATATACTATCAAAATACCTGTATATTATATCTAGTAGGTGGTGGTAAATGTTAAGATTGACTAAAATATCGTTAATACATACCTACAAATATAACGAACACTAATCAAAATTTGATAAAATTTCGAAAAATTACAAGTATTAATAGCTATTCAATCATAATATGGTAAAAGGACAACTTACTAATTTTTTTTCAAGTAAAAAAGCTTAGATAGTTATACTTAAATCTATTGCTATCTGAAGTGTACAGTATCTATTACCCATATAAAAAAATGATTATTTTGAAGTCTTTATGCAAAGACTGTATTATATAGGCTCAAACCAATAAAATACTTTTTTATTGGTCGGAATATATAGGTATAATAAACTCACAAAATAATTAGTATTCACTAAAGGTGACACTATACAACACTCCAATGCAAGCACACTTCACTTACATAAATTAATCTTACGTAAACATCAGATGCCTTAAAACCTGCGAATACTATTATGTAAATACATTATTCGTTCAACCGATTGCAACGCTGTGATTAAACACTAAAAGACGCCATAACACAGAGTCATACTACTTCGATTACAAAACTACAAATTATTCTACGAAAAATTACAAGTAATAAATACAATATATATTGTCTTCTGATTATAATTATTTATCCATTTTTGCCGTGGTTACTTTTAGAAATATATACCTAGGACAATTCCTAATACTCAACACCTAGCTTCATACTCAGATCAAGACAAATATATATTTTAGATCAATAAAACCTTTGCTTTAGGTGGACTAATCTTTGACCTCTGACGTATATAATTATAAAATCAGTCATCGATTTACTTGTGTAGCGTAAACAAAACCTACGTATTCTTAAAAATACTCTTCTTAAAATCAAATATATAAATATTAAGTAGTACAACAAAAATATCACGTCACGAATAGTAGAACAATTATAATTTTATAAAATATGTAGGTATATGTACATAAACACACGTCTTAAATTACCTACGAATGAATGAACTTTTTAATCTTTCCATAAATAAAATTATTATGATTGAGAATATATCGTATATTGATTCTAAGACATTTTAATGTCATAGTGTAATGTTTTACTGGACGTAGAAGTGCACATATTATCTAGTAATTACCTCTTAAATACGATGAATATTGGACGGATGATTTATTAGACCCTCAAGTATTTCACTTACATGTGTCCTCGCAAACTGAAAATGTCAAGGTATTCTTTTTTATAGCTCTTCTAATAATCAATATGTGGTAACAGTAGAGAACTCAAATTATAGCCTGAGTCAATCGACCCGCATTGGAGCGGATCTTTAATAATTACCTTTAAAATCGACGCCAGAGAACCTAGAACATTATCTTCTCATTTCAAATTTCGCGACTCATTTACATATCTTTATAAATGGCTATTTAGTTCTTCATAATCTTAAGAAATATCTCTGTAAGTATATTCGGTAAAAATGTCTGTTTGTTAAAATGCTTTATATAATTTTGATGATTATGCCTTGTTTTCTACTTTTCTATTTCGTACTTTTACAGTGGCGACAGCGATCCAATAACGTACATTATAGTAATCTTTTTTGTCAGTTAGGCATACAATATGCAGATGGTATTGTATTGTATAAATTATAAATTAAAAAAATGTGATCAACAATAATATTCATAATAAACAAAAGAGTTTATCACTAAAACGTTACATAAATATATAAATAAACATTTAACATTTGCTTTCCTCTTTATGGCTTTAAGTAACTTACATATTAATAAATAATATTACATACAGGAAGTGAGAGGCAGCGATGGTGCCAATGAAACAATACGCGTATTGGCAAATAATGCGTTTGTTAGGCGCGTGCTCGCGGGGGCGTCGCATGAATGGACGCCGTGATTCACTGCGCCTCATTCATAGCCGACGAACGCTCGACGCGTGCGCACCTTTGATTTGAACATCTATACTTAAGTACGTTAAGCTAATGAACGTTTTTCTTTATGCATATAATTATGATTGTACAAAGTGTTTCTTAAGTTTTTAATAGAATTGGTTCTTTGATTTAAAAATTTAAGTATTGGTTTTCCATTACTTAAATTTATCAATTCAATTAGAATTAGTTTATACTTCTATACCAGGTATAGTCGTAACACACTCGTCGCCTTTACGATACATATGAAAGGTCCTAAAAGCGGTCAATTTTAAGTTCGTTACCTTAATGCAATCGGTTTGTCTCGAAGGCAAAAGGTTATGAGATTTTAACCCATAGATATGCTGATAGCATTTAACCGGACGGGTAATTGTTTGTTGAACGAGCAATTAATTTTATATAATGGCTTACGTTTCCATTTTCTAAGAATTTATGTTTACGAGCAGAGATGGGGGTATTGAAATTTGAAAGTACTACAAATATATATTGAACGATTTTCTTACTTTTGCGTTCTATTGATTTAGAGCTTAGTAATTAAAGCGAGGTAATAGTAATTTTAAAACATAAATTTATGAGTGTATTAAAATATTACACAACAAAAATCCACTAAATAAGTAAATCACATTAAAATTGATACCATATTGGTACATAATGTTATTGCGATAAATGGAAACTGAGAGATAGCTAATCGGACAGCTGGCGATATATTTACAGCTTGCAATTTGCATGCAAAAACAATCACAGGTAACACAAATGGAAAATATTCAGAAATCAAACTAACAAGATCTGTCGTATATAAATAGTGGGTTAGATAAGTGATTAGGGAACAATAAATAGCGTAACATGGCGTCTAATATGTACAGTCTAGAGATAAGAGCCTTCAAGCGAATGATCCTAGAAAATTCTTGTAATGTTAACAAGATCTGATTAGATTCCGATGATGATCTAGCTTTATTTATTAAGAGTCATCGTCGAACAAATATTATGTGTTTATATTTAATATTATGAGTGGATAGAAGCGACATAATGGCAAATAAAGAGGATATTTTACATTTTCCGATCCCCATAACTGACTTGATATTACTACAACCAGTAATATAATAATAAAATTTGCAATGCAGATTGTTTATTCGACAATGATTTAATATACATATCTATTTTTAAGTAGCAACCGTTCCTGGTTTCACTTAGATTTAGAGTGACACACAAACGTATAGCTGAATAACTGTTTGTAGTTGTCATATCTTATGTAAATTGTTGAATAAGTCTTAGACTATACAATATATTTCCCATGCAGATAGCATTATACGTTGATGGACCATCAATGATGGTACTTATTATGTTAGAAACATAAACGAGCGTGCGCACAACAACTCACTAAACTTTCATCGCAATCCGATGAATGGTGAAGGAACGCATACGTTACGTGATTCATTTATATTGTTGCCTGAAAATAAAAGTTCCATCTTAACTATTATATAAACTTTTACTAATTAAGTAATATTGAAATTATGTACAATACCTAATTTCATATTTATATTGTTCTAATTTTTATATAATTTTTATTAAAAACTAATCAATGCTTTTTAAGTGTAATATAGTCTGTAAACTACAGTACAAATTTTAGGCCAATTAAAATTGAAACTTGTTAGCAATAGTGGATATTAATTAGCATCAAATTAGCATTGTGTCTCCTGTAGTCTAGATTTACAACTATTTTGGTTAACGCCGGGGGAAGTTTGTTAACCTAACAGCTGATTAAATCGGAATTAAGTGTTAACCTTTTGTTGATATATATCTACATATGCATTTATAAGTTACTGACACATACCCACACATAAGTACTCACATGTGTACGTATGTAAAACTTATCGACGACTTATTTGGCGATTTTATAGAGTCGCATTGCTTAACTTGCACTGTATTGTTTAAAAGCCTCGATTGCCAAGTTCGTAGCTGTTTTTGGTCTCGATCGTGACATCGAAGGTAAACGAAGCTATAAAGTTTCATAATTCACCGTCTTATTACTGCGGCGTCGACTCCATTCTGTTCCTTGTGCAGGCTAAAATGACTCGCTCGGCTAAATTGGCTTATATTATGCCCGTCCATCTGTTTGGAAATATGAACGTGAGCAGCTCTATAAAGAAGCCCTGGTTATCGTAAGATGGTTATCGTGTAACTAGCTGTCGGACGTAAGCAACACGCTCAGCGCCATCCAATACAATCTCTATTGCGGGTCGCTTTTTCTACTTAAAATGTATGTAGGCTAGATTGAAACTAACATCGGTGTCAACTTCTCGTAACTTGTAATTAGATTCGATATTTAATTGCTTACTTTAAATATGTATTCTGCATCCACAAACTGTTTATTGATAAGTCCTCTTTGGAAAATGCTCATAAGGGGTTAATTAATTACGTACATTTTTAAAGATCCTTATTTAAAGATTACTTTAAACATTCTTTAAAATAACTTCTTAGAATGTTACAAAATTATACTATTTGTTCCTAGTCTGTAATTGACAGGTTACTCTTGTTGACATGGAATGATAACAATCTGATCACTACAAGTTATCAAGGGTTAGGTTTGATTAATCAACGACCTTAGTTGTTGATGATTATAATCAGCTGTTCAAGTTGTTAATTGGAACTAGAGACCATAGCGATGAGAGAAGTACATGTTATTGATATACAGTAAATATTTTAAAAATGAAACTGAACATATACACGACTTGAGTTTAATTAAGTTATTAATAATAAAAGTGGGCATGTTTAATTAATTAATAGAAAGAGGGTAAAGGATAAAATTAATATGAATAAAAAATGCTTCATAATATTTCATCCAAATAATTGTGTAGGTAAAAGATAACAAGAAAGCAATAAGCTTTTTTGCCCTGACTTTGAAGTAGTATCATATAATAAAACGTGTTTACTTTGTTAATATGAATAGCGCAATACACCCACACGCTTGGTTTTGTGAATGGATCGCATCCACCGAACTGAGGCAGCTTGCAACAGCCGCCTACGTGTTGATTGGAGGTCGCCAACTTTCATTCATACTTTGTTTTGTATTGCACGTCCAAAATTTAAGCTCTACCTGCTTAAATAATCTCTATCAAAATATTAGGGTGTTAATGGCCTAATTAAATGAAAGATTTGCCTTATAAGTACATCTATACTATAATATTATAAAGCTGAAGAGTTTGTTTGTTTGGTTGAACACGCTAATCTCAGGAACTACTAATCCGATTTGAAAAAATCTTTTTGCATTGAATAGCCCGTTAACTGAGGAAGGCTATATATCATCCCGGAAAATTGTACAGTTCCCGTGGGATAGATTTGTTTATGTCTAGGGACGAACCCGAAGCGAAGCGAGGGTGAGTCGCTAGTAATATATATATGTAAGCATAACAAGCACGTGTTGTTCAATTATGGACGTATGACTATATATTTTAAAAGTATAGCTTATATGTTACTCTGACGTATAAACTATATAACTGTAAAGTTTCATCAGAATCCACTCAGTAGTTAAGCGTAAAAGAGTAACAAACATTCATCAATCCATTCATCCTTCCAAATTCTCGTGTTTGTAATATTAGTAGGATAGGCTATGAGAATTATCCGTACAGCTTTACACTATCTTCTATGCGTATTAGAGATAGCGAGTTTTAGTATTTTATCTATTATGTAGAGACAAGGCGCGTGACGAGACATTGGTTAATATGGCGATTTTTAAATATGTAATTAACATGTTTAATCAGACAGGAATAATTAATATTAAATATTTGTTTTCTTAATCACGTCAAAACCATTGGACAAAAATTGAAATTAATACTTACTCTTTCGTAGTACATTCACTCCATAATAACGTTTAATGTAATTTGTAATGAGTAAAATAGCAGTTAATAGTTGCATTAAAAATCTTACTACGAAGTAACTTATTCAAGTGCAAGTCGGACTTGCGTGAAGTACCGTACAATACGTTAGTTTAAACATTTATGGATTTCGATATATTTTAATAAATTATTAGTGTGGTCCTGTATTGACAAAAAAATATGTTATTTATTTTAAACAATGAAAAAAAAACATAGTATTTCTCATAATGATCGTATGATGAATTTGACAAAACATATTTCTTAATTTTTTGACCCCATAATTTAACCCTAAAAGATGAATTTGTTCGTTTCCTTTATCCTGTATAAATGTACCAAATTTTATTTATTTCTACATTTCGAAGCAAATAGGCTGTGATAAGCGAATAGACATTCGAGCAATTTAAACTTAAAAGTTATTCCTAACTTTTAGGGAGAAAACTGTTAAAACAACCAGAAACAATTTTTGATATTAAAAATGATTTCATAATGCTTTACAAAATAGGAATGGTACTGTAGAAGTATGTAGTAACTAACCCGTGAGAGCAAGAGCTTAGCACTGATGTTACTTAGAGTTAATTAACTTGTAGACATAACCTACATTGTAAAACATTCAGATTAGTATAATCCACTTTCTCAATTTACCTTTTACATTAATACATCTCTCTCTAACACTTTAAGAAAATACGTACAAAAAAGTAATGATTTCTTCAGGTGCCTGAGCAAACCATATTGCATAAGTAAAAAACAATTAACTTAAATGTGCTAATAGGTACATTCGAATGCTTGCGTTTTAGCACATGCCGTTACATAAAGTCTTTGTTGCAATATCATAACTAACTGTAATTTATATCTTTTTAAATTTTAACTCAGACATTTTAAATAGCCAGAATGAATCGCATGCAAATTGATTTGCTAGATAATCGTCGAAATTACACGGAATGGCTTACAACAAAATGACTAAATTATACTTTACCATCAGAACCTGTCATCGAGAGCTATTAATTAGTTTAGAACAATATTTGAACGATCGCCTATTAAAGTGTTTCAATCATCTAACCCGACAACTTCGGTCAGATGACGTCCAAAAGATTCCCGTCGTTCATTGACACGTGCTAAACCTGTTTTCGGGCGAGTTTTTTTGAATGGCCGCTTCCTTTGTGAGAATAAACATATTCAAATGTTGCGATTAATTCATAGCTAGATAGTACCTTGCTTTTATGAATGGAATCTGCGTGTACATGTGTGCGTGCGACGGTAATATGTCGGATGCAAGTTTACACATGAGGACAAAAATTTGCATACCGGCCTGGACGTGCGGCGTGCCACGTGCTGCGTCGGTCTTGTATTGAGCACAGTTACCTCTTCAATATTCGAGAAGTTAATTTTAAATGTAAATTATATTTGAAAGTCAATTTTTACACATTCATCATAACTGTGTATAATTAGAAAATATTGATATTTTAATATTCGACGAATTAGCTCCGATGTTGAAAGATATCACAGTTAAAAATAAATCTTAAGCTGAATTGCTTTAAATTATATACTAGAGTTGTCGTAAGGCGATTGTTTTATTTACATGAATATAAAGTGAGTATTGAGTATAAGTATATTGTCGCACTAATATCATAAATGTGAAAGGTTGTAGGTAAGTGAATGAGTTTGTTAATACTTTGCTACGTAATGGTAAAACTGATTAGAGTGAAATTTAGAATATGCATATTATACCGACTACTTGTTTTCGACATATTACTTGCGATTCGCGGGCAAAATTACAAAATATACCTATATTGACTTAAAATAAGATTTCACATTGCCTTCTTAAATTTGTCACCTAATCATTTTAAATTTATTATTAA
Organism: Fabriciana adippe; assembly: GCA_905404265.1. Taxonomy (NCBI): domain Eukaryota; kingdom Metazoa; phylum Arthropoda; class Insecta; order Lepidoptera; family Nymphalidae; genus Fabriciana; species Fabriciana adippe. Next base: position 9,584,443 of record FR989993.1, read on the forward strand.
ACGCAACTTACTAACAATAAGATGTATATTCAAAACCATTTGACTTTTATGTACTTACATTGAATACTAATAAATTTTAATAGCGTCATTTAAACATTTTCAATAGCAAATGTTGAGACGCTCACCAGCTGTTCTCAGCGAAACCACAATATTTAGATAATATGGAAGATCCCTCACAGACTAAATGGGCTGCATTGACTGAAATTGAATTAAAAATTCAGAAGTGTCATCAACTGAATTGACACCAATTTTTTATACCTACATTATATTAACCATCCAAAGTTATTTGAAATTTTACATGAAAATGTAATAATTATTCATTTATTTATAATCCAAAGTGAGTTGGACAGGCGCCAGACGTTTATAAACCAGTAACGGCCTTATGTTAAACACGTAATAATATGCGTGGCGCCAAAACCAAAATTTAATGTGATGTTGCGACACCGAACATCTTACCTGACCTACTATATAGATACACTAGAAATCATAAAGTTTATAATATAAAAAAAATTGTGTAAACAGCCTAAAGGTTAAGAAATTAAATTCATGCTCTAGAAGATTATGTTTAACGTGTCACATAAGTTCTAGGTGCAGTTTAATTATCCGCAAGGGGCGATTGCTTATAACGACTTTATAGAAATAAACATTTCCATTTAAGATAATGTAACACAACACTGAAAACTATTATCCAGCACACAAAATCTCGAATTTTAATGTAAGTGAAGAAAGAAATACAAAAAGTAATTTACTATAATTCCAGGTAGGTACATTTCAAAAACGTTTTTAAAATTCAGTATAGATACCTGAATTTTTAATGGTAGCGTAAAGATTGAGATTTGAGAATAGGTATATTTACATTTCAAATGATTAGCGGAACATAAAACTAAAGCTGATCATATTGATACAGCAACTGTACGTATATTTTTTTTATTATTAATACACATTTTATTAGTCCAGTATTTAATTCATTCAAATTTCAAATTCGTCAAAAAATTAAAATTATATTAGTCTTACAGTAACTGGATTAATAGTCGCTTCCTAAAACAAATGGAAAAGGCCCGTTTCTTTGGCCGCCTGAAAATAGTTCATCGGATTGTTAAGGAGACTTGTATTCCCACACCGCCTGAATCGCTCAGAAGTTTTTATATTCTTTAAATATAAATTTGTTTATAAATATATGTAGGTATAGATGTAAAAGAAAAAATAATAGAGTTTCAATTAACGAAAATAATGCAGTACGTATTTTATTAGTATGTACATTATTTATTAATACAGTAAAGAGGTTTCTACCTCTTTAAGTCGAACCTCGATAAATCGAAAACCTTCCAAACTCGAAAAAATGTCGTATTCCCTTCAAATCCTCCCCTTGCTCGAAATCTGACCTCTCTATAAGTCGAAATAATTAGTGAGTCCCTACAAGTAAATTCAGTACATATTTTCCCTCTATAACTCGAAAAAATAAATTTGACCTTTGCATCTTGAAAACAGCAATGTTTGATTTTACAACCTTTTCAACTCGATTATTTGAAACGAATTACCTCTATAGTTCGAAGAAAAATAATATACCGACTTTAAGAATATGTCGACAATGTACATAATAGTTTCTTAGAAATCAATTTAAAAGTAGGTATACAATAAACCAATTGTATGAGATATGAATAGTACAAAGCAACAACTCAGAAGAAAAAGTATTTTCTGCTCTTTATAACTTAGATATTGCTATACATAGAGAACACTTGAATTCTTTTATACAAAAAAAACTGACTTTTTTTAATAGGTACATTTTTAAATAAATGTAGGTATATGTTGATTTTTTTTATAGAAAATACACAATGTTATGTATCATTTAACTTGCAAGTAAAAATCCTAACTCAAAATTAGTTGGAATAAATCTTGACGTCTACAAAACGAACATTTCCTGACAAAATTCGTTTAAGTCGATGTCCTCCATAAGTCTAAAATTGTATAACTCGAATTTATTCGCTCATTCCTTCAAGTTCGACTTACAGAGGTTCTACTGTAGTACTAAGTTTAGTTACGAATAATAATATAACAATAATTTTAATTGCATACCTAGTAGGTTTTTCCACACTCACGCACTTACAAAATGCTCATAATATCATTTTTAGTTGAATTGTTAAATATTTTTTATATTTTTTGACCTGTTTTACAGTCTACTTGTCTTATAAGAATTTTTATATCTATTAAGAAATGTTAAAATACAACTATGTATTAAATTTTAAATTAATTGATAGCACTTACTATAAAAAACTTTATTTGATAAAACTTAACTAAACTTTACATAAGTTTAATAACTTAATTTTTTTTTATAAATGTTTAAGCATTTATAAAAACAAGAATATCGAGTAGATTGTTGTAAATTTTACTGTTGTACAGGAAGAAGGGACTCCATAGATGAGATCGCGTGCCATCATAAGAACAAGGCACGAGTCATTTCCGTTGCCAGTTGTTCGACTGGTGAAGCAACCAAGAAGAATCGCTGCTAATTTATAATCGTCACTTTCAAAAATACTGACTCACGCATACACAAAACAAGGCTGCTTAGGCTCGTGTTGGCGGTATTAATGTAATATATGCCTTTGCGTAACACTTGCCTATAACTAATTTAAAGTGATAATTAAAGTGGCGCTTCTTTATTTTGATAGGTTAAAGATTTCTTGATTACAAGTTTTCTTCAATTGTCTATCTATATGTGTGATATCGAGATTATTTAATACCGTGAAATTAAATATACTTTTGGATAAAATGTTTAGGGGACTTTTGACAACTTATCATTAGAGAAATATGTAGGTATAAGAATTCATTTTTAAGACAAAGGAAAATAAGTTTTTTTGATACAACATAACTGGATTGCAATATTTTTGTAAGCATGAAAGAACCAGTTTTCATCACTGACATCGGTCACTTGACATAAACTAACACACAATGGCGCCGTTCTCTTGACTATCTAAGTATACCTACCTAATTTTATGTCTTCACAAGTCTTAAATTTATGTTGTATTTAACTTATTTAACTTTTTTATTGCTTAAACATAATATTCGTTTTAATTTTATGGGTGTACCTTTGCTACGTTTAAAATTTATGAACGTTAGTACATACATTACAGTACCTATCATATACCTGGTGTGATAGGTACTTTTTCAATGGTTTAGGTTTCTTATTTAATTAGTTTTACCAAATCAAATACTCAAAGTATTATTATAATTTTTTTTTAAATAAATATATTCAAATGTGTTATCAGGTATGAACACAAAAAAAATTGGGCAATGGCGAGTCTGACTCGCAACCCGAAAGTTCCATAGCATGAGACATTGTTTTGTTTAATATAATATCTATTAATTTGTTACGTTACAAATGATGTAAAATATACCTATACTTACAATATTCATTTTAATGACGGCATAAATAACTTGTACTCCATAGTAAAGGTGTCCCAAAATTCACGCAAGATTTAAATTAAATAGAAATCACTGTTATTTTTTAATCGTATTTTTTAAATTAAAATATAAAGTAGATAGTCTAGGGTTATGTATGAAATCTTACGGACGTGAAAAGGAAAACATTTATTATTATTTATTTATTTTTAAATACTTTATTTCACACACGAGGATAATACATAAAATGAAAGAAAAAGAAAGATAATAAAAGGCATGCAAAGACGCTCTTATTGCTATGAGCAATTTCTTACAGACAACCTCTGGTGAAAGGATTAATGAAACCGTAAGTAGGACGGTCCAATTAATATTATATATAAACATGTTATGTATGTTATAAATAAATATATAACAGATATACATATATACATACAAATTACGTATATAATAAATACATAAGTATATAATATTATTATACATATATACACTATATCTACAAAGAAAGATAGTAATTAGACGACGCGGTTTAAAAATATCTAGCGATTTTGAATGGCGAATATTGCAAGGGAGCATATTTCGAATCTTTACAGCTTTAACAGTAAAAGTGTTACCATAGGAATTTGAGGTGCAAGGTGGTAATTTCAGATGGTTGTCACTCTGAGATCTAAGTTAAATACCAGAAACCGATCCTAGGAAATTGTAGCGTACCTTTAAGTAAAAGGGAGTAGTTGGGTTATAGAGGATGGAGAAAAGGAGGGAGAGAAGGTGCAAATTGCGCCGATGTATGATTGAAAGCCACTTTAGTTGTATACGATATTCGAAGATGTGGTCGAACTTACGCAAACCATATATAAATTTGATGCACATATTCTGCAGACGTTCAAGTTTGTTAAGTTGTTCCTCTGAAACATCAAGGTAATAGCAATCAGCATAGTCTAAAATTTAGAGCAGTAGTGAGTGAGTCAATGCAGTTTCGGTTTTAATGGGCAACAGATTTTTCAATCGTCTCAAGCAACCCATGGTAGCAAACATTTTTATGCTTACCTCTGAAACTTGCACAATCCAGGAGAAGGAGTTGTCGAAATACAATCCAAGATTTCTGACGGAGTTACTATATGCTAGGTCAGAATTGCCAAACCTAACAGGGGACAAGGTATTGAAGTCAATCTTGTTGGTCAATTGTTGGCTTCCTATAACGATGACTTATGACTTACCAGGATTAACGCAGAGTCCATGCGAAACCATCCAGGAAAGAATTTTGTGTAGATCACTGTTAAGCCGTTCAATAGTATTATCGAGGTCACTGGAGGAACCCGCAACATAAATCTGTAGGTCATCAGCGTAGAGATGGTAGGGACATGAAAGAAATGTGGAAAATGTGTTAATAAATATTGAGAACATCTCATATTTCAATAACTACTGTTGAGTATTTTCTTCAGTATAATTCTTGCTAGATGTATTTTGTAAGCTCTTTTATCTCAATATTTTTTAGAATTTCCCATCCAATACTTACTGCAAAAGTTAGATGGCGACGACAAGATGTTTACGACTTTAAGAGCATATAACTCTGCAACTTTTGATTTGAACAAAAAATCACTTAGAAAAAAGTAGGTATATGAATTTTTGAAACCTGATATAGGTATATAATACAGTATAAATAAAGAGATATTCCACACGCTTCGACCTAAACAATTTTTTCAGCCCTCAGGAGCGCCACCACAACTTTTTTATTTTTTGTAATTTGACTACGAAATGGTCCTGTTATGTTGTTGCTATCAGCCTTTTTTTTTAAAGTTGACCTTGCTGGGCGGGTATTAAATATGAGGGGGATCAAGCCAATCAGGCCATAGTCGACTACGCTGGCCAAATGCGGGTTGGCGGACTTCATAAGTCTTTCGAAAACTTGCTAAACTGACACTGACTGACTGCTAGTCAGACATGCAGGTTTCTTCGCGTGTTTTCTTTCACCGTAAGACAAGTGGTAATCATGTTGGAAATTATTCACACATTAAAGTATCAGAGGTGCGAGACCTGGGATTTGAACCTGCTTCACTCGGTTTCCCGTGCGACTGCGCTACCACTGGGCTACTTTCAATGGAAACAGAAATATTGACATATGAGTCATGCGGGCCATCTATATTGTAATGTTAATAAAATAAATGTAAGTTAGATATTTAAAAGAGCAACTGTTGAGTTTCTTTCCGGCTCTTCTCAGCAGAATTGCTTTCCGAGCCGGTGTTAACTTCTTTACTGACTGACTACGCTGATGTTTAAAATAAATGCTTGTAATAAGTCTATTGAATAAAGTTTATTTCATTTCATTTAATTTCATTTCAATGGAATGGCCTTGCGATCTATCAAATCTCAGCAATATAACTCAAATAGACATGGCGTAATTATAAGGGTTCCGTTTTAGCCAGACCATGAGATCTAAAAACCGATCAACAGTTATACGCTTACGCTTGCATCTATCACTATAATAAAGCAGTAACTTAGCGAAATCTGCACATGAAATATTTTTTTAAAAACAATGACTGTAACGTATTATGTACCTATACAATATAGACCCCAAAACAATAGTTATTACATTTTTTGTTTGTTTGTCTGTTTGTGTGTGCGCGTTTTACGCAAAAAGTAATGAACCAATTTCAACGAAATTTGATAAAGTGATAACTTATTACTCGGGTTTTACATTTAGAATATCTTTTACTTCAAGAAAATATTTCTTTCCCACGGGAAAACACAATAACTTGTATAATAAAATGGGAGATTATATTTTGTAGATATTGATAAGCTTAGCGTGAGTCAGAATCAGAAAGAGAAAAAGAGACGTAAATCAAACTTAGCCAACTTTTAGTTTCTTTTGTTTTACGTATTATGACCACAAAGGCGATGCTTACATCTACGAGAAAAACAAGCTTATAATAATGATTCATCTTGATGAAGATTGAAGTCTTATTCCATTTATGATAATAAAAAAATTAAGCAGTCTGGGAGGAACTTATGAAACAATCGCCCCATTTCAATTGATTTCTCCTAATCGACTTTGCAAGACTTTAAAAAAGTTATAAACAAAAATAAATTAACAACAAAATAAACAATTAAATAAAAGTGAGACAAACATTAGCTTATACAAAGTAGGAGCGTTCACCCTATCTGAAAGCCTCAACTTTCGTATCTGAACCACTTTATCGTTCCAAAAAGTCCATCGCCATATTGCTTGACTAACGTTTTATTTAATAATAATTTAAAGTGTTTTAAATATATTTAGTCTCATATATTGCTTTGATAAATTAATTAAACAGAATTAAAAACAGGCAATAAATATTCTTATTTAAGTCAACTAGAGTCAAGAAACAGATCTTGCGAGGCAGATCACTTCACGTGGGCGAATAACGGCATCAAATGGCGCCAATTCCTACAGAAGTACCGTACATCTCCTATTAACACAATGCCTTTACGTATTTTAATAAAAGACAGATTTTTTAAATGTTACATATTATATTTATGTAGGTACTTCTTTCTAGAAGTAAATAATTAAAGATTTTAATTAACTTAAGTAAATATAGTGATGGAATCTGATCGAAATATGTATTTTAAATTTTGATATACCTACAAAGATTTATATTTTGATACTACACGGTCTATTTAAATCCTTTGATATTGGTAATTAAAGAAAAAACGTGGTTAAAAATATTTTGCGGAATTATTTTTAGTTTTCCGTTATGACACGACATACCCAATTTCATACCTAAAAATTAAAACAAAATAAGGTTGATAAAAACCAAGTATATCTGCTATCTGCCGATACTTATCGTTTAGTATTTTCGATTTTTAGTCTCGAACGATGTAAGTTTGGCGCTCCCATATTGCGAATTTTGAAACGGTTCATTCGTGTAATGAGTGGGGGCGTTACGTAAACAAAGAGTTGGGCGGACCAGCCACCGGGCGCCACCTCAAACCCCCCTCCTTCCCCTGTCCCCTTCTTCATTCCTTTCAATCATCCCGCACCTGCGCCTGGGCATATAATTGCTAATATCATTAATTTGAAACCTTGACTACTAAGTACGATATTTGCAAGAAATTACTTAAATGCTTCACATATAGGTAAGGTAACATACCTATCTAATGATGTTACGATATATATTATTTCATCGGATTCTCATTAATTATATTTTTACAAAAAAATGTATTTCCATTTATTATAATATGAAATAAACATATTTTTACTTAGCTTGTGGTAGGTACAGTAGTACCTAACTACTTAAATATTTTAGGAAAAAAAATGCCAATGATAGAATGAAACACGCTACCGTATATACCATAAAAGGCAGTAAAGGAAATTTAAGAAGTAAACATTAATAATACTCTTTCATTTACATTTAACATTAACAAAAATATACTCCAAAAGTCGACGCTAACTCGGCGACCACATATGGCGTCGATTCGCCGTCACCCACTAATTGAGAGCGACACTAGACAAATATATCTCCTTTTATGGTCACGGCCGGTATAAACTATACTGATTGGTAAATAAACATTATACAGGATCGTAAGACTTAGATGAATCAGCTCTCGATCGGACCGTGATTAGAAGCGATTAGCATGCGCCTGCGCGCACAACGTCTACCAAACGACCCACGTGGGAGGTGGGAGGACCCATCGGGCTATTGTCTTACAACATGTTATAGCATTATAATACGCGTATTGCACACTATTTATGTAAATGTGTTTGAAAATTCAATTTGTCTATTGTTATTTATTCGACGAAGAATAATATAGCTATACGATAGTTTCACCTTAAAATCTGCAAATATATTTTCACATTTGTCTCCGTGACTTAATAATAATAATAATTGCATATACCGCAATTTAGGTGTCCCGCTGCGCCTTTCCTTCAGCAAAGCTATTTATTAAATGTATCGGTGAGTGATAAAATATTTTCCATCATAACAAAGCACAATATCGTAAGGTGAAGGTTCATGCTGGCTTCCATTTGTCGTTACTCTTGGTTACGGGCGCGTCGGCGCTAACAGATATCCTGTTTTATTGTTAACCTGTCAGTATAATATATGGTCGACTCGCGTCGATATTATCTCAATGCTGGACTTTGGATATCATCGACCACAGAAAGATAGCCGCTACGTATGGCTAAACATCACTCAGGGATATTAACGGTCACCCGCTACTTTGCCACGACGCGCGTGCCCAACGTTTCCGACTGTTTTATTGGTGTCGGCGCCACTGACAACTTTCACATCTCGCAGACAATGACGCTCAAATTGGAAACTAAAATGATTTTTATAATGCGTTTCTAGCCTTGAATTGCTTTATTGCGAACTATGATTTTGTGTCTGTAAAGAAAATCGAGAGAGGTCGTCTACTTAACACGGGTGTGACATGTGAAGTTATTTAGACTATTTAACTGTTTACTTGTTACCGCGTGAAATAAGTAGGTACTTGTAACGAAAGCATCCAAAAACATTCCCACAGTCGTCGATCACTGCGGAAAAAAAACAAAGTGTCTACGAATTAACACGTCTCTGCAGTGTGTGAGTATGAAAACACTCGCGGCCTCGCGGAGGGCCCTCGTGCTGACGAAGAGCTGTCGCCAGTCAGGCGCAACTTTACCTGACGCCACTGTACAACAATGATTGTGCGTAAGATAGTTATTGGATGTCTTTTAATTTCCATTAATTTTAAATACTCGTAGGTACCTAACTGCGTGAAGCTTTGAGGGCCGTTCACTTATAGCGTATAATGAGAAACTTATGTCAACTGTTGTTTGAATATTATAAGAGAAGAAACTTTAAGTGAGCAATGAAAAATAATAAGTAAATGTTTAGTATATTTTTTACCACCTTATTGCCATTGCGACAGAGATCGCAAGATAAGGATAATTATTCGTTCTATACAAAAATAAATCAATATTGCAAAGCATCATATGCAAAATTAATTAATGGTTATAAGTTCACAAAGAGTGTAAAATTGCGAAGCAAAAGGTATACAATAATTGGTGTGATACATGTTGGAGTGCAATCAGCACTAAAGGTAATAAGTAAGCGTGTGCGACATTCGGAGGCGATCGTGGCCAGAAGGAGCAAATAAATCAGTATTTGCCGGTAGATGGACAGTTTAATTATTGATTTATTGTCGACTGCTCCAAGAGAGGCGGCCGCCTAATTGGTCATGGCGAGCTCTCGCGTGACAAAAACTACGTGGAAATTATTTAAATAGAAATATTCAGTGCTGAATAAAACATACTTGAAATTAAGTTCAACACTATTTATAGATTTTAAATATTTCAAAGATACCTAGAAGGTGAATTGTAAGAGTAGTTTTAAGGCAAATAATATTTGCGTCAATCGTTCGGTTCGAAATATGTTAGTAATTATACACATGACAGTACACATGTTTAGCTTGAGTATACTGTCATTTAAACATTTCGCACTGACCGGTAAACTTTACCGGACGCCGCGCCGTGCGGTGGTGAACCAAAATACCGTGGCACCAGAGCAAATACGACCGAAAGACACTTGCCGGAAACCACTTAGGTTCGGGCACACTAAATCGCATCGCAGTAAAACAGATTTAAGCATATGTAATTTTGACACGGAACACAGTTTAATTTTAAAAATAAAATTCTAACTATATAATGTACCTACATATTTTTAACTATGTTAACTATATTAAGTATATCTATATTAAGGAAATATTTTCTCGGATATTTACAGTATACGAGTATATTTTAAAATTATAGACTAAAACCTACATACGTCATAAGCTATATTATAGCGATATTGTATCTTCTCTTTAGGTGAGCGGTGTCGAGTTTGAGGTAAACGCTTGGTCGCAAGACAAGCACGCACTCGGCCCTCGTTTCAATATTTTAGTAGCGATCCAAGACAAATAGAACTCCTTTGTAGAGGGTCAAACGTGTGTGAAGAGAGTTTCCGTGTCACTCGCTAGCTCGCTTGGTTACACATTAGCGCTGACATCTCTGACAAATATTTTTTTGTTTTCCCATGATCACTATTAGCTGGATGGTAGGCTTGACATATTTTAGATGTTTGCTGTTATAACATTCTTTCCTGTGTGAGTTTCATCCATGTCGTCTTCAATGACGCATCTACTATATGACCGATAATGTTTATCTAAAAGTGCTAGTTCGTAAAGAAGTTACGACATACTTATACGAGACGGGTCATCTAGGTATATGTATAAGAAGTTATCTATTTAGTTATTTATATTGGTTTTACACGGAATCTGTTAAAGGCAGATGCAGCAGCTAACCAAAGAGTATTAAACCGCTAATGTTAAAGTTACGACTCGCGCTGTCTTAGAGATAAGCTATCGATCGACATTCACTGACATTATAAGAACTGATACAATCTGAATCGTTTTAAACAAATATTTTGATTCGTCTCACTGCTACAAATTACGCATGATAACATCAGCGGCAGTCGACTTTAAGTTGACGAACTTCAAATAAAGCTTAAATTCATATCGCTGTATAAATACTTATATTGGAAAGGACAAATCCTTAAGGTGGCCTATGACCACATTACAGCGACAGTTTTGTACCAATTTTATGTTTCTCGATAAAATGATATCTATAGTTATAATGTTGATAAAAGTTGCAGTCCAATAAAGAAATCTTCAGGTTAATAAATAACACTGAATGTTGTGATACAAAATTAATATTATCAGAGATACAAATAACGCCGTGGTAATGTCTTCTCATAATCTGTAGCAACATGAAATAAAGTTAATGTAATCGGACATAGTTTTGATAATTATAATTAAGTAGATATAAAATAATTATTTACATTAATTTAATGTGTTTTAAAATATTCTAAATATACGAAAGTATTCGAAATTCTAAAGCATAATATTATATAAGTACCTATATAATATGTATATTGTGTTTACATATTTCGATAGAGAAATTTCTGTAATAGGTACATCTTTTTATATTTTAACATAAAACTGATTATGTAAGTGTATTTTATGCACTTAACATGTAGTGTCAAGAATTTTGCATACATAGATAAAGACAAGGATAAGACGCTCATCTGGAAATGCCATTCCTATCTCAACACCATAAATTTATTGATATTTTAATGTCACAAATGATCTGTATGTAACTACGAAACATTTTACTATAACAAAAGGCCTAAGAACCGATTAATTGTAAAGGAATTTGAAGCTTACTGTGATTAAAATAAGTTAGAAATTTGCCGAAGATTTAAAAATTATATACTATTATGAACTCTAGCATTTGACCAACGTGTTTTTCAAGCGATCGCCGTAGCTAGCCCATAAGTTATCGTGTGTAATAAAATTAAATGTAACACATTTCTCTTTTTCATATAATCTTCATAATTTATACACATTTTTAGCTTGCAACGGCAATCGGCGCCTCAGGGCACGCGTGGACATACTGTGGCTCACTAATTCACTGCCTAGGCCTGTGTGGTTCCTACTTTAAGCACGCTTCATTTGAATGTATACGATAAATTCATATACAAGAAACCGTTGTTTAAATATTGTATATATTAGTATTGTTTTTGTACTAATATTTATTATTTATTGAATACTAGCGGCTCACCCTAGATTCACTCGGGTTCACCTCTAGAAAAACAAAAACAAATGTATCCCACGGGAACCGTTATTTTTCCGAGATAAAAAGTAACCTATGTGCTATTCCAGACTATAATCTATCTTTGTACCAAATTTCATTCAGATCCGTTCATCCGTTCTGGCGTGAAAGAGTAACAAACATCCATACATATGTATGTACATACCCATAAACTTTCACATTTATAATATTAGTATGGATACGTCGTCTGTTTAAAGTTGACTTTACTAATCATGTAAGGACCTCATAATCAAATCAAGAAAGATTGACTTAAGATTAAAATGTAACAAGCACTATCGTCTAATTTGGTTCTATAATATTTATAAATAAACGTATTTAAAAATATTTTAGAACCAAACAGAAATAGACAACAAGATTGGAATGCATTCAGAGTAACATGTCTGCATTATTTTTAAACAGTGTCGAAACCTGTTTAAAATATCACTTAGCACCCATTTGTTTTTGATCAATAGCAAAAGTAGCATTCTCCAACCTATATTCATTTGCAATCTTGCTCTGACTTCTTACCCAACATCGCATAAGCATACAGAAGTGCAAGGAATCTAGACCGAAATGTTACACTGTAATAAATTATACTGATTATGTTTATGCGCATTAATTAATGGCGGATTTGTGTCACTACCGGGTATGATCAGCAAAGCAAATTACAATTTAAACAAGTTAAGCGAAGTATTCTCGTCACATATTTGAATAAATTAATAATTCAGTCGAGTTCATGTTCACGTATCAGGCTTCAGAAGTGAGTAGACACGGGAAATTTTCCATCTGTTCGCTTCTTATTATAATATGGATATGTAAATTATACCTATTTGGAAATCCATACCTACTAATATTATAAATGTGAAAATGTGTTTGTTTGTTTTTTTGTCCTTCTTTCACGACGAAACAGAATGACGGATTGGTGTGATTTTTTGTGTGGAGATAGTTATCCTTTCCCACGAGAAACACGTTATTATACAACCCACAACAACTCATCATACCTATATATATACCTACGTATGTATATAATATTTAGTCTATCTATTCTATATTAACCTTTAAAACGTACATAGAAACGAACCCGAGCGAAGCGAGTAATATTATAAGCGTAAAAGTTTGTGAGGATGGATGGACACAAAAACGAATACTACTGAACGAATTTTGATGAAAATCTATATAAATAAAAATGAATGTTGGTAAGCGCAAAACTCGAGAACGGCTCGACCAATTCAGGTAATTTTTTTTCGTATGTTCCTTAACGTCCACGGAAGGCTAAATAAAGAGAAAAAATGAAAAATTAACGAAAAAAAATATTATATGGCTAACGCTGGCTAATAACTATTTATATCTATTTAAAACGTACCTAGCGACGAACCCGAGCGAAGCGAGGGTGAGCCGCTAGTTTACAATAATATTGATTATACATTAGAATAACACATAGACCATATTTAAAAAAAATATAGTAATATTATAATTGAACTACGCGGGAGAGGCTGCAGGAAAACGCTAGTTTGGAAATATTCAAAATCTATTTTATTAATTAAATAAGCTTAATATGATGCCATGGCACTTTATTATTTAACGAAAACAAAAACAAACCCATCCCACGGGAACCGTACATTTCTCCAGGATAAAAAGTAGCCTACCTGTTATTCTAGACTATACTCTATCTCTGTGTTAAATTTCATACAGATCCGTTCAGCCGTTCTGGCTTGAAAGAGTAACAAACATCCATACTCACAAACTTTCACATTTATAATATTAGTATAGATTAAAGTAACTAAAGTAGTTTTATAGAACATCATTGATTTTCTATACTAATTCGCTGAAAACAGCAATATATAATCTGTTTGATTTATTATGACGAGCCTAAGGCGGTAGAATAGACTACCTATGAGTCGGTCTCACCGGGAAACATTGTAGAATGAACAAAATTCATCAGCAATGAAGGTTGCGACGCCGTGATTTATGCGGTGAAGGGTGTGTTCCCGAGAGGAAAGGCAATAGAGCGCCTCCTGTGGCGGCGGATGCTGTTACCGCGGCTCTCGCGTCTCCCGTCAGGTGGCACGCACAAATAACGCAATAAATACCCGCTTATCGCAAATCAGCTCGTCTCACCGAAGGGCGATTTATTCATGAGCCCCGCGCATATGCTTAACCCCGCTTACATTTATCATCGACACGTACCTCAGTCAATTAAATTAAACCGGACCATCGATGATAGCGCACTGGAACCAGATATGAGATTTTCCCATACAGGCGTTATTTATTGCTGTGTAATTTGTATTTGTATTATTGTGCCGATTTAAAGTAGATTTATAGACAAATGGCGTGGTGTTTGATAATACCGCTGCTACCTAAGCAATTAATGTTTCAAGTGTACGTAAGCACTATTTTAATTATATATCATATCCATTGGAAATGCCTTTAGTTATTTACTTTTTTTGCCGAGTGCCGTTGCATACTACAATTCAAATACCGATTTGGATATCCGTTTAAAAAAATAATTATAAAAAGCCATACATAGGTTTGGTATTTATCAACCTGAGGATTAAATGGAGATTCTATATATTTCAAAAGCGTTGAAAGTTTATATTATTACTAGCAGAACCCGCGGTATCACCTGCGTTCAGACTACAAAAAAAGTTTTTGGCTTTATGTTATAATTAATATATAATTTGATGGCTGTAATATTTTCAAACGTGTGAGTATGATTTTGACTCGTACATCGAGAGCTCCGTACCGCCGAATATTGTGTTGTTTTTACTAACATATTTACACGCTAAAAAAAATTTTTACACAATAAATATTTTAGTATTTCTTAAAGGTATTATGAAAAACTAATTTAATTTTAGCGATCGTAACTCAAAATATCCAGTATCTTAAAAGATATTTAATGTACATATATTCTGTAAATTAATTTTCGTTTATAGTATTTCGCAAGCTCCACTACCGCTACTTTTTGCACATTTTTCTTCTCCATCTTTCAAAGTTAGACGAAGAGAGTACAATGATACAACTCGCATACCTACCAAAAAGTCGCATATATGTTTGTGACTGGCGAAGAAGACAGTTGAATAAGACAGGCAATTTTCTTCGCATTGGCGTATTGGCTTCGCTAATCTTCAACGCCAATCTTCTTTAACTGTCTTCTTCGCCAATCTTCTTTGACTGTCTTCTTCGCCGATCTTCTTCGCCAATCTTCTTCGCTTGTCTTCTTCACCTTTCTTCATCGCCTTTCTTCTTTGCCTGTCTCCGTTCCGTCTCCGTTCCGTCTCCACTCCGTCTCCGTTTCGTCTCCGTTCCGTCTCTATTCCGTCTCCGTTTCGTCTCCGTTCCTATCCTATCACACAAAAATTCTATCGAAAAAAGCACTATCTTTCCCAGAATTTCGTGAGCAAGTTCTTAATTTTTTTTTACTGAAAATTTCAATCTACGAGTTATCGTAATAACGAACAATTTTAAGAAAAAATAACCATATAACAATTTAATGAATATTTCATTTTTGGACTACGACTGTCCAGATCATAGCTTATCTGTTTATTAAATAAATTTATGGCAGTTGTAGCCCAGTGGTAACGCGCTCGCTTGGGAAACCGAGTGAAGCGGGTCCAAATCCGCGTAAAGTTAAATATGTACATTTTAAAACTATGATATCTCCTAAGATATTAATTGAAATCAAATGATGTCAAGGGCAATTTTGTTCAAAATTAAATACTTGTGATGAATAACGTATTTATTTGGATAAGGATTAATATCATGTTTATAAAAAACACCTTCGGAAGTAATGCCTTATTTTAGAACAAATTTGATTACCATAAAAAGGGTTATATTGAGTCAACCTTAAAAGATAGGCATATGCTGTCGCGGACTTTTTTTTAGAACTTTTAAAGGGGAACAATTCCACCATACACTATTTTTGCGTAACTTTAACCGTTTACGCAGCGCACGCAACGGAATCTCTCAAAAGGAATCATTTTTTCCCGTTTTTGCAACATTTTTCATTTATGCTCCGCTCCTATTGGTCATAGCTTGATGTTATATGGCCTAAAGCCTTCCTCGATAAATGGACTATCATACACAAAAAGAATTTTTCAATTCCACCTGTAGTTCCTGAGATTAGTGCGTTCAACCAAACAAACAATCAAACAAACTCTTCAGCTTTATAATATTAAGTATAGATAATAATCTATACATCTATACAGATAAATAAAATTGGAGTGTCTGTTTGTAATATTAAAATCACCGCTTTTTACTAAATGCTTATGGATGTACACACGGTACACATACCAAAACAACATTTTTTACAATTTTTATCTGTCTGTCTGTCTGTCGTCTGTCTGTCTGTCTATTTGTTCCGGCTAATCTCCGAAACGGCTGAATCGATTTTAACGGGACTTTCATTGGCAGATAGCTGATGTTATAAGCAGTAACTTAGGCTACTTTTATTATAGAAAAAGAATCAGGGTTCCGCGAAAAAAAAAAACATGAAATTGTGAACAAAATCCGCGTACGGCGTACGCACCCGAGCAAAGCGAGGGTAAATCGCTATATAATTTAAATGAATATGTTAGGAGTAGCAAGCTACTATTTATGTATAAACATAGCTAACCGTGAAAACGTGCCTAGGGACGAACGCGAGCGAAGCGAGCGTGAGTCGCTAATAATATTAATATAGCGACTCACCCTCGCTTCACTTCGGGTTAGTCCTTACACAACAACAATTCTATCCCACGGGAACCGTACATTTTTCAGTTATGATATATAGCCTATAGCCATCGTCAGTTAACGGGCTATCTAATGCAGAAAGAATTTTTTAAATCGGATTAGTACCTAGTTCCTGAGATTAGCGCGTTCAACCAAACAAACAAACTCTTCAGCTTTATAATATTATTAGTATAGATAATAATAAAATATAATAATATAACATAATAATATAGTATATACATATATACATATCTGTATACTTATACGACAATATTTTTATCTATTTACGTTAATATTTAGATTCATAACAATTTATAACGAAAATAACATTTGTTATGCACAAATGAAAATGTGAAAATAAATATATATGTGATAAAAATATTTCTTTTTAACAAGCGAGTTAGACGTCGTCGTCGTAGTAGTGTGTCCTTAAGTGCCTTACAGTCTATCTTTTTTCATTTAATAGTCTATTTGTATACTTTACATTTAAATCCATTCAGCCCTTTCGACTAGTAGAAGTAAAAAAACATACACACATACAAACTTACGCATTTATAATAGTAGGTCGATAGCAACAATTGTATTAAGCAAATCCAATCAGATACATACTTTCATGCTGCGGCTCCACAACAATTACCCTAAAACCATGTTGCGTACATTGAAAAATGTAAATTGAAAAAAAAATAAAAATTATAACAAATAATCTACAGTAATTAATAAAAAGTTTAACTGTAATTTATACCAGCTCTTAGGCCCATTCTGATAGTGGACATCGATCATTTGTCATCGAGTATTCTCTACTCGTAGTCGCATTCATTGCGAAGCTCGATGTTCCTCATTGCTCTTCTGTGTATCGATTAATTGTTACAGCTACAAATAGATATGACGCCCTTAGCTGTACGTTAGAATACATTTAATGCCTTTTCCCCGTATTTTATTACGGTCTTATAAATGTGACATAATCGAAATTGTAGAGATTGATGAATTAAGTTCATAAAAAATGACTAGGTATTATTAATATTAGTTTTGATAAGATATTAAGAGGATAGGTAATTTTTATTAAAAAAAAGGAAGAGATTTTCGAGAAGGAAATTATTACTAGCATTCCGTACATCCGAAGAATAACAGAACCTTTATTGGTTTATTTACTCCTTTAAATGTTTAACACTTATCGTTTGTATTTTATTATACATATAATACCTATAAAAGCACGTCGCAAGACTTACAAACATAAAAGTCGTGGATTGACTAATACTACTAAAAAAAGGTCTTTTGCAGTTTATTTAAATGTAATTTAGTATCTATACCTGACGTACTTTTTAATAAAATCAAAGCGGTGCTGTTCAAATTTAACCAAAGGGCTCCGTTTTTAACGCGCTAAACGTTTTATACATTCATCACAATATTATCCTTTCGACACGGTAGCACTAATTGGATGAAACCTCTGAACAAAAACGTCAAAGAAACAAACATTTTAATAATACGGACGCTCATAATTTCAAGGCGCAAAGGGAATTCCATTTAACATGTGAATTGGATGTGTCGGGTCGAGGTTGAGACGAAAGCCATCATTATAGAAAAAGCGATGATGAATAAATTAGCCAACGATTTAATAGAATATTTGAGTTTTAAAGCATAATATGTATTTATTGTTATTCCTTTTCATGTAGATATGATCTACTAATCTATACATACTTATAATAAAATTGTAACTAAGCCGAATTTGTACATTAAATATTTTTTTGGAAAATGTTATTGAAATAGACATTATTATCGATACAGAGGCCGAATCTATAGTTTTTAGACTTTTAGTCTGTCTGTCGGTCTGTCTGTTACCGCATCACGGAAAAACCCCTAGAGGGATTTTGTTGAAATTTGGTATGGTAATAGCTGGTATATCATAATATTTTTAATAAGAGACATTTTTATATTATTTTATAATCATTTAAGTATCATTTATATAAGTCACAGGGACTTAAGTCTAAATTGGAACTTAAGTATAAATTAAAAAAAAAAGTAAAATTATATAATGATAATAATGTCCTCCTGACCGATTCCGGCCACGGCGGCCAATCTCAGTGAGACTAGCCAACTGCGCAGGAGATATTATAGTGCACAAATGTACGCGCAGACACAAGTGCACTCTCTATTCCTGTCACTCTCATACTCCGGTGGGACGACTACTCGACACGACCGGTGAGAGTTAAGGCGCAGGACCGACGGCTTTACGTGCTCTCCGAGGCACGGGGGTGAAACACCGCCAACTTCCCAACTCCGGGCTGTTACTGAGCCTTACTATACAGAAAGACTCAATAACTAAACTTGGCCCGACCCGGGACTCGAACCCAGGACCTCAGGATGTGCAGCCGTACATGCTAGCCACTACACCACCGAGGCAGTTAAAATAAATTATATAGAGAGTAATCGAAGGCTAGTATGTAGTTAGTTTTATATTTTTTTAATTTAATTGGTAATATTTTTTAAAATACTATATTTATCAATTATCTTACTATGACTTATATTTTAAAATGGTAATATAAATATCGACGTTTGAAATTAGTGGCGCACCAAAAAAGTTAAGTCTATATCGATTATAAAATATAAATATCTTTGTTTACATTTTACTGCCTTGAAAGAGTAATTCGAACCATATACTAAGTATAAGATAAAAATGGGCCTAATAACAATATTTTATTACGACACTAAGTTACAGAAAGTATTGTGTTTAAGTATTCATTTTAATTTTACTAATATATTATGTCACATTAGAATAGTAAAGCGATAAGAAAAGGGCACTTTTAAAACTATAAATTATTTTAAAATATATGTACCTATATGAAATTTTGGATATTATGTTACGTGTGAAGAAACCTAAACTATCTCTTACGTTATTCGGTTGCCGTCGTCTCTTGCGACAGCCGAGAGCACAATCAACACCTCTGATTGATGGGCGGACGAGCCGTGCACCGATTGTTAGTGTTTAACTAACAGTTATGATTCGAAACAAAATTGGATCTTGATTGATGGACTAATAATATAAACCAAACACGTATCTAGCTGAAAAAGTGTTAAACGCGAGACATGTTTTATAGCCTCATAAATTTATAAGTTACATAACCAAAATTATAGTTTATTATTAAAAGAGAATCAATTTATTTTAAAACATTTAAGCCTTAAGATAACAAACTATAGTTGTTTTTCTTCTTCTTAAGTTTTAAAGAATATTATGGACCGTCGGTGTATTCTAAAATATTGAGTGCGTCAAATAGATTTTTATTACGAAATAGAATAATGAAACTTTATGTAATTTAACATTTACAAAATGATTTAAACAATATGAGGTAAGTAAAAGTTAGATTTAAACGTATCCTGTTGTTTATTTTCAAGATTAAATCTTTCACACTTAACGATTATTTCCGGACAGCGATGATCGAGTTCAGTCCGAAGGTCCGCCCGTTGCCCTTCGCTCTGCTATCACGTACATTTAATATTATAAGCTATTAGGCGCCTCGCCGACCCTCTATTACTGTGTCCATATCATAATACGGAATTGTCTGTTGAACGTTTAGACTTTTTACTCTCGGCGAGTATAAAACAAAAAGGCGGGATCATCGGCGCCGGGCATTGTTCTCCGCGGCCATTCGTCGCACTTCACGCTATTCACATTCAAATTAAATGCCTTGTGTACAAAATTAATTTGTCTTTTGTCTTAGTTCGCCCTATCCGTCGCTTGCTAGTGACTGCGCAGCGGGGTGCGCGAATACTCTGGTATACAAACATATGTACCTTATAGGTTTACAGATACAGTTTTAATCAAATATGAGCTTTAATAAAAATTTAATTTAAAATTTAAGAGTTATTAAAAATTAAGTTACAATATAAAATTTTAAGATCACAAAACTTTTAGCTTTATAATAATAAAAGACAATTACCAGCAAGTGTAACAAAGCGGGAATCACTTTTCCCGCTTAGTAATAATTTCTTCCTCATTATATAAAAGATAACTGACACTTCAATTTATCGAAACACTCTGTTCGCTCTGATGCAAGTGGGTTACAAATGCGTTATTCCTATCAGGATATTACAAATGATTGATGAGACCTACTAGTGTCAATATTTAATTTAATGCAAACATACAAACTTATTCAGTTTATGTTTTTATGTACGCGATTTATTCTACTTTTTTTATATATATTAATAATAATAATACATTTTACTGTAATAAAAGGGTATAAGTAAGTACAAAGGCCCGGAGATTTCGGTACAAAACAACAAGTTAGAGCCCGACTCGCCTTAAGATGACCGTGACGAACCACGATCCGCCTCCCCAATGCCGCATCTTTAGCTACGTATAATTAAAAACTCAAACATCGACATTTAACAAATCACGGCGTGTCCGAGACGCCTCTATGATGCTCCGGGGCCGTCAATTAAGCTATTATTATGAAAAGATAAATTAATAAAAATCACAATATTGTCTTTCGTTCTTAGAAATGATCACTAGTGAATCATCGCCACACCTCTGACAACTCAGTCACAGAAGATTTAATCTGGATAGCTCACCATGATGCTTAGTAAAACAACCATGACTTTCAACATTTGCAATGTACGAGTATAATGTATGTAGATGCTTGCATAACCCTAAACAATGTTTATGGAAACAGCGGTGAGACATAAACTTATATTGTGATACCTGCTTTACTCCCTTGAACTTAATTAATATTTAATGACGAGGCATTTATCTGTAAGATAATTTGAATCAATTGTTCGGGGTCATCTCGGTAACATGTCTTAATATAAAACAGGTTATCTTTCCGGTTTAACTTTTAATTTTGAGCTTTAAGATCTACTTATATTTTATCAGGGTCGTAGGTATTATATTAGACATTGTTCCTCGGTCGTTTCTTAGGTAGGTACCTACAATCTACATAATATTATGTTGTTACAAAAAGAAAAAAAATTAAAACAGTTTGTATTGAAGTAAACTATTCTAAGCAGACATCTTCTCCATACACAAAACTTTTAGATGACTACGATACTACGAAAACCTTTATTTCACCAATAAGAGGAACTATGTGTTAGGTAGGACTCTCAGTTAAGTCTTATGTACCAATATTTATAACACTAGCGACTCACCCTCGCTTCGCTCGGGTTCGTCCCTAGGTTGATCCCCATACAAACTTTCATCCCCATTTTCACTCCCTTAAGGGATGATTTCCGGGATAAAAAGTATCCTATGTCCTTCCCAGGGTCTCAAACTATCTTCTTACTAAATTTTATCTAAATCGGTTCATTAGATCCAGAGATTATCCCCCTTTAACCTCACAAATTCACAAACTTTACCTCTTTATAATATTAGTATAGATTAATCGTTTCAGCCATTTCAAAGATTGGATCGAAATATTAAAGTACCTAGTAGTTTTGATTGGGAACAGTATTTATATCAGCCAAAAGTATTTCGATTTAATTATCTATAAACATAGATGAAGGTATAAATTTTAAAAATTGCTCAGTAAAATGATTTCGATGCATACACGGTGCTGCCGGCGTGTTCATCTGATAGCATCAGTCCGTGTTATTGTGAGCCGACGACAGCTCCGATAGCAAACGAATTAATAATGAAACAAGATGACCATGTTCTCTTTTGACCGCTTGATTTCTTTTTCAAATCACTTTATATTTGGTTTTTTAACTAAACGATCCGAGAATAGTAACAATATACATCTACATGAAAATAATATTTTATGTGTAATAGTTCCTTAAAGAAAAATGTTCTCTCTTTTACAATAACAAATTAAAAAGCCTTACGTGCCTTACTGTACATGCTCACCTTCAATGATTGTTACACTGGAAAAACATGAAGGGTTCACAAGGACATTTCTCAGAATGCCGAGGGAGACTAAAGGACTCGGGTCGCCCGTACCTGGTCATCGAACGGCACTTGAAACCTGTCTCGATCAATCCACCTCTTGTTGCTCGTGTTAAATAAAAACGTCTCTTGAAATACCAACCGAATGAGCCCACTGACACTTGTCATTCCGGTCCTCAATCCTTTATATTTGTCTTTGAAATGTGATGACAGTGGTACAAATTACGAGTACAAATCTGTTGGTCGTTCATAACGCGTTATCTTGCGCTTGTGATGGATGTGTCCGACGCTCGCTGCGCTTGGATCATCGCTGCGTAATTAATACGCGCCTGGCTGTGTGAATCACTGTCACTCGCTGTCTTCTTCCGCTTCGACAGATACACAGAAAACTCTTCAGTTAAAACAAGTCATTGTTCATTTTGGGTCAAGAGGAGTTAGAACAAAAAAAATGTTAACCAGAATGACTCAAGAACTCTTCACATTACTTCTCAAGTACAAGAAGGACACTAAACATAATTTTGAGATAACGAGTGAATCGTAAAACTCTTGTAGTAAATAGGTTCTCGTTGGCGTGGCGCGTGCTATTGTTGCTTGCAATTTACCGCCGCTTCAATCGCTGAAATATTTCGTGCAACAGGCATGTCCAATTGCTAACGAGCCGACTGCGACTCACAAATGAATAAGCACCTCATGCATAGACTAAGTGATTCCAGAGTTGTATAACTGATATGTAACTTAACTAAGAAATTCACATTTCATAAAAACATATAGGTACCTATGTATATTATATTAATTTGGTAAAAGTAACTTCATGTAAAAAAAATAGACATCCGTAGTCTTAATTTATGAAAGTTTCAATATTTTTTAAAAGTAAGTACTATTTATAGGCATTTAACTAAAACATATCAAACATTTTTTATTACTCTTAAAACAAGATATTAAATACGCAGACATAAACATACCTAATCATAATAATTTATGAAAATTTTTATTTTATTTTATTTAGGATCTCCAACAAAAGATACACACTATATACATCATCATTTAAAAACATAAAAAGCAATTAAGACCTACAACACGTATGCTCCTTCACTTATAGGAGATCACAGCTTGCTCATTTATGTATTATAAGTTAAAATATTGACCTACACGGAAAACATAAGAAAATATTTAGGTATTTTTTTATTCAAAAAAAATGTGAATAGTCTTGCAAACATAATTCAACGTAATTTATTTGTGACACTTTTAAAATATGAACTAAATAAACAAAGAAACAATTTCATTTGAAATAATAGTCGTTTTGTAATGGTTTTCAGAAACAAAATAATGAATTTAAATATAATAATATTTAATATTACATAAAGTCTACGAAATTGCGTACTTATTTAGCTATGGAACACTAATCTTGCACAGTACTGGCACTTGAAGGGCGCAAATTAACTGCACTTATCCCGTCTAATGGATCGGCGCTTGTGTGCGTATGCGCTCCTAGATATTGCACGAACTGACAATACTTCCTTCATTTTAATGTACCATGTTACATTTAATATGTTTACGAAATCTTGTTAATGAAAAAAAAAATTGAATTAGTAACCTTTTTTTGTATATTAAATGAAATTTTTAAAATAATAATTCTTCTACAAGTATTTTCATATAGAAAAAAAATCATTTAGTCAGTGACTAAGTAAATCTATACACATTATAAAATTCTAACTAAGCCGAATCTGTACATTAATTTTTTTTGAAAAATCTTATTGCAATAGACATTAGTATCGATACAGAGGCTGTATCTACAGTTTTTAGAATTTTTGTCAGTCCGTCTGTCTGTCTGTGACCGCATCACGAGAAAACCATTTTACAGATTTTGATGAAATTTGGTATGGTGATAGCTGGCTATCCGGGTGAACATATAGGATACTTTTTCCAGTGGGAAAATATCTCATCTCTGAGAAATCTATACTAAACGTTAAAACGTAACTAGAGACGAACCCGAGCGGAGCGAGAGTGAGTTGCTAGTCTATGTATATAAATAATTATTATATGTAACTTAGTTTATTATTATATATTATTTATATTAGTGTTTCTTTAATTTACCTATTAATTTTCTATAAACGATTTTACTATTCTAAATTATTACCATTTTAACTACGCAGTTTACATACGTTATTCTGTTTCCCATACGAATGCCCATTGCTCTTCGCCTCAGGCTCGCCGTCATACCCTCAACGCTTTGTTTAGCCAACAATTATCTTCACTAGCAATCAACGTCTCTCATCCGAGATAATCGAAATCCTTTCTTATTTCACTAATATTTTTACTACTAAACTAAGATTTTATTATATATCGTATTGTCTAACTAATATCTGGCTTAATACGCACCATGTATTTATATCTAGTTATCAACACACTTGCGACACACCCTCGCTTCTCTCGGGTTCGTACCTAGTTACGTTTTAACGTTTAGGATAGATTACTCAGAGATGAGACATTTTCCCCCAGTAAAAAGTATCCTATATGTTGACCCGGATAAGCAGCTATTATCATACCAAATTTTATCAAAATCTATCCAGTGGTTTTCTCGTGATGGGGTAACAGACAGATAGACAAAAATTCTAAAAACTATAGATTCGGCCTCTGTATCGAAAATAGACGTTCTATTTCAAAAAGATTTTCCAAAAAATATTCATGTACAGATTCGGCTTAGTTACAATTTTATTATATGTACAGATAAACTTTAAACTTTTAATGACAAATCTATAAGAAGATTCTATTTTCAAAAGAGTCCTACTGTGTATACTTAAATTCGCATTATATATCCGTAAATTTTTGTACTTGTACTGAATAATAATATTTTAAAGAAAACATTAGATTTATCTTTGCATGACCATATTTTGCGAATAACTTAGTAACGAGTATATCTAATCTACCAACCGGTAGCATTACTACTGCGCCACCGTTTATTGTTACATATTGTATTACTAGACATTATTAAAGCTCTATCCTTATATTAAAACGAGTAGATAGGCCTTTAACCATTTATCGGAAGCAATAATGAACGATGAACGTTTATAATAACTTACTCTACCGTTTTAGATAGTTTCACAAAAGGTCCACTAACAATAGCTAGCATTCTGAGCTGAGCTCAGAAAGGCATGGTTTACTGTTTAACACATAACAGCTAAAATGCATGACCACTGCCACTTTTATAATATTGTCGAGACTAAATGAAGAAATAATTAAGTTTTGAATAATAAACAATACTATATCCTCGAACATGCGTATGAGCAATATTTAATATGAGTGAAAATGACGGATTTCTTAGGTTATTTAACATTTCAGTTTTATTTTATTATCGCAGGTAACTTTACACGTTCAAGGCAGTTTCATTTATGCAAATGGCAAATTCACAATCGGCATCGCACGCTCCGGTGTCTTTCAACGAGTGACCTGTGACCTGTCTTATAGGCAGGTTGACTGCAAGATCCCATTACACTTGTCCGCTTTATTGTCTATAAAGCCTTAAGTGCCAACGGTCTCCAATATTCCCGACCAATCTCGTTGCATAAGCACTTTGAGTAAGCACACAATTAAATTTTATATCTTACCTTTCCAAATTAACAAATTTGTTGCCATAAAGTCAGGAAAGGTCTGACAATTGATGATATTTTGAAAGACTATCTCGAAAGAATAGGCCATTTACGACATGGCACTCCGTTCATTCTGTAATAGTAAAATAATATGGCGCTTTACTGACGAAACATCTATTACCAACAACGACATGTAAAATTTCTCAAACGTCAGATTTATACCGTAATCTTAGTCTAAAATGTCGTTATTTCACTCCGTAAGATCGTTTGGTCCTCTGTGGGAACACGTGCATGAAACCGAATCGTTTACAAAAGATTAAGAGGTGGTAATTTGACATTGATTTAGGAAGAGTACCTAAGCCTCCTTTCATCGGACGGATTGTCTTACTGCGGCGAGCGAGACGTTTTGTCTATTGCTGAGAGAAGACTGTCCTTAAAAGCCTTTATATCGTTTTTATTTATTAAAGCAAGCATTAATAAATTGTAACCAAGCACTGGGTATATTAGCTTTCATTTAAACAACTGTTAATAATGGTCATATAGAATGTTTAGTGCGTGTGTTTGTGTGAGGAATGATTAGTTTTTATGAATGATAGTTGCGCGTGCGGTCATGCAGCTGTGCGGTAGCGGGCGCGGCGCAGGCGCTGATGTCATCAGCTCAACTTAAATGTTATTTTCCTTCGCTGGATGTCGCGTGGGCGCGGTTACGGCTTTCGGCTGGGTCCATACTAGACCGCAAAACAATTTAACTTATAAAACTTACGTTTTAATGTAAATTGATTCATATTATTATTTTTTAGAAATCCTGTAAGTACAGCCACAACGGTTTTGAAAGAATAAGACATTATAAATTTCCTAACATAGGTAATAAAGTAGCTATATTTAATAAGGTAACTACAAGTAGTTTCAAATTTATTATTATAACATTAATATTAAAATCTTTATAAAGTATTAAAACAGGTAAATGCGCAGTGTATACCTAGCTCACCAAAATTATGAATGAAATAACGTTTTGCAAGAGCGGATGTTGCGAGGTTGCTTGTGTCGAATTAGGTTTAGAGCCTTATGGAGCTTGATGAATGAACCTTTCCCCGCGCGCCTCTCACCCCGCACCTGCGTCGTGTTGTGATTACGTAGGACAGAGCTATGAAAATAATATTAGCATAACGACTTTAAAACTCAAGTAGCATTCAAAATTATTGTTTGGCATAGAATATTACATAACATTGTGTTACTTTTGTTTAAACCTATAAATAGAAATTACAAATTCACTAGATTAAAAAGAAATAATCTAAATATTATTCAAGTAAAAGTCTAACTCGTGTGAAAGAGTTCATTCTAAATATACGTAAATCTGCCTTTCTTTATGAGGGATAAAATTTTGTACATAATATATATCATTTTCTTCCATACATAAGACAAGATAATTACATAAAGAGACTTATAAAACCTTCAAAAGCATGCAGTGAATGCTTAAATTTGTATGTCTAAGTTATAAAAGCTCTGGTAAAATACGAAGAAATTACGTAGGTGCTTTACGAAACTCTAAAAGTAGTCAATATTTATTTTATAAACGTTATATAAAATTAAATTATATTTATTGTTACCTTGTCTAAGAAAATATTTTAATGTAATTAAGCTATTTATCGATAGAATTGATTTTCTTTTGTTTTTTTCTTTAAAAGAAGAAAAAGCTAAGCAGTTTTTTTTTATATTTTTGTCATTCATTCATATTTGTGTCAGAAATTTTATTAGAAGATTGCCCGAATTTGAAACTTAGTTTTTCTATTTTAGGGTCAGCCCTAAATAATATTCCTTTTTCCTATAGAAATCTATATAGAAATGCTTTGTCCTGACTGACTGATCGATCATCGCACAGCCTAAACCGCTGATCGTAGAAACGTGAAATTTAGAGGACATATTCCTTATACAATTTAGGCATCCGCTAAGAAAGGATTTTTCAAAATTCATCCCCTAAGGGGGTAAAATAGGGGATAAAAGATTGTATGAAACTCTGTCATTCTTAACGCGAAATGCACAGAGAGTGGTATTTAGCTTTAAGATGAATATTAGAAATATATGTATTAGATTTTTTTTTAAATTCACTTCTTAAGAGGGTAAAGGGGGGTGATAAAGTTTATATGGGCAAACAATTAATTATGATCAGAATTACTTGAAACTTGGTATTAATGCTCTTCAATACAATTAAATAAATACGTATTTTAACATTTTTTGAAATTCATCCTATAAGGCTGTCAAATAGGGGATAAAAGTTTGTATGCAACTCTGTAATTGATGTACGGAAAATGGTATTTACCTTTAAAATGATATCTAAAACAACACAAATATCATTTTTTTTTTTGGAATTCATCCCTTAAAAGGGTAAAATGGGGTTGTGCTGTTTATATGAGGAAAAAATTGTTTATGATCAGAATTGAAACTTGGTATTAATGCTCTTCAATACAATTCAATAAACATATATTTTAGATTTTTTTAATTTAGCCCCTAAGTGGGTGAAACTGGGCGGTGAATTTGGAGTTGTTGAATATATTTAAATAGTGCACATACAGTGTGGGATATAAAGTAAAGAACAAGAGAGTAGAGTCTTTAAAAATAACGTAGATGTTAGCCTGTTAGTATGTTAGTTTAAAAATTCATATTAGCCGAGTTACATGATTCTAAAGTCGTAAGCATTATATGTGATTGTATCATTGTATTCTCTTCCTGTAACTTTAGAAACATGGAGAGTAGAAAAATGTGAAAAATATACAGGTAATGGAGCTTGCTAAATACCTAAAGTGTAAATTTATTTACAGAATATACGCGTAACATTTTTAAGATACTGGATATTTTGAGTTACGATTGCTAAATGAAATTTGTTTTCCTTATTCTTGCAAGTAATAAAGTTTGATCGCGGGCGAAGCCGCGGGTTCTGCTAGTTATTATATAAATTGGAATAATATTAATAGTTGTAAGCGAAAGCTACTAAAAAGCTTACTTTCAAATAAGAAATGGAATCATGTTTCGAAGATAGAAATTTAATGAAACTGCTTGTTAAAATGAAATATAAACTATTTTTTGATTTATATTAAGAGAAATTTAGATCTTGAACTTTTTTTGATTCCTGAAGATAGAATATTTAAAGTGAAATACGTTAGTATATTCATAAATTATGATAATTTCTTGTTTATATAAAGTAGATCAATATGATATTTGTACCGACAAGTAATTTAATGTCTATTACACTTTTGCCGTTCTCCAAATGAATTTCCGCGACCTCGGGTCATTTTGGATCATAAAGTGGCACATTGGCGAGTCGCCGACGGCTTACCAACAAGCTCATTCCGTACCTGTTATAAAATTATCTTTGACACCTTAGACTATTTATGACATTTTGAAAGGCCAGCTTGTTCCTGAATTATGGGTAATTGCGCTCGCAAATGCTATTTCTGCGAGGCGATCAATTTTATTATGTAACAATTATTTCTTCGTATTTAATTCAAGCGACACTAAATATTAAAGAAATAAACCCAGTTTATGTATTTATATCGTCTGCTGTAATTCATACTACACTAGTAGGTAATAGTAGTAAATAGAGGTTTATTAAGCCTGTTGCATTAGAGGTTGTAGATTCGATTTCACCGTAGAATAAAGAAACTGATATGTTTGTATGATAGTAAACCATAATAAAGTAAATGATAAGCATAGCCTTTACCTATTATCGTCATTTATCGTATTATAGTCATAGTAATAATCGCTGTTTACCACTTAATTGTACTACACTTAATATACAAATGGAAAATACGTCTATTCATATATGAATCTATAATAAATATAATCTTAGTAACATTTACTCACATTAGCTGCTATATCATTTTAAGTACTTAGAACTCCTATTTTAACTAACTGTTTTAACTTTGATTATATTCAGCACAGTATCATAGTAAACTTCAATTAATGACTTAGGTGTTAATAGTGCGGCAGTGGCGAAGTGAAATGTCGCGAGTCGCCACGTGAGGTGCACTGTACCCGTCCCTCCCCTACTTGCTTAACATAAAATTTCAATTTGCATAATGCATACAGAATATGTAAACTTATCTCCAACACGCCCTTGCGATGACATGGGCTGAGGTGTGCCAGGATAACATTATTCTTGCAACGATATTCAAGTTTAAATATAAATAGAGCACTTTAAAAAAATTTATTAATGTAGTTTTTATTCCCCTTAAATTTACTTTTGAAGTGAAACTCGTTGTGATTTGATGAAATTCGAGGAAACGAAAATGCGACATGAGAAAGAGACAAATACAAATATATAGGACTAAGCCGGCGAGAGATTGAGATAGAATACATTACACAGAAAGTGAAAAATAATATGTATATATAAAAACTTTTTAAAAAAAAATAAAAACCGACTTCCTGGCACTGAAAAGTAAAAAATAACTAAACAGAGGTTTTCATTTAAAATAGATACCTAATCAGATATTTTCGAAGTCGGTGTGCTTTGATTTGTATTGGCTGGCACCGACTTCGAAAATATCTGATTAGGTATCTATTTTAAATGAAAACCTCTGTTTAGTTATTTTTTACTTTTCAGTGCCAGGAAGTCGGTTTTTATTTTTTTTTAAAAAGTTTTTATTTTTCCATTTTTAGTGTAGACGTAATAAGCAAGTAATTTGTAAGAAGAAAGATTTTTAATAAAAACATAATATTCGATTAAGCCATTTATTTAAAAACCGCTTGACCGATTTCGATAAAATTTATATGGGACCACCGGGGAAGAATACTCTTTGAAACAAAAAAAAAATTTTCCAAATCGGTTCAGCCGTCTTCGAGAAATCCGTGAACATACATAAATAATAAAAACAATATTCGATTAAGCCATTTATTTAAAAACCGCTTGACCGATTTCGATAAAATTTATATGGGACCACCGGGGAAGAATACTCTTTAAAACAAAAAAAAAATTTTCCAAATCGGTTCAGCCGTCTTCGAGAAATCCGTGAACATACAAAAAAAAAAAAAAAAAAAAAAAAAAAGATTCCGACGAATTGAGAACCTCCTCCTTTTTGGAAGTCGGTTAATAAAATGTAAAATAAGTTTTAAACTTGGTAAAAAAAAACCTAAAGATTATAATTATCCTACTTCTGATACCTCTATATATGTTCATCTCATCCTATCGTAGGTTACTTTTCTGACGTATCACTTCTACTGTGTGTGAATTGCACACACAACCCACTTTTTTACTACACTTAAACTTATAAAATCATAATATTTAAAAAACTTAATGACTTCACTTCAATACCCAATATAAAATATTATTATCAATATTATATGAATCGCTTAGAGCGACAATCAGTTCCTTATGGGTTTATCACATGCCATGATCCGTATTACAAGTGCACATAAAACCAAAAGGCTGCAATAAAAAGCGTTTATTAAGACTTTATTTGTTTGTTAAATATTCGTAAAATAATTTTATTCAACGCTGGACATTTTCGTCTTAGTGGAGCTCAGAAATTTTTAAGTTACTGCCATGTGAGGTTGGAAATGAGACATTAATGGATTATTTGCAAAACAGAACACGATCCAACATATCTTCTTTCATGATACAATTTGATCATGATCAAATAAAATAAGGTATTAAGAGAAAATCATGAAGCGGACTGTCGCCATATAAGGCGTATACAAAGGACATACACCCACTACTTTCTCGTTATTTAGATCACTTCAATAGTGACTTCATCTGGTAATCGATTCACCGATTATTCCTTGATTTTTATTTGATTTAGGACAGTATTTTTCTTGGATTGAATTTGTAATTATTCACTTAAATGTTTTGTCACAAAAGTCACAAAAACTTCAAAGTAAAAAGTCAAATATGATATACAGTCCTTATTTTGTAAATAGCTAATCAAAATCTGTCAATGTAACAAATGTTACAAAGTCTCATATTTTATGTATGGCGTTCTGCCCCGGGTAATGTAGGTTACTATCTTACATATTGTACATAAACTCCATATAAAACTAACAATAAATAAAAATAATGTTAAACACTTAATTGCTTTTTCTTGTATCAAGACATTATAAATTTAATCTAATGTTAAAAGAGTAAATTCCATTGTGAATTCAATTCAATCGTGCACATGTATTCATATCTGAGCGTCTCTTTTCAAGGCTTTCCAATTAAGCAATTTAGATACAGAGCCTGGCCTAACACGACATTATACGAATGTAAAACAACGGATATCGGAATGATAATTCAAAGATGTAAATAACAATAAAGTTATCAGGAAAGGCCGCTCGGTATGGGTTTTGACAATAAAATGTGTCATGGAGAGTACGGATCGGACGCGATGCGCCGGTCGCCACACAGTCCGACCGCCGCGCGGTAGGTATTGGACGAATTTATGGGCACCGTGGACGCGGTCGCTGCGACGTATCGGACGAATATACACTTTATTCGAGACAGTTTCGATATCTGTACCTGTAAATACTTTTTGACTTTACTTGTATTCTGTTTCTATTTTACTCTTATCGGCTTGGATACTTTATATACGGAACATGTTTTAATATAATAAATTTTGTTCTTATTAATTATAATTTAAAAGCACTTTTGAAAATGTACAATTACCTTTCTCTGTTTTATATTACAGCACTCAGTCTCTATCTAGATAGCTGCTCCGGCAATAGATCAAAATCCTATTTCACTCTCAGGTTGATAGGTTTCATTGAACAAACTGTAAATTTGCACGTTACCGGCGTTGACTTGTGTTAGATAACAAAATGTCTCTTAAGGCAAGGACGCCAATCAAAGCTCATAGTGCTTTCACTATACCTGTATAATTTATGACATGTAATTTTAATTAATTTATAAGATTCAATAGAGTAGATTTATTAAAACTATAGAATTACTAAAAAAATAATAATTCAGATTTCAAAATCATTTAAAGCGCGTTGAAGTCTTTTGCTTCCCACAGTCACAAATCAAGAAATAACATGTATCTACTACAGATATGCCTAATATTACGGACTTAATCAATAGAAACATTTATCAATACGTACAGAATTAACATACAAAGTTAATTACAGCTTCGATTGTATCAACGCACGCTGTTGTGTAATCTATCGCTGTTTAAAATAACATACGGACAATAATGGCACAACAAGAAAGTATAAACTCATCGAGGAGGCGCGAGCTGCATTATTCGGAACCTGTTCGAGTTGCTCTAATTAACAATACACAAATCGTAGCTTGTATGCAAACGAGGGAGTAACGTTGGTATTAGGGTGAGGTTTCAAAATAATAGATTTTGTAATATGTTATACATTCATATAAGTATTAAATAAAATATATTTCTTAGATATTTTGACATATCGCAACAATTATTGGTCAATTCATACTGTTATAATTTAAATAATTTCTTATATGAAGTTTCAAATTAATATTTATTCACCTTATCATTCACTCACTTTTTCTTTAAATTGAGCGTATATTGTAATATACAATACATCCTTAATGTTTATGTAATAAACTATAAAGAACAGTTGAACTAATGTAGTACTATTTTGCTTAAACTAATCTTACGAGTTCTTTAATAAGATCAGTCAGTGTGCACGCTTCGTTATCATAAAATGAAATTAAAAAAGGAGATATTAAAGGGGAATCGTCGTAATTCTGGCGCGCGACAACGCAGCACTTTTATTTGGAGGCGCGTGTGGCGGCGCGGGCGCGGGCTAGCGGGGGACGTAATCGTGCAAGCTGTGGTATGTTC
The DNA here is from genome assembly GCA_905404265.1 of Fabriciana adippe. Lineage (NCBI taxonomy): Eukaryota > Metazoa > Arthropoda > Insecta > Lepidoptera > Nymphalidae > Fabriciana > Fabriciana adippe. The sequence goes on from FR989993.1 coordinate 9,618,418, forward strand.
CACTTAGTACAGCTAAATGTATATTAGAAATAAATGAAATTCTATATTTTGTATTTTTGTTACAACAATAAATTGAGTTTATTTACAATTTAATCAATAATAAATAAATAAGTAAATAAATATGTTGGGTCATTAACCACAGCACCATCTAGTTCCATGGTAAGCTACGAGGCCTGTGTTATGGATACCAGATAGTTGATACGCTACACATATATAACTTTAAATATATATATATATATATATATATATATATATATTATAAATATAAACACCCATGACTGGAGTACAAACATTCGTGTTCATAACACAAATGAATGCCCCCAGTGGGACTTGAACCCGCGACCGCTGGCACAGCAAGTAGGGTCACTACAAACGGAGCCAAACGTGTCGTCAAATCAATGAAGAAAAACCGTGCTAAATATATTTTTATTAACATCATTTAGAAATCTTAATACATTATGATTGTAGCATAAATATTAAATATACAATAGAAAAGTTTCTTATGAACATATTAAAAACACAAAGTTTAAAATATGATAGGTACATGAATATTTTAAGCGTTGTGAAATTCCTCAAATAACTCTTCTGGGGTTTTTTTATTATTTCGACAAACTTGAGTATTTGATCGTAGAGTATTTATAAATTTATTAATACTCTACGATAAGCAAATAAGATGTAGTTTATTAAATAATCTAATATAAGTTTGTGTTAAATAGAATATTCTTATAGGCCGTGGACTTCGGGGACAGTCTTCTTTTATTTATAGCCGAGCAACACCTCGCACCTCGGAGCTTAAGATTGAAAGTTTTGCGTCAAAGGACTTAGTAGACTTTTGCGAAGATTATTTATTTCTTCCATTTTGTTGTTATTGAATACATCTTTAACTAAATGGTATCTAATAGTAGTAACTAATATCGTACGTAGTAATCAATATCAAATACTATTTATTCCTATCCAACTATAATGTTCTAAATTTGAATAGAATACAAACATCACAAAAGAATGGAATAGTAAGTAAATAATACTCATTAAATTAATATGTTAGACAGAAATACATTTCAAATTGATTTGATTATAGTTGAAACGCGCACAGAGTGCGTGTCTTTTGTGTATGCGCCCATAAAATATTTCAAAAACCTTGTACACATAAAAGAAACGTAGATAACAACATACTTAAATCTCTATACACAAAAAGTAATGAATTTAAAAGACTTTTATGTGAACATTTCTTTCACTTTAACGGTAATATAATTGATATAAAAACATTGGCGTATTAAATTCGTCTTATTCTTCGATATCAAAACCCATATTTTAATTTTAAACATAATATGTATATTTATTAGTAATAATAAAAACAACCGTATATTACGCTGAGTTTGAATTTTATGATAATCGAAAAAAATATTAAAGATCAATGATACATTAGGGTATAAATATTCGAGTTATATTTTCTTAAAATTAGCTACTTAAGTATTTCACAAAATGTTAATAAAATTGTAACAACAACGTTGTTAAATAAATAACAATAACTTTGTAACGCTATTACAATATATTCGAAATTTGTAACAATTAAATGTAGTAAAAAAATATTATGATCATAATTGTCTTTATTTATTTATATGTAGTAGGTATATTATTTTATAGTGAAATAAAAAAAAATACTCGATTAATTTCCATAATAGTTTGACATAAAATATTTAAGGCTATTTGATTTATTCAAATATATTATAATGCCATATTATAACGTAGTTTATGCAATTCCCGGCAGTGTGGTTCAATTTGAACAGGCTATGAATAGTGAATCTATCCCACGAAACGATGTAACTACGATATTTTTATTACGGCGTAAGATTGGAAGCGCACTCTGGGATGGCATGCGAGAAGCTGTCCGAGCTGACTTGTAATTTCAAGTGTTTACCCGGCGCGCGCCCAGCAGGACGTCCAACAACAATGGCCATATCCTTTTCACATAAAATATATGGAAAGTCCGGCTACCAGAGCCACGGATCGACGGTCAGATACAGCAGCCGCATTATACGAGCTAGCTGCTTACCGAGAACTTTTTTATGAGGGATCAAATTGATTGGTTCGGCGATAATATCTGAGTTGCGTATTGTACTCGACGTGGACAAGGCTTGGGGAGAGCACTCCGAGACCAGCAAATGCATCTCACACCTTTCAATTCATTTTGAAGATTAAATATTCATGTGATTCTTACATATGGCATTACATACACTAATACATTTTATAAAAAAATTTAACTTAATTACCTCAAATTCTTTATTAATATAATATATTATTACCATATTTTAACCGCGGCTAAAAGAATATTTTTTTATTTTACCGAGTGCTGGTAGCAACCAATATTTAGAAATAAAATAAAAAAATATCATTTGGATGAGCGTAACGCATCATCTGCGGAGCGAACAGGACGTGCACGAGAAACACAAAACCACGAAGATAAAAATATATTACAAAATGAGACCCACTTTGTGTTTTGAAATTACAATCAAATAAATTACTTTTTATTGCTCAATCTTGTTGGGTTTTATTAAGGTATCGGCGCTGAATGTGAGAGAATAAAACATGGCGGGTTTACGCGAGAGACACGATGTTACCAAACACATAGCGGACAGATAAACAGAGATGCTTTACATGGCCCTCGAGTTTTGGACGATAAGGCATCATGCCGTGATCATGTCGACACGAAGCCAATGGGTCCGCGCTCGCTTTCTCCTCACCCTGACAACTCCGAAACAAAGCATGTTAAAGACACATTTATAATTATTGTAAAACATTTCTTATTGCCGTCAATTGAGACAGCAGGATTGCATTTAGTGTGACAAATTACGTTTTTATTAGCTCCATGTATCACTTCTTTAATTTAGTGAAGTTTAAGGTGTAGTATAAAATAAGTATTGTCAGATATTTTTTATAAATACAACTAACGAGCAACTAATAATCATCTAAATATATAAAGTAAGAAATGACTGGCTGACTGTTTCACTGACTGACTGATCGATCAACACACAGCTGAAACCGCTGGGTCTAGAAGTATGAAATTTTGCACAAATGTTCCTTAAATAACTTAAGTGTGCACTAAGAAGAGATTTTATTCATCCCCTAAGTGGTTAAAAAGTAGATGAAAGTTTGTATGAAACTTTGTCATTTTTGATGTTAGAAATGTAAAAATTGATATATGTGCACTTGGTTAGATAAAAAATATTACATTATCACTTTCTTATGAAAATTCATTATTTAAGGAGGTATATAAGCTTAATAAAAACCAACTTCCAGGCACTAAAAAGTAAAAAAAATAACTAAACGGGGGTTTTCATTTAGAATAGATACCTAATCAGATATTTCGAAGTCGGTGCCAGCCGACAATACTTTAAGATAAGTATAACTACACGGCTGGCCTCAGTAGTGACAACTATAACAGGCGAGAAAGAGAACTTAGCTAGAGTGTGTCCTGATATTTCTAATATACAAACGATTCAAAGGCGTAGTCACATCTACAAAGCCAAGCCAAGTCTTGGCTTGGCTTTGTAGATGTGCTAAACTGACCCTTAAAAATAACTATGCTATTGCTCATAATAAAGTCCTACTTAAATATTTTGAAGAGTCTGAAATAGAATATAAGTTTGTAGATACAGTAATACAAATGGATGAATCAGTTCACTATCCTGTGCAATTCCTTAACAGTGTTAACCCACCAGGTCTCCTTTCTGAGAAACTCCTCCTGAAGATTGGTACACCTATAATGAATAAGCCACCCAAGATATTTAGCGGTACTAGACAGCGAGTAATCTATAAAACATTATAATGGCCACTGTATTTGTTGGATGTGCCTGAGAAGAGTCAGTATTCATACCTAGAATACCACTGGTAACCTCTGACTACGCCTTTGAATTTAATATAATGTAATTCTTGCTTAAAATTTTCTTCGCAATGACCATTAATAAATCTCAGGGCCAGTGGTTCAAAGTAGCAGGCATAGACTTAAGAGAGGATTGCTTCTCATATTGACATTTTAGAAGAACCAGACAGAACATCCACCAATGTGGTATACAAAGAAGTTTTTGATTTAATTCTAACTTCCTGTTTGCGACTTTTTGTGTAGACTAAGCTAAGTGAATCTACAGTAATAACATACAAAAATGATAACAAAATCGATACGACAATATATAAATTCAATTGAAATTAAAATTAAGCAAATCCTTTAGTCCACGCGAGCGTAACCATCAAATTATTACTAATAGCATAAAGCCCAAGAGTTTTTTTGCGCGAAGCCGCGGGTTCTGCTTGTGTCTATAATAAATATTATTATAGGGCTACACGTCCAACTAAACATGCTGGAAGCGCCATACCACTAAATTACTTTGCAATTACATTTTTCTCTTTTTATTATCTTTGTTGTTTATCGAACAAACAACCGTGAACACAAACAAACACCCAGCAACTCTTACTGCCTTACCACTTACCAGTTAGATTGTAAATACTATTTTACAATATGTAACTAGAAATGGCTCAACAATATAGCAAGAATTTGAATATCGAATTTACGCATACAGCTGTACCACACGACCATTTGTTAGAATTAGAGTTAACTAGTCGTCTATTGGTGTCAACTTATTGTTCATGTTTACCATATAGCTTGTCTACTTATCTCTGATGAACGCAGGCCGCAATTTCAATACTGGACTGGGTCCGCTAACTCATGTCAAACCATATTTTCATTGCGAAAATAAACAAATCAATGCAAGTCGGACAAGAGAGACACGCAGGCATATCGTTTTGATTAATGCTGATTGCTAAAGTGCGTCGGCGCATGTATAAGTAATGCAGCAGCCCACCGCTGCGTTTCCGTCGCAACCGGTTGTAGAACAATGTGCCCAAACATTCACTCATTTATCCAAAGTTCAAAAGTTTCATGAAACAATTGTCATCTCACCCCCAAATTATTTATTGGTATGAAAGAAATTAAAAGTTGTACCTTGTTTGTATAAAACTGGACGCTATAGTAATATTAAGAAAAACTCTTGGTTCATTTTTTTAACTGTATTATAACCGTCAATACCGTTAATATATCTATAGTATTCACTTATTATACATTTTCAGTAAGTCAACGCTATACTTTCTATAATAAATATGGTTCTATAAATATGGTCTAAATAACTATTAAACCCACCCAATAAAATGTACCTATTCTGTATTTCTCTCCCTTCATTTAATTGCTCAATTATAAAATTTCATGTTCTTTCTGAGGACAAAGGTAAACGGTACAAAAATATGTTAATTAGAGAGGTTTTGAGTAAGTGTAAAACATATACTAAATATTCGTGTCCCACGGCTAAGGAAAACTATTTATCATCGTCCAGACTTGTAATTGTAAGCCATATTGTTAGCGTGAATTATGGACCGGAATGCGCTTCTTCCGCCTGCATTTAACACCCATCACAAAATAACCTTTAGTTTAAACTTACAAATTGGTCATTTATTATGTGCAGACTAGCTGCCATAATAAAGTTATATAAACCTTTCTTTCTGTATAATATTTAAGAATTATTCACGTCATGCATCCTACTAATCTCTATAATCTGTATATAAATATTATAAACTAGCGGCTCACCCTCGCGTCGCTCAAGTTCGCCTCTAGAAAAACAAATACAGATCTATCCCACGGGAACCGTACATTTTTTCGGGATAAAAAGTAGCCTATGTGTTATTCCAGACTATAATCTATCTCTGTACCAAATTTAATCCAGATCCATTTACCATTCTGGCATGAAAGAGTAATAAATATTCATACATCCATACTCACAAACTTTCACATTTATAATATTAGTATAGATGTGAAAGTTTGTGAGAAACATCTGTCTGTTTGTCTGTATATCTGTAGGCATTTCACGCAAAAAGTACTGAACGGATTTTAACAGAATTGTGTGTAATGATAACTCATTACTTGGGTCAACAATTAGCATACCTTCTATTACAGGAAAATCTCATTCCCACGGGAAAACACAATATTGGTTTGACCGAGTTGTCCTTCATACAAACATTTCAATTATTTACACATAAAAACTTTTAGTAGTAGGGTTAAAAATTAAAATATTAACAATTGTTTGAAGTAAAATCTCTCATCTATCAAGACACGCGGTAGCGTGTCCAGCCAAGTTTAAGCCAAAGGAACTGGTGACCAGCACCATGTGTAATATTACACGAACCATTTGGAGCCACTTTTGACCCCCTCATAACTCAAAAATTATTTTACATAAGCATGTCAAATTTGGCTCATATATTGAAACTTGCGACATACATATGTGCTAGAAATTTCATAAATACACCTTAACGGTTATTTAGATATTAATATCCAAAAATCGTCATAGTGATAAAAATGACGATTTTTGGATATTAATATCTAAATAACCGTTAAGGTGTATTTATGAAATTTGTAGCACATATGTATGACTGACCTATAGATCAAAACTCTAACCCAGTCCCAAATGACCTGGAAAGTTGAAATTTGGTTTCCAGACGGGTAATAGTGTGCACACTAAGGGAAAAATCCAAAAATAGTAAATTTTTAAAATTTGAAAATAATTAAATTAATTTTTTAACACATTGCGCCTTCCAAAACGTAATAGTAATAGCTTAACACCTAGTGACTTTTGAAATATAATAGCAATAGCAATCATAGTAATAGCAAAAAATTTTTCTTTCTCAGGAGAAAAGGTTCCATGATAATTAAATAACATTTTCCAATTCCGCCTTATCCACTAACGAATAGTCGCAAAATTATGAAAAAAAAGATTGAATTTACATGTCACTTTGGAATTATGAATAATATAATAGTTTCTTTAGAAAAAGTCATGATATCCCATCAAAAACATAAATGTGAAAATGTGAGCCAAGTTCAATATTAAGTATAAGCGTGGTGGTCAACTTCGACAGAAGAATTGAGATCTAAATGAGTGCCAAGTTCTGTGTAGATAATCCTGAAATTTTTCATAAGAACATACAACATTCTAAAATAAATTTAAAATACAATTTCTTGCTTTTTTTCTGCTACAAAAGTATTTGCTATTTAAAAATAGAACTTCTTAAATTTGGTTAGTCGAATTATTTACACAGAGTAGATAAGTTGGGATAAATTGAAGTTCAAGATTTAACTGGGCTAGTACATACAATTTATCTTATATTCGGCTAATCACTTATATCTTCTTTGTGCTATACGCAAGTTACTGTTTTTATATTGTAAGGTCAACATGTCACTCTCTTATAAAAACTTGCTTTACTGGTAAAAACTAGCCAAGTCAAATCTTGAACTTCAATGTATCCTAAGTTATCTACTCTGTGTAAATAATTCGACTATTCAAGTTTAAGAAGTTATATTTTTTGATTTGACAACCACGCTTATTCTTAATAGTGAACTTGGCTCCCATTTTCACATTTATGTTTTTGATGGGATAATATCAATAAAGTATACATAGGTAGTATAAAACCAAGTCAATATCTGCCTCTGGCTGCTTCTCCGCTTACTTCTTCTAAGCCACGTAACGAATTTTTTGAAACAGCGATAAACGAGGAAGATTTTTATATATATTTTGTAAATATTTGTACAAAATGGCTTAGCTATAATGGTCTGTCTTGGCTAATCTGGCTAAACATTAAGAGATTCATCAAAACAATCTATTAGAAAATTGTAGGTTTTAGAAAAGTCTACAGAAAAGTTCTTAATAGCATGTGTTTATCTTTTGAGGTACACTCACTTATACAACTGTTTTATCTATTTAAAACGTACATACCTAGACGACGCATCTAGACCTAGCGAAGAGTGAAGCTAAGTCTCTAGTATAATATTAATAAAACAAAATCGTAACTTTTAAAATTTAATGTACCTATATTGATATAAATACCACGCTTATCAAAATTCGTCTTTAATTTCCAAACAAGATGGATGATATTTTGTTAACATAGTTTTATGTTGTTTAAGAGAGATTTATTTTTGCAGCGCTCTTTATAAAAACACTGCCATATATCACACTGGGGCGTACCCCACGCGGCGTCACTAGACAAAAATCGAGTCGTCTCTCCATATATCTAGCTTGTCATGCGGAGACAAAGTAAAGGATTGTATAAAAGTAAACATAAAACATGGCGCACGCGCATCGAGTAGCCTCGGTCGGGCCATCAGCATTGTGTAGTGACGCGGTCGCCTGCGCTGGCGCAGTGATCGAGCCGCGATTTGTCGTTATTTTGCACAAGGAGGACTTATGACGGCCCTTATCCACCATCGCTGCACTGTCAACGCTTGCATTCTAGCTCCTTGCCTACCCAGTATTTCACACCAAAACAATGAGCTTTTAAATTTACCGAGACGCAAGAATGTACGTAGCTACAAGTATTTTCCTATAGGTAGTACTGTTTAGAAAAGAAAAGTAAGAAATATATTATATTAATATATTATATTTTACGTAATTTCATATGTAAAGGACAAATACACGAAAAATTATTTAATATTTTTTGTTTGTGATAATAAAATTTAAGATAACAATCTGAAGCATACATTTTTACTCAAAAAATTTACAATATCATAATGCTTGAAAACAATTTCATATTTTCAAAAAATGGCAAATAAATATTTCAAATAATAAGAATATCTGACAACTGCATCAAATACTATATAATATATAGATCCGTTTCGTAAAATAAATCTGTATGATTTACGAAAAAAATGTTTGAATATTTACCTTTATTATTTTGGTTATTTTGCTTAAGAAATTCATGTATTCACTACAAAAATACATACATATTTATAATAGTATTAAATAAAGCGTCAACAAACGTTTAATACAAGTCGATTGTGCGATAAATGAGTACGCGCAGCCGTTACCGACACAACCTATAATAAAGAGCTATCTACTCAAGATCACCGCCGAAATCAATTTTAAACAAACCCAGGCCACACCACCTACAATTATCATTGTATCGAACAATGCGTACCCACTAAATATCGTTTCAATGTTAGAGGTCAGTCGAATCCATAGATAATAGTCGAGTCTTTCCGATCACACAAGATATCATCGCGATGATTTGTTGATTGTATACAACTTAAATATTGAAATTAACATTCGTTTGTGATATTATCTTATATTTATCGCATATTTTACATCTAGTCATTTTTAATTAATTCTTATACTTTATCATACGAGTAATATTTCGTCTGCAGAAACAACTTCAACTACATACTATCAAAATACATTTAATATCTTTGCTGATTTTAAGTTGTTATTATTCCTCTATCATTAATTCATTAAATATTTTTGTTATGTAACAAGCCTAATTTAATTACATAGAAATATAAAAATAAATGCATATTTCTTTGTAACATATTATGTACTAGCGACTCACCCTTGCTTCGCTCGGGTTAGTCCCTTGGTTGCTTCTCAAAACAAAATTAATTAATAAATTTGTTTTTTTTCGTGGGACCCTATTTTTTTTCTAAAATAAAAGTAGCCTAAGTAACTCCTTATTACATCAGCTACCTGCCTGTGAAAGTCCCGTCAAAATCGGTCCAGTCATTTCAGAGATTAGCCGGAACAAAAAGACAGGCAGACAGACAGATAGACAGACAAACAGACAAAAATTGAAAAAAAAAATTGTTTTGCTATATGTACCGTGTATACATCCATATACATTTAGTAAAAAGCGGTTATTTTCATATTACAAACAGACACTCCAATTTTATTTATCTGTATGGATTTCTAAAATATTTACGTGAGTGAAATAATACTTAATTATTTTACTATGTGTGCATGTTCGCGAATCTTTCTTACTTAGTTCTATAGAGCATCATGGTATGTACTCGTACTATAGATGTTCCTGCAAGTTTCACATATTTGTCTCCAAGCTTTATATTGATGCAATTTTATAAAATCAAATTGATGTAGGTACCTGTTTGCAGGGCTATATTAAAATCAATTGAAAAATGGCCAATAAATACAACATCAAGTACCATAATTACTATACAAGGTAAAATTGCTCTAATTGAAAGTTAACAAGGACAGCAAGAAAAAGCTCTTGAAGAAGAGAGGCAATTGATTTATCGCTAATGTACGCACGGCAGCCGCGGGCTGCATGTTGTGGATAGTAAAATTAAAATTAATGATCATGTAAACTTTATTAGTAGATGTATAAAAATATCGAGTAAATCAAATACTACGCTAGTATATTAGAAGTTCCCGCATGATCTAGTGTCAGGACACCGTTAACACTTTATTGCCATTCATACTTCTTGCAGCATTTCTAGAAAGTAAATTACTCGTCGAGATCGTAAAATTAATGCCTTATACGGTAATACGAGCACTCTGGCCTGTCACTGTCAATTTTTATGATAGTATCATTCGATATCTTGTCTTATTAGTACCTAGAGCTTGTAAAGAATGGTATTTGTCTTGTAAAGTAAGTGATAAAAATTTAATATTTACTTTATTTAAGGCACTGATCCTGTTTACAATCGTTAACTTACTATATGTACAATATACATATGTAAATAAGTATATACATATCTTCCCTAGTTTTGTTAGTTTACTAGCTACCTCTAATACCTATATTTTATTATCAACTTTATTAAATGTATTATAATATTCAAGAAATATTATTTTAGTTGTATACTCGTAGATATATTTTTTAATATTATTAGCAAAGTAAATTATTATTATTATTAGCATATTTATAGTTATCTATACATATTATAAAATTCTAACTAAGCCGAATCTGTACATTAAATATTTTTTGGAAAATCTTATTGAAATATACATTATTATCGATGCAGATGCCGAATCTATAGTTTTTAGAATTTTTGTCTGTCTGTCTGTCTGTCTGTCTGTCTGTCTGTCTGTCTGTCTGTCTGTTACCGCATCACAGAAAAACCACTGGAGGGATTTTGATGAAATTTGGTATGATGATAGCTGGTTATCCGGGTCAACATATAGGATACTTTTTACCGCTAAAAAATATCTCATTTCTGAAAAAAAATACAAAAACTGGTAGGAACAAAACGACGACGATACTATTTGTAAACAGTTTAGCAAGGTAACTTACAAAATATGGTAAAAACTATAAAAATAGCTTATCTTGAAAATCAAATTATCAAAAGCGCTATTTTATCCATTAAAATAGTTATTTTAATTAATATTTATTTATGTGTTCTTTAGATATTCGACAATAGATGTCGCCATGTGTTTTTAAAATACATAGTTTTAATCCCAAAAAAATTAATGTACAGATATGAACTTTTTTCGATTTTATTAGAATTACTACTAAATCACCCGCGGCTCCGCCCGTGTTTAAATTATCAGTAAAGCAAACTTTTTCGCTTCATAAATTATTAACTATACATACAATAAAATTGTAACTAAGCCGAACCCCTAAATTCAATATTTTTTCGGAAAATCTTATTGAAATATTCATTATTAGCGATATAGAGCCCGAATCTATAGTTTTTAGAATTTTTTCTGTCTGTCTGTATGTGACCGCATCACAGAAAAACCACTAGAGGGATTTTTATGAAATTTGGTATGGTAATAGCAGGTTATCCGGGTCAACACATAGGATTCTTTTTACCGCAGGAAAATATCGCATTTCTAAGAAAAAATATAAAAACTGGTTAAAGTAAAAGCACGATGATGCTATTAATATTTTAGCAAGGTAACTTACTTATATAATATATAAGTAAGTTACCTTGCTAAAATATTAATAAAATATTATTATGTTAAAACTATTAAAAAAAACTTATCTTAAAAGAAATATTAACAGCGCTATTTTATTCATTATAAAAACTTTTTAAAAAAAAATAAAAACCGACTTCCTGGCACTGAAAAGTAAAAAATAACTAAACAGAGGTTTTCATTTAAAATAGATACCTAATCAGATATTTTCGAAGTCGGTGTGCTTTGATTTGTATTGGCTGGCACCGACTTCGAAAATATCTGATTAGGTATCTATTTTAAATGAAAACCTCTGTTTAGTTATTTTTTACTTTTCAGTGCCAGGAAGTCGGTTTTTATTTTTTTTTAAAAAGTTTTTATTTTTCCATTTTTAGTGTAGACGTAATAAGCAAGTAATTTGTAAGAAGAAAGATTTTTAATAAAAACAGAATATTCGATTAAGCCATTTATTTAAAAACCGCTTGACCGATTTCGATAAAATTTATATGGGACCACCGGGGAAGAATACTCTTTGAAACAAAAAAAAAATTTCCAAATCGGTTCAGCCGTCTTCGAGAAATCCGTGAACATACATAAAAAAAAAAAGATTCCGACGAATTGAGAACCTCCTCCTTTTTGGAAGTCGGTTAAAAATAGTTATTTTAATGAAAATTTATTTATGTGTTATTTAGCTATTTGACAATAGATGTCGCCATGTGTTTTTAAAGTACGTAGTTTTATCCAAAAAAAAAAATGTACAGATATAACCTTTCTATGACTTTACTATAATTACTACTAAATTACCCGCGGCCCTGCCCGTGCTTAAATTTTTAATAAAACAAACTTTTTGGCTTTATAAATTAGTAACATATTAGTAATATTTTGTTGGCCGAAACAATTTTCAAATGAGAATATTTGTAAATTTTTATTGTTTAGTAAATAATGTTAATGTTTTTTAATCTTTTAATGTAAAAATTGTGCAAATGTAAATCCAACTCGCGCATTTTAGGTTTCGTATAGCAAAATGCTATGATGTTTTTCTTACTTACGTGTTTTGTATGGTTAACACTAAAATAAATACGAATAATATTTACGTTTCCACAATACCTACTCATTTTTTGCACCGTAAAAATAAGTTCAATTTATATTATTTTATAACATTTTATGGAAAACAAGTTTATGGCTGTTAAACTGCCAAAGCGGGTAACTAAAAATATTTCATATCTCAAAAACAATGAAAAAGTATTTTAGGAACTGTTATATCTCAACTTTTTCACTTTTTCTTGACACCTTTTCTTGGAAGGTAAAGGCTTAAAGGACACAATAAAATGCTTACGACTTTAATCATATTAGCAGAGCTATATGAAATAAAAAAATGTATTCGCTTAGAATTATTTACTTATTACACTTTCTTTTGAAAATCGTTTTGGAAAATATTACTAACTAGCGCTAATTAAGAAAAGTTATCATTATGTAATTTAAATAATTAGCTATATATTAAATTAATCTATAGCTGTCTATTAGTAAAAAATGATTAAAATTAATTCCGTAGTTTGAGAGTTTATCGTGAAAAACTAAAAAAAAAACAAACAAAACAGAAGTATAGACATACATAAATGTTATTGCTAAAACAAAAAGTTCAATTTAACGAAGGAACCTTTGTGGCATTGTCAATCTCTGCCATTATTTACCAATCATGCTGTGCGCAATGAAAGTAATTTTTTTTTTCTCTTTATTAGGTTCACCAACAACTTTACATTTCGTACATATACAAGAAACCATATTAAAGATAAAAATCTAAAATGCAAAGCCACTTACAGGTAAACACAACATGCGTAATTTAAATATAATAATTAGACGGTAACAATACATAATTAGATTATAATTAAAAATGTATAATGTAAGAGTATACTAATGTGTAAAACCTAAGAATTTGGTTTTTGATCATCTGAACGCGGGCGGAGCCGCGGGAAATGCTAGTACATAAATATAATTAATTATATTTGATATTTTAAATCGCTTATCGGTACATCAAAACCATAAATAAATTAAAACATGTAATTATCGGACATTTAATTAATTTATTAACATACTTTCTACAATATTAATTATACGATGTTACACGATATTACTATTCGTATCGTTTTTCTTTGACATCCAACAAATTGATTGGTATCTAGTAACATCGTACTAGGATTTACAGATAGACTTTATTTGATCTTATTTACTAAATGATAACTTGAAAATATAGCCTATCTTGAAAATTATTTATTTGTTACCAGTTTCTGCGTTCGGTAAAGCGAATATTAAGTATTACTTACGTTAAATGATACTTTATTTATCATTCTTGTACTGTCATAAATTGTTTTGATTAGATTGATATTATTTTCCTTTCTGTTTAGCGGTCTTTGAATATAATAGTTATAGTAATACTATGTATTTTAAAATTTATGTTTATATTACGAAGAAATACTCGTATTATATGCTAAATAGTGTCAAATTTTATTACATAGGTGAATGTATACATTTGTGTACTTCAAAGGTCTCACTAACTAGTTCTATCTGACGAATGCGCGCCATTGCATTCTCTTAGCCCGAAGCCTTTGCAATAAGTACAGTAGGCTACACGTTTGAATAAATAGTATATTTTAATTCTATCTTTACACTTATGGCCTTGATGCATAAGAGCTAAGTAAAATTGGTAAAAGCGTTAAAGCTGTAGCCGTATGTACGAGCAGATAGTGCAAGAGCATGATTTAAAGCCTACCTCAGATTATTTCATGAAAACTCACGAGAGAATCATTATCGCATAATGCTTTCCATCAATCGTCCCTGCATAATTAAGATGCAAAATGTAGTCCGTGCTTAAGCAAATAACACATACATTAAAAGTTGAATCGCTTAGTGTTTCCATGCATTATTGCGATAAAGTTTTTCTTTAATTTATTCTATGATGCTATAAATTGTTTCCGGTTATGAGAAGCTCTACAATCAATAAACTGTTTACATATGCCCCCTAATTAAATTAATGAACGCTTAATGATTTAATGATGGTTAATTACGGGTTATTTTCTACTGTAGTTGTCGAAGCGATAAAAGGAATTTTCAACTGCCGTGTTAATGTAGTTACGACGTTTATTGGTGTTATTTGTTTGTTTATTTATATTATATAGAGGCAGAGGCGGCGAGGTGCGGAGTGACGTGTCGCGATCGCATGTCGAGGTGGAATATATCAATCGGCAGGCAGAGTAATGGTCGTCCGATGCGCCGACGTCCCGTCCAACCAGCCCTGCTAGCCTGCAAATGAACTCCCGACTGACTACCGCTCTACGGACTTTCTGTTTGAATCTTAAATAGTTTTAATTAATTCGCATAATATCTTCTGTTAATAGTGCTGTGCATTTCATCGATGCTGTAGTTTAATACTAATACAGAGTGCGCTTACAACTTAATTTATAATGATTTACAATCAGGAACCATACACCATAGCCTTTTCTATCCAAAATACATAAAACCTGCATAAAGCTTACCAACTATATTGAAAGAGCGCTTTAAACTATCAACCGCATAAGTCGACGTCAGATTAAACTCAAATATTTACATGTGTACAAAGGTACAGAGATAGAAGTTTCGTCTTTTACAAGCAATTTGAGGTTATTTATCATGTCGAATGCTACACGGCGGACGCCCATCTGGATTTTGGTGAGCAGCTTCTCTATACAGAAGCCATTATAAGTATCAGTTTCAGATCATAGATCATAAACGCATTTATTCGATGGCGGACGTCGGTGTATGGGGGGTCCTGTCCCGTGACCCACTCCGTTCATTGTTGACTTTTTATTGTACAAAGCATGTCACAATTTTCATAGACTCTGTAAAGCGTACATAAATATTAAACAAGAATGTTACGGTTCAGATATATGAGTATTTTATATGAATACACTAAATCACCGAAATACAGTGCGACCGAGTCGACTTATCTTTATTTTATAAATATCGTAAATTATAATTTGATTTTAATAACTCATTTATGTTTTCTATTCTACTTATATTTAATATTAACCTTTATAATCTTGAAATGGAAAACGAATATTTTTTTATAAATCAGTTATAAGTGCTTCGTAATCAAGCCTTTTTATTGAGTGTAAATTCTAAAAGCAGACTTTCAAAAATAAACACTTACCATTTATGTACATTAAGCATGCGATGGAGTTCTTTAACCACTGTTTGTAAATAACATTAAAGATATATAACTTGAATGTATAATATGTTTTTAGCCACATACGATTATACTTTATTTAAATAATTCACGATTGTTCAATTAAAATAAAAAATAATATAAAAAGCTTTGTTCAAAATAGCGCAATTTCCAGAATTACTTGTTTAACAGCTTATTTAATACAAATTCTAATAGAATGCAAAATAGCTCCATTTATATTGTTATGTCCTTAAATTTGTCTGTCTATTTGCAAAACCTTCAACATGTTGTAGACTCGATTTTAATCAAAAGCTCTTTGATAACCTGTTAGGTAAGCCTAAAATGTTTCAGACGAAAATTATATAAAATTTCAATTATTTTAGTAAAAACAAACTTCACGAAACAAATCTTATAGGAGATATGAAGGATATATTCCTCATATATCGTAAAGGAAATAAAGATAGCTATATCTTATAACTGAAAAAGTAATACCAAGCCACATCGGTAGATTATTAACAACAAAACTTGTTTGATCTTGTAATAAAATGTTAATAATGTTCATAAATCAAGATAACGTCAATAGTTAAGAGACTTCGACACGACGAAATAGTCCCGAGGTGAGGAAACAACTCTACGTACGAAGGGAACATAACTCTTCGCACTGCAGTCCACACTTGTCTTCAGAATGCCTTCTTGATTGCTCGCTTTATTAACAATGTGACAATTGTTCCAACTATGTCCTTTTAATAGTCATTCGATTACATCATGATACACTAATTTACTGAGCCTTGTTACAGACAGATAATTTGCCACTTTAATCCACCGCAGGCAAAGGGTTTTAATAAAGCTTTCATAGACTTCAGAATGACTGGCAATATTGATATATAAGTAATTTATTATCAGTGTCTATATTAAAGGCTATTTAAATACATACAACATTTACTTACAAAAGGTAAGGAAAGGGCGTTGACTCAAAATACACTCGTAAACATATCTTTAATAGATCACAAAAGAAATATTATGTCACACTCGTAGTAAAAAGAACGATTAGGCAAGACTCAGTTAATTCCAAAATAAAATATGCTCTAAATAAGTTAAATTTAAATGTGCTTAAGCGTGCATTGTGTCGCGTGGTTGTTTTATGTACGTATTTGAATAACAGCACTTTATTTGTACCACAGTTACACCTCCGTCGTATGTGTACATGAATAAAAACAATACGCTCTGAATAATTGTTACATTACCAAGTATAATTATATAGCTTTATGTATGAATACATTTTCCCAGTCAACTATTTAAGTATGAGCATACAAACTGAGCTACAATCTAATATGTTTAGATTTTAACATATTAAGAAATTACCATTGGAGAAGTACGAGTATGTTGACATATGGCAAATAAACTATGATTTGCATTGAATGTTTATGTTCTAGGCTGAAACAATATTTTACTTCTTACCATTCAGAGACTGACATTTCAAGTTTTTTGAATTCTTACCATTCAATTCACAAAAATCTTTTTCATATTAATTTGAGAATAAAAAGACTATACTGTTTTTAATGAAAACATATTTTCATATTTTAAGACTTAGATTTAGACCTTACTTATGAACGAATATATACGTACATATGTACAAGTACATGGTACATTAGTTTCAAGTAGACCACGTGGAAGGTAGAGTGACGTACTGGATGGTAGCGCCCAATCAATATTTTTCCCTATGCGATGGAAGCTTTTGCAATTTGTTGCAAGATTAAATCGTTCATTCACCTCAAACGCCATTAATTATACCACTACACAGACTCGTTAACAAATATTTAATATTGCATACATAGATTATAATTAAAGAAATTTAAGTATGTTTATTTATATAGAAACAATATATAACGATAATCTATAAAATCATTATACCTTGAAGTGTCATGTTAGAAACTTACCAAATCTAAATACGAGTAAGTATCTAATAGAAAACAAAACTTACCCTGCGGTGTCATAGTAATGAGGCTGAGAAGGTTTAGCAGTAGAATATAAGAAAGAATACGAGAGTTAGAGTAATAGCTCGTTAAGAATAAATGAAGGAATATTACGTACTATTTTATTCTCAGATGTCATATTAACATTATGTATGACGGCGCCCGTGGCATTTTGAACGTCAAAAAGCTATTTCAAAAAGACAGAGATGCGGCGGCGACGCGAGTCATGCACTAAGATTGTATTAAATCTCCCTATAATAAATCACATCTCACCTATAAAATATAAATCAAGTGAGGCATAAAATACATTTATATTGTTTTCACTTCAAAATGACAATAAAACATTTAAAATTCATGACTGATTTAATGTATTACTCCGAAATAAATACATTTATCTTTTTAAATTTACGCATCTTACATCAAAACACATGTTTGTTTAGTTTTTTGTGCTTAACTCAATGGTGATCTTAAAAATTACTTTTAAATGATACCTATATCTGGATTAATTATTTTTATACTATTACAAATATACTTAAATATACTTTGAATAAACTTAAGTTTAATTTAGGAAAAATTACATTCTAATACACATTTCTAAAAAAAAATACTATGGAAAAATAAAAGGAAGGAAAAATATTGTAGTTTGGTTCTCTGTAAATACATCACTGTCACAAACAAATATCCATAGGTTATCTGCATATTCATTAAAAAACTGTTCAAATTATTTATAATTAACAAATAATTTTGATCAAGCATTTATCAATTCGTTTTGTATAAAGTTATCATATAATATAAATATGTTTCTTTAACTAATAAACTTAGCTAATTTATTGATGAAAATGAAGATGAAATTGCCGTAAGGTATTTGTATGAAATTAAATCATGTGGAAGATAAGACAGAGTCGGGAAATAAATATAAAATCTTCTACAGGTTATCTGTGCTCATAAATATTTGTATTTAATTAATAGGCTTTACACGAACATTCCGTCTAGGTTAAGTGGTAATTTGATGTTTCAGTAATGTTATGAACACGCGAATTGGGAGATATCAAGATGTAATAAAATGCGACTATGTCCGGAGCAACGCGCGGCCGACCGACGACCGCGCCTCTGGGTGGCCGCTACTTGTCTTACGATAAACTTATCTTTACAATCGATCCCTTCGATAAAAATAAACTCCAATGTCCCCAATGTCGAATGCTTGACGCGCTGCGAAGCAATAACATACTGAATTTTATTGAGGCAACTATCCACATTTGCATCTCTATAAGAACCAATACATTTCCTTTACATATTATTATTAGCATTCTTGTTAAGTAGAACTACGTCTTGTCGGTATTTTGTTATCTTTTTAATGATCTCTTTAATTTTTTACACGTAATTTATAGTATAGTTATTTAACAAAACAAGTTTTTTGAAGTGCCCTGTTTTCAAAATATTATAATATGAATTTCTAAGAGCAAAAATTAAATGAAAACCACATGTTACATAATTAAGTAATTACGCAAATATTCAAAGCGCTGCCTACTTAGCTAATAATTGTTATATCAACAAAAAAAAATCCATTAGATTCAGTATTAATGTATAGACTCAATATTTTGGTGAATGTTTACGTTTATTAATAATTTTTATTTGAACAAAAATATTATTGAAACTTTCTAGATTTCATTTTTATTAATGACTAGCGCTCACCCTCGCTTCGCTCGGGTTCACCTGTAGACAAAAAAAAACAAATCTATCCCCCGGGAACCTTACATTTTTCCGGGATAAAAAGTAGCCTATTTATTATTCTGACATATGAACTATATTATAGTACAGTTTCATTCAAATCCAATTAGTAGTTTTTGTGTACTAAGCTGTATAAGTTACTGTAGTTTTTTAACTATCCCACGGGAACTCTTTAATTTTCTGGGATGAAAATGTTGACCAGGGATATACTCGTAAGATACCACAATGCAAAATTTTATTTAAATCGGTCTAACAGTTTCGGAGATTAGCCCGTAGAACAGACAAACAGACAGACAAATGAAAATATCTGGATTTGTTCTATTTCTCTTCTTACATCCCCCTGACTCAGTTTTTAGTATTTTTTTTCTATGTACAGACATTCGATCTCTACAGTTTTATTATATGTATAAATATAAATATTTTTTGTCATTTTTCAGTTCACATCAATCCGTTAACCTTTTAAAGCCTTAAATAAGAATAAATTGTTGTTGATTTATAAATATTTATATCTATACTGAACAAATATACTGACTTATTTATAAACTTTCGCAGCTATAATATTAGTGTAACACTTAAAAAAAAATGATTCATAACGTCGCTAACAATACCAAACATCGGCTTCTAAAGCCAATTATTATCGTACCGTTAATTTCGCTACATAAAATCTTTGCATGTGTTACAATAGCTACGATACTAGCCTGGGGCCTAAAATTAATTCATATAAAAATGTTTGCATAAAATGTTACTACAGAATATAAATCAGGTTTTATATTTAAGTATATCGAATTTCTGATTTCATTGTTCAGTCTAATCACAACATAAGAACACTCGGTGTCATTTACCTGAGCACAGCTTCATTGTCATAAATAATGGTGTATTGTATGAATGGACAGTAATGCGGCGTCCGCGTCGCGTCGGTCGCGCTGTCCCACATGTGGTAGAGAGAGCACGGGTCAACGGCTGCGGTGATCACGCGCAGAGCAAATGTCAAGGCTTGTGTCACAGGATTGTTTAAGGGTCACATTAAATTCAATCTATGATCATAATCACAAGCGCAATTCTTACGACAGAGTTTATTTTTATAAAACTAATCTAATATTTTTTAAGCATGTTATGTTTTTTAAATATAAATTCATAAACTAACCAAAAAACAAAATCATTCATGTATTGGCTTACATGAATATATTCAATAGATTTCGATAATTAATATACAATGTAAACATCTATTTAAGCTGTACTTAGTAACTGTCGGTCGTGTAAACCCAAGTCCATGGTTGAATAGAGGGATTACCAAACTATTCAATGACTTTGATCGGTCTATTTTTAACTCATATAATGTCCCTCTAGTTAGTTTTTTTGTAATACGAAGTTTTTCTTGTGTGTAATTATATATTCTTAAATTTATTTTATTAGTACAAAATTATACATTTATATTTGACTCATTTTTGAACATCGTTTGTCGAAAATGTACGATCGTTGATGTCTTTTATACTAAATAACTAAAAGATGATGGGATCAATCTGACGTGTATAATATATCATATTATATATTTTATTTAAGCTATTCTTATAGCTTAATATTATTAATATATGTCAATAGAAAATGAAATGTCTCTAGATATAGTAAAGCATTTAGTTTATTTACAAGCAAGCAGTATTGTTTGCAATTTGCGAAGCATTCGGTCAAAACTGGCTTACTCAATGGCTAGACAAGAATGAATGAAGCAATCTCAGAAGCAGTAAATGTTATTTATATAGTTTCTCTTCCATAAATGTCTCGGTCATTGAGGTAGTCGTTAAGGGGCAGGTAGCTTCTGTTTGGTAATTAGGCACGAGCCGGATAAAGTCAACAAGTTCGCCTTATCACCACTCAGTAGTCGGGTATCCGTGCACAATCTCACGAAAACGCAATTTAGAGCTGCACCTGTCATAAACGTGCGGGGTCATTGACTGCTAAATTTCAATTAGTCTCATAAACGTACAATTTAACAAAAGCTAGATAAGTAAACAAACGCGATCCTGAGGCTATTTGGTTATGGCAGTCTCTCATCAATAATGCTTCGGCCGCGATTATATCGCCGACGCGTGTCCCGCGTAGAGGAACCTCCAACACCGTTATTAACCACACGATAGTCATCGCAAGCGAGAGATGTTTTAGTGATACGCTTTATATTAAATTACTCGGTCGTGCCTTGATAAAATATTCTACGTATTCTATTACCGAAAACGAGATAAACACCGCCGGGGGTAAAAGGCGTCTTTGTTAGAATATTGTAGGGAATGCCGGAAACATTTACACGTCAGCAGCAAAAAGGTTTGTGGAATGGATTAGTTAATTACGAGTGCGCATAAATAAAGGAGAAGAATGCTAATGGACGCATTAAGGACGTCGCCATCCGTCAAGTCGCGTGTCGATATGGAATCAAACGTCGCGAGCTTACGCCGGTTAATCCTCACACGGCTTTTTGCTACCGCTTGAGCAGACTAGCCTTATTTAGTGTCACACTGACTCGATTGCGACATTTATATAACTTTATCACGTTCTATTCTTTATCGCTGTTTGAAAGAAATAAAACAAAAAATAAGTTATTTTAAGTAAAGAAGTATTAACTTTATGTTCATTAATTGCCTACCGTAATTGAACTTTAATTAAAAATTATGATGAAAAGATGCCTAAAAGTGTACTTTATTCCACTCAAATTTGTCTAGCAATTTCAGGGTAGTAAACATATACATACAAACTTTTACATTAATGATAATTTCTGCTTTTTATAAATTAGAGGAAGAGAAGCTAAGAGGAAATCAATGTAACTAAAGTACAATGGCACTTATATAAACAATATGTACGATACATATTATGTATATATAAGTTGATATCCTTGTTATAATGTAAAGAACTAGTTTATAAAACGATTTATTTTACGCATAACAAAACCAAATGCTAATAATCGAAATACATTAATCACGATTTTATGAATGAAAAAGTATTACGCTATAAATATATTTATATAGATTTAGAAATATCAATAAAGACTTATAATATTACCAATAAAAGCCTAATATTAATATATTAAAGATAAAATAGCATCATCTCAAGTTAATTAAGTTTGAATACTCAAATATCTCTATTACAAACTGGACATACCTCCTGTCTACAATCTACACTGCTCGTAAATTTGACGATATTATATATAAAGGTTTACTTGTTAAATAATAAATGATAATAACTTATATTGTGAGTTAATCACATGTTCATTATTAACTTTCAAAATGAAATTTAATGAAAGAATGAACTGATTTTTATAGCATTTGTGCATTAAAATTCATGTAATCTCTATCTGGACATAGAAACTAAATGGCTTTAAAATTACTCCATTAAGGCCTCATTAATTTCCAAATCCACGCTCTGGGGCAAGCAGTTCAAACCGATAGGTATTTGATTTATAACAAAGACAGGACAGCGAAGAACGGTCGAAGCCACAAAAGCCGCAAGGGGCATAATTTACTTCTCACCACAATACTTCTAATTAAGATCATTCGTGAGCCCAATGAAGCTACATACTATGTACTCACTGCACAAACTGGACCTTATAAATAACTCAAATCGTAACTCATGCCTTTTTCGTGCCACTCTGGTCTTTCCTGAGCCCTTATAATATGGACTCTGAAAAGATAACGTTAAGTATGAGAATGGTAGTAGCCACAGAAAAAAGAATCAAATAATAAATGCAGTTGAATTCACACCAAAGATTTATAAGGAAAACTGTATAATGTTATGTAGTAATATTTTTTTAACATGTTATTTTCGTATTCTCTCTAAGCGTGCATCAAATAATTATAGGTTTGTAATAATTAGGAATAACTTTAATACTTGAAATGTTCCTTTTTGTTCATAAATATTTTATTTTATTTTTTATTTTATCTTTTAATAAAGTATTTTCGATAATATTGCTCTACGTATTTATTTTACTAACATAAATATTACTTTAAGCCAAAATATAACATAAAAACATTAACTTGTATCCATCCATATAAGCGAGTGTCAAACCTATGTAGATCTTTAGAAATATATTATTATTTTATGACATGTTCGTTCAAATAAGTAAGCAGCTTGTTCATCATAAAATTTAATGTACAAATAGAAGTAAAATGTAAATAAAGTGGTATTATTATTAGAGATGGTAAGGACGGCAACATTCCTGACTCGCTGTCAGAGAGCTCTGAGCGGCCACTCGTGCCTTAATGATGTCATTTGAATGAGGGTAGTTGCAAATGAGATATGAATAGCCACATAAAACCGCAACCGGACTCATCGACTACCTTTCTACATTTAGAAGATGCTTCTTCTTATAACTTGTTAATAAACATTATAGAATGATCTGTATAATTGATGTACCTACAATCTACATACATACTTATTTACGTAGTTCATCATTTGGTAATGAGACAGAATTGCAAAACACATAAACCTGTGTGTATACCTTCTGGGGCTGTCAATAGAATCAATAGAGTACAATAAAATTGCTCCTTTCAGTGCAATGTAGTTAGGTCTAAATGAGGTTTGAGTAATGCAGCGAGCACACGAAAGCCTCGCGTGGTGCAAGGTATTATTGTCTACATCTCTACGCAACATTTCAACTCATTTTCCCAAAGCCAGTTTTAATGAAACCAAATGCAATAAATAACTTAATCCTTAATTAATCTAACCCGTCTTTTATTTAAGGTAAAAACTGGAATACTAGTTCTTGTTTAAATTTAACTTACAGTTCTTTATAAATTTGTTACATCAAGAGATTACTCTACTAAGCAGTGGAGTAATTATAGACCTTCAATTTCAATTTCGTGCTTACTCTTATATAAAATAATTTGAATTCATCCGTTACGATACCGACAAAGGGCCGATGCGGAGACCGCTTAGTCAATTTATAATGCGATTAACAGAAAGAATGGCGATCCGACTGATTGCACGGATCCTTATGCGCTTTACCAAAAATCTCAATCAAAATAACGACCGGCAAAGCCTCGAAGCCAAACTGTCCGGCATAAATATTACCAGACTTACTATGAATAATTGATTTGTTTCTACGTTCATCAATTTCAAGACAGTAGTTGAAAATGTCTCAATTAATATTTAGCCTAAAGTAAGATTGTAATGAAACCCTTATAACCATGCACGCGTAAGTCGAGTGAGCATGCGGATAGTGATTAATATGACGAAGTGAACCCATCCATCGCGCCGTGCTGCTGGCGACCACACGGTCGCAGCCCGCGCCGCCACACAGCCCGGACTTATTCATGTTCACTCGACCGAACTGACGACTATGTTTAATACTAACAGTAATTGCATCGAAGCCTTTTCATAAGATTTCACGTGAGAAGGGATTAACACTCGCTTGCTTGGTTAATCCGTCGGTGAGAAATTTCACTCGTGATGAACGATCTTCTATGTTTTTGAAAGGTGTTGCTGTAATTCGTTAATATCTTTTTATCGAAATGTGATCGAACCTGATCTAATCCCAACGATGAAATTAAGAACACGAAATTTCCCAAGTGAGATTTTACTGCTATTTATGACTATAAAAGCTACAATTTCAAAACACGTTATATGGGCATAATAATCGAAGAAAGCTACAACTTACGACAGCTTTGTAGGGGGAAAGCAAACAAACAATAATAAATTGTAGCAACGATAATAATAAATGTGTAAATATGGAAGAGTAAGCCTATTCAAGAATAAATAATATCGTATTTAGAGAGAACCAATGTTGGGTGTCGTAAAATAAGTAGATCCAAGTTTCCCATTACGGCAGCACGACTGAATCAACACACAATAAGTGATGCTAGTCAAACATTCAAAAAAGATGTTATCGAGCCGATTTATCGCCGATCGAAAACGGTTACGAGCGTTAGCTTTTCTCACTTCACTAATTTAGATGTTTTCAAAGTAGCTCAATGGTAAACGCAGGATGAGCGGGTACACGGTAAATACGGTCAGCTTATATGACCGGCAAACAGCGACGTGAACTGTACACAAGATGATTTTTTATTTGTTTAGTTGCTAGTTCTGGCTCAAATACCCGTGAGAAGATGCTTGCCTCCCAAAGCGGTGAGACGCGGATATGCTACCATAATCATGAATGACACATCACACAACTTGGAGGCAATCAGCACTTCGGTGACAGGTTAACTAGATAGAAACGTTTGTACAAACGTTTATAGGTTTACACTCGAGAGGAAATTTGATTTTATTAATTATAGACTCAACAAAGAGCAGCTATCGTCTGGATATATTGTATCTATCTATCTTTATAAAATTAAAATTCACAATATAAAGCATAATTAGTTAAATGAAATATTCTAATTTACGGTGCAAGTTCAGTTTTTGAAGAGTTAATTTTTAAAAGCTTTTCATATAGTTGATTTAACTATCATTTGACGTAACATTGTTAAAAAGAACCGTTTCTTTAAACGTGAGTATAATTTCGGATAAAACTTACTGATTTTGCGCATACTTTAATATCATAATTACTAAAGATATCAATTTCTAAAGGTATGATATTAAAACTTTACCGTTTAGACCTTTAGTAGATTAAAGAATTATCTTTAAAATAAAATATTAAACAAATAGAATTACTTATTAACTAAAAAGATATACTAAACTTCAAAATCTCGTTACAATTACTTTTTCTAACTTTATGGGCATAATTTAGCTATAAATTTATATGAAACAACCCTTGAGGTAGTATACCTAAACATTTTTTATAATCTACACATTATTATTGTAATCTACACATTAAAAAAATATAGCCAATTGACAATAGACGCAGATATCTCGTATCATACACACAAAAAATTGAACCTTATTTGTATCCTGTTAAGTTTCAAAAAAGGTGACATATGTTCTTGATAAGTAAGGGTCATGGCAATTATGTTCTCAAAAATTTTCTTTACACATTATAAATAATGAATAAAAAAAGATCTAGAGCTTGTGTAATATTGAAAACTTATACGAGATAAATATGCGTTCAAAACGATTCGAATTTTAAGTAAAATTATTAATAAATCCTTCAAGTATATTTTTTAAAGATTGATACCAAGTTGAACTCTGTAATTACAGTATCCAGTAGATAATATACCTCAATGTATTCGGATTCATTTTTTCAATAATTATTTGACATGATTGGCTGTATAAACCGAAGTACCTTCATGACCGATAATATAAATATATATTATATTCCATGTCGAATTGTGTCCGAGAGAAAATAGACAAGAAGACAAAGTGACATTAGACCAATTTTACCGTTCATAAAATTGATTTGCATGAAATTAGAATTGCTTATAATAACAAAGAATATAAAAAGTCAACTCGGGATTTCAGAAGGTGTCATGTTGCTTGACACCATTAACTCAAGATTATGTAGAAATCCAACGAGTGAGAAATTTCCTCAGACCTTAAGCGAATGTCATTTAAATATAAATTGTATCAGACAGTGAGCTGCGGCATCGAGAGCCCGTGTACTTCTCATTGTGCGTATAACAAGATCAGTATCGACTTAATGACAATATATTGGTAATAAAATTAGATAGTCCGTACCGTCACCGAGAGAACATCACCAGCCGGGGCCCGTACAATTCGATTCTCATATTTATTGCGAACTGTCTAGGAACATTATCGAATGAAGACTGGAATGTGCTCTCAATACTTAAACTCCTCTTCATGATTCATAGTCCATAATTTGAGACCTTAACCCCAAGTACTTAGTTCTATATTTGTTATGTAAAAATGGAAGCAGAAAGCGTGCTAGGCTTAGGCTGCAAGGTCATAAGAAGACTAACTTATTATATAACTATTATGACACTTTTATCTATATTTATAGAGAGAAAAAGTAAACATTTACAAGAAAATATCATAAGTGACTACTATTTTGTAGATGTTACTACAAAATGCGATGTTAAATGTTAACTTATTGTAAATAAATTCTAAACTATAAAACATACACGCATTGAAAAGACAGCACCATTATCTTATCTAAGATTTCGTAATCTTTATGCATTATTATATCTTTCATTCAAAATTTATTCTTTCGTTCAGTTTCTTAAATTTCAAAGCAACCAGTAATATTTTGTTAAATTGAAGATGTCACTGATTTACATTAATCATAAATGTCAATGAAATATTGTCGAATGAAACTTACAAGTAAACGCCATTAGCATTCGTATTAGTGTAAAATATGATGACAATGTACCGGGATTTCTATATCTCATTGTAATAATACGAATGGTCAGTTTTAGTTGTCAATTTTTGAATGCGCAGGCGCAATGTGCAATATACGGAGGCCGAGAGGGCAACACGCGATCATCGATAGATAGCGATCTTAAAGATTAACTGCCTGCAGTGTGACATTACCGTAATTACTCACACGGTGATTCTTATCGATCGATTTTATTATCCCTATTAAGGAAATGCCATATGACTTCTTCGATCGATGCAAATCGGATATAAAATCCGAGCTTTAATTTAAGGAAATGTTTTACTTTAAAAAAAAATTAAGTACAATTTGCCATAATTTTTTAAATTAAGAATTCTACAAATGACTACCTATGAATAAACCAAACTATTATTATCATTTAAATATGAAACAAATAACCTAACAAATTAATGTAAATCAAATAATCGGCAACAAGCGAGTAGAACTAAGAATTTCATATACCCCACAATATATATATTATGTATTTATGTTTTCGCTAATAATAGAACTTTAATGTATTGACTGGTAGATAAAATCAGTGGCGACTCTCACTCACACTTCGCAAGTTTATAATATGTAATAAAATTTTGCGATAGCAAAAAAAATACGAACCCTAAAATATTTTTTGGGAGTACTTGGATTTTCCGTATATGATATTCTATGAATAGGTATGTAATTGTAATATGCCTTATTTAATTATTTGAGATAGGATACATTACACAGAAGTGAAAAATAATAAAATTAATTACTGAATAATATATAATGTATATTTATATGTCAAATAAAATGTAAAGTAACTTTTAAACTTGGTAAAAGTATTATAAAAAAATAAATCTTATAATTATCCTACTCCTGATACTCTATATTCATCTCATTCTCTCGTAGGTTACTTTTCTGAAGTTTTGCTTCTACCATGTGTGAATTGCACAAACACGTACTGTTATTTTATATGATGGTCAATGAATCAATAGTAGATACTTTTAAAACAAAAGAAAAGCTTCTATCGAACCATTAAACGATTTACTTGCATCTGTGTTGAAACGTTTTTTCAATTAAAACAATTAAGGTTATTAGAGCACTAACCATCTGACCGTTTTTCACTATTACCTACCTACTACAGCAATAGATGTATTCATCATTATTCTGTTTTATCCATTGAAATTAATTGAATCATTATAAATGATGGTTTATGGATCAAGGAAAGTGGGTTCATCATATCTTGGGTCTCAATGGCACGTTAAAAAGGGCTGAATACCAAAAAATTACAATTATAAGCATTTTTTTGCTTTTAGACATCTAAGGATGTTTTCACTATAATTGTATCACTTACAACTGCCTCGGTGGTGTAGTGGCTAGCATGTACGGCTGCACATCCGGAGGTCCTGGGTTTGAGTCCCGGGTCGGGCCGAGTTTACTTCTTGAGTCTTTCTGTTTAGTAATCCTCAATAACAGCCCAGAGTTGGGAAGTTGGCGGTGCCTCACCCCCGTGCTTCGAAGAGCACGTAAAGCTGTCGGTCCTGCGCCTTAACTCTAACCGGTCGAGTCGAGTAGTCGTCCCACCAGAATATGAGAGTGACAGGAATAGCGAGTGTGATTGTGTTTGCATACTTGTGGTAATATCTCCTGCGCAGATGGCTCAAAGAGATTGGCCGCCATGGCCGAAATTGGTCGGGAGTTATTAGCCATGGCCGAAATCGGTCGGGAATTATTAAATTTATATCAGAGATTACTAAATTAATAACATTGTTTTTTTTTCATTGTAAGTTATTAACAGAGACACACTCAATATTATCATCTAACTAAATGTTTAATTATGTAAAGTCGAAAATAATTAATGTTAATTAATATAGTGATTTATCGCGTCATATGTAAGTAAACTTAACTAATCGATTAATAAAAAATATATTAATTTTATTTTATGTTATTTAATATATTTATTTAAAATAGGTATATTTTTGTCATTAAACTTTCAATACGACAATCTCTTTGCAATGTTATTTTTTTATAAACTATTTTTACTTTTACTAAATAGATGAAATGTAATAAATTTATTTTTTAATAAAAGACTGTACTTATATTTATACTATAGGTAATTGTTAATTATTATAATATTACGTAATATATAAATCAAGTTTATAATACATAAACCATTCTATAGGTACTTGCCGCTGATTTTACGAAGCAATCAATAGTGAAACACTTGATCCATTCATTCTAATTATCGAGTGGATATCAACTGTGGATCGACCGTTACCATTAACATTCATAATGCGTCGAATCCGTTTATTTCATCAATTATAGTTCGAAACGCGTATGGAGTTCGCTTGAGTGCTGTTAGAGGTAGTCGTATTTAAGGTTTATCTGATTCATTAATCTGGTAGCGCGTGCTGATGTAGATTAATGGGGTGGCGCGGGCGCCAGCGATACTATCGTAGGATAGCATTTATTCCGGGACTGATGCGGATCTCGGGAGCGTAGTGACCGACGCTGCACGCGACCAGCGGCACGCTCGATTCCTCTATAATGCGGTAACGTTTCATTAAATTATGAATTTCTTTTTATCTTTATGATAATGCTCTTGAAAATACAATATCTGACTGGCTGAGTTTGTTTAGCTAGTCAGAGGTCTAAAAACAATAAGCTCTAAAAAATTAGGATACGATTCATACATTAAATAAATTAACTCAAATCACGAGTAACGTAAAAGTCAAATCTTTTAGAATACATCATCTATTTTCTCATTGTCTGAAGCAAATTAACATTATGTTGATCACACACTCTTGGTACCTACTTTGAATGTATTGAATGAATGTGACATCAAGAATTCGATATATTTAAGAAACTTCCATTAATTATCCAAATAATCGATCGAAGTCGTTAGGTGATTTATCTAGTCTCGATAAGATTTTAATGAAGTACTTTGATTGGGCGCACATGGACGCAGACGCAGTTATCGCTCCACCGATAACACGTGCATCTTGGACTTCCTATACCTATAGTCGTATTAAGTTATTAAATTAAAAATAAAATACATAATACAAGCCATTGATAACGAACCTTAACGTCCCTAACTTTTAGTCTCTTTCGCTGTGAACGCACTAATTAAGTACGTGGATCATTGAGATTAGAAATTGGAAGATATCGGCACGTCGTTCATTGTGAAAACTACTCACGATACTACTGGGTGATAAGATAAATTGAATTAGAGTTTTTTATTCATTTAAGATTAATGTGCGTTTATAAATGCCTGTAATAAATTTATGTAAATATACTTGGTCTATTATCATACACCTTTTCCTTTATTTTATATATAAATACAAAATTATTATAAAGGAGAACACAAGGACTGTAAATACAAAACAAAATAGATAGGTAGGTACATGAGATATGAGAGATAACCTATACATATAATAAACTTGTAACTAAGCCAAATCTGTACATTAAATATTTTTTGGAAAATCTTATTGAAATAAACGTTATTATCGATACAGAGGCCGAATCTATGTTATTGACACTTTTGTCTGTCTATCTGTCTGTTACAGCATCATGGAAAAACCACTGGAGGGATTTTGATGAAATTTAGTATGATGATAGCTGGTTATCCGGATCAACATATACGATACTTTTTACTGGGGGAAAATATCTCATCTCCGAGAAATCTATATGACACCTTAAAATATAAGTAGGGACGAACCCGAGCGGAGTGAGGGTGAGTCGCTAGTTAAATATAAGAACGCATCTGAAAAGCTATATACATCCTGGATTAATTAACGAAAAGTAACCTTAATAGAACGTGTTGAGACTAATGATCGAGGAGAGTCTCATTTGCATGAAACAGACGACGATGGTCTTAATTACTAGAGGAAATTACAAATTAAACAAAAATTGATAGTACATTCGATCTAAGGAGTGAACTATGTTAGACTAACTACTATGATTGTAACTATTTTGATACGGAAACGATTTTATTTCCTATTATCTATTTTAGCTTAATAATGACTTTAATAAATTGTGTTTACGATAGAAGAAAAAAAAGTAATTTAAAAAGAATGAAACCGACAAAAAAAACTTAAAATTATGATTTTTTTTTATATATAGACTGAATTAAACAACAAAACGAAATCAATAGTACTAATCTAAACAAATTAGGGGCTTACTATTTTCTTTGAGATCCGTGCCAGCGCTTAAAAAACTAATTACTTACAAAATATAAATCACTAGTCTGGGAGAAAGGCATATACAAACAAACACACATACACACAAACATACATACGTACATACATACACCTATAAAATTTTGTATATTAGTTTGGAAGCCCTAATAGATTATCATATGTTAATATTTTACAATTCCAATAATATTACATACATTACGCGTCCAATTGATAACCTCCGTTTTTTGAAGTCTAACCGACTTTAGCAAACATTGTTTAACAGAATTAAAATATTCCAACACTCATA
Organism: Fabriciana adippe; assembly: GCA_905404265.1. NCBI lineage: Eukaryota > Metazoa > Arthropoda > Insecta > Lepidoptera > Nymphalidae > Fabriciana > Fabriciana adippe. The sequence continues at coordinate 9,650,737 of FR989993.1, forward strand.
TGATGATAATTTGATTTGATACTGCAAAAAGCATTTGTAGTTGATCGACAGACCTATCAGTATTTTTAAATCATGTAACATGTTAATTAATAGTGGTTAGTAATAACTCTATGAGGAGGCGTGGTAGCAATTTGCCCACTTATGTATGTAAAGCATTTAGCAACGAAAACCTAATTGCTCATCATTTATTAGAATCTAATATTTGTGTCGTTATTTCTATAGCATGTCCTTTTTAGTTATTTATTATTTACTTCTGTTGACGTGTTGCACATAAAATCTAAAATATTTTTATTTGAAAAATTTAAATTTTTTTGAACTAAATTTCTTACCAAAAGTTTTTACCTACTATTTTTCACGCATGTACTTACTTTATTACTCCTCACCTCTCTAATCTTCAGATACAATATAAAAATCATCTATTGTATTTTATAACTAAGAAAATATGTCAGTATTGGTATATTTTGCATTTTTACTTTCCATCACGCATTTTTTTTTCTTCGTGAGAAAAATTTAATCTATAATAAGTACATCCATTCAACTTTTATTATTATAACAAACAAAGATTTACTCAAAACAGTTTTTTCTCAATATGACATATTCTTTTATATACAAAACTGAAAGCTTTGTTTGTTTATTTGCATATTTTTGTATATTTTTATATTTTTTTAGACTTTTTACATAATAAATTTATGTAAAAATACTACTAAATATACTACGTATGTTATATTTTTTTATTAAACATATGTTTATCTTGCCGTGTGCTATCCGGCATAAAATAGCATCACCCTTGTTCTAGCCGAAGGTGTCATAAATGTCAGGATGGGCAGCACCAATTTCCGAGCGCACGCACGATCGCAAACCTGCCTGCCAAACGTGGCGATTATGACTTGGATGGAAAACCGATCCTTAAGGCTCTTTAGAAGTTATGTAATTCCGTCAGATTCACAGGAAAAACTCCAAGAGCATGGAGCAGAAGCGTAGTGGTACTGTTCTTTAAAAAGGGCAAGAATTCCTTTCTAAACAACTACAGACCCATATTGCTTCTAAGCCTTGTCTACAAGCTGTTTTTGAGAGTCATCATGAACCACCTTGGCAGTAGCTTTGACGACTTCCAGTCTCACCAACAAGCTGGTTTTCGTACAGGCTTTAGTACTGTAGACCACATTCATACGCTGCGGCAGAGTATACAGAAGACCAATGAGTATAACTTGCCTTTTTGCTTGGCGTTTGTGGTCTACGATTTGATTCGATCGAGACCTAGGTTGTGCTTCAGTCTCTCCACCGATACCAAGTTGACCGGTATATCGAAGTACTGAAGTGTTTGTATGAAAACGCCACTATATCAGTCCGACCTCAGGACCGGGAGTCGAGACCCATCTAATTACAGCGAGGAGTACGACAAGGCGATGTCATCTTGCCGAGATTGTTTACCGTTGTATTGGAAGATATCTTTAAGATCCTAGACTGGAACGGACTGGGCATTAACGGGGAGTATACCACTCACCTTTGATTTGCCGACGATATAGTAGTTATGGTTGAGACCATAGAGGACATCAGTATAATGCTCAATGACCTCAATAGAGTCCCCGAACGACTTGGTATAAAAATAAACATGGATAAGACGAAAATTATGTCAAATGTCCAAATTGCAACCACTCCAGTTTCTATCGGTGATTTTATGCTTGAAGTTGTAGACGAGTATGTATACTTGGGACAATCTGTCCAACTAGGTAAGTCCATCTTCAAGAAATGGGGTCAATCGACGGATCAAACTCGGGTGGGCAGCGTTCGGGAAGCTACGCAACATCTTTTCGTCTCAAAACAAAAGTCTTCAACCAGTGCGTGTTACCAATAATGACATACGGCACAGAGGTGTGGCCGCTCACGATGGGCCTCATAAGAGCAAAGCCCCCAAAGAGTTTCCCTGCGAGATAGAATCAGGAATGAGGAGATATGCAGAAATACCAAGGTTATCGACATAGCCCACAGAATATCCAAGCTCAAGTGGCAGTGGGCAGGGTACATCGGTCGTAGAACGGACGGTCCTTGGGGACGAAAAGTTCTCGAGTGGCGGCCACGTAGTGGAAGACGAAGCGTTAGTAGGCCTCCCACAAAATGGACCGACGACTTAGTCAAAGTCTTTGGAGCCCACTGGATGCGGATGGTACAAGTTCGGTAGTCGTGGAAATCTTTGGGGGAGGACTATGTCCAGCAGTGGACATGCTTGGACTGAGACGACACTATTTTTATTCTAGCAAACTTAAACTTCTATTCCCTTATATCCCGTAGCAAACCCTTCTGTGATGTTTTCGATCGAAGCACAATAAGGGGTAACTTTTTTAAATCAGGTTATTTCATATTTTTATTATTAGCAGTACATATTCCCGAACAAGCATGTATTATAGGATGCCTGACATGTGTCTAACTACTTTATTGGAACTTCAATTCGTAGTAAAAGTTTTATAAATAAATAGCTATAAAATCAACGCTGCCTATAAATAAGACGTTTTATGATCAATTAAAACGACGATCCAATTATATTAGTACTCATTGCGTAATTATTTATTTATTTATATATATATATGTCGGAGACGGTCATCAATACGGTCGCTAAACGAAGCGCGGCACGACACCCGAGTGATGGCAACACCGATGGCAGCATCGTCGGCAATATCGTCGACACTCGGCGAACTTCGTGCTACGACGGAGCCTAGCGAATGGAGGCGTGCTATGAGGGCTGGTCACTTACCTTCGAGCCGAGCCGAGATCAAGACCTCTCCACTAGGAACTGTCCAACGTTTCGTTTAAGATAATGATTGTGAAAATGATTAAAAAGTGATTGTTACATACGCTGTATTCTCTTTGTTCAAATTATTCTACTATTTGCCCACAAGATGAACGATGAAAGTACTAAAAACGTTACGGATTTGACTTCAGAAGCGGGATAACCCGAAGAGCAAAGCAAAGACAGATGATAGCGGCCATTTTAAAATTTTGCTGCAAAAATATTTTCAGATTTTGAAACGAAATGCCATGACAAATGTTATTAAAAATGGACACACAAAATGGCGATGCACGATAAACTAAAATATGAAGTCAATTTATTCAATCGATAAATTACGGGAATTATTTTTGAAATGCTTTTACTTGATGAAATGTATAAGGACCTCGTCGAAATTATTTTAAAATAAAATATGTTTTTGTCAAAGAATATGTCAAAAAAAATGTTTTGTATTTTAATTATTTGCTTTATTTCAGGATTTCAAAAGTGAAAATATTGAATGCTTCGTTTTAACAGCTTAAAATATTTAGCGTAGAGAGAACGACTTGCTTCAGCCAGTTTATTTACGCTAAGCCAGACCACGTCATACGTATACGCTGCCCTAGAAGAAGACTGTGTCCAGTGATGCATAGGCTGTGCAAAGAATGGATATCTGTTTTATTTAATCTGCTATGAACGAAATATGGTGAGACGTTTCCTTTTTGTTTACGTATAGGGGCCAAGTGATCTCTAATATTCGGTTGATTAGACTGAAAGGTTGATAGAATGTACAATTATTAAAGACGGCTGTGAAAGATTGTAGTTATTTTCAATGTAACCCTGTAGTAGCTTAACATTAATGAACCTACGTAACACAAACTAGGATGACTGAATTGACGAGGTTATGTAACATTGACAAGCCTATGTGGCAAATGTAGTTTCAGTGGCGAGAGTCGCCTTAGTAGTGGCCTGTGAGGCACCGACTGGCCTGTGTGGCACCGACTTGACTTGATTGACATACGAGACACCTACTTCTGTAACTTGTACTCAATAATAAGTTGTGAGCATAGTTTTTAGGTTTCAGTCAGTTTAAAGATTCAATTTGAGAAATTTGTCCTAAAGATAACTGGATGCAAATATGCAATAACATGTTAACCCATAAAAATAAGAATATTAATGTTTTTCACAAACCCATTCTCATTTTGATCTAAGAACGATTTGCAATAACGTTTTAAATCAAATAAACCGTGTTTTTTATAAAAAACTCATACGTTTTTAAAATGTTAAACCACAATGTTCTTTTAATAATTTTACAAAGATAATTCAAGTTCCTTCATTTACATTTGGAAACACATAGTGCCATCAAAAAAGATAACTAAACGTATACAATCCGAAATGATCATTTATATCAATAAAAATCGTTTAAGTTCTATCAAATTCAATATATTGAGGTATAAAAACTTTATACTCAATTTGCTCAAAATGGCAGTCGTGTGGCTTGACACAGTATTGCAAATGTGCATCCAACTAACTTATTGATTGATTAGGAAGAACGTATAAAACTAAAAAAAAATCACCCAATCCCAAAGGTATCGGTGCCCAGGCAAACACAGTTCATATAGACGCGACAGGTAAGCTCAGCGGTAAACGACGTAACAAGGAGTGCGTGTTCATACTCAAAGATGCGCACACAAAGTTTGTGCTGCTACATCACACAATGCACATTGATACCGCCAGCAGTATTATAGTAGTGACACAGAGCGTGTCGCTATCTGGAGCACCGGTACGTATTATTACTAATCAGAGTTGTTGTTTCGCTAGACACGAATTTAGAGAACTTGCAAAAGTAAAAAACATTAATCTCCACTTAATAGCAACGGGATCGTCCCGAGCTAACAGTCAAGTAGAGCGCACAATGAGCACAATAAAATCTATGTTTACCGCAGTCGAAGCGAGCGGAGATATGTAGGTTATGGTAGGATGCGTTAGAAGATGTGCAGCTCGCTCTAAACTGTACTGTTAATAGGATTACAATAGCGAGCCATCTCGATTTACTTATCGGTAAAGTCGCGCGTCCACTTAATTTAATGGCTAATGAAGATGATATAATAAAGGTTAGGGAAAATACAGTTCGGTTAATAGAAAAATTGGCTCTATATGACAAAAAAAACGGTTTGATAGTACTAAAGCGAGATTGGACAAGTTTTCAGTGGGAGATTTCGTATTGCTTAAAAACGGAGAACGTAACCAAACTAAATTAAGTTGTTAGAGGGGGATCGCTACATATTAAGAGCGTTAATTTCTAGGCGTACTTACAAGTATGCACATGATAGGTAAAGGAGAATGCCCGAGGGCCAAGTACTACTTGAACTTGAAATAGAGTAGGATGAGTTGTGTGATAGCGTGGAATCTTAGTTCGGATGGTCGGACCGTACCAGAAGCCATTTCGTAGCCGTAGTCCGGTAGAAGTCGGTATCTACTTGTTGTAGTCCGTGGATGCGCGGTGCGCGGGTGGCTCTGGCGGAGGTCGGGTCTGGTAGAGACCATAAGAGTCGTGTGGGACTCGGCATTCGTGAGGAATGCAATGAAACAAACAGAGGTTTGTTGGAGAGGCTTAATGTAAAGCCATAGGCCACGAATAAGATACCTGCTAAGTTATAATAGTTAATTTTATTAACGATTTGTTTTCACGTGAAAAATTAAAAGGGTACTTGGTTTCTCTAGCGTTATTGTTTGATTTTATCATTTGTCTGTTCATATGTTTTGTAACCTTTGAAGTAGAATATCGGACACAAATAATGCTTTTGTTAACGAAAGTAATGCTTAATAAAATCAAGTTTATTTAGATTTCCTTTTTTTTTGTATTAAATCGGTGAGGATAATAAATAATGCTATAGTGATAAAGCTTACATTTATTTTTGAAATTGATTATAAAATGAGTTCTAGTATTACCTATTCTGTCAGGAATGACCGAACACCATGTACTGTGGTATTTGTTTTCTATGTTGCAGAATGAACACCCGAGGACGTGTGTAGCGTCGGATGGCCGTGTCGGAGACGGTCATCAATACGGTCGCTAAACGAAGCGCGGCACGACACCCGAGTGATGGCAACACCGATGGCAGCATCGTCGGCAATATCGTCGACACTCGGCGAACTTCGTGCTACGACGGAGCCTAGCGAATGGAGGCGTGCTATGAGGGCTGGTCACTTACCTTCGAGCCGAGCCGAGATCAAGACCTCTCCACTAGGAACTGTCCAACGTTTCGTTTAAGATAATGATTGTGAAAATGATTAAAAAGTGATTGTTACATACGCTGTATTCTCTTTGTTCAAATTATTCTACTATTTGCCCACAAGATGAACGATGAAAGTACTAAAAACGTTACGGATTTGACTTATACATATATCTTCGATTTAATATTTTATTGGGATAACCCAATAAAATATTGAATCGAAGAAAATTGTAATAAAAGGATATAGATTGAATTAAATATGTTTTAGTGTTATCTTTTGTTTCCTAACGCAAGTAGGTACTATAGTAGGTACTATTTAGTTTTTCTTTAACTGTATAGTGCTTAAACTACTTAAGTTACTTGGATATTAAGATAAAAATTGATATAGAAGGACAATGTTAACCGTATATATATCGTATTATTATTATACACGTAGCCAGAGATGGGTATCCTATAAATCATTTTATCTGCACATTAAATCGGATCTAAGTCGGCTCTCCGTTCAGGAATATTGTTTCGAGGCCATAAATTAATCATGTAGGCTGTCGCTAAAATATCGCGTTTCTAAAGTGAACCGTGTGGTGGCGCGGGCGCATCGTATCGGCGATAGAACATGGACGCGCAGGCGCTGAGACGCGCGCAACAACAATAAAACCACACCAGTGAGCCGCGGGCCCGCTCGCGATCATTTCCTGGCGACAAAATCTACCGATACCATCAAGCCTTCATGTCCCTTCTAACGCTCAGATATAAATCAACCGTAAAATATCGTCGCCATTGGTCAAATACGAAATCCCTTTAAAGTTTATTCAAATAAGCTATCAACACGACGGCGTTTAATGAACACGAAATTCCAATAAACCACGAGAAAATAATAATAGCACGCGGCGGAGCTACTAAGAGGACTCATTTGAATAAAGAAAATTACGCTTCATGTTTAAAAAATATGTCCGCTATCAATTAGACGACGATTTCTTAATTATCCATTAAAATAATAGAAAGTCTTAATTGAAATGTAGTGATTGAGACGCAAAATAATTAAGTGATCAATTAAATTTGTGTTTTCTATTTGTATAGATAGTTCTGTGTCTATGCCAATGTTTTTATTTCACTTTGTTCCAAATTAGGTATTTAAGGAAACATTGATAAATATATTTATAGATAAGAAAATAATAATAGATAAAAAAAAGCAAAAATAATAGTTTTTATTTTATTTTTTTTGTATGTGTAATAGTATTTTTGAAACGTATTGAATGGTAATAGTTTAAAAATATTAATAAGTTACAATTAAAAGCGTTATCTGGATTCAGAATTACAAATTAGCTGCACGCAGAATGTTAACAAAATGATATTTCAAGCACGTGAAAACCTGCAGCCATAAATGCGAAAGGTTTAGACTACTTGTAAGACACTTTTTCACACTTTCACAAGTTTTTACCAACAGCTTGCGTGGTACATGCAGCGTTAGAGACAGACAGATAGTTAAACTTTTTGTATTTACAGATACAAAGGGAACATTTTAAATTATTCATAATCTTCAAATAGTCTTAATTCATACAACTGTTGCAGTATACAAATAGCTTACTTAGAACTAGGTACATACTATTATTTATTACTGTAATAATAATTATAGAAAACTTTGTACTCGTAAACTTTCTAAAACTGTCATAATTAATTCTGTTAGTTACTCATGTAATACTTAATTTGTGTAACGATAAAGGTCGATATTCATTTAATATTGACGTAACATAATGAAGACATCAAAGCCTACGGTTAAACCACCCATGATCATCATAAAAATCGCTGAAATTATACAGTGTGTACACACGAAATGTTGAATTATCACTGTAATTACTATAATAGTTGCCCATTGGAACCCGCTGCTTGGTGGCGACTACGTTATGTCTCGTATAAACACTCACGATCATAGCTCATAACTATAATACATTTTTTTGTCGTATATATTGAACGAATATCAAAGGGTTGAGGTCAAGCAGTTCATTACTTTCAAATATAGGTGACAGAAAAATATTTCTGTTTTAAATTATTCGACGACACGTTTGGCTCAGATTGTACAGTTACCTACTTGCTGTGAGAGCGGTCACGGGTTCGAGTCCCGCTAGAGAGCTTTCGTTTGTGTGATGAGCACGGATGTTTGTACTCCAGTCATGGGTGTTTATATTTATAATATGTATGTATTTAAAAAGTTATATATGTATAGTATATCAACTACCTGGTATCCATAACACAAGTCTCGTAATTTCCATGGAACTGGATGGTGTTGTGTGTTGTCCCAACATATTTATACTTAAATTATAGACTAAACTGTAAATGTTCCGCTTGTTGTCGTTGTTCTCGATTTATTCTAAATAAAACTTGAAAGATATATACGATTTGAAAATTTCATATAAATATAAACTAGTTACACATACACATAATTGCTTCTCCAAATAAATTGACTGGCGAAGTCGGGCGTATAATGACTTCACGCTTACAAAATATCAAATATAGACGTAATCCACGTCAATATTTTGGCTTTCCTATGACTACATATTAATTATTTTAATGACTAAAATATACTACATTACTTCAAACTTATTATATCAATAACATACTTATTTACAATTACGAACCATAATTGTATCAAACCTATTTTCTCGTGCAAGTTAACTAAGTGCCTTCGTGATTTATTTAACAATATTATACGATAGATTGAATGATGATTGCAGGTCAAATGATTTTATTAACTTTTAAATAATAATCATTCAAGAAAACATTTTCTTCATTTTTTTTTTGAAATTATACATAATGTCCAAAGTTTATAGAAAGTACAAGTAATTCAATTAATTAAAGGGAGGCGAGTTCCTCCGTTATTGGCGTATATACATAAATTCGCCGGAACCATGCAGCAGCCGGCCGACGGCAGCCGGGCGCACCCGCCGCGCCTGTCTGCCACGACACTAAATGCATATAAACATTGTACCGACTGAAATCAATGCCGATTTGATTTTGCGGCCTTCATTAGGGATCCGGTTTTTCATTTCAATATGCTTTTGATCCTTAATGATTCCGCGGCAACAACGCCTTTATTCTGTTTAATGCCATATTTAGGGAAGCGGCGCTTTTGAAATTGAACGTGAACGACGTTAGCCGATCGGGACACTGAATTCGATGCTGTCACTTGGAACTGTAGCTTTAATAATGCATGATTAAATTGTATGCACTACATGAAATGATTTTAAAAAATTCACTTTAGTAAATATATCTAAGAAAATCATGCACAATTGCGATCTTTCGCTTAACGATGAGAGATAGGAAGTAGCTTCGGGAGACCGTGTGGCGTGCACGATCGGCCGGCATCGAGAGATAGTGGCTATCCAGCCAATTAATATGCCTAATGCTAACATCATTATTACTAGGCAGAGCGCACTTAACATACTATATCCATTTACATTTTGATTTGTGTAGAGCTGTAGTGCGATTAATCGGTGAGCGGCGTGCGCCGGCGCCGCTGATTTATAACGAACGCGCGCTGCGACTGCACACAACACGCTATACTAGCCTTTCCTCTTATAAATACATATACGATAAGTTAAACTTTATAATCCAATGTTATATTATAATAAAAATATAACACAGCTTAATTTTGTAAGTATTGTTAGTTTACCAATAAAAATATTGTTATATCAGAGTTACAACAACAATATTAAATATACATATGTATATCATACATATTGAATGTATTGTGTAGTATGTACGAGTAGTGCTTGATAAAAAAGAAATTAAGGATCTTTTATAAAAAATACGAAAACAAACAATCTAATCTAATTTTATTTATACTCTTCAATATATTATAATTGAAGCATTAATACGAATAAGCCATGGTTTTACTTAGGAAATGCATTAAGCTGTCGTACATCAATTTTCAATTTATGATGGCGTGTGAGATAAAAAGGTATTTAAACTGCTCTAGAGTAGCTTTCGAGTAATGTAATAGGTCGTAAAAGTAGCTTCTCATTTACTCCAAGTGCTAAATCTTGATTATTAAGATATTTAAAATAAATAACCAGGATCAAATGGACTAATTTTGCTACCTATAATTTTCCGAACGTAAAGGCCCATTTAAATGGGACTATATTCGAACATATTAAAATTATATAGCTATTTAAGCTTATTGCATTTCTAAATAACGTTCAATATGAAAATAGTCCACAATAATATTGACTTATTGTAAACATTATACTTCTTTCTTTAAGTTTAAAAAACCTACATAAATTATGTAATTAAACTAGAAAAATTTGAATTAAAAGAGCTAATACAAAAAAAGTTCTGTAAATAATTTGGTGTGTTCATTGATCTGTTTTATTATTAATAGACTTTGTGAAATTAAAATATGTATTACTTACTAATTATTTTGTCAGCGGTAGAAACGTATCGTCCTTTTGGCGGAATATCTACGTAACGGTTGTGTCAAGACGATAGGTAAGTTGCATAAATAATAAAACAAATCACTCAATAATGATCTAAATCACCTTTACTGTGTGGTACAAGTAATTTAGTGCGTGATTTGAATAGAAACAATTAAAATCATTTATAAAAAAATCTGAAATAAATAATACATTTTTTAGAATTACATTTTTAATACTAATTATTGGTTACCGGTTGCCGGCAAGTTACACCGTGTCTCACACAATCGTTACATAACTTGTAACGTAATAATTTTCATAGAGATTCAAATCAATTTTCAAATTACAAGTCGCGTAAAATCTGCAATACGTTTACGGCTTGTTCGCTGGGAGCATTAAATTAAGTATCAGATGATCAGAGGCAGGTAAACGGTAGCGACTGCGGGAACTGCCGGGAGCCGATCCGCCCACTCTCGTGATTTATCCGATCGGCCCGTCGTTCTGGATGGATTTACTGTGCGGTGAAATATCAGACAATCCGTGACGAAAGACCTATCCATCCCGTCATACATACAAACTCTGAGCTTGTCCAAATTCTGCCAAAGTTGCAAATCTCTACCTTGTAATCTATATTCAATTTTTTTATTAGTAGGAACCTTTTTTATTGAAGCTTCGAATAGATGAAAGTTATTTTTTTGATGTATGACTTATAAGAAACATGCAAATTAATACGTAATTAAAACATTAATTTGACCAAATAAAATTTTGACTGAATAAAACTTGTCTGTCAAATAAATTAATTCGCATAAATAGATAAACATTTTGATAAAAACTTAATATCATGTTAATGTATTCAAAATACAAATATACTCGTCATCAATTACATTTCGACACTTAATTATTTATTATTGATTTTTATACCAGTTATTGTAACTATAAATTATGATAGGTTAATAATGGTAATAATTTTAATGAAAATTCGTCACAGTAAATTAGTTACGGAAAATTGTAGATATGATACAATGAAAATAAATCACTAAGGCAGACAGATTTTCATAATTTAAGCGAGATCCATTAAATAGTCGTTATAATTTAATAGCTGATTGAAACACTTTTTCAAATCACCTAATTTGTCAATTTTATCCCAGTACAATCTTACACATAAATGTATCCTACAATTTGTTATCTCTATATTCTCATACATTACATATGTACATATTAATTAACTGATATTTGTATGAATAATAATTAGTTTTTTTTTAGGGAATAGGTTTTTATTATACATCTCTGAGTTAGTACTTTCGCAAATCCAATATGAGGATATCTTATATGTTTAACGAGATAATTTAAGTACCTACTTATTTATTTCATATAACAGAATATAACTTATAATAAATTAAGAAAATTTATATAACGTTAAATAAATATATTTATGAAAAGAATAAGCTTAAGGTTAAACGACTGAATGGCGAATAACAACGAATTATATTCGAATAATCAGCAGTAATACCGTTGCTCACCTAAATTGCGGCTATCATCGAGATAGAACTTCTGTTAACTGAGTGAAAAATAATAAAGTATGCAATAAGCTGCTAACATTACCATACTCGTCGGTTTATGTGCTCTCATAGTGTTTAGGCGCCCACTCTACCGCTCGGCAACCATTTAAATTTATCACTAGTACGGATTATTGCTTATTGGTTCAACTTCCAATGTGAAGATAAAGCGAAAATAATTTGCACTAGGCATTGTATATCTATAACAACTTTAAAATTCGAACAAAGATGATTGTGTACATATTGTGAGCGGTAATATAAAACCTCAATAAAATACATAACATCTCAAGCTATTATCTTTCAATAGAGCTGCGCGGGCACTCGACTTATCTAGCAATTAAATCGACATTCAGAAGCCAATGTGGCTTTAATTCTGTGCGAGCACGCCACCAAATACTTAACAATGACTCGGATATATGACAAATAATGTTTTGATTGAAGACTCACCTAACAAATGCCAAGTACGGCTTTCCACAACGCAGTCTTTTTATTTCTATTTTTTTAATCACAAAATAACTCATAAGATAAAATACTATAATAATTTAGTTACTAATAACAATAATGATATCATTTATATAAATATGAGGAATAATAATAGCAATACAATAAGTAAAATATTGAGTGCATAAAAAAAATCAATAATTTATATTTAATAAATGATTAAATTATATTATTTAGTTACATATTCACTAAAGCGAAAAATGTACTTCAAATGCCGGCTCTCGCATAACAATGGAAACTCATCTATAAAAATGATGTAGTCATCTGCGTCGTTATTACACTCAGTAATGAACATAGTGTGATGAACTTTCGTATCGGATCGAGGTGGGCCATGACATTTTAAGCCGCTCGATATATCTCATTGATACCTTCCTCGTACATCAAAATTCTAATTCATATTTAGTTGTACATAAAGATACATTTCAGTACTATAATCTTTAATCCCCAATGCTATAAGAAATCTGAACGTCATTTTTAAATAGTTATAGAATATGTTGTTCGATTTCGGGTTAAGAGTCAAGTAAACCTGACCAGTACGGGGCGTGTACCTAAACAGGACTCGTAAATATTCATAGCGGCAGCCGGCGACAAAACGCTTTTCATCGGCACTGCAACGGCCTCCCGACGCGCGAGTTATAGCTTACAGTTCCGGAGATGACGCGCATCCATACATCCTTAAATACAAGCCTCAAAAGGCATTGTGAACAAAACTCTCTTCCCCGCCTCTATACCTTTCCCAACTTATAATCACCGCGGTCTGACCATAATGAAACACAAGTTTACGACTTCATTCTGGGACACAATTTTCTTTCACTCTTTCGCTCACTAAGTTATAAAGTCGTGCTGGGCGAATCATGATTATTATGCGACAGCGGTGACCAACTACTTAGGGGATATTCATGAGTCCGTAGTTATACAGTCGTTATTGGATCTTAACAGGTTGCTTTTATTTTGTCCAATAATTTTATTCATTGCAGTTATTACATGTTATATACGAGTGTTATTATCTCTTTCCCACACTCGTTACCGCATATTATTAGAATATTTTTAACTTTTTTATGTACACTCTCAGATTTCCTTATCTCGTCTTATCTTCAATATTCGTCTATTCTTTTAAAATTATATTTATTAGATCATCTGTATAATATTTATAAATCTGTTATGTTGGTCACCGGTCGATATAAAAAATCTTTTTTGTTTGCCCAAATCTGGAGGCGGATGTCAGTTTTCCAGTTCCCACAATAAATCTTGCAGTCAAAGGTCACCGCCTAATTGCGCAGCGTTATCGACATATCAAAGCGCTCCAGGAGAGTAAATTTATCAATAACATGTAATTAAAATTATTTAGGCGGATCGAAACTTTCGGTCCGCTCTTTTATGATCTAACAGTGTAACTTATGTATGAACGTAACGTATGAATGTAACGTATGAATTAAGTAGGCAATTTTATGTAGTAAGAAGCAAGAAAATAAATATATATAATATAATAAAAATATGTAGGTAGTATAAATACCTACATTGTACTAAATATTTATATTTTATTCTCTCAAACTCATATATGTATATAAAAGAATATAAGTTGTATATTAAACATAACAATTTGTACTATACAAGTTATATTATTTTATATTTTACATTTTTTTAAATCACGTATACCTGATCACAAAAATCCTAAAATATTATAAATAATCAATTGTATTTCTAAAGAACGTAAGAGAACAGACCGAATGCTCCGTGTCCCCGAGGCGAATTATTACACATTCGCTGCGAGAGGTCTGTGCCCGTCATTAGCCGGGACATTTTTATTCCTCTCTCTTTAATTTCCGTCAGTGGACATAAATGATGATACTAGTATCGCAGAGCGCCGCGGGGACGTTCAGGCCATCTTATTCATAGCACACTGTTTTAACTGGCCACAACCTATTAATAGAACAATTTATATTTAAACCGATTTTGGTGATGAAATCTGTGTCGAAAATGGAAAACCCTAAAATATATATCTCATAAAAATAAAAGTAATAGACAACTTAAAATGCTAAAAATGCTTTATTTATAGCAGCTCTCCTTTAACTACTTTGAAACTATATAGGTAAGTTAATAAGACGAATAAGTATTATTCTCCATTAACGTTCATGGGCTTTTGCCGTTTCTTGACGTCATAGATCTGAATAAGCGGTAATCAGAAGCTCTTTTCCTACTTAAAAAAAAAAAAAATTGTGTTGATTTTGTGGATTATCCTGGTTAAATCCTCCAAAGCATTACTTATGAACAATAGCTAAGAACAATTTGCTGGTTGCACTAGAAGCACTTCAAAGCCGAATTTCTACTTACGCACCCATTTTTTCTTTTCATTATGTGAAAGGCCTAATGGTAAGTTTAGTCCTTATTAGTTATTTTATTGTGTAGGTCGAGTTGTAGAATTGTTTTTTTTTTTTTACAAATATATTTATTTTAATGGATAATCAGTGAACAGATAATTATTTTATTACATTTATTTCATTGTTTTAAATTTAAATGTAAAGTAAAACATTGTACATAAATATTTCATTAATTTAAAGGCACGACAACTAAAAGCAACCGCTACAGTTACCGCGGAGTGCCAGCCAATAATGCTTGATATTATCTGAAAAGTCTATAATGATCCCAATGTAAACAGATAACCGTCAAAGACAACGCGAGTGGCGAAGTGCATTTACAATATCATTGTAAGGTTCAACAGTAAGCTATCTGATAACATGGCACTAAGTGGCCGGGCGCTCGCAACGTCCAACCACTTGATGAATTATACAAACACCAATCAGTTAATTATTTTATTCACGTCGCTCAATTTCTTATCTGTCTTTGTGTTCAACATAATTGATATGTTAAGTCGATGGAACAATCAGACCGTCAAGCCGGATCGGCTTCACATGCGTATCTCCTCCAGTCAAACGACCCGCTCACCGCCAATCAAAGCACCATTTTACGTCAGAATCGACACAAAGAACTATTTTAACATAACGCGTCAAATGCTGATCTGCTATTGTTTGCCATGTAAGCTTATTGTAAGCTTATTGATACCCTTATTAAGAAAAAACGAATAAGACGTAATGTATATACTTACATGTATGTACAAAGTACATTGTGTTTTATATATACGAGTATGTAAGTCATCTCATTACAAGTCATACCATTTATGGTAATATAATGTACTCATTTATGTGCAGTAATAGTTTTGAAATAATTTATGAAAAATTGGAAAATGTTTTAGTTTGGATAATTGCCAGCGGAGCATAATTAATAAGTGGCGCACGTGCTGACAGCGTCGTAAACATTCCGCGTCGGATTTATTTGCCTCCATAAGAAGCGGCAATTAAGTCATACCCTTTTAAAGTGCCTCGTCCGTCCGAACGACTTAACTTATCTGAAATGCATAGGATTGAATTATTAGTAGCAATTAAAGACGTCTCAAAATATGTGTTATCAATATTTTAATACAGTAGCTGCTTATATATTTAAATTTTATGTACGCGTGACTGAGTTCATTATAGAAATATTCTCGGCGTCAATATGTAAATGAGTCTTTAGATTAACCGCACAATGATTACGGATCATTTTCTCTTTTTTATGTTTTCGCGCGATATCGTTTTCTTATAATTGTAAAATAAATTTACCGCAGCAATTTCTTGCAAATACATCCGTTTTCCTGAGTGTAACAATATACTATATTGAGTATTGACATGAATATAAAAGTTTTTTGTCTACAAGTATTACTTACCAAAGTTATACTTTAAAAAATGTGTATGACAAACAATAGGTATCTAACTTTTGTGAGTCTTTAAATAATTTCCAACTTTAATGAAATATCAGATTACTTTAATTTATACGATGTAACTTCCATAAAAATCTAATAAGAGCTAGATGTATAGTGAAAATAATTTGAAAGCACTTTCCTAATCTTCATAAAGCCTTCAAAAAGGTATGACGATAATATCTATATAGCCGAATGTATACTTCACGCCGATGGCTCCTATCAAACTAGAGGAATGCGACCAGGGCGATGGGGATAAGTGTTGGATTAATAATTTGTAAATATTAAATATTCATGAGCCCAACGTACGTCGCATGGGTCATTCGTTTTATGTCCAAAACTGAACTTATATTAATCAAGAAGATGAACTTAATAATTATCATAACCAAATTAACGGTCCTATCAGAGGAAGAAGGAAAACTTCCTTAATGAAACGCATACAAGCGACTTACTCTCGCTTGGCTCGGGTACGTTCCTACGTGCCTAACAATAACCGATAAATTTTAATTCAACAGACATTTTTTCCGACCTTCATTATAGTTATTATGATGTCTGTACAGTAAACATTTTTTTAATCTGATATAAATTATTGGGACAAAAAATTAGCTATAGCACTCAGTGGTAATATAGCTTCTTATTAGTAAAATAATTTTCAGAATTGGATCAGTAGTTTCAAAAATTACCTCCTACATATGTACAAGCCTACCAAGTTATAAAGATCTCTTTATAATATTAGTGTAGATAACTACTGTGGGTTTTATTATTGAAGTCATAAAAAAATATCTAATACGGAGGTTTTTCGTATAGAAGGGAATATTTGCGCAATATTTAAAACAACTTAAGGAAACTAATATAATGTTTATATACCTATTATTTAAATTTAAATTCTATTTAGTGTATACAAATTATTTTTCCATATTTGACGATCTCTACAAACTTTTTACAATAGTTCCTACAGTTAGTTCCTTTCAATACAAAAAATATTTTTTTGCCTGACACGCTCTTAGCACGGTCATGGTATGAGACGGGGTAGTGGGCAGAGTCCTTAAAGCAAAGGGTGAACGAATATATGTGATTTATTAATTATATAGCTGCCATCGTATAACATTGACTAGATTTCATCACGTAATAAGGTTTGAAATTAGATGCTCCATAGGTTTTGTTTCAGAATATATTTAATTTTATTAGAAACGTCATTAAAACGTTATAATACTTATAAAACATGAAAGGGAATACGATAAGCGACATTTATTCTGTAATACGTAATTAAACACCGGTTGGACCGAAAATTTATGGTCAAAAATACAATAAAGAAGATAACTTTATATTTATTATAAACTAGCATTACCTGCGGCTTCGCCAGCGTCAACGTAAAAAAAAGAAACAAGCTCTTTGGCTTTATGTAGTACCTAATAGTTTAATGACTGAAATGATTTTCAAATGAAAATACGAAAATATTGCTCTAATCATTAAATATAAAAATCGAGCAAGTGCGCATCGATAGTTCCGTACCTACCAATGAATACTGTATTGTTTTTAATCAAATATTTATACACTTAAATAAAATATCTAGGTCTCCGCAATATTTTATTGATTGCAAAAATAAATTCCTGTTTCATATTATTCTTTAAATATATTATGCAAAACAAATTTAATTTTGCCGTGGTAACTGAAAATATCCCATATCTCAAAAGCTATTTAGCGTATGTTGAAAACTAAGCCTATTGCGAAATTTTTAGATACTATTAGCGATTTTGATAGAATAATTCTAAATTTTATTTACTAAATACCTACGCATAATTAAAATAGTGAAACAAAATTTTGCACTGTGTTGTACCAAATGATCAAAAAAGATAAAATTGGCCTTCAATATGTTAAAACTAAGCCCATAAAAGCTTAGTCAATAGCCATTATAAATAAAAAAACGTGGACCAAATTGTGAATTTTTATTTAATCAAAAGTTCATATGAATGAAATTATAAGAGGCATTTAATTTCTAATAATAATTTCAAGAGTAACTACACTAAAATTTCTCAACAAATTATGCACGCGGCAGCCGTACGCTGTAGGTTTTATTGCTTTATCACGATCGATATCCGATCCAACTGCTCCGCTTCTCGGCTTAATTCAATAATTGTCTTAATCGTATAAATCATGTATATACATATATATCATTAGCTGGATTTAACCATCCAAAAGTAATAAATCCTCTGGCGGCAGAGCCACTAGCTTGACTCACGGTAGCTATGCAGAGGTGCAAGCGTAACAAATGAGTACGTGTGGGTAGAATATCTACTTTACGATACTCCAGTAATATAGAAAACTCAATTAAAGCATTTTAAATTATTTGAAATTACCAAAAATTTTATAATATATTAAAAAATAATTTGAAACTTACTCTCACGTTTGTTAAAAACGATCAGATGTATGTTTAATTCAATATCAAATAATTTTATAACAAGATACAGATTGAGGTATTAGAGGTAAATATATTCCGGAAGTACTGTAGATCGGATTCTAAAGTTTCATTTACTGACAGGATGTTACATTATGCCCGAGTGACAGCTATTTTTATCTGACTGGAACCTGGAAATATCAGCTGTAAGTATATTAAGTTGTTACGGTATACCTAAACCAAGAGCTAGTCGCTAGTAGTAAGTAATAATAATAATAATGTCCTCCTGACCGATTCCGGCCACGGCGACCAATCTCATTGAGACTAGCCAACTGCGCAGGATATATTTTAGTGCACAATTGTGCGCATGGACATAAGTGCACTCTCTATTCCTGTCACTCTCATACTCCGGTGGGACGACTACTCGATACGACCGGTGAGACTTAAGTCGCAGGACCCACGGCTTTACGTGCTCTCCGAGGCACGGGGGTGAAACACCGCCAACTTCCCAACCAAGACCTCCGGGTGTGCAGCAGTACATGCTAGCCACTACACTACCGAGGAAGAAAAGTAGTAAGTTATTACTTAAAAAATATATACTTAAAAAAGTCTGTTAAAAAAAGTTTGTGACTCTTTGTTTCTTCTTCTCACTGTAACTGCTCAAAAGACTTACGTGATATACGGAATGATTATAGTTTATGTTGTTTATACTTGATAACATAAATGAGTATTTTGATCGACATAAAAGAAGACAAGACATTTAAAAATAGTTTAAAAAACTGGACTGAGAAGAGAAATAAAACCAAATACAACAATAATAGTTTGAGTAGGTAATAAAAACACTTTTTAAATACTCTACCGCCATAATCACATTAACAACGAATAGACCGCTAAAACAATAATTTCATAGTTATGACAGTTATAACTATGTGTGGACAGTGTAAACGAGTAAAAACGTCATAAAAATATGAAGTCGCACTGTGTCGACATGTCGCTAGACGAGACGAAACGTATCCGTGAATGATATAGAACGAGCGGCGAACTTATACGACGCACGCGCTCCGAGCGGCGCCAGTGCCAGCCCGTGCTGCGTTTCGTTGACTTATAGCCCTTGTAATGTATCGCAATGCCTCTATCGCTCATGAATATTTATCGAAAAAAATATGTTCGTATTAATATATAATGTCGTCTTTGCTCTCGTATGTGCATGGACATTAAAGTAATAAATATATCAGGAAGATCATTAACTCTGAATATTACTGTGTAATTATTTTATTTTTCGTAAATAAAATGGACGGCTAGTCTAATAAGCACATTAGGGATGCTATTAACTGCATTGAAAAGACTTTTAATGTATGTACTTCGCTGCAGGCGAGGAATAAGTTATTCGATACAATTCGATTATCAATATTTCAAAACAGCAATACTGCACCGGATCGTTGAACTTAGTCAAATGACAATATTAAATACATTTTGTAACTGCTATAATAATAATATTATATTATGCTCCCAGCAGTTGTTCTAATAATTCAAACGTAATAATACGACCTTTCGGTCAGCTACAGCTATAAAACTGTTTAAAATAGCAGTATCAAATTTTGAAAGATGCTTTAAAATTACCTACCTACTTAATAAAAACATTGTATCTTTGTAATTTCGACAGTATTTCCACCACTCATATATCAACATGTAATGAGGTAAGTATTTTTACATCGTAAACTAAATCTTGTTTACATTCAATTAATTAAAATGTAAAAAAAAAGTTTTAAAAGGTAATAAAATAAAATGTATATACAATTTTTAATCTATGTAATTTAAAAACGAAGTCGTCCAAAACGAAACTCTGCTTCTCTTGTCTAATAAAGTACATTTAGGGTGATCATTAAAAGAATATTTTACCGCTTTTAAATAGTTAGATAGTCATCTAGAGAAAGTGACGTTACATTTAGATCGTTACTATATTACAGTCTCATCGTGAAAGTGAATTGTATGGTCTGAAGATATGCCTGTTTTAATAAAAAAATGTTTTAGTTATTAAACACGATACTTTGCTTTAAACTTTTACAATTATGCCATAGAATCACTAAAATATAATATAATGTAAATACTTTTTAAATAAAAATTTGACTCCAAAATGAAATTGGAATTAAGAAATTTTTAATAAGATTAAAGATTTCTATAAACATAATATACAGAGATATAATTAAACTTCAATGGATTAGGAGTTGGTCGCGATAAGATCGTGCTAACAAGAGCACATGGAACAAAAATGTAAACAGTGGAATATCCATTATGGACCGACTCTCGCGTCTTAATGAGGTCGATACGTCTTCCCGTGCATTATGAGATCAAACGAAGGGTCAAACTCATTAAATTATTAATTTAAAAGACTACACAATTAAAGGCAATTAACATAATTTCCACTATATAAATATAATTTTAATTTACAGATTTTTTTTAACTTAAGCATATCTTTTTACATTATATGGTTATATTTAAAAGCAAATTATAATAGGAATGCTTCTGTTAGTGACCTTGTAAGTTCTTAACGAGTTGGCCCGAAATATATAGGTGATACTTTATATCATATTATTCTTTTGTCGATATAATGGTTTACAAGTATTGAAAATTGAGATCCAATAGATGGCGCTGTTAGCAGGGTAGGTAGGATATTATACCTAAATGACTTATAACATTTACAATATATTATGTTAATATAGTGTCCAAATTTTTGTCAACCAAAAACGTACTCAGTATCTATTAAAAAATTACAAATCAATTCATCATACAAACGTTCTCACATTATAATCTCAAATTTGGTAAAAAAATATTCTTCATCCTTCATCAATTTTACAGTTTAATAAAATTTTGGTGCGTGTTTAAAATGTTACTGTAAAATAGAATAGTTGTTGCAGTCCTAATTGTGGTCCAAGGGATGTTCCCATAAATATAATCCGATGAGCGGCTCCGCTCATTTGTAGAGGCAGACGGTTGTCATGTAGTCATATTAATATCGATGAATAAGAAATTCGTTATGGATGGGTTACAAGGTTGGCTATTACTACGACGATCCGACCCTGCATCACAGAACAGATCGCTACTTCTCCATATCTGTTTACTTCGCAGGGTTCATGTAAAATTCATTAATAATGTTTGTTATTGATGATCATAAATTAATTTTTAAACTTTACAATATATTTTGACTTGTTTCACTTGTTTCATTGATTGTTAAAAATCGATAGAGGTTGCACTTGTAAGATTTTTTTATTGAATATTATAATTATAAATATGTCCACTTTAACTGTCGACAGCTATAAATATATATATTATAATAAAATATATAAACTTTAAGTGTCTTTTTTTATAAAATTATCATAATTTGTAATAGTACCATGTGGAGGGAGCACTGTACGAACGTGTATTATTCAGTCGTCTATTTTTTTATTATCTCTTTTAATAAGCTGTCATAATTACCTTCTATATTGTAGCTTAAAGTTAATTAAAATCATAATGTAATAAGCATATTGAAACCAATAAACGCAACATAGCTTGCCGACAGATCGTGTTCGCAAACGAAGCGTGCGGCGTGCCGTGCGGGGGGTCCGTGCCGCCGATCCATCACGAACCGAAACTATACGATTATACCAATAATCGATAATCGATTATAACTAATAATCAGTAATCGATTATTAAGTGAAATTAATTTTATTGGGTAATAGCGGCTTGTGAGTGCGGGCGAGCCGT
Organism: Fabriciana adippe; assembly: GCA_905404265.1. NCBI lineage: Eukaryota > Metazoa > Arthropoda > Insecta > Lepidoptera > Nymphalidae > Fabriciana > Fabriciana adippe. Next base: position 9,673,126 of record FR989993.1, read on the forward strand.
TTAAGTAGCGAGGTCCGAGAAGATGCCGCTTCACATTCGTGACTGCTACGGAGCGCTTCTTAAGTCATAACAAGCTAATTATAATTTGTTTCAACTATAATATTTAAATTTTAAATATAAATTAAATGGTAATAATTTATTTCGGCTCGTAATGGAATTTGCAGTTGTAGTATTTACAAAAAAAAAGCAAAATATTCTAAATATATTATTAATATAAGTACGACGCAATACTAAATAGCATCTTCAAATACGTCATACCTATGTACCATTACAGAAACTACATATAATAATTGATATAAAGTACCGAACAAAGCAGGTAATGATGGTCAATGACATTTGCTTGTCAATAGATATATATATATAGATTATAAATTACATCATTTTCTTACAGTGTTGTTGAGATAATGGTGTTTCAAGTTTAGCTCACAGTTGACCTAGATCACCTATGCCACTAAACAATCTATGATCACAGCATAATGCACTTGAGCGTAGATAAAATATATGATAAATGTCTTTTAAAAGAAAACAATCGAATCTTTTAACAAAATGGATACCTGCGTAGAATGTACAAAACTAAATGCAAGTTACGATACTATTCACATATATGTATGTTGTGACATTAGGTTAACTACCGTAACTCTTATCAAACAAAACAAAATTAAAGAGTGAACAATGATCTAATGTAAATATCATTACGTGTGGCCAATCCATTCAGATCCTCTTTACAAGCCACGATCTTACTAGAACATTTTTTACAGTTGAAACAATTTGATTGCAGTTTTGTTGTGCGTTTTAGTGTGTTTTTGTTATTATGTAGCAAACAAAAGAAATAATGAATTCATAATAACTTTTTTTTAATTAATTAAATATAAAATAATTATAATTACTTTTTATATAATTTTAATTATAATGTAATATGTAAGTTATACTACTGAAGCGGATTTATTAAATTTTAAATTTTGTCATAGGTCGTGACATGTAAAGCGTGGCCTAATGGGTGCGCTATAAAGTAAGCGGCGTGGCGCGCGTGTGGCCACCGTTACCGTCGCACAACAATGCCCGGCTGATATAAAGAAAACATTTTTTATTTAAATTCCATTATGCACTGTGGTCATTACATAACGGTATGCAGCCATATAAACCCCCATCTTAAATACGAGAAACACATCAACTTAGGTACCTTATCGTATTATTATTCGTGTAAGTATCATGAAATCTTTTTATGTTAAAAAAATAACTTATAAATATCAAAATTTTGTTTATACCGTCAATCACTTTGCAATCTTTAGTGGTGTAGGTACCTACATTCTAATTTCGTAATCGGTAGGTAGGTATGACCAAAAACAGACAGCCGTGCAAATTGAACTCATTTTCTTCTCAATACCGCGTGACCCTGTCTTTATTATTTCTAACTTGAATATATTAAATACAAGATAGATGTCGCTCAACTATTTCTCATTAGCTGCTTTTGTTACGTTCAACTGCATGCAATAGTGGAAATCACGACAGCAGACAATAATTAACAATATTAATGACACAAACCTCTTATAGATCCAGAAACGTTTGATCCACTATAAATCAGTGCGCTATGTCGATGTGCTCAGTGCTTGGAGTCTGGTGCTCGGTAGTGTTCCAATTAATTAAACACATCAAGGGAGCCGGCCGACTATGCGATCAATAATAAAACAGTTTCAATATATAAACTAAAAATGTCAATAAAATTACTACATTTTAGAAATAATTTTAAATTATAATGTGCAAAAAAAATGAAATTTAAATTATGTATTACGAACTCATTTAGCATATTTTATTTGTTATTCAAATAATTATAGTTATCAATCATAATTTCTAAGAGATATTTGTTCTTTTAAAACAAAATACATAATATATAATACACAAACGTGCAATTTGCACTTTGCACCCATCATTACATTAGACTTCATGGTAAGTTTTATAAACTCTATTTATCATTCGCAATCAAACTCGACCGTGGTAGCATGATTAACCACTTGTGTTATCGCCGGAGACTACCAACACTTACATACGTACATCATTCCGATACTCATTCGTCATACTAGTTACATCTATAATATTGCCATTGAAACTCTATCTTTTTTACATAAATTAATTTGTAACCGGTCCTGCATATAATATCACTGGTCGATCTACGTTTGACAAGTTGTGTAATTACTATAGTCTCAGTTTCTTCACATGCAGCTTATACATAGATAATCGAGATGTCTGGTAATAAGAAACATGTAATGTAGGTGACAGACAAGCACCTGCAATCAAAGTCAGTCTCGCGAAGTTTAATAGTGTCGCGCGGCACTATCTGATGCGGGAGCAGGGCTGCCACCCGTTCAACCATTTGCAGTATGTAATTATCGCAACAAAACTTCATAACTTCACTCCGGTTCTGCCCCTTCAAATAAGAATGAGAGATATTTCAGGCGGTCTACGCAGGTATGTTGTCACTTGATTGCACGTTGCTCGAGAACTGTTAATAGAATTTAATTGCAGTTTGGTATCAGATTTGTAATTCTCAAAGCGGTTTAATATTATAAGCAATTTAACAGCACATAAATCATTATTGAAATATGAATATTAAATATCTCATAAAATATAAATATCTGCAAATAAATGGTGTTTATAGTAATAAATATGAATATATTGAAATATGTTTTGAAATATTATATATACGAATAGTCCAGACTCTATGGTTTATATAAATCTATATTATGAACCCCTTTTAATTTTTAATTTTTCACCAATAAAAATAATTATTGTGAATAAACGTTAGGAGATAGGTATATGCTATTACAGACTTTTCTGTATGCTTTTTTTTAATAGATATTCCGTTGTCATTAGGCGATGAGCGATTTGCACTCGAACTAAATTTTACATTTTCCTATGAAAAAGGGAGATATTACCGCACTCAATTGTTAAATATATTAATTCTTAACTTTTTTTAACGCTACGAGTCAAGATTAACGAGTTAAGATTATTTCACGAAGAACAATGAATTACAATAATAGAAATACAAAATGTAGGTAGAGTCCTATAAAATAAAATCTTCAGCTAAAAAAAAAGTCATAGCATGACAGTAGAAGTGAACTCTGCAGCTGAATCCGTTTAATACACGCGAGCGCGCTTGTTGCAGCCATTGTGCAGCCGCCGATGATACATTATTTTTATAACAATAAATCGTAAGTAAAGCAACGCGCATTGCGCACCCGGTGGTCTTGACTATTTGCCGATCGCGTTTCAAGTCTCCCAGTGTGCTACTTAAAACAAAGCTAAAATTAATTTATTTATGTTACAACGCTATAACTACGAGTATATTCTGCACTTTAAGAGTCTAATGTATGATATTTATAATACATTAAATTTTAACATCCTATTTAAAATATTGTGATTGATATAGGCGTTGCGGCCCATTAGTAAAAAATATAGTAGGATACATGATAAGGCTTTATTCTAACAAAGATCGTAAAAACTAATAGCTCCTAACATAAGGCATTTAATTTGTTTTTTAATTAGCGGATGGTGTCGATTCAAACGCCACTAGAGATATCAGTGATAACCAAAATGTAAAATCTCTATTATTACCTCATATATCTAATACGAGATAAAGCCCTGGAACTTAGTAGATAATACATATATCATTCTATTTAAAAAATCGCTATATTAGTTTATTATATTTATTTTTAATTCAAATTAATTTCATATTGAATCAATAACAACCGAATAAATAATTGAAATTTTACCAGTTACATTAAATTTTACATATGTATTACATAAAATAACTGCAGGGGGTGCATCATAATTTGATTAGCACATATTGCAGTAATAAACAACTTGCATACAATAAAACGCATAAATATGAATATTATTTTAAAAACTTGCTCTTCAGCCATTATAATAACAAGTTATGGCTAAATTGTGCCATCATTATACCAACAGTTTAAAGAAATGATTTAACTTCGATATAAATATATCAATTTTCACATTTTGATAATTCTATAATTCACTAATTTAAAAGGTATCAAATTCGGTAAGCCTAGATTTTAATGTCATACTCAATTAAATATTGTATTATATATAGATACCTAATTAAATAAATTACCGTTACTTAAAAGATCAAATTTTCGATTAGTTAACAGAAGAAGCACCTTTTTTAACATTTGATTCAAGATACGTAATTTGGGCATATTTATTATAAAAATACGCAATTAAGAAAGCCAATAACGCTGAATATTCTCTTAATCAAATGTCAGATTTAGTCAATTTTAACTTTAATGATAGAGGCCGTCGAGTTAAGCCTATATGATTAATATCATCAGAGAGGAATAAAATTTGAATTCAAGGAAAAGTGTGGGTAATGTGTTGTGCGTGTGTGTATGGTACTACTGAAGCGGCGCGCACGTCGCGCACGGAAGCGCTATCGCCCGCCCATCACCGCTTGATTTACGACAAGCTTTCTCAAAAACATTTCTGAGTCAACGTAAAAATTGAAAATAAAATAAATAGTTCTACTCAATATGTTATACAATCCTAATAGCCATTAAACCATAGTTCTATTACGTTATTCATTGCTCAAATATACACATTTTTCAATTCTAGTCTGAATTTAATACGTAATAAGAATATATAAAAAAGATATCTTCTGGAGTTTACGAAAATACAATAAAAAAAATTGAAGAATACAAGCATTCTTCAATGTGTAGGTATACGCGCAAGAAGTGAAACTTCTATAGGTTATCGGTACTTTTTATGAAATTTAAATATTAATTATATTTTAAATAATTAGGAAGGAGAGATAGTAAAATAATACTTTTTTATAGATTTTTAAAGGAAAAAAAATATTTTATTATTCACATAGTACAAAATACAGATGGTGTTAATATAAAATTTAATTTTCAATCAAAGGTTGTAATGATTCAATAAATTATATACTCCAATAAAATGCAGGGATGCAATTTTTTTGTGAAAAAATATATTAATAATGTATAAAAAAATATTTCAAGTATATATATTTTTCTTAATAATATTCATTATTATTCCATCGCTCATTTAAAAATTAATAAGGAAGTAAGTATTTTTACAAATATCTGTTTTTATTTAATTTATTCTTTGAAATATTAATATTATAGTTTAAATGATTTTTAATTGACTATTTATTCACTTCCGTAAAAACCGTTTCCTTTAATTTTTCCCCTCTCATAACGTCTTTCGTAAAGAATTTTCAGTTCAAAAACTTACGTCATTTTTGTTGAAATTGTACCAGTTTATCAATAATTAACTTCTCCCTTGTCCCTAAAATAAATGATCATCTTATAAAAACTCATAGAAAGCACAAAATTTCTTACCAGGAGTCTATTGAAATAATATCGAATTCATTAAGTAGTCATTGAGCGGCATGTGAGATGTCGGAATCTGATAGACCATTACTCTGAATGACGGCGCGCGTGCCTGCGGATACCCTACCACCTGTTTAAATTGACCTCCTGTGTGCCCCATCTACTAACATTAAGAGGGGACTTAACGTAACTATTAGAGGTCACGTTTAAATGGAAACGTTACAGCCGCCGTCGCCTTTAAATAGGAAACGACACGTTTATCCAATTAGAAATTCACCATATCTTTGTGATAGTTGAAGAGGAAATTTGAGCAATCAACTTGCAGAGCGCCTCAGCGTTCCTATCACAGTTTATTCAATTGAGCTAGTAATAAAGTTATGTGAGCTATAACAGAATAAAACAACGCTCAGTTAACGTATATCTTTTACAATTTTTGTTACTTGTAAAACCTTAGGTAGGTACTGTAGAAAAACTTTTTTCCAAAACATATCTATAGGTACGTATAATAAAATTGTAACCAAGCCGAATCTTTACATTAAATATTTTGTGGAAAATCGTATAGTTTTTAGAATTTTTGTCTGTCTGTCTGTCTGTCTGTCTGTGACTGCATCACGAAAAAACCACTGGAGGGATTTTAATGAAATTTGGTATGATAATAGCTGGTTATCCGGGTCAACATATAGGATACTTTTTACTGCGGGAAAATATCTCATTTTTAAGAAATCTGTACTAAACGTTAACACATAATTAGGGACGAACCCGAGCAAAGCGAGAGTGAGTCACTAGTATTATATAAGTAAGTATAAAAGTTATATCAATCCTATTTATTTTTACTCAAATCAGTGGCAATGTATATTAAGCATCAAGTATGACGAATGCTCAATTTAATTTATTATTCACTAGCGACTCATCCTCGCTTCGCTCGGGTTCGTCCCTCAGGTTACTTCCCAAAACAAAAATAATTACTTAATTTGGTTTTAATTTTTTTTCGTGGGACCCTTTTATTTTTGTAAAATAAAAGCCTAAGTTACTCCTTATTACATCAGCTATCTGCCAGTGAAAGTCCCGTCAAAATCGGTCCAGCCATTTCAGAGATTAGTCGGAACAAACAGACAGACAGATAGACAGACAGACAAACAGACAAACAGACAGACAAAAATTGTAAAAAATGTTGTTTTGGTATTTGTATCGTGTATACATCCATATGTATTTAGTAAAAAGCGGTTATTTTAATATTACAAACAGATACTCCAATTTTATTTATCTGTATAGATAAATAATAAATATATAATATTATAATTCACACTGTCCATAAAGTTTACACCTACGTTAAGTTAATTAGATAATAGACAAATTAACTAAAAATCATGTTTTTTGCTCACGTTGCAAACAAGCAAAGCATTCTATTGAAGTATCTATCAATAAGCTTAAATTATATAACATAACCAAATTACAAAACATCCTGTAATTAATATGAAAATGTTCAGTTTAGTTTTCTTTTTTCTTAAAATAAAAAAAAACACTTCTACGATAAAAAATGTATAAGAGGTAGTGTATTGCTATCGAAACTGGAAAGTCGGTGCGGCGGGCAAGTGTCGTCGTGTGCCGGGCGCGTGGCGATTGACGCCGTGACGCGGAGTTGGCCGACCTCACTGCCACTCTGACCTCATTCGTAAATCATTTAATCTTATTTCAAAAGAGCGGGAGCCCACCGCAAGCTATAAATGTAATCCAACTCAAGATATGTTATCCGCTGATAGCTCGTCGATAGAGATATTTCGTGTAATTTAGGGATATTGCTCGTAATAAACAACTTTATCATTATAGAACTGTTAATTATAAAGTGTTTTTTTCAAATATACGTATATTGTCTTACTTGAAAAATCCTTCATTGATTAAAAAACTATAGTGCTAAGGGAAAGCGCCAAAATCAAGTAGGTACATAACAATGGACATGTCCTTGCTTAATTATTCACTTGATAAAAATTATCCAATGTAGAGCTAAACAAAGTAAAGTATTGAAAATGTAATATCCTTAATATAAATTGTTATGTTATTTAGACTTATATATTATTTTTAATTATAGTTTTAAATTAAATATGTGCTACGATAATATCAAAAGGTGACATACCTACATATATTAATTTTAAATCTAATTTTATGAAAAATGTATCTCGCTGAAATAACAAACAATTCAGTCTTGACGAATAGCAAATAAGCAGCTTATCTAACCGACTCCGACACGCTTTAACCGGCGCATACCTAAACAATACGCTACATCATGCAACAAGCACTCCAAATTAATATATCCTGGCTCGCGCCGTGATTCCTAATATTATATTTAGACGTGACACGCGCTCGTTTGTATCAATTGGCCCCGTCTGCCGCACTGATATACGGCCGACGCTACTTTAGAACAATGACGGCACAAATTGCACGATTACCTTCTTTAAGCACCGCCCCGAGACTTGCAACGGTATCTGCCACGCCGGACGCAGGAATTTATAAGAGGAAATATATCATAACTCTTATGTTATGCAAATTCTAGTGCTCCTCTATTAAATTGAATATTAAGGTGTTTACTTTTTTCTCTGTGATGACCACGTAGTTGGGAACACACGTTAATTTTTATATTCCAATGCCAAACGTGACCTATATTCATATATAACACTCTACAAAAATATTACAATAGAATTAATTAAATTTCATGTTTCTCCGAAAGATTTTTTTTCATTGTTACTGTCTCTAAAGTCTACTTCGATCGCGTCGCAAATACTAGAGTTACAATGTCCATACATTTTGTAATCTTGTCATACAAGCTAACAATATTGTATTATTTGTAAAACAACGTAGTAACTATAACACCGGTTTGTATTACATTGTACAGTAACAAAGTGACAACAAAACGAATGTGTTCCTAAATAAAACAGGCACCGACAAATAGACACCATTCCTCTTTAAACAGTCGTTTAAGAGATTAAACTTCAATGACCGTACCGCACCTCCCAGTAAGTACAAAATCAAATTAAAGAATTAGAGTTCGATAAATGAAGGTATAAATGAATATTATGTCCGGTGAAGACGATTACAACACTGGTTTGATACTTTCATATGTATTGCCACTAAGTTAAGTCCCACAAATCAGTGTAATGAGTAGATCCCTTTAAAGCCTTTTAATTTTCCATTTGGTGTAGCCACCGATATCGAGTGACTGTTATTAATACAGCGGGCGGCCGGTCGCCGGTGGCGGCGCTCCCGACAGCCTCGATTACGTCCGACCTTACCGAGGTATCGCGGACGCTCTCCGCGACTTATCTCCCGCTATTAATTACGCTTAGATATGCACCAGACACGTTTTAATGCAACCGCTTCATTTGTTGCTGCACTAAAAGTGCCATATCGCAGACGTTATAGAAGCGATAACTTTGTATTGATGACAGCCGGTCAGTCACTAGCGCCAGCCGACTTCCACTCTGCGTTGAAACAACGCCCGTTACCTATCTGTTCTGCCTATCAGCCTACAAGTAGATGACTGATAGCTTTCCGGTAAAACGTGCTCTATTTTACACCGATATTTATCTTATAATTCAGTAACTTGTATTTTGCAAGTGTTTTTAATACGGTAGCTGGTCACAGCAATAACGTTTCTGTTCTAAAAAGAAAATGAATTCAGATCGAGTAAAGCCGCAGGCTCCTTTAGCAAGTGGCTAATAACACCCCACTAAGAATATTGCCCACTATTACAAATCAAACAGAACAAGTATTGCATTCTATTCAAATTTATTTGCCTTCGTTCATTCTACGTTTGTTGAGATTTTATCTCGATAGCAGATTCAATGCAATTTCTTCTCATTTTACATAAACTTAATTTAAATTATGGGTCACTAACATCTCAATTTAGCGAAAAAGATCGTATAAAAATTACGAACACATACTATAATCCAAAAAATATTGTAGCATATGTAACATATAAATGATAAGAATTAAATTTTGTTATTGCTTTTTATGCAATGTAGTTGATAAGTTTGGTCCAAAGAATATTATAAACCAACGTCTATTTCATAGGTTCTATTAAATCAACTATAATGTTATTAAGTATTTTATTTAACGAAAGCAGAGATAAATATATAAAACACATAAATTACAATAACTTGTTACGAATATAAATATTTCACCAAAAGGGTCAGATGGCAATTGCATTGGACTGTCAAACGCGAATGACACATTGATCGGAGACACGCAAAATGAAATTGTAAGTTTTGTTTGGTCTATCGTAGAAACGTATAAGAACAGTTTACTTGGCTAGTCTCTTAATAATATAATTTACATATTATACATAATTGTAGGTTTTCATCACCATAAGTTCATCATAATTAATTCTGCATTTCTGCAGTAGTGTTACCAATTACGCAAAAAATATTAATAATTATTTTTTGATTACATTAATAAAGAATATCACTGAATCGAAAAAAAAATATACTGCTAAGCATATTTGTGGAAGCTTTGCGCCTGAAAGTTTCATCACTTTACATCAATCTCAGCGGACCGTTATATCTGACGCCATAATTCACGTTGCTCTGGAGTTAACATATCCGCTAAAATATTTATTTCGGAGCCAGGCTCTCTGTGACTTATCAACTGGAAAAAAATCTAATTATACTTTAACTTGTATTAAATAGTATTAAATTATAATATAAATATTTTAACACTTTCCAAAAATAACTATAATTTATGACCAAATATTCTAAATATAGTTATAAATGAAATGTAATAGTTAAAATGATGTCTCACTCTCTCTAAAATTAGCCGCAGGAGATATAACAGTGGTGGGACGACAAATCGACACAACTAGTAAGAGATCAGACACAGGACCGACGACTTGAGGTTCTCTCCGAGGCACGGGACCTTGGACCACCGCAACTTCGGGCTGTTACGGAGACTTTCTTAACAGAAAGACTCAATAACTACATTTGACCCGACGGGGAATCGAATCTAGGACCTCCGGAACTGCAGCATACATGCTAGCCATAGTCCACACAGGTAGTTTGTTTTATACTACCTACCTTAGTTATAACTATCGTCGACAACATTGACATGTCGAAAATTATTTTGAACATGGATAAACCTTGCAACCACTCCAGTTTCTATCGATAGGGGTGGGAATAAGGATGTCGAATCAAAGTTAGTTGTAGAGCGTCCGGGAAACTATACAATATCTTCTCGTCTCCAATATTGCAGTGTCTGAAGATAAAATTCTTCGACCAGTGTATGTTGCCAGTGATGACTTACTGTACAGAGACGTGGTCTCTCAGGTGGACTTCATAAGAAAGCTTAAGGTCAAGAGATGGCTATACTTGGAGTTCTCGCTGCGAAATCGAATCAGAAATGAGGAGGTACTTTATAGCTAGACTTAAATATATTTCAAATGTCTAATCTCGGTACTAAAAGTATAAACAAAGTGTTTGTCTACTGTTTCATAGATTTTTAATTTAAGTAAGACTTGATGAATGAAATAATTTTTACAATAATTATGCTTTTTTTACTAGTAAAAATCGTACTTATATACTCATATACAAATTTTCAACACCTATAAATGAGAATCAGTATCTTTTCTAAAAATAAAATTCATATATTCCTTAATATTTATTATAATTATCAATTTTATATCAGTTGATACACATTAAACTACCAAATACTTTCCGTGAGTTTCTTTTGTTCAATGGATCCTAGAAGTGTCATTTAGGCACAATAATTTACCAAGCCAATGTCGCCTAGAATGGAGAAATCTTTACATGTTAATTTCTTTTTATTTTTCGGTAAGAAACCAAAGTATTAATTTTATTTGATTAGGATTTATTTGATATGGGATTACGCATACGTGAAATATTTTACTCGTTATTTTATTGTTGTTTATACAGGAGTTGGTACATAATAAATTTTGTGTTGAATTATTCACAGTTAATAATAAACTAATATTATATCATAGCTAGCATATGATGGCTGGTAAAACAGTTAAAATATATAAATTAACAAGCTAATACTAAATATCGTACACATTGTATGTACAAAAATAATAGCAGTTTTAGATTTCTATTTATATTTTGCAAGTTTAATAAATAATTATTATTAAACTACGGATAGAAAATTAAAATTTAGAATTATCCGCGCAATTATTATAAGATACATATAAGATAGACCAAATTTAAAATGTCAAACACAGTCACAACTTACCGTTTAAAATTCAACGCTTTTAAAAAGTATCCATCCCATTAAGAGAATGTATTGTAAGTTTTTAAAGATGGTATCAGAAGACATTACGTGCATGATGAGCAGTCAGCAGCAGTCTTATCTAGTGACAGTTGTAACCAGAGAAGAATACTCCAGGGTTGTCAGTCCGTAATCTAAAATCTAAAAACGATTAGAATAATTTTAATAATATTAATATCTAACCGGTATAGTTATCACATTGCTGATACCCTTCTAAACCTTGAAACCTCATGGATAATTCGCTCGAGAGTTTTTTGGAAATATATTTGACAGCCCTAGACCCAGCACCTCTGTTGCTATAACTCAACTCGATAACACGTCTTGCGTCCCGCGGAACTGTTAACAACAAATAACATAGATAACGAAACGGCCACCTAAACGACCATATCTGACATTCGATAATATTTAATAATTATTTACTAGTATTTATCAGATAAAACAGTACGCGTGCGGTGGCTAGTGACAACATTTTGTCGAGCGCCAGCCTAACCGCGTTATTTAAAAAAAAAAGTCCTACTTAAGTTCAAAGAAATATATTTCTTTGAACTTAAGTAGAATTAATTGTAAAGCCTAAAGATATTTTGAAAAATATTTTTTTATTTTACGTACATGTATTTAATATTTAGAAAATAATAAGATATTCTATTTATTTGACTTCGAATTGACATATAGAGAGCGGTGTAATATCTATACATATAATAAAACTGTATAGGTCGAATGTCTGTACATAGAAAATAAAATGCTAAAAACCGAATCAGGGAATCACCGAGGGTAAGAAGAGGAATAGAACAAATCCAGTTTTTTTTTTTCAATTTTTTTTTGTTTCTGTGTCTGTTTGTACGGGCTAATCTGCGAAACTGTTAGACCGATTTAAATAAAATTTTGAATGGTGATACCTTACATCCCCGGTCAACATTTTAGATACTTTTCATCCCAAAAATTAAAGAGTTCTTGTGGGATAGTTAAAAAACTATAGTAACTTATACAGCTTAGTACACAAAAATTACTGATTGGATTTTAAGGAAACTTTACATTAATATATTTAGTTCATACATCAGAATAACAAATAGAGTACTTTTTATCCCGGAAAAATGTACGGTTCCCGTGGGATAGGTTTGTTTTTGTTTGTCTAGAGGCGAACCCAAGCGAAACAAGGTTGAGCCGCTAGTATTAAGTATAATCAAGTGAGTCGATTCAATCTCTCAGAATAGAATCAATATAAGGTCCTATCTTTTTGATGCGACGTCTGACGTATAATATTTTACTTATAAAATCTACGTACGTACTTGTCAACAGAAAAAAATGTTGAACAATAAAACTAAATTCGAAATTATTTAATTAAAATGTGAGATTAAAAAATATAACACCAAAAAAAACACACATGTAGATGCTTATAGAACTATGCTTTTAATATAGTATGACCTTTGTACGAAACTTAAACTAAACTTTTCACATCTCAAAGTCACCTCTCAGCGCACTCCCACTTATTGTCATAAATAACTTTGTCAATCTGCTAACTTAATAGCATAATTTATCCGTCTCAGGACAACATAACGAGCAATGCCGATAATAAACCAGAAAAGCCATGAGGTGATAATAGCTGTCCGTAAATAATGATTCCTGATTGCCGGTCCACTCCTCGGGACAGGTCGCAGTCCGCTAAAACATAATACCGTTGCAGCATCTCTGGGAAGGTTTTAGCTTGTAAGTGAAGATAATAGAACACTTCCTGAGTTTTGTCCGGGAACTACGATCTGACCTCGCGAGCCACTCATGTCTTTGATACAGTAGAATGAACTAGGAGTCTAATTAACGCCAATGCCTGGACTCGGCCGACTCCGGGGATGTTCCGATTAGAGCGGCTAGCCCGTTAAGGAGAAACAATCACATCTCTTACAAGGAATGCTCGAGATAAACTACTTCCCTGTCTTGGTATTCAGCGTTGTAAAGATGTATTTGATGTAACGAAACATGATTGCGGCTTTAGTTTTAAATGATTTTACATGTAAAAGGGTATATAAATGATTGTGATAAAAAAATAAGAAAACATGTAAATCACTAAGGTTAGTCATATATAAAGCAACATGTGCATTGCACCGTCTAAAACCGAGAACCGTCTAAAAGCAATGTGGCAGGATGAACTGAAGGTAAGCGCGAACTAAGTACACGGGTGCGGTGTCGATACGTTTTCCGATAACCGGTGCACCATTTATTCACGGTGCAATAAATTCAAATTACCGGATTAACAATACTCCAGATAGCATCTCGCGACGATATTGACGACGCGAGCTGCAAATGCGTTTATAAATAAGAAGAGTTAAATCAAATAAAGCATACAATTATCGTGATACGCATATTATATGAACATAAATAAAATATCTTAAAAGTATAAAAATATTTAAAGTATAAAAATACTTATTTTCTTAATTTTTATAATTTTCTAAAATAGAACTGTGAACTGTAAACTCATTCCAAATGAAGAGGTTTACTACTAGTTTTCCTTTGTGACAGCGCTTGTATGGTATACCTATTACACGTTCATATATATGTCATTCATATCCCTCTCTACCCGCCATTTAAAATAATCGAATACGACCTGCAAACATAAAAAAAAATATTATTTAGGCATTGGTAACCTCCAACAACCATATGACTACATAAGATAATTTAAATTAAAAATTACTGTAACGGAATTTAACTTATTAAATTTTTCAATAAAATTTCTAATGTTCTAAAGAAACCTAAATAACTTTGCTCATTACTATAATATCACACCATCTATACAATATTATAGGTGTATATTAATAAATTACTATCAATAAACGTCGCGTCGCGTAAAGCATGGCTGTAAAGGCTCATGAGCCTTGTATCGGCCACGAGGTAGACGCGATATAGCGCAATGAAATCCTACACCACGACGAATCGAATGCTGTCCTGTCGAGTTTGAAATTTCTGCAATATTTCGCCCTTTTCACGCAGATATCCCCGGCCCATGTCTAAACCGCCGGACGTGAAACACAATATCTCCGAGTGCACTCCATAATTTATACGCACCACACAAACTCCGATGCGGTTTATGTATTAGTCAAGGTGTAATCTTAGATCATTGTCTATCATATGGGTTGAATTACTCCGAAAATACAGCTTCTTACTGAGTAGGCTACAGTATTGGCCATGTTATGCGTAATTGCCGCGGCGCGAGCGTCACATTCCTGTAGTGAACGCGGCGTTGCGCCCGTTTACCTAAATAGATTCAAATGAATGCGTGCGATTAGTGGAGGCAATCGGGCGCGCGGCCGCAACCAAGTACTTCACTAAAACCGGCACGGGCGCGGACGAAGACGCCGGAACTGGTTTGATGTGTTACTACATTTAATTGGGGCTACAGCGGGCGACAATCTCTATCGTTGCATACGATCATAGTTTAATCGATATTTTATACTTGTATAATAAAATATAATTAGAATTTTTTAAATTAAATTTGAAAACTTCTCTACTGTATTACCAAACTGGAGTACAGAATAAATGGATATATGTATTTCACTAATATTAGAGACTTTTTTCAATTAAAAGTGAATGATAAACAATCAAAAATACAACAGTTTTACACTATATACTCGTATGTAAGGATATCACCTTACTCCTTGTAGTTATGAAGAAAGTTAGCTCTTTAATACTTTTTTATATATCAAGATAATTTTAAAATATAGTAATAGATAAATGTTTCAATTACTTAACAAAAGAAGTGCGTATTTATTAAAACTAAATTCAGTTACAGTTATTTTTATTAATAAATTTTTAGGTACATTATTTTTATATGACAAAACAAAAAATTCCATAATCCAGAACCCACTGAGAGCGAAGGAAACTTTTGCTTTCTATTATCAAACGAGAAGAGCAAAATTAATAAAAGATGTCAACGTGGAACATTTCTATTGACAAATAAAACGTGGGTGCGAGCTTAGAGCAATTATAATACTTTTGCCCAAATTACTTGTGGGCAAAGTCGAATTGACAAAATACCAGAATTATAAGAAGAACTAGCGACTCACCCTCGCTCCGCTCGGGTTCGTCCCTAATTACGTTTTAACGTTTAGTATAGATTTCTCAAAGATGAGATATTTTCCAGCAGTAAAAAGTATCCTATATATTGACCCAGATAACCGGCTGTCATCATACCAAATTACATCAAAATCCCTCAATGGTTTTTTCGTGATGCGGTCAGAGACAGACAGACTGACAGACAGACAAACAGGCAGACAAAAATTGGAAAAACTATAGGTTCGGTCTCTGTATTTCAGTAAGATTTTCCAAAAAATATTTAATGTACAGGTTCGGCTTATTTTCAATTTTATTATATGTATAGATGTACATATACATAAATCGATCACACGAACACAAGATAAATATGAGAGTTTGCCAATTGCGATCAATCGACTTAATTTTTTGTAAGTTAAAGCTAAAGTGTCGGTATAGGTATATATGAATACTAATAAACATAATAATATTGACACTCTTTAGATACTTTATTGACCTTAATATCAATATAACTTTATTATTTTATATTGTACGCTTTGCAAAGGCATTTTTTATCAATGTTACTCTAACTTTGCTGACTTGCTAACAGCCAAATTCTGTTTAAACTATTGAATATATATATATATATATATATTAAAATGTAAGTAATTGCGAAGTATAACTTTTCGCAATTCTTTGCTCTAGGAGCGTCAGTCCTCGCGGTGGTCATAGCTTCAAGCGTTTAATGCACCGGCCACGGTAATGGGCCTAATGGAAACCCACACCGCGCTCACTCGAGGAACGAATCAAAACAAAATATAATATTATAGCAATCACAATATAATAATGTAATCCCTAATGATCTATCTTACTGTGACGTTAAAATCCATACTTCCATACTAATATTATAAATGTGAAAGTGTGTTTGTTTGTTTATTTGTCATTCTTTCACGTGGAAATGGAATGACGGATTGGCGTGATTCTTAGTGCGAAGATAGTTAAAGGGCTGCGGTGTGACATAGGCTACTTTTTACCGCGGGAGATTATCTCATTCCCACCATAATACACCTCAATAAAATATTATGATTAGAATTACTTGAAACTTGGTATTAATGCTCTTTAATACAATTAAATATATTAGGTGTTTAAGCATTTTTCGAAATTCATCCCATAAAAGGGTAAAATAGGGAATGAAAATTTGTATGAAACCTACCTTTTTACAGTTTTTTGGAGTTTTAGCACGAGCGAAGCAGCGGGTTTGCTAGAAAAAAATATGTGTGTATATATATATAAATTTTATTCACGAATTTAGGGGTTTAGCTTTGGCTATGCCATTTGTGGCATTCTGCAATCGTTAATGAATGTAATTCTAAAAATATATGGGAATGACATAATATGATATATGCCCAGTGACTTGCATCTGCCTTCCATTCAAACAATTACGTTATTTTTATCAGTCAATGAATTACGTTGAAAAGTATATCCGTATATTATTTTCAACTAGTAGGTACAGTAACAACGTACTAAACATAACAAATATGTAGCAAATACATGTATGTACCTATATAGTATTTTTATGATTACGTAAAGAATAATTATGATCACTATTACATGCACTTCTTTGTTGATTAAGCACTTTATGGTTATGGGTTATATATTTCACTATTAAAATAATGGGTGAGATCATTAGCATGTAACATATAAAGATACTTGAGTTGATATTATGTTACTGTTTTGTTCGATATAAATATGAATTAACCGCACTGAAATATCTACAATGTATAGAGATTGTACTACATGTTACTAAGACCTATAACATTAAGTTGAATTACGACACAATCTTAGTCTAGGGCCGATAGTCTGAGCGTCTCTCGCATTATTTATTGGCATATAATGGCTTCTAATGGGCGCTATTCAATCCGCCACCTGGACATCTTTTATGTTCAGCAGGTCCACAAGAGGGCGTGACTCTCGTCTTGATACATGTGAATATTCATAAGTCATAACACAGCACGATTTCGATACAAGGGCTGATTTAATTGATGCCCAGTCTGCATCCCAACCACATGGACAGGCAAATCGTAATTGCTCGTTAAGCCTCGATACTCGATTGTTACTCGATAATAAAAATAAACCACATACAAACATTGAGAGGAGAATTTCAAAAGTTCTTCGCGAAAGGATCAGTTCATGCGGTTATTATTTTAAAACAAATGAACCTTCGTCTCGCGATCGGAACGCAATAACGATATTGAAATATATCAGAGTAAACTTTATTTTCTGTGCTCGATTCAGGGTCGATGATGATATCTACAAAAGTGAACAACAAATAAGTACATATTCAAATTTATTTAGACCTTTCGTCGATAGCACGTAGTACTCTGGTTCTTTTATTTGCGCAACACGACGGACGCAAGTGCAATTTATTGATACCGTGTTCGATAACCAGTAGGTGCGTCCCACGCGGCGTGCTGCAAACACAATGATCACGAGCGCGCGCGCACTGTCCAACGCTTACAAGTATTGGGCCCTACGGAAGGAATTGTGATGCAGACCTATGCTAAATACACTCCATAAATAGTCGAGGTTATGGTGTCGTAAAAACAAAGTCAAGCTGCGCGGATAGCATCGCTGGCTATAAAGAACCAATGTCATCGCACCTCGTTCGTCGCACTCTACCATTTTGCTCGTTGTCACCACTCTTGTTAACTGGACTATGACAAACATAATAAACATCTAAACGCATATGTTTTGCAAATATTCTGTTATTGTTGTTCAGTTTTAGCAAAAATAAACATTTGAATTTAAAACTTTTCGTGCGTTCAACGCATTAAAAATAATGGTCTATAAAATCAGGATTTTTCCTTTGTAGTTTACCAATTCTTAAAAACCAAACGAAATATTATAGTTGATAAGTAATAATAATAATAATGTTCTCCTGACCGATTCCGGCCACGGCGGCCAATCTCATTGAGACTAGCCAACTGCGCAGGAGATATTATAATGCACAAGTGTACGCGCAGACACAAGAGCACTCTCTATTCCTGTCACTCTCATACTCCGGTGGGACGACTATTCGACACGACCGGTGAGAGTTAAGGCGCAGGACCGACGGCTTTACGTGCTCTCCGAGGCACGGGGGTGAAACACCGCCAACTTCCCAACTCCGGGCTGTTACTGAGGCTTACTATACAGAAAGACTCAATAACTAAACTTGGCCCGACCCGGGACTCGAACCCAGAACCTCAGGATGTGCAGCCGTACATGCTAGCCACTACACCACCGAGGCAGTCAATTGATAAGTAGTAAATATTATTCATGAAGTCAAGTACGAGTATATACGTAAACTTTCGATAACTTCTTCGTTAAATTAACAAAAAAGCATTTTAAGAAAGATAAAATTTCAAATTTATAAAATTCGATTAAAAATATGTTTAATTTTAGGCAAAAAAAAGTTATTATAATTTGATATACGTTATCGAACGACCAGAAAGTTTTTAAATCGAAAATTTACAGTCATTCGGTGTTAAAGGTCTCATAATCGTTTGTAATACGATATAGTAAATTCATAATGCTGTTTAAGCATTTCATTAATATCTCATGATAAAAATTGAATAAATTATGTTGACTCTTGTTTATTAATACTGGAAATCGATATCAAAACCAAGGAGAGGGTAGATCAGGCGTCGAAAATGACGATTAAAATGTATATTAGTACTATCACCTACTGCGTGGCGACACATAAGAAAACAACTTAAAGTATCATTTACATTTAAGTAACCATAGCAATTTAAACATGCTGAGCCGAACCCAATGTCATGATCGCCATATGTAGTTTTTAACTGTCCCGATACGCAGACTTGCAGTTGAATACTCTATCAATGTACATAATTGTCTATTTAATTTAAATGCACCTTACTTTACAAAAAAATTAAGTTTTTTGACGTTATACTTCTTTTGGCACACTTGGAAAAAATTATGAGAGTAAAATTTTTACGATGCGCGCGCACACCGACCGCCAAAAAGCGACATGATGAAGTTAACTGTAAGCGACATGATGAAGTTAGCTGCATTCCTTTTACAAACAGAGAGTTGTGACATACGGGATGATATCTTTACCTATTTTTGTTCTGTTACGCCAAAAGAGCATAACTTCTTATGTGCGTACATAAATACACATATATGTACGTTTTTTTTTATTTAAGCAATACAAGTATTTCAATAATAATAAATAATATTTTTTTGAAAATAACGAAATGTCAATTGCATGGCTTCTAATAATAGATTAAATCTTTTTTTATATTCAATAGATTAAATTATCTTAAATTGTTACTAAGTTCTATAGTACTCATTTAGGAAATACTGTAGCAGTTATTAGTATCACAGCATGATATTATGTATTATGCAATGTCAAATACACAAATGAAAAAAAAATGATTCAATTAATAAAAAATAAAAAAATAATCATTAAAATAAAAAATAGAAAAAGTAAATATATAATAACCATTTTTATAACTGTTGAAGTAGGTTAAGTCAAATATGGTCTGTTTTTTACAATAACATTATTTTTAATTGTGTCCAATCAGCCAATAGTTGGAGCTAAAATATATATGAATACTATAAAGATATCTGAAAGTCGTTGTATCGACTTTTTAATTGTTACAATTTTAAATATTAACACAAATGGTAATTATAAATTAGAAAATATATTTCTAAGCATACCGTTATTAAAAGGACTTTTTAATTTACGTACGTGTTCATTTTGTCCTTTACTCTTAAACTTTATTTCAATCCACTCCATTATAATATTGTTCTACTATAATAGGTTTTTAGTGCCTTTCATCTCTAATTCTGGTGCCTCGTATGAATCCTATGAGATATAAGTAATTGTAAATAATATGAAACTAAAAAGAATAACAGATCTTTTTATTTCTAACCATAATTTAATGTCATGAATTGATAGTACATATATAAATACATATGTAAACATTTTTGTTGAGTTACATAGCCATAGAAGGGAATCGATCCTGCAACCTCTAGTGGATAAGTCATGTTTGTATATGTATAATTTATACTCGTACGCTCTACACTATAATTAAAAATAAACAGAAATACTAGATTAGAGGAGATTTAAAATATGAATAAAAGTTTTAACTTAATAAGCTTTTATGAGCTTTCGCACTTAACTTTGAAGTACTATTATTATGATTTCATTTCGTTGTATCTCTCTCTATCACTCCATTCTCCTATTAATAAACGTTTTACTTTCTTTTTCCTTTATCTGAGATTCTTTTTATTCTTATTTCAGGATTCATCGTTGATCAAGTTACAACATACTGGTTGTAATGCTGTGAGCAAATCAGAATATTATATACAATCCTTTTTTCCTTAATGAAGCATATGATATTGGATTAAGGGTAACGCGCACTGAGCATACATTTGACGCAGGGACTTACCTACATGTAAACAAGAAGGCGGTAATTGTGAAAATATTATGTCCAATGTCCATTTTACACCTCTATAACAGCATTTCCCATACGATAACTGCTAACATACGACAAACAATTACATGCAAATATTACATAGACACGCAATGATGTGATCACCCTATTCAACGCAAAAAACGCAGCAACGAAAGTAGATATACCTACACTATATGTACATATATGGGCACATATAACCTAATTAGTATTCTTTCTTAAGCAAAAGTTTGTTTTAAAGAGTAAGCAATTGTTTATTCGAACTAAAATTAATTACCTAATATCATATTATACTCGAGCTGTCCGAATTAAAAATACTGGTAAGTACATATATTAAAATTTATCTCTAGACCTTCACAGTTATATTGGCGAGAGTTGCAATATTAAAAAAAATTAATAACAACAATAGTTAAACGTTTTCTCTTATGAACTATAACTTTCACACGCCTACTAAGGAGATATCTTCGAATTTCGCGTTCAAAGTCTGTGAATTTGTATGAGCTAGTGCCTCGGTACAATTACAATATGACCGCAGGCATACTAAGCTCGTTACGCACTCTACTCTTAGCACCTTCTAGCTCTTGACCTTCGCTCCGACATCTACCTAACATCTCTCATATATGCAAATGAAACTAAGCGATTTGTTTTGCTACAAACATTTTTAGCAATTATAAATATTTTATTTGTAGCGCAAAATTATAATTAATAAGTACTAATTGACAAGTAGGTATGATAAATTAGTGTAAGTCTCGTAAAAATGAATAATTTAAAAATAAACTATACTAGGTATATTTTCTTTTTGACCATTTAACCATATCTGAAACAAGTATAATTTAATCGATCGTTTTCGGACAAAGTGATCCTTAACCAATTACTGTTCTTACATCACGACTCCAATTTGAAGCTAATTGAAAAAGGAAAAGCGGAACCCAGACACAAATTACCGACACTATATCAAGTGTTAAATGGCACTTATCGACGCCAAAATGGCGAGAGATCACTGACGATGAAAAATACACAATTTGAAGCAATAAATCAACGTCATATCGGACTCGCGCTTGCGGTAGTCCATAGCTTTACACTTTATTTATTAGACTACGACTGATTTTATAGGATAACAGCTATTTCTTAATTGTAATTCGTAACTACCACTTACACATTAACTGTGTCGATGGCTGTTACCATATTTAATAAAAACAGTAACAATTCTTTATAACAAAAATATACAAAATCCCTAATGCATTATAAAAAATGTGAAAAAATTGTAATGGTCACTCATAATAAAGAAATGAAGTAGACACTCTAACATTGGGAAAGTGAACTTTTCATATTTCATAAATAACTAGCAACTCACCCTCGTTCGCTTCGGGTTCATCCCTGGACCAAAACAAATCTATCCCACGGGAACCATACATTTTTCCGAGATAAATAGTAACCTATGTGCTATTCCACACTATAATCTATCTGTTTGCCAATTTTCATCCAGATACGTTCAGCCATTCTGGCGTGAAAGAGTAACGAACATCTATCCATCCATCCTCACAAACTTTCACATTTAGAATATTAGTTTGGATTTTATTTATTAGTTTTGTCCTAGTTCAGTAACACCTCTGATATATGTATATACTCTAACTATACTCCGTATTTAAAGCTAACGATGTTTATTATTATGTCTTCCATATGTAAATTCAAACAAACGCTCTAAATGAAACTTTATCGATGATCATTTGCTTTTAGATTCTAAGAAACTAACCTTAAAGCATAAGTCTATTAAGTAGATAGGCAGGTATCAGAACTGGTCACACGTCATTTGAATTGAGAAAATGATTTTTCATTTTATTATTGCTTATGTACTGATTTATTGATCTACTAAGTTAAAAATGAGTAGATAAACAAAAATATCTTAATGTACATAGTGTTAATAAGAAACAACACTGAGCACTGCGCATGTTTGTTTACACGTATTGTATACGAGTAGAAGAGAGCCGCACGCGTCTTTCCATTTACATTCAGTATGCATGCTCTAATACGGAGCGCGATCCATCGGCAGGCGAGCAATTTATCTTAGCTAGGAATCGAACCCCAGCCTTGCGAGCAATTGCAACAACATTTCCTGTTGCCTTGCATGACACCAAATTGCTTCTACAAACGGCAGTGAATGCAGATTGTTCTATTATTGTTTTATTCTAACCGAACACCGCGTATCTCGATGTCTATAAAAGAGATTTGTTCAGTGAACAGTAATAGTAATTGTATTGATAATCGAGTAAGTAAATTGTTGTTTTAGATAAGGTATGTTGTACATTTAAAAATAAGTAATTAAAAATCTATTATTATAATATATTAAATTAACAAAAGGCAGTGGTAATCCAGTGGTAACGCGCTCGCTTGGGAAACCAAGTGAAGCGGGTTCAAATCCCGGGTCCCGCACTTCTGATATTTTCATGTACGAATGATTTCTAACATGATTACCACCTGCCTTACGGTGAAGGAAAACATCGTGAGGAAACCTGCATGTCTAAGAAAACCTATCACGTTTTCGAAAGACATGTGAAGTCCGCCTGATTCCCCTCGTATTGAAGGGAGGCTCGTGCCCAGCAGTGGGACGTTAAAAAGGGTTGAATACATACATACATTAAATTAACAAACCTTATTAAAACGCGATATTTATGTTGGTTTTAAACAGATATTTCTTTTGTGTGAGTCAAAGCCAAAAGTGACAATTTACCATATTAACTTCTGACATCTTCATGTTTGAATTAACATTAACAGTAACGATCTTATTTTATCAATTTTTAAAAAAGTCTATATACCTTCCAGTGGCAGAATCCCCCGACCACTTGGCCATCACTCTTTATTATATATGGGATATTTATATATATTATTTATGGGAATACATTATTCGACTAGGTTTAGTATGCTTCAATTACGATAGATAGATACCAATGCTCAGTGCTATACCAATTTTAAACCTGAACAAAGCAAAAGTACCGACATAAAACATCAGTAATCTGTAATTATTTAGCCGATATATATATGTTGATATATTATATTAAATGGTTAAAAAGTAATTTTAGATTATTTGCAGTATCCAATGTTTTCAATGTTATAGAATCGACTTAACTTTATTGCATCCAACAATCAGTTTAGTAATTAATTAACTTTATGTCTTAGAAGTCATTATTGCTTATCAAGATGTTTTCATTGTTTCTATAAATTTAGTAATTCATAGCTGGAATATACTAGGAACATTAACATAGGTAAGTTTATTATTCACCGAGCATGTATACTGTCATAATAATTGATTGCTAGCTCGGCTGGCATTGTGGAGAATAATCGAAACCGCCTGGTTGTTAATTACCCTCAAGCACAAATTAAATGGCCACATTATCCTTGCCATAATATGTCTCTTTACCTGACGCCTACGTATACACTTGTTTCTAGAAAGTCTCTAAGATTTCAGCGAACAAGTAAAAATTTCAAACCGGTGATAGATTATTACTATCTAAATTTTGTTGCTCTAGGAATTTTAAGATGCTTGTAGTAAGATTCCCTTGTCAAAAATTCTTTATACCTTTTTTTTATTTTAAAAATATCGCAATGCGCATCTACTCATGTTTACCATTTTATGAAATTCTGTTGTAAAGTTCCCATGTTTTAAAAAAGACAATTTTAAGCAGCCCGTTCCAGTCTATTATTGGACATATGAGCGCTTCATGCATCTAGTCTGTACCAGCCACATATCGCAGATCACTACCTTTTCTAGAAAAAGGAAGCTCTATAACGCGTTACCCTAGACTCAACTCAAGATCCTGCTTACTCTAACAGTTATCAATTCTCCAGCAGATCAACCAATCTCTCTCCCCCAACGTGCGTTGACCTTGTCGTGGTGGGGGGGCTCAATAGCGTCCGGCAGCTTAGCCGGGCGCGAAGCCAAGAAACGTACAGGGAGTTGGCTCACTTCCTTGGGCGGTGGGAGGTAGCCCACTTCGGTGGAAGATGGCCCACTTCGGTGGGCGGTGTACCATGCGGTTCGCTCCTGGTACTTCTCTGAGAGCAGAATGGACTATGGAGCAACCCCATGGATATTGTGGTCTGCTTCGGCAGATCTGCCATCGGGGCGTCGTAGTTCAGTGCGTAAGCGATCCTGCGACGCCCCATCAAGACGGGGACGCCCCATTACCAACTTTTCTAGCCGGTGAGTCCCACATAACCACAAAACAACCGGTCACTGCGTAGAGATTTAATTTCGTTGCTAATAAATTTATATCAGGTAAGTAGGTACATACATCATAGGCAATATAATTGATATGTGTGTGATTCCTAATGGACAAGTCACGATATTTCTCTATTACTATGTACATTGTACATAGTATAATATTTTAACTATAAACTTTGATGTTTATACCTTGTCAAATTTTCCCATTAGCTATGACAGTTGAATTTGTTATTCAGATCCAAAATGACAGTCCTTTTTTAACTGACTTGAGGTTCTATGTTCGTCTGTATTTTTTAAAATAATATTATACTTTTTAAAATAGAATTTTATACTAAGTGTCACTTACAAGTCCCTAATTCTTATTTTAATTACCTAATCCTTATTTAAATTTGGATATCTTAAATGTTGTGTTTAGTAAACGTCAAATTAGACTTAATTTAAATAAGATATATAAATGAAATTAAGAACTTTGGTGCTAATTGCACTAAAATTTAGTATTTTCTGTGTGTAATCTTTGATGGTAACCTAAACATAATATATTATCTGGGCAGGGGGGCGCGGTTATTCTTTCTTTATGGAAAGGGGGCGCGCCATAAATAAGTTAGGGAACCCCTGTACTAAATGATATAGGATATTCCATTTATTTTCATAATCGTTATTTTTTATAATTTATGCTTTTGAAGATTATTCTCGTGTATAATAACGACTTCCACGTAATAAACAAAGAAAAGCCCTTCGCTGAGAGTGAATAAAGTGAATAATACAGTAGTATCAAGTTTGTTATAAATTACATATACTTAGTACATACAGTAAACATACAAGTATTATAGGCTGTCTTTAATTATATTATTAAAATGAATTCCTTAATTAGAATACCTGTACCAACGTGACTAATTCGGCAGCTCGAAATTGATTTTCCTAACCTGATTTGGTCGTGGTCGCCTGCTTCAATATGTCTATATAAGTACATACATGTAAATTCCAAATGATTTTTTGCTCAAAAGACAAACAGCAGAGCGGTAGTTAATCGGGCGGTGACGTAGCCTCACGGCACTGCCTTTTAAGTCTGTCTTCCTATTCGCCCCCGCAGCGTCCTAACTCGCGGATCTGTTACAAATCTTTTCCTTCACTCGACTGATTTATTCATTTTATTACATTATTAACTTCCGCCTTCGATTTTATTCGGGCCAGTTATTCTACTTAGTCCACAAGAAGCAATTATCACTGCGCCTTAAATGAAAGCGTGTAAAATGGAAAGAAGCTATACTTTTAAATGTTCTCCAAAACTTGAAATAAAATGTACCTACCCAAATCTTTAAAATTAATATATCAGTGTTATATTTGTAAAACCTTGCAAAACCGCTGACAGTTGAAAGAATGATAATATACATTGAAAATTTATTATCTAAATATATTCTAAATATCTAGGTATCCATAGATTGTGTACAATACGAGCGCAAAGTACAAAGATCATCTATTATGTAAATACATAATAGTCGAGTGCAGTTAGTCTGTTAATATGCCTTATTTAATTAATTATTGATTTGGTATAAATATTATTTGCCAAAAAAGTTTTACTTAAACCGCGCGTAAAGGTTATACGCACCCATTTTATTTTCTTTGGGTTTTTAATATCATAACCTAAAAAGTTTACCCATTAAAAATTTCCACTGTTTTAAAAATGTGTAAATAAAAAAAAAACAAAGTTTCTAGAAATCTCCACAAAAAATACAACTATCGAAATTTTTAAATATTTATTTTAAAAAATAATAACTGTTACAGTTTTTGAAGTTGTTTATACAAGATTTTTTATATAATACTTTTTATAATTAACAAGTTTCTATCAAGTCATCCTTAGAAATTTATTTGGCTATCGCTGGCTAAACCTTAAAAGATATACCAAAACAATGTACTAGAAAATTGTAGGTCTTAAAAATACCTTTAAAAATTCTACAATATCACATGTCTATCTCCTAAGGTACACTCGCAAATTTTTCTATACTATCTACATCCGTAGAAATTTTCATGTCTAACCAGTGTTAGATGTGAATCAAAACAATGTACCTACTAGAAAAATGTACCTACTAGAAAATTGTCATAGGTGAAACTAGGATACACTCGCAATAACTATTCATATCTATAACGTATCTCTGAACGCACTCGAGGGTAAGTCAATATATTTTATATAGAAACTGAGTTATTCTCGAAAGAAAAAATAATTATAGCTGTAAAAGGAATGTACTATACTAGAAGTAGCATCACTTTCATGAGACAACCCTTAAAAAAACATTAACGGAAGATTTCAAAGGTAAACTTTTTAGTTTTTAGTATAAGAAATTGAAAAAAACCAGAATCTGCCAAATTCATTCATTACAGCTGGGTTTCGAGGTATAAACCTAATTGCACTCGACTATAAGCACACAAACGAAACTACAAAGAGGAATTAAACTTTAGGACATTAAAATTGGTTCCTTACCCTTGGAGCTAACATATCAAAAACACAAAACCTTTGAAGTAGCATTTTTATGTTGCCTTAAACATTTTCCATCATTATAGAAGGAGGTAGACCACGACTAAAAAAGAATGAAAGATAGATAAAAATTATTAGAGGCTAAAAAAAACGGAAAAACAAAATAAATAAAAAAAAAGTTGTGAAAGTGAGGACTAAACTTTTGAAATGGCAATGAACTAGCCGTATAAGCACAATGGATGGCAAATATGGGTTAAGAAAGTAACAAAATCGTTACCAAAACAAAGTACAGGGATAAAAGGTAGACAAAAAAAAGATGGTGGGATATATTTTACTAAAAAGTCTAGAAAAGTTTGATGCAAACAGTACAAAACAATAGTACAAAAAATAAGTCCCTCAATTAGGAGAAATCTAGCTGAAGAGGCGGGTGACCTCTACCAATTATACAATAGGTTAATATAACGTTCATTCTATATTATTCTAGAAAATCTGACCAGAATATGTTGCTGTCACTGAATCTGTGTTACGTGCCGCCTGTACATATGTACCTACAAATAAAAGCTTATTCTATATTTATTGCTGCATTGGAGCAACGGCTAGATGTGATTTTTTGCATAAAGTTAGCTTTTCGGCTAGAGGTTTTTTCATTTCATCACGGGGTTCTTATAACATTTTAGATGGTGAATTACTAAGAATTTATGAATATTCTGTAGTTTATATTCATACATCGTTAAGTAGTTAAAAATAAACTTAATCCAATAAAATAATCGTGTTCATTCGGAGCTAAAACAATAAGTCCAATTAAAGCTATGTTTCATTATGAATTCCGTGAAAAATTGTGTATGAGATAAAAAACTCGAACTTATTAGTTCTAGTTATCACTGCTGACACTTATAAAGTACGATTGACGTTAACGAGTACGAACTGAAGTAATGAATGGTGATTTTTACATCACATTGAATTGGATCCTAATATTTATCAGCCCTTATTATCTTAATAGGAAATTATGAAACGAAGAACGTCATTGTTGGTGACAGAACTGTGACGAAAATGTGTGGACAAGTGCGTCACCCGCCTCCAATCGTATGTAATGCTACTGACATCTATGTGTAATGTGTAGGCTGAAAATATTTTTGCCCGTATCAAGTATTTTATTATATTTATAACTCGTTCTACTATAGCATTAAATTGTAAGTAAAAATGATCACCTTGCATGGATTTTGTATTTCAATTCAAGCCGCAGTTCAGAATTCCATGGACACAAATTCTTTTTGATTTTCTTAACATTTATGCTAGTACTACTTATTATTATCACTTTAACATATTAAGTTAGCTCTTCCTAATTTGTTCCGGTCGTAGTGTTAATGTACATACGTATGCGTGCTCATTACCTGAAGCGTGTGAACTTGTTATATAAAATATTGAACTATGTAAAATGAAATTTCAAATTAACACCAATGACCAATAAACATGCACGTCTTAATGATTTACACTGAATATAATTCCCGGCATATTCAGTGACGCTACAAATTATAATGGAATTTAAAGTGAGAAACTATACAATGAGTGAAAAATATGTATTTTTTTTAGTTATCATTTCCAGATCTAATGAAACACAGTATATTTTTCCTATATTTAAATCTGGATAAACCCGAGACTAAAATAATTTTAGACCAATTCAAAACTTAGACAGGAACTAAACAAATACTAAAGCACTTTAATGTACACGATCTACTTATGTATATAGGGAACAATTTAATTTTTGTTTAAAAATGGCAAGAGGTGTCGTGGGACACCTGATAGGAACGAAGTTCCTTTCGCTGTCTACTCTTGGCTCATAAATTAAGTCATAAAGTTGTCACTATTATTAGGGTATCTTAAACATCAAGCTATGTACATACATTGTATATGTTAAAGTTTATCGAAGAAAGACCTACATTCTTTAACATGTTACTTAGGATGACGCCACATTATGGGATGCCATTAGCTCATAATATCTGGTGACAATAATTGTCACGAGTACAAAGGACTACAAACCTCAAGAAATATCTATCATATATGTATGTAGGGCCCCGCCATAACAGTGCACACGAACTGGTACTGGTACTTATACTTATAATGACATCACATAGGGTATCCTTAGTAAATAATAAAAAGTATCGTGACGATAAGACGTAAGGGATGTATATTTTTTTATTTTTTATAATACTTACCTACTATTCTATACCTATGTACATTATACATATATATAGTCTATTCTATATTTATCGCTAAAACCTAGGGACGAACCCGAGCGAAGTGAGGGTGAGTCACTAGTAATCAATAAAATATGATTCAAATACTGATTCGACTATTAAACAATAATGGTGCCGTTATACTTAAAACCAATACATAACTGAAAAACAAATGCTTTCTCTTAATACTATTACAAAATAATATTAAAAAATATTTTTATAAAAATAACGCGTTACACCTTACTTTTCATCTAATATCATAGAAGTAAAAGCTGTCGTATTTTCCCCTTAACTTTTATATTAACCTTTCGTAAACACCGGACGCGTGTAAACAACATTCGGTTAATTTTAATCATAATCACACGTGATTTTCATTATTTTTTGTATACTTTACACTTCTGTCTTATATGTAATACATTGGGTACAATGCAATATAGCTCATATAAGCTTTGGTTACCAGAAATAAAAATTACGTGGGAAATATTTGCTTTTATTTGCAAGTGGGTGTGCTCTTGTCAAAACAAAATTAATTCTTATTTTTAAAATAAAAATAACGTTGAAACTAATTTATTTATATTTAGCTTATCTGAGATTTGAATTTATCTTTAATTAGCGAAACATCTTCTCTTTACTAGGAACTTTTAGTCAAACTTTTCAATATTTTATTGCTATTTCTGTAGGAGTTTCTTCGAAGACCTTTAATTTTCTAGTACATTATTTTAATAAACTATATCTAAAGTTAAGCATGTAAATCTCTAAGGATGACTAGACAAAACTAGTTATTGTGTTTTCCGTGGGGATGCAAGATTTTCCTGTAGTAAAAGATATCCTAAATGTCTACCCGGGTAATAAGTTATCACTACACGAAAATTAGTTAAAATCGGTTTAGTACTTCTTGCGTAAAATACGAACAGATATACAGACAAACAAACAAAAATGTAATAACTATTGCTTTGAGGTTTATTTTACAATTTTCGCCTAGTTGCTATTTTATTATATCTAATATCACTTTTTAAATTATCGCGGTACATAATTATATAATAATTATGAAACGCGATAATTTAAGACTGAGACTGAGTCTGCCCGTGACCACGGTTAGTGCAACCCAGTCGAAACGTCAGGAACAACATATAGCCACTTACGAATTCACGCGTAAAGTCCCGTAGTGTAATTATTATATACTCGTACGTCTAATCTTGTATAATCTATTTGCCTTTAATGTAATATGTATGTAAAATGTATACTTAACTGTAAAGACCGTTAACATGGTCAGTATTCAACTTTTTTTAATTAAACAATATTATAATAGTGTTACACATTTAAATTTTAATTCACAGCTGCGAAATATAAAAATACGCATTTAATAATATTACTTCAACTAATGTGTCTATTTAAAATCGTCATAAAACCTTATAAGTGACAAGACTATATTTAATCCATAGATCTTGAAGCTGCTCTCCCCATGGACAACAGCTGGTTACCATGCCAACGCCAAAACAGTTCATGACCTTTCTGAAATTTACTTTATTAACTTTGTAACAAAATATAACGATATTAGATATTATTTGTATGTACATAAACCGTATAATAAATTATAAAATTATTATTTATGATTTAATTAATCTTTTATGTAACCGTAACTGACGCTTGCAATAAATAATTAAATATGAAGTAATTTATTATAAGCCTAAACAAATATTGGTTCCTATAAGCATATGGAAATAATTTTTACTATTTGAGTACCTACATTTTTTTTTTTATTTTTTTTTTTTGAGTTAAGAGTTTAAATTAAACTTATGTGATATTATGGTAATATAATTTGTACTCGATGGGTAAATTAATATAAAATTACAAAAAAATCTATACACAGATTTTTATTTAGAACAAAAAATAACATACGTGAAGAATCCATATTAATACAATATATCTATCATTAATATTATATTTCATTACTAAATCAACGTATGACGAAGGGCACCATCGTAAATGTTACGTCGCATGGTGTACGACCAGAATCATATTTATAGCGAAACCAAATGATTTATCCGACCTACGTAACTTCCCGACTATCTCATCCGGGCTCGCGACGTCACGGGAGCGCGTGGCACGCGGCTAATTGTAGCATAACCAAAACGGTCTTCGGGTGCCGGCCAGCGCGCGTAGCGTACGAAAGTGAAGCGTGAGTCAGAGCGGAGAAAGTGGCGGCAGGCAGAAGTCGCAGTGACGCGTGTGCTCGCGGCGAGCCTCCGTGCCCACGCGCCTTGCTCCTGGCCAGCGCTAGCTGCTACACTTGCACGACAGTTTTCGCGCGCCTCCCTTCGCCGTCGCGACGCCGCGCCATTTTCTCGCGCACGTGGGCGACGACGGCTGAGCGAAGGCGCCCGGCTCGAGCGCCATTAACGCGGCCGTCGTGAATGAACGCCGACCTCGACCGGGTACCTAGCGTCCATTGATAGGGCGCGCGCCGGTCCACGACCGCAGCTCCGCGCCTCATCGCACGGGGGCGGCGTGCTGCACGCCCTCGCCGCGCTCGTGCGCCTCAGTCGAGGATGTGGCGCTCTCCGCGAGACGACACACAACGCGTGCAAAATCTGTGTTCATTTATCAGTAGACACTCGTGACCCTTCAGAGTGATTACCGTGCCACATATTCTTAGTTTACTATATACACCTATACTTATACGTAATGTTCTGTGATCGCGTCAATTTCTTTAGGACATTAAGTAAATAAGTAGTTTAGCGCGCTTTTCCAAACGCCGGCGTGGCGTGCCGTAGTGAGGAAACGTGCCAGTGCCAGTGTGTGTGCGTGCGGTGGTACGGTGGTATAGTGGCGTGGCGTGCGCGGTGCGGGGATGCGCTCGTGCGATGCTCTCGGTGATCGCGATGCGTCGGCCGGAGGACGAGGAGCTGGGCGGTCGCGGCGACGGCGACGAGTTCGTGGATATCTCGCACATGCAACTGCTGGTGGAGGCGGGCCCGAGCGGACTGCACTACGGCGGACCGCCGCCGCCCCTCGCGCAGCCACAGCCCTACGCACAGTCGCCCGCGCATACGTCGTCAGTCACGGCTGCCTCCACCAACGCCTCCGTCGACGATCTATTTGCCCTTTATTTTACACCAACCACTCCTGGTGAGCACTTATACAGCAAAATGAAATACTTAAAACATCTTACAATAAGCACAATAAGGGCATGAAAATATATTTAAAAAAAATCCTTTAGAGATAGTAAAGTTAGAATAGAATATGGTCGTGTTTTTTAATCCTTATATTAACCCTCAAGAATATATACAAGAAATTCCTCCATAAATACATAACTTATACTTTTGCGAATTGCTCAATATAAATTATTATAAGTTTCTCTCACCGTTTTGAAATGATTTTGCACAGAAATACTTGTAGAGATTGTATTATTTAAGGACGTTGTAAAATGAAAACATTTATCCTTTTGACAAGGCTTTATAATAAGTATTCTCATGTAAGAGAAATCATTAAAAAAATCTTATTACTTGAAGCCTAACTAAAAGAGTTATATAAAAATTGAGGAGAATATTATTCGCATACTTACTACCTAGCACTTAATAAATAGGTACATTCTATACCTATACAATACCTATATAAACTCCTTAAAAACTCAATGTTATACTTACTCTTTACATCATTTTAAAAACATATTTTACAATTTAAATAGTTATGCCTAGTAAATTGTGTAAGTCTTAAGCTTTTTACCTATGGACTATGCACTCGCATACATACATATTTGTTTTGTGTATAAAATTTCGCCAGCTTTTCTATTCGGATTAATCAGTGCGTACTCTTTACCGCCTTGCGGGTTGCGCTGGCCAATATCAAACTTTATCTTAATGAGACCGGGGCAAGTAGACGATATTAACTTTCGCCTCTTCAAATCGAAAATATGACCATCTCGCATAAAATTAGCAATAGGTGGTGTCAGACGTGACTCGCTGAATTAACAATTGTCTTATCTACATTTTTATCATTACATGAAAGCTTACATTAACCTATTATATATTTTATTTTTATAAGATATTTAATATTGATGATTGAATTAATAAAGAATTTTATGTCAGCATTAGGCATGAACGAGCTTGTAAAAAAATTCATCAGCATTCCGTACATCGTTATCTGGACCGGACGGAGCTAATCGGCTTTGCCTGCGACAAAACACTATCAAGTTGGCCTGATATTAGTAAACATTACGATTCTGATTTTAATTTAACAAATCACTTAAGAAATTTAATCTAAACGTATTCTTAACGTCGGGAATCAAAAATTAAAAATAAACCCGCAATAAAACTCGAGAAAGTTATTATTTAAAATGTAAATATTTAAAATGTCAAATATTCGCGTAAATCTAATAAGCTATCATCACCTGACATAATTTTATGATTCCAACTTAATTATTTTAAACATTTTTTAAGCTTAATTGTTTTAAACATTAAGTCAGCTTAATTATTTTAAACATTTCATATTTAACGTCAGCGAAGAAGTGATATTTTATATGTAAAATTTTTCTATCGTAGTGACATGGTTAGCTTAGCTTACTAGGTGCATTATTATTTTCGGGTAAACATGCTCATTTTACCATGTTTGTCATCTAGCAGACTGATAGTGGATTCCTATAGTGAAATGAATAACAACTAAGATTTCTTTAAAAATTCAAACTGTAAGTAACATAAATTATGATGATATTTGAGTTGAGAGATATCTTGACGGAAATGCCGAGAACTATGTGTTTTTTTTTGTTTCTCTGTTTTTCCCTTCTAAGCATTATTCACCAACCATTATCCATGCAACCCTAGGTTTTCCTTTGTAATGTAAACTATTTTGTCTATTTATATACATATAAATAAATAGAATTAATTTAACAATATAAAAAATTAACAGTTTCCAAAAAAAATGATTATATAATTTTATAGCTACTAAAAAAAAGAAAAAGAAAATCTGTTGACAAACGGAAGATAACAAGGTAGTGAATTGTTTTGTCTTTTATTGTTTACTAGCGACTCACCCTCGTTCCGCTCGGGTTCGTCCCTACATACATTTTAACGTTTAGTGTAGATTTCTCAGAGATGAGATATTATCCCGCAGTAAAAAGTATTCTATATGTTGACCCGGATAACCAGGTATCATCATACCAAATTTCATCAAAATCCCGTAAGTGGTTTTTCCGTGATGCGGTAACAGACAGACAGACGGACGTACAAACAGCTCTCTTAGAATTTTTGTCTGTCTCTAAAAACAACAACAAAAATTCTAAAAACTATAGATTCGGCTTCTGTATAGATAATAATGTCTATTTCAATAAGATTTTCCAAAAAATATTTAATGTACGGATTTGACTCAATTAGAATTTTATTATAGGTATGTATAGATATTATATAGACAAGATGTTTACTCTTATAATGTCTGAAAATGAAAAATTTAATCGTAGTTATTACATTGCATTATACTACAATAGAGCCCTATATCAATAGAACATTACATACATAACATAACACAACATAACATAGCAGCAGTGGAACATTAGTTCCACTGCTGGTTTACATCTTTCGTCAATTTGAGGAAGGAAAAGCCACACTTACCAAGTGCAGGTTTGCAGACTCCACGCGTCTTCCGAGGGCTTGTTTCTTGCTTAGTTTTTCTCAAACATATAGGTTCCTTTAAGATATTTTTCATCGTATCGTATCCTATCAGCATATAGTTAATATAAGACATTTTAAATAAAACTATATTTTCAGATTTTCTCGGGGATCAATATTGATTTTTACGTCCCGATGTTTCGAATGCTTTACACCAATCATGGTCACGGGAGAGACGAAACGAGAGTCTCAAATATTGTTATATAATTGTTAAAGACAGTATCAGAATACAAAATTGTAAAATGTTAACAAAGAAATAGAAATATGGTTAACATTTTGATTTAAAAATGATATTAAGCTTTTTAAACTAATACATTAAAAGTTATCTTAGTTTCTTGCAAAACTCGTATGTCTATATTTAAGAATAATAAGGACTTATAACCCTTTATAGCATATCTAGCGTGTAATTAATAAGTTGCAAATCACTCGTCAACCCTAAAAGCCATCTCCTCAATGTGAAATAGGGGGGCCCATGGCATTCGGGAGCTCTGTACCCACATCTCACCACATTCCGTTCCGCGTGATTGTTTAGTTTGCTGTAATACCATTGCTATTTTAGGTAAATGAAAAAAATATATTAAAGTATTATTTTTCTAGGATTTAACCGTTTTTTTGCACATCGGTTAAGACTTTTAAATGTAACATACTCGTATTATATTTATATAGCTAGAAGAAAACACATGGCGCATTATAATTTTAATTACTGTCCTAATAATGGTTTGTTTAATATTTATAAGTTTTACTCTCATACATAAGTTATATTAATAAACAAGCGACTTACCCTTGCCCCACTCGGGTGAGTCTCTAGGTCTAGATGCGTCGTCTAGGTAGGTTTTAAATAGACAAAAATAGTTATTGTGAGTGTTCCTTGGGAGATAAACACATGCTATTGCGGACTTTTCTGAAGGTATTTTTAAAACCTACCATTTTCTAGTAGGTACATTGTTTTGATGTATATCTTAAGGTTAAGCCAGCG
This sequence comes from Fabriciana adippe, assembly GCA_905404265.1. Classification (NCBI taxonomy): domain Eukaryota; kingdom Metazoa; phylum Arthropoda; class Insecta; order Lepidoptera; family Nymphalidae; genus Fabriciana; species Fabriciana adippe. The sequence continues at coordinate 9,709,809 of FR989993.1, forward strand.
TAAGCCATGGAAGCGAACGAAAACAGTTTTTTTTTTTTTTTTTTTGACAAAACACCATCTTGGTTTTGTACAAAACATTTGCAAATTATATACACACACCTTCTTTGTTTATCGCTCTTTCTATTAGCGAAGATTAGAAATAAGCGGAGAAACAGACAGGGGCAAACAGCGACTTTGTTTTATACTATGTATACTCGTAGATATGGATGAGCTACTAATTTTGAGCTACGAGATTATACCGGAGAAAATTATAAATACGTTAATTTTTAAGCTGCTACTAATACCTAATATTTAAGTAACAAATCATTGAATGATGGGCTACTCGGCCAAACCAGTTATTGTGTTTTCCCGTGGGAATGAGAGATTTTCCTGTAATAAAAGTTATTCCAAATGTTGACCCGCATAATAAGTTATTATTACACAAATTTTAGTTAAAATCTATTCAGTACTTTTTGCGTGAAAAGTACACAGATATACAGAGAAACATACAAAAATTTCAGGAACTATTGTTTTGAGGTCTATATTTTGTATACAATACGTAATACTCTTTGCTTACATAAATATTTCATATACAGTAAGAAGAATAATTAGTCAAATCGGTCCAGCCGTTTTCTCGTTTTGGACTTAGCAATCAACGTTTCATTTTTATTTATACAGAATATAATTAAATATATTAGGAAATTAGCTTTTCTTTAGCTTTAGCTTCACATATTGAATCGGAATCACTATCTGTTAGTAAATAGAAAAGTTCAGATTTTGTTGTATTTTTGTGCCTATACAAAATATTCTTTTTTATTACACAAATATGTATATATACCTATAGTTTATACAGTATACATACGCTTAAGTTGTTATGCTTATACTTAGTACAGATCCTAAAGTAAAACAAAAATAATAAAATCGGGCGAAGTGTGAAACAACTGCTAAAGAGTCAAACTTGATTTACGAAGCAAGTGACACTCAGATGAATTCATGGGTTTTGCTAAAATTATTTCTTTACTACATTTCATGAGCCAAACCGCTCTGCCGATCCTAAATTCGAAATTTGGCACTGACACCTTTTATTATAAGGACAGATATACGAGTAGACTGCATGTATCCTGACAAAACTAAACTTTCGTATACAATAAGTTTCTATTTGCATTACTTAACATTTGATATTAGAGCTTTGTCGAACCAAAAGGAATTTTAATTGTACAAGTGTAAAATAAAAAAATATCTAAAAATTCTTTTCTAGTATTCTAAATAGGCCGATTTCTATTTCATTTATATACAACGTCTATTTCATTTTTACACATAGTCTATAGTAATATTTTTAGATATTGACTTTATATGAAGAGAGGCGGAGTCTATAAAATCTTCGCTTATGATTGGGCGTTGAAAGCAGGCGAAATAACGGTGAAATTACTTTTTCAAATAACGATTGAGCAAATAAAATATATAGCTTAAATACCAAGTTTCTTAGAAGTTCTTCCTTATTTATTTTAATCAAAATAGTAATCATTAAAACTGTTGAAATCGTAATAGAGGAACGTTAGCAAAATTAATTGCACATACATGCACGCAGATACGTTTTCTTTTATTTTGGTATTTTTTGATACATACCTATGAAAATATTCTCATGTATTCCCAAAGGGAGCACCCAAACGTGTCGCAATAAACTGATCCAATAAAAATATCACGTAAACAAATGAGCTTCTTGCATGTCATGTGTGTCAAAAATGGTGCAGCCCACGCTGTAAGCGTCACACCGGGAACAGCGGCTCATCAGAGGTGCCCACGATAGGCCATTACACCTTGGATGCTTAGATGCCAGATAGCTGGAGAAGCTTTGAACAGCCCGCTGTGCTCTCGGGGGCACGGACGTGCCTTTGAGCCTGCCCGCGCCGTCTCACGTCACTCTACATAAATTGACAATCTAGTCCTTACCAGATAAATGCTAACTTTATTTAGCTGCAATTATATATTTATTTAGAATAGGTTCTTTATCATTTTTTGCTCTACTAGATTTGCTATTTTAATAATGTTTTAAAAAAGCTGAATCTAGTATTCAAACTATGTGTGTTACTTCGGCGCACCTGTGCACTGTGACCAGTGATCGAGAACAATTGCTATCATTAGGGCCTATCGAACCCACACGCTAAATATTCAAATAGTCGCAATGACAATGCGAGTTGATTTAAAAGTCAATAAATTATCGCTAATGCCCAATTTGCGTCGACCGGTTAACAATAGCGGTTCCCGCAATTACTTAAACGCATGTAACTGCGAACGATACGATCTACGTTTGCCGACCAACGTCATTGTCTCACCCGATACGAGTACATGCTCCGCAATTACACTGTATCGATTACAGCTGACTCAAGCGACTTCGATCCAAACGATTGACTGCGCTATAAAACATTGTTTTTACTAACCATAATTAGTGTTCCGTTTAAACAAGATTACCCTTCTGTGGAAACAATGGAACCTTTTATTTCTACTTATTACTCGCATGTCTTGCATTGACTCACAAATATGTAAAATTCAAGAAACGTAAACTAAACGGCTTCTGGAAACCACAAACAGCATAAAATATTCACATCAGTTCGCAATCTCTTTTATCTTTAAGACCGGAAGATGTTAGTTCAATGTGACCGCTTTAGGTCACTTAAGTTACATATGTATAATACATACATTAATTTAGAAATAGTATATCATTTCTATAATAGTAAAATTTCGTATTTTTTAAATTAAATAGTTACGTGACAGTAGGGACTGTTTTTTTTTTTTATAAATTTTAAGTAATTTGTTAACTATTGCCATGTAACGTATTAATTTATTTATTAGCACTAAGTAGCTACTACCTCATGAAGTGATACTGACTTAAATCTTATAAATTACAACTAGCAATTAAGAGAAACTTTTTTTCATTAAAATAATCTAAAACTTTGCTCTTTTACCTATTATTGTCCATGCTGTTTAAATATGATATACATATTACATATTTGCATACGTATGTCTTGCAATAAAATATCGAGTTAACTTCCAATTTATTAAAATTGGAATGGCATAAAAAATAGTTGCTGATTTCTAGTCTATATCTATACATATAATAAAATTCTGAGTCGAATCCGCACATTAAATATTTTTTGGAAAATCTTGTTGAAATAGTAATTATTATCGACACAGAGGCCGAATCTATAGTTTTTAGATTATTTGTCTATCTGTCTGTCTGTGACTGCATCACAACAAAACGACTGGATAGATTTTTATGAAATTTGGTATGATGATAACTGGTTATCCGGGTCAACATATAGGACACTTTTTGCTGCGGGAAAATATCTCACCTCTAAATCTATACTAAATGTTAATAAAGATCAATATAGTACGAGATTCCGATCTATGTGGTGGACCCCTCACTGTTTTTCCAGCCGAAATATATTTTTTAAAGAATAAAACATATTAACAAACATGACCCAGGGGGGTTGTCACCAAAAATTTGCTCCAGGCTATTTTGTAGAGAAAACCTCTAGTCTGGATATGTTTAGGTATAACAACCCAATATCATTAAATTTGTAACAAAATTATCTACATTTGGATACTATGTTGGTTCCGGAAAACGATACGAGCAATTAATTACTTCAATTTACTTATTAATAGGTATAAAAAAAGAGTAAGGATCTTAGACTAATAGTTCATTCATTTTATTTCTCATCGTTAAATACGAAAGCACCCTTTTTATATTATGTTCAAATGAGGACTTCAAAAACTTACACAATCCTCAAAAAATAGACTCATTTGATGCCAATCTCTGACAGCATTCCGTCGAGTGCGAGAATCCTGTGTCCCATTTACGTGACGACATTGAACAAATGACTTGTAACAATAACATGGGCTATGTATTAACTGTTGTGTCAAATTATTTTAAACCTAAAAATATATACCTATATACCTAGCAACGATGTTAATTATTGAACTTAATTTTATGATACTTCTAAAGCAAACTCTTTATTAAGAATTATAAATAATACAAAAGAATGAGTGATCTAATAAAAAAATTGCATAAAATTATTATTAATATACCTTGTCACATTTGCAATAAATATTTTACGATAAAAAGAAGAGCTCTAAACGTCTTGACAGTAGGTATATCTCGCATAGTAACTATATCCCTCCGCTCATAATGATATTTGATTTCACATTATCTCTGATGACTGATATTTTTAGTTATATGTACAATACCAAAAAAAAAATGTTTTATATGTAAGTATGCAGGACTTTTTAACGTTGAAACGCTAAGAAAGCCTCCAGTCAGTCGTGCCCATCAGTCCACTGCCTCCCTTCAATACAAGGGAGATCAGTCCAACACGCTATTTCACATGTTTTTCGAAATCTTGCCAGGTTCTCTCTTGCAGTTCTCTCGGCTTGCAGGTTTTCTCACGATGTTATCCTTCACCGTAAGACAAGTGGTAATCATGTTGAAAATGATTTGCACGTGAGAATATCAGATGTGGGAGACCGAGATTTGAACCCACTTCACTCGGTTTCCCAAGCGAGCGCGTTACCACAAGGCTACTACTGCCTTTATATATTTCACTAGCGACTTACCCCCACTTCGCTTGGGTGCACCTTTTTCGTTTGCACACACGTATTTTGTATGTTTTATTACAATTTCATAAGTTTTAAGTTTTTTCTAAAATAAAAGTAGCCTAAATTACTCCTTATAGTATCAGCGATTTGCCAGTGAAAGTCCAGTCAAAATCGGACAGATCAATCCGAAATTAGCCGCATCAAACAGAGAGACAAATAGCCAATAATTTTTTTTTTCTTATTAGTACTATATATTTTCATATGTATTTAGTAAAAAGCTGTTAATTTAACATTACAAACAGACATTTCAATTTTATTTATCTATATAGTTCTATTTATCAAAAAATAATAAACATTCTATAATCAAACAGTTAAATCACCGTCGTATTGCATTTTTATTTTCAGTAAACTATTATGAAAAAATTATGAACAGTGGACTTTAAGGAATTTGCGGTAAACCTGGATGAGAGCCAAAGTTTGACTCATTTAAAATTTTGTGCAATCGCCCTATTTTTCTAAACTAAAACAGTTGCACGCGACACCAGCCATGTTATGGCCACGGTTGCCACATCTAATTTGTCATAATAATAGACAAATTCAACGATTTATTACCAAAACACGAGACTGACAAGTTCATGACAGAAAGAAGTGAATATAGCAGTCAGACTATATGTAATATGTATGATATACATAATACATATATATATATATATATATATATATATATATATATATATAATTAGTCTTTATGCATTAATTTCTCCCACATAAAAAAAGAATTCTCAACTAATTTTTTAACAAACAAAGAACATATTATTATGAAAGAATTTTTTGACTAGAATTACACTAAATTACATTCAAGTCAACTAGATACAAGTACCTACAATTTCAAAATAATAATTTCATAAATGCTTCATTTTAAAAAAACTAATATATGCTTCAGAAGACATTTGGATATTTGTGTGTGCCCTTGAACAGATTTAGACCAAACTTGGCACTCGATAATTGATGTCCTGAACTAACATCTAGAATACTGTCGCGTAGTGGAGAGTGTGTAATGTCTTTACACCAAAAATAATAATTTAAAATGGCACTTCTGAAACATATTATTACGTCCTAAGATAGTTGTCAACATATGACAAATAATGACAAGAACAACTCACCGTAAATTGCCAGTAAGATAGGAACAAAACATTTTTTAGAAAAGAATTGAAATTACTAGAAAATATTCAAATTTTCGAATACTAAAATTTTGTTTGTTTATGAATAGTACCTGGGCGACCGAGCTTCGCTCGGAGTTTTTAGTCTAAAGAACAATTTTATCTTTTTTTAAATAAACTAAAATCTTGAATAAAAACTAAACAAAAATAAACAAATCGAGAGTTCAGTTGAATTTTGGAGCTTAGAGAGAGATTAAGAAGAAATAAAAGAAAATATGGACTAAAGTCATAGTGCAAGTGTAACGTGGTGGAAAATAGTGCTAAGTGACTGAGACAAGCCAAAACGACTTTCGTGAACTAATAACAATAAAACATCTATAGTGCAAAAGACGTACTCTAATTTCCGATCACGACACTCATAGAACCTAACAATTGGTGTCAAAAGTGGGAACTAAATATGCCGATGATACCGAGGCACGAGAAGAAAGATGTCACAACACGTGCGTTGACAGAATCGTAACAACATGGGGACTCTGGCGCTAGCTCATCTGGGAGTGAGTCCGCTATTCAAGAGACTACTTCAACGTATATAAATTTCATATTGCAACAAATGGCGTTCATGATACGGGAGCAAACCCACCGTGAGGAAGAACAGTTCCAGGCACTTCCGCGCACTCCAAAATGCGCAAACACGCCGTGAAGAAGAACATGCGTGCCGCCATAAGCTATCGATCGCTAAGATTATAATCGTTATTCAACAGATACAAAAAACGAGTTTATTGTCCACACGGATACCAGCAATATTGTTATTGGAGGTGTATTGTCCCAGCGAAGGAACGATTGTGACCAGGAAGCATCTAGCTAAGGTTACTTATCAACACTTTCTAAGGTGGAATATTTTTTATCCCTGTAAGGACCATAGGATAATTAAAGACATAATAAATTCAATTTAATTTTAATTTATTCTTAACTAATTGATGGAAGACAATGCTTTATAACTTTTTTTCAACATGAGTTTTGCACTGATTATCCTCCATACTGAAATTATTGATTTGCCTTTTCCTTTTTGAATTGAAAATTCTTTAGGCGCGCCATGAGAGGGGAAAAAAGGATTGGCGTAACGATTTTTGTAACGGAAACAGTTGATACGGAAGTGAATAAATAGTTAGTTAAAAATTATTTAAGCTTTATGTAAACATTTTAAAGAATAAATAAAATAAAAATGGATATTTATAAAAAAAATACTTTTTTAAATTATTTTTCAATGAGCGATGGAATTATATCAAACGAATCTTGTTATAAAATTATTTACTTGAAATAATTTTTCATACATTATAATTTTTTTTCTCACAAAAAAAATTAAAATCAAATTTTACCTTAAAGAAATTTTGGTTTTCTTTTTAAATCGATAAAAAAGTGCGTATGTGTGCAATTCACACATGGTAGAAGTGAAAATTCAGAAAAGTAACCTACGAGAGAATGAGATGGATAAAGAGTATCAGAAGTTGAATAATTATAAGGTTTATTTTTTTTATAATACTTTTACCAAATTTAAAAGTTATTTTACATTAAATTTGACATAAATATATATTACATATTATTCAGTAATTAATTTTATTATTAATCACTTCCTGTGTAATGTATCCTATCTCAAATAATTAAATAAGGCATATTACAATCATATATTTATAGAACATCATATACGAAAAGAATATATTATTTATATTTTTTAGACAATAACAACGGTTACCATGGCAACATGGCAATGTATTCTATCTCATTCTCTCGTCGGCTTAATCCTATATATTTATGTGTTTGTCTCTTTTTAGTGTCGCATTTTCGTTTCATTTCCATTTTACCGAGTTTATAATCAAAACGATTCTAAAGAAGTTTCACTTCAAAATTATTTTCTTTTAGTACCTCACCTATCCTAATTACTTAAAACATAAATTGAATTTCATAAAAAGTACCGATAACTTATAGAAGTTTCACTTTTGGCGCGTGTATACTTTGATACACGCACTCTTTAATACATTTTTTTGCTTAATAGGCGTACATATTTTTTTTTCTGTCTATCCGTGTGTGTTTCACGCAAAAGTACTGAACGGATTTTAAAAGACTTTGTGTAATGATTGCTAAATAAACGAGTCTCTTGCTAAATAACTCGGGTCAACGCTTAGGATACTTTTTACTACAGAAAAATCTTTCATTCCCACGGGAAAACACAATAACTGGTTCTATCGAGTCGTCCTTAGAAATGTACATGGCTAACTTTGGCTTAACCTTAAGAGATACTTCAAAACAGTGTACTAGAAAATTGTAGGTCTTAAAAAGGCCTACAGAAAAGTCCTGAAGAGCATATGTCTATCTCATTTAGTTCACTCGCAACTCCTACTTTTATCCATTTTAAATGTACCTGGAGATACACCAGAGCAGAGCGGGAGCAAGTCGCTAGTCACTAATAATAATCGCCCCTAGTCAGTAATAATAATCATCAAATACATATATCTTTGTATTTACTCCACCAGGTGATATAAAATTTAGTTTATTTCTTTCCATGTGCTTTTAACACAATAAATAAATTCGCATTACAATCCATTCAGCCGCTCTCAAGTGAAATTCTCTTTTGATATTTTAATTAAACCTAATATATGAATCGTATATCACTTTTTGTAATATAATAAACGTTAATTTCTTGCCACATGCACACATCTAAGTGTTCATTATGCGTTTAATTAATTAACGTCATCTCAGTCGCGAGCCCTCACTTTTGACTCATCAGTGACCGAGGAAGACTAATGTAATAAGCAGCAATAGAAAAAAAAGCGGATATTCTAATTGATGGATATGAACAAGGCCTCGGCCGTGAGTGATCGCTGGTTAAATTAGTCGACACAAGAAATTATAAAGACTTGTTTTGGTCCTAACATTTCAACCAAAAAAAAGTTAAAATATAACTAAATTCGTAAAAATACCAAAAATATTCCTCATTTTAATTAATTATTATATTTGAAGAACTATGATTTTATTATTCATTTGCCTTATTATAAATTTACGACAATATTTTAAGAGTGAAGTCATTTTTGAATGCATATATACTCTTTAAAAGTATTGTTTTTTTTTAATATTTATATAATATAGTAATATTCAGAGTGAGTCAGAAGAAACGTCCCATATCGCTGATTATTTATGGGAGTAGTGCAGTTAGTAATTGCGGTCGGGACCTTGCCACACGCTCGTTTATCTAATTATTGGTCGGCACGGGCGCGACCGTCTGCACGTACGTTTGAAATCCTCTTAAATATCTACATACATACCTATATAGATTGCGCAGAAATTTAATTTTTACGTGACGTTGTATAATTTAGAAAATAACTATTGTCTAACACTAACTACAATTTAGTTAAAGAAATTTTCTTCCCTTCGTCCAAATATGCTAAATATGCTTATGTACGTGAATAGTGGTAGCCCAGTGTTAAAGCGCTCGCTTGGAAAACCAATTGTTATGCGAGTTTAAATTCCTCGCATCTCTAATCTCTAATTATTTTCTTGGTGTAATCACTCGCACACAACTAACGCTAAAGAAAAGCATCGTGAAAAAAACTACATGTCTGAAAGAACCTGACCAATTTTCCAAAGACATGTAAAGTCCATCCACCCGCACTTGGCCAGAGTGGTGGACCATGGCCTTACGTCTCTCATATTTAGGGGAGACCTGTGCCTGACTTAGATTATTTCTTAATTTGCATAAACGATATAAAGAGTTAAAACATTCCATTATAAATAATAGTAAGGTAAGGAAATTACCATTTTCTTTTCATTACATATGAGATCACACTCTATTTCTTATTTCTTAACTTCTTTAAAATCAAAATATTGATGTATTAAATAAACGACTACAAATATTATATAAAATTATAATACATATATAAAATAATAGTCACCGCAGAGACACGAATAATTTGAGTTTAATTCAAGCTGTATATCAGTTGCGATAGTCGAGACAAGCAATCCGAGCATATCGCATACAACACCGTTATAAATCAGGAATGATTGACACAGAATGGCAAATATCATTTACCTACATTGAAAATGGAAATTATATTTGAATTGAGATTTTATATATTTAAACAATATCAAAATTAGTAGTGAAAATTTAATATTATTTGATGTTCTCGCAAATATCGTTTACCGCAACGCAAATAAACAATAATATATCAAGATGAGTCAAGAGCTGAGATATTTTGCGGCAGATGGCAACGGCAATTGCTAAGTGTGTTGGCGGAGACAATGCCTCTAATCCGTGTCGTTCGAAACCTGCAGGCCTTACCTTGACTCCTACGCCTCACTGCTCCGTTTACTAAGCAACTAAACCCTGTCAAAGCGGATTGCTTACTTTATGCAACTACATATATAACAACGCTGACTTTTCACTTTCAAACACACGTTACATCGCGCAGTAAACGATGTGGAATAATATGTTTTCAAATGTTGGTCTTTCGCTTAGCAAAAATAGTATTCGGATAAATCGGAACAAAAATAGTATTCATCCCTTAAAAACCTTTAAATATACATTTAAAATTATATTTTAGTTTAACTAAAAATCATTGCTTCGAACAGTATTATAATTAGCGTAACAAATTTCGTTATGTTATTATTCATGAGAAATGGCCTCCGAGCTAATGAATGAACGGGCCACGCTGCTCGCCCACGGTAACTTCATTCATACAGGGCCCTGCGTGGTCGCGAACTACCTCAATGTCGACCTACTACACCATATATTTAAATCATACAAAAATATAAGTAAAGTTTCATTAAACATTACGAATAGAAAACAGTAAGTAAGATTTTAGGAGATACTTTAAAAAAAGGAATAAAAAGTTTTTTCCAGACATTACATATTAATATTTATTCCGGGTAATAAACATAGCTTTCAACAAGTCAAAAACATATAACCTAAATAAATACTGATTAGGCAAACATATTTGCCACTCAACAGGTAGCTGTGTAAAGGTCAGAATCGATATGAAATGGCAGAGTTCAGAACACCAGCAGAGCCGCGTCGCAGTATGAATGAGAGTAGGCAAGGGTGGTAAAGGGATGGGGTATGGGTGTTTTGCACGATTTTCGTGGCATGGGCACGGTATGACGTCCGCGTCGCCAGGACGCTTGCGCAGTCGACGCCAAAGTTCAAGGATACGGCATCGATCGCCAGTGGCGTGCTGTTCTCTGCCACGGCCACACACTGATCAATGCTGGCTCCAATGCCACTGCCACGGACGGACGTAGAACGGCTGTTGATTCTATTGCACTCGTATTTGAACTCTATTACTTGCTCTTCTTATATAAACTTTTAAATATTCAATACCATATGCGTTTTAATTACGTGTTTTAGTTTTCTTGTAAATAATTTAGGTAATTTGTTTACCAACTTCATCAGAGAATGAGGTACTTAATTTAGGTGTGTACTTTTCTAGTTCCTAGCCAATTGTAAAACAATTTTAAAATACTTTAAATACTTAGGGTGATATTACAAAAAACGTTCATTTCTGTTGGTAGAACAAACATATTTAGAATCATTTCAAATTGTAAATTTGATATAAAGGTAATATATATTTAAGATATCAGAATCTTTAGAGTTTTGGTAAAAGTGGACCTTAAAGTCCATGTTCTTTTTAAGTCCGTGTTCCTTTTCACTTAAAAAGTAATGACTGTTACGTTTAAATTTATTACCTACCAAATGTCAATTAAAAAAGTTAATGGATAGGGCTATTAACACTTGAATAAATGATACAAGTTAAACATATTGGGATTGTAATGTAAATTTATTTATTTATATTTTATTTTTTGCTTAAAATGGAACTTGATTGTGCGCGTAATCCGCCGTAAATAAGAGACGCGTGCGCAGCGCTGATTACATTACTATGATCCACGCACAGCAACACATGTAGAGCGGCTTATTATTTATAAATAAGTATATATTTTTTTAAGTATTTAAGTTTTATAGGAAATAAATATCATTAAAACAAGCAATGTATTTATTACTTTATAATGAAACGTATCCTATCAATCAGAAAAAAATATAAACAAATTCTTACATAATTTATAATTTATTCATTCCTTTAAGTATTATGCCTGCTTTTAATTGTCGTATGCGACATAAAATATAGCACATAACTTTCTTAGTAAATATAATAAAAACATGATGAAGAGTCAATTCCATTCCAAGCATACTGATTGCGAATGCAAGTATTGCAAGCGCGTGTCAAATTGCGTCGCGCCCACACACCAGTCCTTGCGCATCGGACTCGTGATGGCAACATTATGTCGATAAGGGCTACTCATTTAATTCCTTCTACCTTTCCAGTTGATTAAGATAGTCAAAGCAGCTAATTAAACTGGTATAATAATAAAATACACATACAGAAGGGGTATTAATAACTAAGAAACAAACCTTAAATTATTATTTTTCAATAGTACTCGTATTTAATAGATGTTAAAGATCACTTAGGAATAATACACAGCACTTGGTAGTGTGAGCGCCATTCATGAATTTCCCACCCATCGACGGAAACTCAGCAAGGGGATGAGGTACTGGAGGGCGAGCGCAAGGGGACGAGTTGCCTCCCCATTTATGAATGAGGCCACACGTCATTGATATCGATCGGCGCGGCCCTGTTAAGGTTAACACACAAGGGCAGCTTCGTTCAACAGGTGGCAACTTGACGCACGCTATAGTTTTCCGCAAAAGTAATTCTTTGTCACTTTATAAATGACGTCATAAGCCCTGATAACCGCTGACGCCCTGAATTACCACCAATATCATCGCTATGTTTATCTTTAGTTTTGCATACATACGTCAATAAAAACATTAATCCATGGTATAAGCTATCTCAATTCCGAATTTTACTCAAATCTGTTAGGCCGGAACTATGTGAGGAAGTAAAAAACCCACATACTTTCTCACTTCCTCACTTACTTACTGACTAACAAACTCTCGCATTATACTCATAACCAAATATACTCGTATGTCTAGTTTCCTTTAGTGTAAGAATAAACATTATCTTTGAACTATCAACTCTTGCAGAAGCTATTCGATTTTACTTAAAAATCTTAACAAATTATTTAGTTCAATATTTCTGAAAAAACAATCATTACTTAATATATGTATTTACTACCGGAACCTAAATAAAATTTAACTGTAATATACGTAAACATTATATTAATGGCGATTTAATAATTTGTTTGCAAGTTTTTATTTCATAACTACGCATATAGGTACCTATTTTAATACATAAAGTACTCGTTCGCAAAAAAACGGGCACTTAAGGAAATTTACATTCCAAGGCCGATTTCAATTAATTCAATTGAATCTAATTGTTTAACGTAGCCTGTATACTTATAATCTTGTAAATTAATATGCGTGATCTGGCAATATTTTCATAAATTTTCGATAAATTCAATATAATTGATGTGCACGTCTAAACAATAAGAAGTGGTCTACAATACTAAAAGATTTTCTTAGTTTTTTCGTACGCTCCGTGGAATTAATTGCTGCCCAAAACATAACCGAGCCTCTGCCATAAGGAGTGATTTCTTCGAAATACACGTCCCCCTAGCGTTCCCCTGGTTTTCGCAGCACTCGCTGGCACCGATTCTCACCATATAAAGAGATTCTAGCATCGATGATGCTAGCATAGGTAACAATACTTTGTCCCAATCCTCCAGAATCCATAATGCACAATTTTGAGTAAATTGAATTCGGGCAACTCGATGCTCATGGAGTAATTTAGGGCCCCGAGCCGGGCGATCACTGCTGATATCGGCAGCCAAAAGCCTCTTCCTGACCGACAATAAGCTAACTTCTACTCCTCTTACTTCTTCAAGGTTCTTTTTTAGGTCCACACTAGACATCTTACGATTCCGCAATGCCTGACTCACTAAAAAGCGGTCATCTCGTGGCTCTATGCATAGCTTTTTTCCCGAAAATGGACTCTTTTTGACCGAACCGGTCTCTTGATACCGTTGCCAAGTCCTCTGGACAGTTGAAGGACTCACATTAAGCCACTAAGATACTTAAGTTTGCGAACAGCTTTCTTTAAATAGCGCTATAATTTTACCGGCCTTTATTGCTTTATTAATTATATCAGAAAATGGTATTAAATGTAAAAAGAAAAATTAAATGAATTAATTTGCATAAATTATGAAAACAAAATTGTATTAATAAGCAAGTAACATTTTCAACAATTCGTGTCACTAAAGCAATTTTACAATGACCATTAGTTTTCTTTCGTTAATTTTAACATTTAAATTTGGAACGTAAGCTTTTATGACAGGATACTTCAAATAACATGCTAATTAATAAAACCTCTTTCTTTTAATATTCTTAAAATAAAAGGAAAATATAGTAAATATTATATAACATGTTAACTACCTTTATTACATAAATTATAATTTGTGGCGGTGTATACCTATAGGTAATAATTTACAATAAAAAAGAAATGAATGTTTCATATAATTTAATTATCTATACACAAAACGTATGTTCATAAAAATTCTGTGGAAAGTCAACAAGATTGTGCGTCAAACGAAAATGGTGAATCGTTCCGCCCCGAGGGGGTCCTGACGTCATTTAACTGCCCCCTCAAACTCCTATCATTGGCTTTCCCCGTAGGTCATAGCAAATTTACAAGTTAAACACACCTAATTAGACGATATTAATACATAAAACTACTACAAAACAAACAATTTATACTATAATTTTTATTTATTTTATTTCGGTGCGTACTCTTACAAAACTTTACCTATTTTCAGCTAATTATAATACCTATAGTAAACAATACTCGTATATTTCTTTAAATGATATATACTATTGTTTCTCTATTATATATAGTTATCTTAAATGTCGTAAAAAAGTATACTACATATTATATTGTATATATTTAGCTAAATCTTCATATTATGACGTTATATTATTTTATCTCATCTATTTATTGATATAACAGATACGCTATCCATACATAAAGACCTACGTAAAACTATTACGTTAAAATATCGATTGCCTATAATTTATAGCTTGAACAAGATAAACATTCTCGCGCTATACGTCAACCGTGGTGAGTCTGGGTGAAATTAGAGTTTTCGAGTGCACCGTAATTATAAAGATGACATGCCAGCGTGACGCGCGGGAACGCGACGTGTGCCAACATTGTTTTTCGATGAGAGTGGCTAATTTCGCATGTCCGCGTCATAGTGCGATATTTTTACGACGGTTATTGGCCAATACGTACCTACTGTTACACAATATTTTTCGTCTTGTTTCCAATTTCAAAACAGTATCGAAATTATTACCTAGGTACTATACCTACTATTAATCTGTATTAATTAACTTGACAAATCACAATGTATGGCGCCATATAATATAAATATCGACCAATTGAAAATATGATATTTAGAGGTTTATGATATTTACTCTTCAATTTATTCATCTTTCACGTTCTTTAGTAATCATGTCATGAATTCGTAGAGCTGATGGCATATGTACATTGTCACCTAGGATTGCAACACGTATTAATAGATGCATCACAAGCTTGCCAAAATTTTAAGACAGTCTATATCAAATAGTAACAAGTGTCATAATGCCAGCACAATGTATAAAACTATATATTATAAACAAGTATTTACTTTTGAAGAAATCGATTTCTACCACTAAAAGTGATGGAAATTGTAAAGTGAACTACTTTTTACTTATTCGGTTGTTCTATCTTAAAAGAAAATAACAATAAAAAATATGATGGATATAAAACGCCTATAGGTATGTATGTAATATAATGTTATGTTTATGTTTGTAGGAGATATTCATCTAGTCAATAATATTATATCAAACAATTCTAAAATTTCATGACCATTATTGTATAAGTGGTTACCGAATGGACATAATTCTGATCGAAATTCTTAAATAGACTCCTATAAAGAAACTCCTAATTGACACAAAGGCTAAGATTATTGTTAATAATAAAGCAATTTTTGCAGACTAAAGAATAATTATAATTAATTATCAAAATTAAAATATTTATTTAAATTAAAAATAAATCTCTGCCTCTACGTGTTGAACTTGTGTTCTAATACAAGCCTTCTAAATTATATACCTACATATGAAGGTACCGGGCTTCTTAACTATGAATTAACTGTACAAATAATAATTATATTATTACCAATATTATAGTTGTCACTGGTATAAAATTGTGTATGGTTATTTATTTTTACATTCACACATAATTTATTTGTTATCGTTCGAGTGGAATTAAATTTCAAAAAGCAAGTAAGTACCTAGTAGGTAGGTACTCATTTTACATTGTTGTAATACAACACAGCTAATATGTATTACACAGTGTGGCAAGCATGCTTTTCTGACATACACTACGTATCTACACGAGCTAGACATACTCCCACCGACAACACGGGCAGTCGACACCGACCGTGGGAAGCACTAGCCAATACAAAATTGTTTGTCCACATCCTATGAGGACGCTCAAAGTGACATGTTGTTCAAACTTTACACGCATGACCCACTCAGAGAATGATTACGATATTTCATAGCAATGTTTAGCATACTCAAACTAAGTGTTTATTTACCTACTAATAGCGACATCCAGCTCTACTTTCTACTTACGTCAAAAACTTAAATTTATTTTTTCCTTATGACTCATATGCAAAAAAATTTTTATTAAGTAGCAATCATTGATAATTATGCATAGCAAAATATCTTGAAAATATATAAAATAAAATATTTGCCTTCTCTCCAAACTCTACAATATCCTAAAAGTGCATGACATCCACAAGAAAATCAACAAACCAAAAGTAATGAAATAGTCATGCTATTAAAATAGACAACGGGTGTTAGGATAACGTGCCGAAAAAGAACCCCGCCTCCGAAGTCCGAACCAAAAGTAGTCAAGTTAATAATAGCACAATTCCCGCAGGGACGTTTTCATCTCGTGATTCACCTGCTGAAAACTCGATTGTTCGCATTTTACGTCAATCGGTTGCGTGGTGTTTACGAGCGCTCGCCGGCGCGGGAGCGTCAGCTGACGGCCAGGAATAGCCCTGACATCGCGGCCACGCTATGCCGCTTGCGCCCGCGCACCCACAAATAGCGCGCTATAATTAGACGGGCGGCGGTGAAATCGTGGGTTTGTTATTTTTCTTTATCGTCTCCGTTACGCGATAATTGGGTTAGCGGCTGCATGTGGGCCTGATCGGCGTCGGCGCGTCTCGGCCACGGCGGCCACCGCGCCCAGGCCATTGTCCTTACCTCTTGCACTTCATATTGCAATTACTCTTTGCTACTTCGAATCAAATTGAAAACTATTGAATTCTTGTAAACTAATTTTTTTTATACTTTATTCAACACGCTTAATTATAACAAGGATTATATATTAGTGTTAATTACTTCTTGCACTTTATATTGCAATTAGTCTTTACTTCTTGGAATAAAATTGAAAATAATGAAATGCTAATTAAATTCTTATTTAAACTAACATTTTTACGTACTTTATTCAATATGTTTTATTTTAACAAGGGTTATATGACTGATGATATTTTAATTTCATGGTCACAAAAAACAAAATAAAACTAGATATAATGTAATGAATACGCATTTTACAATATACCTATCCATTACGGACAAATTCTTATTATCTCACGTAGCACTAAAATAGAAAATTTGATTTTCTTTTTAACTAGCCAGGTTGCGGAGGTGAGAAACTCATTTTTATATAAATTCAAGTACATCAACTTATATACAATCAAAAAAAACTTAAATACATACAAACATAATATGTTCAGTAGACGCCAATTTAGCAAGTACCTACCGTACACATTCTTAATAAATTAAGAATTTAGTACAAATAGGACTTGGTACAAAAAAAAATGTTAAAAATAAAATTCTAAATATACTTTTATAAGAAGTCGTAATACCTATAATAAGTTACTTACACAAAGCGCTGAAAATAACCTACGTCTAAATAAAGAACGGTCATTATCTAGTCCACATCCAATTATAGTAAAAGCAGTAAGAGACAAGGCAGCCGTACTATCTGACATAATATGTCAATATTATAGTATTATAGAAAAAATACCATCCTAAAGTAAAAGTACGTAAAAAACACGTAAAAGTAAATATGTAAGGCTACACTAAAGACGATTAACATTGAGAGTACCTACAAATATAGCTTACATAGATTTTTTACACCTATATAATAGGCAACTATAATCTATAGGTACCTAATAACGGCAAAAAGAAATAAGTATGTACCTATTATATTACTCTCAAAATCAATTTTAAAAGTGACTCTAGCTTATGTTGGTAAATAATTTGGATGAAAATTTTAAGTACTCGTCATATTTTAACTTGATTTTAATTAATATGAACTGTTACATAAGTAGGTAGATACATAATTTTAAATATCTTGCAGCGTTGCCTTATTTATTAAACTATACAATTTCTGTCGTAACTATAAATAAGATTTGTTCAAAATTTATCATTTCAAAAGGTTTTGGATTTTTTTATAAAAATGAATTAAAGCCTTGTTAAATGAAAAATGTAAACCTAACTAGATACATACATACTATTAATATTACTTTCAGCCACTAAAACGAAGAAATCTATAAAAAATATTCTAATGATAAAAAAAATAAAAAGTATTAATAACGTTTTTTTAATAATTTAATTTACTTACATTTGAATGAAAATGTATCATTTACAATATTTTATGTTTTTCATTTATAAGTTAATCTTAAACAGGAAAGTAACAAGCTCTATATTTGACAAACATTTACGTACGGTACCTTAGAGTGCCACTTACTTATTCATGTACCTACTTAATAACATACATTATGGATTTAATTTTAAATTTTAAAAAATACAAGAAATCTATAAATTATAAACTTGGTATATTTCAATAGACAGAGTCGACCCATTTGAAGGCTAGTGGTAACGTTCAAGGCATAGCATAACAAACACAACAGAGGCTTCATGGAGCAGGCGAGCGCGTGAGCGATAAGCGATGACTCTAGCGAGCTAGGGGGCGCCGGGGGGGGGAGCCGGGAGGTGCTGGGGGGGGCGGCGCGGGCGGTGGGCGGCGTCGGGCGGTGACGTCAGACAGGGGAGCGCGCGGCCGCGGGATTGGTGGAGCTGCGCGCGCCGCTACCGAATATGGGACCGCGGCTCCATTGATAAAAGTGCGACGCGCGGCGCCAGTCCCTTTCGCACCGGCCGCGTGAGAGGCCGCATTCACGCTGGCGTTGTTCGTGATCCCGCTCGGGCCGTGGGCCGAGGAGCAGGTGGTGCCGGACGGCATGGGCACCGACGCGGAGCCCCCGACCGGCCCGCATCTCCTCTCGCTGGCAGACGTGGGCGCGCTCGGCTTCGACTGCGCGCTCAAGCCAGTGTCGGCGCCTATGACGGGAGGCGCGCCGGCCGACCTTAACACGCCCGTCACCACGTCGGATCTACCCGCTTTTTTTCCAAGTCTACTCGAGCCTCCGCCTATATCAGGTGCGTCCACTCACGCACTGTCTCGCACGCCGCACATCGCACGCCGCATGGCACCCGTAGGCGGGAGTGCAGGATTTACCCCCGCCGGCTTTCGACCGATAACGTTGTAAATAAACAATACACAATACTCTTTGCGCAATTAATAAAATATTTGCACTTTTTAGTAATTAATACTTTCCACGATTGATAGATACGGTTTACACAGTGAATTCATACATTTTTATTAATTCCGTTTAGCGAGTAAAAAAATTATACCTAGGGCGATATTTTGTATATTTTTATAATAGCAAAAATATCCAGTGTTCGATCCATAGTGAAGAGGAAAGTTCGCTTACCCGTGTGACTGGGATGGATCAATATAAACTCTTGAATGAAAAGGCTTCATTGTGAAATTCCGACGGCTCACGTTGTATATTCGTGTGACAGTGTTTAAGTGATCTTGGTTCAATGTTTTATTAATAATTGTTCTTGTGCTACATTTTCCAGTTTATTGGTAACTATATCTATCAATGAAAGTAAAAATTTATAAAAAAAAATAATAACTATTATCAAGCGGTAAAACAATTCTACGTCAAATTATCTTTTAAATACTATGTATTTCAAAACCATTACGTTAAATAATATGATACTTAACAATTTATTTAAGCATAGATATATTATAACTGTCTAAGTGTTTAATACTACGCGTAGTCACTTATTTAGTTAATACGATAGAGTTGACTCTATCTCTTCATTTGATCAAATTTATATTATGAAATGGAAAATAATATATGACGTGCCTATTTTATATAAATAAAATAAATAGATTATACATTATTATTTATACAAAAATTACCGTTAACATTATTAGTAGATAATTTATTGATAGTAATTATAAGAATCATTGGAATATTATTAACTTAAAACAGCAACAATTAAATCGGCTAACACGAAAATCGCGTTAGGTGACAACCAACAGTAGACCATGTCAGATACGCGCGATAGACCTATCAACATCCGTCTGTTATCACCACATCCGCCTGCTCATTACAAAATACGCAAAATAATAAGTGTTAACATGTGCATTAGTATTCACCACTTGAATATTTACATACTCGTATGTCTAGGCAAAAAATAAAGATCATTGTCCATCTGTAGGTAATCACTATTACCAAAATTTACATAAAATACGAAATTAAAACTAAACACACTTGTTTTATTTTAAGTTTATTTAAATTAACATGATTTAAAAATTTGCATAAACAATTACACAAACATAATTTATAGTTAAAAAGATGTTAAACTAAGAGACAATATAACCATAGTGTTTCATTTTTCACTTTGCACTTTTTTATTTGGAAAAATCTTATTAGAATGATAATTTCCATTAATTCTATTAGCAATCACATATGAAAGTGAATTTCTCCACATTGATAGATATTTGTAATCCGAATTTCAAAAAACCATTGATAGCAAAATATGTCAAAATACTTTCTTACATTTACACGAATATTTGACATTTTAAATAAAACTAACCTTTCGGATTATTTCGCGGATTTATTTTGATTTTTGGTTCCCTGTTGTGTTCAGTTCGGGTTGGAGGGAACCAAAAATCAAAATAAATCCACGAAATAATTGGAAAAGATTGTTTTATTTAAAGCATTACATATGTTAATTGGATGAAAAAACAGATGTTACAAAAATGCTCCTTTTAGTGGTCCGAATGTAGGTACCTACTTATGAAGCAATTTTATAATACATTAACAACTATTAAATTATTATTAAAAATTATGAACAAATGTGTATAAATAAATATTATTTTGCTACAGGTACTTTGCCAGGCGATGAATTGCCGTTGACTTGTTCACCGCGACGTCATAAGCATGAAGCATCATTGTCCCCTGGCGCTCGTGCAGAAGACGCTAGCAATGCGTCCAGTGCAAGTGCGTCACTGTACGCACCACAAATGGGCGGCAAACGTGCGCCCTCACCGGCGCTACAGTGGCTTCTCCCTTCGGGGCCAGGCCCAGGTAGTGTCGATAAGTACTTCCAGCAAGAATATGAGGAAAGAATTGAATTGCTCCCCCCAGAGTGTCAACCCTCCTATTGCCCCCAGCCTCAAGCTTGCCCTCAACCACACTGCGACTATCGTTCCCAGCCTCAACCTCAGCCCCAACACACCTGGGAAACTCAAGAATACGCAAGTGCGCCGCAACCGGCTCCTGGGCCTTCTGGGGTACCCAAACGAGAGCCATACCCCAGCCCGGCCGGCGACAGACCTATTCAGCTAGCCGAATATAACCCGTCCACGAGCAAAGGTCACGAGATACTTTCCCAAGTGTATCAGCAGAGTGCTCAACCTCTTCGATTAGTCGCGGTTAAACCCCGGAAATATCCAAACCGCCCTAGCAAAACACCCGTACACGAAAGGCCTTACGCGTGTCCTGTTGAAGGGTGTGATCGGAGATTTTCGAGATCAGACGAGCTAACTCGGCACATCAGGATACACACGGGGCAAAAACCCTTCCAGTGTCGAATCTGCATGCGCTCTTTCAGCCGCTCCGATCATTTGACGACGCACGTAAGGACTCACACTGGTGAAAAACCTTTTGCTTGCGATATATGTGGCCGAAAGTTTGCACGATCAGATGAGAAAAAGCGACACGCCAAGGTGCACTTGAAACAACGATTGAAGCGAGAGCGGGGTGGTGGTGGTCCAACGCATCAGCACGAGCCGCACTCTCACGCGCAGCTCTAGCCCGCGGCCCCCGGCTCCTCGGCCGCCCCCGCGACTGCCACCGCGCCCGCGACTCCCCCGGCGCCCTCGCCTGCACATTCCAGCTGCGAAGCGCCCGCGGATAACTGAACTATTAATTATTTTCACGTTGAAGTTATTAAATAATTTCATCGCCTAGGTGTAAGAGATTGTCTTTAACGAAGCTTTATTAACTCTACATTTGTAAATTCACTGAAATTTATATATCTTTTTATACGTATTTATAATTATTACTATAGTAACGATCAACTTGATGTATTTATTTTTATTAGATAGGATAATCGAATGAACTAGACTGGGAACAAATATAAAAAGTACGTGAGGATTAAACCTCCAGCGCGACGGAAGGTTACGCGTCTACGTACCCGACATCGTCGGCGTAGCGCAAACACATATCTTTATGTGACGATAGTCTTTTAACAAAATAATGTTTCTCTGATCTTTATTGACTGTAAGGTCAAACTCATGTGTGTGCATAAAAAGGTGATCGTTAAGAGGTGATACGTACTAGGCCTAGTAGCAAAAAGTATATGTTCAGAAAATATTTGCCACATGCTCTAGATATATTAATAACGAACGTAGGTAGGTATTGTTTACTATTAAAATATTTACCTTATATTGATGTTAAATTAATTCGTGGCAAATGTTCCCTGACTATACTATCTTTTTATATATTAAGTAAAAATGTATATTTAATGTTCTTATACTTGACAAACTAACGTGAAACTGTGCCATTCGTTTAACTTTATCACGCCACGTGCCACGGCAATTTTATTTAATACTTAGTGTAACATGACTGCTGATTAAGTGATAATTATTATTATAAATATTTGTTTTTAATATTTCTAGTCGAAGATATGGATGTGAAAGGTCGACTAAAGTTTGTTCTCGTCCATCAACTTAAGAACCCATTCCTTTACATTTCGACAGCTACTGTCATGATCTTCTCTTGCTCAAAAGTTTGTTTAACAAAATTTGCTCAATCCTATCCTCTACTATTTAAATACCTTACATACTTACATCTAATAGCCGCTCCACGCTTGCACTAACTCTCTTTGGCCTTGTTCCTTTTTTGCCACACTTGTTATTCTTGTTATTTAAAGTTACGAGTACGTTCGCCCAGTGGTATATCTACATTTTATATTTTTAGTTTTCGTAATTAGACTAATTTAGTAAAGTTATAGCTAGTAGGATTTAAATTATGATCTCTTAATCAATATTAATTATTTGCAAGTATAGCGAGGGCCCCTATTTATAATACTCATAAGTTTCTGTATAGATATAAATATTGTATGCAATCATGTAGATAAGACTTATAGTATTAGATTCAGGGATGAATTGTCATAACGAAAGTTTCGTAAACATAGTGTTCGTCACAAACAACATTTGTCTAATATTTTTGGTAAAACCATATAGTACAACAGTGTCGCTTATTATAATATATAAGTTTAAGGAACTTTTGTAAAGCACAAATATGTAGTCGTAAAAGTCACTGTCTATACGAATCTACTTATTACGAAAATGCCTTTGACTTAAAACATGGTTGTTTACTAGTTCAATAGAACATTATTTATTTAATGAATTGTTAACATTGTTAGCTAAGCAAAAATAGTGCAATCTAAATATGAATAAAAATATCTATATAAAACATATGTTGTCATGGAAACAGTAGCCGAATAAAGTGATAAACGTACAACAGGGTGGGCCTTTCGAGTATGTTCGATTGTTATGAATTTAGGATATCTGACAATAATATGACTAACTCTTATATTTCTAACTGCGTATTCGAAGAACGGCGGTTATTTTGTATTTTACGGAAAGAATGTCACCGTTCTCATTTCAGTCGCCTAAAGTCTTAAAACTACAGGTACATATAATATCCCCGCACTCAATGTGAACACACGCGGATGCACGCTCTTTATAAAAATATATTTGATATGAAAGTGGTGAAAGAGTTTATAATGTTTTACTATTGTAGAAGAGACGTAGTCTCTGTTAGGCAAGGCTAGCGTAGATAGGTTTTAATAAAGTGTATTCATGTTAGTCAAATGAATGACAATTGAAACGAAGAAGACTAAATTCAAGTATGCAATGTTGCATCGCGTTGACGTTATTAATATACGATTTGTATTAAGATACCTGTCGAGGTTCCTGCACCGCGGCACGTCGTTGGTCTTAGCTGCTGGTGCTGACGTGCCGCAGGCGGGTCCTTGGGTACGTTGTTGACACCTCTGTTATATTCCAGCTCTGTTGGGGAACTCTCATAATTAATTACATTTCACGTAACTGTCTAGCTTTTAGTGACTTCGAAATTAAAACTAATTCATAGTGTTCACCAATTAGTGAATGAGTACGAATTTTCTGTATGGCTACAATTTAAACTGTCTTTTATATTTCACCAGAGTGAAAGATGTTGTTGATGTTCTAAATTTAGATAGTCTTAAGGTCTACTTAGGTATTGTTAAATCTCACTAATTTTTACTAAACTCTGTTTAATATATTTGTAAATACACTCTGATTAAATTAAAATTTAATGTGTATATAAGAGAAAAAGAAAATTTTTATTTAATATGAAGATTCACCTAAGGTGCGAAAATACAAATTGTTGAAAACCTCAAATATGTTTTTTATTAAATACACTTGCGATACTTTAACACATGAAATTCCACATTATTCTATTAAGAAAAACCATATAGTTGGCAACAAACATTAGGGTGTTAAATTTAGTGCAACAAATGGTGGGTATTGGCACACAACAGTCTGTTTATTTGTATTTTTAACACACTTTCGTTAAAAATTAAAACTACCAAGAAACGATGTCGCCCGAGTTCTATTTTAGATTAATAGATAGAGATCTCAACATTTCTGTTATCCATATTATTATACTAAACTTAAATTCATCGCATGACAACTGACACTTAAAGTGACAAACATTGACCTAAATCCAATAAATAGATCGGCTTAATTGAGCAATAACAAGTACCTAATGATTGAGATGGAATTTCGCCTTATACTTAGTTACTTTTCGTGTAATCTGCCTATAATTCTAATAATAATAATGAGAGATTTGTCATAACAAAATAAAATACATACATATTTATAATTTGTTTACCTATTTAGCTTTGGTTAAATATTCAAAAAAACTATACCTAAAAGGTACCTAATCTATACTATAATAAAGCAGTAACTTAGCGAAATCTGTACATGAAATATTTTTTAAAAACAATGACTGTAACGTATTATGTATACGATATAGACCCCAAAACAATAGTTATAATTTTTTTTGTCTGTTTGTCTGTTTGTCTGTTTGTCTGTTTGTCTGTTTGTCTGTTTGTCTGTTTGTCTGTACGCGTTTCACGCAAAAAGTAATGAACCGATTTCAACGAAATTTTGTGAACTGATAACTTATTACTCGGGTCAACATTTAGGATACCTTTTACTTTAGAAAAATCTTTGTTTCCCGCGGGAAATCGCAATAACTGGTTTTATCGAGTCCTCCTTAGGAACCCTCCGCTGGCTAAACCTAAAGACATACATCAAAACAATTTACTTAAAAATTGTAGATCTTGAAAAGGCCAACAGAAATATCTACAACAGTATATGTCTATCTCTTAAGGTACACTCGCAATACCTATTCTTATCTATACCTATAACAAAACTAACTTAGTTAAATCGATGTGCGCGTTTCACGCAAAAAGTACTGAACCGATTTCAATTAAATTTTGTATAGTGATAGCTTATCACTCGAGTCAACATTTAGGATACCTTTTACTACAGGCACATTTTTCGTTCCCGCGGGAAAACGCAATGACTGGTTCTATCGAGTCGTCCTTAGAAATTTCTATGGCTAACGGTGGCTGAACCTTAAGAGATACATCAAAACAATGTACTAGAAAATTGTAGGTCTTAAAAAGTTCTACAGAAAAGTTCTCAACAGTATATGTCTATCTCCTAAAGTACACTCGCTATAACTATTTTTATTAAATGATATTACTGTTTTCTTATACGAGTACCTTATCTATCTATACTATAATAAAGCAGTAACTTAGCGAAATCTGTACATGAAATATTTTTTAAAAACAATGACTGTAACGTATTATGTATACGATATAGACCCCAAAACAATAGTTATAATTTTTTTTGTCTGTTTGTCTGTTTGTCTGTTTGTCTGTTTGTCTGTTTGTCTGTTTGTCTGTTTGTCTGTACGCGTTTCACGCAAAAAGTAATGAACCGATTTCAACGAAATTTTGTGAACTGATAACTTATTACTCGGGTCAACATTTAGGATACCTTTTACTTTAGAAAAATCTTTGTTTCCCGCGGGAAATCGCAATAACTGGTTTTATCGAGTCCTCCTTAGGAACCCTCCGCTGGCTAAACCTAAAGACATACATCAAAACAATTTACTTAAAAATTGTAGATCTTGAAAAGGCCAACAGAAATATCTACAACAGTATATGTCTATCTCTTAAGGTACACTCGCAATACCTATTCTTATCTATACCTATAACAAAACTAACTTAGTTAAATCGATGTGCGCGTTTCACGCAAAAAGTACTGAACCGATTTCAATTAAATTTTGTATAGTGATAGCTTATCACTCGAGTCAACATTTAGGATACCTTTTACTACAGGCACATTTTTCGTTCCCGCGGGAAAACGCAATGACTGGTTCTATCGAGTCGTCCTTAGAAATTTCTATGGCTAACGGTGGCTGAACCTTAAGAGATACATCAAAACAATGTACTAGAAAATTGTAGGTCTTAAAAAGTTCTACAGAAAAGTTCTCAACAGTATATGTCTATCTCCTAAAGTACACTCGCTATAACTATTTTTATTAAATGATATTACTGTTTTCTTATACGAGTACCTTATCTATACTATAATAAAGCAGTAACTTAGCGAAATCTGTACATGAAATATTTTTTAAAAACAATGACTGTAACGTATTATGTATACGATATAGACCCCAAAACAATAGTTATAATTTTTTTTGTCTGTTTGTCTGTTTGTCTGTTTGTCTGTTTGTCTGTTTGTCTGTTTGTCTGTACGCGTTTCACGCAAAAAGTAATGAACCGATTTCAACGAAATTTTGTGAACTGATAACTTATTACTCGGGTCAACATTTAGGATACCTTTTACTTTAGAAAAATCTTTGTTTCCCGCGGGAAATCGCAATAACTGGTTTTATCGAGTCCTCCTTAGGAACCCTCCGCTGGCTAAACCTAAAGACATACATCAAAACAATTTACTTAAAAATTGTAGATCTTGAAAAGGCCAACAGAAATATCTACAACAGTATATGTCTATCTCTTAAGGTACACTCGCAATACCTATTCTTATCTATACCTATAACAAAACTAACTTAGTTAAATCGATGTGCGCGTTTCACGCAAAAAGTACTGAACCGATTTCAATTAAATTTTGTATAGTGATAGCTTATCACTCGAGTCAACATTTAGGATACCTTTTACTACAGGCACATTTTTCGTTCCCGCGGGAAAACGCAATGACTGGTTCTATCGAGTCGTCCTTAGAAATTTCTATGGCTAACGGTGGCTGAACCTTAAGAGATACATCAAAACAATGTACTAGAAAATTGTAGGTCTTAAAAAGTTCTACAGAAAAGTTCTCAACAGTATATGTCTATCTCCTAAAGTACACTCGCTATAACTATTTTTATTAAATGATATTACTGTTTTCTTATACGAGTACCTTATCTATACTATAATAAAGCAGTAACTTAGCGAAATCTGTACATGAAATATTTTTTAAAAACAATGACTGTAACGTATTATGTATACGATATAGACCCCAAAACAATAGTTATAATTTTTTTTGTCTGTTTGTCTGTTTGTCTGTTTGTCTGTTTGTCTGTTTGTCTGTTTGTCTGTTTGTCTGTTTGTCTGTACGCGTTTCACGCAAAAAGTAATGAACCGATTTCAACGAAATTTTGTGAACTGATAACTTATTACTCGGGTCAACATTTAGGATACCTTTTACTTTAGAAAAATCTTTGTTTCCCGCGGGAAATCGCAATAACTGGTTTTATCGAGTCCTCCTTAGGAACCCTCCGCTGGCTAAACCTAAAGACATACATCAAAACAATTTACTTAAAAATTGTAGATCTTGAAAAGGCCAACAGAAATATCTACAACAGTATATGTCTATCTCTTAAGGTACACTCGCAATACCTATTCTTATCTATACCTATAACAAAACTAACTTAGTTAAATCGATGTGCGCGTTTCACGCAAAAAGTACTGAACCGATTTCAATTAAATTTTGTATAGTGATAGCTTATCACTCGAGTCAACATTTAGGATACCTTTTACTACAGGCACATTTTTCGTTCCCGCGGGAAAACGCAATGACTGGTTCTATCGAGTCGTCCTTAGAAATTTCTATGGCTAACGGTGGCTGAACCTTAAGAGATACATCAAAACAATGTACTAGAAAATTGTAGGTCTTAAAAAGTTATACAGGGAAGTTCGCAATATTATACGTCTATTACCTAAGGTACATTCGCAATTACTATTTTTATTCACTACTCGCGACTCACAGACTGACTTATCAACGTTTAGCTCAGTTCAGCAGTAAAACGTAACTAGGGACGAACCCGAGCGAAGCGAGGGTGAGTCGTACATAATATAATATGTATTAAGTAGATGTTTAAATAAACATTTCACTTCTAAGGCTGGTATAATGATTTTAAAGTTAGAAATCTAATTAGCAACCCTCGCTTTACTTTGGTGCGTCGCTAGGTGCTTATTGTATTTATAATAATCTATACTAATATTATAAAGAGGAAAGATTTTTTTGTTTGTTTGTTTGTACCGAATAAGCTCCGAAATTACTGGACCGATTTAGATGAAATTTGGTAAGAATACAGTTTGAGACTCTGGAAAGGAGATAGGATAGTTTTTATTCCAGAAATCAACCCTTAAGGGGGTGAAAATGGGGATGCAGGTTTGTATGGGGAATCAACCTAGAGACGAACCCGAGCGAAGCGAGGGTGAGTCGCTAGTTATGTATAAAGATTATCTAGTGTCTTTGTTTATCAATTAAATATATACCTAAAATAATAATTATAATTGAGATAAAAAGAATAAAATGGTGAAAACAAATAAATTATTAATACCTGCTTAAAATTACATTCAAATATGCCTATTATGATAATTTAACATCCACAAGATGAAATGGTTATAGCGTGATTATAGACTAAGATCGATGGTTCGATCCCATTTGGGATATATTTTTAAATATACAATTTAGAAATTAGTTTATTACTATTACTACTATAATTTACATATATATTTTAAATCAGATGTCAAGTAAAACTTAAGTCTCTATTTTTTGTAAATTCCTAGCTCCATCTATCGGCACTACTGCAAGCTAAGTAGAAGAACAGACAGTCAATCGTGAATCAAAGCCATTGCTTGTGCCTTGTAGCCTTGTAGTGTTTATTGCTGAACATTGCCGGGTCATCTATGCTTCGTGTATTTAGTGAATAACAATGTAAATTCAGAACCTTATTTATCATCATCATCCTAAGCCACTGGGTCTAAGAACAGGAAAAGGATTACCTAAAATAAATGACATTTTAATTTTTACGTTTAGGCTTCTGTTGCCGACCGACGTCGACGACTACAATAAAAGTCGATTGCCAACACAATACAACTGCACAATAGTTTTTGAAATTATTAGATATAGTTTAATTCTATAAAATATAATAAAGGTAAAAATAACATTATTCTATCAGAATACTCCTTTTAATCAGGCACTTTATTTTAAAAAAAGGGATTTCCTTTATATTTGGGCTATGAACCCAAATATAGTTACTGAAAAGCTATAAGGTGTTTCAAAATATCTATTTACACTCTTTGTTTCTTTTACGCAGGATGAATTGAGTATAGAGTGAATATTATGTAAGGTGTCTGAATAAAATTGTGTTCGTAATTCGTATTTCGTACCGTCGAAAATATTTATTTTTGGATTAACCAGTATGATAGGGTTGGATATAATTAAAAGTTAAAACCTCTATGTAATACACAGATTTTTATTAAGTAAGTAATTTCTTTAGTTGTTGGTTTGAGTGCGACAGTATACGTATCCTAAGGGCCTCAATTGAGCAACGATAGGATAGGAGGTGACGTTTTTGAAAAAGTGACTTAAGCCGAGTCAACTAGGTAAGGAGTAGGTATAAAAGAAGAAATATAATTCATAATTTTTCTTCGTTTTAAAACCTAAAAAAATAAAATGAAAACGTACACTAATTTTACCAGTTGCCTTCACTTTTTATTTAGATGGAAGCGCCTATTCTTGTTTAACCATAAACAATATTAAATCATAAAAATACTAATATCATAAACAAAGGCCATACGAGGCATACACACATTCAATATGTACAAATTATTTATACACTCAAATATCGATATATACCTACGTACCTATATGTTTATTACTTCATCACACTTTTACGGTACAACAAATGGGTTATACCCTGTTTTGAAACAGACTATTAAGTATTATATATCAAGGTATCCGACAATCCAAAGTGACCAACCAAGTGATACGCGGGTAAAAATTGTGTGAAAATAATATCAATAAGCAAATAGTCATGGTATAGTGTTTTATTGCTCAATATTTTTAATTAGGCGCTTCACAGTGAATATGTCATGCTCTAGTTGTACCTAAAATTATTTGAAAATAATCTATTTGATTCATGTGTAATGTGTATAATAAGTAATAACTATTTATTAAAATAACTGCCTCAGTGACTTAGTGGCTAGCATGTATGACTACAGGTCCTGGGTTCGAATACCAGGTCAAATTTATATATTTTTTTCTGTCAAGAAATTGTCAGTAACAACCCGGAATTGGAAAGTTGCAGTATTACACCTTCGTGCCTCGGAAAGTACATTAAGCCATCGGTCCTGCGCCTGACGTCTCACCTTGAATATGAAATAGAGTGCACTTGTGCGCATACTTGTGCACTTTAATATCTCCTGCGCACATGGCTTAGTTAGACATGAAACAGTGAGATTAGCCGTTGTAGCCGAAGTCAAGCCAGGAGGATATTTTTATTCAAATCTATACATATAATAAACCTGTAGAGGTCGAATGTCTGTACATAAAAAAAATGCTAAAAACCGAGTCAAGGGGATGTAAAAACAGAAATAGAACAAATCCAGATTTTTTATTTTTTCATTTCTCTGTCTGTTTGTACGGGCTAATCTCCAAAACTACTGGACGGATTAAAATGAAATTTTGCATGGTGATACCTTATACCCCCCGTCAACATTTTAGATACTTTTCATCCTGGAAAATTAAAGAGTTGCCGTGGGATAGTTAAAAAATTATAGTGACTTATATAGCTTAGTAAACAAAAACTATTGGATTTTAATGAAACTTTACAATAATATAGTTTATACATCAGATTAACAAATAGGCTACTTTTTATCCCGGAAAAATGTACGGTTCCCGTGGGATTGATTTGTTTTTGTTTGTCTAGAGGCGAACCCGGGCAAAGCGAGGGTGAGCCGCTAGTGAAAGGAATATGATACAAAATTAAAAAATACTCAGTATAATTGTATTTACAATTTAATCAAAACATTCTTTTCTGAATGAAACTATATATCTTTTTTTATGTATGTTATAGTGATCAAATTCTCACAAGTAGTTTATTTTAATATTAAGAACTTGGTTGGGATCTAAACAAACTAGTAAGTGCCATTAACACAATAAATACGCCGCAAAAAGTTGCCTAAGCTTATCTCAATAACTATGGAATAAGATTAAAAATTTTACCACAATGGCACAATTTAATTCACTTAGTTATAGGTAAAACCACATTTAGGTCATTATAATACAATTTAAATACAGTGTATTAAATCATATAGTCAAATAATATTACAATATTTAACCTATGCCATTCTTGCGTTGACTTCTCGAATTACTTTTTTTCAGTAACAAAATATGTAACTTTTCATCAATGCATTAATTTTCTTTACTTAAACCATAATAAAAAAAATAAAAATATAAGCTGCGTTAATTACTTGCACCTTTTTATCTAAACAATTTAGTAAGTAAATCATTATGTATACAGGGTGGATTTTTGAGACGGGACAGTAAGGGCAGCTACCTTAAATACTATAATTACAGAAAAACGTTCCTAGGAGACCATTCATAACTTTTTGAGATATTCTGAACTGCATTCACAGATTTTGGAAAAAATGTACAGTCAGCGAGAAAAATGCTAAAATACGAAAAAAATTTTTTTTATGTCGATCGATCCTATTTCATGTAGGATCGATCCTATTTCATGTAGGGATCAAAAGCCTCTATGGGACCATTTAAGGTTTGAGTACTAGAAATGACAGAAATTGCGAAAATCTTTTCCCATACATTTTGTACTGAAAAACGTTTAATCAACTCGAAATATTCTTTGTTGCCAAACGGTCCTATTTTTTAATGTGATCAAAAGACTCTTTGAGGCCAACTGAAGTTTAAATACAGAAACTACGGTAAGTCACAATTTTTCTAGTTTTTGTTAAGTAAATTATCGGCTGCTACTTGCTTAGTACAAAAACGAGTAAACTTGGATGGATATCGTGTTTAAAAATACACGTTTAGTTGAAATAATTTTATTTTATTTTTATTTGTCGATGCAATTATGATTTTCTACTTAGGCAGGTATTTTTGCTTCTAGGTACAGTAAGCCACGAGACCGGCTTAACAAAAACTAGAAAAATTATGACTTACCGTAGTTTCTGTATTTAAACTTCAGTTGGCCTCAAAGAGTCTTTTGATCACATTAAAAAATAGGACCGTTTGGCAACAAAGAATATTTCGAGTTGATTAAACGTTTTTCAGTACAAAATGTATGGGAAAAGATTTTCGCAATTTCTGTCATTTCTAGTACTCAAACCTTAAATGGTCCCATAGAGGCTTTTGATCCCTACATGAAATAGGATCGATCGACATGAAAAAATTTTTTTCGTATTTTAGCATTTTTCTCGCTGACTGTACATTTTTTCCAAAATCTGTGAATGCAGTTCAGAATATCTCAAAAAGTTATGGATGGTCTCCTAGGAACGTTTTTCTGTAACTATAGTATTTAAGGTACCTGCCCTTACTGTCCCGTCTCAAAAATCCACCCTGTATATGTATCTGTGACTAAGTTTTACAAAGAAATTTATTTAACGAAAATGAATAACATTTTTTGAAAATAAAATTATTAAAAAAGTATTGTTATAAAAAATATTTTAAATAAATACATAAAGCAAAATTATTCTATATAATTTATTTCATATAGGAACACTTTACATTCATAACATTGTCATTTATTTTAAATCCAATTTGTGCTTATATCAGCATTACATCAATAAGGCGTTCCTCTTTCCCTGTTCTTTATTTCCTTAAAACTACAATATTGCAAAATATATGAAAAACTTTCTTTTTTTTTGTTGCACTGATATACTTGGCACAACTTCTCTAATCCAGTTTTATTTTGCCTTTTAAGTTAAATATTAAAATGCATCTGCAAGTTTAATAAAAAGTATTTTCAGGGTTAAAAAAACCTTAAACGAAATTACTTAAACTGGAGTTATGTAGTAGTTATTATTTATATTATATTTATTGTACATTTGTATATTATATGGGTGGTAGTCTTTTTAATTTTAAATATGAACTGTTTTTATAAAAAAATAACTCGCGTAATATGATTGCCATATATTACAAAGCACGGATTATTACTTTAATGACATATAATTGCTATTAATAAAGTTGCATGCATCACGTGAAAAAACTGTTCGGATTTGATTTCGTTCAAAGACAATTTTTATTATGCCATCTCAAATTTTTCTCTGTATATTATCGTAAACAACATGTCTACAATTTACAGAAATGGAAGGCTGATAAAATAATTCTAAATAGAAACGGTTGGAATTATATCTCAAAGGCTAAAAGACGTTCGATATTCAAAATTAGTGATGTTTTAATTACGTCGTCTCTTGGTCATCATTCTTGGCGAGGTTGGGTTCCGACTCGGCCCGCCGCTTGAGCCCGTCCGCGTCGGGCGACGATGGCCGTTCGACTGACTCCTCGGTGGCTGAAGCTGCTGCTTTTATATCAGGCGCGCTACGGCTGACGTCCTAGTTGGGGTTATCACATCATATATTTACTTTACATATAAATAATATATAGCTATTAGCTAGTGACTCGCTTTAGGAACTAAGTGAAGCTGGTTCAAACCCTGGTCTCACATCTCTGAAATTTTCATATATGAATACTATTTATTACTTGAATGGTGAATGACTTCTCCTTGATTTGTAAGAAATTTGAATTATAATGAAACTTACACCTACATCTGAAGGAACATCAGATCAAGCTAACGTCCAAAAATTTGGCCAACTTAGTGGACCAAGGCCAAAACCCAAAATTTAGACACCATAGGGAAATGCCCAAAGGTGATCAATGGTCACCAGATTATTACTTAACAATGAAAAATAAAAAAACTAAATAGAACTATAGAAAAGAGATTGAATCGAATGACACTAGCCTTAGGCAGATGGTGATTAGCCTCCTACGAGATGCTTCCCTACAAAATGGCATAGTGCCTTTGGCGCAACAGTGGCGTGTATGGCTAAGGGGCAAGGGTATGACCATTTCAAGAACTCAACTCTTGCTACCTTTTGCTAAGGACGGCCACTGAAGGCAAGCCAGAGACGGAAGGCAGATGTAATTTTCCCTTAGAGATCTAAGTTGCGAGGTGTTGCTACTCACAAGTAGCTCACCACAGGCTATCCTGCAGGCTTATTATTGTTGTTACTATATGTATAATATTCAGAAACTACGGGTACTTTGGTAGCTAATAATTAAGAGGCGGTACAGAATTTTTCTCTTCTTCCCGAATTTTTGCTTACCCGATTGAACTTTTGAGAAAAATAGATACCTTTAAGAAGTAGCAAAGCTGATAAATAAACTACAAATATTTCTTACTAAATCTGGCTCAATGTAATCTCCCGTATCTTGTTTAACTTGGACGTTCATTTTGTCATTGAGATAGCAGACACCGTTCAAGTCTATTGCACTGTTTGAAAATATGGCGGCCGCACCCGCCGATGCATCTACTAGCGGCTCCACCTGGAATATGCACAATATCGGACTACTATTATAATTGTAAAATGTATGTGTGTCTGTTACTTCCTCACGTTAAAAAAAGGCTGGATGGATTTAGATGAAATTTTATACACAGATAGACCTTGAGTAACAAATAATTTACTGTTTGAAGTTGCTAGCTAATTATAATTGTAGTTTATACTCACATAAAAAATGACTATCTGTTTTAATTTAAAATACTTGTAATGATTAGAAAATTTAAATGTAACTCACTAAAACATTGTCTGGTACAACAAATTTTAGCTGCACAGGCTTTTTCTCAGTTGTTGGTTCGTAATCAGAAACCTTATGAGCATATGAAGTTTCTTTACAATCTTTTGGTTCTCTGAAAAATATAACAAATTAAGTTTTGTTCTGCAAAACTTTATGAAAAAACAACTATACTAATAAATAATTTTTAAATTAATAAAAACATGCAAGCCTAGTTCTATCTACAAAACTTGATTCTATGTAGCATCCAGTAATTTGCATATCTGCTGATAGCTGAACAGACTGGTTCGGTAGTTGCAAATCTCGAGTGTCGCACTATATTTTGGGTGTCTGATATTTTCATGTGCGAATCATTAACAACATACGTAACATTACAACTTGTCTTACGTTGGAGGAAAACATCGTGAGGAAACCTGCAAGTCTGAGAACCTAGCAAGTTTCTGAAAGACATGTGAAGTCCGCCAACCCGCACTTGGCTAGTGTGGTGGACTCTGGCCTGCCGCCTGTTCTCCTCGTATTGAAGGGAAGGTCTTGCAGTGGTCTTGCAGCAGTGGGATGTTAAAAAGGGCTGAATACATACATAGATTTGCTGCGGAAAAAAGGGTAGCATGGGGTTGGTCTCACGCTGGTGTCTGCACGCGCGTTAGCGGGCTATCTTACTTTTTTTTTTAATGTTGGAAAATGCATTTACGCATACCAACTGTACACATTAGTGATGTAACGAATGTTCGATTTTTCACATTCGCGAATGCGAATGCGAATGCGAATATTCATCACCAATATTCGCGAATACGAATGCGAATGCGAATGGTGACTTTCAAACAAAGTGCGTGCAAAATGTTAATCAGAGAGGTTTGATATTTCGTGTTGGCTATATTTAAACCGAACATAGCCGAGCCAATACAGTTTGAATGAACGAAGTTATTCACACAAAGTTCGTTCGAAAAGATTTGTTGTGATTTGAGGTTAGTTTAATATTATTGCATTTGTCAAATTTAACTAATACCTAGTCAAATTGACAAAGTGATATAGAAACATGAATATAGCACAGTTTTACTATCATTCCATATGCGTTCATCTATACATATAATTAAATTATAGCTGAGCCGAATCTGTACATTAAATATTTTTTGGAAAATCTTATTGAAATAGACTTTATTATCGATACAGAAGCCAAATCTATAGTTTTTACAATTTTTGTCTGTCTGTCTGTCTGTCTGTTACCGCATCACGGGAATACCAATGGACAGATTTTGATAAAATTTGGTATGATGATAGCTGTTTATCCGGGTCAACATATAGGATAGTTTTTACTGCGGGAAAATATCTCATCTCTGAGCTAAACGCTAAAACCTAACTAGGGACGAACCCGAGCGAAGCGAGGGTGAGTTGCTAGTTCCTTATATAATTTCTTTTTTGTTTGTCAAATACATTCGCCAAGCATTCGCATCGTTTCTTGCGAATACGAATGCGAATGCGAATGTCAAAAAATATGCGAATATTCGCGAATGCGAATACGAGTATTCGTTACATCACTAGTACACATACAGGTGGTTATGTGGGACTCACCGGCTAGAAAAACTAGTACTACCCACTAAAACACAACAGAACCTCCCCCGTCCGAATGGGGCGTCGAAGGGTCACTTACGTCTCACGCATTCAACCACGAAGCTGCGACGGCAGGTCTGCCGAAGCAGACCACAACAGCCAAAGGGTTGCTTCCACAGTCCACTCTGTTATCAGAGAATTACCAGGAGCAACCCGCATGGCACACCACCCACCAAAGTGGGCCACCTCCCGGTGCGTTTCTTGGCTTCACGCTTGGCTGGATTGCCGGACGCTATTGAGCCCCCCCACCACAACAAGGTGAAAGCACGTTGGGGAAGAACGGGCTATCTCACTGAGCCAAGCCTGATTGTACACCTAAATGTTGTGCATGTAATTTTTTAAATGAATTGTCTTCTTACCGTTTAGGTGTTGTATGATGGCTGTCACTTTTCTCTCCTTGATGTTGAGATATCAAATCGCAGGCCTTCCCAAGAATTACTATAGATACTAGCACCCTTATGGATATTAGGCATAGATACGCTATAAATATTAAAAGCACCGCTGCCAACCTGAAAATAAAACATGTATACATGGAATAAATAAGAAATATATACCAAAATTTGTAAAGTGAGTAAATAATAACTAGGTATTAGTGGCTAAAGCAACAAAGATCTGCTGAGCTTCTTTCGCTAATTCTTCTCAGATCTGAAGCTTGTTCTTTCCGAACTTGTAATAGATTCATAACATTCAGTAAAAAAATGTAATAATTTAATGCTGAATAAAATATTTTGTATTATTTAATTTTTTTTGATCCGGATCATCTTTGTTAATATTTTACACTTTACCAACTATATTAAATTTAATAAACTAACCCATCAACTTTCACAGCATGAACCAAAACCCTAGTTATTACAACACCTAGGGGCAGTGGTATAAAGCCCATCCTCCTGGCGACTAAGTCAGAGTGATCACTGAAGGCATACTTCTGTCTTGTCTGTGCAACGTCGTATGCTAGACTCACTGTATATTCCCTGTACACCCCAAACGGAATCTCGTTAAACCTGCCAAAAAATATATCTATATGAGAACAAAATGATATTTATCAACTCTTCTTAATGACTATTTTTTCAAAATCTTAAGTTCAAGAAATATTTAAAATACATTATGAACATGAGTAGGTAAATTAGATTTTTTGTTTTATGTCTTCAAGTTTAAAGAAGCTGTGGCAGCTGAGAACAGTATTTTTTTTCAATGTCACAGAATGATGAGGACTTGCACATTATGAGTAAAAAATTTCATGCTACACATGATGCCACAAATGATGTCTCAGTGTACCATAGGGAACCATAAATTTTTCCAGGATAAAAAGTAACCTATGTGCTATTCCAGACTACAATTTATCTCTGTGCCAAATTTCATCCAGATCCATTCAGCTGTTCTTGCATGAAAGAGTAACAAACACACATCCATTCATCCATCCTCACAAACTTTAATATTTATAATATTAGTAGGATGATATTTACACATGTAAATCAAATGAGCATTCTGTACCTGGTAATAAAAGCATGTTTGACCCAGTCAATTATCACTTCAAATGTAAGCACAAGTACACAATCAGGTGCCAATATCCAGAACCTCTCTTCCTTCCACATATATTCCTTCATAGTTTGAAGAACCACTATGAAAAGTAGTACTGATAAATGAAGTCGCTCTCTCACATCACTGCAAGACACTTGAAAAAGATTATTTTTGTCAAACTTCTTGAATACACTTCCTTTCAGTTCAACAAACTGAAAAAGAAAAATAAATATTTTTAAAATTAAATATACCTATATATAAGTTACAAGATATGTTCATAAGCAGTAGTTTCATTTAACCCCTCCATGTAAATTTCTGGAAAATCAATAGTTACAACACACACCGGTGTGTATGCCGTCCGTCCGTAATCCATCAACGGATTAATATAAATTAAAAAAATTAAGCTTTAAAAATTAATTTCAAAATGAATAATGTTTAAAAAACTATTTTAATCTAAAATAGTTCCTTTCATTAGTTACAAAAATACTGTATTGCATTTAGATATGCTTAGTGCCTGTTAAGTCAGGGTTATTTTCATTATTAGCATAGCATAGTACTTGATTTACAAATCTTTATAACCAATTCAAACAATAAATCATGTTCAAATAAGTGGGATGTATTAAACTCATCATCAAATTGTGACTTAACACCTCCTGGTTAATTTCTAAGAAATTAATTGTTAACTGGACCACCGGTGGCTTCGCAGACGTTGATAGGTTAAATGGAATTGTATAAGTCAAAATGATGATACTTACATTATTTGACATCATTATTATAAGGAGACTTTTATTGTTAGAATTAAAAGCTACATTGAGTGTTGTGGCTTGAAACAATACCAATAAGCTGTGAAGAACTGACCTAATATTAAGAAAATTAGAACTACAAAACTCATAGAAACAATAAAGGAAATAAAATATTTCAATACACTAATATTAAGTCATTAGATTTAAATGTAAATAAGAAACTGTGATATAACCTAGTACTACCTACCACAATTATTTATATAACTCTCTGTAAAATGATCAATAACAATGTTATTGTTTAGACAGTACTATGTTATAATTTAAAGGATACAGACATAAGTCACGGCAAAAATTAAATGTGGAATAACCCCTAAATGTTCCCTTTTTCTGCCACGGGGTTCAGTGGCTGTCCAGAACAGGGCATCAATTGTGTCTTGTCCAAACGCAGAAAATAATCTATCACCAACTTCTAACATGTTGTAAAATATATATAGCTTCATAACACTTTGACTCTTCACTAAATGATACATCATGTTAGTATCTATATAGCACATCAGAATACTACATATTAATAATATGAGACCTTTCAGTACATCACATGACTCTGCAGGTTTAAGTATACTTTTTCTAGGATGAGAACAGAACCTAAAATTAAAAGTATTATTTAGTTTTTTCAATAAAGAATTTAAGCATATGCAATGACAATAACCTTACATACCCAAAGCATTTTCTAAAAAGTCTATTGAAAAATGACCAGAATGCCATTACAAATCTCAATGGCAAAAATGTATAAACAAACAATAGTGAATCTGCACATTGAAAAAATCCATAAGCCATGAATTTTTCTAGCTCTTGGGGAATTTTTATGAAAGAGTAAACTTTTTCTCTTCTAGCTGAAAATCTCTCTTCATCATGTTCCAATAAATATCCTCTCGTAAGTTCAACGTGCAAAAATGTGAAAAGAGAAGCATTTTTATCACTTTCTGTAAAATAAGATAATTCATAAAATCAACCAGAACATAAAATAAAAATTTAAATGAATGTAACTGAATTAGTTTAAAGACCTTTATATTTTACTTCTTTTTCATTTTTATCAATGATATCACCGGAACAGTGTTGTATATTTGTTATACTCTTGAAACGTAACCTTTTAGTGTGCTCTTGTATATCCTCATTTTTCAACGTCATGGTAGGAAATTTTCACTTACTTGAGCACTCATAACATTTCAATATATATGTATTTTCATTTAAAAACTTTAAAGGATACGATTTTAAATCATCGATTGAAAATATTTTGATTTCGAAGTTTTGACTTAACTATGATTAAAATGACGTTAATGACAGATAGTGCATATTATGATGAAATGTCAATGACTGGGTGACACAAAATTTGTATTTAGTAAAGCTAGGCGCACACTTTGTGCCGAGCCTCAATAGTGTTGGTGTACTGCGTCCATTGCTCAAGACGGGCCGGGCCACTTAATTTTATACTTATTTCTGCCAACATTCTTAGCACGTACATTCATGTAAATTATGTTTATGACAGCCGGAGGACTTAAAAACCAAAGTCTTTACTTAATTTTTTCATTAAAATTATTTTAAAATAGAAATGTTACAACTAAACTTAATACTATGAAATAATAGTGATCGATGTTAGTCACATATTGAATGCAATTTACTTATTACTATTGGAATATATAAGATTATAAAATGCTGATTCAGAGTCTTATGCCTGGCGTCCACTAGGTCGCCGAATCGAGGCGAATCGAACCGCAGAAAGTGGCTTCCTATATATTTACTATGAAACTGCGTCCAGAGACAATGAACAACTGCGTCCATTAGCGACGAGTCACGGCGCAGTCTAGTGGTGTGACTGATATATTAGTATTCGCTAAGAGATTAGTAATATTGAAGGATCTGTGTATTAGTAATCTGACAAATTCTGATATGCTAATATTTCATATTCACATAATCTTTGTGATAACCATTCAAAATAAGTCGGATAACATCGTTAGGATTCATTGTCAGTTAGGATTCTCCGGATTCGTCAAGGGAACGTCAAGCAAAAAATGACCTTATTACTTGCTAATACGATCATAGTGTACCTACATTCATTTATTACCATAGATGACAAATAAAATTTAATACGAATATTACATGATATTCCTATATTAGTTCCAATTTTAAATACTTAGTAACAAACCTAATATAAGTAATACTGAACAGGAATACGATAGTAAGTGACACACCTGAGATAAATATCACTAATATTAAAATATTAGTTACAATATTATAATATTGCCCGACGAATATATTAGTATTACCTAATCCTGAGAAATATCGGTATTAACCCATCTCTACGGCGCACCAAATCGAAGCGCCCGCGCGCATTGCTCGTCAGGCGATTTTCTTCGGCAACGCGTTTCGACTCGATTCGACGTGCCTTAATAGACACGGGGAATCGAATGCGTACCTGCGAGTTTTTTGTATTTTATTTAAGCCGTATCTATGTTTCGTGAGAAGAAACTATAATTAACTGTTATATTATATTTTATTATATAACTATTCTGTTATACTATATACTAAAGATTTACCCTCGCTTCGCTCGGGTTCGTCCGTAGGTACGTTTTAATTTTTTTAGCGGAACCCTAATTCTTTTTTTAAATAAAAGTAGCCTAAGTTACTCCTTATAACATCAGCTATCTGCCAGTGAAAGTCCCCTCAAAATCCGTCCAGCCGTTTCGGAGATTAGCCGGAATAAAGAGACAGACAAAATTTAAAAATTATATTTTTCTGATAAGTACCGTTTATAGTTTCATGTGCATTTAGTAATAAACTGTTATTTTGAAATTACAAACAGACACTTCAATTTTGTTTATGTGTAGGTTTAAGGAGTCTGCCCACTACCCCGTCTCATACCATGACCGTGCTAGGAGCGTGTCAGGCAAAAAAATATTCTTTGTATTGAAATGTATGAGACTCTGCCCACTAGACCGTTCCGACACCGACCGGCACCGTCGCGTGCCGTGCACGGAGCGTCAACAATTGTCGGCGAGAATATTTTGCCGGTGCCGGTACGCTCCGTGCCTGACACGCGACGTTGTTGAACCGGTGAGCATACGGGTTATAAACGCGTATGATGACCGTTATAACCGCGTATGATGACCGTTCTAAGCCCGTTACGTATTGCCGCTTGTCTTGTATAGATGGGCGATAATCGTTGTTAAAGATGGGTTAGTACCGATATTT
This sequence comes from Fabriciana adippe, assembly GCA_905404265.1. Lineage (NCBI taxonomy): Eukaryota > Metazoa > Arthropoda > Insecta > Lepidoptera > Nymphalidae > Fabriciana > Fabriciana adippe. The sequence continues at coordinate 9,752,364 of FR989993.1, forward strand.
CTCAGGATTAGGTAATATTAATATATTCGTCTGGCAATATTATAATATTGTAACTAATACTTCAATATTAGTGATATTTATCTAAAAACAACAGGTAATACTAAAACGGGAACCATACGGATATGACACGCGGATGATACGCGGTTGATACGCGGATGATACGCGGTTGATACGCGGATGATACGCGGATGCTACGGTCACTATAACCGTTATGTACGGGCATGATACGCTGTTGATACGGTCTAGTGGGCATAGTAGTCCGTGCCGTGCTCGTTTCCGTGCCTGATACGTTCATAGCACGGTCATGGTATGAGACGGTGTAGTGGGCAGAGACCCTTATACTACACTTTAGAGTTAAGAAGATCGAAGCACATTCACGACCTACTTTGCTGACGAGTTGCGATAAATGAGCGAGTCGATCCGATTCGACTGAAATGGACACACGAGGAATAAAATGCGACTCAAGTCGACTCGCCTCGATTCGACATGTTTCGGCTGTAGCCGATGCCAGACTTATGACCTATCACCTATGTCAATTCCGACTTTGACAAGTGACACTATTGACATTCATAACCCAAATATTAATAATGTGCGTGAAATTGTAAATATCTAACATCTGAGTAATCACAATAAAAAAATAAACATGATCTAATAACGCAACAATTCGTCAATGATTTCGTGTTGCTTTGTTAATAATATTAATCTACTAATCAAGATTTTTTACGACCGTTATCACGCGTAAGTAGGTAATTATGTCGCGCCAAATCGACTCAAATATACGCAATCTGTTAGAAGGTTTAGGCCTTGAAGGAGAAGAAAATGATTTTTGTGATTTTACTATAGCCGATCAAAATTCAGTGGCAGAATCTCAAGGCATAACTCCAACAACACCCTCAAACTTCAAACCAGTTCTTGGTGGAAACGTAACATACGTGGTTGCGTGTGTTATACTAAATGAACGTAATGAATTACTTATGATGCAGGAGGCGAAAGAAAGTTGTGCTGGAAAATGGTATCTCCCTGCTGGACGTATGGAGAAAGGTGAAACTATTGTTCAAGCTGCCACTAGAGAAGTACTTGAAGAAACTGGTCTACACTGTAAACCTGATACTCTACTAGTAGTTGAAACAGCTGGTGGCACTTGGTTTCGTTTTGTATTAACTGGGAATGCCATTGGAGGAGAACTGAAAACTCCTGCAAAAGCCGACAAGGAATCTCTTCAAGCCAAATGGATTGGTAATTTACAAGAAATATCATTAAGATCAAATGATATTCTTCACCTTATTGACAAGGCAAAATTATACAAACAAAGCCAACCTGGACAAACATGGCACAAAAATATTCTGCCAGCACCTATTCCACATGTCAAAGATTTAATGAGATTGATAGTATTAATCAAGAAGAGAAGTACAAATAAGTTACATGTCTTGTTAAGCGAGAAAACTACTTTACATTTTCCAACTTGTGAAATCAATCCTGCAAAAAGTGTGCATTCAACTCTTAGAAGATTTATGGTAGAAATGTTTGGTGCTGATGTGGCACAGCATAGGCCTTTAGGTCTTCTTAATGTCGAAGCAGATCCTTCTGCAGATGGTTGTTGTTTAACACTTCTTGTTCTATTTAGGCCACCATTAGAGGAAGTGCCACTAATTGGTAAATGTGCATGGCATGAATTGTCTGCAGATGTTGCAAAAGACCTAATACCTGTTGTTACATCAAAAAATTCAACTGTTGAATTACATGTTGTGCGTTGAGTACTTATCATAATATTTTGAATGAAATGTATACTCACGTAATAAGCTCTCTTGACTTTAACAAAAATATAACCGTCCAAATAAAACCATGTAATCTCCATTTAGTATTGCTTTAGTGTATAAATTAATTAACTTTAGCATATAAATTTAAGTTAAACATTTATTTAACTGATGCTATATTTGATGCATTCCAATTTTACAAGTATATACTCATTTAGTATATATGGGTGAAGGCTTAGTATTATATATTATAGTATAGATTGCAATATTTCTGAGAAATCTAATTCATATTTTCTGTATGGGTTGCAACCCTTAGAATATTAGGTTATGTTTTTACATAGAAAATGATGAGGAGTAGATAATAATAAAAATTATTAATTATTGAGAAAATAATAGGGACATGTGTGTATAGTGGACATACAGAAGCTTAAAGTTACAATCTTCTCATACATCATAACCTTTGTAGCCCTTTTGACTCTTAAATTCCTTTATGATATATGTGTTTAGACTTCCTATAACTTCTTTAAAATTAATTAATATTTTGCCAAATTAACATGTAATTTGCATAAAAGCTTGTAAAAAAAGTTATTCCTCTAGGTGTTGCACCTTAATAACTAAGCTGCAGTCAATATTTGTTACTTATTGTTCTTTTCCAACATTATTAAAATGCAAATAAAATTTGAAAATAATCATTCATATGGTGCTATATACATAAATAATAAATTATAACACAAAGTGTACCTTTAATAATTTATTAATAATTGTAGAATTATAATGATCAGCAAATCTCTTGGAAAATGACCTTGACTGGACAATAATAAAAATGTCTTAAATATCTCTTTAAGACCCAAGAGAACAGAAGGCATTTCAACTATGCAAGTGCATGATAAGAGCTTATTTTTCCCTTCCTAACTATAATAGGCATTTCTCCCAGATGTTTGCCGGTCACTATATCACAGATGTATTTTTTTAAGTATATCTTTCTTTTTTTTTTATTGTTCAAATATGAATAAATTAGATGTTAAAAATAAAAAAAAACTATCATTTAGTACCTTTACCTTTTTTTATTTAAATATATGACGTTAAGTCAAAACAAAAAAAAACCTAAAAATCACAAGATAACTGTGTGCTTAGTGCGAGTTTCATAAAACAAATCGAATGACTAAACCACGGCGTAAATCGAATATACGTTGGTCACGATGTAAAGTGAGTAAGTCTGAGTGTGAGTGACAAACGAGTCATTCGGTGCGAATCGCGTTTGCTCACGAGTAACGCGTTTATTTTTTTTCGTATATTGGTAGCACGTAGTGTCTATGCGATAATCCAACCAAATTAAATACAATGATTTTATAACGCTATATGTATGGAGGCAATGTATTATCAAAAATAGTCGGGTTACGTATGGCGTAACTTGTTGGATTTTGACTTTTGTTATGTAAACAAACTGTGCGTATGTACCAATTATTGTTTATCTCAACTCTCAGGATTTAAAATACTTAAAATGAAAACAAATCAACATCAATTTCAATTGTTAGTTACTTTTATGGAAGAGTAAGTACTTAATCAAGTTATTTACAATATTGAATGCGAGTTGTTGAAGTGAACTTGTGATATATTTTGTGTTTTTGTTTTCTTATTGCTAGACATGGAGATCTTAGTAAGCCGATAACCAATGTAAGACTAGATTCCCAGGACCCGGGAACCTAGCACGGAACAATTAAGTACGCAGGAAGACCATAGCTCTCTGATTGATTAATGTAAGTTGTTTAGTATAGGTAATCTAAATCATAAAGTGAAAATATGCAGAGAATATGGAGTATAGAAATAAAAAAGTTTTATTTATTTTACATTTACAATATTAGCAGCGTTAGCTTGCCAACCTAAATAACAAATATATTCTTTTGTCAGATGCTGAAGAAGTTTTACCCACTTTATCTCCAGTCTTAAGTTGCTGCCCCTCAGCCTCGTATGCATCCTGCTCAGTATGGGTAAACTACACCATGCCATAGTGAGAGGTCTTCACGAATACAATCTCACCTCGAAGACATGTGAGGCTCAAACAGAGCAGGCTACCCGTCAATTTGTAAATTCTGATTTTGAATGGAGAGCATTCAGATGCAACAACATAGAGATTATATGGAGATAAAATATGAGCAAAATAGGATAAGAGAAATGGAAGTGCAGACTCAGAGGGAATGGCAAGCTTTAGATTTAAGAATGTTAGATATATTAGATAAACTAGCTAATAAGTTTTGTAAAGAATAAAGATTAGATTGGTAAATTAGATAACAATTATTTATTATTTTTTGTTATGATTAGATTATTTTTTTAATAACCTATTAGTTAACTATTATTTAGTTCAAACTTAAGTTTATTCTTACTTTTAAACTTCGGTAAACTATTAAGATTAAAAATTAAACATTAAAATGTTTCAGATTATTTTATTTAGCTCTTTTTCATTGAACACCCAATTTATATACATACTATTCATAGAGATAGATATACATGATACAATACTTTTTGTGGTCAATTACAATAGATTAACTGCCACCAAATATTAAAATAAACTTATAACATAAAAGGTAATAATTATTGCTGCTGTAATCTTCTTATTGATTCCTTAATACCGTGACTCTAATTAACAATGGTGGAACTTCTCTCTCTCTCAATGATAATCCTCTCATTATGATCTTACATGTTATCATCTTCCAAAACTGAAAATTAATTAATTTTATTGAATAAAAATAGCTTTAAGATATGTTAGTGAATATAAACAAAATTATAGCAAAATGTTTATTATTAGAATAAATATTTAATAGTTTTCAAACAAACAAAGGTAGGTATAATAAGTTTAAACTTATATTAATTTTATGTCCAAAAATAAACAAGTTTAAATTTACATATCAATACTTTTTGTAATTCCATACATACCCATGATACCCTGATAAGTATTGTATAGTTATGAAAGCATAAATACCTTTGACTAATTGTTTGTCTGGCATTTGGAGTGTCAGGAAACTGAATATATTTATTTATCATATTCTTATGTATTAATGCTGTGGTTACTTTTCTCATTTTTTGGGAGATATTGTAACTTCAACTGGCCATTGGTAAGACCCCGTTATAAAGAAAAATAGTGCAGTGAGTACCTAGAATAATAACAATTGATAAAAAAATAAAGGAAGGGTGCATGTTTATGTACACTGATGATTTTAAGTGATTTTACCTTGTTGAGTAGATTTTCACATAAGTAATTGTCTTAAGTTCTTTGCACATACTTTAAATGCTTTCTTCAAAAGGCAATAATTTCTTTTAAATTCAGTCTCTGGAAGATGTAATAGCGGATTATCTAAAATGCGAGCTTCTGCACAAACACTGGCTAGATGATTACGTTCGTCTTGTGCTGTTGCCGTCGACAACATCCTCCAAGCGAAAAAATTACGAGCTGCCATTTTTTTTCTTCAATTAAAACAACACAACACACACAATATCATGAACTTTGTAAAAAGATGTACGTATTTTAATGAACGTTTTCACTTTCACTAGCAAAATCTAAGTGACAAGTTAACATGCTCGCAAGTGAAGACGTTTACAATCGAACTGTCAAAAGTGGCGTAAATTGCGTCTCACACTCGCAAAAACGTCATTCGAGCTCGTATACGTCCTCACTTCGACAAAGTTAGTCACCGGTCACGACCGACAAGTTAACGAACAATCTCGCACTCACAAAATATGTTTTACAAACGTTCCGCTAGGCGGCGCTGATCCAACTCCATACAAATTTGAGTTTACTTTAACGCGATCGAGTAGTAAAAAAAACTCACACTAAGCCCACTGATTGTGTTAGCACAAATTGAACTTACTACGTATGAAAATAATGTCAATTATCCGTTGTCATGTTTTTCGAAAAATTTGTTTTCCGAAAAACAATCGCCCTCGGGAGACAGGCAGAATAAAAGCAATTTAGCAGCAGTTGTTATTATATTCATTTTATTTTCTAAGAAAAATATCGATTTAATAATATTGCGATAAATAATCTTCTTATCATTAGGAATGTGTATTAAAGTTATTGTGTTAGCTTTCACTATCTATTAAATATTTCAAAATTATTTTTAGGTAAAAATGAACCTCAATAGTGCATTTATTTCTTTCAAATGAAGCATTAAGTAGGTAATGAATTGTTCGTTATAAATGAAAACAGGTTAATTTTTAACATAAATATATTTAAAATTTAAATAAATGAAATTAATACTAAATAAAAAATTTATATGAAAATAATAAAGTGAATATAACAATATCAACTCTCATTTAAATAAGAACAGAGCCATGTTATTAGGCGACTAATCATAGGAGTTTGTAATATACTGTTCTTATAGCAAACTAGCAGAATCCCCGGCTTCGCTCGCGTTTAAGCTGCAAAAAAAAACAAATTCTTTGGCTTTATGTTATAAAATATAAGTAATTAATACAGAAACACCCCCGCACGCCCTGCGCCACCCTCGCGCCATGCGGCCGTCTACCATGCCGTGTAGGATTTTCGAATCCCTAGGGCTCATTTTCATTGGTCGTTAGAGCTCGCATCCGGTGTGCGGGAGATTTCTGTCCACGCATGCCATAGGGACCGCATGCTGTAATCGTTTTCATTAGTCGATAGGGCCCGCATGCGGGGTACGGTAGATTTCTCTTTAAGCATGCCATAGGGCCAGCATGCGATAACCGTTTTCATTAGTCAATAGGGCCCGCTTGCGGATTGTTTGATATTCTTCACCGCGCACTTGTTTTGAAAGAGTGGGACTGAGTGGACGTAGGTACTAGGTACCTGCTATGGAACCCCGCACCACGCTTGCTTTACACTAACCGATGAATTTCATTGGTTGTTACGCCGCGTGCGGGGAATGCCCGAATGCAGTATATCGACCGAGATATAGATCGCCTACTTTCATTAGTCGATAGCCCGTATTCGGGGACTCCTCGCATGCGATATAACGACTGAGTTAACGACCAATGAAAATGAGCCATATATGGACTCTGTTGGGTGATGATTTTGGAAAAACTGTGACACACGTGTCTCATAATTTTAATTGAAGTGTATCTGTACCAATTTTTGAGTCAATCGACCCAGAAAATAAAAAGTTTCACAGAAAATTCAACCCCCCATTTCACCCTCTTAGGGATGGAATTTCAAAAAACCTATTTGAAGTAAAAAAAAATTAAATAAAAATCTAATAATCCTCGTTATATATCGCAATATGTATTACAAAAACATATCAATTAACATTTTTAGTTATCGAAAATACGATATTCCGTTCTTTTTTAAGCTTCTAAATGTAATGAATTCAAGCAATTCGAGACTATTTAAAAAATGTATTAAAGCCTAAAGGAATTAAGGTAAGGTATTGTATGTATCTTCAGCTTTGTATGCCAATGTTTAACGGCTTTAAAGTTATGGCCATTTGAACCACCCTTCTACTATCGCTACGGCGCTTCACTAGAGTGCACTGCCCAAACTTAATTTCATACCTACTCTATTCCGATCAGTTTATAGCATGGGGTCTCATCACGAACAAAGAAAAATTAGTTAAGAGATGACGTCACATGTACGATTTGTTATTAAAGTTGAGTTAAATTTACAAAAGATAAAGAAATAGATCCCAAAAAAGTGTATTATTGTTTTAAAAAATATTCTAAGTGAAAGGGATGGAAATAATGAGCTCGTAAATAATAATTTTACTGATTATGGAAATATCAGCAATCAGATGATGGGTTTGTTGCGTATATTCACAAATGGCGTTTTTCCTTTTCATGATTTGTTTATCACGGTTAAAAATGATTAAAATCACTGATTTTTTTTTTATTCAAATGCAGAATGAATTTTACAATATTGACCATATGGTAGTATGTACATAAGTATTTATAAAATAAAAAGTTTGACTATTTGCGAATCAACGACATCTATTCAAGCAAACGAACATAGCCCGAATTAGCGCTGTCCAATTTCTTTGTATGGGATGGGGCATCTGTACTATTGGAGTATTATATTACATAATAAAGCACAGATTACTGTGCTTATAGTGACAACCAGATGGCGAAATAAATATGTCTTCATGAGTAGTAATAACAATGTCCTCCTAATCGATTTCTGTTACTTTGTCTATAATGTCTGCGGGACGCTATAGTACACAAGTAGGGTCAGAACTCTACTCTTTATTCTATTCATTCTCTTAATCTGGTGGTACGACAACTCGACACGACCGGTGACACACAATGCGTAACACTGACAATTTGCTCTACGGCTCGCTACTGAGTATTTCGTGTGAGAAAAGTAGGTATTTTGGCCCGAGAACCTCATGATCTCATGATCACAGCCGTACATGCTAGCTACAAGGCCAACAAAGCAATCAAAGGTCAGGTCATGTATAAGCAAGACTCCATACAACCCTTAATTGTAACACATCATAAAGATCATAGAGTTCATTCCATGCGTGATCTTGGACGCAACGTCAAACTGCATTAAGGAAAAATATAAGTGCGATGAAATTTGTATACGCATAGAAAGATGTATGCGTGCACAAGCTTCTTGACGTTATCCACGAGGTATCGGCTAAAGAGGACAATATTTTCTTATTGTATTCTGTTACGTCGGCTCCGTTTGTGTGTTGCAAACAGTGGATGCAAATGTCTCAGTATCAAAACTATTATAAATTTTAGATTAGTATTTAGCCAGTTTTTTACATCTCACTGCTGGGCATAGGCCCCTCTTCAGTACGAGGGGGATGAGGCCATAGTCACGGTAATGTTATATACAGTATTCGGAATACTGTATTCCATCTTCATACAAACGATCAAAAATCGAGTTATACCTACGCGCCTCGATTTCCGTATACACTCGGTAGACAACCGTAAAGGGTGGATACAAAAATAAACATCCCTCCCGTAACTTCGCTAATGTCAAACAAAAAAGTATCGAGAGTCGAGACATCGTATGTTTTAAAAATAAAAATTAAGTAATTAAACTAAAAATAAAAAATTAAGTGTTTTTAATTAAACTGTTTCTCCGAATGCGGATTTTTTATACTATTAAATTTAACAATAAAGTTTTTCGTACGTCTCAGTCGAGGCAAAAATATTTTTCAATCTCAAATTTATAAGGGTCACATACCACCCTTATAAATTTGAGATTTTTCAATTAAATCTACTAATAATATTTTTAAAATAAAAAATACAATATTTGCAATCACAAACCTAGAAAGAAACTCAAAATACTGCAGGCGGGCAGCCCTCACTCGTGGTTACGTACCGCGCGGCTGTAGGCAATTATTTCAAGGACAGGGCCGAGTTACAATACTGTATGTATAACATTACCGTGCTTTTCAAAACTTGTCAGGTTCTCTCAGACATGACCGTAACACAAGGGTATTCATGATGGAAATAAATCGCACATGAAAATATCAGAGGTGCGAGATCGAGGATTTTTACCCGCATCACTCGGTTTCCCAAACTAGCGCGTTACCACTTGGCTACCACTGCGAATTTTAGATTAAGTTAACTAAAAATAAAAAAAATAACGAATATTATGACGATTTATTTAAGCAATACAAAAACATGCAGTGACTAGAAAATCATGAATCCTATTTTATTATAACTCAGTATTTTTATTGCATACACTATAAAATTCTTTTACATCGCTTTACAACGATAAAATTTGCCACAATTATAAAATATCACTTTTTGCTGCATATGAAAAATGAATATACATGTTTAAAAAATATTCATAGCCAGTATTTATAAAAAAATAGTTATAAAGTTAATTAGGTAGTAAAAAAAGACAAAAAAAGAGGCATGTCAAAATGAATTACGTGAAGCACTGACTGATTTGAATACTAAATTTTGTAAATAGCAAAAACGAACATTTATGACAAACTTATCTAATACTAATACTGCTAATCTAAAAATGCATTTGTGTGAAAGACAATTTCTTGGTAACACATCTTAATTTAATTATTATATACAGTTTGTACAAAACAATGTCATGAAAGTTCAATAATTTAGATACCATTAAAACATAAACAAAATAAACAAAAATTATATAAATTCATAATCACCAAAAAGAATAAATACATTTGAAACTATATCATTCACTATACAAAAAATATGTCAGTAGTCATAGAAAATATTGTTTTTAGAACAATGATAAAGTGGCTAAGAAAAAATAAGTAGTAATATCTACTTAGTCTTATTGGATATCAATTTATTATAAGTAATCTTGGTTTGTAGTCTAAGCAATTTGAATCGAAGCCTCTTGAATATGAAGTTGCCTGAACATAAATACTACACTGTATTCATTAAACTCACGTCTTTTAAAATGCAAATTATATCTATGTCAAATTAAATACCTATAAAAAAAAATATTTTAGCCATCTAATTGTATGCCCTGGATCCAGGTATTGAGATCATTAGATTCGGGATAGTCTAGAACGTTTTCAGAAACATCAGGAGCAAGAAGTCGACGAGCAGCTGTTTGACCAGAAAGATATGCTCCATGAACAGTGGAATAAAAACTGCTGTGTGTATGCTCTCCAGCAAAGAGTAAAACAGGCTAAAACAAAAGAAAAAATAACCACTAAATAATTATTTCTAACATTAGTTATAATGACAAAAAAGTTCTAAGAAATACTTGATCACTAGCTATCATATTTATTATATTTTTTATCATTGCAAGTGGAACAGCGGAAAAAGTATTAGATAGATAAAACAAATTTAAATTTGTTGTATTGTATCATTCAGTATATAAAATTTATAATAACAATAATTTTAAAACAAACTCGATAATGAAAGATATATATAGATAAAACAATATAATAATGTATGTTATATCAGTTATATATAATTTAAAATCAATACAATATCATCTTTTTATCTTTGCATACCAGAAGCTTTTTAGATATATAATATATAAAAAAAATATTGTTGAAGTTATACTTTTTTTGGCACATTTGGAAAAAAATGATGAGAGTGATTTTTTACGATATGACAGATTTAGACTACAGTATGAAATTAATTATTAAATCTCCCTTTAGCATAGTATGATGTCTTCTCTCTCTTATTCTGGTATTTCTGTTACACAACATGTTCCGGGCACAACATCTTGGGACCCCCAGCACACTCCCGGAAATATTTGGCAAAACGAAGAATTTGCTGAACTTCTTGGAGGAACTGGGATGGCAAGAATGAAACAAATCTAATTTCCCCCCACACGCAAAATAGGCGCATAGTCGTCGAGTTGCGGAGACCAGCCCGAACTTACCATACCATACCATACCATACACAACATGTTTTATATCAATGAAAATGAAAGTTATTATAAGCTTTTATTTAGTTTCACCTGTCTTGATGTTTGTTTCTAATTAAATTTTGCAACTTAAATTTGACCCACTTCTCATTATCTGATTGACCTGATATTTGGCACACATTTGGTCCTCGTGATTGCACTATTGCCTAAATGTTGCCATTATTAATCCAATATGGCAGACATTACAAAATACTTATGATATGGATATCAAATGAAAGGGCTTGATGAGCGAAACACAATAAGCATTGACGGCGGCGTCCAAAGATGGTGGACAATGTTTTGTAAAAAAATCACTCTCATTTTTTTCATAACGCGCCAAAAGAAATATGTATAACTTCATTAATGTTTTTGTTTACTCAACACATTCTTAGTTTGAGCTTTATATTATATCATATAAAGAGAAAAAATAATATTTGACTTCATTATACCTTTTTATCATGAACATTCCTAAATAATGGTTGTGCTAAACTTTCAATATCATTTTGGCTTGCCCCAACACCGATAGCTGTGTATGAACCTCTTGTATATGGTTGCTTTTTCCAACTGGTACTGAAATTACAAACTTTATAAGTATTAAAATATATCTATATACTTTTATTTCTAGAATATAATGTGCAGGTCATCTATATTATAAATAAAATAAAAAAATTAAGTGTACACCTGATGGAAGCATTAAAAGTGTTTCATACACCAATTTTGAATTGATTATATGATATTTATTTAATACTTAATTCTAAATTGGTACTACTCAGGTTTATTTTTTCAATGTATATATATTAGATATCTACAAACACTTACCATACACATGTTTGAGGTTCTGGAACAAATGGGTCATTTAAAAATTTTCGTAAAATTTTGGTACAAGTAGCACCAACCTCCTCCATTGATAATGTTTCCATATATTCAGCTTCCTTACCAGAGACCCATCCTAATAAAAGAGTTTCTGTTATTTTAACAAATGAATAAATCTTTTTATACCATGTTTGTGATATTTCTTCTGAAGTTTGTGCATTGTCCCAAAGTAACATAATTTCAGTTATATCTGGATTTAAGAAAGGTCTGTCATATTCTAAAAATATTTTATCAACAGCACCAAATAATAGTCTTTCTAAGGATTCTAATTTATATTGGGGTAGAGAAGGCTCAAATAATGTCGATGCTTTTTCTTTTAAGACACCCAATGGTATAGTACAAATTACATGGTTAGCATAAAAACTCTGTCCATTTTCACATACAACTTCTATACAGTGGGATAATTTTTTGCTAGATTTATCTAGGGTCGAGTTGGTCTCAATGGAATCACCAGCCCTTTCAGAAGTAGATGCTTTAGAAATATCTTCTATTACAGTCTGATCTGAATCTTCAGATTCTTCTCCTACTTCTTCAAATTGCTTCAAATTATTATGTTGTTCTGAATCCCAAACAATTTTGATCACCGGATGATTTGAAAGTATTTTATCAACTGGTATATTTTTAGTCAAAGGACCCAAGATAGAACTATAGCCAGAAGGTATTACAATGTTACCACCCTGTAATTCTGTATAGCTGCCTAGTTCAAGAAGATCAATATCATCCATTGTATTACAACCAGATATACAAGTTTCACGTTTTAAAAGACAATCAAAAATTAATCTCCTAAGCTTTTTTTCTTCTGATGTTGGTAAGCGTTCCAAATAAATAGTTGCTTCAAGATTTATATGTTCTCCAACACTATGTATATCGGGAGGAGGAAGGTATTGACACAAAAAATACTCCTCGCATCGTCGTAAGAAACAAACATATGCTTCATGTATTTCATGTAAAACTCCAAAAGGCACTTGCTTACCATTTTCAGTTGCTGCAATAACCTTATGAGGTTTAGGTATATTTATTATGTTTACTAGCCCATTGGCTGTTGCTAACTCATATATTGGATTGCCCAACACTCCGTGTATATAATTAGCCCCTAATTCAACATTATGATTTTTCAGTGGTATAGAAATTATTCTACCACCGATACGTTTCCTAGCTTCTATTATTATGAAGTCTTCCATTCCATTTTGAAGAAAGTAATTGGCAGCGGCTAGTCCAGCTATGCCACCTCCAATTATCACCACATTATATCTGTTAATATTACATTTTTTACGAGAATTTGAATTTTCGTCACCCATAATATTAAAAGAATAATTTGCTATAATTTTTTGTCACTGAGCTTTTGATTTTGACGCTCAGTCAGCTGTTACCTTGGCATACCGAATGACATATTATGTACCCACTAACCACAGCTATTAATTTTTTTTTAATTTATTGAGAGCTGGATACAAGTCCTTCGCTCTAAACTGTACAAATCTTTACAACTTAAAGTCTTAAACTAAAACATTAATATTATATAATTATACACAAAATCTTCTACATTTCCAATTTTTCCTTTGTTATATCTTCTCTATTGACGAACGTATAAACTTGAATAATGGTTTAAAAAATCTTGGATTAGCTAGTATATCTTCTGGGCGGCGGGGAATATTTATTTTATTTTCTGCGCAGATGTTATTTATGTCCGAAGCCAGGATTAATCTATGTATCTTCAATGACTCGCATTTAAAAATAATATGGTTTAAGTCAGCGTATGGCTCATTGCATTTAGTGCACTTAGGGTCTTGAATTATTTTTAATTTGAAAAGATGAGATGGAGTAAGACAATGTCCAAATCTCATTCTAGTAATTATGGAGATAAATTTTCTTGAATCATAGCTGATGTTATTATACCAGGGCTTAGTATTGAAGACTTTTTGAATTTTAGCGTACCATTGTCCTTTATTCTGATTTGTTAGAGTCCAATAATCTTTCCAAAGTCTATTAATCCCGTCTTTGATGTTTGGGAAGTAATCAGAGAAAGGAGTTTTAACAACATCTCTGTGGTCCTCATCATATCCATCTCTTGCAGCTTGATCAGCTATTTCGTTACCTGCAATTCCTCTGTGGGAGGGTACCCAGACTAGCTCAACGTTAACATTTCTCGCATTTAAATTGTACAGTAAATTTCTTATCTTAAATACTAAATAATTTGTTTTAAAGGTTAATTTACAACTGTTTATAGATAATAAAGCGCTTTTACTATCGCTAATAATAATAACATTTCTAATATTGCTACTGGAATTTACATATAATAATGCCATATAAATTGCGTAACATTCCGCAGTAAAAATTGAACAATTATTGTTTAACAAAACACATTTTGTACAGTCTAAATTACTGTCGAAAAATGCTGCTTTAACTTCTTGGGTGTTTTTCGATCCGTCAGTATAAATTTTACAAAAATCATTTTTGAGATCTAATAATCTAAGCAATTCCGATTTACTATTAATATCTAAAATAATTGTAAAATTTCTTTCCAAAGTACTTTCAAATTTATATTCATAAACAGGCCATAGAGAGCTAGAATAAATAGACTTTGATATATTTATCGTTAAATGTAAAATAGCTGACATTTGCGGAAGCATTGCAGAATTTATTGATTGAGCGTTAATAATATTAGAAGACACTATAGCACTCGATAATTCTTCTGCTAACATTAACTTCCTAACAGGTAAAGAAGAGTTTATTGCCAGCATTTTTAGAAAAAACTTCTGGGCTAACATCAATCGTCTTAATATTAAAGGAGGAATACCTGTTTCAATTTCCATTGAGTTAATTGGTGTAGATTTCATAGCTCCAGTAATTATTCTTAATGCCCTATTCTGTATAATGTCTAGTTTCTTTAGCAGAGATGGACTAGCATTTATATAGGCAATACAACTATAATCAAAGTGGCTTCTTACAATGCTTTTATATAAAATACTAAGAATCTTTGCATCAGCACCCCAAAAAACTCCTGCTAAATATCTTAATATATTGATTCTTTTATAAGCTCTTTTACATATACAATCAATATGGCTATTAAAATTAAGTTTCTTATCTATAATTACACCAAGGAATTTTTTTTCCTTTACAATAGGGATGTTTTCGCAGTTATATTTAACTTGAACATTACAATTTGATTTTCCGAATAACATAACAGAACTTTTGGAAGAATTGATATTTAATTTAAGTTTATTATGATAAAAATTTTGCAATTGACTAAGACCTTGGTTTATACTACATTTAGCTATATTTATATTTTGATTAATAGAATACATAACCAAATCATCTGCATATTGTATGATATTTATATTATTTTCTTTTATATAATTTTGGATCTGAGAAGTGTAAAGATTGTATAAAATTGGTGATAAGATAGCACCTTGCATTAATCCTTTATGTGCATACTTAGGCCCATGTATAATATTATTAAATTTTACATATACAGTACGATTATACAAATAATTAAATATCCATCTTAACAGCTTACCAGGTATTTTTAATTCACTTAAAACTCTGATCAATTGAAACAGGTTCACATTATCATATGCACCCTCAACATCCAGAAATACACAGATTGCATTAGAGTGTGCCAGGATAGACTTTTTAATGTCGGCAATGACTGAAACGAAGCCTTCAACTGCACTTTTACCTCTTCTAAAACCTAGTTGATAATCAGGTAATAAAGAATTTATTTCTACAAAATTATCCAACCTTACTTTAATCATGTGTTCAAATATTTTCCCTACACAAGAAGTGAGAGAGATAGGTCGATAAGAGTTATGATCTTGAATTGGTTTGTTATTTTTTAAAATTGGAAGAATACATTGTGTTTTCCACGATTCAGGAACAACTTGAAATGACCATAAAAGATTGTATATATTTAGAAGGACTAATTGTGCTACTTTATGTAACTTTTTAATCATTAAATACGGAAAGTCATCTAAACCAGGTGTCGAATCTTTTCTTGACAGTAAAGCACTATTAAATTCATCCCAACTAAATTGTTTTAGAAGAAATTCATTATTTTTATCTTCTTTTGTTTTAGCAAATAAATTTTCTAAACAAGTAACATTTTCAACTTCGGTCTTTGTAAATTTATCAAAAAATTCTGGTATAAAACTATCATTTTTACTGTTAGAACCTATTTTTAAGCGATTAAATCTTTTTATAAAATTCATTATTCTGCTAATGGGAGTGTATCTATTAAACGTAGTGCATAAATTTTTCCAACTTTTCCTTTTTTCCTCTTTGATAATCCTCTTTTTTTTAGCTTCCATTTTTTTATAGTTAAGATAATTTTCCATATTTAAATTCCGGCGGTAAATACCTAAAGCTAATTTACAATCCTTTACCGCCTTTGCACAAATGTCATTCCACCATGGAGCAGGGGCTTTATTATCTTTCTTTTTTGTACCATATCTCAATTTGGGAACACATTCATCTTTTAGATTATTTAGAATACTACAAAATTTGTTGTAAGATCCTACAGGATCTTCATTGGATATCTTAAAATTATTGAAATGACTTTCTGAGAGAAAATAGTATTTTTCCCAGTTAGCTTTATTATACATATATTTATTTAAATTTTTATTAATCTCATAGGTATTTGGAGATGCAATTATATTAGTAAATGTTGGGTAATGATAGCTACCTAATGGATCCTCACCAACATACCAATCGCATAAGGGTACTAACTCTGGACTAACTAAAGTGACGTCAATGGCCGATATATTGTCATTTGGCCTACGTACAGTAGTGGCACTACCGGTATTAAGAATACATAAATTTAAGTCATCTATCAAATCATATAGATTTTTACCCCTTGTTTTAGTTAAAGTGCATCCAAATGCTACATGATGTGCATTAAAATCACCTGATATTATATATGGTTTAGGGAGACTGGTTATAATATTTTTTAATTTTGACATATTAATTTTATTTTTAGGTGGACAATATACACACAGAATAGTTAGAGGACCTACTTTTGTATCAACAGAAATGGCAATTGTTTGAACATCTTGGAAATTTGGAGTAGAAAGTTGGACATATTTTATTGAACTTTTAATTAAAAAGGCTACACCACCATGTTCATTTTCAGCATTTTTAAAAATAAAATCATAGCCAGACATGTAAAAGTGTGATTGGGAACTTTTTAACCATGTTTCATTTAATAAACATATATCTATTTCATTTTCAAATAAAAGTGTTTGTAACAAAGGTTTTTTATTATTAATACTTTGTATAGTCCATTTTTTCTTACGTGTCCTAATTGGTAAACAAACACTACCATGAACGAAAATCACTTGTTTTCGGACAATCATACATTTTAGATTTCGTTTTATCGTTTATAACTATTTCAGAAACACACACGCTACGAATTACACTAATAAAAGCTGTTAATTATTGATTTAAACACATTATTTTTGCTAAAATTGAAATATTGACAGAACCAACTTCCACAGAAAAAATATGAACACAACATTTTGACGTTTCGATACGCTACTTTGTCTTTGAATTATAGAGATGTACATTTAGAATGAATTATCGAGAGTGAAAACTGAACTTATTAAAAATAATATCTTTAAATTACTAAGTACGATATTTTGTTCAAATTGTTATTAGGCTTAAAAATAGTAATGTCTTCTGTAGAATATAGAAGATTTTTAATTGCTTTTAATGAATTTATACTTATTATTTATTTGTTATTGTAATTATTATTATTTCGTATCTTATTGCACAGTTTATTAAAACGGAGTGAGGGACTTCCGACCGCTTTTTGCTTTTTTAGGTTAAAGTTTTAAAAATGAGTTTATATTAAGGCCAAATAAAATCTTAAAAAAACTTTCACGTCATTGATTTTGAAATAGACAAGTGACATTTTGACAACTTTTATTAAAATTTAATAAAGACAATTATAATAAAAAAGTTATTGATGAAATGGCCGCTCATAAAAATATAATTGTTCTGCGCCTTCCGCCGTATCATTGTGAATTAAATCCAATAGAATTAATATGGGCACAATTAAAATCACATGTAGGAAAAAATAATAAAAGTTTTAAAATGGCTGAAGTCAAGGAGCTAGTCAGAGAAGGATTAAGAAAAATTAGTACGGCGTCTTGGATAAATTGTATTGAACATGTGAAAAAAGAAGAAGACAAAATGTTGCAGCTTGACGGCTTAATAGATGCTGCAACAGATACACCGACCCCTAATTTTATAATACATATATCAGAAGAGTCGAGTAATTTATCATCGGAATCAGACTAATAAAATTATTAAAATAACTTGTCGTATTATTTCTACCCAATACTTTACGTTCACTGCATAAAAATTAAAAACCATTAAGTTCAGTCATTCATTCGTCATGCACATCTCTATGAATTATCTCTGGTCACCTGTACGCCATATTTGTTTACTATTTAAGACACGTAAGAAAAAATAGACTATATATTATGTTGTACTAATTTTAAAATATCCATTATTCAGCTAAATTTTTAATTAAAATTTCCTTAATATGAGATGTGGTCTTAATAGATTCAGAATTTCCTAATGCTACTAAAGTTTTTATTATCGAATTCATGAATTTTGTATTATTTATAATATCTGAAATATTAAAGTTATTTGATTTTGATGGAACATACTCTAATTCTTTATTTTTATTATTGTCAAATTTTCCTGTGTATTTCTGAATGTTAGTTTTAGGAAGAGCTGGAAAGTTAATAAAATCTCTATTTAAAGTAGCCATTGCATAAGATTGTCTATTTTTTAATATTCTAGCTGCTTTTATTGGACAATCTTTTGAAATAGCTAGATGATTTCCAGAACAATTTGTACATTTTAATGTTTCAGAACTACAATCTTTGTATGAATGATTTTCCGAGCATTTAGAACAAACCTGTTCACTACGGCATACTTTAGCTGAGTGATTGAATTTTAAGCATTTAAAACATTGTAACACCGGAGGAATATAAGTGTGTACTTTATATCTCCATCCGTCTAATAAAATATATTCAGGTAGAGAAGTACCCGAAAATGTTATGGATACGGTTGTTAATGGGTTTAAATAGTCTTTTTCTCGTTTCATAAATCTTCGAACACCAATGACATCTCTGTCACAACAAATTTTTTCAAACAGTTCTATGTTTCCTATTTCTTTAGGAATGTACCTAATAACGCCTACCCTTTCCACAGAGGATGCAGGAATATATGCTCTTAAGTTATGATCTAATAAACATCGGGATTTCAGGAAATCATTGGCTAAAGCTGCTTGTTTGAAAGATATTTTAATTTTATTTGCATTAATTCTTGCTCGTTCATGCACCCCCTTGATATTTTTAAAATATTTAGAGAGGTTCAAGGGATTCATATTACCAAGTTTTATTTCCATATCTTTATGTTCTACATAAACTATAAATTCCCCATTAGAGCTATTATCGGGATATTGTCTTGTGTATGCATTTTTAATATATGGCTTATACTTATCGATGGTTACTGGTGTCCTAATTTTTCGTTTTTTGCTGGATGTTGACTTCACAGATCTTTCCTCCTCATCTCCATCGCTTTCTATTTGCATTTTTATTATTTAACTATTAAGTTTAATTAAAAATACTATAAAATTCAATTTTATTTCTGGGACGATTTAAAAAAAAGGCGCGTTTCTCTTCCCGCCAAAAGAGAATCTCCACAGCTATTAACTACTTTAAGTGTTGTCATTTTTGAATAACAAGAAATGAATTTAAAAATCTTTTTAAGAAAAAAATAAAAACCGACTTTAAAAAAAAGCATTAAAAAGTAAAAAATAACTGATTGGTAGTTATCATTTACTAAAGATACCTAATCAGATATTTTCGAAGTCGGTGTGCTTTGATTTGTATCGGCTGGCTGGTAAATCGGATCATAAATCTCGGCGTAATCGGTGTACATACATAAAAAAAAAACCAATCGAATCGAGAACCTCCTCCTTTTTTGAACTCGGTTAAAAATAAGACTTCTTGATTTACATAGTACGCAGAATAATGGAAAAATACAGTCATAATTTTTGTTTTCAAAAATTAAAATCAAATAAATTATTATTTTTATACATGTGTATCTATATAAATTAAAAAAACAAAGGTTTCATAAATATTTATTAAATATAATGTATCGTTTACTTAATTTTGTTTATTAAATAATAATCTCCTTATTCTGTCTTAAATAATGTGCTGTTTTATTTGATAACTTATAAAATAATTGAATTTGACTCAATAGACGACACCAAAGAGTATAATAATATAAAAGGGATGACACATATTAAATGTTATTAGGTTGACACGGTAAAATTTATTTTTATCCACAGTGAAATAAGTTCACAACGTAACTCAACGTATTATAAAATACCAAGTTGATACAGTTCAATTGAAACGATAAAATATATTTATTATGTATAAAATAAATAATGATAAATTAAACACTGAACGATCTGGGATAATTAAGTTAATAAAAAATAAAAAATTAAGAACTGTATATATCTTATTTTATTAATAATACTTTTTTTAATTTTGGAAATAAACATTGATTATTCACTATAAAAATATGAATAAAAGTTAAAAAAAGCCGAAGAGAGCCGTGGAGTCTTTCGGCGCGCGGGAGAGCTGTGTGCAGCGATGTGTATAGTTAAAACGTGGCTGTAACCATGCTGTAACTATAGCAAGAAGTGTCGGAAAAAAGTCTTATTACACTTTTTTCGGTTTCGCTCCCATCCGCTCGAGCGTGTAACGCGCGATAAGAAACTTCGATCCAATAAGTTCACATATGAATGCGATCTGACGAAATCTAATAGATGGATGCACTCAAGATACTAACATTTTCTGTAGGCTAGGGAACCGGGATAGGTGAATGAATATTACATCTTTATTTCAACGATTGGTTTCAATCAAACGATATTTACCTAATTGGATCGGAGCTTTTTCTGAAGTCATTATCCTTTTCTTCTAAATTGTGATTGTCAGTTGTAATATAGTGAGACTTATTAGCAATAAAATGGGTTCCTAATGAAAGTTTTCAACGTAATCAAAATATTAACTTAAAAGCACATTAACTTAAAAGCACACAATTAGCTCGACTATTGATCACACTCTAGAATTAGATAAAGCGAATATAAATAAGGCTACAGTTTATCTTTATCTTGTATATTATAGCCTGGATTTATTATAATAATAATAATAATAATTCTTTATTTCAGACCCATGATCCATAGTTCAAATACAATAAATACAACAAAAATAAAATAAACAATATAAATTACAAATAGAAACTAGGTGGAAATGTCCACCCAGCGTCGGTACATTGCTGACATCATCAGCCTGTCAGACAGACTCCTGATAATGCCATTATTACACGTATGAACCCTGGACATGAATGATGCAATTCTTTTCCGTTGAATAGCGTTAAACGAATCGACCCTAGCCTCCACGTACATTTCTGAAGCGCTACAGTAACGCTTCAGGCCCATGAGGAATCGAAAAATGTTATTGTAAGCGACTCGTATGCCATCATGCGACTTCTTAGTATAGTTAGTCCAGAGCTGACACGTGTAAAACGACTGGCAGAAGGATTTGAAGAGAGTGATTCTCACGTCAGGCGCTGACCGGTTAAACTTTCTCGCAATCATATTGCCCACCACACATAGAGCCCTACGTTGTCGCTCAATATCTGCATCATCCTTAAGACAGGACGTTACGACGTTACGACGTTACGATTTATGAGCCAATCCATAGACCAATCACAATTTTAGAAAAATACAGTGGTAGCCATATAACATTTTTTTTTTCATTCTGATTTTTCTGTCAATAATTTGTGACACTGTTACCACTTTCCAACGTTCAGTCCATTCTAAAGTTCATCTCTAAATTTCGTCATCATTTCATCTCTAAACTTTATCTTTTAGTTTTTAAATAACACTATTAATTATAATATCTTGTAATCCTACTAAAAAGATGCGATGACTTTAAGTAAAATCATATTTTAATACTTAAATTATTTTATATATTTTAGTATTAGTCAGTAGATAGTCCACCTTTATTTTAAGTTCATGATCAATATTATATAGATTAGGGTTGTACATTTTCAACAAAAAAGCTTTGTAATGTAAACGTAAAAAATCGTAAAAGTAAGGCAATAATTTTGTATAGTATCACTACGAAGGAAATATTACATATTTTTTATAAAGGGAACAAGAACAATAATTTAAAATATTAATATGTCGTTTATAGCCATTACACAACCCTACAAGTAGAGATCCTGTCACCTCGCCCGTCCCCCGCTTCATTTTCCTGCTTTTCGCAAATGAGTGCTATTTCATTCTTTCATTCTAAGTTTCCTATTGCTATCACATTTCAATGACCTTTGAATATGCAGAATAATAATATCATAAAATCTTTGTTTACTTCTTCACTTGTTACTTGCGTGAGTGTTTTTGTTATTGTGGATAAAAATATTATCAGTACAAGCCTAATTTGTTTTGATCCAATGACGATCTAGTAATAGTGAGAAAAACACTAAAGATAATTGCTTAGATTATTTCAATAGTATTTGAAATATACAATTTGATTCGTAATCTATATTTAATATTGAAGTCATTGTGAATATTCAATTACTTTACGATTTATTTGGTGATAAGTGTTTGCATTATGTAATGTAAAAATGAAATATTTCTATTTAATTAACATAGAAAACAAATATTGATTTATACATTTAATGATATGTTGTGTAAATCTGTGAAATAAATAAACATTGTAAGCATCGACACGTGGGTCTCAGTGAATTAAAATCGATAAAGACGTAAGCGTGCGCCAGTCTATCAACGAGACGATTCTACGTCAAGGTCACTTCAAACAAACACGTGCAATGTCGGATTCTATTTACACTCATGAATTTCTTCTAGATCCTAGTTTAGAGATTAAACAGGAGTCATCCTACGAATTGGGTGCAATGTCAGCATCCGTGCCTATTCCACAGAGGCGCAACGAGCTTAGTGATTTTAACACAGACATTGACTTATGTTTACAAGATAATCAAGTTGGATCTTTTCATAGTGTTCCTACCTTACCCTATAGCAAGTTATCTTTTGACGCTGATTCGTCAAAAATGGAACAGTTCAAGATGGAAGATGATGATATATTCCAAGTTGACAAAGCAGATTTAATATTAGGACCAACATTGGCTGAATTAAATGCAAATCCAGATACTTCTCTGGATGATTTAAATTTCGACGATTTATTATTACCTGAAGAGAGTGGATATTGTATACAGATAGGTGGTGCTATGAGTGGTTCAAAACGCTCAATGAATACATTACAAACTTCAAACATGATGTCAACAGACAGTCCATGCAGTCCTTATAGTCGTGCTCAACTTGCCTTCTCACCATCAAGTCAACATAGTTCAGCCTCATCAAGTTTTGTTCCACCTATTAGTCAATTACCAGAATTACTACTCCGAATGGATGGTTACAGTGGTGAAATTGCTTTAGGTCAGTCTGTACCTGCATCTTCAGTCTTGCCACCATATCCA
This sequence comes from Fabriciana adippe, assembly GCA_905404265.1. Taxonomy (NCBI): domain Eukaryota; kingdom Metazoa; phylum Arthropoda; class Insecta; order Lepidoptera; family Nymphalidae; genus Fabriciana; species Fabriciana adippe. The sequence goes on from FR989993.1 coordinate 9,775,896, forward strand.
CACAGTGTAAAAACTTCACAGTCACAACTATCATCCTCAGCACCAACACATCTGACAATGGAACAGGTAATTATTTTATGAAATATGTATCTATTCTAAATATTAGTAACTATATACAAAGTAGGCATAAATTGGGATATGAAGCAATTGACTATAAAAAGCTAGTTTTAACAATCATTTCAATGTTAAAAAAATTAATGCAAATAATTTTTGAAGAACCCATATAATTTTATTTTCAATAATTAGGAGTGAACTAATGTGTCATCAAAGTAATCTTTATGATGATCATACTTACGTGATGAGTAAAATAAATCATTTATGTTTAAGAAGTTATAATCTCAATACCATTTACAGTGATACTGATATACATTATATCAAAATCTATATAGGCATGAATCATGAAAGTTTATTTTCATATAAGATATGGCAGCGTCGGGAACCCCGCAAGCATCTTTTATCAACAAGTTCACTAGCTGAAGCTGGTTCAGCATCTTCATTATCTGGTGGACTTCTCAGTCCAGGAACAGGAGATTTTTCACAAGATGAAGATGACAGAGATATTGAGTCTGATGAAGACAGTGACAGATATGAAGATCTTTCTTCTGATGGTAAATGAACTTTACTTAAAACTTTAGATCTAGGTTACTTAACAAGAAATTAGCACTTCTATTTTACATCTATTTTGTTTAGATTCTAATGATGAATGTCCAGAGAGAAAAGAAGCTCGGAATAATGCAAAAAAGGAAAGATACTTTTGGCAGTACAATGTACAAGCTAAAGGACCGAAAGGACAAAGATTGATTTTAAAAAAGAAATCAGAAGACCCACATGTTCTTAATTTAGTAACAGATCCTGTTTTCAGTCCCAATTGCAATGTAAAGGGCATAAAACACAGGTAAATTATTTATTTATTTACTGATATAGTAAACCAAATCACAGGTTACAGAGTTGTAAGGGTTGGTATGCAAAATATTTTTTAATCAGAATATATAAGTATTATACAATATGTTGAGTTCCTATTTTCTTATTTTCATAAAAAATATATAAGTTTTCCAATACATAGTCTAAACATTTCCACACTATGTAATTGTGTGGGAGCAATGAGTATGAATTATTGTTCAATAAGTTAAAGGATATGTGCAAAAAAAACTGGAAATATGTGCTAACTTAAGTAAATTATAATGTGAATTGTCTATGCATTAGTATTGTATTTTATTATTTGTAATGTCTTAAATTCACACAAATAGTTTATTTTCAGTGGAAAAGCAAGAAAAGGTGATGGAAATGATCTTACACCAAATCCAAGGAAGTTATATTTAATAGGATTGGAGCTAGATAAGTTGGGCAAAATTATTAATGATATGATTCCAGTTAGTGAGTTGCCATTTAATGCCAGACCAAAGACAAGAAAAGAGAAAAACAAATTAGCTTCTAGGGCTTGTCGGTTAAAGAAGAAAGCTCAACATGAAGCTAATAAACTGAAACTGTATGGTCTACAGCAAGAACATAGTAAGTTACTACTTTATTGACCTGAGCTATTAATATTTATATAATACTATCATAACTAATATATAAAGCTGGAGAGTTATTTGTTTGTCATGCCAAGTCTAATTTGAATAATTTCATTTGCATTTTATAACCAGTTTATTATTATATTTAGAAGGTTATGGACTATTTAGCATCACACTAGGACCTTTAGGAGCAGAGCTATTATACATAAATAAATTATGCAAGCAGTGTAGAAGGCAACAATGGCTAATATTAAAAATGTGAAAGTTTTAGTTGAATTGTTTAGATGTTATTATTTATTACATAACAGTTTAACATTTGAATGAACAGAAAGACCAATTTTAAATTAACTTATAGATTAATTTTCTTATACTTATGGTGTGTCTATTTAATAATGACTTTTACTTGAATGCTCTTCTAACATTTTAACAAATTTAAACTTATCAGTATATCATGCTGGCTCAAAAACAGTAGGTTTTAATCTACAACAAAAAATTGATGTTTTACAAATTGCATATTTTAAATTTTTCAGGGCGACTAATAAGTGGAATTAATAAAATGAAACAAATTCTTAGTAATAGGGTGACTAATCCAGAAAATAATGTGGACTGGTCTTCTCACATGAATGAAATTGTTACTACAGCAACAGGTATTAATTACAGCTAGTTATACTTTTATATACAAGTCTTATTGATACATAATATATTTATTTTACCAGTTAAAAAGAAGGATGAACGATTTTTAAATGTTTTGTTACAGAAATCAAAATAGCTGGAAAAACATCAGAATTTGTTAACAAAATTCTCGACAATGTCAAGTCAGGCCAAAATAATGGTGGCTTAAATGACATTCAAAAGTAATATACAGATTTACGAATATTATAACGAAAGGCTGTTTTATGTACCTCCAAAGTTATTTAGAGAAAAACTTTTATCTCCTTCATATAGAAGCTTAATTGTCAAAGACAATTTTATTTTTGTATGAATCAAAAATAGTTGTAGTAAATATAAGTATCACAAGGCAACTAACAAGAATATTGAAACAATTCTCATTAAAAAGCTTAGTTATTGTTTGTGACGTTTTATGATTATGTTTATTCTCCTATAATATTAATAGAATATTAGCCAAACAAAAGTTGTAGCCACATTGTAGCTACCATGTATTTATTATAGAATATTAGATCAACTTATGAGGTTCATGAAAATATGAGAAAAAGCTTCGCTACATTTGAAACTTACTTTTATAATATATATTTTGTATTTTAAAAAAGTTATAAATCGATTCAATTATTATTATTTATTTTGGTACATATTGTTAACATCTGATGTAAAAAATATATGTTATAAATACTTTTGATATTATAAATAAATGTTATGTTTGTCTAAGAGTTTACAAGTTATAAATTTAAAATACTATTTTTATAAATTATAATTTTTTGTTCATAAAATGAGATTTCAAATTTACAGAATCAATTATATTTTGAATGATTAAAAAATATTATGAATTTAAACTACTTAAGAACAATGATGGATGGCCATGTATATTTGTGTTTAATTTTTAGGGTTCCGTAGTCAACAAAAAATCCTTATAGTTTTACTATGTCTGTCTGTCTGTCCGTAACTTAGCTTAAGAGACTTAGTACTAGACAGCTGTAATTTGAAAAAAATATTAGTCACGTCGACAAAGTGCTAAAATAAAATCTTGAAAAAAAAATTTTTATAGAGTACCTCTACACGTAAAGTGAGGATATTCCTTTCCTCGTCTACCCCATGCTGTGGAATATGGTTGGATAGGTATTTTAAAAATATTGCGGGTTCGTAAAAACAATTTTTCGATTAAGGGATTCATTTGTGAAATATTAAGGTTTAAAATGCTAATTTTTGTAGTCAAGTGTAAACCCCTCAAAAAGCACTCTTCTTACTCCGCGTAGTTGTGATGTGCAACTACGGAACCCTACATTGCGCGTGGTCCGACACGCACTTGACCGGTTTTTTTTAAATTACCATTACATGAGATTGTAGTAACAATCATGTATTTTTGCTGTAAAATATAGTCTTATATATGGACCAGTCATGTGTGTACAAAAATTATTGTGATAAAATTATATATAGCAGGTTTTCATTGTCTGTGTTTTCAATTATATTTTTTATACATATCACTAAATAGATACCTATAATAATTGCTAAAATTTTAAAATCGATTTTATTAAATGCATGTTTAAGCTATTGTGTAATTTAACTATATTATTAAGAACATTGTTTTAAAATTAATGCTATCTTGCTGGCATGCCGAATACTTGTATCTAGAAGTTAGAAAATATCTTCATGAATATTATTTAATTAATGTTCAACACTCTATACAGGTGTAGTGTAGCCTATAGTTATTATTATTAGTAAAAGCCTGTAATGACTTCTGTTTGTACAACTTCCCAATTTAAATTGATGTGATATATTGCAATAGTTTGCTATTAACAATTTTAATCTTATATATAACTTCAATTCTACAATATTCAATACAAAAATCATAGTTAATTTTGTATTATTTGCTAAGTACCTAAGAAATCATTTGTTATTAAGTTATGTGTACGTTAAAAATCAATATAATGTAAGATTTAATGGCAAACTGTAAAACTTTACAATAATATCTTATAGTATGACTATAATATATTCCGCCATTCTTGTTGCAGTAAGATCTATTCTGTAGTATTTAATGTATAAGGATTTAATATAATAAATTGTAATCAACAATTTATGGTTACTAGGTAATGTAGTTATATGTATAAGGTTTTTTTTTACATCAATCATCTCCAAATGTGAATGCAGTGCAAGATGAATGAGCAATATTCTATATTATTAATAAAATTTCATGAAACATAGTAATAAATTCGCGTAAGTCCACGACTCGGACTAATAGAATATAAAATATGTATATATAAAGTGGTATATAAGGAACAGCGCCTATACATAAGACGACCTTTCAACGCGCCGTAGATGCGCAGCCGACGCGCAATGAACGCGCGATTTTATTGATACGAACACAAGAAGTCTGTATTTTTACTAGACTGCGGCGAAGCCCAAAGGAGGATTATATATTATTTGACCTATATGTCCATACATGTAGCAAGACTCGCAGTTAGTATAAATCTTGTCTGTCTGTTTCCAACTGTTTAGTACTGTTTATTTATCAACTTGTTCTCTTATTAATTCGGTTTTTACGGAGTCGGCTTTTTTTATTTTTTATATTTATGAGCATAGAATACGCGCGAGCGATACGCGTTCATGAAACGCGCATCGACTACGCGTTAAAAATTTGTGTGCTATTTTAGTAACAGTGAAACTAAAGGAAATCTATTGTTATTAAGATTTTCTACAATCAAATGTTATGATTCGAATAAAATATCATCCTAATATAATTCGTAATATTTGCTCTTGAGTCTTTATATTTCTTTTCAATGTAATAAGACATAATTATGTAAACAGTCGAATTTTCGGTCAAAATGGTACTCTAAAAAGCTGGTTTAAAATTTGTAATCCGGTACCAAATCACAATTTCTGCACTCATTTAGCCTAAGGTTTATTACACACACATGTTTAAAGCCTTTCCTGAGAATAATAGATAAAATATTTTTATACTAATTTATTTATTTTTATGTTATCAAAACCAATTTAAAGAAACAAATAACAAATTTAATAATAAAAACAAAAAAAATTCATATAAAAATTTAAATGAAAATTAAATATTTTAGCTAACTCAAAAACCATCGTCAGTATGTTATATGGACTAATTTTAATTTTTACAATTAAAAATACAATAGGCAAGTAATTTTTTTATATCGCAATGTGCAAAGGCTTGATATTTTGACAAAAACAAATACCTTACTGGAATTTCTGATCTTAGTTTTTGTAAATAAAACTGAATTTCGGATAGATCTAAACATTTACAAGCATTTTCAAGGTAACTTTTGTAATTTTATCCTCCATCGGAAAGATACCTAATTTTAAAAGTTACAAGAGCGTTTATTTAGTGTAGTCAATTAGAAATATATACGAATATTCTTATTACTCTATTTGGACAAAAATAATAATTTTAATTAAGTCGTTTTAATAAATGCTGTAACCGATACAATGTACGATACGATTTATGATGTACGAACCAAAAGGTACGACTTCATTTCGTTACATTACTGCAGTACCTAATTGATACCGTAACAAAAAATAATCATTTTAATTGTATACCTAATAATATATTGTATATTTTTTTAAATTTATTTATTGTAATGTGGTTTATTTTAAAAGTGGATTATTTGAATTAATTTTTTTACCAATTAAACTTAAAAGAGGATACTTGTATGACGTGTCTATATCTCTTTAATTTGATGTAACAATCATTGATTAATCTAGTGCAATGTGTAAAATGAGTAACACAAATTCGTAATTTTTTTTTTGCTAAGGGTGCGTTTACATCAAACGAACAAAGAACTAGAGCTAGAGCAAGAGCATTCTTCCTTGTTCTTTTAGTGTAAACGAAATCTCGATTTCAGCGTTTACACCAAAAGATCAACGAGCAAAATGAGAACATAGAACTAGAATTCTTGCAATGACGTTTAGATCAGCCGAACGAATGCTCATTGCCCATTCATGTCAATTCTGTGGTTGGTAGTGTTTCATTATTTCAATTTTCACGGTGTAGTTATATACTCTTTGGTTATGTCCGACTCTGACAGCGATATTAGAATTGCAAGTGCTGCATTTATTATTTTGTCTCAAACAGTCGAAAAGAAAAGAAGAAAGAGACGTTGGTGGGTGACAAATTTTATTAATAGACATTAATAGACATTTATCTTGAGACCAATCCATGATTCGATAAGTAGGTATGTACTCGTAAATATTCAAATTGCTAGAACACAAGAACGCTTTGAAGAGACCGCTACGGGGAGCGAGCGCGTTCGAACATCTAAGAACGCTCTAAGCAATTGTTCGCACGTTCTTGTGCCGTTTACATCAAGCGAGTGAGCATTCTTAGAATATTCTATAGAATGTTTGCGAACGCAGAAAGAACAACGAAAGAATGCTCTGTCTCTGTTTACATTAAAAGAATTTGATAGGGTGGGGATAGAATGAGCATTCGCTCGTTTGATGTAAACGCACCCTAAGAATATTTTCAAATGCAGTTTGATATTAAACTGCATAGAATTGCAAAGCTTCTATGTGATCTTAATGATCATGTCTGAAAAGTAACTTTTTATTTGCTAAAACAAACTATTCTGCGATCCAATAGGCTGTGCTTATGTGTAAATTCCTATAAGATTTGTTTGTGTTATTTTAATGAACTTTGTAAAATATATAAATAAAAATTTTGTGTTATACATGTCGTTTAATGTTATTTTTTAATTATCAGATTGTTTATGAATTCAAAGAATAAAAATGTAATGTAAAAAAGTCTTTTATTTATCAAATGTACAAATTAGAAGTCAATATACTATTAAATATTGCATTGCTTTTTTCAATAATTTGAAGCTTCTCTAATAAGTTTTGTATTTCATTTGTCTGAAACTGTTCAACATGTTCCATGTAATACACCAAAGCAATAGCCGGTAAGCTCATGTGTTCTCGTAAGCATATTGCTGTAACAAAAAAATATGTTACTAAATCACCTAAAACTGAATTGTGACACTAACATAGATATACTAGCGGCTCACCCTCGCTTCGCTCGGATTTGCCTCTAGAAGAACAAAAACAAATCTATCCTAACTGTACATTTTTCCGGGATAAAAAGCCTATGTGATATTACAGACTATAATCTAAGAGTATCTCTGTGCTAAATTTCATCCAGATCCGTTCTGACGTGATTGAGTAACAAACATCCATTTAAACATCTTAACTTTCACATTTATAATATTAAGTAAGAAGATTATGAAAAACTTTTTGAAGTTGCACGTTTGACTTGGGGAGTAAGCTGGTCAATGCGTGACGAGAGCGTTACGAAAAATGTAATCGGGCGAGGTGAACGTTTGTTGCCATGGTAACCGTTGTTATTGTCTAAAAATGATATATAACATATCCTTTCCTTAAATGATATTCTATAAATATATAATTGTAATATGCCTAATATGCGTTATTTTACCTATCTTACTTATTTAAAACATAAATTGAATTTGATAAAGAGTACAGATAACCTACAGAAGTTTTACTTCTTGCGCGTGTACACATTCATACACGCACTCTTTAATTTTTATTTCATAGCATGGAGTAGACTAGAAGAGTAGAAGATCTAGAAAAGAGATTATGCCGATGATAGGCATCCTAGTCACACACGCACTGACATGTAAGCCAAACTGAATGACGACGATCTTGAAGACGGGACTAGAACTAAACACCCGGAAGACCCAGGAATAACGTGCGTAGCAACAAGCTCTCTGCCGTTGCTTATCGGCACAGAGGTTGTGGAACGCGTTCACAAATATACTTACTACCTCGCAAGTGTCGTGTCCGGAACTGAGGAACGGAGGACATCGCTTACAAGATCGCTAGGGTTAGAGTAACCTCCTTACAGCTTCGCCCCTAAGGAAGAATAAAGACAGTACAACATCAAAACCGTGTTCGTGTACAGGAACGAAACGCGGAAGGTTACTAAGAACATCTCAAACTATCTTCAGGTCAAAAATCTTCATCAACTGCTTTCTTCGCCAAATTCTCAGTGTATACTAACTAGCCTGAGAAAATCTCCAACTCCAATCTGTGGGAGTGCTGCAAAGAGACACTGATTGACCAGAAAATCAAACGTCAGAAATGGAACTGCATTAGCCACACATTCTAAAGGGACCCTGATCACATACCAAGTCCCTGGACTGGAATCCTCTAAGAAAAAACAAAGGCAAGGAAAATATAGGGAAGATTTGGAACAATATAAATAATGAAAATCAAGACCGACCGAGACCCCATCTAGAGGAAAAGAACATTAATGAATACACTAAATAATTATTATACAAATATCATCAGATAGTCAAGCAATAATGATAGCAGCATTCCCCCACTTTTGATTTAGACCTAGTGGTGTCAAGAACCATAGAAAGGAAGGTTAAAAAAAGTTAAGAATCTCTGTTTACCTCCAGCAGATATTCCAGATAAAATATTAGGTTGTTCCAGTTTACTGTACATAAAATTTTGAAATTTATTTGATGAAGTTGAAGTATTTAGCTGCCTTAAAATACATGAGTGTATAGAAGAATTGGCTGTCTGGTAATCCATAAGTGGTTTAGTTTGAATTGTTATAACATCTGCACTTTTGCAAAGAATTGGTCTTAGTAATTCTACAATTTCACTGCTTTGAAGTAAGTTATAATCTTTAATAGTAAAAACAAACTGGTCATCAGATTTTACTTCATACATATGCGCATTTACTTCCGGAATAGAATTGACTAATTTTAAATTATCTTTAGGTTGTACTTTTATACAATCGGATAAGAATTTTCCCTCAAGAATAAATAATGTATTAACTTTATCTGGTATTTTTAACGGTAATTTCCATTGCAATCTGAAAAAAAAGTTAAATTCACAAGTTTGAAATGTTTAAGCTGTTTTCTAAATATTACATGAAGCAATGAATATCATACATAGTTATATCACTTTCTGTATTGATTTCATCCCAATCTTCCCAGGTAGTCCTACTGCTTGGTTCTACAATTTCACCAAAGGTGGTCATTGTTTATAGATTCTAAAGTTTTATGTAGCAAGACTCCAAAACCGTAGTAAAAACACTGATCAGAATAATTGTATCGCAGTTTAATTATTAAACTACGCGGTATCTATAGCGATAATAAAGCAATATAATAGTGATAATGGAATAATGGTGTCAATTAGTTCTCATTACACATAATTATGTGTAAAATAAAATAAGAAAAATAAAAAAACATTTATTTATGACAGAGGATGACTTTAGAGTTTTGAAAAATTGCTACCACAGATCAAAGAGAATGTCACCACTACGTTTCCACAGATTAAGTAGCGAAAGATAAAGCGAAAAAATAATGAAGGTTGAAGACCATGGATGATAAATAAAATAAAGCAAAGAGAATGTAATCACTACGCTTAAAATAAATCTCGAAGACTAGCCACAAATTATAGAGAATGGGGAAGAATTTTGCCTTTTTGGCCCGCCAGATGTCGCGATCACTATAACCTGTATATTGTACAGCTCTATTGCGCGGATGGAATCTTTTTTATTTTATTTAATATTTAATTAAAATGACAAATTGTACAGTACCAGAATGCAAATAAAATGGATATCATTTGTTTCCAAAAGACAAAAACTGAAGAAATTATGGCCTAAAGCAGTAAGATGACCAAAATTGGCGATATTACAGACGATTTTTTTTTTACTTTTTACATAATATAATGACAGAGTTTCATACAAACTTTCATCCCCCAATTAACGCCTTTATGGTATTGAATTTCGAAAAATGCTAAAACACGTATTTACTTCATTGTATTGAAAAGCATTAATACCAAGTTTCAAGTGATTCTGATCATAAATAATTCTTTGCCCATATAAACTTTATTACACCCTTTTACCCCTTTAAGGGATGAATTTCGAAAAAAATCAAATAACATATTTCTTATTTTTATCTTACAGCTAAACACCATTTTCTGTGTATTAAGAATGACAGAGTTTTATATAATCTTTAATTCCCTATTTTACCCATATAGGGAGTGAATTTCGAAAAACTTCTTTTTTATCGGATGCCTATATCGTATACGGAATATGTTCCTCAAATTTCACCTTTTTACGTCAGGTCCATCAGTCAGTCACGACCACTATAGGATGCACCTCTCATTTTCAATTCTTCCTTGGATTGGTCTAACTTCTAGGTACAATACATGGCACAGCCCTATTAAAAACTCCAATAGGATCTCATGAAAAGCGACAAAAGCCACATAAAAACCAACAAAAGCCACATAGAAAGCAATATTTATTTTTGTTTTTTTGAGACCCTGGAAAGAACATGGTTTTTATCTCGGAAATCATGCCTTAAGGAGGTGAACCGTGAAAATGGCGATGAATGATGACGATTTGTATGGGGATTTAACCTAGGGACGAAGCGAAGGTGAGTCGCTAGTCGTTTTATAAAATCAGGAAAAACGGTAAATGTAATATTTTCTTTTTCAATTATTACGGAATTAACTATAGAGTTAGATTAGAGTCTAATATATTACAGTTTGATTATAAATAACTATAGTGCATTATTTATCTTTTCCATGTATCTACGTAATATATTATTCAATTGAGATCTGACTTCTGGTAACACATATAATTCCACAAATAACAATATGGCAGATATGGCAGAAGCATAGTTCCAAGAGACATTTTTGCAAAATTCAAATTAACAGAAGAAATACAGTATTCTCAATAATATTATGGTAATTGTACTTTACATCGTGTTATTCAGAATAAGTTACTTTATATAGGCCATACTAAAAATGTTAAAGGTGCGTAATTAAATTTGATGGAAAAGTTGGACTAGGTACTTCTAAAAGTCGATACTATATGTTCAATATTTTTTTAGGATAAAGGGCAAGTAACTTTTGAAGACAAATGGCCATCCATGCGTCCTATAGTTTTAAAATTACTGAAACAGGAAACGGTAACGCAAACAGAATGGCAAGATCTCTTCGTGGCGGTGCATTCAGTGTGCCTGTGGGATGACAGAGGTCCACAAAAATTAAGAGATGCACTCCAGCAGGATATAATGATGTACATAAAACAAGCTCAAGCGCGAGTTCTTGCACAACGTGAAGATCAAGCACTTCTTAAGGCTTATATAGCTGAATGGGGAAAATTTTTCACTCAGTGTAATTATCTGCCTACACCGTTTCGCCAATTAGAAAATTCCATCAATAACATTAGTAAAGGTACAAGTTCTAATGCATCAAATTCTCAGAAAAAGAACAATAATAATAATATAGAAGATAGTTTAGTCCGAAAATTGATGTTAGATTCGTGGAACCAAAGCATTTTTATGGACATCAAGCAAAGATTACAAGATTCTGCAATGAAGCTTGTACAAGCTGAACGAAATGGAGAATCTTTTGACTCGCAGCTAGTGATAGGTGTAAGAGAGTCATATGGTAAGCTTATTTATTAATATAAAAAATGATGAAAATTCTTGATAAAATAATTGTATTTAATTAAGCATACTTTTATTAATTATTTATTGTGATTTTTTTACAGTTAATTTGTGCTCAAATTCTATTGATAAGTTACAAATATATAGAGAAAACTTTGAAGCTGCCTATATGCAAGCTACAGAAGAGTTTTATAAATTAAAAGCAAATGAGCATTTATTGTCAAATGGTGTACAGTCTTACATGAAATATTCTGATCAGAGATTGAAAGAAGAAGAGGCTAGAGCCCATCGATATTTAGAACCAGGAAGTGGAAGCGTGGCTGCACTCACTCAGTGCTGTGAGAAGGTTCTCATTGGTGAACACCTACCCACATTACTAGCTGAAAGTGCACCCCTTATAAAAGCCGGAGAGACAGAAAAACTTCAGTTGATGTTTCGTCTCCTAGATAGGGTTCCTGAAGGGGTAACTCCAATATTAAGGGATCTAGAAGCTCATATAGTGTCAGCAGGCTTAGCAGATATGGTTGCATCAGCTGATATAATTACAACTGACTCTGAAAAATATGTAGAGCGATTATTAGATCTATTTAAAAGATTTAGTACATTAGTTAAGGATGCCTTCATGGATGATCCCAGATTTCTTACTGCTAGAGATAAAGCTTATAAGTGTGTTGTAAATGATACTACAGTTTTTAAATTAGAATTGCCATCATCAGCACTAATAAGAGGAAGCAAGGGCACAGCTCCAGAAAGCAAATGTCCTGAGCTTCTTGCTAATTACTGTGATATGTTGTTACGTAAGACTCCACTCAGTAAAAGATTAACAAGTGATCAGATAGAATCAAGATTAAGAGATGTTTTATTAGTATTGAAATATATTGAAAACAAAGATGTCTTTATGAGGTACCACAAAGCTCATTTAACTAGACGATTAATATTAGATTCTAGTGCTGACTCTGAAAAGGAGGAAGATATGGTTGAGTGGCTACGTGAAGTTGGCATGCCGGCTGATTATGTCAATAAACTGGCTCGTATGTTTCAAGATATTAAAGTTAGTGAAGATCTTAATACCCAATTCCGAGGTGAAACTACAAGACATGATGCCATAAATATTAAAATACTAAATGCAGGTGCTTGGGCGAGAGGTTCAGAAAGAGTTACTGTAAGTCTTCCTTTAGAATTAGAAGATTATATACCAGAAGTAGAAGAATTCTATAAAAAGAAACATTCTGGAAGAAAGTTGCAATGGTATCATCATATGAGCAATGGCACAATAACATTTGCTAACTCAGTGGGCAGATTTGATTTAGATGTGACTACTTTTCAAATGGCTGTTCTATTTGCTTGGAATCAGAGACCAATGGAAAAAGTTACATATGAAAACTTAAGGCTAGCCACAGAATTACCTGATCCAGAATTAAGAAGAACACTATGGTCATTAGTTGCATTTCCAAAGCTTAAAAGACAATTGCTGTGTTATGAACCTCTAGTGCAAAATCCGAAAGACTTTTCAGAAAATACAACATTTTGGGTAAATCAGGAATTTGCCCTTGTTAAAAATGGAAAACCACAAAGAAGAGGTAAAATTAATTTAATTGGAAGACTTCAATTGAGCACAGAACGCTCACAATTAGAAGATAACCATTCCATTGTTCAATTAAGGATACTTCGAACTCAAGAAGCAATTATCAAGATATTAAAGATGAGAAAGCGTATAACAAACACTGCTTTACAGGTAAATTTCTACACTATTTATATTAGTAACAACAATATGAATAGTATGTCAGAGAACATCTGTCATAATTGTGATGACCATATTTGTTCATAACTATAAACAGTACTATTATAAATGATTTAAATGTATTTCTTTATGTGTTTATTGTCCTACAAAATTATAAAATTGGTAAGCATAATAGCTCATATATTTATTTAATAAAAAAATGATGCATGGTATATTTTGTAGGTGATCTTAATAATATTTAGGTTATATAAATCTTTATTGATTGCTTTATATTTTTTTTTTAGAGTGAACTCGTCGAAATTCTAAAAAATATGTTCCTACCATCGAAAAAAATGATCAAAGAGCAATTGGAATGGCTCATTGAACACAAGTATATGCGTCGCGATGACGAGGATATCAATACTTTTATATATATGGCCTAACAATAACCTCTCCAGTGTAAATGAACAAAGGAAATAAATTATTTACTCTTAAAATAAGTCTGTTCTTATTTGAAAAATAAAACACTGTTTAATAATAAATTTTTATTAATATTAAATATGGTGGATTATAAAAGATACAAGTTATGTACTTAATTCTTTCCAGGCTCAATGGTTTCACCTCCTTGAATTTGTCCCCAACCAATTAACCTGTAAAATAATTTAAATAAATGTACAACATAAATAATAAACAACGTGTGTATGTATTTACTTACTCACGTAATATACTTCTTTGGTGTAACAGAACAAACTAGCTAAAAATTTCATCCCATTACCCATATGTCACAACTCTAAAAGGAATGCAGCTAACTTCATCATGTCGCTTTTGGCTGTCGGTGCGCGCGCGCACCGTAAAAATTTTACTCATATTTTTTTCCAAACGTGCCAAAACTATAACTTCAAAAAAATCATGTTATTTTCAATATAATATAATTATTGACGTAAGACTACACATTTAGACATGTCATGGACATCTCCATTCTCCATTCTTGTGGAGTTATACAGAGTAGTGATAAAAATACTTATTATCAGCGCTGGATTTACACTAGGGGCACTCGGCACTAGTGCTCAGGGCGGCATAATTTAGAGGGTGAAAAAGAAATTATCGAAGTATTATCGAAAATGCTTTTTGTATTTTCCAAAAAATAAATATTTAAAAACAAATTATATTTTTGCATTTTTCAAAAAAATAATAATTAAAAGAAATTAAACTTTATCCATTTTATGAACATTTCGATAAGTGCGTAGGGTCGGTGCTAAAGTTGAACCTGGCACTGCTTATTTATGTTATTGTATGAAAGTGGTAACTGGTAAGCTCTAAAGGTATCCACCTGGTGGACTGTGGAGGGTGCCTATTTTGGGATATATAAATATATAATTTTTGTTGTCCATAGTAGCTATGGATACCATTTAATTAACATATGAAAGCGCACTGCAATCCTATCTACTACTTTTTTTATGAAGTACTTTAAAAAAATACTTAGGTTAAAGTTTACATTAAAAAAAAAAAACCTTTGTGTTATATAATCGAAATTCAATGAATAAAATTACATTATATTTTGGTTATACATATAATTACGGAAAAAATGTCGACGATACAAAATATTACACAATACTAGCAACACTTGCTTCGCTCAGGCAGCACCATAATTTGACAGATTTTATTACTAACTGACTATATATTACTCAAGTTATATCCAAATCTGTCCAGCCGTTTAGCGTAAAGAATAAGAAACCTACACACAAATAAACTTGCAAAATTTATAATAGTAATGTGACAATATTTACCTCCAATGATTTTCCACTCTCCTACTGAGGGCAACCTTTTCCCCGATTTCTGTACAGACGGGGCTAGTGAGAGCGATCTTTGCTAAATCAGCCTTTGTGGCGATCACGCGCCCACCAGTGCTGAGAGACCCGATGTTTACCAACAACGCCTGGAAATATCATTTTTTATAATCCAAATAAATATACATTTCATGAGCTTTAGCTTTTAATATACTGCAATAAGAAATCGTGCAAAACTGTTTTATGGAACTGCACTAATAATACTTATTACTAATGCATATTTGTGAATGAACAGCGAACCGCAATATTAATTTCATTCAAGAAAACTTTTCAAGGTCTATAAGTCAGTCGGCAGCCGATTGCCCTGGCGCAGTGCGCATGCGCGAGGTGAGTAGGATAGTGAGATATATGTCCCTAAGAGCGCAAAGGACAAAAGTATGAAAGTAAATTTTGTATGAAAAGAATAAGCTAGAATTCTTCGTATTATCGGTTTCTATGAAGTTAGAATTTTGTATTGTGATTGTAACGCGTTTAGGACTCGCCCGTCTCAATGTAATATTAGGACGAACGAAGGGCATTACGTTAATTCGAAAAGAGACGAAGTATTGTTTTATTATTATGATAATTAAATATATTTTTAAAAAGAAAATAAGTTTTGTAATAATTTAGTTATGAATTGTTTGAAATTTTAATTGTAATGGTGGATATTGGATTTCTAAAAGGTAAGACGGTGGGAATCGTCTTACATGGACCCTATGCCACTATTTTATACATACCTCATTCCTAGTGAGCTTTTGAACTTTTGCGGCCTTCTTGTCGCCTTCTGTGCGCACCCCGAGTAGACGTTTGAGGAGATAATATGATACTTCAAGCTTAACGAAGATTCCCGGCAATGCTCCGACAGCCCCTAGAACCTGTACGCATTTAAATTAAGTCGTACAGGAAGGCGGTGGTAGTCCAGTTGTAACGCGCTTGCTTGGGAAACCAAGTGAAGCGGGTTCTAATCTCGGGTCATTTTAAGCTTGATGTGGATTATGGCCTAATTCCCTTCGTATTGAAGGGAGGGCCGTGCCTAGTAGTAGGATGTTTAAAAAGAGCTAAATATAAAGGGTAATAAGCAAGACAAAGGATCTTAGCTATAATTTAGCATATTTACGTATGTAGTAGAATCGAATGAAATAAAAGTTACATTTTATTTTAAATTCTGATACTTAGCAACATAATAAAAAGCTACATAACAATGGGTCCAACAGTTCCCGAGTGATGAGCAATTAGGCATATACGTACAAGTATAATGTACAATCGATTGCCTCAGTGGTGTAGAGGCTAGCAAGTACGGCTGCACGTCGAGAGGTCCTGGGTTCGAGTCCGGGGTCGGGTCAAGTTTAGTTATTGAGTCTTTCTGTTTAGTAAGCCACAGTAACAACCCGGAGTTGAGAAGTTGGCGGTATTTCACCCCCGTGCCTCGGTGAGCATATAAAGCCTTCGGTTCTGCGCCTTAACTCTAACCGGTCGTGTCGAGTACTCGTCCCAACGGAGTATGAGAGTGACAGGAATAGAGAGTGCACTTGTGTCTGCGCGTACACTTGTGCACTATAATATCTCCTGCGCAGATGGCTAGTCTCAATGAGACTGGTCGCCGTGGCCGAAGTCGGTCGGGAGGTCGTAATTAATGTACATGCTAAATGCTGCGAGACGTACCTGGCCGACAAGGCGGTCGGCGCGGCAGAGCGTGGGTTCGATGCGCGTGCCGACGCCGATGAGGCCGCCGGGCACGGCGTACTGCAGCTCGTTCTGCTCGGCGAATAGCGACACGATGCGCGAGAAGATGGGCCGGCACGTGAGCTTGCCGTCCGCGTCCTTGCTCACCAGGCCGGGCCGCACCTCGATCTCCATGCCCACCGCCAGCACGCCCTGCATACACAAAAGACAACACCGACCGTCAACGTTATAAGTTGGACCACACTATCTGACCCGGAGGAACCTTGGTCTGTTTGCATATTTTAGTGGACCTTGAGACCACTCCAAAAATGTTTGAAAGAAATTTTAAAGATCATATTTTAATGTATGTATGTGGGACTTAATGAGCCCTCGAAACACAGATCACATAATTCTACGAGTATACTAGTACAGACTCTCCATCCCATACAAACAAACTATCTTTTCGGATTTTTTCGCGGATCATGGGAGAGACTAAGGCTTAAGACATCTCAAATGTCTTATTTTTTCTTTGTTTGATATTTCTAGAGACGTCACTACACCAACGCCTCTCCCGGCGAATTCAATCGCGACAGCTTTCATTAGGGAGATAGCAACCAACAAAGATTGCAAGTTCAATAAAAGCTTGTGACCTGCAGTATGGAGCCGCCGGCGACGCCGCCGCGCAGGTCGTCCACCTCGCAGCCGGGCTTGTTCACGTCGAACGAGCGGATCACGATCATGCGCGGCGGCGACGTGAAGTCACGGATCGGCACCGGAATCTTCTTTGTTATGTACTCGCACAGCACCTGCGATAACAGTTGTTATTGTTATATAAATTACTAGTAGAACCCGCGACTTCGCTCGCGCTAAAACTACAAAAAAACCTTGGCTTTATGCTATTAGTAATAGTGTATGGAAGTCTGCCCGATTTGTTGACATTTATGATTAGGGTAACCTGGGTACAGTTGTGCCAGGGTACGGTAGTGACAGTCGCAATAATAGCGAAACTATACGGAATATGAGGGAGGCTGCAAGAGAAGAGAGATGCATCTTGCAAGTCTAAACATGTGTCCCAGTATTGCGTCAGCCTGCGCGCGATGTTAACGTAACTAGGAGCCCACATTGCTTTTCAACAATCAAAAGTAAGCATTTTTGTTCGACTTCTTTTCATAATTACTGTTATTTGTATACAGATAGATTATCTCGTTATTTTTTTTATTATAAGTTGAACATGAATAATTAATGGCGAATGAATACTTTTTACGTAACTCATTTGGCAAAGTCATGGCAATTTTTTGTTTTTAAAATGGTGTGTCGGGTACGGTTGTGACAATTTTTCTGGGTACGGTTGTGACATATATATAATTTTTTTTTTGCTTTTAGATGCCCAGAATACGTTTGCGAAAGACCGAAAGAGCGCGGTGTGACATCAGCAAATATGAAGATGCCTATGAAGAAGTGAAACGCGGGACTTCTTTACGAAGAGCCGCGGAGATGCATGACATTAATCGCATGTCGTTGCAAAATTTTGACTGATTATAAGAAGGCTGTTGTAATAACGTTAGATGTTTCCGTTTATTAAAATTTGTTAAGCATTTTGTCTGATTCTAAGAATACTGTTATAATCAAATGAGATGTTACAGTGCCTTAGGTATTAATTATAAAAATTGAAGTGATCTCAGATTTTGATTCATTTACTATACCTAAGATTATTAAATATGTTTAGAAGAATATTATATTAAATGTTTCTAGCAATAAAAGACATTCTAGACCATTTTGGTGTATGTTTATGCATGTCACTACCGACCCCAAACACTGTCACAACCGCCCTTGGTATGTGGACGGTTGTGACACTTTCCCATTTTTTTAAAATTTGATTTTATGAGTAAATACATCGTATTTAGGGGCAATATATTAGTGTTTTTACGCAGACAAATGTACAAATTACGATACAAGTTCCTTTTCTACGAGCTAACTAGTAAATAAACAAAATTATTGGCGATCAAACAAAAATTGGCACAACCGTACCCAGTCTCCCCTACTGTTCCGCTCCCTTGCATACTAGCATGATGATATTTAGCCTATAGTCTTCCTCAATAAACGGGCTATCTAATAGACAAAGAATTTTTGAAATTGGTTTAGTAGTTCTTGAGATTAGCCCGATCAAACAAACAAACTCTGCCTCCTTATAATATTAGTATAGACAATGGAAAACAAAAACGAATATATCCCACGGGAACTGTACACGAAATAAAAAAAGATAGAAAAAATCTGGATTTGCTCCATTGCTCATCTTACATGCCCCTGCCTCAGTTTTCAGCATTTTTTTTCTATGTACAGACATTCGAGCTCTACAGTTTCATTATATGTATAGATATGCAACGACCAATGTCGGCAAAGGTGGACTTATCTCAACAAGATATCTCTTCCAGCCAACCTATGGTAGTGAGAAATAGTGTTTTATAACGGACCAAAAAGTATAATATGTAATGTAGTTAATACAATGTATAAATTTAAATAATACTCGAGTAGTAAAGAAAAACATCGTGAGGAAACCTGAATGTCTGAGAGAACTAGTAAGTTTTCGAAAGATATGTGAAGTCTGCCAGTCTAGCACTTGGCCAGCGTGGTGGACCATGGCTTGAGCCCTTTGAATTGAAGGGAGGCCAGTGCTCAGCAGTGGGACAATTATTGTTATTAGGTGCAAAAACTAACCTCTAGATTTATGGCATCAGATCATGAAGTCCTGGATTATACAAATTAATTATTGGTTTTATTTTTGGTAAGAAATGTTCAGTAGTAGATCAGAAGTGGAGGGTGTAAGCCTGTGCTTCTAGAACTAATCTTACCTCGATATTATATTTGAGCTGAGCAGATATGGGTATGACGGGGGCTCCCTCAGCGACAGTCCCTTGCACAAACTTAGTGATTTGTTCGTGCTGTTCCTTAGCTTGGCCTTCCTTCACTAGGTCAATCTTGTTCTGTAGTATTATGATATGCTTCAATTTCATAATCTCTATGGCGGCCAAGTGCTCGCTAGTTTGTGGTTGGGGACATGATTCGTTACCTAAAATTTCAGTTAGGTAATTTAAATTATTTAGGTCATTAAATAATATACTATTATAATACATACTGTGTTAAGGTAACAATAAAAGTTGTTTAGCTTTGAAATCTATTTTGCTAGCTAACAATAAGTTTAATACAGTGGCGTAGCGTACGGGGGGCTGGAGGGGCCATGGCCCTCGGCGGCATTTTTAAATGGCGGCAAAATTTCACAATAAATATTGTCCACCAACATGAAATGGAGAAAATTAATAATTTGTCACAAAAATCACTACCAACACATTCTACCAGGTTATTGCCAAGTAATTTTCATTGCTGAATAGGAATACTTATCATGCCGCCTCCTATATAAGCTACTTAGGCTAAGCTTCTTGATTTGGAATAGCAAAAGCATTGGGCCTTATTGTTAAATAATTAATCCATAACGAACTGAATTCTCACTTGATCTGGTCGAATCGCTTGTCAAGTTATTAATCGGAAATAAAACCCCAAAGAAGAGGGCGGCGAATTTAACTTCCGCCCCGGGCGGTATAAGTGCAAGCTAAGTCTCTGGTTTAATAGATATTCTATATAGGTACTCTTCTCACATTTGCAATATTTTTTAAAAATATGACGTAGATGTTATAGTACATACACTCACTTTTTTTTCAGAGGTTCAACGTTCTATGTTGAGTCCTGTTTTTTTGTATGTACTTAGCATTGACCATGATAAGTCGTTACTTCTTTGTTAACACTTAGCTAGTTTAGGTCAATATCAATAGATCATGCTGCAAAGAACCTTGTTTTTTAATCCTCAATTCACGCAGGTGAAGGTGTGATCAGAAACTAGTAAATTATATCAATTAAAGTTATTCTTTATTTCAAACAGTTGTATTCAGCTCTTTTTAACGTCTCACTGCTGGGCACGGGCCTGCCTCCGGGATTTGAACCCGATTCACTCGGTTTCCCAAGCGAGCGCGCTACCACTGGACTACCACTGTCTTTCATTTCTAACAATTAATGCAATAAAAATTAGCCTACTTACTATAAAGTGAAAGTTCCTATTAGTAAAAGAATTTTCACAATTGGATTAGCAAAGATTACCCGAACATACAAATTTTACCTCTTTATTAGAATTAGTTATATTTAACTCAATATTGTAATTCGATATTAACATTAATTTGTTAACCTGCAATGAGCAAAAGCGCGGCGTCCATGACGGCGGCACCGTTAAGCATAGTGGCCATGAGGATGTCGTGGCCGGGGCAATCCACGAAGCTGACGTGGCGCACGAGCTGGAAGCGGCCGGTGCAGGCGGGCCGTAGGCACGGGAAATTGTCGTCCTTGGACGACCCGCCCGATGTAAAACTTGTAGGCCGAGGGCATTTCGGGTTGTCACATTTGTAGATTTTCGCGTTTGCGTAACCTTTGAAAGACAAAATTTTGAATCTTGGGAAATCTTGACTTGGGAGTGTTTAAATTAAAAATATTGAAAAGAACGAGAGATGTATATTTTTATAATTATTTTAATACTAGTGCCTCACCCTCGCTTCGCTCAGGTTCGCCTCTAGAAAAAAAATAAGCAAATCTATCCCATGGGAACCGTACATTTTCCCGGTATAAAAAGTAGCCTATGTACTATTCCAGACTATAATCTATCTCTGTGTCAAATTTCATCCAGATACGTTCAGGCGTTCTGATTTGATTGAGTAACAAACATCCAAACATCTAAACTTTCACATTTATAATATAAGTAAGAAGTGCATTTGGTACATGAGGAAATATATCTACAAAGACAAAGCTTACACTACGATATAACGTCGTCTCAGTGCTTATTTGTTTAAACGGCCAATTTACTGAGTTTTTTTAATACAGAATTATTAACTTTTAAATGTCAACTTTATAGGTATAAAATACCAAGTTTACTTTAGAAAGCCGAAATGATGTATTGTGTCTATATACATATTATACAAATCTTACAATTAGAAAAAAGTTTTGTTTTTAAAATAGAGGAAAAAAACTCGCAATTTTAAAGCACAACAAGCATTGGTAGTTTAAAGAAATAATCGTAAGTACTAAGGTGAGCTTAGCTGTTAGTCTTAGCTGTTGCATCGGTTAGCTGTCACACAAATCGTGTGTGACAGCTAACCGATGAGCACACGTTCGCCTTGTTAGTGGACAGAACGATTTTTTTCTGGCTTGAGCTGTTGACAATCTCAGGTCGAGCGCGTCACGCTCAAAATTAAACGCACACTCGCCCCCTTAGTTAGTAGCCTATGCTTGTATGATTGCATGTAGCTCTATCTCTGTATGTATGGATACTTACTCTTGTCTCTGGTACACACACATACACACGCACACACACATTGGTGTTAGCGAAATTTCAGGGTGTACTTGTGTAATACAAATATGCAATTGATTCTTTCTTAAATCATTTATTATGTTCAATAGAATAAAAATCTATAAAAGATTATTTAGTTCTTTTATAACTTACAAGTAAAAACTCATGTATACCTAAAAATATATCATGAACCAACATGCTCCTATGTAGTTTTTAATACTTAGTTAATATAATTAACACCAACTTTAACATAATTTTATTTATAAAAAAAAAATTATACAACAGAAAAAGGCACTTTATAGTTACATTTACATAGGCATGACATTCATAATATTGCCTACTAATTATTCATTATAACGTGTGTAATTAACTACAGAACAGTATATAGTACTAAAAAATAAAGTAGATTTATACTTTAAACAACTATTACAACAAATGTGATTACAATGTAGCATTAAATATTAATATGTTTTCCCTATTTTGCTAACCCAGTAGTATTATTAATGTAATGATAGGCACACTATACATAGCATACTTAAGTATTTAGATAAACTAAATAACACATAATACTAATCAGCATAAGTAATATTTTATTCATTTCACATATAATATATAGTATAACAGAAGGTTTAGCTTTATAAAGTACTAGCAGCCTAGATAAAAACAAATCTATCCCACGAGAACCATACATTTTTCCGGGATGATATATAGCCTATAGCCTTCCTCAGTTAACGGGCTATCTAATGCAAAAATAATTTTTCAAATCGGATTAGTAGTTCCTGAGATTAGTGCGTTCAACCAAACAAACAAACATACTCTTCAGCTTTATAATATTAATATTATAGTACATATAGATAAATAATATCAAGCCTGCAAAAAATAACAAGGAATTTTATAGTATAAATAATCTAATAATTCATAATATCCAAATATAAATTATAAGAAGACTGTAGATTTGCTTCAATGGAAAACAGACAAAGGTTTTTTTATAGTTGAATATAGATTTATATAAAATCTTAAATGAGATTCCTTAAAGGATTGTGCACTCAGAATGTTGTTATTATGAACTCATTGCTTTAGCAAACTGGCTTACATTTTCTAAGCCTATTCCTAATAAGAAAATTATTAGAACACTATTCTTATAAAATAAATTCAAAGAATTAAAATAAATATTTTCTACATTTCAATGTTCCACATTTACATTCAGTACGGTTTCTTAGAAGAGCTATATTTTGCTGTTGAATTTCGAATCGAGACTTAGTAGGTGACACTGGGGAGATAGCAGTTGTTGCTTCTGAAGCACTCGGAATACTGACATCCTCATCTATTTCTTCTTTAAGGGAAACAGAAATTGTATCTTCATCATTATCTGAAGATTTCTGAAGATAATCAAAAGAGATCTCTTCCCCTGCCTCAATATCACGTGTCGCAAATAACGCCAGCATTGGCAAATTAGGATCCAAGCAATCTGCCCATACAGCCCATACACCCAAATTTGGATCACATGAATGATTTATAAAATGGGATACATTTCCTAAATTGCAAGCATCCACAACATAAGGGTTTTCTACAGAATTAAAATCTAAGTCAAACAAGTATGTCAACCCATTTGCATCATACTCTCTTCCTCTTTTCTCTGCTTCTTCAAAAGTTATAACCTCACCGACATATTGGCACAAGAATTGACCTTGCTTAATCTTTTGTTCACTTTTCACCCCCCAACCGCATCCATTAGATGTTCTGAATATTGTGAGCTTTATATTGCGTCCTTTTTGGACAACACGGTTATTGCATTCAGATGAACATTTGCAAGCCTTATTGCACTCATATACTGGGGTACCAGATGCCACTCTAAGCCGTTTATTGACTGTGTATGCAAACAGGCCTGCTTGCATTCCACAACAAGATTTAGATCGACAGTTACATGCTTCACATTCACATCCAATTGGTGGTTCATTAGGAATAACAACACCAGCTCCAGGAATTGATTCATTTATGTATGTAAAATTTTCAGGTGGACCAGTTAAGTCAACATTATTTTCAACATTTAACTTCTTACATTTATCAACCTGATTGAGATACTCCTCCCAATTCTTTAAAGCCATAAGTTGTTGACATCGTTTTCTGCACATATAATATAGCTGTAAATAATTTCTAGTGTCTTCTACAAGTTCAGATGCATGAATTTCTTCGGATTCCTTAAGATGAATCATACAAAGCAATTTTAGTATAAGATCTTCCTTTAGTTTAGGAAGATCTAATTCTTCAAATTCATCAAGCCTACTAACAAGGTTATCTTCCCTAAGTAAATTATCAAAAGATATTTCCTCTTTAAGTTTCTCCATTTGATGGCAATGTTTTACCTCTTCATTTATTAAAAACTCCTTTAAAATTTCAGGGCAATTGTCTAGATTTTCTATAGGTTCCCATGTGTTTTCACTATCATCCCAACCTCTCCATTTTATATAAAATTTTTCTTTACCAGATTCAAACTTAAAATCAAGAATTTTTTCTATGATATGTTCTTCTGGTTCTTGTTTTTGTGTCCTTCGTTTTTTGCTTGTTACTTTTTGGGGTGTTAAATCTGTGTCAGACTGCAATGGTCTCTTTCTTGCTTTTTTTAATTTTTCATAAAATAAATTTTCATCTCTTTCATCAGCTCTGTCACGAAACATGTTTATAACTGAGTCAGCCAGGCGCTCTGCAACATACCATGTGATTTAGGTTAACATTAAATGTAATTATCTGCTTACTGTTTAATCATCGTTAAAGAAAATCCAATAATTTAATTGTATCTGTTTTTTTTTTCACATGGTACATTGCAAAGGATCTAGGACTTCTCATAATATCATTACAATTTTTATTTGTTAAAGTATCTCATTAAGTATCTGAACTTGTGGTGTTTTTTAAAACACATAACTTCATTAATTTTAAATTATACTAATAAATATTATATCAATGTTTCCAACAAGAAAAACTTAGTAAGACTCAAATACAATCAGTATTTGAGACAATGCACATTTCACACAAGTTTTGTATATATTGAAAGTGATCACTAAAGAAAAGAAATCTTTGAAAAGTCATCCTCTAAAGTAGTTCAATTGTTAGGAAGATAGTTATTTTTTTTAATTAGAAATCATGTTTATGCTTCTGTTTATGTTGTTGATGAGACTCATACAAACCACTTATAATAAAGTATGTTAAACCAAAATAACAATTAGATTTTTGATTACAATATAAATAAATAACACAAACACTTTAAACACACTACACAAACTACTTAAAACTATTTAAAAGTAGCAAAGTGGTTTGTTTCAATATAATTTCTCTGTTTTAATATAATTTGCAGAAAAGTTTTGTATAAATATATTTGTATAGATATATTATGATATTTGTATAGATATATTATGATATTTGTATAGATATATATGTAGTGTCATTTACTTACCTAATTTAATTGTAATATTTCTTTCCAGTTCATTCTTGAATCTAACGGTCTGTACACCAGATATAGCTTTCACCACAGTAGATTTTCCATGGGCTACATGGCCAATTGTACCAATGTTGATGGTAGCTTGTCTAGATATCACTTCAGGAGATAAAGCAGATAATTTTGTGACATCCTAAAATAAATAATTATAGAAGAGTTAAAGCTTATTTAATTTAGAACAAACATTAGTACAAAGTTCTAGGTTATAATATGAATTTTAAATGTTATGCGTAAATTGTTAAGAATACTTGAAAATAACGTTCTAATATCTAGCGTAAGTAAAATTTTAATATTGTTAAATAACATTAGTTTGAATGGTTTTAAATTCAACTCACTAGCTTAGATAAATCTTGCTGATGCAAGTTTGATTGAGCTCTGCCTTCATTGGAAGTCATTTTAGTTTAGAATACACTACACTTTCTCGAAAACTTTATGATGTATACTACAATCAAATTATGTTACAAATTCATAAAGAAAGCTTTTAAATGAATAATTCGATGAAAGTGGTGATAATTGTGTTTTATTGCGTGGCTTCTTGACTTTTGCCTTGCCGCGCACGCTATTGCTAATAGTTAGACGACAGACGTTAGTGAGTTAAGTGGTAGACATAGACTATATTATCTGTGAAAACTTAAAAACTTATCATATTTATAGAATCTATGTGATTTCGATAACACAGACAAAGCATGAAATTATTACTGTACTATTGTTCAGGTAGATGCAGACTAAAGATTTCCAGTGTTGATTTGATTTCGATTTGCTAGGTGTACTCAGTGTTCGTAATCGTACGATAATTATCGTACATGTACGATAATTTCATGACTGCGTACGATGTACGATAATACATAGCAAATGTATGATAATTTGTGAAGATGGGATGGGTTAAATATTTTGTCAGGATTAGGTAATGTTTTATAAAGAAAACTGTTTGATTATGTTTTTTAAGTATTTAGAATTTGTAATAAGGGAAAAAATGGAAATAGTCGTTTTTTTTTTTTTTGCTCTCCCGCCTGTTGTAGGTGTAAACACATTTAGGTTTCTGACCGTTCAGTTGACTTAAGAGAATTGGTTATTAAAAATTGGTTAGAAGGAAAAAGTATCGATTTGTGTAAAACTCGACTATTTTTGCACATTCCTAATATGTACGATAATTTTGGTCCATGTACGATAATTTTACGGCCCTAGGTACGATAATTGCCTGACTTCAGGTTGTGAACACTGGGTGTACTTCGCAAATGTCAAATTTGTTTTTTTATCTGTACAGTGTACATCTTATGGTGTCAGCGGCTGATCGGTAGTGCAGGATCTAATAATTTTCAGTGACTAGGACAATCTGCAAATAATTTACCATGTCTCTGATGAAGACGAATATGCTGGTATTTTATACATTTTCATTTAAAAACTAAAATTAAATTCTGACCTATGATTTACAATTTTATCATTACGTAACCTTACAGGTTCGTTCGCTCAGCACCTCATCTGCTGCAGCTCAATTAGTGAAACCTCCTGTACAAGTTTTTGGTTTGGAGGGAAGATATGCAGCCGCTTTATATTCAGCTGCCTCAAAAAGCAAAACGTTAGACGCTGTGGAGAAAGAGTTAAATCAGTTTCAAAGCTCTATCAAGTCGGATGCTAATCTTAAAGAATTTATTATTAACCCAACTGTAAAAAGATCTATAAAGGCAGATGCTTTAAAGCATCTCTCATCTAAAGTGAGTATTTGTTATTGATAAAAAAATTTTTTTTTCAAAATATGTAAATTGAGTTTGTAAAATCAAATTACTATACTTAATATTAAAGTGAAATCTACAATTGATTCTAAGTTTACTGCTATTATGTACACAGACCAACATGTCTCCAAATACAGGCAACTTGTTGTGTCTTATGGCTGAAAATGGCCGCTTGGGTAAACTCGAAGCTGTAATAAATGCATTCAAAATTATGATGGCTGCCCATCGAGGTGAGGTGACTTGTGAGGTTATTACTGCTAAACCTCTGGACCAAGCTCAGAAACAAAATTTGGAAGCTGCGCTTAAGGTAAATTATAAATTTAAATGTTCCAAATTAAGTAGACTTTTGTGATAAAGGCTTGAAGCTATATGTTAAATTTATTAAGATTGCTATTTATCTTAAAAAAAATTATAGGCAAAGTAGTTAAGTACTTAATTATTTTATGAAAAAGTATAATATATTGAACTTAAAAACATTTAAAATTTATTTCCTCTAGATCTTTGTATTTTGATCAATAAAATTATTTTACAGAAATTCCTTAAGAGTAATGAGACTCTACAACTGACTGCTAAAGTTGATCCTTCTTTGCTTGGAGGTATGGTCGTTTCTATTGCTGACAAGTATGTGGACATGAGTGTTGCCAGCAAGGTGAAAAAATACACTGAACTCATCAGCGCTGCTGTTTAAGTTGTCTAAAACAATAAATGTAGCTGAGCATTATTTATGTGGTCAATAAGTAGTCGTGTTCCATATTGGTTTTAAGTAAATATCTATACATTACAAGATTGATTTTTACTCTCCCTCTGTCATAAGATTCTTTACTTAGTTTAGTATCTATATTCTATACATTCTATACAGATAAATAAAATTGGAGTGTCTGTTTGTAATATTAAAATAACCGCTTTTTACTAAATGCATATGGATGTGTACATGGTACACATACCAAAACAACATTTTTTTTTACAATTTTTGTCTGTCTGTCTGTTTGTTCCGGCTAATCTCCGAAGCAGCTAAACCGATTTTGACGGGACTTTCACTGGCAGATAGCTGATGTTATAAGGAGTAACTTAGGCTACTTTTATTTTAGAAAAAGAATCAGGGTTCCGCAAAAAAAATTAAAACCCATGAAATTGTGAACAAAATCCGCGTACGGCGTACGCACCCGAGCGAAGGTTAATCGCTATATAATTTAAATGAATATCTTAGGAGTAGCAAGCTACTATTTATGTATAAACGTAGCTAACCGTAAAACCGTACCTAGGGACGAACGCGAGCGAAGCGAGCGTGAGTCGCTAGTTGTAAAATATTATTTTTAATATAAAAATGATATCACTGTGAAAAAATTTGCAGTTTCAGTTATTTATGTTGACAATAAAATTCATAGTTAATTAAATCTATAATAATAAGAAAGTCGAAAGATGTAATTTATTTAATATTAGTCTTCAAAATAGTCCTTGAGCATTTATTTATATATCCAACACTTTCAGAACTATAAACAGCATTTTATTTATACCTACTATTATGCATTTTTATAATTTATATGAACAATTTTTCTAGTTTTTAGTTATTATACCATTTAATTTTGAATACTGTCAAGACTTGCACTTGATTATTTTTCAGTAAATTCTATATTTTTTACACTTCTCTATATGGGAATGTAGAAAGGGGAGCTTTTTATAAAAGATCAAATTATTGAAATAAAACGATTTTTTGATCTTACTAATTTAATTAGTTCAATAGCATTATCTAGCTGTTTGTGATCGATGACAGAAATTAAATGAAGAGACAAGTGTTACAAACAATATAATTATGTATTATTTATTTTACTTACTTTTGCACTGTAGTATGCCCTTATTTTAACTTTATGATAGGATTGATAAATAATTAATTGAATATAAACAATTGTTTTATTTTTATGTAATATTTAATGGGGAAGATGGAAACTACATATGTGTCAAAATCAAAAGCTTTATTTATGCCCATTGCACATAAACTTAACATAATATGTGTTCTTTTTTTTTCAAAATAAAAAAAAATATTTAATATTTAGAACTTACATATTTCTTCAAATAAATCTAGATTTTTAGCTCTCAAATTGTAGGAAAATTAAAGAAAGAATTTATATACTAAGATATTAAAGTAATGTAAAAAAATATGCAAGTTGCACATTAACATAAATATCCTTAAACGATAACAAAAATATAACTCTCATAAATATTAACTATAACTATGTCATATTTTTTGTGAATCAACAAGAGTTTTAGAGATCATATCATTGAGATCAAGTAAATTATTGATACTAAATTTTGAGATTTTTATCCTTCCGTTGGAGCTGTTTCTCCTTTGAGGAGAGCATTTTCTGCTTCAAGTTCTGCAATTCGAGCTCGGGCAGCTTCTAACTCATCATCACCACCATCAGTGCCTAAATGTTTTCGGACATATTCTAGAGCATCTTCTGGTTTGTCTGGTTCTTCATAAAGACTGACTAGCACCTTTGTAAGTGCGTCCATTACACCGGCTCGTTCTAAATAACGACGAAATTCTTCTCTTTTTGAATCAATGGGCTAAATAAATATAACAATTTTAGTTTCATAATATATTTTTAGAAGAAATAAGCTAAATGAAATGTAATATTCATATTTAGGTTGAGTTTAATGAATTTATTTCATTCACAACATTTTTATGAAATTTAAGTTTGGAAGGATTAAAGAGTCTAGAGATGTGGAAATAAATAGACTTACTTTGTAGGAAGACATTTTTTTTATAGATTTCTAGACGTTCACCTATTTTTATCAAATGCAATATAATAATCCAAATTAATATTTTGATGAGCCGAACGTCTTATAGGTAAGAATTGGTAACAATAATTTTTATTTTTTAAAATAAGATTTATGATTGACATTTGACAAATGCAATTCTAAATTATAAGATAATAGTAAATAGATCTATAATCTATGCCTAGTTTTTAATTCCTCTATGGTACCTAACCTGACCTAAATAGATCTACTTATCAATTCAATTCAATTCTTAAGTTCAATGGCTTCTAGGACTAGAAGTGCAGTTTGGGCACCATTTACTACGTCGCGTCGCGTAAAATGGAGAAGACACGTCATAGATAGAATGACCGGTATAAAATAGGGGGGGGGGGGGGGGGGGACACTAAATTATTATTATACATGTAGAAACGGAGCAATTCGTTGTAAAATCAGAACCTACAACAGACAACACTATAAGAGAAAAATAAAATTAAAATCACCTAATAATTGTGAAAACTAATAGTTACATATTTTACATATATCTACAATTTAATTCTATTACTTTTAATGTATGTACAGAGAAATCTACATAAAGGTCTAAACACAAATATCAACAAGCAATTAATGGGATGGGGGACTTTAGAAGGAAGGAAACAAAAGATACATAAGTTTCGGGAGACTGAAAAGGATATGGGAAGAGGTGTCTACATCAAGGCCACATTCACACAGGGAATGGTCCCTGACTCTGATCCCTGCCAAGTGGACTACAAATGGTAGATATAACCAGGGGCGTCCGAGTTATTTTTCCACGTTTTTTCTAAATAAACATTAGCAATAGCTAAAAGATCCTGGGCTGAATTTGTAAAATGCTCCAACGATCCACATTGAGTGGCAGCTTTGGCGCAAGAGTCAGCTTTTTCGTTTCCAGTAATACCGGAGTGACCCGGAATCAAACTAGTGAGATCGTTAAACCCTTTTGACTGCATGAAAAGAAAAGCTTCATGAATCCTTAAGTTATGGAACATCTTAATCTACTACGAAAGGGGTTCTCCTTAATAGCAATTAAGCAACTTAGAGAGTCGGTAAAAATAACAGTTTGTTGGAAATTATGGGAGAGGGTAAACAGGATTGCTTCTAACAAAACAACAGTCTCACCTGTAAACACCGATGACTCAGGAGGGCATTTAAATTGTAACATAATTTTGAATTTAGGAATCCAGCACGCTGCACCAACACAGCCATCCTGGGAAAGCTTTGAAGCATCAGTAAAGATGAGGAGGTGGTCTAACCAAATTTGATAAATCAGAGCTTGAAATTTTGTGTTGGTGTCAGGTGCTCCCGTAGTCAGACCCAATTCTGTGACAATAGAAGGGGATGTAACTACAGTATGGTAAGGAGTACCTACTAAAGATAGGGTTAGATGGAAAACAAGACATGGGATGTGGTAGGTTTGTATATTTAAGGTAGCTGTCTAATAAAAAGGATAATGGCTTGTTTGCAGGACTTAATTCAGCTATTTAGCTAATTGCCTCAGCCTTAGCCACAAGGGATGGGAAGACAGCTGTAACGCCTTGCCAACAAATAATGCCGACGGATAGGTAAGGGAGGGTCGACACATTCAACCTGTAAGGCGTTGGTAGGAGAAGACCTCATCGCACCTAAAATTAATCTTAGGCATTTATATTGAATCTTATTTAATATATCGGAAACTACTTTGTTAAAGGGTTAGAGGACAAAAAGGCCGTAGTCTATATGACTACGTATTATAGAATTATACAGTAGTTTTTGAGTATATGTGTGCACCCCACCACATTCCCGACACCCTTCGAAGAGCATTGATGCCTTTTTTGCATTTTCTGCTGATATACTCCGCGTTAGTAATTCCATTGAGCCGCTTATCGATTATTATACCTAAAAATTTCGTGTTATCAGCCAGAATAATAAACTCGCCGGCATATTTAGCGGAACACAAAAAAAGGTCCACTATTAAAAAAATATGGTTTTATTTTAAAATCTACTTACTACACTTCTTTTGTTATTTAAAGTTTCATTTGTTTTACTTAAAATGAGATCACATTAAAAACAGATTTTGCGAGTAAAGGCTATTTATGAAAAATGGTACATTTTTGAACTTTTCATGTAACCGGGAAAAGTGAAAATTAATATTAAAATAACAATTAACTAAATTAGAAAAATAGTGATTAATATCGCGTATTTCCTCCACGTGCTCTTATTAAAGTTTCTACCCGTCTAGGCATACTGAGAATGATGTTATCGATGGTCTCCTGGGATAGTCTCCGCCATTCCTCAACTACATCGATTCGCAGTTCACCTACGTTGGTAGGAGCTGGAATTCTGGACTTAACTTTTCTTTTCAGCAAGTCCCAAACGTGCTCTATTGGGTTCATATCTGGTGATCTCGCCGGCACTCCATAACAGTGATATTCATATCATTAAGATAAGCATGAGTTACCCGAGCGGTATGCGGCCGAGCATTATCCTGCATAAAAACAAAATCGTCACCGATATATGGGGCAAACGGTACGACATTTTCTTCTAAAACTTCTCTGATATAGCGGTCTGCAGTCAGACTCCCTGTGTCAATCACTACCAAGTCTGTGCGAGCTCCCAAACAAATGCCCGCCCAAACCATTATTGATCCACCACCGTATGCAACTGTAGTTTCAAAGTTTGTCTGAATGTATCGTTCTCCTTTGCGTCTGTATATTCTTTGCCTGCCGTCAATTTGATTGAAGAGAATTCTGCACTCATTACTAAACAATACCTTACTTCATTGGTCCGCGTTCTAAAGTCGATGTTCCTGAGCAAAAGTTAACCTGTTTCTACGATGATTTACCTCGAGCCTTGGAGCCTTGGCGGGCACAAATGAACCCAAACCAGCTTTTTCGAACCTTCTTCGTACCGTACACTCACTTACGGTTACACCCCGCACTGCTTCTAACTCATGTCGGGCTTGGACGGCTGTCAAACGGGGGTTCCTACGTATACTAAGCCGAATGAAACGATCATCCCTACTCGAAGTGCGTCTTTTTCTGCCTTGTCCTGTTCTTCTCACATAAGTACCGGTCTCCCTGAACCGTTGGATACTGCGATGGATCGTTGAAACTGGTCGACGAAGATCTCTAGATATCACTCTGTAGGTTTGACCATTTCTTCGCATTTCGATTGCCCTGGCGATTTCCGTTGGGGCTAAGTCAGGCATAATTCAGTCATCAACTCCAAAAAGATACGCGATTAAATAAAAAACTAATAAAAAACAGTATTTCAATGAAATTTTAAATCAAACTCAGAAGGAAGAAATACTCGAAGTTCGCTCCAGATAAGGTGTATTTGAATAAAATTAAAACAATTTATTGCATAAAATGTGATGTTCAGTTGTTTTCTTAATTTGAAAATATTTCTTTTTAAATTAAATGACGTATAAACCAGCCAGCAACCTTATATGATACTGATATCAAACCTTTATTTTATGTTCCGCTAAATATGCCGGTGTGTTTATTTTGATCCTCATAACGAAGATCAAAATTTGGAACAGATCTTTTTTTAGTAAACACGATGGCCTGAGGTAGATACTGATAATGACAAGCCGTGCTTTGAGAGTCACTGACGTAAATACTACAAAGCAGAATTCAATTGCAAACTAATGTCCCCTACAGATTTAGAGCTATAGTAGAGAACGATATCGTCAGCATATTGAAGGATATTACAAAAACTATTAACAGACAATTCGAGGTCATGTGTATAAATGCTGTACAACAGAGGGCTGAGAACCGAACCTTGGGGTAGACTCTTCCAGACAAGACTGGGAGGTAGCGCAAGTAGCCGATGCTTACCAGATATAGTTCTACCGTTCAGCAGATTACATATGAAATAACCTAACCTCGACGGTATACTCAGCTGTTGCATTTTCTGCCTGAGTAACGGAAGAAGGACATTGTCATATGCAGAAGCTATATCCAAGAAGACACCAACTAACTACTCTCCTTTTGCATAGGCTAGTTAAATGTCTGTCGTTTAAATGCTGAGATTATCTGTTGTACTTAGGAAGCTAAATTAAACGTAGTGGTGAAATTCTCTTTGGCCAAATTGAGAGGGAGATAAGATATTTCTGCTTTCCACTACCCATTCCAGACATCTTTAACGTCCGTTTTTAACGTCCGTTCAGTGATTTTCGTTAATGTTAATGATTGCATAATGGGGATAATGATTTGAGATTTCTAAGTTTTTTTTAATCATTGAAAAAAACGGTGTTTTTGGAAATATCTCGAACACTTTAAGGTTATTGTAAAAAGTGTCATCTATATAAGTCATAGACTTTTGTAAAGGATACAACTGTTGTCAAGAATATTTTTCGATAGGATGTCACAGCAAGCCAGAAATTGAAAAAAACAATTTTTCAAAGTTTTGTATCCTCTCATTTCTCGAGGGTAACTGGACAGCGGGGGCATTTTAGGGATATTTGTTCCTTGTATACCTGCTAATGTTTTAAAAACATAAAACTTCAGGTTTTAATTTTTTGTATAGCACATCACGATCGGACTACCTATTTGTATAGCGCAAATTTAAATAAAAGAAAAACTTAATCTGTATAATCCGTATTAATAGGTATTATAAATGTGAAAGTTTGTGAGTAGGTATTTATGGATGTTTGTTATCCTTTCACGCCATAACGGCTGAACGGATCTGGATAAAATTTGGCACGAGAGATTTTAGTCTGGAATACATGTGACATAGGCTACTTTTATCCCGGAAAAACGTACGGTTTCCGTGGGATAGGTTTGTTTTTGTTTTCCTAGAGGCGAACCCGAGCGAAGCAAGGGTGAGCCGCTAGTAACGAATAAAAAACTTAATTTGTCATTCATGTCGTTGGGTCATGACCCCCATGACCCCCCCTTGGCGCTTGGTCTGTGTGCGTTTCATCGAAATTTGATGAACTGATAACTTATACCTCGGCTCAACATTTAGGATATCTTTTACTTTAGGAAAAATTTTGTTTCCCGCGGGCAATTGCAATAACTGGTTTTATCGAGTCCTCCTTAGGAACCCTCCGCTGGCTAAACCTAAAGACATACACCAAAACAATGTACTAAAAAATTGTAGGTCTTGAAAAGGCCAACAGAAAGATCTACAACAGTATAATATGTCTATCTCTTAAGGTACACTCGCAATACCTATTCTTATCTATACCTATGATAAAACTAACTTAGTCAAATCGATGTGCGCGTTTCACGCAAAAAGTACTGAACCGATTTTAACAAAATTTTGTATAGTGATAGCTTATCACTCGGGTCAACATTTAGGATACCTTTTACTAAAGGCACATTTTTTGTTCCCGCGGGAAAACGCAATGACTGGTTCTATCGAGTCGTCCTTAGAAATTTATATGGCTAACGCTGGCTGAACCTTAAGAGATACATCAAAGCAATGTACCTACTAGAAAATTGTAGGTCTTAAAAAGTTTCCTGGCAAGTTCGCAATATTATATGTCTATCACCTAAGGTACATTCGCAATTACTATTCACTACTCGCGACTCACTGACTGACTTATCAACGTTCAGCTCAGTTCGGCAGTAAAACGTACCTAGGGACGAACCCGAGCGAAGCGAGGGTGAGTCGCTAGTCATATATATATTTATAATTGCGTTAACTATTGTCCACTCTAATGTATCTGCGCGAGGTCTTGCGACTTGCTAGCGCCAACTTCAGGGCGGCCAAAAAGTTTGGCGAAAATTTTACATTTATTTTTAACTAGCGACTCACCCTCGCTTCGCTCGCGTTCGTTCCCAAAACAAACTATTTTTTTTGGTTTTAATTTTTTTTTTCGTGGGACCCTATTTTTTTTTCTAAAATAAAAGTAGCCTAAGTTACTCCTTATTACATCAGCTATCTGCCAGTGAAAGTCCAGTCAAAATCGGTCTAGCCGTTTCAGAGATTAGCTGGAACAAACAGACAGACAAACAAAAATTGTAAAAAATGTTGCTTTGGTATATGTACCGTGTATACATCCAAATGCATTTAGTAAAAAGCAGTTATTTTAATATTACAAACAGACACTCCAATAGATTGGTTTGAACTAGAAAGATATGTATGAATTCACTTGATATGCTTCTGTAAAAATAATATTATTTCATCAATAATCACAGTGAAAATCAATATAACCGGTATCAATTTTACCGGTGGTAGGACTCTGTCAAGCCTGAGGAGTCTTGACTGAATGGATACCACCCCCTTATCTATTTCTGCCGCCAAGCAACAATGATTGCTTTGTTGTGTTCCGGTTTGAAGGATAAGGTAGCCAGCACAATTACAGGCAAGAGGCATATCATCTTAGTCCTCACATTGACAACGCACCTGCAGCTCTGCATTTGTGTTACCTAAAACCTAAGTGCATGAACCGTAGGTGTTATGGGCGACAGGTACTGCTTTCCATCAGGTGGTCTGTCTGCTCGTTTGTCACTGAATCTCATAAAAAAAAAATGATCTTTACACTCAGTGGTGTACATAAAATAATAGATAAGCCATCAATTTTAATATTATTTTAGGAAGTTATTATAGAAATAAAAAAACAATTTTAATAATATGTAGTTTATTATTTTGTCATCATGACAAAATCATTGAATACTTAAATAAGTATCTCCATTTTAAGCATTACACAACTTGCAAAATTAGAAATAATCAGTAAAATAGTGTTAAGTTAAAAGATAAAGTAAATAATATCTATTCTAGCGAGCTCTAGTTTGTGATTGAAGTGTTTTTTAGCATTAAGATTCATCATCACTTCCAGCCTTTGCTTTAGGTTTTGGTCCTCCAGCTCTCTTAGCCATGATAATTTGGTCAACCTTTAAAATGGTAGTTGCTGCACCAACTGCATACTTAAGGCCCCAGTTTTTCAAAACAAATAAATCTAAAATCCCTTTTTCTTTAGCATCACAGATACCATTGTTGTCCGAGTCAATATCAAATCCAGCATATTTGTTGTTCTCCTTAAAAAAAAAAAAAACAATATTTAGTATAAGAACCAATAAAATATATGTTCCATAACCTTATCAAAAAATATCTTCTAAAATAAAATTGAGGGATAATAATAATTATTTGTGTGTTTAGTTGCGCTTTTTCCTCCAAAATCTCTAATTTGAATATTATTTAGCATTCATTGATTGAAATTCAAAGAAAAAAAAAAATAACTTTACCAAACACTCATGATATAGGAAGCCATTTAAAAAATCATTGTGGTAGAATGTTTATATAAATATTGAAGGTAGGTTTGGCTTAACAAAATGGTGCTTGTTCCAAAAAAAATAATTGCTAGTATTAAATACAATACCCTGTGAGCTTTATAGATATTATTAATAACTTCTGTTGCATTAGCTCCTGAATTCTCAGCTAAAGCACGGGGAATGCTCTCTAAGGCAACAGCAAATTTCCTGACAGCATATTGCTCTAGTCCTGGCAGGGTATCAGCATATTGTAACAGTTGATGAGCTAGTTCAATTTCAGTAGCTCCTGCACCAGGAAGAAATCTGAAATGAGATTAATAATATTATAAATACTGAATAATAAGCTATAACTTAAATACTATATTTTAGCTAACATAGATACACCCAGTATTTAATTATATAACCATGGAAAAAAGATTTATCTTATTTTGTAAGAGTAAATGTATATTATTTTACACATCATGTAAATCCATACTTAGATTATAAATGTGAAAGTGTGTTTGTTTGTTCGACCTTCTTTCACGTCAAAACAGAGTGACAGATTGGCTTGATTTTTTGTGTGGAGCTAGTTGAAGGGCTGGAGAGTAACATAGGCTACTTTTTACTGCGGGAGATCATGTCGTTTCCTTGGAAAACACGTTATAATACAACAAAAAAAAATGTTATAGCATTTTTCTAAATTCCCACAAGAGGGTAAAATAGGGTATGAAAATTCATATGAAACCGAACTTTTTAGTTTTTTTTGTAGTTTTAGAGTGAGTGAAGCCGCGGTTTCTGCTAGATAATAAATATTTGTGATAATTACCTGCCATCCCTAGCAATACCCTTAAAGGTGTTAACACCATCATCAATAGCCCTTTCAATGTCATCCATATAGTTTTCAGTTGAACCTCTAATAACAACAGTAGAAATTCGAGACTCTTTACTTTCCATACGGAATACAACCACTCTAGTATCACCAACTTCATCAACTCTCACTGTGTCGCAGTAACCAAGCTCTTCTGCAGTAGGTGTTGTCAATCTTGGCAGCACCTATAAAAGAATTTAAAATTTGAATAAAAGGCATAATTTACTATGGAAAACTATGTATCATCAACAAGTAACAATGGCTCTAATACATTACATTAGTAACTGTTGAAAAATAAAAATCAATTTAAATTATTAATACCCTATCAGCTCACCCTTGCTTTGCTCAGGTTCATCTCTACACAAACAAAAACAAATCTATCTCACAGGAACTGTACATTTTTCAGGATAAAAAGTAGCCTATTTGTTATTCTGATGCATGAACTATATAAATGTAAGTTTCATTAAAATCCAATCATTAGTTTTTGTGTACTAAGCTGTATAAGTTACTATAGTTTTTTAACTATCCCATGGGAGCTCTTTAATTTTCCAGGATAATAAGTATCTAAAATTGATTGTTGATTGGGGATATAAGACACCACCATGCAAAATGTCATTTAAGTCAGTCCAACAGTTTCAGAGATTAGTCTGTACAAACAGACAGAGAAACAAAAAATTTGAAAAAATCTGGATTGTTCTATTTCTCTTTTTACGTCCTCCTGACTCAGTTCTTAGCATATTTTTCTACGTACAGACATTCAATCTGTACAGTTTTATTATATGTATTGATAATTTCTTCATATATAGTAAGTTTGTTATTGTAATATACTTGTAGACTGAATTAGATTAATGTATAAGTGAATAACTGACAATATAATTTACAAATTTCAATTATTTAATTGTAGGATTGTTTTACTTACGGTTCCATTAACAGTTCTAGCTAGACGACGTAGATCAAACTTAGAATTAAGACGCACTGCCATTACACCATATTTGTTCAGGAAATGAAGAGCCATATCACCAAATTTAGCACCAGCAACTATAACTTTGACTCCAGTATCTGCAATTTCTTTAATTTGTTTTTCTAAGAGGGATTCTTCTCCTTTGCTAAAGTCAAGAAGTTCATCAGCAGATTTAATAAGAACGGTTCCCTTTGTTTCAGTTTGAGTAATATCAACTGGACAAGAATATATTGCTATTTTAGCATTACTTGCACTTATGATGTCTCCTTCAACTTCCCTTTTAAATACCATTCCTGATAAGACCTCTGATTGTAAAAGTCCAGCTCCAGGTATCTAAAAAAATATATTTATCATTAGTGATTAATGATTTTTATAGATTAAAAAATAAATTTTGTAGTTTTATTATATGTTTGTAGTGTTTTCTTACTTTACAAATCCTAACATTATCCACATTAAATGTCGTTTTTTCAGGTAGAATTGCTACACAAGCTTTAGCTACAAGACCTGCAATGAACTCTTCATTTCCATATTGTTTTGACATTATTGCTGGCTTAATACCATCGACAACGGCTTTAATATTCTTACAGTCCTTAATTTCATGACAAATAAGTTCTGGAAGTATTTCTAGGCATTTATCAAGAGCTTTTTCATATCCTTCGGCAATTTCACTTGTAGTCACACCCAAGCGTAATAACTCTTCTGCAGCCTCAAGTAGAGCACCAGATATGACTATAACAAAGTTAGTGCCATCTCCTACTTCTGAATCTTGCATTTGACTGGCCAATACCATTAGTCTGGCAGCTGGATGTTCAACATCTAATTCTCGAATAATAGTGCCTGCGTCACTAGTAACAAATTGTTTTTCAATGTGGTTAATGATCATTTTGTTCATGCCA
The DNA here is from genome assembly GCA_905404265.1 of Fabriciana adippe. Classification (NCBI taxonomy): domain Eukaryota; kingdom Metazoa; phylum Arthropoda; class Insecta; order Lepidoptera; family Nymphalidae; genus Fabriciana; species Fabriciana adippe. Next base: position 9,816,038 of record FR989993.1, read on the forward strand.
TTGGGACCATAGGCTGAACGCACACTTTGTGCAAATTGTTTGCATGCATTTATATTCCGATATACTGCCTCTTCTAAACCAGAGAACATCTGAAATTAAAAAGTAGAAATTTAGAAAACAATGTTGTGTTCAGCGTATATGAAAAATAAAATACTTCATGTTATTTTGTATTAGAAATCAAATATTTTAGCATCAATATTAGTTATGCGATGAAAAATGTAGATTTTATTGTATAATTAAGAAGTTATAGAAAAATTAAAATTCATGTGGGCACCTAATCCACATGACTACCGCTGTAAAACATTTTGGTTATACGAAATATAACTTACCCGTGCTCCATCTTTTAACATTTGGGGTACTCCCGGTGCTTTTGGTATATGTAAAGCCATTTTTAAATACTGTTTTAAAATAAATTTATATTAAGAATCACGAGTAACTATGTAAGCCTGCCGCACACTTGAACAACCACAGAATACAGATATTAAATGAAATATGAATACAGATAACAGATTACTCATTGGTCATTGCAATCTCAAACGGAAATAGATTAAAAATGGGCAAAGAAGTATAATTTAACGGGGACGATTTCTCGAAAGGAGCCTGGTTGCTTCTATTCTGCTCTCATTTTACTTGTGCAATGTATTGTACCTGGAAGTTAAACTAGCTGAAGAAAGAATTGAGAAGGAGAGGTCCATCCTGTGGTGATCCTGACTGACGGATCATTACACAGCCTTAACCGCTGGTTGTAGAAACATGAAATTTGGAGGACTTATTCCTTAGATGATATAGACATTCGATACGAAAGGATTTTTCAAAATTGATTCCCTAAGGGGGTAAAATAGGGGATTTAAGATTGTATGAAACTGTCATTCACAGAAATTTGTGTTTAGCTTTGAGATAAAAAGTAAGAAACATATTAATTAGATTTTTTTTTAATTCATCTCTTAAAGGGGTAAAAGGGGGTAATAAAGTTTATATGAGCAAAGAATTATTTATGATCAGAATTACTTGAATACTTGGTAATAATGCTCTTCAATATAATTAAATAAATACATGTTTTAGCATTTTTCGAAATTCAATCCCATAAAGGGGTAAAATGGGAGATGAAAGTTGTATGAAACTCTGTAATCAATGTGTAAAAAAAAGTACAAAAATAAAAAAAAAATATTCACCTGTAGACGATTTGAGTTTTAAAATCACTTTCTTTAAAATGATGTCCACATAACTTTAAATATAAAAGATTATGATTTCGCCAATTTTGGTTGTCTTATTACTTAAGTCTTAAGCCCACAATTTCTTCAGTTTTTGTCTTTTGGAAATCAATGATATCCATTTTCATTGCATCCTGGCACTGCACAATTTGTCATTTTAATGAAATTTTAAATGGAATGAAAAAAAAATCCATCCACACTACAGCTATACAATTTACTGAGGGCTATAGTGATCGCGACATCTGGCGGGAGAAAAAGGCAAAATTCTTCCCCATTTGTATTAGCTTTTTTAAATTAATATATTAAACTTAATTAAAAAACTATTTTGAGTTTTGTGAATTTATGGTATGGGGCTATAAATGGTTGTAGATAAATACGTCATACTATAATACAGTTATTGAGTAATTTTTTTAAGCTCGTTTGGTTTATTTTAACAGTTCCAGCACATCCCGCTTAGTGACGAGAGTACGATGATGGAACTAGGAAGTAGACACTCTACATTTGATACTAGCAAACCCTTCGAGTTTAGGCTTATTTGATATGTTTTGACGAGCAACAACTTTAGATATTAGTTTACAAATTATTATTTTTTTAAATATACTTTTTAAAATAAACATCACTGGAAAAGGGGCATACCGTGGTTCTATTTGGAGTGTAAATACTATATAATCTAAGCATTAGCTGGTGTGGTTACTCAGATGAAATAAATTTTAGTAAAGGAAATAAGTAACAATATAGTAAATTAATTATGATTATGGAATTTTAACTATTTCGGATGTCATTAAATTTTAATACTTCCCGGAAGGCTTTTTCAGTATCGGTTCTTTTAGGCTTGTAAAACCGAAAGGAAAAATACAAAATCATTATAATAGAATAGGATACTGGAAATAAATAAAACTCGAATATTATATTTTCATACATTTACTTAACTACAAATAGATTGTTTTGTCCAATTTAACAAGTCAAAAGACATTAGGAAATTTTGGACCATTTTTATAATTTATTCAGTCTATAGACACTTTTAAAATTATTAAAGTTGAAGATCACAATTTATTCTGAGATACGATTTTTTTGGCGCAGATCAAATTAGTGGCAGATACGAGTACCTACATATGTTTGTATTTAAATTATGTAGTATTTTTTTACCAATTTTAGCCTTAAGGCCTAAATATAAGGTTAAACTTGGTACACCGGATTTGATGTCTATTATAATAACAAATAAATAAATATGTTGGGACATTAACATACAGTACCATCTAGTTCCATTGTAAGCGGATACCGGATAGTTGATATACTACATAACTTTAAAATATATAACTTTAAATACATATATATTATAAATATAAACACCCATGACTAGAGTACATACATTTGTGCTCATCACACAAATGAATGCCTCTAGCGGGAATCGAACCCGCGACCGCTGGCACAGGAAGTAGGGTCACTAGAAACTGAGCCAAACGTGTTGTCAAATTGAAAATAATTATGGATTTTCGCACCACATAATAGCAACTATGTACATACAAAAAAAAAATTCTAGACATCCGTCCGAGTACATTCATAATTTAGATGTGTATCATAGATGATAGATGAATAATAAACATGTGTATTCCCTTTATGCGCCATACGTGTATGTGTCGTAGAAGTTATTTATCTTCGTAGGCTGCAGTTTTAAACTAATCCACGAAGTTGCGCATTATATGGTGCCTCTTTTTAATAATATACCTATACAGCGTCCGTTCGTGTGTATCGAACTACGGATTTGTTCTTAGATTGCATGCACGGCCTTACCAAGTTCAACCAAATTTTTTTTACGGCTTTACAATAACTAACGACACATAAACATCGATTCTACTAAAATATTGGTAGCATACATTTCCATTCTCTATTTCATAATTATATCGTTTTCTCTAGCGCAAATAGTTGTTTTCTAAAATAGCTCTTACAATAATTTTGCTACAAAGTTAGTAAATAGCCTTTTAAAAACAATATAGTAAAAATGTCGCTTCACACATTAAATGGTTCACAAGTAACAGTGATTATTAAATGCTAAAGATAACTAAGGTATAGTACATAACTAACGCGAAACGTAAGTTGACCCATACTTATTGCAGTAGTTTTGAGAATACTTTGAGGCAATACGCATGTTAATGGGGCGTCTTAAATGAAACTTTGATGTAGATTTTATCTAAAAATTATGTATCTAGAAGATATCAAATTATCGACGTTATTTATATTTTGAGTTTACTCGTGCGGGGTTGTATTATATGCTTAAATAAGTAACCATCGCCATCTTGGATCAACTTACGTAGGACGTTCTTTACTGTATAAATCTACATTATCATTACATTATTTATAAGCTACCATATCATATTTAGAATTATTCTATAACTAGCATCACAGGGTAGTCCAAAAAAAGAATTGTAATTTAATAATACTGCATGCACTCTACATAAATTTAAGGCAGGTGCCCATTTTGATTACAAGCCTCCTAAATTTAGAAATAAAAATTATTCCTTGGCTATACTTTAGTTTACAAATTAGGAAATGTATCTTTTAATGAGATTGACTCTACGTAAAAATCATTAATAGATAACTTTTCATCAGTAATTTCAAAACCCTCTATAATGAACACTAATATTCTGTAGATAAATCATATTATACAAATTTATAAATTTATTACTATGAATTAAAGATGGTTCGTAAAGAAATTATATTAGGGTGATATTCAATTAGAGGTGACAACCGTTACATGTAGACTGTATAAGACAATGCGACAAAATATAATACATAATACAACCTGACACTAAAAGGCTGAGATGTAAAGATCGCGAATAATACAGAAATTGACAATCTATTGGATACGTTTTATTTTGACTGCACTGCGCTTTTTAGGAAGCGCGGATAATCGACGAGTTGGATTTTAATTTCCATACGCTTTACCTTGCTTACTCTTTTAGTCTCAGCAAAAATATGGAGGGTAGAAGTAAAGAAAACTATCTCTTGTATAAAAAGTGACCGCTGACAAGCATCAAATTGGTGGCGCCACAGAAAACAAATAGATGAATTTAAAACATAGCGCTAAAAGCCATAAGAGTAAGATGGTGAATTAAACAAAGAAAGAAAGATTTTCGCTTTGTTGTGGCGCACTGTTCAAAATAGTTCTAACATAGGCAACCAACGATAAAGAATGTAATTACATAATATTTTCAAGTTATAATAATTCAGCACACTTCACTCCGTTTAAAACTGCTAAATTCATATCACTTCTACTTGCTACGTTAGCGCTATATCGGTGAGTTTCTGAATTACAATTTGCTGCTCGCTACTGGACACTTTTTCAACTGTTTCTCATATAAGTCGGTTCTCCTTACTTCTACCCTCCGTAAGCAAAAAGCATAAAACTTAGGGCAATTTACAAGTCCATAAGATATAGTATATAAAAATATATTGATATTTATAATAACATTCACTTTTTTGTATGGTTAAAATATATTTCTCGATAGTAAATTGTATAAATTTCTTGTTGAAATTCTAAAAATCATTTTTTTCTATAATTTAAATTTTATGAAAATATACATTTCAGTTACAAAAATAATATAAAAACATAAACAGTTCGTAAAGAAATAAATGATTAGAATAAACGTATACGTAGAAAAATGCTCTTAAAGAAATCAATGAGATCAATAGTAAAATTAATTCGACACATGCAATACTTTTTGAATTTTAAATTATTTCGTTCAAAATAATATATTTAAAAATGAAAATAGAAAATATATTTAAAAAAATATAAAGACTCCCTAAATTTTTTGCAAATAATAATAATAATAATAATAATAATTTGGTTTAAAACCATCAAAGATAAGACAACTTTAATATTATTTAGACTTGTAGGTATGTATTAAGTACTGTTAGCTTGTACATTAATTTTAGCAATTACTTTTCAATTTAAATGCACGAAACGGAATTAATTATTTTTAAAACACATAATTAGGATTTTGTATAAGTTATAGTTTAACATTAGAGCTAAAATCCACTAAATATACTATAAACTAGCAATTTTTACTACAAGCAAATTAAATGTATAAACTCGTTTTGTATATAGAGATCACTCCAAAAGTACAATGTGAGCGAAGTTTGCCTTTTAATGGTGACATTTCAAGCATAATTAGCATTAATATTATGTACATACTAGATTAAAAAATATCTAAATTAGGTTATAGTATTTTATGTAAATACATGAACTCTTTCAACGTCTACGATTAGACTTTCATTCACATTCTAAATAGAGATTCCGCAGTAAAAAAAGGAATGAGACCTTTACAAAGTAGTCACCATATACGGAAATGGCGTATATAAAGACGAATGTGATACAAATGACAACTCGAATAAGTAGTAAATTCCACATACGAAGTTAACTTAGTGTATCTATATTCTTTTAATTTAGATTACTTTTTTTTTTACTTTTATACCTACTGTCGATATGCGAGCGATTTCAGACGGAGTGTTAAGGTAATTACAATTATGAAGAGAATAGATGTAAACATTGGCTTTTAACTCATTAAACAATTAAAACGACACACTGTAAATGGAATACGTAATCATTTTTTTAGACGCGTGTACTATTTTATAACATGTAATGAAACAATAACGAAATTGTCCAATTTTTATCAAGAAAAAGTACTGACGTTGCCTACAGGATTATTTGAAAAATATTAAAACCTCTCGAGATTATAATATAAGTTAAATAAAACACAGCTTTTTTGCAAGATAAGCTTGTTCAGTTTTTAAGATTTTTTGAGAACTTTTACCAAAAATAAAGTTGTAAAATAAAGTTTTCTATCTAATACTATTTTTCATATAAATCTGTGTGACGAGTGTGATTTCCACTAAATTTTCTAATGACTACACTACCGAGTTAATCAAAGTAAGGTCAATCTCGCCATACTCTGTTATAATAGTGATCTTGTGATAAGTATGATCATTAATTTTCTTCAATGACCTTTAAAATTATTCATGTCTATACGAGTATAGACCATATTGTAATACATTAGTAACAGATGAACTACGTCGTCATGAGCAGAGTTTTATCACGATCTACTAGCTCATACAAGGCAACTGTTTGTGTGGAATAGATGAAACGCGAGTGAGCTCCTGACTGCTTCAATATTATAATTCATGCTTTTATACGTCAGTTGGAAGAAGGTTTTAAGGTTATCAAGTCTTTTTATCTTATTAATTTGTTTCAATTATTTACGTTAATTCAGCTATAATCAATAATTAGAGAAGATTAAGGCGACCATTTACTGTAGGATTTTTTGTAATGCGGTTTTATAATGGCCATTTTAAAATGTAACTTGAGTAAATATTTTGAAGGTATTCCAGTAATAATTGCATTGCTCCAACAAATTATCCCGACTCACCCTGTAACTAGATGGCTCAGCAGATACGTTAACTTTCACAGAACTGAAGTCAAAAAAGCTAGCTCGCTCGCTCTAAGCACTTTGTGTTTTTTATAGTAAACGGCAATATTCCCCGCGCATTGTTTTTCAATAATATAATAATTCTGGGTTTTTGATCGTTACGAGCCCATACACTTCCCCATAAATCTTCTCTCTTAGGTGTTTTATAGTAAGTACTAATTGCTGTTAAATAAAAACTAAACTACCAACTAGTACATTAGTTCTCATAAGTACCGAGTCGTAAAATTGTTGTTTCTTTTATTATTATAGCTTTATGTCTGAGGTATAAGCCTCAATCATGGATGTCTTGATGTCATCGAGACATTTATCTACGAATGAGACATTTACGCACATCAAAACCCTTTCCATCCCGCTATTAACCTCTATTATTTACTACATAACTAGCTAAAAATTTTCGGGATTTTGTAAACTTATTGTCATTTAAAGCGGTGTAATTTTATTCTTACACAAGAATAAAAACTAATGAATTCCAAAAAAACTTCAAATTAAAGTAACTAATTGTCGTAATTAGAGCGTAAGCAATATAGTTCTGAGGTTTTTAGTATTTTTCAATTAACCTTGTATATTAAGACCCAAAAAGTCACATCAGTAGGTTAGCGGATAAAACAAAACATGTCGTTTTTTTATATCCTTATGATGCTGATGCAATCAGAAAAAGAAAAAAATATTGTGACTTACCTCTATTTAAAAAGGCATGTACGAGTACTTGATTCGAAACTTTCGCTATATTAATTAGTATTCATAATATTTGCACGACTCTGAAACCTGGGTGTCAAATTCGCAATAGTAAACATACTTTCTTTTTAAGTAGGTAAAAGTATTTTTTCGGATTTTTCCCGGATTCATTTTGACTTTTGTTTCCCGACAATTCTTTAACTGTGATCATAATCGCTGTAAAGCTTTCGAAAATTTGGGTTCGAAAAATCTAAATAAATCCGAAAAGATAATTTTATTCAAAAATTACAGATAGTAACCAGTAAACTGGTGTTTTGTTAGTAATTTTGACTATTCAATAAGCTATAAGAGCGGTGGATCTATAAAGACGAGTGCTGTTAGTAGGTGAGCCCAAGAGGGGATTTTGGGACTTACTCAATCGCGGCGGATTAATATAAGGGGGGATACTTTGCACTTTGTTGAGTACATCCACCATATATAAGTCTTATGTCTGTTAAGGTCGCGCGTCTAGTGCTGCCGATTAAAATATTTTTTAAATATTTTGATAACTTAGAAATACTATACTTGAAACCATCACATTAAAACGTGGTGGGCTAATTTCATACTGAAAAGTGTGCAAATCAATAATCTGCCAATTTCTACAAGCCGAAGTAACGAAAATCGTACATAAACTCTATGTGTAAACATAAACTTTAAGTTTCAAGTAGGAGGTACTCAACAGAGTGCAAGGTATCTCCCCTTATGTTAATCTATCGCGCTCGATTAAATCCCAGAATCTGCTGTTGGACTCATCAACTATGTGTCGGGTCTAAGCTCGCACGTAGACGACGAGCTGCTGGTGGCAGTATCAGAAGAGCGTGCGCGGCGGCGGCACGGCCACCACGGCGGCGCCCGCGCGCCCCGTGCTCAGCGGCGCCAGCTTGTGCCAGCCGTCCGCCTCCGCGTCGTACACCTCCACCACGCACAGGTACTGCACGCCGTCGTACCCGCCTACAAGTTGTGCACACCCCGTGTGTTTTTGTCACTTACATCAAACACACGGAGTAAGTCGGTAGCATTAAGGAAACAAGTATTTAATACTTGTTTCCTTAATGGTACCGACTTACCTTCGCTTCGCTCGGTTGCGTCTTTGGGTGCCTAATGGCCGGTTTAGACTAAGACACTATACACGGTAGGTATATGCAGTATAGTATAGTGAGTGTCTCTAATTGTGAAATTAGAAACACGTTCACACAGACACTCGGTGTATACACTGAGTGTACCGTGTATAGTCTTAGTCTAAGCCGGCCTTAAAAGTAGCCGATAAAGCAACCAAACGGCCAGTTTTATTTCGATGTCAATAAAAGTTATTATGATTGATAGGTATACACATTTATATCGAAATAAAAAATAACCTATAGCACTCGACGGTAATGTAACTTCCTATTAGTAAAAGAATTTTCAGAATCGAATCAATAGCTACTGAGATTACCCCGTATGTCAAACTTACAGACTTTACTTCTTTATAATATTAGTGAAGATAATACCAGTCTACTAATCCATACAATCGTCTTAAAGGCGTCCAGACGGGGCGGAGGGAGACACAGATGAGGCGCATCAGCCTGTCATACACTTATATTTTTTATATTCGTTAGTAGGGAAACGGCTTTAAGCTAAACGAGTATTACTGTATCTTGCCATCAAATATCGCTATAGCCCTTTTACCTCGAAACCGTTCGCAATGAAAATTGAATATTTTTGACGACAGTTGTATTTGGCTGCATTTGCGTCAAATTACAAGGCGCAGCCACCTTCTATATACATATATTATGTATAAACATTATATATACAAATATGTTCACACACATTAAGGGCCCAGACAACATAGCAAGCATCTATAGGGTATACACACCAACAGCTACAATCCTATCGCCCAGCAGACAAGAGCCGATAGCGTCGCGGCCGTACGAGAGGCGCGCGAGCATCACCCACGAGTCGGCGGCGGGGTCGTAGCGCTCCACGCACGCGAGGCGCCCGCCCACCGTGTTGGCCGGCGCCTCGTGTCCGCCCAGAGCGTACAGGTACCCGCTCGCTGCGCACACCTGGCGTGTCATGCATAACCCATATATTAATACCTTAATTCGCAAGTTGGCTAACTCCGTCTTCATAGAGACTCTTTTCTAGGAGCATTAAAACATAAATACAAAATGTAAATATAATTATAAGTTAATTGTAATAATAATTAGTTAACTTTTAATAAATTGAATATCGTTTTTTTCGGACTTCTCGCTGCTGCTACGTGCTATCGTTATTATTGTGTGTCATGTGTGCATGTCGGTGTGTATACTAACGCTGACACCGCCGCGACGCCGCGTCATGGGCGCACAGTTGGCCCAGTGGTTGGTGGCGGGGTCGTAGCACTCGACGGAGCGCAGACACGCGCCGCCGTCGCGGCCGCCCACGGCGTACAGCCGCCCGCGCAGCGCCGCCACGCCGCACGTGCTGCGCGCGCCCGCCATCGGCGACACCATCGTCCACGTGCGCGAGCACGCGTCCCATCTCGACATCGTACAATTACATACATAAAGGATCACAGAACAAAAACCTACATATATGATGTACTCCTAACCGATTGCACTTAAATATTTATTATTTGAGATAAAATAATTTTATTAGACGGAACTCAAACTACAGAAACAGTTTACTCTCATAGTTCAATAGGACGATAATAACGTTTATTTATATTAAAATGTTATAAATTCGATATTTTGAATTACACTTCAACGATCATAAAAACTTCAACGCATCTACATACCTTTCAACAGAATTAAGATATATCCAGCCGTCGTGTCCCCCGACCGCGTATATGGGCGAGTTGGGTCCGTCGCCCAACACGGCCACGCCCAGCCCGTGCCGGTGCGTGTTCATCGGCGCCAGAGTGCTCCAACTAAGAGACGTCAGGTCGAAACACTCCACCTGCATATTTATTGAAATAAAATGAAATGAAAATTAACTTTTTTTATATTTTTATTAAATAGGACCAACAGTATACATAATATGCAATATGGACATATACACTAGTCTATCTATCAAAAACCAAAGTACCAGTCCTCAATTCAATTCTCTTGTTAATGGCTTCAAAGCGTGCCAGTTAAGCACAAATTACTTCGCCAATGTCATGTGGAATGGAGAAGACACGAAGGTGATTGGTCGGTGTATCAGACTTAACATGTGCATTGTACATCCATCACACTATCGGTTTTTTTCCTGTATACAATTATTATACAAGCACTTTTAAATTTTATTTGAAGATAATCAGTGTAGTCGGTCCGTAAGGAAGTTTCTACAAGCTCGGAAAGCGCTTCTACGGAGAAGAGCAGAAGAGAAATCAACAATTGCTTTTTTAAAAACCGTATTTTTGACACAGATTGAGGTGTTTACGCGTCATATTAAGCGAGTCACTCGCACACAAGCACAAGGGTAGAGAGTTCTGAGTAAATCACAGCTTTGTGCAAGCATGGTAATAATTACCACTTTTGTGAGATCTTTGTCACGTACTTGCAACTTTCTAATTGGGCTGGGCGCTGGCGCTTATATTTTTACATTCATGTAAATATAAATAGCAACATTTTAAACATTTAGATTTGTAAGTGTCTTAAAAGTTTTTAAATCTCGATAAGTGTTGGATGTTTAACCCCTTTAATTTTTTTTTTTAATTTTCCGCTTTGGCTAATAGTGACTTTTCATTTTTTTCTTTTACTTAATTTTAATTACAAATAAAAAAGGGTTTAGCTGGATAAGTATGACGAATTGGCCTAATATAAAAAATAAAAATATATACATAAATATAACCTTGATATACAAATGCCGGTACCTTATTTTGCTTCGTACGTTCAAGACAGTAAATGTAGTTGGTCCGTGAGGTAGAGGAACCTTGACATGATCATGACATGGCAAAGATAACCGTGTATGAAATATTTACACATATAATAAAATAGTAAAAGAGCGAAATATGAATATTAAATATTTTTAAAAACAATGGCTGTAACGTATTTTATCTATACAGAATATAGACCCCAAAACCACCATTGTTAAAATGTTTGTCTGCTTGTCTGTATCTGTTTGCTTTTTACGCAAAAAAATACTGAACGGATTTTAAATAGATTTTGTCCACTGTTAACTTATTACTTGGGTCAACATTTAGTATACCTTTTACTATAGAAAAATCTTCCCTTTCAACACACACACACACACACACACACACACACACACACACACACACACACACACACACACAACAACTGGTTTGAGCCTTCTTTAGAAAACATGGCTAACGCTGGCTAAACATGTTAGGTTTAACTTAAAAATGCCGACAGAAATGTCCGCAATATCAAGTATCAGTCTATCTCCTAAGGTACTCTCGCAATAACTATTTATATTTAAAACGTACCGTAAAGAGATGAACGATTATATACTTAGCATATCTTTTACTACAGGGAAATCTGTTATTTCCATGGGAAAACTCATATCAAAGGTTAATTTGGTTTGACCAAATTTTCGTTCATACAATAATTTCAATGATTTATTACACAAAAACTATTAGAAGCAGGGTTAACAATTAACATATTTAACAACTATCGGCTCACCCTCGCTTCGCTCAGGTTCGCCTTTAGGAAAACAGAAAAAAACTATCCCACGGGCATCGTACATTTTTCCCGTATAAGGTATCAGCATGCAAAATTTTATTAAATTAGGTGCATAAGTTGTTGTGTACTAAGCTAATAAGCTACTATAGTTTTTTAACTATCCCACGGGAACTCTAATTTTCCGGGATGAAAAGTATCTAAAATGTTGACCGGGGATATAAGGTACCACCATGCAAAATTTAATTTAAACCGGTCCAACAGTTTCGGAGTTTAGTCCGTACAAACAGACAATCAGACAAACAAAGAAACAAGAAATTGAAAAAATCTGGATTTGATCTATTCTCTTTTTACATCCCCCTGAATCGATTTTTAGCATTTTTTTTCTATGTACAGACATTCGACCTCTACAGTTTTATTATATGTATAGATTTATGTGTAGTGCAGTAAAATTTGTCTTCTCCTAAGGTACACTCACAATCGCTAATTTTATCTATTACAAACATACCTAGGGACGCACCCGAGTGAATTGCGGATAAGACGCTAATTTATAATAATAACATTAAAGATTCTTGTTTCTTTGGACTATTCTACGTATTATAAATGTATTTAAAATTTTACTAGGCATGTTGGGAGCTAAAGTGAATTCTTTTTAGGGTTAATATAAATAGAAATGTTTACATACGGTATTAAGTGTTTTAAGGCCATCTCTTCCTCCAACAACAATCAATTTGTTTTGCATCACTGCCACTCCGAATTGTAGGCGTCTCGCACCCATTCTCATAAATGGTGTCCATGTGTTTGTTCGTGGGTCGTACATTTCCATATTGCTAGCACCCTGAAAGATGGAAAATCTTTTTAATGCTTTTTTACAATGACACTGGACATTTGAGCTTTAATAATCTATATAATCAATGAGGAAATATGATCAAATATTCAGTATCAATTCTAAAATATTATATTACAAGCTTTACAAATAATGTAGCAAGTAACACTTTCTTTTCTGGCACTTTTTAATGTTACTTGATGAGGATAAACATTTATACTGTAAATATTAAACCTGTCCCTACACTTGAGGTTTCTGCTTTATTAATATAATAAAAGCAGTGAATCATTAATACAGACACCACTCTTCTTAGAAAAAGAACTTTTATAAAATAACTAGCATTTCCCGCGGCTCCGCCCGCGTTCGGATGATCAAAAATCAAATTCTTAGGTTTTACACATTAGTATACTCTTACATTATAGGTACATTACTTTCATTGCGCACCGCATGATTGGTAAATAGTGGCAGAGATTGACAATGCCACAAAGGTTCCTCCGTTAAATTGAACTTTTTGTTTTAGCAATAACATTTATGTATGTCTATACTTCTGTTTTGTTTGTTTTTTTAGTTTTTCACGATAAAGTCTCAAACTACGGAATTAATTTTAATCATTTTTTACTAATAGACAGCTATAGATTAATTTAATATATAGCTGATTATTTAAATTACATAATGATAACTTTTCTTAATTAGCGCTAGTTAGGACAACGCACAACAGGGATTGGTAAGCGCTAGTTAGTAATATTTTCCAAAACGATTTTCAAAAGAAAGTGTAATAAGTAAATAATTCTAAGCGAATACATTTTTTTATTTCATATGGCTCGGCTAATATGATTATAGTCGTAAGCATTTTATTGTGTCCTTTAAGCCTTTACCTTCCAAGAAAAGGTGTCAAGAAAAAGTGAAAAAGTTGAGGTATAACAGTTCCTAAAATACTTTTTCATAGTTTTTGAGATATGAAATATTTTTAGTTACCCGCTTTGGCAGTTTAACAGCCATAAACTTGTTTTCCATAAAATGTTATAAAATAATATAAATTGAACTTATTTTTACGGTGCAAAAAATGAGTAGGTATTGTGGAAACGTAAATATTATTCGTATTTATTTTAGTGTTAACCATACAAAACACGTAAGTAAGAAAAACACCATAGCATTTTGCTATACGAAACCTAAAATGCGCGAGTTGGATTTACATTTGCCCAATTTTTACATTAAAAGATTAAAAAACATTAACATTATTTACTAAACAATAAAAATTTACAAATATTCTCATTTGAAAATTGTTTCGGCCAACAAAATATTACTAATATGTTACTAATTTATAAAGCCAAAAAGTTTGTTTTATAAAAAATTTAAGCACGGGCGGGGCCGCGGGTAATTTAGTAGTAATTATAGTAAAGTCATATAAAGGTTATATCTGTACATTTTTTTTTTTGGATAAAACTACGTATTTTAAAAACACATGGCGACATCTATTGTCAAATAGCTAAATAACACATAAATAAATTTTCATTAAAATAACTATTTTAATGAATAAAATAGCGCTGTTAATATTTCTTTTAAGATAAGTTTTTTTTTAATAGTTTTAACATAATATATAAGTAAGTTACCTTGCTAAAATATTAATAGCATCATCGTGCTTTTACTTTAACCAGTTTTTGTATTTTTTCTCAGAAATGAGATATTTTCCTGCGGTAAAAAGAATCCTATGTGTTGACCCGGATAACTTGCTATTACCATACCAAATTTCATAAAAATCCCTCTAGTGGTTTTTCTGTGATGCGGTCACATACAGACAGACAGAAAAATTCTAAAAACTATAGATTCGGACTCTATATCGCTAATAATGAATATTTCAATAAGATTTTCCGAAAAAATATTGAATTTAGGGGTTCGGCTTAGTTACAATTTTATTGTATGTATAGTTACTAATTTATGAAGCGAAAAAGTTTGCTTTACTGATAATTTAAACACGGGCGGAGCCGCGGGTGATTTAGTAGTAATTCTAATAAAATCGAAAAAAGGTCATATCTGTACATTAATTTTTTTGGGATTAAAACTATGTATTTTAAAAACACATGGCGACATCTATTGTCGAATATCTGAATAGCACATAAATAAATATTAATTAAAATAACTATTTTAATGGATAAAATAGCGCTTTTGATAATTTGATTTTCAAGATAAGCTATTTTTATAGTTTTTACCATATTTTGTAAGTTACCTTGCTAAACTGTTTACAAATAGTATCGTCGTGGTTTTGTTCCTACCAGTTTTTGTATTTTTTTTCAGAAATCAGATATTTTCTCGCGGTAAAAAGTATCCTATATGTTGACCCGGATAACCAGCTATCATCATACCAAATTTCATCAAAATCCCTCCAGTGGTTTTTCTGTGATGCGGTAACAGACAGACAGACAGACAAAAATTCTAAAAACTATAGATTCGGCCTCTGCATCGATAATAATGTCTATTTCAATAAGATTTTCCAAAAAATATTTAATGTACAGATTCGGCTTAGTTAGAATTTTATAATATGTATAGATGAAGTGTCTTAACTTATAATAACATTCACACAAATTATACATTTTATCTTTACATCAAATGGAAAGTATGATTAAAACAATGGTTAATAATGTATTAAATTATTATTAAAGTAAGATAAACTCTTAGATACCACCTTATAACCGTCCATGCCACCAATAGCTAAAAGTCTTCCAATGGTTGAAGTTCGAGGTCTAGTCCTATGTGAGAATAACAGGGAGCGTCTTTCAGGCAACAAGTGCCATTTAACTGCTTCCATTATAAGAGGTTGACATTCAGGTACATCACCACAAGCCTGCTCTACTTTGTCAATTAAATACTGTAATAAAAAATACTCAATAATCTCTATTACATTTGCATCTTTATTCATCTAAGATTTAAAAAAAATTGTCAAATAACGTTCTTAATCATTTGTTACACTTGCTTGTAGTTTATTATATTATACTAACAACTCAAAGCGAGGGTGCTTTGTTCGGGTTGGTCCCTAGATATGTTTTAACATTTAGTATAGTATAGACTATACATGGTACATGTATATACATAGGTAAAGAAAAGTAGGTAAGTGCTGTAAAAAATAAAAAAATATATAGGTATCCCTTACTTGAGAAATAACTGATTCCCCATACAAACTTCCATCCCCTTAAGGGATGATTTCTGGGATAAAACTATCTATATCCTTCCCAGGGTCTTAAACTATCTTTATACCAAATTTCATCTAAATCAGTTCAGCAGATTAGGCGTGAAAGGGTAACAGACAGACAAACAGAGTTACTTTCGCATTTATTATATTAGTATAGTATGTAGTATGGATAAATTTAATATACAAGGTACATTTTACAAAGTAAAATATTTACATCACAAAACATATTGAATATGTGGAATGTAGAGCTATAATTGTGTGGATGTAAGTATGTGTACATTAAACGAATGCATTAATAGCATACAACAGATGTAACAAATTATTAAAACATTACATGTGTAATTATAATGTAATGTAAGCTGTCACATAGTCATTAAGCCATATAAATTGTAAGGCATTCAATATTAAGTCTATAGAAACATGTTACAAGTATTAAGGAAATGATTACCATTGAATTTTGTATAATAGATTAAGATTTATTTTGAACAAAAGTTCATTTGTATTTTGTAATATATCAAAATAATTTATCTTAGATGTTAAGAACATTTTATATGGCTATTAAGTAGAATTATAAGAAATAGTGAGAGAGTAGAGTACTAAGCAACTGTATATAAATCTAAGGTAAAAAAACAAAAATATAAATATTATTATTTTTTTTGTTTAAGGCAATTTACAAACCTCTGATGATAGCAAAGGGAGCTTGATTAGTTTCAGTAAAGTTGGCAAATATTGTTGTCTGTTGGTATTATCATGTTGGACCCAGGCCATAAGACTTTCAAAAACATTTTCTTCAGTAACTACATTAAGATCATCTGATTTCAGTAAACTAGACAGTTGATCAGATTGCAGGGATAAAAATTCTTGATGTTTAACAACCTAAAAATAAAAAATATTTCAAAGTGGGCCACATAGTAAAAAATACCAGGGATCTATTTATTATTGTTAACCTGCATAAAATGTTGATATGTGTATTCCAAAGCACTTTTATGTAATCCCATACAAGACTGTTGTTCAGCAAACAAAGCAAATCCTAAACAGTTGCATGGATCCAGCTGCTTTTCAAGAAAATCACAACAAGCTTTTGTAACCGAATGTAACTGTAGCAAACTAGCTGTTGACAGAAGAATCTCTACTGTTTCCTGACTTAATTCTGCAAATAAAATGTAAGAAAATTGTGATATTACAAAGTTACAAAGACTTTCAATCAACAAAGAAATTTATTTATATCTTGTTAAAATACCTATAATGCCTGTGTAGCAATAATGAACAAGTGATCTAAGTGCTTGTGAGTCAACTCGTTCTAGAGTTATTTCTGATGACTGAGCTTCTCTTAGAGAGCCTGTGAACATGGCTGCAAAGTACTCACTGCAAGATGCTAAAACAACTTTGTGTGCTGGGATCCTGTTATAATACTTGAATTAGTAATTTAAAGCATATTTGAAATAATTGTTAACATTACTTAGAATTAATAATTTAAAATAAGTGTAAATATAATGTAAAAACTACAGAAAAATCTATAATAAATAGTAAGAATTTGTGCAAAAGCAATGGAAGATTAAGCTTAATTTGTAACTAAAATTACTATCACATATAAAATTTATGCATAATAAACAAACGAGAAAATAAATTATTAACGTTATTAGTGGGAAATATTTTAAGGTAAAGCACTTGCCTACATCCACCTGCAATCAGTGAAACGTCGCACAGTTTTTGTGATTGATAATATCCAAAAATATTTTTCATTGTGATTTCAGAATGTCCTTTATTACAATGAAACTCATCTGGATTTGATGCACTAGAAAGGCTCAACTGGCTTAGTTCGCGAGGCAATCCTTCGTCAACGGAATGAGTAGAAACATTATCTTTTGACGCTTCTGTTTTTTGAGACTCACAAGCCGACATTTTAATGCTTTGTAATATGTTTTTATTTAAAATTCTTTTGTTCACTTTAAAAAAACTGAACTTCTTCAAACTGTTACTTCAGAATGGAATGAAAACAAAGACATGTCATTTGTCAGTTGCAGCTGTCAAATTCAATATATTTTTTTCTTTACAGAGTATAAATAATAAGGTCGTAGTAAAGATAGAGTGATCACTAAAAGTTCCTTTTAAGCCGTAATGTAGATATTTCACTTTTAAAATATGATATTACACACTCAGTTGAGGTAGCAATTGAAAGTGTTTTTAATTTTATGTTATATCAATAATCTTGTTTTGCTTCTCTACTTGTGATCTTCCAATACATTTTGTAAATAGCATGATCAGATAACTTAAACATTGATTAAAATATTTTTAAATGACTATTATACTATTCTATTAGACTGTTATAAAATATTATTATTCAAAGTTACCATGGACTATGATAATAAAACCTAAAGAATAAAATACTGTATTTATTTGACTATAAATTTTAAAAATTAGAAATGTATAATAAATAACGTACTAATGTTAAAAATAAATTATATTAATTAGTAATTTAACTTTTTATAATCCAAGTACAAAATGTCACTATTACTTTTCTTAGCAATAAGAGGATATTTTTAATTATTATAGTTCAGATTTTTTAGGGCAAGTCGAATATTAGACAAACCTTTTTAAAATAAAAATTGATAGCAGTTCACGTATATTTAGTTTTCCTGAAAGGAAACTTCAGGGATTTAGAATTTTTAGGGCTGTTTAAGGATAGAATGAAGTGTAATCTCATGAATCATGAAAAAGTTATGGGTATCTAAAAACAGCATTTAAAAAAAATGATCAGCTTTACGTGGCTGTATTTCTAAGACATAGCAGCAATTAGAGGAAACTAGGATAGAAATCAACAAAGTAAACTTCAACAAAAAAAAAAAGCCTTGATCGTCCCTTTACTCCAAAAATTGTAGATTTGAGAGCACTTTGAAAATTGGGAAAAAATCGCTCAAACAGTGGCTCAGAAGCCCACAGCTAAGCCGGATTTAAGTTCAGATCAATTAGGTAATTTTTTCTTGAAAATATAATATTGAGAGAGAAAAAATCCTACTTAATCAAATCTTTAAATTATACAAGAGCTGAGATATGAATTTTTGAAAATGACTAAAAATCAACTTCTTTCAAATTTCAAAAATATCTCTAGCGGCTGGATTTAATCGTATTCAGCTGAAATTTACATAATCTTCTTTTTTATAACCTCCTTTCGAAAAAAAATCAGCATGTAAATCCGGTGACCCACGCGCGCAAACTTTTGTTGAAAAGTAATGGATTTGCCTATATATATTTACCAATTAACACTTGTTGTCTGCGCCTTGATCACGCATGTGTATACACCTTCTCACCTAGCGAAGATTGATGAAAGAAATAACGCCCTCTCATATTCTTTTTAGCTATCCTAGACTCCTTCATCCGACTATTTTTGCGTTTTAGTATTGAATCCACTTAGGCTGATTCAATGTATGGATTATATAAAAAATATTTATTTTATTACTTTAAAATTAAACTATGCAGTTAAAAAGAGCTATTTAGTTATAGCTTAGTAATATGATATTTTATCTTTGTTCAATAACATATTATATTTTTGTTCTTTGTTTAAAAAAAAATTGATTTCTGATTGTTTGACTTAGTGATTATTATTAAGTTCTTATCTAACACCTGTAAAAAAAAAATACTACCTAATAATATAAAAGTGCTTTTGGTTTTATGTTGTCACTGTATTATTCTTACAAAGAGCGCTGGTAGAATTTCAGGGCGGTGCATCTTCATTGTACACATTAAAATATTAACTAAATATTATAAAAAAAGAAACAAGAACATGTAGAACTGAACAGAACGTTGGCAATATGTCGAATTATTATTGTAAATATTTATTTAGCGCATGTGTTAAGACATGGAATTTCGGTATATAACAGTAGTCTATTCATGGAATCGGTTAACGATGAGTGACGTGTGCTAAATGACCCTATGCACGTCGGTGTTCATAGAAGGAAGGTACCTCTGTCTTTCTTCGCTGGGTACCAAGCACACTTAATTGATTATTATTTAAGTAGTCATTGAATTTGTACAATAATCTAGATTGCTTAAGTTTTTATTTAAATAGTAATTAACGATAAAAAAAGTATATTCTCTTCTCTCGACATCCTTATTGTTATAGGTGATTCTGTATGTGATTATTTTTGTAATTATAATGCTAAAAAATATAGTAAGATTGTAAGGGGGTTAAAATAATAAATTGAATATTTTTTTAATACTTATTTAAACTTTACTTTTCAAGTTGGTTTTTTGAAAATAGTTTTTTCTATCCGCTTTCATGACCTACTTACCAATTTTTAAGTCTGATAATAAGCACATCAAAATAAAAAGTGATAACGTAATTGCCTAATTGGGTCTATACCTAAACAGATAAAATCCAACATCCGGAGTCATAGTATAGTATAGAGTCATAGTACTCTTGATACTAAATGTTAGTAGTGTAATATTTTTATAAGTTTAATTTAAGAATTAAGTTTAGTAAGAAAAACAAGAAAGCTCGTCTCTTATTCCATTGGATTCTGCCTTTTACTGTATGTATAGTAATTTCCGAAAGTTCACTTTAAGAGAACTGTAATAAAGTTCGCCATATAAGATCAATGATGATAAGAATCTTTTTTGAAAGTTGTAAAGGAAAATTATCTAAAAAAGTAAAATAAGCTCTCTACTAACTACTGTAGGATCTTATACTCTTCTTCTGGGATAGTGTAAGTAAAATAAAAAGACGATTCATCTGGCTGAGGCATTTATTAACATTTATTTTTATTTTTCGATTTTTTTATCTTAATACAACATATATAGTAATTAACAATACATAATAAATAGTCCAAAAGTATATTACGCCTACAAAATAGCGTAGTCGTTATAAGATTAACGCCACGTGAGTTGCTTGCACATATTCTGCGAATGTAAAGGCAACTCATCAATGACACAGTTGAAAGTTAGGAATGTTCTCAGTGAGAATAGTTATGGTGTTCACGCTTACGGAATGGTCTTGTTTGAACATAACAGGACAGAGTATTTTTCACGGAGGCTAGGCAACAACAATTTAAGCAAGTAGCCCTAGTGAAAAATATTACAAAATGGTGGGACAGATATTGTTTTACATTCTCAATTCTTAAATTTTCTCAAAATTTCAGCAAAGTTTTCTTTAATTTGTGCAGTTATAAAGAATACTTTTTATTGTTTGTCGTTTGGCAAACATAACAGTATGAGAAAATATATGTAAATCTCTATCTAGTGGTAATCAAACGTATATAAGTATCTACAAAAATAGTTGCATTTTTAAATAATATGATTGAAAAACAGCTGATGAAATTATACAATCGTTTCTGTTGAAAATAGCATAACAAGTCAGCGTACATCTTTCTGAAAATCTTTATTGCGAATTCTGTTTCAAAAATAAAAGGATAACAACTACAAGGGTGTCTAAAAATATCATTCTTCAACAATAAATTCCATTGACGATTTTCAAGGTATTTAAGTTCTCTTAATTATTGAGCGTAGACATTATAGGTCGACAAGAAACCTTTGTAAAGATGTCACGAGAAAAAGATATAAGAATATTTATACAACATGTAATTCGAGCCGAGACTAATGAGCATATTTTTGATATCTAAAAATTACATGCATTTATATATTTTCATCAGCAAAGCATAAAATACAAATAGTATTATTTATTGGCTGTGCGCTATGCAATGGAATTGTACTTATAGTTTGTGCTTGCATCATAATGCAACAATATGTAGACCAATATAATGTACAGTGATGGTAAGGCGTGGACTTAGCGATGATTAATGCGGTATTAGAGAACAGAACAAGCTAATCATACATAGATACATTACTCAAACTAAACATAATAATATAAATAGAGTATCGATTACAAATATCGTTAATATCTAATGCAGATAGAATTGACCAAAATTGCTAATCGTTATAAAACCATATTTAGTTACCAAAAGAATATAGAATACATGTTGACAAAATTAATTTTAATTTATAGAAATTACATTGATAGCTAAGATAGGCGTCCGCAAGCCTAAATAGTAAACACGATTAGCCCGTATTTCATACAGACCTGCATCATTGTAACATATTACACGTATATAAATTAATAATCACATTGATAGGTATTTAGTCTATTCTCGAGATCATGACTTGCACCTTAACCTATAATATTAAAAATATCACAATAAATTGCTGTGCACATACGAAACAGGCAAATTTTGAGTGCAATTACATTAATATATTTATTTATTAGCGTTACTTTTACTTCTAATAAATCATATACATTTAGGAAACAAGAATAAAATGGTTAGTTCGGTTAGTGGTTGTGGTACCATTACGAGCGATAAGTCGCGGGATAATGTTAGACACTTTAAATAATACAGGTCCTCACTATTCATTTAAGTTAAAAGGAAAAGGTATGTTTTGATTGGCTAACAAGTAATTCGTGTGAATTGGTGTACCTAATTGACATAAGATAAGACAAAAGTGAATGCACCTCAGAGAATCCATTGGCGAAGGCGATCTTTGAAATGCCCTTTAAAAATATTTATATGATACACTCATATTACTCCCATAAACATATTAATACATTGAATTGATCATATTTACAAATTAAGTACTTAAAATTATTATAATTAGAGAAAATTTATTAATTATAAAAATAAAACTAGATAACATAAAATGAACCTAAATTCTTTATGATAAATCTTAAGTGATATTTAAACCAAAGCATACGTGGCCCGTTTCTTTGTATAGAAATATTTGATATTACTATTGCTTTCTAATTTCTATATGTCTATAAAATTGAATTTGTAAATACCGCAGAGACTGATGGCTCAAGAACAAGATATGTTCTATCAGACTGCAACGGTATTTATTAGATTTAAAATACATCTTACTAATTAATATTTTTTTGATGATTCGGTGTTGTAATTAAGAAAACAAAACTACGATGCTTTGATGTGCCTCCTGTATCACTTACAGATTATCATTATCACATTAACATTCGCATCCTTTATGTTTAAAATATAATAGTGTAATCGAAATATCTTAATCTCTTATCCTATATTTGATTAATTGAGTGCTTACAATCTAAATAGAATATATTCTTTTTGAAATAAGACATTACTCTAAACTACTCACTCACAAAAATATGGTGCTTATACGTTGTACAATCTAAAACGAATTTATTGTGCAATCGATTATATATTATTTTTTATAATTGAGTGAATTTATGGTGTTAATTTTTCTAACACTACTACATATAGTATGTCCAACAATTTCTTATTCATAAATTCATAATATGCATATTTTATATGTTGCCTACTCGCTTACGAATTTAAAACTATCAATATATGTATATAACATTTAATTTTTTGACATAAATTGAGTTAATTTTGATTCATCTTAAATAATTTTAAGAGTGGATGCAAACATTAATGCTAGTTATAATGTTTGTTTTTAAAATACGAATGATATTTAAAATATACGTTACAATATTTAAAAATAACAATCAAGAAACATAATAAATGTTTATTTCCTCTATTTATAGAGTAAATAAAGACGGATTTTACTAACTGTTTATTTTCAACTTAAAATTTGTGTAATATCAGATTCGCCATTGAATTCTCATCTATTATGCAAAAGACTAATTTAACATTCGTAAAATGATATAAATGATAATGATTGAAAATTAAACTTGTTACATATTATAAAAAATATGTAATATAATTTGAATGTATAAAAAGATCGAAGTATGAAAAGTAAATTTAGGACTAGGTAGACATCGTATCTTTCAGACTTCTTCGGCAAACTATGTATTATAATAACGAGCACTTTCGGTCAGAGCTTTAATATGCTATTTATATGAGAACCTAAGTATTATTCGAAAGTATCCCATAAAATACTTAACAATACCAAATTATGTCTTGAATTTATAAGTTTATTTTATTATATTAATAGCTGCCTGAGTGAAGACGCTTCGTTTTGAAGTCACATGTACATAATATATCTTAGCTGCCTTCGTAGAAATAATACGTTTAAAAATATGAATATGAAAAATTTAGCATAAGTCTTGCTTTCGGCGACTGTTTGCAAGGTAAGTTTTGGAAACAGACGCCGGTCTCCAAATATAGGCCGAATAATAGAACAAACTCAAATATTTCATTAGGATTATTTATATATACACAATTTAACCGATCTCTTATATACTTTACAACCCTCATAATAAGGAATTCAATAACTTAATATAGAATAAATAGATCGAGTGAATAAATACTTTAACAAATAGATACGTAATAACATTTATGTTTCGTCAAATGAAGAACTATTTATTCTAAAATATTTATTTATGTATATTATGTACGTTCTACCGACTAACAATGTCGACTACCAGTCTCACATTTTAGTTATAAGTGCTAGAAGGTACGAAATGAGAAATAAATCAGCTGCGGGAGATTATTAGGACGAAACCAGGTCGTATTACTAGCTCGCTCTCAACGACTAGTCTCTCGTACATACTCTGCACGCATGCATTTGACGATACATATCATTTTGAGTCAAAGTTCGCTCGCAAAATTCTTACACTACACTTTAAGTGGCTGTTTTGTCAGATTGCACCACTGCTTGATATGTTTCATTACGTTCATCGCATTACCTAGTGAACATGACTGGTTGCGTCCAAATATTTCTAGTGGGAGTTCGCAGCTATCACTGAACGCGGGTGCACATGCCGATCAATTAAATGTCAGTCTATCCGTGTAGCGCTGTCGGAATGTGGTAAGGTCAGCACTGAGGTGTTAGGGTCCGGGAGGGATGCTTCGCTTAGCGGCCGCGCGCCCACCGCAAGAGCGCGTCGGCCAGGACGTCCAAGTGGGCTTTCGTCTGTAACCAATTATACCCATCAAGTCTACGATTAACATTAATATTTTAGAAACCCGACTAGAATCAGAAACCAATTGTTTAGTAAAAATTGTGCAGATACAAAAATGTTTTGGTATTGAATTAAAAACTAAGGACTTACCATCGCTTCGCTCTGGTGCGTCCCTAGGTACAGTAGATATTGACTATACAACCTATACGTATAATAAAATAGTAACAAAAACAAATCTGTACATGAAATATTTATAAAAAATGATGAATGCTACATATTGTGTACTGAATATAGACTCCAAAACAATGTCTATTTAATTTTTTTTGTCTGTATCTCTGTTTGTTTGAATATCTCTGTGCGTTTAATGTAAAAGTACTGAATGGATTTTATTTTATTGTGCAGTGACAAGGTATTGGGGTTAACATTTAAGATGCCTTTTAGGATTTTACTACAGGAAAATCTCTTATTTCCACGGAAAATATAATAACTGGTTAGGCCTAGTTCACTTCATAATAAAAGTTCAGTGATATATTATAGTACGATTAAAAAAAAATAAAAACCGACTTCCAGGCATTGAAAAGTAAAAAATAACTAAACAGGGGTTTTCATTTAGAATAGATACTTAATCAGATATTTTCGAAGTCGGTGTGCTTTGATTTGTATTGGCTGGCACCGACTTCGAAAATATCTGATTAAGTATCTATTCTAAATGAAAACCCCTGTTTAGTTATTTTTTACTTTTCAATGCCTGGAAGTCGGTTTTTATTTTTTTTTTAAAAGTGTTTATTTTTCCATTTTTAGTGTAGACGTAATAAGCAGGTAATTTGTAATTTATAAGAAGAAAGATTTTTATTAATAAAAAACATATTTGATTTAGCCATTTATTTAAAAACCGCTTGACCGATTTCGATAAAATTTATATGGGACCACCGGGGAAGAATACCCTTTGAAACAAAAAAAGAATTTTCCCAATCGGTTCAGCCGTCTTCGAGTAATCCGTGAACATACATAAAAAAAAAGGAAGAAAAAAGATTCCGACGAATTGAGAACCTCCTCCTTTTTCGAAGTCGGTTAAAAATAAATAAATTAGACACTAGAAAATTGTAGGCTTAAAAAAATAGAATAGTCCGCGATAACAGGCTCACAATAAGTCTTTTTAATATCTATTTAAAACGCAATCGAGTGAAGCGAGGGTAAGTCGCTAGTTTAGGATAATGTTTTTTTTTTTAATTCTTAATATAATAAGTATTTAAACAGATTACATTTTACAAGTTAGTATTTTTTTATTTAGAATACATGTATGCAGTATTAGCGGATATATTATGTGTATTAATATATATACCGTTTTATAAAACATGCACGCCTGTCGGTCCTCATCCTCGCCGTTGGGGCAGTCGATGAACCCGTCGCAGAGGACGTGATCGTCAATACAGCGGTAGCGGCCCTGCCGGTCGGGTGTTGGACACGCAAACCGCTCCATGCCGTCAGCAGCGGGCGGACATTCTGAAATTATTATTGAAATTATCAATTTGAAAACCTTTTAAGTACCTACAGTATTCATTTGGATTATATTCATAGTGTCACTTCTTCTCGTATCATTTATCGCTATTTGTCTGTTACTTTTTTAATATAGGTGTACAATGTACATTGTATAGTAATCTATAAATAGTTTCACGTTTTCGCCTGAGGGGACCGATGGGAATATCCGTGACCGAGAATGGAGACAAGTATACACTCAAGCCCTTTGATATCGAACAATTTCGCGACAATGATGTTATCTACGTAGTAAATACTTAATGATACCAAAAAGATTTCATATAAATAGCTTGAATATCTAACGTATCTAGCATAGCAAAAAACGTTGCTATTTGCTCTTACTCCTTTTTAATAGTATTCTCTTTTATTATATTATCTGATATCAAAGATAAACTAATTGCAATTTTGATCACCACATACGATTTTATCTGAAAGATTTTATTAGTATAATTTTATTATTCAACTGTGGCGGATAAGCCCGGGTTCAAGGAACTATACCAAATTTTACAAAAAATATTTAAACTGTTAAACCATAAAAATCGAACAGACAGAGACTTTTGTATTTATAACATAAGTATAGATCTTTATAAGTATTGAGGCAGATTATGTTATAAAAATATATTTTAGTCTGTTTATATTAATACATATTCATTTACTTCTGCCAAACACTTTTACTTCTGACATATTTAGCATTTCTATTTTCCAAAGCTAATGAATAAAAGCTGCTAAGGGCGCATGACCAGTTTTGGCTTAACAATCGCGGCAGATCACTTATCTATATACCTATACATAAATACTTTGTCCTGACTGACTGACTGATCGATCAACGTACAGCCTAAACCGCTGGTTGTAGAAAGGTGAAATTTGGAGGACATATTCCTTATACAATGTAGGCATCCGCTAAGAAAGGAATTTTTGAAATTCATCCCCTAAGGGGGTAAAATAGGGGATAAAAGATTGTATGACACTCTGTTATTCTTAACGTGAAATACATGAAAAGTGGTATTCAGCTTTAAGATAAAAAATAAGAAATGTGTGTATAAGATTTTTTTCGAAATTAATCCTTTAACAGGGTAAAAGGGGGTGATAAAGTTTATATGGGTAAACAATTATTTACGATCAGAATTACTTGAAACTTGGTATTAATGCTCTTCAATACAATTAAATAAATACGTATTTAAGCATTTTTTGAAATTCATCCCATAAGGCTGTCAAATAGGGGATAAAAGTTTGTATGAAACTCTGTAATTGATGCACGGATAATAGCATTTACCTACAAAATGAAAACTAAAACGATACAAATATCATTTTTTTTTCGAAATCCATCCCTTAAAAGGGTAAAAGGGGGTTATGCTGTTTATGTAAGGAAAAAATTGTTTATGATCACAATTATTTAAAACTTGGTATTAATGCTCTTTAATACAATTAAACAAATATGTATTGTAGATTTTTTTTAAATTCAGCGTATAATTGGGTAAAACTGGGCGTTGAACTTTGAGCTGTTGAATATATTTAAATAGAGTAACATGGCTCAAGTTTTCTGTAAGTGCACACTTACTATGTGGGATATAAAGTAGAGAACGGAAACTATTCTGAATCCAAAGGAATATTATGTATAACTTTTCTTTTGGCCACAGCAGCCACAACTATAACAGACCTAGAGCGCGAGAAAGAGAACATAGCTAGATAGCAGGACACTCTCTAGTGTCCTGCTATCTATATCCTCCTTCTGAAGGTTGGCACATCTGCAATAAAAAAGTCGCCTAAACTATGTAATGGGATTAGACTGTGAGTAGTTCATGAAACATTATAGTGGTCACTGTGTTTGCTAGATGTGCTTGGGGGGAATCAGAATTCATACCTCGAATACCACTGATAACTTCTGACTATGCCTTTGAATTTAATCTATTGTAATTTCTTCTTAAAGTTTGCTTTGAAATGACTATTAATATATCTCAGGGCCAATCGTTAAAAGTAGCAGACGTAGACTTAAGAGATGATAGCTTCTCACAGGGACATTTTAGCAGAATCCAGAACTAGAGAGAACATTCATACCACACTGGTATGTTTCTGGTTGGTTTTTTTAGCGTAGACTAAGTTAAGTGAATCTAGAGTTTTACTTCAAACATAATATTAAAAATTCGATATGACAACATATAAATTCAATGGAAATTAAAACTGAGCAAATTTTTCAGTCCACGCGAGTGTAGCTGCAAGCAAAAAGCTACAACAAAATAAGAATGGCACTTTATATGTGTAACTTAAAAAAGAAGGAGAAGGAGGGAGACTGTAAGCTTCAGGTGTAACGCAACACATATTGTGTTAAGTAAAATAACGTAGATGTTAGCCTGTTAGTATGTTAGTTAAAAGATGGAGTAGAAAAATGTGCAAAAAACACAGGAAGCTTGCTGAATACCTAAAGTGTAAATTTATTTACAGAATATACGCTTAACATCTTTTAAGATACTGAATATTTTGACTTACGATCGCTAAAATTTAATTTGTTTTCCATATATCGTTAAGAAATAAGAAAACTTACACGAACTTAATTTTGCAAGTAATAAAGTATGTATTGCGAAAAAAGTTCATTTTTTCCGTAGTTTGATCGCGGGCGAAGCCGCGGGTTCTGCTAGTAAATAATAAATCTATAAGTACTAATACTATAAAGAGGTAAAGTTTGTGAGTTTGTGATGTTGTAGAGGGTAATCTCTGGATCTACTGAACCGATTTAGATGAAATTTGGTAAGAATATAGTTTGAGACCCTGGAAAGGATATAGGATACTTTTTATTCCGGAAATCATCCCTTAGGAGGATGAAAATGGAGATGAATGTTTGTATGGGGAATCAACCTAGGGACGAATCCGAGCGAAGAGAGGGTGAGTCGCTAGTACATAATAAATTGCGGAATAATGAAATCGCTTATCAGGAAACTTAAATCATATCGATTAAATATTTCTATCTGTTATAGAAGGGAAATATTGCGACACTTGCAAACATTTTAATTGAGTTCGTGAACTTTTAACATCAGCTCCATCGAGATCGTCAGGCACTACATGTAATATGAAGTCTAATTAAATACGGCTGAGAGGTCACTGAATTTTTATATTAGTTAAACATTTAAATGTATTTTTTTTAAATTTAACATTATCTAGTACGATAGTCTTTGTTTGTTGGCTGTTGTGAACATCACATTTAGATAGGTCACTAAGATCCGACGTTGGTCGATTAAATAGAGCTTAAAGGCGTCTCTTTGCATTTGTCAGACACTTTTTTTTTAATGATGGGAAATCCATTTACGCATATCACATGTAGACATACAGGTAGTTATGTAGGACTCACCGGCTAGAAAAGCCAATACTACCCACTAAAACCCAACAAGACCTCCTCCGTCTTAATGGGGCGTCGTAGGATCGCTTATGCACTCAACTACGACGCCCCGACAGCAGGTCTGCCGAAGCAGCCCACAAAAAATATGGGGTTGCTCCACAGTCCACTCTGCTATCAGAGAAGTACCAGGAGCAACCCGCATGGTACACCGCCCACCGAAGTGGGCCACCCCCCTGTGCGTTTCTAGGCTTCGCACCCAGCTGAACTGCCAGACGCTAATGAGCCTCCCCACCACGGCAAGGTGAACGCACCTTGGCATTTATCAGACACTAAGCGTTCTTCTGTAACTGTACAAAATATATTAATATCCCACAAAAATCACTTGTAGTTCTGGGATAAAAGGTAAAAATAACAAACAAATAAACATTTATTTATAATATTAAATTATTTGTTAAGTCAGCGTATAATGCATACTTAATAATTAATAATTTAATATTATAAAATAAGCAAGTAAAAGAAATAGTATCTGGGAGACCGAGCTTCGCTCGGAGTTCTTTTTTGTTATATCGTATTTTTTAGATTAAAAAAAAAACAAGAGTAAAAACTTTGTATCCTTTGATCGTCAATCTTGCGCCTTGGCCGCTTGACCACGATGCTTATGTCCGAGTGTGCGAAATTAGCGACCATATTTTGCGTGGAGTAACGCGAAAGAAAACCGCATGAAAACTCGAAAACACGCGTTTTCATAGACTAATCTAGATCGATTTTTCGCTATCGAAAATAGTTAGAGCCATTTTCGAAATCGCCGGTATAAATAAATTAATATACAAGAATTGCTCGTTCAAATATATTATATAGATTAGATATGCAAATAACTAAACAAAATTGTTATATCAGTTGTTGAAAGGTCTTTACGAGATAAGCTTATGGTGGTAATATAATATGGTTGTGGTTAGACGTAGTGACCATGGATGATAAATAAAAGTAGTAACGCTTTGATGCCCACACGTGTAGATTATAATCACTCGTTAGAACAGCTTCGTTAGTAGTAGAATATGAGATAGTTATTGTATCACTTATTATAATTGATTGACTTGTTTCCTTTTTACATCTAATACTTTTAAACGAGCAATTCTTGTATCTATCTAATTTAATATATTTAAACGGGCAACTCTTGTATATTTATTTATGGCGATCTCGGAATCGGCTCTAACGATTTCGCTGAAATTTGATATGTGGGAGTTTTCGGGTTCGAAAAATCGATCTAGATTAGTCTTATGTCTTGGAAAACGCGTATTTTCGAGTTTTCATGCGTTTTTCTTTCGTATTATTCCACGCAAAATATGGTCGCTAATTTCGCACGCTCGGTCATAAGCAATGTGGTTAAGCGGCCTAGGCGCAAGATTCGTAATGACAGGTATCCGGGTTCGAATCCCAGTCGGATACAAAGTTTCTACATTTGTTTTTCTAGTATTTATTCAAGTTTTGAGTTTTTTTTGTTTTTAGCCAAACTAAAAAGCCAAATTAAAAAGAAAATTGTACTTTGGGCTAAAAAATCCGAGCGAAGCTCCGTCGTCCAGGTACTTTTCAATGTATGAAACGAAGGAATGTAGAAAATTTCATTTCTTAATCTTAAAAGAAGATTTTTTTACATATTTTAGGAGAAATTGTAGGGTTGTATGGAATATGGATACTGGTAGATGAATATACAAATTAATTCCGTATAAACCTATAAAGAAAATTGACCGTGCAGCATACGTTTGAGCATTTTTGGACCAAAGGAAGTATTGTGTCTGATAAATAGGTTTACCCCGAATAAATGATGGAAAAATAATGGTTAAAACCGATTTAAAGAGATTTTCATTTCACAGTGCTGGAGGCTATTTTTATCGTTGTACCACGTAAGTGCAGTGAATGGGCGAAAGTCTCAAAAATGTTTACAAGAGGATTTAATGAGGGTTTCCGAGAGGAAGGAAGGCTTTGAATTTCATGACAGTTATTTAAAGCATTTAACGTTAAAAAGTCTAGCAGTAAAAAGTAAAATATTTAAATTGTAACATACAGACTAGAACGTTACTTAGTAATTGAAAGGGACATCAAGAGAGTTAATAATTTACACAATATATATGTCCCTAAAGGTTTAATTGATTCGATACATAAAATAGAGGAAAGCTCCCTCAATTCTACGCAAATTGTACATATTTGTAATCTAATCACGGACCAAGGGTTTAGAAGGCTTGTCTGAATACATTGATTTAGGATTTTTCACT
Source organism: Fabriciana adippe (assembly GCA_905404265.1). Taxonomy (NCBI): domain Eukaryota; kingdom Metazoa; phylum Arthropoda; class Insecta; order Lepidoptera; family Nymphalidae; genus Fabriciana; species Fabriciana adippe. The sequence continues at coordinate 9,848,048 of FR989993.1, forward strand.
CAAAGGTTCTCACTTTTATGGAAAGGGATAAGTAAATGTTTCTTTTTAATCCTTTATTATTTCCAGTCTAGTTGGTTAGACATTTTATTAAAAGACTCTTATTTTATTTTAAAATTAATCTTTATATTGTTTAAAAATGCTTAAAAGATATCCCCTAGTAGGTATGTAAAGATTTTTTCTATTTTTTCTATAAATTATAAAAGTATTTACGTAAAATTCACTCTATATGTTCTAAAATTATAAAAACACAATATGTTTCTTTATTTGTCCTTCATGACGAGCCCTTTTGTGAAATCATAATATTATGAAAGCTTTGCGAAAACACTTTGTCTTAATACCTTCACCTGACAAGAGGACTGATTGTTTTTTATTGCACACAGTAAAGATATTATGTATGATTTATTCAAGGAGCGCAACTGGTATTTCTTCTATTAGTTCACGTAGATTATTTTTCTTCTTTGATTAAGATTTGTTTTTTAGCTGATAATTACAAAAGTGAAATATAATATTAATGATTGCTGTAAGAAAATCATTAATATACTTAACGGTTATATATTTAACGGTTAGTATCGAATGGATAGACTTTACCTATACTAAGCTAATCCTTATAATAAGGAGAAATAAATGTCTGTGTATTTTATGTACGCACGTAATAAGTTATACTTCTTTGGTGTAACAGAACAAAAATAGCTAAAGATTTAAAGATTCATCCCGTATGTTACAACTCACAACTCTGTTTGTAAAAGGAATGCAGCTAACATCATCATGTCACTTTCAGCTACCTTCAAGCTTCAAGCGACATGCTTTTTGGCTGTCTGTGTGCACGCGCATTATAAAAATTTTAATCTCATAATTTTTTCCAAACGTGCCAAAGGAAGTATAACTTCAAAAATATTTTTTCTTTATATTTGTAAAAATTTGAAGTCGGATCGGATAAGAATTATATTTATATTTCTATTAATATAAATTCACTTAGAAATATGTACTACTAATATATAGCAATACAGTTTTATTTGTATCACTATACAGTATAAAACAAAGTCGCTTCCCGCTGTCCTCCTGTCCCTACATATGCTTAGATCTTTAAAACTACGCAACGGATTTTAATGCGGGTTTCTTTAATAGATAGAGTGATTCAAGAGGAAGGTTTATGTGTATAATACATGCATAATTTAGTAGAGAAACACTGATAGTTTTAGAGGTTTCTAAGGTGATGTCGTAAATAAACACATTTTTTTGCGCTTGAGATAGATCAAAATAATGTACTACAGTATTGTACACCTTAGGTGGTGGTAAGAGGTCTACAAAAAAGTCCGCGATGGCATATTTCTATCTCTTAAGGATATCATACTATATCCATTTTACTAAATATCCAAGCTAGGGACGAACCGAGCGAAGCGAGGGTGAATCGCATTGTAGGTAACATATAATTTTTTATTTTGTCGTGTTAATTTATTTTTTTGCATTGATTTGTGTGTGTTTTGGAAATCTTTATTTAGCTCATTTTTTTGTGTTATTGCGTTAGAACTTCAATAAATATACCGTAAGATAATAATAAACTTATTAAGAAGTTCCAGTGTTTATCCTTAGAATCTATAGTCAAGTTTTAATTTGGTAGGTGGTACAGTTATAATATAGCAAAGTTATAACCGCCAATACCATAATATACTTATCTTGAATTATATTTGATTTATTTCTATCCGCTAAGGAGTTTTATCGTCTATTGTCGGAGCTCATCATCATATACAAAATTATTTTGCCAATAAACACTGTCAAAAAAAAGAACTTAAATCGATTCACGGCCATCAGAGTACTGAGTGCTCATAACATATCAAATAAATAACAATAATCTGTTGTTCACCTTTGGAATGTACCCTAGTTTGTGTAGTATACTTTGTTTGTAAAGTAACAAGTGCTAATATAAAATATTTCAAATCACAGTCAATTTACTTCAATTTATTAAGGAGTTCCGTCGCCTATCATTAACAACAAGAGTATACTAGTACACGTTCATACAAAAGAAGAATCACGTAAATCGGCCCACTTTGGGCCTTGGAGTTATCGATATACAGTACAAAAATATAAAAAAAAAATATTAAAGAGAAAAATACTGACCAAACATATAAATTCCACCTTTTGTGGACATAGGACCTTCACATACTTCTACGTAACTTTATCGAAACTAGTGAATATTGAAATTCCATTAAAAACATAAATATGAAAATGGGAGTGAAGTTCAATATTAAGGATATGCGTGGTTGTCGACTTCGCCGACAAAAGAATTGAGATATTAATGGGTGCCAAGTACTGTAGATAATCTTGAAATTTATCATAAGAACCTACAACATTCTAAAATAAATTTAAAACACAAATTCTTGTTTTTTTCTGCTACAACAGTGTTTGCTGCTTAAAAATAGAATTTTTTAAATTTGAACAGTCGAATTATTTGCACAGAGTAGATACTTAGGATAAATTTAAGTTCAAGATTTGACTTGCCATTTTTATTGTAAACGGTCTAACAAAACACAGGCGTCTACAGCTGAAAGTGGAACATGGAAATAGTCCTAAGTACTCTTCCTTATTAGACCAAGTACTAAAATTTTAAGAAGTTATCTAAATTATGTTGTTTTTTTTATTATTGATGAAGTTTCTATGATTTAAAATGTAACACTAATGTATATTCATCTTAGTTTGACAGAAATTTATGATACCGGTGACGTTGATGACGGGTGGTTTGGTAGAATTCACGACCTAACTTGCTCACGACCTATGCTTATCCACTAATTTAAAAAAAAAACACACTTTTCATCATGGAACCTATTCTCCTGGAAAAGAAAAAGTTTTTGCTATTACTATGATTGCTATTGCTGATATATTTCGAAAGGTGCTACGTGTTAAGCTATTGCTATTATGTTTTGGAAGGCGCAAGGTGTTAATAAAAATTAATTGAAAAAAATATTTCAAATCGTAAGAATTCATTGTTTTTTTCTTTTTTTTCTTTACAAAAACACAATTACCCATTTGGACACCAAATTTCAATTTTCGAGGTCATCTGAGAATGGGTTAGATTTTACTACTATGATAAAAATGCCGATTTTTAGACGTTAATATCTCAATAACCGTTTGAGCTGCATTTATAAAATGAAGAGTTCTAGTTTATCTAAGGAGATTTAATAAATGAACTAAATTTCATGTGTTTATATTAAATAGATTTTGAGTCATTAAGATGTCAAAAGTGGCTCCAAATGGTTCGTGTAAAATAACACACGGTGCTGCGTCGCCAGTTTCTTTGGCTTGAACTTGGCTGGACACGCTACCGCGTGTCTTGATTCCCAATCAAATTTTAATATTTAAATTATTATGTAAAACTAAAATATGAGTTACGAATTTCGGAATAATTATAAGGTTGGATTTTACCATAAAGCAAACATAAAATTGTGGGCGTAGAATTCTGTTTGAATAAAATGTAATAACGTTAATTAAAAGATCTGGAACGTCGAGAAGAGTTCATAGGTTTTATAAGTAGTAAGTTTATAAGTAGTAAATCATTTATTTTTTATCAAAAGACATAACTTGATTCTATTAAAGAATAATTATAAATAATAAAATTGCTTTGTGTACTTATTCAAAATCTCTTTCCTTTAAAGCTAAACGACAAACGTAAATATTCTTTAAACGTTGCCACTTTAATTGACAGATAACAATAACGATTTCATACAAACAGGAAAGTTATTCCTCGAATGAAAAGTGATCTATTCATATAAAGATTTATGTTACCCTAGTCCACGCTTACCAAGATAGCCGGGTACTCAGTGCTGAGCGTCTATTTTTAGCCGCGCCGGGGAAAGTGAGGCCACAGCTCGATTGCGAGCAAGCGCCCTCTACATATTTACGAGTGTCTATAGCCGCAACGTCTTGTGCATTCGTAAACAGAGGTAGGATCGTTCAGGTAAACTGCTTTGAATCTACTTTAAATAGTTTATAGCTAATTTTAATAACTATTTCAAGTGCATAAGCATATTCTTACGAATAATATATAAAATTGGATAAGGGAACTAATATAAATTAGACACTAAAATGAAGCTTTTGCCAGCGTCTTAATAAAATGGTAACTTTTCTTAAAATTGCTTTAAATGGAAGGGTGATCTTTAATCGTACCGTCGAGAATTAACAAACCATCGTAATAGAGTTCGGACTACTTCATCTAATCTTCTTCTAATTGCTTTCAAAGGATTACCCTCTTAGATTTAATAGGAAAACTGCTACGAGAAAAAGCAATATGCTTTAATGTAATATCTGCCTTATGAGGTCTTCTTATTGGTTTTTATTTGAAACTAGTGACTCACTCTCACTCCGCTCGGGTTCATCCCTTGGTACGTTTTAAAAGTTAGTATTGATTTCTCAGAGATGAGATGTTTTTCTGCAGTAAAAAGTATCCTGTATATTGACCCGGATAACCAGCTATCATCATACCAAATTTCATCAAAATCCCTTCAGTGAATTTTCTGTGATGCGGTCACAGACAGACAGACAAAAATTCTAAAAACTATAGATTCGGCCTCTGTATCGATAATAATGTATATGTCAATAAGATTTTCCAAAAAATATTGAATGTACATATTCGGCTTAGTTACAATTTTATTATATGTATAGATTACTAATTTTTAAGTTTTTAATTTTTACGAAATTTATTATTACTCGTATTATTATTTTTTTATTTAGAATAATTATAATGCTATTTATTTTTAAATAAAACTATCTTTTCGGATTATTTCGCGGATTTATTTTGATTTTTGGTTCCTTACGCGACGTTTCGAATGCTTTACAGCATCATGGTCACGGACTAAGGTTTTAGACGTCTCAAAGGCGTTATATACTTGTTATAGACAGTGCCTACCCACTATTTTAGTAAAATCATTTCAAAGATTCGAAAATGGCACCAAAGTACCTTACAATAATTGTTGATTTTAATTCTAAACATTTTTTTATAAGTATTATAATTAAATATAGCAATATTATTTACTTAATTTTAGCTGTTATTATTATAAATGTTACAATTTTTTTTAAAACCTTATTCATTAGTAATATTTATGTATTATTATGTATAACTATAAAGAATATTAACAATTAAAAGATATTAATTAGTTATTTAAGCAATATTATTGTTTTATATGTAATTTAAAAGAAGTTAAAATATTAGTTTAGATTGCTATTATTTAAAGTTAAAATATATAGCAACATCATTGCTACCTTTAGAGATAAAAAATATTAATCAGAATTACTGTTATTATTGCGATCCACACAGTATGAACTAACTACATCTACTGGTCTGTTATGTTTGTTTTTGTTATTAGATTTTATTATGTTTATTACAGGATCCCACGATGATGGTAGTACCCTATTATTATTATTTTGATATTATTTTATTTTATTTAGAACGATAAATATAAAGTAATATATTTTTACAATCTATATAAGTTTTGGGATCGAAAATTAAAGTATTTTGCTCTATAGATGTTTAATGGTTTTTGTTTCACGAAGAGTCACTTTTGACGATTAACGAACACAAGCAGTACATGCACAGTTTTGGCTCAGTCATTGAGTACTAATTTCGACCACTAGTTACTAGGTATAGAGTGCTGTCGATTAGGTACAACGTTCTGGTGTTCATTTTGTGCTTCACTGATTTATTGAACCTACTCTAGTACTACCTACTCTAGTACTAGTAGTCTACCAATATGTCCGTCATGTTTGGAGAACATATCTGAATATCGGCGAAGGAAATTTTTACTTTTTATCTTCTGTAATACCGTAAGATCTTTTTTACAATCTTCCGAAAATTTCATCTCTTGCTTATTATCCTTGTTGAATACCATCTGGTTCGGCTGACATCTATTCAACCAAGCTATCTCTGTGTCATAGGTTCAATTACACTACTACTAACAACTATGTCTCTCTGGATTGCTTGAGTAGCGTATATCTGAGCTTTAATTACAATAACTCTTGCCGGGATACATGAACTATCCTGTTCAAACTACTCTATAAAGGACTATCTGAAATATTTTGAGGTAAAGCAACAGATACTAAAGTCTGCGATCTTAGAGGAAGAGTTGTATCCTTCAAGCAACGAACTTTTCCGTAAATTCCATTGCTTATTGGACTTTCTCTATTTTTACATTTCAAAACTCTGAATTCCATATCAATCCTACACCATCAGTGTAAGATTTTGAAGAAAATCCAAAATTATTGTTTTGGGTTTCCTTATGCAATCGTGGTCTACATTTGCAATTATTACGTCTTGCCAATAAACGTTATCACCAATTTTGATAGAGCTTAAGAAAATAATGTTCTTCTGACTTCAAACGTGCTATTTTAAATTATATTATTTTTGGTGTAAAGACTTTACAAACTCTCCATTACGCGACAGTATTTTTTATGTCACAATCGTTGGAAAATGCTTGTCTCTAGAGTAATTTGTCCACAGCACACTAGCACAATGCGGTACCGACGACAGTATAAAGAATTCAGAATGACGCGGACGTTAGCTTCAAAGTCTTTCACAAAGGCTTGTCATGGATATCAGTATGCAATGCTTATATCTTTACGCGCGGCGTTTATGCATAGGTATATTTTATGTTTAATATATTTATTAGGTATATGATTTATTTAAATATTGTATTTGTTTACTAGTTAGTATATCTTAATGGTATAGTGGATAAGTTTATAATAATAAGATATGGTCAACTTTAAAGGTCATGTTGCAAAGGAAATTTCAGAAAGGTAACATGTACATTTTAAAGTTCTAGGCACTGTGCTGTTATACTTAGAATTTGCTTTGACGTAGAGTTTCGTTATTATAACACAATTGAAAGTTTTTAACTGTTTGAGAAACGTAGTGAAAAGGCCTACAAAATGTTTTTAAAGTTTGTTGGAAAAATAAATGATTTTAAATTACTTTTAAATGAAATTTGCTCGAACATTTATAGACTAAATCTATAAAGGTATGTATGTCCACACTAGTGCGCTTTCATGTTCAACTTTCAATTCGTCTCACGTCAAGCGTATGCCTTACCTTAAAAGCGTTAAACCTATTTTCTGATTCAATATCTTAATATCAAGCGACTTATACAATTTGACATATCTAAATAAACATATTCAAGGCCTAATTAGGGTCTCAATTTTCCATTTGTTATTGAAAGAAATGAAATACTACATTTATGTTCCATTTACGAGTATGTATGTAAATAATAATGTTCTCTTGACCGATTTCAGCTACGGTGGCCAATCTCACTGCCATCCTGCGCAAGAGATATTATAGTGCTTAAGTGTACGCGCAGACACAAATGCATTCTCTATTCCTTTTGCTCTCAAAGTCCTATGGGACGATAGCTTTACGTGCTCTTCACGCGGGGGTGAAATACTGCCAACTACCCAACTCCGGACTGTGACTGAGAATTTATTTGACAGAAATACTCATTAACTGAACTTGGCCCGACCCGGGACTCAAACCCAGGACCTCCGGATCTGCGGCCGTACATGCTAGCCACTAGACCACCATGGCAGTTTAATTTTTCACCTTGTCTTATTTTTCTTGTTATTAGAGGCAATTCTAAATATACTCTGCGCAGTAAATTTTTCGTTTATCTTATAGTAGATATACCAGTTATAAAATAATAATCTAAACCTATTTCTAAATGTCGTATCTAAATAGCTTTCCTATAATTGAATGATACCTGAGATTTCATGAGTCCGAACACGTACACGTACGAAACCGAACGTAGGTACCTATCATATTTTATAATTGTGTACATATTGCATGTTAACCTTTAAATACTAATATTTTTTGTCTAAATCAATTCCAAAATAAAATGAAATATTTTTTTAAGTTATAAATAAAAATAATAGCTTGATCTGCGTACATATTGGATCATTTAGATATTTTAGATACATTTAGATATTTACGAATGAAGTATGTTTACATAGAATGAAAGTTCAGTTCAGTTGCATCTCAAAAAAGTACTTGATTATTTACAATTATTCAATAATTAGCGGCTCGCCCTCGCTTCGCTCGGGTTCGCCTCTAGACAAACAACAATAAATCTATTCCACGGGAACCGTACATTATTCCGGCATGAAAGTAGCCTATTTGCTATTCTGATGTATGCACTAATTATTGTAAAGTTTCATTAAAATCCAATCAGTAGTTTTCGTGTACTAAGCTTTATAAGTTACTATTGTTTTTTAACTACCCCACGGGAACTTTTTAATTTTCCGGGATGAGAAGTATTTAAGATGTTCACCGGGGATATAAGGTACTACTATACAAAATTTCATTTAAATCGGTCTAACAGTTTCGGAGATTAGCCCGTACAAATAGACAGAGAAACAAAAAAAAATGAAAAAAATCTGGATTTGTTCTATTTCTCTTTTTACATCCCCCTGATTTGGTTTTTAGCATTTTTTTTTCTATGTACAGACATTCGACCTCTTCAATTTAATAATATGTATAGATGTACAATATGTATATATTGTACATTATACCTATGTGTATTTACGTATCTATAACTGTGTGTAATTTAATTTAGACCTATATAACTAATTATCATACCCGCTTTTACATTACACATGAACGTGTAAATGTATTTTCAAAATGTTCATGTACTTTACAAAATGAATGATGTGGGCGTGAGAACGATCGAGAGATCAAGTGAGTCGCAGACACAGTGGCGGCGATTCTTTACTAACCGTTACTACGACGTATAAATAAATCGAAAGTGTGTCCTTATGTAAGACTTTTTTCTATAAATTTAGAAAATTGGTGTTGTTGAAAAATTAATAGCATTAATTAAAATAATAGCATTCAATAATTACCAAAATGCTATTAATTTTAGTTAAAATTAACTTCGAAATGTATATATTTTAAGGAATAACCTTGCAAAATACATCACGCTACATTAATGTGCAAGAAATTAGTTTTTACTAAATTAAATAATAAAATTTACATTAAAACTGTGATCAACATATACAGAATTGAAATTTTAATTATCGTTTAGGAATTCATACGTTGTAAATAATAACAAAGGGCATCCTTTTTAAATAATTTTATATTTTCGTTTTTCTTTTATACCTAAAGCTTGCAATTTGTCTTATTAAGATCTATTTCAAGTAACAATAATTTATTTAAATAGTGTTATTTATTTTTTATTAGGAGTGCAGTATTTTACGATTTCTGAGAAGACAAAATTTAGCAGGGAGACAATAGAGTTTATAAATCAATACTAAACCGAAATGCTTGTGATTGAAGCTTATTTACTGTTAAATTTAGAAACTTTGTTTCGCTGCAACAACTGATGGCGAGTTATTCGTTTGGAACTAAAGAAAACAATAGTATCTAATTTATTCCTCTGAGACCAAGCTAGACAGTTCTTTGACTTTCAAGTAGATACCGTTGAATACGTTATAAGTCAACTTGTGGTTATTGAGGTATTTACAAGTAGGTACTTTCTACTCGGTATATACAGACTACATTTCTTTGCACACGCATACATTCCACATTTTTTAAGAAGATTTTACGCAATAATGAAATAAAATTTTAAAATATTATTAAAATTATGAAAAAAAAAAAAATGCTTATAAGTGATAACTTTCAACAAAAAACAAGGATCATGTAACTGTTTCTTTGTTAAGCAAAAGTTTCATGAGTAGGTGTTGAGTATGGCTTCCTTTTGTCAAAATTATTGTTGCGATTTTTCGTAATAGTTCTTGAAATTAGGTTTTTAAATATTTATTTGAGGATACCATCCTTTCGATTTAACCGTAATAGCGAAGAGCTGCATTAGCTCCCGGAGATTCCATGAGGTTGGATGAATTAGGATTTTTCTGTTAACTCAGTAGGGAGAAGCTTTTCATGTTCAAAATACAAATATTACAGAGCCTCCGCTGATTTAAATTATTCCACAGGAAACCGCTCTTTATTGTACAATTTTGAACAAATCTGAACCTTACAGATTAATTCCTAGATATCTTACGCTTGATAGTCCCTAGTATTGTTTATGAGATAATTTTTAAAATTGTTGAAATAAAACTTGAATTTTCTATATTTTAAAATAAAACTATAATATCTTATTTAAACAAATAAAACGGATAAGTTTAATTTAAAGAAATAAAAAGTACTAGTCCCTAGCTACAGTTAGCCTATTATGTTTATTAAGTTACATTCAAAAACCGCCCGGCTGTTTCTGGTTGAAGGAGTGACAAACATACACACTCATTTTTTATTTATTTTTTCCATTCATATTATATTATTCTATTTTATAATAGTAGTGTGATGATAGATCTTATGGACACTCACTTTCGATGTAAACATTGAATAATTTACAATAAATAATAGAAGTTATTGATTACCGATAGGAAAGAACCTTTATTAGTGGAAGTCAATTTAAATATTAAGTTATTTGAAATGTATACCTACATATCAAAAAATTGTAGCTGATCGCTATCTGTGCATGGAAGGTATTTGAAAAAAAAACTATTATTGGGGGTCTTTATTAACGCAGTTGAACCGTAAACAATGATTTTTAGAATTTTTGTCTGTTCGTCTGTGCGTTTGGGCGCGCTAATCTCAGATACGGCTTAACCGATTTAGATGCGGTTTTCAATAATCTATTGTTGTAAGCTTCACTTAACATTTAGTATTTGTTTTATTTCAATCAATTCATAAATAAAAAAGTTATGTGAATGTAAAGAATCACCTAGGGACGAACCCGAGCGAAGAGAGGGTGAGTCGCTAGTTACTCAATATATTTGTTTTTTAAATATATTTTTTATCTTTATATGAAAGAAGAATATTTTAATTATCTTTAAAAGGTTCAAACATTAATCTCTATTTCTATACCCTACACGAAGGTGTGTTTTAAGAACAAATCTGTTTCTTAAACACTAAGAACTTTTTTGGTCGAAAAGGGAGTTCCAAACTGTATCAGCCAATAAATATTTACGAGGCGTCGTCTTACGTGCTTGCAAATGCTTGTTTCTCAAGCTCAACTTCATTCGTTGTGCCTTGTTTCCTTACTACAGCATGAAAAGATGGTACGCCGTTTTTAGTCGTTATGTTATAAAAACGTCAAAAGTGGCTTATTAACAACTGTCTTCGATATGGTGATAGCAATATATTAATTATATATGACAAATTGAAATTTTATTATCAATTATTAAACGATTTTTTATCCACGAAAATTTAATATTTACCATAGAAAAGTTTTAAGAAACTTTATTACCTTCGCCAATCATTTAATTCGATATTTATATCTTTTGGCTCATATCGTCTCAAGCATCTAAGAGCACACACCGAGTGTGACTTTCCAAATCAAAAAGGATGAGCCATAAACTCACGCACTCTCTTAGACCTTACTGAAATTGTGATAGCATGTATAACATCAATTCACATTTGAAGCAGTATTCGTATATTTTTTTTTTTTAAGTTTATATTTTACAAATAATTTTATCTATAAAAAGAATAAAATAGAAGGGAATTTATATAAAGTCCATTGAGCTGCATTACGAGTATGTTTATGAGGAAATTTTTATACCTAAAGTAAGACAAAAATTGGAGTATAAATAAAAGTTTCTTATTTGATAGCTGTTAGGAGTTGTATTAAAATACTCATCATACATTTTACCGAAAAATTATGTAATATAATTTGTTATTTAAAATAATTTTTAAAATTTATTACTTTCCGTAGGATATGCAAATAAGTTTAAAAAAATATGAATAAATATAAATATGTTGGGACATTAACACACAGCACCATCTACTTCCATGGTAAGCTACGAGGCTTGTGTTACGGCTACCAGGTAGTTGATACACTACACATATATAACTTTAAATACATACATATTATAAATATAAACACCCATGACTGGAGTAGAAACGTTTGTGCTCATCACAAAAATGAATTCCCAGCGGGACTCAAACCCGCGACCACTGGCACAAATTGAGCCTAACGTGTCGTCTTACTATTGTATTGAAACCCCGGGAAAAGAAAGTGTATATAATATGTTAAGTAGTAGGTAATAAGTATGTAGGTAAGTATATAGAAGGTAGCGGTTGCCTATAGCAGTAAATTTTATAAAGTTCAGGTGCACGAAGCCGCGAGCAGCGGTTTGAAAAATGTCAAATACAATTATGGAGCATCTATCTATTTGTGTCAGTATTGTTACAGGTAAACGAGATCACTACGCCGATCATAAAATTAATATTTAAAAGATTTAAGGCGAATAAAATAAAAAATAAGGTTTTTAAAATACTATATATGATTTTCTGAATGATATGTAATGTTTTATTTATTCAAGGGAAAAGCAGTGATGAAAAACTCTAAGTGTAAAAACTGTAAACAAATGTGACACAGACTTGGATTCGTAGATCGCTACGCGGATGCTGTTGTGTTCGTAGATGGTGCTACGACGTATAAAAAGAAAGGATTTGTAGAAACTTATGAAATTTTATCTTATACCAGTGATCTGCAACGACCCTGTCCAGATGTAAAGTAATTTATACATTATACACAATTATTATTTTACTAAATTAATATCTGAAGTTATCCATTTATAATTGATAATATCACTACTTGTTAGAATATCAGCGGGCGCAAAATCTCTCTCTAAAATTTAGCTTGAATTAGATTAAAAGGACAGGAATGCATAGAATACAAATTAATCAATAATTATTAATTATTTTGTACAGTAAAAAATATATTTTTCTATTTTATAAAGTAAGTTCAAGAAGTAATAGATAGAAGTATATTTACAAAGAAAATTTCACATTATTTTTGTTCTTTTTCTAATTTACGAGTATATTGACTACTATAAGTTTATAAAAAGATGATTCAATTCAATTCTCTTGTTAATGTCTTTAAAAGTGAGCCAGTTGAACACAGATTATTTCACATGTGTCATCTATATATACATAAAAAGCTTTGTTCTGATTGCCTGACTGATCGATCGATGCACAGCCTAAAACGCTGGTCGAAGAAACGTGAAATTTGGAGGACACATTCCTTATACAATGTAGGTATCTGCTAAGAAAGGATTTTTCGAAATTAATTCCCTAAGGGGGTAAAATAGGGGATAAAACATTGTTTGAAACTCTGTTAGTCTTAACGCAAAATGCTCGGAAAGTGGTATTTAGCTTTAAGATGAAAAATAAGAAATATATATATATATATTAGATTTTTTTCGAAATTTATCCCTTAAAAGGGCAAGAGAGGATGAAAAAGTTTATATGGGCAAACAATTATTTATGATCAGAATTACTTGAAACTTGGTATTAATGCTCTTCAACGCAATTAAACAAATACGTGATTTATCATTTTTAGAAATTCTTTCCATAAGGGGGTAAAATGGGGGATGAAAGTTTGTATGGAATTCTGTAATTGACTCACGGAAAGTGGTATTTACCTTTGAAATGAAAAATAAAAAAAATACCATTATCATTTTTTCGAAATTCTTCCCTTAAAAGGGTAAAAGGAGAGTGTGCTGTTTATATGGCAATAAAATTGTTTATGATCAGAATTACTTGAAACTTGGTATTAATGCTCTTCAATACAATTAAATAATGATGTATTTTGGAATTTTTCAACATTCATCTCCTAAGTGGGTAAAACTGGGCCGTGAAGTTGGAGTTGGTTGAATATATTTAAGCAGAGTAACATGGCTAAAGTTCTCCGTAAGTGCACACTTAGGTACTGTGTGGGATATAAAGTAGAGAACGGAAATTATTCGGAATCTAAAGGAAAATTATGTATAACTTCTCGGCTGGACACAGCAGTGAGTTGTCACTACATAACATATAACACATAACAGACCTAAAGCGCCAGAGAGAGAACCTAGCTAGAGCGTATCCTGTTATCTATATCCTCCTTCTGAAGGTTGGCACAACTGTTTTCAAAAAGTCACCTAAGCTATGTAAAGGGGTTATTATACTGTGAGTAGTTTATTAAATATCGTAGTGGCCACTGTGTTTGCTGGATGTGCTCGGGGGGAAACACAATTCATACCTCTAATATCACTGATAACTTCTAACTACGCCATTGAACTTAATCTATTGTTTCCTCCTTTGAGTTTGCTTTGAATTTACCATTAATATATCTCAGGGCCAGTCGTTAAAAGTAGCAGGCGTAGACTTAAGAGAGGATAGCTTATCACAGGGACATTTTAGTAGAAGTTGGCTTTTTTAGCGTAGGCTAAGTTAAGTGAATCTAGAGTTTTACTTTAGACATTATATTACAAATTCGATACATATGACAACATATAAATTCAATGGAAATGAAAACTGAGCGAATTTTTCAGTCCACGCGAGCGTAGCCGCGGGCAAAAAGCTACAGAAAAATACGAATGACACTTTATATATGTAACTTAAAAAAGAAGGAGAAGGAGGGAGAGTGTTTACGGAGAACTTTAGTGTTACATCTCACCTCTGAGAAATATATACTAAACGTTAAAACATAAGTAGAGACAAACCCGAGCGGAGCGAGGGTGAGTCGTTAGTTGTAAATAAAACTATTCGGATTCTTTCACGGATTTATTTTGAATTTTGGTTCCCGACGTTTCGTATACTTTACAGCATAATGGCCACAAATATCATTTAGAACGGAGAAGACACGAGGGGATTGGTCGGTAAAATGATTTTTTTACTGTAGATACTAGCGTTCACCGCGTGGTCGAAATTCGACCATAATCATTATTCATTTTTTTATTGATAACACTATAGTTTGTCAATCAATAGTTACCAAACAAAAAAACAAAAAATCGGTTGACAGAGGAGAAAAAGATACTGAACTATTTTATTTTTGCCTATTTATGTATAGATAAAATTGCATGTGCAAACATAAAGTAAATACATATACATATACTATATACTATAATGAAATCTTTGTATAAAAATAGAAAAAAATGGATACCGAGTTCAAGGTTCAGAAAGTAAAAGAAAGAACAAGGTTTTCCATTCACATTACACGTGATTTGGAGTCGGTGCTCTGATACATGAAACTAAGGGGGAAAAAATTATTATGCCTTAGACAGGCCTGTTTAGACAAGTCTTTAAAAATGAGATGGATACTAGGTGAGTTATGCGCTTTTAAGTTCGTATGCAAGTACATAATGCACTTCACAATTATGGAGTACAAAATTAAAAAAAAAAGCTTATAGAAATTCAAGAATACAATGTATATTGATTTTACAACGTACATATATTGATTTAATATTAAAATAATGATATTTTGATATTTTAATGTATGCTATAGCTAAGTAATTTCAATATGTATTTTTTTATATTTCTATGTTTCAATAATTGTATGCATAATGACATTTTGTTTAAGCCTCTCTCTCAACGAGGAAGACAAGTGGGAGGCTCTTTACCGTCTGGCAATCCAGTCGTACATGAAGCCAAGAAACGGGAAGTTATTAATCTTGATAGGCTGGGTAGGTATCATACGGTTTGCTCCTAGTACATCCCTGATAGTGGAGTGGACCGTGGATAACTCCTTAATTGTTGTGGTCTGTCTAAATACGTTTATGTATTTGTAAAGTATACGTATTTGTTGTATTTTATAAAAATTATCAAAATATAAAAAATAATTTAAGATACGAATTTTCAAATGGTATTTCAGTTAAAAGGATGACACAGCAATCGCAAATACAAAGTTATTTAAATTGTATTTTTACATTTTCCAATGTTAAAAAATACAAACAAATAAAATCAAGGGCTCAGTCGAGTCAGCATTTGCATTTTTTTGATAACTTTATGAAATGTACAAATAAATAGTTATTCATTTATAAGTCGCTCTTTATTAAACAGGACATCGTTTCTATAGTGAAAAGAAAGAAAATAATTTTAGTACTTATGGAGAAAATTGTGGTGTGAGTGACCAATGGACATGGTGAGGGACTGTATCTGTATTGATTATTCTATTATTCTATGCTTAGACAATTCTATTTCGGTATACAAAAAAATATTTTTTAGAAAAGATTTTTATTGTACTATATCTATACTAATATTATAAACTAGCGGCTACTAACTACTAACTCGAGCGAAGCAAGAGTGAGCCGCTAGTATACTATATATCTGTCAGACATTAAATTCATATTGGTTTTTTTATAGATAAGTATATAAATATATATAAGTCTGAATATGAGTTTCATATCACAAATTATCAGGATCAACTGAAAAGTTTTTGAACACAATACATCTGCGAAGTTTATGTTTCTGTTCACGGCTTAAACTTACGATGTTTAGTTCTATTCTTAGTTTGTTTCATAAAAGGAGGACAACAATAACGGTATATCTTTGAACTCACTATAGATATTGACTTCAAATCATAACTTACGATGAATCGATTTTTTTATATTAAGATATTTTTATTGCAAATATTGAGAGGCATTCGTATGTATTTATATTGTATTCGTATGTATTTGTGAGTCACGATTAAGAATCAGTCGTCAATGACTGAGTGTCGGTTGAAGAATGCTTGCCCATTAATCATACAGATTACTGGCGCTTTATTGCTTCAGTGAAACGGCGATATAAAACTCAATGAAGTAGGTAGGCTTTACTTTGAACTCAGTTTTGGGAAACAGATTTAGGATTTTTTCAAAACAAAATATGTTATATCTGTCTTTTACTGTTTTTAAATTCAAATTATCAAGTACTATGAAAGTAGTATACTGTATAACGTATTAGGCAGACTCTTATTTAGGGTCTTAGACCTGCAGTAACAATAAGTTGATAACCTAACCACTTAAATAAAAATGAAACAAAATAAAATAAGTCTTTATTTGCTGTTCGTTCTTTTAACACTAATAAATATAAAAATTAATTAAGTTGCCTTAATCGCAGATCTTAAAAAAACAATTTCTAATGTTACTACTAATTTTGCGCAGAAGATGTTATAGTGCACAAGTGTGCGCGCAGACACAAGTGCACTCTCTATTCCTGTCACTCTCATACTTCGGTGGGACGACTATTCGACACGACCAGTAAGAGGTACGGCGCAGGACCGACGGCTTTACTGCTTTTTGAGGCACGGGGGTTAAACACAGCCAACTTTCTAACTCCGGGATGTTACTGACACTTTCTAAACAGAAAGACTCAATAGTTAAACTTGGCCCGACCTGGGACTCGAACCCAGGACCTCCGGGTGTCCAGCCGTACATGCTAGCCACTACACCACCGAGGCAGTTGTAGGTTGTTGATACATAATTATAATAACTAATAAAGATTATGTTTTTGTAGAGTATACACAAACAATTGTAGCAATCAAATAGGAATAATCAGAAAGCCGTATAAATCTTTTTTTTTATAATTATTTTAATTTGACTATTACTAAAGTAATAATATAATAAGCTTCATATTTATTGCCACTGCGGCAACGTGTCTCGTTAACGCGACCTCAATTTACGGGTTTGGTTCCCGCACAATGTTGATGAATCTAAGATTTTATTTTAAAACTGTTAGATATGTATCGAACTAAATTATATGTATGTGTATCTATTAAAAAAAATAAGAGTATTTTAGGTCATTACTAAAATTCGCAAAGAGACAAGTTAAATGTCCGTCTACTATCGATCGAAAACTGTCGCACTAAATTATGTAGCTCTCCAAACAAGTAGGAGATATTTATAATCATATTGTCTATGGAAGGGTCATGATAAAAACAGAATTATTCACCAGGTATTTTATTACGTCACGTAAATAGCCTCATGGAAATTTATAAATACGTTCTTCAACTTTACGCGCACTCACATATTAGTTTAATACAAGTAACCTTCACAGAATAAATAGAAAATATAATTTTAATATAGATTACTAAGTCTTCATAAACTAACACTTCATATCCAACTACGGGCTAAACGTTTTTTTTATTATAGTGCGTTATTATAATTCTTTCCTTCATTTATTTTTTGTATATTTTAGTTATATGTAATAACTACGTTTATGTATAAAATATATATTTATATAAGATAGGGTTTGGATATAAAATTTGTTATAAGAAAATGTTTAATCATAGTAGAACTGCTTCTATTATTAGCTAACTACATGTCATTTATCAGTCTCTTCGTTTCGTAACTACTGAACAGCGATCGGGGCAATTTGTCACAAGATCGACTGTATCCAATAATAGCATTACATAAAAATAGCATTTATTGACATTTGCGATGTAATTCAAGTAGATGGCAAGCAATTAAAATAAATATCATATTTCTGTGAATCAGTGGATGGTTCTAGTAAGTTATGTTTGCAGTGCCTTCTAGAAACGTGCGCTTAAGCTGACAGCACAGTTAGTATTGTATTTAAAATTCGATGCCAAGAGTTGAACATGCCAAACAATGGGCAATACGTTGCTTAGGCCACATCACAACATTATAGTTCCGCCTATTGAGCTATTGAAATTCAGCGTCGGAAGTTATTTTACACATTATACGACTAGAAATGTTAACATTAGGGCCCGTAAGTTATACCTAGTAGCTTAAAGCTATTTCATTATGTTATTACCAAAAATAGCAAAATTATGTTGATTTTATAAAACTAAATACTACACAGTAACAAAAAGTAGTTACAAAAGGTAAAGGTTGAAAACTTATCTCATTGTTAAAACAAAAATAGAAGCATACTGCAGTTTAATATAATATTTTTATTTAAAAAGCCAACCAATTTTGTAGTATGCAAATCATGTTGATAAGCTGGAATTTATAAGCGCATAAGTCAGTTCGTATAAAAAAATACGGCATAGTATTTATTCTTCTTATAATAAAATTTATTCTCATATATTTTTTATCCGATTTTGTATCTTTAATCCATATTAATAAATCCTAGGCGAAAGGATCATCATAATTTCTGACTAGCATAGTTTTAAACGTGACCACATTGTAGAACACGTCTACATATTCATTAATTTGGGTACTCTGGTTAAGTCCTTAGGATATAAAGGCTTCAAAATTTAGATTGGAAGTGCTGTTACGTATAAGCTTTAATATGAAAATTGTTACATTTGACACATGTTCATACATAATATACGAAACAGAACATAATTAAGTGGCACTTAATAATCCATACTAATAATAAATGCGAAAGTAACGTCTGTCTTTCTGTTTGTTTGTCTGTCTATTACCTTTTCACGCTTAATTTGTTGAACCTGATTTATACGAAATTTGTCATAGAGATAGTTTGAGACTTCTTTCCCGGAAATCATCCCGTAAGGGGGTGAAAAGGAGGGTAGAAGTATGTATAAGGAATCAATCATTTCTCAAGTAAAGGATAAAAAACTCATCATACTTATAGTTTATCTATTCCATACTAAGCGTCGAATTGTACCTAGAGACGACCCCCAGCCACGCGAGGGTGAGTCGCTACTTTTTTATAAATGAAAATTTTGATAACAATGAATTTATTATTAACTAGAAACTTACACTCGCTTCGCTCGGGTGCGTCCATAGGTACGTTTAAATAGATAAAAATAGTTTATTGAGTGTACCTTAGGAGAAAGACTTATTGCAAATTTTTCTGCAGGCATTTTTAAGACCTAAAATTTTTTAGTATATTGTTTTGATGTATTTCTTAAGGTTTAGCCAGCGTTAGCCATGTAAATTTCTAAGGACAGCTCGACAGAACCAGCTATGACGTTTTCTTGAGGAAATGAAAGATTTTCCTTTAGTACCAAATATCCTAAATGTTGACTCGAGTAATAAGTTATCACTACACACAATACAATTAAAATTGGTTGAGTACTTTTTGCGTGAAACGCGCACACACAAACAGACAATTTTTTTAATAACTATTGTTTTGGGGTCTATATTCTGTACACAATACGTTACAATCATTGTATTTAAAAAATATTTCATGTACAAATTTTGCTAAGTTACAATTTTATTACATGTATAGATATCCTTGACTTAAGCTCTAAAGGATTAGGACTTAAACTCTTATAGAACAACATGTAGTAGGCCGATGAGATTTCTCATCGATAATAATCATAATGTCCTTCCGATCGATTACGGCTACGGCGGCCAATCTCATTGAGACTTAGCCATCTACGCAGGAGATATTATAGTGCACAAGTGTGCGCGGACACAAGTGCACTCTCTATTCCTGTCTCTCTCATACTCCGGTGGGACGACTACTCGACTCGACCAGTGAGAGTTAAGGCGCAGGACCGACGGCTTTACGCGCGCTCTGAAGCACGGGGTTGAAACACTGACAACTTCCCAACTTCAGGCTGTTACTGAGACTTACTAAACTGAAAGACTCAATAACTAAATTCTGTCCGAACCGGGACTCGAACCCGTCCTGGGTTGGCAGCCCTACATGCAGCCACTACATCACCGAGGCAGTTAATACACAATAATAACAAATACTTAAAAATCAATTTCTATATTTCTAACTTCAAAAAATCAAGCATATACAGTTTTTGTAACACTATATAAATAGTTTAAGAGATGGTTTTTCATAAATCATTTCTTATTATTTATTTTTTAACTGACTTTCAAAAAGGAGGAGCTTTAATGTTCTTTTTTTACCGTTTTCTAGTTTAAAGTGTATTTTATTAACATAGATCCCGAGGTAAAATTTTAAAGTAGATAAAATTTTCTTTGACATAGACAGAATATACCGTCTTAGAGAAAATCAGAAAAAACATGTTTTAAGTAAAGAGATCGAATTAGTCTTTTTTTAGACTTGAAACTTTGAAGTGTTTGTATTTTCGATGATAGTATAGTAATTTGGTATCATTGGGCTGATCTATACTAATAATAAATACTTTGAGATTGGGCTTAGTTGGATTTTAGAGTTACTAATAAAAGTGAGTCTTCATATAAAAAATAGCATCAAACTAACTTTAATGGCTTAAGCGAATATTTTATTAAAATATTTTCTATTAACAATCTTGCTACTAGGTATTACGTTTACAATGACAATGAAAAAATAAAAAGTTTAAAAAAATAAATGCCGATTTATAGATACTGAATGGCAAAAAATATTTGTATTTGGAAGTCTATCTTTTGTTAATTTTATATGAGAAGCTCTCTTGAAAAATTCCATATTTTTAGTTCTAGTGGTTTAGGCTGTGTGTTATCGGTCGAACTATTAGTGTTAGAGCTTTATTAAGTAGATCAGTCAGTTCTATTAGATGCAAAATGTTCGCAGCAATGAAAGCATTACTTCGGACTTGCCTTTAAGCAATAGTCCTAATTAATTTATTATTTCAAACAATAAAGTAAAACAATGAACAGTGTAATTATAATTTATATTACTCGTAGTTTGAAACAATGTGGCTCATTTTCACTTTTATGACATGCAAAAGTGAAAATAAGCTACATACTACATGATACACAATACTTGTGTAGGGTAGAAAGAAGTGGTTCGTGGCAAATGGTGAGTCTACTCTCACAATTAATGCGTACACGGGGCAGTGCTGGCTGCTGTCCAATATTCTGATGTTCTTGTTAGATGTTGTAGCAAGCCATGATATAATTGTTTTGTCGCTTTCAAAGAAGGTTTTTGTCATTTTTTTATACAGATTTTAAGTCAATTTATATTCATAATATTTTGAAATATTATCTGTAATACAACATATATAGTAGGTTACAAAGTGGGAACCTGGAAAACCATCATAAGGTCAGAACATCCCATTTTTGACCGAAAAAATGGCATAACGATTAAGCCCGGTAACGCAGCTAAAATTTTTGCCACTAGTTCCTAAGTCTTGTACCTACAGTTAAAAGTTTGATAACTATGAACTGAATTTTACTACAATTAAATGAAGAATATGGAAAAAAATGTTAAGTTATAAATATTGACGAACGACACTATTAAAAATCATTCATTTTCCGTGCTTTTAAAATGTTATAATTAGCGTATTTTGTTATTGGGTTAAATAAATAAACAAATATGATTATAGGTACGTTTTCACGGTTAGTATAGAAGTAAGTACCTTTTTACACACACATCCTGTGTCCTTCCCAGGGTCTCAAACTATCTCTATACCAAATATCATCTAAATAGGTTTAGCGGATTATGTGTGAAAAGGTAACTGGCAGACAGACAGAACTACTTTCGCATTTATAATATTAGTATGGATTAATTTATTGCGTGTAGATTGATGTTGTATATGTAGTAGTAGTAGTATTCAGTCCTTTTTAACGTCCCACTGCTGGGCACGGGCCTCCCTTCAATACGAGGGGAATCAGGCCATAGTCCACCACGCTGGCCAAGTGCGGATTGGCGGACTTCACACGTCTTTCGAAAACTTGCTAGATTCTCTCAGACATGCAGGTTTCCTCACGATGTTTTCCTTCACCGTAAGTCAAGTGGTAATCATGTTGGAAATGATTCGCACATGAAAATATCAGAGGTGCGAGACCCGGGATTTGAACTCGCTTCACCACTGTTCGCTTGTTACCACTGGGCTACCACTATATATGTAAATAAGTATATTTTTGGCTTGTTTTTTATTCCAAATATTTTTTTTGTATACTCTTCTAATATAAGAATTGTTATTAATATATTAATTTAGCTGTTATGTATACATTACGTTTACTTAACACTATCTTCAACGTACCTTGGTTGACTGGAATTGATCTCTTTTAGCGATACTTATAAGTATCTAATTCTAATACTTTCTTAGATTTACGCGAATATTTGACATTTAAATAAAACTATCTTTTCGGATTTTTTCGCGGATTTATTTTGATTTTTGGTTCCCGACGTTTCGATTGCTTTACAGCAATCATGGTCACGGGAGAGACTGAGGTGTTAGATGTCTCAAAGGTATTATACAGTTGTTACAGACAGCCTACCCACAAAATAACAAAATGAATTCAAAATTTTGAAAATTGGCATCAAAGTACCTTACAATATTTGTTAATTTTAAAATCATTTTTATAATTTTAATTACTTTTATACTTGAAATATGGAATATTATTTATATAATATTAGCTGTTGTTATTATAATTATTACAATTTTATAGAAAACTTTATTAATTAGTAATCTATATTTAGTGTTGCCATTATTATATTTATAACTATAAAGAAAAATAAATATTAATTATTTAAGCCAAATTATTGTTGTTTGTGTACTTTAGAAAATTAAAATTAATTAATAATTACATTTACAAATGAAAAATATTAATTTGAATTACTAATTTGACATACTGTTATTTTGATCCGCACAGTAAGAAGAACAGTAAGAACCGTACATCTAACTGTCTGTTATGTTTAGATTTATTATTAGATATATGCCAATTTTCAAAATTTTGAATTCATTTTGTTATTTTGTGGGTAGGCTGTCTGTAACAACTGTATAATACCTTTGAGACATCTAACACCTCAGTCTCTCCCGTGACCATGATTGCTGTAAAGCATTCGAAACGTCGGGAGCCAAAAATCAAAATAAATCCGCGAAAAAATCCGAAAAGATAGTTTTATTTAAATATCTAATTCTACGTATACTTTTTGTAATGGCTAGAGACCACTTGCACAACAATTCTTAATTTTATTAAAATAACTTAAATGTGTTTAGCAAATGTCAAATTGTATCTACTGCTTAATTAGCCCTTGGTGTGGCAAGTAAAGTGGCAAGCCTTAAAGTGGCAAGATAGAAGATATAATGTAAAAACAATAAGTTAAAGATATCCAATAACAGTAAAGTAAGTTTTATGAATATTTTTATAAATACTAAACTGAATTCAATTTGGTCTAAATTTTATTCAAGCGAATAAAGTTTAACGTTTATGTCATGTTACGAGAAAAAATAAATTTAGCCTTTGACATTTACGTATGTGTGCTTTAGCTTCAGAGGTAATATCCGGATAAGTATATACATATATTTTCCTTAGCTTATAATATTTATGTAGAAATACTAATGTATTTTTATTCCAGTAAACAAAGAATACAATTTAGACGAAATAAATCTCATTAAAGAAAGATTCCATTATTTACTATTTCTTATTTGCTTAAGATGTCTTAGATATTATTGTCGTAATTAGGTCTAATTTGTCTACCGGCCGAACTATTCTGACTTTACCATTAATTTACAAAAATAGCACAAATAACATCGATCTTAGGTTATCATGTCATGCCTTCATTAGTTTTTCAAACATGCAATATCAAGATTACTTTAATCATTACCACAGAGTCAGCTATAGAGACCCGTGCGTAGAAAACACTGAATGAGTAAAATAGCTTTTTGAAATGAGGTCATTTCCCTCTCGTTGCTATTTTTAGACTTTATTTTTTCCCTTAAGTAGGTTAGAGAATATATATTATTTAAGAAAGTTGTTACATAAAGATAAAGCTATAACTATGTTATTGTTTATCAGATACCGACAAAGTTTGCAACGCATATAGCCATTTTATATTCATCCATTCCAATTCAAAGACGTCAGCCAAATAAACAATATAAAAATATTATACCAATAATAGGGTTTTTTCCATGGATATTTTATTTTACTTTAAAGGTACATGGACATGATGTTACGATCTATTTAATAATAATTTAATATCATCATATTTATATATCTATCTAATATATTTAAACGAGCAATTCTTGTATATTTATTTATTTATACCGGCGATTTCGGAAACCACTCTAACGATTTCGCTGAAATTTGGCATGTGGGGCTTTTCGGGGGCGAAAAATCGATCTAGATTAGCATTATGTCTGAGAAAACGCCTACTTTCGAGTTTTCTTTCGCATAATTCTACGCAAAATATGGTTGATAATTTCTCACGTTCAAGTTTTTAGTTTTTTTTAAAAGATTATTGGCCAAAAACTCCGAGCGAAGCTCGGTAGTCCAGGTACTAATTTTCTTAAATACATAACAAAATAAAATTTGAAGCAAAAAAAATGTTAAAATGATGATCGATTAAATATTATTTTAATTGATTTATCTAATCTTATTATATCTAGTAGGTAGCGGTCTGAAGACGTGTGATTATGCGTGTGGTCTTAGGTCGTCATATGTATGTATATTTATGGTACAATATGGCAATGAAGCAGGTGTTCCTTGGCAGTGAAGGGATGAGGCAGATTAAGGCTTGTACGAGGCCGGGGGGCACCTGCGCGAGATGCACCGCGCGGTGTGCAGCTGCCGCCAGCCTGTCTGGCGCCTCAGGCCACCTCGCCAGACCCCACTACTAGTTCGCTCCCACCTCCTCTTGTTTTCAACTTTGATTGATAATTTGTTACTGGAGTGCATTTCCGTTTCAAAAACATTATAATGTTTTATGCAATTGTTTATAATTGTTACGCACATTACCTTTATTCAAATAAAGTACTTTTATTCAAAAAAACATATAGATTAAATGTTTAATTTTTTTTTTCATGGAACTTTTCACGATTTTGTACTACTCGTGTATGAATATTTATATAGCATTTTAAGATAACTATGAACTTTAAATTCATTAATATTTATAGAATTGAACAACACCAAAACTAATGAACACATTATTCCTTATACAATGAAGTTCTCCTATTACCGTATGTCTTGCAAGCAGACTAACTTTGCATATAACTACAAAACTTATTTGCGTTGAACAGTCAATTTTCCAAGCATATTAATATTTTACAACGCAAGTTTTAGGCAGAAAAAACCCTAATGACTTGCCATTTGGCAAATAATGTAGTACTTCAATCCAATTTCTTAGCGTGGGCGCAGATGTCCTTGTTATATTTTTGCAAAGAATTAGTTTTTAGTTTATATAAACACTAGCAACTCACCCTCGCTTCACTCGGATTTGTCCCTGGGTTGATTCCCCATACAAACTTTCATCCTCATTTTCACCCCGTTAAGGGATGATTTGCGGGATAAAAAGTATCCTATGTCATTTCCAGGGTCAAAACCTATCTTTTTACCAAATTTCATCTAAATCGGTTAAGTAGATCCAGAGATTACCTCACAAACTCACAAACTCACACCTCACAAACCTTACCTCTTTATAGTATTAGTCTCAACGCTTAGTGTGTATTATTTAAATCTTAATTTATTATTTTTAATGACGAGATCCACTTAGTTACGATATGACCCTCGGCTACTTCTTGGTCATAATAGGATAACTCCACCACATATTATCATACATTTAAGCTTTCAATCAATATTTTTGTTTGATTTTTCGGTTAAAATATTTATAAAACCTAACCCTTATAAAGATCTAATAACTGTCAGGCTAAGATCACTAACATAAACCTTACGTGTTAGAGTTCTCACAGACCCTACAGGTTAGCGTGTTTCTGTGTATATTAGTTTTTCGTGAAGGCGTCAAATTAGAGTAAAACTAGACGATAAGTTATAATTTTGAAATGAAACTAATACGTAATTGGACAAAGTGCTTAAAATATAAATTCAAACAGAGAATTCAATTTTAGAGTATTAGCATATTGTACAAAGTTCCCGAGTGTTGTTTTGATATCAAATGCTCCCAAGGAATAGCAGCGCCGGTAGCGAAGTATTTGTGTTTACACTTATATAGCTTGTATGTTATTAGGGAGCTATTAGAATAGGAGATTTTGGTGTTTTACATCAAGGCATTGCAAGCTTGTTATTTCAATAATTGAAATAGTAACGTTTTCAATAAAAACAAAACTTTTATTTAAACGGTTTTTTTAAATTACTAAGAAGGTAAATAAATATTTTAATTATAATTTTTATAACACTGACAAAATTATATAAAAATATAAATACTGAGAGTTTTGTGACGCATACAACACTTTCCAGATTTCAATGAAAGTAGAGCGCAAAATATATGAGATGGTTAGTCCTTGAATAACCTTTAAGAATAACGTGGCCGTGGGAGGCGCCGCTGCGTATACTTACGCAGAATTATTCCTCGTAAAACTTTTAGTTTCTACGACCATATAATGAAACGTTATATATATATATATATATATATATATATATATATATATATATATATATATAAAAAAACATTCATATGAACTACATTTTTAGTATTGCTTTTTATACAGTTTTATTGCTTTTTTTACAGCTATTTACACATGCGTTAGACAGCGTTAGGTGTCTCCGCTCACAGTAATCAAGAATACATGAAAGCACAGCATGCCAATTTTTGCCAATTTTTGCTTTAGAAATAATATAAACTATCAAAAAATATTATACACTTGTCCAGTGACACCATAACAACAAAAAAAAAATGCGATATATTTTATAAATAAACCACGTTATATGTTTTAAGTTAAATTTCCTTCAATACAGGTAGGTAAATATGATGAATATTAACATTTTTTTAAATCAGTAGCGCTTCGCCCTAGGTTCGTCCTGTTATAATTAGATTTGTAAGTACGAGTATGTATTTTTTGTCGTCTTCGGCCATTTAGAGGGAGTATTCTGCTAATATGATACTTCATAAAAGCAGCCTGATTTAAAGCAATCATTCATAATTACTCATATCCGATGAGTCGTTATATAGTGGAGAAGTTTTACAGTTTAATATCAGTTTATTATAACACCTTATGTAAGTATATACTTATATCAATCACTAATATATTTCGTAAAGTTAATTTTTAAACTACAAATTTTATTTTGCTACACAGTGTTGTACTTGTAGTTTGTTACACAAGTTCATAGTTACTTTAATTTATTAAGCTATTTAGTAAGGCAAATATTTTAGGGTTAAAAAGTAAAGGGCTCTCAATAAAATATACAACAATATAAAACATAATGTTCACTGCCTCGCGCTGACAGAGTGAACTTTGCTCTTCGAATCCAATCAATAGGTAATGTCCGCTAAAATTGATAATAATTTAAAAAGATGAACAGAGTAAATATTACATAGAAAATGTATGTAGTATTATTATTATTTATATCCGTAATTCAAATTTTAATAACCTATAATCTTGAAAAGTAAATTTGCAATATATACGAGTAGGTTACAGAACAGCATTTTCAGATATAAATAGCTTGTTTCTGTACTTGCTTTATCGATGTTTATGAAAATGTTGGTTTAGAGTATAGAAATATTAACCATTTTTAAACGTTTTAAATTATATGTTTATAATCTTAATATATTATTCCGATTATTTCCTTTTTCTTATTACAAAATTAACGATTTTCATAAGTGTGCAGTGTCTGCTAGTATTTAATAAAACTAAAAAGTTAACTGATAGTTGTAAATGAAACTTATTGTTAGTAGATGCATCTTAATGTTAAGATTTGTTAAAGGAAAATTCAGAAATTTTATTTAAAGTCAGTAAAATGCCATTTCATATTCATATACATTATTCATAAAATTTGCTTTTCATGTAGGCTGAGGTCTAGTGGAATTTGAAATCGGAGGCGAAAATATATTTCTCTCCATTCCCTTACGCTCTACTTTCGTATATTTTATTTGCACAAGATGTATAAAACTTTTATAATTCTGTTGTTTAGTTTTACTATTTTAAGGTTGTAAAAATAATATTTGCTATAAGGCTAAACTGTAGCCATCTACAATGCATTATAAATTTATTGATTAAATAATTGTCATCAATTAGATAAGTTCCATTCATTCATTCATCATTCATCCAAACATCCATCCATCTCAGACGAAAAATGTTCATTGCCACACTATGAGCTTACCCGCTATTGTTTCTATTAAATGCTAATGGTAGGACTCTGTCAAGCCTGAGGAGTCCGACTGGATGGGTACTACCTCCATATCTATTTCTCCAGCCAAGCAATAATGATTACATTGCTGTGTTACCGTTTGAAGGATAAGGTAGTGAGCGCGATTACAGGCAAGAGGCATATCATTTTATTGTTAGTCCTCACAGTGACGACGCACCTGCGGTTCTGCATTTTTGTTACATAAAACCTAAGTGCATGAAGCATAGGTGTTATGGGTGACAGGTACCGCTTTTCATCCGGTGGGCTGTCCACGCGTTTATCACTGAGCATCATAAAAAAATGTACTTAACTCTAATTATTTATTTTAAACATTTTGTGTTTACAAAATATTATTATCGTAAATTAACAAGTATTCCTAATACGTACTTGATGATTATAATCAAAATAATACATTTTCCGTGTACCGATTTTTAAACAAAATGATGAAGATATGGTAGAAATAAATTATGTTTGGTTTTACGGAGTACTCCTGATTAATGTTGAATTCGGATGAAATACTGCGGGCGCGCTAACAACCTCACCGCCTTTACCCAATCAGTATAAATGAGTAATTTTCATCAGATAAGCCTTTTGACATAAAATGACTGTACATTTTGGGAACCGCTTTTAAAACGTTCTTGTATTGTCAATTTTTTTAACATTACAAAAAAGGACCATCATCTACGAGTATAGAATATGAGTACTTTTTATATTATATTTAAATAGAAGCAATATATGTTATTTAAATATTTACATACGTAAATATTTCATTATTTAATACAAGTACAAGAATAAAAACAATGTCAGTGCCTCGTCGAGATAGGTCCAATGATTCAGCAAAGGTAATACTAGCTGTGTTTTGCATTTAAAATATTCCGAGCAAAACTCCTTACTTACGGTGAATTCATGAAAGACAAAAGACAACATGCGATGTCATGTAGAGAATTGAGGAACAATAACGCTAATTTACAATAAAATATAGTATATACTTTTGGGATAAAAATAGAAGCGAATCGTATAAATTCTATTCACAAACCCGTGAGAGCCGTTCCTTTTTAGAAAAATATTTAATCTATAACATCTTCCTCAACAATATTCTAATCTTTTTTTTTTAATAATGCGCGAAATTAACGATATACGATATTATTAATGAGGAGGTAAGAAAAAGGCAGATAGATTTATAAAAATTACTGAAACTTTATATACTATAATAAAACATAAGTATTCATACAATTAAGGTATTATTATTAAGCTACCACCATTACCACGCTCACAAAAGCTAATAGTTTAACTTTGTTTGTAAACAATAATGAAATAATATACATAATCTAAGAAATTACACTTTAATCAACAAAAAATTATAAGTCACTAGCTCTAGAAAAACAAAAACAAATCTACCCTACGGGAACTATAATTTTTTCCGGCATAAAAAGTAATCTATGTGCTATTCCAGACTATAATCTATCTCTGTGCCAAATTTCATCCAGATCCGTTCAGCCATTCCAGCGTGATTGAGTAACAAACATACAAACATCCATCTAAACTTTCACATTTATAATATTAGTAAGATATCAATTGCAAGTGTCCAACTTTTAATATGATTTTGGAATACAAGCTCAAATCATCATCATCATCATCATCATCAGCCTTTATCCGTCCACTGCTGGACATAGGCCTCTCCAAATGCACGCCACTTCGTTCTATCTTCGGCTTCTCGCATCCAGCTCCTGCCAGCCGTCTTGCGTATATCGTCACTCCACCGTGCCTGGGCACGCCCTCTATCCCGTTTGCCAGTTCGCGGTCTCCACTCCAGGACTCGTTTACCCCAGCGGTTGTCGGTCCTGCGACTGATATGGCCAGCCCACTGCCACTTCAGCTTGCTAATCCGGTGGGCTATGTCGATCACCTTGGTTCTCTGCCGGATCACCTCATTTCTGATGCGATCACGCGGAGAAACGCCGAGCATAGCCCTTTCCATAGCTCGCTGAGCGACTTTGAACTTGTGGACCAGCCGTACCGTCAGTGTCCACGTTTCGGCTCCGTAAGTCATAACGGGTAGGACGCACTGATTGAAGACTTTCGTCTTTAGGCACTGTGGGATCGACGCTGTAAAGACTCGACGTAGCTTCCCGAATGCTGCCCAACCCAACTGAATTCTTCTGATCACCTCCCCCTCGAAGTTGTTTTTACCCAGCTGCAATGTCTGCCCGAGGTAACCATATTTTTGAACAGCTTCGAGTACGTTTCCGTGCATTGCAATCGGTTCCGGTAGTACATGCTCGTTGAACATGACCTTGGTTTTGTCCAAGTTCATCCGTAGACCGATGCGTTCAGAAGAGTCAGCTAGGTCGTTCAACATCTGTTGTAGGTCCTGCATCGTTTCCGCCATTATGACGATATCGTCAGCAAATCGCAAGTGCGAGATGTACTCGCCATTGATGTTGATGCCACGTCCTTTCCAGTTCTCTGCTCAAGCTCAAATAAAAAATTATAATTAATGATAATTTTATTTTCATTATAATATAATGATCATGCCCAGTGTTATATAAATCCATACAATGCCACAGCGTTATAGTGTAGAATCCTTTGATATACTAGGATATAGCATAGATATGTATGTATATCCTTCCATATAGTATCAAGAGGTCTTTATATTTAATAAAAAATAATAAAAGGAGATGGTTCAGTGACCATAAACATTCTAAGAGTAAAGTACTATTAATAATAACCATTTCATGCAATTTGTAAATTTTGTTCCATGGGAATCGTTTTATTTTTTTTTATTTTTAAAATCAATTAAGTTTTTAAGGCAGTGGTAGCCCAGTGGTAACGCGCTCGCTTGGGAAACTGAGTGAAGCGGGTTCAAATCCCGGGTCTTGCACCTCTGATATTTTCATGTGCGAATCATTTCTAATATGATTACCACTTGCCTTACGGTGAAGGAAAACATCGTGAGGAAACCTGCTTGTCTGAGAAAACCTAGCAAGTTTTCGAAAGACGTGTGTAGTCCGCCAACCCGCACTTGGCCAGCGTGGTGGACTATAGACTGATCCCCCTCGTATTGAAGGGAGGCCCGTGCTCAGCAGTGGGACATTAAAAAGGGCTGAATACAAGTTTTTTCAAACTTTTAATATATTTTACTAAGATCATGCAAAGATACATATTCCTAAAAAAATATTAAAGACTTATTATTGAAATAAATACTCAATGTAATTATTCAAATTGAACGGTAAATAGTAACGTAGGAACCTTCATGCAGCGTGCGTTGTTACGACTAAGAAAAGTGGCGGTAACAGTGTAGATAGAGTGCGCCCTCCTAGAGACAGCGTTTCTTCAGATATATTGGAAGTAACTTTTAATATTTATTCTGATAATCCTATTAAGTTCAGATTGAAATAGCGGTTCTTTTCTCTCTCTTTTTTATGTAAAGATATATTGCTTTATACATAATATTTATAAAATATTATCTTATTATATAAAAGGCAAAGGTGATTGACTGATGTATCAACGCAGAGGCCAAACCCTTACGGCTAGCAAATTGAAATTTCGCACACGTATTCCTCATATAACGAAGGCATCCACTAAGGAAGGATTTTTCAAAATTCAACCTCCAATGGGGTGAAATAGGGGATAAAAGTTTATATGAAACTTTTTATTCCTTGGACATATTTGCATGAAATTTCGTATGAATTGAGTACGGCAAAAATAATGAGTTACGTATTTCAGCGTTTTCTAAAATTCAACCCCTAAGAGGGTGAAATGGGGGATAAAAGTTTGTATAAAACTTTTTATTTCTTGGACATATTTACATGAAATATCCTATGAATTGAGTACGATAAAAATAATGAGTTATGTATTTCAGCGTTTTCCAAAATTCAACCCCTAAGAGGGTAAAATAGGGGATGAAAGTTTTAAGTAAACGCATAGGCTAAACCCTTAGGGCTAGAAACTTAAAATTTCGCACACGTATTCCTCTTATAACGCAGGCATCCACTAAGAAAGGATTTTTAGAAATTCCACCCCTAAAGGGGTAAAATAAGGGATGAACGGTTGTATGGAAATCCGTCATTTTCGAAGTTAAAAACGTGAAATTTCATATACAAACTTCTGATTAGAAATAAATAAATATGTATTTCAGAGTTTTTGAAAATCTATCCCCTAAGAGGGTGAAATAGGGCTTGAAAGTTTATATGGGAGGTCCGTCATTTTTGAAGTAAGAAGCATGAAATTTCTTATACAAGCTTCTGGTTAGAAATAAATAAGTGCGTATTTCAGAGCTGTTGAAAATCTATCCCCTAAGAGGGTGAAATAGGGGATGAAATTTTATATGAGGAGTCCGTCATTTTTGAAGTAAGAAGAATGAAATTTAATATTAAAGCTTCTCAATAAAAATAAATACATATGTATTTCATCGTTTTTGGAAATTCAACCCCAAACGTGAGAAATAGAGTGAAAACATTAGTATAAAAATGAAAAAAAAAATTAAAATTCTATCTCTTAGACGAAGAAAGGGGTGAGAATTTATTTATGTTTGTTTCGAAGGGTTAGCATGTTTGTATGGACATATTCCCAAAACAACTTGATGTACGTACTTCTTAATACAAACAACTTAAAAAAAACTGATTTTAAAACACTAATAAAAATAATAAATTTAATTAAAAAAATACGACTGCGTAAAAAGCGAACTAAAAGGTGAGAACAGGTTGACAAAGGATCTTTAAAAATATTGTAGATTTTAGCCTGTTTATATGTTAGTCGAGTTACATGATTCTTAAGTCGTAAACATTACATGCGAGTTCTATGATTGTAGTCTCTTCCTCCAACTTTAAAAAAATAAAGTAGGAAATGTGCAAAAAATAGAAGTAGTGGAGCGTGCTAAATACTTTAAACATAAATGAATTTACAGAATATACGTAAAATGTCTTTTCAGATACTGGATATTTTGAGTTACGATCATTTAAGTTTTTGTTTTCTATAAAATCTTCAAAAAATAGTATGAACCGCGAACTTATATTTGCAATTAATAAAGTATGTATTGCGAAAACAAATATATATATATACTAGCGACTCACGCTCGCTTCGCTCGCGTTCGTCCCTACGTACGCTTTCACGGTGAGCTATTTTTTTTTTTTTAATAATAATCCTGTATTTCTCAAAAAAGTTTACACTTGCGAATTAACAACATTTTATACATAAATAGTAGCTTTCTACTCCTAAGATATTTCTCATTTAAATTATATAGCGATTTACCCTCGCTTTGCTCGGGCGCGTACGCCGTACGCGGCTTTTGTTCACAGTTTCATGGGTTTTAATTTTTTCTCGCGGAACTCTGATTCTTTTTCTAAAATAAAAGTAGCCTAAGTTACTCCTTATACCATCAGCTATCTGCCAGTGAAGGTTCCGTCAAAATCGGTCCAGCCGTTTCGGATATTAGCCGGAACAAACAGACAGACAGACAGACAGACAGACAAAAATTGTAAAAAATATTGTTTTGGTATATGTACCGTGCATACATCCATATGCATTTAGTAAAAAGCGGTTATTTTAATATTACAAACAGATACTCCAATTTTATTTATCTGTATAGATATTTATGTGTAAATGTGTAAGTAACAACAACACAATATTCGGCGGTACGGAGCCCTCGATGCGCGAGTCACAATCATACATTTGCAAATCATTACAGCCATCAAATTATTACTAATAGCAAAAAGCCAAAGAGGTTTTTTGTAGTACATATTTGCTTGAAATTTCGTATGAAATTAGTACGGCAAAAATAATAAGCACTAAGCAAGGATTTTTCAAAATTCAACCCCCAAGGGTGTGAAATAGGGGATAAAAGTTTGTATGAAACTTTTTATTCCTTGGACATATTTGCATGAAATTTCGTATTTTTCGTAGTTTGATCGCGAGCGAAGCCGCAGGTTCTGCTAGTTTTAAAAATAATTAGTGTTTATTAATAGATGTAGTAGAACACAAAATTTCAACAGGTGGTATCACACGTTATGTTATTTTAAGTCCATTTTTAATCTATACTTCTATACTTATATTGTAAAGCTGAAGAGTTTGTTTGTTTGTTTGGTTGAACGCGTTAATCTCAGGAACGACTAATCCGATTTGAAAAATTCTTTTTGCATTAGATAGCCCGTTAATTGAGGAAGGCTATAGGCTATATATCATCCCGGAAAAATGTACAGTTCCCGTGGGATAGATTTGTTTTTGTCTAGAGACGAACCCGAAGCGAAGCGAGGGTGAGTCGCTAGTTATAGTATACTAGCTTTTGCCCGCGACTTCGTCCGCGTGGAATAGTGACTTTGCTCGCAGAGCTACCGG
Source organism: Fabriciana adippe (assembly GCA_905404265.1). Lineage (NCBI taxonomy): Eukaryota > Metazoa > Arthropoda > Insecta > Lepidoptera > Nymphalidae > Fabriciana > Fabriciana adippe. The sequence continues at coordinate 9,883,028 of FR989993.1, forward strand.
GCGGCGGCCAGTGCCCTCCCCCCTCACGACCGCCCCGCCCTCGCCTTGCATCGGGCTGAGAGCGCGCTCACCCATAGTTCGCGTAAAGTTAAATATGTATATTTTAAAACTATGATATTTCCTAAGATATTCATTTAAATCAAATGATGTCAAGGGAAATTTTGTTCAAAATTAAATACTTGTGATGAATAACGTATTTATTTGGATAAGGATTAATATTATGTTTATAAAAACACCTTCGGAGTTATGCATTATTTTAGAACAAATTTGATTACCATAAAAAGGGTTATATTGAGTCAACCTTAAAAGATAGATATATGCTGTCGCGGACTTTTTTTTAGAACTTTTAAAGGGAAACAATTCCGTCATACACAATTTTTGCGTAACTTTAACCGTTTAAGCAGCGCACGCAACGAAAGCTCTCAAAAGGAATCATTTTTTCCCGTTTTTGCAACATTTTTCATTTATGCTCCGCTCCTATTGGTCGTAGCGTGATGTTATATAGTCTAAAGCCTTCCTCGATAAATGGACTATCAAACACAAAAAGAATTTTTCAATTCCAACCAGTAGTTCCTGAGATTAGCGCATTCAACCAAACAAACAAACAAACAATCAAACAAACTCTTCAGCTTTATAATATTAGTATAGATAAGTTATGTAGCTTATGGTAATAAATATTTCAATGTCATTCTCATACTCTTGAAACGACCAGTGAGAGTTAAGGTACAGGAGCGATGGCTTTTACGTGCATCCGAGGCACGGGTGTGAAATATCGCCAACTTCCCAATTTCGGACTGTTAAGAAGAATTTCATGACAGTAATCCGTGACTCAAACCTAGGACCTCTAGATCGGTAGTCGTACATGTTAGCCACTAGACTAACGAGGCAGTTAATAGTAATATAGTATAATACCATAGTATGTAATCTATACAGATAAATAAATTGGAGTGTTTGTTTGTAATATTAAAATAACCGCTTTTTACTAAATCCATATGGATGTATACACGATACATATACCAAAACGACATTTTTTACAATTTTTGTCTGACTGTCTGTCTGTCTGTCTATTTGTTCCGGCTAATCTCTGAAACGGCTGGACCGATTTTGACGGGACTTTCACTGGCAGATAGCTGATGTTTTAAGGAGTAACTTAGGTTTCTTTTATTTTAGAAAAAAGAAATTGGGTCCCACGAAAAAAAATTAAAATCAAATTAATTAATTAATTTTGTTTTGGGAAGCAACCTAGTATGTAATATAATTATCGCCTTTTTTTATTTAGTATTTGTAGCTACACCACATTTTATTCATGTCTTTCCCTATAATCGCAGGCTTCTTTCTGGAGATCTCTTTTAAATAATAAGTCATTCTTTATATACAATTGACTTAGTTTAAAATTTACTACTTTGTATATCTATATTATAATAAAGCAGTAGGTATTAATTTACACTATTAATAACTTATTACTCGGTTAATATTTAAGATACCTTTTACTACAGGATTTTTTTCATTCTCACGGGAAAACATAATAACTGGTTTTATCGAATCGTCCTTAGACATTTATATGGCTAACGCTGGCTTAAACTTAAGAGATATATCAAAACAATGTATTATAAAATTATAGGTCCTTGTAGGTTCAAGGTCTACAGAAAAATCCGTAATAGTATATTTCTATGTCCTAAGGTACACATGCTATAACTGTTTTTATAATATACTAGCAGAATCCATGGCTACCGTCACCTCTTCACGCTTAATCCGCTGAACCGATGTAAATGTTTGGTATGGAAATAGTTTGAAACCCTGGGAATGACATAGGATAGTTTTCATCCCGGAAAACATATCATATATAATGGGGTGAATAGGGGGGTGGAAGATTGAATGGGCAATCAATCATTTCTCAAGTAAGGGATATATATTTTTTTTATTTTTTATAATACTTACCTACTTTTCTATACCTATGTATGTATATATAGAAGAGTATAAATAAATGGATATTTGATAATATGGCCTACTTATTAAAATTCTTAACTACTTAAAAAAAATCTTGCAATCTTTAAGGCTTAGTCATGTCGTTAGAACACGATAATACAGAATAAGTGGAGCATTGCCCTCAAAATATATTACTCGCTTTCATGTTAGCGACTGAAATAACAATTGATTCTTCAAAAAGCTAAAACATCGCTCAACCGATCCAGAAAATCAATGATCAAAGTGACGTACAAGACTCGTATTACCCAACGTGTTTATTTATTAAAATGAAATATTACGCTTTTTAATTCGTGATATATTTATTAGCATTTAATATACATTTTATTTCACACTAGTTAATCACCCCGCTCCTCTCGGGTTCGTCCCTACTTACGTTTTAACGTTTAGTATAGATTTCTCAGAGATGAGATATTTCCCCGCAGTAAAAAGTATCCTATATGTGGACTGGAGATAACCACCAAATAATCATATTAAATTTCATCAAAATCCCTCCAGTGGTTTTTCCGTGATGCGGTCACAGAGACAAAAATTCTAAAAACTATAGATTCGGCTCTATATCCATAATAATGTCTATTTTAATAAGATTTTCCAAACAATATTTAATGTACAGATTCAACTTAGTTACAATTTTATTATAATATGTATAGATTTAATTTTTACCTTCAGCTTTACATGTATGAACTTCAAGTTCAGATACGTAGTGTTCAATTTAAGTTTATGTAGACAACAACTAATTAACACAAACATATCGTATAATCATGTTATACCTAAGCGGATAAAAAAAATTTAGAAAAAAAATAAGTCTATAATTCAAATGCTATCATATACCTTTTTAGTGTTTATTCATTTCCTTTAAATAAGTTGGTCTCCTATAAATTGTTTTACTTACCTTCATTTATATTTTTTACTTTTAAATATAATACATTTCGCTCTATACATCGTTGTTTATTTGCCATTCAGATCAACATATAAAAATGCTTTACTAAGATAATGTTCAATTTAAAACTTTGTCCGCGTATTGTGCGCGATATTGTCGATAGTACCGGCAGCTATAGCGGACCTCAATAGAGCTGAATCAGAGACTCAACAGTGCTACGATATTTATCAGCTTAGTGTTATTTCAGGCTTTTCAAGCTCCTCGCGTCCGCGTCTGACGGAAAACGTCAACTTTATCAAAGAACTTTACGGAAATTCAAAGCGGTCTTTTAATTTTTTAAATTTATTATTTGTTTTTAATATTCTTATCGAGCAATATAATTAAATTAAGTGGAATAATAATATTGATATAGTATAATGTACAAAAAATATAGTTTTCTAATGGCGACTTTTTCAAATTTTAAGATATGTAAGAGTATAATAAAAAGTGTAAAAACATAAGGCAGTATACATTATGGATACAGATAATGGATACAGATACAATATTTTTTTAAACAGAAGTTGTTAATTAAAAACAACTAAAAAGTTAAAAAAAAATATTGCGATTGGAAATAACCCGTTTTATACTATACTAGTGGCTTACCCTCGCTTCGCTCGGTGCGTCCGTAGGTTTAAATAGATGTGAATAGTTATTGCGAGTGTACCTTAGGAGAAAGACTTATGCTATTGCAGATTTTTCTGTAGGCCTTATTAAGACCTACAATTTTCTAGTACATTGTTTTGATGTATCTTTTAAGGTTTAGCCAGTGTTAGACATGTACAATTTTTTAAAGACGACTCGATATAACCAGTTACTGTATTTTCCCGTTGGAATGAAAAATTTTCCTGTAGTAAAAGGTATCCTAAATGTTGACTCGAGTAATAAGTTATTACTACACAAAATTTAGTTAAAATCGGTTCAGTACTTATTGCGTGAAACACGCACATCGATTTCGCTAAGTCACTCTTTTATTATATGTATATAGAATAAACATTTGAGTAAAAATATAAATTATATATATATATATATATATATATATATATATATATATATATATATATATATATATATATATATGTATAGGATTGTATTCAAATCTTTAACATATTTTACATTTTCGTTCCTTGCTTTATTTTGATCTTTACGGGAAGTTTAATTTTGATTAGAATCTAACCAAATTACAATTAAAACTTGTACACCATCATCAAAACAAACTTTCGAATTATTCTCTCGCCATAATCTAATAATGTTCTGATTATTTTATTATTTTATGGTCTCCTTTTATCTTTAAACAAAATGTTAATTAGCCTTATTTTCAATGCTTGCGTAGTTAGAATGATTTCTAGTATGTTTTTTCACAGTAAAATGGTTCGCTTATAAAAAATGGACTTATATTTTTGTAGTAATTCGCCCAACATCTCAAAGAAACATAGGTTTTTGTTTATTACATTATTATAGCTGGCTTGTTTTCGACATTCTTCCCGAGGCCATAGCAATTTTATTTCAATAATATAATAAAATTAGGAAAGAGAGAGCTGGTGTGCTACATCCTACGTTGTCCTTTTTAATAGGTAACAATAACGGCTTTGTTCATACATTTAGATGATTAATTACAAGAACTTTGTCTGTCAAGGGAGTTATCTAAATATTCTGATTAACATTGCGTGTGAGATACAATGAGATAACCTTAATTTGCTTGTTAGAAATGAACAATGATTATCATTTATATGAATAAAAGATTTTATGAATTTTTAAAATTTCCGTTCAAGATTACTTTCTTTCGATTTATTTACTTCCTTTTATTACATTAAAATGATTTTATTTCTTGTTTATGTATTACTATACTTGTACGATTAAGTTAATTAATAAGATTGTAGACTCGATACTGTGGAATTTGATAGATTAGAATCAAATATTTTTGCAAAACCCCAATTTGTGTTTCAGTGAGATTCCAAGTATTCATGTCTCACAAAGTGGATTTAATAGACTAAGTCTTGTCCAGCTGTTTGTTGAACAGTACAGAAGAAACATGGCTGTTCGTGACCTGTAACAAGTGGTCGCGTGATTCATAGACTCGGTTAAACTGCTAGTTAACTTGTTAAGTTTTACAATTGAGTACTGAAAATGGAACGTTCCTGTAAGATTGAAATAGAAATTTATTTATTTTTAAAAGAATTAAAGGATCTAAATACATAGTTAGCTATAAATAAGACATATTAGATAACTTATTTGTAAGATAGCAAAAAACAACATGCAAGATATCACAAAAATCAATTATAAAAATTATAAATTAAAATACTATGATGATATCAAAATGATGTAGAAAAATTAAGCATTTGAAAAGCTTGTGAAAGAAAGATATCTCAGACTAAAATTGTAAAGCTTATTTTAGATAATATGAAAAATAGATTTGCTTGTTAATTGTCGGGCTCTTGATAGGGGTTGACAAAGCTTTTATAGGCAGCCACCAAATCCTCTTGTGACTGTGATTTAATATTTGATTCATAGCTATGGTAAAATATTTTACTAGCAAAACATAAGGATTTTCACAGCATAAAATAGAATCAATTTTGTGGATGTTAAAGTTAGAAATTGAAAGAAAAATACTTATATTAGATTGAAGGTATATGTACCAACATGTGCGCCGGTGGTGTCGCGCCTCTATTCAAAATATTTTTATTAGTTATAAAAAATGTGTATGGTACAGTATCGTTACATGGTTACGAAGTGGTTTTCCTATTGGTTTATGTTCAAGGCTCGACGTTCGCGTGGCCGATAAAGCCTATATTATGTTAAATAAGACAATATATCTTCATTTAGATATATTTGTAAGATTTATACTTAATTAATCTAAATGGTTCGTTTGTCGGGATTAATTTTGAAACTATTTTCTAAAGAATTATATTGCTTATAATTTACTATGTACTTAGTAATCTAATAAAAGTTCCCACATCTAATCTAATAAAAATTACTACATATCTAAGGGTCCAATGGCACGCTTGAATGGTTTTTATTTTCAGCTGAAAGGTTTCCGCAAGATCAATATAAAAGGAGCTTCGATCAAAATTGTTAGAACCCGATATAAAATTACTGCATATATATAATTTTATATGTATATACGAGTATAAGGTATAGTTATGCTAGAAAAGTATGATATATTAAAGCTTAATTATTGTTTTTGTCGTTCTATTATGTAGCCAATAAATTAATAAATTTCTGAATGAAAGAAGGATCAACTTTTACGTAACGATAAAAGGTTTATGTGGCGGTGGTATTTAAATATCAGGGCGTAGGTTTTTATATATAACTAGCGAATCACCCTCGCTCCGCTCGGGTTCGTCCTTAGTTACGTTTTAATGTTTAATATAGATTTCTCAGAAATGAGATATTTTCCGGCGGTAAAAAGTATCCTATACGTTAATCCGGATAACCAGCTATCATCATACGAAATTTTATCAAAATCTATCCAGTGGTTTTCCCGTGACGCGGTAACGGACAGACAGACAGTCAGATAAAAAATCTAAAATCCATATATTCGACCTCTGTATCGATAATAAAGTCTATTTCAATAAGATTTTCCAAAAAATATTTAATGTACAGATTCGGATTAGTTACAATTTTATTATATGTATAGATGATTTAGTGATTAATATGCAATGTTTAGGTGAATATTTAGAATATTTTAATACTCTAAGTACAGAAAATATAGACACTAATAACAGCGCGTTATTAGTGTCTATATTTTCAGAGCAAACTTATTTGTGGAAAATATTGCGGATGAGTAAAAATTTTATACTTTTAACACAGCAGTACCATCACTAAACTTTACGTAAGTTCATCATACAATGTTAATGATGGTACGGAACCTTCCGCGTGCGAATCAGACTTGCAGTTTTGTTTGTTTTGTTTTATGCTTACGCGGGACATATGCACGGATTTTAAGTTTGTTGCGGATACGTAGCTCGTGGACAAGTGCCCCGACAGGCCATGTCCTGACTGACTGGGCAACTTCCTGTATCTTGGCAAGCATGTTTATTTAATTGATATGCACTAAGCTGGCCTAGCTTTTGTGCCCCTATGGTACAGGGAACTCAAAATGTATTTATAACGATACATATGTATATTTAATAATAATTATAATGATAGGCATAGTCCATAGTCTATATTTTTCATAGTTCCTACACATAAATATGTATATTCGGTGACCTCCATATAGCTGGTGACCCTCTTTGAGCTCTTTCCTATTGTTTCTCAGAGATAGATCCCGACTGATGCTTCACATTAAACAAATTTTAGGACTGGGCTCGTTCGAGCCCGTGAAATCCAAACTATGAATAATAATAATTTCTTTACGTTCTAGACAATGTGGAAAGCTAAAGTAATAGTGTATGCAGATATTTTCAAGCGATTCGTGTCCAAGCAGACCGAAAAAAAATCTAAAAATTTTTTTTTTTCTATTAGTATAGCTCTTACTGAAAAATATGACCGATATTCGTAGTTATCTACATATAAATTCTTCTTATTTAAAATCTAAAATAGCTAAGTCTAAAACGTACCTGGGAAACGGTTATTTATCTGATTATCCGTTTGCCTGTGTCGCACACTATTTCCAAGAAAATGGCTCATTCTGGCTGGTTCTGGCATTCGGCAAAGTTACAGTAAAGTAAGAGTTTAGTGGTATAGAAATTATTAATATGCTCAGTAAAAAATTAAATGTAATATTAATTAGTTGTTAATTTATAGGACGTGAATAACCTCAAATATTTTTAAAATTTTACATTTCTCCTCGACAGAAAACATCAAATTTGTTTTCGTACATACTATGTGCAAATTAATATTTTGAATTTTAAATATTTTATTTTATTTTAGGCAACATACATTTATAAGCTCATATGTATATCGTTATAAGTTTCTGTTCGATATGACTTTCAACATCAATTATTTGAATCTTAAAGAACATTATTATATAACAGCAGGAGTGATAAAGTTTCGAATCCACATAATACCAGTATTAACAGATGGCTTAAATTGGCTGATCTATTTTATTCAGACTACCAGACTAATAACATTCTAATTGTATACGGATAATGTTTTAAACCATAGCAGCCATAATATAACTGCATATTACATAACATATAGTAGTTATGCTTATATGAGAGTACGTTCGGCTTCTTGCTATGTATTCTGTTATGTAACAAGCTTGCAGCATCGCACGCGTGTGTTCATAATCCATTTACTTCATCGCAACTTTATATGACCTCTGCTTAATATAGGACCGCGTACTTACAACTCAAGCAGAGCCTTCGTGTACATGACCGATTGAGAGGCAACTTAAAAATAGCTTTAAGAAATAATTTGTATACAAATATTGTGATGATGCGTGCGCAACCAGATACAAAATTTAAAATATGTTGCTATATTTCTACGCGATTCTATTTACTTTAGTGAGTTTCCTGAGTCTTGCTGTTTTGTATTAAATATTTTATTATATAGTTTATAGTGATAAAAAACTAAGATTAAGCAGTCTCTTAGGTCTATAATATTTTTAGTACCTACCTAAGAAATTTTACTTTTACTTTAGAGTTTTCATCTTCCATATCAAACAATCATTAGGGTGAAATAAGGATCTATCGCAAGTAAAACAATATAAAAATATTTTTCCTTGGGGAAAGAACAGTAGAGAAAATACAATTTCCAAACCAACTTTGAGTAATGTTATTTTTATGACTATACTAGCTTTTATTTAGTTTCACGGTACAATATAATTACTATAGGTATGTATGGAATGTAAAAAGCTATATATACATATATGTAGATTTTAGAAAATTTATCTATGAGACTTTCTGCACTACTATAAAACGCAGCACTGTAGGTGTGATCGTCTTTACAAATTGTACAAATCTTTTAGTCTGACTATTATTATATAAGAGTTTGCATTAATGTGTATGTTTGTTACTCCTTCACACACCTGGATGGATTTTGATGAAATTTTGTACATAGACAGAATGCGACTTATAGTATAGGACTAATATATAGGCTTCTGTTAGGCCCATAGTGACGTCTTCGAGTGAAGTAAGGCGCTGGTAATCATAAATAAGTATATTCTATAAGTTGTTTATTTCTCCTCGTGTATCAACTCTACTCAAATGGATATAATCTTCGTACGCGTATAGAATATAAACATTGTCTCGGTGTCGTAAATATTTACAAATAGTTATTCATATGCTTTCTGCCTACCTGTTCTATATATGAAGTACCTACGCATCGCTTGCGCATAGTTGAGTGAATTTCTATGAGATTTTTTATTTTACTCAAAATTGTCTAAATTAAAAACATAATAATCTAAGCTTCGTTAAATCGGTCAAGTAGATTTATAGGTACAGTTTAAGCTCTACAATCCACAAGTTGTTATGGAAAGCGGCGGTCATTTTTAATGATGGTAGATAAAATAAAAATAGACACACGGGGGGAGGCGCTGGCAGTAATAGTACAAAATATAAAAGTATACAGTACCAAGCCTTCCAAGAGCCCCATCGTAAAACCAAGCCTGTTATTACCACATCACTTTGCTAAGTGAATCATAGAAGTTGTTTTTAGATTCATTGAAGTAGAGTGTTGGCAGATGCGGATTTTTCTCGCATATATGCTAGCTGGACTATAGTCTCTTTGTCATAGTTTATAGGACTTACCGAATTATAGGTAGTTGTGGAGACAAACGGCAGTGTTTTACCGCATATTTTTTGATTTTCACTTCCATGTATCTAGCAAAATAAGTACGTAAACAAATCTAGAAAGACTATTACAATAAATTGTTAATCATTGTGTCACTTTGCAAATTGCTAGTGTATTAAAATAATACGTTACTATTGAGCTGATTTTATTTTTGATTTAGCAGTTTTATAGTGAAACTCCTCAATATCAATTTACTGCTGCAAGCAATAGTTTGTATTTATAGCGATTTTATACTTTTCTGTGCATTGCTAAGAAAATCATGCTTATAGTTTGTTAAATCTCAAGTAGTTTTTTACAACTTTAGTAAACTGTTTTATTGGAGATAATACTGTTTTGTAATTATGATTCTTATTAATGATCTCAGAAGAAATTGTATTTACGACTTTTTTTAGAGTGGTATTGAATAGAATATTATAATTATTATATTAATGTTCAAACGTCTACATATAGATTAAGTTCTCTTTCATAAAGTAACATAATACGTAATATTAAAGCTTTCACGTTAGGGTTATACTGTTGAAAAATGTATATAAATGGTTATAAAAGTAATCGATTGTTTAATACATGCGGTGAAAAGCCTTTTGTCAATATTCGGGTGAATTATAGGTAGTTCTAAGGCTTAAACTTACGTGCCTGTTCGTTGTTTATCACGGGCTGTGGTTTTCAGGATATGATAGACACCTCGAACGTGACATTATTGCCACTCCCTTGCTACTGTCCCTACACAAATCCCGGATTGTTAATAGGACTAAGTGTGATATGTATTGCATTTGTGCAAAAACTTTTATAGTGACAATCTCTTCGCAAATAGTTTGTTATCATTTACGTTCACTAGTCCTATTTGTAAATAGGGTGCTCTATCTTAATTCTGTAGTAGTGTTCGATGTATGGGTATGTGGGCATGCGAGTGTGTGCGAGTGTGAATGAGCGAGGGTCGCAGGGGCCGGCGGGCGGGGCGCGGTATCGACGCGCGCGCCACGCCTGCGCCGAGCTTCTCACCTGTTGCCGCGAGGCCATGGAAAGATACTCTTTCAAATTAAGGGGGACACCTGATATCGAAATAAAAGCAAAGTTGTCGATAGTCAGTTGTTACGTCACAGGATCTTTAGCTTAAATTACCTGAAATATTATGTTTTGGTTATATTTCCTCACAGTGCCTATAAAATAAATTGATTGTCCTTCCCGGATTCAAAGTATTTATAGTAACATTGAGACGAAAATACATTCATACACATATATATTATATGTATATTTATGTATAGGTCTGCCGTACTAATTATTTTTAACAATGCTGTTTTAAAATAATCCACCGTTTGTAAAAGTTCTATTTTTATTTGTAGTATTATATCAAACACTTAAAGAGTGCGCGCGGCTTTTATTCAGCTTGCAACGGCTAGAAACAAAATAGGCCCATGTATGCTATAGTATTTTATATAGCTAGTGGATCGCTTGCGTGTTGCAACGATAAAAAATAACTATTATGTCAGTCTTACCTAAAAAATCTACTAGTGAAAATTCGATTTAACCATTTCGGTGAGTAGGGGTAAAAACAAATGACAATACCTTACATGGTATCGTGGAAATAAAAACGACTGGCCGGATTTGGATGAAAAGTACACAGATAAACTATAAACTGTAATAACTAAACATCGGATTATATGCACTATCAAAATGACAAAATATGCATGCAAATATACACTAAAAAAGGGCGAAATCAAAGGGCACAATCAAAATACATTACATATTTTTCTAGATTTTAGAGCTTTGTGACGTTGTCACTTAATATTAATTTGTAGGATGAAAATGGCCTCTCTGTACTGACTGACGTTACTGGACATAATTTGATATTCGGCATTTCTGCAGAAATCTCTTCAGGCAGAGTCTCGCCCGTGCCGTTCATAATTTTTTTTTGGCACTTATTTGCCACGGACTTCTTCTGATAGTCAACTCAGAAGAGTGTTAATCTATTAAATCATTTTTGTTTTTGAATATTTCCAAGGACTTGCACAGAAGAACTAGTTTAATTCCTAGTCTCTTCACGACAATAAAACACGCCTCACATATTTAACTACTGAAATAAACACTATCAATGAAAATGTACTAAAATATGCAATAGCACTAAAAAAATTACGTTCTATGCATTTGCATATGCAAATATGCAAATACAAATAGCCCGATGTCTAGTAATAACACATATGCTACCGTTAGACACCTAGAGAGATTACAAGAAATCTAGGCATTATTAAATTAAGTCATTTACATAATATCACATACAAATTAAATTTTATTAATTTACTTATAAGTTAAGTTTGTTACTACTTTAGTTTGAAGGTTGTAGGGCATTGTGTGGGCTGTTACAGCTTTTCTGAACTATAACTATGGAATGGCATTCAGAGGCAACCGTAATGTTCCGAGAAAAGGTTAATTGTGTTTTACTCTTCACCATAACGGCTGTAATGGTAAGATGACTAACATAAATTTCATGTAATTACACTTCATGATATTTTAATTATGCGCTGATATATAATATTACAATTCAAATTCAACTTTTGCTGTTTTAAAAGAAAACTTAAGGTAGCTGTATTCTTGTGGGCATTACGCCTATAATTTTACTTTATTATTCGCAAAGAGTGAGTTCTATTACAAAAGATATACTGAATTATAGATTGCCTAATAAATTAAATCATCCAATGAAATCTATACATTTTGCAAAAGTTGTTCAGAAATCCTCAAAATGCCAAAAGTGTCGGCCCTTATATTTCCTGCGTATATGGCTCGTCTGAGTGAGATGGAAAAAGATGTTATTATTTTATTTCTAACTTAATCTATATCAGAAGAGCTAAGTAAGTATAAGTTCATAGTAATTGGACGAGTAGTTTGAACATATTTTTATATACTTATTTTGAGGTAGAGAATATGTATAATATAAATATATTGATTCTAAACTTTATGATACTTTACGATTTGCTAACATTTCGTCTATTTTTATAGAGTTATATAGGGTTAACTTTGCTGTTTTGCTATTGTTAATTTTAAGCAAGCTGTCGGAAATACCTAATAGACCTGTTGCTGTGACTGATAACTCGACGACGACGGTTAACTAATAGGTGCTAATCTATACAATATACATACATATAATAAAATAGTAACAAAGAAAAATATAAACATGAAATATTTTTGAAATAAAATCTGAAATTCAAATAAAAGCAATTACCATATACCCCAAAACTATAAATCTGTTTTTCTGTTGTGTTTTCTGTGTGTGCTTCACGCAGAAAGTACTGGACGGATTTTCACGAAATTGTGTATAGTAATAACGTGGGTCAAAATTTAGGATACCTTTTACTACAGAAAAATCTTTCGTTCCTACGAGAAAACACAATAACTGTTTCTGTCGAATTGTTCTTAATTTATATGGTTAACTCTGGCTAAACATATATTGAAACAATGTTCTAAAAAATTGTTGGTCTTAAAAGGCCTACAGAGTCTGCAACAGCATGTCTATCTCCTAGGGTACACTCACAATAACTGTTTTTACCTATTTAAAACGTACTTAGAAAGGCACCTGAGCTAAGCAAGTATAAGATGCTAGTAATTACCATAAAAATCAAAACTTCTTTTACTATTTTGTTAGTATTTATTCTTTGTTCTTTTTAAGTCTGCCTTTTATTTAATAACGCAAAATGTACTATTAAATATAGCTATTTAATTCGATTCGGTCTTATAAATTATTTTCGACTTTGATTTTACTATTAACATTAATAATAAAATGGGAGTATTTATTGCCTATTTGCTTAAATGCTGCCGTGGCTTATCACTTTTTATGTAATCAAGTAAAATTAATTTGTTATATTTTTGACTTTAAAACATTAAATATATAATAAATTAGCGACTCACCCTCGATCCGCTCGGGTTCGTCCCTACTTATGTTTTAAAGTTTAGTATAGATTTGTCAGAGATGAGATATTTTCTCGCAATAAAATGTATCCCATATGTTGACCGGGATCATACCAAATTTCATCAAAATCTCTCCAGTGGTTTTTCTGTGATGTGGTCACAGACAGACAGACAGACAAAAATTCTAAAAACTATAGATTCGGCCTCTGTATCGATAATAATGTATATTTCAATAAAAATTTCCAAAAAAATATTTAATGTACAGAATCGGCTTAGTTACAATTTTATTATATGTATAGATAAGATGAATCAAGACGGGCGATTTTACATTCCCCAGGTTTTTTTTTAAATTTGTAGAGTAAAAATAACAACAATTAGATATTATTATTATTTTAAATAGTAATATACATAATCCTCAGTTAGCGTTTTAATAAGAATGATAAATGAATTATGACTTTGTGGGTTGGATGGTTTAAGCAAGCATATTACATACATATTTCAAACAAAATCCCACGCTATAAGAACTCTTTGATTTTCAGGATTAATCAGAATATATCCTACACGTTGACTATAGTGTTAAGAAATACTATTTATATCAATTTATATTAAAATTCAAGACAGTAATCTACATGCTCTTATACTATGAGAAGTCTTACGTTTTCAGATAATAAGGTATGTTGAATATGTATTAGGGAAAACTCATTTGTTCCGTTCCGTATTCGTTTAAAGCTCTTTCCGAATAAAAGTAAATTACGTTCACCTTCAAAATGCATTACTTAAAAATTGATTTTTTTTATTTTTTATTTAACGAAGTGGAAGTGCAACCAGTGAGACTAACTAAATAAAATATATTATCATTTTTCAGCGGACTTCCTATTTCAATTTGCATAAACGAATGATTGCGATGCGGATGGTCGCTTTAATAATAAATAATAATAAATAAATATGTCAGGACATTAACACACAGCCATCTAGTTCCATGGTAAGCTACGAGGCCTGTGTTATGGATACGAGATAGTTGATACACTATACATATATTACTTTTAAATACATACATATTATCTATACATATATTAATACGTGAAGCAAAAACTTTGTACACCTTTTTACGAAAATTGCACGTACGGAGAAGTATGAAATTTCCCACACTTATAGTTTATTAGAGAAGAAGTACAAGGCTAATATTTTTTTTAATTATGCATAAAAAATACCATAGGCGTATATAGAGGGGGGTAAGTCTAGTGCCTATACATACTTAGTTTTTTATTAGTTATAAAGTTTGTTTTAACACACATCACATTTTTTTTATTTTCATATACATACATACATTTAGACAACATTGTATTGGTATCAAGACAGAAAGTAAGAATTTGTAGAGTATTTCAAAACAAAGGAAAGGAAAAGATAATTTAATATTTTGCTGTGCTATTAATAGTTTAAAAAATTAAATCCTTAAGAATGGTGACTTTTTATATATTTTTCAAAAAAAAGCGTGTAAGCTGTTCTCTTGCATGTCGGAAATAAAACCTCAATACTTGTTCAAGCTCATTCAATCAGTGTTCATCACGCTCATTCAGTCTGTCTTAAAGAAACTTATGTTAATTTGAAAAGTTTTTTTAAAGAAGAAAAAAATACACAAAACCAAATGGTTTATTTTGCGGCGTCAAAATTATTAGCATATTTCTTAATCAACATCTAATAGAAAGTCAGGATAACTCGTAACGACTCTGAAAATTTATTTTCTAAAGTCGCACATTGATCGTTTCCTTTAAAAATGTAGGGGGCTACAGCAAGGAATCTGAACCCTCAGAATGGAATCGTTCACTCTATTAAGACATAAAAGAGATAGAAGAAAGATATCAAGGTCACTATGACTTAGACTTTAGACTGTTAGATGGCATAGAGATGCAGTGAAAATCCATAAATGAAATCCAACGTAACGAAGCTTTTTATTAAACAAAAACTTTTTTTTTGCTTTCTATGTTTACCTTTTTGCTATAATTTAAAAATTATACACTAAATAAAACTTATACTTTACTTATACTTACATTTACACTTCTACTAAATTCTTATACTTTGAAGAATAATTAGAAT
The DNA here is from genome assembly GCA_905404265.1 of Fabriciana adippe. Taxonomy (NCBI): domain Eukaryota; kingdom Metazoa; phylum Arthropoda; class Insecta; order Lepidoptera; family Nymphalidae; genus Fabriciana; species Fabriciana adippe. Next base: position 9,898,653 of record FR989993.1, read on the forward strand.
TTTTTATTTATTTTTTGTTTTGCCCTTATATGCGTTGCCTTATTTATTTGTCGTATTTAAAGTTCAAACACCACACCAGTCACTGTCTACCGTCTACCGTCTAGTGACGTTTTGTATATTGTACAAAAACTTTTTTGTATTAGTTTAAACACAATTATAACAAATATTAACTGTTTTAAATTTTTAAATATTAAATAATATCGCAGACCTGCGTAATTTACAATTAACATATTTTGTTCAATTTTTATATTTTTTAAGTTATAGCAGTATTCATTACATATAACAAAAATTCGATTAGGTCAGATAACTTAATTTTAAGCTCGTTAATAAACCTATATATATATATATATATATATATATATATATATATATATATATATATATGTTTTATAGTACAAAGTTTTATTCATCCTTTTTTATATTTTAATTATTTATGTTTTCTTCTTTGAATATGGCATCTATTTTTTATTAATCTACGGTTCTTCTTGGTACTAATTTTATAGCATATTTTAATTTTCACTAAAAACTGAATAAAACACATTGGCTTTATTTTGTTAAACATTTGTAAATGAAAACACCAGTTAGAGAATTCAAAAAATAATGCGTGTTAATATATCTGTATATAAATACAAATTCATAAACAGGCTTTTTAAGTAGGTACAAAATATATGTTTATTATAAACGAACAAACAAGCGAAAGTCAATCACTTTCGCTTGTTTGTTCGAATCGAAAATCGATCTTTAATAAAAATTACACAGACTTCTATAACAACTTTGGAGATGGATTTTTACTTATGATGAAGTGAACAACACTGCGGTTGCTGATTCTTTACTTGTTTGAAGTAAAAAATTTGGTGTCAATTTATTTTATTTAATGTAAAAAAGCAAAATTTAAATTTGGTTGTCTGACTCAAGAGCATTTGTAAGTATGGTTTTGAAGGATAGCTAATAGGACTTCAAAATGCTCGACTTTTTGGATATTTTCATAGCATTATCTTTATTATGTGATATTTTTTGGAGGGTAGGTTAGGTTGGTATCATAAAATTAATTCGATAACTATTTTTCAAAAATGAAATGTACGAATTATTTACGATCTGAAGGTTCGTGATTCCCTTGGAGTAAAAAAAATTGCACACTTATAATAGTAGTGTAGTTGCATCATAATAGGAATATACGGCGAGTGTGTAAGTATGTAATATAAATGATATATGCTACGGATAAATAAGATATATGTATTATTTATCCGAAAAAAAAATTACTTGAAAACAGTGACACATACCTACATTCGTATTTAAAAGAAGTTTTTATAGGCCTAAGTATATATAATGAAAATTACACAAAATGTCTTAAATTGTATTTTTTTTAACTATTAAAACCTAAAATTAAACATGTATGTTTTTTGCAGATGAAAATATGTGGAATTATCATATATGGACTCATATGTCATATGCATTTAAAAGAGCAACTCTTGAGTTTCTTAACGGCTCAGAACAGCATTAACTGGTAGCATCTTCACGGATTCTCCTGATATTAAATTGTCTAAATTCTTGAAATTAAATTATTTGATAAAAAATATATTATAAAAAGTGTAAATTTAATGTTTTATTTCATTTCAAATTTCTTGAAAAATAGGATTTATGAGTTGTTAAGGATGAAAATTATATTAGTAGATATGCGTTGCGTTGAGAGTAGTATTATTACTAAATAAGTTAAATTCTGTATACAGCCCTTTTTAACGTCCCACTGCTGGGCACGGGCCTCCCTTCAATACGAGGGGGATTAGGCCATAGTCCACCACGCTGGCCAATTGCGGGTTCACATATCTTTCGAAAACTTACTAAGTTCTCTCAGACATGCAGGTTTCCTCACGATGTTTTCTTTCACCGTAAGGCAAGTGGTAATCATGTGGGAAATGATTCGCACATAAAAATATCAGAACCCGCTTAAATTTGGCAAATCATAAAAGTGATACATCTATCCTTTACGAGGTAAGTAAATAAGAAATATTATAAGCTATATTTACAGTTGAGTTATAATACAGTTTCTATATTAGTAAGTACCGCACGTATCGTGTATGTACGTGATGAGTAGTTTATAAACCTGGATGGGCATATAGATTTCCATAATCCAAGTGGAATACTATGCTTTATTTCTTATGTTGTACGAAGCGACAACTCTACTTCCTACGGGATAAGACTCAGCTAGTCATGTACCTATTCTCTTTCATTTTATATCATCTGATCGTAAGCGGAATAATAGTAAAAAAAAAACTAATTATTTCAAGTTGAAGTATTAGTTGATATAATAAAAATGCATTAGTTTGTTTTGGATAAGTAATATGGTTATTATTGTTATCGAATGTGTCTACTATTTTATTATGTCAAGTTTTTGCTGCTAAGCAAAGTAGGCTTCCCTTTTAATTAGAAATGATGTGTAGATTTTTGATATATTGTAAACTACATAATATTTAACTTATTTTTTTTATATATACACGATTTTTAGATTTTTCAATTCCTTTCATTGGCTTGCTTTCATTGGCTTTGAATGATCAGAATTGTCTTAGCCGGCCTAAGGAAAGAACAGGTAGAATAGCAAATATAAACTTTAACACTGCAGAAAAATCGCTACCTTTAGTAGAGTCAGGTAAATATATGCGCCACCATGGTAAACAATTTAAATTAAATTTTTATCTGAAAGGCGATATCATCGCCCACCTATGTAGTAAGTGATCTAATTAATATATCCCACGTCACCACTACCGAGTTTAATTCTCAGAATTCTCCGGTTGCTAATATTAAAATGTAATTATAATTGGTTCAATTGCTTTACACCGTAATAGCGCAAATACAGGTATTGGAAAATGATCTTATACACGATATATTTTTAAAGTAATTTTAATATATTTTTTCATATACAGAATTGATGGAAATTTCATGGTAAACTGATGTATTTCACTTTTTTCAATTGCAATCTAACCGGACGACCGCTATGATTCACGATTTTATTAACAGAGTTCGACTACATTTTTCTTAATTTAGTCATGGATCATTTTTATTGGCATCATTTGTTTTAATTTTATTGTGGATATGTATTATCGCATGTATATCATTGCATACGTTTTTATAAATAAAAAAATGTATTATAAATTATCTAATTTAATATATTTAAACGAGTAATTCTTGTATATTTATTTATTTATACCGGCGATCTTGGAAACGGCTCTAACTATTTCGTTGAAATTTGGCATGTAGGGGTTTTTGGGGTCAAAAAATCGATCCAGATTAGTCTTATGTCTGGGAAAACACGGATTTTCGAATTTTTATGCGGTTTTCTTTCACATTATTAAACGCAAAATATGGTCGATAATTTCTTACGCTCGGGCATAACCATCGTGGTCAAGCGTGTAAGGTTCAAGATTGACACTCACAGGTCCGGTTTCGAATCCCGGTTCGATACACAGTTTTTACTTTTGTTTTTTTTTGTGTAAAAAAAACGATATAACAAAAAAAAAAAAAAAAAACGAGCGAAGCTCGGTCGCCCAGGCACTGTATATTAAAATAAATCTTTGCATGTAATAACTTGAATGGGTTTAACTAGCTTGGTGAACCATGAATATTAAGCTAGCTTATAATAAAATAAAAAAAAACACATGATAACTTGCCTAGTTGTCTTTACGAGCACATTTTATAAAATAGATTCAAATATCATTTTGTATAGTTTATTCATTAAAATAGTTTATTCAATACACGTTCCCTAATATCACAGTTTATAGAAGGGTGTATAGCCATGAACGAGAGCTACTCGTATATCATAAAACATGTTTTATTAGTTTGTTACAGTGGCTAAAGTTATTTTCGGGAGAGTGGTTGAAATAGTGGTTAACGATGTATGATGGTCCTATTTCTAATAACTGACACTCAGGTGAATGTAGTAGTTGCCATCTGATCCGTTTAACCATTCACTTCGAGCCAAAGCCTCAATTGTCATAGTTCCATTAGAGTCAAGCGACGGATGCGTAGGAACACAGAGCATGTTACATGAATTCTGATTAACCGATGAATGGAGAATCGCTTCGATTATATTTATGGCATTACATTTACTTGCATTCATTTTCTAGTGTTTGATAAAGTATGATTTATTTATTTGATAATTTGCAATTACAATTTATGTTAAGCTAGCGTTTTCCCGCGGCTCTAACCGCTTAGTACTTTAGTTTTCGCGTTTATAATATTAATATGAAAGTATTTTAAATCGTATGCAATAAATAATTTACTTACCTATTTGTGGAACATCGTAAGGGCGGCCCGAGCGTGAGGCGCGCAACATCATCTGGCTAGCGATTTCAGCTGGGATGGTTTGCGTGCGCTTGTTATAGTTGCGCATGCGACGCCGGTCCCTGTGCATGGGGTAGTGTACTATCGCGTCTGGCTGCGCGGGCGCGGGGTCCGGCTCGAAGATGTCAGTGAGCGAGCGCTGCACCTCCCTAGCGCGCCACTCGCGCCGCGCCGGCTCGGCCGCGCTGCGCAGCGCCAGCGCCGCCAGTACCGTCACACAGCACACGCGCATCGTCGCCCCCCACCGCACGCGCATCCGCTACTTGCTGCCCTCGCACGTCCCGACGCGGACACCCACCGGGCGCGTGCCCGACCACATTATTCAAAATCCACTATTAAAAACCTTCTCCGTTTCGTTTCAGCTCAGTCAATCGAGTTTGTTTCTATTTAGATGATTCTCAGACGCTGTCGCTTTCTGAAACAAAAGGTTTTTATTGTATATAGGTTTTTGAATCTTAGACTAGTAGATTTGTATTAAGAGCGCTCCTTTCACATGATTTATTGTGGATCGAAAGCAAACAGGAAACGAACGAGGAGTGTCAAAAATAACATATACAATATAATTTTATCGAACAGCGTGTAATTTGAGACGTATACGAGTATTAAATTTTTAATATCATTAAGGATGCACAAAGTAGCGCCCGACATTAACCGTTTTGATATTTAATATATTCTTACACTCTGTAATACTCGCGTTGTTGAGATGAATCTAATGACACATAAACCATCAAAATCGTTTAAGCCGTTTATTAATAACGACGGAATATAGGGCCGGACATAGAAAAACTGAACTTTAAAGTATTTCACAGTTTTCACAGTAAATTAAAACTTTATTTTACGTTTTAAGCGATAATTATGTGTTATGTTTTTATTAAATGTTAATTATAAATGTATTCAGCAGGAAAGTTAACTGTTATCGTAAATCTAGTTTTATCTTGTGCTTATTAAAATATTCAACTTAAGTTATAATATTTAGTATCGCTCGCTTATTGTGTATCTTATCTATCTTACAATCTACCGCTCTGCTTAACTTGTTATTGATGTAAAAAACAGAATCTGTATACGCAGCGCTGACTTTACTGGAAATGTGGAAAGTTTTACAATAAAAACAAATAAAGTGTGGTCTATGTGCTCGCGTTCGCCACAAGCTTTTACGTTTACTTTTAGAATGAAAGTTTGTCTTTAATTTTACTTCTTGCTTAGAGAGATATGTTTCGAATAAGGTCATAAAAGGTTACATAATTGTATTATCTCCAGTAGTAGTAATATTTACACCATGTAGGACATATTTATATACATGTACAGAATATGTCATATTTATATACGGAACAAACGGCACGGTTTTTTTTAAAAAGCTTTTATTTTTCAATATTTAGTGTAGACGTAATAAGCAGGTAATTTGTAAGAAGAAAGATTTTTAAAAACATATTCGATTAAGCCATTTATTCAGACCCCTAATGATAGTCACAACCCATCTAGGTGTAAAGTTCTCATCAATACAAATTAATCAAGCTCAAACACCAGGTAACTGCTGTAAATCGTTGAGGAGTTTCCTCGACTGTCTTTCGGCTCCATCATTAGATCGACTCCAGACCTTCATTAAATTAAAAAAAATTAACAAACGCACTAGTCGCCACTACGATTTTCGAAGTTTGCCCTCGATTTCTCTGGGATGCCATCATCAGATCCTGGTTTCCTTATCACGGTACCACCCTTAGGATATCTCCTTTCCAACAAAAAAAATATCATTAAAATCGGTTCATGAGCGACGAAGTACTCCGAGAACACACATAAAATTACATCCACGTAAACAAAAATTTTCATAAAATGAAAACTACTGGGCCAAACGTAACCTCAGCGTAATTGGTGTACATACATAAAAAAATACCAATCGAAATGAGAACCTCCTCCTTTTGGAAGTCGGGTAAAAAACGAATAACATCACTACTTTTTCGAACTATTCGAGAGGGTATAAAATGATATTATATAAAATGATAAGGATAACTTTTTCGAACAAACATTGTATCTTACAATTAATAAAAACCACGGCGGCCAATCTCATTGAGACTAGCCAACTGCGCAGGAGATATTATAGTGCACAAGTGTACGCGCAGACACAAGTGCACTCTCTATTCCTGTCACTCTCATACTCCGGTGGGACGACTATTCGACACGACCGGTGAGAGTTAAAGCGCAGGACCGACGGCTTTACGTGCTCTCCGAGGCACGGGGGTGAAACACCGCCAACTTCCCAACTCCGGGCTGCTATTGAGGCTTACTAGACAGAAAGACTCAATAACTAAACTTGGCCCGACCCGGGACTCGAACCCAGGACCTCCGGGTGTGCAGCCGTACATGCTAGCCACTACACCACCGAGGCAGTTAATATCAGTAGTATATATATATATATATAAAAAGTTGGCTTTTTTAGTGGTGCTGGTCTATCATCATCGGCTTGGATTTGAACGTTGTTAAGTCAATCAGTGAGTCGCGACATTGCCTTTAATACTCCTTTTATTATTATTTTTGGACTTTTCTGTAGACCTTTTTAAGATACTACAAGATATAGACATTTACTATTGCAATTTTTCTGTAGGCCTATTACCTACAATTTTTTAGTATATTGTTTTGATGTATGTCTTAAGGTATAACCAGCGGAAAGTTTCTAAGGAGGACTCGATAAAGCCAGTTATTGTGTTTTCCAGTGGGAAAGAAAGATTTTCATGAAGTAAAAGGTCTCCACAATGTTGACTCGAGTAACAAGTTATCACTTCACCCGTTTAAATCGGTTCATTACTTTTTGCGTGAAACGCACACACAAACAGACATTCAGATAAACAGACAATTTTTTTTATAACTATTGTTTTGGGGTCTATATTTTGTACATAGTACATACGTTCAGTCATTGTTTTTCAGAAATATTTAATGTACAGATTTCGATAAGTTACTGCTTTATTATAGTATATAGATTAGTTTTTTAAATTGAAATAAATTTCTTTTTTGAATTAAAATCTGGTATACCTATATATTAATTATATACTATATTAAACAGAATAAATAGGATTGCTTATAATTTCCTTATCACGCTGACGTGTACCGAAATTAGGGCAATGAAAATTTTGTTGGTTGATAGGGCTACATCTATCCATCAGCTTTAATAACGATTCTCAGAAGAGACGATGAATGTTCCGAATTCTATTCATTCAGGTGCGCTCCATTATTCAAACTTATATCTTGGGCGTATAGTGAATAATAACGTTAATAAGAACATATATTTTGTGTTGATTTGAACAGTCACAATAAGTGCTAAGTTAGCAAAAACAAAAAGATGAGGTGTAATTATAACTTTGTACATATGTACTATAAATTCTGTTTTACTTCGATTGTAACAATTGAATAAATGCGGGAGAAGGTGAAAAAATATTATTACTCATATCAGAACTTATTATATTACTAGCGGCTCACCCTCGCTTCACTCGGGTTCAACGAATCTATCCCACGGGAACCGTACATTTTTCAGGGATAAAAAGTAGCTTACTTGTTATTTTGATGTATGAACTACATTATTGTAAAGTTTCATTAAAATCCAATCAGCAGTTTTTGTGTACTAAGCTGTATAAGTTACTATAGTTTTTATTTTATTTTCCGAGATGAAAAGTATCTAAGATGTTGACCGAGGATATAAGGTACTACCATGCAAAATTTCATTTAAATCGGTCTAACAGTTTCGGAGATTAGCCCATACATACAGAAAACAGACAAACAGGCAAACAGACAGAGAAACAAAAAAATCGAAAAAAAAAACTGGATTTGCTCTATTTCTCTTCTCTTATCCCCCTGACTCGGTTTTTAGCATTTTTTTTCTATGTACAGACATTCGGCCCATACAGTTTTATTATATGTATAGATTTAATATGTCTATGTGTTTACTGCTTTTAAACTTAAATCTTTTGATATAGCAGTACAAAACCACCGTCAGCTAGATAGGGATACTAGTTAGTATTAAAAGTACAGTATCTAAGTTATCTTAGCGGCATTTTATTTTCTTTTAATTTATTCATATCTAAAGTTATATTAAAAATCTCTTTAAAAGTAATTTCTGTTACCCAGTGAGGCTTCAAGTTCAGCTGGATAGATTTTAAAAGTTTTCATAATGCAACACATTAAAGATTGATAAATGTACAGACATATATCATATGCACGAGGTTTTTCCGATGTATTTCCTTATAGGTTTAATCTATGTATACATAGCCAAAGGCAAAACAGTTCAGTACCTTTTTTCCTCTGTTTGTCAACCGATTTTTTTCGTTTAGTAGCTATTGACGGGCTTTAGTGTGATCAATCAAAATAATTACTATAGTCAAATTTCGATCACTGGATGAACACTTGTTCTAATCAAAGTTAAGTCTCCAAAAGCTGTGTATATATGCGACTAAGTCATATGTTTTAATAAAAAAAGTACATCCACTTTTTTATAGTCAATCCGACTTTATGAATAAGTGCATTATTTCAGTTATTTTTCTTTTTCCTCTTGCCTAAATTTTTAGCTAAATCATAGCAGAGAGCAGACTATATCTTACACGTTCCAAGTGATATATCTTTTACGTGAAAATTGAGGTGTCGTAAACTTCTCTATTAGGCTTAGCACAGCTGTAGGTTATATATAAAATATATGTAGCTATTATATAGTTGACGTAGTAATATGCGTATCCAATGATTTTTTAAAATATCAATTAATTTTATTTTAAATTTATATTTAATTCGACACTGGTTTCTTTTTTACATTTATGTAAAATTTGAGTCTAGTCAATTTGTATAAAGTAACTCTCTGTCTAGGTGCTTTAAACTCATAACTTAGTTTACTGTGGAAGGCAAATGAACTGCTATAAAAGGCACATTACCAATAGTTTTAGAATGCCTTCACAATACGAGGAACTTAAGGGCCAAAACCTGTAGCGTGCTATCGGCAAGGCTATATTTATAATCGGGTGGCGTGTGGTGGGCCGTTGACGTCAGCGCCAGCGGGAGGGAGCGCGCGAGTCGGGCGGCGCGCCCACCGATACGCACTTGCAAATTCGCACCTCCATGAATGGAGGAATTAAATTATCCCCAGATCGACTCTCAATGTACGCGACCTGAGCTGAACCCTAAAATATCAGCGATTACACGTTATATCGTTGCCTCAGACTCGCAATGTTATTGAACTGTTGCTACAGTATATAAATGTATTATGGCGCGCTTTAAATACATACATATACTGAATTGTATAGAATTTCGTCACTATTTAGTCGTTATAAATGTTAAGCCTTGAATATGAAATTAACTGTTATTACTTACGGAAAAATATTCGGCAATAGTTTTACGGCTATTTACAGAACATTCATCTTCTAAAAATGACCATTTAATTTGTACAGTATTTTTATATTAAACTAGCAGAACCCGCGGCTTCGCCCGCGATCAAACTTTATTACTTGCTAAAATAAGGAAAACAAATTTTTTTATCGTTAAAAGATGTTATTCGGTAAATAAATTTACACTTTAGGTATTTAGCAAGCTCCACTACGTGTATTTTTTGCACATTTTTCTACTCTCCATCTTTCTAAAAAGCCGAAAAGTTATACATAATTTTCCTTTGGATTCGGAATAATTTCCGTTCTCTACTTTATATCTCACACAGTAAGTGTACATTTATAGAGAACTTGAGTCACGTTACTCTATTTAACGTTATTTATATTCAATAACTGGAACTTCACCGCCCAGTTTTACCCACTTAGGGGCTGAATTAAAAAAAAATCTACAATACATGTTTATTTCATTGTATTGAAGAACATTAATACCAAGTTTCAAGTAATTTTGATCATAAACAATGTTTTCCTTATATAAATAGCACAACCCCCTATTACCCTTTAAGGGAGGAATTTCGAAAAAAAAAAACGATATTTGTACTGTTTTAGTTGTCGTTTTAAAGGTAAGTACCATTTTCCGTGCATCAATTACAGAGTTTCATACAAACTTTCATCCCCTATTTGACAGCCTTATAGGATGAATTTAAAAAAATGCTAAAATACGTATTTATTTAATTGTATTAAAGAGCATTAATATCAAGTTTCAAGTAATTCTGATCATAAATAATTGTTTGCCCATATAAACTTCATCACCCCCTTTTACCCTCTTAAGGGATGAATTTAGAAAAAAATCTAATACAGATTTTTCAAATTTTCCATCTTAAAGCTAAATACCACTTTCTGTGCATTTCGTGTTAAGAATGACAGAGTTTCATACAATCTTATATCACCTATTTTACCCCCTTAGGGGATGAATTTCGAAAAATCCTTTCTTAGCGGATGCCTACATTGTATAAGGAATATGTCCTCCATATTTCACGTTTCTACAACCAGCGGTTTAGGCTGTGCGTTGATCGATCACTCAGTCAGTCAGGACAAAGCATTTTATGTATATGTAGATTTTTAGCTGAGTTACCTTTAAGTGATGAGTGAGTGAAAAATTGGCTTAGAAATTAATAATAATAATATTAACATTAATTAGGATATATTTTGTATTCCTGCCTTATAAAATATGTATATCTAAATGATTCGAATCGTTTATATGGTTTGAATAATATAGAAAGAAAGTAACAACAACTCTAATAGGTATACATTAAATTGTAATAATGTAAGTTAACATGACTACAATTTTGATAAACGTATTGAGTGACGACTTTGAGTCAACAGACCTAGCAGTTCCAGTCTCGCATGAGGATTTCTATACTTAATATGATAAAGAGGAAAGATTTTTTTGTTTGCTTGTTTGTTTGTATTGAATAAGCTCCGAAACTACGGAATCGATTTAGATGAAATTTGGTAAGAAGACAGTTTGAAATCCTGAGAAGGACATAGAATAGTTTTTATCCCGGAAGGGAAGGGAATGATCTCTTAAGGAGGTGAAAATGGGTATGAAAGTTTGTATGGCGAAAGAACCTAGAGACAAACCCAAGCGAAGCGAGGGTGAGTCGCTAGCTAAATACATTTTTGTAAATTTGTTATAATTTGATATCATGACATTAAAATAAAAAAATAAAACAACGCTTTGTAAAAATAAAACCCTTATAGAATCACTGGAATCAGCGCAATTGCATCTCGTAACCAAGTCCATTGTTATTTGTGGACGAGGAAAAAAAAATACGTTACACGTACATACATAGAATTTCTTTGTTTCATTGATAAGTATATCATTGAATCACCTACTCGTAATTCAGAATAACACAAATTTTATATTTTTTAGTATAATCAGAGATAATATAGGCCAGTAAAAATAGAATATAACTTTTCATTAAATTTCAGATCCAATTTTTTTGTTTTTATAAGGATTAGGATTAATTACTGAGTATAAAATCACAAAATGCTGACAGATTCCGGTGGAGTTTTAGGAGCCATCTTGAAAAACGTTTTTGGCTGATATCTCGGAAACTATGCACTTTAGGGCAAAAGTCATTGAAATCATTTTTATAGAAAATAAAATTTCATGTTATATATGCCGATAACTCTTAAAATATTGGTTAAATCAATAAAATGTGTCTATCCATTTTTAATGATCCATTTATTCTCTACAACTTTTGTTTAAAACTTTTCTCTCTAATATCTATACTTTTTGAACTATAGGACGTTCAATGTAGAAATGCCGACGCTCGGCAGGTGACGCGGCAGCCCAACTAAACGGTCTTTTCTATGCCGAACTGGTTGTGGCAGAACGAGTGGGGGCCGAAAAACGAGAATTTCACAAATTACAAGTGCAGTGATGCAACCCAAATTTTTTTTTGGACATTTTTTTTTAATTGTTTTATGATTAGGTATTGAAAAATACATACAAACCTAAATTTTCACTAGGGACGAACCCGAGCGGAGTAAGGGTGAGTCGCTAGTTAATAAATAAAATTCTAATTTTGGGGCTCAAACTAGAGAAGTAAGATGTTTTATGAAGTACAATTGACGTTTCTTAAGATATTAAATCTCTTGGTACAAAAAATATTTAAAAAATTGGACAAACAACAATACATACATATGTATATATGTATGTATGTACGACTATTTATTGCCTCGCCCCCTCCGGATTGATTTTAATCTTATTCTCGAATTTACATCGTTGTATTTTCGTACACGTACACATTAACAAGTAGATTATTTTGAATAATTAATTTATTTATCCTACAGCTAACTATAAATGGATATGGTAAACAGCCAGAAGTATTATTGTTAATTATAAAGCTTTAAATTGCGTCTGTAGTGTATATCTATATCTGCATGAGTAATCCTTTTAATGAAAATGGATATTTGCATGCGAATTCTGGGTAGATTATTCTCAAATATAAAGTATTTATTAAAGCGTTTAACTTATTTTGTGTTTAAGCGAATAATCTGAAATAAAAATGATATTGATAGAATATTTTGAAAACTTTTTTCAAGTATACTTATTAGTTCAGTCATTTGATATTTAAAAGAGATGGTTACCCGTAAAGCTTTTCAAGAGTTTGATATTTTTAATTTCAACGAACTCTTACTATTCTTGCTATCATATTTAAATACTAAAAAAGTCGTGAGTAAAAAATGGCGCTTAATAAAAGTTTTTGTTATTATGATTACGTTTGTTGATGTCTGATAAATTAAATTATTTAAATTTTTGTTGGTTTATAGAGTATAAGTATCATTAAAAATGTTGCAATAAATATATAACGAAATCGCTAATCAAATTCCTTTAAAATCCCATAAAGACTACATGCAATTTATCTGCTTCACGCAAGTGTCATTTTTATTATATTTTCAAATTCATATTTTTTAACAGTTAACTGGCAGAATTCGCGGCTTCGCTCATGCTAAAACTACAAAAAAAAGCTCTTTGACTTTATGTTATTAGTAATAATTTGTTGGCTGTAACGTTTTTCAAATATGTATGTATGATTGTAAATGAGTATTATTTTGATTTGCGCATCGAGGATTCCGCACCGCCGAGTATTGCGTTGTTTTTACTAACATATTTACACACTAAAATAAAAATTTTACGTTTACGCAATACATCCTTTAGTATTTGCAAAAATAAATTCATGTTTCACATTCTTAAAGTGTAAATATTGTTACGTTCTATGAGTTCAGGGATCGGAAATTAAAGCACGTCTTTTGCACTATCGATGTTTTACTATTCTTGATTAACAGGAGTGACTTATGTCCTGGTTAAACTTAGTCACTGGACACTAATTTTCATCACTAGATACACTTCCACTATAACTTCACTTAACTTTTCTTCACTTTTCACTTTTTTCATACTTCTTCTTAGTTTTCGCTTAACTTCGAAATTCAACTGAACTCTCGATACACTGCCGGCCTTTTTATATGCATAAACAAAGAACATTCTAGTATTCGAAAATTCGAGACCTTTCTAGTCGTTTCGAATGTTTTGTTCCTCTCTCACTCTTACACACGGCAATCTATGATTAACTGTACTTGTTTGAATTCAAATCTTTTAATAATTTCGATGGTCTTCTCGAATGTTTTGTTTCTCTCTTACTCTTACACATGGCAATTAACGATTAAGTGTTCTTGTCTAAATCTCGATGCTTCTAGTAATTTCGATGCCTCTCTGGAAAGGTTTTGACGGATGTATAAAGCATGCTTCAGACATGTCTTTTTAATTATTATTTTGATGTAATGACGTTACACACTCTACATTACGCGACAATATGTTAGTAAAAACAACACAATATTCGGCGGCACGGAACTCTCGATGCGTGGATCAAAATCATACTCCCACTTTTGAAAACCATTACAGCCATCAAATTATATATTAATTATGACGTAAAGCCAAAGGCTTTTTTTGTAGTTTGAACGCGGGCGATGCCGCGGGTTCTGCTGGTAATTAATATGTTAAAAAATTTGATTCAGTTCATTTGACAGATGTATTTTTAACTAGCGACTCACCCTCGCTTCGCTCGGTTTCGTCCCTGCTTCCCAAAACAAATATAATTAATTAATTTGATTTTAATTTTTTTTCGTGGGACCCTATTTTTTTCTAAAATAAAAGTAGCCTAAGTTACTCCTTATTACATTAGCTATCTGCCAGTGAAAGTCCCGTTAAAATCGGTCCAGCCAGTTTTAGAGACTAGCCGGAACAAACAGACAGACAGACAAAAATTGTAAAAAATTTTGTTTTGGTATATGTACGTGTATCCATAACCCTTTTAAAATACCATTTTACGTGCATTTCACGTCAAAAATAACACAATTTCATGCAATCTTTCATCCTCTGTTTTACCCCTTTAGGGGTGGAATTTCCAAAAATCCTTCTTTAGTGGATGTTTAAATCATAAAATGTATCAACTACCAAAATTTCAAGTTTTTAATCCCTGTGGTTTACACTCAGCGTTGATAAATCAGTCAGGACAAGTAATCTATACATATCATAAAATTCTAACCGGGTCGAATCTGTACATTAAATATTTTTTGGAATATTTTATTGAAATAGTCATTATTATCGATACAGAGGCCAAATCTATAGTTTTTAGAATTTTTGTCTGTCTGTCTGTGACTGCATAATTAGAAAACCACTAGATAGATTTTGATGAAATTTGATATGATTTGAGTTTGTTATCCGGATCAACATATATGATGCTTTTTACTGCGGGAAAATATGTAATTTAATGATAAATCTATATTTAACGTTAAAACGTAACTAGGGACAAACCCGAGCGAATCGAGGGTAATTCGCTAGTATATATATATATAAGATTAAATAGAAGGCTATTCGTCCGATGATCGGATGAAAAAAGAATATTATTCGTCCGGCTATTATCGGTTTGTACAAATATCTATCACCGTTTTGTTTTCTAATGTAAATAAATTATTTTTAAGTGCAGGAGTTTTTATATGCAAAAAAAATAACCTTAGCCTACCGAGCTGAAAACTTATTCTTTTAAATCCCAATGATCTTTAAATTCAAGAGATTTTGTGTAAAAAAGCGCCCTAACCTATGCAGCTAAAACTGGATTCTATTAGAATATTATTGTGTCATAATAAAACAATGTAATTTTAACTTATCGGACGAATAATATATTTTTAAACGGTTTTATTTAGCTTGCGTTGTTTGTTTGGGTCAAATTTAGTAATTGAAATTTTACCCCTTTCCTGTTGACAGACGATCTGATATATGGTACACACCTTTAGTTCTGATGACAATACAATTAAATATATTCAATATCATTGTAAATCCAATATGGCGGCCGCTACAAAATGGCGGATCACATACTTTTTCACAGCCCCTTCAATATGAGTATTAAATCATAGGGTTTGACTAGTAGAATACAGTCCACTATAAAAAAAATCAAATCTAATATGGCCGCGAACATAACGACCCATTACATATTTTTTCACAACCCCCTCAATATGGGTATCAAATGAAAGGGCTTTACAAGTAAAACGCAGTGTATGGATCGGATTATAGAGTTTAGACAGTTAACAATAAAAAAAAAATAGGTATTTTTTTAAGTTAAACGGTTTTATTGAAAAGAAAGATAATAATGTACCTACTACAAGCTAAAAATTAAAAAATAATTAGGTAGGCTCTACGCACCAGTCATCATACCATTCTCCTCATCAATCTAGGGCATTGATCAGATTCAAAAATAAAATTGTGTCTTTATAAATTATAGCCCGTGTGGTTACTGTGTTGTTTATACAAGAGTATCAAATATACATCTATACATTCCCACAAACTTTCACGTTTATAGTTTTAGTAGGATATAGATTGCAAAATGTATTTAGTATTCAAATCCATAGAATATCAAAGTTACGCATACTGTACCTGCTTTTTAATCATCTGAAATTGATCAGTTTCGTTGTCATTTGACCTAAATATTTTATGATATTTAATTCTATTAGTTTGTTTCCTAATAACAATGTATTTGAAGTAATGTGAAAATGTACTAAGTTACTTAAGGACGATATAAAATGTTTTCAAATTATATAAATTACTAGCGGCTCACCCTCGCTTCGCTCGGGTTCGCCTCTACGAAAACAACAACAAACCTATCCCACGGGAACCGTACATTTTTCCGGGATAAAAAGTTGCCTTTGTGTTAATCCAGACTATAATCTATCTCTGTGCCCATCCAGATCAATTCAGCCGTTCTGTACTTTGTTTCTCTTCGTTGCGGTTGAGGTAATGCCGTACGGGGTAATATCGGATAGTACCCGGTCTTATACCACTATCATTTTTTTTTATTTAATGTTATTTTGTATGATAAATTGTTACAGTTCCCAAAAAAATGCCACGAAATTATAAAAAAACAACGAACGGACAATCCTGGAGTGAAGAAAGTATGAAAAATGCCATTTTAGAAGTAATAGACGGAAAATGTAGACATCGTCTCGCTTCTCAAAAATTACAAAAACAAGAAGGTTTCAGACGATAAGTGATGATTGGGTGCAATGTCCATGAAGGCTGTATTGGTTGGGATCGAGATGAACTGGATGAGTTCTATTGCTTCCGTTGTTAAGAAGCAAAGTCGGGTATGTAAAGTGGGTATACCCGGTTTTGGACCAGGTATGAGGCAAAACCGTAAAAAGTTAACTTTTGAAAATGATAGTTTTTTTATCACCTATAATGAAAACAGTGATCTCGTCGACGAAATATGTAATTAATAACTTAAAGTAAGCGAAGTCTAATAAAGTTAATTTATAATGTTTGTAATATTTTTTTTATTTAACATTTCCCTTAGCGTTCCGGTTTTACTCCACTTTCCCATACTCGTAATTACCTACGTACCTCGTATTAATTTACGTACCTACCAACTTTTTAATTTACGTATTTTAAGTATATTTTACATAAATATATTTGATGGCCCGCTTTCAAAATATTACACGTATAAAGTAACATTTTGAAGTCATGTCTGTCTTTGAATATTATTATTTTTTATTTTGTAATAGTTTTTTTTTTATTTCTACTCAGTATTTAAAATTATGGAATTAATTCATGAATTTTTGAAGATGTTATTTTAAAATTATATACTATTTATTTATATATTTTAGTGTTACTATAATTATCATTATTTCAATTTAACCTTAACAATTACCGGGCCGAGGCCGAGGCCCGTGCCCAGCAGTGGGACGTTAAAAAATAACTAAATAATAATAAATATAATATATTAAAAAATAAGAAAAAAAAGTAAAAGAGTTTCATTGTTTATATCTGGAATTTATCATTAGCCCAGACCTGATCAACTATGTCATCCATATATCTCGACTCATGTTTGATTTACTTCTATTCGTTAAAGAATGCCATCCTTTTTGGAACGAATCATCAGATCATGACCAAATTTAAATAAAATTAGTATACACTTACAAGCAAAAAAAGAGTCACGTGAATCGATCGACAGGTTTCACAGTAATGGGTGTTCATATATGTATGAATAAGTAATTAATACGTTGAAGAGTTAAATTGTTCGCCTCCATAATCTATCGTCTAGCCATTTCGTGGTATTTGGTGCATTTATTTTGCTACCTATAGCAAGCATTCTTAGTTATAGTTAATTTATTCATATGGGTAAGGAAGTTACGTCATTTATCTCTGGATCTCATCATCCGATCGCCATTATATTTGCATAACACCATTATATGGGTATATCCATGATGACATGATGGTCCTTGCAAGTAAAAAAAGAATCACTGCACATGCATACAAAAAACCGTATAACTTTCTCCTTTTAGCCAGTCGGTTAATAATGTGATAAAAAACTGATTAATGTATTAAATATGTGATAAATTTGATATTAATATTTTGATTATTGTGAAGATTGTAAAACAACAAAATTGTCAATAATTAACGTTAAATAGTTGTACACTAAAATAATATTGAATTTACTAAGTTTTACCTTCATCTGTACAATAAAAAAAGAAACGATGATTGCAGAAATCACACGAAAAATACTAATATAAATCCTCAAAATAGGTTGTCTAAAAATATATTTTTTAGTTAATTGAAAATGCGAATGAATGTTATGAACGATTTAGTCTACTAAGAAGAAATCTTTTATATAAAAGTAATTTATTGTATTTAAATATTTTATAAATATGTACATGATGCTCTGTTACTGAGCAGACAATATTAAATGGAAAATAGTTAACGCTGTTGTAGTATACCTAAATCGCTCAATAGGTATTTATTAAAAACAGATAATAATTAACATATATGAAACGAGAGTGAGCTATAAATGACACGTAAAAGCCGTTTAAAGGTTAGTAACCGACACTGTAAGTAATTTGCTAGATCAGTGCGAACGGTCAGCGGTCTATAGTGTACAATATATGTGTGTATATTGTATGTGTACACCGCGTACATAGCGTGCGATACATAATCTACCTGTTCCATGTCACCACCACTATTCTGATGCGAGCTTCTATTCAATTACACCTATCACGCGAGCCGATCTTTAACTGATCCACTCTGAAAATATTACATTTGTTTCCGGATATACTCGTATTTTTTATATTGATTTTCATTTATCTAAATTACATTTTTATGTAGTTATAATTGGTGTAGTGTTTGATGAATCTTGGTGTGAATAAATAAATTTATTGAAGGACATATTAAATTTACATTAAGAAAAATAGTATTAGCTTTGAAGGTTTTTTTGGAATTTCGATTTACATTGTTGCCGTACAATATATTTTTAAGTAGGTATAAGTTAATATATAATTTACTTAACGGTAATACATTTAGTTTCATATCAAATCTGCATTTATCTAACCTTAAGACTGGAAGTTTCGTAGGAATTATTATTATTAAATAATTTTGTCTTTCTTAAAAGTGGTTGAAAATAACAAACCTTACAGAAAGATGAACGTATTTCACAATACCATTAAGAATGAAATACAATATGTCGCGACGTTCCGAATGTTAATGATATGATGAGCAATGCCAGCTCTTCTATTGTGCTTGCAACCCACTTGGCTCCGTATCATCTTACATGCAAAACTTTAAGCCTGTAATATTATGAAGCCAACCTTTACCGTAATCCTTTCAATTTTATTATTGTAAATTTTTGCAACTTATTTTTATCTCGGCTATGCCTTTTATATCCGACTGCGGCGAAGCCTGTAGGAGGGGCTAAAAAGACATGGCTGTGTTTGACCTGTATGTATGTATGTACTATGTATATAGGTCCGACCGACTTAACCAATTGTAATGATTAATACGTTGTTGGATTTGTCTTGATAACGCGAGTGTCATAGGCTGTATACTCGTATATCATTAAAAATTAATTAAAAATTAAAATGACGGATTTCATGCGCCAATTTGTGTTACTTGAAAAAAAATTCTACAGTTATATACTAGTCGCGAGTCTGCTACATGTATACACTATACAGTATGTCCCTGACTCCATGATACTATGTTTCTTAGTCAACTTGATCTCATCTTTTTAGGTCGCTTTTTACGCAGTTGGATTTTTATTTTTGCAAATTAATTTTTTTACACTTACAATGCCATACAGTTTATATTGTGGCGATAAACACAAATTTAAAAAAGCTATAATATTTCTTTCGAATTATGTACAGAACAACGTATCAATGTAGGTAATATAAAATATTTATGTATTTTGCCAAAATTTATTATTAAAATTAAATGTTTAGTTTTATGAGCAGATTTTTGCTTAGTATACAAAGTCTATTTACGAGTAGCTACATTTCATTAAATGTGCGCACGATGAAGCTAAGCATGGGGTGAAATGAACCAGATATGTAAATCGCTAGAGTAGCCTCAGTCGGCGTGTCGATACTCAGAGTAGACATTGTGCCGCTAACCTAATTGGCGGCAATTCTGTAGATAATGCTAATTTTATGACATGATTTCCAGCTTAAAAATATTCTGGTAGGTAAGGTCAGCTTATTACTTAATTGGATGTATAATACTATACTCTAAAATAATTCTAATCGTAATTTCAATACCAACAAAATATGTCTATCTTAAATACGAGTAATTAGTACTTTAATTTTTGGTCTCAGTTACAATGTAGCAAGTAACGAAGAGTCCGTATCTATTTCACGGAAATCCCCCTTGCCACCTGTGCCCTTTGACGTTTCACAACGCCACCAACTACACCACGCCGCCGCACGGGGCTCTCGCTCCGCTCTCTTGTTTGCGAAGTTTAAAAACCACAAATCAAGTGGAACTGTAAATTCTCGGCTTAACGCTTTCAGACTACGTTTGACACCAAAGCACTTATAGCTTTCGTGTTGACATTATCTAGCGGACCATAAAACAAGTAATTTATTTAATTGGATCGATATTATCATTTGTTTCGCTATCAGAATTTGCCGTATTTATTGTAATAAAAAATATTACGTACGAACAAAATAATTTAAAAATGAAATGTGATATCATAAATTAGGATAGCAGTGAATTGTGACCTTCATATTATAATAGCTATCGCTTGACCATGCCAGAAATATAATGGCCTTGACCTGAAAAATTCGCAGTATTTGTAAAAAAGGGTATTTTTTGAACAAGATCTTTAAGACTCTTACGTTTACATTGCTTTTTTACTCATAGTAGCTTATGTTACACTCGTATGTTAGTTTATCGTTAAAAATTGTTAACAGTTCAATAAAGGAAAACATATAATAAAAGAAACACTGTATTTGTTTACTTACACACTGTTGTACTTAACTTTATATATTTTATTGTTGTGTGGGGTATGAAACTGTTTTTGGTTTTTAAATTATAAAGAAAAATAGGTACAAAATCTTAAAATTTATTTAAATATGTTTACTTTAAAAAACTGTAGTGAAGATAAGCAATCAAAATCTATATCGAATTAGGTAATTCATCACAAAAATATATTTATACAAACAATTTCTTTGATAGAGGCTCTTTAGGTAGTACTAGTTGTAGTATAAAATTAGGTTATCATTTTAAGGAAAACGGAAATAAACGTGTCAACTTCAGTTAATCTACTATAATAAAAATATTATGTCAAGAGAAATAATTTAATTTCGTTACTTTTATGAGCAGCGTTGTCCTTGGAGGTTAAAAGGCTCAGATAAATTATAAGTTAATGTAGCAAAGACAAGTTAAATGTATAGCTAAACCCAAAACCATTTTATCTTTCCGGAGTTGGGGTTTTCTGCGTCGAGCTATAAATTTATTATCTTTTATAAATATTTCAATATTAATTACTGAATAGTTTCTTAAGTCTAGCAGTCAGTCTCCCAGATCGAAATCTAGGAATTCGCTAGAGTATAATGGTGTTACCACGACATTCCCACGGCTGGTCCACAAAAGCACGCCTTAAAAATCTATGATTTTATGAGTATAGGGTTGCCCCCATGGTCCACTGGATTGTCGGACGCTAATGAGCACACGAAGGCGAAGGCGAATCTGTAGATTATACTATACATAACATAAAAATGGAATATGTCACTCTCTTCCTGATCCAATCTTGAATTTGCGTTAACATAAGCAAATAAGAACAGCAAATATGTATGTATGTACGAAGAAGCTTCGTACTCCTATGATTACATTCATATGTACATATATGTAATTATGTATATGTAATATTAAATTCTGCTACACGCCAAAGTACATATTACGAGGATCTAATAAGGGAAACTACTTTCTAAGGTCGAAGTTACAAAGGAAGAAAGGATTATTTTCAGACACAGGATTTCTTATTTAACTTCCCCGCTTTTGGGAGGACTCAGTTAAACATAATTTAATTATAATCTACCTATAAATAAAAATCAATTGTCAAATAAATGGAAACGAATTATTTTAGAAAGGCTGCACCAATTGGGCTAATTCTTTTTTTGTTGTGTTTGTAGACTGTTAGGACAAGATTTGTATGAAAGAAATGTTTGAAAAATTGTACAAAAAAGTGAAAAAATTGGTTTAAAAAATCTCTATATAAAAAGTGAGTTGACAGAATATGGACGTTCAGTTGTTCAGTTTCTTACATTGTTTTATCTGTTACATACGAAAAAAAAACCATTTGTTGTTTTGTAAAAAAGAAAAGACATAATAATAATATAAAAATACTAAAAAAGTTTTAGAACTTTGTATTATTAGAAATATCTGCTATTTAAAAAAAAACCAGCAGCTGCAATTAACATAAGTGATAATCTGTTATATCATGACAATGGTCAACAGTTTTGTTATAATGTAAAATTATTATATTTATAATAAAGTATATTGTTTTAAGTAAAATTAATGAATAATATGAATTGTACACGAAAAATGACGTTTCCTTAAAAGTATGTTTATCTTTTGTAATGACTTATTTAGGTGTAAAAAATATGATAATTTTGTAAATTTAGGTCTCTATAACTCTTCATTTCTTAAAAAATATTTTTTATATGTATATTTAGACTTCTTATCATTTCTCCTATCTAAAAATACCAGCTACTCCTCCAGAGGCCGCGTCCCATATACTAAACATGTGCTATACCAGCAATTAAACGCGGGCGAAGCCACGGGGTACTGCTAGTAATTAATATTAATTTTATTAATATCGCGTGATAATCATACTATTACTTTTTTAATTGCTCGAACAGGCGCATATGGTAAAAAAGTGCAGTTAAGATGAAAACTTTTCTAGTTAAAAGAGTACATTTTGAACTCCTGTTATAATTTAAAAACTGCTTATTTAATTTCTTTATAAAGCATTTTAATTTATGCAAAAAATAAATAATTTCTCAGTTTAATAACACGTTGTATTTGCAAAACACGCACATTTATAAAAAAAATCGCATTTAAAGTTTATACTCGTATGTCAATCACAATCTTAATAACTATTTTAAGAATTATGAAAGGTATGAAAGCACTTTTAAGAATTAGATTTATTTTCTTTAAAAATAAATAAAAAGCATTTCAATCTAATAATACTATATCCAGCTTCATATTAAATTCATTTTAAAGGTTTAAAAAAATATTCTGTTAAGATTAAAAGAGACATAAAATTATTAAGTCTAACTTTGTTCACCGCTTCATAGAAATGCCTTTCCTCTTTCTAATACAATTTATCTGAAAATGAAAATCTGGTAATACAATTTTGTTTCTTCATAAAAGAGTGTGGTTTATAAAAAGATAAATTAAATTAGAAGTTACATAGTTCTACGTCATAATTTTATATAATTTTAGCTATAAAAATAATGCGTTTCATTGGCGATCATTAATGTATTTTGGAATAATCGTTTTTATTATATAACTAAATCACTTGTTTGGACGAAGTCGAATTACAAAAGCTTATTTTCTAAATTTTCTGGCTTCTTTTCGAAAGCGTTACATAATGTATTGTTTTTACAAATGGAAACAAACGAGTTTCTGCGGAGCAAGTTTGCTATGTTTTAACCTTTAATTTCGAACGAAATTCATTCAGACACACTTTTAAAAGTGTTTTGAAGCAACATTTATAATCTAAGATCCCGATCTGTGTGGTAGACCCCTCACTCTTTTTCCAGATGAAATATATTTTTTAAAGTATACAGAGTTATTGGTAATTCGACGTATTCCCGTTAGGAGGTGATAGGGGTGACTATTTGCGATAATTTTAACCCCCATATGCATTATGCAAAAGTGAACCATTTTTGAGTTATCATGTTTTTTAGCTTTTTTCAAAATGAGTCAGAAATGCAACTTCAAAAATTTATTAAAAAAAAGTATCAATTTTAACCTCATTTTCTCTTCTGATTTATAAAAACGGTTAAAAACCAGTTATTTATCAATATTAAAACAACAATTATCGGTCCAAATTAAAAAAATGCGAGACGAAAAACGATATTATTTCAATATTTTTTTGAAACTTTCTACACTAAAATGCCTTAAAAACAAAAAAAAAAAACGTTATGAAACTTGGCTTGCAGATTATTTTAAAAACATAACCGTTTTCTTAGCTCTCCAAAAATGCATAACAACTAGGAACTTATTTCAAAAAAAAACTGAAAAAAATTGATCACAAAGGAAGCAGGCAGAATTTCGTATTCGAACTAAACTTAAGGTCGTTCTTTAAAATTTCCATAAAATTAATTAAAAACAATACCCAATGTAAATAAAACAAAAAAATATAACTTTAAAATAAAATTTAGAACCAGTAACAGTTTAGTGGTAATAACAATTAACAATTAATAATAAGTAACAATTAAGACATTTTGTAATTTAGCTTAATTAAAGTTCTTGCTCGAAGTGACTTCCCCTATTGCGTACGCAAAGTCGCATTCTTTTTCCGAGTTGTAACTTAACTACCGAAGTAGTCAAATTATTCCGCACCGCATTTGCTGCGTTCATAATTCTTGTTTGGAGTTCTTTCGCGGATGACACAGGCGAGACGTCGAAAAATAGGGATTGTATGAGACCCCAGAAATAGAAATCAACCGGCGTTAAGTCCGGACTCCTCGCAGGCCACGGAATGGGTCCTCCTCGCCCTATCCAACGATTAGGAAAATGGCTATCGAGCCATCGCCTAACATTGACACCAAAATGTGCAGGACATCCGTCTTGCTGGTATATCATGTAAATAAAACTATCGTTTCGGATTTTTTCGCGCATTTATTTTGATTTTTGATTCCCGACGTTTCGATTGCTTTACAGCAATCATGGTCACGGGAGAGACTTTCCCGTTCCATAGCTTTAGGACCCATTCCATGGCGTGCGAGAAGTCCGGACTTAACGCCGGTTGATTTCTGTGTCTGGGGTCACAGAAGTCCCTAGTTTACGACGTCTCGCTTCTTCTCTCTCGCCTCTTTACTTTCTCTTTTTTTACTTTATATATATCTAATATATAAAATTCTCGTGTCACAGTTTTCGTTGCCACACTCCTCCGAAACGGCTTGACCGATTTTGATGAAATTTTTTGTGCTTATCCGGTATCTATGAGAATCGGCCAACATCTATTTTTCATCCCCCTAAATGTTAGGGGTAGTCCACCCCTAAATTTTTATTTTTATTTTTTAGACAAAATTTTTAATTTCTATTTTTTTATGATACAACATACAAAAATACATACAATCCTCAATTTTAACCCTTCTACGATCAACCCTTATTTTTTAATAGCCATTTTAGTAATAGGAAATTATTTATATGGCAAAACAACGTTTGCCGGGTCAGCTAGTATATATATATATAAAGTAAAAAAAGAGAAAGTATAGAGGATGGAAAAAAGAATGTATAACGAACTAATAAATTATGTATAATATTTTACTACTATTTTATGAAGTCTCATAAGTGTTGTGTATGTTATAATAAAATCCATTTTTCCTTAATAGAAAGACATGACAGGTTCATGATGCATATCGAGAATAATTCTACGAAAGCTGTCTGGGCGTTGCGTCGACGAGCGCTTGCTTATAGTAACTTATATATAAAATTTAGTACCTATGTATCTTAAGTTTTTTTAATACTGTAGGGTAAAAATATAGTTATTTCTGAATTTTCAATAATCGTGATTTAATTTTATAAGAACTTTTTAGTATATTTTAACTTAAAATATATACGTACTTATACGATATTTTTCATGGTCCTTTTATATTTACAAAATAAATTATAAAGCATATCTATTTCTTCAGGTTAAGCCAGATATAGTAATATAATATACAGATTGCTTACAAATTTCAATGGGATGAATGATCTTAAAAAATATAAAAATTATACTCAAATATGGCATAAGATCCGGCTGCATGATTGCTACATTCATCGAGTATTTAACCGAAATCATTTTTTTATATACAATAATTAGCAGAACCCGCGGCCTCGCTCGCGCTAAACTACAACAAAAACTCTAAAAAGGTAGTTCTCATACAAACTTTCATCCCCTATTTTACCCTCTTAGGGGGTGAATTTTGGAAAGCGCTGGAATACGTTACTCATTATTTTCGCTGTACTCAATTCAAACGAATTTTCATGCAAATATGTCCAAGGAATAAAAATTTTCATACAAACTTTTAACCCCTATTATTCCCTCTTTAAATTTTAAAAAATCCTTTTTTAGTGGATGCCTACATCATAAGAGGAATACGTGTGCGAAATGTCAATTTTCTAGCCTTAAGGGTTTGGCCTATGCGTTGATACGAATACATCAGTCAATCACTTTTGCCTTTTAAATATATATACAGATAAAAGGCACGGGCCTCCCTTCAATACGAGGGGAATCAGGCCATAGCCCACCACGCTGGCCAAGTCCGGATTGGCGGACTTCACATGTCTTTCGAAAACTTGCCAGGTTTTCACAGACATGCAGGTTTCCTCACGATGTTTTCCTTCACCGTAAGGCAAGTGGTAATCATGTTAGAAATGATTCGCACATGAAAATATCAGAGGTGCGAGACCCGGGATTTGAACCCACTTCACTCGGTTTCCCAAGCGAGCGTTTTACCACTGGGCTACCACTGCCTACCTAAGTTTGATTATTTAAACACAATATAAAAGGTACAGAGAAGAAGGCAAAATCGTTTGTTCAATCGTCAATTTAGGGAATGTGTTGCAAGACAAATGTTTGATAAATTTCCTATTTGTAATATGATGATGATACCCCCCTGACTCTTTATCTTATTAAGACTAGCCAACAGGAGATATAATAATAATAATGACCGACTTCGGCCATAGCGGCCAGTCTCATTGAGACTAACCATCTGCGCAGGAGATATTATAGTGCACAAGTGTACGCGCAGACACAAGTGCACTTTCTATTCCTGTCACTCTCATACTCCGATGGGACGACTACTCGACACGACCGGTGAGAGATAAGGCGCAGGACATACGGCTCTACGTGCTCTCCGAGGCACGGGAGTGAAACACCGCCAACTTCTTAATATCGGGCTGTTACTGAGACTTACTAAACAGAAAGACTCAATAACTAAACTTGGCGCGACCCCAAGTTACACCACCGAGATAGTAAAATAACTCATAGTCATAACAAACAAAGTCATAACAAAGAGGAAAATAACAATTTTTTCATTTTTCCAACGGGGATCTATTCTGAAGCCTTTCAAGAAAAGCTCCAAGACAGGAAAAGAAGTCTCAAAATAGTTTAACAATTATCACAATTGCAATGTTCATGTTCAAGCAATAAAAAAAATATATATTAATTAACTACTGCATAACTAATTGAAAAATTGTAATTTTTTTTTTCCGGCGGATTATTGTTCATTTATCTATCCAGTAAGCCCTGAATTTTTCATTTCTTAAATTTAATCTATACTAATATTATAAATAGGTAGAGTTTGTGAGGTTGTAGGGGGTAATCTTTGGATCTACTGAACCTATTTAGATAAAATTTGCTGAGAAGATAGTTTGAGATCCTGGAAAGGACATAGGATACATGTTATCCCGGAAATTATCAATTAAGGGAGTGAAAATGGGAATGAAATTTTGTATGTGGGGGTTTTTTGTGTGAGGGTGAGTCGCTAGTGTTTAATATGTTAAAATAATTTATATTAATAAAGTGTCCCAAGTAGGCGTGGCGCAAACCAGAGAACCCGTTTTCGGCCGTATTTTAATCCCTCTGGTAAAATAATAAATATTGGTCCTACTGTTCCAGAAGTCTAAACTTTTTGTAAGGAAATTTTCTCTTCTTCTTGAATCTTTTTTTAGATTTGAAATATCTCAATTTAGATATTTGCAAAAAACTAAACCTCCTTTTTTATTTTTAGTTAATTGTTTATAACTTTTGCATTTTTTGCGGAACTTGATTTTTTTTCAAAATTTATCTACATGCCATTTCAAATCGAATGACACCTCGTTCACATTTTTCCGAAACTGCTGAAAAAAGTTAACCAAAAAGACACTTATTGACTAGACTATTCATTACAATAATTTTGATAAGTATAATATAGAGTAAGGAATAGGTGAAACTTCAATTTATGATGTTTTTAATAATTGATTATATTAATTGAAATTTAAAAAAAAATGTCAATACAATAAATAGGTTTCGAACTTTGACACTAAAGCACATTTTATTAAATGTGTTAAAATAGAGTTTTCTATCATGATTGATCCTCTTTTTCAGCAACCTAAAATTCATATCTTAGATATTTTGTTTAAAAAAAATACCAAAAATTTAATACGGGTGATTTTTTTTTTTCTTTTTTTTAAATATAAATATTGTGTCACTAAAATTGAATTTAACATATGAGTACAGCAGTGCGGACTTCTGTTAGTTTCGGATGTTTCTGTGTAAAATAAATAAAAATGTCTTAAAATGAATAGGTATGGTTTAATAAAAGATTATTGTTAAAACTTAACCCTTCAAAGAAAATTAAAATAAGTTAAAATAAAGCCAATGTATTTTTATCTAATAGCATTCTAATATATTTAGTAAACATAATATTTGTATAAAATAATTCGATGGCCCTCTATTATAAATATAGTGGATTGAAACAGTGAACGAATATATAAAAAGAGCTCACTATAAAAAAGTGCAAACCTATAATAGATTAAACGATTTTTTTATGTTTAAATAAAACTTTCTCAATAGCAAATAGATAGAGCAAGATAAATTAATTTTGTCGGGAGCTAGTGACTTATCTCCGCTTCGTTTGGGTGCGTCTCTAGATACCTTTTGAATTTATAATATTATTTATTATACCTGCAGCGCCGACTTACACCTTTTAAAGAGTTTCAATATCAATTTTCATGTTTCTTAATTTTAAAATGACTAAACCTCCAATTTCACAACATTACCTACTTTTGTCATCCCCAGAGTATGTACTACCTGCGACTTCCAATTATAATAGTCGCATTTTTAATTAGAATATTATTTTCAATTTCAACGAATTTTCATACAAACTTCCAATCCCTTTTTTACTCCTTAAAGACTTGAAGTTCCAAAAGTCCTTTGTTAGCTGATAAATATTTCCTACTAGCGGCTCACCCTCGCTTCGCTCGGTTTTGCCTCTAGACAATCAAAAACAAATCTATCCCACGGGAACCGTACATTTTTTCGGGATAACAAGTAGCCCTAGAATGATTCGGGAAGCCATAGAAATTAAAAAACATCCAAATTTCAATAGGGAAATTTGAGACATCTAACACCTTAGTCTCTCCCGTGACCATGATTGCTGTAAAACAATCGAAACGTCGGGAACCAAGAATCAAAATAAATCCGCGAAAAAATCCGAAAAGATAGTTTTATTAAAAGTAGCATATTTGTTATTTTGATGTATGAACTATATTATTGTAGTTTCATTAAAATCCAATTACTAGTTTATGTATACTGAGCTGTATAAGTTACTATAGTTTTTTAACTATCCCACGGGAATTCTTTAATTTTCCGGGATGAAAAGTATTTAAAATGTTGACCGGGGATACAAGGTACCACCATGCAAAATTTCACTTAAATCGGTCCAATGTTTTCGAAGACTAGCCCGTACAAACAGACAAAAAAAAATTGAAAAAATCTGGATTTGTTCTATTTCTCTTCTTACATCCCCCTGACTGGGTTTTTAGCATTTTTTTTTTCTATGTGCAGACATTCGACCCATACAGTTTTATTATATGTATATATGAGGAATCTATCTACCAAATTTTAACTTTGAAGAATTTATACTCTTCGAGTATTAAGATATGTTGCTTTTACTCATACATAATATATCAATTATAGATAGTTCATTTAAAACAAATACCCAGGTAAAGTTGGGATTAGTCAGAATGGTATATGTATATAACGTTGTCAAATATGTATGTACATACATTACACAATGTATATATGTAATATGTATGATACATATTTATGTTTTCATTTTACATGTTTTTGTTTCAGATAAATGTAAATAATTAGCGATAATATTTTTTTATTGTGTAACCTTTAAGCTAAATTACCGTATGAGGCAGGACTACAGAAGTTCCTTTGGCATTTAGATAGCAGGTCAGTGTGGGTTGCGACACGTGCCGTAAGTCTTAACTGACGGTTAAATTTGTGTGCATTGCTATGTCAATATAGCTATTATTAAATATTATGTATGTTTATTATTATATTAATTGATGTAAATCGTTATTGATACATGTAGAGTCTGATGCTATACAGACTTTTTTACTTTCTTTGTATGAGGAATATGGGTTTAATGGATAATAACGCTGAATGTTGAAGTGTCTGTTACGTATTCCATAATATATATTTCTGCAATATAATCATAGATTTTATATGTTTATTTATCATTTATCTAAGCTTTTGTAGTCAGTCACTTTTAACAGAATGCAGAAGAAGATCCAACGAGAAATTCAACATTTGCTCTTAAATTTTGAGTATATTTTTAATAACTAGTTTGCATGCAGGCCAATTTATTTAATTTCACACATTTTTATGTAAAGAAAAAGAGTTTTGTGGTTCAATTAGATTAATTATTTAGTTTAGTTTTAAAATATTCGATTTTTTTTAAGTTTTCAAGTTAATTTTGTCTGAGTTATCTGTGGTCAATTATAATTTCGTAAGTACTGGATGGCTTATGACTGATTAAAGAATTTGGTTAAATCTATCCCTAATGTTAACACGTTCAGAAAATGATGCCTTTTTTGTCTCAAAATGGCACGTTTTCTATTCTACCCTGTAAACTTGTACTAAAGCCAGCTGGTCAGTTAGTCTAAACTTATTTTTCGCTGAATTTGTTAGAATATGCATATATAATTAACATTTATATATGGAAGATTGCGACTGAGTGGATGACATTCTTTTTTGAAGTTATACTTTTTTTGGGACGTTTGGAAAAATTTATGAGAGTAAAATTTTTACTATGCGAGCGCACAGCGACAGTCAAAAAGCGACATGATGAAGTTAGGTGATAACTGTTTATTGCCATGGTAACTGTTTCTATTGTCCGACAAATGATATATAATTTTATATTCTTTCCTTAAAATAATATTCTATAAATATATGATTGTAATATGCCTAATATGCCTTATTTAATTATTGATTTGTTTTAATTTAATTGCGATTTTTTTTTTTTATTAATTTATCATTCCTTTTACAAACAGAGAGTTGTGACATACGGGATAAAATCTTTAGCTGTTTTTGTTCTGTTATGCCAAAGAAGTATAACTTCTTACGTGCGTACATAAGTACACACACACGTTTTTTTTTACTTTAAAACTAAGTTTAAAAAATAAAGTACCAAGTGAGTGTTTAGTCATAAAATCTAAGCTAAAATCGATTAGCTTCCCAACGTTTTCTGCTATGATAAAAGGCGTTAGCATAAACTTTTTTTGTGTTGTGTTTGCAATACCGTTGTAAATGGAAGCCGATAGAGCCTTCATCGTGAAGAATTATAATTCACTTGATGTCGTAAAGCATCTAGTATGCTAATAAAAAATACATACGTATTCTTTTTTATTTATTCTACTGAATTGTAACTACCTAAAGTATGCCTGAGATGTTTTAAGAAAAACATAATATATGTTCACAAAAATTTCGCCTTTGTCCCATTGAATAGATTTTACTGGAAAATTAGCAAAAAAAAATAAAATAACCGTCAATTTTTTAAAAGAAAGAGTCACAAACGCAGTCTTTATTTCTTAGTATATATGTAAAGAATAGTATATATGTAAGGAATACCAGCCGAGTACCAACCTTCACATCTTCACCAAGAAATTATAAAAACTACCCACTATGTTAAGGTCAAAAAATCATTAAATAAAAGATATCAAACTAGGAAAATATGGATAACTTTGACAGATGATATATCAAAAATTTATTTGGATGAAGAACAAAACCTACAGTTTAATGATTTTTACCTAGAAGAAAATTTAGAAAAAGCAAATATTGGTGAATCTATAGCTAGTAGCTCAAATCAGACGTTGGAAAAACTGTTAGAGAAATTGCTTGAAGAAAAACAAATAAAATCTGAGACTCAAAATTTAGGGGTAATTGCAAAAGATTTCACGATTGAGAAATTCACTGGCAGAAACACAAATGCTTACCAGTGGATTCAGATTTTTAACAAAGAATGTGAACGTTTCCATATCGATGAAGACAAAAAGAAAATTGAAATATTAAAATTTTTTATGGAATATTCTAGTGTCGATTGGTACAGCAATATGCTAATAAAACTTACAGTGGAATCGGAATGGAATAGATGGGAGAAAAATTTTTGTGACACGTTCGCAAATAAAGGATGGTCACCCATAAGATATGCTCTTGCCTTTAAATACAAAACAGGTTCGTTACTTGAATATGCTTTAAAAAAAGAAAAATTGTTACTAGAAGTAAGAAGATCAATTGATACTGGGACACTTATAGACCTTATAGCATTCGGTTTACCCAATTATGTATCTGATAAAATTGACAGAGGAACTTTACAAGAAACGAAAGATCTCTACAATGAAATAGGAAAATTGGAATATCTGGTTGAGAAGAAGCAGACCTATAAAAAAAGCGCTTTTTATTCTGACAACAACTTCCATAAAATTGAAGAAAAGAAGCCATGCCAAATTTGTATCAACGAAGAAAAGGGGAAACGTTACCATCCTGAGGAAAGTTGTTGGTTTAAAAGGAAAAATCAAAAGGCAATTGTAAAAACAGTAAACAACTCAGAGTTGGAAGTGGAACTTAATGAGAAGAATCCAAAAAACTAGATGTACCACCATTAATAGAAGTTAAGTTACTATTAAATGATACTTTAAATGTTTCTGGAATTTATGATTCAGGTTCAAATGTGTCATTAATTAATGCAAAATTATTAAAGATACAGCCAACACAAAATATAAGGGATATTCAAATAGTAAACTTGAGGACTATTAATGGTGAGAAGAGAACAAAAGGTATGGTAACATTAAAAATTAAAATCTACAATATTGAAAGAATTATGGATATTTTTGTAGTAGATAATGAAAATTTTAATTATGATTTTCTAATTGGTTTGGATTGTATCAAAAATTTTAAATTAGTGCAAAATGAAGAACTAAAGATCATACAATATTACAATCCAAAAGAAAAAAAAGTTACCTTAAATGAAGAGGATATAAATAACAAAAACTTAACAAATGTCGAAATTCCTGATGTACTAGGTGACAAAAATGAAGAAGTATTAAAAGAAAAAACAAAACACGTAAACAAATGTGAAATAAATTTCAATGAACACATACATTCAGATAGATTCGAAATGTTAGTAAACCATCTAGATTTATGTCAGCAATCAGAAATTGATAAGTTGATAGAAAAATACAAATCTGTATTCGCTAAAGATAAATATGACATCGGTACAGTACGAGATTATGAAGCTCATATTGATCTAATGGTGGATAAATACTGTTACAAACGTCCATACCGATGCACAACTGAAGATAGGAAAGAAATAGAAAGTCAAATTTCAAAATTATTAAGTAAGAATTTGATTGAAGAATCTTATAGCCCTTTTGCTGCTCCAGTAACTTATATAAAAAAGAAGATGAAAAAAAAACAAGATTGTGTATAGATTTTAGAGAATTGAACAAAATTGTCATACCTCAATCACAGCCTTTTCCGTTAATTGAGGATTTAATGGTAAAAACTGTAAACTGTAAATATTTTTCCACTTTTGATATAAATTCAGCATTTTGGTCAATTCCTTTGAAAATTGAAGACAGATACAAAACTGCATTTGTAACACAAGAAGGCCATTTTCAATGGACGTGTCTCCCATTTGGATTAAAGACTGCTCCAGCCATTTTCCAAAGAATATTGAGCAACATCCTAAGAAAACACAAACTCTGTAGTTTTGCAGTAAATTTTATAGACGACATCTTAATTTTTTCCAAAACTTTTAAAGAACATATAGAACATCTATCAAAACTACTGGAGGCAATACAACCAGAAGGCTTTAGACTAAAATTTTGGAAATGGGCTTTTGCTAATAATTATGCCAAATATTTAGGTCACATAATAGAAAATAATTCAGTCAGACCTCTGAAAGATTATTTAACCGCTGTAAAAAATTTTCCAGTTCCAGAAACAAGAAAAAATATACGTCAGTTCTTAGGAAAAATAAATTTTCATCATAAATTTGTACCACATAGTGCAATTATCCTGGACCCTTTACACAATTTATTGAGGAAAGACGTGAAATTCATATGGTCTGCAGAATGCCAGGAATCATTTGATAAAATAAAAGAATTGCTATGTTCAAAACCAATTCTGAATATCTTTGACCCTGAACTACCAATAATTATTTACACAGATGCAAGTATCAAAGGTGTGGGAGCAGTGTTGAAACAAGAAGATAAAAATGGAGAAGGTAAACCAGTTGCATATTTTTCAAAAAAATTAACTGAAGCTCAAAAAAGGAAGAAGGCAATATACCTAGAATGTCTGGCAATAAAAGAAGCTGTTAAATATTGGCAGCACTGGCTTATGGGAAAACAGTTTACGGTATACTCAGATCATAAACCACTAGAGAACATGAATATCAAGGCTAGAACTGATGAGGAACTAGGGGATTTGATGTATTATTTATCCCAATATAACTTTACTATAAAATATAACCCAGGAAAATCAAACCAAGAAGCTGACTGTTTAAGCCGAAATCCAGTTCTAGAACCTTATGACAATACTGACGATTTTTTAAAAGTAGTAAATTTAATAAGCCTAGAAGACATTAAAAATGACCAATATACAAATCTAAACGTACAAAATGGAAAACATATATTGGAGAATGAAATTTATTACAAAAAATGTAAAAGAAGGAAAAAAATCATTTTATCAGAAGAACTAAGTAAAATTTTAATAAAAGATGTCCACAAAACTTACTGCCACATTGGGAGAACCCAGATGATTAATAAAATAACACCATTCTACACAGCAAAGAATATCATCGCAAACATTAAACATATGTGTGATGAATGTGAAATTTGTATAAAAAACAAATCAAGAAGGAAGTCAAAATATGGATTAATGTCACATTTAGGTCCAGCAACACGCCCATTTGAAATAATATCTATTGATACCATTGGTGGCTTTGGAGGATCACGGTCAACGAAAAAATACTTACATCTTCTGGTTGATCATTTCACAAGGTATGCTTATATTCTCACATCAAGAAATCAAAGCGCCAGTGAGTTTATTAAATTAATAAAAAATGTGACAGAAAATTATAATATTGATATGCTTTTAACGGACCAATATCCTGGCATAAATTCCAAAGAATTTAAAGATTTTGTAAAAAAAGAAAACATAAGAATGGTTTTCACAACTGTCGATACACCATTTTCAAACGGACTTAATGAAAGGCTAAATCAAACCTTAGTCAACAAAATAAGATGTGAAATAAATGAAAGTGATAAAAAAATAGCATGGACTACTATTGCACAGAAATGTGTAGGAAAATATAATGAAACAGAACACACAGTCACGGGGTTTGCCCCAAAATACCTTTTGGAAGGTGAAAATGTAAGTATTCTACCATTAGAATTGAAGTCAAAATGTACAAAAGAAGATCTGAAAAGAGATCGAAAACTAGCTCTTGAAAACACAATAAAATCTCACAATTATAATAAAAAAATGTTCGATCTGCATAGGGAAGAATATAAATTGGAAGTAGGAGACATAGTCTATGTGGAAAACGGAAATCGACTAAATAGAAAGAAAATAGATGAACTGAGGATTGGACCATATAAAGTTCTGAAGAAGATTTCCAATTCAATCTATGAAGTTGACACCGGACACAAAAAGACGGAATCAAACTTCTACCACATTACAAAATTGTCTCCAGTGTTCGTTAGTAAATGAACAATTACGTACTGGTAATTGTTTCTTTCTAAGGGGGGAGATGTAAAGAAAACCACTTCATAAGCGAGTGCTTTTCATAAGTTTATATATAATACATAAATACTTTTTAATTAATTCCAAATTTACTTTTAACTTTTTATTTTTTATTTATATTTGACATGTTAATAAAATAATAGAAATACGTACTTACAAATCTTATTTAATATAATATGTTAAAATATAAAGAGATTTAAAATAGAGGCTTTAAATGTAGTTTCTATTATTGTTACAGAAACGCAATTAGGCTTTTATTTTTAAACAAGAGAGGAATATTATTATATATATGTATGTAAATATTTGAAATGTTGAGAAAACTCATCTACAGGATTAGTCTGTTAGGTACAAAGAACTATAATTTTTGAAGTAAAACTTCTTCACGCTTGATTTGGGGAGTAAGCTGGTGAATGCGTTACGAGAGCGTTACGAAAAGTGTAATCATTTGTTGCCATCGTAACCGTTGTTATTGTCTGACAAATGATATATAATATTATATTTTTTCCTTAAATGATATTCATATATTTATATATATGATTACAATATGCCTAATATGCGTGATTTTATTATTTTTTTAGTAACTCACCTATCCTAATTAATTAAAACATAAATTGAATTTCATAAAGAGTATCGATAACCTACAGAAGTTTTACTTCTTGCGCGTGTACACATTCATACACGCACTCTTTGTAATTTTTTATATGTATAATATATTCTGTGAAAAAAGTACATAGTAGGTACTTATAATCTTGCTACCTCTGTGTTTTTATTTAATTTATAAAGTTGTAACGTTCAAAATACGGTTACTTGTTTACGTAATCATCTTTTGAACGTTAAGGTCCAGTTAGAAATATTATGATAGTCAATGACAGACAATGTCTTGAAATACACAGAAAATAAAGCATAGGTAACAGTTAATCACAGTAATTTGTAGCGATTGGCATAATGATTTTAGTATTTTAAGAATAAAATATCAAATTGCTTTGTACTTTTAAGTTTTCATGTACAAATTTTCTTTTTAATAAATTTCAAATATTATAACTTGTAATGACATTAACATAAAACCACGTAAATAATAACTAATAGTATATGTCTATTATATACTTTGTTGTTTTTTTTTTTAATAGAATTGATCATAATTATTGTACTATTCCTGTTCAAGATACCATACTTTTCAATATTGAAGGTATAATTTACTAAAAGAATTCATTATAATTTACATCTAAAGTTGGCGTCCTGCCTTTTCCATATTCTAGTCTATTGTAATATCGTGAATGAAACACTAACGAAGCTTTTTTTGCATCGTATTACGAGGGAAATATCTGTTATTCATACGAAAGTTACTTTTTAGAAAGCGTTTTCGCAAAATAAATTATCTGTTAGCGATGACCTTAGAATCATAGTTAATTATAAGCTTGGGATTCTCGAAAACAACGAACGAGATTATATAGATTATATAAATACATTTTCTTTGACTGTGATTAACACTGACAAATTAATTTGCAGCTTATTGAGATCTGGTTCTATTAATAGTATGAATAAAAATTTTAAAAAATGTATGTTTTGCAAAATTATTCGATACCATAGACTAGGCTAGGCTTGGACAGATTTTTAGCTTCAAGATAAGCCCAGCCCAGCTGGGCCCAGCTAATAAATGAACAAAAAATAAATGAACTCAGATTTTATTGTTAATAGATTTTATATATAACTCTTATCTAAATCATTTTCACTTCTTTATTTTTATATACTTATTTATAAAATTTTTCTGAAAAAGTTACCAATTTTGATATTGAATTTTCATTGTGAATTGCGTATTTACAACTATTAAATGACACCTGGTGATCGAGCAGCTCGCGCAGATGCTAACTCTCTGTTACTTCATCATTTTTATGAATAACTTTATAAAAAGATCGATAATAATTGTTTTTGAGACCACAAATGACTATACTTTATTGTTTTAGTAAAATGAATAAAAAAATTATAAGAAATTAAATTGAAATAAAAAAAATCCAACACTATAACCTAACCATTGATGCTATTTCAATGAGCCAAAACACACATTCCATCTCTGCAGTAGGTTAGTTGCAGATTCCAGGTGACGCTGCAGTATTGTATATCTTTGCAACATCATTGAAGTAACGGGATACCAAGTTTCAAATGGGTTAAATTTGTAGCAGTTGTTCATATCCTTTAACCGTTTAGAAAAGAACTAATAGCGTACAAACGGCTGAACGGATTTTCTTGATTTATAGCTAAGGACACTCTTAATTAAGTCACCTTTCAAAAAAAAATGTATCGGTTCAGCCGCTTGGGCGCTACGATGCCATAGACAGACACGCAAATACACAGATAACACAATATGGTAAACAGCTTTTAACACCCTTTTTTTGCGTCGGGGGTTAAAAACGAAGTTTGAATATAGCTAATTAGCTGTCCATCCATCGTTAAGCTACATTTTTTAGTTTGTCTCTTTTGCAAACTAATCTCCTTTATTCATTTATGTTTCATTAATTTTGTTAAACAGCATAAAATAAAATTTAGAGTAACGTTGGCCAGAAAAATATTATTTTTTATATAAATTTTGCGTTTTATTTTCACCCCTATGGGTTAGAATTTAAAGAAATCCATTCTAAGCCGTTACCTGTGTTGTTTCAGGAATAGGCTATATGCCTATGGTTTAATCTGGACGTTGATAAATCAGTCAGAATAAGGTGTATATATTTTTAAATAGGTGTTTTTTTTAAATAGGTTTATTAAAATAGTTATACTTATTACAAGCAACAGTCCTCGACGTCGTCTTTAGGTTATATCTTCGTAGTTTTGCTTGTCTATTTAAGCGATACAGGTAAATTCAAGCATATGTGATAGTCACCTATAGATACTTCTTCTTGAAATTTGCAGATGACTTTACGATTGTGAATATAGTATGGACCTAAATATTGTACAAAATTATTTATTATTCTTCAAAGGCAAAGTTCAATAGTACAAGTACAATAGAGCTTTTAGCAATAATATTATTGTTTATGAATCATAAAATAAAAAGATTTAAGACAACTGTAAATAACGGGAAACAATTGTATCCATAATGCGTACTAAAATTATTGTAGAAGATTGGCATAAATAATAAATAAACAACTAAAATACCAAGTGAGTGAATAGATTTACTGAACAAGAAACTTCAATATTAAGTAAGCAACAGTCTCAAACTCATCTGTGTCTTTATTTAAATGGTTTTATGAAATATAAACTTTAAATTAAAAAAAAAAAAAATAAGAAACTCAACACAAACACAATTCATGGAGACCATTAATTGGTTGACCCTAAACACGATATCTCTGCAGTATTTTAGTAAAGAGTTGAGTACATTGTTAATTCCAGGTGATGCTGCAATATCAGGCCCTGGTTACTATATCATTGCAATGTCATTAAAGTAATGGGATACCAAATTTCGAATCGATTAGATCTGTGGAAGTTGTTCATATTACGCCGACTAGAAAAGGGCTGATAGCCTGCAAACGGCTGAATAGATTTTCTTGATTTATAGCCAAGAACACTCTCGATCAAGTCACTTTTCAAACAAAAAAAGCTTAATTAAAATTGATTCATCCGTTTGGGTACTGTAATGACACGGACAGATACAGATACTCAGATACATATATAAACACGTTAAACTTATAACACCCCGTTTTTACGTAGGGGATTAAAAGAGAAACATTTTGAATAATGTTTTATGCTGCGTTATAAATTATATTGATTGTGACTGTGATTATAATAATATTTGAGTCGTCTGTTTTTTATTCGGATATGACATTTTTGTGACGAGAATTATGAAGTGGGTAGGACGATTTGTAATACAAGAGGGAAAAAATTATATAGTGTCAAATATTTTTGTAAATATTTTATCTCATTCAGACGACGTATGGAAGGTTGTTAGCTTTTATTATTTGAGCCTATAAAACCGGATAGTAAGGCTGCAAATCTGTATGTAAAATTCAAGCTCGGTTGGACTAAGGTTTTTGTCTTTGTAAAGAAATTGTTTGAAAAATAATATATGGATTATGAAAGATCATTTTTTTTTAAGTCTATAAACTAATACAACGGTATCGAAATTTCAAATAAAAATGAATTGGGAACTTTATCTGGTATACTACATATAAAATACATGCCAAACATAGTCGATATAAAAAAGGAATAACCTTCCAATTTCAATGTTATAAAATATAATTTTCATATTTTTTCACTTATAAATGAACTAATAATAGATTCTTTCAATATTAGTTCATAAAATTAATAGAATTTAGTAAGCGATACTTATTATTATTAAATTCTTTAAATTAAAACTTTAAGTAAGAAAATAAAAAAAAAAAAAAGTGATAGTAAGTCAGATATAAGAACATATAAATTATAATATAATCTCATTATACTAAAAAAATATGCTTTACCTTTATGACCAATTAATTGGTTAGTTAGCATATCATTTGTAAAAGAATATTTAAACAGATTCACGTTTAGGTATAGATACTCGTATAACACTCAGATAAAGGTTGCCTAATTGATCACTTCTCTTAATTAGTGTATAAGATGTGGCTATTTAGTAGATTTCTGTTCCATTTTAAGTAAGATAACGACTTCTTTCGAAATTTTATTATTGGTTGCCTGCGGGAATTCATAATATGAATGTGAATAAATAGCTATATTGTCTAAGTAGGTATTGAAATTGAAATTTCTAATATTAATAAATTAATAGTTTTTTTTTTTAATAACAAGCCTTTATAGATTTATTTTCTTTTTTTTAGCGCATTAATAGAAGCTTTTTTTTAAATATATTTTTTTTTACTAAATATTAATTTATTTATCATTTTTTTTAGTGTGGGTGTACTATTCAACAGAATCATAATTGAATGCGTATATAAAATTTCAAGTTAACGGGTGGGGAAATCTCTCACACCCTGTGTGCATCAGACAGCCCAGACTTTAAAACGGTCTATTATAATTGAGTATATATACAAGATAACTTACTTATGCTGTTGACCGCTGAAGAGATGTCTCATTTAGAACCAACCCTGGGCACAGCAGACAAGTCATAGTAGATTTGAGAACAAGCTATAATAATTGAATGCGTACGTAAAATCTCATATCTTTCCTATTAACAGTTGAGAAGTTGTTTTGTTTGGAGCCAATCATATATGGAGAATCCGGTCACAATTATGATAAAAAGTCATCGGAAAAGTCATCGGAACTTACTAATTCACTGTTCTAATTCAGCTTGCAAGATTTGACCTAAACAAACATACCAACTAACAAACATTGCAAGTTAAAAAAATGCTATAAAAACAACGAAATGTAACTATGACATCCTTATTTTCCCTACAATTTAATTCAATATGAATGGTTGATGTTTGGATTTTTTTTTTCATTTCATTGAACTGGAAAATAAAAGAAACGTGTAAGGCATTGAATTACGAAAGCAGCTAACATGAAAAAAAAATATTTTTTTTTTACATTAAAAAGAATTAGAAAGAAGGAATTGGAAAGGGAGCTGGAGAGAATGGCAGTTTTTACTTAGCACTTTACGTAATATTGTAGTAAAAGCTATCTGTTGCTCTTAACACAAACATTGGTTAATTGATTTAGATTTTGGGTACATCTACGTATATTAATTTCAAGAGTACCCAAAAATTTAAATATGACGTCTTCTTTCTTAGTATTTTTAGTATAAAAAAACGCACTTATTAATAATTATCATATAATTTATAACAATATTTATATCTCAATCAAGGCGAAACAATCGACTAGTAGCCTCTGTTTTAAGAACCGCAACAATCCAAGTAATTATATCCTATTGCTAGAAGTAATTTTTAACAGCTTCTAAAAATCAGGTGTATTTTCAAAAAAACGGCAAGCTGCAAAGATCGTTTCGGAATTTAAATAAAGCGATAGTAAAAAAGTATTAGGAAGACTTTACTATGGATACTTTCGTTAACTGGTAAAATTTTTTAGAACCGATTTTCGATTATTTGCAAGTCATCTAAGTAAACGTTTAGCAGTCACATAAATATGTATGTATGTATGTACATATATTGTTGGACTAGTGACGACGATTTAGTTTTCTTGAGCGGGACTCTACTCTTTTTCTAAAATAAAAGTAGCCAAAGTTACTCCTTATAACATCAGCTATCTTTCAGTGAAAGTCCGGTCAAAATCAGTCCAGGCGTTTCGAAGATTAGTTGGAACAAACAAACAAACAGACAGAGACAAAAGTTTTAAAAATTGTGTTTTTCTTATAAGTACCGTATATAATTTCATTTGCATTTAGTAAACAGCTGTTATTTTAACATTACAAACAGACACTTCAATTTTATTTATCTATATAGATAAATATGCAGTTTTTAATAAATTCATTTGACAAGAGGAATAGAGTATATGTTATATTCACAGATTTTTATTTGTATTTGGTTTTCAATTTCGATTTTCTTAAAATTTTTGATTGCTTTCTATAAAACTATAGTATAGAAGTCTAAGGATACCATTATAAATCATGTGATCTTCGAGTTTAAAGACTCCAAAAATGTTCTGTACCTATACCACCTGGCTTTCTCACAGGGCAAATCCAGATTGTTACAAATACAGAAATGCACATACTTAGCTGTGGAAATTCTACCTAAACCTGCCTTTCGGCAGAACTGTTTTACATCATTGTTATACGTCCTATTTTTTTTTTGTGAAATTCTATTCAAATAATATTTTCTCTATTTGAGAATTTACTATCTAAGTTAGTAGTAAATAAAACGCAATAAAAATATCCGTATTTCCCTGTTATTGCATTTAGCTATATATAAGAGCCTTTATACTATGTTATATTTCACTGGTTTATCTAAATAAATTAATCAAATCATACGTAGGATTATAATATAAATGAGTCAAATAAAAATAAATCACTTAAATTATATTTTCTTTTATAATCTATGAATTTCAGTGCTGACAGATTTCAGTGGAAAGTGAAAAGAATTTCATATATTTAAACAAGCAATTCTTGTATATTTATTTATTTTTACCGGCTATCTCGGAAAAGACCCGAACGATTTCGCTGAAATTTAGTATGTGGGGGTTTCCGGGAGCGAAAAATCGATCTAGATTAGTCCTTTGTCTGGGAAAACGCGTGTTTTCGAGTTTTCATGCGGTTTTCTTTCGCATTATTCCACGCAAAATATGGTTGATAATTTCTTACGCTCGGGAATACGCAACGTGGTCAAGCGGCCAAGGTGCAAGATTGACAATCACATGTGTCCGGGTACGAAGCCTGGCCGGATACAAAATTACTTTTATTTTTTTTTTGTATTTATTCAAGTTTTAGTTTTTTTAATCTAAAAATACGATATAACAAAAAAGAACTCGTCCAGGTACTGATAATATAAGTAGATTTAAACTTTGAAATTTGTCAAAAGTGTACAAGACATCTCACTCATATTATATATTATTACTAAATATAAATATATATATACGTTTGTAATACTAATACGTTAATGTAACACGGTTGGACAGTTTTGGCTAATTCCTTTTTTTAAAATGATTCTAACAGCATTAATAATATATCATTAATTTTAAATAACCATGGGTCAAAATTAAGAAGGCTGGAACCGGATAGGTACTTAAGGAACTTCTGGAAAAGAAATTTCACTATATAGGATTTTTGTACGAACTCAAAGATCTAGTCTGTCAGTCAGCTTTTATGAATTAAAATTTAATGTATACTTATTTCAATGATAAGCAGTAAGAATTCGAAAAAATTATTAAAATGTGAAAACCCAAAGTCTTTTAAGTGTTAACTATTTTATTTATCTTAAACTTTATGACATAAAATTGTTTAGGTTTCATTTAAGTCGCTTGCCAACTGTTTGCTGCCAACGATCAACTTTCTCGTTCATACTTATTAAAAAAAAATCTACGAATTATTCAATTAGGAAGACTTTTCTATGTTTGTAAGTAATACCAATCAATATTTCACGTGATTGGTAAATTTTCTAGACGCTAAAATAAACTACTGATTCTTTAAAACTAATTCGTATTTAAGATTCATATATTCTCGAGGTAATAAATAAATTTAGCTAATGACTCATCGTTAAATTTATTAACTCATCTTGTGAATTAAAATATTACATTTAAAAAAATATATATTATATGTAAATCGCTACTAATATATATATTTATACATATAAAAAGTTTAATAACATCATAAATGTTGAAATAGTAAAATATCTGCAATAACTCTTGCAACCATTTTAGGTACAAAGTAGTAGAAATAACGTTCTCACATTTGTTTTAGTGGCTCTTTCATATATTTACACCTTTTCAGTACTAGAAACTCTTAAAACATATTTTATAGACCGAGTGAACCA
The DNA here is from genome assembly GCA_905404265.1 of Fabriciana adippe. Classification (NCBI taxonomy): domain Eukaryota; kingdom Metazoa; phylum Arthropoda; class Insecta; order Lepidoptera; family Nymphalidae; genus Fabriciana; species Fabriciana adippe. The sequence goes on from FR989993.1 coordinate 9,943,134, forward strand.
AATCGTAAACAAGACACAATGGTTTTAAGCCCTTATGACTTCAGGCGCACTCATTATTCCTTTATTACTCACTTCCAGGACTCATAAGGTGGCTGTAATATAACCTTTATGAATATTAAGTTTACATGATAATATTTAGTTAAGTCAAAAATGGTTGCGATAAATAGCAATTTTATTACAAAATTTCCTAACAAACTCTACTAAATTTAACGGCGCCCATCTTAGACTACCAAAAATGTTCTTCAAAGGAAGAAAAAATTACGCAATTATAAGTATACTCGTGTAATTTACCCTTTCTAATACGATTTCCTACCTAAGCTTTTTCTAGCGGAGGCACATTTTAAATTTTAAATTAAGTTTCTAAACACGCTAGCCACGGAAGATGTAATTCAATATTGATTTACTATGAGAAAGCTGAAAAAAGATAATTTTATGCTTAGAAAGGGCAAAAATATACCTATGTATGTTTAAAAATATCTCAACATTGTTGTCACTTTGGAGCAACGCGGCACATACGCGCAGCAAAGTATCAACGTTATTTTGCGTTAAAAGGAAGTTATTTCTTTTATACAAAAAATCATGTTCTGTAAATATTTATTTAACAAAAATAGAAAACAAATAAATACTTTCATCGAATCGAAGCACGAATCCAATATTCTGAATCTTAGTGACGTCACGTCCGACGTCAGAAAGTTAAGCCGCTTCAGGAGAGACGTGACGAAATGTTAAGGGTAATTTAGGTTTTACATTTTTTTCACTTAAAGAGATATTAAAGTATAGAAAAATATTACTGTTTTTCAATGGTATTATGCTTGTAAGGTATATGCGAAATTACTTTGTATATATAAACATGAGCTAAAATATGTATGTACTCGTATTGCCGTACCGATTCTAATGCCGCACATATAAGTCAAATATTTTCATATTTACATTTATATAATTAATATCTATAAAAACGATTATTATGCATAAGACAAAAAAATAGTAATCAACAAAAAAAAATGACAATTAAATAAAACAATAAAAATAAAAAATAAATAATTTATTACATAAAAAAAAAACTATTTAACAACAACAAACTGCAAATAAGCAATTGGGGGCAAGCACTCGATAAGAAAGCAAAATAAAGTAAGCAAAAAAATAATATAAGCACATAAAAACAATTAAAATAATAAAAAGGTGTATAAAGAGCGATGTTAACTTACGGGTGCGGGAGAAACGCGTTTGGGGTTCTGGAACGGCGGGTTAGAGTTACGTGAGACACTAGAAAGGACACCGAGCGTTTTGAGCGATTGTCGTGCCGGTACGGCGGCTGCGGCACGTTGTGAGAGCTCAGGGCGGGACGAGCGACTGTCGCGGCGGCGGGCAGCTACTGGCAGGCGGCGGCGCACGGCGCTACCCGCCCACGGCTGGGTGCCCGCCGTCACGCCACTTACCCCACACCGAATAATATCACGCTGAATTATTCTGCACGTATTGCAATTAAGATGTTTGATTAACCACTTAAGTATTTATCATATGTTCATATTTGATCGGATTCATCCACTGGATGTATTGGAATGCTGGAATTATGTTTACTAGCACGCGTTTTCTTTCTCAATAAACTGATTGTTTAGCATGTGGGTAGGTTAGGGAAGCGGTGTTTGCGATAGCGCTGACTCGCTGTGGAAGTAGTATTGCGTTTCTTAACATCGATGTTCTGATGTGTCATATATTATGACTATGAATCATATACCTGCTGTTGTGGTATTTTGTTTAGAGTTTAGGCTATATTATATAATTATTTATTACTCATGCCAAATTATTCATTACCATCATAATAAGAAAAATGAACTGCCGGCCAGGGTATTTAAAACTAATATTTTTAAGTGAACGTAAACTTTTTGTAAATTAGTTTTTAAATTAATAATACTTTAAAAATTATTTTATTAATAATTAAAAATATATCTAAAAAATATCTTGTTATATATACCAAAAACCTTCCTCAAACTTACTTACCAATCAATATATAATATTAACGGTTGGATAAACTATATAGATATTTGTCCCAATCTGGCTACTACCGACCAATAAGCAGAATTGCGATTCTAGCGAAACGCAAAAAACGGAATCGGGAGTCAATTATATTAATTCTGTCTTCTCTACGTCTCTCTCTAAATAATAAAACTGTAGAGGTCGAATGTCTGTACATAGAAAAAAAAATGCTAAGAGCCGAGTCAGGGGGATATGAGAAGAGAAATAGAATATATCCACTTTTTTTTCCTTAATTTTTGTTTCTCTGTCTGTTTGCCTGTTTGTACGGGCTGATCTCCGAAACTGTTTGACCAAATTAAATGAAATTTTGCATTGTGGTACCTTATATCCTCGGTCAACATTTTAGATACTTTTCATCCCGGAAAATTAAAGAGTTCCCGTGAGATAGTTAAAAACTATAGTAACTTATACAGTTTTGTACAAAAAAACTACTGATTGGATTTTAATGAAACTTTACAATAATATAGTTCACTAGCGGCTCACCCTCGCTTCGCTCGGGTTCGCCTCTAAACAAACAAAAACAAATTTATCCCACGGGAACCGTACATTTTTCCAGGATAAAAAGTAGCCTATTTATTACACTGATGTATGAACTATATTATTGTAAAGTAAAGATTAGCCCATAGAAACAGACAAACAGACAGAAAATTTAAAAAAAAATCTGGATTTGTTCTCGTTCTCTTCCTACACCCCCTTGACTCGTTTTTTAGCATTTTTTTCTATGTACAGACATCCGACCTCTACAGTTTTATTATATGTATAGATACATCAAAATAACAAATAGGCTACTTTTCTTACCGGAAAAATGTACGGTTCCCGTGGGATAGATTTGTTTTTGTATAAATAAATATTTGCGAAGTAAGGTATACTTATATAAAGCTGAAAAGGAGGCAAATAATCCTTTCACTGTTTCCCTTTAAATTTATTAGATAAGATTAACTAACAAAATTAAAGATTATAATTAATTTAAGATGTGAAGTAATTATTTAACGGTAAGATGGAGGCTAAAATATCTCTGGAGGATAAGAAATCACCTTAAATAAAGAGGAGCGAGGCGAATATTTGTTAAACATTTTTATTTACTACGGCATTTTAATGGAAACCACTACAGTTCACGCCTAGCTAGAGAGCATATGAAAAGCTTATACACGTACCTTTTCGACGTATTTGATTTAGATTTTATTGCATAGAACTTAATATTTTAACCCATGTTATTTCCGTCTAGATTGCACTCGAAATGTTCGTACATTATGTAATAGTATTTACTTGCATTGCTAGTGTCATTCGCAATATCTAATTTATCTTTTATTTAACTCTAACTCAACATTTATTATATAATAATTATTCTATTTGCTTTTATTGCCCTATAACCAAAGAGTCGATACTACGAACATACTAATGTACCTATACTATAATAAAGCCGTAACTTAGCGAAATCTGTACATGAAATATTGTTTAAAAATAATGACTGAAACGTATTATGTAAATAATATAGACCCCAAAATAATAGTTATTAAAATTTTTGTCTGTTTGTCTGTTTGTGTGTGCGCGTTTCACACAAAAAATAATTAACCGATTTCAACGAAATTTGGTGAAGTGATAAGTTTTTTATTACTCGAGGATTAATTACATTTAGGATACCTTTTACTTCAGGAATATCTTTCTTTCCCACGGGAAAACACGTCCTTAGAAACCTTCCACTGCCTAAACCTTAAGACATATATATGTACATCAAAACATGTCTTAGAAAATTGTAGGTCTTAAAAAGGTCTACAGAAAAGAAATAATATATGTATATCTATCTCCTAAGGTACACACGCAATAACTATTTTTATTATACGTTAAAGGCAATGTCGCTACTCACTGACTGACTTATCAACGTTCAGCCCAAGCCGAGGATAATAGATCAGCACCACAAAAAAGCCAGCTTTATATAACCATACTAATATTAAATGAGAAAGTAACTGTATCTGTCTGTCCGTTGCCTTTTCACGCTTAATCCGCTGAACCGATTTAGATGAAATTTGGTATGGAAATAGTTCGACACCCTAGGAATGACATAGGATAGTTTTCATCCCGGGAAACATATCATACAAATGTATAAGCGAGTGAAAGGGGGGTGGAAGATTGAATGGAGAATCTAATCATTTCTGAAGTATGGGATATATATATTTTATTTTTTTATACTACTTACCTACTTTTCTATAGTATGTACCATACTAACCGGAAAGAGGTATCTAGTCAACAATAATCATACATTATCCGTCGGTCGCTTTTAAGCGTTTTTGTAGTCCCTACATCAGAAACGTGCTTTTATTAGATTTTTGGTTTTGTATTATCATACTAACGCTACATTGAAGCATCAAACTTCCTGTGATTATAGTAATAGCTATACCCTAAAGTAACGAACCCCTAAAGTAGCGTAGAGTATGATAAATAATGAAAAATGCTCGTATAATTAAGAGTTGGTTTGAACCATTATTCAACATCCAAAAATCCTTTTATTGGTCAATACTTAACAAGTTGTAGTGGTACAGAACTCTTAATGTTCTAGTCCGACACGCAATTGAAATATAATTATATCTCGTAACGACAGGTCGTTACGATAATAAATACTCAAGTGTTGGTTCATTTGTCCTTTTTCACACAAAAATTGAGCAACAAAGTCTTTACATAGAGACATATTTCAATGAGCTGAAAAGTAATCTAAGCTACAAATAGCCCGAGATAAATAAATAAAGTAATTTCCGTGAGATACGTATAAGAGTGTATGTTACAAAAAGTCACTTGACTAAAGAAAACATTTTTATTCCTAATGGTCAACATTTTTACCGTTTTCCCGATTATCTATTACTATTTTACAGTTTTTGTCCAACTCTCTTTTTAAAAGGTCAATCTGAAGTAAACGCAACAAAGTAAAAGATTATTATTATTAATTCTGAATGGAATAAAATAATTTTACATGTGTGGATTGCGGCTTATATTTTAACTTAATTAATATTTAGAATTATTAAATATTAGAAGGTAAATATAACATACATAATACATATCTCTTAAATATAGTAGCATTAATTAAATAGTCAAATGTCATGATACATATTACATTCGTTTAAATATATTCCCTTCATCAATTATTTCAACTTATTTTGTTCATAGCAACACGGAGCGGCCTTCTAAGAGCGATTGTAGTGCAATGGATATTAATTCGAAACACAAGCCCCTCCAAATCTTAAGCCATTGCTGTAGTTGGCGAGATACTGACCGGACCTTTCTCTTAGTGCAGACAGTGACACAGTGACCGTGTTCGCGCGGCGATTTTACCATGAACCTCTACACTATTATACTGCCGATGTCAATCGCAATAATTTTACATTTATTTGTGTTCGAAGTAACTGCGCAAAGTGATCAATCAAATTTAAGTTTTGTAGAAAACTTGTACGCTAAAGTGTCCAGTGCATGTAAGTGAACTGATTTAGCCTTCACATTAAAAAGTAATAAAGTGAATAATACAATTTTTTGCACTTACAGGTCGTGCTCTTTTGGACTTTCAGTTTAACTCAATGACTAGCCAAAATGGTGTATTGAAGACTATGAAGATAATTTATCTGGATGACACTGGAAACCAAAGCTTTCCCATTGATAAAGCGTTTAACGCACTAACTCAGCCTGGAATGTTTGATATAACGAAACAAACAAAAATAATTATTCATGGATTCAGAGATAGCTCACAATCTTCGGTATCATTAGATATAGCCCAAGGCTATTATGAGAAAGATATGTTTAACATACTTCTGGTGGATACCGAGGAGATGATGAATCAAAGATATATTCTATCTGTGCATAATGCTCGTCTCATTGGAAAAAGACTGGCAAATTTATTAGCTAATTTGGAAAATTTTGGGGCAAGTGCTGACGATTTTCACCTGCTTGGTATAAGTTTAGGTGCCCACATAGCAGGATGGGCTGGGAAATATTTTCATAAATATAAATCACACTCCATAGGCCGTATAACTGGCTTGGATCCTGCAGGTCCATGTTTCTCATATGCTTTTCACGATCAAAGATTAGATAAAATGGATGCTAAATATGTAGATGTTATGCATTCAAATATGTTAGTACAAGGAGTTACCGAACCTTTGGGGCATGCTGACTTTTATATTAATGGAGGGGGACCACAGCAACCAGGGTGCATAATGCCTTCTTGTAGTCATCTTCGGGCGGCTGAAGTTTATGCAGAAAGTATAAAAGTGCCTAAATCTTTCGTAGCTGTTCGTTGTCAAAGTTGGAAACATTATGAAGCTAATGCATGTAAAAGCAAGGATTACGCCGTCATGGGGTATGGTTCCTCAACCTCGACACGCGGTCTTTATTACCTGCGAACGTCGGACAGTCCCCCCTTCGGCCTTGGTATGAACGGAACGCAACATAGAGTTCAAACGGACAATAATAATAATTGAATGATAAATTTTAGTGACAAATAAAATATTTGGTTTGGATTAGGAAAATTAGTGTAACATTTCGATGCCATTGTGTTAATAGATAAAGTAAAATTCAATATGTTTATTGTTTCACGTAAAATTAGAATCATCGTGTATATTTTAATTTAAAGAATGGATGCGGCATTTTTTTATTAATAATAATTATCAATAAAATTGTCAATATTAACTGCAACAGTTTATTGAAAGAATGAAATATAAATTCGGTATTAGAATTAAAACAAACAAAGTTGCTAATAATCTAACTAAGTAACTGAATAAATCTAGCTAAATATAACTTTTAGGTGAGACTTATTTTGTTGTTATTGGCTTGTAGGAGCACTATCATAATGTAATTCTTTAGTAGCGTCTGTGCAGTTAGGTTTATGGAATTCTCAAAACTTATCACATTTAACATGTTTTCAAAAGTTTTAACCGAAAAAATATTTAATTAACTTAATTATGTCATACATATACAACACTAATGTAAATGTATGTGTGTCGTGTATAAATATATACTTTGTATGATTCCATTTCTACTTTTTGTACAGAAAATAATAATAACATATAATGCATGTTATGTAAAAAGAGTAGTGAATATTACGTATAACTATAAAACTATGATGTTATTCCATAATCATTGCAATGACAATAATGTTGGTCATGTTAATTACCATGATTATAACGTAATAATTTCAACATTCTCAACATTTGCCATTATATTATAAAAGAAAAAGTAAAATTTTCAAAAGATTTTCACCATTTTAATGGAAGATTAGGTAGATAATATTATTAGATAAATAAATAAATAAATAATAATTTCTAGTGTTAGATAGTGAAATACAAAAAATATGAAGAAATTTATCCTAGAGCAGCTGGGATAAAATACAAATTAGCTTTATATTTAGAGATTTAAAATGTCGGTTGAAAAAAGTATCCATAAAATATAGGAAAATTTATAAATATTTTTTTATAAAAATGCAGGAATAACGTATTGGAATATATATTTCATTTACACATTGATTAATAAAAAAGTGTAAACAGTTTGTAGCTATTTAAAACAATGCGTTAACGCTTCCTCAAAAATTGGGATCTATATTTTTTCCGTTTATAACTTTAAAAAACAACCGGTCTTTTTTGCGTCATCATTTCGTATCTAAACTACAACGAATATTGAGTTCCATTGACAGCGTTCAACGTGCAATATAAAGGTAATTAAAATGTAATTCTAGATCGTGACTAAAATAACTGAGTTAATTGTAAGAAATACTAAAACGTAAACTACTAAATGTAAACGATGGTAATACACATGATATAAAATTTGTGTGGCTTTTTGGTCGGGTATAAAAATAGTCTAATAATTGAAATACTTACTTAGTAAATAATACATTTTATGTAAATGTACATAATCAAATTATATAAGAATATACCCTTGAAGGTTTTTACAGGGAGTTGAATAAAAAATAATAATTTAAAAACTTATTCTAAGTCTACAAAATTATGCTTAGACGCCTACATAGTATTAGCAAATATAATAAGGTGTTAGTAATTACTTAGAACAAATATTTTAAATTCAAACCTTAATATGAATTTAATTAAATATCAACCTCAAATCAAACATATCTACATTAAATTAATATTTTTCAGTCAGAATCAGAAATTATTATGTTTCAGTCATGATATTTTTTCTTTTAAAATTAATAAAATTGCTTTAATAATAACAATATTTTTTGACAGAGAATCAAGTAATTATAACAATTTGCCTAATATTTGAGAAAAGAATTTTAAAAGTGTGAAATACTTTGTTTATTACTCAAGAAACTCGTTACAGCTGCGGTAAATTAAGGTTGACATTTCAGTTAAGTTAATTTTCTATTGTCCAAAAGCCAATAGACTTCATAATGTAAGACTGACGGGAAATTATTTAAAATAATATTGGATATAGCCACTAAATTATAAATTTTAAGACACAAATGAATGTATATTTATGAATATTTACTTTGAATTAGGTATTTGTTTGGGAACAGTGTTATACAATTATACAATGTAAAACTTAAACGGCTGTGTAAAGGTAATGTAAAAGGCTAAGTACCTAATACAGATACATAATTGTTCAAACTTAGACAAGTTTTGTATTATCTTATATTATACATATGTACATATAATAAAATAGTAACGAAGACAAATCTGTACATGAAATATTTATTAAAAACAAGGACTACAACGTATTGTGTGCAGAATATAGACCCAAAACAATAGTTACTAAAAATTTTGGTCAGTTTGTCAGAATATCTGTGTGCATTTCACGCGAAAAGTCCTGAACCGATTTCAACAAAATTTCAAAAAACTGAACTTGCCTCACGATACAAATCCACGTCATATACAAATAAAATCAAAAGTAGGTAGGTGTTTCGTATAAGAATGCCATTGAATATAAAACTGAATCAAAATAGAATATATTTGATAGGTACTTTTCATAAGTGGCAGCACCAACATCAAACAAAACTGTAGGCCCCTAATTTGTTTCGTACCTACTTTTGATTTCGTTTTTGTTGGATAATTTATAAAATAAATTTACAGTTGTGTAATTTATGTATATTGTTACATCAAGACGTAGGAAGTCATTCCATTACTACGTAATAGTTCTTATTGTTCATATAAGAATGAATATAGTATACCTTATAGAGTACCTGTAATGTTCATTTTATTACTAAATACCTAATGTATGCTACTACAATTTATATTAAAATCAATGTAATAGATCACAGTAAATTGAAGAATACTTTAAATCATTTTACCCTTTCCCGGAGGAATCCTTTAGTATCCCTGCCTAAAAAATATCATACGTAATATATGTTGCTTGGGTATGGTATGCATACATATTATTATGGTTCAAAATTCGATTTAAATTCGTCTAGTAGTTTTTGTATAAGGTTATTTTTTTGGCTTTTTCGATAAAAAAGCTTACTGCAAAAAGAATTTTCTTTAAATAATTAATGTAGGTACTGTCACGACACCCTACAATTATATTATATTAACGACTTACCCTCGCTTCGCTTGGGTGCGTCCTTACGTGCTTTAAAGTACTATGTGTTACTTAAGGTCATAGTCTATCTGGGTACTAAATTTCATTCAAATCCGATCATCCGTTTAGACGTGAAGAAGTAACAAACATACACAGATATACATACATACTTTTGCATTTACAATAAGTATGTATATAAATAGATTAATGTGAGACATGACCCCTCCACAATATTATTAAAAGTTTAGATGTATAGGTTCTTTGAAACAGCTTCTTAGGTTTCTGTTAAATAGCAGACCAAATATTGACTTCTTTTTGAAGTAGGTACATCTACTTTATACATTATTTACATGTATAAATTGCTATTCGAACTTTTGGACTGTGTAAGTTTTAGATAAAAAATGGAAATGTCTTTATGCATCAATTTCGATAGTCCAAGGAAGCGGTACAACTTTTTGAGTGCACATAAAATCAAAATTAAATTTTATTTTAATTAGGTCACCATATTGTTTCCAAAACGATATGAAAAGGTTCTCTACTTTATACGTCTTATTGCTTAAAAATGTGTTAACTTTAGCTTTAGTTTAAATCGCAAACATTTCAAAAATAGAAAAGGTTTATGTGTTTATTTGGTACGGAGACTTATGTTTCTACCACTTTGAAACTTTTATAACTGCGGTTCCATAAAAATAAAAGTGACATACCTATTTAAAGATTACTTTGATCTGCTTTATGTATTAGATTGCTTATCGGAAATCAGAATACCTTTTTTCCGGCCAATCTCCATCGTGTCTTCTACATTCTACGCAATATTGACGGAGTAAACTAGGCACATTCTACTTCGTCATAACAAAACAAAGAATTTGTTCAATTCATTCATAGATGGTATAATTGTACAGTTGACATTTTATTAACAAAACTAGCATTACTCGTGGCTCTGTCCACGTTCAAACTACAAAAAGAAACAAACTGTTCGGCTTTATATGGTTTTATATTTATTCGCCTTTATGTAGTAGCTAATAAGCCATGGGTCATGTCTGTATATTATATTATTATATTGATGTGGATTTTAGATGAGAAAATATTTGACAGCAGAACGTCACATTTTTATCGAGATAATCACTCAAAAATCTCAGTCAAATTTTCGACTTAACTAAGGGGATTTTCCAAATATTTTGTTTGGTACGGACCTTGTCCTGACAATTATAAACACGACCATAAAAAATCAGCGAAATCGAAGCCATTATAGTGATTACATGTGTACATGGCAATTTGTTTTTATTCATATAGATGAACCCTTTTTTACTATAAAAATATAAATATATACTGAATCTATAACTAATATTCAAATGTGTTGTCGTTTATTGCTTTAATCAACACGGGATGACAATAGATCCATTCGAGGTTGCTTTTCATTTCACAGTAATTTGTAAGTCGAAATCACCTGAAAAACTAATCACCCAACCTACATCCTTTCAGTAATTATTACAGTTATTTTACACGACATGTTAGATTAAACTTTATTATAATTATTTACTTTGTTGCAGCGTCGTGTGAAGCCTTGTAGTTTTCTACGAAATTTTATGTCATACGTATTGCTCATTTGTTTGAGTCAGGCGCTTGAATACCATTAAAAATTCCATTAATTAGTCCTATTGTGAATTTATATATTAAATATTAAAAAATTGTAAATTATTTTTTCATTATTATTATACTAATTTTATTCAACATATAAAATCATAGTATATAGAATACATAGGAAAAATTAGTGATGTAAGAATAGTGAGATATACCAGATACCTACATACATAATGGTAGATTGAGGAGGGCTGATATGTTAAGGCTTTAAAGGATCAAGGATGTTTGAGAATGATAAAAAATGGAAGACTTGAGACACTGTCCTCTCTAATAAATTCTCAATGTACCTCTAGCGCGATCCCACTAATGCTATAAATTAAGAAGAATGTACGTATGTAGGTTAGACTTTTTTCACTTAATTGTCTTTTCCTGATTATGTAAAGTGATTACCTGGGGTTTTATATGCAATTCGTTGTTTAAAGACAATATACAAAGTATATAAAAATCCCTTTTCTTTAATAAAAGGATATATTTTATCTTTATCCTTTAAGTTAAAACAAAATATCAGTATCATATATTGCTTACAGAGAAAATATCAGGTAATATTTTAATACTTTTATTTAAAAGGTAATATTTTCTCATTTCAAATCCAGATAGAACAATATTAAAACTATTTAGCTAAAGAGCTTTAAATGACTTACTCACCGGGACACGTAAAAGGACTTTTAAGCTATTTTGGATGCTGCCACTATAAGAGATTGCAATGTATTTCACAGTTATGAGGTGCTCTAATGGCGAGGATCTCTTTTGAATCAAAGTCAGTGTCTAATATTCTCTTGACACGAAACATTTACATATTGTGTTTGTTGTTTTCCAATTATTCGGAACAAACTATTTTTAACGAGCATGGCATTTAAACTACCTGTTCATAACTTTGCATCGCTCGTAAATGTGCACGTGCCAAGATAAGGTTTTGCTATTATTGACGCCTACGTGACTATACACCCTTAAAGACAAAGTCGTGTACTTATATGAAAGTGAAGGAAGTACGCTTGTATCCGTAGGAAATTTATGCTCATCTAAAGAGATAACAATTTTATCTATTTTTTATATTTTATGAAGCTTACGCTTTATTCCTAACCTATATTCTAGATTAACCTTTAATAATATCCTATATTCCTACTAATAATAATTCCTAATTAAAGTTATATTTACTCATATTTAATAAATTAACAATATGCAAATTCGTACTTATCTTCCAACTGCTTATTAAAAACTATTATTATTGTTCCCTTTGGAAAAGCTGCCTGCCTGTTATAATTGAAGACACGTATATTTTTTCTTTATTATAAGTCACTATTTTATTATAATAATAAAGTACAAACAACTGACAGCGTAGTAAGACTCATAACAAGTGAATAATAACGCAGTCGATTTTTTTAAATTTTATAATTTAGTTTTTTTCACAGCGTTTTAGTTTCGGGTAATTAGAAATTTGCAATTTTATTTAACATATACATATATATTACAATATATATATATATATATACATACATACTCTTGCCCTAAATATTGTTACAAAGAAAAAACATTTTTTCTATTGCACGTAACATTTATTACTATTACAGTTTAATACATTAATATAAAACCATTAACAATATATAAAGCTTATTCGAAGTGGTCTCCATTGGCTGCAATACAGTCCTTTAAACGTTGAGGCCAGTTATCAATAGAAGCGCGCACTCTTTCCATGGGAAAATTCTTCACTGCCAATCGTATGGATTGTTTTAGGGACTCCAAATTATCATGACATTTAGAGCAAGCCATACACTCTAAAACTGACCATAAATCATAATCCAGCAGATTAATGTCGGGACTAGATAACGGCCATTCTTCAGCTGTGATGAAGTCCGGAACGTGGGTTTCTAACCAAGATTGCGTGGATCGAGCTTTATGACCCGGCGCCGAGTCTTGCTGAAAGGACCATTCTTGGTTATTGAACATGGTGTTGTTAAGGGGCTTAACTACCTGCTCAAGAATGGTATCTAGATACACTTGTGCCGATGTTCTGATACCTTTTTCACAAAAATATGACTCAGTCACTCCTTCATGGCTAACACTCCACCAAACCATCACTGAAATCGTATAATGCCCACGTTGTACTTTGTTGACTAATTGGGAACCTTCCTTAGAGCTTTGAGCATAAATACGGTCATTTTGTTTGTTTAAATATTGCTCAATTGTAAAAATTTTCTCATCCGTAAACAAAATTTTCTGTGACCTCCCTTTGCGTACCGCTTAAGTAGTTGTTTTGAGTTTACCTCCCTATTCTGTTCTAAATTATCAGTTAAGAAATGACCAGTGCGTCTCTTATAGGTTGCAAGTCCTAAGTCATCTTTTAAAATACTCGACACGGTTCTAGGTGCTATCTTCATCTCCAAAGATAAAATCTTTTGCTTTCAGACAGGATTTCTTCGAATTCTTTCTCTTACTGCTTTGTTCGCCTTTTTCGTACGAACACTACGTGGACGGCCAGATCTTTTTCTGTCACAAACAGAGGTTTCATTATACCTATCAATAGCCTTGTACAGAAACATTTGACTAATACCAAGCGTATGGAGAGTTTTAAAAATTGTATTTGGCTCCATACCTACTTTGGCGCGAAAATGAGAAAACACAATGAACAATCATATTATAAAAATAACAGATTCCAAATTCAAATGTAATATTTTGTTTATTTATTTTTAATTGTAACAGTATTTATGGCCAGAATATATAGGTATGTATATATATATATATATATATATATATATATATATATATATATATATATATATATATTTGATAACGTCTTGAAAACCTTCATCCGATAGGTTTGGAAGAAGTTTTTTTAAACAAACACAATTTGTCCTTTTTTTTTAATTTTAATATAACCTATGATACATTATCGACACGAATATAACAACGTACAATTTATCAAAATCGCTTGAGCCGTTTAGCAATTATGAGATAACATAGAATTGAATACACATACATACAGATTCCAGGTCAAATACATAATCCTCCTTTTAGCCTTGCCACAGTCGGGTAATAAAAGAATCCTTAGATAAATCGCATCAATGTCGAATTAATCGAATAAGTGCAATAAAGTGGATTCACATCGTATTAAGCTACTTACTCGTAGTAATCGCTAGATTTTTTCCCTAGGTTCGCGCAGTAAGTAAACCATGACAAAACAAAATGAAAACCTCAAATCAAAAGAAAATTGCAGTGGAAAGCGCAATCCGGTCTGTAAGTGGTAAAGTAAACTCGGCGAGTAGAATAGTGAAAATAGAACAATACCCACCACTTTAAATCTAATTTACCAGTTAACTGGATAATAGCCCATCCGTACTACTTACTATTTCTCTAAAACCACTGACACACTTTTATATATATTTATAAATAAAACCTTGACTCTTTTATACGTAATAGACGAAAATAAAATGGTGATTCGCCACTGTTTTCTACAATTCCAGGCACATTTTTGTGCTTTCGTCTTAACCAGACCGGGAAAATGGAGAAATATTTCGATGGCCGATTAAAACTTTCCACTAGTGCGATATGATTAAAAATAGTATTTTTATTTTTTATTCTAATATATGCATTTTATATCTTCAATAAGCTTATACTATTGACAATCGTTGTGATACAGTGGAATTTGTGTCTGTTAGGTAATGTCAAAGTGCCGGAAGTCTTCGATTGGAATCACACACGCGGTCTATAAAGGTTTTATTATAATTTTGTATCTCTTTGTAGTAAAGATGGTTTTACCGGTCTAGTTACTTAATTCTGAAAGTAAAGAAAAATCCACAGATCTCGTGTCTGCCACGACCTTCGGGTACATTGAAAATGAATCTGCTAAATAAACTGAATTAAATCATTTTTTAACCTATTAATTACTAGCAGAACCCGCGGCCTCCCTGCGTTCAAACTACAAACAAAGTTTTTCATCAAGAGTTCCATACCGCCCAATATTGTGTGATTTTTACTAACATATTTACAAACTAAAACAAATTTTTTACGTAATAGATACCTTAGTATTTACAAAAATAAGTCCGTACTTCATATTATTTCTTAAAGATATTATGGAAAACAAGTATAATTCTAGCGATCGTATCTCAAAATACCCAGACTCCAGTATCTTAAAAGATATTTACCGTATATCCTGTAAATTAATTTTCTCCGATTCTTTAATTTATAAGCATTTATTTATATGCGTTTCATCCCTTCTCTTCACATGTCCATAACAAAGGAATTTATATGTTGTCATATTAAGTTTGTAACATACAGTATATATGTACATTTATGTAATCACTTCAGATTCACTTAACTTATTCTATGCTAAAAAGTCATAGGAAGTTAAAATTTGTTTAAGAGCTTCTTTGTTTACCATATTGATGGATGTTCAGTCTGATTGTGGGTTCTGTTAAAAAGTTTATGTGAGAAGCAAATCTCTAAAGTCCATACCTGCTACTTTTAACAACTGGCCCTGACATTTATTAATACTCATTGCAATACAAATTTTAAGAAAGGAATTACGATAGATTAAATTCAAAGCCAAAGCTAGAGGTTATCAGTGGGATTCGAGGTATGAATACTCATTCCTCTCGAGCACATCCAGCAAACACAGTGGCCACCATATTTTTTTATAGATTACTAGCAGTTTTATCCGATTACATAGCTTTGGTGGCTTCTTCATAAAAGGTGTGGAAACCTTCACAAGGATAGAACACTGTTAAGGAATTGTACAGGATAGTGATCAGCTTCATCCATTTGCATCACTGAAACGACAGACCTATATTCTATTTCTGACCCTTCAAAGGACTTAAATTATTGAAATCAAAATCACTTTTGCTATTAAAATCATTAGCATTGTTGTTTTTCTGGGTCAGTGTAGCATATTCACAAAGCCAAGTGCATTAATACCAAGTTTCAGATAACTCTGATCATAAACATTTTGTTCTCCAAATAAACATTACCATCCCCTCTTACTCCTTTAAGGGATAAATTTCAAAAAAATCTAATATACATACGAGTATTACATACGTATTTTAATTATTTATTTTAAAGCTATATACCACTTTCCGTGCATTTTACTTTAAAAATAACAGACTTTAATACAAATAAATTACAAATTTTCATCCCCTTTTTTATCCCATTACGGGATGAATTACAAAAAAAGATAAAACACGTGTTTCTTTAATTGAATTGAAGATCATTAATATATTACTAATTTTCAAGTAATTCTGATTTTAAATAATTTTTTTCACAGATAAACTTTGGCATCCCCTTTTACCCCTTTAAAGGATGAATTTCGAAAAATCTTTTCTTGTCCAATGCCTACGTCATATAAGGAATAAGTACTTAAAAAATACACGTTTCTACGACCAGTGGTTTAGGGCTGTCCGTTGATCCATCAGTCAGTCAGGGAAAAACATTTTATATATGTATATACTAGCGACTCACCCTCGCTTCGCTCGGGTTCGTCCCTAGTTATGTCTTAACGTCTATATAGACTTCTCAGAGATGAAATATTTTCCCGCAGTATAAAGTATCCTTTATGTTGACTCGGATAACCAACTAATATCATACCAAATTTCATCAAAATCTGTCCAGCGGTTTTCTCGTGAGGCGTTCCCAGACAGACAGACAAAAATTCTAAAAACTATAGATTCAGCCTCGGTATCGATAATGATGACTATTGCAATAAGATCTTCCAAAAAATATTTAATGTATAGATTTGACTCTGAATTTTAGTATATATATACTCGTAGATACAGACTAGCGACTCACCCTCGCTTCGCGCGGGTTCGTCCCTAGGTACATTTTAACGGCTAAAATTGAATAGATAGTCGATCTCTTGCTTTGTGTAAAACAAAAAAAAATTATCCCACGGGAATCGTACGTTTTTTCGGGTTAAAAAATAATCAATTTGCTATTCCAGACTGTAATCTATCCCTGTGCTTTTCATCCAGATCCGTTCAGCCGTTCTGGTGTAATTGAGAACAAACATCCATCCAAATTTCGCATTTATAATATTTAAATTAATTATAATATTTTATTATAATGATTAAATTATATTATATATGACCCGAGTAATAAGTTATCACTACACAAAATTTAGTTAAAATCGGTTCCGTACTGTTTGCGTGAAACGCGCACACCCAAACAGACAAACAGACATACAGACAAAAATTTTAATAACTATTGTTTTGGGGTATATATTCTGTACACAATACGTCATTGTTTTTAAAAAATATTTCATGTATAGATTTCGCTAAGTTACTGTTTTATTATGTGTATAGATATTAGTTAGTTATTAGTTTAAAAACATATTTATTTATTCATAAAGAATCACTTCGTTCAAACACATAATCATGCTCCAAAACATTTATTCACCATCACTACCGCGCTCTCTTTCTCTCTCACACGCTCTCGCGCGTAAACTCTGCGTCACAAAGGTACAACTCCTGAATAACTCAGCCATGATACGCACCTCCAATGATTTTTTTAAATGTAGCCCAAAATCTTATTTCTAGGGGATTTTTTCATTTCTTCGATATCTCATTTCGTTTTTGAGATATGGATTATTTTCTGAGCGAAACCGGGTGAAAAACGACCGCATTTTTCACACTATTTCGATTTAAAAAAAAAGTAATTGAGTTTATTCAATTTTTTTTTGCATTTTGTAGCCCTTGTTAAGATGCTTCTTTTGACATCCCAATCAGCCACGTAGTCCCAAAAGTCACGACACCAGGGTGACGTCGCACTTTCGCTGAAAATCGGGCCTATACCGAAGCGAAAAAAAAACATTTTCAATGTTAAAAGTCACAAACTACATTGTCCATATACTCTAAATGGACAAGTAACATGGTAAATACCAATGTAGGGTGTACGAGTAGACAGGGACATAACAAAAATAAAATGTCTTGAAGATGTATAAAGAAAACATCGTAGTACTTATGACATTTTTAAAAAGTATATTTATAAGGATACCATCTAAAATAGTTACAGTATTTTAAAGCAATAAAATATGTAAGGTGTACAGCATAATAAATAGGAGAGTATTAAACAATTTCTCAAGGGACAGTTTGTGCAGGATTGTACTAAATTTTTCTTTAGTATGCCGAGGCAAGTTCTTTATCTCTACGTCGCTTACATAAAAATATATTTGCATTTTAAATTCAATATTTAGCTTACTTCATACTTTCCCTAAATAAGTAATGAGATGAAATATTTCTATTTTAAATCGTATATAACAGTCTTTTTTTAGTAAAGTAAATATCTTATTACCACCACTATAATAGCATGAATTAAAAAATATTCTAAAGAGTTTCAAATGTAAATCACCAATATTTTGATTTTCTTTTTCAACTATAGAATTGATTTAATGACGTATTATAGTCGTAGAGGAAAAAAAATCATTTGATTAAAAAGTTACAATATATTTTTGGTACCTTTTTATTTAAGGTTAAGTAGCAATCCGCATGATCCAGGCCCACCTCCCCAGGCCCTCCGAGGTGGGCCGTCTCCCTTAATATTAATACTTTAAAAATATGTACAGTCACGAGTACAGAGGACAATGTGGCAGTAATATCTGGCGTTATTAATACTCAATGATACTCAATATACTCAATGATCAAACATATATTTATATTCGTGATTGTACTGGCATAAAGAAGCTGTGTTGCTGCAGAAAATGGCTCACTCATTACTTAACGTGTTAGTATATTTAGTATATTAATAAAGTTATTTCTTACAAACATATATGTATTTTAGCTTGTTTAAGATACTCCGATAAGATTGTTTCGAATCGAAGCTCGAGCAAAATTGCTTTAAACTGACATTTTGGTAACCGAGTTACGATCTAATCAGTTCACCAGACTTGTTTTAAAATAAATAGTAACAAAGTGAACTTTATCTAAAGTGCTTTATTGAACTTTAGCAGAAATATGTAAATTTATGTTTATTTTGAGATCTGTTGTTGTAAAAACAGCTTAAAGAGGCTATAAAGTAATATTATTTTTTGATTTTATCTTTACTTTTGTTATAACCTAGACGAGTGAATATTTCTCTTAATATAATGCTACGAATCCACTTATAAGTATCTGTATTCATATTATAAATGTGAAAGTTTGTGAGTATGGATGTTTGTTACTCTTTCACGCCAGAAATACTGAACGGATCTGGATGAAATTTGGCACCCTGGAATGACAATAACACATTTTATACTTTTTATCCCCAAAAAATGTACGGTTCCCGTGGGATAAGTTTGTTTTTGCTTTCCTAGAGGAGAACCCGAAAGAAGCGAGGGTGAGTCACTAGTAGGTACTATAATAAAGCAGGAATTTAGCGAAATCTGTACATGAAATATTTTTTTAAAAGAATGACTGTAACGTATTATGTACACAATATAGACCCCAAAACAATTTAAATTTTTTGTTTGTGTGTCTGTTTGTTTGTTTGTGTGTGCGCGTTTCAAGCAAAAAGTATTAAACCGATTTCAACGAAATTTTGTGTAATGATTACTTATTACTCGGGTTAACATTTAGGATACCTTTTACTTCAGGAAAATTTTTCATTCCCACGGGAAAACACAAAAACTGGTTCTATCGAGTCGTCCTTAGAAATTTATATAGCTAACGCTGGCTAAACCTTAAGAGATATGTACATCAAAACAATGTACTTGAATATTGTAGAAAGGTCTACAGAAAAGACTGCAATAATATATATCTATCTCCTAAGGTACACACGCAATAACTATTTTTATTATACATTAAAGGCAATGTCGCGACTCACTGACTGACTTATCAACGTTCAGCCCAAGCCGATGATGGTGGACCAGCACCATAAAAAAACCAGCTTTATTAACCATACTAATATTAAATGAGAAAGTAACTCTGTCTGTCTGTCCGACACCTTTTCACGCTTAATCCGCTGAACCGATTTAGATGAAATTTGGTATGGAAATATGGGAAATGGAAATGACATAGGATGGTTTTCATCCCGGAAAACATCATATACAAGGGGGTGAAAAGGGGGTGGAAGATTGAATGGAGAATCAATCACTTCTCAAGTAAGGGATTTATATATTATAATTTTATATACTATTAATTACCTACTTTTCTATACCTATGTATAGAATGCATATTGTTCGTATATATAGTCTATTCCATACTAACTGTTAAGAGATACCTAGGGACGAACCCGAGCGAAGCGATGGTGAGTAGCTAGTGTATTTTATAAAGGTGTCATTTTATATGGATAATGTAACGAATGAGGCATTTTTTAAATTATAAACAAATAACCTTGCAAAGGTCTCATGAGATGTCATGAGTATTCGTTTGGTCATTCATGCCACTATTCATTTACGTGGAAGACCTGTTTAAATTTGTTTAGGTTGAGTTAGATTACCCCAGCTCTATTTTGGGTAAGTATTGAAATATCTACTTAACTCATTTTATTTCAACTTAACACAATGCTTAACGCTTGTAACACGTACATATCTTTGTGATACATAAAAGTATGTAAAATCTATATACTATAGTACTCGTATACCGTAGTACAGTAGTATATTGTACATAGATACAGCACAAAATAAATAGTATAACAATAAACATTTCAAGCCGTAAATATATTCTCCACCAAATATATCCAATCATATGCTATAGGTAACAAGTGCATTGAAATAGGAGTGAAAATTATTTTGGTGGTTCGGCGCCTGGCAAATGTTCAATCGGCGACCGGCATACAGTCGTGTCTTCGATCGCCGCTCGCGACACACTTACCACCCAAAAATACTTTATGCTTGTGAAATGATGCCGACTGGAATTTTATGAAGTGGCTTCAATCATATAAATGCATATTAGCCGTTGCTTGCGATATGTACTAATGTTACATACAATTTTTATTTATTATTAGAATAAGACATTTATAGGATTGTGAACTATATTATTTAATATTTTTTTAAGCCATAAAAAGTATTTTTTAATTTGATGGTAACACTTGTAGTACATATATTCATATGTATATAGGAGTATGTAGGACAATACTACATATGTATTTAAATTTTTAGCAATTTAAATATAAGGTAACGTCCACTTTCAGTCCGTTACACTATTTAAAACAGCAATCCAACCTCATCTAGAATTGTACTAAATTATCTTGCATAAGAAACTTAAATTCAAATTAAATTCAACTCAAAAAGGAAAGCTAATCTCACTTTCTAACTAAAAATTCGATGAAATTGAATCTTAGGTTCTATTATAAAATTGACTTTTGTAAGAAATTCTTTTCAAAGTGGCATAGCCCCTAAATATCTTTATTATTACCAAGTTACATTAAAAGAATCACAAATCAGAGCATTTCTTTCTCTCAACATTAAATACGAATTGCTTTCAATTTCGTTCCAAGATTTTTTTCGCTCATAAGTGCCAAATAATCCAAATCTGTACTGTCGCTACTTCGCGTCGTATTGAATAACAAATACCTGAAAACCTTTGAATTTATACCCATGAATAATTTTCACTGCCGTATAAATCGAATGGAAAAAAATGCACTATTTTCACAACCGCATCGACATGTCTGATTTTTGTTTGATTTGTAATCCACTCAAATGTTAAAAACGTTTTGACAAAACATTTACCTTTCTATTTCAAAATATTTCAGTGAAAGAATTGGAAATAACTTTAATGTTTTTTTGTGGTAAGTTGTTATTTGATATATATGCGTTTACAATATACTTAATGTTATAGAGGATACCAAATATTAAGATTTTATAGACTGTTTATAAACTATATTGCCTTATCTAAGAGATTATGATTATGATATTTTACAGCAAACATGGTCACGGAAGAGTCACAGGTTTTAGATTTCTCAGAAGTTATTATACATTTGTTACAGTCAGTATCACTACTGGTACTAGTTTTTCTAGCCAGTGAGTCCCACATAACCACATGTTTGTATACAGGCGGTATACGTAATTTATGCATTTCCCAACACTAAAAAAAGCAGTATCAACCCACAAAATTAAAAAAATATAGAAAAATAGCACTTTATCTTATAATAATTAAAAAATTGTAAATTGTAGTTGTCATAATAAAGTGGTTAGAAATATAATCTACATTAATATTATAAAGAGGTAAAGTGTATGATTTGTAAGTTTGCATACAGGGGTCAATCTCTGATATTACTGATCCGATACTGATAATATTTCACTAATAGGAAGCTATATTACCGCCGAGTGCTGTAGGTTATTTTTTATTCCAATAAAAATGTGCTTATAGTCAGAAATCATAATAAAAGTAATTGAATTTGAAAAAAAAATCATCGTTGAGTTACTTTATCGTCTATTATTAGGCACTTAGGGACGCATACAAGCGAAGTGAACGAAATTCAATATTAGACATAAATATATTATGTAAAACCCAGGAAGCAATCTCTTTGGTTCCTTTATTTTCAAAAACATGTCTTGATGCGATTTATTATCATACTAATAACATTAGAGAGGTACTATAACAAATAGTCTTTAGTTATATTTATTATTCTACTAAAAATAGAACAATAAAACACTCTCTAAGCTTGTTTATTGAATAATGAATAAATAATTGTATTGAATGTACGTTTTGAAGAAAAGAAATCAAAACATTTATCTTATGTATCTCTTAGACAGATAGACATTTAGTGTAAGTCAAATAGCAAGATCGATTTAAAAAATATTTATTTTAATTTAAAAAGTAGCTTACAAAAAATTAGCACACTTGAACCTGAGAAGTTTTAATGAGGAAGAAAATAGAACTGTTTTAGTATATATTTAATGTGTGCTCTCCATATTGTAAGTCAAGTAAAATTAAGCGCAGATATTAAATAAGCTTTAAAAAAAAACATAATCTACATATATATACATAAAATGCTTTGTCCTGACTGACTGATCGATCAACGCACAGCCTAAATCGCTGGTCGTAGAAGCGTAAAATTTAGAAGACATATTCCTTATACAATATAGGCATAAGCTAAGAAAGAATTTTTCGAAATTTATCCCCTAAGGGGGTAAAATAGGGGATAAAAGATTGTATGAAACTCTGTCATTCTTAACGCGAAATGCACGAAAAGTGGTATTTAGCTTTAAGATAAAAAAATAAGAAATATATATATTAGATTTTTTTCGAAATTCACCCTTAAAAGGGTAAAAGGGGGTGATTAAGTTTATATGAACAAACAATTATTTATGATCAGAATTACTTGAAACTTGGTATTAATGCTCTTCAATATAAGTAAATAAGCAAGTATTGTAGATTTTTTTTAATTCAGCCCTAAGTGGGCAAAAGTAGGCGGTGAAGTTTGAGTTGTTGTATATATTTAAATAGAGTAACATGGCTCAAGTTCTCTATAAGTGCACGCTTATTGTGTGGGATATAAAGTAGAGAACGGAAATTATTCCGAATCCAAAGGAAAATTATGTATAACTTTTCAGCTGGCCACAGTAGCGACAACTCTAACAGACCTAGAGCGCGAGAGAGAAAATCTAACTAGAGAGTATGCCGCTATCTATATCCTCCTTCTGAACATCTGCAATAAAAAAGTCGCCTAAGCTATGTAACGGGATTAGACTGTGAGTAATTCAATATACATTATAATGGCCACTGTGTATGCTGGATGTGCTCGAGGGGAATGAGAATTCATACCTCGAATACCACTGATGACTTCTGACTACGCCATTGAATTTAATCTATTGTAATTCCTTCTTAAAGTTTGCTTTGCAATGACCTTTTATATAAAAAGGTCATTGCAAATTTATCTCAGGGCTAGTCCTTAAAAGTAGCAGGCGTAGACTTAAGAGAAGAATTGCTTCTCACAGGGACATTTTAACAGAACCCAGAACTAGACAGAACATCCATCAATATGGTATATTTGTGGTAGGTTTCTTTATTATAGACTAACTTAAGTGAATCTAGAGTTTTACTCTAAACATAATATTAAAAATTCGATATAACAACATATAAATTTAATGGAAATTAAAACTGAGCAAATTTTTCAGTCCACGCGAGCGTAGCCGCGAGCAAAAAGCTAACAGCAAAATAAGAATGGCGCTTTATATACGTAACTTAAAAAAGAAGGAGAAGGGGGAGACTGTAAGCTTCAGGTGTACAATGTACATAGTATTAGATCTTTAAAAATAACGTAGATGTTAGCGATTTAGTATGTTAGTTAAAAAAACCCATATTAGCCGAGTTACATGATTCTAAAATCGTAAACATTGTATGCGATTGTATCATTGTACGCTCTTCCTCTAATTTTGGAAAGATGGAGTAGAAAAATGTGCAAAAAAAAGGTAGTGGAGCTTGCTAAATACCTAAAGTGTAAATTTATTTACAGAATATACGCTTAACATCTTATACATATTTTTGTTAGTAATAAAGTATGTATTGCGAAAAAGTCTATTTTTTCGTAGTTTGATCGCGGGCGAAGCCGCGGGTTCTGCTAGTTAATAAAATTTGTTATCGTACATATTATACTCGTACCTCTATAGCCAATAACTTTGCCTAAATATGATATACGAGAGCTAATAAAAATAAGAATCATAAAAGCTTCAGGCGTGGGCCTAATATCCAAATATTATTTTTCTCTTTTATATAAACTGTGGGATTTTTTTATGTATTGAATATTCAACTGCTATATATGAAATATCCAAATTGAATGGCTGATATGACTTGTGTATCTTAATTTAGTTACCTATTAAACTAGATTAAAATGTATTAGCTTAACATTTAGAAAGCTATGTAGTAGTCCGTGGACAAGTTTAGACCGAGACCACAAGAGCAAATGTAGTATTTACTTTTATACTTAAACGTTTTTAAACGGTCAATCAAGATTTTATCATGTTGTCTCTTCTGCTGCAAATTAAAAACAAGATGAAATGACATTAAACTTTATTTAAATAAACTTATTATAAGCACTTTTAAATCGTCAATTTAGTTTGAAGAGCGTCAGTGTGGTCTGTCGGTGAAGAAGCTACCACCTGCTCGGGAGCAGTTCTGCTGACAAAAGCCGGCGAGAAACTCAACAGTTTCTCTTTTAAATATCGAAGTTACATTTTATTTATTTTATTAATCAATATAATATTATAGATATCCCGCCCCGCATATGAGTCAATATTTCTTAATTCCACACATTTCCATCAACAAGAAACTCTTGAACAGAGTAATACGATTTGCTCAATAAAATATTTCCAATTTTATCTTTAAATTGTTGAAAAGGTTAATCTAGGACAGTTTGTGAAATCTTATTATACATACGTATACTCACTTCAGGCCCATGAAAAATTAATTCAACTTTTCGAGTCGAAATCTGGGCGTAACAAGCTTATTTTTATTCCTAGATTACATAGAAAAAAATATGTTAATCTCCATTATTCTACCTTTTTAATTGCTAAAATGATTACTAAGACTAAGAAAAGAGCTGGAGAACCTATGGATTGTTTTACTTTTTATATTAAAATATAGAATACAATTTCTATTCAATTTCAATGTCTAACACTGAAATAGCCTGGAGACAATCACTTCATTTCCACAGCGTATTAGTCTATAAAATCATTTATTGCCCTTAACACAAAGAAGATTTAAAACATTTTTCTTTAAGCGTAGCAATAAAAGCCTTTTGAACCTTTTCTGGGTTGGTTTTTTTTTTATTCAATTTATTACATCCACAGGCTTTAATTGCCCGTGCTCTTTTTATACATTGACATTAGTTTTTATGATTGGCGATTACACTTTTTTTTTTAATACTTAGAACTAGCGGTACTTAAGGCTATACATTGAGGGACGTGGTCCGACACTGACATTAATTAATTAACTTAACATGCAATTTTTTTTTTTAATATACATATCTAGTAGTATTAGCCTTATATATCTTTTTTTTATTGTTCCTTATTGTTAGCTTATATGTAATTAATACTTATTCTAAATACAGGTTTTTTTTTGCTCTTTTTTCCTCTTTTTTTGTGTTAGTTCCCCGAGGATCCTGCCCCACTCCGCATTTGGGCTAGCACCGCCTCGGTGACTTTAGTGTCACGTTTCAGGGTGAACATTTTAAGGTTGTGTTCCAGGGTGGTTTTGGTTGAGGCCTTCTGGGTTGGTTGTTTTAAAATCCTATATACTTTGCCGTTAAAAATATAATGATTCGGTCGGTCGGAAAAAATATAAACGACTCATAGGTAGGAATGTTGTATGTTGCTGTTTATTCCTGGTATTTATTTTATGTGTGTCACACGTCATGGGAAAATAAATTATCAATAGTTTTACAAACATTGCATAGCGTTTTCGTACACGTATTAAAAGACATTATTATTTTTGTTAAATAAATATTATACATCTATGTATCCTTTATAATTTAAAGATGTTTAGTTCTGAATTTTAAACAGTTTAGGTATAACGTGTATATTTAAACAAATTGATTCTTTGAAATAAAAGTAAAAATAACATGAACCAACAACTAACAAGATATACATTATACAATACATGAGGTAGTTCAACACGGACGTAGGCGACATCAAAAAATATAAATTGCTTAGTTCCCTTGTTACTTATAATAAAAAAGAATACTTTTACTTCAATGTTTTTTTTTTAAACAAATGCGAGGTCGTTTAAGTGAGTGGTGTTTTCCTTAAAATATCAGTGTAAGGTATATAAATATTTAACTAAGATATGTAGTAATATATTGTATTAGGATAAATATTTATACTTTTAACATTGATATTGTAAGGAAAGTATCAGCCAACACAAAAATTACTTCACCTGTCATAAACTAATGTTATAATGTTATTTTTTGATAGTAATTTGCTTAATTTTGTAGTTCTTACATTATTAATCCTGTAACATCTTTCCTAAAGTTTCATTAAAATTTAGAAAGGATTAACAATTTAATATAAGAGGTATATTTTATGTACAAAGTTTAATCCTGCATAATTTGTGCGTAATCGAGACGGTAGCAATCTTGAAGCACTGCTTATATCGAATCCTTGTTATTAGCTAGTTACATCCTTGATTAACATACAAGTATTTTTATAAATTAATAAATGTTATTATAGTAAGTCCGGGAGAGTTGCCTATAGTTTTACAAAACGATCAATACTAATTATATATGTAAGATACTACATAAAATAAGCATAGTTCATTTTAATTCAATATTTACTTATGCCATTCAGATTAAATTTGGAACTATTGTGCAATATATTCTAGATTAAAAAATGTTCTTTAAAAATAATAGAAAATAGGCCACCCAGACATGTGGGTTAGTTGCCTATAGATGTCAGGGATAGGTATAGGACGAGAAATTAGTGCATAATTAGACGTATTTTGCTTAGTGACGCAAAAATCCTTTTTTTTTATGCATTTATGCATACTACCTGTAGACGTACAGGTGGTTATGTGGGACTCACCGGCTAGAAAAGCCAGTACTACCCACTAAAACCCAACAAAACCTCCCCCGTCTTAATGGGGCAACCCGACGGCAGGTCTGCCGAAGCAGACTACAACAACCGTGAGGTTGCTCCCACGTTCCACTCTGCCGTCAGAGAAGTACCGAGAGCAACCATATGGATTAGGCCATAATCCACCACGCTGGCCAAGTGCGGGTTGACGGACTTTATAATTTCTTTCGAAAACTTACTAGGTTCTTTCAGATATGCAGGTTTCCTCGCGATATTTTCCTTCATCGTAAGGCAAGTGGTAATCATGTTTGAAATGATTCGCACATGAAAATATCACAAGTGCGAGACCCGGGATTTCACTTCACTCGCATTCCCAAGCGAGCGCGTTACCCACTGGGCTACCACTGCCTTAATTAGCGTCCGGATGAACTGCCGAACGCTAATGAGCTTCCCTACCACGACAAAGTGAACGCACGTTGTGAGGGGAATCAATTAATATACTGGGCATCTTACACCAAAATATTATTGGGCATCTCTCCCTATCATTAGGGAGAGATGCCTATCGACTCTGAACACACCGTAAAGCATTTATAATAGAAAATGGTGGGTTGTTAACAAAACAAGATCACAATGTTACATTATGTAACAATTTAATACTATTTAACTAAATAATTAGGGGAAAAAATTACTGCAAACTATCTCAAAGATTATATTCTAACGTAAAAGTTAACTACACTTATCTTATTTTACAAATTAACACCAAAATATTAATTATAAATAATATGTCTTTGTGTAAAAACTTCCACACTGACATTGACTGTCGATTGACGTATTATGGACGCGTTCCGAATCACGCAACATTAATTACTTTAATTTTTAAATTTATTAGGCGTCTCTCCCTTATGGGCATCTCTCCCGGACTTACCCTATAATAGACTCCAAATTTCATCTTAAATGTATCCAATCAGCAAAATTCAGATGAAATTATATAATACACTTACAAACAGATTAATTAATGCTAGTTTGATATCAAAATAAAATTTACTTATAAATAATACGCATAAAGTTATATTTATTAAAAGTATTATAACTGCGAAAGAGTGTTTTGAGTTCCCTTTATTTCACATTTCAACAGAGCGAACGTCATCGTGATTTTGTAAGGCTCCGTCGTCAAAAGACAAAAACAAAACCCTTATAATTTCGTTATGTCAACGTATGACGGAAATTGAGTAAGTCTCATTAAAAAAAAAATAGGTGTAGTCGCACTTCATACTATATGTACGTAACGTGAGAGGTGAAAAAATTTAAGCCCACAAAAACGTGTGCGGTATCCCTGGATAGGTCTCAATTAGAGATAGTTTTTTAAATGACTTTTTTGTTCGTTAGTTAGCGAAATACGTAGTACGCTTCTGAAGTCATAAAAATTGTGTATCTGTGACATAGATATAATTAATTACAATGCATAAATTAATTTCCGTTGGATATGATATTATTGTAAATAATTGAGTGAAGCAAGGGGAATCACTAGCAGCAGTTTATATTAAAAGGTCTCATGTAAGTTTTGTAGTACGAACAGTATGTTGTCAGCGTAAGCTTGTGAATATTAACTGAAATATTCAACTTGTTCCGCGATCAAGGTGTTAAATTACTTCTCGTGTACGTGTTTTGCCTTACAAGAACATTATCATCCTTAAACTGCCATGAAATGTTTCAGCAAAAATAATTGTAACTCTAAATTTAGATGACTTCGATTTTGAAAAAATATAAAGTTAATCAAACAATCTATAATTTCTTTAGTTTTTAATAGTATTTATTATAACTTCTCTACAATAGTTGTTATTTTAAAATTTAATACATTTTAGAACTTTGTTCCGCTCTTAAAGTATATTAATTGATTATTTTAACATGCAGAAGTCTTGGAAAAACACCTCTTAACTCTTTGTTCTAACCATCGTTGTATATTTTACAATATAATAATTTTTTTAATCTTTTTTAGATATAATATTTCCTGTTTTATTAGCAATATGTGTTATTACTGATAAGCTTTAGAAAGTCTTTTCACAAAATCAAGGTTGCTCGCCACCTGTGGACCGTATGTAGCTACATGCTCGTAAATTGCGGGCTTACCGCAGTGAAGTTATATTTGAATTGCAAATGCAAATTAAGCCTTAACATTGCACAGTATGCCCATTCTTAGTCCCAGATTGACTGAATAACCTGTTACGTAAGTTCAGCCAACGCAAAAAATTGAGTGGTAAATGCAACATAGAAATGTTGAACTATTAATAAATAATATATAGTACAGTCTTTTTTCGCCTAACATATGTAGTTTTTGCCTAATTGCTTAATTGAGTAAAACAGATTTATAAACTGCTTGGTTCTTTATCTTTAATCTTACAAAATTGAAATACCTACAGCCACAAGTTTGGTAAAGTCGATATTTCAAGCCTGAGTGTGTAGAATTTATTCAATTAGAATTATATTTGATTATGAAATTTTGCTTCCCAATATAAAATTTCATCCCCATTTTCACCCCATTAAGAGACGATTTCCGGGATAAAAAGTATCCTATGTCCTTCCCACGGTCTCAAACTATCTTCTTACCAAATTATATCAAAATCGGTTCAGTAAATCCTGAGATTACCCCCTATAACGTCACAAGCTCACAAACTTTACCTCTTTATAATATTAGTATAGATTAACTATCATCAATAATTTCAATGAATTCGTAAGTAAAATATGCTATGATGTGATACTACTATAGACACAAATATCATATAGATCAAGACATACAAATCAAGTTTGTATTATTGTTCACGAGTGTGTATATCTGAAATAGAACTTTGAATTGCCCTCCAGAAAAAGCTATTGTTTATTTATTTTATAAATAATGTATAATTTAGTAAATCATTACGAAAATTAAAAGCGGAATTCTGCCAACATTTATGAAGTGCTATAGATGTTTGCCAAATAAAATTTCATTCTAAAACATGTTTGATTACTTGGAATCTCAGATTTTATAATCCATCCGAGAATGTACTAGGTAATAAATAATATTGTGTGTGTGTTTAAATTTAACGCGTCCGCTGGCGGTGGAAAGTCGATTCAGGCGATTCAGCAACTACAGTGGCATCCCGCGACCGCCTAGTGACGCCGGACTCTACGAACATCGGACTAGAGCGAATAGCACGCCCTACTTTCATTTTCATCGCGTAAAAAGTACGTTCATTTAGTGATTTCCTGCTACTATTTTCCTAAGTGATTATCCATAAAACAACCCAGCGATAATTTTAATAAATAAATATTAAAAAAATATTTTGTATGCAATATTTGTATACATTATTTATTTGTGTTTAAAAATTTCAGTGATCGCTTCTACTACAATGTGACAGTGAGAAATAAATAATGATGTGAAATATATTTTTTGTTACTATATTTAGTAGGGGTATATAAGAGTATATTTTGAAACCGGCAGGGTTCTCGGTAACTATATTTTCTTTAGCGTAGAAACTAGGCAGCAACAACTTTGAAATAAGTTTTAAGTTTGTTCGATTCGAACCGATCAAAGGACCTTTAGAGAGAATCCGTAAATTAGCTTGAACATTTCTTTCTACAGTATGTACTTTTAGGATTTCTAGTGCTATTTATAGCTAAGCTTATTTTAATCATATAATATAAAATATATCTCGAGTTCTAATTTAATGAGCAAGCCCTGCAAATAATCTTACTTTTTTTGTATGGGTATATCACATTTATCTATCTAATATATTTAAACGATTAACTCTTGTATATTTATTTATTTATAGCAGCGATCTCGGAAACGGCTTTAACGATTTCGCTGAAATTTGGTATGTAGGGGTTTTCGGATTAGATTAGTCTTATGTCTGGAAAAACGCGTGTTTTCGAGTTTTCATACAGTTTTCTTTCGCATTATTCCACGCAAAATATGGTCGATCATTTCTTATACTCGGACAAAAACATCGTAGTCAAGCGGCCAAGGCGCAAGAATGACAATCAGAGGTGTCTGGGATCGAATCCCGGTCGGATACAAAGTTTTTACTTTTGTTTTTTTTTTTTGCTTTTTTTGTATTTATTTAAGTTTTTAGTTTTTTTATCTAAAAAATATGATATAACAAAAAAGAACTCCGAGAAAAGCTCGGTCGCCCAGGTACTGAATAAGTATAGAAAAAAATAGAAAGATTTCTATATTTTTTTAGTAAAAAAATATTCAATTAGGTAATTGGAAAATAAAGTTATTGTATGTTGGCACAGAGTACAAAAGTAATGATAGGATGTAAGATGAATGATGTCTGTATTTTAATGTTTGCCAATAGACTTATGTGTATTTCAGAACGCACCGATTAGAAGTAATGGATGAATAACATTTATGTGTAACATCTTACTCTCCGTGATTTGCGTCGTACGATATTGAGGATTGTAATTGTTTGCTTTACAAAATTAATCAAGGTGAATTATGCTATAAAATATGACCCTGCGTAAATTCACT
Organism: Fabriciana adippe; assembly: GCA_905404265.1. Taxonomy (NCBI): domain Eukaryota; kingdom Metazoa; phylum Arthropoda; class Insecta; order Lepidoptera; family Nymphalidae; genus Fabriciana; species Fabriciana adippe. The sequence goes on from FR989993.1 coordinate 9,975,221, forward strand.
GAGTATAAATAATCCGGCTTGCAAATGTAGATATGGTGAACGATCATTTAAGTGCTTTTATAGTTATTGGATAGCTTCAGTCGTGAACTGTCGCTTGTAATGAATAAAATTATTCGATATATAATAAATTCGGGAGATATTTATTACATTGTTATCATAGCTGCAATTTGCCAAGTAAAGCAAATTTCATAATAAATTAGGATCCAGTGTCAATTCATTTTTACGATTTACCTTTGCAGGGTGGAATGCGTAAAATATGAAACAAAACAGTTTTTTTTATATCTTTTAAGGTATCATTGGTCATAAACTATCTGCAGTATATTAATTTATGTATGGTAAGTCCGGGAGAGTTGCCTATAGTTTTAAAAAACGATCAATATTAATTATATGTGTAAGATACTACATAAAATAAGTATAGTTTATTTTAATTCGATATTTACTTATGCCATTCAGATTAAATTTGGAACTATTGTGCAATATATTTTAGATTTAAAAATGTTTTTAAAAAATAGTAGAAAATAGGCATCTCACCCAGGCATGTGGGTTAGTTGCCTATAGATGTCAGGGATAGGGATAGGACGAGTAATTAGTGCATAATCAGACGTACTTTGCTTAGTGACGCAAAAAATCCTTTTTTTATGCATTTATACATACTACCTGTAGATGTACAGGTGGTTATGTGGGACTCACCGGCTAGAAAAGCTAGTACTACCCACTGAAACCCAACAAAACCTCCCCCGTCTTAATGGGGCACCCCGACAGCAGGTCTGCTGAAGCAGACTACAACAACCGTGAGGTTGCTCCCACGGTCCACTCTGCCGTCAGAGAAGTACCAAGAGCAACCATATGGATTAGGCCATAATCCACCACGCTGGCCAAGTGCGGGTTGGCGGACTTCATAATGTCTTTCGAAAACTTGCTAAGTTCTCTCATATATACAGGTTTCCTCACGATGTTTTCCTTCACCGTAAGGCAAGTGGTAATTATGTTTGAAATGATTCGCACATGAAAATAGCACAAGTGCGAGACCCGGGATCTTACTTCACTCGCTTTCCCAAGCAAGCGCGTTACCCACTGGGCTACCACTGCCTTAATTAGCGTCCGAATGAACTGCCGAACGCTAATGAGCTCCCCCATCACGACAAGGTGAACGCACGTTGGGGGGGAACCAATTAATATACTGGGCATCTAACCCCAAAATATTATTGGGCATCTCTCCCTATCATTAGGGAGAGATGCCTATCGACTCTGAACACACCATAAAGCATTTTCAATAGAAATTGGTGGGTTGTTAACAAAACAAGATCACAATGTTACATTATGAAACAATTTAATACTATTTAACTAAAGAATTTAGGGAAAAAATTACTGCAAACTATCTCAAAGATTATATTCTAACGTAAAAGTTAACTACGCTTATCTTATTTTACAAATTAACACCAAAATATTAATTATAAGTAATATGTCTTTGTGTAAAAACTTCCACACTGACAATGACTGTCGACTGACGTATTATGGACGCGTTCCGAATCACGCAACATTAATTAATTTAATTTTAAAATTATTAGGCGTCTCTCCCTTATGGGCATCTCTCCCGGACTTACCCTATAATGTTACGATATACTTTTCATTAGATAAGAAGATGAATGAAGGAGGATTTTTCTAAATATCTGATAAAAAATCGGAAAAGAAGTTGAAAATATGTTGTGGAAAATGTTTTAGATCAACAATTTTTTTACTAGTTTTAAATATTATGATATTTCTGATAAATTAATCTTTAAATTACTTATTGACAACATTAAATGTAACAATAAAATATTTTTTACGAAAAGATCGTTTCCGGTGCTTATTTGATTAAAATATTAACTATATATTAACCAGTTCAAACTTAAATTATAAAATATTGATAAAATGTAAAAAATAACTAAGACTTGTTATGAATAACAAAGAAATTGAAAAAAGTATTTAACAATTTTTGTTTGAATAAGCTATTACCTAGAACGAACTATTATACAAAGGGTTGGTAATTCCACTAAATATTTTTAAATAAAAAATCTAAATTCATAATTACTAAAAATATAAAAAGGTAAAACGCACAAGCTATTTTTTTTTTCTTCAAATAACGAAGAAAACAAGATACGAGTAAAAACCTTGTTTTGAGAAGACTGAAAATTGTGACGATATTAAAATGTTGAAATTTTTCCTACAAAACTGTCCATTATCCTTCGTACTTTTTGTTTTGACAAAAACAACATTGTTTTCCCAAAGTCGACACATTTTTGAAACAATTAAAAATTACAATGAAGTTCTTTACGGGAATACATTCAGCTATGACTTTTGACATTGAAGAAAATTTATTGTATGAAAAGAATAATTAAAACAATTAACAAAAGCTGTGGAGTTAAATTTCGGTGTACATTAAATATTATCTCGAAACCTCTTAAATATATACTTACTAGCGACTCACCCTTGCTCCGCTTGGTATCTTCTTTAGTTACGTTATAACGTTTAGTATAGATTTCTCAAAGATGAGATATTTTCCCGCTGTAAAAAATATTCTAAATGACCCTGATAAGCAGCTATTCCAGGTTTTCTCGTGATGCGTTCCCAGACACACAGACAGACAAATATTTTAAAGACTATAAATTCGGCCTCTGTATCGATATTGATGACTATTTCAATAAGATTCTCCAAAAATATTTTAAGGTAGGTACTGATTCGTCGATCCAGTTAGTATTTTATTATATGTATAGACTTTGTTTATTACTTTAAAAGGAGGCATTTTAAAAATAAACTTTTTATTCAAAAAATAATTCTTAATAAATTTCATAGTTTTATGATTTTATTTCTAAAAAAAATGCTTGATTACGAATGTCGTACAAATGAGATTTTAAAATGTTCATTTGTTTATTCAGAAATATTTAATACACTAGCGACACACCTTCACTTCGCTCGGGTTCGTCCCTAGGTTGATTCCCGATAAAAACTTTCATCCCCATGTTCATCCCTTTAAGGGATGATTTCCGGGATAAAAAATATCCTATGTCCTTCCCAGGGTCTCAAACTATCTTCTTAGCAAATTTCATCTAAATCGGTTGTGTAGATCCAGAGATTACCCCTTACAACTTCACAAACTCACAAACTTTACCTCTTTATAATATTAGTATTGATGATATTTAATCCAGTATTTAGTTCGGTTAGGTAGTTAATTCGGTAATGCCCAATTTTCGCAAATTTTATCTCTTACGTTTAATATTATGTCACAGTATTAATATTTTTAGTATTACCCTCCAAAATCGAGCCTCAAAATTACATTTGATTTATTTACGCTACACTTACGTCTATCATTGAATCACGTAACTCATATACGCTTGCCGTTTAGTTAGTTTTATCCACTATTCGTAGAAGATAGGTTTATAACAGACGAACTATATGGGTTCCATTTCTTTGTTTAATAATTCTTTTTTTTTTAAGTTATACTTCTTTTGGCACGTTTGGAAAAAAATATGAGAGTAAAATTTTTTCACACCGACAGCCAAAAAGCGACATGATGATTATAGCTGCATTATATATAGTTATAGTTTTACGAACAGAGAATTGTGCCATACAGGATGAAACTTTTAGATATCTTTGTTCTGTTACGCCAAAGAAGTATAACGTCTTACATGCGTACATACATACAAATACACACACACGTTGTTTTTTTTGTTTGGATATTAACAAGGATCGCTATAAATTGTTTAGATTTTAGCGAGAGATAAATAAGTAATCTTAACTCATGAGATTTGAGAAGTTAAGCTAAGTAAAATACAGTAAACTTTTATAGTAGATCGTTAAATTAATAGAAAAAAACATAGGCCGTCCAAGTACCGTTTGCCTTCCTTTCACCGTTTTCTAATTCTTACAATTTTGACCCCGTTGTACAAATAGCTTACTTTTGTTATTATTGTAATATATAATTACAATAATAATATATTATTGTATAATATATATTATGAATAAAGTTTTACTGACAAAATAATCCACTACTTCTCACAGTTATTTCGCCACTTGTGATTTAAGTAAACTGATGCTTGCTTCAAAATGGCAAGAACAAATTTACATATTTAATAAAATATGACGAAATCTTAATCATCTATCAGAAATATATTTTTCGTATTTAAATATTAGGCACTTCATACGAAGTTAACATGAGGTGTATGATAAGGTACTGGGACATGCACATTGTACATATATTTAAACTATGTATACAAAACAATTTAAGCCCAAGAAAACAAATGTGGGCGTAAGACAGATAATGCAAAGAAAATATCCTATGTTATTATGTCAATATTTATTAGCCAATGCCAATTGTATGATGAGCACTGACTCTAATTTTATTAGATCAAGTACAAAAATGATGGCATCTACTGGATATCTATCAAAAATTATATTCATCTGGCGAGGGAGAGTTTTAGGTCGCTTGTACGTTGGTTGTATAAAAATAAACATTTGTCCGCTGCGAGCAGTCAAAAACGGACCGCGACATTTACATTGGGTGCATTTTCTATTTACGAAGCAACAGACGGCGCGTATGTCAAATCTGCGCTCCAGCCACGCATAAATGTCAGTACACTATTCCAAAAAACATGTCCGTGACGTAAAAGAGATCAAGTAAAATAACAATCCATTTTTCCTTTGACTCTTATAAATGTAATATGCTTGGAAACGCAATTACTTACATAAATAAGTACGTATACAAAATGTTGGGCTTGAAAGAGATGAGTCAATTGTGTTCTAATTTTACATAGCTTAGTGTAAAAACTAAATTATTTTTTTACGTGATAGCAATAACAATTATTTGTTTGATTGTTAACTATACTTTTAAATAGCTTAATGTGGGTTATTTCATGCACTATTTTTTTGTTTACAATTATAGATCTTACAGAGTCTTAAGAGAGTACCCTCGTGTTGCATATTTTATAGACACTGAATTTCCCTTTAGAATATTATAACGTTTCAAGTAGATACTTTACATCTTGGTTATTTTATAATTAAAATATTTTTAAGAAAATGACAAATAATTACAGTTTATATATTAGGTACTAGTGTGTTATAATTTTATAGAATTGCTCCGCTCTCGTAGGTTGTAGTGTAAGTCGTCCTTGATAAATAGGCTATAAAATATAAAAATAATTTTTCAAATCCTACGAGTAGATCCATCTCGTTAAAACAAGCAAACAAACTCTTTAACTTTATATATTAGAATAGCTAAGTATATATGTACATAAATCCTACAATTTTGCTCGGCGTCGACATAACAGCTATTATTATATCCATTATGTATCATTACTTGCAGAAAAAATGGGATGAATACCATGAAAATAATGAATACAACATATGTTACAGTTAATTTTGTTGGACAAGTTTTACATAAAACTTAAAAAATAAAAATAAAAATCAATTTCCAGGCACTGATAAGTAAAAAATGACTAAACGGGGGCTTTCATTTAAATTAGATACCTAATCAGATATTTTCGAAGTCGGTGTGCTTTGATTTGTATTGGCTAGAACCGGCTTCGAAAATATCTGATTAGGTATCTATTCTAAATGAAAACCCCCGTTTAGTTATTTTTTACTTTTCAGTGCCTGGAAGTTGGTTTTTATTTTTTTTAAGTTTTTATTTTTCCATTTCTAATGTAGACGTAATAAGCAGGTAATTTATAAGAAGAAAGATTTTTAAAAACATATTCGATTAAGCCATTCATTCAGACCCCTAATGATCACAACCCATCTAGGTGTAAAGTTCTCATCAATACAAATTAATCAAACCCAAACCCTAGGTAATTGCTGTAAATCGTTAAGGAGTTCCCTCGATTGTCTTTCGGCTCTATCATCAGATCGACCCCAGACCTTCATTAAATAGTAGTGCTTTAAAATACTTAATGAAAAAAATAACAATAGCACTAGTCACCATTACAATTTTCGTAGGTTCCCCTAGATTTCTCTGAGATGTCATCATCAGATCCTGGTTTCCTTATCATAGTACTACCCTTGGGATATCTCCTTTCCAACAAAAAATGAATAATCATACACATAAAAAAATATACGGCCGAATTGAGAACCTCCTCCTTTTTGAAAGGTTCAAAATGAAAATTATAATTACTAAAAAAATATTCTCAATAATAATAACAGTAAGTAGAATTTTATAGTACTACGAGTAATAAGTAATATTATCTCTTGAAGATAAAATGAAAATATACTCTAATTTATAAAGTTACTCTTTCAGTTTTCAGTATCTATAAATTTCACTTAACTTTTGCTGACCTCAGCCACTACTAATTTTATAACTTTGAAATTAAAATGTATTATATGTCTTATTATTCATAATAAATAATATTTGTTGTTTCATAATTTTGAATGTTTTGTCTAAAATTTTGCATCGACATGAATTATTATTACTCAGTATCTACTCTACAAAAGCAGCACAATACAGATTAAAAAATAAATAATATTATAAAGAAAAATATAGAATTATTATAATTTTTTTATGACGTTAACTAACATAGTTATATAAAAAATGACATATAAAACAATGTATGGGTTATTGTAAATTTATACATATAATAAAACTGTAGAGGTCGAAAGTCTGTACATAGAAAAAAAAATGCTAAAAACCGAGTCAGGGGGAAGTAAGAAGAGAAATAGGACAAATCCAGATTTTTTAAATTTCATTGTTTCTCTGTCTGTTTGTCTGTTTGTACGGGCTAATCTCCGAAACTGTAGGACCGATTTAAATTGAATTTTGTTTGGTGGTACCTTATATCCCAGGTCAACATCTTAGATACTTTTCATCCCGGAAAATGAGTTCCCGTGGGATAGTTAAAAAACTAGAGTAACTTATACAGCTTATTACACAAAAACTACTGATTGGATTTTAATGAAACTTTACAATTGTATAGTTCATACATCAGAATAACAAATAGGTTACTTTTTATCCCGGAAAAATGTACGATTGCCGTGGAATAGATTTGTTTTTTTCTGTCTAGCTTGCTAGTGATAGATTAATTTATATAAAAAAAGTGAATATTATTTTTTATGTACATACATACACTGAGTCTCATTTGTCACGCAACTCGTTCAACTTTGTTGTTTTACATGATTAAAACTTAAATTCAATGAATTTGTTAACAAATCTTACATTCCAATCAATCACGTATCGGAACTGACAAATACTGTTAAATTGTCGTTATGGAAGATTATTTTTAATTGTTTATCCACAATAGGTTAGTTATGTTTTGTTAATTAAATCTAACGTAACATACAAAGAAAATAGAAAAGTTTCTTTTTAACTAACCTATGTTATGTTTCGTTAATGAAATCTAACATATAACACTCAACGTAAATAGGAAAGTTTCTTTTTTCTCCCACTTAGATTATTCCACTTATATTATACACTAGCGATTTACCACGTTTCGCTTGTGTGAGAGTGAATTGCCTAATAGTTACTATTTTAAACCAGTGACCAGCTATTCTGTGTATGTTAAATTTCATTTGAATTCGCCCAGCCATTTCAGGGTTACAAACATAAACATACAAAACCTTTATAATAATAAGATAAATACGATTGTATGTCGGGGAAGGATTTTATACCATATGTACCTAGGTAAATCAAAGCTTGAGCCGGAATGAAACAAATAGAGCTAATCTTTGAATGCACTACGGAGGTCTCTATACATATCTTATTTTTTGCATATGATTAAATTATGTTTATTTTAGAATTGAAGAAGATTTATAAATATTATGTGAAATATTTTTAACTTTTCCTAATTTAGTGACGAATATCGTCGTAAACATTTACAACCGGATGTTTCTATTAATACAGTTGAAGGTTGATTTCATTGGCAATCAAAATGTGTAGGTGTCTTGCGTGCTTCATTGACACTAATTAAAAAACTATATGAAAAAGAAACAATTTTTTTTTGGGTATATACAGAATACAATAAAGAACGGATTTTATATTAGTATTTGGTACATATTATCGACGGGCCCGTACTTCGCACAAATCTGTCCCATAGCTTAAATTTTTATTTAATATTGTAACGCGTCATTTTAAGTTAGTATCTTTTAAAATATTCATTTACATAATATGATGTTAAGGGTAATTCTAATCTACATTAAGTACCTGGGGTATGTAACGTGATATTATTTATCGTGATAAGAATAAAGGCTAGTCATCAAGATACCTTTACAAATTACCTTTCAGATTAATAATGAGTATGGTAACGTAAAAGATATGCCAACATTAAACATATTTTATATACTAATTTATTTTCATACATAAATAAGGCTTAGCTAGATTTAAGTGCCTGAAAATCGTGAAAAAATATTAAAATTAAAAAAATATTTAAAGATATTTTGCATACCTATATAATTAAACAATTAATGTATTGTTGTTTGTATGTCGTGTTTTATGTATCTATTCATCTACTTTGGTGAGTGGTTGTGTACACGACGGTTAAGATTTGTGAGTTTTGTTTTCCGTAATTGTAATCTACGTGTTATATATGTAGGTACATAGATTATATTAGGTTGTTCTCAAATTTTCTTTTGTTATTATATATGTGTATGTAGGTACGATAGTCAGTTTAATCAAAGTACCAGTGTATATAGCGTGTACAAAACTGAAATACTCCATCTTACAGGAATTGCTTATGATACTGGAATTAAATTATTATTAATTTGAGCATTAAATATGATCATTTTAATCTAATTTAAAAAGTAATGTTGAACGTCACACCACTTTTATTCACTTATAACTTTTTAGTTGCTGGCATAACCAGTACAAATATGTATGTACAACCTCAAATATAATATCATTAATAAATAAGACTAAGTATATAATGTAATAGCATGCCAATTTATATAACTATCAATGAAATAGTTTTCGTAAAAGAAGAAAAAGAACCTTTTCGTTACATTTTCCGAAATGTAAAGTAAAAAATATTGAGCTTACATAAACGAGTATACGTATAAGAACACAGACGCTGTAAAAGCGACCTATTGAATGTAAAAGTATTATCCTTTAGTTTGCAAAGGTTAAAGATCAATTGCAATGGTTTCCTGTTGTTGCAGAATTGAACAGAAATGGCCGCGGGCGACGTCACCCGCCGCGCCTCTATCACCGCACCCTCCATGCACCGTCGACCCTCTGCTAGACGAGGATCGCTTATCAAAAACCCCCAATCAACGTCACAAGTAATAATTTATTTCATAAAATATACTTTATGTTCTCTTTAATAGCACAATCTATTTATATATAAATGAATGTTGCTAAGCGCAAAACTCGAGAACGTCTCGACCAATTCAGCTATTTTTTTTCGTATGTTCCTTAAGGTACACGGAAAGTTTTAATAAAGAGAAAAAATATAAAATAACCTTCCTACTTTTCTATATCTATGTATGTACATTGTACTTACCGTTAAAACGTATGTACCTAGGGACGAACCCGAACGAAGCGAGTGTGAGTTGCTAGTAGAAAATATTTTATTCAATTAAAGGTTTTTTTTTAACATATTTATTTTAGGAATCACCCACTTTAAAACATCATCCATTAATATTGCTGTTTCTTATTTCCGGCGTGGCTTCATCAGTTTTCTTTATCTATTTATGCAAACTCTGACGTAACAGGTTTAGTGAGCAGCTGACGATCGTTGTCCATTTTCTCTTGATATTCAGAATTGAGAATACTAAATTTTAGTTTATTTATAGAAGTTTAGATACGCTAACTTTGTTTGTGTTGTCCTTTATACGATCAATCTTTAATATCATAATTTTATTATTTAGTTTCTATATTAAGATTAGATATGAATTACTTCCTTTATCTCTAAATAATAAAGCAAATTTTAAAAAGGAATGAAAGGAACGAAAATTTTGTTTGAAATATAATGCCGAATAGTGAACAAGATTTAGAAGTTTAAACATCTGATCCCAATAGTACTCGTATATCCCTTATAGTAGAAAAGTTCAAAGTTTTAAAATTTATCATTTTTATTTTTGACAGGTAAAGTTATTATATAATTAATATGAAGGAATTATAAAAGTTGTAAATAACATTACAAGGTTATTTACACGCAAAAACACGCTTTTAATAATAACTTGTTGAGTAAGTAAATAAATATGTATAAAATCTTAGAATTCTAGGCTTATTTATCACTAGTGACTTACCCTCGCTTCGCTCGGGTGTGTCCCTAAATACATTTTAAATAGATATGAATAGCCATTGCGAGTTTTAGGAGAAAGACTTATGCTATTGCAGATTTTTTTGAATGCCTTATTAAGACTTACAATTTTCTAGTACATTGTTTTGTTGTATCTCAAGTTTAGCCAGGCGTTAGACATGTAAATTTCTAAGAACGATTCGATAGAACCATCTATTGTGTTTTCCGTGGGAATGAAAGATTTTTCTATAGTTAAAGGTATCCTAAATGTTAACCCGAGCAATAAGTTACCCCTACAAAAAATTTAGTTAAAATCTGTTCATTACTTTTTGAGTGGAACACGCACATCGATTTTACTATGTTACTGTTTTATTATACACTAGCAGAACCCGCGGCTTCGCTCGCGCTAAAACTATAGAAACAACTAAAAAAGTAGGTTTCATACAAACTTTCATCCCCTATTACCCCCTTATGGGATGAATTTCGAAAAAAAATATATTTGTAATGTTTTCGTTTTTATTTTAAAGGTAATTTCCATTTTCCATGCATCAATTACAGAGTTTCATACAAACTTTCATCACCTGTTTGACAGACTTATGGGATAAATTTCAAAAAATGCTAAAATACATATTTATTTAATTGTATTGAAGAGCATTAATATCAAGTTTCATCTAATTCTGATCATAAATAATTATTTGCCCATATAACTGTATAACCCCCTTTTATCCTTTTAAGGGATCAATTTCGAAAAAAAATCTAATACATATATTTCTTATTTTTTATTTTAAAGCTAAATACCACTTTCGGTGCATTTCGCATTAAGAATGACAGAGTTTCATACAATCTTTTATCCCCTATTTCACTTGATTGATGGATGAATTTGGAAAAATCCTTTCTTAGCGGATGCTTACATTATATAAGGAATATGTCCTCTAAATTTCACGTTTTTACGACCAGCGGTTTAGGCTGTACGTTGATCGATCAGTCAGTCAGTCAGGACAAAGCATTTTATGTACTTATAGATAAATGTATATTGTATATGTATTATCTACATTTCATTACACATATGTATTTGTATTAAATACATTTTATTATACATATGTTTAGATATCAATTGTAGATGTAATTAATAATAACATGGTACGTCCGAGCTGATTTAGATTTATGTGTCTGTGATTTTGTCGATTTGTATGTCAGTCTGGCCGGTTTAATCTTTAGAAAGGCTAAATCGGTTTATAATTGGAATTTAATAGGTCTCTAAAACTTGAGAAAGAGCGACTTAGACAACTTTTTATCCCAGAAGACTTATAAAATATGTTATGTTTCATAATAAACCCTAGAGGGCTGCGCTAATAATGAAATAATTTAATTTGTGAGAAGTATAATATAATCTACAAATAAATATAATGCTTTGTGAACAAGGAAAATAATTTATAGAAAATACATTAAAAAGCAAATAGTAACTTTTATTATTATATTCGCAGGAGGTGCCATGGGATATAATAGACCGCTGTACGCTTCCAATCGTGCTGTGCCACGCGCTCGCTGTAGTTCTTTCAGCAATACTCAACGCTCTACATATTAGCCAAGTTTCGGTGTTCACACTCTTCCTCTGGTTCGCAATTTCTGTCACTGGATCACTTTGGTTCTACCACAACCTTCAAGTGAGTAAGATAAAATCCTACTTATATATTTTTAACGAATATTACGGGTAAATTATAAGGTTAGTTAAACAATTTTTGTTGCAAATATAATATAATGAGAAGCTGAGTCTTTATACAAGGAAAAATTCTAAGAAACTGGAAAATAAAGAAAACATTATACCTAATAAATAATTATTTTAATGTTATGTCTTAATGTGTAAAACGACGCTAATTTAGCAAGTAGGTACAATGTTGGATATAAATTTTAAACTGCAAACACGTTCGTTAACCTAGACGAACTCATACTTTACCAGTTTCTTTGTTGGTATGGGAAAAAAGCATTAGATTCGCCCACATCTGTAATCACGGACGCCCACATAAAAGCTCCTTTTAAACTAAGTAAGATTTCATTTTATCAAAATTAATATATTTCTGTTTAAACTCGGTAATAATATATTTAAACTTTAGACTTTTTCTTAACTACTATCTCTGAAGTTTAAAAATTGCTAATTATGCAAAGCCAATAATTGCTAATAATGCTCATTTCAATCCTGAAGAGACACTGAGTCAATATTACACTGTCGAGCTTTAAAGGTTGAGCAAATTGTTCAAGTATAAAATAGATCTATCCTAGAATTTATATTTAGAATTTGTTAATGAATATTTATACATTCAATGAAAAAGCTTTGACAAAGAACTCTATATAGTAATTGAACAATTTGAAATATAATCAAAAACTTTAAGTCTAAATATTTCAGACTAACGGTATAATTTTAGTTATGGTATACGTGTCGGGTATTAATTACTTTTGTAGTTAATTTGGCAAGGGGTATTTACATGGGTTTATCACACCTGGTAAGGCTACGTCTTGAAACTCAATAATGCTATGTTCTATTAATATGGAAACCCTTTGTTACCTTAGAACTATAAAGTAATTAAGTAACCAACCTCGTTTCTTGTAACATTATACCGATAGTACATAATTAAATATATATTTAATACATTTATTTTAAATAAGTTTACTAGTAATTAACTTTGTGCCACAATGGAAAATTAGTTTAGTGTGACAGGCGTTATTGTTACTGCTGCGGCAGAGGTTACGAATTCGGTCAACAATTATAAAAACTGCCTCAATGCGGAAGAATTTTGCCTTTTTCTCCCGCCAGATGTCGCGATCACTATGATCCTCAGTATATTGTAAAGCTCTATAGTGCGGATGGTTTATTTTTTATTTTATTTAAAATTTTCTTAAAATGACAAATTGTACAATGCCAGGATGCAAGGAAAATGGATATCACTAAATAAATATGTTAGGACATTAACACAGAACACCATCTATTGCTACCAATGTAAGCTACGAGGCATGTGTTATGGACACCAGATAGTTGATACACTACACATATATAGCTTTAAATACATACATATTATAAATATAAACACCCATGATTGGAGTACAAACATTCGTGGTCATCACACAAATGAACGCTAATAGCGGGACTCGAAACCGCGACCGCTGGCACAACAAGTAAGGTCACTACAAACTGAGCTAAACGTTTCGTCATTTGTTCCCAAAAGACAAAAACTAAAGAAATTGTGGGCTAAAGCAATCAGACGACCAATATTGGCGAAATCACAATCTTTATATTTAAGGCTATGTGGTTTTTTTGTACTTTTTTACATATCAACTACGAGTTTTATACAAACTTTCATCCCCCATTTTACCCCCTTATGGGATTGAATTTCGAAAAATACTAAAACACCTATTTATTTAATTAATACCAAGTTTCAACTAATTCTGATCATAAATAATTCTTTGCCCAAGTAAACTTTATTACCCCTTTTTACCCCTTTTTTAGAAATTCATCCCGAATTTTGAAAAAAGTCACATAAATATATTATTCATTTTTTATCTTAAAGCTAAACACCGCCTTCTGTGTATTTCACATTAAAAATGACAGAGTTTCATACAATCTTTAATCCCCTTTTTTACCACCTTAAGGGATGAATTTCGAAAAACTCTTTCGTATCGAATACCTACATCATATAAGGAATACCTCCTCCAAATTTCACGTTTCTACGACCAGCGGTTTAGGCTGTGTGTTTTATCAGGCAGTCAGGACCACAACAAGATGCACCTCTCCTTCTCAATTCTTCCTTCAGCTGATCTAATTTCCAGGTACAGTACAATGCACAGGTAAGATTCGAACACAATAGAAGCAAAAAAACTAGGTACAAAAGAGATATCATAATAAACTGCTTAACCTCAAAATAATTGTAAATAAGTAGATCACACATGTAGCGTCCTTCTTTCAAGAAGTCTTCCCCATTCTCTAAGTAACTTCTGCCACTCTCCGGCACATAAAGTATATCAATGAAAAAAAAACATGTTGATTTCCACCAATGCTGCGTAAAAAAAGTATAAACGAGCAAACACACGTTCGCTTTTATAATATAAGTAATAATTCATCTATCTCTGAAGTTATTATGATTAAAAAATCCAATTATAAATAAAAGATGCCGATGGTCGGAAACACGTTTTTATTAATCTTTTCTGATTTTTTTCTCTCTATAAAATTCATTTTCCACTAACTTTAAAAATAAAGAAGGTCAATTTAATGCGTATGTCTTTTTTATTTTTATAACAAAATCTGATCGTACACCACTATTAGGTACTGATATAACTATTAATCCAGTAACACATGTACGTTTCGTTGATTAGTCTTTATCACATTGAGTAATAACAGACTTGATTCTTCTAAAATATAAATAACTAAAAACGTTATAAAGAATTATGTAAGACGAAAAGAAGTATGTAGGATCGCGATCGGAGCGAACATAATATTACAATATATATATATATATATATATATATATATATATATATATATATATATATATATATATATATATATATATATATATATATATATCTGCCTCGGTGGTGTAGTGGCTAGCATGTACGGCTGCACATCCTGAGGTCCTGGGTTCGAGTCCCGGGTCGGGCCAAGTTTAGTTATTGAGTCTTTCTGTATAGTAAGCCTCAGTAACAGCCCGGAGTTGGGAAGTTGGCGGTGTTTCACCCCCGTGCCTCGGAGAGCACGTAAAGCCGCCGGTCCTGCGCCTTAACTCTCACCGGTCGTGTCGAGTAGTCGTCCCACCGGAGTATGAGAGTGACAGGAATAGAGAGTGCACTTGTATCTGCGCGTACATTTGTGCACTATAATATCTCCTGCGCAGTTGGCTAGTCTCAATGTGATTGGCCGCCGCACAGTGGGCTGAAAATCGACTTTCATAGACTTAGAGATTTTAAATTTTAGAGGTCGTGTTTTTTGTTAGATATCGCTTTATTTAAGTATAATCGTACTAGAATATGGCATGAGAATCGGTTTTGAACAAAAACGAATGAATTATAATAAAAATTCGAAAATTTTGTATGGAGCTAAGAAGAAATTTCCAATTATTTTTGGAACCGCAAAAAAAACCGTAATATCCTCAGAGATAGTCAAAGTAGTAATTATTTGTGATTTTTTGACATACTACACACAGCGGTCACGGCTGCGTTTTTTTTTTTTTAAAATGAATTTTTTTTTAAATATTATTTAATGTTTTACCTATATATTTTTTACTTGTAACCATAAAACACAGCTTTTAGCCTCTTATATAATGAGTTACAATTATTTAGCACGAAGTCAAGATTATATGAACACGTGTAATTAACTAATGACAATTTAATGTACTTTATTTAGAAATTATTTTAAGTAGGTAGTTTTTTGGGTTGCCGACAAAGACTCCATGATAAGAAAAGCAAGCGTCTTAATGAAGGCAGTTAGCAAATAATATAATTGATTATCACTTACCTAGTGAAGGTAAATGCAATAAATACACTAAAATTTTACATTGTAGCTCACTATACTCAGTACATCTCAACTGTTAACATTGCCTTAATTTTGTGACTACAATGGAAAGTTTATCCACTAATTTAGACTTGTTTGTTGCTTTGAAATATGATAACACTTCATTTGATTATAAAGAACTTTACAGAAAAGTTATAACACTATTGGGTGATCGACTGCCTGATGAAGATCGTTTGACTCTTAAAGAATTTTATCGGCGATTTACGCGTGCTGCTGTTACAAGGTGGGAGAAATGTTGTCGCAACGCGGATGCATTCAGAAGCCAGTATGAAAATTGGCTTCAGGCAAATGTTGATTGGCCAAGTTTCATGCATGCTCGTTTAAACAGGCAAGAAACCAGTGATGAGAGTGCAAGTTTGACCTGTCCAGAACCGTCAACTTCAACATCATGTGGAACCATGACAAAGAGATCCCGAAAACCATTCGAAGACTTAGGAACCAAACAAAAAAAGAGAAGGTTTGACGATCACAAAGGAGAATATGCGAACGAATTAGCTTATTCTGCTGTAGCACGTTTTAAAGAAGATGGTCGAGAGGACATTGCATCTATCATCGAACATTTACTGAAACATCCAGAAGCAGCGACTAAAATTAAAGAAATTATTGACAAACCACGTCAATTTTTTACACCTGAAAAAGCATTAGGACTACTCATTTCATTAAAATTAACGAAATGGCAATATATCACTTTGCGAGAAGCTGCAATTCGGGAGTGTGCTAAGGACATTTATCCGTCTTATTACAAAATTCAACAAGCAAAGCAATTGTACTATCCTCCTAAACAATCAATCACTGTGACAGATTCTTCAGCAAGAGTCACCCTTCAAGCATTACTCGATATAACAGTGAAGTGAATTCTTGACAGTTTGCCCAACAGTATAGAAAATAAAGTCTTGAAATTAGTCTCTAAGTGGGGATTCGATGGTGCTTCCAATCAAAGCCGATACAAGCAGAAAATGGACGGAGAGCAGAATGATGCAAGTGTTTTTATGACGTCTTTGGTGCCATTAAAGCTGACTGCAGGAGATGAAGTACTATGGACGAATCCAAAACCATGTTCGGCTTTATATTGCCGTCCAGTTCAGTTCACTTTTGGAAAAGAGAGCAAAGAAGTTGTCGTGAAACACAAAAGGCAAATGGATGAAGAAATAAGAGCTCTTACAAACTCTGAGTACAAAAATAACACGGTCAGTCATCAACTGATGATGACAATGATCGACGCAAAAATATGTACATATCTAGCTGAAGACCAAGGATCACTACAGAGATTATCCAACGCATCGTGCTACTTGTGCTTAGCAAAACCTAAAGAAATGAACCATTTAAATGCTGTAGCCTCACGAACTGTGTCCACTGGTGTTTATGAATATGGATTGTCATCATTACATGCCCGAATAAATTTCATGGAATGTCTTTGACATATTGCATATCGGCTCGACTTTAAAGAATGGACTGCGAGAGGAGAAGAGCGCAAACAAATGCTAGAGACAAGAAAAAGGATTATACAAGATAGATTTAAGGACGAGCTTAACCTTTTGTTTGATATTGTGAAACAAGGTTCAGGAATCACTAATGATGGAAACACAGCAAGAAGGTTTTTCGAGTTTCCCGATAAAACTGCAGCAATCATTGGGTTGGACGAGGAGCTTGTACGAAGGTTTGCCGTGATTCTTCAAGCAATTACGTCTGGGGAGGAAATTAACGTGAACAAATTCAAAAATTATACTCGCAGGACAGCAGAGAAGTACGTGGAGCTGTATGGCTGGTATTATATGCCATTAATCGTCCATAAGTTGCTGATCCATGGAGCAGACATAATCGAAAATAATGATATTGTCCCGATCGGGAATCTATCAGAAGAAGCCTCCGAAGCCCGCAACAAAGATTTTAGAAAGTTTCGGGAGTATAATTCACGGAAAAAAAGCAGGCAAGCTTCTAATGAGGACATTTTCAACATGCTCCTTTTGTCTTCTGATTCTTTATTAACTGCTCGAAGACCAACGTTTCCAGCCAACAAAAAGCAGAAATTATTCGCAGAAACTTTGGAGCTGTTTATGTGTCCCGAAACCCAGTTCGAATTTTTAGATGTATCTAATCTGGATAGTGACTCTGAAAATGAATCTGACGAAAGTGATAGTGAAAATTAAATTAAGTGTTGTATGTTTTGTTTGTATATTTTTGTTTTAGTTTATTTCAATGTAACTTTTAAACATTTTGTTTGTATATATCTCTTTTTGTACATTTAACATTACACATGAAACAATTTGTTTCCTAATAAATACACTAAGTACCCACACATCTGATTTTTGTTACTTCATCATCGTAAACAATACTTCAAAATATTTATCAATTACAGTAAGTGACTTACTAAGAATCTCCCGTCAAAATAGTACCTTAAAAAAACTATAAAGAATAACAAATAGTCTTTCTATAATCTTGACTTCGTGATATATAAATATAATTCATTATATAAAAGGCTAAAAACCGTGTCTTACAATCACAAGTAAAAAAAATTAAGTAAAAAATTAAAAATTATATGAAAAATATTATATCATTTTTAAAAAAAAACGCAGCCGTGACCGCTGTGTGTAGTATGTCAAAAAATCACAAATAATTAGTACTTTGACTATCTCTGAGGATATTACGGTTTTTTTTTGCGGTTCCAAAAATAATTGGAAATTTCTTCTTAGCTCCATACAAAATTTTCGAATTTTTATTATAATTCATTCGTTTTTGTTCAAAACCGATTCTCATGCCATATTCTAGTACGATTATACTTAAATAAAGCGATATCTAACAAAAAACACGACCTCTAAAATTTAAAATCTCTAAGTCTATGAAAGTCGATTTTTAGCCCACTGTGCGCCGTGGCCGGAATCGGTCAGAAGGACATTATTATATATATATATATATATATATATATATATATATATATATATATATATATATATATATATATATATATGTATATATGTATATATGTATAGACACGAAATAACACAAGAAATAAGGATAAACTGGTAACGCCTAGCTTTCGCCATCAAAAGTGAATAAATCGTTTATGGGGCAAGGTGTACGTCCAATTGAATAAAGTGTATTTTGATTTAAGCCTATTTAAATAAAGTGTATGGAGATTTTCCGGGATAAAAAGTAGCCTATGTGGTATTTTAGACTATAATCTATTTCTAGACTATAATATATCTATTTACATCTAAACTTTCACATTTATAATAACTAGTAAAGGACGAAGAAATGCTATTAAATCAAATTTTCAGAAGATAATAAGAATTATTAATTAAATGAAAAAAAAAATGAATAGTCATAATAGAACGGCCATTACCCTAAGGTATCTTCTATTCGAAATCTTTTATTTTTGCGAAAGTAATATTAAACAATAACTGAACGAACACCTAACTTATTGGCGTATATTTCATACTAGCAACTCACCCTCGTTTCGCTCGGGTTCGTCTTTAATTCCCCATACAAACTTTCTCCATTTTCACCCCCTTAAGGGATGATTTCCGGGACAAAAGTATCCTACGTCCTTCCCAGGGTCTCAAACTATCTTCTTACCAAATTTCATCTTAATTGGTTCCGTAGATCCAGAGATTCCCCCTACAACCTCACAAACTCACAAACTTTACCTCTTTAAATTATAATATTATAGTAGAGATCATTGAAAAGCTTAGACGTTCTTTATCATTTTTTCGGCTCGGCAGAAATCACTACTTGGTGTGCTTGATTGACGTGCGCGGTTATAAATAGATTAAAATAATTATTATAGTAGCGAAATAATCTTGTCTTAGTTTACCTACCTCTTATAGTTCTACGAAAAGTATACGAGACAATAATTTTAACGTTAATTTTTGTTAGATAGATATATTGGCTTGTATGTTAAATATAAATATTTTTGTCTTGTAAAGTCTAGATCCGTATAAAAATAAATAAATTTATCATCATAAGTTCTTCATAGTAATAAAGTTGGTCTTTACTATTTATCATTTGGATTTATAGCTTAGGAGATAATTAAAAATATTAATAAATCGCGAAATACGCGTAATATTATCAAGGAAAACTAGTTTATTATGAAGGTTATCTATTATACACCAATATAAAAATTACTTTAATAATAATAAAAGAAAAATTATGAAATTTCTTGAATATATTTAATTATTTAAAGCTAAAATATGAGTTCCTTTAGAAACTTCTTACGTTAACTTCGTATTTCTAAGGAAATACAAATTGTATTGCATTGAATTATTTGAAACAAATTAAAATGAAATGATAGAAGGTTTACAGTGGGCGATAAATAGAAAGCTACTATGCATTTTAAGTTTTTTAAAAGCTTTCTACTGTATTTAAATTCACAAACAAAAAAACAACTCCGATAAATACAATGGGTTATAAAACAACGCATCTTAGCAAATACCCATGTATCTATTTGCGATGTATATATATGCAATGTCAGAAAAACAAGAAAGAACGTGGAAAGAAATTCAAAAAATTCGAAAAGCCTATGCCAATTTTAACTAATATTTAAAGTACATTTTCAAAGGTGAAATAAAGTCCCCAAGACTTAATATTTACAGCACAAAAACACTACTTCATCATATTACTTTCTTTCTGATACATATCTATACGAGTATATTACTCAAATTGTATTTAAACCTTACTACCCACACACAACCATTATGAATGGCTTACAACTTACAAAGAAAAGAAAGATTCACAACACAGATAGACCGATGGCGCCAATCTGAGAAGTAACCATGAATTTTTGACATTCATACTACCCACTCACTCCCCATCAAGTTTTGCTGAGTCACATCTGAGTAGGATGACTAGGACCAATGATAGATAAATTGATACTAAAATATTTATTTTCAAGAAACTGCAGTGTTAACAAGCATTAAAAAAACGACAAGTTTACCATATGAAATGAAAATGGAAACCAATATCTAGATAGATATGAAATAATAAAAGTCATAAGGAAACCTTTACGACCAGTAATAAAAACAAGTTAGAAATCATAATATGGGAATAAAACTATTCCAGAAGCGTAGGCGTAAATGCATTGAGTAAGCTATAGCGCCAGCAATATACGCATGAACTGTGAGCCAAAACGTAGGATGGATTTCTTCTTAATGATATCATTTATTACTTAATAACAACGTATATTCGACGTACATTCTTATTTAACTAGCTAGCTAGCTTGAAATCGAATTGGATTTGTAAATTATTATAATTTATTTTTATGGAAAATATAATGATTTTATCGATACATAGACAAAATTATATTATCTATTAATTAACTATATTTATAGTTAAAATTGTGATTATATATTCTAAGCTAGCGGCTCACCCTCGCCTCGCTCGGGTTTGCCTCTAGACAAACAAAAACAAATCTATCCCACGGGAACCGTACATTTTTCTGATAATAAAAGTAGCCTATTTATTATTCTAAAGTATGAACTATATTATTGAAAAGTTTTATTAAAATCCAATCAGTAGTTTTTATGTACTAAGCTGTATAAGTTACTATAGTTTTTTAACTATCCCACGGGAACTCTTTAATTTTCCTGGATGAAAAGTATCTAAAATGTTGACCGGGGATATAAGGTTCCACCATACAAAATTTCATTTAAATCGGTCCAACAATTTCGGAGATTAGCCCGTACAAACAGACAAACAGACAGAGAAACAAAAATTAAAAAAATAAATTGGATTTGATCTATTTCTCTTCTTACATCCCCTGACTCGGTTTTAGCATTTTTTTCCTATGTACAGACATTCGACCTCCACAATTTTATTATATATATATATATATATATATATATATATATATATATATATATATATATATATAGGTATATATATACGTTCAGTTAATTATGTTATGTATGCAGATATGAACATTATAATATTATTAAACCCAAACCAGAGAAACGACAGTGACAAGAGTGTCACCAGAAACGTTATAGAACACGATAACGGTATTGTTGTAAAGAAAGCACTATGACTTCATGACATATGACTTTGTGTTGCAAGTAGAATGAAATAATTTGAAACTTACGTTCATGACCTTATAAGTAATAAGTTAAGCTTTTTAATTTATTGATTCTATTCCATATTTACGTAATAACTGGAAATTATAACAGAAACAATATACAACATTCCCACAAATCACATTTCAATAATTGCGTAAAATAATAATTTATAGTATGACGTAATTAAACGGAAAGGATGAAAAGGGGTACTATTTTGATGGTAAATGTGAATGAGGTTACCTATAACAATAGCTACTCGAAATGTGGATGCACGCTTATACGGCCTACGTACATAGTTACGGCGTAGCCCGTAAACACTTTAATATTAGTGCTCGCTTTTGTAATGATTATCTATTTTGGGTCCACTTTATAACGTACACAACCTTGCCTGACAAACAACAACAAGCTGACCTCATTCAAGCTAATACTTTCTACTTACCGCCTCTATCTTTACACTTTTGTGTTATCGCAAGCTTAGTTATGATGAATATGTATATGAATAATTGAAAACCTCAAACAGTCAATGCAATTAAAGATCTAGATCTTTTGAACTTTACACAGTAACGAACTACTGACAAAAGCCAAACGTTTGAGACAAAGTTAGCTTATGCTTACAATAGCATTATAAAATCTGTTTTAATTGTGGACAGTTTCTATCTTATATTCATTTTAAAATCTTGAACATTTAAGTAAAATTATTTGAAGTACATAGATTAAATTAATAAGATTAATAAATGAAATTAATAGGATAGGAAGGATATTGATTGATTTTAACTCGCTTTAATAGTCACTAGCTTTAAACTTCAGTACTATAAACGCACAAATATTTTTCAAATTCTCTATTTTTAGCAAAGCTGCAAAGCTATTGTAAATACTAAAAATATTTGATATGTTTTATATTGTTACAAGCTTTTATTTAACTTGCCCTATTAGTATGTGTGGAACGAATCTTGCAACTGAATTTCACACCTGTTATCCTTAACCGATTGAGCTGATGGAATACACATTTAGTTTGGATGACAATGCATGGTTAGCTAAGTGACGTCATTCTAAATTCAATGTGGCAGACTCCTAAAGATGGCGGACTATGTTTTTTTACGCTTATGATATGGATATCAAATGAATGGATTTGCTGAGAAAAATACGAATAAAGAAAAAAAGTAAAAAATAAATAAGGAGTTAAAAAACATTTTTAAAAACAAGCGTACTTTCTTAGATTTACGCGAATATTTGACATTTTAATCACTAATCACGCGAGACTCAACATCTAGGATACTTTTTACTGTGGGAAAAACCCTAATCCAAGCGGAGTGAGGGTGAGTTGCTAGTATAATATAAAAGCTGGTAGCGAAATTTACCTTTGTAGATAAACAAGAATACAACATGTAACTTGATCTTGACATAAGTAATTCTAAGAAAAAAAAAATCATACTATATGATTTTTTTTATAAAATAAGTAAATCTCGCGACAAGATTATATGACTCACCCTCGTTTCGCTCGGGTTCATCCCTAGGAAGGTTTTAACGGTTATTATAGATTTCTCAGAGATGAGATATTTTCTCGCAATAAAAATTTTCCTATATGTTGACCCGGATACCCAGCTATCATCATACCAAATTTCATCAAAATGTCTCTAGTGGTTTACTCGTGATACGTTTTCCGACAGACACACAGACTAATAGACAAATATTCTAAAAACTATAGATTCGACCTCCGTACCGTATATTGACTATTTTTATAAAATTTTCCAAAAAAATATTTAATGTACAGATTGAACTCAGAATTTTATTATAATATGTATAGATAAATAATGTAATGTAATAAATTGATGGGTTTGATTTAATTTAAAGTTTATTTTCTTCTTTTAGAGCATTTAAATAAAAACTTCTTTTTGAAAATGTTTTTTTTTTACTTTTTATTTGTTTCTAAATTGTAACTACAGGAATGTCAACAAGTAAGCAAAAAGAATTTATTACATAAAGTTTTTAAATGTTTAATATTTTGAGCATGAGTTCTGGGATCGGAAAATTAAAATTGGTTACTTGCGATATAGTCGCTTTATTGTTTTTACGTACACGTACATACATCAGTAACAACTTAATCAGTCACTGTCCACTATTTTCCACCATTTTTCACTATTACTTAGTTTCACTTTTTAATTCTCCCTTTCGCTGCTTAATTTTTACTTAAGTTTGAACTTGATAAACTTCACTAAACAAATTTACCGTCTTTTTATACAACAAGAAAACCGAATCTAGGAATATCGGCTTGTTTATGAAAAGTGTTCTATCTTTTTCCTTCAGAATTTTCTCATCAACTATTTTGAAAATTAGTACTAGGTATGGTTCAGGTGTACTGTTTTGATATAAAAGGAACCTATCTACTCTCGCAACTTTGCAACACCATCTCTACGCGAATTTTTACTTCAAAATAAAAAATGTTTCATGGAGCTAAATCATTTTCTATAAATTAATGAAAAATTTGCATAATATTATAGACCCATAAAATAAAGGAAAAAAATCGACATTATCATTCTTTTATTTTCAATCTATAAAAATCTTTTTCATAAGCATTGAAGCGAGTCTCTCAGCGAATTTTCCATTACCAGTCTATAAACAATTTTATAGCCACATCAAGGACCTTACTCCATCACGGAGATGGAAGGTAAATATCTCACGTAACTAAAATACTTGTAAGCCCATATTAAACACATAAAAACTTGCAAACTTTTACCATGAATTCATTTGCACTAATTCGAAATTCACGATTTCTAGCAAAACTTAAAATATTTATTGAGTAAAACTTAACGTGAATTTGCGTAAAAGACATTTATTGTTGACAGTTGAAAGCCAAACTATACGAAATAGTTTAGAGAATTCGATGTATTAGCTGTACACATACAGCTTTTCTAAATGTAATTATTTCATTATAATATGCCTGAAGCTGATGTCATTTAATTTCACAATTCATACATATGATTACTTGTTTGTTTTAGTAGACATCAAGTAAAGAGTAATTATATACTCACACTTGCTATTTTGAATAAATAATCACGCTGTAGTTATACGTCGTAAGAATTTATTGTACTCGTACTTAAAAAGTTTTATATTCATGATACTAACAGTCGTTAGATGATGATAAAATGGGAAACTCATCTTTAAGTATACTTAAGAAAACTTTTGTGATTTAATATTTTTTCACTGAGCAGCATAACCTTAAATAATAAAAATCCTTAAAACTTATATATGCAAATTTCACATTTAGCCTCTAAAGTCTAAACCTCTTTTGGTAGGTACTGTGACAGAAACTATATCTGTAATCTATACATATGTATAATAAAATTCCAACTGAGCCGAATCTGTACATCAAATATTTTTTGTAAAATCTTATTGAAATTGTTATTACTATCGCTACAGAAGCAGAATCTTTAGTTTTGAGAATTTTTTGTCTCTCTCTCTATCTGTCTGTTTGTCTGTGACCGCATCACGAGAAAGCCACTGGACAGATTTTGATGGAATTTGGTATGTTGATAGCTAGTTATCCAGGTCAACATATAGGATACGTTTTACTGCGAGAAAATATCTCATCTCTGAGAAATTTATACTAAACGTTAAAACATAACTAGAGACGAACCCGAGCGGAGCGAGGGTGAGTTGCTAGTATTACTTTCTGTCGATCTACATATATTAGGGCTTGGGTCCCGTCGCGTCTCGTATCTCGAAGTCCTGGGACTTATTGTAAATTTGGTTGTCTCGGGTCCCGACACCTTCGGGTGCTTATTAACTACTAACTGCACTTATTGCCTTTGCAGAAAAACTGTATCGCAGAATTTCTGAAAATATCCCTCGTATCCAAACGCCACAATTGAAAATAATGGACGCCTAAGATTGTAGTACCAGTAGCTCTACTGTACAAAACGAGTCAGACGAGTCGTTTCAAAGTCAAATGGAACAGACAATAAAAAAATAATAGAAAATATATTTTCTTACAAAAAAAACAAGACCAACATTAAAAAATAAGCTGTAAAAAAATTATATAATTTAACCGCCAAAAACTGAATCTGTGATTATAAGAATTAAATATACGAATTATTTGGACTATAATTAACGCAATAAATGTAAAAATGTTGATTTTATGTTTAAAAAAGTTGTTTTTTACTAAAATTGTTTTTTTCTTAATTGATAATTAGGTAATACTTCTCGTCAAAAATTAACTCGATTCAAATTTTATTCTAAAAAGTCTTGAAGTCACGGGACGTCCCGGGACCTTGGTCGTAGATGGTCTCGTGTCCCGGAACTTTGAGAATATCGAGACTTCCCAAACCCTAATCTACATGTATAAATATTAAAATTAAAAATATTTTTTTCTCTTATTGTTCGACTTCGGTACCTATTAGAAAAAAATATGATATTGTCGCGTAATGGAGAGTGTGTAACGTCATTACACCAAAATTATAATTAAAAGGATACGTCCGAAGCATGCTTTATACATCCTAAGACAGTTGTCAAAACATTTTAAGAGACGCATCGAAATTACTAGAAGCTTCGAGATTTAGACAAGAACAGTTAATCGTAAATTGCCGTGTGTAAGAGTGAGAGAGAAAAAAGCATTCGAGAAAAGAATCGAACTTACTAGAAGCTTTGAATTTAGACAAGTAACAAGAACAGTTAATCGTAAATTTCAAAACATTCGAAATGACTAAAAAGGTTTCCAATTTTCGAATACTAAAATGTTCTTTGTTTATGCATATAAAAAGGCCGGCAGTGTGTCGAGACATCAGAATGAATTCGAAGATAAGTAAAGATTACAAAGAAGTACGAATAAAGTAAAAGTGAAGAAAAGTGGAGTGAAGTTATTGTGAAGTGTATTTAGTGGTGAAAATTAGTGTTCAGTGACTGAGTTTAACCTGAACTGTGTATAATATACTGTACGTGTTAGTGAATCCCCATAAGTCATTCTTGTTAACCAGGAGTAATAGAACATCAATAGTCCAAAAGACGTGCTTTAATTTCCCATCCCCGAACTCAAAGAACGTAACAATATTTTATGTTAAAACAATTACAAAATCAATGTTATATGACTGTGCTAGAAAAATTTTATATACTATTTTTAGGCGTTATTTGATAAAATATTAAATATTCAACTTGGAAAATAATATCTGATTTTTTTTTAGAATTTATGTGAGGAAATCTTAATGCTACGTGAGCCATTATATCATTGTATATGGGCGTTGCCCCGCGAGTAATTATATACCTACCAAAAGATTCCAAATAAGGTCGCGGATCCCCAGAGGGAGCGGCTCTGTGAGTTTAATAAAATAAATGGATATTTTACTAAATTAAAAAATAAATTGGGCAGTCTTTCAAATATATACGAATATACCTGGTTTCTCGTTATTTGATATAAAAAGCAAGTTCTGCAAAAAGTAGCATAATTAAAATGTGGAATTATCAAATAGGTACCTATGTTATAGAATTACAAAAAGGTAGAATTTTAAGCTCGTCGTTTAAAAATTCATTTTTTTTTTATAATTACCTACTTCTTATTTGTTAACAGTAGGTACTTACATACAAATACAATATTTTTCTCTATTGTAAAATCATGACAGGTTTTAAATATTTTAGGGATAAAAGATATAAAACGCATGATATCGGTGAAATAACTTTATTCGAATTCCGTCAACCCGCACTTGGCCAGCGAGGTGGACTGTAGCCTAATCCCCCTCGTATTGAGGGGATACCCGTGCTCAGCAGTGGGACGTTAAAAAAAATATTTACCAACAACAAAATTATTTGTTACTTTTATGTAATGACTAATTTCCTTCAAAATCATTCTACAACAAATTACTTAACAGCGACAAGCACGTGAAAACAATATCCATAGCTATCTTGGAGAAAAAAATCCGGACAAGTGCGAGTCGGACTAGCTCACCAAGGGTTCCGTACTTTGTAAGAAATCTGTTTAACTTTATTTTCATCTTTTTTAATTTTTTGGAATTTTTCCTTAATTTGTGCTGTAAGACCTCGCTTCTTGCCAAATTTCGTGATTCTAGGTCAACGGGAACTACCATATAGGCTCTCGACCCAGAACCTATAGGGTACTTCCGGTTGACCTAGAATTGTCAATTTTGGTTAAAAGCAAGGTCTTACAGCACAACTAATTAGGAAATTCCGAAAAATAAAGAAAATAAAAATTAAGTTAAGTTTTGGTACTTATAAGTTTCCGCGAAAATGCCCATATCTTTTTATCTTGTTGATTCAGGGCCTTGATTGTTATGCACCTAATAGGGACTATAGACCTCAGTATCTGGTATAAATTTCAACTTGCTAGGTTCACCCGTTCCTGAGAAAATTGGTGGTGACACACGGACAGACGGACAAGAGAGTGATCTTATAAGGGTTCCTTTTTTTACGTTTTGAGGTACGGAACCCTAAAAATTACATAGCTTTTACTGTATTTCTTTTCTCGCATAAACTCGAAACCCCTTAATATTTAAATGTATTATATATAAAATGCTACTGAAAATATTTTATACCATATATTTATTTACTGAGGGTCAACACGAACCATTGCACAAAAATTATACGCTAAGCTTACTTTCATTTAAAGTGATAAGGGTAAGGGTGACTGATTGACAGTTTACAGAGCGTTCTTTGTAAAATGACAAATGTTGCAAAATATTTAAGCGGCATATTTGCGAAAATTTATTGTTTAGATGTCGTATTGTGTAATGAAATAAAAAACAATCCCGCAGCGTAAATATGTTTATATTACATGATTTTTTTAGTGGCAGTGGTAGCCCAGTGGTAACGCGCTCGCTTGGGCAACCGAGTGAAGCGGGTTCGAATCCCGGGTCTCGCTTCTCTGATATTTTCATGTGCGAATCATTTCTAACATGATTAACACTTGCCTTACGGTGAAGGAAAACATCGTGAGGAACCCGCATGTCTGAGAGAACCTAGCAAGTTTTCGAAAGACTTGTGAAGTCCGCCAACCCGCTCTTGGCCAGCATGGTGAACTATGGCATGATCCCCCTCGTATTGAAGGAAGGCCCGTGCCCAGCAGTGGGACGTTAAAAAGTGCTGAATACATACATACACATACATACACATGATTTTTTAACTGTGATAGAAACCATTAGAAATTTAGTAGATAAATATGTAATACAGTATGTAGATCACTTAATTAGAAAAATCTAGATTAATTATTAAATTACAATGCGTGCGTTGCCGTTATCATATAATTTGTCGATTCAATTGAAGACGAATACGTACGTAGGTAGCATTTGCAGTGTATGTTGCCAATCTCGGTACATTCACTTGCGTCATCCACTCCATTCGAAAGTCCAATTTAAAAATAGGTTAACAGTCGTTTTCGCAAAATAGACACTTCCAAATATACATTTTAAATCTTTTTCAACTCTAACATTTAAGTGCAATGTGCCCAAAATCCACTTTCTAACTTAACAATCCCTATTGTAAAACATTCATATTACTTTCTGAAGCAACTGGATAGAAATACTTGAAATATTTATATACATAGTTTATAAACACTAGCGGCTCACCTTCGCTTCGCTCGGGTTCGCCTCTAGACAAACAAAAACAAATCTATCCCACGGGAACCATACATTTTTTTGGGATAAAAAGTAGCCTATTTGTTATTCTGATGTATGAACTATATTATTGTAAAGTTTCATTAAAATCCAATCAGTAGTTTTTGTGTACTAAGCTGTATAAATTACTATAGTTTTTTAACTATCCCACGGGAACTCTTTAATTTTCCGGGATGAAAGTATCTAAAATGTTGATTGTTGGGGATATAAGGTGTGGTACCTTACATGCAATATTTCATTTAAATCGGTCCAACAGTTTCAGAGATTAGCCCGTACAAACCGACAAACAGACAGAGAAACAAAGAATTTGAAAAAAAACTTGATTTTTTCTATTTTCCTTCTTACATCCCCCTGACTCGGTTTTTAATTTTTTTTTCTATGTACGGACATTCGATCTCTACAGTTTTATTATATGTATGGATATACATAGACTTGAATCATAACTAAAATTAAAAATCTTATTAAAAACTGTTCTTTGCGATTAATACAAAAATATTTTTATAATTATTAAATGCACATTACGATTTACGTTTACATTAAATAGAATTTTAATGAAAACTAGTAATTTCTTTACTTATGCCCACACATAGTTTATAGGAAAAACATAATGAAAACGTTAAGTTTTAAAATTTCTTTAAATTCATTTATAAAATACGGAGTCCTCCATAACGTAAGGGCAACTCGTATTTCACCAATATTTTGTTTATGAACATAGAATATACCTACCTTTAAATTTTACGGTATATATTTCACTCCCCAAGGGGAAAGAGATATTTATACTCACTTTATTTTAAAACGTTATATACATTTAGACACGAGGTGTGAGACTCACCGGCATAGCCAGTACCCACTAAAACCCAACGGAACCTCCCCCGTCTTAATGGGACGTCGCAGGGTCGCTTACGCACTCAATCTCGATGCCCCGACGGCAGGTCTGCCGAAGCAAACCACAACAACAATGGGGTTGCTCCACGGTCCACTCTGCTATCAGAGGAGTACCAGGAGCACCCCGCATAGCACACCGAGGGGGGCCGCCTCCGAGTGCGTTTTTTGGCTTCGCGCGCGGCTGTATTGCCGGGCACTACTGAGTCAAATCCCCTTTATCCCTTTTATTTAAAAATGAAACGAATATATATAGAGACAACGCTACTGCTAACTGTAGTTAGTATGTAAGAAAAATAATGTGGATTGAGGTAAACGCTTATTATAGAGAACAATGCAATTGCTGACTAGGTTAATATACAAGCAAAATAATGTGCGTTGAACAAATGCTTACTAGGTTTTAACCGCGTTGTAAAAAAGTGATATAACAGCACGTTTTGGGGGGGAGATATTATACTCACTGTGCTAACGAACTTTAACTTTGTCATTCATTAAAATAAACAAATTTATTAAGTAAATACAATTATGATGCTGACGATATTTAAGCAATTTATAGGTAATAAATATATAGGTAATTGATAATATACTAGGATAGGATCGGCAAAACCCACAGAAGGAGGAACAATGTCAAAATAAAAATGGGATTAGTTTTAGCTCATTTTTTTAAAATAACTGACCTATAATACTTTTTATTTATGTGTAAAAATTGGAACTATAAATTTAAATTAATGAAATTCAACATAAAAATTGTCTGTGAAATCCAATGCAAACACACATGGCAAGATAAGATTCGGAATGGACCAATTTTGGCGAACACGAAACAAAAGTAACTATTATTGTAGGCCGACACGATGAGATATGATCCGGAGTGGAAGAGATCCGATCACACACTCATTTGACACATGTTTTGTTTATTTATGTATGCAACTTAAGAGATGCATAAATCAAATTGTTTTAAAAAAGGGTAAGCCTTTTTTCAATCTGAGGCATAATAAGAGCAATCATAAGTAAACACATTATTGTATTTTATGCAAATGGCGCTTTTTATTGGTGCGTGACTTGAAACAGTGAGAGGAAGGTAGAATTAAGAATTAACGATTAGGCAACCCTAAAATAGTTACCTTGAACGTCATCACGTCACGCATGGGTGAAAGTACTTCCAAATGCCCGAATAAAATATTCACTCAGCGGTTATTATAACCGACATCAATCAACCTGTCGACGTCTATTTTCAACGAAAACTTTATTTCGTCACCCCCTCGGTCCTTTAGTAGGTATGGGTGTCATTCACTGAAATCTAATTAATTAAGGGTATTCTATAAAATCGCATTCATTAAAATTAATATTTTATAAGGTTTTAATATAAATACTTTTTTATGCCAGCCGTACGTACGCACACAGTTTTTGTCTGCGATTTCATTTTGTGATGACCGTTAAAATCAAGTTATCTCAATTTTTCATTAGTAGCCTTTGACTTCATTGCATTAGTTACATGTGCTTTGAATTCATATAGCGTACCTACTGTTATTTAAGGTCAAATATTTCAAAATAATTTAAAAATTCCTGTGGTACTGATGGTTCTAGGTAATTTAAAACGTAGTTCTACACATAGCGTATGTATGTATTAGTAATTTTATATTTCCTCTTAAATAATGTAATCAAATGACAAAGATACTTACTATAAAGAATATATCTATAAAGTACTCTGTGTTTAATTTATTTTTGTAATTTTTAGTTCAAATAATCATCAAAGCACTTAGTGAAAAATAAAATACGCTTTTTAATCATGAAAGCAAAGTATTGTGATTTTTTTCTGGGAATACTGAAATTCGGCATATTTATTCTATATTTTATTTATATAGAACCATTTAGGTATCGCACGCAAAGAACGCTCTTCTATGCAGTTTTTTTTTTACTTTTCCATAAAAACAGTGATGCCTCGGAGAGATAGTTATTTAATCTGTTGTAAATCAAAACGGTAGAATATACTAACCACATGTGTTTTCTTTTATATCTATCAATTATATTTTAATTAAATATTTTTTTAATCTTATTAAGTAATAAAAATATATTTTTATTATAAAGTGCTATTATAATTAAAATACTCTTGATAATAATCGTATTGTATTTATTCCGCTTTGCGAGCAAAGCTTGATTCTAGGAAAAACAAAATTAAATTCACTTAGCTCATAAAACTGTAATTGGTAGATACAATGGCTACTTTTGTAACCCTTACATTGTACGAAATAATAAATAATCATATCACTATTAATATACTCTTTTAAGATTTCTGAGAATACTTTCTGAAATTAAGTTCTTATAAAATTTAGCATGCATAAATAAAAAAGGTATTTAGGACAATAATTTGTTTGGCAGGTAACAGCGGCAGGTAAAGCGGTGCTGGTGACAGGATGTGACAACGTATTAGGAAATGCTTTAGCCAGAAGACTCGACGATTTGGGATATCATGTATTTGCCGGCTTTCAAAGTAAAGCCGGAAACATAGACGCAGACATGCTGAAAGAAGACTGTTCAGGCAGGCTACACACTTTACAACTTGACATCACGTCTGAAACTCAGGTTAACTTGAAACACCTTTTACTTTAACTCATTTTTATTAATGTGTGTTATAGAAAAAATCGCATTATTTACAATTGTAAAAATTACAACTTAAATACAAAAATAGAACTCAATCCTCATATTACTCAACTAAAAAAGCGTTACTTAAAATATAGATATATTTTTGTATACAAAAATCAATGTTTTCCAAATCTATTTTAATTGAACTACGAATTTGTCCAATTCATTGGCAATGTAACAGAATTGTACTCGTTAGACGTACAAGTTTTATTAAATTCGAATACTATATCTATTAATAAAATATTTTGTTCAACAATATCTAAATATACTGAACTGACCTTTTAAAATGGATAAAAAATGTTATATTAAAAATAGCTATAATACTTTTAATAATATTATAAAGTCAGATGACCAAATATCGGAGATTAAAAATTAATCAAAGCTTTATTATGTTTAACTTACTATTGCAAAAGCATATTGTTATTAAGGAATGCGTTTTCATCTAAACTCCGCAAGCTTTTTGAACAAGTGCTTTAAGTTTTGTCCAGTCCAATAAAAGTATAAGGCCTCTAATGTAGTATGATGAAATACTTTTTTAAATTACTTGAATTCGCATTTAAAAACCATTATATTGTAGAGATGCCAAATAATGATAAATCTATACTAATATACTAATAATAATATTATAAAGCTGAAGAGTTTGTTTGTTTGTTTGGTTGGTTGGACGCGCTAATCTCAAGAACTACTTATCCGATTTGAAAAATTCTTTTTGCATTTATCTAATGCATAAAGAATTTTAACGTGCCCGTTAACTGAGGAAAGCTATAGGCTATATATTATCCCGGAAAATGTACGGTTCCCGTGGGATATATCTGTTTTTGTCTAGGGACGAACCCGAAGCGAAGCGAGGGTGAGTCGCTAGTTAAAAATATAAAAAAGAACACAAAAGTTAAATTACAGTCTTTTGAATTTGAGAATTAATTATATCGACAAAAATAGTTACATAATTAAGTGTAGGTATATGAATTAATTAATAACACTATTTAAAACCAACGCGGTCATCATCCCTAACAACTAAGCTTGTAAGCCTCCATAATTTATAGATATTATTATTAAGGTTAACGAGTTTATTAACAAAGTCTCATAAAGTCTTAAGGACGAATATAGTGCTTGTACCGCTCGCAGCCAACAACAATTTCAGGTTGTACGCGCAATTAATAAAGTAGTAGGCAAAAAGAAAATACTACAATCATTAAGAGGTTTCAGTACACCTACCTACACTTGGACTAATAATAAAGTAATATTTTGGGTGGTTACTTATAGAATATATCGCTAAATTCAATTTAATTACAGCTTACGGTATTATAATTACGGTTGGAAACACTAACATACCTCTCATTTTTAAAAGTTATTAATACTTTTTATCAGTATACCTATGTATTTTATTAATCCACTATTTGATTTAATTTCAGTGAATAATACAAACAAAATAAATAATTATGATTCTAAAGTACCTTGTTATTTTTTATGGAAGTATTAACTTCCATAATAAAATAACGAGAGTAAGTAAGTAATAAAAATAAAGATAGACTAGAATAGTAGTAGCCTAGAAAGTATTACTTATATTATTAAAAAAAACATGTATTATTTTACAAATAGTATATATTAAATTTTATGATAAACAGAATATTGTCTTCAAATAAAACAAACGTCTAAGGTTACTAAAAACAAATATATTGAAAAACGTAGTGTTCAGCGACCTCATTCCACTTTTGAATTTAACTATGACGTAAGCTTGTTTTCCAGATTCTGTCGGCATCTTTGTATATCGTTGATCATCTGCCAGAGGGCGCTCAAGGTTTGTGGGCGATCGTCAACTGCGAGTCGTGGTGTGCGCTGGGTGAATTAGAGTGGGTACCGTTCTCCGTAATACGCCGAGCGATGGATGTGAACCTTTTGGGTGGGTATAAGCAAACGCTACATAGTTTTCCCGTAAGATGGCTGTAAAAGTACTAACTCGCACGATACCTAAAAGATGACGCTAGTTGTATTTTTTGACGCAAAAAATATTTTACAGGTTAAACCATTATTTACTCAACAAGCTTCGTCATCATATGGAAACATCTCTGTTTTATTACACACTTAAAAGATTTAGGAGATGATATTGTAATGGTACAAGAGAAAGAGGTACAAGAGGTACAGAAATTATGATTACAATAATAATTTCTTATACTGTTCGTCTGTAAATTTTAGTAGCGGCGTTACTCAAATAATATGGAACATTTTTACTCGTACATACTAAATATTTTTAGAAGTTTAATTGTTACCACGTTCATAATATTTTTATTTAAAGCTCAAATTAAAAATAACTGAGAGAATAAATTGCTTTCATTTACGAAAAAAATAATACTTCAACAACGGCAAGCAGTAAGTAGTTGACTCGTTGAAACAGTCTCCATAGGCAAATTGCTTTATATTTTGTCACAGCATAAATTTTATTTTGTGAAACATTTTCTCTACCATTAACAAAATTAAATAAGAAGGAGGCAAGTGAAGCCAATAATTGAGAAGCTTCTTCAAAATAAAACCATTTTCCCTTCGCGTTCGTAACTCAATTTCAGAACAAAATCAATGTCAAAGTTGTGTATCTGAAACTTCGTTTTCTATTTTCAGCTTTAACTTGATACTATTTACTACCGAGAATGTAATGCTAGATATAAAAATGCAACATTAACAATAAAAAATGAATAAAAAACTTAAAGCAGACAAAACAAAGCCAATTGTATCTTCACAACGAAACAATACCTAAAGAAGTATTTATTTTTACAAGCTTTTATTCAGTTCCACTCGTTGTTAGTTTTTAGTTGGCTAATTCAGTTCAGCCGCATCTCGCTGTCCAATTATAATCCAATTATTTTGAATTTTTCCTTGGATACTAAAATAAACTTACCGTTAAAATGTAGTTAAAGAGGCAACAATTTAACTTTGTCTAGTGATGCGGACTCTTAATTACTCTACATTTTATTTCATACCAGTGATTGCCTGCGGTTTCACCTGCGTTTGAAATTATATTATTTATCACAGTTAATAAACGTAAAATATCAGGAAAATAGTTAAGTCAAATAATGTATTTTAAGTTAAATCTATAAAAACAATAATAGATTGAAAAATGTATTTAGTTAAAGAGGTAAAGTTTGTGAGTTTGTGATGTTGTGGGGGGTAAGCTTTGTATCTACTGAACCGATTTAGATGAAATTTGGTAAGAAAATTGTTTGAGACCCTGAGAAAGATATAGGATACTTTTTATCCCGGAAATCATCCCTTAAGGGGTCGAAAATGGAGATGAAAGTTTGTACGGGGAATCAAGCTAGGGACGAACCCGAGCGAAGCGAGGGTGAGTCGCTAGTAAATAATGTTTTTCAAATTGAACTGATACTTTAAAAGTGCGTTTAAATTAAACTTAATTATAAAGTACAGGTTAAAGCAAATAACTAAAAAGAATCTTTTACCGTTTTAATATTGGTATAGATAAAGATTTGTAAACATGAAAATCTTGCAACATGAAATATATGAAAATTTATTCTATAAAGTGCATCCAGTGACCTTTATGTACCTGTAATAAAGTAAGCGCCTGCGGGTGCATATTCACTTAATTGAAGGAATACATCATCTGATATGAGAATTTGTAAGCCTATCGTATATTTTTTTATTAGATCACTAGCTACTTGTACTGGCTTTGCTTCGGCCCTACACAGTACACACGGTGCTTCCATAAGTATTTTTATACGGTATCGCAGATAAGCTTTCGGGACAAACAAGTTTCAAATTCTGTGTAATCATTGTACAAATCTAAAGTATGACAGTAGTAAAGAAAACCTGCATGGTATGATTTTTAGGACCGGCTCGTCTCGTCCAAGTAATGCTGCCGCTGGTGCGCCGGGCGAGAGGACGCGTGGTCCTGGCGTCGTCTATATTGACGCACGTGGCCGCACCGGTAAGAGGCGTTCACGCGGCGTCGCTTGCCGCTCTCGACGCACTTGCCGCCTGTCTACGAAGGGAACTCAAACCAAGAGGAGTAGATGTGGTAACTAGCAATATACATACATATATTTGAACTTTTAATCACGAAATGCGAAAACATCGCGAGGAAACCTGCATGTATGAGAGAACCTAGCCAGTTTTCAAAAGACATGTAAAGGCAGCCAACGTGCACTTGGCCAGCATGGTGGACTATGGTCTAATCCCCCTTGTATTGGGAGGCTAGTGCCCAACAGTGTACATATAATGCGATATAAAACAAAAAATCTTTCTACGTTCTTAGGATTACAAATCTAATGCAAAACTATCACATTAATAAACGTGGACTCATTTTGTATGAACACAGCACTGCGGCCTTATTGTAAATTATTGGGAATCCTAAGTAGAATAAATATTATTAGAAATCGTACATATACAAAGTTTAATGTTAATTTTACTTGTATTCATTTTAATAGTTATCTTAAACTTACTTTTCTACGCTACAAAATTTCCACCATCGTAGTCGCTAATAACTTAACGACGCAATTACACTGACGTACTGAATTTTCCTTTTCATTAAATCCTAGCAAGGTGTTAGGACGGCTCGGCTCAACTTACGCTGCCCCAATTTCTTTTTACGCCTAGACATTAATGTCAGTCTTAACTTTTTTGTAAAACATTTTCATGTGATTAAATAAAAAAATGTTTGCTTTATAAGTAGATTTTTTTTAGCTTTTTGTACAATTTCTATTCCAGAAATATAACAACTATCAATAACAATTATTTTGAATCATAATTTTCCCGTTGTTTATCTTGGATCTCACCATTAAATCACCACCGTATCCATGAATACACTCAGTACACACTTTCAAATAAAACAGAAGCACTCAAATCGGCGTAGTGTTTTCGAAACAACCCGTGTAAATACATACGAAATGAAAAAAATACAGACCGTACATACGAGTATAACCTCGTCCTTTTGAGAGTCGGTTGCAAACATTAAACTATTTCAATTTCTGAAAATACGAAGTTAAGTAAGTTACGCCTTAATTGTATCTTAAGCAAAATTATTAATGTGGTGAATCTGTTTGATAAATGTTTCAGTATTTAGTAACAATAATTAAATTAAAACGTAATCCTTGAACATAACGTCGTAATTATCAAATCGAGATCATAAACAAGA
This sequence comes from Fabriciana adippe, assembly GCA_905404265.1. Taxonomy (NCBI): domain Eukaryota; kingdom Metazoa; phylum Arthropoda; class Insecta; order Lepidoptera; family Nymphalidae; genus Fabriciana; species Fabriciana adippe. The sequence goes on from FR989993.1 coordinate 10,013,299, forward strand.
TATATAAACTTGTAAATTTACATGTACATATGTAGTTATTTACTCATCCAAACTTTACGAAATATTATTAGTAGTTGATATGAGTACTACGTTAAAATCATGTTAAATCGGGCTTAGTAATCTCGTACATACCCGTACACCCGTCATTAAAAGATCAAAGGCGTGTCAAAAGCACAATGTGAGTACGAGCGAGTTTCTGAATTCTGAAGACAGTGACACACTTGAAATATGAATTTTTGCGCTTGTTTACGTAGATGCTTCTATATCTGTTATTCAGAAGTTAAATTAAAACTAACGAATAACAATGTTATACTCATTTATATTATAAAATTTACACAAATAAATTATGTGGCTGGTACGTTCTTAGAAATTTTTATGACCTACATTTTATATTTGTTAATTAAAATGTTATTCTAATGTTGTAAGTTATACTAAGTACTAGCAAAATATATATATTTACATATATTCACATACCAACTCAGTTTTCTTGAGCCTTATTGTTAATTAAGAAATATATACATACATACATTGACTGCCTCGTTGGTGTAGTGGCTAGCATGTACGGCTGCACACCCGGAGGTCCTGGGTTCGAGTCCCGGGTGGGGCCAAGTTTAGTTATTGAGTCTTTCTATCTAGTAAGCCTCAACAGCAGCCCGGAGTTGGGAAGTTGGTGGTGTTTCACCCCCGTGCCTTGGAGAGCACGTAAAGCCGTCGGTCCTGCGCCTTAACTCTCACCGGTCGTGTCAAATAGTCGTCCCACCGGAGTATGAGAGTGACAGGAATAGAGAATGCACTTGTGTCTGCACGTACACTTGTGCACTATAATATCTCTTGCGCAGTTGGCTAGTCTCAATGAGATTGGCCGCCGTGGCCGGAATCGGTCAGGAGGACATCACATCATCATCATATACATACATATGTATAGTTTTGGGGACGTAATAAGAAAGCCACTTGTATTTGTATAATATTTGTATGAAATCAAATTAGGTCTTGGTATACTTACCTAAATAGGTACTCACTCCAATCGCTTGCCTTTTGAAAACCAGAGCGCAAGGCGTCAACATCGTTACTCAAGTCTGAATTAGCGGTGGAGATTCGATTGGAAAACTTTTGGGAATGCTCTCAATGAGAAACTCTAAAACCAGTTAGGTCTCCAGACTACCTGAAAGCAGTTGAAGCTTATACAAATCTTAATTTAAGATCTAAAGTCTTAACCAAAAATAATGGACTACTATTATAAATACGAAAGTTTGTGTGTATGTTTTCACATGAAAACTTCTTCACGATGAAACCACTCGACGAATTTGAATATTTAATAAACAGATAGGCTATTAGTAACTTCCACTCGAGTCGCTAAAAGTAAAAATCGCAAGTCTTAGTCATCATCATATAAATAAAACATGATATTCTTATTTTAAAGTTTTCTTTTCCTTTCTTTTTTTACTTTTGAAAATAAATTATTGTATCTAATTTGTATTTGGTTTTTGAAACAATCTAAATTTATCAAACATAAAATATAAATTTGTGTCAGGTGGTTGTCGCAGCTGGCGAGTACACAACGGGTAGCGCGTGGCTGTCGGAGGAAAAACTTCTAGAACAAGCGCGTGATATGTGGAAGCGGCTTAGCGACGAACAAAAGGGCGCCTACGGAGAAGACTACTTCGAGCAGGCACTACGAAGCTTGGAGAAATACACTAAAAGCCCAGTAAGTTAAAATGTCTAGGATTTTATAGGAAGAGAACATTTTTTTCTCTTAATAATAAATAAAGTAGAATCCAAACGACCGACCTTTTTTAATATTTTAATTTTAATACGAATCTCAAAGGATTTTGATAGAGCTATACAAAAACTTGGATTGAGCGTGTTTTGTTCACCTTTTGGATATTTAATGTGAAATACAGCATATGTATATGTAGATATAAAACTTGGATTTTTAAGCTATGATTAAAATGAAACAAAAGCGAAGAGAAAAGTTTTTCATGCCTGTAGTTTCGTTTCGTTTGTTTTGCGATTATCGTGGGGTCAATAAACTTCATGTGGTGTATTCTTGACTCCATTTAAATATACCTATATCCAAAACTTTATACCTACAATAAACAATATTTTATAATACAACAGTATCTTCTTATACTATTGTGACATTCGTTTTAATTTTTGCTATACTAACTTTAAAGTCTTTATTAACTTCAATATTAGAAATCTATACTTATCTATAATAAAACTGTAGAGGTCGAATGTCTGTACATAGAAAAAAAAAGTTAAAAACCGAGTCAGGGGGATGTAAGAAGAGAAATAGAAAAAATCCAGATTTTTTCAAATTTTTGTTTGTCTGTTTGTCTGTTTATACGGACTAATCTCCAAAACTGTTGGACCGATTTCAATGAAATTTTGCATGGTGGTACCTTATATCCCCAGTCACCATTTTAGATACCTTTCATTCCGGAAAATGAAAGAGTTCCCATGGGATAGTTAAAAAACTATAGTAACTTATACAGCTTAGTACACAAAAACTACTGATTGGATTTTAATGAAACTTTACAATAACATAGTTTATACATCAAAATAACAAATAGACTATTTTTTACCCCGGAAAAATGTGGGATAGATTTGATTTTGTTTGTCTAGAGGCGAACCCGAGCGAAGCGAGGGTGAGCCTCTATCAAAGCATGTTTTGTAGGCATTTCCAAGACCTATAATTTTCAAGTTTATTGTTTTGATCAATTATAATTGACTTAACTAAAGTCTCTTTAGATTTATCCTATATCCTCTATATGAGATAAAGTGTGTCACAATGCGCCAGTACGTCTGTAATCTACCACAAAAATAAAATATAGGACATAATAAACTAGTTATACATATAATGGTGACTATCTACAATTTTTAGAAAATTAAGTTATTTCCTTGAGATGAGAGAAAATTTTAAAATACTTTCAAAATTATGGTTTTATTTTAGTATTTAGATATGTATGTACCTATAAAATAACTCTATAATAATAACTTGTGCGTAGAACAAGAGGTTTACAATTAATAGAAGTGCTGAAAATGATATGAGGATAATATTATCGTCTTTTCTAATTTCGCTCATGAAAATTATTGTTTCTTCATTGAATTAATTAATCCTGTATCCATGTAATATAATGAACTTTAACCTTCTGAAATGAAAAATGAAACTACAGAATTACAGACATAATTTGCTCCAAAATTTTATCACAGCGTAGGCAGAACAATAAACAATTAATTACGGGTTTTACTTTCACAATATAAAAATTGTTTAATATCAAAATTGTTTAATTATGTTTGTTTTGTTTTAATTATTAATGCAAAATTTCAAACATATGCTATATTAAAGCCTTGCACGATAAAGCTACTATTTCAAAATAAAACTGTCTTTATATTATATTACCTATAGATTAGAGACTTAAGTAGATTGCAGCACTATGACGTAATTATTAAATAAAATAATTAAGAACCATGATACAAATTAAAATAAAAAGTTTCTATTACGATACCAACGATGGCTTCACGCACAGACAGAAAAAATGAAACGAGTGTAGCATATTTTCACATACCCGCCGTTCCTATGAATTACTATCTCATATCATGTAGTGTGGCCAAAAATAAAAAATATAAAATTTTTATTATAAATTAAGTACGTAAATTTATTTTTATTCCAGGATGCTGATCTCACAGCGGTGACGCGTTCGCTCAGCGACGGAGTCACCCGCACGTTCCCTCTCGCGCGCTACACACCTGTCTCCCCGCGGGAGAAGCTCAAGTCTCTGTTAGCCGAACATATGCCACGCTCACTTTATGAGGGCCTCTATACTGATTAAACCCATTAAAGAAACACTTGATCGACATCTATTAAAGAGCCAAATTGCATCAATTAACATAATAATAAAATAACAAAGATCATAATACTTTCTTAGGTTTACGCGAATATTTGACATTTTAAATGAAACTATCTTTTCAGGTTATTTCGCGGATTTATTTTGATTTTTGGTTCCCAACGTTTCGAATGCTTTACAGCAATCATGGTCACGGGAGAGACTAAGGTGTTAGACATCTTAAAGGCATATGTACTTGTTACAGACAGTGCCTACCCACAATTTACAAAAACGATTTTGAATTTTTTTTAAAAATGGCACCAGAGTACCTTACAATATTTGTTGATTTTAATTTCTAAACATATTTAAAAAAAATTAATAAGTATTGTAATTAAATATTATTTATTTAATTCTAGCTGTTATTATTACAATTCTTTAAAACTTTAATAATTACTCATATAATATTATTTAGTGTTGCTATTATTATATGTATAATTACAAAGAAAGAAAGGGAACCAAAAATCAAAATAAATCCGCGAAATAATCCGAAAAGATAGTTTCATTTAAAATAACAAAGATCGTTACAAATTATACCTGTCGTTAAGCTACTATGTTAATAAAAGTGCACAATCAAATTGAACGTTATTACTTTAATAAATTAGAAAATATATTAATATTCGAATGAAAAGGTACCTCTATGATCATATAGTATCTAATATCCAATAAAACGATGTACGAAACTTAATTATCCAATAAATTATAGTCAAATTGTGTTTCGAACGAGTTGTCTTATGGTAAATGAGGCCAGCCGTTGTGCTTGCATGAATTATGTAAGCTTTTAAGGTCGAGTAAGTTTGCTGATCATTTATGCGAGTTTCCCGCGCTTGAACACGTTTGCAGTATCTCTTGTAGGGAAAACCTATAATGAATAAAATAGAACTGACAGTCTATTATAAAATTTCTAATAAAACTACTATACATATAGACTATGTATATTTTATGTTTAAAAAATGAAATATTTTTATTCATTGTACTAAGAACGGAATTTTCCACTATATTAAAGCGATACATTTTATCAGAAAGTATTAATAAAATCTATTTGCGCTTTATTTGAAAGAACTTTTTACGTCATTTCTAATTCTGTGCGCTGTTTGTATTTCATGTGTTTTAGTTATCAGGTTTATTTTGCTTACCGCGTCAGTTGATATGTTGAAATCATGAATGCTAACTAATGTAATGTAGTTAATTAATAGGGAGCGATTGCTGTTGGTATTTTTATTTCCAAAGCAAAGTTTCATACCTATTTGCTTGGAAATCTCGTATAATCAGCTGGAACGTAATTTAAAACAACTTTAGTTCTGAGCGAACCGTATTAAGCGAAGCAAATTTAAGATCAGAAAATTTGAAGAGTCAGAGTGGAATTTGTAATAAGGTTGCCAGGTAACTAGAAAACCCTATAATGTCGCAGCATATCTATTTTTCCAGAAAAGTATTTAAATTAGAATATTCTATTGCAATCATCTGTGGGCTTTAATCTACCCAATCCAATGATTGAATTCCAATGTATTGGCAACCCTTATTGGAAAAATATGATTTATTTTTTAAATTGGTTTTTTAAAATGAATCGGCTTTTAGCAGCATAGAAACCGGCTATTTTTATCGCCGTTGATTTAGCGCGTCAGTCACACGTGACGCTAGCTGCTTTAATGATTCAACATATTTTAACACGCTTACGTTCAATGGTTAGATATAGTAATATAAATATTTATTATTATTATACGAGAGTAGGCAAGTTAATGAGTAATGTATTTTAGCAATAAAAAACAATCCCTGTCTAAGATTGACAAGGAAATAAATAGTTTTTTATTATTTTATATGCTAAACATATTTTTCATAAACTTGCCCACTTGTTTATTGTATTTAATGCTTTTAATTATATTCAACGATCTATATACATAACTAAGAACTCAATTTACATAAGTAGGTTTGTATGTTCATGTAGAGTTATCGTTAAATTAATCTTATGTAAAGATGATCTTGTGTTTGATTTTAGCTTAAACGTGTTGATATGAAAAATAATTTTAATATATATAAAATGAATGGTAAAAAAAACTGGTACATCCGATTTATTTCTTAAAAATAATAAATTTCCTAAAAATAATAATTGGTTAAAGTTTATTATACTGATTTTGGCCTAAAATTACTATTTTTAATAACGTTTAAAAATGGTTATTTTAGGTAAAATACAGTGCACGAGTGACAGCAGGAATTTTAAAAATGCATCGAGTGAGTTATTCGACGACCTACTTCCCAGACATCTTGAGGCTACTCGCTACATTTTTAAATGCATTTAAACAAGACAACCCTACAAATTACCATATGACCTTCTATATAAACTTTTGTATAATGATATGTTTGTATTTAATATAGTAATTTGAAAAAAAATATTTGTGGCTTTTATTAAACTTACATCTAACAATTTACAGTCAAAAAAATTTAAATTATATAATTTTGCAAAAAAAGAACTATTAGGTTAATATTTCCTATAAACTATTCATCTGCATCTTATAATATATTCATAATTATAACGGTGACTCTGTCAAGGCTAGTGAAGCCACATTGTCGAGTTATCTGCATACTGCTTACCTTTGAATGTTCTACATTGCGTACCTACTTATTAAAAAAACTGATATTCAAGCATTTTTCATAAGTATTATACATTTATTAATAGTTAATTTATGAAGTTCAAGATAAGTACTCAAATACACGTACATATATACATTTTTATACATTCTTTCATTATTAAAATAAATAAGATTACTTGATTTTATTTACTACACATGATGTATATATATAAATAACGTCTTAATAACAAAAATACTCTTGCTGCAGCTTATGCAATAGCGTGGCTTCTAAATTATGTTTCATGACTGTTTCGTTGTCTAACTTGAGAATTCTGAGGCTAGTTAGGCTATTAAGTGAACTTGAGAATAATATGAATGCAGTATCGTGTACTGAAGCTAATGCATATTTCGGATGAGACGTGTACTTGACGTTTTCTGTATTACCCTTTTAAAAATTGAAAGTTAGTTTTATAATTTATATCCATACTAATAATATAAATGTGAAAGTGTGTTTGTTTGTTTGTCCTTCATTCACGTCGAAACCGATTAAGGGATTAGCGTGATTTTTTGTGTAGAGATAGTTGGAGGGCTGGAGAGTGACATAGGCAACTTTTTACGACAGGAAATTCTCTCACTCCCATGGGGAAAACAAGCTATAATACAACCCAAAAAAATATTTACGATTAGAATAACTTGAAACTTGGTATTAATGCTCTTTAATACAATTAATTGAATACGTGTTTTAGCATTCTTCGAAATTCATCCCATAAGGGGGTGAAATAGGGGATGAGTTTTAGCGCGAGCAAAGCCGCGGGTTCAGCTAGTTTTATATATATTAAATTGATTTGTATAATTATACTATAATTTATATTTATTCGAATAGCTTGGTACCTAATGATGCTACAAATAGTGATATTTTTTGCTAAAATATAATTAATTATTTTATCTAGGAATAATTAAGAGTGATACAATTTTAAATAAAGTTATATTAAAAAAAAATAAAGCCAGTAGAAATAGGCATCTATAAAGCTTGCGACCTTTACTAGCGACCTTTTTGAAGGGCAGACACCTGTAAATTAAATTACAAAATGGTGTCACCGTAAATGAGATTCTTTGCCCTATAATGGATTTTCCAAGTATCTACCTACAGATTTTTCCTTATATATTTCACCTTTTAAACTATTTTTTGTATACGGGGCATAAATTTTACTGTAAGAAGTTGTAGTTAAAGAAGCTTCACTAACTTTTTTACGACTCCGCACATTAAATTCGTTTAATTAAGGGCTGATATATGTATAGTAGTAGTACCCGCGTCGTCGCCTGCGTTAAAACTTCCGATATAAGCATCAGTTTTACGATAATGTATGAAAGTCTGCCCGATTTGTTGACATATATGATTACTACTCCGCTCCCTTGGGTCGCATGATGATATATCCTCAACTTCCTTAACTGCCTCGGTGGTGTAGTGGCTAGCATGTACATACGGCTGCACATCCTGAGGTCCTGGGTTCGAGTCCCGGGTCGGGCCAAGTTTAGTTATTGAGTCTTTCTGTATAGTAAGCCTCAGTAACAGCCCGGAGTTAGGAAGTTGGCGGTGTTTCACCCCCGTGCCTCGGAGAACACGTAAAAGCCGTCGGTCCTGCGCCTTAACTCTCACCGGTCGTGTCGAATAGTCGTCCCATCGGAGTATGAGAGTGACAGGAATAGAGAGTGCTCTTGTGTCTGCGCGTACACTTGTGCACTATAATATCTCCTGCGCAGTTGGCTAGTCTCAATGAGATTGGCCGGAATCGGTCAGGAGAACATTATATTATTATTATAGTCTTCCTTAATAAACGGGCTATTTAATGTAAAAAAATTTTTCAAATCGGATTAGAAGTTCCTGAGATTAGCGCGTTTAATCAAACAAATCAACATTCCAACAAACAAATTGTCTCTTTATAATAGTATAGATAGCGTGATAACAACAAACAAACAAACAAAAGATATATTTACTCGTAAGTGGAGTAATAAAATCTACAACTGCTAATTGCTTTCTTGCCTGTACCTATATATGTAAATTAAATTTCCAGAACAAATTATATATTTTTTTCCATCACAATTAAAAATCAATTGGGCACTTGTTAAGCAAATATGGAACAGTTAGATATTCATTTCATTATTTATTTTTTTTTTCATTTTTGTACTTTTGAAAATCACTGTATAATTTTGTGGGTAGGTGCTGTCTGTAATAGGTAACTATGTGACCTTTGAGTTGAACCTTTGTCTCTCACATGACCATGATTGCTGTAAAGCATTCGAAACCAATAAAATCAAAATAAATCCGCGAAAAACCGCGAGAAAATCTGAGGTACCTAAATCATATTTTTTTTCGATGACGTCTGTCTCAAAAACATGACCATGTCTTCATTTTATTGAAATCAGTTTTTTATTAATACACTTACATAACAAAAGCATTATTATTCTACAATTACAAATACTTTTTATTTAGACACGAATGCGAATATCTAATTTAAATTGATTGTAAATCAATCGACCATTTAATTATTTAATTACTGTGCCGACGTTTTGCAATTTTGCTCAATTATTACGGGAAATTAAATCACAAGAATGGGAAGCGAGCATTTTTATACCTACTAATTAATCGCATCGTTGTTGTTTCCGTGACCGATATTTCCATTAAGCTGAACAATTTGTATGCATATAAAGTTAATATTAAAAGTAATATAATGTTTTCAGATAAAATATTAATTTAATTTATTACTTGTACCTACTTGTTTTACGCAAAACTTAAGTTTAAAGTTTGCTTAAATTCATTCAGTACATTTTTAATAAAAAGCTCATAAGTATACAGACAAACCGACAAAAATTTTAACAACTGTTGTTTTAGGGTCTATAATGTTTACACATTTTGTAAGTCATTGTTTTTTTAAATATTTCTTTTACAGATTTCGTTTTTTATTCTCTTATTATTTTATTATAATATGTATGTATGGTTTAAAAATTAACGTTTAGTTTGTAGTAGGTATATACTACGTGCTGCCCTTGACTTCACACGCCTGTACTCCTGTAGTAGATCTTGCTGTATGGATTTGTCTTACGAGCTTTCTCTTATCCTAGCAGTTATTAATAGTTCAACATAAAAATTAACAAAAGCATATTCCATATCATCATGGCAACCGAAAGTTCTTCGAGTGGATACCTCTGATTTTCCCGAAGTGGACGGTCCTCCAGGTCGCCAAACAAGCTTCTCTAATATTTTTTGGGTAATTATATCGTTACCGATCACGTCTAATTTCTTCATAGTGTGGTCGACCAAAGTGTCTCCACACTCTAGTCGAATTAAAAATAGGGTAGCTTTTATATACTAATATTATATTTTTATAAACAAGCAATATTGCTTTAACTTAATAGAATTAAAACCTCAAAATATTTATGTTAGTGATCCGTGAAGTAGAAAATATTACCTGCCTACATTGGTAACGATACAAAGTGCCCGTAGCAGGCACCTGGGATAGGCGACCTCTGACCTCGACCTGGAAACCTTGCAAAAAGGTCATATGGCTGCATGCTATTCGCTTGAATTTGACATTATATCTGAAATACCTAGTACAGTATAGTTTGATCGAAATATTCTAAGCGTCCTCAAAATGTCACACTTCGAAGCTCGAATTAAACTGTAGTTATAGAGTATCTATCTATTTTCTAAAAACTTTAATAAAATATATTAAGTTATTTTCATGTAATATCTAATACCTTTAAACGAATATTTCTTGTAAATTTATTTATTTATATATACCGGTGATCTCGGAAACGGCTCTAACGATTTCGCTGAAATTTGGTATGTGGGGGTTTTCGGAGGTGAAAAATCGATCTAGATTAGTCTTATGTCTGCGGAAACGCCTATTTTCGAGTTTTCATGCGGTTTTCTTTCGTATTTTTTCACGCAAAATATGGTCGCTAATTTCGCACGCTCGGGCATAAGCATCGTGAATCGTGATGCATGCGGCTAAGGCGCAAGATTGAGAATCACAGGGTTCGAATCCCGTTTTTTTGTATTTATTAGTGTTAGTAGTTTTTTTTTTTTGTTTTTAAGCCAAATTAAAAAGAAATTGTACTTTAACTCTGAGCGAAGCTCGGTCGCCTAGTTACTTAACATAATACAAACACCTCCACCACACACATTTTGAATTAGTTTAGGCCTAATCAAAGAAATTAAAGCGATCTGACGTACCTTTGCTCAGATTTTATCTCGCCTCTTCATCTCTCATTCTTTTCATTTCTTTCATATCTTAATTCTATAGTATTGAGATTTTCATACAGTAAAAACTTAACAAATAAAATAAAAACCGACTTCCAGGCAATAAAAAGTAAAAAACAACTAAACGGGGTTTTCATTTAGAATTTTTAATAGATATCTTTTAAATTTAGAATAGATACCTAATCAGATATTTTATATACCTACATGTGTGAGATGTTTTTATATAATTTCAATTTCACTTTATTGTACACAAAGAAAAGATGTACAGAAAGCGGCCTTATCGCTAAAAGCGATAAGGCCAGGCAACCTTGAGGTGGAGAAGTTTTATAAGTACGGTAGGCGGTGTATTCGAACAATTTAATAGATCTATCTACACACAAATAAATTTTATATAAAATAAATCGATACATATACATCTAAACAAAATTCCATATATACATACACATATACATACATAAATTCATACATACATAAGTACATACGGAAGAAATCATCAGAAGAGATCATTATAATATTTTAGAGAAAAAGTAAAACAAAAATAAATAATAAATAATTCAGAGAAAGAAGATAATAGTACCTAATTACATTAGGGGTAAGGACAAGGATAAAGGGAGATAGCTAAAGAGATAAATAGTATTTTTTTATAAAATTTTAAATCTGTCCAAACTTTTAGCGCGTTTTATATTTAAAGAAAAAGAATTCCAAAGACGAGCAGCTTTAATTGTAAAAGAATTCTTGTAGAAACAGGAAGAGTGAAAGAGAAAAAGTCGAAATTCTTGTTTATCTACACAGGTAAATCTCGTGATAAGATTTTATATAGTTTAAACGGTGTAGTGTAATAAATTGTTGGATTTGATTTAATTTAAAGTTTATTTTCTTCTTTTTAATGCACTTAAATAAAAGCTTGTTTTTAAAAATGTTTTTACTATTAATTTATTGTTAGATTTTATTTTATTCGTATTCTTCTCAGAAAACCCTTTCATTTTGATATCCATATCAAGAGGTACATAAAAAAACATATTCCGCCATCTTTGGTAGTCCGCCATATTGGATTTAGAATGACGTTTAATCAAATTTAACTTGTAAGATTTGATTACAGACAAAGAGACACCGGGACAAGTGAAACGAAATAAAAGTTTGTAATGATAAGTCGCCATTTCGGGACGTCCGCCATATTGGATTTACAATGACGTCACTGTACTCAACGTATTTCGCTTATCAAGCCCTTTCATTTTATACCCAAATCGTATACAATTTGAAAGGTAAGATAATAACAAGCAATGAACCCCAACCAAGGGCCGCTATATACATTTCTAACAACATTCCTGTGCAGGTCCTAACAGACTTCTGTTCTAGAGACATCTGCACAATAAAAACAGCCAAAACCCAGGCGACGTCACGGGAAGTGGTCCTCACTTCGGTATATATGCCGGACGGAGATGACCCCCCCCCCCCCCCCCCCCACCTCCCCTCCCCACAAGACCTGGTGCGACTCGTCAACTACTGCGAAGCAGAGGGTCTAGACATCATCGTTGCCGCAGATTCAAACTGCCACCATACGATCTGGGTAACGAAAACACAAACGCTAGAGGTAAGATATTAATTGAATACTTATCAACTACCAACCTAGACATCATTAACACAGGCAATAAGCCTACTTTTGTAACAAGACGTGCCAATAGTATCATTGACCTCACGCTAGCAATCGACGGTGGGGCCAAACTGATATCCAACTGGCATGTGTCCGAGGAAGCCTTTTGCTCGGACCACTAATGGATACGTTTCGACTTAGGACTAATTCCCACACCCCCACAACCCTTTAGGAACGTACGAAAAACAAATAAAGAGGAATTCCGTAACCTATTAATTGAAGGCCTGCGGGTACTCGACTGCCCCGACAGGCTAACAGACACTGATAGTATCGAACAACTAGTCACTAAACTAACGCAGTTAATGACCACATGCTATGAAACAACCTGTCCATTGATCTACCCTCCGGAAAACCCACTTGACAAACGGTCTTGGTGGGGCCCTGAGCTAAAACGCCTCAGAACCAAGATCAGAAAAGCCTTCAACAGAGCTATGAACACATATAACGACCTAAATTGGGACCACTACAAAAATTTCAAAGCTAAGTACAAAAAACGAATAAGATACTGGAGAAACTGTGCTTGGCGGAAATATTGTGAGCCCATAGAATCGTTTATACAAGCTAACAGAATCCGTAAGATCCTTACCGGGCAACCACACCGAGAACTGGGTTCCCTAAGGAAACCGGACAATACATACACCAAATCACTAGAAGAAACACACCAAGTGCTTCTGCAGACACTTTTTCCCGACTGTCTAATGATTAATGAAACCAAATGGTCAGATCCAAACCTTACTATAACAGACACTTTCAGGAAACTCGCTACGGAGGTCATAAACCCGAAGAAAATAGCGTGGGCCATCAAAAGTTTTCAGCCTTTCAAGGCGCCGGGCCCAGATGATATCTACCCTGCCTTCATACAATGGGGAGGCCCGATACTGTACCATATACTCAACAAAGTATTTCAGGCCTGCCTGGCTCTGGGCTACGTGCCCAAAACCTGGAGAGAGGTCAAGGTAATTTTCATACCGAAAGCCGGTAGGTCTGACTACTCGGATGCAAAATCCTACAGACCAACCAGTCTCACATCATTCCTACTAAAAACTATGGAAAGATTATGTGATAGACACCTGAGGGACAACGCACTAACAAAAATACCCTTACATAGGAACCAACATGCCTACAGCTCAGGCAAATCAATGGAATCAGCTCTTCACGCATTAGTTTGCAAGATCAAGGAGGCTTTGGATACCAAAGACATTTGCTTAGGTACCTTTATAGACATTGAAGGTGCCTTCGACAAAACAAACTTCACCAGCATTACAACCGCACTAGTTAGACATGAGGTGAGTCCAACAATAACGAACTGGATTCAACACATGCTCTCGAACAGAGTAGTGAGGCTGGGCAACAGCAAAAAACAAGGAGCCATCGTTGCCAAGGGCTGCCCTCAAGGAGGGGTACTATCACCTCTCCTATGGAACCTTGTAGTCAATGATTTAATAACCCTGCTAAACGATAACAGATTCTATACAATAGGCTATACAGACGACTTAGCCATCCTTGTAACGGGCAAATTCACGAGCACGGTCTGTGAATTAACACAATCAGCCCTGACAATAGTGGAAAAATGCTGCAAGAAATTTAATTTGACCATTAATCCGCGCAAAACAGAATTAATAATGTTCTTAAACAAAAGAGCCCTAGGGAATTACACCCTGCCGAAACTCTTTAATTCGACTCTAACACTAACCACAGAAGTAAAATACCTAGGTATTACTCTAGACAGCAAACTAAACTGGTCTAAACACCTAGAAAACAAGCTAAACAAAGCCAGCATAACCTTTTGGCAATGCCGAAGAATGATAGGCAAGAAATGGGGCCTAAAACCAAAACTGACTCTATGGCTCTACACAGCAGTTATACGACCTATGGTCAGCTACGGTGCCTTAGTGTGGTGGCGTAGAACACTTCTGACTACAGCACAATCCAAACTACAAAGTTGACAGAGGCTGGTGTGCATGGCAGTGACGGGCTGCATGAGAACAACACCCACCGCAGCCCTCGAAGCCATGCTAAGCCTCCTACCGCTGCACTTGTTTATCCAACAAGAGGCTGCGACTACCGCAATAAGATTAGATAATCAAAAATTACTACGAAAAACAGGCACGCCACATACGAGAATTCTGACCGACGTGGCCAAAGACATTCCTCTCATGGGAGCACCTAATGATGGGATACAAATCAAATACATTTTTGACAAAAAAATACAAAATAGAGCTAGAGGAAGACAAACACAAAGGTTACGACAGCAAGAACCTTAGAATCTTCACGGACGGCTCGAAAACTAAATCAGGGACAGGCTGCGGCATCTTCTCTGATGACCTAAACATTAAAACTTCACTACCTCTAGGCACCTACAACACAGTGTTTCAAGCCGAATGTGTAGGTATCCTCGAAGCAGCTAGAACAATTGCGAAAAAAGACGTCAAAGACTTCTCCATCCGCATACTATCAGACAGTATATCAGTACTACAGGTATTAAATAGCAATTCTACCACTTCAGGTATGATCTATGAATGTCATAATGCCTTGACACAGGTAAGTGACCGAAATGATGTCACCATACAATGGATCAAAGGCCACAGTAACTCGTGGGGCAATGATAGGGCCGATGAGCTAGCAAGAAAAGGATCGGACCTAAGAGCTATAGGGCTCGAGCTCATCGTAGCACTACCTTCTTGCTGGCTCAAAGGTCAAATACGACAACGCACACGACGACTACATGACAACATTTGGCGTGAAGTCGCAGACTGTAGGCAAGCGAAGGAATCGCTCCCTACCATTAACGCCAAAATGACAAACAGCCTGATCAATCTCAATAGACCTCAACTCAGGCAGATAACCGCGGTCCTGACTGGCCACGGACCATTTAATAAACATCTATTTAATATAGGTATAACCGACAGTCCACTTTGCAGGGCCTGCATGGGGGCAGAGGAAACGGCTGCACATGTAATACTATATTGCTCAGGTGTAGCGACATACCGGGCCCAACACCTTGGCACCCCTAGTACACTCCCGGAGGCTCTCAGCAAGACGAAGAGATTGCTGAGATTCCTGAAGGAACTAGGTTGACAAGAGTCACTTCCCACACACGCAAAATAGGCGCTAAGACGTCGAGTTGCGGATACAAGCCCGATTTTACCATACCATACCATACCCAAATCGTAATTTTATGACGTCCACTATATTGGATTTAGAATGACGTCACTTTACTTACTGTGTTTCGCTCATCAAGCCGTTTAATTTGATACCCATATCATAGGGGTTAATGTGGAAATGATAAATCGCTATTTTGCGGCAGCCGCCAAATTGGATTAAAAATGGCGACGTTTAGATAACCGTGCATTGTATCAAAAAACCAAACTAATGTGCCAAACTTCAGCTCAATCGGACACTGGGACGTGGGTCAAATATAACTTGCAAGATTCCATTACAGACCCCGACACTCGACAGGTGAAGCTAAATAAAAGCTTGTAACATCTACCGTACAATTTTAGTGACTAGTCCATTACTACAGTTCTCGCTTCACTAAATTCTCAGCAGTAAACTTAACAAAAAATTTATACGAGTATATCAAACTAAACCTATCAACATTCAGAATAATAAAGCATTAAAGCAAAGCAATTTTAAGAAACGTTAAATTTCTTAAAGAATCCCAATACAAGTATAATGAAAAAATAACTGAAGTAATACTCTTACTTACCATCGCTTCGCTCGAGTGCGTCCCTAGGTACGTTTTATATAGATAATTATAATTATTGTGAGCGTACCTTACGAGATAGACACATGCTATTGCGGATTTTTTTATATGCCTTTTTACACCTACAATAATTGTCTAGTACCTACATTATTTTGATCTATCTCGTTAGGTTTAGCCAGCGTTATAAATGTACGCGCCCAAAAATATGTTTTTTACGACATCATTACAAATCTATGAAATTCTTGGCTTTTCTCTAATATAATATGAATATTTTATACATATAAACCTTCTGGAAGAAATTCTCTAAATGGTAGTGAAAACCGTATCAAAATCCGTTGCGTAGTTTAGAAGAAGTTAGCAGAGAAACAGACGAAAACAGCGACTTTGCTTTATACTATGTATAGATAGATATACATAAATAAAAATAACTAAGACCTTGAGACTTTTTCGTATTTTATTCAAACCAACCTAAAAGACTTAATTAAAATATTCATTAAGATAAGCAACTGCGTTTAATAAACCTGACTTCCTGTCAAAAGCTTAAGAAAATTGTCAGTACTAAACTTTACCGGCTTTTTATTTTAGTCATTTCGCATTAAAATGAAATAAAAATAAAGCACTAACACTTGAAACAAAATAATTTGCAAAATAGTTCATAAATAACTTGGTTTTGTTATATATTATTATTACTAATTACTAAATCACTACGTACTCGTAGTATAAAACAAAGTCGCTTCCCGCTGTCTGTCCCTATATATGCTTAGATCTTTAAAACTACGCGACAGATTTTGATGCGTTTTTTTTTAATAGATAGAGTGATTCAAGAGGGAGGTTTATATGTATAATACATGCATGATATAGTAGATTTTTGCGCTTAAATTGCAAACGCTGGCTGAACCCTACGAGATAGATCAAAATAATGTACTACAGTATTGTACAGTGTACACCTTAAAAAGGTCTACAAAAAAGTCCGCGATGGCATATGTCTATCTCTTAAGGTTAACATACTATATCCATTTTACTATATCCAAGCTAGGGACGAATCCGAGCGAAGCGAGGGTAAGTCCCTAGTTTTATTACTATAAAGCTTAACTAGCGGTTCACCCTCGCTCTACTCAGGTTCGTCCCTCTTACGTTTTAACGTTTAGTATAGGTATCTCAGAGATGAGACATTTTTCCGCAGTAAAAAATATCCAATATGTTGACCCGGATAACCTGCTACCATCATATTAAATTTCATCAAAATCCCTCCAGTGGTTTTTTCCGTGATGCGGTAACAGACAGACAGACAGACAGACAAAAATTCTAAAAAATATGGATTCAGCCTCTGTATTGATATGAAAGTCTATTTCAATAAGAGTTTCCAAAAAATTGTGTACAGATGTGTTTCCAAAGAATTGTGTACAGATTTGGCTTAGTTACGATTTTCAACCGACTTCCAAAAAGGCAGAGGTTCTCAATTCGACCGTATATATATATTTATATTTTTATGTGTGTTCGCGGATTACTTCGTCGTTTATGAACCGATTTTGATGGTTTTTTGTTGGAAAGGAGATATCCCAAGGATATAAGGAAACCAGAATCTGATGATGGTATCCCAGAGAAATCGAGGGGAACCTTCGAAAACCGTAGTGGCGACTAGTACTTTTGTTATTTTTTTCATTAAGTATTTTAAAGCAGTACTATTTAATGCAGGTCTGGAGTCGATCTGATAATGGAGCTGAAAGATAGTCAAGGGAAGTCCTCAACGATTTACACTTTACAGCAATTACCTGGTGTTTGGGCATGATTAATTTGTATTGATGAGAACTTTACATCTAGATGGGTTGTGACTGATATTAGGGGTCTGAATAAATAAATAGCTTAATCGAATATGTTTTTAAAAATCTTTCTTCTTACAAATTACCTGCTTATTACATGTACACTAAAAATGGAAAATAAAAACTTAAAAAAACACGATTTCCTGGCACTAAAAATAAGTAAACGGGGGTTTTCATTTAGAATAGTTACCTTATCAGATATTTTCGAAGTCGGTGCCACCCAATACAAATCAAAGCACACCGACTTATTTTTTACATTTCAGTGCCTGGAAGTCTTTTTTTTTTTTAAGTTTTTATATTATATGTATAGATAATAGTATCAAATAATTAAACTGTTTGTTTTTGCGCGTTCTATTAATTCAATATAAAAAAATTTAGAAGAGATTAAAATACAATTAATTTGCAAGTTGTCTGCCTTTCAAACAAAAAAATCTTCAATTCAAATGAAAAAGCTCCTTATGAGATAAACAAATCTATATATACATAAAATGCTTTGTCCTGACTGACTGATCGATCAACGCACAGCCTAAACCGCTGGTCGTAGAAACGTGAGGAGGACATATTCCTTATACAATGTAGGCATCCGCTAAGAAAGGATTTTTCGAAATTCATCCCCTGAGGGGGTAAAATAGGGGATAAAAGATTGTATGAAACTCTGTCATTCTTAACGCGAAATGCAAGATGAAAAATAAGAAATATATGTATAAGATTTTTTTCGAAATTCATCCCTTTAAAAGGTAACAGGGGGTGATAAAGTTACTATGGGCAAACAATTATTTATGATCAGAATTACTTAAAACTTGGTATTAATGCTCTTCAATACACTTATATAAATACGTATTTTAGTATTTTTTGAAATTCATCCCATGAGGCTGTCAAATAGGGAATGAAAGTTTGTATGAAACTCTGTATTTGATGCACGAAAAATATTATTTACATATAAAATGAAAAATAAAACAATACAAATATCTTTTTTTGTCGAAATCTATCCCTTAAAAGGGTAAAAGGGGGTTATGCTGTTTATATAAGGAAAAAATTGTTTATGATCAGAATTACTTGAAACTTGGTATTAATGCTCTTTAATATAATTAAACAAACATGAATTGTAGATTTTTTTTTAATTCAGCCCCTAAGTGGGTAAAATTAGGCGTTGAACTTAGAGTTGTTGAATATATTTAAATAGAGTAACATGGCTCAAGTTATCTGTAAGTGCACACTTACTGTGTGGGGTAAAGTACAGAACGGAAATTATTTTGAATCCAAAAGAAAATTATGTATAACTTTTCGGCTAGCCACAGCAGCGACAATTATAACATATAAATTCAATGGAAATTAAAACTGAGTAAATTTTTCAGTCCACGCGAGCGTAGCCGCGGGCAAAAAGCTACAGCAAAATAAGAATGGCACTTTATATGTGTAACTTAAAAAAGAAGGAGAAGGAGGAAGACTGTAAGTTTCAGGTGTACATAGCACTGGGTCTTTAAAAATAACGTAGATGTTAACCTGTTAGTATGTTAGTTAAAAAACCCACATTAGCCGAGTTACAAGATTCTAAAGTCGTAAATATTGTATGCGATTGTATCATTGTACTCTCTACCTCTAACTTTGGAAAGATGGAGTACAAAAATGTGCAAAAAACACAGGTAGTGGAGCTTGCCAAATACCTAAAGTGTAAATTTATTTACAGAATATACGCTTAACATCTTTTAAGATACTGGATATTTTGAGTTACGATCGCTAAAATTTAATTTGTTTTCCATATTTATTTAAGAAATAATAAAACTTACACGAACTTAATTTGGCAAGTAATAAAGTATGTTTTATTGCGAAAAAGTTTATTATTTTCGTGCGTTTCGGCGAAGCCGCGGGTTCTGCTAGTAAGTAATAAATATACATATGTTTAACGATTTAAATATGCATGCATATTATTATGTAACATTTTTAAAATATTAAACTGATATTCTTTTTAAAAATCGCAACATTTTGCCATCTTTTGCGCCCCTTACCTTCGTAAACTTATGGCTATATTACAAAACAAATATTATATTTGACGTGGTATCCATCTTCTACCGATATCATCTTCAGGGCTCAAATAATAAAGTATTCAATGCTCAATACAATTTAATGAGGAAAGTCACAATGTTATAAACTTGAAACGATAATAATCGATCATGAGACTTCCAACTATAATATCAAAACATAATAATCACCAATGATCACCATTATCAACCATCGTTACTAAATACTAATTCACATCTTTTCAACGAATGTCATGATGGCCTCCGTCCCCGATCGAGACGTAACCTCTGCTCTTAATTTGAATTTACTTTAAAAGTAATAAAAACGAAACTAAATAACATAGTGACTTTAAACCGTCATAAGGTTTTACATTCTAGCAGAAACATGTAACTAAATACTTCTCCGAGACGGTCGTCCTGAAGTTCACATTAGTTAAAAAAATATAATTTCGATACGTCCTACAGGAGATAAACAAACTCGCAGAAAATTTTGGAGGAACCGCAAGGTAAAGCCACTTCAGTCGGTAAATATTCCTAATTTACAAATAGTGTAGCTGGGGCTTGTGAGAGAGTGCAAGAGAAAGTGGATTTCAAGGTTTTCATATTCTACAAGATCGAGTATTATTCAAAAATTTTAATCTAATATTATCTTACTAATATAGACGTCGATGATATATGAAATGATTACAAGTATAGATAAAATGGACCAAGCAGTCATAAGCAGTCATTGTAGAATGTGCATACTACGGTTTACGCTTACTCTCCTTGTCATGCACCAGTTAGCGAAACACCGCATAGGCACTTTTAATTAATAAACTCAGCGAAACTTTTCTATATACTGTCTACATAAAGTATGAAGTTTATTGAAAAAGAACTATTTTATAATACCTACCCATTTACACAATATAATGTATCCATTATGTATGTATATTCCCTCCTTCAAAGCGAGGGAAATGAGGGCATAATCCACCACGCTGGTCAAGTGCGGGTGAACTTCACATGTCTTTCGTTTTCGTTGTTTTCTCACAATGTTTTCCTTCACCGTAATAGAATAACCGAAATATAAATTATAGATAAACAAATTAACAAAAAATTTTTCGTCTTCTGATTCCCTGCCATTCTCTTTGCAAGATCGTGACAATGCTAGCGGTAACTCCAAGACTGTTGCCTTGATTATCTCAGTACAAACTTCTGTAATGTTTATTTTAATTTCTGTACTTTATTTCATGTTCATAGTAAAACTTTATTTAGTAATAACAGAACCCGCGGCTTCACTCACGTTAAAACTCATCCCCTATTTTACCCAATTTTGACACGTATTTATTTAATTGTATTGAAGAGCATTAATACTAAATTTCAAGTTATTCTGATCATAAATATTTTTTTGGGTTGTATTATTATATATTTTCCCGTGGAAATGAGATAATCTCCCGCAGTAAAAAGTAACCCATATCACTCTTCAGCCCTCCAACTATCTCCACGCAAAAAATCACGCCAATCCGTCAATCCGTTTCGACGTGAAAGAAGGATAAACAAACAAATAAACACACTTTCACATTTATAATATTATGTATGGAAGTATGGATTTCCAATTTTAGGACACATATGTAACAGTTTTCACAATAGATTACATAGCTATTTAGATACGTATATTAACTGCACATGTACGAACTAAATAGACAAAGTTTATTGATTGAATAACATAAGGTATAGATTTACGTTCATAATGTTTAGGGCATAATGAATTAGATTTTTATTAACCCAGTAGTAAATTTACCATCTAGAGACAGAATTCATTAAGCGTTTCATTAATCCAGTAAAAGCTATTTCAGTTATAGCGAATAAATACCTTTCTATTTGCCGTATTTGTTCAGCATACTGCTATTTGAGTAATCTACATCAATGGAAAATTATATACATATAAACATTGTCGGTGCAGTGATAGCCCAGTGGTAACGCGCTCGCTTGGGAAACCGAGTGAAACAAGTTCAAATCCCGGGTCTCGCACCTCTGATATTTTATGTGCGAATCATTTCTAACATGATTACCACTTGCCTTACGGTGAAGAAAAACATCGTGAGGAAACCTGCATGTCTGAGAAAACCTAGCAAGTTTTCGAAAGACATGTGAATTCCGCCAATCCGCACATGGCCAGCGTGGTGGACTATGGCCTGATTCCCCTCGTATTGAAGGGAGGCTCGTGCCCAGCAGTGAGCTAAAAAGGGCTGAACACATAAATACATAAACAGTGTCAAAAAAACTTTATTTTATTTAAGTACTAGTGTACCTAGGGACGAGCCCTCCTTTCCCTCGAGTTCGTCCCTAGGTACGGTTTAACGGTTAATATGGTATAGATAGACTATACAGAATTGAACAAATAGATGGGACATGGAACAAAAGTACCTTAAATATTGAAGTTATCGAGTTTTACCCAAAGGAAACGGTCCTGTATTTTAAAAAATAATAATAACTGCAACTCGAACCAACTAAAATTGTGTAAAATACACCGTCACTATTTTATCGAAATAAGCGATAGAATTTATGGTAACGATAAAATCTTTCGAACAAACATTATATCTTACAATTAAGGAAATAATTCATTTTTACTTATATAGATTTAGGTATCTAAACATAAAAGATACGAATTTACTCTATCTTCCATTTCATAATTTCTACTTCTGTTATCGTAAACTACAACAAGGAGGCTTACTAAAAATGTTGATCAGTGAATTATATATCAGACAAGATTATATAATCAATTATTAGCAATACGGTATGTGTCGGACCGAATTCCTAGAATATGTATAAAGCGTGGAATAACTAAGCAATATTTGCAATTAGGTTGATACTGCCCTAGCGATACCGCAGTAATATTGTACCTACACCAACAGTATTATAATATACTCAATCTACATTCTACATAATTCTAAAGTTATGGAAAGTACATTGAGACAGGCGCGGATCTAGAGTTACATTTTGGGGGGGGTCACATGCTGAACTATACATATAATCTATATCTAATATATTTAATTAATGTAATACCTTTAAACGAGGAATTCTTGTATATTTATTCATTTATTTATATATACCGGCGATACGAGTTTGGTATGTGGGGGTTTTCGAGGGCGAAAAATCGATCTAGATTAGACGTATGTCTGGGAAAACGTGTGTTTTCGAATTTTCATGTGGTTTTATTTCGCATTATTCCAAGCAAAATATGGCCGCTAATTTCGCACCCTCGAGCATAAGCATCGTGGTTAACCGGCCAAGGCGCAAGATTGACAATCACAGGTGTCCGGGTTCGAATCCCGGTCGGAAAAAAGAACTCCGAGCGAAGCTCGGTCGCCCAGGTACCAAAACAGTAACTAAGCAAAATCGGTACATGAAATATTCTTTAAAAACAATCACTGTAACCGTGTAACGTATAGTATACAGAATATAGAACCCAAAACAAAATTTATGTCTAAGTCTGTTTGTGTGTGCGGTTTCACGCAAAAAGTACTGATACGATTTTAACCAAATTTTGTGTAGAGAAAATTTATTATTTGGATCAACATTAAGGATGCCTTTTACTACAGGAAAATCTTTATTCCCACGGGAAAACACAATAATGTGTTCTATCGAGGAATCTGTTTATTTTTAAGAAAAAAATAATAATAATTAAAACCTGAAGCTTTGTGACTTTAAAACTTTAGCAGGTATATAAAAAACAAAAACTCGTAAAATGCCCCCGCTGTCCAACTACCCCCTAGAAATGGAGGGATGCAAACAGTTAAAAAATAGTTTTTTTCTAATTTCCGGCTTACTGTGACATCCTATCGAAAAATGCTCTTTATTCACAACGAAATACATGTAATAACCAATTCTTTTTTTTAAATTGAAATGTTTAGCCATTTCCGATAAATTTATAAAATCTACGACTTATATAGACGACACTTTTTACAATAACCTCATTTTTTTTCCCGGTTTTCGAGATATTTCCAAAAAAACTCGTTTTTTCAATGATTATTAAAAAAAATGTAGTTTACAAAGTAAAAATTATCGATTTCTCCAATGTTTTAAATTTTTAAGAGTGTTCTTACAGGGCGACCATACAATGTTTTTATTTCTAATAAAAAGTAAATTGTACAAAAAAATAATTAAATGTAAACGTCCATTTGAAGTTGGGGGATATTTTCAGCCTCTCGAGACCATAAAACATACTTTTCTCGGAAATGGCTAAACATTTCAATTTCATTTTTTTTTTGTTTATAATAAATATTTCGAAAATTACATTCCCTTAGTTTCATAAAAATCAAAAGATTATTCTAGAAATTAAAAATAAAAAAAAAATAAAAAATTAAAATCTGAGTTTTTTGCAAATATCTTGAAAACTTTCAGGTTATTGTAAAAAGTGTTATTTATAAAAGTTGTAGATTTTTACTAAATCTACAAGTTTTGTTGAAAACATTTTTCGATAAAACGTCACAGTAAGCCGGAATTTGAAAAAAACTATTTTTCAACGCTTTGCGTCCCCTCATTTCTCGGGGGTAGCTGGGCATCGGGGGCATTTTACGAATTTCTATTCCTTATATACCTGCTAACATTTTAAAATCATAAAATTTCAGGTTTTTAATATTTAGTTCCCAAACCGCATTTCGATTGGACTAAATCTGTATAATCCGTATTAATATTATAAATATGAAAGTTTGTGAGTATGTATGGATCTTTGTTACTCTTTCACGCCAGAACGGCTGAACGGATCTGGATGAAATTTGGCACAGAGATAGATTATAGTCTGGAATAACACATAGGCTACTTTTACCCCGGAAAAATCTACGGTTCCCGTGGGATAGGTTTGTTTTTGTTTTCCTAGAGGCGAACCCGAGCGAAGCAATGGTGAGCCGCGAAGTAGTAACGAATAAAAACTTAATTTGTATCGAATTAGTTACCTAAAAAAATACTGTATTAATCCTTCTTTTCTTAAACTTCAAACATCTTAAAGACGTATTTTTGGCTTTGGGGGGGTTCATGACCCCCATGACCCCCCCCCCCTGGATCCGCGCTTGCATTGAGAAAATTGAAAGATAGAATTTTCTTTTGTATAAAACCACTTTATTTTGGAACAAACCAATACCTAATTTCACTGCTGAAATTATATTATACATACATATTTAATCATAATTATTTTGAAATTGGTCATCATTTATGTAAAGGTCTGAACTAATTAATTATTTGAAAGAGTTTATACGCACTCATTTCATAAATTGTATCTTCATAAGTTCCTTATGGGAAAAACATTGTGGGCAATGTCATTTCTATCTATATATATACATAAAATGCTTTGTCCTGACTGACTGATCGATCAACGCACAGCCTAAACCGCTGGTCGTAGAAACGTGAAATTTGGAGGACTTATTCCTTATGCAATGTAGGCATCCGCTAAGAAAGGAATTTTCTAAATTCATCCCCTAAGGGGGTAAAATAGGGGATAAAAGATTGTATGAAACTCTGTCATTCTTAACGCGAAATACACGAAAAGTGGTATTTAGTTTTAAGATAAAAAATAAGAAATATATGTATTAGATTTTTTTCGAAATTCATCCCTTAAAAGGGTAAAAAAGAGTGATAAAGTTTATATGGGCAAACAATTATCTATGATCAGAATTACTTGAAACTTAGTATTAATGCTCTTAAATACAATTAAATAAATACGTATTTCAGCATTTTTTGAAATTCATCCCATAAGGCTGTCAAATAGGGGATGAAAGTTTGTATGAAACTCTGTAATTGATGCACGGAAAATAGTTTTTTAATGGAAATTCACCTTTAAAATGAAAAGTAAAACAATACAAATATCTATTTTTTTGAAATTCATCCCTTAAAAGGATAAAAGGGGGTTGTGCTGTTTATATAAGGAAAAAAAATGTTTATGATCAGAATTATTTGAAACTTGGTATTAATGCTCTTTAATACAATTAAATAAATATGTATTGTAGATATTTTTTAATTCAGCCCCTAAGTGGGTAAAACTGGGCGGTGAAGTTTGAGTTGTTGAATATATTTAAATAGAGTAACATGGCTCAAATGTGGGATATAAAGTAGAGTAAATTTATTTACGGAATATACGCTTAACATCTTATACATATTTTTGCAAGTAGTAAAGTAAGTATTGCGAAAAAGATTTTTTTTTCGTAGTTTCATCGCGGGCGAAGCCGCGGGTTCTGCTAGTAATACATAAAGGTATTGACAATTATTGTCATGCTTTATTCGTCGTATTTAGATAATAATGCAAACATCAATAGCCTTTTTATGAAATCTAATCTATATAAATAAAATTGAAGTGTCTGTTTGTAATGTCAAAATAACAGCTTTTTACTAAATGCATGTGAAAGTTTATATGGCACTTATAAGAAAAAACAATTTTTAAAATTTTTGTTATAAGAAGTAACTTAGGCTTTTATTTTAGAAAAAGAATCAGGGTTCCGCGAAAAAAAATTAAAACCCATGAAATTGTGAACAAAATCCGTGTACGGCGTATGCACCTGAGCGAAGCGAGGGTAAATCGCAATATAATTTAAATAAATATGTTAGGAGTAGCAAGCTACTATTTATGTAGAAACATAGCTAACAGTGAAAACGTACCTAGGACCTAGGACGAACGCGAGCGAAGCGAGCGTGAGTCGCTAGTGTTATAAATATTTTAACATTTTATATATTATATTTTAACATACATATACCTATCTACGTACATTTCTTTAAGTTATCATAACGGCACATCCAAATTGGTTTCAGTAGGTAAAACCGAAGTGAGGTCTTTTGTTTTATATATTTATAAATGAACTATACATATGTATATCAATACAAGAGCTTATAGTCTTCCACATTTTCTTATACAAATAAAGTAAAGTATCTACATAAAACTAAGCTGTTGAGAAGAAAAACTACGCTTTTATGGCCGGGATGTTTCTTAGAAATGTTTTACAGTTTATGCATTATATTCTTGTGATTTACGTCTTCATATTAATATTGCTTTTTATGAAGTCACTATTTATTACTATTGTACAACAGATTTTTATCACTATAGAAGCGCGTGGACTGATATTGCATGTTCACTGCACAGTCGAGTGTATTTGGATGGATCTTCCGCGGAACATTGTATTGACAATTTAAGTTTAAATTATAAATAAGTTGTGAATTTATGCTATTCAGTCTCAAATGAACTTAAGATAGTATTCACAAAATTAATATCTCATCGATTAAATTCTGACTAAATTATAATTATCGATGATCGATAATTATAATTTAGTCGATTAAGACGACATTACATATTATGCACATAGGTATATTCGTAGTATTTGCAAGTATAACGTAATTCTGAACGTAAGAAGTAAAACAATTTTATTTACCTAAATGAAAAAGTTATTAATAATAAATAATGCAAAAGGATACTAAAAGCTCTCTCGGGAAATATATATTTCAGTTAGTGCCGCGTATATGTCGTTTATCCGACCCGATGTCCTTGGCCTTCAATATTGTAAAGGTTATATTCCAAAGCGGGCTTTTATCTATAAAATTACTAGCGACTCACCCTCGCTTCGCTCGGGTTCGTCCCTAGCTTGCATTAAATCACGATTGATCAGTTTTCGACCGGAGAGGAAAAATGATTAAATTACTAAAATGGCTATAAAAAATAAGGGTTGATCGTAGAAGGGTGAAAATTGAGGATTGTATGTATTTTTGTATGTTGTATCATAAAAAAATAGAAATTAAAAATTTTGTCTAAAAAATAAAAAATAAAATTTAGGGGTGGACTACCCCTAACATTTAGGGGGATGAAAAATATATGTTGGCCGATTCTCATAGATACCGGATAAGCACAAAAAATTTCATCAAAATCGGTCAAGCCGTTTCGGAGGAGTATGGCAACGAAAACTGTGACACGAGAATTTTATATATTAGATTTACCTTAACAATATTGCATAGAGAACGCGTTTATATGGACTAACATTATGTGTTTGAGATAACTTATAAATAAAATTGAAGTGTCGTTAAAAAAATATTTCCTATAAAAACTTATTCTTAATTAGCGTACTGCTTGTTCTCTAGAGTAACCGTAATCTAATTAAACACTAGTAATACTGGGGTATCTCTCAAAACATTAACACCTCAAGGGAAAAGTAATGGACGAAAAGGGTAGAAGAGGGAATATTTAACCTTTACTTACGGATATTGCTACTGTCTGTCGACATTTTATGAGGGGGTATTATTATCCTCCATCATGATATGGCCATACCATGCTAACCTATTACTTCTCAGCTTTTCTGTCATTGGTGCTAGTAGTACTTTCAAACTTCCTCTAACATATACTGATTTCTAATCATGTCTCTTCAAGTAATTGTACATATCCACATTAACATTTCAACTCTGTCACTCATACCCTTCTTTTACCTGTACCAAGCTGAATATGCTTTTAGTATTTATACATCATTATCACTTTTATAGACTCTATTGTAATTAAAAATGCATAAATAAATATTTTTCATTAAATAAAATCAAGAATTAATATCAATTATAATCATTTTTTTTTTTTTTAATTTCATTTTGGCGGCTGTATTATATCACTGCGACCATCTCTGGTCTATTGTGATCGCCACATTTTATGCTAGAGTGAACCATTAAACCCTGCAGCTATTAAAAACTGAAGGATTTTCTTAGGGTTACACTCTTTTAATTCATCTAGGCCTAGAAATTGTTTTCCTAGATGAATGCTACGCTTGTGCATGAGCGGTCCACATTCCCATAGAAGATGAAGTGGCGTTTCGTCTGCCTCCATGCATACTCTACAGGTTCGCGTTTCGCTCAGCCCTAGGTTGAACATGTGCTTATTTAAGCAGCAGTGTTCGGTGAAAGTCCTTACCAGTATTCGTAAGGTTTTTCTGTTAAGCGCTAGCATAAGGTTGTTAAACCTTATATCATAGGCTTTAATTAGTGACTTGGAGTGAATCATTCCGTTTGATTCATTCCAGTCCTTGTTTGCAGTCTTTAGACATGCTATCATTAAGGTTCTTTGAGCTAAGCTCTTGGGTATTCCGCAGAAGGGCTCGGGACCCTGCTGCATGCCAAGAGCTCCTTCTCTAGCAAGCTTATCGGCACATTCGTTGCCGATTACCCCTGCATGACCCGGTACCCATCTTAACACTACTTTATTTCTTTTTGCTAAGAGGTTTAATCGGTCCATGCACTGCTCTACTAACTTCGATGAGACTGTGTTTGAGTCTAATGCTAGTAGTGCAGCTTGGCTGTCCGAATTTAT